>JAPQVY010000155.1:57680684-62623184 GCA_028535165.1 Quercus tomentella | reverse complement strand
ATGAAGGAGAGGAGCCTAAATTTTGAAATGACTAAGTTCCTTTCCTTTTAAGCTGTCATTCTACCTTTATTGCCATGTGCATTATGTCCTCCAACTCCACGTAGTGTTGCAACTCCACCATG
Source organism: Quercus tomentella (assembly GCA_028535165.1). Lineage (NCBI taxonomy): Eukaryota > Viridiplantae > Streptophyta > Magnoliopsida > Fagales > Fagaceae > Quercus > Quercus tomentella. Next base: position 62,623,062 of record JAPQVY010000155.1, on the reverse strand, counting down.
TTGGCAATGTCTCGATTCAGCCCATTCAAAAACCTCGCCATGGTAGCTTCTCTAACGTCCTCTACATTAGCCTGAATCATGGCGATCTCTATCTCCTCATTGTAGTCATCCACACTCCTATAGCCTTGAGTAAGACTCTATAATTTCTAATACAAGTCCCTATAGTAATGACTAGGGACAAACTACCTCCTCATGTTGGCCTTTGTTTCCTCTCATGTCTCAATAGGCCTCTCATGGTTTCTCCTCCTATTCATCACAAGTTGATCCCATCATATGATAGCATAGTCAGTAAACTCAATGACAGCGAGTTTTACCTTTTTCTCTTTGCAGTAGTTGTGGCACTCAAAAATCAACTCCACCTTCTTCTCCCATTCCAAGTATGCTTCAGGATCGCTTTTCCCTTAGAATGACGGTATCTTCATTTTGATGTTTCCTAAGTTTTCGTCACTCCCATCTTGCCATCTCGGATTTCTTTGGAAACCTCTACCACGCCTTTCTTCCATTGGCATAAACCTGCCCTCACCATTCAATGAAGCTTAATCCTCTTCATCTTTAAACTCATCCTTGTAGTCATCATCAGAATCATCCACGTGTGCACTCCTTTCTTGCCTTCTTGCATTAGGGACTCTTTAGGGATGCTCCTCACAAAAAGTAACAATAATAGTGTCTTGCCTATCCATTTGATCTTGTATCTCATTAAACACCACATTCATGTGTTCAAATTATTGCTGCATAGCCTGCAACATGAAGGACGACTCCTCCCCTCCTTTGTTTGATGTGTCGTCCCTGGAAGACATATTTTTGAAACTATAGAGAAATGTTTGAAATAATTCCTCACAACCCATGTGTTTACACTCAAATTATGTCACTCACACTTGTGTTTCACTCTTAAATTGGCTTTTTCCCAATATTAGTCTCATAATCTCCTTTTTCCACTCATGTCTTCTCCCTTTTCAATTTTTTATTAAACTAATAAACTTGATTAAGAAATTCAACTTGTAGTATTTAAACTAATACCGATGACAAGAAAATATTGTAGAAACAATGAATCAAAGGAAGAGGACAAAAATAATTTTGGTTTGAGAGAACTGAAACTACAAACAATATATATATATATATTGTTTCCTTTTCTTTTCTTTTCTGAAGTCTTTTTTTTTTTTTTTTTTTTTTAACTTAGTGTACGATTCAAAACAAGAAAAAAGAATAATGAACACAAATGGAACAAGATAGGATGATAACAAGAAACAAAAGATAAAATGATAGTAAACCTGATTTTAGAACCTGGGCTCTGATACCAAATGATGCGAACCTCAATCGACACGCTTTGAGACTCAACAAATAATATTGGAATACTTGCCCAAGAAAGCTAAAATTCAAAGTTTGATAGAAAACCCTGACCCAACATCTATAAATGAAATGTGAACCAAAGGTATAAAGTAACAAACCTTGACCTGGTGACTATAATTGAATCACGAATTGAAACTATAAACTTTGAATGCCACAAGAAAGAATCCTTGATAAGTTCACAAGTTCTTTGAAGAACCAATAGAAGAAGCAAGCCTCACATTTTTTCTTGATTTTTATTCAACAATTCATCCCCTGATTACAATGAGTGCATGCTATTTGTAAAACATAGCTTAAAAAGGACTAAATAATAGAAGTCTAAAATTAAGGTTGATTTGGTCTGAAATTAGCAACTCCTCCATGCCAAAAATAGACTGAACTGGGCAAGGAAATCATGCCTAAGGAAGGCAAGTCAATTAGCCAAAACTGGTATGGAACTGGAAAGTCAATCAGCCATTAATGTATGCCATTGCTGGAACAAATCGTGCCTAAGGAAGGAAAGTCAATTAGCCATTAATCCACGCCATTGCTAGAAATTATACCCAATAAAGCAAAATCAGCCCTATCAATAGCTTGGATTAAATTTATTATGCCTTCATCTTCCTTTAGGCCAAGCTTGGAATTCCCTGTTTTAGACTCAACTCAAATCTCTTGAATCAGCCCATTAAGTGCTTCTTTGATCTTCTTGGATCTTGCTCTAGTAATAGGCCGAACTGGAACATGCAATGGATCCTTTAATGGTGCTTGTTGATTCTCATCACTCATCCTTTTTATAAGTCCAAATGTGAAATTGATATGTCATGCTAACAGTTGTCGAGGATGTTTTGCAACAAGGCCAAAAATCCAAGAATGGCCTAAATCTCCCCTTAGGTTCTTTAGAAGTGATTGTTTGTGGAGAGTATCAAAAAAAAAAAAATTCCAACATTTAGTAAGTAGAGGCTAATGGTGCTTTAACAAGTGAGAAATCAAAATGAGTTGAAATACAAGAAAATGTAAATAAATAAAAAAATACACAAATCTGAAACTTTGACCCACAATCAGCCAGAAGAGAAAATTGAGAGACGTCGTGGGAAAAAGAGGGAAGGTTCCCTTATACCTATATTTCCACCCCCAAGTTTCAAAATTGTGAGAATGCATCTTGGTTGAATGGTTTTTGCTTTAAAGTTTAATAACAAAAGTGCAAAAAAATACATGAAAACAATATGTTTGAAACTTCAACCCACATTCAACGAGAAGAGTAAATTGAGAGAGGTCGTGAGGAAGCAAAGGAAGGTTCTCCTGTACCCATATTTTGCACCCCCAAGTTTCAAAATTGTGAGAATGTTAGCTGGCTAAATGAGCTTTTGCTCTAAAGTTTCAGCTCCAAGGGTAAAACATGGTTGCCCTGTTTTGAATCTAATTGGGGCCTTTTATATTTGATAGGCCAAAAACGCATTGACCCCTTCTGATAAATTAATTGATTAATTGGCCAAGTTTATTAATTAATCAAATTAACATGCAATGTACGTGATAGCACAAACAAATCACCAATTAAACTAAGTATGCAGTGGAAATTAAATTGACACGATGATTTGTTTATGAATAGGGAAAACCTATATGGCAAAAACCCCATCGGGTGATTTTAAGGTCACCACTCCTGCTTGCTCACTCCCAAGTGCAGGAGATCGTAGCAATATAATTTTCGGAGTACCGAGGTCAAACCACAAGGAGCAGGGTAAATTCAAAGACAATATAATTAAATAACAATTTGGGTGAAGAAGAAGAATACTTTTGCTTGGTGATTGTTAACAAGAATAATAATAAAAATTGATTCAAATCAATAATTTAAATACTAGGGCATCAAGTTGTTTCCCTATATTGATATGAAATTCTTTGTGATCTAAGAAAATATATATTTCATAATTGATTGTTCTTATACAATTAAACACTTATGATTCAGTTGAACTGAGACAGTTCAAGAATGCATGATAACTTGATCGATAATGCGGTTAGAAAAGTTTTCAAAAAAACTCATTCACTTTAAAACCTGATTTCTATTTGAAACTATTAGAAATTCATCTAAACAATAAGAAAAACATGATTGAACTTATTGAAAGCATGGAAGAACTAATACATCAAAAGAAATCTAATTGAACAATCAAATATGTCGTTGATAAAATCCTAGAAAGAATCACATTAAATATTCATACCGTATAAAAGAAACATAACTCCTAGCCCTGGCAAAGAGTTTAGGCTGCCATAAGAGAAAGAAAATACAAGGTTTTCTCAGCAAAATTCGTCCTACCAGCCTCCCTTCTAAACCCTAATGTCTAAGTGTCCAAAGAAAATAAAACTCTTACTATTTTAATTTCCGTCCAAGTTTACAGCAGTAACTTGTGAGTTAATTTCGGCCTTCAAAAATTGAGAATTTCGAAAAACTCAAAACTGGAAACTTGTAGATATTTAAGTCTCAGTTCCAACCCATCCAGCCTTGTGTCAATTGGATTTTTGAGGAAAGAGATACGCCCAAAATACTGATCAGTGTGCAAATCAGATTTTTCCTTTTCAGATTCTGCCTCTTTGATTTCTTTCCTTATTTGAAGCTTCCAGTCATGGTAGATGATTCAAGCACTCCAGCTGCACCTCCTTAGACATTTAAGCATTTTCCTTTAGCTCCACTTTAATTCTAGTTTGGCCTCCATTCTCTCACAAATTCCTGTAAACTCATCTTTCTCACATGATTTCCTAAAAGTAGAAAATTACACACAATGAATAGCATCTTATTCAAGAAATTATGTAAAGATAAATAATAGGGACTAATGCAAATCATGGCTTAATTATACAAATTCATAGTAATAAGGAGATAACGCCCACATAAATATATAACAAGTATATATTTTAAGGCGTTATCAACTCCCGAGAGTCCATTATTATCAAAACAAGCAGTTACAAGTAAAGGAATCCTAGTACCTTATACCAACCTACAGTTGAAACCTTACCCCAATACCCAATTGGACTTGTTTTGTAGTGACAATCTCTCCTTTTCAATGCGCGGATCCCAGTACGTGACTTGATCACCAACTTGAGAAGGATGTTGGTTGCAAAGTTCTTCTGTTCATCACATGATGAAGATCATGAAGTTGCTTGGTCACAAAACCCTATGGTGTAAAAACATAGCACCTTCTTGAAGAGAAATAAGAACCAGGGCAATCTAGGTTTCCGGTTACACTTTTCTTCACACTTGTGCAATTGTGCTCTTGTGCAACTGTGCGTCACCTTTTTCAGCCCTTAAAATAATCCTTATATATGTTTAGGGTTGTGAGAAAAGAAAGCCCAAACATACATTCACGGATTGGATGAAAATCTAAACTAAAAATCTGAACTTCATAAATCTCGACAGATACCCTATCTATCGAGCAGTTGTCAAGCCTCAAGTTGAAACAGCTCTCTTTAAACCTCGATAGATGCTAGTTGTCAAGCTTTAATTGTCAAGCTTTAATGAGCAGCACTTTCACACTTGATTCTTGGACAGACTTGCATGGCTTTAACACTTGAATTTGAAACCTTGTTTCTTGAAGCATTAAACACATCCTAGATCTACTCAATTACAAGTAAAGTGCGTTTTATCAAAAGATTAACCAATTATATAAAATATTGACATATGTTCCTATTATTAAATCACATATGTCCTAACAGTAGAGTTTTAGGTGCTTTTAATGACTAGTTTTGGGCAAGGAGAGAGGCTTTGGACCTCCTAAGTGCTAAATTGATATTTGGTTCAGATTTGCTTTAATTGTGTTTAAGAATTAGCTTGCTTTATGCATAATTAAAGAAAGATTTGACTAAGTCCCAATTGGCTCCTCATTTTCAGTTATTTCAGACTCTTGGGAGGCTCACCTAAGCAAGGACTAGCAAGCTAGAGTTGGCCAATGAGAGCCAACTATGTTTTAAAGGCAAAAATGGATTAGGACAAAAACTTTGGGCCACAGTCAGCAAAATTATAAAAACTCTTTTGGGGATGGAAATTTAAGGTACAAGATCTCCTCCATGAGCTTGAGGTGCTACCAACGTCCCTTGCCTACTTGGTATGTTGGTCATTTTAGATATTTTGAGAGGTATTTTGGTCATTTTATAGGTTTAGAGGTATTTTGGTCGTCTTAGGGGTTTCAGAGTATTTTGTGTAATTTTAGAGGTTTCAGGTTGTTTGTGGCCATTTTTGAGGTTTTGGGTTTATTTGGGTCATTTCAAAGGTTTAGGGGTATTTTCGTCACTTTATAGGTTTAAGGGTATTTTGATCATTTTTTAGGTTTCAAAGGTATTCTGGTCATTTTTTATGTTTGGGGGGGTATTTTGGTCAATTTTAGGTTTTGGGATTATTTTCCTCAATTTTTAGGCTTCGGGGTTAGTTTGGTCAATTTTTAGGTTCCGGGGGGTATTTTGGTCATTTTTAGGTTTCAAGGTTATTTTGATCACTTTTTAGGATTCGGGGTTATTTTGGCCATTTTCTAGGTTTGGGGGGGTATTTTGGTCATTTTTTGGATTTCAAGGGTATTTTGGTCATTTTTAGGTTTCGGGGGTATTTTGATCATCTTTTAGGTTTCAAGGGTATTTTGGTCATTTTTTGGATGTCAGGGGTATTCTGGTAATTTTTAGGTTTTGCGGGTATTTTGGTCATTTTATCAGTTTTAGGGGTATTTCGGTCATTTTTGTGTTTGGGGGGTATTTTGGTAATTTTCAGGTTTTGAGGGTATTTTGGTCATTCTCTGGACTTTAGGGGTATTTTGTCTTTTTTTAGGTTTCAGGGGTATTTTGGTCATTTCTTAGGTTTGGGGGTATTTTGGTCATTTTTTCAATTTCAGAGGTTTTTTGGTCATTTTCTTGAAATTTAGGTTTTAAGGGTTTTAGTGGGTATTAGTGGGTTTATCTATTAAGACTCATATAATTAAATAACCAAAAATACACTATAGGTGGCCTATCCCAATGCTTTTGGAGTGTTGGGATAGGTCTCTCCATAAGGGAATGGAGAGACCTATCCTAGCTCCTTTGGAAGTGCGGGAATAGGGTCCACCTATTCCAGCGCTTTTAAAAGTGCCGAGATAGGTCTTTCCCAAAAGGGAAATCTGCCTACCTATTCTAGCGCAATAAGGCATTCTGTACCAGCGTTTTTGAAAACCACCGCTATAGGCCTCCTATTGCAGCGATTTGTAAAGCGCCGGTTTTGAGATGCCGTAATAGGGCTTCCTATACTAGCGCTTTCAAAAAGCGCTAGTACAGGCTTATCTATTACGGTTATTTTTAAAAGCGCCGGGAAAAAAACACTGGGACATGACGATTTTTTTTAGTGGTATCATGCTTGAGTTGGGCTCATGCAAAAAGTCCGAAGGAAAAAGACCAATACCTTCCAAACCACACTTCTTCAATTTCTCCAATAAATTGCATGGGTTTGAGCCATGCTAAAAAGAATAAAATAAAAGTATAATACTTTGAATTGAGCTTGTAGAAAAAATGTATAGCTAAAGTGGGTATCAACAACGGTCTTACAATATACTTTGCTTAGCCTTTTGCTTGAATTTTTTTCATCCCCAGTGACCATGATTTGGTCAAGTGTACATACCACACGTCGCATACGAAAACATGGATTAATATATGATAATTGAAAATAATATGACAAAAATTCACCTCCAAATATCTATCCGGCTTAACCCTTTTCCATTGAACTCCAAGTTTATCTATCCAAATATATTATCAATAAGCAATTTCAGATTTGATAAGAAATTTTTCTTGTTTACCTTAATTAACTGCAATAACTTTCTTTTTAAATATCAAATTGTCCATTGCTCAAATATCGCATTCACTTTCAGGGCTTTTACCTGGATTTTCTTGGCTAGGTTTGCACTTCTTAGTGCTAGCTTGGCTTTTGCTTTTTATGAACTACCGAAAATTTTGTGTTTATTGAATAAATACATGCTAAAATTGATTAGAGAATGAGAGAGAGGCCTAACGCTTCAGCACTATGGCTGAAACTGTTTGTCAAAACGCATTGTAGTATAGTACTAAAATCTAGCTTCAAATCAAATTGTCCATATATCTATATTTATACATAATATATGCAAGTTGTACAGAGAACTCATAGTTCATGTCTATACTTTAGTCGTTGAGATTGTCTGCGTGTGATTTTGATATATGATGTTTACGTTTGAATACACAAGTTGGGAGAGTATGACAAATAACTCGCAAGTATTTTTACATGCACTTCAAAGGTTGAAAAATAATTTCCCATAACCTCCATGTGGTAATATCGTTGCCCAGTACATATTTAAAATTTTCATGCTTAATACTCTCTCTCTCTCTCTCTCTCTGGGGCATGTGTGCGTGCTAGCTAGGTAACTATTATTTGGCGGACTCATGTTAACCATGCACTATGGGGTTTTTTTTTTACCTCCATTCTGTATTGAGAATTTGAGAGATTCGATATACAAGCCTTTTGAGGTGGGAGTTGTCCAATGGGTTCTAAAGAATTTTTCAATTACATACATTCATCTCTTTGCAATGTAATTAAAAGAAGTTTTGGCATTTAAAATGCACGATTTTCAATTTTATAAAATGATGGCTTATTATTGATCATGTCACCAATGGAATCTAATGAGAACTTGTTGCACACTCCATAACTTAATTCGAATGGCAACAAGAAACAATCACTAGCTTGTTTACTAAATTCAATGCATATATAGGGGTTCTATTTTATTTAATACAATTTTATTATTCATCAAAAAAAGATGTTAAGGGCCCTATTATTGACATTGGATGTAGGAATAGCATAAGTGAGTCATAACACACTATAACCATCTTCCCTCAGCTCCCCCCCTTTGCCCCTGGTTTGTCCAAAGTCATTGCTCCAGTTTTGCCCTTATAGCCTAGCTCCAAGAGATAAGTTTCATACATTATTAATTGAATGAGAATGTGTGTTTAAGATAGGGGTCTTGTAAAAATAATAATAATAATAATAACACGTGGGTTTATAATTAAGTGTTTAATTATCTTGGAAATTATGATAGTGCTTTCAATATATATTTGAGACTAACACATAAAATTTAAATTGTTACTATGCCAACAACAACCCAACTCTTTGTTTTGTTATTTGCATTATTGCTTTAAAGTTTGAAGATCAACTCCAGCATCTTTGTGGCAATAATAAAGAACTTCTGTCACGTGCTGGTTAGTTTTCCACACTCTTTGCAACTTTAATTTTAGTGTGCTTTTGACTAATAATTAAAAATATTATACATGGTGTGCTTTTTGACGAATACTTTTACTAATCAACTGAGAAGTTCCACCTTTTGGCTCTCTTAGAGGACCAGGAGTCACCAATCTCCCATTTCCAAAGAATAATTGTAGCCATCTCTCTATGTCCAAAAAGAAACCACACGGTTCTCTTGACCATCCACGCGGGCTTCCCCGCGCAATGCTATGTACACTTCTACTCCGATGTACATGTTTTATATCGCTCGCAGTCGCAGCTTCGCATACACTTCCAAGTTTTGTCAGTCTACAATGCAAAACTCTTGTAGATTTTACGTTTTCCTATTCTCAGTGTCCTTCTTCAATTACCTAACAATTACAGTCACTGCCAAGCCCTCCCCTACATACTCCTCCATCAATGATATCATGCTTAACTGTGGCTCCTCCGGCATCTCAACTGACCCAGATGGCCGAGAGTGGACTGGCGATGTAGGTATTCACTCAAAATTTGTTTCCTTAGGACAATCTAATAACACCTTTATCCTCTCCAATTCCCATGGCTCATCCATTGATCATGACCCTTACAAAACCGCTCGAATCTTTCATTCTCAATTCACCTACACATTTCGTGTTAGTCCCGGCCAAAAATTCATAAGACTGTACTTTAACCCTTCTACATACCATGATAATTTCGATATGTCTAAGGCCTTTTTCACTGTTACTACAGGTCCCTTCACTCTACTTAGCAACTTCAGTATAGGAACAAAATCCCTTCTCAAAGAATTTTGCGTGAATGTGCCGCAGAATCAGACACTGAACATAACCTTCACTCCATCTATAAATACTTCATATGCATTTATAAATGGGATTGAAATTGTCTCGATGCCCACCAGCCTTTACTACAGTCAATTTGGGGATAAAGGCGCACGTCTTGTCGGCCATAACTCTCAGTTCCATATCCAAAACAACAGTGCTCTTGAGATGATTTACCGACTAAACGTAGGTGGGCACTCCATTTCACCAATAAATGATTCTGGCAAGCTTTTTCGGAAATGGCTTAATGACACCGACTTCTTTCTTGCTTCAAATGTAAACTCTATTAGTAATGGGGCAATTCAGATCAACTACACAAGCATACCTCCTTACACAGCACCAAAGGAAGTCTATCAGACCGCCCGAATTACAAGAACATCGGAAGACAACAAGCGGCACAATCTTACTTGGAGATTGCCAGTGGACTCGGGGTTCAAATACCTCGTGAGACTCCACTTCTGCAAAATCCTACCGGAGATAAAGCAGAGAAGTAACAAAGGGTTCCGACTTTCCATAAGAAATAAGACACTGGAGATTTCCGCTGATGTTATCACTTGGAGCGGTGGGCAAGGCATTCCGGTATATAGGGACTATGTTGTGATGATACCAAATAAAAAGAGTAATGGTGAGAGCCCCCTCTTTATAGAGCTTCGTCCTAATGCTAATTCAAGCTCTGGTTATTCTGATGCTATCCTCAATGGTCTCGAGTTGTTCAAATTGAATAACTCTGATGCCAATCTCGCTGCTCCAAATCCTGAAGTTCCACACCCTCCTTCCCCTTCCCCGCTCAAATCACCTGCCACACAACCACTACCTTTCAAGTATTCCAAGGGCGGCACAAAATCAGTAATCTACATTGAAGCCACTGTAGGTGTTATATCTGTCATATTTCTCTTGGGCTTAACAATTATCTGGAGAAGGATGAGAACGAAGTCCATCAAAAGCGAAACACCACCGATTCTACAAGCACTTGGCCGTCGCTTTACTCTCCAAGAAATCAAGACTGCCACAAACAACTTTGACCGGAACCTTATCATTGGAAAAGGCGGCTTTGGTCATGTATTGAGAGGTCATATCGATCATGAACACACTCCAGTTGCGATCAAGGTTTTTGGGCGAACTTCAAGACAAGGGTTTCATGAGTTTCAGACAGAGGTCGAAATGCTTTCAAAGCTTCGCCACCCCAATCTGGTATCTTTGATAGGTTACTGCAACGATGAACGGGTCATGATCATTGTATATGAGTTAATGGCTCACGGAGCACTTCATGATCATCTTTACAACACAGATAATCCTCCATTGTCATGGAAGCAGAGGTTGGAGATTTGCATTGGTGCTGCTCGGGGAATATTGTACCTTCATGAAGGTGAGGAGCACGCAATCATACACCGCGATGTCAAGACTAGCAATATTCTTTTGGACCAAAATTGGGTACCCAAAGTTTCGGACTTTGGGATTTCAAGATTGGGCCCTACAAGACTGTCAATGAGCCACGTCACTACTGATGTGAAGGGAACTTTTGGGTATTTGGACCCCGAGTATTTTTGGACCAGCCATTTAACTGTAAAGTCTGATGTTTATGGATTTGGGGTGGTGTTGTTTGAGGGGTTGTGTGCTAGACCAGCAGTGGATATGGGCTTAGATTATGAGCAACAAAGTTTGGCCTCTTGGGCCAGTTTGTGTTTTGAAGAAGGTAAACTTGATCAGATCATTGATCCTCATCTGATTGATCAAATGTCACCGGAGTCTTTGAAGATGTATGCAAATATCGCATATAAATGTGTGTGTGAAGATAGAGATCAAAGACCCAAAATGGTTGAAGTGTTGAGGGCTCTTGAGTTTGCAAAGGAGTTGCAAGAAATTGCTGATGATGGAGGCCACGGGGTCATGATTAATGAGGAAGTTCCGCTATGTGTGGGAGAAAATCAGGTGGTGTCAAGACCAAGGAAGAAAGGTGAGATGGGGCAATCGTGTCCAGCATTTTGGAACAAAAGTACATCACATAAAGAGCTTCTTAGATTTTTAAGTGAGAAGGTGGTGCTGAAGTGGGTCAAATCACCAAAGCTAGGTTGTTTTTTTGCAGCCTCTGAGTACAATGCCTTGCCACGTATTGAAGTGCAATTGCCGGATCTAAGTAGGTGCGGACCATATACCACACCTGAAAAGTTTGTAATTGAAATCTCGAAAGTTGAAGAACCATAATGCTACAAGTGCTTTCACTTTCACTTTCACTTTCTTTTCTTTTTATATCTTGCAAAATAGTGGTTCAGTTAAAAAAGAAAAGTAACTATAGGATCAATAATGCAAGCACTCTTTCCATCAAAATAATAATAATAATAATAATGCAAACACTCTCGTTGCTTTTTGGTTGTCAAGGATAGTTTGAAGAAGTGGACATGTTCTTGTACCTTATGCTCAAAGAAAGAGATATATTGAATGAAACACAAACCAGAAATAATATTTTGAGGCCGATGTTTAGTCCTCCCCCAGGGACACCCCCCCACCCCCAAAAAAAAAAAAAACCTAAGTCAGAAAATTTACCCCATTAAAATTATATGTTGGGGGGGGAAGTCTTTTTTTTTTTTTTTTTCCTATACAGAAAAAGCGCGACTGGTATAGCTCTGTTGGTTTGTTCAATCCCACTGTTACTTGTCTTTCTCTTCTCTTTTTTTTTTTTTTTTTTTTTTTTTTTTTTTTTTTTTTTTTTGAACTTGCTTATATAATAATAATAAAATATTAACACAACAAATTGCCACAGTATCAGTTGCTTTTTGAACTTGCTTATATAATAATAATAAAATATTAACACAACAAATTGCCACAGTATCAGTTGCTTAAGATAATGATATCTGTTTTCATTCTTAGAAATTTTTAATGAGTAGATATTGCCTTTAGCAAATAGGTTTCAAAATTCTTATATGAATGAGATTAACTTTGTATGACATACATCTTTTATGTATATAGTTTCATACTTCTTCAAATAAAAATTTTATCTTAATTTTCTCACTCAAAAGGTAGCACATGCCTTGCACATGCCACTCACACTAGTTTTTTAGAAAAATGTGTAAGACCATTAACCTAGGGTGATCACACTAAAAGGTCTTATGAGCCAAAGCAGATAAATTTAAGGTATTTCTTGGTTTTACGGCCCAAGAATCAACTATTAACCCCTAGGCAAAGTCTTAACCAAGATTTTAGGCTTTGAGTTATAGTATGACAGTGGAGAATTGTGTAACACTTAACCGACTTAATTTGAAAATTAGTTTTCATTATTGTCATTCTCTATTAAAAACCTAATAAAAATGATTTGCCACTTAGCGTAGGCTTAGGAAAATAACATATTTCTTCTATATATATATATATATATATATATATATATATAAATTAAAAAAAAAAAAAGGAAAATAACATATTCAATAAGATATATATAAGGGACCTACTTTCTGAGCTCATATCTCACTCCATAACCCTCCATATTAGGAAAAATGGATATTCTACTTCTAGTGTATACAATAGCCCTCTCACAACATGTGGGCCCCAACACATGATTGATGGCAGGGCCATGAGTTCAAGAATATTTCTAGACCAAAAAATTTATAACTATTCCATTTTTTTCATTGTAAATTGTTTTTTTGATGTAAAATATTTTCGGGAGAAAATGTCCTTTTTCCCGTAGTGTTTAGTTACATTTTGAAAGTGCTCCCAAAAAATATGTCAAGTGTTTGAAAAAAAAAAAAAAAAATCACCTCTCACAACTCAATCCACCTACACACATCCTACCAGATCCATACACACAATCCACCCGCCTAAATGTGACGTTTGATCCCCCATATCCTTTTTAAAATATATTTTTTTCATTTTTAAATTGGATGAGTTTTTTTGTTTGTTTGGAGCTCATTGGATATGAAGGTGAAGAGGTTGGAGGTAGAGAGAGAGAGTGGAGCTTAATTAGCGAAGGAAAACCAAATTTGGAGGGAGATAGGTTTGGTAATGGCAAACTGAAGAGGAGTTTGACCAATGACAGAACTAAATTGGGGGTTGAATGACTAAGAGCAGTTTTGATGGCCTGGATTGTTTGTCCTAAACATGAAGGGTAGTCCCGTTAGGGTGGTGATCAAATACTACATAATTGTGTCTGTGGAGATAAAAATTATGTATTGTTCAAATAAACATCCAAGGGTATTTATAGGCAAAACGTGAATTTCTTGGGAAGAGACATATTTGCATGAACCAATAGAATATAAATTGTAATATATTAATCACATGCTACTTTTAATTAAGCACGTAATTTTTTTTTTTTTTTTTTGAGAAGAGAAGAAGTACATACTTTTACTTACTTTTAACTGCCAAATACTACTCTTTTGCAAAATATTTTGTAATATATCACTGTTTGTAAAATATTTAGCAATCATTATCTTTTTGAAATTTGAGTTTGTGAAACTCGAGTTTGTCATCAAACTCAAGTTTTACAAACTCGATTTCTTTGAAAAAATAGCCTTCAAAATTGCCGAAAATTTTTTGATGGAACTCTAGTTCATGGAACTCGAGTACCATAAAAAAATTTCAAAATTTTTCCTTGATACTCGAGTTCCATGAACTCGAATACCATGGAAAACTCAAGTATCCAAAAAGTAGTGAATCTCTACATATTTTCTGATGATGCCAAAAATCGTCAGTGAGTCACACGGTCCTCATGTGCTTAAGACAACACTTGCGCAACACAGAAAAAAGAAAACCTCAAGAGAGTACCGGTGTGGAACTGGCCAAATATCTTTCGAATGTCAAGTTAGAGAATTTTTCACAACTCTAGGGTGCCAGAGTTGGTGTCAATTATGTGTACCTTGGTTTGTGAGGGTTTTGGGGTTTTTATAGTAGTGTAGGGTTGACATCCGTTCCTTGGCTTAGAAAATCTTTCCTTGTGGCGGGACATCTTGTTTAATTCGCGTATTTTGCGAAATTCTTTCCTTGTAGGACTCCCCTTTATTAGGGTTAATCGTGGGGCACAAGATATTTCCTTATGTACTCATACATGGAGGCCAAATAAGGCCATGTCAGACTCGTCAAAGGTTTGCTTATCCCCTTCAGCTTCCTTTCGACAACTTCTTATCCCATCTACATATTCTAGTCATCTCGTTCAGATGTTTGTTAACCTCAAGGTGCAGTCGTTAGCTTTGAGGTGGAACCGTCAACTATACTCGTTGTTTGTTTATGAACGCACAAGTGAGGCTGACGAGTTCATTAGGACCGTTGCCTTTGCCTAACATGGACGAGTTTATTAATATTACAAAATTGCCCTTATCATTTCCGAAATAGTGGTAGATTGGTATATATTTCGGTAAACAAGCCTACTTTTAAGATCTTCCAAAAATTTAGCATGTACATGTGCATGTGCATGTGCTGGTATATATTTTTCCCTCCAAAATTCTAACAACCTAGCACATGTGAATTTTGCTACAACAACATTATGGCATATGTGAAATGAACCTTTAGGCTTGGCTGCTGGCCTTGTGCCATGTCACCATCCGTTGTCAACATAGTCATTATAATGCATTAGACTCCTATATTAATTAGTCGCCTATGTTTAATTCATTTTATTTTCTAACTAAGTAAATGATTCTCAAGATTCCAATTCTTAAGAATTTGTACAATACTCAATCTTTTTTTTTTTTTCCTACCCTAAGTACATATCTTTCATTTCCAATTTTTACAAATATGTTACATTGTTTTGATAATTGACAATTCACTGTTAGGCCATGTCTTGTATCAGTTGTTTTTGTTTTTAGTTAAATAGATGTCCGACTATAAATGGAGCGTAAGTGCATAACCTATAAAAGGTTGTAAAAGAGAAAGAAAAAAAATGCGCAAAATGGAATTTTTTTTTTCTTTTCAAATTTGAATTGAATCCTAAATATACAAAATGTAATAGAACAATTTGTTGCACTTTATTGTAAGAGAAAGTAATTTTCAAATTCTACTACTTAAAAACGTGAGAGGTATATATATTTTTGTTTTTGTTTTTTCCTTTTGTTTTGTTTTTTTCAGTGGAAAAGGTCATCAATGGGGGAAAGGCAGTTTTTGCAGGAGCCCGGGGAGCTATTGTCCCCACAGCTCGACTCTTCTGCTCTGCCCTTTTATTCAAGTTTAGATTTGATCCAAGGGTGAATTTGCATTTTTCATCCAAGAAAGAGATCACATCATCAAGATGCAATATTACATTGTACACCATCGTGTCAAGTGCTAATTCAATAAGAATTCATCTCTTCATGCTAAGATTTCTACAAATACAAAAAATTTCATTATAATTGAGTTTTCAAATTTTTATCGCTTCTTATTTAAGTCCATCACTGACATCACTTTTTAATCAATCAATAACAACATTTGATGTTAGTAATTGTGAAATTTGTCGTAACCCTATTCTCTAGAGCTATTGACCATATTATGGACCGAACACGAGTGTTGGGCTATGGAATATGACTAATTGGGCTTACTAAGTGGGGCCTCCTGAGTCTAGTAGTTGTCCTAACTAGCCCAAGTTTTATACATTTATGTGCAAGGCCTTTTTTTTTTTTTTTTTTTTTTTTTAAATAATTAAAATCGTAGAAAATATCATTTTCGTCCCCATAATTTGATGTCACAGTTAATTTAGTCTTTTTATTTTCAATTTGCAGTCAATTTGATCATTATCGTTAATTCACTAACGGAAAATGCCTATGTGGAAAACGGTGTACTCTGCTGGCACGTTTGAAGCTCACATGGTTATTAAAATAAAATAAAAAATTTTAAAGAATTTCAACCTATGATATCCGCTCCTGGTGATAGCTCTTTGTTATCAGATCAAGACATCAATCAGTTTTTAGTGTAAGCGGGGATTGAATCTCAGATATCTTATTCAACCATCAGATACTCTACTGGTTGAGCTAACTAGAACCTACAATTTTTTTTTTTTTTTTGTTGATATTTTAAAATGTCATGTCAACATCTAAATGAAAAAATAAAAACAAAAAAAAAATTAACAATTTTTATTCCAAATTAAAAAGAGTTTATTTATTTATTCCAAATTAAAAAGAGTTAATACTAAAGAAGTGGGTGAGTATTGTTTGGTGAGGACTGAAATAATAACGCCAAATAAAACGTATCACATTACACTAGAAACAAAGACATCAATATTAGAAAACTAGCTTGTAACTCCATGTATATGCATGGATATACTTAAAAGATACACATTAAAATGCATAGTATAATAACCTTACATATATAATTAAAATATTATTGATAGTCATTCTTATATTATTTTTTTAACTGTTTAAAAAGTCTTGTAAGAATGTTATTAGGTAAAAAATGTAAATTGTCAATTTTTTAAATATTTTTATGTTCATTAATTCTAGACTATTTGGTTTTTGTACACAATAATTCACTTGAATGGATATTTATGACATGGTCCCACATTTGATTCCAAAATTAAGAAATAAAACTCTCTCTAAAAATAAATAATTTAGGACACATGGCACAAAATTAGACTTCAATTGTAGAATCTAATTGGATTTTCTCTAAACTTTACCTATTAATATATATATATATATATATACACACACATATATATTTTTGTGCCAAATGAATTGTTTTTAGCTATAAAAAAATGCTCATAAATATAAAA
The DNA here is from genome assembly GCA_028535165.1 of Quercus tomentella. Lineage (NCBI taxonomy): Eukaryota > Viridiplantae > Streptophyta > Magnoliopsida > Fagales > Fagaceae > Quercus > Quercus tomentella. Next base: position 62,606,033 of record JAPQVY010000155.1, on the reverse strand, counting down.
TCATTTAAACTCTCTCTTCCTTTAATTTTATATATAGTGATAGGTAAATGATTATTTTTTTTATGATTTATTTATATTAGATTCATCGTTTTCTACTCTAAATTAACTCATTTGGCACAAAATTTAAAAAAAAAAAACTCCGATTAGATAGAACACGTGCTGTAAAATTAAACTCTAATTAAAATCCAATTTTTACATTGAACTAACTAACTTGGTTCAAAATTTTAAAATTTTTGATTAGATGAGACATTTGGCGCAAAATTATACTCTAATTGAATTTCAATTTAAAATCTAATTGGATTTTCTCTCAGTTTTACTTATTAATATATATATATAAAGGGGGGACATGGTGCTGAAGGCGGAAGCACAGTTGCATAGCAATAATATATGTTGAAAATATTATGAAAGCAAAGTAGAACTAGCCAAGGAGGCGGTATTGCAGTTATAATCAAAGTAATTTAAAAGTAGTAGTAAGGCAGTAAAACCAGCCAAGCAGTATATATGAAAGCAATAAAAATTTAGAACCGTCCAAGATGGTGGTAGCAACAAGTAGTATAATGAACAGAAAATTGAAAATACTTGTTATTAAAAATAGCACAAAACACTTACAGTAGTAGTAGTGATTACAAGATCTCAAGAGAATAGATTAATAGTTACAAGGCTTGTACTAGTTCTAGTTGCAAGATTGTAAGGTAGTAGGAAATGCTTAGGTGAAACAAGGAACTTTCTCAAAGAAAGGCTCTCAAGAAGGAAACAGTTCTAAGAGAAGTTCTAGGAAAGAAAAAACATGGGAAAGAAAAACCTATTTTAAACTTAAGGGACAACCCCCCTTAAATAGACAAAATTTGGAGTGAAAAGTATCATGATTAGTAACTGGCGAACAGTAGCGACTGAACAGTAACAAGTGAATAGTGATAGGTGAATAGTGGAAAGTGAATTTTTCCACTTTTGACTCAAATATTTGGGGAATCATACGAGGATATGTAGAGTTCAGAAGCCTTCAATTCAAGGGTTTAGACCTCATCATTATTGTCCTTTTGTGTCAAAAGAAACCAAATGAGCACCATTATTGGGAATCTTCAGAAGCATCGTATTGGTGGGAAATAGGTTTTTAGCAGTGGTAAATATTGAAGTGTTTTGGCCATTGTGTAGCCCAGACAAATAGGAGAATCAATACCAATCTTCCGCCAAATCCGAGGTATCTTCAATCATTGTATCATTTTGGCCTTTGTGCAAGCCAGACAAACAAGGGACTCAACTTTATCAGTGAGACTTGATGAGAATTCTTTTAGCAGTAACATTAACTTAAGGAGACCATTCATCAATTAGTAGAAGGAGCATCGGATGGATAACCATCATAAGGATCCCATGGAGAATCATCATTACATGCATGCTCATGATAGATATCATATTTATTACATAGTCTGCAATATAAAAGTGGCTCAAACTCTGGAGTTTTTCCTGGGATGAGAATACTTCTTGGATTACAATGATCTTCTATCCGCAAATGAGCGATGGCATGCATAGGGTATGGGACCAAAAACAGAAATTCTATCTGTGCTTCCTATGAAATGATAATCTTTCCATAGGTTCTGAGCAACATCAAGAATTTGATTATTAAAATAATTTCTCCAACATTCTGCAAGAGCAAAAGGATCTTTGAAGGACAAGTGAGAATTTCCTTCAAGCCATTGCCCTTGGTGAGTGTGACCATTGATGAGAATGAGATGTTTTAAAGGCTGGACATTCATCCAGTTATCTCTTTCCCATTTTGGCAAAGTGCTCCAACATCTGATGGAAACAAAAGATCTAATGAAAGAGCTTTCAAACCCTTTAATAGCAGTCTAAATAATTTGTGGAAGCTGATTGGCCTGTTTATGGCTTGTTAATTTTACGAACCTGATAAAGCTATATTCAAACATTTGGGAAAGCCAGTTAGGATCCCTATCATCATCATCTGAATCATTATCAGCAACATATGAACCATCATCATAATCAATCAGGAGACCAGGAAATGGATGTTTCTTTTCATACACTTTGAGAATACTCCCAAAGTGTTCTTCCCAATCTAGTTGGATAAATATATTATCAGATTCATCCAATTCATCAGGATCAAGAATAGTAGCTGTAACAAGTTTCTTGAAATATTTGAACCATAGGTCAAAAGACCTAAACATAGCTTTGCTTTTCAGTATACGAGATTGTATATCTGTTGGCAAGTTGGCAATAGCACTTCTTAACCGAGATTGGGTTTTAAGACTCAATCTAGCATAATCAGTGCCCATTATAGTCTCTTTATCCATTGAATGGATTTCCTCTTTGCCAAAGAGTTGACTAATGTAGGCTTCAAGACGGCTTCAAAGAGCCTTATTTTCTGAAACAAGGTTATTTCCTGAAACAGAGTTATTTTCTGAAACAAGGTTATTTAAGTTATTTACTGAAACAAGGTTATTCATTGAAACAAGGTTATTTTCTGAAACAAAATTGTTATCTGGAGCAAGGTCATTTTCTGGAACAAGGTTATCATGGTGGCTCATATAAGCCTCATTTTGAGTAGTAAGGTTAACAAGGTGGATTTCAAGGGCTCTGAGGGTTCTTTGGAAAAGATTATGGTGGTTTCTAGTAAAGGTAGCTTGAAGGTTATCAAGAATAAATTTGATAGAATCTGCTAGTTCTGAATAGGTTCCATTGTGGAATTGTAACCTGTTAGACAAAACTTCTTGCAAAACAATTATCATATCACCACTGGAATATGTCACCTCTGTCGGGACAAATTCCTGAAGGGATGTTGATCCATTGGATTTTACTCCAGAAGATGTGCCTTCATGCATTACAAAAGGTTGTCCCGCTGGGAGCCTTTTTTCTTGAGAATAGCCCTGTGCTGGTGCTTTTTCCTTGTTCCTCCTCTATGCTGAGGAAGTCATAATAATCCACTTACTAGTGGTATAAGTATTAGTATTATTCCACTTATTAGTGGTACTTATCCACGTAACATGCGCCGATTCTTGCAAAGAAATATTGATAATGTTAGGACAATTGATAGTAGCTAATATTTTGGTGCTATGACTATTACCTTTAGCAATATCTATGAAACCTTGGCAATAACTTATCATTAGGTCTTGAATAAGCACATTAATAGGGAAGTTTTCAACATAAGATAGATTATCAATGTGTATTTTCTCATGAAAAAAAGCTTTAGGAGCATCATAGCAAACATCATTAATCAGAATTTTTTAAAAATTATCAATTTTTAATTGCAATAATTTATCAGAAAGTTGTTCAGCAATTTTCTTGTGTCTAACTTCTTACTTGAGGAAGTTAAGATGTTCAACTTTAGCATGAATCAGGTTCAAAGCATAATCAGTATCAATTTCAAACTTTGAAGCAAATTTGAATTTTACTTTCTGTCCAAAAGGATCAGTAGTAATTCCATCATGTTCAACAAGAAAAGGATACAAAGCATTTATAAATGGCAGACCAAGAATCACTTTATCAGCCATGTTTTTAACAAGGATAGAAGGAATCTTGAAATAGACATTACGATGACAAACATGAGCATTATTCAATTCATATTTAATCTTCATTTGCCTATCATTAGCAAAAACCAATCTTTCAGTTGATTTTTCAAAATATTTTGAAGGAATCAATCCTTCTTGGATACAGTTCATATTCACACTAGAATGAATCATGGCAATAACAGTGAAATGATAATCATGAGAAACAATAATTTTAACTTTTGTAAACCATTTTGGAGGAAGCAATTTATTAACAAGATTAAGTTGAGAATTATCAACAATACCTTTATCAGAAAGAAGAACCTGTTGACTGGATTCATCTCCATCTTTGTCCTCATCTTGTTCATCATCAGATATATTAAGATTTTTATCAATTTTTAACAATAACAATTCTTGTTTGAGATTATTGTTATCACTTTTAATGTTTTTAAATTCATGTTAAGACAAACCATCAATATTCCATTCATAAAGTTTATCAGCAGAAACAGAAAATTGTGTTTGAAAAGATCTTTCTTCAAACTGCATATTAGGAGGAGTAGGTTTTGAATACCAGTTCTTTGTAAAAGACATGGGTTTGGAATTTCCAACAAATCTTTTTATTTATGGTATATCATCATCAAAAATATTTTTAGCAGAAACGGAAGATACAGTATCAGAATTTGTATTTTCATCAGAAACAATTTCATTTTTAGAAATAGTTCGAGCAGCAGGAGTACTTGTAGAAGTACCCTCAGTTTTCACTTTTAAATCAGAAAGCATTTTCTCAACAATCTCAAGGGTTTTAGCCTGAGAGGTTTTGAAATTCACTTTTTCTCTTTGACTGGGTAAATCAATCAAAGGTTTCTCTGTTTTGACAAAAACAGATTTTTCAGAAACAGGTTTTTCAATAGAAATAGTTTTTTCAACAATTTTTTCTTCAATACGGTCAAGCTGTTAACCAATAACATGTCAGGATTCATTAGTAAAATTGTTTTGTTCAATAATGCTAATGATAGGGGTTTGAGGATCAGCAATTTTGAAAGGGGAGGCCTTCACTTCCGTCTTTTGATTTTGACTATTTTGACAAGTTATCAAAACTGTCTCAAGAGGCGGAAGACTAGACCTAACAATGGTTTTTATCTTCTTTTACAAAATGTGATCTCTTTATGACATTTAAATGTTGTTTTGAAACTTCATCTTTTGAAACATAATGGTTTTCAAGAAAATAAAAAAAAAAAAATTGTTTTTTTAATTGATTCATCTTTTCTAACCATTTTCTTTTAACATGGTCTTTTTCAGATTGAACAAAATTACTTTGGAAATATTTTCTTTTATTTCTATTTTTAGCGAGCATAAATTCATTGTACAAGGAAACCATATCAACTTCAAAACTTTCATCCAAAACAGTCAAAACTCTTAATTGATTTTGGTAAACAGGATTATCAATAGGAGGAAAATCATAATCAGATGGACAAATAGATTTAGTATCATCTTCTTCTTCATTAGTAGTTCTGCTATATGGAGAGGAAGCTTTAGGTTTAGTGGAATAGTAAACAGAGCTGATTTGAAATTTATCACTTGAAACACCTTTTAATTTTAAATCATTGGGTTTTTCAAAATTCTTTTGCAAAAAATCATTGAGATCTTGATCTCTTTTCGAAACTTTCAGATCCAGCAAAGGAATGTCTTCCTTCTTTGATCCTCAAAGGTTGATTGTTTTGAAAATTTATTTTAATAGTACCATCAAGATATTGTTGAATATGAGTAAGATCAAGCTCATCAAAAATTAGTTTAGCAAGAGGAGATTCTTGTTCCAACAACCATTTAGTGGGAAGCTTAACGTCTTGCCATTGAATCATTTTTGGAACTTGAACTTTAGCATCAGGGGTAGAACATAGAATTAACATAGTTTTGCCAGAAGGTTCTTTATGATTTATAGCACCAGGATTTAATTGAGTACCTAACAGTCTGTAATAAATACAATAAATCAATGCAAAAGGTTTACTACCTTCTTCCATGTGATAACCAGATGAAACAATATTCAAAGTCAAAGCTTTAACAATATTAGGATCATCCAAAGCAAGAGTAAGATCATGATAACAATTGAAATATACAGGACCATCATACAAAGAGGCAGTCATCTGCCTCTTGAGATAGTTTTAATAACTTGTCAAAATAGTCAAAATCAAAAGACAGAAGTGAAGGCCTCCCCTTTCAAAATTTTTGATCCTCAAACCCCTATCATTAGCATTATCGAACAAAACAATTTTACTAATGAATCCTTGCATGTTATTGGTCAATAGCTTGACCGTATTGAAGAAAAAATTGCTGAAAAAACTGTTTCTATTGAAAAACCTGTTTCTGAAAAACCTGTTTCTGTCAAAATTGAGAAACCTTTGATTGATTTACCCACTCAAAGAGAAAAAGTGAATTTCAAAACCTCTCAAGCTAAAACCCTTGAGATTGTTGAGAAAATGCTTTCTGATTTAAAAGTGAAAACTGAGGGTACTTCTACAAGTACTCTTGCTGCTCGAACTATTTCTAAAAATGAAATTGTTTCTGATGAAAATACAGATTCTAATACTGTATCTTCTATTTCTGCTAAAAATATTTTTGATGATGATTTACCAGAAATAAAAAGTTTTGTTGGAAATTCCAAACCCATGTCTTTTACAAAGAACTAGTATTCAAAACCTACTCCTAATATGCAGTTTGAAGAAAGATCTTTTTAAACACAATTTTCTGTTTCTGCTGATAAACTTTATAAATGGAATATTGATGGTTTGTCTGAACAAGAAATCATTAATAAAATAGGTCATATGTCTATGGTATCACAGCTCACAAGTCCAGCTCACATACTTGAGCTGTAATAGTAATAGTTCCACAAATCTCTCCCTCAAATCTCTCTTCAATTCAAATTTGAATTTGAATATGTAATTACTCCTATAATCTCTCTTCCTAAAATCTCTCTATTCTGTAATTAACCACTCCTATAATTCCTCTTCATTTGCAGCCGCATCAGCCACCTCCACTCCAAGATGAAGTTCAACATCGCAAACCCAACTACTGGGTGCCAGAAAAAGCTTGAAATCGACGATGACCAGAAGCTCCGAGCATTTTTTGACAAGAGGATTTCACTGGAGGTCAGTTGAGATTCTCTTGGAGAGGAATTTAAGGGCTATGTTTTCAAGATCATGGGAGGTTGTGACAAGCAAGGATTCCCAATGAAGCAGGGAGTGCTAACTCTAGGCTGTGTCTGTCTCTTGCTTCACAGAGGAACTCCTTGCTTACGTGGGCACGGTAGGCGCAATGGAGAACGAAGGAGGAAATCTATACGTGGATGCATTGTCAGCCAAGACCTTTCTATTCTGAACTTGGTTATTGTGAAGAAGGGTGAGAATGACCTTCTTGGTCTGACTGACATTGAGAAACCAAGAATGAGAGGTCCAAAGAGGGCATCTAAGATCTGTAAACTTTTCAATCTCTCAAAGGAGGATGATGTTCGAAAGTATGTCAACACCTATTGTCGAACATTTACCATAAAAGCTGGGAAGGAAGTAAGCAAAGCTCCCAAGATTTAGAGGTTGGTCACTCCATTGACTTTGCAGAGGAAGCGAGCAAGGATTGCAGATAAGAAGAGTAATTATAGGAGTGGTTAATTACAGAATAGAGAGATTTTAGGGAGAGAGATTATAGGAGTAATTACATATTCAAATTCAAATTTGAATTGAAGAGAGATTTGAGGGAAAGATTTGTGGAACTATTACTATTACAGCTCAAGTATGTGAGCTGGACTTGTGAGCTGTGATATATGGTTGGTATTGCTTATCAAAATAACCATGATCTTGATCAACCGGAAATTGTTAATTTACTTGTTACTGGTTTTTCTGGTACTCTTCGTGGATGGTGGGATTCTTATCTCATAAAAGAATCCAAAGACTTTATTAAATATGCTGTTAAAAAGAATGATGAAGGTTTGCCTATTTTTTATGAAAGTATTGGTCGCGGTATTCTTGATGGTGTTAATACCCTGATCTATACCATTCTCAAACATTTTGTTGGTACTCTGTCTAATATTTCATCTCGAGTTTCTGATTATTTGAATAATTTGAGATGTCCTACTATGTCTGATTACAGATGGTATCAGAATGTTTTTATTTCCAGAGTGATGCTTTAGAAAGATTGCCATAAACCTTATTGGAAAGAAAAGTTTATTGACAGTCTACCTCCTATCTTTGCTCATAAGGTAAAACAAGAATTAATTGGTAAAAATGATTCCATTGATTATGATAATTTAACTTATGGTGATATTTAAAGCACTATTAAAAAACTTGGTATTAACATGTGTAATGATGAAAAACTATTAAAACACCAATTAAAGAATAAAAGAAAAGCTAAATATGAAATGGGTAATTTTTGTGAACAATATGGTTTGCCCCCTATTGCTCCTTCCAGGCAAAAAGGAAAGAAAAAAAAATGATAAAAGTTATGGTCATAAAAAATATAAAAAATACAAAACCAATTTTGTTAAACCTAATGATTTCTATGCTAAGAAGAAAAATGTTTCTAAAAAATATGATAAACAAAGATCAGGATGCTTTTACAATGGAAAACCTAGACATTACAGTAAAGACTGTAAACAAAAACCTGGTAAATTAAAAAATAAGTTTAACTGTTAAATATTAATGATAAAGAGCAAGAAGAATTATTCAGAATCCTTGAAGCAAAAAATTCGTCTGATTCCTTGGAAGATGATTTTTCTTCTTCATCTGATTCTTGCTATCAATCTGCTGATGATTCCTCCAATTCACCTAATGTTAAAATTGGTTATAGAGATTCCTATTGTAATGCTATTAAATCTGTTAATGTTCTCACTAAAAGTGAAGAAAATGAAAGTTTGATAATCAAATTAATAAATCAAATTGAAAACCCTGAATTACAAAAAGAATATTTGGATAAGTTTAAGAAAATTATGATAAAAGATGAAACTAGTAAAAAACTAAAATCAACTATAAGCTTTGAAGAAACTTTGGAAAGATTTAATAAAAAGAAATCCAAAGAATTGACTGTTAATGATCTTCAACATGAAATTAATGTTGTTAAACAAGAGATAAATGAATTAAAACATGAATTTAAAAACATTAAAAGTGATAACAATAATCTCAAACAAGAATTGTTAATGTTAAAAATTGATAAAAATCTTAATAAATCTGATGATGAACAAAATGAGCACAAAGATGGAGATGAATCCAGTCAACAGGCTCTTCTTTCTGATAAAGGTATTGTTGATAATTCTCAACTTAATCTTTTTAATAAATTGCTTCCTCCAAAATGGTTTACAAAAGTTAAAACTATTGTTTCTCATGATTATCATTTTACTGTTATTGCCATGATTCATTCTGGTGGGAATATGAATTGTATCCAAGTAGGATTGATTCCTTCAAAATATTTTGAAAAATCAACTGAAAGATTGGTTTCTGCTAATAGTAGTCATATGAAGATTAAATATGAATTGAATAATGCTCATGTTTGTCATGGTAATGTCTATTTCAAGATTCCTTCTGTCCTTGTTAAAAACATGACTGATAAAGTGATTCTTGGTCTGCCATTTATAAATGCTTTGTATCCTTTTCTTGTTGAACATGATGGAATTACTACTGATCCTTTTGGACATAAAGTAAAATTCAAATTTGCTTCGAAGTTTGAAATTGATATTGATTATGCTTCGAACCTGATTCATGCTAAAGTTGAACATCTTAACTTCCTTAAGCAAGAAGTTAGACACAAGAAAATTGTTGAACAACTTTCTGATAAATTATTGCAATTAAAAATTGATAATTTTTAAAAAATTCTGATTAATGATGTTTGCTATGATGCTCCTAATGCTTTTTGTCATGAGAAAATATACATTGATAATCTGTCTTATGTTGAAAACTTCCCTATTAATGTGCTTATTCAAGACCTAGTGATAGGTTCTTGCCAAGGTTTCACAGATATTGCTAAAGGTAATAGTCATAGCACCAAAATATTAACTACTATCAATTGTCCTAACATTATCAATATTTCTTTGCAGGAATCAGCGCATGTTACGTGGATAAGTACCACTAATAAGTGGAATAATACTAATACTTATACCACTAGTAAGTGGATTATTATGACTTCCTCGGCAGAGAGGAGGAACAAGGGAAAAGCACCAGCACAGGACTATTCTCAAGACAAAAGGCTCCCAGCGGGACAACCTTTTGTAATGCATGAAGGCGCATCTTCTGGAGTAAAATCCAATGGATCAACATCCCTTCAGGAATTTGTCTCGGCAGAGGTGACATATTCTAGTGGTGATATGATAATTGTTTTGCAAGAAGTTTTTTCTAACAGGTTACAATTCCACAATGGAACCTATTCAGAACCACTAGATTCTATCAAATTTATTCTTCATAACCTTCAAGCTACTTTTACTAGAAACCACCATAACTGTAATCTTTTCCAGAGAACCCTCAGAGCCCCTGAAATCCACCTTGTTAACCTTACTACTCAAAATGAGGCTTATATGAGCCACCATGATAACCTTGTTCCAGAAAATGACCTTGCCCCAGAGAACAACTTTGTTTCAAAAAATAACCTTGTTTCAATGAATAACCTTGTTTCAGCAAATAACTTAAATAACCTTGTTTCATAAAATAACTTTTTTTCAAAAAATAACCTTGTTTCAGAAAATGAGGCTCTTAGAAGCCGTCTTGAAGCCTACATTAGTCAACTCTTTGGCAAAGAGGAAATCCATTCAATGGATAAAGAGACTATAATGGGCACTGATTATTCTAGATTGAGTCTTAAGACCCAATCTAGGTTAAGAAGTGCTATTGCCAACTTGCCAACAAAAATACAATCTCGTATATTGAAAAGCAAGGCTATATTTAGGTCTTTTGACCTATGGTTCAAATATTTCAAGAAACTTGTTACAGCTACTATTCCTGATCTTGATGAATTGGATGAATCTGATAATGTATTTATCCAACTAGTCTAGGAAGAACACTTTGGGAGTAGTCTCAGAATGTATGAAAAGAAACATTCATTTCCTGGTCTCCTGATTGATTATAATGATGGTTCATATGTTGCTGATAATGATTCAGATGATGATGATAGGGATCCTACCTGGCTTCTAAATGTTTGAATATGGCTTTATCAGGTTCATAAAATTAAGAAGCCATAAACAGACCAATCAGCTTCCACAAATTATTCAGTCTGCTATTAAAGGGTTTAAAAGCTCTTTCATTCGATCTTTTGTTTTCATCAGATGCTAGAGCACTTTGCCAAAATGGGAAAGAGATAACTGGATGAATGTCCAGCCTTTAAAATATCTCATTCTCATCAATGGTCACACTCACAAAGGGCAATGGCTTGAAGGAAATTCTCACTTGTCCTTCAAAGATCCTTTTGCTCTTGCAGAATGTTGGAGAAATTATTTTAATAATCAAATTCTTGATGTTGCTCAGAACCTATGGAAAGATTATCATTTCATAGGAAGCATAGATAGAATTTCTGTTTTTGGTCCCAGACCCTATGCCAATGCCATCGCTCATTTGCGGATAGAAGATCATTGTAATCCAAGAAGTCTTATCATCCCAAGAAAAACTCCAAAGTTTGAGCCACTTTTATATTGTGGACTATGTAATAAATTTGCTATCTATCATGAGCATGCATGTAATGATGATTCTCCATGGGATCCTTATGATGGTTATCTATCTGATGCTCCTTCTACTGATTGATGAATGGTCTCCTTAAGTTAATGTTACTACTAAAAGAATTCTCGTCAAGTCTCACTAATAAAGTTGATTCCCTTGTTTGTTTGGCTTGCACAAAGGCCAAAATGATACAATGTTTGAAGATACCCCAGATTTGGCAGAAGATTGGTATTGATTCTCCTATTTGTCTTGCCTACACAATGGCCAAAACACTTCAATATTTACCACTGCTAAAAGCTTGTTTCCCACTAGTACGATGCTTCTGAAGATTCCCAATAGTGGTGCTCAATTGGTTTCTTTTGACACAAAAGGACAACAATGGTAAGGTCTAGACCCTTGAATTGAAGGTTTCTGAACTTTACATATCCTTTGTATGATTCCCCAAAAATTTGAGTCAAAAGTGGAAAAATTCACTTTTCACTATTCACCTATTACTGTTCATCTGTTATTGTTCACCTGTTACTATTCATGACACTGTTCACTCCGAATTTTGCCTATTTAAGGAGGGTTGTCCCTTAAGTTTAAAACAGGTTTTTCTTTCACAGGTTTTTCTTTCCTAGAATTTTCTTTCCTTAGAACTTCTTCCCTTAGAAGCCTTCTTTGAGAGAAAATTCCTTGTTCCTACTACCAATATTTCCGTACAATCCTTGTAACTAGGACTTGTTCAAGCTTTGTAGCTGTTAACCTGTGCTGTTGAGATCTTGTAACTACTACTATTACTACTGTAAGTGTTCTACTTTCAATAACAAGTATTTTCAGTTTTCAGTTCATTATTACTACTTGTTGCTACTGCCATCTTGGACGGTTCTAATTGCTTTCATATATACTATTTGGCTGGTTCTACCACCTTACTACTGCTTTTAAATTACTTTAATTATAACCGTTGCAATACCGCCTCTTTGGCTGGTTCTACGTTGCTTTTATATTATTTTCAATATATATTATATCTGTGCAACTGTGTTTCCGCCTTTAGGTTGGTGTCCCCCTTCCCCCTTTATATATATACATATAAATAAATAAATAAATAAATATATATGTATATATATATATATATATATATATATGACTTATAAACATGAATTGTTTTTAGTTCTACCAAAAAAAAAAGACTCATAAACATAAAATCATTCAAAAATTATGTTTTTTTTAATGATTTACTTATATTGGACTCCTAGTTTTTTACACTTAATTAACTCATTTGGTAAAAAAATAAAAAATAAAATTAGATTAGATGGGACAAATGTCGCAAAATTAAATTGTAATTGAAATCTAATTTTTACATTGAATTAACTCACTTGGCACAAAAATTTAAAAACTTAGATTAGATGGGACACGTGGAGCAAAATTAGACTCTAATTGAATTCCAATTTGAAATTTAATTGGATTTTCTCTCAGCTTTAGTTATTATATATATATAGATATATATATATATATATTTGCAAGTGGAATTTATATAGTATATGACTGATTTCTTTATATCAAAAAAAAAAAAAAAAAATTGACTTTCGATATAATATATATCCTTAGTTATTTCATACTAATCAGCATTCTCTAATCTCTACTCTTTTGTTTTTTGTTTTTTGTTTTTTGTTTTTTGTTTTTTGTTTTACTAAAGACAAAAGGTTCGTTGCTCATTAAGTTTAGTTAATTCATACCAATCAGCATTCTCTAATCTCAACACTTTTGTATTTTGTTTTACTAAAGACAGAATGTTCATCGTAATCAGTTACAGCTAGTTGGAGAGTGAAACCTAGTATCTAACTCAAATATATAAGAGCATTCTCATCAGCTCTCTCAAAAAAAAATTCCATTTTAACACACCAAAAACCAACTTTATCATTTTAACACATCATTTTACAACATACCATTTATCAGATATTCTATACTTCAATTCTATATATTAAAATAATATTTACTCCAAATTAAAATAATATATTTCCTACTCCCTATCCCTATCACTATCTTCATCATCATCACCAACGACCACCACCGGCACAAACACCGACGGCCACCACCGGCAACAACACCGACGGCCAACAACGCCGCCTCAAAAAAAAAAAAAAAAAAAAAAAAAAAAAACACAACCAGAGAGACCAAACCGGCACAAACCCACATCCCAAACACACCACACCACCACCGGACATCCACCACCTGCACAAACCCACACCACCACCGGCACAAACCCACATCCACCAACGCCACCTCAAAAAAAAAAAAAAAAAAAAAAAAAAAAAACCCAACCAGAGAGACCAAACCAAACAAACCCACATCCCAAACCCACATCATCACCGGCACAAACCCAACCCACATCCATCACCGGCACAAACCCAACCCACATCCACCACCGGCACAAACCCACATCCACCAAATCAAAAAAACCCACATCCCAAATCCACCGAATCAATTATAAAATTCAACAAACCGCATCCCATCCACCAAATCAAACAAACCCACATCCCAAACCGCCTCCGTCGCCGTCGCTGATGGAAGTTTTCACTTCCGGCCACCGTGTCCTTCACACTGGAGTTCCTCTTCGTCGCAAAGTGGGTCAGTGATCAGTGATCAGTGGCGAGCCTAGGCGGTCTCTGTCTCTTGGCGTGGTGAGATCGGCATGGCGAGACGGCGTGGCGAGATCGGCGTGGCGAGACGGCGATGAGAGAGCCAGACAGAGAGAAAGAGAGATGGGTTGCAGACGGAGAGAGCCAGACACAGAGAGAGAGAGATGTCTGAGCCAAATGATGAAGGAGAGAGAAAAAACGAATTAAATAAGTTAAACAGTGTTTTGACATTGTTGTCCGTACCGTCTCATATTTGAGACGGTACTGTACATATGTTCTAAATTTTTTGAGATTTGGAACGTCTGATGAGGGCTTGTTTTTGTGTTTGGTGTGTCAAATGTGCCAAATATTTGGCATTTGGCACATTTGACACACCTGATGGGAGTGCTCTAAACATCGAGTGAAAGGAAAATTACATTTTTAATTTGCCGACAGTTTGCCAACAACTTTCCATTGGTTTTTCATCCAAAAGGCACTAACCAGATATTTTATTAATATTAACCTATGGTTATATATCAAGAGTGCATTTATTTTATTTTAATATCAAGGAAAAAAAAATTCATCACTTTTCTAAGAATACTTTAAAATGTTATATTTAAAGAAACATTATTTTTACTGGAACTTAACTTTTATTAAACCCTAATTCAGGGACGGCTGCATATGAACTTCTAACTTGAAAAAAAATTATATATAAAATGATTTTTTTACTTAATTAATTTATCCTTAAAATAATTTTACACACCCTGATTTAAATTTTGCACCACCACCACCTAATCACAGATCAGCCTAACTCAAAATCAAAAAACAACACAAATCAACCTATCTCAAAGCCAAACAACAATACAAATCACATCTCTCTCTCTCTCTCTCTCTCTCTCTCTCTCTCTCTCTCTCTCTCTCTCTCTCTCTCTCTAACTATTTATGTATCTTTAACTCTATGAGTAAAGTGTGAGTGTTTGTAAGTTGTGAGTGTCTCTCTCTTTATTATAAATTTATATTACATATAGTATATTAGGGTGTGTTCGATACTAATTGTATGTTATTATTTATTATTTTGGTCATTTTTTTGTATTCGGACGATATTTTGGTCATTTGATAACTAACAAATCCCTATAGGTGATTTTTATAAGTTTCGGGGGTATTTTGGTCATTTTTAAGGTTTCGGGGCTATTTTGGTCATTATTTTGGGGTATTTTAGTCATTTTTAGGTTTTGGAGGCATTTTGGTCATTTTTTTAGGTTTCGGGGGTATTTTGGTCATTTTTTTGGGTTTTGGGGGTATTTTAGTCATTTTTAGGTTCCAAGGGTGTTTTGGTCATTTTTGGGGTTTTGGGGATATTTTGGTAATTTTTAGGTTTTTGGGGTATTTTGGTCATATTTTGGGCTTTGAGGGTATTTTTGTAAATTTTAGGTTTCAGGAGTATTTTGGTCATTTTTTGGGTTTTAGGGGTATTTTGGTCATTTTATGGTTTTAGGGGTATTTTGGTCATTTTTTTAGTTTCAGAGGTATTTTGGTCATTTTCTAGAAATTTAGATTTTATGTTGTTTATTTAAATTTTAGATGGGTTTTAGTGGGTATTAGTGGATTTATCCATTAAGACCCATATAATTAAATAACCAAAAATACACTATAGGTGACCTATCCCAGCGCTTTTAAAAGCATCGGAATAGGTTGACCTTATTCCAGCATTTAAAAAAACGTTGGGATAGGCCTCTCTCCATAAGGGAATGGAAGGACCTGTCCCAGCGCTTTTAAAAGCGCTAGAATAGGGTAACCTATTCCAACGCTTTCAAAAGCGCAGGGATAGGTCCCTCCATTCCCTTATGGAAAAAGACCTATCCCAACGCTTTTTGGAGCACTGGGATAGGTTGACCCTATTCCAGTGCTTTTAAAAGCACCGGGATAGGTCTTTCCCCATAAGGGAAATTTGTAACTCTATCCCAGTGCTTTTGGGCTTCCTAAACTAGCGTTTTTGAAAAACACCGTTATAGGCCTCCTATTGCAGCGCTTTGTAAAGCACCGGTTTTGAGTCACCGTAATAGGATTTCCTATACCAGCATTTTCAAAAAGCGCTAGTACAGGCTTATCTATTACGGCGGTTTGTAAAAACACAGGGAAAAAAACACTGGGACAGGACGATTTTTTTGTAGTGTGTGTGAATGTGTGCATATATAGTATAAATATAATATGACTCCATGAATTTGCGTGTTTTTTTTTCCAGTGTCATTAACTCAAATATTCAAGTTCTTTTTTTTATTGATTCTCAAAAAAAAAAAAAAATCTTTTTTTATTAAATTCTATTTAATTTAATTTTCTTAATGGTCTTGCTAAAAAAAATCCTAAAAAAAAAAAAAATTACTGCCGTAATGACAACATCCTAGATTGGAAGTTATAAAAAATATTGGCTATTTTAAATAGAAAAAATAAAACCCTCAATCGGATTTCATGTAAGCCAACTAACAAAAGGATAGAACAAGAATTCCATAAAAGCATGACATAGTATCATCGAATTAAACTAATATTCTCTGGTGCATTATTCTTCTTCGTTTGGTCATCACTCATCACTAGTCTCTTTTCATAATCACTATAAGTACACCTCTCAAGGTATACAACTACGATGTGTGAGAAAGAGCTGTGAAGTACGATCAAGTAGCTATACTTGTAGGGGTGAGATATATCCTATGGCATTCTTTGTGATGCTGATGCTCATTAACGAACATTGTTGTGGTGTTGCTGTCCTTGTTAAGAGCAATGCCTCTGTCCAGTGTGATGACCACCCCAGCAAATGCCTTATCAAGGACCAAGTGGAGTTGGAGTACCTGACGAACCCCTACATAAGCCGAATGCTTGCTAGTCCACCAAAAGAACATCCAAGCGAAGCTGCCGTGTACAAGCCTGATAAAGCTTGTGAAGATAAGTGCTCCAATCATAGATGTCTTAAACGCCATAACACCTACAGATGCAACTCCCAGTAAGGGTCATCACTATGTTTCTATATCCTATGTCTGTTGTTTGTTTCCTTCCTATAAGGAGTGTGAATCGTTTTATCTGCATGTGTTATGATTAATGAATCTATTCTTCAAGAATAATTCTCCTTTGTACGTTGACGACCTCCTCTCTCTCTCTCTCTCTCTCTCTCTCTCTCTCTCTCTCTCTCTCTCTCTCTCTCTCTCTCTCTCTCTCTCTCTCTCTCTATATATATATATATATATATATATATATATATATGAGATGAGTTTAAGTTATACTTGTGTAACTCTTATAAAGTTACCTTTGGGCAAGGCCACAGTGACTTCGGCTTGCTTTTCCTTTTCCCATGGGCATGTAGTCAATAAGGTAGTCGCAAACATTGAGGCTCTCGATTTTACTGAAATTGCTGAGTATCATTGAAAATGTTCTTGCGATGGACATTGATAAATTCCTGCATTTGGGTTTGAGAGTTAACCGAGAGAGATGAAGATCGGAGAAGTCAGCTTTTTTTCTTTTTCTTTTTTTGAGAACTAGAAGTTAGCTGATTAGTTTTACGGTTTCATAGTTTCTTTGATTTTGGATGTAAACTAGTTTCATAGGTATCTGATTTTGCAATTTTTTATCTCCCTAAATGTTAAGATGCTTATAAATGGTTATATGTAATAAATAAGAGAGGTACAAAAAATGCTAGTATAAATTAGATGAGATGAGTTGGAAATAAATAAATAAATACTAACCTTTTTTCTACCATTAGATATGTGAGAAATCAATGATTTATAATAGGTGTAACTCTTTTGAAGTTACACCAAGTGTAACTTGAACCCATCTTTGTCTCTCTCTTATTTATTACATATAACCATTTGTAAGCATCTTAACATTTAGGGATATAAAATATTGCAAAATCATGGTGTTGATGTCCACTTTGGCAAGAAGGCCCAATTACAAGAAGAAGCCCAACAATATGAAAGGGGTGAAGGAAGAAGAATTAGTAAAGTAAGAAAGAACCACTAAACCCAAATGACAAGAATAATGGTCCACAGGCCTATGAAATAGTAAAAAGGGTTCTAAAGAAAGCAAATGGGCCTAAGGGAGCCTAGAGAAGGAAATAGTAAGCTCATGGGAATCATAAGAAGTAGAAAGCAAGCAAAGATGGGCCGGGGGAGCGCAAAGAGAGAAATTAGTAAATGGGATTGGTGCAAAGGCCAACAAACCCCAAAAGTAAAGAATATGGTAATTGGGCTAGGGAAGTCCAAAAGATTTAGCAAAAGCCCCTGGGAATTTAAGAATGAGATGGGCCAAGGATGCCTAAAGGAATGAAGCAGGCTGGGAATGTTCAAAAGAATAAAATGGGCCAAGGAAACCCAAGATGATATGAGAACTGACCCAACAGAAATACTGGGTGACGTGAACTAAGAGAAGGAATAATACGTGGCAGGCCCAAAAGAGGTCCAGCCAGCAGAAGTTAAGTGATACCAAGGCAGAAGTAGTGCAGCGGCATGGCAAGAATACCAATTGACCCATAAACTAGAAGTGAAAGGAGTCAGGGGCTGAATTAAAGAAGAAAAGGCCCATGCCCAAGCAATACCCAGCCCAAAGAAGAAACGAGATGCAAAGAATGAAGACCCAATGACTCATCCACACCACAAAGAGTTAAAAAAATAAGCAGCAAAATGCGTAGCAAGACTAGACAAACCCACAGGCAATGGCAAACACATGAATAGCAAACAAGAGATGAACTCATATGGGAGTGAAGCACACACAAGGCCCAGGCACCACCCACTTGTACTCAGCCAATACAGAGGCAGTGGGCTATGGGTTAGAGGTAAGAGAGGGTATGGTCTGGTGGTGGGGAGAAGGGGGAAGTCTATTTTGAGATTCCCGCTCAAGTTCTTTTGGGGGAGATATTCTACTAGGATGACATACCACCCAAAAGAGGGAAAGATGAGTTGGAATCACTAGGTGCATGCCATAGGAGTTAGTAAGAGAGAATACCCAACCCTTATTCTGATGGGAATGCTACAGAAAGTAAGAAAATAAAACAAAACTCCCTTTGTTTGGGAATGGAATGTGGCGTAGCCAGCACAGGGCAGTGGTGGTAGCTGGGCAGCCAGCAGACCAGTGGGTGACCAGGAAAGGACACCCACAATAGGCCAAAAATAGTTGAGGGGTAAAATGATAAATCTTATCATGGCAGGCAGTATAAAAAGGCCGTAGTTGTGCACAGTAAACAAAACGAGAGAACAAGGAAGAACAATAGGAAACATAGAAATAAGAGAGAAATAGAAAGTAGAGAACAAAACAGAGAGGATAAACAAAAAGAAAGAAAATAAGAGAGTAGGAAGTGAAGTGAGAAAAAAAAAAGTGTGATAGGGCATGCACCAATAGGCTACTCCCTTCTCTCCCTCTCAATAGCCTACTCTTTGGCAAGTTAAAGGGTTCAAGATTAAGCCACTTAAGTCCATTCTTTCAAAGTAGGCAATTTCTACAGTAGGATTTCCCTGTGAGATTGCCCACATTGGAGATTGGTTCATTTCTTGGACTTAAATCTGCTAAGGAGCCAAGTTTAGCAGACTGATCCCCTTCCCTCCTTTTAGCATTAACATTATTCTTTTCATTATTGCAAACTTATTTTTGCCATACTTATATTATCGCGTTTTTCCTGTTGCAAAGTTGTTTAGATATTATCTTTGGTTGGCAGCGAGCACTTTAGTTAGAATACCTCTTGTTATTACCATGTTATATTATGTCTCTCCTGCCATAATGTTTTTATGATAGCATCCCCTACCATGGACATGTGATCAAGATCTCTGTAAAGGGGTCCTGACTTGCACACAAGCTGGCTTAAGGTGGGTTTCAGTTGAGCCAGTCCCGACTCTCTTACCCCAGAAATATTGGGCCATAGTATAGTAGGAACAGTTCAGCCTAGAATACAAAAAGGCCCACCACACATGGATACCTATGAAACTGGATTACAACCAAAATTAAAGAAACTATGAAACCATAAAACTAATTAGCTAACTTCTAGATCTTAAAAAAAATAATAAAAAAAAAAAAAAAAAAAAAATCAGCTAACTTCTTCGATCTCTATCTTTCTCAGTTAACTCTCAAACAGAAATGTAGGAATTTATCAATGTCCATCACAAGAACATTTTCAATGATACTCAGCAATTTCAATGAAATCGAGAGCCTCAATGTTTGCAACTACCTCACTGGCTACATGCCCATGGGAAAAGGAAAAGCAAGCCAAAGTCACTGTAGCCTTGCCCAAAGCTGGCGAGGAAGACCATGCATGATCAAGTCGCCTTGGCCCATAAGTAGGGAAAACTTAAAAGTAAAAAATATTGGGATTGATTTAGATTTTAGAAAAAAGATGGTTTTATTTTGTAGGAAAAAATATCAAACAAGGTTTCTTTAGATTAGACATAGTTATCCAGACATAGATTAAACCAAGCTTTTTTAGATTAGACATAGAAAAAAGATGGTTTTTTTGGACGTAATCCAGGTTCGTAGTTATCGGTGATTTTTCAATTCTTTTTTATCTCCCTAAATGTTAAGATGCTTATAAATTTAACAAATAAGAGAGAGAAAGAAATGCTAGTATTAATTAGATAAAACTGAGTTGGAAAGCAATAAATACTAATATTTTTCCTACCATTAGATTTGTGAGAAAACAATGGTTTAATATAGGTATAACTTCACAAGAGTTACACCAGGTATAACTTGAACCCATCTCATTCATATATATATATATATGAGATGAGTTCAAGTTACACCTGGTGTAACTCTAAAGAGTTACATCTTTTTTAAACCATTGGATTTAAGTAGATCCAATGGTTAAAAAAAAACCTTTATTAATGCTAATATTCTAATTGATTTCATTTATTATCCCTTATTTAATACATTCCATACTTATTTCTAAACCTAAAAAGATTTATATGGCTAACACGTCTCTCTCTCTATCTCTTCCATGGCTCTTCCACCTCAATGACCAAGTCGCCGACAACAACAAAAAAGAAGAAAGAAAAAAAAGCCACAGCGTGCCATACGTGTTGTTCTCCATTGCATTTCTATCCTTGGTCCTTTGACATGTAGATGATAATTATAGTTGGAAAGCATTATCATCCTTGGTTCTCTTTGATTCTAAGGAGATTGAATTTAACCATACTTTTAAAATTATAATGGGTTATGTGCCTTTTTTTTCTTTTAAATGAACGGGTGTGTGTTGTTTTTGAACTCAATTGTCCTGAATCTTATATATGAGAAATGTAACAAAATTTTCATTTAGAGACTATATAGAAAAATTTTCATTTGGAGATTGTAATAACTTTGATGTGATTATATAGTTCCTTTATAAGCTATTGTTAAGTTCTTTGAATTCGAACAATGAAAAGAAAAATAAAATCTCAGTAATAATCATTACTTCAGTTTTTTCTACATTCACAATGGCACAAAAGATTTTGAGGATAAGACCTCAGAATATGCAAAAAAAGAGAGTAACAAAAGCAAATAACTGAAGCTAAGAAACATTCTATAATATGTGCCCAATGACAAAATTCAATGCGCTACCATGCCAATGACAAAACATTAACAAGTATTGCACCATCTGTTGAATCCGCATCCACTCTTCCTTTATGATGTTGACGCTATTTCCATCCATGACCAATTTCTTTTAGGCAAACGAGGTTCCTTTATTATTCGTACCCCACTCTTGTTTAACCTCGTTACCATTAACGAATTAACGAGTATTGCACCATCTGTGGGTTTTTTTTTTTTTTTTTTTGCTGCTTGCGATCTAACTGTGGAGGTGGAAGAGCTGTGGAGGAGATAGAGAGAATAACATGCAAAGAGAGAGAGAGAGAAACAAGTAGTGGAGAGAGAAAGAGTCAACCGTATAAATTTTTTTGGGTTTAGAAATAAGTATAGAATGTATTAAATAAGGGATAATAAATGAGATCAATTAGAATATTAGTATTAATGAGGGTCTTTTTTTGACCGTTGGATCTACTTAAATCCAATAGTTTAAAAAAGTTGTAACTCTTTAGAGTTTAACTAGGTGTAACTTGAACCCATCTCTCTCTCTCTCTCTCTCTCTCTCTCTATATATATATATATATATGGGTCATTCTACCGTACCCCACAGAAAAAGGGGGGCTACGATACCCACCTTAATCTTAACTGTTGATTTAACATTGTTTAAATCCTGACCATTGGTATAATTTTAAGGGATACTGGTTACTAGCTAAACAAGTTATATATATATAAAAAATAAAAATAAAAAATAAAAAACAAAGCAAAAGAACGCATAATCATTCACGCATCAACAACGACTCTGGTTTTCCTCTCTACTTTGTCTCGTCTCAACGCTAAAACCTCTCCAGCTCTGTCCCGTTTTCGTCTATCTCGTCTCATAACAATATCACATTTGCCTCTCTAGCTCAACAAACCCATACCCACAATAGAAGAACTAGACAACGGCACACCATCGAATCTCAATCCAATTCGGCGATGCTACCCTCTAGCTTCCTCTATTCCAATTCAACCTCAAATCCACATCCAATCTAGCTCAGCAGTGCTTCTTCTGTCTCTCTACCCTTTTGTTCGAAGTTTCCACCATTTATCGAATCTAAAATCTCAGTATGTCTCATCATTATTCTTTAATTTTCCATATGGGTTTTTTAATTGTTGCCGTTTGTTCTCTGTATGGCTTAATTGTTATTAATTTTGTTTACCTTTTGGTTTTGCAGGGTTGCTAGGAACAAAACCAATCTATTATTCCTTTTGGTTCATAGCAAGTGAGAGAATAAGTTATTGTATATACTTGAATTAGTAAAACTTCTAATTGTATGTTTAATACTGATTTCAGTTTGGCTTATTTTTCTTTATTTTGTCTGGCTGGGTTTGTTAGTATTGCCATTTATACTATTTGGGTTATTTATCATAGGTTTTTCTGGCTGGGTTGAACAATTTGGGTTTTTTTCTCTAGTTTGGCAAAAGTTGGATAATTTCTCTGGGTAAACCCCTTACAATCAGATTTAAATTGCTTACTGAAAAGAAGAGAAAAAAAATATATATATATATGTGTGTGTGTGTGTGTGTGTGTGTGTGTGTCTATATATATATATTGATAACCTTTGGGCCAAATTATCAGTTGAAGCAGTGAAGTGCCTCGCTTTGACCCTGGTCATTAGAGTGTGAAGGGGATTTATGTTATGGTATAAACATAAGTGTGTAGGCGTATTGAAAAGAAGAATATATGTATTCTTGATCATTAGAGTGTGAAGGGGTTTATCTTCTGGTATAAACAAAGGTGAGTAGGCTTATCAAAAAGAAGAATATATGTATTGTTTTAAAATAATTTTTTTAGGTACTCGATGGAAATTCTTAACAATGTGATTTAATAATAGCCAAACTGTTAACATTTATTTCACATATTATTCGCGACAAAAGAATTACCTAATTGTGGTTATCAAGCTTGAAAGAAATTAGCACATCTTTCCTTAAACTTCTAGTGCTTTTCGTATACATGTTTTTATTTCAAAACATGCATAAATTGTACCATTATGCTATTTTTCACATTGTGGAAAGTAATTAATTTAGGTGGTTTAGTATTTTTCACATTGTAGATGTGAAATGTATAAATCTCTGTTGGTTGATGGTATCAAATAATTTGAGCTTGTTGTGGGAAGTGATTAATGTAGGTGGTTTGCTATTTTGCACATTGTGTATTAGTGTTGTCACTAATTCTCAAAAGCTTGAGTTGGTTTCAGGCTAGGTCACCTAGCAAGGCTGCAAGCATGTTTTCTGGGACACAAGAAAAATGTGCTACTTGTGGTAAAACTACTTACCCACTTGAGAAGGTAAAATTATAATATCCCCTAAAGTCATTTTGTTGTGATATTCTACATGGAAAATCTCGAAATTTATCAGGTTGCTGACTCTGAGTGCTCTTCTTTTTCCACCTCTATTTCCTCTTTTCCTGGTCCAACCCTAGCAGTTTGGGGCTGTGATACCATTTTAGTGTTTTTTCTATTAGATGAGTGCATGTCTTGTACACATCTGTTGTTAATTATAATTTACAGCATTGGAGTATGTAGATCTCACATTTCATATATAACATCTAACAAACATGGGGAAATAGGTATAGCATTCTCGATTCTTTGTTGACAATTATATGTTGGAGTAGAGTGGGATTAATGTCTATAGTAATCTCAATTTGCAAATGTGGATTTAAGATTTTGAATTTGTCGATTCTAATGCCATTGGCCCCCAGGTCCCCCATGTTTAATGAACCTTCATGATCAAATGCTAGCCCAATATGTCTATGTATGTATGCATATAGTTGGCTAGCTTTTTACCTAGATTAGACTTGTTTGTCATGGCTTATTCTTCTAGCTTTTTAGTTTATTTGGTTATGTATAGTTTTTTAAAGCCTCATTTTTTCTAGGTAAACTTTCAGCAAATAAGCTTACAACAAAATGTAACATTCAAATGCACCTTAAATAAAATTTTGCAAGTATGATAGTGTTGATTACAATGTTGGTTTGTTTTGACTAAAATTTGCAGATGACAGTGGAGAGCCAAGCCTACCACAAGTCATGTTTCAAGTGCTCTCATGGTGGTTTTCCTATAACCCCATCTAATTATGCAGCTCTAGACACTACAATAAAATGTATTTTCAGTGACGAATTTTAGTGAGCAAAATTTTTTCGTCACAAAAAGGTACCATATAGTGATGAAATTTATATTTTGTCGCTATTTATAAAAAAATTAGTAACTTTTAGTGACGAAAATTAATTTCGTCGCTATATGTTATGATGAACTAAAGGCACCAAACAAAAATGTAGGCGCCAAACTAAATTCATCTACAGCGACGAATTATTTCATCGCTAAAAGTTTAAGTTTTTTGTGACAAAAACTTTCGTCGCTAAAGGTGTTGCTAAGAATACTATTAGTGACGAAACTCATTTCGTCGCTGAATGTAACAAATAGTGACGAAAATAAGTCGTCACTAAAAATAGGAACATAAAATCAGATGGGAGTATCAGTGACGAATCCAAATTTCCGTCGCTAAAGGTAGCCTATAGTGACAACATACAAATCGTCACTAAAAGTTTAATACTTAAAACACTTCAGCCCCCCCCCCCCTTTTTTTTTCACTTTTCCCACTTTATTTTCCCTCCCTCACCCGATTCTCTCTTTCCCTCACTCTATTCCTCACAGCCGCTTCACCCAATCTCAGCTATCGCCGCCGATCGAGCTTGTCGTGCTGCCGTTCACGATGATTTAGACGCTTCCGCTCACAGATCTTGACGCTTTAGCTCGCCGAATGCTCGCGACGCTTCAGCTCGCCGAAAGTTCACGACACTTCAGCTTGTCGAAAGTTCGCGACGCTTCAGCTCGCCGAACGTTCGCGACGCTTCAATTCATGATGCTTCATCCTTCGCACCATCTAGTGACGCTTCAGTTCGCAACGCTTCCGATGACCTTCGCCTCCCACGCAACCGACGACCCTTCACCTCCCACCACAACCGGTGACCCTTCGTGTAATGGGTATTTTTTTTCTTTTCTTTTTTCTTTTGAGTTAATTTTTTTGTTAATTTTTGTTTAATGATTCTAGTTCCTTTGGGGTGATTATATATGATCCAAATTTGAGTTTGTTTTTCCGTGTTGGAAATAAATAATTTGCTTTTGTTTTTTTTTATTTTTTTTATTTTTATTGTTCTAGTTGAAACAGCAACAGATGATTACTTATGTGTTTGCTCCAAAATAAGGGAAAGATTACTTGTTTGTTATGTTTTGTTGCTTGATTGATTTAATTGAAAATGTTAAACAATTGCTTGCTTTTTAGTAGAAACTTAAGGCAATGTTTTATAGGATTTGGATTCATTCTGGACTCTATGATATAATAATAATGTGTGTTACTCTTTTGCAAGTTTTAGTGATATAAATGTGGGATTTTTGGTTAAAGCTTTTGTATTAATAGTTGGTATGTTGATAATGGTTGTTGAACAGGGGGAAATCTCCAGTTAAATAGTGTTAGTTGCACTATCTTTATGTTGGTGTTGAATTGGGTGAATCTTCACAATTAGGTGAATGGTTGGTGTTGTTTCTCTAAAAAGTTGTTTAGTTGAATGGTTGATTTTTGAATCTGATTTTTCCATTATAGTACAAGTAGTGTTGTTTTTGGATTATGGCTTTTGTTTGCTAGTTTTCATGTGGGGTAGTGATTTTGAAGAATTATATATTTGTGTTGGCATTTGGTTGTTTACTAGCTTTTCATTCCCCTGTAAATATCTTTCTTCACTGGCGGTTCTAATTATTGTCTTATTTGCTTGTTTAACTTTTCTTTCTTTTGTACTTATAAATTTAACTTTTCTTTTGCAGACTAAATACACATTGTTTGCAGTAACTTTGGATTTTTTCTGAAAGTTGTAAACTTAGCTTGAGCAAAATAAGTAAATTCTAGTTAAAAACTTATAAAACTCTATACTTATGATGTTGGAAATTAGATTTGTGGTGGTATGTTGTGTTGGAGCAAGCGGATGGCTTGCATGATGTTATCAGGTGATTTAAATACTTATTGGGAGTGTTTTTCATTTCTTGCAGATGTGAATGAGTATTGTTGATTAGATGTGATGAATAGTATTTTTTTGATTTAAATACTTGTAAAACTCTATACTTGTGATGTTTGTGATTGGTTTTGCGGTGGGTTGTTATGTTGGAGCAAGCGGGTGGTTTGCATGGTGTTATAAGGTGGTTTAAACTAATATTGGAAGTGTTTTTCATTTCTTGCAAATGTGAATGAGTATTGTTGATTAGATGTGATGAATAGTATTTTATTTGATTTAAATACTTGTAAAACTCTATACTTGTGATGTTGGAAATTGGTTTTGTGGTGGTATGTTATGTTGGAGCAAACGGGTGGCTTGCATGGTGTTATAAGGTGGGTTAAACTAATATTGGGAGTGTTTTTCATTTCTTGGAAATGTTAATGAGTATTGTTGATTAGATGTGATGAATAGTATTTTATTTGATTCAAATACTTGTAAAACTTTGTTGGAGCAAGCGAGTAGCTTGCATGGTGTTATAAGGTGGTTTAAATACATATTGGGAGTGTTTTTCATTTCTTGGAAATGTTAATGAGTATTGTTGATTAGATGTGATGAATAGTATTTTATTTGATTCAAATACTTGTAAAACTTTGTTGGAGCAAGCGAGTGGCTTGCATGGTGTTATAAGGTGGTTTAAATACATATTGGGAGTGTTTTTCATTTCTTGGAAATGTTAATGAGTATTGTTGATTAGATGTGATGAATAGTATTTTATTTGATCTAAATACTTGTAAAACTCTATACTTGTTATGTTTGTGATTGGTTTTGTGGTGGGTTGTTGTGTTGGAGCAAGCGGGTGGCGTGCATGGTGTTATAAGGTGGTTTAAACTAATATTGGGAGTGTTTGAGTATTAATATAGACTTGTGCGTTCATGAATGGGATAAAACTTTATCTAAGTAGCTTATAGACTTAGATGTTAAAATACATTATGCATGAGTTATCCTTATTTTACTAAAATAGCATTCACCTTGCAATTGTAGTTAAACATGGATAAAAGTTGGATGACAATGGGCAAGACACCTGATGGCAGATTAAGTTTTCCATATATTGAAGGGGTCAATGTATTTATTAATTTTGCAAGAGCGGTTGTGGACTTGAGTGATAATATTCCCTGCCCGTGTATTCACTGTGTGAATTGCTATCGACAATCTCTTCATACTGTGCGTATCTATTTGCTTCATCGTGGCATTAGGCAATCTTACATTAATTGGTATAATCATGGAGAATCTCATGTATTGAATGAGAACATTCATGATAATGAAATGTTGGATGATGATCATATGGATAGTATCGATGCCTTGGTAGGTGACCAAATTAGAAGGGAACCAAGAAATGCAACCGAAGATGAGGAAGTGCGTAACTTTGACAAAATTGAGGAAGATGCAAAGCGTGAGTTGTATCCAGGTTGCACTAATTATAGTATCTTGAAGTTTGTTATTGAGATATTGAATGTAAAGGTAATAACCAACTTAAGTAATAAGGGACTTGATATGATGCTAAAATTGCTGACAAAGATTTTACCGAAAGGTAACTTGGTTCTAAGGTCAACTTATGAAGCAAAGAAGATATTATGTGACTTGGGCATGTCATACGAGCATATAGATGCATGCAAAAATGATTTGCACTATTTTGGAAGGAAAATGAAAACCTTGATAAATGTCCAGTGTGTGAGGTGCCTAGGTACAAGGATACACGTGCCCAAGGTAAAAAGATTCCTCATAAGGTATTGCGTTACTTCTCGTTGACACCGAAACTGAGGAGATTGTACATGTCAGGCCAAAAAGCTAAGGACATGAGATGGTATATAGACAAACATGTGGACAATGGGATAATGAGGCATCCGGTTGATAGTGAGGAGTGGAAGAAGTTTGATTTGTAACATTCTGATTTTGACCTCGAACCTCGCAATGTAAGGCTAGGGTTGGCTACAGATGGATTTAACCCTTTTGGCAATATGAACAACAATTATAGTATGTGAGCTGTCATACTTATCCCCTATAACCTACCGCCTTGGTTGGTTATGAAGGAGCCATATTTGATGTTGTCCTTGCTTATTCCTGGTACCCATCAACTGGGAAATAAGATTGATATTTACTTGAAACCATTGGTAGAAGAGTTGAAGGAGTTGTGGGAAGAAGGTGTAGAAACTTATGATGCTTATAGTAAAGAGCATTTTCTGATGCATGCAACTTTGTTGTGGACAATACATGACTATCCTGGATTTGGTAACGTGTTTGGGTGGAGGACAGGGGGTTATTATTTTTGTTACACTTGCAACAATGAACCATATTCTGAAGTTTTGGAAAGTAAAATTGGATTCATTAACCATCGAGCTTATTTGCCTATGGAACATCGTTGGAGACATAGTCGGTTGCATAATGGTTTATCAGAGAAATGGAAGAGATCTTTAGAGTTACAAGTGGGAAAGATACAAGAGCAGCTAGATAGAATGTCAAATATAATTTTAGGAAAGCATCCAAGTAACAAGAAGAGACAACTCATTGGGGAGACAAATTGGTCAAAGGTAAGTATTTTGTACAAACTTCCATACTGGAAATATAAGAAATTTAAGCACAACATTGATGTCATGCATGTGGAGAAAAACATTAGTGAGAGTACTTACAGTACTTTGTTGGGCATTGAGGGGAGAAACAAGGATACTGACAAGGCACGGATAGACTTGTAAAATATGAACTTTAGGCACACATTGCATTTGAAACAACGTCCTGATGGATCATATGACAAGCCTCGGGCTTTCTTTTCATTAAGCCCAAATGAAAGGGATGGTTTTTATGACTTTTTGAAAACAGTCAAATATCCGGATGGCTATGCAGCCAACATATCAAGGTCAGTGAATGCAAAAAATGGTAGATTATCTGGTTTGAAAAGCCACAACTGTCATGTGCTACTACAACAAATTCTTTGAATTAGATTGCGAGAGTTTGCACATAAAGACATTAGTATTGTATTGTTTGAGTTGACAGCTTCTTCCAAGACTTATGCTCAAGGACCTTAAAGTAGAGTGAATTGGAGAAACTAGAAGAACGTATAATTCTTATACTATGCAAACACGAGAGGTTCTTTCCTCCAGCATTCTTTGATGTTATGGTCCACCTTGCTGTTCACTTGCCTCGAGAAGCAATTCTAGGAGGCCCGGTACAATATCGGTGGATGTACCCAATTGAAAGGTAATTAGATCCTTTGATGCATCCATCAATTGCATCTTTCCCATGTGATACAAAATCACATAATGTGCGTATTTTTTCCTCATAGTTACCTTGGAAAATTGAAAAGATATGTTTCCAACCGAGCTCGACCAGAAGGTTCGATTGCAGAGGCTTACATTCTCAAAGAATGTATTAACAACTGGTCTTTGTATATTGATGGGATCGAAAATGTGCATAATCGAAGAGAAAGAAATGAAAATTTTGGTGAATCTAGTGAAGAATTGATAGTTTTTTCACAGATTGCCCGACCTACAAGTGGTAGGCGGAATGATGGCAACTTGTCTCATGCATTGCTTGATACTGCTCATTGGTACTTGTTGTACAATAGTCCTGAGCTAGAGCCTTATTTAAAGTATGTGATTTCATATGCATGTATTGTTTGATCAAGTTTTGAATATTATCTGCAATGCTTAGCTGAAAATAAATCACTTTATTTTTAATAGTGAACACAAAAGCACATTGCATAATCCTACTGGAGAAGCCATAACTCAAATCCAATGACAAGAGTTTCCCAAGTGGTTCAAAGAACGTGTAAGACATTTGAAATTTAATCACACACTAATAAAAATTAAAGATTTAAATAGTTTCTCCTAGCTTGTTTATTGCAAACACAAATTCTCCCAGCTTGTATATTGTATTCGCACAATTTGCTCAAATACTCATAGCGCAGGTCCCACTTGTATATTGTATTTGGCTGAAGAAGTATTTGATTTTCATGGTCAATGTCTCACCTTTTCTTTTCTTTTAAAATGCACTTATTATTGCAGTGGGTAGTAATATATCCTTTGTTGCATTTATTTTATTTTATTTTGTTATATCCTTTGTTACATTTGTAATTGTATTGGTGCAGCTTGTTTCAGTGAATGATGAAGAAAGATTGGATGAGATTAGCAAATCCAATCTATTTAAACAGTAAAACCAAGGAGTCCATGTACTTTTGGGTATCAGTTATTTTAATCATATACATATGGGGCCATGATTATAAGATTGTCTTTAGCCCTGCAGCTCCAATTAAGTGATCAACACCTGTACTCCATTGATAATAAATTTTACTAATTAAGCTAATTGAAACCAATAAATAAAGGTGATAGTGTTAATTACAATGTTGGTTTGTTTTGGTTAGATGAAAAAAAAAATTTAATTAATTCCTTCCACCTATTTGATTGATAAAAGGAAAAACTAATTTTCAAAGTTTATCATGGAATACATTTTCTTATAAGCACAGACAAAATTTGCATAGTGATGTTTTTATCATTTGAAAGTTTCCTTTCCTTTTAGTAACTTTAGGGAAATTTTTTCAAAAATTCCAAACAAATTTAAATTGAAAAAAAAAAAAGACTGGCAAATGTTTTGAAGGTAGAGTAAAGGGGACAGGAAGAAAGAATACACAGTAGAAATGAACATTTTTCTCACTCCATATCTTTGTAACAAGCCAAAACAAAAGGTACATAAAGCTCATCAAGTTTCAGCAAAATGATGTCCTGCAAGTCGTTTTACAAAAGCTGGATTTGCATCCCATGTTCAAGCAAACACAACAGTACGCCCAACACTGATGATGAGCTAAAAGCAAACAGAGAACCAAGTTTTGCCTAGACATATTTGGCTAGGCATGGCGGTGCCCATTTCTACAAGTTCCATGGATGTGTCATGGGCAGCTACTAATGTTGTGAAATCCAAGCCAGAATCCACAAGATAATTGTACCTTCCAGACTACACTATCATCCAATCTTTCATAAACTGGAATTACAAAGGAAATAAAGTGCTTAAAATTTAAATATGAAAAATACATGTGTTTGTTCTTGAGAGAGAGAAAAGTAATTGAAGAAATGAAAGGGGGGGAAAAATACACTTACTAAGATAAGATCCACATTATGCAAGAAATCAACTTGGTGGGTAACTAGTAAAATGGTCTTGCCTCTAAGAGCTCCTCTCACACATTCCTGTAAAAGGCATAAATAAGTTGGTCAGATTAGTAGCTTGTGAAGCGTAAGTAACATGTGGAAGCAAATTCATTTTCTATACAATAGCACCAGTTAAACAAGTAGTAGTGTGTTTATAGACAGTAACATGCAGCAGCATTATATGAAATATTGATTAACTTATTTTCTTTCTGGTGTAACAGCATCCAAAGTAGATCACACGACACTGTGTGCAGGAAAGTGAAGATTTGTACTGAAATCTATAATTGGTTTTACATGCAACTCACTGAATCCCTGTGGTCTAATAATCAAGTTAGTTTACTAGCAACTTGCGTCTCATCTTTTATTCAATATATAGAACGAATGACATGATATATCAACTTAAATTAAAGAAATTTCTATAACACTAGCAGTTTAGTATAAAGCAAGTAATTTTATTGTTCAACTTCAACATATATTGGAGGTCCATGCACAAACATTTTGTGAGTAGCTTCTTTCCAATAACACAAAGAATGACAGCAAAAATTGATTCTTTATTCACAAAAGTATCTATGTTGTCATCCATTAGCCTAATTTTATGCAAATGGATGACAACCTGTGCAAGCACATGTTGGCTTGTCCACATACATGTACACTTAAGAACATCATTGCAATATGGTACAGAGTAATCAATCAAAACAAAACATAAGCCATCCGAACATTTCAAAAAAAAATTTCCTGAAGTATGAACAAGGATAAATCAACTCACTCACTTCTTTAAGAATTGGAGCAGGGAGGTAGCATACATATTGATCATCTGGATGTCTTTAACGTTGTTCCCCACTAGAATCCAACTCAGAATAGCATAGGAAAGTGTTCTCATTAGTTGTAGGAACAACCCCCTCTTTGAGATACCTTCTTCCAAGAAGCGCATTAATAAAAGGTTGACTTACCGGATTTAAATTCACCCTAGTGATATCAAGAGATATGAAGTTGTCAAGAGAAAACTTAAGTAAAATTCTAATTAACTCTATGGCTTGAATCTTTCAAAGTTGATCAAAACAAGGTTTACTTTCTTACTGACAGTTTTTAGACCCCTTAAACAATTGATTAAACCTAGGTAATTAGCCAAGTTGTTACGTAGTCCAATTAAACAAATCTAGGTTATCACAATATAAAAGATCAAATCATGCAAAGCAGCGGAAAATAAATAACACATTATATGATCACCTAGGAAACCAAACCGGTAAAAACCTGGGGAGGATTTGACCTAGCTATCCTCAAGGTAAACTTGAATCTACTATCTTGAAAGAATCGAAGTTCATACAAAAGGACTTACAGGCACCCCCGCTCGACTTCCTAATGCTACCAACCAGTAGAACTTACTGACACGACCACGTGCAAGCTCCGAATCCACGGACTCCTTCTTTCTTGGATTCCCACCAGCTACAAGCACCCCCGCTTGTGTATTCTTTAAGCTTTAATGACAGCAACTGTTTTGATCATCAAGGTGTAGAGAATATCTCCTCCTTGAAAACCCTAAGTTTGTGTAAAGGAAAGCTCCTCTAGATCTCACAAGAGATTTACACAAACCGCAATTATGAGCAAAACTAAAACGTGGCTAGGGTTTGCCTTTTATACTTAGGACAAATAAGAAACCCTAAAAAACGTTTTAAAACACTTAGGGCTGAGTTGGAAAATTCTGTAGAAAAGCGATCTGCCCGAGATTCGATCGGTTGAGCCTAAGCTTCGATCGATCGAGCCAGGCCGAAAGCCACAGTGCTTTCTACTTTACACTCGATTCCAACTTTACATTGACATACAACTTTGAGCTAGCTTTAAACACTTCTAAACACATTGTTTTGATCATGGTTTGCCAACAATACAAATTAGAGTTCTAAATACATAAAGTCCTAAACTTTAGAACCTAACAAACTCCCCCTTTGGCAATCCGTGACAAAACACAACTTAGAAGCTCAAAGTTTACAAAATGAAAAGCCCTTTACAAAATAATGCTCATAAACCAAATTCAATCCTAACTACTATCCATCAGTTGCAAGTGTAGACAGCAGCTCAATTGAATCAACCTGTATATTTCTTGAAACACTAAACAAAATGCATAACGGCATGTGTGGAAATAATACAAGTAAACAAAATAACTCCTTGATTTCAAACAACACACAAATAAAGACATATATCAATGAATAACTCATAAATATAAATCAATAAGCAGTTTGAAACAAGAAACAAATATAGTACCAATAAAAACATAAAACTCCCCCTAACATGAATATCCCATCAAAAACAAGGTAAGAGCTAAAAAATGTTAAGTACACAGTGAAGCACCTAGATACAATCTAAAACTCCATAAGCTCCAACCAAAATCAAAAAGTCTCCCCCTAAAAACAAAAACCTACAAATACTCCCCCTTTTTGTGACGGAATGCCAAAGGGCAAACAAGATATCCATCATCAAAAGGGAGGTGGTCTAAACTGTGCCAACTCCGCACGCAAGGCACGGATCTCATCAAGTATATCCACCAAAATCTGTCCTTGAGCCGCCTGAACAGTCAAGACATGATCCAACGTGCGACGAATGTCTGAATCATCCGTAGCAGTCGGTGGAGGAACAGCAGCATCAGCATCAGCAGCAGCACCTAAGTCTCAGCAGCACCTGTACCTATAGAAGAGGGAGGAGGGGAACACTACTAGATGACGCACCTCTAGGACGAGGAGGAGGACCTCTCAACTAAGCAGCCCTCTGACGAAGAAAGGTGGCACCTATGGGAGCTATCACATGAACAGGCTCACCTGACGGAAAATCATCTAGACCTAAGTAGAGCAAAATCCTATGAATGAAAATAGGATGAATCAGTGCATGCCCTATGGCAGAACTCCTATGAACCTCGTTCAAAGAACGAAGGAACAAGTGAGGAAAACTGATAGACGCTCCAGAAACAAAAGCATACAAAACACACATCGCTCTAAAGGGATGGTGTGGAAGTGAGAGATAGGCCACAAGGAATGACACACAATCCTAAAGAAGAGATAGGCTGTCTCGGTAAGCTCAGCGGACGTGATCCGAGGATCAGAAACCCACTGGATAGATGACCCAGTGATGTAAGACATGACAACGTCTAAAAAGGGGGACTCATCATAGGGATAGTCAGCATCCCGAACAATCGGCACCCCAAGAGCCTCAGCCATTACGTGAGGGGTAATGGTAAACTCTACACCTCGTATCCAACTCCTAACAAGGGTGTTGGAATCATAGATGTGGCAAGAGAGATTCGAGTAGAACTCTCTAATCAGGGTGGTCGGAGGTGGATGATCTATCTCTACAAGAGGCAACCAACCCCTAGACTCAAAATTGGCCCTAATGGCTGGATCAAGCGCATCTAACACAACAGCTCGCTCAGACCAGATCTTACGCCTACAGTTCAAGGTGTCATAGGCTTCCCTAAACTTATATTCTTAAACAACTCAACACTAGGTGGAGACTCAGAGGAAGTGGAAGTGGTCCTATGAGCTCTAGTTTTCCTAGGCATGGTGCTAAGATAAGGATCAAAACACAGAACAAAAGAACAAAAACCACAAAACCAAAAAAACCAAGGGCAGACTGCAAGTTAGCACAAAAACAAAAAATAGAAACAAAATCTATATGATGCATGAACAAATTTAAATGTCATGATGCATGTGCTAGTGCAATGAATTGAGTCAAAAATATTCAAATTACAAAATTGGCTTGCACATTAAGGTTTTTAACACAAAAAAACCAAAATAAAGAAACCACTTGATCAATTTTTTTAACAAAATTGACGAATTGATCATTACACATGATATAATAACAACACTAATGACCAATTACATCAATTGGAGAAGCCAATTTCATCAATCTAAGCCAATTTGACAAAATCCCCAATTCGGATCAAATTGAAAACCCTAGAATTTCCAATTTTTCAAAAACCACAAAATTGATCAAATTAAACTAGAGGGAACATCCATATATCATCATGGCACAAAAACCCATTGATCAATTACACAAGAAAAGTCTTGAATCATCAAAAACCCCAAACATTTTGAAGATGCCGAAAATACCCATGAGAATGCATGAAAAATGCATGAAAACAAGAAATAAACTTGAAAAAGAAGGGCAAAAGGGCCTTACCGGCTTCTAAGGGCAAAAACCTTGCAAAAATCTTGAAGGAAAACGACAAAAATTTGATGGTGGAGCCAAGAGCCAACGCGGAGAGAGAGAAAAGCTTGAAAAAGTTTGAATAGTGACTTTGAAAAAGTCCAATTCAGCTTTTTAAAAAACCTGATATACGAGTTTCGATCGGTCGAAAATCAGCCTCGACCGGTCGAAACAGACAAAGACTTCCTCTCTCAAAAATTTTAAAATTTTAAAAATTTCGATCGGTCGAAAAAACAAAATGGACCGATCGAATCAGGCAGAGGCTCACCATATTTTTTTGGAAAAACACAATTTTTGAAAAACAAGTTGATTTGACTCAAAGCATAGAAATTTAAGAACAAAAATGCATGAGTATGAGATGATATGATTTTCCAAACAAGAATTTTAAGCCCAATATTCCCAAAAACAAAATTTTGCATTCTCCACAAATTTTCAAGCAACAAATTTAGTTTGCACATAATTCAAAGTGATTGCAAAAACTTGGTTGGTCAGACCATAAACACACACAATAACATGTACAATGTTTAGCAACGAGTAACTCGTGTAGTGTGTTCAACTAGCAAAGACATGAGATACATGTGAGGTGATATGTGAATAGCAATCAATCACAAAGTCTACAAAATTCATCACAAAGAATTTAAAAGAGACTATCACCTAAAGAGTTACATCATATAACTCCCACATCTCTTAGATCATAAGCTTGCAATCATGTAAGTTTCTTGTATTTATGCCTCATAATATACATTCCAATTTTAAGTTTATGTGAGTTTGGCATCAAGCCTAATAGTACACACCAATTAGATTTTAAGAATTAAGCACTTTTACCGAGGCTTCACCTTATGTTCTTTTTGTGCATGTGCTACACTTTTTCGAGCACAAAATCTTATGATGTGCATTAAGGTGTTCATGATTGGCTAGTGAACAGTGGTGAGATGGTTATTTATGCCTTTCTCTAAAAGTTCAAGTCCAACATTTAAAAACATGTGACTTCAAGATTAAAACATAGTAATCAAAAACCATACACATCTTTTCCACACAACATGCACTACAAATCTTCAACTAGTAAAGTGCAATAAATAAGCTCATCAAAGCTAAATAAGGTACAATAGACATGATATGTGAAAATAAATTGACCAGCCTTGTTCTCAAAAACCAAGAAGAATAGTGCAAAAACAAAATGTGCTTTCTTTTCCTTTTTATTTTTATTATTATTTTTTTTTTTTTTTTAATAAAAATAAAAAACACCTAGAATGAAATGCATGAATGTTATGCTATGCAAATCCTAGAGACAAAAAAAAAAACAAAACCAAAGAACAATGGTCACAGAGGGTAGAGCAATGAAGCACAAGGACCATGTCAGAAAGACTCAGTTAGGTCGAGTCTTTTGCATCCAAAACCTTTTAGATGCACCACGAGCATTGGAGTTCTTATTTACTTGAGAATGATTACCAACTCCAGGATTGGAATAAAGGTTTAAAGCCTTTACCAAATCACCAATAAGTACCATAGGATCAAGTGCTTGAGGCACAGGTACTTTTGGTTTGTTTGCTCTCTTTGCAGCTTGCAGCTTGTAGCAATTTGGACGTATGTGTCCAGTCTTTCCACAAAAATGACAAACCCATGCAGGTTTATCATGTGTCTTGTCCTTAGATAGGGTAGGCTTCTTAGGCTTAGATTCTTTCAGATCAACTCTAATCTTCCTAGATGATGAACCTTCTAAGAGTTTGGCAACCTCACTTACAGAGGGTTTGACAGTCTCACTCACTATCTCACTTACTGAAGGTTCAGAAGAAGAAGATGAAGGAACAAACTTAGTGGAATGGGGAGCGGACATACAGATGCTATCAACATAACCTAAACCAGTTTTGTCAGAAGATGACTTTTGAACACTCAGCATTTGATCAAGTTTAGAACTAGCAGATCTAGCAACAGATAAATCATGTTCCAAGGATTTAACTTTATCAAGCAAAAGCATGTTTTCAGTTTTCACATTGTTCAAAAGGTCATTAGCATCAAATAATTTAACAAACAAATTTTTCTTTTCAAGCTCAAGAGATTCAATTTTCTTTAGGCCAAGTTCAACATTCATAGCATCCTTTGCAGCAACTTTGCAAAGTTTGTTATAGGCCTCTTGAAGATCTGCATCTTCAGAGAGTTCCCCATCAGAAGAGTTCTCTTCAACAGATATACTCTCATCAACTACAGCAGTAGCAGTGAAAGCAATGAAGTTTCCATCCTCATCACAATCAGAATCATGATCAGAAACTTGACCATCACTAAGGGTTACAGCCATAGCCTTACCTATAGACTTCAAGTAGGTTGGACATTTAGATTTCAAGTGTCCATACCCTTGACATCCAAAACATTGAGAGCCCAAAGAATTATTGGAAGATTGACCTACTCTTTCTCTAGGTTTATCATTGTTATTAACCTTAGTGGGATCATACTTCCTAAAATTTTTAGGTTCAGCAGTGTTTGTGCCTCTTGCCTTTCTATTGTTATTCCTGAGAAAATTTCTAAAATTCTTGGCAAGATAGGCAATCTCTGTAGCAGAGAGCTCATCATCAAATCCACCACTATCAACATCATCAACTGACTTAAGAGCCATTGATTTGGATTTGGAAGTTTTGGGTAGATCCAACTCATAGGATTGAAGAGATCCTACAAGCTCATCAACAGGGATGGAGTCCACATCCTTGCTTTCAGTAATGGCTGTCACCTTGGGTCTAAAGTCCTCAGTCAAAGATCTAAGAATCTTCCTAACAATTTTAGGTTGATCATAGATTTCATCCAAGTTAAAAGCAGAATTAACAATATCATTCAGTTTAGCATAGAATTCATCAAAAGATTCATCATCAGACATCCTAATGCTTTCAAATTTAG
This sequence comes from Quercus tomentella, assembly GCA_028535165.1. Taxonomy (NCBI): domain Eukaryota; kingdom Viridiplantae; phylum Streptophyta; class Magnoliopsida; order Fagales; family Fagaceae; genus Quercus; species Quercus tomentella. The sequence goes on along the minus strand of JAPQVY010000155.1, from coordinate 62,567,458 downwards.
AAGTCAATTGCTGCAATTTATTTATTTTGATAGCCTTTGTGCCTTCATGCACAGTCTGGAGGATATTCCAAGCAGTATGAGCGATCTCAACATTCGAGATTCTCTTAAATTCCTCCATAGAAACAGCATTAAAAATTGCATTCATAGCCTTGCTATTAACGAAGCTGCTTCTTTCTGAAAAGTTTGCCACTCACTAACAGGAGTAGTGGGCTTCTCCCATCCGTATTCAACGGAATTCCACACCCTCTCATCAATGGATTTCAAGAAGGCTTTCATCCTTACTTTCCAGTAAGCATAATTATTCCCATCAAAGTGAGGAGGAATAACTAGAGAGTGTCCGTGTTCCATGACAACAGGGGTCAAGGATCAGCTCAGTGATCAAAGGATCAACAACAAAAAGAGCTACCCGCTCTGATACCACTTGACAGTTTTTAGACCCCTTAAACAATTGATTAAACCTAGGTAATTAGCCAAGTTGTTACTTAGTCCAATTAAACAAATCTAGGTTATCACAATATAAAAGATCAAATCATGCAAAGCAGCGGAAAATAAATAACACACGACATGATCACCCAGGAAACCAAACCGGTAAAAACCTGGGGAGGATTTGACCTAGCTATCCTCAAGGTAAACTTGAATCCACTATCTTGAAAGAATCGAAGTTCATACAAAAGAACTTACAAGCACCCCCGCTCGACTTCCTAATGCTACCAACCAGTAGAACTTACTGACACGACCACGTGTAAGCTCCGAATCCACAGACTCCTTCTTTCTTCGATTCCCACCAGCTACAAGCACCCCCGCTTGTGTATTCTTTAAGCTTTAATGGCAGCAACTGTTTTGATCATCAAGGTGTAGAGAATATCTCCTCCTTGAAAACCCTAAGTTTGTGTAAAGGAAAGCTCTTTTAGATCTCACAAGAGATTTACACAAACCGCAATTATGAGCAAAACTAAAACGTGGCTAGGGTTTGCCTGTTATACTTAGGACAAATAAGAAACCCTAAAAAACGTTTTAAAACACTTAGGGCTGAGTTGGAAAATTCTGCAGAAAAGCGATCTGCCCGAGATTCGATCGGTCGAGCCTAAGCTTCGATCGATCGAGCCAGGCCGAAAGCCACAGTGCTTTCTGCTTTACACTCGATTCCAACTTTACATTGACATACAACTTTGAGCTAGCTTTAAACACTTCTAAACACATTGTTTTGATTATGGTTTGCCAACAATACAAATTAGAGTTCTAAATACATAAAGTCCTAAACTTTAGAACCTAACACTTACCTCTTGAAATAATAATTAAGGAAATCCATAAACCTTTGTATTTAAAGGCATATAAATCTACAACATTTGGAAGAGATAAAATCCTTGACCCAAACAGAACAAGCTAATTTACTGACTTCATGTAAAAGAAGTATGTCATTTCGAAAAGAAGAGTCAAAGGTCAAACTCTGGGCTTTGTTTAGCACAAATTCAACCAGGAATTTCAACAATGGTGTCGTAACCAGCATTATTAAGTGAGTAATAAAAGACCCTTGTGAGAAAAAAAAGAAAAAAAAAAAAAAAGAAATGAAGAGAGATCTAAGAACCATTTAATAAGAATGAGAGTAAAAACAAAGACAAACAAAAACTCAAAATGCAACTAACAAATAGAAAAAAAAAATTCATAAAACAATTGATATATGTTTGTATGTATGTTTGCAGTTGCATACATTGTTCATTAGTCATTACTTATTTAACTTATATCCTTCACTTATTAAAAAAATGCAGATGCAAAGAGAGGGGCAGAAGCTAATATGCTTAGATCTTAGAAAACAGAAAAGATAATTCTTTTTTCCAATTGATTCAACCAGCCACTTCTATTATACCAAAGGAAATTGGAAAAATTCAACCAGCCACTTCTAATGAATTTCCACAGTGGTCAACCAATTAATTGTAATTGAAAAACCAAATAAAAAATTCATTTTCTCAATCAAAAATAATTTTTCTCCAAATGTTTCATATAAGTATATAAGACTATAAGTAATAAATCTACCCATATACTCAAATAATGATCCCTGTATAGATATAAAACTAGCAGTACTAGTCCTGGAATACAGAATTAGAATATCAAAATACACTGTCCAAAATGCTCAAGGGGGTAAAACTTGCCTCAAAATAGCCAGAGCCCAATTACATGACATATCTACCAAACAACGAACGGCAAAAAAAAATTGTACGAAAGAATGAAAACACAAACCTATTAAACCCCTTGATTGATATATCCAAACTTATTAACACTACACTGTAATAGCATACCTTAGGAATGTGCTTGAAAGTGGGTTTTGCTGAAACAACTGCTAAATAAACAAGAATATGAAAAAACATTAGAGCCATAGTCTTATATTGGAGGTTGTGAAGTAAGTCAGTCATCAAATCTAGTGCTCCAGGTATATAAGCACTAGTCGAAATGAAAAACAGAAAACATTAGACAAGCAAAAAGGAAGCGACTACATCAATTACCTCAGATGTTCATGTCATAGTTCCATAAAATTATTGTTCTGGTTAGCAGCTTACAAAAGAAGAAAAAAAAAAAAAAAAAAAAAAAAAAAAACAGAACGTAGAACAGAAAATTTCTAACCATTAAGCCACATGACTAAGAACTCGGGGTTTGCTTCTAAGATTAGTACTCAAAGAGTTTTTCATATTAGAAAACATAAAGCAAGCAACTAAAAATTAAAGAAAAGGAAACCAAATTGAAATCAGTAGTATATAAAAGATTAATAGCTCAAGTATATTAAATTAACTATTCTCTCACCTGCTATGAAAACAAAAACAAAAGGAATAGAAGTTTCTTGGTTTTGTTCCTAGCAGCCCTGTGAAACCAAAAGGAAAACAAAAACAAAACAAGATTAATAACAATTCAGCAATACAAAAGCCAAACAGCAAAAAACCCAGATGGAAAACTAAAGAATAAGGATGAGACATACTGAGATTTTAGTGACAAGAAATGGTAGAGACTTCGAACAAAATGGTAGAGAAAGAGAGGAAAATTGGTGGCTTTTATCACCGACATTGAAGGAAAGAAGATTTGGGATTAACTATGGTTTTTCTTGGGCATAGGATCTTGTGGGCTTTTCAACCTATGGACCGAAAATTGAAAATTCAAAAAAATAAAATTGCAGGCATGAAGTGCTAGGATTCGAACCAGAGTTGCTCGGCAAAAAACATACCGAATTACCACCATGCTGATGCACTAAGTTGGAACAAGGCTTAACTTAAAATATATAAATATGTATAACTAACTAACTAAATAAATAAATAATTAATTAACTAACTAACTAATTAGTATATCGATATTAATCTCACACATTAATGTTAATTAGAAAATGATAAACATCAAGAAAGTGACCTTAACTATGTTGTTTTAGAAGGAGGTATACCTTGGCCATTACAAGAATCTAAGTGTTACCAAGCCAACCATTTTGAGTCTTTTAAAGCTATCACACTATCATATGTCGGAATCTTTAGAGTTTATAAAACAACTTCATCAAGAAATACAAGAAATAGAGACTATCAGAATTGCTTCTAAAACGATTATATATATATATATATATATATATATATATATATATAGAGAGAGAGAGAGAGAGAGAGAGAGAGAGAGAGAGAGATAAAGATTGAAGCAACTAAAAGAAGACAATGCCATAAATTATATGGCTCAGTCTCAAATCCTAGTAAATAGGTCTTACTTACACTGAGAGTTAGTGAGGGCTACTATCAGCCACCTATATGAATGAACAAAGTATAGAGATGAAAATTAACATTTTAACAGCCAATTATGTTCAAATTACACGTTCCAATATTTTATAGGAACAAATACCAAATGGCTTTAGAATGACGAGTTTGTATAAATTTTGTGAAACCCTGAGAGAGAGAGAGAGATAAGTGCTTTGTGGCACCGATAAGTCTTCAACAACGAAAACATTTCATTGCTATTAGGGCTCTCTCAGACTTAGCTAGTGGAGGATCTGTTGACTCAAATGAGGCTCACACTTATCATTGTGGTTGATATGCTAAACTCTCAATGACAAAATTATTTTGATAATTTTTTAAAAAAGGACTAGGTTGTTCGTTTTTGGTAAAATCGATCAATTGTGTTTAATTGTTTTTAGCTTTTTTATTAGTAATTTTTGTTATTGTGGAATTTTTTTGGGATGTTTATTTTGTTTTAGATGGGTCTAAATGTAATAATAATTTTATGAAACAAAATTGCATAGAAACTTTAGTCGGGGTGGTTATACCCGTGTCGGACACAGTCATTTGACACTTCCGCACACGTGAATCTAATGAAAATTCCTCAAAAATATAAAACCTGGTGTAGTAGCCTTAATTGATGACTATTTCATACTGGATCTGTAGTTTCAATTCAAGTGTTTACTAAAACTTTTAAAATTGTCAACAATCTTTGTATTGGATTTTTTGCATAACTTGCTAATTGTATAGTCATCCTATTTCCAACTTTAGACACCACAATAAACACACAACTGTGATTAAGTTGCAAATGTTGCATAAGAACAATTAGAGAGCACATAAGGTTATACATCTTTGGTTTTATAGTATATATTGATGATGCACAGAAAATCAGTAGGTTGAATGCTCCGGGCTTCAATGGGCTTGAGATTGCTTGGAAGGCCTGAAAAGAAAGAAGTACAAGATCAAAGGTGACCGGGGTGAACTGGCCAAGAACCCTCTGATACTTAAGTTAGTTTTCTCTATTGAACTCAGGAATTCCAACTCTATAAGTGGTGAAAAGTAAGGGAACCACCCAATGTGACAAAAGAACTGTCACATGTGATGTTGAAACTACACAATGTGAGGATGAAATCGTCAAATGTGAAAAAAAAAAAAAAAAAAAAGGTAAGGGATCCACCAAATATGACAAAAGAACTGTCACATGTGATATTGGAACTACACAATGTGAGGATGAAACTGTCAAATGTGAGAAAAAAGTAAGGGAACTACCAAATGTGAGAAAAGAACTATCACATGTGATGTTGAAACTGCACAATATGAGAATGGAACCGTCAAGTGTGAGAAAAAAGTAAGGAAAGCATCCAATATGACAAAAGAACTGTCATATGTGATGTTGGAATCGTACAAAGTGAGGATGAAACCGTCAAATGTGAGAAAAAAAAGTAAGGTAACCACCAAATGTGAAAAAAAATCTGTCACATGTGATGTTGGAACTGCACAATGTGAGGATGAAACCGTCAAATGTGAGAAAAAAGTAAAGGAACCACCAAATGTGAGAAAAGAATTGTCACATGTGATGTTAGAACTGCACAATATGAGGATGGAACAGTCAAGTGTGAGAAAAAAGTAAGGAAACCACCAAGTGCGACAAAATAATTGTCACATGTGATGTTGGAACCACACAATCTGAGGATGGAATCGTCAAATGTGAGAAAAAAAAGTAAGGGAACCGCATAATGTGAGAAAAGAACTATCACATATGATGTTAAAACTGCATAATGTGAGGATGGAACCATCAAATGTGAGAAAAAAGTAAGAAAACTACCAAATGTGAGAAAAGAACTGTCACATGTGATGTTAGAACTGCACAATGTGAGGATGGAACAATCAAGTGTGAGAAAAAAGTAAGGGAACCACCTAGTATGACAAAATAACTGTCACATGTGATGTTGGAACCGCACAATGTGATGATGGAATCATCAAATGTGAGGAAAAAAAGTAAGGGAACTGCATAATGTGAGAAAAGAACTGTCACATATGATGTTGGAACTGCACAATGTGAGGATGGAACCATCAAATGTGAGAAAAAAGTAAGGGAACTACCAAATGTGAGAAAAGAACTATCACATGTTATGTTGAAACTACACAATGAGAGGATAGAATCGTCAAATGTGAGAAAAATGTAACCTGGTATAACAGATTACCTACTAGTGGGTACCGTACCCCCCCCCCTTTTTTGGGGAGGTACCGTAAAATTACTCATATATATATATATATATATGAGATGGGTTCAAGTTACACATTTTTTAGACCATTGATTTCTATAAGATCTAATGGTTAAAAATAGTCAATTACCACATCAACAAAATTTATTTTAGGTTTTTTTTTTTTTTTCTCTCACCTTATTTATTACAACCATTGGTTTCTCTCTCCTTATTTATTTATTCATGCTGTCAACATGATAATTTTTTTTTGACAATATACGCAGTATGTGTATGCAGTTCACTATGCATAATTTTTCCATCCTTTTCAAAGTTGTAATTGTATACATACCTCATCCACTTCAATTTTCCTGTATTCTTATTTTTATTTTACCTTGCCGTGATAAATTTAAAAGCATCTTCAACAAAATAAAGTGGAAATATATTTTGTCTTGTAGTGATAAATTTAAAAGCATTTTTCAACAAAATAGAGGGGAAATATATTTTGTCAAGACCAACAAAAGTAGGAGTTGCAGTTTCTTTTATAGCATAATTTGTGGAAGGAAATACTTCATAAACAGAGTAGTCGAAATATATTGCTCCTGGATTGTGGTTATATTACCCTAATTGTAAAATTAGGACATCATCAATAATTTGCTTATTTATTCATTAACCCACTGCTTAGAATTTTGACATCCAAATCAGATCTTTCAAACTCTTGAATGACAACTATTCAATGTTAGAGATAGTAAATCTTCATGAAAAGTTTCAGATGATGGCACCAATACCCCGGCCCGCCTACCCCTTGCTTTAAATAAATCCCAGTAACATCAATATATATATATATATATATATATATATATATATATGTACGTATGGCTATATGCAACGCAAGTGACAGGATGGAGCATTGTGATATTATGCCACAAGTCTCCATAGCAAGAAGGGTGGAATACATAAAATTGTATCGGATTAATCTGGAGAAAAAAAAATGTACTCATGTTGTAATAAAAAGGGTGAGAGAAAGAAAGAAAGAAAGAAAGAAAGAAAGAAAGAAAGAAGGGGAGAGAAATCAATTTTTGTAATAAATAGGGTGAGAGAAAGAAAAATACCCTTAAATAAATTTTGTTGATGTGGTAGTTGACTATTTTTAACCATTAGATCTCACATAAATCAATGGTCTAAAAAAGGAGTAACTTCGTTGGATTTACACCAGGTATAACTTGAACCTATCTCTCTGTCTCTTTCTGTGTCTCTCTCTCTCTCTATATATATATATAACATCATATATTTGTTATATTACATTGCTTTTAAAATTTATTTACAGTAAAGTTTATTTTATCATGTGACAAGTTTTCTTAGGAAAAAAAAAAAAGCATCAATTTATGACTAATGTCAATTGTAGGGTCACAATTTGAGGTCCAATCCCAAAATGTATGGAGTCTTGGTCCAATGAGTCCAATACAATGAATTTGTAGAGAATGGATCAAAGAACTAGGTCCTAATAAGTTGGACAACAACTAGTATTGAATTGCATGGCGATCAAACACAAATAAAGGATGCTGATATCAATAAACTTTCAGTCCGAGGAGGTTAAATCTATATATAATGATCACTCTAGAATATCAGAATGATTTAGATTGCTATACTATTTTATCTACAAATTCATTGTATTGGGCTCATTGGACCAAGACTCCATACATTTTGGGCTTGGGCCTCAAATTGTGAACCTACATCAATCTATTAAAGATGATGAACTTACTAGAAGGCTCACTGAATTAGAAAACTTGTTATTTTTAGCAAAAAATTAAAAATAAAAACTTTTTTTTTCCCAACATACTAAACTATGTGACAAATATTTGTTATGGATCCGTTTGGTAAGAAATTTCTAGTAACGTTGTTTGAAAGAGTAATACTATAGACACAAACTATTTTACAACATTTTTACAAACTGCTGATGTGGCTTTAGTAATTTTCAAATAATCATTGATAAACATAAATGTGATGTTAGTGGTGGACCCATATTAGAACTAATAAGAATTTGTCACATCAATAGTTTGTAAAAATGTTGTAAAATAGTTTGTGACTGTAACATTACTCTTTTAGAAATACGCGTGGGTAAAAAAAGTATGAAAATGCATGTAATGTTATTTAAACACTGAAATCTGTTGTTTAAACAACAATAACAAATGGGCCTATATTACATTGCTTTTAAAATTTATTTATAGTAAAGTTTATTTTATCACGTGACCGGCTTTCTTAGAAAAAAAGAAAAAAAGCAGCATCAATTTATGATTGATATCAATGTATTAAAGATGATGAACTTACCAGAAGGCTCGCCAGATTAGAAAACCTGTTATTTTTAGCCAAATAATAATAATAATAATAATAATAATAATAATAAAAACTTTTTTTTTTCTCCCACATACGAAACAATGTGACAAATATTGAAAGAGGTTGGTCTTGTGAGAAAGAGAGGTGTGTGTGGGGGAAGGGCAGTGAGAATAAGAGAGTGGGAATAAAAGCTGGCGGCTTAAAAAGGAGAGAGGAACAATTTCTTTTTATTTAATACTATATAGATAGGTTGGTGGGCTAGGGTTTTATAAACAAAGTCCAATCTCTTAATTAATTTTTTTTTTCAGCCCAAAGTTGCCACTCTCATTGCAAACCATTTATAAAAATTTTAATCTCCTTTTTATGTTGTGTAAAATACGTAATTAATAAAATAGTAATCAATATGTTAAAATTTGCAGGGTATTACACAAGTGTTGGATGGATTCCATTTTACTGTTTTTTCAATATCTTGCTTGTTTCAAGTCTTATTTCGACTTATGAGCTATTTTAAAGAGAATTCAATTATTCATAATGTGAGTCCAAATTTATCAAGATTGAACGGTCAAATCTTGGTCAAACATTGGTTAGACCCAGGTCAACCGTGGCCAAACTGGGGAAAAGCAATAGAAAATGTCAATTTTAATGCAAAATGATGAATTTTAGTAGTTGAATAAAATTTTGAAGTTGTTTGACCCTCAGTTAATTTGATTAAAACTTGATCAACAAAGGATATTTTGGTCATTTTCCTCTTGGCATTTAAAATTGATAATTACAACATTTGGTTGGGATAAGTGACATCAAATCTAACATTCTCCTGATCCTAGGATGAAAATTATATTTTTATTTTTATTTTTTCTCAAATTGAGATTTTACAGGCAAAACAAAGGTGAACAAAATACAGTATCGATAACCACTTTTGAGCTACTCTAGCTTCTTTGGCTCTTGATTAACATGTATGCTCCTTAGATCACTAGTACACCAGTTGACTATGACAATTGTATTGCCATTCAAATCACCCATAATGATGTCTTTCATTAACAAACACATTGAGATCAATTGTGATTTCATATGTCAACACTTCTAACAAGGCAGTTTTCACTTACTTTTAGTTTTCTCTTAAGACTAACTGTTGACTTGTTCACCAAGTCTCACCCATTTTTCCGTCTTCAGGATCTCGTCTCAAAAGTCAAGATGGATTCCTCCTTAATTAATTAAGATCTCGAGTTTGAGGGCGTAGTTTAGTATATACAGTACTATATTTTAGATGTCTATTCAATATATATCAGATCCATGATTAAGCTAAAGTTAAGGAGCATTAATATAATCTTTATTTTAGTCTCACTCAAGGGATTTTGTGTTTGATATATATCAACTCTATTGCGTATATAATCAACCCCTCACAATTTATTTGAATGTACAAAAACCATACAAATTATTTACAATTTATACAAGCATAGGCTCATTCAACCCAAGGTTTTCAGACCCGGACCGTTCATTGAACCGTAAAAGGGAGAGGTTCAAGGGTTTTGAGGTCGGACCGAGGTCGAACCGGGGTCGAACCGTGATGACGTCATAATTAATTTAATAATTATTTTAAATATATATAAAAACATTAAATTAATAAAAAAAATAGAAAAATTAACTAAAATAGCCTAATTCATTTAGAAAAGCTTATTTCTAAAAAATACATAAAACTTACAAAAATACAGTACACAATTACACATTGTTACACACTAGACAAAAAAAACTCCTTCCCATAAAAAATGCATGAAAGAAACAAGTCACTAGACAAAAAAACTTTTCAAATGTAACATCCTTTCCACAAGTTAATTGAACCATAATACAAAAACTGATCCCTAAAACATCCTAATCCCACATTCACTTTTCCTTTTCAACTTTCCACAGAACCTACTCATTATGCAACAGACCCAAAAAAAAAAAAAAAACTAAATAATTAACTTGTATTGCTGGGAAAGCATAGGGTTTCTGAGAATAATGTCTTCTTATCTGGGAAAGTACAGGGTTTCTGCAAGTCATTGGTACTTGTATTACTGTTTTTGCTTCTTCTCACTTTGACTAGCTATTAGCTTACTTTTGTTTCACATTTTGATTAGTCATTTCTTCTTCATTGTGCTTGTCAAGTATGTGAGACATTAGGGCCAATTGTTTTCAGGACACCATCATAAGAAAAAACTAGTTAAGATACTATAAGGCGTCTGCCTGTTCTATCACTGAACTCATTTTGAAACAGGTCCATGGTCCACCTGTTCTATTCTTGAGGGTCATTTTTCTTCTTCTCTTTTTATTTTTTTATTAATATGTGGTCTGATAGCTGTAGTTGAGTAAATTTGAAATCTAGCATATTCAGATGCTATGTTAATTCTGGGATTTCAATTATGTTGAGATTGCTTTTAGTAATGGGGCAAATGATTTGAGAATAATGTAAATATTATTGAAACCAACAGCAATAAAAAATACAAAAAAAAAAAAAAAAAAAAAACATGCAGCAAGAAGCTGCAGACACAACAAAGTAATTTTGGCAGACAGAAACACCAATTGACCCAAATCAATTTTCACAATTACAATAATATCACAAGCCTTGTCTTCACATACACCAACACTTCAGATCTATATCATCATCCACACCAATTGAGAGTGATTTTTGAGAGAGGGTTAAAAAAAAAAAGGTGGAACGACGCCGTATAGGGAAAAAAAAAAAAAAAAAAAAAAAAAAAAAGAGGCTGAAAGAAGGGAACCGTCCGAACCGGTCACGGTTCACAGAACCGGACGGTCGGATCGCGGTCCAAACGGTTCCATGCTTTTTTCGCATGGAACGGTTCCTTACCTTAAATGGACCGTGAATCTGAACGGTTCACGGGTTTTCCGGTCGGACCGTACGGTCCGGTCCGGGTTTAACAACCTTGATTCAACCTCTGCTCAACATTACCGAGCTTGTCAAATTAACGTCGAAATTGATTAGGGATGGCAAATGGGTGGGTTTGGGGTGGGCATAATTGGGTTGGGTATATAAAACTCATTTACCCATTAAAACCTATTTAACTAATTGCTTCTAACCCAAATCCAACCCAACCCAATTATTATGGGTAAACCCCAACCCACCCAATTATCAAAATTACCAAAATGCCACTAAAGTGAAAATGACCAAAGTACTCTAAAATCTTCAAGAAAATGACCAAAATACCCCCAAATCTAAAATTACCAAAATACCCCCAAAACCCAAAAAATGACAAAAATACCTCCAAAACCTAAAAAATGACCAAAATACCCCCGAAACCTAAAAATGACCAAAATACCCCAGAAACCCAAAAAATGACCAAAATACCTTCGAAACCCAAAAAATGACCAAAATACCCTCGAAATCCAAAAAAAATGAACAAAATACTCCTGAAACTCAAAAATGACTAAAATACCCTCGAAACCCAAAAAATGACCAAAATACTCTCGAAACCCAAGAAATGACCAACATACCCCTGAAATCTAAAATTTACCAAAATACCCTGAAACCTAAAAAATGACCAAAATACACCTGAAACCCAAAAAATGACCAAAATACCTCCGAAACCCAAAAAATGACCAAAATACCCCCAAAACCCAAAAAATGACCAAAATACCCTCGAAACCCAAAAAATGACCAAAATACCCCCGAAACCTAAAAATTACCAAAATGCCCCATAAACTCAAAAAAGGACCAAAATACCCTCGAAACCCAAAAAATTACCAAAATACCCTTGAAATCCAAAAAATGACCAAAATACTCCCGAAACCCAAAAAATGATCAAAATGCCCTCGAAACCCAAAAAATGACCAAAATACTCCTGAAACCTAAAAATTACCAAAATAATCATAAAACCTACAAAATGACCAAATACCCCCAGAAATCCAAAAAATGAACAAAATATCCCTGAAACCTAAAAATTACCAAAATACCCCCAAAATCCATAAAATGACCAAAATACCCCCGAAACAAAAAAAATTACCAAAATATCCCCGAAACATAAAAAATGACCAAAATACCCCTAAAACCCAAAAAAAGACCAAAATACCCCTAAAACCTAAAAATGACCAAAATACCTCTAAAACCCAATAAAATGTCCAAAATACCCTTGAAACCTAAAAAATTACCAAAATAATCTTGAAGCCTAAAGATTAACCAAAATAATGCCGAAACCTAAAAATGACCAAAATAACCCCGAAGCCTAAAAATTGACCAAAATAACCTAGAAACAAAAAAATGATCAAAATACCCTCAAAACCTAAAAAATGATCGAAATATTCTTGAAACCTAAAAATTAACTGAAATACCCCCTGAAACCTAGAAAATGACCAAAGTACCCCTGAAACCTAAATATGACCAAAATAACCCTAAACCTTAAAATGACCAAAATATCCTTGAAACCTAAAAAATGACCAAAATACCCCGAAACCTATAAAATGACAAAAATGCCCCTTAAACCTATAAGTTGATAAAAATACACCCTAAACCTAAAAAATTACCCAAATCCCCCCTAAAACTAAAAAATGACCAAAATACTCCCTAAACATAAAAAAAATGACCAAAATACCCCCTAAACCTAAAAATGACTAAGATACCTCAGAAATCTAAAGAATGATTGAAATATCCCCAAAACCTAAAAAGTTATTAAACGACCTCCAAAACCTAGAAAATTACAAAAAAAGGGCCCCAAAATCTAAAAGTTAATGAAACACCTCTAAAACCTAAAAAATTAGTGACATTCCTTCAAAACCTACAAAATGATTGAAATACTCTTAGAACCTTTAATTTAACATCTAAAATACCCTCGAAACATCTAAAATACCCCAAACCCCTATTTTGGTAATTTTAGAGGCTTCGGGTTTATTTTGTTCATCTTATAGGATTAGTGGTATGTTGGTCATTTTAGATATTTTGAGGGGTATTTTGGTTGTTTTATAGGTTTAGAGGTATTTTGGTCGTTTTAGGGGTTTCAAGGTATTTTTGGTAATTTTAGAGGTTTCAGGTTATTTGTGGCCATTTTAGAGGTTTTGAGTTTATTTGGGTCATTTCAAAGGTTTAGGGGTATTTTCATCACTCTATAGGTTTGAGGGTATTTTGGTCATTTTTTAGGTTTCATGGGTATTCTGGTAATTTTTTAGGTTTAGGGGGTATTTTGGTCATTTTATAGTTTTAGGGGGCTATTTTGGTCATTTTTAGGTTTCTAGACTATTTTGATCAATTTTTAGGCTTCAGGGTTATTTTGGCCATTTTTTAGGTTTCAAGGGTATTTTTGTCATTTTTTAGGTTTCGGAGGTATTTTAGTCATTTTTAGGTTTTGGGGTTATTTTGGTCATTTTTTAGGCTTTGGGGTTATTTTGGCCATTTTTTAGGTTTCAGAGGGATTTTGGTCAAATTTTGGATTTCAGGGGTATTTTGGTAATTTTTTGGGTTTCGGGGGGGTATTTTGGTAATTTTTTGGGTTTTGGGGGGTATTTTTGGTAATTTTTAGGGTTTCGGGGGTATTTTGGTCATTTTGTAGGTTTTGGAGTTATTTTGGTCAGTTTTAGGTTTTGGGGGTATTTTGGTAATTTTTAGGTTTCGAGGGTATTTTGGTCATTTTTTGTGGTTCGGGGTTATTTTGGTCATTTTTTGGGTTTTGGGGGGTATTTTGGTCATTTTTTGTGGTTCGGGGGTATTTTGGTCATTTTTTGGGTTTTGGGGGGTATTTTGGTAATTTTGTTGGTTTTGGGGTTATTTTGGTAATTTTCATGTTTTGGGAGTATTTTGGTTATTTTTTAGGTTTATGGGGTATTTTGGTCATTTTCAAGTTTAGGTGTTATTTTGGTAATTTTTTAGGTTGAGGGGGTATTTTGGTAATTTTAGTGGTTTTGGGGCATTTTAAAGTTGGGTGATTTGTAGAAATGATAGTTGGATCATAATTGGATACCCAATTAAAACTCAATAAACATTATTGTTAATTGGGTTTAATTGGGTTAATACCCATTTAACCCAATTAATAATAAGGTGGGTTTGGCTCTCATTTAAGTGGGTGGGTTTGGGTGGGCAAATGGGTTTGGGTTGATTTTGCCACCCCTAAAATTGATTTCACAAATCAACTTAATTCTCATCAGAAGATTGGCTAGACATCTTGAATCCGAGGCGATTTCGAGCATTCATGCCCTCCCTACTTGCCACCAGGCAGTCCACTTAATTTTACTTATTTAAAAAAAATAAAAATAAAAAATAAAATTCTCTCCATTCAAATGAAATTAATAAAATCCATTTCATAGTGTATATTTTATTTCTTGTCATTATTGGTGTACATGCTACTACGTCATTCAAAATATGACGTTATATTGGAAATACATTTAAATTTACAATATAAATTTATTTTAGTTATTTGAATACAAAATTAGGTCAAATTCAGCTACCTATGAGGTAAAATCCAATTTCTCCTCAAAAATAGCAGATTTAAATATTTGAACCCAAAAATAAATTTTAAAATTCACAAACTGTGCTATTAGAGTCAGGTTAAGTCCGAAAACTTACTCAACTAGATTAATTCCCATTCCTACATTGAAAACTTATAAATATAAATTCTGTTATCCAGATGAGTGACACAAGCAGCTCTTTTAAGCAAATTCTTCACAAAAATGCAAATCCTACACTTAGTTATCCTTAATGAGTAGGTACACTTATGCAGTTATGCTGATCATCCACGCAATCAAAACTAAAATGTTTGTGATCTTGCTTAATAAAATTTAAAATCTCATCAGCAAAATTAAAAGAAACGAATAATAAAATTTCAGTTATAAAACAAAAAATGAGAAATAATTACAGGTCTGCTGTATTGTGATAATAGTAGGGATCAAGCTGCAGAATTAATAGCATATTTTAATTATTTTAAAAAATTAATTTAAAAAAAAAAAAAAAAAAAAAAAAAAAAAAAAAAACCAAAGATCTTGTCTAAGGCCCTGTACAGCATCAAATGCTAATGCAAAATGTATACATTTCACCACGCCACCCATGATACAGAATAAAGATAAGTAAAATACTCAAACATGAACTGGAAAGCAAAAAGTGATAGACTAACAAACTTGAGTCACATACATCTTAGAATGCACCCATAACCTTTTTTCTTTCATTAAGCTCCTTATCAGAGCTTGATCCTCGAACTAAATACGTATAAGATACCTTAAGTTGTAGCGCTGGAGTTATTCGTGAAGATGTCCCGACTTGTGCCAGTCACACTATCAGAATCAAGACTTCGATTAGTTGACAATCCACTATTAAACGTAGATAGCCCATCACCAGTTTCCGATTCCAACATGGGTCCAACATTGTGAACGTTGATGTTTTGAGAAACACGAAATGATCTCACCTCCTGATAGGTAATATCACCACTAGGATTGATTTTTTCCTGCTCCGCGTCTGCATTCTGTTGCAAATCTGATGCAAACTCTAGCCTTTCCATCACATCGTTCATCGTAGGCCGTTGGATCCCATGATCACGCACACAACTCTCTGCAACCTCCACGTAGACCTTGAAGCATTCTGGTACAATCTTCCCCTTTAGATATGGATCAATGATCTCATAAATGGTCCCATTTTCAATGCATTTCTGAGCCCAGCTGGGTAGATGCAATTGCTTCTGCCCGAGTTTTGAATTCACTGCCTTCGGCCACATAACACTTCCAACAACACCACACCAAATGAGTACACATCGGTTTTCACATTCACTTGCAGAAACCTTGCATAATCGGGATCCAAATATCCCAGTGTACCCTTAACATTGGTGGTAACAGCAGCTTGATCCAAACCCATTTTGGACAATCCAAAATTTGAAACCTTAGCCCCCCATTTGTCATTCAATAGAATATTGGTGGCCTTCACATCGCGGTGGATAATAGGGTTTTTCATGCACGTGTGGAGGTGGTGCAAACCACATGCGGACCCAATGCATATCTCAAGTCTTTGTTTCCACGTGAGAGGATCGTTTTTGGTGTCAAATAGATGGTCACTGAGGGTACCATTTGTCATGTATTCGTAGATGAGGATCATCTCACCGTCATCATTGTAGTATCCAATAAGAGAGACAAGGTGGCCATGGCGAAGTTGAGAAAGCATCTCGATCTCAGTCCTGAACTCCCGAGCACCTTGTCGAGACTCAGGGTTCAAGCGCTTGATTGCCACAATCATACTATCGTCGATGAAACCCTTATATACATACCCAAAACCACCTCGGCCGATAATCAGTTCTTGGTGGAAGTTATCAGTCGCTATTTTGATTTGGTCTATTGAGAACCGGTAGCATAGTTCTTCGGGTAATGATGAAGCCTTCTTCCTTGTTGACTTTCCTTTGTATGGATCACGCCAGCAACAGCACTTTGATAGTTGATAATAATAAACATAGTGCCCGGATTTGCTTAGTTTCAAGAGAACCATAAAACACACTAAAGTGAGTACCCCTAAGATCCCCACACCACTTCCAATTGCAATGAATATTGTTTTCTTTGTTATTGAGTTTGTTATAGGATGTAGATATCAGTGTTTGTATTAGAGCATTATAGTTTTGTAAATATAGAGCTAAACTATAGTAGCTTAGTTTAGATTAGTTTAGATAACCATAAACGATTGTCGTTTTGTATATACAGGTTAATGAGTTTGTTACCTCTTATTCCACGTGTACAATTTGGATTGGTTAGGCAGTTAGTTTTCTGATTTAGCTTTCCTGTCTCAGTTCTCACTATATAAAGAACATCTCACTATATAAAGAACAGAGCATTGTAAACTTATTTAATAAATTCAATATGCAAGTTTCACATCATTCTTTTCTCTCTCTGAGTTTTCATTCCACCATTGATGTGTCTTCGAAGCTTGTATGGAATTCAATATTTGTTTTGGACTCCTTGGTTGTAGAGGCAGCAGGTAGAGAGGGCAGCATTTGTCTAGGTCCTGCGAGGTTACCATCTGAGTTGCTCAGTTTGAACACTTCCACACCGTTTAAAATTGCATCGTCAGAAGTAGCTCCTGTATCAGGTTGTAGATCAATGGAGAGAACATGGTTGTTGTCCTCAACTCCCTTCTTTTGGATTTTTACTACATAGTCCTTGTAAAAAGGCGTAACACGTTCATCAGTCCACAATATTACATCCGCACCTAACTCGGCTAACAGATAGTCTATATATATGATAAACCGTCTTTGGCCAACGAAGTATATAAGTTTGTCTATTTCACAGAAATGGAGCCTCACCAGGTAATGAAATCCCGAATCAACTGGTAATTCCCACGTCAAATCAGACATCTTGTTCTTGTTTCTATCTAAGCCCATTGTCCTGGCAGACCGATATACATCATCTGGTGCTGTGTAATTTGTTATTTTAGAGTAGTTGGGTATGAAAGATGCATTATGAATAGTTAAGCCTGAATTTTTGAAGTACTTTATATCCGAGGACCATTTTCTAAATAAACCAGTGTCTTCCGTTGGTGATATCAAGTTCCCACCCACGTTTAATCGATAAACCATCTCGAGTGCCATGTTGTTGCTTATGTAGAACGTAGGACTTTGGCGTACATAAAGTGGGTTTATGGGTGCACCTTTTGGACTGTAATACAGGTTTTCAGGCATGGACACAATCTCAATTCCATTAATGAAAGCATAGAAATTAATCAAAGTAGTTGAAAAAGGGATGAAGGTTAGATTCAATTTTTGATTTGCTGCAACGTTGATGCAGAACTCTTTTACAATCAGGTTTTGCAAAGAATCAGCAAGAATAACGGCAGTAGTGAAGTTTCTAAATAAGGTGAACGAACCTGCTTTGACAGTGAAAAAGGCCTTAGACCCCTCAAAACCATAGTAAGAAACCGGGTTAAAGTGCAACCGAACGAATTTCGGGCCAGCGGGGAGTGGAAATACGTAGGTGAATTGAGAATAAGATATACGTGCAGTCTTGTAGGGAGCTTTTGTTATGGTGCCTTCTTTTGGAGCCTGAGAGGTATTAGATTTGAGATTATGTTCGTCTTTGGGAAAGAACTTGGACTGAAAGTCTCCACTCCAGTCTCGCCCATCCATATCCTTCGAAATGTTTGAAGTGGCACTGCCACAATCGAGGATAATATCATCAACGGGGACATAACGAGGAGCTGTGAAAGAGGCTAGTGTGATATGATAAAAAAGGAAGACTAAGCAGAAGATGGAAAGGATAGGTGTCAGTTTGAGCATCGAGAGGTTCCTCATGGGAGCAAGAAACAAATTGAGGTGGAAAAAGAAATGAGAGGAGGAAAATCTCCTTTTATTCCTACTTTATAAAGGTAAATTAACTCATTATCTACCCCCATTTTCTTTTCTTTTTCTTTCAGTAAGTGGCACTCGAGAAGATGATCTTAGTGGGAGATGTTAAATATAATTATTAGCAACGCAATGTGTAATATCATGATGCGGAAGAGGAAGCATATAATAGGAACACCGAGAACATAAGGGTTACGTGGTTCAGCCTTGACAACCTACATCCACGGAAGAATCCCTTAAGGGCTACATCTTTATTGTATATAAGAGTGCAGTACAATAACCTATGTTACAATGAACCCTAACATAAGTATATATAGGCGACTAAACCCTAGACTAC
This sequence comes from Quercus tomentella, assembly GCA_028535165.1. Classification (NCBI taxonomy): domain Eukaryota; kingdom Viridiplantae; phylum Streptophyta; class Magnoliopsida; order Fagales; family Fagaceae; genus Quercus; species Quercus tomentella. The sequence continues at coordinate 62,548,572 of JAPQVY010000155.1, read as the reverse complement.
TAGTACAAGTAGGATTGGGCTTGGACCTATTACATTGGGCTAATATATCTAATATATATCTCTAACACCCTCTCTCAAACTCAAGGCGGAAGCTCGATGAAGGCTTGAGGTTGGATAAGCATTAGCAGATCACTTGGAGATGCCTTGAAGAATGCCTTTGAAGAAACCACAATGAAGAATATGCCAATTGACCAATTTCGGAGTTGAAACGGAGTCCAAAATTGGAATCTACGCGAAAAACTGAGTAAGATAGGCCCTTTTGGAAATTTTGACTTTTGGTCAAAGGTCAACGCAAAAAATCAAAGTCAACTGGTCCAGGGTCAAAGTAAACAGTCAAAGTTCTCACGGGTCAGATCCGAGTGGTCCGGGTCGGGTCGGTCCGGGTTAACAGTCAGCTAGGTGACATGGTGCTGATGAGACGACACTGTTGACGTGGCTGATGATGTGTTGCTTACGTGGACTAGGGCTGATGTGGAGGTGCTTGCATGGCTGCTGATGTGGAGTGATGACATCATCCGATGATGTCAGATGACATCAACAGTAGTTTTCCGGCTCTGGCAGGAGCGTGCGATGTTCACCGGCGCGTGGAGGCGCGTGAAACGGCGGTTGAAAGCCATATTTCTTCTGTAGGTAGATCGGTGGTCGACATGGCCGATTGGACGGCGCGTGTGGCCAAAGGATGAGCTACTCATGAGGAAATCGTGGCGGTGTGTAGGAAGGATCCTGAAACGCAGGCGGCGCGTGTGAGAGTTCCAGGAGCCATTGTTCGCGCGTGGTGGCGCGTGCGGCTGCCGTTGGAGGTTGGGTTCTTGGGTTTTGTAGATCGGTGGATGAGGAGGCCATCATGGTGGCGCGTGTACCAAGAACACGATCTGGAAGTCAGGAATCTGAGGCGGCGCGTGAGGACTTCCGGAACTGTTAACGGCGCGTGGAGGCGCGTGGCAAGGCTTCGGGTGACCGGATTTCTGGGTTTTCCTCACGGGAGGCTGAGGAGCATGTCTGTGGTGTCGGTTTCGACAAGCGAAGGCTTGATGTGCATAGATCTGAAAAGTTAAGTCACGACTTTGCTTGAGTTTGTGGATCTTGGACACAGCACTGCACTACGGTGGCTGCGAGATGCCATGGATTCTAGATCCAGTAGAGAAACATGTGTGACTTCAGATGGTGGTATGCACTGAGAATCTTCTTTGTTGTGTAGAGATGTTTGTTTGATGCCAAGAACGAAGTTTGGCTCTGATACCATGTTAAATATAATTATTAGCAACGCAATGTGTAATATCATGATACGGAAGAGGAAGCATATAATAGGAACACCAAGAACACAAGGGTTACGTGGTTCAGCCTTGACGGCCTACATCCACGGAGGAATCCCTTAAGGGCTACATATTTATTGTATATAAGAGTGTAGTACAATAACCTATGTTACAATGAATCCTATCATGAGTATATATAGGCGACTAAACCCTAGACTACTAGTACAAGTAGAATTGGGCTTGGGCCTATTACATTGGGCTAATATATCTAATATATATCTCTAACAGGAGACATCTTCCTTGTTTTGAGGGTTTTAACCGAATAAGAATCTTTTATTAGTTGAATGCATGCATTATTATCAATCATTTAGAGAGAATATAAAACTTTTAAAAGAGAGGCCCACCAATTATTAAGATTGTTCTTCCTCGTTCAGTTGCTTTGGTTGAGCATTGGTTGCTGTCCGAGCATTGGTGTTTGCCCATGAAATTGGCCTTTGGGCCATCTTTGAGCTAATGCATGTCAACAAGGAAATTCTATAGCCCACAACTTATAATATTTTATTAGTAACTAGGTTAATTAATATTTTATTGGTGTCACCCATACCTCAATGATATACTTTTAATCCACCATAGCCAGTTTTTCTTAATAATTTTATTAGCCTTTTTTTAAATAAATTTTAAAAAAAAGAAGAAGCTAAATGTAGTTTAAAACTTTTTTCTAAGAATGTATTTGGATATCGCTTATTTTGCTGAAACTGAAAACTCATTGCTGAAAATACTGTAAGTAAAGATAAAAGTTAGTTGAAATAGTACAGTGAAACCCATAAATAGTATCAAAAAGTGCAGTGAGGCCATGAATAATAGTAAAAATAAGCTGAATAATAAAATAATTTTAATTTTTTATTGGTATCCAAACACACACTAAAAGAAAAGTAGTTTAAAACGTTAAAATTATAAACTTTTTTATACAAAAACTATTAGAATTATATGGTTAAATAATTAAATATATTATTTTTCAATATTTTAATTTTTTTTTGGGAGAAGAGATTTTAACATAATATTAAAGTATGAAGATTTGCCATTTAAAATCTCATCTACTCAATCTCTCATGTAAAATCTTAAGTTTTAATTTTTGGAAGAATCGATAATTCATCAAAAACCTTTCATATATAACAATTTAACATCTGTTTGAGGTGATAATTTGTTATTAATTTCCCTTGAGCCCATTGTTGATAGCAATTTATTGTTTACCATATATTGAGAATTTGTCACCTTAGCATTAATGCAAAAAATTGTGAGAGTTTGCCTATGTGGACTTATTGTTTTTTTAACCATCATGCTAAAGAACTACCTAGACTCAATACTTCCAATTTGTTATTGACTCAATCAACAGCCTATAATGACTAGTTTGGGAAATTTTTTATTTAAATATTATATATTATATAATAAAAGTTGGGTCTTAAAAATGGTGATTTCATGCTAAGTAAATATTCTAATTAATTGCCATGTTCTTCTACTATTATTATAGTCCTATAACTAAAAGACTTCTTAAAAAGAAAAATATTACTCAATGAAAATCTTATTAGTGTTAAAGTACTATTTTTAGTAAATAATTTTGTTAATAAAAAAATCATATATCATTTAAAAAAACATTTTAAATAAATTATCACAATTTATTAAATTATCAATGATGGGGTTACTTATGTCATCAAATTTCATGCAATTTCGTCATTGTCAACCTATTGACTCCTACTTTCAGGATTTTTTGCTATTTGACTTGTAGCATTTACTATGATCTAGGAATTAGTTGTATGTTTTACATCACATAAATATTAATAGACCAAAACGTAAGATTTTTTATCATGAGTTTCAATTGGCTCAATTGATAAAGTCTTTTGTCATATAACAAAATCTCGTCTATCTGACAAAAGTTAAACACAACAATATTGGCTAGGAAAGCAAAGATTAATAAGAAGAACAAGAAAATGAAAGAAGAAGAAGAGGACTAGATAGGAGGGAGAGGGAGAAGGAGAGGGAGAGGCCACTAGGGTACGAAATTCATTACTTAATAGTTAATACCATTGTTTTAGCTGGATGATGACCACGAATCATGAATGGTCAATACCAGTAAAGTTGCTGTCTACTCATGAGAAGTGGGGCAGGGAAGACTTGAAAAGTCTTGAGGAAGAAACTACAAAATGATTAGAAACTTGATAATGCACTCGAAAATTGAAATGTTTAAGAGTCCGTTTGGTAGAAGAGTGAGTAAAAAAGTGCATATAAATGTGTGTAATGTTGTTTAAAATGTGAATTAAAACTTACTTGCTAAATAGGACCTAAGTTTTTGGTTTCTTTTATGGAGAATACAAAAGCTATAAAAATAAGATAAGATAAGGTAATATAAACCAACAAAAGAAGGCACGGACACAGACGTGCAGTTGCCAGTAATGATATAAAGAAAAGTCTCACTGCTGACGTGCGCTCAAGGATTTTGCACCAGATAATGAAAGCCATTGGAGTCAAGCAAATTGCCTGTGATGATTGAAACGAAGTGGAAGATTTTTTGTGTGAGGGATATTTTATTATGCAACAATAATTCTAGTCAAACTTTTTTTTTCGTAATTATGACATGGTATATTATGATTTTTTTTTTAATCAAAGATATATTATGTTTGATTAAAAAAAAAAACACATATATTGGTCTTTTTGGATACAACTTATTTTGTTGAAAACTGAAAACACTGTAGCAAAATAATTTTTAAATATGTGAATAGTGTTATGAGACTCATTTTTAATATATTTTTTTCTGAATAAAGTAGTTGTGGATCCCATAAATAGTACGTGAACAGTACGTAAATAGTAATTTTGTGTGCGTAAATAGTAACTTTGTCTCTTATCCAGAAACGCATGCATATATAAAAAATAATAATAAAAAGAGGAAAATGCCAGACATAGACGCGTTGGCTTTTTCAGCCGGATCCAAACAGTCACTATCACCTAGCAAGCATATTTGATCTTCCACCATCCCAAGTGGCACTCAAGGGTACCCGTCCCACTCAATTGTAATTAATATTTGATTTAAAATATATAATACATTAAATTAAAACTCATAAATATTATAAAAAAAAAACATGTCTAACGTTACAAATCTTTCTAAAAGCATAGCAATATAGCAATTCAACTATTCAAATATTAAAAATCATAAAAACAATTAAAAATAATAATAATATAACAACAATTAAAAATTTGTAAACAATATAAGTATTTATCATAAAAATATCAAATCAATAATACAGCACCAAAAGACATCATATATTAAAATTTGAAAGTTAAAGAACACATATTTGTAGTAAAAAAAAAAAAAAAACCAATAAAAAATATAATTTTAAAATTTTAAATATAAACAGGGCAGTTCCCCTGATAGGCACTCCCACCCCAAAGCCACTTTGGGGGGAAGGAATATTTAACCCCAATGCCCAATCCCATTTGTCAAAAGATCTCATAAAACACACAGAAAAAAACCTATATAAAATATTTTAAAAATTAATTCTTAATTTTTAAATATAAACTGGGTTCCAATATGCGCTCGTCATAAACCCAAACCCATTTAGGGGGAAGGATTTAACCCCATTCCCAACCTTATTTGCCATAAGGGAAGAATAAAATCTACCCTATTCAAGGTGGGGATTAGGGAGATGAATGTATTTAAAATGCTATCCCCACTTTTAGATAGAATTAAAAGACTTTTTTATGGATACAATAGAATTTCAATATATGACATCCATTTTATGATAATTACACTTTATTTTAGGTTTAGACACCAGTCATTTTATTGTGTGCTATGTTCAAATCCCTAGGTCTCTTATTTGATAACAATAGATATTACTAGTTCAACTAACTAGAACTTGCTAATAAATTATTAGGCTAACATGTGAAATTAATCACACTTGAGTTCATGCATGTCACGCCCCAAACCCAAAAGGGTCCAAAGCATGAGAAATACATCCCAAAGATACCTATAGTTTTTTCCTTTTTGACAATTTAGTCCAAACAATTCATACCAAGTATCAACATCAAGAATTTTCATAATAATTTCATTAAAGATACTTCCAAAGTAAGTCAGAACTCTATGCAATACTTATAATAACCATTTGGCTACAAAAGAATAGAGGTCTAAATTAATATAATTACACATTAATAACTTGTCCCATCAGTGGAAATAAAAGTCATAACCACTATTAGATATAAAAGAATGAATCAAGCCTACTCTAGGATGTACATCATCTAAAGATCACCATCACAAAAATTCAACCTCTATCAGTAGTTAGTCAAACTACTGCTAGCCACAAAAACCTGTCTCAAAATAATGTTTGTCTACTCTGAAAAAGTTTGTGAAAGAATGGGATGAAATGGAGTCCAATAAGTAGCATAATTGGAGGAATTACATTTTACCATCCTAAACTATATCCCATATTACACTTTGCACTCTAAACTTTTCGAATGCACATTTTGCAACCAAAACTATGACCCTTGTTACACTTTGCACCCTGACGTTAAGTTTACCGTTAACTTAGATGGAAAAGTATGACATCATGTAAAAAGACTAAATTGCCCCTCTTCTCAATCCCCTAAAAATAAATAAGAAATTACATTTTTCCTTCCAAAACTATTCTTTTGATTACACTTTGCACCCTAAACTTTGGATTTCCATCCAAGTTAACGACAAACTTAACATTGGGGTGTAAAGTGTAACAAGAGTCATAGTTTAGGGTGCAAAACTTGCATTCAAAAAGTTTAAGGTACAAAATGTAATTTACGGTATAATTTAAGATGGCAAAGTGTAATTTCTCCTATCATAATTAATGGGGGTGGGGGAAATGCAAATTTCATGATGATAAATAGTTTACAAAACATGTTATAGTATGGAAATTTCTAACTGAATACTACAAGATCATTTTCAATAATAACATGATAAGAATGATTAAATAATGCCACCCAAAGCTTCAAATTAAAATGATCACCATGAAACCACATAATATATATATATATATATATATATATATAGCGTAAGCATAACAACATTGTTCCAAAAACCTCAAAGGCCAACCCAAGTCATATGACAAGCCACCACAAAGACGGAAATGTCACAAAGACATTATACCGCCATAGAGACAAGTCAAAACCCACAAACCACTAGCATAATATGTACCTCTTTTGACATGTGGTCTATTGGCCTCATAGGTAACAGCCTCACCCATACCTTTAAGAATTCACCTCTCCCGCCCATGGCCAGCATGGGAGAACGCGTCATGTAGTAACTCTTTTGCATGTGGTCTTTTGGCCCTATAGGTAGGAGCCTCACCCACACATTCAAGGATTTACCTGCATCATGCAAAGTGAGTGACTCTATCCTGACTTGTCATCACAAAGACGGGGTAATCTGACATCACACAAGCGTTGTCACAAAGACAAGGTAATCACCAATATTGTGGTACAATGTAAAATCACATCAGAAGCTCACAAATTAAATGTATTCAAAATATGTAGTTTACTTTCCAAGTAGTTTCATAAAATTGCCCTATAACGAAGATATCCATAAAATTCTCAAGGTCATTATAATCATTCCTTGCAATAAGATTTTCAATCAATTTCCCAAATAATACAAGTTAAGACAAAACATCTTTAGTATTTTCAAATAATACCACAAATTATGAAAGCTATTATCAAAGGAGTTCAAAGATGCTTTTCTTTTCCATGCCACATATTCATGCATTTCCCCATATGCAATATTAAACATGATGCACTTTTCATATATAATCATATATAATAGGGCCACAAGACAATACTTTTTAGAAAAATATAGTTTCACAAATAATTTTTCCAAAATGTGTTTAACTCAAAAACAACGTTTCATGTCATGTTATTATTTTCCAAAAATCTCATTAAAAAGCTACTTACCTTAACCCGCAAAAGTCTAATTCCACAAGCTCCAAAGGAGATTAGCTAGAAACTAAACAGTACCAAGCAAACCTGTTACGAAAAGCATAAAGCTTGACATTGCATCTAGCTACAAATTAGAGATCACTAAATAAGAAATTAATTAGGCAAACCTAAGTATTTAACCTCACAAGTAATGTATTCCACTTCCAAAGTTTCTCAGCAATTTTATTTACAAGGTATAGACTCCAATTTATAAAATTAACAAATTCAAGATCATCTCCCTAATACTAAAATCTTAACAATTTATTAGTAACTTCCATAAGATTTACACATCATCATCAAGAGAGACCCATGAAACAAAATCACAATATCTACCAAGACAAGAATTTTAAATCTTCAACTAGCTCCAAATAAACTCAATAGTAATGGAAAATTAGATTTACCAACTATCACATGATAGAATCCAAACCCCTAAATTTCCACCATAAGTAAACCTTAGACAGCCACCATTTGTAAAACCATAAACCCACTTATCAAATAAGTCCACCAAATCAAAACCTATACACATAAAGCTTAGGAGTTTTTACCTTAAATAAAAGAGAAGAAAATTCCTTAGAGATTTCTAAGGAGTTTTCTGGTAAATCTCACTGGAAAAGATGGTGAAGGTGGTGGTGAGGAGTGGGGACCGGTGGGAGAGTGTGAGGGAGAAAAAGAGAAGTGTGTTGTGTTTGTATGAAATGGAAAAAAGAAAAGTGTAAAAAACCATTAGTCTTTATTTAGGAGGAGAGAATGGAATGAAATGGAAATAAATGAAAAGAATAATTTTAGAATATTCTTCTATTCCCTTGTTTAAGAGTTTTAATGAAGGGAATGAAATTCATTCCCCTTTTTGAAAGTTTAAGTGGGAGAGAATGGAATGGGTAGGAGGGAACACTCATTCCTCTCTATTCCCTTAAAATCTCAAATTTCCATCCCCCCGAAATTGGGAGGAATGGGAGGGAACAAAATTAGATTTAATGAAATTTTTACTAAATTTAATGAATTTTTTACTAAACTCCCAAAATACCCCTATATATTCAACCCTTTATTTTAAAATATGGGTATAATATTAATATTGTCATAAAATGAATTCATTCCATTCCCTTTATGTTACTCCCAAACAAGATTACTTATATTCCATTCATTTTTATTCATTTTCATTCCTTTATTTTAAAACATCTAATTAAGGTTACTTTATTCCATTCCATTTTTTTTTTCATTCATTTCTCTTACTTAAATATATTCCGTTACTTTCCATTCCCTTATGATCATTTCATTTCATTCCCTTATAAACTCCTAAACAAAGCCTTATTTGACCGGCCAAAGAGGGAGATAAGGGAGTGTGATGTGTGGTGGTAGTGAATGGGGTAGGTGAGGTATGTGGGGGTCCAAAAAAATTTGATCTTTTTTTTTTTTATTTTTTATTTTTTTAAAAGCTTGAGGCGTTACAATGCATTACAACCTTTGAAAACACGGGATTACAATTATGAGCTAAAAACTAGGCTGTTATTAATGTTATGTGTACTGAATCATATGGGCTTTTGTTGTTGTCAAGTTTTGTAAAAACATGTCAAAAAGATAGAAGAAACTATTTATGTGCGATTGTGTTGCTCCAAATGACAAATAGTGGTTTTTTTTTTTTTTTGTTACCCCAGGTTTTCTTATGCATCTAGCTCCCCCATGTTGTGAACTTACTACGTAAACTAGCAGAAACACTTATAATTTTAATTAACTAACATTGGTTATTCTTATTTTTTGTTAAAGAATTAAATTGGTAATTACTTGTTAGTTGTAATGCACGAACTCATAAAGCAAGTTTGATTTATTGTAATATCTTTTACATGGTAATTGTAACATTATAGAGAAATTCTTTAAGAGAACACTCCTAACCACTAAGATACTTAAAGTGATTATGTTAAACTTAGTTTAATATATATATATATATATATATATTAGTTTAATATATATATATATATATATATATATTAGTAGTCTAGCAACTTTTGATTTAACCATTGGACTTTTTTTTTATTAAAAAACAAAAAAAAAATTTAAAAACCATTTAAAGCCTTAATAAATAAATAAAAAGCTTCCATCAACAAAACAAAAAATTAAATAGATTTGACCGTAAAATTTTTTAAATAAGTTTCAAATTTTTTGTTTTTTTTTTTTTCCTTGAAACAAATAGATTGATTCCTCCCTTATAAAAAATAATAAAATAAGATGCTAATACAAGCCCATGGTAGCCCATTAGACCCAACCCAGTACCCCTACCTGCTAAAGACAAAATAAGCATTGCCCACAAGTAAGATCATGGGCTGGGATTTTCTCTTTTGGCCCAACTTGACCCAACCCGTTAACTAGTTAACAATTTGCTATGCCTAACCCATTGTGCCCATGAGCCAAGTAAAAATGGGGGGCCAGCCATTAACAACCCATATTCTCACTCATCTACATTTTCTACTATCAAATTCAAAATTTAAAATGATACAACTTCTTAATACAAATTATGAAATAAGTTTATCTTTTGGTTACATTTTTTTTTTATTAAAAAAAAAAGAAAAAAAAAAAGAAAAAGAGTAAGGTTTTTGTTTTTTAGTTAACAAATTGGATGAATAGGAATATTTTGTAATGGAAAGGCTTGATAGGGCATTTGCTAGTGTGGATTGGGTGAATGCCTACACTAGTTACTCTCTTAGAAATCTTCCTATTGTTCGATTAGACTATGGTCCTATTTTGCTAGATTTTGAAATCAACCAATCCTTCAGGCATAGACCCTTCAAATTTGAGAGAATGTGGATGACACACCCTATATGCAAAGAAGTTGTCCAGAAAGCTTGGAATTTTAAGGTAGTTGGTTCTAAGGCATACCAGCTAAAGAATAAACTTTCAAATGTGAGGAAAGATCTCATCAGTTGGAACAAGCAAGTTTTTGGTAAAGTTGAGAATGACATTCGGCTCAAACAAGCTCAATTACAATCCATCCAAAATTCTATTCACATAGTTGACGATGTCAGAAAGAAAAAACTGTTTAGAGAGGAACTTGAAACACTTATGCACAGAGAGGAACTTGAAACACTTATGCACAAAGAGGAAGTAATGTGGTCTCAGAAGGTTAGATGCAATTGGGTGGTTCTAGGAGATAGAAATACGAGGCATTTCCAAACTGTGGTGAAACAAAGAAGAGCAAGGAGTAGGATCTTACAACTGAATACTGATGATGGTGAAGTAATTGAAGATCAGGGAGGAATTGAACTACTGCTCTTACAACACTTCAAGCAATCTTATGGGAGGACCACTACAACTGATGTTGACCATATTATTGAGGAGATCAGAACCTTGCCTATTCCACAAATATCCAACCAACAGAATTTGGCTTTTACCACACTAGTAACAAATGAAGAGATTGAATTCACCATCTTCCAACTTGGATCCTTCAAATCACCTGGACCAGATGGAATTCCAACCTTTTTCTATTAGGAGTATTGGGACTTGGTGAAAAATGACATCTTCAACTATGTTCAAGCCTTCTTCCATACAGGTTCTTTACTCAAAACACTCAACCAAACATTCATTACTCTTATTCCTAAAAACTCTTGTCCTAAGAATGTCAACCATTTTAGGCCTATTAGCTTATGCAATGTCATATACAAAGTTATTTTCAAAATTATAGTTAATAGGCGTAAACCCTTCATGGACTACCTCATCACCCCCTTTCAAAACGCCTTCATTAAAGAAAGGAACATCTCTGATAACATTTTAATTACACATGAAATCTTTGACAAGTTAGGCGAAATGAAGGGTAGGAAAGGTTGTTTTGGACCTCTAAAGATTGACATGAGTGTTAGGACATATGTGGATTATGTTAAGAACATATGTCATTTAGAATTGGCTAATCCTTTGACAAAACGCACTTTACTTGTAATTAGGTAGATCTATGATGTGTTTAATACTTCAAAGAACAAGAGTTCAAGTCCAAGTATTGAAGCCATGCAAATTTGTCCAAGAATCAAGTGAAGAAGTGCTGTTTTTTAAAACTCAACAGATAACTCGACAGATGTATCTATCGAGATTTAAAATGTAAAGCTTGATAGATAAGCTTGACAGCAGTATCTATCGAAAATTACAAAAATCAGTTTTTCAGAACTGTTTTTCACGCATATCCAAGCTACATGTTTAGGTTTTCTTTACTCATAACCCTAGACATATATAAAGATTATTTTAAGGGCCGTCAAAAGGTTGTTGTACTTGTTGTTGCAAGCATATTGTGACCAGAGACAATTTGCCCTAGTTCATCTTTCTCTTGAAGAAGCTGTTGTGTTTGTATGCCGTAGGATTTTGTGACCAAGGAGCTTCTCAATCTTTATCCTATGGATGAACTGAAGAACTTTGCAGCCAACTTTCTTCTCAAGTTGGTGTGTTAGTCACGTACTGGGATCCGTGCATCAATTAGTTAGTCACGTACTTGGAGCCGTGCATTAAAAGGAGAGATTGTCACTACATTACAAGTCCAATTGTGTATTGGGGTAAATGTTCAACTGTAGGTTGGTATAAGGTATTAGGATTCCTTTACTTGTAACAGCTTGTTTTTATAATAGTGGATTTTCGGGAATGGTGACCTTAAATTCACCCGTGGGGTTTTGCCTCGGTGGTTTTCCCCATTCGTAAACAAATCACCCGTATCAAATTTATTTTCCACTGCATTTAATTATTTGGTGATTTGTTTGTGCTACCATGCTTATTGCATGTAATTGAACCTAATTAATTGCTAATTAATTGGTTAATTTACCAAATGGGTCAATACATTTTTGGCCTATCAATGAGTAAAGCCTATGACAGGCTGGATTGGAACATTCTGAAGGCTGTTCTGTTGGCCATGAACTTTAGTTCTAATTGGGTTGGGTAGATTATGGAGTGTGTTACAACAGTGCAATACACCTTGCTGGTCAATGGTTGTATTACATACTCTTTTACACCTTCCAAAGGCTTAAGGCAAGGGGATCCCATATGCCCTTATCTCTTTCTTTTATGTGCAAATGTTCTTTCCCTATCCTTTTTAGAATCTAAACAAAGGAAAGAGATTTAGGGATTAGAATAGGTAGGAGTGGATGCACCTTTACACACCTTTTCTTTGCTGATGATGCCATTCTCTTCTTCAAAAAGGATAATAGATCTCTAGATTGTATCCAAAGGATCCTCAATTGGTATTGTGCTCTCTCAGGTCAAAGTATAAATCTAGCTAAATCTGATTTTTTTGCTCCCCAATATGTCAAGTGATGATCAAATCTCTCTTGCAAGGTCTTTACAGGTTAATTTGGTTTATACCCTTAGCAAATACCTTGGCCTAGATTTTAAATTAAGTGGGAAGAGGGTAGCTGACTTCCATTTCCTGGTGGACAAATTAACTTCTAAGTTACACGGATGGAAAGCAAAGCTTCTTTCCCAGGCTGGCAGAACTACTCTTATTTCCTTTGTCCTTCAATCAATCCCCTTGTACACTTTTTCGTGCTTCAAAGTCCTTGATACTATTTGCAAGAAATTGGATTCTATTATCAGAGACTTTTGGTGGGGTCATGATCAAGGGGTTAAAAAAATGCATATGTTGAATTGGGATACAATTTGTATGAAAAAATCAGAAGGGGGTATTGGTCTTAAAAAATTCAAATTAATCAACCAATCCATGCTTGCCTCCTAGTTTTGGAGAATAAGTCCAAAACCCCAATCCTTGCTAGCAAAGACCCTTAAATCTAAATATTTCCCTAGCTGCTCTATTTATGAATGCTCTCCCAAACCCCACCATTCTTGGTTTTGGAGAAACATTATAAAACAGGAAAATTCAAATATGAAGGAAGCTAGATGGTGGGTTGGTGATGGATCTAACATCCCCTAAAGCACCCCAACTGGTTCAAATGCCCTACCTAAAATCTACAAAATCCAAACCTGGTTACTAATATTGTTGCTGACCTTATTGACCATAATAATAGGATTTGGAAGGCTGATCTGGTTAGAAAAATTTATCCACCTCCTCAATGTGCTGATATCCTTGGAACTCCCATCTTTAAGATAGGGACTGTCTCAGATAAACTTCTATGGAAACACTCAAGCTTAGGGGGGTACATGGTTAAAAATGCTTATAAGCTCCTCCTTAAGGACTTTGTTCAAAACTCCTCCATACACTCAAGGCCTTACCTAATTCCAACAGAGGTGTGGAATCTTATTTGGAAAGTTAAGGTACCTCATAAAATCAGTCTTTTTGTGTGGAAGTTAATGCATGATAGCCTCCCCACGTATCTTACACTTAGGAGTAGAGGTATTGCAACTACCAATACTTGCCCATTAATGTGCAAGGAAGAGGATGAATTGTCTTCCCACCTGTTTCTTTACTGTTCTTTTGCTAAAGCATGCTGCCATAGTTCCCCTCCAGCAATACACACATCTGAATTAGAAGTCGCTCCTGTCTAGCAATGGCTTAGCAATTTATTGATTAGATATAAAAATTTGGAGCAAGATATGATGGACTACCTGCAAGCTGTCTTCACCTTCCTTTAGACCATCTGGAATCACAGGAATCTTGTTACTCATAAAGGCAAAAATCCTAACCCTTTGGAAGTTATTCTCACTGCTCAAAGATTGTTTTGCAGGTTTAAGGAAGCTTTCAGCATGGAAAGGAATCAGGGTAGAAAATCCACAAGAACTAATTCAGTCAGCCAAAGCATAGGAGGGCATTGGGAGGTGATAATCAAAATTTTAGGAGCTAAAACAAGAAGTGGCAGAACAGCCCTAGCTTATAAAGCCAACACCCTTCAAGGCTTGACCATTTTCAAGGGTGGTGCTAGTAGTGCAGCAGCAACAGCAGTTGGAGCAACACAAGAAGCACTAGTAGAGGCTACATTGATAGCTAAAAATCTTGGTTTTGGTAGAATTTTGTTTATGTCTACTAGCAAAGGAATAGTTCAGGCTTGTAAATTGAAATGTCCAAATGGTTGGAAGAATAGAACTATGGTTGCTGATATTGTGGCCCTTCAACAACAGGATTTTGTGTGTAAAGCTGCTTTTGTTCCAAGGGTCATCTTAAGCTCAGTGTATAGGTTAGCTAGCCTAGCAATCAAAAACCCCGGCCACCTGGGTTCACCCAACTCTTTTGTAATCTACTGCTGTTCTTTTCTATTGATATATATATATATATATATATATATATAGATATATAAACAACAACAACTTTCTCAAAAGGAGATTTTAGTTAAAAACTTAAAAGAGCAATTTAGCATTATTACACTTATCGATTTCTTTTTATGAACTTATCAAAAAATTTATTATACTAATTAAAAATTAGAATCTTTCACAATGTGATTCAAGGAATCCCATCCTAAGTGATGGGCTATTTTAAATTGCCACAGAATTTATGTCACGAGATTGCAAAGATGGTGAATTCATACTAATGGGGACAAAGTGGAATAAGCTATGTATTTCGAAAAATAAGGGCGGATCGAGTTTACAAGAACTTAATCTTTTAACTTGGCTATGTTGGCTAAGAGCATTAGCACTCGGGATGCAAAAAAATTCTTATTTTATACCCTCAAAACCTACTTTATCTATTATACCATCTTATTTTACAACTCACCCAACATCCCAGTTTTTACTTTTACATACAACTCATTAAAATAATATAAATTTTATTCTTTCTCTCTCTTCCTTTTTATCTTTTTTTTTTTTTCCCAATCTGCTATTGCCTACCAGTCTTCCTCTCCTCTCAGTGCTCCCAGCAACCAACTCCATACCACACGCCCAACAACCAAATCCATCCCTTCCAAAATCCACTAAATCTATCTATACCAAAGTCAACAAGAATCCAAACCCAAAACAAACATAGCAAAATCCCAACAAACCCATTCCAAAATCACACAAAACCAACACAAAGAAAATTACAACAAACCCAAATCAAATCATCCAAAACCACAGAACCTGCCACCGTCGCATCACCACAACAAACCCAGCGCTGCTAACAACTACCTACAATTGAAACTCAGCCCCCACTGAAACACTAAAATCAACTAACAAAAACAATTGCCGATCCACACTACTGAAACACAAAACCAACCAAAAACCCAACCACACCATCAGAACCCAAGCCAAAATACCCAATCTCCACACTGATTCAACCCAAGCCATTACACCCACACCTGCAGCAACCCATAACCACCGAGAAAGCCACTAATTTAAACCCACCAAAATCACCGCCAACCCACGCCGCCCGATTTAAACCCACCGATTTCAACCCAAGCCACCACACCCACGCTGCCTGCCACTGATTCAAGTCCCAGACCCAAAACCAAAGCTCAACACCATCGATTCAAGCCCCAGCCCCGAAACCAAAGCCCAACGCCGCCAAAACCACCGAGAGGAAACCCAAGGTTTAGCCACTGATTCACAACCCGGCCACCGATTCAAACCTCAACCACCAAAATCTACACCTAGTACCACCAAATCCACCGAGAGAGAGAAACAAAAACAGAGAAGAAAGAATGAGAAGAGACAAGAGAGAGAGGAATAAAATAAGTTTTTTCTTTTTTACATCCTGTGCTACAGTTGGTTCTATATATAAGAACCAACTGTTCACAGGATGCAAAAATTTATAAAAATCCATACTCGGATGGAGCATTATCTTTGAGGATTTGGTTGTAAAATTGCAACTGGGGGGTGTTTACCCCCCTTCTGCTAGTGCTCTAAGCCCCCCCCCCCCCCCCCCCCCTCTCTCTCTCTCTCTTTTAAAGCGTTGGAGAGTGTTAAATGTTCCGAACTTGATTTTGGAAAGAATTTGGAAGGCCAAGTATTATCGTAAATGTTCTATTTATGCATGCTACGTTGGTCATTCTCCATCTTATACATGGCACGGTGTTCTAGCAGGTTAGGAAGGAAGTTAATTGTTAAAGCAGAGCAGTGGCAACTCTAAGATTATTTTTAAGGGAGGTCAATAAAAAAAATAAATTATACAAAATTTTAAATAAAAGAGAACTTGAATATATCAATATCACCAAAAAAAAAAAAAAAAAACTGAAATACATAAAGTTTTACAATTGTTTTCTACAATGTTTCATATTTTGAATTTGTTGCATAATATCTTCATTATTAATCCTACAAACTATATCTCTTTCAATGTACACAACCAAGTAATCATTCATCAATTGATCTACCATTTTATTGATTTATTTCAATTTTTTTAAGATCTAAGTGAATTTTTTCTAAGGTTTAAGATTAGCAAATTTCTACTTTTGTTGTTAGGCTTATTAATTTTTTTTCCAAATTTTATATCAAATTGGTTTTTGTGCGTGTGTGTGTGTGTGTGTGTGTAAAAAGACCAAGATTTTGTTAAAAGAATTATATTCAAACTTATTTTTAATTTTTTTTCCATATTTTATATCAAATTGGTTTGTGTGTGTGTGTGTGTGTGTTTAAAAAGACCAAGATTTTGTTAAAAGAATTATATTCAAACTTATTTTCAACTGGGCTTAAAAAAAATATAGGACCAAGGTGTTCAAAATTTTATTCTAGGGGTCAAAACCAAAAAAGAGAGTATATATATATATATATATATTTTGGTTTCAGTACAGGGGGTTCATTTGATTAATGAAAGGAAACGTACAGACATAGAAAAATTGAGTTCAAACAAACTAAACCAAAGTAGCAAGACCCTGAAGACAACACTGGACTAAACAGAAACAATTACAACAACACAAAAAAAGAACTAGTCTTCCACTACATCCAAAACATAAACAGCAACTAAACATTACAAAAGACCGGGAAAAACTTATTTGCAAATCACTTCACGGGATGATGCAAAACCCATGGAATCCCTGTAGAGGCATTGCCACAAAAAGGTGGGGCATGTGTCATATTTGGATTGCCACAAAAAATCGGGTGAGTATTTTGTTCAGAGTGCTTGTCATTTAAACTTAAAAGACTAAGGCTCAATAGCAAATTAGGGAATGTTCCACAGATTCAAAATTTCATAATTCAATGTGGAAATTAAGTAAGGAATTTGGCAGTTACGATCGGACATATTAAGAATTAACTAGCAACTTTTTTTTTTTTTTCCTTTGTTTATCGACCTTTAGGATCCATAATCTCAGAAAACACTGCCCTGGGGGACATCAATCCATCTGAATCCTTACTAGCAAAACTTCCCCGGCTTACTACGGTCACTTGACTACTGCTATTAGTACTCGATACTTTTCCACTGCTACTAAAAATCATGTCATCACTTTCATTGACATCGGACATAGGGATCAGAGCTTGCTCATCAAAGTCCTTCATGTCAATTTCTTCTGACAAATCAAGCTTGACATCTTTTTCTGCACTCTCTTGCAACTCCAATGCTAACTCAAGACCCCCAACCACATCATTCATTGGTAGTCTTTTGGTTCCATTGTCAAGCAAACAATTCACCACAATCTCGCCAAATTTCTTCAAGCATTCTGGTTCAATTTCATCCTTCAAAGATGGATCAACAATTTGATCAAGCTTTCCATTGTGATAGCACTGCAGGACCCATGCTGCTAGACCCATTGGATGCTCCTCAGTCGTACGTATGATTGGTGGCTTTCCACACAACACTTCACACAGCACCACACCAAAAGAGTACACGTCAGACTTCTCAGTTAGTTGTTGAAAGCGATAATATTCCGGGTCCAAATATCCGAATGTACCCTTAACCACTGTACTAACATGGGACTTAGACGTAATGGGACCAAATTTTGACAACCCAAAATCAGACACCTTGGCCAACCACTGATCATCTAATAAGATATTTGTACTCTTCATATCACGATGAATGATTGTATGTGTCGCACCTGTATGAAGGTAGTTCAACCCATGTGCTGCACCAATGCAGATTTGGAGACGTTGCTTCCAACAAAGTGGCTGATAATCGGTGTTATAGAGATGGTCACGAAGGGTCCCATGAGCTATATAATCATACATGAGAATCATCTCGTTATCATCATTACAATATCCAATCAGAGAAACGAGATGGAGGTGGCGGAGCCGAGACAGCATCTCGATTTCTGTCTTGAACTCCTGGGCTCCTTGTTGAGAACCGGGTTTTAATCGCTTGATCGCAACTGGGGTGGCCCCACCATTAACATACCCTTTGTACACGTCACCGAACCCTCCAGCACCAATAATAAATACTTTGTCAAAATTGTTGGTAGCTGCTATAATCTCAGTGAGTGAAAAGTAACGACACAAACTACACGGTAGAGTTGAGCCGGAGGCCTGTGTTGAATTGCAGAAATCCTTCTCTCTTTTGGCTAGTCGGAAAATCAAGAATCCGAGAATCAAGAATATGATAACACCGCCAATGACGGCAATTATTGTTGTTCTGTTATTCCTCGACTCTGCTGAATGTAGCTGGGACACAGCCGTTGGAGGGGTCGACGGAAGTGGCTCGGGGTTGGGTCCAGCGAGATTGCCACAGTACTCGCTTACTTTGAAGATTTCAATACCGTTCAACATTGCATCACTGTAACTAGTCAACGAGTCATCCGGATTTGCTTTTATGGCTATAGAAAGGTTCTTTTTCTTCTCGCTTTCTTCGCCAAACATCGCCACAGCGTAATTCTTATATACCGGAACACCTTTTCTCCGATTACTCCATACCATAACGTCGGCTTCTTCCTCAGCGGTTTGATTTGCTATGAAAATAAGAAATACTCGGTCATGCCAATCAATAAGCTCTGGTTGAAACTCGCAGAAGTGTAGCCTAACAAGGTAATAAAACCCAGAATCTACGGGAAATTCCCAAGTTAGGTTGTACATCTTATTGACAGTTTTGTTCGTCCCCATAGTCCGGGCAGTTCGATAGACAGCTTCCGGTGCAGTGTACGGAGGTATTTCGGTGAACATAAGTTCAATAGTTGTGTTAACAGGTAGAACAGGTGTTAAATCTTCTGTCAAGTACTTTTCGTCCGGACTCCAGCTCCGGAACATTCCAGTGTCTTCAGTGGGTGAGATGTAGTTCCCTCCAACGTTTATTCTGTATATTGTCTCCAGAGCAGTTCGGTTATCAACGCTGAACATGTACTCCTCGCCGATTAGAGGGAACCGGCTGTTAAAATCAGGAGTACTGTAATAGAGATAAGAAGGCATGGACAAGATTTCAACTCCGTTGATAAAAGCAAATGAATTGGAATTGCTTGGAGTGAAGGTTATGTTCAGCCTCAAATCTTCCACGATGTCAATACAGAACTCTCTAAATATTGTATCATCCGGATCACCATCGGCATCTGCTGTAAGTGAAGCATTGAAGTCTCGAAGAAGGGTAAAAGTTCCAGCTTTGACAGAGAATAGAGCATTAGAGCGGTCGAAATTGCTGTAAGTAGCTGGGTAGAAGTATAGTCGAACGATTTTTTGGCCGGTAGTGAGTGGGAATATGTAGGTGAATGGGGAGATAGACAAGCGGGCAGTGGTATAGGGTACTTGCCAAGCAGATGAGGATTGCTTAAGTGAGTTTGTGGCTAGAGAGGCCTGGTTTTGTGATAGTTCTTGAGGGAAGAGTTTTGAATTGACATCTCCAGTCCAGGTCCGACCATCTAATGCAGTCGAATTGTCAGAGGAGCCACAGTTAGGATAATATTATCGACTGGTTTGTAAGGAGACGGAGAGTTAATGGCCAATGTGTTGGACAAGTGGAGCAGCAAGAAGGTGAGGTAAAGAGTTGTGAAAGTTAAACATGGTAGGACTGTGGTGCAAAGATTCGTGTTGCCCATTGTAGCAGAGACAGGGAGAACGAGTGTGAGTGATTTTCAAAAGGAAATAATTAAAAAGTTTTTTTTTTTTTGGTTTAATATAATTAAAAAGTTTTTTTTTTGCTAAAAATATAATTAAAAAGTTATTACAAAAGAATGTGATAATTGATATAATTCGTTCAAGTGGACAAGTTGATTTATTTATAATATGATGTCGAGACTATTCTTTCCGCGCGAGTAATGATGTGATAACTGACAACTGATAGTCTGGTACGCGGAAAATTAATGGTAGGCGGAAAATTATTTCATACAATATCAAATCCAACAAAAAAGAATGAGAGGTTTTATTGGACAACCAGTAAAAAAGTTGACCAATATGGCAAAAAGTTTATCTGTTGCTAAGAAATGTGGTCTTCCCTTTCTCTTAGGCAGTAGAATTGCCGTACCTTCTTGTAAGGTTTTCTTCTTTCCTCGCGTGACAAGTTTGCGTGTAGGGCCTGTGGTTTTCACCTTTTTTAGGCGGAAAATTATTGGTAGGTGGAAAATTATTTCATACAATATCAAATCCAACAAAAAAGAATGAGAGAAGAGAAATTAAGAAAACAATAGAAAAAAGGGGGGCCACTCATTCCTTAAAAATAAAAAATAAAACTCATCTTTTATTATGAAAATTTTAAGTCTCGCTTCATTTGCACACACGAGCTAAGTTACAAACACCACCAAAAAAAAAAAAAAAAAACCCTCAGAAAAATTGAGTAGGTAAAGTTTTATTAGTTTTTATCTAGACTTATTACTAACATTACTATTTTTATCTGCCATTGATAATCTACTAATTTTTTTTCTATAAATTTCTCTCTGTCACATATAGATAATGAACAAGATCATATCAGTTGTTACACGTGAAATCCCAATACAAGTTGAAATTGACCAAAACACACCAAAATATACTAGAATTAAGAGGATTCATGGTTGATAGATGCCCTTAGGGCATTTGTGTATAAACTATTTTAGAAAAAATTTTATACCACTTTCATGGAAAATATAAAAATTATTAAAAAGAATTAGTTTTTTTTTTTTTTGCTTATAAAAATTTTTTATAAATTTTTTGTATGTGTAAATGCATTTTTGGTCCTTACATTTTAAGCTATTTCTCGATTTGGTCCTTAAACTGATTTTGCTCCTAGATCAGTCCCTAAAATCAGAAAATCGATTCTATTTTGGTCTCTGTCGTCAACCCACTAACAGAAAATGCATACGTAGCAGACGGAATACACGGAATCTTGATGCGGTCTTGGGTCTTGGTTCGGCGGAGTTTCCCTTGAGGGTTTTCACGTGGGAGGCTCGTTGGTGGTCCGATTTTCCTCTCCTTTTTTTTTTTTTGGGTAAAAGCAATTTTAGCTTAGCTAGAAAGAGAAGGAAGTACCTGGGAGTAAGATTTGGGAGTTGAGGTCGATGATTTGGTGAGTGAGAGCAGAGAAATCGTGAAGAATATCTGATGACTGACCAATGGCTTTGATTGAATCGTGCTTGATGACGATCCCACTATTGCGAAAGACTCGACTTTGAGGATCCATGGTGACGATCACAGTGTTGTGGAGTATAATCCATGAGTTGCCCTTCGCTTCCTCCTTTTTCAATTGCAAAACTTTGTTCCTCTTGTTCTGGATTTGTTTTTGTTTTTGTTTTTTGGAGAGAATGTGGAGTTGTTTGATTTTATGGGTTTTTTGTGTGTTTGTTTCCCAAGAAAATTTATGGGTTAATGAGTTGCTGGAGATTGGGTTGGTTACTGTGTTTATGGGTTTGTTTCTTGAGTTTATTTATGGTTTGATTTCTTGGATTTATTTTTTGTTTTTCTAGATTTGATGGAGATTGGATTTGGTTGCTGGATTTGGATTTGGGGTTTGTTAGAGATTGGTTTGGTTGCTTCTTGGACTTGGGAAGAACATGAAGAATATTTCCTGTTAGTATTTAATTTAATTTTTTCTTCTTTTCATTTGTGTTCTTCTGATATGGGTTTGAGTTCTTGGTTGCTGGGTTTGGTTTGTGAAGAACATGAAGAACAAGTTGAAGAACATGAACAACATTATGAAAAAAAATAAATAAATAAATAAATTTTTTAATTTAATTAAATTTAAGGTTTTTCTTTAATTTTTTTTAAATTTTCTGAGGTGGCTTTTAAAAAAAATTAAAATGCTGATGTGGCATTTAAAAAAGGCCAAATAAAATATTTTATTATTATTTTAATAGCCACGTCATCATTTAATGTGACAACAAGGCACTTTGTTTGCCACATCAGATTTTTCTATTAGTAGGTTGACGGCAAGGACCAAAATAGAATCGATATTCTAATTTCAGGGACTGACCTAGGAGCAAAATCAGTTTAGAGACCAAATTGAGAAATGACCCAAAATGTAGGGACCAAAAGTGCATTTACGTCTTTTTTTTTTTTAACATTGACCTTTAGGATATTTATTAATTTTTTCCTATATATAATAAAAGAAAGAAAGGGGCAACCGTGGTAGAGAAAACAAAGATTAATAAAAAGAACAAGAAAAGTACGTAAGGGGAGTGGGGCAGGGAAGACTTGCGAAGTCTTGAGGAAGAAACCAAAATGATTGGAAAAGTGATAATGCACTTCAAATGTTTATGTTTTTGGTTTCTTTTATGGTCAATACAAAAAAGCTACAAAGATAAGATCATAAACGAACAAAAGAATACGCGGACACAAAGAAGAAATGTGGTCTTCGGCAGAAAAGGCTCACTGCTTAACATGTGTTCCACGCCCTCAAGGAAATTTCACTGGATAATGAAGTCCTTAGAGTTAAGCAAATTGTCTTGTGGAAGATTTTTGATATGATGGATATTTTATGCAATAATAATTCTATCTAGTCACAACAATTTTTTATAAATTTTTTCATAATTATGACATGGTATATTTAGATTTTTTTTTTTTTAATTGAAGAATGAAGATATATTATGCTTGATGTATAATGAAAAAAAAAAAAAAAAAATCACATACCAACAAGGACAGACCCAAGATTTTAAGCTAGCAGGGGGCATAGTATAAAGAAAAAAGAAAACTCCAAATAGATATTCATATAGTATTAAAAATTTATAAATACATAAAACCGTTATTTTTAAATACATTAAGATGCAATCATTTAAAAAAAAAAAAAAAAAAAAAAATAATGATTTTTTAATATTAGGCTGGTTAGGATTTTTATTTTTTAAAGTTAGAGCATTCACAGTTGTGGTGCTATTTTAGTACCTCAAATAGCTACTTTATCAATTTTACTACCTCACTTTACAATATACCTAATATTAAATGTTCTATTTTATTTATGACTTCATTTAAAATAATATAAATAACACATTAAAATAATAAGGAAGAGGGAGAATTTGAGTTTTTTAATTGAAAGAAGAGATATAATCTTAATAAAATACTGTATTTTATTTTTAACAACTTGCTACAGCCAACTCTCATTTATACTAGTTTACTGTAGTTGCAAAAAAAATTTAGCTTTAACTTCTCCAATAACACATAATTGTTTTTGTTCTTTGGTAGTAAAATTGTTTTTTTGCTAAAATACAATCACCATTGTGAATATTTTTATTATTTTTTTAAAGTTTTTGGGTTGGATAGTTGCTATTTGAGTTAGAATAGCTAGACTGATTGGAGAGAAGGGAGGCTCAACTACAAAAATGAAATATATAATAACTATAAAAAAAATAAAAATTGGACCCGGGGGGCCCGGGCCCCCATCTGGGTCCCTCCTTGCATACCAACCTAGCTGGCATATTTGACCTTCCACATAGGAATGGCAATAGAATAGGTATAGACTGATTTTTTTTTTATTTCTCACCCCCACCCTTTTTACCCCAAACCTGTCCCCTACCCTCTCAAATTTCTACTTCTATCTACTAACTATATAAAAAGAGCCAATGGCTCTTGCGACAGTACTTTTGGTTTATTCAACTTTTGTTTTTTGTAATAAGCCAAAAAGGTGAGTTTGATGAGAAAGAAAAATGTTTTACATTAAAAAAATATTATACCCACAATATTTTCAAAATAAATTTTAAGTAACAAGTTATTATTGACTCATTCTAAAAAAAAAAAAAAGAGTTATTATTAACTATTATTAGTGGGGAAAAATAATTTTAGTGGTGGGTTCAAATTAGAATCATTAATAACTTACAGTTGAAGATCTGTTGTAAAAGTATTGTAGAAATATTGTAAACGTAACACTTAGTATTTAATACCAATACCACAACTAAAAATAAAGGTATTGTGAAAAAAAAGTACTGTATACATAACATTTTTCACAACATTTTCATAACAAATCTTCAGTTGTAAATTGTTATTTTAATTTAAACTTACCAATGAAATTACTTTTTTGACCACCAATAATAACCCGTAACAACTTACTGCTTATGATTTGTAACGAAAATATTGTAGACATAGCATTTCTCTTGTGAAAAATGTTAAGACATCTTGTTGACATCACAATATTTTCACAACTGCTCAGATGTCAATTCTTTACAAGTCAAAGTAAAATATAATAAAGTTATAAAGACATTATGAAAATGTTGAGCCATTCCTTCTGTTTCTAGAAATTTTTTTTTTATTAGTCAATTTTTGTTGAGCCAAAATTCACTATTTCATATACAGTTACTTAGGTTGATTTTTTATATATATATTTTTTTCTTTATGCACCATTTTACATAAAACCACATAGTTTCACACACACACACACACACACACAAAACAAAAAACAAAAACAAAAACAAAAACTTAGGATTAAAACACTTTTCATCCTTTATGTTTTGGGTAATTCACAATTCCTCCTTAAACTTTAAAATCAAGCAATTTCCCCCTTGATATTTTGGAAAAGAGCAATATGTCATATTGTTGTTCTCTCAATTAAACCCTAATGAAAGCTTATGATTCTTAAAATATTTCATTGTGTAATGTCTAAAATACTCCCACTAAATTTTAACTTGCCAAAAATTTTATTCATGTATTTTGAGTTTTAGATGATAGTAATGCTTAGAAAGTTGGAATGGTAATATAAGGTATTTTATTTCCTTGCCTTTTGTTATCATTTTTTTTTTTTTTTTCTTGGGGTGTTCATTAAAAACTAATTAAGCTAAAGATTGCACCTAGACTCATGTAGAATGATAAAGAAGAAAGTGTAAATGACAATTTTCATTGTGTATGGTTGAAGGTATTTGATGAAGAGTTCCAATTGTAGCATATGATATCTTTCATAGCAAAAATTTAAATATTGTGACATGGTTTTAGCAAAACTCAATTGCTTATTGTTGGAAGATGATGATATTCGTTATCATTCTTAGAAGTTTTTAATGAGTAGATATTGCCTTTAGCAAATAGGTATCAAAATTCTTATACAAATTAGATTAACTTTATATGACATACATTTTTTATGTATATAGTTTCATACTTTTTAAAATAAAAATTCTATCTTAAGTTTTTCACTCAAGAGGTAGCACGTGCCACCCACACTAGGTTTTTGTTTTTTTTTTTTTTTTTTTTTTTTTTTTTTTTTTTAACTCATAAACATAAATAAAAAATAAAAAATAAAAACAATTGAGTCCTAATATTATAAAAATTTCTAAAACATAGCAATACAATAATTCAAGTATTAAAAATCATAAATAATTAAAAAATAACAATACAACAATAAGAAATTTAAATCTTTATCATAAAAATATTAATTTAATAATATAACTCCAAAAGACAGCAATATTTTAAGTTTGAAAGTTAAAAAGTATATTTGTAGTATAAATAAAAACCTATAAAATTATTTTAGAAATAATTTTTTAATTTTTATATATAAACAAAGCAAGGTCTTCCAATACCCACTCCTACCCCTAAACCCATTTCAAGAGAAGGATTTAACCCCATCCTTCGCCCTATTTGCCATGCAAAATGGGTAACACCAAAAAACATCAATTTTTTAAAGTTTGAAAGTTAAAAAGTATATTTGCCGTATAAATAAAAACCTATAAAATTATTTAAATAACAAGTTTTTAATTTTTATATATAAACAGAGCAAGGTCTTCCAATACCCACTCCTACCCTCGAACCCATTTCAAGAGAAGGATTTAACCCTCATCCTTGGCCCTAATTGCCATGCAAAATGGGTAACACTAAAAGGCATCAATATTTAAAGTTTGAAAGTTAAAAGGTATATTCGCAGTATAAATAAAAACCTATAAAATAATTTTTTAATTTTTTATATATAAATAGAGCAAGGTCTTCCAATACCGACTCCTACGCTCAAACCCATTTCGAGGGAAGGCCCCATCCTTGGCCCTATTTGCCATGCAAAATGGGTAACACCAAAAGACACCATAAATTTAAAGTTTGTAAGTAAAAGAGTAATGTACATTCCCAACATTTTTGAAAAAATCCCTACATAGCAAGCTATAACTAGTGAGTAAAAAAACGATGTTAATTAGTGGTAAGTTCAAATTATAACCAGTAGTAACTTGCCTCATAGGATTTGTTGTGAAATTGTTATAAAGATATTGTGGATGCAACATTACTTAAGGGACATTTGATTCGCTGTAATGTGATGCACATTTAAGTCATATTACTGTAATGTTTCCATATGGTGTATGGTTTGCTAATTTTTACCTAACATTATAGTAATCTAAAATCACCAAAAAAATTCACATTACCATAACTTACGGAAAAAATTATCCCCACCCATAGATTTTTAATTACAAAATTGTCCTTGGATATAATTTCAATTTTCAGGAGCAAAATTGAAATATCATATCCTAACCTACTCTCTCTCTTTCTCTCTCTCTGAAGAAATTCTATTCTATGACTGTGTGCGTGAGTTATGTATTCTAGGATTTCGAGCTCAATGTTATTCTTTTAAGGAGGCAAATTAAGTGGGTTTTCATCATTTATTTGGTTCTTGAGTTAATTTTTTAGGACCATCAAGTGTGATTGTCAACACAAAACAAAGATAACTTTGCTTTGATTTGTTGCGATTTTGCTCTAGAGGTAAATTCAATACCATCGTCTGAGAGAATGAAAGCAAAGTAAGCTACTAGAGCTCCAATCTCTAACAATGGAATAATTAAGGAATACTCATTACTTCTTTAATAAGAGATATTTTTCCTTTTATGTCAAGGAGAATCCTTGTTTTCCATACAAAGTAAATTCATTTCATCTACACTAAGGAAAATCCTTCCTTTTTACACCAAGGAAAAACCTTCCCTACTACATCAAGGAAACCCAAACCTAAACTAATTAGGAATTTAAGACAATATTCAACAAATCTCCACATTGACTCAAATTAAATCAAGCAATCTTCATTCTTTATCTAAAGAACTCTGCCTTAATCCAATCAAGCTTTCCTTGAACAATGTGATCATTGATTCCACATCTAAGTCAAAACTTGTGCACACATCTACCTTGAACCAATGTCAAAGATGCTCTAGACATAATTTTCTCTTTAACTACACCAAGCTGTTATGCGACAACGGAAGCTGTAACATCAATTATTGTGATTTGAGTCTCGCACAAGCGCATTCACATAAACAAGAAAATAAAACATCCACAAGAGACAACAATATTTAATGTGATTCATCCAACTCCATGCCCATATCCATGGGCAAGGCTAACCAAAATATCCACCATCAATGATATAGATTACAATAATATTAACCAACACTCACAAACCCAAAGCCCCAATACACCCAATAACTCTCTTACACTCACAAAACAAACAAACTCTCTACACACAACAATGAGTAATCTTAATTTCAACCCCCCAAAAATCTACCTAATTACTCTTTGAGAAACCCACATATTCTTCTAGCAATTTTTTTCCTCTACCTATAAGGGAGGAACATTGGCATAAGCCACCAAAGCCTTTGCAATAGTGCCTATTTATAAGGTTTCAAACTCATTCTTTATGTATAAGAAATACTCATTACTTCTTCAATAATGAATATTTTTCTTTCTAATGCCAAGGAGAATCATTGTCTTCCACACCAAATAAATTCTTTGTTTTCTACACTAAGGAAAACCTTCCCTTCTACGTCAATGAAATCCAAACCAAACTAATTAGGAATTTGAGGCAATATTGAACAATTATTAATTTTTTTTTTTTGATAAATAATTAAATTGGTTATTATTTGTTGGTTGCAATGCATGAATTTATGAAGCAAGTTTGTTTTATTGTAATGCCTTTTTTTGTAACTTTACTGACTGTGCCCCTCTTGATTCCAAGTTTAAAGGGAAATCAAATAAGAGGCTCATTGCTCATTTCTATGAATGAAGTTAACAACATTCGAAATAAGGTTCCATGTGGACTGTAATGCAGAGCAATGCAGACATAATATTTGGTGGCATTATAGTTATTTGTGGACTATTGAGAACGATAGTTGGAGGCTTTGTTCTTGATTTTATGACCAACACCATTCTGAATGATTTTTTTTAAGGTAGGTGCTTTCAAGTTTAGAGAAGGATCCAGAATTACCCCCCTTGATACTTTTCTTAATCATTCATGTATTATTTTCTTCCTGGGCTATATGGCATAGAAGAGTCAAGAGTGAGATAATCAAATTTGTTATAAGGCAAGTTTACTTACATTGTATAGAAGCTTTGAACAGTTGAGCATGCTGTGAATTTCATTGGCTTGTGTTGAAATAACTTTAATGTTACTTTTTTTTTTTTTGGGTTATATTTTCAAGTTTGATCCAGTGAAGTCTGACTAGATATAATACTGTGTCACGATACAAATAAAGCTTTAGGGAATTAAGAAAACCTCTAGGGAGGCCTTATACAATTCAAATATTCATTTTGTACAATCACCATGACAAAAAATTTTCACCTTACCTTCACCACTAAACTTTGTGATCTTATGTGATGCTTCATATGCGTTCTGTTAATTGGTGTTGGGTTAAGAAAGCTTGACCCCAGTTAATTAATTCAATTACCCAAGTTGATTAATTAGGTTAAATTGCATGCAAATCGCGAAAGCACCAACAAATCACCAATTAAACTAAATGCAGTGGAAATTAAATTGACACAGTGATTTGTTGACAAATGGGAAAACCTCTCGCAAGGCAAAAACCCCACTGGGTGGTTTTAAGGTCACCGCTCCCAATAATCCACTAATTAACAATCAAGCGGTTACAAGTATAAGGAATCTTACCACTAACCTAGCCTATCCCAAAATACTAACCTAAAGTTGAACCTTTGCTTCAATACCAAATTGAACTTGATCTTGTAGTAGCCTTCTTTCCCTTGATGCACTAATCTCCAATTTGTGACTAACTCTCTTGCACAGATCTCAATATGTGACTAACTCTAGTAACTTAAATGAATGTTGTTGGTTGCAAATTTCTTCACTTCATCAACAATGAAGATCAAGAAACACTTGGTTACAAAACCCTCTGGCATATAAACGCAATAGCTTCTCATAGAGAAAATAAAGCTCTTAGTCTCTGTATCCATGTGTAACGGCTCTTAAAATAAGCCTTATATATGTCTAGGATTGTGAGGGAAAAAAAAAATAAATAAAAAACTAAACAAATACATAAGCTTGGGCCGAATTTCAGATCTGAAAAACTGAAAATTGTAATTCTCCATAGATTGAGCTTCTATCAAGCCATCTGTCAAGCTTCTCATCTAGTCTCGTTGGCAGTATCTATCAAGCTATTTGTCGAGACTTAATGAAAATGTTTTTCTTCACTTGTTTCTTGGATCAATATTTATGTCCTTAATACGAACACTTGATATGCTTGAACAACATATTTCCTGATGTATTAAACCCAACTTAGATCTACCCAATTACAAGTAAAGTGAATTTTGTCAAAAAATTAGCCAATTACATAAAATTATAACCCTAACAATCTCCCCCTTTGGCAATCTGTGACAAAACCACAAACATAATTATGAGAGAAGTATAAAACAACAATCTCCATAACTATTACACAAAAGTACAAAAGTCTAACTATTACTATGAACTCTTGAAAAACTTTGAAAGAAAAGAGATCATGGCATGAGAGACTTGCACTATGAACTCTTGAAAAAATTTGCAAGAAAAGAGATCATTGCATGAAAGACTTGCAACCTATCTTATCTGAAACACTTAAACAAGATTTATCAAGGCATCAAGTGTGAAATGTAGAAAAGTTATATAAAAGAAGAAACATGTGCTTAAAGAGAGAAAAGAAACAACACATGTGAGATAAAGGTGAAGAAACATACATCATATATATATATATATATATATATATATATATATATATATCAATAAGTACAACAATGTATGTAAAAGTGGTCACAAGACCATGGTACATGTAAGTGAGAAATATACAACAAAACCTCACTACATCACTCAATAAACTCTCCCCCTAACTAGTCTATCCCTATGCTAGTTCTCCCCCTAACAACATAACTACTCTCATATACAAAACTACTTCCCCTTTTTGTCACAAGTGACAAAGGGTGAATCACTGAGAGGCAGCCATCGCATCATCAGTCTCGGAGCTAAAAGCATCATCATCATCACCATCTCCACCATCCGAAGAAGAGTCCTCAAGAGGCTCGGGTATGGGAGAAGGAGCAAAACCACCCAAGGCGTGACTGGCAAAGAGCGATGCGACCAATATTGGTGTTCATCTGACACATCTCATCAGAAATATGGTCAAGATGACTACCAAAATTAGCATGCATAAGTTGAAGTTAATCCATGATGGCAGCAAGTGAGACCTTTGCTCTAGAAGAAGAAAAAGAAGGAGGAGCAGATGAGGAAAAGGGTTGAGAAGTAGGGGCAACATCCGTCGAAGTAAACTCTATACAAGGCCGCTTGGCAACCAGCTGTGCATCACTCCTCTAAATAGATTCCTTGCTGATGACAACCATGGCATAGAAATGAGTAGAGGGAGGAAATGTGACTTGCATGTTTGAGAGGATGCATGTGATAGCTAAAGGAAAAATGAGCTTATCACGTGTAGCAGTGTCTAGATAGATATCTATCATAGATTCTATCATGTGTGAAGGAAAATCTATAGAAAGATCCTCCATGAGATAAAGAAGAAAATGAGTATGAGGCTCAGTGATAGTGTTATAGTGTGACCATGGTGTGAGAACAAAGGTCATCGCCATATTAAGGATCCTTGGACCCTTAGCAAACTCGGTTGTGGACAAATTTAGAGTTTCTCCCCACACCATGGCTTTCTCATAAAATAGTGAGGTCATCTTGTCTCGAGTGATAAAACAGAGATGATTGTGTCTTGGGTAGTCCAGACGATCTACCTTAGGGACACGTAGTACCTCGGAAATGAACTCCGGGGTGACTACAATACATGTACCTCGGAATACCCTAGTAAACCTAGGCACAAAGGTATCGATGGCGTGCATGTTACAGTAGAACTCTTGAATGAACACACCGGGACACCTCTTGGGTATCTCACAAAGAGAAGCCCAACCCCGAGAGTTAAATGCACCGGGAAGAGGAGTGTCTAGAAAATTAGACAAAATGACCTGGCATTCTGAATGAATCACCCGGTCAGAGAAGTTATCATAGAAGTCTTGTTTGGCCTTCTCATCACAGAATCTCATAGAATCAAGAATGGAGGGAGAAGAAGATGAAGAAGAACTACAACATGATATCGTGTTCTTTGAAGGAATAGATTTCTTGGGTGCCATAGACAGGAAACTAGACAGAGAAAGAAAAGAAAAGAACACAACAGAAGACAAGGCTCAGGAAAGAAGGAAAGAAAGAAATACAGTGCATGATAATGCATGAGCATGTTATGTGCAAAAATAATTGCATCATGGGCAAAAACCCAATCCAAACTACAATATTCACATTGTTTAATCAAGCACACAACCTAGAATGCATGAAAATATTATTATAATGCTAGAGAATGCAATGCATAAGCATCTGAGAACAAACCAACAACACCTAACCCAAAGATTTAACAAAAAACTCAAAAACCCAAAAAATTTCCCAAAAGCTTGAAAACCTAGGTCTAAATGCATGAAATGGATGAGGAATGAGAAAAAGTAGAGATTTAGACCACTTACCAGAGGATTGAATCTTGATAGAGGCCAAAAATATGATGGGAAGAAGGATTTTGGTGAAAAAGGGTGGTTTGGATCGGGAGAGAAGAGAGAGATATCAAGATATTTAAGTTCGAAATGATTCGGGTCGAACCTCAAATATATATAGAAAAACGTAGCTTGATAGATCGAGAAAGTATCGAGCATCTATTAAGCAGACAGAGACACCTAAGAATTGGCTCGATGGATCGAGCTATCTATCGAGAGGTATTGAGAACAAACCCAGAAATTTCAATAGAAGAGACATGTATCAAGGTGCTATTGAGCTTCTATCGAAGAAGTATCGAGCATCTATCAAGAAGCCTGAAACAAGGTTTTTCAAGGGGGAAAAATAGCACAAGATGAAAGCAATCAAGATAGACATCAAAACAAGCAACCAAGAAGCATGTTAAGCACTCAAACACATCATTAACTCTAGATGCAAAACATTCCTAGATTAAAACACACTAAGCAAGTCTAACCAATTTTATTTTCAAAAACAAGTTTAGACAGTTTAGAGAGCATATACTACCACATGTACTCCTTGTGATGGTCAAATCACATTGTACCTATACAAATAGTATCAAGAGTATGAAAGAGTACACGTGTTGTGTGTGAAAATTTTGCAAGGGAGAATAAGTATTCCATTATATGAAGAGTAATAATATAAGAGGATCAAATACATCCACACGCAATCATAATTGTTTGATGGGGACCATCACCTTTAAGGTACATCCTATAACTCCCACATCTCCTAGAAACATGCTTGCAACCATATTTAAAAGCATTTTTGATTCTTTTTGTTTTTTATGTTCTTTGCATAATTTTTTTCATTTAAGCCTATCATGCATGGGCATATAAGAGAGAGAGAGAGAGAGAGAGAGAGAGAGAGAGAGAGAGAGAGAGAGAAAAGAAATACACAATTATGTAAGCCAAACATCATGTTTTTGCTATGTAAGTGCTACACCTTATTAAGCACGACTTTCATGAATTGCACATAGATGTTGTATGATTGATGAGTTTTAGTGGTGAGATGGATATTTATACATTTCTCTTAAGATTTTTTAGTCCTTCTCGTCAAAAAGAGTGATTAAGATATGGATAATAAAAGATCAACAAAATCATACAAATCACATAAATGAGCCACAAAACTCACATTGCTTAGTTGTGCATGAAGTACTCATCTAAGCTACAAGTGATAGAAAGTTGAGAAAATTTGTTTCAAAGGCCATCCAAGGTACACAAGTACCAATACACACAAACACACACTATTTTTGTATTTTTTCTAATTTTTTTTTAATTTAAAAGAAACATAAAACCAAGCTTTAAAACAAACAAACAAAACATCAAAAACTAGACTAACTCAAACCACAACAACCAACCATGCATAAGATCAATAAAGTGAAAGAATCACTTGGAATCTTTTTCCTTCCAAATGGGAGACTTGGATGGAGAACCTTTCTTTTGCATAAACCTTTGTTCAGATGGATAAGAAGGAGAGTTAAATCTATTAAAGTTAGAGAGTAACATGATAGCCTTAGGAAGTTCTCCAAGAGAGGCTAAAGAGAGTTGGAGTTGATTTTGGCTCCCAATAGATGACACACTATTACTTGGTTAAGTGGCTAACCGCTTATAGTAATTTGGACGAGTGTATCCGGATGCTCCACAGTAATGGCAAAAATGTGGCTTCTTTGGTTGAGACTTCTTGTTAGTAAAGTGATGATTATTCTGCTTAGTCTCTTTCTTAACATCCTTAAAAGGTGCTCCCAGAATGGATTTTCCTTTATCATCTTTATCCTTACTCACATTTTCAGTTTTAGGTTCAGTTACCTCACAATTATCATTATTAGCAGGAAGGACAAAAATGACTCTATTTAAAGCTGAAAGCTTGGATTTGTGCTAAAACACAGGAGCTTGTTCAGACCCCCAATTAAAAATTACGGCTAGATTGCTTTTACTCTAACTTAAACAAAGTGCGGAAAAAGAGTAAATATGCGTAATGAACCAATAACACTACTCTAAGCCATATTCATCCACAATCAACAATAAAATGAAAGCTTAAAGAGTAGGGAAGAGAGATGCAAATACAAAATAACACCAAGACATGTTATCTAAGAGGAAACCGAAGAACTTGGCGAAAAACCTCTCCGTAACCCTCCAAGTCAAAATTGCTTCCCAACAGCACCAAAATCTCACTTAACACTCAAAAATGCTGTGGTAAGTTTTTGGGCTAACAACCTCTCAAGAATCTAGAGATGGAGAGGTAGGAGTTGAGGAAAATCACAAGAAAATGTGTAGACAATTGTGGGTATGACAATCTCTGACTCTCAAGTGTATTTGCTAGGGTTTTCTCTCTGAAAACACTCCATATAATTCATGAATAATGAGGGTATTTATAGTGTGGGTAAAGAATTTGGTAAAGAAACTTAACTTTTTGCCAAACATATTGTTTCGAGGGTACTTCTCGGGATGGCCCTTCTCATGAAACACTCACGAACTTGACAGCCTGGCGTGACTCTTCAGCTTTTAGTCATGTGCTTCACACGTAGACTTTTCGTGGGTTACTTTTCACGAGCTACTTGCAAGCTAGTCATGAATTGCACTAATTCATCTTTTGAAGCTTGATTCTTCATCGATCTCTCACACTCATCCTTTACAAATAAACCCACATACATACAGGAAAAAAGATTGAAGAAATTACAATCAAATTTGGTATGGAATTAAAGCCAACACAAGCTAGTTGGAAATCACAACTTTACAAAAGTATTAGAAGAAGTACTACAAGAAGAGAGAGAATGATCATACCTGAGACCTGTTTTTTCAAATGCAGACTTCTAGAAGTTGAGCATTTCATCCAGCTTGGTACTTAAGGTTCTTTCCAATTGTGCTCTCGCTTGAAACAATTCTACATCCAGTTTCTTAGTATTTTCAGCAATAAAGTTGTTTTCAAATCTCAGTGCTCCAACGGTTTGATTGGCTTCATCAACCTTGGTGGAGAGTTCATCTCGTTCCAACTTTACTTCACTTAACTTCCTTCACCTCGTAGCTAACCTGTAAAGCTTTTCATGCTTCTTGGAGACTTTGTACAACTTAGAGTAGGCAATGTGGATGTCATCTTGTTCATCCATCTTCTCAAACTTGGATTCCATCAAGTCTTCTTCCTCATCAACCAGTTCTACTACTTCCTCAAGAGACTCAACGGTAACTATAAAAGCACTCATTATTCCCTCTTGATCACTATTATCAAAATCTACCTCTAGTTCTGTATCACTTAAGGTGGCAGTTAGGGCTTTGCTCTTGCCAATGAATTTGAGATATGTGGGACATTCTTGCTTCATGTGTCCCTATCCTTGACATCCATAGCACTTTGGCCCAATAGGAACATTATTGCTTGAACTAGCATCTTTGAATTCTCTCTTGCCTTTGTCTTGGAACTTGAATTGAGAGAATCCAAATTGTTTGTGATCCTTGTTACTTGTCTTGACATTTCCATTCTTGATGAACTTCTTGAATTGTCTTGTGATATATGATTTCAACTTAGTGTCCTCATCTTTAGACAATTCATCGTTGTCATCATTCTTGACCTTCAAAGCCATGTTCTTGCTTTTGCTACCCTTGCCAACCCTTACTAAACCTAATTCATAAGTTTGCAAAGTCCCAATCAGTTCTGTCAAAGGAATAGAGTCAAGATCCTTTCATTCTTCTATGGTAGTGATCTTGGTATGAAATCTCTTTGAAAGAGATCTGAGAATCTTTTTGACAATCTTGGACTCTGGAATTTGTTCTCCAAGATTAAAAGCTAAATTCACTATGTCCTTGAACATGGCATAGAATTCATCAAATGACTCACCATCATCCATCTTTATTTCCTCAAAGCAGGTAGTGAGCCTTTGGAGTTTGGAGTTTTTAATAGCTTTTGTGCCCTCGTAGGTATTCTGAAGCATAGTTCATACTTCCTTTGCATTGTTAGTGGAAGAGATCTTCTTGAATTCCTCATTGGTCACAACGCTAAACAAAGCATTTAATGCTCTACTGTTAAAATTTGCAACCTTGATCTTAGTATCATCCCATGATGCTGGTGGATCATTAGGTTTAGTCCAACCTACTTCAACTGCAAGCTAGACTTTCTCATTTAAAGACTAAAAAAAGGCTCTCATGTGTACTTTCCAATATGCATATTTAATACAAGCAAATAAAGGAGGAATAATTATGGATTGCCCACGATCCATAACCACAAGGGTCAATGAATCAAACAGTAAAGATTAAAATCTAATCAGAGTGTGCCCACTCTGATACCACTTGTTGGGTTAAGAAAGCTTGACCCTAGTTAATTAATTCAATTACCCAAGTTGATTAATTAGGTTAAATTGCATACAAATCATGAAGGCACCAACAAATCACCAATTAAACTAAATGAGTGGAAATTAAATTAACACAGTGATTTGTTGACAAATGAGGAAAACCTCTCACAAGGCAAAAACCCCACCAGATGATTTTAAGTCACCACTCCCAAGAATCTACTAATCAACAATCAAGCGGTTACAAGTATAAGGAATCTTACCACTATCCTGGAATATCCCAAAATACCAACCTACAGTTGAACCTTTGCTTCAATACCCAATTAAACTTGATCTTGTAGTAGCCTTCTTTCCCTTGATGCACAAATCTCCAATTTGTGACTAACAATCTTGCACGAATCCTAGTACATGACTAACTCTAGCAACTTGAATGAATGTTGTTGGCTGTAAAGTTCTTCACTTCATCAACAATGAAGATCAGAAAGCACTTGGTTACAAAACACTATGGCGTACAAATGCAATAGCTTCTCACAGAGAAAATAAAGCTCTTGATCTCTATATCCCTATGTGACGGCTCTTAAAATAAGCCTTATATATGTCTAGGTTTGTGAGAAAAGAAACCCTAAACAAATACATAAGCTTAGGCCGAATTTCAGATTTGGAAAATTGAAAATCATAACTCTCGATTGATCGAGCTTCTATTAAGCCATCTATCGAGCTTCTAATCTAGTCTCAATAGCAATATCTGTTAAGCTATCTTTCGAGACTTAATGAAACAGCTTTTCTTCACTTGGTTCTTGGATCAATCTTCATGTCTTTAATACGAACACTTGATATGCCTGAACAACATATTTCTTGATGTATTAAACCTAACTTAGATCTACCCAATTACAAGTAAAGTGCATTTTGTCAAAGGATTAGCCAATTACATAAAATTATATCCCTAACAATTGGAAATGTAGATAATTGAACTTTTTATGTGAAATTGTTCAATGTTGTTACACATTATCTTGCAAAAAGATATTGTAATGATGGGTGTATCATGGTTCTTTTGTACATGTTAATTTGATTTAATCATCTTTGATGCTCAACATTGCCAACAAATTTTTTCTAAATTGCTGCTTAGGTTGTTTGCCCTTTTTTAAATATGCTATGAGAGTGATATTGAACATCCACATGGTGCTATACATTTTTCAAAGGGTCTTGTGTATAGTATATCTTTATGCATAAGATTTCATCTCAGAGGTTTGGGCATGATCTTAATATGCTCATCTTTTTTTATAAGTCCTGCAATGAAATTGATATGACATGTTGACAGTTGTCGGGGATGTTTTGCAACAAGGGCCAAAAATGCAAGAACGGCCTAAATCTCCCCTTGGGTTCTTTAGGAGTGATTATTTGTGGAGAGTATCAAGATAAAAATTCCAATATTTAGTGAGTAGAGGTTACTGGTGCTTTAACAAGAGAGAAATCAAAATGAGTTGAAATACAAGAAAATGTAGAAAAAGTACATAGATTTGATATTTTGACCCAGAGTCAGCCAAAAAAGAAAATTGAGAGAGGTTGTGAGGAAGAGTGGGAAGGTTCTCCTATACCCATATTTCCACCTTCAAGCTTCGGAATTGTGAGAATGCATCCTGGTTGAATGAGTTTTACTTTAAAGTTTAATAAAAAAAAGTGCAAAAAAATACATAAAAACAATAGGTTTGAAACTTCGATCCACATTTAGCAAAAAGAGTAAATTGAGAGAGGTCGTGAGGAAGAGAGGGAAGGTTTTCATGTACCCATATTTCACCCCAAGCTTCAAAATTGTGAGAATGTTAGCTAGCTAAATGAGCTTTTGCTTTAAACTTTCAACTCCAAGGGTAAAAAGTGGTTGGCCTGCTTTGAATCTAATTAGGGCCTTTTATATTGAGTTTTAGGTGCTCTTAGTGACTAGTTTTGGGCAAGGAGAGAGGCTTTGGACCTCCTAAATGCTAAATTGATATTTAGTTCTGATTTTCTTTAATTGGGTTTAAGAATTAGCTTGCTTTATGCATAATTAAGGAAAAATTTGACTAAACCCCCATCAGCTCCTCATTTTCAGTTGTTTCAGACTCTTGGGAGGCTCATCTAAGTAAGGGCTAGCAACTGGAGTTGGCCAATGAGAGCCAACTATGTTTTAAAGGCAAAAATGGGCTAAGGCAGAAACTTTGGGCCACAGTCAGTCAAAGTATAAAAGCTCTTGTGGGGTGGAAATTTAGGGTACAAGACCTCCTCCATGAGCTTGATGTGCTACCAATGTCCTTGCCCACTTGGTAGCACACTTGAGTTGGGCTCATACAAAAAGTCTGAAGGAAATTGACCCATATCCTCCAAACTACACTTCCTCAATTTCTCCAATAAGTTGCATTGGCTTGCCACGCTTAAAAGAATAAAATATAAATATAATACATGAACTGAGCTTGTGGAAAAAATGTGTTGCTAAAATGGGTATTAACAACAGTCTTATAGTATACTTTGCTTAGCCTTTTGCTTGAATTTTTTTCATACATAGAGACCATGATTTGGTCAGATATACATACCACACATCACAAATATCC
The DNA here is from genome assembly GCA_028535165.1 of Quercus tomentella. Lineage (NCBI taxonomy): Eukaryota > Viridiplantae > Streptophyta > Magnoliopsida > Fagales > Fagaceae > Quercus > Quercus tomentella. The sequence continues at coordinate 62,509,620 of JAPQVY010000155.1, read as the reverse complement.
ATCCTGGTTAACCCTTTTCCATTGAACTCCAAGTTTATCTGTCCAAATATAGCATCAATAAGCAATTTCAAATTTAATAAGAAATTTTTCTTGTTTACCTTGATTAACTGCAATAACTTTCTTTTTAAATATCGAATTGTCCATTGCTCAAATATCGCATCCACTTTCAAGGCTATTACCTGGATTTTCTTGGCTAGGTTTGCACTTCTTAGTACTAGCTTGGCTTTTGCTTTTTTATGAACTACCGAAAATGTTGTGTTTATTGAATAAGTACATGCTAAAATTGATTAGAGAATGAGAGAGAGACCTAATGCTTCAGCACTAAGGCTGAAACTGTTTGTCAAAACGCATTGTAGTATAGTACTAAAAACTAGCTTCAAATTAAATTGTCCATATATGTATATTTATACATAATATATGCAAGTTGTACAGAGAACTCATAGTTCATGATTATACTTTAGTCGTTGAGATTGTCTGCGTGTGATTTTGATATGAAGTTTACATTTGAATATACTAGTTTACTCGCAAGTATTTTTAGATGCACTTCAAAGGTTAAAAAATAATTTCCCATAACCTCCATATGGTAATATCGTTGCCTAGTATATTTAAAATTTGGCGAAAATACACTATTGGTCCCTACATTTTGGACCGATTCTCATTTTGGTCCCTATTTTGATGATTTTGCTACTATTATAGTCCCCAAAAACAAAAAATCAATTATATTTTGGTCCTAGCCGTCAATCCACTAATAGAAAATTCTTAGGTGGTAGGCGGAGTGCCCTGCTTGTTAACGTGGCCATTAAAATATTATTAAAAAAATTATTTGGCATTTTTAAATGCCATGTCAGATTTAAATTATTAAAAAATTAATTTAAAAAAAAAGCCAAGTCAAAAAATTTTTAAAAAATTAAAAATAAACATTAATCTAATTAATTATTTTACTTTTCATTTTTTTTTATACTTTTCATTCTAATTAAATTAGTTTTCTTGATGCAGTAAGAGTTTCTTTAATTAAATTTTTAAAACATTTTTTTCATTAGAGAATTTTCGGAATATCAAGTTCTTCCCCAAACATGTTCTTCTTCTTCCTCTCCCTTCACACAGACTCACTCCCTTCCTTCCACCCAGAGCCCTCCATGAACAACCACTTTAAGTTATAGGTATTTGCTGATTCTCACTCTCCCTCTCTTTGTGTTGGGAAATTTAGACCCCGGTTGATTGAATTAACAAGTTTTAAACCCAAGTTGTTAATTATATTTATTATGAATAAAACTTCTTAAAACAAACAAACATCAATATCATGTCAAAATCATGCAGCAGAAAAATAAATAAGACAAGATATGATGACCCATGAAAACCAATGAAACAAACTAGTTTCACAGTAAAAAAACCTGGGGGGAAACCTTCCCGAAAAGCAATCCACTATAGTAAAGAGAAGTTTCAGATCTAGTACAAAACCTTTGTCCTTGGACTCTACAATTCTCGTAGATGAACTCACAGCAAAAACCTTCTACCGCTTTAGAACCTCTAAACTCTTCAATATATGAATGCTACCCTTTGATGCACGAATCCCAGTACGTGACTAACCAATTGCGCGGATCCCAGTACATGACTTAATCACCAATTAGAAGAAGATTGTTGGCTGCAAAGTTCTTCACTTCATCAACAATGAAGATCAAGAAGCACTTGGTTACAAAACCCTAAGGCGCAAAGGTGCAGTAGCTTCTTTCAGAGAGAATAAGGCATCGGTCACCTTTTGCATATGTTCTCCTTGTATTCTCTTATGTGACGGCCTCTAAAATAAGCCTTATACAGGTCTAGGGTTGTGAGAAAAGAAACCCTACACAAATACAAAAATTTGGGCTGAAAATCAGATCTGGAAATCTGAATTCCCGTAACCTCGATCGATCGGGAGGTATCGAGGAGATGTCAAGCTTTAAACTTCGACAGATACAGCTATCGAGAAGCTATCGAGGAGCTGTCGAGGAGACAGGAGCTTTCTCGATCGATCCACCAGCTATCGAGAGGTGTCAAGATTGCGATAACAATCAACTAAAGAGCTTGATAGATAGCCTAGCTGTCGAGAGGTGTCGAGCAGTTATTGAGCTATTTGTCCGCAGGTGTCAAGCTATCTGTCCAGCTTTAGTGAACAGCTTTTCTTCACTTGTTTCTTGGTCCAATCTTCATGGCTTTAATACTAGACTTAAACAACATGTTTCTTGAAGTATTATACACATCCTAGATCTATCCAAATATAAGTAAAGTGCGTTTTATCAAAGGATTAGCCAATTATATAAAATAGTGACACATGTTCCTAACAGGTGAATCACATATGTCCTAACAATCTCCCCTTTTGGCAATCCGTGACAAAACCACAACAAACAAATGAACATAAGAGAGAAGTCATAAATCACTCAACTCATATTCACTTGTTCAATACAATAAAATCTATCCTAACACAAACTCTTGAAAAATTTTGCAAGAAGAAAGTTTATGGCAAGGAAGATTTTGACAACCTGTATTTCTGAAACACTTTAAACAAAACTTTTCAAGGCATCTTAGTTCGTAGAAACATGTGTGTAAAGATAGAAAAGAAACAACACATGTAGAGATAGGTGAAGAAAACATACATCATCATATATATATCAGAGATATGCACAATGTATGTAAACATGGTCACAAGACCGGTGTACAAGAAGAAGGAAGTACGCACCCCCCCTTAACAAAATGAAACACATCTCCCCCTTACAGAGGCATGTATTTCTCCCTCTAACATGTAGAATCTTAAAAAAAGAAACCACAAAGTCTCCACAATTTCTCCCCCTTTTTGTCATGATTGACAAAAGGTAGAACAAGCTAGAACGCTTCACCCGAGAGACATAAAGATGATCAAGGGGGCACAAGGAATCCATATAAATGCATGAATGTAATGAAACAAGATGCTATGGATGACAAGATAATAGAAGGATGCAAAACACACACACACATTAAACAAGTCTAACTAATTTTATATTTCAAAAACAAGTCAAGATAGTTTAGTAAGCATACATTAACACATGTGATAGACCACAAATTGAATGACCCATTGTGATAGAAATTAATTAATTAATTAGCCAAGTTATTAATTAATCAATTTATCATGCAAATGCGTGGTAGCACAAACAAATCACCAATAAACTAAATATGCAGCAGAAAATAAATAACACGGTGATTTGTTTACGAATGGGGAAAACCTAACGACAAAATCCCATCAGGTGATTTTCAGGTTACCACTCCCGAAACTCCACTATTATCACAACAAGCGGTTACAACTGAAGGAATCCAAGTAGCTTACCAACCTACAGTTAAACCCTTACCCCAATACCCAATTGGACTTGTTCTGTAGTGACAGTTCCTCTTTCGATGCACGACTCCCAAGTACGTGACTAACTAATTGTGTGGATCCCAGTACGCGACTTCAATCACCAACTAAGAAGGTAGTTGGTTGCAAAGTTCTTCAGTTCATCTACACGATGAAGATCAAGAAGATGCTTGGTCATAAAACCCTATGGTGCACATACACAGCAACTTCTTCAAGAGAAAAAGATGAATTAGGGCAAGAACTTCGTCTCTAGTCACAATTTGCTTGAACAGAGTTTGCTCAAAACTTGTGCAACTTGTGAACACTTTGACGGCCCTTAAATTGATCCTTTTTTATGTCTAGGGTTAGGAGAAAAGAAAGCCCAAAGAAAAATTCACGGATCCCAAGAAAATCATATTGGAATTTTGAAAATCTTAAATCTTGACAGATAGGAGGTGTCGAGCAGCTATCGAGCACACCGAATGTAGAACAGCTTCTTTAAGCTCAATAGATGCAACTGTCGAGCCAACTGTCGAGCTTTAATGATTTTTCACTCTGAACTTGTTTTCTTGAACAAACTTGAAGGCTTCAATACTTGATTTTGAAACATGGTTTCTTGAAGTATTTAAACACATCCTAAATCTATCTAAATACACGTAAAGTGCGTTTTGTCAAAGGATAAGCCAATTACATAAAAAAATGACATATGTTCCTAACAATCTCCCCCTTTGGCAATCCGTGACAAAACCACAACAAACAAATGAACATATGAGAGAAGTCATAAATCACTCAACTCATATTCACTTGTTGAATACAATAAAATCTATCCTAACACAAACTCTTGAAAAACTTTGCAAGAAGAAAGTTTATGGCAAGTAGACTTTGACAACCTGTATTTTTGAAACACTTTAAACAAAACTCATCAAGGCATCTTTGTGTGAAACAGAAATAATAGATTGCATACAAGTATAAAAAACATGTGTATAAAGAGAGAAAAAAAACAACACATGAAAGGGTAGGTGAAAGAAAAACATACATCAATATAAAGAGAGAGATAAGTACAATGTATGTCTATAAATGGTCACAAGACCTCATGTACAAGAGTAATGTATCTAAAAGAAAGAAAAGAAAAGATACATATTATCCTTATTACATCCCTCAAAAAGGTATCAACACTCCCCCTAACAAAATGGTCCTATACTAACTCTTCCCCTAAGATAGACTACTCTCATACCAAAACTACTCCTCCTTTTTGTCACGAGTGACAAAGGGTAAGAGTGTCAAGTAGACATCTCATCAGTAGAGCTAGCATCTCCATCAGCATCATCCGAAGCATCATCGTCATCACCATCATCCTCATCCTCAGAATCAGAAGCCACTGGAGAAGGTGATGAAGGAGTAGCCTCAGGAGCAAAACCACCCAGAGACGCCTGTCGCCGTGCAATACGACCGACACGAACGTTCACCTGATACAACTCCGTAGAGAGTGTATCTAGGCGAGCATCCATGCGCTGCAGCTGCGTCATGATATCTCCTAAAGTCACATTGCCGGAAGAAGAAGGAGGAGAGGATGTGGATGAAGCAGAACGGGATGGAGCTGAACTGGAGGAAGGAGCTGCTAGATCCGATTGCCGCGACCGAAGCTGGGCCTCGCTACGTTTAACAGTAGCGTAATCTATGGCGCACATGACGGTAAAATGGTCAGAAGAGGGAAAAGGAATGAAAAAAATGGCGTAAGATCCTCGTGATAGCGGAAGGAAAGATGAGCTTATCACGGGACGCTGAATCTAGATGAACATCTATAATAGACAAAATTAAATGAGAAGGAAAGTCTATGGTAAGATGCTCAAGAAGTGATAACAAAAATCAAGCACGAGGCTCTGTGATGGAGTTATAGTGAGAAAGTGGATGCAAAACAAAAGTCATCACCATGTTCATGAATCTAGGACCTTTAGCAAAAGGTCGACATGGTGTAAAAAGACGCTCACCCCAAGTAGAAGGGCGCTCACAAAAAGCAGACATGAGCTTATCCCTGGACACAGTCCTCAGACGCTCACAACTAGGATAGTCAGGAAACTCTATCCTAGGGACCCGAAGCACATCCGCAACAAGCTGCGGTGTGATAGGAATGCACGTACCTCGAATGCGAGTGAAGAAAAGAGGTACTGAATGATCAATCTCATGCATGTTGGAGTAGAACTCCTAGATGAGCACGAGAGGACAGGTGACCGGGACGTCACACAGTGACTCCCATCCCCTACTGTGAATGACAGAGGGAAGGTCGGTGTCGGCAAAATCCGTCAAAATGACTTGGCATTTCGAATGAATGCCTCGTCTAGAAAAGTTCTCCGAAAATGCCTTAAAGGCATCATCATCACGGAACCGGATATGAGATAGAGTAGGATCAGATGGTGAAGAAGCACCAGAATGAAGAGGGTTCCGGGCTGGAGTGGATTTACGCTTAAGCGCCATAGACACGACTAATGTAAACAAACAGAGAGGGAGAGAAAGAATGAAAATCAGAAAAGTCCCAAGCAATTTCAAATATAACAAGTATATTGAAAAGAAATACGTATGCATGGGAAATGCATGAACATGTGACATGCAAAAGAAATTTCATCATAGGCTCAGCCCAATCCAAACCTATCAGTACACAAACAGATAGCACACATCTAAATGCATGACAATACCATTATAATGCTAATGTGATGCAATGTATAAGGTTTTAAACTCATTTAAGTGAAAACCCATCCCAAAATTTCAATAATAACTCATCAATTTTGAAAAACCCCAAAATTTTTCAAAAACCCCAAAACCTAGGTTTCAAAACATGAAATGCATGAATATGAGAGGATTGGAAGCTTACCAAGGGAAGAAATTCTTGAAAAAGCTTGAAGAATCCTTGAAGAACAAAGTTTGGAGTGAGATGAGAGTGTTTTGGGAGAGAAAACAGAGAGGTATCGAGAGAGAGTTCGAAGGAAATGATTTCCGGATTGCACAAGGGGCTTATATAGAGCAACCAGTAAATCTCGACAGATGCAGGTATCGGAAGGTATCGAGGTATCTGTCGAGAAGGTGTCGAGAAAATGCTCTTTGACAGCTGAGGTGTCGAGGAGGTATCGAGGAACAACACATCAGAATCAAAAATAGAAGCTCAATCGATCCACCAGGTGTCGAGAATCTATCGAGGATACAGACCCAATCTCAATCGATCCACCAGGTATCGAGGTGCTGGCGAGATTGCGATAAGAAAAAGCTTAGCAAGCTCGACAGATAGCTAGCTATCGAGGAGGTATCTGTGAGGTGTCGAGCCAGCTTTTAAAAGTAGTTTTTCGAGATGTGAAAAATACAGACATGAATGCAATCCAACATGCAACTCAACCAACGATCCAATCAACATATTAAGCTCTCTAAATCATCTCTCAAATAAAATTTAAGCACATGGATGTTCAAAAACACACACACACACTAAACAAGTCTAACCAATTTTATATTTCAAAAAACAAGTCAAGACAGTTTAGTGAGCATATATTAATGCATGTAAAACCTTGTGATAGCCAAATCACATTGTACCTACACATGTATCAAGAATAGCAAAGAATATTGCGTGTTATGTGTGAAAAACATCGCAAGATTGCATAAATGTATACATGTTATGACGATTTGAGATATGAAAAATCACTTTAATTCACACACAATCATAACTACTTGATGGGGACTATCACTTTTGAGGTACATCCTATTGCAATCTTATTTAAAGCATTTTTTATCTTTTTGCTTTTGATTTTTTTTTTGCATGTTTTTCTTTTAAGTATATCATGCATGGGCATATTAGAGAGAGAAAAGAAATACCCAATGATATTTGATATTCTAATTTTGCTATGCCTAAGCACACAAATGTCATTGACACTGCACTTTTGCTATGCCGAAGCATACAGGTGTCTTATTAAGATTGGCAGGCAACAGTGGTGAGATGGTTATTTATGTCTTTCTCTCAGGATTTTTTATTCCTTCCCATTAAAAAGAGTGATATGAGTGTTAAGTATAAGAGACAACTTAATCTTACTCATCACAAACACAAGCCACAACGCTCACTTGCTTAGTTGTGCATAGAGATGCTCGTCTAAGCTACAAATGATACAAAGTTTAGAAGACTTTGTTTCAATGGCCATCCAAGGTACACAAGTACTAATGTACACAAAACACACACTGTTTTTGTATTTTTCTGATTTTTCAATTTTTTTTTTATATGAAAAACAAAACAAAGCAAAACTGAAGAAAAACAACAAAAACATGTTAAACACCCAAAACATAAAAACTAGACTGACTCAAAACATGAAAGCAAAACACATAAGTAATGCACACACAAAAACAAGAAGAGAGAGAGAAAAGTGACAGAATCACTTGGAGCCCTTTTCCTTTCACACTTTGGAAGAACCTTTCCGTCTAGCAAACCTTTGAACTGGCGGTGAAGAGGAAGAATTAAAACTGTTCAAGTTCGAAAGGAACATGAGGGCTTTGAGAAGATCTCCAAGGGGAGCAAGAGAGGATTGAAGCTGATTCTGGTTCCTAGATGCTATCATGCCGTTGCTCTGTTGAGTGGCAAGCCACTTGTAGCAATTTGGTCGAGTATGACTGGCAGCTCCACAATGATGATAGGGATGCTGCTTCTTTTGTTTAGGCTTTTGAGAGTTAGCCTTCTTAGCCCTAGGGTTTTTAACGTCTTTCTTCTCAAGCTTTGGGGGTGCTCCTAAGATAGATTTACCCTTATCTATGTTCTCACTAGCTAATTCAGTTTTAATCTCATTGTTCTCAGTTTTAACATTGTTAGCAGGAGGAACAAACACAGTAGTACAAGAAGAAGCAGTATTAGAGGAAGAAAGTCTGTACCCTAAACCTGTTCGATCTGAAGTAGATTTCTGAATGCTTAGCATCTCATCTAGCTTAGCACTTGAAGTCCTTTCCAGTTGAGCTCTGACTTGACATAGCTCTGCTTCAAGCTTCTTGGTCTTCTCAGGCAAGAAATTATTCTCAAACCTCAGCGCCCTAATAGTTTGATTAGCCTCATCAAACTTTGTGGAAAGCTCCTTACGGTTAAGTTCCACATCACTGAGCTTCTTGGTAGTTAGCCTATACAGTTTCTCATGCTTCTCAGAAAGCTTGTACAGTTTCTCATAAGCTGTATGGATGTCATCTTGATCATCCATCTTCTTAAATTTGGATTCCACCAATTCCTCTTCTTCAACCACATCTTCAGTAATCCCATCAGTAAGATTGACAATGGTCATGAAGGCATTTAAGATTCCGTCATCCTCATTGTCGGAATCATCTTCAGGCTCAGTGTCGCTCAAGGTAACAGCAAGTGTCTTGCTCTTCCCAATGCTCTTGAGGTATGTAGGACACTCATGCTTCATGTGACTGAAGCCTTGACACCCAAAGCACTTGGGTCCTGAGGGAACAGTGTATTGACCACCTTCCTTAGCATCCTTCTTCCCTTTGTTTTGGCCTTTAAACTGAGAAGAACTGGATTGCCTGCGGTCCTTGTCAAAACCCTTTCCATTGGCATTCTTCATAAACTTCTTGAACTGCCTGGTAATGTAGGACTTCATCTTGGAATCTTCATCATCAGAAGATTCATCTGTTTCACTGCTCTTGGCCTTCAGTGCCATACTCTTGCTTTTACCCGACTTGCCTATTCTTGTAAACCCCAGCTCGTAGGTCTGCAAGTTTCCAACTAGCTCAGTCAGAGGAATCTTGTCAATATCCTTTGATTCCTCTATTGCCGTAATCTTGGCATGAAATCTCTCAGGTAGAGATCTGAGCACTTTCCTCACAATCTTGGGTTTAGGAATGGTTTCTCCAAGATTGAAGGCTGAGTTCACTATGTCCTTTAGCTTGGCATAGAACTCATCGAAAGACTCATCCTCCTCCATCTTTATCTCTTCAAAGCTTGTAGTGAGCCTATGAAACTTTTAGTCCTTGACAGCCTTAGTACCCTCATAGGTTGTCTGGAGAATGGTCCAAGCCTCCTTGGCATTTTCAGTTGAGGATATCTTCTTGAACTCCTTATTGGTGACTGCACTGAACAATGCATTCAATGCTTTGCTGTTGAAGTTTGCCGCCTTAATCTTGGCATCATCCAAGTCCGCTGGCGCTTCTGTAGGCTTAATCCAGCCTATCTCCACAGCTTGCCACATTTTCTCATCTAAAGACTGCAAGAAAGCTCTCATACGTACTTTCCAGTATGCATAGTTAGTGCCATCAAATAAAGGAGGTATGATTAATGACTATCCTCTATCCATGACAAACAAGGGTCAATGGATCAACACAGCAAATATTAAACCCTAATCAGAGTGTGCCTGCTTTGATACCACTTGATAGGCCACAAACTGAATGACCCTTTGTGATAGAAATTAATTAATTAATTAGCCAAGTTATTAATTAATCAATTTATCATGCAAATGCGTGGTAGCACAAACAAATCACCAATAAACTAAATATGCAGCGGAAAATAAATAACACGGTGATTTGTTTACGAATGGGGAAAACCTAACGGCAAAAACCCCACCGGGTGATTTTCAGGTCACCACTCCCGAAACTTCACTATTATCACAACAAGCGATTACAAGTAAAGGAATCCAAGTACCTTACCAACCTACAGTTGAACCCTTACCCCAATATCCAATTGGACTTGTTCTGTAGTGATAGTTCCCCTTTCGATGCACGACTCCCAAGTACGTGACTAACCAATTATGCAGATCCCAATACGCGACTTCAATCACCAACTAAGAAGGTTGTTGGTTGCAAAGTTCTTCAGTTCATCTACACGATGAAGATCAAGAAGATGTTTGGTCACAAAACCCTATGATGCACATACACAGCAACTTCTTCAAGAAAAAAAGATGAATTAGGGTAAGAACTTCTTCTCCGGTCACAATTTGCTTGAACAGAGTTTGCTTAAAGTTTGTGCAACTTGTGAACACTTTGACGGCCCTTAAATTGATCCTTTTATATGTCTAGGGTTAGAAGAAAAGAAAGCCCAAAGACAAATTCACGGATCCCAAGAAAATCATATTGGAATTCTGAAAATCTTAAATCTTGACAGATAGAAGGTGTCGAGCAGCTGTCGAGCACACCGAATGTAGAACAGCTTCTTTAAGCTCGATTGATGTAGTTGTCGAGCTTTAATGATTTTGCACTCTGAACTTGTTTTCTTGAACAGACTTGAAGGTTTCAATACTTGATCTTGAAACATGATTTCTTGAAGTATTTAAACACATCCTAAATCTACCCAAATACACGTAAAGTACGTTTTGTCAAAGGATAAGCCAATTACATAAAAGAATGACATATGTTCCTAACAAGTGAAACACATATGTCCTAACAACATGTAAAACCTTGTGATGGCCAAATCACATTGTACCTGCACATGTATCAAGAGTAGCAAAGAATATTATGTGTTGTGTGTGAAAAGCATCGCAAGATTGCATAAGTGTATACATGTTATGACGATTTGAGATATGAGAAAATCATTTTAACTCACACATAATCATAACTACTTGATGGGGACTATCACATTCGAGGTACATCCTATAACTCCCACATCTCCTAGAATACACGCTTGCAATCATATTTAAAGCATTTTGATCTTTTAGCTTTTTATTTTCTTTACATATTTTTCTTTTAAGCAAATCATGCATGGGCATATCAGAGAGAGAAAAGAAATACCCAATGATGATAAGCATTTGACATTCCAATTTTGCTATGCCGAAGCACACAAATGTCATTGACACTGCACTTTTGCTATGCTGAAGCATACAGGTGTCATATTATGATTGGCGGGCAACAATGGTGAGATGGTTATTTATGCCTTTCTCTTAGGATTTTTTAGTCCTACCCATCAAAAAGAGTGATATGAGTGTTAAGTACAAGAGATAACTTAATCTTACTCATCATAAACAAGAGCTACAAAACTCACTTACTTAGTTGTGCATAGAGATGCTCATCTAAGCTACAAGAGATATAAAGTTTAGAAAACTTTGTTTCAATGGCCATCCAAGGTACACAAGTACCAATGTACACAAACACACACTGTTTTTGTATTTTTCTAATTTTTCCTCTTTCTTTTTTATTTTGAAAACAAAACAAAATAAAAACTAAACAACCAAACAAAAATAGACAAACAACATAAAAGCATGAAAGAAATATGCATATGCATAAAGCCATGATAGAAAGGTGCAGATGCATGAAAGCATGATTCCAAAAGAGATAAGAAAACAAGCAAAGAGAGTTCTACTTTAGATAGAAAGAATTAAAGTAGAGGACAAACAGAAAAGACAATTAAGTCTTAGACTCATTTCTCACCCACACAGCATGAGTCTTTGGTTGTGAAGATGAAAAGGCATGTATCCTAGTATGTCTACTAAAGGACATAGAAGAATTAAAATTCTCCTGAAATTGAGTTAAAAAGTTCAAAGCTTTTAATAACTCTCCAAACAAAGGTGTAGGTCTATGAGAGGAAACCTGTGCCCGTTTGGACAATTGCTTATGAGGATACAACTTAAAGCAATTAGGACGAATGTGTCCAAAAACACCACAATGGTGACAAACATGAGTAGTTTTCGAACTACTATGCTTCCCAGAGGGAGGTCTAACCTTAGAGGTTGACAGAGACCTCAACTTAGGACAATTTGGTCTAATATGACCAACAATATGACAATGATGACAAGTAGGGACAAAATCAGAATTTTTATTCAACCTAGGAGGAGTTTTAGACATAAGTTTAGAAACTTCAGCGTTAACATTAGAATGTTTACCTTTGTCTATCCTAGCAATATTAGCCTTCAACTCTTCATTATTCCTTTTAAATGGAGGAATATAAAAATCTTTTGGGTTGGGCTCAACAACAAGTTTGGCACTAGTTAAATTTTCAACTTCAGTTTTAGATTCAACTAGTTGCTCTTCCAAACTCTTAATTTTGTCTTCTTGAGATGAAATTTGATTTTTAAATTTCTCATTCAAATTATTGGCTTCATCCAATTTTGCAATCAAATCATCCTTTTCAAGCTTGACCTTTTTAAATTTAGCTTTTAATTTTGTAGAACATTCAAGAGATTTCATACAAAAATTATAAAGCTTGCAATAGGTATCTTGAACATCATCTCCACCATTCAACACAAGATCATGCAAATCAAAGCAATCAAGAGTTTCCATTACAACGGGGGTCAAGGATCACTCTCAGAAAATTAATCCAATCAGAGTGTACCCGCTCTGATACCACTTGTTGGGAAATTTAGACCCTGGTTGATAGAATCAACAAGTTTTAAACCCAAGTTGTTAATTAGATTTATTATGAATAAAACTTGTTAAAACAAACATCAATATCATGCAGCGGAAAAAATAAATAAGACAAGATATGATGACCCAGGAAAACCAATGAAACAAACTAGTTTCACAGTAAAAAACCTTGGGGGAAACCTTCCCGAAAAGCAATCCACTATAGTAAAGAGAAGTTTCAAATCTAGTACAAAACCTTTGTCCCTAGACTCTACAATCCCCGTAGATGAACTCACAACAGAAACCTTCTACCGCTTCAGAACCTCTGAACTCTTCAATATATGAATGCCACCCTTTGATGCACGAATCCCAGTATGTGACTAACCAATTGCGCAAATCCCAGTACATGACTTAATCACCAACTAGAAGAAGATTGTTGGCTGCAAAGTTCTTCACTTCATTAACAATGAAGATCAATAAGCACTTAGTTACAAAACCCTATGACACAAAGGTGCAGTAGCTTCTTTCAGAGAGAATAACGCATCGGTCAACTTTTGCATATGTTCTTCTTGTATTCTCTTATGTGACAACCTCTAAAATAAGCCTTATATAGGTCTAGGGTTGTGAGAAAAGAAACCCTACACAAATACAAAAACTTAGGCCGAAAATCAGATCTGGAAATCTGAATTCCTGTAACCTCGATCGATCGGGAGGTGTCAAGGAGGTGTCGAGCTTTAAACTTCGACAGATACAGCTATCGAGAAGCTATCAAGGAGTTGTCAAGGAGACAAAAGCTTTCTCGATCGATCCACCAGCTATCGAGAGGTGTCGAGATTGCGATAACAATCAACTGAAGAGCTCGATAGATAGCCTAGCTGTCGAGAGGTGTTGAACAGCTGTCGAGCTATCTGTCCGCAGCTGTCGAGCTATCTGTCCAGCTTTAGTGAACAACTTTTCTTCACTTGTTTCTTGGTCCAATCTTCATGGCTTTAATACTAGACTTAAACAACATGTTTCTTGAAGTATTAAACACATTCTAGATCTACCCAAATACAAGTAAAGTGCGTTTTGTCAAAGGATTAGCCAATTACATAAAATAGTGACATATGTTCCTAACAGGTGAATCACATATGTTCTAACACTTTGATCTTTCTCTCTCCCAGTTGATTGAGTGCTTTGGAATGGGGCTTGGTCTAAATTAGGTTCTTAAGCTTGACCATGGAGCTTTTATGGTTGAGTGAAGGCGGCAAGATCAGTTTGGACGGTGGGTCAATTGGATTCGTAGGTTTTGTATTGGTTGTTGGTAGGTGTTGTGTGTTATTGTGAAACCCCAGATCGGTGGTGGTTGTGGATTGGTTTGGATTCACGGGTTGTGATCGGTTGTTGGAGGGTGTTGTGAAACACAGATCAGTTGTTGGTGGGTGTTGTAAAACACAGATAGATGGTTGGTAGCTAGGTGAGTCACAGAAGCGAGAGAATTAGAGAGGGAGGTGTTAGTAAACGGTAGCTTGTATTGATTCGGTTGTTATCACGGCATGGCTGGTGACGGCTGGGTTCTGGGTTTCAAAGTGAGTTTGGTAATTGAAGAATTGTGGGTTGTTGTATGTGGGTTTGGTGATGTATAACTTGTTAAAGGACCCAGCTTTGTGTTCATTATCTAGGTTTTTGCTATGTGTTCACTTTTTGGGTTTATGTTAACAAAGAGATGGAGAGTTTTAATAACATTGTGATTTCGGTTGCAAAGTTTGTTATCGATTTTTTTTTTCTGCTCAATCTGGGTTTTTGCTATCATCTCAAGCTCAAATTTTAATACCGATGTGTGTGTGTTTGAGTTTGACACTGCAGCTGTCTATGTGTGTTTGAATCTATGAATGTTTTAGTACTGGTGCTTTTGATTTTGTTTTCTCTTCTTACTTGTGTGTTCCTCATTTAGATTAAGAAATAATTAATTAAGATCAAAGGATTCCAAAGTCCAACTAGATGTGAATTTTTCTGGTTTTGAAATTTTAGGGCTTGTGGATGTATGTTCTTATGGAAAAAAATGAAAAAAAAAAAAAATTAATTAGATTAATGTTTATTTTAATTTTTTTTTCTGACCTAGCTTTTTAAAAATTAATTTTTTATTAATTTAAATTTGACATGGAATTTTAAAAATGCCAAATATTTTTTTAATAATATTTTAATGGCCACATCAGCACCATGTCTGCAAACAGTGCACTTCGTCTACCACATAGGAGTTTTTCCATTAGTGGGTTGACAGTAAGGACCAAAATAGAATCAATTTTCTTATTTTAGTGACTACATTAGTCGCAAAATCAATTTAGGGATCAAAATGGGAATTGATCCAAAATGTAGGGACCAAAAGTGTATTTTCGCCTTAAAATTTTAATGTTTCATACTCTCTCTCTCTCTCTCTGTGTGGCATGTGTGCGTGCTAGGTGGCTATTATTTGGTTGACTCGTGTTAACCATGCACTATGGTTTTTTTTTTTAGATTAACTTTGGTTAGAAGCTAGCATAAAAGTGAGGTTTTACGCCACCAATGAATAAACGCCACGTCATCACTTTGCTGAAAAATCAATACACATTAGCACACACAATCATAACTCAATTAAACCTTACAATCCTTAAACATGAATACACGACAGACCTGAAGAGCTAAACGCCTAAACCCCAAATCTCATTTCCTCCTCTCTGCACCGAAGCTCCATCCCACCACATACACCGCCGCACATGACATTTCTAGAGCTGGGGCCGCTACACCGAACCTCAAGGTGTGTTCTTTTATGATTTGCTATTTCCCCGAATTTTGAATTTTGAAATTTTAATGGGTTTGGGTTATGTTTTGTATATCAATCACTTGATTTGGTATGGGTTTTGTTGATTTGGTATGGATTTTGCTAGATTTTGGTATTTTCACGAGTTTTGATTGGATTCTTAAATGATAGGTTCAAACCCTAAAAAAAATCTGATTTTTTTTTTTTTTTTTTTAGCCTAGGTTCTGATGAATTTTTATTTTTGCTGTGCTTAGTTTTTAAGTTATGAAATTTTTTTAAGGTTTTCTATGTATTGTGGATCCCCTGTATTGCTTTGCTCGTTGTTCTTTTGAAAGGATTCATTTAGTTAGTAGAATTGTTCTTTATGATGTACATTAGTTAGCCATATAGGTTGATTAAGTCAATCAGGGCGTGTGACCATTTAAAGATAAGAGTAAAAGGTATTGAGGTCAAAACTCAAAACCTGCAAAACATGGGTTTCTACACAATATTTGTGGACTAGTAGAACCTATAGTTTTATGTCACTTTTAGTCCACCGAATCACAACCCCAACAATCAGCAAAAACCAAACCATGAACAAGACTGTACTGAAAAGTACACATTATTGTAACTGAGAGGGTTATAAGTATTTTATTTAAGCTGAATAATTAAAATATAGGAAGATTCTGCCTATATTCTTAGTTCATTAGTCCCATCATATCAAGACAACCAGTTGGGTTTATCACAGGTGGCCTCGCATGTTAGCTTGCTGGGAGTCTTTCAGTAAACTCAGTCCTGCTTCCAAAATTTGCTACAATGGCATCTACATTGGCAGATCTATGTTAGGGCTAGGAGGCAAAATTCTAATAAAATATTGTGTGTGTGTGTGTGTATTAAGTATGTATAATTTTTTTTTTTCAAATTTTTAATGGACAAATACTTTTAACAATTACCAAAAATTTATCATATCCAAATTGATGTATTTGCTCTGTTTAAATTTCTTTTCGTTTGTACGTTTTTAGACCCCTTAAAACATAAGATGTTTAACCTAGTTATTTAGCCAAGTGATTACTTAGATAAATTATTCAGATCTAGGTTAACACATTCAAATCATATCATGTAAGTAATGCAAAATATAAAGAACACACGATATGATAACCCAGGAAATCCAAACCGGTAAAAAACCTGGGGAGGATTTAACCTAGCTATCCTCAAGGTAAAACAGATCCACTATAAAAGAATTGAAGTTTGTACAATAAGACTTAGACCACTAACATCCTATTGCTATCTCGCATAGAAAACTTACTACCACAACCACGTGACAACTCCGAGTCCACGGACTACTTCTTTCCTTGATCCATTCCAACCATAAGTACTCTCACTTATGACTTTGAGACTCCACTCAAAGGTTTCAGATCTTCTTTAAATTCTTTATGCAACAACTGAAGCGATCACCAAGTTCTTCACATGAATCTTGATCTTGATAACCCTAAGTGTGTATGAAGGTAAACATCTCTAGATCTCACAAGAGATTCAACACACAGAACATCAAAAGACTTTTAAAACGTAGCTAGGATTTTTCTTTTTATACTTGGAGTAAAACATAAAACCTTACACGTCAAACGGGATTGGGCTAAGTTGGAAATTCTGCATAAAAAATAATCAGCATGAGGTTCGATCAATCGAGTCTAACTTTCGATTGATCGAGCCTTACAAATTTAGTCCGGTAAATTCTGCAATCACTCGATTCCAACTTTACACATAAACACACTTTAAGTAAGCCTAACCTAGACTTTATGTTTTGATCATGGTTTGCCAACATAATACATAATAAAGTTCTAATACATTTAGTTCCTAAAGTCTTATAACCTAACATCATTCAAATTTTCTAAAGTCTGCATACTATATCCTTAATATCCTATATTATCTTGGATTAACCATTGGTTGATTTCATATGTATGTCACTTTGATTAAGAAAAAGTGGTTCTAGCTCAATCAATTTGAATTTGAGTTTTAATTCAATCTAAACTTGATGTTTGTAATTAGATGTAAGTCCATTTCTAGACCCACTTTTGTTTATTAACTTGAGTTATTTCTTTATGCTGGTTTGCAATAGGGAAGACTAAAGTTGGAGCAGTTATTGGTGTTGTTGGAAAGGACTATTAATAGGACACACAGAAAGCATTGTCATTGATTATGAACAATATACTTCTTCCCTTGTAATGAAATCTATTAGGATGGACCATGATAAATTTACTGTGATATAGTTTGTATTTTTCTTCTGTTTGTTGTCAATTGCATGCTAATTATGTAATCACATGAAAGAGTTGTATAATACTATAATCTATCCTAGACAAATATTTCCTACCCTTTACCACATTGAAGTTATACATGGTTGTAATTAAAAGAATAGAGTGTATTGTAATGTAAAATTAAATTGAAAATTTCAAAATCTCACTTGATCAAGATTTAAATTTTCTCTAGCAAAATTTAGTTTTGCTCAAGCGATTTAAGTTCCACTCCAGCAAAGGACAAGCAAACTTTTTGTAAAGACCTTGCTTGAGTGAGGGATAAGTGAGACTTTTTTTTCTATTATTGAAGAATTTACTTGAGTAAGAAGGGTTGTAGTAGAATCCTCAGTGATTCAACTCTCTAATTCTCTTACTCACTCAATATGGTAGTTCTTCGAGGGAACAAGTCCTCCAATGATTCTTCGAGGGAATCAACCTCCAAGCTAGTCTCAATGAGAACTAAACAAATGCATTCTTATTCAATCATCTCAGTCTTATACTAGTTACTGTGGTACTGTTAGTAGTAACTAAGTAACTAACCGCAAAGTACACATATTATAGCTCAACACTGCAACTAACAATGTATAATACTTTGATGCTTGTTCTAACTAACTCTATACAAGTACCTACTGCACACAATTATCATAGCTGTGATGTCTTGTACTGAAGTCCTAACTAGTCATTCGCTCAAGAAACAATTGCAAAAGAAAAAGTGTTTACTAGAAAATTTTGTAGAAAAAGAAGAGAGCCTTGGCAACATTTTAGAGTGTTTGTTTCAGCATAAGTGACCTTTAAAATGTGTATTTTCTTTGGCAATGAAGGTATAAGTCACTTTTCAAATGTGTTTTATTATTATTATTATTATTATTACAACCCTTCATTGCTTATAAATAAACAACCATATTTAGGTGGGGTCAAATTTTGCTCTCAATATAATCAAATTCACAAAATTGGAGAATACTCCAATTTTGTTATTTGTAGAATTTTGATTAGCTATATTTAGGAGATGGTTTGCTTGCAAACCCATTAGCAAACTTATTTGATTGGGGACAATTATGAACATGCACATAATCTGAATATCATACAATAGACCCTATACAAAGTTTAAATTCTATTACACACATTTAGAGAGGTGAGGGAAAAAATATAGCAAAAACTTTTAGAATATAAAGATCAAACCCTCCATTTACTTTTACTTTCGTAAATAGATGAGAAGGCAATCTAAAACCTTGCATTCTTTCAAAGATTCACATGATCCAAACATATCACAGCTGTACAGGATACAACCAAACCTCAACTTCTATCTAAACTTGATACAAAGTTCTACATTATTCAACCAGAAAGTTATGAACTTTCAATCAAGAAAATCTCAATCAATCCCTTTTGTTTTTTTACAAATTCTTGATTTGTTAGGCATCATGTTGAATCCCCTACATGAATGGACAAAGAGATAAACTTAACATTAAAAAAGACATTGGCTAGGCTCTAAGATTTTTTTCAGCTCAAGGGATTGAGAGAGGACCCTTCCAATATTGTTAAAATCAGAAAACAGTTGTAGAGAAGGAAAATTCCCGACCTATCACAAGCTGACACGCCATACTACCAAGTCCATGGTCAATTATAAAGTGCCACGTACTGCTATTAGGTTCTGCTATCGCTATTCGAAAACCAACAGAGATTTACCAAGTGTCATTGAAATAAAAGCATAAAAAGCATGCAAAAAACCAATCACACATCGGTGCGTGTAAGCAATGACATAAGTAGTCCAATCGGGTGCTGACATGTGTCACCTTGAAAATTAAGACATTTTGGGCTATTAAACGATGCCATGTGTCTTGGAGGAAAAGTCTTAAAGCTCCTCCAATCAGGCTGTGACATGTGTCACCATTCAGATTCTGACACGTGTCGCTTACCCACCTCCAAACTACTATAAATAGAAGTCTTCCTAAGGCATTTGGACATACACCAAGACATCTAGAGCACAAGCAGCATCAAAGAAGATTCAGATGCACTCAGAAGTACTGAAACTCTGCAGGAATCAAGACTCAAATCCTTCAAGAACTTCAACCTCAAAATCGAAGAACATTCAAAGCAAAACCATCCAAACTACCTGCCTAGATCTTAAAGTTTGCTGGAATCAAGCTCAAAAGCCTCCTAAAACTTCAACAAACCACAAATCAAAGAAGCTCTATGGAATTAAACCCCAAAAACTCCAAAGAACTTCCACCATAAACCTTCAAAGATGAAGAACATGCGAAGAACACGAAGAATAAAGAATTTCTAATAAGCTTATAGCCAGAGATTCGTTGTAATTCTATTTCAAGAGTCTTTGATCTATTCTTTAGCCAAATTAATGGATATTTGGTGTTTGAGTCAGGATCACATTACCACAATTCCAATCAACAAGTCTTTCAAGGAGATCAAATTAAAGGATCACTCTTTCGTAATTTTAGTGAATTGTACCACATATTCATCAATACAAATTCACATTTGTGAAACTATTTTACTTGTTTGATTTATTTCAAACTTGAAATTTAATCGTCCACAACAACTACTCCTCTCACTAAAGTTTTAATGTTTAGATTGATATGACATTCACTTGAAGCTACAAAAATGCAAGCCCCATGATCATGACAACACAACTGTTCTTTGAACTATAGAAAAAATAAATAAATAAAAAATAAAAAAATCACTTGTAGACAATGAATGATATAGATTGAAATCATTATATGCAGACATTTAACAAAAACCAAGTGTTGCACACCCCAAATCAAATTCATTTCATCCAGAGAACAAAATAATAAAATTAGAATGACATGTACACAATTAGAACAATGATAAGACAAGTACATGAATAACATATGGTTGCTTCTATTCACAGCATCCCTTTTCCAATTTCTTTTAAAAACAATACATCTAACACAACATCTTTTAAAGGTCTTTTGATCAGTTTAGTCATTTGCATTTCCCCCAAAGCAACCCGGCTAGTAAGATCATATGTTTCCAGGTCAAGTAAATCAATCCTATTTGCTCCCTTGATACCAGCAGTTCCTATGACCTATTAATGTAGAGGAGAAGATGTGAGCAAAAGAATTTCACAACACCCTTAAATTAACACATAGAAAATTAGTGCTATTGCTATTAGTATTGGGCAAAAAATAGAACAATGAACCATTTACAAGTTTGAGAAAATCAACGAAATTACAAACACAACTCACAAAAACCTAGGAGATTTGAACTCATGACTTCACCTTCTAAACCTTATATATGGGGTGAGAGAAGGTGCTATCTAATCACAACACAATGAGCATATTGTGAGATGCCAATGACAATGATAATGTTCTACAATGAATTAGACATGCCAAAGAAATGTAATATCTGAAACTAAATAAATTATAGGTATCTACCGAAAAACAGTTCTAATAAATTTAGCCAAGAGCCTTGTAACTCAATTAGTGACTCCTAGTATTTCTAAAGGTGACGTCCAAAGTTCAAATCTCCCTCTCCCAACTATTGAATTATCAAAAAAAAAAAAAAAAAAAAAAGGCAACTAGGAATAATTACAGTGATAAACTAACATCATATGAATTCAAGAGGCAATTACGGTGGAAGACAACAATGTAGCTATTCAACATGTGAAAAGAAAAACCATTTGTACACTGATTAGTTCAGAAATTTCTCACCCATATTTTTTCTGTTTTTGATTCAGCACCCAAAGCCTATTATGAAATTACAAGGAAGCATGAGTTCAAATATCATTCATATGGGTGTAAAAGGTTTCATTTGAAAAGTTTAGATGGATAGATAAGTTGTCAACAACAAAATTAATAATAGTGATAGATTAAAGATTGAACCACAAGCTAAAGTTGGCACCATTTACTAAAAGATTTAGAAAATGAAGTAATAGAACATATATTCTCCATTTGATGTTGTCAACTTGTCATATTTTTCAACTCCACTTAAAGAACAATTTAACTAACTAAATGAATTCTTTCAAAAGAACAACGGGCAGAGCAATTCAGGGGATCCAAATACATAAAAAGTCTAAAAAAATTTCATAACTCAAAAAGAAGCACACAAGAATCATGATTTTGAGTTGAAATAAAAATCATAAGAACCCAGGCTAGCTAAAAAATAAAACTCAATCAGGGTTTTTTTTTTTTTTTTTTTTTTTTTTTTTTTTTTTTTTTCAGGGTTTGAACCTACCATTGAAAGAATCCAATTAAAACCCATGAAAATACTAAAAAAACAGCAAAATCCATACCAAATCAACAAAACCCATTCCAATATGAATAGATTGATATCCAAAAAATTATCTCAAACCCATCAAAATTTCAAAATCCAAAATTTGGGGAAATAGCAAATCATAAAAGAACAAACCTTGAGGTTTAGTGAGGTGGCGCCAATTCCAGAGTTGTCGTGTGAGATGGGGGCAATGGCAGGTGGAGCTTTGGTGCTAAAAGGAGAGGAGGAATCTAATTTGGGGTTTAGGCGTAAATACTCTAGGTCTGAGAGTATTGTGTAGGCGTTAGTTCTCCAGGTCTGAGTTGTGATTGTGTGTGCTAGTGTATTGGGTTTTCATTAAAGAACTGACGTGGCACTTTATCATTGGTGGCGTAAAAGAGCTGCGTAAAAGAGCTATTTTACGCCAGCTCCAGACAAAAATTATGCTCTCTTTTTTTACCTCCATTCTGTATTGAGAGATTCCATATACAAGAGTTTTGAGGTGGGAGTTGTCCAATGGGTTCAATTACATACATTCATCTCTTTTCAATGTAATTAAAAGATGTTTTGGAAATTAAAATGCACGATTTTCATTTTTATAAAATGATAGCTTATTATAGATCATGTCACCAAGTGAATGTAATGAGAAATTGTTGCACACTTCATAACTTCGGGGAATCTGGGCAAATGCCCTTTTCGCGTAAATTATATAGCCTTCTGCCCCCTTTTCCAAACTAATTAGGGAAATGCCCCTCTTTTGTAACTTGATTTTCTCAAAATCGAGTTTCAATGTAAAACTTGATTTGTAGAAAATCAAGTATGGGGCGATCAAACTTAAAAAAAAAAAAAAAAAAAAAAAAAAAAAAAAAAAAAAAAAGCCACTATAGGCCTCCATGAACTCGAGTTCCATAAAAAATGCCAATATAGACCTCCATGAAACACCGTTATAGGTAAAACTTAAAAAAAAAAATAAAAAAACAAAAACAAAAACAAAAAAATTGCATGGAACTCAAGTTCATGGAGCTCGAGTTCCATAAAAAAAGCCACTATAGGTATTTAAAACACCACTATAAGGCTCCCTAATAGAGCGATCAAACTTAAGAAAAAAAATTGCATGTTAAAACGCCACTATAGGGCTCCCTATGGAGTGATCAGACTTAAAAAACAAAAACTTGTATGTTTTAAAACGCCACTATAGGGCTTTAAAAAATTGCATGGAACTCAAGTTCATAGAGCTCGAGTTCCAGCAATATTTTTTTTTTTTTAATAATTTTTAGTTTGTTATAACTCGATTGTCCAAAAATCGAGTTTTAAGTTGAAACTCAATTTTTAGAAAATCGAATTACAAAAGAGGGGTATTTTCCTAATTAGTTTGAGAAAGGGGGCAGAAGGCGGTATAATTTGCGTGAAAAGGGAATTTGCTCATTTTGCCCTCATAACTTTGTTCAAATGGCAACAAGAAACAATCACTAGCTTGTTTACTAAATTCAAGGCATAGGAGCTCTATTTTATTTAATACAATTTTATTATTCATAAAAAAAAAAAAAGATGTTGAGGGCCCTATTATTGGCATCGAATATAGGAATAACATAAGTGAGTCATAACACACTTACGTTGACTCACTTATGTTGCCCTCTGGTTTGACGAGAGTCATTGCTCCAGTTTTGCCCGTATAGACAAGCTCCATGAGATAAGTTTCATACATTACTAATTGGTTGAGAATGTGTGCTTAAGATAGGAGTCTTGTAAAAAAAAAAAAAATTAAACGTGGGTTTATAAGTGTTTAATTATCTTGGAAATTATGATAGTGCGTATAATATTTATTTGAGACTAACACGTTAAATTTAAATTGTTACTATGCCAACAACAACCCAACTCTTTGTTTTATTATTTGCATTATTGCTTTAAGGTTTGAAGATCAACTCCAGCATCTTTGTGGCAATAATAAAGAACTTCTGTCACGTGCTGGTTAGTTTTCCACACTCTTTGCAACATTAATTTTAGTGTGCTTTTGACTAATAATTAAAAATATTGTACATGCTGTGCTTTTTGACGAATACTTTTACTAATCAACTGAGAAGTCCCACCTTTTGGCTCTCTTAGAGGACCAAGAGTCACCAATCTCCCATTTCCAAAGAATAATTGTAGCCATCTCTCTATGTCCAAAAGGAAACCACACGGTTCTCTTGACCATTCACGCGGGCTTCCCCGCGCAATGCTATCTACACTTTTACTCCGATGTACATGTTTTATATCGCTCGCAGTCGCAGCTTCGCATACACTTCCAAGTTTTGTCACAGTCTACAATGCAAAACTCTTGTAGATTTTACGTTTACCTATTCTCAGTGTCCTTCTTCAATTACCTAACAATTACAGTCACTGCCAAGCCCTCCCCTACATACTCCTCCATCAATGATATCATGCTTAACTGTGGCTCCTCCGGCATCTCAACTGACCCAGATGGCCGAGAGTGGACTGGAGATGTAGGTATTCACTCAAAATTTGTTTCCTTAGAACAATCTAATAACACCTTTATACCCTCCAATCCCCATGGCTCGTCCATTGACCATGACCCTTACAAAACCGCTCGAATCTTTCATTCTCAATTCGCCTACACATTTCGTGTTAGTCCTGGCCAAAAATTCATAAGATTATACTTTAACCCTTCTACATACCATGATAATTTCGATATGTCTAAGGCCTTTTTCACTGTTACTACTGGTCCCTTCACTCTACTTAGCAACTTCAGTATAGGATCAAAATCCCTTGTCAAAGAATTTTGCGTGAATGTTCTGCAGAATCAGACACTGAACATAACCCTCACTCCATCTACAAATACTTCATATGCATTTATAAATGGGATTGAAATTGTCTCGATGCCCACCAGCCTTTACTACAGTCAATCTGGGGATAAAGGTGCACGCCTTGTCGGCTATAACTCTCAGTTCCATATCCAAAACAACAGTGCTCTTGAGATGATTTACCGACTAAACGTAGGTGGGCACTCCATTTCACCAATAAATGACTCCGGCAAGCTTTTTCGGAAATGGCTTAATGACACCGACTTCTTTCTTGCTTCAAATGTAAACTCTATTAGTAACGGGGCAATTCAGATCCACTACACAAGCATACCTCCTTACACAGCACCAAAGGAAGTCTATCAGACCGCCCGAACTACAAGAACATCCGAAGACAACAAACGGTACAATCTTACTTGGAGATTGCCAGTGGACTCGGGGTTCAAATACCTCGTGAGACTCCACTTCTGCAAAATCCAACCGGAGGTAAAGCAGAGAAGTAACAATGGGTTCCGAATTTCCATAAGAAATAAGACAGTGGAGATTTCTGCTGATGTCATCACTTGGAGCGGTGGGCAAGGCATTCCGGTATATAGGGACTATGTTGTGATGATACCAAATAAAACGAGTAATGGTAAGAGCCCTCTCTTTATAGAGCTTCGTCCTAATGCTAATTCAAGCTCTGGTTATTCTGATGCTATCCTCAATGGTCTCGAGTTGTTCAAATTGAATAACTCTGATGCCAATCTCGCGGCTCCCAATCCTGAAGTTCCACACCATCCTTCCCCTTCCCCGCTCAAATCACCTGCCCCACAACCACTACCTTTCAAGTATTCCAAGGGTGGCACAAAATCAGTAATTTACATTGAAGCCACTGTAGGTGTTATATCTGTCATATTTCTCTTGGGCTTAACAATTATCTGGAGAAGGATGAGAACGAAGTCCATCAAAAGCGAAACACCGCCAATTCTACAAGCTGTCGGCCGTCGCTTCACTCTCCAAGAAATCAAGACTGCCACAAACAACTTTGACCGGGACCTTATCATTGGAAAAGGCGGCTGTGGTTATGTATTGAGAGGTTACATCGATCATGAACACACCCCAGTTGCGATCAAGGTTTTCGGGCCAACTTCAAGTCAAGGGTTTCGCGAATTTCAGACAGAGGTCGAAATGCTTTCAAGGCTTCGCCACCCCCACCTGGTGTCGTTGATCGGTTACTGCAACGATGAACGAGTCAAAATTATTGTATATGAGTTAATGGCTCACGGAGCACTTCGTGATCATCTTTACAAAACAGATAATCCTCCATTGTCGTGGAAGCAGAGGTTGGAGATTTGCATTGGTGCCGCTCGGGGAATATTGTACCTTCATGAAGGTCAGGAGCACGCAATCATACACCGCGATGTCAAGACCAGCAACATTCTTTTGGACCAGAATTGGGTACCCAAAGTTTCAGACTTTGGGCTTTCACGATTGGGCCCTACAGGACTGTCACATAGCCACGTCACCACTGAAGTGAAGGGTACATTCGGGTATATGGATCCAGAGTATTTTTATACTCGTCGTCTATCTGTAAAGTCTGATGTTTATGGGTTTGGGGTGGTGTTGTTTGAGGTGCTGTGTGCTAGACAAGCCGTGGATATGGGCCTAAATGATGAGCAACAAAGTTTGGCATATTGGGCTCATTCGTGCTTTGAAGAAGGTACACTTGACAAGATCATTGATCCTCATCTGATTGATCAAATATCACCAGAGTCTTTGAAGATGTATGCAAATATCGCATATAAATGTGTGTGTGAAGATAGAGATCAAAGACCCAAAATGGTTGAAGTGTTGAGGGCTCTTGAGTTTGCAAAGGAGTTGCAAGAAATTGCTGATGATGGAGGCCACGGGGTCATGATTAATGAGGAAGTTCCACTATGTTTGGGAGATAATCAGGTGGTGTCAAGACCAAGGAAGAAAGGTGAGATGGGGCAATCGTGTCCAACATTTTGGAACAAAAGTACATCACATAAAGCGCTTCTTAGATTTTTAAGTGAGAAGGTGGGGCTGAGGTGGGTCAAATCACCAAAGCTAGGTTGTTATTTTGCAGCCTCTGAGTACAATGCCTTGCCACGTATTGAAGTGCAATTGCCGGATCTAAGTAGGTGCGGAGTCTGCGGACCATATACCACACCTGAGAAGTTTGCAATTGAAATCTCGAAAGTTGAAGAACAATAATGCTACAAGTGCTTTCACTTTCACTTTCTTTTCTTCTTATTTTTTGCCAAATAGTGGTTCAATTAAAAAAGAAAAGTAACTATAGGATCAATAATGCAAGCACTCTTTCCATCAAAATAAAATAAAATAAATAAATAATGCAAACACTCATTGCTTTTTGGTTGACAAGGACAGTTTGAAGAAGTGGACATGTTCTTGTACCTTATGTTCAAAGAATGAACTATATTGAATGAAACACAATCTAGAAATAATATTTTAAGGCCGATGTTTACTCCCGAAAAAGAAGACCCTAAGGCAAGAAATTTACCAAGTACTAAAACTCCATTAAAATTATATGTTGGGTACAAATGTGTAAGTCTATTTTTTTTTTTTTTTTTAATTTAGAAAAATGTGTAAGACCATTAATCTTGGGTGAGCAAGTCTAATGGGCCAAAGCAAATAAATTTAAGGTATTTCTTGGTTTTATGGTCCAAGAATCAACTGTTAACCCCTTAGGCAAAGTTTTAACCAAGATTTTAGGCTTTGAGTTACAATATGACGGTGAGAAATTGTGTGACACTTAATAAAAATGATTTGCCACTTAGTGTAGACTTAGGAAAATAACATATTTCTTCTATAAAAAAAAGAGAGGAAAATAACATATTTAATAAGATATATATAAGGGACCTACTTTCCAAGCTCATATCTCACTCCATTACGCTCCGTATGAAGAAAAATGGATATTCTACTTCTAATGTATACAATAGCCCTCTCACAACACGTGGTCTCCAACACATGATTAATGGCAAAACTGTGCAAGTTCAAGAATATTTGCAGACCAAAAAAATTATAATTTTTTCATTGTAAATTGTTTTTTGATGTAAAATATTTTCAGCTTAAAATGTTTTTGGGAGAAAATGTCCTTTTTCCCGTAGTGTTTAGTTACATTTTGAAAGTGCTCCCAAAAATATGTTCAAGTGTTTGAGACAATGTAAAAAGAAAAAAGAAAAAAAAAAAAAAATTCACCTCTCACAACTTAATCCACCTACACACATCCTACCAAATCCACACACACAACCCGCCTAAATGTGACCTCTGATCCCCCATATCCTTTTTAAAATATATTTTTTTCGTTTTTAAATTTGGATGAGATTTTTTGTTTGTTCGGAGCTCATTGGAAATGAAGGTGAAGAGGTTGGAGGTAGAGAGAGAGTGGAGCTCAATTAGTGAAGGAAAACCAAAGGGAGATAGATTTGGTAATGAAAAACCAAAGAGGAGTTTGACCAATGACAGAACTAAATTGGGGGTTGAATGACTAGGAGCAGTTTTGATGGAGTGGATTGTTTGTCCTAAACATGGATGGCAGTCCCGTTAGGGTGGTGATCAAAGACTACATAATTGTGTCTGTGGAGATAAAAATTATGTATTAAACGCCCAAGGGTATTTATAGGCAAACCAAACTTGGGAAGAGACATATTTGCATGAACCAATAGAATATAATTGTAATATATTAATTAATCACATGCTACTTTTAATTAAGTGTATATATTTGGCAAAAATTAAAAAAATCAGTTTATTTTACTATTCAACTTATTTTTGATACTATTCATGAGCCTCACTACACTTTTTGGTACAATTTATAGGTCTCACTGTACTATTTCAGTTAACTTTAACCTTTATCTATAGTACTTTCAACAAAAAGTTTTCAATTTTAGCAAAATAAGCGGATCCCAAACAAACCCTAAGTACGTAACTTCTTTTTTTTTTTTTTTAAGAAGAGAATTAACGGCCAAATACCACTCTTTTGCAAAATATTTTGCAATAAACCACTTTTTATGAAATATTTAGCAATCTACTACCTTTTTAAAATTCGAGCTTGTGAAACTGAAGTTTGCCATGTAACTCAAGTTTCATAAACTCAATTTATTTGAAAATTAGCCCTCAAAATTGCCATTTTTTTTTTTTTTTAATTTTTATGGAACTTGAATACCATGGAAAACTTGAGTACCCAAAAAGTGGTAGATCTCTACATATTTCTGAAACAGCGGTAAATTGATATATATTTCGGTAAACAGTGATATTATGCCATTTTTGCTTACTTTTAACATCTTCCAAAAATTTAGCATGTGCATGTGCATGTGCTTGGATCTATTTTTCCCTCCAAAATTCTAACAACCTAGCAAATGTGAATTTTGATACAACAACATTATGGCATATGTGAAATGAACCCTTAGGCTTGGCTGGCCTTGTGCCATGTCACCTTGCATTGTCAACATAGTCATTATAATGCATTAGACTCCTATATTAATTAGTTCCCTATGTTTAATTCATTTTATTTTCTAACTAACTAAATGATTCTCAAGATTCCAATTTTTAAGAATTTGATTTATTTTAAGAATTTGTACAATACTTAATCTTTATTTTTTTTTTCTACCCTAAGTACATATCTTTCATTTCCAATTTTTACAAATATGTTACATTGTTTTGATAATTGACAATTCACTGTTAGGCCATGTCTTGTATCAGTTGATTTTGCTTTTAGTTAAATAGATGTCCCACTATAAATGGAGCGTAACCTATAAAAAGTTGTAAAAGAGAGAAAAAAAAAGTGCAAAATGGAATTTTTTTTTTCTTTTCAAATTTGAGTTGAATCCTAAATATACAAAATGTAAGAGAACAATTTGTTGGACTTTGTTGAAAGAGAAAGTACTTTTCAAATTCTACTACTAAAAAAAGTGAGAGATATAAAATTTTGTATTTCTTTTTTCCTTTTTTCCTTTTGTTTTGTTTTTCAGTAGAAAAGGACATCTATGGAGGAAAGATAGTTTTTGCAGGACCTGGGGAGCAATTGTCCCCATAGCTCGACTCTTCTACTCTGCCCTTGCTTATTCAAGTTTCGATTTGATCCAAGGGTGAATTTGCATTTTTCATCCAAGAAAGAAATCACGTCATCAAGATACAATATTACATTGTACACCCTCGTGTCAAGTGCTAATTCAATAAGAATTCATCTCTTAATGCTGAGATTTCTACAATTTGATATTAAAGCTTTGTTTGGATTTGGCGTTTTGGCGTCTGCGTTTACTATTCTTGCGGTTTTTTTTTTTTTTTTTAGTCCAGCACTCGGTGCATTGTTCATGGGACATGAGTGCATCAAGGCAAATGCACAGTATTCTCCTTAATGAACAGTAACTAAAAAATTATTTTATTATTTTCAGTTTTCAGCAAATATAAGCGGTATCTAAATGTATACTAAGTAATGTTACAAATACAAAAAATTTCATTATAATTGATTTTTTATATTTTTATCACTTTTTATTTAAGTCCATCACTAATATCACTTTTTAATCAATCAATAACAACATGTGACGTCAATAATTGTGAAATTTGTTGTAACCTTATTCTCTGGATATATTGTTTGATATTATATCTTAAATAACCAGTTTCTCAAAAAAAAAATCTCAAATAACCATATTATGGACTGAACATGAGTGTTGGGCTGTAGAATCTGACTAATTGGGCTTACTAAACGGGGCCTCCTAAGGCTAGTAGTTGTCCTAACTAGCCCAAGTTTTATACATTTATGTGTAAGGGCTTTTTTTTTTTTTTTTTTTTTTCAACAGTTAAAATACGTAGAAAATACCATTTTGGTCCCTATAATTTGATGTCACAAATTTAGTCTTTATTATTTTCAATTCGCAGTCAATTTGATCCTTATCGTTAATCCACTGATGAAAAATGCTTACATGGCATATGGTGTACTCTGCTCCCATACTTGAAACTCACACGGTTATTAAAATAAAATATTTTTGTAGAGAGTTTCAACGTATGATGTTTGCTCCTGATAATAGCTATTTATTATCAGAACAAGATACTAATCGGTTTTTGGTGTAGGCGGGGATTGAACCCTAGATATCTTATTCAATTATCAGAGATTTTACCAGTTGAACTAACTAGAACCGACAATAATTTTTTTTTATTTTTTTGATATTTTAAAATGTCATGTCAACATCTAAATGAGAAAAGAAAAGCATAAAAAAAAATTAACAATTTTTATTCCAAATTAAAAAGAGTTTATTTATTTATTTTAATTCGAAATTAAAAAGAGTTAATACTAAAGAAGTGGGTGAGTACTGTTTGGTGAGAACTGAAATAATAACACCAAATAAAACGTATCACATTACACTAGAAAAAGAAAAGAAAAGAAATCGACTTTCGATATAATATATATCCTTAGTTATTTCATACTAATCAGCATTCTCTAATCTCTAATCTCTAATCTCTACTCTTTTGTTTTTTGTTTTACTAAAGACAGAGGTTCGTTGTACATAAAGCTTAGTTAATTCATACCAATCAGCGTTCTCTAATCTCAACACTTTTGTATTTTGTTTTACTAAAGACAGAATGTTCATCGTAATCGGTTACAGCTAGTTGGAGAGTGAAACCTAGTATCTAACTCAAATATATAAACATCGGGTGAAAGGCAAATTACATTTTTAATTTGCCGACAGTTTGCCAACAGTTTTCCATTGGGCTTTCATCCAAAAGGCACTAACCAGATATTATATTAATATTAACCTATGGTTATATATCAGGAGTGCATTTATTTTATTTTAATATCAAGGAAAAAAATTTCATCACTTTTTTAAAAATACTTTAAAATGTTATGTTATATTTAGAGAAACATTATTTTCACAGGAACTTAACTTTTATTAAACCCTAATTCAGGGACGACTACACCTGTACTTCTGACTTGAAAAAAAATTATATATAAAATGATTTTTTTTTACTTATTTAATTTATCCTTAAAATAATTTTACACACCCTGACTTAAATTTTGCACCACCACCACCTGATCACATACTAATCATAGATCAGCCTAACTCAAAATAAAAAACTAACACAAATCAACCTATCTCAAAGCCAAACAACAATACAAATCACATCTCTCTCTCTCTCTCTCCTATTTAACTATTTATGTATCTCCAACTCTCAGAGTAAAGTGTGACTGTTTGTAAGTTGTGAATGTCGCTCTCTTTGTTATAAATTTATTTTACATATAGTATATGAGTGTGTATTCGATACTAATTGTGTGTTATTTATTTATTATTTTCGTTAAAATGTTATGTGTAAATTTGTGCATATATAGTATAAATATAATATGACTTCATGAATTTACGTGTTTTTTTTCTAGTGTCATTCACTCAATATATACAAGTTCTTTTTTTATTAAATTCTATTTAATTTAATTTTCTTAATGGTCTTGCTAAAAAAAATCCCGAAAAAAAAAAATTACTGCCCTAATTACAACATCCTATATCGAAAGTTAGAAAAAAAAAAAAAAATTGTCTATTTTAAACAAAAAATAAAACCCTCAATCGGATTTCATGTAAGCCAAAGTAACAAAAGGATAGAACATGAATTCCACAAAAGCATGACAGTATCATCGAATTAAACTAATATTCTCTGGTGCATTATTCTTCTTCGTTTGGTCATCACTCATCACCTGTCTCTTTTCATAATCACTATAAGTACACCTCTCAAGGTATACAACTACAATGTGTGAGAAAGAGCTGTGAAGTAAGATCAAGTTGCTATACTTGTAGGGGTGAGATAAAGGAACCCTGAAATAATGGAAGTTCAAAAGGCCAAGGGAGGGATATATCCTGTGGCATTCTTTGTGATGCTGATGCTCATTAACGCACATTGTTGTGGTGCTGCTGTCCTTGTTAAGAGCAATGCCTCTGTCCGGTGCGATAACCACCCCAGCGAATGCCTTATTGAGGACGAAGTGGAGTTGGAGTACCTGATGAACCCCTACATAAGCCGAATGCTTGCTGATCCACCAAAAGAACATCCAGGCGAAGAATGCTGTGTACAAGCCCGATAAAGCTTGTGAAGATAAGTGCTCCAATCATAGATGTCTTAAACGCCATAACACCTACAGATGCAACTCCCAGTAGGGGTCGTCACTGTGTTTCTATATCCTATGTCTGTTGTTTGTTTCCTTCCTATAAGGAGTGTGAATCGGTTTTTCTTCAAGAATAATTCTTCTTTTCTTCAAGAATAATTCTCCTTTGTACATTGACTCTCTCTCTCTCTCTCTCTCTCTCTCAGATAAGTTTAAGTTGTACTTGTATAACTCTTAAAAAGTTACCTTTGGGCAAGGCCACAGTGACTTTGGCTTGCTTTTCCCTTTCGCATGGGCATGTAGTCAGTAAGGTAGTTGCAAACATTGAGGCTCTCGATTTTACTGAAATTGCTGAGTATCATTGAAAATGTTCTTGTGATAGACATTGATAAATTCTTGCATTTGGGTTTGAGAGGTTTTTTTTTTTTTTTTTTTTTTTTTTTTTTTTTTTTTTTTTTTG
Organism: Quercus tomentella; assembly: GCA_028535165.1. Lineage (NCBI taxonomy): Eukaryota > Viridiplantae > Streptophyta > Magnoliopsida > Fagales > Fagaceae > Quercus > Quercus tomentella. Next base: position 62,476,366 of record JAPQVY010000155.1, on the reverse strand, counting down.
AGTAACCAGCCTGGAAGCCCAAGCAGGGCTTTTATTCCAACAAAAAACCATTAAACAGAGTCAGCAAAAGCCAAGGAAGTAATTTCCCTGGGAAAGTCTTCTAACCAAACTTGGGACACTGAACCTACTCTAGCCTTCTTAGCAAGGAGATCTGCTACCTTATTACAAAGACGGGAAACATGACTGAATTCACAAAACAGAAACTGGGATGTTTGTTGCGTAACATCATCAAGGATATGTCCATACACGGACTGATCTGCTTGACCATGTTTGAGGGCCTGAACAATGATCGCGAAGTCACCTTCAAATACTACCTCGCTAATGCCAATCTCCCTAGCCAGTTGCACAGCTTGACGACATGCGAGAGCTCTCACTTCCTCCACCGTTTGCGGCAGTGGTATGCTTCTTGAGAGGGCACCAATAACTGCAGCATTAGAATCTCGAATCACCACTTTAATTCCAGTCACATTGATGTTGTTGAACACAACTCCGTCATAGTTAACTTTAAACCGTGGGTGATCTGGAGGTCGCCACTGATGCGTTGTAGGCAGTTGGTCAGGTGTGGGCAGATTTGGCTGCGCATTGATGTATTCCTGAAGCAACCCGCCTGCCACTGAGAGTGTCTGATCCAGCAGGTGTGTTGGGTGATTCAAACGTACTGCATTCCTTCGATTCCACAAAGACCAGGTAGCAAGAATGAATATTTCAGCTCTGTAATCCTCAGTAACCTGCAAAAAACTAGCAAACAAGTTAGAAAAATTGCTCAGATGGGCGTGCACCAAGGGGTTTGTCCAACTTAGAGTCTGCCAAACCCCTTCCACTACCTTGCAACTCCACACCGCATGAACAATGTCTTCTGGGACAGAGTTACAGTTGCTGCACAATTCTGAATTCACCACCTGTCGACGAGCAAGATTAACCATTGTAGGAAGGGCCTCATTACAAGCTCTCCAAGCAAAATGCTTCACTTTGGCAGGAACACGTAGCTTCCATAGACCTCTCCAAAAGGACTTCTGGGGGCCCGGATTTGAGCTACTTAGATTATTGGCTGAAGCATTAGAGGCCAACAATCTGTAAGCACTTCTGGTAGTGAATTTACCGGAAGGATTTATGGACCAAATCAGTTGGTCGGGGAGTAGTCTGATGCTCAATGGTATGCTCAATATTTTTTCAGCTTCTTGAAGCACAAACGCCTGCTTGATCAAGTAAACTTTCCATTCTCGAGTATTTGTATCAATGAGGCAGCTCACCTTCGAATCAGGTGGGATAGAGAGAAGGGGAGAAGTGACCTTCCTGTAGCATTGATCTGGTAGCCATTTGTCTTCTCTAATACCCACTGAATTTCCATCACCAATACGCCATACCGTCCCATTCTTCACCACTTCTCTAGCACTAAGTATGCTTTTCCATGCATAAGAACCAGCTTTGGACTCATTTGCTTCCAAAATCGAACAATTTGGAAAAAATCTCACCTTAAAAACTTTAAAGCACAAGGAATCAGGATTTTTCATCATACGCCACACTTGTTTAGCCAACAAAGCTTCATTGACCTTCTCAATCTCCTTAAACCCCAAACCTCCATCCTCCTTAGGACTACACAATTTCTCCCACTTTACCCAATGAATTTTCCTCATATCACTGCTGTATCCCCACCAAAATTTTCGAATCATCACTTCAATGTCCTTAATCAAACCCTTGGGAAGTTTAAAACAGCTCATAGAGTAAGTTGGGATTGCTTGGATGACAGCTTTTATAAGCACCTCTCAGCCTGCCTGAGATAAAATCTTCTCTTTCCATCCCTGTAGTTTTTTCCATACACGCTCCCTGATGTATATAAAGCTTTGTTTCTTTGCTCGCCCCACAAATGCAGGTAGACCCAGATATTTTTCATAATGTCTTATTGAAGGCACACCCAAAATCTGTTGAATGCTAGCTTGAATATTAGGTTGAGTATTGGAGCTAAAGAAAATGTTGGTTTTGTCTCAATTAATCTTCTGACCTGACCCCTTTTCATAAACAAATAGGATGTCAAGGATTACCTGGCACTTTGATTCTTTAGCTCTACAAAAGAGAACACTATCATCAACAAAAAAATAAGTGAGAAACACGCGGCCCAGATCTACAAATTGAGACCCCCCTAATGAGACCTTCACTTTCAGCTTTGTGTAACAGTCCCTGTAGTCCCATAGCACACACCAAGAACAAATATGGGGAAAGCGGATCACCCTGTCTAAGCCCTCTACTAGGCTTTATATTACCAACGGGCTCCCCATTAAGGAGAACAGAGAAAGACACTGAGGTTATACAAGCCATAATCGTGCTAACAAATCTGTCAGCAAAACCTAAGTGTAGCATAGCTCTCCTTAGAAACTCCCACTCAACTCTGTCATAAGCTTTGCTCATATCCAGTTTAAGTGCCATGAAGCCCAGCTTACCCTGTGTTTTTCATTTCAAATAATGCAAAGTTTCAAATGCTACCAAAACATTGTCAGTTATAAGTCTCTCTGATAAGAAAGCACTTTGAGAATCAGACACAAAATAAGGCAAGATCATTTTCAAACGGTTAACCAACACTTTTGCAATAAGTTTATAGACCACATTGCACAGACTAATAGGGCGAAAATCAGAAACCTTTTTTGGGTCCTTGATTTTTGGAATAAGAGCAATAAAAGTGTGGTTTAAAGATTCAGGTACAAACCCAGAATTTAATGCAGTTAAGACAACATTTGTAACATCACCTCCCACAATGTGCCAAAAGGATTTATAGAAAATAGGTGACATACCATCTGGGCCTGGGGCAGTGAGAGGAGCCATCTGGTTGAGAGCTTTATGAACTTCATCGGTTGTGTAAGGTCGTAGTAATCCTGCATTCATTTCAGGAGTGACAATTGGGAGCATGCCATTGAGCACATCATTAAACCCAGATGGATTCGAAGAGGTGAAAATATTAGTGAAGTAATCCTCAACCAGCCCACCCATGCGACTTTCATCCTCAATCCAAAAACCATTATCATCCTCAAACCCTAAAATATAATTGTGCTTGTTTTGCTGATTTGCCCTGCAATGGAAATACCTAGTATTTCGGTCACCTTCCCTCAACCAATTCACACGGGATCGTTGCTTCCACATTATTTCTTCCTTGGCCTTAAGCCCTTGAATTTCATCTCTCAATTTTTTGATGCGATCCGGATTGGTTCTGTACATGCCAACCTCCTCAGCCCAATTCAATTCCTTCAATTTTTTCCCCAATGAAATCCGAATATGCCCAAAAGTCTCACGGTTCCAAATTCTGAAGTTGTCTTGGCAGGTGGATGTTTTTTTTTAGAGCACTCCAACCGGATTTGGGTCATGCACCTCAGCCCAGGAATTTACAACCACCTCCTCACAAGTGTTATCCTATAACCACATAGCTTAAAATCTGAAAGGTCTCCCCTTCCTGTAAAATCTTTTTTGCTCAAAATCTAATATGAGGATAATAGGTCCGTGATATGAATGGAAAGCTTCCAAGTGATAAATTCGAGCAGTGGAAAAACGACTGTGGCCACCCCACGGTCAAGTCTCACCCAAACGTTCTGATCATCCGGTCTCCTGTTACACCATGTAAAAGGGTAACTTGTGAAGCCAAGATCCTTTAAACCACAAAAATCTAGGGCATCCCTAAAACCTTGCATTTGCCTCTCAGGCCTATCCAACCACCCCTGTTTCTCATCTGCAAAAAGAATTTCATTAAATTCCCCCACACAAACCCATGGGAGGGACATGGATTGCTGTTAGAAATCAATGATTTATAATATGAGCTAGTATTAATTAGATGAGATGAGTTGGAAATAAATAAATACTAGCCTTTTTTCTACCATTAGATATGTTAGAAATCAATGATTTATAATAGGTGTAACTCTTTTGAAGTTATACCAGGTGTAACTTGAACCCATCTTTGTATCTCTCTTATTTATTACATATAACCATTTGTAAGCATCTTAACATTTAGGGAGATAAAAAATTGCAAAATCACGGTGTTGATGTCCACTTTGGCAAGAAGGCCCAATAACAAGAAGAAGCCCAACAATATGAAAGGGGTGAAGGAAGAAGAATTAGCAAAGTAAGAAAAAACCATTAAGCCCGAATGGCAGGAATAATGGTCCATAGGCCTATGAAATAGTAAAAAAGGCTCTAAAGAAAGCAAATAGGCCCAAGGAAGCTCAGAGAAGGAAGTAGTAAGCTCACGGAAATCATAAGAAGTAGAAAGCAAGCAAAGATGGGTCGGAAGAGCCTAGAGAGAGAAATTAGTAAATTGGATTGGTGTAAAGGCCAACAAATCCCAAAAGTAAAGGATATGGTAATTAGGCCTGGGAAGTCTGAAGATTCAGCAAAAAACCTATGGGAATTTAAGAATGAGATGGGCCAAGGATGCTCAAAGGAATGAAGCGGGCCGGGGATGTCCAAAGGAATAAAATGGGCCAAGGAAACCCAAGATGATATGAGAATTGACCCAACAGAAATACTGGGCAACGTGAACTAAGAGAAGGAATAATACATGGCAGGCCTAAAAGAGGTCTAGCCAGCACAAGTTAAGCAAAACCAAGGTAGAAGCAGTGCATCGACGTGGCAAGAATACCAATTAACCCATAAACCAGAAGTAAAAGGAGATAGGGGATGAATTAAAGAAGAAAAGGCCCATGTCCAAGTAATACCCAGCCCAAAGAAGAAATGAGATGCAAAGAATGAAGACCCAATGACTCATCCACGCCACAAAAAGTTAAAAAATAAGTAGCAAAACACACAGCAAGACCAGACAAACCCTCAGGCAATGGCAAACGCATGAACAGTAGACAAGTCATGGACTCATATGGGAGTGGAGCACGCACAAGGTCTAGGCACCACCCATTTGTACCCAGCCAATACAATGGCAGTGGGCCATGGGTCAGAGGTAAGAGAGGGTATGGTCTAGTGGTGGGGAGAAGGGGGAAGTCTATTTTGGGATTCCCGCTCAAGCTCTTTTGGGGGAAATGTTCTGTTGGGATGACATACCACCCAAAAAAGGGAAAGATGAGCTGGAATCACTACATGCCATAGGAGTTAGTAAGAGAGAATACCCAACCTTTGTCCAGATGGGAATGCTACGGAAAGCAAGAAAAGAAAACAAAACTCTATATGTCTGGGAATAGAACGTGGCGCAGCCAGTATATGGTAGTGGTGGTAGCTGGGCAGTCAGTAAACTAGTGGGTGGCCAGGGAAGGACATCCACAACAGGCCAAAAGCAGTTGAGGGGTAAAATGATAAATCTTATCATGACAGGTAGTATAAAAAGGCCTTAGCTGTGCACAGTAAACAAAACGGGAGAACAAGGAAGAACAGTAGGAAACATAGAAAGAAGAGAGAAATAGAAAGTAGAGAAAAAAACAGAGATGATAAACAAAAAGAAAGAAAATAATAGAGTAGGAAGTGAAGTAAGAAAAACAAACATGATAGGGCATACACCAATAGGCTACTCCCTTCTCTCCCTCTCAATAGCCTACTCTCTAGCAAGTTAAAGGATTTGAGATTAAGCCACTTAAGTCCATTCTTTCAAAGTAGACAATTTCTATGGTAGGATTTCCCTATGAGATTGCCCACGTTGGAGATTGGTTCATTTCTTGGACTTAAATCTGCTAAGGAACCAAGTTTAGCAGACTAATCCCCTTCCCCTCTTTTAGCACGATTGTTTAAGCATTAACATTATTCTTTTCATTATTGCTAACTTATTTCTGCCATACTTATATTATCACGTTTTTTCTGTTGCAAAGTTGTTTAGATATTATCTTTGGTTGGCACCGAGCACTTTAGTTAGAATACCTCTTGTTATTATCATGTTATATTATGTCTCTCTTGCCATAACGTTTTTATGACAGCATCCCCTGCCGTGAACATGTGATCAAAATCTTTGTAAACGGGTCTTGACTTGTGCACAAGCTGGCTTAAGGTGGGTTTCAGTTGAGCCAGTCTCGACTCTCTTACCCTAGAACTATTGGGCCACAGTACGGTAGGAACAGTTTAGCCCAAAATACAAAAAGGCCCAACACACACGGATATTTATGAAACTGGATTACAACCAAAATTAAAGAAACTATGAAATCATAAAACTAATCAGCTAACTTCTAGATCTCAAAAAAAAAAAAAAAAAAAAAAAAAAAAAAAAAAAAAAAATCAGCTAACTTCTTCAATCTCTCTCTCTTTCTCTTGGTTAACTCTCAAACCCAAATGCAGAAATTTATCAATGTCCATCACAAGAACATTTTCAATGATACTCAGCAATTTCAATGAAATTGAGAGCCACAATGTTTGCAACTACCTCACTAACTACATGCCCATGGGAAAAGGAAAAGCAAGCCAAAGTTACTGTAGCGTGAAAATGCGTATAATGTTATTTAAACACTAAAACAAACGGGCCCTCTATCACATTGCTTCAGCAAAGTTTATTTTTTTTTTAAAAAAAAAATCAATTTATGATTGATATCAATGTATTAAAGATGATGAACTCACCAGAAGGCTCGCCGAATTGGAAAACTTGTTATTTTTAGCAAAAAAAATATAAAAATAAAAAGAAAAACTTGTTTTATTTTTTTTTTCCCCACATACGAAACAATGTGACAAATATTGAGAGAGGTTGGTCTGGTTAGAAAGAGAGGTGTGTGTGGGGGAAGGGCAGTGAGAATAAGAGAGTGGGAATAAAAGCTGGCGGCTTAAAAAGGAGAGAGGAACAGATTCTTTTTATTTAATACTATATAGATAGGTTGGTGGGCTAGGGTTTTATAAACAAAGTCCAATCTCTTAATTAATTAATTTTTTTTTCAGCCCAAAGTTGCCACTCTCAATGCAAACCATTTATAAAAATTTTAATCTCCTTTTTATGTTGTGTAAAATACGTAATTAATAAAATAATAATCAATATGTTAAAATTTGCAAGGTATTACACAAGTGTTGGATGGATTCCATTTTACTGTTTTTGCAATATCTTGCTTGTTTCAAGTCTTATTCCGACTGAGTCTAAATTTTCTATCCCACTTTTCCTGCTCCACTCTATGCTTCACCAATAAAAACTTGCCACGTGTTCACCTAATTAATTAATTACTACCATTAATTAATAATGGAAGTATTAATAAGTCAATAATGGTAGTATTTAATTAGTTAGGTGAATATGTGGCAAGTTTTTATTGGTGGAGCATAGAGTAGAGCAGAAAAAGTGAGACAGAAGATTTGGACTCTGACTTATGAGCTATTGTTTTTAAAGAGAATTCAATTATTCATTATGTGAGTCTAAATTTATCAAGACTGAACGGTTAAATCTTGGTTAAACATTGGTTAGACCCAGGTCAATTGTGGCCAAACTTGGGAAAAGTAATAGAAAATGTCAATTTTAACGCAAAATAATGAATTTTAGTAGTTGAATAGAATTTTGAAGTTGTTTGACCCTCAGTTAATTCGATTAAAACTTGATCAACAAAGGATATTTTGGTCATTTCTTCCTTGGCATTTAAAATTGATAATTCCAACATTTGGTTGGGATAAGTGACATCAAAGCAGTGTTTGGATAGCGGCTGCGTTTTGGCGTCTGCATTTTCAGCTCTTTTTTTTAAAAAAAACTGAGAAGCGCTCCATCACATCTGTCAGTGGGTCCCGTGCATAGTGCTACTCTAACTTCTTTGGCTCTTGATTAACATGTATGCTCCTTAGATCACTAGTACACCTGTTGACTATGACAATTGTAGTGCCATTCAAATCACCCATAATGATGTCTTTCATTAACAAACACATTGAGATCGATTGTGATTTCGAGAGCGTTTGGATTCGGCTGATAAGTCTGCGTTTGCGTTTTGTCTCCTTTTTTTTTTTTTTTTTTTTTTTTTTTTTTTCACGCGTTTTTAGCTTTTTGAGTGCTGCGGTTACTATTCATGTACTGTTCAATGAACAATAACCGCAAATTTTGACTTTTCCAATTTGTTTCAGCCAATCACAGCACATCGTGTACTGTTCACGGACCCACAAATTTCACTTTTCAGCAACTTTTTCATTAAAAATGGGTCCTACGATACTATTCACACATTTAAAAATTATTTCGCTACAGTATTTTTCAGTTTTCAGTTTCAGTTTTCAGTTTTCAGCTGTATCCAAACGGACCCTTCATTTGTCAACACTTCTAACAAGGCAGTTTTCACTTACTCTTAGTTTCCTCTTAAGACTAACTGTTGACTTGTTCACCAAGTCTCACCCATTTTTCCGTCTTGAGGATCTCGTCTCAAAAGTCAAGATGGATTCCTCCTTAATTAATTAAGACCTCGAGTTTGAGAGGGTAGTTTAGTATATACCATGGACGGAGCCATGGTTGGACTTGGGGGGGCAATGCCCCCCCCCCCCCCCCCCCCCCAATTTTTTTTTTAAAAAAATATTATTATATATATGGGTACTAATTTTAGCAATTTTGTTTTAGAAAATTACACTTTTGATCCCTTAAAAATATTATTGATTCTTTTAAGAATATTGTTATAGTTACAAAGTTTTCTATAACATTTTTACAAACAGTTAAGGTAGCAAAATTCTTATTGGTTCATATTTGGGCTTACCATTTACATTATCAGTAATTTGTTAAAAATTTTGTAGTTCAAACATTTTCCACATTTTAAAGACCATTAAAAAATGTTTATAAGTCTAAAATCTAAAAAAGAAATATACAAGCCCAAAAAAATTAGTACAACAACAAAAATTATCAACAGTAAACTAAAAAAAAAATTAAGCCTAGTCAACCAATTTTACTTAAAACAAACAATTTGATCATTTAAAAAAATTTTAATAACTAGCAGCTAAGTGACTAAGTAGCAACAAAGTTGAAGGCCGAAGTCACTGCACACAACCAACAGCAAAGCCGCCCCCCTAACTCTAAGTTCTGGCTCCGTCCCTGGTATATACAGTACTATATTTTAGATGTCTATTCAATATTTATCAGATCCATGATTTAGCTAAAGTTAAGGAGCATTAATATAATCTTTATTTTAGTCTCACTCAAGGGATTTTGTGTTTGATATATATCAACTCTATTGCGTATATAATCAACCCCTCACAATTTATTTGAATGTACAAAAACCATACAAATTATTTACAATTTATACAACCATAGGCTCATTCAACCTCTGCTCAACATTAACGAGCTTGTCAAATTAATGTCGAAATTGATTTCACAAAACAGCTTAATTCTCATCAGAAGATCGGCCAGACGTCTTGAATCCGAGGCGATTTCGAGCATTCACGCCCTCCCCACTTGCCACCAGGTAGTGCACTTAATTTTACTTATTTTAAAAAAAAAAAAAAAAAAAAAAAATTCTCTCCATTCAAATAAAATTAATAAAATCTTTTTCATAGTGTATATTTTATTTCTTGTCATTATTGGTGTACATGCTACTATGTCATTCAAAATATGACGTTATATTGGAAATACATTTAAATTTATAATATAAATTTATTTTAGTTATTTGAATACAAAATTAGGTCAAATTCAGCTACCTATGAGGTAAAATCCAATTTCTCCTCAAAAATAGCAGATTTAAATATTTGAACCCAAAAATAAATTTTAAAATTCACAAACTGTACTATTAGAGTCAGGTTAAGTCCGGAAACTTACTAAACTAGATTAATTCCCATTCCTAGATTGAAAACTTATAAATAAATTCTGACATCCAGATGAGTGACACAAGCAGCTCTTTTAAGCAAATTCTTCACAAAAATGCAAATCCTACACTTAGTTATCTTAATGAGTAGGTACACTTATGCAGTTATGCTGATCATCCACGCAATCAAAACTAAAATGTTTGTGATCTTGCTTAATAAAATTTAAAATCTCATCAGCAAAATTAAAAGAAAAAAATAATAAAATTTCAGTTATAAAACAAAAAATGAGAAATAATTACAGGTTTGCTGTATTGTGATATTAGTAGGGATCGAGCTGTAGAATTAATAGCATATTTTAATTATTTAAAAAAAAAAAAAAAAAAAAACAAAGTTCTTGTCTAAGGCCCTGTACAGCATCAAATGCTAATGCAAAATATATACATTTCACAACCCCCACCCATGATACAGAATAAAGATAAGTAAAATACTCAAACATGAACTGGAAAGCAAAAAGTGATAGACTAACAAACTTGAGTCACATGCATCTTAGAACGCACCCATAACCTTTTTTCTTTCATTAAGCTCCTTATCAGAGCTTGATCCTCGAACTAAATACGTATAAGATACCTTAAGTTGTAGCGCTGGAGTTATTCGTGAAGATGTCCCGACTTGTGCCAGTCACACTATCAGAATCAAGACTTCGATTAGCTGACAATCCACTATTAAACGTAGATAGCCCATCATGGGTCCAACATTGTGGACGTTGATGTTTGGAGAAACATGAAATGATCTCACATCCTGATAGGTAATATCACCACTAGGATTGATTTTTTCCTGCTCCGCGTCTGCATTCTGTTGTAAATCTGATGCAAACTCTAGCCTTTCCATCACATTGTTCATCGTAGGCCGTTGGATCCCATGATCACGCACACAACTCTCTGCAACCTCCACGTAGATCTTGAAGCATTCTGGTGCAATCTTCCCCTTTAGATATGGATCAATGATCTCATAAATGGTCCCATTTTCAATGCATTTTCGAGCCCAGCTGGGTAGATGCAATTGCTCCTCCCCGAGTTTTGAATTCACTGCCTTTCGGCCACATAACACTTCCAACAACACCACACCAAACGAGTACACAGCGGTTTTCTCATTCACTTGCAGACGCCTTGCATAATCGGGATCCAAGTATCCCGGTGTACCCTTAACATTGGTGGTAACAACAGCTTGATCCAAACCCATTTTGGACAATCCAAAATCTGAAACCTTAGCCCCCCATTTGTATCTGTTAATGTATATTGTGTTTTGTTATGGGCTTTAGGCCCAATTGCTTTACTTGTACTACACTTTACTTGTACCGCACACTTATGCCTCCTATATAAGGCACTGATGTATATTCTTTCATTCATGAAATACAATACAATCATTCTGTATTTCTAACATGGTATCAGAGCCACTGCTCTAATCCTTTGGTGTGCCGCTCTTACGCAGTCCTTTCTTCTTGGGTGTCCTCTGCAGCCGTTTTTGTGAGCAGTACCGCTGCCTTCACCGCGACTCCAGTACATCAAAGACCACTGCCTTGCCGCTACCACCGCTTCCGCTTATCCGATCAGACCACAGATAGCATCATTGGAAAGTAGTCTCTCCGATCTGCCATTCTGTAAAATTTCGTCTTCATCGGAGCTTCAACGCGCCTCCACGCGCCACAAGAATTCTCGGCGTCACTTGCACGCGCCTCCATGCGCCGCCAAAACTCGTCACGCGCCTCCTGTCTCAGGCACGCGCTCCCACGCGCCTCCACGCGCTACCACGCGCCGGACTTGTTCGCTGACGTCACCATCCTGCCTGCTTACGTCAGCCCTAGTTGACGTCACCTGATTACGTCAGCGCCACATCATCTGCTGACGTAATCACCTGTCAGCGTGCTGACGTCATCCGTTGACTTTGACCAGGTTGACCGTTGACCGTTGACTTTTGACCAGTGTTGACTTTTTGCAGTCTGGGTCCTCCTTACCCAGTTTTTCGCGTAGATTTCATTTTTGCGCTTCATTTTTGCATATTTTGCTTCTAAATGAGAAATAAGGACAGGTCTTCTTTTTGTTGCAATAATCGTCGCCAACAATCCAGCAAACGTCTTTGCAGTTTTTGCAAACGTTTTGGCCACAATATTGAGACTTGCTATCATCGCAACAAATCAGCTATGTCTATATCCGCTGCTACTGTTGCTAACACTGAGAGTGTCCAACCAATGGCTCCCGTCTCTGCACAGTCTAAGTCTTCAGGACGCACTTTCACCATGTCCACAGATGACCTTAAAAACATCATCGCCAATGTCATTCGTATGGTTGGTAATGCATCTTATTCCTCTTCTCTCTCAGCTTTATCTGGTATGTCTCCTTCCTCTTGGCTTATGGATTCTGCTTGTTGCAATCACATGACTCCTCACTCGTCCTTATTTTCTGAACTTAAACCTGCACCACACCCTCTTAATATTCACACAGCAAATGGTTCCACTATGTCTGGTCATAATATAGGTTCCGTTTCAACCGCCAATCTCTCGGTTCCTAGTGTCTTTAATGTTCCTGACCTTTCTTACAATTTATTTTCTGTGGGCCAATTAGCTGAGTTAGGTTATCGCATTATCTTTGATTATTCTGGGTGTATTGTGCAGGATCCAAGGACGGGACAGGAGCTTGGGACCGGTCCCAGAGTTGGGCGTATGTTTCCCGTGGACAACCTTCGTCTTCCACTTATTGCTCCTGTTTCTGTTGTTGCAGCTGCTGCAGTTTCTTCTACTCCTTCCCTTTCACTTTGGCATGCTAGACTTGGTCACGCATCTTCCTCTCGTGTACAACAATTGGCTTCTAGAGGTTTGTTAGGTTCAGTGTCTACAGAAAATTTTGATTGTGTTTCATGTCAGTTAGGAAAACAACCAGCTTTGCCTTTCAATACTAGTGAATCAATATCTACTGATATCTTTGACCTCATTCATTCTGATGTTTGGGGGCCTTCTTCTGTCTCTAGTATTGGTGGGTCTCGATATTTTGTTGTCTTTGTTGATGATTACTCTCGCTATAGCTGGATTTTTAATATGAAACATCGTTCTGAGTTATTGCAAGTATATTCTAATTTTGCAAAAATGGTTGAAACTCAATTTTCAAAACGTATCAAAATTTTTGATCTGATAATGCTCTTGAGTACACTCAATATGCCTTCCAAGCTGTTTTGCATTCCTATGGCACTGTTCATCAACTAACTTGTCCAGGTATCTCTCAGCAAAATGGTAGAGCCGAACGAAAACTTCGTCATATTCTTGACACTGTTCGTGCTCTTCTTCTCTCTGCCAAAGTTCCTGCTCCTTTCTGGGGTGAAGCTGCCCTTCATGCTGTTCATGCTATTAATCGCATTCCAAGTCCTGTTATTCAAAATCAAACTCCATATGAGCGCCTTTTTGGGTCACCTCCAGACTATCACCACCTTCGCTCCTTCGGTTCTGCTTGTTTCGTTCTTCTTCAGCCACATGAGCATAACAAACTTGAGCCTCGGTCAAGGCTTTGTTGTTTTCTTGGCTATGGCGAAACTCAAAAGGGATATCGGTGTTATGATCCTATCTCTCATCGTCTTCGTATCTCTCGCAATGTTGTCTTTTGGGAACATCGCTCCTTTGTCGAGCTCTCTCACTTCCGTGCCTCCCTATCTTCCTCCTCTGTTTTAGATCTTTTTCCAGATGAGGCACATATTCCTTCTGTAACTGCTCCTGATCCTCCTATAGTTGCTCTTGATCCGCCTATAGATTTCTCTGTCCAACCACCAAATACCTTTGATCCCTTTCCTAGTTCACCCTTTAATGAACAGGTGGAAGATGCACAGGTTGAAGACGAGCTACCCAACCCTGAGCTTGGGTCCCCTGCTCCTGCTCCGCCTGAAGATCTTGCACAAGACATTCCACCTCGTCATTCAACTCGGGTAAGATCCATTCCTACACATTTACTTGATTATCATTGTTACACTGCCCTTGCTACACTGCATGAGCCTCACACCTATCGTGAGGCTTCCACTGACCCTTTATGGCAGATTGCAATGAAAGAGGAACTTGATGCATTATCTAAAAACCATACTTGGGATTTGGTGAATCTCCCCCCTGGGAAATCTGTGGTTGGTTGTAAGTGGATCTACAAGATTAAGACTCGCTCTGATGGGTCCATTGAGCGCTACAAAGCTCGTCTTGTTGCAAAAGGTTTCACACAGGAGTATGGGATTGATTATGAAGAGACTTTTGCTCCGGTTGCTCGTATCTCATCTGTTCGTGCCCTCTTAGCTGTTGCTGCTGCCAGAAAATGGGACCTTTTTCAGATGGATGTCAAAAATGCATTCCTTAATGGAAATTTAAGTGAAGAAGTTTACATGCAACCTCCTCCTGGTCTCTCTGTTGAATCAAACAAGGTTTGTCACCTTCGACGTGCACTTTATGGCCTTAAACAAGCTCCACGAGCTTGGTTTGCCAAATTCAGCTCTACCATCTCTCGCTTGGGATACATGGCCAGTCATTATGATTCTGCCTTATTTCTTCGTCGCACTGACAAAGGCACTATTTTACTTCTCCTGTATGTGGATGATATGATCATAACTGGTGATGACCTTAATGGCATTCAAGAACTCAAGGTTTTTCTCAATCAGCAGTTTGAGATGAAAGATCTTGGACATCTCAGCTACTTCTTGGGTCTTGAAATCACTCATTCTACAGATGGACTTTATATTACTCAAGCCAAGTATGCTTCTGAACTATTGTCTCGAGCTGGACTCACTGATAGCAAGGCTGTTGACACTCCAGTTGAGCTTAATGCGCATCTGACTCCCACAGGAGGGAAACCATTGTCTAATCCTTCTCTTTACAGACGATTGGTTGGCAGCCTAGTTTATCTCACAGTCACTCGTCCAGACATCTCCTATGCTGTTCATCAGGTGAGCCAGTATCTGTCTGCTCCACGATCTACTCACTATGCTGCTGTTCTGCGCATTCTTCGATACCTGAAGGGCACTCTCTTCCATGGCCTTTTCTACTCAGCTCAGTCTCCTCTTGTACTCCGTGCATTCTCTGATGCTGATTGGGCAGGGGATCCCACTGACCGCAGATCCACTACAAGTTATTGCTTTTTCCTTGGTTCTTCTTTAATTTCTTGGCGAAGTAAGAAACAAACCTTTGTGGCCCGCTCCAGTACTGAAGCAGAATATCGTGCCCTTGCTGATACCACATCTGAGCTCCTTTGGCTACGATGGCTTCTTACGGATTTAGGTGTGTCTACATCCTCTGCCACTCCCCTTTATTGTGATAACCAGAGTGCCATTCATATTGCTCACAATGATGTCTTCCATGAACGGACTAAACACATCGAGATTGATTGTCATTTTATCCGGTATCATCTTGTCCATGGTGCTCTCAAGCTTTTCTCCGTCTCCTCCAAAGATCAACTTGCAGATATCTTCACCAAGTCACTTCCTAAGGGTCGCACTCGTGATTTGGTTGACAACCTCAAGCTGGTCTCACATCCACCTTGAGTTTGAGGGGGGCTGTTAATGTATATTGTGTTTTGTTATGGGCTTTAGGCCCAATTGCTTTACTTGTACTACACTTTACTTGTACCGCACACTTATGCCTCCTATATAAGGCACTGATGTATATTCTTTCATTCATGAAATACAATACAATCATTCTGTATTTCTAACAGTATCCAATAGAATATTGGTGGCCTTCACATCGTGGTGGATGATAGGGTTTTTCATGCACGTATGGAGGTAGTGCAAACCACATGCGGACCCAATGCATATCTCGAGTCTTTGTTTCCACGTGAGAGGATCGTTTTTGGTGTCAAATAGATGGTCACTGAGGGTACCATTTGTCATGTATTAGTAGATGAGGATCATCTCACTGTCATCATTGCAGTATCCAATAAGAGAGACAAGGTGGCCATGGCGAAGTTGAGAAAGCATCTCGATCTCAGTCTTGAACTCCCGAGCACCTTGTCAAGACTCAGGGTTCAAGCGCTTGATTTCCACAATCATACTCTCGTCGATGAAACCCTTATATACATACCCAAAACCTCCTCGGCCGATAATCAGTTCTTGGTGGAAGTTATCAGTCGCTATTTTGATTTGGTCTATTGAGAACCGGCGGCATAGTTCTTCGGGTAATGATGAAGCCTTCTTCCTTGTTGACTTTCCTTTGTATGGATCATGCCAGCAACAGCACTTTGATAGTTGATAATAATAAACATAGTGCCCGGACTTCCTTAGTTTCAAGAGAACCATGCAACACACTAAAGTGAGTAGCACTAAGATCCCCACACCACTTCCAATTGCAATGAATACTGTTTTCTTTGTTTTGGACTCCTTGGTTGTAGAGGCAGCAGGTAGAGAGGGCAGCGTTTGACTAGGTCTGGGTTGCTCAGTTTGAACACTTCCACACCGTTTAAAATTGCATCGTCAGAAGTAGCTCCTATATCAGGGTGTAGATCAATGGAGAGAACATGGTTGTTGTCCTCAACTCCCTTCTTTTGGATTTTTACTACATAGTCCTTGTAAAAAGGCGTAACGCCTTCATCAGTCCACAATATTACATCAGCACCTAACTCGGCTAACAGATAGTCTATATATATGATGAACCGTCTTTGGCCAACGAAGTATATAAGTTTGTCTATTTCACAAAAATGGAGCCTTACCAGGTAATGAAATCCCGAATCAACTGGTAATTCCCACGTCAAATTAGACATCTTGTTCTTGTTGCTATCTAAGCCCATTGTCCTTGCAGACCGATATACATCATCTGGTGCTGTGTAATTTGCTATTTTGGAGTAGTTGGGTATGAAAGATGCATTATGAATAG
Source organism: Quercus tomentella (assembly GCA_028535165.1). Taxonomy (NCBI): domain Eukaryota; kingdom Viridiplantae; phylum Streptophyta; class Magnoliopsida; order Fagales; family Fagaceae; genus Quercus; species Quercus tomentella. Next base: position 62,459,853 of record JAPQVY010000155.1, on the reverse strand, counting down.
TTAAGCCTGAATTTTTGAAGTACTTTATATACGGGGACCATTTTCTAAATAAGCCAGTGTCTTCCGTTGGTGATATCAAGTTCCCACCCACGTTTAATCGATAAACCATCTCGAGTGCCATGTTGTTGCTTATGTAGAACGTAGGACTTTGGCCTACATAAAGTGGGTTTATGGGTGCACCTTTTGGACTGTAATACGGGTTTTCAGGCATGGACACAATCTCAATTCCATTAATGAAAGCATAGAAATTAATCAAAGTAGTTGAAAAAGGGATGAAGGTTAGATTTAACTTTTGATTTGCTGCGACGTTGATGCAGAACTCTTTTACAATCTGGTTTTGCAAAGAATCAGCAAGAATAACGGAAGTAGTGAAGTTCGTAAGTAAGGTGAAAGAACCTGCTTTGACAGTGAAAAAGGCCTTAGACCCCTCAAAACCATAGTACGAAAACGGGTTAAAGTGCAAGCGAACGAATTTCGGGCCCAGGGCCCCAGGGTAACTGGAAACACGTACAGTCGTGTAGGAAGCTTTTGTTATGGTGCCTTCTTTTGGAGCTTGAGAGGTATTAGGTTTGAGATTATGTTCGTCTTTGGGAAAGAACTTGGACTGAAAGTCTCCACTCCAGTCTCGCCCATCCATATCCGTCGAAATGTTTGAAGTGGCACTGCCACAATCGAGGGTAATATCATCAACGGGGACAGGGACGGAACTAAGTATTGACCAAGCGGGGCTCTAGCCCCCCTAGGCCCTAACCTCATGAAATTTTCCTTAGTAGTATAAATGAGTTGTAGGAACAGATGCCCTCATCTAATTAACATCTTCAAGGACAGGCTGCAATGGTGGAGCGCCACAACAGCAAAACACGTAGCATATCTCATTATTCTCTCTTTAGAAAGTTAGACTCACTTATACTAGTTAATGTTAGACCCTTAAATTAACTAGATTAGTAACTTAAGAAAAATATGACTTGTTATAACTAGTTAATAACAGGCTACAAAGGTAGAGCCACAACACCACTACCACACTGTTTAGTATCTTGTTTGTGACATAGTGATAATGTGTTGATTTTTTTTTTTTTTTTTAATAATTATCTTTTATTTAGCAACCATAATTAGCTTTTGTAGTTAAAAATAGGATTCATAATAAAATTGAAGATGATTTTTAGACAAATTACTGTTACATTTTGTAATGATTTTTGGCATTTAAAATAATGACTTCTCTTTTAATAAATAATGGTGTTGCAAAGTATTTAAAAATAGTTATTTTGTGTCCTTTTTGTTTTGTTTTGTTTTTTTAGTTAAAAATAGGATTCATAATAAAATTGAAGATGATTTTTAGACAAATTGCTGTTACATTTTGTAATGATTTTTGACATTTAAAAGAATGACTTCTCTTTTAATAAATTATTGTGTTGCAAAGTATTTAAAAATAGTTATTTTGGGTCCTTTTTGTTGTTGGAATTTTGTTAGTATTAAATGAATGTTAATTTACATTTTTATGTAGCCCCCTAGATTGAACTTCTAACTCCGTCCCTGAACGGGGATATAATGAGGAGCTGTGAAAGAAGCTAGTGTGATATGATAAAAAAGGAAGACTAAGCAGAAGATGGAAAGGACAGGTGTGAGTGTGAGCATCGAGAGGTTCCTCATTGGAGCAAGAAACAAATTGAGGTGGAAAAGGAAATGAGAGGAGGAAAAACTCCTTTTATTCCTACTTTATAAAGGTAAATTAACTCATTATTGAGCTAGGGCAATGATCAAGCTATCTACCCCCATTTTCTTTTCTTTTTCTTTCAGTGAGTGGCTTTTGAGAAGACGATCTTAGTGGGAGACATCTTTCTTGTTTTTAGGGATTTCACTGAATAAGGATCTTTTATTAGTTGAATGCAGGCATTATTACCGATACTTTAGAGAGAATATATAAATTTTAAAAGAGCGGCCCACCAATTATTAAGATTGTTCTTCCTCGTTCAGTAGCTTTGGTTGAGCGTTGGTTGCTGTCCGAGCATTGGTGTTTGCCCATGAAATTGGTCTTTTGGCCATCTTGTAGCTGATGCGACAGTAAATTCCTCCCATACACGTCAAGAAAATCCTATACCTCACAATCTAGTTAGGTTAATATTTTTTTAATAACTAGGTTAATTAATATTTTATTGGTGTGAATGGAGAATATTCATCCATACCTCAATGATATACTTTTAATCAACTATATAGTCAGTTTTTTTTAATAATTTTATTAGCTTTCTTCTCAAAAAAAAAAATAAATAAATAAAAAATAAAATTAGCTTAAAACGTTAAAATTATAAGCTTTTTATACAAAAACTATTAAAATTATATAGTTAAATAATTAAATATATATTTTTTTTGGGAAAATAAATTTTAACATAATATTAAAGAATGAAGTTTTACCATTTAAAATCTCATTTACTTTATCTCCCATTTAAAATCTCAAGTTTTAGTTTCTGAAAAAATTGATAATTTAACAAAAACCTTTCATATATAACAATTTAATATCTATTTGAGGTGGTAATTTGTTATTAATTTCCCTTAAAGCCATTGTTGATAGCAATTTATTGTTTACCATATATTGAGAATTTGTCACCTTAGCAGCAAAAAATTATGAGAGAGTTTGCTGATGCGGACTTATTTTTTGTTTTAACTATCATGCTAAAGAACTACCTAGACTCAATACCTCCAACTTGTTATTGACTCAATCAACAGCCTATAATGACTTATCTGGTTTGTGAAATTTCTTATTTAAATATTATATATTATATAATAAAAGTTGGGTCTTAGAAATGGTGATTTCACGCTATGAAATATTCTAAATAATTGCCATGTTCTACTATATGTTCTACTATATATAATTATAGTCCTATAACTAAAAGACTTCTAAAAAGAAAAATAGTACTCAATGAAAATCTTATTATTAATGTTAAAGTACTATTTTTTAGTAAATAATTTTGTTAATAAAAAATCATATATTATTTTAAAAAACATTTTAAATAAATTATCACAATTTATTAAATTATCAATGATGGGGTCACTAATGTCACCAAATTTTATGCAATTTTGTCATTGTCAACCCGTTGACTCCTACTTTTTGGATTTCTTGCTATTAGACTTGTAGCATTTACTATGATCTAGGAATTAGTTGTCTGTTTTATATCACATAAATGTTAATAGACCAAAAAGTAAGATTTTTTATCATGAGTTTTAATTAGCTTAATTGATAAAATTTTTGGTCGTCTAACAAAATATTGTCTATCTGACAAAAATAAAACACAACAATATTGGCTAAGAAAACAAAGATTAATAAGAAGAACAAAGAAGAAGAAGAAGAAGAAGAGGACAAGAGAGGAGGAAGAGGGAAAGGTTACTAGCTAGGGTACAAAATTCATTACATAATAGTAAATACCATCGTTTTAGTTGGATGATGACCACGAATCACAAATGGTCAATACCAGCAAAGTTGCTGTCTACTCATGAGAAGTGGGGCAGGGGAGATTTGAAAAGTCTTGAGGAAGAAACTACAAAATGATTGGAAACTTGATAATGCACTCAAAAATCGGAATGTCTAATGATTGAAACGAAGTGGAAGATTTTTGTTGTGAGGGATATTTTATTATGCAACAATAATTCTAGTCGCAACAATTTTTTATAATCTTTTTCGTAATTATGACATGGTATATTATGATTTTTTTAATCAAAGATATATTATGTTTGATGTATAATAATGAAAAAAAAAAAGAAAAAAAAAAAGAAAAAAACACATAATCACCTAGCAAGCATATTTGATCTTCCACGTAGGAATGGCAACATGATAGGTACAAGGTTGGTTTTTTATTTTTCACTTCCACCACTTTTCCCCGCATCTGTTCCTCCCCTTTCCCCAACCCTGCTTTGGGACCGTCTTTTTTTTTTTTTTTTTTTTCCACCATCCTAGGTGGCACTCAAGGGTACTCATCCCACTCAATTGTTTTATTAATTTATTTATATTTGATTTAAAATATATAATACATTAAATTAAAACTCATAAATATTATTAAAAAAATGTCTAACATTACAAATCCTTCTAAAAGCATAGGAATATAGCACTTCAACTATTGAAGTATTAAAAATCATAAAAATAATTAAAATAATAATATGACAATAATTAGAAATTTATAAACAATTTAAATATTTATCATAAAAATATCAAATCAATAATATAGCACCAAAAGACATCATATATTAAAATTTGAAAGTTAAAAGAACATATATTTGAATATAAACAGGGCAAGTCCCTAATAGGCAATCCCACCCCAAAGCCACTTTGGGGGGAAGGATTATTTAACCCCAATCTCCCGCAACCCCCCCCCCCCCCCCCCCCCCCTAATTTGTCAAAAGATCTCATAAAACACACACACCCAAAAAAAAAAAAAAAAAAAAAAAAACCTCTAAAAAATATTTTAAAAAATAATTCTTAATTTTTAAATATAAACTAAGTTCCAATACGCCCTCGTCACAAACCCAAACCCATTTAGGGGGAAGGATTTAGCCCCATTCCCAACCTTATTTGCCATAAGGGACCAATAAAACCTACCCCATTCAAGGTGGGATTGGGGAGAGACATTTATTTAAAATGCTATCCCCACTTGTAGATAGAATTAAAAAGACTTTTTATGGATGCAATAAAATTTCAACATATGACATCCATTTTATGGTGATTACTCTTTATTTTAGGTTTAGACACTAAACGTTTTATGGTGTGCTACGTTCGAATCCCTAGATCTCTTATTTGACTACAAAAGATTTTACCAGTTCATCTAATTGAAACTTGCTAATAAACTATTAGGCTAACATATGAAATTAATTACACTTGAGTTCATACATGTCACGCCCCAAATCCAAAAAGGTCCAAAGCATGAGAAATACATCCTAAAGATACCTGTAGATTTTTCCTTTTTGACAATTCAATCCAAACAATTCATACCAAATACCAACATCAAGATTTTTCATAATAATTTCATTAAAAATACTCCCAATGTAAGTCAATGCTCTATGCAATAATTATAAGGACCATTGGCCACAAAAGAATGGATGTTTGAATAAATATAATTACACATCAATAACTTGTCTCATCAGTGGAAATAAAGGTCATAACCACTATTAGATACAAAAGAATGAGTCAAGCCTACTCAAGGATGTACATCATCTAAAGATCACCATCACAAAAATCCAACCTCCATCGGTAGTTAGTCTAACTACTGCTAGCCACAAAAACCTGTCTCAAAATAATCGTCGCCTACTCTGAAAATTTTTGTGAAAGAATGGGATGAGACAGTGCCCAGTACCTCTTTTGCATGTGGTCTATTAGCCCTGCCTAGCCTTATCCACACACTATACAGGGGAGAACGCACTATACAGTACCCTTTTTGCATGTGATCTTTCGGCCATATGGGCAACAGTCTCACCCACACATTCAAGGATTTACCTGGGTCATGCAAAGTGAGAGACACTAACCTAACTCGTCGTCACAAAGATGGGGTAATCACACATCACACAGATATTGTCACAAAGATAGGGTAATTACCAATATTGTGGTACAATATAAAATCACATCAGAAGCTTACAAATTAAATGTATTCAAAATACACAGTTTACTTTTCAAGTAATTTCATAAAATTATCCAATAACCAAGATATCCATAAAATTCTCAAGGTCCTTAAAATCATTCCTCGCAATAAGGTTTTCTATCAATTTCACAAATAATACAAGTTAAGACAAAACATCTTTAGTATTTCCAAATAATACCGTAAATTATGAAATCTATTATCAAAGGAGTTCAAAGATGCTTTTCTTTTCCATGCCAAATATTCATGCATTTCCCCATATGCAATATTAAACATAATGCACTTTTCATATATAATCATATATAATAGGGTCACAACACACCACTTTTTAGAAAAACATAATTTCACAAATAATTTTCCAAAAATGTGTTTAACCCAAAAACAACATTTCATGTCATGTGATTATTTTCCAAAAATCTTATTAAAAAGCTACTTACCTTAACCTGCAAAAGCCTAATTCTCCAAGCTCCAAAGGAGATTAGCTAGAACCTAAACAATACCAAGCAAACCTATCACGATAAGTATAAAGCTTGACATTGCATCTAACTACAAATTAGAGATCACTAAATAAGATATTAATTAGGCAAACCTAAGTATTTAACCTCACAAGTAATGTATTACACTTCCAAAGTTTCTCAACAATTTTATTTACAAGGCATAGACTCCAATTTATAAAATCAACCAATTCAAGATCATCCCCCTAATACTAAAATCTTAACAATTTATTAGTAACTTCCATAAGATTTACACATCATCATCAAGAGATACCCATGAAACAAAATCACAATATCTACCAAGACAAGAATTTTAAATCTTCAACTAGCTCCAAATAAACTCAATAGTAATGAAAAATTAGAATTACCGACTATCACATAATAGAACCCAAACCCCTAAATTTCCACCATAACTAAACCTTAGATAGCCACCATTTGTAAAACCATAAACCCATTTATCAAATAAGTCCACCAAATCAAAACCTATATACATCATAGACACAAGATTATCACTCCAAAAGCTTAGATAAAGAGAATCTCTAGCAAAAGTATAAAAACCCACCAAAAAAATTAGGAGTTTTTACCCTAAATAAAAGAAAAAGATGCCTTAGATATTCCTAAGGAGTTTTCCGGTAAACCTCGTCAGAAAAGATGGTGGAGGTGGTGGTGAGGAGTGGGGACCGGTGGGAGAGTGTGAGGGAGAAAGAGAGAAGTGTGTTGTATTTGTGTGAAATGGAAGTTGACCAGCCAAAGAGGGAGATAAGGGAGTGTAATGTGTGGTGGTAGTGAATGGGGTAGGTGGGGCATGTGGGGTCCAAAAAATCTAATCTTATTATTTTTTTTAAGCTTGGGGCATTACAATGCATTACAACGTCTGAAAACACGGAGGCTCTTTTGAATATATACTATTGTCAGTTTTTTAAAATCTTCTCACCTCTCTCCGTGTGTGTGTTAAAATACTTAGTATTCTCAATAATAAAAACATAAGATTACAATTATGAGCTAAAAACTGGGCTTTTATTAAGTTATGTGTAGTGAATCATATGGGCTTTTTGTAGTTGTCAAGTCTTGTTTCAAAAAGATAGAAGAAACTTGATGTGAACCCTGTCAAGAATAACGAGACCCAACAACGAAAGGGAACCCAAGATCGTTCTATGGATAGATTCAAATAGGAGACCTCGACTCGTTGTTTATGACAAACAAGAACCTCGGTATAAGGAAGACGCCACAAACGGTGATAGAAACTCCGTTTGATAAGTCAAGATGAACGCCACGGGAATTCCCGATAAGTTCGAGTAGTTCTTCAAAGAACCAAAGAGAATAAACCTCACCAATTTTTATCAATAATGTCTGAAAAACGTTTACAGACTTAGATGACTATTTAAGGTACAGACTTAGATGACTATTTAAGGGCTCCTTAAAACTTGACAGACAAGAAAATATATTCTAAAATAACTCCTAATTGATACATAACCATATTAGAAATAAAGTTTGACCTAAAAAGCATTAAATGCACCTAAAAACAAGGAAATAAATCTCTAAACCTAGAATAACGTTTTTTACATAAACCCAAAATATTTCATGCCAATTCTTAGCCTTGACCGAATTCTTCTAGAACTTGAATCAAGGTGACGATTTTTTGTTGCCCACGTGGATCATGCTCAATGGGCCTCCACGAATTTGCTTGAGCCCATAACTCTTGGATGAGTCCGTTAAGTACATCCTTGAACTTCTTTGCTTGTGCTCTCGTAACCGGCCCAGTTGGTACTTGAATGAGATCCTTCGATGCGGTGCCTTGATCTCCATCAAAACTGTTCTATTTGTGATTGTGTTGCTCCAAATGACAAATATCGGTTTTTTTTTTTTGGGTTACCCCAGGTTTTCTTATGCATCTAGCAACCCCATGTTGTGAACTTCCTACATAAACTAGTAGAAACACTTATAATTTTAATTAATTAACATTGGTTATTATTTTTTTGTTAAATAATTAAATTGGTAATTAATTTTTTTTTTTAAGAGAGTTTCAACCTATGACGCTCGCTCCTGATAATAGCCATTTATCATCAAACCAAAACACCAATCGTTGTGTGGTGTAAGCGGGAATTGAACCCCATATCTCTTATTCAACTATTAGAGACTTTACTAATTAAGCTAATTAGAACTCACATGGTAATTACTTGTTAGTTGTAATGCACAAACTCATAAAGCAAGTTTGATTTATTGTAATATGATTTACATGGTAATTGTAACATTATAGAGGAATTTTTTAAGAAAACACTCATAACCACTAAGATGCTTAAAGTGATTGTGTTAAACTTAGTTTAATAAATATTTTTTTTTAGGTAGCCTAGCAACTTTGAATTAACCATTGGATTTTTTTTAATTAAAAAATAAATAAAAATTAAAAACCATATAAAGCCTTAATAAAAAAATAAAAAATAAATAAAAAAAAGGTTTCCATCAACAAAACAAAAAATTAAATAGATTTGAAAAAAAAAATAGATTGATTACTTTCAAATTTAAAAAATTTAAATTAGTTTCAAATTCTTTGATTGTTTTCCTTGAAAAAAATAGATTGATTCGTCCCTTATAAAAAATTGATTCTTTACTTATAAAAAATAATAAAATAAAATGCTAACACAAGCTCATGGGTAGTCCATTAGGCCCAACCCGATACCCTTGCCTGCTAAATACAAAATAAGCATTGTCCACGAGTAGAATCATGGGTTGGGGTTTTCTCTTTCGGCCTAGCCTAACTCGACCCTTTAACTAGCTAGTTAACAACCTACTATGCCTAACCTGTTGTGCCCATAGGCCAAGTAAATATGGGGGGCCGGCCCATTAACAACCCTTATCCCATTCATCTACCTTTTCTACTATCAAATTCAAAATTTAAAATAATACAACTTCTTTCAAATAAAGTTAAAAAATTCATCAATAAAAATTATGAAATAGGCTTATCTTTTGGTTACATTTATTTTCTAAAAAAAAAAAAAAAAGAGTAAGGTTTTTTTTTTTTTAGTTAACAACTTTTTTAAGAGGAGATTTTAGTTAAAAACTGAAAAGAGCAATTTAGCATTATCACACTTACCGATTTCTTTTTATGAACTCGTCAAAAAATTTTACACTAATTAAATTAGAATCCTTCACTATGTGATTCAAGCAATCCCATCCTATGTGATAGGCTATTTTAAATTGCCACAGAATTTATGTCACGAGATTGCAAAGATGGTGAATTCATACTAATGGGTACAAAGTGGAATAAGCTGTGTATCTCGAAAAATAAGGGTGGATCGGGTTACAAAGAACTTGAATCTTTTAACTTAACTATGTTGGCTAAGTAAGGTCGAAGGGTGTTACCTTCTAAAAGAAAAAAGCCCCCTTTTATTTTAATTTTTTATTATTTTTTTTTTTTAAGCGTTGGAGAGTATTAAATGTTCCAAACTTGATTTTGGAAAGAATTTAGAAGGCCAAGTGTTATCGTAAATGCTCTGTTTATGCATGCTACGTTGGGTCATTCTCCATCTTACACTTGGCATAGTGTTCTAGCAGGTGAGGAGGGAAACTTAATTGTTAAAGCAGAGTCTGCGTTGGAAAATTGGAAATGGAGAATCTGTTTGAGATTATCAAGAATTCAAGATCCTTGGCTCCATTGTGCTTCTTATCAGTTGTCACAAGATTGTTTTGCCTGTTAAGTAATTAATCCAGATATGAAGGTGGCTGCGATCTAATTGATAGGGATACCCATTGGTGGAATTTGGAGCTTTTATATCATGCTTTTATGCCTGATTATGTTGCTAAAATATTGCAGATACCACTGTCACAGTTTGATGTTCCAGATATATATTTTTTTTCACATAACAGCGGAATTTTATTAATGAAAGGAAATGTACAAACACAGAAAAACAGAGTTCAAACAAACTAAACCAAAGTAGCAAGACCCTGAAGACAACACTGGACTAAACAGAAACTATTACAAAACACAAAAACAGAACAAGTCTTCCACTACACCCAAAACATAAACAGCAACTAAACATTACAAAAGACCGGGAAAAACTTATTTGCAGATCACTTCACCGGATGATGCAAAAACCCATGGAATCCCCATAGAGGCATTGCCACAAAAAGGTGGGGCATGTGTCATATTTGGATTGCCACAAAAAATCGGGTGAGTATTTTGTTCAGAGTGCTTATCATTTGAACTTAAAAGACTAAGGCTCAATAGCAAATTAGGGAATGTTCCACAGATTCAAAGTTTCATAATTCAAGGAGGAAATTAAGTAAGGACTTTGGCAGTAAAAATCAGCCATATTAAAAATTCAACTAGCAACTTTTTTTTTTCCCCTTTGTTTATCGACCTTTAGGATCCATAATCTCAGACAACATTTCCCTGGGGGACATCAATCCATCTGAATCCTTTCTAGCAAAACTTCCTCGGCTTACTACGGTCACTTGACTATTGCTATTAGTACTTGAGAGTTTTCCACTACTACTAAAAATCATGTCATCACTTTCATTGACATCTGACATAGAGATCAAAGCAAGCTCATCATCATCATTCATGTCAATTTCTTCTGCCAAATCAAGCTTGACATCTTTTTCTGCACTCTCTTGCAACTCCAATGCTAACTCAAGCCCCCCAACCACATCATTCATTGATGGTCGTTTGGTTCCATTGTCAAGCAAACAATTCTCTACAATCTCGCCAAATTTCTTCAAACATTCTGGTTCAATTTCCCCCTTCAAAGATGGATCAACAATTTGATCAAGCTTTCCATTGTGATAGCACTGCAGGACCCATGCTGCTAGACCCATTGGATTCTCCTTATCCGTACGTATGATTGGTGGCTTTCCACACAACACTTCACACAATACTACACCATAGGAGTACACATCAGACTTCTCAGTAAGTCGTTGAAAGCGATAATATTCCGGGTCTAAATATCCAAATGTACCCTTAACCACTGTGCTAACATGGGACTTAGACATAATGGGACCAAATTTTGACAACCCGAAATCAGACACCTTGGCCAACCATTGCTCATCTAATAAGATATTTGTACTCTTCATATCACGATGAATGATTGTATGTGTCGCACCTGTATGAAGGTAGTTCAACCCATGTGCAGCACCAATACAGATTTGGAGTCGTTGCTTCCATGAAAGTGGCTGATACTTGGTGTTATAGAGATGGTCACGAAGGGTCCCATGAGCCATGTAATCATACACGAGTATCATCTCGTTTCCATCCTCACAATATCCAATCAAAGAAACAAGATGGCGGTGGCGGAGTAGAGATAACATCGCAATCTCTGTTTTGAACTCCTGAGCTCCTTGTTGAGAACCGGATTTTAATCGTTTGATCGCAACTGGGGTAGCCGCACTACCATTAATGTATCCTTTGTACACATCACCGAACCCTCCAGCACCAATAATGAATACTTTGTCAAAATTGTTGGTAGCTGCTATAATCTCAGCGAGAGAGAAGTAGCGAGACAAACTACACGGTAGAGTTGACCCGCTTGCCTTTGTTGAGTTGTCGGAATTCTTGACTCTTTCGGCTAGTCGGAAAATCAAGACTACGAGAATCAGGAGTATAGTAAAGCCAGAAACTCCACCACCAACGGCAATTATTGTTGTTCTATTATTCTTCTTCGACTCTGTTGATTGTATCGGTGGCACAGACTTTGGAGGGGTCAACGGAACTGGTTCGGGGTTGGGTCCCGCTAGATTGCCACTGAAGTCGCTTACTTTGAAGATTTCGATACCGTTCAAGATTGCATCATTGAAATTACTCACATAGTCATTCGGGTTTGCTTGTAGGGCGATAGAGAGGTTCATTTTCTTCTTGCTATCTTTGCCAAGTAGAGACACAGCGTAGTCCCTGTATACTGGAACACCTGTACTGCTCTCAGCCCATTTCCACACGTTGGCTGCAGTCTCCGCAGTTTGATTTGCTATGAAAATAAGAAACACTCGGTTGTGAATAAAAGTAATTTCTGGTTGAAACTCGCAGAAGTGTAGCCTAACAAGGTAAACAAACTGAGAATCTACGGTAAATTCCCAAGTGAGATTGTATTTCTTATTGACAGCTTTGTTAGCCCCCATAGTCCGGGCAGTTCGATATACATCTTCGGGTGCAGTGTACGGTTGAATTATGGTGAACTTAAGTTTAATGGTTGTGTTAACAGGTAGAACGGATGTTAAATCTTCGGTCAAGTACTTTTCGTCCGGACTCCAGCTCCTGAACATTCCGGTGTCTTCAGTGGGTGAGATGTAGCCCCCTCCAACATTTATTCTGTATAAAATCTCGAGAGCAGTTTCGTTACCGATGCTGTACTGCATCTGCTGGCCGATAAAAGGGAACGATTGATCATCAGACTGAGTATAATAGAGATTAGAAGGCATGGACAAGATTTCAATTCCGTTGATAAAAGCCAATGAATTGGAATCTCTTGGAGTGAAGGTTATGTTCAGCCTCTCATCTTCATTGATGTTGACACAGAACTCTTTATATATGGTATCACCAGGATCACCATCGGCGTCTGCCGTAAGTGAAGCGTTAAAGCTGTTAAGAAGAGTAAAAGGTCCAGCTTTGACAGAGAAGAGGGCTTTAGAGCGATCGAAATTGCCGTAAGAAGCTGGGTAGAAGTATAGTCGAACGAATTTTTGACCGGTATTGAGTGGGAATATGTAGGTGAAAGGGGAGAAAGACAAGCGGGCAGTGGTATAGGGTAGTTGGGAAGCAGAGGGGGATTGTTTAACTGAGATTGTGGCTTGAGATACCTGGTTTTGTGATTGTTCTTGAGGGAAGAATTTAGAATTCACGTCACCAATCCAGGTCCGACCATCTAATGCAGTTGCGTTGCCGGAGGAGCCACAGCTAATCATAATATTATCAACTGGTGTGTAAAGAGATGGCGAGTTACCAGCTACGGTGTAGGTGAAGTGGTTCAGAAACAAGGCGAGGAAAAGAGGTGTGAGACATGGTCGGAGTGTGGTCGAAAGATACATGTTGCTTCGGCTGCCCATTGTAGCAGAGAGAACAAAAGTTTTTATAGCCGTGCTCTTAGTTGGATGATGACTACGAATCACGTATAGTCACGTTTGTAGAAGACGATTCTTCTGGGAAAAACGTTGAGGGAGTCATTTGACTTGTAGGAATGACTTTAACTTGCTGTAGCTGAAGGGAAGTGCGGCAGGAAGACTTGATAAGTCTTGAGAAAGATCCCAAAATTACTTTTAAAGCTTTCCGCGTGAGTAATGATGTGATAACTGATAACTGATAGTCTAATAGGCGGAAATTATTGTGTAGTCCTCACTCTTGTTTATTTTCTTTATATTTACCAAAGTAGTCAATTATGTTGTGATTACAAAAGAATATTACAAAATTACCTATAGGAATTAACACAATTTTTATTTTTTTATAAATATTTATAATAAAATATATTCAAATATGTGACAATTTTATCAATTTTATATTATATAAATCAAAAATTAAATAATAAATTATTTCATACAATATCAAATACAACAAAAAAGAATGAGAGAAGAGAAATTAAGAAAACAATAGAAAAAGGGGGACCACTCATTTCCTTAAAAATAAAAAATAAAACTCATCTTTTATGATGAAAATTTTAAGTCTCGCTTCGTTTGTAGCCAAAAAAAAAAAAAAAAAAAAAAAAAAAAATCCTTAGAAAAAATTGAGTAGACAAGGTTTTATTAGTTCTTATCTAGATTTATTACTAACATTACTTTTTTTATCTGCCATTGACAATCTACCAATTTTGTTCCTATAAATTTCTCTCTGTCACATATAGAGAATGAACAAGACCAAATCAGTCGTTACACATGAAATCCCAATACAAGTTGAAATTGACCAAAATACACCAAAATAAACTGGAATTAAGAGGATTCGTGGTTAATAGATGTCCTTAGGCCATTTGTGAATAAACTATTTTAGAAAAAATTTTATACCACTTTCATGGAAAATATAAAAAATTATTAAAAAGAATTAGTTATTTTTTTTTTGCTTATAAAAATTATTTAAAATTCTTTTTTAAACATTGACCTTTAGGATATTTATTAACTTTTCCCTATATATATATATATATATAAAGAATAAAAGAAAGAAATGGGCAACCGTGGCAGAGAAAACAAAGATTAATAAAAAGAACAAGAAAAATAAGAGGAGTGGGGCAGGGAAGACTTGCGAAGTCTTGAGGAAGCTAGAAACCAAAATGATTGGAATAGTGATAATGCAATCCAAATTTTATGTTTTTGGTTTCTTTTATAGTCAATACAAAAAAAGCTACAAAGATAAGATCATAAACGAACAAAAGAATACACGGACACAAAGAAGAAATGTGGTCGTCGGCAGAAAAGGCTCACTACTTAACATGTGTTCCACGCCCTCAAGGAAATTGTAAGGTTGAATTTAATCAACCATCTTGTTGGCTTTATTCCGTGCCAAATTTGCTTGTATTTTAGCAATTAGTAACTCTGTATTTAGATGGGATTATTGTAAGGGTAGTGAGTGAGATAGTGTGATGAAATGCTCAAGAGCGTGCAAGAAAAACAGATTCTCGCGGGTGACTTGTGGCTGCAAGCCGCCAGAAGCAGCACACATGCCAGGCATGCCAGAAGTTGAAGCGTCATGCTAGCTGGAGCACTACAGGACAAAATAGGACAACTGGCCATTCAGTTATCTCGCGGTTGGATCTCGCGACTCAGTCAAGCCGCGAGGCCAAGCCGCGAGCCAGCCCTGTTTTGAAAAACCTTACTCTTCACATTCCATTCTCACCCCAGTATAAATACCCCTTATACCCACGAAAGAAAGAGAGCTTCTAGAGAGAATTTTGAGAGAGAAACCCTAGAGTAAAACACGATTGATTCATCCACAATCTTCACATAAGAGACTCTTCAAATTCCTCTACTCTTTTCCTCTCCATTGTTAAATCCTTGAGAGGCCTTTTTACCAAAACCTTTTCTCACCATATCCATTATTGTGAGAGGGCTGTTTGGTGTTCTAGGAAACAGTTAGGAAGGAACCAATTTACATTGGTTGATGCTATGGTCAAGTAGCGGAATCTGGGAAGTTAGAAAAGAAATAGGTTCAATGCAACCTCGTTAGAGCAAGAAGCTTGGAGGGCTTAGGTACACTGGGTAGATTAGGCTTGGAGGGTCTATTGTTGTTCATGTATCCCGACTACATTTTCTATCTTTCTTCTCTTAATCTTTGCATTTTATTTTCTACTGTGGATGTGATTTTAATTGACTTAGATTGTTTACCAATTCTGTTTATAGCTTATATTCATTTTCCGCACACTAGTTGTTTGTCATAAAACTTGAATTGGTTATTTTGTAATTGGGGGTCTAAACGTTCAAGAGTGTTTTATACACTATTTGAAAATTCGTTCAAGGGTGTATTATACACTAAAAAAGTACTACATCCACAACATTTTTCACAACATTTTCATAACAAATCTTCGGTGATAAATTGTTATTCTAATTTAAACTTACCAATGAAATTATATTTTTGACTACCAATAACAACTCGTAACAATCTACTACTTATGATTTGTAACAAAAATATTGTGGACATAGCATTTCTCTTGTGAAAAATGTTAAGACATTTTGTTATCGTCACAATATTTTCATAACTGCTTAGGTGTCAATTCTTTACAAGTCAAAGTAAAATATAACAAAGTTATAAAGGCATTATGAAAATGTTGTGCCATTCTTTGTGTTTCTAGAAAATTTTTTTTATTAGTCAATTTTTGTTGAGTCAAAATTCACTATTTCACGTACAGTTTCTTAGGTTGATTTTTTGTATTTTTTTTTTCTTTATCCACCATTTTACGTAAAAGCACATAGTTTCAAACACACACACACACACACACACAAAAAAAAAAAAAAAAAAAAAACAAACAAACAAACAAACAAAAAACAAAAAACAAAAAACAAAAAAAAAAAAAACCATAGGATTAAAACAATTTTCATCCTTTATGTTTTAGGTAATTCACAATTCCTCTTTAAACTTTAAAATCAAGCAATTTCCCCCTTGATATTTTGGAAAAGAGCAATATGTCATATTGTTGTTCTCTCAATTAAACCCTAATGAAAACTTATGATTCTTAAAATATTTCATTGTGTAATGTCTAAAATACTTCCACTAAATTTTAACATGCCAAAAATTTTATTAATGTATTTTGAGTTTTAGATGGTAGTAATGCTTAGAAAGTTGGAATGGTAATATAAGGTATTTTATTTCCTTGCCTTTTGTAATCTTTTTTTTTCTTGCCTAAAATGGGTGTTCATTAAAAACTAATTAAGCCAAAGGTTGCACTTAGACTCATGTAGAATGATAAAGAAGAGAGTATGAATGACAAAATTTTCATTGTGTATGGTCGAAGGTATTTGATGAAAAGTTTCAATTGTAGCATATGATATCTTTCATTGCAAAAATTTAAATAT
The DNA here is from genome assembly GCA_028535165.1 of Quercus tomentella. Classification (NCBI taxonomy): domain Eukaryota; kingdom Viridiplantae; phylum Streptophyta; class Magnoliopsida; order Fagales; family Fagaceae; genus Quercus; species Quercus tomentella. The sequence continues at coordinate 62,443,271 of JAPQVY010000155.1, read as the reverse complement.
TGTGACATAGTTTTAGCAAAACTCAATTGCTTATTGTTGGAAGATGATAATATTCGTTATCATTCTTAGAAATTTTTAATGAGTAGATATTGTCCTTAGCAAATAAGTATCAAAATTATTATATGAATGAGATTAACTTTGTATGACATATATTTTTTATTTATATAGTTTCATACTTCTTTAAATAAAAATTCTATCTTAATTTTTTTACTCAAGAGGTAGCACGTGCCACCCACACTAGTTTTTTTTTTTTTTTTTTTTTTTTTTTTTTTTTTTTTTAACTCATTAACATAAAAATAAAAAATAAAAACAATTGAGTCCTAATATTATAAAAACTTCTAAAACATAGCAATACAATAATTCAAGTATTAAAAATCATAAAAAATAAAAAAATAACAATACAACTGTAAGGTTGAATTTTATCAACCATCTTGTTGGCTTTATTCCATGCCAAATTTGCTTGTATTTTATCAATTAGTAACCCTGTATTTAGGTGGGAATCATGTAAAGGTAGTGTGTGAGAGAGTGTGAAGAAATGCTCAAGATTGTGCAAAGAAGCAGGGACTCGCGACTGGATCTCGAGGGTGGCTCGCGGTTTGCAAGCCGCCAGAAGTTGCACACGTGCCAAGCATGCCAGAAGTTGAAGCCTCATGCCAGCTGGAGCACTATAGGACAAAAAGTACAGACTGGCCGTTTAGTTACCTTGCGGCTTGTAAGGTTGAATTTTATCAACCAACTTGTTGGCTTTATTCCGTGCCAAATTTGCTTGTATTTTAGCAATTAGTAATCCTGTATTTAGGTGGGAATCATGTAAGGGTAGTGTGTGAGAGAGTGTGAAGAAATGCTAAAAATTGTGCAAAGAAGCAGGGGCTTGCAACTGGATCTCGAGGGTGGCTTGCGCCTTGCAAGCCGCCAAAAAAGTGCACACATGTCAAGCATGCCAGAAGCTGAAGAGTTGCACCAGCTGTTGCACTACAGGACAAAAGTCCTAGGCTGGCTAAGCCGTTAGCTCGCGGCTTGAACTCGCGACTCAACCCAGTCGCGAGGTCAAGTCGCCAGAACACCCTGTTTGGGAAAAAATGACTTTTCACATTCCTTCTCACCCTACTATATATATACCCTTATACCCATGATATTGAGAGAGCTTCCAGAGAGAATTTTGAGAGAGAAACCTTAGAGAAAAACATGATTGATTCATCCACAATCTTCACATAAAGACTCTTCAAATTCCTCTACTCTCTTCCTCTCCATTGTCAAATCCTTGAGAGGTACATTACTAGAACCTTTTCTCACCATACCCATATCTGTGAGGAGGCCATTTGGTGTTTGGGAAGCAGTTAAGAAGGGACCAATTTCATATTGGTAGATGCTATGGTCAAGTAGCGGAATCCGGTAAGCTAAAGAAGAAATAGGTTCGACGTAACCTCGTTGGAGTAGGAGCTTGGAGGGCTTAGGTACATTGGGTAGATTGGGCTTGGAGGGTCTTTTGCTGTTCATGTATCCCAACTACATTCTTTAGTGGATTGTTTATCGCTTGGAGGGCGGTGGAGAGGTTTTACGCCGAGGGCTTTCGTTTCCTCTTTGATAACACATCGAGTGTTGTCCTTGTGTTTGCATCTCTCTTCCCTTAATCTTTTCCATTTAATTTCTGTTGTGGATGTGAATTTAATTGGTTTAGATTCTTTATCAATTCTGTATTAACCTTACGTTCATTTTCCGCACATTAATTGTTTGATATTAAGCTTGAATTGGTAATTTGTAAATTAGGGGTCTAAACGTTCAAGGTGTTTTATACACTTATTAAAATTTCAATTGGTATCAGAGTGGGTACACCCTTATTGGTTTCATTACCATAGTGTGATCCTTGACCCCATATTGAGATGGACCGATCTCAATCTTTAAATGCTCCACCATATTTTGATGGTAGCAACTATGCCTTTTGGAAGGTAAGGATGAGAGCATTTCTGTGTTCTATTGATGAGGCTGTTTGGTATGCTGTTGAAATAGGTTGGACAAAGCCAGAGGTAGCCAAATCCACTTAGGATAAGGCAGCTCTAGCGGCATCAAATGCTAATAGTAAAGCACTTAATGCAATTTTTTGTGGTGTGTCCCTAGATGAATTCCATTGGATTTCTCATATCACCGTTGCCCAGGAAGCATGGCAGATTTTGGAAACCACTTATGAGGGTACAAAGAAAGTGAAAGACACAAAGCTACAAATGCTGGTTTGAGGAGCTCAGGATGAGCGAAGATGAGTCCTTTGACTATTTCTATAGTAAGCTAAATGAAGTGGTCATCAGCAAGTTTAACCTAGGAGAGAAAACGGAGGACTCAAAAGTTGTAAGAAAAATTCTTCATTCATTGCCGAAGAGCTTCCATGCAAAGGTGACTGCAATAGAGGAAAGCAAAGACCTTGATGAAATCAAAGTCCAAGAGCTGATCGATTCTCTCCAGACGTATGAATTTTCGTTACCAAATCAAAGAAAGAGCAAATCACTGGCTCTTAAGACAATAAATGAAAAGGTGGAAGGTCATGGTTCATCGGATGAGGATGCAGTAGAAAAGGATGTTGCCTACCTTGCAAAGAATTTCCGCAAATTTCTAAAGCTCAAAAACAGTGAGAAATTTGGTGATAAAGGGAAATTTATGAGTTCCAGAAAGGAGAAGAAAGACTTCAAAAAAAGAGAAGGGAAAGAGTCCCAATCTACAGAAGGAGTCACTTGTTTTGAGTGTAATGGATAGGGTCATTTCAAAAAGGAATGTCCTAATTATCTGAGATCGAAGGGCAAAGTGTATGCCACCACTCTCAGTGACTCAAATTCCTCCACCTCTAATTCGGAGGATAGCTGTGATGAAGAAGGGAATTTCTCAGCATTCATGACTGTTGCTCATGTTGAGTCTTCGGAGGACTTGAATTTGCTTGTGGAAGAACTTAGGGAGCATAGTGATGAAGAATTCATGGGAATTGTAGAAGAATCAGATGCTGAAGAAGATGAAGATATAGCTGGTCTGAAAGAGAACTACAATTCTCTACTTGAGAAGTCAGGAGAATATGCTAGGGTGGCCAAAGCAACTGTGAAAAAGATGAAGAAAGCTGAAGAGGACTATAAAAGTCTTCTAGTGAGATATAAGGAGGCCAAGTGTGAGATAGAGATGCTAAATGGCGAGCTAACTGAGGCTTACACCTAGGTAAAATTCCTTGAGCTTGAGGTGATTCAAGCAAATGCCAAGATGGAGCGAGTCTCTACAAAGAAGCTTGATGATGTCCTTTCTTCTTAAAAGACCTCTTCTGACAAAACCGGATTAGGATACACAGGTGAAAGTAGTTCAGCTATGAACATCTCCAAAAAAGTGAAGTTTGTGAAGGCCAAAGAGCTGGTTGTAGTTGTCCCTACTGTTGAAAAGGCAAATATTGAGAAGAAGAAGAATGTAATTGACCAGCGAGTGTTGAACAAGCCCTGTAATCAATCTGTGGTCAAGTTTGAAGGGAGATCAAAATCTCTTCCTTGATCGCAAAGAGGTCTTAGAACGAATCATGTGTGCCATCACTGCGGACTTCAAGGGCACACCCGACCCAATTGTCATAAGTTGAGAGCATTGAGGAATGCTGGTGACCAAAGGTCAAGAAGGCCAAGAAATGACAAGAGGACTTGGGCTGTTGAGTCATCAAGAGATCGAAATGTTGATCCCGGAATGATGGACGTGACGAAGATGATTGGTGCATTCACCAATTGCTTGGAAAGCTTCACTAGAAGGTTTGAAAGTCCTAACTCTCGTACCCAATCCTATGCGGATATCATCCCAAACGCACGTGACGTGTGGGTGATGAAGGGTACTCATGCATAAGCATTATCACATGTCCATGCATTAATTCTTCCTATGTTGTATGACTGTTGGTTTGTTTATTGATTATGAAATTTGAAAATTGTGTATTTGTTTAATTTTTGTTGTTTGTGTTTACATTATTGCCTCTTATCAATCTTTTCTTTCTTGTGTGTCAAAAATCCAAAAACCACATAAAAAGTAGAAAACCCAAAAAGATTGATCGACATTGTTGAGTTTTGTCTCAAAATATGTTTTACCTTGTACCTTTGTGCAAATGGCTTTGTGCATCTACGAGCATAGCGTGTTCCCTATGCACTTATGTCATTGTGGGAGAAATTTTGAAATATTTGTGACTGTTGTAAATAGATCTTCAACCTTGACATGAATAATTAGTGAATGGTTTTGTTGATCTTGAGACATGCATAGACTTGTGTCTATATATCTTCCCACACTTTATTTTATTGTTTTTGCTAAAAGAGCTCACCAAATGTAAATCTCCAAATGAAAAGAGATATTAAGCCGCAAAAGCCTGTCGCACATACTAGTATTTGACTAGGAAAAAGGGAAAGCGACCAAAATATTAAAAGTATATGATGCCCAAAAAGCCAAAGGCTTACTCATCAAAATGAAATATCAAAAATTTCAGGCATCGATCTCAAAATGAGATGTGTTGATACAAATAGATCAAATGTTATGTCAAACATGAAGCCAAATGAAAAGTTTCAAAGATATTGTACTCAAGCCTTTGTGGGAGGTCATATATGCATATTTCTATAATTGAGATGGATCACATTATCTAGTGTTAGTTGTATATGTCTTAATTGAATTGATCATTGAAGCGTCACATTAGACTATGAACTATCTCATCTTTGATATTCACACACAACATACATGTCTATGTTCAATGAATGCCATATTCATTCGTGTGATTGTACTTGATTAAATGTGTTTTCACATGCTCTATCATTGGTGATTTACCACAAAAAGATTTTTGAGTGTTTTAGTTGTTTTTGGAAAGTACTTTGTTTTTGCAAAAATTTTCAAAAATTTCAAAAATTGTTTTTCCCTGTTCTAGTGACTCAGTTGCGGGTAGAACCAGTCGCATGCCTAGTCGCAAGTCCATCACACAGATTTTTCACGACTCACTGGTGACTCATTGGCGGGTAAATGCTTCAGTCACGAAAAAGACTTAGAATATTTTTCAAAATTTAGATTTTCATGCTTTTCGCGGCTCAGGTTGGCGACTTGTTCGCAAGTGGAAGGTCCAGTCACGAGGGGTACACAGAGATTTTCGCGGCTCAGTTCACGACTCTCTCGAGAGTGGAACTTCCAATCGCAAAAAACACTTAGAAAAATTTTCCAAAGTTTTCTTCTTAGTGTTCTGGCAGCTGGTCCTAGCGACTTGCACGCGACTTATTTCAGTCGCGAAAATCGCTTGTTTTGGTCAAACTTGGTCAGTTTTTTTAAACCTTTTCAGTTTTTCCCTCGAACATTTCTGACTGTTCATCTTTTTCCTTTTCTGAAAAACTCCCAAACTCACCATGTCACTCTCTAAAGAACTTCCATTTTGAATCATTTCTTTCTCAAATCTTCAAGAAAAAGGTATGGGTTTTCTCTCTCTCACTACATATTTCATGTTTTGAGCTTTATTTTCTTGGATTTGTGATTCGTTACTGAGTTTTGTGATATCTGTGGTTTCGTCTATAGGCTGGGTTCATGTTTGTTGTGTTTGGGCTTGATTGATCTTGTTTGGGCTAGGTTGCTATATCTAGTTACTTTCATGTGTCTCTTCACTATTAGAGTTTATTATTTGTTCTATGTTGTTTGGTTTATCTCATACCCATGTTTACTAGTCACATTGTCATATGATATTGTTTTTGTGATATTCTCTGTTTGTGAGTATTTTCGTTTCTATTTGGTTAAGTTCTGTTTGTTGGGTTATAATGTCTTGTCTGCTCGTTGCTATAGTTTCTTATTCTCATGAATGCTACTATTGTCTTGAGGATACTGTTTACTCTATGTTGGCTTGATCATATCATAATCATTTGGATATGTCTCACAGACATATTTGTTTTGGTATTCCTTGTTTCAATTCATCTGAGTAGTGGTGATACATTTGGTGCTTGGAATTGTGATCTAAAATGTTTGTGTTTGAATTGTTGTGTAAATAGGTTGTTCTATCTCTCACTGCTTTGAACTTTCTCATTCTACATCTGTCTCTGAATTGTGTCTTGATTGAGTGCTTTGGTGATATATTTTTGACAATAACGTGTTACTAATGCTCTGAGTGTCCCTTTATTGTGCTCTGTATTGTGGCCTTTTCTGCTTGTTCACAGATGGCACCTTCTCCTACAAAGAAGAAGACTCCTACTAAGAAAGCTGACAAAAGGTTGAAAATGGACCATAACCTATTTAGGTCAGTTCAACACTTTGATAGATATAGGGATTCTTTCTTGAGGGGTACCATCATTCAGGAAAGATTTGTTGACTTAGGGGATTTGAGGGACACCTTCATTCCAAGTTGTTTTGAGGGCAGAGGATGGGATAAATTATTGACTGACCTACCTGCTGTCTGTGAGCCTTTAATTAGAGAATTCTATGCAAATGCTATAATAAAGGAGGATGGGTTGAGTTGTTGGGTTAGAAGAAAGGAATTCACCATAGATGCCCATGATATTGATGAAGTGCTAGGGCTTGAAGGATTAGAGGACTTTGACTTCACCAACTACAAGGACAGGATGCTTTCTATAGAAACTGTCCAAACTCGCATTGGTGGACAACGAGAAGGGAGATGTCTCAACACTACCGCATTTCCAGCTGACATGAGGTGCCTAACCACCATCATGATGTTTAATCTGTATCCTGTGAGGAAGCTGACTACAATTAACAATGCCAGAGTTATCTTCCTGATGGAACTTAAGGAGAAAACCTTCATTGACATCAGCTCTCACATTTTTGATACTATTGTGGATGGGACTAAAACCACCTCTAGGCCCAAGCTAATCTTTCCTAGCCTTCTTATGAGGCTTTTCAGAGCAAAAGGTGTTGAAATACCTCAAGATATCAGCCCCATGCCTACACCTTCAGCTATCAACAAGCTAACCATCATCAGGATTCAAGTTCGTCTTCCAAGTGATGAAGAGGTAGGTGATCAAGATGAGGGTGACCAAATAGAGACTGAGACAGTGCCTGTAGGACAAGCTTCAACACCCAAAAGCCAAGGCAAGAGGAGCAGAGCTTCAACCTCATCAGAGGTACCACCTAATGCATTCCAGATCATTCTGGAAAGGACTAATGGACTCAGAGAGGTCCAGAATGAGCATACTGACAGGATGGCAGCACTTTAGGATCAGCTCAACATACTTTCAGCCAAGTTTGACAGCTTTAGCACCCAGCAGTAACCCTTTGGCAATTCCGGTCAAAAAGGGGGAGAACTTTAGATAGACAGCTCTTGAGGGGGAGTGTCAGTTTAAGGGGGAGCTGTTTATGTTTTGGTTTTACTTTATGTTTATTATAGTTTATGGATTTGATGTGTCTAATCACTTAGTTTATTGTTTTGGTTCAAAAACTCATGGATCTGTTTGAAAACACTTTTGTTACTTGGGTTTGTTAATACTTAAAGTTGTTATTCAGTTTTTTTTTGGAACTTGTTTATGATAATTTGTGCCCATGTTGCTTCTATAAGCTTTTAGGGTTTGTTTCCATGAACTTGTAGGCTTTTATGGTTTGTACCTTGCTTTGCAGCCTTTATGTTCTATTGCCAATACTTCTAGCTAAATGCTATGCATTTTCTTTAAGTATTCTCACCCTTGTGCCCTTGAAGGATTTTGTTCCTAGATGCATATACTTTAAGTATTGTGCATTGGTTGAGTGTTGGGCATGCAAGTGATTTGCATTGAGCTTAATAACTTGTATGTCCGGATGTTCATTCCAAGTGTGAATGAGCATTGTGGTCACTATTTTATAGTGATTGCCTATTTGGTCAAGCCATGGTTTATTTCTCATTCCATTTTGCTTGATCGCATTGTACTTGCCTCATATGCCTTACAAGTTTTCTGCATACAATGATCAAATTGTGTTGTTGTGTTTCAGGAGTTACTTGTTCATATGATTCAAGAGCTTATCAGATTCTAGAGTTAGGTGTGAGTGAGTTTTGTTCAACTGTTCCCAACTCACATATTAAGTCTAGAGTTTGTTTTAGGGTTTTGTCACGGAATAGCCAAAGGGGGAGATTGTAAGGTTGAATTTTATCAACCATCTTATTGGCTTTATTCCGTGCCAAATTTGCTTGTATTTTAGCAATTAGTAACACCGTATTTAGGTGGGAATCATGTAAGGGTAGTGTGTGAGAGAGTGTGAAGAAATGCTTAAGATTGTGCAAAGAAGCAAGGGCTCGCGACTGGATCTCATGGGTGGCTCGCGGCTTGCAAGCCGCCAAAAAGGTGCACACATGTCAAGCATGCCAGAAGCTGAAGAGTCGCGTCAACTGTTGCATTACAGGACAAAAGTTCCAGGCTAGCCAGGCTGTTAGCTCGCGGCTTGAACTCGCAACTCAACCCAGTCTCGAGGTCAAGTCGCCAAAACACCTTGTTTTGGAAAAACTGACTTTTCACATTCCTTCTTACCCTACTATATATATACCCTTATACCCACGATATTGAGAGAGCTTCCAAAGAGAATTCTGAAAGAGAAACCCTAGAGAAAAACAAGATTGATTCATCCATAATCTTCACATAGAGACTTTTCAAATTCCTCTACTTTCTTCCTCTCCATTGTCAAATCCTTGAGAGGTACATTACCAAAACCTTTTCTCACCATACCCATATCTGTGAGGAGGCCATTTGGTGTTTGGGAAGCAGTTAAGAAGGGACCAATTTCATATTGGTAGATGCTATGGTCAAGTAGCGGAATCCGGCAAGCTAAAGAAGAAATAGGTTCGACGTAACCTTGTTGGAGTAGGAGCTTGGAGAGCTTAGGTACATTGGGTAGATTAGGCTTGGAGGGTCTTCTACTGTTCATGTATCTCAACTACATTCTTTAGTGGATTGTTTACCGCTTGGAGGGCGGCAGCCGAGGGCTTCGGTTTCCTCTTCGATAACACATCGAGTGTTGTCCTTGTGTTTGCATCTCTCTTCCCTTAATCTTTTCCATTTAATTTCTGCTGTGGATGTGAATTTAATTAGTTTAGATTCTTTATCAATTCTGTATTAAGCTTACGTTCATTTTCCGCACATTAATTGTTTGATATTAAGCTTGAATTGGTAATTTGTAAATGGGGTCTAAACGTTCAAGGTGTTTTATACACTTATTGAACTTTCACGGCTTGAACTCACGGCTTAGTCAAGTCGCGAGGCCAAGCCGCCAGCCAGCTCTGTTTTGAAAAACTTACTCTTCGCATTCCACTCTCACCCTAGTATATATACCCCTTATACCCACGAAATGTAGAGAGCTTCCAAAGAGAATTTTGAGAGAGAAACCCTAGAGAAAAACAAGATTGACTCATCCACAATCTTCATATAAAGACTCTTCAAATTCCTCTACTTTCTTCCTCTCCATTTTTACATCCTTGAGAGGTACATTACCAAAACCTTTTCTCACCATACCCATATCTGTGAGAAGGTTGTTTGGTGCTATGGGAAGCAGTTAAGAAGGGACCAATTTCATATTGGTTGATGCTATGTTCAGTAGTGGAATCTGGTAAGCTAAAGAAGAAATAGGTTCGGCGTAACCTCGCTGGAGTAGGAGCTTGGAGGGCTTACGTACATTGGGTAGATTAGGCTTGGAGGGTCTTCTACTGTTCATGTATCCCAACTACATTCTTTAGTGGATTATTTACCACTTGGAGGGTGGCAGAGAGGTTTTACGCCGAGGGCTTCGGTTTCCTCTTCGATAACACATCGTTGTGTTGTCCTTGTGTTTGCATCTCTCTTCCCTTAATCTTTGCCATTTAATTTTTGCTATGGATGTGATTTTATTTGGTTTAGATTATTTATCAATTCTGTATTTAGCTTATGTTCATATTCAGCACATTAATTGTTTGATATTAAGCTTGAATTGGTAATTTGTTAATTGGGGGTCTAAACGTTCATAGTGTTTTATACACTTATTAAACTTTCAATTGGTATCAGAGCGGGTGCACTTGCTATGGTTTAATTACCTAAGTACAATCCTAGCCCCTTAGCTGTGGATGAAGCCATGGAAAAAGGCTATGCTGAATTGTGGTTTAAATGTTTGTGATAATGACTCTATGAGTATGTTTGAAGGGTGCCCTAACAAAGAACACCTAGAGTTATTAAAAACAAAGAAACAAGCTAGAATGTTTGTTCACATGCTGAAATTTTTTGAAAATGAGAATCACATCTTACACAATAGTCTATGTGAATTTAATTCGTTGGTTAAGAAGTATAAAAGAAGAAATAGAAGATTGTGTGATAAGGTTGATAATCTAAAAAGAAAATTCAATCTAGCAAGAGCATAGAAAATGAAGATAAGTTTCTGTTTGAAGGTCAAGAGTGCTTGTCCCATGCTTGCCTAATTGTGCACACCTCATTGAAGGTATTTAATTCATGTTTATGGTATCTTGATAGTGGTTGTTCTCATCATATGACAGGTGGTACATCACTGTTTAAGTCACTCAAAGAAAAGATTGATGACTATGTAACATTTGGCGATGGGAGTCGTGCTCAAGTTCTTGGCAAAGGAACTGTTAAGATACCTAGATTACCTCTATTGGAGGATGCTTTATACATTAAAGGGTTGAAGGCAAATCTTTTAAGCATCACTCAAATATGTGATGAGGATTTCCTTGTTCAATTCTTAAAGAAGGGGTGCATAATCATTGATGAAGAAGGGATTCAAGTCTTGGAAGGAAAGAGGACTACCAACAATTGCTACGGAGCGGTTCCTACGACACCAATTTCCTGCAGAATTGCTCGTGTTGACATGTTGGAACTTTGGCATCAAAGATTCGGACATGCAAACTTCAAACAAGTGGCTAAAGTCTCCAAACTTGAAGCTGTTGAGGGACTTCCAAAATTTGGAAAGGTGGAGAAGACTTTTTGTGGTGCATGCCAAATGGGGAAGCAAACAAAGGCAAGTTACCCCAAGGTGAATGTGATCGCCTCTTCACGATGCTTAGAGCTTCTTCATGTTGATCTAATGGGGCCTACAAGAACTAAAAGTCTAGGAGGAAAAAGGTACATTATAGTCATTGTTGATGATTTCTCAAGATACACCTGGGTTGAATTTCTTAGAGAAAAATTGGAAGCGTGTGAGAAATTGAAAATTCTTTGCAAGAGACTACAAAATGAGAAAGGGGTTCCTATTGTCAAGATAAGGAGTGATCATGGCAAGGAGTTTGAGAATGCAAGATTTAAGTCATTTTGTGAGAAGAATGGAATCAAAAAGGAATTTTCAGCTTCCAAAACTCCTCAACAAAATGGGGTGGTTGAGAGGAAGAATCGGGTGATTCAAGAAATGGCAAGAGTTATGCTACTTAACAAGAAAATTCATCAAAAGTTTTGGGGAGAAGCTGTGAACACCTCATGTCATATTGGCAATAGAATATATTTTCGAGCTGGAACAAAGAAGACCACACATGAAATTTGGAATGAAAAGAAGCCAAAAGTGAAGTACTTCCGAGTATTCTGAAGCAAGTGTTACATTCTCAATGATCGTGAGAACCTTGGGAAGTTTGATGCGAAAAGTGATGAAGGCATCTTCCTTGGGTATTTTACTAATAGTCAGGCATATAGAGTATTCAACAAGAGGACAAAGATGGTAATGGAGTCCATCAATGTGAAAGTTGATGATGCTATAACAAAGGTAGAGATGCTTGATGATGGAGAAGGGCCAAGCTCCAAAGGACTCACAACTGAGGGCGAAGCCCAAGATATTGAAGTTAAAGAACCTACACCAGAAAAGGAATCAACTCCTGTGAACTCAAAAATGGAAACAAGATCAATGTCTAGGACATCAAGTCCTTTCACTCCTCCGGAAGTTCATTCTCCCATCTCTCGGAATGATGAAGTGTCTACCTCAAAGAAGCCATCATCAAGAGTGATCAAAAACCATCTGGGCAGTGACATCATTGGATCTTTAGATGAAGGTCTCCATCTTAGAAAGGGAAACTACTCTGCACTCATGACCATTGCTCATGTTGAGTCTTCGAAGGACTTGAATTTGCTTGTGCAAGAGCTTGGGGAGCATAGTGATGAAGAATCAATGGGAGTTGTTGAAGAATCAGATGCTGAAGAAGATGAAAGCACAGACAGTCTTCAAGAGAGTCTTCAAGAGAACTACAACTCACTCCTTGAGAAGTCGGGAGAGTATGCAAGGATGGCCATGGCAGCCATGAAGAAGATGAAGAAGGCTGAGGAGGACTATAAAATTTTTCTAGTGTGTTATAAGAAGGCCAAGTGTAAGATAGAGACACTAAATGGTGAGCTGCCTGAAGCTTACACAAAGGTTAAATTTCTTGAGCTTGAAGTGGTTCAAGCAAATGCCAAGATAGAGAGGGTCTCCACTAAGAAGCTTGATGAAGTCCTTTCCTAAAAAAAATCATTCTTCGATAGAACTAGATTGGGATATACTGGAGAAAGTAGTTCAATTGTGAATATCTCCAAAGAAGTGAAGTTTGTGAAAGCTAAAGAACTGGTTGTAGTTGCCCCTATTGTGGAAAAGGAAAAGGTTGAAAAGAAGAAGATTGTGACTAACAAAAGGGTGTTGAATAAGCCCCAGAACCAATCTGTGGTCAGGTCTGAACCCAGAGGGACATCTCTTCCAAGATCACAAAGAGGTCCTAGAACGAACCATGTTTGCCATCACTATGGACTTTAAGGACACACTCGACCTAATTGTCATAAGCTTAGAGCATTAAAGAATGCAATTGATCAAAGATCAAGAGGACCAAGAAATGACAAGAAGACTTGGGCTGTTGAGTTATCAAGAGGTCGAAATGGTGATCCTGGAATGAGGGATGTGATGAGGATGATTGATGCATTCACCACCTATTTGGCAAGCTTCAATAAAAGGTTTGGAAGCCAAAACACTCGTACCTAATCCTCTAGGGATATCACCCCAAACGCACGTGCTGTGTGGGTGAAGAAGGGTACTCATGCATAAGCATTACAACATGTCCATGCATTAATACTTCCTATGCTTTGTGACTTTGATTGGTTGAGTGCTTTCTGTTGAGTTATCAAGAGGTCAAAATGGTGATCCTGGAATGAGGGATGTGATAAGGATGATTGATGCATTCACCACCTGTTTGGCAAGCTTCAACAAAAGGTTTGGAAGCCAAAACACTCGTATCCAATCCTCTAGGGATATCACCCCAAACGCACGTGTTGTGTGGGTGAAGAAGGGTACTCATGCATAAGCATTACAACATGTCCATGCATTAATACTTCCTATGCTTTGTGACTTTGATTGGTTGAGTGCTTTTTGTTATTGTTCCAGCATATGTTGAAAATTGTGCTTGTTTGCTTTTTACTTTGAATGTTGTTACATTGTTTTTGATCAATCATTTCTAGTTTTTGTGTCAAAAATCTAAAAACGCATAAAAAGTAGAAAATCAAAAAGTTTGATCGACATTATTGAGTTGTCTCAAAACATGTTTTGCCTTGTACCTTTGTACTAATGGCCTTGTGCATTTACTAGCGTAGCTTGTTTCCTGTGCACTTATATCATTGTGGAAGAAATCTTGACATCTATGTGATTGTTGTAAATAGATTTTCAAACTTGTCATAACTGATTAGTGAATGGTTTTGTTGATCTTGAGACATGCATAGACTTATGCCTATATATCTTTCCACTCTTTTATTTTTTTATTTTTGCTAAAAGAGCTCATCAAATGTAAATCTCCAAATGAAAAGAGATATTGAGTTGCAAAAGACTGTCGCACATACTAGTATTTGACTAGGAAAAAGGAAGCACAGTTTGTACCATGCTTATGCAGCCTTTATGCTTTGTTGCCTAGTACTTCTAGCTAAATGTTATGCTTTTTCTTTAAGTACTCTCACTCTTGTGCCCTAGTAGGATCTTGTTCCTAGATACATATACTTCATGTATTGTGCATTGGTTGATTGTTGGACATGTAAGTGATTTGCATTAAGCTTATTAGCTTGTATGTCCAGATGTTCATTCCAAGTGTGAATCAGCATTATGGTCACTATTTTATAGTGATTGCTTGTATGGTCAAGCCATGGTTTATTACTTAATTCCATTTTGCTTGATCGCATTATGCTTGCCTTATATGCATTACAAGTTTTTCTACATACAATGATTATATTGTGTTGTTGTGTTTCAGGAGATTCTTGTTCATATGATTCAAGAGCTACACAAATTCTAGAGTTAGGTGTGAGTGAGTTTTGTTCAATTGTTCCCAACTCACATGTTAAGTCTAGAGTTTGTTTTAGGGTTTTGTCACGGAATAGCCAAACGGGGAGATTGTAAGGTTGAATTTTATCAACCATCTTGTTGGTTTTATTCTGTGCCAAATTTTCTTGTATTTTAGCAATTAGTAACCCCATATTTTGGTGGGAATCATGTAAGGGTAGTGTATGAGAGAGTGTGAAGAAATGCTCAAGATTGTGCAAAGAAGCAAGGACTCGCGACTGGATCTCGTGGGTGGCTTGTGGCTTGCAAGCTGCCAGAAGTTGCACACGTGCCAAGCATGCCAGAAGTTGGAGCGTTATGCCAGCTGGAGCACTACAAGACAAAAAGTACAGACTGGCCGTTCAGTTACCTCGTGGCTTGAACTTGTGGCTCAGTCAAGTCGTGAGGCCAAGCAGCCAGCCAGCTCTGTTTTGAAAAATTGACTCTTCGCCTTCCACTCTCACCCTAGTATATATACCCCTTATACCCATGAAATATAGAGAATTTCCAGAGAGAATTTTGAGAGAGAAACTCTAGAGAAAAATAAGATTAACTTATCCACAATCTTCACATTGAGACTCTTCAAATTCCTTTACTCTCTTCCTCTCCATTGTTACATCCTTAAGAGGTATATTACCAAAACCTTTTCTCACCATGCCCATATTTGTGAAAAGGCTGTTTGGTGCTTTGGGAAGCGGTTAAGAAGGGACCAATTTCATATTGGTTGATGCTATGGTCAGTAGCAGAATCCAATAAGCTAAAGAAGAAATAGGTTCGACGTAACCTTGTTGGAGTAGGAGCTTGGAGGGCTTACGTACACTGGGTAGATTAGGCTTGGAGGGTCTTCTGCTATTCATGTATCCCAACTACATCCTTTAGTGGATTATTTACCCCTTGGAGGGCGGCGTAGAGGTTTTACGCTGAAGGCTTCGGTTTCCTCTTCGATAACACATCGTTGTGTTGTCCTTGTGTTTGCATCTCTCTTCCCTTAATCTTTGCCATTTAATTTCTGCTATGGATGTGATTTTATTTGGTTTAGATTGTTTATCAATTCTGTATTTAGCTCATGTTCATATTCCGCACATTAATTGTTTGATATTAAGCTTGAATTGGTAATTTGTTAATTGGGGGTCTAAACGTTCATAGTGTTTTATACACTTATTGAACTTTCAACAACAATAAAAAATTATAAAAAATATAAATCTTTATCATAAAAATATTAATTTAATAATATAACACCAAAAGACATTCATTTTTAAAGTTTGAAAGTTAAAAAGTATATTTGTAGTATAAATAAAAACCTGTAAAATTATTTTAATAATAAATTTTTAATTTTTATATATAAACAGAGCAAGGTCTTCCAATATCTACTCCTACCCCTAAACCCATTTCATTGGCCCCATTTGCCATGAAAAATGGGTAACACCAAAAGACATAAATTTTTTAAAGTTTGAAAGTTAAAAAGAATATTTGCAGTATAAATAAAAACCTATAAAATTATTTAAAAATAAATTTTTAATTTTTATACATAAACAGAGCAAGGTCTTCCAATACCCACTCCAACCCCCAAACCCATTTTGAGGGAAGGATTTAACCCTCATCCTTGGCCCTATTTGCCATGCAAAATGGGTAACACCAAAAGAGATCAATATTTAAAGTTTGAAAGTTAAAAAGTATATATGCGGTATAAATAAAAACCTATAAAATTATTTTAAAAATAATTTTTTAATTTTTTATATATAAATAGAGCAAGGTCTTCCAATACCCACTCCTACGCCCGAACCCATTTCGAGGGAAGGATTTAACCCCCATCCTTGGCCCTATTTGCCATGCAAAATGAGTAACACCAAAAGACATCATAAATTTAAAATTTGTAAGTAAAAGAGTAATGTACATAACCTAACATTTTCGAAAAAATCCCTATATAGCAAGCTCTAACTAGTGAGTAAATAAATGATGTTAATTAGTGGTGGGTTCAAATTATAACCAGTAGCAACTTGCCTCATAGGATTTGTTGTGAAATTGTTATAAAGATATTGTGGGCGCAACATTACTTAGGGGACATTTGATTCGCCATAATGTGATACACATTTCAGTTATATTACTGTAATGTTTCCATATGGTGTTTGGTTTGTTTATTTTTACCTAACATTACAGTAATCTAAAATTACCAAAAAATTCACATTACTATAACTTATGGAAAAAAATTATCCCTACCCATAGATTTTTAATTACAAAATTGTCCTTGGATATAATTTTAATTTTCAAGAACAAAATTGAAATATCATATCCTAACCTACTATCTCTCTCTCTCTCTATATGAAGAAATTTTGTTCTATGACTATGTGTGTGAGTTATGTATTCTAGGATTTTGAGCTCGATGTTATTCTATTAAAGAGGCAAATTAAGTGGGTTTTCATCATTTATTTGGTTCCTGAGTTAATTTTTTAGGATCATCAAGTGTGATTGTCAACACAACACAAAGATAACTTTTCTTTAACTTGTTGCAATTTTGCTCTAGGGACAAATTCAATACCATCGTTAGAGAGAATGAAAGCAAAGTAGGCTACTAGAGCTCCAATCTCTAACAATGGAATAATTAAGGAATACTCATTAATTTTTTATTAAGAAATATTTTTCCTTTTATGTCAAGGAGAATTCTTGTTTTCCACACCAAGTAAATTCATTTTCTTCAACACTAAGGAAAAACCTTCCTTTCTACACCAAGGAAAAACCTTCCCTACTACATCAAGGAAACCCAAACCAAAACTAATTAGGAATTTGAGGCAATATTCAACAAATCTCCACATTGACTCAAATTACATCATGCAATCTTCATTCTTTAACGAGAGAATTCTGCCTTAATCCAATCAAGCTTTCCTTGAACAATTTGATCATTGATTCTGAGAGCTCGAATATGTGTGAAAACACAAAAGTTGTTTAGACACCCAAAATAAAACTTACGGCTCAGTTGATTTTACTCTAACTTAAACTAAGTGCGGAATAGAGTAAAAGCGAGCGAACAAACAATGAAACTACTCTAAGCCATATTCAACTAATCACAACAGTAAAATGATAAGCTAACAGAGTAGGGAAGAAGAATGTAAACACAAGATAAGACCGCGATGTGTTATCGAAGAGGAAACCGAAGAACTTGGCGAAAAACCTCTCCGCCGCCCTCCAAGCCGTAAATTGATCCACTAGAGAATAAGTTGGAGTACACGAATAACAAAAGACCCTCCAAGCCTAGTCTACCTCATGCACTCAAGCCTTTCATGCTCCTGCTACCAACTGACTTGACGAAGCCTTGTCTTCTCTAGCTCTCTGGATCACGAAATTTAGCCCGATTGCATCCACTAAACAAATGGCTTCTTCCAATACTTCCCAACAGCACCAAAACCTCACTTTACACTCAGAATGGGTGTGGTAAGTGTTTGGGCTATCAACCTCTCATGGATTTGGATATGGAGAGGTAGGAGTTGAGGAAAATCATAATGGATTGTGTAGAGGATTGTGGGTATGACAATCTCTAACTTTTAAGGGTTGTGGCTAGGGTTTTGTCTCTGAAAAGCACTCCTCTTAATATGTGGGTAATGATGGTATATATAGTGTGGGTGACAACATAGTGTGTCAAATATGACAAAATAGCAAAACAGAATGTTTTGCGGGTATCTCGCAGGAAGGCCTTACTAGCGAAATACTCGCGAAACCAGCTATCACCATCTGTTGCCTTGAGTCTTCACACTTTCTCTCACACACAACCCATACAATGAAATCCCACATAAAATACAGGGTACATAAGATTGAACATAATTACAATCAAATTTGGCACGGAATTAAAGCCAATACAAAATAGTTGTAAATCACAACTTTACAGATTCCACATCTAAGCCAAAACTTGTGGGCACATCTACCTTGAACCAACATCAAAGATGCTCTAGACATAATTTTCTCTTTAACTTCACCAAGATCCAACCTTGAGTTTTGATACCAATTGTTATGCAACAACGGAAGCTGTAACATCAATTATTGTGATTTGAGTCTAGCACAAGCGCATTCACATAAACAAGAAAACAAAACATCCACAAGAGACAACAATATTTAATGTGATTCATCCAACTCCATGCCCATATCCATGGGCAAGGCTAACCAAAATATCCCCTATCAATGATATAGATTACAACGATATTAATTAACACTCACAACTCCAAAACCCCAATACACCCAATAACTCTCTTACACTCACAAAACAAACAAACTCCCTACACACAACAATGAGTAATCTTAATTTCAACCCCCAAAAAATCTACCAAATTACTCTTTGAGAAACCCACATATTCTTCTAGCAATTTTTTTCCTCTCCCTATATGGGAGGAACATTGGCATAAGCCACAAGACCCTTTGCAATAGTGCCTATTTATAAGGTTTCAAACTCATTCTTTATGGATAAGAAGTACTCATTACTTCTTCAATAATGAATATTTTTCTTTCTAATGCCAAGGAGAATCATTGTCTTCCACACCAAATAAATTCTTCGTTTTCTACACTAAAGAAAAACCTTCCCTTTTACGTCAATGAAATCCAAACCAAACTAATTAGGAATTTGAGGCAATATTGACCAATTATTAATATTTTTTTGATAAATAATTAAATTGGTTATTATTTGTTAGTTGCAATGCATGAATTTATGAAGCAAGTATGATTTATTGTAATGTCTTTTTTTGTAACTTTACTGTATGTGCTCCTCTTGATTCCAGGTTTAAAGGGAAATCAAATAAGAGGCTCATTGCTCATTTCTATGAATGAAGTTAACAACATCTAAAATAAGGTTTCAGTGGACTGTAATACAGAGCAATGCAAACATGATATTTGGTGGCATTACAATTATTTGTGGACTATTGAGAACAATAGTTGGAGGCTTTGTTCTTGATTTATGACCAAAACCATTCCAAATGATTTTTTTAATGTAGGTGCTTTCGAGTTTAGAGAAGGATCCAGACTTACCTTCCTTGATACTTTTCTTAACCATTCATGTATTATTTTCTTCTTCTTGGGTTGTATGGCATAGAAGAGTCAAGAGAGAGATAATCAAATATTTGTTATAAGGCAAGTTTACTTACATTGTACAAAAGCTTTGAACAGTTGACCATTCTGTGAATTTCATTGGCTTGTGTTGAAATAACTTTAATGTTACTTTTTTTTTTTGGTTATATTTTCAAGTTTGATCCAATGAAGTCTAACCAAATATAATACTGTGTCACTTACTATACAGATAAAGCTTTAGGGAATTAAGAAACCCTCTAGGGAGGCCTTATACATTTCCAATATTCATTATGTACAATCATCATGCCAAAAACTTTTCACCTTACCTTCACCACTAAAATTTGTGATCTTATGTGATGCTTCATATGTGTGCTATTAATTGGTGTTGGGTTAAGAAAGCTTGACCCCAATTAATTAATTCAATTACCTTAGACTAAATTGCATGCAAATCGCAAAGGCACCAACAAATCTCCAATTAAACTAAATGCAGTGGAAATTAAATTGACACGGTGATTTATTGACAAATGGGGAAAACCCCTTGCAATGCAAAAACCTCACCGGGTGATTTTAAGGTCACCACTCCCAAGAATCCACTAGTCAACAATCAAACGGTTACAAGTATAAAGAATCTTACCACTACCCTGGCCTATCCAAAAATACCAACCTACAGTTGAACCTTTACTTCAATACCCAATTGAACTTGATATTGTAGTAGCCTTCTTTCCCTTAATGCACAAATCTCCAATTTATGACTAATCCTCTTACACGAATCCCCATACGTGACTGAATGAATGTTGTTGGCTGCACAGTTCTTCACTTCATCAACAATGAAGATTAGAAAGCACTTGGTTACAAAACCCTATGGCATTCAAATGTAGTAGCTTCTCATAGAGAAAATAAAGCTCTTAGTCTCTGTATCCATATGTGACGGCTCTTAAAATAAGTCGTATATATTTCTAGGGTTGGGAGAAAAAACACCATAAACAAATACATAAGCTTGGGCCGAATTTCAAATCTAGAAAATTAAAAATCGTAATTCTCAATAGATCGAGCTTCTATCGAGCTATCCATCGAGCTTCTCATCTAGTCTCAATAGCAGTATCTATTGAGCTATCAATTGAGACTTAATGAAACAAATTTTCTTCACTTGTTTATTGGATCAATCTTTATGTCCTTAATAAGAACACTTGATATGCTTGAAAAACATATTTCTTGATGTATTAAACCCAACTTAGATCTACCCAATTACAAGTACAGTGCATTTTGTCAAATGATTAGCCAATTACATAAAATTATGACCCTAACAATCTCACCTTTTGGCAATCCGTGACATAGCCACAAACATAATTATGAGAGAAGTATAAAACAACAATCTCCATAACTATTACACAAAAGTACAAAAGTCTAACTATTACTATGAACTCTTGAAAACCTTTGCAAGAAAATAGATCATGGCATGAGAGACTTGCACTATGAACTCTTGAAAAACTTTGCAAGAAAAGAGATCATGGCATGAAAGACTTGCAACCTGTCTTTTCTAAAACACTTAAGCAAGATCTATCAAGGCATCAAGTGTGAAATGTAGACAAGTTATATAAAAGAAGAAACATATGCTTAAAGAGAGAAAAGAAACAACACATGTGAGATAAAGGTGAAGAAACATACATTATATGTATATATATATATCTGAAGAAGTACAATAGTGTATGTAAAAGTGGTCACACGACCATGGTACATGTAAGTGAGAAATATACAACAAAACGTCACTACATTACTCAATAAACTCTCCCCCTAACTAGTCTATCCCTATGCTAACTCTGTCCCTAACAACATGACTACTCCCATATACAAAACTACTTCCCCTTTTTGTCACGAGTGACAAAGGGTGAATCACTGAGAGGCAACCATTGTATCATCAATCTCGGAGCTAGAAGCATCATCATCATCACCATCTCCACCATCCAAAGAAGACTCCTTAACAGGCTCGGGTGTGGAAGGAGCAAAACCACCCAAGGCGCGACTAGTGGCGAGTGATGTGACCAATACTGGTGTTCATCTGACACACCTCGTCAGAAAGTTGGTCAAGACGACTACTGAAATCAGCAAGCATGAGTTGAAACTGATCCATGATGGCAGGGAGAAAGACCTCTACTCTAGAAGAAAAAGGAGGAGGAGTAGATAAGGAAGAGGGCCGAGAAGCAAGGGCAGCATCCGTCGAAGTAAACTCTTTATGAGGCTGTTTGGCACCCAGCTATGCATCACTCCTCCAAATAGATATCTTGCTGATGGCACCCATAGCATAGAAAGGAGTAGATAGAGGAAAGGTGACGTGTGCATGTGAGAGGATGCATGTGATAATTGAAGGAAGGATAAGCTTATCATGTATAACAATGTCTCAATAAATATCTATCATAGATTCTATCATGTGTGAAGGAAAATCTATAGAAAATCCTCCATGAGAGAAAGAAGAAAATGAGTACAAGGCTCAGTGATAGTGTTATAGTGTGACTGTGGTGTGAAAACAAAGGTCATCACCATATTAAGGATCCTTAGACCCTTAGCAATCTCGGTTGTGGAGAAATTTAGAGTTTCTCCCTATACCATGGCTTTCTCACAAAATAGTGAGGCCATCTCATCTCGAGAGATAGAATAGAGACGAATGTGTCTAGGGTAGTCCAGATGATCTACCCTAAGGACGCGTAGTACCTCGAAAATGAACTCCGAGGTGACTACGATACGTGTACCTCGGAATACCATAGTAAACCTAAGCACAAAGGTATTGATGCCGTGCATGTTAAAGTAGAACTCCAGAATGAACACATTGAGACACCTCTTGGGTATCCCATAAAGAGAAGCCCAACCCTGAGAGCTAAACACACCTAGAAGAGGAGTGTCTGGAAAATCAGACAGAATGACCTAGCGTTCAGAATGAATTACCCGATCAGAGAAGTTCTTATAGAAGACCTGTTTGGCATTCTCATCACGGAACCTCACGAAATCGGGAATGGAGGGAGAAGAAGATGAAGAAGAACCACGACGTGAGATCTAGTTCTTTGAAAGAATAGATTTCTTTGGTGCCATAGATAGGAAACTAGATAGAGAAAGGAAAGAAAAGAAGAACACAATAGAAGACAAGGCTTAGGAAAGAAGGAAAGAAAGAAGTACAATGCATGATAATGCATGAGCATGTTACGTGCAAAAATAATTGCATCATGGGCAAAAAGCCAATCCAAACTACAACATTCATATTGTTTAATCAAGCACACAACCTAGAATGCAAGAAAACATGATTATAATGCTAGAGAATGCAATGCATAAGCATGTGAGAACAAACCAACAACACCTAATGTCACGCCCCAAACTCCAAAGGGTCCAAAGCATGAGAAAGACATCACAAAGTACCTGTAGAATTTTTTTTTCCCCTTTTTGACCATCCAATCCACATAAATCATATCCAATACCAACATCAAGAATTATCATAATAATTCCATTGAATATACTCTCAGAGTAAGTCAGGGCTCTAAGCAATAATTATAAGGACCAATGGCCACAAAGAATAGAGGTCTGAATAAATAATTACATATCATCAGCTTGTCCCATTAGTGGGAAAAATTGTCACAACCACTATAATATACAAAAGAATGACTCAAGCTTATTCTAAGATGTACAACATCTAAAATCACCATTACAAAGTTCAGCCTCCATCAGTAGTCAGTCTAACTACTATTAGCCACCAAAAAGCTGTCTCAAAAGATCGTTGCCTACTCTGAAAAGTTTATAAAATAATGAAATGAGACAGAGCCCAGTAAATAGCATATTTAATGGGGGTGGGGGAAATGCAAGTTTCATCTTCAAAAATAATAATATGACAAGAATGATTTAATAATGAAACACAAAGTTTCTCAAAGTAAATACTTTGAAACTATATACTATAATTTGTAAGCATCAACGATATAATTGCCAATGCCATAATATCTAACATAAGATAAATTACCACAAATATACCACCTTACCACATAGACTGGTCAGGGGATCCACCCATTCACAACTGGCACAAAATTGTCCTCTTTGGTATGCAGACTCTTGGCCCCATGGACAGTAGCCTCACCCACATCCTTAAGGTTTTTCTCTCCCCCTATGGGTAGCAGAGAGAGCACGTCAAATAGGAACTCTCCTGCATGTGGTCTCTTGGCCCCATGGGCAGCAGCCTCACACACACACAATCAAGGAACCTCTTCGCCCCATGGGTAGCAGGGAAGAACACATCATCCAAATTGAAAGGGCACTGACCTGGATTTGATTCCATTATCACAAAAACTACGAAAACCAAATCGAGTGATCACCAAGAAATCACACATGGCATGGTGTTAAAACCACATAAAGCTCACAGGTTACATATACTTTGAAACACATAATTTATGTCTAGGTAATTACAGAAAAACCTTAAATAATCTAACTTCCACAAAGTTTGTAAGATTTCAACTTCATTCTTGTCAAGAGATTTTTCTATCAATTTCCCACATAACAAGACAAGATAAGCATCTTCGAATTTTATAATATACCATAAAATCCATGATTTCCTTATCAAAGATTAAATAAAAGATGCTCATTTTTTCATATCAACATTTCATGCATTCCCCAAATATAATACCAATTATGATGCATCTTCATATATAATCATACATATATTAAGGTTATGACACTATAGTTTTAGGAAAATATAATTTCCATAGGCAATTTCCAAAAGTGTGTCTAACCCAAAAACATCATTTATGCAACATGTTTATTTTTCAAAAATCCCATTAAAAAGCTACTTACCTCACAACCGCAAAAGCCTAATTCTCCAAGCTCTAAGGAGATTAGCTAGAACCTAAACAATATCAAGTAAACCTATCACAATGAGAATAGAGTTTGAAATTATATCTAGCTACAATTTAGGAATTGCCAAATGAGCACTTAATTAGGTAAGCCTAGTATTTAACCTCATCAATAATAATATATCCCACTTCCAAAGTTTCTCAACAAATTGATTCACAAGGCATAAACTCCAATTTATAAAGTTGATCCCATTTAATATCATCTCTAGCATTATGACTAGCTTCCATAAAATTTACACTACATCATTAAGAGACCCACGAAAGCAAAATCAAAATATCCTCCAAGACAAGAAATTTTAGAACTTCAATTTACTCCAAATAAACTCAATGGAAATGGAAAAATTAGATTTACCAACCATCACATGATATAATTCAAAACCTCTAAATTTTCCATCATACATAAACCTTAGGTAGTCATCATTAGCACAAACCATATACCCACTCATCAAATAATTCCACCAATACAAAGCCCATACATACAAACACATAAAAATCACTTCTAATGCTCATAAATCACATGGGTATCATTATTAAAACTTAGATAAAAATAACCTCAAGGAAAAGTGTAAAACCCACCAAAAAGATTAGAAATTTTCACCTCAAAAAAAGGATGTGAAGGTGCTTATGGGTTCTCAACAATTTTCTAGTGATCTTGCCAGAAAAATGATGGTGGAGATGTTGATTTGGAGTGGGTACCATGGGAGAGGATGAGGGAGTATGAGAGAAATGTTTGTGTTGTGTTGAGAGAAAATGAAAAAAGAAAGAGAAGAAATGAAGTAAGTGAGCTGGCCAAAGAGGAGATAAGATGAGTGAAATGAGTGGTGGGGAAGGGGTTTTTGTGGGGTAGTTGGGAGGCACGTGGGAACTAAAAAATCTGCCCCCACCACCCCCCCCCCCCCTTTTTTTTTGGGTTTGACTAGGACGTTTCATTCTTCCCCTCTTATAAAAACTAGCCTCAAACCCGTGCGATGCACGGGAAAGTTATTGAAATGATACACATAATTGTATTTTCTCTAATTTATTCAAAATGAGGCATGTGCCTTAAAAAAATAGGGGGAAAAAAAGGAAAGAGATTATTGAAGTAATGAAGTTTGATGTAAGTGCCAATATGACATAATTTTCATTTTATACAAATTATTACACTTTGTAATAATTATACATATTAAGCATGCATTACCACCATATCAAAATATCAAAGCTTGTATAAGAAAGATTAAGGTCGTCAAAACTCAGAAAAACTATTAGTCACAGAGCACATCTGACATTCATCCTCTAAGACAATTATATTAATGACATTGTAGTGTTGAATTGGTACATCAATTTATGTCTGTGCATAACATAAAGTTCATGTTATTCCCAGTAAACTTTTTTAATATGAAACATTGGCTACACCATACCATATAATCCTTCTAGATGAGGATATAATTTTAATAACGAAAACACACATCACATCCCAATAAATATAAAACTAATCTGATTATACATGACTTCCACTTGTCATGAATGACAATGATCATTTATTGTATACATTGTATCACCGTATGTTGTACTCTCTTTTTTCACCACAAGATAGGGCAAAGTTAAATCATGGTCTCAAAGTACAATAGAAAGTGGTTTCCAAGCTCTTGGCAGAGTTCTTCCTTTCCCATGGTAAAATATCTTATTAATTTCCTCAAAGAAATAGAAAAGAAAATTTCCTCTTAATAGATTAAATAATCTCTTTCTCTAGTTTCACCATTCAAAAGTTGAATTTAGTAAAAATGAGATCATATGCAGTAGTGTGAGCATTTTGGTTGGCATTTGTTTTTGCTACCAAACATCCATAACTAACACTCATATTTTGTCATTTCATGCATAAATATACTGAGCATACTTGACATGCACAAAACATGCTATTGGAATAAATGCATATTGTGAAACAAATTACAAATATTGAGATCACATAAGAAATTACACTATATGGTTGCACACATCCTCAATAAATAGTATAAACTCAATGAAATGCAGCAAACTACAGGGTACAGACTTGCTCATCAGGTGAACTGTGCAATGCCCTCAAACTATGCAATAGGTGGGAAGAATACCAACAGGGTGGAAACTAATACCTACCTTCATTATGCAAGCAAGAGTATTGCGGACAATAACTGCAGGAACCTTGATCTTTTTCTCAATACTAACATACTAATATTCAAAGGAACATTAAACTTTATCGGGTATAGCTAACTAAACAGAGACCAAATCTAACTCTTAATTACCAGTTCAAGTTACCCAAAACCATATTAATCCAAATATCCAAATCCAAACCAAATCAAAAGAACTACTCTAAGTAGAAACCAAATCTAACTGAAATACCTTTATTTAAACCACCCAAACATTTATCAAAGTTAATGCATAATTCATGCATTTTTTCCTAATTTTTTATTTAATATATAAATAAAACTTTTTAAAAAAAGTTCCAGAAGTATAATAGTTGAGGAAAGAAAGTTTTCCAAGGTAAGGGAAAAATGAGAATTCAAATAAGTTGAACTTCAAGGTATGAAAATATAAATAGAAAACTTACTTAGTGATGGAGTGCGTTCCAAACCAGGAAGGTGTTGCATTTAGGCCAAAATACCTAAAGCACAACCAAAATACCCAAATATAAATTATTAATGACATCCAAATTTTAAAAATTAAAAATAAAACTTTACAGGTAAGGATTTCGGCAATCTAACCATGTGTGAAGCCTCTGATTTATCTTTCTCTACTTTATAGTCTCAAATCTCTATATCGCTATTTTAAAAGCCCCAAATTTTTCCTGTTTCATTCCAAAATGGTTTTTAATTTCAACAGCTCGTACATCTTTGCATTTCTGCCTTTTCAACAACTGCCATAGAAGGCTAGCAGACAAAAAAAAAAAAGTAAGAAGGAAGAAAAGAAAAACCAAATAGAAATCAGAGAATGAACATGAAATTGAAATAAGATGAATGAAGAGAACAATAAACTGATGAAACTAAAGAGACATTGGAATTTCAAGTGCATTCTCAAAGGAAAAAATGTTGCATGGATCTTAGTTAAAAACTAAGTTTTGAACTTTACTCTAAAATCTCCTTTAAAAATTCAAAGCCTTGCTTTTAGTAAGTTAGCTCCTTACAAAGCACCAGAGACCTCAAGCAAGAGATATAAATTAGTTACAACTTCACCTTATCAAAATAAAGCATAAGCATTCCTTCTGATTGCCTCGATCTAAACCAAGCTTGCTAAAGCCATTTGTTAGAACCTACACCAAACATATCTTTAATGCATTGTATAAACACGCTGTCTTGATCAAAAATCCAATCATCTCCAAATGGAGTGACGCCCAAAGTAAAACCAAATGCTTATAGTAATATAAATTTAAAAGTTGCATGAAGTTGAACAAATAATAGTAAATCCTCAATTCTCACTACGCAATATAAAATACTTAATGTGGTCAAGAAAACTTTAACTTCCTTTGCAAATGTGGGTATTAGCCTCTCCTCTTTCTTGAAGTCTTTCACCTGCTCCAATGACCATGTCTCATCACCGAGTCCCTTCACTCTCTCATTTTTATTAATGCTACCCGCCATGTTGCTGATTATCAACTAAAACACTATCTAGGTTTGAAGTCTTTTAAAGACAACATTGGCTTCTTTTTAAAAGTAAGTTACTGGTTCCTGAGATATAATAACAGAGAATATTGGCATTGCAAACCAAATATTTTGGAAGGAAGGAGACTTGGGACAGTTGATACAAATCATGATTTTTTTGAAACACCTAGAAGATGTATTTAACTCGTCACCTACAAAACCAGTAGACTAACCCACCACAGCCCCTAAATTATGAAATGCAAAAAGATAAAAGAAAAAAAAGAAGAACAGTTGGACATCAAAGAAGAAAAGGAATAGGAGGAAGAGAGAGGGAGAGTACCACTAACAACACATTCAAAGTATAACAAAACAAAGAATAACAGTTACATAAGCTTTCTTGTCTTACACAACAGCAAGCATCACAATTTTTTTTAAAGAATCTCATGCCCAAACATTTTCTTATGTTGAGGTTAATCATAGTTATCTACGAAACAAATGAAGATTCTCTGCCTCTCACATTCAATATATGAATGACTTATATAATCTCTCTAATGGACTATTTCAGGTTATCAGATCTTCTACCTTTAATGACTAAGTTGAAATCATGTCTATTAAACATTTGAAATCTAAAACCATATTATAGTAAAACTGGTATTGTACACTATAAATAACTTGAAAAAATTAGCAAGGGGGAGAATCTTTCCAAGCTTAAAATTTAAAAGTATGGAGGACTAAAGATAGAAAGCTCTAGTATGGATTTAGGAACTAATTTATGTGGAAAAAAATCATGCCACATGAACACGTCTTTAGGAATTCCATCAAACAACTTGTGAGAAGCCAATAACAAATCCGGGAAAGACTTCCAGTTTGAATTCTTTCAAACTCAGCTTGATTTGCCATCTAAAACAAACTTTCTAACAAAGATTGCCTAAAATCACTAAAATGAGTAGCACCATAGACCACACAGGCTATATATTGATTACTATCTTAGGCATTGCAAAGCTGATTAGTGCTGTCAATTTCAAAAACTTAGCAGTCTCAATTTTCAAAAGAGAAAAAATACTAATCGTAATGAATTTCATAAATGATCACTTAAAACCAAACCAATCTAATTCAAGTCAGAACTAATGCAACAATAATTTAAAATGTTAAAAATTAACAATCGGACAAATTACCTATCAGTGGCATGCTAATGGAATCCTAACTCAAAACCAAATCTAATTGAAATAACTAAATCTAAACCAATCCAGCCAAGAAATTCAAACCTAAATCATATTCAAAAACGAAACCAAAAAAAAAAAAAAAAAAAAAACCAAAAACAATAACTTTACCGGTTACAGGTATATGGCCTGTCTCTCTGTGCCTTAGGGACTCTATCTGGGTGTATGATGTTCCGGTAGAAAGACCTAAAATAAGATTGAAAAAGGAAAATAAAAATTAGAAACGGAAATACCCATTGATTTCAATCCTCTACTTATTTAATCTCAATGGTTTTGTAAAGATTAGAAACGAAAGTACCCAAACTGAAATCAATATTTTTAGTGATTTCTGTAATCTAAAAAACAAACCAAAAGCAAATATCTAAAATTGAGAAAACAAACATTTTGATAGAGAACCCAAAAACCCGAAACAAAAACAAATCAAATCTAAACATATCAACAAAAAACTCAATTAAAAGTAACATTTCATACCCAAATGGCTAAATCTAAAAAATAGGGAAAAAATTTGTACCGGTGCCAATTCCGACGATTTGGGTGGCGGATATATGGCCTAACATAGTTGATGGTCCATATTTTTTTCTTTTGGTGTGCTTGCGGTTCCGATGGTCCAAGTCTGGCGAGGGAACGGATAATGGCTAGCCTTAGATATTTCTTTTCTCTCATGGCGCCTACAGACTCTGCTTGGTTCTTCTACCTCCGTATCCCTTAATCAAAACCAAATCTGATCCAAAATACCAATCTAAATCATAATTAACACCCAATTGATTCTCCAAATAAAAACCAAAATCCCTAAATTTTTAAATTTAAAACAAAACTTTACCAGTAACGATTCCAGTAGTCTGATAATGGGTGGAGTGGAGGCTTACAGTGATGGCAGAACTTGTGGTGGCACCCCTCTCTCAATCCATGGTGCGTTAATAGTCTAACGCTTATTCTTCCTCTTCTACCAAAAAAATTCCAATCGATCGCTCTCTTTGAACAATAATTTCTCCGTATGTGGGCAGAAATCTATGTGGGCAAGTTTGCACTCTGTTGCAGAGGAGAAACAGAAGATAGTGCAAACTGCGAAGCAGATCGACAAGGAAGGGTTT
The DNA here is from genome assembly GCA_028535165.1 of Quercus tomentella. Lineage (NCBI taxonomy): Eukaryota > Viridiplantae > Streptophyta > Magnoliopsida > Fagales > Fagaceae > Quercus > Quercus tomentella. Next base: position 62,413,251 of record JAPQVY010000155.1, on the reverse strand, counting down.
TTCTTTTGGCCGTTTGTGTTTAACGAATGGAAACAGTGGTTGTTTTTGTATAACGTTTGGTTTTGAGTCTTATTTTTGTTATTTATAGTGAGAGGCTTTCAAATGGCATTGTAAAAGTAAAAGTAAAGTTTTCAGATTATTGAAATGGTGCAACGTGCGAATGGTTTAACTTAAAATTATATATGTGGCAGTATTTTAAGTGGCCTTTTTTCCTAACGTGGCAGCACCTCCTTAAAGGCTTTTGCTTTTATATATAGTATTAGATTTCATCCTCGAAATTTTACATACCTTGTGTAAGGTTGAATTTATTCAACCATCTAATTGGCTTTATTCCGTGCCAAATTTGCTTGTATTTCAGCATTTAGTAACCCTGTATTTAGGTGGGTTTGTTGTAAGAGTAGTGAGTGAGATAGAGTGTAGATTGCTCAAGACTGTGCAAGAAAACAGAGACTCGCAGCTTGATCTCGTGGGTGACTCGTGGCTGCAAGCCGTCAAATGCAGCACACGTGCCAAGCATGCCAGAAGGTGAACAATCATGCTAGCTGGAGCACTACAGGACAAAACAGGGCAACTGGCCATACGGTTATCTCGCGACTGGATCTCGCGACTCAGTCAAGTCGCGAGGCCAAGCCGCGAGCCAACCCTGTTTTGAAAAACCTGACGTTTCATATTCTCCACTCACCTCAGTATAAATACCCCTTATACCCACAAATGAGAGAGAGCTTCCAGAGAGAATTGTGAGAGAGAAACCCTAAAGTAAAACAAGATTGATTCATCTACAATCTTTACATAAGTGTCTCTTCAAATTCCTCAACTCTCTCCCTCTCCATTGTCAAACTCTTGAGAGGCATTTTACCAAAACCTTGTTCTCACCATATCCATTACTGTGAGAGGGCTGTTTGGTGTTCTGGGAAGCCGTTAGGAAGGAACCAATCTTCATTGGTTGATGCTATGGTCCAGTAGCGGAATCCGGGAAGCTAGAAAAGAAAAAGATTCGGCGCAACCTCATTGGAGCAAGAAGCTTGGAGGGCTTAGGTGCACTGGGTAGATTAGGCTTGGAGGGTTTATTGCTGTCCATGTATCCCAACTACATTTTCTAGTGGATTGTTTACCGCTTGGAGGGCGGTGGAGAGGTTTTACGCCGAGGGCTTCGGTTTCCTCTTCGATAACACATCGCGTGTTGTCTTTGTGTTTGCATCTTCCTTCCCTTTTATCTTTGCCTTTTATTATCTGCTGTGGGTTGTGATTTTAATTTGGCTTAGATAGTTTTTCCAATTCTATATTATAGCTTTTGTTCATTTTCCGCACACTAGTTGTTTGACATAAAGCTTGAATTGGTTAATTTGTAAATTGGGGGTCTAAACGTTCAAGGGTGTTTTTACACTATTTGAACTTTCACCTTGATTCTAAAAAAGGCTTGGGTATCTTGACAACATATCATCCTCACGCTCCCAAGATGCCTCTTTCACTGAATGATTCTTCTAAGCACCTTTACCCAAGATATAGTTCTATTGCGTAACACTTGCTCCTTACGATCAAAAATCTCTACCGGAACTTCTTCATATGATAAGTCATCTCTAATTTGAAGAGGCTCATAGCTCAAAACATGTGAAGGATCTAAAATCTATTTCCTTAACATAGACTCATGAAAAACATTATGAATTCCTGACAGGGCCGGTGGTAGGGCAATTTTATATGCAACTTCGCCCACTCTCTCCAAGACCTCAAAAGGCCTTACAAACCTAGGGCTTAACTTATCCTTTTTGCCAAATCTCATTACTCCTTTCATAGGTGCAACTAGTAGGAAAGCTTTATCTCCAATTTCAAGTTCCAAAGCCTTCCTTTTAATGTCATAATAGCTCTTTTGTCTACTTTGGGCTGCTCGAAGTCGATCACGAATCATATTTACCTATTCACAAGTCCTCTGAATAATCTCTGGCCCCAAGAGTTTTCGTTCTCCAACCTTATCCCAACAAATTGGGGATCTACACTTTCTCCCATACAAAGCCTCATAAGGTACTGCTTTGATAATTCAATGGTAACTATTATTGTAAGCAAACTCCACCAAAGGTAAGTGACTAGCCCAACTCCCTTTAAGATTCAAAACACATGCTCTCAACATATCTTCTAGAGTTTGAATAGTCCTTTCAGACTGGCCATTTGTCTGAGGGTGGAAAGTTATGCTAAAATTCAATCTAGTACCCAATGCCTTTTGCACACCACCCCAAAAATGAGAAGTAAACCTTAGATCTCTATCTGAAACAATACAAGCAAGCACTCCATGAAGTTTCACAATCTCATCAACACAGAGCTGAGCTAACTAATCAAGGGAGTAGTTCATCCAAATAGGGAGAAAATGAGCTTATTTTGTCATTCTATCAACAATCACCCAAATAGCATCATGACCCTTAGGAGATCTCGGCAATCCTGAAACAAAATCCATCATGATTTTCTCTCACTTCCATTGGGGAATAGGAAGTGGTTGCAAAAAACCTGAGGGTCATTGGTACAACACCTTAACTTGCTGACAAGTCAAACATTGCTCTACAAAGTGAGCAATCTCCCTTTTCATATTATTCCACCAAAAGTTTTCACAAAGATCACGGTACATCTTTGTACTACTTGGATGTATTGTATATGGGGAATAGTAAGCCTCCTCTAGAATCTCCTTTTTAATCAATGGATCATTTGGCACACAAAGTCTACTCCCAAATCTCAAAGCACCATCCTCAGAGATAGAAAATTCAGATTTCTTTCCACTACGCACCTCATCCATGATTTTCTTTAAATGTGGGTCATCAGCCTGTGACAATTTAATTCTTTCCACCAAAGTTGGTTGAACAATCAAACTAGCCAGGTAGGCCTCAGAATGGCCCATAACAACCTCATTCTCCATCCTTTCAAGATCCCGAATAATTTCCTTTCGAGTGGTTAGCAAAGCAACTGAAAAACATGAAGGCTTTCTACTAAAAGCATCAGCTACAACATTAGCCTTACTAGGATGATAGTTAATAGAACAATCATAATCCTTAACCAGTTCCAACCATCTCTGTTGCCTCATATTTAACTCCTTCTGGGTAAATAAATACTTTAAACTTTTACGATCAGTGAAAATCTTGCATCTTTTCCCATACAAATAATGTCTCCAAATTTTCAAAGTAAAAACAACTGCAGCCAACTCCAAGTCATTAGTGGGGTAATTTTTCTCATAATTTTTCAATTAACGAGAGGCATAAGCCACAACATTCCCATTTTGCATCAACACACAGCCAAGTCCCTTATGAGAAGCATTACTATAAATGACAAAACCCCCGTACCTGAAGGGATAGTTAACACTGGAGCTGTGACCAATCTCCGCGCTCTTGGAAGCTTTTCTAACATTCTTCCTTCCACTCAAATTTAACATTCTTCCAAGTTAATTATGTCAAAGGAGTTGTAATGTGGGAAAATCCCTCTGCAAATCTTCTATAGTAACCAGCAAGGCCCAAGAAACTTCTAACCTCACTCACATTTGTAGGCCTATCCCAATTAACCACTGCTTTTATCTTATTAGGATCCACTGTAATTCCATCCTTGGATATCACATGGCCCAAGAATACTACTTGATTCAACCAAAATTCACACTTCTTCAGTTTAGCATACAACTTCCTTTCTCTTAGAATCTGTAAAACAATCCTCAAGTGTTCTTCATGCTCTTTTTGACTCTTAGAATAAATCAAAATATCATCAATGAACACAATGACAAATTGATCCAAGTACTCATGAAATACCTATTCATCAAATCCATAAAAGCAGCAAGGGCATTAATTAATCCAAATGGCATCACCAAAAATTCATAATGACCATATCTAGTCTGAAAGGCCATCTTTGGTATATCCACACCATTAATCTTCAACTGGTAGTAACCAAGACAAAGATCAATCATAGAAAAGGCTTGTGCTCCTTGCAACTGATCAAATAGGTCATCAATATGAGGTAAAGGATATTTATTCTTTATGGTGACTCTATTAAGCTCACGGTAATCGATACATAACCTTATTGACCCATCCTTTTTCTTGACAAATAAAACTGTAGCTCCCCAAGGCGAGGCACTAGGGTGAATAAACCCCTTGTCCAGCAATTCTACTAATTGCTCCTTAAGTTCTTTCAACTCTATGGGTGCCATTCTATATGGTGCATTAGAAATGGGTGCAGTGCCAGGAAAGAGATCAATAGAGAACTCAATCTCACGATACGAGAGCAACCTAGGTAGATCAACATCCAAAAATCCCCTCACAATGGGAATGTCTCCTATCTCCAATTCTCTACTTTGTAAATCCACTACACTAGCAAGGAATCCTTGGCATCCCTTTCTAAGTAAGCAATTTGCTTGTATGCATGATATCACAAGAGGCATAAAAGGCAAACACGAAGCCTTGAATGGAAATTCTAATTCACCTGGAGGTCTAAACGCCACCTTTTTCTCAAAATAATGCACACTAGCATGGTAAGAAGCCAACCAATCCATGCCCAAAATGACATCAAAATCATGCATATCTAACAACACCAAATCAGCCAATAACTCTCTACCCTCAACACAAATAATACAAGACTTAAGCATAAGATTAGTCATTAAAGTATCACCAATAGGGGTAGAAACCGATAACTCAAAATCAAGTAGTTCGGGGCTCTTGTCATGATTTTTAGCAAATGCACAAGAAATAAAAGAATGTGAACTAGGATCAAAAAGAACTTTAGCATGTGTGGAGAACAAAGGAAGTATACCTGCCACCATTGTATCCGTGGCCTGAGCATCTTGAGTAGTCAAGGCATACACTCTACCTTGCACCTTCTTCCCATTGTCATTACCCTTTGCAACTTGAGATGAGGAAGAGGAACTCGAGCCCTTAGAACTTGGGCAATCTCTAGCAAAGTGTCCGGGTTGCTTACAAGCAAAGCAAATCTTGACCCCATCACAATTTTCTCCATCATGAATTTTACCACAACGAGAGCAAGACTTATTATCACCAGACTGAGGATAGGCACTCTTGCTATGCCTAGAAGTTTGTCCTCTATTACCCGAGTTTTTAAAGAATCCATTCATATGCCCTTGGCCCTTACCATGTTGAGAATTAGAAGGACCTTGCTTCTTTTCACTCTCCTTGGAACCAGGGTTGTACTTAAAGTCTTCTTCAAGACTCATTGCCCGCTTCACAGCCTCAAAATCAAGTAGTTCGGGGCTCTTGTCATGATTTTTAGCAAATGCACAAGAAACAAAAGAATGCATGGAACCAGGATCAAAAAGAACTTTAGCATGTGCGGAGAACAAAGGAAGTATACCTGAGCATCTTGAGTAGTCAAGGCATACACTCTACCTTGCACCTTCTTCCCATTGTCATTACCCTTTGCAACTTGAGATGAGGAAGAGGAACTCGAGCCCTTAGAACTTGGGCAATCTCTAGCAAAGTGTACGGGTTGCTTACAAGTAAAGCAAATCTTGACCCCATCACAATTTTGTCCATCATGAAGTTTACCACAACGAGAGCAAGACTTATTATCACCAGACTGAGGATAGGCACTCTTGCTATGCCTAGAAGTTTGTCCTCTATTACCCGAGTTTTTAAAGAATCCTTTCATATGCCCTTGACCCTTACCATGTTGAGAATTAGAGGGACCTTGCTTCTTTTCACTCTCCTTGGAACCAGGGTTGTACTTAAAGTCTTCTTCAAGACTCATTGCCCGCTTCACAGCCTCAGTAAAAGTATCCACTCCAAAAACAATAATGAAAGGGCGAATCCTACCATTAAGGCCTTCCTGAAACTTTTTCACTTTCTTGGAATCATCCAAAATCAAGTAAGGAGCAAAGTGAGAGAGCTCAACAAACTTAGCAACATGCTCTTCGACTATCATAGCCCCCTAAACTAAATCAGAAAATTCTCTTACCTTACGGTCCCTCACTACATCGGGGAAGTATGTCCCATTAAAAACTTCCTTAAACTTCTCCCAAGTAATGGGAGTGTCCCTTCCTAACTCCATCCTCAACAATTGCTCAGTGCTTGACCACCATTTTTTAGCAGAACCCTGAAGAGCAAAAGTGGCATACATCACCTTCTGAGCATCAGTACATTTAAGGGCTTTCAGTAATTTTTTTATCTTTAGCAGCCAATTCTCTACTGCCATAGGATCAGGCTCCCCATCAAAAGTTGGAGGGTTTTGCTTATGGAACTCCCCAAAAGTGCAACCCTCCCTCCCACGTTCACCACCCTGGACTGCTCTAGCAATCCTAGCATAAATCTTGTCTACCACTGCCACCTTATCAATCTCACCACCATCAGGAGTGACAAATCTCTCATGCTCTTGGTGTTGCCTATGGCCATGCTCTAGAGCTGTAACCTCATCCACATGCCTTACTTTATGTGCTTTCTTTTTAGGAGGCATAGTGTACCAAGGTACTTATACCTATACCCAAGAAACGAGCAAGTAAATCACAGGGCAACATAGAAGGTTAGCATAGAAAAGATAGATAAGGAAAAAGGAATAGCAAGTGGAAGCTAAAACAAATTTACAAAATAAAGAATTCATCAAACCCCTAATGCCCTGACTTAGATCAAAATCAATTCCTATTTTCAAAGTCTACAGAATCATAATATAAGCTCCGATATCATAACTGTCACGCCCTAAACCCCAAAGGGTTCAAAGCATAAGAAAGACATCTCAAAGTACCTGTAGATTTTTTATTTATGTTTCCTTTTTGACCATCCAATCCACATAAATCATATACAGTAAGAAAATCAAGAATTATCATAATAATTCCATTGAATATACTCTCAGAGTAAGTTAGAGCTTTAAGCAATAATTACAAAGACCAATGGCCACAAAAGAATAGAGGTATAAATAAATAATTACATATCATCAGCTTGTCCTATTAGTGGGAAAAACATCACAACCACTATAATATACAAAAGAATGAGTCAAGACTATTCTAAGATGTACAACATCAAAAATCTCCATTACAAAGTTCAGCCTCCATCAGTAGTTAGTCTAACTACTATTAGCCACCAAAAAGCCGTCTCAAAAGATCGTTGCCTACTCTGAAAAGTTTATAAAATAATGGAATAAGATAGAGCCCAATAAGTAGCATATTTAATGGGTGTGAGGGAAATGCAAGTTTCATCTTCAAAAATAATAATATGACAAGAATGATTTAATAATGAAACACAAAGTTTCTCAAAGTAAACACCTTGAAACTATATACTATAATCTATGAGCATCAACAATATAATTTCTAAAGCCATAATATCTAATATAAGATAAATTATCACAAATATACCACATTACCATATAGATTGGTCAGGGGATCCACCCATTCACAACTAGCAGGTATGCAGACTCTTGGCCCCATGGACAGCAGCCTCACCCATACCCTTAAGGTTTTTCTCTCCACCCATGGGCAGCATAGAGAGTGGGTCAAATAGAACCTCTTTTACATGTGGTCTCTTGGCCACATGGCCAGCAGCCTCACATACACACAATCAAGGAACCTCTTCCCCCTATGGGCAACAAGGAAGAATGTGTCATCCAAATTGAAAGGGCACTGACCTGGATTTGATTCTGTTGTCACAAAGACTATGAAAACCAAATCGGGTGATCATTGGGAATCACACATGGCATGGTGTTAAAACCACATAAAGCTCACAGGTTACATATACTTTGAAACACATAATTTATGCTTAGGTAATTTCAAAAAAACCTTAAATAATCTAACTTCCACAAAGTTTGTAAGGTTTCAACTTCATCTTGTCAAGAGATTTTTCTATCAATTTCCTACATAACAAGACAAGATAAGCATCTTCAAATTTTATAATATACCATAAAATCCATGATTTCCTTATTAAAGATTAAATAAAAGATGCTCATTTTTTCATATCAACAATTCATACATTCCCCAAATATAATACCAAATATGATGCATTTTCATATATAATCATACATATATTAAGGTTATGACACAATAGTTTTAGGAAAATATAATTTCCATAGGTAGTTTCCAAAAGTGTGTCTAACCCAAAAACATCATTTATGCAACATGTTTATTTTTCAAAAATCCCATTAAAAAGCTACTTACCTCGTAACCGCAAAAGCCTAATTCTCCAAGCTGCAAGGAGATTAGCTAGAACCTAAACAATATCAAGTAAACCTATCACAATGAGAATAGAGTTTGAAATTATATCTAGCTACAATTTAGGAATTTCCAAATGAGCACTTAATTAGGCAAGTCTAGTATTTAACCTCATCAATAATAATATATCCCACTTCCAAAGTTTCTCAACAAATTGATTCATAAGGAATAAAATCCAATTTATAAATTTGATCCCGTTTAATATCATCTTCAACATTATGACTAGCTTCCATAAAATTTATACTACATCATTACGAGACCCACGAAAGCAAAATCAAAATATCCTCCTAGACAAGAAATTTTAGAACTTCAACTAACTCCAAACAAACCCAATGGCAATGGAAAAATTAGATTTACCAATCATCACATGATATAACTCAAAACCTCTAAATTTTCCACCATATATAAACCTTAGGTAGTCATCATTAGCCCAAACCATATACCCACTCATCAAATAATTCCACCAATACAAAACCCATACATACAAACACATAAAAATCGCTTCTAATGCTCATAAATCACATGGGTATCATTATTAATGCTTAGATAAAAGTAACCTCAAGGAAAAGTACAAAACCCACCAAAAGATTAGAAATTTTTATCTCAAAAAAAGGATGTGAAGGTGCTTATGGGTTCTCAACAATTTTCCGATGATCTTGCCGGAAAAATGATGGTGGAGATGTTGATTTGGAATGGGTACCGTGGGAGAGGATGAGGGAGTATGAGAGAAATGTTTGTGTTGGGAGAAATTGAAAAAAGAAAGAAAAGAAATGAAGTAAGTGAGCCGGCCAAAGAGGAGATAAGATGAGTGAAATGAGTGGTGGGGTAGTTAGGAGGCACGTGGGAACTAAAAAATCTGCCCCCCCCCCCCCCCCCCCATTTTTTTGGGTCTGACTAGGGCATTACACCCAACCCAGAGATTTCACAAAAAACTCAAAAATCCAAAAATTTTCCCAAAAGCTTGAAAACCTAGGAATAAATGCATGAAATGGATGAGGAATGAGAAAAAGATGAGATTTAGACCACTTACCAAAGGATTGAAGCTTGATAGAGGCCGAAAATATGATGGGAAGAAGGATTTTGGTGAAAAATGGTGGTTTGGATCAAGAAATAAGAGAGAGATATCGAGATATTTCAATTTGAAATGATTAGGGTCGAACCTTAAATATATATAGAAAAACGCAGCTTGATAGATTGAGAAGGTATCGAGCAGGTATCAAGAGCAAAAACTCAATAGATCGAGAGGTATCGAGGAGGTATCGACAGCAAAAGGTTCTCGAGAGATCGAGGAGGTATCAAGCATCTATCGAGCAGACAAAAACTCCAAAGAATTGGCTCAATGGATTGAGCTATCTATCGAGAGGTATCGAGAACAAACCTATAAATCTCGATAGAAGAGACATGTATCGAGGTGCTATTGAGCTTCTATCAAGGAGGTATCGAGCATCTATCGAGAAGCCTAAAACAAGGTTTTTCAAGGGGAAAAATAGCACAAGATGAAAGCAATCAAGATAGACCCCTAAACAAGCAACCAAGAAGCATGTTAAGCACTCAAACACATCATCAACTCTAGATGCAAAGTATTCCTAAATCAAAACACACTAAACAAGTCTAACCAATTTTATTTTCAAAAACAAGTTTAGACAGTTTAGAGAGCATATACTACCACTTGTATTCCTAGCATATACTACCACTTGTATTCCTTGTGATGGCCAAATCATATTGTACCTGTACGATAGTATTAAGAGTAGCAAAGAGTACACGTGTTATGTGTGAAACTTTTGCAAGAGAGTATAAGTATCCATTATATGAAGAGTAATAATATAAGAGGATCAAATACATCCACACACAATCATAATTGTTTGATGGGAACCATCACCTTTGAGGTACATCCTATAACTCCCACATCTCCCAGAAACAAGCTTGTAACCATATTTAAAGCATTTTGATTGTTTTTGCTTTTCATGTTCTTTGCATAATTTTTTTCTTTTAAGCATATCATGCATGGACATATAAGAGGGAGAAAAGAAATACACAATTATGTAAGCCAAACATCTTGTTTTTGCTATGCAAGTGCTACACCTTACCAAGCACAACTTTTATGAATTGCACACAGATGTTGTATGATTGACGAATTTTAGTGGTGAGATGGTTATTTATGTCTTTCTCTTAGGATTTTTTATCCATTCCCATCAAAAAGAGTGATTAAGATATGAATGGTAAAAGATCAATCAAATCATACAAATCACATAAATGAGCCACAAAGCTCACAATGCTTAGTTGCGCATGAAGATACTCATCTAAACTACAAGTGATACAAAGTTGAGAAACTTTGTTTCAAAGGCCATCCAAGGTATACAAGTACCAATATACACAAACACACACTATTTTTGTATTTTTCAATTTTTTTAATTTAAAAGAAACATTAAAAAAAAAAGCATTAAAACAAACAAACAAAAAATCAAAAACTAGACTGACTCAAACCACAACAACCAACCATGCATGAGATCAATAAAGTGAAAGAATCACTTGGAATCTTTTTCCTTCTAGATGGAGAACCTTTCTTTTGCATAAACCTTTGTGAAAGTTCAATAAGTGTATAAAACACCTTGAACGTTTAGACCCCCAATTTACAAATCACCAATTCAAGTTTAATATCAAACAATTAATGTGTGGAAAATGAACGTAAGCTTAATACAGAATTCATAAAGAATCTAAACCAAATAAATTCACATCCACAACAGAAATTAAATGGCAAAAAATTAAGGGAAGAGAGATGCAAATACAAAGACAACACTCGATGTATTATCGAAGAGGAAACCGAAGCCCTCGGTGTAAAACCTCTCCGCCGCCCTCCAAGCGGTAAACAATCCACTAAAGAATGTAGTTGGGATACATGAACAGCAGAAGACCCTCCAAGCCTAATCTACCCAATGTACCTAAGCCCTCCAAGCTCCTACTCCAACGAGGTTACGCCGAACCTATTTCTTCTTTAGCTTGCTGGATTCCGCTACTTGACCATAGCATCTACCAATATGAAATTGGTCCCTTCTTAACTGCTTCCCAAACACCAAATGGCCTCCTCACAGATATGGGTATGGTGAGAAAAGGTTTTGGTAATGTACCTCTCAAGGATTTGACAATGGAGAGAACGAGAGTAGAGGAATTTAAAGAGTCTCTATATGAAGATTGTGGGTGAATCAATCTTGTTTTTCTCTCAAATTCTCTCTGGAAGCTCCCTCAAAATCGTGGGTATAAGGGTATATATATAGTAGGGTGAGAAGGAATGTGAAAAGTTAGTTTTTCCAAACAGGGTGTTTTGGCGACTTGACCTCGCAACTGGGTTGAGTCGCGAGTTCAAGCCGCAAGCTAACAGCTTGGCCAGCCTGGGACTTTTGTCCTGTAGTGCAACAGCTAGCACGACTCTTCAGCTTCTAGCATGCTTGGCACGTGTGCAACTATCTGGCGGCTTGCAATTCGCAAGCCACCCGTGAGATCCAATCGCGAGTCCCTGCTTCTTTGCACAGTCTTGAGCATTTCTTCACAATCTCTCACACGCTACCTTTACATGATTCCCACCTAAATATAGGGTTACTAATTACTAAAATACAAGCAAATTTGGTACGGAATAAAGCCAACAAGATGGTTAATAAAATTCAACCTTACAATCTCCCCCTTTGGCTATTCCGTGACAAAACCCTAAAACAAACTCTAGACTTAATATGTGAATTGGGAACAGTTGAACAAAACTCACTCACACCTAACTCTAGAATCTAAAAAGCTCTTGAATCATATGAACAAGTAATTCCTGAAACACAACAACACAATTTGATCATTGTATGCAAAAAACTTGTAAGGCATATGAGGCAAGCACAATACGATCAAGCAAAATGGAATGTGAAATAAAGCAAGGCTTGACCAAACAGGCAATCACTACAAAATAGTGACCACAATGCTCATTCACACTTAGAATGAACATCCGGACATACAAGTTAATAAGCTCAATGCAAATCACTTGCATGCCCAACACTCAACCAATGCATAATACTTAAAGTATATGCATCTAGGAACAAAATCCTACTAGGACACAAGAGTGAGAATACTTAAAGAAAATGCATAACATTTATCTAGAAGTATTGGCAACAAAACATAAAGGCTGCATAGCATGGTACTGACCATAAAAGCCTACAAATTCATGGAAACAAACACTAAAAGCTTACAAAAGCAACATGGGCACAAACAAAAGAAATACTGAATAACAATTTTAAATATTTACAAACCAAAGTATCATAAGTGTTTTAAAACATATCCATGACTTTTCTTTTCTTTTTTTTGAACCAAAACATTAACCTAAGAAACACAGCTAGACAAAACCAAGAGTTTATAAAGACAATAGAATACTATAAGTAAATAACTGATAAACTAGGCTAGCCAAAGTTAGGCAATATGTCCAAAGGTATGTGTGAGTGTATATGACAGCTTTCTCCTCTTGAGCACACATAACTCCCCCTTTTCTTATGCACACTTGCCTTTGTGTTGCTCTCCCCCTTTCAATAAGCTCTCCCCCTTTTTGGCACGAATAGCTAAAGGCTGTCCTCTAACTTTTGCTGAATAGTATCTAGCTGATTCTCCACGGTCGTGAGACGCAACTAAACTTGATTGTTGGTGGAGTAGATAAGTCTTTCAATTCCGGCAATGCGCATTTGAAGATTCACAAACGAAAGACCCAACTTGTCAGCTTGAGGACCAGACTGGCCTAGCTGACTACTAGTCGGCTGTAACTCAGGGGTGATAGGAGAGATAGTCACGGTATGCACAGGTGTATCTGACCCATAAGCAGATGTTGTAGCAGGAGACATGTGTTCACTCTTTGGTTTTTAAGAGGAGTAACTCTTGCTAGCTTGGAGAGTTACCATGGATATTGGTCGAGGACGGTTGATTATTTGTCCATCTGATGAGGGATTCACACCTTCAAGAAGTATGATCTTCATGATGAGACTACAAAACGGAATACATGCTCGTGTTGCTGATCGAGCTGCGGTCTTCCCAATGGTCTAAAAGATATGGGCATAAATATCAATCGGGGCTCCTGTAATAAGGTCACATAGGAATTGTGCTCTTCCAAGATTAATGAAAGTAGTGTTGGACAATGGGTAGAGATTGGAGAACATGATCAGCTTCAGTTTGGTCAACTCAGGAGCAAACTTTGCAGTGTTTTTAGATGTGCCTTTATTGGAGACTTCATGATCAGGCCCAAGAACTTACAAAATGTCTTGAACCTTAGGAGTTAGATCATCATAAGGAGTGAGGTCCACATTCTCAGGTCTAGTGATGCGAAGGATCTTGGCTATGTAGTTCAGATTGATGGAAAACTCTTTTCCTCTTACCAAGCATTTTAACTCAACTCCAATGTATCTCAAATTTGAGAAGAATTCCCTAACCAACTCTTCCATTGGGTCTTCAAAATTCCCGAATAGATTGGCCCAATCTTTAACTTCAAAGATTCTAGGGATAAAAGTTATCTCCAAAGTGTCAAACTTTACCACTCATTCCACTATAGGAGTAGCATCTTCAAAACTGCTTAAGTGAGTCTGTGAATCGAGAGGAGTTTTGAACCTCTCATGGTTTGATTCTTTAGATGACTGAGATGAGAGACGAGTTCGTTTAGCAACAGGGGATGATGAAACGTCAGTTACAATCTCTTTTCCTTTGGACGATCGGTGAGACATCTGTAAACGATTAAACATACAGCAAAGATCCAAGTGCACAGACACATGACAAGAACAACAACTTGATTAGATTCAAGATAGTCAAAAATTGGAGACTCATTGAAATACAGACCGAGATATCACTTAAACATAGTACAAGAACCCTGTCAGCAGTATGAGAGAATGAGCAACACTAAAGCAATGAAAACTAAAACATGTAACAAATGTTCAGCAATGATGAATAAACAGTCACATTTCAGTTCACTGTAAACTATGGTCAATCACACAGTCACAAATATCTGTCATTGTGACGTTCTACCATGAGAATGATATGCATAGAGCAACACAGTCAAGATACACATCTAAGAAACAGTCAAGAATACAAGAGAAGCAAGCATCAAATCACTAGAAACAACAAACCCCTTTAGTTAACCCAATAGAGTAAACCCATGAACGAACATTGTAAAACACACAAACTCAAACAAAATTTCACAAAATGAGGAAATTCACGGATAAAAATATAGAATAGAGTGAGAAAATAGAAACCCAAACCTTTTACCTTGAAGATTTGAATGAGAAATCAAACAAAATGCAAGTTTGTTTGAGAGAGACACGGTGAGTTTGAGAGTTTTTTAGAAAAGGAAGAAGATGAACAGTCAGAAATGTTTGAGGGAAAATTGAAAAGGTTTAAAAACTGACCAAGTTTGCCCAAAACACGCGATTTTTGCGACTGAGACAAGTCGCGTGCAAGTCGCCAGGACCAGCCGCTAGAACACTAAAAAGAAAACTTTGAAAAAAATTTCTAAGTGTTTTTCGCAACTTGAAGTTCCACTCACGAGAGAGTCGCGAACTGAGCCGCGAAAATCTCTGTGTACCCCTCGCGGCTGGACCTTCCATTCTCGAACAAGTCGCCAACCTGAGCCGCGAAAAGCATGAAAATCCAAATTTTGAAAAATATTCTAAGTCTTTTTCGTGACTGAAGCATTTACTCGCCAATGAGTCGCCAGTGAGTCGCGAAGAATCTCTATGATGGACTCGCGACTGGGGCATGTGACAGGTTCTACCCGCGACTGAGTCGCCAGAACAGGGCAAAACAATTTTTTGAAATTTTGACAATTTTTGCAAAAACAAAATACTTTCCAAAAACAACTAAAGCACTCAAAAATCTTTTTGTGATAGATCAACAAAGATAAAGCATGTGAAAACACATTTAATCAAGTACAATCATATGAATGAATATGACATTCATTGAACATAGACATGTGTGTTGTGTGTGAATATCAAAGATGAGATAGTCCTTAGTCTAATGTGAAGCTTCAATGATCAATTCAATCAAGACATACACAACTAGCACTAGATAATGTGATCCATCTCAATTATAGAAATATGCATATATGACCTCCCACAAAGGTTTGAGTACAATAACTTTGAAGCTTTTCATTTGGTTCCATGTTTGACATAACATTTGATCTATTTGAATCAACACATCTCATATTGGGATCGATGCCTGAAATTTTTGATATTTCATTTTGATGAGTTAGCCTTTGGCTCTTTGGGCATCATACACTTTTAATTTTTGGTCGCTTTCCCTTTTTCCTAGTCAAATACTAGTATGTGCGACAGGCTTTTGCAACTCAATATCTCTTTTCATTTGGAGATTTACATTTGGTGAGCTCTTTTAGCAAAAACAATAAAATAAAGTGTGGGAAGATATATAGACACAAGTCTATGCATGTCTCAAGATCAACAAAACCATTCACTAATCATTCATGTCAAGGTTGAAGATCTATTTATAACAGTCACAAAAGATTTCAAAATTTCTCCCACAATGATACAAGTGCAAAGGGAGCAAGCTATGCTCATAGATGCACAAAGCCATTTGCACAAAGGTACAAGGTAAAACTTGTTTTGAGACAAAACTTAACAATGTCGATCAATCTTTTTGGATTTTCTACTTTTTATGTGGTTTTTTGGATTTTTGACACACAAGAAGGAAAAGATTGATTAGAAGCAACAATGTAAAAACAAACAACAAAAATTAAACAAACAAACAATTTTCAAATTTCATAATCAATAAACAAACCAACAGTCACACAACATAGGAAGTATTAATGCATGGATATGTGGTAATGCTTATACCTTTCATCACCCACATGTCACGTGCGTTTAGGGTGATATCTATATAGGATTGGGTACGAGAGTTAGGACTTTCAAACCTTCTAGTGAAGCTTTCCAAGCAGTTGGTGAATGCACCAATCATCTTCATCACGTCCATCATTCCGGGATCAACATTTCGATCTCTTGATGACTCAACAGCCCAAGTCCTTTTGTCATTTCTTGGCTTTCTTGACCTTTGGTCACTAGCATTCCTCAATGCTCTCAGGTTATGACAATTAGGTCGGGTGTGCCCTTGAAGTCCGCAGTGATGGCACACATGATTCGTTCTAGGACCTCTTTGCGATCGAGGAAGAGATTTTAATTTGCCTTCAAACCTGACCACAGATTGATTACGGGGCTTGTTCAACACTCGTTGGTCAGTTACATTCTTCTTCTTCTTCTCAATATTTGCCTTTTCAATAGTAGGGGCAACTACAACCGACTCTTTGGCCTTCACAAACTTCACTTCTTTGGACATGTTCACAGCTGAACTACTTGCACCAGTGTATTCTAATCCGGTTTTGTTGAAGAAGGTCTTTTGAGAAGAAAGGATATCATCAAGCTTCTTTGTAGAAACTTACTCCACCTTAGCATTTGCTTGAATCACCTCAAGCTCAAGGAATTTTACCTTGGTGTAAGCCTCGGTTAGCTCACTATTTAGCATCTCTATCTCACACTTGGCCTCCTTATATCTCACTAGAAGACTTTTATAGTCCTCTTTAGCTTTCTTCATCTTTTTCACAACTACTTTGGCCACCCTAGCATATTCTCCTGACTTCTCAAGTAAAGAATTGTAGTTCTTTTTAAGACCAATTGTATCTTCTTCTTCTTCAACATCTGATTCTTCTACAATTCCCATGACTTCCTCATCACTATGCTCCTTAAGTTCTTCTACAAGCAAATTCAAGTCCTCCGAAGACTCAACATGAGTAACAATCATGAATGCTAAGAAATTCCCTTCTTCATCATAGCTATCCTCCGAATCAAAGTTGGAGGAATCTGAATCACTGAGAGTGGTGGCATACACCTTGCCCTTTGATCTCAGATAATTAGGACATTCCTTTTTGAAATGGTTGTCCATTACACTCAAAACAAGTGACTCCTTGTGTAGATTGGGACTCTTTCCCTTCTCTCTTTTTGAAGTATTTCTTCTCCTTTCCGAAACTCATAAATTTCCCTTGATCACCAAATTTCTCACTGTTTTTGAACTTTAGAAATTTGTGGAAATTCTTTGCAAGGTAGGCAACATCCTTTTCTATTGCATCCTCATCCGATGAACCATGACCTTCTACCTTTTCATTTATTGTCTTAAGAGCCAGTGATTTGCTCTTTCTTTGACTTGGTAACGAAAGTTCATACATTTGGAGAGAACCGATCAGCTCTTGGACTTTGATTTCGTCAAGGTCTTTGCTCTCCTCAATTGCAGTCACCTTTGCACAGAAGCTCTCTGGCAATGAACGAAGAATTTTTCTTACAACTTTCGAGTCCTCCGTTTTCTCTCCCAAGTTAAACTTGCCAATGACCACTTCATTTAGCTTACCATAGAAAGAGTCAAAGGACTCATCCTTGCTCATCCTGCGCTCCTCAAACCGGGTAGTCAGCATTTGTAGCTTTGTGTCTTTAACTTTCTTTGTACCCTCATAAGTGGTTTCCAAAATTTGCCTTGCTTTCTGGGCAATGGTGATATGAGAAATCCGATGGAATTCATCTGGGGACACACCACAAAAAATTGCATTAAGTGCTTTACTATTAGCATTTGACACCGCGAGAGCTGCCTTATCCCAAGTGGATTTGGCTGCTTCTGGCTTTGTCCAACCTATGTCAACAGCATCCCAAATAGCCTCATCAATAGAACACAGAAATGCTCTCATCCTTACCTTCCAAAAGGCATAATTGCTACCATCAAAATATGGTGGAGCATTTAAAGATTGAGACTGGTCCATCTTAATATGGGGTCAAGGATCACACTATGATAATGAAACCAATAAGAGTGTACCCGCTATGATACCAATTGAAAGTTCAATAAGTGTATAAAACACCTTGAATGTTTAGACCCCAATTTACAAATTACCAATTCAAGCTTAATATCAAACAATTAATGTGCGAAAAATGAACGTAAGCTTAATACAGAATTCATAAACAATCTAAACCAAATAAATTCACATCCACAGCAGAAATTAAATGGAAAAGATTAAGGGAAGAGAGATGCAAATACAAGGACAACACTCGATGTGTTATCGAAGAGGAAACCAAAGCCCTCGGCGTAAAACCTCTCCACCGCCCTTCAAGCTATAAACAATCCACTAAAGAATGTAGTTGGGATACATGAACAGCAAAAGACCCTCCAAGTCTAATCTACCCAATGTACCTAAGCCCTCCAAGTTTCTACTCCAACGAGGTTACGTCGAACCTATTTCTTCTTTAGCTTGTCGGATTCCGCTACTTGACCATAGCATCTACCAATATGAAATTGGTCCCTCCTTAACTGCTTCCCAAACACCAAATGGACTCCTCACAGATATGAGTATGGTGAGAAAAGGTTTTGGTAATGTACCTCTCAAGGATTTGACAATGGAGAGGAAGAGGGTAGAGGAATTTAAAGAGTCTTTATATGAAGATTGTGGATGAATCAATCTTGTTTTTCTCTGGGGTTTTTCCCTCAAAATTCTCTCTGGAAGCTCCCTCAAAAT
This sequence comes from Quercus tomentella, assembly GCA_028535165.1. Lineage (NCBI taxonomy): Eukaryota > Viridiplantae > Streptophyta > Magnoliopsida > Fagales > Fagaceae > Quercus > Quercus tomentella. The sequence continues at coordinate 62,394,538 of JAPQVY010000155.1, read as the reverse complement.
TATGGGTATAAGGGTATATATATAGTAGGGTGAGAAGGAATGTGAAAAGTTAGTTTTTCCTAAACAGGGTGTTCTGGCGACTTGACCTCACGATTGGGTTGAGACGCGAGTTCAAGTCACGAGCTAATGGCCTGGCCAGCCTAGGACTTTTGTCCTGTAGTGCAACAGCTGGCGCGACTCTTCAGCTTCTGGCATGCTTGGCACGTGTGCAACTATCTGGCGACTTACAAGCCGCGAGCCACCTGCGAGATCCAGTCGCGAGTCCCTGCTTCTTTGCACAATCTTGAGCATTTCTTCACACTCTTTCACACACTACCCTTACATGATTCCCACCTAAATACAGGGTTACTAATTGCTAAAATACAAGCAAATTTGGCACAGAATAAAGCCAACAAGATGGTTGATAAAATTCAACCTTACACTTTGTTTACATGGATAAGAAGGAGAGTTGAATCCATTGAAGTTAGAGAGTAACATGACAACCTTAAGAAGTTCTCCAAGAGGGGTGAAAGAGAGTTGGGGTTGATTTTGGCTCCCAAAGGATGACACACTATTACTTGGTTGAGTGGCTAACCACTTATAGCAATTTGGATGAGTGTGCCCGGATGCTCCACAATAATGGTAGAAATGTGGCATCTTTGGTTGAGACTTCTTATTAGTAAAGCGATGATTATTCTGCTTAGTCTCTTTCTTAACAACCTTAAGGGGTGCTCCCAGAATGGGCTTTCCCTTATCATCTTTATCCTTTCACATTTTCAGTTTTAGGTTTAGTTACCTCATAGTTATCATTATTAGTAGAAGGGACAAAAATGACTATATTTAAAGCATTAAAAGAAGTACTGCAAGAAGAGAGATAATGATCATACCTGAGACCTGTTTTGTCAGATGTAAATTTCTGGAAGTTGAGATGGTTTGATTGCCTTCATCAACCTTGGTGGAGAGTTCCTCTCGTTCCAACTCCATTTCACTTAGCTTCCTCGTAGCTAACCTGTAAAGCTTCTCATGCTTCTCAGAGACTTTGTACAACTTAGAGTAGGTGGTGTGGATGTCATCTTGTTCATCCATATTTTCAAACTTGGATTCCATCAGCTCTTCTTCCTCATCAACCAATTCTACTACTTCCACAGGAGACTCAACGGTAGCTATAAAAGCACTCACTATTCCCTCTTGATCACTATCATTAGAATTTGCCTTTGGTTCTATATCACTCAAGGTGGCAGCTAGAGCAAAATTTGCCTTTGGTTCTATATCACTCAAGGTGGTAGCTAGGGCTTTGCTCTTGCTAATGGATTTGAGATATGTGAGACATTCTTGCTTCATGTGTCCATATCCTTGACATCCATAGCACTTTGGCCCAGCAAGAGCAGTATTGCTTTGAGCAGCATCTTTGAATTCTCTCTTGCCTTTGTCTTGGGACTTGAACTGAAAGAATCCAGATTGTTTGTATAAGGTTGGATTTTATCATCCATCTTGTTGGCTTTATTTCGTGCCAAATTTTCTTGTATTTTAGCAATTAGTAACCCTATATTTTAGCAATTTGCTCGCGACTGGATCTCGCGGGTGGCTCGTGGCTTGCAAGCCGCCAAAAAGGTGCACACGTGTCAAGCATGCTAGAAGCTGAAGAGTCACACCAGCTGTTGCACTACAAGACAAAAGTCCCAGGCTGGCCAGGCCGTTAGTTCGTGGCTTGAACTCGCAACTCAACCCAGTCGTGAGGTCAAGTCGCCAGAACACCCTGTTTGGGAAAAACTAACTTTTCACATTCCTTCTCACCTTACTATATATATACCCTTATACCCACGATATTGAGAGAGCTTCCAAAGAGAATTTTGAGAGAGAAACCCTAGAGAAAAACAAGATTGATTCATCCACAATCTTCACATAGAGACTCTTCAAATTCCTCTACTCTCTTCCTCTCCATTGTCAAATCCTTGAGAGGTACATTACCAAAACCTTTTCTCACCATACCCATATCTGTGAGGAGGCCATTTGGTGTTTGGGAAGCAATTAAGAAGGGACCAATTTCATATTGGTAGATGCTATGATCAAGGAGCAGAATCCGGCAAGCTAAAGAAGAAATAGGTTCGGCGTAACCTCGTTGGAGTAGGAGCTTGGAGGGCTTAGGTACATTGGGTAGATTAGGCTTGGAGGGTCTTCTACTATTCATGTATCCCAACTACATTCCTTAGTGGATTATTTACCGCTTGGAGGGCAGCGGAGAGGTTTTATGCCGAAGGCTTTAGTTTCCTCTTCGATAACACATCGAGTGTTGTCCTTGTGTTTGCATCTCACTTCCTTTAATTTTTTCCATTTAATTTCTGCTGTGGATGTGAATTTAATTGGTTTAGATTCTTTATCAATTCTGTATTAAGCTTACGTTCATTTTCCGCACATTAATTGTTTGATATTAAGTTTGAATTGGTAATTTGTAAATTGGAGGTCTAAACATTCAAGGTGTTTTATACACTTATTGAACTTTCAGTTTGCAATCCTTGTCATTTGCCTTGACATTCACATTTTTTATAAACTTCTTGAATTGTCTGATGATATATGATTTCAACTTAGTGTCCTCATATTCAGACGATTCATCGTTGTCATCATTCTTGACCTTCAAAGCCATGTTCTTGCTTTTGCTACCCTTGCCAACCCTTACTAAACTTAGTTCATAAGTTTGCAAAGTCCTAATCAATTCTGTCAAAGGAATAGAGTCAAGATCCTTTGATTCTTCTATGGCAGTGATCTTGGCATGAAATCTCTCTGGAAGAGATCTGAGAATCTTTCTAACAATCTTGGACTCTGGAATCTATTCTACAAAATTAAAAGCTGAATTCACTATGTCCTTGAGCATTGCATATAATTCATCAAATGACTCATCATCATCCATCCTTATTTCCTCAAAGCTGGCAGTAAGCCTTTGGAGTTTGGAGTTTTTAATAACTTTTGTGCCCTCATAGGTATTCTAAAGAATATTCCATGCTTCCTTTGCATTGTCAATGGAGGAGATCTTCTTGAATTCCTCATTAGTCACAGAGCTAAACAAGGCATTTAATGCTCTACTGTTAAAATTTGCAGCCTTGATCTTAGTATCATCCCATGATGTCGGTGGATCATCAGGTTTAGTCCAACCTACTTCAACTGCAAGCTAGACTTTCTCATCTAAAGACTGTAAAAAGGCTCTCAGCGTACTTTCTAGTATGCATAGTTAGTACCATCAAATAAAGAAGGAATAATCAGGGATTGCCCATGATCAATAACAATAGGGGTTAATGGATCAAACAGCAAAAATTAAAACCTAATTAGAGTGTGGCCACTCTGATACCACTTAGGTTAAGAAATCTTGACCCAGTTAATTAATTCAATTGTCCAAGTTGATTAATTAGGTTAAATTGCATGCAAATCGTGAAGGCACCAACAAATCACTAAGTAAACTAAATGCAATGGAAATTAAATTGATACAATGATCTTTTGACAAATGAGGAAAACCTCTCACAAGGCAAAAACCCTACCGGGTGATTTTAAAGTCACCATTCTCAAGAATCCTTTAATCAACAATCAAACGGTTACAAGTATAAGCAATCTTACCACTACTCTGGCCTATCCCAAAATACCAACCTATAGTTGAACCTTTGCTTCAATACCCAATTGAACTTGATCTTGTAGTAGCCTTCCTTCCCTTGATGCACAAATCTCCAATTTATGGCTAACCCTCTTCCACGGATCCTAGTATGTGACTAACTCTAGCAACTTGAATGAATGTTATTGGCTGCAAAGTTCTTCACTTCAGCAACAATGAAGATTAGGAAGCACTTAGTTACAAAACCCTATGGCATACAAACGCAGTAGCTTCTCACAAAGAAAATAAAGCTCTTGGTCTCTGTATCCATGTGTGATGACTCTTAAAATAAGCCTTATATATGTCTAAGGTTGTGAGAAAAGAAACCCTAAACAAATACATAAGCTTAGGCTGAATTTCAAATCTGGAAAACTGAAAATCATGATTCTCGATAGATCGAGCTTCTATCGAGCCATTTGTCGAGCTTCTCATCTAGTCTCAATAGCAGTATCTGTCGAGCTATCTATTGAGACTTAATGAAACAACTTTTCTTTACTTGGTTTTTAGATCAATCTTCATGTCTTTAATACGCACACTTGATATGCTTGAACAACATATTTCTTGATGTATTAAACCCAACTTAGATCTACCCAATTACAAGTAAAGTGCATTTTGTTAAAGGATTAGCCAATTACATAAAATTATGACCCTAATAATTGGAAATGTAGATAATTGAACTTTTTATGTGAAATTGTTCAATATTGTTACACATTATCTTGCAAAAAGATATTGTAATGATGGGTGTATCATGGTTCTTTTGTACATGTTAATTTGATTTAATCATCTTCGATGCTTAACATTGCCAACAAATGTTTTCTAAATTGCTGCTTAAGTGGTTTGCCCTTTTTTAAATATGCTCTAAGAGTGATATTGAACATCCATATGGTGCTATAACATTTTTCAAAGGGTCATGTGTATAGTATATCTTTATGCATAAGATTTCATCTCGGAGGTTTGGGCATGATCTTAATATGCTCATCCTTTTTATAAGTCTTACAGTGAAATTGATATGTCATGTTGACAGTTGTAGGGGATGTTTTGCGACAAGGGCCAAAAATGCAAGAACGGCCTAAATCTCCCATTGGGTTCTTTAGAAGTGATTATTTGTGGAGAGTATCAAGACAAAAATTCCAATATTTAGTGAGTAGAGGTTAATGGTGCTTTAACAAGAGAGAAATCAAAATGAGATGAAATACAAGAAAATGTAGAAAAAGAACATAGATCCGATATTTTGACCCACAATCAGCCAGAAAAGAAAATTGAGAGAGGTCGTGAGGAAGAGTGGGAAGGTTCCCTTATACCCATATTTCCACCCCAAAGCTTTGGAATTGTGAGAATGCATCCTAGTTGAATGAGTTTTTGCTTTAAAGTTTAATAACAAAAGTGTAGAAAAGTACATAAAAACAATAGGTTTGAAACTTTGATCCACATTCAGTGAGAAGACTAAATTGAAAGAGGTCATAAGGAAGAGAGGGAAGGTTCTCCTGTACCCATACTTCCACCCCAAGCTTCAGAATTGTGAGAATGTTAGCTAGCTAAATGAGCTTTTGCTCTAAAGTTTCAACTCCAAGGGTAAAATGTGGTTGGCCTATTTTGAATCTAATTGGGGCCTTTTATATTGAGTTTTAGGTGCTCTTAGTGACTAGTTTTGGGCAAGGAGAGAGGCTTTGGACCTCCTAAGTGCTAAATTGATATTTAGTTCAGATTTGCTTTAATTGGGTTTAAGAATTAGCTTGCTTTTTGCATAATTAAGGAAAAAATTGACTAAGCCCCCATTAGCTCCTCATTTTCAGTTGTTTCAGAAACTGAAAATGGGTTAGGGCAAAAACTTTGGGCCACAGTCAACCAGAGTATAAAAGATCTTTTGGGGTGAAAATTTAGGGTACAAGATCTCCTCTATGAGCTTGATGTGCTACCAATGTTCTTGCCCACTTGGTAGCACGCTTGAGTTGGGCTGATGCAAAAAGTCCGAAGAAAATCAACCCATATCCTCCAAACTACGCTTCCTCAATTTCCCCAATAAGTTGCATGGGCTTGAGCCATGCTTAAAAGAATAAAATAAAAATATAATAAATGAATTGAGCTTGTAGAAAAAATGTGTCGCCAAAATGGGTATTAACAACAGTCTTACAGTATACTTTGCTCAACCTTTTGCTTGAATTTTTTTCATCCCTAGTGACCATGATTTGGTCAGGTATACATACCACACGTCGCATATGAAAACATGGATTAATATATGATAATTGAAAATAATATGACAAAAATTCACCTCCAAATATCCATCCAGCTTAGCCCTTTTCCATTGAACTCCAAGTTTATCTGTCCAAATATAGTGTCAATAAGCAATTTCATATTTAATAAGAAAATTTTCTTGTTTACCTTGATTAACTGCAATAACTTTCTTTTTAAATATCAAATTTTCCATTGCTTAAATATCACATCCACTTTCAGGGCTTTTATCTAGATTTTCTTGGCTAAATTTGCACTTCTTAGTGCTAGCTTGGCTTTTGCTTTTTATGAACTACCAAAAATTTTGTGTTTGTTGAATAAGTACATGCTAAAATTGATTAGAGAATGAGAGAGAGACCTAATGCTTCAGCACTATGGCTGAAACTGTTTGTCAAAATGCATTGTAGTATAGTACTAAAAACTAGCTTCAAATAAAATTGTCCATTTATGTATATTTATACATAATATATGCAAGTTGTACAGAGAACTCATAGTTTATGTTTATACTTTAGTTGTTGAGATTGTCTACGTGTGATTTTGATATGAAGTTTACATTTGAATACACATGTTTATTCGCAAGTATTTTTAGATGCACTTCAAAGGTTGGAAAATAATTTCCCATAACCTCCATGTGGTAATATCGTTGCCCAGTATATTTAAAATTTGGCGAAAATACACTTTTGGTCCCTACATTTTGGATTGATTCCCATTTTGATCCCTATTTTGATTTTGCTACTATTATAATCCCTAAATAAAATAAAATAAAAATCAATTCTATTTTGGTCACTGCCATCAACCCACTAACAAAAAATTCTTACGTGGCAGATGAAGTGCCCTGCTTGCTGATATGGCTATTAAAATATTATTAAAAAACTTATTTGGCATTTTTAAATGCCATGTCAGATTTAAATTAATAAAAATTAATTTAAAAAAAAGCCAAGTTAGAAAATTAAAAATAAACATTAATCTAATTATTTATTTATTTTTGCTTTTCATTCTAATCTATATATATATATATATAACCGAAGCCTCTAAAACTCCCACAATTTTCCACGTCAGCACAATATTAAAAAAAAAAAAAACGTAATAAAACTTTTTTAAAACCCAACATGATGCTCTGTGTTCTACCACTATTTTATTCTTCTTTTTATTTTAGGTTTTATACCCATTCTAGAGAGACCAAATACCCTTTCTTCTTTGTCGTTCTCTCTGCCTCTCTCAATTCTCAAAATCCCTAAACCATAGCCCATGGGCACTCTCTCACTCCTTCAGTGGCAAAAAGTGCCAGCCTCCCACCACCGTCATATATCGCCAAAGCCACTACCAGTGCAAGTATTTTTAAACAAGAAAATTGGTGTTGTATATGATTTAATTTTTGTTACCTTAGATTTAGGTATTTGGATTTAGTTTGATTTTCTTTAATTTAGGTATTTGGATAATTGATTTTGATTAAGGTTGAACTCGTGCAAAATCGAAGATATCTGCTTCTTCTTCAACTCTCTCTTAGCCTCCATCTTTTCCCTGAAAAACATAAAACACTAACTGACCTCTGACCTCTAGGTTATTGGTGTTAAATATTTAAAAAAAAAAAAAATTAAATAGGAATTATTGAAGCTTGGCTTAGACTATATGGGAGTGAAACACAAGAAAATGATGGGAAAGTTAAGAAGATTCTATCGTGTGAGCCTTTTCGAAGGCGATTCTGACTTTGTTGATGTCATGGTGGGTTAACCCCTGAATCTTTCTTTATTAATCTTAATTTTCTTAATTTGTTTTTTTGTTTTTTTGTTTTTTTGTTTTTTTGTTTTTTTGTTTTTTGTTTTTTTGTTTTGGGTTAGTAAATGAATTATGAATGAATATTGGCCTCAGTGTTGTATCAATATGTCTCTCTTATTTTTTAGGTTTGATTTGTTCAAGTTTAGTTGAAGCTGCTAACTCTGTTGGTTGACCAAATTTGTTGATTTAATGATTTTAGCATCATCTTCTTAAATCGTTTTCTAGGGAGGCTTTATTACTTGTATTTTATTAGTTATTGAAGAAGACCTTTGTTCATGTTAGGCACACATTCACGCAATTTTTGAAACAATCTTAGATGCCTAAACCGTTCTTTCCTTTTTTTTTGGGGTTTACAATAAATGGATTATAGGAATTCAAACCTAAAGTCTTTCTAGAGAGAAAATTGAATAACACCATTTACTTATCATTGGAGAGGATGTTGTTCCTATGATACAACCTCATAATTGCGAATAGCTACTTTTCATCTATAAGGGCAGGAAGAGAAGATGTGGAAATTTGTGGTGGTTTGGTCAACCAAAACAAAGTTACTATGAAGGATCTGTCAATTGCAGGCCACAAAACCTGCATAAGTTTGCATACTCTTAATTTGGCTTTCAATATTGGTTGTTGTCCTTAGCAGGTGATACAGCAAGACTTCCTTTGCATCTCTCACGCCAACATGAACCACATTGTGAGTGTCCTTTCTGTGTTTTTCTTACTTTCTCTTTGTTTATATTGCTCTTGGTATTGGAAATTTTTTGTATACTTCATTGTGTGTGTGTGATAAATTACAGTGGTTAGATGTTAAATACTTAGTAACTATTTATACATTTGTATTTTGTTTAAAGTTGTACTACAAGTTGAAGATTTTGGTTGGTGACTATGTTATTTGCTCCCCAAAGCATTTGTAAAAATGCCTAACCAAACTTTCCATCACTTAGGAAGTACAAGGAAAAAACTCTAGTAGAAATCTTTCCATCCTTACTGAAAGTTATTTTGAATCTTAACTTCAATGTGAAGGGTTCACTAAACTTTTTTAGATAAGCTTTCACTTTGAGGAAAATATTTCCTATTAATATAGCAGTCCTACACTCCTATTGTTGAGTGCTCTGCTTATGGGGATATTTAGATTTGCTTAGGAATTTTGATTCATGGGAATTCTTTTTTGTTAAGGTGGTGCTGTCTTTGTTAGAAAAGAAAAGGAAGTTTATAAGAAGCCTAAATCTGAGATAAAGAAAGGGTATTTCTTTCCCCATTGTTACTTCCTAGAAATGCCAAAAATAACTGTTTCACTTGAACTTGGGACCTATATGGCTTGAATTGTCTAAGAACTTTGTATGTCTGAAGCAATTTATTAATAATTTTCATTTTTTAATCCTACTTAGTTTCTGAAGATATTTTTTTTCATCTATTCTTTGTTTGCCGATATCTATTTCTTTCAAATGGTAAATATTTCAGTGACTCTACTTCTTTGCACTATCAATGTTAAAGTTGTTCTCTATATACAGGTGTTGAAGGTATCATTGTGGCTACTGCTTCTAAAGATAACACCCTAAGGTTGTGGAAGGTAAAATGCTATTTTTCTTCAAAATATATCGAATTCTTGTGGGAAAGAGTTCCATCCATGTTTGAATCATACTTTCTGGAATAATAATAGTAATAATAAAGAAATGAATAGATATTTTGGAAATACTATAACATTTTTAGCAGTTATAAATAAATTGTTAAGTTCTTTTGCCTTCTTCCATTTTAATCTATTTAGATTTTTGTCATTTTGGGTGTGTTATTGATGGTTGAAATACGGGCCGATTTGTTGGGTCTATTAGTTGCTCATCCATTAAAACCCTTGGTAGTCGTACCTCAGGAGGTACAAAATCAATGCAAGTGAGCTTGGCGAGCTTCAACTTTTAGAGTTGCTTCCTTTCTAATCGAGTCTAAAATCTTACCAATTGACTCTTCACAATTCATGCTAGGTTCGTTAATTCTGCTTCCAACAATCTCCCTCTATGTTCTTGATTTTTGGTTCTTCATTTTGTGATTTTTAATTATTTTTTTATTTCATTCCTTTTTCAATAAATATTAGAGTTTTTCAAAACATGGAAATAGTAGCTTAAACTACTGGATGGGACTTTTGTGAATTTTGTCACTAAGGCACAAAATATATGAGAGCAAACTCTACATTAGGTATGTAGCATATTAGTATTGACACAAATCCTTATTATGTTATATATTAAAGCAAAACCATCTAGCACATGAATAAGGGAGTAAGATATATTGTATATGTACTATAGGATATTTTTATAAAATCTACATTTGTTCTATATTGCACTAGATTAATGAGAATTTTACTATTAGTACTGAGCAATGATTTCATTTATTTGGTTGCTGGTGATATTTGAGCTTTATGGCCTTTTTAAAGAAAGGCTACTCTTGAATTAATTTGTATCTATGCTAATGGTGTATATACTAAGAATTTTAATACTAATGGCAGGCAAGCTTTTGATAAAATTAAGACAACTTTTTTTGGGGGCTACAAAAGTAGAAAATGAAAATTCTGGAAATGTGTAAGTTAGCTATCTATCTTAATTATTGAGAGATAAACAAAGGTGGAGTGATTCTGCCTTTGTCTGCAAAGTTTTACAAGGTAGGAACGTTATGATGGGGGAGCTTTAGCTATAAAGCTAGAGAGAAGAACGAAGCAATCTAAGAGAAACTCTTTGGGATGCAGTGTAGAGTCATCAACAATATGCTTGCACCTGTTTTCTCATATTTAGTATGATAATTTAAGCAAAAGTCTTATGAAGATGGTTATGTATATTGATAAAATATAGTTAGTGAAGCTGTCCCTAACCAATTTAATAAGATTTTGTTGAGTTGATTTGCAAAACTCTTCAAATATTATAAATTTTTGTTATTAGTGCATTCGTATATTTTTACTTTTTGTTATTGTTTCTTTTAGATGTGATATGTAATATTTTAATTTGAAAATTTACCCTTTTTGTTGTGCAGGCAATAACCAATGTTTAAACATCATATTATTTTTCAGAATTTTGTCGGTAGACTAAGAAATATGAGACAAGATCACTATATATGCACACACACACACACACACCTTGGCTCACCAACTCAAATCCTTTACATTCTAATGAATTATGTGTATTCCTTTGAATATTAGTGTTGTAATTAACCATTTGTGCGACTTATTCCTTAAAATCCGTAGCGAAAAGGTCCATTTATCTTAACTAAATTTCTCTCAAACCTCCAAAAACATTAATAGTGACATTCATTTTCTCATTGGATTGACCACTCCTTAATTGAAAAATTTTAGTATTTCTAAGAACTTTACTGAATTGACCACTTTTTAATTGGAAAATTTTAGTATTTCTAAGAACTTTTCTGTGCATCGCACGGGTTAGCGACTAGTTAAATAAGTTTTCTTGATGCAGTAAGAGTTTCATTTATTAAATGTTTAAAACATTTTTTTCATTAGAGAATTTTCGGAATATCAAGTTCTTCCCCAAACATTTTCTTCTTCTTCCTCTCTCGTCACACAGACTCTCTCTCTTCCTTACACCCAGAGCCCTCCATGAACAACCACTTTAAGCTCTAAAAAGTCTTTCTATCTCCTTAAGCCAGTTGTCAGCCTCTATTGGATATTTTGTACCCTTGAAAGCTAGAGGGTCAAGCTTTCTAAACTTCTCCAAAGCACTAGTCGGATTGGTAGCTCCTATTTGATGTTGCACTATATTGGTTAAGCCCCCAATGGCTTCAATAATAGCCTGAAGATTAGTAGTTCCCCCAGCATTCGGCTGACAATTCCCTGAAGATTAGTGATCAACCCAAAATTGTTAGGAAGATTCTTAGATCTTTGACTGAGGATTTTAGATCCAAAGTGATAGCCATCACTGAAAGCAAGGATGTGGACTCCATCCCTGTTGATGAACTTGTAGGTGTAACACCCCAAACCCATACCAAGGATTTAGATGCATAACCTGTCTTATAAATAATCATCACTAATATAATGGAACAGAGTGTAATTAAATATCCACAAATAAACTTCAACCCACCAAAATCTTTCCTATGAAGTCCATAAAACAAAAACTTTAACAATAAAGTCTCCAAGTACAATCTCAAAGAGTTCCACAAATAACAAACTCACTATCCTAAGAAAGTATACTAAAACAGTCCATCAATTAACATTGCTCAAAAAGAAGTCTTCAATATATTGCTCCAACGATCTACCACTAAAAGATATTCCATTGCTCTAATCTGAAAGGGTGGAGAAAGGGGGGTGAGCTAGAAGCCCAATAAGAGACTACATACATGAGGATGTCTTTCAAAACAAAACATTAGTAAAATTGACAAAATATAGTCTTTACAAAACATTTACACATAGTTTTAATAGTAATATAATATATTCTATAAAACTGTCAAGAATAAAGCATTTAACTATAACGTTGTAATCATTAAATAAAATAATAACCACTTTATTTAGCCAAAATACATTAAATAGGTAGAAACAATATATTATGACAATAAACAATTTTTCCACTTATAAGATCAATAACAATAAAACCATAGTTCAATATGGAAAACATTAGATATTAGCTAGACCAAAACATAAACTACTAAACACTCGGTGGGTGATTCCCATTGGGAACAATAACACTAACCTCAAGGAGGAAACACTGCCTCCAAAGAGCAAACAATAACACTACACCACACCACAATAACACTACATCGGTCGAAGACCACCACTTAACCCTGTGTTGGCAAAGGTTGCAGACTGTCTAGCTAACCATTTTACAATATTGCTAATCATATATCATATAACAAATACTTTCTCAAAAATATAATTTTGAGTCATTCTTAACTTATACAATTTCAAAGTAATATACAAGAAATAATTAAATTCAAGTATGTATAAAGCATTGACAATGGTTTAAGTTTTTGGAAACTTCACTTTTGCAATCTTGTATATATAAATATAGTTTTACCAAATATATATATATATATATATATATATATATATATATATGTCTTGAGAGACGTCATGATTTGAAGTCCACATACCTTTAGTTGCTAAACCAAGCTACACTTCAATTGTCTGAAACGATGTCAACTAGGACCCAAATAAGGATTAAATAACTCAATAAGGGCAGGTTTTGAATAACCCGAAAGTCCTCTGATAAAAAAATTCCTTAGCCACTATGAAGATTTGGCAATATAAAATTTAACATATCTTTAAAATACATCATACGTATTCTAGATTTTATATAAACGCAATGTATTCTCCAAAACTAAAACCAATTATACCTATATATACGTGCACATAGACCATCTAAACACCACCCTAGGACATCTACAAGTGTTTAACCTATATAGGATGTGATGCTACTCCACGTACATAAATGAGGATCAGTTTCAAAATAAAATAAAATAATGCAAGTCTAAAATACACTTCCATGATAACTTCTATTCCAATGCAACTATTATTATAATTCTAATATTTTTAAGTAGCCTAGAGACGAAGGTTCCTTAATCAACTATGTGTCCAACGATATTAATAAGGCTTGCATAAATAGATGTTTACCTCAATACAACAAATTTGCTGTCTGCACCTAGTAGTGCCACGGTCTTCTATCCTTTCAATTTTGAGAACCCTAATTCTCTACTCTTAATCTTTACACTAATCACTGATTTTTTTTCCCCCCCAGTAGGGAACCCTAACTTACTTACACGTTAAAACTGATTCCACTTGGGCTGACATTTAAAGCCCACTAAAAAAAACTTGAATAAGCTTCCAAGACTTTAGTTCCCACTAAACGCATATTAAGGTTGTTTAGATAGGCTAGAACTCTAAAGAATTCCAATAACACTTAAACTCCTAACCCAAAAAGGTTTTAATCTCTTATCTTTTCCTTAATTAACAAGGAGACTAAAAGTTAAATATGAATAAACCACAAAATAACTATTCAAGTTATCCTTTTTTTTTAATAGGAATATCATAATATAAAATAATATCATTTCCAAAATAAATTAAATAATTCATCAACTTCACTCTAGAAGCAATTAAATTAAATATAAGAGAGACATGTGTTATAGTAGGATCTCTTCAATCTTATGAGTTGGACCTACCTAAGACTAGCAAATCCAAATCAATGGCTCTCAAGTCTGTTGATGATGTCAATGCTAGTGGTTTTGATGATGAGCTCTCGGTAGTGGCTAATGCTCTCAGGGTACCAGTGGTCCAGCATCTTGTCTACCCTTATGATAAGTCTCTTCCCTTGGACGACATCATGTCTTATATCACTGGGTTTTCTATCCAGTGGGGTTCTGATCCTCAGATCACTACTGCTAAGCTCATTGAGATTCACTATCTTTTCTTTAGGATTGCTTGTCATTCTTTTTGGCCTATCTCTCATCTGCACACCATTCCTTTGGAGCGTTGTGCATTTTTGTATGCCCTTGTTATGGATGCTCCTATTAGCTTTCCTCATCTTTTCATTCGTTCTTTGATTGAGGTTCATAGGAGTAGTTCTACTGCTCATGCTTTGTTCTTCCCTGTTTTTATTCACCGGATTCTTTTGCATCTTGGTTTAGTTGACTTTCCGACGTCTAAGCATGTCCATATCATAGCTCCCAAAGGTGCCACCTTTCTTAGGCAGAGGGCTACTCAGATGAGAGCTAGCTCTAAACGCCCTAAGCTAGAGCCTTCTAGTGTCGCACCTCCTCCTCCTCCTTCTTCTACAGGTGATGCTACGGCTGAGGAGCCCGTTGATCTTCCTGCTACTAATGCTCCTCCACCTTCTACTTCAAATGATTCAGAAATTCGACGTATGTTGGAGACTGTCATGACCGTTCAAGCGGCTTATGGTCAGATTTTGGTGGGCATGCTTATGACCTTCGTGCTTTACAAGCAGATCTAGAGCATTTAAGACAATCGCCTCTGCCACCTCCTTTTGATGATGGATTATGATTGCCCTTTGGCATTCCGTCACAAAAAGGGGGAGTACATTTGTAGAGGATTTTTGTAGTTAGGAGGAGACTTTTGTATTTGTGGAGCTTGTGGAGCTATTAGATTGTATCTAAGTGCTTCATTGTGTATTCATTTTTTTTGGCTCATGATGTCTTCTTTGTTTTGATTGGGTTATTCATGATAGCGGGAGATACATGGATTTGTATATGTTTCTTGTTTCACATTGTTTATTGATTTATATTTATGAGTTATTCATGATATATGTCTTTATTGTGTGTTATGTGAAATCAAGAACTTATTTTTGTTTTGCTTGTATTTTCCACACATGCGTTTATGTGTTTGTTGAGTATTTCAAGAAATATACAGGTTGATTCAGTCGTGCTGTTGTCTACACTTGCAACTGATAGATAGTAGCTAGGTTGGATTTTTTGTGTTGGGCTATATTTTTGTAATGGACTGTTTTTATGTAAACTTTGAGCAATTTTGTTTAGTTTGTGTTTTGTCACGGATTGCCAAAGGGGGAGTTTGTTGGGTTCTAAGACTTTAGGTTTAAATGTATTAGAACTTCAATTTGTAATGTTGGAAAACCATGATTAAAACGTGTTAGTCTTGTTTAGACTTGCTTAAAGTATTTGCTTTTTATGTAAAGTTGGAATCGAGTTACTGCAGAAATTATTATGCAATTCTGTCTGGCTCGATCGATCGAGAATTAGACTTGATCGATCAAAAGTCGTGCAGATTGTTTTTCTGCAGAATTTTCCAACTCAGCCCAAGCCTGTTTGACATGTAGGGTTTTATGTTTTGTCTTAAGTATAAAAAGGAAAACCCTAGCCATGTTTTGGAGAAGCTCCATATGCTATGTGTGTGAATCTTTTGTGAGATTAAAAGGTGATTGCCTTCACACATACTTAGGGTTTCCAAGTTTCAAGATTATGTCAAGAACTTGGTGATCGACTCAGTTGCTGCTTTAAGAGCTTAAAGATACACAAGCTGGTGTGCTTGTACTTATTGGGAATCCAAGAAAGAAGTAGTTCGTGGACTCGGAGCTGTCACATGGTCGTGGTAGTAAGTTTCCTACTCGAGGTAGCAATAGGATGTTAGCGGTCTAAGTCGCTATTATGTAAACTTCAATTCTTTCATAGTGGATTCAATTTTACCTTAAAGATAGCTAGGTTAAATCCTCCCCAGGTTTTTACCGGTTTGGTTTCCTAGGTCATCATATCTTTGTGTTCTTTATTTTCCGCACTTTACATTGATATGATATATGTGTGTTAACCTAGATCTAATTAATTTGACTAAGTAATCACTTGGCTAATTAACTAGGTTAATCTGTTTGTGTTTTAAAGGGTCTAAAAACGTACAATATGAAACACCCATAAAATTATATGTGACAACTAAAACTAGAGACAGAGGAAAAACAGAATTTTAAAGAAAAAACTACTAATTACACCCAGAAGATAGACATGCAAAGGAAAAAACTACTTTACCACTAAAAGTTACTTAAGAATCTTTGTACAATTTTCCAACTTCTAAAGCAAAAAAAAAAAAAAAAAAGCCCAATAATTTTAGAGCTGTAAAATGAGCTCTAAAATTGATCTAATTGATCCATGCTTGTGCTACATTACACGTGCTACCCTCTGTGGCTGTATCGCCCACCCAATCACACCACTAAACCCACCTTCGATTGGGTATTTTTTAAACAAATTTTTGGAACAAACACAAACCCAAATTCTAGCAACTATAGTGGTTAAAAAAACACAAACCCATAAACAAGCAACACAAAACTAGAAAACAAATAGGTAATCGAAAAATGGAGAGAGAAAGAAGCAACAATATCCAAAGCAATATCTACCGATGGAGAGAGAAAAAGAGAGAGAATACCTGTAATAAAAAATGGGGTGGCGAAGAGTGCTCAGTTGATCAACGGCTTGCTCATCGTTGTGTAGGAACCATCGCACATCAGCCCGTTAGAGATGACGTGAGCTCCGACAGATGAGAAACAGATCGATTTTGAGAGTGAGAGAGATAGAGTTTTTTTTTTTTTTTTTTTTTTCTTTAGAGGGAGACAAATGGGTGAGAAAAATGAAAAGATAGGGCCTAAAGTGATAAGTTTAGGTGAGGGAAAGGGAAAAAAAAAAAAAAAAAAACTAGCGCCCTTCGGCAATTAAAATTTCTATTGCAGCGGTCACTCAACCCGCCGCTATACCTAAGAAAAGATGCTGCAGAAAGGAGTATATTGTGGCAGTTCGGTATACCGTCGCTAGGGCTGTACACAGTGTGGTGCGGCTGGTTTTTGTGGCCGTTTCTGCACCGCACCGGAATCTTCGGTTTCCTAAAAACCCAAGCCGTCGCCGCGCCTGAGGAATGGTTCTCCGGCAACCTCGGTGGCGGTTCCAGTCGGCGCGGTGGTTGGTGTCCACCTGTCTATCACACACACACACAGAGGAAAAGATATCTAAATTCTAAAACCAAAATTAAACCCAAAAAACTTAAGGATTCAAACCACAAATCAAAATTTAGATCAAATCTAAATATCAATAGATTCAATACCCATCACAAACCCAAATATTAAAACCCATTACAAACCATCTGTTTGAGTTTGACTGAGCTGAGTGATGGAGTGAGTGGAGTCTAAGAGAATGAGAGCAAAAAGTCTAAAAAAGAGAGAGAGACCAGTTAGTGTTAGACAACCGGGTACGGTGTGCGGCTAAGAGAAAACAAGAAAAAAAATATCATATACAATGACTTAAAAGTGCAGAAGTCTAAAGAGTGAAAAGGAGAAATGACTGATGGGAGTAGCTGAGTAGGAAATAACTCAAGAAAAAAGACTCGTGTGGTTGAGATCAAAAGAGAAAAAAAAAAAAAATGTACAGTGACGGCATCGTTTTTTATTTTTTTATTTTTTTCAAAAAACGCAAGTGCAAGAGAATGATTAACTGGCATTTTTTTTTATTTTTTTAATATTTTTTTTTTTTCAAAAAACTCAAGTGGCATGACTGTAACCACTAACCCATATGGCCATACAACATTTTTTATATTTTTATATTTTTATTTTTCAAAAAATGTATCTGGGAGAAACAGACTTATAGACAAGACCACTCAAATATTTCCTCGTGACACACGTTTTGAACTGAGAAAAGTAGCTCACAGCCTCACACACGTTAACTTCCTTTTTAAATTAAAATTTCTTTTTGATAAGGACGTTAGGTTGTACATTCATGGATAAGAATTCAAAATTTATTTTATAAGAACGACCCTGTTCATGGATGAACTTTAGGCCTCTTCTGGTTCTTAGAACATTATGCCTCTTCTTCTTCAGTTCTACATATTAACATATATATAAAACATGCTCGGGTCGGTTCGGTCTTCGTCGGTGTGCACATCTCGGCGCCGATGGCCGCACCGGTCCGACATTGGCACTGAAAATCTACCGCCGATCACCTTGCTGGAAACCTTTGGCGGAGCTCTGAGCGGGGCGGGGCGGTGCGGTCAGACTGGTTTTGTCGGTGCCGGTATATCCCTGAACAGGCCTAACCGCCGCTATAACTAAGACAAACGTCTAAAACATATATATTGTGACGGTTTTTTATACCGCTGCTGTAAAGCGCGGCAAAAGACTATATCTATTGCGGCACTTAATTTGTATGCCACAACATGTATCATGCACAAGGGCAGGTCAACAAAGCGCCGCAATATGTGACATATAGTGGCATTTTTTGAACCTGCCGCAAAAATTCCGTTGCAATAGCCTTTTTTTTTTTTGTAGTGTGGAGCTTAATTAGCAAAGGAAAATCAAATTTGGAGGGAGATAGATTTGGTAATGAAAAACCGAAGAGGAGTTTGACCAATGACAAAACTGAATTGGGGGTTGAATGACTAAGAGCATTTTTGATGGACTGGATTGTTTGTCCTAAAGATGGATGGCTGGTGATCAGAGACTACATAATTGTGTCTGTGGAGATAAAAATTATGTATTGTTCAAATAAACGTCCAAGGGTACTTATAGGCAAAACGTGAATTTCTCGGGAAGAGACATATTTGCATGAACCAATAGAATATAATTGTAATATATTAATCACATGTTACTTTTAATTAAGTACGTAATTTTTTTTTTTTTTTTTTTGAGAAGAGAAGAGAAGAGAAGAAGTACTCGACTTTTATGTACTTTTAAAATCTTCCAAAAATTTAGCATGTGCATGTGCTAGTATCTATTTTTCCCTGCAAAATTCTAACAACCTAGCACGTGTGAATTTCACTACGATAACGTTATGGCGTATGTGAAATGAACCCTTAGGCTTGGCTAGCCTTGTGCCATGTCACCATGCGTTGTCAACATAGTCATTATAATGCATTAGACTCCTATATTAATTAGTCACCTATGTTTAATTCATATTATTTTCTAACTAGCTAAATGATTTTCAAGATTCCAATTCTTAAGAATTTGATTTATTTTAAGAATTTGTACAATACTTGATCATTATTTGTTTTTCAACCCTAAGTACATATCTTTCTTTCCAATTTTTGCAAATATGTTACATTGTTTTGATAATTGACAATTCACTGTTAGGCCATGTCTTGTATCTGTTGTTTTTGTTTTTAGTTAAATAGATACCCCACTATAAATGGAGCGTAACCTATTAAAAGTTGTAAAAGAGAGAGAGAGAAAAAAAAAGCGCAAAATGGAAAAAAAAATTTCTTTTCAAATTTGAATTGAATCCTAAATATACAAAATGTAATAGAACAATTTGTTGGACTTTATTGAAAGCGAAAGTACTTTTCAAATTATACTACTTAAAAAAGTGAGAGGTATATATATATATATATTTGTGTTTTTGTTTTTTTCCTTTTGTTTTGTTTTTTCAGTGGAAAAGGACATCAATGGAGGAAAGGCAGTTTTTGCAGAAGCCCGGCGAGCTATTGTCCCCGACTCCCCTTAGCTCGACTCTTCTACTCTGCCCTTACTTATTCAAGTTTAGATTTGATCCAAGGGTGAATTTGCATTTTTCATCCAACAAAGAAATCACATCATCAAGATACAATATTACATTATACACCCTCGTGCCAAGTGCTAATTCAATAAGAATTCATATCTTTGTGCTGAGATTTCTACAATTTGATATTAAGTAATGTTACAAAAAAAAAAAAAAAAAAAAAAAATTCATTATAATTGAGTTTTCAAATTTTTATCACTTCTTATTTAAGCCCATCACTTTTTAATCAATCAATAATAAATTGTGTCACCAGTAATTATGAAATTTGTTGTAACCCTATTCTCTAGAGCTATTGTTTGATATTATATCTTAAATAACCATATTATGGACTGAACACGAGTGTTGGGCTGTAGAATCTGACTAATTGGGCTTACTAAACAGGGCCTCCTAATGCTAGTAGTTATCCTAACTAGCCCAAGTTTTATACATTTATGTGTGAGCCTTTTTTTTTTTTTTTTTTTTTCAATAGTTAAAATATGTTTGATGTCACAATTAATTTAGTCATTATTATTTTCCTGATGATAACTTTTTATTATCAGACCAAAACACCAATCGGTTTTTGGTGTAGGCGGAGATTGAACTGTAAATATCTTATTCAACCATCAGAGACTTTACCAGTTGAACTAATAAGAACCCACAGTATTTTTTATTTTTATTTTTTAAATGTCATGTCATGTCATCATCTAAATGAAAAAAGAAAAACATATAAAAAAAAAAAATTAACAAATTTTATTCCAAATTAAAAAGAGTTTTTTTTTATCATTCCAAATTAAAAAGAGTTAATACTAAAGAAGTGGGTGTGTAATGTTTGGTGAGAACTGAAATAATAATGCCAAATAAAACGTATCACATTACACTAGAAAAGGAGACATCAATTATTAGAAAATTTGCAAGTGGAAAAGAATTTATATAGTATATGACTGATTTCTTTATAGCAAAAAAAGAAAAGAAAAAAAAAGAAAAAGAAATCGACTTTCGATATAATATATATCCTTAGTTATTTCATACCGAACAGCATATATTCTCTAATCTCTACTCTTTTTTTTTTTTTTACACTAAAGATTAGTTGTACATAAAGCTTAGTTAATTCATACCAATCAGCATTCTCTAATCTCAACACTTTTGTTTTCTGTTTTACTAAAGACAGAATGTTCATCGTAATCGGTTAGAGCAAGTTGGAGAGTGAAATCAAGTATCTAACTCAAATATATAAACATCGAGTGAAAGGCAAATTGCATTTTTAATTTGCCGACAGTTTGCCGATAGTTTGCTATTGGTTTTTCATCAAAAAGGCACTAACCAGATATTATATTAATATTAACCTATGGTTATATATCAGGAGAGCATTTATTCTAATTTAATGTCAAGGAAAAAAATTTCATCACTTTTCCAAAAATACTTTAAAATGTTATATTTAGAAAAACATTATTTTCACATGAACTTAACTTTTATTAAACCCTAATTCAAGGACGGCTGCCATTCCCGTTAGCCCAGATCATACCAGCAGCAGAGCAAATGCTTCAGGATTTCAACGAAGTGCAGCCAGCTGCTCCAGTACCGGTTTCAGCTCCTCAACAGTCTCGGCCAAAGTGGGAACCACCCCCTCCGTCGCTCCTGAAGATTAATTTTGATGGTGCAGTCTTCAAAGAAACAGAGGAGGCTGGGTTTGGAGTGGTTGTCCGGGATTCACATGGCCAGGTGCTTGCATCATTAGCGGAGAAGATCAAGTTCCCATCATCCTCTGACGAAGTTGAAGCTCTTGCAGCTGTCCGAGCTATTATCCTTGCTATGGACCTCAATCTACCCTCTTTTATTGTCGAGGGAGACTCGGAGGTGGTTATTTCAGCCTTAAGAAGTAAAGAGGAGTCTCTATCTTCTTTTGGTCACTTAATTTCTTCTATTAAACATTTTTTAGTTTTTTGTAATTGCGTTTTTTCACATTCGTAGGTCAGGAAACTCAGTTGCTCATTTTTTAGCAAAACACGCAAAAACTATTGATGGTGTTTCTGTGTGGATGGAGGATGTTCCACCACAAGTTGCTGATGTACTTTTAGCCGATTTTGGCTGATTTTAGTTTATAAAATTTGAAGCCAGATTCTCAAAAAAAAAAAAAAAAAAAAAAAAAAAAAAAAAAAAAAAACTTGAAAAAAATTTATATATAAAATGATTTTTTTACTTATTTAATTTACCCTTAAAATAATTTTACACACCCTGACTTAAATCTTGCACCACCACCACCTGATCACATACTAATCATAGATCAGCCTAACTCAAAATCAAAAAACAACACAGATCGACCTATCTCAAAGCCAAACAACAATGCAAATCACATATCTCTCTCTCTCTCATGAATCTTATCTCATCTCTCTTCCTATCTAACTATTTATGTATCTCCTACTCTAAGAGTAAAGTGTGAGGGTTTGTCAGTTGTGAGCATCTCTCTTTTTATTATAAATTTATATTATATATAATATGTGAATGTGTGTTTGAATCCAATTGTGTGTTATTTATTCATTATTTTCGTTATAATGTTATATGTGAATGAGTGCATATAATTTAATAATTAAGAAATATATAGGATTTTTATATATGTGCATATTGTTACCATATTATAATAATTAACTTTTTGTTATAAAGTTAGTGATTCAAGAAAAATAGTCGCTATTTTGATTTGGTCTATTGAGAACTGGCAGCAAAGTTCTTCGGCTAATGATGGAGCCTTCTTCCTTGTTGAATTTCCTTCGTATGGATCATGCCAGCAACAACACTTCGATAGTTGATAATAATAAACATAGTAATGGAGTCAATCTTATACTGGAGGCTGTACCGGTTTAACTAGTGGAATGATATATTTCAGTACTGATTAATACTGGTGTACCATTTCGGGTTTACCGCTATTTAAAATATATATATATATATATTATTTGTATATATTTTAAAAATAAATAAATATTATTTGTATATTTATAACTTTAATTATTTGGTAAAAGTTAATTTGTTAAGCAATTAAACTTGTTAAGCTTATAAGTTTATTATAAAAAAAATGAACAAAGATAAAAGTATAAGGCCAAAAAAAGAAAATAAAAAAGAAGGGGTAGTTGGTGGGAAAGGAGATATTACGTGAGAGGGGTTGGTAGAAAAAGATTAAATAATTAGAAAAACTAAAATGGTGGGTGCAAAGAACTCAAAATTTTTCCCATCTTTCAAGTACCTTTTGTCAGCTTTTTACTCCATACACGTTAACTTACTGACTAGCACAACTTCCTATTTTGCACAATTTAAACTTCCAAGACTCTCTCTATCTCACGTGACTTGCTCTTCCCACCACACATATTTTCAGATTTTTCTCTCCAATATGAGACTGTTTCCCTTCCATTAGCCAAAACATGTTTTTAGATTTGATCTTTCTCTCTCCCTCTTTCTTAAATTAGGCATTCAACTCTGTTTCACTGCTTCAATGCTGGTGCCACTGTTCACTACTAGCCAGATTCACTATCACCAGTGTGAGGCGAAGATGAAGAGATCTCAAATCAGTGTGAGGAGGAGAATTTCTGGGTTACTGTGTGTTAAATCGACCTCTTTTTCTTTCTTTCTTTTTTTCCGGTTTGGTATCTAATTTTGGCCAAAACCCTTTGTTAGGTTCTAAATGTTTAGAACAATTGGCAAATCGTGAACACAAACTTGTCTAGATATAGATCTTAGAGTCTATAGGTTTTATTAGACAATGCTCAAAGTGATTCAAGTCAAGATTCAAGGATATACAAGCTGCAGGAAGAAGACTTCATATTCTGCCTGGTTCGATTGATCGAAGAACAGGCATGATCAATCAAAAATCGTATCTGCAGAATTTTAAGTCAGCCCAAACAGTAGCTTAAGCCCATTAAGGATTAGGGTTTTAGATCTACTTCTCCCACTATATAAAGGAAACTCTAAACCACGTTTTTGAGACTGAAAAGAGAGAGATTAGAGTGCCTCTTGTGCCTCTTTTGGTTTTAGGGTTTTGTACTCAAACCTCTCTAAAGTCTTGGTTGCTAGAGAGTTGTATTGTTGCTCATATTTTTGTTTGTGTAAATCTCTTGTGAGATCTAGAGGAGCTTTCCTTTACACAAACTTAGGGTTTTCAAGGAGGAGATATTATCTACACCTTGATGATCAATTCAGTTGCTGCCATTGAAGCTTAAAGAAAACACAAGCGGGTGTGCTTGTATCTGGTGGTGAATCCAAGAAAGAAGGAGTTCGTGGATTCAGAGCTTGCACGTGGTCATGTCAGTAAGTTCTACTTGTAGGTAGCGATAAGAAGTCGAGCGTGGGAGCTTGTAAGTCTTATTGTATGAACTTCGATTCTTTCAAGATAGTGGATTCAAGTTTACCTTGAGGATAGCTAGGTCAAATCCTCCCCAGGTTTTTACCGGTTTGGTTTCCTGGGTGATCATATCTTTGTGTTATTTATCTTTCCGCTGTTTTGCATGATATGATCTCTGTGATTGTGATAACCTAGATTTGTTAAATTGGACTAAGTAACAACTAGGCTAATTACCTAGGTTAATTCAATTGTGTTTTTTAAGAGGTCTAAAAACCATCAAGTGGTATCAGAGCGGGTTACTCTTTTGTTTTAGATCTTTTGATCTAAGAGTTGATCCTTGACCCCTGTTGTCATGGATAATTTGAAGTGTCTTTCTGATAACGTTTCTGCTCATGCTTTTGTTGATTTTATTGATGCCTATAAAACTCTTCGTAAGGAATTATTGAAATCTATAAAAATTGCTAAAAAATTCAAGGAAGAGTTAAAATTGGCTAATCTTGAAAAAGAGGAATTGATTGTTAGATTAGATAAATCTAATAAAAAGAATGAATTTTTGAGAAATCAAATTTCCTCTCAAGATGAGAAGATGAAAAGCTTGGAACAAGAGTTAGTTGAATCTAAAGCTAAAATTGAAAATTTGACTAGTACCAATCCTGTTGTTAATAACAGAAGTGTTTCTGTTTCTCTTAAGCCTAAAACTGAGAAAGTTTGTATCCCTCATTTCAAGAGGAATAATAAAGAAAAGGCTTATTTTGCTAGGTTAGACAAAGGTAAAAGTTCTGATGTAGACACTGAAGTTTCTAAACCTAAGTCTAAACCTACTGTTAGAGAGCGTAATAAATCTGTTTTTGTGCCCACCTATCACCTTTGTGGTGTTGTTGGTCATATTAGACCAAATTATTCTTCGTTGAGGCAAGAACCAATGCTTGTGACCAGAAACCCCACTAGGAATACTGATGTTCCTAAATTTGTTCCTGTCTGCCACTTTTGTGGTGTCCGTGATCACATTCGTCCTAATCGTCATAAACTGAAATTTAAGCATTCTATGTTTCAGTCTAGGATTTGTGATGATATTTCTCCTATCATAAGTCCATATAAATTGTCTCATATTCTTTTGAAAAATTTGAGCTTGTTGGCTTGTGAAAGGAATTTGCAGGATTTCAGTCTTTCTCAAAAAATTTGTGTAATCCCTCAAATACACTCTACTTCACATGGATTTTCACCTACAAAGCCGAAGACTCGTGCTAGATGGGTGAGAAAAGATTCTCTAAGGTGAATGGTATTGACTTGTCCCTAATTTAATTCTTTCAATTGTTTGTGGACATGTTTTGTTTTTGTTTTTGGTTGTTTTGTTTTTTAGGTTGTTTTTTTAAAAAAAAAAAAAAACCAAAAACATTGAAAAATTTCAAAAAAGACAAAAATATTTTATTTTGTGTCTTGTTTTATTTGTTTTGAGGATTACATGAATTATGATATCTCTCTTGATTTAGAACATGCTTGGCATTATGGAGAAACTTGAATAGTATGTGTTATATAAGTGCTAAGCTTTTTTGATTTTATGTGAGTATGTACTAGTTTGTACATGTACTTAAGGGTTAATTAAGAAATTGATATTCCTTGTTTATGTACCCTCTATAGCTTAGTTAAGCACTGTCATGCATTGCATTTGCATTGTTCATTTAGCGTAATGTGTGCTTTTTGTTTTCAGTCATAATTTTTTTTACCAAAAAGATTTTTTTGTTTTGTATTTCACATCTTGGATTTATAATCAAGGATTGACCATATTATCTTTACATAACATGTTTATGTACCTTGTTTAGTTTGGATAAGCTTCTTTTATTGCACTTTACTAGTTTGAGCTTTGTAGTGCATGTTGTGTGGGAGATGTTTATAGTTTTTAATCACTTTGTCTTGATCTTGAAGTCACATGTCTTTGACTGTCGGACTTAAACCTTTTGGGAAAGGCATAAATAACCATCTCACTACTGTTTACTAGCCAATCATGAACACCTTAGTGCATATCGTAAGATTTCGTGCTAGAGAAAGTGTAGCACATGCACAAAAAGAACATAAGGTGTAGCCTCAGTTGTAAATGCTAAAATTGGTGTGTACATTATTGGACTTAATGTTAAATCTATCAAATAGAAATTGGTGTGTACAATATGAGGCAAATCAAGAAACTTACATGATTGCAAGCTTGTTTTTTAGGAGATGTGGGATTTATATGATGTAACTCTTTTGGTGATAGTCTCTTCCAAATTCTATGTGATGAATTTTGTAGAAATTGTGATTGATTTCTATTTACATATCACCTCACATGTTTTTCAAGCTTTTGCTAGTTGCACACACTACACAAGTTATTCTTTGCTAAACTTGGTACATTATATTGTGTGTGATCTAGTTTTGGCCATCCAAGATTGAAAATTCCTTGATTTTGATGCAAAATTTGTTTAAAGTTTGAGATTTGAGGACAAATTGATTGAAAAACTTGTTTTTGAAAAATCTGGGTTGAATTCAAGTGTTTTTGAAAAACTTTTAATCTCATACTCATGCATTTCATTCATGAAATATTGTGCTTTGAGGAGTTTCTGTATTAAATTGCTCTGTTTTTCAAAAATTTGATTTTTCCATGCATCATTTATGTTTAGGATTCACAGGAATTGCATTGTTTTTTTTTGTATCCATCTTGCAGTTTTGCAGTCATATCCCTCATTGTTTTCACACATAACATGCATACACTTTACTAAATTGGGTATTCAACTTGATTTAAAAAATTGATTGATTAATTTTTGAGCTATGTACTTTCTAGTATATGCCTTTTTTATGTGTGAACTGTAGAAAATATTTTTCTTAAGAGATATGATGGATAATCAATGTGCAAATATTTTCTCTACTCATGCAACTGTTTATGGGTCACATAGTGCCATGTTTGCATTTTATTGAAAGAGAGAATATTTTTCTTCATGTGTATCCTCAACTTAGTTTTTTTTAAAACTTGGTTTGTGTCTTTTTATTTATCCGCAACCCCTTTATTTTTCCCCAAAACTGTTTTTCTAAAAATTTGTTTTGTTTTTTCCTACTTTTATAGGGGGAGAAATTTTTTTTAACCTTTGTGGTTCTTAAGGGGAGTTGTTGCTCTTCATAGGGGGAGTTCTCTCTATTTTCTCTTACTCTGTTGCGTATATTTTCTGTCTACCTTCTGATTAGGTAGTCTTTGTCAATACGTGACAAAAAGGGGGAGACATAGATGACCTGTTTATTTTGTTTAGGGGGAGAATATAAAAACTTTTTGATGTATCTAACTTAGGGGGAGAGTTAGAATTTATTTTGATATATTTGTTTCTTGTTTCACTTCTTATTGATTTATATTAATGAGTTTTTCATTGGTATATGTCTTTATTTTGTGTTATGTGAAATCAAGAATTTATTTTTGTTTACTTGTATTTTCCATACATGCGGTTATGCATTTTGGTTAGTGTTTCAGGAAATATATAGGTTGATTCAATTGAGCTACCGTCTACACTTGCAACTGATGGATAGTAGTTAGGTTGAATTTGTTGTAATGGGCATTTTATTGTATTGGGTTGTTCTTGTATTTGAGCATTTCATTTTGTGTGAAAGTTTGTTAACGAATTGCCAAAGGGGGAGTTTGTTAGGTTCTAAATGTTTAGAACAATTGGCAAATCATGAACACAAACTTGTCTAGATATAGATCTTAGAGGCTATAGGTTTTATTAGACAATGATCAAGGTGATTCAAGTCAAGATTCAAGAACATATAAGCTATAGGAAGAAGACTTCATATTCTACTTGGTTCGATCGATCGAAGAACAGGCTCAATCAATCGAAAATCGTATCTGCAAAATTTTAAGTCGGCCCAAACAGCAGTTTAAGCCCATTAAGGATTAGGGTTTCAAATCTACTTCTCCCACTATATAAAGGAAACCTTAAGCCACGTTTTTGAGACTGAA
This sequence comes from Quercus tomentella, assembly GCA_028535165.1. Lineage (NCBI taxonomy): Eukaryota > Viridiplantae > Streptophyta > Magnoliopsida > Fagales > Fagaceae > Quercus > Quercus tomentella. The sequence goes on along the minus strand of JAPQVY010000155.1, from coordinate 62,366,677 downwards.
GAGAGAGAGATTAGAGTGCCTCTTGTGCCTCTTTTGGTTTTAGGGTTTTGTACCCAAATCTCTCTAAAGTCTTGGTTGCTAGAGAGTTGTATTGTTACTCATATTGTTGTTTGTGTAAATCTCTTGTGAGATCTAGAAGAGCTTTCCTTTACGCAAACTTAGGGTTTTCAAGGAGGAGATATTATCTACACCTTGATGATCAATTCAGTTGTTGCCATTGAAGCTTAAAGAAAACACAAGCGGGTGTGCTTGTATCTGGTGGTGAATCCAAGAAAGAAGGAGTCCGTGGATTCGGAGCTTGCACGTGGTCGTGTCAATAAGTTCTACTGGTGGGTAGCAATAAGAAGTCGAGCATGGGAGCTTGTAAGTCTTACTGTATGAACTTCGATTCTTTCAAGATAGTGGATTCAAGTTTACCTTGAGGATAGCTAGGTCAAATCCTCCCCAGGTTTTTATCGGTTTGGTTTCCTGGGTGATCATATCTTTGTGTTATTTATCTTTTCCGCTACTTTACATGATATGATCTCTGTGATTGTGATAACCTAGATTTGTTAAATTAGACTAAGTAACAACTTGGCTAATTACCTAGGTTAATTCAATTGTGTTTTTTAAGGGGTCTAAAAACCATCACCAATTATATATCCCGGTACAATCGATATTTAAACCGATACGAAACACCACCATTTCTATACTGGTGTACGCACCGGTACGAAATATACCGGCCATACGGTACGAAATCTTCTTCCTTGAAACATAGTGCCTGAACTTCCTTAGTTTCAAGAGAACCATGCAACACACCATCAAGGATTTACCTCTCCCCCCCCATGGCCAGCAGGGGAGAACTTGCCATATAGTACCTTTTTTGCATGTGGTCTATTAGCCTTGCCTAGCCTCATCCACACTCTCAAGGATTTACCTCTCCCTCCCATGGGTAACAGGGGAGAACGCACTATATATATAGTACCCCTTTTACATGTGATCTTTTGTCTTGTAGTGCAACAACTAGCATGACTGTCTAGCTCCCCTGCATGCTTCACATGTGTGCCAACTTTGGCGGCTTGCCAGTCGCGAGTCACCTGCGAGTTCCAGCCGCGAGTCTCTGCATTCTTGCACAATCTTGAGCATTTCTTCACACTCTCTCACTCACTACCCTTACATGATTTCCACCTAAATACAGGGTTACTAATTGCTAAAATACAAGCAAATTTGGCATGGAATAAAGCCAACAAGATGGTTGATAAAATTCAACCTTACAATCTCCCCATTTGGCTATTCCGTGACAAAACCTTAAAACAAACTCTAGACTTAATAGGTGACTTGGGAACAGTTGAACAAAACTCACTCACACCTAACTCTAGAATCTGATAAGCTCTTGAATCATATGAACAAGAATCTCCTGAAACATAACAACACAATATGATCATTGTATGTAGAAAAACTTGTAATTGCATATGAGGCAAGCACAATGCAATCAAGCAAAATGGAATGAGAAATAAACCATGGCTTGACCAAACAGGCAATCACTATAAAATAGTGACCACAATGCTCATTCACACTTGGAATGAACATCCGGACATACAAACCAATAAGCTCAATGCAAATCACTTGCATGCCCAACACTCAACCAATGCACAATAAATAAAGTATATGCATCTAGGAACAAAATCCTACAAGGGCACAAGAGTGGGAGTACTTAAAGAAAATGCATAACATTTAGCTAGAAGTACTAGGCAACTAAACATAAAGGTTGCATAAGCATGGTACAAACCATAAAAGCCTACAAACACTCATGGAAACAAACCCTAAAAGCTTACAAAAGCAACATGGGCACAAACTAAAAAAATATTGAATAACAACTTTAAATATTAATAATATCATTGTCAGACACATCCATGGGTTTAAACGAAACTATTAGAACCATATCCACACAAGAGTAGAGTTTATATAAACAACTATAAAAATGCAAGAAAAATTAGACTACTTAAAAGTACATGTAAGTGTATATATGTATCAGCCTCTTCTTGAGCATATAACACCCCCTTTCAGTGTTCCCCTTTCAAAGTGCACATTGCTATCTCCCCTTGCTATATGCTATCTCTCCCCCTTTTTGGCACGAATAGCTAAAGGCTTCCTCGAGCTTTTGTTGAATAGCATCTAACTGTGCCTCAATTGTAGTGAGATGCATTTGAACATGATTGTTGGTGGAGTAGAGAGATCTTTCTAATCCGGAAATGTGCTGATGTAGCCCCTCAAATAAAGTGCTCAATCTATCATCTTGAGAGCTAGGTGCAGATGGAGTGCCGGTAGTTTGCTTCTTAGAAGGAATGGGTGAAACAGTTGTAGTATGCACCGGTGTAGCAAAATCATGGTCAGATGGAGTGGCATGGGAGAATGGCTCACTCTTAGGTGATTTAAAGGAGTGACTCTTGCTTGCTTGGAGAGTTTTCATGGACATTGGTCGAGGACGTGAAATAACTTTTCCATCTGTTGGTGGACGAACACCTTCACGAAGCAAAATCTTCATGATGAGACTGCAAAAAGGAATATTGGTTCGTTTTGCTGATCGAGTTGCTGTTTTCCCAATTGTCTAAAAGATGTGAGCACAAATGTCAATTGGAACTTCGGTAATGAGATCACATAGAAATTGTGCTCTTCCAAGATTTATGAAGGCAGTGTTAGACAGTGGGTAGAGATTTGAGAACATGATCAGTTTTAGAGTCGTCAGTTCAGGCAAAAACTGTGCAATGCTGATAGATGATCCTTTGCTTCTAACCTCATGATTAGGCCCAAGTACCTGGAGAATGTCTTGTACCTGAAGTGATCTGTTATCATACAGAGTGAGGTCCACATTTGCTGGTCTAGTAATGCGAAGAACCCGTGCAATGTAGTCTACATTGATTGAGAACTTGGTTTCTTACCCAACATTTCAACTCTACTCCGGTATCTGGCATTAGAGTAGAATTCCTTAACTAATTCATCAACTGGGTCCTCGAAATTCCCGAACAGATCAACCCAATCCCGTGCTTCAAAAATCCTAGGAATAAACGTTGTGCTCAAGGTATCGAATTTTACTACACGTTCCATAATAGGAATAGCATCTATAAAAATGCTTGCGAAATTAGACTACTTAAAAGTATATGTGAGTGTATATATGTATCAGCCTCTTCTTGAGCATATAACTCCCCCTTTTAGTGTTCCCCTTTCAAAGTGCACATTGCTCAAGGTGTTTTATACACTAATTGAACTTTCAATTGGTATCAGAGCAAGTGCACTTGTTGTGGTTTAATTACATAAGTGCGATCCCAGACCCTTTAGCTATGGATGAAGCCATGTAAAAGGCTATGCTGAATTGTGGTTTAAATGTTTGTGATAATGAGTCTGTGAGTATGTTTGAAGGGTGCCCTAACAAAGAACTCCTAGAGTTATTAAAAACAAAGAAACATGCTAGAATGTTTGTTCACATGCTGAAATTTTTTGAAAATGAGAATCACATCTTACACAATAGTCTATGTGAATCTAATTCGTTGGTTAAGAAGTATAAAAGAAGAAATAGAAGATTGTGTGATAAGGTTGATAATCTAAAAAAGAAAATTCAATCTAGCAAGAGCATGGAAAATGAAGATAAGTTTCTGTTTGAAGGTCAAAAGTGCTTGTCCCATGTTTGCCTATTTGTGCACACCTCATTAAAGGTATTTAATTCATGTTTATGGTATCTTGATAGCGGCTGTTCTCGTTATATGACAGGTGATAAATCACTGTTTAAGTCACTCAAAGAAAAGATTGGTGACTATGTAATATTTGGCGATGGGAGTCTTATACATCAAAGGGACTGTTTAAGTCACTCAAGTTCTTAGCAAAGGGACTGTTGAGATACTTGGATTACCTCTATTGAAGGATGTCTTATATATCAAAGGGTTGAAGGCAAATCTTTTAAGCATCACTCAAATATGTGATGAGGATTTCCTTGTTCAATTCTCAAAGAAGGGGTGCACAATCACTGATGAAGAAGAGATTCAAGTCTTGGAAGGAAAGAGAACTACCGACAATTGCTACAGAATGGTTCCTATGGCACCAATTTCTTGTAGAATTGCTCGTGTTGAAATGTTGGAACTTTGGCATCAAAGATTCGGACATGCTAACTTCAAACAAGTGGCTAAAGTTTCCAAATTTGAAGCTGTTGAGGGACTTCCAAAATTTGGAAAGGTGGAGAAGGCTTTTTGTGGTGCATGCCAAATGGGGAAGCAAACAAAGGCAAGTTACCACAAGGTGAATGTGATCGCCTCTTCATGATGCTTAGAGCTTCTTCATGTTGATCTAATGAGGCCCACAAGAACTGAAAGTCTAGGAGGAAAAAGGTACATTATGGTCATTGTTGATGATTTCTCAAGATATACCTGGGTTGAATTTCTTAGAGAAAAATCGGAAGTGTGTGAGAAATTGAAAATTCTTTGCAAGAGACTACAAAACGAGAAAGGGGTTCCTATTGTCAAGATAAGGAGTGACCATGGCAAGGAGTTTGAGAATGCAAGACTTGAGTCATTTTGTGAGAAGAATGGAATCAAAAAGGAATTTTCAGCTTCCAAAACTCCTCAACAAAATGGGGTGGTTGAGAGGAAGAATCAGGTGATTCAAGAAATGGCGAGAGTTATGCTACTTAACAAGAAAATTCCTCAAAATTTTTGGGGAGAAGCTGTGAACACCTCATGTCACATAAAAAATTAGAAAATCAAAAAGTTTGATTGACATTGTTGAGTTTTTGTCTCAAAACTTGTTTTGCCTTGTACTTTTGTGCTAATGGCTTTGTGCATTTTCGAGCATAGCTTGTTTCTTTGCACTCTTATCACTGTGGGAGAAATCTTGAAATCTATGTGATTGTTGTAAATAGATCTTCAAACTTGTCATGAATGATGAGTGAATGGTTATGATGATCTTGAGACATGCATAGACTTGTGTTTATATATCTTCCCACTCTTTATTTTTTTATTTTTGCTAAAAAGAGCTCACCAAATGTAAATCTCTAAATGAAAAGAGATATTGAGCTGCAAAAGCCTGTCGCACATACTAGTATTTGACTAGGAAAAAGGGAAAGCGACCAAAAATTAAAGTGAATGTTTATTCAAAAAGTCAAAGGCTTGTTCATTAAAGTGAAATATCAAATATCACTCTCACAATGAGAGGTGATTGTATCAAAAGGATCAAAAAGATCAATTGTTATGATTGAAAGTGGAGTCAAATGTAAAGCTCCAAGTTATGTTATCAAGTTTTGTAGGAGGTCATATATACATATTTCTATAATTGAGATGGGTCACATAATCTAGTGCTAATGGTGTATGCCTTGGTTGAATTGATCATTGAAGCTTCACATTAGACTATGGACTATCTCATTGTTGATATCCACACACAACACAAAAGTTTATGTTCAATAAATGCCGTATTCATTTGTGTGATTGTACTTGTTGAAATGTGTTTTCACATACTCAATCTTTGTTGATTCAAGCACAAAAAGATTTGTGAGTGTTTTAGGTGTTTTTGGAAAGTATTTTGTTCTTAAAATCTGAAAATTTCAAAAAAAATTTTTACCCTGTTTTGGCGACTCAGTCGCGGGTAAGTCTAGTCACGAGCCTCAGTCGCATGTTCGTGGGTCTATTTTGGCGACTTGTTTGCGAGTGGAAGGTCCAGTCGCGAGGGTTACTCAGAGATTTTCGCGGCTCAGCTTGCGACTCCCTCGCGGGTAGACCTTCCAGTTACGAAAAACACTTAGAAAATTTTTCAAAATTGTGTCTTTGAGTGTTTTGGCGGCTTGACCTTTGCGTCTTGTTGGCGACTCACGTCAGTCGCGAAAATCGTGTGTTCTACAAAATGAGCTCATTTTCAACACTTTTGTCAAAAAGGGGTTCTCATTTACCTGTCTTGCACTCTGTGTCTGTTCATCTTCTGATCTTACTTTCACTTTTGAATCATCACTGTGGTAATCTTCAAATTCTTTCAACAACTTGTTACCATTCAATCTATCTTCAAGGAAAGGTATGGGTTTTGTTCTCTACTCTTTGTTTTGGCTTTTCCTCATATTTTTTTGTGTTCTCCTTGGTATTCATATTTCTCTTACCTGTGTTTGATAACTTGAGTGTATGATGTTCTCATTTTTGTGTGGTTTTAATCTGACCCACTCTATTGTGTAGCTACATTTGGGTCATTTTTGGCTCTCATTGCTATTTTCTAGACATTCCCATCTAGCTTTTAGGGTTTCTTCATTATCCCTAACTTGACACAACCCACTGCTAATAATGTCTGTTGGATTGTGTTCTTTCTTTTCCTCTATTCATGATTCAAACTGGAAATGTCACCATTCAAGAAAGCAGCTGTGAAGGAGGTGGGTCCAAAGGAAAGGAACCTGTCATTGATGTAGATGACTACTCACCTCAAACTAAAGGGACTCGCTCTTCCTCAAATGGGTTCGATCCCAACAAGTTCAAATCCCATGCTGCCTTTCAGTCTCATGAGAATTATTTCCGACATGCTACACCATTACTGGAAAGACATGTTGACCAATCATCACTTCACGACACTGACATTCCTAAATGGTTTGCTCACAAGGATTGGAATTACCTTCTCTCTGATCTAGATGACGCGTATGAGAATTTGGTAAAGGAATTTTATGCCAACGCGATTGTTGAAGGAGAAGAACTTAAGTGCTGGGTTCGGAAAAAGAGCTTTTCAGTCTCTCCAGCATATTTGGCAGAGATCCTTCACATCAACCGACCATTGCTTCGTCATTCACCGGTTTATGATGATCTTTGTCCTGATGAGGAACTCCTTAAGGAGGGTCTTGGACAAGACTTGGAATTCTCATCCAATGGAAACTCCGTCAATGTTTCCTCTCTTCCTCCAAAACTGAGAGTGCTTACAATTGTGATGTTTCACAATTTGTACCCCTTATCAAGCACTGGGTATATGAACCTCGTACGTGCTTTGTTTCTTCATGATCTAATCTCTGATGTAGAAATTGACATTTGTGCTCATATCTGTCATGTTCTGCGCAAAACGGTTCTTCAAACTGAGTCTCGAATGTGCATTCCTTTCTGCTGTCTCATTTCAAGGATCTTGAAGCTTAAGGGAATTTATCCAACGGCAGATGGATCTCCTCACTCAAAACCGAGTCCAATCAACATGCATACATTTAATGCAAGCATTGGACATAGTCGGAAGAGAGCTAAACCGGAAACTTCCGCATCTCACAATGGCTCTCATTTCAGCACTCTTTCCCTTAATGACAAACTTGATCACATTGTATCCTCTGTACACGAGTTGAATACAAAGATGTCTGGACTCACATCTACTCTACACTATCACAGCACTCGATGGGATATGAAGTTTACCTCACTTCAAACTCAATTGGATCAGATTCAGAGAAGGATAGAAGAGAATGTATGGCCTATTCCATGACAAAAAGGGGGAGTGATAGCCTGATCAGAGGGGGAGGATATTACCTAAGGGGGAGTGTTTCTGCATTCTTCCTCAGTTTAAGTTGTTATATTGTAGTTGTTATATTGTTGATGTTATTCAGTTTATATTATGTTTTGTACCCATGTTGCTTATGTAAGTTTTTAGGGTTATGTTTTATGCATATTTGTAGGCTCTATGGTTTGTACCATGCTTTATGCAACCTTTTATGCTTTGTTTAAATCAGTACTTCTATCTAAATGTATTGCATTTTCTTTTAAGTACTGTCACTCTTGTGCCCTTGTAGGATTGTTCCTAGATGCATATACTTAGTGTATTATGCATTGGTTGAGTGTTAGGCATGCAAGAGACTTGCATTGAGCTTGTTAGCTTGTATGTCCAAGTGTTCATTCCAAGTGTGAATGAGCATTGTGGTCACTACCTTGTAGTAATTACTTAGTTGATCAAGCCATGGTTTGTTTCTTAACTCCATCTTTGCTTGATCACATATTGCCTGTTTTATATGCATTTCACGATTTTCTGCTTACAATGATCATGGTGTATTGTTGTGTTTCAGGAGTCTCATGTTCATATGATTCAAGTGCTTCACAGCTTCTAGAGTTAGGTGTGAGTGAGTTTTGCTCAACTGTTCCCAACTCACATGTTAAGTCTAGAGTCTGTTTTAGGGTTTTGTCATGGAATAGCCAAAAGGGGAGATTGTAAGGTTGAATTTAACCAACCATCTAATTGGCTTTATTCCGTGCCAAATTTGCTTGTATTTCAGCATTTAGTAACCCTGTATTTAGGTGGGTTTGTTGTAAGGGTAGTGAGTGAGATAGAGTGTAGATTGCTCAAGAGTGTGCAAGAAAACAGAGACTCGCGACTTGCGACTTGATCTCGCGGGTGACTCGCGGCTGCAAGCCGCCAGATGCAGCACATGTGCCAAGCATGCCAGAAGGTGAACAATCATGCTAGCTGGAGCACTACAGGACAAAATAGGACAATTGGTCATACGGTTATCTCACGACTGGATCTCGCGACTCAGTCAAGTCGCGAGGCCAAGCCACGAGCCAGCCCTGTTTTGAAAAACCTGACGTTTCATATTCTCCTCTCACCTCAGTATAAATACCCCTTATACCCACAAATGAGAGAGAGCTTCCAGAGAGAATTTTGAGAGAGAAACCCTAGAGTAAAACAAGATTGATTCATCTACAATCTTTACATAAGAGTCTCTTCAAATTCCTCAACTTTCTTCCTCTCCATTGTCAAACCCTTGAGAGGCATTTTACCAAAACCTTGTTCTCACCATATCCATTACTGTGAGAGGGCTGTTTGGTGTTCTGAGAAGCAGTTAGGAAGGAACCAATCTTCATTGGTTGATGCTATGGTCTAGTAGTGGAATCCGGGAAGCTAGAAAAGAAAAAGGTTCGGCGCAACCTCGTTGGAGCAAGAAGCTTGGAGGGCTTAGGTTCACTGGGTAGATTAGGCTTGGAGGGTCTATTGCTGTCCATGTATCCTAACTACATTTTCTAGTGGATTGTTTACCGCTTGGAGGGCGGCGGAGAGGTTTTACACCGAGGGCTTCGGTTTCCTCTTCGATAACACATCGCGTGTTGTCTTTGTGTTTGCATCTTCCTTCCCTTTTATCTTTACCTTTTATTATCTGCTGTGGGTTGCGATTTTAATTTGGCTTAGATAGTTTTTCCAATTCTATATTATAGCTTTTGTTCATTTTCCGCACACTAGTTGTTTGACATAAAACTTGAATTGGTTAATTTGTAAATTAGGGGTCTAAACGTTCAAGGGTGTTTTTACACTAATTGAACTTTCAAACACAATTTGATCATTGTATGCAGAAAATTTGTAAGGCATATGAGGCAAGCACAATGCGATCGAGCAAAATGGAATGAGAAATAAACCATGGCTTGACCAAACAAGCAATCACTATAAAATAGTGACCACAATGCTCATTCACACTTGGAATGAACATCCGGACATACAAGCTAATAAGCTCAATGCAAATCACTTGCACGCCTAACACTCAACCAATGCACAATACATAAAGTATATGCATCTAGAAACAAAATCCTACAAGGGCACAAGAGTGAGAGTACTTAAAGAAAATGCATAACATTTAGCTAGAAGTATTAGGCAACTAAACATAAAGGCTACATAAGCATGGTACAAACCATAAAAGCCTACAAATACTCATGGAAACAAACCCTAAAAGCTTACAAAAGCAACATGGGCACAAACAAGACATTTTAAATAGCTAAGCATAAACATGAACTATGAGCAAAGTAAAAACATAGTTAATATAACACAAAGCTCTTTCTCTTTTTCTCCCCCTATCATATCACTCCCCTTATCATGAATCATAGGAGCTGTGATGAACTTGGAATATTTATACCTGTACCCTGAAACACTTGCACAAAACACATTAGACCCTCAAGGTATAACAAGTAATAAAAGGACAAGTATAATGAATTTATCCCTCTACAAATGTGTATAAGAAATAGAATACTAAGAAATAGTATACTCTCCCCCTTTTTACACAAATAGACAAAGGGGTCAAAGAGGGCAAGAGATGAGGTATGAACTGTGATAATGATGCATGAGGGAAAAATTAAAAGTGTTTGAAAACGACCTTGAAAATAACCCTTAATATGCAAAACACATGATTTTCGCGACTGAGCCAAGTCGCGTGAAAGTCGCCAAAACAAGCCGCGAGAAACCTAGAAACCAAAAATTTGAAAATTTTTCTAAGTGTTTTTCACGACTACAAAGTCTACCTGCGTGAGAGTCGCAAGGTGAGCCGCGAAAATCTCTGTGTACCCCTCACGACTGGACCTTCCACCCGTGAACAAGTCGCCATATTGAGCCGCGAGAAACATAAAAACCCAAATTTTGAAAAATATTCTAAGTATTTTTCATGACTGGGACATTGATCCACCAGTGAGTTGCGAAAAATCTCTGTGTGGGCTTGCGACTGGGGCATGCGATTGGACCAACCCGCGACTGAGTCGCCAGAACAGGGTAACACTGTTTTTGAAGATTTTGACAATTTTTGCAAAAAAAAAAAAAAAAAAAAAAAAAAAAAAAAAAAACTTTCTAAAAACAACTAAAAACTCAAAAATATTTTTGTGATTGATCAACAAATATTGAGCATGTAAAAACACATTTAATCAAGTACAATCACTCGAATGAATATGGCATTCATTGAACATAGACATGTGTGTTGTGTGTGGATATCAAAAATAAGATAGTCCTTAGTCTAATGTGAAGCTTCAATGATTAATTCAATCAAGGCATACACAACTAGCACTAGATAATGTGACCCATCTCAATTATAGAAATATGCATATATGACCTCCCACATAAACTTGAGTACAATATCTTTGAAGCTTTTCATTTGGCTCCATGTTCAACATATCATTTGATCTTTTTGAATCAACACATCTCATTGTGAGATCGATGCCTGAAATTTTTGATATTTCACTTTGATGAGTTAGCATTTGGCTTTTTGGGCATCATATACTTTATTTTAGGTCGCTTTCCCTTTTTTCTAGTCAAATACTAATATGTGCGATAGGCTTTTGCAGCTCATTATCTCTTTTCATTTGGAGATTTACATTTGGTGAACTCTTTTAGCAAAAACAATAAAATAAAGAGTTGGAAGATATATATAGGCACAAGTCTATGCATGTCTCAAGATCAACAAAACCATTCACTAATCATTCATGACAAGATTGAAGATCTATTTACAACAGTCACATAGATTTCAAGATTTCTTCCACAATGATATAAGTGCACAGGGAACAAGCTATGCTCGTAAATGCACAAGGCCATTAGTACAAAGGTACAAGACAAAACATGTTTTGAGACAAAACTCAATAATGTCAATTAAACTTTTTGATTTTCTACTTTTTATTCGTTTTTGGATTTTTGACACAAAAACTAGAAAAGATTGATAAAAAAAAATAATGTAAAAACATTCAAAGTAAAAAGCAAACAAGCACAATTTTCAACACATGCTGGAATGATAACAGAAAGCACTCACCCAAACAAAGTCACAAAGTATAGAAAGTATTAATGCATGGACATGTTGTAATGCTTATGCATGAGTACCCTTCTTTACCCACACGACACATGCGTTTGGGGTGATATTCCTAGAGGATTGTGTACGTGTGTTTTGACTTCCAAACCTTTTGTTGAAGCTTGCCAAACAGGTGGTGAATGCATCAATCATCCTCATCACATCCCTCATTCCAGGATCACCATTTTGACCTCTTGATGACTCAATAGCCCAAGTCTTCTTGTTATTTCTTGGTCTTCTTGACCTTTGATCAGTTGTATTCTTCAATGCTCTAAGCTTATGACAATTAGGTCGGGTGTGTCTTTGAAGTCCATAGTGATGGCAAACATGGTTCGTTCTAGGACCTCTTTGTGATCTTGGAAGAGATGTCCCTCTAGCTTCAGACCTAACCACAGATTGGTTTCGGGGCTTATTCAACACCCTTTGGTCAGCCATAATCTTCTTCTTTTCAACCTTTGTCTTCTCCACAGTAGGGGCAACTACAACTGGTTCTTTGGCCTTCACAAACTTCACTTCTTTGGAGATATTCATAGCTGAACTACTTTCTCCAATATATCCCAATTTGGCTCTATCAGAGAACAATTTTTGTTGGGAAAGGACTTCATCAAGCTTCTTAGTGGAGACCCTCTCTATCTTGGCATTTGCTTGAACTACTTCAAGCTCAAGAAATTTGACCTTTGTGTAAGCTTCAGTCAGCTCACCATTCAGTGTCTCTATCTCACACTTGGCCCCCTTATAACACACTAGAAGACTTTTATAGTCCGCCTCTATCTTCTTCATCTTCCTCATGGCTGCCATGGCCGCCTTTGCATACTCTCCCAACTTCTCAAGGAGTGAGTTGTAGTTCTCTTGAAGATCGGCTATGCTTTCATCTTTTTCAGCATCTGATTCTTCAACAACTCCCATTGATTCTTCATCACTATGCTCCCCAAGCTCTTGCACAAGCAAATTCAAGTCCTCTGAAGACTCAATGGTCATGAGTGCAGAGTAATTTCCCTTTCTAAGATGGAGACCTTCATTTAAAGATCCAATGATGTTACTGCCTAGATGGTTTTTTATCACTCTTGGTGATGGCTTCTTTGTGGTGGACACTTCATCATTCCGGGAGATAGGAGGATGAACTTCCGGAGGAGTGAGAGAGCTTGATGTTCTGGACATTGATCTTGCTTCCAATCTTGAGTTCACAGGAGTTAATTCCTTTTCCAGTGTAGGTCCTTTAACTTCAATATCTTGGGCTTCGCCCTCAGTTATGAGTTCTTTGGAGCTTGGCCCTTCTCCATCATCAACCATCTCTACCTTGGTTATAGCATCATCAACTTCCACATTGATGGACTCCATTACCATCTTTGTTCTCTTGTTGAATACTCTATATACTCGGCTATTAGTAGAATATCCAAGGAAGATGCCTTCATCACTTTTCACATTAAACTTCCCAAAGTTCTCACGATCATTGAGAATGTAACACTTGCTTCCGAATACTCGAAAGTACTTCACTTTTGGCTTCTTTTAATTCCAAATTTCATATGCAGTCTTCTTTGTTCCAGCTCAAAAATATATTCTATTGCCAATGTGACATGAGGTGTTCACAGCTTCTCCCCAAAACTTTTGAGGAATTTGCTTGTTGAATAGCATAACTCTCGCCATTTCTTGAATCACCCGATTCTTCCTCTCAACCACCCCATTTTGTTGAGGAGTTTTGGAAGCTGAAAATTCCCTTTTGATTCCATTCTTTTCACAAAACGCCTCAAATCTTACATTCTCAAATTCCTTGCCATGATCACTTCTTATCTTGACAATAGGAACCCCTTTCTCGTTTTGTAGTCTCTTGCAAAAAAATTTCAAATTCTCACACGCTTCTGATTTTTCTCTAAGAAATTCAACCCAAGTGTATCTTGAGAAATCATCAACAATGACCATAATGTACCTTTTTCCTCCTAGACTTTCAGTTCTTGTGGGCCCCATTAGATCAACATCAAGAAGCTCTGAGCATCGTGAAGAGGCGATCACATTCACCTTGTGGTGACTTGCCTTTGTTTGTTTCCCCATTTAGCATGCACCACAAAAAGTCTTCTCCAGCTTTCCAAATTTTGGAAGTCCCTCAATAGCTTCAAATTTGGAGACTTTAGCCATTTGTTTGAAGTTTGCATGTCCGAATCTTTGATGCCAAAGTTCCAACATGTCAACACGAGCAATTCTGCAGGAAATTGGTGCCGTAGGAACTACTTCATAGCAATTGTTGGTAGCCCTATTTCCCTTCAAGACTTGAATCCCTTCTTCATCCATGATTATACACCCCTTCTTTGAGAATTGAACAAGGAAGTCTTCATCACATATTTGAGTGATGCTTAAGAGATTCGCCTTCAGCCCTTTGATGTATAAGACATCCTTCAATAGAGGTAATCCCGATATCTCAACAGTTCCTTTGCCAAGAACTTGAGCATGACTTCCATTACCAAATATCACATAGTCACCAACCTTCTCTTTGAGAAATTTAAATAGTGATTTATCCCCTGTCATGTGACGAGAGCAGCCGCTATCAAGATACCATAAACATGAATTGAAAACCTTCAAAGAAGTGAGAAAATAAGCAAGCATGGGACAAGCACTCTTGACCTTCAAACAGAAACTTATCTTCATTTTCCATGCTCTTGTTAGATTGAATTTTCTTTTTCAGATTATCAACCTTATCACACAATATTCTATTTCTTCTTTTATACTTTTTAATCAACAAATTAGACTCACATAGACTATTGTGTAATATGTGATTCTCATTTTCAAAATATTTCAGCATGTGAACAAACATTCTAGCATGTTTCTTTGTTTTTAATAACTCTAGGAGTTCATTGTTACGATAACCTTCAAACATACTCATAGAGTCATTATCAGAAACATTTAAATCATATTTCAGCATGGCCTTTTCCATAGCTGCATCCATAGCAACGGGGTCTAGGATCGCACTTAGGTAATTAAACCCCAGCAAGTGCACCGGCTTTGATACCAAATGAAAGTTCAATTAGTGTATAAAACACTATGAACGTTTAGACCCCCAATTTACAAATTACCAATTCAAACACAAGGACAACACATGATGTGTTATCGAAGAGAAAACCAAAGCCCTCAGCGTAAAAGCTCTTCGTCGCCCTCCAAACGGTAAATAATCCACTAAAGAATGTAGTTGGGATACATGAACAGCAGAAGACCTATAAGGTTGAATTTTATCAACCATCTTGTTGGCTTTATTCCATGCCAAATTTGCTTGTATTTCAACAATTAGTAACCCTGTATTTAGGTGGGAATTATGTCAGGGTAGTGTGTGAGAGAGTGTGAAGAAATGTTCAAGATTGTGCAAAGAAGTAAGGACTCTCGACTGGATCTCGCGGGTGGCTCGCGGCTTGCAAGCCACCAGAAAGTTGCACACATGCACAGCATGCCAGAAGCTGAAGAGTCACACTAGCTGTTGCACTACAGGAAAAAAGTCCTAGGCTGGCCAGGCCGTTAGCTCGCGGCTTGAACTCACGACTCAACCTAGTCATAAGGTCAAGCCGCCAGAACACCCTGTTTGGAAAAACTGACTTTTCACATTCCTTCTCACCCTAATATATATATACCCTTATACCCACGATATTCAGAGAGCTTCCAGAGGGAATTTTGAGAGAGAAACCCTAGAGAAAAATAAGATTGATTCATCGACAATCTTCATATAGAGACTCTTCAAATTCCTCTACTCTCTTCCTCTCCATTGTCAAATCCTTGAGAGGTACATTACCAAAACATTTTCTCACCATACCCATATCTGTGAGGAGGCCATTTGGTGTTTGGGAAGCAGTTAAAAAGGGACCAATTTCATATTGGTAGATGTTATGGTCAAGTAGCGGAATCTGGCAAGCTAAAGAAGAAATAGGTTTGGCGTAACCTCGTTGGAGTAGAAGCTTGGAGGGCTTAGGTACATTGGGTAGATTAGGCTTGGAGGGTCTTCTGCTGTTCATGTATCCCAACTACATTCTTTAGTGGATTGTTTATCGCTTGGAGGGCGGCGGAGAGGTTTTACGCCGAGGGCTTCGGTTTCCTCTTTGATAACACATCGAGTGTTGTCTTTGTGTTTGCATCTCTCTTCCCTTAATCTTTTCCATTTAATTTCTGCTGTGAATGTAATTTTATTTGGTTTAGATTGTTTATCAATTCTGTATTAAGTTTATGTTCATTTTCCGCACATTAATTGTTTGATATTAAGCTTGAATTGGTAATTTGTAAATTGGGGGTCTAAACATTCAAGGTGTTTCATACACTTATTGAATTTTCAATTGGTATCAGAGCGGGTACACTCTTCTTGGTTTCATTACCATAGTGTGATCCTTGACCCTATATTGAGATGGACCGGTCTCAATCTTTAAATGCTCCACCATATTTTGATGGTAGCAACTATGCATTTTGGAAGGTAAGGATGAGAGCATTTCTGTGTTCTATAGATGAGACTGTTTGGGATGTTTTTGAAATAGGTTGGACAAAGCCAGAGGCAACAATATCCACTTGGGATAAGGCAGCCCTCGCGGCGTCAAATGCTAATAGTAAAGCACTTAACTCAATTTTTTATGGTGTGTCCCCAGATGAATTCCATCAGATTTCTCATATCACCGTTGCCCAGGAAGCATGGCAAATTTTGGAAACCACTTATGAGGTTACAAAGAAAGTTAAGGACATAAAGCTACAGATGCAAACTACTCAGTTTGAGGAGCTCAGGATGAGTGAGGATGAGTCCTTTGACTCTTTCTATAGTAAGCTAAATGAAGTGGTCATCGGCAAGTTTAACTTGGGAGAGAAAACGGAGGACTCGAAAGTTGTAAGAAAAATCCTTCGTTCATTGCCGGAGAGCTTCCGTGCAAAGGTGATGGCAATTAAGGAGAGCAAAGGCCTTGATGAAATCAAAGTCCAAGAGTTGATCGGTTCTCTCCAAACGTATGAACTTTCATTACCAAATCAAAGAAAGAGAAAATCACTGGCTCTTAAGACAATAAATGAAAAGGTAGAAGGTCATGGTTCGTCGGATGAGGATGCAGTAGAAAAGGATGTTGCCTACCTTGCAAAGAATTTTCGCAAATTTCTAAAGTTCAAAAACAGTGAGAAATTTGGTGATAAAGGGAAATTTATGAGTTTTGGAAAGGAGAAGAAAGACTTCAAAAAGAGAGAAGGGAAGGAGTCTCAATCTACACAAGGAGTCACTTGTTTTGAGTGTAATGGACAAGGCCATTTCAAAAAGGAATATCCTAATTATCTGAGATCGAAGGGCAAGGTGTATGCCACCACTCTTTGTGACTCAGATTCCTCCACCTCTGATTCAGAGGGTAGCTGTGATGAAGAAGGGAATTTCTCAATGTTCATGACTGTTGCTCATGTTGAGTCTTCGGAGCACTTGAATTTGCTTGTGGAAGAACTTGGGGAGCATAGTGATGAGGAATTTATGGGAATTGTAGAAGAATCAAATGCTGAAGAAGATGAAGATACAGCTAGTCTTAAAGAGAACTACAATTCTCTACTTGAGAAGTCAAGAGAATATGCAAGGGTGGCCAAGGCTGTTGTGAAAAAGATGAAGAAAGCTGAAGAAGACTATAAAAGTCTTCTAGTGAGATATAAGGAGGCCAAGTGTAAAATAGAGACACTAAATGGCGAGCTAACCGAAGCTTACACCAAGATAAAATTCCTTAAGCTTGAGGTGGTTCAAGCAAATGCCAAGGTAGAGCGAGTCTCTACAAAGAAGCTTGATGATGTTCTTTCTTCTCAAAAGACCTTCTCCGACAAAACCGGATTAGGATATACCCGAGAAAGTAGTTCAGCTATGAACATCTCCAAAGAAGTGAAGTTTGTGAAGGCCAAAGAGCCGGTTATAGTTGCCTCTACTGTTGAAAAGGCAAATATTGAGAAGAAGAAGAATGTAACTGACTAGCGGGTGTTGACCAAGCCCCGTAATCAATCTGTGGTCAGGTTTGAAGGCAGATCAAAATCTCTTCCATGATCGCAAAGAGGTCCTAGAATGAACCATATGTGCCATCACTGCGGACTTCAAGGGCACACCCGACCCAATTGTCATAAGCTGAGAGCATTGAGGAATGCTAGTGACTAAAGGTCAAGAAGGCCAAGAAATGACAAGAGGACTTGGGCTGTTAAGTCATTAAGAGATCAAAATGTTGATCTTGGAATGATGGACGTGATGAAGATGATTGGTGCATTCACCAACTGCTTGGAAAGCTTCACTAAAAGGTTTGAAAGTCCTAACTCTTATACCTAATCCTATAAGGATATCATCCCAAATGCACGTGATGTGTGGGTGATGAAGGGTACTCATGCATAAGCATTACCACATGTCCATGCATTAATACTTCCTATGTTGTGTGACTGTTGGTTTGTTTATTGATTATGTGATTTGAAAATTGTTTGTTAGTTTCATTTCTTTGTTGTTTTTTTTTACATTGTTGCTTCTTATCAATCTTTTCCTTCATATGTGTCAAAAATCCAAAAACCACATAAAAAGTAGAAAATCCAAAAAGATTGATCAACATTGTTGAGTTTTGTCTCAAAATATGTTTTACCTTGTACCTTTGTGCAAATGGCTTTGTGCATCTACGAGCATAGCTTGTTCCCTTTGCACTTATATAATTGTGGGAGAAATTTTGAAATCTTTTGTGACTGTTGTAAATAGATCTTCAACCTTGACATGAATGATTAGTGAATGGTTTTGTTGATCTTGAGACATGCATAGACTTGTGTCTATATATCTTCCCACTCTTTATTTTATTGTTTTTGTTAAAAGAGCTCACCAAATGTAAATCTCCAAATGAAAAGAGATATTGAGCTACAAAAGCCTGTCGCACATACTAGTATTTGACTAGGAAAAAGGGAAAGCGACCAAAAATTTAAAGTGTATGATGCCCAAAAAGCCAAAGGCTAACTCATCATATGAAATATCAAAAATTTCAGGCATCGATCTCAAAATGAGATGTGTTGATTCATATAGATCAAATGATATGTCAAACATAGAGCCAAATGAAAAGCTTCAAAGTTATTGTACTCAAGCCTTTATGGGAGGTCATATATGCATATTTCTATAATTGAGATGGATTACATTATCTAGTGCTAGTTGTGTATGTCTTGATTGAATTGATCATTGAAGCTTCACATTAGACTAAGGACTATCTCATCTTTGATATTCACACACAACACACATGTCTATGTTCAGTGAATGCCATATTCATTCGTGTGATTGTACTTGATTAAATGTGTTTTCACATGCTCTATCTTTGTTGATCTATCACAAAAAGATTTTTGAGTGTTTTAGTTGTTTTTGGAAAGTACTTTGTTTTTGCAAAAATGGTCCAAAAATTTCAAAAATTGTTTTGCCTTGTTCTGGCGACTTAGTCGCGAGTAGAACCAGTCGCATGCCCTAGTCGCAAGTCCATCACAGAGATTTTTCACGACACATTGGTGACTCCTTGGCGGGTAAATGCTTCAGTTGCAAAAAAGACTTAGAATATTTTTCAAAAATTGGGTTTTCATGCCTTTCGCGGCTCAGGTTGGCGACTTGTTCGTGAGTGGAAGGTCCAGTCGCGAGAGGTACACAGAGATTTTCGCGGCTTAGTTCGCAACTCTCTCGCAAGTGGAACTTCCAGGCACGAAAAACACTTAGAAATGTTTTTCAAAGTTTTCTTTTTAGTGTTCTGGCGGCTGGTCTTGGCGACTTGCACGCGACTTGTCTCAATCGCAAAAATCGCGTGTTTTGGGCAAACTTGGTCAGTTTTTAAACCTTTTCAATTTTCCCTCAAACATTTCTGACTGTTCATCTTCTTCTTTTTCTGAAAAACTCTCAAACTCACCGTGTCTCTCTCAAACGAACTTGCATTTTGCTTCATTTCTCTTTCAGATCTTCAAGGAAAAAGGTATGGGTTTCTATTTTCTCACTCTATTCTACATTTTTATCCGTGCATTTCCTCATTTTGTGAAATTTTGTTTGAGTTTGTGTGTCTTGCAATGTTCGTTCATGGGTTTACTCTATTTTGTTAACTAAAGGGGTTTTGTTGTTTCTAGTGATTTGATGCTTACTTCACTTGTATCTTGACTGTGTTGCTCTATGCATATCATTCTCGTGGTAGAATGTCACAATGACAGATATTTGTGACTTTGTGATTGACCATAGTTTACAGTGAACTGAACTGTGGCTGCTTATTCATCATTTCTGACCATCTGTTACATGTTTTAGTTTACATTGCTTCAGTATTGCTCATTCTCACATACTGCTGTCAAGGTTCTTGTACTATGTTTAAGTGATATCTCAGTCTGTATTTCAATGAGTCTCCAATTTTTGACTATCTTGAATCTAATCAAGTTGTTGTTCATGTCATGTGTCTGTGCACTTGGATCTTTGCTGTGTGTTTGTTATTTTACAGATGTCTAGCCAATCATCCAAAGAAAAAGAGATTGTAACTGATGTTTCATCATCCCCTGTTGCTAAACGAACTCGTCTCTCATCTCAGTCATCTAAAGACTCAAACAGTGAGAGGTTCAAAACTCCTCTTGATTCACAGACTCACTCAAGCATTTTTGAAGATGCTACTCTCATAGTGGAACGAGTGGTAAAGTTTGACACTTTGGGGACAACTTTTATCCCTAGAATCTTTGAAGCTAAAGATTGGGCCAATCTGTTCGGAAATTTCGAAGACCCAGTGGAAGAGTTGGTTAGGGAATTCTTCTCAAATGCGATATACATTGGTGTTGAGTTAAAATGCTGGGTAAGAGGGAAAGAGTTTTCCATCAATCCGAACTATATAGCCAAGGTTCTTGGCATCACTAGACCTGAGAATGTGGACCTTACCCCTTATGATGATCGAACTCCTAAGGTTCAAGACATTTTGCAAGTTCTTGGGCCTGATCATGAAGTCTCTAGTAAAGGCATATCTATAAACACTACAAAGTTTGCTCCTGAGTTGACCACACTGAAGCTGATCATGTTCTCCAATCTCTACCCGTTGTCCAACACTGCTTTCATCAATCTTGGAAGAGCTCAATTCCTATGTGATCTTACTACTGGGGCCCTGATTGATATCTGTGCCCATATCTTCCAAACCATTGGGAAGACCGCGGCTTAAACAACAACACGAGCATGTATTCTGTTTTGTAGTCTCATCATGAAGATCATACTTCTTGAAGGTGTCAATCCCCCATCAGATGGACAAATGATCAACCGTCCTCAACCAATATCCATGGCAACTCTCCAAGCTAGCAAGAGTCACTCCTCTCAAAAACTAAAGAGTGAACACATGTCTCCTGCTACAACATCTACTCATGGGTCAGATACACCTGTGCGTACCGCGACTATCTCTCTTATCACCTTTGAGTTACATCCGACTAGCAATCAGCCAAACCAGTCTGGTCCTCAAGCCGATAGGTTGGGTCTTTTGTTTGAAAAGCTTCATATGCGCATTGCCGGAATTGAAAGTCTTATCTACTCCACCAACAATCAAGTTCAATTGCGTCTCACGACCATTGAGAATTAGCTAGATGTTATTCAGCAAAAGTTAGAGGACAGCCTTTAGCTATTCGTGCCAAAAGGGGGAGAGCTTATTGAAAGGGGGAGAGCAACACAAAGGGAAGTGTGCATAAGAAAAGGGGGAGTTGTGTGCTCAAGAGGAGAAAGTTGTCATATACACTCACACATACCTTTGGACATATTGCCTAACTTTGGCTAGCCTAGTTTATCAGCTATTTACTTATAGTATTCTGTTGTCTTGGTTTTGTCTGGCTATTTTTCTTAGGTTAAGCCTAGTTTATCAGCTATTTACTTATAGTATTCTATTGTCTTTATAAACTCTTGGTTTTGTCTAGCTGTGTTTCTTAGGTTAATGTTTTGGTTCAAAAAAAAAAAAAAACTCTTGGATCTGTTTGACATCACTTATGTTACTTTGGTTTGTTAATATTTTAAGTTGTTTTTTCAATATGTTTATGGTAGTTTGTGCCCATGTTGCTTTTGTAAGCTTTTAGGGTTTGTTTCCATGTGCTTTGTAGGCTTTTATGGTTTGTACCATGCTATGCAGCCTTTATGTTCTGTTGCCATAATACTTCTAGCTAAATGATATGCATTTTCTTTAAGTATTCTCACTCTTGTGCCCTAGTAGGATTTTGTTCCTAGATGCATATACTTTAAGTATTGTGCATTGGTTGAGTGTTGGGCATGCAAGTGATTTGCATTGAACTTATTAACTTATATGTCCGGATGTTCATTCCAACTGTGAATGAGCATTGTGGTCACTATTTTATAGTGATTGCCTGTTTGGTCAAGCCATGGTTTATTTCTCATTCCATTTTGCTTGATCGCATTGTGCTTGCTTCATATGCCTTACAAGTTTTTTGCATACAACGATCAAATTGTGTTGTTGTGTTTCAGGAGTTACTTGTTCATATGATTCAAGAGCTTATCAGATTCTAGAGTTAGGTGTGAGTGAGTTTTGTTCAACTGTTCCCAACTCACATATTAAGTCTAGAGTTTGTTTTAGAATTTTGTCACGGAATAGCCAAAGGGGGAGATTGTAAGGTTGAATTTTATCAACCATCCTGTTGGCTTTATTCCGTACCAAATTTTCTTGTATTTTAGCAATTAGTAATCCTGTATTTAGATGGGAATCATGTAAGGGTAGTGTGTGAGAGAGTGTGAATAAATGTTCAAGATTGTGCAAAGAAGCAAGGACTCGCGACTGGATCTCGCGGGTGGCTCGCGGCTTGCAAGCCGCTAGAAAGTTGCACACGTGCCAAGCATGCCAGAAGCTGAAGAGTCGCGCCAGCTATTGTACTACAGGACAAAAGTCCCAAGCTGGCCAGGCCGTTAGCTCGCGGCTTGAACTTACGACTCAACCCAGTCGCGAGGTCAAGTCGCCAGAACACCCTGTTTGGGAAAAACTGACTTTTCACATTCCTTCTCACCCTACTATATATATACCCTTATACCCATGATATTGAGAGAGTTTCCAAAGAGAATTTTGAGAGAGAAACCCTAGAGAAAAATAAGATTGATTCATCCACAATCTTTATATAGAGACTCTTCAAATTCCTCTACTCTCTTCCTCTCCATTGTCAAATCCTTGAGAGGTACATTACCAAAACCTTTTCTCACCATACTCATATCTGTGAGGAGACCATTTGGTGTTTGGGAAGCAGTTAAGAAGGGACCAATTTCATATTGGTAAATACTATGGTCAAGTAGTGGAATCCGGCAAGCTAAAGAAGAAATAGGTTCGGCGTAACCTTGTTGGAGTAGGAGCTTGGAAGGCTTAGGTACATTGGGTAGATTAAGCTTGGAGGGTCTTCTGCTGTTCATGTATCCCAACTACATTCTTTAGTGGATTGTTTACCGCTTAGAGGGCGGCGGAGAGGTTTTACGCCGAGGGTTTTGGTTTCCTCTTCGATAACACATCGAGTGTTGTCCTTGTGTTTGCATCTCTCTTCCCTTAATCTTTTCCATTTAATTTCTGCTGTGAATGTGATTTTATTTGGTTTAGATTGTTTATCAATTCTGTATTAAGCTTATGTTCATTTTTCGCACATTAATTGTTTGATATTAAGCTTAAATTGGTAATTTGTAAATTGGGGGTCTAAACGTTCAAGGTGTTTCATACACTTATTGAACTTTCAAGACCCTCCAAGCCTAATCTACCTAATGTACCTAAGCCCTCCAAGCTCCTACTCCAACGAGGTTACGTCGAACCTATTTCTTCTTTAGCTTACTGGATTCCGCTACTTGACCATAGCATCAACTAATATGAAATTGGTCCCTTCTTAACTACTTCCCAAACACCAAATGGCCTTCTCACAGATATGGGTATGGTGAGAAAAGGTTTTGGTAATGTACCTCTTAAGGATTTGACAATGGAGAGAAAGAGAGTAGAGGAATTTGAAGAGTCTCTATGTGAAGATTGTGGATGAATCAATCTTGTTTTTCTTTAAGGTTTCTCTCTCAAAATTCTCTCTGGAAGCTCTCTACATTTTGTGGGTATAAGGGTCTATATATAGTAGGGTGAGAAAGGAATGCGAAGAGTTAGTTTTTCCTAAACAGGGTGGTTTGGCGACTTGGCCTCATAACTGTGCTGAGTCGCGAGTTCAAACCGTGAGCTAACGGCCTGGTCAGCTTGGGACTTTTGTCCTGCAGTGCAACAGCTGGCATGACTCTTCAGTTCTCCTGCATGCTTCACACATGTGCCAGCTTTGGCGGCTTGCTAGTCGCAAGTCACCCACGAGTTCTAGCCGCGAGTCTCTACATCCTTTTAGAAAAACATAATTTCACAAAAAAATTTCCAAAATGTGTTTAACCCAAAAACAATGTTTCATGTCATGTGATTATTTTTCAAAAATCTCATTAAAAGGCTACTTACCTTAACCTGCAAAATTCTAATTCTCCAAGCTCCAAAGGAGATTAGCTAGAACCTAAACAATACCAAGCCAACCTATCAAGATAAGCATAAAGCTTGACATTTCACCTAAGTATTTAACCTCACAAGTAATGTATTACACTTCCAAAGTTTCTCAACAATTTTATTTACAAGGCATACACTCCAATTTATAAAATTAACCAATTCAAGATCATCTCCCTAATATTAAAATCTTAACAATTTATTAGCAACTTCCACAAGATTTACACATCATCATCAAGAGAGACCCATGAAACAAAATCATAATATCTACCAAGACAAAAATTTTAAATCTTCAACTAGCTCCAAATAAACTCAATAGTAATGGAAAATTAGATTTACATACTATCACATGATAGAACCCAAACCCCTAAATTTCCACCATAAGTAAACCTTAGATAGCCACCATTTGTAAAACCGTAAACCCATTTATCAAATAAGTCCACCAAATCAAAACCTATATACATAAACACAAGATTATCACTCCAAAAGCTTAGATAAAGAGAATCTCTAGCAAAAGTATAAAAACCCACCAAAAAGATTAGGAGTTTTTACCTTAAATAAAAGAAAAAATGCCTTAGAGATTCCTAAGGAGTTTTCCGGTAAACCTTGTCAAAAAAGATGGTAGAGGTGGTGGTGAGGAGTGGGGATCGGTGGGAGAGTGTGAGGGAGAAAGAGAGAAATGTGTTGTGTTTGTGTGAAATGGAAGTTGACCAGCCAAAGAGGGAGATAAGGGAGTGTAATGTGTGGTGGTAGTGAATGGGGTAGGTGGGGCATTTAGGGTCCAAAAAATTTTATCCTTTTTTTTTTTTTTTTTTTAAGCTTGGGGCGTTACAATGCATTACAAACTTTGAAAACATGGAAGCTCTTTCGAATATACATCACTGTCAATTTTTTAAGACCTTCTCGCTTCTCTCTGTATGTGTGTTAAAATACTTAGTATTCTCAATAATGAAAACACAGGATTACAATTATGAGCTAAAAACTGGGCTTTTATTAATGTTATGTGTAGTGAATCATATGGGCTTTTTGTAGTTGCCAAGTCCTGTCTTAAAAAGATAGAAGAAATTGTTCTATGTGTGATTGTGTTGCTCCAAATGACAAATAGCAGTTTTTTTTGGGGTTACCACAGGTTTTCTTATGCATCTAGCAACCCCATGTTGTGAACTTCCTACATAAACTTGTAGAAACACTTATCATTTTAATTAATTAACATTGGTTATTTTTATTTTTTTGTTAAATAATTAAATTGGTAATTACTTTTTTTTTTTTTTTTAGAGAGTTTCAATCTATGGTGCTCACTCTTGATGATAGCTCTTTATCATCAAACCAAAACACCAATCGTTGTTTGATATAGACAGGGATTGAACCCCAGATCTCTTATTCAACCATCAGAAATTTTACCAGTTGAGCTAACTGGAACTCACATGGTAATTACTTGTTAGCTGTAATGCACGAACTCATAAAGCAAGTTTGATTTATTGTAATATGTTTTACATGGTAATTGTAACATTATAGAGGAATTTTTTAAGAGAACACTCATAACCACTAAGATACTTAAAGTGATTTTGTTAAACTTAGTTTGATAAATATATATATTTTTTTAGTAGTCTAGCAACTTTGAATTAACCATTGGATTTTTTTTTTATTAAAAAAAAAATTTAAAAACCGTATAAAGCCTTAATAAAAAAATAAAAAAGAAAAGGTTTCCATCAACAAAACAAAAAATTAAATAGATTTGACCATAAAAAAAATTTTAATTAGTTTCAAATTCTTTGATTTTTTTCCTTAAAAAAAATAGATTGATTCGTCCCTTATAAAAAATTGATTATTTACTTATAAAAAATAATAAAATAAGATGCTAACATAAGCCCATGGGTAGCCCATTAGGCCCAACCCTATATCCCTGCCTGCTAAAGACAAAATAAGCATTGTCTACGAGTAGGATCATGGGTCGGGAATTTTTCTTTCGGCCTAGCCTGACTTGACCCTTTAACTAGCTAGTTAACAACTTGCTATGCCTAACCCGTTGTGCCCATGGGCCAAGTAAAAATGGGGGGCCAGCCCATTGACAACCCTTATCCCACTCATCTACTTTTTCTACTATCAAATTCAAAATTTAAAATAATACAACTTCTTTCAAATAAACTTAAACAATTATCACTATTAAAAAAAAAAAAAAATCATCAATACAAATTATGAAATAGGCTTATCTTTTGGTTACATTTATTTTCTTAAAAAAAAAAAGAAAAAAAAAAAAAAAAAAAAAAAAAAAAAAAAAAAAAAGAAAAAAAGAAGAAGAAGAAGAGAGAGTAAGGTTTTTGTTTTTTTTAGTTAACAACTTTTTTAAGAGGAGATTTTAGTTAAAAACTTAAAAGAGCAATTTAGCATTATTACACTTAACCGATTTCTTTTTATGAACTAGTCAAAAAATTTTACACTAATTAAATTAGAATCCTTCACTATGTGATTCAAGCAATCCCATCCTATGTGATAGGCTATTTTAAATTGCCACAGAATTTATGTCAAGAGATTGCAAAGATGGTGAATTCATACTAATGGGGACAAAGTGGAATAAGCTGTGTATCTCGAAAAATAAGGGTGGATCGGAGAGTATTAAATGTTCCGGACCTGATTTTGGAAAGAATTTAGAAGGCCAAGTGTTATCGTAAATGCTCTGTTTATGCATGCTACGTTGGGTCATTCTCCATCTTACACTTGGCACAGTGTTCTGGCAAGTGAGGAGGGAACTTAATTGTTAAAGCAGAGTCTGCGCTGAAAAATTGGAAATGGAGAATCTGTTCGAGCTTATCAAGAATTCAAGATCCTTGGCTCCATTATGCTTCTTATCAGTTGTCACAAGATTGTTTTGCCTGTTAAGTAATTAATCCAGATATGAAGGTGGATGCGATCTAATTGATAGGGATACCCATTGGTGGAATTTGGAGCTTTTATATCATGCTTTTATGCCTGATTATGTTGCTAAAATATTACAGATACCACTGTCACAGTTTGATGTTCCAGATATATTTTTTTTTCACATAACATGGGAATTTTATTAATGAAAGGAAATGTACAGACACAGAAAAATAGAGTTCAAACAAACTAAACCAGAGTAGCAAGACCCTGAAGACAACATTGGACTAAACAGAAACTATTACAAAACACAAAAACAGAACAAGTCTTCCACTACACCCAAAACATAAACAGCAACTAAACATTACAAAAGACCGGGAAAAACTTATTTGCAGATCACTTCACCGGATGATGCAAAACCCATGGAATCCCCGTAGAGGCATTGCCACAAAAAGGTGGGGCATGTGTCATATTTGGATTGCCATAAAAAATCGGGTGAGTATTTTGTTCAGAGTGCTTATCATTTGAACTTAAAAGACTAAGGCTCAATAGCAAATTAGGGAATGTTCCACAGATTCAAAGTTTCATAATTCAAGGAGGAAATTAAGTAAGGACTTTGGCAGCTATAATCAGCCATATTAAAAATTCAACTAGCAACTTTTTTTTTTCCCTTTGTTTATCAACCTTTAGGATCCATAATCTCAGACAACACTACCCTGGGGGAAATCAATCCATCTGGATCCTTTCTAGCAAAACTTCCTCAGCTTACTACGGTCACTCGACTATTGCTATTAGTACTCGAGAGTTTTCCACTGCTACTAAAAATCATGTCATCACTTTCATTGACATCTGACATAGGGATCAAAGCAAGCTCATCAACATCATTCATGTCTATTTCTTCTGCCAAATCAAGCTTGACATCTTTTTCTGCACTCAATTGCAACTCCAATGCTAACTCAAGCCCCCCAACCACATCATTCATTGATGGTCGTTTGGTTCCATTGTCAAGCAAACAATTCTCTACAATCTCGCCAAATTTCTTCAAACATTCTGGTTCAATTTCCCCCTTCAAAGATGGATCAACAATTTGATCAAGCTTTCCATTGCGATAGCACTGCAAGACCCATGCTGCTAGACCCATTGGCTTCTCCTCATCCGTACGTATGATTGGTGGCTTTCCACACAGCACTTCACACAATACTACACCATAGGAGTACACATCAGACTTTACAGTAAGTCGTTGAAAGCGATAATATTCCGGGTCCAAATATCCAAATGTACCCTTAACCACTGTGCTAACATGGGACTCAGACATAATGGGACCAAATTTTGACAACCCGAAATCAGACACCTTGGCCAACCATTGCTCATCTAATAAGATATTTGTACTCTTCATATCACGATGAATGATTGTATGTGTCGCACCTGTATGAAGGTAGTTCAACCCATGTGCTGCACTAATACAGATTTGGAGTCGTTGCTTCCAAGAAAGTGGCTGATACTTGGTGTTATATAGATGGTCACGAAGGGTCCCATGAGCCATGTAATCATACACGAGTATCATCTCGTTTCCATCCTCACAATATCCAATCAAAGAAACAAGATGGCGGTGGCGGAGTTGAGACAACATCGCAATCTCTGTTTTGAACTCCTGAGCTCCTTGTTGAGAACCGGATTTTAATCGTTTGATTGCAACTGGGATAGCAGCACTACCATTAATGTATCCTTTGTACACATCACCGAACCCTCCAGCACCAATAATGAATACTTTGTCAAAATTGTTGGTAGCTGCAATAATCTCAGCGAGTGAGAAGTAGCGAGACAAACTACCCGGTAGAGTTGAGCCGCTTGCCTTTGTTGAGTTGTCGGAATCCTTGACTCTTTCGGCTAGTCGGAAAATCAAGACTACGAGAATCAGGAGTATAGTAAAGCCAGAAACTCCACCACCAACGACAATTATTATTGTTCTATTATTCTTCTTCGACTCTGTTGATTGTATCGGTGGCACAGACTTTGGAGGGGTCAGCGGAAGTGGGTTGGGGTTGGGTCCGGCGAGGTTGCCACTGGGGGCGCTTACTTTGAAGACCTCGATACCGTTCAAGATTGCATCACTGAAATGAGTTGCGTGGTCATCAGGGTTTGCTTCTAGGGCGATAGAAAGGTTCATTTTCTTCTGGTTTTCTTTGCCAAACATTGACACAGCGTAGTCCTTGTATACGGGAACACCTCTTCTCCGACCACTCCAAACCAAAACGTCGGCTTTTGTGTCAGCGGATTGATTTGCTATGAAAATAAGAAACACTCGGTCGTGCCAAGCAATAATCTCTGGTTGAAACTCGCAGAAGTGTAACCTAACAAGATAATCAAATCCAGAATCTACGGAAAATTCCCAAGTGAGATTGTAGCTCTTATTGATAGTTTTGTTCATTCCCATAGTCCGGGCAGACCGATAGACAGCTTGCGGTGCGGTGTAAGCTGGTATTTTGGTAAATTGCAGTTCAATAGTTGTGTTAACAGGTAGAGGTGAAAATCTATCTTCTGTCAAGTACATGCTGTCCGGACTCCAGCTCCGGAGCATTCCGGTGTCTTCAGTGGGTGAGATGTAGCCCCCTCCAACATTTATTCTGTATTCCATCTCGAGTGCAGTTCCGTTATCGATGCGGTACAGGTTCTGCTGGCCGATGAAAAGGAACCCTTCAACGTTAGACGGAGTGTAATAGAGATTAGGAGGCATGGACAAGATTTCAATTCCGTTGACAAAAGCAAATGAATTGGAATCGCTTGGAGTGAAGGTTAAATTCAGCCTCTCATGTTCCTCGATGTTGACACAGAATTCTCTCAATATGGTATCACCAGGATCGCCATCGGCGTCAGCGGTAAGTGAAGCATTGAAGTCTCGAAGAAGGGTAAAAGTTCCAGCTTTGACAGAGAATAGAGCATTAGAGCGGTCGAAATTGCTGTAAGTAGTTGGGTAGAAGTATAGTCGAACGAATTTTTGGCCGGTAGTGAGTGGGAATATGTAGGTGAATGGGGAGACAGACAAGCGGGCAGTGGTATAGGGTACTTGCCAAGCAGATGAGGATTGCTTAACTGAGTTTGTGGCTAGAGAGACCTGGTTTTGTGATAGGTCTTGAGGGAAGAATTTTGAATTCACATCTCCAGTCCAGGTCCGACCATCTAATGCAGTCGAATTGTCAGAGGAGCCACAGTTAAGGATAATATTATCGACTGGTTTGTAAGGAGACGGAGAGTTAATGGCTAATGTGTTGGACAAGTGGAGCAGCAAGAAGGCGAGGTAAAGAGTTGTGAAAGTTAAACATGGTAGGACTGTGGTGCAAAGATTCGTGTTGCCCATTGTAGCAGAGACAGGGAGAACGAGTGTGAGTGATTTTCAAAAGAAAATAATAAAAAGTTATTACAAAAGAATGTGATAATTAACATAATTGGTTCAAGTGGACAAGTTGATTTATAATATGATGTTGAGACTGTTCTTTCCGCGTGAATAATGATGGTGATAACTGATAATTGAGTCTGGTACGCGAAAAATGATTGTGTAGTCCTCATTCCTGTTTCTTTCTTAACATTTATCGAAGTAGTCAATTATGTTCTGATTACAAAAGAATATTACAAATTACCTATAGGAATTACCACAATTTTTATTTTCTTATAAATATTTATAATACAATATATTCAAATATGTGACAATTATATCAATTTTATATTATATAAATTAAAAATTAAATAATAAATTATTTCATACAATATCAAATTCAACAAAAAAAGAATGAGAGGAGAAATTAAAACTCATCTTTTATGATGAAAATTTTAAGTCTTGCTTCGTTTGTACACACGAGCTAAGTTACAAACACCAAAAAAAAAAAAAAAAAAAAAACTTAGAAAAATTTAGTAGACATGGTTTTATTAGTTCTTATCTAGACTTAATAGAGAATGAGCAAGATCATATTAGTCATTACACGTGAAATCCCAATACAAGTTGAAATTGACCAAAACACACCAAAATAAACTGGAATTAAGAGGATTCATGGTTAATAGATGCCTTTAGGCCATTTGTGAATAAACTATTTTAGAAAATTTTTTATACCACTTTCTTGGAAAATATAAAAAATTGTTAAAAAGAATTAGTTATTTTTTTTTTCTTATACAAATTTTTTAAAAACATTTTTTAAACATTGACCTTTAGGATATTTATTAACTTTTTCCTATATAAAATAAATAAATAAATAAAAGAAAGAAAGGGGCAACCGTGGCAGAGAAAACAAAGATTAATAAAAAGAACAAGAAAAATAAGAGGAGTGGGGCAGGGAAGACTTGCGAAGTCTTGTGGAAGAAACCAGAATGATTGGAAAAGTGATAATACACTCCAAATGTTTATGTTTTTAGTTTCTTTTATGGTCAATACAAAAAAAAAAAAAAAAAAAAAAAAAAAAAAAAAAAAGAAAAGAAAAAAAAGATCATAAACGAACAAAGGAACACACGAACACAAGAAAGAAATGTGGTCTTCGGCAGAAAAGTCTCACTGCTTAACATGTGTTCCACGCCCTCAAGGAAATTGCACTGGATAATGAAGTCCTTAGAGTCAAACAAATTGTCTTGTGATAGATTTTTGATATGATGGATATTTTATGCAATAATAATTCTATCTAGTCACAACAATTTTTTACAAATTTTTTCATAATTATGACATGGTATATTAAGATTTTTTTTTTAAAAAATAAAATTGAAGAATGAAGATATATTATGCTTGATGTATAATGAAAAAAAAAATCACATACCAATAGGGACGGAACCAAGATTTTAAACTAGCGGGGGCCAGAGTATAAAGAAAAAAGAAAACTCCAAATAAACATTCATATGGTAGTAAAAATTTATAAATACACAAAATTGTTGTTTTTAAATACATTAAGATGCAATCATTTACCAAAAAAAAAAAAAACAAATTAATGTTTTTTTTAATATTAGGCTGGCTAGGATTTTTATTTTTTGAAGTTAGAGCATTCACAGTGGTGGTGCTATTTTAGCATCTCAAATAGTTACTTTATCTATGTTACCACTTCACTTTACAATACACCTAACATCAAATGTTCTATTTTTTTTTTTTAATTTCTTTTAAAATAATATAAACAATTCATTAAAATAATAAGGAAGAGGAAGAATTTGAGTTTTTTAATTAAATGAAAAGATATAATTTTAATAAAATATTGTATTTTATTTTTAATAATTTGCTACAGCCAACTGGCATTTATACCAATTTACTGTAGTTGCAAAAAAATTAGCTTTAAGTTCTCCAATAACACATGATTTTTTTGTTCTTTGGTGGTAAAATTGTTTTTTTGCTAAAATACAATCACCATTGTAAATATTTTTATTGTTTTTGTTAAGTTTTTGGGTTGGATAGTTACTTTTTGATTTAGGATAGCTAGACTGATTGGGGAGAAGGGAGGCCCAACTACAAAAATAAAATATAGAATAACTAAAAAAATAAAAAAATTTGGACCCGGGGGGGCCCGGGACCCCTTGGGCCACCACCTAGGTCCGTCCTTGCATACCAGCCTAGCTAGCATATTTGACTTTCCACATAGGAATGGCAACAAAATAGGTATAGACTGATTTTTTTCTTCTTTTTTTATTTTTATTTCTCACCCCCACCCTTTTTCCCCCACACCTATCCCCTGCCCTCTCAAATTTCTACTTCTATCTACGAACTATATAAAATAACTATATAAAAAGAGCCAATGGCTCTCACTACAGTACTTTTGGTTTATTCAACTTTTGTTTTTTGTAATAAGCCAAAAAAGATGAGTTTGATGAGAAAGAAAAAAAATTTTAACATTAAAAAAATATTATACCCACAACATTTTCACAATAAATCTTAAGTAACAAGTTATTATTGACTCATTTTCAAAAAAAAAAAAGAAGAAGTTATTATTAACTATTATTGGTGGAGAAAAATAATTTTAGTAGTGGGTTCAAATTAGAATCATTAATATCTTACCGTCAAAGATTTGTTGTAAAAGTATTGTAGAAATGTTGTAAACATAACACTTAGTATTTAATACTATTACCACAACTAAAAATAAAGGTATTGTGAAAAAAAAAAAAATACTACATCCACAATATTTTTCACAACATCTTCATAACAAATCTTCAGTGGTAAATTGTTATTCTAATTTAAACTTACCAATGAAATTACTTTTTTGACCACCAATAACAACCCGTAACAACCTACTAATGATTCGCAACGAAAATGTTGTGGACATAGCATTTTTCTTGAGAAAAATGTTAAGACATTTTTTTTGTCATCGCAATATTTTTACAACTGCTCAAGTGTCAATTTTTTACAAGTCAAAGTAAAATATAACAAAGTTATAAAGTCATTATGAAAATGTTGTTTCATTCTTTGTGTCTCTAGAAATTGTTTTTTATTAGTCAATTTTTGTTGAGCCAAAATTCACTATTTCACATACAGTTTCTTAGGTTGATTTTTTGTATTTTTTTTTTCTTTATGCACCATTTTACGTAAAAGCACATAGTTTCACACACACACACAAAAACAAAAACTTAGGATTAAAACACTTTTCATCCTTTATGTTTTGGGTAATTCACAATTCCTCCTTAAACTTTAAAATCAACCAATTTCCCCCCTTGATATTTTGGAAAAGAGCAATATGTCATATTGTTGTTCTCTCAATTAAACCCTAATGAAAGCTTATGATTCTTAAAATATTTCATTGTGTAATGTCTAAAATACTCCCACTAAATTTTAACATGCCAAAAATTGTATTCATGTATTTTGTGTTTTAGATGGTAGTAATGCTTAGAAAGTTATAATGGTAATATAAAGTATTTTTGTAGTTGCACGATTTTCCTGGCCCAGATTTTATTGATCTGGCCTTGGCCCAAAGCGCAACTCACAATAGAAATTTGTAGAGGATGGGTCAAAGAACTTCGCCTCAGTCAGCCTGTTCGGTCTAGTACATGGACAATATAGTTGCAGAAAATAAAAACACAAGAATGGATCTCCACGTGTGATTCTATTTCTCCCGTTCTTAATACAGTTTCTCCCCCCTTCTTTGGGGGATTTCACTACATTATATAGTTCCTCTCCTCTCATCTCAACCTTACACTTGTCGATCATCTAAGCACCTACTTGAGCACCTGTCCCATCAGACGCCCCCATCTTTCCCTTTGTGAGTTGCAGAGGCCAAGGTGGTACTGTTCAGGGGTCTTTTCCTCATTAATGCGGCCAAGAGGATGGTTGGGGCGCAATTAATGTGGTGGTGGCAGCTTTCCATGAGATATTTTGGATTTTATTCATTTTATATGTTGGGAGGACGGACTGAAATGGATGGGAGAGTGCCTCGTATGGACTTCGTGATGTCCGAGGAGGAGTTACTCCTCGGACAGGTTTCCGTGGCGTTATTGGGGTTGAGTAATGCTTCATATGTGGTTTCTCTTCGGCAAGGACGCTCCTCGGACGGGCCTGGATTTGGAATAGCCCATTTATTTTTGGGCCGGGCCCCACAATAGCCCCTCAAAACTCCGGTTTTTATCTCCTT
The DNA here is from genome assembly GCA_028535165.1 of Quercus tomentella. NCBI lineage: Eukaryota > Viridiplantae > Streptophyta > Magnoliopsida > Fagales > Fagaceae > Quercus > Quercus tomentella. The sequence continues at coordinate 62,332,268 of JAPQVY010000155.1, read as the reverse complement.
CCGAGGAGAAAAGCGGGGTTTTGATGTTAGTGAGAGGGTGGAAATAAGGAGAGCTTGGGACGCGCGTGCGGACCGTTACTTTTGACGCGTTACAATTTACGAGGCGTGGTCATTAACTTCCGGAGGCGTTATGTTCCCTCCATCCAACGGTGTGGCGTGGATCGAACGGCCATCGTTTCTTCTCGTATTTTTAGGCAGGAATGATCTTTTCTCTCTCCTCCCGGCTATATAAGACGTCAGAGGGGTTCAGTTCTTTTTATCTGCATTTCGTAAACCTCAGAGGCTTCCAGAGAACTCCATCGAAATCTAGAGACATACGAATACTCACGCCCGTTACGCCTCCGTAGCCGTCTTTCGTGAAGCGTTCCTTCCAGGAGAGATTTCCAGGCGTCCCACTGAGCGTTTTGCGAAGGTACCAGTACATTTCGTTCCTTTCGCCGTTTCAATTCCCTCCTCGGACTCTACTTTTATTCTCAGTCCTTACTTTCGTTTCCCTAGTTCAGTTCAGATGGGTAGATTTGAGAAATTAGTAAACACTCCAGCCGCTATGGAGGCCTTTAGGGCTAAATACCACATTCCCCCGGGGGTTGGGTTGCAGTACTGTCCTCTTGAAGGAGTATTGACAGAGAGAGGTATGGGAGAAGTTGTTATCCCTATGATTGCTTTTATAGAGGGAGGGATGACACTTCCCATGCGTAGGATTACAAGGGACTACCTGTTCAACCATAGGTTGATGCCGTATCAGTGTGCCCCGAATATGTTCAAGATACTAGGCTGTGTAGATGTCTTAGACGAGCGGATGAATCTAGGCCTTACTTGGCACGATGTGGCTTATCTGTACGAATGTCACCGCCTCGGGGATGATGGGTATTATCTTAAATCCCGGAACGAGGATGTTAGGTTGATCTCTTGTCTCCCAGTATCCAATAAAACCGTGAAGAATGACTTCCTTATTACTTCTGGGGAGTGGACCGACGGTATTCATTGTCCAACTCGGGCAGGAACCCCAGGTGCGACGTTTTTAGGATCGGTCCTTTTTGGGAAAGGATTTAGTGTTGAGGGTTTACCTTTCTTGCTTTCTTTGTAATTGGAAAATTTCAGGAATTAACCCCACTTTTCTTGGTTGCTTGCAGATAAAATTCACGTCGCTCCTCGGCTAAACTTTGTGAACGTGCCAGCATTGAACTACCTTCTTAGGTCGGAGATTTACGTTTCCGAGGACAGACAGTTGCGCGCGGCCCATCTAGTTCTGGGCTATCAACCTCTGAGCACCTCTTTCCAGGCTATCGGCCACGCTATAAGGGCTGGCAGTCCGAGGTTGGCTAGGATTGACGTTTCCAAGGACGGGTTCCTAGCTAAACACGATCTGCCACCAGTTGTGTTGCCTGGTGTTAGAAATCCCTACTTAGCAGAGCAGCTACCTCCGCCAAACGAGCCTAGTGTTGCCGTTCAGGTTGAAGAGGAAACTGAATCATCTCGTCTTTCCCTTGAGGAAGAGATAGACGAGTTTTACTTTGAGGAGGAAGTTCAGCAAACCGCTTTGGTGGAACTTTCCGGTCCTGAAGGAGAGCGGGACCGTCATTCTGCAGTTGGCGCTCCTTCCATTGTTATCTGCTCGAACGATACCTCGGACGAAGAGACAGAGCCCATGGCAGGAAAGGGAAAGTCTCTGAAGGAGCTGATGGCCTCCCGAGGGAAAGGCCAGTCATCGAAGGGACCATCTCCATCAAAAGTCAAAACCCTTCCTCCTGTTGTCCCTCAGGGCATTTCGGAACCTGGCCTTAAGGCTATTCCGGACCTGAAGAAGAAAAGGCCGGTTGATACCCCCGAGGAGGGTGAGGTGGCTGCTCAGCCGACCAAGCAGCAAAAGACTGCTCGTGCACCAAGGAGCAGAAGGGGCAGCTCCGCGGAGAATCGGGACGAGGAGAGCCTTGCGGAGGTACGAGCTGCCCCGCGTGTATGGAACCCCAAGTTGGAGCTGGATGGGGTGGCCATCCCCTATAATGCTTCGGTCCGAGAGTACAACCGAGGCCGGGCAGGGTATGTGGCCGAGGCTTTAGAGCAGCCCCTACTCCTTCCTCGGGATATGGAGGCTTATAGGCGGTTCTCTCAGCCCGAGATCTTCCTATCCCTTAAAAGGGACCTCGCGATGGTAAGTAACCCTTCTACTGCTTCATTAAAAAGGGACCCCCTTTTCTTTCCTTTTTTTAAGCAATCTTGTTTCGTTCGTAGATTACTCAGCAGGTATTTGTGGCTGAGGAATTCTGCCGAGGTAATCGTAGTCGGGCTGACGCTGAGACCCAGGCTCGGACGGAGATGGAGAAAGCCTTAGGGTCCCTTAAGCACGATCACATTAAACTCACGGACGAGTTCAAGGAGTCGGAGAGACTGCGCAAAAGTGCAGAGGCTGGTTTGAAAAGTGCCGAGACCCAGGCGGAGGACCAGCGCAAAGAGCTGTACTCGACACAGATTAACCTCGCCACAGAGAGGCAGGCAGTGCAGGATCTCAAGACTGCCCTGCAAAAAGTCGAGGATGAGCTAAGGCGAGTCAAAGAGGAGGCCCAGCTGATCCGAGAGGCTGCAGAAGTTGAGAAGAATGCTGCTCGCCAGCTCGGGGCCGCAGAAACGGAGGCGAGGCTCTCCGAGGAGATCCCCGAGGTGTGCAGGGATTACTGCAGTATTTCATGGGCTCATGCTCTCGATGCTGCAGGAGTTCCTGCGGATTTGGCACTAAGACTGCCCGTGAACATCTTCTATCCTCCGGAGATCCGAGAGAATCCTGATGACGTCCAAGTGGCCTCAGAGCAGGGCCCGGCGGCGCCTGATGCTGTCCTTGTGACTGATACGGCGAAGGATCCCGCCGCAGACTCTACCATCGAGGTGCCTTCCCCTCAGCCCGAGCAGAAAGAAGATCCTCCTGTTAAGGCTTAGCCCTTTAGGCTTTTGATCTCTGTACCCCTTTTTTTTTTTTTGAATGCGAGTTGTCCTATTTTTCCATTCTTCTGTAAGGACGTCTCTTTCTAATGTACTCAGAATATTAATATAAGATGTTCGCTTTGCTTACTATGGATGTATGTCAGTAGCGCTCTAGTATTTGCAACGATGTAGATATAGGCAAATAGCCAACATAAAAATGGGTTTTTGGGCTGCGCATTTGAGGGTTGCGATGGTGCCAGACTGCGCGCACGTATTAAAACGATTTCCTTTGAGTAATAATCTCCCAATCTATCATACGTAATAATTTCCCCTAAGTCTGTGGTCCGAGGAGCCATGCAGGACTTGGGTTCTGTTTAAAACTATGAATAGTCACCTTAAGTATTAATTTCCCCTAAGTCTGTGGTCTGAGGATCCATGCAGGACTTAGGTTCTATTTAAAACTTATAAAGATTGTCATGAGTAATAATTTCCCCTAAGTCTGTGGTCCGAGGAGCCATGCAGGACTTAGGTTCTGTTTAAAACTATGAATAGTCGCCTTAAGTATTAATTTCCCCTAAGTCTGTGGTCTGAGGATCCATGCAGGACTTAGGTTCTGTTTAAAACTTATAAAGATTGTCATGAGTAATAATTTCCCCTAAGTCTGTGGTCCGAGGAGCCATGCAGGACTTAGGTTCTGTTTAAAACTATGAATAGTCGCCTTAAGTATTAATTTCCCCTAAGTCTGTGGTCTGAGGATCCATGCAGGACTTAGGTTCTGTTTAAAACTTATAAAGATTGTCATGAGTAATAATTTCCCCTAAGTCTGTGGTCCGAGGAGCCATGCAGGACTTAGGTTCTGTTTAAAACTATGAATAGTTGCCTTAAGTATTAATTTCCCCTAAGTCTGTGGTCTGAGGATCCATGCAGGACTTAGGTTCTGTTTAAAACTTATAAAGATTGTCATGAGTAATAATTTCCCCTAAGTCTGTGGTCCGAGGAGCCATGCAGGACTTAGGTTCTGTTTAAAACTATGAATAGTTGCCTTAAGTATTAATTTCCCCTAAGTCTGTGGTCTGAGGATCCATGCAGGACTTAGGTTCTGTTTAAAACTTATAAAGATTGTCATGAGTAATAATTTCCCCTAAGTCTGTGGTCCGAGGAGCCATGCAGGACTTAGGTTCTGTTTAAAACTATGAATAGTTGCCTTAAGTATTAATTTCCCCTAAGTCTGTGGTCTGAGGATCCATGCAGGACTTAGGTTCTGTTTAAAACTTATAAAGATTGTCATGAGTAATAATTTCCCCTAAGTCTGTGGTCCGAGGAGCCATGCAGGACTTAGGTTCTGTTTAAAACTATGAATAGTTGCCTTAAGTATTAATTTCCCCTAAGTCTGTGGTCTGAGGATCCATGCAGGACTTAGGTTCTGTTTAAAACTTATAAAGATTGTCATGAGTAATAATTTCCCCTAAGTCTGTGGTCCGAGGAGCCATGCAGGACTTAGGTTCTGTTTAAAACTATGAATAGTTGCCTTAAGTATTAATTTCCCCTAAGTCTGTGGTCTGAGGATCCATGCAGGACTTAGGTTCTGTTTAAAACTTATAAAGATTGTTATGAGTAATAATTTCCCCTAAGTCTGTGGTCCGAGGAGTCATGCAGGACTTAGGTTCTATTTAAAACTATGAATAGTTGTCAGGGGACCAGCAAGCAACGGATAGTCATGAAAGAAAACATATGCTAAGCCATTCTTATTAATAATAATATCTTCTGAGGTTATTTACATTCCACGGTCGAGGTACAGGCTTTTCATCCAGATCTTTTAGGTAGTAGGCGCCTATTCCGGCCACGGATGTGACACGGTATGGTCCCTCCCAATTGGGCCCCAACTTGCCCCAAGAGGGGTTCTTCGCGCTGCCAAGAATCTTCCTCATCACGAGGTCACCTGGACCCAGAGGCCGCAGCTTGACGTTAGCATCGTACCCTTGTCTCAGCTTCTGGTGATAATAGGCCATATGAATCATCGCTTTTTCTCTTCTTTCTTCGGCTAGGTCCAGACTCCGTTCCAATAAACCGTCGTTATCGTTTGGGGTAAACGATCTAGACCTCAGTGTGGGAAAGTTGTTCTCGATTGGGAGCACGGCCTCAGCCCCATAAGTCATCGAGAAGGGGGTCTCACCGGTCGATCATCGCGGCGTCGTCCGATAAGTCCATAAGACGTGGGGGAGTTCTTCCACCCATCTCCCCTTTGCCTCGTCCAGTCTCTTCTTCAGTCGGTTCACTATGACCTTGTTCACGGCCTCGACCTGCCCATTTCCCTGAGGGTAGGCGGGGGTGGAATATCGGTTAATGATTCCGAATTCGCGGCAATACTCCCTAAAGTTCTTACTGTCGAACTGCAGACCATTGTCGGAAATGAGTGTCCGCGGAGTTCCGAAGCGGGTGATGATGTTCCTCCAGATGAATTTCTGGGCGTCCACGTCCCTAATGTTGGCTAAGGGTTCAGCTTCCACCCATTTAGTGAAGTAATCAGTTCCGACTATTATGTATCGCTTGTTCCCCGCAGCTTTGGGGAAAGGTCCGACTATATCAAGGCCCTATTGTGCGAACGACCATGGGCTAGAGAGGGGGTTGAGAACCCCTCCGGGTTGGTGGATATTCGGGGCGAATCTTTGGCACTGGTCGCACTTCTTAGCGTATTCTTGGGCCTCTCTTTGCATGTTCGGCCACCAGTACCCTTGGGTGAGTGCCCTGTGCGCCAGCGACCTTCCTCCGGTGTGGCTTCCACAAATCCCCTCGTGCAACTCCTCAAGTAAAGATTCGGACTCTTCTGGATGCACGCAGAGTAGGTACGGTCCAGAGTAAGAGCGTCGATATAGTTTGTGGTCCTCTGATAGCCAGAACCGAGGAGCATTCCTGCGTATCTTCTCGGCTTCCAGTTTTTCCTCCGGTAAGAGGTCGTTTTGGAGGAAGCTCTTTATGGGGTCCATCCAGCTAGGACTTTTTCTGATCTGATGGACCTGAGCCGGGTTTCTGCCAACGGGACTTGCTTGTGCCAGATCTTCAACAAGGATCATTCGCGGCAGATTATGCGCCGAGGACGTGGCGAGAGTGGCCAGCGAATCGGCATGGGTGTTTACGCTCCTGGAAATGTGCGTCAGACTGAAGGATTCAAAACTCGTCTGTAGCCGTTTGACTCGTCCCAGATAGTCTTGCATCCTAGTATCTCGAGCTTCCAGCTCACCCATCACCTGTCCGACAACCAGTCTGGAGTCCGAGAACGCTTCTAACATTCTTCCGCCCAATCTTTGAACCATCGTCATCCCTTGAAGTAAGGCTTCGTATTCGGCTTCATTGTTCGTAGCCGAGAATCCGAGCCTCAATGATTTTTCAAGGGCGGCCCCATCCGGGGATATTAAAACTATCCCAACTCCTGACCCCCTCTGGTTAGCCGCGCCATCTACATAGACCTTCCAATGCGTGCTTCTCCCTGTTGAAATCGCACCAACCGACTTTCTATCCATGTCTTTCTTCTCGGTTATTGTTTCTATAGAGGGCTCAGCAAACTCCGCTACCAAGTCTGCGAGGACCTGTCCTTTGATAGAGGATCTGGGCATATATTTAATATCAAAGGCCCCCAAAAGCGCACTCCACATGGCGATCCTTCCGGTGTAGTCAGCGCTTCGAAGCACTGCTCGGAGGGGAAGCTGAGTTAGAACGATGACCGTGTGCGCCTGAAAGTAATGAGGAAGTTTTCGGGTTGCATGCACTATCGCCAGAATTGCCTTTTCTAAAGGTAGGTATCGCACCTCGGCCTCATGTAGTGATTTGCTCACATAGTACACCGGTCGCTGCACCCCATTATCATCCCATATCAGTACCAGGCTTACAGCGTGGGGGGCTACGGCGATGTAGGCAAATAGCACCTCATCTACCTCAGGGCTGGACATAATGGGTGGTCGGGATAGGTAGTCTTTAAGCTGTTGGAAAGCCTGAACGCAATCCTCCGACCATTCGAACTCTTTCCACTTGTTTATCAGGAGATAGAAAGGCCGACATCGATCCGCCGATCGCGATATGAACCGGTTCAACGCCGCGATCATGCCAGTGAGCTTCTGTACTTCCTTCGGGTTCCGAGGAGCCTGTAGGCTGTTAATGGCTTTGATTTGGTCGGGACTTACTTCTATTCCCCTGTGGGTGACCATATACCCCAGGAATTTCCCCGATCCGACCCCGAATGAACATTTGGAGGCATTCAGCCGCAACCGGTGCTCCCTTAATATAGCGAAGATTGTTCCGAGGTCCTTCACGTGCTCGGACACCCTTTTACTCTTCACAACCATATCGTCTATATAAACCTCAATGATCTTGCCCAGTTGTGGTTCAAACATCCGAGTCATCATCCTTTGGTAGGTTGATCCTGCGTTCTTTAGCCCAAACGGCATCACCTTATAATGATAATTTCCGATGGGCGTCATGAAAGCCGTTTTCTCTTGGTCCTCTAGCGCAAGGGGTATCTGATGATAGCCCTGGAAGGCGTCCAGGAAGCTCATTCGAGGGTGCCCCACGGTTGCGTCCACCAATCGATCAATTCGGGGTAGGGGGAATGGGTCCTTTGGGCACGCCTTGTTCAGGTCCGTGAAGTCCACGCAAACCCTCCATTTCCCTGTCTTCTTCTTCACCACCACAGTGTTTGCCAACCATTCCGGGTAAAAGACCTCTTTAATAGCCCCTGCTCTTTTTAGTTTTGTCACTTCGTCTTTCACGGCACCAGCATGTTCCTTTGAAGGGCGTCGGGGTGGCTGCTTCTTCGGAGTGGAAGAGGGGTTGACGTTCAGGTGGTGACAAATAAGGCTAGGATCAACGCCCGGGGCGTCGTAGGCGTCCCATGCGAACACGTCGACATTTTCTCTGAGAAATTTGACCAGTTCCTCCTTTTCTTGAGAGGGCAATTCAGAGCCGACCAGAAAGAACTTCTCCGGATCGTCGTTGATAGCGATTTTATCCAAACTTTCACATCTTATCCCCTCGGCTGGCCCATCGTCTTGCTCTGCCGAGGCGGCTGATTGCTATAAACTTTCAGGGGCCGAGGACTCGGCATGGGTCCGATGTGAGACGGCGGCCACCATACACTGCCTGGATACGGCCTGATCTCCTCGGATCTCCTCTACTTGTCCTCTGGATGGGTATTTTACTTTTTGGTGAAGTGTGGAGGCCACGGCCTCTAGGGTATGGATCCACGGCCTTGCAACTATTGCGGTGTAAGGTGAATAAGCGTCGACCACAATAAAATTTACCTTCACTATCTCCGCCCCAGTCTGCACGGGTAGTCAGATTTGCCCTTTTGGCGTAACAGTCCTTCCCTTGAAACTGAGAAGGGGAGAGTCGTAAGCCGTCAAATCTTCCGGCTTCAGGTTCAGCCCCTTGTATAGATCGGGGTACATTATCTCCACTGCACTTCCCGAATCCACCAACACCCTTTTCACGTCGAAGCCCCCAATCCTCAGCGTGACCACCAAGGCATCATCGTGAGGTTGAATAGTTCCTCTCTTATCCTTATCCGAGAATCCCAGTATCAAGGAGCTTCCCTTTTTTGACCTCTTGGGTTCCTTTTGCCTGCCCTCGGAGAGGAGCCGATCCACAGCTAACACCCTGGGGATGGGTGGCCCCGTTCTTCCTGGTGCAGCGAGGATGACATGTATCGTCCCGGTGGGGGGTCTTAAGGACACGTCCCTTCGAGGCTCTTGTGTTGCTTGGCCGGGATAGCCACTCGATGGGTGCAGCAGGTGGCGCAATTTTCCTTCTCGGACCAACTGATCTAGGTGATTCCATAGGTTCCTGCAGTCCTCAGTAGTATGCCCGTTGTCCTGATGATAGTGGCAGTACAGGTTCTGGTTACGTTTGGAAGAGTCTCCAGCCATCTTCCCCGGCCATCTGAAATAGGGCTCATTCCTTACTTTCTCTAGTACCTGTTGTACTGGTTCTCGGAATACGGCATTCACTGTTTGCGGGATGCTCTGCCCAGCCTGTCGCGAAAAATCTCTCCTCGGCTGACCAGGGTTGTGTCGTTCTGACCTGAAATCAGTCGCTTTGGGGGGGATAACCTTCTCCTTTCCCCTCCCTTGCAGCTGATCTTCCTCCACCCTTTTGTATTTGTCAATCCTATCCCTCAACTGATCAACATTGGTAACCGGTTTGCCAGTGAGGGACTTCCTTAAGCCATGGTCGGTGGGGAGCCCGCTTTTGAATGTGCTGATAGCGACAGCATCATGGTTGTCATCCAGGTCATTATACACTTCCCAGTATCTATCCGAATATGCTTTCAGAGTCTCTCCCTCGTACATGGATAAGGACAACAACGAACCTAGGGGCCTGGGGACTCTGGTGTTGGTGATATAGCGGGAGCAGAAATCCTGAGTGAGCTGCTTGTATGAGTTTACGGAATTTGTCTTCAGGCCGTTGAACCACCTCATCGGCATTGATCCCAAGCTGGACGGGAAGATTTTACACATAAGGGCTTCATTTTGCGAGTAGATCGCCATCTTTTGGTTAAATTGGCTCACATGCTCTACCGGGTCTGTTCGACCGTTATAGATGGCGAATGCCGGTTGGTTGAACCGTCGAGGCAGCTTAGCCCCTTCAATTCTGTACGTGAAGGGGGACCTTGAAACCTGGTCCAACGCCTTCTTCATGGCATCGTTTCCCGAACCCTTGCTGGATGTGCTCTCGTATTTCCGCACAGGGGGTGGTTCCTTTTCGTAGGAAAAGGTTTCACTTGGGGGGGTCCTTTTCTCTCCGTCGGTAACTCGCATCCTCCGCATTAGAAGACCCGTCTGAGTCTGAAGGAGATCGCTTTCGCTGTACCCGTCGTAGCTTCCTCTTCAGATCGTCTATCTCTCGCTGCATGGCCTGGTGACTATTTCGCCTTTGGGACACGTGACTACCTTTCTGAGCGTGACTCTGGCTTGTCCGGGTAGTATGCATACTTCCCTCCTGATTTCCCCCGTGGCCTGGGTTGACGGGGTTATTTTGCCTCTGGGACTCGGCGGGCTGTGCTTGTTGGGGGTCAGCCTGGTGAGGATTCTCCGGGTGCGGACCTAGTTCTGCCATGCTTGACCGTTGTGCTAGCTGATGCCCTAGTTCTTCCCACAGACGGCGCCAATTGTAGTTGCACGATTTTCCTGGCCCAGATTTTATTGATCTGGCCTTGGCCCAAAGCGCAACCCACAATAGAAATTTGTAGAGGATGGGTCAAAGAACTTCGCCTCAGTCAGCCTGTTCGGTCTAGTACATGGACAATATAGTTGCAGAAAATAAAAACACAAGAATGGATCTCCACGTGTGATTCGATTTCTCCCGTTCTTAATACAGTTTCTCCCCCCTTCTTTGGGGGATTTCACTACATTATATAGTTCCTCTCCTCTCATCTCAACCTTACACTTGTCGATCATCTAAGCACCTACTTGAGCACCTGTCCCATCAGACGCCCCCATCTTTCCCTTTGTGAGTTGCAGAGGCCAAGGTGGTACTGTTCAGGGGTCTTTTCCTCATTAATGCGGCCAAGAGGATGGTTGGGGCGCAATTAATGTGGTGGTGGCAGCTTTCCATAAGATATTTTGGATTTTATTCATTTTATATGTTGGGAGGACGGACTGAAATGGATGGGAGAGTGCCTCGTATGGACTTCGTGATGTCCGAGGAGGAGTTACTCCTCGGACAGGTTTCCGTGGCGTTATTGGGGTTGAGTAATGCTTCATATGTGGTTTCTCTTCGGCAAGGACGCTCCTCGGACGGGCCTGGATTTGGAATAGCCCATTTATTTTTGGGCCGGGCCCCACAATTTTATTTCCTTTCCTTTTTTTTTTTCTTTTTCTTTTTTTTCCTTTTCTTGCCTAAAATGGGTGTTCATTAAAAACTAATTAAGCTAAAGATTGCACCTAGACTCATGTAGAATGATAAAGAAGAAAATATGAATGACAAAATTTTCATTGTGTATGGTTGAAGGTATTTGATGAAGAGTTTCAATTGTAGCATATGATATCTTTCATTGCAAAAATTTAAATATTGTGACATGGTTTTAGCAAAACTCAATTGCTTATTGTTGGAAGATGATGATATTCGTTATCATTCTTAGAAGTTTTTAATGAGTAGATATTGCTTTTGGCAAATAGGTATCAAAATTTTTATACGAATGAGATTAACTTTGTATACATACATTTTTTACGTATATAGTTTCATACTTCTTTATATAAAAATTCTATCTTAATTTTTTCACTCAAGAGGTAGCACATGCCTTGCACATGCCACCCACACTAGTTTTTTTCTAAACTCATAAACATGAAAAATAAAAAATAAAAAATAAAAACAATTGAGTCCTAATATTATAAAAATTTCTAAAACATAGCTATATAATAATTCAAGTATTAAGAATCATAAATAATTAAAAAATAACAATACAACAATAAAAAATTATAAAAAATTTAAATCTTTATCATAAAAATATTAATTTAATAATATAACACCAAAAGACATCAATATCTAAAGTTTGAAAGTTAAAAAGTATATTTGTAGAATAAATAAAAACCAATAAAATTATTTTAAAAATAATTTTTTAATTTTTTTATATAAACTGAGCAAGGTCTTCCAATACCCACTCCTACCCCTAAACCCATTCCGGGAGAAGGTTTTAACCCCATCCTTGGCCCTATTTGCCATGCAAAATGGGTAACACCAAAAGACATCAATTTTTTAAAGTTTGAAAGTTAAAAAGTATATTTGCTGTATAAATAAAAACCTATAAAATTTTTAAAAATTTTTTTTTTTTAATTTTTATATATAAATAGGGCAAAGTCTTCCAATACCCATTCCTACCCTCGAACCCATTTTGAGGGAAGGATTTAACCCTCATCCTTGGCCCTATTTTCCATGCAAAATGGCTAACACCAAAAGACATTAATATTTAAAGTTTGAAAGTTAAAATGTATATTTACAGTATAAATAAAAACCTATAAAATAATTCTTTAATTTTTTATATACAAACTGAGCAAGGTCTTCCAATACCCACTCCTACGCCCGAACCCATTTCGAGGGAAAGATTTTGTACGTTTTTAAATCCCTGTAAACTAGATTGTTTAATCTAATTAATTAACCAAGTGAATACTTAGGTCTATTATTTAGATCTAGGTTAAAATAATAATAATCAAATCATGCAAAGTAGCGGAAAAATAAATAACAAAACGATATGATGACCCAGAAAAACCAAACCGATAAAAAACTTGGGAAGGATTTAACCTACGTATCCTCAAGGTAAAACGCAAATCTACTATGAAAGAATTGAATTTTTACAATAGAACTTAGACCACTAACATCCTATTGCTACCTTGAGTAGAAAACTTACTACCACAACCACATGATAGCTCTGAGTCCAGGGGACTACTTCTTTCTTTAATCTACAACAACCGCAAGTTCTCCTACTTGTGACTTTGAGACTCCACTCAAAGGTTTTAGATCTTCTTGAAAGTTCTTTACTAAGCAACTGAAACCACCATCAAGTTCTTGATGCAAATCTTGATCTTAATAGCTCTATGTGTGTGTATGAAGGTAAACACCTCTCAGATTTCACAAAAGATTTAACACATAACTCAACAAAGACCTTAGAGAGCTTTTGGTTACAAAACCCTAGATCTACAAAAGAGACACACTCTTCTCTCTCTAAAAAACCTTTTAAAAATGTGCTTAGGGTTTCCTTTATATATTAGGAGAAGTAGATCTGAAACCCTAATCCTTAATGGGCTTGAACTGTTGTTTGGGTTTAATTCAAATTCTGCAGATACAATTCTCGATCGGTCAAGCCTGTTCTTCAATCAATCGAACCAGGCAGATTATGAAATCTTCTTCTTGCAGCTTGTATGTTCTTGAATTTTGACTTGATTCACCTTGAGCATTGTCTAATAATACCTATAGACTCTAAGATCTATATCTAGACAAGTTTGTGTTCATGATTTGTCAATTGTTCTAAACATTTAGAACTTAACAATCTCCCCCTTTGGCAATTTGTGACAAAACTTACATACAAAATGAAATGCTCAAATACAAGAACAACCCAATACAATAAAATGCCCAATTACACATTGTTGCCCAAATTACAATTCAAACTAACTAATAACTATCAGTTGCAAGAATAGACAGCAGCTTCGAATGAATTAACCTGTAAATTCCTAAAACACTAAACAAACCATAAATGCATGTGTGGAAAATACAAGTAAACCAAAATAAAATGAAACTCAATATAAAAAATTTAAAAAAAAAAAAAAAAAAGTAAATTCTAACTCTCCCCCTAAGTTAGATACATCAAAAAAAAAATTATATTCTCCCCCTTTCAAAAAAAAATTTCAACTCCCCCTAAACAAAACAGACAGGATTCCCACATTTCATCTATTTCTCCCCCTTTTTGTCACGTATTGACAAAGACAACCCAATCAGAAGGTAGACAGAAAACATATGCAACAGAGAATAAGAGAAAATAGAGAATTAAGGGAACACAAAACAATTCAACTTTATAGAAAAGAGAGACAACTCCCCCTATGAAGAGCAAAGGTTAAAAACAAGCTTCTCCCCCTATAAAAATAGGAAAAACAAAACAAGTTTTAGGAAAAATTTAGGAGGTGGGGAAAATAAAGACATACAAACCAAACTTAAAAACTAAGGTGAGGATACACATGAAGAACAATATTATCTCTCTCAATAAATGCAAACTTGACAGTATGTGACCTATAAACAGTTGCATGAGTAGAGAAAATATTTGCACATTGATTATCCATCATATCTTTTAAGAAAAATATTTTCTGTAGTTCACACATAAAAAAATACATATAGTAAAATGTACAAAGGACTCAAAAATTAATCAATCAATTTTTAAATCAAGTTGAGTACCCAATTATGGTAGCTAGTCCGGATATCTTGGTAGTAATCTCTTGGAGAGTAGCCATAATGTTGTCTAGCTATTCATCATAAACATGGGATGTAGAACTTGAGCTTCCCTGAGTAGCAGGACTTTCTTGCTTGGGATTCTTCTTAGTGTGACTCATGCTTGCATGGAGAGTGCGGATAGTAATTGGACTTGGCCTTGGATAAGGGCGCTTATCTTCCGAAGGATACACACCTTTGAGCTTTAAAATTTGTGAGATAAGGCGACAGAAAGGAATACAATTCCTTGAAGCAGTCCAGTCAACCATTTTTGCCACAATGTGGAAAATATGAGAGCACACATCAATCTCTACGTCAGTGATCAGATCATGCATGAATAATGCTCAGCCAAGATTCATGTAACCAGTGCTAGACAGAGGGTAGAGGTTGCTAAACATGATCATCATGAGCAGCCTTAATTCAGGAGAAAGAGATGCCACACTTATGGACTTCCCATTGGAGGAAAATTCCAAATTAGCTCCCAAAGCTTCCCGAAGAACCTCCTTATCCGAATTCAGTTCACCATACACCAGTGGGATAGGTAATATTGGCCTGTTGATCTGTAGAATATTAGCCAAGTAGACAGATGTAACTGAGAATCGCTTTCCTCTCACCCAACACTTAATTTCCTCACAATGGCATTTGCATAGAATTCTTTCACCAAGTTTTCGTATGCATCCTCAAGATTTAAGAGAAGAAAATTCCAATCTTTAGTGGCAAACCATATTGGAATATTCGTGTCTAGGAGAGAGTGTTGATCAATGGTCCTTTCAACTAGCAATGGAGCATCTCAAAATTGGCATGTGTAGGTCTGGAATGCAAGATAAGATCTGAATAAGCCAAGATCATACACTCTTGTTGAAAAACGAGTTCTGTTTGACTTCGGTGAAGGTTCATCAACATCAATCACCGGCTCTTTCCCTTTGTTGTAGCCTCCTTTCATAGCTGAGCTTTTAAACGAAGACATCTGCATATGAGAGCACAGAATAGAGAGGAAAGAAGTGCAAAAACACAAACATAGAACACAAAACTCGATTAGAATCAAGTTAGTTCAAAACAAAGGTAAAACAACCTAAAACAGAGCATAACCAACTCAAAACAGAGTAAATAAACTTAAACAACATGCTAAAGGAGTTCAACCAAATAAGCATAAACACAATGCATGAATTAAGTAACTGTGCATGTGTGTGTCTGTGCTGAGCATGTACTGATGCATGTGTGTACAGCATGGGATGCATGGCGATGCAGCATGAGATGCATGAGGTGTGCCTAGAGTGTGCATGGCATGGCATTGAGGCACAAAATGGGCACAATGTGTAAAAACACACATCTAATGACGAAAACATGTCTAACATGTTCAATCAAAAAGCAAAAACAGGAATTGGAACTCATTTGAGTCCAATTCAACACAAGGATATCGCTAGGACATTTTGACAAACACCTAGCGTGCAACAATGCATTTCAACTATGAATAATGCATGAACATGATGAAATGTGCCTCAATACATGCTAAGAATGCCACAAGGGGCCAAAATAGATGCAAATACATCAAATGGGACTCAGCCCAATCAAAGTTTTTAAAATTTTTTCACAAAAACTAAGAACTCCAACCCATTTTCGAAAAATTCCCAATTTTTAAAACCATAAGCTAAAATCTGCAAAATTGAATGGAAAAAGAAAGCAATGTTTAGAAAAACATACCTTGAAGTGATTTTGCAGAGGTTTTTTCGCTTGAAAATGATAGGGTTTGAGTAAAAATGATTTTGGGTTGAGAAGGGTTCGAAGAGAGGTTTAGCAAGGGAAATGAGAGTGTTTAAAAACCTGTCATATCTGCTACATAAAAAACTGAAAACACACGTTTTTCGCGGGTTAGAAAGTAGCGCCGCAGTCGCAAGAAACTTCCAAGACATATTGAAGCTTTTGTGAGAAGCCCTTAGTCGCGACACAGGCGCGAAATAGTCGTGATAGCCTCTGTATGAACTTGAGAAAAACTTTAGTTTTTGCCTAAAAACATTTTACGAGAAGAATTTAGTCGCGAAATATTCGCGAGGCAGTAGCAAGACTCTCCATATGAAAATGTGACTTTTTAATTTCCCTTAAGCACATTTCACGAGAAGCTCTAAGTCGCGAGCTTCTCGCGAAACCACCTCTAAACCAGTTTTTGAAGAAAAACACAAAAATGCATTTTGGACAAAAACTAAAAGTACGAAAGTATAAAATCACTTTCAAAAACATATAAAACACTCAAAAAAAATTTTGGGTTTGATCAGTAAGTATTTGAGCATACACATCACATTTGAACATGTACAATCACACAAATGAGATAAGCATTATCTGAACAAAGTCTTGTGTGTTGTGTGTGAGTATCAAATGTGGAATAGTCCATAAACCAGAGTGAAGCTTCAATGATCAATTCAATTAAGTCATACACAGCTGATACAAAATCAAGTGGTCAATCTCAATTATAGAAATGAACATATATGACCTCCCACAAGAGAATGATTACAAAACTTAGAAGCTTTTTATTTGGCTTCTGCATAAATCATAACAATTGATCCTTTTTTGGATTATACATCTCTTTTTGAGATCGGTGCTTGGAATTTTTGATATTTCAACATGTAGAGTTAGCCTTTGGCTTTTTGAGCACCATACATTTTAATACAAAAGTCGCTTTCCCTTTTTCTTAGTCAAATACTAGTATGTGCGACAGGCTTTTGTAGCTCATTATCTCTTTTCATTTGGAGATTTACATTTAGAGAGCTCTATAGCAAAAACATAAAAATAAAGTGGGAAGAGATATAAGCAGAAGTCTATGCAAGTATCAAGACCATCAAGACTATTGACCAATCATTCATGACAAGCTTGAAGATCTATTTACAACAGTCACACATAGATTTCAAGATTTCTCCCATAAAGATAAATGTGCATACAGAACAAGCTAGGCTCGTAAATACACTACACCATTAGTACGAAGGTACTAGGCCAAACTCACATGTGATACACACAAAAACAAGTGATCAAACTTTTTAAAGATTTTTCAATTTTTATGGGTTTTTGAATTTTTGAACACACTCAAAAACAGAATAAAAAGAGTAAGATCAACAAAAACAGGTATAAACCAAGACAAAAAAAAAAAATGCTAAAAACTAAGCATGTGAGACCTACACCAATGATAAGCAACAATGATAGAATAGGTTCACAGAAAAGATAGAGTTCAAGGAATGATACCGACACCAATGGTCTTACGCAAGGACTCAAACCTTGGACCATCAAGAGGTTTAGTAAAGATGTCTGCCTTCTGGTTGTCAGTGTTGATGAACTCCAAATACACAGTCTTTTCCTCCACCAAATCTCAAATGAAGTGATACCGGATCTCGATATGCTTTGATTTTGAATGTTGAACTGGGTTTTTGGACAAATTTGTGGCACTCGTATTGTCACAGAACACACTCATAGTGTCTTGAGTGATTCCGTAATCATGTAGAAGCTTCTTCATCCATAATAATTTTGCACAACAAATCGCCGCTTCAATGTACTTAACTTCAGCCGTTGATAGGGAAACTAAATTTTGCTTTTTGCTCATCCAAGACACTAGATTATTTCCAAGGTAGAAGCAACCACTAGAAGTGCTTTTTCCTGTCATCAATGCTCCCGGCCCAGTCAGCATCAGAATATCCAGCTAGGCACTTATTCGAGTCTCTTGAATACCAGATTCCATAATCAGATGTGCCATTTATGTAGCGGATAATTCGTTTGACTGCTCTCAAGTGTGACACTTTGGGTGCTACCTGAAATCGAGCACATACTCCTACACTAAACGCGATGTCTGGTCTGTTAGCAGTGAGGTAGAGAAGACTACCGATCATGCTTCGATAAAGTGTTGGATCCACTTCCACACCTGCTACATCACGACTCAGTCTCATGGGAGTGGAAGTGTTTTTCTTAGAGTCTAGGCCGAACCTCTTTACAAGATTTTTGGCATATTTCTCTTGAGAGATAAATATCTCATCTTCTCGTTGTTTCACTTGAAGCCCTAGGAAATAGTTTAACTCTCCCACCATGCTCATCTTAAACTCCCTTTTCATTTCTTTTGAGAATTCATGAGCTAGGTGATTGATTGTGGATCCGAAGACAATATCATCCACATATACTTGAGCAACAAGGAGTGATTTCTCAACTCTTTTGACAAAAAAAAGTTCTATCGGCTTGACCTCTCTTGAAACCATGATCCAAGAGGTATGTGGTGAGGCGATCATACCAAGCTCATGGTGCTTATTTCAGCCCATATAATGCCTTCTTCAGCCTTAACACATGATTCAGAAAGTGAGGATCTTGAAACCCCTTTGGTTGCTCAACAAACACTTCTTCGTTTAAAAACCCATTCAAGAAAGCACTCTTCACGTCCATTTGATATAACTTGAAGTTCATAATGCATGCTATGGAGAGAAGAATTCTGATTGACTCTAGTCTTGCAACTGGAGCAAAAGATTCATCAAAGTCTATGCCTTCAACTTGAGTATATCCTTGAGCCACCAATCTAGACTTGTTTCGGACAATTTCACCATCTTCATCAATCTTGTTCTTGAAGATCCACTTGGTGCCAATTACATGTGTATCCTTGGGCCTTGGTACCAACTCCCATACATCATTTCTAACAAATTGATGCAACTCTTGGTGCATGGACTCTACCCAATTCTCATCCTTCAAGGCTTCCTCCACTTTCTTTGGTTCAAATTAAGCAAGATAGCAGTTGTATGTCACATGATTCGCACTATAGGCTGGTCCTTTTCTCAACCGAATTCCTTCATCCAAATCACCAATGATATTGCTTGAGGGATGATTGAGAGTTACCCTAGACGATGGTCTCTTGGAAGTGGAAGGTTCCTCATCACGAGAGGTCGGAGGTTGAACTTCAGGAAGAGTGAGTGGACTAGAAGATCCTTGAGTTGATCTAGTCTCCCTTCTTGATATAGGAGGTGTAAAATCCTTTTCTGGTGATTCTTTCTCAACATCATCACCTTGAGATATGTTGTCATCACCCTCATTCTTCTTAAGATTCGGTCCTTCACCATCATCATCAATATCCTTTTCAGAGATAGTGTCATCGATGACCACATTTATTGATTCCATTACTGTCTTAGTGCGTTTATTGTACACTCTATATGCTCGGCTATTTGTTGAGTATCCTAGGAAAATCCCTTCATCACTCTTAGCATCAAATTTTCCAGGATTCTCCCTATCATTGAGAATATAACACTTGCTTCCAAATACTCGAAAGTATTTCACCTTCGGCTTCCTTTCTCTCCAAATTTCATACGATGTCTTCTTTGTTCCTGCCCGGAAATAAATCCTATTCCCAATGTGACACGAAGTATTTACTACTTCAGCCCAAAACTTCTGTGGAATGCTTTTGTTTAGTAACATTACTCTTGCCATTTCTTGAATCACCCTGTTCTTTCTTTCAACCACCCCATTCTGTTATGGAGTTTTTGGAGCTGAAAATTCCTTCTTGATACCGTGTTCATTGCAGAATGCTTCAAACTTTGCATTTTCAAATTCCTTCCCATGATCACTTCTGATTTTAACTATGGGAACTCCCTTCTCATTCTGTAGCCTTTTGCATAGCCTTTCCATCTTGTCACATGCTTCTAACTTCTCTCTAAGAAATTCCACCCAAGAATATCTTGAGTAATCGTCAACAACCACCATAATATAGCACTTTCCACCCATGCTTTCTGTTCTTGTTGGACCCATTAGATCCACATGTAGCAACTCCAAAGGGCGAGAAGTAGCAACCACATTAACTTTCGGATGGTTTGACTTTGTTTGTTTTCCCAATTGACATGGACCACAAACGTTCTTCTCAATTTTTCCAAACTTTGGTAAACCAATCACAGCTTCAAGCTTTGAGACTTTTGCCACTTGATTATAATTAGCATGTCCAAGTCTTTGATGCCACAACTCCAAAAGGTTCACTCGTGCACTTCGACATGCATGAGATAGGCATGAGATAAGCATGAGATAGGCATTCTTAACCATCAAAGTAGGACTCATCTTTCTTTACTTCATTCATAGGTGAGTGAATCTTTCTTTTCAGACAATCTAGTTTGTCACGCAAACGTCTATTCCTTTTCTTATATTTGTCAATTAAGGAATTTGACTCACACAAGCTATTATGAATATCATGATTCCTATGAACTAGTGATTTCAGCATGTGTATAAAGATTCTAGCATGTTTCTTTGATTTGAATACCTCTAAAAATTCATTACTAGAACAATCTCCAAAAATGCTCATAGAGTCATTTTCACAAACACCTTTACTATGCTTCATGTTGGTCTTTACCATATCACTTTCTATGGCAAACCAAGAGGGTCTAGGATCACACTCAAGTATATAAACCACAGCAAGTGTACCCGCTCTGATACCAATTGAAAGCTCGAAAATGTGTTAAAAACACAAGAGCTGTTTAGACCCCTAAATCAAAGTTACGACTCGATAGATTTTACACTAACTTAATTCTAAGTACAGAATAGTGTAAATGCGAGCGGATAAACAAACAAGCTACTCTAACACATATTCATATAAACACAGCAGTAAAATGAAATGTAAAAGAGTAGGGAAGAAGAATGCAAACACAGATAACACGCCGATGTGTTATCGAAGAGGAAACCGAAGAACTCAGTGAAAAACCTTTTTGCCGCCCTCCAAGCGGTAATCAATCCACTAGACAATCAGTTGGGATACATGGGTTAGCAAGAGACCCTCTAAGCCTAATCTACGTGCTATACCTAAGCCTTCCAAGCTCCTACTCCAACAAGGCTTCTCGAAACCGTGTCTTGTCTAGCTCTCCGGATCCCGCAACAACCTCCATGTTGCATTTGCCATCCTTGACTTCTTCCAATACTTCCTAGTAGCACTAAAACCTCACTTGACACTCTGAAAGGGTGTGGTAAGTGTTTGGGCTATCAACCTCTCAATGGTATGTAAATGGAGAGGCAGGAGTTGAGGAAATCCACAAGCTTATGTGTAGAGATATATGGGTATGATAATCTCTAACTCTCAAGGTGTTTGGCTAGTGTTTTCTCTTAGAAGCACTCCTTAACATTTGTGGGTAATGAGAGTATAAATAGTGTGGGTACAGAAAGTGTGTATCAGATAGTACAGTCTGGCCGAACAGAATGTTTCGCGGGTGTCTCGTGAGAAGGCCTTACCCGCGAGCTACTAGCGAAACACAGCTGTCTCCATCTGTACTGACTCTTCACATTCTAGTCATGTGCAAGGCACATGCTTCACTTCGCGGGATGCTTAGTCGAGCTACCCACGAGAAATCTTCTGGCTTCAATTGCTTGAGTCTTCACACTCTCTCTCTATGACACAACCCTTACAATCAAATCCCACAATAAATACAGGGTACAAAAGATTGAAAAAACTTACAATCAAATTTGGCACAGAATAACAACCAACAAAATACATATTTGTAAATCACAACTTTACACATATAATCTTGGATGGCCAAACCAAATTCACACACAATTTCATGTGCTAAGTTTAGCAAATAATAACTTGTGAAGTGTGTGCAACTAGTAAAAACATGAGATACATGTGAGGTGATAAGTAGATAGTAATCAATCACAATTTCTACATTATTCATCACATAAATTTGAAAGTGACTATCACCTAAAGAGTTACATCATATAACTCTCACATCTCCTAGAAAACAAGCTTGCAATCATGTAAGTTTCTTTTTTTGCCTCATAATGTACACACCAATTTTAGTTTTAATCCGAGCCTACACCTTATATTCTTTTTGTGCATGTGCTACACTTTCTCGAGCATAAAATCTTATGATATGCATTAAGGTGTTCATGATTGGCTAGTAAACAGTGGTGAGATAGTTATTTATGCCTTTCTCTTTAGGTTCTAGTCCTAACAATCAAAAGCATGTGACTTCAAAATCAAGATAATGTGATCAAATACTATAAAGAACTCCCACACAACATGCACTACATGTCTAAAACTAGCGAAGTGCAGAAAAATAAGCTCATCCAAGCTAAACAAGGTACACAAGCATATTATGTAAAGATAATATGGCCAACCTTAACTATAAATCCACGATGTGTAATACAAAAGAAATAAAAATATTTTTGGTTTCACAAAAAAATTTATGACCAAAACTAAAAGCACACATTATACTAAATGATTAAAATGCAATGCATGATAGTGCTTAACTAAGCTATAAAGGGTACACAAACAAGAAATATCAATTTCTTAATTAATCCTTGAGTACATGTACAAACTAGTACATACTCACACAAAATCAGAAATAGCTTAGTACTTATATAACACATACTATTCAAGTTTCTCCACAATGTCAAGCATGTTCTAAATCAAGAAAGAAAGAGATATCATAATTCATGTAACCCTCAAAAAAAAAAAAAAAAAAAAAAAAAACAACTAGACACAAAATAAAATATTTTTGTCTTTCAATGTTTTTTGTTTTTTTTTTTTAATAAAAAAAAAGCCTAAAAAATAAAACAAACAAAAACAGAAACAAAGCATGTCCATAAATGATTGAAAGAATTAAATCAGGGACAAGTCAGCAACACTCACCTTAGAGAATCTTTTCTCACCCATATAGCACGAGTCTTCAGCTTTGTAGGTAAAAATCCATGTTAAGCAGAGTGTATTTGAGGGATTACACCAATCTTCTGAGAAAGACTAAAATCCTGAAAATTCCTTTCACAAGCCAATAAGCTTAAATTTTTCAAAAGAATATGAAACAATTTGTATGGACTTATGGTAGGAGAAATATCATCACATATCCTAGATTGAAATACAGAATTTTTAAATTTCAATTTATGACAATTAGGATGAATGTGACCGGAAACACCACAAAAGTGACAAATAGGAATAAATTTAGGAATATCAATATTCCTAACAACAAATTTAGTCTCAAATTTTGGTTTTTGCCTCAATAAAGAATGATTTGGTCTAATATGACCAACAACACCACAAAGGTAACAAGTAGGCACAAAAACAGATTTATTATGCTATCTAACAGTAGGATTAGACATAGGTTTAGAAACTTCAGCGTCTACATTAGAACTTTTACCTTTGTCTAACCTAGCAAAATAAGCATTTTCTTTATTATTCCTCTTGAAAGGAGGGATATAAACTTTCTTAGTTTTAGGCTTAAGAGAAATAGAGACACTTCTGTTTTCAATAGTAAGCTTTAGATTCAACTAACTCTTGTTCCAAGCTTTTCATCTTCTCATCTTGATAGGAATTTGATTTCTCAAAAATTCATTCTTTTTATTAGATTCATCTAATATAACAACCAATTCCTCTTTTTCAAGATTAGCCAATCTTAACTCTTCCTTGAATTTCTTAGCAATTTTCATAGATTTCAATAATTCCTTACGGAGAGTTTCACTGGCATCAATAAGATCAACAAAAACAACAATGTCCTTCTTATTCAAATCATCACAATCAAAAACAGTAAGACACTTAAAATAATCCATGATAACAGGGATCAAGGATCAACTCTAGGTATAATAACCTAAATCAAGAGCTAACATGCTCTGATACCACTTGTACGTTTTTAAATCCCTATAAACTAGATTGTTTAACCTAATTAATTAATCAAGTGAATACTTAGGTTTATTATTCAGATCTAGGTTAAAACAATAATAATCAAATCATGCAAAGCAGTGAAAAAATAAATAACAAAACGATATGATGACCTAGGAAAACCAAACTGGTAAAAAACCTGGAGAGGATTTAACCTAACTATCCTCAAGGTAAAAAGCAAATCCACTATGAAAGAATTGAAGTTTTTACAATAGAACTTATACCACTAACATCCTATTGCTACCTCGAGTAGAAAACTTACTATCACGACCACATGATAGCTCCGAGTCCACGGACTACTTCTTTCTTTGATTTGCAGCAATCACAAGTTCTCCTACTTGTGACTTTGAGACTCTACTCAAAGGTTTTAGATCTTCTTGAAAGTTCTTTATGCAGCAACTGAAACCACCATCAAGTTCTTGATGCAAATCTTGATCTTGATAGCTCTATGTGTGTGTATGAAGGTAAACACCTCTCAGATCTCACAAAAGATTCAACACACAACTCAACAAAGACCTTAGAGAGCTTTTGGGTACAAAACCCTAGATCTACAAAAGAGGCACACTCTTCTCTCTCTAAAAAGCCTTTTAAAAATATGCTTTGGGTTTCCTTTATATACTAGGAGAAATAGATCTGAAACCCTAATCCTTAATGGGCTTGAACTGCTATTTGGGCTTAATTTAAATTCTGTAGATACGATTCTCGATCGGTCGAGCCTGTTCTTCGATCGATCGAACCAGGCACATTATGAAATCTTCTTCTTGCAGCTTATAGGTTCTTGAATCTTGACTTGAATCATCTTGAGCATTGTCTAATAATACAGATAGACTCTAAGATCTATATCTAGACAAGTTTGTGTTCACGATTTGCCAATTGTTCTAAACATTTAGAACCTAACATATTTAACCCCCATCCTTGGCCCTACTTGCCATGCAAAATGGGTAACACCAAAAGACATCATAAATTTAAAGTTTGTAAGTAAAAGAGTAATGTACATTCCCAACATTTTCGAAAAAATCCCTACATAGCAAGTTGTAACTACTCATGTTAATTAGTGGTGGGTTCAAATTATAACTAGTAGCAACTTGCCTCATAGGATTTGTTGTGAAATTGTTATAAAGATATTGTGGATGCAACATTACTTAGGGGATATTTGATTCGCCGTAATGTGATACACATTTCAGTCATATTACTGTAATGTTTCCATGTGGTGTTTGGTTTGTTTATTTTTACCTAACATTACAATAATCTAAAATTACCAAAAAATTCACATTAGCATAACTTATGGAAAAAATTATCTCTAGCCATAGATTTTTAATTACAAAATTGTCCTTGGATATAATTTCAATTTTCGAGAACAAAATTGAAATATCGTATCCTAACCTACTATCGCTCTCTCTCTATATGAAGAAATTATGTTCTATGACTATGTGTGTGAGTTATGTATTCTAGGGTTTCGAGCTCGATGTTATTCTTTTAAGGAGGCAAATTAAGTGGGTTTTCATAATTTATTTGGTTCCTGAGTTAATTTTTTAGGACCATCAAGTGTGATTGTCAACACAACACATAGATAACTTTGCTTTGATTTGTTACAATTTTACTCTAGAGGCAAATTCAATACCATCATCCGAGAGAACGAAAGCAAAGTAAGCTACTAGAGCTCCAATCTCTAACAATGGAATAATTAAGGAATACTCATTACTTCTTTAATAAGAAATATTTTTCTTGTTATGTCAAGGAGAATCCTTGTTTTCCACACCAAGTAAATTCATTTTCTTCTACACCAAGGAAAAACCTTCCTTTTTACACCAAGGAAAAACCTTCCATACTACATCAAGGAAACCCAAACCAAAACTAATTAGGAATTTGAGGCAATATTCAACAAATCTCCACATTGACTCAAATTACATCAAGCAATCTTCATTCTTTATCGAAAGAACTCTGCCTTAATCCAATCAAGCTTTCCTTGAGCAATTTGATCATTGATTCCACATCTAAGCCAAAACTTGTGCACACATCTACCTTGAACCAACGTCAAAGATGCTCAAGACATAATTTTCTCTTTAACTTCACCAAGATCCAACCTTGAGTTTTGATACCAATTGTTATGCAACAACGGAAGCTGTAACATCAATTATTGTGATTTGAGTCTCGCACAAGCACATTCACATAAACAAGAAAACAAAACATCCACAAGAGACAACAATATTTAATGAGATTCATCCAACTTCATGCCCATATCCATGGGCAAGGCTAACCAAAATATCCACTATAAATGATATAGATTACAATGATATTAATCAACACTCACAAACCCAAATCCCCAATACACCCAATAACTCTCTTACACTCACAAAACAAACAAACTCTCTACACACAACAATTAGTAATCTTAATTTCAACCCCCCAAAAATCTACCAAATTACTCTTTGAGAAACCCACATATTCTTCTAGCAGTTTTTTTCCTCTCCCTATAGGGGAGGAACATTGGCATACGCCACCAAACCCTTTGCAATAGTGCCTATTTATAAGGTTTCAAACACATTCTTTATGGATAAGAAATACCCATTACTTCTTCAATAATGAATATTTTTCTTTCTAATGCCAAGGAGAATCATTGTCTTCCACACCAAATAAATTCTTCGTTTTCTACACAAAGGAAAAACCTTCCCTTCTACGTCAATGAAATCCAAACCAAACTAATTAGGAATTTGAGGCAATATTGAACAATTATTAATATTTTTTTGATAAATAATTAAATTGGTTATTATTTGTTAATTGCAATGCATGAATTTATGAAGCAAGTTTGATTTATTGTAATGTCTTTTTTGTAACTATACTGACTACGCCCCTCTTAATTCTAGGTTTAAAGGGAAATCAAATAAGAGGCTCATTGCTCATTTCTATGAATGAAGTTAACAACATCCGAAATAAGGTTTCATGTGAATTGTGATAGGCCAAGAATGTATTGACCCTTTGTGATTAATTAACCAAGTTAATTAATTAATCCGATTAACATGCAATACGCATGGTAGCACAAACAAATCACCAACTAAGTTAATATGCAATGGAAAATAAAGTTGACACGGTGATTTGTTTACGAATGGGGAAAACCTCCAAGGCAAAAACCTTACCGGGTAATTTTAAGGTCACCACTCCTGAGAATCCACTATTATCACAACAAATGGTTACAAGTAAAGGAATCCCAGTACCTTATACCAACCTACAATTGAATCCTTACCCCAATACATAATTGGACTTGTTCTGTAGTGACAATCTCTCCTTTCAATACACTGCTCCCAATACTTGACTAACTAATCATTGCACGGATCCAAGTACGTGACTAACTCACCAACTTGAGAAGGATGTTGGCTGCAAAGTTCTTTAGTTCATCCACACGATGAAGATCATGAAGCTCCTTGGTTACAAGAACCTACGATGTACAAATGCAGCAGCGTCTTTAAGAGAAAGATGAATTAGGGCAACTTTGTCTCCGGTCACAATTTGCTTGAACAAAACCTTTGCATCAAGTTTCATCCACTTGCAACCTTGTGTGATGGCCCTTAAAATTATCCTTATATATGTTTAGGGTTGTGAGAAAAGAAAGCCTAAACAAGTATACACAGATACGTGTAAAATTAGATCTGGAAAATTGATTTTCATAAATCTCGATAGATAGGTTATCTATTGAGCAACTATCGAGCATCGAGCAAAAGCTGCCTTTTAAACCTCGATAGATACTATCTGTCAAGCTAGCTATCCAGTTTTAAAATCCAGCACTTCTTCACTTGATTCTTGGATAGATTTGCATGGCTTTAACACTTGGACTTGAACTCTTGTTCCTTGAAGTATTAAACACATCCTAGATCTACCCAATTACAAGTAAAGTGCGTTTTGTCAAAAGATTAGCCAATTCTAGATGACATATGTTCCTAACATGATTCACATATATCCTAACAGACTGTAATGCAGAGCAATGCAGAAATGATATTTGGTGGCATTATAGTTATTTGTGGACTATTGAGAATGATAATTGGAGGCTTTGTTCTTGATTTTATGACCAACACCATTCCAAATGATTTTTTTTTTTAAGGTAGGTGCTTTTGAGTTTAGAGAAGGATCCATAATTACCTTTTTTGATACTTTTCTTAACCATTCATGTATTATTTTCTTCTTCTTCGGCTGTATGGCATAGAAGAGTCAAGAGTGAGATAATCAAATATTTGTTATAAGGCAAGTTTACTTACATTGTACAGAAGCTTTGAATAGTTGAGCATGCTGTGAATTTCATTGGCTTGTGTTGAAATAACTTTAACGTTACTTCTTTTCTTTTTTTGGTTATATTTTCAAGTTTGATCCAGTGAAGTCTAACCAGATATAATAATGTGTCACTTACTATACAAATAAAGCTTTAGGGAATTAAGAAAACCTCTAGGGAGGCCTTATACAATTCAAATATTCATTATCTACAATCATCATGCCAAAAACTTTTCACCTTACCTTCACCACTAAAGTTTGTGATCTTATGTGATGCTTCATATGCGTGCTATTAATTGGTATTGGGTTAAGAAAGCTTAAACCCAGTTAATTAATTGAATTACCCAAGTTGATTAATTAGGTTAAATTGCATGTAAATTGCGAAAGCACCAACAAATCACCAATTAAACTAAATGCAGTAGAAATTAAATTGACACGGTGATTTGTTGACAAATGGGGAAAACCTCTTGCAAGACAAAAACCCCCACCAGGTGATTTTAAGGTCACTACTCCTAAGAATCCACTAATCAACAATCAAGCGGTTACAAGTATAAGGAATCTTACCACTATCCTGGCCTATCCCAAAATACCAACCTACAGTTGAACCTCTGTTTCAATACCCAATTGAACTTGATCTTGTAATAGCCTTCTTTCCCTTGATGCACAAATCTCCAATTTGTGACTAACCCTCTTACACGGATCCCAGTATGTGACTAACTCTAGCAACTTGAATGAATGTTGTTGACTACAAAGTTCTTCAATTTATCAACAATGAAGATCAGGAAGCACTTGGTTACAAAACCCTATGGTGTACAAATGCAGTAGTTTTTGACAAAAATAAAAAAATAAATAAAGCTCTTAGGCTCTGTATCCATATGTGACTTAAAATAAGCTTTATATATGTCTAGAATTGTAAGAAAAGAAACCTTAAACAAATACATAAGCTTAGGCCGAATTTCAGATCTGGAAAATTGAAAATCGTAATTCTTGATAGATTGAGCTTCTATCAAGCCATCTGTCAAGCTTCTCATCTAGTCTCGATAACAGTATCTGTCGAGACTTAATGAAACAACTTTTCTTCACTTGTTTCTTGGATCAATCTTTATGTCTTTAATATGAACACTTGATATGCTTGAACAACATATTTCTTGATGTATTAAACCCAACTTTGATCTACCCAATTACAAGTAAAGTGCATTTTGTCAAAGGATTAGCCAATTACATAAAATTATGACCCTAACAATCTCCCCCTTTGGCAATCAGTGACAAAACCACAAACATAATTATGAGAGAAGTATAAAACAACAATCTCCATAACTATTACACAAAAGTATAAAAGTCTAAATATTACTATGAACTCTTGAAAAACTTTGCAAGAAAAGAAATCATGGCGTGAAAGACTTGCAACCTGTTTTATCTGAAACACTTAAACAAGATCTATCAAGGTATCAAGTGTGAAATGTAGACAAGTTATATAAAAGAAGAAACATGTTCTTAAAGACAGAAAAGAAACAACACACGTGAGATAAAGGTGAAGAAACATACATCATATATATATATATATCAAGAAGTACAACAATGTATGTAAAAGTGGTCACAAGACCATGGTACATGTAAGTGAGAAATATACAACAAAACCTCACTACATCACTCAATAAACTCTCCCCCTAACTAGTCTATCCCTATGCTAGCTCTCCTCTTACCAACATGACTACTCACATATACAAAACTACTTCCCCTTTTTGTCACAAGTGACAAAGGGTGAATCACTGAGAGGCAACCATTGCATCATCAGTCTCGGAGCTAGAAGCATCATTGTTAGGACATATGTGATTCAATGATAGGAACATATATTACTATTTTATGTAATTGGCTAATCCTTTGACAAAATGCACTTTACTTGTAATTGGGTAGATCTAGGATGTGTTTAATGCTTTAAGAAACAAGGTTTCAAGTTCAAGTGTTAAAACCATGCAAGTCTATCCTAGAATTTAGTCAGAAAGTTCAGGATTTTAAAACTCGACAGCTAGCATCTATCGAGGTTTAAAAGCTGCTGAAGTCGGTGGCTCGACAACTAGCTCGATAGATGGCTATCTATCGAGATTTATGAAGTTCAGATTTCTAGTTCTAATTTTCATCCAATTCGTGAATGTATATTTGGGCTTTCTTTTCTCACAACCATAGACATATATAAGGATTATTTTAAGGGCCATCAAAGGTTATGCAATTGTGAAGAAAAGTTATGTTCATGCAAATTGTGATCGGAGACAGAATTTGCCCTAGTTCTTCTTTCTCTTGAATAAGCTACTGTGTTTGTACACCATAGGGTTTTATGACCAAGCAACTTCATGATCTTCATCATGTGATGAACTGAAGAAATTTTCAGCCAACATCCTTTTCAAGTTGGTGATCAAGTTGCGTACTGGGATCCTCTAGCTAATCACATACTAGGAGCCGTGCATTGAAAAGGAGAGATTGTCACTACAGAACAAGTCCAATTAGGTATTGGGGTAAGAGTTCAACTGTAGGTTGGTATAAAGTACTGGGATTCCTTTACTTGTAACTGCTTGTTTTGATAATAGTAGATTCTCAGGAGTGGTGACCTTAAAATCACCCAGTGGGGTTTTTGCTGTGTAAGTTTTCCCCATTTGTAAACAAATTACTATATCAATTTATTTTCCACAGCATACTTTAGTTAATTGGTGATTTGTCTGTGCTGCCACGTACAATTTCATGTTAATTTGATTAATTAATAAACTTAGCTAATTAATCAATTAACTTATCACAAGGGGTCAATTCGTTTTAGCCTATCAAGTGATATCAGAGCAGGTACACTCTGATTAGGGTTAATCTTTGCTATGTGATCCATTGACCCTTCTTTATCATGGATAGAGGACAGTCTCTTATTATATCTCCTTTATTTGATGACACTAACTATGCATACTGGAAAGTACACATGAGAGCTCTCTTGCAGTCTTTGGATGAGAAAGTGTGGCAAGTTGTGGAGATAGGCTGGACTAAGCCTATAGAAGCGTCGGCTGACTGGGATGATGCTAAGATCAAGGCGATAAACTTTAACAGCAGGGCATTGAATGCTTTATTCATTGCAGTCACGAATGAGGAGTTCAAGAAGATATCTTCCATTGAAACTGCAAAGGAAGCATGGACCATTCTCTAGACAACCTATGAGGGAACTAAGGCTGTCAAGGATTCAAAGTTTCAGAGGCTCACTACAAGCTTTGAAGAGATCAAGATGGAGGAGGATGAGTTGTTCGATGAGTTCTATGCCAAGCTCAAGGACATAGTGAACTCAGTCTTTAATCTTGGGGAAACCATTCTTGAACCCAAGATTGTGAGAAAGGTGCTAAGATCTCTGCCCGAAAGATTCCATGCCAAGATCACCACGATTGAGGAATCAAAGGATATTGACAAAATCCCTTTGACAGAGTTGGTTGGCAATCTGCAGACCTATGAGTTGGGTTTGATAAGGATCGGGAAATCGAGCAAGAGTAAGAGCATGGCATTGAAGGCCAAAAGCAGTGATACTAATGAGTCTTCAGACAATAAAGATTCTAAAATGAAGTCCTACATTACAAGGCAATTCAAGAAGTTCATGAAGAATGCAAATGGGAAGGGCTTTGACAAGGACCGTAGGCAATCTAGTTCCTCACAATTCAAAAGCCAAGATAAAAGGAAAAAGGATGCTAGGGATGGAGGTCAGTACACTATACCCTCAGGACCAAAGTGCTTTGGGTGTCAAGGTTTCAATCATATGAAACAAGAATGCCCTACTTATCTCAAGACCTTCAGAAAAAGCAAGGCACTTACTGCTACCTTGAGCGACACTGAGCTTGAGGATGACTCCGATAATAAGGATGATGGAATCCTAAATGCCTTCACTACCACCGTAAATCCTACTAAAGAGATTGTTGATGATGTGGATGAAGAAGAGGAATTTGTGGAGTTGAAGTTTGAGAAGATGGATGAACAAGATGACATCCACACAAACTATGCAAAGTTATACAATATCTCAGAAAAGCATGAGAAGTTGTATAGGTTGGCCACCAAGAAGCTTAGTAATGTGGAGCTTGAGCGAGAAGAAATCTTTACAAAGTTTGATGGAGCACTGAGATTTGAAAATAATTTCTTGGCTAAGAAGACCAAGAAGCTTGAGGCAGAACTGTTCCATGTCAGAGCTCAACCGAAAAGGACTTCAAGCGCTAAGCTCAATGAGATGCTCAATCTTCAGAAATCTACTTCCGATCGAACCAGTTTAGGGTATGATTTCTCTTCTCCTAGTATTGCTTCTACTAGTGCTACTGTCTTTGTTCCTCCTGCTAATAATATTGAAACTGAGAACAATGATATTAAAATTGAATTAGCTAGTGAGAACATAGACAAGGGTAAATCTATCTTAGGAGCATCTCCTAAGCTTGATAAGAAAGAGATTAAAAATCCTAAGGCTAAGAAGGGAAACTCTCAAAAGGCTAAGTAGAAAAAGCAGCATTTCTATCATCACTACGGCACAACTGGACATACTCGTCCTAATTACTATAAGTGGTTAGCCACTCAAAAGAGCAATAGCATGATCGCGTCGGGAGACCAGAATCAGTTTCCATCCTATTTTGCTCCTTTTGGAGATCTTCTCAAAGCCCTCATGTTTCTTTCAAACTTGAACGGTTTTAACTCTTCCCCCTTATTGCCGAATCAAGGGTTTGCTAAACGGAAATGTTCTTCCAAGGTATGGAAGGAAAATGGCCCTAAGTGATTTTGTCACTTATTCTTTCTCCCCTTTGTGTTTTTGTTTTGCATTACTTGTGTGTTTTGCTTTCTTGTTTTGAGTCATCTAGTTTTATGCATTTCTTTGTTTTGTTTAACATGTTTTTGTTTGTTTATTTTTTAGTTTTGCTTTATTTTGTTTTTCATAAAAATTTAAAAAAAAATTGAAAAATCAGAAAAATACAAAAATAGTGTATGTATGTGTACATTGGTACTTGTGTACCTTCGATGGCCAATGAAACAAAGTTGTCTAAACTTTGTATCTTTTATAGCTTAGATGAACATCTCTATGCACAACTAAGCAAGTGAGCTTTGTGGCTCGTGTTTGTGATGAGTAAGGTTAAGTGATCTCTTGTACTTAACACTCGTATTACTCTTTTTGACAAGAAGGACTAGAAAATCCTAAGAGAAAGGCATAAATAACCATCTCACCACTGTTGTCCGCCAATCATGAAATGAAATTTGTATGCTTCGGCATAGCAAAAGTGGAATGTCAAATGCTTAACATAATTGGGTATTTCTTTTCTCTCTCTTATATGCCTATGCATGGTTTTCTTAAAAGAAAAATATGCAAAGAAAAATAACAGCAAAAAGATCAAAATGCTTTATATATGATTGCAAGCGTGTATTCTAGGAGATGTGGGAGTTATAGGATGTACCTCGAAGGTGATAGTCCCCATCAAACAGTTATGATTGTGTGTGAGTTAAAGTGATTTTGCTCATATCTCAAATTGTTATAACATGTAGACACTTATGCAATCTTGCGATGTTTTTCACACACAACACACAATATTCTTTGTTACTTTTGATACATGTGTAGGTACAATGTGATTTGGCCATCACAAGGAATACTTGTGTTAATGTATCCTCACTAAACTGTCTTAACTTGTTTTTGAAATATAAAATTGGTTAGACTTGTTGTGTGTGTGTGTTTTTGGATCTATGTGTTTACATTTTTCTTGATTGAGAGATGTTTTTGAGAGATTAAAATGTTGTTTGGATCCTTGGTTGAGTTGCATGTTTGATTGCATTCATGTCTGTGTTTTTCTCTTCTTGAAAAACTGTTTTTAAGCAAACTCGACACCTCTCGACAACTAGGCTATCTATCGAGCTCTTCAGCTTCCTTTAATCGCAATCTTGACAGCTTCTCGATAGCACCTCGATCCATTGAGATAGTTTTTATCTCGTCGATAGTTGCTTGATAGCTCCTCGATCCATCAAGCTTCTTTTTGCTGTGGACACCTCTGGACAGCTGCTCGATAGTTGTTTCTCTTCTTACCTTTAAAGCTCGACACCTCTCGATACCTCTCGATCTGTTGAGAACTATGAGAGTCTATAAATAGGAACCGCACGATTCAGATCTCACTTTTCTCGATCTCTCTCGATACTTTTGTGTCTTTTCACCTCCCAAAACCTTTCTTTCTCACTTCAAACTCCCTTCCCAAGAGCTTTTCAGCCTCAAGATCATTTTTCTTGCTTCTAGTATGCTCTTTATCTCTCATTCTTCATGCATTTCATGCATTTAGGTACAAGTTTTGGGTTTTTGAAAAAAAAAAAAAATTTTGGGTTTTTCAAAATTGGTGGAATTTTTGTGAATTTTTTGGGATGGGCTTTGTGAAAATGTTTCTAATCATCCTGCATTGCAACTCATTTACATTATAACAATGTTTCATGCATTATAGGTGTGTGTTTACTTTGTTGAACTGATTGTGTGCTAGTAGGATTGGATTGGGCTGAGCCCATGATGTTTTTACTATTGCATATCACATGCTCATGCATTTTCATGCATACGTACCTTACATTCTCTATGTTCTTATATATTGATTGTGTTTGGTGCTTTTCTGCTTGTTTCTTTCTCCCTCTCTCTCTTTCTTGTTTACGTTAGTTGCGTCATGGCACCTAAACGTAAGTCTACCTCGTCCCGGAACCCTCTTCGTTCCAGGGCATCCACTTCTTATGACTCTATTTCATCACATGTTCGGTTCCGTGATGATAAAGCCCGACAGGACTTTTCGGAGAACTTCTCTAGAGAGGCATTCATTTGGAACGCCAAGTCATTTTGTCGGACTTCTCCGACATTGACTTACCCACTGTCATTCACAGTAGGGGTTAAGAGTCGCTATTTGACGTCTCGGTCACTTGTCCATTCGTGCTTATTCAGGAGTTCTACTCCAATATGCATGGATTTGATTATTTAGTACCTCTCTTTGTTACTCACGTTCGAGGTACGTGCATCGTGGTCACACCAGATATTGTATTTGACGTGCTCCATGTCCCTAGGGTAGCACATCCTGACTACCTTAGTTGTGAGCGTCTTAAGACTGTGTCTAAAGACGAGCTTATATCTGCTTTTTGTGAACGCCCCACTGATTGGGGTGATTGTCAGTTCACTCCTTGTTCGGCCTTTGCTAAAGGTCTTAGGTTTTTTAACATGGTTATGACTTTTGTTTTGCATCCTTTATCTCATTATAACTCTATTACCAAGCCCTGTGCTTGATTTTTGCTATCTCTTTTAAAGCATCTTACTATAGATTTTCCCTCTCATTTTATTTTTTCCATCATAGATGTATATAGGGATATGGCGACCCGTGATAAGCTCATCTTCCCTTCAGCTATGACGGGGATTTTACACTATTTTTTTGTTCCCTTTCCCGTTCCTGACCACTTCCATATCATGTGTGCCATAGACGCCGCTACCGTTAAATAGAGCGAGGCACAACTACATTCAAGGTGGTTCGGGATGGCAACTCCTCCCACTTCTTCAGCTCCTTCCACCTCTGCTCCTTCTTCTTCTGCAGGTGGTATGACTCTTGATGAGATCATCGCACAACTTCAGTGCATGGATGCTTGCCTTGACACTCTCAGTGATGAGTTGTGTCGGGTGAATACCCGTGTCAGCCATATTGCCAGACGGCAAGCTCACTTTGGTGGCTTCGTAGAGTCAGCCTCTCCTCCTCCCAAGGCATCCGACGACGATGATGATGATGAGGATGGGGATGCTAGCTCACCCAGTGATGACGAGATGTCTACTTGATATACTTACCCTTTGTCACTCGTGACAAAAAGGGGAAGTAGTTTTGGATATGAGAGTAGTCATACTCATAGGGGGAGGGTTAGTATAGGAGATTTTTGTTAAGGGGAGTGTTCATTTTTTTGAGGGATGTAGTGAGGACTTTATGTATCTTTTTCTTTTCTTTCTATTTTAGATACATTACTCTTGTACCTTAGATCTTGTAATCATATTGTGATATCAAACCTTGTACTTGTTGATATATATATATACATTTGAGGTTGTTATTACAGTTCTTTCACCTATCTTTACATGTGTTGTTTCTTTTCTTTCTTTATACACATGTTTCTTATTTCTTGTATGCAATCTTATATTTCTATTTAACACTAAGATGCCTTGATGATTTTTGTTTAAAGTGTTTCAGAAATACATGTTTGTCAAAGTCTACTTGCTATAAACTCTCTTCTTGCAAAGTTTTTCAAGAGTTTGTGTTAGGATAGATTTTATTGTATTCAACAAGTGAGTATGAGTTTAGTGATTTATGACTTCTATCATATGTTTATTTGTGTGTTGTGGTTTTGTTACGGATTGCCAAAGTGAGAGATTGTTAGGACATATGTGATTTAATGATAGGAACATATGTCACTATTTTATGTAATTGGCTAGTCCTTTGACAAAACACACTTTACTTGTAATTGGGTAGATCTAGGATGTGTTTAATGCTTCAAGAAACAAGGTTTTAAGTTCAAGTGTTAAAGCCATGCAAGTTTGTCCAAGAATCAAGTCAAAAAGTGCAGGATTTTAAAGCTTGACAACTAGCATCTATCGAGGTTTAAAAGCTATTGAAGCCGATGACTCGATAGCTAGCTCGATAGATGGCTATCTATCGAAATTTATGAAGTTCAAATTTTCATCCAATCCGTGAATGTATGTTTGGGCTTTCTTCTCTCACAACCCTAAAAATATATAAGGATTATTTTAAGGGCCGTCAAAGGTTGCGCAAGTGTGAAGAAAAGTCATGTTCATGCAAATTGTGATAGGAGACAGAATTTGCCCCAGTTCTTCTTTCTCTTGAAGAAGCTGCTGTGTTTATACACCATAGGATTTTGTGACCAAGCAACTTCATGATCTTCATCGTGTGATAAACTGAAGAACTTTGTAGCCAACATCCTTCTCAAGTTGGTGATCAAGTCACGTACTGGGATCCATGCAATTGGCTAGTCACGTACTGGGAGCCGTGCATTGAAAATGAGAGATTGTCACTACAGAACAAGTCCAATTGGGTATTGGGGTAAGGGTTCAACTGTAGGTTGGTATAAAGTACTGGGATTCCTTTACTTATAACCGCTTGTTTTGATAATAGTGGATTTTCAGGAGTGGTGACCTTAAAATTACTTGGTGGGGTTTTTGCTGTGTAGGTTTTCCCCATTCGTAAACAAATCACTGTGTCAATTTATTTTCCGCTGCATACTTTAGTTAATTGGTGATTTGTTTGTGCTGCCACATACAATTGCATGTTAATTTGATTAATTAATAAACTTGGCTAATTAATCAATTAATTTATCACAAGGGGTCAATATGTTTTGGCCTATCAATCATCATCATTACTACCTCCACCATTCGAAGAAGACTCCTCAATAACCGCGGGTGTGGGAGAAGGAGCAAAACCACCTAGGGCATGACTGGCGACGAGCGATGCGACCAATACTAGTGTTCATCTGACACATCTCATTAGAAAGATGGTCAAGACGACTACCAAAATCAATACGCATAAGTTGAAGTTGATCCATGATGGTAGCAAGAGAGACCTCTGTTCCAGAAGAATAAGAAGAAGGAAGAGTAGATGAGGAAGAAGGTCGAGAAGCAAGGGCAACATCCATCGAAGTAAACTCCACATAAGGCCGCTTGGCAGCCAGCTTTGCATCACTCTTCCAAATAAATTCCTTGTTGATGTTAACCATGGCATAGAAAGGAGTAACGAGGGGAAAGGTGACTTGCATGTGTGAGAGGATGCTTGTGATAGTTGAAGAAAGATGAGCTTATCACATGTAGCAGTGTCTCGATAGATATCTATTATAGATTCTATCATGTATGAAGGAAAATCTATAGAAAGATCCTCCATGAGAGAAAGAAGAAAATGAGCATAAGGCTTAGTGATAGTGTTATAGTGCGACAGTGGTGTGAGAACAAAGGTCATCACCATATAAAGGATCCTTGGACCTTTAGCAAACTCGGTTGTAGAGAAATTTAGAGTTTCTCCCCACACCATGGCTTTCTCACAAAATAGTGAGGCCATCTTGTCTCGAGAGATAGAATGGAGACGAATGTGTCTAAGGTAGTCCGGAAGATCTACCCTAGGACACGTAGTACCTCAGAAATGAACTCCGAGGTTTACTACAATACGTGTACCTCGGAATACCGTAGTAAACCACACAGAGGTATTGATGGCATGCATGTTAGAGTAGAACTCCTGAATGAACACACCAGGACACCTCTTGGGTATCTCACAAAGAGAAGCCTAACCCCGAGAGCTAAACGCACCAAGAAGAAGAGTATCTGGAAAATCAGACAGAATGACCTGGCATTTCCGAATGAATCGCCCAGTCAGGGAAGTTCTCATAGAAGTCCTATTTGGCCTTCTCATCATAAAGCCTCATAGAATCAAGAATGGAAGGAGAAGAAGATGAAGAAGAACCATGACGTGAGATCGAGTTCTTTGAAGGAATAGATTTCTTGGGTGCCATAGATAGGAAACTAGACAAAGATAGAAAAGAAAAGAAGAACACATCAGAAGACAAGGCTCAAGAAAGAAGGAAAGAAAGAAGTACAATGCATGATAATGCATAAGCATGTTACATGAAAAAATAATTGCATCATGGGCAAAAACCCAATCCAAACTATAGCACTCACATTGTTTAATTAAGCACACAACCTAGAATGCATGAAAACATGATTATAATGCTAGAGATTGCAATGCATATGCATGTGAGAACAAACCAACAACACCAACCCAAAGATTTCACAAAAAACTCAAAAACCTAAAATTTTTCCCAAAAGCTTGAAAACCTAGGTCTAAATGCATGAAATGGATGAGGAATGAGAAAAAAGAAGAGATTTAGACCACTTACCAGAGGATTGAAGCTTGATAGAGGTTGAAAATATGATGGGAAGAAGGATGTTGGTGAAAAATGGTGGTTTGGATCGAGAGAGAAGAGAGAGATATCAATATATTTTAGTTTGAAATGATTCGGGTCGAACCTCAAATATATATAGAAAAACGCAGCTTGATAGATCGAGAGGTATCAAGGAGGTATCGACGGCAAAAGGTTCTTAATAGATCGAGAAGGTATCGAGTATTTATCGAGCAGGCAGAGACTCCAAAGAATTGGCTCGATGGATCAAGCTATCTATCGAGAGTTATCAAGAACAAACCCAAAAATCTCGATAGAAAAGACATGTATCGAGGTGCTATCAAGCTTCTATCGAGGAGGTATCGAGCATCTATCAAGAAGCTTGAAACAAGGTTTTTCAAGGGGGAAAAATAGCACAAGATGAAAGCAATCAAGATAAACACCAAAACAAGAAACCAAGAAGCTTGTTAAGCACTCAAACACATCATCAGCTCTAAATGCAAAGCTTTCCTAGATCAAACCACACTAAACAAGTCTAACCAATTTTATTTTCAAAAATAACTTTAGACAATTTAGAGAGCATATACTACCACATGTATTCCTTTTGATGGCCAAATCACATTGTACTTGTACAATAGTATCAAGAGTAGCAAATAGTACATGTGTTGTGTGTGAAACTTTTGCAAGAGAGCATAAGTACTCCATTATATGAATGATAGGCCACAAACTAAATGACCCCTTTTGATAGAAATTAATTAATTAATTAGCCAAGTTATTAATTAATCAATTTATCATGCAAACGCGTGGTAGCACAAACAAATCACCAAATAAACTAATTATGCAACGGAAAATAAATAACACAGTGATTTGTTTACGAATGGGGAAAACCTAACGGCAAAAACCCCACTGGGTGATTTTTAGGTCACCACTCCCGAAACTCCACTATTATCACAACAAGCGGTTACAAGTAAAGGAATCCCAAGTACCTTACCAGCCTACAGTTGAACCCTTACCCCAATACCCAATTGGACTTGTTCTATAGTGACAATTCCCCTTTCTGATGCACGGCTCCCAAGTACGTGACTAACCAATTGCGCGGATCCCAGTACGTGACTTCATTCACCAACTATGAAGGTTGTTGGTTGCAAAGTTCTTCAGTTCATACACACGATGAAGATCAAGAAGATGCTTGGTCACAAAACCCTACGGTGCACATACACAGCAACTTCTTCAAGAGAAAGAGATGAACTAGGGCAAGAACTTCGTCTCCGGTCACAATTTGCTTAAACAGAGTTTGCTCAAAGCTTCTGCAACTTGTGAACTATTTGACGGCCCTTAAAACAATCCTTTTATATGTCTAGGGTTAGGAGAAAAGAAAGCCCAATGACATATTCACGGATCCCAAGAAAATCATATTTGAATTCTGAAATTCTTAAATCTCGACAGATAGGAGGTGTCAAGCAGCTGTTGAGCACACCGGACTTTGAACAGCTTTCTTAAGCTTGATAGATGCAGCTGTCGAGCCAGCTATCGAGCTTTAATGAATTTGCACTATCAGCTTGTTTTCTTGGACAGACTTGAAGGCTTCAACACTTGATCTTGAAACATGATTTCTTGAAGTATTTAAACACATCCTAAATCTACCCAAATACAAGTAAAGTGCGTTTTGTCAAAGGATAAGCCAATTACATAAAATCATAACATATGTTCTTAACATGTGAAACACATATGTCCTAACAATGAAGAGTAATAGTATAAGAGGATTAAATATATCCATACACA
This sequence comes from Quercus tomentella, assembly GCA_028535165.1. Lineage (NCBI taxonomy): Eukaryota > Viridiplantae > Streptophyta > Magnoliopsida > Fagales > Fagaceae > Quercus > Quercus tomentella. The sequence goes on along the minus strand of JAPQVY010000155.1, from coordinate 62,291,803 downwards.
ATCATAACTATTTGATAGGGACTATCACCTTTGAGGTACATCCTATAACTCCCACATCTCTTAGAAACACGCTTGCAACCATATTTAAAACCATTTTGATTCTTTTTGCTTTTCATGTTCTTTACATAATTTTTTTTTTTCCTTTAAGCATATCATGCATGGGCATATAAGAGAGAGAAAAGAAATACACAATTACACAAGCCAAACATCTTGTTTTTGCTATGCAAGTGCAACACCTTACCAAGCATGGCTTTTATGAATTGCACACAAATGTTATATGATTGACGAGTTTTAGTGGTGAGATGGTTATTTATGCCTTTCTCTTAGGATTTTTTAGTCCTTCTTGCCAAAAAGAGTGATTAAGATATGAATGATAAAAGATTAACCAAATCATACAAATCACATAAATGAGCCACAAAGCTCACATTGCTTAGTTGTGCATGAAGATACACATCTAAGCTACACATGATACAAAGTTGAGAAATTTTGTTTCAAAAGCCATCTAAGGTACACAAGTACCAATATACACAAACACACACTGTTTTTGTATTTATCAATTTTTATTATTATTATTATTATTGAAAAAGAAACATAAAATAAAGCATTAAAACAAACAAACAAAGCATAAAAAACTAGACTGACTCAAACCACAACAACCAACCATGCATGAGATCAATAAAGTGAAAGAATCACTTGGAATCTTTTTCCTTCCAAATGGGAGACTTGGATGGAGAACCTTTCTTTTGCATAAACCTTTGTTCAGATGAATAAGAAGGAAAGTTGAATCCGTTGAAGTTGGAGAGTAACATGACATCCATAAGAAGTTCTCCAAGGGGGGCTAAAGAGAATTGGAGTTGATTTTGGCTCCCAAAGGATGACACACTATTACTTGGTTTAGTGGCTAACCACTAATAGCAATTTAGATGAGTGTGCCCAGATGCTCCACAGTAATGGTAGAAATGTGGCTTCTCTGGTTGAGACTTCTTGTTAGTAGAGTGATGATTATTCTGGTTAGTCTCCTTCTTAACAACCTAAGGGGTGCTCCCAAAATGGATTCTCCCTTATCATATTTATCCTCACTCACATTTTCAAATTTAGGTTCAGTTACCTCACAGTTATCGTTATTAGCAAGAGGGACAAAAATGATTTTATTTAAAGCATTAGAAGAAGTACTACAAGAAGAGAGAGAATGATCATACCCGAGACCTGTTTTATCAGATGCAGACTTCTGGAAGTTGAGCATTTCATCCAGCTAGGCACTTAAGGTTCTTTCCAATTGTGCTCTCACTTGAGGTTCATGCAGACTTCTGGAAGTTGTTTTCAAATCTTAGTGCTCCGATGGTTTGATTGGCTTCATCAACCTTGGTGGAGAGTTCCCCTCATTCCAACTCCACTTCACTTAGCTTCCTCATAGCTAACCTATAAAACTTCTCATGCTTCTCGAAGACTTTGTACAACTTAGAGTAGGTAATGTGGATGTCATCTTGTTCATCCATCTTCTCAAAATTGGATTCCATTAGCTCTTCTTCCTCATTAACCAGTTCTACTACGTCCTTAGGAGACTCAACGGTAGCTATAAAAGTATTCATTATTCCCTCTTGATCATTATCATTAGAATCTACCTCTGGTTCTATATCACTCAAGGTGGTGGCTAGGGATTTGCTCTTGCCAATGGATTTTAGATGTGTGGGACATTCTTTCTTCATGTGTCCATATCCTTGACATCCGTAGCACTTTGGCCCAACAGGAAACAGATTCAACTTAATGGAACGGCTTTTCTTCACTTATTTCTTGGATCAATCTTCATGTCTTTAATACGAACACTTGATATGCTTGAACAACATATTTCTTGATGTATTAAACTTAACTTAGATCTACCCAATTATAAGTAAAGTGCATTTTCTCAAAGGATTAGCCAATTACATAAAATTATGACCCTAACAATTGGAAATGTAGATAATTGAACTTTTTTTGTGAAATTGTTCAATGTTGTTACACATTATCTTGCAAAAAGATATTGTAATGATGGGTGTATCATGGTTCTTTTGTACATGTTAATTTGATTTAATCATCTTCGATGCTCAACATTGCCAACAAATGTTTTCTAAATTGCTGCTTAGGTGGTTTGCCCTTTTTTAAATATGCTCTGAGAGTGATATAGAACATCCACATCGTGCTATAACATTTTTCAAAGGGTCATGTGTATAGTATTTCTTTATGTATAAGATTTCATCTTGAAGGTTTGAGCATGATCTTAATATGCTCATCCTTTTTATAAGTCCTATAGTGAAATTGATATGTCATGTTGACAGTTGTCAGGGACGTTTTGCGACAAGGGTAAAAAATGCAAGAACGACCTAAATCTCCCCTGGGGTTCTTTAGAAGTGATTATTTATGGAGAGTATTAAGAAAAAAATTCCAATATTTAGTGAGTAGAGGTTAATGGTGCTTTAACAAGAGAGAAATCAAAATGAGTTGAAACACAAGAAAATGTAGAAAAAGTACATAGATTTGATATTTTGACCCATAGTCAGCCTTAAAAGAAAATTGAGAGAGGCTGTGAGGAAGAGTGGGAAGGTTCCCCTATACCCATATTTCCACCCCCAAGCTTCGTAATTATGAGAATGCATCCTGGTTGAATGAGTTTTTGCTTTAAAGTTTAATAACAAAAGTGCAGAAAATTACATAAAAACAATAGGTTTGAAACTTCGATCCATATTCAGTGAGAAGAGTAAATTAAGAGAGGTCGTGAGGAAGAGAGGGAAGGTTCTCTCCTGTACCCATATTTCCACCCTAAACTTCAGAATTTTGAGAATGTTAGTTGGCTAAATGAGCTTTGGCTCTAAAGTTTCAACTCCAAGAGTAAAATGTGGTTGGCCTGTTTTGAATCTAATTGGGGCCTCTTATATTGAGTTTTAGGTGCTCTTAGTGACTGGTTTTGGGCAAGGAGAAAGGCTTTGGACCTCCTAAGTGCTAAATTGATATTTAGTTCAAATTTGCTTTAATTGGGTTTAAGAATTATCTTGCTTTATGCATAATTAAGGAAAAAATTAACTAAGCCCCCATCAGCTCCTCATTTTCAGTTGTATTAGACTCTTGGTAGGCTCACCTAAGTGAGAGCTAGCAACTAGAGTTGGCCAATGAGAGCCAACTATGTTTTAAAGGCAAAAAAGGGTTAGGGCAAAGACTTTGGGCCACAGTCAGCCAGAGTATAAAAAATCCTTTGGGGTGGAAATTTGGGGTACAAGACCTCTATGAGCTTGATGTGCTACCAATGTCCTTGCCCACTTGGTAGCATGCTTGAGTTGGACTCATGCAAAAAGTCCAAAGGAAATCGACCCATATCCTCCAAACTACACTGCCTCAATTTCCCTAATAAGGTGCATGGGCTTGAGCCATACTTAAAAAAATAAAATAAAAATATAATACATGAATTGAACTTGTAGAAAAAATGTGTCGCTAAAATGGGTATTAACAACAGTCTTACAGTATACTTTGCTCAACCTTTTGCTTGAATTTTTTTCATCCCTAGTGACCATGATTTGGTCAGGTATACATACCACACGTCACATATGAAAACATGGATTAATATATGATAATTGAAAATAATATGACTAAAATTCACCTCCAAATATCCACCTTGCTTAACCCTTTTCCATTGAACTCCAAGTTTATCTATCCAAATATAGTATCAATAAGCAATTTCAGATTTAATAAGAAAAATCTATCCAAGTATAGTATCAATAAGCAATTTCAAATTTAATAAGAAATTTTTCTTGTTTACTTTGATTAACTGCAATAACTTTCTTTTTAAATATCAAATTGTCTAGTGCTTAAATATCGCATCCACCTTCAGGCCTTTTACCTGGATTTTCTTGGCTAGGTTTACACTTCTTAGTGCTAGCTTGGCTTTTGCTTTTTTATGAACAACTGAATATGTAGTGTTTATTGAATAAGTACATGCTAAAATTGATTGGAGAATGAGAGAGAGACCTAATGCTTCAGCACTATGGCTGAAACAGTTTGTCAAAACGCATTGTAGTATGGTACTAAAAACTAGCTTCAAATCAAATTGTACATATTGATAGGCCAAGAATGTATTGACCCCTTGTGATGAATTAACCAATTAATTAGCAAATTTGATTAATTAATTTAGTTAGCATGCAATAAGCGTGGTGTTAGGACATATGTGATTCACTTGTTAGGAACATATGTCACTATTTTATGTAATTGGCTAATCTTTTGACAAAACGCACTTTACTTGTATTTGGATAGATCTAGGATGTGTTTAATACTTCAAGAAACAATATTTCAAGTTCAAGTGTTAAAGCCATGCAAGTCTGTCCAAGTTTCAAGTGTGAAAAGTGTTGTTCATTAAAACTCGACAGCTAGCTCGACAACTAGCATCTATTGAGCCTTGAAGAGCTGTTCCAGCCTGTGGCTCGACAGCAGCTCGACAGATAGGGTATCTGTCAAGGTTTATGAAATTTAGAATTTCTAATCTGTTTTTCATCCAATCCATGATTATATGTTTGAGCTTTCTTTTCTCACAACCCTAGACATATAAAACAATTATTTTAAGGGCCATCAAAGGTGACACAAGTTGCACAAGTGTTGAGCAAAGTTTGTTCAAGCAAATTGCGACTGAAGACAGAATTTGCCCTAGTTCATCTTTCTTGTGAAGAAGTTGTTGTGTTTGTGCATCGTAGGGTTTTGTAACCAAGGAGCTTCTCGATCTTTATCGTGTGATGAACTGAAGAACTTTGCAACCAACAACCTTCTCTAGTTGGTGATTGAAGTCGCGTACTGAGAGCCGTCCATTAAAAGGAGAGATTGTCACAACAAAACAAGTTCAATTGGGTATTGGGGTAAGGGTTCAACTGTAGGTTGGTATAAGGAACTAAGATTCCTTTACTTGTAACCGTTTGTTTTGATAATAGTGGATTCTCAGGAGTGGTGACCTTAAAATCACCAGGTGAGGTTTTTGCTGTGTAGGTTTTTTCCATTCGTAAACTAATCACCTTGTCAATTTAATTTCCGCTGCATATTTTAGTTTATTGGTGATTTGTTTGTGCTACCACATACATTGCATGTTAATTTGATTAATTAATAAACTTGGCTAATTAATTAATTAATTCATCACAAGGGGTTAATACATTCTTGGCCTATTAAGTGGTATCAAAGCAGGCACACTTTGATTAGAGTTGACCATTCTTGAACCCAAGATTGTGAGAAAGGTGCTCAGATCTCTACCCTAGAGATTCCATGCCAAGATCACCGCAATTGAGGAATCAAAAGACATCGACAAGATTCCTTTGACAAAACTGGTTTTGTAATCTGCAAACCTATGAGTTAGGTTTAACAAGAATTGGCAAGTCGGGTAAGGGCAAGAGCATGGCATTGAAGGCCAAGAGCAATGATACTGATGAGTCTTCAGACGATGAAGATTCTAAGATGAAGTCCTATATTACAAGGCAATTCAAGAAGTTCATGAAGAATGCCAATGGGAAGGGCTTCGACAAGGACTGTAAGCAATCTAGTTCCTCTCAATTCAAAAGCCAAGAAAAAGGGAAGAAGGATGCTAGGGATGGCGATCAGTACACTATTCCCTCAAGACCAAAGTGCTTCGGGTGTCAAGCCTTCGGTCACATGAAACAAGAGTGCCCCACATATCTCAAGACTATTGGGAAGAGTAAGGCACTTACTGCTACTTTGAGCGACACTGAGCCTGAGGATGATTCCAACAATGAGGATGATGGAATCCTAAATGCCTTCACTACCACTGTCAATCCTACTGAAGGGATTGTTGAAGATGTGGATGAAGAAGAGGAATTAGTGAAGTCCAATTTTAAGAAGATGGATGAACAAGATAACATCTGCACAACCTATGCAAAATTATACAAGGTCTCAGAAAAGCATGAGAAGATGTATAGGTTGACTACCAAGAAGCTTAGTGATGTAGAGCTAGAACAGAAAGAGCTTTCCACAAAGTTTGATGAAGCCAATCAGACTATTGGAGCACTGAGGTTTAAGAATAATTTCTTGGCTGAGAAGACCAAGAAACTTGAAGTGGAGCTGTTTCAAGTTAGAGCTCAATTAGAGAGGACTTCAAGTGCAAAGCTTGATGAGATGCTCAGTTTTCAGAAATCTGCTTCTGATCGAACAGGTTTAGGGTATGATTTCTCTTCTCCTAGTATTGCTTCTACTAATACTACTATTTTTGTTCCTTCTGCTAATAATATTGAAACTGATAACAATGTTGTTAAAAATGACTTAGCTAGTGAGAACATAAACAAGGGCAAACCTATCTTAGAAGCACCCCCTAAGCAGGAAAAGAAAGAAGTTAAAAACCCTAGGGCTAAGAAGGCTAACTCTCAAAAGCCTAAATAGAAGAAGTAGCATCTCTGTCATCACTGTGGAGCAACCAGTCATACTCGACCTAATTGCTATAAATGGTTAGTCACTCAACAGAGCAACGGCATGATTGCATCAGGAAACCAGAATCAGTTTCCATCCTCTTTTGCTCCCGTTAGAGATCTTTTCAAAGCTCTCATGTTCCTTTTGAACTTAAACGGTTTCAATTCTTCCCCCTCACCACCGAATCAAGGGTTCGCCAAACGGAAAGGTTCTTCCAAGGTGTGGAAGGAAAAGGGCTCCAAATGATTCTGTCACTTTTTCTCTCTCCTCTTCTTGTTTTTGTTTGCATTACTTGTGTGTTTTGCTTTATTGTTTTGAGTCAGTCTAGTTTTATGCATTGCTTTGGTTAATTTGTTTTTGTTTGTTTTCTTTTCAGTTTTGGTTTTTTTTTTTTTTTTTTTTAATAAAAATATAAAAAAAACTTGAAAAATACAAAAATAGTGTGTGTTTACGTACATTGGTATTTTGGTACTTTGGATGGCCATTGAAACAAAGTTTTCTAAACTTTGTATCTTTTGTAGCTTAGATTGGCATCTCTATGCACAACTAAGCAAGTGAGTTTTGTGGTTCGTGCTTGTGATGAGTAAGGTTCAGTGATCTCTTGTACTTAACACTCGTACCACTCTTTTTGACGGGAAGGACTAGAAAATCCTAAGAGAAAGGCATAAATAACCATCTCACCACTGTTGCCCACCAATCATGAAATGACATTTGTATGCTTTGGCATAGCAAAAGTGGAATGTCAAATGCTTAACATAATTGGGTATTTCTTTTCTCTCTCATATATGTCCATGCATGGTTTGCTTAAGAGAAAAATAAAAGCAAAAAAGATCAAAATGCTTTATATATGATTGCAAGCGTGTATTCTAGGAGGTATGGGAGTTATAGGATATACCTCGAAGGTGATAGTCCCAATCAAACAGTTATGATTGTGTGTGAGTTAAAGTAATTTTCTCATATCTCAAATCATCATAACATGTAGACACTTATGCAATCTTGCGATGTTTTTCACACACAACATGCAGTATTCTTTACTACTCTTGATACATGTGTAGGTACAATGTGATTTGGCCATCACAAGGTTTACATGTGTTAATGAATGCTCACTAAACTTTCTTAACTTGTTTTTGAAATATAAAATTAGTTAGACTTATTTAGTGTGTGTGTGTGTGTGTGTGTGTGTTTTTTTTTTTTTTTTTTTTGGGATCTATGTGCTTAACATTTGTTGTTGAGAGATGATTTTGAGAGTTTAAAATGTTGTTTGGATATTTGGTTGAGTTGCATGCTTGATTTGCATTTGTTAGGTTCTAAAGACTTAGAAACTAATGTATTTAGAATTCTAATGTGTAATGTTGGCAAACCATGATCAAAACAGCTGTTAGTCTTGTTTAGACTTGCTCAAAGTGTGTGCGTTATATGTAAAGTTGGAATCGAGTGGCTGCAGAAGTATTAGTGACTTTCGGCTTGGCTCGATCGATCGAAGCTTAGACTCAATCGATCGAATCTCGGGCAGAATTTTTTTTCCTGTAGATTTTTCCAACTCAGCCCCAACCTATTAAAACATGTAGGGTTTTATGTTTTGCCCTAAGTATAAAAGACAAACCCTAGCCATATTTTTGAGGTTACTCTATTTGCTGTGTGTGTGAATCTCTTTTGAGATCTAGAGGTGGTTGCCTTCACATATGCTTAGGATTATCAAGAAGGAGATTTCATTGAGAGCTTGATGATCATTCATTTGCTGCACTAAAAAGCTTAAAGAAAAAAAAAACGGGTGTGCTTGTACTTGCTGGAGAATCCAAGAAAGAAGGAGTCCGTGGTCTCGGAGCTTGCACATGGTCGTGTCAGTAAGTTTCTACTAGTGGGTAGCAATAGGATGTTAGTGGTCTAAGTCCTATTGTAAAACTTCGTTTCTTTCATAGTGGATTCAGGTTTACCCTAAGGATAGCTAGGTTAAATCTTTCCCAGGTTTTTATCGGTTTAGTTTCCTGGGTCATCATAACATTGTGTTATTTATATTTCCGCTGCTATGCATGATATGATTGTTTGATTGTGATAACATAGATCTGGAATTTGGACTAGGTAATAACTTGGCTAATTAACTAGGTTAATCTATTTGTGTTTTTAGCGGTCTAAAAACGTACAAGTGGTATCAGAACAGGTAGCTCTCTTATTGTTGGTCTTTTGATCTCTGAGCTGATCCTTGACCCCTGTTGTCATGGAACACGGACATTCTCTTGTTATTCCTCCTCACTTTGATGGGAATAATTATGCCTATTGGAAAGTAAGGATGAAAGCATTCTTGAAATTAATTGATGAGAGAGTCTGGAACTCCGTCGAATACGGATGGGAGAAGCCCACTACTCCTGTTAGTGAGTGGCAAACTTCTCAAAAAGAAGCAGCCACATTCAATAGCAAAGCTATGAATGCTATCTTTAACGCTGTTTCTATGGAGGAATTTAAGAGAATCTCTAATGTTGAGGTTGCTCATACTGCTTGGAATATCCTCCAGACTGTGCATGAAGGCACAAAGGCTGTTAAAATCAATAAATTGCGGCAATTAACTTCTAAATTTGAAAGCATTAGGATGTCTGATAATGAATCTTTTGATGAATTCTATGCTAAACTTAATGATATTGTTAATTCTGCATATAATTTGGGTGAAATCTACAATCAACCTAAAATTGTTAGGAAGATTCTTAGATCTTTGACTGAAGATTTTAGACCCAAAGTGACTGCCATCACTGAGAGCAAGGATGTGGACTCCATCCCTATTGATGAACTTGTAGGATCTCTTCAATCCTATGAGTTGGACCTATCTAAGACTAGTAAATCCAAATCAATGGCTCTTAAGTCAGTTAATGATGTTGAAGTTGGTGAATTTGACGATGAGCTCTCTGCTACAGAGATTGCTTACCTTGCCAAGAACTTTAGGAATTTCTTTAGAAACAACAACATAAGGGCAAGAGATAAGAACACTGCTGAACCTAGAAACTTTAGGAAAAATGATCCCACTAAGGTTAACAACACTGACAAACCTAGAGAAAAAGTAGGTCAATCTTCAAATAATTCTATGGGTCCTCAGTGTTTTGGATGTCAAGGGTATGGTCACATGAAATCTGAATGTCCTACTTACTTGAAGTCTAAGGGTAAGGCTATAACTATAACCCTTCGTGATTGTGAAGTTTCTGATGATGAGTCTGGTTGTGACGAGGATGGAAACTTCATTGCTTTCACTGCTACTGCTGTAGTCAATGAAAGTGTATCTGCTGAAGAAAACCCTTCTGATAGGGAACTCTCTGAGGATGCAGATCTTTAAGAAGCCTACAATAAACTTTGCAAAGTTGCTGCAAAGGATGCTATGAACGTTGAATTAGGCTTGAAGAAAATTGCTTCTCTTGAGCTTGATAAGAAAAATTTGCTTGTTAAATTGTTTGATGCTACTGAACTTTTGAATAATGTGAAGACTGAGAACATGCTTTTGCTTGATAAAGTTAAGAATTTGGAACATGAGCTTTCTATTGCTAGAGAACAAACTAATAGGTCTGCTAGTTCCACACTTGATCATATGCTTAGTGTTCAAAAGTCTCCTTCTGACAAAACTGGGTTAGGTTTTGTAGAAAGCATCAATGTGTCTGCACCCAATTCCACTATCTTTGTTCCTTCATTTTTTTCTGAACCCCCTGTGAGTAAGGTTGTGAGTGAGGCTGTCAAACCCTTAGAAGTTACACCTCCTAGGAAGATTAGGGTTAATCTTAATGAATCCAAACTTAAGAAGTCTACCCTCTCTAAGGACAAGTCACATGATAAGCCTGCATGGGTTTGTCATTTTTGTGGAAAGTTTGAACACATTCATCCAAACTGTTACAAGCTACAAGCTGCTAAAAGAGCAAACAAACCAAAAGTACCTGTGCCTCAAGCACAAGATTCTATGGTACTCATTAGTGAATTGGTAAAAACTCTAAACCTTTATTCCAATCTTGGAGTTGGAAATCATTCCCATGTGAATAAGAACTCCAATGCTCATGGTGCATCTAAAAAGTTTTGGATGCAAAAGGCTCAATCTAATTGAGTCCTTCTGACATGGTCCTTGTGCTTCATTGCTTTATTCTTTGTGACCATTGTTCTTTGGTTTTTTGTTTTCTTTGTTTCTAGGATTTGCATTGCATAACATTCATGCATTTCATTCTAGGTTGTTTTTGTTTTTTTTTTTTTCAAATTAAAAAAATAAAAAATAAAAAGGAAGAAAAAGGAAGCAAATTGTGCTTTGCACTATTTTCTTGGTTTTGAAAACAAGGTTGGTCAATTTATTTTCACATAACATGTCTTTTGTACCTTGTTTAACTTTGATGAGCTTACTTATTGCACTTTACTAGTTGAAGCTTTGTAGTGCATGTTGAATGGGAAAGATGTTTATGGTTTTTGATCACTTTATCTTGATCTTGAAGTCACATGTCTTTGACTGTCGAACTTGAATCTTTTGAGAAAACCATAAATAACCATCTCACCACTGTTCACTAGCCAATCATGAACACCTTAGTGCATATCGTACAATTTTGTGCTCGAGAAAGTGTAGCACATGCACAAAAAGAACATAAGGTGTAGCCTCGGTTTAAATGCTAAAATTGGTGTGTACATTATTGGACTTAAAGCTAAATCAAATAAATAAAATTGGTGTGTATATTATCCCAGCTATTTTAATAAGTTTTTGAACAATTAAAATTTGTGTGTACAATATGAGGCAAAATCAAGAAACTTACATGATTGCAAGCTTATGATCTAGGAGATGTGGGAGTTATATGATGTAACTCTTTAGGTAATAGTCTCTTTCAAATCCTATGTGATGAATTTTGTAGATCTTGTGGTTGATTGCTATTCACATATAACCTCACATGTATCTCAAGCTTTTGCTAGTTGCACACACTATACAAGTTACTCTTTGCTAAACATTGTACAAGTTATTGTGTGTTTTTGGTCTGACCAACCAAGTTTGCAAATACTTTGAGTTTTTATTCAAAACAGATTTGATGCTTGAGAATTTATGGAGAATGTTTGAAAATCTTAATTTTGGGAAAACTAGGTTTAAAATTGTTGTTTTTGAAAAACATTTCATCACATACTCATGCATTTTGTTCATCAATTTCAATGCTTTGAGGTGTTCCTAAAATGTGTTTTTTTTTTTTTTTTTTTTTAACTGTGTTTTTCTTTAAAAATTTAAGGGAGCCTCTGTCTGTTTCGATTGATCGAGTCTGTTTTTCGATCAATCAAAATTGTTTTTTAAAAATTTAAGGGAGCCTCTATCTGTTTCGATCGATCGAAAATCGTGAATCAGTTTTTTTAAAAAACTGAGTTTGACTTGTTCAAACTCACTTTTCAAAAAATTTTCAAACTTTTCTCTCTCTCTCCGAATCAGACAAGGCTTACCATCAATTTTTTGTCGTTTTACTCCATTCTTTTTGCAAGGTTTTCCTCTCCCAAGGCCGGTAAGACATTTATACCCTTCCTTTTGCATTTATTTTGATGTTTTCATGCATAAATTCATGGTTTTTGGGTAAACTTTCGGACCTATGCAAAATTGAGATTTTTGATGATTCAAACCAAATTTTCTAAAATTGATCAATGGGTTTTTGTTCTAGGATGTTATAAACTTGATCTTGATGGTTTAATTTGATCAATTTACTGAATTTTGAGAAATTGAAATTTCTAGGGCTTGTATTTACCCGAATTGGGGATTTTGTTCAATTAGGTCCAAATTGATAAAATTGGCTTATTGGATTGATGTATTTGATCATTATAAACTGTATTCTATCCTATGTGATGATCAATTGATCAATTTTTTACAAATTGAACAAGTGGTTCTCTCAAATTTTTGGGGTTTTTGTTAGAAACTCTATGCTCAAGCCAATTTTCTAAATTTGAACTTAAAGTGAAACTATTCTCACTGCATTAGAGCATGCATCATGACATTTAACTGTTCATGCATCATATAGATTTTTGTTCTATATTTTTTTTGTGCTAACTTGTAGTCTGCCCTTGGTTTTTCTTTCTATTTTTTTTTTGTTTTGTTCTTCTTTGTGTCTTTGTCCTTATCCTAGCACCATGCCTAGGAAGACTAGAGCTCATAGGACACCCTCCACTTCCTCTGAATCTCCCTCTAGGAGTGAGTTGTTTCAGAATGACAAAAGCAGAGAGGTTTATGAGAAGCTGAATAGTAAGAGAAAGATATGGGCTGAGCGATCTGTTGTGTTAGATGAGCTCGATCCTGCCATTAGGGCAAACTTTGAGAGTAGAGGCTGGTTGTCTCTGTTGCAGGTAGATCATCCACCCCTGACCGCTTTGATTAGAGAGTTCTTCTCGAACCTCTCTTGTCACATCTATGATTCCAACACCTTTGTTCGGAGTTGGATACGAGGTGTTGAGTTCACCATTACCCCTAGGATAGTGGCTGAAGCTCTTGGGGTTCCAGTCGTTAGGCAGCCTGTCTATCCTTATAAGGAGTCTCCACCCCTTGATGACGTTATGTCATACATCACTGGGTCTTCTATCCAGTGGGTTTCTGATCCTCGAATCACGTCCGTTGAGCTTACTAAGACTACCTATCTTTTCTTTAGGATAGCGTGTCATTCTTTGTGGCCTATTTCTCATCTCCACACCATCCCTCTTGAGCGATGTGTGTTTTTGTACGCCTTTGTTTTTGGTGCGTCTATTAGTCTTCCTCATCTATATCTTCGTTCTTTGAACGAGGTTCATAGGAGTTCAGCCGTCGCTCATGCTTTTATTCATCCTATTTTCATTCATAGGATTTTTTGTTTCTCGGTCTAGTTGACTTCCCTGCTGGTGAGCCCGTACATGTTATAGCTTCCATAGGTGCCACCTACCTTCCTTAGGCAAAGGGCTGCTCATTTGAGAGTTGGCTCTACGCATCCTAAAGTTGAGCCTTCTGGTGTTGTTCCCCCTCCTCCCTCTTCTACAAGTGCTGCTACAGCTGAGGCATCTGGTGCTGCTGCTACTGATGCTAATGTTCCTCCATCGACTACTTTGGATGATTCATACATTTGACGTACATTGGATCATGTCTTGACCGTTCAGGCGGCTCATGGATAGATTTTGGTGGACGTGCTCGATGAGATTCATGCCTTGCGAGCAGAGTTGGCATAGTTTCGACAATCCTCACCACCACCTCCTTTTGATGATGGATTTTGATTGCCCTTTGGCATTCCGTCACAAAAATGGGGAGTACATTTAGGACACTTGTAGAGATTTTTGTTCTTAGGGGGAGAGTTTTTTGTTTGTTGGAGCTTGTGGAGATTAGATTGTATCTAGGTGCTTCACTTTGTATTTACCTTTTTTGGCTCTTGATGTATTTTTGTTGGGCTATTCATGTTAAGGGGAGATACATTTATTGTTTTATATGTTTCTTGTTTCACTGCTTAGTGATTTATATTTGTGAGTTATTCATTGATATATGTCTTTATTTTGTGTTTAGTGAAATCAAGAATTTATTTTGGTTACTTGTATTTTTCCACACATGTGTTTATGCGTTTTGTTTAGTGTTTCAGGAAATATACAGGTTGATTCAATTGAGCTGCTATCTACACTTGCAACTGATGGATAGTAGTTAGGATTGGATTTGTTATAATGGACATTTTTTTGTAAAGGGCCTTTCTTTGTAAACTTTGAGCTTTAAGTTGTGTTTTGTCACGGATTGCCAAAGGGGGAGTTTGTTAGGTTTTAAAGACTTAGGAACTAATGTATTTAGAACTCTAATGTGTAATGCTGGCAAACCATGATCAAAACAGTTGTTAGTCTTGTTTAGACTTGCTTAAAGTGTGTGCGTTGTATGTAAAGTTGGAATCGAGTGGCTGCAGAAGTATTAGTGACTTTCGGCCTGGCTCGATCGATTGAAGCTTAGACTCGATCAATTGAATCTCGGGCAGAATGTTTTTTCTACAAATTTTTCCAACTCAGCCCTAGCCTATTAAAATGTGTAGGGTTTTATGTTTTGCCTTAAGTATAAAAGGCAAACCCTAGCCATGTTTTTGAGGTTGCTCTATTTGCTGTGTATGTGAATCTCTTGTGAGATCTAGAAGTGGTTGCCTTCACATATGCTTAGGATTATAAAGAAGGAGATTTCATTGAGAGCTTGATGATCATTCATTTGTTGCACTAAAAAGCTTAAAGAAAAAAAAACGGGTGTGCTTGTACTTGCTGGAGAATCCAAGAAAGAAGGAGTCCGTGGTCTCGGAGTTTGCACGTGGTCGTGTCAGTAAGTTTCTACTAGTGGGTAGCAATGGGATGTTAGTGGTCTAAGTCCTATTGTAAAACTTCGATTCTTTCATAGTGGATTCAGGTTTACCTTGAGGATAGCTAGGTTAAATCCTCCCTAGGTTTTTCCCGGTTTGGTTTCCTGAGTCATCATATCATTGTGTTATTTATATTTCCGCTGCTATGCATGATATGATTGTTTGATTGTGATAACCTAGATCTGGAATTTGGACTAAGTAATAACCTGGCTAATTAACTAGGTTAATCCATTTATGTTTTAAGGGGTCTAAAAACGTACAAGTGGTATTAGAGCAGGTAGCTCTCTTGTTGTTGATCTTTTCACAAAATTTTTGGGATGGATTTCGAAGATTTAATCTTGAAAACTTCATTCATTGCATCTCATAAGAATTATAACTATATTTTCATGCATTTAGATATGTGCTATATCTATTATCTGCTTGTGTGCTGGTAGGTTTGGATTGGGCTAAGCCCATGATGCTTTTTCTATTGCATGTCACATGTTCATGCATTTTCATGCATACGTTCTTTCTTTTCAATATATCTTGATATATTTGAATTGCTTAGGACTTTTCTAACTGTCTTTTCTCTCTCTCCCTCTCTTCGTTTACATTAGTCTACTTCTATGGCACCCAAACGTAAATCTGCTCCGTCCCGGAACCCTCTTCGTTCCAGGGGCATCTTCTTCTACTAACACTACCCCTTTCTTTGTTTGGTTCCATGATGAGAAGGCCAGATCGAACTTCTTTGAGAACTTCTCCCAACAAGGCATTCATTCGGAATGCCACGTCGTCCTGTCGGACTTCTCCAACACTTCCCTTCCCATTGTCATCTACAATCGGGGTTAGAAGTCACTATGTGACATCTTGGTCACATGTCCATCCGTGCTGATCCAGGAGTTCTACTCCAACATGCATGGATTCTAATTTTCAGTATCTCATTTCATTACTCACGTTCGAGGTACGCGCATTGTTGTCACACTAGAGATTTTCTCCGATGTGCTCCATGTCTCTGATTTCTGACTACCCTGGTTGTGATCTTCTTACGACCATGTCTAAAGACGAGCTCATATCTACTTTCTGTGAGCGTCCATTTGATTGGGGCGATCGTCAGTTTACTTCTTATTCGGGCTTTGCTAAAGGCCCTCATTTTCTTAACATGGTCATGACTTTTGTACTTCATCCTCTCTCTCTCTCACTATAACTCTATTATAGAGCCCCGTGCTTGGTTTTTGCTTTCTCTTTTAGAGAACCTTAGTATAGACTTTCCCTCTCATTTCATTCTTTCTCTTATAGATGTGTATAGGGATTCGGTGACCCGTCATAAGTTCATCTTCCCTTCAGCTATCACGAGGCTTTTACACCATTTTGATGTTCCTTTTCCTTCTTCCGAGCCCTTCCATGTCATGGGTGCTATAGATGCTGGTACCATTAAACCCAGCGAGGTGCAGTTTCGTTCTAGAAGGTCCGGTACAACAACTCCTCCCACTTCTTCAGCTCTATCCACCTCCGCTCCCTCTACTTCAGCAGGAGGTGTGACTCTAGATGCGATCATGGCGCAACTTCAGTGCATGGATACTCGCCTTGATACACTTTCTACTGAGTTGTATCAGATGAACACCCGTATCGGCCGTATTGCTAGATGGCAGGCTCGCCTTGGTGGCTTTGTAGAGTCTCCCTCTCCTCCTCTCGAGGCATCTGAGACATCCGAGGACGATGATGACTCCGACGATGATGATAATGATAAGGATGGAGATGCTAGCTCTTCCGGTACTGATGAGATGTCTACTTGACACTCTTACCCTTTGTCACTCATGACAAAAATGGGGAGTAGTTTTGGTTATGAGAGTAGTCATAGTTAGGGGGAGAGTTAGTATAGGATATTTTTGTTAGGGGGAGAGTGCACATTGAGGGATGTAGTGAGGACTTGATGTATTTTTTTTCTTTTCTTTCTATTTGAGATAAATTTTTCTTGTACATGGGTCTTGTGACCATTATTGACATACATTGTTCTTATATTTCTTATATAGTGATGTATGTTTTTCTTTTCACCTATCTCACTATGTATTGTTTCTTTTCTTTCTTTATACACATGTTTCTTATATTATGTATGCAATCTATTGTTTTTGTTTCACACTAAGATGCCGTGATGAGTTTTGTTTAAAATTGTTTCAGAAATACAGGTTGTCAAAGTCTTTCTTGCATAGACTCTCTTCTTGCAAAGTTTTTAAAGAGTTTGTGTTGGGATAGATTTTATTGTATTCAACAAGTGAATATGAGTTGAGTGATTTATGACTTCTCTCATATCTCATTTGTTAGTTGTGGTTTTGTCACAAATTACCAAAGGGGGAGATTGTTAGGATATATGTGATTCACTTGTTAGGAACATATGTCACTATTTTATGTAATTGACTAATCCTTTGACAAAACACACTTTACTTGTATTTGGGTAGATCTAGGATGTGTTTAATACTTCAAGAAATAAGATTTCAAGTTCAAGTGTTAAAGCTATGCAAGTCTGTCCAAGATTCAAGTGTGAAAAATGTTGTTCATTAAAGCTCGATAGCTAGCATCTATCAAGCCTTGAAGAGTTGTTCCAGCCCGTGGCTCGACAGCAGCTCAACAAATAGGGTATTTGTCGAGGTTTATGAAATTCATAATTTCTAGTTTGTTTTTCATCCAATCTGTGATTATATTTTGGGCTTTCTTTTCTCACAACCCTAGACATATAAAAGGATTATTTTAAGTGTTGACAAGTTGCACAAGTGTTGAGCAAAGTTTGTTCAAGCAAATTGTGACCGAAGACAGAATTTGCCCTAGTTCATCTTTCTTGTGAAGAAGCTGCTGTGTTTGTGCACCGTAGGGTTTTGTAACCAAGGTGCTTCTCGGTCTTCATCGTGTGATGAACTGAAGAACTTTACAGCCAACAACCTTTTCTAGTTGGTGATTGAAGTCGCATACTGGGATCCGCGCATTTGGTTAGTCACGTACTGGGAGCCGTGCATTAAAATGAGAGATTATCACTATAGAATAAGTCCAGTTGGGTATTGGGGTAAAGGTTCAACTGTAGGTTGGTATAAGGTACTAGGATTCTTTTACTTGTAACCGCTTGTTTTGATAATAGTGGATTCTCAAGAGTGGTGACCTTAAAATCACTCGGTAGGGTTTTTGCTGTGTAGGTTTTTCCCATTCGTAAACAAATCATCAAGTTAATTTAATTTTCGTTGCATACTTTAATTTATTGGTGATTTGTTTGTGCTGCCACGTACATTACATGTTAATTTGATGAATTAATAAACTTGGCTAATTAATCAATTAATTCATCACAAGGGGTCAATACATTCTTGGCCTATCACGTGGTAGTACAAACAAATCACTAACTAAGTTAATATGCAGCAAAAAATAAATTGAACCCTACAGTTGAAACCTTACCCTAATACCCAATTAGACTTGTTCTATAGTGACAATCTCTCCTTTCAATGCATGGCTCCCAGTATATGACTAACCAATTAAATGTGTGGATCCCAGTACACGGCTTACTCACCAACTTAAGAAGGATGTTGGCTGCAAAGTTTTTCAGTTCATCAACATGATGAAGATCACGAAACTCCTTGGTTACAAAACCCTACGATGTACAAACACAACAGTTTCTTGAATAGAAAGATGAACTAGGGCATATGTCTCCGATTCACAATATGCTTGTGAAAAACTTTTGCATTAAGGTGCATCAACTGTGACAGCCCTTAAAACAATTCTTATATATGTTTAGGGTTGTAAGAAAAGAAAGCCCAAACATCTATACATGGATTGGAGTGAAGTCAAATCTAAATTTTCTTAAACCTCGACAAATACCCTATCTATCAAGCAGCTGTTGAGCATCGGGCTTAAACAGCCTTTTAAACCTCGATAGATACTAGCTGTCGAGTTTTAAAATCCAACACTTCTTCACTTGTTTGTTGGACAAATTTGCATGGCTTTAGCACTTGAACTTGAAACCTTGTTCCTTGAAGTATTAAACACATCCTAGATCTACCCAATTACAAGTAAAGTGTGTTTTGTCAAAGGATTAGCCAATTCTATATTGACATATGTTTCTAACATGATTCACATATGTCCTAACAATCTCCCCCTTTGGAAATCTGTGACAAAACCACGACAAACAAATGAACATATGAGAGAAGTCATAAATCACTCAACTCATACTTGTTGAATACAATAAAATCTATCCTAACACAAACTCTTGAAAAACTTTGCAAGAAGAGAGTTCATGGCAAGAAGACCTTGACAACATATATTTCTGAAACACTTTAACAAAACTCATCAAGGCATTTTAATGTGTAACAGATATAAAATATTGCATACAAATAATAAGAATCATGTCCATAAAAAGAGAAAAGAAACAACACATGTAAAGATAGGTGAATAACATACATCAACATATATATATATATATATAAATATCCAAAGATAAGTACAATGTATGTCAAATGGTCACAAGACCAATATACATGAGGTAAATGTAACATAGAGAAAAGAAAATACATAATAACCTCACTACATCCCTCAAAATATAAACATTCCCCTAACAAAAATCTCCTATGCTAACTTTCCTATGACTACTCTCATATCCAAAACTACTCCCCCTTTTTGTCATGAATGACAAAGAGTAAGTAAATCAAGCAGTCATCTCGTCGTCACTGGGCGAGCTAGCATCCTTATCCTCCTCATCATCATCGTCGTCGAAGTCACCATCATCATCCTCGTCTTCAAATGCCTCTGGAGAAGGAGAGGGAGACTCTACGAAGCCACCAAGGCGAGCCTGCCGTCGAGCAATACAGCTGACATGGGTGTTCACCTGACACAACTCATCACTGAGTGTGTCAAGGCAAGCATCTATGCACTGCAACTGCACCATGACTGCCTCGAGGGTCACACCACCCACCGATGAAGAAGGTGCGGATGAAGAAGAAGCAGAAGAAGCTGGAGGAGTCGCTGTCTCTGTCCGTGGCCACTTCGATTGAAGTTGGGCCTCACTCCATCTAACAGTAGCCGCATCTATGGCACACATGACTGAAAAATGAGGAGACTCGGGATAAGAGACAGAAAAATGGCGAAGAATCCGCGTGATAGCCGAAGGAAAAATGAGCTTATCACGGGTCGCTGTATCCCTATAGACATCTATGCGAGGTAGGATGAAGTGAGAGGGAAAATCAATAGAGATTCCCTCAAGAAGGGATAACAAAAATTGAGCATGAGGCTCAGTGATAGAGTTATAGTGAGACAATGGATGAAGAATGAATGTCATCACCATGTTAAGGAATCTCAAACCTTTTGCAAAGCTCGAGCAAGGGGTGTTTTGACGGTCACCCCAAGATGAAGGTGTCTCATAGAATAGAGACGAGAGTTCGTCTTTGGATACAGTCCTCAGACGATCACAACTAGGGTAGTTAGGATGCGCTACCCTAGGAACATGTAGTACCTCAAATACAATATCCAGAGTGACTACAATGCGCATACCTCAAACGCGAGTGACAAAATGAGGTACAAAATAATCGAATCCATGCATATTGGAGTAAAACTCTTGTATGATCATGGAGGGACTAGTGATCGAGATGCCACACAATGACTCCCAACCCTGATTGTAGATGACAGTGGGAAGGTCAGTATCGGAAAAATCTGATAGAATGACTTGGCGTTCCGAATGAATGCCTCTTCATGAGAAGTTCTTCGAAAAGTCCTAACGGGCTTTATCATCACGGAACCTGACGTGAGAAAGAGTAGGGTTAGAGGGGGCAGAAGAAGAAGATGCCCCGGAACGAAGAGGGTTCCGGGACAGAGTAGATTTGCATTTAGGTGCCATAAATCAAACTAACACAAGAAAGAGAGAGGGAGAGAGAGAGAGACAAGCAGAAAAGCACCAAACAAATCAATATAATAATATAAATAAATGAAGGTACGTATGCATGAAAATGCATGAGCATGTGATATGCAACATAAAAAGCAACATGGGCTCAGCCCAATCCAAACCTAACAGCACACAACAATTCAACATATATAGCACAGATCTATAATGCATGAAAATATAGTTAAAATGCACATGAGATGCAATGCATGATGATTTGAAATCATTTAAACAAAAACCCATCCCAAAAATTTTGTAAAAACCTCCAAAATTTTGAAAAACCCTAAAGTTTATCAACAATCCCAAAAGTTAGGTCAAAAATCATGAAACACATGATAAAATGAGAGAAATAGAATCATACTAGAGGAAGAAATCAAACTTGAGACTGAAGATTGAGTGGGGAAGTGATTTGGAGTGAGAGAGAGGTGTTTAGAAAGGTGAGAAGATAGAAAGGATCGAGAGAGATCGAGGAGAAATGAGATAAATGTCACACGAACCCTATTTATAGGAATCTCAGTTTCTCGATGGATCGAGAGGTGTCAAGAGCGATTGAGAATTAAAAACACGAGAAATAACTATTGAGGAGCTATCAAGAGGTGTCCACAGTAAATAAACTTCGATGGATCGAGAAGCTATCGAGCATACAGAAACATCCTCGATGGATTGAGAAGTTGTTGAGCAGCTATCGAGATTAAATCTCAAGAATCTCGATGGATTGAGACTGTGATAACAGCTATCGAGAAAGGAAGCTCAAAAGGCTCAATAGATAGCCTAGCTATCGAGAGGTATCGAGAAGCTGTCAAGATTGCTTAAAAACAGTGTTTCAAAGAAGAGAAAAACACATACACAAATGCAATCAAACATGCTAATCAACCAAAGATCCAAACAACATTTTAAGCTCTCAAAAAAACATCTCTCAAAAAAATTTTCAAGCATTAAGATCCAAAACACACACATAGAATAAAAGAGTCTAACAAATTTTATATTTCAAAAACAAGTTAAGACAGTTTAGTAAGCATACATTAACACATGTACTCCTTGTGATGGCCGAATCATATTGTACCTACATATGTATCAAGAGTAGCAAAGAATATTGCGTGTTGAGTGTGAAAAACATCACAAGACTGCATAAGTGTCTACATGTTATAACAATTTGAGATATGAGAAAATCACTTTAACTCACACACAATCATAACTATTTGATGGGGACTATCACCTTCGAGGTACATCCTATAACTCCTACATCTTTTAGAAGACAAGCTTGCAATCATATATAAAGCATTTTGATTATTTTTGCTTTTATTTTTCTTTGCATATTTTCTTTTGTAAAGCATATCATGCATGGGCATGTAAGAGAGAAAAGAAATACTCAATGATGTTAAGCATTTGACATTGCACTTTTGCTATGCTGAAGCATATAGATGTCATTTCATGATTGGTGGGCAACAGTGGTGAGATGGTTATTTATGTCTTTCTCTTAGGATTTTCTTATCCTTCCCATCAAAAATAGTGATACGAGTGTTAAGTACAAGAGATTACTTAATCTTATTCATCACAAACATGAGCCACAAAACTCACTTGCTTAGTTGTGCATAGAGATGCTTATCTAAGCTACAAAAGATACAAAGTTTATAAAACTTTATTTCAATGGCCATCCAAGGTACACAAGTACCAATGTACACAAACATACACTGTTTTTATATTTTTCTGATTTTTCAATTTTTTTTTTATTTTTATGAAAAAAAAAAAATAAAGCAAAATTGAAAAATAAACAAACAAAAACATGTTAAACAAAACAATGCATAAAACTAGACTGACTCAAAATATGAAAGCAAAACATATAAGTAATGCAAAATCAAAAACAAGAAGGGGAGAGAGAGAAAGAGTGACAAAATCACTTAGAGCCTTTTTCCTTCCACACCTTGGAAGAACTTTTTCGTTTAGCAAACCCTTGATCTAGTGGTGAGGGGGAAGAATTGAAACCATTCAAGTTCGAAAGGAACATGAGGGCTATGAGTAGATCTCCAAAATGAGCAAAGGAGGATGAAAACTGATTCTGGTTTCTCGATAATATCATACTATTGCTCAGTTAAGCGGCTAATCACTTATAGCAATTAGGTCGAGTATGTCCAGCTGCTCCACAATGATGACAAAGATGATGCTTCTTCTGTTTAAGCTCTTGAGTGTTTCCCTTCTTAGCCCTAGAGTTTTTAGTCTCTTTCTTATCCTGCTTAGGAGGTGCTCCTAAGATAGATTTACCCTTGACTATGTTCTCACTAGCTAAAACAATTTTCACATCATTGTTTTCAGATTCAACATTATTAGTAGGAGAAACAAAACAGTAGTACTAGTAGAAGCAATACTAGGAGAAGAGAAATCATATCTTAAACTGGTTCGATCGGAAGCATATTTCTGAATGCTGAGCATCTCGTCAAGCTTTGCACTTGAAGTCCTTTCCAACTAAGCTCTAACTTTGAACAACACTACCTCAAGTTTCTTGGTCTTCTCAGCCAAGAAGTTGTTCTCAAATCTCAATGCTCCAATGGTATGATTGGCTTCATCAAAATTCATGGAGATTTCTTCTCGTTCAAGCTCCACTTCATTGAGCTTCTTGGTGGCCAACCTATCAACTTCTCATGTTTTTCTGAGACCTTGTATAATTTTGAATAGGCTATGTCGATGTCATCTTGCTTATCCATCTTCTCAAATGTAGACTTCACCAAGTCTTCTTCTTCATCCACATCTTCAACAATCCCCTCAGTAGGATTTACAGTGGCAGAGAAGGCATTTAGGATTCCATCATCCTCATTGTTAGAATCATCTTCAGGCTCGGTGTCGCTCAAGGTAGCAGCAAGTGCCTTGCTCTTGTGTGTTTATGTACATTGGTACTTGTGTTTGTGTACATTGGTACTTGTGTACCTTGGATGGCCATTGAAATAAAGTTTTCTAAACTTTGTATCTTTTGTAGCTTAGATGAGCATCTCTATGCATAACTAAGTAAGTGAGCTTTGTGGCTCATGTTTGTGATGAGTAAGATTAAGTAATCTCTTGTACTTAACACTCGTATCACCCTTTTTGATGGGAATGACAAGAAAATTCTAAGAGAAAGGCATAAATAACCATCTCACCACTGTTGCCCGCCAATCATGAAATGACATTTGTATGCTTCGGCATAACAAAAGTGTAATGTCAAAAGCTTAACATAATTGGGTATTTCTTTTCTCTCTCTTATATACCCATGCATGGTTTTCTTAAAAGAAAATATTCAAAGAAAAATAAAAGCAAAAAGAATCAAAATACTTTATATCTGATTGCAAGCATGTCTTCTAGGAGATGTGGGAGTTATAGGATGTACCTCGAAGGTGATAGTCCCCATCAAATAGTTATGACTATGTGTGAGTTAAAGTAATTTTCTCATATTTCAAATTGTCATAACACGTAGACACTTATGCAATCTTGCAATGTTTTTCACACACAACACGCAATATTCTTTGCTACTCTTGATACACGTGCAGGTACAATGTGATTTGGCCATCACAAGGAATACATGTGTTAATGTATGCTCACTAAGTTGTCTTAACTTGTTTTTGTAATATAAAATTGGTTAGACTTGTTTAGTGTATCTGTGTGTTTTGAATCTAAATGCTTGACATTTTTCTTGTTAAGAGATGATTTGGCAGCTCAAAATGTTGTTTGGATCTTTAGTTGAGTAGCATGTTTGATTGCATTCATGTCTGTGTTTTTCTCTTCCTTGAAAAACTGTTTTTAAGCAATCTCGATAGCTTCTCAATACCTCTCGACAGCTAGGCTATCTATCGAGCCTATTAAGCTTCTTTTCTCGATAGCTATTATTGCAAACTCGATCCATCGAGATTCTTAAGATTCAATCTCTATAGCTGCTCGATAGCTACTTGATCTATCGAAGAAGTTTCTGTATGCTCAATAGATGCTCGATAGCTTCTCGATCCATTGAGCCCATTTTGCTGTGGACACTTCTCGATAGCTCCTCGATTAGGGATGGCAATTTTTTTCCGATCTGCGGATACTCGATTCGGCCCGACCTTAATGGGCCGGATTTTACCCAGTTCGATTAAAAATAGGGTCGGGTTTGGGTTTTTTTTTTTTATAAAAAAAAAACCCGAAGCGGGTACGGGTTGGATTCGGATTTTTACTAAAACCTGGCACGAACCTAGACCCGACCCGACCCGCTTAAAAATAAAATTACCAAAAAAAACCCTAGTATATATAGAAACTTATAAACCCTAACTTATTCATTCTTTAATTTCACTTAGCCCTACCCTAGCCGCCCTTCCCACTCTCACTCACTCTCCTCTCATGTCATATGTCTCATGTCGTCGACCACCGAATGTCAGCCGCCCCTCTCTCATGCTCTCAGCCTCTTGGTCTCACTCTCTTTGCCGAAGAAGACGAAGACGAAAATCTAAGATTCTCGCTGCAAAGCCTCTCCGATATCACCCAATTTCATTCAATATTGCTCCCTATATTTGCTTTGCACCAAGTATAATGATAGCTGAAGCCAACAACCACAACCACGATGATTACGGTAATGATTTTTGATGTTCTTCTTCCATTTTTTCCTTTATTTGATTAGTGGGTTTGGGGATTTAGATTCTCTTTGTTTAACTTGTGGGTTTGGGTATTTAGATTTAATTGTTAAGATTTGATGTTCCTTGCATGTGCCTGTTTTAGATTTTGATTTCAAATGTATTTGGTTTCTGTGAATAGTTTGATTTTAGCTAGAATAAGTGTTGATCAAAAGGCAAATTTCCTTTTGTTTTCCAATCCGCCTGTGGACTTGCTTAAGACCTTAGAGGATGACTGTAATGGAGTTTATTTCAACAGACTTTGTACTGATTTGGATGTAGTTGTTTAGTTTAATAAGATCGTCGTTTTTAACCAAAAAAAAAAGTTTGATTTCAAATGTATTTGGTTTTTGTGATTAGGAAATTTGAATGGGTATGGTGGATTTGATTTGAGATTTACTTGGATTTGTTATTTGTGCTGCTGTGATTTTTTTTCTCAGGAAAACATAAAATTTTTTTTTTTTTTATCGGGCCACTGTTAGGGGCTGAAGATTGGGCCCTGAAGTGGCCTGGCTGGGCAGGGCCCGTGGGGCTCAGCGGGGCAGGTTTGGGCCCTGGGAAAAAAAATTGTTTAATAAATAGACCGGGTCCAGGCCGTGAGTCCTGGACCGTAAGTCGGGTCCGGGTATGGAAAAACCCGGCACGAACCCGACCCGTTGCCATTCCTATCCTTGATAGCTCCTCGATAGCTATTTCTCGCTATTTTAATTCTCGACACCTCTTGATCCAATGAGAAACTAGAATTTCTATATAAAGGGTCCACGTGATTTTTCTTCATTTCTCCCCGATCTCCCTCGATAGTTTTTGTCTCCTCACCTCCCCAAACTCTTCTAAATCACTCCAAACCTCTTTTACAAGTGTTCTTTAGTCTCAAAGAGCATTTTCTTCCTCCGATGTGTCTCTTATTCATTCATCTATCATGCATTTCATCTTTTGTGACCTAAATTTTGGGGTTTGTTGAAAATTTTGGGGTTTTCCAAATTTAAAGAGGTTTTTGCAAATTTTTTGGATGGGTTTTGTTTCAATATCCTAAATGTTCAAGCATTGCATTCCATTTGCATTTTAACTATATTTTCATGCATTATAGATGTGTGCTATATATGTTGAATTGTTGTATGCTGTTAGGATTGGATTGGGCTGAGCCCATGATGCTTTTAATGTTGCATATCACATGCTCATGCATTTTTCATGCATACATACCTTCATTTCTTTATATTCTTATATTGATCTATGTTTGTGCTTTTCTGTTTGTCTCTCTATCTCTTTCTATGCGTTAGCTTGCTTTATGGCACCTAAGCATAAAGAAATGAAAGTAATGATAAAGGCCGTAAGAACTTTTCGGAGAACTTCTCTTGACGAGGCATTCATTCGGAATGCTAAGTCGTTCTATTGAATTTTTCCAATACTGACCTTCCTACTGTCATCTACAGTAGGGGTTGGGAGTCATTGTGTGGCATCCCATTCACTTCTCCCTCCGTGATTATACAAGAGTTTTACTCCAATATGCACGGATTTGATATTTCAGTACCTCATTTTGTCACTCGCATTCGAGGTACGCGCATCCTAGTCACTCCGGATATTGTATCCGAGGTGCTACATGTTCATAGGGTAGTGTATCCTGACTACCATGGCTACAATTTTCTGAGGACTGTGTCCAAAGATGAAATCTCGTCTCTTTTCTATGAGACACCTTCTTCTTGGGGTGACTGTCAAAACACCCCTTGCTCGAGCTTTGTAAAAGGTCCAAGGTTCCTTAACATGGTGATGACATTTGCTCTCCATCCTTTGTCTCACTATAACTCTATCACAGAGCCTCGCACTCGATTTTTGTTGTCACTCCTTGAGAGGCTTACCATAGATTTTCCCTCTCACATCATTCTTTCCCTCATAGATTTTTATAGGGATACAGCGACCCGTGATAAGCTCATTTTTCTTTCGGGTATCACGCGAATTCTTTGCCATTTTTCTTCTCTTATCTCGAGTCTCCTCATTTTACGGTTATGTGTGCCATAAATGCTGCTACTGTCAAACGGCCACGGATAGAGACAATGAATCCTCCAACTTCTTATGCTCCTTCCACATCCGCACCTTCTTCAACGG
Organism: Quercus tomentella; assembly: GCA_028535165.1. NCBI lineage: Eukaryota > Viridiplantae > Streptophyta > Magnoliopsida > Fagales > Fagaceae > Quercus > Quercus tomentella. The sequence continues at coordinate 62,264,501 of JAPQVY010000155.1, read as the reverse complement.
CGGGTGGTGTGACCCTCGAGGCAGTCATCACGCAGCTGCAGCACATGGATGCTCGCCTTGACACACTCAGTGATGAGTTGTGTCAGGTGAACACCCGTGTCAGCCATATTGCTTGATGGCAGGCTTGCCTTGGTGGCTTCGTAGAGTCTCCCTCTCCTTCTCCAAAGACATCTGAGGACAAGGACAATGATGGTGACTCTGACGACGACGATGATGATGAGGATGAGGATGCTAGCTCTTTCGATGATGATGAGATGACTGCTTGATTTACTTACCCTTTATCATTCATGACAAAAAGGGGAAGTAGTTTTGGATATAAGAGTAGTCATGTACATAGAGGGAGAGTAAGCATAGGAGATTTTTGTTAGGGGGAGTGTGTTTTTTTTTAGGGATGTAGTTAGCACAGCAGCTTCTTCAAAAACTAAGGCAAACTAGGTTTCCGGTCACACTCTTCTTCACACTATGGAATTGTGCTCTTGTGCAACTTGGGTCACCTTTTACGGCCCTTAAAATAATCCTTATATATGTTTAGGGTTGTGAGAAAAGAAAGCCCAAACATACATGAAAGTTCAAATAGGGTAAAATCACCCTTGAAAGTTTAGACCCCCAATTAACAAATTAACCAATTCGAGCTTTATGTCAAACAAATAGTGTGCGGAAAATGAACATAAACTATAATGTAGAATTGGACAAAACTATCTAAGCCATATTAAAATCACAACCACAGCAGAAAATAAAAGGCAAAGATAGAGGGAAGGAAGATGCAAACACAAAGACAACACGCGATGTGTTATCGAAGAGGAAACCGAAGCCCTCGGCGTAAAACCTCTCCGCCGCCCTCCAAGCGGTAAATAATCCACTAGAAAATGTAGTTGGGATACAAGGACAGCAATAGACCCTCCAAGCCTAATCTACCCAGTGCACCTAAGCCCTCCAAGCTTCTTGCTCCAACGAGGTTGCGCCGAACCTTTTTCTTTTCTAGCTTCCCGGATTCCGCTACTAGACCATAGCATCAACCAATGAAGATTGGTTCCTTCCTAACTGCTTCCCAGAACACCAAACAACCCTCTCACAGTAATGGATATGGTGAGAACAAGGTTTTGGTAAAAAGGCCTCTCAAGGATTTGGCAATGGAGAGGAAGAGAGTTGAGGAATTTGAAGAGACTCTAATGTAAAGATTGTAGATGGTTCAATCTTGTTTTGCTCTAGGGTTTATCTCTCAAAATTCTCTCTGGAAGCTCTCTCTCATTTGTGGGTATAAGGGGTATTTATACTGAGGTGAGAGGGGAATGTGAAACGTCAGGTTTTTCAAAACAGGGCTGGCTCGCGGCTTGGCCTCGTGGCTTGACTGAGTCGCGAGATCCAGTCGCGAGATAACCGTATGGCCAGTTGTCCTGTTTTGTCCTGTAGTGCTCCAGCTAGCATGACTGTTCACCTTCCGGTATGCTTGGCACGTGTGCTGCGTCTGGCGGCTTGCAGCCGCGAGTCACCCGCGAGATCCAGCCGCGAGTCTCTGTTTTCTTGCACACTCTTGAGCAATCTTCACTCTATCTCATTCACTACCCTTACAACAAGCCCACCTAAATACAGGGTTACTAAATGCTGAAATACAAGCAAATTTGGCACGGAATAAAGCCAATTAGATGGTTGAATAAATTCAACCTTACAATCTCCCCCTTTGGCTATTCCGTGACAAAACCCTAAAACAGACTCCAGACTTAACATGTGAGTTGGGAACAGTTGATCAAAACTCACTCACACCTAACTCTAGAAGCTGTGAAGCACTTGAATCATATGAATAAAAGACTCCTGAAACACAACAATACACCATGATCATTGTAAGCAGAAAATCGTGAAATGCATATGAAACAGGCAATATGTGATCAAGCAAAGATGGAGTTAAGAAACAAACCATGGCTTGATCAACCAAGTAATCACTACAAGGTAGTGACCACAATGCTCATTCACACTTGGAATGAACACAAGGACATACACGCTAACAAGCTCAATGCAAGTCACTTGCATGCCAAATACTCAACCAATGCATAATACACTAAGTATATGCATCTAGGAACAATCCTACAAGGGCACAAGAGTGACAGTACTTAAAGAAAATGCAATACATTTAAATAGAAGTACTGATTTAAACATAGCATAAAAGGCTGCATAAAGCATGGTACAAACCATAAAGCCTACAAACTATGCATAGAACATAACCCTAAAAGCTTACAAAAGTAACATGGGTACAAGTCACAATATAAACTGAAAAAGCATCAACAATATATATAAGATTAAACCAAGATTATAAGTTATGAGTTAGAACCAAAAGTACACCAAAACCTCAGTGTATCAAAACCATATAAACAACACATTAACCAAAAACATAAGATATAAGATAAAGTAATGCTCCCCCTCAACATAATGCTCCCCCTCAAGGTCTGTTTCTCAAAACTTTCTCCCCCTTTTTGACCGGAATGGCCAAAGGGTCAGTTCCCATGATTTGTGGCGAAGCTGTCGAATTTTGCAGAGAGAATATCCAGCTGGTCCTGCATGGCTATCATCCTCTCAGACTGCTCTGTCTGGACCTCTCTGAGTCCATCAAGTCTGTCCAGAATTACTTGAAATGCGTCTTGAGGAACAGCTGAAGAAGTTGATGCTCTAGTCCTCTTGCCACTCCTTCTGGGTGTTGAAGTTGATGCCTGGCCTGCTGCCTCTGTCTCAGTCTCCATTGGAGCACCCTCATCTTGTTCAGCCCCTTCTTCATCTACATCACCCGGAAGCCGGACTTGTATCCTTATAATGGTTTGCTTGTTGATTGCTGAGGGTATTGGCATTAGACTGAGGTCTTGAGGAATTGGAATTCCTTTTGCCCTGAAGATCTGCATGAGAAGGCTAGGAAAAATCAGCTTAGCACAGGAAGTTGTTCTGGTCTCTTCCATGATTGTATTAAATATATGAGAGCTGATGTCAATGAATGTTTTCTCCTTTAGCTCCATAAGAAAAATGGCTCTGGCATTGTTGATTGTAGTGAGTTTCGTCACAGGATACAAGTTGTGCATCATGATGATGGTGAGGCACCTCATGTCAACTGGAAAAGCTGTGGTATTGAGACACTTTCCTTCTCTCTGTCCTCCAATGCAGTTTTGAACAGATTCTAAAGACAACATTCTGTCTTTGTAGTTGGTAAACTCATGCTCCTCTAAACCCTCAAGACCAAGGACCCCATCAATATCATGGGCATCTAGAGTGAATTCATGCCCCTCTGATCCAACAATCTAGCTCATCTTCCCTAATCTTCACATTCGAGTAAAATTCTCTTATCAGTGGCTCACACACACCCGGTAATCCACTTAACAACTTTTCCCAGCCTCTGCCTTCAAAACATGTGGGAATAAATGTATCTTTGAGGTCCACTAAATCCACAAATCTTTCTTGAATTATGGTTCCCTTCATGAAAGAATCTTTGTATCTCTCAAAGTGTTAAACTGACCGAAACAGATTCGAATCCATTTTCAATCGTTTGTCAGCCTTCTTTGCAGGAGTTTTCTTCTTCGGAGGTGAGGGAGCCATCTGTGAACAATCAGAAGAGGCCACAACAACACAATACAATACATGTGTAGACCAAATCAGTACAATGTTAGTGACAAGGACAAAAATGCCACCACTCAGATGAACTAAAATCAATTAAACTTCATGCTACATAAGACAACCACACAGATGAACAGACTTAAAATTGGATACACAAGAACAAATTGGTATAATTCATGGGAAAGATTTTGAAGACATCCGAAAGACAAATATATGTCAATGAGACATGCAGATTGATGTGTATGACCAAACTCAAAGAACAAAAGACAGGTGCACACAAGAGATGGACAGGTACAATTTCAGCACAGTAAACCACACAGCCACAATAGGAACATTTTGAGACAACATAGTAGCATAATATCAGACAAGAAATGAGACCAAACAACTAGCAAGCCCTAGCTAAGCACATGAAGAAGAATCAACCAACAACTTAGTTAAATGCAACCTAAAACAATAGCTACACAAACTAAGCAAGGGCAAAGAGCAATAGCCGAATAGAAACCCATAACAAAAACACACACAAATGCGAGTAATTAAGAGGGAAAATCACAGAATCAAGTGAAATACAGTTCAAGAAAGAAAACCCATACCTGTTACTTGAAGATTTCGAACTGAAAGGAAGTAACAATGTAGTTCAAAAATGGAGGCACAGTGTATATGGGTAAGAGCAGTTTTAGAAAGACAATGAACAGTCACAAAAGTTCGAGGGAAAAACTGAAAATCGTTTTTTAAAACTGTCCCTATTTTTGCCAAACACGCGTTTTTCGCGACTGAAGTGAGTCGCCAACGAGTCGCCAGGTTGAGCCGCCAAAACACTCAAAGACCAAATTTTGAAAAATTTTTCTAAGTGTTTTTCGCGACTGGAAGGTCTAACCGCGAGGGAGTCGCGAGCTAAGCCGCGAAAATCTCTGAGGAACCTCGCGACTGGACCTTTCACTTGCGAACAAGTCGCCAAAATTGACCCGCGAACACGCGACTGAGTCACGCGACTTGACTTACCCGCAACTGAGTCGCCAAAACAGGGCAAAAATGATTTTTTAGAAATTTTCATTTTTAAGAATAAGATACTTTCCAAAAACACCTAAAATACTCAAAAATCTTTTTGTGCTTGAATCAACAAAGATTAAGTATGTGAAAACACATTTCAACAAGTACAATCACACAAATGAATATGGCATTCATTGAACATAAACTTATGTGTTGTGTGTGGATATCAACTATGAGATAGTCCTTAGTCTAATGTGAAGCTTCAATGATCAATTCAACCAAGGCATACACAATTAGCACTAGATCATGTGATCTATCTCAATTATAGAAATATGTATATATGACCTCCCACAAAACTTGATAACATATCTTGGAGCTTTACATTTGACTCCACTTTCAAATATAACATTTGATCTTTTTGATCCTTTTAAGACAACACCTCTCATTGTGAGAGTGATATTTGATAAATCTCTTTAATAAACAAGCCTTTGGCCTTTTGAATAAACATTCTCTTTAATTTTTGGTCGATTTCCCTTTTTCCTAGTCGAATACTAGTATGTGTGACAGGCTTTTGCAGCTCAATATCTCTTTTCATTTGGAGATTTACATTTGGTGAGCTCTTTTTAGCAAAAACAAAAATAAAGAGTGGGAAGATATATAGGCACAAGTCTATGCAAGTCTCAAGATCAACATAACCATTCACTAATCATTCATGACAAGTTTGAAGATCTATTTACAACAATCACATTGATTTCAAGATTTCTCCCACAGTGATATGAGTGCAAAGGAACAAGTTATGCTCGAAAATGCACAAAGCCATTAGCATAAAGGTACAAGGCAAAACAAGTTTTGAGACAAGAATTCAACCACGTCAATCAAACTTTTTGATTTTCTAATTTTTATGTGATTTTTGGATTTTTGAAAAAAAAATTGCCCAAAAACAAAATCAAAATCAAAAGTATGCACAAGTAGACAAGCAAACAACCAACAGCAAAAACAATAAGCAAACAACCAACAGCAAAAACAATAAGCAAACAAACAAACATCGTTGCAAAGCATAGGAAGTATTAATGCATGGACATGTTGTAATGCTTATGCATGAGTACCCTTCTTCACCCACACGTCACTTGCGTTTGGGGTGATTTCCTTATAGGATTGGGTACGGGGGTTAGGGCTTTCAAACCTTCGTGAGAAGCTTTCCAAGCAGTTGGTGAATGCACCAATCATCTTCATCACATTCATCATTCTGGGATCACCATTTTGATCTCTAGATTGTTCACCTGCCCAATTTCTTCTATCATTTCTAGGTCCTCGTGACCTTTGAGGAGTTGCACCATTCATTGCTCTCAGCTTTTGACAATTTGGTCGAGTATGCCCTTGAAATCCGCAATGATGACACACATAAGTTGATCTAGGACCTCTTTGTGGTCGTGGACGAGACTTGGCTCGAAATTCTGATCTGCCCACATACTGATTGCGAGGATTCAACAACCGTTGGTTCTTCACATTCTTCTTCTCCTCTATCTTGGGCTTCTCAGCAGTAGGATCAACTTCAACTGGCTCTTTAGCCTTTACAAACTTCACTTCTTTAGTGACATTTCCAGATGAGCTACTTCCTCCGGTATATCCCAACCCGGATTTGTCTGAAAAGCTCTTTTGAGATGAGATAACATCATCTAGCTTTTTGGTGGTGACCCTCTCTATCTTGGCATTAGTTTGCACAACCTCTTGCTCAAGAAATCTCACTTTTGAGTAAGCTTCTGACAGCTCACCATTCAAAGTTTCTATCTCACATTTGGCCTCCTTATAGCGAATTAGGAGACTTCTATAGTCCTCCTCTGCCTTCTTCATCTTTCTCACAGCTGCCTTAGCCACCCTTGTGTACTCACCCGACTTTTCCAGGAGTGAGTTATAATTCTCTTGAAGATTGGCCGTGCTCTCATCTTCTTCAACATCTGATTCCTCGACAATTCCCAATGATTCTTCATCATTATGTTCTCTAAGGTCTCGTACAAGCAGATTCAATTCGTCTGAAGACTCAACATGTGCAATAGTCATAAAGGCTGAATAGTTCCCCTCTCCATCACAGCTTTCTTCTGATTCTGAGTCGGATGAATCCGAGTCACTTAATGTCGTGGCATACACCTTGCCTTTCGATTTCAAATAATTAGGACATTCTTTCTTAAAGTGTCCATGCCCGTTGCACTCAAAACAAGTCACACCTTGTGTAGATTGGGATTCTTTTCCATCTTTCCTTTTAAATTCCCTTTTCTCCCTTCCTGAGCTTTGGAATTTTCCTTTATCACCAAATTTTCCATTATTCTTGAATTTCAAGAATTTTCGGAAATTTTTCACAAGGTATGCAACATCTTTATCAACCACATCGTCTTCCGATGAGTCATGGACTTCTACCTTCTCATTAATGGTCTTAAGAGCAAGAGATTTACTCTTCCGTTGATTGGGCAGCGACATCTCATAAGTCTGAAGAGAACCAACCAGCTCTTGGACTTTGATGTTATCGAGGTCCTTGCTCTCTTCAATCGCTGTCACTTTAGCATGAAAACTTTCCGGCAATGATCGAAGGATCTTCCTTACGATTTTAGAATCCTCCGTTTTCTCCCCCAAATTGAACTTGCTGACTACCACCTCATTCAGTTTCCCATAGAAAGAGTCGAAGGACTCATCCTCACTCATTTTGAGCTCCTCAAACCGAGTGGTCAGCATTTGCAACTTGGTGTCTTTCACTTTCTTCGTGCCTTCGTAGGTGGTTTCCAATATCTCCCATGCTTCTTCGGCAACGGTGATGTGGGAAATCCTGTGAAATTCATCTGGAGACACACCACAGAAAATATCATTTAAGGCTTTACTATTAGCATTAGATGCAGCGAGTGCTGCCTTATCCCATGTGGATTTGACTGCCTCAGGTCTGGTCCAACCACTCTCAACAGCATCCCAAACAGATTCATCAATGGAGCACAGAAATGCTCTCATACGAACCTTCCAAAATGCATAATTACTACCATCAAAATATGGAGGTGCATTTAGGGATTGAGACCGATCCATCTCAAAAGGGAGTCAAGGATCACACAATGGTATTGAAACCAATAAAAGTGTACCCGCTCTGATACCAATTGAAAGTTCAAATAGGGTAAAATCACCCTTGAACGTTTAGACCCCCAATTAACAAATTAACCAATTCGAGCTTTATGTCAAACAAATAGTGTGCGGAAAATGAACATAAGTTATAATGTAGAATTGGACAAAACTATCTAAGCCATATTAAAATCACAACCACAACAGAAAATAAAAGGCAAAGATAGAGGGAAGGAAGATGCAAACACAAAGACAACACGCGATGTGTTATCGAAGAGGAAACCGAAGCCCTCGGCGTAAAACCTCTCCGCCGCCCTCCAAGCGGTAAATAATCCACTAGAAAATGTAGTTGGGATACAAGGACAGCAATAGACCCTCCAAGCCTAATCTACCCAGTGCACCTAAGCCCTCCAAGCTTCTTGCTCCAATGAGGTTGCGCCGAACCTTTTTCTTTTCTAACTTCCCGGATTCCGCTACTAGACCATAGCATCAACCAATGAAGATTGGTTCCTTCCTAACTACTTCCCAGAACACCAAACAACCCTCTCACAGTAATGGATATGGTGAGAACAAGGTTTTGGTAAAAAGGCCTCTCAAGGATTTGGCAATGGAGAGGAAGAGAGTTGAGGAATTTGAAGAGACTCTAATGTAAAGATTGTAGATGGTTCAATCTTGTTTTGCTCTAGGGTTTCTCTCTCAAAATTCTCTCTGGAAGCTCTCTCTCATTTGTGGGTATAAGGGGTATTTATACTGAGGTGAGAGGGGAATGTGAAACGTCAGGTTTTTCAAAACAGGGCTGGCTCGCAGCTTGGCCTCGCGGCTTGACTGAGTCGCGAGATCCAGTCGCGAGATAACCGTATGGCCAGTTGTCCTGTTTTGTCCTGTAGTGCTCCAGCTAGCATGACTGTTCACCTTCCGGCATGCTTGGCACGTGTGCTGCGTCTGGCAGCTTGCAGCCGCGAGTCACCCGCGAGATCCAGCCGCGAGTCTCTGTTTTCTTGCACACTCTTGAGCAATCTTCACTCTATCTCACTCACTACCCTTACAACAAGCCCACCTAAATACAGGGTTACTAAATGCTGAAATACAAGCAAATTTGGCACGGAATAAAGCCAATTAGATGGTTGAATAAATTCAACCTTACAATACATTCACGGATTGGATGAAAATCTGAACTTCGTAAATCTTGACAGATACCCTATCTATCGAGCAACTATTAAGCCTCGAGCTGAAACAGATCTCTTTAAACCTTGATAGATGCTAGCTATCGAGCTTTAAAATCCTGCACTTTCTGACTAGATTCTTAGACAGACTTGCATGGCTTTAACACTTGAACTTAAAACCTTCTTTCTTGAAGCAATAAAAACATCCTAGATCTACCCAATTACAAGTAAAGTGCGTTTTGTCAAAAGATTAGCCAATTACATAAAATATTGACATATGTTCCTAACATCAAATCACATATATCCTAACATCTTATAGATACATTGTTCTTACTTTGTGATAGAAAACCTTGTATTTATGATGTTATATATATATGATGAGGTTGTTATTACAGTTCTTTCACCTATCTTTACATGTGTTGTTTCTTTTCTCTCTTTATGCACATGCTTCTTTTTTATTATATGCAATATTTTATTTTTGTTTCACACTAAGATGCCATGATGAGTTTTGTTTAAAGTGTTTCAGAAATATAGGTTGTCAAAGTCTTCTTGCCATGAACTCTCTTCATACAAAGTTTTTCAAGAGTTTGTGTTAAGATAGATTTTATTGTATTCAACAAGTGAGTATGAGTTAAGTGATTCATGACTTCTCTCATATATTCATGTGTTTGTTGTGGTTTTGTCACAGATTGCCAAAGGGGGAGATTATTAGGACATATGTGAATCATGTTAGGAACATATGTCAATATAGAATTGGCTAATCCTTTGACAAAAAGCACTTTACTTGTAATTGGGTAGATCTAGGATGTGTTTAATACTTCAAGGAACAAGATTTCAAGTTCAAGTGTTAAAGCCATGCAAGTCTGTCCAAGAATCAAGTGAAGGAGCGCTGGATTTTAAAACTCGACAACTAGTATCTATCGAGGTTTAAAAGGCTGTTTAAGCCCAATGCTCGACAGCTGCTCGATAGATAGGGTATCTATCAAGATTTAAGAAAATTAGTTTTTCAAATCTGATTTCAATCCAATCCATGTATAGATGCTTGAGCTTTCTTTTCTCACAACCCTAAACATATATAAGGATTGTTTTAAGGGCCATCACAGCTGATGCTCATCAATGCAAAAGTTTTTCACAAGCATATTATGAACGGGAGACATATGCCCTAGTTCATCTTTCTCTTCAAAAAGTTGCTATGTTTGTACACCGTAGGGTTTTGTAACCAAGGAGCTTCATGATCTTCATCGTATGATGAACTGAAGAACTTTACAGCCAACATCTTTCTCAAGTTGGTGTGTAAGCTGCGTACTGGGATCCGTGCATCGAATTGGTTAGTCACATACTGGAAGCTGTGCATTAAAAGGAGAGATTGTCACTACAAAACAAGTCTAATTGGGTATTGGGATAAGGGTTCAACTGTAGGTTGGTATAAGGTACTAGGATTCCTTTACTTGTAACCGCTTGTTGTGATAATAGTGAATTCTCGAGAGTGGTGACCTTAAAATAACCCGGTGGGGGTTTTGCCGTGTAAGTTTTCCCCATTCGTAAACAAATCACCGTGTCAATTTATTTTCCACTACGTATTAACTTAGTTAGTGATTTGTTTGTGCTACTACGCTTATTGCATGCTAATTGAATAAATTAATTAACTCATCACAAGGGATCAATACATTCATGGCCTATCACTAGCCACATGTACATTCATTTAATTACCTTATCCATTTTATTTGATAAGGAATTCTCTCCTCTTCATTACAGCACAATGTACACGAAGAAGCCATGGCCTTTTTTTGCACTTTTATAGAACTTTTCCCCAGCATGTGTCATTACTTCTCCGGTTGCAATCTTAAGCCTCTCATCTTCCTTCTTCAATGCTTCATTTAAAGCTATATGAAAACAGTCATACAAAGTGCATTGCCACTTAGTAACTTCTCTTGCTTTTTTATATAGAATAGGTAACACTAAATAATAGATGGCTAGAAGTCAAAAGTAGATTGGTAAGATCCTCTACACCTATTAGATTAGCAATATGAGATAATAGTAGACAAAAGAGGGGCCAAATTAAGTACCTATAGAAGCAAATTATTGCATTGGTATACAACATGGATCAACACCAAAGTTGCTTCATTTTTAATAGGTACCAAAAGGGAAATAGCATAGAACTAGTTTCGGCACTTTTGTAACATTGAGCATCCAATAGAGATAATAAGAAGTGGAAATACTAAATATTCAAGAAAAAGGTACACAAAAAAGAGAACATAGATTGACCTATAGCATGAAAAGACAAGGACATGCTCATTAATTTTTTTTTTTTTTTTGTTAAAACATATGTGATTCACTTGTTAGGAACATATGTCACTATTTTATGTAATTGGCTTATCCTTTGACAAAACGCACTTTACTTGTATTTGGGTAGATCTAGGAAGTATTTAATACTTCAAGAAACTGTGTTTCAAGATCAAGTGTTGAAGACATGCAAGTCTGTCTAAGATTCAAGCTGAAGAAGTTCTGTTCATTAAAGCTCGACAGTTAGCTATCCATCGAGCTTAAGAAGCTGTTCCAGCCCCGAGGCTCGATAGCTGCTCGACAGTACCTCGACAGACAGCTATCTGTCGAGCTTTATGAAAAACAAAATTCCAGTTCTGTTTTGACTCTAATTCGTGATTATGTGTTTGGGCCTTCTTTTCTTCTAACCCTAGACATATAGATTATTTTAAGGGCCGTCAAAGTGTGCACAAGTTGCACAAGTGTTGAGCAAAGTTTGTTCAAGTAATTTGTAACCGGAGACAAAGTTTTTGCTCTAGTTCATCATTCTTGTGAAGAAGTTGCTGTGTATGTGCACCGTAGGGTTTTGTGACCAAGCATATTCTTGATCTTCATCGTTGGGATGAACTGAAGAACTTTGTAGCCAACAACCTTATTTAGTTGGTGATTGAAGTACCGTACTGGGATTCATGCATTGGTTAGTCATGTACTTGGGAGCCATGCATCGAAAAGGGAAATTGTCACTACAGAACAAGTCCAATTGGGTATTGGGATAAGGGTTCAACTGTAGTTTGGTATAAGGTACTGGGATTCCTTTACTTATAACCGCTTATTTTGATAATAGTGGAATTTCAGGAGTGGTGACCTGAAAATCACCCAGTGGGGTTTTTGCCATTAGGTTTTCTCCATTCGTAAACAAATCACCGTGTTATTTATTTTCCGTTGCATAATTAGTTTATTGGTGATTTGTTTGTGCTACCACGCGCTTTGCATGTTAATTTGATTAATTAATAAACTTGACTAATTAATCAATTAATTTATCACAAGGAGTCAATTCGTTTTTGGCCTATCATTTTTTTTTTAAGTTCTAATAAGAAAAATTTGGAAGCAAAATTGTTTTGAAAGTCAGTACCTTTTGTCTAATTCAATGGCCATAAAATTAATATTGGAAAAATTATTTTCCAGTGGCCGATCTTAACTATCTTAGAGCATAACATAAGTTATGACTTCTGATTCCATGAAAAAGAGAAATAGTTCACTATAGTATTTCCATCCTTTTAGTTTTGCACCAAGGATTGGGTTCACTTAGTCACAGAAACATGGATGGTTTAAAGAGTCTGAACCCCCTCCCCCTTCCCAATGTGATCTATTTAAAGAGAACACTAATAGATAGAAGCTAGTCTCCAAAGAATAATGTTTAATCCCCCCAAGGTCCCACCCAAGCAACCCAAAATCATAGATTGTATATAACTCCATTAGTGGAATAATCTTTCCCTATTTGGCACTCTCTTCCAATAAACATATCTTTGATGTGCCCTAGGACAGAGTCCACCAAATGAGATTGAACTCTATATGTGAAATTCAGGTACTTAGTCTAATGTTGGGAAATTTAAACCCCGGTTGATAGAATTAACAAGTTTTAAATCCAATTTGTTAATTAGATTTATTATAAATAAACCTTGTTAAAACAAACAAACATCAATATCATGTCAATATCATGCAGCGAAAAAATAAATAAGACAAGATATGATAACCCAGGAAAACCAATGAAACAAAATAGTTTCATAGTAAAAAACCTGGGGGGGAAACCTTCCCGAAAAGCAATCCACTATAGTAAAGGGAAGTTTCAGATCTAGTACAAAACCTTTGTCCCTAGACTCTACAATCCTTGTAGATGAACTTATAGCAAAAACCTTCTACCGCTTCAAAATTTCTGAACTTTTCAATATATGAATGCCACCCTTTTTGCACGGACCCAGTACGTGACTAACACACCAACTTAAAGAAGATTGTCGGCTGCAAAGTTCTTCACTTCATCAACAATGAAGATCAAGAAGCACTTGGTTGCAAAACCCTAAGGTGCAAAGACGCAGTAGCTTCTTTCAGAGAGAATAAGGCATCGGTCACCTTTTCATATGTTCTCCTTGTATTCTTTTATGTGACGGCCTCTAGAATAAGCCTTATATATGTCTAGGGTTGTGAAAAAAGAAACCCTACATAAATATATAAGCTTGGGCCGAAAATCAGATCTGAAAATCTGAATTCCTGTAACCTCGATAGATACCTCAATAGATAGTATCTATCAAGCCTCATTAAACCTCGATAGATAGCGATTTGTCGAGCAGCTGTCGAGCTATCTGTCCAGCTTTAGTGAACAACTTTTCTTCACTTGTTTCTTGGTCCAATCTTCATGACTTTAATACTAGACTTGAACAACATGTTTCTCGAAGTATTAAACACATCCTAGATCTACCCAAATACAAGTAAAATGCATTTTGTCAAAGGATTAGCCAATTACATAAAATGTTGACATATTTTCCTAACATGAATCACATACGTCCTAACAATCTCCCCCTTTGGCAATCCATGACAAAACCACAACAAATAAATGAACATATGAGAGAAGTCATGAATCACTCAACTCATATTCATTTGTTGAATACAATAAGATCTATCTTAACACAAACTCTTGAAAAACTTTACAAGAAGAGAGTTTATGGCAAGTAGACTTTGACAACCTGTATTTCTGAAACACTTTAAACAAAACTCATCAAGGCATCATTGTGTGAAATAGAAATAATAGATTGCATACAAGTAATAAGAAGCATGTGCATAAAGAAAGAAAAGAAACAACACATGTAAAGGTAGGTGAAGAAGACATACATCATCATAAATATATCAAAGATAAGCACAATGTATGTAAACATAGTCACAAGACCGGTGTACATGAAGAAGGAAGTAAGCACTCCCCCTAACAAGATGAAACACATCTCCCCCTTACAAAGGCATGTATTTCTCCCCCTAACATATAGAATCTTAAAAACAAACCACATATTCCACATATTCTTCACAATTTCTCCCCATTTTTGTCATGATTGACAAAGGGTACACGAAGCTAAAACGCTTCACCCGAGAAATATAAAGATGATCAAGGGGGCACAAAGAATCCATAAAAATGCATGAATGTAATGAAATAAGATGCTATGGATGACAAGATAAATGAAAGATGCAAAACATGTGAAAAACAATGCATGCAGGAGGATCTCGATCGATTGAGAGGTATCGAGATGCTATCGAGCAGACCTTGATGGATCGAACAACTATCGAAAGGACAGGAACTTTCTCGATCGATCCACCTAGCTGTCGAGAAGTGTCGAGATTGCGATAAGAAACAACTCAAGAGCTCGATAGATAGCCAGGTGTCGAGAAGCTATCGAGAATGCTTAAAAAAACAGTTTTTCAAAGAAGAGAAAAACATAGATATGAATGCAATCAAGCATGCTACTCAACCAAAGATCCAAACAACATTTTGAACACTCAAAATCATCTCTCAACAAAAAAAATGTTAAGCACATAGATCCCAAAAACACACACACACACACTAAACAAGTCAAGACAGTTTAGTGAGCATACATTAACACATGTAAACCTTGTGATGGCCAAATCACATTGTACCTGCACATGTATCAAGAGTAGCAAAGAATATTGCGTGTTGTGTGTGGAAAATATCGCAAAATTGCATAAGTGTATACATGTTATGACGATTTGAGATATGAGTAAACACTTTAACTCACCCACAATCATAACTGTTTGATGGGGACTATCACCTTCGAGGTACAACCTATAACTCCCACATCTCCTAGAATACACGCTTGCAATCATATTTAAAGCATTTTGATCTTTTTGCTTTTTTTTTTTTTGTGCATATTTTTTCTTTTTAAGGAAATCATGCATGGGCATATAAGAGATAGAAAAGAAATACCCAATTATGTTAAGCTTTTGACATTCCAATTTTGCTATGCCTAAGAACACAAATGTCATTTCATGATTGGCGGGCAACAGTGGTGAGATGGTTATTTATGCATTTCTCTTAGGATTTTCTAGTCCTTCTCGTCAAAAAGAGTGATACGAGTGTTAAGTACAAGAAATTACTTAATCTAACTCATCACAAACACGAGCCACAAAGTTCACTTGCTTAGTTGTGCATAGAGATGCTCATCTAAGTTACAAGAGATATAAAGTTTAGAAAACTTTGTTTCAATGGCCTTCCAAGGTACACAAGTATTAATGTACACAAACACACACTGTTTTTGTATTTTTTCTGATTTTTCAATTTTTTTTTATTTTTATATGAAAAACAAAATAAACAAAACTGAAAACAAACAAAAACATGTTAAACAAAACAAAGTATAAAACTAGACTGACTCAAAACTTGAAAGAAAAACACATAAGTAATGCTCACACAAAAACAAGAAGAGAGAAAGAGAAAAGTGATAAAATCACTTGGAGCCATTTTCCTTCCACGCCTTGGAAAAACCTTTACTTTGAGTGAACCCTTGAACTGGTAGTGAGGGGGAAGAATTGAAACCGTTCAGGTTCGAGAGGAACATGAGGGCTTTGATAAGATCTCCAAAGGGAGCAAGAGAGGATTGAAGCTGATTCTAGCTTCCAGATGCTATCATGCCGTTACTCTGTTGAATGGCTAACCACTTATAGCAATTTGGTCGAGTATGACCGGCAAACCTCCTAGGAAATCTAGATCCACTAGGAAAGGTAAGAGTGAGAAACTCCTTATCCAGTGCCATAAGTGGAAAGGTATTGGTCATATGATAAGCTATGCACTAAATTCATAAAATCTGAAAAGACTTCTCATCTTTGCCCAACAAGGATAAGGGCAAACCTCCTAAGAAACCTAAATCCTCTAGGAAGGGTAAGAGTGAGAAACCCCTCATCCAGTGCCATGAGTGCAATGGTTTTGGTCATATGAGGATAGAGTGCCCAAACTACCTTATGAAGGAAAAGACCAAGGAGTCAAAATATAAAGGGTTGGTTGCTACTTGGAGTGATACTGAGAATGACTCTTTTGATGAGTATGTGGATGAATGTAGTCACGTTATGGCCTTTGCTGCCTCAACCAATAAGGTGATTGTGAAGAGTGCTAGTGATAGTGAGGATTCTTCTGATGATGAAGTACCCAAAAAGTTGACCCTTCAGGAAGCCTATGATAAGCTATGTACTGAATTCATAAAATCTGAAAAGACTTCTCATCTTTGTAGAAAAGAGTTTAATGAGGTAAAAACTAAAAAAACTGATCTGTTAATCAAACTAGATGAGACTACAAGGTTAGTTGAGACTCTTGTTGTGCAGAACACCTCATTAGAAGAGAAGATCAAGAATCTTGAGGTTGAGCTTAGCCAAGCTAGAGCTCAATTGGAGAGGACTTCAAGTGCGAAGCTTGATGAGATGCTCAGTCTTCAGAAATCTGCGTCTAATCGAACAGCTTTAGGGTATGGTTTCTCTTCTTCTAATATTGCTTCTACTAGTACTACTGTGTTTGTTCCTCCTAGTAATAATGTTGAAATTAAGAACAATGATGTTAAAACTGATTTAGCTAGTGAGAACATAGACAAGGATAAATCTATCTTAGGAGCACCCCCTAAGCAAGATAAAAAGGAAGCTAAAAACCCTAGGGCTAAGAAGGCTAACTCTCAAAAGCCTAAACAAAAGAAGCAGCATCTTTGTCATCATTGTGGAGTTGCCAGTCAAACTCGACCAAATTGCTATCAGTGGTTAGCCACTCAACAGAGCAACGGCATGATAACATCTGGAAGCCAGAATTAGCTTCAATCCTCTCTTGCTCCCCTTGGAGATCTTATCAAAGCCCTCATGTTCCTCTCGAACCTGAACGGTTTCAATTCTTCCCCCTCACCACCGGTTCAAGGGTTCACTCAAAGGGAAGGTTCTTCCAAGGTGTGGAAGGAAAAGGGCTCTAAGTGATTCTATCACTTTTCTCTTTCTCTCTTCTTGTTTTTGTGTGTGCATTACTTGTGTGTTTTGCTTTCAAGTTTTGAGTCAGTCTAGTTTTATGCTTTGTTTTCTTTAACATGTTTTTGTTTGTTTTCAATTTTGTTTATTTTGTTTTTCATATAAAAATTTTTTTAAAAAAATTGAAAAATCAGAAAAATACAAAAACAGTGTGTGTATGTGTACATTGGTACTTGTGTACCTTGGATGGCCATTGAAACAAAGTTTTCTAAACTTTGTATCTCTTGTAACTTAGATGAGCATCTATATGCACAACTAAGCAAGTGAGCTTTGTGGCTCATGTTTGTGATGAGTAAGATTAAGTAATCTCTTGTACTTAACACTTGTATCACTCTTTTTGACGGGAAGGACTAGAAAATCCTAAGAGAAAGGCATAAATAACCATATCACCACTGTTGCCCGCCAATCATGAAATGACATTTGTGTGCTTAGGCATAGCAAAATTGGAATGTCAAAAGCTTAACATAATTGGGTATTTCTTTTCTATCTCTTATATGACCATGCATGATTTGCTTAAAAAGAAAAAAAAAAATTTGCAAAGAAAAATAAAAAGCAAAAAGATCAAAATGCTTTAAATATGATTGCAAGCATGTATTCTAGGAGATGTGGGAGTTATAGGTTGTACCTTGGAAGTGATAGTCCCCATCAAACAGTTATGATTGTGTGTGAGTTAAAGTGTTTACTCATATCTCAAATCGTCATAACATGTATACACTTATGCAATCTTGCGATATTTTTCACACACAACACGCAATATTCTTTGCTGCTCTTGATACATGTGCAGGTACAATGTGATTTGGCCATCACAAGGTTTACATGTGTTCATATATTGTCACACCCCGAACCCAAGTAGAGCTAGGCACATGACAATAGCCACACGCTTATAAAGTTTACACCCTATAAGTGTGTAAGGCCCTTTTTAACAATTAAAGAATTATCCTCAATAAAAATTCATCAATAAATTTAAAAATATCCTCAATAAAGCAATTCTCAAAAGATCTCCAAATAAAAATCTTTCAACATCTAATAAAAATAAACTAAATCCTTTAAATCGAAAGGACTACACAAATGGTAATCTTAAACATAAAAGTTCAAATCTTATTCCATTGATTTCCTAAACTTCACTCATATGCACATCCCAACAGAAGCCCAAACATATGCTACTCTTCTTGATCAAAGTCTGAAAGGAGAAAGAGGGGGGGGGGGGGGGGGGGGTGAGTTGACAACTCAATAAGTAACCAAAATCCGAATAAGTTCTATCCCACAATAGGTCTGTAAAGTAATAAGATGTAATATGAGTATTTAAAAGTTATAATATGTTATTGTTTTCAAAAAAATAGTTAAAGGAGTTTCATAATCTTAAAATAATACTTTGCAAATAGATCACATACTTTAATCTTACAATTATATCATAGAGGGTTTAGAAAGTAGTCAGTTTTCCTTATATCAAAAGTTATAACTTACAATAGGTTCCAAAAATACATAAGCAGTTTAATGACTCAAAATAGTTAAATATTCAAACGAAATTCATAATCTTAACAATCTTATGACTATGGTCACGCTATATCCTCGTGACTGGGCATCAAAGTACCAATAAATAACCCCCATTGGCTGGGTATTAGAGTACCAATGAATAACCCCCATTGGTTTGGGTATCAGAATACCAATTAACAACCCCCATTGGTTTGGGTATCAGAGTACCAAAGAATAACCCCCATTGGTTTGGGTATCATAATACCAATGAATAACCCCCATTGGCTGGGTATCAAAGTACCAATGAATAACTCTCATTGGTTTGGGTATTAGAGTACCAATGAATAACCCCCATTGGTTTGGGTATCAAAATCAATTCATAGTCAAATTGTCCATAATCATATGTATAACATTATAGTTTCTAACAAATGTATATCTTATTCAAATTCGTATATATATATATACTAGCGTTTAACCCGCGCAATGCGCGGGGTCATTTTACGAATTAAAATGTTAATTATTTTCATATTAATCTTGATATAATATTATATATGTTATCTCTAAAGGATATATGAACAAATGAATAAATATTAATACTAACTTGAGGTTATACCATAGGTTCATATAACAAATTCAACGTTAAAATTGCAATAATATAACATCGAAACTCATATACAAATAAATACAAAAATAATTTGTTTATGTTTGTATGCTTCCACTTATCATGGATGGAAATTTTCATTTCAATATACAATTGTATCTTTGTATTGTTGTGCATTATGCAAAGTGATTGTATATCGTATGATGTAATCCCATTTTTCACCTCAGGAAAAGTTAAATCATGGTCCTAAAGAGCAACAAAAGGTTGTTTTTAGGCCCCCAGCAATGTTCTTACTTTTCCACGGTGCCTTCAATACTCCCAAGCCAAAAGTGCAACTTATATTCCTTGAAAAAGTAAATAACTTGTTAACTTTCTTGACAGTAAAGATAACACCAAAAATAAAGGAATAGAAGAACCAATCAATGAGGGAGAATGAGCAAGCAATAATGGCAAAATAAAAAAGAAGGGATGAATATAAAATTTAAACATTTCTTTACTAACCCTTTCCTCCTCAAGTTTGTATCTAAACAAATCCAATCTTTCTTGAACTGCATTAGATCAATTGATCAAAGGTCAAATCCATTCTTGTACAATTAAGATACTCAAAAAATTCTTTAGGGATTAGATTTCCAACATGAATGAAATTCTAATTTAGCACCAATCAAATAAGATAAAGTAATGAAAATTTCTTTGCATTTCCATCCATTTCATGATTCTTGATTCTAGGCAAATCAAAGTATTCATACGACATTGCTTGAATTAAACATGAAAGATCTAATTTCTTTCAATTGACTATAATTCCACACAAAATAAAGTATAAAAAAATGGTTGTTTGTGGCAGAACAAAATATATTCTACTAAAGTATCAATTGAGCTCACTAAACTCCATCATCTAACTATGAAGTTTCTTTTTTTTCTTTTTTTTTTTAAGTAAACTATGAAAGCTAATAACATTTATTATTCTAATATTTGCAACTATGAATTTTCACAAAGAATATATATTAACTGGAACATTCATTAAGGTAAAGTTGGCATGTTGTAAGATGATAACAAAGTATAATTTTTAAAAGAACATGCCAGATCAACAACTTCCTTATTAACAACATCAAGAGCAACCATTTTCGATTTTTCCTTCAAATGCAACCCTACACCAAGTTGTTAGAAGAGACTTTGCATGGTTAGACAATTCATTACATCTCTCACTAACTGGTTTCTCTTGAGTTCACTAATCCACAAACAAATTGATCAGTGCTACTTATTGAATGTGCAAATAGTTAAGTTATTACATCTTACTAACTGGTTTCTCATTTGATTGAAACCTAATCACATGAAAAACCACATCAAGCTCAAATCAAATGCACAGCCAAACAGACTTTGGATTAGCCAAAAATAATTACAAATTTATTGGAAAAAATAAAAATAAATAAAATCAAAGAGAGCAAAAAAACTAACAGTGGATTGCTATTGGCAAAACAATGTGAAAGGAGATAGGAAGATTGCAAATCTACATAGAAAAGTCATTTATTTAGTTGAAACTAAAAATAAATCTACAAAATTTATATGAAAAAAAAAAACTAATTATAATCAATTCAACATTAAATATTTACTCAGAGGAGTTTGAATATGCACTGAATGATGAAGGACGTGACATAAATTTATATGAAAACGCCTTTATATTGTAAATTAGAGATAAAAGGAAGGAAAGAAACACCTTAGGTGATGTCAATGTTTTCATATAGTTCATTGCAGAGAGTTCAACTGCCTCTTAAATCTCTTGTAAACCACTTTATGCCAGTGTATGATTCTAGCAGAGCCATCTCAATCGACTCGGACGTAGCTAAGACACTCAAACACTAATCAGCCTTAACATTGCAAGTAAAGTTGTGGCCCACTCGTAGAAGATATTTCTGCAGGGAGTAAGAGAATCAATTAAGATAGATAGTTCAATTGCACACAGCCACACACACTGCTCTTTGTGTATTTGTAAATGTGATTTGTAGACATATAAATGTTCAACTTGAAGTATAATTATGACTGTTCTGCCTATTAAAGTTTCTCAATAAAACAACAAAGTACAAGCATGAGACGGTTCAATATTAATGGTTTGAAAGTATATTTACATTTTTGGTGAGCTAACAATAAAGAATTAGATAAAGGAAACTACATGTTACATACCTATTTCTACACCCTCTGTTCTGCAGAATGCCAGAATAGCCATTAGGATTGCAAATTGTTCACTTTGAAATGGTTGGCTTTGCAAAGTAACCCACAATTCAACCAACCTATAAAAACTACTACGATACAAAACTCACAACCCAAATCCAATACCCAAAATTTTGATTTTTAGGGACCATAAGAATTGTTTTAATAGTGTAGGGAGAGAAATCTAAATTAGAGAAAAGAAAGAGTGAGGAGGACGTGTTTTATCAACTATGAATTATATTGACAAACATACGCAATCAAATTTACAAATTCTTGGGTGCATATCACACTCTTCAAATACAAATTGACTTTAGAAACCAATAATACTCAAACTAAAAACCAAATATCTAATGCTGAATTGACTTTACAAATTTACTTTAGAAGCCAAATTGACTTAAAAATTGAATAAAAGTTAAAACGATTCAAAAAAATCTAATGTTGGCCTTGCCATTGTGATCTACCCCATCAATCTCTGCTAAACATTTAAAACAAAAGCACACCCAAACATAACTCTAAAAGTTAAGAAAAAGAATATATTAAGTATTGAGCACACACTTGCACTAAATTTTTTTTGATGATATTATTCTTTCTTGAAACTTGATTATCCACTCAGTAGCTGTATTTTCTATATTTCTCATAGTTCTATCTTCTCCTAGGCCTTTCCTAAACACATCTACTTTCAATAGGGCGATACTCCCAGTGCTATTAAAAAAAAAAAAAAAAAGTAATGATGATATTTTGAGACCAAAGAATTCAAAGAAAAATACTAAACCCATCTTTTTTTAAACTGTTTTTGTTTAAAGTTTTTTTTAATCAAACATTAACAAATGATAAAGAGATACAAATTTAAATAAAAGCAACTCAATAAGTAACCAAAATCCGAATAAGTTCTATCCCACAATAGGTCTGTAAAGTAATAAGATGTAATATGAGTATTTAAAAGTTATAATATGCTATTGTTTTCAAAAAAATAGTTAAAGGAGTTTCATAATCTTAAAATAATACTTTGCAAATAGATCACATACTTTAATCTTACAATTATATCATAGAAGGTTTAGAAAGTAGTCAGTTTTCCTTATATCAAAAGTTATAACTTACAATAGGTTCCAAAAATACATAAGCAGTTTAATGACTCAAAATAGTTAAATATTCAAACG
Organism: Quercus tomentella; assembly: GCA_028535165.1. Taxonomy (NCBI): domain Eukaryota; kingdom Viridiplantae; phylum Streptophyta; class Magnoliopsida; order Fagales; family Fagaceae; genus Quercus; species Quercus tomentella. The sequence goes on along the minus strand of JAPQVY010000155.1, from coordinate 62,241,930 downwards.
AAATTCATAATCTTAACAATCTTATGACTATGGTCACGCTATATCCTCGTGACTGGGCATCAAAGTACCAATAAATAACCCTCATTGGCTGGGTATCAGAGTACCAATGAATAACCCTCATTGGTTTGGGTATCAGAATACCAATGAACAACCCCCTTTGGTTTGGGTATCAAAGTACCAAAGAATAACCCCCATTGGTTTGGGTATCAAAATACCAATGAATAACCCTCATTGGCTGGGTATCAAAGTACCAATGAATAACCCTCATTGGTTTGGGTATCAGAGTACCAATGAATAACCCCCATTGGTTTGGGTATCAAAATCAATTCATAGTCAAATTGTCCATAATCATATGTATAACATTATAGTTTCTAACAAATGTATATCTTATTCAAATTCGTATATATATATATATATATATATATATAATCATATATTCAATATTCAATATATTTGTGATATTTCTATATTCTTACTTTAAATCAATATAGCAAAAATAACAATTAAATAAAATAAATCTTATATTCAATGCTCATATTTATTGGTGGAAATTCTTCATTCTTTACCTTGAATCAGTAATACAATAGAAATAAATTATAACAACTGTAAACAATTTTTAGTAGTTAAAATACTCAAAGTAAAACCAATTAGGATAAGGTTACTTACCTCAGCTAGCTCACCACAAGGAACTTCTCCCTAACACTGTCTCTAAAATCCTTAGATATCACCTAACAATTTAAAGCACCATTTACTCAATAATCAAATAATAAGAATAACCTGCAAGTTACTTGACCAGATGAGAAACTTCTAAGTACCCAATAATTTCTCACTATTAATTCTCCTACAGTTTCTCTATGGCTATATTCCATATTCTATCATTTGTATTAACTCCAATTAAAATTTGTTTCACGCCAAATCCCAAGCACTGTGTAATATGAGACTCACCTCACACGATTATTTAGGCTAAAAGTTAAAAGCATTCCTAAAGATTGAATACTCTGTAAAGCTGAGTACAATCTCTAACAAAAAGCCTATGTCTCTTATCTCCATAGACTCTAAAGTCTAATAGGCTATTGGACTAATAGTGGTCTAACCAATAGTCCACTATTTCTTATAATTAAATATTCACAAAAGAGTATTATACACCCAAATCAACTCCATGCCCAGCAAAGCACTAGAATTAACGATATTATAAAGAAAGCCGTGCAATGAAAAACAAAGGATTTTATCGCCCAATTCCAACCCTTCTCTGTTTACACTTACGTCGTAAAACCCATAGAAATTCTTAGATAAATCCGCTACTGGTCAAAAATACCAACATAAAATATACTTTAAATCCAAGTAAAGCTTAGATTTGACAAGAAAGATATTTATAAGCTCTTACCTCAACTATGTAGTAAATCCTTCTCTACTTCAGTCCTTTGAGTAGTCTCCTCTCTCAAATATCTCTGCCAGTATACGCTGACATAAAAATTAGACTATGTATAACTAGGGTTTCAACCTTATTTTCTAAAAACCCCTTTAGTAATAATAATTATAAAAGTTGACCCCATAAACAAATTTACTTAAATACCCCTCCCTATTAATATATATATATATATATATATATATATATATATATATATATTTTTCGGGTATTACATATATGCTCACTAAACTATCTTAACTTGTTTTTGAAATATAAAATTGATTAGACTTGTTTAGTGTGTGTGCGTGTGATTTGGGATCTATGTGCTTAAAATTATTGTTGAGAGATGTTTTTGAGAGGTTAAAATGTTCTTTGGATCCTTAGTTGAGTTGCATGTTTGATTGCATTCATGTCTGTGTTTTTCTCTTCTTTGAAAAACTGTTTTTAAAGAAATCTCAACAGCTCCTCGACACATGGCTTTTCTATCGAGATCTTCAGCTGATTTTTATCGCAATCTCGACACCTCTCGACAGCTAGGTGGATTGATCAAGAAATTTCCTGTCTACTCGATAGCTTCTCGACACCTTTCGATCGATCGAGATCCTCTTACATGCATTGTTTTTCACATGTTTTGCATCTTTCTTTTATCTTGTCATCCATAGCATCTTGTTTCATTACATTTATGCATTTTTATGGATTCTTTGTACCCCCTTGATCATCCTTGATCCTCTTTATGCATTTTTATGGATTCTTTGTGGTTTCTCTTTTTAAGATTCTACATGTTAGGGGGAGAAATACATGCCTCTGTAAGGGGGAGATGTGTTTCATCTTGTTAGGGAGAGTGCTTACCTCCTTCTTCTTGTACACCGGTCTTGTGACCATGTTTACATACGTTGTACTTATCTTTGATATATATATGATGATCTATGTCTTCTTCACCTACCTTTACATGTGTTGTTTCTTTTCTATCTTTATACACATGTTTCTTATTTTTGTATGCAATCTATTATTTCTGTTTCACACAAAGATGCCTTGATGAGTTTTGATTAAAGTGTTTTAGAAATACAGGTTGTTAAAGTCTACTTGCCATAAACTCTCTTCTTGCCATAAACTCTCTTCTTGCAAAGTTTTTCAAGAGTTTGTGTTATGATAGATTTTATTGTATTCAACAAGTGAATATGAGTTAAGTGATTTATGACTTCTCTCATATTTCATTTGTTTGTTGTGGTTTTGTCATGGATTGCCAAAGGGGGAGATTGTTAAGGACATATTTTGTGTAATTGGCTAATCCTTTGACAAAACGCACTTTACTTGTATTTGGGTAGATCTAGGATGTGTTTAATACTTCAAGAAATATGTTGTTCAAGTTTAGTATTAAAGCCATGAAGATTGGACCAAGAAACAAGTGAAGAAAAGTTGTTCACTAAAGCTGGACAGATAGCTCAACACCTGCGGACAGATTGCTTAACAATTACTTGATAGATAGCTATCTATCGAGGTTTAATGAGGCTCGACAGATACTATCTATCGAAGTATCTATTGAGGTTATGGGAATTCAAATTTTTAGATCTGATTTTCGGCCCATGCTTTTGTAATTGTGTAGGGTTTCTTTTCTCACAACCCTAGACATATATAAGGCTTATTTTAAAGGCCGTCACATAAGAGAATACAAGGAGAACACATGTAAAAGGTGACTAAGACCTTATTCTCTCTGAAAAAAGCTACTGCGTCTTTGCGCCTTAGGGTTTTGTAACCAAGTGCTTCTTGATCTTCATTGTTGATGAAGTGAAGAACTTTGCAGCCAACATCTTCCTCAAGTTGGTGAGTGAGTCACGTACTGGGATTCGTGCAAAGGAGTTAGTCATGTACTGGGATCCGTGCAACAAAAGGATGGTGTTCATATATTGAAGAGTTCAGAGGTTCTAAAGCGGTAGAAGGTTTCTGCTGTGAGTTCATCTACAAGGATTGTAGAGTCTAGGGACAAAGGTTTTGTACTAGATCTGAAACTTCTCTTTACTATAGTGGATTATTTTTCAGTAAGGTTTCCCCCCAAGTTTTTTTACTATGAAACTAGTTTGTTTCATTGGTTTTCTTGGATCATCATATCTTGTCTTATTTATTTTTTCCGCTACAAGATTTTGACATGATATTGATGTTTGTTTGTTTTAACAAGTTTTGTTCAAAATAAATCTAATTAACAACTTGGATTTAAAACTTTTTTAATTCTATCAACTGAGGTCTGAATTTCCCAACAAAAACTCTTGTAGATTTTACATTTAGCTATTCTCAGTGTCCTTCTTCAATTACCTAACAATTACTGTCACTACTAAGCCCTCCCCTACATACTCCTCCATCAATGATATCATGCTTAATTGTGGCTCCTCCGGCATCTCAACTACCCCAAATGGCCGAGAGTGGACTGGAGATGTAAGTATTCACTCAAAATTTGTTTCCTTAGGACAATCTAATAACACCTTTATAGGTAACTTAGGTAGATGTTGGACATAAATGAGGGTGATTATTACCCTAATTGTAATGTTCTTGTCTTGATGAGAGGGTTTAAGGCCTTTGATGATCGTTATTGAATGTGTTGGGCGGTTACTCATCTATCTTTGATGGCCTACTATTGGCGCAATGACCATCCATTAAGATGGACAACCTTAATAGTTTTTATGGACTCATCAGTTGCCCCCCATTCCCAAGTCTGATTTTGCTTTGTGCTAGTCAGGCTTTGGGAATAATCTTGACTTGTTTAGATTCAGGCTTCTTTATCTTCAACTACTTTCTTCTTCAAGAATGGTAGTATTTTTGCGACAACTTCTTAGTATCTGCCTTTTGAAAGTCTTTTTGGAAGTTCGAGGGATCATAGCTTGATCTTGAAAGTGAGCTAATTTCTTTGGACGATCATTTTTTATTTCTGCTGGACAGTAAGGTAATTTCTTTGGACGACCATTTTTTATCACTGCTGAAGAGTGAGGTGATTTCTTTGGACGACCATTTTTGATCACTTCGATGCTTCTTCTTTCATTCATTTTCTGGTTGTCACGTTTGATATTCTTGATTTGTGTGTGACTTGCATTTGTGTGAGAATCCTTGTCTGCTTACACTCGTCTAAGGGTATTTAGTCACTTAGCCACTTTTAGGTGACTTACATCCAGTTATGGAGCTTCGTCATTTAGACTTCGTTAGCAATTTACATCGGTCTAGCGGAATTTTGTCCATTTTTTTTTTTTTTTTGGTGACTTACATCCATTTAAGGAATCTTGTCACTTTGGCTTCGTTAGTGATTTACATCCGTCTTGGCGAAATCTTATCACTTAGCCATTTTTTGGTGACTTACATCCATTTAAGGAATCTTGTCACTTAGGCTTTGTCAATGATTTACATCCGTCTTGGCAGAATCTTATCACTTAGCCATTTTTTGGTGACTTACATCCATTTAAGGAATCTTGTCACTTGGGCTTCGTAAGTGATGTACATCCATCTTGGCAGAATCTTATCACTTAGCCATTTTTTGGTGACTTACATCCATTTAAGGAATCTTGTCACTTGTTGCTAGAAAGATTCCTTGACGCTATGTCGTTATGGACCTTCTTGAGGCCATGTTGATATCTGCCTTAAGTAGCACATGCACTTGCCAAGACTTGGTTAGACATGAATTTTAAAACAATTCATATATAAATAATAAGTTATCAATAGCCTAGGTGGACCTTTTTCTTATTTCCTTGTAATCCTAGAGTTTTACCTCTTTTGTGATCTATCTAGTAATGCAAACATTTTTGCATGAAACTTTACTAGGTGTAAATTTTTATAGACGAATATAAAAGAGACAAAAATAAATGTGTTACCTTAAATGACGACATTATTTTGTCACATACCTTGATCTTTTTATTGTTGGGGTCTTCTTGAGAAACTCTTCTCTTTTCAAGATGACAAGCTCCTCTCTTTTCAAGATTTTTTAAGCTTAACGTGATACTTCATGTCTAAGGCCTAGATCTCTTTTGCCTTCGATTTTTCAAAGGCATAAAAACTAGGCCATGTTGTTGCCTCCGTTCAAACATGAAGAGTGTAATTCTCATTTGTTGACAACTAGAGGAATGCTCTATCTTGATTAGATTTTTTTTTTTTTTTTTTTTTTTGCGTGCTTTGACAACTAAGGTCGTTGCTATTTGTAATAGCAATTCCCTCTTCCTTCTTCTTTAGTTGTACGCTTAAGTCACTTCAATAGTACTAGTTGCATTTTGTTAGGACTGACAATGTACAAATATGCAACTGCATGCTATACAATTATGGATGTCATTTGACGAAGTGCATTCTATATGAATCATAGAGAAATATTCTATGATATATAAAAAGTAAAGCTTCTTGATTGATCTTTGTTAGGTGCTTGCACAGTAAATAATTTTAAAAGCAATTTAAAAAGATTTTGGTGAGTTGACGAAGATAGTGGAAATTTATTGAGAATTAAACTTATGACTACATTGTGAACATGATCATCTTATCATTTTAAGTCTAGGAGACAATAAATCTTCTCAGATTCATGACAATGAAACATATGCTACTAATAATATAGTCATACTAGTTGTGATAATTGTAACAATTTCATAGCAATATTTTCAACATGTTCCACATACACATTTGTAATAGTCATGCAAGCTTGATATGCACTTAGTTCTAACAAGATCATATCTAGCATGGCTAATTTGAAAGAAATAAATAAATGAGTTACCTTAACAAGAGACCTTAAATCACGATATTATTTTGTATGTACTTCGATCTTCTCATTGTTGTATTCTTCTTGACAAGTTCCCCTGCCTTTAAGATCTATTTTGTTAAGCTTAACATGATATTTCATGTTTAAGGCTTAGATCTCTTTTGCTTCATTCTTTTGAAGGTGCAAGGACTAGGGCATGTTGACCATTCAGGGTTATATTTCCTTCCTTTAGGGATGAAGGCTATCCCACGGGCTTCTATTATTACTTCCTTTATCGTTTGATCATGATTAGTGAAATGACCCTTCGCTTTTTGTCTCTTTGTTGAGACAGTGGCCTAATTGGCCAATTTCTTTTCTTATTCTTCTTGGGCTATTCACTTGACTGTTATGATCGATTGTCTAAAGTCCTGTCATTCTGCAATTTATACATGTACTTGCAAAGTGTTTCATTAAACACATGTTATATGAGTAAAGAGACCACTGGTAAGATTTTATAGGGTGTTTAGCCTTTGTTCCAGTTTGTTTTAAGGGGTGATCCCATTAAGGTCTAGATTGGCATTTGCATAGGAAAAGATTCTTCCGAACACATGCCTTATTGGTTACGCATATATTACAATTTAAAAAGAGTACTTATACTTGATACATGATCTATCATCATACTTTCACATTCAATATATATTCAAGCTAAGGTTTTAACACCATGTCTCTTTCATATTATTGTGTGAGCCATTATGTATTAGACATATAGCGTACTAATATAGCTTTTTTATTTTTTTTTAAAGAAAGAAATATTCATGATGCCATGGAATGACTCTAGGTTTTTCCATGATTTTTGGCCTTGGTACAAAATTACCTTATAGAAATGTCAATAATTATATATAGATAGAGATATGGGGTGATATGATGCTATCATGTCACATACCTTTGATCTCCTTCTTAGCAGGCTCTTCTTGACAAGTTCTCATTCTTGATCCTGTGGACTTCAAAGTATATGTACAGTCAAGATAGTCTAGTTAAACTAGCTTGGTTGTTGTACCATCTATATTCTTGCTGCGTAAAACATTAGGCTTGGAGCAACATTGCCAAGCAAGAAATCACAAATAACATTAAGACAAATGTATAAAATTTGTTGTGGCTTGAGCCTAGAGGCATTATGACTTTTCAAATGGAGTCATCTAAGCAGTAATAATATCTCTTAGAAAAAGAGAAATCGCAATTTCCTAGTAAGATTCAGATTTGATATTGCCCAAATATCATAATTTTTTGTTTCTAATACATAGTGATGTAAATTTTTCATTTTACATAAATGTATAATTCTACTGATCTCTTTATCAGTTGGTCATTTTCTTAGACCGTATATCATCAACATCTATAGTGTTGCAGTCAACATTATTATTTTATAATTGTTATCATATCCTCTTCTGTGTGGATGTTTTTAAAAGCTCATAGGTGACTATTGCTATATTAGCATTTTTGGACATGTATATATAATGCTCTTGCCAAACTTGTATCTCATGTATAATCGATCTATTTAAACCTACGTAAATCATACATAAATCATGAAAGTTTTCACAAGGTGCAGTTGTAGCGAAAAACTAGAAAATTCATTGTCATTGGCTTCCACCTACCTAATATTGATTAGGTTTGGCTAGGCTCATTGGACTTTCTTTTATGTCCAAATATAGTATTTTTAAATTTGGTAAGATAGTAAAATCTGACATTAGCCTCTTTAGTGTCTAAACTCTAAAATCATGATATAATTTTGGAAAGACAAAAACACTTTGGCAAGGCAGTAATACTACGTTTCACCTTTCCTATTTTAGCATGACATATTAGGAAAGAACAGCGGTGATAGAGCATCTCTGTATTTTTCTTTAGTACCCAATTTGAAGGTTTCAACCTTGTTTGATATCTACTGTAGTATTCTTGAGAATAACTAACATAGTTGACTAATTGCTCTAAGGAACATTTATAGAATTAACTTTCATTAGGAAAGTAATTGTAGAAAGTAGAAACATATATTTACTAACTTTCTTTATCCAAAAATTCTTTGAAATTCTTAAACTTAATTTCAAAATTCTAAAATGGCAACCTAATAACTTCTGGTTTTAATGCTTTCTAAATCTTGAAAGACATTAAGGTTTGACTTCACATATTTAATGTCTAAAATTACGATATATAATTTTGGTAAGATGGTATATTTTTGGCTTCATTTTTCTTTAATATTCAAAATTAGTTTCTTTAAATTTGGTAGAGCCTTTACCTTCCTTAATTGCAAAACTTAAGCACCAAAAACTTATTCACTGTGTAAGGAAGATAATCCAACGGTTTTAATTTGTAACCGAAATAATATCTCCTGATTATTTCTTTATTTGGTTTCAGCCTATAATTAGTTATTCAAAGGCTTGTTTAATGATTCATTTCAAATGACATAAGAAACAATAACATGAAATTGGTGAATATGATAAACATGAAAGGCACATGATGACACATGCTACTAGTGGATAGCAAAAGGCTTGGACTCGTGGGTAGATAGTTAAGCTGAGGTGGTTTACACCTATCCCATCTTATTACCCATCTAGCCTCATGACTTATAACTTATGAGTCATGAATCATGACACACGGGCTTTAGGGTTCCCCATCTTCTAGCAGATGGACGGCCTAAACTTGTTAATCATAAACAATATATCGAGTTGAAATTATCAGATAACATACCAGGCATCAAGTTGGTTTGATCTTTGAAGAGAAAATTCCCATCTTTCATAGAAAACAAATCGCTTCTTAGTTCCCTTCCCTGAAATAAGTGCCCTCCAACTTAAACACATATAACCATGAAAGTTGATCTCTTTTGCCTCCTCTTGTATCTGGCCCTTAACATAGAAATTATCTAGACAATAGCAACTACGGTGGGGAAATAGCTTACCCATAAATAAAGTTGCTAAAAAGAGGGTGTAATATCTTTCCCTCATATTGTGGTTTGAATACTTTTAGAATTTGCTCTATTCTAAGTAAAACAAGTAATGTTATAATATAAATAAGAGGAAATTTAGGTATAGGGACCTAACCTGCTAGGAAAACATCTACAATATTCTTAACAATTATTGCAGGTCCATGTCCATGACCTTTTTCTGCTAGATGATTTATTTCATTTCAAGCTTTTTGTTGATCCTTTTTTTTTTTTTTTTTTTTAGCTTTGCTAGCTTCATTTTGCTCCAAAAAATACTAACAAATTAATAATCTTGACTGCTCTCAAATAATGACTTTAATAAGTGTATACCCTTCAGGTCATACGTTTGAGTACTGACTGCTTTAAACATGGTCCATCATTAATTTCCGTTGAGAAACTAGAGGTGTAAAAAGATGTACATACTTATTGTCTTTTATTTTTTAAAAAACATCTTTGAAATCCTTAAATATAATTCTAAATTCTAAAAAGACAATAGAATGAATTCTGATTTTAATGCTTTTTTTTTTTTTTAAAAAAAAAAAAAAAAAAAAAGGTCCGGTTTTAATGCTTGAAATGGGTTTTTATTTTTATAACTTGAAACGGCAATAAAATTTGACCTTGCCATTTAATGTCCAAAATTATAATTTTGATAAGATAATAAATATTTTCTAATATTCAAGCATTGAGACTTATTACCTATCGCAAGGCAATAACATGTTTACTAAATCTTTCCTATTTAAGCTAGATACGTTTAGGAAAGAAAATGGGTGATAAATTGGTTAAGTGGCACCATACGTGTCAATACCAACATTGGTGAATTATGTGCCAAACAAGTATGTCTAACATCAAACATGCAACTCAACAGTACATGTAAAATTGTGAATGATCAAAATGGAATTTGCTCCACATTAGGTTGACTGTATTTATTTTAAAAAGCATGTATTGATGTATATATTCATATATATATATATATATATATATATGCGCAATAAGTCTCATCAATTGTAGCTTAAATTTTTTTATATTGTTATTTTATAAAGCCTTTAGCTGAAGCTATGATTCCCATTCCTTCCATTTATATATCACCATATATAGCAACTTCGGTATGATCAAATTGAGATCTAAAATAAATATAGAAAGACAAAGCTGTGATTTAGGACTACCATTATTATGGTTGACTTCTTTGGAGTAATCTAGGAATTTAAAATCTTATTCAAAACGTAATAGTATCATGTAGAAAAATAACTTTTGGGAGAATAAACCCATAAACATACCTAAGCAATGATACTCATAGAATGGCTCAGTAGGTTAGGCTATGTATCTTTGGGGAAATTTTATCTTTGCTCTTGCTTCTTATTTTTATTTATTTATTATTATTATTATTTTTTTTTTTTTTTGAATAAAGGTATAAGAGTTACCTTGGGTTCTTGACGCGAACCATCTCGTTTGTGCCCAGGATCATCGACCCACAGTAACACAATGACATGTTTTGCAAAATCATGTAGAGGTGATTTGATTTGGCATCCAAATTTCGTGTGCTCATCCCTTTGGGTTGGAAGACACTGCAAGACTGCTTTGTCGTGGGTAGATCTGCTTCTATCAAAGGATCTTTACACCACATTCCATCTAGCTGACCGAGACTAATTATGGTATCATGGTGTTCATATCTTTCGAATGAACTAAGTGACCCTTTGTTAGGACAAAATGGGCTTTTGCCCTTTTTGGGCAAATTAATTAGCCTTTTGCCCTTCTTCCCAAACTAAATAGGGAAATGCCCCTCTTTTGAAAATCGAGTTTCTCAAAATCGAGTTAAAAAAAAATTCTAGAGCCCTATAGTGACGTTTTTAAGGACCTATAGTGGCGTTTTATAACTTGATATCCATGAAATCGAGTTATAGGCAATAAAATTGCCTATAACTCGATTTCATGAATATCAAGTTATAAAACGCCACTATAGGTCCTTAAAAATGTCACTATAGGTCTTTGAAAACGTCACTATAGGGCTTAACTCGATTTTGAAAAACTCGATTTTCAAAAGAGGGGCATTTCCCTATTTAGTTTGGGAAGAAGGGCAAAACGCTAATTAATTTGCCTGAAAAGGGCAGAAGCCCATTTTGTCCCCCTTTGTCATGGGAAGAGAACAATGACTTGTCTTTACCCACAGACGGCACCAAACTGATGATGCCAAAATCGTCAGTTAGGTTACTCGTTCAATCTAGAGCATTAGATGATCTTGTAGGACCTGCAAGATAAAAGAGAGATAGATCGAAGAGACCATCAGGTTGTGCCCAGTTGGGGAACCCCCGTTGCTTAAGTTAGTATCAACCCATATATTTCGTATATAGATAGAGTTTTGTAGTAGTTTTTTGTCGTACCTTAGCAAATGGATAGATTGTCCATTTTATAGGTAACTTAGGTAGCTGTTGGACATAAATGAAGGTGATTATTACCCTAATTGTAACGTTCTTTGTATTGCTGAGAGAGTTTAAGGCCTTTAATGATCGTTATTGAATGTGTTGGGTGGTTACTCATCTATTTTTGATGGCCTACTAATGGCACAATGACCGTCCATTAAGATGGACGACCTTAATAGTTTTTATGGACTCATCAATGGGGCTGAAGTGGGTCAAATCACCAAAGTTAGGTTGTTTCTTTGCAGCCTCTGAGTATAATGGCTTGCCACGTATTGAAGTGCAATTGCCAGATCTAAGTAGGTGCGGACCATATACCACACCGGAGAAGTTTGTAATTGAAATCTTGAAAGTTGAAGAACCATAATGCTACAAATGCTTTTGCTTTCACTTTCACTTTCACCTTTTTTTTTTTTTTTTTGCCAGATAGTGGTTCGATTGAAAAAAAGAACAAAGAACTATAGGATCAATAATGCAAGCACTCTAGTTGCTTTTTGGTTGACAAGGCTGCTTGAAGAAGTGGACATGTTCTTGCACTTTTTGCTTAGAGAAAGCTAAATTTTTTTTTATAACTTTCAATGTCATAAATTAAAATGAAAGGGTTACATGAGGACTATCTGCTAAAGAAGCGGACTCAAGAGCCGATGGCAGTTATCATTATTGAAAAGAAAAGATGTGTTAGAACATTCACAATGGAGGCACTAAAATTTGTTTAACTTTTAGCATCACAAAAACTTATTTTATTTATTTAAACGCACCTAACGTCAATAATTCTATTTTTTAGCACTTCATTTAAATATTCTTTCTTAGGTAAATTGCAAATTAGCTCCCTAAAATTTGCAGTATTAGATTTTACACCCTCAAATTTCAAAATTTGGAATTTACCTCCTGAAATTTGGAGCTGTTTAGATTTTACACCCCTAACATTTTAGAATTTGCATTTTATCCCTTGAAGTTTAGGGATGTTTGGATTTTACACCCCCAAATTCTGAAACTTTAAAATGTAAAATCCAAACACTCTCAAACTTTAGAGAGTAAAATCCAAACACCCTTAAAATTTAAGGGGTAAAACCCATATTCTGAAACATTAGGATGTAACTTCTAAACACTCTCAAACTTCAGGGGGTTAAATCCAAAATTTGAAACTTCAGGGTGTAAAATCCAAATACCCCCAAACCTTATGGGTGTAAATTGCAATTTACCCTTCTTTCTTTATCTTTTTTTTTTTTCTTTCTTTCTTTATTCTTCATCTCTTGTATTCTTAATCAAAACCTCACTAACAATCAAAATATGCATATCCATATAAGAATTGGGTTTCATCATTTGAATCAAAATTCATTTTTTCCATGGAAATTAAACCAGTTTTCAATGTTTTCTGTTAAATTTATATAAAAAAATAAATAAATAAATAAGCAAAGTGTGACATCAATTCAATTCAAAAGCCAAATTTTATTATCAAGATCACAAATTTTCCAATTCTTGACCTACATTAAGAATTCCAATTACAGTAGAACTAGTTTGTTCCCACACACCCCCCCCCCCCAAAAAAAAAAAAAAAAAACATATGAAACAACCTCATACCTTTGGTGGGTCCGCCAACCATGATCACAACAAGAACTCTTTCCTTTGAGCTTCCCATTGTTAAACAACACAAACCCTAATCCCCAAAGACAGAAACTCATCCACAACTCCTTTATATTACATAGTTCAAGGTCTTGTGAAACAATAACAAGTTCACACTTTCACACACAACCCACAAAATGTAATAATTTATGTCATGAAAATATGCATATCCATCCAATCGGAACAACCCATAACCCAATTGGAACCCATTCCAACAGCCACAAGCTAACCCACCACACCCACAACAACTCATGGCATGACCCACCAACCCAAACATCATAGGCTAATCAATGGCCCACCACATCCATAGCAACCCATGGCGTGACCCACCACCACAGACCAATCAATGATCCACCACATCCACAGCAACCCACGGCCTAATCAACAACCCACCACCACTGCAACAACCGGAAACCCAATCAGAACCCATCCCAACTGCCACAAGCCGATCAGAGAGAGGGATGAGAGAGAAAGTGAGAATTCTAAGATGAGAGAGAGAGAAAATAAACTAATACTAAAAGCAAGTTGTTAAATTTTTTAAGATATGACACCATCAATGTTCAATAGTTTTTGTAGTTTGTGGTGCTAAATTTAGCATTTTAGCAATTTAACACCATTGTTATGAGAGATCTTAGAATTCAAAAATATTTTATCCGCATTATAGGCAACGTAATTTTCTAATCTCCTAACCCAAGAAAAAGAGCATTTATTAAAAGATTCAGCTAAACTACTAATATTGCTAATAGACTAGTCTAGAGATAGATCAGATATGAGGGGATCAATGCATTCTTTGGAGTCGCTTTTGAAGATGACTTGGGACCATCCTTCAAGGGTGGCATTTTGAACAGCCCATAGGAGAGCGGAGGCTTCAACTTGGATGGGAGTGCAAAGAGCTGTATTGAACAAACCACAAACCAGAACTAATATATTACTTAAAATCCTCTTCAGAAAAAAAAAAAAAAAAAAAATCCTTTTCAAAATTATTCATGCATTGTTGTTTAAAAATTTTAATAGGATAGCATCTTAGAGATTTTGTGCCTATGGTTTAATTTCATTGAATCCATAGGCACCAATCAAGCTTACATATCCCCTCTTTTTTCTTTGGCACTAACATATTTCCATTGTTATCTTTTTTACATGGTAAAAATGAGAAAATGTGGTGGATGACAACAATGTGCTATCCTTCCAACCCTCTTCCTTTGTTTTTATGTTGTAATGTATTTTTGCATAGTGTTTAGTATTCACATGCTAACTATGTAGTAACTAAATACTCACATAATATTGTATATATTATTTCTTGTAACGTGGTAAATGTTTCTCACATGATATGTATATAAATTTCTCACATGTTTTGCTTGTAAATAAATCTTTGAAATAAATATTCACATGCTAATTATATAGTAAATAAATACTCACGTGTGTGTGTCTATATATATATATATATATATATATATATATATATATATATATATATATATATATTGTTTGCACAAACTTTTTTTTCAAAAATAAAAATGCCAAGTATCTTATTTCTTCACCATAAAGATAACGTTAGAAATAAATTAAAATAGGGTACTATCCTTTGGATAAGTGGTGTGGGGTGCCTAACACTTTCCTCACACGTAACCGAACTTCCGAGTCCAAAATCTTTGGTTTGAGACCTTTGGTTTACATTAATTAATAAACCCTTAAAATTGGTTTAGTTAATTAGGTGATTTACACCCTAACGTTTTAGAATTTGGGTTTTACTTTTAAATTTCAATGATGTTTGGATTTTACTCCCTAATATTTGAGGTTGTTTGGATTTTTTACCTGAAGTTTTAGAATTTGGGAGTGTAAAATCCAAACACTCCTAAATTTTAAGGAGTAAAATCCAAATTTTGAAACGTCAAGATGTAAAATCCAAACACTGCCAAATATCAGAGGTAAAATTCAAATTCTGAAACTTTAAAGTATAACCCTCAAACTTTAGTGGTGTAATTTTCCATATACGCATAAATAAAAATTGTAACAAACAGGCAGGTGACACGCAGGCAATAGTAGAGAGGCGCGAGCAAGATTATTGGTCAATTCCTCATACTGACTGAGAGACCAAAAGAAAAGAAAGCATCGAAGATTTTATAATCCCACCCTCCTCCTGATGAGTAGCACTTGGTGTATTGAACAAACCACAAACCAGAAATACTTATTAGCATTACGGGGAATCTAAACTAAAAAGACTTGTGGACCAAGCGACGAAATTTGAGTTGTCGCATGATTATATGATCCAAGAACCAACTATTGATCCATTAGACAAAGTCCCAATAAAGATTCTCGGCTCTGGGTGGCAACTTGCAAGCGGCTAGCTGGTAGGCACTTACACTATTTTAATTTGAAAATTATTTCACAATTGTTACTTAGCCATTCTCAATTAAAAAAATCTAAGGCACGTTTGGTAGACTGTAATAGACATTGTAATGTAATAGCTATTCCTATGACATAACTATTCGGTTGTTTGGTTATGTTTTTATTACAATGAATAGTTATTCCTTATGAATAGCTATTCTTCAAAATAAGGAATAACTATTCCTTATTAAAAGTACTGAATATCTATTCCTTCACCTTATGTAATAACTTTTTAAAAAAATTCTCTAAAAAGCCATTAGTTATCACATCTTCAAAAGGAGAGAAAATAAATTTTCCTTGTTATTAATTATTAGCTCCATTTTGAACACTCTAAAATAAGTGTATTTTAGGAAATTTAACTTAAAAATGATTTAATTACACATTCTTTTTATACTCTACTAAATTATAGATGCATATTCAGAATTCTATTCTTAAATGGTCACCAAACTAATGAATAGTAATACTTATTACATTCCAACTTAATGTATTCTTTGTAATACTTATTCCTATTTCCATGTAATAATCATTACAGTGTACCAAACGTGCCCCTAATGAAAATGATATGCGAAGAATTATATATCCAGCTTAGACTTAAAAGGGAAATAACATATTTAATAAGATCCCACCTAAATTCAACTTCTACCATATAAGTGACCAACCGTCCAACCTCATATCTCACTCCATAAGCCTCCATTTTAGGTGATTTTTATCGCGTAATTGGAGGTCTAGTTCTAAGTACTACAATTTTGAATAAAGAATCAATCAAAAAGACCAATAATTATTAGAGAGATTCAATGTTAGTCCTGTTGGAATCCTTGTGATGTCAAAAGTCCAATGCTCCGATGGTTCTACTAGAAAATCTCTGGAGCGTCAGTGTTTGTAAGGAATTCGAAAGTCCATTAATGGTAAGAGCTTGGAAAAGATGGGTCCATGCATTTTAAGGCCATTTCTAGGCCAGGAAACCTCGTTGTTGGATCGTTCTTTACTATAGTCAACTGTCTGTATCCATAATCCAATAATTGATTTCTTTGTTCACGGCCGGACAGACAGGTTAAATAAAATTCTGTAGACTTTAGACTAGATGTAAGTAAGTTTTATTCAGTGTTTCCAAACTTTTATTTTGGTCTCAACTCTATTTAAGGCGTTTTGTCATGGAATTGTCAAAGGGAGAAATTGTTAGGATATTTGCAACTTTTTACAAATGATTTTATAGTCAATGAAAAATATTTTACAAATTTGACCATATTTTACATGCAAACAAACGCTTGAAAAGAAAATATTTGATGAAAAATATTTTACCTCAATCCTCAAAACAAATGGCATATTTTTTTTTTACATGTATAATATTTTATGTTTGAAAATGTTTTACCGCAAAACAAACAAAATGATAATTTCATATAGTCATTAAGGGCCAAGTTCATAAGAAAAAGTTTTAAGTGCTCTACAAGAATCTTGATTGAGTAAGATTGGGTGTGTTAAGTGAAATTACAAATTAGACAGTCAGAATTTGAATTTAAGTTATACAAAATGATTTACCTAAAATTCACTTGAAACTTGTACGTGGGAGTTAAGTTTTAGGAGCTATTTGAGGAAATAATCACCTAATCCACACTGCCTTCACATGTCTTGAAAATGAAATAGAGTGATAAGCAAACAAAGCAAACACAATAATTAGAGATGTACGTGGAAAACCCTATAAGAGAGGTGAACAAACATAGTAGAGCAAAGGTTCCTTAGAATACTAGGGGCACGTTTGGTAAACTAAATAGGGATTACAACAAAAATTGTAATATTTATTATTAGGATTAAAATGTGATGTAATGGAATAAATAAACATATTCATAAGTTTGGTTGAAAGTTGTAACATTAGAAAAAACTTAAGATTTGTTTTAGGAAATATCTTACTTATACAATTATATTTTCTTAAAAATAATATATATTTTTTAAATTTGAGAAAGGGATGAGTTATTTTTTATTATTATTATTTTTTATAATTGTTACGTGTATATAGAAAGTTTGTTTATTTGAAAATATAATAATTTTAAAAATTATTGCACATACTAAGGAATAATTATTACATCCCTTTTAGAGGGGAATATTCATTCCTTACTTTAAAATATAGCTATTCTTAAGGAATGGCTATTCCTTGTAATAAAAACATAATCAAATTAAAGATTAGACAAACCATAAAAATAACTATTACATCACAGTGTCTATACAGTCTACCAAACATGCCATAAATTAACCCTTTACAAGTTGTTTTCCTCACAACCACTATGTTTATTTCTTTCTCACTTAGAGCATCCTCAACAGTGGAGCTAAAAATATAGCTATTTGGCACCTACAAAAGTCACTTTATCTATTTTACCTCTCCACACCCAACATCAATGGATCTATATTTTTAGCTATTTGATTAAAATAATACAAATAACTCATTAGAATAATAATAAAAACATCCACAGTAAAAAAAAAATTAAAAAAATAAAAAATAAAAAAAAAACACCTACCCAAATCCTCAATCTTTTTCCTCAACCCAGACCAAACAAAATCACCAATCACAAACAAAATCAAAAATCACCAATCATGAACAATATCAAAAATCACCAACACAGCACAAACACGGCGTGGGTCGGCGAGCTGGGTTAGCAGAAACCCAACACAAACACAAACATAAACCTAGCACAAACCGAAGCCAAACCCAAAAATCAAGCTCTAACAGAACAGATGAAGATGAAGATTCAACATAACAGATCAGCAATGGGGCTTGGAGAGATGGGTCTCGGCGAGATGGGTTTGGGGAAATGGGGTCTCAGCGAGATGGGTTTGGGGAGATAGGGTCTCGAAGGTAGGCGAACTGGCCGACAAGCTGAGGGATAAGGGAGACAAGGGAGGCACTAGACAGCTAGAGAGAGAGAATAAAAAAAAAAAAAAAAAAAAAAAAAAAAAAAAAAAAAAAGAAGAAGAAAGAAGAGAAGCCGAAGAGAGAGAGAAAGAAAGAAAAGAGAAAATATTTTTTTAATGAGAGAAGAGAGAGAAGTTTAATAAAATTTTTTATTTTTTATTTAACTTCTTACTACAGTGCACAGCCATAAATGGTGGTACTAAGCAATATAGCTATTTAGCACCACTATTATAGATGCTCTTAATGTCTTTTTTACCTAGAAAAGTTCTCTTCTTAACCAACACCCAACCCCCTCTTTTTATAAGCCAAGGAGGCAAATGACCTTTGTACATGTGTTGCTATCCTATTGCATCCCCCTACAAGCCATTACCTAGTACAGTCAGGTCATGCGCTGTTGTTGCCAGAGGTGCAACATCGAGCTGAGCATTGTTGTCCTTGGTCTACTGATGCAGGCAATGAACAATAAAAAAACCTTCACATAGCTATATTGATATTGGTCATGCAGTTAATTGGCCAATGAGAGCTCAGTATCAAGGTCCTTCCATGGTTGGTATGGCACTAGCCAATGGTAGTGCTCTTTGCCCCCTGTAGGCTGCATTTGTGAAAGATGCAATTTGTCTCATTCCTATGACAATATCAAAGGGTAGGAGTAAGGGTGGAATATTTTATCCAAACCCATTAAAGCACCTATTACTCACTTAATTTAGATAAGTCTTGACCCAAACCAATCAAACATTTGAATTAAATGGGTAAAGACACATTGGGTATTTAATTAAATGAGTCTTAATGGATAAACTAATTGAGTACTTACTGGGTTACCCATTTACATTTATAAACAAAAACATAATACAATCAAAACCCTAATTCCTAACACAGCCGCCTAATACTTATAATTTAATAAAAATAAAAAATAAAATAAAATAAAATAAAAACACAGCCTTCTGAGTCCTTACCTCCAAGGCTCTAACTCACTCTCCCTTTCTCCTCTTTCTTTTTCTTGTTGATTTTATTAGGTTTTCCTCTCATTTTCCACCTTCCAAACGCTGAGATCCTCTCTCCCTTTCTCCTTCTTTTTTTTTTTTTTTTTTTCCTTCTTGTTGATTTTCTTAAGCCCCATTTTCATCTCGATTTTCTCTTCCTTTTGCTGTAGCAACTATAGTGGAACTGTACCGAATTTGATGAATCACAAAAACTTGAATCGATTTTAAGTGAAATCGAATCGTTAGGAACCGAAGTATGCGAACTGAAGCCAAGAGAAGGAGCAGGTTAGGTGTGTGGAAAACCCATAACTCATTTTCCAACCTTCTAAACGTAGAGATCCTCTCTCCCTTTCTCAATTTCCTTTTTCTTGTTGATTTTCCTCTCGTTCTCCACCTACCAAATGCTGAGATCCACTCCGAGGCATGGCAACAGCTTCAATATTTTCCTTTCTTTCTCTCTCATCTATTTTTGATCTGGGTCTCAATCTCGTGGTTCATTTTCTTTCTCACTTTGCTTAAAATCTTGCTTGTTTCATAAGAAAATTGAGAAAAATATAAGCTAAATTCTTGTTTGGTTCAAGAGAAAATGGAGGAAAATATAAAACAAAGCAAGAATTTTTAATCTCTTAAAATAATTGACTATTTTCTATTTTTTAATAAAATATAAAATAATTGACTATTTGTTTTTCCAAAATTGTTGTCCTAAACTCCTAAAAGCATCCACAGCAGTGGAGCTAAAAATTCAGCTATTTGGAACTACAGAAAGTTACTTTATCTATTTTACCTACTCACTTTACAAAACATGCTGCAGCAATGGATCTATTTTAGCTTTCAATACAATAAAATAATATAAACATCACAATAAAATAATATATCTACTACAATAAAATAATATATCTACTATAATAAAATAATATATCTACTACAATAAACAACAATCACAACCACCCGCAATCGCTACCGTTGCCACTACTGCCGCCCCCACCGACTCTTCCACTACCGCCGCCACATGATAGCAAATAATCGTCTAGTGTTAACAAATGATTTTTTAAACCCCAAATTATACTTACACATTTTTTTTTTACTAAAACAATTTCTCAATCATCATGATAGCAAGCAAATAATCATCTAGTGTAACAATAATATTTTGTTTTTACCCCAAATTATATATATACAATTTGATCCCACCCACACATGCCAAGTCCCTCTACTCTTTCTCACTCACATGCTGCCTTTCTTCCTTTTCTTTTCTGGTTCAGACTCAACACGCCGCCCAGCTACCTTGCCTTCTTCTCCCATGTTGCTCCCATTCCCTCAACCAAGCTGTCACTGCTCCAAGATCCTTTTCCCTTTGATTGAACCCAAAAATCCATGCCGCTAAATCCATGCTTTGCACTTCTCCCCCTGACTGAACCAAAAAAGCTTGAAGAAGTCAAAGCCGCCGCCGCCGCCGCCGATATCTAGCAAAGCCGCCAACGATGTCAAAGTCAAAAACTGCCAAATCTTTCATCTTTCTCTTCCGATTTGCCGCCGTGGGTTTTGGTGATGTTTTGGCCATGGGTTTTGTCGATGTTTGTTTGTTTTTTTTTTTTTTTTTTTTTCCTAGTAGTGGTGAGTTTGATGAGTGTGGGCATGGTTGGGTTTGTGACTAATGTGGTGGTGGTGGTGGTGGTGGGGGTTGCCGTGGTGGTGGAGGTGGTGATTGATATTGGTGGTGGTGGGCTTGATAAGTGTGGGTATGGTTGTATTTGTGACTGATGTGGTGGTGGTTAGGGGGGGGGGGGGGGGGGGGTTGCCGTGGTTAGAGCTGGGTCTATGGCGGCGTGGGTCAAGGGGGCGGCGGCATGAGAGGTTTGAAAGTTGAGAGATTGTGAGAGTTTTGAGAAGAAGAAAAAAAAAAAATTTAATCCGGCTGGAGGAATAAATTTTTTTTTTTTTTTTAGCTCTAAGCTACAATGCACATCTATAGATA
This sequence comes from Quercus tomentella, assembly GCA_028535165.1. Lineage (NCBI taxonomy): Eukaryota > Viridiplantae > Streptophyta > Magnoliopsida > Fagales > Fagaceae > Quercus > Quercus tomentella. The sequence goes on along the minus strand of JAPQVY010000155.1, from coordinate 62,220,588 downwards.
GATGTGCACTGTAGAAATGAAGCTAAAAAAAATAGCTTTAGCTCCACTGCTGTATGCTTATTTTTGTGTTTTGGTTGAGCTAAAATAGTTATATAACTTTTTAGCTCCACTGCTACAAGTGCTCTAATTGTCTAATGGGTATAATGGGTCAATTGGGTGGGTGTCTAAATTAAAAGATGTTGGGTGGATAATAGGTATTTAATTTATATTTATACGGGCCATAAATAGATAATTAGATAATTATATATCTAGATCATTTATGATCCAACCCAAACTGCACCCATCCTGCTCAATTGCCACTCCTACCTTGCATGAGCCATTAGCACCACCTCCAGGTTGTACATTTTTGCTTTGTCTTGGCATATTCATTCTTGTATTTGTAAGACGATTCTTTCCAGAGACTGATACACGTGTAAGGCTAGGATGGCTTAGAGGAACCACGTTCTTAAAAGTTTGTAAAGCATTAGCATTGGGAAATTCCAATTCTACTCTATTTTACCATTCCAAAAAGCCACTTTATTATTATACCATACCATTTTACAATACCTCCAGCATCCCAAAACTCTATTTTTATTTAAATATTATTTTTTAATCTTTCTTTATTATTTCTTTCCAACCGTCACTTTTTTTTCAGACTTGGCATGATTCATCACATTTTCCTGGGCTTTTCAACAGTCATTTTTTTTTTTCCTCTCTTTCTCCTTCAACCTCTAGCAACGGTTCAACACACAGAGCCACACACACATAGAGACCCATGATACACCGATCAACCTATCCAAACCCATCACCACACACACAGAGCCACACACATACACAAACACAAACACAAACCATCAAACCATCAACAAAGCCACACACACACAAACACAAACCATCAATAGAACCACGCACACACAAACCATCAAACCAGTTGGAGCCAACAATGGCCACCACACCCACCACCCAAGAAACCGATCAGCAAACCCAAGCCACTGATCAGCAAACCCACGCCGCCGATTTGAAACCCAGGCCATCAAAAATACCTAGAAAAACGCCATCACCGTCGTGAGAAATGCCGTCACCGATCAGCAAACGCCATCACTGCCACACCTTCGTCGGACCTTGCTTCGGCCAACAGTGAGTCAGAGAGTGAAAAAGGGTAGATGAGAAAACAGAAACCAAAACCAAAACCAAACCAAAACTAAAGCAATGCCACTGGAGCAAACCCATTCAAAAAAAATCATCACTGGAGCCACCATCGGAGCTACCGATGATCAATCTAACCGATCCATCCACCGATCAACAGATCCACCGTTTCAAACCCACCAATCAACCGATCCAAACCCACCATCAGCCGATCCCAGCCCATCGATCCAAACCCAGCTTGCCAATCCACACTGATCCAACCTCCAAAATCCAAAACCCAGCATCGGTGCAAGCTTTGAACAAGAGAGATGTGAGAGAGGGTGTGAGGAGGGAGGAGCTGTGACTTGTGAGAGACAGAGAGAGGACAGTGTAGAGAATAAAATATTGATTTTGGTTTTACAATTGTGCTATAGTACAATTCTAAAGGTAGAATTGCACTGTAGTAGTATTGCAAAAAAATTTGCAATACTTAAGTTTAGAATTCTTTGATGCAGAGACATTTGGGGTTGCAAATGCCAAATTCTCCTTACATTTGGTATTCGCATTCCCCAATGCTAATGCTAGTCTTGATCCTAACCCTATTGACTGTACAAAACTCAATCAAGTGAGTTGTGAGTTTGGCCAAGAATTTCAATTTTTTTCCTAATTATTCCTGTAGTCAACCAACCCTCAATTGCTACTTGTTACTTGTACATATAATAGAACATAGGAGAGACTACCTATTATCCTTGAGAGAAATCCTTGTAGCCTCCATACCTTCACCCTCTCCAATTAGACTTACCTTTGAAAGGAGATTTCATCCAAACATTTTTTTTTTTTTTTAAATTTTATCCATGAGCGTGTTAGATTGTTGCTGGAAACCACATATATAATTACAAATCTTCAAATGGCCTATTGTAGAAGGAATTGTAGTCAATGATTGAATTGCAAAGCCAAAAGCTATTGAAGAGAAGCGGGCAGAGCAACCTATTGCAATAGGAGCGAGGAACTAAAAGTATCTTACTTATACTGGAGGTTTTCTAAGTAGTATTGTATCACAACTATCTTTATAGCGGATTCGGTGTTCTGGGCGTGGCCTCGGAGAGTATACCCATTGCAAGTTTTCTCTTCGTCAACATATCGCTTGTTTGCATGTGTGAGTTGTGACGTGATTGCTTTGTGTTTACTATAATCGTATTACCCATGAAAACGGTTAACTAATCAATTGGACCATTTGTGTAAGCCGTGCATAAAGGTCTAAGCACAATTTTTCATGGCACCTTGGTGTGTGAGAATCTATTGAAAAATTGGTATCTACAACTAAAAAAAAGGTTGCTTTTTGTATAATTAAAATAGAGAGTATTATTTTAAATGCTCTTGAGTGTCTTTTAGGGTTAAATGCTTTGTAAATCAATTGATATTTTTTGGTGATTTTAACAAAGACATTCATAATTCTGATCCTCATCTTCCCATTTATTGTAACTATCAAATTTTATAAATATATATATATATATATATTCTTTTTTTTTTCTTCTTCTTTCTTTGGAGTAGTTTAGAAGGATGACGATTTCGTACCGTACCGGCCGATACCGCCGGAATATTCCGTTCCGGCGCCTGAACCGATACAGAAACAAGGCTGATTCGTACCGCCTAAAATACCGGGGTGTACGGGCTTGTTTCGGCTATTCCGGCGAATTTCGGAGCTTTTCGGGCGGTATTTTCATTTTGGACCGGTACAAATATAACTGGGTTTTTTTGAAAAAACTTGATACTTACAGCAACTTACAGCAACTAGTGACCATCATTGAAGCATCAACTTGCTAGATCATCAACAACATCATCTTCTTCTTCGTTTTAGCCACTTAGATCTTCTTTTTAGCCATTGTAATCACTCCCTTCTTCATCTGCTCTCCCCCTGCTTCGTTTGCTCAGCTTGTTGAAATTCTTTCTCTACTTTTTTGAGAAGCTTTCTCTGCTTGGGGGAGAGCAGATGTAAAATTTAAAAGCAAATAAAATAAGAGGCTGCTGTACCTATTTCGCTTGGTTTCTCCGCCAAAAGCATAAAAGCCTCTTATTTTATTTGCTTTTCCCAAAGCCACGTGACTCTCCATGCTTATTTTGCTCTTTCAAATTTCAATTACTTTTTATTTTTTATTTAGTCAATTGCAGCATTAGCATTGGAGAATGCTAATGCCATATCTAAGGGAAATTTACAATTTTAAGCCCCAAAACCAACTGCATTGGAGAATGCTAAACGGCAGTATTGCAAATTTTTTTGCAATACTGCTACAGTGCAATTCTAAACATAGAATTACACTGTAGCAAGTATTGTAAAAAAATAATAATATTTTATCTCTCTCTCTCTCTCCTCTGTCTCTCATCTCTCATCTCTGTCTCTCCAATCTCCATCGCCGAACCTCATCTCTGTCTCTCCAATCTCCATCGCCGAACCCAGCACCTGCAACCCAGCACCATATCACGCCATCCGCAACAGCCACCCGCAACCCAGCACCACAGAGCACAGCCACTCCATCGCCGAACCCAAAACCTGCAACCCATCTCATCTTTTTCAGTTTCTGCGGTGCTCACCAAGCAAGACACTCTCCGAGAAGAGGAAGAGTCTGAATCAGAACCCACTTTCAGTTTCAAAGGCTACGTTGCCCAGAAAGCCAATTCCGTCAACCAAGCCCTCGAAGCCTGTGTTTCGCTTAAGGACCCAAAGAAGATTCACGAGGCTATGCGCTATTCTCTCCTCGCCGGTGGCAAGCGAGTCCGACCCATGCTTTGCATCGCGGCGTGTGAGCTCGTCGGAGGCACCGAGTCCATAGCCATGCCCGCCGCTTGCGCCGTCGAGATGATCCACACCATGTCTCTCATCCACGACGATCTTCCTTGCATGGACAACGATGATCTCCGCCGTGGAAAGCCCACAAACCACAAAGTATTCGGCGAGGACGTCGCGGTTCTCGCCGGCGATGCGCTTTTAGCCTTCGCTTTCGAGCACATAGCGGTTTCTACGGTGGGTTAATTGGCATTCTACATCTTCTTCTTCAAAGTGAGGGAAAAGCAACGGAAATGAAGGATTGGAGTGGTTATTGTCGGATTATTTCACCACCTCGCCGGAAATGAAGGATTCGGCGGAAGTTACAGAGGGAAGGGCGGAAGTTACAGAGGGTAGAGCTGAAAATGAGAGAGAGGAGAGAGATGGGAGAGAAGAAAAAATTTTGATATATATTATTTTATTTTGTAAATATATTATTTTAATAAGTAGAAGAGGAAAATAGAAGTTTGGGATGTGGAGGTATTGTAAAATAAGATGGTATAATGATAAAGTTAGTTTTTAGAATGGTAAAATAGAATAGCATTAGCATTTTCCAATGCTAATGCTCTTTTAGATGGGCAAGTGTCAACTTCTAGACTTCTAGTGGCATGGAGTTTAGTTTAACTGGTTACATGGGTCATAAATAAAAATTTAATTATTCTTTAAATGTATTAACAAATTATTTTAAGTCCTAAAGAACATAGAAGGGATAAGTTCTAAGAGAATTATTATTATTATTATTATTATATAAAATAACGGTAAATTCGAAACGGTACACCGGTATTGACCGGTATCCGAAATATATCGTACCGGTGGTCAAATCGGTACAGCCTCCGGTACGATATTGACTTCCTTTGTTTAGATTCATTGAATTGTTTAGCATAAATAGTATATTAAAGTATACTTTTGCTCCTTAAAGTTTGGGTTTATTTTTATTTTGACCCTTTATGTTTCAAAATTTATTTTATCCCTTCATGTTTAATTATGTTTTCAAATTATCCTTGTTATCTATTTCTATTAGTAATCTAACTGTTAAATGTCTTTCATGTTTAACTATTTCATGAAATAATTTTTTTTTTTTTTTAATGTTTGGAATGCAAGAATTTCATTATTACAGGTAGAAAGACATATTCTGGATGGTCAGATTACTGGTTAAAATTGATAATAGGGCAATACAAAAAACAAAATCAAACATGAAGTACCAATATCAAAATTTTGAGACGAAATGGGTTAAATGAAAACAAGCCCAATTTTAAGTGCCATAAGTTTATTTTAATCTAAAAAAATGAGATGAGTAAACGTACAACTCTACTAAAAAGGATTAAAATTTTAAAAAATTAAACAAAAACTAACTTAAAATATAATATAAGTAGTCCTATTTTCCTATATACATAAATAAATGGATTCTCTCTCGTTTAATCTCTTAACTTAAAAGATAAGTAGTCCTATTTTCCTATATACTTAAATAAATTATTCATTTCAATCATACATACCATTTCTGCTGTCGGTAGGGGTAATGGTGTCTTACTGTCTTCTCGGGCATTAGTATACAATATAATATTAAAATTTTATAAACCAATATGTCAAAAAATATATTTTTTTTAATCTTTTTTTGCTGAATAAGATTTTACCATACAACTTGCTGGATCAAACTTTCATTCGCAGAAAAAGGAAATTACAAGTTTCAGAATTCAGAGCACTGCCTACCTATACACAACTATTTTAATTTTACATAGATGCAGTAGCTGCATCATTTTAGTTAGTAATAAGCACAATCATTCTTAGTGTCCAACAATATATTTGATCTGAAATGATTCAATCAAAGGGGATAAAAATAGCATATCCAACACATATATATATTTGAACTTTAAATTCATTCATAAATAAGACAAAGGTAAAGTAAAAACGCAAAAGATAAATAGCTAGCATATCCAAGTCCATCACATTATTTAAGCATAGCCACACATAAATCTTAGTATATGGTAGATAGATATACAAATATTTAATTGCAACCTCTTCGTTTGAACGGATCACATGTTTCTCCGACGGGTTTACCGTTTCTCTGGGGGAAGCAGGTCTTATACGGTTTGACTCTTGAACAAAGAGCAGAGTTTCTGCCTCGACTGGCATCAGTGACATGCTTAAAGTCAACGAGCATTCTGCTTATCTCTGAGTCGAAAATGAACTCCGACTCCTCCACAGGGTCCTCGAAACTGGAGGTGGCGTTGCCCTTGAGTGAGGTAGCAGCTCCACAGTGATCAAGGTTGAGAACAATAATCAACATGACTACTGAGATAGCTAGTAAAGGACCCCTCTTTGCTTTGTTTTCCACCATTTCTGCTGCTGCTGCTCAGTGCTAGTCTTGGGAGTAAATTGTTGTGTATGAAGACTGGGGGGTGAGAGATAATGATTTAAAAGACGACCCAATGAGTAAAGCGTTGGACCAGTTCAAGCACTGCACATGATTCCTATTTTGTTTGTTTATGATGTAATTTTTTTGATAGAGATTCCTCTTTTACTTTTTGGTGACTGGGTGGGGGGTGAGACATAATGATTTAAAAGACGACCCAATGAGTAAAGCGTTGGACCAGTTCAAACACTGCACATGATTCCTATTTTGTTTATTTATGATATATTATTTTGATAGAGATTTCTCTTTTACTTTTTGGTGAGACGTCAAGAAAGGCCCTTCACGCGGCATTTTGTGGGCCATTTTGTTAGGCATGTCCACACAATAATTATTCGCATAAACACACAAATAGTTTAAGATCCACACAATCCTGATCCTAATCCTGAACTTTTGTTCTTTTGTCTTTTAATTTTTTTAATCTATTTTTCCCCCTTTAATTAAATTGAATCAAAATTTCACCGAATTTATTAACCAATCACAAAATACCACTTCATAGTTCATATTATCAAGTTTACGTGGCACATTTAAAATGGTTAATTACAAAATGCTACATGCTATTTAGTGGTTCTCATTGTCAATTACTCAGAAACTAATTTTCTCAGAAACTAATAGAAAATTTGTCAAGTGTCACTTAATGAACATCACAAAAGATATTCAAGGGTCAATCACATGTCGACACATATTGATATTTTTAATTTAAAATGAAATAAACTATATTATTATCATGTGACATTTTAAATTAAGGCACATTGGCTAGTTAAACAATGTCATATGTCCCTTGCAAAACAAGATTTAAAATTCTCTCATTTAAATTATGACACATGTCATCAATCAAATTTAACTGTCATTAAACCTTCTCAGGAATCTTATTAATAGAGACTCTTATCAGTATGGTAAGACAGATTTAAAAGTCTTAAAACTCTACTAGAATCAAGTTTCAAAGCCTTTAAGAATCGCAATTGTCAAAGAGGTTTGTTGAATTCAAGCTCCAAATCCTTGAAAAACTTTCTAAATTAGAAATCTTCGAATACGAAGAACATTCATCTCTTCAAACCTTAGATTTCTATTGGAATCAAGCACCAAAACCTTCAAGAATTTTAACATTTGAAACTCTATCAAATCAAGCTTTAAGGTCCTAAAAATCTTCTGCATCAAAAACCTTCGAATACAAAAAACATTCATCCAAATCATCATTTCAAGTCTCATAGTTCTACTAGAATCCAACTTCAAAATCTCTAGAAATTTTAAGAACTCTAATTCATTGAAGCTTCACTAGATTCAAGCCCTAGAACTCTGAAGAACTTTCACACAAATCTTCGAAGACCAAGAACACACGAATCACATTTGAAGAACGCGAAGAACGGAAAATCTCTAACAAGTGCACAGCTAGAGATTCATCACAATTTCTTTTCAAAGATCATTTAATCAGCTTTCCAACCAAAGTAGAAGAAATTTTGTGTGAATGAAGACTACATTGGCACAATTCCCAAATCAAAGATTTTTCCAAGAAAATTGAATCACATGCTTAGCATGTTGTAATTGAATGCAAATATAGAGAAGTGTACTCCACTCATTCATAAATACAAATTTATATTTGTGAAACATCTTCAATTGATTGATTTTTATACTTCGGAACTTTGTGTTTACATTAGCTCCCAATGACTAAAATGTTTTTGTAAACAACCTAAGTTTATGCTTGGCTAACCACTAACCTCTTCCCAACATGGCTATCAAGGCCTCTATTATAATGGCCAGAATTATTCGTAATAATACGTTTCACTTCCTTATAATTAAGGAAGAAAAGATTTCATCTTTAAGGGCCATAGTATAATGAGTAATGCTATAGACACAAATATTTTATAACATTTTTATAAACTGTTGATGTGAAAAATTCTTATTGGTTCTCATCTTAACCCACCACTAATATCACATTTTTACTTACCAATAACTGCCCACTATATTGGTAGTTTGTAAAATAGTATATAAGAAAAAAAAATCACAATTCAAGAATAGCAAGTGTATTATATATAAAACTAAATTAATAAATGAAGCAAAAAGTTGTTTCAATTGGTTTTCACCTCCTGAAATTATCAAATTGTTTGAAAAATTAATATATGAAAATCCAAACTAATATTTATGTGATATGAACATAATTTTTTAATATTTTTTATGCTTTATAGTTTTTTAGAATAAAATTTATAGTTAATTTTGCTAATTTTTATAATTTTAATAACTTTATTTGTATTTTAATTAATTACTAATTAATTATAACATCATTACTATTTAATCACAATCAATCTCCTCAAAAAAAAAAAAAAAAAAAAATCAATCTCTATTCTAACCTGTGTGTTTTGATTTTTTGAATGGTTCAGTTTTTTATACCATAGGTTTAATAATATTAATAGTTCTTATAAAAATATATATATATATTAATAGTCCGAGTTTGGATAACAATAAATTATTTCAAATTTCCGTAAAATATCTTAAACAATGAAGTTAAATTCAATAAAGATTCCAAGCAAAAGTCCGAGTTTACATCCTATCATATCATTTATTTTTCTCAAATAAAAGAAATAAAATTGGAGGGAAAAGTCATTGGAATTGCCGCAATTAACTGAGACAAGTTGAAGAATAGTGAAGAAGACATTTGAGAACAGAACATCTAGGAGGTAGGGGAAAGAGATGAAACCCGAAGCTGGTGAACAAGATCAAAACCACAAAGCAACTTGCAAGTAACAATGCAATGGAAATTTCAATTGAAAAAGGGGCGCAAAAACAAAATTCTAAGACTTCTAAAATAATTTTTCTATTTCAATTAACTCAATTGATAAAGTTCTTTAAAATTTAAATAAAATATTGGAGCTTTGACCTCACCTAGTGTAATTGATTTTAAATGGCAATTAGTAGTGTTAGGACATATGTGATTCAATGTTAGGAACATATATCACTATGTTATGTAATTGGCTAATCCTTCGACAAAACACACTTTACTTGTAATTTGGTAGATCTAAGATATGTTTAATGCTTCAAGAAACAAGGTTTCAAGTTCAAGTGTTAAAGCCATGCAAGTCTGTCCAAGAACCAAGTCAGAAAGTGCTGTTCATTAAAACTCGACACCTCTCGATACCTAGCTTATCTTTCGAGCTCTTCAGCTGCTTTCTCGACACCTCTCGATAGCTAGGTGGATCGATCGAGAAAGTTTTTGTCCCCTCGATAGCTACCTCGATCCATCGAGCTTTTTTTGCTGTGGACACCTCTAGACACCTTCTCGACAGCTACATCTGTCGAAACTTTTAAAGCTCGACACCTCTCGACACCTATCTATTTGTCGAGAATTACTGAGGTTCTATAAATAGGGTCAGCGCAATCCAAACTTCACTTTGCTCGATCTCTCTCGATCTCTCTAGACTCTTCAACTCCTTAAACCTCTCTCTCTCTCTCACTCCAAACCTCTTCCTTAATGATTTTTCGGCTTTAATCAAGTTTCCTTCACTTGGTAAGTGTCTTAATCCTTCATTTTCATATCTTTTGACCTAAAAATTGGGGTTTTTTGGAAAATGTTTGGGATTTTTCAAATTGATGAGGTTTTTGCAAACTTTTTGGAATGGGTTTTGAAGATTTGATCTTAAAAACTTCATGCATTGCATCTCATGTGTTATCTGTATATATTAAGAGGATTTAGGAAGTTAGTTATTGCTTTTTTTACTGTCAAAAATACCCCTAAATTAATTAACTAACAACTTAAAAATGGGGTTAAAATAGTAAATTGGCAAAAGAAAGTTAGTTATTGCTTTTTTTACTGTCAAAAATACCTCTATCTAAAACTTAAAAATGGGGTTAAAATAGTACATTGATAAAAATAATAATTTCTTACTTTTACGTTGAAATATTTTCCTGCTTTTAATAAACTCCTACTTCTATTCAATAGCATAAAAAACCACACGTGTTGTCAAAAAAAAAAAAAAAAAAACTCCCCAATGATGTCAAAAAAAAAAAAAAAAACGTGTACAATAAATCTTCCCCACTTTTCTTCTCAAAAAAAGAACTTCCCACTACTCACATTTGTAAGAAAATAACTACCCCTCCAATAAAATAAGCAAAAACTATCCCACTTAAAATAAATAAATAAATAAAAATAATAATAATTTGTGTCAGTACGTTTGTAAGAAAATAACTACCCCTCCAATACAATAAGCAAAAACTATCCCACGTTTAAAACAAAAAAGTGTCAGTTGAAATAATTTTTATCAGAACTTCTCATAAAAAAAGAACTTCTCAGTTGAAATAGAAAAAAACTCTTCTTCCCCACGTCTACTCCTATTATTCCGGTTGGAAATAGAATTTTTGTTTGCACATCAACAAAAACTCTTCTCAATCATTACCAATCCTATTCCTAATTAAAATGCAATTTCTATCAGGTGGCTACATCTTTATATAAAAGGAGCCTGCCTGTGGTTTAATTGAATATAGAAGAGAAAAACACATGGATCACGTGACTTTTTATTAGTGCTGTGGAACTTTTCAAAATTCTGTCCTTCAACAAGCCGAAGAAGAAGATTTTTCAAATTGTAAGATTTTTCTTTTGTTTAATTAATCAATTAATTTACTTTTCTTTGCTTAGTTTTGTAATTCGCTTTGTTCTCAAATTGAACTTTCACGCTTCTCTACAAGATTTAGGTAATCCTTTCGTTAAATACTTATTGCAATTCTCCACTGATTTAGATATTCACTAACTGTTACTGTAGACGACTAAATTTCTAGTTCGAAATAAATCAAACAAGTAAAATAGTTTCTCAAATGCGAATTTGTATTGATGATTGTATGGTACAATTCTCTGAAATTACAAAAGAGTGATCCTCTGATTCGATCTCCTTGCAAGACTTGTTGATTGGATTTGTGGTAATGTGATTTTGACTTGAACACAAAATATCCTTCAATTTGGTTGAAGGATGGATTGAAGATTCTTGAAACGGAATTACAATGAATCTCTAGCTATGAGCTTGTTAGAAATCCTTTGTTCTTCACGTTCTTCGTGTTCTTCGTGTGTTCTTCGTCTTCGAAGGTTTGTGGTGGAAGTTCTTCGGGGCTTTAGAAGCTTGAATCCGTGGGGCTTTAGAAGCTTGAATCCGTAGAGCTTCACTGATTTGTGATTTGTTGATGTTTTCGAACACTTTAAGCTTGATTCCCGCAAACTTTAGGATCTAGGTAGACAATTTGGATGATTCTGCTTCGAATGTTCTTCGTATTTGAAGGTTGAAGTTCTTGAAGGCTTTAAGGCTTGATTCCTGCAGAGCTTCTGTACTTCTGAGTGCTTCAGATGGCTTTGTGTCCGTTTAAATGCCTTAGGAAGGCTTCTATTTATAGGAGTTTAGAGGTGGGTGAGCGACACGTGGCGGAGTCTGATTGGTGACACATGTCACAGCCTGATTGGTCTGCCTATGTCATCGCTTACACGCGCTGGACTACTTGTGTCATCGCTTACACATGCTGTTGTGTGATTGGTTTTTGCATGACACTTGGCAAATTTCTGTTGGTTTCTGAGTGGTGATAGCAAAACCTAGCAGCAATACGTGGCGCTTTGTAATTGGCTGTAATTTGTGGACTTGGTAGTATGACGTGTCAGCTTGTGATAGGTCGGGAATTTTCCCTCTCTACAGTTACATCCAACGTAAGATTACAAAATCGTTTCTAAATTAACATTGGTGCCTTTACATGTCTGAGTAGAAAGAATTGTAGTATTCAGGTTTAGCAAATTTTAAGATAGCTGAAATTTTGTATGATATAGGTTTTTTTTTTTTTAGTCGTGTAGGTGTAAGGAATTTTTTTTTTTTTTTTTTTTTGCTAATACCAGCGGATGTGTTTGTGAACAGTTAAAAGTCTTAAATTTTAGATAAGTTTTTTTGGGTAAAGATTTAGAAAGAAATTTTAGATAAGTTAAAATCTAAGATTTTTAAGTTTTTACTTATCTAAAATTTTAAAAGGAGTAACCGAGTAAGAACCATGTATTCTGGGTGACTTTTTCATTTTTTTTTTTTTTTTGAAGTGATAATTGATTATCTTAACCAATTTTTATTAAGCCTTCAACGTGTAGGTGTAAGGATTTTATTTTATTTTTTTTGGAGAAAGATATTTTACATAAGCTAAAACTTAAGATTTTTAAGTTGTTACTTATCTAAAATTTTAAAATTTAGTTAAGGAGTAACCGAGTAAGAGAAATTTCTAAACAATTTTAAAAGTTTTATTTTATTAAAAAAATTTTAAAAAATAAATAAAAGAAAAGATAAGGATTAGAAGTTAAGACTAAGAGTATAGCTTGAATTGCCAAATTCAAATGGGAGAACGTGTGTGTGGTGATGGAAGTTTGTATTTGTGTAGAAGTTGAGTATTTTAAATTTTAAATAGCTAATGGATGGCTTTCCTATGTGCAAAAAAAAAAAAAAAAGTAACTAAATTTCATGTTTATCTTAATCTAAAAAAAAAAAAAAAAAAAAATTAGTGTTTGCTATTTATTCATAGAATATTTAAAGTCCAACTATTACTTCTTCTTTTTTTTTTTTTTTTTTTTTTTTTTTCAAATTGTTGCAAATCCGTATAATATGTCACTTTTGTTGTCTCTTAATTCACTAATGGGAAGCATTGATTTTAATTTTTAATCAAATTTGTATTAACTAGATATGAGTGCCGGAAATACACAAGCGCATCCTATAGATAATAGAGATTGTGGAACAACAGACATTGAACACAGTCAAACTTATTTAGAGACAAATCGAATAAATTTAAATGAAGGTCCTGTGCAAGTGGTAGGCGTAAATCAGCTTACACATTTTCGTCGTTTGGCTCGCAATATATCAATTGCGCAAAATGAAGCCCAACTTAGTAGTGGTGAGAATATAGCTAATCAGATTAACCTTTTCTTTTTTTTTTTCCCTTTTTGTTATCTTTTTTATTTTTATTTTTTTTGTTGCAAATCCATATAATATTTTTGTTATGTACCATCACATTTTTATAAAGTACTGCAAAATATGTCACTTTGGTTGTCTATTAATTCACTAATGGGAAGCATTGATTTTATTTTTAATCTAATTTGTATTAACTAGATATGAGTTCCAAAAATACACAAACGCATCCTATAAATAATAGAGAACATGGAACAATAGGCATTGAGCACGGTCAAACTGATTTAGAGACAAATCAAATAAATTTAAATGAAGGCCCTGTGCAAGTGGTAGGCGTAAATCGGCTTACACATATTCGTCGTTCGGCTCGCAATATATCAATTGCGCAAAATGAAGCCCAACTTAGTAGTGGTGAGAATACAGCTAATCAGATTAATCTTTTTTTTTTTTTTTTTTAATTTTTATTTGAGGAAGGGCTTTTTGTAATCTCATTGGTCCCACTCTATTAGAGTTAGAGTTATTCTAACCTTTATATATATACATATAATAATAATATTGTTACAGATGAACCAACTGAACGAACAAATTTTCAAATGTCTCGGACAAATCGATTAACTACCATACGACGAAGGGCTCGAACTATTTCAAACCCTACTAATGTCATACGCCACTCTCATGGTAATGTTAATGTATCCAACCATTCCCAATCTTTATCTTGCATATATCATTACAATATTTTTAATGTCAAGATCAACAATATTACTAACTCACTGCTCATGTTATATTTACTTTCATTCCAGATTATCCAAATATAATGCCAAATGACTTTGAGGCTGGACCAAGTAATATGAATCCTGACATTAATGATGGTATATTCATTACAGTCTAACATCATCTCATGTATTTAAATATTTTATACAATTTTCTTCGGTACCCAACCATTTTTAACCATAATTTTGCATATAATGTTACAAGATTTTTAATGTCAAGATCAACAATATTATTAACTTATTGATGAATTTAAATATATGCTTCATTCCAGAATATCCAAATATAATGCCAAATGACATTGAGGCTGGACCAAGTGACTTGAATCTCGACATTAATTATGGTAAGCTCATTACAATCTATTAATAAAGTTTACATGTCATGTCATGTATTTAAACATTTTATTTATACAATTTTCTTAAGTGCCAACACATATCAGATTAATGTGCATGTTCAAGCAAACATGCAAGGTAGATACAATTGTGCAAGAGGCTTTTATGAATGTAGGGAAGAGATAAGATTCAGCCTACCAGTGCCAAAGATATGTCCATTTTGTAACGCACGACTTTTTTGCAGTGAGTCTTCCACAATGTGCTATATGAAAGGAAAAATATCTTTTCCCAGCTTACCAATCTCAGAACCATTGATGGATTTATTTTGTGAACAATCTGAACAAGGTCGACATTTTAGGCAATTTATACGGTCTTACAATCACAATTTTGCATTCACATCAATGGGTGTTCATGTAGATGATAGTATGGCATCAACAAGTCGCGGAATTTATACTTTTCGAGCCCAAGGTTCCATATACCACAAAATTGGTAGTCTTTTGCCAACAAATGATATTTACAATTATACATCTATGACACGGACAATGAAATTGAGCATAGACTGAGTGAATCACGAGACCTTCGTGCATATATTGTCCAATGTGTAAGAACTACTTTAGACCGAAAAAATCCATTTGTTAAGGAGTTTCGTCAACTAGCTCAAAGGGAAGATTTACATCAATGTAAACTCATAATTAAAGAACAACATCCAAATCAATATTGCCTTCCCACAGCTTCTCAAGTGGCAACTGTTGTTGTAGGAGGTGATGAAGCCGGACAGTTATATGGAAGGAATATATTGGTAGAAACGATATCTGGACAGCCTATTACTATTCCAGATGTAGCAGGATATTATGATCCACTACAATATCCATTGCTATTTCCATTTGGAACGTATGGATGGGATATTAATACCACCTGTGCAAATAATAATGCGGTCACATGTCGTGAATTTTATGCATATAGGTTTCAAGTTTATACTTTTTAACTCTTTTGCTCTAATTACTTAACATGTATCTAACTACAATATGCAAGTAATATTTTGTTTCTCTTCAATTTCTATTGTGAAAGATTCGCCCAGGACCTATGTCAACGCTTTTACATGGAGGGCGTCTTTTGCAACAATATGGTGTTGATATGCATGTGAAGATAGAATCGCAAAAGCTTAGGTGGATACTACAAAATCAAGAAGCTCTTTGGGCAGAACAATACCAAGGCCTCCAAGATGCTTTCCAAGCAGGAGAAAATTATGCTGGTAATGTACATTTATGTTGTGCCATTTAATTTTATGCCAAATTTATTTACCAATGAATGCAAATTTCATCCTAATAGTACTGATGTTAACTGCACATCTAATAATAGGAAATGTGGGGCATAGGACCATTCTACCATCATCATTTGTGGGAAGTCCACGCGATATGATTCAATGCTTTCAAGATGCTATGAATTTGGTTCAAAAGTTTGGAAAACCAAATTTATTCATCACAATGACGTGCAATCCAGGGTGGGAGGAAATAAGAAATGAGCTTTTAGCAGGACAAAATTCGCAAGATCGACTAGATTTATTGGCAAGGATTTTTAAAGCAAAATTTGAAGAGTTTAAGGATGATATCGTTAACAAAAGGGTTCTTGGAAGAGTTGTTGCTCATGTGCATGTCTTTGAATTTCAAAAAAGTGGTTTACCACATGTCCACATGCTTCTAATTTTAGATGACAATGATAAATTACATAGCCCGGATGATTATGATTGCATTGTACGAGCTGAAATACCTTCTAAGGATGATGAGCCTCAATTGCATAGTGCAGTACTCAGACATATGATACATGGTCCCTGTGGAACACAAAATCAAAGATCACTTTGCATGAAAAATGGGAAGTGTAAAAAATCCTACCCAAAGCCTTTCTCTCGGGAGACTTACCAAGGTAATGACTCATATCCTGTCTATAGAAGACGTGACACAAATAACCTAGTGCCTTTGAACAATCAACGAAATGTGATGGTTGACAATAGTTGGGTTGTTCCGTATAATCCTTGGTTGCTTCTAAAATATAATTGTCACATTAATTTAGAGATATGTTCTAGCATAAAAAGTGTGAAGTACTTATACAAATATGTGTATAAGGGTCCTGATCGTGTATCTGTTGAAGTGAGGCCAGAGCCAAATTATGATGAGGTACAACAATATGTTGATGCAAGATGGATATGTGCTCCAGAAGCATTTTGGAAGATATTCAGTTTTTCAATGTATCGAATGTACCCTTCTGTGGAACGATTACAAATTCATTTACAAAACCAACATCAAGTGAGGTTTCGAAGGCAACAACCTATTGGAAATATTTTGGAACAAAACAAAAAAACAATGCTCACTGAATTTTTTACTATGAATACCATTGATACAGATGCAAGGCAATACTTATATAGAGAATTCCCTAAGCATTATTGTTGGAATAGGAATAGTAAAAGTTGGAGACGGAGAATATCTCATAAAAAGGTAATTGGCAGGATATATACTGTTTCACCATCAAAGGGAGAAAGATTTTATTTGCGTGTCATTTTGAACCATGTGAAAGGACCAACTGGATTTCAAGATTTGTTGACTGTGAATGGGATAACCTACCCAACTTTTAAGCAAGCAGCTGAACAGAGGGGTTTATTAGAGAATGATAATAGCATACGACAATGTATGCTTGAGGCGGCAAACATTAGAATGCCATCAGCTTTGAGAAGATTGTTTGCAACTATATTGGTATTCTGTGATCCAACTGGAGTACGAGATTTGTGGAATGAGTTCTACCTACATATGGTTGACGATTATCCATCATCATCTATCACAACGGATGTAGTTCGTACAAATAGGCTTCTAAATGATTTAAAACTATTACTATCATAACATGGCAGACGTATCACAAAATTTGATTTGCCGACAATAACTGCAACATCTGATGAAAGTTCATCCATGCCTAGAATCATACAAGATGAGCTTACCATTCCTATGGATGATGAAGAATTGACATTAGTTGACAAGTTGAATAACGATCAAAAATTTGCTTATAACACAATAATAGAAGTCATTCAACATAAACAAACAATGGCATTCTTTGTGGATGGTCCAGGATGAACTGGAAAAACAATTTTGTATCGCGCATTACTAGCATCTTTAAGAAGTGATGGTCATATCGCAATTGCCACAGCAACATCTGGTATTGTAGCAACATTACTACCTGGTGGAAGAACAGCACATTCAAGATTTAAAATACCTTTAATTCCTGAAGCATCATCAACTTGCTCTATAAGTAAACAATCTGATTTGGCTGAACTCATTAGACGTGCGGTAGTGCTTATTTGGGATGAAGCTCCTATGGTGAATCGACGTGCACTTGAAGCATTAGATAGAACATTGCAGGATCTTATGGAAATTAATTCACCTTTTGGTGGAAAGGTGTTAATACTGGGAGGAGATTTTCGTCAAGTACTTCCTGTTATTCCCAAAGGCACAAAGTCAGAGTTGTTAGACGCATGTATGGTCAACTCCCTATTATGGAGATATATCAAGATCTTACATTTAACTCAAAACATGAGATCTATTAATGATCAACAGTTTTCAGAGTACATAAGGCGCATTGGTGATGGAATTGAACCATTTGCAACAGACGATCTGATTAAAGTTCCGTCTTCTATGGCAATACCATGGGAGGGTGATCATTCAATTGCTCAACTAATTGAAGAAGTTTTTCCAGATTTGCAAAATCATGCCTACAATGCAAGATACATGGTTGATAGGGCATTGTTAACACCAATTAATGAGGATGTGGATAAACTTAATGAGAAGATAATCACACAATTTCCAGAAGAAGAACAAAAGTTATATTCATTTGATGAAGTTGAAGATGATACACAACATTTATATCAACAAGATTTCTTAAATTCTATATCTCCAGGAGGATTACCACCACATATCCTAAGGCTGAAAAAAGGTGCTCCAATAATGCTATTGCGAAATATAGATCCAAAAGTGGGGTTATGTAACGGTACAAGATTACTATGCCGTGGGTGTTTTAATAATGTAATTGATGCAGAAATTTTGACTGGACAATATGCTGGAACACGTGTGTTTCTACCAAGAATCCCTTTGAAAACTACAGAAAATGTGCATCTCCCATTTGTGATGATAAGGCGTCAATTTCCAATACGCTTGAGTTTTGCACTTACAATTAACAAAGAACAAGGTCAAACAATTCCCAAAGTTGGCATATATCTTCCTGATCATGTTTTTAGCCACGGCCAATTGTATGTAGCCCTGTCAAGAGGGGTATCTCAATCTACCACGAAACTATTAGTTCAAAAAGGAACAATACCTGGGGAGGAAGGAGTTCACACAAAGAATATTGTGTACAAAGAGATTTTGTTGCATTCATCCTAGGTATATTTCATAATTTTAACGCCTACCAAATTAATAAGTTGAATTTTTTTCTTTTTGGTTTCTTATTTAATATTATGAATGTGTTTAATTGATAAAAGATGTGTATTGTCAATATGAAGGAAACAAAATCCAACATCATATCATGCTTAAAAGCTAGGATGGGACAAAACTCACTTCATGATAATGTATATCTGGAGAACAAGGTATTTCAAAAAAAACATCCTAACTTCTTTGTTTACCACACATTGTATTACATTATATGTTTATGTGGAATATGTGTATTTGACAATTTAAATTAATGTGACAATGGTGTTATTCTAATGTGGCTTCATTTGCCTCTTACAATTACACAACAGGTTTGTTGCAAATGTTGTTGTGAAACAATTGGAAGGCTCAATAAAAGACACTGAATCATAAACATTTTTTTTCATACCCTGTCATATATATGGGTGGATGTAATTTTTTGTTTCTTTTTTTAATGAACAATCTTCTACAAATTCTAATTCTAATTATAGTAATGTTTCAAAAATTAATCTATTAACAATCACTTTAGAAGTAACACAAAAAAATTGAATGATATTTATGGAATACTAGCCTCTAAGCACGCGCTCACAAGTGTGCTTAGAGGCTCTTCTATTTTTTGGGTAAGGATTAATAATTTGCATTTATTATAATTTGGGATTTCTACTTTTTCCAATCACAAAAAAAAAAAAAAAAACCTAGGGGTGTGATGAAAAATTATTTCACCGCACATAATACTCATCACACCCCTAGGTTTTTTTGGTGATTGGAAAAAGTAGAAATCCCAAATTATAATAAATGCAAATTATTAATCCTTACCCAAAAAATAGAAGAGCCTCTGAGCACGTGCGTGAGCGCATGCTCAGAGGCTAGTATATGTTAATCTGATTGTGTGTTGGTAGAATTGGACTGGGCTGAGCCCATGATGCAATTACTATTGCATATCACATGCTCATGCATTGTCATGCATATGTCCTTTACATTCTATATATTTTTTGTATATTTGAACTGTTTTGGGACTTTTCTGAGTGTTTCTTCCCCCCCCCCCCCCCCCTCACTCTCTAGTTTACGTTAGTGCGTCATGGCACCAAAACGTAAATCTGTTCCGTCCCGAAACCTTCTTCGTTCTGGGGCATCCACTTCTTCTTCTGATCCTACTCCCTCACACGTTCGGTTTCGTGATGAGAAGGCCAAAATAGACTTCTTTGAGAACTTCTCTAGATGAGGCGTTCATTTGGAACGCCAAGTCATTTTGTCGAACTTCTCCGACACTGACCTTCCCACTGTCATCCACAGTAGGGAATGAGAGTCATTATGTGACGTCCCAATCACTTGTCCATCTGTGTTGATCTAGGAGTTCTACTCCAACATGCATAGATTTGATTATTCAGTACCTCTTTTTATGTTCGAGGTACGCGCATAATGGTCACTTCGGATATTGTATCCGAGGTGCTCCGTGTCCCGAGGGTAGAGCATCTTGACTACCCCGGTTGTGATCGTCTTAAGACTGTGTCTAAAGATGAGCTTATTTCTTCTTTTTGTGAGCACCCTTCTGATTGGGGTGAGCGTTAGTTCACTCTTTGTACGGCCTTTGCTAAAGACCCTAGATTTCTTAACATGGTCATGACTTTTGTTTTATATCCTCTTTCTCACTATAACTCTATTACCGAGCCCCGTGCTCAATTTTTGTTTTCTCTTTTAAAGCATCTCACTATAGATTTTCCCTCTCATTTCATTCTTTCTATCATAGATGTACATAGGGATATGGCGACCCGTGATAAGCTCATCTTCTCTTTAGCTATCACGAGGATTTTACGCCATTTTTCTATTCCCTTTCCCGTGTCCGACTACTTCCACGTTATGTGTGTCATTGACGCCACTACCGTTAAATGGAGCGAGGCACAGTTTCGTTCAAGGCGATTCGAGTCAGCAGCTCCTCCCACTCCTTCGGCTCCATCCGCCTCTACTACCTCTACTTTTGCTGGAGGTGTGACTCTGGATGCGATCATGGCGCAACTTTAGCGTATGGATGCTCGCCTTGATACACTCTCTACTGAGTTGTATCAAGTGAACACCTGTGTCGATCGTATTGCTAGATGGTAAGCTCGCCTTGGTGGCTTTATGGAGTCTCCCTCTCTTCCTCCCAAGGCATCTGTGGCATCCGAGGACGATGATGACTCCGACAACGATAATGATGATGAGGATGGAGATACTAGCTCTTCCAGCACTGACGAGATGTCTACTTAATACTCTTACCCTTTGTCACTCGTGACAAAAAGGGGAAGTAGTTTTAGTTTTGGATATGAGAGTAGTCATACTTAGAGGGATGATTAGTATAGGAGATTTTTGTTAGGGGGAGTGTGTACATTGAGGGATGTAGTGAGGATTTGATGTATCTTTTTCTTTTCTCTCTATTTCAGATACATTATATCTTGTACATGGGTCTTGTGACCATTTTGACATATATTGTACTTATATTCTTTATATATTGATGTATGTTTTTCACCTACCCTTACATGTGTTGTTTCTTTTCTATCTTATACACATGTTTGTTATATCATGTATGCAATCTATTATTTCTGTTTCACACTAAGATGCCTTAATGAGTTTTGTTTAAAGTGTTTCAAAAATACAGGTTGTCAAAGTCCACTTGTCATAAACTCTCTTCTTGCAAATTTTTTCAAGAGTTTGTGTTAAGATAGATTTTATTGTATTTAACAAGTAAAAATGAGTTGAGTGATTTATGGCTTCTCTCATATGTTCATTTGTTTGTTGTGGTTTTGTCACGGATTGCCAAAGGGGGAGATTGTTAAGACATATGTGATTCAATGTTAGGAACATATGTCATTATTTTATGTAATTGGCTAATCCTTTGACAAAACACACTTTACTTGTAATTGGGTAGATCTAGGATGTGTTTAATGCTTCAATAAACAAGGTTTCAAGTTCAAGTGTTAAAGTCATGCAATGTCTAAGAACCAAGTCAGAAAGTATGATTCATTAAAACTCGACAGCTAGCATTTATCGAGGCCTAGAGAGCTGTCTGTATCCCATGGTTCGACAACTACTCAACAGATAGGTATCTGTCGAGGTTTATGAAACTCAGATTTTTGAGTCTATTTTTCATCCAATCCGTGATTATGTGTTTGAGTTTTCTTTTCTCACAACCCTAAACATATATAATGATTATTTTAAGGGCTGTAAAAGGTGACACACAATTGCACAAGAGAAAGTTTCACAAAAGTAAAGAAGTGTAACCAGAAACCTAGTTTGCCCTAGTTCTTGAAGAAGTTGCTGTGTTTGTACACCAAAGGGTTTTGTGACCAAGAAACTTCATGATCTTCATCGTGAGATGAACTAAAGAGCTTTGCAGCCAACAACCTTCTCTAGTTGGTGATTGAAGTCACGTATTGGAGCCATGCATTGAAAATGAGAGACTGTCACTATAGAATAAGTCCAATTGGGTATTGGGGTAAGGGTTTAACTGTAGGTTGGTATAAGGTACTAGGATTCCTTTATTTATAACCGCTTGTTTTGATAATAGTAGTGTCACGACCCAAATCCATGGAAAATGAATTTAGATGAATGACAACCTGCTAAACTTATACAAATCCATAAACATAATTAATCCAAAATAAATCAATACTCCAAAGAAAATTGTACTCTTAAAAACCTCTTACAAAAATCTAAACTCCACAAATGGGAAAAATAATCTCCACCATAACAAAAACATGAATCACAAAATAAAGGTAACTAAATTCTATAAGTCTTCAATCCATACTGAAGTCGCCTACAACTTCCATGCTCTACCTTGCACTTTACAAAGCGACCCAACGGTTCTATATTCCCAACTATACTTTAATCTGGAAAAATAGTAATTGATGGGGTGAGCCACACATCAAGTAAGTAATTATACAGAATACACAACGGAATAGAGTCAAGCCAGGCACGAGTATTTTGATTTTTCACAATTTCACTCAAAATATTCGATATAGTTTTCCAAACACATAAAGAACCACTGAACACACACACACACACACACACATATATATATAATCAAATCTTAAAGTTATTCGAAAACACACACAGATAATTGATCAGAGTACAGTGTCACATATACACATCACATATTCTCACATACAATCCTGTGAGTGGATACCAACATCTAACCCCTGTTGGTGAGGGATCAACACATATTCTCACATACAATCCTGTGAGCGGATTTACACATATCTGATATATCTGATCAATTCTAAAAACACTTATTTTTGAGTCACATATCACAAAAGTAAAGTTTATACAAAATATAATGATTTACTTGATATTAACAATTATTCCAAATACAGAGGCATGTCAAAGGTCACAATATCGAATTGAACATAAATCAAAGGATGCTTGACTCTCTTAGGAAATGAATAAGAACTGAAGAGTTTATATAAATATTTTTACAATTCTTGAGTAAGTTTGAAAACCCAATTTGCTAAAAGAAGCGTCTTAAATACCATTTGAAAAATAAGAATATGACTTTGAAATCACTTTGTTTTAAACAAACTTAAAGAACAAGAACCTTTTTAGAAAACTTACATTGAAACTCAATTATTTTCGGAAAATAGTTTAGTTTAGAAATCATCTTTTAAATGAGATTTGGACATTCAAAACGTTATTTAAAATTCGAAGTATCTCTTTAAAACATTATTTAATAGTCGAAATTTCTCTTTCAATGATGCAAAAATACTTTTGACAAACTTTAGAAAATATAAGTTTGAAATACAAAACTTTTGAAAACTTTAAACTTCTAAGAACCTAATGGACAAAACTTGTGCATATTATGCATAATTACTTACCTCTCTTGCTAATATATTCGAACACAGCCGAGCACTTTTAGTCTTCCGTGAGCTCTAAACAGAAAATTACTTTAATCAATAAGCAAGAAATTTCATGATCATAAACTACTTCCTAAAACACTATAATACTCCACAACCTTCTCTTTTTATTTTATTTTATTTTTTTTTCCTAGAGTCATAATATAGGCAGAACTAGTTCCCACACGTAGAAACATCAAATCTAAATATATCTATTAGTTATTCTAAAACAACCATCCAGTATATCAAATATCAAATTTAACCAACTACAAGACTTCATGCTATTATTGACCGCCACCTTCTCTTTAGGGTCAATCCTAAACTAGTGACATAATCAAGGAAAACGTGGAAAATATAGTAGGACCTAATATACACAAATCTAATAGAAGACTTGATGGAAATATATATAATTCATACGTGCAAAACCGAAGAAGACTTAGCCAAAATCACGGATTCTAGAAATTCCGTGGCTCAATCTAGGATTCAAGGACCAACTTTTAGGAAAAGATATCTCTTAGAAACAAATCTACATATCGCCAATGTTTCTAAGATAAAATTTTAATCCTTTAATTCTTTGTTTCTAATGGATGAAAAATCATACCTGAAACAATCAACTGCCTCTTCAATTAACTCCAAGGAAAAAAATACCTCTTAGCCTCTTTGATAAAACCCTTCCTATGAAAACCCTGATTATCTCTTCCTCTACCCTTATATATTAACACATAAGAGATGTGGGCTTGGTGGGGTAGTGGGCTGGAGTTTAAAACCCACTTGAACTTATCTCTTTATTTATTTTATTTTTTTATTTTTGCAAGGAGCCCATAAAACATCTTCCTCTCTTCTTTTATTTATTTATTTATCTTAATTGCCGCACTAAATTGTATGCACTAAAACTTTGATTTTTCTCGCCTATTTGTAGCATCACAAAATTGTCTACTTCCATCTTACTGTGCACACACATATAGTACATCAACTTTATATTAAAATGGTAAGGTACGGTGATAATCATAAAAACAAAAATTGGGGTATTACAAGTAGTGACCTTAAAATCACCCGATGAGGTTTTTGCTGTGTAGGTTTTCCCCATTCGTAAACAAATCACTGTGTCAATTTATTTTCCGCTGCGTATTTAGTTTAATTGGTGATTTGTTTATGCTACCATGTACATTGCATGTTAATTTTATTAATTAATAAACTTGGCTAATTAATCAATTAATTTATCACAAGGGGTCAATACATTTTTGGCCTATCAAGTGGACTTTTTTTCTTTTTTGAGAAGAAAAGCAATCAAGAGTGAAGATAATATAACATTTTTTTTTTTTTTTTATAAATAATATAACGTTTTTCTTTTTTGAAAATAAGTTAATTTTTAGCTTTTCGTAACACATTTAAGTATTTAATATATTAGTTTTTAATTTTTTTATTACACATTTAAGTGTTTAATATAAAATTTATCAAAAATTATATATTTTGATAAATATTATGCTTATAAATTACTGAAAAGTGCAGTGTACCCAAACAGACACCAAATTTTGTATACAACTTGAAACAAGGGGGTTATCAATGTAAATTCAAAAAAATCTCACAAAGTTCAGTGCAATTTTCTCTTTTATAATTCTGTATGATATATGTGTGTGTGTGTGTGTGTGTGTGTGTGTGTGTGTGTGTTGGGGGGGGGGGGGGGGGAAGGAAGGGGGTATGAACTCAATTCTGGGCCGAGTCCTAAAGGGCTTGAAAGATCATATTTGAAGAGATGGGCTAGGCACATCTCTATGAATAATAAAGGGAAGCATCTCCAAGATGATTATCGCAGAGTCCCAAGTGTGCCACCCATACTGAAGCTCTTATCTAAGGTCATAAGCGTGGGTGATCCTATGGTGGACAAAGGAAGGACCAGGGGGAACCAATCTCCCATTTTAGCCAAGGTGCCACTCCCACCAAATACACCTCGGGAAACCTCCTGAATGGATAAGAGTCACAGAGACCTCCACCTTCACATTAATGAGAGGCTCTCTACCTAATCTCTTCCACGTTAAATACATATAGGAAAACTTGAATAGTACAGACACCCTCCAAAAGTCCTGTTTCATGATGAAAAGGGGAGAGAACCAATGGAAGATGGGACAAGTATCCCTAAAAAGTCCGACTAGGAGTAGGCCAGCTGTAGACACCATATTTCGTATCCCTTACAACTTGGGCTTTCGTTCCTTAATGATGCTGAAATTCTATGACCCAAAGTTGGTTTAGGACCTAATCAGATTACAAATTGACTTGAGAGATGTTAAAATGGAAAATATAACTTTTTAATGAGCAAAAAATATATTTTTGGAAAATTAAGGCTAAAAGAAACCCTAGGCCTGCATACGCAGGCATGAACCTACATACGCAGCCTAGAAGCTTGCGTATGCAGACACGAGTCTGCTCATGCAGGTAGGGTTTCAAAAGCATAAGAAAGACAAGTTTTCTAAATTAATGTTGAGGTTTGAAACGAATCCCACATCGTCTGGGAGCCATCCTAAACCCACATTTTCACAATATAAATAGTTATACATGGTACATTTCAAAACACACAGAAATCCCAACGAAAACACTACTAGAAATAGTGAATCAAGAAGGGAGTTTTTCACAAAATATCCTCAAGTCAATTTTATTTGATCAAGGCCTTCTCTGACCTTGATCTTTGAATTTTAGGATTACTAATCACATGTTTATTGATTTGTGATAGATTTGACTGAGGGGAATGGTAAAAAATCAAGCCTAGGAGCTTTTTCTTGGAGGTATTCATTTTAAACTTTTACTTCGTTTTCTGCTTTTTTAGTTTTTGTTTCAATCTATTTTATTTGCTTGTTTTATGTTTTAATATGTTTGTAGTCTAGGTTTACGTTTTTGTATGTCTTAAAAGCATGTTAGGGTGTTAGATTTACAATTTTAAGTTCTATCTTGTTTCTGTGTTTGTTGTTTTCGAGGTTAGGGTTTTTGAACAACCTTGTGCATGCATGCTCTATATGCGTATGCAAGTCATTGTCTAGAAACCCTAATTTATGTTTGTTTTGTTTGTTTCACATGTTATACCCTTGCTTTAATCCTCCATGTATCTGTATGTAGCTTGAGTTTCTATTTCACATGTTTGTTTGTTTATTTGCCTTTCACATGATTAGATTAGGGTTTTTTTTATTTTTTATTTTTTTTTATCCCTTTTCTAAATGCCATGCCATCCATTCATATGTTCATGCATGATGCCATGGGTGCCAAGTTGCTGTAAGGTAAGTGAGATAAGTCATACATTCACATGAGCATGCATATTTGAATATGATCTTGCTTAACAATGGATTTGAACATGCTTGTTTGATGAGTTGTGCTTAATCACATGTTTACTTGAATCTTTCATGTTTGTGTTTCTGCCTTGTCTTGATTGCTGCCTTAGATGATGTAATATGATAGGAAATGCCATGATTAGATGCATACTAGGGTTTGTGATGTGATGATGTGCCATGATTAGATGAATATTAGGTTGTTTGTTAGATGTATGTTAGGCCTTGTTTGATTGCCATGATAGATGAATGGTTAGGAGTGATTGATGCCATGCTGTGTGTTTAGATATATGCTAGTGTGTGTGTGTGTGTGTAAGTATAGATGCAATATTGAGTATGCCTTTAATAAGGTTAAGACATAAGATACAATGAAGGGAAGCCAACCTTAGGGTTGGGCGGTTTTGGGTGCCTAACACCTTCCCAAGACCGTACCTTAACTCCGAACCCATATCTCTAGTAGTAAGATCAAAAGGTCATTCCTCAAGAGGACAATATATATATGATTTCTAGACCATTGCAAAAACTAGGTGGCGACTCCTCGTTGTGTCCACACCAGCTGGAGAGATAAGGGAAGGAAAAATGCTTATAAAAAAGGAGGAGGCTATAACAAAAAAGGGGATTGAGAAATATTAAGAGAGAGCCCTAGAGAAGAGAGAAGAAAAGAGCCATTTTGTATTTTTCTTTTTCTGCTTACTCACCACACCTTGGGAAAGCGACTTGTATATAATAAAACATCTCATCCTTTTTCTTATCTTCTTAGTCAATTGTTTAAGCCTCCCATTGTAGAATTTCTACCTCGTTTTTATGATAAATTAATTGTGCAAGTCAGTTACCTAAACCATATACTAAATTTCTTATTGTGTTTGAGTTTCCAACTCCCACAATATATATATATATATATGTGTGTGTGTGTGTGTGTGTGTGTATTCTAGTAATTCTTAAGATAATATTCCAATGAAAATACTAAAACTATTATAAATTTTATAATATAAACATACGAAATGATGTTGCATGAATGTGATTGATGCACTTCAACAAAATAAAAAATTAGTGTTTAAATTACATTTTAAGATTGGTACATATTAGTTTATAAGATTTTTTTAATAGAAAAAGGAAGAGAAGAAGATAAATTTGTAAGATTTATATAAATTTTTTTGTAATATTCCTAACAACACTCATGCTCAGTGCTCCAACATATGGACTAGTAGGATTTGGATACAATGCATATGCTACCCACATTACCATCTTAATGGTTGAGATTAAGTTTAAAAAGATGGTCTAAGTTTGGCTACAAACTTAATTGTAGTCTTAGGCTACAACTCTTATTAAAAATATTAACATGGCTATATATTTTGAAAATCTAGCCGTTGAATTGCATGTTCTTTATATTCTTAAAACACATATCAAATTTCATACCAATCAGATGTATTTTACTTTCCGATCCATAAATTGACTATTCGATCCATAAACTGATTTTATATATATAATTTTAGACTATAAAAATTTGAAATTTAAATATTTAATTGATAACATAGTTTTTGATATTTGATCTTCTTAAAATTGTCAAAATTCACATTCAATAAAAAAAATATTGAGTGGAATTGTAGCCCTAGTTTATTTACAACAAAGTTTGTTGCCAAATTTTGTCTTTAAAAATGGACAAAATTTGTCTACAAACTAATTTGTAGGTAATAGCTACAAACTCTCACTAAAAAAATTAATATAACTACTTATTTTGAAAATCTAACTGTTAAATTGTATGCTATTTGTATTCTTAACATATATGTCAAATTTTGTTTAAATTAGATGATTTATTATTTGATCGATAAAAATTTGGTATCTTTTATGCATAATTTAAGATTACAAAAACTTGAAATATAAATATTTGATTGATGAAATAATTATTAATTTTTGATTTTTTTTAAAAATTTTTTTGCAAGCATGGATGATATAGTAAAAAAAAAAAAAAAAAAAAAATTCTAATAATGAATTTTTCAAATTTCACATTTAATAAAAAGATAGAAAGAAGTCAGTATTTTGTAGTTTGTATGCAAATTTTGTTTTCCGCCATCATTTCAGCCCTTAAATTTAAGTATTTTATAATAATAATAAAAAGTAAGATATTGAGTTTGTTTGGATACTGCTTATTGTTGAAAACTAAAAATTTATTACTGAAAATTGAAAACTTATTGTTGAAAACACTAGTAAAATAATTTTTAAATTTATGAATAGTACCGTGAGACCCAATTTTAAAGCAAAATTTACTAAATTCCGTACTTGCAAGTTTTGTTAACAGTGCACAGATCCAAGGAAAAAAACGCCAAATGCAGACGTCCCTTTTTTCAGTGCAATCCAACCGAAGCTGTTCTCTAATCTGACCGTTCGATCTTAACAATTGAGAGGCATTACACGGGTGGTCAATCCTAAACCGTATGCCAATATCGCATACACAGATATTCGGACCAGATGCTGTTGTGGATCGAGTTCGCAGGTGAAACTATGAAAATCGAAAGCCGTGTCAGCTATCGAAATTTTCCAGAGATTGAAAGATATGTTTTTTATTTATTTATTTATTTTTTATATGAGCGTAACGATGAAGCAATGCGTTCTGTTTGGCGATTGCCAGGTGTTATCGACATGAACGTTTGTGTATGCGACCGGGATTCATGTGAATGTAGCGCCAAGTTGCAATACTCGGTCCACGAAGGCTTTTTAGATTCCGATCTAATGGTATAGATCCAAACAATCGTGGACCCCTCTCACATTGCAATCTGCTTTCCTTTCGGCTTCTTCAAGGGTCCTTCGTGCTCATGCGAGCCAAAAAAAGTTTTTGGCGTGGTCACATGATTACAGTTTTCCATTCAGCCACTAAAAAAAAAGTGAAAAACAAACGAAAGTCACATGTTGAGAGTTACAAGCTTATGTAATACATCCAAGGAAATTGGATTGGTTTGTTAGAGATGTATTATTATCTTCTTACTTTTATTTAATTGGTTTAAGAAAAATGGGAAGACCAAGGTTTAAACTTCGAAATTAAATTTATTAACAATCTCTAATTTGAAAAATCATAAATAACTATTTTTTATTCATTGTTTACATATAAATTTATTAACAGAATAAATCATAACTCAGTATTATGCCAACCAATCTAACTCATCCTAATGCAAACTAATTTATTTGAATCAACAAAACACATCCTTATTGACACTGACAATATTGTCAGACTACGCATTAAGTTGGATCTACAAAACAGAAGACTTTACAAGAAAAGACTCCCAGATTTAGGGATGAATGTTTGATACGACTTGCGAGCGCGATACGAGTTTTTATAAGCTAGAGTTGGGCCTTAGTGAGTTTTGGTTATAATCAGATCATCCCAAAAGCGACACTCTAAGAAATGTATCAGAAGTGGGTTGACATGCAATTGGCACGTTTGAAATGCTAATATATTAGTGTCAACAAGAAATGACCCATTTAATATGACTCATTTAACCATATGGCAAATAAATATTTATTTTATATTAGATTTATCAAGTACTTTTTATATCCAACTATATTTTAAACTTTACAAGAAAAGTCGGTAATTACAAAAACTCATGCTCACTCTACTAGTTGTTCTAACTCCGTTAATATTGATGTATAGCATTTGGCAAATTGTGGTCAACACATGTTGAAATGTGTTGTTTTTTTAAAGCACGTTGAAATGAGTCTTGTTGCATTCATATCAACCCAACATGGCTCGTTTATTAAGCTTGTCAAGTGAGCCGTGTCGTGTTAATTTGCTTCATTAACATGCAATGTTAGGGATGAAGGGTGATGACACATTAAATGAGTCGAGTTCAAGTTCAACCATTTAAATGAATACCCCAAACTTCACATGACACGCCAACACAAATTGACACTCCTACCCTAACTTCACATTGCCTAAACATAGTTAAGGAATGTTTCAAGTCAACTACGTACAAAGATAGAGGCTCAAGCCTAATTGCCAAAGCCCATAGGACCAAGAAAGGTAACCGAAAACCATTACCTCCATTATGAGAATCTGCAGTTGCATGCCAAAAATCTTTTTTTGTTTTATTTTATACAACGTGCCAAAAATCTTGACCATGATGAAAGTGAACTAAAATTGAATAGGAAGGGAAAATTAAACTGAACTCAAGGTTTAAAGTGAATGAGTAATGAGAAATTGAGAAAATAAAATAATGTTTTTATTACACGCATATGGCATAAGCCTGTACAATATATTTATAGGAGACGTAATGAGCTTGGTTACATACTTACATTGAGTTAAGCTATGCTCCGTTAACAGACTTATAACAGAATCAATAATTAGTTACAAGTTACAACTAATCAGTAATCATAAAGGCTAGTAACAGTAAAACTGAAAATGGTTAAGTTTGTTAGTCTAAAAGACACGTTGCATGACTTCTGCTATTTATGAACCTGCAGTTTCGATGGAAAGGCACCTTCATTTGTTATAGACTACAGCTTACTTCAGTGAATAAAGAACTGCAAGTTGTTCAACTTGATGCTAATGCTATCTGTTATTGGGTAAGGGTTTAGTCTGGAAAACGACATGTCATCTTTAATAGAAAGAAGTTATCCATCATGTTAGGCCCATTAAAATCACATTCAAGGAAATGGCTGAACCACCCAATCAAAGTATCAAACAACCCCAAAAAAACTCTTCTCTTTCCTATTTTTTATCCTCTATGTTTTCATCCCTACCAAACAGACCCTTAAGGTAACATGTGACAAGGATAGGTGTGAAAAAAAAAAAAAAAAAAAATTCATTATCTTTCTATAAATTTATCAACCAAAAGAAATCTTGTTCACTTATGTTAGGTTCTTGGTAATTCAGAAATGGATGAAAAGAAGAATGGAAAAGCAGAAAAGAAAAATGAGAGTTACTTCGAGGATAACCACCTAAGCAATAGAAAGAATAAGAGAGAAATAGAAAGAACAAACTTGGTTAATTTAGATAGCCTTTCTCATACATTCCTTAGCATCTTATATGCAATCCCATACATTTTCCTGCCTAAGAATATCAACTAACTAACTGAATCTAGCTGACATCATAATTGACATTAGCTTAACTAATTAACTAACCAATGTATACTATTATACATTGCAGCACATGTAACTTCCTGTACATTATATTTGGATTCCTAACATCTTAAGCATTGTACATATTAGGCAGTGTGCCATACTTAGTGGCGAAGCTAAAATTTCAGTTGAGAGGGGACAAGATTAAAAGACAATATTAAAAACAAAAATAATCTAAATATGTTAATTGATAATAGTAATAAAATAAATAAAAAATTGTAAACACATGTAATAACTACAAGTATATCTTTCATATAGTTACTAACAATGGAAAGAAGAGATTAATGTAAATACATAAAATTTAGACATTTAATTTGATTCCTTAAAATAAATTAAGAAAGTAAATTTATCTCAAAGTATTAAGAGTATAGCAAATACTTGTAAAGTTGTATATATGTATTGCAGCCTTGATTGTTTCTTAAAATATTTAGAATTTAACATTTATTCCTCTATCCTTCTAAGTATTTAAAAATTTGAATTTATAGTGAAAATTCAAAATTTGAATCCATGAAAAAGTTGAGACTTGAGAGATAAAGGAGAAGAAAATATAATGGAGGACTGACTATCTATAGATTTAGTATAGTATAAGAAGATTATATATATATATATATATATATATATATATGGGACCTACTATTATATGATTAAAAAAAAGATTATCTTGAATTTTGCACTGCACTTCTCTATTAGCTTCATATTATCGCTTCTAAATAAAAAAAATAAAAAACCACTTCATCCTATATATCTAAAAGACAAACAATTTAAACGGCATTTCACTGTTCATTCATGGGATAAGTCATTTTATGACATAAGCAAGAAAGGAAAATGTCGCAAATATTGAAATAGATAAAAAATAAACGTGTAAAAAACATGTGACAAGGTAAATACTAAGAGTGCGTTTGGATTGGGCGTTTTCTGCCCAATCCTGCGTTTGCGTTTTTTTTTTTTTTTTTTTTTTTTTTTTTTTTTTTCACGCGTTTTGGGGCGTTTTGGGTGTTGCGGCTACTGTTCATGCACTGTTCAATGAACAGTAGCCGCAAACTTTGACTTTTCAAATTTTTTGGACCAATCACAGCACATCGTGTACTGTTCACGGACCCACAAATTTCACTTTTCAGCAACTTTTTCATTAAAAATGGGTCCCACGATACTATTCACACATTTAAAAATTATTTCGCTACAGTGTTTTTCAGTTTTCAATTTCAGTTTTCAGTTTTCAACTGTATCCAAACGGACCCTAAGAAAAAGAAAATGATAATAATGGTTTGGTGTGTCAAGGGAGTTTTTTCGGTTTTTCCCTTATTTTAAGGTGGAAGGGGCCTGCTTCTTTTGTTTTTGTTTTTCAGGGGTCAAAGTGTCAAACTTCTTACGAATATATCACTAGTATCAGTAACTATATAGTATTAGAGCATCTCCAGTAAATTCATCAAATTTTTGTACTGTTTGGAGAATGAACAGTAACTTTTACCTTTATCTACCAATTTTTTCAAATACACTTTCCAACAGATTCTCTATCACATTCTCTATCTCATTTAAATATTATTTCTTCATTCCTTATTTATTCTTTTTTTAACAACTACACATCTTCCAACATTTTTTTATTCAACACCAAATTATTATAATAGAAAAAAATATTTGAAGAATGAACAGTAGCCCATCAGACTTGATGGGCTACTGTTCATTAGCAAAAAAAATTTCCGAATATAGCTAAGCTGTTGGAGCATGAACAGTGTAAAATATTCTCTATATTTTGCCTATCCCTCTTCCGTTGGAGATGCTCTTAGGGGGTGTGGTTGGTAAGTTCAAACATACTTTTGAACATTTTAAACAACATTACACACATTTTTACACACTTTTTCACCTACACGTATATCAAAAACACTCAAATAATATTACTCAAACCCCTTTACCAAACACTCCCTTAGTTATTGTAATCTAATTACCGATTGATAAAGCCCCATGGCTCATCGGCTCCGCCTCTAATAGCATCTCTGAGGGCTCATTAATTTGTGTGGGCACTTTATTAATCAGTAACTAGTTCTCTCAAAAAAAAAAAAAAAAATCAGTAATTAGTTTACAATTCGATCAATTGATTCATCAAATCGCAGCATCCATGGGAACATCAGTTTCGGTCTTTTCCCTAAAACCAAGGAGTATATGGTTCAGACTAAAATGGACACTACACATGGAAACACCATTGGTGGATCATCACAGTAATAAGTAACAACCAGAGATGTCATTAATGAAGTAGTAAAACTCTCCTTTTTTGTGTTGTTGTTCCCCAAAAATAAAAAAATAAAAAAAATGAAAGAAAAGAAAAGAAGAAGAAGAAGAAGAAGGAAAGGGGAGAGTTGTTCCTAGAATTGTAAAAAGAATTCGAAAAAAGAAGGAAATAGGAAAATTGCTCCTAGAATTGTAAAAAGAATCCGAGACGAATTCGTACACTTGCAATAGCATGATGTATTATCCAAATTGTACAAAGGGTTAGTGTTAGAGCCCAATTTTGTTTTACCACAACAGTTAACATTGTCAATTTTAATAAAAGTAAAATCGTTTTCACATAATTTATCACTAATATCGTTTTAATTATGCACCAATCACATTAGACAATTTCAAAAATTATTGAAAAAAAGAGAGTAAAATGTTATGAATCCAGTTATATACTATAGAGTTTATAGTTATATCGATATTATTGTTGTAATCTTAGTGTAATTGTTATAATTCCATTGTAATCTATGTCATTTTTTTAGTTAGTTACAAGCAGTTGACATAGGATTGCTAGCTCAAACACATATAACACACTAATCACATGAGTTAATTGATGAAATCACTTGCTTAATTAGTAAGCCAATAGAAATAATCAAGTTTGACCAATATTATTAGAGCTTGAATTGTATAAATAGTTACATGTAACCTCTATTTGGGATATTTGAATAATAGCCAAATTTAGGAATATAACTGATGTAGAACAGACAACAAGTGCTTTCCTAGAGCAATAGGGACGCAAAAAGTCATAATGCAATATCAAAGGAGGGTGCCAGTAAAAGCCATCGAGGTGATAGTGTCAGAATTACATGAAATTTAACAGGTTAAATCGAAACGGCGTTCTGATCCAAATTCATGTTATGATAATCGCCAAAATTTAGACAAATTCTTTTATTAAGGCCTCGAAAACAGTGTTTTTACTATTTATAGTAATATTTTTTTCCTCAATAACTTTTAATTTAAAAATCAGAATAAGGTCCCGTCTGTTTTGGAACGACCCTTAAGGTCAGTAGTTTATAATTCTGCATTTAATTCAATTTTGCCATTTTTGGTGAAATTCGATATTTTTGTCACCTAATTGCGTAATTAGTGCGAATTAGGGTTTTAGACCTTTTTTCAGTATTATATGTTTTGTAGCTATCAGAGGCAAATCAAATTATTATCAATAAATACAGATGTTTTGTCAAATTTTCTTCTAGTAGATTCTAGTTTTATTCTTTTTATGGATTCAGAGAAACCTCTCGTGGATTCAGAGTTTACTACAAGAAACTAATAGTTTAGTTTATGTTCCATCAAGAGAGCATTGTGTGTGTTTCTCTTCAAGCTTCCATGACATCAATAACTAGGTGAAGACAGAGGGCCACCCCTTTTTTTTTTTTTTTTTTTTTTTAATTTAAAGTTGTGTATATATATATATATATATATATATGTACACACACAACCCAAAGGTTTAAAATCCGACCCCAAAATTTATAATCTCCCCCCCCCCCTCCCCCAAAAAAATTTAAAAATTCACCCATGAAATCCAAAAAAAAAAAAGAAAACAAAGAAAGAAAGGTCATCCCTTTTCCCAGTTGGCCAACAATAATATAACCAAAAAGAACTTCAGAAAACCATCAAAACAAAAGCACAAATCCAGAAAACAAGTAAACTCTTAGAAAAATCAAAAGTAACAACATGGCAAATTAGAAATCAGATTTAAACAAAACAATCACAAATCACAAAACCCCAAACATTTTTCTACCCAATTTTCTTGCTTACTCGGAAGCTCCAACTCTCATTCTTCTACCACGGCTCCACCTCACTAACACCGATCACCATTCTCTAATCTACTCTCTCTCTTCTCTAATCTCTATTTGTGTGTGTGATGATGTGCTGTGTGGATCAGAGCTCTGTCCTTTTTTAATTTTATGAAACCCTCAAAATGTAGGGCAAGACATGGGGTTTAATTTTTATTTGTTAATTTTTAAATTTTTATGTAATTTTCATTATTTTAGGAGATAAAACTTTATTTTCTGAATTTTATGAGTTTTTAAGACTTTACTTGTTAAATTAGGGTCCTATTATGGTAGGGTATTAATTAGGATCAGTTTAGGAATATTTTTATTTGAAAAAAGAAGTTTTCTAGTGCCTTTAAATAGACTTGAAATATTAAAATGAAAATTAAAGTTCATAATATCAATAATATTTCTTAGGAATTTATCTCTTATTATTATTATTATTTTATTGGTGGATTCCATGTTTTCCTTGAAAAAACAAAAAAAGAAGTTTTCTAGTGCCTTTAAATAGACTTGCAATATGTAAAATGAAGATTGAAGTTCATAATATCAATATATTTTTTTAGAGCATTTTTTCTCTTTTTTTCTGGTGGATTCCAAGTTTTCCTTGTAAATTCAAAGAACCCCTATGGACTTAAGGGTTTGGTTAAGTAAGAATGAGATCTAACCCCTTTCACATTTCCGTCTTGTGTCAATCAATATCACATCTTCTTTCTATCCTAATATTTAGCCCATTCACGCTTCTCGATCTGCGTCAATTAGTTCTAGAACTCATTAGTATATATTCTGATATGCCAAAAGGTGATGACAAAAGCTACCACCCTATTGTTGGTGTTCGTGGGGTGAAGGCCCTCAAGGCAGCAATTCAAGCTCATGATGAGAGAGTGGCATGTGGATTTCATGATTTTCACAACACACTCATTGATTGATTTTTTTTTTTTTTTTTTTAGAGATAATTACAACATTTTGCTAATCCCGCAGTTCGAACATTTTTCCTCCTAAACACTCATTGATTTGGTTTAAATACCAAAACAGATTGTGTTTAACAATAAGGATTGTTGTGAAGGAGGATTAGCTCATGGCAATGTATTGGTAAGCATGATTCATTTCATGATATTCACACAGATTATTAATTATATGAAAAAATAAAATTGCAAAATTTAATAGTCTTTTTATGAGGAAGAATTTCTTAATTGCATACACTTATTTTTAAGGATTTCTTTAACTATATGAATATTCACGAGAGAAGAAAGTTTGAATACATGAATATTCGTTAGAGAAGAAAGTTTTAAATTTGACTATATGAATATTCAGTTCTCATGTAATTTCCATTCACTTTCTTTAGGAACCGGCGGGTACCCAACATTAAATATACGGTACGATTTTTACGCAATTATAAGGGGAAAAAAAGTTTATAAAGCGCGTCGAGATACTAGTTATTGTTATAAACACAATTTTACAAAAAAATAGCCCATATGTCACAAAATATAAATATCATCAATGTTACACAAAAATATCGCATACGGCACAAAATCCTCCTCTTCGTTCTAACAATGACAAGACAATTTGCTTCGCATTCAGCACTATACAGAGCAAGTTGCTTGAGGGCTGGGTCCACATGGATCACACGTAAACAACTAAACATTATCACTTTAACAAGTCGGGCCGTTGGGGTGAGACTTTTCTGCCGTGAGTGTGTGTACGTGTATATATATATTCCTTAGTTTTTTTTTTTTTTTTTTTTTTTAACTCTATGTTATACTTTTTATCCTTTTGACCATAATAGAAGCTAAAGCCAAAAACTTAATCATTTCATGTCGGTTTGGGACCGTATATTTAGTTTTTTTCTTAAATTTTTTTTAATGAAAATTTATTATATATACTTTAAAAAAAAATTAAAAATTGAGGATAAAAATTATAAAAACAACAAGTAGTTGGTGTGCATTATCATGTTAAAAGTCATTTTGCAAGGAGGTTTCTTAGAGACTTCTCAAGTCATCCTTTCCCCATTTCGCATGGCACGACAACAAGTTAAAGTCTTTCCAACCAGTCATACTTTTCTAATATTGTCTCCTTCAACGTCTCTCTCACATATAATATATATATATATATAATAAAAAGGTAAAACAATTTTCTTCTACCAACTTGACCATTTGTGGTCATCATTTAACACCGCAACAGTTTAGGAGATTTCCTTCTCTCTGCTGTAATGGCCAATCGAAGCAACACTAATCTTTGGACTACACTCCGACCATGTTTTACATCTCTTTACCTCGCTTTCTTGCTGCACCACTTCACCAGCACCGTCTCCGGTGTCTCTCCTGCTCCTTACGTACCAGTCGATAATATTTTACTTAACTGTGGCTCCTCCAGCAACTCCACTGCAATTGATGGTCGGACCTGGATTGGTGACGATAATTCTAAATTCTTCCCTCAATCACTATCACAAAACCATGCCTCTCTAGACACAAAGCCAGTTCAAAAATCCCCATCTCCACTAGCTTCCCAAATACCCTATACCACAGCTCGCTTGTCTGTATCCGCATTCACGTACATATTCCCAGTCACTACTGGCCAAAAATTCATTCGCCTATACTTCTACCCAGCTTCATACTCCAACTTTGACCGCTCTAGAGCTCTATTCTCTGTCAAAGCTGGGCCTTTTACTCTTCTTAACAAATTTAACGCTTCACTTACGGCTGACGCCGATGCTGATCCCGGTGAAAACATATTTAGAGAGTTCTGTGTCAACGTCAAGGAAGATGAGAGGCTGAACTTAACTTTCACTCCAAGCGATTCCAATTCATTTGCTTTCATCAACGGAATCGAAATCCTGTCGATGCCTTCTAATCTCTATTACACTCCACCTGACAATGAAGGGTTACCCTTTATCGGCCAACAGAACGAGTACGTCATCGACAATAGAACTGCTCTCCAGGCGCTATACAGAATAAATGTTGGAGGGGGATCCATCTCACCCAATGAAGATACAGGAATGTTCCGGAGCTGGGTAGCGGACGATGAGTACTTGATAGACGATTTAACATCTGTTAAACCTGTTAACACGACTATTCAACTAAACTTCAGCGACATACCTCGGTACGCGGCACCTGAAGAAGTCTATCGAACTGCTCGGACTATGGGGACAGACAAAGCTTTCAATAAGAGACACAATCTCACTTGGGGATTTGAAGTTGATTCTCATTTTTTTTATCTTGTTAGGCTACACTTCTGCGAGTTTCAACCAGATTTGAATGATTTGCACGACAGAGTGTTTTCTATTTTCCTAGCAAGTCAAACCGCGGTGGAAAGAGCCGACGTTATGGTATGGACTCGGAAGAGAAAAGGTGTTCCCGTGTACAAGGACTACGTTGTGTCGATAATTGGAAAAGAAGGCGAGAAGAAAATAAACCTCTCTATCGCCTTACATGCATACCCGGATGACTCGTTTACTTCTTTCAATGATGTAATCTTGAACGGTATCGAGGTATTCAAAGTAAGCGACTATAGTAGCAACCTCGCCGGACCCAACCCCGACCCACTTCCGCTGACCCCTCAAACGGCTGTTCCACAGAGACAATCAACAAAGTCGAATAATAATACAGCAACCATAATCGCCGAAGTTGGAGGTGGAGTCGCCGGTTTTATTGTACTGTCAATACTTGGATTCTTGATACTCCGGCGGGCCAAGAGGGTGAAGGACTCTAGCTCTAGCGATGGGACTACTCGGTGGGGTCCATTTTCTTTCGCTACCACGACCAAGTCAACAAATACACGCGGGTCAAGTCTACCATCTGATATGTGTCGTTACTTCACTCTGGCGGAGATTAAAGCAGCCACTAAAGACTTTGATAATGCTTACATTATTGGTGTTGGTGGGTTCGGGGACGTGTATAAAGGCTACATTGATAATGGGACCACTTCGGTTGCTATCAAACGATTAAAACCCGGTTCACAACAAGGGGCCCACGAGTTTGAGACCGAGATCAGGATGCTTTCACAGCTTCGTCATCTTCATCTCGTTTCTCTGATTGGATTTTGTAACGAGGGAAAGGAAATGATTCTTGTGTATGATTACATGGCTCATGGGACCCTTCGTGATCATCTTTACAACACCAATAATCCACCTCTTTCGTGGAAACAACGGCTCCAGATTTGTATTGGTGCAGCGCGTGGGTTGAACTACCTTCATACAGGTGCGAAGCAAACTATCATTCATCGTGATGTGAAGACAACAAATATCTTGTTGGATGAGAAATGGATGGCCAGTGTGTCTGATTTTGGGTTGTCTAAATTTGGTCCCACTGGTATATCTAAGGCCCATGTAAGCACAGTGGTGAAGGGTAGTTTTGGGTATTTGGATCCAGAATACTATCGACGCCAACAGCTAACTGAGAAGTCCGATGTGTACTCATTTGGTGTGGTGTTGTTTGAAGTGTTGTGTGCAAGGCCACCAATTGTACGCACGGTGGACAAAAAGCAAGTGAGCTTAGCGGAGTGGGCTCGACAATGTTGTCGCAATGGAAAGCTTGATCATATTGTTGATCAATTTTTGAAGGGTAAGATTGCACCAGAATGTTTGAAGAAATTTGGTGAGATTGCTGTGAGTTGTTTGCTTGACAATGGAACTGAACGACCATCGATGAATGATGTGGTATGGGGTCTTGAGTTCGCATTGCAGTTGCAAGAATGTGCAGAAAAAGATAGCAGGCTTGATTTGGTTGATATTGAGATGGAGGATGATCAGAAAGCTTTCATGCCCAAGTCCACCATGATTGATAGTGATGAAATGTTTAGTAGCAGCATTGGGCAAGTGTCAAGTACAACTAGTGATAGTAGCGTGAACGTAATAAGTAGAGAATTTGAAGGTTTTGCTTTTAAAGAGTCAGATAGATTAATGTCCTCTGGGGCAGTGTTCTCTGAAATTGTGAATCCTAGAGGCCGATAAGAAAATATATGCTTCGGAGGTGACATTGTAGTATGTTTTATTTAAGTCGTGTTGTGGAATAGAACTTGGTTTGGTAGCAAGTACTTTTATTTCAGTTATGGGGGAAGAAGATGTTGAATTGAGTTGCCAAATAGCTCTCAGTGTACAATAGTTAATCTCTCTCTTTTTCTTTTTCTTTTTTTAATATAAAAAATGTGTGATGGTTAAAGGAAGTAGTTTTATTTTATGTTATATATTAGTTATTGAATTGTTGATAAAATTATTAAGGTATTTAGAGCTTACAGAGATTGCATGTTTGTAACATAAACAAGCTCACTCCATCTTCCTTGTATTTATAAAGGCAAAGAGATTTATTTTGTTTACAGGCTGAAAAGGTTAGGAGATCTATCCTATTATATCAACTTTAATTACCTTTGTGTGTTGGGGGGAATTGTAGGTACAACTTCTTTTTTCTGAATGATGTAAGATGTATGATCAAAGCCTGCAAATTTTCATCTATTGACATGGATGAAGCAATTAATATAATTAAATAATGGCTAAATTACAAATTACTCTCCTTAATTTTACTTTTATTCAATGTAGCTCTCTCGTTAGTTTTCATCAAAATTGTGCTATTAGTGGCCCCCAAAAGGACATAATTTTGATTTACGCAATGTGGGACTAAGGGAAGTAATGTATTTGGACAAAAATTCGGAGTTTTTTTGGTCTGACTTGTATGAGGAGGAAGCAAAGAACCAAGAAGGAAAGTTTTTAAATTCTGCCTGGGTCATCTGCCGATCGATAATCGATGAGCAATTTTTAAATATAAGGCTTATAAAAGCAATTTTTACAAACAATGCTCAAAATGCAATTTTTAAGTAAATTGATTGTACTGAATAACGACTTAGGACCTACTTCCTCATCTATTTTATACCACCACTTCCCTCTTCCATTTAATACCAAACTGTCATTACCTGATCGGCAAATAATACTTTCGAAATGTTTGAGCTGCAAATCACTTTATAAGTATCACAAATACCAGCATAATAAGTGATTCCACCTTCCAAAAGTTTTGCAAAATAGTGCAAAACTGAGATTGGACCATCACTTTTCTCTAAAGTTTCTTTAAAAACCATAAAGTCAGAGACAAATCTTGCCTTGTTGAACTCAACTATCACTGCAGTTTCATCCAAGTGGTAGACAGAAGTTACAGAGTTCGGGCCAAAGACTAGCATTCTCTTCTCTCCCTTGCCTAGAATTTGGATGGGAATCCCCAGATTTGAGCAATATTCTCAAACAAAATATTTGGGTACTTCTTTTTCAACTTAAACTCCCCAACAGAGTCTACAACCTTATTACCATTTCTGAAATCAATAATGTCTCCATTAATCCAACTGAGATGATTGCATGTCTGCACAAAGATACATCCTATCTTAAAACTTAAAAGCATCATACCCTGCTTCAACAACAAAATCCCAAATAAACACATCAGTCTTTGTGCTCAAATGATCTGGGGTCAGCTAGCCAGGGTCTAAATACCCCATAGTCCCAGCAGGTGGTGTGGACCGTAGACTATAATCATCAACCTGACACCCAAGTCCTGTCCAAAATCACCCAATTGAGCATTACAGTTTCTATCTTTTAACACATTAGGTTTTTTTTTTTTAATTATTTATTTATTTATTTATAAAGTATCTTTTAACACATTAGTAGACTTAATACCTTTTTTTTTTTGTTCTTCAACAGTAGAAGCTAAAGAATGTGTCCTGTGATATTACTTTAGGTCAATTTGAATATTCAGAAAGTCTGGAAATTATCCTAACTAATGCTAAACTAATATAGCCAATTTTCATGCATTCACTACCATTCCACTCATTTATTAAAAACAATTCTATAGGAAGCACAATCATTAACTTCCATTATAACTGTGGGGCCCAATAATTTATGGGCCAGGCCCATTTGCTCGTGGAGAGTCCGAAGGCCCAAGCCGAGGAGAGCTATGGACCAAGCCCGATAATAGAGAGCACCAAACAAGTTTTGGGATACAGCCGAGGACAGTTCAGTCCTCGGCAGATCCAAAATCCCACCAAAAAAAGAAAGGGTAAAACTGGTATAGGACTAAAACTTGAAAGAAGATTTAAAATATCTTGGGAAAGTTATCCTTACTACCCTTCCCAGATAAGGCTCTGCATCTAACAGAGCCGTATTCTTCAACTTTATCAACCATCCCCAACAATTCTGGGATTAGACTGATGGGACAAATATCAGTCTTGTAAAGGTTGACCCTACACGTGGACGAAGGACATCGAACGCAGGCTAGTATAAAAGAAAAAGTAAGTGAGCCAAGGAAGGGGGCTCTCTCCATCCCACCTCAGGAAGAGACTCCATGGGGGAAAACACCGGAACAACTCATGCAGATCAGAGAAAAAAACCCACTGTTGGGGAACCGGAGTAGGACCTTAATGCTCCTCGGATCAAGTCCGAGGAGTCCAACCCCATGGGATGCGACACTATAGGGCTTAAATGTTCAAACCCAACTCCTCTTTCTATATGAATTCCTCTAAAATCAAGACCGGAATATCGCCCCGTGCCCAACGGCTAGCTTTTCAAGCCCACTCTCTACAAATCATATTATGAGGGATCTTTCATGTGCGAGCCCAACATCCTTATTGGGCCTCAACAGAATCGTGTCCTTACAATTGGCGCCGTCTGTGGGAAGGCTTGCACGTTGGCGCAGGTGGCGGTGGAGTCAACTCTCTAGCAAGCAGAGGTTCGCGGAGTTTCCTCCGTCTCCGGCGACATGCAGTTGTTGCTTTGACATAAACTTCTGCTAGGGGCTGCACCTCGCAGTGACAACGGCGCGGACAACTCTAGGGGCTTCTGGCCTCAAGCCGGCTTTCCCCCCCCTGGTCTAGGGGCTTACGTTCGAAAATAAATAAGTAAAAAAAAAAAAAAAAGAGAAATCTTACAAGTTTTGGACAGAACCAAGGCCTTGCATGGTCCTCGGACTCAAGCCTAAGGGGAAACCAAGTACAAAAAAGAAATCTCACAAGTTTTGGACAGAACCAAGGCCTTGCATGGTCCTCGGACTCAAGCCTATGGGGAAACCAAGTACAAAAAAGAAATCTTATAAGTTTTGGACGGAACTAAGGCCTTGCATGGTCCTCGGACTCAAGCCTATGGGGAAACCAAGTACATAAAAGAAATCTTACAAGTTTTGGACAGAACCAAGGCCTTGCATGGTCCTCAGACTCAAGCCTATGGGGAAACCAAGTACATAAAAGAAATCTTACAAGTTTTGGACAGAACCAAGGCCTTGCATGGTCCTCGGACTAAAGCCTATGAGGAAACCAAGTACAAAAAAGAAATCTCACAAGTTTTGGACAGAACCAAGGCCTTGCATGGTCCTCGGACTCAAGCCTAGGGGGAAACCAAGTACAAAAAAGAAATCTCACAAGTTTTGGACAGAACCAAGGCCTTGCATGATCCTCGGACTCAAGCCTTTGGGGAAACCAAGTACAAAAAAGAAATCTCACAAGTTTTGGACGGAACCAAGGCCTTGCATGGTCCTCGGACTCAAGCCTATGGGGAAACCAAGTACATAAAAGAAATCTTACAAGTTTTGGACAGAACC
This sequence comes from Quercus tomentella, assembly GCA_028535165.1. Lineage (NCBI taxonomy): Eukaryota > Viridiplantae > Streptophyta > Magnoliopsida > Fagales > Fagaceae > Quercus > Quercus tomentella. Next base: position 62,175,932 of record JAPQVY010000155.1, on the reverse strand, counting down.
AAGGCCTTGCATGGTCCTCGGACTCAAGTCTATGGGGAAACCAAGTACAAAAAAGAAATCTTATAAGTTTTGGACGGAACCAAGGCCTTGCATGGTCCTCGGACTCAAGCCTATGGGGAAACCAAGTACATAAAAGAAATCTTACAAGTTTTGGACAGAACCAAGGCCTTGCATGGTCCTCGGACTCAAGCCTATGGGGAAACCAAGTACAAAAAAGAAATCTCACAAGTTTTGGACAGAACCAAGGCCTTGCATGGTCCTCGGACTCAAGCCTATGGGGAAACCAAGTACAAAAAAGAAATCTCACAAGTTTTGGACAGAACCAAGGCCTTGCATGGTCCTCGGACTCAAGCCTATGGGGAAACCAAGTACATAAAAGAAATCTTACAAGTTTTGGACAGAACCAAGGCCTTGCATGGTCCTCGGACTCAAGTCTATGGGGAAACCAAGTACAAAAAAGAAATCTTATAAGTTTTGGACGGAACCAAGGCCTTGCATGGTCCTCGGACTCAAGCCTATGGGGAAACCAAGTACATAAAAGAAATCTCACAAGTTTTGGACAGAACCAAGGCCTTGCATGGTCCTCGGACTCAAGCCTATGGGGAAACCAAGTACATAAAAGAAATCTTACAAGTTTTGGACATAACCAAGGCCTTGCATGGTCCTCGGACTCAAGCCTATGGGGAAACCAAGTACAAAAAAGAAATCTTATAAGTTTTGGACGGAACCAAGGCCTTGCATGGTCCTCGGACTCAAGCCTATGGGGAAACCAAGTACATAAAAGAAATCTTACAAGTTTTGGACAGAACCAAGGCCTTGCATGGTCCTCAGACTCAAGCCTATGGGGAAACCAAGTACATAAAAGAAATCTTACAAGTTTTGGACAGAACCAAGGCCTTGCATGGTCCTCGGACTCAAGCCTATGAGGAAACCAAGTACAAAAAAGAAATCTCACAAGTTTTGGACAGAACCAAGGCCTTGCATGGTCCTCGGACTCAAGCCTAGGGGGAAACCAAGTACAAAAAAGAAATCTCACAAGTTTTGGACAGAACCAAGGCCTTGCATGGTCCTCGGACTCAAGCCTATGGGGAAACCAAGTACAAAAAAGAAATCTCACAAGTTTTCGACGGAACCAAGGCCTTGCATGGTCCTTGGACTCAAGCCTATGGGGAAACCAAGTACATAAAAGAAATCTTACAAGTTTTGGACAGAACCAAGGCCTTGCATGGTCCTCGGACTCAAGTCTATGGGGAAACCAAGTACAAAAAAGAAATCTTATAAGTTTTGGACGGAACCAAGGCCTTGCATGGTCCTCGGACTCAAGCCTATGGGGAAACCAAGTACATAAAAGAAATCTTACAAGTTTTGGACAGAACCAAGGCCTTGCATGGTCCTCGGACTCAAGCCTATGGGGAAACCAAGTACAAAAAAGAAATCTCACAAGTTTTGGACAGAACCAAGGCCTTGCATGGTCCTCGGACTCAAGCCTATGGGGAAACCAAGTACAAAAAAGAAATCTCACAAGTTTTGGACAGAATCAAGGCCTTGCATGGTCCTCGGACTCAAGCCTATGGGGAAACCAAGTACATAAAAGAAATCTTACAAGTTTTGGACAGAACCAAGGCCTTGCATGGTCCTCGGACTCAAGCCTAGGGGGAAACCAAGTACAAAAAAGAAATCTCACAAGTTTTGGACAGAACCAAGGCCTTGCATGGTCCTCGGACTCAAGCCTATGGGGAAACCAAGTACAAAAAAGAAATCTCACAAGTTTTGGACGGAACCAAGGCCTTGCATGGTCCTCGGACTCAAGCCTATGGGGAAACCAAGTACATAAAAGAAATCTTACAAGTTTTGGACAGAACCAAGGCCTTGCATGGTCCTCGGACTCAAGTCTATGGGGAAACCAAGTACAAAAAAGAAATCTTATAAGTTTTGGACGGAACCAAGGCCTTGCATGGTCCTCGGACTCAAGCCTATGGGGAAACCAAGTACATAAAAGAAATCTTACAAGTTTTGGACAGAACCAAGGCCTTGCATGGTCCTCGGACTGAAGCCTATGGGGAAACCAAGTACAAAAAAGAAATCTCACAAGTTTTGGACAGAACTAAGGCCTTGCATGGTCCTCGGACTCAAGCCTATGGGGAAACCAAGTACAAAAAAGAAATCTCACAAGTTTTGGACAGAACCAAGGCCTTGCATGGTCCTCGGACTCAAGCCTATGGGGAAACCAAGTACAAAAAAGAAATCTCACAAGTTTTGGACGGAACCAAGGCCTTGCATGGTCCTCGGACTCAAGCCTATGGGGAAACCAAGTACATAAAAGAAATCTTACAAGTTTTGGACAGAACCAAGGCCTTGCATGGTCCTCGGACTCAAGTCTATGGGGAAACCAAGTACAAAAAAGAAATCTTATAAGTTTTGGACGGAACCAAGGCCTTGCATGGTCCTCGGACTCAAGCCTATGGGGAAACCAAGTACATAAAAGAAATCTTACAAGTTTTGGACAGAACCAAGGCCTTGCATGGTCCTCGGACTCAAGCCTATGGGGAAACCAAGTACAAAAAAGAAATCTCACAAGTTTTGGACAGAACCAAGGCCTTGCATGGTCCTCGGACTCAAGCCTATGGGGAAACCAAGTACAAAAAAGAAATCTCACAAGTTTTGGACAGAACCAAGGCCTTGCATGGTCCTCGGACTCAAGCCTATGGGGAAACCAAGTACATAAAAGAAATCTTACAAGTTTTGGACAGAACCAAGGCCTTGCATGGTCCTCGGACTCAAGTCTATGGGGAAACCAAGTACAAAAAAGAAATCTTATAAGTTTTGGACGGAACCAAGGCCTTGCATGGTCCTCGGACTCAAGCCTATGGGGAAACCAAGTACATAAAAGAAATCTCACAAGTTTTGGACAGAACCAAGGCCTTGCATGGTCCTCGGACTCAAGCCTAGGGGGAAACCAAGTACAAAAAAGAAATCTCACAAGTTTTGGACAGAACCAAGGCCTTGCATGGTCCTCGGACTCAAGCCTATGGGGAAACCAAGTACAAAAAAGAAATCTCACAAGTTTTGGACGGAACTAAGGCCTTGCATGGTCCTCGGACTCAAGCCTATGGGGAAACCAAGTACATAAAAGAAATCTTACAAGTTTTGGACAGAACCAAGGCCTTGCATGGTCCTCGGACTCAAGTCTATGGGGAAACCAAGTACAAAAAAGAAATCTTATAAGTTTTGGACGGAACCAAGGCCTTGCATGGTCCTCGGACTCAAGCCTATGGGGAAACCAAGTACATAAAAGAAATCTTACAAGTTTTGGACAGAACCAAGGCCTTGCATGGTCCTCGGACTGAAGCCTATGGGGAAACCAAGTACAAAAAAGAAATCTCACAAGTTTTGGACAGAACTAAGGCCTTGCATGGTCCTCGGACTCAAGCCTATGGGGAAACCAAGTACAAAAAAGAAATCTCACAAGTTTTGGACAGAACCAAGGCCTTGCATGGTCCTCGGACTCAAGCCTATGGGGAAACCAAGTACATAAAAGAAATCTTACAAGTTTTGGACAGAACAAAGGCCTTGCATGGTCCTCGGACTCAAGCCTATGGGGAAACCAAGTACAAAAAAGAAATCTCACAAGTTTTGGACAGAACCAAGGCCTTGCATGATCCTCGGACTCAAGCCTATGGGGAAACCAAGTACAAAAAAGAAATCTTATAAGTTTTGGACGGAACCAAGGCCTTGCATGGTCCTCGGACTCAAGCCTATGGGGAAACCAAGTACATAAAAGAAATCTTACAAGTTTTGGACAGAACCAAGGCCTTGCATGGTCCTCAGACTCAAGCCTATGGGGAAACCAAGTACATAAAAGAAATCTTACAAGTTTTGGACAGAACCAAGGCCTTGCATGGTCCTCGGACTAAAGCCTATGAGGAAACCAAGTACAAAAAAGAAATCTCACAAGTTTTGGACAGAACCAAGGCCTTGCATGGTCCTCGGACTCAAGCCTAGGGGGAAACCAAGTACAAAAAAGAAATCTCACAAGTTTTGGACAGAACCAAGGCCTTGCATGATCCTCGGACTCAAGCCTATGGGGAAACCAAGTACAAAAAAGAAATCTCACAAGTTTTGGACGGAACCAAGGCCTTGCATGGTCCTCGGACTCAAGCCTATGGGGAAACCAAGTACATAAAAGAAATCTTACTAGTTTTGGACAGAACCAAGGCCTTGCATGGTCCTCGGACTCAAGTCTATGGGGAAACCAAGTACAAAAAAGAAATCTTATAAGTTTTGGACGGAACCAAGGCCTTGCATGGTCCTCGGACTCAAGCCTATGGGGAAACCAAGTACATAAAAGAAATCTTACAAGTTTTGGACAGAACCAAGGCCTTGCATGGTCCTCGGACTCAAGCCTATGGGGAAACCAAGTACAAAAAAGAAATCTCACAAGTTTTGGACAGAACCAAGGCCTTGCATGGTCCTCGGACTCAAGCCTATGGGGAAACCAAGTACAAAAAAGAAATCTCACAAGTTTTGGACAGAACCAAGGCCTTGCATGGTCCTCGGACTCAAGCCTATGGGGAAACCAAGTACATAAAAGAAATCTTACAAGTTTTGGACAGAACCAAGGCCTTGCATGGTCCTCGGACTCAAGTCTATGGGGAAACCAAGTACAAAAAAGAAATCTTATAAGTTTTGGACGGAACCAAGGCCTTGCATGGTCCTCGGACTCAAGCCTATGGGGAAACCAAGTACATAAAAGAAATCTCACAAGTTTTGGACAGAACCAAGGCCTTGCATGGTCCTCGGACTCAAGCCAATGGGGAAACCAAGTACATAAAAGAAATCTTACAAGTTTTGGACATAACCAAGGCCTTGCATGGTCCTCGGACTCAAGCCTATGGGGAAACCAAGTACAAAAAAGAAATCTTATAAGTTTTGGACGGAACCAAGGCCTTGCATGGTCCTCGGACTCAAGCCTATGGGGAAACCAAGTACATAAAAGAAATCTTACAAGTTTTGGACAGAACCAAGGCCTTGCATGGTCCTCAGACTCAAGCCTATGGGGAAACCAAGTACATAAAAGAAATCTTACAAGTTTTGGACAGAACCAAGGCCTTGCATGGTCCTCGGACTCAAGCCTATGAGGAAACCAAGTAAAAAAAAGAAATCTCACAAGTTTTGGACAGAACCAAGGCCTTGCATGGTCCTCGGACTCAAGCCTAGGGGGAAACCAAGTACAAAAAAGAAATCTCACAAGTTTTGGACAGAACCAAGGCCTTGCATGGTCCTCGGACTCAAGCCTATGGGGAAACCAAGTACAAAAAAGAAATCTCACAAGTTTTGGACGGAACCAAGGCCTTGCATGGTCCTCGGACTCAAGCCTATGGGGAAACCAAGTACATAAAAGAAATCTTACAAGTTTTGGACAGAACCAAGGCCTTGCATGGTCCTCGGACTCAAGTCTATGGGGAAACCAAGTACAAAAAAGAAATCTTATAAGTTTTGGACGGAACCAAGGCCTTGCATGGTCCTCGGACTCAAGCCTATGGGGAAACCAAGTACATAAAAGAAATCTTACAAGTTTTGGACAGAACCAAGGCCTTGCATGGTCCTCGGACTCAAGCCTAGGGGGAAACCAAGTACAAAAAAGAAATCTCACAAGTTTTGGACAGAACCAAGGCCTTGCATGGTCCTCGGACTCAAGCCTATGGGGAAACCAAGTACAAAAAAGAAATCTCTCAAGTTTTGGACGGAACCAAGGCCTTGCATGGTCCTCGGACTCAAGCCTATGGGGAAACCAAGTACATAAAAGAAATCTTACAAGTTTTGGACAGAACCAAGGCCTTGCATGGTCCTCGGACTCAAGTCTATGGGGAAACCAAGTACAAAAAAGAAATCTTATAAGTTTTGGACGGAACCAAGGCCTTGCATGGTCCTCGGACTCAAGCCTATGGGGAAACCAAGTACATAAAAGAAATCTTACAAGTTTTGGACAGAACCAAGGCCTTGCATGGTCCTCGGACTCAAGCCTATGGGGAAACCAAGTACAAAAAAGAAATCTCACAAGTTTTGGACAGAACCAAGGCCTTGCATGGTCCTCGGACTCAAGCCTATGGGGAAACCAAGTACAAAAAAGAAATCTCACAAGTTTTGGACAGAACCAAGGCCTTGCATGGTCCTCGGACTCAAGCCTATGGGGAAACCAAGTACATAAAAGAAATCTTACAAGTTTTGGACAGAACCAAGGCCTTGCATGGTCCTCGGACTCAAGTCTATGGGGAAACCAAGTACAAAAAAGAAATCTTATAAGTTTTGGACGGAACCAAGGCCTTGCATGGTCCTCGGACTCAAGCCTATGGGGAAACCAAGTACATAAAAGAAATCTCACAAGTTTTGGACAGAACCAAGGCCTTGCATGGTCCTCGGACTCAAGCCAATGGGGAAACCAAGTACATAAAAGAAATCTTACAAGTTTTGGACATAACCAAGGCCTTGCATGGTCCTCGGACTCAAGCCTATGGGGAAACCAAGTACAAAAAAGAAATCTTATAAGTTTTGGACGGAACCAAGGCCTTGCATGGTCCTCGGACTCAAGCCTATGGGGAAACCAAGTACATAAAAGAAATCTTACAAGTTTTGGACAGAACCAAGGCCTTGCATGGTCCTCAGACTCAAGCCTATGGGGAAACCAAGTACATAAAAGAAATCTTACAAGTTTTGGACAGAACCAAGGCCTTGCATGGTCCTCGGACTCAAGCCTATGAGGAAACCAAGTAAAAAAAAGAAATCTCACAAGTTTTGGACAGAACCAAGGCCTTGCATGGTCCTCGGACTCAAGCCTAGGGGGAAACCAAGTACAAAAAAGAAATCTCACAAGTTTTGGACAGAACCAAGGCCTTGCATGGTCCTCGGACTCAAGCCTATGGGGAAACCAAGTACAAAAAAGAAATCTCACAAGTTTTGGACGGAACCAAGGCCTTGCATGGTCCTCGGACTCAAGCCTATGGGGAAACCAAGTACATAAAAGAAATCTTACAAGTTTTGGACAGAACCAAGGCCTTGCATGGTCCTCGGACTCAAGTCTATGGGGAAACCAAGTACAAAAAAGAAATCTTATAAGTTTTGGACGGAACCAAGGCCTTGCATGGTCCTCGGACTCAAGCCTATGGGGAAACCAAGTACATAAAAGAAATCTTACAAGTTTTGGACAGAACCAAGGCCTTGCATGGTCCTCGGACTCAAGCCTAGGGGGAAACCAAGTACAAAAAAGAAATCTCACAAGTTTTGGACAGAACCAAGGCCTTGCATGGTCCTCGGACTCAAGCCTATGGGGAAACCAAGTACAAAAAAGAAATCTCTCAAGTTTTGGACGGAACCAAGGCCTTGCATGGTCCTCGGACTCAAGCCTATGGGGAAACCAAGTACATAAAAGAAATCTTACAAGTTTTGGACAGAACCAAGGCCTTGCATGGTCCTCGGACTCAAGTCTATGGGGAAACCAAGTACAAAAAAGAAATCTTATAAGTTTTGGACGGAACCAAGGCCTTGCATGGTCCTCGGACTCAAGCCTATGGGGAAACCAAGTACATAAAAGAAATCTTACAAGTTTTGGACAGAACCAAGGCCTTGCATGGTCCTCGGACTGAAGCCTATGGGGAAACCAAGTACAAAAAAGAAATCTCACAAGTTTTGGACAGAACTAAGGCCTTGCATGGTCCTCGGACTCAAGCCTATGGGGAAACCAAGTACAAAAAAGAAATCTCACAAGTTTTGGACAGAACCAAGGCCTTGCATGGTCCTCGGACTCAAGCCTATGGGGAAACCAAGTACATAAAAGAAATCTTACAAGTTTTGGACAGAACAAAGGCCTTGCATGGTCCTCGGACTCAAGCCTATGGGGAAACCAAGTACAAAAAAGAAATCTCACAAGTTTTGGACAGAACCAAGGCCTTGCATGATCCTCGGACTCAAGCCTATGGGGAAACCAAGTACAAAAAAGAAATCTTATAAGTTTTGGACGGAACCAAGGCCTTGCATGGTCCTCGGACTCAAGCCTATGGGGAAACCAAGTACATAAAAGAAATCTTACAAGTTTTGGACAGAACCAAGGCCTTGCATGGTCCTCGGACTCAAGCCTATGGGGAAACCAAGTACATATACAAAAAAAAAAAAAAAAAAAACCGTTATTTGAACATTAAATTTTATCCGAGGAGAACTCCCCGTTAACAGTTGGGTTAATCCCTAAACTGCACGGATCCCCAACACCAAAGGGATTGATGCAATATAGTGCAATATATTACCCAAAAACACAATCGAAGTCCCTCATTATTCGGCTACCCTCTCGGACGAATCATTCAGAGTTCATCGATCTCGGTCATTTGTTTTGCATGCATCGCTCAGCGCTCGGCCGTTATTCCGGTTAGTTTCCAGAGTTTAATTTACTGATAATTGCCATTATGATACTTGATAACATCGATAAGTTTAAAGACGAGCGTGTATTTAATGTTCATGCACTAAGTAGTTGTTGCGGAAAAGAAAAAGTATTTAGAAAGAAATAAACTTATCTTTTATTAAGGCATAGAAATAGTAAAGTGTACAATGAAAAGCTGAAATAAGCTTATGCTAAAGCTAACTACATGAGTGAAAAGAAAAATACAAGAGAATGAAGGTAAAGCCGAAGAAGAAGCACAGATGAGAGGTTGGCTACTGCTTCAAGACCTTGTTCTTCCTCAATGCTTTTGCATGCCCATAACTCAGGCAGCAAAAGAACCCAGCTTGGGGCCTGCACCGCTGAAGGAAAGGTGCAGGGAGCCGGAAGTTGAGGAGCCTTCACCAAAAATTTGCCTGCAACAAGGCAGAGGCGCTGATGGCGGAGAATCTTTCTTCTGACACACCAAAATTCTGGCATGAACAGAACCTGCTTCGGATTTTGACTAAAAGAAGGAGAAACGCCCTTTCCCCTCTGTCGAAACGGAATATTCCCTTAATTTTATGCCTCCTTTGCCCGTACCTCACTATTTTGAGTCTCAGGAGGACACGGCGCCTTTGTGGCGGAGAGAGTTCCTTTTCCCCAACCCTCGCCTCAAGCATGATATACTAAGGGAGGAAACTGAAGGATTTGTGCGCAGGTACAGCAACCTTCTCTCCTATTTATTTAAAAAGATAAGGTGGTGGCATTTAATTCACGCAGCGTCCCAAGGAATGCTACAGACAAAATGTCTCCGGCTCGATTTCCAATGCCGTCTGCAGCCCTGAGATTAAAGGAGCCTCGTGAAGGCGCACCTCGAACACTGGGACGCCAAAAAGTACCGCGTGACCTAAGACTACGGAAATACCTCTTAATTTGTGGGCCCAGTAAATTCGCGGCCCAGGCCCATTTTGCATGGGGGCCCAGGGACAGAACCAAGGCCTTGCATGGTCCTCGGACTCAAGCCTATGGGGAAACCAAGTACAAAAAAGAAACATTACAAGTTTTGGACAGAACCAAGGCCTTGCATGGTCCTCGGACTCAAGCCTATGGGGAAACCAACTGCTCGGATGGGAAAATCCCCGGCCCAAATACTGTAAAATGTTAAGGCCAATAAAAGTGTTAGGATGATGGTGAGACACTCCACTATTTGGTAGCCTAAGGGGGCTGTTCATTTTTGCAGGTGATATGTCTTCGAATGATTATTTCCTACACCGAATAGAGCATCCAGTTCTAATCTCGGCATTGTTTCGGGCAAGTATCGTTATTCACAGGTACACACTGCTATGTCAAACAATTCTGTTAAAGTTGACATCTTTTTATTAGCAAGTATTTTGGCCTTAGTTGTCATCGATTCAAATGCTATACTATTGTGCCGAGCAGCGTTTGTAAATTTGTAAAAACATAGAGACCGAACATGCGAAGTAAAATAACAACAATTTTTATTAATATGAAAAATTATTACAACGTACAAAGTGGGGCTCAAACAAGCCTATACAAAAGGTGAGCTGCCGAAGCAACACTTACATCCGCAGTACAGGTAAGTAAACAGCCAGGTGTCTTTTAAACTCGTCTTCAAAGTCTCTCCAATCTCTGCCTCAGTATTGCTCATATCGAAAGAAGAACCTTCTTTGGAAAAAGATGAAGGAGAAGGAAGAAGAATTTGAAGGAGAAGAAAGAAGGGGGTAGAGGAGATGAATGAGGAAGATGGAGGATATGAGTAAAGAAGGAGGAGAAGAAGAGAGAAGAGATGAAAAGAAAGAAAAAGGAGCAAAAGAGGGAGAAGTGAAAACACCAGGAGGGATCTGGTGCTGGGAAGACTAAGGAAGGGAGGCGGAGGAGGGCACCAGTGAACGAAGAGAGGAAGAAGCAGAGGCACTTAGTCCCTGCCTCGTTCCTGACTCCTAACACACTGGGGCCGTATTAGGTATGCTCGTAAGAGAGCAGTTGATTATGATGATGGGAGTTCTCGACTCAGTCACGCCGAAATTCTGCCGTGATGAGCCCTTGCTTCGGATTTTGGCTGAAAGGAAGGTGGGACAAATCTTGAGTTTTCGCCATCCTTGCCTTGACCGAGCCATTTCGAGCTTTATCAGAACATGATACTTTGAGGAGGGGTGTGGTTCCTTCATCACTCGTTATGGTAAACGTACTCTGATCTGGTGTATAACAATTGGGTTAAGTAAACGCTAAGGGAGGCTGAAGGTTTCAGATCTCAGAAAGATAAAAGGGTCTCTGTACGAAAGTGATGGCCTCCTACTTGCCTTCTTATAGGGAGGGCAAAATGGAAGGTATTAAATTCGTTCTGGTTTCCAAAATAATCTGAAAAACAAAAGGTGCGTCCGTTCCACTTCCCCACCTCATCAGATGAGCCGCCGGACATAAATGAGTCTCGTAAAGGGAAGTCATTGAAGGCACGTCTTGGACAGCCAAACGGCAGGAGCGGGTCACGAGTAAATTAAAGGGAACACCTTGTAAGCCGTTATATTTTCTGGGCAGGTGGAGAAACCATCAGCATTAATGAAGGGCTGAATTAAAGGAGCTGTAATAAAGGCTCGGCATTACCAAAACCCCCCTTTCCAACCGGGAGGTTGGACAGCCAGGTTTTGAGGGGCTATTGTAGGGCCCAATAATTTATGGGCCAGGCCCATTTGCTCGTGGAGAGTCCGAAGGCCCAAGCCGAGGAGAGCTATGGACCAAGCCCGATAATAGAGAGCACCAAACAAGTTTTGGGATACAGCCGAGGACAGTTCAGTCCTCGGCAGATCCAAAATCCCACCAAAAAAAGAAAGGGTAAAACTGGTATAGGACTAAAACTTGAAAGAAGATCTAAAATATCTTGTGAAAGTTATCCTTACTACCCTTCCCAGATAAGGCTCTGCACCTAACAGAGCCGTATTCTTCAGCTTTATCAACCATCCCCAACAATTCTGGGATTAGACTGATGGGACAAATATCAGTCTTGTAAAGGTTGACCCTACACGTGGACGAAGGACAGCGAACGTAGGCTAGTATAAAAGAAAAAGTAAGTGAGCCAAGGAAGGGGGCTCTCTCCATCCCACCTCAGGAAGAGACTCCATGGGGGAAAACACCGGAACAACTCATGCAGATCAGAGAAAAAAACCCACCGTTGGGGAACCGGAGTAGGACCTTAATGCTCCTCGGATCAAGTCCGAGGAGTCCAACCCCATGGGATGCGACACTATAGGGCTTAAATGTTCAAACCCAACTCCTCTTTCTATATGAATTCCTCTAAAATCAAGACCGGAATATCGCCCCGTGCCCAACGGCTAGCTTTTCAAGCCCACTCTCTACAAATCATATTGTGAGGGATCTTTCAGATGCGAGCCCAACATCCTTATTGGGCCTCAACAGAATCGTGTCCTTACAATAACTATTATAAGATAGATAGAAACCATGTCTACAGTTTAATGTATTGGATCAAACTAATTAAACAGGATAAGAGGATTTTATCCCATCAATATGAATCCTTTTGTGATCTATTCTTGCTGTAGAGAGGGAAAATTCCCGACCTATCACAAGCTGACACGTCACATTACCAGGTCCACAAAATACAGCCAATTACAAAGCGCCACGTATTGCTGCTAGGTTTTGCTATCACTACTCAGAAACCAACAGAAATTTGCCAAGTGTCATGCAAAAACCAATCACGCATCAACGCACGTGTAAGCAATGACACAAGCAGCTTCGCACGTGTAAGCGATGACACAGGCAGCTTCGCACGTGTAAGCGATGACACAGGCAATCCAGCATGTGTAAGCGATGACACAAGCGGACCAATCAGGATGTGACATGTGTCACCAATCAAACTCCGCCACGTGTCGCTCACCCACCTCTAAACTCCTATAAATAAAAAACCAAGACATCTTGGGGAAAAAGGGGGACCAAGCAATGTAGAGTACAAGCAGCATCAAAGACGAGGATTCAGAAGTGAAAAAGTTCTGCTGGAATTAAGCCCTGAAGCCTCTAGGAACTTCAAGAACTTCAACCCCAAAATCGGAGAACATTCGAAGCAGAATCATCTAAACCATCTGCCTAGATCCTAAAGTTTGCGGGAATCAAGCTCAAAGGTCCGAAAACATCAACAAATCACAAATCAGTGAAGCCTACGGATTCAAGCCTCCAAAGCCCCGAAGAACTTCCACCACAAATCTTCAAATACAAAGAACATTCGAAGCAGAATCATCCAAACTATCTGCCTAGATCTCAAAGTTCACTGGAATCAAGCTCAAAAGCCTCCAGAAACCTCAAACAACCACAAATCAGTGAAGCTCCACGGATTCAAGCCTCTAAAGCCCCGGAGAACTTCCACAACAAACCTTCGAAGACGATGAACGCACGAAGAACACGAAGAACACACGAAGAACACAAAGAACACGAAGAACAAAGAATTTCTAACAAGCTCATAGCCAGAGATTCATTGTGATTCTGTTCCAAAGATCTTCGATCCATTCTTCAGCCAAATTGAAGTATATCGGGTGTTCGAATCAAAATCACATCACTACAAATCCAATCAACAAATCTTTTAAGGAGATCGAATCAGAGGATAACTCTTTTGTAATCACAGAGAATTGTACCACACAATCATCAATACAAATTTGCATTTGTGAAACTATTTTACTTGTTTGATTCAGTTCGAACCGAGAAATTTAGTCGCTTACAAATTCTGGCACGCCCGGTGGGACTTCTCTGCCTCTCATCTCATTCTCCTTCAAAGAAAGAAATCTTCATCATCTTGCTACCAACTCAATGGCCTCTAGCAAGAACATTCAAGCTTCAACAATAGCTACTTCAACTAAACTTGGTACGGCTACCACCAACAACTGCTTTGGTGCAATCAATTGTAGCCAACCCAAAGCAAACAATCAACTTCAACTTCAATCAACCAAGGAAGCCAAGGTCCAAAAAATCATCTCCTTAGACCCTCTTACAAGAAACAAGGTCATCAACAAGGATATCTCCACCTTGGAACACCTCAAGTATGGGGGTAAATCCCCTTCTCCCTTCATAAGAAGTTGGTCGCACGATTTCTCTCCCATCGAAGGGAACCCAAAAGATGAGATTTCATGTGCTCACTTCAATTCACTTCCTTCTCCATCATCTTGGGAAGTTGTGTCAGTCATGATGACTAACACCTCTACCATGGAAGAAAAGATGGCTGAAATGGAACAAAGAGTTGTCCTTCTCACAAAAGCACTTGAAGATAAGGACCTCCAAATTGCAACTTTAATGAACAAACTCGAAGCACAAGATCTTGGTGAATCAAGCCATGGTCTTAAATTCACATCTGCAAAGGATGACGAAGGGAGAGAAATTGAAAACACTCCCCAACAAGAACAATCTACTTCGGTTGCTTCGTTGTCAGTCCAACAATTACAAGACATGATAACAAATACCATCCGAGCACAATATGGAGGTTCTTCTACAAGTTCTCTCACATATTCAAAACCCTACACAAAACGCATCGACAACATGAGAATGCCAAATGGGTATCAACCCCCCAAGTTCTTGCAGTTTAATGGCAATGGAAATCCTAAGCAACACATTGCTCACTTTGTAGAAACTTGTGAGAACGCAGGGACTCAAGGAGGCCTCTTTGTAAAGCAGTTTGTCCGGTCACTAAAGGGGAATGCCTTTGATTGGTATACAGACTTAGAACCCGAGTCAATCGATAGTTGGGAACAACTTGAAAGGGAGTTTCTCAACCGATTCTACAGCACACGGCGCACAGTAGGCATGATGGAGCTTACCAATACTAAACAATGGAAGGATGAGCCCGTCATTGATTATATCAATCGGTGGCGTTCTTTGAGTCTAGATTGCAAGGATAGACTTTCTCAAATATCTGCTGTAGAAATATGCATCCAAGGCATGCATTAGGGACTTCTTTACATCCTTCAAGGGATAAAGCCCCGAACATTTGAAGAGTTAGCAACTCGTGCGCATGACATGGAGCTGAGCATTGCTAGCCGCGGATGTACAAACCCTCCCATACTTGAAAGCAAAAATGAAGTAAGGAAGAATGATAGGAGTGCAAAAGTCAGCCTCAAAGACCCAATGACTGCTAACACTGCCGAGGTTCCAAGAGGTGGACCAAAGGCAAATGAAAAACAACTTGAAGGATGGCAAAAGAACGAGGTGCGTTGTCTGACTTTTAAGGAACGTGAGCAAAAAGTATATCCGTTCCCCGATGAAGATGTGCCAAACATCTTAGAACAACTATTGCAGTTGAAGCTGATCGAATTGCCAGAATGCAAGCGGCCAGAAGACATGGGGAAAGTTGATGACCCTAACTACTGCAAATATCATCGCATCATTGGCCACCCAATCCAAAAATGCTTCATCTTCAAAGAAAAAATAATGAAGCTTGCCAAAGAAAACAAGATTGATCTAGACTTCAATGAAGTTGTCGGGTCAAACCATGTGACCGTTGCTTGTGATGTACTTCCAACTCTCAAGCAAGGGGGAAACACCAACCAAGCTTACAAGTTGATCAACAATAATGATGCAAGGATCGGCCCCATCAATGGGAAGTTCCTTAAACACTTCTATACTTGAAAATCGAGGATTGCTCCTCGGTAAGAGCTTAAACTACCCACCATAACGCTGCAAAGGTACATGATGTCTTCCCATTACCTTTGAAAGCGTACAAATAAAGAAAAATTAATCCCCCTTTATGGCACCATTTGTGAGTGTGGCATAGTGGTTGGACGCCTGTGTCGTCCTTGAGGCCAAAGTCTCGGGTTCGATTAATGGTGATACCCACTATTGCACAATTGGTACCCATGAAATACTGTGGGGCGTGGGGCGAGGATTACACACGGGAGCCCTCCTTTTTTGCCAAAGAAAAACAAGATTGATCTAGACTTCAATGAAGTTGTCGGGTCAAACCATGTGACCGTTGCTTATGATGTATTTCCAACTCTCAAGCAGGGGGGAAACACTAACCAAGCTCACAAGTTGATCAACAATGACGATGAAAGGATCGGCCCCATCAATGGGAAGTTCCTCAAACGCTTCTATGCTTGAAAGTGTACCAATAAGGAGAAATTAATCCCACTCTATGTCACTAATTGCTAGTGTGGCGTAGTGGTTGGATGCCCATGTCGCCCTTGAGGCTGTTTCGGGTTCGATTAGTGGTGATACCCACTATTGCACATTGAGCCCTCCTTTTTGCAAAAAAAAAAAAAAAAAAACACATCAAAAAAAAACTTTATAATATATATGAAAAAAAAAAAATCATTTGAACTACGTGATGACTTGATCCCTCTCAAGGGTACGTAGGCAACTTAGTATCTTTTGTTGAGTTCAGTCACGCACTAAAAAAAAAAATTTTAACAAAAATAACCAAAAAAAAAAATCTGTTGAACTACGTGATGACTTGATCCCTCTCCGGGGTACGTAGGCAGCTTAAGTACCTGTCACTAAGTTCAGTCACATGAAAAGAAGAAGGATTACTTGTCTAGCTTGAAGAGTTTTTCCATAGGCCATCAACGTGCTTTCAAGAACCCTTTGATTGGCAAGGCGTCGCTTAAGATCAATCAATTGCTCACTACATGACGCTCAAAGGTCATCGTAGTAGAAAATGACAGCAGCAAAGAATTGGTGTTACTCAGCTTTCCTTGAACTAATGATAAACATAAGTTGGTTCTTGGTTATGGAGTAAAACAAAATCTTCAACCTCTTTTGCAAGGAATGAAGTTTGCATGGCATTGCCGATCTTCTGTGGACATCCTTCCACATCTCTGAAGTATGCTTTGCATCACTTATCTCCTGAGGGCATCTTCTTGTACCTTGCAAGTCTAAACTACATCGTCGCTCTTCTAGGTTGTGCCACTTCATAGCTCTGAAATTAGAACCACATCATCTCCCTTCTGAGTGGTGTCGTTTCACATCATGTCTCTAAAATCTGAATGACGTCAACTTCCTCCAGAATGATGATAGATTATATATCCGAAGTCGGTGTTGCATCATCTCTCTTCTATGGGCATGTTCGTGCAATGTCAAAATTCTTGGTGGCATGTTTCGACATCTTTAAAGTCTTTGCAGCATACTCCGGCGTCTTCAAAGTATTAGCGTCATTTTTCCTTGCATCTTCAAAGTCTTGGTAGAGACTCCTTGCATCTTCAACATCTTGTTGGCATTTTTGAAATCTTGATGTCTAAGCTATGTTGCCTCTAAAAATTGGTGCAACGTCAATGCAAGTGCAAGTGCTAATATGGAGTATTGTCGTGGCTTCACGGCAAAGATGAACGTTGACACGGCTTCGACGAAAATGAAGTGTTGACGTGACTTCATGGCTTCGGCACAAATGAAGTGTTGACGTAGCTTCATGCCAAAGATCAATGTTGGCATGGCTTCGGTGTAAATAAAGTGTTGACGTAGTTCCATGGCAAAAATGAATGTTGGCGCAGCTGCAGTGCAAGTGAAGTGTTGACGTGGCTTCATGTTGAAAAAGCTTCATTAAAAAAGACAAGTGCAAATTTGCTTCAGTAGACAAAGTAATGGTGATGCTTCAATGCAAATGCAAGAGTTGGCACAGCTTCACTTCGACGCAAAGAAAGGTATGGATGCAACCTCAATGCAAATGCAAACTTTGCGCGGCTTCATGATAAGAACAATTGGCATGGGTGCACTGCAAAGATAAGTGTGGAACACCTTCATGCAAAAACAAGTGCTAGCATAGTTCCATTGCAACAACCAGTGCTAGTATTGCTTAATTACCAAGATAAATGAAAAAAATGGGACGACATAAAGGCATATGTCACTACAAGAAATTGCTATGCAAAACCACCAAATGAAGGCAAACACTTCTATGAGAACGTCAACGTAAAGTTTGATGTCAAAACCCAAAGCTCAAGGAAACTGTGCTGCAAAACAAAAACAAGCAACAACAAAAATTTTGTCAGGGAAAAGATCTCATAGCACGTATAAAAAAAAAAAAAAAAGGAAAAAAAATCATTTACAAAAAAAGAAAAAAAAAATCTTGAAAGCAGGAGAAGAAAGTTGAAGGTTGAGCATGTGTCTCAGCAACGAAGGAAGGCAATAGCATGCCTTTATATAAGAAATTTCTGAGATAACAGACAAGAAAAATGAAGAAAGTCAGCAAACCATTAAATGATTCCACCAACCGAATAGTGAAAAAAATGGTGTTCACTTGAAAATAGCAGGAGCTCAAAGTCAGCTTTTGCAAACAGAAATG
The DNA here is from genome assembly GCA_028535165.1 of Quercus tomentella. Lineage (NCBI taxonomy): Eukaryota > Viridiplantae > Streptophyta > Magnoliopsida > Fagales > Fagaceae > Quercus > Quercus tomentella. Next base: position 62,158,248 of record JAPQVY010000155.1, on the reverse strand, counting down.
CACTCAAAGTCAGGGAAGTCTGCACCAAATTTTGAAATGAAAGAAGATATTCAGTCATGGAGACAGAAGACAATGGCTCATTACCTACCTCGCAAGTCTGAATCCTGGCACCATGTCAGGGCGGCCACCACAAAATTAGACCAAAAGCCATAAGTCCAACAAAGACCAGCGGCTTTCTCATCCAAATTTGTGAAAATCCAGACATCATTCCACAAAACTGACCCCACAGGGACCTTAAACGGACTTCGATCTACAAAACCCAGAAAGATCATCCTCAAAGGAGCTATCACGCGCCACCACGCGTGGCCATGAACTCGCGATGAACAACTGACTCCTCTTTCAAATCTGTACAAATATGTTCCGAATTTCAGAAAACAGACCATACCAGGAGATTATATGGCTTTCGATCTACAAAACCTGAAATTTTCAGGTCCAAAACATGAGCCACGCGCCGCCACGCGCCTCCAGAAGATCCGGCAATCTCTGCCTCAACGAACACGCGCTATCACGCGCCTCCATCTTCGCTCACGCGCTTACACGCGCCGGCATTTCTCTCGCACGCGTAAACGCGCCACACGCGCCATACGTGTAAACGCCAGCGCAGCGTGACGTCACCAATGACGTCATCCTCCACTGGTCTGACCCGTTTGTCCAGATCCGAACCGGACCGACCCGCAAATTTGACCCGGATCCGAACCGCCTGAAAAAAAAAAAAAAAAAAAAAAAAAAAAGGAAAAAATGAAAAACCTTGACCAAAAAATCAAAAATTTCAAAACGGACCTGTCCCACTCAATTTTTCGAGTACATTCCGATTTTGGGACTCATTTCTTCATTCGAGACTCGAAAATTGTGCAAACATCAAATTTCCAAAAAGTTAACTTTTGTGCAAATATTGACCAAACGTCAAAATTTTTAAGATGGACCTATCTTGCTCAATTTTTCGTGTACATTCCGATTTTGGAGTCCGTTTCATCATTTGAGACTCGAAAATTGCACAAATGGCTCAAATTCCAAGACAGTTGACTTTCATGTTGAAATCAACCTAAAGTCAAAATTTTCAAGCCACACTTGCCTTTCTCAATTTTTCGTGTACATTCCAAATTTGGGGTCTATTTCTTCATTTGAGGATCCAAAATTGCTCAAATAGTGTGATTCTACAACTGTTGGCTTTAAAGTGAACTTTGACCAAGAATCAAGACGTTCGAGCAAAGCTTGTCCTGTTCGGACTTTCACAAAGATTCTGATTTTGAAATCCACTTATTTATTTTGGACTTGTTAATCACCAATCAAACCCACATCTTTGAAGTACTGACGGTGTCCAAAATTTAAGCTCCTGAGGTCAAAATTTGAGATTTATCCATTTAATTGGATCCCCTCAGGGTTATTCTCCAGACTTCATCAAGACTGCTCTTTCAAAGTACAAATAAACTTTCGCAAGTGTGTTGGAACTTGAAGTTACAATGGGTCATTAGTTCAACCTGCTATTCACGTTCGGTGCCTACTGGTCTCCAACCTACCATTCCCACCTACCGTTCCCATCTACCGTTCCCATCTACCATTCTCACCAAAAATTCTCAACTACCATTCTTAACTACCTACCTACCATTCTTCATCTCTCTACTATAAATAGGAGGGCCGGATTCATCAAAAACTCATCCAAAAAAAAAAAAAAAAAAAAACACTGAATCATGAAATGAAGATTTGCCCCTTTCAGATTTTCAAATCCTCCTTTTCACAGCCATTTCTCACTATGACCTCATCATTCTCAACGCCTAGCAACCGATATTGCTTCATAATCAGTTCGAGATCAACCCTCCCATGGTTCGGTCGAAACCTTCTTTACAACATCATTGTAGTTTTGAGATCCAAACAAACTTTGTTTCTCCACTTAACGACTACATTTGCCCATAAAATTTCTCATAACATAGCCTGTATCATTGTTCCTTGTAGTCTCAGATCTACCTAATCAGGAGATCTAAGGCCAACTGAATCTCTCGTACCCTAGCTCAAGGAGCTTCCTAACTGCTTTGGGAACTCCATAGTCCTTTTTAAGTTGTTTGGTCTTACAACAAAGGTAGAGGTTCGGAACAAACAGCAACTTGTTTGGTTTCCAGACCAGAATCACAAGTTAGCTCCATCTTTCATTTTTCTGTGCTTTTCCAACAAGTGGCAGTAGGTGAAGATGGTAAAAAAGTGTTGGGGTATCCTACAAATTTTTTTCCATCAACACTTAAAAAAACCTCCAAGGCGCCAGCTCATCAGAATTCAGCCTTTGGTGCCGGTAAATGGTCATCAAAACCTTATTCCATGTCCCCACTACTATGGGACCCAAAGGTCATCGTTGCTGGTACCTCAAAACTCATTTTCTGGAATTACTCCAACTTAAAATCAGCTTGAAGAATTTCAGAAGGTACTCTTCTGAAATTACTTCAACTTAACGTCCGTCGGCATGGTCCCATTACACAGGCACATTCAATAACTTGCCGTCGGATCTCATTCAGCATGCAGTCAGTCACATATTCACAGGTGTACTTCCCATAAACATCTACACCAGAAGGGTCCCAGCATACAGGGCCAGCACCATGGTGGTGTAAGTTTTGCTCATTTGCTTTGCTTCATCTCCATCTTCTTCATTGCCACCACCAGCATACCCAGAATACATAAGCTTCTGAAATTACCTCGACTTAACTTGAGTGATACAATTACGCAAGCGCATTCAACCACTTTCCCACCTGTCCTCGTTGTAATCCAAAGCATGATCTTCTGAAATAACTTCACCAGAAGTTCTTAAGAACACGAGGCTAGCTCCATGACCTTGCATGCTGTACCCAGCCACCATTCTCTCATCTTCCCCATCTTCAACATCTTGTGATCGCCAACAACGATCCAAAATACTCTCTTGAAATTACCTCAACTTAATCTCTGCTGAAATAATTCAATCTTGCAAGTACATCCAACTTCTTGCAAATAACTTTCCCCCTCACCAACCCACTTCAAATACCATAAGACACTCTTTTGAAATTACTTCAACTTAAACTATCTTGAGAAGGTTCGGTCACGCAAGTACATTCAAATACTGGCAGACCCCTTTTTAGTCTCATCAAAGCCTTTCATATGGGTCGGTCTACTCTTCGGAAATTATCTCATCCTACTGAAAGCTCCACCACCTTCAACTACTTCACTTAAAGAGTCAAGTACAAAAATCCATTTTTTCGAAACTCATTCCCACACCACATTCCAAAACTGTGTGCGTGAACGAGTCTCGAGGGGGCATTTGTAGAGAGGGAAAATTCCCGACCTATCACAAGCTGACACGTCACATTACCAGGTCCACAAAATACAGCCAATTACAAAGCGCCACGTATTGCTGCTAGGTTTTGCTATCACTACTCAGAAACCAACAGAAATTTGCCAAGTGTCATGCAAAAACCAATCACGCATCAACGCACGTGTAAGCAATGACACAAGCAGCTTCGCACGTGTAAGCAATGACATAGGTAGCTTCGCACGTGTAAGCGATGACACAGGCAATCCAGCATGTGTAAGCGATGACACAAGCGGACCAATCAGGCTGTGACATGTGTCACCAATCAAACTCCGCCACGTGTCGCTCACCCACCTCTAAACTCCTATAAATAAAAAACCAAGACATCTTAGGGAAAAAGGGGGACCAAGCAATGTAGAGCACAAGCAGCATCAAAGACGAGGATTCAGAAGTGAAAAAGTTCTGCTGGAATTAAGCCCTGAAGCCTCCAGGAACTTCAAGAACTTCAACCCCAAAATCGGAGAACATTCGAAGCAGAATCATCCAAACCATCTGCCTAGATCCTAAAGTTTGCGGGAATCAAGCTCAAAGGTCCGAAAACATCAACAAATCACAAATCAGTGAAGCCTACGGATTCAAGCCTCCAAAGCCCCGAAGAACTTCCACCACAAATCTTCAAATACAAAGAACATTCGAAGCAGAATCATCCAAACTATCTGCCTAGATCTCAAAGTTCACTGGAATCAAGCTTAAAAGCCTCCAGAAACCTCAAACAACCACAAATCAGTGAAGCTCCACGGATTCAAGCCTCTAAAGCCCCGGAGAACTTCCACAACAAACCTTCGAAGACGATGAACGCACGAAGAACACGAAGAACACACGAAGAACACAAAGAACACGAAGAACAAAGAATTTCTAACAAGCTCATAGCCAGAGATTCATTGTAATTCTGTTCCAAAGATCTTCGATCCATTCTTCAGCCAAATTGAAGTATATCGGGTGTTTGAATCAAAATCACATCACTACAAATCCAATCAACAAATCTTTTAAGGAGATCGAATCAGAGGATAACTCTTTTGTAATCACAGAGAATTGTACCACACAATCATCAATACAAATTTGCATTTGTGAAACTATTTTACTTGTTTGATTCAGTTCGAACCGAGAAATTTAGTCGCTTACACTTGCATAGTGGGTTATTTCTCCTAGGTCCTAGAATTAGTTGTACTCGTCAAGAGCATTACAATTGGGTTTCATGAATGCAAAGTGTCAATGATCGAATAGTGGAATGAAGAATATCATACAAAGTACTATTTCTCATGAATTCCTCCACCAAGAGTCTATGATCAGAATCACTGCTGGTGAAAAACCATACACGTAGACCAGTCTTGGGCTGTGGATTTTGAACATAAGATCATTTCCATTTAATTACATTACTTAATAACATATGTGTATTAAATTACCTATGGAAAATCATTATGAGAGAGAGAGAAGTTGGAGGAGCTAGGGTTTGAGGTTTTCTCGCGAGAGTACTAATGTTCCATTTGGATTGAGAGGAAGGGAGGGAGGGGAGTAGAAGAAAGTAGAGTAGAGTTGGCAAAAAATTAACTTAATCTTTAGCCAGCTTTACTTTACTTCCCCTTGCTCCCCCTTAATCCAAACACGGCCTAAATGGGTTGTAACAAGGGATAAGAAAAGAAAAAGATACGGGCAATTCTGTTTGCGAACTTAATTATACATGTAGTTGAAATGTAAAAGGATACCTAAGAAATAAGGTCTAAGATACTTTACCTAAATTTTACTCTATTCTCAATTTAATAGGTCGTGATGTTGGCAATTTGACTTTTTTGTTGAATACTGTGTCCTATACTTGTTTGCTTTTATAAACTTATATTTTGACTTGAGTAATGCTATATAAATAAAAGATTTGACAACCTTTTTCACACTTGGTGAATTGACAAGTTTTCATTAGTTTTAATTTGGGTCCACTATTGACATTGTTTTTTTACCTTCTACATCAATAGGTGTCAATTTTTATATGTTTCTAAAGGTGTAAATTATTGTGTATTATCATGTTAAGATGTTTTTATTTTTTTTATAATCAAATTGCATAGGAATTTTAGAGAAAAGAAATCTGAACAGTATATCACAAAATACTAGCATGCTTCGACAATATATATGACATTACTAAAGGATTGAGTATTAGGAGTGTAAGAAATAGAGACTTTGCAGCGGAATATAAACAATAAGTTTTTCAGCATACCTCTCTTGGTCTAAACCGACAATCATATAGGAGTTTTGAGATTGTTCTACGCTATCTAGAGCCAGCCTCCACGTAAACCAGCTATTCAAACACGTTCTGAATTCCAGTTTGTGTAACCCACGAACCAAAAAAACGTTTCTCGATAGTGTTGCACACTACTAGAGTGATACAAACATAACCCACAACCTAAAAGCCTCACTATACTCTGTAAACACAATGAGAAATGTAGAATTTGTTCACCGTTCAATGAGTACCACTCTTGGCATTTATATACATACCACTCCATTAATATTGAGTGGGATAGTGGACTTAGTGGGGTAGAGTAATGGTCCAAACCATTACTCCATAACTCTTGAAGGTTACAATTATTCTGAGCTATAAAGAAGGATATGCCCACTTTGAATGTCCATCCATATTCTTTTCAGGTTCTAACAAGGAGCAAAACTCAACACAAAAGTGTCAGTTAGTTGTTACATAGCAAATCTAATACTATTTCACAACTTCTTTAGAGACTCATACTTATGATAAAAAAGTTGCAAAACAGTTGTGAAAGAGTTACTTCTGCTAGTCACTCGTTGCACAGAGACCAAGATGCTAAAGTGTGACTCGCAACGTTAATTTTGGAGTCTTCCAGCAAGTCCTTCATACAAGTCAAACTTTGCTAGTAGTGACTCCTTCAACGTTTCTTCCAGTAAAGTAAAGAAATAAAAATAAGGTAAAAAAAAAAAAAAAATCGCCCTCTGCAAACTTGACCATTCGAATTGTTAATTGAGTTAAACAATTTAATAATACTTCCATTCGAATTTTTAAGTGAGTTAAAAAATTTAGGGATAATTACACTTTACCCACCTGTGATTTGCCTCTAATTTGATTTGCCTACCCGTGGTTTCAATTTTAACACTTTACCCACTTGTGATTCCCTCCGTTACTCCTCCGTAACCCACCTCCAGTGCAGATGTTACTCTAACACATAAACTCATCAAAAACAGAACCTAAAACAGATCAAACACTCCTCATGGACTGAGAACCTCCTAGGTTTTGATCGTGCAAGCAAACCTAGGAAGAAGAGACACAGTGTTCATCTGGCATTTGACACTGACCAAACTAATTTATTTTTAAACTTATAAACACATGGACTAAAAAGTTCTGGTGAGACAAATTTACCCTCAAAGGCTCACACCCACTGACCCACATAACCCAGTCTGAAAAATCCTCAAATCTGAAAACCTTGAAACCCCAACGCCACTCCCACGGCCTCAATCGGCGACCCCAGCCCGACAAAGGAGTGTTCAACGGAAGCCTTCTTCCGTTGTTGAAGCTAACCGTTATTGAGCAACAGAAAGACTTTAAACCTTCTTGTTATACGCAAACAAAAGACAAATTTTTTGCTTAATTGAAAGTTTCTGAAGAAGAAACCTCTCCTGCGTTGTTGAAAGTTCACTAGTGATTTTAAATATTGACTTGCTTGGTTTGGTGTGGAGTAAAACGGAAATCTTTGAGGGATTCTTGGCTTCTTTGAGTTGGCTGAAAGTTGCTCTTGGAGGTTTGTTAGAAAATTTTGTTTTGTCAATCTTTTGTTTTTGTTCATTTGATTTTTATTTTTTATTTTTTTTTTACTCCGATTGTTGTTTTGTTTTGAAGATGAGCCCATGATATGCCAAAATTTTGATATGGGTGCATGGGTTTATTATTCTTCTTTTTTCAAGTTTAGTGAAGTTCATAGTTCATACTGAATCAATATTTGATTCAGCTGAACAGATGAACAAATGAACACTGTGTCTCCTTCTTCCTCGGTTTGCTTGCACGATCAAAACCCAGGAGGTTCTCAGTCCATTATTTCAAGTACATTGCATTGTGATCTTCGTTTGGTGAGAACGTTGGATGAGAGTGTGTTTTGGGAGTGAGGAGTGTTTATCTGTTTTAGGTTCTATTTTTGATGAGTTTATGTGTTAGAGTAACGTTTGCACTGGAGGTGGGTTACGGAGGAGTAACGGAAGGAATCACAGGTGGATAAAGTGTCAAAATTGAAACCACGGGCAGGCAAATCGAATTAGAGGTAAACCACAATTAGGTAAAATGTAATTATCCCAAAAATTTAATAATATTTATATATGACAAAATGGAAATTACAAAGCATAAATTCAACTATATTGGCATTTCCTATCCTAAAAAAAAAAAGAAAGAAAGAAAGAAAAAAGATTGGCATTATGGCCACTAAGAAAAGTTACAAAACTAACAAAGTATTTATTTATTTATTTTAACTCGGCTTAGAAGAACTACCATCAGTCTTTGTGCTCAAATGATCTGGGGTCACCTAGCCAGGGTCTAAATACCCCATAGTCCCAGCAGGTGGTGTGGACCGTAGACTATAATCATCAACCTGACACCCAAGTCCTAGTCCAAAATCACCCAACTGAGCATTACAGTTTCCATCTTTTGACACATTAGGTTTTTTTTTTTTTTTTTTTTTTTTTTTTTTTTTTTTTAATTTATAAAGTATCTTTTAACATATTAGTATACTTAATACCTTTCTTTTTTGTTGTTCTTCAACTGTAGAAGCTAACGAATGTGTCCTGTGATATTACTTTAGGTCAATTTGAATATTCAGAAAGTTTGGAAATTTTCCTAACTAATTAATGCTGAACTAATATAGCCAATTTTCATGCGTTCACTACCATTCCACTCATGTATTAGAAAACAACTCTATAGGAAACACGATCATTAACTTCCATTATAACTATTATTAGATAGATAGAAATTATGTATACAATTTAATGTATTGGATCAAACTAAGCGGCATAAGAGGATGTTTATCCCATCAATATGAATCTTTTTGTGATCTATTCTTGCATATTGGGTTATTTCTCCTAGGTCCTAGAATCAGTTGTACTCGTCAAGAGCATTGCAATTGGGTTTCATGAATGCAAAGTGTCAATGATCAAATAGTGGAATAAAGAATATCGTACAAAGTACTATTTCTCATGAATTCCTCCACCAAGAGTCTACGATCAGAATCACTGCTGGTGAAACCACGTGGACCAGTCTTGGGCTGTGGATTTTGAACAATAAGTTCATTTCCATTTAATTCCATTACTTAATAAAATGTGTATTAAATTACCTTTGGAAAATCATTGTGAGAGAGAGAAGTTCGAGGAGCTTGGGTTTGAGGTTTTCTTGCGGGAATACTAATTGTTAGAAATATATATTAGACATATATTAGCCCATTAGTATAGGCCCAAGCCTAATTCTACTTTGTGTGCAAGCCAAGTCTCTTACTTGTACTAGAAGTCTATTAGTCTAGGGTTTAGTCTATTATATATACACATGTTATGATTTATTGTAACACAGGATTTGTACTACATTCTAGGACAAAATTGCCAAATGCCCGTTTCGGGCAAACTAATCAGCCTTTTGCCTTTCTTCCCAAACTAAATAGGGAAATGCCCCTCTTTTGAAAATCGAGTTTTTAAAAATCGATTTAAGCCCTATAGCGACGTTTTCAAGGACCTATAGTGACGTTTATAAGGACCTATAGTGGCGTTTTGTAACTTGATATCCATGAAATCGAGTTATAGGCAATTCCTCTATTGCCTATAACTCGATTTCATGAATATCAAGTTATAAAACGTCACTATAGGTTCTTAAAACGTCACTATAGGTCCTTAAAAACGTTGCTATAGGGCTCCGGAAATTTTTTTTTTTTTTCTAAACTCGATTTTAAGAAACTCGATTTTCAAAAGAGGGGCATTTCCTTATTTAGTTTGGGAAGAAGGGCAAAAGGCTAATTATTTTGCCCAAAAAGGGCAAAAGCCCATTTTGTCCCTACATTCTAATATATTATTGATGTAGTCCTTTAGGGTTTCCTCCGTGGATGTAGGTCGTTAGGTTGAACCACGTAACTCTCGTGTGTTACTGTGTTCTATACTTTATGCTTTCGCTTCCGCATCCATACTAGCATATTCAACATAGTATATCAATACTAATATTTAACATAGTATTAAAGCCACCTTCTTGTGGCCATGGTTTTCTGTCCTTACGGTATATTTAAGAGCAATTTTTGTCTTCCTTAGTGTTTTTTTTCGCTGCGTTCATCTTCTTTGGCTTCCTACTGCTGCCGTCAAAACTCTCCGATATAGTTAAGCCACCGTTAGAAGTCGCATTAACACTGCAAGACCATTGCCTTCCTTAAACTACCGTCACAGAGCCAAACTTCATTCAAGGGATCTTCTCAACCTTATCAAATTTCAAGATTACTTCAAGTTTCCATCTTGAGTTTGAGAGGGGGTGTTAGAGATATATTAATAATATTATTTAACATGGTATCAGAGCCAAACTTCGTTCTTGGCATCAAACAAAACATCTCTAGCAAGCAAAGAAGATTCTCACGTGCACAACACCATCAGAAGTCACACATGCTTGTTTGCTGGATCTAGACTCCACGGCATCTCGCAGCCGCCATGGCTCACTGCTGTGTCTAGATTCTCAAGCCCAAGCAATCCGTGCCTCTCCTTATAAGATCTATGCACATCAAGCCTTCGCCTGATGAAACCAACAAGACAGAAGTGCTCCACGGCATATCGCGACCAAAACCCAGGAACCCGACCTCCAACGGCAGCCGCACATGCCACCACGTGCGAACAACGGCTCCTAGAACTCTCACACGCGCCGCCGAAGATTCTCAACTCCCAGCTCAGATCACAGTCACACGCGCCGCCAAGACGGCCTTGTTGTCCCTCGATCCACTTGGCCCGAGAATCTGGTAATCATACGAGGTCACACGCGCCATCACGCGCCGCCAACGTTTCAGGATCTTTCCCACGCACCGCCACGATTTCCTATTGTGTAGCTCATCCATTGGCCACACACGCCATCCTATCGCCCATGTCGATCACCGATCTGTCTACTGAAAAAATATGGCTTTCAACCGATGTTGCATGCGCCTCCACGCGCTACCTGGGTTTCTGGCTTTTCCACCACGTGCCGGTGGAACACCCACTCGCCTGACACGCGCCGAAAACAGTTGCTGATGTCATCTGACGTCACTGGATGACGTCATCACTCCACGTCAGCAGCCATGCAAGCACCTCCACATCAGCCCTAGTCCACGTCAGCGACACATCATAGGATGACGTCAGCGGCTCTGCTGTCCAATCCGTGACCTGACCCGGAAACCCGGAACCGACCCGGACCAGTATCCGTTGACTTTGACCCTAGACCAATTGACTTTGACTTTTTGCATTGACCTTTGACCAAAAGTCAAAATTTCTGAAAGGGCCTATCTTGCTCAGTTTTTCGCGTAGATTCTAATTTTGGATTCCGTTCCTTCATTTGAGACTCCGAAATTGGTCAATTAGCACATTCTTCATTGTGGTTTCTTCAAGGCATCTCCAAGTGATCTTCTCATACTTATCCAACCTCAAGCCTTCATCGAGCTTTTGCCTTGAGTTTGAGGGAGGGTGTTAGAGATATATATTAGATATATATTAGCCCAATGTAATAGGCCCAAGCCCAGTCTTACTTGTACTAGTAGTCTAGGGTTTAGTCGCCTATATATACTCATGTTAGGGTTCATTGTAACACAGATTATTGTATTACACTCTTGCACAAATAAAGATGTAGCCCTTAAGGGATTCCTCCGTGGATGTAGGCCGTTAAGGCTGAACCACGTAATCCACGTGTTCTCGGTGTTCCTATTCTATACTTCCTCTTCCGCATCCACTCTAACATACACAACATAGTATAACACATCGCGTTGCTAATAATAATATTATTTAGCACTAATGTTCCATTTGGATTGAGGGGGAGGGAAGGAGAGTAAGGGAGTAGAGTAGAGTAGAGTGGTTCAAAATATTAACCTAATTTTTAATTTTTAGGCAGCTTTACTTTACTCCCGCTAATCCAAATATGGCCCAAATGGGTTGGAAAAAGGGAAAAGAAAAGAAAAAGACACGGGATGTAATGCTATTTGCAAACTTAATTATACATGTAGCTGAAATGTAAAAGGATACTTAAGGAATAATCTCTAGGATACTTTATCTAAGTTTTACTCTATTCTCAATTTAATAGATCATGATGTTGGCGGTTAGACTTTTGTGTTGAATACCGTGTCCTATGTTTGTTTACTTCTATAAACTTATATTTTGACTTAAGTAATGCTATATAAGCAAAAAATTTGACAACTTTCTTCACACTTAATTGGAGAATTGACAAGCTTTCACTAGCTAGTTTTCATTTGGGCTCATTATTGATATCGTTTTTTTTACTTACTACATCACTAGGTGTCAATTTTTATATGTATCTAAAGGTGTAATTTATTGTGTATTATCACGTTAAGAGGTTTTTATTTTTGTATAATCAAACTGCATAGGAATTTAATAGAAAAGAAATCTGAACAATATATCACAAAATACTAGCATGCTCCGACAATATATCTGACATTACAAAAGGATTGAGGAGCAAAACTCAACACAAAAGTGCCAGTGAGTCTGTTACATAGCAAATCTAATACTATTTCACAATTTCTTTATCTGTAACATGGTAAAGTGTGAGTAAAAAAATGCTAAGTTCATTTATAAGTGATATATATATTTATAGTTTGTCAAATTTTTGTTTTTGACTGAATAGTTTGTCAAGTTAGAGACTCAGAATTATGATAAAAAAGATGCAAAACAGTTGTGAAAGAGTTACTTCTGCTAGAGCCACTCGTTGCACAGAGACCAAGATGCTAAAGTGTGACCCGCAACCTTAAATTTGGAGTCTTCCACAAGACCTCAAGTCTTCCAGCAAGTCTTTCATACAAGTCAAACTTTGCTAGTGGTGACTCCTTCAACGTTTCTTCGAGTAGAGTAAAGAAATAAAAATAAGGTAAAAAAAATCGTCCTCTGCAAACTTGACCATTCGAATTTTTAATTGAGTTGAACAATTTAATAATAATTCCATTCGAATTTTTAAGTGAGTTAAACAATTTAATAATATTTATATATGACAAAATGGAAATTACAAAGCATAAATTCAAATATATTGGCATTTCCTATCCTAAAAAAAGATAAAAAGAAAAAAGATTGGCGTTATGGCCACTGAGAAAAGTTATAAAACTAACAATTTATTTATTTATTTATTTTAATTCGGCTTAGAAGAACTACCACCACCCTCTTTTTGCTTGAATTCTATTATCGCCCATTTGCATGCATAAGCTCAGAAAACACATTCCCTGACATCAATTTATCAGATTGCGTATAATCAAAATTTTTCTCCTCGCTGCTTGGCATGGTCACGCCGCTACCCTTTGCATTCCACACGAGTTCACTACTACTAGTGAACATGCTATCAGAACTATCCCCAATTGCGTACATTGGATAAAGGGGTTTCTCAATATCCACCATTTCTATTTTAGTCTCATCGAGGCTGATATTTTTTGGGCTCTCGTGTAATTGCAATGCAAACTCGAGACCCCACACCACATCATTCATCGATGGCCGTTTGATTCCATCATCGAGCAAACAAGACACTGCAACCTCACCAAATTTCTTTAGAGACTCTGGCACGATCGATCCCTCCAAAAATGAATCAACAATTTCATCAAGCATTTGATTACGATAGCATTCTTGAGCCCAATCAACAAGGCTCATTTGGTTCTTCTTAGCAGTACGAAGCAACGGTGGTCTTGCACTCAGTACTTCACACAACACTACACCGAAAGAGTACACATCGGACTTTTCAGTCAGCTGTTGAAGTCGATAATATTCTGGATCCATATACCCAAAGCTACCTTTAACCTCTGTGCTTACATGGGTCTTCGATAAGCTAGTTGGACCGAGTTTAGACAACCCAAAATCAGAAACCTTCGCCACCCAATTCTCATCCAAGAGAATATTAGTGCTCTTTACATCACGGTGAATCACCGTATGCTTAGCCCCAGCGTGAAGGTATTGCAACCCATACGCTGCACCAATACAAATCTCGAGCCGTTGCTTCCATGAAAGAGGAGGATTATTGGAGTTGTACAAATGGTCACGTAAAGTCCCACGAGTCATATAATCATATACGAGTATCATTTCACTGTTTTCATTACAGTAGCCTATCAGAGACACAAGATTATGGTGTCGAAGCTGGGAGAGCAACTCGATCTCGGTCCTGAACTCGTGGGCCCCCTGTTGTGACCCAGATTTGAGTCGCTTGATTGCAACTTGGGTGGCCCCATTATCAATGTAACCTTTGTACACGTTCCCAAACCCTCCAAACCCTATGATCAAAACATCATCAAAACTGTTTGTGGCGGCTCTGATTTCAGAAAACGAAAAGTATCGGCATACGGCTGACGGTAGAGATGAGCCATTGATTGTATTTGACTTGGTCTTGCCTAAGTTCTTGACCCTCTTTCTTCTCCGGAAAATCAAGAAACTAAGAACAGAGAGTAGAGCTATTCCAAATATTGCACCAGCAGCTATTGCAATTATTGCCGTTGTCATCAGATTATGTTTTGGCTTCGTTAATGGCAAGTCTCGGGTTGCAATTGGTGGAGAGGTTGATGGAATCGGATCTGGGTTGAGCCCGGCAAGACTACCATCAGTTTTATTCAACTTGAATATTTCTAGACCATTCAAAATTGCGTTAGCGTATTCAGGTTTCGAGATCATGTTTGGATGCAGCGCGAGCCATAATTCTTGCTTCCCAGGTTTTTCATCTTGTACAGACACAACGTAGTCTTTGTAGACTGGAATTTTGCTACCACCGCTCCAGTGGATCACGTCCACTTCAGGCTCAGCCGTCTGATTATTGATAAATATGGTAAATATGCGTTCATTCTCTTCAGTAACTTCCAGCTGAGTCTCACAGAAATGCAGCCTAACAAGGTAAAGAAACCCAACATCAACTGTGAAGAACCACGTGAGGTTGGTTTTCAGGTTGACATGAGAATCTCGATTCATAGTTCTGTAAGTCCTATAAACCGTCTCCGGCGCGGTGTAGGCCGGCGTGTCGTCAGTGTACTGGATCTTAGCTTTGGACAGGAAAGGTGTTGTTCCCAAATCCCCACCGAATATATATTTCTCGTCCTGTTCCCAAACCCGGTACATTCCGGTGTCATGAACAGATGAGATGTCTTGGCCGGCGACGTTCACCCGGTATAGAGTCTGAAGAGCAGTGGTGTCGTCGAAATTGTAGAAATAGTTGCTACCTACGAAGGTGACACTGTCGTCTGTGTGGTCTGTGTAGAGATTGTTTGGCATAGAAACGACTTCAATACCATTGATGAAAGCGAAAGAGCTTGGAGATGGAATAAAAGTTATGTTGAGCCTTTCATCGGTCTGCAGTACGTTGATGATGAATTCTCTATTGGCTAAGGGAGGGCTTGTCCCAAAAACGTTGAGATAGGCACTGTAATTGCTTAAGAGTGTGAAACTATTGGCGGTGACGGAGAAGTAGGACTTGGTTATATCGAGCCCACTGGAGTATGAAACTGGGTAAAAGTAGAGGCGCACAAACTTTTGGCCCGGTGAAACAGGGAAGGAGTACGTGAATTGATTGTGGAAGATACGAGCAGTCATGTAAGGGACTATCTCAACAGAAGGGTCTTGTTTGGAGGCTGTGGATACTAATGATGTGTTTGGCATGTAAGGGAGAGAGAATTTTGCGTCATCCTCCCATTTCCGTCCATCATTTGAGGTTTGGTTGGAGATCAAACCACAGTTGAGTAAAAAATAATCAGTTGCATTATAGGGCTGTGGGTTTTCGGTGGCAGCGACGAGGTAGGGGAGGAGAGGGAACAAGAATAGGTAGAGGGCAAGCGTGAGCATACTTGTAGATTGGGGAAATCAGCAAGCTCCTTCTCTTGAAAGTTAAAAGCTGCTCTGGTGCACAATCACTATGTAAAAGCTGCACTGAAAGTAGCTTAATGTTGTCTGGGCAAGTGACTTTTCTAGCCCACCAAAAACTCTCTCTCACTATCTCTCTCTCTCTCATTTGGAGAGAGTACATGAAAGAAAACAAGTAACAAAATTTGAGTGGTTCTTTTCTTCTTTTTGGTTTGTCATCTTCTCTCCCCTTATCCTTTTCTTCCTCTCTTCTCATTCATTTTTTTTTTTTTTTCAATTATTATTATCTGTTTTGGTTTTTTATCCTCATCATTTTTTTAAAGCATTTTCTCATATGTTTTCGGTGGTTGTAAAAAAAATGAAGTGCTTATCCATACACAATTTTTAATAAAAATATAATGTGTTACTTAAAAAAAAAAAAAAAAAAAAAATCTAATAGGAGTATAAGAGTAAATTTATATAAACTATTTTCCATAATCTCATTTTTTTCTCAACTAAACAAAAAAGTTTTTCATCATTCCACTTTTTCACCCCTCAAACCAAACACCACGAGGAATAACTAAAATATCTTCCATCTATCCACTTTTCTATCAACTCCCCACTTTCTATTCTTACTTTTTCACTCTTCCAACCAAATGGAATGGGAGAAAATTTCCAACTAAAGTTGTACCTTTTACAATTAAGGATGGACTCAACAATACACAAAATTGATTATTGGATGAAGATGTGTGGAAAGTAATGTTTGTGAAGTCTAGTTATTTATAGTTCAAGGTAAATTTAACACAAGGAGTGTAATTTGAGATGAATTATAACTATGGATGGGATAATAAATTTTTAAAATAATTATTAGATATTCCCAGAATACAATGACGTAGTACTTCATTTTCTTACATTCATGTTAGATCCCATTAATTTAATTCATGTTGAGATTCATTATAAATATGAGAGGAGAGAGTTGGGCTAGCCCAAGGCCCCCTATAAAAAATTTCTACCCCTTAAGAAAAAAGGCCCTATCCCCCACTATTACAAGCCCAAAAATTTATAAAATTATAAAAAAAAATAAAAAAATGGATGTACACTTTTTTTTATAAATTTTTTATAAGTGATGCTAGAGATACCACAAATTTTACCATGGGCTTACAAACTAATATGTCACCAATCATAAAAGAAAAACAATTCATTAATTAGGTTTTTGAAGTTCATCAATCATAGTCACTATCACATCATATTGTTGAAAATTTTGTAGTAACTTTAAAATATTTCAAAAAATAGTTGCAAATTTGTTAGATCATCAATGATGGTTAATATTCCCTAATACTTTGAGACTTTAATTTTTGTAAATCAATCTCCTACAAAGCCACACACCAAATAATCTCTATCTCTCTCTCTCTTAAAAGCAAGATATAAAATTAAAAATTGAATTACATCATTATTCAACTATGCAGCATCATATATTCAAGATAAATAAGTTCATTTTTTTAAAAATAATTCATTTTATTTCCTTTTGTTAAAATTTTTGCTTCAACTATTAAATTCTCTATATAAAATTAACCTTAGTTTGGTTAATATTATTCATCAAAATATGTACTTAATGCATCAAATTAACCTTGATTTGATTAGTATTAAATATTTTTTTTAAATTAATATTTACATATAAAATGCCTCACATAAATTTTTTTCCTTAGGCCCCAAATTATGTTGGGCTAGCCCTAGGAGAGAGTACCATTGCAAACACTCCACTTTGTTCTGTCCTAAAACATGCACAATGTGTTAGCAGATAACCCCAAAAATGCCTAAACCCATTTTCAAGCCCATTTAGTAATTTCCTTACTAAAAGTGAGTAATGGAGTACACTAGTCATTAACTCAGTCATCATATTTTAGTCATTAACTCATTCATCACATATCATTAAAATGATCTTGAGATTCTAACAATCACAACAATGCGTTCGGTTTACAAATCAGATAGTCAGATTGAAAGATATCACAAGATCAAGTTTTAATAGTCTGCATGCATTCATTTGTGTGGAACCTATCACATGTGATTAATTGAAATTAATTATGATTGGTTAACAATTAAAATTAATTAAATGAATTTCTATAATTGGTGGAATACTTTTGTTAAAATGTGATTTGTTGCATGGAAATAAAATAAATAAGTTGATAAAATTAAATTTGGACTGATAATTAGGTTTTTAGGGTAATTATCTTTAAAATAATTATTTTAAAAACTTAATTATCAACTTGGGATGAGTTTTATCAAGAAATATGGTTCTAAAATACGTCCAAGTACCTTTTTCAACTCAGAAAATCGTTGAAAAGAATCCATAAACGTGTAAAAAAAAAAAGAAATTTGGGCGAGTCAGGTAAAATATATTTTTTCCCAGTTTAAAACTCATCAGATTTAATTTTTTTTGGGGATAAACCTCACCCAATTCGTGTCTATTGACTTTCAAGACAATTTTAGCTTATTTTCAAGCAACTATCACTCCTATAAATAAAGAGAAAAACCCAAAATTCAGTACCCCTTCCCCAAAATTCCTGATCTTCATTAGACTAAAAAATTCTAAAGCTTATTCACTTCAAGACTTTCTTTTGTGTTAGTCAGCTTTCTTTAGATCTAAGAGAAATCCCTTCTCTCTGATTTCTAAAGAAATTCCCCTTGGTTGAATTTATTCATGCAGGTATGGTTTTGTTTTTGAGGTCTTTTGAATAATATGTATGTGTGTTCTTGATATGTCATTCCTTGCATATTCGTATATAATTCTCATTCTTTGCATGATCTTCTTTTCTAAATCTTGATTCATATGATTAATATAAGATTTCTTGTTGATTCATATGTGGAGATCTAGGGATAAATTGCTACTTAAAATCTTATATCTGCAAATGGTTTCATGCATATAATCCTTCTCTTGTTTTCTATCTCAAAAAAAAGATCTAAAATTATTTTTATAAAATTCATTCTTTTGATTTCTATCTCAAAAACAAATCTAATTCTTTTTATAAAATTCATTTTTTTGTTTTCTATCTCCAAAAAAAAAAAAAAAAAAAAAAAAAAACAAAAACAGATCTAAAGTTCATTGTATAATATTCATTCTTTTTGCATTACAAAAACAGATCTAAATTTTCCATATAAAATTCATTCTTTTTTACATACCCAAAAATAGATCTGAATTTTCCATATAAAATTAATTCTTTTTTACATGTCCAAAAACATATATGTATTTTCCATTAAAAAATTCGTTCTGTTTTACATCACAAAACAAGATATGTATTTATCTATTAAACATTCATAGGTGTAGTGGGCCTTTTTGGTTATATCGGGCTGGGCTACCTCCTGCGGTACTAGGCCCAAATATTCTGAGTAAGGGAGTTGAGACCGGTCCAGCTGTAACTCAATCTGGTTCGGCTTGTGTGCAAACTATGCCTCATTTGCCAAGAGCGTGCTTACGGCAGGCAGAGCTGTTTTAGATGAGTTGTGACAGGCAGATGATAATAATAAAACAAAAGAAAGTATTTTGACTTCTTAATTAAAGTGAGTAGATAATCCTTAATTAAGAAAAGATAATCACAGTTTAACAACAATTACTTTTATAAAGAAAAAGCAAGGGGAATAAGTGGGTAGCATATGGGTTAATCAAAAGAAGAAAGAAATCAGATCAAATCTGATTCATAGGACCAAAACTAGAGAAGGAAGAACGTCTCTTCTCAACGTGAATAATCTCCCAGGGAATCTTGCCGTGTAAATTAATCACTTTGAGGGAAACGAACTTGAATGGCTGGTGTACAAGAGAATTCTTTGTTTCTGGCAGAGAGCAGGGCTTTGAGAGGGAGAGGGGGAATAAACCTATTAGTGCATGCCTGCCGCTCTAACTTCTATCTTTTTCTTTCCTTCTCTTTGAATATTCCCCTCTCTTATCTTCTTCTTCTTCTTCTTTTTTTTTTTTTTTTTTTTTTTTTTTTTTTTTAATTTCTTCTCTTTTTCTCAATACTTTTTTTCTATTCCCTGGTTTTTTCAAGTTTCTATCGTGGTGTCGGTGTTGTCCCCTATACACGGCAAGAGCCTCTTTTTATAGTGCCTGCCGTGATCGGATTTTACTATTTTAGCCCTTAACCACCTTTGTCTGGTCTGGGTGTACTTGCCGACCACTACTGGTCCGTCTGTGTGTCACTCCCCATCACTAGACAAAAGAAAACTATTTTGTTTGTTTGTCTGCCGTGGCACCCTTCCCTGTTATGGTGTGGGTGCCTTCTCTCTCCCTATCCCTAATGGCATGCACCTAGTGGTTCCAACTTAGTTTTGCTTCTTCCCAACAGGACACTTCCCCCAAAAGAGCCCGAGTAGGAATCTCAAAATAGGTTTTTCCCTCTCCCCACCGCCAAACCATGCCCTCTTACCTCTGACCCATAACCTCACCGTGTCCTATATTGGCTGGGTACAGGCTGGTGATATCTGGGCCTTACGCGTGCCTCTCTTTCATATATGTCCAAAATCTGCCTGTTGCTCATGCGTTTGCTGTGGTTGGCCTGCACAGTCTGCCATCCGTTTTTGACTATTTTCTGGTTTCCCTTTCTTTTATGGCTTGCCCCACTTAGGGGCTGGGCCTTGCTTGACGGTGGGCTTTGCCTTTCTTCAGCCCACCCTTTCTTTTCTGCTACCATCTCTTGCCATACTACTCTATCATTCCTGCTGCAAAGTTGTTTGCCTCAATCCTGCCGGGCCTCTTTAGGCCTGCCGTTTATTCTTCTCCCAATGGCCCAATATGGCCATTGGTTCTTTTATTACATCACTGGCGGGTT
This sequence comes from Quercus tomentella, assembly GCA_028535165.1. NCBI lineage: Eukaryota > Viridiplantae > Streptophyta > Magnoliopsida > Fagales > Fagaceae > Quercus > Quercus tomentella. Next base: position 62,138,109 of record JAPQVY010000155.1, on the reverse strand, counting down.
CTTGTGTCCCATTTGTTTTCTTTTGGGTGTCCTTGGCCCATTTGCTTTCCTTGGGCTTCCTTGGCCCTTTTTCTTAACTTTGCATTCCCATGGGCTTTTACTGAGTTCTTTGAAATTCCCCGACCCAATTACATTATCCCTCATCCTTGGGGCTTATGAGCTTGCCATCAACCCCTTACTTTCTTTGCTTTCATTACTTTGGGCCTACCGTGACCCATTCTCACTTTTTCACATCATATATTGCCCATGGTTTTCTTTTTTCTCTCTTTTTGGGCTCCTTTAAGCCCATTTACCCCCTCAAGGCCAATTTGTTTATCTCATGGGCCTGTGATCCATTATTCCTACCGCTTGGGATTAATGGATTTTATCCATTTACCAACTCTTTTTTGTCTGTGTTGCTGGGCTTCTCCTTTCCACTTGGACTTCCAAAATGGCCATCAACATTTAGCCCCCTGAACATATGAAGCATTCCTGCGGTTCATATGTGAATAAAAGACTTCGCTGCCCTTTCTGTCTTTTCATCTTCTTTTCTTTCACGGGCTTTTTGAACAGTGGTCCCTACCTTACACATACATATATATTCATATATATATATATATATATATATATATATATTTCTACCGAGAACAGTGTTGTCTCTTCGAATTTCCCAGTTTAGTAGTTATTTTGAAACACAGCCACCGTTTCATTAATTTCATCCTCTTTTTGATGGCTGACCTGTCGCCTCCTTTCGTGCTAGCATTAATGACCTAGGTATTTAAAAGGGAATCCCTCTGTAATCCAAACACAAACTCCTTCTTCCTTCCCAAAACTCTTTCTCTGTTTCCCCTTTCTTCACCACTTCCTCTTCCTCAAACATTCTCATCCGTTTTCTTCGATCAAATTCCTGTACCATGATGCAGGTGAAAAGCCAAATCTCCTCCCACCGTAAAGGAAAAGAGGCTATCTCCGATCCTCCTGCCGCACGTGATGTAGGCGAGGAGGCCGTGTACTCCGAGTCGGACCATTCCGATGAGGAAGAAGCGCAGCGTACCTCGGACAGTGAGTGCGCTCCACTTATTGATCCCTGGTACGACATCCATCCCCATTTCCCAAAGATTCCTGGCGATTATGTGCCACCATCGTTGGGCCGTGTGTGGCTCGCTCTTTGCTGGAGAAATACGGACGTTTCTTAGGCCCCGTTGGCCTCCTCGATCCCCGATCTTGTCATTTGCCAGGACACTTCACTCCTCATGCCTATTCATTTCGAGTTTGGATTGGGTACCGCCTTGGGTTGGAGGGAATGGGTGGATAATGAGTTATCCGACACTGGCTTCATGGGGTTGTTACAGCGGGCCGGTGTTTTGAAGGCCATCGTTTCATCCCGCTGCTTATCCAACTTTCGGGACCTCTTCAACCTCCGTCACTTGGTCCGCCGGTGGTGTACCACCACCTATACCTTCTTCTTCTCCTGCGGTGAGGTCACCATGACCTTAGAAGATGTAGCTAACCAGTTACTCTTGCCCATCCTTGGCGACGTTGATCCTGCCACTTTAGAGTTTTCTCTAGAGGAAGAGGCCGTGGAGGCTGAGTTGAAGAAGGGGATGAGTGAGAATGCCAAGTTGTCTTATTGGGTTAGTTCTTCTTCTAAATTCTCTGTGGCTACCCATCGTGCAGCCTTTGTTGTGTTTTGGCTTTGCAAGTTTGTTTTTGGGTCTCACCCCCATTACGCCGTGAAGCCTTTATATTTCTGTTTAGCTATTAAGATTTTTGCTGGGGTTAGTCTGCCATTGGCTCCTATGTTCTTGGGGCATTTGTATGTTCAATTAGACATCATGCAGAGCGATGAGAGCCAGGCAGGCTCTTGTCACATAGTCACCTCCTCCGTTCATAGTACTATTTTGCAACACCTGTTGTACAAGCGTTGTGCTAAGCATTTGTCGAAGTGTAGGACCTTCTGTTTCGCTAAAGAAAAGTATCAGTCGTGTCCGCAAGACATTACTAATTTTTGTGGCAGATTTGAGTCAGACTTTCCATTGGCTTTTCGTTGGGTCGGCTTAAAGCCAATTGACCATTCTGCTGTTGAATCCTTTGATTAAGGCGTCGGATTTTCTTGGAGAGCTTACAGAAAATTGGGTACGGGTTATACATGTGTAGATTCTGCTATGGGTTTGTTTGTTGACACCACCGGAACTACCACCCCCTTGATCGGTTTTGATGAGACTGGGATTACTTACTTGGCGGCCATTAATGCTGGGTGGTTGCCTTATTTGGCTGACGAAGGAATTAGGTTTGTTCATTATCCTGCCAACCGGGTGAGAAGGCAATTCAGACTAGACCAGGACATTCTTGATGACCTTTCTTTTCTTATGGAGTCCCCCACTTCCGTCCGACCCTTTCTGCAGCCCACTACATTTGAATTTTGGAGTCAGCGTTTTACTGTAGTTACCGTTTTGGGCTCACTGAGGGAGGGCCTTTGTACCCCTGCCATGCATGGATATTGGCAGGCCGTGATGACTTCATTTGAACAAAAGTTGATGGGTAGTCGCAGTTTCTCCCTCGTTCCTCCTAATGGGCTTAGCGAAATTATCTCGGCTAATCCTCAATTGCTTTTTCCCTCCAAGTTTGTGTTAGCGTATCTGGGAAGCAGAATCAGTCTGCTATCTTTAAGTGGGATGAGAAGAAAAGAGGGTGGCATTGGCACGCCGGTGATTATCCTCCTGGTTGGGAGAAGAAAGTTAAAGTAACGAATATTTCTACGCCGAGTAAGAAGGGTCCTGCCAAGCTTAAGTCTGCAAGCAAGTCCAAACTTGCTACTCCACGGCCATCTACAAATGCTCCCCCTTCCAGCAGAACACGAGGCAGCAAGAGAAAGACAACCCCTCACCCTACGTTTGCTGCTAAGCGGAGAGTAAGTTACCTCTAATTCTGCTTCGTCTTTTATATACTTTTGACTTTCCTGTAGCTAATCCTAACATGTTTGCTGACTTCTCTCTTTAACCATATCTTTTGTTCCCCTTTTTTTTTTCTTTGCAATCTAAGCATAAGGAGGATACATCAATCACCCATCCCATTTTGCTTGATGAGCCTGAGTTTGAGGTACATCTCCTTTCTTTTCTTCTTCCCTCACTTTTTTTTTATTTGCACGTGTTTCATTTGTCACATGCTTTTGTTTGTCTCATCCGCCTAAAAGTTCCTTTGATCTTCATATCTTTTTTTTTTTTTCATCTTCTAGGATGAGGTCGAGCCTCTTTCTATATACCACCCCACAGCCGAGGAGCTTTCTGCCTCTATGGGTGTACCCATGGGAGGCTTTTTTTATGGGGCTAATGTAGCATTTGCGACACTTGCCCCTTCTACTGCTGCACATGGAGTTCCTACTGAGGCTCCTACCCCTCCCACTAAGCCGATACCCATAGATAAGGGTACTCATACTGGGAAGGTTAGTGAGGCCACTCCTATTCCTGCTGAGACACTTACTCCCCAAGAGGGAGCCACTCTTCCTACTGCTGTTCAGACCGAGGCTGCTTCTCCTATCACACCCCTTGTCATTTCCACCAGTGACCCCTTCGGAGGTCTATCTCAGGTGGTTACCCCTTCTTCCAATCCTAGCTCTGCCACTCGTGGACCTAATATGGACTTGTGCTCTGAGGGGTCTGAGGACATTCTTGAGGACCCAGACAATGAACTTGTCTTGAAGAAAATGATTTTTAATTCTAACGACGAGGAGAGTGCTCCCCCCGAGACCGAATTCACGGGTATGTGCCTTTTTCCCTTCCCCCTTTTTTTTTGCTAAGTTCATTCTTCCCCTTTTTTCATCATCTCTTCCTTACATGTATGTATTTGCGTCTCTCCTTTGCTGCAATCTCCCTTTATTTGTATGCCTATTTCCGTGTTTTACAGAGACTTTTGAGGTGCCAAGGGTCGCAGCAGACGTAGGTATGCCTTTAGCCGTTGCTCCTGCTACACCCATAGCACCTGTTTCTACCATTCCCACAGTGCTCGTTTCTGCCGTACCTTCTGTACCTATTTCTGCCGTTCCCACAGCCCCCATTCTCACGGGTCCTAGTGAGTTTCTCATCTCCTCCCTCGTTTCTTTCTTGCGAGTTCATTGCTCCTGGCTTATGGTTTCTCATGTTATGTCTCATGCTCCTTGTTAGGTCCGCTGCCTACCGTCCCTTCTCAATTTGAGGTGGGCAGCAGTTCTGCCATGGTTCCAGACCCTGTGGGTGAGGCCGTATCCTTCTTTGCGCATTTTGATCAGCCTAAGATTAACGACCTCAATCCTGTAGACTTCTGGAGTTCCGACCCTCCTTATGTGGACTTCCATGGCTTCAGGGTTCCCTAGGATTGCGTTTCTCACCTAGAGGCAGTTTTCAGTAGCCGGGGGGACTTCATGCAAGGATTCCACCTTGGTCGTTCTGCCAGGGAGCATTTCTTAAAGCTGCTAGGTAGCGTAATGAATGATATTGAGCATAACTTTGTTGATACTGTCTCTTCCAAGAGGATCATGCAGTGGAAAGCTGCGGTTCAGGAGCTGATCAGTGTGGGCTTTGCTGTGGAGTTCATCCTAGACCATCTCTGTGAGATTGCCCGAGCCTTTTTCATGAAAAAGGTTCAGCCTACTGTAGATGCCATTGACACATGGATTGAGACTTTGAAGAAGGAGGTGGCAGACTTGGAGGGTCGTCGTGAATGTCTTCTTACTAGCATTGGTGGGTCCAGTGGCTTTGGAGACCAGCCCCTTATCTCTGGGTTTCGTTGATGTAGTTCCCTTTCATTGTGTACTCATAAAAGCATGTTACAAACTTGTCTCGTGACATAGTTACTTGAAGGAAAGAAGAAAAAGGTAAAGGAAACATAAAACTCTTTAACAAAAAAGAAAAGAAAAAGAGATAACTACATAACTTTTTCTCTTTAGGCATAATAGCGTTTCAGCCATTTCCCATTGATGGGATCCATTAGGTCTCTGTCATCCATCTGAGTCAAATGGTAATACCCATTTAGATGTGCTCCTTTATCGCAAGGGGTCTTTCCCATTTCGGTGCAAACTTAGATGGTCCTGCCATGCCTCGCCTGACGTAGTCTGCTACTTTTAACACAAGTTGTCCTTCCACGAACACTCTCTGCTTAGTCATCTTGCCATAGGCTTTAGTCATTTTTTGCCTGTATCTACGGCTACGCTCTTGGGCTTCTTCCCTTCTTTCATCAAGTCCTTCTAGGTCTTCGCATCTTTCTGCCGCAAAGATTGCTTTTTCTTTTTCTTTCTCTCGCATCTGCATAACTCTCAGGGATGGGGTCATTACTTCTGCCAGACTCATTACTTCTGTTCCGTAGACCAAGGAAAAGGGTGAAAATCCTGTGGCAGACTTTGGTGATTTTCTGTAAGCCCAAAGGGCATCTGGCAGGTGCGTTGCCCATCCTCCTATATACTCTTGGCTCATTTTACTGATGATCTTTATGAGGACCTTGTTTGTTGCCTCTGCTTGTCCATTGCCTTGAGGGTAATAGGGTGATGAACGATGATGCTTGACTTGGTAGAATTCCAACATCTTTCTTACATCACTATTGACAAAGGGTGTACCATTGTTGTTGATAATCCTGTAGGGTACTCCAAACCTCACAATTATGTTTTCCTTGATAAAGTTTGCCACTGCTTCTCCTGTGGCTTTTCGGAGTGGCATTGCCTCTGCCCACTTAGTGAAGTATACCGTAGCCACTAGTATCCATATGTATCCACGCGATGGTGGGTTAACTGGTCCTACCAAATCAAGCCCCCAAGTGTGGAAGGGCCATGGGGTGACCATGCTATGTAAGTTCTTCGAGTGAGTGTGAATCAAGTTGGCTTGTATTTGGCAACTGTGGCATTTTTTCACAAATTCTGCCGTATCCTTCTTCATGGTAGGCCAGTAGTAGCCTATTTCCAGCAGGCATCTGTAAAGATTTTTCTTCCACTGGTGCTCCCCACACTCTCCTAAATGCACTTCTTTTATCATTTCTTTTGCTTCTTCAGGGCCCAAACATCTTAAGGGGTCCCCATCGTACCCTTTTTTGAAAAGGACCGTATTATGCAAAAAGTAACACGTTGCCAACCTCTTAAGCTTGTATCTTTCACTATGCTTTTGTGGCAGGATGCCTTCTGCCAAGTAGTTCAAGAATGGGCTTCTCCAGTTTTCGCTGATGAACACAGCGTAACTTTCCTGTCTGTCTGCTGCGAGCTGGCAGGTCCCGCACTAGGTTTGGACTCGGTTTGCGTCTTTACCCATGCTTGGCTAATAGAAGCCTGCACTTTGAAGTCTGCGGTAAAGGCTAACCTCCCTATAGGATCCGCAAGTCTTGTCATGTACTTCCTTCAACTTTCTCTGGGCCTCCTCCTGCCCCACGCATCTGGACAAGACCCCACCTGGCATCCTGCGGTACAATTCTCCTCTCACCAGGGCATAGTCTTTTAGTACCCTTAGTTCTGCGGCACCTTCTCCTTTCATCAAAGCTTCCCATATGGGGATTCGCCAATCCCCTTCGCACCGTTCCTCCTAGAACCTTTCCTTCAACACCTCAATGATGGATTCTTCCCTCTTGCTGACCTCTACACTGGTGTTATCCCCTTCAAACATTATTTGTGAGCCTAGTGCGGCTAACGCATCTGCAAACCGGTTTTCGTTCCTTGGAGCATGTTCTATTTTGAAGGTTGAAAATTTCTCCTCCATCCTCTAGGCCATTGCTTTGTATGGGGCTAGGCTGGGCTCCTTTAGGGAGAAGATCCCTTTGGCCTGGCAGACCACCAGGTTCGAATCACTCATTACTCTTAAGTGCTTGACTCCCATTTCAAGAGCCGTGGCCAACCCGGTTAGAGAGGCTTCGTATTCTGCTGTGTTGTTTGAACAGGAAATTCTAGTTTGAATGATAGTGCCACTGTCTTATCTTCTTCACGGTACAAAACTACTCCTACTCCCCTTGATTAGGTGGTAGAAGACCTATCAAATTTCATTACCTATTGTTCTCTGACCTCTTCTGCCATGGCTACTTCCCCTGGAACTTCATCATCCAGTGGGAATTCTTCCTTTCCTAGAAACTGTGCCAATAGATCTACTATAGCCTGGCTTTTCACCACCTTGGGTGTCCCCATTCTCAAGTCATATTGTGACAATTGTAACAACCACTGGGATATTCTACCTGAGAGGATTGGTTGCTGCAACAAAGCCTTGATGGCATGGGACTTGGTCATCAGCCATACTTCGTGGGCCAAGAAATAATGGCATAACCTCTGCGAAGCATACACAATAGCCAGACACGCCCTTTTTGCCCTTGGGTAACGAGTTTCTGCATCTTTTAAGGCACGGCTGATGTAGTACACTGGTTGCTCAACGCCACCTCCATCCTCTTGGGTGATTAATGCACCAATGGCATAAGAGTTAGCAGCCAAGTAGAGTAGCAATGGCTTTTTGTGGATTGGGGCCTGTACCGTAGGGAGGTTCATCATGATCTACTGTAGCCTCTTGAAGGCTGTTTGTTATGTTTCTCCCCATTCAAAACTTTGCCCTTTCCTGAGCAATTCGGTGAAAGCAGAAGTGATTGATGCCAACCTAGGGATGAATCTCCAGATATATGAGACCTTCCCTAAGAAGCTCTCTTTAACTCCTTTACCATGACCGGAGGTCTCATAGTGGCTATGGCCGGGTCCATATCTATTCCCCTACTGTGAACCAGGAAGCCCAGGAATTTTCCAGAGGACACTCCAAATGCGCACTTGAGAGGGTTCATTCTTAGTTTGAAGGCTCTACACCTTTTGAATACCCTTTTCAACACGTGGAAGTGCTCTTCTCTCCTCCTTGATTTAACCACTATGTCATCCACATAGTCCTCTAGTTCCTGATGCATCATGTCGTGAAATATGGCCGTCATCACTTGTTGATAAGTTGCACCTGCGTTTTTTAACCCGAAGGGCATCACAGTGTAGTAGAAGTTGCCTATGGGTGTTCTGAAAGTAGTTTTCTCTGCATCCCTTGATGCCGTTCTGATCTGATTATATCCACTGAACCCATCCATGAATGAAAACATGGCGCTTCCTGCCGCAGAATCTATTAGTAAATCCATGTTTGGCAATGGGAACTCGTCCTTCGAACAGGCTCTGTTGAGATTTCTGAAATCTATACAACATCTTATATGTTCGTTCTTCTTCTTTACTGGTACTATGTTGGATAGCCAGTGCGGGTGTTGAATAAGCTTGATGAATCTTGCGGCCAACAATTTCTGTACTTCTTTGAATATTTGCCCTTCTATTTCAGTGTGGAATATCCTGGCAAGCTGGGCCACTGGTTTGGCTTCTGGGTCCACATTCAATGTATGCGCCACTAGCCCGGGGTCTAACCTTGGCATTTCACTGTAATCCCATGCGAAGACGTCTTTGAACTCTTTCAACAGCAGTACCAGCTCTGATTTTTCCTTTTCTATCAAACTTGCACTAATTGAGATAGGCCTTGGTCCTTGTGAACCAGACCCCAAGTCAACCTCCTCCAACTCTTCTTCTGCCGCAACTTGCACCTCTTTTTCTGCCATGATTTTTTCATCCTTCTCTTTATTACCTTCTTCCTCTGAACTTTCTTATGCCATGCAACACACCAAACTCTCGTGTTGCCATTCTTGGGTAGGGCTCGCTTGTATTTCACTCGTGGGCCTCGCGCGCCTTCATAATTTGTATACAATCCTGCCATCAGGGCCTCGGACCCTGACACATTGGGGTGTGTCATCTGATTCTGTGGCGGGTGCTTCTTTTCTTTTCTTTTTTCGTGCTAGCAACTCCCTTAGATCAGGCTTTGGGTCACCTTGGACGTCTTCCCACTTAGGTACAAAGGTCCCTCGTGGCTTTGATACTGAGCTTTCCCCAGATGGAGCCCATTGGTCATAGAACATAGTTTCTACTAAGTGAGCCTCCGCCTGTTCGAACGGCGAGGGGTTTGCTGCTATGCGTATCATTCTGCCATTCAACCTTCCTTTCACACACTGGTGATAGGTGGACGGGGACCAATTGGTGTTTGTGCAACCATAGCCTCCCCAAAAGCACATGATAGGAGACCTACATGGAACCGAGCTAAAGAAGCTATAAGGCCCACTTTTAACCACAACTGGATATGGCCTGCGGTGTATTCGCCCCTTCTGCCAAACACTGTCACTTCCATTGGGCATCCCTGAATCTTTCTTTCTGAAATTCCTGCTGCTTGTAAAGTGCTCAATGGAATGAGATTTACAGAAGCACCTGTATCTACCAAGGCCCTCTTAATGGGGATTTGATTTATAGATGCTGCCAAGTAGAGGGGTCTCCGGTGATCTGGGTATCCCACCCACATATCCTCATTACTAAAAGTGATCTCAGTCGTCTCTTGTAAGAGGGCTCTGTCATCTGGGATTTCCGCTGATAAGCATTTTACTCCTGCCCCGGAGGTGATGCTCACCAGAGCCTCCATGGCTATCTTTCTCTCCTTTTCTATGAACCCCAGCTGGTCAAACAAATTTTTGAATTTGGAGCTTCACTGTAAAGTGGTAATTGCTGCAGCAGGCTGGGCTGGATTTTCTTCTTCATCTTCCCATGGATTCGCCCAAATTACTACCGCTACTATACCCTTCCCTTTGTGGTTTGGAAGTGGGTTTCTTTGAACCTCTTTCTGGGATAGTTCTAGTGTCCCTTCTTTGATCCTATGGTGCACCAATCTGCGAAGCGCCCAACACTTTGCGGTAGGATGTTGCACGTAGTTGTGCAAACGGCAGAAGCGTGGGTCCCTCTGCTCCTCTTCTGTGGGTTCTCTAGAAATTTGATTAGGCTTGAAAACTCCGTCTGCTATCCACTTGTCTAGCAGCACATCTAATTCTTTTAGAGTGCATGGTATTGGTGGAGGAGTATCGTATTCCCTCCCATCAGTCTCCCTTCTCCGTTCGCCAGTAGATACTGCCATAGCTTACGGAGCATTTTTTTTGTCCGAACTTGGCTTCACGGACTGGGTAGTCTTTCTGGCCTTTTGCAACAACTGTGCAAACTGGGAGATTTCTAAGTTTTCCAGGACTACCCTGTACTCCCTGATCATGTTTGTCATACACATTTCCACCAATGTTCTTTCTTCACAATAATCATAGCAATCAAGTGCTATGTCCTTGAACCTTTTGATGTATTCCATCAAATCTTCCCCATTCTTTTGCTTGGTTGCTTGCAGGGTTGCAAGCGTTACTGTTTCTTCTCCGTGGAAGTACTTAGTGCAAAATACGTCCACCATGTCATCCCAAGTTGGGATTGATCTTGGCTTTAGGCCGATGTACCAGGTGTATGCCCGGTCGCATAGCGATTTGGAAAACTCTCGAAGACATAAGTCTTCGTCTGCAGCGTAAGGGCCAAGAGTATCAATGAACTTGCTCACGTGCTCAATTGCACTTCCCTTCCTGCCATCGTACCGTGCAAAGGCCCGCGGCTTATACCTCTCGGGGTATGGTTTACAAAGTACCCTTAGTAGGTAAGGAGGCCTTTGTGTATAGAATCTCTCCTTAGGTGCTCTGGCTCTCTCTTATTCCAGGAGAGCCGCTACTTTGGCCATAGTGATGAAACATTGTTCCGTATTCTGTGGGACACCTCCTACTGGTGTCTCTTCTTTGTCTGCCGCATGTTCCAGGTCATGTTGGCTTCCTTTTTCCTTTGTTTTGTCTGTTTTCAGCTGACAGATTTCTTCCATCATTTGTTGCTGTGAGTGTTGCAGGGACTGCAAAACTTTAATGAAGATGTTGGCATTGTCAGTAGGATTCTTGGTTGTGGTTGGGGTTTACCCCAATTCTGTTGGCACCTTCCGTCTGGTTAGGCTGCTGTTGGTGAGGCATCGTTGGCCTGGACTCTGCTTGTGAGGGCATGGCACTCATATTTCGCGTTGTTCTGGACTTTGGAGGCATTTGTTTGTGAGGGCTTCTATCCCTATCTGCTTCTCAACTCCCCAGTGGAGTCACCAATTTAATGTAGTGGGCCTTTTTGGTTATATCGGGCTGGGCTGCCTCCTGCGGTACTAGGCCCAAATATTCTGAGTAAGGGAGTTGAGACCGGTTCAGTTGTAACTAATCTGGTCCGACTTGTGCGCAAACTATGCCTCGTTTGCCAAGAGCGCGCTTACGGCAGGCAGAGCTATTTTAGATGAGTCGTGGCAGGTAGATATGATAATTGTTGATGCCCATTTTTGCAAATCCTTGCCCAAAGTCCCATAAGGAGGAAAGCCCAATGAAAAGCAAGGCCCAAAGGCCTGCCAAGAAGACCGAAGAGCAAGAAAGGTCCAAAGAAAGAAGTGCAAGGGAAATGGATCTGCAGCAAAATACAAATCTGCCGCAGAATACAAATCTGCCGCAGAATACAAATCTGCCGCAGAATACAGTTCTTTGGCAGAATGGCTTCGGCAGACAAAGACAAATTGGGCCCAAGACCCTTTTGATCCAATCAACATTATTTGGCCCATAAAGGCCCAAATCCTTTTTTATAAAAGATAGGCGTGAGAGCTAAAATGAAGAAACACGGTGAAAAGAAACAAGGAGCCACAGGAAGTGTCAGCGGCAGGAAGTGTTAGCAGCAGGAAACGCGTGAAGGAAAGAAAAGCCAAACCAAAGGAAAATGACAAACGTAGCAGGAAACGCGTGAAGAAATAAGACAAAACACGCAGCAGACCAAAACAAAGCTAATCTGTTACGGCAGGAATGGTGTGGCAGACAAAACACAGAAGATAGCAGAGCAAGCACAGAAGGGCCAGGGCACCAACAACCTGTACCCAGCCAATACAAGGGAGGTGGGCCCACGGTCAAAGGGATTCAGAGGGCGTGGTTTGATGGTGGGGGGAAAAGGGGGTCTATATTTGGTTTCCTGCCGTAACTTCTTTTGGGAAAGATATCTTGCTGGGATGGTATCTTACCTAAAAGAAGTAATAAATGGTTGGGACCATCTGATGCATGCCATAGAGTTAGGTAGTGAGGTAGAGGTACACAGCAAGAACAAACAAAAGGAATTTTGTCATGAGTAGCGTTGCAGCAGACATGAACTGAACAATGGCAGTGGTCTGGGCAACCAATGGGTGAGTGGGTAATCTTGAAAGGATGCCCACAACAAACCAAAAACAGTTGGTGAAGCCCTAGGGGTAAAAGGGAGAAATCCCATTGAATCAATTGGCTATAAAAGGAAGGTAACCACGGTAGAAAAAAGGGACCGAATGGCAGGGAAAAAATAGGGGAAGAGTAAAAAAAACAGGGGAAGAAACAAAACACCGAAAGAAGGGGACCCAAGGGGGCGGAGGCACCTGAAGGGAAAAACCCATAGTAAGAGAGTAGTAAGCACCTAGAGAGAAGTACCCAGGAAAAGGAAAGACCAAAAAATGGGGAACAGCCCACAGCAAGATAGTATTTAGAAACTAAGAGTAAAGAAAAAACAGAGAGAAAGAAAGAAAGTGGTAAAAAGAAGAGAGAAAAAGTGGCAGGAATAGGGGCATGCATCAATAGACCATCTTTTCCCTCCCTCTTAACAAACCCACTCTTTGAAGTCTCCAAAAGTAATAGCTAGTAGCCATTTAGGCCTATTCTCCAAAATAAACAACTTTTATGGCAGGAGCCTATGACAAGGTTGTTCAAGTTGGAGTTTGGGTTCCTTCTTGGTTTACTTATCCTATGGGAAGATTCAATACTTGATTTTGATTGCAAATATATTTGATTTCTCTCATTATAAATTATATCTGCTGTATTTAGTCATCCTGCCGTAACACTTTTTTTATCACGTCTGCCGCTTCAGTTATCCTGCTGTGGTATCTTTACCTGCTATACTACTTATTCTACTGTAGCACATTTTTCATTATGTTTACCGTGTTATTATGTGATTTACTTTTGGCACAAATTAATCATTATCCTGCCATAAGTATATATATACCTATATCTTGTTTCTTATGTTCTGCAAAATATATTTTATATATGTATATGTGAATACGTATAAGTGTATTTGCTCATATATGTATGTATATATTTGAGAATATGCTAACCCATTTAAACTAACATTTGTTCGATGGGTATTTTCTTTGGGTTTTAGATTCGTTTATGTGCAGGAAGTAGAAAAGTGTTTTTGCAGTAAAAAACGAAGAGTAGTCATTCACATTGGAAAAGGCTTTACTACGCGGCAGATAGTTTTATTTGCACAACAAAAAGCTTTACTACGCGGCAGACAGCTTTACTACGCGGCAGACAGTTTCATTTGCACAGCAAAAAGCTTTACTACGCGGCAGACAGTTTTATTTGCACAGCAAAAAGCTTTACTACGCGGCAGACAGCTTTACTACGCGGCAAACAGTTTCATTTGCACAGCAAAAAGCTTTACTATGCGGCAGACAGCTTTACTACGTAGCAGACAATTTTATTGCACAACAGAAAGTTTACTGCACAGCAAACGGTTTTATTGCTGCGGCGGAAAGTTTTGCCACATAGCAGAAAAGTCAGTCCTGCGGCAGAAACTGGAGAAAAGTTCCTTTTGTGGCAGAAACTGGAGAAAAGTCAATCCTGCGGCAAAAACTGAAGAAAAGTTCCTTCTGCGGCAGAAACTGGAAAAAAGACAGTCTTGCGGTAGAAATTGGAGAAAATTCAGTCTGCGGCAGAAACTGGAGAAAAGTTCATTCTGCGGCAGAAACAGAGGATAGGCACCACGTTCTGCCTGCCGTAAGCGTGCCCCTGGCAGACGAGACATAGTTTGCGTACAAGCCGGACCAAATTGAGTTGCAGTTGGACCGGTCCCAACTCCCTTACTCAGAATATTTGTGCCTAGTACCGTAGGAGGCAGCCCAGTCCAGTACAATAATAGTACCGCAGGAGGCAGCCCACTTTAACCACAAAAAGGCCCACCTACATTAAAATGGCGACTTCACTGGGGAGTTGGGATCAAGATGGGGAGAATGAGATATTTCTCCCTCGCAAACATGTTTCCAAGTCCTTACCAAAGCAAGACATGCAGATGTTCTTAAACCTCCCAAGCTATACTCTCAGGAAAATATCCAAAATGTCATAGCGGTCCTATAGCAGAATTCTATGGCAGAATATTGCAGTAACGTTACAGCAGGACAGTGCCGTAGCAGAATTCTGTGGCAGAATACAGTAACGTTACAGCAGGATAGTACCGTAGCAGAATTCTGTGGCAAAATGTAGCTGCGTTACGGCAGGACAGTACTGTAGCAGAACTCTGTGGTAGCAACGTTAAAATAGAGCAGTATCGTGAGTAAAGTGCTATGGTAGAATATTGCAGCAGAATGTTCTACAACAAAAAATATTTTGAGAACTCTACAATAGATGGCCTTTAATATACTTGGTCCTATCCTTTAAATGCCACTTGTTCTCCTTGTCATGCATGTAAGACATGTGGCAAACCCACTTATTCAAACATGCAAAACCAAAACTTCCACCACTTTTTGCTCTCATTTCTTTTAAGGAAACACTAGAAGCTTTCTCCACCTTTGGGTTCAGCATTTAGAGGAGAAAAATCCCTTCATTCCCTCACAAGGTTTCAATCATTTTTTCCATCCTAATGATTCTAGCTCTACTTCCCCTCAAGAACCAAAAGCTAGAAAAAAAAATGAAGCTATAGCAGCCAAAGGAAAGCTTTCATCATTGCTATACTGTTGCAAATAATTATTTCCTCCGTGAAGTTTCCAGAAGTGCAAAATGTCCCTCTGTAGAAATCTTGTAGCAGAAAGTATAGATCCTTTGGCAGACTGTTCACAGCAGAATCTGCTGAATTTTAGAAGTGCAGACTATTTCCTCCGTGAAGTATCCTTTAGCAAACTTTTCCAGAAGTGTAAAATGTCCCTCTGCAGAAATTTCGTGGCAGAAAGTACGGATCCTTCGGCAGACTGTTCGCAGCAGAATCTGCTGAATTTTAGAAGTGCAGAATGTTCATCTGCATAATATTTTATAGCGGAAATTTCATAAGGCAGAATGTAGATTATTTACAGTAGAATCTACTGAATTCCAAAATGTTCAGTGGCAGAATATTTCACAACAGAATCCCAGAAATGCAGAATGTTCATTGGCAGAATATTTCATAGCGGAAAGTTTCAAAAAACAAAGTGCAGATCCTTCGGCAGACTGTTCACAGTAGAATTTGCTGAATTTCAATGCAGAATGCTTATTTGCAGAATATTTCGTAGCAGAAAGTTTCAGAAGCCAAAGTGCAGATCCTTCGGCAGACGGTTCACGGCAGAATCTGCTGAATTTTAGAAGTGCAGAATGTTTGTCCGTAGAATATTTTATAGTAGAAAATTTCAGCATGCCGGGATATTCCACACTGAGATAGAAGGGCAAATAGTTATGAAGGTCCAAAAATTGCTAGCCACAAGATTCATGAAGCCTATTCAGCACCCGCGCTGGTTGTCCAACATAGTGCCAATAAAGAAGAAGAACGGGTAGATAAGGTGTTCTGTAGATTTCAGAAATCTCAACAGGGCCTGCCGGAAAGACGAATTCCCACTGCCAAACATGGATTTACTGATAGATTCTGCGGCAGGCAGCACCATGTTTTCATTCATGGACAGATTCAGTGAATGCAATCAGATCACTAAAGGATACGGAGAAAACTGCTTTCAAGACACCCATAGGAACTGGAGGACTATGTGGATGACATAGTGGTGAAATTAAAGAGGAGAGTAGAACACTTCCACATGTTGAGAAAGCTATTCGAAGAGATGTAGAGCTTTCAAACTGAGAATGAACCCTCTAGAGTGTGCATTCGGGGTGTCCTCTGGGAAATTCCTGGGTTTCTTGGTTCATAACAGAGGAATAAATGTGGACCTAGCCAAAGCTATGGCCATAGCAACCAGAAAACCCCCAGCCACAGTAAAGGAGTTGAAGAGTTTCTTGGGGAAGGTCTCATTATCTGAAGATTCATCCCTGGATTGGCATCAATTACTTCTACTTTCAGCAAATTACTCAAGAAGGGGCAAAGCTGTGAGTGGGGAGAAGCATAGCAGACGGCCTTCAAAAGGCTACAACAGATTATGATGAACCTCCCTACTATGCAAGCCCCAATCCGCAAGAAGCCATTGTTGCTCTACCTAGCCACCAACTCGTATGCCATAGGTGCGTTGATTGCCCAAGAAGATGAAGGTGGCATTGAGCAACCAGTTTACTATGTCAGCCGCGCCCCGAAGGATGCAGAGACTCGTTACCCAAGGGTAGAAAGGGCATGCCTGGCCATAGTATATGCCTCACAGAGACTACGCCATTATTTCCTGGCCTATGAAGTGTGGCTGATGACTAAGTCTCACGCAATCAAAGCCTTGTTGCGGTAGCCAAACCTTTCCGGCAGAATATCTCAGTGGTTGCTACAATTGTCACAATACAACTTGAAAGCGGGAACGCCCAAAGCAGTAAAGAGCCAAGCTATAGCAGACTTGCTGGCACGATTCTCAGGAGAAGAAGAATTCTCGTTGGATGATGAGGACCCAAGAGAAGTGGCTATGGCAGGAGAAGTCAGAGAGCAATGGGTAATGAAATTTAATGGGTCTTCTACCACTCAATTAGGAGTAGTGGGAGTAGTTTTGTATCATGAAGAAGACAAGGTTGTGGTGCTCTCATTCAAGTTAGAATTTCCCTGTTCTAACAATACGGCAGAATATGAGGCCTATCTAATTGGGTTAGCCATGGCCCTTGAAATGGGGATCAAGCACTTAAAGGTGATGGGTGATTCGAACCTGGTGGTCTGCCAGGCCAAAGGGAGCTTCTCCCTAAAAGAACCCAGCCTAGCCCCATACAGAGCAATGGCCCAGAAGATGGAGGAAAAGTTTTCAACCTTTGAAATAGAACATACTCCAAGGAACGAAAACCGGTTTGCGGATGCGTTGGCTGCATTTGGCTCACAAATAATTTTCGAAAGGGATAGTACCAGGATAAAGGTCAGCAAGAGGAAAGAATCTATTATTGAGATGTTGAAGGAAAGGTTCCAGGAGGAACAATGTGAAAAAGATTGGCGGTTTCCTATAATGGAGGCTTTGATGAAGGAAGAAGGCGCTGCCGAACTAAATGTGCTAAAAGATTACACCTTGGTAAGAGGAGAATTGCACCGCAGGATGCTAGGTGGGATCTTGACTTACGGATCCTGCAGAGAGGTCAGCCTTTACTACAGACTTCAAAGGGCAGACTTCTATTGGCCAAGCATGGGTAAAGACACAAACCGAGTTCAAACCCAGTGTAGGACCTGCCAGCTTGCGGCAGACAGAGAGGAAAGTTACGCTGTGTTCATTAGAGAGGGCTAGAGAAGCCCATTCATACAGTATTTGACAGAAGGCATCCTGCCACAAAAGCAGACAGTGTGGGACCTGTCAGCTTGCGGCAGACAGAGAGGAAAGTTATGCTGTGTTCATCAGCGAAGACTGAAGAAGCCCATTCATGCAGTATTTGACAGATTGCATCCTGCCACAAAAGCAGACAGTGTGGGACCTGTCAGCTTGCGGCAGACAGAGAGGAAAGTTACGCTGTGTTCATCAGCAAGGACTAGAGAAGCCCATTCATACAGTACTTGACAGAAGGTATCCTGCCGGAAAAGCACAGTGAAAGATACAAGCTTAGGAGGCTGACAACGCGTTACTTTTTGCATAACGGAGTCCTTTTCAAGCTGCTTGTGTCCAAATTAAATCCAGACCTTGGAATGAAGCCAATCACTCAGCCACTGCGTACTCTCCATAGAGAAGCCCAAATCTACAAGCTGCTTGCAAACTACTCTTTGTCCATTATCGAGTCTAGCAAACCAATTCAACAACGTTGAAGAGTTAAGAAGTCTTCTTTGAAGCACCTCAGAGGATTTATGCCTAGAGTGGCATTAATGATCAATGATCTTTAGGATATTTCTAGAAAGAATGTATCAGATCACTTGTACTGTGCAACTCCACCATCACTTTTCAAGTTATGAAGCTCATTGATACCCATGTCTCATCCTAGAAGAACTTTGCAACAGTGGCAAACTTAAAGCTCCTTCTTTTAGCTTGTGTACAAGAGGGATATAGCAAAAACAATGGCTGACACACATTCTGCCGTAAATAGAGTTGCTTATCTTCTTGCTACAGAAAACTATTACATGGTTTTTATTGAAGGTGTTCTGCTGCAAGGGCATTTTGCCGCAGGAACAAAGAAGCATGATGTCCCAGGAAGATGCTAGTACGTCATGGGAAAATTCTACATTAGAAGCCGCTGACTCTTGGCTATTACTAGCCAACCATGAAGCAAGAAACGTAGCAAGCTCCATTTAAATACACCCATACTCAAAGCAAGCAAAGAAGAAACCCATGGAATATGGGTCTTAGTAGCAAAAGCCAGCAAAAGGGGTCGTGGTTATGAATTCTTGGCTAGAAGCCAGCAAAGGAACCATGGTTGTGAGTTCTTGGCAAAAGCCCATAATGGGGGCTACACTCAATCAAGCCTGCAAAGGAGCCATGATTGCAAGTCTTTGGAAAGAATCTGTAGAAAAGTTATAGCCACAATCATATGCAGCAGAAGGTACTTAGGAAGCAATTGTGCCTGCGGTGGAACGAAACCAAAGAAAATGCATGAACCGCATGATGGAGCATCAACACCAAGAGAAAGCGACATCAAACCCATCCAATTGTCTCACATGTTGGGGGGCTAAGTCTCATTTTGCGGCAAATCTGGGAAGGCTTCCGCAGAAAGCTAAGGACTTATTTTCACACGCTGGGGGCTATATTATTCTGCAGCAAATACAAAAAGCCTTCTGCAGAAAGCTAAGGACTCATTCTCACATACCGAGGGCTGTATTATTCTGCAGCAAATACAAAAAGTCTTCCACAGAAAGCTAAGGACTCATTCTCACATACTGGGGGCTGTCTCATTCTACAGAAAATATGAAAAGCCTTCTTCAAAAAGCTAAAGACTCATCCAGTTATCTCATATGTTGGGGGGCTAAGGCCCATTCTGCAGCAGATTTAGAAAGCCTGCCGCAAAATGCTTAGAGTGTCAATATGCAGCAGTGACATTACCCACCACGAAATAAGTATTAATTGTGGCACTTCAGCAAGTATACATCCATCTGCCACTTGGTCTGTAGCAACTTCAAACTTCATGATATGGCCTAGTGCAACACCCATGCAATTTGTTGCAACCTACCATGGTCAAGTAACGTTCTAGTTTGTGATAAAGCAGCAACATCATCATTCTTTTGTAGAAGTATCAACTAGCAATTGGAGAATAAGCTCTCACACAATACAAAGTCTATGCAATAATGGGTCCATGAAGAAATTCTACCACCCTTGTGCAAATGTCAAAGAAGCAAAGAAAGGAAGCAGGAAGAGGAAACCTACAAGCACTCTGGCAGAAACATATGTATCGGTGAACCAACAAGCACTACAATAGAAAATAGATGCTCTTCGTGAGCTTTAAGGCTTCAAGAGTGCTCCGCAGAAAAGCTTGACAAAGGAACTCACAGCAGAAACAAAAGGTGGAAATCAATGATGAAATCCAAACATCTTTCTAGCAACACATTCAGTGGCAGACCGCCTTCCACAAGAATTGGAAAGACACTGCTAAGCTTAGCAACATGGGAAAGAAGAATTGGGAGAAATAAGATCTGCGGAAGACTACAACAAAGTAAGAGATTTAGTTCACAACATCTATGCCTTTTCATCAAAGAGGCAGTGATATCCTCACCAACAGCGGCTGTGGCAGAATGACAAGAAGAATATGTTAAAGAAGAAAAAAAGCAAACACGAAGGAATCAATAGTTGCTGTGGCAGAATGACAAAGAAAGTGTTTAGAAAGTGAAGATTTCTCATGAAAGCATCCTCATTTCCCCTTGGAAAAATATCTATAATGGCACCACTTGTAGGCGCCTTAAAATGAGTGGCAGACTCAGTCACTTCTGCGGAAAGATCAATTTTGCAGCAAGACCAGAATTTATGGCAGAATCAGAAACAACCCACAATACAAATAGCAAAGGTACAAGAGTATTGATGATCTTGGGGGCTAAAAGGTCCTCCACTATTGCAACAATACATTTGCCCATGTTAGTAGTAGCTCTAAATAAGGAGGCCTTCCATAAATACATCATCACTGAAAGATACTTGCCTTTCTACAAGACCCAACATCCTTCTCCGCAGAAACTTCATCCTGGCAAAGAATACATGTGTTCTTCAACACGGCAGAAAGTATTATCAACAAATGAAAGAGTACTCTACTATGATGAGGGCTTGCAATGTTAGCTCTATGCTTTGTTTTGAGCAAAAGAAATGAAGATATCTGAATGCAAAGAGAAGAAGAAGGCACAAGAAAAGGGAGCGAAGCCACCCTTTGATCTACACACTTAGAGGAATACATGGGGGAAGTAAGTTAGCTGAAGTAGTCAAGCCTAATTCTTTTACCGCAGAATCTGCCACAACCTTCACTTCCTACAGTAGAGATGCTGCTCTAGCAGAAGCAAAGTAAATGAGGAGAAATAAGTGCATGCATTGCAGCAAAAAGTGTCTACATATTCTGCGGAAGCAGAGAAATGATTATTTGTCCCCCAAAAGCAAAGAAATGAGTACGTGCTACTGTAGAAACGTGAAGAAATAAGTATACAAATTGCCGCAGACATAAAGAAATGAGTACCATTGCAGAAGTCCAAGATCACAAGAAATTTCCAAGAAGCAAACCAAGAAACAAGCAAGGGAATGATGAAGAAGAGAAGGATGCACACATCATCATCATTGACAATCCCTTTGAACTTTGGCAAAGGGGCCCAATAGTAAGAAGAAGCCCAACAATATGGGAAGAAAAGAGTTAGTAAATTGAGAAAAAACCATTAAGCCCGAATTGCAGAAATAATGGATCACAGGCCCATGAGATAAACAAATGGGTCTTGAAGAGGTAAATGGGCCTTAGGGAGCCCGGAAAGAGAGAAAAAGCAAACCATGGGCAGTATATGATTTGAAAAAGTGAGAATGGGCCGCGACAGGCCCAAAGTAATGAAAACAAAGAAAGTAAGGGGTTGATGGCAAGCCCATGAGCCCCAAGGATGAGAATAAGGTAATTGGGCCGGGGAAGCCCAATGAAGTTCGTAAAAGCCCATGGTAATGCGAAGGGAAAACAAATGGGACAAAGGAGCCCAAAAGCAATGAAACAGGTCGAGGATGCCCAAAAGAATAAAATGGGACAAAGGAGCCCAAATGGGACAAATGAGCCCGAAAGTGATGAAACGGGCCGAGGATGCCCAAAAGGGACAAAGGAGCCCAAAAGCAATGAAATGGGCCAAGGAAGCCTAAAACAGTATAGTACAAGCCCAATGATGGTACTGGGCTAATGGAATTTAGCAAAAGGAAAGCATACAGCAGGCCCAAAGAGGCCTAGTAGGCACAAGTCAAATAAAAACATACAGGCAGTCAGCAGAAACAATTGAGATAAAGAGAGGCAAAGTTTTCAACAAACTCGCTTTTGGGTGACAGCAACAAAACCACTACCGTCATGAACAACAACTTTTTGGCTATTCTTAGAGGGTCATGAATTTGCAGAAAGAAAAAGAATGAGTTGCCTAAGGAGAGTAAAAATTGAAACAACAGGCTCGTAAAGAAAAGAAGAAGAGCATTCACATGTAAGTTATGAAACCACCCGCGAAAGAAAACTGTGTAAGTTTTCGCATATGAATCGCAGGAGCAATCCATATGCTCAGGAGGCTGAATGTTGATGCCTATTTTTGCAAATCCTTGCCCAAAGTCCCATACGGAGGAAAGCCCAATGAAAAGCAAGGCCCAAAGGCCTGCCAAGAAGACCGAAGAGCAAGAAAGGTCCAAAGAAAGAAGTGCAAGGGAAATGGATCTGCAGCAAAATACAAATCTGCCGCAGAATACAAATCTGCCGCAGAATACAGTTCTTTGGCAGAATGGCTTCGGCAGACAAAGACAAATTGGGCCCAAGACCCTTTTGATCCAGTCAACATTATTTGGCCCATAAAGGCCCAAATCCTTTTTTATAAAAGATAGGCGTGAGAGCTAAAATGAAGAAACACGGTGAAAAGAAACAAGGAGCCGCAGGAAGTGTCAGCGGCAGGAAGTGTTAGCAGCAGGAAACGCGTGAAGGAAAGAAAAGCCAAACCAAAGGAAAATGACAAACGTAGCAAGAAACGCGTGAAGAAATAAGACAAAACACGCAGCAGACCAAAACAAAGCTAATCTGTTACGGCAGGAATGGCGTGGTAGACAAAACACAGAAGATAGCAGAGCAAGCACAGAAGGGCCAGGGCACCACCAACCTGTACCCAGCCAATACAAGGGAGGTGGGCCCACGGTCAAAGGGATTCCGAGGGCATGGTTTGGTGGTGGGGGGAAAAGGGGGTCTATATTTGGTTTCCTGCCGTAACTTCTTTTGGGAAAGATATCTTGCCGGGATGGTATCTTACCTAAAAGAAGTAATAAATGGTTGGGACCATCTGATGCATGCCATAGAGCTAGGTAGTGAGGTAGAGGTACACAGCAAGAACAAACAAAAGGAATTTTGTCGTGAGTAGCGTTGCAGCAGACATGAACTGAACAATGGCAGTGGTCTGGGCAACCAATGGGTGAGTGGGTAATCTTGAAAGGATGCCCACAACAAACCAAAAACAGTTGGTGAAGACCTAGGGGTAAAAGGGAGAAATCCCATTGAATCAATTGGCTATAAAAGGAAGGTAACCACGGCAGAAAAAAGGAACCGAATGGCAGGGAAAAAACAAGGGAAGAAACAAAACACCGAAAGAAGGGGACCCAAGGAGGCGGAGGCACCTGAGGGGAAAAACCCATAGTAAGAGAGTAGTAAGCACCTAGAGAGAAGTACCCAGGAAAAGGAAAGACCAAAAAATGGGGAACAACCCACAGCAAGATAGTATTTAGAAACTAAGAGTAAAGAAAAAACAGAGAGAAAGAAAGAAAGTGGTAAAAAGAAGAGAGAAAAAGTGGCAGGAATAGGGGCATGCATCAATAGACCATCTTTTCCCTCCCTCTTAGCAAACCCACTCTTTGAAGTCTCCAAATAACTAGTAGCCAGTTAGGCCTATTCTCCAAAATGAACAACTTTTATGGCAGGAGCCTATGACAAGGTTGTTCAAGTTGGAGTTTGGGTTCCTTCTTGGTTTACTTATCCTATGGGAAGATTCAATACTTGATTTTGATTGCAAATATATTTGATTTCTCTCATTATAAATTATATCTGCTGTATTTAGTCATCCTGCCGTAACACTTTTTTTATCACGTCTGCCGCATCAGTTATCCTGTTGTGGTATCTTTACCTGCTGTGCTACTTATTCTGCTGTAGCACATTTTTCATTATGTTTACCGTGTTATTATGTGATTTACTTTTGGCACAAATTAATCATTATCCTGCCATAAGTATATATATACCTATATCTTGTTTCTTATGTTCTGCAAAATATATTTTATATATGTATATGTGAGTACGTATAAGTGTATTTGCTCATATATGTATGTATATATTTGAGAATATGCTAACCCATTTAAACTAACATTTGTTCGATGGGTATTTTCTTTGGGTTTTAGATTCGTTTATGTGCAGGAAGTAGAAAAGTGTTTTTGCAGTAAAAAACAAAGAGTAGTCATTCACATTGCAAAAGGTTTTACTACGCGGCAGACAGTTTTATTTGCACAGCAAAAAGCTTTACTACGCGGCAGACAGCTTTACTACGCGGCAGACAGTTTCATTTGCACAGCAAAAAGCTTTACTACGCGGCAGACAACTTTACTACGTAGCAGACAATTTTATTGCACAACAGAAAGTTTACTGCACAGCAGACGGTTTTATTGCAGCGGCGGAAAGTTTTGCCGCATAGCAGAAAAGTCAGTCCTGCGGCAGAAACTGGAGAAAAGTTCTTTTTGCGGCAGAAACTGAAGAAAAGTTCCTTTTGCGGCAGAAACTGGAAAAAAGACAGTCTTGTGGCAGAAATTGGAGAAAATTCAGTCTGCGGCAGAAACTGGAGAAAAGTTCGTTCTGCGGCAGAAACAGAGGATAGGCATCACGTTCTGCCTGCCATAAGCGTGCCCCTGGCCGACATAGTTTGCGCAGAAGCCGGACCAAATTGAGTTGCAGTTGGACCGGTCCCAACTCCCTTACTCAGAATATGTGGGCCTAGTACCGCAGGAGGCAGCCCACTTTAACCACAAAAAGGCCCACCTACAATAATAATAAGACAAAAGAAAGTATTTTGACTTCTTAATTAAAGTGAATAGATAATCTCTAATCAAGAAATGATAATCTTAGTTTAACAACAATTACTTTTATAAAGAAAAAGCAAGGGGAATAAGTGGGTAGTATATGGGTTAATCAAAAGAAGAAAAAAATCAAATCAAATCTGATTCGCAGGACCAAAACTAGAGAGGGAAGAACGTCTGTTCTCAACGTGAATAATCTCCCAGGGAAATCCTACCGTGGAAATTAATCACTTTGAGGGAAACGGACTTGAATGGTTGGTGTACAAGAGAATTCTTTGTTTCTAGCAGAGAGCAGGGCTTTAAGAGTGAGAGAGGGAATCAACCTATTGGTGCATGCCTGCCGCTCTAACTCTCTATCTTTTTCTTTCATTCTTTTTGAATATTCCCCCTTCTTATCTTATTTATTTATTTATTTTATTTCTTCTCTTTTTCTCAATACTTGTTTTTTATTCCCTGGTTTTTTCAAGTTCTTATCGTGGTGCTAGTGTCGTCCCCTGTACACGGCAAGGGCCTCTTTTTATAGTGCCTGCCATGACCAAGTTTTACTATTTTAGCCCTTAACCACCTTTGTCTGGTCTGGGTGTACTTGCCAACCATCACTGGTCCGTCTGTGTGCCACTCCCCATCACCAGACAAAAGAAAACTATTTTGTTTGTTTATCTGCTGTGGCACCCTTCCCTACTATGGTGTGGGTGCCTTCACTCTCCCTATCTCTCATGGCATGCACCTAGTGGTTCCAACTCAACTTTGCTTCTTTTAAGTGGTATGTCATCCCCGCAGGACACTTCCCCCAAAAGAGCCTAAGCAGGAACCTCAAAATAGGTTTTTCCCCTCTCCCCACCGCCAAACCATGCCCTCTTACCTTTGACCCATGACTTCACTATGTCCTGTATTGGCTGGGTACAAGCTGGTGATGTCTGGGCCTTGCGCATGCCTCTCTTTCATGTATGTCCAAAATCTGCCTGCTGCTCATGCATTTGCCGTGGTTGGCCTGCACAGTCTGCCATCCATTTTTTACTATTCTCTGGTTTCCCTTTCTTTTATGGCTTGCCCCACTTAGGGGCTGGGCCTTGCTTGACGGTGGGCTTTGCCTTTCTTCAGCCCACCCTTTTTTCTGCTACCATCTCCTGCCATACCACTCTATCCTTCCTGCTACAAAGTTGTTTGCCTCAATCCTGCCGGGCTTCTTTGGGCCTGCCGTTTATTCTTTTCCCAATGGCCCAGTACGGCCATTGGTTCTTTTATTACATCATTGGCGGGCTCCTATGTCCCATTTGTTTTCTTTTGGGAGCCCCTGGCCCATTTGCTTTCCTTGGGCTTCCTTGGCCCTTTTCTTAACTTTGCATTCCCATGGGCTTTTACTGAGTTCTTTGGGCTTCCCCGACCCAATTACATTATCCCTCATCCTTAGGGCTCATGGGTTTGCCATCAACCCCTTACTTTCTTTACTTTCATTACTTTAGGCCTACCGTGGCCCATTCTCACTTTTTCACATCATATACTGCCCATGGTTTGCTTTTTTTTTCTCTTTCCGGGCTTCTTTAAGCCCATTTACCCCCTCAAGGCCCATTTGTTTATCTCATGGGTCTGTGATCCATTATTCCTGCCACTTGGGCTTAATGGGTTTTCTATTCATTTACCAACTCTTTTTTGTCCGCGTTGCTGGGCTTCTCCTTTCCACTTGGACTTCCAAAATGGCCATCAATAATAGGTTTTCATCATAAAATCAATTTGTGATTTTCTATCTTGAATTCATGGTTTTCTCAAAGCAAAATAAATCAAACTTTTTTTGCATGTGATTTTTCCCTAACATTTAGCCATAGATCTAAGAAACTAACATAACATATTGCATTTCATAATCTGTTGCATGTCATTAGAGTTGGGTACTTAAATGGTCATTTAGAGTCTAAAAGACTGGACTTTATCTGGGTAAAATGAGTTTCTAACACCTTTCCATTCTATAATCTATCCCTCAATCATAGGTCTTGGTTCTAGGTCAGTGTTTTATCTTTTCTTTGGTAGATTGTATTAGGATCAAAACTTTGTACCTTTTTTGACTTGGATTGTATTTAGGACCAAAGTGATGTAATACTCTACTCTACCAAATTGTAAATATCCAAATTAATGAAATTTAATGTTATTCAGTTGTGTATTTTTGTATCTTGTAGTTTTTCTTATTTTTTGTAATAAAAATAAGTGGCGACTCCACATGAGTTAAAATCCAAAGAGGTAACAAGCACACTCATTTGAGAGATCACCCCCTCAAAATCCTGGTCTCTCACATCTGGTTTTACTATAAGCTTACCACCAAGAGTGACTGAGAAGGATTTTTGAGAGCTTGGCTTAGTTTTTAATGCTGCTCCATTAGAAAAACTAGTTTCTCACTCGTTATCGCTATACCCACCCCCATCATTCTTGATGAGTCAAAATTCATAACAGTCGTCCATGGCCTTAATGGACGAATGGCTAAAGAGATTTTTTTTTTTGTTTTTTTTTTTTTTGTTTTTGAGAAACAATGACTAGAGAGAGTTGAATGCACGCACTAAATGAAAGTAACGAACACACTCTAACGAAGATTGAGATTTTGGTGCAATAGCATGCAATTAACCATAATGTGTGAGAGAGAGGTAAAAAATAGTGTAAAAATGAAATGGTAAAAAATTGAGGGTTAAAAAGTCACTTTTAATCTCAATCGTTAGTATCCTATTGCATGCTGCAATAGCCTATCTATTGCACCGAATCTCAATCCCTCCAAACGGACGACTAGTCGTTAACTTCATAAAGACCATTGACCAACATAAAAGGCATTTGATATCATAAAGAAAAAAGTTCAATAGCCGGGAGGGAAGAAGAGTATATAAACAAGATAAGACCTAAGGTACTCGTATCAAAAAAAGAAAAAAAAGAAATAAAGAAAAGAAAAGACCTAAGGTACGCAAAATATATGCAAAACAAGCCATTTTCTCTTGATTCAATTTGGAATTCAGAACATGCTTCTTCACTTTTCCTAACTTCATCGTTGAAGAGCCTTTGACCAACCTCACAATGGTGTTCATCTCTTCATTTGTTTTCTTAGCTATTTATACAGGTTATCATTAAAAGCATTTAGTTAATTTGTCGTCCATTGTCATAGATGAGGAGATAACTGACGATTTCTAACATCATCAATTCTCATTTTCCTTGTCTTTTTTTTTTTTTTGGTTGAAGTTTCTAATACTCATTTTGAGCCTTATCAAAGATCCTACACAATCTGTTTGATTAGACACACAAAGTTGCGGTAAAGATTTAATTGAGGGACCAATTAATTGGGTATGGACATATAATCAATTCCATTTTACCAGGTCAAATAACGTATAGCCTTTCAAATAATAATAATAATAGTAATTTGATAGTTGGGGAAGGGGATTAGAACCTTAAATATCTCAATAAAAACACTTGGATGTACCAACTAGCTGAATTATAAACTCTTACCTTTTCAAACATTAAAGGATATTTACAAGACTTTCCTAAAACTATTCCACATGTGACAAGTCTCAAAACAAATTAACCATTTCCGCGTAATGTACAGCCTTTGAAACATTAAACAAT
The DNA here is from genome assembly GCA_028535165.1 of Quercus tomentella. NCBI lineage: Eukaryota > Viridiplantae > Streptophyta > Magnoliopsida > Fagales > Fagaceae > Quercus > Quercus tomentella. Next base: position 62,110,336 of record JAPQVY010000155.1, on the reverse strand, counting down.
TTTTACAGAAGTTCCTCGAAAATTGTTCCACACGTGACCAACTAGCCTCAATTTAACTAACTAACTAAAGTTGTACTCGATCATAATTTTTTTTATTTTTTTTGGCTTGGGGAGCATCCGTAGCAAATGTGCCAAATGCCAAATATTTGACACATTTGGCACACCAAACACAAAAACAGAGCATTATCAGATATTCTAAATCTAAAAAATTATGCCACATTGCTACAGTACCGTCTCAAATATGAGACGGTATGGACAACAATTGCAAAATAAAATATTATTATTTTATTGCATTTTTCTCTCTCCTCTTCCATAGATATCTCTCTCTCCGTCGACTCTATCTCATTTCTTCTCTCTTTGTCACTCTCTATCTCTTCCCTCTCCTCCCTCTCCTCCCTGCTCAAGAAAGTTGCTCAAGATCACTCTCCAGTCCTCGCCGCGATCTCGCTACCAATCTTTCTAGTCCTCACTGCAAATCTCGCCGCCTCATTCTCCACAACTCGCCGCCGATCTCGCTGCCTCATGCTCCAGCCCTTGCTGCTGACATCCACAGCCCTCACCGTCGACCTTTAGATCTCTCTTAATCGGGTTGTGGGTGTGAGATTTGGGATGGGTTTCGATGTGGGTTTTGGATTGGCATTGTGTGGGTTGTGGGTCGAGGTTTTGGGTCGGTTGGGCTGGGGTTTTAGGTCGATTGTTGGTTGAGTTTGGGTTGGCATTTTTTCATCTCTAGTTTGTTGGTTGGTTGAGTTTTTTTTTTTTTCCTCTTTTGTTGAGGTTTTTGGATTTGGAATTTGTTGGTGTTGTTGCTGTTGATGTTGTTGCTGTTGTTGATCGGCGTTGATGTTGTTGCTGTTGTTGATGATAATGGGGATGAGATAATATTTTATTTTAATGTGTAGTAAATATTATTTTAATGTATAAAATTGAATGATAAAGCATCTGATAAATGAGATATTGTAAAATGATGTAGTAAAATAATAAAGTAGGCTTTTGGTGTGTCAAAATGACATTTTTTATGGAACATCTACTACAGATGCTCTTAAGTGCAGGGTATAGAACCCCGATCATAATTAAATTAGTAAGGATAAATTGCAAAGTGCAGCCTAAAGTTTGAGATTATTTGGATTTTACACCTTGAATTTAGGTTTCGTAAGCAAAATATCACCCTCCGTTAGTTTTGGCTGTTAAGTGTGAGTTTGGATAGCGTTTTTACCCTGGCGTTTGCATTTGTGTTTGCGTTTTCCTGGGTTCCGTGCACTGTTCATGGCACTCGCAAGTATGGAATCTGGCAAATTTTGCTTTAAAACTGGATCTCACAGTACTATTCACACATTTAAAAATTATTTTGCTATAGTGTTTTCAGTAATAAGTTTTCAGTTTTCAACAATAAGCGGTATCCAAACAAACTCTAAGTGTGTGTTTGGATTGGGATAGAAAATTAAAATTATTTTACTATTGAGCTTATTTTTGCTACTATTCATGGGCCCTATTGCACTTTTTGACACTATTCACGGGCCCCACTGTACTATTTCAACTAACTTTTATCTTTATCTACAATACTTTCAGCAATAAGTTTTCAGTTTCAGCAAAATAAGCGGTATCCAAACACACCCGAAGAGAACTCATATCTATCACGAAGGAAGGCAAGAAAATTGTAGAGTTCACTATTAACAAGAGAGAATAAATGAAGCTCTTGAAAGAATTTTCTTGTTGCACTAAATCAGTATGTTTACATTCAAAATCTTTTGTAAATATAGTTTTTTGCATTTTTCAATATTTGTTTATGGTAAAAAAAATAAGTAAAAGGATAACTATCTTTGTCAATTAAAAATCCTATTAAAATATGACTATTTTTCCAAAAAACTACTCTATCTCATACTACTTTAAATAAAAAAGGTTAAGAGCTAAGGCAATATGGAAATCTTTGAAAACTCTATCTCATTTTTAAGGTCACTATCAATATAGAAAAATGAGATAGTTTTCTTAATTTTTTTTTTTTTGAAAATGATTCATTTTATAAATAAAAAATTCAGGTCAAAACAAACAGAGAAATTGGTAATTTTCCCAATAGCCTTATAAATGAATAGTTATTATAGTCCTTTTGGTTAGTAATAGTTATTCTTTATTTTAAAAGAATAACTATTCTTAGATGATGTGATATATTATATAATTTTAAATTTGTAATATTTAATTTGAATAATGATTCCTGAATGCACATATAAGGCATTCGGGAATTTTTATTCAAATTCCTCCACCTCAACTAGCACAAATGAAGCATTCTGGAATTATTATTCAAATTCTCCCACCTCAATTATCGAATGATATATATATATATATATATATATATATATATAGATAATGCACCACACCCCTAGTTTAATGTGAAAAGTGGAAAAAATAACAAAAAGTAACAACATTTCATGTATTTAATATGTCAATTCACATATGAGCACCACCACAATCTTCAATTTAAATGATATGAAATGTTAATTTAGGAATATTTTGAAGTTATTGTAATTTTGTATTGTGGAAGTAGTATTATTCACCAACTAACTTTCTCAATTTCATTCAACCCAAAGACTTACTGCGGCGACTGATAAAGGAAAAAGTGAAAGATTTTTTATATTTTTTTGAGGAGGAAAAAGAGAAAGTGAAAAGACTGTAAAGGGTTTTTTTTTTTTTTTTTTTTAAAAATAAATTTCTTGGGGCCCCTAAATTATTATTATCTATATATAACCGAAACTTTTGAAGCTCCCACAATTTTCCACGTCAGCACAGTATTAAAAAAAATAATAATAAAACAAAAAAAATAAAACCAAAACCAAAAAAAAAAAAAAAAAAGTTATAAACTCGACACTCAAAAAAATAAAACCAACAAAAAACGTAAGCTCTGCCTTTCCCCATTCCCTTTCACGATGCTTTTCACGATGCTCTGCCTTTCCCAATCCTATGCCTTTACCACCATCGCATCTAAATACCCAACAAACACCTTCTTCAGACCATCGATCTCCTTCATCAGACCACCGACCATGGCATCGCTGACACTCAAAAAAATAAAACCAACAAAAAAAGTAAGCTATGCCAACCATTCCCTTTCACGATGCTTTTCATGATGCTCTGCCTTTCCCACCATTGCATCTAAATACCCAATAGGTACCTTCTTCAGACCATCGATCTCCTTCATCAGACCACCGACCACGGCATCGCATCGCATGTAAAGATCCACCATACCCACCATCGCATCTAAAGACCCAACAGGCACCTTCCTCAGACCACCGATATCTCCTTCCTTAGACCATCGATTTGCCTCAGACCATCGATCTCCTTCCTCAAACCACCGATTTGCCACAAACCACCCACATCCACCTTCTACAACCCAGAAACAGTACCCCATTTACCGTGGGTCTCATCAAGCCCATGGCCACAGATCCCACCATACCCATATCCACTTCGCTCAGTTTCCACTCTTCCTCAGAATAGAAACAGAGCCCCATTTGCAATGGGTCTCATCCAGCCCATGGCCCATCAACTATGTCGGTTGGCAATACAATCGACCCAGCCCGTTGAGACCGGCCCAAAGGTATTATCTTATAAACCTATAATATATATATATATATATTTTTTTTTTTTCTGAATCCGAACTTTATAACTATTAGGACTCTATAACTATTATCTTATATATAAATAGTTGATTATTATTAGTGTTTTTTTTTTTTTTTTTTTTTTTTTCACGACTGTTCAATTTCTAGGTTTATTGCTATTGCCTTTCTCTTCATTCTTTTCCTCCATTCGAATCAGTGTTAAAGGTATGGTATTCGTTTGCCTCTATGATAATCTATGTACATCTAATTTCTAACTATTTTAGTGTGGATTTCTTAACCTTTTTTTGAATTTTCGTTATATGTTTTTGTGTGGAAACTGAGCTATTGGTCAATTTGAATTGTTTTTGTGTGGAAACTGAGCTATGGTTTATTTTTTACCCTAGCCTATTTTGTATTCTAGAGTTGATTGAATTGTAGTTTTTGTGCACACACTTAGATAATCAATTTGAATATATGTTTTTGTGTGGAAACTGAGCTATTGGTCTATTTGAATTGTTTTTGCGTGGAAATTGAGCTATGGGTTTGAATTTGTTTAGTGGAAACTGAGCAAGGTGGAGTTATCAGCTTGCTTCCTGATAATCTTAGCGAAATTGGTGTGGAGTACATGAGGTTAGTTTTAGCATACAGCTTCATGGTTTATTTTTTACCCCAGCCTATTTGTATTCTAGAGTTGATTGAATTGTAGTTTTTGTGCACACACTTTGATAATCAATTTGAATATATGTTTTTGTGTGGAAATTGAGCTATTGGTCAATTTGAATTGTTTTTGTGTGGAAACTGAGCTATGGGTTTGAATTTGTTTAGTGGAAACTGAGTGAGGCGGACTTATCAGCTTGCTTCCTGATAATCTTAGCGAAATTGGTGTGGAGTACGTCGAGGTTAGTTATTCATTACATTGTTCATACTGAATTATATGTCTTTTTTTTTTTTTTTTTTCTTTTCTTTACAGATATGGAGTAGGTTTTTAATAGTTACAGCAAATATTTGGTTGCTGTTTTAAATTTGCTTTTATGCTTGGAGTTTTAATATCATAGTATATTGTAGTGTTCTGTTCACAAATTTGGATTCTTTTTTATATTTGTAAGTAATAATTATGGTCTTTCAATATGGTAGAATGGATTTTTTCTTCTTTTTGTTTTGCATTTGTGATGAAGAAATTGTTGTATATATGTGTATAGTGTAATGGGGTGGTAGTATACTGCTTATTGTATTAATTTGTGTATGTGTGTGGTGAGAGGTTTTTTTTTTTTGGTTTCTTTTCGTTTTGCGTTTGTGATGAAGAAGTTGTTGTACATATGTGTACAGCAGCAAATATATGGTTGCTGTTTTAAATCTGCTTTTATGCTTGGAGTTTTAATATCATAGTATATTATAGTGTTCTGTTCGCAAATTTGGATTCTTTTTTCTATTTGTAAGTAATAATTATGGTCTTTCAATATGGTGCAATGGATTTTTTCTTCTTTTCATTTTGCGTTTGTGATGAAGAAGTTGATGTATATATGTGTACAATGTAATGGGGTGGTAGTATACTGCTTATTGTATTATTTTGTGTATGTGTGTGGTGAGAGTTTTTTTTTTTTTTTTTGGTTTCTTTTCGTTTTGCGTTTGTGATGAAGAAGAACCAAACATTCATGATCCAATGTTCTATTTTCATTTTACTTTTGAATCTATAATAGTCTCAAGTCAAAGTTTCTTTATTGTCTATTTTTAACCTCTTAGACTTTGTCCTTTGTTATTTTTTTAAGCATAAAAATACACCGGTATAGCAATTGATCTTTTTTTGTGCAACTCCCAAAAAAAAACTTGGATCTAACAAGACTAACCTGTAGTGACTAACATATACCCATGCACAAAAAAGACCTCTTTTAGATAACCAAGTAGTACCAAATACCAATCCTTATTTTTTTAATAAAAAAAAAATCAAATAGTATCATTGTGTGTGTCAAGAGTTTTTTTTTTTTTTTTTTTTGTTGGCTATATCTATAATAGTCTCAAGTCAAAGTTTCTTTATTGTCTATTTTTAACCTCTTAGACTTTGTCCTTTGTTATTTTTTTAAGCATAAAAATACACCGGTATAGCAATTGATCTTTTTTTGTGCAACTCCCAAAAAAAAAAAAACTTGGATCTAACAAGACTAACCTATAGTGACTAACATATACCCATGCACAAAAAAGACCTCTTTTAGATAACCAAGTAGTACCAAATACCAATCCTTATTTTTTTAATTAAAAAAAAAAAATCAAATAGTATCATTGTGTGTCAAGAGTTTTTTTTTTTTTTTTTTTTTTTGGCTGTATATATGTGTACATTTTTAATATGCTGTATATATGGTTGCTGTTTTAAATCTGCTTTTATCATTGTGATGAAGAAGTTGTTGTATATATGTGTACAATAACAAATATATGGTTGCTGTTTTAAATCTTTTTTTTTTTTCCTGCACTGTACTATTTGTCTTCTATTAATAATTCTTGGCTGAAAATTGGATTCTTTTGGTTTTGCAGGTAGGGATTTAGCATTTTGATATCTGGCTTATTTGGTAATACAACTACAAGATGAGGAAAGTCAGGTATTTACCAGTCTTTCCTTTATTTAGTACTGTTTATTGCATATTTATTGGTAATATGTTTGTAGAGAGAATTTGAAATTGGAATATGATCATATTTTATACAAATTGTAATACAATTTGTATTTTATCAAATAATCATATCTTTATGTTTTTTTAATTCTGAAGTTAGTATGTGAATGCTATATTTTTCTTCAAATTTTCCCCTTTCTATAACATCTAACTGTTAATTTGTAATATATGTTTTTGCTATATAGTTATATTTATGAATTAAAATTTTGTGAATGTTTTGCTTTTAGATTATTCCCCAAGCATGGAGTCTGCTTTCTATGCAAGATTGAGACGAAGATTAATTTTATCTGAAAAGAGAAATAGAAGGGGTACGATATTGACATATTAAAAAAATATTTTTCTTTAAAAAACTCATAATTAGTATGTAACCTAATAATTAGTATGTGACCTAGGCCAAACAAGAACAAGAGATGACAAGCCATTTGAAAGGAGTATTTGACGTAGACAATATAGCATTAATGATGAAAGCAGAAAACAACGTAAGTGTTACATTTTTTAGTTCTCCCAAAAAGTTCTAAAATTAGGAAGAAAAAGTGAATTTTTGTTTTTGTTGTCATAGGAAAATTTACGGAACCATTGGATTTAGGACCTCCAACAATAGTATGTGAACATTGTGGAGCTCAACTTTGGTATGAAGAGAGAACTGTAAAGTAAAAAACGCCTACAAAACCGAAGTTTAGTTTGTGCTGTTCTGAAGGAAGAGTTGAACTCCCTCTATTGAAAGAACCTCCATCCTTTCTTGGAAACTTACTAAATATTAATAGTGATCAGAGATCAATAAACTTTCAACTAGGGATAAGAATCTACAACTCTCTCTTTGCTTTCACTTCTTTGGGGGGTAATGTTGATAGATCAGTGAATAATGGTTCTGGTCCATATGTGTTTCGTGTAAATGGTCAAACTCATCATAGAATTGGATCACTTCTTCCTGTCCATGGCCAAAAACCTAAGTATGCATAGCTTTATATTTATGAAATTGATAATGAAGTTAAAAATAGAATTGATGCAGTTATACATGAAGATGATAGAAATTATGTGGATCCAGATATTGTTACCAGGTTGATGGAAATGTTAGACTAGTGCAACCAATTGGTTAAATGTTTTAGAATGGTCAGGGACAGATTTGATGAATCAGATATACATAATGTTAGAATTCGTTTAATACGAAGTCGCAATTCTGGTGAAAGGCAATATGACTTACTTGTAACATCTGAGATAGCTGCTCTTATTGTTGGAGATTTTAATATTGAAAGTTCTGATAGAGATATTATTGTTGAGAATCGAAGTTTAGGATTGCAACGTATAAATGGGACTCATCCAAGCTTTATGGCATTGCAATATCCATTACTTTTTCCGTATGGTGAGGATGGGTATATGCTTGGTATACCTTATAGGAATTTAAATGGGAGCAATTCTAGAAAAAGGGAATCAATAACAATGAGAGAATACTATGCTTATAGGCTTCAACAACGCTTTCATGAGGGCAAGACATTGTTGCTTGGTAGAAGGCTTTTTCAACAATTTATAGTGGATGCATACACTTCTATCAAAGAAGAAAGACTACATTGGGTTAGATTCAATCAAAAAAATTTTTTTTGAGGAAAGAGCTGTACTATGGTTTGAAAGATGCCGTTCTTCATGGTGATACAGATCCCATTACTGTAAGCAAACGAATAGTCCTACCATCCTCATTTTGCTGGAAGTCCAAGGTACATGGTTCAAAATTATCAAGATTTATTTCTTACATTTACTTGCAATCCAAAATGGCCAGAAATCAATCATTCCTTAGAATTTATAGAAGGCCTGAAATATAAGGATCAGCCAAATATTGTAGCAAGGGTTGTTAAGATAAAATTGGATGAACTATTACATGATTTAAGGCATAAATCTCATTTTGGAAGAGTTATTGCAATTGTGTATACAATTGAATTCCCAAAAAGAGGACTCCCACATGCACATATTCTTCTATTCTTGGATCCAAAGGATAAGTGTCCAAGTCCAACAGACATTGATGGTATCATTATGGCTGAGATACCAGATCCAGATGAGGATCCTGTTGCTAATGAAGTTGTAAAACAATTTATGATGCATGGGCCATGTGGATCTGCAAAACTGAAATCATCATGCATGATAAATGGTAAATGTACAAAACATTTTCCGAAAAGATTTTATGAAGAAAAAACAATTGATGAAGAAGGCTTTCCAGTATATAGAAGGAGAAATGATGGAAAAACGATAGAGAAGAACGGAATTCTTTTGGATAATCGATATGTTGTACCTTATAATGTAGATCTTTTGGTGAAGTACCAATCTCATTTGAATGTAGAATGGTGTAATAGATCTCGATCGATCAAATATTTGTTTAAATATATAAACAAGAGATCAGATAGAGCAACAATTGTTGTAGATGAGAATTTGCCAAATATTGGGAGTGATGGACAAGAGACCAACATTGTTGTTGATGAGACAAAAGCATACTTGGATTGTAGATATATTTCAGCTTCTGAAGCATGTTGGAGAATATTTGAATTTCCAATTTAGTTTCGATATCCACCTGTTGAAAGATTAAATTTTCATTTGGAAGACGAACATCCCATCATTTATCTGGAAAATACAAGCTTGGATAATGTTTTAAATATACTTGGTATTGAAGAAACAAAGTTTACAGAATGGATGAAAACAAATGAGGCTTTTGAAGATGCTCGAGAGTTGACTTATGCTGAATTTCCTACAAAATGGGTATGGCATAGTAATGATAAGCAATGGCAAAGAAGGAAATCTAAATATTGTATTGGAAGAGTGTATTACGCACATCCTTCAAGTGGTGAAAGGTTTTATTTTAGAATGTTGCTTAACATTGTCAAAGGTCCAAGAAACTTTAAAGAATTAAGGACTATAAACAATGTTACTTATCCAACTTATAAGGATGCCTGTTATGCACTTGGACTTCTTGATGATGACAAAGAATGGCATGATTCCCTAATTGAAGCTTTGAGTTGGGCCACTGGGCAACAATTGCGTCAACTATTTGTTACAATGCTATTGTTCTGTGAAGTAGCTGATCCATTAAGTCTTTGGGAATCCAACTGGAAACTAATTACAGAAGATATACTAAATAGGGAAAGGCATATCCTCCAATTCCAAGAACTAATTTTATCAGATGACCAATTGAGAAATTATGGATTGTATGAAATTGAACAAATCCTCCAACAATATGGAAGATCACTTAGAGATTATCCACAAATGCCCCAGCCAAATATGGATCTTATTCAGAATGGGAATAGACTTATTCAAGAAGAAATGTCGTATGATGTATCAAGTTTGAAAAGAGAACATGAGATCCTAATTTCTGGCCTAAACAATGAACAGAGAATAATCTACAATTCTATAATGGAAGATGTTGCTATTGAAAGAGAGGGAATGTTTTTTGTCTATGGACATGGTGGAACAGGTAAAACGTATCTTTATAGAACCATCCTGTCTGGTATAAGATCAAAAGGCAAATTGCTCTTGTTGTTGCGTCTTCAAGAATTGCTGCTTTGTTGCTTCCTGGTGGAAGGACTGCTCACTTAAGATTTCATATCCCAATTAATGTATTTGATGACTCTACCTGTGACATAAAGCAAAGAACACAAGCAGCGGAACTTCTCTCAAAAACAAGTATTATACTTTGGGATGAAGCACCGATGGCACATAGGAATTGTTTTGAAGCTGTTGACCACACGTTACGAGATATACTACAAATTGAAGATCCTTAAAATGCTAAAAAACCTTTTGGTGGTAAAGTTGTAGTTCTAGGGGGTGATTTTCGACAAATACTTCCAGTTGTGAGAAAGGGAAGACGAGAAAATATAGTCCAATCCTTAATTAGCAAGTCATATCTATGGAATGATTGTAATGTCTTTAAACTCCAAACAAATATAAGGCTTCTATAGAACAATATGAGTGGAATAGAAACATCATCTATAAAGGACTTTAGTGAGTGGATTCTTAAAATAGGTAATGGTGAATTGGGAGAAAGAGATGGGGATTACAACATTTCAATTCCAAGTGATTTGATTATCCAACCTTCAGAGAATCCAATGCAAGATATTATTGACAACACATATCCAGGTTTGGAAAATAAATACACAGATCCAAGTTACCTACAGGATAGGGCAATTCTTGCCCGTACAAATGAAGTTGTAGAAGAACTAAATGACTACATCGTGTCATCCTTAAATGGAGAAGTTCATGAATATCTAAGTTCAGATTCTATATGCAAGGCTTCTTCAAATGTTCCTGACCAAGATCTCCTGTATACTATTGATTTTTGAACATGTTGAGATTTCCAGGATTGCCAAACCATAAACTGACATTAAAATTAGGTTTGCCTGTAATGTTGCTTAGAAACTTGAATCAAAATGAAGGTCATTGTAATGGAACAAGACTCATTATAACAAGATTGGCTACATGGGTGATAGAAGCAGAAATCATAACTGGCACTAATATAGGCAAACGTGTGTTCATTCCAAGAATAACATTATCTCCAAGTGATTCAAAATGGCCATTCGTTTTAAAGAGACGACAATTTCCAATTTCAGTGTGCTTTGCAATGACTATAAATAAAAGCCAAGGACAATCATTGAAGCATGTTGGAGTGTATTTGCCAAAACCTGTTTTTAGTCATGGGCAATTGTACGTTGCAGTGTCTAGAGTTACAAGCAGAAATGGACTAAAATTCCTCATCATTAACGATAAGACTGAAAAAAAGTCTGAAACAAAAAATATTGTGTATAAAGAAGTTTTTACCAATCTTTGACTCAAGAAACCAACTAATAAAGGTAACATAATTTTATGTATTATTTCTTTTTCTGTTTATCTCCTCCAAATTGATTTAGGAACTTCGTATATGCTTACTGTTTTGTTAAATTTCATGTCTATAAGATAATTGAATACAAGCTAATTACTATTTTCTATCTTTAACAAGCTAATTACTTTTTGGTGTCTTTGTTATATTTTTTTGTTTTTTTTTATTCTATGAAGTACCAATTTCAGTGTGCTTTGCAATGACTATAAATAAAAGCCAATGACAATCATTGAAACATGTTGGAGTGTATTTGCCAAAACCTGTTTTTAGTCATGGGCAATTGTACGTTGCAGTGTCTAGAGTTACAAGCAGAAATGGACTAAAATTCCTCATCATTAACGATAAGACTGAAAAAAAGTCTGAAACAAAAAATATTGTGTATAAAGAAGTTTTTACCAATCTTTGACTCAAGAAACCAACTAATAAAGGTAACATAATTTTATGTATTATTTCTTTTTCTGTTTATCTCCTCCAAATTGATTTAGGAACTTCGTATATGCTTACTGTTTTGTTAAATTTCATGTCCATAAGATAATTGAATACAAGCTAATTACTATTTTCTATCTTTAACAAGCTAATTACTTTTTGGTGTCTTTGTTATATTGTTTTGTTTTGTTTTATTCTATGAAGTATCTAAATGAACGATAGAATTTTTATAAACTTTCAAATTTATTAATCTATACAGGCAGGAATCCAAGATGATGCAATATTCTCTCCTTAATCAGCTTTGTATAGACAAACACAAAGAAAATTGGAAAGTCAAGATCAGAATATCAAGGATGTGGAATGCAATCAACTCAAAAAATAATGATATTATTAGTCTAGATATGATTTTAATCGATGAGTAGGTTTGTTTTTCTTCTATAGCTTTTAATATTGTTTGATCATTATATATACCATGAACTCTATCTATATAAAACTGATGCACTTTACTTGTAGAATAATTCAATACATGTAATCATTCGAAATAATATTGCTAAAAAGTTCAAGCCTCTTCTGCAAGAAGGAAAATTTTATGAACTCTCTTATTTTCAAGTGGTTGATGGCAATGCATTGTATAGACCAGTAGACAATGACATCAAGATCATGTTCACATTGAAAACTAGCATTAAGGAACTAAAGGAGATTGATGTTGATATACCGCGTCATAAATTCGAATTTGTTGACTACAATAAAATACATGAACGCGTTAATAAACATGTCCAGCTATCAGGTATCTCTATATATATTATGCGTTATATTAAATTTTTTAATAATTATGCATTATATTATTTTTATATATGAAAATAATTACATCCACATCTTTGTAATGCATAAATATCATTGCAAATGTGATTGGTGTTGGACCGATTGAGCAACCTTGTTCAAATGTCTCGATGAGAAACATAAATGTCATGATTATAGAGTATGTCTTTTTTTTTTTTTTAAAAAGAAATTATTTTCAATACATGCACTTTTTATTTATTTATTTTTTATAAGCCAATACATGCACTTATATTATATGAACTTACACTGTAACATTGGAAAATTTAAACAGAGGAAATTAAATAAAGCTTACACTTTGGGGATCAGTTGCAAATGAAGTTGAGGAGAGCTTCTTTATTGAAAATCCAGGCCCTTTTATCATAATTGCTACATGTTTGACTATCAAGACTTTTAAAGGCAAGTTCATTTCTCTTTTCTATTTCTCTTTATAACCATCTTCTGAACTACATAAGAAATCATCCAATTGTTTGAAATACAAAGTATTTTGGTTGAATTATTATGTAAGCATCCAATTAAGGTGTCTGAGTAATTGGGTAGTACATTTCTAAAGGCATAATGGACACTTCAAAAATACTCCTATTATAAACACCCTGTGCAGCAGAAATTCATTTGTAGTATTTATGCCCTACTTCCCCTATAACTCCAGGACTTCTAATATTAAAATCTAACAAAATAAGAGTTCATGGTAAAGCACATCTTAGAGTAGGCCAAATATGTTCTATTTTAGCCTTAAAACCTTTAAAAGAAGCAATTCAAGAATTCAAGGCAGCTTCAAATGATTGGTACCTAATTGCATTTGCTGCCAACAATGAAACCAGGATAATTCAAAGCAGGAAGTTGAATCACTTTGATCTCGATTTCAGTATCAATCTTTTGTAAAAACAACTCAGCAATTCTTCTTTTTTTCCTTTAAGCTTTTACAGATTCTTCTTTAGTTCTGGTTGTTGTGTCTGAAATTAAGCTTTCTGTCCCAGTTATTGTACCTGTGATGAATCAAGATAATTATGTCTCTAAATTATTGAGCAGAGAAAAATCATTTCAATGTATAAGAATTAAAAAGATATTAATCACTTACTGTTGGGGGATTTATTCCCTCCCTTTTCATTTTTCTTTGTTGAGAGAGGTTTTTCTTTTCTTTTCTTTTTAATTCGTTTCGAGAGCATGGTTTTTGGGGTCCTTTGGTTTTCAAAATGTGACAAACATTTACTAAAGTGTCATTATCTTTAGCATCTATATCTACCATAGCAAAGTTGGATTATTTACCTCTGTATTTTACATGTCTACAAGATACTATGCCCTCTAATCTAGACCTCTCTTTGTTACAGTAATGATTCCATTGAAACTTCAATGTACTTTTTTTCCTAATGAATCCCGTGCATTTCAGGAGAGTATAACTTATCGTCAACAAGTGGAACAAGAGTTTATATTGATTTGGACATTCCTGAGACTGCTGAATTCAAAGATCAATAAGTGCTTTGTTTTGGATTCACATTTTTAATATATTTATAGTCTCTACAATACTATGTCTAATATCTTTATGTAATATAATAGGCTGGTGGAAAATAACCAACCAATAGTACAAATGCCCAAGCAATTCAAACCACAAGTAACAATTCAAGAAGAGATGAACATCAACATAAGAACCATAAGTGAAATAAAAAAAATTATGTGGGACTCTGATAATGAGATAAGAAAAAAATATACCTTCAACAATAACATTGTGTCCTTAACATTGCTTTATGTACTATAGACTTGCTTTTACAAAATTTAACTATAAAATTATAAATTGATTGATATTAAATTCAATTTCTAGGAAACGATCTTTACCTGTAAAGGAAAAATTATAAATATTGACATAGATCATTCTGGTTCGTACTTTATCTCTTGCAAAGTATGTCGTAAAAAGGTAAAGTCAAGAGATAAATTTTTATGGTGCGACAATTGCAACAAAAAGGCATGCTTCACAATCCCAGGGTACACAAAATGAAAATGTTTACTTTTCATATTAAAATACACAACAAATAATATGATATTAACATTATTTATGTCATTTCTTTTATCAGGTATAGAATTCAATTAAAGGTTGAAGATAGTTTAGGAATGGCCGCATTCATTTTATTTGATTCAAAAGCAGAAAAATTACTCAACATATCAGCCAAAGACCTTTTGAATAAATCTTTAGAGGTGAGAATGTCGAAGATAAAATTAGTATTTAATATTTACTAAACTTTACTTGAGTGTACAATTTGAAAAATGTTACTTTTGTTAGGAGCCCGATGAAATCATCCTTCCTGTGCAAATAGAAAATCTGAAAGGAAAACAATTTGTTTTCCAAATATAACTAAGTGACTATAATCTCAACTATGGATGGGAATTCTACACTGTCAAGAAACTTTTTGACTCTTTTGAAGAAACTGACAAAGCAATTCAGCTTGATAAAATGACAAAAGTAAGTATTCTTTAATTTAGCAAAATTACAAATATGATATTTAAGATGTATATGTTGTAATACATTCCTCAACCTGTTCTATTACCAGGTTTACATCAGTGATACTTCAAATGAATGTAGCAATAACTTATCAATTGAAGAAGATGGTGATTGTACAAAATTTCAAAAACTTGATGTTCAAACCAATGTGCAACTCACACCAACATCTGTACTCAAGGAAAACAAAAGGGCATATTCAAGGACTACTACAAAGTAACAAAGGAAGAAGATACAAAAAACACTTTAAAGTTGTCTTTCAATCTCTAAGATTTTCTATGCACAATTTGGTTTTAATGAATTTGTGATTTTGGTACTAAAGACATATTGGAACAAAGGAAATTTTTTTGCTTTTATGCACAATTTGGTTTTAAATTGAAACAGAGAGGAATTAAACTCTTATATTTAGTTATTTGAGGATACAACTTTACTTCAACGTTTTTTAAATATAATGAATGCATTGAATATTTAGTGGAAGACATGAAATAAATGAAATTGAAAAATAAGAACGTGCTACTAGAGAATCGATGCTGAATTCCAATAGCTAATGTCACATCATTTGGAAAAAATTGGTAGCTTTCTCGTGCATCGCACAGGTTAGCGACTAGTTTATTTCTATTCTATGGGCCTAATTCTTATGACATTTTTAGCGGTCCGGTCAAGCACTATGAGACGCATACAAGGGGCCTAGGGCACATGGTAGTGTATTTGTTATTATCACCGATCCATTTAAGACCATAACATTTTGCCACCTTCTTTGTTTTTTTCTTTTTTCCATACTTTCTTTTTCGGCGTGGGGGAGTCAGAATTATAGGTGTGGAAATAATTAGATTAATGGAGCACCATTGAAATGGAAAATCAGATATAGTGGGTGCCAGTCATCTTCTTGAAAAATAAAGTTGGTTGGTGCACTATCACATATCTAGAGTCGAATGATAGTCTAAAATTTATTTTATTTTTTAATTTAACGGTTAGAATATTTAAAACTATACAAATTACTGTAGAATTAATCTTACGAGCCACACTATTAAACTTTGAAAAAGAGTGATTGAACATAGGTTAAGAAATAAAGATAACAATATCAGAAACTCAATCTAGTTTTATGCTTGAACGATCAACCATGGAAGCTATATTTTCCTAATTAAATGTCTGATAGAAAAATATAGAAACACTTGTAAAGATCTTCATATGGTTTCATTGAGATAGAGAAAGCATACAATAAGGCCTCTAAAGAAGTTATGTGATGTGTTTTGGAAAAGAAAGAAATTTCTCTAAAGTAATATTAAGTTGATTAAGGATATGTATGATAGAGCTGTAATTAGTGTGAGAACAAGAGGAATCACATGTGAGTTTCCTATCACTATAATTTTTCATCAAGGATCAACATTATGTCAATATCTCTTTGCACTAATGATGGACGAGCTCACTAAATCGATCTAAAAGGAAGTCCCTTAGATCTTTTACATGCATAAAAGATATAAGAATATAATGTAATTCAATAGTGAATTTCTCTAAATTCACATTTAATAAAATGATATTGAGTGAAATTGTAACTTAGACTACAACTAAGTTTTTAGCCAAACTTTTTATTTATAATATTAGACCAATTTAGCTTGAGCATCCCAACAAATTGTTTCAGAAAAAGGTGAGTAAAAAAAGAAAAGAAAAAAAAAGAAAAAAAGAAAATGAAGGAGAAGGATAGCCCATCGTCCATTATCTCTTGAATTTTTTTTTTTTTGGGGGTAAAATTATCTCTTGAATTTGTCCTTTGCCTAAGCTAGCTTTCGGCGGAAATATAATGCCCCACAAGACATAGAAATTGAACGTAGGATAGGAGATGGGAACTCAACTAAGGAAAGGATGTTTCGCAGTCTGCTTTGCGGTCATACTGATTTCATTCGGCACAAATGTGTCTGTAGCAGCCACTGCTCTTGAGGCCAACCCAAACGTCTCATGCGATGCTACAATCGCTGAATGCAATGGAGATGAAGAGCTCTTGATGGAGTCCGAAGTGAGTCGAAGGATCCTCGCCGGTAGCAAAATTACTTACAAAGGTTTCAAGCCAGAGAAACAAGTTTGTAATGCACAATTGTATGGCAATTGCATACAGGCCATAAATAAGAAAACTCGGCCTTGCGCGATCTACAATCGTTGCCAACGTGGCAAGGAATTATCGTGAGGGATGAGAAGGCAAGGCCCGCAGTACTTAATATTTTCTGTTTATTAGAACTCAGAAATTTGATTTCTGTTTACTAATTAGAAGATATATATGTATTTGAATAAAGTAAAAAAAGCAATGTCAGTCGTTTGATTTGATTTCTGTTAATTGAAAGATATATGTATTTGCATTATGATTCATTATAATTTTTTTTTTTTTTTTTTTTGAGTTACTGTACTAAAGTTGCAAAAAAATTAGTCGCGTTGGACAGCCAAAATCCTCCAAACCATTTTAAGAGTTGATCAGTTTTTTACAATATTTCACCCTCGTTTTGAGTCATTGCTCAGGTAGCTTGAGTCATTTAATTTAAAGTTGCAGAATGACAAATGAAATTTGCAAAAGAAGGAAAAAAAAATGAAACTCATGATCTGGGTTCCGGATTTGTCACTGCTGGGTTTTTAGCAAAAATAAAAATAAGATGAAAACAATCATGATAGAAAACTCATTGGCGAACACGGTTTCAAGGGAAGAAAACAATAGAAAACAAGTTTTGAAAACAATTTCTCAAAACGCTTTCTGTTGATGCCTGAAAAGGCTGAAATGAGAGGGGCAAAAGTCTCTTCACACCGAATGATTCACCAAATTTTTAACAAACTCTTTGTGTTTTTGTGTTGTGATCGATGTACCCAGCCGAGAGCATTTTCAAAAGCATGTTAGTGAGCAGTGAAAGAGTCGGTGAAAAATTGGGTGTATCTATCTAACAGAACTTAGAAGAGGATAGAGGCAATGAAACTAATCAAATCGTAGAATAAGGTGGACAGAGCTGAAGCAATGCCTCAAATAAGAGAAAATCTATTCTTTATGGTATTATCATTCATGATAAAATCAACCTAGAGTTTGCTTTCTAAAAATCAAGTCCGTCGTATGACAATTTTTTTTTCCCAATTAAAATTACACGACAGTTTGTTTTCCACAAATATTTTACTCAACTGATAAGAATTGGTCAGTGATAACAAGTGACAAATACTTGACAATACTTAAAAATTATAACCTAATCAATAAGTTTTTTATTTATTTATAAAAAGTCGAGTCACTTTCTACAGACGCATGACAAAAAAAACATTGTCATAAAATAAAACTACGATTTCAATTATTGAAACATATATTAAGTATGACAAAAAAACATTATCATGAAATGAAACCAAGATTTCAATTACTAAAACATATATAGTAGGTGCGTGTTGTGTGGATAAATAATCTACAGATATAACAAATAATAGGACAGTCTAATGAAGGACAAATTATTAGGTCCTCTAGTCATCCATGACGTTTGACACTAGTGGAGGACCTAATCATTTTTCTACAAGTGTAGGTCCCCTCTTATTCTCAAACAAAAACACAAAAAGAGAAAAAGTGTACTGTAGGTCCCCTCTTGTGCAGTGTGGACTCGTGAAGCATGATAAATAAACGAATACTTCTCGTTTCATATGTTTTGTACAATAAATCAGGGAAAAAAAATCATACACTAATTGACACGAACGCTGTTGAAGTATAAGTCCGATGAGATGCCTAGAGGGCAAAAAGTCCAGTGTAGGGCAAAAGTTTAGTCCAATGTCTTGGAATATTGGACCCAAACCAGGTTGCAAGCTAAAAAACACACTTGCCGCGTTGGAGATGGAATTTTCTATGTAGGATTAACCTACAATGAAGGTGTTATACATGGCCTGAGTGAGAATAGATCGAGTACATCCATTCCACATAGCCTCATCCACATCTCCTCAATCAACATCTACTTCAGTCTCGTCATCTCAGTTCTCATCCGATATTAATAAATTAAACCTTGTCGTTATAGGCAGTTTTCTTCTCTGGCATAATAGGTTAGGTTATCCCAATAATCGAATCTTACATTCTACATTACCTGAACTGTCAAAAATTGATGTATCCACTAAGTCCATGGATATGAATGATCTTTGTAAACATTTTATATGTACTAAGATGCGCAAACTTCCTTTTAATAAAGTTGGGATGTCTTCCACTAATCTTTGTGGATGACTTTACATGTTTTACATTGTTGAATTTGTTAAAGCATTGATAAGAAGAGCTGTCCCAAAGCCTAGGCTAAGGCCCCCACCAAATATTTTTTTTACCCTCTAGGAAAAAATGCCTTATCCCTGCATTGTAAAGGCCGAAAAGTATATAAAAATATTCTACCAAAAAAAAAAAGAAAAGTTTATAAAATATAAATAGTTTTTAAAATGTTTATGCACTTTTTTTTATGAGTAATGCTATGAACACTATCAATTTTACTATAGGCTTAAAAACTGAAATATTACCAATTAATTAAAAAAATTAATTTAAACACTTATTAATTAGGTTATTAAATTAAAGTTCATCAATTATAATTATCGTTACATCATATTGTAAAAATTTTGTAGTACCTTTAACATTTTAAGTAAGGCTTCCAAAATAGAAGACTAATAAAAAACCTAACCCAATTGAAACCCTAAAATGTTTCCCAAAAAAAAAAAAAAATTGTGGCAATTGTGTTTGATCATCAATGATGATTAATCTTTCCAAATAATTAGAGATTTAAATTTTTGTAAAACAATCTCCTACAAAGCCACAATGCCAAATAATCTCTCTCTCTCTCTCTTGAAAATAATATATAAAATTAAAAATTAGATTACAACTTTACTTAACTATGCATCATCATATTTCCAACATAAAGTAAGTTTTTTTTTTTTTTTTAATTATATATATATATATATATTCTTTGTTAAAATTTATGCTTCAACTATGATATTCAATAATTTATATGAAATTAACATTAGTTTAGTTAGTTTTATTCATCAAATTTTGTATTTAATGCATCAAATTAATGTTTGTATATAAAAAGCCTCACATGAATAAAGTCTTGGACGTCTTTATTCATTTTAAAAAAAAAAAAAATGGAAGAAAGTTGTCTACTAAGCTGAAAATTTTTGAAGAAAATCACTAATCAGTATTCTTCTCCTCTTTTCCTCCTGATTCTTATCTTTAACCTTCACCATCTATCTCTTCGGATTCTTCACCTACACCCACTTTCTTGTGTCACCTATAGTTCCTCCTCCTATTCTTGTTCCTATAAGCTCTCACCCTATACACACTCGATCAAGCCAACAATGGGATCCTTAAACCAAAGTTAGGCTTCAAGGCCACCATTGACTATACTGTAACTAAGCCTCCCACCTATCAAATTACTTTTAAAAATCCAAAATGGATGAATGCTATGCCCTCCAAAAACAGAAAACTAGGTCTTTGATTTTTGCACTTGCCACTATAAATGTAGTGAGATGTAATTGGGCGTGTAAGCTCAAGCACAATTGTGATAGGTATATTACCAGGTACAAGGTTAGGTTAGTAGACAAGGGTTATCATAGCATTGACTACGATGAAACCTTTAGTCCATTATTAAAGCCTGCCATTGTTAAAAAATGATCATTTCTCTTACTATCTCATGTGGCTAGACATTGAAGCAATGACCTTGAGCAATGCCTTCTTCAAGGTATTCAAAGTGAGGAAGATAATAAGTCTCAACCTCAAGATATGTCAATCAATCATTCCCTCGTCACGTTTGTCATGGTCTAAACAAATCCCAAGAGCCTGGTTCGAATGCTTCACAACTCAATGACTGTATATTGATTTTGAAGCTTCTAGAGTCAATAATTTTTTTTTTTTTTTTTTAATTCGTAGTTGAGTGAGTGATTTTAACTTTAGTTATACCTGTTGGAAACATAAAAAAGAGTCAATCAGTCTACTATTAATAGTTATTTGTAGCAAATCTTCCTTGATTTTCCTTTTGGTATATGTCGATGATATGATTGGTCATAAGAACAGTTCTCAATTAATTTATGACCTTATTCATCAACTTAGTTCCTCATTTGAGCTTATGAACCTTAGCCCATACATTATTTCCTTATTGTAAATTGAGAATACTTATTTAAACGACTTTCAATGAAACTTGGAGTTCAAGTTCAACCATATAACGATTTTCCCAAAAAAAAAAAGTTCAACCAAATAACTATGGCTATATAATTAACAAAGTAAACAACAAAACTTGAATACGTTAAATACTAAACTGAACTCGGCTTGACAGGTTGGAATTTCAATATTATTATTTAAGCATTCATATTGGTGGTTGTATTAAAAAAGAAGAAGAAGCTATTTTACCACTAAAGAACCTAAAAACAAGGCTTTTTGCATTAGCAATGGGGTTGTATTAGCAATGTGTATTGCTAAAATTTTTTACCAATCGTGAAAGTAAGTTTGTATTTATAACAATTATGAAAGCAAGTTTGTATTTAATTTATATTCATTTTTATTCTCACTTTTCTCCTCTCTCCTCTTTGACTCTCTCATTCACTCTCTCTCCTTTCCCTCTTTCTTTTGCTATTATTTTATTTTGTTGTATGTAAAAATAAGAAATTGGATGTTTGATGTATTTTTTTTTTTTTCAAAATAGATAAAATAGTTTTTTAAAGTGTAAAATAATTATTTTTTTGGAAACTCAGATATGAATGCGTTATTAAAAATAAAACACAATATTTTATTAATATTCTCTCTCTTCCTTCAATTAAAAAACTCAAATTTTCTTTTTTCATTTTGTCTCACACCCACACCACTTTTCACTCTTCTCTCTCTCGCCCCTTTCTATTTCTTCCCTATGCGTTTTCTTCTCTTCTCTCTTTATTTTGATGATCGAGATTGAGAATGAAATTTGGGTATGTGTTGGTTGCAATGGCAGAGCCACTTGAGAATTGAGGGGGGCCCAAAATTTTTGAAAAAATTTAATTTGTTTTTTTGGAATTATCCTAAATAATTTGAAAATTTTTAAATAACCTTATCATTTTGGCCCCCCATACTTGATAATATACATATATATTTAAGAAAGTCTAAAAACAAACATAATTTTCATTTAAATAAAATAAAATCCATAAATACATATGTCAATAAATTACAATGATTAAACATTCAACATCTTTAAAATGAACACATAGGTATTTTAACAATTACTTCAACAAATAAAAGGGAAAAAATTCTAATTTTCATCCCAATACATCTAGGGCTTACTTGTACATAGTAGAAAAATTGAAAATTCAAAAACTTTGTTGATGTGCCGCACCACCAAGTCTCTCTTGCTCTCTCTGTCTCCGTTGGAAACTTGGCGTTTTCCTTCTTTCTTTTTTTTCTTTCTTTTTTTTCTTTTTTTTTTCCTCCCCCCTACTGCTGTTGTAGTTTGCTTAAAAGTGAAAGTTTTGTATTGCGTGACTGTAAACACTCAATTTTGCACCCATAACTTAACCATGGAAGATGACCTAAATAATCATTCTAAGTACCCCAAAAAATCATGGTTGCATTTCATGCATTAAATCATTCATCACATATCATAAAAATAATCTTAAGATTCTAACGATCGCGATGTTATGGTCGATTCCCAAATCGGACCATCAGATTGAAAGATATCACAAGATTAAAATTTTCATGGTCTACATGCATTCATTTGGGTGGAACTGATCACATGTGACTAACTAAAATTAATTTTGATTGGTGAATTATTAGAATTAATTAAATAAATTTTTGTGATTGCTTGTTGATTTTGATTAAAATAAGTTTGGTTGCATGGGAATAAAATGAATAATCTGATAATTTTGAAATCGAATTGATAATTAAGTTTTTAAGGTAATTAATTATCTCTTAGATAATTATTTTTAAGGATTTAATTATCAAATTAAAATGGATTTATTAGGAATATAAGTTCAAAATACGTCAAAGTACAATTCCCGGCCTAAAAAAATGCCCAAAAAAGAGTCCAAAACAGGTAAGAAGACAAAACTGGACGAAGCACAAAAGAGTACCAATCGTCACTTTGATAGTGCTGATCAGCTCTTCCATAGTGCCGATCATCAGCTGGGGGAAGAGAGAGCACTGGTTTGAGAGAGGGAACCTCTGATTTTGTTAAGAGATAGAGAACTGATGGGAGATGGAGATGGAGGTAGATGAGATGAGAGAGAGATGAGAGAGGAGACATTTTTTTTTTATTTAGGAAAGCTGAGAATATAATATATTAAAAACTTTACATCCAGAGCTATAGTGGGCTATATATATACAAACCCACTGTTCATGGTTCCTAAATTTTTTAAGCAATAGCAACCGGGTTGGAACCAAGTTTTGAGCATGTAAGGATGTAAAATAGCAACTGGGGGGAACCCCCCAATGCAACTGGGGGATTTTGATCATGTGAGGATTTCACACTCCCAATTGTGTATGACTTTACATGTTTTACATTTTTGTATTTGTTAAAGCAATGATAAGAAGTGTTGGCCCAAGGCCTAGGCTAAGGCCCACCAAATTTTTTTTTTTACCCAAAAGTTTATAAAAATATAAATATTTTTTAAATGATTATGTACTTTTTTTTTTTTTTTTATATGAGTGATGCTATGAATACCATAAATGTTACTATAAGCTTATAAACCGACATAGCACCAATTAATTACAAAAAAATTAATTTAAAAACTCATTAATTAGGGTGTTAAAGTTCATCAATTACAATTATTGTCACATCATATTGTATAAAATTTGTAGTAACTTTAGCATTTTTATTTTTCAATTCTAGTAAGGCTTCCAAAATAGGGGACCAATAAAAACCTAACCCAATTGAAACCCTAAAATGTTTCCCCAAAAAAAAAAAGAGTGTTAATTGTGTTTGATTCTCAATGATGATTAATCTTCCCAAACAGTTTGAGATTTAAATTTTTGTAAAAAAATCTCCTACAAGCCACATGTCAAATAATCTCTCTCTCTCTCTCTCTCTCTCTCTCTCTCTCTCTCTCTCAAAAACGCTATATTAAATTAGAAATTAGATTACAACTTTACTTAATTATGCATCATCATATATCCAAGATAAAGTGAGTTTTTTTAATTATATATTTATGTTTCAACTGTAATATTTAATCATTTATATGAAATTAACATTAGTTTAGTTAGTATTATTAATCAAATTTTGTATTTTAGCATCAAATTAATGTTTGCATATAAAAGACCTCACATAAATTTCTCGCCTGGCCCAAATTATGTTGGGCCAGCCCAAGGAAGTCTTGGATGTCTTTATTCATTTTTAAAAAAATATGGAAGAAAGTTGTCTACTAAGCTGAAAATTTTGAAGAAAATCAGCTGTCGCTAATCAGCATTTTTCTCCTCTGTTCCTCCTGATTCTCATCTTTAACCTTCACCATCTATCTCTTCGGATTCTTCACCTACACCCACTTTCTTGTATCACCTACACTTCCTCCTATATATCCTTGTTCCTATATATAAGCTCTCACCCTATACACACTCGAGCCAACAATGGGATCCTCAAACCAAAGTTAGGCTTTAAGGCCACCATTGACTATACTGTAACTAAGCCTCCCACCTATCAAATTACTTTTAAAAATCAAAATGGATGAATGCTATGGATGTAGAATTTGATGCCCTCCAAAAACATGTCTTTGATTTTAGCACTTGCCACTATAAATGTAGTGAGATGTAATTGGGTGTATAAGCTCAAGCACAATTGTGATAGGTCTATTGCCAGGAACAAGGTTAGGTTAGTAGACAAGGGTTATATTAGCATTGACTACGATGAAACCCTGCCATTCTTAAAAAATGATCCTTTCTCTTACTGCCTCATATGGCGAGACATTGAAGCAATGACCGTGAGCAATGCTTTTTTCAAGTTGTTCTAAGTGAGGAAGATAATACGTCCCAACCTCAAGATATGTCAATCCTCAATCCTCATTCACTTGTCACGTTTATCATTTTCATAAGTCAATTTATGGTCTAAAACAAATCCCATGAGCCTGCTTCGAATGCTTCACAACTCAATGACTGCATATTGATTTTGAAATTTCTAGAGTCAATAGTTTTTTTTTTTTAATAGTTGAGTGAGTGAGTGAGTTGAACTCTAAATGTCTCTAATAAAAACATTAAGAGGCGTACGTCAACCATTTTATTATTAATAGTTATATGATAATTTATTGTAGCAAATCTTCCTTGATTTTCCTTTTGGTATATTTCGGTGATATGAAGGTCAGTAAGAATAGTTCTCAATTAATTTATGACCTTATTCATCAACTTAGTTCCTTTTGGTATATTTCGGTGTAAGTTTCTTTAAAAAATCTTCTCTCCTCTCCCCATGTATGTGTTAAAAAAATACTTAGTATTTTTTTTAAAAAAAATAGTTCCTCATTTGAGCTTAAGAACCTTAACCCATACATTATTTCGTTATTGCAAATTGAGAATACATAGAGCATTGATATCAGGTGTCTCAAGTGTTAATTTTTTAGCATTTGGCACACTAAACACCAAAATCCCACTTATATAAAATGTTTCAAATCACAAAAAAATTAGCACTAAGCTACATTGACATTCTAAATTTGAGAGGGTGCGGACAAATGTTATAAACGTTTTATTTATTTTTTATTCGACTCTCTCTCTCTCTCTCTCTCTCTCTCTCTCTCTCTCTCTCTCTCTCTCTCTCTCTCTCTCTCTCTCTCTCTCTCTCTCTCTCTCTCTCTCTCCCTCAAAACTCCATAGTTGTTTCCATGGCTCTCCATCTGTCCACGTCGAACCTCCACTGCTCCACCATATAGACCACCGCGAGCCACCCTCTGAGACTTTCCCTCATTGGTTTCTCTCTCTTCTCACACAAGTCCAGCCATGGCCTAAGCCATTTGACCAACATCATCATAGAGGTGGTCGTCATCCTCTCTCTCTTTCTCTCAGAATATTTCATTTTCTCCTTATTATACTGTTTTGTTTTTGGCCAAAAATCTCTTTCTTTTCCCATTTTTTGTTTGACTTTTTGTGGGTTTGGGGATTTGTTTTGTTGGATTGGGTGTGGTTGTTTAGGGTTTGAAAAGAATGGATTTTTTGGGGTTTATTTTAGGTCCTTGAGTTTGAGTTCCTTGGTTTTGCTTTGAGGGCTTGTGTTGATTTTTGGTCGGTTGATTAGATTCATCTTAGTTTCTTTTTTTTGTGGGGTCTAGGTTGATTTTGGGGTTTTAATTTGGAAGTTTTGGGCAGTGTTGGGTTTGTGGTGGTGGTGGCTAGCAGACTGTGTGGTGGTGGGTTGATTTTGGAGTTTTATTTTGGTAGTTTTGGGTGGTGGCAGCTGGTTGTGATGACGATGGTTGATTGGTAGCCATTGCCTACTGGGTTGGAGTAGTGTTGAGTTAATATTATTTTAATGTATTATATATATTAATTATTTTAATGTATTGAATTGTAAAACAAAATATGTGATGTGGGGCATATCCTAGAATGGTGTGTTAAAATAGAAAAAGTAGGTTTTTAATGTGTCAAAATAGCATTTTTTTTACAACAGTTGATGCTAGTGCTCTTATATAAACCACCTTTAAAATTGAGTTCTAGTTAACTCAACTGGTAAAGTCTTTGATAGTTGAATAAGAGATCTAAGCTCTGGGGTTCAATTCCCACCTACACTAAAAACTGATTAGTGTCTTTGTTCGATAATAAAGAGCACAATCACTAGAAGCGGATGTCATAGGTTTAAAACTCTATCAAAAAAAAAAAAAAAAAAAAAGGTTCAAGTTCAACTATATAATGATTCTAAAATTATTTTATATATATATATATATATATATATATATAATTAAAAAAAAATTTAAAAAAAAAAAAGAAGAATCAACCATATAACTATGGCAGTATAACTAACATTTTTTTAAGAAGAATATAACTAACAAAGTAAATAACAAAACTTGAATACAATTAAATACTAAACTTTGCTTGACTGGTTGGAATTTCAATCTTGTGTTTTAAAAAGAAAATGTTATCATTATAATATTTTCACAACACTTTTATAATCTATAAATATTATATAATCTATAATCTATAAATACTATATAACCGAAGTTTTTGACTTTTTTTATTTATTTATTTTTATTTCATGAATTAAAGCTCTCACAATTTTCCACATCAGCACTAAATTTCTTTATTAATTGAAGTTTTGAAAATTCAAAATTCTAACTTGAAATTCTAACTTTATGCTCTATAAGCACTCACCCCCTTCCCCAACTCTCTCTCTCTCAAACGAGTTTAACTAGATGCTGTTTATGACATCTCTCGCAGTCTTGTGTGTTTATCCTCTCTCTCTCTCAAATGTCAGCCTCTAAAAATTTATGTTTCATTCCGAAATTGTGTGGGTTTGAAGATGAAGAAAATGAAACAAGATATTCAATTAGGCACTACTATTGTGGTAAAAAATTAAAGATGAAGTTAAAGATGCTATGGGGGAGTGTTTGTCGAGAGAGGATGAAATTAAGGAGTTTGTTAGGAATGGATTTCATGAAGTCTACACCACCTTGCTGCTTAGTGCCAACAGGGCAGCACCCGAAAGGTCTCAATGGCAAGCCAGCTTAACCGAGGAAGAGAAAACCAGCATTAGTGGAGCTGCTACAGAGGAGGAGATTAAAGCTGCTTTATGGTCTCTTAAAGCCTTTAAAGCACTGGGGCTGGATGGACTGCATGCAGGATTTTTTCAAATATTCTGGTTGATTGTAGGCAAGTCTGTTACTGAGGAAGTAAAGAAGGTATTTTTTGAGAGGAGAGTTCCGGAATACTTAAACAGCACCCATATTGCTCTTATTCCTAAGATTCAAGGCCCGAAAACCCTAGGAAATTACAAACCTATAAGCTTGTGCAACACCGGATACAAGATTGTAACCAAGATCATTGTTTCTAGATTGAGACCTTATTTGTATAAGCTAATCTCTCCTCTTCAAGCAGGTTTATTCCGGGTAGGAAGGGAGTTGATAATGCCATAATAGCCCAGGAAGTTATTCATACACTAAGTAAGAAGAGAGGGAGAGTTGGGTATATGGCATTGAAGATTGATTTGGAGAAGGCGTATGACAAGCTAGAATGGAGCTTCATAAGGGAAACTCTTATTAGAGTTAACCTCCCTTCGAATCTCATTGACATCATTATGAGTTGTCTCAACGGTGTCAACGTCAGTGCTATATAATGGCGAAGCTCTTGACCTGATATACCCCTCAAGAGGGATAAGGCAAGGAGATCCCTTATCACCTTACCTTTTCATTTTGTGCATGGATTTCCTTGGCCAACTAGTTGAAGAGAAATGCAGTCAAAACCTTTAGCAACCTGTTAAGGCCTCTTGAAATGGCCCGGCTTTTTCTCATTTGCTGTTTGCGGATGATCTTGTTTTCTTTGCAAAAGCGGGCTATATTAATTGTTCAACCATTAGAGATGTCCTTGATGATTTTTGTTCCTTGTCGGGCCAAACAGTGAGTGAGGCGAAATCTAGAGTGTATTTTTCACCTAATGTTGATAGAAGTACTAGAGAATTGCTTTGTGATATTTTTGGATTCGCCTCCACTCCAAAGCTTGGTAAGTACCTTGGATTTCCTATCAAGCAGCCCGGAACATCTCCTCAAGACTACAATTTCATCTTGGATAGGGTGAAGCAAAAACTAGCAGGTTGGAAAGAAAATATGCTTTCATTGGCTGGTCGATCAATTCTTATACAAGCCTCTTCAGCCACGATACCTACCTATGTATGCAGTGTACACAACTTCCTGGGAAAATACTTGAAGGCATTGACTGAGTTAATCGGAATTTCCTATGGGGCTCCTCAAATTTAGTCAGGAAGATGCACTGGATTGGGTGGAAAAAGGTGACCAAATCTAAAGAGGAAGGTGGACTTGGATTGCAAACAGCGAAGTGGTGGAATATTGTACTATTGGCAAAGCTAAATTGGAGGCTGGCTACAGAAAAGGAAGCTTTATGGGCCAAAGTGGTAAGGCAGAAATACTGCAGCCAGCAAAGGATGAATGCAGCCAATGCGAATAGGCTGCCATGCTCTCATATTTGGGCTGCGGTAAAAAAAGGGAAGGAGGTGTTTAACAAAGGAAGCATGTGGACAGTTGGGAGGGAGAGTAATTTGAGCTTTTGGTCAGGGAATTGGATAAAAAAAGGTCCCCTTCGACAGCAAATTCAGGGGCCTTTAACTCAAGAAGCATCTCAGTGGGCAGTGAAAGATATTATGGTGGATTCGGGTTGGGATTGGGATCGAATTCCATTTGAGCTCCCTATGGATATCAAGCTGATGATTCAAGCTACTCCTTTAGCTATGACAGGTAGAGGTAAGGACAGGTTAGTATGGATAGAGAATCCAAGGGGTGTATTTGATCTCAAAAGTGCCTATAGTATTGCTGAAAACTCTGATCCTGGTCCTCCTTTTGCTGCGGGTTGGATACGGAAAGCTAAAACCCTCCCAAAAATAAAGACTTTCCTTTGGAGGTGTGCCCATGAGAGTATTGGAGTTAAGGCATGCCTGGTTAGAAGAGGATTGGGTGATGATGAGATTTGTCCTACCTACAAAGTGGAGGTGGAATCAGTTATGCATGCCCTTAGAGATTTTGGTTGGGCTAAGGCCGTGTGGATGCAGCTGGGTGTTGATAGCACTAACCAAGCCTTTTGGATGATAAATTTGCAAGAGTGGCTTACGTGGAATGGGAAGATGAACCGTAGTTTACTTCCTGGTCAACCCCCATGGAAGATGATCTATCCTTTTGCAATTTAGAATATATGGAAAAGCAGGAATAATGTCATGTTTAATAGGAAGAATCCCAATCCAAGGCTGGCAGTAGACATCATTGCGCAAACCAAGGAGTTTATGTACTGTGTGTGCTCAAATAGAGGTCCAACTCGATACATTGTGAAGGAAGTTAGGTGGGAAAAACCGCCAAAAAGGGTGGAGCAAACTGAACACAGATGGTTCAATCTTAGGTAGCACGGGTCTAGCTAGATATGGGGGTATTGTGAGGAATAATCAAGGTGGTTGGGTTGTTGGGGTTTCTAAACGTATTAGGTTATCTAATAGCTTTGTGGCTGAGTTGTGGGGATTGCGAGATGGGCTTATACTATGCTACAATTTAAATATTACTTCCATTATTGTTGAGCTGGATGCTAAAGCTATTTTTGATATCTTTCAAAATTCAGACTATGAGAATAATGTAGTTTCCCTTATTTTGGATGACTGCAGACAGCTAATTTGTAGGTTTCAACGGATTCAATTTAAGCACTGCTTCCGCCAGGCTAACTGGTGTGCCGATAGGCTTGCTAGGATGGCTGCTGATAGGAATTTAGATTTTATTTCCTTCGAAAATCCACCTGTGGACTTAGTTAATGTGATGGAAGAAGACTTTCATGGCATGTATATGACCAGGCTTTGCCTGGAACATGATGTAGCTGTTTAGTTTCTTTTGTAATATATCGTCTCTGTTACCAAAAAAAGAAAAGAAAAGCAGCAATGTAAAGAAGGAAATAAACATATGAGAGAAAAATAGATGCAATGGGAAAGTGAGGGAGAAAATGGGCTTTTGCCCTTTTTTTTAAAAAAAAAATCCAGCATTTTGCACCATTTCCCAAACTAATTAGGGAAATGCCCCTGTTTGAAACTCGATTTTCTAAGAATCGAGTTTTAGTTTAAAACTCGATTTTTGGACAATCGAGTTATAACAAACTGAAAATAAAAAAATAAAAAAATAAAAAAAACTCCTGGAGCCCTATAGTGACGTTTTGGAACTCGAGTTCCATGCAAGTTTTTTTTTTTTTTTTTTTTTTTTTTTTTTTTTTTTTTTTTTTTTTTAAGTTTGATCGCCCCATACCTATAGTGACATTTTAAGAACCCTATAGTGGCGTTTTGAAACTCAATTTTTGGATAATCGAGTTATAACAGGGGCATTTCCCTAATTAGTTTGGGAAAGGGGGCAAAATGCTAGATTTTAAAAAAAAAAAAAGGGCAGAGGCCAATTTTCTCTGAAAAGTGAGCAGAAAGGAAGATTCTAGGAAGGTTTTTGGTATTCAAATACCCTAACATGGTAGTTTATTTACAGAAAAACCACATTTGTTCTCTTAAAACACTAATTACATTATTCTAAAATAAAGTTATTAGAGCTTCTTTCTGCCTTAATACTACCTAGATCTTTTCTAAGAGGTCAGATTGAATATAAGTGGAAGTAATAATTTGCTTACTGCACTTTAGATGGTAATTTAATCACCAACTTCAGCAATTCCCACATTCACTAATTCCACTTTATCATTTTCTAAGTTGAAATATTTGATATAATTAAGCAACTCTCTATGGGCAAAATGGAGAGGCTTTCCTAAATACAAAATCCATACAACTGCCCATATACAAGGACAAGCTAAGAACTAAGCGTTGCTCAAAAGCTCGAACACATACCATGGCTAGGAGTATCAAATTCCAGTAAGATTATATTGTGGGGCAACAGAAGAAGATCTAAAGAACTCTCTCAATTTTTAGACAAAAATCTCTTAAAATTACACTTGCAAAACATTCACATAGATTTAAAAATCAAATTTACTGAACATTGTGCTCGATCATTCTTTTTCAGCATAGTTCTAATATGACAAAACTTAGTATAATTCCTTAGGTGTTGCAATTGGTCAATGGTTGAATTGGATGAAATTAACTTGAATGAGAACTATTCTATAATACTTACAATCTTAATTATTGTTTATATTATGATTACTAATATCTAATAATTGTATTCACTAATGAAGCATAAATGGTGTTATCTTTTCCAATGACGATTAAGTTTAATATGGTTATATATGTATTTGAAATTAATTGAAGAAAACACCTAAGAAACTATACATTCTTATATATGTTGGATAAAAATAAAATTAGTATTTATACTTGTAAGGATCAAAAATCTAGCAGCCCAGGCTCACTTAGAACAGTAAGTGGCACAATTAAACCTTGGCCCAAATCAATAGAATTTGTAAGAGAGAGAAACAAACAACAAGAGGGGACTCTGCCTGAGGATCAAAATAGAGAAGAAAGGGTTAATCTTATAAAATAAAGGGGTATATATCCCTCCACAAGCTCGCCCGAGGAGGCTAAGTTTGTACATGTAGTTACACTCAATCTTATAAAGTAAAAGTTCTATATTGTGTGACTGTAAACACTCAATTTTGCACCTATAATTTAACTTTGGAAGATGACCAAAATAATCATTCTAAGTACCCAAAAAAACCATGGTTGCATTTCATATATTAAATCATTCATCACATATCATAAAAATAATCTTCAGATTCTAACGATCGTGACGTTATGCCCGGTTCCCAAATTAGACTATCGGATTAAAAAATATCACAAGATCAATTGTCACGGTTTGCATGCATGCATTTGGGTGGAACTGATCACATGTGATTAATTGAAATTTGTTTTTATTGGTGAAACCCTAGGGCATGTGTACGCATACACGTGTATGAGCACGCATGCTCAAGCTCTGCATACATAATCACGGGCATGTGTACACATGTTAGGGTTCTAGAAACTATGAAAGACAAGTTTTTAGCATTAAAGTTTGGTTTTGGAACGAATCTCACATCGTCTGAGAGCTGTTCCAAACCCCCATTTTTCAACTATAAAAAGCCATATATGGTACCTTTTCAAAAAACACAAAAAATCCTAAAAGAAACATAAGATTCACTAGAAATAGTGAATCAAAGAGTGAGTTTTTCACAAAACATCCTCAAGCCAATATTTTTTTGATTGGGACCTATTCTGGTCTTGATCTTCAAATTTCAAGGTTTGCTAACTAATCTTATTTTGGTTGTGAATAGATTGACTGAAGGGAACAGTCAAAATGAAACTAAGGAGCTATGTGTTTTAAGGTATAAGTTCTAGTAAAAATAACTCTATCCAATGCATTAGAAGAGGTACTACAAGAGGAGATAGAGTAATTATACCCAAGATCTGTTCTGTTGTTGACTTCTGAACATTTAAAATTTCATCCAGTTTGGCACTTGAAGTCCTTTCCAGTTGTGCTCTAACCTGAAATAGTTTGGCATCCGGTTTCTTGGCCTTTTCAACAAGAAGATTGTTCTCAAATATCAGTGCTCTAATGGTCTGATTAGCTTCATCAACCTTGGTGGAGAGTTCCTCACGTTCTAACTCCACTTCACTGAGCTTTCTTGTGGCCAACCTGTAGAGCTTCTCATGCTTCTCAGAAACCTTGTACAGCTTGGTGTAAGCAGTGTGGATTTCATCTTAATCATCCATCTTTTCAAACTTTGACTCCATCAACTCTTCTCCTTCATCAACTACCTCTACTTCTCTCTTAGTAGACTCAACAATAGCTATAAAAGTACTTACATCAGAATCTTGGTCACTCTCATCGGAATCTGCTTCTGGTTCTGAATCACTTAAGGTGGCCGCTAGGACTTTGCTCTTGCTAATGGATTTGAGGTATGTAGGACACTCTTGTTTCATATGTCCAAATACATGACACCCATAGCACTTTGGTCCAACAGGAACACTGTTGCCTTAACCAGCATCCTTGGATTCTCTCTTGCCCTTGTCTTGGGACTTATATTGAGAGAAAGCATTCTATTTGCAATCCTTATCATCAGCTTTGACATTCGCATTTTTAATGAACTTCTTTAATTGTTTGTGGAAAGTTTTGATTTACAACTATGTTTTATGTTGGCTTTATTCCATGACAAAAAGTGTTGTAATTGCTTTAATTTTGTTCCTTGTATTTTGTGGGATTTTACTGTATTGGGTTTAGTATTAAGTTGGTGAAGAATTAAGCATGAATTGAAGAACAACTGGATTTTGCAAGCAGCTAACCTGCGAAAGAGCCACGTGAGAAGCACATGCTAGAAGTTGAAGAGTCATGCCAGGCTATTGTTTTTACAAATGTCTTGCGGGTAAGGCCTTCCCACGAGATACCCATAAAACTCTCTGCCTGGAGGATTTTTAAGTGTGATTTTATTACCCTTCACCCATACTATATATACCCTCATTACCCACAAAAGTATAGGAGGTCATTCAGAGAGAAAAACCCTAAATAGATTTTCTACAATATACACACCTATCTTTTAGAGAGAGAGCTACTCATCCTTAGTGAGAAATCATTCTAGCCTCTTCTCTTTCCTTCTCCCATTGTCATACCTTGAGAAGAGATTTGTACCTAAACACAACCCACACATTTTCAAAGTGTAGAGAGTGTTTTGGAACTTGGGAAGCTTTAGGGATTTGCCAAAAGAAGCAGGTGAGGCTTAGCGGATGCAATAAAGTGTATTGCGGGATCTGGAAAGCTAGAGAAGACATGACTCCGAGAAGTCCGTTGGTAGTAGGAGCTTGGAGGGCTCAAGTACATTGGGTAGACTAGGCTTGGCTTTTGTTATTTGTGTACTCCATCTTTATTCTCTACTGGATCGATTTACCGCTTGGAGGGTGACAGAGAGGTTTTTCGTCGAGTTCTTCAGTTTTCTCTTCGATAACACGTCTTGGTGTTATCTTGTGTTTACATCTCTCTTCCCTTACTCTTGTACTTTACTTTTATTGTTTGTTGTTCATGTTTATGCACTAGAGTAGTATTGGTTGTTTGCGCTTATTTCCTCTTGTTTCCGTACTTAGTTTAAGTTAGAGTAAAAGCAACCGAGCCATAACTTTTAATTGGGGGTTTAAACAAGCTCTTGTGTTTTCGCACAAATTCGAGCTTTCAGTCTGGTGATATATGAATTCAACTTGGTATCCTCATCATTAGATGACTCATCATTGTTTCTTGGTCTTCAAGGCCATGTTCTTGCCTTTGCCACCTTTGCCAACACTTGTTAACCTTAGTTCATATGTTTGCAAGTTCCCAATCAATTCTGTCAAAGGAATAGAGTCAAAGTCCTTTGATTCTTCAATGGCAGTAATCTTGGCATGGAATCTCTCCGGAAGTGATCTGAGGATCTTTCTAATAATCTTCGGCTCAGAATCTGTTCTCTAAGATTGAATGCTGAATTCACTATGTCCTTGAACTTGGCATAGAATTCATCAAATTATTCATCCTCATCCATCCTAATTTCCTCAAAGTTGGTAGTGAGCCTTTGAAGCTTAGAGTTCTTAACAGCATTAGTGCCCTCATAAGTATTCTGAAGAATAGTCCAAGCTTCCTTGGCATTGTCAATGGAAGAGATCTTTTTGAGTTCTTCATTCATTATAGCACTAAACAGAGCATTTAGTGCCCTACTATTAAAGTTGGTAGCCTTGATCTTGGTATCATCCCATGTTGCAAGTGGCTCTTTAGGCTTTTTCCAACCTACTTCAACTGCTAGCCAGACTTTCTCATATAAGGACTGCAAAAAAGCTCTCATGTGTACTTTCCAGTATGCATAGTTAGTCCCATCAAATAAAGAAGGAATAATCAAAGATTGTCCACAATCCATAACAATAGGGGTCAATGGATCACACAGCAAAGATTAAAACCTAATCAGAGTGTGCCCTCTCTGATACCACTTGTTAGGTTAAGATAGCTTAACCCCGGTTAATTATTCAATTACCCAAATTGATTAATTAAGTTCAATTTGCATGAAAAATGTAAAGGCACCAACAAATCATCGAAAATACTATGTGCAGCGAAAAATAAATTAGACAATGATTTATTGACAAATGGGGAAAACCTCGCAAGGCAAAAATCCCACCAGGTGATTTTAAGGTCACCACTCTCAATAATCCACTAATCAATAATCAAGCGGTTACAAGTATAAGGAATCTTACCAACTACCCTTAGCCTATCCTGAAATATCAACCTACAGTTGAACCTTTACTCCAATATCCAATTGGATTTGATCTTGTAGTAGCCTTCTTTCCTTTGATGCATAAACTTCCAATTTGTGACTAACCCTTTGCACAGATCCCAAGTACATGACTAACTCCAGCAATTTGAACAGATGTTGTTAGCTACAAAGTTCTTTACTTCATCAACAGTGAAAAACTTGAAACACTCGGTTACAAAACCCTATGGCATACAAACACAGTAGCTTCACACAAAGAAAATAAGTCTCTTTGTCTTTGTATTCGTGTGTGATGGCCTTTAAAATTAAGCCTTATATATGTCTAGGGTTGTGAGAAAAGAAACCCCAAACAAATATACAAGACTGGGCCGAATTTCAGATCTAGAAATTCTGAAATCGTAGTTCTCAATAGATCGAGCTGCTGTCGAGCTATCTATCGAGCTTCACATTAAGTCTCGATAGCATGCATTTGTCGAGCTATCTGTCGAGACTTAATGAACAGTTTTTCTTTACTTGTCAAAGGATTAGCCAATTACAAAAAATATAACCCTAACAGTTTGAATGATTGAATATACTTGATGATTAATGCCATGTTGATGTTTCTGCCTTATGATATACTTGCTGCCTTGGATGAAATAGTATGATATGCATCTTAGATGTATGCTAGGCTTGATGTGAGTTGCTATGATAGATATATGTTAGGATTTTGGGATGATTGATGTTATGTTGTATGCTTAAATGTATGCTAATGTGTGTTTGAGTTTAAGATGCAATATTGAACATGCATTTAATGAGATTAAGACATAAGACACAATGACTGGAAGCCGTACCTAAACTTCGAACCCATATTTTGGTAGTAAGATCTTAGGTGCCTAACACCTTCCTAAGTCGGTCTTAGGTGCCTAACACCTTCCCAAGTCATACCTAAACTCCGAATCCATATTTTGGTAGTAAGATTAGTCCTTTCACGTAAAGGCACTATATACATGGTTCCTAGGCCATAAAACTAGGTGGCAACTCCATTATCTTTTCTCCACCCCGGTCCACTCGGCCGAGGCGTACTCCCCCCCTTAGCTACGCCTATAATGGCGACTCCACTGTGGATAGAGAGTTTAATTCAATGTATCTTATTTATTAATCTTAATAAAGGCTTGTTCAATGCTTGTTTGCACACACTTCACTTGGTTCTTTTGTCCTTTTTACCCTGGTCGATGATGAGTGGGAAGATGAGTTCACTCCATTCGGGCCAAAGTCTTTTGAAATTCATCCCACCAACTCACAACCTGTGCCATTGCCTATAATGGGCTTTGAGTATGTTAACTGTTTGTCACCAATCCACAAAGGTCCACTTAGGCCTTCGGTTGGAATCATGGTCCAGCTAGTTATGAGTGACCTACTGATCTATCCTTTTGGCTCTAAAGAGCCTACCCACACTTAGAGAGATCCTAGAGCCTATTGATAAGAGGGTACCCTTTATATCTCTTGATTGTTCAACCATATATCTTGTGTTAACCTAATTCTAAAGAACAAATAAAAGATGTAAAATTAGAATATGACCCAAAAGTTATGGCATACCCTAAGATGTTGAGATAAAAGAAAAGAAGTTCTCACATATAAAGGTCTTGTCTCAAGATCCAAAGGTATATCTTAACTTGAAAGGTTCATAATCCCATAGCCTAATTGCTATCATAAGCCCAAATCAAAAGGCCTTTTGAAAAAGAGGGCCTTGGGTCTAATGTAACAAGTATGCTATGGATTTAGCATCCAACATCCTACAAAGTCAATATGAAATTCCCTAATCTTGGGCCTCTTTGTTGCATGCCTAGGCCTAAAATGATGAGAAATTTATGGACTTTGAAAGGAAGGCTACAATATATCCTAGCTAGAGGGCTACTTCAAAAAAATGATAATGATAATGAATGAAAAAGAAGAGCCCAAAGGTAATGGATACATTGTAAGCCCATATTTGAGACAAATGGTTGAAAATATTTAAGCACATTCTAATGAAAGCCCATGAGAGTAAGATAAAAGCTTGTTGTAAATGGACTAAAGCCCAATGAAAAAGGGGCAATGTTCATCAGAGGAAAGGGAGTGACTTTGTAAGTGGGCCTTCATTAAAATAGACTTAAAGGTTTTCTAAGGACATCTATGTTAATGAAAATAATCTTTTAATTGGGACATAGAATTAATGGGACTTCCTTTCAGTCACCATTGCACTACCAAGATCAAGAAAGCACGTCCCCACTCAAATTTGGGTTCGAGAAAGGCACGGAAGACGTTTGGCCAAGATTGAGGACACACATCAAGAAGAAGTATTTCAAAAAGGAGAAGCATCTCAAGAAGCAATGGAGACTATGCTAAACATGGAGGGGGATGTGCTCCCCATCACCCTCGAGGAGCCAAGTGATCCTTCTACCTTTATCGTGTCTGCTTTTGGGCAACTTAATAATTGGACTTGGGTTGAGTGTTCTAAGAATATGGGAAAGAAATTTTGTAATGCAAGTTCAAATGTATTTTTCAACACATTCAATAAGATGAATTATGATTTGGCTTATTTTAATGTGTCTCATAATATTGAAATTCTACACTTGAATGATTTTAATGAATTTGAAAATGAAATTAATAAACAATTGGAAAAGAAATTTGAAACTATGGAACCAACTCTTGAAACTCTTAATTTGGATAATGATGAGAATCCACGCTTAATAAAAAGTGGCTCAACCCTAAATGAGAAGGAAAGGAAAGATCTCCAAGAACTTCTCACATAATTCCAAGAGGTGTTTGCATGGTCCTACATAGATATGCCTAGCATTGATTCCAAGATAGCCCAACACCACATTGATACTCATGCTCACATGATACCCGTCAAGCAAAAGTTGAGACATATGAGGATTGAGTGGCTTCTCAAGATCAAAGAAGAGGTCAATTGAACACTAAAAACTGATTGATGTCTTGGTTTGATAATAAAGAGCACAATCATCATAAACGGACGTCATAGGTTTAAAACTCTATTAAAAAAAAAAAAAAAAAAAAAAAACCACTTTTAATCAAACTTAAAACTTCAACATCCATATAACAAGTTCAAGTTTTTCTACATATAAAATAAAAAAATAAAAAAAAGATTTCAAGTTCAATTATATCTATTCTAAAATTATTATTAAAAAAGAAAATCAACCATATAACTATGGCTATAT
Organism: Quercus tomentella; assembly: GCA_028535165.1. NCBI lineage: Eukaryota > Viridiplantae > Streptophyta > Magnoliopsida > Fagales > Fagaceae > Quercus > Quercus tomentella. The sequence continues at coordinate 62,071,483 of JAPQVY010000155.1, read as the reverse complement.
AACTTTGAGAAGAATATAACTAACAAAGTCAAAAACAAAACTTGAATATGATTAAATATTAAACTCGGTTTGACTGGTTGGAACTTCAATCTTGTGTTTAAAAAAGAAAATGTTATCGCTATAATATTTTCACACCACCTTCATAATCTATAAATATTATATAATTTATAATCTAAAATTTATAAATACTATATAACTGAAGCCTTTGACTTTTTTTTTTAATTAATTGATTTCATGATTTAAAACTCCCACAATTTTCCATATCAATACTAGATTTCTTTGTTAATTGATGTTTTAAAAATTCTAACTAAAAATTCTGACTTTATACCCGATAAGCACCCACCCCCTCCCCCGACTCTCTCTCTCAAATGAGTCTAACTAGATGTTTATGGTGCCTCTTGCAGTTTCATGTGTTTGCCCTCTCTATCTCTCAAACATCAGCCTCTAAAAATTTCATGTTCCATTCCGAAATTGTGTGGGTTTGAAGATGAAGAAGATGAAACAAGATATTCAATTAGGCACTACCATTGTGGTAAAAAATTAAAGAGAAGAGACAAAATTGAGAGTCTGAGATGCTAAGAAAAGCAGCAATGTAAAGAAAGAAATAAACATAGGATGACTTATATTTTAGAGTTTGGGTGTGAAATTGTTATAGTTGGCCCAACTCAAATTTTTGGATTGGTCCAAATAACCCAAAAGAAACTAATCACCTAAGCCTTTCTTCGAGCCTATGGCCCCTCCATAGTCCAAATACAACATGTGGGGTCCAATAAGTTGTGGTCCTGGCCCATTCATTCGTTGGGGCCCAAGGCCCGAGCCGAGGAAGGTTATAGCCCAGGCTCGGTAGTATAAGTACGAAGTAGCCTTAGGACACAGCCAAGGACGATTCAGTCCTCAGCATGTCCAAGGTCTCACCAAAAGAAAGGGTAAAAATGGTACAAGAACAGCTGGAACAAAATCTAAAATATCTAAGTCAATAGAAAAGGGTACGCTGGAAAGGGCAACGACCAGGGAAAGCTGCTCTTACTGCCATTCAATGCCCTGTCAGGGGAAAGCTGCCCTTACCGCCATTCAATACTCTGCACCTGACAGAGCCATACTCCCCAGCTTTTACAACCACCTCCAACGACTTTGAGTATGGGCTGATGGGACAAGTATCAGTCCTGAAAAGTCGACCCTACACGTGGACGAAGGATAAGGAACACAGGCGAGTATAAAAGGAGAAGTAAGCAATCCCTAGAAGAGGCTGGGAAAAATGGCCAAAACCAGAGCCTCCCAGCCTACCTCTAGGAGAAAGACTCCCAGAGCGTGCATGATTCAGTTCTGTATGTACACGTTTTATTTATGTATGAACACCCCGGAAAACCACCGACTTGTGATCAAGGCCTAGCCTTTCAAACCCACGCTCTATAAATGATATTGTTAGGGCCTATTTACGTGTGAACCCAGTATCGTTCTTGGGTCGTTCCAAATCATGTCCTTACAATTGGCGCCGTCTGTGGGAAAGGCTTGTGTGTTGGCACAAACGGTAGGTTGAAATAACCCCCTTGTCACTTCTAAACAGCCGGTTGTATTGTTTTAACGTAACGTTCCACCAGGGGTTATGTCTCTTTATTAGGGGCTGCACTTCGTAGCGTCATCATCATGGATGGTTCTAAGGGCTTGGCTGAGGGGCTAATTCCCCGTAAACCAAGGTCCCGTGCCATAACCGAGAAGTTAATTCCCCCAAATACTTCTCAAAATTGGGTTTTGGACAGAACCAAGGTATTGTATGGTCCTCGGACTCAAACCTATGGGGAAACCAACTACTTCTCAAAATTGGGTTTTGGACAGAACCAAGGTATTGCATGGTCCTCGGACTCAAACCTATGGGGAAACCAACTACTTCTTAAAATTGGGTTTTGGACAGAACCAAGGTATTGTATGGTCCTCGGACTCAAACCTATGGGGAAACCAACTACTTCTCAAAATTGGGTTTTGGACAGAACCAAGGTATTGCATGGTCCTCGGACTAGAACCAAGGTATTGCATGGTCCTCAGACTCAAACCTATGGGGAAACCAACTACTTCTCAAAATTGGGTTTTGGACAGAATCAAGGAATTGCATGGTCCTCGGACTCAAACCTATGGGGAAACCAACTACTTCTTAAAATTGGGTTTTGGACAGAACCAAGGTATTGCATGGTCCTCGGACTCAAACCTATAGGGGAACCAACTACTTCTTAAAATTGGGTTTTGGACAGAACCAAGGTATTGCATGGTCCTCGGACTCAAACCTATGGGGAAACCAACTACTCCTCAAAAATTGGGTTTTAGACAGAACCAAGGTATTGCATGGTCCTCGGACTCAAGCCTATGGGGAAACCAACTACTTCTCAAAATTGGGTTTTGGACAGAACCAAGGTATTGCATGGTCCTCAGACTTAAACCTATGGGGAAACCAACTACTTCTCAAAATTGGGTTTTGGACAGAATCAAGGTATTGCATGGTCCTCGGACTCAAACCTATGGGGAAACCAACTACTCCTCAAAAATTGGGTTTTGGACAGAACCAAGGTATTGCATGGTCCTCGGACTCAAACCTATGAGGAAACCAACTACTTCTCAAAATTGGGTTTTGGACAGAACCAAGGTATTGCACGGTCCTCGGACTCAAACCTATGGGGAAACCAACTACTTCTCAAAATTGGGTCTTGGACAGAACCAAGGTATTGCATGGTTCTCGGACTCAAACCTATGGAGAAGTCAGCTACTTAAGAAGAATTCTAAGTCGCTCAGTCCTCGGACCAAATACCGGAAAAGGTCAAGGCTATGAAAGTTATTAGGAAAATGGTGAAACACCTTATTACTCAGCAACCAACAGGGGTTGCACATTTTGGGTTATATATCCTCGGATGATTACTTCCTACACGACATCGAGCATTCAGCCATCACCTCGTTCAAATTTAGGGTATACAACCCACTTTCAGGTCAGTCTTACTGTACACGATAGCTGCAATAAGTTCATAATAGTATCTTTTATCTTGGTAAGGCCTTTTGGCCCTAAGTATCGCTTTCTCAGGTCGGCATTATTGTGCCGAACAGTTTTATTAAGTTCATTATAGACATCTTTTTCTCAGTAAAGGTTTCTGCCCTAAATGCCGCGTATTAAAGTCGGCATTATTATGCCAGATAGTGCCAATAGGCATAGAGCAAGATCTTTTTATTAACTGGGATTTTGGCCCCAAGCATCGTTCATAGTATAAAAAAAAAAAAAAAAGAAAGAAATTCGGATTACAGGATATTATGTCTACTCTCAGCATAAATATTTCAAAAAAAGAAATAGAATATACGAAATCAAGAAATGGCGACCTTTATTAATGTAAAGAGGTGTTACAACGTACAATGAAGGGCTTAAACAAAGCCTATATAGAAAATGAGTTACAAAAACAAAAAAAAAAAAAAAAAAAAAAAAAACAAAACAAACAAACAGACAAGAATCTTTTTAAGTTCTGCTTCGAAGCCTCTCCAAATTCTGCCCCAATAGCGCTCATATTGAGAGGAGCACCTTCCTTGATGGATAAGGAGAAGGAGGAGAAGAAGAGGAAGAAGTAAAAGCACCAGGATGGATCTGGTGATGAGAAAGAAGAAGAAGGGGAGGCAAAAGGAGGCACCAGTGAAGGAAGAAAGGAAGAAACAGGGATACTTTGTCCCTGCGTCAGTCCTAATTCCTAACACACTGATGCCATGTTAGCTATGCTCATGAGAGAGCGACTGGTACTGATAATGGGTGACCCCAGCTCAGCCGCGCCAAGAAGTCGATGCGACGAGCTCCTGCTTCGGATTTTGGCTGAAAGGAAGGTAAGAGGTATCTTGAGTCTCTGCCATCCCTGCCCTGACCGAGCCAGTTTAAGCTTCACAAGAGCATGCCATTTCTGAGAAAGGTATGGTCTCTTCATTCCCCTTTCTACCATGGGCGAAACATAATTCAGAGTGCAAACGGGCGGATATGGAAAATTCTGGGGAAGACTAAGAGTGTTTAGACTTTAAAAATGTTGAAAGGTCTCTGTGAGAAAGAGGTAACCTCCTGCTTTCATTCTTATATGAAGGACGAAACGGAAGGCCTTTAATCTGCCCGAATCTCCAGGGAAAGCGGTAAACGAGAATATACCCGTTCCACTTCCCCACACCATCGATAACCGCCGAATTTAAATGGTCTCGTAAAGGGAAATCATTAAAGGCGCGTTTTGGGTAATCCAACGGCAGGAACACATTGTAAATTAATTCAAAGGAATATCCCATAGCCCGGTACGTTTCCTGGGTAAATGAAGGGACACCAGCACTAATGAAAGACAGAATTAAACAATCCGTAATAAAGGCTTGGCGTTACCAAAACCCTCCTCTCCAACCAGGAGGTCGGACAGCAGGATTTTGAGGGGCTATTGTGGGGTCCAATAAGTTGTGGTCCTGGCCCATTCATTCGTTGGGGCCCAAGGCCCGAGCCAAGGAAGGTTATAGCCCAAGCTCGGTAGTATAAGTACGAAGTAGCCTTGGGACACAGCCGAGGACGATTCAGTCCTCGGCATGTCCAAGGTCTCACCAAAAGAAAGGGTAAAAATGGTACAAGAACAGCTGGAACAAAATCTAAAATATCTAAGTCAATAGAAAAGGGTTCGCTGGAAAGGGCAACGACCAGGGAAAGCTGCTCTTACTGCCATTCAATGCCCTGTCAGGGGAAAGCTGCCCTTATCGCCATTCAATACTCTGCACCTGACAGAGCCATACTCCCCAGCTTTTACAACCACCTCCAACGACTTTGAGTATGGGCTGATGGGACAAGTATCAGTCCTGAAAAGTCGATCCTACACGTGGACGAAGGATAAGGAACACAGGCGAGTATAAAAGGAGAAGTAAGCAATCCATAGAAGAGGCTGGGAAAAATGGCCAAAACCAGAGCCTCCCAGCCCACCTCTAGGAGAAAGACTCCCAGAGCGTGCATGATTCAGTTCTGTATGTACACGTTTTATTTATGTATGAACACCCCAGAAAACCACCGACTTGTGATCAAGGCCTAGCCTTTCAAACCCACGCTCTATAAATGATATTGTTAGGGCCTATTTACGTGCGAACCCAGTATCGTTCTTGGGTCGTTTCAAATCGTGTCCTTACACAACACAACAAAAAATCCCCAAATTACCAATATCATAATTCAATAATTCATAACCAAAAAAATCTCATAGAAAAAAAAAAAAATCCCTTATGGGGGTTACAACAATTTATATGACTTTTTAAATTGATTTATAAATTATGGGAAAGTGAATTACAATAAATTTTTTTCAAAAGATAAAATGCAAAATTCTTTTAGAAGCCAATATTGATGATGTAGCATTGCCAACTCTTAATATTAATATCCCAATATTTTAAATCCTCAAACAAAGTTCTGAAAAACTTCGTTAGTGTGATTTTCATTCGCATCCAAAAGTATGGGATTATCATATTGGTGAGTTGGCCAATGTGATAAAATCAACATATTAATTCCAATTATCAAAAATCTGGAGATCCGAAGTCCTCTTCTTCTTCTTTTTCTTCTTCTTTGAAAAAGGTTAGAATATGATGTAACTTTCAACTTTTTTTGTTCATATTATTTTCTTCTTGACTTAAATATTTAGGTAATAAAGTGCAATTTTTTGTCTATCATGATTTTTTTTTTTAATAAACTATGTCACTTGAAATTTTTTTGGTTCATGCTTTGGCCCTCTCTAGGTTCAAATCCTAGTTTCGTCTCTGATGCAATGGGAAAGTGAGTAGCAAAGGAGGTCACGTGGGTGGGGACTTGGGAATGGGAAAATTGAATTGAATGGAAGGTTCTAGGAAGGTTTTTGGTATTCAAATACCCTAACATGGTTGTTTATTTACAGAAAAACCACATTTGTTCTTTTAAAACACTAAAAAATTTTAAAAGAACAAATGTGGTTTTCCTGTAAATACATTCTTCTAAAAAGGAAGAAGTTATTAGAGCTTCTTTCTGCCTTAATACTACCTAGATCATTTCTAAGAGGTCAGGTTGAATATAAGTGGAAGTAATCATTTGCTTACTGCACTTTAGATGGCAGTTTAATCACCAACTTCAGCAATTCCCACATTCACTAATTCCACTTTATCATTTTCTAAGTTGAAATATTTGATTTAATTAAGCAACTCTCTATGGGCAAAATGGAGAGGCTTTCTCAAATACAAACTCTATACAACTGCCCATATACAAGGACAAGCTAAGACCTAAGCGATGCTCAAAAGCTCAAACACACACCATGGCTAGGAGTATCAAATTCCAGTAAGATTATATTGTGGAGCAACAGAAGAAGATCTAAAGAATTCTCTCAATTTTTAGACAAAAATCTCTTAAAATTACACTTGCAAAACATTCACATAGATTTAAAAATCAAATTTACTAAACATTGTGCTCTTTTAAGTTTCTTTTTCAGCATAGTTCTAATATGACAAAACTTAGTATAATTCCTTATTTGTTGCATTTGGTCAATTGTTGAATTGGATAAAATCAACTTGAATGAGAACTATTCTATAATACTTACAATCTTAATTATTGTTTATATTATGATTACTAATATCTAATAATTGTATTCACTAATTAATGAAGCATAAATGCTGTTATCTTTTCCAATGACGATTAAGTTTAATGTAGATATGTGTTTGAAATTAATTGAAGAAAACACCTAAAAAACTATACATTCTTATATATGTTGGATAAAAATAAAATTAGTATTTATACTTGTAAGGATCAAAAATCTGGCAGCCCAAGCTCACTTAGAACAGTAAGTGACACAATTAAACCTTGGCCCAAATCAATAGAATTTGTAAGAGAGAGAAACAAACAACAAGAGGGGACTCTGCCTGAGGATCAAAATAGAGAAGAAAGGGTTAATCTTATAAAATAAAGGGGTATATATCCCTCCACAAGCTCGCCCGAGGAGGCTAAGTTTGTACATGTAGTTACACTGTTCACTCTTCTTTCTCTCTCTTCTTCTTCTTCTTCTTCTTCTTCTTCTTCCCTTTTGTGCTTATCTCTTTTTGATGCCTCTGTCTCAATCCTTTTCTCAATGCTCGTTCTTTTCCTTATATACTTCTATCTCTATCATATCTCAACCATCCATTCTCACCTAACCTCTCTCCTTTCATGATACTTGTTACTTTTAACATCTGAAGAAGATGGTGGAAGGAATCTATTTAGCTGTGACTTACACTGTTCAGGTCACTTTCTCATCAATGCAGCAAATAAAGTTGTTGCCCACCATTTAATGGATACAACAGGCTACACTAGACCAGAAGCTTCCCTAATGTCCACTGATTTCCTCTCTCTTCAGATTCCAACTCCCACTTAGAATACTATAGAATACCTTAACTCATTTCTTCCTTTCCTCGGGCCTGTGGCATTCCCACACCAATGCTGCAACCCTTCAACTTCATCCTCAGTCCTCGGGCACCCACAATACTTATATTTAGAATTCAAATTTATTTTAAATAAAAACAATGACAATTATTTATATGAGTTGGATCGTTTTGGATTGATTGTGGGTTAAGCAATTCAACACAAAACTAACCTATTTATTAATTAGGTAAAGTGTGTTGACCTGCTTTGACATGAACCCTTTTACTCTAAACACTAACTTGCAAAAAGCCTAGTTGTGCCAAATATTGTCATCCCTATTTCTAAGTATATTATACAATTATACAAATTTTTTATACTAAACTCTCAAAATATAAAGAAAAATATGAGATATTTAATTGAAGAAAAAAAAAAACAAATAATTTTTTAGATCTAATTTGTAATAATTTTTCCATCTATTGCACAAGTTTGTGATTAGTAAATCATAAGTGGTAAGTTATTATTGGTTCTAATTTAAATCCATAACTTTAATTACCTTTTTACCCACCCATAATAACCAATAACAACCCACCATTTAAGATTTGTTGTGAAAGTATTGTGTCTCTCATTCGTTTTGTTTGTTTCAGCAATAATGTTTTCTAGAAAATGAGTCATTTTTCAAGAAACATTTTCTATAAAATTATCTCATTTTCTAATTTTTTGTAGTAACTTTAAATGAGTTGAAAAACAATCTCTTAACTTCCATTATTTAGCTTGCTGTGAAATAGAGTTATTTTTCAAAAAAATTAAATGAAAAACAATCTCTAAAAATAAGTCATACTTTTTATGTTGACCAAAGATAGTTTTTCTTTGACTCATCTTTTTTTATGCTACAAAACAATGAAAAGTTATCTTTACACAAGGTTTTCCATCGAAACAAACGGAAATTTAGGGCCTGATAAGGAAACGACATGTCGTGTCGTTTATACTACAGCAATTAGCAACACGGTTAGGTTATCCTTTAAAATCAAAACCCCGGACTAAAACCTCTTTAAATAAGACTATATTCTCCGCGGACGCAAAAACCCCCCAACCCCCCAAAAAACAAAATGGGCAGCAAGCAAGGACCCCCAAAGCACCAAAACAAATTCGCCTGGAAACCCAACGCCGGCGTCAAGATCAACGAAACGGTATTGCAACAAATAATCGAATTTCTCATTCTTAATTCCCACTTCTGGAAAAACATTTTACTTAGGAAAAAGGTATTTCATATTATGACAGGAAGTCGGCGGAAGGTTTAGGCCGTTGTCCGAGGTTACGGGCGTGTGCCTACGTTGTAAAGAGCAGATCGAATGGAAACGCCGTTACGGAAAATACAAGTCCCTCACCGAACCTGCCAAATGGTACTTTCTTTTTCTTCTTTGTCTTCATATATAATATATTGGAAATAGTTGGATTTTAGATTTCAATAACATCTCAATTTGAATTAATATTTGTGGCAGTCAACGATGCTCCAAACGCGCCGTTCGTCAAGCTTACCATAATCTCTGTCCTGGTTTGTGTTTCACAATCAAAGCTTTTACAATTGAAAATAGTAAAGCATGTTTTGAAGTTTGTTGAAATTTGTATTGGAATATACTACCAAATAGGCCATTTGTAGCTCTGCTTTGTTTTGTTAAATACATTTTTCTTTTTTGGTGCTAAATTACAAATTGCACTCTCTGATTTTTCCCAAGATTCAAGTCTCTTATAACTTTTGATTTATTCATTTCAGTTCTAAATTCCATTCGTTTTCTACTTCCTTTAGAGGGGTTAGAATAGAAGTAAAAGATTACATTGATTAAAAGTAAAAGTAATTGGCCTGAATTGAATTTTGGGCAAAGATTTTTTATTTTTGGCTAGTAATTTGTTGGGCAAATTTAGATCTGGCTTTAATCTGTCATTTAGCCTCTTTTATTTTTTATTATTTTTTTAATTTTTTAATTTTTTTGCTATTGGGTTTTGGTTAATCTAGAATTTAGGAATTGGGTTGATGTGGATGTAGGTTGTGCTAAGGAGCAGAGTGTATGTGCAAAATGCCGTTGCCGTGTGGGTCGTATAGTTGGAAGGTTTTGTTTGAAAATTTTATTGCTTTGATATATTTATATTCATTATTTATTTTGTGCGTGTATGAAATTTTGTTCATTTGGTGTTTGTTCTTGTAGAGATTCTTCAGAAGTAGAGGCCGAGCAAAAGTTGCTTGACGAGGTGGTTCTTTTATTTTATTTCCTCCCCACTGTCAAATGATTTGTATAAATTGTGCAGATAAGGCTTGGTTTTGTGTGTTAAAAGCTAATGGGTTTGGTGATTTTGTTGTAGGCCATTAAGAATGCTCGAGAAAGAGACCGGAGGACTCTGCTACGTGCAGTAAGCTCTCTAAAGCAATGCTTTTCAGCTATTTGATATTTTTTTATAAGGCTCAAATGCACTTTTGAGCCGTTCAGTTCTTTCATTCTTTCATACTTGTATAGTATATAGGTAATGAGAAATGAAATCCTATATAGTCCTATATATTATACAGTTAAAATCAATGTACTTTATGATGTGGATCTACTTTTTGTTATTCATGAAATCCTTTTATCATCAATGCTATACTGAGAAATAGGTAATCATGTTGTAGCTTCTAAATTTTGATCATACAGAGCGACATATTCCAAGATACTAATTTTCACGATACTCAGCTTAAATGGGACAATGTCTCTTTCGTTTTAAAACTTCTAGATTATTTTTGGCAGTTGTATTGATTATGTGTGAACTTACTAGGACCCCTTCCACAGAAAGAAGAGTGGAAAGGAAACATGTTTGTGATAAGTGTTAGGGAAATTAACTTTAGAATTTTCAGACCCTTTTTGTTATGACTCTTAATTGAGCTAATTAATGTAGGCATTCAGAAAATACTTAATCATGCAATATATAGAGAGTAGGAAAATAATCAGCTTTCTAGACTCCTGGAAAATTGCAGCCTCCTCATTGATCAGCTTAGTAAATCTTAGACTAGTAGTGAGACTAAGATGAATGTACTCCTTTCTTGTCTGTTTTATTGGACAAGAGTTAAGAATAAGATACAAGTTGTAAATTGCTATCTTTTTGCCTGGTTGGCCAAATTTGCTCCCAGGTTCAGGATGACACATCATCTGTTTACTTTGAATGTTATTTTGCATTATGAATTCCATATTGATATAGTTTTTGCATTTATACAATATTTGCCATTTCTCTGTGCATTTTATTTTGTGTTTACATGTATCTCTAATCGTGTTGCCTTTTCCAGTTATTGTTCCATTTACATATACTTCTAGTTCTTAGCAAGTTGAGCTTGTTTTCATGTGCATAGTTTTGGATTAGATCCTGTCCTGTGCCGTGGTACTTATTGCAGAGTTCAACTATTGCTAATGACTACTTATTAAAAAAAAATAAAAATAAATAAATAATAATAATAATAATAAAATAAAACTATTGCTAATGACTACTTATTAAAAAAAAATAAAAATAAATAAATAATAATAATAATAATAAAATAAAACTATTGCTAATGACCTCTATCTTAAATCACACCTTCTTCTTACAGAAGAATGGGTAGAGGATGTGGTTGTGGGTTCAAAACCTACTTGTTACTTCCCATGAGCTAATTCAATTGACACTTTCTCTTCCTATAATAATGGGATGAAGGGTAAGGCCTTGGATTTAAAACTTAAGCCCACTAGGTGCATGTGAAACTCACCAATCACCAATCACCAATCACCATTTTTTTTTTTTTTTTTTAAAGTATTCTATTGGCTACTTGTGTGACTTATAAAAAGAAAAATAGAAACTATGCTAATAAGAGTGCTCTGTACTTGTTCCCTTAATTCTTATGCTTTTGTACCGCACGTGTTTTCTTATTGTTTAATTTTTTTTCCCCCCTCAATTCCACCAGATGAACAAAGATAAATCTAAAAGTTCAGCGAAAACTACAGCCAATGAAGAAAACAAGGTTGGGGAGTTAATTTCCAATATCTCACTTGAGGAACATGCTGAGCTGAGTGGAGATGATACTGGTGATGAGGGAGATGAGGATCTAGGTTTGAATTAAGGTGTGTGAATTCCCAATTCCCAACAACGACATGTACTATGAGGACACCAAATACTTTATGTTCCCTGATATGCTAAATTATCACATTTACCAGAAATGTAGTCTCTTTTTAAGTGGGAGGGGGGAGGGGGGAGGGGGGGCATGGTTAAGATGTAGTAGTATTAATGCCTTTCTCCCATTTTATGTTCCTGCAGGTTGCTCATTCTGTATAAGTGCTTTAGTCTCTATAACAGTGAAATGTGAAAATCTGACAAACGGGTTAAATTGATTAGTAAAGTTAAGAGCTTGAATTCCCAGTCAGATTTGGGTCAAAAACGTGTTCAAAACAAATTACAAAATCTATGATCTGCACCCAAACTTTTTGTGTTTGGTTCAACCTGCTATAACGCGTTTTTTTTTTTTTTTTCCACGTGCAAAAAAATAACAAATTTGATTATGTTGTCTTTATATTTCTTTTAATAAAATAAGAGAACAAATAAACACAAATACTCGTCGATAAAAGTTAAATAGTTCCCAATTTTTTAAGTTTATGATTCGCTAATGTTATCATTACCCAAAAAAAAAAAAAAAAATTAGTGTCATGAACCATATCTAGTTATCAATGTCTATGAATATAAATTTGGCATGTAAAATATAAAAATATAAATAAAGTTACTTGTAAGTTATAATGATAACTAAATAACTAATATAAAAAACTTTTAAGAATAAAACGTAAGTTACAAAAAATTTTAGGTTAAGAAACAAGTAAATAGTTAAATATGAATCGCATCTTAATCTACTCAATGTTTGTAGTAGATACAATAGTGGAAATCTTCATGTTAGAGAATTGCACCTTATGCTGGCAAGTATAAAGAAATTGGGAGTTTTGATTTTTGAGAGAGGATGAAGAAATTTACCATCATTGTATTACTAAATCTAAGATCTCATGGTTGTGAGTTATGGTCATGTTTTTCAGCTACTTTTAATCTTCTTTTTCTTTTCTACGCTTTATCGTTCAGATCAGTGGCAAAAAATACGGTCAAGGCTATTGAAAAAGAAACAATATTAAACTCACTAACCCAACAAAACCATCCCAATATAGAAATTTTAATTTAGCTTATTAAGGGGAGAAAAAATTGTTGCGGCATTCCTGTAAATAAAGAAGTTTCTAGGACTATACTTGGAACAAGGAAGCTTCCTAGAAGTAGAGGTGTGTATCAAACCCACTAACCCAACAAAACGAACCCAATATAAAAATTTTAAGATCAAAATTAATGTTGAAATGAAGAGAGGAAAAAATGTCCCTTCTTTAGATTTTCACCTTTTCTGTTGACAGCCAGTTTATTTTCTTCGAAATGCAAAATTGGAAATAAAATACCATCATTATTGTGTATTAAATTAGTAAATGATTGTTAATGATCAGTTGTGAAAATTAATGGCAATATTTTAATTAATGGAAATGTTAATTCAAAATTATCTCCATAATCATTTACACCACACGATTGGATCCATGGACATATTTCAAATTAAAGGAATCATAACTGCCACTATTATTGCGTATTAAATCAGGAAACCAATCCCATCAAAAAAAAAATTAGGAATCCAAAAAAATAATGATATATATATATATATATATATATATTTTAATATAATTTTAAAATATTAATTGGCCACAATAAATGTGAATTAAAAGGAATTAAATATTTTTTTAAGATCAAACTGAATTAAATATCATTACATAAAATAATTAATTTAGACAAAAATGAATGGTTTTTTTTAAAGGTTTTTTATATTGTAATATGATTTTACTCTCAGATTGATAATTCAATGTATGACATTCAAGACAATGAAAATGAATGGTCAGATATGATAAATAAGAGTATTAAATACTCAATATTTGTAACCTACCATTAATTTACAGTTAAGTGTATTGGTAATTTAATACATGACAGTTGTGTATGTTATGTACAAATTCCTACTTATTATGTGGTATTATTTTATTTTATTTTATAATATATAGGATAATAATAGTATAGGTTTAAAATTGTACAATTTTCTATAATAATAAAAAATAAGGTTGAAAATTATACAATACTATGCAGATTTCTTTTGTCAATAGCAATGAATCTTACAGTGCAATGTAATTTAAGAAATTTCAATATATATATATATATATATATATATAATGGAATAATTAGATTTTATTCTCCTTCATTCTCTCTCTAACAAACATTGATCCAGAGGCAATAACGAAGATCGACAACAGAGAAGCGAAACCCAAAGATCCAGTCAAGAACATGTTGGGAAAAAATCCTAATCCCCTCAATGTCTATGTGTGAATTAAAATTAATGACTACTAAGCAATAGCAATATTATGGAAACAAAAAAATTCCAACAAGCACCACATAAATACAACCACATAAGAACCAAATCTTACGTGGAAAACCCTCCGGTGTAGAGGGAAAAACCATGGGGCAGCTCCGAAAAATATCCACTATGAAATAGAGATTACAACTATCAAGTTTATGCTAAACTTGAGTCCACAATAAATTGGATATACAACAAATAAATCTCGAAGAGTAAATACAATCTCACCACAAAGCCAATAGCAAAATCTTCCTTTGAATACTCCAACTCTCCATGGTTGTAGCACTCAAAAACTCTATAAGAACTCCACCAATTTATCTTCCTTGTTTGTAACTTAAGCAAAGAAAAATATCTCCTTTATCTTTTTCACTCTCTCACACTCACACTCTCTATCTCTTCATTCAAACTGCACCACTCAAATTGAAGCACTCTCTTTCTCTGTGTCTTGTTCTCTTTGAAACTCACACTCAAAATGGCCAAATGGCTCCCTGTTTTCTTCAGCTTCCCATAAGGCCGAATGGCTTTAGTTTCTTTTTTTCTTCTTTTCTTTTCCTTCAGTGTGTCCCACACGCCTTGCATCACTTCTCAAAAAAGAGAAGTCAGACCTCTCCCATGTTTTGGTCATTTCTCAATAAATGAAAGAGTTAGCTTTGAAGACTTTTGGAACAAGCTCATAAATGAGCTTTGACAAATGTGTGTGTTGGAATGCAAAGGGTGTCACGTGCACCTAACAATCTCCCCCTCCAGCACACTACGGAGGAGATCTTCAACCCAAGTCTTCAGTTAGAATTCATGCCAACCAACCCGACCCAAAGCTTTAGCTTCTCTCTAGACACAACCTTGGTCAACATGTCAGTTGGATTTTCATCTGTGTGAATCTTCTCTAATTCAAATGATTGTTGTTCAACAACTAGTCTCAACCAATGGTATCTCACCACAATGTGCTTCAAGCGTGAATGGTACATAGAATTCTTGCTCAAGTCTATAGCACTCTGACTATCACAATTAACTATATACCCATCTTGCTTCAAACCTAATTCTTGGAGAAACCGTTTCAACCAAAGCATCTCTTTACCTGCTTCATTAGTTGTAATATACTCAGCTTCAGTTGTAGATAAGGCAACACACTTCTGCAATCTTGACTGCCATGATATAGCTCCCCCTGTAAAAGTAAATAAATACCCCAATGTAGATTTCCTACCATCAAGGTCACCTGCCCAATCTGCATCTACATAACCCTCCAAAACTGGTTTAGAATCACCAAAAATCAAGCACAATTTAGAGCTACCCCTCAAATACCTGAAAATCCACTTCATTGCTTCCCAATGATCTATACCAGGATTAACCATGAACCTGCTCACAACACCAACTGCATGAGCAATATCTGGTCGTGTGTAAACCATAACATACGTCAAACTCCCAACTGCTAAGGAATAAATAGTTGATGCTATGTCTTTTTTCTCTTTCTTGGATGAAGAACAAGATTTCTTTCTTAGCTTGAAATGAGCACCATGAGGTGTATTGGCTTGGCATGCTTCATATTGAACCTTTCAAGAACCCGCTCAATATACTTCTCTTATGATAACCATAGCTTCTTGGCTTTCCTGTCACGTAGAATCTGCATACCCAAAATTTGTCTTGCTAGACCTAAGTCTTTCATATCAAATGACTTGAACAAGTCATTCTTCAAATTTCCAATCACACCTGCATCTTGTCCTACTATCAACATATCATCTACATATAGCAGAAGAATAACAAATTTACCATTGGGAAATTTTCTAACATACACACAATGATCTGCATTTGTCCTTGTGTACCCATGACCCACCATGAATGAGTCAAACTTCTTGTACCACTGTCTTAGAGCTTGCTTTAAGCCATACAAACTTTTCTTTAACTTGCAAACCATATGTTCTTTCCCTTTTACTTTGAATCCCTCTGGCTGATCCATGTAGATTTCTTCTTTCAAATCACCATTGAAAAAAGCAGTCTTCACATCAAGTTGCTCAAGCTCAAGATCCAAGCTAACTACTAATCCTAGAACTACTCGAATGGAACTCATCTTGACTACTGGAGAGAATATCTCATCAAAGTCAATCCCTTGTTTCTGACTGAAACCCTTGACCACCAATCGAGCTTTATACTTCACTAACTTGTCACCATCTTTCTTTAGCTTGAACACCCATTTGTTTTTCAATAACTTCTTGCGTTTAGGAAGTTCCACCAAGTCATAATTCTTATTCTTGCTCAAAGAATTCATCTCCTCATGCATAGCCTTCAGCCAGCTCTACTTATCCTTATGAGACTGTACTTCCTAAAAACTTTCTGGCTCCTCCTCTTCAGTAATCATGGTATACTCAGAAGTGGGATATCTAGTCGATGGACAACACTCCAGTAGACCTTCTCACCTGAGGTTCTACCATCTCTAGTGGAGGAGGCTGCTCCCCCTACTCAAAACCATTTATATCTATCACATCATCACCATCAACACCTGCTGGCTCATTAGCATCAAATTCAGTTGGCTAATCACCATAATTCTCATCTTGTACCTCTTCCCTATTTGTGGCATTATCTAAGGAAGAAGAGGTAGGTGTAAGATTAGGAACACCTTTAACTGTAGCTTTAGGCTTCTTAGTTTTCTCAAAGTTTGCCAAGTTTTCATTCTCATTAAAAAACTACATCTCGACTTCTGATCATCTTCTTTTCTTTTGGATCCCATAGCTTGTAGCCAAATTCTGCATCTCCACATCCAACAAATATTCAAGGAGTGAATTTGCTATCAAGTTTTGATCTTTGTCCCTTAGGCACATGAACAAATGCCTTGCACCTGAATACCTTCAAGTGAGAGTAAGAAACATCTTTTCCAGTCCATACTCTTTCTGGAATATCAAAATTCAAAGGAACTGATGGAGATCTATTAATTAGGTAACATGTAGTCACAACAGCTTCACCCTAGAATGACTTAGGCAGATTAGCCATTCTTAACATACATCTGATCTTCTCAACAATAGTGTGGTTCATCCTTTCTGCCACACCATTTTGCTGTGGGGTACCAGGAACTGTCTTCTCATGTCTAATGCCTTTCTCGAAGCAGTAACTCTTGAATTCATTAGATGTGTATTAACCTCCATTATCACTACGAAGACACTTCAAAGGCTTCCCTTTCTCTCTTTCCACCATGACATGGAATTTCTTAAAATGCTCAAATACCTGGTCTTTTGTTTTCAAAACATAAACCCACACCTTTCGTGAAACATCATCAATAAATGTAGCAAAATATTTATTACCACCTAAAGTCTCAACATCAATGGGACCACATACATCAGAATAAACAAGATCTAATACATTGGGTTTTCTAGTAGAGGGTATATTAAATGAAACTGTATATTGTTTACCAAATAAACAAAAGTCACAAGGATTTAGTGACGCACCTTTGGCAAAGGGAATGAGAGACTTCTTTGCCAAAATCTATGACCCTTTTTCACTCATGTGAACCAGCCGCCTATGGCACAAGTCAGGCGAAGAATCCTCCTGAGTTGCACAAACAACATCCTTGCACAACTTTACTTGTGTCTTGTAAAGTGTACAACAAATCTTCCCTCTAGCAAACACCAATGATCCTTTGCTAAGCCTCCATTTTCCATCACGGAAATAATTGCCATAACCTTCCTTATCAAGAACATGAGTGGAAATCAAATTTAGGCAAATATCCGGAACATGTCTCACATCCTTCAAAATTAGGGTGTATCCAGTGTTAGCCCTAACACATATATCACCAATTCCCATAATGTCCGCATAACTATCATTGCCCATCTTCACTCTCCTAAAGTTTCCTGCTTTGTATGAAGTGAATAACTCCTTTCTTGGAGTGACATGGCAGGAAGCAACTGAATCAATCACCCTTACAACATAAGAATCTGAAACTGTACAACAATCATCTTGTTCTATGGCTAGGACCTCATCTTCCAACACTATAACAATAGCAGTGTTCTCATCATCCACCCTTTTCTGATTTTTATCCTTTTTCTATTTGTTCTTCCAAGTCTTGTAGTTCCTTTTTATGTGACATTCTTTATCACAGTAAAAGCACTTGAATTTTCCTTTTAATTCTGACCGACTTCTGGATTTACCTCGCCTTAGAACTTCTACTCTTACTTCCTCCCCTGTTCTCTGTGACAAGAGCTTGTGCAATATCCTTGCTCATATCCTTTCTTCTAGTTTCTTCATTAATCAAACTATCTTTAACCATGGCAAGTTGTAACACACCATTCGGAGTAGAATTACTAAGTGATACTTCCAAAGTCTCCTAACTGTCAGGTAAGGAACTCAGAAGTAATAAAACTTGCAACTCATCATCTATTACTAACATCATTGTAACCATCTGATTAACCAAGTCTTGGAAATCATTAAGGTTCTCGGCAATGGACTTACCCTCCTTAAGCTTCAAATTCACAAGCTTTCTAGCAATAAAAGCTTTATTTTGAGCTGTCTTTCTTTCATAAAGACTCCTTAATTTTTCCCAAAGAGCCTCTGCATTTGTTTCCTTAGACACATGGTGAAAAACACTAACATCAATGCATTGACTAATACACCTGATAGTTTTTCTATTTAATTTCTCCCAATCTCTATCTGACATATCACTAGGCTTGGCACTATCATCCTCAATAGGGTCATGTAAATCCTTACAATAAAGGACATCCTCCATCATCGGCTTCCATATTAAATACTTCGATGCCGAGAGTTTAACCATAGTATTCATAGTCATATTCTCCATTTAATCCAACACAAGACAGTCAGACCCAAGCAACCAAAAAGCTCTGATACCACTTGTTAGGAAAAAATCCTAATCCCCTCCATGTTTATGTGTGAATTAAAATTAATGACTACCAAGCAATAACAATATAATGGAAACAAAAAAAAAAATTCAGCAAGCACCACATAAACACAACCACACAAGAACACCAAATCTTATGTGGAAAACCCTCCGGTGTAGAGGGAAAAACCACGGGGCAGCTCCGAAAAATAGCCACTATGAAATAGAGATTACAACTATCAAGTTTATGTTAAACTTGAGTCCATAATAAATTGGATATACAACAAATAAATCTCAAAGAGTAAATACAATCTCACCACAAAGTCAATAGCAAAATCTTTCTTTGAATACTCCAACTCTCTATGGTTGTAGCACTCAAAAACTCCATGAGAACTCCACCAATTTATCTTCCTTGTGTGTAACTTGAGCAAAGAAAAATGTCTCATTTTTCTTTTTCACTCTCACACTCACACTCTCTATCTCTTCATTCAGATTGCACCACTCAAGCTGAAGCACTCTCTTTCTCTGTGTCTTGTTCTCTCTGAAACTCACACACAAAATGGCCGAATGGCTCTCTGTTTTCTTTAGTTTCCCACAAGGCCGAATGGCCTTAGTTTTTTTTTTCTTCTTCTTTTCTTTTCCTTCATCATGTCCCACACGCCTTGCATCACTTCTCAAAAAAGAGAAGTCAGACCTCTCCCCTGCTTTGGTCATTTCTCAATAAATGAAAGAGTTAGCTTTGAAGACTTTTGAAACAAGCTCATAAATGAGCTTTGACTAATGTGTGTGTGGGAATGCAAAGGGTGTCACGTGCACCCAACAGAACACCCAAACAGAACCAATGAGTTAAAACTCAAAACCCCTTATAATTTCTCCATTTCGGTTCCTCTGTATGTGATTACATTCTCATCTCTGTAGATCGTACACAATCACTGAGTCACACACGCACATAGAAAATTCACGACACCAAGTGCTGTTCACACATCCTTACAAAAAGTTTCAAATACCCAAAATACAGATCGCTCTTATCACTAAAGTACAATTTTCTGTCACTTATTCATGATTCATGCTTCTATCTTGATTTTAAAGTGAGCTTATATTCATATTATTATATGTTTCTAGAGTGTGTTAATTTATTTGGATTCTACCCACTTTATCTGGACTTAGAAGTAATAAAGCGTTTACTAGTCATTTGTAATGAAATTCATTTGTTGTTGTTTTGACTTTTCGATTCGCTTTGTTTTGGCTTTAATATATGTTTCGTCCTTACTACATGAAGAATTTAATTTGATTTGCTTTGTGTTTGTGGTAAACTCTTTTGATGAATAGGAATGACTGTTTTTTCATGTTTAAGATTAGGTAAATTTTTTCCCCTAAAAAAAAAAAAAGATTAGGTAACTTTTACTTGAGTCTTTTACTGCTGCTCTAACGTGCTTAATGTGATTGTTTTATAATGAAAACGTTTTAAAAAAAAAAGGTTAGGGATGTGTTTTTAATTTAAAATAATAGATATAGAAATTTTCTTGCTATTCTAGACTGAGAAGTGTGAAATTAGAGGCAAAAAATAAGGATAAGAGCATTCTCGTTAAGAATGCTAAATGGTATAAATGCTAAATTTTAACATGCTAAATGCTATAAAGGCTAAAAAGCATACTCCATCAAAGCTTTTAAATTCTATAAATTTTGCAATTCATCTACAGTGGATTGCCCCACTGTAGCAAGATTGTAAAAAAAGAAATCATTTTATATTCTCTCTTTGTCTTCTTTCTCCAGACTTTCTTTTCTCTCTCTCTCATCTCCGTTTCTTCTGTCTCTCATTCTTGCTCCCATTTCTCTGCTCTCTCTCTCTCCCTTTGCTCGACGTCTCTACCTCCCTCTCCGACGAAACCTAGGCCGGAGCATCAAGCCAAAGCCAAGCCGATCTCTATCGCAGTGGTTTCCTTTTTTTTTTTTTTTTTTTTTTTTTTTTTTTTTAAGTTTGTGATTTGATGTTAGATTTGGCAGTGGTTGTGTGGGTTATGGGTTTGGCATTTTGGGTCATGGTTTGATGTATCTGGCGATGTGCTTCGGCGATTTTGTGGGTCTGGGTTTGTGGGTTTGGGTTCGTGGGTCTGCGTTCGTGGATCATCGACGTGACAGGCGTGGATCCTCGAGTTGACCGGCATGGATCATTGACTTGATCGGTTTCATTGGTGTGGGTCATCGAGAGGGAGAGAGGGAGAGAAAGTGAGACCGAAAGGGAGAGAGGGAGAGAGAGAGATAGTGAGACCAGAGAAAGAGAGGATGAAAAAAATAAAAACAAAAAAGGAATAAAAAATTATAAAGAAATAATATTTAAATGAAGTTGTAAAAAAAATATGTAAGGTTGAATTTATTCAACCATCTAATTGGCTTTATTCCGTGCCAAATTTGCTTGTATTTCAGCATTTAGTAACCCTGTATTTAGGTGGGCTTGTTGTAAGGGTAGTGAGTGAGATAGAGTGAAGATTGCTCAAGAGTGTGCAAGAAAACAGAGACTCGCGGCTGGATCTCGCGGGTGACTCGCGGCTGCAAGCCGCCAGACGCAGCACACGTGCCAAGCATGCCGGAAGGTGAACAGTCATGCTAGCTGGAGCACTACAGGACAAAACAGGACAACTGGCCATACGGTTATCTCGTGACTGGATCTCGCGACTCAGTCAAGTCGCGAGGCCAAGCCGCGAGCCAGCCTTGTTTTGAAAAACCTGACGTTTCACATTCTCCTCTCACCTCAGTATAAATACCCCTTATACCCACAAATGATAGAGAGCTTCTAGAGATAATTTTGAGAGAGAAACCCTAGAACAAAACAAGATTGAACCATCTACAATCTTTACATAAGTGTCTCTTCAAATTCCTTAACTCTCTTCCTCTCCATTGCCAAATGCTTGAGAGGCTTTTTACCAAAACCTTGTTCTCACCATATCCATTACTGTGAGAGGGTTGTTTGGTGTTCTGGGAAGCAGTTAGGAAGGAACCAATCTTCATTGGTTGATGCTACGGTCTAGTAGCGGAATCCGTGAAGCTAGAAAAGAAAAAGGTTTGGTGCAACCTCGTTGGAGCAAGAAGCTTGGAGGGCTTAGGTGCACTGGGTAGATTAGGCTTGGAGGGTCTATTGCTGTCCATGTATCCCAACTACATTTTCTAGTGGATTGTTTACCGCTTGGAGGGCGGCGGAGAGGTTTTACGCCGAGGGCTTCGGTTTCCTCTTCGATAACACATCGCGTGTTGTCTTTGTGTTTGCATCTTCCTTCCCTTTTATCTTTGCCTTTTATTATCTGCTGTGGGTTGTGATTTTAATTTGGCTTAGATAGTTTTGTCCAATTCTACATTATAGCTTATGTTCATTTTCCGCACACTATTTGTTTGACATAAAGCTTGAATTGGTTAATTTGTTAATTGGGGGTCTAAACGTTCAAGGGTGTTTTTACACTATTTGAACTTTCAAAATAGAAGTTTTGATGTTTGGTATATTGTAAAATGAGGTGTTAAAATTGAAAAAGTAGTGTTTTGAGATTGTAAATGCTAAATTTTTTGCAATTGTTGATGAGAATGCTCTAAGTGATGATGAGTTTTATCAGGGTGCCAAAAGGTTCTTTTGTTTTGTTTTTTTGTTTTTTTTTTGAGAAAAAGGTGCCAAAAGGTTCTTAATAGCCCTGTTGCCAAGCCGATCTCTATTGCAGTGGTTTCCTTTTCTTTTCTTCTTATTTTTATTTTTATTTTTTTATTTTTTTATTTTTTTTTAAGTTTGTGATTTGATGTTAGATTCGGCAGTGGTTGTGTGGGTTATGGATTTGGCATTTTGGGTCATGGTCTGATGTATCCGGCAATGTGCTCCGGTGATTTTGTGGGTCTGGGTTTGTGGGTTTGGGTTCATGGGTCTGGGTTCATGGATCATCGACGTGACTGGCATGGATCGTCGAGTTGACCGGCGTGGATCATCGACTTGATCGGTCTCATCGGCGTGGGTCATCGAGAGGGAGAGAGGGAGAGAGGGAGAGAGAGAGATAGTGAGACCAGAGAAAGAAAGGATGAAAAAAA
The DNA here is from genome assembly GCA_028535165.1 of Quercus tomentella. NCBI lineage: Eukaryota > Viridiplantae > Streptophyta > Magnoliopsida > Fagales > Fagaceae > Quercus > Quercus tomentella. The sequence goes on along the minus strand of JAPQVY010000155.1, from coordinate 62,048,797 downwards.
TAAAAACAAAAAAGGAATACAAAATTATAAAGAAATAATATTTAAATGAAGTTGTAAAAAAAATAGAAGCTTTGATATTTGGTATATTGTAAAATGAGGTGTTAAAATTGAAAAAGTAGTGTTTTGAGATTGTAAATGCTAAATTTTTTGCAATTGTTGACGAGAATGCTCTAAGTGATGATGAGTTTGATCAGGGTGCCAAAAGGTTCTTTTTGTTTTGTTTTGTTTTGTTTTGTTTTTTTGTTTTTTTTTTTTTGAGAAAAAGGTGCCAAAAGGTTCTTAATAGCCCTGTTGTGGTTGATATTTTCTTTTGTCAATGTATTTCTATCTCTAAATGAAATAGTAGGGCCTTAGTTTGTTCAAATTTATCTCTATCTTTTTTGATGTGCTACTTTATGGTATTTGACATCGTGCATTTATAGGATTTCTGTCTGTGTTTCTTTTGTGTTGTACTACTTTATGGTATTTGATATCGTGCATTTTATGGGATTTTTGTTCTTGTTTTGGGTGCAAATCAGTGGACCTGGGTAGCAAACTGTTTGAATTGAATGGGCTTAAATTTTTATTAGCTTATTATCTTCTGTACTAACAAGTTCGGAATTGTAATCATCTCATATCAAATGTGGTGGCCTTTATTACAAAGTTTTGACTCTTGTTTAATGCAAGTTTTGGTGAGCAACAAATAAATTTTTTTTTTTTGTTTTTTGTTTTTTGAGAAACAAATACACACACAAGGAAGAGAGAAAGAGATTCTAAGTTTCTAACACAAATAAATCTTCTTTTATTATGAAGTTGTGATTTTCCTAACAAAGTGGAGGTAAATTTACTTGGCATTGTTAAACTAGCAACAAATAAATTTTCTTTGATTATGAAGTTATGATTTTCCTAACAAAGTGGAGGTAAATTTATTTGGCATTGTTGTGGATTGTGAAAACAAAAATTATTATGGTTAATATGCAATCACAGTGGGAAGGAGGGAGTACCACGTAAATACAATTACATTTTGGTTATCCCATCACAAATAAAGGCTTATGTAAGAAATATTTAGAGAGCAGCACAAGAAAATAAAAATACCTCTAACCATAGTTGTTTAAGTGTTTTAGGAAAAGGAAGACTCACTTTAAGATATAGTGTATATATAAAATAGGTTTTCTAGTCTATGGCCTTTACCTCACATATATCCTTTTGATGGAGACACAGACTATATATATAGGCTAGACTATGGACTCTTTTGGTTTAAGTTTTAACTCTTATTCCATCAAGGAGTTTAACTCATTGTAACTCCTTGGTATTTACTCACTATAGGAGTTATACCAATTGAGAGTTGCCTATAGAATGTGACACCTAACATGTAACGTTCGCACATAGAAATCTTAAAGACATGAGTATTTCATCTATCACTTAAATGTGGGCTACATAAATTCTCCTAAAGGACATATAATCTTACATTCTCCCACTTGACCCACATGACATTTAAATAACTTTTTTTTTTTTGAGAATGGACATTTAAATAACTTGATAAGTGATGTTCACTTTAATATGACCATGATATTACCTATGTCAACTACTTGTGAAATGCCTTCACTCAAATAAAGAATCCAATACATGAATTATAGTGGTAATAACTTTAATTATAATGAATATTTCCTTTCATGTATTACAATGTAATGTAATCCTTTATTATTATAATTGAGGTTATTACATGGAAGGAAGTACACATTATAATTGAGGCTATTATTGCCATGATATAAGTATTGGATTCTTTATTTGAGTGGGAGCATTTCACAACTAGTTGACATGGGTAATATCATGGCTATATTAAAGTGAATATCACTTCTTACGTTATTTAAATGTCATGTGAGACAAGTGGGAGAATGCAAGATTATATATCATTTAGGAGAATTTATGTGGTCAACATTTGAGTGATAGATGAAAAACTCATGTCTTTAAGTTTTCTATTTGTGAAAGTTACATGTTAAGTGTAACATTCTATAGGTAACTCCCAATTGGTATAACTCCTATGGTGAGTAAACACCATAGAGTTACAATTGCTTAAACTCCTTGATGGAAGAAGAGTTAAATCTTAAATTAAAAGGGTCCCTAATCTAGCCTATATATATAGTCTGTGTTTCCATAAAAAAGATATATGTGAAGTAAAAGCTATACACTAGAAGACCTCTTTTATCTATACACTACCTTATAGTGAGTTTTCTTTTCTCCAAAACACTTAAAAAAATTATAGTTGGAGATATATTTATTTTAACCAAGGTATGTTTATTTACTTCCGCTACAAGATAGTGTATAGTAAAAGAGGTCTTCTAGTCTATGACCTTTACCTCACATATATCCTTTTGATAGAGACAAATACTATATAGTTTTAAAGGGTTAAGCAGCTCCTTTATATTTATAAAGATTCCCTTCTCCTCTTAATTCATCTTCTTGTAATTCAAGCAGGATGTTTACAAATGCAGCGGGGACCCAAGAATTTTACAACTCTCTTGATAAATCCAGAGGGATCCCACAAGGGTCAGAGGGTGTCATATAGTTCTATTAGTAAGACACTGACACAACTTTATCATTTACAATTAATACAATATCTCATCAACAATTAATTAAGAAATATGTTGTGATCTTAAGCTTATTGTAATAGTTATATTTCTCTATATTGGGAATATTAATATATATATATATATATATGTAATAGTTATATTTCTCTATATTGGGAATATTAATATATATATATATATATATATATATATATATATATATATGAACCCTTGAGTCACTCAAATAGTCTTTAGTTTATGGTAGGGATGGTAGTTTTTACCAAAAACCCATTAACCCATCTATGACTCTTCTAATTTGGGTAAGTCCTGACATAACCCAATTAAACATTTGGGTTAAATGGATAAAGACTTTATCCTTATTTAACTCGAAAAGCATCACGCTGTATTGCAGCCTTTTTCCTTAGGGGATCATTTTCCCACTACGTCAATGACCACTCGATATTGCTAGACGCTAAGGACTGTTATTTGAATCATAACTATAACAATAAGTATCTATAATATTAATAACAAGATTCGTTATTTGAATTTTATCATTTTGCATACTAAAATATTCTCACACAAATTATCAAACTCTTTAAAATAACCCTATCTTTTATTTAAATAATTTTAAATTTAAAAACACAAACTGGTTACAAGAGTAATTTACTATTTTTATAAAAGTACCTAAGTTTTAGGCTTTCAAAATTTTATAAATTCTCATGTAGAGAAAGATCCTGAAGATTAGGACACTGTCTCTATCTCACTTTTAAATATTATTTCACTAAATCCAAAATATAAAATATAAAATAAAAAAAAGAGCCTAGTTGCATGTGCAAAGTGTGTATAATGAGTCTAGTATTATGTAAATAAATAAAAAATCGTAGTAACTTGTTGGTCTAACCAAAATTATTTATTAATTTCTTGAGTTTTCTCCATAAACTATTTTAATAGTTGTTTGTTTTTAGACCCCTTAAAACACAACCAGATTAACCTAGTTATTTAGCCAAGTTATTACTTAGTCCAAATTCTAGATCTAGGTTAACACAATCATATAATCATATCAATGTAAAGTGCGGAATATAAAGAACACAAAGATATGATGACCCAGGAAACCAAACCGGTAAAAACCTGGAAATGATTTAACCTAGCTATCCTCAAGGTAAACCTGAATCCACTATGAAAGAATTGAAGTTTTACAATAGCAACTTAGATCACTAACATCCTATTGCTACCCACCAGTAGAAACTTACTGACACGACCACGTGCAAGCTCCAAGACCACGGACTCCTTCTTTCTTGGATTCTCCAGCAAGTACAACCACTCCCGCTTGTGTATCTTTAAGCTTTTATTGCAGCAATTGAATGATCATTAAGTTCTTAAATCGAATTCTCCTTCTTGATAATCCTAAGTATGTGTGAAGGCAAATACCTCTAGATCTCACAAAAGATTTACACACACAGCAAAAAGAACAACCTAAGACGTGGCTAGGGTTTTCCCTTTTATACTTAGGGCAAAACATAAAACCCTACACGTCATATGGGCTTAGGGCTGAGTTGGAAAATTCTGTAGAAAAAACGTTCTACTCGAATTTCGATCGATTGAGCCTAATTCTCGATCGATCGAGCCAAGCAGAATCATACTATAACTTTTGTAGCAACTCGATTCCAACTTTACATAATACGCATTCACTTTGAGCAAGTCTAAACAAGACTATAAAACCTGTTTTGATCATAGTTTACCAACAATACAAAATAGAGTTCTAATACATTAGTTCCTAAGTACTTAGAACCTAACAATAGTATTTTCATTTAACCAAGTTGAGGAAAATATAAAGAATACATAATTGGATAAGAAGCACAATGGGCTTATTTGGCATCCTACGATAGACACATCTCATAATAGTCAAGTGATATATTATAAAAGAATAAGGCTAAAGAAGATATGCAACCCAGAAATTTAGGAATAACACTTGTGCAAGGTTAGTGATAAATTAATTAGGAAGAGAGAGGAAATAGAAAAAAATAGCAATATAATATTCTTTACCATTAATTTAGTTAGCTAGTGTGACAAGTAATAAATATTTAATAATGACATAGATAGTTAACATTTTTTAACCGTTAGATCTAATTGAAATTTACGGTCTAAGAAAATGTACATTTCTTGTGAAGTTACACTTGATATAATTTGAATTTATCTCTCTCTCTCTCTATATATATATATGAACATTCAACATGATGAAGATGAATGATCAGATGTGATTAGTAAGAATATTAAATACACAATATTTGTAACTGTACCATAAATTTACAATTAAGTGTATTGATACTTTAATACATGACAATTGTGTATGTTATGCACAATTTCCTGCTTTCTATGTGATATTATCTTATTTTATTTTATTTTATAATATATAGGATAATTATAGGTTTAAAATTGTACAATATTATACACATTTCTTTTGTCATTACAATGTAATTTAAGAAATTTCAATATATATATAATGGAGTAATTAGATTTTATTCTCCTCCATTCTAACATTGATTCAGACATAATATAGAAGATGGACAATAGACATAAGCGAAACCCGAAGATGCAGCCAAGAGCAACCAAACAGAACCAACGGGTAAAAACTCAAAACCCCTCACAATTTCTCCATTTCTGTTCCTCTGTATGTGATTACTTTCTCTTCTATGATATCTCATCTCTGTACACAATCATACACGCACACAGAAAAATCTTCTACGAGAAAATTCACGACACCAAGTACTGTTCACACACCCATAGAAGACAACACACGTCCTTACAGAAAGTTTACAATACCCAAAATACAGAGCACTCTAGGGCCTGTTTGGTTGTGTTATTTAAATAATAGTGTTTGTTGTTTAAACAACATAACACGTATTTCCACAACATTTAAATAATATTATTAGAATAACATTACCAAACGAGCATTACTATAGTGCAATTTACTGCCACTCTTTCATGATTCATGCTTCTATTTTGATTTTTTTAAAAATTAAGCTTATATTCATATTGTTATATGTTTCTAGAGTGTTTAAATTTATTTGGATTCTGCTCACTTTATCTGGGCTTAAAAGTGATAGAGTGTTTACTTGGTATTTGTAATGAAATTCATCTGTTGTTGTTTTGACTCTTCGATTCACTTTGTTTTGGCTTTGATATATGTTTCGTCGTCACTACATGGAGAATTTAATTTTGCTTGCTTTTTGTTTGTGGTAAATTCTTTGGATGAATAGGAATGACTGTTTTTTCATGTTCAAGATTATGTAACTTTACTTGAGGCTTTTACAGCTGCTCTAACGTGCTTAATGTGATTGTTTTATAATGAAAATGGTTTTTTTTTATTATTATTATTTTTTATTTTTTTATTTTTAAGATCAAAATTCATGGTGGAATGAAGAGAGAAGAAAAAATGTCACTTCTTTAGTTTTTCTTTTAGCATACGGTTCATTTTCCGAAATGCAAAATTGGAAATTAAATACTATCATTATTGTGTATTAAATTAGTAAATGAAAGTTAATGATCCGTTGTGAAACTTAATGGCAATATTTTCTTTATAAAGAGATTAATCATTAATTAATGGAAATGTTAATTCAAATTTTATCTCCATAATCATTTACACCCCACGTTTATATCCATGGACATATTTCCAATTAAAGGAATCATAACTGCCACTATTATTGCGTATTATATTAGGAAACCAATCCCATCAAAAAAAGAAAAAAAAGAAATTAGGAATATATCCAAAAAAATAATGATATATATTTAAATTTTAATAAAATTTTAAAAATATTAATTGGCCACAATAAATGTGATTTAAAAGTAATTAAATATTTTTTTTAAGACCAAACTGAATTAAATATCATTACATAAAATAATTAATTTAGTTAAAAATGAAAGTTTTTTTTTTTTTAAAGGTTTTTTATATTGTAATATGATTTTATTTTCATATTGATAATTCGATATATGACATTCAAGTCGATGAAAATGAATGGTCAGATATGATAAATAAGAGTATTAAATACTCAATATTTGTATCGTACCATTAATTTACAATTAAGTGTATTGATAATTTTTCTCAAAAAAAAAGGGTATTGATAATTTTCTCCAAAAAAAAGTGTACTGATAATTTAATACATGTATGTTATGTACAAATTCCTGCTTATTATATGGTATTATTTTATTTTAAAATATATAGGATAATTGTAGTATAGGTTTAAAATTGTACAATTTTCTATAAAAAAAAGGTTGAAAATTGTACAATACTATATAGATTTCTTTGGTCAATAGCAATGAATCTTACAGTGCAATATAATTTAAGAATTTTCAATATATATATAATGGAATAATTAGATTTTATTCCCCTGCATTCTCTCTCTAACACACATTGATTCAGAGGCAATAACGAAGATGGACAACAGAGAAGCGAAACCCGAAGATCCAGCCAAGAACAGTACCCAAACAGAACCAACGAGTTAAAACTCAAACCCCTCATAATTTCTCCATTTCGGTTTCTCTGTATGTGATTTCATCCTCATCTCTGTAGACTGTACACAATCATTGAGTCACACGCACACAGAAAATTCACGACACCAAGTACTGTTCACACATCCTTACAGAAAGTTTCAAATACAGGACGCTCTAATTATTAAAGTACAATTTTCTGTCACTCATTCATGATTCATTTCTATTTGATTTTAAAGTGAGCTTATATTCATATTATGTTTCTGGTAATAAAGCATTTACTAGGCATTTGTATTGAAATTCATTTGTTGTTGTTTCGACTTTTAGATTCGCTTTGTTTTGGCTTTAATATATGTTTCGTCATTACGGCATGAAGAATTTGATTTGATTTGCTTTGTGTTTGTGGTAAATTCTTTTGATGAATAGGAATGACTGATTTTTCAAGTTCAAGATTAGGTAACTTTTTTCCCCCTCAAGAAAAAAAATAAAAATAAAAAGGAAAAGGATTAGGTAACTTTTACTTGAGTCTTTTATTGCTGCTCTAACGTGCTTAAGGTGATTGTTTTATAATGAAAATGTTTTTTTTTTTTTTTTTTTAATGTTCAGGATGTGTTTTTAATTTGAAATAATAGATATAGAAATTATCTTGCTATTCTGGACTGAGAAGTGTGAAATTGGAGGCAAAAAATAAGGATAAGTGATGATGCGAGTTTGATCAGGGTGCCAAAAGGTTCTTCATTTTTTTTTTTTTTTGGTTGATAAAAAGGTGCCGAAAGGTTCTTAAAAGCCTTGTTGTGGTTGATATTTTCTTTTGTCAATGTACTTCTATCTCTAAATGAAATAGTAGGGCCTTAGTTTGTTCAAATTTCTGTGTTTCTTTTTCGATGTGCTACTTTATGGTATTTGATATCATGCATTTTTAGGATTTCTGTCTGTGTTTCTTTTGTTATATACTACTTTATTGTATTTGATATCGTTCATTTTATGGGATTTCTGTTCTTTTTTGGGTGCAAATCAGGGGACCTGGGTAGTGAGCTGTTTGATTTGAATGGGCTTGAATTTTTATTATATTAGCTTATTATCTTCTGTACTAACAAGTTCGGATTTATAACCATCTCATATCAAATGTGGTGGCCTTTATTACAAACCTTTGATCTAGTTTAATGCAAGTTTTGGTGAGCAACAAATATATATATATATATATATATATATATGTTTTTGTTTTTTAGAAACGAACACACACATAAGGGAGAGACAAAAAAATTCTAACACATAAATTTATTATTATTATGAAGTTGTGATTTTCCTCACAAAGTGGAGGTAAATTTACTTGGCATGGTTAAATTTGCAACAAATAAATTAATAAATTGTCTTTGATTATGAAGTTATGATTTTCCTAACAAAGTGGAGGTAAATTTATTTGGCATTGTTGTGGATTGTGAAAACAAAAATTATTGTGGTTAACATGCAATCACAGTGGGAATGAGGGAGTGCCACAAATATAATTACATTTTGGTTATCCCATCACAAATAGAGGCCTATATAAGAAAAATTTAGAGAGCAATGGAAGAAAATAAACATACCTCTAACCATAGTTGTTTAAATGTTTTAGGAAAAGGAAGATTCACTACAAGATATAGTGTATAGATAAAATAGGTCTTCTAGTCTATAGCCTTTACCTCACATATATCCTTTTGATGGAGACACAGACTATATATATAGGAAGAAAATAAACATACCTCTAACCATAGTTGTTTAAATGTTTTAGGAAAAGGAAGATTCACTACAAGATATAGTGTATAGATAAAATAGGTCTTCTAGTCTATAGCTTTTACCTCACATATATCCTTTTGATGGAGACATAGACTATAAATATAGGCTAGACTATGGACTCTTTGGTTTAAGATTTAACTCTTCTTCCATCAAGGTGTTTAACTAATTGTAACTCTTTGGTATTTATTCACTATAGGAGTTATACCAATTGAGAGTTGCCTATAGAATGTTACACCTAACATATAACTTTCGTACATAGAAAACTTAAAAACATGAGTTTTTCATCTATCACTCAAATGTGGGCCACATAAATTTCCCTAGAGGAGATATAATTTTACATTCTCCCACTTGACCCACATGACATTTAAATGACTTGATAAGTGATATTGACTTTAATATGACCATGATATTACCTATGTCAACTACTTGTGAAATACCTTCACTCAAATAAAGAATTTAATACATGAATTATAGCAGTCATAACTTTAATTATAATGAATATTTCCTTTCATGTATTACAATGTAATGTAATCCTTTATTATTATAATTGAGGTGATTACGTGGAAGGAAGTACTCATTATAATTTAGGCTATTGATGGGACTGACGAACTCAACTTCTTTGGACGACCTTATCCAAACCAACGAGGCAGTATTGACAGACGGATTAACCAGGTGCCTCTGACGTGCAAGCCACATTACTGATGGAGGAAACGAAGCCATTCAATACATGCTAATAAATGCCACAGACTGTTACTGGGACAACTGTACAGACCGTTGGAAGCCCATCAAAGCTCACATCATTGACCATGAGGCGTTAACAAAAGAAGCATTAAAACCACCATAACAGTCACAACGGCTAGGAGATACAGGAATGTACATATACAACCCTCCCAGCGCCAGCATAAGGGACATAGACACAATCAGAAATACTTGTTGTTGTTCCACTACATTGCTTTATTTTTTGAGAGCTTCCTTGTACTGACTTTGGCATCGAAGATGTTGTGGTAGGCACCACACCAGTGACCACTCTGAGGGAGCTACCTTACCATTTCTACTGTTACAGAGACGAGGGCTTGGCTCCATCTGGATGCATTCACTTCGACTGATGAATTTACACTTCATCAGTTTGGCACCGTATGTGGGAACGACATTTTCGTACTCAGATTCGAAAACGTAGTTTCTATCAACTTCTATATTTAGATGGAGTCCAACCAGGATTCAACAGCCTTAGCTTAGCAAGTCCAGGCTCTTGCGGCCACCGTTGAAGAGCTCACCAGGCAGAATCAGGAAATGAGGTTGCGGCTTCAACAGGAGGAGAATCGGTCCAGAGCTAACCAGGAGGATGAGGGAGATAGCCATAGAAGAAGTGATCATCAAGAGCCTACTACTTCAGATGAATAGAACTCAGATCTTCTTCGAGAGATGAGGAAGGAGATGGACAAGTTGAGGAACGCCATTAAGGAGAAAACGGACCGGAGCCTGGATAGGATGGTCAGGGCAACAGACTCTCCCTTCACTACGGTGGTCCTAGAATGCCCAGTGTCGTTGAAGTTTCAGTTACCTCAGCTTGAACCATTTGATGGACTTAAGGACCCCTAGGACCACCTTAACACCTTCAAGACGACACTAGGCCTTCAACAGCCTCCTGATGAAATACTGTGTCGTTCTTTCCCTACCACTCTCAAAGGAGCTGCAAGGGAGTGGTTCACAAAGTTGCCAACTTCATCCATCGACAGTTTCGAGCAGTTGAGCAAGTCCTTTTTGCACCATTTCGTCGGGGGACAACGCCTTAAGAGGCCAGTGGACCATTTACTCACTATTAGACAAAGGGAGAAGGAAACCCTGAGGTCGTACGTGAAACGCTTTACTTGAGAGACCTTGGAGGTAGATGACGCTGACGATAAAGTGCAGTTGATGACCTTTAAGGCAGGGCTGAATTCCAGAAAGTTCGTGGTTTCACTTGCAAAGAATCCTTATAAGACGATGGTGGAAATGCTCCTGAAGGCACAAAAGTACATGAATGCTGAAGATGCATTAGCAGCCATAAGGGATGTAGAAAAGCCGGGAGAGAAGGGAAGGGAGGAGGACGATCGTAGAGGACAAAAAAGGGAGCGTCTAGATTGTCGAACCAGTGACGGGGGCAAAAGGAAAGATGAAAAAACTCCTCGAACGGTAAAATTCACCCCTCTAGTTATGCTTGTTGACAAAATTTTGATGCAGATTAAGGATGAGCACTACCTCAAATGGCCAAGGCCATTACACTCATCCCCTAACGTCTATGACAAGAAGAAGTACTGCCGATTTCACAAGGATCATGACCACTATACAAAAGATTGCTGGGACCTAAAGGAACAGATAGAGAAGTTGATACGGAAAGGAAAACTGCAAAAGTATGTGAAGAAACGGGAGTCTAGCAGGTTCAGGGATGGTAACAAAAATCAGCGCGAGTCCTCGCCCAGAGATGAAGATAACACATCCCAGCCCCCACAAAATGTGATCGGGGAGATAAAGACAATTGCAAGAGGGCCATTCACAGGTGGGTCATTTAGATCCCTTAGGAAAGAATGTTAGAGGCAGGTGAACAGCGTCCACATGATACCCCTATTTAAGCAGAGACGGACGGACTAGGACATGTCTTTCAACGAGGATGACGCAAGGGGAGTGAAGCAGCCTCATAACGACCCCTTAGTTATAATGCTCACGATAGAAGGATTCAATACCTAGAGAATCCTCGTGGCCAATGGAAGCTCCGCAGACATCATCTACCTTTCTGCTTTCTAGCAGCTGAAGCTAGATCCAGGAAGACTACGCCCATTTGACTCCCCCTTCGTCAGTTTCAGTGGGGACAAAGTATATCCAAAGGGCATAGTGATGTTGACAATAACAGTGGGGACCTACCCGAGGTAGTTGATCCGTCAGTTAGACTTCTTGGTGGTAGACTGCCCCTCATCTTACAATGTGATTATTGAGAGGCCCACGCTCAATCGATGGAAGTCAGCCACGTCCACCTATTACCTAAAGGTAAAGTTCCCAACTGAAAACGGTGTCGGCGAAGTAAAAGGAGATTAGGTCCTAGCTGGGGAATGCTACCAGGCCATATTAGCTGCAAAGGATATCCATACGTGGATGATCAAGGAGAAAGAAGAAGATAAAGTGGAAGCCTTGGAGACAGTGGAACTGGTCGAAGGGGAGGCGACCAAGACGACGAGAATAGGGACGAAACTAAGTCCTGAAATGAGGACAAAACTCGTCCAATTCCTTAAAGAAAACATAGACGTCTTCGTAAGGACTCACGAGGACATGCCAAGCATATCTCCAAAAGTCATTTAGTATAAGCTGAACGTGGACCCGGAGAGAAAGCCCGTCTAGCAAAGACGACAAGTCTTCGCCCCTAAACGGAACCAAGCAAATTATAAACGAGGTTAACAAACTATTGTTAGTAGGCTTTATCCAGGAGGTCTACTATCCTGATTGGCTCGCCAGCGTCGTACTAGTGAAGAAAGCGAATGGGAAATGGAGAATGTGTGTGGACTTCACGGACCTGAACAAAGCTTGCCCGAAAGGTAGTTTTCCTTTACCAAGGATAGACCGGCTGGTGGATTCTACGGCCGGGCATAAGTTGCTGACGTTCATGGAAGCTTTCTCAGGGTACAACCAGATAAAAATGGCTGAAGAAGATCAAGAGAAAACTGCTTTCATCACAAGTCAAGGGCTCTATTGCTATAAGGTGATGCCCTTTGGGTTGAAGAATGCAGGAGCAACCTACCAGAGGTTAGTAAACAAGATGTTCAACAAGCAGATTGGCAGGAATATGGAGGTGGACATGGATGACATGCTCGTCAAGAGTAGAGAAGAACTTGCCCACTTGGACAACCTGAAGGAGACGTTTGCCACCCTCAGACAATACCAGATGAAGTTGAATCCTAGCAAGTGTGCCTTTGGTGTAGCCTCGGGGAAATTCTTGGGATTCATGGTGTCCCAAAAGGGGATAGAAGCAAACCCGAAGAAGGTTCAGGCCATACTCAACCTGACATCGCCCAAGACCATCAAAGAGGTCCAGAAGCTCACAGGAAGAATTGCAGCTCTCAATAGGTTCGTCTCTAGAGCGACGGACAAATGCTTGCCCTTCTTCAAGACATTGAAGCAGGCCTTTGCTTGGATTGACAAATGTGAAGCAGCGTTTTAGGAACTTAAACATTACCTGAGTAATCCACCACTCTTGAGTCCATCCAAGGGGGGGGAAAATTTATATTTGTATTTGGCAGTATCAGCCACAGCCGTGAGCGCAACCCTCATTCGAGAAGAGGAAAGGAAACAGCTTCCAGTTTACTACGTCAGTTAAGCTTTCCAAGGTGCTGAAGCTAAGTACCCAAGGATTGAAAAGATTGCATTCACGTTAATAGTAGCCTCGCGCAAACTATGACCATACTTTCAGGCGAACCCTATACTAGTGATGACGGATCAACCCATCAGGAAGTCCATGAACAAGCCTGAAGCAGCAGGGAGAATGGTCTAGTGGGCAATTGAACTCAGCCAATTCGATATTGAGTATCACCTCAGGACAGCCATTAAGGCGCAAGCCTTGGCAGACTGCATCGCCGAGTTCACCCTCCCAAACGAGAACAACCTCACCAACGAAACAGAATGGTGGATAGTACAGACCAATGGTTCATCAGCCCAAAAAAGAGGGGGAGTAGGGGTTGTTATAACCACCCCTGACGGAGAAGTGCTCAAATATGGAGTTCAACTGAAATTCACAGCCACCAATAACGAGGCTGAGTATAAAGGAATACTGACGGGATTAAGACTTGGTAAGGCACTCGGAGCTAAGAACCTACTAGTCCAGAGTGATTCAAAGCTGGTGATAGGGCAGGTTAAGGAAGAATATGAAGCAAAGGAGGAAAGAATGCAGAAATACCTCAAGCTGACGAAGCATTTGACTCAGGAATTCGATAAAGTGGAATTTATGCAGATCCCCAGAAGCCAGAACATGGTAGCAAACGAAGTCGCGAAGCTAGCATCGTCGGAAGAAGGAGCGACGAGCATGGGCTTAGTGACAGAAGTCTAGAAACGCCCCAGCATCGAGGAGATCTCCACATTCGCAATCCAGAGCACAGGTAGCTGGATGACACCAATCATATCCTTTCTCCAGGATGGGCACCTCCCTCAAGACATCGAGGTGGCCAGGAAGGTCAGGAGGAGAGCAGCCAGGTTCACGATCCTAAACGACACACTATATAAGAGAGGCTTCTCCATGCCTTACCTGAAGTGTGTGGACGAAGAAGAAGCCAAATATATTCTAGAGGAGATCCATGAAGGAGTTTGCAGAGACCATGCAGGCCCTAGATCACTGGTAAGTAAAGTTATTAGAACAGGTTATTTCTGGCCTACAATGCAGGTAGATGCAAGGGAGCTCGTCAAGAAGTGCGACAAGTGCCAAAGGTTTGGGAACGTCCAACGCCTTCTAGTGGAAAGACTGACGATGATATCCTCCCCCTGACCCTTTGCACAATGGGGAATCGACATCGTCGGCCCGTTGCCTCAAGGTAAAAGATAGGTAAAATTCCTACTAGTCGCCATTGATTACTTCACAAAGTGGGTCGAAGCAGAGGCATTAGCAACCATCACTAAAGCCAGGATCCAGAACTTCGTGTGGAAGAACATAATTTGTAGGTTCGGGATTCCACGGACGATCATATCAGATAATGGGCGGCAGTTGGACAACTAAAGCTTCAGGGACTTCTGTTCAGGCCTAGGGATCAAGAACCATTTCTCATCCCCGGGACATCCATAGGAAAACGGACAGACGAAGGTGACGAATCGGACACTACTCAAGATTATCAAGGCCAAATTAGACGACGCAAAGGGTGCCTGGTCAGAGGAATTGCCCAGTGTCTTGTGGGCTTACAGGACCACGGCGAGAACCCCAACAAGAGAAACCTCCTTCAAACTCACCTATGGCACCGAGGCAGTAATCCCAGTCGAGGTAGGAATAACCAGCATCAGGCGAGAGATGTTCCACGAGGAGAATAATGATGACCTGTTACGAGTCAACCTAGATTGCCTAGACAAAGTGAGAGAGAAAGCCTCCGAAATGATGACTAAGTACTAGCAAAAGATGGCTGAGTACTACAACAAGAGAGTGAAGCTCAGATGACTTGACATAAGAGACCTCGTCCTGCGCAAGGTCACCCCAGCAACCAGAGACTCTGCCCAAGGAAAACTCAGCCCCACATGGGAAGGACCCTACCGGGTCGTCCATTACTCCAGACAAGGCAGCTATCAGTTGGAGACCCTAGACGGACAGAGACTCCCGCGACTATGGAATATTGAGCACTTGAAGAAATACCACCAATAGATGTAACAGAAAATTGTACTCATTCTTGAAAGCAATAAAAAGGACTATTTAGCCTATATTCAAAAGCAGATCTAGTGTAGTAAAAGTCACAAAAAATGGCTAAGTAACAAGATTCTGCTTAGACGGATGTAAGTTACTGACGATGCCAAAAATGACAAGATTCCTTAAATGGGTGTAAGTCAAACATAAGAATGGCTAAGTAATAAGATTCCGCTTAGACGGATGTAAGTTATTGACAAATGTAAGTTACTAACAACAAGAACCTTGCAACAAACCTGTTCAAGGTGCTACTCGAGTGCAAGCCTGAAGACAAGGCTGGAAAGAGAGAACGTCTTTTGAAAAGGGTTCAACCAATTCACCAAATATTCAAGTGACCGAGCCCGCATAGATGGGAGTAAGGTGTTGACAAAGACAAAGAAGGGTCACAACTAAAAACTTTGCTAAGTCCTAAATGCTGATGCAGAAAGAGAAACTAAAGGAACACAAGCAAGTATGCAACTACAAATTTAATTTAAGCCCAAAAATGACGGGCAGCCACCATTGTTTTTACATCAAAATTAAGGGCCCACAAACATTGGGCTAAAAACATTGTTCTCAAAGTAGAATAAAGATTGTTCTAAAATTAGATTTACAAAAAGCCCAAAACATCACGGGCACCCACGACAAAAGAAAGAATTTTTTTTACAAGTAACAGGGTCAGGCGTTGGCAACTATGTCATCACCAGTTGGAGGAGGAAGAGCACTCTCAGGGGCATCACCATCAGGGGCAGTAGAGTTAGAAGCCTTGTCAGCAGCCATCTCCTTGTCTACCTCCTCGAGGTCCAGGTTCTCCAGATCTATTCCAGAAGGGTGCTTGATGAAGTATCTTCTCAAAAGCTCGAACCCTTTGAAGTACCAGCTGAAGAGCACAATATTGTACACTTCAGTCTGCTGGAAACCTTCGACGGCCTTAATAGCTATAGTTTTGATCTTCTCCTTAGCAGCCAGGAGTTGCTCATCCTTTTCCACAATCAACTGCCGTTCCGCCTTGAGGTAGTCACTGAGAGTCTTGGCCTTTTCCTTGGCGAGGTTAGCTTCGCCCATGACAGTTATTAATTCTTTCTTCAACTTTGAATTCTCCTCCTCCAAGACCGCCACCCGGGACAGTGTAGACTCGACCTTAGCCTCCTGAGCCAGATACTCCGAGGAAAGATGGAGGCTCTCCCCCAGCACCTAAAAAAAAAAAGGGAGAACCAGATCTCAGAACAACATAAAAAAAGAGAGAAGGGAAAATGGAGTTTTCACGAGGGCATTACCTGGACAAGCTTGTGGAGATGACGACCCACAAGCCCACTGGGAGATGAGCCCGAGGATACCTTCATCTCGTCAACAGTAAAAATCTCCTGAGCCTTAGCCATTGTGACCCCAACATCGTCCCAGACATTGGATGAATGAGAGTCGGCCTTCTCTTTCTCCTTGTCACCAATCCGCTGCCTCATCCGTTGAGGAGGGATTTCTTCAACTGAGGTGGTTGGGGAGGCCATCCTCGCCGTCTCAACACTAGGAGTAACCGGGGTCGCAGGTGTGACGGAGGCACCCTTGTCCGTCACCTTTACATTTTTGGCCCCAAGATTGGACAAGGGCTCGTTCTTTTCGGCCCTCATTCGGGTGTACATACTTTGGTTGAGCTCTGTCGTTATTCCTAAAAAAAAAAAAAAACTCGTGAGCAAAGGTGTATATAAAAAAGAGTCAACAATGACGAGGCTAACATTTACTCTTTTTCTCCTCAATATTAATGTTTTGCAAGACGTAGGCAGATGGTTCTGGACCTAGGCAATAGAAGACAAGAGTTCGTGGATCCACGAGATCGTCCCAGTCCTCAATCGTCTTCGAGTACTCAATCGCCTTCTTAACACGTCCCGCGTACCTGCTTTTAAGCTTAGGCTATCTCTTAACTGCAGTAGACAATGGGTGGGAGAGTTAGTGACGATAAATAAACACAGCGAAAATTAATGACGAGGAGTAATAATGACGCACCTAAATTCGAGGTACCCCACCGACGGAGCAGCCTTGGGAGATCACCCCAAAGTTCGTTAGAAGGTGTCTCCCAATCATCCCCAGACACAAAGAAGAACTGGGACTTCCAGTATCTGAAGGATGAAGGCAGGTCTCGGATGATCCTAGTTCTCCTCTCCCACAGCACTAGCTCATAGTACTCGTGCTCCTTAGATGCCTTTAGATGATACAGGTAGACGAGCTCGTCCACTCTGATCATGTCACCGTCCGTAGCAGCCAACCATATTCCCATTAGGCTGACCACTATCCTCCACAAATTGGGCATAAGTTGCCCAGGAGCAATGCCAAAATGGCTTAACAGATCCATGACAAATGGATGGATAGGGAGCCTAAGACCACACAGGAAGGTAGCCTCGTAGAAGCATACCTCCCCAGGGAAGAAGTGGCAGGCCCGTTCCTCTTCACTGGGTAGACGAACCCTAACCCTGTCCGGAAATTGGAACCTATCCTTAAACCTAGAAAGCGTGTCGGCGTCTAAGCCACACACCTCTTCAAGGGCATAAAAAGCCCTAACCTCCCGAGGAGCAGAAACAATAGTATCGCCCCCAGCCTCCACTGGACTGTCATTAGAGGACAACCCAGTCTCTAATTCACTCGATCTCACCTTAAACATGATCCCTCGCTCTCTTACCAAACCCTCGAACCAATCAATGGATTGACGAAGCAAAGGCAGCAAATCAGCCAATGCAACTCTCAGACTATTACCCTCAAAAACAAAGTTCTCAAGATGTGGGAAAACCCCTAAAGACCCTCCTAAACGCTCAAAAAGAAAGGAAATTGAGGGACAAGCTATCCTAACTGCAGAGCCACTAACCATGGAAAAACCAGAAAACAAAGGAAAAAAGATAAATCCTAAAAGCCCCAAGACCTAAAAACAAACACAAGACAAAAGGGAGAGAAAATCAGAAATTCACCATAGTGTATGTCTATGCCGAAAAAAGAAAAGAAACAGAAAGTGAGAAGGGAGACATACCTCAAAAGGAAATGTAGAAAGTCTTGCCACGCACCAGTTTGGAGAAGAACCACAGAGAAAAATCAAAGAAGAATCACAGAGAAAGACCGGAGAAGAAAACATTCAGAATAATGATTGGAAGTTTGAAAAAAGTGAAAGGGAACAATGAAGAGAGAAGAAGTTTAAAAACCAAGGCTCAAAAAACTGAAATTTAGTGGGAAACCCAAGGGTCATACAATTGGAGCTTTAACTCCACAAGTCAGAATGTGCCACGTGGCCACGACATGTGTGGCGCCGCCGCTATGCAGTTAATGCAGAGCGAAATCCCAAGAGACATATACAACCCATAGACCTTTCATCTTCTGTGATCGTCATGACATGTCACGACGACCACAAAACCCGGGAGCAGTTGATGGGACTGATGAACTCAACTTCTCTGGACGACCTCATCCAAACCAACGAGGCAGCATTGACAGATGGATTAACCAGGTGCCTCTGACGTGCAAGCCACATTACTGACGGGGGAAAAGAAGCCATTCAATATAGGCTAATAAATGCCGCGGACGGTTACAGAGAAAGTTGTACAGATCGTTAGAAGCCCATCAAAGCTCACATCATTGACCATGAGGTGTTACCAAAAGAAGCATTAAAACCACCATAACAGTCACAACGGCTAGGAGCTACAGGAATGTATATATACAACCCTCCCAGCGCCAGCATAAGGTACATAGACATAATCAGAAATACTTGTTGTTGTTCTACTACATTGCTTTATTTTTTGAGAGCTTCCTTGTACTGACTTTGGCACCGGAGACGTTGTGGCAGGCACCACACCGGTGATTACTCTGAGGGAGTTACCTTAACATTTCTACTGTTACAGAGACGAGGGCTTGGCTCCATCTGGACTTATTCACTTCGACTGATGAATTTGCACTTCATCAACTATTATACCATAATTCAAGTATTGGATTCTTTATTTGAGTAGAAGCATTTCACAACTAGTTGACATGGGTAATATCATTGCTATATTAAAGTGAATATCACTTCTTATGTTATTTAAATGTCATGTGGGCCAAGTGGGAGAATGAAAGATTATATCTCATTTAGGAGAATTTATGTGGTCAACATTTGAAAGATAAATGAAAAACTCATGTCTTTAAGTTTTCTATTTGTGAAAGTTACATGTTAAGTGTAACATTCTATAGGTATCTCTCCATTGGTATAACTCTTATGGTGAGTAAACACCATAGAGTTGCAATTGCTTAAACTCCTTGATGGAAGAAGAGTTAAATCTTAAACTAAAAGGGTCCCTAATCTAGCCTATATATATGGTCCGTGTCTCCATAAAAAAGATATATGTGAGGTAAAAGTTATAGACTATAAGACCTCTTTTATCTATACTCTACCTTATAGTGAGTTTTGTTTTCTCTAAAACACCTAAAAACAATTATAGCTAGAGGAATATTTATTTTAACCAAGGTATGTTTATTTACTTCCGCTACAAGATAGTATATAGTAGAAAAGGTCTTCTAGTCTATGACCTTTACCTCATATATATCCTTTTGATAGAGACAAATGCTATATAATTTTAAAGGGTTAAGCAGCTCCTTTATATTTATAAAGATTCCCTTCTCCTCTTAATTCATCTTCTTGTAATTTAAGCATGAAGTTTACAAATGCAGCGGGGACCCAAGAATTTTACAACTCTCTTGAAAGAACTAAATCTAGAGGGATCCCACAAGGGTCAGAAGGTGCAAGTTTACACGAAGCCAAACGCTACCTCAACCAGTTTGGGTACTTAAAGTACGAAGATTCAAACAACCTTGAAAATGATGAGGCCTTGGAGCTCGCCATTAAAACGTACCAGACATTTTATCAATTAGAGGTTACTGGGAAGCTTGACTCCAACACCGTCAAGCAAATGACAATTCCGCATTGTGGATTACCTGATTTTTATTAATGGTAAATTGGTAATCTAGAAGACTAGAACATCCCCAGTTTGCATCTTTTGCCTGTAATCTTAAATTATAGATGCTCTAGTTAAATGCTCAAAGACTAGTTACACCAAACTATACGAACCTTTACAATAATGCTACATAACCTTATAAAGACAATATATTTTACCATAAATTTTATAACTACTGATCAGTTAACAATCTATTATCAATTCTCATGGACAAAATGGGCTTCTGCCCTTTTTGGGCAAATTAATTAGCCTTTTGCCCTTTTTCCCAAACTAAATAGGGAAATGCCCATCTTTTGAAAATCGAGTTTTTCAAAATTGATTTAAGCCCTATAGTGACGTTTTCAAAGACCTATAGTGACGTTTATAAGGACCTATAGTGGCGTTTTATAACTTGATATCCATGAAATCGAGTTATAGGCAATTTGATTGCCTATAACTTGATTTCATGGATATCAAGTTATAAAACGTCACTATAGGTTTTTAAAACGTCACTATAGGTCCTTAAAAATGTCACTATAGGGCTCCAGAATTATTTTATTTTATTTTTTTTAACTCGATTTTGAGAAACTTGATTTTCAAAAGAGGGACATTTCCCTATTTAGTTTGGGAAGAAGGGCAAAAGGCTAATTAATTTTCCCAAAAAGGGCAGAAGCCCATTTTGTCCCAATTCTCATATAGTTCCATTAGTAAGACACTGACACAACTTTATCATTTACGATTAATACAATATCTCATCAACAATTAAGAAGTATGTTGTGATCTTAAGCTTATTGTAATAGTTATTTTTCTCTATTTTGAGAATATTAAATATATATATATATATATATATATATATATATAATTAAACCTATTGGTCAAACACCTTAATATTGATTATTGAAAGCATTATGATTAAAATTGCTTTACTATTTGTGTTTAAACCCCATAAATTGATACTACTGTAAATGTAAAACACATTAACCCCTTGCTTGCTTTATCCATTATCTATAATCATGCGTGGGAAGGACTGAGAATGGTCGGGTCTGGTCGGGTTTTGTGGCCCAAAAATCTGCTCATTCGCAGGGCTTGGGCCAGGTCGGGTCTCAGGTAGATTTTTAGGACTTGGATCAGGTCCTTTTTTTTTTTTAGGTTAATAATTTTTTTTTTTATATAGATATAATTACAATATGCTAGCACGAGCCAATTCAGCGACAAAGGTGTAATTCATATTCTTTTTTCATTTTTATTTGTACTACTTGCTTAATAATGGTAGTTTTTAAATGTTGACAATTGAAATGACCAAATATGGTAGTTTTTATTTTGTGTTTCCAAATCGAATGGGTTTAGTCAATGTTTGGATTTTAAATCTGAATTCTAAAAATCAATTTGGAAAATGCAAATGCTTTAATGAGGTGACTAAAGATAGGATCTTTCCATTGGAATTAAACTCTTAAATTTAAATTTAAGTTGACAATTCTATTAGGAAAGTTTTAAATGGGTTAGAATTAAACACTTAAATTCAAATTTAAGTTGACATTTCTATTAGGAAAGATTTTAATGAGTTGGAATTAAACTCTTAAATTCAAATTTAAGTCAATATTTCTATTAGGAATTCTTTTAATGAGTTGCAATTAAACTCTTAAACTCATATTTAAGCTATAATTTCTAGTAGGAAAGTTTTTCAAGTAATGCTACTATTACAAATTATTTTACAAAATTTTTACAAAATGCTGACATAGCCAACCTCTTATTAGTTTTCATCTAGACCCATAATTAATATCACATTTTCATTTACTAATAATCACTCATCACATCAGCAGTTAGTAAATTTTTTTGTAAAATAGTTTGTATCTTTAGCATTATTCAAGTTTTTAATGAGTGATTGAATTTTTACCCAAATAATTTTTTTTGAAAGAGTTGTCAATGGTTTGCAGTCAGAGATTCCGCTATTTATATTGAAATGAATAAATTTTAAAACAAATTTAAATTTAAATTTAATGATGTTAATGTAGTAAGTCCAAACTAGGGAAACAATGGTAATTATAGAATACTTCCGGCGTACCATAAATGCGTACTACCTCCTCTTAAATAATAATGAGTCCCATTAATTATATTCATGGGGACAAATTACAACTTACCCACCTATGGTTTGACCAAAATTTAAGTTGTCTACTTATGGTTTGAAATTTGATACTTTACTGATCTGAGATTTAACCAAAATTTAAGTTGGCTACTTGTGTTTTAAAATCCCATGATGTAATTGTTCCGCTGGATTATTTTTTATCTTATTTGATCTTTTATTTTTATATTTTTTGTGTTTTTGGAGGGGAGAGACATAGAAGTAGAGCAAAATTGCATATCTAGCCCAGTTTTTAACAAAGATGAGTTACAGAACTTTAATTGAGCTAACTTCAGGTGGGTAAAATGTCAAATTTTAAACCAATGGTAGATAACTTAAATTTTGGTCAAACCATAGGTGGGTAAGTTGTAATTTGCCTTATTCATGGTAGAATCCCCAATTCATGTAAAATAGTACGTATTTATGATACTCCCAAAGTATTAAATAATATTCTAAAAAAAAAAAAATACCACTATAAGTCAATTTATGACTAAATGGTTATGCTTAGGTCCAAGCACAACCATTTAGGCCATGTTTGGTACACTGAATGGGGATTACAATAGGAATTGTAATCTTCATTACAGGGAATAAAATGCGTTGTAATACAATAACTAAACATATTCATAAGTTTGGTTGTAAATTGTAACATTAGAATACAACTTAAAGATATATATTTAGGAAATATCTTACTTATACAATTATATTTTCTTAAAAATTATATTTTTTAAATTTGAGAGAGAGATGAGTTATTTTTTTATTTTTATAATTATTATGTATATATGGAAAGTTTGTTAATTTGGAAATATATTGATTTTAGAAATTATTGTATCTATTTAGGTAATTGGTTAGCTAATACTCCAAGCACAACCATTTAGGGCACGTTTTGTACACTGAATGATGATTATAATAGGAATTGTAATATTTAGTACAGGGAATAAAATGCGTTGTAATAGAATAACTAAACCTATTCTTAAGTTTGGTTGTGAATTGTAATATTAGAATACAACTTAAAATTTATTTTAAGAAATATCTTACTTACACAATTATATTTTCTTAAAAATTATATTTTTTTAAATTTGAGAGAGAGATGATTTATTTTTTTATTTTTATAATTATTACGTATATATGGAAAATTTGTTAATTTGAAAATATATTGATTTTAGAAATTATTGTATCTATTAAGGAATAGTTATTACAATCATTTTATAGGGGAATATTTATTCCTTATTCTGAAGAATAATTATTGCGTCTATCAAAGTCGGGCGGGTCCCTGCTCATAGTCATCTACGGAGGGAGTAGTATATAAACATACCAACTACATTCTAGTTTTCCCATAACCAATACAGACCTACCCCACTTAAAATGGCTAAGAACTACTTTATCTTTCAAAAGCTTCCCTTCTTCTCTTAATTCAACTTCTTGCAATTCAATCAGGTAGTTTTACAAATGCCAAACCGATCCCAGAATTTTCCAAGTCCTTGAAAGATGTAGAGGAATCCCAAGAGGGTCAGAGAGTGCAAGGCTTACGTGGAGTCAAACACTATCTCAACAAGTACGGATACTTCAGCTACGAAGATTCAAACAACTTTGAAGAAGATGAGTTTGATGAAGCCTGGGAGGTCGCCATCAAAACATACCAGACATTTTTTCATTTGAAGGTTACAGGAAAGCTTGACACCGATACCATCAAAAAGATGTCAATGCCGCGTTGTGGAGTTGCTGATATTATCATTGGTAGTCTAACTCATCCACAATTTTCATTTATTCGTGGTGAACCAAAATGGCCATATTATAAGCGTCACCTCCAATACGCGATTGTATCCAGTGCTATACCTAATGTGAATTTGACTGAAGTAAAAAAAGCTTGCTCACTTGCTTTCGGAGAGTGGGCGAGATTCTCTGATTTCCGTTTTGAATTCACAGATTATGTTGGACATGCTGACTTTATTTTAGGATTCCACAGAGGTGAACATGGTGACGGTAGTGCTTTCGATGGGCCTGGTGGCGCTTTAGCCCATGCGTTTCCTCCAACGAATGGCAGGTTGCATTTTGATGCAGATGAGATTTGGTCCGACAGTTCTTATCGCGTTCGTTCATGATGATGCTGAAAAAATCACCAATAAGCTACACAGTCCTCGTACGCCCAAAACTGCACCTGCACAGCAAAAAGAGAAGACCTTGCAGAGAGCACCGGTGTGGTGTTGGCCAAATACTCTCCGAAGGTCAAGTCAGAACTATTCTCACAACTCTAGAGTGCTAGAGAGGGTAAATTATGCGTACCTTAGTTTGTGAAGGTGCTTGGGTTTTTATAGTAGTAGGGGTTGACCCCTTTCCCTTGGAGTAGAAGTCTTTTCCTTATAGGAGTCTTCTTGGGCGTATTTTGCGGGATCCTTTCCATATAGGAATCATTCTTAGGTTTCTCAAAACGTGAAGGGCAAGTCATTTCCTTACATGCGTAACCATGATTGGCAAGCAATCTTTTACTAATGCCGTCGGCTTACACTATGCCTTCAGTCTTAATCCCGTCAGCTCCAGGATCCCTTCAGCTTTATGATCCTGCCAGCTTCATGTCCCCGTAAGCCTTAGGGCATGCCTTTCTGGTGCTGCTCCCCAGAAATCCCTTCAGTCGACAGTCTTCAAATGAGGGCTGACGGCCTAGTCGTTTCCGTCTGCTCTAAACCGTCGGCTTATCCTTTTGTGATTAATCTCTCTTTTATCCTCATCAGTTGCCCCCTACTCCATATCATCGTCACTTTCTATACTGACAGTGTTATGGAGTAAACGTTTTTGTTGATTGATTATCGCTATATTCTTTAAGGGAGCGGGAAAATCATTTACGAGGGACTCCTCGAGCCGCCGTGCATTTAATACTTTTGGACAAATGGCGAGTTCTAATTAGCTCTGTCTCTGACGAGGACGTCGCTTCGTCTTCCGCGCACTTCCACTCTATATATAAGTTGCTCTTCCTCCTTATTTCCTCTATTTCATCCTTGCTGATCTTCGAAAGAGAGAGACCGTCGCTCTTAATTTCCTCAGCTCATTCCTTACTTTCGTTGGCTTGTCCATTGCTGCCCTTGAAGCCGTTCCTCTAAGAAAGCCAACTTACTAGTAAGTTCTATTTCCTTCTCTTTCATTTTTGTTGATGCTTGAATAATTCTTTAGTGTGGACGTCAGTCTTAGGTACTTAGATTGGATCCGTCACTTGTAGGTAGTCAGATGTCAAGTGACGCGTCGTGTGAGGAGTCGTCAGTCCGCGAAGGAGCGAGCTACGACGAGGCCTTTGGTTCGGGTGATGAGTCAAAGGACTTCTCACCTTCGTCAGAGAGAGAGACGTCGGCCCAATCTCCCGTTGGTGATAAGAGTTATACTGAGGGGGGTGAGGATGAAGTAGAAGAGGGAAGAGGGGAGGATGGAAGTGACGGGGACGATGTTGACGTTGACGGGGATGATAGTGACGGTGGTGAGGAATCTAGTGGAGGGGCCTCAGAGGGTCCGGGAGATAACCGTCCTTTCATTCTTCCTGAGGATTGGGCCATCAACAAGTTTTTACCTATGATGAGTGATAGGGTTTTTAGGGAGTTACGCGCGTTACCAAATTTCGGACCACATCCCGATCCGACTCCCTAGAGAGGATGAGAGATGTTACTCAGGGAGAACCGCTGACGTTGGCATGTATGATGCCATGTTTACTGTGGGTCTAAGATTGCCGCTGACGGCCCTACACCGTCAGCTAGCTGATTTTCTGGGTCTGTCCGTTACTCAAATCGCCCCGAATACCTGGAGAACTTTCATAGGTGCTGAAATCCTGCGGGGTCGCCTTAGTGGAGGAAACCGTCAGCTTACCTTGGACGAATTCTTTTATTGTTATAGACCCCATCACATCGCCTCGTCTAAGGGGGCATACCATTTTAATGCCTGGGAGAAAAGTTTGAGGCTAGTATCAGATATGCCAGATTCCAATAGGAACTGGAAAAGTAGATATTTCTTTGTTGCGGGGACGGATTGGGTTTGCCGTCAGGACGAATGGGCGACGATGCCTAGTGGTTATTTTGACAATACTTGGGCGTTTGTCAGGGATTCAGGTTAATTCCATCAACCGTTTCTTTTGTTTTGAGGTGACGCTACTAACATTCTTTCTCTCTTTTCTTCAGCTAATACCCGTCCCCACATAACTGATGAATAGGAGGAGTTCATCCGTCGGGTTCTTGAAATTCCTTTGGAGGAACGAAAGTGTAGGGACTTGATCACCCTTGACACTATTCATTTATACTGTGGGGGTCCAGAACCGTCAGCTGAAGCCCACAAGTTGGACGATTTCTCTCGCCGACGTGAGTAATTTCTTTATTTCCTCTGTCAGTTTACTCCTCCATTTATTGTTCTAATTGTTAGTTATTTTGTGTAGAGATGGAATTTGCTAAACAGAGGGTGAGGGCTGCCGCAGTCCGTAAGGAGGAAAAGAAGGCAAAGGAGGCAGGGGGGGAAACCTCGTCAACCCCTAAGACCGTCACTAAGCTTGCAAAGAGGAAGCCTGACGGGACTGACGATTGTCCGTCCAAAAAGGCCGCCGTCACTCCTGGGGATAATGCTCCAAAGGAGAAATCCCCCCTTAAGCCCAGCCATGGTGCGGGCAAGGGGGTAATGACATTTCCTCAGGTCCTGTCAACGAGGGCCCTTGCTGCCTTCTGACCCACAAGGACTATGCCATCGGGGAGGTTAAGTCCTTCATAAAACCGACGGACATAGAACCTTGTGACTTGTTGGGGACGGAGGATTTAGGGGCATCAGCCCTTTTTGATCTCACCAGGGTATGCTTGCTACCTTTTGGTCAAATTGGTTTTATTTTGTTTTGATCAACTCTGACTAACGCTTGTGTTCTCTTCTCAAGCCTTGGTGCGCATCAAGGCCCTTTAGGACCATTGCATTGCCAAGGAGGGGGTCGTCACCCGAGTCTGGAAGCATAACGCAAATTTGATGAATGAACAGGGTCAGTATAAGGATGCTGTCCATACCTTAAACCAGGAGCCGAAGGAAGTCAGGGAGAAGTTGGAGGAGGCTGACCGTCAGAATGAAAAGCTTCAATAGGAGGTGACAGATATGGGCAAAAGGGTGGAGATGGCTGGGACTGACGCCGTCTGAGATTTTAAAGCGTTGCAATCTTTCATTGACTCTTGTGCTGAGTATTATGGCACTGGGTTTGATGATTGCCTTAAACAGGTTGCGTCGGCATTCCCAGTGCTGGACCTGTCTGGAATTACAATGGATGATGAAGGTGACGGCTCCCCTGAGCCCAATCTTCCTCCAGAGGGTGACGGTGTCGTTGTTCTTGCCCAGCCTGCTACAAATCCTCTTCCTACTCCTACTTCCAACTCTTCGGCTGTGATTGTTGGTGTCGAAAATCAAAAAGCTGACGGGAATCCTGTTGACGCTCCTGCTCCTTAGTTCTTTCATTTGTATTTTAACCATGTATTTCAATTATCTTGCAAACAATCGTTTAATGTGTATTACTTTTCAAACAATTGTTTAAGTGCCCGTTTGGTTTTTTGGGCTTTTATTTGTATACCGTTTTACTTTCATTTATGGAATACATGGTATCCGTCATTTTGAACATGTATGCACTGTTTCTTATGTTGGTGTGCTTATGCTTTTATAAGCTAGAGATTAACCCGTATGCTTTGCGTGATGGATTCGTCCACTTTTGCGCATGACTATGGATGTATGCTATTTGGATATGGATCCGTCCATTGTCTTTAAGGACTTTATAATTTGTTCTTTGAGAATTGGTGAGCTCGTCAACTTTGATGGTCTTCTAATATGCGGACTTGTTGGAACCCGTCCATTGTTAAACTACAGTATTTTCCAGAATCCGTCAGTTTTAACGACAACTTAATCAAACGGTCACTTAGTGAGGCCGTTAGCTTTAATGAGCATTTGGTAAACGGTCATTTGGTGAGTCCGTCACCTTTAATGACTACTTTTTAAATATTTAACAAGTTTGTCCAATTTATGGACTTGACAATTTTTTATCTACTTGAGACGAAGTTGCCTATTTGACTGGACTTAATTTTATAGTCTCATCCATTTGGTGAGGCCGTCAGCTTTTTAGCTTCTGTCCGTTTAATGGACTTTTTATAGTCTCATCCATTCGGTGAAACCGTCAGCATTTTAGCTTCTGTCCATATTATGGACTTAGTCTCATCCATTTGGTGAGACCGTCAGCTTTTTAGCTTCCGCCCATTTTATGGACTTAGTCTCATCCATTTGGTGAGACCGTAAGCTTTTTAGCTTTCGTCCATTTTATGGACTTTTTATGGTCTCATCCATTATGTGAGACCGTCAGCTTTTTAGCTTCCGTCCATATTATGGACTTAGTCTCATTCATTTGGTGAGACCGTCAGCTTTTTAGCTTCCGTCCATTTTATGGTCTCATCCATTATGTGAAACAGTCAGCTTTTTAGCTTCCGTCCATATTATGGACTTAGTCTCATTCATTCGGTGAAACCGTCAGCTTTGTAGCTTCTGTCCATATTATGGACTTCAAACTGCCCATTCTCGTGGACTTGGACGTTTACTTTAGTCGTCCACTTTTGTGAACTTCAGACTGTAGATTTGTAAAATAGAAACTTCAGTAATGTCTGAATAAACTCCTCTTATTGCCATGCATTCGTAAATAAAAAGTAGTTCAAAAATCAAATCCTGCCCTTTGGGCTTAAAATGAAAAAGAGGTATTGTTGCGAAAACTAAAGTAAATGATAGGACTGAGGAGTATAACTAAAATTTGAACTGAAAATAAAAAAGGAGGTGTTGGTCTCCATGCCGTCATCTCTATTGGTAATACTTCCGTAGGTGCTCGGTGTTTCATGGATGCGGCAGCTTCCGTCCATCTAACGTCTCCAGGTGGTAAGTGCCTTTCCTCTGCCATGACGTGACTCGGTAAGGTCCTTCCCAATTGGGGCCGAGCTTCCATTGGGTAGGGTCTCTAGCGGCGCCCATGACTTTTCTGAGAACGAGATCTCCAACCTGGAAGTCTCTGTGTCGGACCCGAGAGTTGTAATGCTTGGCCATGCGATCCTGATACCTAGCGAGCCTTTGTTCTACCGTCGCCCTGATCTCGTATACTAGGTCAAGCTGTAGTCGCATCGCCTCGTCATTCTTGCTCTCGTCATGGTTGTGCACCCTGTAGCTCGTGAGTCCAACTTCGGCCGGGATGACTGCTTCGCTCCCGTATGTTAGTCGGAACGGTGTCTCTCCTGTGGGTGTCCTTGCCGTCGTCCTGTATGCCCATAATATGCTTGGCAACTCTTCAGGCCATATACCCTTTGCCCCCTTGAGCCGAGTCTTGATAATCTTCAGCAAGGATCGGTTTGTGACTTCGACTTGTCCGTTAGCTTGAGGGTGGGCGGGGGAGGAGTAGTGGTTTCTTATCCCTAACTGAGAGCAAAAGTCCCGGAAGGGGTCGTTGTCGAATTGCTTCCCGTTATCCGAGACTAAGACTCTAGGGATGCCAAACCTGCATACGATGCATCTCCAGACAAAACTCCTCACGTTCTTCTCCGTGATGGTGGTCAGGGCTTCAGCTTCCACCCACTTTGTAAAGTAGTCAATGCCCACTACCAGGAACTTCAGCTGTCGTACTGCTATAGGGAATGGCCCCATAATATCTAACCCCCACTGAGCAAACGGCCATAGGGCCGTTATTGGGGTCAACTCTTCGGTTGGTTGTCTAACAATATTGCTAAACCTTTGGCATTTGTCGCAGGTCTTTACATAAGCCTCGGCATCCTTCTGCATGGTGGGCCAATAGTACCCTACTCGCACAAGTCCTCGTACGCCCAAAACTGCACATGCACAGCAAAAAGAGAAGACCTTGCAGAGAACATCGGTGTGGTGTCGGCCAAATACCCTCCGAAGGTCAAGTCAGAACTATTCTCACAACTCTAAAGTGCTAGAAAGGGTAAATTATGTGTACCTTAGTTTGTGAGGGTGCTTGGGTTTTTATAGTAGTAGGGGTTGACCCCTTTCCCTTGGAGTAGAAGTCTTTTCCTTATAGGAGTCTTCTTGGGCGTATTTTGCGGGATCCTTTCCATATAGGAATCATTCTTAGGTTTCTCAAAACGTGAAGGGCAAGTCATTTCCTTACATACGTAACCGTGATTGGCAAGCAATCTTTTACTAATGCCGTTGGCTTACACTATGCCTTCAGTCTTAATCCCGTCAGCTCCAGGATCCCTTCAACTTTATGATCCTGCCAGCTTCATGTCCCCGTAAGCCTTAGGGCGTGCCTTTCCGGTGCTACTCCCTAGAAATCCCTTTAGTCGACAGTCTTCAAATAAGGGCTGACGGCCTAGTCGTTTCCGTTTGCTCTAAACCATCGGCTTATCCTTTTGTGATTAATCTCTCTTTTATCCTCATCAGTTCAAATCAAGTTGACCTAGTGGGCATTGCAATGCATGAGATAGGGCACCTTCTTGGACTTTATCATAGTCGTGATGAACTAGCCATTATGTTTCCCGGTATTGCTAAAGGACAATTTAAGAGGGGTTTGAGCTTTGATGATAGGGACGGTTTACTTACTTTATATTCTAGCTGATAACAATATCCTCCAGTTAGGAGGTAGAGTCAACTATTATAATTTGTTTCTATGCTGAATTCAAATAATCGTGCAAAGGGAAAATAATACAGTGGCTAGGTTGAAGAATTTATTGTGCACAAGTTATGCATATGTCACTATAATATACTTCCTTTGCCACATTAATTTATCATTGCATACAACCATTTCAAGGATATTTGGTCTACTTAAGTTGCACTATATGACTTGTCTGATTATAAACTCTTTACCATGATTTATATTTAAGAAAAATTAGAATGCTAGCTACATAATAAAAAAAAAAAAATACAAATAGAAATGAATTAGTATGGAAAATTCATTAAGGTTGTCCACCTTAAGTCACTAGCAAGCCATCAAAGAAAGATAATTAACCACTCATGCACATTCAATGACGACGATTACTCAAATAAGGCTCACCTAGGTCACCTGTAAAAGGGACAATTCACCTCACTTGCTAATGTATAGAAAATACTACAAAAATACAATCTATACACAAAATATATGGGTTGATACCGACTCCAACATTTGAGTCCCCTCCATTGAGGCTCACCTAGGTGGTCTCTTCTATTAGCTTTCTTATTCTGGCAAATCTAAAAAGTTCGTCAAAGGCTTTGAATTGGATGTGTGGCACCATTTGTGGGGAAGATTAGCCATTAAGCTCTTCCTACTAACAGAGGGTTACCCAGTGCAATCAAGAGCTATGAATGTTGATGTACTAATCTCATCCTAACAAACTTAGATCTTTAACATGATCGAAACAAGTCACACAACCGTTGATGCTCTATCATGAACAGTCTCACTCGTTGCCAGTGTCGACAACAACAACGAGCTTCGCACCTCAAAGCCGCCTCCAATCTGAATTGAAATTTTCTTCAAGCACACTTCTTGGGCATTTAATATCACTTAAGAGTGTCAAAATTGTGAAGATGGAAACACCCTTTACAAACCCTTGTGGTGCCTGGTACATTGTCTAATAATCCCAATTCAATTGCCTCTATCTAGCAAGTCTAGGCTATCCATCTGTTAGAAGATGGGGGAACCCTAAAGCCCATATGTTATGACTCATGAGGCTAAAGTGGATAACAAGATGGTGGTAAGCCATTAGGCTTTACTATCAACCAGGGATGGAGCCAGGACTTGTAGTTAAGGGGGGCAACTTTGCTACTGAGATGTGTGTGTGTGTGTGTGTGTGTGTGTGTGTGTGTGTGTGTGTGTGTGTGTTTTTCCTGACTTTGATGCATATTGTTGGGTAAGGACAATTATTTTGTTTGAAATTTTTTAAAAGATCGAGTTGTTTGTTTTGGGTAAAATTAGTTGATTAGACTTAATTTTTTTTAGTTTTACTGTTTGTAATTGTAAGGTTGAATTTTATCAACCATCTTGTTGGCTTTATTCTATGCCAAATTTGCTTGTATTTTAGCCATTAGTAACCCTGTATTTAGGTGGGAATCATGTAAGGGTAGTGTGTGAGAGAGTGTGAAGAAATGCTCAAGATTGTGCAAAGAAGCAGGGACTCGCGACTGGATCTCGCGGGTGGCTCGCGACTTGCAAGCCGCCAGAAGTTGCACACGTGCCTAGCATGCCAGAAGCTGAAGAGTCACGCCAGCTGTTGCACTATAGGACAAAAGTCCCAGGCTGGCCAGGTCGTTAGCTCGTGGCTTGAACTCGCGACTCAACCCAGTTGCAAGGCCAAGTCGCCAGAACACCCTGTTTGGGAAAAACTGACTCTTTGCATTCCTTTCTCACCCTACTATATATATACCCTTATACCCACGATATTTAGAGAGCTTCTAGAGAGAATTTTGGGAGAACAACCCTAGAGAAAAACAAGATTGATTCATCCACAATCTTCACATAGAGACTCTTCAAATTCCTCTACTCTCTTCCTCTCCATTGTCAAATCCTTGAGA
The DNA here is from genome assembly GCA_028535165.1 of Quercus tomentella. Lineage (NCBI taxonomy): Eukaryota > Viridiplantae > Streptophyta > Magnoliopsida > Fagales > Fagaceae > Quercus > Quercus tomentella. Next base: position 62,016,049 of record JAPQVY010000155.1, on the reverse strand, counting down.
GGTACATTACCAAAACCTTTTCTCACCATACCCATATCTGTGAGAAGGCCATTTGGTGTTTGGGAAGCAATTAAGAAGGGACCAATTTTATATTGGTAGATGCTATGGTCAAGTAGCGGAATTCGGCAAGCTAAAGAAGAAATAGGTTCGACGTAACCTCGTTGGAGTAGGAGCTTGGAGGGCTTAGGTACATTGGGTAGATTAGGCTTGGAAGGTCTTCTGCTGTTCATGTATCCCAACTACATTCTTTAGTGGATTGTTTACCGCTTGGAGGGCGGCGGAGAGGTTTTACGACGAGGGCTTCGGTTTCCTCTTCGATAACACATTGAGTGTTGTCCTTGTGTTTGCATCTCTCTTCCCTTAATCTTTTCCATTTAATTTCTGCTGTGGATGTGATTTTATTTGGTTTAGATTGTTTATCAATTCTGTTTTAAGCTTATGTTCATATTCCGCACATTAATTGTTTAACATTAAGCTTGAATTGGTAATTTGTAATTTGGGAGTCTAAACGTTCATAGTGTTTTATATACTAATTGAACTTTCAATTGGTATCAGAGTGGGTATACTTTTATTGGTTTCATTACCATAGTGTGATCCTTGACCCCATTTTGAGATGGACCTGTCTCAATCTTTAAATGCTCCACCATATTTTGATGGTAGCAACTATGCCTTTTGGAAGGTAAGGATGAGAGCATTTCCGTGTTCTATAGATGAGGCTGTTTGGGATACTATTGAAATAGGTTGGACAAAGCCAGAGGCAGCCAAATCCATTTGGGATAAAACAGCCCTCGCGGCGTCAAATGCTAATAGTAAAGCACTTAACGCAATTTTTTGTGGTGTGTCCCCAGATGAATTCCATCGAATTTCTCATATCACCATTGCCTAGGAAGCATGGCAGATTTTGGAAACCACTTATGAGGGTACAAAGAAAGTTAAGGACACAAAGCTACAGATGCTGACTACCCGGTTTAAGAAGCTCAGGATGAGCGAGGATGAGTCCTTTGACTCTTTCTATAGTAAGCTAAATGAAGTGGTCATCGGCAAGTTTAACTTGGGAGAGAAAACGGAGGACTTGAAAGTTGTAAGAAAAATTCTTCATTCATTGCCGGAGAGCTTCTGTGCAAAGGTGACTGCAATTGAGGAGAGCAAAGACCTTGATGAAATCAAAGTCCAAGAGCTAATCGGTTCTCTCCAAACGTATAAACTTTCATAACCAAATCAAAGAAAGAGCAAATCACTGGCTCTTAAGACAATAAATGAAAGGGTATAAGGTCATGGTTCATCAGATGAGGATGCAGTAGAAAAGGATGTTGCCTACCTTGCAAAGAATTTCCGCAAATTTCTAAAGTTCAAAAATAGTGAGAAATTTGGTGATAAAGGGAAATTTATGAGTTCTGGAAAGGAGAAGAAAGACTTCAAAAAGAGAGAAGGGAAGGAGTCCCAATCTACACAAGGAGTCACTTGTTTTGAGTGTAATGGACAGGGCCATTTCAAAAAGGAATGTCCTAATTATCTGAGATCGAAGGGCAAGGTGTATGCCACCACTTTCAGTGACTCAGATTCCTCCACCTCTAATTCGGATGATAGCTGTGATGAAGAAGGGAATTTCTCAGCATTCATGACTGTTGCTCATGTTGAGTCTTCGGAGGACTTGAATTTCCTTGTGGAAGAACTTGAGGAGCATAGTGATGAGGAATTCATGGGAATTGTAGAAGAATCAGATGCTGAAGAAGATGAAGATACAGCTGGTCTTAAAGAGAACTACAATTCTCTACTTGAGAAGTCAGGAGAATATGCAATATGCAAGGGTTGCTAAGGTTGGCCAAGGTTGCTGTGAAAAAGATGAAGAAAGCTGAAGAGGACTATAAAAGTCTTCTAGTGAGATATAAGGAGGCCAAGTGTGAGATAGAGACGCTAAATGGCGAGCTAACCTAAGCTTACACCAAGGTAAAATTCCTTGAGCTTGAGGTGATTCAAGCAAATGCCAAGGTGGAGCGAGTCTCTACAAAGAAGCTTGATGATGTCCTTTCTACTCAAAAGACCTTCTCCAACAAAACTGGATTAGGATACACCGGAGAAAGTAGTTCAGCTGTGAACATCTCCAAAGAAGTGAAGTTTGTGAAGGCCAAAGAGCCGGTTGTAGTTGCCCCTAATGTTGAAAAGGAAAATATTGAGAAGAAGAAGAATGTAACTGACTAACGGGTATTGAACAAGCCCTGTAATCAATCTGTGGTCAAGTTTGAAGACAGAGCAAAATCTCTTCCACGATCGCAAAGATGTCCTAGAATGAATCATGTGTGTCATCACTGCGGACTTCAAGGGCACACCCGGCCCAATTATCATAAGCTGAGAGCATTGAGGAATTCTAGTGATCAAAGGTCAAGAAGGCCAAGAAATGACAAGAGGACTTGGGCTGTTGAGCGATCAAGAGATCGAAATGTTGATCCCGGAATGATAGACGTGATGAAGATGATTGGTGCATTCACCAACTGCTTGGAAAGCTTCACTAGAAGGTTTGAAAATCCTAACTCTCTTACCCAATCTTATAAGGATATCACCCCAAACGCACGTGACGTGTGGGTGATGAAGGGTACTCATACATAAGCATTCCCACATGTCCGTGCATTAATACTTCCTATGTTGTGTGACTGTTGGTTTGTTTATTGTTTATGAGATTTGAAAATTGTTTGTTTGTTTCATTTTTTTGTTTTTACATTGTTGCTTCTAATCAATCTTTTCCTTCTTATGTGTCAAAAATCCAAAAACCACATAAAAAGTAGAAAATCCAAAAAGATTGATCGACATTGTTGAGTTTTGTCTCAAAATATGTTTTACCTTGTACCTTTGTGCAAATGGCTTTGTGCATCTACGAGCATAGCTTGTTCCCTTTGCACTCATATCATTGTGGGAGAAATCTTGAAATCTATGTGACTGTTGTAAATAGATCTTCAACCTTGTCATGAATGATTAGTGAATGGTTTTGTTGATCTTGAGACATGCATAAACTTGTGACTATATATCTTCCCACTCTTTATTTTATTGTTTTTGCTAAAAGAGCTCACCAAATGTAAATCTCCAAATGAAAAGAGATATTGAGCTGCAAAAGCCTGTCGCACAGACTAGTATTTGACTAGGAAAATGGGAAAGCGGCCAAAAATTAAAAGTGTTTGATGCCCAAAAAGCCAAAGGCTAACTCATCAAAGTGAAATATCAAAAATTTCAAGCATCAATCTCACAATGAGATGTGTTGATTCAAAAAGATCAAAAGTTATGTCAAACATGGAGCCAAATGAAAAGCTTCAAAGATATTGTACTCAAGCCTTTGTGGGAGGTCATATATGCATATTTCTATAATTGAGATGGGTTACATTATCTAGTGCTAGTTGTGTATGACTTGATTGAATTGATCATTGAAGCTTCACATTAGACTAAAGACTATCTCATTTTTGATATTCACACACAACACTCATGTCTATGTTCAATGAATGCCATATTCATTCGTGTGATTGTACTTGATTAAATGTGTTTTCACATGCTCTATCTTTGTTGATCTATCACAAAAATATTTTTGAGTGTTTTAGTTGTTTTTGGAAAGTACTTTGTTTTTGCAAAAATTTTCAAAAATTTCAAAAATTGTTTTGTCCTGTTTTGGCGACTCAGTCGCGGGTAGAACCAGTTGCATGCCCCAGTCGCGAGACCATCATAGAGATTTTTCATGACTCATTGGCGACTCATTGGCGGGTAAATGCTTCAGTCGCGAAAAAGACTTAGAATATTTTTCAAAAATTTGGAATTTCATGCTTTTCGCGGCTAAGGTTGGCGACTTGTTCGTGGGTGGAAGGTCCAGTCGCGAGGGGCACACAGAGATTTTCGTGGTTCAGTTTGCGACTCTCTCGCGAGTGGAACTTCCAGTCGCGAAAAACACTTAGAAAATTTTTCAAGATTTCTCTTTCAAGTGTTCTGGCGGCTGGTCCTGGCGACTTGCACGCGACTTAACTCAGTCTCGAAAATCGCGTGTTTTGCACAAAATGGGTCAGTTTTTAAACCTTTTCAGTTTTCCCTCGAACATTTCTGACTGTTCATCTTCTTCCTTACCTGAACACTGTCAAACTCACCATATCACTTTCAAACAAACTTCCTTTTTGAATCTTTTCATTTTCAAATCTTCAAGGAAAAAGGTATGGGTTTCTATTTTCTCACTCTATTTTACATAGTTATCTGTGCATTTCCTCATTTTGTGAAATTTTGTTTGAGTTTGTGTGTGCATAAATGGGTTTATTTTTTTTGGGTTGGCTAAAGGGGTTTTTTTGATTCTAGTGATTTGATGCTTGCTTCTCTTGTATTCTTGATTGTTTCTTAGATGTGTTCCTTGACTGTGTTGCTCTGTGCATATCATTCTCGTGGTAGTACGTCACAAAGACAGATATTTGTGACTTTGTGATTGACCATAGTTTACAGTGAACTGAACTGTGACTGTTTATTCATCATTGCTGAACATCTGTTACATGTTTTAGTATACATTGCTTCAGTGTTGCTCATTCTCACATACTACTGACTGGGTTCATGTACTATGTTTAAGTGTTATCGCGGTCTGAATTTCAATGTCTCCAATTTTTTACTATCTTTAATCTAATCAAGTTGCTGTTCATGTCTTGTGTTTGTGTACTTGGATCTTTGCTATGTGTTTGTTATTTTGCAGATGTCTCACCGATAGTCCAAAGAAAAAGAGATTGTAATTGATGTTTCATCATCTCCTGTTGCTAAACGAACTCCTCTCTCATCTTAGTCGTCTAAAGACTCAAACCGTGAGAAGTTCAAAACTCCTCTCGATTCACAGACTCACTCAAGCATTTTTGAAGATGCTACTCCCATAGTGGAACGAGTAGTAAAGTTTGACACTTTGGGGACAACTTTTATCCCTAGAATCTTTGAAGCTAAAGATTGGGCCAATTTGTTCGGGAATTTCAAAGACCCGATGGAAGAGTTGGTTAGGGAATTCTTCTCAAATGCGAGATACATTGGAGTTGAGTTAAAATGCTGGGTAAGAGGAAAAGAGTTTTCCATCAATCCGAACTACATAGCCAAGGTCCTTCGCATCACTAGACCTGAGAATGTGGACCTCACCCCTTATGATGATCGAACTCCTAAGGTTCAAGACATTCTGCAAGTTCTTGGGCCTGATCATGAAGTCTCCAGTAAAGGCACATCTATAAACACTGCAAAGTTTGCTCTTGAGTTGACCACACTGAAGCTGATCATGTTCTCCAATCTCTACCCGTTGTCCAACACTGCTTTCATCAATCTTGGAAGAGCTCAATTCCTATGTGATCTTATTACAGGAGCCCCGATTGATATCTATGCCCATATCTTCCAGACCATTGGAAAGATCGCGGCTCGATCAGCAACACGAGCATGTATTCCATTTTGTAGTCTTATCATGAAGATCATACTTCTTGAAGGTGTTAATCCCCCATTAGATGGAAAAATGATCAACCGACCTCGACCAATATCCATGATATCTCTCCAAGCTAGCAAGAGTCACTCCTCTCAAAAACCAAAGAGTGAACATATGTCTCCTGCTACAACATCTACTCATGGGTCAGATACACCTGTGCATACTGCGACTATCTCTCCTGTCACCCCTGAGTTACAGCCGACTAGCAATCAGCCAGAACAGTCTAGTCCTCAAGCTGATAGGTTGGGTCTTTTGTTTGAAAATCTTCATATGCGCATTGCCGGAATTGAAAGACTTATCTACTCCACCAACAATCAAGTTCAATTGCAACTCATGACCATGGAGAATCAGCTAGATGCTATTCAGCAAAAGCTAGAGGACAACCTTTAGCTATTCGTGCCAAAAAGGGGGAGAGCTTATTGAAAGAGGGAGAGCAACACAAAGGGAAGTGTGCATAGTAAAAGGGGGAGTTGTGTGCTCAAGAGGAGAAAGCTGTCATATACACTCACACATAACTTTGGACATATTTTCTAACTTTGGCTAGCCTAGTTTATCAGTCATTTACTTATAGTCTTCTATTGTCTTTATAAACTCTTGGTTTTATCTGGCTGTGTTACTTGGGCTGTGTTACTTGGGTTATTGTTTTTGGTTTTAAACTCATGGATCTGTTTTAAAACACTCATGTTACTTTGGTTTGTTAATATTCAAAGTTGTTATTCAGTATGTTTATGGTAGTTTGTGCCCATGTTGCTTTTGTAAGCTTTTAGGGTTTGTTTCCATGTGGTTTGTAGGCTTTTATGGTTTGTACCTTGCTATGCAGCCTTTATGTTCTGTTGCCTAATACTTCTAGCTAAATGTTATGCATTTTCTTTAAGTATTCTCACTCTTGTGCGCTAGTAGGATTTTGTTCCTAGATGCATATACTTTATGTATTGTGCATTGGTTGAGTATTGGGCATGCAAGTGATTTGCATTGAGCTTATTATCTTGTATGTCCGGATGTTCATTCCAAGTGTGAATGAGCATTGTGGTCACTATTTTATAGTGATTACTTGTTTGGTCAAGCCATGGTTTATTTCTCATTCCATTTTGCTTGATTGCATTGTGCTTGTCTCATATGCTATTACAAGTTTTTCTGCATACAATGATGATACCGTGTTGTTATGTTTCAGGAGATTCTTGTTCATTTGATTCAAGAGCTTATCAGATTCTAGAGTTAGGTGTGAGTGAGTTTTGTTCAATTGTTCCCAACTCATATGTTAAGTCTAGAGTTTGTTTTAGGGTTTTGTCACGGAATAGCCAGAGGGGGAGATTGTAAGGTTGAATTTTATCAACCATCTTGTTGGCTTTATTCCGTGCCAAATTTGCTTGTATTTTAGCAATTAGTAACGCTATATTTAGGTGGGAATCATGTAAGGGTAGTGTGTGAGAGAGTGTGAAGAAATGCTCAAGATTGTGCAAAGAAGCAGAGACTCGCGACTGGATCTCGCGGGTGGCTCACAGCTTGCAAGCCGCCAGAAGTTGCACACATGCCAAGCATGCTAGAAGCTAAAGAGTCACGCTAGCTATTGCACTGCAGGACAAAAGTCCCAGGCTGGCTAGGCCGTTAGCTCGCGGCTTGAACTCGCGACTCAACCCAATCGCGAGGCCAAGTCGTCAAAACACCCTATTTGGGAAAAACTGACTCTTCGCATTCCTTGCTCACCCTACTATATATATACCCTTATACCCACGATATTTAGAGAGCTTCCAGAGAGAATTTTGAGAGAAAAACCCTAGAGAAAAATAAGATTGATTCATCCACAATCTTCACATAAAGACTCTTCAAATTCCTCTGCTCTCTTTCTCTCCATTGTCAAATCCTTGAGAGGTACATTACCAAAACCTTTTCTCACCATACCCATATCTGTGAGAAGGCCATTTGGTGTTTGAGAGCAGTTAAGAAGGGACCAATTTCATATTGGTAGATGCTATGGTCAAGTAGTGGAATCTGGCAAGCTAAAGAAGAAATAGGTTCGGCGTAACCTTGTTGGAGTAGGAGCTTGGAGGGCTTAGGTACATTGGGTATATTAGGCTTGGAGGGTCTTCTGCTGTTCATGTATCCCAACTACATTCTTTAGTGGATTGTTTACCGCTTGGAGGGCGGCGGAAAGGTTTTACGCCGAGGGCTTCGGTTTCCTCTTCGATAACACATCGAGTGTTGTCCTTGTGTTTGCATCTCTCTTCCCTTAATCTTTTCCATTTAATTTCTGTTGTGGATGTGATTTTATTTGGTTTAGATTGTTTATCAATTCTGTTTTAAGCTTATGTTTATATTCCGCACATTAATTGTTTGACATTAAGCTTGAATTGGTAATTTGTAATTTGAGGGTCTAAACATTCATAGTGTTTTATACACTAATTGAACTTTCAGTAATTTTTGTTGTTAGGCTAATTTTTTTGGGCTTGTATATTTGTTTTAAAATTTAAATTTATAGATTTTTTATGCTCTTTAAAAAGAAGAAAATGCTAGAGCTACAATTTTATTTATTTATTATAAATTACTAATGTGGTGAATGGTTATTGGTAAGTAAAAAAATGGTATAAGTGGTGGGCCTAGATACGAACCAATAAAAATTTGCTACCTCAAGAGTTTGCAAAAATATTGTAGAAAAATTTGTGGCTATAACATCACTCTTAAAAGAATTAATAATATTATTAAGGGAGCAGTCTAATTTTATAGAACAAAATTGCTAAAATTAATACTTAGTATATATTCTAATATTTCTTAAAAAAAAATTGGGGGGGGGGGGGGGGCATGTTAATTCTTATGTCAACTGAAAGGAATCATTAAACAAACCTTTGACTAATATAGACAGAAACCAAAAAAGGGGGGGGGGGGGGGGGGGGAGATGTTGCTTCGGTTAAAAAGTAAAAACTAAGATTCCTCAAATATTCTTTACATGGTGAACTAGTCGCTAGCCCGTGTAATGCACATGAATAGCTATTGGATGAGTTTTAGGGGGGAAAAAAAAACCATTTTTTTTTTGAGTTGGAGTAGTAAGCAAAAATGCATGAAATTAAAAAAAAAAAAATGATATTGAAAGAAATAGCACAAAGTTTTATTAGTTAAGCAGAAGAAAGTAATATTGTTTTATTTATTAGTTTTTTGTGGGAAGGAATAAGAGATAGAATGCTGAGTCTCTAGTTTAATTTGTGTTATATATATAGGTATATAAAACATATGTTATAATATATATACTAAAAGGTGCCTATTGAAAGGTTATAACCCTTTATATTGGATATACCAAAAGATGCCTATTGAACGAAAATGTGATTATTGACTGAAAATGTGCCTATTGAATGAAAATGTACGTATGTAAATAAGTATGGAATGGTGTTTGTAAAACAAGCACCTTCCAAAAACTCTCTTTAAAAAAAAAACCTTCCAAAAAGCTTTATTTTTCACTTTTGCAAAAGTATACCCCTACCCATATATAGGACTATCTATAGAGAGTCAATACTGAATAAGAAGACATTTTGTTAATACCTTGAACTATTTCGAAGTTACGGCTAATTTTATATACAAATAAATAGGAGAAAATTGGCCTTTGCCCTTTTTTTTTAAAAAAAATCCAGCATTTTGCCGCCTTTCCCCAATTAACTGGGGAAATGCCCCTGTTTTGAAACTTAATTTTCTCAAAATCGAGTTTCAACGTCACTATAGGCTCCTTAAAATGCCACTATAGGTATAGGGAGATCAAACTTAAAAAAATAAAAAAAAAATAAAAAAAATTGCATGGAACTCGATTTCATGGAGCTTGAGTTCCAAAACGCCACTATAGGGTCCATAAAACGGCATTATAGGGCTCCTTAAAACGCCACTATAGGGCTCTTGAAATTTTTTTTATTTTTTTTATTTTCAGTTTGTTATAACTTGATTGTCCAAAAATCGAGTTTCAAAACAGGGGCATTTGGGAAAGGGGGCAAAATGCTAGATTTTTTTTTAAAAAAGGGCAAAAACCCATTTTCTCCCAAATAAATAAATATAAATATTTATTTATGCATTTATATGTTTATTAGGCAAAAATCTAAATAAATTGTTAAAAACTTTAAGATTTATAATAATTGATATACTTCAATATTATCAACAAAAATTGATGTACAATTATCATTATGATTATAATATTATTATTATAAATTAAAAGGCTAAAAGCACTTGTTTCCATATTTGACACTTGACGGATGCTATTAGAGCATTTACATTCAGTTTCTAAAAAAAAATCATTTTACCATATCAAAAACTACTTTATCATTTATATCATACCATTTTATAACACACCTAACATTCCAAACTCTATTTTTTTCCAGTTTATTTAAATATTCTTTTTTATTCTTTTTTTACTATTTCTCTCTCTCTCTTCCTTTCCCTCTCTTTCTCCCTCTACCTCTAGGCTTCGGCCACAACTAAAAAAAGAAAAGAAAAACATAGAAATCCAGAAACAACCACACCACCACACCAAAAACCACCAAACCGGCCACAAACCAAAAGAGCCTAGAAAAAAACACACACAACAACCGTACTGAGAGAAGTGTTGTTTTGATACTTTTTATGTTTTAGTTTTTGGGTTTGGCTTACCTTTAGTTTTTTAGAGACGGTTACGTCACTCACTAATTAAATAAAATGTAAAAATTAAAATCCACTACCACTTGTCATTGTATACTTAAAACAAAAAGACATGTCTAGTTAAAAAAGTACTGAAAGTAAGTCAAATCCTTAATTTTTTTTTTTTGTGGGATCCTATACATAAATGTGTTTGTAACTGCTATCCAATAAGCAGAATGCCTCTCTAGTTTAGATAAGTTTCTATGACACCTATATCCACCTACTGCACATGCACCTTATGTTATAATGCTTAATGTTAACATAACCCAATATAATTTCATGTACAAATGACACGTGCAGGTTGCCCAAATAGATGAATGAAATTGCTACGTGTCATGTTATGGGTTATCCAAAGTTAACAACTGGCATGGCCTTGGTAGAGGCTTTTGTACGTGTGTATATAAATATAAAATAACATGTCATAATTGTACTGGACTAAATTTAAAATAATCATGAGGATACATACATTATCAAGTAAATTTTTTGATAATCTTTTATATATATATATATATATATATATATATATATTTATTTATTTATGACACGTTATCAATTAAAATTAATTCTCCATTGAACCAACGACATTAATTGTTCATATCACATCACATGTTACACAATTTAATTATATGAATGCATCCATCCGTTTTAGCTTGATATTTGGTTATAATTTTTGATTTGGTGGTCTGGTTGGAGATTAAGACCTATTGTTTTGAAGATTATGACATCATTAAGACTTCTAGATTTGTTTTACATGCTGAATTAGGAAATCCAATGGTAATTTTTTCCCTTGATTTATAAAATGACAATCTTGTTCCTTTGTGAGTTTATATGAAAGTTGCAAAATGGGATATCCATTATCCAAGGACGGAGCTATGCTTTGGCATTGGCGGCAATGCCCCCCCCCAAAAAAAACATTTTTGGAAATTTGATTTCTATATATCTATAGATACAATTTTTACTATTTGACCCCAAAATATATATACTTAGCTAGACGTGGCAAATGGACAGGTTGGGTCAATCGGGTTGTGGGTCAAAAAGGGTTCGGGTTAGAAATGGGTTGGGTCAATCGTGTTATGGGTCGGGTTGGGCTGACTCGTATTTTCACAGGAATTTAATTATTATTATTTTATAAAGAAAACATGTAAATTACTTGATGTAAAATGCATTGTTTTGAATTCACCACTCATATCAAGAATGAGCTCAGTTAAACAAATTAATACTTGTTCAATAATTTTAAAATTATACAAATCCCAACATTACTAACCAAAACAAAATAGCACAAAGGATAAGTAAAACAAATACAAAAGTTTTATTTCTACACAATATCAACATCCCAAAACATAAAACAAAATTACAAATGCCTTATTAGATAAGTAATTTGACAAAGAATAAAAACATATAATAAATTTACAATCTTGAAAACTAATTTTATAATCTATTACCAATTGTGGTTGGCTCTCAATTTCAATTTGAGAATATAGATTAAAGTTTGGTTGTTTACTTATTTATACATGGTCTCTCTTATAAATATCATGTCATTGTTAAGCAACACACACTCCAAAAAATATCATAATTTATTTTGGACATGAATTATTAAAAAATAGGCCTAACCATTCATAATTTTATGCTAATTTCATTGATACTTTGGCTTTACTTTTTTCACATTTATGAATGTTTCTCATACATGTCTTTAATTTTAAGGGTAAATTGTAAATTACTCCCCTAGAGTTTAGGGGTGATTAGATTTTACACCCTGAAGTTTCAGAATTTGGATTTTACCCCCTGAAGTTTGGTGATGTTTGGATTTTATACCCTAACGTTTCAAAATTTGAATTTTACCCCCTATATTTTAGGAGTTTTTGGATTTTACTCCCTAAAGTTCAGGGTTGTTTGGATTTTACACTTTAAAGTTTCAGAATTTGGGGGTGTAAAATCCAAACAACTCTAAATATTAGGGGTTAAAATCCAAGTTTTGAAACATCGGGGTGTAAAATCCAAACACCCCAAACTTCAGGGGGTAAAATCCAAATTCAAAAACTTCAGGGTGTAAAATCCAATCTTTCCCAAACTTTAGGGGTGTAATTTGAAATTTACCCTAATTTTAAATATATGTTTTTAATTCTACAATAACCATATTATCTTGGCATTTGTTATTTAATATCTAAAAATATTTGTAAGGTTGAATTTTATCAACCATCTTGTTGGCTTTATTCCATGCCAAATTTGCTTGTATTTTAGCAATTAGTAACCCTGTATTTAGGTGTAACCCTGCAATTAGCAATTTGAGTGTTCTGGCGACTTGCACGCGACTTGATTTAGTCGCGAAAATCGCGTGTTTTACGCAAATAGGTCAGTTTTTAAACGTTTTCAGTTTTTCCCTCGAACTTTTGTGACTGTTCATTGTCTTCCCCATTTCAACTCTCTCTCAAACTCACCATGTCACTCTCAAAAACCTCCATTTTTGCTTCATTTCAACTTCAAATCTTCAAGAAAAAGGTATGGGTTTTCTCTCTCACTACATATTTCATGTTTTGAGCTTTGTTTTCTTGGATTTATGAGTCGTTATTGAGTTTTGTGATATCTGTGATTTTGGATATGGGCTGGGTTCATGTTTGTTGAGTTTGGGTGTTTGGACTTGGTTGATCTTGTTTCTAGGATGCTAAATATGGTTGTTATCATGTTTAATTTCACTGTTAGAGTTTGTAAACTGATCTATACTGGTTGGTAAATCTCATACCCATGTTTATAGGTCTCATTGTCAGATGCTATTTTTTTGTGATATACTCTGTTTGTGAGTATAATTGGTTCAATATGGTTGAGTTCTTATGGTTGGGTTATAATGTTTTGATTTTTAGTTGCTATAGATTCTTGATATCATGTATGCTGCTTCTGCCTTGAGGATACTGTTTGCTCTGTGTTGGTTTGATCATATCATAATCATTAAGATATGTCTCATAGACATATACTTTCTTTTGGATAAATGTGGTATACACTGCTTCAATACAGCTGAGTATTGCTTGTTGAAATTTGTGCTTGGGAATGTGCCCTAGAGTGTTCTTGTCTGAGTTGTTGTGTTGATAGGTTGTTCTATACCTTTCTGATTTGAGCTTTCTCATTCAACACCTGACTCTGAAATGTGTCTAGACTGATTGTTTTGGTGCAATATTTTTTTTACACTAACATGTTACTAATGTTCTGAGTGTCCATCTATTGTGCTTTGTTTTGTGGCATTTTCTGCTGTGTTTACAGATGGCTCCTTCTCCTACAAAGAAGAAGACTACTGCCAAGAAGAGTGATAAAAGGCTAAAAATGGACAACACCAAGTTTAGATCTCTTCAACATTTTGAAAGATATAGAGACTTCTACTTAAGGGCAACCATCATTCAGGAAAGGTTTGTAGACTTGATGGATTTGAAGGACACCTTCATTCCAAGCTATTTTGAGGGCAGAGGTTGGGAAAGGTTGCTAAGTGACTTGCCTGGAGTGTGTGAGCCTCTTATCAGAGAATTTTATGCAAATACTGTACTAAGAGAAGAAGAGTTAAACTATTGGATTAGAGGAAAGTAATTCAATATAGATGCAGGTGATATAGATAAGGTGCTAGGTCTTGAAGGACTAGATGACCATGACATCACCAACTACAAGGACAGGATGCTATCCATAGAAATTGTCCAATCTCACATTGGTGGAGCAAGAGAGGGGAGATGCCTCAACACTACTGCCTTCCCAACTGACATGAGGTGTCTAACCACCATCATGATGTTCAACTTGTACCCAGTTAGGAAGCTAACTACAATCAATAATGCCAGAGCTATATTTCTCATGGAGCTCAAGGAAAACACCTTCATAGACATCAGTTCTCACATCTTTGACACCATTGTGGATGAGACTAGAACAACCTCTAGGGCCAAGCTGATTTTTCCCAGCCTTCTTATGAGGCTTTTTAGACTAAAAGGAGTTGCCATCCCTCAAGATATCACTCTCATGGCTACACCCTCAGCCATCAACAAACTGACCATCACAAGGATACAAGTTCGTCTCCCAGGTGATAAAGAGGAAGAAGGTGACCAAGCTGAAAGTGAACCCATGGACACTGAGACAAAGGCTACAGGACAAGCTTCAAGCTCAAGAGGTCGAGGCAAGAGGAGCAGAGCTTCATCTTCATCAGTTGTACCTCCAGATGCATTCCAAATCATCCTAGAGAGGATAGATGGGCTCAGAGAGGTCCAGAATGAACACAATGACAGACTGGCTGCACTTTAAGATCAGATGACTACACTTTCAACAAAATTTGATAGCTTCACTACCCAGCAGTGACCCTTTGGCCATTCCGGTCAAAAAGGGAGAGATCTTTGGGGTAGCTCTTGAGGGGGAGTGCTAGTTTGAGAGGGAGCCTACACAAAATTTACATTTAGCAGTTTTTACTTTATAATTATGTGTTGGTGTTAGTATTATGTTTTGGTTATTTGGTTTATGGGTTTGCTATGTTAAAACACTTTGGTTAATGTTTTGGTTTAATCTCATGGGTGTTTTTATTAAAACTTTTGAATTTTATGGAACTTGTTTATGGTACATTTTGTACCCTCGCTTATGTAGCTTTTAGTTTGTACCCATGTTGCTTTTGTAAGCTTTTAGGGTTTGTTTCCATGTGTTTTGTAGGCTTTTATTGTTTGTACCATGCTTATGCAACCTTTATGCTATGTAGCCTAGTACTTCTAGCTAAATGTTATGCATTTTCTTTAAGTACTCTCACTCTTGTGTCCTAGTAGGATCTTGTTCCTAGATGCATATACTTCATGTATTGTGCATTGGTTGAGTGTTGGACATGCAAATAATTTGCATTGAGCTTATTAGCTTGAATGTCCGGATGTTCATTCCAAGTGTGAATGAGCATTGTGGTCACTATCTTATAGTGATTGCTTATATGGTCAATCCCTGGTTTATTACTTTATTCCATTTTGCTTGATCGCATTGTGCTTGCCTCATATGCATTACAAGTTTTTCTACATACAATGATCATATTGTGTTGTTGTGTTTCAAGAGATACTTCGTCATATGATTCAAGAGCTACACAGATTCTAGAGTTAGGTGTGAGTGAGTTTTGTTCAACTGTTCCCAACTCACATGTTAAGTCTAGAGTTTGTTTTAGGGTTTTGTCACGGAATAGCCAGAGAGGCAGATTGTAAGGTTGAATTTTATCAACCATCTTGTTGGCTTTATTTCGTGCCAAATTTGCTTGTATTTTAGCAATTAGTAACCTTGTATTTAGGTGGGAATCATGTAAGGGTAGTGTGTGAGAGAGTGTGAAGAAATGCTCAAGATTGTGCAAAGAAGCAGGGACTCGCGACTAGATCTCGCGGGTAGCTCGCAGCTTGCAAGCCGCCAGAAGTTGCACACGTGCCAAGCATGCAGAGAAGCTGAACTGTCATGCCAGTTGTAGCACTACAGGACAAAAAGTCCAGTCTAGCCATTCAGTTACCTCGTGGCTGGAACTCGCGGCTCAGTTAAGTTGCGAGGCCAAGCCGCCAGTCAGCTCTATTTTGAAAAACTGACTCTTCACATTCCACTCTCACCCTAGTATATATACCCTTTATACCCACAAAATGTAGAGAGCTTCCAGAGAGAATTTTGAGAGAGAAACCCTAGAGAAAAACAAGATTGACTCATCCACAATCTTCACAAAGAGACTCTTCAAATTCCTCTACTCCCACCCTTTCCATTGTTACATCCTTGAGAGGTTTATTATCAAAACCTTTTCTCACCATACCCTTATCTGTGAGAAGACCATTTGGTGTTTGGGAAGCAGTTAGGAAGGTACCAATTTCATATTGGTTGATGCTATGGTTTATAGCGGAATCCGGTAAGCTAAAGAAGAAATAGGTTCGGCGTAACCTCGTTGGAGTAGGAGCTTGGAGGGCTTAGGTACACTGGGTAGATTAGGTTTGGAGGGTCTTCTGCTGTTCATGTATCCCAACTACATTCTTTAGTGGATTATTTACCGCTTGGAGGGCGGCGGAGAGGTTTTACGCCGAGGGCTTCGGTTTCCTCTTCGATAACACATCGTTGTGTTGTCCTTGTGTTTGCATCTCTCTTCCCTTAATCTTTGCCAATTAATTTCTGCTGTGGATGTAATTTTATTTGGTTTAGATTGTTTATCAATTTTGTATTAAGCTTATGTTCATATTCCGCACATTAATTGTTTGATATTAAGCTTGAATTGGTATTTTGTTAATTGGGGGTCTAAACGTTCATAGTGTTTTATACACTTATTGAACTTTCAATATTTACTCACTATAGAATGCCTTAACCATTCATCTTTCAATTCATTTGCATCTAAGGTCTCAATTGTTTCCTTAAAGCTCACAACAAACAATTAAACCAATATTTTTTTTTACAAAAAAAGGTTTTAAAAAATGGTTCGGATCAGAAGCTGGGTCGGGTTAGGTCGAGTCATGGGTCAACCCGTTCTAGCTTTGGATAAAAAATCCGAGTTCGGGTCGGGTATTTATTTGGTCGGGTCTACAAATTTTAACCTGTTTTACCATGTCTATACTTAGCCCCCTTCCAAAATATTTACAAATTACACATGAAACATATAAAATAAAAATAAAAATAAAAATCCAACCTTCCCTTTTGCCCCAATGCCCTAAGAATAAATTGAAAAACCTTTAGACAAAACCTTAAAACCAGAAAAGCAAACCACAGCCCTCTCTTGCTATCTCTCTTTGTGATGTGTTTTGTGAGGAAGAGGCTCTAGCTACTCTGCCCTTTTTTTATTTTATGAAACCCTGTCTCCTTCTCCCAACTCTTCTTGCTTCTCTCTCTGCTTGTTTGCAGCTACAAATTATAGAACTAGTAGTGGTACTATCACTACAAGAAATTTGTACTACTGCTGTGGGTGCAAAAACCGTTGCTATATGTCACATATTGTGCGTTTTTTGGGACCGCCGTTGTACATAGGGTCTATTGCGACGTTTTATTGGACCACCACAGTAGTTCTAGTCTTTTGTAGCGTCCTACAGTGGCGGGACATAGAACCGCTGCAATATATATGTTTTAGCGGTGTTAACTTAGATATAGCGGTGCTCCAAAATCCCGTCGCAATAAATATATCATTTTGCGTAGATACTATAGCGGCGGTATAGAAAACCGCCACAATATGTAAGTTATAGCAGCGTTGAGATGACTACCGCAATAGGTACTCATTTTTGTGATGCTTTTCTTAATTATAGCGGCGGGTTGGACCGCCGCAATAGACCTTTAAATTTCCCTTTCACCCCAAAATTTCCCTCTGTTTTTTTTGCCTTCCCACTTATTAGTTTTTCATACTCGCAAAATAACACTCCTTCTCACTCTCTCACTCTCTCCAAACTCTCACTTCAGCCAAGCATCCGCCGTTAACTCCATCTCCACCTTGCGTCCTCGCCATCGCCACTCTCTTCAAGTCCTGCTCCGGCCCTAGCCCAGGCTTCGCACTCGCATTCTCTTCTATCAAAGGTTTTAATCCAAGCTTTCAGTTTTGAAATTAGGTTCGCCGGAGACTAACCCACTCACTGGAGACTAACCCACTCATTTCTGGTAAGTTTCATTCAAATGCTAGTTTCATTCTTTGCATTTTTTTTTATTTAAATTTTTGTTGATTAATGAGTGCCATTGTGCAAGGAATGTTCTTCTAGAGCTCCATGTATAACCTTCCTAACCTTCCTAAAGCTAAAGCCTTGTCATAATAAACCCCTTATTTCCATTCCAGGTACCTGAGGTTACGGTACAAATTCTCTTTAATTTTGTTATGCCGTTTTGGTTTTTGTTTAAAATGTTTAATCTATATAGTGTAAGCTACTGAAGTGAGTTATTTATTATTATATATTGTGTTGTTGGCATGTATTATGTTTCTATTTTATGAGAGCACATTATGACATTTGCTTCAAGACTTTTATTTTTTATTTATTTTTAACTAAGACATCAATGAGTTCTTTGATGTAGATGGGGATTTGATTACAAAAAGAGTTAAGTTGTTGAGCTAACTAATGTTCACAACTGACTTTGTATGCAAACATTAGTGCTACTACAGTTGATAGCTGTGTTTGATGTTAATCATTAGTGCTATTACTACTACTCTTTCCTTTGATGCCTTAAATCATACATTTTAAAAAATTATTTGCCAAAAAATAGCAATGTTGTAAAATTAATTTGCAAATATATAATAGTTTGGACTTTTGGACTAGTCATGATCCATGAGTCAACATATTGGCTAGATGTTAGTTCAAGTGTACTTGTCTTTAGAAAAAAATGAGTTCCACTGTTTTAAAGGGAACTCGTCTTTAAGAAAGATGAGTTCCACTTAAAACATGAAAATGGCCATGTTCCATTATCCATGACAGCATAGTGGGTGAAGCTTGTCTCTTGGAGAGACGAGTTTGGTGCTTGAATTTGTCTTTTCAAAAGACAAGTTTAACAAAAGGCTATTTTGCAGCAACTTTAAGTTTAAAACAATGTTACTTTATTGAATAATTTTTAAAATAGCATTATTGATTAACAAAGAGTCCTATAATTGTGCTATGCGTTGGTTGAAAGTATGTGATATAAGATGGTATTAACTGATTGGCACATTACTAATTGTTGTATATATTTTGAAAATTTTCATATGTTTATTGGATAACCGTTCAAACTTGTAACACTGGTTTCATTTTTTAATGTACAGGTTTTAATGCTTGTCACAAATTTGATTACAGTATATTCTTCTTCTTGAGCATTGTACACAAAACTCAATAAAGCATTTTATACCAGTTTGAAATTTGTTAGTTCAGTTCACTTAATTTTGAAGGTAGATTCCATTTATGGTTCTTTGTGTACGTGAATAGTGAGTGATTCATGTCAACTAGTGATGTCATCAATTGTTACCTATCCTTCTATTTTCCTAAGAAACATCTCAAAACATAAACTTCTTTTTTATAGGTTTTGGCTTGGCTTGCCATCTAGGTGTTTTGGCTGACCTCCCTACAATTGGGATTGGAAAGAATATAAATCCTTTTTTATTTTTTGATAAGTAAAAAATGTAAGTTCTAACCATATTAAAGATTGATTCTTCTTGAATTAAATCCAAGTCCCAATATATATATATATCAAGTTCTCATTTTGACTTGAGAACTTGATCCCTGCTTACTTGTTCTTTTGGTTAAGTTATGACAATGTTCGAACTTCTATATCTCAGCCGCATCATATGGATGGTCTTACTTATTCTGGAGTGAGACAACTACTAGAAACCAAAGAAAATTGCACTGAAGATTTTATTACTTTGAGTGGATGCTCCGGGAAAATATGGGGAGTGGTAAGAAACCAAGTGTTATACTTTTGATGCATTATTTAAATCTCTCAATTCATCATTTAACTTAATACATGGCAAACTGTAATGGACTACAAATAGTTGGCTAGCTAAGATAAGGCAATCTGAGAAATTTTCCTTTTTTGTTAGACAAAGTAATCGAAGTATGATTTTTTATTTTGTTAGGGAAGCTCAGAATCCTACTTGTACACTCCTTTTTTACTTCTGGGTTGAAAAGACCTTTGCTCAACATGTGATATATCCCAATGACTACAATTATAGGGCTGCAATAATATGGTTCTCCTTTTGCGCTGTTGTTGTTACTGTTTAATCTAGAGAGAGACCCATGGCAATTGAATCTAGGTATAACACAAATGGCTAAAACTTAGGTATTGTTTCTTAATCACACGATTGTAAACAGTGGTCTTAACTGTTTTATGAATTGATTTTTGCTATTCCACATGTAAAAATAGTGTCACAACCATGGCACTTCCAAACATTTGATTTATGCTCCTGAATTGCTCTTTTCCTTTTATCTACTTCCAAATTCAATGTTGGATAGAACAAGCATGCAAAAGATCTGACCTTAGATTGAGGTTTTAAACCTGAATATTTTATTCTCAAGTCCACTTTTTGACATCTAATTTCATGTGTTCAAAGTGAAGTTTGTGAAAGACTTAAGGCACTCTCTCTCTCTCTCTCTCTCTCTCTCTCTCTCTCTCTCTCTCTATGTTTGTGGTGGGTTGTTGAATTGGGGCAAGCAGGTGGCTTGCATGGAGTAATAAGATAGTTTTAGCTGATATTAGGAGTGTAAAATTGGATGATTCTTGTTGAGTTGTTTTTATTTGATTAATTCATTTTAAGCTATTACTAGTAATGATGTTATAATTACAAAATGTATTGATAACTTCTCTATGCGTTTAAATTCATTGTTTTCTTAGGAACATAGCTGAAAGTGAATGATTAAAGATGATTTGTTTCTTAAATTAAAGTAAAAATTGTGTAAATGAAATGTGTGTTAACTCTTGCTTTGTGCTTTCATGAAATCACATTAGAGGTATTTCTTGTAAGCCACTTTATAGCAATGGATAAGAGTTGGATGAAAATTACCAATAGAAGGTCGTGAGAATATTTAGATGGAGTCCAACAATTTCTGAATTTTGCATCTAACCATGCACACCCAAATGGAACGATTTCACGTCCGTGTGGAAAATAGGTGCATACAAATTCGTGGCCTATAGATGTCGTACAGGCTCACTTAGTGTCAAAAAGGATTTGTAAGGGTTATAACCCTTGGGTTGTTAATGGGGAATCATCATCTGCATAGACATTTACTGAAATTCCTAATAGTCATGTCCAAGAAAACCCGATAGAGTATGCCAATCTTCGTGACATGTTGCATGACATGTTCCCCATACAAGATATGGCATCTGGGCCAATGGAAGATGTCCCTATTGTGCAACAACTCACAGAAGGTCCTAATGAAGATGCACTTCAGTTTATGAAATTGCTTGAAGATGATAATCAACCTTGTTATGAGGATTGTAAGCATTTTAGCAAATTGTCAGCCATTGTGCATTTGTACCACATGAAGTGTTTTAATGGTTGGACCAACAAATCATTTACCATGTTGTTGCAATTTTTGCTTGATTTTCTTCCTTCAAATGCTAAGTTGCCAAAAGATTGTTATGAGGCTAAGAAGATTATTAAGGATTTGGGCTTGAGCTATGAGAAGATTCATGCTTGTCCTAAAGATTGTATTTTATATTGGAAGGAGAATGCCAACCTTGAAGCTTGTCCAAACTGTAACCTTTCAAGATGGGAAAGTAATGAGTCTAAAGGTCAACAAAGTACTAATGCTTCCTCCAAAAAAATAAAGAAGAAAGCTGCAAAGATCCTATGGTAGTTCCCCTTAAAGCCAAGATTGCAACGACTATTTATGTCTCCTGAAACAAGAAATCATATGAAGTGGCATGCCAATGGTCGTGTGAATGGTTGGTTAATGAGGCATCCTATTGATTCTGAAGCTTAGAAATCATTTGACTCTAAGTACATAGAGTTCTCATCCGAGCCTCGTAATGTGAGGCTTGGATTAGCAGCCGATGGATTCAACCCGTATGGGAATATAAGTAGTACTCATAGTACATGGCCTGTCATTTTGATCCCATACAATCTCCCTCCATTGATATGCATGAAAAGGTCTTCTTTTATGCTATCATTATTGATTCCCGGTCCAACCTCACCCGGGAACGATATAGACGTGTACTTACAACCCCTAGTAGAAGAACTGAAGGAGTTATGGAATGTTGGAGTAGAAACGTTTGATGTGTCTTCCAAAAAATCATTCCAAATGCATGCTGCATTATTGTGGATCATAAATGATTTTCCTACATATGGTGATATTTCGGGTTGGAGTACCAAAGGTGCTCTTGCATGTCCCCTTTGTAACTATGATAGTCAGTTTCGTTGGTTAAGATATGGAAGGAAATTTAGTTACATTGGACATTGGCGATTCTTGGATAGTGATCATAAATTTCATAAGCAAAAAAATTCATTTGATGGGCATGTTGATACGAGATTAGCTCCTATTATAGTATCTGGAGGGGAAATCTTGTTACAAACGGATGTTGTAGCTGATCATGTGTTTGGGAAGAAAACAGTTAATTTGCTCAATAAAAGAAAAAGAGGGGAGGAAGCCTTAACTGTGTGGAAGAAGAAAAGTATATTTTTCACCTTGCTTTATTGGGAGCACCATGTGTTGCGTCACAATCTTGACGTGATGCATATTGAAAAGAATGTAGTTGATAATATAATCGGCACATTGTTGAACTTGGATGGCAAGACAAATGATAACTTGAAGGCATGTCAAGACTTAAAGGATATAGGTATAAGAAGTGAACTTCACTTGGAAAAGGTTGGGAATGATCAGACACGCATGCCACATGCCTGCTACCATATGAATGCTAGTGAAAATGATGGTTTTCTACAAGTTTTGAAGGATGTAAGAGTGCAGATAGATATTCTTCAAACATCTCACGTTGTGTTAAACTCAAAGAATACAAGATTAGTGGGATGAAGAGCCATGATAATCACATCTTAATGCAGCAACTTTTTCCGATAGCAATACGTGAATCTTTGCCCCCTAAAGTGAGTAGGCATTTAATTGACTTATCTTGTTTCTTTAGGGAGATATGTTCCAAAGTACTAGACGTGGAGGAACTTGGGGCTCTTGAGAAGAGAATTGTAGTGACATTGTGTGAGTTGGAAAGGATATTCTCTCCCTCTTTCTTTACAGTGATGGTATATCTAGTCATGCATTTGGCTTGCGAAGCCAAAGTTGCTGGCCCAGTTTATTATCGTTGGATGTATCTCATAGAGAGGTAACATATATAGTAACTTGGTCTATTTGGTTTTCTTTAACTTATCAATTTCCCATTGTTGATCTTGGGTTTTACAATAGGTACTTGTCAAGACTTAAGTCAAACGTGCATAATAAAACTTATCCAGAAGGCTCCATTGTAGAAGGGTATATAGTAGAGGAATGCTTAGCATTTTGCTCATGCTATTTTAAATCTGTTGAAACTGCATTCAATCGGCCTGTAAGGAATGTCGAGGAATCCATGGGTGCAATGGTGAGCATTACATTAGATTCAAATTCAAGGATCCAAGCATATCGTTATGTGCTATTCAATTGTGAAGAAATCACCCCATTTCTCGAGTAAGTAAAATGTCATTGCATATCTTTTCATAGCATTCAAGTACAATATTCTAACTTAACACTAACATGTTTGTCTACATAGTGAACACATAGCGGAGATCAAGGCTGATTTCCCTTTTCATGTAACCGATGATGTTATTCAAAAGCAGCACATGGAGAAATTTTGCAGCTGGTTTAGGAACTATGTAAATAAAGCATATATATAAAACTTTATTGTCTATAATAGGTGATATCAATGTCTAGATACAAAACTTGGTTGTAACACTTTAGATAGCATACTTATAATAAACGTCATTGTCTATAATAGATGATGTCAATGGATGCATCTAAGAAAAAGAAATTCTCTGATAAAGTCATATGGCTTCTCGATATCCAGATAATGAAGCAAAACAGTTCAAGCGTTATGCTATAAATGATTTGAAGTTTCGCACCAAAGACTCTGAGGCAACTAGAAAAACTCAAAACAGTGGAGTTTGTGTTGTTACTGAAGGTGGTGCTACTTATTATGGTGTACTAATCTGTATTATTGAGTTGAACTACTCTGACAAGTATCGAGATGTACTATTCAAATGTCAATGGGTTGACATTATTAGTGGGAGAGGATGCAAAAAAGATGAGTTTGGATTTCCCCTGGTCATTTTTTCACGATTGATACACACGAGAGATCGATTGATTGATGAGCCTTATGTATTAGCATCTCAAGCTTTACAAGTGTTTTACGTGGAAGATGTGAGACATAAAGATTTGGCGGTGGTGGTCAAAACAAAACCTAGGGAGGTATTTGACGTTGGTAGTAATGTTTCACATGATGATGATGATGATGATGAAGTGGGTACTTATCTTGAGAATGTCCCTTATAATATAACTACTCATGATGCATGTGATGATGCAAATGACAGCTATGCTTGGGCTTGAGTTAATGAAGAAGGAACCATTTATGATACACCGTTGATCAATGAGGATGAATTGCTTGAACAAGACTTTATTGATGATGAAGAGCTTAGCGATGATGTTTATAAGTCCAATGATGATGACTCTAGTGATGATGAGTGTAGTTAATACTTTTGTTATCACTCATTATATTTTGCATTAATGATTAGAGTTTCAAAACCTCTCTTTGGTTAGTTTCTTCTCCTTAAAATTATTTGTCGATGTTTGTGTGTTTTTTCTTAAAGAATTCATTATGTTCTAATACAATTATTTGAGATTTGGCTGTGTTAAGATTGGACTAATTGTTTGAAATTAGTCTAGTACTGATTTTGTGTGTTTGTGTAAATCAATTTTGGAAAAATGATTGCTTATAAGATAGGATTTTTTCTTATTTTTCTCATTGCTGTCACGAAGGACCTTATCTTTTTTTTTTTTTTTTTTTTTGGCTGAGAAGGACCTTATCTTCTTCAGTCAACTAGAACATAAATCTTCTTTCCTATACTTATTAGTGGAATAGCACAGTGCCCACTTTGTCATACTAAATAGAACTTTTCAAATAATCAACAAATTCATCTTGAAAAATATATATATTAGTGGAAATATTCCTCCCTCTCTCTCTCTCAATGGCAAGAGGATTGAAGTTCACTGTAGGACTCATTGTCATTATTGCTCTTACCAGCTATTTTTGTTGGTAATTTTTTATTTTGTTTTTTCTATACAGCCAATGGCCATGAAATATAACATGAATTTGTTGCATTTGACCAAGGGTGAAAATATGACAAAGTATCACTATCTGGATTCCTGCGTTTTTAGCAATTGGTATTTGGAAAATCTTCTTATGTTTAAATGTTCATTTTCCTTTCCTTTTCTTTTCTTCTTGTTAGAATCTCCCTCATGATGCATACAAGCTACTTGCGGTCCCATAACCTATTGGTGGTGTTCTTGTGATTGGTGCAAATTCTATTCATTATCATAGTCAGGTATTATTTTGTTGCATAATAGCTACTTTCTGCTTCATTATTATCACCAACATGATCATCATCATTGTACTTATCCCAAAAAAAAAAAAATCATCATTCTTGTTATTGCCATTAAGATTAGCATTATTGCTGTTATAATTTTTTTTTGCTGTTGAGCCAACATGTTCAAGCTTTATGTTTCTTTTCCCTTTTCATTACTAAGCTTTTATTTGGACTATGTAGTTCTGCTAAACGGTATAATTTTAATTTGCTTTCTGGTTGATGGCTTCAGATGCTCGTTGATGATATTGGAGACACGACAATTACTAATGATGGTGCTACAATACTGAAGTTGCTATAATTTTTTGATGGCTTTTTGTGTACAAAGAACTATATTTGAACAACAGCATTTTTTGGAAATATTGAAGGATTTATTTAAATACTTTGGAACTTTGATTGTGGTACTAGCTTAGAACTTTGATGATGGTTATAGACAATGCTATGTATTTGATAATATATTTCTATGTTAATATAATATTAGTTTGGAGACATTTGTGGTGTTATCTAGTTACATTTGTGGTATTGTCTTAGTGGAGCTAAAATTATTACAGGTTATTTGTAATAGATATGTGGTTTAAGAACCTAGGAGGAAAAAAAAAAAAAAAAAAAACCTATAGTGGCGGGCAAAAACTACTGCTGAAGGACTAAAATTATGGTATAATTGAAGACCTATAGCAGCGTTTATAGCCTACCGCTAAAGCTTCACACATTAGCGGCGGGCATATCCGCTGCTAAAAGGTGCATACGGTCTATTGTTTAATAAGCCCTATAGCGGCACTTATTGCCCACCGCTAAAGGTTGTCACCTATAGCGGCACGCATATCCCGCCTCTAAAAGGTCACTTGACCCAAATGGTAGCTTCATATGGCGGCGATTTTCAGCCCGCCGCAATAGACCAAAACTGCTGTTAAATGGCAGATATATTGCGGCGCTTTTTGTTACCGCCACAGTAGATCTATAGCAGCACCGTAACAGTGGCAGGAAGAACCGCCGCAATAGCACCTGCCACTAAAGGTCAAATGTACCTTTAGCGGCACTTTTTTGGGCTTTTGTGGCAGTTTTGGCTTACCGCAATAGTACCTTTTTTTTTTTTTTTGGTAGTGTGTTAGTAACTGATATTTCTCAATATTCAAGTGCAAAGGTGTTAGGTGTGGCCTCTAATATTTGGACTAAAAACAAAAATAAAAATAAAAATTCTTTTCTTCATTAGTCTAAATATTAGAGGCCACACCTAACACCTTTGCACTTGAATATTGAGAAATATCAGTTAACGTGTGGCTATCATTAGAGGATCCTAGATTACTAGATAGTGCTGTAGTGGAGACTAATAAGAAGAGAAAAAAAAAATGAAATTGGTGGTTTGTTTGACTTTTGTGGTCTTAGGACTATAGAAAAGTTGTGTATTTCATGTTTTGCAATGAATTATTAATACTAATATTGTTGTTACTTTATTGTGTCAATAAATTATTACATTAAATTTGTTCAGTTATGTGGGGCATCTTCATTTTTTTGTTTGGGACTAATTTCATGGAGGGATGTTGTGGATTTGGGTGTCTCTAGCATTATTCGAAGAAAAGATATGAATAATTCATAAGCTAATAATGATGATTTAGTGTTACTAACCTCTATTGTTGATGTCCTAATATTTTAAAATCCTAAAATGAAATTTTGAAAAATCACCAACAATGAAATTGATATCAATTTATTGTAGTGTGATCTTGCATTGCATTTGCAAATATGACATAACGATGTTAATGAACATGATCAAATTTGATAAGCATACATTAAACTTGCCCCCCCTAAATTCGAAGTCTGACTCTGTCCCTGGGGATACTACAGATTGTCGGCATCTCTTGCTCTTTGAGCAATTTGTTTACTTTAATTTTCGTCTTTAATTTCTCTCTACCTCTGGAATCTTTATTTTATTATAGATAAATGCTAAGAGCTTTGCAACTTAATTGGTAGACAATTTTTGGTGTGTTTATGATATTCAAAGTTTGAATTCCCAATCTCCGTTGTAACTATTGAATTATCAAGAAAAAAAAAAGGTTGAAACTTTGTGCTGCCACGATTATGATTTTTTTTTTTTTTTTTTTTGACTCAAAGAAAAAGTAGAATCACAAAATTTCCTTTGGCATAACAAAAGTAAAAACTTATAATTGTTTTTTACATAATTTATTTTGTCAAGTGAATTATTTTTATTTATTATTTATTGAGGAGTTGTCTTGTCAATTGGAAAGAGAAGACATTGATTCCCTTCTTTTGTATTTTATTTTTGTTTAGTTCTACGAATTATTCAAGTTTCATCATTAAAAAAGAATATTTAAAAAAAATTGAGAGTTAATGAGTTAACATAATAAACGAGAACAAGATAATGCGTGATGAAACTGCCTTATAATCTATATATCTATATATCTATATATATATATATATATATATATATATATATATATATATATAATAATAGGTGAAACTGAAAGAAACTCAAATTAGAATTTCAAATTAGAGTTCCAATTTTACGCCATGTGTCCTAAATTATTTATTCTTAAAGAGTTTTATTTCTTAATTTTAGAATCAAATGTGGGACCACATCATAAATATTTATCCAAGTGAGTTATTAAGTAAAAAAACCAAAGAGTTTAGAATAAGTGAATCGTAAAAAAAAATAAATAAATAAATAAAAAAAAGGACAATTTACATTTTATACCTAATAATATCCTTACAAAATTTTTTAAAGAGTTAACAAAATATAAAAATGACTATCAATAATATTTAAATTTGTTAGGTTCTAAATGTTTAGAACAATTGGAAAATCGTGAACACAAACTTGTCTAGATATAGATTTTAGAGTCTATAGATTTTATTAGACAATGCTCAAGGTGATTCAAGTCAAGATTCAAGAAGATGAAAAGCTTGGAACAAGAGTTAGTTGAATCTAAAGCTAAAATTGAAAATTTGACTAGTACTAAGCCTGCTGTTGATAACAGAAGTGTTTCTGTTTCTCTTAAGCCTAAAACTGAGAAAGTTTATATCCCTCCTTTTAAGAGGAATAATAAAGAAAATACTTATTTTGCTAGGTTAGACAAAGGTAAAAGTTCTGATGTTAACGCTGAAGTTTCTAAACCTATGTCTAAATCTACTGTTAGAGAGCATAATAAATCTGTTTTTGTGCCTACTTGTCACCTTTGTGGTGTTGTTGGTCATATTAGACCAAATTGTTCTTTGTTGAGGCAAGAACCAAAGCCTGTGACCGAAAACCCCACTAGGAATACTGATGTTCCTAAATTTGTTCCTGTCTGCCACTTTTGTGGTGTTCGTGGTCACATTCGTTCTAATTATCATAAACTGAAATTTAAGCATTCTATGTTTCAGTCTAGGATTTGTGATGATATTTCTCCTGCCATAAGTCCAAATAAATTGTTTCATATGCTTTTGAAAAATTTAAGCTTGTTGGCTTGTGAAAGAAATTTGCAGGATTTTAGTCTTTCTCAGAAGATTGGTGTAATCCCTCAAATACACTCTGCTTCTCATGGATTTTCACCTACAAAGCCGAAAACTCGTGCTAAATTGGTGAGAAAAGATTCTCTAAGGTGAGTGTTGCTGACTTGTCCCTGATTTAATTCTTTCAATTGTTTGTGGACATGTCTTGTTTTTGTTTTTGGTTGTTTTGTTTTTTAAGTTTTTTTTTTTTTAAAAAAAAAATCCAAAAACACTGAAAAATTTTCAAAAAGACAAATTTTTTTTTTTGAGTCTTGTTTTATTTTTCTTTGAGGATTACATGAATTATGATATCTCTCTCTTGATTTAGAACATGCTTGACATTGTGAAGAAACTTGAATAGTATGTGTTATATATGTGCTAAGCTATTTTTGATTTTGTATGAGTATGTACTAGTTTGTACATATACTCATGGGTTAACTAAGAAATTGATATTTCTTGTTTGTGTACCCTCTATAACTTAGTTAAGCACTGTTATGCATTGCATTTGCATTGTTCATTTAGCATAATGTGTGCTTTTTTGTTTTTGGTCATATAATTTTTAAAACCAAAAAGATTTTTGTGTTTTGTATTTCACATCTTGGATTTATAATCAAGGATTGGCCATATTATCTTTACATAACAAGTTTATGTACCTTGTTTAGCTTTGATGAGCTTTTTTTTTTTTTTTTTTGCACTGGACTAGTTGAAACTTTGTAGTGCATGTTGTGTGGGAAAGATGTTTATGGTGTTTATGACTTTGTCTTAATCTTGAAGTCACATGTTATTTGACTGTCGGACTTGATCCTTTTGAGAAAGGCATAAATAACCATCTCACCACTGTTCACTAGCCAATCATGAACACCTTAGTGCATATCGTAAGATTTTATGCTCGAGAAAGTGTAGCACATGCACAAAAAGAACATAAGGTGTAGCCTCGGTTTAATTGCTTAATGCTTAAAATTGGTGTGTACTATTAGGCTTGATGCCAAATCACATAATTAAAATTGGTGTGTACATTATCCTGGCTTTTTAATAAGTTTCTGAATAAATTAAAATTGGTGTGTATATTATGAGGCAAAATTCAAGAAACTTACATGATTGCAAGCTTATGTTCTAGGAGATGTGAGAGTTATATGATGTAACTCTTTAGGTGATAGTCTCTTTTAAATTCTATGTGATGAATTTTGTAGACTTTGTGATTGATTGCTATTCACATATCACCTCACATGTATCTCAAGCTTTTACTAGTTGCACATACTACACAAGTTACTCTTTGCTAAACTTGGTACATTATATTGTGTGTGATTTTGTTGTGGCCATCTAAGATTAAAAGTTCCTTGATTTTAATGCAAAATGTGTTTAATGTTTGCGCTTTGAGGACAAATTGATTGAAAATCTTGATTTTGGAAGATCTGGGTTGAATTCAAGTGTTTTTGAAAAACTTTTCGTCTCATACTCATGCATTTTTTTTATAAAACAATGTGCTTTGAAGAGTTTCTGCATTAAAATGCTCTGTTTTTCAAAAATCAGATTTTTCCAGAATTTCGATCGATCGAACCTGTTTTTCGATCAATCGAAATTGCGATTAAAATTTTTGGTTTGAGTCTGCCTGACTCGATTGATGTTCGATCGATGCTCGATCAATCGAAACTAAAAAATTTCAGTTTTTAATTATTTGTTAAAAATTTTTTTATGCATCATTTGTGTTTAGGATTCACATGCATTGATTGTTTTTGTATCCATCTTGCAGTTTTGCAGTCATATCTCTCATTGTTTTCACGCATAACATGCATACACTTTACTAAATTGGGTACTTAACTTGATTTAAAAATTGATTGATTAATTTTTGAGCTATGTACTTTCTAGTATATGCCTTTTTTATGTATGAACTGTAGAAAATATTTTTCTTAAGAGATATGATGGATAATCAATGTGCAAATATTTTCTCTACTCATGCAACTGTTTATGGGTCACATAGTGCCATGTTTGCATTTTATTGAAAGAGAGAATATTTTTTTCTTCATGTGTATCCTCAACTTAGTTTTTTTTTAAAACTTGGTTTGTGTCTTTTTATTTATCCCCACCCTCTTTATTTTTTCCCAAAACTGTTTTTCCCAACACTTGTTTTGTTTTTCCTATTTTAATAGGGGGAGAAGTTTTTTTTAACCTTTGTGGTTCTTAGGGGGAGTTGTTGCTCTTCATAGGGGGAGTTGTCTCTATTTTCTCTTCCTCTGTTGCGTATGTTTTCTGTCTACCTTCTGATTAGGTAGTCTTTATCAATACGTGACAAAAAGGGGGAGACAATAGATGACCTGTTTGTTTTGAAAGGGGGAGAATATAAAAACTTTTTGAAGTATCTAACTTAGGGGGAGAGTTAGAATTTACTTTTATTTTTTTATTCTGTTTCATATTATTGTTTATATGTCTGTCTTTCCACACATGCGGTGATGTGTTTGTTGAGTGTTTCAAGAAAGACAGGTACATTCTGATCAAGACCTTCTACCTCTTATTGGCAACTTCTAGGTTAGGAGTCTTAGATTGGGATTTGTGATGTAATTGGGCATTTTATTGTATTGGGTTGTTCTTGTATTTGAGCATTTCATTTTGTATGAAAGTTTTGTCACGAATTGCCAAAGGGGGAGTTTGTTAGGTTCTAAATGTTTAGAACAATTGGCAAATCGTGAACACAAACTTGTCTAGATATAGATTTTAGAGTCTATAGATTTTATTAGACAATGCTCAAGGTGATTCAAGTCAAGATTCAAGAATATACAAGCTACAGGAAGAAGACTTCATATTCTGCCTGGTTCGATCGATCGAAGAACAGGCTCGATCGATCGAAAGTCGTATCTGCAGAATTTTAATTAAACCCAAACAGCAGTTCAAGCCCATTTAGGATTAGGGTTTCTAATCTACTTCTCCCAGTATATAAAGGAAACCCTAAGCACGTTTTTATAAGGCTTTTTAGAGAGAAAAGAGTGTGCCTCTTTTGTATTTAGGGATTTGTACCCAAAAGCTCTCTTATGTCTTCTACCGGTGTTATTCCTTGAAGAATCTCAAGATCAGATATTGTAGAAGTTGCTGCCTTCTCTAGTCATCAAAGGTGCTGATGATCTAAACCTTCAAGGGTGGTCTTGGAGTCACAAACAAGAGAGTTTGTGTTGCTAAACCTTTGAGTGGGATCTCAAAATCACAAACGGGGGTGTTTGTGTTTTGCAGAGGCCAAAGAAAGAAGGAGTCCATGGATTCGGAGCTTGCACGTGGTCGTGTCAGTAAGTTCTATTGGTGGGTAGCAATAAGAAGCCGAGCGTGGGGGCTTGTAAGTCTTATTGTATGAACTTCGATTCTTTCTAGTGGATTTGCTTTTTACCTTGAGGATAGCTAGGTCAAATCCTCCCCAGGTTTTTTCCGGTTTGGTTTCCTGGGTGATCATATCTTGTGTTATTTATCTTTCCGCTACTATGTATGATATGATCTTTGTAATTGTGATAACCTAGATTTGTTAAATTGGACTAAGTAACAACTTGGCTAATTATCTAGGTTAAATCAATTGTGTTTTAAGGGGTCTAAAAACTAACAAAATTATATATATAAGAATTAAATTATGTATCTTATTATATATCTTTAAGTGTATCAATGCATATGCATGAGGTAACAAGCTAGTGAAGATAATGTAATCTAACGATGGATTTGTCAAAATTTGCATCCAATTAGAAAATTTTGAGTGGTGTAATATTGTTTAGAGTAACACTAGGTGTAACTTGAATCCAATTAATATATATCAATTAGTTGGGTAATTACTAAATGCATTGAATTTCATATATTAATTATCCATAGATGGTGCACCAATTATTTATATATATCAAATGAATTTATATTGCTATTTTCATAAATTTTATATAAAATTAACCATTGATTTGTAATATGACATTTTTTTCCATGTTCAGTTAATTTGGCACAAAACCATCAAAAGGTAAAAACAAATTTAGTAACACATGATATAAAAAATATAAAAAATATTTGTTTGCTCAAATTAGTAATAAAAAATATTCATAATAAAAATATAAAAGATAAAAGAAAATTTAATTATATGTAATAAAAAATATAAAAGATTATTTTATGCTTAAATATGTAATTCCCATATGGGATTTGATTGAAGAAAATAGCACTCATGATTTTTTCTTTTTTCTTTTTTTTTGTTCTGTTTTAAATTTGGTAAGGAGGTGACAAAAAAACTGAAGAGAATGATAAGTGTCGATTGGGTTGGAAGCAAGTTGGCTACCCCTCATAGGAGGTTAGTTTGATGAGCTTAGTCGATACAACGTTGCTAATCCTATGAGGGACTTAAATTGGGTCTATTGTTCTAGTGCACTAAATCCATTATGATCATGACATGTGCCCATTTTTTTATTATATGTCATTATTGCAAAGGGGTCTAGTTTTAATAATAAATCACGACATTAATTTAGCACCAAAGAAACTTAAGAAAAAAAATTAGTTACAAATTTCTAGATGCAATGCATTAGATTTTCCAAATAGATCAAAAGATCTATTTACAATAATTTAATTTTCCTTGAAAAATATAACAATTTTTGTGTTTCATTGATCAATGTAATCATGTATTTGAATTTAATTGATCAACCTAATATATGACACCAAATGAATTATTCCTTAGTTTTTTTTTTTTGAAACTTAATACTTATTTGTTCTTTTTGTTGAATTCTTTAATTAGTTAATTGTTTTTTTTTTTTTATCTACTTTGTTTGATTAAATCTATCTATATCTCATTAATTATTTTATGTCTTTTCTTTTTCTTTTATTTTTTTTATTTTTTTAATACTAAATAGATGTTGACTTGGATATTTATGAAAAAAATTGGTTCATACTTTGGTCACCCTAATACACTTTGTTTGGAAGTTCATAAAGGATTAGTATGAAATGGAACGAGCAAGTCATAAAGGAACTTAAAGGAATAAAATGAAATGTATTTAAGTAATAGAATGAAGTGGAAAAAAAATGTAATAAAGTAATCTTGTTTGGATGTTTTAAGATAAAGGAATAGAAATGAATAGAATGTAAGTAACATTGTTCAAGAGTAACATAAAAGGATTGAATGAAATCATTTTATAACAATATTATAGTATTATATCCCTATTTTAAAATACAAGACTCATTGTTTAGGGGTATTTAGGGAGTTTTAGTAAAAAAAATCATTACTTCTAATTCATCATAAGGCAAAAGAGAAGAATGAGGGTTCCCACTTACCAATTTCATTTTCTCCTACATAAACCCCCCAAACAAGGAAATTGAAAGAATATTCCCAAATGATTCATTTCATTCAATTCATTTCCCTCATTCCAAACATAGTATAATTGAAATCCTGGTTCTACCATAGTTGAAACAACAGGTCAAATGTCAAGGTAACCCGGCCAAATCCCCGAATACTTAATCAAGAGTACATTGATAACCTATTAAACATGTACTATCTGAGTCATGTTTTGTGCAAAACAAGCATTGAATGAAACTAGACAATCTTTGTAGGAAAAAGTTAACACATGCTGTAAGGACATTGATTTATGAAATATTTTTAGAAATTTATTATAAGAAAAATAAAAAAATAATTTATATATATATATATATATATATATATATATTTATTTATCATAAAAATGGTAATAAAGTTTTCCTAAAGTAGGCTATTAACAAATGCCTTAAGGGTTTCTATTATCAGACCCTTCAAATAAGCTAAGACATATAAGTTGAAAATTAAATGTTATCCTATCATTGAATAATGTAAGGTGTTGATTCTTTTTTCTTTTTCTTTTTCCTTTTTTTTTTTTTGTTTTTTTTTTTTGTTTTTTTTGTTTGAGAAGACGTAAGGTTTTGATTCCAAAAAAGGAAAATGCCCAATTCAAGAAAATTGTGTGGATTATTTCTTTATTTATTTTGTTATACAAGATAGAATTTCTAATCTAGCCTAATCTAAGTATATATGTATGTGAAACTTCTTACTGGAGACTTGAACCCTGACCCTTGTCCCTTCACACCCCACAAGCATTTATACTTGTGGAGTGACCACCGCACCAAGGTTGTGCGGTGGTAATTGTGTGGATTATTTATACATGGTAAATATACGATTACATATGATAAAGCGTGTCTTTTCGTCCAATGTTTCTTTCTTTCTTTTTGGGCCAAAGATCGTCCCTCTAATAAGGTTTACACAATATTGAAAATCAATCCCTTTCCTCAGTTTAGTATAAATGTAAAACGCATTAACCCCTTGCA
The DNA here is from genome assembly GCA_028535165.1 of Quercus tomentella. Taxonomy (NCBI): domain Eukaryota; kingdom Viridiplantae; phylum Streptophyta; class Magnoliopsida; order Fagales; family Fagaceae; genus Quercus; species Quercus tomentella. Next base: position 61,981,196 of record JAPQVY010000155.1, on the reverse strand, counting down.
TGCTACTATAAGAGCATGTTTGGTAAACTGTAAGAGGCACTGTAATGTAACAGTTATTCCTATGGTTTAGCTATTCTATAGTTTGGTTATATTTTTATTACAGGGATTAATAATTCTTTATGAATAACTATTCTTTAAATTGAGGAATAACTATTCATCTCTAAAAGGGTTGTAATAGCTATTCCTTAGTAGATGTAATAATTTCTAACATTAATATATTTCCAAATAAATAAACTTTCCATATCCACCTAACAATTATGGAAATAAAAAATCATAAAAAAAAAAAAACTCATCTCTCTAAAATTTAAAATATATTATTTTCTAAGAAATATAATTGTATGAATGAGATATTTCCTAAAATAGATCATAAGTTTTATTCTAACGTTAGAAACTCACAACCAAACTAATTAATAGGTTTAGTTATTCCAATATAATACATTTTATTCCTGGTAATAAAGATTACCATTCCTATTGTAATCCACATTCAATGTACCAAACGTACCTTAAAATGTAAAAAGCATCAACCCTTTGAATGCTCTATCCACTATCTGTAATCATTGTGGGAAAGAGGGAGTTTATAAATACCAACTACATTATACTTTTTCCATCACAAATAAAGACCTACACAACTTAAAATGGCTAAGAATCTACTTTATCTTTCAAAATCTTTCCTTCTTTTCTCAATTCAACTTCTTGTAATTCAATCTGGTAGTCTTACAAATGCCAGTCAGATCCCAAAATTTTCCAATTCCTTGAAAGATCTAGAACTATCTCAACAAGTTTGGATACTTATACTACAAAGATTCAAACAACTTTGAAGATGATGAGTTTGATGAGGCCTTGGAGGTCGCCATCAAAACATACCAAACATATTTTCATTTGAAGGTTACTGGAAAGCTTGACACCGACACCATTAAACAGATGTCAATTCCGCGTTGTGGAGTTCCTGACATTATCAATGGTAGTCTAACACAACCACAGTTTGAATTTTTTCCTGGTAATCCAAGATGGCCATTTTATAAGCGTAACCTCAAATACGCGTTTCAATCCAGTGCTCCGCCTAATGTAGAGTTGGTTGACATAAAAGAAGCCTGCACATATGCTTTCGGAGAGTGGGCGAGATTCTCTGATTTTAGATTTGAATTCACAGATCAAGTTGAAGATGCCGACCTTGTTTTAGGATTCCACCGCGTTGATCACGGGGACGGTCTACCTTTTGATGGGCTTGGTGGCGATTTTGCTCATGCGTTTCCTCCAACAAATGGTAGGTTGCATTATGATGCAGATGAGATTTGGAATAACAGTCTTGACCTACTTCCATATCAGACGGACCTGAAGGCCGTTTCACTTCATGAGATAGGGCACCTTCTTGGACTTGGTCATAGCGCGTTTGAACTATCCATTATGTATCCTGCAATTAGAGTAGGAAAAACCAAGAGGGGTTTGAGCTCAGATGATATGGACGGTTTACTTACTTTATACTCTAGATCCTAGCTAATAACAATATCATCCGGTTCGGAGGGTAGAGTCAAGTATTATGGGTGGCTAGCATAATGAATTCGCAGTGAAAGGATGAAAAGAATAAAGAATTTATGTACAAGTTATATGTCAGTATAATTCACTTCTTTTGCCACAATATTTATTATTGCTTACAACCATTTCAAGATTATTTGGTCTTCTTAAGTTGCAACTTTTCTGATTATTAAACTCTTCTACTATGATTATATTAGAGAAAAGCTGGAATGCTACAATAAAAATATAATAAATGCAAAATACAAATAATAGGAAATGTGGCAATCACCCTATGCCTTAACAAAAACTAACTGATGTGTTATTTTTCATTGATTTATTAGACTTAAAAATTAATTAATTTGGAAAAAATTAAGTTATTACCTAAAGAAAAAAAGTTCTATAATTTTGCACAAAAATTATATACAGTAAAAGTTAACTTTCCCAAACAAGCACTTGCTATATATTGTTGTCTCATTTATTTTTCCACACATGATTACTGCAATATCAGTTATGTGGCATGTCAAACCTAATATGAATTAAAAATCATAATTGTGATTAAATTAAATCAACCTAGGTCAAGCTATCTAACAAAATAGAAACTGAATAATCATTGAATTTCATTGAATCCTCATTGCATGAATGCATCATTGGTTTTTAGCCTAATTTTGAAAGCTAAGCATTCCATTGAATCCTCATTGTAGGATTGTCCAAGGGAGTCATGAACTTGACTCACCCGAAGGACCTAAGCCAAAACCAAACCGATTTGGTGCTGGGCGGTTGGCAGCGGGTTAGAACCTTCAAAACTCGATTTTGACAAGTTGAGTCTCAGTTTCTTTCCTCCAAAACTTGAGAAAACCATCATGACTAAAATCCTAAGGAAACTCCTGCTAGATCTAGTGAGATTTCCACTAGATCCGATGATGTTTTAGTCGATCCATTAACATATCTAACTAGATTCGGTTAGATCTCATGGGATTTGATGAGATTTCCACCGAATATTTGTTGCAATTCGTCGGAATCTCAATTGTTGGCACCTCTCTTAGTTTTTTCTGAAATTTACTTGACCTTTGGTTGAATTGACTCGATATAACCTATTGATGTTACTAGCTGGCAGGGAGTCTTCCGTTTTGCCATCTGTGGTGATCTGGTCAAGTTGGGTGGAGCCCAAACCTGACTCAGACCAACCCATGGACAACCAGTTGTATGCATTATCAAAGGCTTTTTTTAAAGATATAAAGGCTTAATTTAGTAGTAGAAATGAATATTGATCTACTACTAAATTCATCTACAAAGGCCTAAATTAGCAGCAGATGAATAGTCATTTTTAATTATATTATCTTTTTAAATCATTTGCTTGAAGAAGAGGTGACATGTGTTATCATATTGTTCTTGGAGAAATGTACATGTGTCATCGTTGCAAGCATCCACCATGCTAAGGACCCAACTTTTATAATATAGACAATCAAACTGTTGAATTGAGAAAATACTAAATTAATGCTGGGAATTTAAAAAGGCAATCAAGTTTGTAATAATGATAAAGAAAAAAAGAAAATAATGAAATTAAGATTAACAATGGAAGACCACCGCACACCCTTGGCGTTGTAGACACCTCATTTTGTACTCGTTAATAAATTTTGGTCCTTGGCCCCAATGATAAGCTTGACGTATATCAACCAAGGGTAATTAAAGAGTTCACGAAAGTTTGGAAGTAATCACAGCTCAAAAGTGCTCAAATCGCGTTGAAAACGATTTTGAAAAATGACATTTACTCATTGTTTTTACCATAACTTTTTATCCACAAAGAATTTTTGAATGAAGTTCATTTCATTGGAAATTACACGTCTTGGAGATGCATGCGTACACATGCCCTGACCATGCGTATGCAAGCCAATTTTCTGGGTTCCAGAACTTCAATTTTAGGGGCCCAAAACATCATTCTTTGATGTGGTCCGGCCCCTAGACCCTTAGGAATGTCCAAAGACCATTAAAAATCCTGAAAACCCTAGTTATACATATAAATACTCATCTTATATCTCCAATCAAAATGCTAGCTAGAGAGAGATTTCTTTTGGCCTCCATCTTCTCTAAAACCCTAATCCTCTTTTCTAATACTCCTGCACAAGACTTAAGCATGTATTTTATAGATTCAAAACATCTCTTTAGTTAGATATTTTCTATTTTTATTTCTCAAAACCTTTTTTAATTAAACTTTGTTCTTGAGTTGTGATTCCTAAAAACTATTGTTTTCTTTAATTCTCTTGTTCTATCAATCTAATCTTTGTATTGTAAGCACTAAGGAGTCAATTAAATAATCTCAAACTCATAATCTCAAGTGTAAAGTTGTAATTTACAACTATGTATTTTGTTGGCTTTATTCCGTGTCAAATTTGATTGTAATTATGTTCAATCTTTTGTACCCTATATTTCATATGGGTTTTATTTGTAAGGGTTGTGTGAGAGAGAGAGAGAGTGTGAAGACTCAAGGCATTGAAGACTGAAGTGTTTTCGTGGGTAGCTCACGAGTAAGCATCCCGCGAAGTGATGCATGTGCCTTGCACATGACTGGAATGCGAAGAGATAGGACAGGATGGAGACAGCTGGTTTTCGCGAGTATCTCGTGGGTAAGGCCTTCCCGCGAGACACCCGCGAAACATTCTATTTTGCCAGACTGTCATTTCTAATACACACTTTCTATGCCTACACTATATATATCCACATTACCCACAGATGTTGAGAAGTGCTTCTGAATGAAAATCCTAGCCATAAACCTTGAGAGTTAGAGATTGTGATACCCACATTTCTCTACACAATTACTTGTGGATTTTCCTCAACTCCTACCTCTCCATTTCCATATCTTTGAGAGGTTGATAGCCCAAACACCTACCACATTCTTTCAGAGTGTTCAGTGAGGTTTTGGTGCTGCTGGGAAGCATTGGAAGAAGCCAGGCTTTGGCGGATGCAATCAGGTGGATTGCGGGATCCGGAGAACTAGACAAGACACGGTTCTGAGAAGCCTTGTTGGAGTAGGAGCTTGGAGGGCTTAGGTACATCGGGTAGATTACGTTCATCAAGCAAGGTAAGTGTTCTTTCCATGAACTCATCCTTTGTTTAACATGATTCACATGAGTTCTTGATATAGTTTATTTATTGTTTTATTTGATTTCTTTATTGTTTTTAATTCTTTATCTATGTATTAATCTGATTTTTAGGTTGTTTATAATCTGTTTTGGTTATTCTTATTTTACTATTTTAGTTTCATGTAAAGTTTAACATGTTTATTTGTTTGATGTAGTTAACTATACTTGTTGATTTGTTTCATGTTTATTTGTTTATATAGATGCTTTGTGTTATTTGTTTTATGTTAGTTTAGTTTTTAGAGTTTCTAACATGCTTGTTTGATTTTTATGTTTATATCTTTGTTTGATTAAATCTACAAAAATGTGATTTTTTGAATTTGTGCTAAAGGATGTGTATGCATCATAGAGTATGCGTGTGCATGGTTCAACCATGCGTACTCATAGTTGAGTATACGTACGCACCCCGAACCCAAATTAAGGCAAAAATCTTGTTTTTATTATTTTAATCATTTTTTACATGTTATATGATTCTGTTTGACTCTGTTTAGGTTAATTATTTTTCATGTTTGTTTGAGTCTTTTTAACATTTTTGGTTTATTTGATTTTTTTTCCCTGTGTGTTTTATTTAATTGTCAACTTTCGATGTTTAATTTATTTTATTTGATTATGTTTTATTTGTTTCCTTTTATACTGTGATGTGATCTTTTTTTAACATGTTATGTGTGTTATTTTATTTAATTGCATGATGTATGTCTAGTTTAAGGATTAGAGTTCTTTTAATAACTTCTTTATCTAAATATGGCCTAGCAAGACATAATGGAAGCCGGCCCACAAGTCGAGTGGTCTTAGATGCCTAACACATTCCCAAGCTGTACCCAAACTCCAGACCTATAATCTGGTATATAGACCTATGCGTGTAAGTGATTGAACCAAAATGCCCAATATGGTTCCTAGACCAAATCTAGGTAGTGACTCCATGTAATTCACCATTTGCCATGGTCCACTCCAAAGGCCGAGGCGTATTCCCTTGCACCCACAAGCGTGATGACCAGTCCATAAGTATAAGTGTTTATGGGTTATGGGGGGTAAGGGTCTGGGTTCAAATGTCCAAGAGGGAACTTCATGCTTATACATACACTTATATGGACAAAGTTTAGCTACAAAATTGGTTGTAGCCTTGGTCTACAACCTTACTTAATATCTTTTTATTGAAGGTGAATTTTGACAAATCCACTGTTAGATTATATCTTCTTCTTATATTCTTCATGCTTGCAAAATTTTTAGAAAATTTAAGATCAATAGCTATGTCATCGATAAATTGTTTAAATTGCAATATTTTGTAGTTTAAACTTATGCATAAAATATAAGCTTATAGATCATATAGTAAATAATATCCGGTTGACACAAAATTTGACATGTGTATTAAAAGCGTAAAGAACATGCAATTCAATGGTTAAAATTTTAAAATATGAAGTAATGTTTATTTTATTAAAAGCATCCACAGCAGATGTGGCAAAAATTATGCCATTTTGCAACATCAAAGACCTACTTTATTATTTTACCACATCATTTTACAACATCCCATTTATCAGATGTTTTATCATACAATTCTATACCCTACACATTAAAATAATATCTACAACTCATCAAACACAATCAACAGCCACTGCAAACAACCAACAGCCACCACCACACAACCACCACATCCTCCACAACCTAAAACACAATTCAAAACAAACCCACCACAGCCGTTAATCTCTGCCATTATTGAAAAAATTTAAGGTTTTGGATGTGTTTCTTGCTCTGTTTTGGTTTGGAGGCAGAGAGAGATCCTTGATTGATCAATACCCAGCCACAACCACGGCCCCACGCCGCCATTGCACCACCACGACCCAAACAATCAACGACACCAACCCATTACAAAATCACCCCAAACAACCACGGCCCCACGCTGGACCCCATTACAAATCACCCCAACAATCAACGACACCAACCCAGGCACGATCGCCGCCTTGGCCCAATCGGTCCACCCGATCGTGTTGAAAGCGAGCGCGATGAGCCACGGGCGAAGAAGAAAGCGAGCGCGATGAGCCACAGGATCGGATCTCCGAAGGCGGAGAATGCGGCGGCGAACGTCAGCGTCTTGGTGAGCACGGAGGCGCCGAGGTCGAGTAGGGCGACGGCACTGAGAGAAACAGGGAGTGGGAGACAGAGAGACAGAGTGAGGTTTGAGAGGAGAGGATTGGGGTTTGAGGGAGAAGAGAGGGAACCGGAGAGTAAGAGAGAAGAGAAAAGAAAAAATGAAGGGAGAGGAGAGAGAAAAAGAATATAAAACAATAAAAAAGTTTGCCACATTTGTCCGTACCGTTGCAACTTTGCAACGGTACTGTAGCTATGTTGTATAATTTTTGAGATTTGGCACATCTCATAAAGCATCATTTTTATGTTTGGTGTGGTAAATGTGCTAAATATTTGGCATTTGGCACATTTACCACACCTGCTGTGGGTGCTCTAAAGTAAAGTTGTAGTTTTAGGCTACAATCAGTTTTGTAACTAAATTTTGTCCCACTTATATTAGGTTAGAGTATAATTCTATCTCAAATCCCAAAAGGCTAACAAAGGAAGCAGTGAGAATTTAAAACTTCAATCAATCATCAAGAGGGAAAACAAGAAGTGAGAAAAATATGAGTAAAGAACAAATAAATAAATGATGAAAAAGGCAAAATGAAAATTCAAATTAACTAATCGCAATTTCCAAATATATAAATTGATAAGAATGCAAATTGTCATATTTTTCTCCCTTAATGTTTAGTCTTTTATATTTATTTGGTGCCTACATGTACTCATTATTCTTATATTTTGATTTAGGATGCAAATGGAGGGGTTAAGTGCAAAACGTAGCTAATTGGGCGATTCTGGACAGCTTTGACGTCGCTTCGTAATCTTGGCATAACTCTCTCATCCAAGCTCCGATTGAGATGATTCAAGATTCTATGGAACGCCAAGACAAAGCTCTACAACTTTCATGTTTTGAGTTTTGAGAGATACGGGCTGAATCAAGGTCGAAATCGGGCTTGAAGTTGCTGCACCTGCACTGCTGACGTTCTGGAATGTTCCTTTGCTTGCAATTCTAATATGCAGATCTGATGGGGTTTATTTTCAGAAGCTTCCAGATCTGGTGCATGAAATTTCCAGCTGAAAAACACCACTTTCCTAGTTATATTAGGACTTTGTTTTATTTTTAATATTTTTCCTTAATTAGTTAGATTTGGATATTATTATTGAGAATATTTTTAGGAGATTTTGTAGGCTTGGGAAAGGGGGAATTAACGTGTAAAAGGGGGAGGAGAAATCAGAATTGGAGACACACGCCTCTCTCTCCCCTCTTCTCTGATTTTTTCCTTTGAGTTTTCATCATGGCCCTACTTGGCTAAACTTTTATACTTGGTCGAAGGAAACTGAAGTCTGGGAATCAATAAAACTGTGAGATCTAATCGTTTAATTACTAAGAGGCCTACTAGTTTATTATTCGTTGCAATCTACTGCTAGGTTAGATATCGAATCCGTAATTGTTTGATCTCTCTAACTTGTGAAGCAACCAAGATTTAATAACTTGCTGCATCAGAAATTATTAGATCTTAGGAAGAATGCTCGACTAAATTAAATGCAACCTCTTGTGTTTATGTTGTTTAGTTTCATCGATCTCTCTAATTCTTAAGGCTGCTACTAGATTAAACCTTTAACGCTTGTCCTGGGTTGTTTAGTAGTTAGGGTTTATTAGATCGCTTGTTTTCTAATTAACTACGAATAAGGAGAGATAGGAAAATTGTTCTGATGGTGAATATTCAAAGTGTGAATTGATATATACTTGTATCAATGATCAGTTGTAAAATTCAGATGGTAGATGTTGACTTAGACCAAGGTTTGTTCTTTTGATTAATTTCGATACTTTAATTTGAATTCTTCCTTAGTTGTTGTTGTTTTTTTTTTTTTTCCCCCCTTAAAATTGTTTTCATTATACTCCACCCCCCCCCCCTCTCCTTGTTCACGTAGCATAAAACTAGGCTAGATACTCTTCGTGAGAACGATCCTTACTCGCACTACTACATATATTTTTAGGAGTATAGGTTTTATTTTTGATTGCCTGCGACAGCACACCATAAATATATATACATACAGAACAATTATGCTTTAAAGCATAATTAATAACTTCCACATTTTAAGAAAAAAATTAAACTATTATTATGAATTATTTAAATTGAATTTGAACCTATATGTCACTACATTATGGTTTTCCCATCACAAATACAGACCTATACGTAACCTAAAATGGCTAAGAATCTCTTTATCTTTCAAAAGCTTGTTGAGGTTCAAAATGTAATAAGGAGCCAGACTCTTAAAAATGAAAAAAAAAAAAAGAAAAAAAAAAAGAAAAAAAAAGGCCCAACCCATGAAGATAGAAAAGGAAGACAGCTTGGCCCTTAGAAACAGAAGAGGGGAAGCCCAGCCCATGGGAAGAAGAGGATAAGTCTTAGGCCTTAGGTAAAAAATGAGAAAGATGAAGGAAGTTTAGGCTAGTGACATAAGGAAGGAGTGACACCCGAGAAAGCCTAAAGGGGCAAGTAGGAGCTGGGCTGGAATTGCACACGATTTGCCAGCCTCAGGGAGTGAATCCTCAAGAAAAGGCTGGCAAAGGGGAACCATGACGTGGACAGCTCAGAATAGCATACTCATGAAAAAAGGGGGCACGAAGAGTGAAGGAGGTCCTGTTGAAATCATCTACCTATGGTCTAGAAGAGAGTGATGAGGACAGATGGTGGTTTCGGGACCAACACCTAATGAAGGAACCTAGGACCTTGGGCAGAGCAGAGAAGATGAACCAAGAAGGAAGGTGGCCAGGAGCCTTTCCAGCTACACCATCAGCAAGAAGGAATCTATCCCATCTGGGGGAAAGAAACAAGTTACGAGAAGTCAACATCAAAACCTCAGAACTTTGAGGTGTCCTTTTAAGGTCTTGGGGAAAGAATAAGAAGCCTTGACCTTGGAGAAGAATTTGGACTTACTTAGAAAGGATCTCCCATAGGAGGAAAGTCAGCAAGTGGGCTTTTGGTTGCTAGTCCCCAAGAAAGTGAAGTAAGAGAACAAAGAGGAAAGGATCAGCCACCAATGTTTCAGACAAAACATTGGTTTTGGTACCCAGAGCACAAGTGGAATGGATTGTTAACATGGAAGAACCCTAAAAAGGGCACTATAAAAGGGGGGAAGCCCTAGCCAAAGGGGGCATTCAATAAGAAGCATTCAAGATACAAGAAAAGAATACCCGAAAGAGAGTGGAGAATCTAAAATAGAGTGAAGAGTAAAGGCATTGTGAAGGATCCTAGAGTGAATGTTGGAGGATACACTTGAATTAAAAGGGATTCAAACTTCACAAGTCTTGGAAGCCTTATTTAAGTATGTGATTTTTGAACTTTATCAAGCTTTGTGACATATCCCAACAAAGCAAGACCCAATGTACTCAAATAAATAATATAATAAAGCATAATCTCACTCTATTTAAGGATCTCTAACGTTCTATTTGCACTTCTTTATTTTATTTGCCGTTCCTTGGATTCACTCAACCAATATAAATATGTATATCTATATGTATATTTGTGTTGTGGAATTCATGTCTTGTACACAAATTGGCTCGTAAAACAGCCCAACAAGGTCGCGGTGAGTCAAGCCTAGTCCAACTAACAATCAAACACCCATCTTTGGAGGCACAGGATCCTTCCTCAACATTGGGCCTAGGTACCATCCAAAACAGGAACCCACAAAATTTTAGTTCTCCTCTTTTATCCCATTTCTATTTTTTTCCAAGAGCCTTATAACATAATTGGCATCTCCCTATTCACAAAGTGCTTGGGGAGTTTTGGGGGAAAAATGTTCGAGATGCGGGTTTAGCAAAATATTGTAACTATTACAAAAAAAAAAAAAAAAAAAAAAAAAATCCTTTCTCATATATATATATATATATATATATTTATATACACATACACTTTAGTTGCTAACCTATGCAATGCACGAGAATAGTTACTGAATGAGTTTTAGGGGGAAAAAAAACCATTATTTTTTAGTTGGAGTAGTAAGAAAAAATGCATGAAATTAAAAAGAAAATGATATTTAAAAAAAAAAAAATAGCACAAAATTTTATTAATTAGGCAGAAGAAAGCAATGTTTTTTATTTATTAGTTTTTATTGGGAAGGAATAAGAGATAGAATGTTGCGTCTCTAGTTAGTCTGTGTTGTATATATAGGTATATATAATATAGGTTGAAATATATATCTATGCCAAAATATGCCAACTGAAAGGTCATAACCTTTCAAATTTAATGTACCAAAAGGTATCTATTAAAAAGTGATAACCCTTCATATTGGATATAACAAAAGGTGTCTATTGAATGATGTGCTTATTGGCTGAAGATGTGCCTATTGAATGAAAATGTGTCTATTGACTAAAAATGTGTCTATTGAATGAAAATGTGTCTATTAATAAAAAAGATGCTTATTAAGTGAAAATGTATCTATTAACTGAAAATGTGCCTATTGAAAAATGAAAACGTGCCTATTGACCAAAAATGTGCCTATTGAAAAATAAAAAGACACAAATGTTCAGTTTTTAAAATTTATATGTGGCATTAACTTATGTAACCATGTGGCACGATGAGAAATGGTCAATGAAAATTCAAACTTTTTGCTTTTATACTCTCTCTCTTTATATATATATATATATATATATATATATATAAGGATTTTTGTAAATATAACTTTGGACTTGAATTTGAGCCTATAAGTCATGCAAAAATTAAGGGGATTTCCTTGAGACCCTTATTTGAGCTTATCAAGCATGGGAATGAGGGAGTACTATATAAAGACTAACTACATTATGGTTTACCTTACAAATACAAACTGATAGTTTTCCATTAGAAACTGGTAGTAGAAATAGAAATAGCTATCGTTAGAAGTTTAGATAACACATTAACAATATAAATCCCCACAATATTATATTCCAAGAATTAGTAGTTTCCTTTTATATGAAGAAGTTAGTTGTTGTTACAGATGCTAATGGCCCATACAAATATTTATGTAAGGCTTTCTTTTTGCATCTTTTTTTTTTTTTTTAAACCAAAGTGAAAAAAAATAATATATAATTGATCTAAAAAATATGGTCGATACCCAATATCACCAACCATAGCAATACAAAGAGAAGTATGGTTGCTAATTCGAGAATTTTATTTTATCCATCAGAAATTGATAGTAAAATAGAAACATCTATCATCAGAAGTTTAGATAACACATTAACAACATAAATCCCTACAATATTTTACATCTGTAAAGCTTTTATATATATATATATCAAATAATAAGGAACACAACATCTACGGAATTGCATTGTTATCTACGATTACGTACTAAATTTAGGCAGGATAGAGAGAAGGAAAAGAGAAGTTTCACTAAGTAGCAAGACAGTTTTTAGCAAATATACATACCGAATAAAACTTCAAAAGATAATTGAGAACGGAAAGAGCAGTGACGCAACTTTGCCTCCAATCCGAAGCCCTTCAAAACCATGAAGTTCATAAAGAAAATTATATATATATATATATATATATATATATATTTATTTATCTATTTATTTATTTTGGTTGAAAGTATAATCAAGCTCATGCAATTCATTTAAAAGTAATAATATTAAAACAAATGAGTAATCGCCCTAAAGATTACATTTGTATATTCATAGTCTTCATGTTTAGATAAACTTTCACTTAAATCAGGGATGGTTCCAGGATTTTAAGCTAGCAGGGCCCGGAATATAAAGAAAAAAAAAAAGTCAAATAGGCATCCATATAGTATTAAAAAATTATAAATACTCAAAATTGTTATTTCTAAATACATTAAGATGAAAACGTTTACCAACAAAGAGAAAGACAAAAACAAAATAATTTTTTTTTTAATACTAAGTTGGCTAGGTTTCCTTTTTTTTTTTTTTTTTTTTTTTTTTTTTTTTTTTGAAGTTAGAGCATTCACAAAGGTGGTGCTAAATGTTTTAGCTTTCAGCACCTCAAAAAGCCACTTTATTTATTTTACCACCTCACTTTGCAATACAACCAATATCAAATGTTCTATTTTTTTTTTTTATCACTTCATTTAAAATAATATAAACAACTCATTAAAATAACAAAGGAAGCGAGAGAATTTGAGTTTTAAATTGAAGGAAGAGATATAATCTTAATAAAATATTGTATTTTATTTTTAACAACTTTTACAGTCAATTGGTATTTATACCAGTTAATTGTAGTTGCAAAAAAATTAGTTTTAGTTTCTCCAATAACATATGATTTTTTGGTTCTTTGGTGGTAAAATAGTTTTTTTTTTTTTTTTTTTTTTTTTTTGTTGCTAAAGTAAAATCACTATTATGAATGTTTTTATTATTTTTGTTAAGTTTTTGGGTTGGATAGTTGCTATTTGGGTGAGGCTAATTAGACTTATTGAGAAGAAAGAGGCCTAAGGTTTTGAAAGAGGGGCCCAACTACAAAATATATAATAACTATAAATTAAAAAATAATAATAATTGTACCCAGGGGGGGCTCGGGCCCCCACCTTGGTCCATCCCTGACTTAAATTTAGCTAGACCAAAGTGGACATATTAATGTGGTTTAGCAATATTATAGCAATAATAAATGCTATGCATAAAATTTTAAATATTATAAGTTTGAAATCGATATATATTTTTAATAAATTTGGATTTAGAATAAGTTCTCTCAAATCTTAACCCAAGCCCTATATTTTTCCATTATGTAAGTGCACCAAAACGGACCAAATGCAACAAAGTGAACAGAATGGAGCGAAGTGGACTGAGTGGACCAATTAGGACCGAATAGGACCGAAGTGGATATAATGGACCGAAGTGCACCACTAGGACCGAATAGGACCTAAGTGGACATAATGAACTAAATGGATTGAAGCTGACTGAAAAGGACCAAGGTGGACAGAACAAACCAAATAGGACCGAAGTGGATTGAATGGGACCAAAGTGGACCAAACAGGACAAAATGGAGCAAATAGGACCAAAGTGGACCAAATAAAGGTGGGTGCTTTAAATCATATATATATATATATATATATATATATAGTGTTCATGTGAAGACAATTGAAAGGCATGCTTATTAGTCCTTTTTATTGGTTTCTTTCCTATTGGTCTCTTTTGTCAATAAAGGACACCAATTATAAGGACTTGTCCCTACACTTATAGGGCTATTGCTGATCCCTACGGAGGATTCTCATAATCTTGTAAGGATTCCCCACAAGATTGGGTCAAAAAGAGGAAAAATTCCAATATTTACTATTCACCTGTCACTATTCATCTATCACTATTCACTATTACTGTTCATCCGTTACTGTTCATGACACTGTTCACTCCGAATTTTGCCTATTTAAGGGGGGTTGTCCCTTATGTTTGGGGTTTTTCTCAAGCAATATTTTAGTTCTGATTTCTCCTCCCTTAGAACTAGCCTTCTTAGAGAGAGAACCCACTTTGCTTCTACTACTACTACCTTGTTTACTACCTTGTTCATCCTTGTTCATCTTTGTTCACTACAAGCCTTGTAATCCTACAAACCTTGTAACTAGGACTAGTTCAAGCTTTGTAACTGTTAACCTGTAACTGTTGAGATCCTGTATTCACTACTACTACTGTAAGTGTTTATCCTACTTTCAATAAGAAGTATTTTCAGTTCTATGTTCATTACTTTACTTGTTGCTACCACCACCTTGGACGGATTACCGCCATACCGGATGGTTCTAAATTGCTTTCATTTACTTTGAACTATTATTTCATTTACTTTGATAGATACTTGGCTGGTTCTACCGCCTTATAATTGTTCTTACTTTCAAGTTATTTACTTTCAAGTTACTTTCAAGTTATTTACTTTCAAGTTACTTACATTACTTCCATTTACAATATTACTGTGCTTCCGTCTCTTCCCATCAACTGTGCGTCCCCTTCCCCCTTTATGGTATCAGAGCCACTCTTTTCTGGCCGGTGGTAGTGTGGTTGTGTTCTTTGTCTCTTGTCCGTGTCTACCCGAACGCTTGATATTCTATTGTTGTGTTCCCTTCTTACCGTCGTTGGCGCCACCCTAGTCGTAAAGTGAATTCCTAGAACCGAACTGTAAGGCCCGTTTGAGCCAAGAGAGGGCGTGTAGGGCATGAGAGGTATAAGGTTGGTTAGGGTATGTGTTACGAAATGCAACGGTTGTGAGAAAAACATGATAACTGAGTGTTGAACCTAGGATAGTATGGATAAGTCGTGGAGATCCAACTCCTCTATCAGCTCCAGGACTAGTTGTCCTCCTGATATTGTAAATGAAGAAGATCACACTATTGATGATAATGAGTTGATCCCTGATTTTCGTAAATGGACTATTCCTAAAGTTGATACTAAAACTATTTATAAAACTAGTTTTGTTGAAAGTGCTTTTCATTCTGCTTACAAAGCTAGAACTGTTGAACAAATTTTCTCTATTTCAAGAATTCATGAAAAATGCTGTTTGTTTACTAAAAAGAATATTAATGACTTCCTTGCTGCTAAAAAATTCAGTTATTTGCATATTGGTATGGTTCAAGTTGCTATTAAACCGCTTACTCGAAAGGGTATTAATGCTTCTGTTCTCATGTGTTTACGGGATGCTAGATTTAAGATTTTTAAAGATAGCATTCTTGGTATGATCACTGCTTCTATGTATGATGGTCCTGTTTATTTTAACTGTTATCCTGATCTTACTCTTGCTTTGGATGATCCTAATATTGTTAAAGCTTTGACATTGAATATTGCTTCATCTGGTTATCACATGGAAGAGGGTAGTAAGCCTTTTGCTTTGATCTACCGCATTTATTATAAACTAATGGGTACTCAAATGAATCCTTGTGCTTTGATTCCTAGAGAACCTTCAGGTAAAACCATGTTAATTCAATGTTCAACTCCTGATGCTAAAATTCAAGTTCCAAAAATGATTCAATGGCAAGATGTTAAACTTCCTAATGATTGGTTGTTAGAGCAAGAAACCCCTCCTGCTAAACCCATTTTTGATGAGCTTGATCTCACCCATATCCAACAATATCTTGATGGTACTGTTAAAATAAGTTTTCAAAACAATCCACCTTTGAAGATCAACGAAGGAAGACATTCCTTTGCTGGATCTGAAAGTATTTCAAAAAGAGATCGTGAGATCAATGAATTTTTGAAAAAGAATTTGGAAACATCCTCTGATTTAAAGCTAAAAGGTATTTCAAGTGAAAAATCCCAAATTAGCTCTGTTTACTATTCAACTAAACCTGAAACTTCCACTCCATTTAGTAAAACTACTAATGAAGATGAGGAAGACTCTGTTTCTGTTACTCCATCTGATTTTGATTCTCCTATTGAAAATCCTCCTGTTTATCAAAATCAATTAAGAGTTTTAACTGTTTTAAATGATGACTTTGAAATTGATTGGGATTCTTTGTACAATGAGTTTATGCTTGCAACAAACAAAACCAAGAGAAAATATTTCCAAAATAATTTTGCTCAATCTGACAAAGACCGTGTTAAAAGAAAATGGTTGGAAATGATGAATCAATTGAAAAAACATATTTTGTTTTTTGATTTTCTTGAAAACCATTATGTTCCAAATAATGAGGTTTCAAAACAACATTTAAATGTGATAAAGAAATCAAATTTTGTTAAGATTGATAAAACCATTATTAGGTCTAGTCATCCTCCTCTTGATTCAATTTTGATAACTACTAAGAAAGATGAAGTGACAAAAGAGGAAGTGAAGGCCTCTCTTTTCAAAATTGCTGATGATCAAACTCCTATTGTTAGCCTTATTGAACAAAACAATTTTACTAATCAATCTTTGCATATTATTGGTCAACAGCTTGACCGTATTGAAGAAAAAATTGTTGAAAAACCTGTTTATGAAAAACCTGTTTCTGAAAAATCTGTTTTTGTTAAAACTGAGAAACCTTTGATTGATTTACCCAGTCAAAGAGAAAAAGTTGTGTTCAAAACTTCTCAATCCAAGACTCTTGAAATTGTTGAAAAAATGCTTTCTGATTTAAAAGTTAAAACTGAGGGTACTTCTGCACGTACTCCAACTGCTCTCACTATTTCCAAAAAAGAAATTGTTTCTGAAGAAAATACAGATTCTGATACTGTTTCTTCTGTTTCTGCAAAAAGAATCTTTGATGATGATTTCCCAGAAATTAAAAGATTTGTTGGGAACTCCAAACCCATGTCTTTTACTAAAAATTGGTATTCAAAACCTACTCCTCCTAATATGCAGTTTGAAGAGAGATCTTTTCAAACACAGTTTTCTGTTTCTGCTGATAAGCTTTATGAATGGAATATTGATGGTTTGTCTAAACAGGAAATCATTAATAAAATGAGTCACATGTCTATGGTTGGTATTGCTTATCAAAATAATCATGATCTTGATCAACCTGAAATTGTTAATCTTCTTGTTACTGGTTTTTCTGGTACTCTTCGTGGATGGTGGGATTCATACATCACTGAAGAATCCAGAGAGTCTATTAAACATGCTGTTAAAAAGAATGATGAAGGTTTGCCTATTTTTGATGAAAGTATTGGTCGTGGTATTCCTGATGGTGTTAATACCTTGATCTATACTATTCTCAAACACTTTGTTGGTACTCCATCCAATATTTCATCCCGTGTTTCTGACTATTTAAACAATTTGAGTTGTCCTACTATGTCTGATTACAGATGGTATCAAGATGTTTTTACTTCTAGAGTGATGCTCTGGAAAGATTGCCATAAGCCTTATTGGAAAGAAAAGTTTATTGATGGTCTGCCTCCTATCTTTGCTCATAAGGTAAAACAAGAATTAATGGGTAAAAATGATTCTATTGATTATGATAATTTAACTTATGGTGATATTTTCAGTACTATTAAAAAACTTGGTATCAATATGTGTAATGATGAAAAATTGCTAAAACACCAACTAAAAAATAAAAGAAAAGCTAAATATGAAATGGGAAATTTCTGTGAACAATATGGTTTGCCTCCTATTGCTCCTTCTAGGCAAAAAGGTAAAAAACATGATAAAAGCCATAAAAAATATAAATATAGAAATAACCTTGTTAAACCTAATGATTTCTATGCTAAGAAGAAAAATGTTTCTAAAAAACATGATAAACAGAGATCAAGTAAAGGTAAATGTTTTAACTGTGGTAAACCTGGACATTTTAGTAAAGATTGTAAAGAAAAACCTGGTAAGTTGAAAAACAAGTTCAACATGTTAAACATTGATGATAATGTGCAAGAAGAATTATTCAGAATCCTTGAATCGAACAACGCGTCTGATTCTTTGGAAGATGATTTTCCTTCTTCATCTGATTCTTGGTATCAATCTGCTGATGATTCTTCTGATTCCCCTAATATTAAAATTGGTTGTAGAGATTCTTGTTGCAATATTGTTAATACTGTTAACACTCTCACCAAGACTGAAGAAGATGAAAAATTAATAATTCAACTAATAAATCAAATTCAAAATCCTAAATTGCAAAAAGAATATTTGGATAAATTTAAGAAAAATTTGATAAGAGATGAAATTGGTAAAAAACCAAAATCAACCATAAGTTTTGAAGAAACTTTGGAAAGATTTAATAAAAAGAAATCTAAAGAATTAACTGTTAATGATCTCCAAAATGAAATTCATATTGTTAAACAGGAGATAAATGAATTAAAACATGAATTTAAAAGCATGAAAAGTGATAACAATAGTCTCAAACAAGAATTGACAATGTTAAAACTTGATGAAAATCTTAATAAATCCAGTAAGGAACAAAATGAGCACAGTGATGGAGATGAATCCAGTCAACAGGCTCTTCTTTCTGATAAAGGTACTCCTGATACCTTCACTGATCCTCAACTTTCTTTTGTTAATAAATTACTTCCTCCAAAATGGTTTACAAAAGTTAAAATTGTTGTTTCTCTTGATTATCATTTCACTGTTATTGCTATGATTGATTCTAGTGCAGATATGAACTGTATCCAAGAAGGATTAATTCCTTCAAAATATTTCGAGAAATCTACTGAAAGACTGGTCTCTGCTAATGGTTCTCAAATGAAAATTAAGTATAAATTGAATAATGCTCTTGTGTGCCATGATAGTGTTTGTTTCAAGATTCCTTCTGTTCTTGTCAAAAATATGACTGATAAAGTGATTCTTGGTCTGCCATTTATTAATGCTTTGTATCCCTTTCTTGTTGAACATGATGGAATTACTACTGATCCATTTGGACAGAAAGTAAAATTCAAATTTGCTTCAAAGTTTGAAATTGATATTGATAATCTGTCTTATAAGAAAGATTCTCCCATGAATGAACTTGTTCAAGAACTAGTGATGACTTCTTACCAATATTTCACTGATGATTTTAAAGGTAATTTTCATAGTACCAAAATGTTAAATACTATCCATTATCCTAACATTATCAACGGTTCTTTGCAGGAATCGGACAATGATGCGTGGATAAATACCACTAATAAGTGGGATAATAACAGTATTTATATTTATACCACTAGTAAGTGGATTATTATGGAAAGAAAAAACAAGGGAAAAGCTCCTGAACAGGACTATTCTCAAAGCAACAGGCTCCCAGCGGGACCTTTTAAAATGCATGAAGGCGCATCTTCTAGGGTGAAACCTAGTGGATCAACATCCCTTCAAAGAGATGTCCCGGCAGAGGTGACATTCTCTAATGGTGAAATACTGATTGCTTTACAGGAAGTTTTGTCACAAAATTTACAATTCCACAATGGAACCTGTTCAGAATTACCAAATTCTATTAAACTCATCTTTAATAGCCTTCAATTTGCTTTTATTGGAAACCACCATGATCTGTTCCAAAAAATTCTCAGAAACCTTGAAATCCATCTTGTTAACCTTATTGCTCAAAATGAAGCTTATGTGAGCCACCAAGTTAACCCTATTTCAGAAAATGATCTTGCTTTAGAAAATAACTTTGCTTCAAAAAATGACATTGTTTCAAAAAATGAGGCTTTTGAAAGCCATCCTGTTAACCACCCAAATATCAAAGATGGACCCAATACTAGTCAACTCTTTGGCAAAGAGGACATCCATTCAATGGATAAAAAGACTATTATGGGCACTGATTACGCAAGAATGAGTCTTAAGACGCAATCTTTGTTGAAAAGTGCTATTGCCAACTTGCCAACAGACATACAATCTCGTATTCTGGAAAGCAAGGCTATGTTTAAGTCTTCTGACTTATGGTTCGAACATTTCAAGACACTTGTTACAACTGCTATTCCTGATCCTGCTAATTCAGATGATTTTAGTGACATTCTTCAACAAGTTGATTGGAAAGAACACTTTGGGAGTAGTTTCAGAGTGTACGAAAAGAAACACCCGTTTCTCGGCCTTCTAGGCAATTATGATGATGGTTCAGATGATGATAAGAGGAGTCCTGATTGGCTCTCCCAAATGTTTGAGTATGGCTTTATTAGACTCATAAGACTAACAAGCCATGACCAAACCAGCCAGCTCCCACAAATCATTCAGATTGCTATTGAAAATTTTGAAAGTCCTTTTGTTTCGATCAGATGTTGGAGCACTTTGCCTCAATGGGAAAGAGATAACTGGATAAATGTCCAGCCCTCAAAGCATCTCATTCTCATTAATGGATACACGCATCAAGGGCAATGGTATGAAGGAGACTCTTATTTATCCTTCAAAAATCCTTGGGCTCTCGCAGACTGCTGGAGTAATTATTTTAACAATCAAATTCGTGAGGTTGCTCAGAATTTAAGGAAGAATTATCACTTTATGGGGAATTCATGCAGAATTTCTGTTTTTGGCCCGAAACCTTATGCTAATGCCATTCCTAATTTGCGGATAGCAGATCACTGTAATCCAAGAAGTTTTCTCACTCCAGGAAAAACTCCAGAGTTTGAACCACTTCTATACTGTGGATTTTGTAATCAATATGTTCTCTATCATGAGCATGAATGTAATGATGATCCTCCATGGGAACTTTACGATGATTACCCTTCAGATGCTACCTCCACTGATTAATGAGTTTATTCCTGAGGTTACTAATGTTACAAGACTGGTGCTACTTTATTTGTTTAGCTTGCACAAAAGCCAAAATATTTCACTGTCCTTGGCGAATATATTGCTGAAAATCTGGAGCTGTTTCATGATACCTCGGATTTTGCGGAAGATTTTGATTCCTGTATTTGTCTGGCCTGCACAATGGCCAATGCTTCAATATTTACTACTGTTGGAAGCTTGTTTCCCACCAATATGATGCTTTCAAAGGTTCCCAAAGACTAGTGTTCTTGTGAAGACAATTGAAAGGCATGCTTATTAGTCCTTTTTATTGGTTTCTTTCCTATTGGTCTCTTTTGTCAGTAAAGGACACCAATTATAAGGACTTGTCCCTACACTTATAGGGCTATTGCTGATCCCTACGGAGGATTCCCATAATCTTGTAAGGATTCCCTACAAGATTGGGTCAAAAAGAGGAAAAATTCCAATTTTTACTATTCACTGTTACTGTTCATCCGTTACTGTTCATGACACTGTTCACTCCGAATTTTGCCTATTTAAGGGGGGTTGTCCCTTATGTTTGGGGTTTTTTCTCAAGCAATATTTTAGTTCTGATTTCTCTTCCCTTAGAACTAGCCTTCTTAGAGAGAGAACCCACTTGCTTCTACTACTACTACCTTGTTTACTACCTTGTTCACCCTTGTTCACTACAAGCCTTGTAATCCTACAAACCTTGTAAGTAGGACTAGTTCAAGCTTTGTAACTGTTAACCTGTAACTGTTGAGATCTTGTATTCACTACTACTGTAAGTGTTTATCCTACTTTCAATAACAAGTATTTTCAAGTTTTATGTTCATTATTATACTTGTTGCTACCACCACCTTGGACGGATTACCGCCATACCGGATGGTTCTAAATTGCTTTCATTTATTTTGAACTATTGTTCTTATTTATTTTGAATTATTTTGATATATATTGCTTGGCTGGTTCTACCGCCTTATTATTGTTCTTACATTCAAGTTCTTTACTTTCAAGCTATTTACTTTCAAGTTACTTACATTATTTCCATTTATCCATTTACAATATTACTGTGCTTCCGTCTCTTTCCCATCAACTGTACGTCCCCTTCCCCCTTTATGGTATCAAGGGGGAAGGGGACGCACAGTTGATGGGAAGAGACGGAAGCACAGTAATATTGTAAATGGAAGTAATGTAAGTAACTTGAAAGTAAATAACTTGAAAGTAAATAACTTGAAAGTAACTTGAAAGTAAATAACTTGAAAGTAAGAACAATTATAAGGCGGTAGAACCAGCCAAGTATATATCAAAGTAAATGAAATAATAGTTCAAAGTAAATGAAAGCAATTTAGAACCATCCGGTATGGCGGTAATCCGTCCAAGGTGGTGGTAGCAACAAGTAAAGTAATGAACATAAAACTGAAAATACTTCTTATTGAAAGTAGGATAAACACTTACAGTAGTAGTAGTGAATACAAGATCTCAACAGTTACAGGTTAACAGTTACAAAGCTTGAACTAGTCCTAGTTACAAGGTTTGTAGGATTACAAGGCTTGTAGTGAACAAAGATGAGCAAGGATGAACAAGGTAGTAAACAAGGTAGTAGTAGTAGAAGCAAAGTTGGTTCTCTCTCTAAGAAGGCTAGTTCTAAGGGAGGAGAAATCAGAACTAAAATATTGCTTGAGAAAAAACCCCTAAAACATAAGGGACAACCCCCCTTAAATAGGAAAAATTCGGAGTGAACAGTGTCATGAATAGTAACGGATGAACAGTAACAGTGAATAGTGACAGGTGAATAGTGACTGAATAGTAAAATTTGGAATTTCTCTTCTTTTTTGACCCAATCTTGTGAGGAATCCACAAGATTATGGGAATCTTCCAAAGAGATCAGCAATAGCCCTATAAGTGTAGGAACAAGGCCTCATTATTGGTGTCCTTTAGGACTAATAAGCATGCCTTTCAATTGTCTTCACATGAACACTAGTCTTTGGGAACCTTTGAAAGCATCATATTGGTGGGAAACAAGCTTCCAACAGTAGTAAATATTGAAGCATTGGCCATTGTGCAGGCCAGACAAATACAGGAATCAAAATCTTCCGCAAAATCCGAGGTATCATGAAACAGCTCCAGATTTTCAGCAATATATTCGCCAAGGACAATGAAATATTTTGGCTTTTGTGCAAGCTAAACAAATAAAGTAGCACCAGTCTTGTAACATTAGTAACCTCAGGAATAAACTCATTAATCAGTGGAGGTAGCATCTGAAGGGTAATCATCGTAAAGTTCCCATGGAGGATCATCATTACATTCATGCTCATGATAGAGAACATATTGATTACAAAATCCACAGTATAGAAGTGGTTCAAACTCTGGAGTTTTTCCTGGAGTGAGAAAACTTCTTGGATTACAGTGATCTGCAATCCGCAAATTAGGAATGGCATTAGCATAAGGTTTCGGGCCAAAAACAGAAATTCTGCCTGAATTCCCCATAAAGTGATAATTCTTCCATAAATTCTGAGCAACCTCACGAATTTGATTGTTAAAATAATTACTCCAGCAGTCTGCGAGAGCCCAAGGATTTTTGAAGGATAAATAAGAGTCTCCTTCATACCATTGCCCTTGATGCGTGTATCCATTAATGAGAATGAGATGCTTTGAGGGCTGGACATTCATCCAGTTATCTCTTTCCCATTGAGGCAAAGTGCTCCAGCATCTGATCGAAACAAAAGGACTTTCAAATTTTTCAATAGCAGTCTGAATGATTTGTGGGAGCTGGCTGGTTTGGTCATGGCTTGTTAGTCTTATGAGTCTAATAAAGCCATACTCAAACATTTGGGAGAGCCAATCAGGACTCCTCTTATCATCATCTGAACCATCATCATAATTGACTAGAAGGCCGAGAAACGGGTGTTTCTTTTCGTACACTCTGAAACTACTCCCAAAGTGTTCTTTCCAATCAACTTGTTGAAGAATGTCACTAAAATCATCTGAATTAGCAGGATCAGGAATAGCAGTTGTAACAAGTGTCTTGAAATGTTCGAACCATAAGTCAGAAGACTTAAACATAGCCTTGCTTTCCAGAATACGAGATTGTATGTCTGTTGGCAAGTTGGCAATAGCACTTTTCAACAAAGATTGCGTCTTAAGACTCATTCTTGCGTAATCAGTGCCCATAATAGTCTTTTTATCCATTGAATGGATGTCCTCTTTGCCAAAGAGTTGACTAGTATTGGGTCCATCTTTGATATTTGGGTGGTTAACAGGATGGCTTTCAAAAGCCTCATTTTTTGAAACAATGTCATTTTTTGAAGCAAAGTTATTTTCTAAAGCAAGATCATTTTCTGAAATAGGGTTAACTTGGTGGCTCACATAAGCTTCATTTTGAGCAATAAGGTTAACAAGATGGATTTCAAGGTTTCTGAGAATTTTTTGGAACAGATCATGGTGGTTTCCAATAAAAGCAAATTGAAGGCTATTAAAGATGAGTTTAATAGAATTTGGTAATTCTGAACAGGTTCCATTGTGGAATTGTAAATTTTGTGACAAAACTTCCTGTAAAGCAATCAGTATTTCACCATTAGAGAATGTCACCTCTGCCGGGACATCTCTTTGAAGGGATGTTGATCCACTAGGTTTCACCCTAGAAGATGCGCCTTCATGCATTTTAAAAGGTCCCGCTGGGAGCCTGTTGCTTTGAGAATAGTCCTGTTCAGGAGCTTTTCCCTTGTTTTTTCTTTCCATAATAATCCACTTACTAGTGGTATAAATATAAATACTGTTATTATCCCACTTATTAGTGGTATTTATCCACGCATCATTGTCCGATTCCTGCAAAGAACCGTTGATAATGTTAGGATAATGGATAGTATTTAACATTTTGGTACTATGAAAATTACCTTTAAAATCATCAGTGAAATATTGGTAAGAAGTCATCACTAGTTCTTGAACAAGTTCATTCATGGGAGAATCTTTCTTATAAGACAGATTATCAATATCAATTTCAAACTTTGAAGCAAATTTGAATTTTACTTTCTGTCCAAATGGATCAGTAGTAATTCCATCATGTTCAACAAGAAAGGGATACAAAGCATTAATAAATGGCAGACCAAGAATCACTTTATCAGTCATATTTTTGACAAGAACAGAAGGAATCTTGAAACAAACACTATCATGGCACACAAGAGCATTATTCAATTCATACATAATTTTCATTTGAGAACCATTAGCAGAGACCAGTCTTTTAGTAGATTTCTCGAAATATTTTGAAGGAATTAATCCTTCTTGGATACAGTTCATATCTGCACCAGAATCAATCATAGCAATAACAGTGAAATGATAATCAGGAGAAACAACAATTTTAACTTTTGTAAACCATTTTGGAGGAAGTAATTTATTAACAAAAGCAAGTTGAGGATCAGTGAAGGTATCAGGAGTACCTTTATCAGAAAGAAGAGCCTGTTGACTGGATTCATCTCCATCACTGTGCTCATTTTGTTCCTTACTGGATTTATTAAGATTTTCATCAAGTTTTAACATTGCCAATTCTTGTTTGAGACTATTGTTATCACTTTTCATGCTTTTAAATTCATGTTTTAATTCATTTATCTCCTGTTTAACAATATGAATTTCATTTTGGAGATCATTAACAGTTAATTCTTTAGATTTCTTTTTATTAAATCTTTCCAAAGTTTCTTCAAAACTTATGGTTGATTTTGGTTTTTTACCAATTTCATCTCTTATCAAATTTTTCTTAAATTTATCCAAATATTCTTTTTGCAATTTAGGATTTTGAATTTGATTTATTAGTTGAATTATTAATTTTTCATCTTCTTCAGTCTTGGTGAGAGTGTTAACAATATTAACAATATTGCAACAAGAATCTCTACAACCAATTTTAATATTAGGGGAATCAGAAGAATCATCAGCAGATTGATAGCAAGAATCAGATGAAGAAGGAAAATCATCTTCCAAAGAATCAGACGCGTTGTTCGATTCAGGGATTCTAAATAATTCTTCTTGCACATTATCATCAATGTTTAACATGTTGAACTTGTTTTTCAACTTACCAGGTTTTTCTTTACAATCTTTACTAAAATGTCCAGGTTTACCATAGTTAAAACATTTACCTTTACTTGATCTCTGTTTATCATGTTTTTTAGAAACATTTTTCTTCTTAGCATAGAAATCATTAGGTTTAACAAGGTTATTTCTATATTTATATTTTTTATGGCTTTTATCATGTTTTTTACCTTTTTGCCTAGAAGGAGCAATAGGAGGCAAACCATATTGTTCACAGAAATTTCCCATTTCATATTTAGCTTTTCTTTTATTTTTTAGTTGGTGTTTTAGCAATTTTTCATCATTACACATATTGATACCAAGTTTTTTAATAGTACTGAAAATATCACCATAAGTTAAATTATCATAATCAATAGAATCATTTTTACCCATTAATTCTTGTTTTACCTTATGAGCAAAGATAGGAGGCAGACCATCAATAAACTTTTCTTTCCAATAAGGCTTATGGCAATCTTTCCTGAGCATCACTCTGGAAGTAAAAACATCTTGATACCATCTGTAATCAGACATAGTTGGACAACTCAGATTATTCAAATAATCAGAAACACGTGATGAAATATTGGATGGAGTACCAACAAAATGTTTGAGAATAGTATAAATCAAGGTGTTAACACCATCAGGAATACCACGACCAATACTTTCATCAAAAATGGGCAAACCTTCATCATTCTTTTTAACAGCATGTTTAATAGACTCTTTGGATTCTTCAATGATGTATGAATCCCACCATCCACGAAGAGTACCAGAAAAACCAGTAACAAGTAGATTAACAATTTTAGGTTGGTCAAGATCATGATTATTTTGATAAGCAATACCAACCATAGACATGTGACTCATTTTATTGATGATCTCTTGTTCAGACAAACCATTAATATTCCATTCATAAAGCTTATCAGCAGAAACAGAAAACTGTGTTTGAAAAGATCTCTCTTCAAACTGCATATCAGGAGGAGTAGGTTTTGAATACCAGTTTTTAGTAAAAGACATGGGTTTGGAGTTTCCAACAAATCTTTTAATTTCTGGGAAATCATCATCAAAGATTCTTTTTGTAGAAATAGAAGAAACAGTATCAGAATCTGTATTTTCATCAGAAACAATTTCTTTTTTGGAAATAGTTCGAGCAGTTGGAGTACTTGTAGAAGTACCCTCAGTTTTAACTTTTAAATCAGAAAGCATTTTTTCAACAATTTCAAGAGTCTTGGACTGAGAAGTTTTGAACACAACTTTTTCTCTTTGACTGGGTAAATCAATCAAAGGTTTCTCAGTTTTAACAGAAACATATTTTTCAGAAACAGGTTTTTCAAAAACAGGTTTTTCAACAATTTTTTCTTCAATACGGTCAAGCTGTTGACCAATAATATGCAAAGATTGATTAGTAAAATTTTTTTGTTCAATAAGGCTAACAATGGGAGTTTGATCATCAGCAATTTTGAAAGGAGAGGCCTTCACTTCCTCTTTTGTCACTTCATCTTTCTTAGTAGTTATCAAAATTGAATCAAGAGGAGGATGACTAGACCTAATAATGGTTTTATCAATCTTAACAAAATTTGATTTCTTTATCACATTTAAATGTTGTTTTGAAACCTCATTATTTGGAACATAATGGTTTTCAAGAAAATCAAAAAACAAAATATGTTTTTTCAATTGATTCATCATTTCCAACCATTTTCTTTTAACACGGTCTTTGTCAGATTGAGCAAAATTATTTTGGAAATATTTTCTCTTGGTTTTGTTTTTTACAAGCATAAACTCATTGTACAAAGAATCCTAATCAATTTCAAAGTCATCATTTAAAACAGTCAAAACTCTTAATTGATTTTGGTAAAAAGGAGGATTTTCAATAGGAGAATCAAAATCAGATGGAGTAACAGAAACAGAGTCTTCCTCATCTTCATTAGCAGTTTTGCTAAATGGAGTGGAAGTTTCAGGTTTAGTTGAATAGTAAACAGAGCTAATTTGGGATTTATCACTTGAAATACCTTTTAGCTTTAAATCAGAGGATGTTTCCAAATTCTTTTTCAAAAATTCATTGATCTCTCGATCTCTTTTTGAAATACTTTCAAATCCAGCAAAGGAATGTCTTCCTTCGTTGATCCTCAAAGGTGGATTGTTTTGAAAACTTATTTTAACAGTACCATCAAGATATTGTTGAATATGGGTGAGATCAAGCTCATCAAAAATGGGTTTAGCAGGAGGGGTTTCTTGTTCTAACAACCAATCATTAGGAAGTTTAACATCTTGCCATTGAATCATTTTTGGAACTTGGATTTTAGCATCAGGAGTTGAACATTGAATTAACATGGTTTTACCTGAAGGTTCTCTAGGAATCATAGCACAAGGATTCATTTGAGTACCCATAAGTTTATAATAAATGCGGTAGATCAAAGCAAAAGGCTTACTACCCTCTTCCATGTGATAACCAGATGAAGCAATATTCAATGTCAAAGCTCTAACAATATTAGGATCATCCAAAGCAAGAGTAAGATCAGGATAACAGTTAAAATAAACAGGACCATCATACATAGAAGCAGTGATCATACCAAGAATGCTATCTTTAAAAATCTTAAATCTAGCATCTCGTAAACACATGAGAACAGAAGCATTAATACCCTTTCGAGTAAGCGGTTTAATAGCAACTTGAACCATACCAATATGCAAATAACTGAATTTTTTAGCAGCAAGGAAGTCATTAATATTCTTTTTAGTAAACAAACAGCATTTTTCATGAATTCTCGAAATAGAGAAAATTTGTTCAACAGTTCTAGCTTTATAAGCAGAATGAAAAGCACTTTCAACAAAACTAGTTTTATAAATAGTTTTAGTATCAGCTTTAGGAATAGTCCATTTACGAAAATCAGGGATCAACTCATTATCATCAATAGTGTGATCTTCTTCATTTACAATATCAGGAGGACAACTAGTCCTGGAGCTGATAGAGGAGTTGGATCTCCACGACTTATCCATACTATCCTAGGTTCAACACTCAGTTATCATGTTTTTCTCACAACCGTTGCATTTCGTAACACATACCCTAACCAACCTTATACCTCTCATGCCCTACACGCCATCTCTTGGCTCAAACGGGCCTTACAGTTCGGTTCTAGGAATTCACTTTACGACTAGGGTGGCGCCAACAACGGTAAGAAGGGAACACAACAACGGAATATCAAGCGTTCGGGTAGACACGGACAAGAGACAAAGAACACAACCACACTACCACCGGCCAGAAAAGGGTGGCTTTGATACCATAAAGGGGGAAGGGGACGCACTGTTGAAGGGAAGAGGCGGAAGCACAGTAATAATATAGTGAAAATAATGTAAGTAACTTGAAAGTAAATAGCTTGAAAGTAAAGAACTTGAATGTAAGAACAATAATAAGGCGATAGAACCAACCAAGCAGTATATATCAAAATAATTCAAAGTAAATAAGAACAATAGTTCAAAATAAATGAAAGCAATTTAGAACCATCCGGTATGGCGGTAATCCGTCCAAGGTGGTGGTAGCAACAAGTATAATAATGAACATAAAACTTGAAAATACTTGTTATTGAAAGTAGGATAAACACTTACAGTAGTAGTGAATACAAGATCTCAACAGTTACAGGTTAACAGTTACAAAGCTTGAACTAGTCCTAGTTACAAGGTTTGTAGGATTACAAGGCTTGTAGTGAACAAGGGTGAACAAGGTAGTAAACAAGGTAGTAGTAGTAGAAGCAAAGTGGGTTCTCTCTCTAAGAAGGCTAGTTCTAAGGGAGGAGAAATCAGAACTAAAATATTGCTTGAGAAAAACCCCCCAAAACATAAGGGACAACCCCCCTTAAATAGGCAAAATTCGTTATCATGATTCATTATCAGATTGTGAATGGAATGTGAAGTGGTGCCCGTGGGGGGATCTAGATTAATACTATTGTGGTGAAGAGAGTGCAGGAAGAGAGGTTTGAAAGCAGGGCCGGCTCAACAATTTTGGGGGCCTTAGGCAAAATTTTAAAGGGGCCTTTTTATAATTAAATATTAATAAAATAATATATATGTATTAAAAAATTTTATTTAAAATCTATTTTTCTTGCAATTTTTCTAAAACCGTGACCACTTTAAAGTTTAAACCTGCACAAATAAAAATTAATTTAATACATAGTTTAATAAATTAGTATCACTATAATACATATGAGTTGATATAATACATATCAAATTATTAATTGATATAATAATTTATAATAATAGATAAAGTGTAAGATTAAAAAAAAAAAAAAAAAAAAGTGAGAACCATTCGGCCTGTACTCCACTACATCATATATTCCTATGGCTAAGATTTAAAGAAAAAAGGTGTCCTATCAGTATCAAATATATGGCAGAAAATGGTCTAAAGAGGGGCAGATTAGAAAAGCCATAGCAAAAAAAGTGTCCCTCCCATCCCATCAAACAACTGTGCATTGCAGTGAAAGTGTGAAGCAAACTAAAATATATAGAATTTAAGTTAAAGAAATAGACCTGAGTCTTTTTCGGTAAGACAGAGAAATTGAGAAAGAGGGGAAGAACTGAAGAAGAAGAAGAATACCTCTTTGTGACCGCCGACTGGTACGCTGGAATCAACAAAGAAAAATTTCAAGGTAGACTGATTGACTAAGTTGATGGAAAAAGAACAAGAATCAAGATGAAGATGAAGGAAAGAAAGGTAAGACCGTAAGAATATAGATGGAGAGGCAGAGAGATAGAGAGATGAGAGGTTTTTCTTTTGTTTTTTAAATTTATAATCTCTATTTTAGCATATTTCAAGACAATTACATTGTATTATTAATGAATTTGTCTGCTATTAATTTTGATTTTAGCATATTTCAAGAATGAGTTAATAAATTTGGCTCCTAGAATTTAATTTTGTTAGTTGAAGTTTGACTATTTTTTTTTCCTTTTTAATTTTTTGCATTTTAAGATACAATGGGGCCTTTTTAATGCATTTTATTGACCAATAAAAATGCTTAAAAATTTTTTTTAACTAAAATATATAAATAAATATGTTATATATATAAATTTTTTTTTACATATGGGGACCTTCTTTTATTTGGGGGCCTTAGGCGATTGCATCAATTGCATCACCTATTGAGCCGGCCCTGTTTGAAAGTTGAATGGGGTGGTTATGGAAGAGAAGCCTTGATACATTAGGGTTTGTGGATAGCTTTTAAGAGACCGTCACTTTCTTAGGACCGGATTTTTAAAAAAAAAATGCTGTCGTATACATTTGTGTTTAAACCAAATTTGTATTCTTGGCTACCAAAATAATTATGTGAGATTCAATCATATATGTTCCTTGTATCTGAAACACAAGCGCGCACACACACACACACACATATATATATATATATATATTTTTTTTTTTTTTTTTCCACTGGGAGTTTGACTATGTCCATTTGAAAACAATATAATACCAACCGTAAAAGTTATCTGATTCAATAGTAGGAAAAAAGTGAAAGAAATTTTAACGGTTAAAGATGTTTGTAGCATATAATTCTTTACATTGGAGGGATAAGTCAATTAATTTTTTTCTTAATAAATATTTTGTAGGATTAGCATGAGAAAATTAATCCTAATGATTCATAACTATAAATAATTCTAGAAAATAGATATAAATCATGCAAGGACATAGCATAAATCAATAAATAATCGCTATGAACAATCAATAATGCAAGGACATATATATTCGCCATCTTTATTAGGACTTACAGTGTCCTAAATGTGTAGCTTGATGAGGAGGTCTTCCGTGGTGACTATGAATAATCCAAATTCAATACCAATGGAGATACATGCATAGGCTAGAATCTCTTGTTCGTGAATCGCAAGATAAAAACAAAGTATAAAATCAACAGCAAGAAAATAAAAAATAAAAATTTTTTTTTTTTAAAAAAAGGAAGGCAATTAGGACATATGTGATTCACTTGTTAGGAACATATATCACTATTTTATGTAATTGGCTTATCTTTTGACAAAACGCACTTTACTTGTATTTGGGTAGATTTAGGATGCTTTTAAATACTTCAAAAAACCATGTTTCAAGATCAAGTGTTGAAGCCTTCAAGTCTTTCCAAGAAAACAAGCTGAAAGTGCAGAGTTACTAAAGCTCGACAGCTAGCATGTGTCGAGGTTTAAGGAAGCTGTTTAGCCCGTGTGCTCGATAGCTGCTCGACACCTCCTATCTGTCGAGGTTTAAGAATTTTAGAATTCTGATTTGATTTTCTTGGAATCCGTGAATGTGTCTTTGGGCCTTCTTTTCTCCTAACCTTAGACATATAAAAGGATTGTTTTAAGGGCCGTCAAATAGTTCACAAGTTGTACAAGTATTGAGCAAACTCTGTTCAATGTGACCAAAGACAAAGTTCTTGCCCTAGTTCATCTCTTTCTCTTGAAGAAGTTACTGTATATGTGCATCGTAGGGTTTTGTGACCAAGCATCTTCTTGATCTTCATCGTGTAGATGAACTAAAGAACTTTGCACCAACAACCTTCTTAGTTGGTGATTGAAGTCGCGTATTGGGATCCGTGCAATTTGTTAGTCACGTACTTGGGAGCCGTGCATCAAAAGAGGAAACTGTCACTACAGAACAAGTCCAATTGGGTATTGGGGTAAGGGTTCAACTGTAGGTTGGTAAGGTACTTGGGATTCCTTTACTTGTAATCGCTTATTGTGATAATAGTGGAGTTTCGGGAGTGGTGACCTGAAAATCACCCGATGGGGTTTTTGCCGTTAAGTTTTCCTCATTCATAAACAAATCACCGTGTTATTTATTTTCCGTTGCATAATTAGTTTATTGGTGATTTGTTTGTGCTACCACGCATTTGCTTGTTAATTTGATTAATTAATAAACTTGGCTAATTCATCACAATGGGTCAATACGTTTTTGGGCTATCAAGTGGTATCAAAGCAGGCACACTTTGATTAGGTTTCAATCTTTGTTGTGTTGATCCATTGACCCCTGTTTGTCATGGATACAGGACAGTCTTTAATCATACCTCCTTTATTTGATGGCACTAACTATGCATACTGGAAAGTACGCATGAGAGCTTTCTTGCAATCTTTAGATGAGAAAGTGTGGCAAGCTGTTGAGATAGGCTGGACCAAGCCAAAGGAAGCGCCAGCCGACTGGGATGATGCCAAGATCAAGGCAGCAAACTTCAATAGCAGAGCGTTGAATGCCTTATTCAATGCGGTCACCAATGAGGAGTTCAAGAAGATATCCTCTACTGAAACTGCTAAGGAAGCATGGGCCATCCTCCAGACAACCTATGAGGGAACAAAGGCTGTTAAGGATTCAAAGCTACAGAGGCTCACTACAAGCTTTGAAGAGATTAAGATGGAGGAGGATGAGTCGTTTGATGAGTTTTATGCCAAGCTAAAGGACATAGTGAACTCTGCGTTCAATCTTGGGGAAACCATTCCTGAACCCAAGATTGTGAGAAATGTGCTTAGATCTCTGCCCGAGAGATTCCATGCTAAGATCACCGCAATTGAGGAATCAAAGGATATTGACAAGATTCCTTTGACAAAGCTGGTTGGTAATCTGCAGACCTACGAGCTAGGGTTATCAAGGATCGGTAAGTTGGGCAAGAGTAAGAGTATGGCACTAAAGGCTAAGAGCAGTGAGACAGATGAATCTTCAGATGATGAAGACTCTAAGATGAAGTCCTACATCACTAGGCAGTTCAAGAAGTTTATGAAGAATGCCAATGGAAAGGGCTTCGACAAGGACTATAGGCAATCTAGTTCTTCTTAGTTCAAGAGCCAAGACAAAGGGAAGAAGGATGCAAGGGATGGCGGTCAGTACACTGTTCCCGCAGGACCTAAGTGCTTTGGGTGTCAAAACTTTGGTCACATGAAACAGGAGTGTCCTACATATCTCAAGAGCATTGGAAAGAGCAAGGCACTTGCTGCTACTTTGAGCAACACCGAGCCTGAGGATGATTCCGACAATAAGAAGGACGGAATCTTGAATACCTTCACTGCCACTGTTAATCCTACTGATGGGATTGTTGAAGATGTGGTTGAAGAAGAGGAATTGGTAGAATCCAAGTTTGAGAAGATGGATGATCAAGATGACATCCATACAGGCTGTGAGAAACTGTACAAGCTTTCTGAGAAGCATGAGAAACTGTATAGGCTAACCACCAAGAAGCTCAGTGATGTGGAACTTGACCGTGAGGAGCTTTCCACAAAGTTTGATGAGGCTAATCAGACAATTGGAGCACTGAGGTTCGAGAACAATTTCTTGGCTGAGAAGACCAAGAAGCTTGAAGCGGAGCTATTTCAAGTCAGAGCTCAATTAGAGAGGACTTCAAGTGCAAAGCTTGATAAGATGCTCAGTCTTCAGAAATTTTCTTCTGACCGAATAGGTTTAGGGTATGGTTTCTCTTCCTCTAATATTGCTTCTACTAGTACTACTGTTTTTGTTCCTCCTAGCAATAATGTTGAAATTGAGAACAATGATGTTAAAACTGATTTAGTAAAAACCAAAAGTCTAAACCAAAAGTCTAAACAGAAGAAGCAGCGTCTCTGTCACCATTGTGGATCTACTGGACATACTTGACCTAATTGCTATAAGTGGTTAACCACTCAATAGAGCAACAGTATGATCTCATCTAGAAACTAGAATCAGTTTCCATCCTCTTTTGCTCCTTTTGGAGATCTTCTCAAAGCCCTCATATTCCTTTCGAACTTGAATGGTTTCAATTCTTTCCCCTCACTGTCGAATCAAAGGTTTGCTCAACGAAAAGTTTCTTCCA
Organism: Quercus tomentella; assembly: GCA_028535165.1. Classification (NCBI taxonomy): domain Eukaryota; kingdom Viridiplantae; phylum Streptophyta; class Magnoliopsida; order Fagales; family Fagaceae; genus Quercus; species Quercus tomentella. The sequence goes on along the minus strand of JAPQVY010000155.1, from coordinate 61,946,630 downwards.
AAGTGTGGAAGGAAAAAGGTTCAAAGTGATTTAGTCACTTTTTCTCTCTCCCTCTCTTTTTTATGCATTACTTATGTGTTTTGCTTTCTTGTTTTTGAGTTAGTCTAGTTTTATGCTATGCCTTGTTTAACATGTTTTTGTTTGTTTGTTTTCAGTTTTGCTTTATTTTGTTTTTTGTAAAAATAAAAAAAAAAAATTGAAAAATCAGAAAAATACAAAAACAGTGTGTGTTTTGTATACATTGGTATCTTTTGTAACTTAGATTAGCATCTTTATGCACAACTAAGCAAGTGAGCTTTGTGACTCATGTTTGTGATGAGTAAGATTAAGTGATTTTTTGTACTTAACACTCATATCACTCTTTTTGATGGGAAGGACTAAAACATCCTAAGAAAAAGGCATAAATAACCATCTCACCACTGTTGCCCGCCAATCATAAAATGACATTTGTATGCTTCGACATAGCAAAAGTGCAATGTCAAAAGCTTAACATAATTGGGTATTTCTTTTCTCTCTCTTATATGCTCATGCATGATATTCTCAACAAAAGAAAAATATGCAAAGAAAAATCAAAAGCAAAAAAGAATCAAAATACTTTTTATATGATTGCAAGCGTGTCTTCTAGAAGATGTGGGAGTTATAGGATGTACCTCAAAGGTGATAGTTCCCATCAAGCAGTTATGATTGTGTGTGAGTTAAATTGATTTTCTCATATCTCAAATCATCATAACATGTAGACACTTATGCAATCTTGTAATGTTTTCACACACTGCACACAAAATTCTTTGCTACTTTTGATACATGTACAGGTACAATGTGATTTTGCCATCATAAGAAATACATGTGTTAATGTGCGTGTGTGTTTTGGATCTAAATGCTTGGCATTTTTCTTGTTGAGAGATGATTTTGAAAGCTTAAAATGTTGTTTGGATCTTTGGTTGAGTAGCTTGCTTGATTACATTCATTTTTATGTTTTTTTTCTTCTTTGAAAAACTGTTTTTGCACATCTTGACAGCTTCTTGACAGCTCTCGATAGCTAGCAATCCATCAAGATCTTTGGTCCTCCTTTCTCGTCAAAAGTTAACGCAATCTCGATCCATCGAAGCTTTCTTGAACTTGTCTCGATAGCTTCTCAATAGATTCTCATTAGCTGTTCGATCCATCGATGTTCTTTGGCTATCGATAGATTCTCGACAGCACCTCGACAGATTTATCTGTTGAGAATTAGTGCTCAACAGATTCTCGATAGCTCTCGTTCCATCGAGGTTCGTTTTTCTATATATAGTTTCTGCGCAATTTTTTTTTTTTTTTTTTCATTTCTCTTCGTTCTCTCTCGACAGAAACTCTATCATTTCTCTCCCATACACTTCTCACTTAACCTCTTCATCTTCCCCGCTTGATTTTTGGCCTAAACCTTGCTTCTTTTCACTGGTAAGATCTCATTATCTCTCTTTCTTCATGCATTTCATACTTTTATACCTAGGTTTTTGGGTTTTTGAACATTTTTGGGGTTTCTCAAAATTGATGAGGTTTTGTGAAATTTTTGTGTTGGGTTATGTTTAAATGATCCTATATGCTCATGCATTGCATCACATTTGCATTTTCACCATGTTTCATGCACTTAGATGTGTGTTTTATATGTTGAAATCTTGTGTGTTGTTAGGTTTGGATTGGGCTGAGTCTATGACGCTTATATTGTTGCATGTCACATGTTCATGCATTTTTCATGCATACGTACCTCTCTTTTCTTCTTTTTGATATTTGTTATTGATTGGTACTTTTCTGCATGTCTCTTTCTCTCTCTTTCTCTCGGATAGTCTGCGCATGGCACCCACGCAAGTCTGCTCTGTCCCAGAATCCTCTTCATTCCGGGGCATCTTCTTCCTCTGATCCTACTCCTCTTCACGTTCGGTTTCGTGATGAGAAGGCCCGTCAGGACTTCTTGGAGAACTTTTCTAGACATGGTATTCATTCGAAATGCCAGGTCATTCTTTCTGACTTCTCCGATACTGATCTACCCACTTGTGTGTAACCTTGAGCAATAAGTCTTGATTTATTTTTGATAACAGTGCCATGTTCATCTGACTTGTTCTTAAAGATCCATTTAGTTCCAATTACATATACACCCTTTGGTCTAGGAACTAATTCCCACACATCATTCCGAACAAATTGATGAAGTTCTTCATGCATAAAGTTTACCCAATCAATATCTTGAAGTGCTTCATCTACCTTTTTCGGTTCAAATTGGGACAGATAGCATAAGAATTACACTTAAGGCTTTTGATCTTAATCTCCTGTTATCATTAAAACTTCCCAATATGTTTGTGGAGGGATGATTAAGCCTTACTCTAGACGAAGGACCTTTGACTAGAGATGTGGAGGTACCTTTCTGTTCTGATGAAGGACTAAACTCATGTTGTGCTTGTTGAGTCTCATGAACCAGTGTGGATGGTTCTGGACTTGATGGCACAGAAACTGCATTATTTATCACCATCAACTCTTCATCACTATGCTTCCCAACATAATCAACAGGAAGTGAGTCATTAACCTCTATAGGCTTATCTTGAACCAGAGCAGTATTTTCTGAATGTGCTTCTGGACATACTTCATCATTGATCACAACATTTGAAGATTTCATGACTGTTTTGGTTCTCAAATTATACACTCTATATGCTCTACTAGTAGAGGAGTACCCTAGAAAATATCCCTTGTCACTCTTTGCATCAAATTTTTCTAGGTTCTCTTTATCATGTAGGATGTAACAATCACTACCAAATATCCTGAAATACTTAACAACCGGCTTTTTTCCTCTCCAGAGTTCATAAGAAGTCTTCTTGGAATCAGGTCTGAAATACACCTGGTTGAGTGTATGACAAGCAGTGTTAACTGCTTGTCCCCAGAAGGATTTGGGCAACTTTTTATTGTGTAGCATGACATGTGCCATCTCCTGAACAACCCTATTTTTCCATTCCATGATTCCATTCTGTTGAGGTGTCTTGGGTGAAGAGAACTCTTGATGTGTGCCTTGATCATTGTAGAAAGCAACCAGCTTGGTATTCTCAAATTCTCTTCCATGGTCACTTCTGATTCTGGCTATCACAATATCTTTCTCAACTTGCAATTTCTTGCACAGATGTATCATCTTCTCAGGAGCCTCAGCTTTATCTTTCAAAAGAACAACCCAAGTATATCTAGTAAAGTCGTCCACAACCACTAGAATATATTTCTTTCCACCTAAACTCTGAACTCTGGCAAGACCCATAAGATCAATGTGCAGTAACTCTAGAGGTCTTGAAGTTTGAACACTTGCTACAGACGGATGTTTAGATTTTATCTGTTTACCTATCTGACATAGTCCACATATGCACTTATCTATCTTCTCAAACTTAGGTAAACCAACAACTGCATCACATTTGGAAATCTTTTCTAACTGCTTATGACTGGCATGCCCCAACCGTTGATGCCACAAATCAACTTGATCAATCTTTGCACTAAAGCACTTGTTGCTTATACTTGGTGTTAAACCATAACAGTTGTCAGTTGTCTTTACACCAACACACATACAGTCACCTCCTCCATCAAGTATCTCACATTCATACTTAGTGAAGAGAACATTCAGTCCATTGTTACAAATCTGACTGATGCTGAGTAAATTTGCCTTCAGTCCATCAACATACCAAACATCTTCAAAGACCGGCAACCCTGGAATGTCCACAGTTCCAATGTCTCTGATCACAGATTTGGTTCCATCTCCTAAAGTGACTGTCCCAATCTTTCCTTCAAAGAGAGTCTTGAATGATCCTTTGTTTCCTGTCATATGCCTGGAACAACCACTATCCAAATACCAAAGACAAGAATCAGGTGCCTTTAAGGCGGTTAAGGCAGTATAACACAAATTATTATTATCACATGTGATAAGACTAAGAAGTTCAAGGAAAGATTTAACAAAAGCAACAAGAGACAAATACAACAAGTAAGCAAGTTGATAAATAAGCAAAAAGAATTTCCAAGAATCCATAACAACAGGGGTCAAGGATCAGCTCAGTGATCAAAAGATCAACAACAAGAGAGCAACCCGCTCTGATACCACTTGATAGTTTTTAGACCCCTTAAAACACAATTGGATTAACCTAGGTAATTAGCCAAGTTGTTACTTAGTTCAAATTCCAAATCTAGGTTATCACAATCAAACAATCATATCATGCAAAGCAGCGGAAAGATAAATAACACAATGATATGATCACCCAGGAAACCAAACCGGTAAAAACCTGGGGAGGATTTAACCTAGCTATCCTCAAGGTAAACCTGAATCCATTATGAAAGAATCGAAATTGTTCAATATGACTTAGACCGCTAACATCCTATTGCTACCCACTAGTAGAAACTTACTGACACAACCACGTGCAAGCTCCAAAACCACGGACTCCTTCTTTCTTGGATTCTCCAGCAAGTACAAGCACACCTGCTTGTGTTTCTTTAAGTTCTTATGGCAGCAACTGAATGATCATCAAGTTCTTGAACGAATCTCCTTCTTGATAATCCTAAGCTTGTGTAAAGGAAAGCTCCTCAAGATCTCACAAGAGATTTACACAAACAGCAATATGAACAACACTAAAACGTGGCTAGGGTTTGCCTTATATACCTAGGGAAAATTACAAAACCCTAAACATTTTAAAACAAAATAGGGCTGAGTTGGAATTCTGCAGAAAACGCATCTGACCCAATTTTCGATTAATCGAGCCTAAGCTTCGATCGATCGAATCAGGCCTAAATGCATTATCAATCCTGCATCAACTTCATTCCAACTTTACATAAAAGAATCAACTTTGAGCAAGACTAAACACGACTAAACATATTGTTTTGATCATGGACATCTTGTTTTGATCATGGTTTGCCAACAATACACATTAGAGTTCTAAATACATAAAATCCTAAGTCTTTAGAACCTAACATGACTGTTGTAAATAGATCTTCAAACTTGTCATGAATGATTAGTCAATGGTTTTGTTGATCTTGAGACATGCATAGACTTGTGCCTATATATCTTCCCACTCATTTATTTTATTATTTTTGCTTAAAGAGCTCACCAAATGTAAATCTCCAAATGAAAAGAGATATTGAGCTGCAAAAGCCTGTCGCACATACTAGTATTTGACTAGGAAAAAGGGAAAGCAACGTAAAATAAAATGTATAATGCCCAAAAAGCCAAAGGCTAACTCATCAAATTGAAATATCAAAAATTTCAGGCATCGATCTCACAATGAGATGTATTGATTCAAAAAGATCAAATGATATGATGTATATGGAGCCAAATGAAAAGCTTCACAAGTTATATAATCAAGTTTTGTGGGAGGTCATATATGCATATTTCTATAATTGAGATAGGTCACTTTATCTAGTGCTAATTGTGTATGGCTTGGTTGAATTGATCATTGAAGCTTCACGTTAGACTAAGGACTATCTCATTGTTGATATCCACACACATCACACATGTCTATGTTCAATAAATGCCATATTCATTTGTGTGATTGTACTTGATTAAATGTGTTTTCACATGCTCAATTTTTGTTGGTCAAACACAAAGTGTTTTAGTTGTTTTTGGAAAGTATTTTGTTTGTGCAAAAATTGTCAAAATCTTCAAAAACAGTGTTGCCCTGTTCTGGCAACTCAGACACGGGTTGGTCCAGTCGCATGCCCCAGTCGCGAGCCCACACAGAGATTTTTCGCGACTCACTAGCAGGTCAATGTCCCAGTCGCGAAAAATACTTAGAATATTTTTCAAAATTTGGGTTTTTAATGTTTCTCGCGGCTCAGTCTAGCGACTTGTTCATGGGTGGAAGGTCTAGTCATGAGGGTTACACAGAAATTTTCGCGACTTACCTCACGACTTTCTCATGGGTAGCACTTCCAGTCGCGAAAAACACTTAGAAAAATTTTCAAAAATTTTGGTTTCAAAGAGTCTCGCGACTTACCATGGCGACTTGCACGCAACTTAAATGAGTCGCGAAAATCACATGTTTTGTGCAAATAGGTCAGTTTTTAAAATCTTTTTGAGTTTTCCCTTGAAATTTTGTGACTATTCATTGTCTTCCCCATTTATCCCTTTCTCTAACCCACCGAGTTTCTCATAAAAACCTTCATTTATTCATCGTTTTGACTTCAATCTTCAAGAAAAAGGTATGGTTTTTTCTTATTTTCTCTATACATTTCATTTTATAGCCTTGTTTTCTTGGTTTTGTCTGTTGCTATTATGATTTGAGATATATATAGTGTTCGAACATGGGTTTGCTCATTTTGGTGAGGTTGGGTGTTTGGGTTTTGTTGCTTTTGTTTTTAGGATGCTAGATATTGTTATTATCATGTCTGATTTTCATCCTTGAGTATGCTTACTGATTTGTCCTGTGTTGAACATGCCATATCCATTGAGATATGTCTTATAGACATATACTTATTTTTAGAAATTGTTGTAATAGACTCTATTTGAGAGTATGGTTGATTCACATTGTTTGTCTATTGCATGTTTGGTGTATGAGTTTGACTGTGTTCCCTAGGATGTTGATGTTAGGTTTCTATGTTTAATGTAACATTATGGTATGCTTGAGAATTGTCGATTATTTGTTCTGTACTCTTCTGTTTTGAGTAATCTCATTCAATGTTGATCCTGAACTGTGTTTGGTTTGAATGTTTGGTATAATACTCTATCCTTTTCTATGCCACTAACATGTTACTAATGTTTTGAGTTTCCATCTATTATTTTTTGGTTTTGTTGGGCTTTGCTGCTATGTTATGCAGATGACTCCTACCAAGAAGAAAACTACTGCCAAGAAGGGTGATAAAAGGCTAAAGATGGATAATACCAAGTTCAGGTCTCCTCATCACTTTGAGAGATATAGAGAGTTCTACTTGAAGGCACCTTTCATCCAGGAGAGATTTATTGACTTGGTGGATTTGAAGGACACTTTCATTCCAAGCTGTTTTGAGGACAGGGGTTGGAATAAGCTTTTGAGTGACCTGCCTGGAGTTTGTGATCCTTTGATCAGGGAGTTTTATGCCAATGTAGTGTTAAGAGAGCATGAGATAAATTGTTGGATACGAGGAAAGGAATTTACCATAGATGTGGATGACATAGATGATGTGTTAGGTTTTGAGGACATGGATGATCATGATTTCACTCATTATAAGGATAGGATGTTGTCCTTAGAAACTGTTCAGACACATATTGGTGGAGTGAGAGAGGGGAGATGCCTCAACACCGCAGCCTTTCCAGCAGATATGAGGTGTCTAACAGTGATTATGATGTTTAACCTATACCCACTGAAGAAGCTGACCACAATCAACAATGCCAGAGCCATCTTCCTTATGGAGTTCAAGCAGAAAACCTACATAGACATCAATGCTCACATCTTCTACACCATTGTGGATGAGACCAGAACAACCACCAGGGCCAAGTTGATTTTCCCTAGCCTTCTTATAAGGCTTTTTAGGTTGAAAGGTGTGGAGATCCCTCAAGATATCAGCCTAATGCTTACTCTCTCAGCAGTTAACAAGCTAACCATCACAAGGATAAGAGTTCATTTTCCGGGTGATGAAAAGGAAGGTGACCAAGAAGAAGGTGAACCCATGGATACTGAGACAGAGGTTGCAGGAGAACCCTCAAGCTCAAGAGGTCGTGGCAAGAGGAGCAAAGCTTCATCTTCATCAGCTGTACCTTCAGATGCATTCCAGATCATCCTAGAGAGGATTGATGAGCTTAGAGATGTCCAGAATGAATAATCTGACAGACTGGCTGCACTTCAAGATCAGATGAACATCCTCTCAGCAAAGTTTGATAGCTTCTCCACCCAGCAGTGACCCTTTGGCCATTCCGGTCAAAAAGGGGGAGATTTTTAGGGTAGCTCTTAAAGGGGAGTGCCAATTTGAGGGGGAGCCTGCATAAAACTTACATTTAGCAATTTTTACCTCAGTTTTTTATTTTATGTTTATGTTGATGGAGTTGGTACTATGTTTTGAACAATATTTTAATTATGGGTTTGCTACATATGTTGTTAAACACTTTAAAACTTGTGTGTTTATGGTTTAATGTTTATTAGTTTATACTCAGTTTCTATGTACTTTGGGTTTTGTACCTTTGCTTTGTAGCGTAGTACTTGTTGTTTATTGTTTTGCATTTTCTTTAAGTACATCACTCTTGTGCCCTAGTAGGATCTTGTTCCTAGATGCATATATGTTTTGTGCATTGGTTGAGTGTTGAACATGCAAATGATACTTTGCATTTAAGCTTATTAGCTTGCATGTCCGGATGTTCATTCCATATGTGAATGAGCATAATGGTCACTATTCTATAGTGATTGCTTGTATGGTCAAGCCATGGTTTATTGTTTTATTCCATTTTGCATGATCGCATTGTGCTTGCTTCATATGCATTACAAGTTTTCTTATGATTCAAGAGCTTCACAGATTCTAGAGTTAGGTGTGAGTGAGTTTTGTTCAACTATTTCCAACTCACATGTTAAGTCTAGAGTTTGTTTTAGGGTTTTCTCACGGAATAGCCAAAGGGGGAGATCGTAAGGTGGAATTTAATCAACCATCTTGTTGGCTTTATTTCATGCCAAATTTGCTTGTAATTTTGCAATTAGTAACCTTGTGTTTAGGTGGGAATCATGTAAGGGTAGTGTGTAAGAGAGTGTGAAGAAATGCTCAAGACTGTGCAGTGAAGCAAGGACTCGCGGCTGGATCTCGTGGGTGGCTTGCGGCTTGCAAGCCGCCAGAAGATGCACACGAGTGAAGCATGCAAAGAAGCTAAACCGTCATGCCAGCTGTAGCACTACAGGACAAAAAGTCCAGACTTGCCATTCAGTTAGCTCGCGGCTTGGACCCGCGACTCAATCAAGCCGCGAGGCCAAGTCGCCAGTCCACTCTATTATGGAAAAACTAACTCTTGGCATTCCTTTCTCACTCCAGTATAAATACCCCTTATACCCACGAAATATAGAGAGCTTCCAGAGAGAATTTTGAGAGAAAAACCCTAGAGAAAAACAAGATTGACTCATCCACAATCTTTACATAGTGACTCTTCAAATTCCTTAACTCTCACCCTCTCCATTGTTACATCCTTGAGAGGTACATTAGCCAAAACCTTTTCTCACCATACCCATATCTATGAGAAGGCTATTTGGTTCTTGGGAAGTAGTTAGGAAGGGACCAATTCATATTGGTTGATGCTATGGGTTATAGCGGAATCCGGTAAGCTAAAGAAGAAATAGGTTCGGCATAACCTCGTTGGAGTAGGAGCTTGGAGGGCTGAGGTACACTGGGTAGATTAGACTTGGAGGGTCTTCTACTGTTCATGTATTCCAACTTGATTCTTTGGTGGATTATTGACTGCTTGGAGGGCGGCGGAGAGGTTTTACGCCGAGGGCTTCGGTTTCCTCTTCGATAACACATTGCTGTGTTGTCCTTGTGTTTGCATCTCTCTTCCTTAATCTTTGCCATTTAATTTCTGTTGTGGATGTGATTTTATTCGGTTTAGATTGTTTATCAATTCTGTGTTAAGCTTATGTTCATATTCCGCACATTAAATGTTTGTTGATAAGCTTGAATTGGTAATTTTATTAATTGGGGGTCTAAACGTTCATAGGTGTTTTATACACATTTTGAACATTCAAAGATAAATTGCGATGGAGCTATTTTCAAGGAGCATAAAAAATCGAGCATTGGCATAGTGATTCGAGACAACAACGGTTTAGTCATGGCTTCAATGTCTAAACCCCTGCCACAACAATACACGCTCATGGAGATTGAAGCACTGGCAGCCTCAACAACCCTTGAGTTTGCAGCTGAGTTGGGTTTTAGTCGAGCAATACTAGAAACAGATTCTCAGGTGTTGTCAAATGCTTTGAGAAATAATAGCACTTACCTGTCTTCCTTTGGTTTATTAATTGAGGATATCATATGTAATGCTAGTTTGTTTAATCAATTACTTTACTCTCATGTAAAGAGAGAGGATAATAAGGTAGCGCATAACTTAGCGAGACATTCCATTAGTATTTCTAAATTTTTTATGTGGATGGAGACTGTTCCACCATCCTTTGTTTCTCTTGTACTAGCTAATATTGCTGGTTTTTCTTAATAAAGTTGACCATCTTTCTTCTAAAAAAAAAAAAAAACATCATGAAGTCCTTCAACCAAAGCCTAAAAATGGATCCTCAACTAGGCAAAACATGTCAAAAGGCTTGTGCAACCTGAACCTGCACAACGCAGCATGATGCTATGCAAGCCTAGTCTATAGATAGCATCATTGCATAGATTTTAAGGCTAATACTTTTTCCCCTTTTATAAAATCAAAATTCTAGCAATTGTGCCCCGTATAAGATAAAATCTCATCCGAGTAGCTAAAATACTACCAGAACTTTGCCCAAATTCTGCCAGAGTAGCTGAACTACAGCAAGAATTCTGCCGAAATTTCGCCTGAGTAACTTTAATAGCAGTACAAGTCAAAATAATGCTATAAATGCCATAACACATGGAAGACTGGTAATCCTAATCTGAGAGACCAATAAATAAAAAATCCTATCTACCTCCCATAAGGCCATCAGAATGTGGAGTATTTATTCATGGTAAATATAAGATATATGGCAAAGCGAATTGTGTCGTCAATTGCTTCTTTTTCTATCTTTTCTTTTTTTGGAAAATATCGTCCCTCTAATAAGGTTTTGTCAATATTGAAAATCAATCTCTTTCCTAAGTTTACTATAAAATCACCGCACACTCTTGGTGCGATGATCACTCTACAAATATAAGTGTTTGTGGGGTGTAGGAGGCAAGAGCTGGAGTTCAAGTCTCCAGAAAGGAGTTTCACATACATATACACTTAAATTATATGAGAGTAGAATTTCTATTTTGTATTAAAAAAAAAAAAAAAAAGTTTACTATAAATGTAAAACACATTAACTACTCTCCGTATTTCAATAGAAAACTTTCTGTGAAGATACTTTTTGCCATTTTCCTGTGTTCAGTAGTATTAGGAAAAATGGATCTGAGGAAAAATATTTCTTGACTTCTCTTATTTAGGGTGAGTTTAGTTCAACATTTTGAAATTGTGCTTTTTTAAAAAGTGGCATTTTTAAGGAGTGCTTAATGAAATTGGGTTAGAAAAGAAAAGTGTTTGGTAAAAACTTTTAGAAAGTGTTTGGTTATAAATTGACTTCGGTTAATTAACTCAATTATCCAAGTTTATTAATTAGATTAAATTACATGCAATATTGTGGGGGCACAAACAAATCACAATTCTAATATAGAGTGTAGTGGAAATTAAATTTGATACAGTGAATACAGTGATTTGTTGACTAATGGGGAAAACCTTCAAAAGACAAAAACCCCCATCGGGTGAATTTTTGGTCACCACTCCCAATAATCTACTAATCAAGAACAAGTAGTTACAAGTATAAGGAATCTTACCAATAAAAGAACTATCCCAAAATACCTACCCCAAAATACCCACTTACAATTGAACCTTTGCTCCAATCCCAAGTTAGACTTGATCTTGTAGAAGACTTCTTCCCTTTACACAAACCTCCAATCCATGTCTAGCAACTTTGCATGAATCTCCAATACGTTACTAACTCCACAACAACTCTTTTAATTGTTATAGTTGATTTGCAACAACTTCACATAAAAATACCAATAAGTTCTTCAATTGTTAGTGCCAGAGACTTTACTTGGTACAAAACCCAAATGCACACAAGAGCTGTAGCGAGATCTCTTTATTCTATTTTTTTGAACCCACATGTACAAAAGGTGGAAGCTAGGGTTTCAATAAGAGAACCTTATGAAGCATTAGGGTCAGGGTTTTCTTTCCCTACCACCTTATTTGAATAGGAGCTTAATGGACCTTTTAGAAGAGTTCTCCTCTTCCTATTAGGTTTATACAAACCCACAAACAATAGTCAATTAGAATCCAAAGGTTGCAAGCTATATTCTGAAATCTGTTAGCTCGATAGATCAAGACAAGTATTGAGGTCCATTAAATCTCCATAGATCGAAGGTGTCAAGTTAGGTATTGGGACCTGCTGATTTAACTTTTCATCACCTGTTTCTTTGAGTAGTTTTCATGTCCTCAATACTACCACTTGAAAAACCTTTTTAAAATACTTCATGATATTCTTAAATCCACTTAGATCTACCTAATTATAAGTAAAATACGTTTTGTCATAGTATGTGACAATTACATAAAAATGTAATCATAACAAAAAGTACTTTTTGAAAAAGCTGAGTGTTTAATTAGCACTTATCAAAATTGTAGTTGGAGGGTAAATTACCAAAAAAGACAATATATATAAAGGAATTTTTCATACTTATGATGATTTCACCTTCTTAATAATAATAATAATAAGGCAAAAATACAAAACTCACCCTCTAAGTTTCACCATTTTTCATTTCAATCCTATAAGTTTGAGTTTTGTCATTTCAATCATCTAAGTTTCATTCCTCTCCAATTAAGTCTTCCGTTAATGTGTAGTTAGTTTTTGCCGTTAACTTATATATTTTTTTTAATTTTTAATTTTTTTTATTTCTTAATTTTAGAAAAATGTTTGAAAGCTCGAAAATGTGTTAAAAACACAAGAGCTGTTTAGACCCCCAAATTAAAGTTACGGCTTGATAGATTTTACACTAACTTAATACTAAGTGCGGAATAATGTAAATGTGAGCGGATAAACAAACAAGCTACTCTAATCCATAATCAAGACAACACAGCAGTAAAATGGAATGTAAAAGAGTTGGAAAGAGAGATGAAAACACAAGATAATACACCGATGTGTTATCGAAGAGAAACTGAAGAACTCGGCGAAAAACCTCTCTGCCGCCCTCCAAGCGGTAATCGATCCACTAGACAATTAGTTGAGATACATGGGTTAGCAAGAGACCCTCCAAGCCTAATCTACCCGATGTACCTAAGACCTCCAAGCTCCTACTCCAATAAGGCTTCTCGGAACCATGTCTTGTCTAGCTCTCCGAATCCCGCAACAAGCTCCATGTTGCATCTGCCATCCTTGGCTTCTTCCAATGCTTCCCAGCAGCACCAAAATATCACTTGACACTCTGAAAGGATGTGGTAAGTGCTTGAGCTATCAATCTCTCAATGATATGGAAATGGAGAGGTAGGAGTTGAGGAAAATCCATAAGCAATTGTGTAGAAGATTGTGGGTATAACAATCTCTAACTCTCAAGGTTTGTGGCTAGGGTTTTCTCCCTGAAACCCTCCTCAACTTTTGTGGGTAATGTGAGTATATATAGTGTGGGTACAGAAAGTGTGTATCAGATAGCACAGTTTGGCAAAACAGAATGTTTCGCGGGTGTCTCGCGAGAAGGCCTTACTCGCGAGATACTTATGAAACACAACTGTCTCCATCTGTACTGATTCTTCGCATTCCAGTCATATGCATGACACATGCATCACTTCGCAGGATGCTAAGTTGCAAGCTACCTGCGAAAACCTCTTCAGTCTTCAATAGCTTGAGTCTTCACACTTTCTCTCTATCACATAACCCTTACAATCAAATCCCACAATAAATACAGGGTACAAAAAGATTGAATAAGGTTACAATCAAATTTGGCACAGAATTAAAGTCAACAAAATACATAGTTATAAATTACAACTTTACAATGTTAATTAAAAAAAAGCCAATTATAGGAACGTTCCAAGAAACCAAGAATGAGAGAGAGAGAGAGAGAGAGAGAGAGAGGCCTACAATACTGCCTCGACAAAGTCTCCACCAAAACTTCATCCTTATCCTCACCAAATCGATCTGATGACCTCCCAAGCTTAGCAACATCGCAACTCTGATCTGATCCTACTTCGAAGCCCGAACCCGAGCTCATAGACGGGTCATCCGCATTGTCACCAAAGCTCATGGCTAATATCCCAGCGACTTTGTTAGAATCTTCGTTGGCTTGGCGGAAGGCTGAAACGAGGTCATCTAGAGAAGCCAAAGAAAAGGCCTACGCTAAGGCTTTGAAGATCTTACTCTGTTCGTCTTCTTCGACAGTCGGAACAATGTCGCCTTTGTCACCGGCAACAAGATTAGAGACTTGGGGCCTCCTCTTCTTCTTCAAGTGCTTCAGATTTGACTGCCAGCAAGTACTTCCTTAGATGGGTCTTTCAATTCGTCAATTCTTCAAAGTGAAAATCAATTATGCTTCACTTTGATAGATAGAGAGAGTGACTTACACGGTTACACCCAATCGTAATGAAGGTTGAAAAGGCATTTGGAGGGTCATTTTGGAGAAATTATACAGTCCTCTGGTAAACCACGTCACTTGTCCATCATTCCACTAAAAGACTTCCACTTGTTTAAAATTACTAAGTTAATAATCAGTTTCTGTTTAAAAAAAAAATTCTAACTTAGCAATTTTAAACAGGTAGGAGTCTTTTAGTGGAATGGAGGACCACGTCACTTGTCCACCATGAGTACCTTATAATTTCTTGTCATTTTGAGGAGTTTGCCAAGTGCTTTTGTCATTCACTTTGTCGCTAATATGTCTCCTTGATTTCATTTGGCTTTTTTTATTTTTTATTATTATTATCGTTTTTTCTAAAATTAAGAAATAAATGAAAATAAAATAAAAAGTTAACAGCAGAAATTAACAGCACATTAAAGAATGACTTAATTGGAAATAAATGAAACTTAGAAAACTAAAATGACAAAACCCAAACTTAAAAGACTGAAATGAAAAATGGTAAAACTTAAAGGGTAAGTTTTGGATTTTAGCCTAATAATAATAATAATAATAATAATAATTATTATTATTATTATTATTATTATTATTATTATTATTATTATTATTATTATTATTATTGCAGGGATGTTGGGCCCAGTTCGAGGACACCTCATAGTCCGAGGATAGATAAACGTGTTATAGAGGTCAGCGCTAATAAATAAAGGAAAGGATCTAGGCATGATGTTCCAGGGAGGTGATTCGAGGAGGAATGCTTCCTCGACTGAGCAAAGCCGAGGTCAGAAGGTGCGGTCTAATATCAAGAGCAACATTTCGGACAATTCCACTAATAAGGATAAGTATCAAGAAGGAACAGAACAGAGGGAGGCTATGAAATATCTAAAGGAAAAGTTGCTACCACCGCATTAAATGCTCTGCAGCTAACTCTCTGGCCACATTAATGAGGAAGTGATACTTGAACAGTAACTTTCAGCCTTACAGCTACTCCCCAAAGACTTCAAGAATGTACTGATGGGACAAGGATCAACACCAGCAATCTAATCTACACGAGGGTAGAGATGAAGGAGAAGGATAGTATAAAATAGAAAGAAGACCCCAAGGGGAGGGGATCAGAGAATTAAGAGAGAATTACTGTAACAATAAGAACTGTACTTGTAACCAACTTCAAGAATTATATACAAGAGTTGAGCTCCTCAGACTGTGCCGAGAACGATTTTCATGGAATACAACCAGTCTATATTTACTTTATTGTCACTTGAATCCACGATAATTGCTACCCAACTCATTAGAGCCTAGTTTTTCAGCCCACTCTCTACAAATTCATTATATTGGGCTCTTTAGGCCTAGATCCTTTTAACTTTTGGGCTTAGGACTCAAATCCGGTCCTTACAATTATTATTATTATTGTTATTATTATTATTATTATAGTTTTTGACTTAGTTATTATTTTTATTAGTGTCATAATTATTTGTCATTACTATTAATGACTTCTTATCAGTAGTAATAATTTCTTTATTTTTTCATCATCGTGAAACACAAAATGATTATGCAAACAAAAAATAATAATAAATACATACCAATAATCCATGTTTAGATTGTAACAATAAATAATAATAATAAAAACAAATTAGTTATATCAAATTAGGGAATTAGTAATTATATATTCATTTACCATTATCAATTATAAATTTATAACTATATAAGCAAATTTGTGTTATCAAAATTGAATATAATATATAATAAAATAACATAATATAAAACTAAAAAAAGGACAATATATATAAAGGAAATTTTCATACTTATGATGATTTCACCTTTTTATTATTATTAATAATAATAGTAATTATAGTTTTTGACTTAGTTATTATTTTTATTAGTTTCATAATTATTTGTCATTAATATTAATAACTTCTTATCAGTAGTAATAAATTCTTTATTTTTTTCATCATCAGTGGACATAGCATTTCTCTAATTGCATGTTTTATAATTCAAGTTTAATGCACTAAAATTTGACAGGCTAACTCAAATAATTTGGGTCATCAATGCCAAAAGATTACCTTTTAAAGTTTAATTTAAATTTGAATTAGAAATAAAATATGTTTGGGTCATAAATGAGAAGGATTTAATCAAAGTTTTAGTCTTTTTTTTTTTTTTAGAAGGGATCAAAGTTTTAAATTGGAAAAGGAAATAAGAGAAATATCTATAATATGAACTTTTTTATATATTTATAATCAAAAATTTAAAAAAAAAAATATTCAAAAGACTTTCAAATTGGGTCAGGTCAAACGGGCCCTTACTCATAGTCATCATCTACGGAGGAAGTAGTACTATGTGTGCGTTTGAATACAGTTTATTTTGCTGAAAATTGAAAACAATAAAAAAAAAATTTTTTTTATTTATTACTGTTTGGCACTGTTCGTTGGCCTAAAATTACTGTTCATGGCCAATGAACAGTACATAACGCGCTGAAAAAAAAAAAAAAAAAAAAAAAAAAAAAAAAAAAAAAAAAAAAAAAAAAAAGGTGCCTGAAACGCAGATATCCAAAACGTGCCGCGAATCCAAACAGAGCTTATATAAAGATCAACTACATTATTCTGGTTTTCCCATCACAAATACATACCTAGACAACTTAAAATGGCTAAGAATCTACTTTCTTTCAAAAGCTTCCTTTGTTCTCTTAATTCAACTTCTTGTAATTCAATCAGTCAGTTTTACAAATGCCAAACGGATCTCAGAATTTTTCAAGTCCTTGAAAGATGTAGAGGAATCCCAAAAGGGTCAGAGGGTGCAAGGCTTACGTGAAGTCAAGCACTATCTCAACAAGTATGGATACTTAAACTACGAAGATTCAAACAACTTTGAAGATGACGAGTTTGATGAAGCCTTGGAGTTCGCCATCAAAACATACCAGACATTTTTTCATTTGAATGTTACTGGAAAGCTTGACACCGACACCATCAAAGAGATGTCACTGCCGCGTTGTGGAGTTCCTGATATTATCAATGGTAGTCTAACATAGCCAGAGTTTGCATTTATGCCTGGTGAACCAAAATGGCCATATTATATGCGTAAACTCAAATACGCGTTTGTATCCACTGCTACACCTAATTTGAAATTGTACGAAATAAAAACAGGTTGCTCATATGGTTTCGGACAGTGGGCTAGATTTTCTGATTTCAAATTTGAATTCACAGATAATGTTAGAGATGCTGACATGATTATAGGATTCCACCGTGGTGATCATGGGGACGGTATGCCTTTCGATGGGAGGGGTGGCAAATTAGCTCATTCTATGCCTCCAACAAATGGCAGGCTGCATTTTGACGCAGATGAGAATTGGACTATCGGTGCTAACGTAGGTCCAAATCAAGTTGACTTTATGGGCGTTTCACTTCATGAGGCAGGGCACCTTCTTGGACTTGATCATAGTCGTATTGAATCATCCATTATGTATCCCCGTATTGTAGAAGGAGTAAAGAAGAGGGGTTTGAGCTCAGATGATATGGAAGGTTTACTTTCTTTATATTCTAGCTGATAACAATATCATCCAGTTAGGATGAATTCGCTATGCCGCGAAAGGATGAAAAAAAATAAAGAATTTATTATGTAAAAGTTATATGTCACTTCTTTCGCCACATTTATCATTGCCTACAACCATTTCAACGATATTTGATCTTCTTAAGATGCACTGTACGACTTTTCTGTTATACTCTTCTAAGATGATTATATTAGAGAAAAATTATAATGCTAGATAAAAAATAATACAAATACAAATAAAAAGAAATGTGTTAATCACCTATGCCTTAACAAATAAAAACTAACTCTTGTGAAATTTTATTGACGGTTTGTTTCGAAAAGCTTATTTTTCATTGATTTATTAGAAATAAAGTTTTTAAAATGTTGCAGAAAAATTATATACAGTAAAAGTTAGCTTTCCCAGACAAGCACTGGCTAAATTTTCTGTAGTGTAGATGTGGTTCTATCAGCTTGATGAAACACGAAGCAACGCATGTCTTATCTCTAGTTCAGTTCACATGTTAATTTATCCATCAACTTTGTAGATAGTAGGGAATATGGACGAACTCTATGGTAAAATTATTATGGTCTCTCTAGTTAAATGCTAAAAGACTAGTTGCGACCAAACAATCTTTACAGTTAGATTTATTTATATTTAGAAAAACACGTAAATCTGAATCCTTGAGGCACTCAAATAGCCTTTAATTGACGGTAATCAATTTAAAATTCACATTAGCTCGCTCAATATAAATTTGTTAGATACCCAATATAAATTTCTTAGATGTTGGCATACATCCTTCATTAAAACTTAAAAGCTAGGAGTCATGCTCAATTCATAAATCTTCCACTTTTGTGAAGTTTGGTAGAGATAATTGGACGCTACAAAAACATCTACACATATGTGATGTTGCTTGGGAATCTTCAAGTTAGTACTCTAGCCTAATCTAAGTGTGTATGCATGTGAAGCTCCCTCCTAAAGAGTAGAACCCCGACTCTTGCCCCTCATCTCCACAAACACTTATACTTATGAAGTTACCACTGCACTAAGGGTGCATGGTGGTAAGGAAAACTATCTCTTAATTTCTCTTATTTAGGATGAGTTTGGTTCAGTTTTTTGAAATTGTGTTTTTTGAAAAATGGTTTTAAAAGTGCTTAATTAAATGACAAGACTTAAACACAATACTTAGGTATAATACTTAAGTGCTATTATTTAAATTTCTCTCTTAAGATTCAACCAAGTGGTTTTTTTCTCATGGGATAGAAGTATATTTTTAGTTAAGTATAGGCACATGACTGACTTTTAAGAGGGGAATTTAAGGAACAACACTTAAATATTATACATAAGCTTTGTCCTTAATGAAAGTAGGATTTTTTTTTTTTTTTAATAAAAAAAAGTAGAGTAAATTACTAGAAGTAAGCTAAACCCATCAAAATTGTTGTTGGAGGGTAATTTACCAAAAATGACAATATATATATATAAAGAAAATTTTCATAATAATAATAATAATAATATTATTATTATTATTATTATTATTATCATCATCATCATCATTAGGATAAATTGCAAATTACACCCCTAAAGTTTGGGGGTGATTGGATTTTACATTTTTGAAGTTTCAAAATTTGGATTTTACACCCTAAAGTTTAGAGGTGTTTAGATTTTACACCCTAATGTTTCAAAATTTGGATTTTACCACTATATTTTAAGAGTATTTGGATTTTACTCCCTAAAGTTTTGAGGTGTAGGCACCACATTTTGTATCCCTTACGACTCGGACCCCTGTTGGGGTGATTGGATTTTACATTTTTGAAGTTTCAAAATTTGGATTTTACACCCTAAAGTTTAGAGGTGTTTAGATTTTACACCCTAATGTTTCAAAATTTGGATTTTACCACTATATTTTAAGAGTATTTGGATTTTACTCCCTAAAGTTTTGAGGTGTAGGCACCACATTTTGTATCCCTTACGACTCGGACCCCTGTTCCCTAATGATGTTAGAATTCTAAAGCCTAAGGTTGGTTTAGGACTCAATCAGATGAAAATTGACTTAAGGAAACTGTTTATAGAAAATATAACTTATTTGTGGACCAAATAAATTATTTTTGGAAAAGAAAGATCATGGAAACCCTAGGGCATGCATAGTATGCACGTGTATGCGCACGCATGTTCAAACTCTATTTACTTATGCTTCATGCATGCATACACATACACGTGCATGCGTGCGTATGCTAGGGTTCTAGAAACTATGGAAGAAAAGGTTTTCTGAATAAAAATTTGGTTTGGAACGAATTTCACATTGTTTAAAAGCCGCCACAAATCCCTATTTTTCGACTATATAAAGCCATAAAAATGTACTTTTTCAAAGGGATGAATTCTGGTGGTAAAACGCATAAGATTTACTAGAAAATAGTGAATCAAAGAAGGGTTTTTCACAAAACATCCTCAAGTCAAATTTTATTTGATTAGGACATTTTCTGGCCTTGATCATTGAGTTCTAAGTTTGCTAACTCATTTTTGAATTGGTTGTCACTAGATTGATTGAAGGGAATGGTCAAAATCAAGCTCTAGAGAGTTTTGTGTTGAGGTAAAGTTTCTAACTTTGGCTCTTCGCTTTTCTTTATTTTTCTTGTTTTATGCATGTTTTTATGTAAGTTTCTAGGTTAATAATATGTTTGTTTAGTCTAGGTTTACCTTGTGTTTATGTTTTAAGCATGTTAGGTTGTTAGATTTTTGTTTTTTGAATTTCTATTCTACATTTTTTTGGGTTCTGTGTTCTTGGTGTGTATGCATATGCCTGGTTTATGCATGCACACGCATACTCATGATATGCATACACATACAACTAGGTTGTGTACGCATGCTCTATGTATGCACAAGCATATCTCTACCCAAAAACCCTAATCATTTTCTGCCTGTTTTCCTTTTGTTTTATTCACATGTTCTAGCCTCTATTTAACCTATTTTTCCTGTCCTTGAGTCTCTGTTTCTCTATTTTGTCTTGTCTTGTTTGTTTTATCTCTTTTATGTCTATTAGGTTTTTGATTTGTTTTTCTATTAGGTTTTTGATTTGTTTGAATACCATGAACATGCATATGAATATGAACATGCATTGATGCATAGGTAATGTGATGCAGTGAGGTAAGTCATGCACTCAAATGAACATGTATTGGTTGGAATATGAGCTTGATATGTCTAAATAATATGAACACCTTCTCATTCCCATACCTAAACTCCAGATACAATCAGTCCTTCCACAAAGGGTGCTATATTTATGATTCCTAGACCTAATCTAGGTGGCAACTCCATTTACACCCTCTGTCATGGTCCACACCAGGCCAAGCCATACTTCCCAATCGCGAGGATGAAACCACATCGTGGGTGCTTGTGCCCACATGGGGTGTTTGAATTTTACACTTTAAACTTTCAAAATTTGGGAGTATAAAATCCCAACACTCCCAAACTTTAGAAGGTAAAATCCAAATTCTGAAATGTTAGAGTGTAAAATCTAAATACCCCAAACTTTAGGGAGTAAATTTCAAATTCTGAAATTTCAAGATAAAATCTAATCACCCCCAAACTTTATGGGTGTAATTTGTAATTTACCCTTATTATTATTATTATTATTATTATTATTATTATTATTATCATCATCATCATCAAACAATTCGTCTAATTCCTTGGAAGATGATTTTTCTTCTTATTCTGATTCTTGCTATCATTCTGCTACTGATTCTTCTGATTCTCCTAATATTAAAATTAGTTGTATAGATTCCTGTTGCAATGTTATTAAATCTGTTAAAACCCTCACTAAGAGTGAAGAGAATGAAAAATTAATAATTCAACTGATAAACCAAATTCAAAATCCTGAATTACAAAAAGAATATTTGGATAAGTTCAAGAAAAATTTGGTAAAAAATGAAACTGATAAAAAACTAAAATCAACTATAAGCTTTGAAGAAACTTTGGAAAGATTTGATAAAAAGAAATCTAAAGATTTAACTGTTAACGATTTACAACATGAAATTAATATTGTTAAACAAGAGATAAGCGAATTAAAACATGAATTTAAGAATATTAAAAGTGACAACAATAATCTTAAACAAGAACTGATAATGTTAAAAGTTGATAAAAACCTTGATAAACAACAATTTGATATATCTGATAGTGAACATGATGAGCACAAAGATAGAGACGAATCCAGTCAACAGGCTCTTCTTTTTTATAAAGGTATTCCTGATACTTTCACTGATCCTCAACTTGCTCTTGTTAATAAAATACTTCCCCCAAAATGGTTTACAAAAGTCAAAATTTTTGTTTCTCCTGATTATCATTTCACTGTTATTGCTATGATTGATTCTGGTGCGGATATGAACTATATCCAAGAAGGACTGATTCCTTCAAAATATTTTGAAAAATCTACTAAAAGATTGGTTTCTGCTAATGGTTCTCAGATCAAAATAAAATATGAATTGAATAATGCTCATGTGTGCCATGATAATGTCTGTTTCAAGATTCCTTCTGTTCTTGTTAAAAACATGACTGATAAAGTGATTCTTGGTTTGCCTTTTATAAATGCTTTGTATCCTTTTCTTGTTGAGCATGATGGAATTACTACTGATCCTTTTGGACAGAAAGTAAAGTTCAAATTTGCCTCAAGGTTTGAAATTGACAGTAATGCTGCTTCAAACATGATTCATGCTAAAATTAAACATCTTAAATTCCTTTAACAAGAAGTTAGATACAAGAAAATTTCTAAACAAATTTCTGATAAATTGTTGCAATCCAAAGTTGATAATTTTCAGAAAATGTTGATTGATGATGTTTGCTCTGATGTTCCCAATGCTTTCTGGCACAGGAAGAAACATATTGTTGACTTGCCATATGTTAAAGATTTTGATGAGAAAAATATTCCCACTAAAGCTCATCCTATTCAAATGAATGCTGAAACTGTTGAATTTTGCAAAAAAGAAATCCATGATTTGTTGCAGAAAAAATTAATTAGAAATAGCAAGTCCCCCTGGTCTTGTTCAGCTTTTTATGTCCAAAAAAATGCTGAGATTGAAAGAGGTACCCCAAGATTAGTAATTAACTACAAACCCTTGAATAAGGTTTTGGAGTGGATTCGGTATCCTATCCCCAATAAGAATGACCTGGTCCATAGGCTAAGTGAAGTTGTAGTGTTCTCCAAGTTTGACATGAAATCCGGGTTCTAGCAAATCCAGATTAGTGAGAATGATAGGTACAAAACTGCTTTTACCACTCCTTTTGGACACTATGAGTGGAATGTTATGCCATTTGGTCTTAAGAATGCCCCGAGTGAGTTTCAAAACATCATGAATGATATTTTTAATTCCTTCAGTCATTTCACCATTGTTTATATTGGTGATGTTCTTGTTTACTCTAACTCTATTTATGAACACTGGAAACATTTGTATTCGTTTCTGGATACTATTAAAAGAAATGGTCTTGTTGTCTCTACTAAGAAAATCAAATTGTTTCAAACCAAAGTTCGTTTCCTTGGCTATGACATCTCTGAAGGACAGATTTGTCCTATAGATAGAGCCATCCAATTTGCTGATAAATTTCCTGATGTTATCATTGATAAAACACAGCTCCAAAGATTTCTTGGGTCATTAAACTATGTTGCGGATTTCTACAAGGATATGAGGAAACAATGTAAACCCTTGTTTGATCGGTTAAAAAGTAATCCCCCTCCTTGGTCTGATGTTCATACTTCTCTTGTTAAACAAATCAAATCTCATGTTAAGACATTGCCTTGTCTTGGTATTCCCACTATTGGTGCTTTCAAAATTGTTGAAATCGATGCCTCTGACATTGGTTATGGTGGCATTCTGAAACAAAGAGTTTCTTCTGGGTCACCGAAACAAATTGTTCGTTTCTATTCTGGTATTTGGAACAATGCACAGTTAAATTATAGTACTATTAAAAAAGAGATTTTATCCATAGTACTATGTATTTCAAAATTTCAAAGTGATTTATTAAATCAAAAGTTTTTGTTACGTATTGATTGCAAAAGTGCTAAATATGTTATTGAAAAAGATGTTAAAAATATTGCTTCAAAACATATTTTTGCCAGATGGCAAGCTATTTTGAGTGTTTTTTATTTTGATATTAAATATATTAAAGGATCTCAAAATGCCATCCCTGATTTCCTTACCCGTGAATTTCTGCAGTGTCACAATGGCAAGTAGACGGTCGAAAGACAAGACACCTACCACTACTAATCCAATTGTTAAAAAAGAACTTGTTTCCTCTTTGGACATTGTTAACCGTTTCACCCCCCTAGGTACTATTCCCAAGCCTAATTATTCTTCTGTTTTAGTCTCACCATATGATCCTTATGCTTTAGCCACTATTCACCAACCTGTTAAAACTGTTTATCCTAATGCTTCCAATGTTTCCCAATATGTCAAAAAACAATCTATCCAAAACCTGTTTTCCGTAGAGCCAAATAGGGCCTCCATTACTAACCCTTTTAGGCTTGCTACTAGTTATTTTCCTCCACAATTTCACTAGATTCCTGAGCACTACCAAAAGACTATGCAATACTATTCTGAAATTCTACGTCATGAAAATTCAATCACTATCAAAGCCATAATTGACAAGGCTAATAGTGATAAGATTATTTATCACAATGTTTACTTAAACCACATTATTTCTGAAGAAATGTGGGGCCCCAACCCTGCTGCCGTAAGAAGATTACCAAAATCTCCTATTCCCTATTCATATCATGATTATATTACTGCCTGGTTCTGGTTCATGCTTCACCAAAATGAAAACATGTCTCATTCATGGTTTGTTAATTTTGATAAAGATTTTGACTCTAAATTCCCTCTCTGGTTCATCCGCTGGTGGTCCCAGTTTGGTTCAACTGTTGAAATATTCCCTGCGCCATTGAAGGATTCTTTCCAAAATTTTACATTAAGGTTAAGAACTGATGTTCATGGAGCTAAGTTCACTCCCTTGCTTCATTTCACTAAGAAATATAAGGTTCCTTGGATTCTAAAATGGCAGTATGTTAAGGAAGGTGACGTTCTCGCTTGTTGTTGGTATGTTAAATGGTGGGATAAGTTTGCTCACACCCAATCCATTATTAACAATGTTACCAGAGATTTCCCTTCCCCAAGTGCTTCCCCATTACGAATCACTACCCCTGTGCAAAAAGCTGTGGCTGATGCACCTGCTTCCTCATCTGCCACAAATGTTAAACCACCTGTTAAGACTTGTATGCCCTACTCACCAAGATGATTAAGGAAGATGAAGCTGCTGATTCAGAAGATGAACGGTCCTCTCAAGCCTCTGTTTCAAAAGACCCTTACTACCCTTACAATCAGGAGTGGTTTAGTCATGATGAAGAAGATGCTGATGACTTAGCAAAAGATTGATTGGAAGTTTGATTCCCCTATTTGTCTAGCCTGCATAACGGCCAAAAATGTTGCAATATTTACTTTCTGGTCAAACTCTACTATTGTTTTCCACCTCTGATGATGATGTTTTGAAAAGAAGATTCCCCATGTTTCTAAAAAGAAGAGTCTCCCTGATTCCAAGGCTTTTGGTCTCACCAAAATCACTTTGGCAAGCTTTTACTGTTCACTGCACTGTTCACTATTTACTTTTACTATTTGTTGAACTATTCACTGAGATATTTTGCCTATTTAAGGGGGGTTGTCCCTGGAAGTTTTTACTACAGAATTTTCGTCCCTTAGAACTTCTCTCCTTTAGAAGCCTTCTTAGAGAGAAAATTCATTGTTCACTTCTACTGCTACTACCTTGTTCACTACAAACCTTGTAACTCTACAAACCTTGTAACTAGGACTAGTTCAAGCTTTGTAACTGTTAACTTGTACTGTTGAGATATTGTATTAACAACTACTACTGCTGTAAGTGTTTTGTACTACTTTCAATAACAAGTATTTTCAGTTTTATGTTCATTACTCTACTTGTTGCTACCGCCACCATTTACGGATTACCACCATAACGGACGGTTCTACATTGCTTTCATTTACTTTGAATTATTTTCATATATACTGCTTGGCTGGTTCTACCGCCTTATTATTGTTCTAACTTCTTTATTTACATTACTTTCAATATAATATTACTGTGCTTTCGTCTCTTCCCTTTAGCTGTGCGTCCCCTTCCCCCTTTATGGTATCAAAGCCGCTCTTTTCTGGCCAATGATAGTGTTGTTGTGTCTTTATTTCTTGTCCGTGTCTACCCGAACCTTTGGTGCTCTGTTGTTGTGTTCCCTTCTTACCGTCGTTGGCGCCACCCTAGTCGTAAAGTGAATTCCTAGAACCGAACTATAAGGCCCGTTTGAGCCAAGAGAGGGCGTGTAGGGCATGAGAGGTATAAGGTTGGTTAGGGTATGTGTTACGAAATGCAACGGTTGTGAGAAAAACATGATAATTGAGTGTTGTACCTAGGATAGTATGGATAAGTTGTGGAGATCCAACTCCTCTGTTAGCTCTAGGACTGGCTGTCCTCCTGTTATCGTAAATGAAGAAGATCACACTGTTGAAGAACATGAGATCCTTGATTTCCAGAAATGGAATATTCCTAAATTTGATACTAAATCTGTTTATAAGACTAGTTTTGTTGAAACTACTTTCGATCCCATTTACAAAGTGAGAACTGTTGAACAAACATTTTCTATTTCTAGAGTTCATGAAAAATGTTGCTTGTTTTCTAAAAGAAATATTAATGAGTTCATTGCTAAAAAACTCAGTTATTTGCATATTGGGATGGTTCTAAATTGCTTTCATTTACTTTGAACTATTTTCATATATATTGCTTGGCTGGTTCTACCGCCTTATTATTGTTCTAACTTCTTTATTTACATTACTTTCAATATAATATTACTGTGCTTCCGTCTCTTCCCTTTAGCTGTGCGTCCCCTTCCCCTTTTATGGTATCAAAGCCACTCTTTTCTGGCCAATGATAGTGTTGTTGTATCTTTATTTCTTGTCCATGTCTACCCGAACCTTTGGTGCTCTGTTGTTGTGTTCCCTTCTTACCGTCGTTGGCCCCACCCTAGTCGTAAAGTGAATTCCTAGAACCAAACTGTAAGGCCCATTTGAGCCAAGAGAGGGCGTGTAGGGCATGAGAGGTATAAGATTGGTTAGGGTATGTGTTACGAAATGCAACGGTTGTGAGAAAAACATGATAATTGAGTGTTGAACCTAGGATAGTATGGATAAGTTGTGGAGATCCAACTCCTCTGTCAACTCTAGGACTGGCTGTCCTCCTGTTATCGTAAATGAAGAAGATCACACTGTTGAAGAACATGAGATCCCTGATTTCCGGAAATGGAATATTCCTAAAGTTAATACTAAATCTGTTTATAAGACTAGTTTTGTTGAAACTACTTTCTATCCCATTTACAAAGTGAGAAATGTTGAACAAACATTTTCTATTTCTAGAGTTCATGAAAAATGTTGCTTGTTTTCTACAAGAAATATTAATGAGTTCATTGCTAAAAAACTCAGTTATTTGCATATTGGGACGGTTCTAAATTGCTTTCATTTACTTTGAACTATTTTCATATATACTGCTTGGCTGGTTCTACCGCCTTACTTTCAAGTTATTTATTTTACGTACATTTATTTTACGGACATTACATTCACTATATTATACTCTGTGCTCCTGTCTCTTCCCTTCAGCTGTGCGTCCCTTTCCCCCTTTATGGTATTAGAGCCATTCTTTTCTGGCTGGTGATAGTGTTGTTGTGTCTTTATTTCTTGTCCATGTCTACCCGAACCTTTGGTGCTCTGTTGTTGTGTTCCCTTCTTACCGTCATTCGTGCCACCCTAGTCGTAAAGTGAATTCCTAGAACCGAACTGTAAGGCCCGTTTGAGCCAAGAGAGGGTGTATAGGGCATGAGAGGTATAAGGTTGGTTAGGGTATGTGTTACGAAATGCAACGGTTGTGAGAAAAACATGATAATTGAGTGTTGAACCTAGGATAGTATGGATAAGTTGAGGAGATCCAACTCCTCTGTCAGCTCCAGGACTAGTTGTCCTCCTATTATCGTAAATGAAGAAGATCACACTATTGAAGAACATGAGATCCCTGATTTCCGGAAATGGAATATTCCTAAAGTTGATACTAAATCTGTTTATAAGACTAGTTTTGTTGAAACTACTTTCTATCCCATTTACAAAGTGAGAACTGTTGAACAAACATTTTCTATTTCTAGAGTTCATGAAAAATGTTGCTTGTTTTCTAAAAGAAATTAATGAGTTCATTGCTAAAAAACTCAGTTATTTGCATATTGGTATGGTTCAAGTTGCTATTAAACCACTCACCCGAAAGGGTATTAATGCTTCTGTTCTAATGTGTTTACGTGATGCTAGATTTAAAAAATTTAAAGATAGCATTCTTGGTATGATTACTGCTTCTTTGTATGATGGTCCTATTTATTTTAACTGTTATCCTGATCTTACTCTTGCTTTGGATGGTCCTAATATTGTTAAAGCTTTGACTTTAAATATTGCTTCATCTAGTTATATCATGGAAGAAGGTAGTAAGCCTTTTGCTTTGATTTACCGCATTTATTACAGATTGTTGGGTACTCAATTAAATCCTGGTGCTATAAATCACAGAGAACCTTCTGGTCAAACTATGTTAATTCAATGTTCAACTCCTGATGCTAAAGTTCAGGATCCAAAAATCATTCAATGGCAAGACGTTAAGCTTCCCACTGAATGGTTGTTGGAACAAGAATCTCCTCTTGTTAAACCTGTTTTCGATGAACTTGATCTTACTCATATTCAACAATATCTTGATGGTATTGTTAAAATAAGTTTTCAAAATAACCAACCATTAAGGATCAACGAAGGAAGGCATTCCTTTGCTGGATCTGAAAATATTTCAAAAAGAGATCAAGATCTCAATGATTTTTTGCAAAAAAGTCTTGAAAAATCCACTAGTTTAAGGCTAAAAGGAGTTTCCAGCGATAACTCCCAAGTTAGCACTCCTTTCTATTCTACTAAAGCTGAATCTTCCTCTCCTCATGGCAATGTTACTATTGATGATGGAGAAGACTCTGTATCTGTTACTCCATCAGATTTTGATTCTCCTCCTATTGAAAATGCTTCTGTTTACCAAAATCAATTAAGAGTTTTGACTGTTCTAAATGATGATTTTGAAATTGATTGGGATTCTTTGTACAATGAGTTTATGCTTTCAAAAAACAGAC
Organism: Quercus tomentella; assembly: GCA_028535165.1. Classification (NCBI taxonomy): domain Eukaryota; kingdom Viridiplantae; phylum Streptophyta; class Magnoliopsida; order Fagales; family Fagaceae; genus Quercus; species Quercus tomentella. The sequence goes on along the minus strand of JAPQVY010000155.1, from coordinate 61,917,660 downwards.
CCAAAAGAAAATATTTCCAAAATAATTTTGCTCAGTCTGAAAAAGACCGTGTTAAGAGAAAATGGTTGGAAAAGATGAATCAATTGAAAAAACATATTTTGTTTTTTGATTTTCTTGAAAACCATTATGTTTCAAAAGATGAGGTTTCAAAACAACATTTAAATGTGATAAAAAAAATCAAATTTTGTTAAAATAGATAAAACCATTATTAGGTCTAGTCATCCTCCTCTTGAGCCAATTTTGATAACTACTAAGAAGGATGAAGTGACAAAAGAGGAAGTGAAGGCCTTTCCTTTCAAAATTGCTGATGATAAAACTCCCATTATTAGTCTTATTGAACAAAACAATTTTACTAATGAATCTTTGCATGTTATTGGTCAACAGCTTGACCGTATTGAAGAAAAAATTGTTGAAAAAACTGTTTCTGTTGAAAAACCTGTTGTTTCTGTCAAGACTGAGGAACCTTTGATTAATTTACCCAGTCATGATAAAAATTTCAAGTTCAAAACCTCCCAATCTAAAACTCTTGAAATTGTTGAAAAAATACTTTCTGATTTAAAAGTTAAAACTGAGGGTACTTCTCGAAGTACAGCCTACACCATTTCAAGAAATGGAAAAGAAATTATTTCTGATGAAAGTACAGATTCTGATACTGTATCTTCTGTTTCTGCAAAAAAGATTTTTGATGATGATTTACCAGAAATTAAAAGATTTGTTGGGAATTCCAAACCTGTGTTTCTTACGAAAAATTGGTATTCAAAACCTACTCCTCCTGATATGCAGTTTGAAGAAAGACCTTTTCAATCTTAGTTTTCTATTTCTACTGATAAAATTTATGAATGGAATATTGATGGTTTGTCTGAACAAGAAATCATTAATAAAATGGGTCATATGTCTATGGTTGGAATTGCTTATGTTAATAACCATAATCTTGATCATCCTGAAATTGTTGACCTTCTTGCTACTGGTTTTTCTGGTACTCTTCGCGAATGGTGGGATTCATATCTCACAGAAGATTCCAGAGAATCTATTAAACATGCTGTTAAAAAGAATGATGAAGGTTTGCCTATTTTTGATGAAAGTATTGGTCAAGGTATTCCTGATGGTGTTAATACCTTGATTTATACTATTATCAAACATTTTGTTGGTGCTCCATCTAACATTTCATCTCGAATTTCTGACTTGTTAAATAATTTGAGATGTCCTACTATGTCTGATTACAGATGGTACCAATATGTTTTCCTTTCCAGAGTAATGCATCGAAAAGACTATTTCAAGCCTTATTGGAAAGAAAAGTTTATTGACGGTCTGCCTCCTATCTTTGCTCATAAGGTAAAACAAGAGTTAATTGGTAAAAATGATTCTATTGATTATGATAATTTGACTTATGGTGATATTTTAAGCACTATTAAAAAACTTGGCATTAATATGTGTAATGATGAAAAATTGTTAAAACACCAATTAAAAAACAAAAGAAAAGCTAAATATGAAATGGGTAATTTCTGTGAACAATATGGTTTGCCCCCTATTGCTCCTTCCAGGCAAAAAGGGAAAAAACGTGATAAAAGTCACAAAAATTACAGCCATAAAAAACATAAAAGATACAGAACCAACTTTGTTAAACCAAATGATTTTTATGCTAAAAAGAAACATGTTAAACAAAGATCAAGTAAAGGTAAATGTTTTAACTGTGGAAAACCTGGACATTTTAGTAAAGATTGTAAACAAAAACCTGGTAAGTTAAAAAATAAATTTAACATGCTAAACATTGGTGATAAAGAGCAAGAAGAATTATTCAAAATCCTTGAATCAAACAATTCATCTGATTGCTTGGAAGATGATTTTTCTTCTTCTTCTGATTCTTGCTATCATTCTGCTACTAATTCTTCTGATTCTCCTAATATTAAAATTGGTTGTAGAGATTATTATTATTATTATTATAGTTTTTGACTTATTTATTATTTTTATTAGTGTTATAATTATTTATTATCATTATTAATAATTTCTTATCAATAGTAATAAATTCTTTATTTTCATCATCATGAAGCACAAAATAATTATTCAAAAAAAATTAAATGCATACCAATAATTCAAGTTTAAATTGTAATAATTAAAAAAAAAAAAAACAAATTAGTTACATCATATTAGGGAATTAGTAATTACACATTCATTTACCATTATCAATTATAAATTTATAACTATATAAGGAAATTTGAATATAAGATAAAATAAAATAACTTAATATAAAAAATTAAAAAATAAAAGTATAAGTTGTTTTTAATATATAACAAACGGTAGGGGATTTTCTTTTTTAATACAAAATAAAAATTCTTCTAGCCTAATCAATATATATATATATGAGACATTACAAGATAGGAAACCTTTATTATTCTTAAGGAAGACATTCTTTAGATTCTCCTCTTAAAATTATGACATATGGTTATATAACTAAAAAATACATTTCTATCTCATGAGAAAAAAGTTACGTGACAGAATTTTAAAAGAATAACCTAAGAAACAACACATAAGTATTGTACCTAAGTCTTGACCTTACAAATATTTAAAAACCTCAAATGTGTGTTGCAATCTAAAAATATTGCAGCGACTTCATCCCCATGTGAACTAAGGGTAAAATTGGGATTTCTAAATAAATCTAAAGGAATCTTTGGGATAATATACAGAATTATTGAACTAGTACAACAGCTCCCCTCAATTTCTTATTGCTTTTTTGTTGCGCTTTTGTGTTGGACCTCAGTTGGTCCGATACCCAAACATGCTTTTTGGAACAAAAAGCACTTTCCAGAACCTTGCCAAACACAATAATGTGGCGTTTTCTAAATGCTAATGTTAATTTTGGCTCAAATCGGGGAATAGAACGAGCACGTAGATTGGTTTGAGATAGAGTTGTGTCTTACTAAAATTTTATGGAAAACTACTCTATCCCATACAAAGTTAAATAAGAGAAGTTAAGCATGCTACCAAATATAGGAAAATTAGATAACTTTCTAAAAATACTTTATGGAAAATGACACATTTTTCATAAATTGTTAATGTTAAAACAATTTATGTGAAAATAGTTTTTTGCATGGTCTTAAGTTTGGTAGTAAAAGAAGAACTATCTTTTAACTTCACTTATTTAGTTTGATGTGAGATGAAGATGTTGAAAATTAAAATTTTAATAAAAAAACAATTTTATTTCACTCCACTTGCGTTTAGTTTAGCATTTTGGGCCCAGAAAGCACGTTAGCCAACTCAAACAAGGCGAAATTGTGTGTTTGGTATTAGACACGCATTTCAACCTCCAAATTGACGTTTTCGCATGTCACCTATTGAGATGCAATTGCAAAACGCAACAATTGCTTCAGCTGAAACTAAATACTACCATGGGAAAAGTTTTCACTTCCTCTAAAACTACCCTCAGTTTGTAATGTAAAATAAAATCCAACTTTAACCACCCCCCCCCCCCCCCCCCCATTTTTAATTTCAGCACATCTCACATCCGCCACACAACTAGCTCCTCTATACTATTAATATCAAAGAGACACAGCACACTGGTGATACTAAAAAAAATAACTAAGACAAAAATTATATATAATAATAAAATAACACCAATAATAATATATTTATTTTATTATTTTTAATAAGAAGGTGAAACAAGAAATATCATCATCATTATAATTATTATAATAATAATAATTATTATAATAATAATAATAATAATAATAATAATAATTATTATTATTATTATTATTATTATTAACAACGTAAAGCCAAAAGTATAAAATAAATTCCTTATATATATATATATATATATATATATATGTGGTAATTTATATATCAAATTGCCACTTTTATAAGTGCTAACTAAACACTTAGTTTTTTTTAAAGAAACTTTTTGACAGTTTTACCAAATATTCTTCTTCTTTTTAAAAGCTTGATTGCATACTATACTTTTTTAAATCACCACTTTTTCAAAAAATACAAATTCATAAAACTAAACCAAACTCACCTAAATAAAAGAAGTCAAAAATAGTTTTCCAACTCATTTTAAGAATGGATTCAAAAAAAAAAAAAAAAAAAAAAAAAAAAAAAAAAACTCATTTAAAGAATGCTATTAAATATAGGAAATTGAATAGTTTTCTATAAATAAAAAAATAAAAAAAAAATAAAAATTTTTGGAAAAATATTCATTTTCTAAAAATTTTTAATGTTAAAACAAACGAATTATGTAAAATGCATTAAATCCCTTTTATGCTTTATCTACTGTATGTAACCATCGTGGGTAGGAGGCAGTACTATATTAATACCAACACATTCTAGTTTTCCCATCACAAATACAGACCTACACATGACTTAAAATGGCTAAGAATCTATTGTATCTTTCAAAAGCTTCCCTTCTTCTCTTAATTCAACTTCTCGTGATTCAATCAGGAAGTTTTATAAATGCCAGTCAGATCCCAGAATTTTCCAATTCCTTCAAAGATCTAGAGGGATCCTACAAGGGTCTGAGGGTGTTAGGCTTACATGAAGCCAAGCTCTACCTCAACAAGTTCGGATACTTAAACTACAAAGATTCAAACAAAATTGAAGACGATGAGTTTGACGAGGACTTGGAGGTCGCCATCAAAACATACCAGACTTTTTTTGATTTGAAGGTTACTGGAAAGCTTGACGCTGACACCATCAAACAAATGTCAATTCCGCGTTGTGGAGTAGCTGATAGTATCAATAATGGTAGTCTAATTCATCCACAGTTTTCATTTACTGCTGGTAAGCCAAAAGGGCCATATAATGAGCGTCACCTCTTATACGCTATTCAATCCGGTGTTGCTACACCTGATTTGGATTTGGCCGACATAAAGGAAGCTTGCTCGTATGCTTTCGGAGAGTGGGAGAAACCCTTTGATTTCACATTTGAATTCACAGAAGAAGTTGGAGATGCTGACATTGTTTTAGGATTCTTCCACGGTGATCACGGGGACGGTCATCCTTTTGATGGGATTGGTGGCATTTTAGCTCATGCGTATCCTCCAACAAATGGCAGGATGCATTTTGATGCAGATGAGTTTTGGAGTAACAGTCTTAACTTAAAACCATATGAAACGGACCTGAAGGGCGTTACACTTCATGAGATAGGGCACATTCTTGGACTTAGTCATAGTAAGCTTAAAAAAGCCATTATGTATCCCTATTTTGACATAGGAGAAAATAAGAGGGGTTTGAGTTCAGATGATGAGAAAGGTTTACTTGTTTTATATACTAGTGGATAACAATATCGTCCAGTTAGGAAGTAGAGCCAACTATTATATGGAGAAAGTTTAGTTACAAAGTTAGTTGTATCTTAAAACTACAACTTTATTTAATAAAATATGCATTATTACACATTTTAAAAATCTAACCATTAATTGAATTACATGTTCTTTACACTCTTAATACACAAATCAAATTTTGTGTTAGTCGGATATTATTTACTATATGATTTATAAGTTTATATTTTATGCATAATTTTAAACTAAAAGAACTTGCAATTAAAAAAATTTATTGATGACATAGCTATTGATCATTAATTTTCTAGAAATTTTGCAAGCATGGAAGATATAAGAAGAATATGTAATCTAATGATGGATTTGTCAAAATCTCCTGCAATAAAAAGATATTTGAGCAAGGTTGTAGCTTTAAACTACAACCAATTTTGTAACTAAATTTTATCTCTATTATATATAGTTTTTAACCTGAAACTATAAGTAAAGTTGCAATATGTAATGTGGCTACATTTATTGTTGGGGATATTACATAAAGTAATGATGGAAGAACAATGTCTATACAAAAGACAAATAGAAAATAGATAACTTGGAGGCACAAAATTGTTATCTTTAAACAATATTTGCTCCCATACTCTTGTTGCTAAAGGGTTACCACAAACTTATCCTCAGAATACAACTAAGTTGTTGGGTTCTACAGATAGCAATTCTGGAGAATGACCATAGAATTTCTCGTGTTTCTCTCTAATTTACTATTCTTGTTATTTTTCAAGTGAACATAAGCCTCTATTTATACCCATAGAGTTATATTTCATCAAAAGGTATGTATGGAGAGTCAAAATATTCCATAACACCGTTCACAAGGCTTAAAACATCTTCAAACATTCAGAACAATTACTAGAAAATTCTGCAGAAAACTTAGTTTTATGTGTTTCGATCGATCGAGAGTTCCTTTCAATCGATCGAATGCTCATTTCGATTTTCGATTGATCGAACAGGAATTGAACAGCAATCGAATCATCTAGAGACTCCAGGATAATTTTCTTCATCATTTCAATCGATTGAGCAAAAGCTTTGACTGATCAAAAATCCTTTAGTTTGAATTTCACTTAGAAAATTCCAGAACTTGAATTTTCACTTTATGAAACAATACTCTCCAAACTCAAATATCATTATTACAACCTATCCATGTATATACCTATATATACAACATTTATGCATGAATTCGCAATGTGCCGTGAAAGGATTAAAAAAATTAGGGCACATTTACACTGAATGAGAATTATAACAGGAATTATAATCTTTATTACTAGAAATAAAATATGTTGTAATGGAATAACTAAACATATTCATAAGTTTAGTTGTGAGTTGTAACACTTTGGCATTGAACCATTTGAGGTGGAATTCCAAAATGCACAGTTGTTTTCCATGTTATCGTTGATTATTTTGCATATTGTCTGTATATTGCCTTTAACTTTTTTTGAATCCCCAATTTTACCCAAAACTTTAAGTAACATAAAATACAAAAAAGAGATTCATTGGGTGGAGTGGTGGAGTTGGAAGTGGCAGCATAGTTAAGGAGAGCATTGGAGAATGAAGATGGGAGGCTAGATTGGAGTTGTAAAGCCTTAGGAGATTTGTGAGTTTAATTTGGTTGAGGATGTAATGGTAGTATTTATGTGTGAGAGTGAAAGATAATGTCTATAACTGTAGCATGGAGGAGCTTATTAGGGTGGACTATTACTTTTGTGTTGGTGGCTTGGTGTTGCAATGCTACTCTTCTTTTTGGGGCAGAGAGAGAGACGTGTGTGGTTATGAGTGGGGGAAAGTAAAGAAAAGGAAACTAATAAGATAAGGAAGAAGTGAACAAATGGAAGACATGCAAAAATAAATAAATAAATGTGGAAAACAACCATTGATGCAAATAAATTTTGAATTTTAAAATTACAAAACTTAAAAGGAAAAAATATAGGACTACAAATTATTTTACAACTTTTTTGCCACAATTATAATATGGCAGAGTGTGGTGGTAGAGAAAAATTGTGAGTTCTTGTGTAAGTAGTAGCAGTAACAGCTTTAGGAATCTTTTCTTGGGTGGTACTAAGAGCATTCTTATTAGTATGTATTAAATAGCATAAGGGCCAAATTTTTCACACTCAACCACAAAAATCATCCACATCAACTTATGTATTAGGCGAAAATACACTTTTGGTCCCTACATTTTGGGCATAATCTCATTTTGGTTCCTAAATTGGTTTTGCGCCTACCTTAGTCTCTAAAAACATAAAATCATTTCCATTTTGGTCCCTGCCGTCATCTCAGTAGCATAAATTGTCTATGTGGCAAACAAAATGCACTATTTGCATAGTAAATGCTGACATGGTTGTTAAAATAATATTTAAAAATGCCACATCAGCATAAAATTAATTTTTAAAAATTAATGTCTTAATTTTAATTTTAATTAAAAAATAAAATAAAATACAATCTAATTAAAAATAGTAAATAAATTTTTTTCTTTTTTTCTTTTCATTATTTTTGGAAGAACAAGGGGTAACATGTTCTTCGGCTTGCCTAGAAAATTAAAAAAATCAAGATTTTCTTTTCTTTTCTTTTCTTGTACTCTTAGCAAATAAACATGCAAAAATTCATACAAAATCCCTATCCTCCACCAAAACCTCCAACAAATCAAACCCATAAACCCAAAAAAAATCATCAAACCCACAAAAACCAAACGCAGAAATTTAGAACAAACCAACACCCACAAGGAAAAACAAACCCAGGTTAGAGAGAGAGTGATCTGAATGGCTCTTTTCCCCACTCTCTTAGCAACCAAATACAACAACAAGTAACCAAAAAAAAAACTCTCATCTCGTTCAATTTCGTAACCTAACACCAACCCAAATCCAACCAAACCTCACTGATCCTCAACCAAACTCAATCTGTGACCTACATGCACTAACCCAGCAACGAAGCTCAACATGGTGATGCTAATCCCGTTTGGTGACCGAAGCGATGGAGTAGGTGATGAAGGCAATGCACATGCCGATCTACTTCGAGCGCTACAACGTGCATGATGACATGAAGAGAATCCTAGAGGAAGTCATGGACTCGATCAGGAAGAACAAGGTGGGTTTCTAGGTAGATCAAAGAGAGAGTTTTGTTTTATTTGGCCATAGGTGTCTGGGTTTGGAGCTTGTTGTATTTGGCCATGGGTTTCTCAGTTTGGAGCAAATCAAAAAGAGAAACAAAGAGTGAAAGAACTCAATGGGCAAAGAGAGATATCTGGGTTAGGTTTGTGGGGTTGGTTTTTTGTTTTTATTATTATTATTTTTATAATAGGTTTTTTATTTAGTAATGTAGGTATGATAGGCCTAGTAGTGTGTGTATATATATATATTGGGCCAGGAACCCGATCTGAGGACACCTAGTATTCTGAGGACAGGTAAACATTGTCATGAAAGTCCACATTAGTGAATGAAGAAAGGGGTCTGGTCATAAGGGTTCAAGAAGGTGGTCCGAGGAGGAATGCCTCCTCAGTTGAGCAAACTAGAGGTCAGAAGGTGTGGTCTGCCATCCAGAGCAACATTCCGGGAGATTCTATTGATAAAAATACACATTATGAAAGTACAGGACAATGGGAAGTTATTAAAAATCTAAGAGAAAGCTGCTTTCACTGCATTGAATGCTTTACAGCTAACTCTCTGGCCGCATTAATATGGAAGTGATACCTAAACAGTAATTTTTCAGCTTTACAGCTACTCCCAGAGACTTCAGGAAGGTGCTGATAGGACAAGGATCAACGCCAGCAACCTGGTCTACACGTGGAGGGTGGAGATGAAAGGAGGATATAGTATAAAAGAGAAAGAAGAGCCTAAGGGAGGGGGATCGGAGAATTGAGAAAAAAACATTGTAGCAACAAGAGTTGAACTTGTAATCAAATTCAAAAGAAATATATACTAGAACTAACCTCCTTGGACCTTGCCGAGGACGATTTTCTTTGGATAAAACCAGTTTTTCTTTGTTTTCTTGTCATCTGGATCCACTATAATTGTTATCCAACTCATTAAAACCTAATTTTCTAACTCATTCTCTACAAATTCATTGTATTGAGCTCTTTGGGCCTAAATCCTTTCACCCTTTGGGCTTAGGAACCAAAACGTGGCCTTACAAGTAGAGTATTAGGTTTTTTTTTTCCCCTTTTTTTTGTCTAATAATAATAATAATAATAATAATAATAATATTTTTATTTTTATTTTTATTTTTATTATTATTATTATTATTATTATTATTAACAACGTAAAACAACAAGTATGAATTCTTAAAAAAATAAGAAATAAAAATAAAAGAACACAAATATAAAGAATTCCTTATATATATATTGTCATTTTTGGTAATTTATATCTCAAAATGCAATTTTGATAAGTGCTTACCAAACAAACACTCACCTTTTTAGAAAAGAACTTTCTAACAACTTTTACCGAATACTCTATTTTTTTAATAAAACACAATTTTATGCCACACTTTTTAAAACTACCACTTTTTCAAAAAACACAGTTTCAAAGAACTAAACCAAACTTCTTAAGTTGCAATATATGACTTTTCTAATTATTATATTCTCTTCTACTATTATTATATTGAGAAAACTAGAATGTTACATAAACCAATATATATATATATATATATATATATATATATATATATATATATATATATACACACAAATGGAAATACTGCAATCACCCTATACAAAAGTTTCTCTAGTAGGTTTTTTTTTTTTCTTTTGAATTACAATTTAACCCTATTTTTTATTTTTTAAAAATAAGGATTATCTAATTAGATTAAGGGACATTTTCTGAAGTTATAACTAACTTTCTGAATCATCTTAATATATAAAGATAAAAATTGCTATTGCAACTTGCAACTTGCAACTAATCTATATTTACAGTTTTCTTTATATTTAGAAAATCACGTAAACAGTAAATCCGAAACTTGAGGCACTCAAATAAACTTTAGCTTATTTATCTCATGTAATTAATTTAAATTTCATATTAGCTGCCTCAATATAAATTTAGCTAAAGTGCAAACTATTCCCTTAAAGATTGAGAGTTTTTGGATTTTACAACTTGAAATTTCAAATTTTAAATTTTACCCCATGAAGTTATACTCCATTTGTATTAGTAGCCCCTTTGTTAATTTTTTTTTTATTATTATAATGGGTCTGTTAAGTGCCACGTAAGTTTATGAAGTGTTAATTCATTTGGAATATGTGACGTGATTTTACTTATTCCAAGTCAGTAAAATAGCCTGAAAATTTTAAATAATTAAAATAAGAACTTTTTTAAAATAGTTAAAATAAGAACTAAAACCAAAAATAAAAATAATTCAATATTTTTCATTTCCTTAAACATTTTCTAAGGAACCAAACAAACGAAAAACTTCTCAAAATAAGTTTCTAGGGAACCAAACAAATAGGCACAAACCTAAGAAATAATATGTTGCGAATGTTGCTAATTGCAGGAAAAATAAACAAAAACAAAGCTTCAGTTTGAAAGTGGGAGAGTTGGTTGAGGACTTTGATCGAACAAGTTTCTACTCCTTTTTTTTTTTTTTTTATCATGTAGTTTCTTTGTAAGCTTTTAGTTTAAGTGAGTTATAACTGGGAGGTTCCCCTATTCTGGACCTAGCCATGCTTTGTTATTTGAGATCTTTCCTCTTTTACTTGGAAAATACATGACTATCCTAGATTTGGTAACGTGTCTTGTTGGCTTTATTTCATGCCAAATTTGCTAGTAATTTAGCAATTAGTAACCCTGTGTTTAGGTGGGAATCATGTAAAGGTAGTGTGTGAGAGAGTGTGAAGAAATGCTCAAGATTGTGCAGTGAAGCAAGGACTCGCGGCTGGATCTCACAGATGGCTCGCGGCTTGCAAGCCGCCAGAAGATGTACACGAGTGAAGCATGCAGAGAAGCTGAACCATCATGCCAGCTGTAGCACTACAGGACAAAAAGTCCAGACTGGCCATTCAGTTAGCTCGCAGCTTGGACTCACAACTTAGTCAAGTAACGAGGCCAAGTCGCCAGTCCACTCTGTTATGGAAAAACTGACTCTTCGCATTCCTTTCTCACTCCAGTATAAATACCCCTTATACCCACGAAATATTGAGAGCTTCCAGAGAGAATTTTGAGAGAGAAACCCTAGAGAAAAACAAGATTGACTCATCCACAATCTTTACATAGTGACTCTTCAAATTCCTCAACTCTCACCCTCTCCATTGTTACATCCTTGAGAGGTTCTTTAACCAAATCTTTTTCTCACCATACCCATATCTGTGAGAAGGCTATTTGGTGTTTTGGGAAGCAATTCGGAAGGAACCAATTCACATTGGTTGATGCTATGGGATAGCGGAATCCAGTAAGCTAAAGAAGAAATAGGTTCAACGTAACCTCATTGAAGTAGGAGCTTGAAGGGTTTAGGTACACTGGGTAGATTAGGCTTGAAGAGTTTTCTGTTGTTCAAGTATCCCGACTACATTCTTTAGTGGATTATTTACCGCTTGGAGGGTGGCGAAGAGGTTTTACGCCAAGGGCTTCGGTTTCCTCTTCGATAACACATCGCTGTGTTGTCCTTGTGTTTGCATCTCTCTTCCCTTAATCTTTGCCATTTAATTTCTGCTATGGATGTGATTTTATTTGGTTTAGATTGTTTATCAATTCTGTTATATGCTTATGTTCATATTCCGCACATTAATTGTTTGATAATAAGCTTGAATTGATATTTTGGAAATTGGAGGTCTAAACGTTCATAATGTTTTATACACATATTGAACATTCAGTATCCAAGTAACAAGAAGAGACAACTCATTGGGGAGCCAAATTGGTCAAAAGTAAGTATTTTGTACAAGCTTCCATACTAGAAAATTAAAAAGCTTAAGCACAACATTGATATCATGCATGTGGAGAAGAACATTAGTGAAAGTACTTACGGTACTTTGTTGGGCATTAAGGGGAGAAACAAGGATACTAACAAGGAACGAATAGACTTGCAAAATATGAACTTTAGGCACACATTGACAAGCCTCGGGCTTTCTTTTCATTAAGCCCAAATGAAAGGGATGGTTTCTATGACTTTTTGAAATCAGTCAAGTATCCGGATGACTATGCAGCCAACATATTAAGGTCAGTGAATGCAAAAAATGGTAGATTATCTGGTTTGAAAAGCCACGATTGTCATGTGCTACTACAACGAATTCTTCCAATTGGGTTGCGAGAGTTTGTACATAAAGACATTAGCATTGTATTGTTTGAGTTTGACAGCTTCTTCCAAGACTTATGCTCAAGGACCCTAAAGAAAAATGAATTAGAGAAACTAGAAGAACATATAGTTCTTATACTATGCAAGCTTGAAAGGTTCTTTCCTCCAACATTCTTTGATGTTATGGTCCACCTTGCTATTCACTTGCCTCGAGAAGCAATTCTAGGAAGCCCAGTATAATATCGGTGGATGTACCCAATTGAAAGGTAATTAGATCCTTTGATGCATCCATCAATTACATCTTTCCCATGTGGTATAAAATCACATAATGTGCGTATTTTTTCCTCGTAGATACCTTGCAAAATTGAAAAGATACGTTTCCAACCGAGCTTGACCAGAAGGTTCGATTGCAGAGACTTACATTCTCAAAGAATGTATTAACAACTGGTCTTTGTATATTGATGGGATCGAAACTGTGCATAATCAAAGAGAAAGAACTGAAGATTTTGGTGAATTTAGCGAAGGATTGATAGTTTTTTCACAGATTGTCCGACCTACAGGTGGTAGGCAGAATGATGGCAACTTGTCTCGTGCATTGCTTGATACTACTCATTGGTACTTGTTGTACAATAGTCCTGAGCTAAAGTCTTATTTAAAGTATGTGATTTCATATGCATGTATTGTTTGATCAAGTTTTGAATATTATCTGCAATGCTTAGCTGAAAATAAATCACCTTATTTTTAACAGTGAACACAAAAGCACATTGTATAATCCTACTGGAGAAGCCATAACTCAAATCCAACGACAAAAGTTTCCTAAGTGGTTCAGAGAACATGTAAGACATTTGAAATTTAATCACACACTAATAAAAATTAAATATTTAAATAGTTTCGTCATTACTTATTACTAATTAATATCACTTGTTGTATGTTATTATAGATGTATAGATGAATAGATTGAAAGTTAACAAGTCACCAGAAACTACTAAACAGTTATGATCATTAGCAAATGGTTCTAAGTCGCATGTGAAGAAGAAGTACACAGTTTGTATGGTCAATAGTGTAAAGTTCCATACAAGGGACCTAGACAATTGTCGTGTAACCCAAAACGGTGGTGTATGTACCGAAAAGGACCATGAGGGAGAAATGCACGACTTCTATGGTCTTGTGTGCAAAATTTGGGAATTGGAGTATGTATTTCGCCATAAAGTTGTTTTGTTCCAGTGTGAATAGTACAATACTAGTACCAATAGTCGAAGGAGAACGATAAGAACTGATGTACACTGCACAAGCATTGATGTTACAAGTCGGTGGTATGAAAATGACCCTTTTATACTTCCTAGTCAAAAGAGACAAGTTTTTTACCTTCAAGATACCAAATTGGGTGAACCTTGGAAAATTGTGCAATCCATCTAACATAGGGGAGTGTTTGATGTCCCGAAAGTCGGGGGTGGAGAATCCAATGATAATACAAAAGATGGTGACGCATTCCAACAACAAGCGATTGTTGATGTTGTCTCTATCAATGTTGAGGACAATATTATTAACTATTGTATGAGTGATGTTGAAACTAAGGTTGTTCTTGAAGATGGAACTTCGAGAGATGCTAATCAAAATGAAGAGCATGACATACCTGATGTTTGTCTTTATATGGATTATGATATGTAGAGTTCATAACAATTATCTTAAATGTTGTGTGCTTGTCTTAAAGTTTTATGCTTGTCTAAGTAGCAATTGTTTTGTACTTATCTTTAACTTGATATGGATATTGATATGGTCATTTGTTATGTTGAGTTAGTAGTAATTGTGTTCAAATTTAGCACTTGTGAATTGCTTGATATGGATAATGGTGTAGACTATGATATGTAAAGTTAGTAGTCATTGTTATTGAGATATTTTGTATTTATCTTGAACTTGATATGGATATTGATGTGGTCATTTGTTGTGTTGAGTTAGTAGCAATTGTGTTCAAATTTTGGACTTGTAAATTGCTTGATATGGATAATGGTGTGAACTATGATGTTAAGTTAATAGCAATTATACTTATCTTTCATGTCAATACATAGTTTCAAAAGATGTCCAAAAAGGCCAAATACACTCACAATATATCGAGGTATAAGATGGCAAGATTGGATAGAATGAGGCAAAACCAAGAAAGAATTGATGCTTTGGGATTGAAGCACATCTCAACTTCTCTAACGGATTCTGCTCAGTCCAATTGTACAAAAGGGAAAAGAAGCAGATCTAGTGTTGTGGTAGATGATGATTATGTACCACCTATTGGTGACGATGACAATGATGATGAGTCATCTAATTCTGTATTCCATAAGGTACAATAGATGTTTCATAAGGTACAATAGATGATAATAACTTTATTGTTCCGTTACTTTTAATGACTTTGTTGTTTCATTATATGTATGTTTGCTAGTTACAGATGGCACCAAGACAACTTACACGCTCACGAGGTAAGGCATCTATCCCGATGGTCCAATCTATGGAAACACCTCCTAAAACAAATCCTCCCACCCAAAGTTCTTCTAGTGTGGAGGTGCAAACTACCGGCGCATTAACTAGCACGACTGGTAATTACATAGAACATACTTAATTACAATTGCACCATGTTTTTGCTATTGAGATTATATTTCACTTAATTTAGCTATGATGTACATGGAATGTACAATTTTTAACATTAATAATGTTTAAATAGGATCTACTAGCAGAAATACCCGTGGAACAACACGTAGTATAGCAGTATGGGCACTTGTTGAAAAAAGTGGTAAGCTACCAGTACGTATAGTTGCAAAGTATGATGCTCCTATTGGGAAGAATGTGTGCAAGCTTGTCAATCAAATTGGCCTACAAGTGTGAAGTAATTTGTCCAGTTACAACGTGAAAAATTGGAAAAATGTTGATGCTGCTACTAGAGATGTGTTGCTTCAAAATATCGCGATAAATTTACATTGATAACGTCTAACTCATCTTTGTTGTCACTAAGCATATTAAATTCTTATAATAATATTTTTTTAATACATATACCCTTCATTTTACAGGATCAGTTTGAGCTACAAGGAGATTCCAACTTGGTAACGAAAACATTAAACACAAAATGTGGAAGATTATTGAGTTCCCACTCCAACAAGTTGCATCAGGCTTATAAAAAGCTCGTACAATCTCATGGTGCTGACTATGCAAGAAGCCACCCGCAAAAGAATGCCACACTTGAGTAGTGGACTGAACTCATTGATTGGAGATGGACCAATGAGGATTGGCTGGTAAATTATTTATGCGTATATTATTATTATCCAATGTTTACTATATTATGTTGTCAACTGATTAGATTAATACTTAGATGAAGTAAATGTATATTGTTTTATTCATGATCTAATAAATATCTTGAATGTTGTTTATTAGAAAAATCAAGAAAGAACTCTGAAAATAGGAAGAAAACTTCAAGCAAACATAAATGCAGGACAAAGGCACTTGCTATTAGGATTGATGAGGAGGTGCGTGTTTTTTCATTTTCTTAAACCTTAGTATATTACATGTTGTGATTAATTAAGTATATCTATCTAACACTTGAATGTTAATTAATCAGACAAATAATAATGACGGTCAAGTTCCTGAATTGGCAAAAATCTTCAAAGATGTTCATTTCAATTCAAATACAAATATGTGGATACACCATGAGGATGAAGCGACATATGTATGTGTATCATTCCATCCCTATCATGTTTGTAAAGCTATAACATATGTAGTATTAATGTTGTGATTGTTTGTTTCTTTCTCTCTTTCAAATGATAGGAAAATATTCTCAAAGTGCAAGAGGATCATTGTCAAGATTCTAATGCAATTCCCCTTACACAAGAGGAGATCTCAAACTTGGTTTTTAAGAAGAAGTTCGGTATTGTAAAAGGACTTGGCATGAGACCTTCCTCTTCTCTAGTAACCACCACCTCATCTAATTCCTCGGTGGAGTATATCCAACAGCTAGAAAATGTGATAATTGAGCTCAAAGAGGCAAGAGTTAAGGACCAAGAGGAGCGAGCTAAGGATCAAGAGGCATGAGCTAAGCAAGAAGAGGTCCAAAAGAATATTCTTAACTTTTTTAGGAGTAAGGGTTATGATGACGCTCTTACCTATGGGGTGGTTCAACTTCAAGTTAAAACACTTTTTGGTTAGTACTTTATTTTAGCAATTGACCCACACTACATGGTGTGACTACTTTTTTTTATGCATTATTTGAAACTAATTGTATTATATTACACTTGAAAATCTATATTTTCTTTCTACAACTTATACATTAGGAGTTGTGATTTTAATTCATTGGTGTGGCTACTCTTAATGCATTGTTAGAAATGTTTCTTATAACATAGTTAATGTTTTTACTTTACAATTTTAATGTAGTATTGTTTTTATATTTGTGCAGATTTCTTATTGGTGGCTTTTAGGGGATTTACTTTTGGCATTACTTGAAGACATATGAGGACATCTTCCGTTAGTTCTAATTATATTATGCTACACTTATTGTATTGTTATAAAACATCTTGAGTTATTGTATGTGTTGTAAACAATTATTGTATGGAAGGAGTTTGAATTGGATACTTGTTTTATTTTTTACTTGTGGAATGTATGAATCTTTCTTTATAAATGTGTTATTCAAATGTGAGGTTTTAATAATGTAATGACATGTTACAGGTTAATATCAAAGCCATGAAAAAAATAAAAACAGAAAATAAGTTTTAGCGACGAATTTTTTCGTCACAAATATAGCAACAAAAAATTGTTTTAGTGACGAAATATTTCGTTGCTAAATGTAGCAAATTTTTGTAAGAAATGGTTTTAGTGATGAAAATTTCCGTCGCTATATATGCCTGGATTTTCTTAAAATTAGTTTTAGCAATGAACTTTTTCGTCACTATTTGTACCCGAACATAGTTTTAGTGATGAAATTATTCGTCACTAAATATGAAGTGATGAAATTATTCGTCACTAAATATGATTTAATAAACTAAAGTATTTTTAGTGACGAAATATTTTCGTCATTGAATAGTGTTTTTAGCGAGGAAAACATTTAGCGACAAAACGTTTCCATCGCTAAAACTTTTTTTTTTAAAGCAAATCGGACTTTTAGTGCCGAAATTTTTTGTCGCCAGGACTTTTAGTGACGGGTTTCAGTGACGAAATGAGTTTCGTCGCTAATTAGTAGATTTCGTCGCTAAAGGTTCTTAGCGACGAAAAACTAGACTTTTAGTGATGAATTTTTCGTCACTAAAAATACATTTTGTTGTAGTGTAGGTATGGGAAGATTAGATTGCAATTTTCCAAAGTCAAACAACATGGGATTAGGGCAAGCCCAATGTCATTTATGGTTGGAAATATTATGAAAAATATTTTCATATGATGAGACTTGACTCTTAAGAACTGAATTCTAAACTAAGCCAATCAAATTCACGAAACTACAAAAATGAGAATTCTTGATCAAGCTGCTATAATATAACGCTTGTAACTATCAACTCTAGAAAATTGAATTGCAAGCTTGATACAGTTAAAAGGAGGAGAAAATGGGCAAATGCCCCTTTCAAAAAAAATATCCAGCATTTTGCCCCATTTTCCAAACTAATTAGGGAAATGCCCCTCTTTTGAAACTTGATTTTCTCAAAATCGAGTTATTAAAAAAAAAAAAATTTGGAGCCCTATAGTGACGTTTTAAGGAGCATATAGTAACGTTTTAAGGACCTATAGTGGCGTTTTGTCTCCATGAAGTCGAGTTACATGCAATTTTTTTTTTCTTTTTTTTGCCTATAACTCGATTTCAAGGAGCTCGAGTTTCAAAAAGCCACTATATGTCTGTAAAACGTCACTATAAACTCTTTAAAAACGCCACTATAGGGCTTAACTCGATTTTGAGAAAATCGAGTTTCAAAAGATGGGCATTTCCCTAATTAGTTTGGGAAATGGGGCAAAATGCTGGATTATTTTTTTTAAAAGGGCAAAGGCCAATTTTTTCCATTAAAAGGATTTGGCTTACTTCCAGTATTTTTTTAAGTGAAAATCTCCTTTTATTTTAAATACATAATGACAAGTGGTAGTGGATTTTAATCTCTACCTTTTATTTAATTAGTAGATGATTTGGCAGTTTGTTTATTAAAACAAAAGGAGATTCCAGTTAAAAAAATACTTGAGATAAATCAAACCTCTATTAATATGGTGCTGCAAGTTTTCAAACGGTATCTCATTTCAGCCAACCAATGTTGGGAAGGTCGTCAATTGAGAGCATGTAAATGGAAAGACTCATGGGAAATCTTGGACTATCAGTGCCAAATGTAATTTAGGGGCAATGTTTGAACACAAATAAGCAACCAAATTGTACACTGGGGATCCTAAAAGCCGTGAGTTTTTTATACTAGGAAAAATTCTTTACAAGATGGGTGAGTGTCTTGGCATCCAATTTCAAATTGACAAGAATTTCATGTGCGAAATGGAAACTCACTCAACTTCTTGCACCTACCATACCAGTCATCTATCCACAGGATTAACAAAATCAGAGGTAAAATATGAAAATTATACCCTTTAAATTCGGGACCTAGCCATGCTTTGTTAACAAAGAAGATTAGGATTTGTACAAACTTTACACCTTAAAGTTTCAAAATTTAGGGGTATAAAATTATAATACTCTCAAATTTTAGGAAGTAAAATCCAAATACCCCAAACTTTAGGAGGTAAAATTCAAATTCTGAAACTTTTGGGTGTAAAATCCAAATACCCCAAACTCTAGGAGGTAAAATTCAAATTCTGAAACTTTTCGGTGTAAAATCCAATCACCCTCAAATTTTAGAGGATGTAATTTGCAATTCACCCTTATTATTATTATAGTTTTTGACTTAGTTATTATTTTTATTAGTGTTATAATTATTTATTATAATTATTAATAATTTCTTATCAATAGTAATAAATTCTTAATTTTCATCAACATGAAGCACAAAATGATAATTCAAAAAATAAATAAATGCATAACAATAATTCAAGTTTAAATTTGCATAATTAAAAAAAAAAAACAAATTAGTTATATCATATTAGGGAATTAGTAATTACACATTCATTTACCATTATCAATTATAAATTTATAACTATATAAGCAAATTTGAATATAAGATACAATAAAATAACTTCATATAAAAAAAAGTATAAGTTGTTTTTAATATATAACAAATGGTAGGGGAATTTTTTTTACTACAAGATAAAAATTCTACTCTAGTCTAATTTAAATATATACATATATATATATATATATATATATATATATGTATGTGTGTGTGTGTAAAGTTCTTTCCTATAAACTTGAATCTCGTCCTCATTCTCGCCCCTTGCAACCCCCACCTCACAATAGAGGAAGTTAAGTGACTGAATATATATATATATATATATATATATATATATATATATATATATATATATATATATATATATGACATTAAAAGATAGGAAGCCTTTATTATTCTTAAGGAAGACATTCTTTAAATTCCCCTCTTAAAATTCTATCATGTGATTACTTAACTAAAAAATACACTTTTATCTTATGAAAAAAAAAAAAAAAAAAAAAAAAAAAAAAAAACCACATGACAAAATTTTAAAAGAGAAACCTAAAAAACAGCACCTAAATACTGTACGTAAATCTTACCCTTATAAATATTGAAAAGCCGATGTGTGTTGCAGTTTAAAAATATTGCAGCAACTTATATATATATATATGACATTAAAAGATAGGAAGCCTTTATTATTCTTAAGGAAGACATTCTTTAGATTCCCCTCTTAAAATTTTACCATGTGATTACTTAACTAAAAAATACACTTTTATCCTATGAAAAAAAAAAAAAAAAAAAAAAAAAAAACCACATGACAAAATTTTAAAAGAGAAACCTAAAAAACAGCACCTAAATACTGTACCTAAATCTTACCCTTATAAATATTGAAAAGCCGATGTGTGTTGCAGTTTAAAAATATTGCAGCAACTTATATATATATATATGACATTAAAAGATAGGAAGCCTTTATTATTCTTAAGGAAGACATTCTTTAGATTCCCCTCTTAAAATTCTACCATGTGATTACTTAACTAAAAAATACACTTTTATCCTATGAAAAAAAAAAAAAAAAAAAAAAAAAAAAAAAAAAAACCACATGACAAAATTTTAAAAGAGAAACCTAAAAAACAGCACCTAAATACTGCACCTAAATCTTACCCTTATAAATATTGAAAAGCCGATGTGTGTTGCAGT
The DNA here is from genome assembly GCA_028535165.1 of Quercus tomentella. NCBI lineage: Eukaryota > Viridiplantae > Streptophyta > Magnoliopsida > Fagales > Fagaceae > Quercus > Quercus tomentella. The sequence goes on along the minus strand of JAPQVY010000155.1, from coordinate 61,896,872 downwards.
TTAAAAATATTGCAGCAACTTATATATATATATATATATATATATGACATTAAAAGATAGGAAGCCTTTATTATTCTTAAGGAAGACATTCTTTAGATTCCCCTCTTAAAATTCTACCATGTGATTACTTAACTAAAAAATACACTTTTATCCTATGAAAAAAAAAAAAAAAAAAAAAAAAAAAAAAAAAAAACCACATGACAAAATTTTAAAAAAGAAACCTAAAAAATAGCACCTAAATACTGTACCTAAATCTTACCCTTATAAATATTGAAAAGCGGATGTGTGTTGCAGTTTAAAAATATTGCAGCAACTTCATCCCCATATGAACTAAGGGTAGCTTCGGTATAATATACAGAATTATTGTACTAGTACAACAGCTCCCCTCAATTTCTTATTGCTTTTTTGTTGCGCTTTTGTATTGGACCTCACAAAAGGTTCAAGAACGGAGGTCCTAACACAAGGCACCACGACCTGGATGTGGTGGAGATAGTGTCAACAATAAAGGTACTGGTAGATTGAAGCATGCGACGGAGATGATTATTGAGATTCAAGAGTGAGACTAAACAATTTGTGGAATTTTGAAAAACAATTAGCGTTGCTTCAGGAATACAGCGATGATATCAGCCATTCACAATCCAGATGACAAAAGCATCCTTTTGGATCCATGTTTACAACATTCCCCTTGAAGCCATTGACTGCAACATTAACGTTTAAAAAATAATTTTACCCAAACATTAATTTTGAAAGATCTCTCGTATGATCTTTTTAGAAGTAATTATTCAAGACTAGAGGGCAGGAACCACTAGTGTGGGCGTGACAAAGGAATCCTTCAGCATCAATGAGCCAAAAACAAGAAAACAAAAAATATCAATAAGCATTCTTATCCATCAATAAGTATCTAACAAAAATGTCCATAAGTTTAGTAATTTTCCCTATTTATTTAGTAAAGAAACAATTTACCATAACTGAGATTTTTCCCAAATCACCACAAAGTTTTCTAGAATTAGTTTAGAATCAACCAGCTTAAATGCCACAAAAGATACATACAGGAAGTTACAGCACCTTCCGCTTAATGAATGAATCCTTTGTGCCCAACATTAATTCTAACAAATTCTCCCTTTTCGGTTTTACCAGGAATCATTATAATAGAATCATCCATTGTTATTTCTATGATGAATTGATAATGATTGCAACGAACAGTTCTATGATCATAATTCATATCCCAACAGACAAGGTTCCAAAAACAGACCTAAGAAAATAGCTGGTATATCTGGTATTTCAAATTTATGAGAACAAAGCAGTATAAAAGAAATAAGATCCAAAAGGGAAAATTTCACAAGAAACTAGATTTATCTCAAAAATATTAAAATTATTTGCTATATGTGATACAACTTTTTGCTGTAGGATGTACTCAATGTGCCAAAGAATGCAATTGCTAGATCCGGAATCTCAAATTGAGTTAGTTATATCGTAAAAGAAGGAAATAACAACTCTCTAGCTAAAAAAATCTTAGAAGATCCAACAATTCTTTCCAAGAATTAGTTAGGTAGTCCAGTTTGGTATCCAAAATGGCTCCCTGATCAACAGCATATTCTGGCTCTGGAACTCTAAAGCACAACAATCATTCTAGTGCATATCCAAAACAGCCATTGTCAACAAAACGCTGAATCCAGCCAGTTTTGGACCAAAATCTCAATGCCTTTCATGCTGGGAAGAAGCAGGGCTGTGGACCATTATATGATATGTATATATCACACCAATTCATCTTTCGCACACAAACGCTCTGAAGAGATGAAACCAATAAAATACTATTTAGAATACGCATATGCATTACATATAAAACCATACGTGTGAAAAGAGAGAGATGGCAAACTTTTTTTTTTTTTTTTGGCTGTCATAAATAAAAAAAAAGGTCTGCTAAGCCCAAAAATCAATAAAAATAAATGAATAAAGGAAAGCATTTGAACAATGCTATAAAAATATGTAATCACATACAAAAATAGATTCCATAATAATAAAACTGACAATAATATTAACATTTTGAAGCATAAATACCACACTACAATGACTGCACCAGTGTGCTAAAACATTCTCAAAGTAAAGGCTATTAGAATTTCTTCGCATAAAGATAATTTGGAGAGGGGGGAACTGACCATGATGACAAATTACAAAACCAATATATTGGCACTTGTAATTCTATTTCATCACAAAGTCTTGATGGCTCAACATTATTGTATCTCATGTGTGAAGCTTAACCTATATTGTATTTCAAACCATCCCCACCTCAATCCCTCCGATGTCCAACTAATCCTTTCCATCATATTCTCCTCTGCAAGACAAGATGAAACAATATGCTACTTATCAATCTTTTCTCACTCATAATAAATCTTGTTAAACAGATTTTAATTCTTGTCCTCTTTTGCCATGGTAGAATACATGAAGCACATTCTAAAGATGAATCCATGCACACATCTAAAAGGAAGATTGCCCCCTCAAAAAAGTTTACCTAACATCAAACTTGGATTTCCTTGTTCACCTCTGCTAATTCTTGTTCAACAAAATATTCCCGAAAAAGATCAAGAACATTCCCCATCAATATTTCCAAAGATTAATTTTATTACCAAGGTAATTTGAAGGAAACTCATCAACTCCAATGAAATCATGGTTTTGAATGTGTTCAAGCTTTTGGAGATTGAAACTCCATTCATCAAAAAAGAACCTTCCACTAATAAACAAGCTGATTGTACCACTGAATGACTGCCTTCTATAATTTTGTTTTCAATAATGTAGGGAACCTTTCTAAAAAAGAACCCTTGGACTTGTGCCTCTAGCCAATAAAACCTACAGACAACCGACCTCACCTGCTGGAACTAGTTGTAGAGTAATCCAGGGCATTCACCCCTGATTGCCTTTTATAAAATCAATAGCCTCTTCTGCCTAAACAGAGAAAGCCTCATCAACAGTGTAGGTTATTGGCTCACCTTGCATGCATATGATTTTATCTTCATCAGATACAGTCTTGTGTCCTTGACTATGCTCTGCAAGATAGTCACCATGAATTGGTGGAGAATCCCAGTTTACAGCACAAACTCTTTCAAAATTTCATCCTTCAATTCAACTGCACATCCCAACCAATCCTTCAATCCACCTTGTGCCGCATATTCTACGAGTCTGGCATGTTCTACAAGTCTGACATGTTCTACATCTTCTATATCATCATTATTATCCTCAAGACCACATTCCACTATGTCCAAGGGGCATTCACCTTCTGGAATCTACATACGGGTTCCCAACAATTCCAGTGGCTGAAGGACTTGCACAAGTCGCGACAAATCTCAATCATACGCCTCATCTCAGCCATCTTCATCTATTGGCCTTGATTTCCTCTACCCCACGACCAACCATAGCTTAAAGTTGCAACCTTTGAAAATTTCATGAAAATAAAAAAGAAAAGAAGCCCACAATGACTTAAAAATGGCTATTTATAATAGCCTTCAGTAACCTTAGAATCCTAGCCCTCTTACATATTACAATTAAATCTTAACCATCCAACTTCATTAAAAGTCACATGCTAGTCACATGACCTTTTAAAATACAAAAGATGTAATAATAAATATAACATAAAATAGAGGAATAAAAGACAATGGACTAATGGGCCTTTATTTTTCCTTTCCTTCTTCCAATGGACTTAAATTCTCCTACATCAATAGCTCTATTGATGATTTTCATATTGGCAAACCTAACTTTCTTATTATCTGATAAACCTATTTTTCAAAGAATTAGTGCATCTCATGTAACAAATTGTTGAAAATCCATGGGTCCGAATGACCATCAAAATTAGGTGCCTCTTATCTAACCATTTTTTTATTTATTTTTTATGATCAATGCCTCATATCACCATTGTGTACAAATATAATAAACTTCAAGAAAGAATTGAAACAAGGAATTGAACTTGGTAACTGGCTATCACTGAACAGGCATGTAGTTGATAAGGAGTCTGGCACAACTTAAAAAGACCAAAGGACAATATGTGTGCATCCCACAAAGGTTGACGGGCAAACTTATTGTCCAGGATGGTTTGCAAGTATGCACAACTTGAACATTCAAGCAAACTAATTGTGCTGACCAAGCTTGGGTTTTTGGGATTGATGGGCTAACAGGTCTCTCAATTTGTTTTTAAATGTTGGGCCGAGTCTTGTGCCAGGCCTTCAAAACATTTGCTCTCACAACAAGTCCTTTGTCAGTTGGCAGCACCCCCACGACTAATCTCAATTGGAGCTTCCAGTGAATTTGGCAACATAGAATGGCAACATGGGTGGATGTTGGCAAATGAAAATAGAAATTGAAGACATTGACTTGCTAAGGAAAGGGGTTGCAGCTGACCATTGGAACTAATGGGAAAAGTGGCAGTGACAATTGATAAGTTCACACCATCATTTGAGATTTGGTGGTTTGATCCTATGTCAAGATTGGATCAAAGGCTAAGTGGGGCTAACAATTGGTGAGCAAGACTGTTGAGGCTAACAAAGCAAAAGGTTTTAAGGGTTCATGATGGCTTGTGGCAATCAAGAGTTTGGATGATGGATACACTTTGTTTGATAGTGTTGAGGGGTTATTTTTTTAGATTTTTTTTTAGCTAGTCGACTGCATGGGTCTTTGTTTAGGAATGAATTATGTGGAATTTTGATAGGGTCTTAAATTGGCTATATGGTTTGAAGTATGACTCGTGATGGCTGAGATCATGGTGGTTTGATGATGGTGGCTTGACAGATTGAGGGTTGTTGGTGTTTTTTCATTTTGTCTGCTCCTTTCTCCAAGATTAACCATGTTGTCCCAATACACAACCCATAGAGGTTTCTGCCACTGACAAGTATAAGATCAAGGGATGCCCTTGGTAATTTATTTTTTCAGTTTTTTCTTATATGGATGCTTGTAATTTGTGTTTTTGATTGTTCTTGTCCCTAGTGTGTACTTCCTGTATACTTGGGTGCCACTTTTTTGATATTCTAATAAAATTTTCTCATTACTTTAAAAAAAAAAAAAAAAAAGATCAAGGGTTGCCCTTGGATTAGTGGTACCAAAACTGGGGGCACTGGAGCAAATAGTCCTTTTTTGTTAAAATTCAAGTACTGACCCATAGAGATACTTAAAAACCACAAATTTTGATCTGATACCAAATATTCACCATATTTTTCAGCCACATACAGTATTGAAAGCGAACGCAGATTCTGCACCCTCTAGTTAATATTTCTTTTTTTTTGGGTAAATATTAACTTTTATTGATATGTACTAGAGACCTCATGTACATGGAATGTGTACATAAAGTGCTCCTAAAAAAACCCATGACCGAGCTCTTTGTTCCATTGACACCACCTGCCACTGCCATCAACAGCAGCAATTCTCGCAATTATTTCCCTCCTCTCCAATTTCTCTCCCTTCTCTCTCTATATCTTTAGCCTATACTTTCTCTCTCTAAAACTCCAACCCTCTCTTTAACCTCTCTCAGATCGGTGATGTTAGGAAAGGTGGTGGGTTCAGATTTGTTTAGTTGTTTTGAAAATGTAGGAAAGAAAAAAAAAAAAAAGGAATGTTCTTGATTTTACAAAACCCTATCTTTTAGATCCTGATTTGTTTGTTTTTGTCTATGAAGCACGGGTGCGTTTCGGGACTCGGGTGCGGGTGCAGGTGTGGGTGCGGGACTCGGCAATTTTTGAAAAAGGTGGGTGCAGGTGCGACGGGACTCGGCGATTAAAAAATTATTAAAAATATTTTTATTTATATTTTTAATATATTGCTAAGCATACTTTTTTATATAATAATAATAATAATAATAATAATAATAATAAACTTTTTGACACTTGAATTATTGACAGAGGTATTAAAATAGATGAAGCTTCTCATAAATAATAAATATGTAAAAAAGATGTGACTTAGCTCAAAAATAAATAAAGGATATATGTAGTAAGTATTAAAATAGGTGTAGCTTCCTATTAAAAAAGAAAAAAGAAAAAAAAAAAAAAAAAAAAAAAAAAAAAAGAAAGAGGTAGATGTGGCTCTCACGTGTTTGGTCAGAGAGGCGTGAGAGCCACAAAGAACAAAATTAAGCTTTTAAGCTTTTAAAGTTGTTCTTATCAAAAGAAACAGAACTCTTCAAAAAAGAAAAGAAAAAAAGAAATAGAACAGAACTCACTCAAGAAGACGAAGCAAAGAAGAAGAACAAAGGGGTTAAGGCCGGTGAAGAAGAAGACGAAGAAGCAAAGAAGAAGAAGACGAAGAACAGTGAGTTACAGACCGATACGGCCCAGAGAAGTCTTTGAATTTCGGCCTAAATCGGCAACAGAACAGAACGGCTATGCTGCGAAAAAAAAGGAAGAAGAAGACGAAGAAGCAAAAAAGAAGAAGAAGAAGAAGAAGAAAGGGGTTAAGCTGGTGAAAACGGCAACAACGGCGTATCAAATCCACCGGTTTTTTCGGTTTTTAAGTTTTTTTTTTTTTGTTTTCTTATCGGACGATTTCCTTTTTCCGGCCGAAACACACCAATATTCAGCCAATACGATCTGATTCGGCCCAAATCGGCGCAAATCGGCCCGATTCGGCGCGAATCAGCCCAAGTTTGAGCCGCGTCGGCGCAAGTCGGGGAAAAAAAAAAAAACACGTGGCAGGACGCGGCCCGACGCGGCACCGACGTCCCTCGCGCGTCGCTGCGTTGGACGCGGGTGCGGCTCCTCTGGCGCCGCGTCCGTGCATCCCAGGTTTTTGTTATGGTTTTTTTTTTTTTTTAATGGTGAAAGTGATGAGGTAGGTTACAAAAGTCTAACAAAGGTGACATCAGGTGAGTAAAGTAACACTTTATAAACCACGGGTACACACTTTTAAAACGGGCCAAAATAATTTTTAAATGTGTGAATAATGCCGTGGGACTCATTTTTAATGAAAAAGTTACTGAAAAGTGAGGTTTGTGGGTCTCATGAACAGTGCACAGGACCCACTGGTGTGCACTGTCCACAGCTTATTTTGCTAGGTGAATAGTGCACTGACAGAAAAGTCAAAACTCACAGCTAAAAAAAAGAAAAAAGAAAAGAAGAAGAAGAAGAAGAAGAAGAAGAAGGAAATGCAGACACAAAATGCGCTGCTTTTCAGCTATCCAAACCACACCACAATCTTAAAAAAAATTTCTTTTTCTAAATTTCCATCCCAAGCAAATACCAGCAGACAAAGCACTCTAGAATTTTGATGACTTATTATGGAAGTCACCAATAGGTACTTTCCCATCAAAGAAGACACAAGCACTTTAGGTGGCTACCCCAGGACTAGTGTTTGAGTAACATAGTAGTGGGAATTGATCATCTGCAAAATATACGGATATGCATTTTCTTTGTTCATTCCCTAGAATACTGTGTATATGTTTTGAAGAAACCTAAAGCTAAATGTAAGAGATAATCAGATAAAACATGATGTAACACAGTAACTCAATTATTGACAGTTCAGCAGTGAAGCAAGGAAAGCTCTTTGAGAGTTGTCCAATCACTCTAAGCCAACTTAAGGTAGAACATGGCCACAGAAGCTTCAATACCATGGGCCTCCAGAATTCAGATCTAAGGTTAAACAATGTAATGGTTGCTCAAGAGCTACTGGACTAAAGAAAGAATAATTTGGCATGTAATTAGAATTTCATTGTCTGCCGTGTTGAATTAAAGCACCAAAACCAGTAATTACTGATAATTGAGACCCACTTAATGAAAAAAGATTAAGATAATTCAGTGTTTTAGCCTGCTTACTTTGTTATCAAAATGTTCCTGTACTGCATAAGCATAATGATGATAAAAGGGAGTGAAGAGTCATACTCAGATATTCATAAGCCAATATCATTGAGGTTCCCCAGGCTGACATGCTGAAAAATCTTGGACCCAACCCTCTGTATAAACCTTTCCAACCTTCATCCATAATCAAGCCTTTAACAACTTGTCTAGCAGTGTTCCTTTTTTCGTGTCCCATCACCTAATATAATGAAGAAAAAAACTAATTAAAACAAAGCAATAAGCAGTTCAGTGGCTTGTCTTGTGGTGTTTCTTTTATCATTCCCATCACCTAATATAGTGCAGAAACAGCTAATTAAAACACACCAATAAGCAGCAACTTGGTCAAATAAAGATATATAAGTCAACAGAGAAACTTGTATTTCACTATTTCTCATTCTCAAATCCATTTTTATTTATGATTCTAACTCTCAATACACATTTTAGCTTTATTTGAGAAGATAAGGTATCTTCAACTACATGTTCCACACATCAAAAGCACCAAAAACATAGTTGTGGAGTAATATAATGTCCCTCGGTTGTGTGTATGCGTGCATGCGCGTGAGTGTGCTCCGGCGCTTTTCTTTACTTTTTCTGGAGAAGGTCTCTTTGTTTGTAACTGGTATAAATATAAAAGATTCTACAAGCTTTAGGCATTCAACTTGGACTGGTGGGTTGTAAGAAAAAGTGTTGGCAAGGATTGCTCTAAGGATTAGTGGAGGTCACATATATGTGACTTTGATACCATGTTATAATAAGAAAATATTAGGAAGAAATGATAGATAGAAGAGAAATAAAAAAATAAAAAGGTATTAACATAGTTTTGGCTTAACAGCTTATGTCCATAGCAGAAAACCCAAAACAGATACATCTTTATTATTTTGCTCTGTGTTATAATTTACATATACAGGAATACAATAAGCCTAATTAAGCTACTCCTAAAGCCATAGCAGTATTACAAAACCTTGATCCATAGTATATACGATGTACCCTATAGTATTCTGAATGGATGACAAGATGGTATTTCGGGCATTTTACTACCCAAGATAAAGGCTAGCCAATAAAACAAATTCAATGCTGAAAGTAGCACCCAATTTTTAGAGTGAGGAGGAAGGGCATAAGTTTGTTGGGATAAAAAATAAAAAAGAAAGGTTTTATTGTTCACAAAATTATCATGAATTTGGGATTTTCCGAGCCATATTGAGTAGTCCAAGTCAGGAGATTCTACATACTAATTGAAATTACTTTTACAAATAAGCCATGTAGATACATAGCTTATAGGTAAATTGTAGGGGCAAAATATCAAACGAAGTTTAAAGCTTGGTTAAATTCACAACTTTGGAACTTTTGCATATGTTAGAGCAATTCTCAAGTTTCAGACAACCAGCAAAACTTCAATTTAGTTTTCCATGGATACTAAGATTAACACCAAGGCCTATTATAAGGTTCTGGACAGAAGGGTGTTAAGTAACATGACAACATACCTTGTCAAAAAAAATAGTAACATGACAACATACTATTGAAGTACAATGTCAAAAACACTATACACCTAAACACACTGACTGAAGTTATACCAATAGCTCACCATATTTTTCTGGAAAAGGAAACAATGCACAACATTCAAATTAAGTGAAAAGCGGTCGAGCACATGAAAAAATCAGGTAAGTCCATCGTAGGTTAATGTTTTTGCATTGAAATAGGCATAGGTTTACCAGACATTCTATAATATTTTTTTGAAAAAAAAAAAAAAAAATACTACACAACAAGCAATAAAAATGTAAAGCAGTAAACTGCAAGAAAAACGTAATATAGCTATTACATATTGGAGTTGCATGTATATGTTTTGATGGAGAAACAGTAAATCATTTATTTCTCCATTTCAACATCACTAGGGAAATAAGGTCTCTTTAAGTTTTGCTTTTTTGGGGACAGGTGGGTCATGCCAAGAATGGTAGTTGAGCTACTGCATGTTGGAAGGGACAGTTTGGCAAACAGCATAATACTGAGATTTGGAAGGCCATTCCTTCACGTGTATTGTGGAACATTTGGAAAGAAGGGAATGTGCACATGTTTTACGGGAATGAATTGTCAATAGTGACATTGAAACTTGTTTTCTCAAGGGTGCTCTATGATGGAACAATGGCTACTAGTTCACTCTTGTCCATAAATTTCTTGGAGCTCTTTGACCTTTTGAATTTTAGGGGGTGTTTGGAAAATCTTGGAACTGGTTATAAGCTCAACCAAAAATATAACCAGTTCAAATTTGAAATGGTTTTATTTTATATCTGGTTTTTCTAAACATAGGTTGGAACCAATTTTGGTAGAATATGAATGTGCCAATTTTAAAACTAGTTGCTTGTGGAAATACAGATGTAAAAACACCAAACTTAAAAGTGTCAATATAATGTATATATCTGGTCCAATTTAGAACCTATTTTCTAAACCAAAAATTTTACCAAACTGAAAAAAATTAAAACCAGTTATATATTTTATAGCTGGGCAAGTTCTATGATATGCCAAAAACCTCCATAGATGATAATTGTTTGGGTCTCATCATGTACACATACTGTGTACCAGATTGGTGCACAGCCAAATCTAGTACACAGCCAAAGTATATCCAACATTCAGGTTCTAAAGGAACTGATGAAAATTGAAGATGATAGCTTCACGTGAACCACGTATATGAATACCTGTAAGCGTGTCTTAATGGTGTCCAATGGGGTTGTGATGCAGGATGCTGTTGCTCCTGCAATAATTCCTCCTGTTGCTTGAACTAACACTATTTTTGACTGGCTAGGAGCAGCTTCCTCAAAATCAGTGCGTTGGCCTAAGAGACTGCCCAATAAACGAAATGGCAATGCACTACTCAGAAATTAAACTAATTACTCAATAAGTGGACAACCTACTTTATATAAATAAATGAATGATGCACCAGAAGTCCATTACCCCATTTATTAGGGTAAATTACACCTACTCCCCCTAGGTGTAGTGAAATTAAACTCTCCATGCCCGATTTTCAAGAAATGACACTCTGCCCCCAAATGATCAAAATAATTAACCCTTTGCCTCCTTTTCTGATGATGAGGAACCCCGGAAACCATGCAGAGCATCGTGTCCTTTTACCCAGTTAAACCCCAAACCCACGTAATGCGCCCACATCACACAGATCAAGTAAGTCATCAGCTTATTGTTTGCACCCATGGGGATTAGAACCTTAGACTTGGAAGGAGCATACCACCAAGCCCAAGGCCCTGACCACTCGAGCCAGCCCTTTTTCAAATCATTTTGAGGGCTGTGTCAATTATTTTGATCATTTGAGGGGTGGGAAAGAGGACATAAAGTCAATTGTTTTTATCATTTGGGAGGCAAAGTTTCATTTTTTGAGAATTGGATATAGCTAGTCTAATTTCACTATACCTTGGGAGTCATTTAAGTTACCCCAGTTATAATAGAAATCCATAAAGCTTAATTGCAAATCCCTCGCAACCTACTAGCCTCCTAGCCTCCCAATATCATAACCTCATTCCAGTAAGAAACATAATATTCAAACACAATGAGTCCAAGTTAGAGCAATGCACCTCCAAGGTTGGTTTTCCCCTTGTAATGGACATGAGACATGGTCACAGAGGATAATTTCTAAGATATGTCCAACTAAAAATCCAAAGGTAAACAGCATAGATTGTCCACTTATAGGATTAAAAAAAATCTATTACTGGACTGACTCTTAAGGTAAACAAGCTCTTTCAACAGATTAACATTAATAGAAAAAATTTCCATGTCTCACCTCCAGATGACGCGTTGGCTTGAACCATAACTTGCCCACCATACAGCACTAGATGGGGAATAAGTCATAACAGATAGACCAAAACCTCTATAAAATCCCCGAATGCCATCAGATTTTAATATCTTACGAGCAACATCCAAGCCACCATTGTACTTTGCATGGCCTGAGTATCCTTGCACCATCAACTTTTGGCTTACCTAAAGAGTCAAACACTGGAAAAATTAGCACCTAAGAAATTCCACCCACCCACTCTTTTTCCTTTTTTGCTTTATTTGTTGGTAACTGTTAGGCTAAACTAAAATTAGAATTTGAAAGAAAACCCAGCAATCTTATAAAGCAAATATCATATGATATTATGCCAACTCTCAAGTAAAATTTAACAATTCCACATAAATAGCAAAAAATGCTAATCCAAAAATATGACCTGGAGCGTACATACCACATCAATTGGAACAAACACACTCTGTGAAAAAAGTGATGCTATCATTCCAGCAATTCCATTTGCTATGGCTGCCTCTGTAGGCTCAGATAACTTAAATGGCTCAACCATTTTAAATGCAGCCACTTTCGTGGTCTCTAAAGCAGTAAGAAAAATTATCCTAGCTGGAACTGCACCAGTTATTACTGTACCAAACCCTCTGTATAAACCAGGAATCCCATCTGTTCTTAGAATGCCTTTGATGACAGAAAATGCATTTCTCTCAGCAACGTCCTTTGATGCAACCTGCAGCCTAGTTTTTACAACAGAGACTGGGTACAGTGCCACAGTTACTCCTGTAAAGAGGCCAGCTCCAACAACATAAAACTTAGTTTTGTTAAGCCTGCAAAGTTGGGTGAAACTAGTGAATTCCAAAAATAGAGAACTTCAAATTCATCGTAAAACAATAAACAGAATATATATATATATATATATACACACACCCTCTACCCTTTCTTATGGGAGGAGTAGGTGTCATTTAAGTTAGAGCTAAAATATTTTTTATTAAAGAAAATAGGCAAAAATTTCAGATACATGACATGTCTACAAAACTGCACCTTAGGAATTACAACCTCAAGTTCAAATAATCACACAAGATTTAGGGTTAAGTTCAAATTTATACCTAGTGTAATTTTTGTCAATATTACACCACCCGTTATCTTTCTATTAGATTTTCTTTTTGACAAATTCACCATTGGATTACATTGTCTCTTTATACCCTACACGATTACAAAATATCAAGATGATTAGAGATCAACAACTACCTCATCTATAAATGTTTAAATCACAAAACGTGAGTTTATAGATAGGATAGTAACTAACAGTAATTGACACAAAATTTGGAATGAGTTTCAAGAACATAGACAACATTTCATTTGATGACGTGGAACCTCACCAAGACAAGGCCCTTTGGACCCAATCCCAAGGGAGTAAACCAAGGTACCTTGTCTGGAACATAAACCACAAGATTTTATTAATCCAATAAAAAATTTATTAAACGGCATAACGTTAAGCAAGAGTTAAACCAGATATAGCTTGATCCTAACTCATATACATAGTTGCAATGTTCACAGGCACGTCTAATTCATCGATTATGTGTCTATAAACTCAACTCAATTGAACCTTATTCAATAGCATCCATATTCATAGGTTGTAACTAAATTTTTTTTACACTGGCTATCAATCTACTGCTACAACCCTTCTTTACCGAGGCATTTCCAACAAAGACGTGCAGGGTTCAATATATATATATACACACATCAAAACTTCAATCAATGTGAAGTGCAATCAAGTGAAGAGAGTTTCTAATACTAGGAATTGGTTAAATGAAGATTCCATTTGATGACATTTTTTTTTTTTTTTTGTAGTATCATTTCTGTCACAAAAAATTCTTCATCAAGTCAATTCATAAATCCTTCAAAAATATCAATCGCCTAGTTTGTAAGAAACGAAAAAATGAAGAGGAATTAAATGAAAGAGAGAGAGAGAGAGAGAGACGTACTTGTCCCAATTAATCTCGGTTTGACCGACGGCGGTGGTGGCTGAAGCGGTGGGTGCACCCATGGACTTGGTTCGGATCAAACGAGTGGGACGAAACAAACAAATCTCTAATCTTATAACGATGCTAACAATAAAAATAATTGCATTTCTTTACTGAAAATGCTTAAATCTGCTGCTATTGCAAATGGATTTCTTCAAATTTGGTATCAAAGCAACAGATAAAATAAGGCCAACAAACACCTTTTTGTATTCTCTTTCTCTCTCTTTTTCTTCGTTCAGGTTGAGGTTACTACTTACTTGGAGCCAAAACAATTATACTGAAATTATAAAAAATATTTATAAAAATATATATATATATCTTTTTTTTAATGTATTTTTTATTTGTTTTTTGTTTCTGTTTTTTTCGGTCCTCTTGCGAAAGCGTGACTCCGCGTGAAGAAAAATAGTTCATTTTAAGCGGCGTTGACCACTGGTTACTTGCACTTGCCAAACACGCCATTAACCACTACTTAGTTTCATTTTAGGGCGAAAATAGGTCCTAATTAGTAAGAGCTATTGACCCCTTTGTCAAAATACTATTTTAATCTCTACATCTTGAGATCACACTTAATTTGATTCCTATATTTTAATAATAATAATAATATTTTTTTTAAATAATAAATTTAGTTTATATTATTTTCAACTTTTGGTCAATTTAACTTAATAATAAAAAAACCTATTAAAAACAAAACTTTCCCAAAATTACACTAAACTAGTTATTGGCCCGTGCGTTGCACGGTTTTATGAAAAAACTTATAAAATAATGTATAAATAATTATATATTTTAATAGATTCAATAAAGATAAAAGAAAAAATTATCAAGTGTAAATAATTATCTCACTAAAATAAAGGGTAAGATTTCTTCCTAAAACTAAATTAAATTGATAATTCCAAATTGAATTTTAAATTGATAATTATTTAAAAAAAAGTACTAAACAATTGATAAATATAAAATTAATATAATCTTGATAATATTATAAATTAAAATTAAAGTTGATAATTCAAGAATACACGTGTAGAACATCTTGATGATTTGATGTAACATAAAAATCAAATAAGAAAATTGTTAAAATTAATCTATTAATTCTAAAACCCTAACCCTAAGCATATAAATTAGATCAAAGCTAAGAAAGATAGTTTAAACAAAAAGCAACTAATACACAAAACCTAATCAATTTAATAAAAACAAAATACAAAAACAAAGAAGGAGCCTTTAGAAACTTGTCAATGTTTTCGAATGTTTTGAACATTAATTAAAATCACATGAAGACAAAAAACCAATAATAACACTAAAGAAAACAAACAAAATGAAAATAATAATAATAAAAGAAGAAAGAATGCATACCTGCATTGTCTTGGGATTTAGGCATTCACTCCAAAAATGATATATAGGGTTAGTAGAGTTCCATTTGAAATATAATTCATTTAAATCTTATTCAAATTAAAGATATCTAATCAATGTGTTTGTTTTTATCTCATAAAAATTGGAATTAAAAAAAGTTCATATGAATAGAATGAAAAAAAAAAAAAAAAAAAAAAAAAAGAGAGAGAAAGAAAGAAAATGTGGTTGATAGCTATAAGGAATTTTGATATATATATATTTGTAGGGACACGGTTTTGGTTGACCCGATCCTGGTTGGTCAGGTCTTGGCCCAAAAAGTCCCACACAATGAATTCTTTGTAGAGTATGGGCTAAAGAACTGGGTTTCAGTTAGCTTAAGCGGTTTATTGCATGGGCTCAGAGGGTACAGATACAGGAACAAAAGGAGGTTGCAATGAAGATAGATCCTTCTCAAATGATCAGGTCTAAAATTTGATTAATGGACACAGATTTCTGCAAACAAAACTCCTTTACAGTATTCTCCCCTCCCACCTTTTCAGTCCCCTCTTTCTTGGGGGACCTTTACATATTATATAGGCCCTCTCCTATCATCTGGGCTTTACACTTGTTGATCATCCAAACCCCCACTTGAGCACCTGTCCCATCATACACCCTTATCAGTTTTTTGTGAGTTGCAATGGCCAAGGTAGCACTGTTCAGGGGTCTTTTCTTCATTAATGCAGCCAGGAGAGTAGTTGTGGTGCATTTAATGTGGTGGAGGCAGCTTTTGCTGAGATATTTTGGGTTTCCATTCTTTTTACGTACTTGGAGGGAGGGCTACAGTAGCCAGGACGCACCCTTGACCCGGATTTTGGAATGTCCGAGGAGGAGTTACTCTTCGGACATGTTCTCTTTGCCCTAGCAGACAAATAAGGATTCTGGGCCACGGCGTCTCCTCGAACGGATTGGTCCTCGGACGGGTCCAAGGCCCAGGCAACCTATTATTCTGGGCCGGTCCCCACAATAGCCCCTCAAAACTCTGGTTTTTGATCTCTTTCTGAGGAGAAAAGCGGGGTTTTGACATTACAAGGGGTGGAATTAATGAGATCTTGGTTTGCGCGTGTGGGCAGTCACTTTCAACGCGCTACAATTTACAAGGCGCGGCCATTTACTCCGGGTAACTTTATGTTTCTTTCATCCAACGGCGAGGCGTAGATCTAACGGCTAGTATTATTCCTCGAATTCATGAGCGGGAGTGGTTCTCTCTTTCTTCCTCTTGCTATATAAAGCGCTAGAGAGGCTTATTTTTTCTTTTTATCTGCATACCAGAAGTCCAGAGAACTCCAGAGAACTCCAGCGCCCAGAAATTTACGAGTTCTTCCGTTCTTCAGTTTTCCATAACCGTTTCTGCGAAGCGTCCTTCCTGGAAGATATTTTTGTGCATCTTACTGGTCGTTTGCGAAGATACTCGTAAGTTCTGTCCATTTCGTCGCTTCAAATTTCTCCTCGGATTTCACTTTTCTCCTCGGTTTTTATTTCCATCCATCCAGTTCAACTTAAATGGGTAGATTCAAAGACCTAGTAGACACTCCGGCTGCCATGGAGGCTTCAGGGCAAAATACCACATTCCGCAGGGGGTGGTTCTGCGGTACTGTCCCCCAGAAGGAGTATTGCTAGATAGAGACGTGGGTGAAGTGGTCATTCCGATGATTGCCTTTATAGAAGGAGGAATGACTCTTCCCATGCGTAGGATTACCCGGGACTACTTGTTCCACCATAGGTTGACACCGCATCAGTGCGCTCTAAACATGTTCAGGGTATTAGGCTACATAGATGTCTTGGACGAGCGGATGGGTCTAGGCCTGACCTGGCATGATGTGGTTCACTTGTATGAGTGCCACTACGTCGAGAAAGGAGGGTATTACCTTAAATCTCGATTCGAGGCGGTTAGACCAATCTCCTGCCTCCCCATATCCAATAAGACCATGAAGGATGACTTCCTCATTGCCTCAGGAGAGTGGAGCGATGGTTTTCATTGTCCAACTTGGGCAGGAATTCCAGGTGCGGCACCTTTAGGGCTAGTCCTTTAGGGAGGGGGCTTAGCTCCTCGGACTCACCCCTTTTTTTTTTGCTTAAGTCATAAATTTTGTATTTTAATTCTAATTTCCTTCTCAGCTGTGTTGCAGATAGAGCTCTGGTTGCTCCCAAGCTGAGCCACGTGAACGTTCAGGCCTTGAACTATCTTCTAAGGTCAGAAATCTACGTTACCGAGGACGGGCAGCTACGCGCGTGTCATTTGATTTTGGGCTACCGACCATTAACCCATTCTTTCCAGCCCATTGGTCACGCCATAAGAGCTGGTAGTCCAAGGTTGGCTAGGATTGACATATCCAAGCCCAGGTTTTTGGCCGCACGAGACCTTAAGCCAATCGTGTTACCTGGTGCTCAGAATCTTCCACCAGCCGTGCAACTGCCTCCGCCAGACAACCTTGACGTTGCTGCGCAAGTTGAGGAAGAGACCGAATCCTCTCGTCTTTCTCTTGAGGAGGAGATAGATGAGTTCTATTTTGAAGAGGAGGTTCATAAAGCCCCTTTGATTGAGCTTTCAGACCCTGAAGGAGAGCAGGATCGAAACTCCGTGGTCGGCGCTTTGATTATTATAGCCTGCTCAGAAGACTCTTCAGACGAGGAGGTAGACAATATGGCTGGCAAAGGAAAAACCTTACGAGAACTGATGTCTTCCCGAGGAAAAGGTCAATCTTCGAAGGCGCCTACTCAGTCGCAGACCCAGGACCTTTCTTCAGTCGCTCCTCAGATTCCTTCTGACCCATGCCTCAAGGTTAACCCGGACTTAAGAAAGAAAAGGCCGGCTGAAATCCCTGAGGAAGGCGAGTTGGTGCCCCGCCAGGGCAAGCAGCAAAAAACCACCCGGGGGCAAAAGAATATAAGGGCTTCCTCCGTAGAGAACCGAGAGGAGGAGAACCGGGCTGAAGTGCGTGTTCAACCACGCACTTGGAGTCCCAAGATGGAGCTGGACGGGGTTGCTATCCCTTATACTGCATCGGTCCGAGAATACAACAGGGGCCGAGCAGGATACATAGCTGAGGCTTTGGAACAGCCAGTACTCCTCCCTCGGGATATGGAGGCCTACAGGCGGTTCTCTCAGCCCGAGCTCTTTCTATCCCTTAAGAGGGACTTGGCAATGGTAAGTCACTCTTCTATCCTTTCGTTAGATCGTTAGATACTGTTGCGTTCTAAGACAATCTTTGTTCTGTTGGCAGATCACTCAGCAGGTGTTTGTGGCCGAGGAGTTCTGTCGCAGCAACCGTAGCTTAGCTGAAGCTGAGGCCAATCTCGGGCAGAGGTGGAGAAAACTGTAGGGTCCCTTAAGCAGGAGAACTTTGAACTTGCGGAGAAGTTCAAAGAGGCGGAGAAAAAGCACCGGAGTGCTGAGGCCGGCTTGAAGAACGCTGAAACCCAAGCGGAGGACCAGCGCCAAAAATTGTTCGTGACCGAGACAAGCCTAGCCACTGAAAAACAAACAGTGCTGGATCTCAAGGCCGCGCTACAAAAAGCTGAGGAGGAGGTCCGGCGGGCTAAAGAAGAGGCTCAGCTGCTTCGGGAGGCTGCCGAGGCTGAAAAGAAAGTTGCTTACCAGCTCGGGGCTGAAGAGACTGAAGCCAGGCTCTCCGAGGAAATTCCGGAGGTGTGTAGGGATTATTGCAGTATCTCATGGGCTCATGCCCTTGATGCTGCAGGAATTCCTGCAGACTCGGCGCTGAGGTTGCCCGGGAAGGTCTTCTTTCCACCGGAGATACGAGAGAATCCTGATGGCACTCCTGAAGTTTCTGAGCAGGCCATGGCTATTCCTAATGCCATCCCTCTGCTTGATAAAGCCAAGGATCCTGCCAAAGAGTCCATCTCCGAGGTTCCTCCTCCTCAGCCAGAGCAGAAAGAGAATCCTCCTGCTAAGGCTTAGATTTTAGGTTTTTAAGTATTGTACTCTTTTCTTTTTTTTAATGAGAGTTGTCATGTTTTTGTTCTTTTGTAAAGACCTCTCCTTGTAATGACACCGGCTTATTAATATAAAGTGTTCTTTTTTCCTTCCTCTTCTGATGTTTATTAATACTGTTCCCCTTGAACTCGCACGAGAGTTGTAAGTCATCAGTTTTCGTCTAAAACTTACAGAGGCACCTCGAGTTATTAATTCCCCCTGAGCCTGTGGTCCGAGGAGCCATGCAGGACTTAGGTTTTGTTTAAAACTTGTACAGATGCCATAACTTATTAATTTCCCCTAAGCCTGTGGTCCGAGGAGCCATGCAGGACTTAGGTTCTGTTTAAAACTTGTATAGATGCCTTAAGTTATTAATTTCACCTAAGCCTGTGGTCCGAGGAGCCATGCAGGACTTAGGTTCTGTTTAAAACTTGGATAGATGCCTTAAGTTATTAATTTCCCCTGAGCTTGTGGTCCGAGGAGCCATGCAGGACTTAGGTTCTGTTTAAAACTTGTATAGATGCCTTAAGTTATTAATTTCCCCTGAGCCTGTGGTCCGAGGAGCCATGCAGGACTTAGGTTCTGTTTAAAACTTGTATAGATGCCTTAAGTTATTAATTTCCCCTGAGCCTGTGATCCGAGGAGCCATGCAGGACTTAGGTTCTGTTTAAAACTTGTATAGATGCCTTAAGTTATTAATTTCCCCTAAGCCTGTGGTCCGAGGAGCCATGCAGGATTTAGGTTCTGTTTAACACTTGGATAAATGGAAAGGGACCAATGGGTATGCGATGATCAAAACGTTGGTAGAGCTGTTTTCATTAATAATAATATCTTCTTAGATTATTTACATTCCACGGGCGAGATACAGTTTTTTCATCTAAGTCTTCCAGGTAATAAGCACCTATTCCGCCCACAGATGTAATACGATATGGTCTCTCCCAGTTGGGTCCCAGCTTGCCCCAGGAAGGGGTCTTAGTGCTGCCGAGAATCTTCCTCATTATGAGGTCGCCTGGACTTAAAGGTCGCAGCCTTACATTAGCGTCGTATCCCCGCCTTAGCTTCTGATGATAATAGGCAATATGGATCATCGCTTTTTCCCTTTTTTCGTCCGCTAGGTCCAGACTTCTCCCTAGTAACTCGTCATTGCTTTCTGGGGTAAAAGTGCTAGACCTCAATGTGGGGAAGCTGTTCTCGATCGGGAGTACAGCTTCGACCCCATAAGTCATTGAAAAGGGAGTTTCACCCGTTGACCGTCGAGGCGTTGTCCGATAAGTCCATAAAACGTGCGGGAGCTCTTCCACCCATCTCCCCTTTGCATCATCCAATCTCTTTTTCAGACCGCTTACTATGACTTTGTTCACGGCCTCGACTTGCCCATTTCCTTGGGGGTAGGCTGGAGTGGAATATCGGTTGGTGATGCCAAACTCGTTGCAGTATTCCCTGAAGTTCTTACTATCAAACTGAAGACCGTTGTCCGAGATGAGGGTGTGAGGAGTTCCGAAACGCGTAATAATGTTCTTCCAAGTGAATTTCTTGGCATCCACGTCCCTGATGTTGGCCAAGGGTTCAGCCTCTACCCACTTGGTGAAATAGTCGGTGCCGACTATTATGTATCTCTTATTCCCCGCTGCTTTAGGGAAAGGACCGACAATATCAAGACCCGATTGAGCAAACGGCCAAGGGCTGGAGATAGGGTTAAGGATTCCTCCAGGTTGGTGGATGTTTGGGGCGAATCTCTGACATTGATCACACTTCTTCGTATATTCTTGGGCATCTCTCTGCATATTTGGCCACCAGTATCCCTGGGCGAGTGCCCTGTGTGCCAGCGATCTTCCTCCTGTGTGACTCTCGCAAATCCCCTCATGCAGCTCCTCAAGGAAGGACTCAGACCCCTCTGGGTGCATACACAATAGGTACGGCCCGGAATATGAACGCCGATATAGCTTGTGGTCTTCCGACAACCAAAACCGAGGAGCATTCCTTCGTATCTTCTCGGCTTCCAGCTTTTCCTCTGGTAGGGTTTCGTCTTTGAGGAAATTCACTATAGGATCCATCCAGCTGGGACTCTTTCTGACCTGATGGACCTGAGCTGGGTCTCTTCTAGTTGAACTTGCTTGGACTAGATCCTCAACAAGGATTACTCGCGGCAGATCATGCGCCGAGGACGTGGCAAAAGTGGCCAGCGAATCTGCATGGGTGTTTCCACTTCTGGAAACGTGTGCCAGATTGAAGGATTCAAAACCCGACTGCAAGCGTTTGACTCGTCCAAGATACTCTTGCATTCTAGCATCTCTAGCTTCTAACTCACCCATTACTTGGCCAACGACCAATTTGGAGTCCGAGAACACTTCCATTACCCTTCCGCCCAATTTCTGAACCATCGTCATCCCTTGAAGTAAGGCTTCGTACTCGACCTCGTTGTTCGTAGCCGAGAACCTGAGTCTTAGTGATTTCTCAATGGCAATTCCTTCGGGCGATATTAAAACTATCCCAATTCCAGATCCTCTTTGGTTAGCCGCACCATCCACGTAGACCCTCCAGCGCAAAGTCTCCCGAGCTGAGACTGTGCCAACCGATTTTCCATCCATGTCTTTGTTCTCGGTTATTGTTTCTACTGAGGGTTCAGCGAATTCTGCGACTAAGTCCGCGAAGACTTGACCCTTGACAGAGGACCTAGACATGTATCTAATATCAAAGGCTTCCAAAAGTGCACTCCACATGGCGATACTTCCTATGTAGTCGGCGCTTCGAAGCACCGCTCGAAGGGGAAGCTGGGTTAGAATGATGACCGTGTGTGCCTGAAAGTAATGAGGGAGCTTCCTTGTGGCGTGCACTACCGCCAGAATTGCTTTCTTCAATGGTAAGTATCGCACTTCGGCCTCATGTAATGATTTACTTACATAGTACACTGGTCGCTGCACCCCATTGTCATCCCGTATCAGTACCAGGCTTACAGTATGAGGGGCTACGGCTATGTATGCAAACAGTACCTCGTCTGCTTCAGGGCTAGACATGATGGGTGGTCGCGACAAGTATTCCTTAAGTTGCTGGAAGGCCCGAACACAATCCTCTGACCACTCAAACCCTTTCCACTTATTTATCAAGAGATAGAAAGGCCGACATCAGTCTGCAGATCGTGATATGAATCGGTTTAATGCTGCGATCATGCCAGTGAGTTTCTGCACTTCTTTCAGATGCCGAGGAGCCTGTAGGCTATTAATCGCTTTGATTTGATCCGGGCTTACCTCTATCCCTCTGTGGGTTACCATATAGCCAAGGAATTTCCCAGATCCGACCCCGAATGAGCACTTGGAAGCATTGAGCCGCAACTTGTGCTCCCTTAAGATGCCAAAAATGATCTCTAGGTCTTTCACGTGCTCGGACACCACCTTGCTTTTTACCACCATATCATCTATATAGACTTCAATAACTTTGCCTAATTACGGTTCAAACATTCTGGTCCTCATCCTTTGGTACGTTGACCCTGCGTTCTTTAGTCCGAAAGGCATCACCTTATAGTGGTAGTTTCCGACGGGTGTCATGAATGCCGTTTTTTCCTGATCCTCTAATGCCAGGGGTATCTGATGATAGCCCTGGAAGGCGTCTAGGAAGCTCATTCGAGGGTGGCCTACTGTCGCATCTACCAGTCGGTCTATTCGAGGTAACGGGAACGGGTCTTTTGGGCATGCCTTGTTCAAGTCTGTGAAGTCTATGCAGACTCGCCACTTCCCCGTTTTCTTTCTTACCACTACCGTATTTGCGAGCCATTCGGGGTAAAAAACCTCTTTAATAGCCCCTGCCTTTTTCAATTTTGTCACTTCGTCTCTAACGGCACTGGCATGTTCCTTTGAGGGACGTCGGGGTGGTTGCTTCTTTGGAATGGAGGATGGGTTAACATTCAAGTGGTGACAAATAAGGCTAGGGTCCACCCCCGGGACGTCGTAAGCGTCCCATGCAAACACATCGACATTTCTTCTTAGAAATCCGACCAGTTCCTCTTTTTCTTGAGGAGGCAACTCGGAGCCGACCTGGAAAAATCTCTCCGGGTCATTGTCAACGATAAACATTTCTAAATTTTCACACCTTATCTCCTCGGATGGCTCATTGATTTGCCCTGCCGAGGTGGCTGGTTGCTATAAGTTCTCAGAGGCCGAGGACTCGGTATGAGATCGACGTGATATGGCGGCTACCATACACTGCCTGGCCATGGCCTGATCTCCACGGATCTCTTCTACTTGGCCTCTGGATGGGTATTTTACCTTTTGGTGAAGTGTGGAGGATACAGCTTCTAGGGCATGGATCCAGGGCCTGGCTACTATGGCCGTGTAGGGCGAGTAGGCATCGACCACGATAAAGTTCACCTCCACCACCTCTGACCCAGTCTGTATGGGTAGTCTGATCTGCCCTTTTGGCATAACAGTCTTTCCTTCGAAGCTGATAAGGGGAGAGTCATAAGCCGTCAAATCCTCCGACCTCAGGTTCAGCCCCTTGTACAAATCAGGGTACATTACCTCTACTGCGCTACCCAGGTCTACCAGCACCCTTCTCACATCGAAGCCTCTGATTCTCAGCGTAACGACTAAGGCATCGTCGTGAGGTTGGATAGTTCCCTTCTTATCCTCATCCGAGAATCCTAATATTAACGAGCTTCCCTTTTTAGACCTTTTAAATCCTCTTCCCCCGTCCTCGGCAGAGAGCCGAGCCACAGACAGCACCCTGGAAGGAAATGACCCGGTTCTTCCTGGAGCGGCAAGGATGACATGGATCGTCCCTGTCGGGGGTCTTAAGGATACATCTTTTCGAGGTTCTTGCATTGCCTGGACCGGATGACCGCTTGAGGGGTGTAAAAGGTGACGTAACTTTCCTTCTCGGATCAACTGATCTAGGTGATTCCATAGATTCCTGCAATCCTCAGTGGTATGTCCATGGTCCTGATGATAGTGGCAATACAGGTTCTGGTTACGTTTTGAAGGGTTTCCAGCCATCTTTCCTGGCCATCTGAAGAAGGGTTCATTTCTCACTTTCTCCAGCACTTGTTGTACTGGTTCTCTAAACACGGCATTCATTGTTTGCATGTTACTTTGTCCAGCCTGTCTCGAGAAATCTCTCCTCGGTTGGTTATGGTTATATCGTTCCGACCTGAAATCATTCGCTTTGGGGGGAATGATCTTCTCCTTTCCCTTTCCTTGTAGCTGATCTTCTTCCACCCTTTTGTACTTGTCAATCCTATCCATCAACTGATGAACATTGGCAACCGGTTTACCAGTGAGAGATTTCCTTAAGCCATGCTCGGTGGGGAGACTGCTTTTGAATGTGCTGATAGCGACATCGTCATGATTCTCATCCAACTCGTTATACATCTCCCAATATATATCCGAATACGCCTTCAGGGTCTCTCCCTCGTGCATGGATAACGACAACAACGAACTTAGGGGTCGAGGGACTCTGCTATTTGTAATAAAGCGAGAGCAGAAGGCCTGAGTGAGCTGCTTATATGAGCCTATGGAATTTGTCTTCAAGTTGTTGAACCATCTCATCGCCATTGGCCCCAAGCTGGATGGGAAGACTTTACACATTAGGGCTTCATTTTGCGAGTAGATGGCCATTTTTTGGTTAAACTAACTCACGTGCTCCACTGGGTCCGCTCGGCCGTTGTAGATGGCGAACGCTGGCTGATTAAAGCATCGAGGTAGCTTATCCCCTTCAATTCTGTACATGAAGGGTGATCTTGAAATCTGGTCTAGTGCCCTATTCATAGCATCGTTTCCCAAACCTTTGCTGAATGGGTTCTCATACTTTCGTACAGGGCGAGACTCCTTCTCGCAAGAAAAGGTTTCGCTTGGGGGTGTTCTCGATCTCCGTCGATAACTCACGTCTTTCTCGTTAGAGGACGCATTTGAGCCAGAGGGAGATTGCTTTCGCTGTGCACGTCGCAACTTCCTTTTCAGGTTATCTATCTCCCGCTGCATGGCCTGATGACTGTGTCGCCTTTGGGATACGTGACTACCTATCTACGTATGACTTTGGCTCGTCTGGGTAATATGTACGCTTCCCTCACGATTCCTTCTGTTGCCATGGTTGGCAGGATTATTTTGCCGCTGGGACTCAATGGGTTCTGTCTGTTGAGGATTAGCCTGTGAGGATTCTCCTGGTGTGGACCTAGTTCTGCCATGCTCGACCGCTGTGCTTACTGATATTTTAGTTCTTCACACAGACGGCGCCAATTGTAGGGACACAGTTTTGGTTGACCTGATCCTGGTTGGTCAGCTCTTGGCCCAAAAGGTCCCACACAATGAATTCTTTGTAGAGTATGGGCTAAAGAACTGGGTTTCAGTTAGCTTAAGCGGTTTATTGCATGGACTCAGAAGGTACAGATACAGGAACAAAAGGAGTTTGCAATGAAGATAGATCCTTCTCAAACAATCAGGTCTAAAATTTGATTAAGAGACACAGATTTCTGCAAACAAAACTCCTTTACAGTATTCTCCCCTCCCACCTTTTCAGTCCCCTCTTTCTTGGGGGACCTTTACATATTATATAGGCCCTCTCCTATCATCTGGGCTTTACACTTGTTGACCATCCAAACCCCCACTTGAGCACCTGTCCCATCATACACCCTTATCAGTTCTTTGTGAGTTGCAATGGCCAAGGTAGCACTGTTCAGGGGTCTTCTCTTCATTAATGCGGCCAGGAGAGTAGTTGTGGTGCATTTAATGTGGTGGAGGCAGCTTTTGCTGAGATATTTTGGGTTTCCATTCTTTTGACGTACTTGGAGGGAGGGCTACAGTAGCCAGGACGCACCCTTGACCCGGATTTTAGAATGTCCGAGGAGGAGTTACTCCTCGGACATGTTCTCTTTGCCCCAGCAGACAAATAAGGATTCTGGGCCACGGCGTCTCCTCGGACGGATTGGTCCTCGGATGGGCCCAAGGCCCAGGCAACCTATTATTCTGAGCCGGTCCCCACAATATTAATGTCATCAACGTAGAAATTATCAAATTAATGGAGATATATACTGTTTTTTGGAATAGATAGAGATTATCAAATTATTTGAGATATATACAGTTTCTTGGGATAGATTTATATTGATCATCTCTTGAAGAATTTGGATTATGCTTATCCCTTAATAATCAAGTTTTGTAGCTTGATATTCTGATAAAATAATATTAATTTAATAATATTAAAATTTTGAAAATTTAGATGATAAATATTATCTAAATTAAATTTTTGTATGTTAAATATTATCCCCTAATTTAAGAAATATATCCTAACAAATAAAAAACTAATGTTAATTAGATGATAAATATTATCTAAATTAAATTTTTGTAAGTTAAATATTATCCCTTAATTTAAGAAATATATCCTAACAAATAAAAAAATAATGTTAATCTAATTTTATTTAATGATAAGAATGAATTATTTAGTTCTTTAAAAATCTAAAAATTTAATAAAATTTCTACAATTTGGTGAAGCCACTTGGCGCAACCACGGCGTCTAGACCCAACTTTTATTATATAGTATATAATATAATATGATGTGTTCTCCTCCAATCATGCTCCTCCCGTGCAACACTGCAATATCACTTACATCACATCTCCTGAGTTCATATTTATGTAAACATTGACAAAGAAGCATCAGAGTCTAGGCAATATCACTTTCTCATAACCTTTCCCCAGTTTAAAATTGTTTATGAACATTTATTAATAAGGTGTTTTATTTTTAATAAATTAGCAAAGGGCCAATAAAACAATCTGAATCCCTCCCTACCGATAAATATATATAAATTTCCAAAGCCATCAAATAATGGGAAACAGAAATTAGTTACACATATGGACTTCTTGGGACCAAATTTCATCATGGTTTGTGTTGATACTTCAAAGATAGACTCTCTCTCTCTCTCTCTCTCTCTCTCTCTCTCTCTCTCTCAAAATTTAAGGCTTGTTTGGATTAAGGGAGGGTGGGAGGGGAGGGGGGGGGGGAGTAAAGTAGAGTTAGCTGAAAATAGACTAATTTTGGGTCAATTCTTCTCTACTCTACTCTAGGGATTTAGTGCTGATTTGGGATTCTGACCCGTTTTCTAATAGGTTTGAAATGTATAATGCAAATATAGAACCCAAATGACCCGTTTTTTATGTGTAATTTGTGACATGTAATTTTTTAATATAAAAAGGTTGTCACTTCACTTAAAACATGCCATATTACTGTATCATTAGACACAGGCACAAAATCTAATAGATGGACTAATAATGCTCATTTTTTAGACTTTAGTACTCACTTGAGACTTTAGGGGACCAAAAGCGCTCAGTAGGCAAACTATAAGTACTAATAGTGTAGTTTCGCCTTTTTTTATTTGCAAAATCACAACTTTAGCGAATTTCTAACAAAAGAATTTAATAAAAAGAGAGAATATTTTCTTAAGCTCATTTTATCTCTATTGTTTTATGTAAAAACAAGAATTGGGTTTTCTTTTCCAACATCCAACTCATTAGGTGAAAGTTTATAAAACTATTCATGTGTATCATGAAGGCTCGGTGGGTATTGGTGTAGTGATTCGTGATCATGAAGGCTCAGTGATAGCAGCTATGAGTAAGCACTTATCATTGCCCCTAGGTCCATTGGAGGCTAAGACGAAAACTATGGATGAGGCAATGCTTTTTGCATAGGATATGGGGGTCCACAATGTTATCTTTGAAGGCGATTCATGCATTGTCTCCCATGCTCTCTTTGGCTCTGCCTCCCCACCAAGCTCTATTGCCAACATCATCTTAGATACCCACCATAAATTCCAAGAGTTTAAATCTCTTCAGATCGCGCATGTGAAGCGCCTAGGAAATAAACCAACACATACCTTGGCAAAATATGCTAAAGGAACTAATTCTTTGTAGCTTAGATAGAGGAAAATTCATCCATAATTGAATCCCTAGTGATTCAAAATGTTATGTATTTATCTTCTTCTTAATAAAGTTACTGTATTTCCCATAAAAACAAAAACAAAAACAAAAACAAAAACAAAAAACATAAACAATCATTTTTAAATGGACATCATTTTTTTCCATACTCACAATCTATCACTTCAAAATTTGTTGTCCCTAAACTTATTGTACTATATAAGCACATAGCACAAATTCCTCATGGGTCCCTTTGCTTCCCATTTTTCTCAAAATTTTAAGAAAATGGAAAAACTTAAATACAGTACCTTAGGTACAGTATCTTAGGTACCCTTTTAAAATTAAAACACCTGTCCACTTACTTAACAGTGAAACTACCGTTTTCTTCTCCGTTTATTTCTTTTTCTTTCCCATGTTTCTGTCTTTCTGACTCTTGAACTCCCACCAAAAACTCTTTACTAGTTGCTGGGTTTGTGTTATTTTGAGGTTTGGTAGAGTTTTTCTTTGTTGATTCTGATCTAAGTATCAATTTTTGTTATTGGGTCTGTGTTATTATTGCTTTGGTTTGTTTTGATTTGGGTTTTCAATTCTAGTTGCTGGGTTTGTGTTATTCAGAGGTTTGGTAGAGTTTTCTTTTGGCTATTTCTAATAAAGGTTTCAATTTTGGTTAATGGGTTTTTCTTAGTATTGCTTCAGTAAATTTTGATTTGGGTTTTCAATTATAGTTGCTAAGTTTATGTTATTTTGAGGTTTGGAAGAGTTTTCCTTTGGCTATTTCTGATGAAGGTTTCAATTTTAGTTAATGGGTTTGTCTTAGTATTGCTTTGGTTAATTTTAATTTGGGGTTTCAATTCTAGTTGCTGGGTTTGTGTTATTTTGAGGTTTGGAAGAATTTCCAATGGCTGAGTTCACCTTGATGAAGCTAAGTTCTAATTTTTTTTTTTTCAATGTCTGATGTTTGTCTTTGGTGTTTGATTGATAGTTCAAATCAAAAATTTGAAATTGGAAAGGCAAAAGATTCTTAGAACAACAATCATATACTAATCTTAGAGAATTAAATTTAAATATCTTGATTTGCATATTTTAGAAGTTATGTAATGGCTAGTGAATTTTTTTGGCTTATTTGTCATATCTTCTAAGGCTGCTCTGGTGACTAGTCATTAACATTGTAGCTTGATTTTTAAATGTGGTACGACATTGATTGGTTGCTAATTTAGAACACCAATCCATGTTACTCCTATTGATTCTTTCTTCATGCATATACATTGCAAAACAATTTTTTTTAACTTCTTTCAACAATTCCATTATATATTGTAGAAATTTTTTATATTTTTAGTGAACTTAGTTCATCAAAAGCAATAAGTTGTGTTTGTTAATTTATGGGTTATGGAGAAAGATGGGAAGAGCAACCTTGAAGAAGTTGTGTCTGTTGATTTAGAGGAAGATACAACTCCAAAAATTGGAGAAAATGCAGACACTAAAGAAGATAAAACTCCAAAAATTGGAATGGAGTTTGATTCAGAGGATGAGGCATATCTATATTATAATATATGTGCTAGATATGTTGGATTCAATATTCGTAGAGATTGGTTGAACAGAGGTAAGGCAGATAAAACAACTATCAAATCCCGTAAGTTTTGTTGTTTTAAAGCTGGTTACAATAAGGAAGTTGCATATGAAGGAAAGAAATCTAGAATGGAATTAAGATGTGATTGTGAAGCCCAAATGGTTATCAGTCGTCAAAAAAATGGTAAATATCATATTACCCTTTTTGAAGCGAAACACAATCATGAAGTTGTAACTCCATGGAGTAAACATAAATTGCCATCAAAAAGGAAGATATCAATTGCCCAAGCAGCTGAAGCTAAATTAGCAAATCGCTCTAGAATTAGGCAAAACTTAGTTTTTGAGTTCATGAGTAAACAAGCTGGAGGTAGGGAAAATCTTGGTTTTACTCTTAAAGATATCAGTAATCATTTACAATCTAAACGAATGAGGGAAATGAAAGAGGGGGAAGCATTTACCCTTATTCATTATTTTGAGATGAGAAAGTCTAAAAATGCTTCATTTTTTTATGAGATATAGTTGGATGTTGATGATCAAATAACTAATATATTTTGGGCAGATCCTAAAATGATTGTGGATTATGATTTATTTGGTGATGTAGTTTGTTTTGATACTGCATATTAAGCCAATAAAAAGCATCATCCATTGGCACCTATAATTGGAGTGAATCATCATGGACAAACTGTGGTCTTTGGTGCTGCATTGTTTTATGATGAAATAGTTGAAACTTTTTCATGGTTATTTCAAATCCTCTTAAAGCCACTTGTGGAAAGAAGCCAGTTACAATTTTTATTGATCAAGATCCAACAATGGCTAAAGCAATTGCAAAAGTGTTACCAGAATCTCTTCATCGTTTATGCTGATGGTATATATATCAAAATGCTCTCAAAAAACTCAACAGGTATTTTCAGAGTTCAAATTCATTTGCTGCAGAATTTAAAAGTTGTATGTGTGATCATGAGTATGAGGATGATTTTTTTTCAAGCATGGGAATCAGTTAGATAAACATGGTCTTCAAGAAAATAGCTGGTTGAAATTCATTTTTGAAGTTAGACAAAAATGGGCAATGGTATATAGTAGAAATCATTTTTGTACAAATATAACGACCACACAATTGAGTGAAAGCTTCAATAGTCGCTTGAGACATTATCTAAAGTCAACCAATAATGTGCTAGAATTTTTTAGTCATTTTGAAAAGTTGCTTGTAGACCTACACCACAATGAGTTGGATTCCAATTACAACATGAGCCAGTATTTGCCAATTTTGAGAGTGGAAGTGCTTTTATTAAAGAACTCAAGGGATGTTTACAGACCCAAAATCTTTAATTTCTTTCAAGAAGAGTATAAGAAGTCTTTGGACATGGTTGTTAATACATGCTATGATATTTCACCATTGTTTGAGTATAAGGTTTGCATGTATGGGCGTACTCAAGAACATAAGGTTATCTTCAATTCTACAAACCAAAAAGTTGTTTGCAGTTGTAACAAATTTGAGTTTGTTGGGTTTTTATGTAGTCATGCATTAAAGGTGCTAGATATTCAAAATATAAAACTACTTCCTTCTCGATACATTTTGAAGCAGTGGACTAAGCAAGCGAGAGTTGGATGTGTACTAGATAGCCATGGTTGCATTGTGAAAGAAGATCCTAAGTTGGATATAACAAATCGGTACAAAGATTTGTATCGTAATGCAGTTAACATTGCAAGTAAGGCTGCCAAAAGTGAAGAAGCATCTATGTTTTTAGCTAAGAAAATGGTTGAATTAAATCTTGATGTGGAAAGGATTTTGAAAAAAAAAAAAAAAAAAACCAAACTTACCTTCCAATAAAATTAGGATGGATCCTTCTCATAATGAAAATGTAGATGTTACATCTATCATAAGTTGTAACAACTTATAAAGCAACTAGGATTAAGAAAAAAATAGGCACATCTTGTGTTAAAGGTCGGCCTAAAAGTTTTATTGAAAAATGATCAAGGAAAAGGAGGCATCTTAGTGGAAAAACTCCTGTGGCAAGTACTACTGTTAACATCCCAACTTCTTTATCTGTTGACTATACATAATTAACACAGGTAATTTTCTTGCATATATATTCTGTTTTAGACCTTTAAATGTTATTTCATACTTGGAGTTATTTTTATATTTTGTTTTATTGAATGAAAGAATTAAGTGGTGCTTATTTCTTTTGGAAGTTACTCTTATTTTGTTTCCACTTAGTGCTTATTCTATTTCAATTTTACTTGGAAATGGTAGGTATCAAGCATTGCGTCTGATTATTCTGCAAGGGATGGTGGTACTGGTAGTCATTAGATTCCATGGATGTGTACTTAGTGTGGTGGTAGTATCTACAGTTTACCATTAACAAGGTATTTTATGCATATCTATATTTTTTAGTATAAATGAAATTTTCAAGAATTAGGCTATAGACTATCTATTGGTGTGATTAATAAATCATGAGTTTTTTTTTTTTTTTTGGTAGACCACTGTGTTCTATAGCACGGGCAAGGAGTTTAGCATGCAAGAAGTTTAGTGTGACTTTGGATGAATCAATAATTTTTTGGCGTGGGCAAGAAGTTTAGTGTGGCAAACCACTGTGTTCTATAGCATGGGCAAGGAGTTTTCTTGGCAGACCACTGTGTTCTGTAGCATGTGATCGATAATTTGTTTATTGATTTCTACAAGTGACATTACTTTGTTTTGTTGTAGCATATTAGTTTATTTACTGATGCGTGTTTTGGGTACTTTTATTGTTATAACTTATCAGTTGTAACTTTTTTAATATTGGATACTTTTTTTGGTCCAAATTCACTACTGGCCTTTTGATAATTTGAACTATTTCTGCCTTACTTTATTTATTACAATCATCTCAAACTTGAATTGTTTCTGCCCATACTTCAAGCACTACCATATTTTTCTTGATACATAGTGTTGGGTCCTGCTGTTGCCTGCAGTGGGGTACTACTGTTTTTTCCCTCTACATTGGGTAGTTGTTGGATTTTTGCACTGGATAGTTGCTACCTGCAGCATGTGGCCTACTGTTTTCTTATTCACTACTGATTTCCCTCTCGGCACTAGGTTTAGTTGGCACCACTGGCTTTAGTTTTGTTGTAGTTTAGTTCCAACCACAAGTACTATTTTGTTTCCCCTGATTGACCCCAGGGTCTATGCTTCTTTGTATACAAACTATATCAATAATATATCTATCTTTACCTCAAAAAAAAAAAAAAATAAATAAAGTATGTCACTAATTTGCAGAACATGTAAAATTAATATAACCAGTGCGTGACACATGTGCATACCTGACAATAAAAGGTTTATACAATTCACCAAAAATAGTAAAAAACCGATATATTTCTCAGCTTAACAACATATCCAGCCAATACTAAACTAACAATATCATTTCACATCACGGAAAATTATTCTCATATACACAAATATGCACTTCCACACATAAATGTCCTGCACATCTATACACATAGCCCTTAGTTCCCACTATTGTCTTTAAGTGCAGGCAAATGAAGGCTGGTGTGGACTCTTTTATAAAGGATGAGGCAACTTGTGGTGAAGATAGGGCCAAAATTCACAATAAATTCAAATGAAATGGCGTAAATGCCCCACTTATAACTCAAAAAAAAAAAAAGAAAAAAAAAAGGAACTTAGCAGCAGTAACTGACAATTGATTAAGCCAATGAATGACTGAACAAGATAAAACTTCAAAAAATTACCAACCCATTTCACAAAGGAAGCAAAGAAAAGCCAGTTCCATTCAACATTGATGTTTAAACAAATAAACGAAAAAGACTAAGCAAACCTGAACACTTCCTTCATTAAAACCATAGACTTCATATACACAGAGACCTAAACTTTTTTCTAAAAACAAACACCACTTAGTTTTATCTAATTTCTACAGACTCAAGCAACAGCCCTCTTGGCTCTCTTAGCAGCAGGAGACTTAATCGATTTGGGCTATTTAGGCTTAGCAAGAGTTGATTTCTTCGTCCTCTTAGGCCCAACTTTCTTCATGACCTTCTTCACAGCCTTTAGCAGCCTCAGGTTTCCTCACAACCTTGGTTATTGTTGTTGCTCTGGTTTTCCTTGGCTTTTTCTCTATGTTAACCTTTGCAGCCTTGGTTGTTGTAGTTGTAACCTTGTCCTTTTTAGCCATCTCAGATAGCTTATACAAAGCTTTAATTTTGATAAGCTTTCCTCTCACAACAGAGTTCTTCAATTGGAGACCCAAAATCTTCTTGTAATTCAAAGGAAGCACATCCTTGTGCTTCTCTTCCATGTACTTCGCTATAGCATATGGACTTGACCCATTTCTCTCATTCAAAGCCAACAGAGCTTCCTTGATCATCTGCAAAATCCCATAAAAAATTCAAAATCATCGAGTTTTATTAAAATGAAGTAAACGGTGTTTTATTAAATTGTGAACTCACAATACAAATATCACATGGCATATTGCAAAAGAGAATTCACTAAAGTAAAAACAGAATTCACTTTATGTCTCAAGACGTTTGAAATGGTTGAGCTACAATAATGAAAAGTTACCAATCAATGCCGTATCACATTTAAAAATCAAGCTACAATGTTAATGACCAATCACCATAAAAGTCTTAAAAGATATGACAAATAAACCAAAAAAATTCACTAGCCATTAAAACATCTCAAGGTATTGCTAATATCAATCCAGCAACTAGAATAACACAAACCCAGTACCTAGAATTGAAAACCCAAATCAAAACAAACCAAAGCAATAATAACATAGACCCAATAACAAAAATTGATACCCAGATCATAATCAACAAAGAAAAACTCTACCAAACCTCAAAATAACACAAACCCAACAACTAGAATTAAAAGGCTATTCCGAGATTCAACTAACACATACCAACGAATTTTCTTAGTGATAGCCAACCAATCTGCAAAAACAGAGCGAGATAGAGAATTCAGAGAGTTGGATTCGTCTATTTCATCCAATCTAAGCGAGAGAGAAGGAAAGAGAGAGAGAAAGAGAAGAAAAGAGAGTCTCGTAGAGAAATCTAAGAGCCGGTGAGTTTTGGGGTTTTCTCGCGGGAAGTCTTAGTTTGAAACAGGGGAAAAATAAAAGAAGAAAAAGAAATAAATGGAGAAGAAAACGGTAGTTTCACTATCAAGTAAGTGGACAGGTGTTTTAATTTTAAAAAAGGGTACCTAAGGTACTGTACCTAAGATACTGTATCTAAATTTTGCCCTAGAAAAATACTTACTCTTATTTGACTGTAAACAATTCAGCAAACTCTAGAGGCTTAGGATGTGATTTGTAACACCAGAATGCATTTTGTAAATTGTATTCTAATGAAATTTGCTGGGACCGATGAACCCTTTTGCCTAGACGAACTAATCAGACATCTCCGTCTACATCTCCATGTCACTGACGAATGGAGGAAAACCATTTAATGTAGTAGACAATAACTCGGACGGTTACAAGACCAGCTGTATAGACCGTTGGAGGCCCATCAAAGCCTACATTACTGAGCATGGAAGTGTTACCAAGAGAGGCATTAAAGCCACAATGGCTAGATGCTGCGGAACCATATATAAACACTCCATAGAACCAATACAAGGTACACACAATCAAAAAATACGCCATAACTCTGATCTCTGATACTTTTTTGAAACTTCCATACGCTGACTTTATCATTGGAGATTCTTTGGCAGGCACCACACCGTTGACCATCTAAAGAAGGCTTTGTGCAGCATTTTCAGGTACAGGGATGAGGTTGCTAGCTCATCTAGACGAGTCCACTTGACTGAAGATTTCTGCTTCATCAAAATTTATTTTTCTTACTTGATTTGTGAATAGTTGAATGAACTTTAGAGTCTTAGGTTGTGTTTGGTAATTGGTAGCATTTTTGAGGAATACATTTTACAAAATGTATTTTGATGGAATATATCTTTATAAACAATTGTGTTCGGTTTTATGCTGAAAATTTTACTAAAAAGTATGTTGAATGAATTTTTTTTTTTATTTGAAAAAAAGTAAAATGCCTTTTTTTTCACATTAAATCAATTTTAAATGGACAACTATAGTAACAAATTTTTTTAATAAAAAGGGTTTGCTGTTCTTATACAAGCCACGACATGTTTGTTTAGAGCAAAGTTACAAGAAGTTGTTGAAGTCTTTAATATTGAGTGGCTCAAATGGCACGTTGCTCACAGAGTTATTCTTTCTCTCGTGTTTATCGGCAAGGCAATGCTGTAGTACATGCCTTTATTAGAAAAGAAATTTTTTCTTCCCCTCTTTTAGTTTGGAATCTTGGATAGAGGATGTTCCTTCTGACTGCTTTTCATTTGTAATGGCTAATTTACCAGTAGATTAATAATACTTCAATGGTATTTTTCTCAAAAAAAAAAAAAAAAACCTAAAACTTAAAAATACCGATACTAGTCATTAGTTTGTAACTAGTCGTAAACCCGCATGTTGCACGTGATAATTTTTTAGATAAAATACTATTTTAGTCCCTAGAATTTATAAAGAGTTTTTTTTTTTTTTTATATTAAATAATTTTATCATATTTTTCATAATCTTGTTTATAACATTTTTTTACCATTATCATATATTTATTGGTTGATGATTTGCATAACATAGACATTAAATAAGAGGCAAAACTATTCATTAATTTTTTTTTTTAAATCATGGTGTATGAAGATTATGATTTTATATATATATACACACATAAATATAATTTCCCTAGTTAGAGTTTGATTAGTTTTAAGTTTAAATTTTGTATTA
This sequence comes from Quercus tomentella, assembly GCA_028535165.1. Taxonomy (NCBI): domain Eukaryota; kingdom Viridiplantae; phylum Streptophyta; class Magnoliopsida; order Fagales; family Fagaceae; genus Quercus; species Quercus tomentella. The sequence goes on along the minus strand of JAPQVY010000155.1, from coordinate 61,860,730 downwards.
TTATATTTAATTGTTGATTTTATTGCACTATAAATTTTTCAATGTCCTCTGTATAGCCATCTTTATTTTATTTTTACTCCTCTTGACCACCTTTTTATTTTCCAAATAATGGTTATTAATAGATGTTTGTTTTCATTTCTTTTTTGCTTCCTTCATTTATTCTTTATTATTTTGTATGTTCTCTTGCTAGTTGTAAAGTTTATGGTTATCAATAAGAAATAGATATCATGAATGGCTTAAATAGTTATAGATGTAGTTACGTTAGTGATATGTCAAAGGTTTTTTTTTTCCCGAATTTTCAAGGAAATATGAAAAGGCATTTCTCTAGTTTGGTCTCAATCAATTAAGATATCTATAATATATTAATGAGCCTTAAATTTTTTTTTTTTTAATGTATGAAGTGGTTAGATTAGTGGTATGTCAAAGGTTTTATAAAAAAAAATTTAAAAAATAATTCGAAGGAAATGTAAAAGGCCTTTTTTTGAAAAAAGAAATTGTGACTTTTTGAATTGTAGAATATGATTGTTTTAATTACCTTGTGTATAGATTTCATTATTAAGTTATAAACATCTAAATTAAAGTAGATGAATATATAAATGCAAAATTATATGTAAAGTTACAACTGCACAAGATAAATATGCATAGATAATTTTTTTTTTTGATTATTCATGAATCATTATTTCATTTTTTACTTATAAATATCTAAATTAAAGTTTTTTTTTTGAAAAAAAAAATCTAAATTAAAATAGATGAATATGTAAAGGTAAAATTATATGAAAAGTTAGAACTACCCAAGATGAACATTTAACTACTTGTAGATGTGCATTTTTGGAAGAATAAAAATATACACAATTGCTTTAGTTGGAACTATATAACTATGCAAATATTGTTGCAAGTGGTTCTATCATTTGCAAATTATCAAGTTTGGTGGCTTTACAAAACATATATTTCATTTTGCAAAAAACTTTACATGAACTCCTCTTTTGTGATAACTTTTTTTTTTTTTTTTTCTTTTTGCCAAAACAACTTTAAAATATTAAGACTTAAGTTAAAACATGTGGTAAGTGTAAAACACGTCAGTGAAATGAAAAATAGAAAGATTTAAATATTTAAAAAACATTTTTAGTAGATTGTAATATAAAACATTTTTTTTATTAATATTTTATGTAATTTTTCCCATAAGATCAATATTGTTGGCATCCTTTAAAGATAATACATAATATTTTGGAGAAGAAGAAGAAGAAGCAGAGACAATGCTAACACAAAATATAAAATTATTACGTTTGCGTGATTTAAATTTGTGGCAAAAAAATATTAATGTATCTACGATAAAAGTTTTTATCTAAATGATATATAGCAGTTCATATTTTTTTAGACTTGATTCAAAAAGTTCATTCTCAATAGCCTTTTAAGTTTACAAATTGCTCAATCTATGGGCCTAGACACATTCAAAGTGTGCTATCTAAATTATAAATTATATGACCCTTTATCACACAAATATATTAATTCCCCCAATGTATGGTAAAGGAATGTAGGTTTGTGTCTAACCATTTTCTTGATTTGTGCTACATAACTTAATAGTATGGAGGATGTAACTGGACATAAATGTTAAATAAAATAAGATGAGAGGAAAAAAGAGTAAAAATAAAAAATATAGCAATAAACATCAAATTATCCAAGTCATTCTTCGTTGAATACTTTTTTTATTTCTTTTTTTTTATTATACCATCTATTTCTGTTTTCTTTTTCTTTTTTTGGTTTTCTTATTTAAAAGGAAAGATGAAAAAAATGATAGAAAATGTTTTTTGGAGTATTTGATTTGATTTGATGGATTTTAAAGAGAGAAAACTGGTGGGATTTAGGAGTTTTTTCTTTGGACCCACTAAAAATGAACTTCCCTAATTTGGAGAAAAAATTGAAGAGAAAAGAAGCCTCAGGAGGAAAAGTTTATTTTTACAAGGTGACTGCCTAGTACCCAGCCACAACTCAATTTGTTTTGTCCATTTTCGAATCCAAATCTTCTGTCTCACTTTTTCTGCTCCACTCTATACTCCACTAATAAAATCTTGCCACATGTTAACATAATTAATTAAATACTATCATTATTGACTTATTAATATTATCATTATTAATTAATGGTAGTATTTAATTAATTAGGTGAATACGTGGCAAGCTTTTATTGGTGGAGTATAGAGTGGAGCAGGAAATGTGGGACAGAAGATTTGGACTCCCTTTTCAAATGCTTTTCTTCCTTTTGACTTAATCTGCTATTAGCACACTAGCAAGGAATCAAGTTCCACTATCCACGCAATTGTTTTTGTTTTTTGGGTTTTCTCTTCTTTTTATTTTGTTTTTTTTTTTCCTTTTTTAATATGTTATTTTAATCAATTTAATTAATCACATCTTACACACACATATAGAGATAATTTTGTTGTGCCACTTTTATAATGTGTGAAATTATTTTAAATATATTATTTTAAAATTATATTCATCTAAAAAAAAATCGTTTCTTATATATTATGTAATATATATAAAGCCAACGGTTTAGGAAAAATTCAATTAAATTCCAAATTAAATTTCCATTGTGGGCTAATTTTGTGTCATGTATCTAATAAAGTTTTTTTTTTTTTTAAATTTTTTTCTTAAGTGAGTGAATTAGTGCAAAATACTAAGAGTCTAATATTAATTAATTACCAAAAAAAAAAAAAAAAACCAATCATATATCTACTCAACAAAAATCACCACTCCTTCTATCTTATTAAAAATTAGAATAAAAATTATTATAAGTAGTATTAAATTTAGACATGAATTTTAACATGCATCTAATTATGTTTATTTTTTCTAATAATTTGATTAATTAAGTATTGTTTTTATGATAAAAAATGTGATTATTTTTAAATGCATCCATGCATATGCATGGGTTACAAGCTAGTAGGGGTATAAGAATAAATTCATGCAAACTACATTTTTTATTCTCTCATTTTTCTTCTTAACCAAACAAATACGTTTACTATTTTTTCACTTTTCCATCATTCCAACTAAATAGACCCTTAAAGTCAACTCTTACTTCTTTGTTTTCTAATCTTCAACTAAATAATGTACATGAATGTTATACTCACTACCTCAAAGTAAAATGCATCAATTGTATTATTTAAATAAGTCACATGGTTTATTAAAAATATCATGTGACTATAAGTACACATGGATGAATTTTTTAACCACCACATAGTGGGTTGTATAAAAATTCCTACAACCCAGGTTGTAGGGACGGAGCCAGAACTTTGAGTTAGGGGGAGCGGTTTTATTGTTGGCTGTGTACGGCAGTTTCAACCTCTGATTCTGCTACTTAGTTGCTGAGATTTTTTTTTTTTTTGTTTTTTTGTTTTTTTTTGTTTTTGTTTGTGTGGGTAAGAACAAAATAATTTTTGTTTAGAATTTTTTAAAAGGCAGGGTTATTTATTTTGGATAAAAATAGTTAATTTGTAGTTTTACTGGTAGTTTTTGTTGTTGAGCTATTTTTTTAAGGCTTATATATTTTGTTTTAGATTTTAGATCTATAATTTTTTTATGGTCATTAAAATGAGGAAAATGCTAGAGCTACAAATTTTTTATAAATTATTGATGTGATAAGTGATCACTAGTAAGTAAAAAAATGATGTGAGTGGTGTGCCCGTATGCGAACCAATAAGAATTTGCTACCATAACAGTTTGTAAAAATGTTATAAAAAAGTTTGTGAGTATAGCATTACTCTTAAAGGAATCAATGATATTGCTAAAGGGAAATAAAATGTAATTTTATAAAACAAAATTGCTAAAATTAGTACACATATATATATAATAATATATTTAAAAAAAATTTAGGGGGGGCAAAGTGTGGTTCCGTCCCTGCCAGGTTGCATAATTTTTTTTTTCCTTTTTTAAATAAATGAACATAAATAAGTTTTGTCCTAAGCCGAATTCAAACGATTTGGGGTTTCAAATAGGACGGTAAATGAACAAATGTATAATTTAATACAATTGTGAGCATATGTGGATTGTGGACAAATGCGCACATGTACAATTGTGAGCCTTAAAGTTTGGGGTTTTTCTTAATTTTGGTCTTTTGTGTTTGATTCGTTTTTACTTGCCATCATTTTCATTAGTAATTTGACAAATATGGTTTTTTTGCCTATAACAATAAAATTCTTAGATTTTATAGCATTTTAGAACTAGTATTTCATGGAAGAGAAATGATATGTCTATAACATTTTTATAACATTTTTACAACAAATCCTAAGTGGCAGGTTGTTACTGGTTGTTATTGTTAGAGTAAAAAAGTAATCATAGTGTTAGTTTCAAATTTGAACCAATAACAACTAACCACTTGTGATTTGTTGTAAAAATATTGTAGACGTAGCATCTCTCTTCATGGAATAGTTAAACGTTATGAGCACTTAATGGTCTTATTATTTTATGGAAATAGATGGCCAGACCAATATGAAAACATAATCAACCATATAGGACCAAAAAATATATATATATATATATATATATACAATCCTAAACTTTAATGATCAAAAGTATAATTTAATATTAAAAAAAGAGAGAGAGAACCTAGTTATTCATTTCCAAATAAGTACAATATTGAAGATTTTGGATAATCCCAAATTATTTCTAGATTAAAGTACGCATCTAACAGTAAATATAAAAAATACTTAATTAAATTATGTATTTAGACCTCCATCTTGATATTTGTTTTAAATTGTACTCATATATTAAATTGTTTGAAAGGATTTTATTCTTATCTTTATAGATGAAAAACATGAACCTAGCAAGTGAAAATCAATGGCATGGAGCTCTCTAACATGGCATCAATATATTTTATTCATAAGTATATATATATATATATAATTTTATTTTATAATATAAAAATTAAGTGGAACAGATAAAGACAAATTTGAAATAAAAGTTTAAAGGTCGGTTACATAAAATGTGATTTTTTAAAAAAAAATTTTTTAGGGAATAATATGTGCACTTTAAAAAAAATTATACGTGGAACCAACTAACGTTGTTGTTATATTTTTTATATTCAAATATGAATTGACAAAAAAATTTCAGTGGGCAAAGTCAAAAGTGAATTTTCGTAAACTGCTTGCTAGGTGAGCAAAAGCCAGCTTCCCACGCGTTCTTTCTTTTTCTCTCGAGACTCCAAAGTTTAGTCTTCTCTCTGTTTCTGTGTTGAGCCTACCGAAGACTCTGACACTCATTGAAACCAGAAGAGAAAATCGGCTTTGGCTTCTCACCCATGATGGGCATCATCTTCAAATTCATCATTTCGCTTCTGTTTTTCCTTTCATGCAATAGCTTCACTTCAACAGGTGATGTTGGCACACTCTTTTTTTCTTTTTTCATTCAGTCTTTCCAAATATAGAATCTTTACCTGTTTTCTTATTTTCGTTAATGATTTTTTCTTTGATCTTTAATCTTTTAAAAAAAGCAGTAGTTTTGTTTTTAAAGAATTCCATTCTTGGGGTGTGGTTGACTGATTGGAGTAACGTTTGTGGAATTTGGGAAGCTTTGTTTATTAAATTTGATAAATGAGAAAGTGGGTTTTACTTTGATAATCAAAAAGTTTAAGCATGTATGATCTTTTGCTCTCCTTGTTAGATTGATGATGAAACATGAGCTATTTTCAGTTCTTTCCATAATCGGTTGGAAAATAAAGCTTTATAGAATTCATTTATGTTGCTCTTTAGATGATAGTTCACCTTGCTTTAACTGCAGAAAATAGTAGTATGAAAAAAGTTTTTCTTTTTTCATTTTGTCTTTCCAAATATGGATTCTTCACCCTGTTTTCTTATTTTCTTTAATGATTTTTTCTTTGATTTTTAATCTGTTAGAAAAGCAGGGGTCTTGTTTTTGAAGAATTATATTCTTGGGGTGTGGTTGACTAACTGTGGAGTAACTTTTGTAGAATTTGGGAGGCTTTGTTTATTAAATTTGAGAAATGAGAAAGTGGGTTTTACTTTGTTAATCAAAAAAGCTTTATAGAATTCATTTATGTTGTTCTTTATGTGCCATTTCACCTTGCTTTAACTACAGAAAATAGTAGTATGAAAAAAGGGATAATAAAAAATTGGCGATGTAAGCTGAATTATATCTTCTTTGTTATTGGGACTAGGAAATGATCAGGATATGGGTATTGACTATTGAATAGTATTGGGGAGATAACACCTAGGGGGACTCTAATTGAGGGCGTAATATAATATATAATGACACTGCTTAAGCTAAAAGTTTAAGCCTATGGGGGCCAACTATGTTATATTAATTCCTGAACTTCTTTAAGTTTTCTCCATTTGGGATTTCCACTCGCACCTGTATATCAACAAGTAGTCATGTAATATTACTAGAGGCCGTCAGTTACATTCCAACAGAAAATTTTGTCAAAAAGAGTTTTAATCTTACAATTTGAAGTTTTGGGTTCAACTACTATGTAATAATAGTTTAAAAAAAAAGAAAAGAAATACAAATCTTATCATCTTGCCATCTAAGTTATTAATTAGCCAAACTAATTACTGTTTTACTTTTTTTGGCTTTGTTACTACTTGAACAAGCTTAGGTATTCTCTCTATTTCTTTTTGCAATTCTCATTTTCCAAAGAACTAAAAAATTATGCTCTGTTTTGGCTGGTTGTTTCTGTTTCAGAAGCCTATGACGCACTCGACCCAAATGGAAATATCACAATCAAATGGGATATAATTAGCTGGACTCCTGATGGCTATGTTGTGAGTATTAGTTTATTGATAGAGTCTCTATCTTTTGTGCACATTCTCTGTCATTTTAGTGCATGTTCAAGTTAGAGATCTCTCATATTTCATTGCTTACTCAAGTAACTTAGCCTATTTTATTGCATGGACTAGATTTGTGGCTAGCTAAGAGAGATCATAGAACTAGGCATTATAATATGATTGAAAACTCAAAAAGGCTCTGGATTTTGAATCTTACACTTTGAGCTGTGTACTTAAATCATTTAATCTAATTTTTTTGAGCAATGGAGTTAGTTTCTGTTCATGTTGCTAATGTGCATCTTGACTAGAGTGATGGGGGTTTGCCTATGCGAGAAGAAATTCTCTCAACTTCCCTCACCAATTCAGTAGCTATAATGTCTACTATATTTATCCAAAATGCAACATCGAGGTTTTCTTAATAATGTTCTTTTTCAATCCAGTATCCCTAGTTGAGATATTTATGATGAGCAACTGTTTTACATTTTCTTAGTTAAGAGGATGAATTGTAGGGCTTTATTCCCATAGAAGTGATTGATTATGCAAACGGCCGTCATTATCTACAGTCATGTGAAGTATTTCTCTGTTGAGCATATTAAACTCATCTCTTTTGTCTGCTGGCAGAGGCAGTATAAATCATCAAATGTCATTTCTGTTAGCTAATCAGCATCTATGTCGAATGGACAGGCAGTAGTCACAATATACAACTTCCAGGCATATCGTCACATTCAAACACCGGGGTGGACACTGGGGTGGACATGGGCAAAGAAGGAGATAATATGGAGCATGACAGGAGGCCAAGCCACAGACCAAGGTGATTGTTCTCGATTTAAAGGGAACATCCCACATTGCTGTAAGAAAATCCCAACGATTGTGGATCTATTACCTGGAACACCTTACAACCAGCAGATTGCAAATTGTTGCAAAGGGGGTGTACTCAGCTCATGGGTGCAAGATCCAGCTAATGCGGCAGGTTCATTTCAGCTCAGCGTTGGTTCGGCTGGAACCTCCAACAAAACAGTCAGAGTGCCTAAAAACTTCACTCTGAAAGCGCCAGGACCTGGTTATACATGTGGACCTGCAAAAGTTGTTAGACCCACTAAATTTATTACAGCAGATAAAAGGAGAGCCACACAAGCTTTGAGTAAGTTAATGAAGATTACATCTATATATGCTCTTTTTCAGCTTTGAGGATCATACCAGCATTGTGATAGTTTCATTTTCACAGCAGATGACACACATAAATTTCTCAATGGTATTTCACTTATTTGTTGGGTTTCAAACATGTCTCTCTTTCATGGCAGTGACATGGAATGTTACATGCACATATTCGCAATTTCTAGCTCAAAAAGCTCCTACTTGCTGTGTCTCACTCTCAGCCTTCTATAATGACACAATAGTACAGTGCCCAACATGTGCATGTGGTTGCCAAAACAACATAACCCAGCCAGGGAGCTGTGTTGAGTAAGTTCTCTTAATCAGAACAACTTAACTCTTTCTTCTAACTTCTTTCTGGATGATATTTTCTTCTGTGGATTACAGGGCAGATTCGCCATATCTAGCTTCAGTTGTTTCCGGTTCTGGCAAGAACAGCTATACGCCTCTGGTTCAATGTACGAGTCATATGTGCCCAATCCGAGTCCACTGGCATGTTAAGCTTAACTATAAAGAATACTGGCGGGTGAAGATCACAGTCACAAACTTCAATTACAGGATGAACTATTCAGATTGGAACATAGTTGTTCAACACCCCAATTTTAGCAATTTGACCCAGACTTTCAGCTTTGACTACAAGTCATTAACACCTTATGGAGATATCAGTAAGTGATATCCTAACATGCAGATGGTCTGTTTTTTTTTTTTTTAGTTGGGGTGGGGGGATTGGGGCACATTATCTGTTGTTCTGAATTGGAAGTTTCTGCTGTCACATATAGAGTGAATTACTAGTTGTCATCATTTTTCTGAAAACAATTGCATTTTTTACTTTTTACTTGTAATACAAATTGGAAGTTGACAAAATGTATTTAATGTATTCTTCTTTCCAATAGATGATACTGCCATGCTATGGGGAATTAAGTTCTACAACGATTTTCTCATGCAAGCTGGCCCTCTTGGTAATGTTCAGTCAGAGGTACTTTTTCAGAAGGATGCGACTTTCACTTTTGACAAGGGTTGGGCTTTCCCTCGAAGGGTTTATTTCAACGGTGATAATTGCGTCATGCCACCTCCTGATGCCTATCCATGGTCGCCAAATGCTAGTTCCCAGCAACACATCTCCTTGCTTACCCTAGTCATGACCTTCTTGTTAACCTTGACATTCATGTTTGCATATGCCTAAAGCTTCTAATCTCTGGTATACTTAAAAGTGATACTATAAAATTTTCAGCCAGATCAAAGAGACTCCAGTATTCAGACTGAAGTTTCATGCATTTGGGCTATTACTTCCAGCCGCAGTTAAATGTGATCTTGTGAGCGCTATGATCTGTTACCAAAATATTCTGTTGTACCAGATATGGGGTGGGTGAATTAACGACCTTTTTGTTGCTTCTAGCAGTTGTATTTATGTTCACTTACTGAATCATCTTGTTTGTATGATATCCACATCCATATTGTAAATGTGATTGTAATAACAGGAACTAGCAACTAGGACTGTGTTGCCCAAAGATACAAGGACATGAAGCTACTTTCTCATTTTGACACAATATTGTTTTTACTCGTATTTTTATCAATCACGTGCGCATGTTGATTCAATTAAATCTCATCCCTTGATGAATCAAAGGGTGATTTTGCATGTGAATGAAACATCTTATTTACAAGGTGCTTACTTGATTCTACAAGGAGTATATTTGTCCAGTAACCTTCGAAGTATATCTGCCTATTTTGTAAGAAGAAACATAGATGAAGATTTAATGTCACATTGCAGTATTAGGAATCAAAATACAAATAGATTTCATTGTTTTTGAGAGTCAAATTTGATTTCTCTATTCACAAGCTCATGTATCATAGAATACAATTCCATCTCCATAAGTCAAGTTTGGCTCTTTCAAAAGAATATTGAATTGTTATACCATCTCTCTCTTTTATCTGTGTCAAAGTAACTTGAGCTTCAAAATTTTCCATAACATTTCTAAAGTCCAAGAAGCTCATCACCAGATAGATATCAACAAGAAAATCAATGAAGAAATCAACGTTGATAAGGCAAGTAGGCTTTTAGGGGCAGAATTAGGCAGATGTGGGTATGTATCGGGTGGGGGCAGCATGCACTCATCACCATTGAAGTAAACTTTGCGAGGAAATGCCCATCCTTGCTTGAAGGTGAAAGTGTTCTTGTCCTTTTGAAGAAGCACCTCTGACTGAATGTTACCAAATGGTCCAGCTTCCATGAGTAAGTCATTATAGTATTTCATGCCGTAGAACATACCTGTGTCATCTGCATATAAAGTAACATCCATGTTTGAATATTGTCACACACCTGAACCGAAATTCAATCCTGTAATAGTGTAAAAAATGGAAATTTATTGTCACTTACTTATAGATTCGTAGGGAACAAGAGGTTTGTAATCAAAGCTGAAAACTTGTGTCACATTGTTGAGATTTGGATGCTGAACAACTAGACTCCAAAGCGTGTAGTTCATCCGATAGTTGAAGTTTGTAACAGCAAGCTTCACACGCCAATAGTCCTTATAGTTTTGCTTCACATGCCAGTGCACCCGGACAGGGCACATGTGGTGTGTGCATTGCAACAGTGGTGTGTTGTCTTTCTTCGGAGTGTTTATTCCCTTCATTTGAAGAATTTTAGAGTCGCTCCTGTAAAACCAACATTCATCATTTGATATGATGTTGCAACTTGATAGATGCATCGAAGTCAAGATATTAAAAAGGAGAGACTTACTTGACACACTTGTTCTTGTTCTGGCAACCACAAGCACAAGAGGGGCAAGGAGTGATTGTGTCATTGTAGAAGGATGAGAAAGAAACACAACAATTTGGGTTTTTCCTGGCAAGAAACTGGGAATAAGTGCAGGTCACGTTCCATGTCACTGCATGAGATGAGAGGAAAGATGTTAACCATTGTATTCGTATGGCAGATCATAGTGACAGATTTAGGACTAAAAATTACTTGGCCCATAATCTGAAGCCTTAAATACTGGACTACCATTTATCCTAAAAGTTAGGCCATTGGCAATTTTAATTCTTGAAGTTTAAAGTGTTTGCTTTTAGCAGTCCCTAAATGACATGGCCAAACTAAAAACTGTTGCGTCATTATTTCATTTAGGACTAAGCTTTCAAGGAATTAAAAATGATCACTTTAAACTTTAGGAACTAAAATTGATCATGGGTTAAAGGTTGGGTACCAGCAGTACATTTTGGCCTAATCTGAATCAAAATATTAAAATAACTGGAAAAACATCATTTCTTTATAGTAAAATCAAATTCTGCAAGACAGAAGTAATCTTTCAAACAAGAAAGGTGTTTTAGAAAATGAATTGTGGAACACAGATTCATCTGGAGTAGTTGATAAACTTCAATATATGTGAAGAAGGGACAATGTAACTTACTCAGTGCCTGAGTCTTACGGCGGCGGTCTGGTGTGAGGAAAGCGGTGGAAGGCACAACCTTAGCAGGGCCACAGGTGTACCCTGGCCCTGGACCTAACAAGGTGAAGTTCTTGGGAAGTTTCACTGTCTTGTTCGAAGTACCCGCTAGCCCAACACTCAATTGGAAGGCTGAGACAGCAGCAGTTGGATCTTGACCCCATGCTGCCACCACACCACCTTTGCAGCAATTTGTGAATTGCTGGTTGTAAGGGACGCCAGGGAGCAGATCTACAACTGTTGGAATTTTCTTGCAACAATGAGGTGTGTTACCTTTGAATTTGGAACAGTCTCCTTGTTCAGTGGCTTGAGCCCCTACCATGGACCATATCACTTCCTTCTTAGCCCATGTCCATCCTAAGGTCCAACCTGGACTCATTATGTGGCGGTACATTTGGAAATTGTTCAATGTTACAACCGCCTGCCAAATATTGGAAAAGAAGCATAGTCATCCATACAATTCTAAATTCAATAAGATTCATAACAACCCTTTTCGGGGTTGATTTGAATCTTCAACAGATTAGTCAAGGTCGGCAACATATATTCTTTTCCGAACATTTTTTTTTTTTGACATGTATGTTAATTTTGAATTTGGAAAATTTGCTTTAAGCTTTTACTCACCACATAGCCATCTGCGGTCCAAGACATGATATCCCATTTAATTGTAACGTTCCCATTTGGATCCAAGGGATCATATGCAGCTACAATTACAAAACAGAATGAAGGGAATTGAGAAAGAGAAGAATACAGAGAGAGAAAGAAGGAAGTAAGTTAATCCAATTAGCATTTAGGGAACTATAAGCTTACCCGTATAAGTAAGCAACACAAGGAAGAAGAAAGCGGAGACAAAAAATCTCATTGTCTCAAGCTTCTAGTATTGTTGTTAAATTCAGTACCCTGAAATTTCCAGTATCAAAGTGGGATGGCTACTGGCTAATGTTTGTATATAAGAAAAGAGAGACTGTTGGAACTTGGAAGGAAATGTCGGTTATAGAGATGGCTTACCAAAAGGTTGTTAGATACATAAAAAATAAAAAATAAAAATGTTAAAGTCGGTGTCACTCTTTTTCTCAAGGGGTTTCTGGAGTTTTCTGATTGGCTTACCATATCTTGAAGCAAGGACTAACGAGGGAGAGAATAGGCGGGAGACACAAAGACTAAACTATATAGCGAGCGCAACACTCCAACGGTCCTGGTTGAATTGAAGGTGACATGATGTCTTGGGACTCTACTCTAATAACCCCAATGAGGAATGAACCATCTTTGTGTTTAGGAGTTAGGACTAAGGCATATGATTGAATGAGGTATACTTGTTAAATTCTTTCTATAATTATTCTTCTTCTTTTGGGTGTTTTCTTTGTATTGAATTTTAGGGTGCATTTGGCTAAATTGTTGCAAAATGGTGTTTTGGGTTTAAAATAAATGTTTGTAATAAAAAATTATAAAGAGTTGCTGTTACAAAATGAAGTTATGGGTTTTAAAAACACGTTTTTAGGCTCCAAAACACCTAACTAAACGGATGCCTAATTGGTTAAGTTCCATTTTTTTTCTTTTTTGTATGAGCAAGCTGTCAATCCATTCTACCTTCTAGGAACTTGGTTATGGAATTCTGATTAACATATATCACTTGTTCATTTTCATATCCAATTCCAAAACCAAAACGTGAACATTCATAAACCAAAAATGTGACCAATAGCAATATTAATATATTATTCACAGACATAGGCAAACAGTTTACGGAAATGTGGTAGGTTAGGTATCATGGTCATTTTGCCGAGGCCATTTTGGCAAATATGTAGTCATAGAACTTGTTGCCAACTAAATTCTGATTTCGTCCGTTAAAACCTTGCTTTCATATGCATGTTTTCAGCCAGAAGCAAGAGCTTTCGGCCAGCAGACGGTGTAGGGACAAGTGATGAGTCCCTTTTCTCAGAAAAAAAAGACACCCCAACTTTATGCATTTTTTAGAAGACTCGATTGCTTCTCTCTGCAAAGTAGCAAACCAACCCCAAAATAGAAGACTTGGATGCTTCAACAGTAAAAATTCTCAAATATCCCTTTTTGTAGTCTTTCTTGTCACTCAGCCTATGGCCCTCAGTCAGTTAGGATCCTTTAGATGAATTAAAACCTCTTTCTTTACTTAGCCCAAAGAAAAAAATTACAATTAGAAAAATTAATTTGAAAGACAGAAGTAAAAGATTTTTTTTTTTTTTTTTTCATTTTCTCACATATCTCTCTATTTGGCTATTTAAATAGAATAGTGGTAGAGTATTGAGATTAATATAATTTATGAATCATAGATTAATTAAAGTAACAAAAGTGAGTTTTTAGACCAAATTTGACTATAAGTGCATTGATATATGAAGCATGCCACTTTCGGGGCATGGTCAGGATTATAGATAATTACTATGCTGGCATTTGTTGTGTTATGGGATAGCATGGTCATTTTTTGTGTATTTAATAAAACTTGGATTAGTTGGAGTGTGAACATTTGTAAGACCCAATAGAAGATAGTGATCACCACATTGTTGATAGTGGACCATTTTATTGCAACCTATGATTAATAGTATGGATTTTATTAGTATATTTTATTTGATCATACGCGACACTTAATGGGACGGGCTTGCATTTTGGATTAACACACAATGAAAAAGTCTCTAACCTCTACTTCTTAAAGTATTGGTTTAGCCCATTAAAAGCAATACATTATGATACTCTCTCACCCATATAAATATATTATATATTGGGTTGGTGTTCAAGTGTGACTTGTATGTCTAGAGAGTACAGAGAGAAAACAAGTGAAAAATATGGTATAGACGTATAGTAGCTCCCTTTCCTCTCACACCGTACGGTTGATTTTTGCAAAGGATCTATCACATTCCATGCATCTCCTTCTATAATTATTTCGTTAAATCCCTTAGCTGCTACTCTACGAATAGCACACCAAGCTGCCTCAGCTTTACCTCGAATAGAACTTCCTGGACTAATTTTCTCAGTCCACGCCTCAATAAGATTCCCATCATGGTCCCTGCTTACCATAGCCACACAACTATATCCTTCTCTTATAGCTACATCAAAGTTCAATTTAATCCAATCTGCAGGTGGAGGATACCATTTGGGTCTCTAGATGATTTCTTGATCAGTTCTCTCCCTGCTTGTTTCTGCTCTTCAAAAGCTCTCAATATTTGTCTTGCAATCTCCATAAGGTTGCTTTTGACTCCCACTACCCTTACTTTGTTTCTAATCATCCATAGGTGATCACATACAATTGCAACAAAAAGCTGGAAATTTATGGATTCTTCACTATTTAGCCCCAGCAAGTCTTCAGGGTACAAAATCATTTTCACCCAATCTGAAATTGAGAGGTTATTTAATCTATCCAAATTAATTGGCCAAGGTGACATTAGCCAAATTTGGGCAGCCCAATCACATTGAATAAAAAGATGCTCAATAGACTCAACTGCATTGTTGCACAAATAACACTTAACAGAAGAGAGAACAAACCTGTTATTGAGGACTGAGCAAGTAGGTAGGATGTTCCAAACCATTTTCCAGAGGAGGTTTTTGAGCTTGACATTAAGTTTCAATTTCCAAAGATTCTTCCAGTCTTTGTTTTGCAAGTTGGGATGTTTGGCTGAGTTTGTGATCCTCAATGCAACATAAGCCGATTTAACTGAGTATTCCCCATTTGCACTCAAGCTCCAATTCTATGGCAAAGCCCATTTTTCAATACATCTCTACATCCAAATATACTGTGTCAAGACCATGATGCAGATTTCAGCATAGGGACCTTCATGAAATTTCTGTTTTTCACATATTTCTTTTGGAAAACTTTCACCCACACTTTATCAACATTGCTAACAATTTCTCAGGGCATCTTTGCCACTAATGCTCTATTCATATCTTCTATCTTTTTAATGCTCAAACCTCCCATACTTTTTGGTGTGCAAATGGATTCTTAACTCTTGAGGCAACATCCTGGTTTATTATCATCTTTCTTACCCCACCAAAAATTTCAATTAAGAGCATCTAACTTGGAACACACTTGCTTTGGTAGGAGTAAGGAGGCTACTTGGTATGAAGGGATTGAATTCACCACTGATGTGATTAAGGTAGCTCTCCCCACCTGTGATAAAGTTTTCATTTTCTATCCTTGAAACTTTGACTTTACTTTTTCTATAATCTACTCTGATGCTACCTTTTTATCCTTACCAGAGGCCATAGCAATGCCCAAATATTTTTCTTTTCTATTTGAGGCATTTATTCCTATTGACCTAGCTAGGCGATTTTTCACCCCATGAGAAAGGCTTTTACTGAAAATTATCAGAAACTTCAAAATGTTTACTTTCTGTCTAGACCAGCTAGAGTAAGTTTCAAGGATTACCTTGATTCTCTCCATGTTTTCATCGTCTGCTTAAGCAAAAATAAACAGATCATTTGCAAATTGGAGATGAGTGATTGGAATAAGGCCAGGGGCAAGCTTAAATCCCTTGATTTTGTGCTGACTTGCTTCTCTGTTTATGAGCCTAGCCAGAACTTCTGTTGCTAATATGAAGAGGAAAGGGGAAAGGGGATTTCCTTGGCAAATTCCTCTTCCCGATCTAAAAAAACCATAAGGACTACCATTTATTAGGATGGAAAATGAAGGAGTGGTCACACACTGCATGACCCATTGAATCCACATGCTAGGGAATCCAAAGCATTTGAGCACATTCAATAGAAAGTTCCATTCTAGCCTATCATAGGCTTTCTCCATATCTATCTTTAAACCCATCCACCCCTTTTTTCCTTTCTTCTTCTTCATTTCATAAAGAATCTCTTGAGCTAGAAAGGTGTTTTCTTAAATTTTGTGGACCGGAACAAAGGCTTTTTGCCAAGGGGAAATCAATTTTGGGAGAACTTTCTTCAATCTGTTGGCCAGCAACTTGGAGATAATTTTGTACAAGACATTACATAAGCTTATCGGCCTATATTATGACACATATGCTACATTACTGCCTTTGGGAATGAGGACAATAAAGAATGAGTTATTTCACTCAACATATAACCCCTCGTAAAAAAAGCTTGTGATTGCTTCAATTATATCACCTCCAATGATATTCCATTAGAACTTGTAAAAGTGGGTTGATATGCCATCTGGGCCTAGCGCCTTGTTTGAGCCCAGACTGAATACCACTTCTTTAATCTCTTTTGCCATAGGCATCTATGAAAGCATAGCTAGATCTTCTTCAGACAAAATTGGTGAAATGAGATCATCAAGAGTATTAGGGATAGAAGGGCTAGAAGAGGAAAATAAATTAATAAAGAACTCCTCAAAACATTTACCAATTTCCTCTCTACTCGGCACCCAAATGCCCTGTTAATTCTTAAGGAAGTCTATGGCATTCCTCCTTCTTCTTATTATCGTTGAGAGGTGAAAGAATTTAGTATTCAAATTCCTCTCTACCCGGCACCCAAATGCCCTGTTAATTCTTAAGGAAGTCTATGGCATTCCTCCTTCTTCTTATTATCGTTGAGAGGTGAAAGAATTTAGTATTCAAATCTGTCGTTGCCAGCTTTATATTTCTGGATTTTTGTCTCCATAACGTTTCCTCCCTTTGAAGCCATTCCTGAAGATTTAAATAAATGCTTGCCTCTTTACTCAGATTCTCCTGTGTTGGATCTTCCCTTTGGATTTTTTCTAGCTACTTCCAACATTCTTTGATATTGGATTAAATGTTCCCAAGCACTCCCCGTTCCATATTTTGAATTCATTCTTTGTTTCTTTAAGTTTCTTATAAACTTTGAACATCAGGGTTCCCCTCATATCCTTTCTCCAAGTCTTCTCTACAACAAAATGGCTTGATTCATCCCTAGTCCATGCCTCTTCGAATTTAAAAGGTCTTTTATTACAACATTGTTCCCCTTCCGTAAAGAGTACAATTGGTGAGTGGTCTGATGATGCAGTTGGTAAATTGTGAACAGCAGCTCTAGGAAAGATAAGCCTCCATCTATCATTTGCAAAGGCTTTGTCAAGCCTTTCTTTTATATTTGCTAGGCCCTCCCTCCTATTAGACCAAGTGAAAGGGTTGCTAGAAAATTGGAGATTGATGAGCCCACTTTTATCTATCACTTCATTAGGACCTCCGCTGGACGGATTAGCCACTGGTTTCCCACCTTTCTTATTTGCCTATGAAAAAACATGGTTAGTCCCCAATGCAAAGCCACCATTTACTAAAGGCTTTTCCCACCTTCTCTACTGCTTCCCAAAAAAGGCCTTTATCACTTCGCTTCGGAGGCCCATACATAAAAGACATAAGCCAAGGCTCATTAATAGGATTAGAGAAAATTAGAACATTTATCATATTACTGCATTTATATGTGACTTCCAAATCCACCCCTATTTTCCAACAAACAACAAGATCTCCTTTTTTACCCTTTGGATCAACATACTCAATATTGTAAAATCCCAACAACTCCAATAATTTTCTACTTCTATTTATGGGAATTTTAGTTTCGGATAAAAATACTATATATAGACCAATATCCCTTATTAAGGCTCTAAGAGTTCTTTTTGCCGAAACTCGAGCCAAGTCCTGGAAATTCCAAGATAAGGTAATCATGGTTGAGGTAGGGGCATGATAAGGCTCGCCTCCTCAGCCTTTTTGGATGTAAGGGACTCAACATTAATCAAATTTCTAGAGTTCACTTGGGTTACCTCTTTTTTTGGCGAACATGGAGGATGTCTAGCTTTCTCTTTGGCCAAAAATTTTATTTTTCTCTTCTTATCTTGTTGCAGCTTCAATGAGATTAGACAATTGAGCTGCGATTCCAGTTTAAGTAACCAGAGTCCACCTTGGTTAGTTTGAGGGCTCTACAATGGGTTGGGCTTTCCTCCTCCTTTAACTTCCTCTTGGCTCCAATACTTACCACATTTTGGGCTTTAGATGGGCTGATAATGACTTGTTGCATTTCCTTGGTCATTAACTTTGATGGGCCTGAGCAATCAAGCCCAATTAATTGGGGTGGGTCCACAAGGTTTAGGTTAGTCAAAGGAATGAGTGTATGGTCTTGTGCTACTGATGTGTGTTTAGAGGTGTTATTTGTGGTGGGTATATTTAGTGGAGATGCGGTGTGATGTTCTAGAGATTTGGTTGTGAGGGATCTAGATTTTTCTTGGAGGTCAGTTTCCATAAGGGTTCTGGAGTTGAGGGCTGTCAAGTTTAAGAGTTGGTTAAGAGGCTTTTGATTTTTAAGACTTGGTTAGATATTTGGTTGGGATTGGATAGGGATATTGGCTAAGTTTCCAATACTAGTTTGTTTTGACATGACTTGAGCAGCCAATTCTTCAAAATTTGATAGAGTTTTCCTCGAGACACTCACCTAGGTCTCACTAGAATCACACCTATTCTCATTCTTTGAATCACCCAACACGTGAAGATTACGCACCTCGTCTCTCTAACCTAGGTCCTTACTCCGCCTTTCTCCATCCTCATCTAATGTTTGAGCATCTTTTGCAATAAATTTAACCCATTTGGTTGTTCTTCTATTGATTAGTCCTGCTTTCATCCATGGACCAAATCCGTATGGTTCTTTGCACATTAATTTTTCATCAGAAGAATTCCACCATGTACATTTAGCTTTTAAGTGCTCCAGCCTGTCACATTGAAAACAAAACTCAACTATTCTTTCATATTTAAATTGAATCCATAAGTTTGGTTGTAGCTTTCTATCTAGAAAAAAACCACTCTAGAGAGGATTTTCTACTTTTATCTCCACCTTCACCCTTAGGAACTTGCTCATGCATATCTTACCTCTCCCGTGAGATCAACATCTAGAACCTCACCCACAAGAGCCCTAATCTCTTTTGCATTTTCCTTTGACATATACTTAATAGGGAGATCATGAACTTGGATCCAAAGTGGAATACTGGAGAAATCCATATCTTAAATAGCTAAATTTTTGCCACTATTTCAAAATTAGTGGGAATCCTTCAATATTCCAAGGCCCCGGTTCTAAGATGCGTTTTTATCCCTTTCACAGGCAAATTTGAACTAAAAACACATTCTCCCTTAGATCAACAATCTAAATCCCTTTTGTTGTTCTCCAAGCTTTTAAGATGATGGCCTTGACTGTGTTTTTGTTGATGATTCTATCCGCCAAAAGTTTACCCACCAGGCCTGTATTGCATAGATCTTCAATTGCCTTCTCACTTGCTTTCAATTTTAAAGATTTGCCTAAGCACTTGAGTTTGCTGGTATCCACAGTAAACGCTTCTACCAGCTCATTTTGTTTTTTAATTTGGATTCGCACTAAGTGGTTAGGGGCAGGACCCCTGGACCACAATGAGGTGGGTCAATTAGGATGGGTTTTGTTGAAACTGTGTTGGTTGAAGGAATCGGTTTAGGATGGGTTTGACGGAAAATATGATGGTTGAAGGAGTCAAAGTAGATGGGAAAGGCTGTACAAATTTAAAAGGAAACTTGAGAACCAAACTTAGTGAGATTGAGGAACCTTGAGCAAAGCTTAGGTCAGGGAAACCTTGGTTCAGACCCAAGGAGAGAATAGTTGCCAAAGCAACGAGTTTTTGAGGGCTCTAACTAACAGTGCGCTCTTATATATTTATCTTTCCTTTTGTATATGCATGATTATATATGTTATATATCATGTTGTTACTGAATTAGTACAATCTAAACAAGTGAACCATCCATAAGCCACTTGAATATCACTTATGGAGGGATTCATAATGATAAGATTAACCAACCCAAAATAGGCAATGTGAATACCCACTTGTAAATTAACATGCAACAAGACCTAATTATTTATACCAATTCATGCCCCTTTGTAGCATTTTGGCTTGCTTGGAGGCCTACTCATGCGAAGTGTGAATATCACTCGTCCATGGGTCTCCTGGTGTGAGGCAAGTATATAAACAACGAGATGTGTGAATACCACATGTATGAATATGTGAATCAAACATACTTTCCAAAATGTTGCAACATGTCATGCATACACTCCTTCATGCCCTCATTGACCAAACCCAGAACTCTTTTCAATTTTTCAATTTTCCTCATCAAAAGTTCTTTCAAATTGTTTTCAAAAACAAAATACAACCAAGTTGACAAATGAGAGCTGTGGTGTGGGTAACAGGAAAGGCTTGCCCCTGAGTAGGGTCTGGCCCGTTAGGATTTGGCTATGAGAATATGGTCCATAAAGCTGATTCCACTAAGGCCCCCATCGAGGATGATTAGCCATGTCGAGGACAAAGAATAACACAAGTATGGATGCATTGCCGAGTACAGAATTGGTGTCTGGTACAAATTACTAGGTGATCTTTCCAATGTCAGGATTTAGGGTCTCACCCTTGATGAATGATTTGATAGGCCGAAATAGTATTACAGACTCAAAGATCCACTTAAACCCTAAAAATGGTAGGACCCACAACATGTGTGGAATATTTTGTTATCATGTGGGATCCACCAAAGGGAGGGAAGGAAAATCAAATTGGGGGTTGGAATAAAAAATGGGGTTTAGAGGTATTGCTCGGACCTCAAAAGGGTAACTCAGCAGTTAGGAATCTCCTTAGCTGGGCCCAATACAAAGCAATCTAACGACAAATTGGGCTAGGGTACAATCCATCATTGAGAAAACCACTCCAGTGGTCTCCTATTGTAGGTTGTACCCAATCAAGAATACAAATAAATTTAGGGGGCCAAATCCCAGGAAGCCCAAGGGTTTTTTTGGAGTGGAGCCTCCACAAGAGCTTAAGGGGGCCAGTTTGGTTAGAGAGATGGAAAAGTTGAAAGATAGAAAATGAGGAGAGGATGGAAAAGTAGAAGGATATAAGAGATTTTAATTTCATTCATTTGTGTTTGGTTGGAGTGGTGAAAAAGTGGAGGAATGAAAAAAAAAAATTTGTTTGGTTAAGAAGAAAAATGGGAGAATAGAAAATGTAGTTAGTATAAATTTACTCTTA
This sequence comes from Quercus tomentella, assembly GCA_028535165.1. Classification (NCBI taxonomy): domain Eukaryota; kingdom Viridiplantae; phylum Streptophyta; class Magnoliopsida; order Fagales; family Fagaceae; genus Quercus; species Quercus tomentella. Next base: position 61,839,416 of record JAPQVY010000155.1, on the reverse strand, counting down.
CATCCTTATTTAATTATATATGAAATAATTTTTTTAATAAAATATTACTTCTTTTATCAATTAAAATTTATAAAATATTTTATAAAAATTAAAACATTATACATATTCTTTTTTTCTCTTTGTTATTAAATTTATTACATTTTTTTAAATAAACCAATAGGGAAAAAAAAGGAAAGCACAAAGATTGATACTAAACAAACACAAAGAAAGAAAAAATAAGTAAACAACATAAAATAAAATAAACAAAAGAAAGAAAGTGAAAACTGAAAAAGAACAAACCACAAAGAAAGCAAAAACCGAAAAGGACGAAAAAAGTTATAAAAAAAAAAAATTAAACATTGAAAATATGCATGTTTAACGTTTAAGACGGGTAGAAAAGTAACTGATATGGCTGCATTTAAATAACTTGTGTTTCCCCTCCAAAATGGAGAGATCAATTTTTGGTGGATCAAGAGGGAAAATGCCTGGATTTCACCAAAAAATTTCCATCATTTCTCTTCTTACCAAATGACACTCACTCCTATTTTCTCTCCTTTAATTTTCATCCACTCTATTCCACCTCCAACCAAATATACCCTAAAGAATATCTTGATGATTAAGTTAAACCCCAAAACGTGACCGCACAAAGTTTCGTCAAGATTTTGAGTGCACCATGACATTAGCTATTTGTGGGTTCAAAGATTTTCAAAATGTTTTCCACATGTCACTCTTGATGTCTTGATGCATGTATGATCTCATGGAATGCATTACAAAATTATAGAAGGGCCCAAATAGATAATCATAATTAGGTAGTGATTTCGGTTGGCCGTCATAGGTTGCAACTTGCAAGTCCTAACTCCTAACACATTTTCCACAAGTAACTGAACTCCCAAATTTTTGTTATCGGTTTGAGACATTGTTTGACCTATTGTAAGTTAGAGGACTCAAGGATTCTTATAATAGGACCTAAGGAAAAACCAACTACATACAGATACTAAATATAGATAACTAATTATACTTAAAGAAATCCTAGCCATTGGCGGTAACTAGATACACTTTACACATGCACTACTTACTTGGGCACAAGTCATGACAACCCTGAAAGTAAAAGTAGTGTGGATCCGATGTTTGATATTTATAGTATAAAAACATTTGTAGGTTTTTTCTTGTTTCTATCCAATATATTTGGGCATAAATGAGATTATAGACCCTAACCAATAATGAAAGTGATAATTTCTTACCCATCAAAAACAAATTATTGCTATGATGCTGTCACTAGTCTCATATAATAGCTTTCGCAACAACAATTAAAGCTCAAAACATTTATAGGCAGCCAGTAATGTAAAATATTTTGTTTGATTGGGGAGAAATAAAAATGGAGTGAGTGGTGTTCCACCGGGTCCCCTATTTTTTTCACCTCCCAAATTAAAGTGAATTGAGAGAGAAGAGAGAGTTCTCCCTTGAAATTTGCAAACCAAAGGCTTTGAAAGAAAAACTCTTTGTCTTTTTCACTCTCTCCACTTTGTCAAGCATGGTGTAAGTTAGGAGTTGATCCAAAAAATTGAATTAAAAAAACGTTTAGATAGAATATAAGATAAGTGTAGAGAATTTAGACCTAACCCTCCAAAAGAAGATAAGTATTAGAGTATTATATAGACATAAATGGGTTGCAACTTGCAATGTTTATTCCACATTAATTCCTTATTATTCAACCAAAAATAAATAAAAGAAGCGCAGAACTTGTCGTTAATTATGACCAGTGTTGGTTTGATGTAATTTAAGGCTTTAAGGAGAAAAATTCAAGCGATGTCAAAAAAAAAAAAAAAAATAATAAAGTCTTCTTGTTTATAGAGATGTAAAACTATTAATTAAATTTTTATATGTACGTTTTGCTCTCATCTCTTTTTGAAATTAACCAAATATTTTTCCTAATGTTTTATCAATTTTAATACTTAAAAAATATTACAATGAGAGGGCCTTAGGCCTAAGCTTAGAGTTGGCGTTGTTGTGGCAGGTAATGGGCAAAGTTTTGTTATAAATACAATAAATTTCATAATTTTTTAGCAACTTGTTGAAGTAATAGATTTTGATAAGTTAACATCACTTTTTTTGTTAAAATAATTGCGAATTTTGTTAAAATAATTCGATAATTACAAAAGAAAGAGAAGATTTTGAACCTTAAATATTTTGAAAACATAAGACTCATGGCTTATTATGCTATTATTTTTATTCTTTTTGATTGCCAACTACGTTAATTTTTTTTAATGAAATTCACAAGCTTAAGATAAATTTAAAATAAAAATAAAAGTCAATTCACAAGAAAAGTCCAATCCATCCACGAAATAAATTTTTTGTTTTTTTGGATGTGTTACACGGTTATTGCTTTGAATGTGTCCTAGTGGGAAAGAATTTTGTCATTACCATACATAGCATACATAGCTGTCAATTTGGATGTGTTCCATAGGATTGGATCGTTGGAACATTCTGGTCATAAGTGTCAATGCTCGAAATTACACGGTTATTGCTTTGACTATAAATTAGTTTCCAATTAAGTTCCAGATATGGAAAACAACAGGCTAAAAGCACCTGGTTTTTGGGTGAAGTCAACTGTTTAATGCAGCCCACAGTAATTTTTTCCGGCAGTTCATATCTTGCTGGTCTCATCTCTCCTCCTGGGCTGAGTATTCTAGTTTATCTCCCCCTATATATATACAAAGGCATAGTCATAGATATTCAATTCAGTACACTGTTTGGTAAAAATTACATAATCTTCCTGCAGAAAATACAAACCTTTAGAGTAGCTAGCATTGCAACACAATTTGAAGGGAATAGAGAAGAAAGAAAATATTTCTAATGGGACGTTGGATGAGGCCAGAGGTAAGTATTTAATGCAATCATGTCATGGCCAATAATTAAATCTCAAATCATGGCTATTATTATTATTATTAATATTATTTTGATTTCATTGAGTTGCTTTGACCCCTTGACCTCATAGGCTAAACCTGATTGCTGTAAATTGTAACGAAAATTTTTATGTTCTCTTTTTGTTGTAATTTTTTAAAATATTTTATTTTATATATATATATATATATATATATATATATATATATATATATATATATAATGATGGTGTGAGTGAGATAAATAAATTTTCATGGCCACTAAACATCAATGCTGAAAGTTCCATTTTATGAGTTTTTTGTATTGAAATTTTAATTTTAAATACATAAATATCACTTGATTCAAAAATATATTTTTGAAATTTAGAGTATATAGTATATAACATCATTCTATTCCTTGTCTAAAGAAAAAGAACCAACCTACTGGTCTGTTTCTTCTATCATTTGTAGTACTTTTGATTTAAGTATATCTTTTGTTGGCTGTAAGTTTTCTTGGATTAAGAGATCTCTAAAATAACCTAGCACTTATTGTTGATCTTAAAGTAGGTTTCTCTTGTAATAATTGTTACCTCGTGTTTTGGAAGCTTGTAAGCGTGATTATTATACTGTTCACAATCTTCTAAAACACTATGCATCCTAAATTTTTTTTGACAATTCAATAGTTACAAATTAATAGAGAAATATGGAAGATATGAATTTTAAATATCTTTATTATAAATATTTGGAGATGTGAATTTCAATTAAAAAGTTCTTGAGTACGCACGTGCTAATAATTGATCCTACAAGCCCTTGTACGAGGTTGACTGTCACGTGGATGTAGTCTATTCGTAGGCTATTCCCAAGCTTATTTTTATAGCTTTTTTCAGATGTGTATATTAGCCTAAGGTAAAAATAATATTGGTTTGTTTGTGGATTCAGGTTTATCCACTATTGGCTGCAATGACCTTCGTAACTAGTCTGTGCACCTTCCAGCTTGTAAGGAACGTATTGCAAAACCCGGATGTCAGGTACAACATTAAATTTTTAATTTGCAAGAATTTGATATCAGCCCCTCAGAATTTTTTACTATAGGATTAAAAAAAAAAAAAAAATTGTTATGCAGGATTATCTATTTTCTTATGGCTTTGTTAATTTGCAGAGTGAACAAAGCTCACCGTAAAATGGCAGTGCTTGATAACAGAGAGGAAGGAATGAAATATGCCGAGCATGGCTTCCGCAAGTTCCTTCGTACCCGCCCGCCGGAAGTCATGCCTACCATTAACCACTTCTTCTCCCAAGATAACTGAACACACATACATTAATACATACATACATACAGATGAAAGAAAATAATTCAAGGGGAGATTGGATTTATTTGTTTTTGATGCTGATCATTTATACCTCTTTATATTGCTTTTAAGTGTGTGCTTTAGTTCTTTGGGATTCTATGGCTATGGCCAACCTTTGTACTCGACTCACTTTATAAATAAAATTGAGTCTTTTTTTTTGGGGGGGATAGGAATGAGCCCCTGTTTAATTTCTTCATTTAATTTCATTCTTTAAGCAAGCCGGCTCCACATAATAGTCTTAAGACAAAAAAAAAACCAAATCAAATCAAAGTTATTGAAAACTATTAACTAATTAAATTTATTTATTTAAAACCAAATCAAAGTTAATTTGATGCATTAAATATATAATTTGATGAATTAATATTAACTAAAATAAATTTAGTTTTATATATATAATTAAGTATCATGGTTGAAGCATCAAATTGAACGCAAAAAAAGAAAATTTATTATTTTATAATAAGAGGCTTACTTTATCTTAGATATAAGATGATGCATATTTAAGTATAACTGTAATATAATTTTCAATTTTATATCTTGGTGTTAAGAGGGAGAGAGAGAGAGATCAAATTTATTTGGTACGTGTTTATTTGAGAGATAGATATATAAATAACGTTGAAATCATGTAGGATATTGATTTACAAAATTAAAGTTTCAAATTATTAGGGAGATTAATCATCATTGATGATCCAACACATCTACAATATATTTTTAATTAGATTAAGTTTTTATTAATCTTGTCATTGGTAGCACGTCAATTTGTAAACTTATGGTAAAATTTGTAGAATTCTTAGCATTACTTATGACGAAAAAAAAAGCGCGCAACCATATTTTTTTAATTATTCTTATCAAATTTTGTGTGTTTTTTTTTAATTTTATATTTTTTATAATGAGGACAAGGGCCCGTTTGATACATGTGTTTAAAAACTGAAAATTGTTGTTTAAAAACTTTTATGAAAATACGTGTGGGTGAAAAAATGTGTGAAAATACGTGAAATGTAGTTTAAAAACTAAAAATTATTATTTGGAAACACTCACCAAACACCCTCTTAGTCTCTATTTTTTCCTGAAGGAGTATAAACTTTTTGTGGAGGGGGTTGCCTTGGGTTGACCCTGTCTTTAAAAATGATTTTTTACTCCGTATGGAGGAGTGAAATTCAAATAATGGTTCTCTACGTAAAAGAAAAAATACAATAACAATGTAAGGCTCTTAGCACACAAATTCGATTTTTCATAACTTTTTTTCCTTTAAATCAAAATTTTTTATTTTTATATTGCTAATTTCGAATTTCCTTAGAGTTTTGGTTTTGAATAGGACTGCAGGACTGAATTATATTATATAAAAAAAATTATATATTGAATTATTTAAAATAAATAATCAACTAGATAATTGTTTGATTTAAGAGCTTTGTAATTTTAGTGGTACTTTTTTCAGTGTTCAAATCCCTATTATTTTAATGGCAAAAAAAAAAAAAAAAAAAAAAAAAGATCGTCAATCGTCAACATTTAGGGGTATTTTTGGTTTGGTCCAGTCAAGAGTAAGAGCATTTTTTGGACCAAATGAGTTCGGTTGGTTTTGCATATTGACACTCAAAGCCCACCAAAAAGGCAGGACCCCACGTCGAACCAGTCTGTGATTTGGGCCTTTTTTTTTTGGACCTAAATGATAGAACGGGTATTTTTGTTTCGATCTCTTTTTCTATGGGCGTAAATGGTAAATGGAAAATTAAAACCTACTAAAAAATCTTCTTCTTTTTTTAACCCATTAAAATGGGCCTATAGAATAAATCTCCACAAATTTTGAACCTAGAAGGCATAAAAAAAATCTATTACAACTCACAATTTATTACAATAAATTCACAATGACATAAATTTCAAAAAATTTACTTGGAATTGGCCAGGGGTTTAGACAATTGTTTGCAACTTAAAATTAACAATAATGACCAGGTATTTACCAAGATTTTTGTAGTTCAATTTACTGGCGGCTCTACATGCAAGCCAGGGTGGTGACCACCCTGACTTGCAGAAAATGGCATATATACCCTTGTCCAAAAAAAAATTATATGTTAAACTAACTTATTATGACCACCCTAATAAAAATGAATACCCTGATTTGAGAATTACAAAAAGTTGGGTTCAACAAAAATAAGAATAATGCTACATTCACAATATTTTTGCAATAATTTTATAACAAATCTAATGTGATAAGTTGTTATTGATTCTAATTTGGGTTCAATACTAATATTATCTTTTTACGTACCAATAACAGCTTTTTGCATAAAATTTACTGTAAAAATATTGTGGACATAGCATTACTCCAAAATTAATTATGCCTCCCAACATATTCCTTAATCCCTTTTATAATAATAAAAAAAATTAAAAAAAAAAAAAAACTTAAATAACAACAATAAATATTAGCCCAAATTGAAATAACAACAAACATAAACCAAACAAAAATAAGATAAGACCAAACAACAACAAGTGATCTAATTATTCAACAAAAAGCCTATTATAAAACAAAAAGATAAAAATCGCTAAACATTTAAATTTGTAGTTCGTTCAATCTATGCAATAAAAATAATTTCTAATTTCATTTTTCTTTAAAAAAATGTTACCAAAAAAATATTGTAGTTGTCAGTTCTCCTTGATGATGATAACAATTATATTCTTTTTAATTAGTTTTGAAGTCACAACAATTTTACTCTCCTTAGTGACTTGACTCACAAGTGTAGCAAATATTCAAGTTATCACTTTATTAAATTTTGTATAATTTAAATTTCTTAATAACCACCTTAAAAAAAATTTCTAAAACTGTTACTAGTTCAATTTATGCCGTTTGTTTCAACCGGATAAATCATAGATTCAAATCCACATAAATAAAAGATAAAAAGATTAATAAATAAATCTATGATAAATGGGTCGACTTAGGTGAGAGAAAAGGAGAGTGAGCCATAAAGAGATAAGAGATAAAGGATAAAAAGATTAATTAATAAATAAATAAACAGTATGAAGATTTGGCTGTGTTTGGGCATCACCTTTGAAACACAGGGAGTCAGATATCCGGAATTTATGGCCTTGATTTGGTACATAGTCTTCGTGCAGCACTTTGGAGATGAACTATTAGAACTAATCTTTACCATTGTATGGAGTATGTGGCAAAATAGAAATGCCACTAGACATGGTACCTCGCGCTAACCTGCAACAACGATTGTGCAGAAAGCTAGAACAATGCTTGACAAGTTTCAGATTGCCAACCATACAATCAAACAACCCCCAGGTAGTGTTGGATGACCATTGGTCGTTACCACCGGCGCCAAGTTATAAAGTTAAGGTAGTGGGGTGGTTTTTACCCAAGCTAAGGGGGGCTGATGTTTGCGTGGTGATTACGGACCATGGAGGGAGCGTTACAGCAGCTATGAGTAAGAATATTAATCAACCACAAAGACCTTTAGACATTGAAGCGAATGCCATGGAGGAAGGTGTTATTTTTGCTTAGGAGGTGGGTATACGATATTTAATATTTGAATGCGATTCTAAGATTATTTAAGATTGCCTAATGGGGTCCTGTACCTCCTCTATTGCCAAGTCCAATATTTTTTCCAAGATAAAAAATTTCAAGACAATTCAAGTCTTCCACATGAAGCGACAAGAGAGAATAGGTCAGCATGCATCTTGGCAAAATATGCCAAAAAAAGTAAATGTTTTGGATAACTTTGTAAATTGGATAGAGAAAAATGCACTATTGATTGCGTTGGTTTTGACTCAAAATGTACTAAATTTATCTTATTTTTAATAAAGTTTTGGCTAAAATGCAAATTGCATTCCTCAAAAAAATTTCGGACTCAATAAAAAATTTCAAGATTTTAGAACAGTTCAACTTCAAGTCTCCCACATGAAGCGACAAGAGGGAATATATCAGCACACATTTTGGCAAAATATACCAAAAAATTAAATGTTTTGGATAACTTTTTAGCTTAGATAGAGAGATTGAGTTAAATTTGACTTAGGATGTACTAAATTTATCTTATTTTTAATAAAGTTTTGGCTAAAATGCAAATTTCACCCTTAAAGTTTGGATGAAATTCATTTCAGTTATCTAATTTTACTTTCATTCAATTGAGTCTTCTAAGTTTAAAATTTATTTAATTCAAGTCTTTTGTCCAATTTTGTTAAAAATTTGTCATTAAAAAAAGAAATTATTTTCACATTAAAAAAAATCTATAAAATTAATAAGATAACAATACTTTTTTACTTCACCAACGCATTAGAGTTTTACCCATGCACCTGAAAGTGCCCTTACACTAACAAACCAAAAAAAATCTTAGTATGTACTCTATGACTGGACAAATTTTGTTTTCTAGTTCTCACCTGCACCAAATTTACTTCACCAACGCATTAGAGTTTTACCTATGTATATACGACTTTAATTGCAATTCTTTGGTAGACAAGAAGTACCTTTCTTGGTATACAAGGAATATAAGATAACAATACTTTTTTTATATATAAAATATATAATTTTTCTTCCAAACTCATAAAACTCAATTTGGAAAAAGAAAAAGCAAGTTGATAAGAAGGAAATGATCGTGCAACGGATGTATTACTATTAATAAATTCATAAGTTCTAGTGCCTATTAGAAATTTCAGTAATCCAACCTTTACTTAATGTAATGAAGATAGGAACATTGAAAAGCAAACTATTTAGAACCGTAGGTATAGAACTCAAGATTGAATTTTAACACCCATACCTACCCTTCCTACAAGAATTGCTTTGAAAGAATAAGATTTAAGCGGATTATTACTGCACATACTTCTAGTAATACAACAATCAACATAATTAAAACTAAGTTTAGTGTTGGTTTATACCTATAACATTACCGGGGACTATAATACATAGTACCAAAACAATAATAAAAAATTATACAAACTCACAAGATATTCATGTTCATTAAGTATATTTACAGTATCACATATCCTGATATGTGTAGCTAATGTCCTTTGTCCTGCTTTGCAGGCTCTTTGTATGTTTTCCTGGTTGGTTTAATGAATATATTTCCTCTTCAAAAAAAAAAAAAAAAAAACAACAATATTCAAATTACATTCCTAACTAACATATATGGTGTGTTGAACATATTCATTTATTGTTCATTAGAAAAATCTCAATTATTTGTCTTTTCCAACCTCACCGTGCAAAGATAAATCAAGTATGACTTTGTTTTGGAACTCTGCTCAACCTTGCCTCCTAGCACTAAAGCTTAGCATTGAATTATCTCTTGAATTTGCTGCAAAAAGTGCGAAAGAGAGAGACACACAAACAAAGAGAGAGGGAGAGAGATGTATGTGTCACTTATAGAATGAAATCAGGACTGTAAAATCCTAGAGCTAATTAAGTGCCCTTGATTGAGTTCTTGAGTTCCCAATTAAACCAATAGAAGATTCATCTTGCTTAAGAATGTCAATGGAAGATGATATAAAAAATTGAGTTGCTGTGGCATACTGTAGGCACATCGATTACTGCATTTGAAAAAGCTGGCTACTAGGAATAAACCCCAAAGAGAACCGATGGAAAGAGAACCCATTGAGTTGAATCTTCACAAGTTTTCATGGGATTTCAAAACATGGGATTTCAACAAGACGAATTTCATTCTTCTGAGGTATATGAGCTTGCAAGATGCAAGATGACATTCCTTCAATTTTCACGTGATGAGTCCAAGATAAAAATGTCTTTGATGTGTACCCCACCCCCAGATGAAATTATTATATTCAGTAACATCTAGTTTAAGTTCATATCAATATTTATACTCCAGAACTATTGGAAAGTACCTACGCGTGTATTGTCTTGATGGTGGAAGTTAAACTCCAAACTATTAAATGCTTTTTCCCTTGAGAATTTTGATTTCCAAATGGGACTCTCAATGTGATATGGAGAAGGTAACATATTTTGATGGTTGCACTACTTGGGAAAAATATTTAAGTGGGAGTTTTTTCAGGTATATAACATCAAGTTGGGAAATTTATAGAATTCAAAGAAATGGATATCACTGGATAAAAGGAGCTCAATGGAAATTTCCTACCACCGAAGAGGTAGTTTTAAATTCTGTAAAATACACACGAGGGAGCAAGCTGTTGCTTTCCATGAGGAGATGGAAGTTGAGTTGGCATTTGAGTTTCAAAAATGGATTAGAGGATATTTTAGGCAATCAGGCTGGCTTTAAATTTTGGTTTGTACTTTTTAGTTCAATAAATAAGCTCTGAAGTTCCCCAAGTTGTAGCCTGTTCAATAAACAATCAGTCAACTATAGAGAGTTTTTATAGTGCTCACTACTCTACTTGCATGTGATTGTTCATTTTATTCTAATTTGAATTCGATTTGCCAAACAGACCCCTAGATCTCTGGAATTTCGGCACCATGCTTTTCTAAAATCTAATATTTTTCATTAAAATAAAATTCATCATCATGGGTAGCAATAAATTAACAAATGGACGAAATCCAATTTCCACGGAAAAGTTCTTCCAGGAAAACTTTTTGAACTGACTTTACTCAGTCTGTGTCTGTGACATAAATTTGTTTTCTTCACCATAATCACGTTGAAAATAAAGAAGAAGAAAAAATGAGAGAGAGTGTGTGTGGAAAACCTTAATGGCAGTGGCGACAGCTTCGCTGACGAGGCCAGGGTCAGATTGCCACGTACCCAAAGCGACCGAAGGGATCTTAGCGCCGGTTTTCAGTTGAAAGAATGAAATTGGGTTCGCCATTTTTCGGAGTTTTTTGCTACGAAGTGCGTTGATTCCACGCTGATAGTATGTATTGTAATGAAGCAGAGAGACGAGACGAAATGAAACGACGAGAATGTGAGTAAACAAAGAGTGAAAGTGTGCGAAAATGAAGTCTAGTTGACTAAAATGAACAATCACATGCAAGTAGAGTAGTGAGCACTATACAAACTCTCTATAGTTGACTGATTGTTTATTGAACAGGCTACAACTTGGGGAACTTCAGGTTGGTTAATTCATGGTTTACTGCTACTGCAGTGTTATTTTCTTTATGTAACCTTCGCTGCTAAATCATAATGTCTGTTCTGCCATTTCTTGTGGACTGCATAACTTGCATGATTCCAGAGTGCTTCACTAGACTGTTTTGAATTTTGTGGATATATCATAGGGTATTGACTCCCTTGATCACCTTATTGGCAAAGCTATGTGTATTATTTATCCAAAATAAAAATCATAAATCTTTGCACATTTGTAGTTTCTCTTCTTGCTGTTGATGTCACACATTTTTTATAATACTGCATTTTATACTTCGATGTGACATTTCTTAATTTTTATGCAAATGTCAAATCATTTCATTTAGAGCACTGGTGGTTGTTATGCCGTAATATTTCAATTCTTTAATGCAGTGAACCATTTTGTATATCTTCATGTGAAATCATTGTGTGCTGTGGTAATGCATGATTTGTGATGACTCTCAAACCAAATAATGTATGTCTGCCACTAAAAGCTAGTTAAAAAAAAATGGTACGATTTTATTGTCCAGTTTTCCAAAAAAAGGATTATTATTGGTGTGCTTATCTTATTGTACTTGATTATAAGTTATAACCCCTGGAGATAGCCAACAAAATCCTTAGCTGGCATCATTTTGGGTGATTATGCCACATGCAGACTTATTAAAAGCAATGCTATTAACTATTTAGGGTGCTCTAAATGGCATGGACCAGGATTAGTAAGGTCTAGAAATCAAAATGAATAAACAATCACTAAGTTGAAAGAAAAGTGACTTGCATGTATATAATTACAATTAGATAAACAAAGGATAAAGCAAAATCTAAACAATATGATAATAAAATTATTTTGGAACATGGTATATAATAAGTGCTGGGTATGAAGCATTGACAAAAAATATATTAAGTAAAAAAAAAAAAAATCAATTACACAAGGAAGACTAAAAATAGAAGCACTCACAATAATTCGTATTACTTCCTCAAATCCTAAGGGATTATAAACTAAAACAACTACCTGCAGAGAAGATGAGAGTGTACAGGAGGTTAGATCGAGTTCTAGTATTTAATGCATGGGAAAGATAGTTAAAATTAAAATAAAATAATACTCTTTTTTTGAGTGAAAATATAGAAAATAAAATCATACTCTTACCAAGCTTCTCCCATCCAACAATATATTTTGTGATGGAGAACAGTAACTTATAAATGCTTTTTTTTTTTTACTACAAATTCATCAATTTGCTCTTGAACATTATAGTGTAATAGAACAGGACAACGTAATATAATATCATCCTTCAATAAATAAAAAATATATAGCATGCCAATTTCATGAATTAATTAACCAACCTGATCCAAAATAGATTTGTAAAACCTAGCCTTATCATTGATAAGACACTACCCTGAAGATCCATCAAATCCAAACCTATGACCCACCCTCAAATTAATAACTCACCCTACCATTCAAGATTAACCAAGACCACCCACCCGCCAATTGTATGACTCAACCAAATTGTAAATCCCCAATCACAAAAATACAATTCACACCATACTGAACCTAAAATATAAACTCAACATCAATCTCCTATATATATATATATATATATATATATATATATATATATATATATATATCCCCTCGCCAATATCAACTTTAGAATTATTCAGCAAAAACAGATGTATAGGATAGCAAGTACAAAGGTGCATTTGTTTCGCAACAAATATTTTGACCTAAATTCCCAAGCGATGGACAGACTTATTTAAAACCTCAAATAATATCAGATTCTGTACAGTTTCCTTTCATAAAAATGGAGTCTACAATGAACATCAAATATCCCTTCCCAACAAAAATTAAAATACACAAAAATAACTTGTTGATAAAGAATCATCTATGAACTACAGACATCAGTAGAAGATAAAACCAGTGAAAACTTGTTAGTAGCAAGAGTTTATTACAATATTCTTACAGTCTACAAGCTATGAATTACTTGCATCGGTTGTGAACCAGTGTCATGGAGTCCCTAGCTTGACACTCTTCCTTCAAGCATATCTTGGGTTCAGTTATTTGCCCTGTCAAAACTCACTAGTCAACAACTACTAAATACATTCATTTCAACAAAAACAATTACTATGACACAAATTAAACCAATAATCATCACAACAACCCAAATGAAATTACCTCTATTTATAACAACAGGATCTGAGTAGTAACCACACACAAGACATCTAAATATTGCTTCTCTAATCTCGGGAATTATGGAGCTACTTCGAATAATCATACCCTTTAGAGATACCATCCTCTCAACATCTACTCAAAACACAACCCAAATCAGTACAAATATCCCAAAAGTCAAATATGGGTTTAAAAAATTGTATAAGAAGCAAAAAGAGAAACTAACCAGATGGGTTAAGATTTCTCATTGAAGTGGAGCTCTTGAGATTGAAAATCCGAGTTTGAATGTGTTTTTCAAACAAGGGGTTAATTCGTCCCACCTTGTTCATCAAAACAATGTCGAAAATCCCCAGCACTTCAAGTGGGTACCTAACCATCTTGGTGTACAAGTTAGGATCATAATCAAACATGTCGCCTTCGATTTCATTTCAATGACCCTTTTGATCGCAATCTCATACTTCCCTTCCCTGAGCAACCCATCTTCCGGAAATGCTTCAAAAACCGATAAATCACATACTCGACGCTTATGTTTGTGCCCCAAACAAACGTCGGCCGAGCATAATCGGCGTCGTAGCCCTCACCTCCCTCTGATCATCGGTGGACGTGGGGAGTGGAAACCATATATTGTTTAACATCAATGCTAGCCTCCCTTAACATTGATGCCTCCACCATGTTTGAGAAAATGCCTGAACAAAGTTTCTTCAACCATAACCACTTAACCCCGTCCCCAAGTCCCTCAACTTCCACTCCGTTGGTCTCTTAAACTCCCACAGACACAGTCCCACCTCACTACACTACAAGTAAAACCCTCATCACGTGTACAACTACAACTGACCTGGTATGTAATAAATAAAATTCTAGCCACTCTCCATAGGACACGTGGAAATGCCGCCGCCTTTAGGAAAGAAAATTAATTAAACCCAATTCGAAAAAAGACAAAACAAATTACATTGATTAACTTTCCACAGCTGTTCTGAGTTCTGACCGTTGGAGGGCTATTATATCTAATTACCATTTTGCCCCACATCACACAACTTGTCTCTCTTTTTATATATAAATACATATAACCTTCCTTAACCCTAAACCTCCATTAATAACTCAGACCCTAAGCTTTCCTTTCTGCAATCTTTATTATTTCTTCTCTTCTCTTCTCTTCTCTGTTGCTATAAAAACATTCAGTATTGCGTGCTCTTCACTTCAAACCCACTTGAAGAAATTTTCTTTTACGCAAACTCCATTCATCATCTTCAAACCCTTTGAAGATTCTCGGTTAGTTTCAACTCCAGTGATCTTTTGAGCACTCAATGTCGACACAACAACAAGATTCATCATCAGATCAGTGCTGGTGCAGAAAGTTACATATGGAGTTGCCACTTGGTCTCAAGTTTAGACCCAATGACCAAGAAATTGTTCTCTACTATCTTCTCAACAAGGTCCAAGGGAACCCAATCTTGGAGGACTCGATGAATGTTATCGTCGACTGTGATGTTTTTGGGGATCCTAGCGCGTGGATGAAGATTTTTCAAGAAACCCATATGGACCGTCTCTATTTTTACACCAAACTGAAGAAGAAAAATAAGCACATTGAGAGATCTACACATTCTGCAACCTGGAGAAGTCAAAAAGACCAAGAGCTTTACGATGATAGCAAAACAATACACTATGGGTCTAAGCGAAGTTTCAGTTTTGTCGCTAAGAATGGCTTCAATGGCACGGGAAGGTGGACCATGAATGAATACCGACTTGACGGGGAGTTTGCAAACACGGCTAATCATGTAAGTTTTTTTTTTCTTCTTCTTCTTGATATTATATATTTATAATCCATATTGCTCTGTTTCTTGAGTTTCTTTGAAATATCGTTTGGTTGCTATAATGGTGACTCAGTTTTGGTTCTTTTAATGATGCTTGCTTTATATTGTTGCATATATATATTGCTCAAATTAAGTTATTGGGTGAGATTTATGGATGCGCATGTGTGTGTGAGAGAACATTGATGACTTCTTTTGATGCACGTATCTGATTAGAATGTCTAGCAAAGGATGCACCTGAGAATATATGAGGGTGAACTTTAACATATTCTAGGAAGTGGGTGTTGATACATAAGTTCTATACATAATTGATTCTATGATCGACTCCGACTTTAAATGCTTATTCTCTCCCATTTTATTTGGCTACAATTATGGTGACCCACTTTTTTCTTTTCTTAATGATGCTGAATTGCTTAATGTTGTATATTGTCCGAAGTTATTTGATTTTATTTATTATGGAATAAACAGCCATGGATTTTTTGCTGATTTCCTAATTTTCATGTTTAATAATTTAAAAAAAAAAAAAAAATACACAATGCAAAATTTTCAATATGGGTTAAATGTCTCCCTAAATGGTTTTATTGTTGTTGTTATTGCAGGATAATTATGTCATTTGTTGCATTTCAAAGAAGGAGAATATCTAGAAGATCGCAACATCTAAGACATCGTTGGGCAAGAGATGGAGCTTCTCCAATCTAGATTAACTTTTTTTTTTTTAATAGAAAGTAAAAAAAACACTAATTTCACAGTATTTCATTTTTATCATTTCTTTATTAGTGCTATTTCATTCTTTGGGTCATTTTCTGAATGATTTACATGCAACATTTTTTTATTGATTTTTTCAAACTATTAGATTAATCATGTTAATATCAATTCTGATGTATTTGTTCCTAATTTGACCTTTGCTTATCTTGAGCATGTATATGACGTTAGTAATTAACACTAATTTCACAGTATTTCATTTTTATTATTTCTTAGTACTAGTACTATTTCATTTTTCTGTCATTTTTTGAATGAGTGTTTCTTACAACAATTTTTTTTATGGTTTTTTCAAATTTATTATAGATTAATCGTGTTAATATCTTATTATTATGATGTAATTGTTCCTATATTTGACCTTTGCTTTATCTTAGGCCATGCCATGCCATGCCATGCCATTTCGAAACATAAATAAAAGAGAGGAGTAGAGGATGAAAGAGAGCGAGATATATATATATATATATATATATATATATGTGTGTATGTATTACAAGATGAACGACGTTTTGTTTTTTTTTTTTTTGGTTTTGAGAAAGACAAGATGAACAAGTTAATTTACTGTACCATAGGATCTTTATGACTCTTATTTAGACTCTAGAGTGATACCGGTAAGCTTGTTTAAAAGTTATATTAAATAGACTTAAGTGTATTAGACTATTAGTTGCAAAGTCATTCAATTTTCCTTATTCCCTTTTGCTTTTAAAAATAAAAAAATAAAATAAAATAATAATAATTTCCTGTTGGTATTAGCATATAAGTAAGAAAATAAAACTCAAAGAAAATAGTAGACAGTTTTTCACACACTAGATATAGTTTGCTTACGTGCTGAAACCAAGAGCTGGTACATGCAATGATACAAACACTAAAAATGCATGCAAGCCAATACTTGGTTGTCTTAGTTGAACTTTGAACTAAGTACGACCTGCACAAAGAATATATACAAATATTATTCTGCAATAATCAACTCTCTTATTAGATCACATCATATATTAAACGAAAATAAAAATCAAATTACAACAACAAATAAAGAAGTAAAATCAAATGTTAAAAGTAGCTTAATAACGGATGGGCTTTCCTCCTCTGTTGAGGTCCAACGAGTAATAGGCCTCTTCATCCAAACCCAAAGACAACGGATGGGCTATCCTCCTCTGTTGAGGTCCAACGAGTAATGGGCCTCTTCATCCAAACCCAAAGACAACGAGTAAGACCATTTTATGCTTAATTGAAAAAAATTCAATTAGATTTTTAATTTTGCGTCATGTGTTTTATTTGATTTTTAATTTTGTACAAAGTGAATTATTGAGTGTAAAAATCGAAGAATCTAAATTCAATTAGATTCTAAATTGGATTTCAATTGAAATTCAATTTTGCACCAAGTATCCATCATCTAATTTTTTAATTTTTGTGACAAGTAAATCATTGAGTGTAAAAACCAAAGAGTTTAAATCCAATTAAGTTCTAAATCATAGGCCCTTGTGCTATCCTTTTGAAGGGAATTTCATTATCTTTAAAATGGATAAATATTTATTTTGATTGGACGGTTGGATCAAAAATTCAAACTTAGCAAAAACATGGCAAGCTTGGGATTTTGAACTCTTGGATCATTAGAATGATTAAATCAATGTAATTCCTCATTTTCTTACATTTTAAAAGTGTGGTTTTCATTTTTTAGGACTTAAATCAATATTTTGGCATGTTAATTGAGGCCTTACAAAATACGATATTAATAAATAAGAGGTTCCAAAAACAAAACAAAATCCTCGTTAAGATTGGCCCCACACCTCACAAGGGCATCAGCACATTTGTTCACTTCCCTATAACGGTGTTGATTTTTTACTAAAGGGATTTGCTTCAAACCGTCCTTTCAGTGCTAAAATTGAATCGTTTGCATTGGAAGGCTCATTTGTTTTGCTAAGTCAAAAACCAACTTGGCATCTAGCTCAATTTCGACGGCAAGAAGATTTAAGGAGATGCAAAGGTTAATCACATCTCTTAAAAGCCCAAAGCTCGGCTGTTACTTACTAAAATTGTTGTCTATATATAGAATCTATACTATAACCTTAAACTTCTTATTATATTTAGGGCCCGTTTGAGATCCACTTATTTTGCTAAAATTGAAAATTTTTTACTAAAAATACTATAAATAAAAATAAAAGTTAATTAAAATAATACAGTGAGACTTATGAATAGTACCAAAGAGTACAGTGTGACCCATAAATAGTAACAAAAATAAACTGAATAGTAAAATAAGTTAGCAAAAATAATTTTTGCCAAATGGACACTTACCATGGTTTGTTATTGAAAATTAATATATATATTAAAGGAAACTTACACTCCCACTCAATTTACTGATACCATCTCCATCACCCTTTTGGCAAATAGAGGAGGACACTGAGGAGATGGAGAGCTTTCCCTTAAAAAAAAAAAATATATATATATATATATATACAGGTGGCTCAATTAGATAAGTTATGAGCCAAAAATTGGCTTCCCTTACAACATGCCTCTTTTTTCATCATCTTTCTTTCTTCTCAGGGTAAAAAAGGGTAAAATCATTTAGTTGAAACTGAAAATTTTTTACTGAAAATACTGTAGATAAAATTAAAAAATAACTAAAATCGTACAGTGTGATCTATGAATAATACCAAAAAGTGCAATGGGACCCATAAATAGTAGCAAAAATAAGCTGAATAATAATAAAAATAAGCTAAGTAGTAAAAAAAAAAACTAACTTTTTAAGTCAATGTCAAACACCTTAGTGTGTTTCATAACTAAAAACAAGAGTTAACTTACGTTTTCATATATCATGTCAAAATAGTGGAGCACAAATACAAATTATTGTGTAAAAATATTTCATAACAGCAAGGTGAAAAGTTGTTATTGGTAGAAGATAAGATAATAAGTGAGAAACACTCTTGCCTAGTTGCCTTGTCTTTCTCACCAGTGCGGTTTCTCATGCCATCCTATTGTACGTTGTTATAATAAAAGTTGATGTTTTCAGCTAACAATGTTGGATCTAAAGGCTCCAGCCCTTGGCTCATATCATTAGCTATTCAAATCAATGCATAACATGTAGTAGCATATAGTACAAAGTTTTCTGATTCCACTGCTTGTTGGATAGAAAAGCTTTGTATGTATTCAACATAATTTTAACTCACTAACTTGAGCTTTGAATATTAAGAGATGATATCTTAAGTGGCCATTGTCCGCTAAATCATAAACCAAACAATTTGTGCTAACAGATCGAGTAATCGACAATAGGTAAAGAGATGAACACTTGTTTCTTTGGTAGGATATTCCTAGCTATCTCTAGATAAAACCCTTAAGTCACGTATAAATAAACTATCAATTATTTAAATGTGAGAATAGCACTTTTTAATTTAAGCATAAGTGGTTTTCAGAGACTTTTGCTTGAAAAAAAATATAGAGACTACGAAGTAAATAATAATAATGGTAAATTATATTTTGGCTCTTTTAGTTTTGGGGCTATTACCCATCTGGTCTCTAATTAAAGTTTCATTTTCTAATACTTTAGTACCTGAAGTTGTCTTTATTATTAATGTAGACCTTCCAAATAAGTCTAACTGCGATCCCTTAAATATTACATGCAAGCTTAAAAACAACATTAAGTTCCTAGAAACTTCTATCTCAAAAAACAAAAACAAAAAATAAATAAAAGTTCCTTAAAATTTCATCCATATTAGCAAGATAGCAACTTTGAAAATTGTTTTTTTTTTTTTTTTTTTTGCTTTGATTAAAAAACATATTCAGTCCAAGGGGTTAAAATGAACCCCTTGAGTTGGTAATATATATATATATATATATATATATATATATATATATATATATATAATATGAGGTACAAAGCACATTTTTTGCGCATGCTGGTTTGAAATACACTTCTTTCATTGTCTTCTTTGTACTTGTTTGGAATCTTTCTCTTGGTATGAGCTAGGTTTGAAACTCCGCCTTTTGGTCTACCTCCTGAGTAATGCTCAAGACACAAAAAAGTGCACAACTTTATGCCACAACTCGCCACGTGGCGAGTTGTGATTGGTGTAAGTGTGATGGTGGGCCATGTGGGGACACAACTGCACCAATCACAACTCGTCACGTGGCAAGTTGTGGCACAAAGTTATGCACTTTTCTGTGTCCTAAGCAGTACTCCTACCTCCTCGCCAAGCCTTTTCCCAATCGGTCATTCGTTACACTCTCATTTCCTAAATTTGACTCCAGTGTGTGGTTAAATCATCTCACTAGGAAAGACAATCTAGCCATATCGAGAGAACTGGAAGCTCTCAATTAAACAACCTAAGGGAGGTCCTTTCTTGGCTTAGGTGTGAAGATACTTGTGACAATGGTAGAGTGGGTCTCTTGAGAAGAAGAGACATTGGACCTTGATCCTTTGCTAAGGTAGAATTGGTTTTTTTTTTTTTTTTTTTTTTTTTTTTTTTTTTTTTTTAACTTTTGACTCCCTACAATAGAAATTTGAACACCTTGACCCTAAATTTTTTTTTAAAACCTAGCTAAAATAAGTTTGAATATGATCCTTTTAACATCTTGACCTTTTTAAACACACACACACACAAAAGCCCAACAACAATGCAATAGTGCGAATCATTCATGATTCTCATCTCAAACAATCTTGTACACAACCAAACAAATGTGATGTAGCTTTTAAAAGTCAAAATGATGCACATTTTTCTAAAAATGTCAAGATTCTATGTGTTTGGTACACATCAATTTTAAAAATAAGAAACCATTTCATTAAAAAAGAATGACTGTAACTAGGAAATTAACTGTTGCGAGATTATTCTTAATTACAGTGAGTACATATGCTTGATAAAGTAAGCAGAAAATATGCATCTTAAGTAGACCAATCAGATCAATAAAACATACGTATAAAAACCTACTGTCCAATAATGAAAACTAGACTGACCTCTCATCCAAGGTAGAGGAAATTTTGGGCCTAATACTGACTCCAACACCAACTATCACAATTAACTCCAATACCAACTATAACCCCAGTTTACAACTACAAAGATTAGGTCATTTTATAGTTGTACTCTGGTTATGTAATCTATTATAAACTCGATTTAAAACACTATTATTACTATTTTCATATGTGTTCTAATAAGTATTACTGTTTATTCAAAAAAAAAAATCAATTAACACAATAAATTCTTGAGTAATTGAAAAGTCTATATTAATAAACCAACTATGGATGAGCCTCTTAATTTAGAGAGAGAGAGAGAGAGAGAGAGAGAGAGAGAGAGAGAGAGAGAGAGAGAGAGAGAGAGAGAGAGAGAGAGAGAGAGAGAGAAGAGAGTGACAAAAGGCATCAGATGATAAAGAAACTGGATGGAAACAATAGAGAAGAAAACAATCTCAATGTAATTCTTTGATGGAGACATATTTCTTCAAAGTTCAATAAAAATGTCCTTTTTTTCTTTGATGGTGGAAATAAATTGAATTTGGAGTCATCATTTACACAGTCATGTTCCATTGAAGTTGAATACAAATGAAATCCATCTTTACAAAGGTTAAGACAAAACGCATATTTGGCTTGCCCAAGGCTAAGTCAAATCCATTTGTTGTATCCATCGGAATCCTCACTTGTTTTTCTCCTCTAGAAAGCGGAAGGAAATCTCTAGGCAAGCAAGCACTAAGGTCTAAGGGCCTCAGTCTATGATAATTACTAGTGCTAAAGCTATTCCACCATAGCATAGCCAAGTAAACATTTATAAAAATAATTTTAATTGGCATTTATTGAACAATCATTTATGCATAAATAAAAAAGACATTCACACGAACTAGTATAGTCCCACAAGCTAACATAGATTTTTCTAAAATTATCAACAACAAAAAAATGGAATTATCTAAATTGATTAAGTAAATTATTGAGTATTATTGGTAGGGTCAATATTCACATGCAAAATTAACATTATACACGCATGATATTTTAAACCAATCAATGGTTACGATATAAATAAATTTTTTTGATGAATCAATCAATTTTAGTAAATACAAACTAGAGTACATAGAGCCCTAAAGGGAACTACACTAGACGGAGGAATAATTTGTAAGCACCGAAAATACAAGCATAACAGTGTCACCTCAACACAGGCTAATAGACTAAGTCAGCCTATCCTTTAAAAACAAAATAATAAACCTACATAGCAAATAGAAATACAACCAAGGGATGAACCATGTAAACAAACCAACAGTTGTGACTACATCAAGACACTAGAATGCGCCATTTTGCAGAAGACTAGAAACAACAGCCATAATCATAGCCATATTATGTCTTCTTAAATGGCATACAAGGATTCAAGCCCCATTTGCCATATAATATCCTGTTCAAATTGAGTCATTGGCTTTGTAGTTACAAGAATACTTGTTGTTCATGCAGGATATAAAATCATTACTATTTTACTCATAAACATTTTTACCTTCTTTTGTACTGGGTATTCCAATAACTAGTTCATTTGATATTTATTAAAAAAAAGGTGAATTTTCAAGTTAATACAATTAAGTAACCACACTTTTTTTTCAAAGTTTTATACTGATCAATAATTCAACAACAAATTACTATAATCAAACTCAAAACAATAATTCAGCAACAACAGCAACGCTCAATCCCAAACATTTGTTGTCAGCTATGGATTCTCAACAAATTAGTCAAAATCAGACACATATATTCTTTTCCTTCAAAAATTGAACACAACATAGTAATTGAATCAACTATGATCTAGCAAAGCTTCAAACAAACTATTTGGAATACTGGAAGTAATACAATTAATTTATTTTGAGAGATATGCAAGTAGGCAAGAGATAAAAAAAGGATGTCCATGGCATCTAAATTACACTCAAAGAAATTGAATAAGTAGGTAATTCATAAGATATCCAAGATACATAACTATAATCTTCAAAGGGACAGGAAAAAAAAAAGTTCATAGTTGCTAATAATAATAAAAATCTTATGTTTTCAAGTATAGAGATTCATTCTAAAGTCTAAAAAATAAGAACATCACATACCTTAGAAATAGTTATCTTCTTCCACCACTTTTGTGGACATTCTTCTTCAATCTTCTAAGAATGATATGCTACTCTAATTTGACCATCCTCACAAGCCACTTTGGTTTTCCAATTTCAAACATAAGATATCCCATAAAAATTCCAAATATTGTTCCACATGCATAACCTATGGATATAGCTTGCCAATTAAACCCATTTTCATGCTCTAAATTTTCATCTTGTTGCAAGGTCGGTGGTGGTGGTTGCTTTGCCTCATGGTTGTCGCATGTTCTTGACAATGGAAACCCACACAATCCCAAGTTTTTGGTGTACGAATCATTGTTGAATGTATTGAATTGATTTCCTGAAGGTACGTGTCCTATGAGTTGGTAATGTGATAGCTTTAAGACTTCAAGCATCGTTAGATCTGCCAATTGACTAGGAATCTCCCCACCGAGCTTGTTGAAAGAGAGGTCTAACTATTCAAGATTGGTCAAATTACCAAATGATGATAGAATATAACATATAAGGTTACTGTAAGAAAAGTTGAGCCCCTTAAGTGATTTAAGCCTTCCAATCATCTTTGGCATTTCTCCTCTGAAACTATTGTTTGAAAAATCAATGCTTGTTAAGATGGTTAAGACTCTCTCAATCTCAATATACTGCCCTTTAACCATAACATGACCCATTACATTTTGGATTATGGACCTATATATATGTAGATATATCACATATATATATATATATATGTGTGTGTGTGTGTGTGTGTGTGTGTGTGTGTATCATGTACATATATATTTTCTATTCTTCTCCAAAAAAAAAAAAAAAATCTGATTTTCTAAGGTATCATCCTAATTAAAATTTTATGTTTCAAACCATTTCTCAACAAAATAATAATAATAATTGCTAAGTTATTTAATTATTTAATTCTTTTTGCAATTTTCCTTCTCTTGAATAGAATAATACACTTCCATTCAATAAATATGCATTCTTGACTACCCATAATGCTTATGCTATTGAGAGAGAGCCATCTCACACTAGAGTTCCTCGAGCTACCTTTAAAAATCTAGAAGACAGCATCACTCAACAGCTAAATGTAAGTTCTTTTTTGTAAGTCTTTTCTTTTACATCTTCCTTCTTCTTATTATTTTATTATTTTATTTTTATTTTTTTGGATTACCAAACTAGCATTCTTTATTTGTAGAATGGAGTTCGCGGCTTGATGCTAGATATGTATGATTTTGAAGGAGATGTATGGTTGTGCCATTCTTCTAAAGGACAATGCTATGAGATTACTACATTTGTTAAGGTTTTGAAATCCGGACCGTTCATTGAACCGTAAAATGGAGAGGTACAAGGTTTTTGAGGTCAAACCAAGGTTGAATTGGGGTTGAACCGTGATGATGTCATAATTAATTTAATAATTAATTAAAGCCTAAATATAGATATTAAATTTATAAAACTAGCAAAATTGACTAATATATCTATACATGTGAGGGAAATTTAATGATTTTCAAGCATATATTTAATAATTAAATAAGAAAGTTAATAAAATAAAATAATAACCATGAAAACATTAAAATTTATGATTAATTTTTGAAGTAAAGTTGAATATTTTTGAAGGATTTTAATTATAATTTTTTTTTAATTCCTTGTAAGAGATGGATAATTTAATTAAGTAGAATAAAATTGTGTTAAGTTGTTTTTATAAAATAAAAAATAAAAAAAATAAAAAATAAAAATTTGCTAAGGGGTTGGACCTCACAGTTCTTGCCACCGATTCTGCATGAACCATGCGGTCCAATCCCGGTTTTAGGGGTTCACGAAATTGCCACATATGCCCGGTTCTCTATGCTTAAAAAACCGGATTTCAATCCAGTTCTCGGTTTTCCTGGTCCGACCTCTCAATCCGGTCCGGGTCTGAAAACAGTGGCATTTGTATGTATACTTTATCCCTACTAAACTAACTTTAAAATTATGTTTGGAATGAAGGGAAGGAAGTCGGAATAAACTAAACATTACTAACATTCCTTTCTACTCTTATCTTTTCTCTGTCCCTCCAAACATAAGATTAGATTATGTATTGATGGGAAAAAAATTATTGACATAAATTGTCGTTTACTTATATTTTATACATAATAGGAACCAGCTATAGACACTCTGAAGGAAATTGAAGCCTTCTTATCAGCAAATCCAATAGAAATTGTCACATTGATCTTATAAGACTATGTTGAAGCTCCTAATGGATTGACAAAGGTCTTCACCAATGCAGGGTTAATGAAATATTGGTTTCCTGTGAAAAACATGTCAAAAAATGGTCAAGATTGGCCACTAGTAAGTGACATGGTTGCTAACAACCAAAAGCTACTTGTATTCACTTCAATTATGTCCAAGGAAGAAAGTGAAGGCATTGCTTACCAGTGGAATTACATGGTTGAAAGTCAGTGTAAGAAGCGTTCATTAATATATATATTCAATCTAAAGTTTTGTTCTTGTATCATCATGCAACTTTCAACCTGTCTTCAATTACTCAATCATCCAATGGACTGGTAATTGTCTATTATTAATATAGTCCACAATAAAAATGGATTTCACTGGTAAATAGTTATGATATTCACCAAGAGTCTTGTAGTTTAATAGCACTGTCTGTTTTCTTTATAAGAAGAATCGCTGTTCAAATCTCGATTTCTCTCCCATTATTGCACCTTCTGAATTATTAAAAATAAAAAAGACACATTCAATGATTAGGTATGACCCAAGTCCTTAATTTCCTTTACTACTGAATGTATCTTTTTTTCTTTCCCATTTTTAATCTTTTTGAAATTGAAAATTTGCAAATGGAAATGGTGGAATGCATACAGGAAATTATTTCAATAGGGAAACATCATCACCGCTAGATGACAGAACCAAGTCTTTAGTTTTGGTGAATCATTCCTCAACAATTCCCTTCAAGCAAATTGCATGTGAACATAACTTGTATCATCTCGCACCCTTCGTACATCATTATCATTGTTCGTACCTTCATCTCTTGCCCTCGTTTCTCCTTGACCCTTTGTCTATTCGTGACAAAAAGGGGGAGAGTATACTCTAGAGAGTATACCGGAGAGTTTTCGTCATTTTTATATGACTCTTGTGCACATCCTTAGGGAGAGAAATTCTATTTCTCGTACACATCCTTAGGGGGGGGGAGATATTTCATAAGGAAGATGCATATACCAAGGGGGAGAAGACATTGTGTTAATAAGAAAACTCTGTTTTGTTTGCTTTTCTTTATGGTTGTTTTCTTGTTTGCTTTATGATGCTTTGAGTTATGTTTAGTATCTACGCTTTGTTGTTCTTATTGCATCATGTTTATATGTTGGACATGCTTACTTCCTTATGCTATTATGCTTCATTGAATGCAAGTTTGAATGATCATTTGCTTTGCTATGTGATTATTGTAGTCATTTTTATATGACTGTTTTTGGTATGATCAAGTTGCTCATATGTTTCACATCATGTTTACTTGATCGCAATTTACTTGTTACATTATACTTGTCCTTTTATTAATTGTTTTACCTTGAAGGTCTAATGTGTTTTGTGCAAGTGTTTCAGGTTACAGGTATATATGTTCCAAGTTCATCACAGCTCCTATGATTCATGATAGGGGGAGTGATATGAGAAAGAGAGAAAGAGCTTTGTGTTATATTAACTATGTTTTTGCTTTGCTCATAGTTCATAATTATGCTTAGCTATTTAAAATATTTTGATTTGTACCCTTACTTTGTAGCATAGTACTTATTGATTAATGTTATGCATTTTCTTTAAGTACATCACTCTTTTGCCCTTTGTTGGATTTTTATCCTTGATGCATTTACTTAGTACTTATGTATCGGTTGAGTGTTAGACATGCAAATGATACTTTGCATTGAGCTTATTAGCTTGCATGTTCAGATGTTCATTTATTGTGTGAATGAGCATTGTGGTCACTATTTATAGTGATTGTTTTTGGTCAAGTCTTGGGTTATTCTTTAATTCCATTTTTGCTTGATCGCATTATGCTTGTTCCATATGCATTACAAGTTTTCTGTATACAATGATCATATTGTGTTGTTGTGTTTCAGGATATACTTGTTCTTATGGTTCAAGAGCTTCACAGATTCTAGAGTTAGGTGTGAGTGAGTTTTGTTCAATTGTTCCCAACTCACATGTTAAGTCTAGAGTTTGTTTTAGGATTTTGTTATGGAATAGCCAAAATGGGAGATTGTAAGGTTGAATTTAATCAACCATCTTGTTAGCTTTATTCCGTGCCAAATTTGCTTGTAATTTAGCAATTAGTAACCTTGTGTTTAGGTGGGAATCATGTAAGGGTAGTGTGTGAGAGAGTGTGAAGAAATGCTCAAGACTGTGTAGTGAAGTAGGGACTCGCGGCTAGATCTCACGGCTAGCTCGCAGCTTGCAAGCCGCCAGAAGATGCACACGAGTGAAGCATGTAGAGAAGCTGAACCGTCATGCCAACTGTAGCACTACAGGACAAAAAGTCTAGACTGGCCATTCAGTTAGTTCGCGGCTTGGACTCGCGACTCAGTCAAGTCGCGAGGCCAAGTCGCCAGTCCACTCTGTTATGGAAAAACTGACTCTTCACATTCCTTTCTCACTCCAGTATAAATACCCCATATACCCACGAGATATTGAGAGCTTCCAGAGAGAATTTTGAGAGAGAAACTCTAGAGAAAAATAAGATTGACTCATCCACAATCTTTACATAGTGACTCTTCAAATTCCTCAACTCTCACCCTTACCATTGTTACATCCTTGAGAGGTACATTAGCCAAAACATTTTCTCACCATACCCATATCTGTGAAAAGGCTATTTGGTGCTTGGGAAGCAGTTAGGAAGGAACCAATTCATATTGGTTGATGCTATGGATTATAGCAGAATCCGGTAAGCTAAAGAAGACAAAGGTTCGGCGTAACCTCGTTGGAGCAAGAAGCTTGGAGGGCTTAGATACACTGGGTAGATTAGGCTTGGAGGTTTTTCTGCTGTTCATGTATCACAACTTCATTCTTTAGTGGATTATTTACCGCTTGGAAGGCGGCGGAGAGGTTTTACGCCGAGGGCTTTGGTTTCCTCTTCGATAACACATCGTTGTGTTGTCCTTGTGTTTGCATCTCTCTTCCCTTAATCTTTACAATTTAATTTTTGCTGTGGATGTGATTTTATTTGGTTTAGATTATTTATCAATTCTGTTATAAGCTTATGTTCATTTTCCGCACATATATTGTTTGATATTAAGGTTGAATTGATAATTTGTAAATTGGGAGTCTAAACACTCAAGGTGTTTTATACAAGGTTTTCAAACCCAGACCGTTCATTGAACCGTAAAAGGGAGAGGTTTAAGGTTTTTAAGGTCGAACTGAGGTTGAACCGGAGTCGAACCTTGATGACATCATAATTAATTTAATAATTATTTAAAATATAAATAAATTAATTAAACTTAAGAGAGGAGTATTCTTATTATCTTTTTCTTTTGCTTTTTTTTTTGGTTAACTGTGGACTTATTATAAAAAAAAGTGTAGTGATTTTCTGTTTTTATATTTTTCAGATCAACGTGGCACTCTAATTTTTATAAAACTATATAAAAAAAAAAAAAAAATTGAATAACTTAGAAATCAAAACGTGACATTGTCATTTCTTTTAATCTTCTCTGATTACCTCCACCTACCTTCACTTTCATTTAATGCCCCACCTACCTCCACTTTCTTTTAATCTTATCTGATTACCTCATTGACTCATTCTTCTCTACTTTTCAGTTTTCAGTCTTTTCTTTTCTCTTCGTCAGTTTCTAAGTTTAACTCTACTCTCTCTTCTGCAGATACGGAAGAAGCATCAACGGCGACGCTAAGATGTAATCTACCAAAAAAATATTACCTTTTGTGTTGGGGGGCATAAGTAGGATTTCTTTCTAGTAATTTACTAAGAATATTTTTCTCTTTTTTCCCTTAATTTTATTTCTATATATGGGTCGGTTTTGAAAATCAGCTCCGATTGTGTCACCGCACTGGCGTCGGAAAGGTCATCAAGTTTCGTTCGCCGGCATCGGCTTGTTCAGTCGGCCCAAAGCTCGGTACTGTTTGGTCGGTGAGGATCCGTTTTTCTCTGTTTTTTTTTTTTTTTTTAAAGGTTTAGATTCAAAGGGAAGTAGGGAACCGTGAGAAGCGGTTTGATCCCGGTTCTCAGAACCGTGAGATCTGACCGCGGTTCACACAGGTCCCTTTTTTTTCCCATTGAACGGTTCTTGAAGCTAAAAGAACCGCAAAAAGGAGCGGTTCGAGGTTTTTCTGGTCGGACCATACGGTCCGGTCCGGGTTTCAAAACCATGGTTTTATACACTATTTGAACATTCAATAATCACACACAAGACAGTATTTACATAGTTCGGCAATTTACCTACGTTCACAAAGTTGCTAGGATTTCACTATTTTCAAGAAAAAAAATACAAAGTGTGGCAGTACAATTTTTTTCTCTCAAAAACAACATAAAACTCTAATCTCCAAAACAATAATTTTTATATCTTGCGCACAGAATTCACAATGAGCTACAAAATGAGCCAAAAAATTTTCCTAGGAGGCCCAAGCCTCTACTCTATGGACTGAGCCTCAAAAAATCTCTTATTAAAAACTGTAACAATATTATTTTGGGTCGGGTCATAATCCTGATCAAACACAACTAAGCTCCACAAAGCCTAACAAATCTCCTACTTTGACACTAGTTTAATCACCAACTTCATCCGCAATCCTCCAAAGATAATCTCTCATCACTGTAACTCGTCCTCCTATCCTCAAGTTAGAAGACCAACTGAAGCTACACATAGCTTCAGCTTCTCAATAATGACACCCTTAGTCAACATGTCTGCTAGGTTCTTAAATCCACAAATCTTCTTAAGTATTACCAGTTTATCTTCAACAAGGTAACGGATAAAATGGTATCTCATCTATATATGCTTTGATTTTGAATAAAAAGCCAAATTTTTAGCAAGAAAAATTGCACTCTGACTATCACTGTGTAGAATGCTTATCTTTTGCTTCTTACCCAATTCATCCAAGAAACTATGTAGCCAAATTATCTCTTTTCCAGCTTCAGTCGCTGCAACATACTCAGCTTCTATAGTAGATAAAGCAACCATCTTTTGTAAATTTGAAGCCCAAGATATAGCTGTACCACCCAAAGTAAATACAAACCCAATAATACTCTTTCTACTATCAATATCACCTACTAAATCAGTATCTACATAATCTTGCAGTTTCAAACTTGTACCTATGAAGCAAAGACATGTATCTGTTGAACCTCTCAGATACCTCAAAATCCACTTGACTGCCTCCCAATGCTGCTTTCCTGACCTACTCATGTATCTTCTCACAACTCTCACTGCATGTGCAATGTCTGGCCCTGTACACACCATAGCATACATCAAGCTGCCAATAGCTGAGGCATAGGGCACCCTGCTCATATGGTCTCTTTCTTCTTTTGTCTTCGGTGACTGTTCTTTACTTAGTCTGAAATGACTACCCAAGAGTGTGCTCATTGGTTCAGCTTCATTCATGTTGAACCTACTAAGAATCTTCTTCACGTATTCTATCTGTGAAAGCTTCAATGTGTCATTAGCCTTATCTCTGATGATTCTCATACCAAGGATTTGGTTTGCAAATTGTTTTGACAATTACTTCTTCAAATTATTAATCTCCACAGTGTTAGACCCCACAATGAGCATATCATCCACATACAATAGTAAAATGATGTAAGAATTGTCAAAGAACTTAACATAGTAACAATGATCAACTTCACACCTCTTGAACCCAGTTCTATACATAAAACTGTCAAATTTCTTGTACCACTATCTTGGAGCTTGTTTTAGGTCATACAAGCTCTTTCTTAGTTTGCAGACTAGACTCTCTTATCCCTGAACAATAAACCCTTCTGGCTGACTCATGTAAATATCTTCCTCCAAGTCACCATGAAGGAATGTCGTCTTCACATCTAATGGCTCCAGATGTAGATTCTCTGAAGCCACCATTCCCAATACCAATCTAATTGTTGACATCTTCACAATTAGAGAAAATATTTCTAAGTAGTCAATGCTTTTCTTCTGTTGGAACCCTTTGACAAGTAATCTGGCCTTGGAGCGTTTGCTACCATCATGCTCATTCTTTATTTTGTATACTTACTTGTTGTGCAAAGCCTTCTTTCCTTTTGGCAATTCAATCAGTTCCCATGTCTAATTCCCCAACAAAAAGTCCATCTCATCTTTCATGGTTAACTCCCATTTGCTTAAATTTTCATCTTGCAAGGCTTCATCATAACACTCTAGCTCAACGCCATCAGTCAAAAGGAGATAATCTAGAGCATGTGAATAACACTGTAGAGGTCTAGTGATCCTGGAAGATCTACGAACTTCAACTACAGGTGTACTTTGATATACTTGTGGATTTACGTTCTCCTTATCTTCCTCACCCATTTTCTAGACAGTATTTTTAGTCAATTCATCTAAGTTGACAAACTCATATTTCTTTTGATCTATCTCTATAAAATCTGGCACTACAGTTGATCTGTCCTTGTACATAACCTGTTCATTAAATATCACATTTTTGCTTCTAATGATTTTTCGGTTTTGTGCATCCCAAAATCAATGGCCAAATTTCTCATCACCATAGCCAATGAAAAAACATATTTTAGACTTTGCATCAAGTTTACTACGAGCATCAAAATCAATATGAACATAAGAAACACAACCAAAAACTTTTAAATGGGAAAACTTTACCTCTTTACCGCTCCAAACCTCTTCAGGAATTCTAAACTCCATGGGAACTGATGGTCCTCGGTTTATCAAGTAAGCTGCAGTACTAACAACATCAGCTAAGAAAGTTTTTGGTAATCCAGCATGCAACCTCATACTCCTAGCAGGCTCATTGAGAGTTTTATTCATGCGCTTAGCCACACCATTCTGCTGTGGTGTCCTAGGAATGGTCTTCTCCATTCTAATTCTATGTGCAACACAATACTCATTGTACCCTCCATCTATGTACTCTCCTTCATTGTTTGACCTCAGACATTTTACTTTCAAATCTATTTCTGTCTCAACCATAGCCTTCCACTTCTTAAAAGTCTCAAATACATCAGATTTATTTTTCAGAAAATAAACTCACACTTTTCTACTTGAGTCATCAATGAAAGTGATGTAATACCTTGAACCTCCAAGGAATACAACCGGAGAAGGCCCCCACAAATTAGTGTGTACTAACTTCAATTTTTTAGCCTTCGTTGTCCTACTAGTTTTCAAGAAGCTCACCATTTTCTGCTTTCCTAAGATGCAGCTTTCACACATGTCAAAACTAATAAACTTCAGTTTTGGTAGTTTCTCTTTTGACAGTAGCATTTTCATCCCTTTCTCACTCATGTGACCAAATCTGCGATGCCATAGACTTGCATCAATACTTGCTTTAGCAACTACAACTGTGTCTCTTGGACTTGAGGTCATATACAAAGTACCAATTTTCTTCCCATGAGCCAATAACATGGCTCCCTTTGTAACCTTCCAGGTACTAACAACAAATAGTATTGCATGCCCTTCATCATCAAGTTGTCCTATAAAAATCAGATTCTTCCTTAGGTCAAGAATATGTCAAACTTTCTGCAGTAACAAGACAGACCCATTAGGTAGTAAAATCCAGACAGCTCCCATACCCACAACATCCAAGGCTTCTCCATCAGCAAAATATACCTTACCAAAATCACCTTCAACATAATTCTATATGATTTCTTGGTATGGAGTGGTATGAAATGAATCTCCTGAGTCCAAAACCCAATCATCAAGTGGACAATCTACTGCAAGAAGTAGTGCATCCTATACCTCTTCTATTACAGCATTAGCAGAATCATCTTCATTCTTCTTCTTAAGATTTTTGCAGTGCCTCCTAAATTGGCTAGATTTGCCACAGTTCCAACATTGCACTTGTTGGCTAGATTTAAATTTACTTTTGTTGCGATTGGAATTTCTGGATTTTGATCAGCCTTGATTTGAATTCCTGTCATTATCTCTACCTCTTGTCTTAAGGTTTAGGGCAGAACCAGATCTTGAGGTTTCACCTGCATCTCTTCTGCGAATCTCCTCAGCCAAAACTAGATCTCATATGTCATTGTACTTTAGCTTTTCTTTTCCAATAGAATTGCTTACTGTCATTCTCATAGTCTCCCAACTATTTGGCAAAGAAGCCAAAACGATCAGTGCACAGATCTCATCATCAAAATCAATTTCTACAGAAGACAGTTAATTTGTGATGGTGTTAAATTCATTCAGATGTTGCGCTACTGATGCATTCTTTGCCATCTTCAAATTGAATAGTTTCTTCATTAAATGCACCTTGTTGTTTGCTAACAGCTTTTCATACATACCAGATAAAACCTTCATCAGATCTACTATAGTCTTCTCCTTCACAACATTGTGTGCAACAGACCTTGACAGAGTTAATCTGATAACTCCTAGTACTTGTCTGTCAAGAAGAGTCCATTCATCATCTTTCATAGTTATAGGTTTCTCCCCCAAAAACGATAGATGCAACTTCTTCCCATAAAGGTAGTCCTTGATTTGCATCCTCCAAAATCCAAAGTTTGTGCCATCAATTTTTTCTATTCCAGACGCATTTCTTGTTTCCTCTGCCATTGCTCCCACTCAAACCTAACCCTAGGCTCTGATACCAATTGATGGGAATATACACGAAATTCCCAAATTTGTGAGATGCAAAAAATAGAGAAAAATATACACCAAAGAAAAATAATCATACACAAGGCAGTATTTACGTGGTTCGGCAATTTGCTTACGTCCATAGAGTTGCAGGGATTTTACTATTCTCAGGGAAAAAAATACAGAGTACGGCAGTGCAATTTTTATTCTCTAAAAAACAACATAAAATCCTAATCTCCAAAACAACAGTTTTTATGCTAAGCCTCAGAAAATCTCCCATTAAAAACTGTAACAATATTATTTCGGATCGGGTCATAATCCGAATCAGACATAACTAGGCTCCACAACACTCAACATTTGGTACATTTCAATTGTAAAATATCTATTAGTAAATAACTAAATGAGTTTTTTTTTTTTTTTTTAATTTGAGAATGAATAACTAAATGAGTTAATTTAATTATTTTGTCCAAATTTATTAGTACATGAAGTCATTTAAGAATTTTTTAATTAATATTGATCAAGCAATAAGATCTTTTAAATAATACATCTTATAAATGTTTTCATTTAAATTTTTAATGGTAAAAGAATTCTTAAACAATATCATTTACTAACTAAAAAATAGGAGAATCTAGCCTTTTGCCCCTATTTGGCAAAAAATTTGGCAATATGCCCCTGTTTGCAAACTATATAGGTGCGTGCCCCTATTTCGAAACTCGATTACCTTAAAATCGAGTTATGCCCGATCAAACTTAAAAATAAAAAATAAAAAAAATAATAGCATAGAACTCGATTTTAAGGAAATCGAGTTCCAAAACGCCACTATAGGGCTAAAAAACGCCACTATAGGGCTCCCTCAACCTACCATGGGACAATCACACTTAGGAAAAAAAAATTGTAGGAAAATGCCGCTATAGGGCTTTAAAACATCACTATAAGGCTTAAAAATGCCACTATAGGGCTCCCTAAACCTGGTATGGGGTAATCACACTTTTTAAAAAAAAATTGCAGAAAAACGCCGCTATAGGGCTTAAAAATGCCGTTATAGGGCTTAAAAACGCCACTATAGGGCTCCCTGAACCTTGTATGGGACGATCACACTAAAAAAAAATTTGCATGGAACTCGAGTTATAAGTTTGATCGGGCATAACTCGATTTTCTACAAATCGAGTATTTAATTGAAACTCGATTTTAAGGTAATCGAGTATTGAAACAAGGGCACGCCCCTATATAGTTTGAAAACAAGGGCATATTGCCAAATTTTTTAAAAATTAAGGGTAAAATGCCAGAATGTCCCTAAAAAATATACATAGTGACATTATTGGTTAGTTTCACATCAACACCATAGTAAAAAAAACAATCCTAATTATTTTTTAGTGATACTATATTTAGTACAAATTTTACAATATATAAGTCTTACAAATCTATATAATCTATATGTATATCATATCATATACTATATAATAAAAGTTGAGCTTAGAAGCCGTTGTTGCGCCAAGTGACTTCACTAAATTGTAGCAATTTTTTCTAAATTGTGATTGCGCTAAGCGACTTCAGTTATTAGTTCTTACCATTTTTTTAGATGAAATAACAATAAATTTTTTAACAAAACATGCAACATACGTCTAAGTTTTAGTTAATAGAAACAACTTATTTTTTCTTATTAATTTCTTTAGATAAAGTAACAAAAATTATTTTAACAAAACATGCAAAATACATTTTAGATAAAATAACAATAAGTGTTTTAACAAAATATGCAACATGCATCTAAGGTTTAGTTGATAGAGACAACAACTTATTTGTTCTTATCAATTTATTTAAATAAAGTAACAATAAATTTTTTAACAAAACATACAACATGCATCCAATTTTCAATTGATAGAGACAAAAACATATTCTTCAATTTCTTTAGATAAAGTAACAATAAGTGTTTAACAAAACATGCAACATGAATTTTAGATAAAAAAAAATAACAATTTTCTTAACACACATGTCAAATTTCATGCCAATTGGATGTTATTTACTACTCAATCCATAAAATTAATTTTTATTCATAATTTTAGATTAGAAAAACTTGAAACATAATTATTTAATTGATGACATAACTATTGATCTTTAATCTTCTAGAAATTTTGTATGCATAGAGGATATAAGAAAAAAAAAATGTAAGCATTAAAGGTGGATTTGTAAAAATTCATATCTAATAAAAAGTTATTGAGTGAAGTTGTTATAGTTGTAAACATTGGCTACAACCAAGTTCATAGCCAAACTTTGTCCAATTTTTAATTTCTTTCTTAATTAATAGATTTTTTTTGGGAGGAAATTAGGTAATAGAATTATAATTAAATTAAATCGTCCATTTATATAAATATGGATAAATGATAGTTACAACAATGGGGGTAAGGAGATTTGAACTCTAGTCAATCTTGTGGAAAGCATTAGGAAGTGCCAATTGAGTTACAAGGTTTTTAGCTTTTAAAAATTAACACAATTACAACTCATAAGACCCAATTTTTGGCAATAGGATATATTTTGATATTGAGTTGCCGTGCTCTATTATTTATGGGAAAATTATTGAATACTCCAGAAGTACCATAAATTCGTAATCTCCCCCTTTCACATGAATTGTAGGTCCTACTATGAATTTAATTAGTAGAACCTACAATTATGTGAGAGGGGAAAATATGTATTTATGTTATTCCGGAAGTATTCTATAATTACCCTTATTTATGAGCAAGGTTTTTATATAACCTGGATTGCAAAAAATTTTATGCAACTCACTACATGGTGGTTAAAAAACCATTCACAAGTATTATTTAAGTAAGTAAAATAAGTCATTAAAAATGTTAAGTAACTGTTACCAAAAAAAGAAGTTATATGAGTATGATGAGTAAATGTAAATAGTTTTTTTTAACGGACATGTAGTGTGTAGCATAAAAAATCCTGCAACCTAGATTGCGTAAAATCCTTACCCGTTATCCTACAATTATTTCCATAAATTTTTTCTTTTCACAAATAAATGGGAAGTTAAAATTGAAAAATGAGTCTCAGGTGTACTCGCTACTAACACACTTTCCTTTTGCTACCGTAAATCAGTGTGCTGTCATTCCCAACTTTACTTGTAACTGATATTTACTCAAACGTAATTGTCTAATTGCCTTGTGTGGATAGCCAACCCAAGGTTCACATTTTTGTTGCTTCTGAGCATATTCTATGTACGTACCTTTCTATTCCTCATGAAAGTTCTATTAAATTTCCTTTGATTTCTCAGACGAAACTGAGGCATATCATATTACTATTTTGTAGTTGTCGAGGAACACCATCTTATACATACACCCATTGGATTCTGTGTGTATCATTCTTGGACTTTCGATCGCCACACCTTTGCCAAATGGATCTCCGGGCAAGTTTGGTTTTGATCACTGCTTCTCTATTCTTTAGTGTTGCTAAAGCTTGCTCCAATGGAGACTGCAAGGTTTGTGTCTCCTTTCAATTTTTAGACTACTTTTGTATAATAAAAATCTTATGGGTTTAGCTCTAAGTTCTTCACTCGTTTCCATGTGTAGCTACTTGACCCATGCTCGTCCGATGGAGATTGCCAAGCTGGGCTCTATTGTTTCTCTTGCCCTCTAGAATTTTCAGGCAGTAGATGTGTTAGATCAACCACTACAAACCAATTCAAGCTCCTGGTATTGTAATTCCTCTCTCAAACTGCACACACATCCAATTTTTAGTTTTCTTTTTTTTTTTTAAATATATATATATATATATAAAGCTAAGTTTGATGCTCCTATATATATTATGTAATAAGCTCTCAAATACTTATCCTTCCAATTTCGTGAAGAAAAAATGTGCCTTTCTAGGATAAAAGTCTCTGTCAATATCAAATTATCATTTTTCTTTGTTTCTTGTTTTAGTGTTTATTTTTCTTTTCTTGATTATGTATTTTATCGATCATTGAATATGGCTTTTGGACCTCATCCAAAAAAAAAAAAAAAAAAAAAAAGAAAGAGAAAAAGAATATGACTTTTGGACGGCTGTTGAGGTAATAGCCATTAAAATTTATCATGGCCACGTAATCATGATTCCTGACCCAAATATTTGGCGAATATTGGGAATTGGTAAGAAATTGTATTCGGCCCAGTGGGGCCGTTGGCTGGTTTTAGGGCAAAAATGGCCCATTACCATCAATTTTGGAAATAATTTGCTCAGAAACACTGTTTCCGAACTATATAGCAATCTACCACTTTTTCGGGCCTATAGCGGCGTTTTCCTGAAAAAAAAATTTATAAGTCCCATAACAGGTTCAAGGGGCCCTATAGTGGCGTTTTTAAGCCCTATAGTGACGTTTTTGGGCCCTATAGCGGCGTTTTCCTGCAAAATTTTTTTGTAAGTCCATAACAGTTTCAAGGGGCCCTATAGTGGCGTTTTTAAGCCCTATAGCGGCGTTTTCCTGCAAAAATTTTTTTTTGGTCCCCATAACAGGTTCAAGGGGCCCTATAGTGGCGTTTTTTAAGCCCTATAGTGACGTTTTCGGGCCCTATAGCGGCGTTTTCGGAAAAAGTGGTATTTCCCTAATTATTTCCGAAACAGTGCTCTGTTGCTAAATATTTCAAAAATTAATGCTAATGGGCCATTTTTGCCCTGGTTTTAGGATATATGACCATAACATGGCCCATTTCATTTTGAATTACGGACTATAACATGGCCCATGTATATGTAGATATATCATGTATGTATATATTTTCTGTAAGATATTAAATTCTAAATTCCAATCAAGTTGGATGTTCTAAGGTATCATCCTAAATAAAAATTTAAGTTTCTGACTATTTCTAAAAATAATAATAATAATTGCTGAATTATTAATTTAATTATTTATTTTTGTAATTTTCCTTCTCTTGAATAGAATAATACACTTCCTTTCAATAAATATGCATTCTTGACAACCCACAATGCCTATGCTATTGAGGGAGAACCATCTCACACGGGAGTTCCTCGAATTACTTTTACAAATCAAGAAGACAACATCACTCAACAGCTAAATGTAAGTTCTTTTTAATTTTCAAGTCTTTTCTTTTACATTTTTTAAATGAATGATAATTTGTGCAAATCTTCCTTTTTTATTTTAATTTAAATTTTTTTTGGATTGATTCAACTTTTTGGACTGCCAAAACTAGCATTCTTTATTTGTAGAATGGAGTTCGCAGCTTGATGCTAGATACGTATGATTTTCAAGGAGATGTATGGTTGTGTCATTCTTATGGAGGAAAATGCTATGACATTACTGCATTTGTATGTGCACTTTGTCCCCACTAAACTAACTTTTTAAGGTTCTATTTGGAATGAAGGAAAGATAGTCGGAATATACCAAACATTAGTAACCTTCCTTTTTAGGGATGGCAATTTTGCCCAACCTCGCTTAACCCGCTCCTCCCCGCTTTGCCTCGCATGGGTTTTCCCCACCTCGCAAAGGTGGTGGGACAAGGATGGGGCAAGATTTTAACCCTACGCCACGGGGCGAGGTGAGGATGGGTTTAGATTTCTTAGACCCATCCTGCCCCGCCCCTCCCCGTCCCCACCCCGCCCCATGTTGCTAAGGAGTTATAATTGTAAATTTTTCATACCCTAGAACCCTACTATTTAAGCAAATATATCAATATTAGCTTATTTTATTCTACCCAATGTGGTTCTCTACCTTTATTTTATTCTGCACAATATTAGTTTTTTTTTTTTTTTTTTTTGTAATTGTCTTGTTAAATACTTGGATATATTATTCAATTTTTTTTCTAAAAATTGATTTAATTTGATGATGGGATAAATTTAGTTGTAATTTCAAGTATATTTTTATTAATGATATAGGTTTCATTAAAAAAATTGTACTAGTTGCAAGGCAAATTAACAAAAAGTAGAGTTTTACAGGGTGGAGCAGGGCTCCGCAGGGCCCCAAGGGGCGGGGACGGGGTGAGAAAGTTTTTCCTGTCATGTGGGGCAGTGCGGGGCGGGGCAGGGATGAGGCAAAACAATACCATGCGGGGCAGGGACGAAGATCCCATTCTTTGGCACCGTTCCGCCCCATTGCCATCCTTATTCCTTTCTACCCTTTTCTCCCTCCATCCCAACATAAGATAGATTATGCGTTAGAGGAAAAATAATTATAGAGCATAAATTGCCTTAAATTTTATGCATAATAGGAACCAGCTATAGACACTCTGAAGGAAATAGAAGCCTTCTTATCAGCAAATCCAACAGAAATTGTCACAGTGATCTTAGAAGACTATGTTCAAGCCCCTAATGGATTGACAAAGGTCTTCACCGATGCCGGGTTAATAAAATATTGGTTTCCTTTGAAAAACATGCCCAAAAATGGTCAAGATTGGCCGCTAGTAAGTGACATGGTTGCCAACAACCAAAGGCTACTTGTATTCACTTCAATTAGGTCCAAGGAAGAAAGTGAAGGCATTGCTTACCAGTGGAATTACATGGTTGAGAATCAGTGTAAGAAGCGTTCATTAATATATATTTTCAATCTAAAATTTTTTTCTTGTATCATTATGTAACTTTCGGCCTTTGAGGTTATAGATACTCTTCAATTACTGGATCTTTCAATGGACTAGTTGTTGTCTATTATTAATATTAATATAGAGTCCACAATAAAAATGGATTTCACTTTTAAATAGTTATAATGTTCACTCATACTATTATATTTTAATGGCGGGAAAATAGTAAGAGTTTGTGTTTTGGTTTGCTTCCTTGAAAATATTTCAAAAGCAGCTATTTTTATATTTATATATTCAGACGTACATACGTATTTAGATAAAAGTTTGTTTACAAGTTAACATATAATTATACTATTGTATTTGGATTACATGAGAACTCCTACATACTATCATATTGCTTTAGTGATTGATGATCATCAGATGCCTTAATTTTAGCTGTAGATAATGTTATCTCAATAGGCATTATATGTTTTCCTTTATAAGGAGAACATAGTTCAAATCTGCCTCTCCTATGGTTATAACTACTAAATTATTAAAAATAAAAAAGACTCATTAATTGATTGGATAAGACCCAAGTCCTAAATTTCCTATACTAATGAATGAATCTTTTCTTCCCTTTTTTTTATTATTTTTTCAAATCGAAAATTTGCAGATGGTGATGGTGGAATGCATGCAGGAAATTGTCCCAATAGGACAGAATCATCACCGCTAGATGACAGAACCAAGTCTTTAGTTTTGGTGAATTATTTCCCAACTATTCCCTTCAAGCAAATTGCTTGTGAACATAACTCAGCGAATCTGATTAACATGCTCCATACTTGTTTTGGTGCCGCTGGCAACCGGTGGGCTAACTTTGTTGCTGTTAATTTTTACAAGGTGTGTCAATTTTCCTCCCTTGTTTCATTCTCTTTTGTGAACTTTGTATTACCAACGAATTGAAGCTTCATATGCATAGGTGGAAAAAGAAAAGGAATAAAACTTCTAAAGCAAAAATAGTTTCTAAAAAAGCTCTGAAATTAAATACTGAGTTGTATGGAATAGAAAAATTAGTTCTTCATTTTAGTTTAAGAAAGTAGCATAATGAGATGTGGATGGTTTCTTCCTCCAACATTGAATCCTTAATCTTCATTAGTGATGGTAGTAATTAAGTGGCAAAACAAGGTTTCAACTCAGGTAACAAAATCTATAAATGGTATACAGTTGCATGGGGACAAAGTTTGTGTATGTAATTGAACCGTATCCAGATCGACAATGAGCAAATTAACCTTTGGTAAAATCCATAAGAACACATACGTCAAATACTTTCCCAAATAATAAAACTTATACCATCTCTCAGTACGTCAAGATCAAGAAGCTTTCCCAATTAATGAATATCATGCTTTCAAACGCAAAAAGATACACTAGTGAATTTCATGCATGTTGAAAGAGTGTTACCATCTGTTAGAGCTTCTAAAAGAATTGAGCCTCTTGCGCCTATACACATAAACCCAATAACTCTAACACCATCAAAGTTCTTGAAGTTAATCAAAAGTAATGGCTTCTCAAAGAGCCAAGTACTACCAAGTACCATCGATCACTTTGAGTTTGTCTAGTTCATCGATCTTTGATTACAAAAGGGAGAAAAATGTCAGTTCATAATTGGGTTTATTACTATTTAGTTTTTTTTTTTTCCCCCTAATTTAATGCAGAAAAGTGATGGAGGTGGAGCATTTCAAGCTTTGGACACTCTTAACGGAGAATTGTTGTGTGGTTGTGATGATGTCCATGCATGTGTGGTAAGAGATATTTTTGGCATTAGAATTATTTTTATTATTATTACACAAATGTTTTGACTTTTGACACATTTTCTCACTTCAAATATTTTCATATTCCATTGATCTCCGGCGAAGGTACTGGTGGTGGACCGGTTGTGGGGATGTCTTGACCTTAGTCATTTGTTTGCTTTATTTTATTTAGTTATTTATTTTAGGTAACAAATAATAAAAGCATAATATTAGAGTTTAATTAATTAGGAGGATGTAGCAAATTTTTATTAGTAGAACAAGAAAAATAAGACAGAGCATTTAGACTCATAATTAATGTCATATGTCACCATATTGTTAAAGAAAATGAATAATATGGTTAATATGAAAACAAAATCAAACATAATATTTCAAAATGAAATTTTCAAAAATTAAATGGTCAAAATAAAAATAACCGTAAATAGGTCAAAAGTCTACTTTGGTTTTTTTTTAAATCGAGTTTGTTACTGATTTTCTAAGACTACCCCAAAACAGTCTTATTGGCCCACGTAACTAGCTTTCTAATGCTTTGGGCCGCCTATCCGGGGCTGAACCCCACTACTTTACATTTTGAAGTCCATAAATTGACAGTTATGTGTCCAATGCACAATGAAAATTCTCACATTTTGATTTCCTTCATTTTGCAGAATGGATCAACCTCATCAGCTTGCAACCATGAGATAAACGTGGACCACAGTTAGGGGCATTTGGTTCGCTTGATACTATATTTCATTGGAATGTTACATTATTGTAATCTTGATCAATAGAATCACATTACAACAACATAATATTAAAGTGTTTGGTTCATTAATTACATTTCTATCATAATTCAAGAATGTAATGTTCCTATACTTAATTCATAAACATTCTCAGAAACAATTAAAATTAGTATAATAAAAAATTGATTGAAAATAAGTAAATAACCTCAACACTTAAAATGCAAAAATTACCCTTGAACCACAAAATACTCTTAGAAGACCAAAAATGACCAAATTACCCTTAAAACCTCAAAAATGCATTTGAAACTTCTGAAATGACTAAAATACTCATGAATGAAACCTTTAAAATTACCAAAAATACCCAAAATCCGCCGAACATGAGCAAAATATCCTTGAAATCTCAA
The DNA here is from genome assembly GCA_028535165.1 of Quercus tomentella. Lineage (NCBI taxonomy): Eukaryota > Viridiplantae > Streptophyta > Magnoliopsida > Fagales > Fagaceae > Quercus > Quercus tomentella. Next base: position 61,796,347 of record JAPQVY010000155.1, on the reverse strand, counting down.
AATGACCAAAAACACCCCCAAAAACCTCTAAAATGACTAAAATACCCCTGAAAATTGCTAGAAAGTACAAAATACCCTCAAAATCTCAAAAATTACCAAAATACCTCTAAAACCTCAAAACAACAAAAAAAATACCCATAAAACCTTTAAAATGACCCAAATACCCCCAAAACTTCTAAAATTATCAAAAATACCTCGAAACCTCTTAAATGACCAAATATCCCAAAACTTCTAGAATGGCCCAATAGCCCCAAAATTTCTATTAAAAAAAAAAAAAAAATCCACCGAAAATCTCAAAAATGACCAAAATCCCCCCCGCCCCCCCACAAAAAAACCTCTAAAATGGCCCAAATACTTTTGAAATCTATAAAATGAAGTTTATTGGAAACAAATATGTTATAAAAAAATAAAAATAAAAACCCTCTATGCTACCTCAGTATGTTGTTTCTTATTATTTTCAACCATAAATCAATTGTGTAATTTATTTATCAAAAATTTATAATTGTAAAAAACTAATAATCACAATCCAGTATAGTAGTGAGGAAATTAAGAAAATAATTATTCAAGGAAAGCGTTAAGACTATGGGGTTCTATTTGCACTTTCACCAAATTATTTCAACAATAACAGCATCATAGCATACTATATAATATGTTTAAATGATTTTTCTCAAAAAAATATTTTCCTCCAAGTAGATGTATGTACTATGTACTTAAATTCCATGTAGCTTTGTATATGGGTTACAAATTAAGAGTGCTTAAAAGTGGGGTTATTAGAAAATTAAAAGAAAATACCCAACAATCTCTTCACAATGATGGCAATTACTACTGTTAAGCCCCACATTAGAAAGAATTTTGAATGTCTACATTAGAAAGAACCCTAATAGATAAATATAATATACATTATTTGAATTTTGAATGCCTTAATTAAAAAGAATCCTAATAGATAAATATAATATACATTATTTTAAAGTAGATGTTCTCCTTTCAACCATACTAAGTTTTCCATCTTTTGTCTCGTGAATATTATGAGAAGATCAACTATTTCTGTATTATTATTTTTCCATTGAGGAAGATAATGTATCTGTCATTATTTCTGTATTATTGTTTTGCCTCCGTTAGGCTTGTTTGAGATGTTTTTATTTTTTTATTTTTTTATTTTTTTATTTTTTATTTTTTATTTTTTTATATGAGCTTGTTTGAGATGTTTACCCCTAGACATTTCCTTTGTTTAAGAGCATCTCCAGGAGCATATGCATAGCCAAAATATAGCTAATATTGGCTCAAAATCTCTACTGTTCACTACTCCAGCAACTTCTCTACTCTTCGATTTTTTTTTTGCTAATGAACAGTAGCCCATCAGGTCTGATGGGCTACTGTTCATTAGCTATTAAATTTCTTGAATAAAATATTAGAACAATACTTATTATTTAATTTTTTCTCTCTCCCAGATTTCTTTCTCTCTCTCATTCTCTCCATTCCTTCTTCTTCTTTTTTTTCCTCTCATCTCTCAGTCACTCTGTTGCCGTTGCTTCTTTTTTTCTCTCCGTCCGTTGCTTCTTCTTTTTTTTTTTTTTCTTCTCATTCTCTCATTCACTCTGTTGCCGTTGCTTCTTTTTTTCTCTCCGTTGCTTTTTTTTTTTCTCTCATTCTCTCCGTGGCTTCTTTTTTTCTCCGTTACTTCATCCACCGATGTAGAAAATGCTCCAGTTTTCCATTCTCATATGAGGCCGGAAAGTTTATTGGCAACAGGTTCTGCACGAAGTGATTCACTCGAGTCCCCACGTCCGCTCTTCTCCGCCCACAACCCAAGAAGTTGGCTTTGCCAACACAACATTGGGGCCGTCCCCTGCATTCTATGCTGAAACAATACTGGATTTCTCTCACAAAAGCTGAATCAAACTGGTATGCCAACTTCAATCATTTGAAATCATATTTCTAATTGGCTATTTTTTGAGTTTAGAAAAATGGGTTTCTGGGTATATGATGGGTTTGTGTTCTGTTTGCTATTGATTTGGATTTTGGGGTTTGAAGGGAATAGGGTTGATTGTTTATTTCCAAGTTTGGTGAGGTTAATCTTGAAATGAATTTGGATTTGTGTTTGTGTTTGTTCTATAATTTATTGTTCCCCTGTTTTTTATTCTCGGTGGATACCGTATATATGGGTTTGTGTTCTGTTTGCTATTAATTTGGATTTTGGGGTTTGAAGGGAATAGGGTTGATTGTTTATTTCCAGGTTTGGGACTGAGTTCAAAATGGGTTCAAATTGAGGTTAATCTTGAAATGAATTTGGATTTGTGTTTGTGTTTGTTCTATAATTTATTGTTCCCCTGTTTTCTATTCTTGGTGGATACCGTATATGATGGGTTTGTGTTCTGTTTGCTATTGATTTGGATTTTGGGGTTTGAAGGGAATAGGGTTGATTGTTTATTTCCAGGTTTGGGACTGAGTTCAAAATTGGTTCAGATTTAGGTTAATCTTGAAATGAATTTGGATTTGTGTTTGTGTTTATTCTATAATTTATTGTTCCCCTGTTTTTTATTCTTGGTGGATACCTGACATTAGTGTGAACAATGGTCCAAAGTTTCAATTTACAAGACACTGACAGTAGGGAATAAACTTTGAAGAAATAATGGTCCAAAGTTTCAATTAGAGAAAGCTTAACCATTAAGTACTTGAGCCAATAGATAAGTGATACCAGGACCTAATTTACCATTGGTTTCTACATGTGTTATGGCCTTTTGAGCTCAATATATGATCTGCCTGAGGGGTTTCTTCAGGGTGTGAAATCTGCCTGAGTGCGTTTGTTTTATTTTTTTCAGGTTGTGAAACCTGTTTGAGGGGTTTCTTACAGTATACTTTATTAATTTTCTTACTAGGGATGGATCCGCATATTCCAGGAGCTATATCTTTCACTGACTTTTTAGAAGATCCTAATAATGAATATGTGATAGGATCTTCACATATAAGTGGTGAAGATAGTGTTCCACAAGCTCAAGTATTCAGCCAAATGTCTCCACCCGAGGTTGAATCCATAGCTAAGAAACCACAACACGGTGCCAACTTCTCCATCCAAGAAGACAATCTTCTTGTGTCTGCATTTCTTAATGTTAACCAAGATATAGTGCAAAGTACTAACCAAAAAAAAGGAACTTACTGGAAAAGAATTTCAAACTACTACCACAAGTGGAAGACCTTTGAGTCTACGCGTACTCAAACTTCTCTAACGAATCGGTGGTCAACAATTCAACAATGCACCAATAAGTTTTGTGGGTATTTGTCACAAATTGATTCAATGAATCAAAGTGGTATGACCGAGGAAGACAAGGTACATCTTACAAAAAAAATTTGTGTTAGTTTGATAATTTGTTTCAACTATTTCAAGATATCAATTATAATATATTTGTTAATTTTTCAGCTTAATAAGGCAAGACAACAGTATCAAACACTCCAAGGTTCCACATTTTCATATGAACATTGTTGGAATCTTTTGAAGCACTCACCAAAATGGTTGCGTACTATTCAAGAGCATAGACCAAAAAGAGGGAGACTTGAGACAACATCTTCATCTCCTACTCTAGAGCCAATAGATTTAGAGGATGAAGATATCCCACATGTTCCTAATGTATTGGAGAGACCACTAGGCAAGAAGGCTAAGAAAGAAAGATTGAAAAAACAAAAGAGCAAAGAAGGTACATCTTCAAATATGGAAGCCTTATTAAATGTCATGATGGAAGAAAGAAGAAAAATGAATGAGATGAAAATAGCTGCTATTGAAAAAGGATGTCTTGCAAACCATGAGCAAGAGATGGCACAAATTCATCTCGAGGATAGAAAACTTACAACGGCACAAATGAAAATGGAATTGGAAATGGAAAAATTGAAAGAGGATAGGGAAATAGAAAAATTGAGATTGGAGAATATGAAGGAGGAAAAAGAGATTATGATGATGGATGTAAGTGCGTTGCCTCCAATGCAACAAGAATATATTCATCAACGCCAAATGGAAATCCTTGAAAAGCGAAGGCATTAGCTTGACATGGGGTGCTCTTGTTTTGTATAGTTAGGAGAGCACTTTAAACTTGTTTTGTTGCAATGTGATTAAACTGACTAGAATATACACAGGGTCACTCATTTTTTTTTGTTGCAATGTGATCCCACTAAGGATAGTAGTTGTTGTTATCTACTATTATTTGATGTATTAGAACATTTGTTTTTTATATTGCAAGTAGTCGATAGATTTGATGCTATTGTGATTTAAACTTTGCATTAGAAGATTATATATTTCGAAAAATATGATCATTGCAATATTATTTATATTGAAAAATGTATGATCATTGGAAAAATATGATTGTTGAAAATGTATGATCATTTGAAAATATGATCGGATAAATAAAATAGTTGAGAAATATGATCGTTGCAAAATTTGAAAATGTTATGAAATTTAAAAAATATAACTGTTGGGAATTTGAAAAATATAGCCGTTAGGAATGAATAAAGGAAGAATAAAGAAAGAATAAAGAAATATTAAAGAAAGAATAAAAAAAGAATAAAAAAAGAAGGAAGAAATAATATTTAAATGAGATAGAGAATGAGATAAAGAATCTGTTGGAAGTGTATTTGAAAAAGTGGGTAGGTAAAAGCTAAATGTCACTGTTCATTCTCCAAACAGTACAAAAATTTGGAGAAGCTGCTGGAGATGCTCTATAAATGCTAGGTAATTGATAAGTCTATTTGTAGAAGAGATGCTCTTGTACTGACTCATAATTGCAAGAAAGTGTTTTTGATTGTAATAGAACCAAATTGAGGGCCTTGCCCAAAAGCTACCCAAGTATGATTTGGGCCTTGGGTGGATTGATCCAAAGTGAGCACATACACACCCTTAGCCACTGGTGTCTATATTTAGCCCAACTAAATTCCTGTATTTGCAAAAAACATCCACTCAACAAATTTTTAAAATCTGACTCTTTTTTTTTTCAAGATAGAGCATATTAAAATCTTAGTAAAAAAATAAGTCAAATAAAAACCAATAGCATCATATCTATATATAAAAGTTTCAAACATGTAATTTGGTTACTTAAAAATAAATATTGTGAAACATGCATATTGCTTTTAAAAGATTGTACAACATCTAAAATTTCTCTCTTTCTGAGTTATTCAAAATTTAAATTGATGACAAAAACGCTAAAAGACATAAAACAAATTTAGCTAAGAAATGGCTGGACAAAACATATTTTCTTTTCTCTCCTTTTTTATTGTTAATCTGGATACCACATAATCAATATCATTCACTTTAGTTTTGGGAAGATAGATGTCATGGGTGCATTTGGAGAGAAAAGTACCATGAGTGCGGCTTGAGGAGAAAGTCAGGGTTGGGACTTCCTATAGGATGGTAAGTTATAAAATAAAGGTATCATAAGGTTAATTTGTTTTTGGCGGGGTATTGCCCCTCTCACACCCTTCTCTCCCTTTGAGAGAGAGAGAGAGAAAGTCTTATTACTCAACTGACATATTTTAATATTTTTACTGAAAACTTTCAGAATTCAAATTTTATTCTTCCAATTATTAGAGGGGGAAAAAGTAATAGTAACTCCGTATTGTTGTAGTAATAGCATTATCTAAAGGAGGAGACCGAAAAGATATCAGGTTGACTACATGGTTTGATCAAAACACCCTGGATTCGTAGCTCCTTGGATTTGATTTGTATTGTTTTTCTTTTTTGGAAAGTAATATAGTTCCTAAGATTCTTCAAATCATTCATAATGAAAAAGTAACGACATTCATGTGAAGTGTAAAACTATTTAAGTCATTTATTATAATCCAATCATATATATGTATCAGTCTTCACCGATTATATGAATATAGACACACACAGTCACTGGCCAGATCATAATTTAGGGATAGAAGTTGCAGTCAAAAAGTTCATACTACAAATTTAGTCAAAAATTAGCGGCTTCCGTGTTTTCAGACTTGACTCTTGACTTACTGTCCCAGAAAGTAGTGCTAATTAGGTGCCCCAGTTAATTTTCCATATAATCCTGTGGCGAAGCATGTGAGTAGTTGGATTAGGAGGTATCTAACACATGCTAGCAATCTTCTCATAGCAATAAAAATGTAAATTCTAATTATAGTACACTTATCATTATTAGATTATTTATGTATGTATGATAGGATATGAGATCTACATGATTGTTTACCCAAAAAAAAAAAAGCGATCTACATGATTAACCTAATAGTACTTTCACTAGCCAACATGCTCTTGGAGGTGCTTTGTGCGAGAATAATGGGCTTCATGTTATTGGTGTTTTAAACATTTTAAAAATGAGAGAGAGAGAGAGATGTTATTATTAATTAATTTTGGGTATTAGGGATCATATTATTATACATAATCCATTTATATTCCCTTAATGTTGACCAGCGCGTAGCAATGGGACTTTTGTCGTGAATGCAAAGAGTTATTATTATTATTATTATTATTATTATTATTATTTCAAGTCCAAATAGTAGGGTTAGGAATACATAAAAATAAACCACAAAAATTCTTGCAATCTAATGTATAATCAATAACACAAAATAATTCAACATTTATTTATTAATTATGCAACTTGATAACAAAGATAATTTGATTTCCTAGTAGGTCTCTAAGCTAACTTAGCATTTACATATCTTTTACCTTTCTACCGTGAAAAAATGGTGAATGTAAGTGTGTATCCCATGCTTCAAGTTCTGTGGAGTTTGATTCTCAAAAAAAAAAAGTTCTGTGGAGTTTATGCATAAGGTATACAAATTTTTATTTATCACTTTATTTGCGGGCTATATAGCGAGAGACTGTTGCCTAGCTACTTCCCTATAGGACATATATAGAACTAAATTCAAACCAGAAAACCAAGTGTTACCCTTTGCATCTTACTCTGCGGGAAAGAAAACATCTAATGTCTCTTCCCAATATAAAAAGGCCATGCGGTTTGGAATGATAAACACCCATACTTATTGTGTTCCCCCTCCATTATCCATTAAGCGTTTTATTTATATACGTAAGAAACTAAAGCATTGTCATAATTTTCGGTCCCCACTTTCTGATAATGAAGAGCCATGAAGGAAAAGTGGTATACTCCTGAGTTCTGACACACTTGATCGATGAATGACAAAATATATGCGTACAAATTTACAATCATATATTTTTTGGACGGAAAGGAACACCCATGAGGGAATTTAAAAGAGCATAAAATGTTTATCTTTTTGTTGTACCAAAAATCATCATTCACGAACTATCTGGGACTTGTCAGTAGTTAACTATCGTACCAAGGATGATTACGATATACCCACGAGGGGGTAACGTGCAGTTGGACATAGTTCCTATTGTTGTTTGTTGCCCCAAAACCAGCCCCACCATAGATTAAGTTTCGCCCTCATTTTGGCCAAGCATGCACCAGATCACATGGGTTTTGGTACCCCCTTTATAATATAAGGTTACCTAATGAGGACTGAATGGAAGTGAAGAAAGAATTTTAAAAACAAAGTGGGAAAGAAAGAAACAACAGCAAAGACAAGCACTCAAGCATCAAACAAAATCAATGGGGACCTTAACACATGGGGTGGGGGTTCTTTACATTGTGCGGTACTGGATCCAACCAAAAGCTGAGAATCTTTTGCAAAATGTTTGTTGGAAGCACACACATTTGGGGCAAAGCCCTTATGTTCAGTTGATAAGCGTAAGCACAAGAGTAACTTATGTTGAGCTTTCTTTTTCTTTACTCTTGCATTAAATGATTTTCTATTTATAGTTGATAAATTTATCAAAAATTAACGTACTAGTGCACCATCCTAGTGGGCTTGATAAGCGAAGGATTAGGAGTAGCTACTTGATTTAGGTCCAGGAACCAACTTGAGCCCCCTGCAGAGGCCTACGCAGCAAATTTTGGATCCAGAGTTAAGAGTACAAGAGGGAAGATGTTTGGTACTTCAAACCCGCCTAGCTCATGAGCCAGTCTCACACTTATTGTGTTGATAGGCCATGCACATTTAAGTAAATATTATATTTAAAGAGCCCTAACCCTAATCATAATCACACATTTATTAAATTAATTAAAACACACAAGGAAACATATTCAAACACACATCAAGAAGGGGGAGGCTTGTGTCTAGTGGCCAGTTCCACTGGACACGCTGAGATGCAAACACGTGTCCATATCCTAACGTGTCCAGTGGAACTAGCCACTAGACACAAGCCCAACCCCATCAAGAAAATGAGGAAAGATACGAAATTTAAATCAAAGATATTATTGGATATGGAAAGTCAGTTAACTAAATCAAACCAAATAAGCATGCATTGAAACATAAAGATTTTATTCTAAACATGTATAAATCACATCAAATATGGAATAATTAATAGATAAAATCATTAACTCAATGAAAGATATTATTGGATATGGAAAGTCAATTAACTAAATCAAACCAAATAAGCATGCATTGACACAGAAAGATTTTATTCTAAACATGCTTAAATCACATCAAATATGGTATTTTTAAAAGAGAAAATCATTAATTATTCTAATCCTACAAATTAGAAGTTAACCGAATCACAAAACATGTGAGAGACAATCAATTAAATCAAAACACAATTTTATGCATGCCCATTATGGGTTCGAGGTTTGTACACATATTCAATTATGCATGCACTGGATCGAAATCCTACGTATTCAATCTTAATTATGTGTACACATCCTAACATAGAAGCTAGGATTTTATATTTTCAAATTTAATTAATTAAAGAACTTAACACAAAAACTAAAGAAACACATGAGAAACCCTAAAAAATTAAATATGATTAACTCAATATTAGATTAACACAACAAGAAAAGAAACATGGAAATGAAATAAATTAAACATAAATATAAAATCAACTACATCAAGAAACTCATGTAGATCTTATTTAGTAAAAGCAAGAAAACATAGAAAGAATACTCACTTTGCTAATGAATCAATGCTTTGAAACTTTAACTGACCCCCTAGTTCCTACAACAAAGAATTCCAAATGGAGAGTACAAATACAATTAAAGAACTAAATAAAACTTAGTAACCCCAATTGAAAAGCAAAAGATTTTGGAAAGAGTTTTTGAACATGATTTTGAAATTAGTTTATAGCTAAAGAGACTCCTTGAGAGAGGTTTTGAAGATTAAAAAATATTCTAGTGTATTGGTGAGAGAGATTAGAGAAAATGAAGAGAGGTTTGAAAGTATAGTGATAAAAAGACACCCTCTCTAGAAGTCTTTTGGAATAGAAGCATAAGATGGGTATTTGTAGGAGTAAACAAGTTTAGAGCCTTTTGGAGGGTTTTATAGCTTCTTAGATGTCTAGGCGCTCCCACTAAACATTAAAGCATTTGGGGCCTAAATATGGAAGTTTAGGGTTGCTAGGATTAAGCTACGTACAAAGTCTCTCCTAGAACCCTAATTTCTTGACAAAACTATTGCCCTAACTTCAAATGACCATAACTTACTCATTTTAAATCCAAAGTGTTATGTCCAGACCCAGTGGTACTTCCCTTAGGGATGGAAAACTTGGGATCCCAAATTATTTGTTGGTGGGTTTCCTTGCACTTCTACTAGATGTTGCCTCAAATGCTACCTTGACAGCTCAACCCTCTTCCCTTCTTTGTCACAAGCCCAATCCTAACCCTCTTTGATTTCTCCTATCACTCTCCTTTCTTCTCTCCTTAACTTCCACCCCTCTCTATGTTTGCCAACCCCCTTCCCATTCATCCTTTCTTCCTTTTTATAGTCTCCCCTTAGTAGGGATTCAAATCATTACTGTTGCATCAATTCCCACGCAATTCCACTTCTACCCAGAATTCCAAGGAAATTGATTCCTTCTAAGGATTTTGTTAGGTTCTAAGACTTTAGGAACTAAATGTATTAGAACTTCATTTTGTATATGTTGGCAAACCATGATCAAAACAATGAGTCTAAGTTTAGGCTTGCTTGAAGTTTGTTTAAGTGTAAGTTTGAATCAAGTGTTTTGCAGGAATTTACTATATAAAACTGCAAGGCTCAATATCGAAACACGCAGTTCCAGAATTCTGCAGAAAAGTGTCATATGTAGCCCAAGCCCAATAAATGTGTAAGGTTAAGTGTTTTACTCCAAATATAAAAGGAAAAACTCTACCCACGTTTTATAAGTCTCTGAATAGTTGTGTGTCTGCTCGTGTGTGAGATTTAAGAGGTGTTTACCTTAGAACACACGAAAAGCTCTACCAATATCAAGATTTGCAATCAAGATTTAATGGTGATTTAGTTGCTTCATAAAGACCCTTTAAAGAACAACAAAACCTTTGAGAGGTGTCTCAAAGTGACAAGTAGGAGAACTTGTGTTGTAGCAGATTCAAGAAAAGAAGGAGTCCGTGGATTTGGAGTTAGCACGTAGTCGTGATAGTAAGTTTCTACTCGAGGTAGCATTAAGATGTTAGTGGTCTAAGTCCTTTTGTAAAGCTTCAATTCTTTCTATAGTGGATCTATTTTTACCTTGAGGATAGTTAGGTTAAATCCTCCCTAGGTTTTTTACCGGTTTGGTTTTCCTGGATCATCAGTTCTTTGTGTTCTTTATATTTTCCGCTTTATGGTTATTTGTGTTTAACCTAATTTTGAATAACAATCTTGTTAATCAATTTAGTTTAATATTAGGTTAAACATATTGTGACAAGGGGTCTAACAACCTAACAAATTTCCTTGAAACTTGTACCTGAAGCCGAATAGTGATCGGCAACTTATTTCCCCAAGGCACTAACTGTACTCGAGGGAACGACCTTAGTCCTGACTGTTCCCTCATCAGCTATCCTTGGCTTATTAGTCGGTATTGGCCCTAACCCAGCCCAAATATGGTAGGTTTTCCCCCAAGTGTCCATCCTATACCCTTGTACTTTTGTCATAGTGCTAGGCCTACCCCAACGGTGCTGGACCAGGCTTGGTTACCGATCCCAGGTCCCTACAGAAAGTTAGGCAATATTTTTGTCCATTTTGAAGCCTTGGTTGTCTGCTTTCTAATGGAAAAAACCTAATTAAAACATTCAGTTTGTTTCAAAAGATATTGGAAAAATAGTAAGCAAAAGCCATTTTTTAGCATCATTTTAAAAGTGGTTTTGAGTACTTTTGAGTTATGATCACTTCTGAACTATTGAGAATATTTCAATTACCCTTGGTTGACATATGTTAAGCTCCTTATTAGGGTCTGAGACTAGAGATTATTAACTAGGACAAAATGTGATGCCTACACCTTCAATTTAGGTGTATTATAATTGTTGATGGTGTAAATCAAGGTGAACCACTCGTCCAAAACGAACATTGGAAGACCTAAAAATTTAAGATCACACTATTAGAGTGACACCGATGTGGTGTCATCTTAAGCCTCTCAACAATTAAGTTAGACTCCCCAAACCCAACTTTTTAGAGAATAATTCAATGTTAAGATTTTTCGATCTTACCTTAAAGTGGAGTGGCTTGGCCTTTACATAGAGGTCACCTCAAACCACTACTCCCTTGATTACCTTTGATTTATAGCATGACGAGAGAAATGGCAATGATGGCGGGAAAAATTTTTGAGGTTTATGCCATAAACATGAATCATGGGTCGGTGGGCAGATTTTTCACCCTCTCATATCTTGGGAATCACACGTTTCTAGTTCACGGAGCCTCATCCATTGAAAGTAGACGAGGTCGTTGACATCTAGAAGCGAGTCTTGAAAGTGTACTTGTTTATTTTGATAATATTTTAGTGTATAACAATTCTCAAAAGGAGCATATGGAGCATCTTTATCAAGTATTTTAAACTCTTTGTGAGAAAAAAGTTTTATGTGAACTTGAAGATGTGTCATTTCTTAAGGTAGCCTTGTCTTCTTTGGCCATATTGTTTTTAGTTGATGGAATCAAGTTGAATCAAAAGTTTTCATGGACTCGCATTTCTTATCAATGTCTTATCATAGACTACTTCAACAGCATTCACCTTGCGATTGAATGCTTAAAGGACTAAATTTTCATTGGAATGAGGAATCCTAGAAGAGCCTTGAGCTTATCAAGAGAAAGGTAACAAATGCTCCAGTTCTTACAGGATTTCAACAAATGGTTTGAATTCGATTGTCATGCTTCTAAAGTGGGAGTTGTACAAACTTATATTTCCTAGATGGTGCATGATATGTGTCATGTGAAAGTGTACGTTTTTAGACCCCTTAAAACACAATTGGATTAACCTAGTTAATTAACCAAGTGATTACTTAGTCCAAATTTCAAATTTAAGTTAACACAATTATATAATCATATCAATGTAAAGTGCGGAATATAAAGAACACAAAGATATGATGACCCAGGAAACCACACCGGTAAAAACCTAAGGAGGATTTAACCTAACTATCCTCAAGGTAAACTAGAATCCACTATGAAAGAATCGAAATTTTACAATAGCGACTTAGACCACTAACATCCTATTGCCACCCACCAGTAGAAAACTTACTGACACAACCACGTGACAGCTCTGAGACCACGGACTCCTTCTTTCTTGAATTCTCTAGCAAGTACAAGCACTCATGCTTGTGTATCTTTAAGCTTTTATTGCAACAACTGAATAATCATCAAGCTCTCAATGAAATCTCCTTCTTGATAATCCTAAGCATGTGTGAAGGCAACCATCTCTTAGATCTCACAAGAGATTCACACACACAGCAAATAGAGCAACACCAAAAACGTGGCTAGGGTTTCCCTTTTATACCTAGGGCAAAACATAAAACCCTACACGTCATATGGGCTTAGGATTGAGTTGGAAATTCTGCAGAAAAAACATTCTGCCCAACTTTCGATCGGTCGAGCCTAATTCTCGATCGATCGAGCCAGACCGAATTGCACAATGAATTCTACAGCAGCTCGATTCCAACTTTACATAAAACACATACTTTGAGCAAGTCTAAAACAAGACTAAAAACCTGTTTTGATCATGGTTTGCCAACAATACAAATTAAAGTTCTAATACATTAGTTCATAAGTACTTAGAACCTAACAGAAAGAGTTATCGAACTTGCCACATCACTAAAAGCCATCGTAATAGAATTGAATTATATCCATGGGCAAGATATTAATTGTTATGATCCTAGTATCCTACATGGATTAAGTGTAAACTTAACTATGTGTATGTAAGCTTTTAGGCACCCTCTCCTTATAAGCCAGTTTTCAATGGTAAGTTTTATCCATGGGTTGTATCATTGGGCATCAAAGCCAACTACCACATCTAGTAATCGAACATGCTCACTAAGTATGGGATCAAATGGGTTGCAATTTTGTGGTTGGATCTCAAAGGAGGTAGCCTAGAGGCTGGATTAAAGTAACTAATTAGTGAGTGGAGCCGCCAAAAAGAGAAAGGACTACCATGAGGTCAGTGTTGATAGAGTGAACTGTCGTGGACGTCTGTTGTGGAGCGTAGTGGTATGTTATGATCCTAATGTCCCACATGGATTACACTTAAGCATATGTATTTAGGCTTTGCTTTGGGTTTTCCATGCCTTCAAAGAAATAATGACTCCATCATGGTGTTTATTGATAGATTTTGAAAGATGGCTCAAACCATTTATTGATAGATTTTGAAAGATGGCTCATTTTGTGCCATGTTACAAGACTTCTAATGCATCTTATGTTGTTGAATTATACTTTAGGGATATAGTCAAGCTTCTAGGAATTCAAGAACTATCATCATTGATCATGGTTTGAAATTCCTAAGTCATTTTTGGCGCACTCTTTAGAGGAAAGTTGGAAACACTCTCTTCAATTTAGCTATTCATAGCATCCACAAAATGAAGGCCAAATGAAGGTTGTTAACAGAAGTTTGGAAAATATTTTGAGATTTTTTGTTGGAAAGAACATTCAACAGTGGGTTGTTGAAGAGTGGATCACTTAAGTTGACACTACTTCCTATTACTATACATTTTAGTGGGGATGTTGAAGCGGGGCTAAGGAAATCAAGAAATTGCATGAGTAGATTCAAGATCTAATTGTGAAACAAAACAAGAAGTATAGAAAGTAAGAAAATAAGCATTGGAAAATGATAGTTTCAAGGTTTGTGACTTGGTGTGAATTCGCCATTGAAAAGAACAATTTCCATCCAATTGTTTTTCTAAGCTTATGCTTCGATCTGTTGGGGAGATAAATATCTTTGGGAGCTTCCTTGAGTAGTTAATATAACATATAGAGACACAGTTTAACCCAAAAAGCCTAAGCCACAAGAAGGCTTGTCCATGAGCACTACGACTTAGGCCTATTGGCCCAAGGCTCGCTCCATGGACTAAGTCTCAAAAAAACTCCCATTAAAAAATCGTAACAATATTATTTTAGGTTGGGTCATAATCCAAATCAAACACAACTAGGCTCCACAAATCCCAACAAATCTCCCACTTGGAGACTTATTCAATCACCAATATCAACCGCAATCCCCCAAAGACAATCCCTCATCATTACAACTCCTCCTCTTGTCCTCAAGCTAGAAGACCAATTGAAACTGTACACAGTTTCAACTTCTCAATGGTGACACCCTTAGTCGACATGTCTACTGGATTCTTTGATCTACAAATTTTCTCAAGTATTACCAGCTTATCTTCAACAAGGTAACTAATAAAATGTTATTTCATCTATATATGCTTCTACTTTAAATGAAAAGCCAAATATTTAGCAAGAAAAATTGCACTCTAACTATCACTGTGTAGAATGTCCATCTCCTGCTTCTTACCCAATTCATCCAAGAAATTGTGTAGCCAAATCATCTCCTTTGCAGCTTCAATCGCTACAACATACTTAGCTTCTGTAGTAGACAAAGCAACAATATTCTGCAGATTTGAAGCCTTAGATATAGTTGTACCACCCAAAGTAAATACAAAACCTGTAGTACTCTTTCTGCTGTCAAAGTCACTAACTAAATCAGCATCTACAAAACCCTGCAGTTTCAAACTTGCACCTGTGAAGCAAAGACATGTATCTGATGAACCTTTCAGATATCTCAGAATCCACTTAACTACCTCCCAATGTTGCTTTCCTGGCCTACTCATGTATCTACTTACAACTCCCACTGCATGTGCAATATATGGCCTTGTATACACCATAGCATACATCAGACTGCTAATAGCTGAGACATAGGGTACCTTGCTCATATGGTTCCTTTCTTCTTTCGTCATCGATGACTATTCTTTACTTAGTCTAAAATGACTACCCAAGGGTGTGCTCACTAGTTTAGCTTCATTTATGTTGAACTTGCTGAGAATTTTCTTCACATACTCTCTTTGTTAAAGTTTCAATATATCATTAGCCTTGTTTGTAGTGATTCCTATACCAATGATTTGTTTTGCAACTCCCAAATCCTTCATTGCAAACTGTTTTGACAATTACTTCTTCAGATTATTAATCTCCTTAATGCTAGACCCCATAATGAGCATATCATCCACATACAATAGTAAAATGATATACGAGTTGTCAAAGAACTTAACATAGCAACAATGATCAGCTTCACATCTCTTATACCCAGTTTTACACTTAAAACTGTCAAATTTCTTGTACCACTATCTTAGAGCTTGTTTTAGGCCATACAAGCTCTTTCTCAATTTGTAGACTAGACTTTCTTCTTCTTGAACAGTGAACCCTTCTAGCTAACTCATGTAAATGTCTTCCTCTAAGTCACCATGAAGGAATGTCGTCTTCATATCTAACTGCTCAAGATGTAGATTCTCTACAGCCACCATTCCCAGTACCAGTCTAATTGCTGACATCTTCACAACTGAAGAAAATATTTCTAAATAGTCAATGCCTTTCTTTTGTTGGAAACCTTTGACAATTAATCTGGCCTTGTAGCATTTGCTACCATCATGTTTATTCTTTATTTTGTATATCCACTTATTATGCAACGCCTTCTTTCTTGTTGGCGGTTCAGTCAATTCCCATGTCTGATTCCCTAACAATAAATCCAGCTCATCCTTCATAGCTAACTCCCACTTGCTTGAATTTTCATCTTGCAAGGCTTCATCATAACACCCTGGCTCACCACCATCAGTCAACTGGATATAATTTAGAGCAGGTGAATAACGTTGTGGAGGTCTAGTAATCCTGGAAGATCTACGGCCTTTAGCTACAGATGTACTCCGATCTACCTGTGAATTTACATTCTCCTTATCTTCTTCACCTCTTTTCTGGATAGTATTTTCAGTCAATTCATCTAAGTTGACAAATACATGGCTATAGGTGAAGCTACAAAGGAAGCACGGTGATTGGATAAGCTAGTCAAAGAGCTTGGTTTGAACCAAGGTGGAGTTCAGTTGTATTGTGACAATCAGATTGTTATTTACTTGGAAAAACATTGGATTTATCTTGTTGTGATGTTCCACAAGATAAAGGAGTTGATTATTACGGAAGAAGTTTTTCTTGAGAAGGTTCACACTTCAGATAATACAACTGATATATTGATGAAACCAGTTCCAAAGGATAAGTTCAAGCATTGCTTGTACTTGGTCAGTATTCGTAGCTTGTGATAGCCCTAAGGGGCTATGGTGGTGGCAACGGAGGTGTAAGTTCGTGGGGCTTGACCAAATTCAAGCTAAGGTGGAGATTTATTGAGTCGGTAACTATAATTTGGTCTAACATAGAAGACCAAGTCCCTGTTGTAGTAGGACCTTAATATAGCCGACTATAGTAACCCTTATGCAATGTTAATACCCTAGTTGACTTAATGTATGTATATATATTAAGTTAGAATTGCGGCAATTTACTATGAGAAAGCAAAATTGTATTATGTGAGAAATTGTAGTGCTACAAGACTAGTGCAAATACAATAGGGTGCTCTATTCTTTGTGTGAGAGAACCAAGGGTGTATTTGGGGCTTGGGTTTTGTGAGAGTGTTATTGTGCTACTATTATAATCTTCTTATTTTATAGGGGAACTTTCTCTGTCTCCGCCAATGGATGTAGGCAATTACTGAACCATGTAAATCCTTGTATCTATTATTTTCTTCTCTCTTTCTTTAATCAAGTTATTAGTGGGTGTATTTTCAGATGATCGAGTTGATGGTTTGTTTAGGGTAGTTTAGTGCATTGGAGAGAACGCTTATAAGATTAAGCTTCGGGGTGAAAATGTGTTTCAGCAACCACAAATGTTTCTAATATTTCACCTTATCATGAGGATGGAGAAAACCAAGTGGACTTGAGGCAAGTCTTCATAAACTGAGGGAGTTTAACATACGAGTGTCCAAAGAATCCATAAGCTCAGCCCAATGTGATTCACAATCACAGCTCAATGAGATTTTATCTGAACGAATTTCCTATGCAAATCATGTCATTTGAAAGCTTAATGAGTTCTTTCTTTCAAGTGGTTAAAACGGACAAGTCTTTATTATCTTTCTAGTTTCTGAGTATTCTAAACAAATATTGAGGCTATTAGGCTGAAATGAATAATATAGAATGTGTTTTACATATATTTAGCCTCTGCCTTGTGAAAAGAGTGATTTCTTCTACTTTATCTCTCATCCTTGGGTGGTGGGTTTTGCTTTTATCTCTATTGGTGGATTCTATTAGAGCGGTTTGTTCTTATCTTTGTTGGTGGATTCCATTAAAGTGACGAGGTTATCTATCCTTTTAAGTGTGTTTTGAGTCTCCTCAATGTTCATCTCTCTTTGTCCAATATCACTAACCTTGGAATTATGTCACTTGCACTATAAATATGAATAGAATTACTTTAATTTCTTTACAAGTACATGGGTATATGGACTTACAATGAACTAGAGTCTGTTAGGCTGTAATATACTAATATTCTTACATAAGATTTCTCGTATTTACTAAACCAATTTAATTATCAAAGTAAAAGAAGACAATTAATGAATTAAAATTATCTTTTCTACTTTTTAATGTCCCACTTTATACTCCTCTGATTTTCACTATGTCATGTATCAAAAAAAAAAAAAATTCATTTTAAACGTAGCCACTTTATAAGAAAAAATATGAACATGCGACTAACTATGATAACCTCAAAATGATACATGATTTTTTTTGGATAATTAACCTTATATTGTGGCTGCCATTTAAGTGAATTTCCACCTGGAAACTTAATGCATGTCCCGAGAATGTCACATTACCATGACCAGATGGACATCCAATTTTCCAATCCTGTGTTGTAGGAGAGGAACCAATAAATGTAATTGATATGGCCAAGCTGGATATTGTTTGAAACTGAAACAGAAAGTGATGCCTGTGTTCCTTGCTCCATGTACTGAAATTAGAGAATAGGAATTCTAACTCCATTTAAGGGAGCAATATCACCTTGTCACTTATCCAAAGTGAATGTGAAAAGGCATTGAAGTGACAAAGCTAATGTAAGCATGTTTAGGATGACAGTATTTTTTTTTTTTTTTTTTTTTTTTTTTTTTTTTTTTTGAGAAACTGGTTAGGATGACAGTCAAGGGAACAAGGAACTGATGGCTTCTGGATTTTATATTTTACTTTGGCATGGTAAAACTAATAACCAGTAGTAAGAAGAGGGGCAGAAGGAGACGACACTTGACAGTCAGCAAAGAGACAAAAGGAAAAAGGAGAAGAAATATCAGAAAGGGAGAGAGAAGCAAACAGACAGTTCAATCAAATCTGTGAATAAAATAGGTGCACGTGGATAGACCTACCACACGTGCACTCAATCATCATATGGGTACTCCATTTTCTCTCTCATACACACAGGATAAAGACGTCCAGAACTTCAAAAAACCAACGAAACAGACATCTTTTATGGAAGCCAGAAGGGGTCCTCTTCTGCAGCGCACAGTTCTGAATAATTTTTTTTTATAACTTTATTTTATTTATTCTTATTGAAGTTCTGTTTGGATACTGCTTATTACTGAAAATTGAAAATATTATAATAAAATAATTTTTAAATGTATAAATAGTGCTGTGAGATCTAATTTTAATAAAAATTTTGATGAAAAGAGTACTTGTGGGTTTCGTGAACAATGCACGAGACCCACTAATAGAGATGCAAACATGCAATGCAAGCTCAAAAACGCTATCCAAACTCCACCTTAGTCTCAAGATAAGCTGATTCTCAATAAATTCAACAATTAATGGTCTGTTTAGATACCGCTTATTTTCTAAAAACTGAAAACACTGTAGCAAAATAATTTTAAAACGTGAATAGTAGCCGTGGGTCCAAGTTTTAAAACACTGTCATGGGTCTTCATCTGTTGGCTAAACAGTAGCCGTGGGTCCTAGTTTTAAAACACTGCCAGTAGCCGTGGGTCCCACTATTTCAAACGCCAAACGCAGACGTGGGCAGGGAAATGTGCTTGCCCAGGGATGAATGTGCGTTTTGCGTTTTTTTGGCTAGTCTGATGGCATTGTTCATGAATCAGCCAACCCTCAACAAACGCAGCAACGGTATTTTATGGGTCCCACAGCACTATTCACACATTTAAACAATATTTTGTTATAGTGTTTTTAGTAATAAATTTTCAGTTTTCAGCAAATAAACGGTATCTAAACACACCCTAAGTACAAAGCTCTCATGGACCTCTTGGTAGCTGAAATTGCTCTTGATAGAATATTCTTATCTATCAATATTTATTTATCTATTTTATTTAATTTTTTTTTTTCTCTGGTCACACTTCTTGATCTTTGAATATATTTTGATCAAGAAACAGTAAAAATCACCATCGATCAACAAACTACCACAAATTTAACAAAATCACCACCACACACATATTTGATTCAGTCACCTGCCGATTTGACCTACCATGACCCATCAATACCTATCTTTGTCTAACCCAACCACCATCGCACACATGCACCAACATCAATTCCCATCTCTGCTTGACCCAGCCACTTCAATCCTTTCATACCCATATTTCAAATCGCCCCAAGTTTCACACAAAACCCAAAATCACCATTAAAAACCTAAGCCATTTTCGAAAACCCAAACCATAGTCCATCGCGGCCGATCTTTGCATGAGAGAGAGAGAGAGAGGTTCAAAGAGAACAAATTAAAGAAAAAAAAATTAACATTGGTGATGAACAATGCTTAATAACAATATTGAGGTATTGTTCATTGCTAAAAAAAAATTGTTAGTTTGTTGAGTCTATTGTAGGGTGTTTTTTGGTTGATTAGGTTAAAATTTTCAAAATATAGCATATGGTGAGGCAAGTGCAAATGCTCATAGTATTCGGCAATTTGCTATCTAAAAGTACAATAGTTGGGATTAGGGTTGTCTATGGGTCGATCAAACTCAAGTTTGGCATTAATTTTTCACTTGACCTAATTCTTTCAAATGGAAAAATTTCCCACCTTCTATTGACTGATCGATGACGACTGAAACAACAATGAGCGGCAAGTGAGAAATTATTGGGATTTGTGCCCTAAAATCAAATTTGCATAACAATATTTAATTAATAAAAGCATTTTATTTTTAAGAAGTGTATAAACATAGGATATTATGTGGTCCATGAAATGCATTATGTGTGATTTGGGTATGGGAATGAGATTTGTATACATAATATCTAAATCACAATTAATTGTAAACTCATAAATTATAGTCCATAGTCAATAATGAAATTGAGAATTTCACTTATAAGACTAAACATATCAATTATGATGATTTTTCTTGATCATAGAAGTTGAGATTTTTTATTATTATGTTGGTGTATTTGGAATACATTGAACTGGGCCGTTGTAAGTCATCGTTCTATAAACTACTGTTACTTTAACAAACGACCTCATGATTACTAAACGCATCAACCCTCAATCCTGAGAGGAATGTGAACTCAAACATGAACTATAGGTTACTTTGGTGTATACCAAATTACTTTAGAAGTTCCACAAGATGTATAAACTTGTAAGTAGAAGCTCCACAAAATGAACCGTCTCTTATCTACAAAAAGTAGAAAGTCTTGTCTTTATTTTTAGAGAAAAAAGATTACTCAAACTCAGGGTCATTTTCATGGTTCCACCCAAAACTCTAAAATTTTTATTTAAATTTTTTACCCATGAAGTTAGAAAAATGGTTAAATTGATTCTTTTCTTTACTTTTGTTAGCTTAATGAACATAAAATATTATCACTTGCACTACCCAACATAAAATTAGTAAAAAGATCATTTTAAAATTATTTTGAATTTCTTTTTTCTTTTTTTTTGGTTAATCTTCTTTCTCGTCTTCATATACTGTCTTCTATCACCACACAACCACAAAACACTTCAACAACTGCAAACCCCTAAAACCACTTAAACAACATAATACCTCCATAGCCAAGTTTACCTCATTCACCGCCAAAGTAGCACCAACCATACCAAAAGAGTAAGTCGCCACCACCAAGGAAAAGTAGGCAAGCCATGGTTGAGACAAGACCTTAAACACTCATCCCCAAAATTACGCAAATCACACACCCCCATTGATGTATGACAAAATATGCAGTATAATATTTGTTATTTATTAACTTTGATATTGTTATGTCATTTTTGAAATTTCAAGCCTAAGGTTAATATTTTCTTGATTTTAGGTGGATTTAATATTTTTTTTAAAAGTCAAATTAGAGTTCTATTATGGTAGAGCATATCAATTATGATCTTTTTTAAACTATATTTTCTTGTCAGCCAAGTTTTACAAAACCTTTAATTGGTCACCAAACCTTTAAACGGAAATTAAGTTTAGTACTCAATTTAATAAAATTTTAAACTTTTGTCTCTCTATTTTTCTAGCGGATTCTAGTAACTCTTTTTGCGGATACAAGGACCCCTTGTAGATTCAAGATTATTTTTCAAGAATAAAAGTGTTTTACTAATCTTGTGGCTTTCTGCCTGCATTAGTTGGTATGAGAGCCTTGTTCTTACCTAGGTTGAATGACTAATAAGCATGACAATAGCAGTTCTCATAGGGGGAAGGTTAAAGCAAAAGTTCTTAGGAACAAATTCCTTCAACTTCAACAAGAAACCCAGCAAAGATTACAAGAACTACGTTAAGCAGTCGCTATTCTTCTTACTAGGAAATCCTCCCATAGCAACACTAATCAATTTATTCATAGACACATTCTTAAATACAAAAAAAAAAAAAAAAAAAACCCATTCTTTGATGGAGAATAGCAACACTAATCAATTTATTCATAAACATATTCTTAAATACAACAAAATTCCATTCTTTGATGGAGAGATGCATAAGTTGGATTTTATTGCTTAGATTCTTGACTTTGAAGAAAATTTAATTATTGGGAGACCTATGATGAAGAAAAAGTAAGACTTGTGTCTAATAAATTAGATGACGATGAAGCTAAATGGTCATATGACATACAAATTGATAGAAAACGTCAAGGTAAGCATAAAATTTGCTTTTAGCAGATAGAATGAAAAATACATTGGATGATTTCTGGTTTCCTTGTGATTATAATGATATATTAGATTATACAACTGTTGATTATAGATATGAAAGTTCATAAGAAGATGATTATATTCCAAAAGTCATTAGCCAACCAAAAACTCAAGATTGTCACCCAAGGAATTATTGTAATAAAATCCAAGTTCAAGCATCAAGAGAAGAAATAGATTTTAGGGTTGAAGCCAAATTTTGAATAACATACCGAAAGATTGAAATAAAAATCAAGTTTTACCGTCACAAGTTGAAATTTTTTATGAAGATATTTTACATGAAAATGATTTTGAAGTCAAAGACGAAAAGGTGAATGTTCTTGAGAAATTTGATGAAGGTTATAGTCGAGCAAAATTTTGTGAGGCAAAATTGTAGAGAAAATCGTCAAAGATCTCGATAAAATCAAATCAAATGATTGCAAATTTCAAGATCCTACTATTTTAATAGGAGACAACACACCAAAGTTTATTGATTTTATTGGGTTTGAATTTGATGTAATTGTTGACTCCTATTTGGTGAATCTTGTCAATTGCATGAAGGCCAATAAAAAAAGAATCTCTAGTTGATTTTTTTACTCAATTCATGAGTTGCAAGTATGGAAAGAAGATCGAGGGGCTAAAGTATTCAAAATATTTTTTCGCTTGGCATGGCAGGTTCCAAATCTCAACTTTAACTTAAGGACGAGTTTTTGGCAAGTGGATGGGTCTGATGTAGGATAGAATATGTAGTATGATAATTTGGGGAAATCACATTTTACCGCCTTAAACTATAACTTGTGTTTCACTTTGCACCCTATCGTTAATTAAGCTATTAACTTGGATGAAAAAACATATCTTGTGTGACCCATATAAACTCTGCATATGTGGCACCACATGAATAGACCAAATTGCTTCTCTTCAATCCCTTACATCAAAATCATTTAGCAAATATGTTTTTCCATGTGATGCCACATATGTAGATGTCATGTGAATTGCACGTGACATGTTTTTCCATCTAAGTAAACAGTCCAGTTGACCATAAGGGGCAAAGTAAAACACAGGTTATAGTTTAGAGTGGTAATTGTGCATTCTGAAAGTTCAGGGTGGTAAGTGTAAACAAAGCTATAGTTTAGGGTGGTAAAGTCTAATTGCCCTCATATTTTTTATTTATTAATTTTGATATTTTATGTAATTTTTGGAATTTTAGGTTTAGGGTTATTATTTCCTTATTTTAGATGCATTTAATGTTTTATAATCAAATTAGAGTCCTATTATGGTAGGTATCAATTAGGATCTGTTTTAGAATATATTTTCTTTATCAGTAAAGTTTTACGGAGCCTAAAAATTGGTCTCCAAGCCTATAAATGAAAATTAAGTTTAGTGTTCAGTTTAATAAAATTTCAAACTTTTGTCTCTCTATTTTATGGTGGATTCTAGAAACTCTCCTTGTGGATTCAAGGTTCTTTTTCAGGAACAAATATGTTTTTCTTATTGTGGCTTTCTAATAGCGTCACCCATCTACAATATCTTGACACAACATCAACTCATATACCTCATCAATGAATTAAGACCATTGTCCAAAGCCACCCAAACTGACAAAATTCAAGACCCAAACAAAGTTCATGCAAATCAACACAAACAACCACAACACATATGACATCCCACTAACACTAATTAGGCATGTGCTTGGGTCAAGTTGGGTTGGGATTGGGATATTTTTCAACCTAAACCGACCTACTCAAGTTAAGAAATCTTCAACCCAAACTGTATGGATCAAATTAGGTTGTCAAATTAGGACCATTTTTTAGGCCTAATAAAATTTATGTTTTCATTCAAATATTTAATCATATCATTCAATAGAAAGAATACTATTTTGCTAATCCAACCCATGTCAATTTTCCGAAATTTTCTCATAAAGAGTTCATTGGTTCTAAATAGGATGCTAAATTTAAGGAAGCTAAGGCGAAGTCTAAAATGATGATTAGAGACGTTATATTTTTTGAGATTGTCATGAAAGGGTGGAAAATCAAGAATTATGGAGTTGTGGACCTTGTGGTGGAAGAGAGATGTGAATTTGACCTTGAATCTTCTAAATGAAACTAGTTTGTTACTGAGGGCAATGCATGTTGGCAGCCTGGGCTCCATGCCACCTACATATGAAAGGAGGTTTTATGGGAGACAATTAGAGTATTCGCATCAGTCTGTCTAAAATTTTATTCTATTTTAGCATAACAACCTACTTTTTTTCTATTTTACACAAACACATTGCAAAAACACACACATCAAATTATCTATTATACACTCTATTTTCTTTAAATAATCATTTTTATTCATTTTTTATTATTTCACCTACCCACATCGAAACACACACACACACACACACACACACACTCTCTCTCTCTCTCTCTCTCTCTCTCTCTCTCTCTCTCTCATATTTCTAAACACAGTCTCTTTTATTTCTAATAAAATTTCTCTCTTTCTACCTAAGCCTCCATGGCAACGGTGGCTTGGGTTTTGGGTTGATATGGGTTTTCTGAATGGGTTTTCTATTGGGTATTGTTTTGAGTTGTGTTTGGGATGGGTTTGAGTTGATTTTGGTTTGATTTTCATTGATTTTGGATTGATTGTGTTTGGATTATGATGATGTTGCTATGGTTTGTGGTGGTGGTGGTTAGGTGGTGCTGAGTTGCAGTGGTCTTCCTTTTTCTTTTTCCTTTTTAGGACATTAGAGAGAGAGAGAGAGAGAGAGAGAGAGAGAGAGAGAGAGAGAGAGAGAGAGAGAGAGAGAGAGAGAGAGAGAGAGAGAGAGAGAGAGAAAGATTAAAATAATCAAATAGAAAGTTGCAATAACTGTGTAAATATACATGGTTATTGTAGAAATAATGTATATGAATAGTGTTATATATGGATAATGGACTAATGTGGGTAGTTTTTGAGTAAAAATATGTAAAACTGACAACTTTTTCTATTTTGCACTGGTTGGTGTGAGTGCACTTACAAGGATAGAGAAGAAAATATCTAAATAATAAGAAAATCAAGAAGAAAGAAAATATTACAACCAAAAATGAAACTCCCTTCACCTTCCCTGCGCACATATTTGTCTCATTATGTGCTCCAATACCTTTCAGCCTATTAATCTCCACACTTAAAAACAATAAAAGAGTCTCTCCCTTTTTTAATGTGGAATTACACATTTTACTAATTTCTTATCTTCCATATTAACTCTCACATCTTTATATTTAAGTTATCATTTTTTTATTCTTTTTAAATATATAATATTAAAATGCTATGAGAATAAACAAAATTGAGCTTCCAAGAAGTGAGATACTAGAGAAATTTGAAAGAAAAAAAAAAGGCTAAGTGTTGAAGATTATGACTTTAATTTAAGCTTGGTCAAACTAATGTTTATTGATATCCAATTAATGCGAGAGAAATGTCATATGTAAGTTTTAGACCCCTAAACAAATAGTGGTTAACTAATGTTAAGGTCAAGTTATTAATTAGATCAATTATGAACGCCTTAAGTTAAACAAATAATCAAACATAAATCTAACTTCAATTACCAAACTAAGTTCTGAATCCCACAAACTTCCTTTATAGTGAACTGCTGCAACGTGAACCTCCAATCCACGCACTTCAAAATCCTATTGAAACTTTAGATCTCTAGTACACTTGATAGCTGAGGATTAGAAACTTGATTCCAGCAGTTCAATAGGTATTTGTGTGATCTCTAGTAGAGGCTTGAAAAAGCAGAAGGTATGGAACGTCTTAGATCTCAAAAGAGCAGCTTCCCAAGTCTTAGAAAACATGCATTATGGTTTCACTTAAATATAAGTGTAGTTGGATTGAAACTCTAATCACTTACTGGGCTTTATGGACTGAAACAAAAATTCTAAAAATCAACTTTCAATCAGTCAAAACTATCATATTTTGATTCCATGCATCTTCATCTTCTAGTTCTTGTACATTGAATTGGAAGCATCTTGAGTATTATCTAATCATACCTACAGACACTATGATTTGTATTTAGATAAGTTTATATTCACTTGTTTGACAATAAACCTATACACATATGTAGAACCTAACATCATCGATGTGAGCGCCCCAAGGCAGGGCCCGTGAATACCATCATGTCTGTCAACTAAATAATTCTTTTAAGTGTTGCCAATGGGAATCCATTATAACACTAATGTTTGGGAATACACCATTAATTTATAGTTTGGTGGACAATAGAATCACCACCTAATTAGAGTCTTAGAACCGCTTTTTGACCCTTATGTCATGCTCTAACCGAATTAGACTATGAATTTAGAGTTAGGGTAAATGCCTAAGAAGGTGTTAGACACCCAACTTCCAATTGCTCCTCCTAACCATATTCTCACACGGCATACATTGATGTGAGCATCCCACTTTTAGGGTTTTTCCTAGTAACATTAAAATGGAACTATATTGCTATCATTCGGGCATCCATCATGTGATCTTTTAATAATTTAAAGGAAAAGGGAAGGGACTTACCTATTGTCAACACCTATATAATATCACAATAATCCTAGAAGCATCTTTATACCATCAAAAGGCTACCCTAACCTAACAATGTTAACGATCGAGGACGAACGGACACACCGTGGGGTAAATACCATTTACATTTGAAATTGAAGAACAAGAAAAAGACAAACAAATCCCTAGTTTCTGTGCGGGGCTAGTACTTACACAAGGATCAATGATGTATACACAGTGGCCTAGAGAGTGTGCATAGGCTTAAGGCTGGTACACGACCTAGAAGAAAGAAACCATATCTAGGCTACATCTCTAAGTTAGGCATGTTACTAAAGACAAAAAAATAAAATAAAGAATTCACTTGGGGAGTAATTTGACCAGTCCTCTTAATCTTGGAACAAAACCTTCTAACTAGGCAGGAGCACCAGAATGCAATAAAAAAATAAAAAAGAAGATCAAAGCCACTCAAGAAGAGAGTGCTTGAAAATCCCTTATGGATGTCTTAAATTTTTTAGACCTTTACTATCTTCTAAGCCTCTTTGATCATTTTCTTCTTTCTTTTTTCGCGTCTTGCATTGGGACTAGAAGCTACTATATGTAGTTGAAAAAAAAAGGTGCAAACTCCACTTCCCAGCAGTGTGGCACTAAGTTTTGGTGCATATTCCCATGAGGCCATGATTTATCATTAAAAAACTTCCCATTGAAGGTTTTTGGTCGCCAGGCGCTATCTGCTTACACAAGAATCAGTCTTGTGTATGCATGACTAGGGTTCTTTTAAAAAAATACTTTTTCAATTGTGCACCCCACATGACTGATACTTGAGGACCAGGGGCTTAAATCCTAAGGGAAATAAAATGGAGAGTCTAAAATTACATTTTAAAAAAAATTAAAATTAAAATTAAAAAAAAAAAAAAAAAAAAAAGAGTCTAAAATTAGAAAGGGCATTGAATCAGCTTTGATTTAAGGAGCTCGATCCAAGCAGGGAAAGTCCAAACTCCAAACATGATTTATCACATTCCAATTTGACCATCGTATCATTTTATGGTGACACTAATTGGAATACTCGAACTCATCACTTAGGGGAGTTTAATATGCCATGATATGAATCACATCAAGCCCATACTACTATAATGTGAATATTATGATGTGTGGTTGATTTTGTTGTTATGAGATTACGATAATCTAAAATTACAAAATATTTCACATTACGCTAATCTCATCATCTTATTAAATTGAGGTAATCTTACATAACCTATTGGTGGGAAATATAACAATTTATGCAAATAACAAAATTTTCCATGTTAATAAATTTTATTTACAAAATTGTCATAATATATTTTCAAACTCTAGCCTCTCTCTCATCCAATTCAAATTCCAAACCCTAGCCTCTCTCTCTCTCTCTCTCTCTCTCTCTCTCTCTCTCTCTCTCTCTCTCTCTCTCTCTCTCTCTCTCTCTCTCTCTCTCTCTCTCTCGTTTTGTGAGTTTCAAATCCCTTTCTGTCTTTCTTTTCTATCGCATCATCTTCTTCAATTTGGTGGTGCTGCGAATCAAGATGAAGAGACCATCAAACCAAAGCTGAAATCTTGAGATTTGTGGTGATGGAAGTGTGGGCCCGTGGAGGTGAAGAACGAGTTGTGATCATGGCACCATTGTCTCCAATCTGGTAGAACATTTAGTTTGGTTTTGAGGAAGTTCAGAGAGTTTGCATTGTGAGATTTTTGTGGTGGTATTAGAGCAGTGGCATCAACTGTGCCATGCAAAATGTCATTTTAACACACCAAAATCTACTTTATCTATTTTAAAACACCGCTTTACAATACACCTTACATTAAATATTCTATTATAAAATTGAACCCATTAAAATAATATATCCATCACATTAAAAATAAATAAATAAAATTATTGTGTCTCTATCTTC
This sequence comes from Quercus tomentella, assembly GCA_028535165.1. Classification (NCBI taxonomy): domain Eukaryota; kingdom Viridiplantae; phylum Streptophyta; class Magnoliopsida; order Fagales; family Fagaceae; genus Quercus; species Quercus tomentella. The sequence continues at coordinate 61,767,560 of JAPQVY010000155.1, read as the reverse complement.
TCCAGTTCTCCCTACGTATGAACTCACAACCCATAAACCCAAGAAAAAATTAGTCCACAACCCAAATACACCCATAACCACCGGCCTCCATGATCACAACTCAAATCCATCCAAATTTGCAACAAAATCAACCATAATCACACCCAAAAAAAAAACCCAAATGCAAAACACTGCCTCTCATCACCATACCACAACCTGACCACCACCGCCGCTCTAATGAACACAACACAAATCCACTGTGACCAACACCCATAACCTATAACCACCATGACCACCACCCAAATAAAAATAAAAGGAAAAAACTTAGGTACAGCATCTTATGTGTTGTTTTTTAAGTTCCCCTCTTAAGATTCAGTCATGTGGCTATTTAACTAAAAAATACACTTCCATCTTATGAGAAAAAATCCACATGGCAGAATCTTAAAAGAAGAACTTAAGAAACAGCACCTAAGTAATATACCTAAGTCTTGCTCAAAATTAAAAACCCAATGCAAAATACCATTAACATCAACTCAACCACAAGTTGCAACGCAACCCATCACCCACAACCCCACCTAATACAACCACCACCTACCACCGTTCAGAGAAAAAGTGAGAGAGGAGAGAGATTGGAACCCACTAAGAGAAAGTGCTTCGGCCATGGAGGAGGAGAGAGGAGCCAAGAGAGAGGCTGATTTCAAGAAGCCATAGTGATAGTGGTGGCTAATAGTGGCGAGTGTGGCTATGACGGATCTAGCCATGGAGGCTAGAGCTTCGGCCATGGAGGCCAAAAGTTTACAGAGTTAGAGAGAGAAAAGATATTAAAGAGTGTGAGATCGGAGAAAAGAGTAAGAGAAAACAGAGTTATGAGAGGTGGAGCCACCATCGATGGAGAGGGAGAGAGTGAAGAGGGAGGGAGGGAGAGAGCAAAGAGTGAGAGGGAGAGGGAGAAGAGACTGAAATGGGTGAGTACAAAAGGAGAGAGAGAAAATTTGTATTAAAAAAAGAATAAAATTTTTAGCATTTGTGTCTGTACTGTTCCAAACCCATGCTAAAATTTTTAGAATTTGAAACATGTGATGTGGGAATTTTTTTGGTGTTTGGTGTGCCAAATGCCAAATATTTGACATTTAGCACACCTGATGCTAGTGCTCTTAGACTGCGTGCTATATTGCCAATTATGACTATTTGGTTTTTGTTGTGGTATTGTTTGGTTACTTAGAAAATGTGCCAAATCTAAGAAGATTAGAGATTGCATTATCATATTTACATTTCTCGGTGGATCGGATTGTGTTGTATCATTGTTCACCAGATTTTGTGTCAATTTTATGTATTTGATTTTTATTGTGGAATTAATGAGGTGAAGAAATTTGTTTTATTTTTTTTTATGGACCTTGAGTTGTTTGGTTGGTGAGAAAGTGGAGGAAATTGAAAGAAAATTGTGTTCAATTATTTTGTGTTTTTTTTTTTATTAACTTATTTTGTGGTTTTTAATATATATATATATATATATATATATATATATATATATATATATATATTTCAAAGGGACATTTATGGAAATTCATTGTAAAAATTATAATTATTTTTAGAAATGTAAGAAACTAACCAAGTAAAGCAACATTGCATTCCTTTAATGTGATAGGAATGTAACTAATGAACCAGAGATTGTAATGTTAAAATCCTTTAATTAGATTACATGAATGAAACATTACAAGAATTTAACATTATAGTTTCTCAACCAAAAAAGAAATTACATTATAATGTGATATAACATTAAACGAACCAAACATCCCTTTAAGGTATTCCAATTAGTATCACTACACTATTTTTACTCAATTTATCGCATTTTAATGCTTTAAGTTTCATTTACTTGTAAATGTAGCAAGCACTTCAACAACAATTATCAGCATAACAAAGAAAGTAAAATCCTATACCTATCATTATTATGACATCAACCTTTGCAAGCATGAGTGACAGGAAGCCGTCCAACATTTAGCCTAACCCTAGCAAAGAGGAAGTAAAGTAAACTATTGGACATGACAAAGAGACAGAGTCAACCTAACTTAAGAAAAATGTCACCATTGACTCGGTTTGGATAAATGATCATTTTCTAGCCGTATATTAGTGATAAAAGATAGATACCAATGCATAAATCATGGTCTAGATCCAAACACGCAGTCTCCCTTAAGATAATTCATAAAAACATCCTCAATAACTTGTAGGGTAACCCTACCATGAAATTTCTAAAATTGTATCTATGCATTATGAAATAAATGAATTGAATATTGTCACACCATCAATAATTTAAATAAATACCAAAATTATGATAGTTAACTTTTGTTTAAATATTCATGAAATAACAAAATCAAATCCACATATTTTTAAATGGATAAAACATAAATGATCTTAGGAACTCTAAACAGTCTTGATCCATCAATAGGAAAACGTTATTCAAGGCTTGTAGTTCAACTAATTAGCAACTTTTAGGGTTTCTAACGAATGCATAGTATTTCCAACAAAAATATTCTATTTTCAATTTATCTTTCTCCCATGATAGCGATCCATGATTCAAAGAATATGCACCTAACATTAATCTTTAATCCTCGTCAAAGATGTGGTACTATCGATACTCTTTATATGCATGTGTGCGTGTCAGTGTGACTGTGTGGTGTACAATTCACTCGAGGAAAAGAAAAAAAAGGTGTTCGTGTGTGTGATTTTCTTTTCGGTGCGTGTAATTCACTTACAGAGAGAAAAAGGTTCGCAGTCTGTCGTTTATTTTTTTTTTGTTTTTTTGTGTGTGTGATTGTAGGCATTGAGAGAGAGAGAGATCAATGATTGAGAGGAAATAATGGTAAAGAGAAGGAGAGGTACCCACTTTGTGCAGGAAAAAGCAGAAGAGAACAAAAAAAGTCCCTCGTGCAAACTAGTGGATGATTTCAATGTACATCACAACTTTATTATTATCATTCATTATTAATGAAGCAAAAGCAAACGGCATGAGCTGCTGCATGTGTGCGTGTGGGTAAACATTCTTCCCCTTCTCTTCTGCCCCTATATTCAAATCAAAGTTCAATGCCCCTATTAAAACCACCTCTTCTTTTCTCTCCACATTTATAATATATGCGACCTTTTCTACCCTACCTTGTGTGTGTGTATATCCAATCTGTAGAATCGTGCAACTCCTTTGAAATCCAACTGTACAAGTCCTATCATTCACAAATCCCTATCTTCTTGTTCTCTTTGCCTCTCACATTCTTTTATTTTGTTATATTTATTTATGCTCTAGAGCTTTTTTGGACTTTTCAAGGTGTTTTTAATCAATGTTTTACCATGTCGGCTATATATATCTCAAATAATTATGAGATTTTATTTTAGTACCTTAATATTAAAGGATGATTGGTTTGCCTTTTGTCAATTAGTAAGACTATCTGCATATTATGGTGCAAGAGACCCATCGAAATTTCCAAGAAATGTGAGTGTCAATGTCATTTGTCACGGTGACTTGGATTTTTTTTTATTTAAAAAAAGAGATGATATTTCTTTAAATCCGATCTTGGCTAGAGAGCTGTCCAATCAAAGGGTGTTGGGTTATAAATTGACCCGATTAATTAATTTAATTACTTTAATTAATTAATTAGGTTAAATTACATGTAAATCGTAAAGATACCAACAAATTACCAAATAAATTAATATGCAGCGAAAATTAAATAACTCGGTGATTTTTTGACGAATGGAGAAAACCTCTCGCAAGGCAAAAAATCCCACCGGGTAAATTTCAGGTCATCACTCCAAAAATTCTACTAATCAAGTACAAGTAGTCATAAGCATAAGGAATCTGACCACCACCCTGGACTATCCCAAAATATCAACTTATAGTTGAACCTTCACTTCAATCCCCAATTGGACTTGATCTTGTAGAAGACTTCTTCGCATGCACGGATCCCAGTATGTGATTAACTTCAAGCAACTGAATGATTGTTGTTGGCCACAAAGTTCTTCACTTCAAAGCACGTTGAAGATCTGGAAACATTTGGTTACAAAACCCAAAGGCACACAAAATGCAGTAGCTTCTCATAGAATGTATGAGTTCTCTAATTGACTCTATGTGTCTTTGATGACTTTAAAATAAGCCTTTTATACGGTCTATGGTTGTAAAGAGAGAAACCCTAGCAATCCAAGTCATCATGAGCTGAAATTCAGATCTGAGAATTCTAAAATCGTAAGTCTCGATAGATCGAGCTTGCGCTGAGCTTCTTCATTAAACCTCGATAGATGCTAGTGTCGAGACTAGTGTGGAGCTTCATTGAATCAGCTTTTTTTTCACTTGTTTCTTGGATCAATCTTCATGTCTTTAATGATACCACTTGTTATGTTTGAGCAACACACTTTGATACATTAAACCAACTTAGATCTACCAAATTACAAGTAAAGTACGTTTTTTTAAAGGATAAGCCAATACATAGAAAATATGACCCTAATAAAGGGAATTCAATTGTCTACAATATGGGCATCAAATTTATCTCAATCAAATAGTCAGATTTTTGTTCAAAACTAAGGCGAAGCTTGAGTTGACAATGGTCAAAAAATTTAACATGTTTGAAAATATTAATTTTCACATAAAATTATTAAGGTTGAGTTTGGATTACACTGAAAAGGAAAAAAATTTGCGTTTGGCTTTTTTTCTGTGGGTCCCGTGCACTGTTCACGTGACCCGCAAGTACGGAATAACGCAAATGTTAAGTTAAAACTAGGTCCCACGGTACTATTCACACATTTAAAAATTATTTTGCTACAGTGTTTTCAGTTTTTAGTAATAAACAGTATCCAAACAGACCCTAAGTTTAGTTTTTGGGTGAATTCTTGACTTTGTTAGACTATCGATCAACTTGATTAAATTTTGTTCAACAAGGATATGATCCAACATTAGATTAGGATAAATTCAATTATTTTTTACAATCTCTTCATCCCAAGGTCAAAATGATAATTTTTGCAAATTTTATGCTCGAAATGGGATTTTGGCAAGCAAAACGAGGCTGGACAAAATATAATATCAACACACCACAACCAAATCAATAACAAAAAACCCAAATAGGATAGCTAAGAAAAATATACAAAAAAAAAAAAAAAAACCTAGATCTGTTAAATCGGACTTAGCGAAACCTGGAATGAAAAGGAATGTTATATAGTTAGGGGGCGATAGAAAAAGTTTATTCAAGAACTTAGAAGAAGGATTAAGAATGAAAATAACAAAAAACAAAAAATAAATAAAGGAAACATAAGCCAAACATGAGAACTGGTAATTGGTGCCGCTAGTGGGTGGTGTCGATGATGGGTGCACTATTGATGGGTGCTGCCATTGGTGGGTAGGCTTGTTGCATTGCTGTGCAAGAGAGAACAGAGGGTTTTGTGCAAGAGGGGAGCTGAGCATGAATGATATAGAGAGAGGTTTCACAATTTGGAAAATGCTTTATGCTTTTTTTAAGAGTAAAGTGTTTTACAACTTTTCATTGGGTTTTCCAATTAACTGAAATTGGTTTTAGCTTTGATTAACATTTTACAATAGAAAAAACACTAAAAAAATTGAAATTTTTTTTGTAAAATATTTTATAGTAAAATAAATCGGGCGTAAAGCTTTATTTGTCATAATTATAAAAGGCATATAAACTACTAAACAAAAAAGGAGGTACATGTTTATGGGTTGAGATTGAAATGATAATATTACTCATTTAAAGGTTTAAATACGTTTTGTTCATGTTCGTAGACAAGGAAATAATGTCGCCCACACTTTAGCAAGATGGGCAATTAACTCGCCTAATTTAAATGTTTGAATGAAAAATGTATCACCAGACATCCTTCATGTAGCTTAGGCTGATTTAGCCTCTATTGCTTAATATAAGGAAGTATTTCATTCTCAAAAATAAAGGTTTAAATACAAAGATTTGTATCAAAGCACACTAATTAAAATGAGTCTTCAATTTTAAAAAAACTTACGTAGATTTGATATAATTAATGATACTAGTGATAATAATCTTAATTATTTTCTTTTTTGAATTAATAAAACCTTCACTACAAAAGGTATATGTGGCAATATGTGGTGCACAGTTATAAGACTATTCAATTATGCAAAGCTAGAATATGTTAGAATATGAAATAACTTATTCTAAGTTTTTTTTTTTTTTTTTAGGAGCTCTCTCTCTCTCTCTCTCTCTCTCTCTCTCTCTCTCTCTCTCTCTCTCTCTATATATATATATATATATATATATATATATAATATGTTAATATATGTAAAAATATAAAAGGGTAAACAAATTTTACTCTTAATCAATTGCCTTATAGCACAGTGACATCTCACTTCTTGTGCAACAATTTTTGGGAGTTTAATTCTAGCCTAAGGAATATCCTTACACTTGGAGGGAGAGAGAGAGAGAGAGAGAGAGAGAAAACTTTTAACTACAATGTAAAAACTAAAAAGTGCCTAAAAAAGACAACAATGTAAAACAAGAAATTATTTTAATCATAAATGTAAAGCAAGAACTTAGAATTCACAAAGGCTATCACCCGCAGGGGCTTCGGATTGTCTCTATTTCATTCAAGTAGAAATATAAATAAATTTTGATTCTAAATCAGAAAAAGCAAAGAAATACAAAAAAAATAAAATTGGGAAAGAAGGTAATTAAACTGGTTACCTTTCTTAATATTAGAAAGTGGGACTGCATCTTTTGTGTCAAATCCCTTTCTAAGGATCTTATGGATCCACACCTTTTTCAAAGTCACAATCCAAATCACCTTTTATGCCACTTCAAGACAAACCATCAGCATCGACAGAAGTCAAAAAACAAAATGAGAATAGAAGAGAAAAATTACACGACAAGCGATGTCTCATTACAATCATATAACATGTTGATTAGACTGATGATCATGTACACCTACTGTACGGAGCCGCCCAATGATATGTATGGTGTTTGTTCACAATTATCCCAAGTGACACACTTGCATTTTGATTGAGGGCTAAATAGGATCAATATTATTTCAATTGTGAATAATATAGATCGAATCATGTAATATATTTTTATGTTTACATGTAATATACTCCCATTCAACACTTAAATCTTTGAAAAAAGAACAGAAAAATGATGAGTTGAGGCATGTAATATGTTTTTATGGTTGAATTTAATTTATCCTTTAATTAATTAATGTCCCAAATTTATATGGAGCTAAATGCTAATGAACTGGTTCATCAAAAAAAAAAATGTTAATGAACTGATTTTTTTTATAACAAAAAAAAAAAATTCGAACCGATAGGAAATTGATTTACATTCATATATATAATTAGCTCGCATACCCTATAATTAACAAGTTAAAGATTGAACATTTTCAGGACTTGGTTTAAAATTTAGTGTTTGCGGCATATTCATATATCTTGGCTATGCCTACAGTTTCAATTTCCTTTCCCAGCTTGGATACCTGTAGTCTTTGTTTAGGTGGGATTGATCGAGTTTGTATCAAATCAAAAACATATTTGTCTTAACCATTACTTGATTTTTTGAGGGTCAGATTTTTTTTGAGAGAGTTTTAACTTATGACGTCTGCTAACTCCTGATGATAGCTCTTTATCATCAGACCAAGACACCAATCAGTTTTTGGTGTAGGCAGGGATTGAACCCCAGATCTCTTATAGAACCATTAGAGACTTTACCAGTTGAGCTAACTGGAACCCACATTTTTTGAGGGTCAGATCAACCTAGTATTATCCGTATTTTTTTTAACATGCTAAAGAATAAAACTTAATAATATTGTTTTTATCTTTCTTTCAATACATATTCGGGCCAAAATAACTAACCTATCATAAATACACATGGCATGCCATAGAAAAGCCATCTCAAAAGAGGATTATGATGTGGAAGCTAAATTGGAAAGAATTAAAGCTAGAAATAATGCCCAAATAGATGAAAATTGGCATTAATTAGATTTTTTTCAAAATAGTTAACAAAGGAGTGGGGCAGTTACCACGAGAAGGTTATCAACACTTACCTCAATTGGTTTTAAAAGCACACAAATACAATTACACATGCCAGACCACCGCACACCTTTGGTGTAGTGGTCACTCCACAAATATAAGTGCTTGTGGAGTGTGGGGAGGGTAAGGGCCGAAGTTCAAATCTTCAGGAAGGAGCTTCACACACATATACACTTAGATTAGATTAGAGTAGAAATTCTATCTTGTATAAAAAAAATAAAAATAAAAAATACACATGCCAAATAGACATAAACAAAGACGGGCAATGGCGAAGCCAAAAAAAATTTCAAGGAGAGGCCAAGCTAAATAAAAAAAATATTTAGAAACTATCTAAAACCCAAACAATTACACAATGTATAAAACTTGTTTTCAAGACTAATTCAAAAGGATTAGGCAATTAAAGGCCTAAATTCTAAAATTTTTGGGGGCTAATAACTACATTTTTCTATAATTTATGCTTTTTATTATTTGAATACTATAATATAGCTGAAAATTGCAAAAAGCTAGGGGGGGGGGGTGGGGGGGCCATCGCCCCCCGCCTAGCTTCACCTATGAATGAGGGAACAGTTGTCTTAGTAGTTATAAGAGGTTACTAAGCCCAATTAGCACGGTGACACATGGCATTGGAGATCAACGAGGAAGTAAAACATGGAAAATGTAACGAAGGTTTTAAAAACCAGATTGGATCGGTCCGTTCGACCGGTTGAACTAGGAACCGGCCACTAGTTCAATCCAAAAAAAATACCTAAAACTAGTCAAAAAAAAAAAAAACCTTGGAATTGGAGGCAAATCCGGTTTTGCTCCCGATCCAGTTTTTAAAACCATGGGTGTAACTGGGCATAACCATTGAAGCCTTAATTATAAATAGAAACTTAGTCTACACACCAAAATAAAATTAAAAAATGCATCGTAAAGACACCAGAGAACTTCTTGAAATCATTGGTACGTATACTTAGATTTCTAAGAGATCAATTAGTTTTTGTTGAGAAGATTTTATGTTTATAAGTGCTTCCCTTGTACTTTATGATCAGTTATATCAAGTTTAGTTCAGTTTGATGCAGTACTTAAGTCTTTATTTGTATTTGATCTAAATTTATGCTTACTTTGAATTAGTTTGATTTTAGAACAATGGCTTAGGGTTCAATTTGTTGCAATCATTCTGATCCAGTTTACTTTGGTTTAATTTACTTCGATCCACAATTCACTTAGATTAGATTTACTAGAAATAAACTTATACATTTTCTCAAGAAGTTCTCTTCATATTGAGGCATTTCTCAACCCAAAAACCTAATCCTTGAAGTTAGAGTTCACTTCAATTGGGTTTTGCACCTCAAGTTTCACTTCAAGTAATCTGTAAATTTTATTAGGAGACTAGACTTAATTAAAAATTGATTTGACTTAAACAATATAAATAAAATAACAAATCAAATATATACTCAAATATATAAATTAAATAATATATAAAATTCTTAAGTTTACACAATCTAGGGTTCACTAAACTTATCCCATTAAGTCAGTATTTGTGAGAAGAAAAGAAATAAAATAGAGAAAAAAGTAAGAAGCAGGAGTGTAAAACACTTTTAAACAATATCAAAAACAGAAAAAAAAAAAAAAAACAAAAAAAAAAAAAAGGAAAGAAGAAAAAGCAAAATGCGTGAAAATAAATCCCTTTTATAAAGCATCAACTCCTATTACTCGTGAGTCAACTTAAACCGTCATTCTAGTAGGTTGGGTTCAGGTTGACACATTTTTCACATGTCCAAAAATCCTTACCTGTATCATAATTTTCCTTCGAGTTCAAACATGTAATCAGGTTAGGGTTCAATTGTTTTTTAGATCTAGATTTAGGAACTCGTCATGTGGCACTTGGCAACTGACGTGGTGTAGGACCAATTATACCAATTCTAAATTTTGAAAGAAATTTTATTATTACATTTTAATTTACAAATATTTTTTATTTATATGTATCACAAGCAGTGCAGGTGATATAATTTTCCTTCTAATACACCAACAAAATGATAACAAAAGGATTAATTTGGATATTTCTCATAGTTTAAGGTTTTATAATTTTAAATTTAAACAACAAAAGGTCAATGATTTGGAATAAAGTTTAAGGGGGCCTTTTTCAAAAAATTTCCCTTTAGTTTAATCGGGATAAAGCATCCATAAGGTTTTATCAAAAACATTACCAAAGAAAATCCATTGAGAAACTTATGTACCTATGAGGGTGAATCTAATTAATAATGCCATCAATGGCGGCTTTAAGTACAACTCAGGCTGTTTATATGAATATTTTGACTCGAAAAAAATTTAATACACATAGTTATTTTTAAACTAACCTGTTTTATTTTATCTACTTTACCTACCTGTTTTATGTACTTCAGAAATATATATTGAATACCATGGCTTTAGAATAGCAAGAATTTGGGTTGAACAAAAATAATCTTGACCCCAAACATAATCCTTAAACCCTAAAAAATAAAATACCAAACCCCACCAACAACAAGATTAGGCCAAACAACAAAAAATAAAATTTAGCCCAAATAAAAGCAATAATAACCCAACCAACAACAAGATTAAGCCAAACTACAACAAATGAACAAAATTTTTAACAGAAAGCCCATTAAAAGCAAAACATAAAAACCCTTAATCATTCACATTCATAACTCATTCAACCTATTCCAGAAAAATAATTCTTAATTTCATTTTTCTTTATAAAAAAAAAAAAAAAAAAAAAAAAAAAAAAAAAAAAACGACTCCAGGAGAGATATTCTGCTCTCCTTGACTTTGCAGTTGTAGCAACTCTGCTCTCCTTAGCGGCTCAATTTGCAGTCACAAGTCAAGTATCATTTACTACTCTCTCTTTCTCTCTCTCCATTTTTCTTTTCTATATCATCATTTTAGACTTTCCCTCAATTTATAACTTTCATCTCAACATTTTTAGTTCTTACTTTATCTTTTATTAGTCCCTTTTTTTCTTTTCATCTTGTTAGTTTTCAATTTTAACCCTTTTTGCCTTTTCGCTTTTGCCCGACTCTTGAGTTTTAATCAACCTTCTATCATGCAACAATTTCAAAATCTGAAAACTCGTAGAAGAAAATTGTAAAACTTCAAGTATTTGTGTGCATTTTTTTTAGTGTGATGTCGTTATATTCAAATTTTCTTTTCATTAGATTTTTTATTGTTTAAGTTTTTTCATGGCACCCTATAAAAAATTCATAGAACCACCATTGAATACCATAATATTTTTATCACAAAAAATATTTCGGCAATCATAAATTACCATGGTTATCTTCAAAGGGAAATTAGTATTGATAAGGATGATCATCCGAATGTATTTTTAGTTATATGACTTGTTTAAATAATTTAATGAATATCAAGAGCCTTATAGCTCATCTAATTGGCACTTTCTGATATTACCAATAGAGATAGTCAGGGTTCAAATATTTCCACCTCCAACAACAAAAACAATAATAAGTCATATAATTTAATACAAAAATAGATGGTTTAATGAATCGTCACAAAATGGCAGAGACGGATCTAGGATTTCAAGCTTGAGAGGGCTAGAGTATAAGCAAAAAAGAAAAAACTCCAAATAGGCGTCCATATGGTATTAACAAATTATAAATACACAAAATCATTTTTTCCTAATACATTAAGATGCAATCATCTACCAACAAAGAAAAAAAAAAACACAAAATAATATTATTTTTTATACTAGGCTAGCTAGGATTTTTAGTTTTTTTGAAGTTAGAGTATTCATAGTAGTGGTGCTAAAAAATTTAGCTTTTAGCATCTCAAAAAGTTACTTTATCTATTTTACCACCTCACTTTACAATACACCAAATATCAAATGTTCTATTTTTTTACCACTTCATTTACAATAATATAAGTAACTCATTAAAATAATAAAAGAAGAGAGAGAATTTTAGTTTTTTAATTGAAGGAAGAGAGATAATCTTAATAAAATATTTTATTTTATTTTCAACAACTTGTTATAGTCAACTGATATTTATACTAGTTTACTATAATTGCAAAAAATTTAGCTTTAGCTTTAGCTTCTCCAATAACACATGATTTTTTGGTTCTTTGATGGTAAAATAGTTTTTTTGCTAAAATAAAATTTCCATTGTGAATACTTTTATTGTTTATGTTAAGTTTTTAGGTTGGATAGTAGCTAGTTGGGCTAGGCTGATTGGAGAGGAGGGGGACTTAAGGTTTTGGAGGAGGGGGGGGGGGGGGGGGGTAACTACAAAAATATAAAATATAATAAGTACAAAAAAAAAAAAAAAAATTCTGTCCCTGCATCATGGGTTAAAGAAATTCATCTAAACAAATTAATTTAGGATCCAAATCTTTCCAACTAGTAGATAGAGACTAAATCCAAAATTCAATCAGCATTTTGACCTAAATGACCCTAAGACCTTCCATTTATGCTCCTTTGCTTGCTTACCGCTCAAGTCAACTTCGAATTAATTCATCAACTCCACAACCTTCTCTCTCTCCCCCCCCCCCCCTCCGCCTCCCAACAAACATAGCCAAATTAACTCCATTTTAGCATTATTAGACGCTAGTTATTGTTAAATTAATTCCAAAAATCAAGGAATCATTCATTCTTGACTATCGGATTAATGAAGGGTATGCATTTTTACCATTATTTTTATTAGGGGTGTGCAGAAAACCCACCGACCCGCCAAACCTGACCCGACCCGCCGAGTTGGGTCGGTTTTTAAGGCTTGGTGGGTTGGGTTAGGTTACAAAAAAAAAATTTATAGCGGGTCGGGTTAGGTTTGGGTCATAAAATTACAAACCCGCCGAACCCAACCCGACCCACCCATATTTAATATATATTTAAAATATATTATAAATTTAATAATTTTTTTTTTTAAATCAGTTGTAGGGCACTTATATATATTTAAATATATATTATATATTTAATAATTATTTAAAAAAACTAGTTGTAGAGCAGCATTTCATCGGTTCCTCCTACTAATACTAATTTAATATATATATATATATAAAATATATTATATAATTAATAAATTTTTTTAAATAACCAGTTCTTCATATCCTATATAAAAGCCAATTAATTCACACAAATCCTAATAAATTACTATTGTTGTTTAGTCATTAGTGTTGTTTGCCTTTAAAGAGTTACATTGATACTAATCTTTGGGTTTTTTTAATATATTAATGTGGGGTTATTTCCCGCCATTAGCAGTTTGTCCGCTTTGGGGAGCCAAGCCTACATGGTTTTGTTCCATGTGATGTGGGGAGGCTCGTGCTAATTAGCGACCGAGTCCCACATCGACAAAAATCTTACTGAGTTCTTAGTCCAAGGACACTTAACAGTAGTGGACTGCGATAATCTTAGTTTAAACATTGCTATGGGTGAACTCTAGGAGACTTCCAAACTACTATGAACCATGGAGCTAGAAGACTTTGGAGGCTTGTTTTTAAGCTTGGGGTGGATCCATTCCTTGCTTCCTCTTTTTCTACTCATTTGGAGGGAAAAGAGGGTGTATTTATAAGTGAAAAGATGGCACATCTATCATGTGCCATGATGTTCACTTGCTAGCGACGTGAAGGACACAGGCTAGAAGCGTGAGCCTTATGTGCCTAGTTTAACATGCTTTCCAATTTTGCTATAGACTTCTAAAAAAATTTTAAGGACCTTATGGGACTCAAAATATGGAAAATCTAGTATCATTGGAAATATTATGAATTTATATTTCCAATGACACCAAGTTTGACAAAATCGGAGGTCGGTGCAAAATGCTATGGCTTATGGAAGTTGGTGCATCATAAAATTTTTCAATTTTCGTAGCGAAAGTGCACGAATTTGCATATATGATCGTGCTATGGCCGAAGCATTTTGTAAATTAATATAGGGGTTACTGGCTCCTATAGTGTTTTCTAGGTATGTTTGATATTTTATGTGACTTTTTAAAATTTGGTTACCCAGAGTTGACCATGATAATTTTTGTCACACAAGATTTTTGAAGATATAAATTTGCATGATTCGAAGTTGACCAGGTTTCAATCAAACCCTATTTTCAACCAGGGCTAGGGTTTCCGTTTTAGAGAGTTTTCTCGTTTGTAGTACTTTGTTCGTTTTATGTATAATTTGGGCAATCCACCTATCATTGAACAAGGAATTGAATTGATTACGTATCAGGAGATTCAGGACAAGAATCACTTTGATTAAATGGTCAAATGTTTAGTCAAAGTTCGATCAAACTTGGTCAAACTTCATATTTTTCTCCAAACTTCCAGATTTGACTTATTTTGATTAAATTTAGCCATATTTAACTACATAAGATTCAATATGAACTCAAATTTATCCTTATACTCATGAGTTTTTTTTTTAACACATTTTATGTTTTAACCTGACTATTCGAGCTTAAAATATATAAACCTAAGCATGACTTGATCGCTTGATTAATGAATATAAATTTTTCTTTCCTTTTTTTTCCCAAATCGAACCTAACTTGTTCATAGATTGTTTGGCTTGTTTATAGCTCTGATATGAACATATTCCATACATCGACGCAACGACAACCACTTGTTCCAAATGTGCCTTCCATTCCATATAAAGTCACAGGGGAATTAAAGGTTAGTTGCCCAAGTCTCCTTGAGTCCGTAAGTACATTTATGATAAGTCTTTGACACTAATAAATATACCACCGACTTTTCACACTTTCCCTTGGACTTGTGTAAAAGTGCATTTGGAACCCGTTCATTTGCATAATATTTATCAAAATATATAATTTTTGGTAAATTTTATAGTAAATGTATGACAATAATTTAAACGTTAGCTTAATTTCAAAAAAAAAAAAAACCTAAAAATTAAATTATTTATAAATTTTTTTTAAATGTAAGACAATAGGCAAACAACCCCCTTCCCCCCCCCCCCCCCCCCCAAAAAAAAAAAACACCTTTTCCTAAACACATGTCAAGAGCTTGAAAAAGTGGGTGGCAAAATAAATGTACTTTAGCACAATTCATACATTTTGTAACAAGTGTGCTATTTGGCATAGGCAAATGTTAACAAGCACCATGCGGTGCTTATTAAGATTAAAAGGGTTATGTTAACAAATGCCCTTAGGGCATTAGTTAACAATCCAATTAAAGAAAATTTTTATGGGAAAAAAAATTAATGTTTTGACAGTTTTTTTCATTTTACATAAAAATAATGTCAAAACTTTCCTAAAATTGATTGTTAACCAATGCCCTAAAGGCACTCATTAGCATTTCCCATGTTAAAATAATATGGGTCTCACTTACTAAAAAAATTGTATAAAGTTGACCCTAAAGCCTATAAAACTAACAAAATACGTACTAATATAAAGCTGAGTAGCTGACAAAAATTCTGACATAAAGTGGTAAATTCTTACATAAAGTGGGTGTCTGTTAACACAACTCTTTGGCATATTGCGACTAGTGTTGGCATATTGGAGAATAAATAATTGGTTCATGTGATAGTGGTAGACAAACAACCAATCACCATCTATCACATAGGCCCTTGTGAAAGCAACATGTTATACTAGCATTAATGTATGCCCTTAGTGCAAACAATAATCATTTATTTTATGAAACTTTTTATGAAAAATTGAAAAAAGCTCTCAAAAAAATTAATTACTTTTTCACTCTCCTATAAAGAATTTCCTTAAACTGATATAAAGCTAAGTGGCTGACAAAAATTCTAACATAAAATGGTAAATTCTTACATAAAGTGGGTGTCTATTAACACAACTCTTTGGCATATTGCGACTAGTGTTGGCATATTGGAGAAAAAATAATTGGTTCATGTGATAGTGGTAGGCAAACAACCAATCACATCTATCACATAGGCCCTTGTGAAAGCAGCATGTTATACTAGCATTAATGTATGCCCTTGGTGCAAACAATAATCATTTATTTTATGAAACTTTTTATGAAAAATTGAAAAAGCCCTCAAAAAAATTAATTACTTTTTCACTCTCCTGTAAAAAATTTCTTTAAATGGTTTAATAACATATGTCCTAGAGGTATACATTAATAAAACTCAAAAAATATTTTTACTATAAACTTACTATTTTTTCTTCACTAATTACACATTGTTTTGTTACCCTGATAAAAAATTGTGAAATGTTAGAGATATATTAGCCCATTAGCATAGGCTCAAGCCTAATTATACTTTGTGTGCAAGCCAAGTCTTCTATTTGTACTAGAAGTCTATTAGTCTAGGGTTTAGCTTACTATATATACACATGTTATGATTCATTGTAACACAGGATTTGTACTACATTCTAATATATTATTGATGTAACCCTTTAGGATTTCCTCCGTGAATGTAGGCCGTTAAGCTGAATCACGTAACCCTCAAGTGTTATTGTCTTCTACACTTTATACTTTCGCTTCCGCATCCATACTAGCATATTCAACATGGTGTATCAATGCTAATATTTAACATGGTATCAGAGCCAGGTTCCTGTGACCATGGTTTTCTGTCCTTACAGTATGTTTAAGAGCAATCTTTGTCTTCCTCAGTGTTTTTTTCGCTGCATTCATCTTCTTTGGCTTCCTACTGCTGCCATCAAAACTCTATGGTATAGTCATACTACCGTTAGAAGTCGCATCAACACTACAACACCATTGCCTTCCTCAAACTACTATCACAGAGTCAAACTTCATTCAATGGATTTTCTCAACCTTATCAAATCTCAAAATTTCATCGAGCTTTCATCTTGAATTTGAGAGGGGGTGTTAGAGATATATTAGCCAATTAGCATAGGCCCAAGCCTAATTCTACTTTGTGTGCAAACCAAGTCTCTTATTTGTACTGAAAGTCCATTAGTCTAGGATTTAATCTATATATACACATGTTATGATTCATTGTAACACAGGATTTGTACTACACTCTAATACATTATTGATGTAATCCTTTAGGATTTCCTTCGTGGATGTAGGCCGTTAGGCTAAACCACGTAACCCTCATGTGTTATTGTGTTCTATACTTTATACTTTCGCTTCCACATCCATACTAGTATATTCAACATAGTATCTCAATACTAATATTTAACATAAAAATTTTTGTAATCACGTAGCTTTTCATTTACTTTGCTGGCCAAAGTCAATCCTTTGCACACAAAACAAAGAACTACTAGTCTACCGCTATGCTTGATCTTTGAAAGACAATTAATGGCTTCGATAAAAGCAATTTCATAGCACTTATATTATACAGGCCTGTTTGATGTATGTGTACGTGTGTGTCTTGTATCATATATGGTGTAGGTGTGTATTGAATAACATGATTGGTTAGCTGTGACAATTAACCACAAATCTCGGAATAAAAAGCAAAATTGTTTTGCAATGGTTGGTGGAGAGCTTAAATTTATGGCAAAATTTCCCTATTATTAAAGCAAAAAGGTCAAGGTTTTCATTATGTTTAACGTAATCATAGTCGGGTAGAAAACTCCAAATCTCCAATCATATTTAGTCAATTGATGTGATTAGCAGAAAACTAAGTTTTTATCCCCATCAACCTGCAGTTAAGCTTTAACACAACACAATAGACATTTCCATTAGATCTGAAATTAAATAACGTTTTTTCATCAAATTCTCACACAATGCACTGAAAAGTTCGTGCATTTATATGACTGAGATTGCATAGACTCTTTTGAAATTCCGTTTGCTTTGAAAGTCTACGAGATAAGTAGTTCAAAAAGTCAAATAGCACAGTTTATGGTTTTCTAGGAATCACAGTCTTCACAGCATCAAACTGCTACTAGGACCAGTCTAGTTTCAAACTTGCAGTTAAAGAGTGGAAACTATAAACTCTCTCTCTCTCTCTCTCTCTCTCTCTCTCTCTCCACTTGTTCACATGGGAAGCAAGTGCTTGTCTTCTTGTGGAATTTCCAATTTCAATTTCCATGAGCCAGATCTTGTTGACAAACATGTGAAGCGCTGCGCTGGGGCTTGGAGTTGGACTGCCTTTTTCTTTTAGGTCCAATTGGGTGGTGTGCATGTGCATCCTTCGATACATATGCCTTTTTTAACCTTATAGCATTCTCATTTGAAAATATATTTTACATTACAAAAAGACTTATTTTATTTATTTTATATTTATTATTATAAATATGACTTTTATAAATTTATATTAGGAAATGTTAGTGGATGTCTAAAGTCATTTGTTAGTGAATCATTTTTTTAAAAAAAATTATAGAAAAATAAAAAGATTAATTAATGTTTTGACAGTTTTTTTTTTAATTTCTCATAAAGTAGTTTCAAAACTTTCACAAAATAATTTGTAAACAATTGCTCATATCAGGACTCATTTATAATATACTAGCAATATAAATTTGTAGACACACAAAATGTGTACAACTAATAATTTTTCTTATAAAAAGACAACATATATCAACCTTCAGAAGTGGTTGGTTTAGTGGTTATGAGCTCATTTTTAAGGGTTTCGGAGGTGAAAATCTCGAATTTAAATCCCTCAATGGGAAGCACCTGTCTAGGCCCACCAAGTATAGTGTTAATATGGTCACATTTAGGTGGAAAACGTCAACTCAAGTTGTCTCCTCTACCCTTTTTTTTAATTGAAAAAAAAAAAAAAAAAAAAAAAGACATCCTATATCTTAATTTTTTGCAGTTCATGTAATATTATGTTTTATACCCACCAACAACAAAAGAAAAAGAAACATTTTTTTTGTACTTTTCGTGACAGTACAGGGGAGAGAGAATAAAATAGGAGTAAAAAAATAATAATAATAAGGTGCTACAGTTAACATGTATCTTTACATGTTCCTGTAGCAAGTTGCAAAATTTTTGCATTTTCCCTGACTCGATGGGGGATAGTTTTTGATTATGTGAGGCTACAGTAAACTCTAAAATAACCAAAAATGGGTTTTACATAACAGGGTGGAATGCTCTCTCTCCCCCTCTCTCTCTCTCTCTGGCTTCATGGTTTATTATAACACACTAAAATATAGTACAGTAATTCCCAAATCATTTTCTTGAATAGAGCCAACACCTATCATAAAAAAGATTTAGTTGAAGATATTGTACAGTATCTCCCAAATTTAACTGCCAACCGACTCTCCTCCTCTCTTCTCTTTCTAAAACATTGAAATAAACTATTAAAGTCTTGAAGTGTTATTCATCTTTTGGTTAAATAGGAGCACAATTTTGTATATAATTTTCTGGATGACTGTGAGGTATTAGAATTAGAATAGGGTCGGTCCCTCCTTGTAGGGTGCAGAGTTTGGCCTATGTGTCCTCTCTTTCTCTCTCTCTCTCACTCTCGCCCCACAGTGGAGACACCCATTATATATATGTACACTTAAGGGTAACTGAAACTATAGAGGCCCATACCATTTACAGTACTTTGTAGAGTGGCGGTGGAGCTTCTTGGGAGCATCAATGGCTGTTTTCATTCTGGTTCTTGTGGCTGTCTTCGTGCTCTGTATCTGCTCTGCTTTGTTGAGATGGAATGAGGTGAGGTATAGGAAGAAAGGTTTGCCTCCTGGTACAATGGGTTGGCCAGTTTTTGGAGAGACTACTGAGTTTCTAAAACAAGGTCCAAACTTTATGAAAAACCAGAGAGCAAGGTGATTCTTTTATCTTCTATAGGATTTCCTTTTTCTTAGATTTATATTACAATACAGGGTATTCTCTGTTTTCCTTTTTTCTTAATCAGCTTGCATTAGTGGACAGGAAGCTTTTGGTTTTATTGTCTGTACTTTCAACCTAACGTTTTTGGCCAATAACTGCTTATTTTTGGTCGGTTTTGTGGTTCATGCTGTTTAGCTCTACTGTACCCCCCCTGCATGCCCTTCTTGATTATTAGTATAATTTAGCTTTTGGGTTATTCTATCTTCAACTAAGCCTTACAAATCCCATAAAGAAGATTAAATTCGTTGCTAAATAAGTTCTATTTTCATTGTTTGAAAGATGCCTTAAGAATTTCTAAAGCGTTAAATCAATATATGTTTTGGGTGGGGGTTGTCCATAAAAAACCACAAATATACCTGTATGTTTGACAAAAGCAACTCTCTGCACACTTATTGGTGGTTGAGTTGATGTTCTAGTGATTTTGACTTAATCACTGATCATTCTTGGAATTTACTCTATTAATAATCTCTCATACAGTTTCCTTTGTATTATATTCAATGACAGGTATGGCAGTTTTTTCAAGTCCCACATACTGGGCTGTCCTACCATCGTATCAATGGATCCTGAGCTCAACAGGTACATCCTCATGAATGAGGCAAAAGGCCTTGTTCCTGGCTACCCACGGTCTATGCTAGATATCTTAGGAAAATGCAACATTGCAGCAGTCCATGGCTCTACCCACAAGTACATGAGAGGAGCATTGCTTGCCCTTATTAGCCCCACCATAATCAGAGACCAGCTTTTGCCAAAAATTGATGATTTCATGAGAAGCCACCTTAACAACTGGGATAACCATATCATCAACATTCAAGAAAAGACCAAAGAGGTTTTCATCATAATCACAATCCTAAGCCCTCAGGACAATGCAATTTTATAAACTTGTTACTTATTCAGTTCTTTCTCTTTGTTATGCAGATGGCTCTTCTCTCATCCCTTAAGCAGATTGCTGGTATTGAATCCTGTTCAATATCCCAACCATTCATGGCTGAGTTCTTTAAGCTGGTTTTAGGGACACTTTCATTGCCTATTGATCTTCCAGGAACAAATTATCGTCGTGGGTTCCAGGTAAATTGCTTAGTATTTTCTCATTTATAACATAGTTTTACATGGGAGTTTTAGTAGATTTATAATTATACATGTGCTTCACAATGTTTTACAGGCAAGAAAAAATATTGTAAGCATGTTGACACAGCTAATAGATGAAAGAAGAGCTTCCAAGGAAACCCACGAAGACATGCTTGGTTGCCTAATGAGAAGTGACGAAAATAGATACAAACTTACTGATGAAGAAATAATTGATCAAATAATTACAATTTTGTATTCCGGTTATGAAACTGTTTCAACTACTTCAATGATGGCTGTCAAGTATCTCCATGATCATCCAAGAACTCTTCAAGAACTAAGAGTGAGTGAACATTTTTTTAAAAAAATTGCAGAATAATAATGTTTATTTTAACAAATAAAAGTGGTAAGGGGACCTCATCATCTTTGTACTCATAAAATCTCTTTGATTTTTAATGTTGATATTCTGGTATGACATGCCTGTGACACTGACTTATATCTCTGAAATTTGCAGAAAGAGCATTTGGCAATTAGAGAAAGGAAAAGGCCTGAGGATCCCATTGATTGTAATGACCTTAAATCTATGAGGTTCACTCGTGCGGTAATAAATTTGTGGCTTTGAGTACATCATCCTGTTTTTTGGTAGTATATGAAATTTAATAAAATATGATGCGGTTCTACTTTTTTCTAATGCAGGTCATTTTTGAGACATCAAGATTAGCCACAATTGTTAATGGGGTTTTAAGGAAAACCACTCAAGATATGGAGCTAAATGGTAAGTTTGAAAAAATCAAAGCAAGTTTTTTTTTTTTTTTTTTTTTTTAATAATCTAATCAAAGCAAGTTAGTATGAATAAAATGATCCCTTTTTATTATCCCTTTAACCAAAAAAAAAAAATGATCCCTTTTTGTGCTATATAGTTTCTACAGTCTTTTTATGGGCTCAAGAAGCTATTTATGCAGCTAGCACGACCCTTTTTGTCATTATAGTCCTATAGCAATAAATAAGTCTGAAACTTAGCATTAGCTGCCAATATAGGCAAATCACTCCATTTAAGAATAAATTTAAGAGGGAACTGTTGTTTTGTAAGTTTTAAGACAATAAAATAGCGTGCTTGACTATATGACCTACTGGTCAAATACAAGGCTGTGGGCCATGTTTATAGCCATAGGTTCTTTGTTTGTTTTTTCTTTAACTATTGTCAACAGTGGATTAATGACTGCTAAGTGCTAACCACAACTTTTCTTCTCTGTTTCTGCAGGATTTGTGATTCCAAAAGGATGGAGAATATATGTTTATACAAGGGAGATAAACTATGACCCTTTTCTATATCCAGAACCATTAACCTTCAATCCATGGAGATGGATGGTAGGTGGCTCTTCTATTCACACTCTTATTGGAAAAGTATTATTTTCATTTGAAACAGATTTGTTTTCATATTTCAACTTGAATATAAAAAATCTGAAAGTGTATCCAATGTTACGTCATTTAAAATTTTAAACACGATGATGACTTTTTGAAATTATATTCTAAGCAACAAAATTACCATGGTTGTAAAATGCAGGATAAGAGTTTGGAATGTCAAAATAACTTATTGATATTTGGAGGGGGCACAAGGCAGTGTCCTGGAAAAGAACTGGGAATAGCAGAAATTTCCACTTTCCTACACTACTTTATAACCAGATACAGGTAACTAATGGCCCACCACGTATAGTCCTCCCTTATCTCTTTGTCCAGATGAAAACTGCAGTAACAAAGTAAATAACCTTTAGCTGATGCAGTCTTCATTTCATTGCAGGTGGGAAGAGATTGGAGGTGATAAACTAATGAAATTTCCAAGAGTTGAAGCACCAAATGGGCTACATATTAGAGTCTCATCTTACTAACACACATATTTATGTACAGAAGAAAGAGAGCATATATGGATGTACAAAGACAATAGTACTTTTAACAGATTAGAAACCTGATGAAATTGAGCATTTACCAATTTTTCGGCTAATTAAGATTGCCCTCATTTGTAGAAAACTATAGCAAATACAGGTATTCCGAGTTTCCAACCCTATAATTGCAGATAGTTCTTAGTCATAATGAAAATGCCTTCTTTTTAAAGAATGAAAAGTAGGGGCCTCAAGTCTTCATATTAGTGTGCGTTTGGCATTGGATTATAAGTTGGGTTTTTGCTTAATTTATGTATTATTTGTAGGTCCTACGCTACTTTTTATTTCAGCTTTATTTTAAGAATCCGGTTACTTTTCCCTTATTTCAAATATCCCATCATGAACCAACATTAGAAAACCTTTACCTCTGTTTAACCAGTATCCTCTATCTGTATTATGGCAGCCAATGACTATTGCTAGTCAATATCAACCGATATCATTTTACCCAGCAAAATATAACAATTTCAATGTTGTCAGCTGATGCAACTAGGATTTCAATGGGGCTGAGCAAGTGTAAGAGCGCCTGCAGCTCTTTATCTCCATCCCCATCCCCATCCCCTATAAAAGAAGGTTGAATCTTAAAATATGAAGAATTAGGGTTAAGAGAGACGAAAAAGAATAGGAGAATAGAGAGAGAGACAGAGAGAAAAGAAAGGTGCTGGGCGTTAATCGGTCAAGCCCCTATTTGTTTCTTCATTAATGAATTCTGATGAAGTGACAACCAACCTCAATATGTTTGGTACATTCAAGGAACACAAGATTCATTAGCAATAAAGATAGCAACTTGATTGTCACAACACATCTGCATAGGAATAGGAATATCAACACCCAAGTTGCGAAGGAGATATTGAACCCATAACATTTAAGATGCATTATGAGCCACAACTCGATACTCAACTTCAACACTAGAACGAGCAACAACATTCTGCTTTTTATTATGTCAAGTAACAAGATTAATCGCCAACAAAAGTACAATAGCCAAAGATGGGCCGTCTATCAAAATGACTACTAGCCTAATCAAAATTACTAAAACCCGTCACATATATAAAAAAGAGGGGCTTGTACAAAAGTCCTAGTCCAAGAGTTCCTTTTAAGTAATGCAACCAAACACTAAAAAATAAAATGTTTTCAAACCTGTAAAGACAGGAAAAATTATTCATACTCTTTTTTTTTTTTTTCTTTTTGACAAAATCATGCTTAAATTACAAATTAGGAATGAACCCAAAGTAGAAGGTCAATACACTGGCCATTTTATTTTCAAACTCAAAATCAAATTGCATTTGATTAATTGGGCTGAAATACAAATGAACCATTAGGAGAAGGCACAGGAACTTGTATTTGTATGTACATTAATTTGAATATGATTGTGTGATGTGAGTAGAGCAAAAAAAAATCTTGATGAGACCAACCCAATATGAGTGTGATGAGTAAAAAACGAGGTGTAGGCTTTCAAATGTGATGATCCACTTCAAATTTTGGCATAGCGGAATTATTTAACAAAGGTAAAATTTAGTAATGGTAATTTAGGTGCAATATATTAAGTTCTCCAATTAAATTTAAACACTTGATTGCATTGAATAATAAGACACAAGTGTTATTATTTTTTATAATTGGAAAACCAAATGGGTTAATATACTGTATCTAAAGTACTGAATTTAAGTTTTTGCCATTTAACAAAATATATAAATATTTATTTATTTATTTATTATATTCTTCAATATAATAACGTGGTCTTGAATCCTGATTATTAATGGGTATCTAAGTTTTACCCTTTAAAAACAAAAAATATTTGTATTCTTCAATATAATAATGTGGTCTTGAATCTTGATTATTAATGGGCCATGAACTTCGGCTACGCATAGTTTATGAGGACCCAGTGTAACTACGAGCCCATTTTTCAAAATAGCCTTTCAAATAATAGAGCTAGGGGTATAAGTACATCACCTAGGCCCTAGCAGAGCCCATAACCCCTTGAAGGAAAAGCAAACACGTAGAGTCGTAGACCCCTACCAAGTGAGATCATGGACATAAGAGGATCCATGAATTGTTCTACGTTTAAAGCCCAAATAGAGGGGGAAAGAAAGAGGAAGTAAAATTTTCTTTTCTTTTCTTTTCTTTTTTTTTCAAAAGAAGTGGACAATAGGATAGAAAGTGAGGTAACTTTATGATAGTTAGAGCAATAGTTAGAGCAACTGCATTGATGAAAAGTCTTGTAAAATAAAAAAAATTGCTCATTTTACGCATTTTGAGCAAATAAAACACTTACATCAGTGGATATAAAATTGTGCATTTATGCACAATTGCTACAGTAGCCGTGCATAAATGCATGGTTACTATAACTGTGCATATCATTATTTTATATTTTTTTCCCTCACCTCTCTTCTTTCTCCATCTGACTTCTCTCTCTCCCTCTCCCTTTGAACCGGTTTAGTATTTTTTTTTTTTCTTTCAATTCCATCCCCGAATTCCCAAATCAAAACCTAGAAAACAATTTTCTCATTCAAAACCCAAAAACACACCCAAAAAAAAAAAAAAAAAAACACACACACACACACACACACAACATGGCATTTTTATTGTTTTCTACTCCACAGCAACCACAACAACAATCGTTGTTTCAACCTCAAACTCAGTCTTTTCAACCAAGTAATCCATTCTTTCCTCAACAGCAGCAACAATTGTTTCAACCACAACAACAGCAACAACAATTGTTCCATCTTGAGTCCCAAAAAATTCTCCTCCAGATCGAGTATGCTTTTTTTCTTATTTCCTAGTTCTTGCTTTTTTTTTTTTCTTTTTTTGCTGTGTTTTCTGTTCGGTTGCCGAGAGAATGTGGGAAAATTAACAGAAACAATGCAAGATTGAGTCTTTTCTTTTTCCCACTTGTTATAGTCTCTTGGGTTTCTATATAGAGAAACCTTAAAAATTCAAGTTCTTAATCTCGGTTGTTGATGATTTTTGGGGTTTTGATGGTTTTTATTCTTTGTTTGATCAGTGGGTGAAGGGAGTGCTTGATGATTTGGGTTTTGATTAGTGGCTGATGATGGTGCACAGTCTGCTGTGACTGTGCTTGATGATGGTAGATTGATCGTTGATGGTGGATTGGGTTGTGTGTGAGAGGATTTCAAGAGAAGAGAGAAGTGTGAAGGATGAAGGAAATAATAAAAATTGTAAAAGAATGAATATTTTATCGAATAAATGTATAGAATAGATGAACTAATATGGATGTTTTGTAAAAATAGATGTGTAAAATAGAAAAAGTAGGGTTTTTTTTTTTTTTTTGCAAAATTTACAAAATTTTTGCATCAATTAATATAGTTGCTCTTAGAAGAAAGAAAATTTTAGGAGGGGGGATCAGTGCTTTCCATTTTTTGGTTGCAAAGAGAGAATAGAGGAGATGAAAAATGAGGTGATTGATTTTCCATCCAAACCCACAAAACATAATCTCTCCAAAATGCAGAAAAAAGTAAAGGGACAAGGGGATGCAAATTTAAAATTGCACTTTTACCCTTATCTACGTCATTTTCAATCATTTAGTTCTCATATTATAACGGTATTACAGTAATTAAATACAACTTATCATTTCTCTTTTTCCATTTTTCCCTTTTTTTTTCAACCGAGAAAAGCAAATGTATATTTATTTTCTATCTTTCCACTATTCCACCCCTTTAATCATACACACAAGAATGAAAACACATATTTTTTTCATTTCTTTTTTTCTCTTACTTTTCTATCCTCCCAGTTTTCAATCCTTCTAATGAAAGTTTCATTTTGTCCAAATAATAATAATAATAATAATATCTTTTATTTTCTTTGCAGGCTTAAATTAAATGGGTTACTAAGTAGCCCAACCTTTTGTGTTAGCCTCACATGGAGGTACACATTTTGTTCACCACATTTTTTTTTTGGTCAAACAAATACAAGCAAATGGGTTACATCCTTGTGGATGGTCTTCCCTCAGTGTCTATGTGTTTCCGATTCCTCCTAGGCTCCTTCAATTGTCGCCCAAGAATTAGGGAACTCATTTGTTTATATCAATATGGGCTTGAGGTGGACCCATAATAGTCGGAGACAGTCAGTAAGCAATCAGCTAATCTATCAAAATGGGCTTAAACTCATTTGTTTGTTAGTAGAGATTTCAACTTTTTGTCTCATAATTTAGCCCGTTGGGCTGGATATTGTAACTGGAATGGATCCCTTGTCATCTCCTCTCTTCTTCCTTGAGTCTTTTTCCCTGAAGATTGAGATGAGCTATACGTCCATTCTCTATTTTCCTTTTCTTTTTTCTTTTTTCTTTTTTCTTTTTTCTTTTTTTTGATAAGATAAAAAAAATTATAAAAATTCTCTATTTTCCTTTTCTGAAATATAAAAATTATTCAGTAAAAAAAAAAAAGAAAAAAAAAAGGTCTGCCAAAAGCCATCATAAGGTAATACATGGGTTGTGGGTTAATAATGTTGAATGATTATTATCCACAGTTTCGAGTGTGGACCTTGATGAGGTCTTATTGTTTTAGAAATCGAAAGTTATGTGAGATATGGACCTTTCCTCTTCCTTATACGTCGCAGATTAAAACTTAGGGGTGGCAAAATCAACTCAAATCTCTTTGCCCATCCAAATCCGCCCACTTAAATGAGACCCAAACCCACCCAATTATTAATTGGGTTAAATGGGTATTAACCCAATCAACATTAATATTTATTGGGTTTTATTTGGGTACCCAATTATGATCCAAATATCATTTCAACAAATCACCCAACTCTAAAATATCTCAAAACCTCTATCAGTTCAGTCCAAAAAAAAAAAAAAAAAACCTCAAAACCACTAAAAATTACCAAAATACCCCCCTAAACCTAAAAAATGACCAAAATACCCCCCCTAAACCTAAAAATGACCAAAATACCCCTAAAACCTAAAAAAAGACCAAAATACCCACTAAACCTAAAAATTACCCAAATAACCCTAAAACCTAAAAAAAGACCAAAATACCCACTAAACCTAAAAATTACCAAAATACCCCTAAAACCTAAAAAATAATCAAAATACCCCCAAAACCTAAAAATTGACAAAAATACCCCTAAACCTAGAAAATAACCAAAATATCCTTGAAACCTAAAAATTGACTAGAATACCCCCTAAACCTAAAAATTACCAAAATCCTCCCCTAAACCTAAATTTTTAGGTTTCAGAGGTATTTTTGTCATTTTTTTAGGTTTTGAGGTATTTTGGTCAATTTTTACGTTTCAGGAGTATTTCAGTCATTTTTTAAGTTTCGGAGGTATTTTGGTCATTTTTAGGTTCAGGAGTATTTTGGTCATTTTTTAGGTTTCAGGGGAATTTTGGTCATTTTAAAGTTTTTGGGAGTATTTTGGTCAATTTTTAGATTTCAGGTGGTATTTTGGTCATTTTTAGGTTTTAGGAGTACTTCGGTCATCTTTTAGGTTACAGGGGTATTTTGGTCATTTTCTAGGTTTTGGGGGTATTTTGGTCATTTTTTAGGTCTCGGGGTATTTTGGCTATTTTTTAAGTTTTGGAGGTATTTCGGACATTTTTTAGATTTTAAGGGGTATTTCAGACATTTTTTAGGTTTTTGGGGTATTTTGGTCATTTTCAAGATTCCGAAAGTATTTTGGTAATTTACAGTGATTTTTGAGCATATTTGGTCTTTTTTTAGATTTAGGGGTATTTTGATAATTTTAGAGGATTTTAGGAGTACTTTAGTCATTTTTAAGTTTTAGTGGCATTTTGGTAATTTTGATTATTGGGTAATTAGGTGTGTTAGGGTTTACCCATAATAATTGGGTTGGGTTAGGAGTAATTAGTTAAATGGGTAATGGGTAAATGGGTTTTATGTACCCAACCCAATTATACCCACCCCAAACCCACCCGAACCCACCCATTTGACACCCATGGCCCTAGAATAGATCCTAATTGTTTTTTTTTTTTTTTAAATATGAATTTTAATAATTATTAAGAGACAGTTATTATAATCGTGTCTACTGTCTATGTATAAAATTATTTATATTACTATTTAAAAAATATATGTGATATAGTTTAAATATTTGAGGTTTTATAAAAAATAGAATTTATAATACTTAAAATTTAAACTCAAAGTATGGTCATAAACACATCAAAGTTTAATTTTTTAGTCATTATAAAGTTGCCAATATGGGGAATTCTTCTCACGTGTTAATGATACATGTAGCGAGTACTCTCAGAAGTAAGCTTTACAAAATATTCTATTTAAAAAATATATGTGATATAGTATATATATTTGAGGTTTTATAAAAAATAGAATTTATAATACTTAAAATTTAAACTCAAAGTATGGTCATAAACACATCAAAGTTTAATTTTTTAGTCATTATAAAGTTGCCAATATGGGGAATTCTTCTCACGTGTTAATGATACATGTAGCGAGTACTCTCAGAAGTAAGCTTTACAAGCATAGTTGTTGGTATTGTACGATACTCGATATGATACGTATTGTATATCTAAGTGCTCATGAATCGTATGATACAATGTGCGTATCATACAAATCGTATCATATCGTATCGTACAACACATAGACAAATGCTTTGAAATGAGATTTTTTGTTAAAATTTGCACTTTTATTTGAATCTAACAAATTGTTAGACTTGTTTTTAACACAAAATTATTGGGTTACTTAATTTAGACTAATAGTTTCTCAAAAAAAAAATTAGACTAATAAAATAACATATTCATAAGTTCTTTGTTTCCTCTTTTTCTCCTACAAAATTTGGACAACACAGTACACACTTACACAGTTACACTTCACTTTAATATTTGCAACTTTATTTTCTATTCTATGAATAAGATATTAATTGAAAATATAATTATTTTTATTTTTGTCATTATTGTTATAAGTCCAAGAAACTAGAATGCCAAGAAGAAATATTTAAAAAAAAAAATTATTAAAATAAAAAGAACAGGAATGTTAATGATGATGAAGAAAATTTTAATGAAGAAATAAGTTTGCAAAATGATAAACTTGATGATAGTATTGACTTAGATGGGGTTGATTAGGTAATATGATGAAAATAAATTATTATTTTTGGGTCATTTGTAATATATTATCACTTTTGAATTTAAGCAATTTAGTTATGTATGTTATAAACACATGCTAGTTTGATTTATTTAGTTAGCCTGTTAAATATTATTACATAAGTGATGAATAAATTAGTCATTAGTTGAATATATTTAAAATTTATATTGAATATACCCTTTATATATATATTTATATATATATATATATATTTTTTTAAATTTTATTAAGTATTTGTATATCTTATGATACATAATACGATATGATACACGATACAGAAAAATCAAAAATTGATTCACGATACGATTTACATTTTGATAAGTATGCCCACAAGTGTGTAGGAACTACTTGTTGTGAAAGGCTTGTTATATGTATTATTAGTAACGGGAGATACCTTTTTGAATTATGTGGAGATGAGCATTTTTTTTTTATAGAGTTTCTACTTATGACGTCTACTTCTAATTATTGCCCGTTTTATCATCAAACCAAGACAATAATTGAATTTTGGTATAAGTGGGGATTGAACCCTAGATATCTTATTTAATCATCAGAGATTTTACCAGTTGAGTTAACTGAAACCCATAGCATTTTTATTTAAGATAAAAATAGCGAAGAATAAACATTTGGTTGTGTAAAGGAGTCATCTAACTCAAATTCCTTGATAGCATCTAATAAATGGATGTAGGGGACACTTGTTTACGATATGAAAATAAAAATTAAATCATGTGTGAGTTTGACAATTATGTCATGTATAAGTGTAATATTTAAAACCAAGGCTAGGAGAAGTGGTTAATAAGAAGTTATAAAACTACCTTCTTTAAAAAAAAAGGAATAATAATTTATTCCTAGTCCTAGGAGGAGTTCACCTTCAACTAGAGATCCTCCACCAATTCATTAACTCTTATCTTCTTAATTTATTCATAGTCCTAGGAGTAGTTGTAACTTATTTCTTAAAATTACTATTACTTAGTTTCCAACTCTTGTATATATGCAACAATAATTTCTTAAAAGCATTGTTATTTAGGGTCTGTTTGGATTGAGGAGGGAAGGAGTAGGAGTGGCGAGGAGTAGAGTAGAGTTAGCTAAAAGTAGATTAATTTTGGGCCAAATCTACTCTATTCTACTCCCTCTCCTTCCCACTCAATCCAAACAGTTTCAACTTGATCCTGAAAAAATAGAAGTTTTAGCTCTTGTATATATTCAACAATAACTTGATTAAAATTATGTTGTATTATCTCTGTTAATTAATTCAATCTGATTTTTCTATCAATTATCTTGCTGATTTCACTTGCATCATTATCATTATTATTGCTAAACAATCAGGGGCAGCTCTACATAGAGTCCAGGTGGTCACAAGACCACTTTGACCTGGAAAAAATTATTATTATTATGTATAAATTTAAAAAATTATGATTTTTTATCCTTAAAAAAACTTTGTGATTGTCCTAAATTTTTTTAGTTCCAACATAATTAAACTTTTAAAAAAAATTGGCAACAAACTTGGTTGTAGACTAAGGCTACAACTCCAATCAATATTTTTTTATTGGATGTGAATTTTAACAAATCTATCATTTAATTACATTTTCTTATTATATCTTCCATACTTGCAAAATTTTAAGAAGAGAAAAGATCAATAGCTATGTCGTCAATCAAATGTTTAAATTTCGAGTTTTGTAGTTTAAAATTATACATAAAAAATAAGTTTAGGGATCAAATTGTAAATAACGTCCGATTGTCATGAAATTTGATATGTGTTTTAAGAACATAGAGAACATAGAATTCAGCTATTAGATCTTTAAAATATGTAGCAATGTTAATTTTTTTAGTGAGAGTTGTACCTTAGGCTACAACTAAGTTTGTAACCAAACTTTGACCTTAAAATTTGGTCCCCTTAACAATATATTAAGTCCTTACAAATAAAAAGAAAAAGTCCAAGAAAAATTTTATTTAACTAAACTTTTGAAGAGATGTAGCTTGCAACATTGATAATGAGACTATCATGTAACGATTTCAACATAAGAAAATTCATAGAAGGAAATTGTAAGAATTTGTGTTTTCATGTGTGTGTATTTTTTCAATATATGAAGTTCTCTTTTTATTAAATTTTGTATAATTTAAATTTTTTAATGATCACCCTAAAAAAACTTCTGGGAGCCGTCATTGTAAACAATGAGACATTGCTGAACTTACTCAAGATGAAGTCATCTCTCTTGAGAAAAATAAAATAAAATTGTATACAGTACTATTTAAAAATTCAATTTTTTTTAAAAAAAAAATCCAAATGTTGATATATGTAGCATATTTATTATTAATTTATATTCAAGGGTAAAATAATATTTTGATTTCTAAACTTTACCAAAAGTTTGTTTTTCATCCCTAAACTTTAAGAAACTCATTTTTCGTCCCTAAACTATTAAAAAGTTCATATTTCATCCCTAAATTATTGAAAATGTTTTATTTATGTCTTTAAACTTTATTAGAAGTTTGTTTTTCATCTCTAAACTATCAAAAAAGTTCTTTTTTTCATCCTTATTTTTGTCTCTATACTATTCAAAAAACTCTTTATAAAGTTTAGGAATGAAAAATGAACTTTTTAAAATTTAGGGATGAAAAACAAATTTTTAATAAAGTTTTGGGGACAAAATAGTATTTTACCCTTCAAGGAGACTAATATAATTATATTTGGGAGTTAAATAAAATGGTATTCCTTAAAAATCTATTCCATATCATTTAATTTTAATTATCTTACAACGTGAGTTTTAATTGATAAAAAATTATTATTAGAAGCGGACGTCATAAGTTGAAATTATCTCAAAAAAAAAAAAATCTAACTTTCTAAGTTCGAATCCTACCTTAAAAAAAAAATAATTAATATTTCAGTTCAAAAAATTGGAGTTTTTCTAGAAAATTCATTTATGCTAGTGCAGTAGGGATGCATCGTGTTGTTATTTGGGCGAGGACCGCGAGGTAACTTAAAAGGCATTCAAGACCATATGAAAAAAACGTAAAGAAGCCGGTGCAGGCTTGCTTTATGAATAATAATAATATTAAATAATGTGTATACTAGCCTAATAATAAATTGAATAATGCTACGTAGCCAATAATTTTACAGCCATCCCATCAAAAAATAATAAAAATAATTTTACAACCAAATTTTAAGTGATAAACTGTAAGTAATTTTAATCGTGATTCACCATGAGAGTAATTTTTTATCTATAGAGTACTTGCATTATAATAGGAAAAAAAAAATCACATTTTAGCTAATCAATACTAAAATTCATCCATTTCAATTTATATAAAGTTATATAAAAATGCATAGTTGTTATAGCAATTGTAAAATTTACATTAGAGCCCTTCATTGTACATTTAGTTTTTTATTCTTTATTTACATATCTTGAGGATGAAAGAGTAGAGCGAATAGTAGTTGTTGTGTGTGAAAAAAGAGAAACAATGTTAAAAATTAAAAAAATTAATATTTTTATAAAATGTAATGTAAAATAGATAATCTTCTAATGTGGTGTCTATTAAAAAGTGAATGTGTAAAATGAAAAAAAAAAAAAAAAAAGGTTCTTAAAGCTAAAATAAACAGAAATTTTTATAAAAATTGATACGAAAGCTTAACTTATCACTTGAAATTTGTTATGAGATTGTTGTAGACGCAATATTAATGTTGAGGAGTTACACATACTCAATTTGTAAAATTAAAATTTGTTTTGTGACAGTTGCAGACGTTAAGGAGTGATACTAACAACTTATTACTTAAAATTTATAATACAACTAGATCCGATATTACTGTTGAGGAGTTATATATACTAACAAATTCTCCCTTAAAATTTGTTATGTGACTGTTATGAACGTTGATTAATTATACTAACAACTTATTATTTAAAATTTGTTGTTTGACTGTTGTGGACGTAAAGGGGTTATATTGAGAACTTGTTATTTAAAATGGTTGAAGAATTACTTAAAATTTGTTAGGGGACCGCTTTGGAAGCAATATTACTATCGAGGAGTTACATATACTTACATACATGAGCCCACATTTAATTGCGAGATTTAAGGTAGTCCTTTCTTATTCACTCACTCATTAACGCAGAGAGAACGAAAACACGTGTAAGTTCGTAATTCCACACGCTTTCTTTTATGGTCTCCCTCCGACTTTCCCTCCGCATCAAAAGATTCAAAAAGCACCTTCTTTTCTTTGTCGGTAGAATTCTTAATGACAATTCATAATTTCATTCCCTCAAAGACTAGTCTAGTCTTTGACCTGTCTGTAAAGTAAAACCGTGGAAGCTTTTTTTTTTTAAGCAAGCTATTCTTTATATTTCTTTTTTAAGATTTTATCATGTTATTTTTTCAATTTGATAAAGTTATGAAAATGTATTTTTTTAGTTAAATAAGCACATACTTAATTTTAAGAGAAGAATCTAAGAATCAGCACTTAAAATACTATACCTAAATTTTATCATTTCAATACTATGTTATTTATTTACTTTCTTTTAAATCCTTAATTTTTTAATACTATAATTTTAGGAAAAAGTGAACTAATTGCGTAAGATTCTAAGAACTTTAGTTTACAATATACTTTTAGAAAATTTTTATAAAAAAATAAAAAATAATTAATTTTGTTAACGGTTTTTTATATTGAGAAAAGTTAACGAATACCTTAAAGAGATTGATTTAGTAACAATTTTTTTTAAAAAATTTTATAGAAAAAGAAAAAAGTAATTAATTATATTGATAACTTTTTATATTTCTCATAAATGTGGTATTAAAATTTTCTTAAAATTGTCTATTAGTAAATGTCATAAGGACACCTATTAACAAGACATTTTTATATATTTAGTAAAAGCTTTGTCAAAACTTTTTAAAAATGTTTAGTAACAATTGTTATAAGAACATGTACCCATAATTTTATTTTAACTAATTTTTAATAGAAAATTATATCCAAAGCAATTTGTTTGAAGAGATTTATGGATCTCATTCCCTGAAATTAATGGAAGCTAATTCTACCGTTGCCAAAATTAAAAAATCAGTTTCAATGTCTAAACGCACATGGGTGAGTATTGAGAGAACTCATATGGCATGAATCTCCAGATAGGAATAACTTATTTTAATTGATTTATTGGGTTTAAAGAATAAGTTGAAGAATATTTGTTGATGTTCTCGAAATATTTATAACCAATTTAAACAAATCATAAACAGTTGAAACAACTAATGCCAAACTCATACTTGTTAGTTATATTCGTATATAAATTCTTAACCAGAAATATTTAAGAAAATATTTAAATTACTATCAATTTTATCATAAAAAATAGATTGATGTAAGAAATGTGATTGTTTTGAATTAAAATTTATTAAAAGGAAAATGCTACATCTACTATAATTTTTACTATAAATTTTAAAAAAAAATATGTTAATAATGACTAATAGAGTAGTAATATTTTTAGTTTTTATGTGAATAAATTATTACTCCCAAGTCCCAATCACTTATTGGGAGGTGCCAAAATGAGAGGGCATAATGCATCAAAATGCTCTGGATTATTTCACATCAATATCTCATAAGTAATCTCTAAAAAAAAAAAAAAACTCATTTTAAAATTCTATTAAAAATTCAAAATAACTCATTAAAAAGTAATACCCAGCAAAACATAAGATAGGCCATTAAGAGAATATCGTTATCAAATTCATTCATTGGATTCAAAACTCATTAAAAATTAATACCGAGCAAATGAAAATTTGTTAAGAGAATGACGTTATCAAAGTCTGTTCGTCCTTCATTGGATTGTCTCAGATCTTGAATTTTTTTTTTTATACAAAATAGAAATTCCGCTCTAGTCTAATCTAAGTGTATCTGTGTGAAAC
Source organism: Quercus tomentella (assembly GCA_028535165.1). Taxonomy (NCBI): domain Eukaryota; kingdom Viridiplantae; phylum Streptophyta; class Magnoliopsida; order Fagales; family Fagaceae; genus Quercus; species Quercus tomentella. The sequence continues at coordinate 61,731,969 of JAPQVY010000155.1, read as the reverse complement.
TCACTCCTACAGATCTTGAATCTATTGCCTTCCTTAAATTGGTTCAATTACATACCTTGCTAATTAATGAGCAACTTTATACTTACAAATCTGGCTTTTGAAAGTTACTTGCATCAAATTTATTCAATAAGATACATTATTATGTAAATATTACTCCCAAAATACTCAATAGTTGAAACAGAAATTTATTTTTGAAGGGCTTAATTAAAATCAAACCATTTATCTTTGTTATTATATATATTATGTTATATATAAAAATTGGGTTAAAGTTATACCTAATTTAATTTTAAATAATGTTAAATTATTTAATATTTTTTATTGAATATAAATTTTGATAAATTCTCCGTTAAATTACATTTTTTTCCTTATACTTTTATACTTACAAAATTCAAAATAATATGAATTTAGGGGTGGGGAATAAACTTCATTACTATACATCTTTGTAAGTGTAGATTTCATATTAAAGTATTAAACACATAATGAATATTGGTAAATTTACACAACGTAGGCTTCCCTAATATTAACTTTTTAACGGACTTGTTTTGTTTATTTGTATGTGAGATTTTAATTAACTGAATCAAGAGCATTATAATTTTACACAATAAACCTTTCTTTGGTTAGAAAGAAATAGAGGAAGGAAAGAATAATGGAAGGGAAAATATCTTTGTGGAGCCATCATTTTTCCTTTCTTAAAGTTACTCTTATACCTTGTAAAAGTTTTGACTCTTTTTGTGAAATTACTTTGTATTCTTATTAATTTATAGTATAATTTAGAAGAATAAAAGTGTAATATTTCCTTTCTTTCCCTCTTTTGAATCCAAACACATGAGTAAATACATTTTTTTTTTTCCTTCCATTCTTTTATACTCTTCCCTTCTCTTCCGTCCATCCAAACATAGTATAGGTACGTGACTTTTATAGTTCTACCTGATTATGGGATCTTGATCCACATATTATAAAAAGTAGAGTAATACTAAAGTTATAAACTATTTTACAACATTTTTACAAACTGTTGATGTAGCTAGCTTCTTATTGATTTTCATCTAGACCCACCATTAACATTATTTTCTCATTTACTAATAACTACTCATCATATCAGCCGCTTGTAAAATTTTTTGTAAAAATATTTGTATCTCTAACATTATTCTAAAAAAATATATACATATATTCCTATATGGGATGAATAAGATATATATGAAATAGTTCATCAAAAGATAATCCCATAAAAAATGAATAATAATAAAATAATTACTAGGCTATTTAGAGATAACCCAAAGGGTCCTTAATAGACATCCCATATATGGTAACATATGCAGATCCACTACAAGATTTGAATAATGATATTCTTTTGTTTTTTCTAAATAACAAACACAATCTCACTCTCACAACAGTTATTAATGCAAAATTGCATGAAATGATTCAATGAATAGTTGAATACAAATATACAATACATTACAATAGCCCACCAGCAGCCTTTGAAAAAGTCTTGAAAACCTAAAAAATTCGGACACGTCCCACTCACTATTAACCCTCCACTCGTGCCGAAATCACCGGCTTCGCACGTGCCACCACGTGCTCCTCTACTTATATTCCCCACACACAAGCTCTTCTTCTCTCACAATTCTCTCCTCACTTCTCTCACTTCTCTCTCTCTCTCTCTCAGATTCTTTTGCCAATGGCTTCCGCTGAAGCTTCTTCGATTGCCCCAACGCCATTGTTGAAAGATGAGCTTGACATTGTGATCCCCACAATCAGGAACCTCGACTTCCTGGAGATGTGGAGGCCATTCTTTCAGCCTTACCATCTCATCATTGTCCAAGATGGTGACCCTTCGAAGGTCATCAAAGTCCCTGAAGGCTTTGATTATGAACTCTACAACCGCAACGATATCAACAGGATTCTGGGTCCTAAAGCTTCTTGCATTTCCTTCAAAGACTCAGCTTGTCGTTGCTTTGGCTACATGGTGTCCAAGAAGAAGTATATCTACACAATTGACGATGACTGCTTTGTAAAGTTCTTTCCTTTTTCCCTTTTCCCATCTGGGTTTTGCTTTTCGTTTCTTTCTGGGTGTTATTGATTTTGAATCTGTTTTTTTGCCTTTTGATTTCATATTCTCTGCTAATTCTGTTTTTGTAGTGGCGGCATGGATCTGATCTGCGTGTTTTTCAATTTAGCTTCTTTTTTTTTGTTTGTTACCGATCTGCAATTTTTGAATTTTGAGTATTAGATACGATACGAGTCATGCATCAAAATTATTGTGTAGGTTTGTTTATAAATCAAATCTGAATCTATGGACTTCAATTCTATGAATCTGATTATACAACAAAACTTCAATTTTTTTTTTTAAACATTTCCACAGATTTGTGATTCAAAATGGTCCAATTTTATGTTGACCAAGCACTGCCGAAAGATCTTTCACGTGATGTGTTTTGGATTACTTTTGTGAATGCGTTGTCTCTTACTATGACAGTGACAAATGTGAATTTTGTGGTCATGGTAGATTTTAACATTTTATGACTTTTATGATTTTGTTTTCCGATCTAAATCAAACATGAATTTATAACCTTGTAAGAAACATTTTGTTTTATAGCATTGTTGTTGTGAGATTTGAAACTTCTTTACTTGGATCTATGTTTAAGCGGGCTCTGCATCTATAGATTGTTGTTGTCAAAGATCTCAAAGTTTAGTCAATTTATGTTTTTTTGGAGTATTGTTGAGATATAGCTGTCTTGATTTTGATGTATCTTTTATTTAGTCCCACAGGCAACAGCTGTAAATTTTTGTTTCAATATTCTTGGGTGATTGTAAATGGTTGTGTTATCATATGCTCCTAGGATTTTTTTTTGAAAATAAGATGAATCTTCACTTTTTCCTAATTTTGATTGAGATGTAACTAAAGGTGACAGCCTAAACTCATTAGCTTTGAATAATAATAACTGTAAAGTAGCTAAATTGCCTTGTTCAAATGACTTCCCGCCTGTGCTTTTGTGGGACCTTTACAATTTGTGACCCAGCTTTGGGATGTTCAAATTCAAAAGCCTATCTATCATACTGTTCAATGATGCGTCTCTCAAGTTTCTTAATTCTTTTTTTTTTTATGAACAGTTTCTTTATTCTATTTATTAGTTAGAATTCAAGCATTTGAATAACATTTTGAGAACCAGCGGCTTCTTTGATTCATTGCTTGTGTTTCATAATAGAATATTGATCCATGACTGTATTTTGGAACTTGACTAATCTGTCTTATGGGATCATTGATCTGGCTGGTAGTGCTAGGACAGCTCTTTGTTTTAATAGTTTATTATGTCGAAGGTACTATAATTCAAATTGTTTAAACTTAAAATATGAATTTATATTTTAATATTCAGGTCATGCATGTGCCTAAACATTGTTTTCTTTATATTATTGTTATCTTTCCCTGTTTAGTATGTTCTATTATCACCAAAATTGATGTTGTGGAAATCTATTGATGCTTAGGTTGCTAAAGACCCATCTGGCAAATCAATCAATGCACTTGAGCAGCACATCAAGAACCTTCTCTGTCCGTCTACCCCTCATTTCTTCAATACCCTGTATGATCCTTACCGTGAAGGTGCAGATTTCGTCCGTGGATATCCATTCAGTCTCCGCGAGGGTGCCAAAACTGCTGTTTCTCATGGCCTCTGGCTCAACATCCCTGATTATGACGCACCTACACAGCTCGTGAAGCCTCGGGAGAGGAACACTAGGTTGGCAGTTTGTTCTTTAGGAAAAAAATAAATAAATAAATAAAAATAAAAATTTACCTTTCACTTATCATAATTCTGAGTATTATGATTTTTTGTTTTTGTTTTACAAGGTATGTGGATATGGTTCTGACAATTCCAAAGGGCACCCTGTTCCCCATGTGCGGTATGAATTTGGCATTTGACCGTGAGCTTATTGGCCCTGCAATGTACTTTGGTCTCATGGGTGATGGTCAGCCTATTGGACGCTACGATGATATGTGGGCCGGCTGGTGTGTCAAGGTTGCCTTTCATTTCCCTTTAACTGTCATGTTACTCATTGTTTACCTTAGATGTTCTCATTTCCTTTTGATTTTTTGTACCATCAGAGCCAGATTGTAAATTGTTACTAAGTTATGGAACACCTAACGAATTTCTGATTGATGATTGTTTAGGTGATATGCGACCATTTGGGTTTGGGAGTGAAGACTGGCCTTCCCTATATCTGGCACAGCAAAGCTAGTAACCCATTTGTGAATCTGAAGAAGGAGTACAAAGGCATCTTCTGGCAGGAAGAGATCATTCCATTCTTCCAATCAGCTGTTCTTCCAAAAGAATGCACCAGTGTTCAGCAGTGCTACCTTGAACTTTCCAAGCAGGTTAAGGAAAAGCTCAGTAAGGTAGATCCTTACTTCGACAAGCTGGCAGATGCAATGGTCACATGGATTGATGCTTGGGATGAGCTAAACGCTGAAGGAGCATCAGCCAAACTATCCAATGGCAAAGCTTAATAGATTTTTTGATTGACTGCCAATGCCCATTATTTTACTACTATATAGTAACTGGAACTATTGGTAGTTATAGTCGTTGTGATGTTTAATTATCGTCTCCCTGACCCATTTGGTCCTCCCGTGGATTTTGCCGATTGGTGGGTGTAATTTTATATTTATTTACTTCATGCTATGAGCTTTAGATCAATAAAATATAGTTGATTTTACCACTAATTTCTATCTACAACTGCTTGCTTGATTGACAGTGATTAGGTTTCTTTCTTTTTCATATTCTGTCAATGGTCATTATAGCCTTTCCAAGAAGTTGGTATTTGAAAAATGAGTTGTGAAGGTCATCTTATGCCCAACTTAGTACTTATGCCTAAAAAAGTCTGAGAAAGTGAAGACTCTGTCTCACAGTCTTAGGGTCAATTGTTGGGATCTCATCAATGGGACTCTTCAACTGCCTAAAAAAGTCTTTTTAAGACTTATACTGTTGCGCAATGCGCCTACTTATGCCAAACTTAGTACTTATGCCCACGCAGCTGCCAAGCTTGCTGTTAGGCTTAAAAGCCATCTTTTTTTTTTTTTTTTTGAGGGATGAAAATACGTCTTATAAAGTTAACTGGTTAAATCAACTTGGAGTATAGAATGAAATTGTGGTGGAACATCCTCCATCTATATTTTATAAAGTTAACTGGCTAAATCAGCCTGAAGTACAAAATGAAATTATGGCGGAACATCCTCCATCTATACTAAAAAATCCAGAATGTTAACAGCAAATCTTACAAGCATGAAGCTCCAAAAGTCATTCCTGCATTATTGTAGGCACCTTTGTTTAGTTTAATAATGTTTGCAGGTTATTTTAAATATCCTTCTCAAAAAAGAAGACGGTTATTTTAAATATATATATATATATATATATATATATATATATAAAACAGTACTTCCTACTTCTATTTTTTTTCATGTTTGGGAATGTGGGCAGCACCTTGTCACCACTCAGTTCTCAGTACTACACTGTATGGATGTGGTTGGCAATGTTAACAAACGGCCAATGTGCTCAATGGTTTTATCCCATGGAATATGCTAGTCTTCCTAATCCTACCACCCCTGTACATAAGAATCTTCATTCTTTATCCCCCCTATTTTTAGGGCGTGGAAATTATAAGAACTTCTATAAGGTTAATCAGAATCTACTCTTTGGTTTACTTTCAAAATGCATCAGCATTACTTTCCTATGTGAACATATATATTTTTCCTTTTTGTTAACAAACCGTTGGCCTATATTTTTCACAAACTCTCACGGTTCACATAATAATTATAGCAATAAAAAAAATATCCTCAAAACTTAATTTAGTTTTCACTCCCTCTCAAGTCTCAATTTAAAAATTTTAGGACCTGTTTGGTAAGAGTATTTAAATATAATTTTTTGTTTTGCAATCCATAAAATGGTAGTCCTACACTTGAATTTATTGTTTAATTAATATTTTCTAAATATAGTTTTCAAAAAACTATATCATATTTTCCTAGTTTAGAACATGATTTTGAAAATGGCTAAAAACTGTATCATATTTTCTTGGTTTAGAATAGAATTTTGAAAATGGCTAAGGGGTGTTTTCAAGATACAAAAAATGTTTTTAATGACAAAGTTGTAAATAGATTGAAAACAGTGAACCCCACATATTTGTCCAAACTCTTTTATCTCTTAAATAAAAGAGCTTATCTTTATCACAAAAAGAATTCTCACCTTTCAAATTTGAAACTTATCATTATAAAAAATATAAAAAAAAAAATACATGATAAGCTATATTCCATTATCATTATCCACACAAAAAAAAAAAAAAAAGTAATCTACAGATTCTACGCGGTACTTTTTGTAAATATATATTTTTTTAAAATCTCAAAAATAGAAATGGTCTCCCAAACAATTACTCTTTTTTGTTTTTAGTATTTTGAAAATTGTTCTTAAAAGTGGGAGCCAAACATGTAAATTGTAAAAATTATTATCTGAAAACTAGTTTCAAGTTCAATTTTTTGAAAATTGTTTTTATATTATTTTGAAAACAAAAACAAAAACAAAAATTCTCTTACCAATCAAGCCCTAAATCCTCAAAAAAACCAATTTCTCCCTCTCTTTGATACCTAAATAGTGATCATAATAACTCTTGCGAAAATGTTAATCAACTCCATTTCTTGTATAGTCCTATTATCCCTCTCTACCATAATTGTGGTTTACCAATTCACACCTATTTCAAAAATGTTAATCATCTTCATTTCTCGTATAGTCTTGTCATCCCTCTCTACCATGATTGTGGTTTACCAATTCACATCTGCCCCTAAAATAGTCATGTTGTCCATCTCTAATCCTCCATTACCAACCACAACTAACCTCAACAACTATATGAAAATTTATTTAGGATTACTTATTATAAAAAAAATTGATTTAGAATATTACATTCTTGTTACGTTTAGTTGCTTTTCCAATAAGGAAAAAAAAAAAAAAACCCTAGAAGAAGATAAAATCAAATTTAATAACTCATGCTATCAATAACATTTTTTTAAAAAAATCAAGCACTTAAGTTATTTGGAATAATTCCCCCTCAAAAAAAAAAAAAAAAAGTTATTTGAAATAATTCCCCCTCAAAAAAAAAAAGTTATTTGAGATAATTAAATGTTGTGAATTCACTAAAGCTGTTTGTTCATATTCCTAATTATATTAATTTTAACAGTATACATTTTCTAAGAATTGATTTGGAATATAACATTTTTTTTCAAATTTAGTTGTTTTGATATCAGTTGAAACAAAATAAAGGAAAAGGAAAAATAAATAAAATAACACACAATTAAAAAATTATAATTGTACACTTAAGTTATTGGAATAATTTGAATATTTGTGAATTTTTAAGGTTTATATTCTTAATTATATCAATATTAACAATTTATATTTCTTCTTATAATTGAACTCAAATCCCTAAATATGGGTCATAAATATGATTTTCTGCACAATATTTCAAAACCAACCTAAAATTTTCCCCTATAATAGAGGAATATTTTGACCAGCAATTAGGCTTTTTATTATTATATTTCCCTTTCAAAGTTGTAGTACATCACAAAATTACAATCAACTATACAAGTGCAAATGCATCAAAATTCAGCTTATGGTATGTTCTTCAAGATACAAAGTGAAATGGTTAGAAACAAAGTAAAGAAAAAGGAGTAACTTTTTTTTTTATTAAAAAAAAAAAAAAAAAAAAAAAAAAAAAAAGAGAGAGGAAGAACAACCAAACTAGGCTTAGATGTTAACTTCGAACCTAGGCTAGGTAACAGTGGAACACTCCAGGTTTTCTATTTTGGAGAGAAAAAAAATATTGCTATGGTTCTTGTATAACAATTAAAATATTATAAATAACTATGGAAGGAGAGAAATTTGTTTTTGAATTTTAAGTGAACGAGGGAGTCCTTCGTTTCGGGGTTTTTTTTTTTTTTTTTTTTTTTTAATTTAATTAAATTAAATTTTTTAATTTTATTTAAAATATATAAATGAAAATAGGCTTAAAAAGTAAATCGCCGTTGCCGGGGATCGAACCCGGGTCACCCGCGTGACAGGCGGGAATACTTACCACTATACTACAACGACCTTGTGTTAAGACAAAAACAAAATATATTAAAGAATATTATTGGATGTCATGAACACCAAATCCTTTTCCTCATCGTTCAAACTTCAAAATGGGGCATTGTTTGATATAACGGTAAGGGCCTGTTTGGTGAGTTAGTTTGATTAATGTTGTTTGAGTATTTTTGATATATGTGTAGATAAAAAAGTGTATGGAAACGTGTGTTATATTGTTTAAAATGTGTAGTTTTGTAGTTTTGTTTAAAATGCGTTGGTTCGGGTCTTAAAAGTAGCCACTTCATGGTAATGCCACTTAATTTATACTAATTTAAATTGTTTACAGGAAGTGACGGCTTCTTTCTTTTCACTTAAAGCTGCTACTACTTCATGGTTCACATTACAATTTTACTTTTATCTAAAAAAAATTGATCATAGCGACACTCATACTAATTTATCTTATTTGGATGGAGGATGAGGAGAGAATATGAAAAAGAGGATAACACCGATTTGATTTATCTCATTTTAATTTTTTTGGAAAGGAGGAAAGTGTTTGGCCATCATTTTTTAATTCTCCAAATTGGGAAAATTTGGAGTGAATGAATTCACTATATACTAAAAATAAATAAATTATCAATTTTATTCTTATGATATATATATTGTGGGGTCCAATAAATTGTGGTCCTGGCCCATTCATTCGTTGGGGCCCAAGGCCCGAGCCGAGGAAGGTTATAGCCCAGGCTCGGTAGTATAAGTACGAAGTAGCCTTGGGACACAGCCGAGGACGATTCAGTTCTCGGCATGTCCAAGGTCTCACCAAAAGAAAGGGTAAAAATGGTACAAGAACAGTTGGAACAAAATCTAAAATATCTAAGTCAATAGAAAAGGGTACGCTGGAAAGGGCAACGACCAGGGAAAGCTGCCCTTACTGCCATTCAATACTCTGCACCTGACAGAGCCATACTCCCCAGCTTTTACAACCACCTCCAACGACTTTGAGTATGGGCTGATGGGACAAGTATCAGTCCTGAAAAGTCGACCCTACACGTGGACGAAGGATAAGGAACACAGGCTAGTATAAAAGGAGAAGTAAGCAATCCATAGAGGAGGCTGGGAAAAATGGCCAAAACCAGAGCCTCCCAGCCCACCTCTAGGAGAAAGACTCCCAGAGCGTGCACGATTCATTTATGTATGTACACGTTTTATTTATGTATGAACACTCCGGAAAACCACCGACTCGTGATCAAGGCCTAGCCTTTCAAACCCACGCTCTATAAATGATATTGTTAGGGCCTATTTACGTGCGAACCCAGTATCGTTCTTGGGTCGTTCCAAATCGTGTCCTTACATATATATATATATATATATATAAAGCATAATTATCAATGTATATGACACCTTTATCATTTCCTCTCAATCCTATTTCAGTTTTTAAAATATCCAAATAAAGAAAATGTAAATATACTGTCCTAATTCGAATTTTAAGTTGTGGATTAAGACAAAAAATTTCTTTTAGTACACAAATGTGTAATTTTCACTGATAAGCAATTGTAAGCCACAAGAATATGTAAGCATAGAGAAAAAAAAAAAAAAAATCAAGGATTTCAATACAATTCTAACATATATATATATATATATATATATATATATATATATATATATATATATATATATATATATAGGGTTGGGTTTAAGTTACACTTAGTGTAACTCTAAGTAATGTTACACCACCCAATAACTTGTTATTGAATTAATATTTTGAAAATCCAATCATTGAATTACACGTTCTATATGTTCTTAACATGCATGCCAATTTTCATATTAATCGGATGTTATTTACCATTTGATCTATAAATTCATTTTTTATGCATTATTTTAAACTATAAAAATTTGAATTTTAACAATTGATTGATGACGTGGCTATTAATCTTTGATCACCTCGAAATTTTGTAAGCATGAAGAATATACGAAGATAAGGTAATCTAACGGTCGATTTGTCAATATTCGCATCCAATTAAAAAATATTGGGTGATTTACATCAGGTGTAACTTAAACCCAACCCATATATATATATATATATATAAGCTGAAGCATAATATTTATTGTTACTACACTTCTATTGAACTACATCAGTGGCCATTTCATTCACCTATTTGCAACTCATTCTCTCTTATTTTTAACTCTTTTTCTTCTTATTAATTTTTCAACTCATTGTTATACTTTCTCCAACATTTCCCTCTCACTTTTACTTTTTCATCTGTCCACTACTATTTACCTTAATATCACTCTTCCTTTATCCCTTTATTTTCTTTTATTTTTTTGCTCTTATTATTCCTATCCTCTTATTATAAATTTGTAATTCTCACCCCCTTTCTATTCATAGTTTTCTCACACACAAAAATGTTTTTGTTCTCTCTCTCTCTCTCTCTCTCTCTCTCTCTCTCTCTCTCTCTCTCTCTCTCTCTCTCTCTCTCTCTCTCTCTCTCTCTCTCTCTCTCCTTTAGGTTGATAAATTTTTGTATTCTTTAGAACTCTACTTTGGGTTGATGTAATTTAGTTTCGTATTTTTAAATTATTGTACTTTTTTTCTTTGATTTCATAAATGTTATTATATTGCATTATAAAGATAGTATATAAGAATATAATGTTATTTTATGACATAGCATAATTTGATATTTATTATTATATCTTTTATTTTTACTCTTTTTTCATATTATTTTCTATAAATTTTTTATTTTTTCTCACATTCCCTCTTGAAAAAAATGATCTCTCTCTCTCTCTCTTTTATATTTTCTTTTGCAATTCTACTTTAGATTGATGAATTATTGTGTTTTTTTAAAACTCTACTTTGGGTCAATACGTTTGGTGTTGTATTTTTGAGTTCCTGTCACAAATAGTCTCTCTCCCTCTTAAAGCTTTGGTTTGATTTTTGTTTGAGTTAATACATTGTTATTTTGGAAGTGAGAATTGAATTATATCAAAAATACAATATTGATTATGCATTTGAGTGTGCCTATCATCTGAGTAACATTGATGTTATGATTTTTTATTATCATGATAATCTCTCTTAAGATAATGAGAAATTTGGTTAATTTATTTGAAAATTAAAAAGTATAACATAATTTCAAAGACTATGAATCAACTCATAAGTCATAAATGAATAATACTAATTAAACACATCCAAAATAATAGAATGGTATATTGGCAAAGATAGAAACATGAAATAATTATAAATATTGTTTAATTCTTAAGAACAAATTATCTTTAACAAATTTTATATAGAGAACAAATTATACATTATTCCACAATTACAAAATAATTATTTATTCCAATGCATCACGCATGGGTTTGCAACTAGTAACTAATAATTATAGCAACCATGAATCAATCAATGTCAATACCTTAGCCCATTAGGACCAAATTTGAAATATCAATCAAGAAAAAAGAACGTAATACTCATAGTAAAGTAAACTAAAAAAAAGGGTTAGAAAGAGTAATGATTTGTGTAAGTATGGTTAAGAATTTAGCTTATTGGTTGAAATTTGACGAAATTGCCCAAAACTGGTAGAAAGGACTAGAATGGGCTAGAATTTTGGCCGAGGTAGATCAAAGGGAGTATTAACTGATTGATTGCAACAAAATTTTCCGATCATTTCGACTAAAATGGAATGAAACAGGATAACACTATGGGCCCTTTTGAATTGAGGGTGGAAGGAAGGGGAGTGGAGGGGAGTAGAGTAGAATTGGCTGAAAATAGGCTAATTTTGGGCCAAATCTACTCTACTCTCTCTCCCTTTCCCTCAATCCAAACAGACCATACATGCCATGTTGTGTTATTTCCATTTAAAAAAAAAAAATTGAGAGTATAAGAGATCACTTCAACAATAAAATGCAAGAAGCTTAAATAAGCAAACTTGAGCACACCAGGTCCATTTGGCATTGCGTTAGGAGGGAAGATAACATGGCTTTAAGGTCCCAAAATGCTCTTTCATTAGAATAACCTTGGTGTTTGGCAAATCTATTATAAGAATAATTCTATGAGCGCAACTTCTTAACATAATTTGCTGAAGTAGCAGGTTGCAAATGTGAAAATGAAGTCTACCACTCACAAAATTTCATTTTAAAAAATAGTATAAAAAGTCTTGTCCATAGCTAACTTGTTATTATAGAGCCCATAGTGTTATTAGTGTTCCCAAAGTTTTTAATAAAGAACTCTAAAAAGTTCAAATTTTGAAACTTTTGTTTTAAAACTCTTGAAATCTATTTTTTTTTTTTTGTTGAAAATTTTGAAATATAAAAATCCCCATGTTATATATTTATTTATTATTTTAAAGATACAATTGCTTAGTATCAATATTGTATTTTATTCGTCCTTGAATTTTGATGAAAATTTGAGTTCGTGGATCCAAGGATTACATGAGTATGGTCAAACCCAATTTTTTTTATTGATTTCAATCAATTTTGATTGGATTGGCCAAATTTGACTAAGTTTTAAAAGAAATCCAACCATTTTATGTGGTTAATTTGGTTCGATTGAAAGATCATGAAGTTCCCATCAATTTGACTATTTACGGGCAAAAATCAATCTTGAATAAAGTGAGATATTATAAAAACTAACTAATTTAGGTTTATTTTATTATTTAATAGGAAACACCAAAACATATATTATTTTATAAAAGGGTCATGCTAATGAGTGTCCCTAGGGCAATATCCTTGAATTTTGATGACAATTTGAGTTCGTGGATCCAAGGATTTCATGAGTATGGTCAAACCCAATTTTTTTTTATTGATTTCAATCAATTTTGATTGGATTGGCCAAATTTGACTAAGTTTTAAAAGAAATCCAACCATTTTATGTGGTTAATTTGGTTCGATTGAAAGATCATGAAGTTCCCATCAATTTGACTATTTACGGGCAAAAATCAATCTTGAATAAAGTGAGATATTATAAAAACTACCTAATTTAGGTTTATTTTATTATTTAATAGGAAACACCAAAACATATATAATTTTATAAAGGGTCATGCTAATGAGTGTCATTAGGGCAATAGTTAACAATCAATTTTAGGAAAGTTTTGACATAACTTTTATGAAAAATGAAAAAAATTGTCAGAATATTAATTATTTTTTTCTCATAAAAACGTTTTTTAAATGGATTATTAATCGTTACCAGTTTCTTTATATAAAATCTATTTCCTTGAAGTGTATGTTAGACTTTTCACTGACTTGGCCATGAATTTCGTTGTGACTAGATGATCCCAAAAAGTCGGGCAAAGAGACGTGTGCCATGAAATTCTGATTCACTTTGAAAATTAATTTATTATCAAAGTATGTGTGCCAATATTTTTATTGGGACTATTTGGTCAAAAGGAATTTCAAATTTTCCTGAACCAGTCCTGTGTATTTTAGGGAATAATACATGCATCTTAATTTTTTGGAAGTTCATTTAATTGTCCTAATATTTTTATTAGGGAACATGTCTAATTTTAATTAAATCAAGTCAATTCGTGATTTGTGACATGTCACTTTAACATTGAAAGAGAAAAAACATTCGATCAAGTGATGGGACCCACATTGCCACGTGGCAATCCATGATTGTTTCACATGGTAATGCCAAGTCTCCAAGTTTTGAACTTTCCTAATTGTGTAAGTTGTGCCACCATGGCCCACAATCACCTAATTTGAGGCGTGTTCAAATTTACTACAGTTTTGTTGCAGGGCCAGCACTAATAGGTGCACAACTATTCTTAAGCAATGGGGGGAACAATGGTTTGAACATCTTAGGCCAACACTTGTCACTTATATTAGGGATGGCCTTACAACAAGCAGGACCACTCACATCAAATTTTCCCTTGGAAAGAGGTCCATGAATCTCAACAATGCACTCATCAATGCTTTTAAGTGATGACCAACATTTTGTAATGTCTTGTTCAAACTGTCCTGTAGACAATCCCGAGAAAGGTAATAACATTTTCTCAGAGAGCTTGCTCACAGTGATCTGATCAGCTCCCATAAGTGAAGGTGTTGATGTGGCTCCTCCAACTCTAGAGCCAGTTAAACAAACTTTTTTTATCGTTGATTGAAAAGCTGGGTTAAAAGGGAACAATTTAGGCCAGCAACGCTCTTTGATCAAATTAATGGTTTTGCAGCAAGTTGGTCCAAATAAGCTAATTTTGCTACTAATAAGTGAATTAGTAATATTTGTAAGACACCCTTGTATACTTGTAAGAATTGACCAACATTGTTGTATATCTTTATTCCCATGCAGTGTTGCTAAAAGCCCTGGTAAAGAGGCCTTGCTCGAAACCAATCTTGAGACCTATCCATTTCCTTTAGGTGATTGAGCACAAGAGTTATTGAGCAGTGGAGTAAAGATGTGAATGGAGGGGAACAATTTAGACAAGCAATTTTCCTCAATTTGCGTGATGGCACTGCAACAAGAGGAACCTACAATGCTAAATTGGCCATTGATAAGTGAACTTAAAATTTGAGTCAAACACCCTGGTATGCTTAAAATAGATGACAAATATTGCCCATTTGCCCCTGAAGGTCCCCCAGCCCCAGGAATTGAGAACAATTCAGGTATTTGTGGCAACTGAGTTAGCCCAGTAGGAACTAACACTGCCAAACATACACACAGCAATATTAGAGCAGGGTTTGGTGATTTTTTACCCATGGTTCTTAGCTAAATGGATAAACTTGTAGTGTCTGTGACTAATGGTTTATCGGTAGTGTTGGAAGATGCTTAAGGCTAATGGAAGTGAAAAGATGATAATTTATAGTACTTATCTAAGACATACAAACTAAAACGTTTTGCTATCTCAAAAATACTAAAACGTCTTTTAGTGTCATTGAAGCAAGTGCTATAGTTTTATAATTCAAAATTCGTTCTGTTATTGCCTTGAACAAGCTCTTCTGTTGTCTCCAGTTGACTTATTAAGCAACGAACGTAGCTGATTTGCAATATCACGGCCTTGAACAAGCTCTTCTATTGCCTTTTTCTTGCTAGAAGGTAAGCTCTCAGGCCAAGTACTCTCCATTGTTGTGTGTGAGTTTCAGTGTGTTTTGTGTATATGTGACTGTCTATTGAGCTTTGAGTCCCTTGTGTTTGAGCTCTTTTTTTGCCAGCCAATGTGAAGCAAAGCAAGAGGGTTTTTTTGAGATTAGATATGTAAGACGTAAATCAAAAAAAAAGTTTTTTTGAGATTAGATATGTAAGACGTAAATCAAAAAAAAAAAAAAAAAAAAAAGGAGAAGAGAAGAAGAAGAAGCAGCATGAAGAGGCTTGTTCTGAAGATGAGATGAGAGGAATCCATGAGGTGAGCTAAAGACCTTGATTTATCAAAGGGCAAAATTGAGTTTTCAATGAAATGTTTGGTCAATTTGGTAATTAAAGACAGCCTTTCAATGGTAATATTTATAAACACACGTTTGCTTTTGCAAAAGTTTGGAAGAGCTGTAGTGTGTTAAAGCGAAGTTGCTTCACATTTCAAAAAGTAGCGTTTTCCCAAAAACAGGTTTTATTTGATTTACCAAACACATATATTATATATTTGGTTTCAAAAAGCACTTTTTGCACTTGGAAAGTGCAAACAAAGGGCACAAAGTTTTTGCAAAGGACTCTAAAAAGCTCAAATTTTAAAAATTTTGTTTTAAAACTCTTGTGATCTATTCTCTCTTTTTTTTGGTGAAAATTTTGAAATGCCAAAAATCCCCATCTCATTAATTTTCATTTTTTTTTATTAAAAGATACCCATTGCCCGCTATTGCTATTGATATTGTATTTTTTCTTTTAGGTATTGATGTTATATTTTATTCTTCCTTGAATTTTGAAGAAAAATTGAGCTCTTGGATCAAAGGATTTCATGAATTTAATGGTCAAACCATTTTTTTTATTGATTTCAATCATTTTTTATTGGATTTTCCAAATTTAACTAAGTTTTAATAGAAATCCAACAATTTAATCTGGCTAATTTGGTTCAATTTTAAAGATCATGAAGTTCCCATCAGTTTGACTATTCATGGGCAAAAATAAGTCTTGAATAAAGTGAGATATCATGAAAACTACCCAATTTAGGTTTATTTTATAATTTATTAAGAAACACACGTCATTTTATAAAATCTACTATAATTTTCTCCTGAAATGAATGTTAGATTTTTCATGGACTTGGCCGTGATTTTCGCTTTGACTACATGGTCTCAAAATCTTGGGCGAAGATTTACCTTTAATTGTATTAAGATATTTGCCCTGAAATTGCGATTCATTTAGAAAATTAATTGATTTTCCAAGAATGGGTGCCATTATTTTTATTGGGTCCATTTGCTTTCAAAAGGAATTCCAATTTTCCAGAATCAGTCCTGTTAATTTCATTGAATAATACATGTATTTCTAAATTGAGTTTCAAATATGTAAAGCTTTTATATAAGATAATTTTGTAAAAATATAATTTTTGTCTGCAATATATATATGAGTTATGACTTACTTTGGAATTAAAAATCTAAGACTTATGTTTGTGTGTGTGTGTGTGATACTTTGAATTTTTCTAGAATTCTGAATCAATGTGATAGTTTAGTCTCGGCCTCTCCCAAAATAAAAATCTTGGTTCCACCCCTGCATACGTGCACAACTATTCTTGAGCAATGGAGGGAACAATGGGTTGAATGGGAACATCTTAGGCCAACACTTGTCACTGACATTAGTGATGGCTTTACAACAAGCAGGACCACTCACATCAAATTTTCCCTTGGAAAGAGATCCATGAATCTCAACAATGCACCCATCAATGCTTTTAAGTGATGACCAGCATTTTGCAATGTCTTGTTCCAACTGCCCGACTGATAGTCCTGGAAAAGGTAATAGCATCTTCTCAGAGAGCTTGCTCACAGTGATCTGATCAGCTACCGGAAGTGAAGTTGATAGTGCAGCTCCTCCAATTCCAGAGCCAGTTAAACAAACTTTTTTTATCGTTGATTGAAAAGCTGGGTTAAAAGGGAACAATTTAGGCCAGCAATGCTCTCTGATCAAATTAATGGTTTTGCAACAAGTTGGTCCAAATAAGCTAATTTTGCCACTAATAAGTGAATTAGTAATATCTGTAAGACACCCTTGTACACTTGTAAGAACTGACCAACATTGTTGTATATCTTTATTTCCATGCAGCGTTGCTAAAAACCCTGGTAAAGAGGCCTTGCTCGCAACCAGTCCGGAGACCTGTCCATTTCCTTTATGTGATTGAGCACAAGAGTTATTGAGCAGTGGAGTAAAGATGTGAATGGAGGGGAACAATTTAGACAAGCAATTTTCCTCAATTTGCGTGATGGCATTGCAACAAGAGGAACCTACAATGCTAAATTGACCATTGATAAGTGAACTTCAAATTTGATTCAAACACCCTGGTATGTTTACAATAGATGACAAACATTGCCCATTTGCTCCTGAAGGTCCCCCAATCCTAGGAATTGAGAACAATTCAGGTATTTGTGGCAACTGAGCTAGCCCAGTAGGAACTAACACTGCCAAACATACACACAGCAATATTAGAGCAGTGTTTGGTGATTTTTTACCCATGGTTCTTAGCAAAATGGATAAACTTGTAGTGTGTGTGACTAATGATTTATCGGTAGTGTTGGAAGATGCTTAAGGCTAATGGAAGTGAGAGGATGACAATTTATAGTACTTATCTAAGACATAAAAACAAAAACGTTTTTTTAGAGTCATTGATGCAAGTGCAACAGTTTTATAATTCAAAACTGGTGCTGTTATACTTCATTGATGTAGGTAACAATTTTTCTGCTAATCATAATTTTGTAAATAATGAAATTAATAATAATAAACCGGAAGGGGTCCTTTGGCATATACATCAAGGCTTCTTAATAAAACTTTTTTGGTTGTTGTTACTCTTCCCATCAAGCAAACACCAGTTACGCAACCAATAATACTCCAAAAAAAAAAAAAAAGTTATGTTTTTTTTTAGGCTTAAAAACATACAATGTGTAAGCCTTTTCCCTTTTATTGACTTGTGATTCAAGAATTTTTATAATCTATCTTTAATCAACAGCATCTAAACAAGTTCAAAAATAAATAAATTAAAATAGAACGTGATCTCTCCCTCCCTTCCCCCCCCCTCAAAAAAAAAAAAAAGAAGAAGAAATAGACAGGAACTCTCCCTCTCGCGGCAGCAATTGAAACAAAATAAAGTAAAAGGCAAAAGTAAATTTAATAACTCACAATTAAAAAATATTAAAAAAATAGAATTGTGAGATAAAATTCACAATATTTCAAAATGAAACTACAGGATGCCCTTTCTTCCATAATCTCTAGTACATCACAAAATTAAAGTCAATCTCAGTCTGGTTCAGGTATAGTTGGAAGTTATACAATCACAAATACCATTAGATTTCAGCTCATGATATGTCCTTAAAGTTACAAAGTAACAATTGAAAGATGAAAAATCCATCTGAATATTACTTGCTTTTTACTTTTTAGGATTGATAACCATGGAGGGAGAGAACTGAGAAGTTTGCATTATTATTTTTTTTTTTACATGAAAAAATTAAAAAGAAAAATACGCCGTTGCCGGGGATCGAACCCGGGTCACCCGCGTGACAGGCGGGAATACTCACCACTATACTACAACGACCAGTTGATAAGCCGCAAACACGATATTATACTTAACATTACTTCTTGTCGCGAATACCAAATTCTTTTACTCATTGTGCAAGCATTACTTAACATAAACCTCCTAGATTCAATAAAATACTCAAAATTGAAAATCCATACAATTTTAACTATCTTTACTATGACCAAAATTAATAAGGGTAAAGAACTAAAATTTTGAGTAAAGTTGGGGTGATTGTTCAATTTTAAAATTTAATAATACATTATAAATTTGATATTAATTTAATATGGATTTTTTTTTTTGTATTTAACTTTTTTCTTCTTTTTCTTTTTACCTTTTTTTTTTGTTTAAATATATATAATTCAATAGACAAGGGTTAGAGAAATTTAAACTTTGAATGTTTTCGTTGGAAACAGTAGGAACTACTAGTTGGACTATAAAACTTTTGACTTTTTTTCTTTTACTTGAGTTATTTTTAAATTTAAGTTTGTCCCATATGTCAAGGTTTCACATGCCTAATTTTCTTTTATGAGGGCAGTTTGGAATTAATGGTACAATTTTTTAAATATTAGAAAATAGCTTTATTCAATTTGAAGTTTAATTACATAATCATATATAACTCACAGAAGAATCTTGATACCTTTTTCTAACCAAACTAAAAAAATTTCTATTTGCTATGCTTTCTTTGCTAGACATTGTTGAGGACACTTTTGGCAGATCAACAAAAGGCCCTAAACCCGTTAATTTGTCCGACTCAAAACAACTGGTGCAGCCTTTGTAATGGCAAAGCTCACAACTATTCAAGTCAATAACCCATAAATTTGAGCCTTGGAATCCAATTAAGCTAGGCCCACTAAGCCAACAGCAAAAAGCCATTAATATGGCCCAATTGTTGGCAAAATCATCGTATGAGGTTGGTTAAAATAAAGCCCATGAATTCAAAATCCCTAGTTTCCTACAACAAGAACGCAAACATTCCAAAACCATATAATGTGAGATTGGCTAAACTTGGGCCCACGGGATTAATACTAGCCTAGCAAGGGTCCCCAATTGAGACATAAACAAAAGATCAAATAAATTTCTTCTTCATTATGCCAAGCTCATCCAAAGGAGAAACAGCCAGCAAAGGGAAGGAAAAATGAGCAATGGATTGGAGAATAAAAGGGTCATTCCACATCAAATGAGCTTAGAACACAAAAATTTCACAAATGAGCTTGGAACACATGTGAGATCGTTGGGTCTGTGATTGATGTCATGTGTAAGTGTAGGAACTCACGAAAAAAAAACATATATGCTATATAATAAGCCTTACATCGACATAACACATTCCCCTCATAAACAAGGATAAATCACCATTACTACAAGGTTTCCATGATCATTTAAATTCAACAATTTGGGAAGAGATTTTTCTTTTTTGGGAAGCATTTTTCATGAACTTAATCAACCAAGTTTCCATTCCTAGAGAATTCATACTTTTCAAGACGAACTCAATGCAAGGAGTGCTAATACTTAGTAGCCACAGTTGACATTCATCTTATTCAGTAGATTTTCAAATGAAAAAATTATTTTATGAGACAGTCTTATGAGACATCTCTCTCACAAGTCACACCATGTATGAGTTCCAAACGTGTGAGAGAGATATCTCATGATACCGTCTCATGATATACCTTTTGCTTTAAGTGGTTTAAACATCATTATGAGGAACCTAAAACGTAAAAGGGGAGATCAAATTAACTCCAAACCATAAAATATAGAACTCACACACACTTGAAACAATTACATTCATATATTTCTTGGCATTCTAAATCTATACAATAGATATGCAATACATTTTTATGAGTTCCGGATTACATAAATAGGAGTATCTCTTTCTTCTTTATCACACCATTCCTAATTCTTGCATATCTCCTAAAGCTAATACCCTATTTTTTCCCAAGTTGTAACTTGTAAGGGCTGGTTGCAAGACTTTTTTCCCTCTCTTTTGCAGTTTTCTTGGGTGTTGCATTACCTCAAGACACACAACTAGCCTTCCTCATCATTCATGTGGATACAAGTAGCCGATTTGGCTCCCTGAACTAAATGCGGGTCATCAAGGAAGCTCAATGAACCTTGGAAACATGGAAAACGAGCAAAAAGATCCCAAACAGACATGAAGCTACACAGTTGCAGCTTTTGCGCGCACACACACTAAAACAGTAAATCTGAAAACTTGAATGCTGTCCTTATATCTTTGATGAGGTAGCCAATACTTGAACTCTGCATTGAGGTGTTGTGTATAGCTGCATAAATGAAAGCCGAGTCCCCTTCAAGTTTTGCTTCTTAGTTCTTAGATTCCAACTTCCATGCAAACGCGAGAACTCGAATGGAAATGCTGCCTTTTAATACGCCAACTTCATTTCCTGGTTCTTTCTTTTCACTTAAAAAGTTGTTACTACTTCATAAGTTCATATTACAATTTTAGTTTTTAACTAAAAAAATAAAATGAACATAGTGATACTCATAGTAATTGCAATAGAAGTTAGGCAGTGTACTTCGTAGTATGGACCTCGTTACAAATTCACAACAGCCCAAGTCTTGCACATTTGCTTTGTTTGGGACGATTCTATTAAAGTGCTTCTCTCTAACAGAGTATTTGGATGGCGGATGAGAGAATAGAGGAGAGTGGATAGGGGTGCTTTAATTTATCTTGTTAAAAGGAAGAGAGGAAAATAATTGAAAATTTTAATCTCCCCAATTGGAGAAATTTGGAGGATGGATTTCATATATTAAAAATTTTAAATTATATTATTTTTTTTTTTGAACAAAAGAAATATATAATTTTTGATTTATATAATATTTTTATGATTTTCCTATCATTCTTTTTTAATTTTTAAAATATCCAAATAAAGAGAGAAATCTATAATCCATTCTTTTATCCCTTTCTCTTATCTCATCTCTCATACCCTCTTCACTCTCTAGCTTCTCAACAACAACAAAAAAATCCCTATTCTCCCAGAGGAAAAAAAAAAAAAAAAAAAAAAAAAATCTAATATTTTAGATACATGTAGCATCATACTCAATAGTTGATACTGCATGTATTTAAAATTCAAGATACCTGCCCCTTCTCTTTTTTTCCCCCAAACTTCCACACACACTGCAAGTTTCATGGAAGTTAAAAAATAATGGCCTAATGCCTCTCTTTTTTTGGGAACATTTTGATTATGTAATCATGTAGACTAAAAATTGTTCAATGCATATTGATTATGTAATCATGTAAACTATAAATCTTAATATTAGAAAACAACTGGCTTACACTTCGTTTGTTTCAATGATAAACCTTGTGTGAAGATACTTTTATGTATTTTATGTATTTTCCAATGTTTAGTAACATTAAATTAAAAAATAAAAAGTAAAAGAGTTCAAGAAAATTAACTTTTGTCAACATAAAAAGTATGACTTATTTTTTAGAGATTTTTTTGCCATTAAAAATTTTTAAAAAACAATTCTATCTCACAACAAACTAAGGAAATTTAGGAGATCGTTCTCAAATCATTTAAGATTACTACCAAACAGAAAAATATGATATAATTTTATAGAAAACATTAACGTTGAACCAAAGAAAGCATTAGTATGGATTTTAAGTTGAGAATTAAGACAACCTGCTGGCTTTTAGTACACAAATTTGCAATTCACTAATAAGCAATTGTACGCCCAAGAATATGTAACCATAGGTGAAAAGGATCTGTATGGGTCTCTAATTGAACATGAAATAAAGTCCAGTACGCACCTAAGTTTCTTTAATTTCACTCTTCATACAACATTGCTATGGGAGCAACACTTAAAAGACTTATAAAATATGGTGTATAACATGTTAGAAAATCTACTCTTCACAAAGCAAGTGAAATTAGAGTAATTTCAAAGCTATGTTTTTACCTTATGGATTTCCATTAACTCAAAAAATTGCCAAAAATACAATTCTAATATCACCAGAGTTTCTCAATTCCCATTTTCTCCTAGTTATATTAAACTGTGGGACATTTCGTGGGATAGAACATGATCTCTCGCTCCCTCCCCCCAGAAAATGAACACTTTAAAATAAATAATTAAAAGGAAAAGAGAAAGCATACAACATTTTTTTTTTTTTTTTCAAAAAAGCAAAATTATGGGAGTTGACCGAGGTCCAGGCAGGTTTGATCCCGAGACATACTTCCAAGAAATACCTCAAAATCATGAATTTGTGGAGGGCTCCTGTGCCTTTTGACGCTTGGCAGTAGGCTCTTCATCTTCATGGTCAACAGTTCCATTCAAAGCCTGAGGACCCAAAAGAGAGATGTGCTTGCTGGTTATTTTACGACCTGCCCGGAGCTTTGGGCCCCAATGCCTTTCAGGATTTGGAAGGAAGCGCGTGACCTTCTTGGCTTGTGCTTTGCTAAGTGATGCAACAGCCCGAGCAAAATTAGCCTGCCCAAAAGTTAAAAAAACAAAAAACCAAAGAGACATGAATTTTCAGTCACTCAATAGATCTCTCTCTCTCTCTCTCTCTCTCTCTATCTCTCTCTCTGTGCATGCACTTGTGCACACTTACACGTGCGTGATATGCTGTCTTCAGAACATGTAGTTTAAACTCTAAAGGGCAATAAACTAATTAAAGATTAGGTCAAGCAATATAGCAAACAACAAGAATCGTTTAACAATAAAAATAAAAATGCATGCATAATAGGTTGTCTTCGGAAAATGTAGTCTGTACTCTGAAGATTAAAGATAAGGTCATCAAAGCAATAGCAAACAACAAGAATCATTTAAAAATAAAATAAAACTGCAACTTGGGAGGTGACACGTACTTGAAGAACTGGTTCCTTGGCAAGTATCACACTTCCTGGCTGATCTGGTGGCTGAGCTTTCACTGGATGATTTTTGACCTAAAGAAAAGGAAACCATGTCATTTCTCCTAAGATGGTCACATTTACCCACTAACAAGTCAAACTGCATTCTGTTGTATAGCTTTTTACCACTGAAGTACAAAGGAAAACTTTGATTCCCTCGATTGAATAAAGGCCGCCTATTTTAGTTATATATTCATTACAATGTAAAACAAGCCTAACTGATCACAATGTGTATATTTTTATTTATTGAGAGGAGTTTTTAGCTGATTGAATTCACAAACCTATAAAGGCATCAATGCATCATCACTGGTAATTTTTTAATTGTATTTTTTTTTTTAACTCTACAGTAGGTATAGGTATGAGTGGAACTTGCATAACGTGGTTTTAGTTAAAGGCTGCATTGAAGGAGTTTTATTTATTTATTTTGGAAGATAGTCTTCAACCAAAAGCAATAGGTAGCAGGTTCAAGTCTGGGAATCAGCCTCTCCAAAAAAAAATTATTGGGGATATGGCTGTCTACCAAGATCAATCCCAGATCCCACAAAAGTGGGACTTTTGAGCTCTGGGTATGCCTTTTTCACACTGAATTACTAAGGCAAACAGGCCTCCAAGATTGGGATGTCTGGCAGAGTGCTTCACCTCCTTGCAGAAAGCAACACCAGAAGCGTGAGGTCTTAGCAATTAGCTTCTAGAACTAGATAGTATAATAGGCATTAGGCATTCTGAGCTGGAAGGAGGCAAGTAAATGATCGAAGGCCTTTACCACTAATGAAAAGAAATCCACTGTACACTCATCAAGTCTTTTATAGAATGTAGACTACCAAGTGAAGACTTTCCAGTTTCCACTTATCAAGAAATTTCTGATATAGTTGAAATCTAAACAATAGCCAGTTTGTGGAACCCCAAAATAAAATCTAAACCATAGATAGTTTGTGAAAACATGAAACAAGATGACACGGATACATGAAAATTTGGCCATTTCAATTGGTGGCTTAGAAGAATCATATGCAAAATCAAAATAAAGAAACCGAGATGAAAATGCAGGGACCTAAAGAAATGGATACGTGCACATGTTGAAAAGATAATAAAAGTGAATTCTTACCCAACACCGCATTATGTCCCAAATGACATCCATGGGAGCATCCGATTTCAGCCCCAGTGGATTCACATGAGTTCCAGATATACGATATCCAGCATTGATCACAGCTGAACGGAAAATTACTGCTGATGGAGAAGTGCATTTGAGTGTGGCGCATAGGCTGTGCAGACTCACAAATAGAGGAACATCGGGCAATTCCTGTAAATGGTATGATCATGGAATCAGAATTTAAAAGAGGTAAGATGGCTGTCATAAGGAGGAAATTATCAAATGACAAGGTCCACACACTGCCCATAAGTTTCACCATCTGAAACCAAATACTAATATTTATTTTTCTTGACTAGGAAAAACCAAATAACTAAAAGGAATATTATAAAACATAATATGTAGAATAGAAACCAATTTTAAATATATTTTAAAAAAAGAAAAGCAACAAACAAGTGTATAGTGCCGTCGGATAAGGCACATTAAAATGTGGTGTTGACTAGACACCAATCTTCTTGGGAAAATTTAAGAATTACCAACCAATCTATTGTAAAGACTCCCTCCAAAATGAATAACTATACACACATCAAACATACAACATCAGGGCAAAGTAAACAAACAAACCTCTGATACATTCGTCAGTGCAGCAGAGATTCGAGCATAAGCAGGGTACCGGTCCTGCATAGATTTCACATCTGCCAGTATGGAGGTTACCCATTCTTGATCATGGATGGGAGCAGACCATATAGGTCCACCCATGTTAAATTTCTTCCCACAGTCACTGCATTCTTGATGAACTGCAGGGCCGAACCCAGGGAGATATCTTACACTGTTGTTCTAGAAGAAGAAAAGGATTAAAGATCATAGCATTGTTAGAATTTTGACTTGAACTTAGAAACAAATTAATTATCATACATAACTAGCCCTACACACACACACACACATATATTAAATGAACCCTTGGATCAATCCATTAAAACCTATACATTAGTGGTTAACAAGGGCATATCAATAATTGATATGCTTTCCCTTTTCTTTTTCTTTTCCTTTTTTTTTTTTTGGGTAAAGAAAGAAGGAAGTTTTTTTATTGGTAAGTTACCCACACACCTAGTGAGTCTTGAACCCAAGATATCACCTTCCATCCCATTATTATGGGAGGAAGTGTGAGTTGAAAAATAGCTCATTGGGGATACACAGAAGATCCTTTCTATTATAACTTCTCAACAAAACTTTTCTTCTATGCCCCACTATCATCTAAGCAACAAATGGAACATCAGTAATCAGACACAGTCAGAACGTAGAACATTCAATCCCATCCAATACCCTGCTATTTCTTGAAAGTTGAATGCTGCAGCCTGCAGGAGTCTAGAGCCTCAGGTATTTTATGGTGCAAAAAAAAAAAAAAAACCAAGTCTGTCCAGTTTTAGCCAGAATGGTTGATACACAGAGCATTTATACCCTCATGTCAACGCAAAGCCAACCAGTTTTTCCTACAAGCTTTTTTTTTACTAGAACTATCACAGACCAGGTTTTATGAGCTTGGCTTGGAAATAGGAACAAATGACCCTAGGTTATTTTAAAAATGAAGAGGGTGCGGGGTGGCCCCTGCACTTGCATGGGGTGTACCTGCTGATTGCCTATTTTCCAAATTTTGTTGTGTATTAAATCTTTGACAATATCTTACCACCTGAAAGGAACCAACGACAGCCCATATGCATGATACACTGCTGGTATTGTGACAAATCTAATGGCTAATGCTTGAAATGAGCATGAAAATCTTAAACACACACCACTGTAAGAGTTTGTAAGAGCACGTAACATCTTGGAGCTCTTTAGAACAAAACCAATTCATCATAAGAAATATGTTAGTAGCTTTCATAACCTCCCTCTTGATTTTTTAGTATTATCTCCAGCTAACATAGTTGAAGCACTCAAAATGAAATCATATTAGGTTATTGTCATTCATAAATGGGCATAATTAGTGTTAAAATACATCTATGTCAACAACAAATTACTAGCAGCAATGTCGTATGAAATAAAGATGTGTGTACCTTGGACATAGTCCTCCCAATAGGCTGAAGATGAAAAGAATCACAACCAATGCACTGATAAACATATGACAGCTTAAGGGGGGTGTTTTTCATTGCACTTGCAGAACTGCAGCCAATTAGTTCAGCCTCCAGTCAATATCATAACAAAGTGCTATTTTATCCACAGAATCAGCTAATTCTGAATTCATTCAAAATAGATAAGACACCTACGTGTATATGCGAACAAAAACACGGACATAAAAGCCCATCTTAACAGATAGAACAGGAACTATGTACCGCTTGTACCGATTTGCATGGCTCTGCATTCAAGAAAAAGAAAAAGAAAAGTATGCATAAGATTTTTCTGTACAATAGCAAGTATATTTGATAAAAAGGAAGAAAGTTTCTTCCCTTGTTGTATATACTCCTCTACATGAGGTACACCTAGGCATAACTAGGCTTCTCCTCCAAAAATGAAAGACTCATTTTCTTAATAAACGGGGTATGAATGACAATAAGAATAACCAGAGCCACAGGCCAAAAAAAGGACACAAACCTAAAAGGAAACTTGTGATGGCAGGAGTAAATCACTAAAAACTCAATTAGAATACATGGCAGAAACTTTTTAGAATTTTAAGGGAAGAAAAATTGGAAATATAATTATTTTAACAAAAAATGTGCTAAGCCTTTTCAATTGTTCAAATTTCAAAAGGAAAAATCATTCTCTCCTGATAAATGTTTTCTTGGTAGAACTCCAGCCTCTTGTCAGTGAAATCTTGGTTTTCTCAAACAGGCGATTATGATGATCAATGAGGCATTGAACAACCATAAACCAGAAGAAATTCTTTATATATTAAATTTGAGGGGTGTTTGCCATGTCATAAAAAAAAAACCTCGCTAGCTTGGAACAACACAACTTGTTTTAATTTTCTTTCAGTGTGGTAAAACTTTTTTGTTCAGAAAACAGGTTCAAAATTGGATCAGATATATCCTATTAAAACTGGTTTTGAATTGGGCATTTCACGTTCATATTCCTCCAAAAATATTAGTTATATATAAGTTGAAACAAGTTATGTGGTTTGCCAAACACCCCCTGAGGTTTGAGGGAAGGAGAAGAACAACAATAAAGCAAATCTCAAACTACAAATAACCGTTAAGTGGCTGGCGTTTCGTGGATATCCAAGAAAGTAACAGTGAAAACCTTTCTGCATAGTGTACCAAAAGGAAGCAAATATATGATTCTCGATCCTACAAATATACTAGTATTTCTAGATCCTAAGAAAAAAAAGAGAGGATATCCAGGTCATCCAACTCTCGTGTAGGTGCCTTGAGAAGTGATTTATAATATCCCCGATGCACATTAAAGTCCAACTCAAACAATTAGCAGAGGTATTCCCAATGCCACTTAGGCTTTTTAACATTTGCAGAGAAGTCTGTAAAATATAAACTTTGAAGAGAGATACCATGGTCATTTTATTCTAGTGAATAAAATTGACATTATGAGACAATTCCATCTCTTAGGGCTTTGACTAGCCCTTATTTTAGCAATGACCTTTGAAACATAAAAGGCACAAAACTATGCTCAGATGGTGCCCTATCAATCATTTGGCTGTACTAATTCAAACCAAATTTAGAAGATATCCACCATACCATGTATTGATTTATTTTGAACAGTTCCAATCTAAAAGTAACATCGCGACTCTAAACAAAAATTGGTGAGACCCCATCAATACTGATGTGACGACACCTTGTCATAGTTTATTGTAGTATTGAATTTCTAACGAGTGACTATCACTAGAAAAGTTTAGGATTACCCTGTGCTTACCCTACCAAAATGGGTTCCTACCCTAGAGCATTTGAATTAAGTGGCTACTCTCTAGAATCAAACTTGCTCACTTGCACTTGATAGCCAAAATCATTGTGCAACATCCGTACTTAATCAGGAAAAAAAAGGCAATTCCAAATGTTACAACCCCCCACCCCCGATAGACATATACATATTGTGCTGTTAGATAGAGCAAAGGTAATACTTATAATCAACTAATCAAAATATCAACATGGAAACACACACACACTCACAAACAGACTACCACAACAGAAGGGGAGAAAAAGGGAAAGAAAGATAAGAGGACAGAGTTAAACAACTCAAACAGTTCACAAAGTTTTTAGAATTTTTAAAACATATGGCAAACAAACTACAGTGAAATATTGACAATAGCAGTTCTCTTTGCTTTTGGTCTAAAACAAAGGAAAAATAAAACATAAAAAAGAATATTTTCAATTATTTATATGTATTTCAAAGGCATAGGAATACCTCAATGCACGCAAGGAGGATCCTCAAAGCCATTTCGTGGCAATATTTCCCTCGTGATGGATAGGAACCATATCTAATAATTATTAAAAAAAAAAGAAAAAAAAAGTCAATAAATAATAAGCCCAATAATCTGAAAACCATAGTTTGATTGAAGGTGAGACAAGTACAAAACCCTCACTTGGAATAGCAAACCTCCCCACTACTCCCACATAGTACTGCCATATCAGTTGCAGTACACATCAGCATGCCCCCATCTACAACTGATTGGACAGCAGAATCCAAGAACACAGAAGGTGCGCCATAAGGATCAAGATCAACCTGAAACACCAATAACCAAAAAAGATTATGAATACTGGATTATTTTGAAAATGTTGATAAATACTAGGCTAACTTTATATCCTAGTATATCACAACAACAGGAAAGATGGGTGATAAGTAATCCTTGAGAAGTGAGAACAGGGAGTGAAGCCATCCATTAGTCTTATTCAGATAAGTTTGGAATTGACAAAATATCCAGAGAAAATGACCTATAGATGCTTTTTTTTTTTAATTCTTTCTTTTTCCATAAAATACATATAATTTTATATATATATATATATATATATATATATATATATATATATATATATATATATTTAAAAGCACCTGCATACCACATCAAATTCTTTTGGATGGGTGAGCATAAATACACGAGCGTCAGCAAGATGTGGCTCCACCTTTGAACATGCTACTGAACCATTAAACTTTATATTTCTCTTGCAAGCTTCAACAGAAACTGAAAAAAGAGCAAATGATTACAACAAGTATTATGACTACAGGCCTCATTCAGGCACTAGATAATAACTAACAAGCACTTGCACATGGCTCAATAAGTGAATTTTAAACTGGAGGGTGAATTTATTTTAATTTTTTTTTTTGGGATGACAAGGAACCCCCTCAAGGTATGGGTCAGTGGGACCACCACTGAGGGGCAAACCCCAGATGCCTACACACCCCCACTGAGCAGGCATTGAATAAATCGTGAAATGCCTCAACAAGGAGTCGAACCAGAGACTTCTGGGTTTATAGGCATTGGGTAATTGTGAAGCAACACAATTATTAGTGGAAAGGGAGGCAGGAACACATATCTGCAATATACACACAAATGTTTGTTCTACAAACATGTATCTAGTTTTCTTGGACAAGTGTGTACATGTATCTCCAGAAAAGTAAGCATTACAAAATGAAGTAACTTTTTTTGGGATAAGTACAAAATGTCATATACTGAAATATAAATAGCAACCTTTATCATTGTCTACTGCCACAACTTGGCCTATCCCTTCTATTTCACGAGCATATCTTAGAGATCTCAACCCAGAAGCTGCCAAGGCCTGTACAGTCAAAAGGAAATCACAAATTATTTAATAATATTAAAGATTCAAATATTCCTAACAAACTGTTCAAACTGGAACTGGAACAGTTTGTTAGGAAATCACAAATCGTAAACACATTGTTCTTTTCCATCAATAAAATTCTTATTATCTATCAAAAAAAAAAAAACTGTTCAAACTGGAACAAACGAATGTTATTAAAAAATGTTAACTTAAATTAATAACAGAAGATTATAGAAACACCTCAAGAACTCTTGCTGGCTTCAGTTCTCCACGTCCTTTTCCCTCAGGGGTCTTGACTGATTCTTTTGAAATGCTACATGGTTCATCCTGATGTACCTCTTCAGACACTTCACATTCTCCATTAGCTTCTTCATCATTCATGAGAGATTCATCAGCTGCTTCTCCAGCAGGTTCAGAGGAATCCTTCTCAGAAGCCTTTGTTGCTGCTTTCGTTCTTTTCAACAAATATGCTTCATGCTCCTGTTTGCGTTTGGATATAAATGTCCTCAAGACAGCAATAGACATGTCTCTGTTGTCAACCTGAGTATTAAATATTGAAACAATTAGAAGCCTTCACGTGTGCAAGAAAACCACAAAGCAGGTAACAGAAGGTAATTACAACCAACAATTAGCTATAACCGCCAAAAATTACCCATACCATGTCGCATCTTCCAAAATATTATCAATATAATAGAGCAAAGTTTGAAGATCACATTTTGTTGTTTAGAAAAGTTTGAACTCTGAAGGTAATCCCAGGTCACACTTTAGAGAATGGCACGATGCATGAATAACAAAACTTATCTAATCTTATCTTCCCATGGTACTCTAAAATCCTCACCTGCTATAATCTCCACCTCAATTCACTAATTGCCACATTAAGAAAGCTCAAAACAAGTCAATTGTATCTTATTGCATTTAGATTATTTCCTTCTTCTTCTTTTTTTGGGGGGGGGGGGGGGAGAGGAACTACACATGAATAGGAATCCGTCTCTTCAAAAAATAATTGGGGGCAAGGCTGCCCACCAATCACCACTTACATCCCAGCAAAAGTGGGAGCTTTGTGCACAAGGTAGTACCTTTTTAGACTAACATGCAACTAAGGTCTTGAACCCAATACATCACCCTCCAACCCATTCTTTTGGGAGAAGGAAGTGCCAGTTGAGTTATAGCTCATTAACGCATGTAAATTTTTTCCAATGTCAAATGAAAAAGGCAACGTACACACAAAATCTGTCACATACTGAATTTCTGCTCAATTCCAGAACATTTATA
Source organism: Quercus tomentella (assembly GCA_028535165.1). Lineage (NCBI taxonomy): Eukaryota > Viridiplantae > Streptophyta > Magnoliopsida > Fagales > Fagaceae > Quercus > Quercus tomentella. The sequence continues at coordinate 61,700,328 of JAPQVY010000155.1, read as the reverse complement.
ATCTTAATCATAAGCAAATCAAAAGGTTCTCTTTGCTAATTATATAACACCCAAAAACCTCAGTGAATAATCAATTGGACTTCAATTTATATTCTGCCAACAATCAAACGTTTCAACACCAGAACCCCATAAAAAAAAAAAAAAAAAAATTCTGAGCAACCAAACATATATCTTCAAGTACTAACAAGGACCCATCAAAGTCCCAAGTCAGAATCCCATCCAAAACACAAAACCCATTAAAAAAAATTTCATCTTTTCAACAAAACATAACAGAAAAACCATAAAATTGCAGAAGAAGAAGAAGAAGATTAAGGCACCTGGCTGGGATTGTAAAAGACCTCATTTTTGCGCATGAGAATCTCAGCCTCTCCCTCCTTGATGATAGTATAGTCTTGGGGATCCGCCGACATTGTTCCTCCTCCCCCTCCTCCAGTTTCATGCATATCCTTCTTCTTCTTCTCCTCGTACCTTGTCCTTTGCTTATTACTATATATCTACAGCCAAGACTTTAGAGAGAGAGAGAGAGAAGCCAAAGACTTATTTATAATACAAATGAATCTTATTGGGGAGTTTTTAAGGTTTTTGCAGTTGGGAGAGTTTGAGAGAGCTCGTGCAACAAAGAGAGGTATGTATGTGTGTGTGACTTTAGCCTGACATTATATCGGGTTAGACGGCTAGTTGTGTTGAATTGATTTGAAACCCTATGAGGATTTTTTTTTTTTCTTAAACCCTAATAAGTAGTAGTAACTAGCCTCTAAGCAAGCAGTCACGTGCGTGCTCAGAAGTTCTTCTATGGGTTAAAATTAATAATTTATATTTTTATAATTTGGAATTTTTACTTTTTTCAATCACAAAAAAAAAAAAACCTAAGGGTGTGATAAAGAAATTATCCCCCCACAAATGCATAAATCAATACTACCAAGAATTTTGGAAGATACCTGTTTGTTCAACGAATAGTTTGAGTCTTGATTGCATTTACCAATCTCAATTCCAAGCCCCGTAAAATATGTCCCTATCATCAAATCCATTGAAGTCATCAATTAGTTGCTAAAATTTGGCTTAATTTTAAAATATAACCATTGAAAAGCACAAATTGAACAAATTGTCAAAAAAAAAATTTACAAAGAAAAAGAAACATGAGATTGATGAGAATGAAACTTGGCCTTCACAAATATAAGATAAATATAAAACTGACTAACAAATGTGGAGGTTAGTGATAATAAGGAGATCGTGAGTGAGAAAGTGAAAAACAAAAATAAAAACTTGAGAAATTACATAGTAGTAACTGCTTTTTAGTGGGGATGTTGGGATGATAAGGATGGATAGAAGTTATAGTACTGATTTTATAGTAGGAGTCTTCTATTTTTTGGGTAAAGATTACTTTACATTGTGATGAATTTTTTTTTTTTTTTTTAAAAGAATACGTGAGATGAGTTTTGTAGATTGGAGGAATTTTAAAACTAACAAAAGAGTGATCCTATTTTATAGGGAGTTAATGAGTAGAGGTAGGAATTTAAATCAACGTAAAAGTAGGAGTTTATTAGAAGTAGAAATTTATTATTTTTGTCAATTTACTATTTTAACCCCATTTTTAAGTTTTAGGTAGGGGTATTTTTGACATTAAAAGAAAAGAAAAAACTAACTTTTTTTTGTCAATTTACTATTTTAACCTCATTTTTAAGTTGTTAGTTAATTAATTTATGAATATTTTTGATAGGAAAAAAAGGTAATAACTAACTTTCTGAATCCTCTTAATATATATATAGACAAATAATAACTATTGAATCAGTGCATGCTAGAATTTGTTGGTCTTGATTTTCCATTTACTAATGTGAGATGCATGGAGGATTTGTTTTGGACTTGTGGGCTAATTATTTATTAGGCCCGTTTTTTAACATCAATTAGGCCTTAATTGAAATTGCAAATGAGAGGCAAATCTAGATGTACTTCTATGAGAATCCACCAACAATAATGATGCATAACTAAATGATGGCGTGCTCCAAAAGGTCCAAAACCCATTAATTTTAGGGAAAACGCGTGATACTAACACTAATGGACTCGTCACTTTTATTGGTAAAATAATTATGTACTCATTATCAATTAATTAAACTCATGATGTTACTCATTATTTATATTGAAAGACATCAAATGATGGTAAGAATCCAATTTCAAATAGGCAAATATTATTTTATTAAAAAGATACTAAAAAAAGATAAAAATAAGTGTAAGGCTGGAGTAATGCTATGGCCACAAACTATTTTACAATATTTTTACAAACGGTTGATGTGGTCAACTTCTTATTAATTTTCATTTAGACCCACTATTAATATTACTTTTTCATTTAACTATTTACCACATCAGTAGTTTGTAAAAAAATTTGCAAATTTTTTTTGTCCTTCTAGCATTACTTATAAGGTAGTTTTGTTGACCATCCCTATTGAGAGAGAGAGAGAGAGAGGTCCCTACTTGGCCACATTAATTTCAAACTCAAAATAAGACTGCAAATAAACCAAACAGTTTAGGCTTAACTCAAGAAAAATGCCTGTTTATGTTCATTTGTTGGGGAATTATTGTGTACTCCCGGAGTACCATAAATGCGTACTCCCTCCTCTCACATGAATGGTGGGTCCCACTAATTAAATTCATGGTGAGACCTACCATTTATGTGAGAGGGGGGAGTAGCATTTATGATACTCCGGGAGTATCTAATAATTTTCCTCATTTGTTTAGCAAACAAGTCAAGCTCATGCGCTAATTTAGGCTCAACCATTAATAATGAGTTAGGGTCCGTTTGGATACAGCTGAAAACTGAAAACTGAAAACTGAAAAACACTGTAGCAAAATAATTTTTAAATGTGTAAATAGTACCGTGTGACCTATTTTTAATATTTTTTCTAAATAAAATGATTGTGGGTCCCATGAACAGTGCGCAAACAGTGCATGAACAGTAAAATTTGTCTCTCGCACAGTGCATGAACAGTACTTTTACTGTTCATTCGCTGAAAAAAAAAAAAAAAAAAAAATCTTGAAACGCAAACGTGTGTTTGGGAAGCGCAAAACGCGCTTCCCAAACGCACTCTTAGTGAACAAATTTGTAAACACGAGGCTTAATTTGATTATATATAGTATTATATTTTTATATGTATACTAGTCTAAACATATATATATATATATATATATATATATATATTTATTTATTTATTTATTTATTTATAGACTTTAGATTGGATTATATAAATTTGTATATAGGTCCATATGATATCAAATTATTGTTTACTAGAAATGGATTGGTCTTATTGGAACTGTGTAGGTAGTTTATTAATAATATAAACAGTCTATTGTAGTAAACATTCATAGATTTGTGACGAGATAAAAAATTTTAGTAATGGTTTTACTATACATGGGAAAAGAATAAATTAATAAGTATTGTAAGCGACTAAATTTCTAGTTCGAAATAAATCAAACAAGTAAAATAGTTTCACAAATGCGAATTTGTATTGATGATTGTGTGGTACAATTCTCTGGAATTACAAAAGAGTGATCCTCTGATTCGATCTCCTTGCAAAACTTATTGATTAGACTTATGGTAATGTGGATTTGACTTGAACACAAAATATCCTTCAATTTGGTTGAGGGATGGATTGAAGATTACTGAAACGGAATTACAATGAATCTCTGGCTATGAGCTTGTTTAGAAATCCTTTGTTCTTCGCGTTCTTCGTGTTCTTCGTGCGTTCTTCGTCTTCGAAGGTTTGTGGTGGAAGTTCTTCGGAGTTTTAGAGGCTTGAATCCGTTGAGCTTCAATGATTTGTGATTTGTTGATGTTTTCGGACACTTTTGGCTTGATTCCCGTGAACTTTAGGATCTAGGCAGATGATCTGGATGATTCTGCTTCGAATGTTCTCCGATTTTGGGGTTGAAGTTCTTGAAGTTCTTGAAGGCTTTGAGGCTTGATCTTCACAGAGCTTTTTTACTTCTGAATTCTGGTCCCCCTAAATGTCTCAGGAAGGCTTCTATTTATAGGAGTTTGGGGGTGGGTGAGCGACACGTGGCGGAGCTTGATTGGTGACACATGTCACAGCTTGATTGGTCCGCTTAAGTCATCGCTTACACGTGCGAGGTTGCTTGAGTCATCGCTTACACGTGCGAGCTGCCTGAGTCATCGCTTACACGTGCGAGGCTGCCTGAGTCATCGCTTACACGTGCGCTGATGCGTGATTGGCTCTTGCATGACACTTGGCAAATTTCTGTTGGCTTCTGAATAGTGATAGCAAAACCTAGCAGCAATACATGGTGTTCTGTAATTGGCTGTATTTTGTGGACTTGGTAATGTGACGTGTCAGCTTGTGATAGGTCGGGAATTTTCCCTCTCTACAAATGCCCCCTCGAGACTCGTTCACGCACACAGTCTTGGAGTGTGGTGTGGGGATGAGTTTCGAAAACTGGTTTTTACACTTGACTTTTTAAGTGAAGTAGTTGAAGGTGGTGGAGTTTTCAGAAGGATGAGATAATTTCCGAAGAGTAGACCGACCCATATGAAAGGCTTTGATGAGACTAAAAAGGGGTCTACAAGTATTTGAACGTACTTGCGTGATTGACTCATTTCAGTAGAGGTTAAGTTGAGGTAATTTCAGGAGAGTATTTTGGATTGTTGGCGGCGATCACAGGGTGTAGAAGATGGGGAAGAGGTGAAGATGTTGGTTGGGTACAACATGCAGAGTCATGGGGCTAAGCTTGTGTTTTTAAGAAGTTCTGGTGAAGTTATCTCGGAGGAACATGCTTTGGATTACGGCGAGGACATGTGGGAGAGTGGTTGAATGCGCATGTGTAATTGTTTCACTCAGGTTAAGTTGAGGTAATTTCAGAAGAGTATGGATTCTGGTGATGCTGGTGTTGGTGGTGAAGAAGACGGAGATGAAGCGAAGTGAATGGCTGAAACATACACCACCATGGCGTTGACCCCGTACATTGGGGACCTTCTGGTGTAGGTGTCTCTGAGAGGTACACCTTTGGATATGTGACTGACTGCATGCTGAATGAGATCCGACGGCAAGTTACTGAATGTGCCTGTGTAATGGGACCATGCCGACGGACGTTAAGTTGAAGTAATTTCAGAAGAGTACCTTCTGAAATTCTTCAAGCTGATTTTAAGTTGGAGTAATTCCAGAAAATGAGTTTTGAGGTACCAGCAACGATGACCTTTGGGTCCCATAGTAGTGGGGACATGGAATAAGGTTTTGATGACCATTTACCGGCACCAAAGGCTGAATTCTGATGAGTTGGCGCCTTGGAGGTTGTTTTAAGTGTTGATGGAAAACAATTTGTAGGATACCCCAACACTTTTTTACCATCTTCACCTACTGCCACTTGTTGGAAAAGCACAGAAAAATGAAAGATGGAGCTAACTTGTGATTCTGGTCTTAGAAACCAGCCAAGTTGCTGTTTGTTCCGAACCACTGCTTCTGCTGGAAGACCAAGCAATTGGAGAGAGACTACAGGAGCCCTGAGGTTAGGAACAGGTGCTTCTGCTGGACTTGGATTTCCTGGCCAACCAAGTCCAAGGAAGCATGGAACCAAAGTGCAGACCTTGTTATGAATAATTTTGTAGACAAAGGTGGTCGTTAAGTGGAGAAACAAAATTTGTTTGGATCTCAAAACTGCAATGATGTTGTAAATAGGGTTTCGACCGAACCATGGGAGGGTTGATCTCAAACCGATTATGAAGCAAAATCGGTTGCTAGGTGTTGAGAATGATGAGATCATAGTGAGAAATGGTTGTGAAAAGGAGGATTTGAAAATCTGAAAGAGGCAAATCTTCATTTTATGATTCAGTGTGTTTGTTTTTTTTTTTTTTTTTTTCGGATGAGTTCTTGATGAACCCGGCCCTCCTATTTATAGTGGAGAGATGAAGAATGGTAGATTTAGTAGTTGAGAGTGGTAGTTGGGAATTTTTGGTGAGACTGGCGGTTGAGAATTTTTGGTGAGAACGGTAGATGGGAACGGTAGGCACTGAACGAGAATGGTAGGTTGGAGACTGGTAGGTACCGAGCGGGAATAGTGGGTTGAATTAGTGACCCAGTGTAATTTCAGGTTCAAGACACACTTGTGAGAGTTCATTTGTATTTTGAGAGGAAGTCTTGATGAAGTCTGGAGAATAACCCTGAGGGGATCCCAATTAAATGGATGAATCTCAAATTTTGTTCTTGAGGACCTAAGTTTTGAACACTTGGAATTGAGTTATTTTTGCAATTTTCAAGTCTCAAATGACGGAACGGACTCCAAAATCGGAATGTACTCAAAAAATTGAGCAAGATAGGTCCATCTCAAAAATTTTGACATTTGGTCAGCATTTGCACAAAAGTCAACTTTTTTGGAAATTGGACGTTTGCACAATTTCTGAGTTTCGAATGAAGAAACGGGTCCCAAAATTGGAATGTACTCGAAAAATTGAGTGGGACAGGTCCGTTTTGAAAATTTTGACTTTCTGGTCAATATTTGCACAAAAGTCAACTTTTTTAGAAATTGGACGTTTGCACAATTTCTGAATTTCGAATGAAGAAACGGGTCCCAAAATCGGAATGTACTCGAAAAATCAAGTGGGACAAGTCCGTTTTGAAAATTTTGATTTTCTGGTCAAGGTCAAAAGTCCGCTTGGTCCAAGCATTTTCTCTCTCTTTCTCTTTTTCTTTTTTTTCTTTTTTTCTTTTTTTTTTTTTTTTTTTTTTTTTTTTTTTTTTTAAGGCGGTTCGGACCGGGTCAAATTTCCGGGTCGGTCCGGTTCGGATCTGGACAAACGGGTCAACCGTAGTGGGTGGTGACGTCATGGATGACGTCACTGCTCTGGACGCGTGTGGCACCTGTGCACGTGTGGCACGTGTAGCACGCCACACGTGCGAGCTCTGGCGGTACTGATCGGCGCGTGGGTCTGTTGGCCGCGCCGCCGAATCTTTTGGTGGCGCGTGGCGGCGCGTGCTTGGGCTTTTGGGCCTTAAATTTTTGGGTTTTGTTAATACAAGGCCGTTCAAGACCCCTGTATGGTCAGTTTTGTAAATTTCTGAGCAGGTTTGCACAAATCTGAAGGCTTAGGTCGCGGTTCGTTGAGAGATTGTGGCGGCGCATGGAGGCGGATGCGGCCGTTTCTGGGCTTGAAATTTTTGGGTTTTGTAGATCGTGGGCCGGTGGATCTAGTGGTGGCACCCATTTTGTGAAAATTTTCTCAGATTTGTGCAGATTTGAACGAGGAACTTCGCGGAACGTTTAGGAGTTTGTGGCCGCTCGTGGCGGTGCGTGGCGGCTCCGTTGCTGAAGATTTTTCTGGGTTTTGTACACCAAAGTCTTTAGAAGATTTCTGTGGGTTGATTTCTTTGTGAAATCTTGTCAGAAACTTTTGAAATCCAGAATGGAGTCCGCAGCCATTGTTGGATTTGTTGCCACATTGGTCTACATTGGCGGTGGCCGTTCTGACAAGGCTTGACAATCCAGGCAGGGAGTGGTTGCAGAGTAACCACTGAGTGTCTCTGCTGTTCTCAAGGAGTTGGTGACACCGTAAAGCAAGAAGCTTCCCTTCACTGATCCGGAATGGGAGACTGGTAGGCATTGCTGGACTTGTTGCCACATTGGTCTATATTGGCGGTGGCGTTCTGACAACGCTTGACAATCCAGGCAGGGAGTGGTTGCAGAGTAACCACTGAGTGTCTCTGCTGTTCTCAAGGAGTTGGTGACACCGTAAAGCAAGAAGCTTCTGTGCATCCCTATATAAAGCTACTCAGGCATGCACTAACCTGTGCAAACATAATCTCTAACAACAGAATACGTAATACTCTGTATGGAGAAACCATGCACACCCTCTTTTTTATTTTATTTTTTTTATTATTATTTTTTTTTTATTTTTTTTTTATTTATTTATTCATTTTCTATTATTTGATAATAATAATAATAATAATAATAATAATAATAATAATAATAATTTTTTTTTTTTTTTTTTTTTTTTTTTTGTACACAGCTATCATGACGCTCTTTTTTAAAGATTTGAAGATTGGCGAAGAATCAGCTTTGTTTATTTATAAGAAAAAAGATGGCAAGGATGCGAAGGCTACGACTTTGATTGTTCGTCCACCCATAATTGGAAGATTTTCAGAAAAATGGGGTCGTAACTCTTATCCTCTCAATTTGCCGAAATGGTCACAGATCGTTCCTTCTGATGGCGGCTCTAACTTGGAAACAACTATCCTTCTTGCTTCACATCACAAAAATGTTGCTAGATCAAAGCCGTATAACACTTTAGGGCGAGAGGTAATTGCAAAACGTGCGGATTGGGATTTTTCCTTTAGCGTGAATGGAGGGTTTTCCTACTTCTCCCTTTATTGGGATTGGCTAGAAGATGTGCTCAGTCGGTGTAAACACCTCCTTGATGTAACCCACCTCTACAGTGCTGTCTTTGCTTCTTTGTTCACATATGATTATGATGAGAATCTTATGAAAGCATTTTGTGAGTGTTGGAGTTCGTCAACCAATACCCTCCATACCTCAGTTGGGGAAATTTCCATCACCCCATGGGATCTCTTCGTTCTCGGTGGACTTCCTTGCACCGGTGCATTTTATGACGAAGTAGTACCCAATGCGCAAGAGTTGGATGGAATCAATGACCAGGGACGACCTTATCTGCCGTACAGCTGTCGCTACCTATTTCTAGCGTATCATCATCTTCAAAACCGGTTGAAGAGGCAAGGGAAAGTAAGTGTTCGCGACTGGATTACTTTTTGGTATAGAGGAAATAGCAAGTACCCAGCTCCTAGAAAACCAGCAAGACGGACAACCATTCCCAAGTGTAGTCAGAATCCCTCAGGTGAGATAAAGGAGCATGGACCATGGCTTGATAAAGAACACGGGGTCTTTGCGGATCTTCAAGTTGAAGGTGATTTAAAGGAGGAGACCTACTTATCAGCGCTTCTTTCCTGTTGGCTGTGCGTATTTGTCTTTCCTATCAAGGATCAGAACAGTATCCGTCCAGGCACTTTCAAGATTGCTAGTTCCATAGCTAATGGTCGTTCATTCGGCCTTGCTTCCCCAGTGTTGGCTAGCATTTATCGTGGACTTAACTCTATTTCTTCCTCTCCTACCCCGAGCAAGTCTGGAGCTAGTTTTGCCATCCACTACGTTTATGCCTGGGTAGGTCATTTCTTCCGAAGCAATCGCCTTACCCATGATAAACCATCTGATGCTTTGATGACTAAATATTCTGGTGTGGGCTATGCCTCTCCGTTCAACGAATTTTCTGCACGCAAGCACATACGAAACGCCACCAACTTTCTTTGGCACCGAACTGCTTTCAAGAAAAATTACGACCAGACTTTTATTGACAATGATCATTTATCCATTCAGAAGTTTGACTACTTTATGAGCCTTCGCTCGGGGTACTTATCACTTCGATGTGAAGATCAACACATTGTAGAGCCATATAGTCCTCACAGATTCAGTCGGCGTTTTGGATTTCATCAAGACATTCCAGGTGATTTGAAGGAAGAAATTCATACAGGTTCTTTAAAAGACCTATGCCAATTCTACCAATCCTTCACTCGATGCAACACAGATTCTAAGATACTCATTTCAGCTTTTGCCACCGACTTTGGGAGTCGAGTCAGACATAGCTACAAACAATGGTGGGAAAGGGTTTGTGGAAATGATTTTACCAAAGGAACAGATCTTCTTGCTGACATTGCCTCCTTCCCTGTTAAGTTAGTTACATCTAACAAACCTCAGAAGGGGAAGAGGGAACTACAAGACCCATACATTCCACAGCCTTTGTCAAAGTTTGCACGACGTCGTCTTGAAGATGGTAATCATTCAAAGGACTCATCTCAACATAACGAAGTCACTTGCAGTCAAGGCACCAAAGGTCTATTTGTTGTACCAGTTAGGGATGCCAGTAAAATTTCTGAAGAAGAGGTGTGTAATGACTTAGGCTCCAATTGGAGACATTCGAAGAGTCCAATGGAGGGTGTTGGTGCAGAGAATTCTATTAATCATGCGCATCTTCTTGCAAACAGTGAGTCTTCTATTTCAAAGCCATCTGCGAAGAGTTCAGATCTCAGGAGGTGTAAGTTTGCTGATATTGGTATGTCGTCCAAATTTCCGATTGAGACAGAAAGGGCACCTCTCCCATCCCTGCAACCGACTAAACCTCCGGAAGTCTCTGTGTTTCAAGCCAAGGCACATATTTCTTCCGTGCGTAGGAAAGGGGCTTCTATGCTAGGAGATGTTCTTCTAAATAGGCTTTCGAATCTTTCTGTAGACACCATCCTCTCACAAGCTGAAATACATGAAATTTATAGTGGTGTTGAAAGTTTTGGAGTGGACCCTCAACACTTGCGTGAGAATGTTGACAAATATTGTGAGGGTATCGCAGACTATTTGAAGATGAAGGAATTTCTGAACAAACGACCAAGTCCTGTTATCTTAACTCAACGCCAGACTGAAGTCGAATTCCTCCTTTCTGAAGCATCGCAGAAGAAAGCATCTTTGAAGACCGAACTTGATGCTGTTAGATTGAGGATGGTTGACCTGAAAACCGAGCTCATCCAACTAGAGCAATCGCTTTCTCAAATTGAGACTCATCAAGTTGAACAAGACAATGTTGTGCAAGACTTAGAAGAACAACTTGAAGAAGTCAAATCTGCCCCCGCTCTTGAAGACCAGGATATGGAGGCTTTAGAGAAGATACGAGTCCTTCTGGAAGATAATCGTTCTAGCTTGAAAGATTTGAAATGGATGTCATAATTTCTTTCATTTTAATTCCCTTCATACATGTCATCATGCTTTCCTCTTGTACTATTTTCCTTTCGTCAATCAATAAAGGAGACTTTATTATCTGTTCCTTCATTTTTTTTTTTTAGTGCGTGACTGAACTCAGCAAAAAAAATACTAAGTTGCCTACGTACCCTTGAAAGGGATCAAGTCATCACGTAGTTCAAATGATTTTTTTTTTTTTTTGTTTTGTTTTTTTTTTTTTATAATTTTTTTTTTATGTGTTTTTGCAAAAAGGGGGGGCGCAGTGTATAATAGTGGGTACACCACTGATCGAACCCGAGACCTCCTCAAGGGTGACATAGGCATCCAACCGCTACGCTACACTCGCAATTGTTGACATGGAGTGGGATTAATTTCTCCTTATTGGTACGCTTTCAAGGGTAATGGGAAAACATCATGTACTCTTGCAGCGCTACAGTGGGTAGTTTAAGCTCTTACCGAGGAGCAATCCTTGATTTTCAAGCATAGAAGCGTTTGAGGAACTTCCCATTGATGGGGCCGATCCTTACACCATCATTATCAATCAACTTGTAAGCTCCATTGGTGTAGACTTCTTGCACAACATAAGGTCCATCCCATTTTGAAGTGAACTTATTGCCTGTACGATGAGTTGTGATGATAGGTCTTCGAACGGCGAGGACTAAGTCACCAACTTGGAATGATCGTGGTTTAACTCTTTTATTGAATGCGCTTGAAAGACGAGCTTGATAGCATTCAAGGCGTTGTTGGGCCTCGAGCCTTTTTTCATCAAGCGCCTCTAATTCTTGCAATCTGAGCTTGGCATTTTCTTCTCCAGTCAATCCTTCTTGAATGGCAATCCGTAATGATGGGATTTGGCGTTCTAAAGGAAGGACGGCTTCTACTCCATAGACAAGAGAATACGGCGTCGCTTGAGTAGGCGTTCGAAATGTTGTTCGATACGCCCATAATGCTTCTCCGATTCTTTCATGCCAGTCTCGCTTTGTCTTGGATACCACTTTTTTCAACAAACTGCCAAGTGTTTTGTTAAATGCTTCAGCTAGTCCGTTTGCCGGGGCATTGTACATGGAGGAGTTGTATTGTTTAAATTCAAACTTCTCGCATAACTCTGTCATCAGCCTATTGTAGAATGGTTTGCCATTATCAGTTATGATATACCGAGGGACACCATACCGATAGATCAAGTGAGTTCGAATGAAATTGACCACCGTTTCTTTCTTCACTTCCCTAAGGGGTACAACTTCTGCCCATTTCGAGAAGTAGTCAGTTGCGGCCAAGATGTACAAATGGCCACCGGATGACTTTGGTAATGGCCCTATTGCATCAAGTCCCCATGCATCAAAAGGCCAAGAAGCTACAGTTGGGTGTAGAGGTTCTGGCGGCTGATGGATGAAGTTTGCGTGATACTGACAAGCTTCGCACTTCTTAGCGCATTCCATAGAATCTTGCACCATTGTAGGCCAATAGTAACCCATTCGTTTGATCCTATAGTGTAACTTAGGACCTGACTGATGTGCGCCGCATATTCCAGAATGAGCCTCCTCTAAAGCTTGTTTAGCCTCCTCATCTCCTAAGCAACGGAGAAACAATCCATCAAATGAACGGCGGAAGAGAGTGTCTTTATAGTAAATAAATCGAGCAGCCCTTCGCCGAACTTCGGTCTTGTGGCGTTTATCATCTGGGAGTCTTCCATGTTGAAGGTATTCAATGATCACTTGTCGCCAATCTTCTTTTTCAACAAGGCATACAGAAATGATGTTGGCTTGCTCTTCTTCATCTTCTTCAACTAGGAGAGGTACCACCCACCTTTGGGAAATAGCAACTTCGGTTGTCTCTTCTTGGGATAATGCTAAGGCGGTAGCCAAATTAGCTAAAGCATCGGCCTGTCTATTCTCCTTCCTTGGTATATGCTCCAATGTGGTGGCCTCAAAACTTGCTACCAACTTCTTCGCATATTTGCAATAAGGGATAAGGTCTTCTTTCTTGACATCATACTGCTCCAAGACTTGGTTGATAATTAATTTGGAATCCCCAAAGATCTCAAGCTGCGATATGCCCATCTCAATGGCCATTTGTAGACCAATAATCAATGCTTGATACTCGGCTACATTGTTTGAGCAAAGTTCACTCAATGAGAACGAGTATAGAAGTATTTGCCGTTGTGGAGAAACAAACACTACACCTGCCCCCGCTCCTTCCCGACGTGCGGCCCCATCGAAAAACATCATCCATGGTGGCATTACTTCAATGTAAAACACATCTTCATCTGGGAAATCATCGGAGAACTCCCAATCAGATGGAACTGGGTGATCAGCTAAAAAGTCTGCCAATGCTTGTCCTTTGACAGCTTTTTGTGGAACATATGCAAGGTCATATTGTTGTAGCAGGACTGCCCATCGAGCTATACGACCCGAAACCACTGGCCTGGAGAGAACATATTTAATTGGGTCCGCCTTTGCTATCAAACGGACCGTATATGCTTGCATGTAGTGCTCCAGTTTGTCTATGGCAAAGAAAAGAGCGAGGCACATCTTTTCAATAGGAGAATAATTTAATTCAGCCCCATTAAGAGTTCGACTCAGATAATAAAGAGCTCTTTCTTTCCCCTCCTTATTTTCTTGCGCCATAAGAGCACCTAGGGACTTTTCTTGTGCCGCAATGTACAGCACCAGAGGCTTTCCTGGGATAGGAGCACCTAAGACTGGAGGATTAAGCAAGTATCTTTTGATGCGCGCAAAAGCATTGCTACAAGCCTCATCCCATTCAAAGTGCACATCCTTCTTCATTAACCTATTGAAAGGTTGACATCGACCAGCCAAGTTCGAGATAAATCGTCGTATGTAGGCTAGTTTTCCCTGCAAGCCTCTAAGTTCTCGCAAATTCTTGGGCTCTGGCATTTTCTGGATAGCTTCAATTTTGGACTGGTCAATTTCAATACCGCGGTGCCTCACAATGAAACCAAGAAATTTACCAGATGTTACGCCAAAAGCGCATTTGCGGGGGTTCATTTTAAGCTGATACTTTCTTAGGCGATTGAACACGGATTGCAGTTCTGCCAGATGGTCTTCCCTTCTTTTTGTTTTAACCACCAGATCATCGACATAACACTCTACGTATTTATGAAGTACGTTATCAAAGATCTTTTGCATGGCCCGTTGATAAGTAGCACCAGCGTTCTTTAGCCCGAAAGGCATTACTTTGTAACAGTAAATGCCTTTAGGAGTACGAAAAGCTGTAAGCTCTTCATCCTTCGGATTCATTCGAATTTGGTTATAACCTGAAGAACCATCCATGAAAGATAAAGCTTCATGACCAGTAGTGGCATCAACCATGACCTCAGTGATGGGTAATGGAAAATCATCCTTGGGACATGCATTGTTCAAATCACGGAAGTCAACGCACACTCGAATTTGTCCGTTCTTCTTTTTGACAGGGACGATGTTAGCAATCCATTCCGGGTACTGTACTTCACGAATGAAGCCCGCTTCAATGAGCTTATTGACCTCAGTTTCTATTTGAGGGATAAGCTCTGGCCGAAAGCGTCTTTGGGCTTGTTTGACTGGGCGCACACCCTTCTTTACTGCCAAATGGTGTAAAGCAATACCTGGATTGAGCCCAGGCATTTCCTTGTAAGTCCAAGCAAACACATCTTTATATTCTACCAGGAGCTTGAGGTATCCTTCTTCTTCTTCAGGAGTGAGAAGCGCACTAATGAAAGTTGGTCGAGGTTCTTCAATAGTTCCTAAATTGATTTCTTTAAGTTCATCCACTGTGGCTTGTACTCCATCTTCCAAGGCTGGGGGAGCTTCATCGACCTCTTCATTGGTTGCTTCAGCATCTGAAAGTGTACCTTCTTCTATTGTAATATGAAACGAGGATGATACCTCTTCAATTTGCTCATTGTTAACAAATGATGGTCTAGTGCGTACAATTGTTCGCCTCTTGACTTTCAGCGATCCTTCAGTGCTGATGTCTAAGGTGGAGTTACGCTTCATGCGTGAAGGAATGCTACTGCGGATCTCATCATGAACTTTCTCCTTCTTTTGAACCTCAAAGTTCATTGAATTTTGAGAATGATTATCAACAGGCCTTTTTGTTGCCCCCAATCGATCAAAGACTGATTTATAAGCAAGAGTGTCCCGATTTTGTGTTAAGCAAGTTGTATTTAACCTGTCGAACACTGTGATTCGTGACGATGAGGCCTCAATGCGATCAAACACTGAGACGCGCGATGAAGAATGATCTTTTCTTTGATTCGAACTTTCGCCAACCTCCACTGTTATGTATTGGGAATTTGAAGCATCGCTTCTTTTCTTGATCCATATCTGAGCTGGTTGTTCAGGAGTATAACCTAATCCGGTCTTTGGGATAGGAATTTCATGCCCTTCAAGCCGCATTCTCCTTTGTGTTTTGCTAAGGCCATGTACCTTCTCTCCGGTGACTTCTGGAATCAATTTCCCTAGGTCGCTTTGTCTTGAGAAATCGTAGCCTGCTCTGGCCAACAGCCTATACGCCTTCGGGTCAAACCATTCTTTCGTCCGTTCGCTTGGTAGAATACCATGCTCTGTCAGACTTTGTGAAGACCTCACGAATCCATTTAGTGGCTTCGAGGGCAAAGGATTTATGGATGAAGTTAAAGGCATGACATGGTTTTCTTTCAATATGGCTACATCCTCCGTCGTGAGCCTTGCAGGAGGCCTTCCCATTTCTTCTGTAGATTGAAGGCATTCCGCAAATGGTGATTGTCCATTCTTACGACGTGATAATGGTACATAACGGAGGAATGGAGGGCTATTGGAAGGCGTTGAATTTTTCGCCCTCACTGTACCACTGGTGGATTCACTAGAATGATCATTCCTAGATTCTAGACCTTCCTTTGGGGAAGGAATATCCTTTCTAGTGATGAATTTAACATGCTTCTTTTCACCCTGCTTGCTTTCCATGGACAGGATTTCAACTGGGAGAATTTCACTAGAAATGTTATCTTCTACATAAAATTTTGCGTCAGCAAAGTGAGCTTCCGCCTCAGCAAAAGGCTTTAAGTCGGCATTGACTTTCTTTATTCCACTTTGAAGGTACTTGAAACATTGATGCAAAGTTGACGGCACTATTCCATTTCCATGGATCCAAGGACGTCCTAACAACATGTTGTAAGTTGTCTTGGCATCAATAACGTGGAACAAGACGTTGCTTGTCAATTCTCCAATGATCAATTCCAGGTGGATCATGCCGATTGCGCGTTGTCCTCCTTGGTTGAAACCTTGAATGACCAAACGACTATGTGATAATTCCTCCATAGTAAGACCAAGTCGTCTCATTGTCATTTTTGGTAGTATATTAACAGCTGAGCCTCCGTCAATGAGAATACGATCGATCTTTTGTTCACGAGCATAACCAGAGACATAAAGTGGGCGATTGTGGGGCTTAGAGCCTAACAACAGATCCTCATCTGTGAAAGTTAAGTCTGGAGAGCACGTGTAACATTCCTGGGTTTGTTGAAGAGTGTTGGTAGAGGGAATGTACATTTCTGGCTTTTCAGGAGCTTGGGTGAGCACTTCTTTTGGTGAGGTGGAGGATTGCAAGGGTTCAACTTCATCAACCTGAGATTGGAGTTCCTCCAACGATGACAAAGTCTCATTTGGACCACCATGGTCAACATCCTCCTTTTCGTCCTGAATTTCGCAATGAGAGACCGTGTGAACGGCCTCGGCTGAGTCATTTTGAAGGAATTTTCTGGGGAAGAATTCTTCCAATGTGATGAGCTTTCGAGATTTTTGGGTCTGTGCTGAATCTTCATACACTTTTGTTCCCAGTCTCCCTCGCCTCTTATTGCTCCTTCCTCTTGATTGAGGCTGAATTTGGTTTTGTGCTTTTCTGGACTCTTTGGCGATCAAATGAAGAGGGAATGTTCGTCTCTGTTTCCATCTCCTGCGAGTAGCCATTGTCCAGCCCTCTTCCTCATCCATTGTTGACCTTTTATCATCATTTGAATTATAATTAGGTGCTTTTTGTGAGAGCTGAACTTGAACAGGTTCCAGAGAACCAAACTGGATGAGGGTGGTATTTGCCCCCTGCTTAGTAGTTGGAGACATGTAAATAGGTAACCCACAAGAAATTGTTGCAATGTTTGATTGAGCAACATCATTAAAATCCAAGTCAATCTTCCTTTCCTTGGCTAGCTTCATGATGAGTTCTTTAAGGACAAAGCATTTTTGGATTGGATGGCTTAAGATGCGATGATACTTACAATAGTTCGGGTCATCAACTTTTCCCATCTCTTCCGGCCGTTTGCATTCTGGCAATTCAATTAATTTCAACTTGAGCAGTTGTTCTAGCATTTCGGGCATATCGGTATCTAGGAAAGGATACACCTTTTGCTCCCATTCCTTAAGTGATGAGCGACGCGTCTCACGCTGTTGGCCTCCCTCGGGTCTCTTCTCATTAGCCCTCACATTTCTTGTTGAAACTTTGACTGGGGCAGGGTTGACATTCATTGAATCTTTGATATTACTTTTCGTATTCCTGTCATTTTTCCTTATTTCCCGTCTTTCTTTCCTTTCCTCAGGTACGGGAGGTTTCGTATTTCCATGGCTAGAGATACTCAATTCCATGTCATGCGCACGAGTTGCCAACTCTTCAAATGTTCGGGGTTTTATCCCTTGAAGGATGTAAAGAAGTCCCCAATGCATGCCTTGGATGCACATTTCTACAGCAGATATTTCAGAAAGTCTATCCTTGCAATCTAGACTCAAAGAACGCCACCGATTGATATAGTCAACGACAGGCTCGTCTTTCCACTGCTTGGTGTTAGTAAGCTCCATCATGCCTACCGTACGACGTGTGCTATAAAATCGATTGAGAAACTCCCTTTCGAGTTGCTCCCAATTGTCGATCGATTCGGGTTCCAAATCAGTGTACCAATCAAATGCATTTCCCTTGAGTGAACGGACAAATTGTTTTACAAGGAGGCTTCCTTGAGTTCCTGCATTCTCACAAGTCTCTACGAAGTGAGCAATATGTTGTTTTGGATTGCCCTTTCCATCAAATTGCAGGAACTTAGGAGGTTGGTATCCATTTGGCATTCTCATGCTGTCAATGCGCTTTGTGTAGGGTTTTGAATATATGAGAGAACTTGTAGAAGATCCTCCATATTGTGCTCGAATGGTATTTGTTATCATGTCCTGCAGTTGTTGGACAGATATCGAGGCCATTGAGGTGGAATGTCCGTGTTGAGAAGTGCCTTCACCTCCTTTTCCTTTATCACCCCTAGCGTTTTCTCCTTTGAAGGTAAAGCCAGGTGGGTGCTCAGGGCCAAGACTTGATTCACCCGAATCTTGTACTTCCAGTTTGTTCATCAGGGTTGCAATTTTGACATCCTTCTCTTCAAGTGCTTTGGTAAGAAGGGTGACCCTTTGTTCCATTTCAGCCATTTTTTCTTCCATAGTAGAGGTGTTAGTCATCATCACTGGCATGACCTCTAGATATGATGGAGAGAATGATGAAACAGGATGAGTCGAAGGTATTTCATTCCTTAAGTTTCTCATCACGGGTGAAGAGTTGATAGAAAAGGTCTTTGTTGGGGATGATTCATTATTGATCTCGAAGTCTTTCGAGACAGATGAATCCTCAGCGGTAGTCTTCCTATTTGTAAGAAAGTCTAGAGAGATGGTTGGTTGGGGTTGAAATCGATCAAGAACTTTGGATCGACTGCGAGTGATTGGGCCGACATAATCATCAGCACTGGAATCATCGACCACAGATTTTCGGACATTCTTGCTAGAGGCCATTGAGACTAGTAGCAAATCGAATTTCTTTTCTTTTTGAAGGAGAAAGAGATGAGAGGCAGAGAGGTCCCACTGGGCGTGCCAGAATTTGTAAGCGACTAAATTTCTAGTTCGAAATAAATCAAACAAGTAAAATAGTTTCACAAATGCGAATTTGTATTGATGATTGTGTGGTACAATTCTCTGGAATTACAAAAGAGTGATCCTCTGATTCGATCTCCTTGCAAAACTTATTGATTAGACTTATGGTAATGTGGATTTGACTTGAACACAAAATATCCTTCAATTTGGTTGAGGGATGGATTGAAGATTACTGAAACGGAATTACAATGAATCTCTGGCTATGAGCTTGTTTAGAAATCCTTTGTTCTTCGCGTTCTTCGTGTTCTTCGTGCGTTCTTCGTCTTCGAAGGTTTGTGGTGGAAGTTCTTCGGAGTTTTAGAGGCTTGAATCCGTTGAGCTTCAATGATTTGTGATTTGTTGATGTTTTCGGACACTTTTGGCTTGATTCCCGTGAACTTTAGGATCTAGGCAGATGATCTGGATGATTCTGCTTCGAATGTTCTCCGATTTTGGGGTTGAAGTTCTTGAAGTTCTTGAAGGCTTTGAGGCTTGATCTTCACAGAGCTTTTTTACTTCTGAATTCTGGTCCCCCTAAATGTCTCAGGAAGGCTTCTATTTATAGGAGTTTGGGGGTGGGTGAGCGACACGTGGCGGAGCTTGATTGGTGACACATGTCACAGCTTGATTGGTCCGCTTAAGTCATCGCTTACACGTGCGAGGTTGCTTGAGTCATCGCTTACACGTGCGAGCTGCCTGAGTCATCGCTTACACGTGCGAGGCTGCCTGAGTCATCGCTTACACGTGCGCTGATGCGTGATTGGCTCTTGCATGACACTTGGCAAATTTCTGTTGGCTTCTGAATAGTGATAGCAAAACCTAGCAGCAATACATGGTGTTCTGTAATTGGCTGTATTTTGTGGACTTGGTAATGTGACGTGTCAGCTTGTGATAGGTCGGGAATTTTCCCTCTCTACAAGTATTAAGTAACTCGTGAGTAAACTTCAGATTGTTCAATAAGAAAATGAACTAAACTTAAACATAATCTTATTTGGTAATCAACTTAAACTCGACCCGTGTTCAAAATAATACTAAATGAACAAGTCCAAACTTTTAATATTCAACTTGACTCGGTTTGGCTTGCCTAATTACAGCCGTAATCCAAAAGACAATTGCCCTATTGAATTAAAGTCGGTAAATTTTAATGGTAAAAGTAAATGAGACAATAACAATTCTATTTGTACAAAACCAAACCTCTTTGATTTTATAATTACAAGTTTGCTTTCACATAACTCACAAAGTAAAAACAATTAAATGAAAAATAGCTTAACTAATCCATGCAGACACTGCATAAAGAGGCCGTTCATGCCAACAAATCATTAAACTAGATTTATCATTCATAATTTCATAACCATCCTTACCATAGGCCTCAATAATCTGCTTAGCATCACACCACATGTGCGCAGGCTTGAACCCAGCTCCAACAAACCTAACAATCCACCTTGCATACCTCTCATGCCTCTCCTCCCTTTCCAATCCTTCACACGCCACAATATCTACAATTTCTCTTCCAAACATTTCCTCTATACCAAGTCTCTCCTCACATGAAAGAGACCCACAATTAACATCCAATGAATCAAACATGGCACTATAATAGTGTAAACCCTCAACAAACCTGTCCACTAAACGATCTAAGTTATGATCAGCTTCCTGCTCAACTAAGAAAAACAATTTTGGTGACATTGACCGAACCATTGCTAAAAATTGTCCCATTTGCTTACAATCCTTAACTTTGTTACCTTTGTTGGGCCCAAAATGTGCATCCACTCGATCATCCTCTGCCAATAAGATGTGAAGATTTAGTATTGAAACAAAAGCCAATGCTTCTCCTGACCTTACCTTAAGCATGTCTATGGTCAGCTCTTTTAGACTAACATTTACAGGGTTGAATTGGAAGGGAATGTTTAGTCCTTCTGCCTCTTTAACAAGCCTTAGGCCCAACTTCTCTAGAACAACTTTGTTGCTATTTACACAAGTGATCTTCAACCGGGGAGGCTCACGGGCCTGGGCCATAAGAGCAAAGCTTTGGATAAGTGGGACCCAAAAGTTGGGATCGCCGGAGCCCAAATCCACGACGTGAATTACACGTTCCGCCGACATGGCTCGGACCAAGGTTTGGGCTATGATGGCATAGACAAAGCGAAGGTAAGGGAAGGCCTGTGAAAATAAGGCCCAAGATGGGTCCATTTCATGATTAGATAGTTGTAGAGAACGGTTTGTTAGGGCCTTATAAAGGCCTGGCCAGCGCTTGACAAGGCGGCTTGCTAAGGCGTAAGCAAACTGGGCCGCTAGCCGTTGCATGGAATCACCGGTAACTGAGGCAAGCGGTGATATGTGGCGGAGACATGCATCGGCACGGTGGAGATTGCCAGATGAGGTGTGGTTAGCACATTTCAAGAGGAGTTGAATGAGACGTAAACCTCTTTCTTCAGACTTATTTATGGCTTCAATGCGAGCGGGCTTAGTTGGGGATGGTGATAAAGTTAGGGAAAGCGCTACATCAGGCTTTAGTGCTGGAGATGATGAACTCATTTGAGCTTGTGTTGTTCCTCTAAAGCTAGAGCTACACTTTGATCATGTAGTAAAGGATAAATGAAGGTTATGAGGAATACTTTCAAGCTTATAAGGGAATCATATAATATATATTTTTTGAAGTAGGTGGGAATGAAATGAGAGCTTTACTGTTGGAAGTATGTGAGAGACTGAGAGTTCCAAATGAATGAGTACAAAATATAAAATTGTGTTTTTAAAAAACATATATGAGTTGAGTTCATTGACTTCTGGTGAAAGATGGGGTTCACACTTCAAAGGAGTTGAATAATTCTTTGTCCTCATAAAAAGGAATATTATTGAGACTATGGCTTGGAGAGTATTCCGACCTCTATTTCTTAGGGAAGGCTTATGTGATTAATATAAGATCTGGTGTGTATTTATCACTGTTTTAAGACCAACTAATTATATTAGAAGAACTACCAGTGATTTGGATAATGTATTCTTGATTTAGTTTAATAAAATTACTTACCTTTTTCTCAACAACAAAAAAAAAAAAAAAAGATCATTCCCTAATCGAAAAAAAAAATATATCATTCTAACCTTCTGTATTACGTTATGAGGATCACTGCCTATACTAAACCATCACTTACATAGCTTTGAGTTGATGGGATAATAAGCTTATAGACTTGATAATAAGCTTAATATAAACTTAAAAAAAAAATCAATATTTTACTAAGCTTTTAATTAATTGAGAGTTGGGATCACACGTTCAAATGATATGAACTTGATACAATGCTTAATTTGGGTTAATAATATACTTTTATTAGATCTCAAGTACTTAAAGAGCTTAATATTGAGCTCAAACTAGGATTAAGTAATTAATCGGACCGAAATCAAGTTTTTATTACACACAAACTTGTGTGTACGTAACAGGATGTGTGTAGAAGTGTATTTAGCTTTGCTCAAGTTTTTATTACACACAAATTTGTGTGTACGTAACAGGATGTGTGTAGAAGTGTGTTTATTAGCTTTGCTCACATGTATAGATTCATGATATGATTTGTTGCAGGCTTGCAGCATAGGACTTTTTGGCCTTCCAATGAAATGCCATTGCATCAGCATTAGAGTTTGGTAGTGGTGTCCTCATCACTTGTCCATTGTCATCAACCAAAAGTTCTTTGTATTCATGTGTGTGCCTCGGCATGTGAGTAGAGATAAATTAACAAAGAGGTCCAAGAACAAAATTTTGAAATTACAGTAACGACGAGCAAAGAAGAAAAATTCGAAATTCTATATTAATTATCATTTCTCTTTTCTTTTTTTTTTCTTTTTTTCTTTTTTGTGCAAATGTCTTAACGTTTTGCTGAGTGGACGCTTGCCTAAACGTTCCCTAAAAACAAAGAAAATGTTTGATTTTATTTATTTATTCTAATGGACATTGTACTTTGGATAAACAATAAAGTATAGGACACAAAAAAAAATTATATATATATATATATATATATATATATACACACTAAAGATAGCATACTGTATAATGGTTGAATAATAAAAATGCAAAATACCTTTTTGGTCATTGTATTTTGATCATGTTTTCAATTTGGTCCTCAAGTTTGTATTACTTTATTTTGATTCTAATATTTTTAAACTTGCTATCATTACTGCTCATATTGTCATCTCACTTATAGAAAATGTAATTTTAAGCTAGCTGTGAAGTCCATTAATCATGTAGACTTTTTTATTTGTGAGTTAGATAATAGCAAGGTGTAAGACTAAATTGTTTCATTTGATCATTTCATATATGTTATAGTTTAATAAGAAGTTACATGTCCTTAAAATATTGGTTAATGAAGAAGTAAATTTCCTAAATAACTCTAACTTTGACGGGCAAGTGGAGGTTATATGTACAAAAAATTTGATCATCTCTCTACCTATAAAAGAGACATTTAGCTACCCCATCACATATACTGAATAGTTAAAGAGGAAAATGAGTCAAGAGAGAAACCAATTCTATAAGAATTAAGTGTCTTTTATAAACTTGATCTTAAGAAAATTTCAACAATGGATCAAGGTAAACTTTATAATTAATTTGTGTAGTTGTGAAATCATGATAATTCAAAATTCTAGAATTTATTTTATGGTTGTTTATAATCTAACAACATAAAAGAAAACATTTACACAAGGATCAAAATGACAGCAAGTTCAAAAATACAATGACCAAAATGAAATAAAAAATTGAGGACCAAATTGAAAATATGGTCAAAATATAGGGATCAAAAAAGTTTGTCTAATTAATAAAAATGGTGTTAGTGGTTCATACATGTGAAAAGATGTTATATCAATCACAATTTAACACTTCATCTAGTTTTGAAAACTTTTGGATCTCTAATATTTCTCTTAGACAAATGAAATGTCACATAGAAATTTAAGGTGTTTATCGTTGTGATACGAGTGATTGTACAAATATTAAGAAAAACTTTTCTAATGATTGACATGAACAAGAATTATGAATATTGTTAGAATAATTTAGGATATTTCAATAAATGTGGAAATCATGATTTTATAGAATTTCATGTACTATTGTAGTTTTGTAATATCATGGGTTACTATGGTTTCAAGGTCACCAATTAAGCCTAATATATTCTTACATGTATCCTATATTAGGTTACTTGTAACACAATTTATCATAGTAAAGATATCATTGTCTAGGCTTTATATTACAGATGTAAGCTGTCAGGTCGAATCATATTAACTCTTTCTCATTTTATCTTACTTCTACTATTTCTCAATTTACTATCTACATTACTTTATCTTCTTTCTCTTTAGTTTTAACATGGTGTCAGGACAAAATTCTTTGTTATGTATCAACCTTCGACACTTCTACTATCAACATCAAAGCTCACACCTGGAAATTTATATCCATAGGGACCCGATCTATACCCACACTCCTAATATCTCCATTTGAGTCCTCTCAAAATCATTGTCTCAGTGTCTCACATGCGGTCAGAGCCCTCACTCCAGTTTTATCCTAATGACACTCTCCATGCTCCACACAATACACATGTTGGATAGGTGCCTACTTGCGCTCTCGTGTTAAGTTCTTCTGCATTTTTTATGTGCATCACAGCCTTCACGGGCTTCTTCGTTTTAGACGATGTTAAAGGTTTCTTTGTGGGTCATAATTAATTCAATGGGCATTGAAGACCTTCCTTACATTGAAGACTTTTCTTCCAAACTCAAATTTTTGTAAAGCCTCAACATTGAGTTTGTTTGAGGGAGATATTAGAATATATTAAGATATTTCCATAAATGTGTAAACTATAGTTTTATAGAATATCATGGTTTTGTAATACCATGGATTACTATAGTTTTAGGGTTATCAACTAAGCGTGCTTAATGTATTCATATATTCCATATACTGGGTTCTTTGTAACGCAAATCATCATAATAAAAATTTAGCCGTATAACCTTTTTGCTTTTTGCTAAGGATGTAAACCGTCCTGCCGAATCATGTTTACCATTTCTTATATTTTTTCTCTCTCAGTTTACAATTTACATCACTCTATGTTCTTTCTTTTTAATTTTTAACAAATCTGGGGCCAATTATCCCAAACCTAGTGCCTCTGACTTCTGAGAATGTAAGACGCACCCTTCTTCAATGTCTCCCTTGTGTTATTTGATCTGGATTTGCTTCAAAGAAATAGAGTCTGTTATAAACATTATAGAGCAAACATCATATTATTTGAATCACACCGTAAATTCTAAAATAATATGATGAATCAAAGCTCATATACAATGCATCAAGCATTCACTCAATTAAAACAAAATCGATTGTCATAATCAGTTGATGTACATGCCGCCTACCCACAATCGAACTCCTTGTTCCTTTCCACGAAGCTGCCAGGAAGCTGGCAATCAAAACCCCTTTATTTGTCACAAATTTTAGTTTTATAATATCAATTATATATGCATACACTACCTAATTCATGTTCAACGGTGACAATTAGCATTTTGGTCAACTCTTTATAACAATAAAACAAAATGCTAGTGACAAAATTCTCTCATGGTGGACAATCAGATTCAGAATAATAGGCCATGACTTGATTAATGATACCCAAGAGTAATAATATAAAAACAATTTTACTGACTCCCTTGATTTGTCTTTGTTAATGATGACAAGCACCATGGATTCAATGAAGCCGCAGCAAAGGCTCCTTGCCCGGACGGTATTTTACAATCTCATCGTTTCATATCTGCAAGGACTAAGTTCTCCTTTATATAAGCAACCTTTGAAGCAAAAATTAGATTCTTGAATAAAAAATACGGAATATTTAATATTAACCAAAAAAAAAGGGGACAGAAATATGAAGAAATAACATTTGTAGTGGGTAAAATATTAACTCAATACAATATACTTGTTTTTGTTACAAAGGAAACCACAAATATATAAAATCCAAAAACCCTCAAACTCAGATCAAGATGATTTGCCTCTCTCTCTCACTCAACCCGAACGATTCGTATGATGTATATCATGTAGTTTCTCTTCTTGGTTTTTCTCTCTTTGCTTTGTCTCTCCATTGTCCATGATCTTTAATTTTCACAGAGATGGGGAGCTATTTATAGGAGGGACGAACCCATTCCATTGGAAAAAATGGGGAATGGTGGTGATATCCCTGTCAAATTGACCATGCCTTAAGAAAATAGGAGGAAGAGTCATATACCTAATTTTGTCATCCCAACTGCTGAGATGGTCATTCACTATTTAATGTTGGATGGATGTCACTAGTCAATAATGATAAATGCAGAGACGATAACTTCCTTTTCCCTTCAGTTATTTTGTCTCAAAATTATTGAAAGAGTCCATTGCTTTAGCAAAGGGACACTTCTCACTAGTTATAAGAATAATATCCATTTGTATTTTAATGGATATTGCAGCTTTGCATAATCTAGAGATACATCAAATGAATGTCAAAATTGCATTCTTAAATGGTGAATTGAATAGTGAAATCTATATGGAACAATTAGAGAGATTCATTGTTCCTAGATAAGAAAAGAAAATTTGTAGGCTCGTTAAATCTGTGTGTGGATTAAAGCAAGCTCTAAAGAAATATTTGACAATGCAATAATTTCAAATGGATTTAGAATAAACTAATGTTACAAATGTATATATGTCAAGGATACCACAAATGGCTATATCATTGTGTGCCATTATTTTGATGATATGCTCATTATAGGTAGCAATAATTATATTGTCGTAGATATAATAATAAGAATGAAGATTTCAAGAACATCTAATGAACTTTTTTCAATCACACTATATTAAGTACTCAACAAATTCAGTACATATTATGAAAATCCTACAAGAACACATGTAGATGTAAATCTATATTGAACACAAAATAATGGCAAAGGTATATCTCAATTAGAGTATTCTTGGATAATTGTCAATCCAATGTACATAAGGAACTGCATCGATTAGACATAACTTACTATGTCAACAAGCTAAGTAGTAGGTACATAAGTAACCAAGGGGTAGGCCACTAGAATGCAATAGTTAGGGTACTAAGATATTTGATATACACTCAAAACAATAAATTGTATTACGCCAGTTATCTAGATGCACTTAAAAAGGATATAGTGTTAGCGAATTGAATATCCAACTCAAAATACATAAAATCTACAACATTTTGGAGCTAGTATTTCATGAAATGATTAAACATGAAAGACGTTTAACGATTAGATTACCAACAAAAATGAATAGTAGGGCCAATAAAAAAATGAAATCAAATATGAAAGGCTAAAAATCAAAATTTTGAAACTTAAAGGACCAAAATGAAAACCTCGAACTTTAAGAACCAATAATTTACTTCATCAGTTGAAAAACACCTAGCCAAACAAGATTTTTTAAATGCGACCCACTACCTATTGTATTTAGAACACCAAACATATTTTTAAGATGGGCGACCAAGCAGGTCCTTGATGCAACAATGGACCAAAAAAAAAATTCCTTCTGTTAACGACTGAGAAGATGGAAGCCAAGTATCATATAATAGCAAACTTCGCTATAACTCTCAGAATATCAACTTTTGTCCAACCTGTTAATGCAAATTATCATACAAGTCTTCTCTACGCTGCTATCCGGAAGGCATGAGAAAATATTAACAAGAGTTGAAATCAAAAACTCTGGAACCCCACTACCTAATTACAAAAACTACCTTCTTCAGTTCACGCAAAAATTATAGTCAAAACCCTATGAACACTAAAGAGACTCCTGTTTAGCTTCTGCAAGATATACAAGATCCCACGCCAGACACTGAACTCTTTTTAGCAGCAATAATCAATATCCACTGGCAAACTGTGAGAAACCCATGTTGACAGGCAACAACAAAGCCAGGCATCAATGAATTTCATAAACCACCCTCAACAATCAACATTACCAACCAGAGGGTCAGTTTGCACCTGACGTACAAACTGTCCTTTCACTCGAGGACGTTGCTCTGCCAGTCTTTTCCTGCTGTGATATCGGACCTGAGCAAGAAGATTTAAATTAAATTCAAGTTAGTGTGTGATTTTAGTATTTTCAACACAAGCAACTAAGAGTGTGTGCATCATTCTTAGCAGATGAGCCATGATGGGTCTCTGAAACTAGGTTCATGGGATCTGTGTAAGGACTTAATTGGAGCTTCAAAGCTAGCGGAAACCACTAATGCAGCTTAATACAGGATCGAGAATCACGGCCATAACTGTTAGAAGAATACATTCATGACTATGCAAAGAACAGAAAAGGAATTGGGGTAGCAGCATGTATTCTGGATGGAGAAAGCAAACACATAGCTGCATTGGAGCAGACATCAATTTCTACATAAAACTGGAATATAGGAGATCATGAATCCAACATCAGATGAATCAAATATAGAAAGAAGTTAGTACCTTTTTCTCATAGCACCTATCTTTTCGCTTCAGTCGGAACTTTGTGAGAGCTGCTTCTCTCTGGCTAGAGTGAGAAGAGTCCAGTCCTCTAGATCCATCATGAATAAACTGACCGCTTTCGCTCAAACTCTCAGGGGCAGTGGCATTCTCATCCCTCCTAGTGGAGCAGTTCCCATATGCAACACCATTAATATGATCTACAGCACCGTTGCATAAACTACTAGTAGTTGTCTGGCCAGCAGCGGAAGAACCAAGTCTATTTTCCTCCACAGGCTCCAAATCATTCTCCTCATGCTCAGCTTGGTCAGCTTGGTGAATGGAATTGTTGGTAGTCTCATTTGAGCGGTGATAACCTTGTTCTGAGCTGTGAATTTCAGGATTCGATTGAACCGAAGTACTTGAAATGAGGGGAGACTGATCTTGCTGGCAGGTCGATTTGGGACTCCACACAGGGGGTAGACCAGGTTGAGTATGAAGCATGGATGGAAACAAATGCCCGTAGCCAGCACATATCTTATCATACCTTACCCCTGGTACAGGAATCATCCCAAGCTGATGACTTGGAAACTGTTGCTCAGCTTGTCCAGATTGACCAATGAGCAAACTCGTGATATTTTCCTGACTATTACTCAATGTAGCATCATGCTGAGGAAAAGTACCATTGGTATGTCCAGAGAGTTGATTGGATGACAGTTCATGGGTTTCACTTGCATCCTCCTTGGCTTTGGTACAATTGCTGGAAAGTATTGGGAGAAGGGGTTGCAGCATCTTACTACTATTATACCTGCAGAAAGAATAATTGGTTTGATCAGAAATTCAATGATGAAACTTTGACAGTGTATAGCTCATTAGTTTGAAACATACTGTTATGTGCTAAACTTACTATTTTTAAGCATTTTTTAGACTTCTAGTCTGAGATCTTAAAAATTTATGAAATATTTATATTATTAGTAGCTTAGTAGCTGATTATAAGAGCTTGTAAAATCTTAAAATCCAATATTCAACCTTATCACCTGATCTTGAATATCCTTTCAACAATCCTAGATAGGATATTGCCATAACCACCTACTACTCCACACTATCACAACCGCCTCTATCATCACCTCCATTGCTATTGCCATAACCACAACACCAACAACTAATCTATAATTTTGGTGAACATTATCATAAATTCATAATTATAAGTAAAAGAAAAGTATTTTAACCAAAAAGAAACAAAATATTTTTTGTTAAAAAAATAGAAAAGAAAGAAAAATAGAATATAATTGGGCTTTCTTTCCTCTCAATTAACCTTTAAGAAAGAAAATCAACTCTATCTTAAATTTTTCCTTGACCTCGGTAACTCACCATGAAAACGCAGACCCATTAGAGTGATTCAGCATATGCCTTCCATCAGTCCCTTGATAATTTGAAGTACTCATGCAAGTTCTTCTCAAAGAAAGCTCCAAATGCGGATCAAATTCTAACTTACTTGTGCCTCCATCAGTATAACTAGAGTTCCCAGCAGTGCACTTATTGTGATTATCAAATGTGCCAATCAAGTCAATAGCTCCGCTAGAAGGTTCAAACAGTTCATCATTGCAGCCATGAATCTCACTAGCAATATTAGCATTGCCTCTATTACTTTCTGCTGGCGCACCCTCATTTTGACTCATTGGTTTAGCACAAGCATTTTCCTTCAATCTCAATGCAGTTGAGTCATCAGCTTCTCCAAAGGGCGCAACCTCTGATCCCAGTCTATTTGATGTTTCTGCAGTAAATAGCTTGTCAGATTTCCCCATTGTTAATATTAATTCTATATATATATTAATGTTGAAAAAGGAAGACAGGAAAACAAGATAATATGACAGACCTTCATTTTCACTCTCAGGCGTAATCGATTCATTATCCAGCTTAGCACACCCTCCATGCTTGTCCATATGACTATTGCTCAAATTTGACGTACTCCCACATTTCATCTGTGAAAGACCCTGCATATTTTGCATGTATGCACTCTCAGCTTCCAAGTAAGGTGTTGTACGAGAGCTCTGCACAAGAGGTGGCAAAACATGCAGTCTCTATGTAAAACTTCCTGAAGCCAACCTACTATGGAAAAAGAAACTTTTCCCAAGCTACAAGTGGCCTTACATATGCTTGTTCCATGGATCCTGGATACTCTATTCTAACAACTTATTTATTTTCATGTCAACTGTACAATCTGTGGGAGTTTACAAACAAAAGGAAAGGGGGAAAACAGTTGGTGGTTAGCTAGTCGGAATGGTGATTCTTAATATGTTCTTTAGTTGTAACACACTCAAAGGAGGCTGACATCCGAAAAGTTCTAAATGCCAACATAAATGTGTATATTTATTAACTGAAACCAATACTTCCCTCACAATGCACAGCATACATATTACAATGCTTTATTATTATAATTATTAATTTTTTTTAAGAATGACTACAACACGAAAAGGTGCTTACTTGGGCATCACTCCCTTTCTCACTGCATTCGATATTTTTCTGTGTATAAACATAACAATCACTTGAATGATTGCTTGCTGCATTATTTTCAGAAGAGGCTTCAATTTTTTGACAAACATATCCACCACCAGTCAGCTGTAAAAAAGGAATTAATAAAAAAATATAATTTATAAGTTGATTTGTATGCCACAATAAAACAAAGAAACAGAATGAATCCAAAAATATTAAGCAAAGTAAAAAATGTAGAAACATACAGTTTGCCTTCTCCATACATGCTGCCAAAGGTTCCTTAGCTCATTCTTCCGGACAGGCTTTATGAGAAAGTCAGCTGCACCTTTTAACATGCATTTCAATACCATGCTAATTGAATCATTCGAAGACATCACTGTATTACCATGAGAATAGATGTTAATAAATTTAGCTTCATACATGATTCAAAATGAAGATGATAAAATGGAGCAAAAGTCTAGTCAATCTAACATACTTATAACAGGAATGTTTTTGCAAACGTCATGCTCCATGATTAAAGTAAGAAGTGCAAATCCGGATATTGATGGAAGCTCCACTTCGGTTAATACAAGATCTATGTTATGGGGTCTCCCCTTTAACGTCTCCCATGCCTTCAATCCATCAGAAACTGCAGCAACTGTTTGAAAAAGATACAGTTTATGTTAAGTTTCAAAACAGTGATTTGTTGAAAGTGAAGATCTCATATCTTCAACAAACTTTGCTAGATGATAAGCATACAAAATACAGACGAGATGCAATAAGCTGAAGCAAATTGTCTGAATTCCAAGAAAATTAAACGCAGTTGATGAACAAAAGCCAATTTTTGTAAAGGGGGTCAAGACAGTATCTAATCTACCGATCCATGCTTCAATTTAAGATGATCTATCATGTAGGTGTTTATTTGCAAACCCCACATTGCTATGAAACCATTCACTTAGGTACAATAAGATATATACCACAAAATGTGCATGTAAGTTTACTAAGCGTGCTAAACGCGAACGCTAACTGTACGTAAGCAAATAAGCTAACGCGCTAAGCATCTCAAAGTGGCGGGATTACTTTCCGAACAGCCAAGAAACTCACTTAATCCTTAATCATTACTAGTCACTAAGCCATCAGTTAAGCACAATAAACACTAAAACCATCTAAATTTAGCTACAAAAACCACCACAATTATCTAGCCTCTTCAAATCTTCATAATCATGGTGCAGTTGTGTCGTTAAACTTCAATAACAAAACAATGTCTCCCTAATTCATTGGTAAACAAACAAAAACCAAAAAAAAAATCAAAAGTTTTGTCTGTTAAAAAAAATTTATTTTTAGTTAAATTTGACAGAAACTGTCACGAAAAAAAAAAAAAAAAAAAACCTTTGAACATAATTTTTTTTTTTTTTTTTTTTGCTGGTGAAAGAAAATGAAAAAAAGAAAACGAAATCGGCAAGAGTGAAAGAAGTGACCTTTGTAACTGCATTTGCGGAGGAGCGCGGCGATAATTTGTCGAGTAGAATCGTCTGCTTCGACCAGCAGAATCCTCAGCGCCACCATCGGAGGCGCCACCTCATTTCTTCGCCTCTCCTCCGACACCATCTCCATCTCCATCTCCACCTCTTCCTCACCACTCACCACCACTTCTTCTTCACCCATCCTCATACAAACAAAACCCTAATTTCTCAACAAACAAAAAATAACACACTACCAACAAGACTATAGCAATGTGAAGAAGCAAGCAAGCAAGAAAGAAGGCAAAGTGAACAAAGCGAAAGCAAAGAAAAAGAGTTTATACTACTAAAATCTAGCTACTACCTCTCTCTAGAAAAACAAAATATCTGAAATGAAATAAATAAATAAAACCAGGCTTTGGAGGATTAAATCAGAGCCGCGAAAACCGGGAAAAATATCTCAGGAGAGAGAGAGAGAGAGAGAGAGTCAGATCAAATGGTGGGCCGTCATTGGCCTTCTGGTAGTTGCGGCTGACGTGGCTCTCTTTGCGCCACGGTTTTTGATTTTTACCTTTGTGACTCAAGTTTTTCAGATAAGTGGTGCTGCGCTGCTCTGTTTGATTTTGCTTCACTGTTTTTGGGCCCCACCTTGGGAGGACACGTGGTGGGGCACCCTGGGGATTTTTCAACTTTATTTTGGGGATGGATATTTTTTCTTTACTAAGTGCCACGTCGTCTTTGTTACACATTCCATTGTCATCTCATGGTGAGGAGTGTTACACGTGCACCTTTCAATAGAATCTTTGCATCTTTTCCTTTGTGGTCTTGAACGGCCAGGCTTTCCTTTTCTTTTCTTTTTTTTATAGTATTTTTGTGGTGTGTTACTTGTCTCTTTATTTTAATTTTTTTTAAACATTTTTTTACTAATGTTATTAAGTGCCTACCTATTCTTTCGGGTATATTATTCTGTTTCCTAGTTTCGTCCACCAGATTATTACAAGGAGAAATTTCTTAAGGGTTACTATAAGATGCTCATAAGAGGTTTTGAATCTAGATCTTATAGATATCATGATACCTTAAGAACCACTTAGCTAATTCATTAGGATTAAAAATGGTTGAAGTGGCAATTATTCATTGTTCTCATTTGAACTCACTATTAAATTTTTTTTTTTAATTATTATCCGTAAAAAAAAATCATTTATTATATTAGCCGCGGTTTATAAAAAAGTTTGTAACTATAGTATTTTTCATTGCCCGATATTTATTATTCATGTTCGAATCATTTCAATATGTTGTGAAATTTTTATCTAAAAAATCACATGAATGTGAAATCAAGTGAGTCATTAATTGCCTTGTAATATAATAGAAAAAAAAAGATATATAATAGATTTTTTAAATTAAATTAAATCTATAATTATATTAATTTTTCTTCTTGAAATAGTAGTATTAAATTTAATTATTTTTTAAAAAAAATTAGAAGATAATTATAACTCTATTAAAGAATATTAACCATATCGATTATCAACTAAAATTACAACATAAAAAATACTATATTGATTGTGACAAGTTTTACTTTATCCCGTATTTTAGTTTTGGCTCACAAAAATCAAACTTCATGCTTACTTTTAAAAATCTTCTCGTTTGGTTATTGGCCATTGATCGCGTGGTCCCCACGTGTATGAGCGGCACGAAACACTCATTGACGACGAGTTGTGCAATTCTTCCACAACCAGGACATATATATATATATATATATATATATATATATATATATATATATATATATATATATATATATATATATATGTATTATATTCTTAGCTTGTTACCCAAAAGAAAAGAAAAATAAGTAAAGGTTTAATTTATGCCATTCTTAATCAAAATGAGTAAAATGCACGCCCCTCCTAGTTCATCTTTCAATGGAGTCAATCACTTTAAAGTTCAAGCACCTATCTTAAAATATGAAACTTTGACAAATATCTTATTTTTATATTTATATCTATAGTACAATATTAAACATTGTTAAGACCAATTCATCATTTAGAGTCCTAATAATTAAGTATAATAATTGTTCATTATATATAAATTTTTAGTTAAATTGCAAACTGTGCCCCTAAAGTTTAGGAGTGTTTGAATTTTTTACACTCTGAAATTCTATTATGTTTGCATCAACAACTCTTTTGTCTAAATTTTTCATCCAATGCCACATAAACTTGTTATGCTTATTTAGTTTGTCCAATAAAATGATACCATATCATTTTTGTAGCCTAAAAAAATAAATAATTAAAAATGACATGACATAATAAAAATGAAGCTTTAAGTGATATATGTTCATAGTATAGTTTTAAAAATATTTTAATTTTGATCATTTATGATTTTTAACCAAAATATCATTATTCACATGAGCTATACTTAAGGTTTGCCTAATTACTAAAAATCTTTTGATGTGAATCATAAGTGAAAATTTGGAATTTAAAGAAGTAAATGACTTATTCATGTGCAAAAAATATATTAAAAAAAAAATCTAATAGATGCATGCTATATAATAGATATGCTATTTTTTAGGAATTTCTTACATTAAAATATTTTTCAATATTCACATAATTGGCTTTTATTATTTAAATTGGTCTCAACTACTTGTATTGTATGCATGTGTCTGTGTTTTGTAAAGTCTATATTTTCAGGTTGGCAACCATGAACAAATTGTAACTGGAAACACAAAATCTTAAATTTGGAAATCAAACAATTGACAATATTTCACAAGTGTAAATTTGTATTGATAAATTTGTAGGTACAATTCTCTATATCTAGATTCTAATGCAATAGAATAATCCTCTGATTCGATCTCCTTAGAAAAGTCTTCAATTCAAGTATTGCGTCGATGTAGTCTTGACTCGAACACAAGATGTCCTCCACTTGGATTGGAAAGTGGATTGAAAGATCTTTGGAATGAAATTGCAATGAATCTTTGGTTGTGTGCTCATTAGAGATTTCCTGTGCTTCGCGTTCTTCATGTTTTTTGTGGGTTCTTCGAATTTTCTTAATCTTCGAAGATTTGTGGTGGAAGTTTTTCGGGGCTTTAGAGCTTGAATCTGATGAAACTTCGATGGATCAAAGGCTTTGAAGTTTCTGAAGGCTTTGAAGCTTGATTCCAGTAGAACTTTGAGACTTGGAAGAATGATTTGGATGAATATCTTTCGTCTTCAAAGATTTGTAGTGAAAGTTCTTTGGGGTTTTGGAGGCTTGGATCCACAGAGCTTCACTAATTTGTAGTTTCTCGATGTTTATGAAGGCTTTTGAGCTCGATTCCAATGAGTTTTGAGATCTAGAAGGATGACTTGAATGCTTTTGCTTCGAATGTTCTTCATATTCAAAGGTTAAAGTTCTTGATGTTCTTGGAGGCTTTAGAGCTTAATTCTGGCATAGCTTCAAGATTTCTAAATGTTTCCGAATCCCCCCATGAGGCTAAGAAGGGTCTTTATTTATATGAGTCTTGGAGAGGTATGATCACACGTGATTGGCTTGTTCTCCAAGGGATACGTGGCATTATTTGATTACTCAAAGTGTTCTAATTTAAAATAACACATGACAGTATTTAATTTGACTGCTTATGTCATTTCAATTAACACGTGTCAACATGCGATTAACCCTTAACTATTCTTTGCAATTTTTTATTTAGAAACACTTTGAAGATTTCCATTGGTCTTTAAATAATGATAGTGGAACCCACTAAGTAGCATGTGGCACTTTGTAATTGGTTGCAAAATTTTCACTTCTATAGTAACACTTAGAACTTAGTTTGTCTAGTTGTTTAGTCTAGAAATGTCCAATTAAACAAGACAAATGAAGTTCAACACAGTTGAAAACTCAAGAAATCAGAAAAAGATAAGTACAGAAAAGAATCACTTATCTCAATTGATCGAGATTCATGCAAATCTAAATTTCACTTTTATTCATGCAAATCTAAATTTCACTTTCTTTCTCAGCCATTGGATCTAAGGTTTTGATGGAATTTACAGATATTTAAATGAAAACCCTAGAGCATGTTTTTAATATTCAAGAGGGTAGTGTTTTGTACACAGATTTAGAGATTTTTCACACCCTTTTGGAGCTATAGCTGGAAAACCTTGTGCAAACAAAAAATCCAATCATAAAGTAAAGTTGTTGCATCAAGTCAACCATAATTGATGATCTAAATCTTTGAGTGGAGATCTCAAAGTCACAAATTGAAGAGTTTGTGTGCAACAGTTTCACAGTAAAATAGTCCGTGAATTTGGAGCTGCATGTGGTCACGTGAGTATGTACTACATAAGGTAGTTGTAGATTTAGGGTTAAGTCTATTATATAAACTTCTATTCTATGAGTGAAATGTTGCTTAGAGGATTGTTTAGGTTAAATCATTTCTAGGTTTTTTACTTTAAAACCACAGTTTCAAAAATTTTCCTAGATCATCATTCTAGGTGTTCATATGATTTGTGAATGTTTGATATTTGTTTAAATCAGGTCTATCACATAATTAATCTTAATAATTATTTGGCTAAGATCGGATAAAATCGGACTCAGTTGGGGTCTAAAACCCTAACATGCTTATAAATTTTGCATCTCCCCCTAAATCAAATCCTAGCTTCATCAAAAAAAAAAAAAAAAAAATCCTAGCTTCATCATTGCTCATATCTGCAGTTTGAACATAAAAGACGGAGAAAAAGAATATTTTATTAAAGCTAGCTGAAAAGATGTGATTGTGATTGACAATCGCCGAAAGCCAAAGGATTTCTTATCGGTTTGGTGTCAGCCAAAAAGCTTGTAAATTACGATGTTCTTCTCGAAAATTATAATTAATTGAATTAGATATTTGAACACTGCTCCTTCAAGAGTAGAGAAGGCTGAAGGATGTTATCGAGAAACTAAATGGGCCACTACTTTTTAAGATTTGGTTGAAAATTTGGTCATTTTGATTCGCACAATGGAGTTTTGGACTTTAGATAAAGACCCAATGGTTTAGAGCCCATAGTTCTACACTCTCACTAGTAGCGATCCTAATATTCCTAGCACAACCCCTAACCCAAAAAATTTGCAAGTCTCGGATGAGCCCAGCTGTCCTACTAGCAAAGCCCCAATGAGGAACCATCTTTGTTTCCTCTCAGGCTGTGGGCTTTTGGGCTACATAGGAACAAATTGCTATTTACTAATCCAAGATGAGATTAAATTCAAAGTCCTAACTTGGTTGTTGAGATTCTACACTGCCTAGGCAAGAAAATTTTTCTTCTTTTCTATTCACAAAAGGAGCTTCAGACAATCATAATCTTACCAAAAAGGTTCAGCTCCATGATTCTTTTTTTATTTTTTAAAATTGCTGTTATTTATTCTTTATTTTTTCTTACTAATATTTTTAATGGTCTAACCATATATGGCAGCTCAATTGGCACTTGTTAATTGTTATTGTGTTTCTAAGGGATGTTCATGATTCAAATTCCCATTTTCTCAACTATCAAATCATATATTGAAAACAAAAAATGATAGTTTTATGATAGATATAGCCTAAATAGGAAGCGACAAATAAAGTCATTTATTAATTGTTGAGGTACAAATTTTTGGGCCCTAATCTTATTAGCCCACTCACTAAGAAATACCCATACAAGCCCATAAACTATTTTGGGCCCACATAAATATTCCCTACATACTTCCTACATACTACCCAAAATATTCTCCATATTATTATCCAACTTGGGCTCCCATAAATATTTCCCATATAAGCCCCATAAATTATCTTGGGCCCTCCCACAAATATTACCCATTATATCCCACATATTATCCAACTTGGGTTTTCACAAAAATACTTATCACACTACTACCAAAATTGGGCCACAAAGTTAAACTATCTTCACAAAAGGCCCAAACTCATTTACCTTGTGGGCAAAACCCAAAAAGCCCAACAAAACCCTTTTACAAAGCCCGTTACTACGCGGCACCCCTAAAGCTTGTTGCTATACGGCACCCTAAAGCCCGTTACTACACGGCACTCTAAAAGCCTGTTGTTACACGGCACCTCTAAAGCCCGTTGCTACATGACACTCTAAAAGCCTGTTGCTACACGGCATCTCTAAAACTCGTTGCTATACGGTATCTCTTACTAAGTCCGTTGCTACACGGCAATATTTTTTACAAAATCTCAAAAAACCCAAATAATATTTTGACACCTATTTACAAAAGCCCAAATACTATTTTGACACATATTTACAAAGCCCAAATACTATTTTGGCACATATTTATAAAGCTCAAATATTATTTTGACAAATACTCATAAAACCCAATAATACTTTGGCACCTATTTATAAAAGCCCAAATACTATTTTGGCAAAAATAATTACATATAAAGCCCAATATTATTTTGGCACATATTTACAAAGCCCAAAAGTATTCCTTGGCAAAAACATATTTTCATATACTAAAGTCCCTAACTCATGGGAAATATAAATTATTCATCCCTCAAAAATACTTCTTTTACAAAATTTATGAGAATTATGCTTATTTTTTCCATAATCAACTAACTACAAAAGCCCATGTATGTCACCCATGACAAAACTATTCATTTTGTAGGGATGGACAAGCCCAAAGAAGCTCAACTACAAGGCCCAGCTAAGCCAGCTCAGCTCATATGCAAATTTCAGCAGCTGAAGCTCACGTGAGTTGTCAAGTCAAGTTTTAGCACAACCTGATAGCTGGGGCCCATTACCATCAGTTCCAGCTTGTCAAATCAGCTCAGAAGAGGACATGTGTCCAGCAACGGTTAGACCCTTCCTTGCCAAGTTGATTTTCATCATTTCTCATGTGACACAAAGCTAAGATGACATGACATAAAGCTGGGAAGCTTCAGCCAGCTATCTTCCCTTTCTTCTCCAACCCATTCGGTCAAGGACTAAGGGTAGCCATAACCAGACCATGAAAGCTTTTGGAATAACTTGAAAACAACTCATTATCATGCCAAAGATGTATACTTTCTGGTTTATGGACCAAGCACATGAACCAAAATGGGGAAACTTAGGAAAATGTGGTTTGGAGGGCACCAAAGGGATCTCCAACAGAGTTCCTAGCAAAAGGCTCCAAGATTGACACCTGGCTTGGGGTGATGCAATCTGCCATAGGGAGCTCTGATTCTAGCAGCAGCAAAATCAAGATCATTAGCCTAATACATGCTCTAATCCCATTAGCTGAAGATAATCAACATTTAATGCTAAGTCAGAACTCCAGCTGCCATTACCCAAAACAGCAAAGAACATTCTAAAACTGAATTCACCACTCTTGGCCAAATCCTAGGAACGATTCTTTAAGGACTTTCTGAAGATTGAGAATGATTTAGCAGAAATTATTTGCTAATTACCCCCTCAAAGTCAACTATAAATGGAACTCTCCACTAATATTTCAACACAGACCAATAGATACACTAAGAAAGAAGAACTCTCCCAAAAACTTCTCTGTTTTCTCTCTCTCTAATCTTCTTTAAACTCTTAGTGAGGTCCTGAGTCTCTGAGTTCTTAGTTCCAAACTTAGAAACTAAGTTTTTCAGCCCTTAGCTCACAAATATCCCTCACACCCCTACCTATAAGCTCTTATTCATCCCAGCAGAAGGCCCCAACAGCTTTACTAAGCACCCTCTCTCACTACTCATACTACCCAAAAATGACCCTCACTATTCACTACATATACTATATCAATGAGCATACCTTGGCATCGTAATGATCTTGCTGCACTAGCTGGAATCTCTCTCTCCCTTCATCTCACACTAAGTTTCCTCATTATTCGTTATAATGGAACCCATGATAGTTGTTTATTCATTTACTATTGAAGGTTATGATGTAATTGATACTATAAAATTTTTCCCTCATGTTATTGTATTAGAGGACTCTTCTCCAGAACCAGTGCATGATGATTTTGAAGATGCAGATACTTTCTTTAATCTGTAAAATAATTAACAGCTGGAAGTTCATTCTGCTCTATTTCATTTTACCACTGGAATATTTACTGCTGAATTATTTGTATGCTTTTTATTGTGCTGACGTGTCTGCTGTAGGGAGTGTTTATTGGGCCATCTCATAACCCTTGTCAGCCCATCCTAGGCCCAAGGCATAAAATAAGGCGAATTCTTCAAATCTTCACCGATAGCCTTTGGGCCATGCTTCAAGCTCATCGTCGAGTTTCGGTCTAGGCCCTCAACCCAACATAAATTTCATTTGTCGGAAGGAAGACTTTTCCGCCCCCGACATTAATTACTTCAAAATTATTACTATAAATTACTATTTAGTATAAAAATATTCCGCTTATAACACTATAGTCTATATTTTTTTTAACAATATTATTGCAAACACGTCTCTAATCTATTACACCAAAGTTCCCAACTTGCTAATTTGTGTTACTATAAGAGATCAATCAAAAGTGGTGGTCCATGTAAATAAGAGTAGAAAGAAAGTATCCACCACTCATAATCGCACATCTCATCATGTTGTGAAATTAGATGTGCAATTAGGCGTGTCCCTTATTAGAATTATTCTTTTGTTTTTTGGAGTCTTTAAACTAGTCTTTTAAAACTACTGAATTAATGGTGATATCAATTAGTTTTAAATAGGCTTCTTTTCTGGTAATATTAGAGCCAACCCAACCACTGTGCACCCTTGGTGTGGTGGTCACTTCACAAGTATAAATGCTTGTGGCGTGTGGACTTGTGGGGTGTGGGGGGTAAGGGCCGGGATTCAAGTCTCCAGAAGGGAGCTTCACACACACATATACACTTAGATTAGGCTAGAGTAGAAATTCTATCTTGTAAAAAAAAAAAAAAAAAAAAAAAAAGAGCCAACCCAAGAGTTTCATGGAAAAAAAAGGGTTGATCAAGTTTAACAAAACTTTGACCAACTTTGACCAAAAATCCAATTGTTTGATCAAAACTCATCTTGGATTAACACAAAGATAACTCAATTTTATTCAAAATGAGTGGTGGATCTCAAATATGTGGTGTAAATAAGGTGAAATATCATGAAAACATAAAAACTTTCGCAACCAAACACGAAAATTAATTGAATGTGAGAAAAATTGACCTAATTTTGACTTTTGTCAAATTTTGGTAAAATGATCTTGAAATTGTGTGAAGCATATTGTTGGAAAACTCACGTGAAAAGATTCATTTAAAGGGGTCTAAGGCGACCAAATTCCCAGAAAAAAAAAAAAGAAGAAATATTGTACACAACGAAACAACCTAAAAATTGTGTAAACCATACTTTTATGTAGGGCTGTCCACGGGTCGGGTTTGTGCCCAACCTGGAACCGACCTGCCGGAATCAGGTGGGAAAAAAATGTACCCGCTGCCGACTCGTCGGAGTAATCGGGTCGGGCGGTTCAGACCATCAACGGGGGTCGGGCGGGTCGGACGGAGTCATAGATCTGAGAAGACGGCGAGAAAACGATGAAAAAAACACAGATCTGGCGAAGAAATGCAGATTCCAACGATAGTTTTTGAGATTCCAACGATATTTCCCTTAGATCCGACAAGATTTCGCTAGATCCGGCTAAAATAGCGCCGAATTTGATGAGATTTCACCAGATCCAGTCAAAATCTCACTGGATCTAAGGGAAATATCGCCGGAATCTGGGTTTCTTCGTTGGATTCTGGAGATTTTGCCCAGAATCTGATAATCTTTCGGTTGGTTTGGGTTTTTTGGGTTTTAGGGGAGGAAAATCGAAACCGACTTGCTGGAATCGGTTTCTGGTGGTGAAGACCCGCCGTTGACTCGCTGGAGCAGTCGGGTTGACCGGATTCGGGTCTAATCCGGTCAGTTCTTCGGGTGGGTTGGGTTACTGGATCAATCTAGACAGCCTTACTTTTATGTGCCTCTAACTTCTAGAAATGAAGTTCTTTTTCCTGAATCAATGCATAAACAAAAAAAAAAAAAAAAAATGGTGTTACAAAATTTGTGAAATTGGTGTTACAAAATTTACAAAATTTAAAAGTTTGCAAGGTACCAACTTCCTAATTAAGGTGATAATTGTTTATTTGGACCTCCGAGTAAATGTAAAATCAGTACAGCTGAGAAGATAATTTCATAAATTGTCAATATTAATGACCAACTTATGGAGTTTGGAGACCAAGAAGATAAATTAAATAGGGGGAAAACTTGAAAATTGCTGGGCTTTAAAAGCTTGCAAGCTTACAAGCCTCCATAAATGTGCGGCGGCATTTGAGGAGAAATTATAAGGTTCACATGGTGGACAAGTGATGTGGTCACCATTCTACTAAAAGACTCACTCCTGTTTAAAATTGCTGAATTAGAAATTTTTTTTAAACAGAAACTGATTATTGACTCAACAATTTTAAACAAGTAGAAGTCTTTTAGTGAAATGGTGGACAAGTGAGTATCTATTAAATAGCTAGGATCATTTCCTGTCATTTTTAGAATAGTTCCAGCGTACTAGTACTAGAGCCCCCCTCCTTATTTTTGCCTCTAAAAAGGCATATATTATGCCGAAGGTCTTAAGAGAGTTTTGCCAAAATCTTAGCACATTGTTCTCAAATAGGGTGTTTTATTTATTTATTTATTTATTTCTAAGGAAGCTTTGGTCCTAGTGGAGAAGCCTTGGTCCAGCAAAAGTCCTATTCACAATGTTGTTAGAAAATGCTGAAATTTTACTGATTTGCTGACATATATTATTGTCAAAATATTGTTGATCATGTTGCCACAGCTGACAGATCGAATGCTGCTAAAACTATGTTGATCCTATATATTAACATTACTGTTAGGATGTTGCCGAAATACTGCTGATCCTGTTGACACTACTGTTATCATGAGTCCCTCCAAAATACCACTAATATCCTGCTGACACTACAATATATCCTTTGTGCCCTCGCCAAATAATGCCAAACTCTGGTTTTTGAAATGCAGAATCTTGGTTCTCTGGTTTTACTCATAAAAAAACCTTTTAAAATTGGTTTCGTAAATGGAACTATGGTTTTTTTATTTGCACATAAAAAAAAACTTTTCAAAGTGTAAAACCATG
Source organism: Quercus tomentella (assembly GCA_028535165.1). NCBI lineage: Eukaryota > Viridiplantae > Streptophyta > Magnoliopsida > Fagales > Fagaceae > Quercus > Quercus tomentella. The sequence continues at coordinate 61,657,268 of JAPQVY010000155.1, read as the reverse complement.
GTTTCTGGTTTTCCACATAAAAAAAAAAAAAAAAAAAAAAAAAAAAAAAAAAAAAAAATTCAAAATACTTTCCTCAAACATAACCCCTTTGGCGAACGAGAAAACAAAGGATGTCCCCATTGTGTAGTCCCATTTAGTTCAAAACCTCGTAAGCCGACATACCAGTATACCACATCATTCACCACAAAATGAAGGAATCTTGACGATGACTAGGATCCAATCCAACACATGGTCATTTAGACTAAAAACTCAAAAGGCTTTGTCTTATACACGGAGAAAACAATATCTTGTCACTGATGAGTTGGGGTGTGACAGGCAAGTATGCAATCAGCGTAAAAATTAATACATGTTTATTGTTTATATTTTTGGCTTTTTGTTTTATGTTCTTCCTATTCGCTTTTCTTTATTTGAAATTGTTAAATATAAATTATTAATATTAGCAACGCGATGTGTTATACCATGTCGTATATGCTAAAGTAGATGCGGAAGGAGAAGCATAGAATAGGAACATTAAGAACACGAGAGTTACATGGTTCAGCCTTGACGGCCTACATCCACGGAGGAATCCCTTAAAGGCTACATCTTTATTTTGTATAAGAGTGTAGTACAATAACCTGTATTACAATGAACCCTAACATGAGTATATATAAGCGACTAAACCCTAGACTACTAGTACAAGCAGGACTAGGTTTGGGCCTATTACATTGGACTAATATATGAATAATATATATCTCTAACACCCTCCCTCAAACTTAAGGTGGAAGCTCGATGAAAGCTTGAGGTTGGATAAGCATGAGAAGATCACTTGGAGATGCCATGAATAATGCCTTTTGAAGAAACTACAATGAAGAATATGCCAATTGACCAATTTTGGAGCTTCAAATGAAGAAATGGAGTCCAAAATTGGAATCTACGCGAAAAACTGAGCAAGATAAGCCCTTTCGAAAATTTTGACTTTTGGTCAAAGGTCAACGCAAAAGTCAAAGTCAACAGATCCTGGTCAAGTCAACAGTCAGTGCTCACGGGTCAGATTCCGGTGTTTTGGGTCGGGTTGGCCGGGTCAATGGTCAGCTAGGTGAGGTGGTGCTGACGAGGCGACACTACTGACGTGGCTAGATGATGTGTCTGATGACGTGGACTAGGGCGTGTGTGGCATGCTGACGTGGAGAGGTGACATCATCTGGTGACATCAGATGACATCAGTAGCAGTTCTTCGGCACGTGGAAGGCGCATGACGGCGTTACCGGCGCGTGGTGGCGAGACAGATACCTTAGCGGTGCATGTGGGCTCGTGTAACTTCGTATGATCACCGGATTCTCAAGCTAAGTAGATCGGGGGACGACAAGGCCGTCTTGGCAGCGCGTGTGTCTGAGATCCAAGCTGTGAGTTGAAAACCTTCGGCAATGCGTGTGAGAGTTCCAGGAGCCATTGGTCGCGCGTGGTGGCACGTGCGGCTGCCGTTGGAGGTTGGATTCCTGGGTTTTGTTCACGATATGCCGTGGAGCACTTATGTCTTGTTGGTTTCATCAGGCGAAGGCTCGATGTGCACAGATCTGATAGGGAGAGGCACTGATTGCTTGGGCTTAAAGATCTGGACACAGCAGTGAGCCATGCCGGCTGCGAGATGCCGTGGAGTCTAGATCCAGCCGACAAGCATGTGTGACTTCTGATGGTGATGTGCACGTGAGAATCTTCTTTGCTTGCTAGAGATGTTTGTTTGATGCCAAGAACGAAGTTTGGCTCTGATACCATGTTAAATATAAATTATTAATATTAGCAACGCGATGTGTTATACCATGTCGTATATGCTAAAGTAGATGCGGAAGGAGAAGCATAGAATAGGAACATTAAAAACACGAGAGTTACGTGGTTCAGCCTTGACGGCCTATATCCACGGAGGAATCCCTTAAGGGCTACATCTTTATTTGTGTATAAGAGTGTAGTACAACAACCTGTGTTACAATGAACCCTAACATGAGTATATATAGGCGACTAAACCCTAGACTACTAGTACAAGCAGGAGTGGGCTTGGGCCTATTACATTGGGCTAATATGTCTAATATATATCTCTAACAGAAATGAACATTTTTCTACGGGAACAGAATACTTAGTTGAACAACGAAGAATTTGTTAGGGTTTTAGGCCATAGTTGTCACAAAATTAATAAATTTTAAGCCAAATAAATAAATAATTAATTATGCTCTGGATTGAAATAATTAACATAGTACTCAAAGCACATATCACATAAAACATCATATTGGTGACTAAGGAAAACCAATGGAAACAACTGTTTCACAGTAAAAAAAACCTAGGGGGATTTAAATTAAACAATTCTCAAGGCAACAAATCCACTAGAATAGAATTGAAATCTATACAGTAGACTTAACCCTAAATTTACTACTATCTCATGTAGTACTTATTGGCATAGAATAGAATTGAAATTTATACAATAGACTTAACCCTAAATTTACTGCTATCTCATGTAGTAATTACTGGCGTGACCGCACGTAGCTCTGAGATCCACATAATTTTTTATTTTGGATTGTTGCACAAGAACTTTCTCGTTCGTGACTCAAACGGCTGATAGAATAAGTTATTTATCAAATCTACCCAAGTCTCGATTGGTCAAGACATGTAGTTCGATCGGTCGAATTAAGTGATTCTTGACTTGTCAAGCAGCAGTTGAAATGCAGCACAATAGCAGTCCATTTTCTGCTTGTTGAGTCTTCTACTGTTTTGAACTTGATTTGTCTTGATCAAATATAATCCAATGTAGATCTATCTATAAACAAGCTAAGTTCTAAACTGTTACATATTTGTTCATGATTGCCAATCTAAAAATATGGAAATTAAGGTATCAATCTACTTATGCAATGAATGCAGTTTTGATTAAAAATTTCATAACTTAACAGGCTGTAGTAATTTATTTTTCCAAACAGAATCTTAGAATCTTCAGTAGAGCGTGGATTTTATTTATTTATTTCATTTTTGCTTCAATTACATAGTTTATCAATGAATTCATGAGATCCATGATGTCAAAAGTTCAATCATCTAGAAGCATTACGAGGTAAAGTCTTCTTTGTTCTTTTAAGATATACGTATGGAGAAGATTATTATTACATGTTTCCTTTCAAGACCCTTCATAAATCTTATCAAATAGTTAACATACAAATGGCTGGTCCCCAATCTCTCCAGAAAAACTCTGCTTCAGGGCCATTGAATAAACAATTTGACTAATAGAGGATTGGAGGATGGGCAACACATCTCCATGCTTATGACACAGCTAAATGCCACCCAAAATATTATATTTTAATTTAATGGGGAACTCTAATAAGCAAAAGTCTGATAAAACTCTGCATCTTCATCTTAGTAATATCATATCAAGCATTTTTCACTGTGATCATTGAAACTTTATAATATCATGTAGTTTCTGTATCTTTTGAGATTTGATACCTTTCGTATTAATAAATAGTTTATGTTAGCATCAATACCTATATATAAGCAAAGCGGTCTTAAAAAGCTTAGTTTAACCAATTAAACAATGCCCCGACATTCTAAATATGCTACTTACATAAGCATGAATTACTATATGAAGGATAGGTGACTCATCCAGGTAGTCTCCTTTTTGCAAATATAGATACCCATCACCCAAATTGGAATCCCAGCTAGAAGCTAGAACCTACTTTATTTAATGTTTATTTAATATGGCTCATAGTGATTAATAAACTCAAAGGCATGCAATTAAGGATTATGTATATCAACAAATGGTACATAACAATTGGAGCAAGAGCCGTTTTCGACTATTTATCAACAACCCATTAGCTTCTTTTTTTTTTGGCTGTTTCCAGATTATGCCTTGTTTAATCTAACCCTTAACAACATAGCTATTAGCTAGTGTTGAGTTACGGAATTGAAATTTCAAAAATGTTGGCATTGAAGACTTGTGTAGTACTGTCCCTAGGATTTAGAAGACGCACTTGTATCATTCTAATTAGCTATAAGAAATAAAATAATAAAACCGAGCTGGTTAGCACCATGGTTATAGTAACACATGGGTTCATGTTAGAGGGTGAAGGGTCATTATCGCTATAAAGAATTCAGGCAAAAATATTCGATTCAAGATTTTGGTCCTAGTAAGATCAACAATGTAATATATAAAAATGTAAATGTGACTTATCAAGGATGATATATAAGGTAATCCTATTGTGCATATTGTGTCATAGAATTTGAAAACAAGGTGCGTACGTAGGAAGTGAAGCTGAAATTTTGATGGCAACAATGATAGGTTGGGGGATGCAAGAACAAGGGTGGAGGAAGGGGCCTTGGACTCCTGAAGAGGATAAATTACTTAGTGAATATGTAAGCTTACATGGGGAGGGAAGATGGAGCTCTGTGGCTAGATCTGCAGGTATTCATATATACTACTATTGCTATGTTTGGGGACAGGAGAATAGTAACAAAAAAAAAATAAAAACCCTTTAAATTCTTTGAGCTTCTCTAGCTGATCAAGTAATTCACAATGAAATAACTCTTTTCCAAAAATTTGGTTTTGGCTATATATGCTTCTTCTTTTTGGGGGGCTTGAAGAGGAGCTTTGAGTCCATTGTTAGACATGCTTACAAGCTTTTATATACTTTATCTCAGTAATAAGGTTAATTTACCTTCTTTTTTTTTATTATTATTATTATTATTTTTAATTTAAATTTCAGGTCTCAATAGGAGTGGGAAGAGTTGCAGGCTTAGGTGGGTGAATTATCTCAGGCCTGGTCTCAAGAGAGGCCAGTTAACTCCTCAGGAGGAAGGCATCATTATTGAACTACATGCTATCTGGGGCAACAAGTAATGCACCTCTCTCTCTCTCTCTCTTATTAGTGATGTTATGAATATTACCAATTTTACTGCATCAGTTATAAACTAATATGTCACTAAATACCAAAAAAAAAATAATAATAAAATTATTATTTATGATGCTATTGAAGTTCTTCAATCACTTTTATTACTACGTCACTTTATAAACATTCTGTGCTAAATTTAGCATGTTTCTAAATTAATTCTATGCAAACATAGGTGGTCAACCATTGCTAGATACTTGCCTGGGAGGACAGACAACGAGATAAAAAACTACTGGAGAACCCATTTCAAGAAGAAAGAAAAATCCTCTCAGAAGCAAGAAAAGCGCAAACAGCAAATTCTAAAACAAAAACAACAACAACAGCAGCTACAGCTACAACTACAGCAACAGCAACAAGTGCAGCAACCTCAAGAACATGACATAAAAACCGTCTTTTCTCAAGCAGAGACAAGCACTGAGGAAATGAGTGAGACTCACGGAATTAGGCAACAGATGGTTCTGAAGAACCCAAATTCGGAGGACCAGTGCATGCCTAAGATGTATCAAGATTTTGCATCCTGGTTCGACACAGTCGGAGATGATGGGCTATCGAGTGGCCTGTGGAACTTCGCCGATGATTACACAGTCGCATGGATGAGACAAGTCTGTGCAACAAATTAACCGGCCATCCATGCAGAATCAATCTAAGGAAAAAAAAAAAAAAAAAAACAAAGTGGAGGGTACATTAAATAGGCCAAAGGCTGATATTAAACATATGATATATAAAGTCTCTCTCTGTGGCAATATGTATCTAGCTATCAGGTCTAAATTCCTTTTTTTTTTTTTTTTGATATATTAAGTCTAATTCTTGTTTTTCCCAGCATGTAACATTATATATAAATTGACAGTTAATAATTGATACTAGAATTTTAAAACAGAAAGATCACCACTGTTTACTGAAAATCTAGCCTATATTCCTTCTGGGCTCCTTTTCAAATCTCTCTCTCTCTCTCTCTCTCATATGTACACTGCTCTCCAAATTTTGTCTTACAGGACTTCAGTGGAGAATGAGGAATTCTAAACCCTATAGATTCTAATTCCTACATTTTTATTTATTTATGAAAGATTCTAATTCCTACATACCTCCAAGCAAAGAGGAAATATTATGTTGGATCCACAGATTAATATATAGAAGTAAGTGGCACAAACAGGCATAAGTCCTATTTCTTAGTTTATGCATAATGGTCTGTCTTCAAATAAGCGAGAAATTAGCTCAGGTATATCAGTCTCCTAGATGTATGCCATGTGACTGCAAATACGCGTGTTATAACTTTGCTCGATTTGATATGGTTAACATGTGTTGACAGAAAGGAAAATAGAGAAGAAAGAATAGAGGTTATTTACTATGAAAAAATCTCTCTCTCTCTCTCTCTCTCTCTCTCTCTCTCTATATATATATATATATATATTATATTGTGTCTGTACAAATAGTGGGAATAGCTTGTTTGCTAAACAAAATAATATAAATAAGCATTTTCCAGAGTCTAGCTTAAGATGATCATATTTACTCAATTAGATTGAAATTGTGGTTAATTGTGATATGCCAACTAATGTAAGTGAAGTTTGGAGTTTCTGGGGCCTTGCAAGTTATTATAGAAAGGTTAACTTGTAGAAGAATTTTCCCGCATTATAGCTCCTTTGACATAGCTAACTTAGAAGAATGCTACATTTGAGTGGAAGAAAAAGTGTGAGCGAAGAGAGCTAAAGCAACTATTAGTCACAACTCCAATGTTAACTATCCCTCTAGGTTTTGGGGGTTTTTGTCATGTATAGTGACACTTTTTCTCTAGGGACTCAACATGATAACATTGTAACTTTTATGCCTCTCGCCAATTGAAGAATTATGAATAAAATTACTTCATTTATGACTTGGAGTTAGTTGTAGTTGTGTTTGCATTAAAAATTTGGAAACATGAGAGATGTGAGATATTTTTCACAGATCATAAGAATTTAAAGTATCTACTTGCCCAAAAAGAGTTAAAATGAGGCAACAAAGATGTTCAAATTGACTAAGGACTATGACTACTCTATTAACTATTATCTTGGTAAGGTTAATGTATGTTTGTTTGATGCACTTAGTAGAAAGTTTTCAAGTTTTTCAACTGTTTTGCTAACCACTCAAAGACAAATAATTATTGATTTAGAAAGAATGGAGATCGGAGTTGTGATAGTCTAGTACTTTAGGGCTTACTTGGCTAGTTTGAGCATACAGCCAACTTAGGTTGAGAAAATTAAATTGTCGTATATTGACAATTCACATTTGATGAAAATTATAGATGAGGCGCTTAAAGGAAAGAAACATGAGTTTACTCTCAGGTTATGAAAATTAAATTGTTGCATATTAACGATTCACATTTGATGAAAATATGGATGAGGTGCTTAAAGGAAAGTGTTAGGACATATGTAGAACTTGTTAGAACATATGTCATATAGAATTGGCTAAATCCTTTGACAAAATGCACTTTAATTGTAATTGGGTAGATCTAGGATGAGTTTAGTACTTCAAGGAACAAGAGTTCAAGTCTAGTATTGAAGCCATGCAAATCTGTCCAAGAAACAAGTAAAGAAATGTTGTTCATTAAAGCTCGACAGATATATCTATCAAGGTCTCAATAGATGCTCGACAGCTACAGTATCTATCGAGATCTACGAAATCAGAATTTTCAAATCTAATTTTTTGCCCATGCTTATGTATTTGTGTAGGGTTTTTTTTTTTTTTTTTTTTTTTTTTTTTTTCTCACAACCCTAGACATATATAAGGTTTATTTCTGATGCCGTCACACATGAGAATACAAGGAGAACACATGCAAATAGTGACCTAGTGCCTTATTCTCTCTGAAAGAAGTTATTGCGTTTTTGCACCTTAGGGTTTTGTAACCAAGTGCTTTTTGATCTTCATTGTTGATGAAGTGAAGAACTTTGCAGCCAACGACATCTTCAAGTTGCTGGAGTTAGTCACGTACTGGGATTCGTGCAAAAGGGTGACGTTCATATATTGAAGAGTTCAGAAGCTCTGAAGCAGTAAAAGGTTTCTGTTGTAAGTTCATCTATGGGGATTGTAGAGTCTAGGGACAAAGGTTTTATACTAGATTTGAAACTTCTCTTTACTATAGTGAATTGCTTTTTGGTAGGGATGGCAATCCAAGCCCAACCCGCAAGTACCCGGCCCGACCCGATCCGATTAAAAATAGGGTCGGGTATGGGTTTAAAACAAAAAACCCGAACTGGGTTCGATTTGGGCCCGGGTTTCATCAAAACCCGACCCGAACTCGACCCTGTTACATATAAAATGACCTAACTACCCTTATATATATATATAGTTATAAACAACCCTAACTCATTTCATTTTTCATCTCATTCTCCCATTCTCATCTCTGAGCCGCCACCTTCCCTCTCTCAAATCTCCAGCCCTTAACTCCTCAAGCCGTTATAACCATCGAAAAACTGCCTAATATTATCAAAGTAGAGAGGATCAAACTCAGACTCAGGCTTAAAATTGTGCTCTTGCTCAAATGGAACATCTTGCTCAAATGTAACATTAGCAAATGTCTCGTACATTAGACCCAAATCGTCAGGTATCTGAAGCTCCGCCAAACTAATCTCGGCATTAGTGACCTCAACATACTCATCAGTGATCAAGTCAGTTGCATTCACTTCAGTGTTGGACGCAGAGGTCTTCAATTCAAGGATAGAAGCTGGAGATGTATGCGACAACACACCCTCAGAATCCTCAGAAGACACAGGTTGCTGGTTATTCTGTGATGGAGATACCACAGCCGAAGACGCTGACGCATTATTGCTCTTTTCAGAGGAAGCAGAAGCCATAACAGCAAGAGTCGCACTAGACATGGCCATAGCAGCTTCAAACTCGAGTCTAATCTAGGTTAATGAACATGATCTTGGCATCTTGGGGTTTTTTTTTTTTTTTTTTGGGTTTCTAATCTAGATTGATGAACATGATCTTGGGTTTTTTTTTTTGGGGATTTCTGATCTAGGTTTGTGGAGGTTTAGGGCTTCTGACAATTTTATTTATTTATTTATTTTTTATATTTTTTTATTAGGCCACGGATTGGGCCCTAAAGTGGCATGGGCTGGGCGGGGCGGGTCTGGGGTGCAGAAAAAAAACCTATTTATTAAACAGGGCGGGTTCGGGTTTCTGGGGCAGACCTGCGGGTTGGGTTCAGGCATAAAGAAACCTGGCCCGTTGCCATTCCTACTTTTTGGGAAGGTTTTCCCCCAGGTTTTTTACTGTGAAACTAGTTTGTTTCATTGGTTTTCTTGGGTCATCATATCTTGTCTTATTTACTTTTCTGCTGTGCATGACATTGACATAATATTGATGTTAGTTTGTTTTAACAAGGTTTATTCATAATAAATCTAATTAACAACTTGAATTTAAAACTTGTTAATTCTATCAACCAGGGTCTAAATTTCCCAATAGAAAGAAACCTAAGTTTAGTATCTCTGACGACGGTATTTTGAGATTGGAGGAAGAATAGGGGAAGCTTCAGAGACTATAGAGAGATCAATGTTCCCAATAATTAAACTCCACATGTGGAGAAGGCATTTAGTTATGAGGTTATAGCAACGATAACCTTTTTGGGTAATTCCATAACTAAGGAAGCAACGTAATCAAGATGGAGGCTGAAGTTTGGAATGTTCATATGGAGCAAACTAGGTTGACAACATAGGAACAACCAAAGACACATATTGAAGAGTAGTGAGGGAGTTTAGCATAGAGTCGTACGTTCAAACAGTGTTTTGTTATAAACAAAAAGTGAAGAAAACAAAATTAATAATACGAACAATAATAAGGACAACCTCACCCTAAAACGTTCTGATTGAATAATTGAATAAATTATTAAAATTGATAGTTAAGTCTAGGGCCTAAACAACGTTTTTCAATTACAATCTCTTGAGTTGCAATCAACGCAAATATTATAACTTAATAAGTGCTATGTGGCCCTATTGTTAAGCTCCATCTGCTTTTTAGCACCATTAAATCAAGCATTTCTTTGATCTTGTAACTTTATTACAAGATTTGAACTCTCACATAGTAATATAGTATTATTTGCTAACTTTATTGATATTAATGGAATGTTTTCTAGTTACCATCGGCACCTATAAATAGGAATAATCATGCGCACAAAGTATTGTTTTATTCAGTTAAAGAAAGCCCTAACTTTCTAAATCTATATGCTGCTTACATACAGTCCAAAGACCACACACCTAAACTAGCTGACTCTTCGTCACATTCTTTGAATATAAACACACCCACATTACCATAACAGGCGTACTAGAACCTTCATTATGATAATAATTTAGACAATAAAAAATCACTAACCCACGCAATTGAAAAATATTTTTTATATACAGCATCAACAAATGGTACACACTTATTGGAACAAAAGCCTTTTTGAGGAAACACACCAACTTGCTTTCTTGGGTAAACCAAGATTATATACTTCTTTAGTCCTATGACTGACGATGTTTCCTTAGTTGTGTTACACACGTGGTGAATCACACTTATTTGCACTGACCTCGCTGTGATCTAGAAGACCCACTTGTTTCACTCTAATTGGCCACAAAGATATGAGACAACGAGCACCATGTATATTTGTAACACTTGGACTCAAACTAGAGGCTACATGGTCCATTTTGTTAAAAGGGAACATGGAGAAAATTAAGTTCTATTCATAGATCTTGGCGGTAGTAAGATCATCAATTTATTAATTGAAAACATTGGAGTAACTTTTGAAGACTATATATAAGCTAAGCCATTTGAGCAATATTTTCCATACAGTTTGAAGACAACAATACCTATTAGCAAACAAATTTAAAGTGAAATATTAGCTTCAAAGATGGGTTGGGGAATTCCAAAACAAGGGTGGACGAAAGGTCCATGGACTCCTGAAGAGGATAGGTTGCTTAGTGAATATGTCAAGTTGCATGGGGAGGGAAGATGGAGCTCTGTGTCCAAGAGTACAGGTAAATCAATACTGCTTTTGTCATGTAAAAGGAGACAAAATCAGAGAGAAATAGAGGGAAATTTCTATCAAATTTTAAATGATGTGCAACGTTATATACTATTTGATCAAATAAATAAATCTTAACTGTAAAATAAATTCTCTGTATTTTACACTCTCTATTTCAAGTGAAATTGAGAGAATCTACTCAATAGTACTTAGTTTTGTTATTGAATCCATTGAGCTTCTAGTTAAATAAATTGTGCCTAAATTGTCATTTTTGGCTGTCTCATATTGAGAGAAAGAGAAACTTAAAAGAGTCGTTTATGTTTTTACAGTATCTTTTTTGTGTACCCTTTTGTTTAATTGATTTGTTGTCTTACCAGGTTTGAACAGGAGTGGCAAGAGCTGCAGGCTAAGGTGGGTGAATTATCTTAGGCCTGGGCTCAAGAAAGGCCAATTAACACCTCTTGAGGAAGGCATTGTAGTTGAAATGCATGCTCTCTGGGGTAACAGGTAATGGCTCTCTCTCTTTCTCTCTCTCACATTCCCTTAATATCTTATTCATCACTGTTTATTAATTCTATATATGCAAACATAGGTGGTCAACCATTGCTAGATACTTGCCTGGAAGAACAGACAATGAGATAAAAAATTACTGGAGAACCCATTTCAAGAAGAAAGGCAAATCCTCTAAGAAGCAAGATATGGAAAAAGCACAAACTCTAAAACAAAAACAATCACCAAAGAAACAGGAGCAGGAACCACAAGAAGATAGCATGAAAAGGGAAACAATATCTGATGAAGACACAAGTGGTGAACAGATGAGTAGTGAAGTACAGGAAAAACAAGAGAAGTTTGTCATACAAGAGTACCCCACTTTGGAGGACCAATGCTTTTCTGTGATGTCTCAAGATGTTGCATCATGGTTGGATACAGTTAGAGAGGATGACTTCTGTTTTAGCCTGTGGAACCTTGACGATCCAAAGGGTGACCGGGATCATGATCATCAACTTACTGGTTTTTCTTGTGGAATTGATTCAAGAAACTTCTACAATAATGGAGATTTCATTTTAAAAAAAAGCTAGGCTAGCTGAAGAACCACACAGGGGCAGCCCAACTTAATAGATTTATGTGAGGCGTTTTATATGTATATATTAATTAAATAAAATTATTATTATTATTATTTCTTAATACAAGATAGAATTTTTATTCTAACTTAATCTAAGTGTATATGTATGTGAAACTCCCTCCTAAAGACTTGAACCCTGGTCCTTACCCCCCATACTCCACAAGCACTTATACTTGTGAAGTGACTATCGCACAAAGAGTGTGTGATGATAATTACATAAAATTATTTAATGTTAATCAAATTGAGGTTAATTTGATATATTAAATACATAATTTAATGAATAATACTAACTAAAACTAAGGTTAATTTCATATAGAGAATTGAATATCATAATTGAAACATAAATTTAACAAAAAAAAAATATTATTTTTTAAAAAGAAAATTAATTTATCTTGAATATATGACGATACATAGTTAATTACATTTATAATCTAATGTATAATCTATGATATTAATTGATGTGTGGCTTTGTAGTAGATTAGTTTACAAATATGAAAGTTTCAAACTATTAAGGGAGATTAATCATTATTGATGATCTAACACATTGGTAAATTTTTTTTAAAGCCTTGTTAGAAATAAAAAAGGAAAATGCTAAAAGTACTACAAAATATTCACAATATAATATGACAATAACAGTGGTTGATGAGGTTCAATAATGTAATTGATGAATATTTAAAATATTTTTTTGTGATCAGTAACATGTCAATTTATAAATCTATAGTAAAATTTGTGATATCCATAACATCACTAATAATTAAAAGTGCACAACCTTTTAAAAAATTCATATCTTTTATAAAATTTTGGGTCTTTTCCAATGGAATGGAGGCATTTTTCGTAAAAAGTAAATATTTTTTGTGGTGGGGGCTTAGGCCTAGGCCTTGGGCCGCCCCAATCACATGACATAGGTATGTAGTAATTATTAGTCGCATTGTTTTGTGATAAAAAACAATACTAATTCTTTTCATTCATACAAAATACTATAATAAAGAGTCTAATCGGTTCTGTGCATGTACCTCTTTTTTGATTGGCAATAATATATAGAATGATTGTGAATTTGCAAAAGATCTCTCTTTTTTCACAATTTTTTGCATTTGCATTAAGGTTGCTTTTGTAGTTGTGTGCTATAGTTTGGGATGTTTATCTCTAGCTAGCTAGTAATATAAGCTCTATAATGAGCCTTCATTGCCGATTAATTCATGTCTCTTATTCAATTAAAAGTTGGGGAAAAGAAAGGGTCGGTGTATAGGAGAAAATAGAAATCGCATTTCTTTTAGATAGAGATTACGTGTGCTTACAGAAATGAAGAAAGCTGCTTACTTTTCCTACGTAAGGAAGTCTGTCTTGCGTGTTTGTATTGAAGACAAGAGTGAAAGTCGTGTGGAAGAAGGCAGAGAGAAATTCTGCAAGCTGAATTGTGTGAATAAAAAAGAAGAGAAGGAATAAACTAAAAACTAAAAAAAGAAAACAACACAATACAATAAAATATTACAAACTTAAAGGTGCGTTTAATATCATATTATTTAAAATATACCATCCTCATTTTTATTATTCCGTGAAATATACCATCCTCATTTTTAGTGTAGAGAACCTTATTCTAAGGATAAAATGCTACACTAGAAATCACAATAAAATCTGTATTTTAAGCGTAATTACGATGGGTTTGTGTATTTTTCCCAAGAGAGTTTTTTTTAATGTTATTTATTTTTCATTATTACTTCTAATTGAGACACAAAGAAAAATTGGAGATTTTTCTAAGAGGAGATGCTTTGGGCGTTGCAACCACATTGAGTTGTAGCTTTCAAAGAAGAAATTTGTTGGTTTATCGGTTTCATTAGGTTCTAACTTTTTCATTGGGTGATTGGATTTATTCCAAGAGAGTTATTATTGTATTTTCTTAATTTATTTTGAACTCAATTTTTTTAGCATAAATTTGGGCATTGAAGTCTCTATTTATTATAGTGGATCAATCAAAATGATGAAGATGTGTACAAAATTTAGCCAAGGGGTCACGCACTGAGGCTGATTTATGGGGTATCATAGATGAGAGTTGTCATGAGGCAAACCGCATGGACCATACTTCATGCCAACTAAAGCTAACACCATTGGTTATGGTGCGATCAAGTGTGAGATATTAGTGTATAATTTATGAGCGATCATACCATAGTATTGTGCACCCCCATATGTGCAATTGCTCCCATTTCGTAGATGGTGTTGCATCACATCCATTGATTTTTTTTATTCTGTAGAGAATTATTGATTAAACGGAATTTGGATAAGGGTATGACTCTTGAAATTGAAACATCTATTCATGACAAACAAGTCTCTTCCTAAGGAGTATGTGCTTGCTTACAAATACCTTTGGGCATTCATTTAGACATCTACACAATTTCTCTCTCTCTACAGATACAAGTCTCTATGTACAAAACAACCCTCAATTAAATTATCTCAAAGGAAACATTTTTTTCTTCTATTTTTATTGGAAGTTGAAACTGCACTAAGAGTATTGTAACTTAACTTATGCCTTATGATATTTTCAATGGGAATATTTAAGATTCAAATATTAATCCTCCCTTACTATTTTAACTTTTAAATTATATAATTTTTTTAAAGTTGGAATTGCAAATTGATGATAATTAGCAACCCTCCTTTTAACTTAAGCATTTTTATAACACAACTTCTAAAGCGTCAATGTGAGTCAGATCGTGCAATTGAAAAGGAGGGAGAAATTACAATTTGTATATTCAACGTTTGATCCAATTTTTAATTGAGTTATGAGTTGAATAAAGGCCAATTCTATATTTTTATACTAGGTTGGAACTTGCACTTACGTATAGAAGCATATATTCAATAGTAATGATGATGAGATTGCCTCTCTTTATTTTTTGGCGCTTTGGATGTACATTTTGTTTGTGTTTAAATTTTTGTTTAATTTTTGGTTGGGTATTTAGGGTTTTGAAAATAATTTTGAAACCTAATTAATGAAAATGGTACAACATGATGGTTTTGAATGATATATAAAATGGTATTTTAGGGTTATGAGGAGCTAAGCTTGGTGTTTTAAAAAAAAAAAAAATTTAAATTCTTATATATTTCGTTTGAAATTTGAGATGTATAACTCAAAATGAGTTTGATCATAGTGTTTTCAGGTTCTGTGTGTATTTTGAAGGAAAATGTGGGTGTTTGCTTAGGTCTTTTTTTTTCCTAATTAAATAATTTGGTAAGAGTTATTAGTATTGCATACCCACCTATTGGGTTTTGTTTGAATGATTTGGGATTTTAGGGACAATTGATTGAGCCATAGGTGCACATATTTTGTAGTAATGCTATTGGATTTCCGCTGTTTTACTTGTATACATGTTATTATCTATAACATAAATTTATCGCCAGAGTGTTAAATAAAGGGTTCTATTAGCTTTTTGGATGTCATTATTGAAATAGATTAAATTAAACTAGATATGCAACATAGAATTAGACTACAATTGAAAGTTAATTTGAATTCTAGCTAGTTAACATATACGATAAATGTGCTATATATGTGTACATTGTTAAGCTCCATCTTCTTTATAACACCATTAAATCAAGCATTTCTTTGATCCTGAACTTTAAATGATTTAGTATCATTTGCTAACTTTATTGATATAAATAGAAAGTTCCGGCCAGTTGCCAATTACCATCGGTACCTAGAAATAGGAATAATAACGCGCACAAAGAATTGTTTTATTCAGTCCAAGAAAGCCCTAACTTTCTAAATTTATACGCTGCTTACATACAGTGCACAGACCACACCTAAACTAGGTGACTTGTCGTCACCTTCTTTGAATATAATTAAAGATCCACATTACCATAATAGGGAAACTAGAACCTTCATTTAAGATAATAATTAAACCTTATCAAAAAAAAAAAAGATAATAATTAAACAACTAAATATCTCTAAAGCGCGCAATTGAGAATTATTTTATATTTATATTACCAGCAGATGTTGCACTCTTATTGGTGCAAAAGACCTTTCGAGGAATTTTTTTTTTTGGAGAATCAAAGATTATGGGGCCGTTTGGTAACATTGTTCTAGTGACATTATTTATTTTTTTTGAAGGATTTTGCTAATGTGTACCCTTAATCATTTTTGGAAAAAATTTTCTCGGGAATTGAAAAAATATTGACAACATTTTCAACTCCCAAGAAAATATTTTAAAAAATGGATGGCTTAATGTGTGCCTTAAAGACACACATTAACCAGACCATTTTTTGAAAATACTTGTGGATGAAAATGTATATGAAAATATGTGTAATGTTATTTAAAAACTTAAAAGTGTTGCTCAAATAACCATACCAAATGGCCCGTATACTTCTTTTGTCCTATGATTGACTATGTTGCTTCAGTTGTGTTACACGTACACTTGGTGAATCACGCTCATTTGCACTGAAGAAATACCGTCCGATGCCTCACTGGGATCTAGAAGACCCACTTGTTTCACTCTAATTGGCCACAACAAATATGAGACAGATCGCACAATGTATATTCGTAACACTTGGACTCAAACTAGAGGCTAAATGGTTGATTTTGTTAAAAAGGAACATGAACAAAAATCAAGGTCTATTCTAAGATCTTGGCTGTAGTATTATCATCAATTTATTAAATGAAAGCATTGGAGTAACTTTTTAAGAGTATAAATAGGCCAAGCCATTTGAGAAATTTTTGCCATACAATTTGAAGACAACAATACTTACTAGCATTCAAATTGAAAGTGAAATATTAGCTTAAAAGATGGGTTGGGGAATTCCAGAACAAGAGTGGAGGAAAGGTCCATGGACTCCTGAAGAAGATAGGTTGCTTAGTGAATATGTCAACTTGCATGGGGAGGGAAGATGGAGCTCTGTCTCTAGATGTACAGGTAAATTCATACTGCTTTTGCCATGTAAAGGGATATAGAATCGAAGAGAGAAAGAGAGGGAAATTTCGATCAAGTACTGTTAATTTTAAATGACGTGTCACGTTATATACTGTTTGTTCAAATAAATAAAATTTCAATCCTAAAAAATTAGACTCTCTTTATTTTAATCTCTCTATTTCAAGTGAAATCTTAACCATACTTCTTTGTTGTTAAATCCATTGAGCTTCCTAATTAATCAAATTTGTGCCAAAAAATTTGTCATTTTTGGTTTTCTCATATTGAGAGGAAGAGAAACTTAAAGAGTTTTATTTGTGCACCCTTTTGTTTTAAGTTCACTGGAAGTCAATTTAATTAGTTTATGGACTAGATAATTGAAGGCAATCCTTTCTCATCCATGAAAAATCCCACCCTATTTGACTGTGTTTAATTGATTTGTTTTGTCTTAATTACCAGGTTTGAACAGGAGTGGCAAGAGCTGCAGGCTAAGGTGGGTGAATTATCTTAGGCCTGGACTCAAGAAAGGCCAATTAACTCCTCTTGAGGAAGGCATTGTAGTTGAAATGCATGCTCTCTGGGGTAACAAGTAATGACTCTCTCTCTCTCTCTCTCTCAATTTACCATATATTACTGTTTATCAGTTTATTAATTCTATATATGCAACCACAGGTGGTCAACCATTGCTGGATACTTGCCTGGAAGAACAGACAATGAGATCAAAAACTACTGGAGAACCCATTTCAAGAAGAAAGGCAAACCCTCTAAGAAGCAAGATATGGAAAAGGCACAAACTCTGAAACAAAACCAAGCACCAAAGAAACAGGAGCAGGAACCACAGGAAGATAGCATAAAAGGGGAAACAATATCCGATGAAGACACAAGTGATGATCACATGAGGAGTGAAGTACAAGAGATGATAAAAGAGTACCCCACTTTGGAGGACCAATGTTTTTCTGTGATGTCTCAAGATGTTGCATCATGGTTGGATACAATTAGAGAGGATGACTTCTGCTTTAGCCTGTGGAACCTTGATGATCGAAAAGGCAACATGGATCATGATCATCAACCTACTGTTTTTTCTTGTGGGGTTGATTCAAATAGCTTCGACAATAATGGAGATTTCATTTTTTAACAAGGCTAGCTGATGAACCACATGACGTTAGGTAGTAATTATTAGTCCCATTGTTTTAGTGATTAAAAAAGAGAGTCCTAATTGTTTTTATTCATCCAAAAAACTATAATAAAGAGTGAATTGGTTCTGTGCATGTAACTCTTTTTGGATTCGCAATAATAAACTATGATTGTGAATTTTGCAAAAGATCTCACTCTATAGTTCTTTTGTGCCTTTGTGCATTTGTATATAGCTTGCTTTTGTTGTTGTGTGGTCTAGTTTCGGAAGTTTGTCTCAAATAATATAAGCTCTTATTCAATTTAAAGTTGAAGGAAAAGAAAGGGTCGACAGACGAAATCGTATTTCTTTTAGAAAGAAGTACATCCGTGTGTGTATAGGGGGGTGCAAGAGTACAAACACTAGTTTAAAAACTTTAAATTTTAAAGTATTATAATCTCTCTGTAAGTTTGAATTTAATCAACCATCTTGTTGGTTTTATTCCGTGCCCAATTTGCTTGTATTTCAGCAATTAGTAACCCTGTATTTAGGTGGGTTTTTTGTAAGGGTAATGAGTGAGATAGAGTGTTGAATGCTCAAGTGTGTGCAAGAAAACAGAGTCTCGTGGCTGGATCTCGCAGGTTACTCGCGGCTGCAAGCCACCAGAAGCAGCACACGTGCCAAGCATGCCATAAGTTGAAGCGTCATGCTAGCTGGAGCACTATAGGACAAAATAGGACAACTGGCCGTTCTGTTATCTCGCGGCTGGATCTTGCGACTCAGTCAAGCCGCGAGGCCAAGCCGCGAGCTAGCCCTATTTTGAAAAACCTGACGTTTCACATTCCATTCTCACCCCAGTATAAATACCCCTTATACCCACGAAAGAATGAGAGCTTCCAGAGAGAATTTTGAGAGAGAAACCCTAGAGTAAAATAAGATTGATTCATCCACAATCTTTACATAAGAGACTCTTCAAATTCCTCAACTCTCTTCCTCTCCATTGTTAAATCATTGAGAGGCATTTTACCAAAACTTTTTCTCACCATATCCATTACTGTGAGAGGGCTGTTTGGTGTTCTGGGAAGCAGTTAGGAAGGAACCAATTTACATTGGTTGATGCTATGGTCAAGTAGCGGAATCCGGGAAGTTAGAAAAGAAATAGGTTCGACGCAACCTCGTTGGAGCAAGAAGTTTGGAGGGTTTAGGTACACTGGGTAGATTAGACTTGGAGGGTCTATTGCTGTTCATGTATCCCAACTACATTTTCTAGTGGATTGTTTACCGCTTGGAGGGTGGTGGAGAGGTTTTACGCCGAGGGCTTCGGTTTCCTCTTCGATAACACATCGTGTGTTGTCCTTGTGTTTGCATCTCTTTTCCCTTTATCTTTGCCTTTTATTTTCTGCTGTGGATGTGATTTTAATTATCTTAGATTGTTTACCAATTCTGTATTAAGCTTTTGTTCATGTTCTGCACATTAATTGTTTGATATTAAACTTGAATTGGTAATTTGTAATTTGGAGGTCTAAACGTTCAAGGGTGTTTTTACACTATTTGAACTTTCACTCTCTCTTTTTTCTTTTAATTTTCATTTTTTTACCAAATATAACTCATTAATTTGACGAGTATTTAAAGGATATGTTTCTAAAGATATCATGTAAATCACTTTAATAAAATAATTTTATTTTTCAAAAAAAAAGTTTTTTTTTTTTTTGTTTTGTTTTGTTTTTGTTTTTGTTTTGTATTTAGAGAGTTTGGGATACAAGAATACATTTTTTTTCCTATCCATTATAAGAAAAATTCTAAGATTTATTTTTATGATTAAAAGTTAGGATATGTTATACTTTGTCATCTATAAGCATAAGATTCTTTTTTTATTATTATCTGGTATTGTTATTATTGTATTTCTCTTTTAATACAGTATACACATTGAGGCATATAGAAGTAATATTTATCTTTTAGTGTATTTAAAATTAATTGATTTGTATACCTTTTATGTTTTTAAAAATATTATCCTACTCTAACATGTAATCTTTAATATTTGTTTAACAAGAAAAATCTTGATTTAAAATATTTAAAGAATATTATTTATCATTAATACCAAATGAACACAAATATTTGTATTAAATTATATAATCTGAATTGATGGAATTTTCATAATTCTATGAGAAAATTAAATGTGTGTGTTGGTGTTCGTGCATGCATGTGTTAGTGGATTTAAAAATTATCGATATATCTAGCTTGTCTCCTACTAAAATAAACCTCTGGCTTCACCACTGTTAAGGTAAAGAGGATGAGGTGAGGAGGAAGGTGGAGAAGAGGATTATTTTTGTGATAGTTAGTTTACACATAAAACGATGCCAATGGGAGTAAAAGAGAAGGATCATCTTCATTTGAAATGGATTTGTTTGGATTAAATATTGCAAATTTAAAATCTAATGACATATCTTTTAAAATTTTAAATGACATAACTCTTTATACACAGATAAATTCAAGAAATAATGTCTTAACTTTGATATAAACGAAAAGAGAATCCATACTTTATTTTATTAATTGAATTCTTGAAGTATTTGCAGATATATTTTCCTTCTATGCTTATGCTTCATACATTTATGATAACTAGTTAGTAATCTATGTAATAAATAAGAATGTTTAATAAAAGTTTTTTTTTTTTTTGGGTTTAAATATGAAATTTATAATTATGTTAATTGTTAATAAGTATTTTATGATTGTCTTTGTAAATCGAATTATCTACTCTGTCATATATTTAATGAAATTATGGCATGATGAATAGAATTTTTAAAACTTAAAACATATTATAAAAATAAGGACATGTAAGATTGTAAGACTCCACAACTTGTGTGATATAATACTATTATGAGGTTAGCCAAAAGTAAAATTTTTTCAATTCTATATAAATATTAGTTGATCCCGTGCAATGGATGGGGAAGTTTAATGTAATATACTTTTTTCTCTCTCTCTTCTATTTATTTATTTATTTATGGTCTAAATAGGAAATTTGATCATCATGATAGTTATTAATTGATATATATTATTATTATTTTTTTTTTGGTATACGGAACCATATATTCTAACATTAGGAATTTATATGATTGTGTTTGTATATTAAATTATATATTCTACTCTTTAAAAAAATATGTTATACCTTGCAAGATTCTAATGGAGGGTTTAAATATAAATAAAATTTAAATTCAATTAAAATATATACATTTGAATAATGATTTGTAAAATGGTGAGGTCTAAAAAACTTATGTGGCATAATATTATGAGATCAATCAAAAATTAAATAGTTTTAATTATATATATATATATATTAGAGATTATAAATAATATTTTTGAATATATCTACTTTTTAGGTTTCTTTGAGAAATGGAAAAGAAATAATAATTAGGTGCACAGTTTTTGAAAGTTTCTACCTCTACTAATACTCGAAGTTAAAGAAATTATTCATTCTTTTTGGGGGATCACATCAGTAATGCCTAGTGGTCCCCCCTCTTAATAATATAATGATATATGTCCAAATTAACGGAGTAAGATCCAATTACAATCCTAATCATACCATAAAAAAAGTAAAAAAAATAAAATTTATCACCACTTCTTCCAACTCCAATGCAGCAGATATGTACCAAAATGGGTTTACGTGCACTATTTTTGGTGGTGCAAGCTGCAAAGTATTTATTTATTTTTGGATGGTGTGATTAGGATTGTTATAGGAATCTTAGTCAGTTAATTTTGTCATATATCACTATATTATTCGGTGAGGGGAACACTAAACTTTAATTGTTGAGGTGGTCCTCCAAGAAGAATGAATAATTTCTCATACCATTTGAACAATATTTTCACAGCTTCCTCAAATATTACAATATGTACATCATACAGTGTTGGTGAAGAGTGGCCTGCAAAAAATACAGCTTTTGTGTCAATAGTGTCCCGGCAGAATCATATATTTGGGATCCATTATGCAGATCATCTTGTCTCCATATAGCATTCGCAACTTTGTCTCAATGAACCCAATGCCGACAAGTTTGGGTCCCATTTGAGGAATCGAAGCATATGGTGAGGAAATGAGGAACTAAGAGTTAGGGTTAGGGTTAGGGCTGCCAATTTTAAATCGAAGATACTTCTGAAATAATTAGGCCAAGTTCTCTGTGCCACCATGTCACAAAGCTCTATCAAGACCTCCATTTTTTATTTTTTATTTTTTAAGTTTCAATGTGTAGTTTTGATGCTTGATTGAGAATTAGGTTTAATAATTTGGAATTTCAAAAGAATGTTCCTTACTAGCTTGATTATTATTTGTATCTAATTCTATAGGTTTTGGATATCCATTGATTTGGATGCTATCGTTTTTGTATATTCGGGTTATGATTTGATTATCGGGGCTGATTCTAAGGTGGGGTTTGGATTGGGCGTCTGCGTTTACAAATGCGCGTTTTTTTTTTTTTTTTTTTTTTTAGCCGTAGTTATTGACTTTCAGAGACAAATTTCACTGTTTATGAACAACGCATGCACTGTTCATGCATTTAAAAATATTAAAAATTGGTCCCACGGCATTATTCATACATTTAAAAATTATTTTGCTACAGTATTTTCAGTTTTCAGTTTTCAATTTCAGCAACAATAAGTTCAATCCAAACGGACCCTAAATATATAAATTTGATTTTTTAAAAAATATAATTGTATCTAATTTTAGTGTAATATTATTTCTCTCTTTTCCCCTTAGTTGTTTGCAAAGTACAGGGCTTGGTTTGAGGTAATATTTTAAGATTTTTAAAAACTCTCAAGCAAGCCGGAGCATTCCTATGTTTAGTTGCAAATATCCAATTTTACATAATACATATACATAATTTTTAGACATATAAATTCTGTACAAAATAAATAAAAAACTGTGTTCTAGGTTCTTCCTAGAAAATATTATATATCTCTTTTTTTTTTGGTTATGTGTGTTAAGGATAAACTCCTACTCCAAAAGAAACAGAGTAGCTCCCCAAATTAGTTTGGAGAGAAACACTTCAAACTTTTCATATATATATATATATATATATATATATTTGTAAATTTTAAAAATTTAACTGTTAAATTTCATGTTTCTTATGTTTTTAACATGGATATCAAATTTCGTTCAAATTAGATGTTATTTATTATTCGATCAATTAACTTATTTTTTATACACATTTTTAGATCACAAAAAAATAAAATTTTAACATTTGTTTGATGACATAGCAATTGATTTTTTATATTCTTAAAATTTTGCAAACATGAAGGATATAATAAGCATATTCAATCCAACGATTAGATTTTTAAAATTTATACTCAATATAAAGATATATAAAAAGTTTGAACGGTTTTTCTTTAAACTAATTTGAAGAGAAATTTGTTTCTCCAAAAGAGCTAAACCTCATTTTGAAAATGACAAAATTTGGCGGCTACAATTTTGCTCAATATCTTTTTATTGAATATGAATTTGACAAATCTACCATTAGATTATATTTTCTTCTAATATCCTTCATATTTGCCAAATTTTCAAAAAAATCCATGATCAAAAGTTGTGTCATCTATCAAATGTATAAATTTTAAATTTTAAATTTTTGTAATTTAAAATTATGTATAAATAATAAATTTATGAATCAAATAGTAAATAACATCTTATTGGCATAAAATTTAACATGTATGTTAAGAACATAAAAAATATGGAATCTAGCGGTTAAATTTTCAAAATATGTGAACACGTTAAATTTTTTTTCTTTTTTTTTGGGTGTTGTCACCAAACTTTGTGCATTTGAAAATAAAAAAGTGTCACTTAGCTTCAAAGTCTTGTAACTACTTATATTGGTTACATGAATTGTTCTTCAAATTTTCAATCTTTTTGGGAGTATATTTTGTGCCTAACCATTGCTAAACTTGTATAGATACTTTTTTAAAATTAGGTCTATATAGGGTTTCATTCTTTCTCAGATCATTGATTATATGGCCTTTTTTTTCCAAATTAATTAGAATATAGAAAGAACAACAAGAATATTCCTCTGAAGCGAAAATATCTCCCATTTTTTTTTCCCCGACCTCCCTTTGAAATAAAATAAAAATTATTGGCATTAGGTGGGGAAGGCATCTTTTTCTTCCCTTTTGTTCGTTTACAACTATAAAGAACTAGATGCAAATAGTTAGGAAATTAGGAAAAGCCATTATGAAAAAAGTGATTCCATATTCCCATTGACCCCCTCCTACAAAGTGCAATTTTTTTTTAGTGGATGTATAAACAAATAATTTTGAATAATCATCAACCTAGACACAAACTTCAAAAGAGAATTGGGTCTTCTCTAATTGTTTGACGCCTTATGTGCATGTCATAATTCTCCTTTATAGGTGAGACCTCTATGGTGGAGTTCACAATAATGCACGGTAATGATGTATAATATGAAAGCATTTTCTAATTGAAAAAGAAATGATATCGGAGCTTGAAATACCATCAAAGACCAATTCTAGTTGAAATACAATTGAGCAGCCAATAATGGCTACTAGTAACTTTTGTGGTATAGCTACAAATCGACTTGTCTTAAAAGCAAAAAAAATTATTAATAATACAGTTAAAGATGAGATTAGCCAAACAAATTATGCCACAAATTGAATACTACAATTGAGGGGTAAGGTAAGGATAAACTTTGCTTAATTCCAAATGCATTGGCCAGATTACTACATTAATTTATATTTAGTGGAAGGTACTTGGAGTTGGACTTCAAAAGTTGGATATTGAAAAAGATCAGGCTATTCATAGATGAGTAAATATCTAAAATAAAAATATATATAGAAAGCAAGTATCCATTATTGCAGTCAAAAATTCAAATTCCACGGGGAATGTCAGATAATTAAAAATATTAAAAAAAATTAAAAGCGAGTGAGATTTGAGAAGTCATTGGCTTCTAAGTTCTAACAGCTTTTGCTATAGAACATCAAAATAGACTAAATTAAAGCAAAAAAGAGCAATAATATAGATAAGATAAGATTAGTCAATGAAGTCATATGCCACAAATTGAATCCCACAATTTGATGGGTAAGGAATAAGGATGAATTGTACTAAAATCCAATTGAATTGACGGACCAGACTATTGCATGTATTAATTTAAATTCAGCGGAAGGTACTTCAACTTAGACATGGCAAAACGGGCAGGTCAAGTTGTGTTTGGGTTGGGTGAATCGGGTTTACAGGTTAATCGGGTCGCGGGTCAAAACATGTCATTTTTGAATGGGTCAATTAGGTTACGGGTTGGGTCGGGTCGGGTTGACTTGTATTTTTCAAACGAGTTTTTTTTTTTTTTTTTTTTTTTTTTTTTAATTACAAAATCAAATCAATGACAACCTGTTTAGAGAGAATGAATAAAATCAATTGTTAGGGTACTTTTTTTCTTACACCGAACTTTATTTGAGTACCACCTATTTATACCACTATAAGTTATTGGGTTTTCCCAAACATTTTTTGGCTCTATTATTATGTTAATCATAAATATTTCATATCTCATTATCTAAATTGGGTCATGATATAAACTATCACAAAAAGCCCAAAAAACTCCTATTTTATCCAATTTTATTATCATCATTTAGCTAAGCCCAAAACCGGCCCTATGAACCCAATACACACATCTTATTCTATTTAAAGTCCAAGAATACTTATGCTTGGCAATATTTGAAAAGAACATGACTCAAATCCATGGCAAAACAATTTTATCAATGGAATTCAAATCCATAATCAAAGCCCATGGTTTGAAACCATGGCGATTTATTTATCCAAAACCCAATTCACATTGGCAATATCAAAACCCAATCCTCATTGGCAACATCAAAAGCCCAACTTACGTTGGCACTATTAAAAGCCCAAGCTAATTACTTGACACTATTTATCGAAAGCCCAATGTTATCAATACTTGACAAAATACTATATCATAATTATTTCACCTAAAAGTCCAATAATGAACAATACTTTAGATTCTTAAACCTATTAGTATAATATTACAAGCTCATAGGAATTTATGAATTATCTACTCTCAAAACCCATGGCGATCATCTTATAAAAGCCCATGGAAAGATATGATTATTAGACCCATGACATTTATTTATTTCATATTATAAACTCATGCTCACTATCCATCTTACATCACAACATTCATAATATTTATTACCAAAACTCATGGTAATTATTCATCCTACATGTTCATTATGATTATCTATAGAGAAACTCATGAAAACATCACATTATTCCATTATAGTGATTGTTACCATATTTATTTAAAACCCATGATAAATATTATTCTCAAGAAAAAATATTGGAGGTCATTATCATTTACAAAGTAATTCATAGCAAAATTTATGAGAAACTATACAAGTTGTTATTTAAAGTCCATGTAAATTAATACCCAAAATCTATCATAAATATTTATTAAAGCTCATGGATTCATTTTATTTCCACTAACAACTAAAGCCCACGAGGAGTAAAAAACACATGGCAAAGCATGTTTTTAATGCCCATTTTGTAGGCCCAAGAATCTCATGAAGTAGGGAACAAGCCCAAGCAAAGAAAGGGCTATGTGGCCCAAATAAAAGTGCTGAAATGGAGCAAAGTTCCAGTCCAAAAAGGTCCCCAACAAGAGGCTTGAAAGTGGGCAACCAACCCTTGTTCATCCCTAACCAAAGAAACAACTAGAGCCCCCTACAAGAGGACCAAGCCTTTGAGGATGAACTAGGGGCTGTCTCATCAGTTTTCTGCCACCCTTTACCTAACGTGAACAGTGCCCAAGGGCTGTCATATCAGTTGAAGTCAAAAGGATGAAGGGACTCCATCATCTTCCTCAAGACTGTACCTTCAGCGGAAGGGGAGCTGAAACCAAATTATCTAAACTTCAACAAATTGATACTATAAATGTTAAAAATGTTCAAGACGTGATTCATGTGCCAAGCCCATGAATCCTAAAGGGGAAAAGTTGGGAACATGTGGTTTGGAGGGCATAAAGGGATCTCCAACGGAACCCTCTGAAGTGGGCTTAAACTTTGACACCTGGCTTGGGGTATTGAATCCTACTTCCTAGGGTCCAAATCTCAGTTGTAACACTATGATTCTTCCTTAATACTTGCCTTAATCCCATTGGATGAACACAATCTCAGCAATTTTAGCATTTAATGCAAAGTTACTCCAAATACTACCTTGCCAAAAGAAGCAAAACAGTCCCAAAAGCAAATCTCTCATTTTTAGGCCAAATTCAGGTTATTAATTCAGCTGACCTGCTCCCCTGAATCAAACCTACGTTTTTTTTGGATGCTTGTTAATTAATGTTTCTCTAAACTCCATTATAAAAGTATAAGCACCTCAGCCCACAAAGACAGCTACTCCCTCTGAAACCCCTGGTCTATTTGCCATTTTGCTAGTAGTTTAGCTCTCCTTAAGCTCACTACTCATCCCCCTCAGCCCACATTCATCTAACCTTAGACATTCTTTCCTCTCTTTTACACAATCATAGCTCATAAATGCCTCTCACTACTCATCCCCCTCAGCCCACATTCATCTAACCTCAGACATTCTTTCTTTTCTTTTACACAATCACGCTCATAAATGCCTCCCACTACTCACAAACAGACCACTACTCACAAAAAGCCTTAACCTCAGAGTTAATCTCATCCCACTCACTCAAAATAGCCCATATTGTCTCATTCATACCTTATGAACACACACTCACCAAAATCTTAGTCTAATACTTGTTGCACTAAGCTGGGATCCCTCTCTCCCTTCATTCCATTCTATTTTTCCTCTTTTATTTGTAACAATGAAGCCTTTAATCCTTGTTTAGTATTATTATGACGAAGGCCATAATGCTTTGGAAACTATCTCTTCCTATGGAACTTTTAATTTTTACTTTTTATTTTACAGTCGAAGGATATAATATATATGTAACAAGGCGAAAACCACATTTTCGTCCATACATTTCCACGCGATTCCACTTTGGTCCCTAACTTTTATTTCCACCACTTTTAGTCCCTATCCTGAAAAACGCGTCTCGTTTTTGTTCCTACTGTTACATTAGAAACAGAAAATGCATACATGGCAAACAGAGTGCACTGTTGGTACACTAAAAGCTGACTAAGCCATTAAAATAATAATAAAAAATGTTATTTGGCATTAAAAATGCCACATCAGCATCTAAATTAAAAAAATTAATTTATTAATTTTTACTAAATAAATAAAAATCAAAACAGAAATAAAAATAAAAATTCACATGAATTAAGATCTAAAAGTATCTTGAACAAGAACACCAAGAATACCAACCCAGACTTAAGATCTCAAAATTGAAAACCAAAAATCACTAACCTAGAAACACAAACACAAACCCAGCAACAGATCAACCAAACCAAACACAAAAGCAACAAACACAAACCCAGCAACTGATTTTTCTTGTCAACCAAACACAAAAACAGCAAACCTTGAATGGGGTTTAATGGTTTAAAGGTTCTTTTCATTCTGTACTCGTCAGAGAGAGAAAAGTGACCTAGAAAGAAGATCGTAGAGAGAGAGAGAGAGAGACGCACGCACGCACATATTTTCTCAAGCACTTTGAAATGGCTTCAAGACCCATTGTTCCACAACAACCCAGAGGTATTCCTTTGCTCTCTTTCTCTTTTTCTTGAATATTAGTAATGATTTTTCTTATGTGAATATGAGACTCTTTTTGGGTTTTCAATTAAAGGTTTGTCTTTTGATTAGCATGGTTCATTTTTGTTTGATACCCATTTGTTAATTCGAACTCTTATGGGGAAAATAGTACGGATTTGATTATTCTTGGTGGGTTTCTTTCTATCTAAAATTATTTTCTTTATTTATCCGTTTTGATTTTGTTTTTATTTTTTGGTGGAGTTGGCTAATCTTTGATTTGATTTTTACATATTTATTGATCTTTCTTTGTTTTTCTTTGGCCTTTTTATTCAGATTTATCTGGGTTCACTGAGTTTTTATTCCCAATTGTTGATCTTGATCCAAAGGGAACGTTTTTCATTTGTTAATGGTTGTTTGTTAAAATTTTTGTTTGGCTTCTGAGAAAACTGACAAGAAAAAAAAAATTAAACGTAAGAACAAATTAACAGACTGATGGGTCTCTTTCCTCTACTCCTATCACCAATCTTTTGCTATCTGATATAACCGTTAAATCGATTGCTTTTCAGGTTGAAAGTTATGTTCTTTCTTATTGAAATTTCCTTTCAATTTTTATAGGAGAGGCAGGAGTTGGAGGGGCTAAGCAATAACCGAAGAAGAATGTTGCAGTCGAAGCAAGCAACCGCAAAGCACTTGGAGATATTGGGAATTTGGCAACAGTTAGAGGAATTTCTGGCACGCAGAGACGATAAGAACACAAAATAGGAACACAAAATCAAATTCCAGAAATCCATTAAACCCCATTCAAGGTTTGTTGCTTTTGTGTTTGGTTGACAAGAAAAATCAGTTGCTTGGTTTGTGTTTGTTGCTTTTGTGTTTGGTTTGGTTGATCTGTTGCTGGGTTTGTGTTTGTGTTTCTGGGTTTGTGATTTTTTGTTTTCAATTTTGAGATCTTAAGTCTGGGTTGGTGTTCTTGGGGTTCTTGTTCAAAATACTTTTAGATTTTAATTCATGTGAATTTTGATTTTTATTT
This sequence comes from Quercus tomentella, assembly GCA_028535165.1. Taxonomy (NCBI): domain Eukaryota; kingdom Viridiplantae; phylum Streptophyta; class Magnoliopsida; order Fagales; family Fagaceae; genus Quercus; species Quercus tomentella. The sequence goes on along the minus strand of JAPQVY010000155.1, from coordinate 61,627,604 downwards.
CTGTTTTGATTTTTATTTATTTAGTTAAAATTAATAAATTAATTTTTTAAATTTAGATGCTGACGTGGCATTTTTTAATGCCAAATAACATTTTTTATTATTATTTTAATGGCCACGTCAGCTTTTAGTGTGCCAACAGTGCACTCAGTTTGCCACGTGTGGATTTTCCGTTTCTGATGTAACAACAGGGACAAAAATGAGACGTGTTTTTCAGGATAGGGACTAAAAGCGGTGGAAATAAAAGTTAGGGACCAAAGTGGAAATCGCGTGAAAATGTAAAGACGAAAATGTAGTTTTCGCCTATGTAACAATTGAACTTTTCCCTCACATTGATGTAATGATGGCTGAAAGTACAATGAACTCTCCTGATCGAGACATGCAAGGACCCTCAGGAGTTAACACATTCCTAAACTTATTTAATCATTGATCATTGGACTGTTTAAATTTGTTTTTTCTGGACTAAGTATAATTTTACCCTTACCGCTGGAGGACTGATTTGAACTATGATGCTGTAAAAAGACTAATAATATAACAAACTAACAACAGGAACGTGTTTATTGTGCTTTGTTGTTGTCTTCTTGTCAAAGTGCAGCCTCTATCTCTTGCTTGGGCGGGCTTACACTACACCGAAAGCCTTTGGGTTTTATTTCAAGAGCCCATCGTCGAGTTTTGACTTGGCTACCCCATATTCTATTTAGGAATATCAAAATTTCCCCCTCAACATTAATTAAACAAATCAAAAACAATTCTGACAGTTTTGAGCATGAAGAAAATTCTTTATAGTCATAAATTTATGATGGAAAAAGTCTTCAATGTTAATAACTCACTGTCAAAATGCATGTAATTACAAGTTTACAACTTCAAAAAGAGATAGATCTTAAGGAGTACTAAAAAGTATATATTTTAAGTTTACATCACTAATAATATCATTCCCATAAAAAAAAAAATTACATGTTAGGTTATCAGTCTCCTTAAGTGCACATGTTCCTATTGCATTTAAAATAATAGTAAAGTAGATTATTTAGAAAGATAAACTAAACAAAAAAAAGTTTTAAAAATAAACATAACATATTAAGTAAAGAAGAATAAGTAAATATTTTATAAAAATTACACCTCAATCTCAATCTACTCAACGTTGGTAGCAGATTTAGCACTGCAAATATTCATACTTGCAAATTGTAGCTCAAGTTGGCCAATTTCATCAGCATCTTCATCTACAATACAATATTTTAATATAACTTAAGGTACCATGAAAGCAAATCAATAAAAAATTAAAATTATATAATTATGACTATAAATAAATTAAATTACCTTCAAATCCATATAGCCAACTTTTAGTACACAATGTAGTTTCCACATTCTCAGGTAAAAGACGTGATCAATATGGAGTAAGAATTTTTTTTCCAGTGCTAAAACTTGATTTAGAAGCAATAGTGTTTATAGGAATGCTCATGAGATCCTGTGCCATTAAAGAGAACTCTGGAAACCGATTGTAATTCTCTTTCCACCAAGAGAGAACTTCCAACTTTGAATTTTTCTTTTTGCTAAGTCTAGGCTCTTCTAAATACAAGTCCAACTGAGATTTTTTTGTTTTGGCACCATGACCACTTTCATAATGCTCAAATTCCTAATCATAAAAAAAAAAAATTGCAATGAAAAATAATACCACACAACATTACAATCTTTATTATTAAAAAACATAGCACAACATATACCAAACAAAATGCAATTCACTTACATCATCTTCCTTATTTTCATCATCATTAGGATCATCCACAGCACCACTAGTATGACTAGAACTCCCAACACAAGATGAAACATTTGAAGTGGCCATAGGCTTGGGGCATTCATATTATGAAAAAAGCTTATACAATGTAGTTTGAACGCTCTCCACCTTCATTTCAGCAATGTGTTCAATTGGCTCTATTTTCTTGAAAGTAAAGTCCACATAATCTAACTTAGACCTTGGATCAAGAACAATGGCACAAGCTAGCACCATACTATAACAATCCCAATATTTGTCAAATTTACCTTTCATCTATTCTGCCATATTACTGATAAATGAATCTTGGCTCTCCATTTCTTCAAGTAAGAGCAATTCAAATTGAGACACTCCTTGAAAATATAAATTTGTTGTAGGGTAATCAGTTCCAGAAAATAAAGTTGTAATGTCATTGAAAGGTTTCAAAAACCGAGTTATCCTTTCAACTCTATTCCATTAATCCCTTGATGGACAATGCTTGAAATTAGCATCTTCCTCTGCTAAACGGTTCAACATAGAATGATATCTCATAGCACTGTCAATCATGTCATATGTTGCATTCCATCTCGTACACACATCTAAACGTAAACCCTTTGTTTTCTTCATACCAACTATCTTGGCACATTCATCAAATCTGCACATTCTACTCTCTAATCCTTTAAGATATTTCACAGTTTCTCGGATCTTAATCATCGAGTCATCTATTACTTTCAATCCTTTGTGAACAATAAGATTCAATATATAAGCACCACAACGCACGTGAAAAAAGATACCATCACATAACAATAAATCCCCCTCATTAAGCTTTTTCTTTATAAAATCTTGGCAATTATCATTATTAGATGCATTATCTAAAGTAATGAAAAATATTTTTTTCTCAATACCCCATTCTTCCAAGAAACTTAAAATTTTCTCCAATAAAAGAGTTCCTGTGTGTGGAGATGGCATATGACAAAAATTTAAGATGATGTTTTTCAATTCCCAATTCTCATCCACATAATGCGCCGTAAGACGAATAGATCCCTCACTTGTAACAGAGGTCCATAAATCCGAAGTCAAACATATTCTACTAGGAATTGATTTCGACTTATTTTTAACGTCATCTTTCTCTTTCTTGTAAAGTTTTAGAACATCAGCTTTTGAAGTATTCCTAGAAATATGTTTAACATCTGAATTTAGACATCTGAAAACTTTTCTAATGCCCTCATACTCAACAAAGCTAAATGGTAAATTATGTTTAATAATAGCCTCTGCTAACATCTCACGAAACTCTTCTTGAGTTATCTTGTTTTGTAACACCCTGCCCTGTTCTTCACCATCTTGTTTTACTTCATTTTGTTTTAAGCATTTGAGAAGATGGCGATGCAATTTTGATGTTCCATTATGACTATCTGCCAAAATTTTTTTCCCACACCATTAACAAATAGCCTTACTTAACCCTTCTTCATCAATAGACGATTTCACAAACTTAGTCCAAACTGATGAAGTGTGTTGTTTTTCTTGTTTTTTTTTTTTCCCTGAAACTCTTTTTGGTTTCTTAAACTTTGAATTTGAATTAACTTTTAAAGATGATGAAGGATTAGTAGAAGTATCCATAATAATAGCATCATCATCACTTTCCAAATTTACAGCTGGAGAAGCAGCTGTACTCTAATTATCAAAGCAAAATATATAATTAAAATTAAAATTCTAGTCTATTTAAAACATCTAAAGAAACTGTGAATATTACTAGACATTCATCCAAATGACAATGAGTCAATGACATTTTCAATTTTTTCAACAATCAAACACATAAACAATTAAATATAATGCTAGCAGAGCAGTATACTATTGCTAAATCATAATATTAAAAAATCAATCCAAAAACAAAAAACATTTAGGGCTTTAGGAGAATGATGAAAAGGATTTAACTTACCTTCACCATAGTTGATGATCTGTGATTGTGCTCCTCTTAAATGGGTCAGCAGGTGGCGAGATCAAGGCTGTGGCCTATGGGTGGCGAGAGACAAAGAAGTGAGAAAGAAAAGCAATGGAGTGTGGAGCATATATGGCGAGAAAGAGGAAGCTTGGTCTGAAGATTTAAGGGCTAAATGAAGAGAAGATAAAAGAAAAATATAAGAGAAAATAGTAGAGGCGGAGAAAAGAGTAGAGGCCGCGCAAGAGTGAAACTGAAACACTTCTCTGAAAGACTGAAATTGTGAAAGCTCTTAATGGTTTGTGCCTTTGTGGACTACATCTACTACAAGCTCTTAAGTCTAGCCATTTACTGTGTTAGTAAATAGTGAGTAGTGACTTAGTGTACTAGACTACTAGTGAGTCTAGTGTAGTAGTGTGTGAGCTCAGAGAGCTATGAAGTGTCGTATCAAATTGAATGAGATTTTTTTTTTTTTTTTTATAAATGGGTTGTCTTGTCTCATATCTGTGAAGTGTAAACATCTATCTATAATCTATTGGCTTCGGTGTTTTGTGCTTTATGCACCTAGCATCAGAATGTAGTCTAAATATTTTTTTAGCGAATTTTTTTTAACGGGTCAGGTCACAGGTTATCCGGGTTAGGTCGGGTCGGGTTGACCCGCAAAAAAATCGGGTCGAGTCACGGGTCAACCCATTTTTGCTTTGGTAAAAAAATTCAGGTTCCAATCAGGTATTTTTCAGGTGGGGTCCGCAAATTCTGACCCGTTTTGCCATGTCTACTTCAACTATAAAAGTACATAAATAACAAAAGCTATAAAAGTAGAATATTGATAAAAATCAGGTTGTTAACTAAGTTTCACAAAATGAAAATGTAGATTTTTTTTTTTTTTTTGGGTAAACAGGAGAATATATTATAAACTACCCAAAGGGAACAACTATTTGAGGACGAGTCCTTTCATAGTATATGCCAATATTATCATAAAACAAAAGCATAACAATGTCTGCAAGTGGACTATCATGGATTACAAAGTCTTGCTAGGTGATAGGACCTCTTCGAGCTAGTGCATCGGCACACTTATTGGCTTCGCGAAAGCATTACATCATCTTCACCTGCAGAACTTGGTTGATGAGAGCCTTGCAATCCATAATAAGAGGAGCGTGGCTTAGATTATAGTTATGCTCATTCAAAACCCAGTCCAGAATAACTTTTGCATCTACTTCTATCTCTAAAGCCACAATATTAAGAGAAATTCATAAGGATAGACCATCCCTAAGAGCCCATAATTCCACTTCCACACTCGAAGAGGTTCCAATGTTACGAGTAAACCCTTTAATCCACACTCCATTAGAGTCTCGGGTCAATCCACCGCCACTAGCTCTTCCCGGATTTCCCAATGATGAACCATCCAAATTCTGTTTATACCACCCAGTACTTGGGCTATTCTATCTAACCAAAACCACCTCTTTGATCAACCTCCTACCTGCCTTGCCAGCGCAGAACATGTACTCACAGGCAGCTTGAATAATGTTTTTATACAGATTCTGGTTTAGCCGATTCTCCTTGAAGGCCACATCATTTATGTGCAACCACAATTTCCATACCGTAAACAGAAAGAGGATATTCTAGGGAACTAGTTCAATCTTGTAAGAAGTTAGCTTCGCATTTTTTTTTCTAACCAATCACATAAACCCCTGCTATAGAAGTCCTGGACATGACCATGTATGCGAAGCTTTTCCCAAGTTGATTTAGCTAATATGCAGTCCCTGAGCACATGAAGGATGGACTCCCTCCCATTGTTGTAGATTCGGCACTGGGCATCTTGAATAATACCCCTCTCTTGAAGGACTTCTCTCATTGGTATACTATGAAGAAAGCATTTCCATGTAAACATTTTGATTTTTGGCATCAAGTCAATCTTCCAAATCTACTTCCCATCAAAAGTATTAGAGGTCTCACAATCTCCTCTAGCAATGGCATAGGCACTCTTTTCCTCGAAGTCTCCTGATGGGGAGGAAGCCTAGACAATTCTGTCTTCACCCCAGTGATTGGTTGGGAAAGGAATAGCTTTTAGAAGAAGGGCAAGCTTGTTAGGGATTTCAAGGGAGCATCTAGAAAAATGCCAACTTCCTTCATTTCTCATATCTCTCACCAAACAGTGCTCCTTATCTCTCTTTAGAGGGCCTTCAATCATGCTTCTAACATTCCTAGTTGACAGCCACTTATTATGCCAAAAATTTAGATTGCTATTTGCACCAACCTTCCACTTTATTCCTTGCGCAAAAATATTAACACCACACTTCATTCCCATCCAAACATTGGATCCACTTCGCTTCGGATTTCTATATTTAATACTCAGCACTCTCGCCCAGTCTTTGTCCTTTTCCATTCTATACCTCCAATTCAACTTCGCAAGTAAGGAAAAATTCTTCGACTTAGTAGCTTGCCACCCAAGCCCTCCTTCCTCTTTAGACTTAGTTATTTTGCTCCAACTAATCATATAAATCTTCTGTTTGTCCTGGGTGGATCCCCAAACAATATTTCTAGTCGCTCTATCCAGCGCCTTAAGGATACGACCGGGCAAGAGAGTGTTTTGCATTACATAAGTCGATATTGTGGTGAGCACAGACAACCTTTCCTGCAAAGGAGCGCAGATGCCCTTTCCAGCCAGCAAGTTTGGCTTGCACTCTCTCTATTATAAAGTCAAAGTCCCTGCTACTAGAACCAAGTTGCTTTAGAAGAAAGTTGAGATATTTACCCAGCTTGACCGTTGACCGAATTCCCAACACCTCACACAGCTCTTCCTTATCACTGATAACCACATTGGGAGAGAAATAGGCCCTAGATTTCTCCTTATTAATCTTCTGCCTAAAAACACCACAGAACCCCTCAAGGGCATCCATCATATACAAAGACAATTCTTCATGTTAGCTTTGGCAAATAACACAAGATCATCCGCAAAGAAAAGATGGGAAATAGCAAACCCTCCCCTCGAAACTCTGACTAGATCCCATAACTTAGCATTACACTTGTCTTGAATGAAAAAGACCAACACCTCCATACACATGATGAAAATATAAGGAGATAATGGGTCTCCTTGCCTAATTCCTCTAGAAGGGTTGAAGGACTCCAAGGCACCCCCATTAAATAACACCTCGATGCTGGAAGTTGAAATGCAGCTCATAATGACCTTACTCAAGAAAGGAATATTGGACAAAGTAAGAGTATCTCTAATAAAGCTCCATTCGAGCCTATCATAGGCTTTCTCAAGATCAATTTTCACTGCCATATAGCCCACCTTACCTTTCTTTAAGCTCATCGTTTGTAGCAGCTCCTGCACAATGATGGCATTATCAGCACATTTACGGCCAGGAACAAAGGCCTCTTACATAAGAGATATAAGCCTATCTAGATAAGGTCGTAGTCTAAAAACTATGACTTTCGAGATAACTTTGTAAACTGTGTTGCATAGGCTAATGAGCTTGTAGCTCCCAAGAGAATCAGCTCGTGAATGTTTGGGAATTAAGGTAATGAGGGTCTTGTTTACATAGGATGGAATACATCTCGTCTCAAATACCTTTTTTAACCAAATCCATAACTGACTTCCTTGTGATCATCCAAAATCTTTGATAGAACCTTACATGCAGCTCGTCCAGCCCAAGAGCTTTAAAGGCTTTCAAGGCCCACAAACCATCCTTAATTTCTTTTTCCTCTACCAGAATGGACAAGGCTTGGGCTTCCTCTTCAGACAAACGGATAGGCCAGTTAGGGATGTCCCATGTTCTCCTCTATGAATCCTCCATACCCATGGTGTAGAGATCCATGTACCACCTTCTGATATACTCAGCCACCTCTAATTCTTCAATAATACAATTCCCCATTCTATATTTGAGGCTAGTGATTCTATTCCTTCTCCTTCTATTAATAACAGAAGCATGATAAAAAGAGGTATTGTGCTCACCCAGCACCAGCCAATTAAACCTAGATTTCATCGCTCAAAATTTATCAATAAGCTCTTTGACCTCAACATACTCCTTCCTCAAATTTCTATCTAACTCTAAGAGGAATTCACTTGGTCTATTAGCTAAGGCTCGTTGCACTCCATTCAGCCTAGCTTTAATCCTCTTTCTACGAGTAAACAGATTCCCAAACACCTCTTTATTCCACCTTTTAGCAGATATGGTGAAGGATTCAACTACAATTTCAAGGTTTTGACCTCCTCTCTACGCATCTCGCACAATCCCAGGGAAGTCCGAATGAGATAGTCACCCAGGTTGAAATCTAAAAGGCCTCGTTAGACCTATACCCAAGGGCTTCTCCAACTTAACCATGATAGGGCAATGATCAGAATTAACTCAAGTGAGATGCTCAATAGTTGCCTCCGGATATAGTAATCTCCAACCAACGTTGCAAAACCGGGATCCAATCTTTCCTTGATGAGGTCCGACAAATTCCGTAAATTAGTCTAAGTAAACCTCGGCCCAACAAACCCCATATCCATAAAACCGCACTCATTAAGGAAATCCTAAAAAAGTTTGGCTTTATAAGCATTAATCGGCCTTCCACCTAGTTTCTCCTCACTACTAAGCAATTTGTTAAAATCTCCAAGCATGATCCATGGCAAATTATGAGTAGCATTGACCAAAGAAAGATTATACCAAAGAATACATCTTTCAGCTAGCTAGGACTTGCATAAATAGCAAAAATAATCAAAGAAAGATTAAAACTACACACCTTAACAAGGGCATGGACATCTTGTTCAGTCCAGGAGAGATGAGTAACCTCTATTGCATCAGAATTCTATAGCAGCTAGATCCCTCCCGCATATCCAATGGTGTCTTTTCTTTGCTCACCTCGGGCCTCCCACTATTCCCATTTGTCTTATGTCTCGGGTCACTCAAAGGTGCCTGGGCCTCTAACTTGTCCATCATAAGCCTATTTGGTCGAACCAAACTAGAGGAACCAATCTGGTTTGATTTGGTTGGGTCCTCTGGTTTCATTCATTTTGGTCTTGTCTTCCTTCGATTGACAACCATCCAAGGCCCATAGCCATCTTCATCATTACCCTCAGCTTCCACTTCTTGTGTGACCATAATGCCTTCCTCTCGATGTTAAGTCTCAACAGCTTTCTCTGGGCTTCAAATAACATAAGGATACCATCCCTCTTATGCCCAACTCTTCCACACCCAAAGTAGAGGACATTAATGACTTCATACACAACTTCTTACTCTAGGCTCCCAATGAGGACCGTTATAATCAATAGCTTACATTAAACCTATCTGAACACAAATACGAGCATACCTACCTCTTGTTCCTAAAGCCGTATTAACATCCACTTTCAGCACCGGCCTAATAGCATTTCCTATTTCCCAAAGCACATAAGCATCATAACTCAACAAGAAGCTCATTGAGTCTCACCCACACCGCAACAGTGTTCACCTTTGCAGTGGACGCCTTGAAGTTCGGTTCCCATAACCTCACAGCTACAAAGTGTCCTCCAAAGAACCAAGGACCCCCAGACAACACTCTATCCATGTCATCTCTGGCTTTGAACTTGAAGAGGAAAAAATCCTTTCCCAGATCCAAGTAGTCTACTTTGCACTGAGGTTTCCACAGGCTCATGGCCATTCTGTGAAGGTAGTGATATCCTACTGTTCTACCAAAAACTTTGACAATAAGGGCATTAGACCAACACCTTTGATCCTAAACTTGGCTTCTTTAGAGAGCTTCACAACAGCAAACTCCTCAGTGACCTCATCCATTTCATTGTCAGAATCTTCCTCACCATATTGCTGGCTATTGGCTATACACATCTAAGCATGAGCTCTTGGAATTCCCCATGCCCCACATCACTCGAAGAATCCTTAATTGTTTTAGTACTTCGCTGGAGTTCGTCCTGCTCTTCCCCAGACCTTTCAAGATACTCGCACTCCATTTTTTTATCAACAGATAAAAAAAGTAATTATTTACTTACTCTGCAGCCAAATTTTTAGGGGAATGTGTTAAAAAGAAAAGGGAAAGAATGAAATGTGTTAAAGTCCAAATGTTCAACTAGATTGATTAGATTAACATCAATTAATTTTCAATGGTGGTTATTGAAAAACATCAAGCTATTAAGTGGTATTAATTGAGTTACTACACGATATGCGATTCAACTTATTATTAGTTTTCTTCAATATTTCAATAAGATTTAGCTTAACTGATTGGTACCTTTATTTCCAATAGAGACATTCATGATTTAGATTCTCCACCCTTAACTATCGACGTATAAATAAAATTTTTAATAATTTTCCTTGTAAAAAAAAGAAATTTTTAGTTGTTTTATAGACAAAATAGAAAGACACTAAGAATAGCGTAGAGATATGATCATACTGTGTGTGTGTGTTTACAAACTAAAAATTGCATGATATAGTGGCATAGGTATGTTTCATGCCTATTTTAAAATGCAAATATCCTTCATTTTTTTTTTTTTTTTTTTTTTTTTTTTGGGCATGGTTTCAATTGTTGCAAAAACAACAAAATTTAAGTAAGAATATCATATTTCAAATCAATTGTTCCTTACATAAAAAAAATAATAATAATTTGTTTCTCATATAAATCTTAGAAAAATGATATTAAAATTTCATTATCCTTAAAATAATTAATATAACAAAATAAACATATTCATTCTATTAGCTATCTTTCTAATTACATAGAATAAATACTACAATGTTAGTTCCACACACACACACACACATATATATATATATATATATATATTACATGTCACTCTGAAAGGAGTTAAAGAAATTTAAAGGGTTACGATTAATTTTAGTGAATTCATAATATTTAATTTTTTTATCGTTTTTGTGTCAATTATTGTCAAAGCAACTAAAAATGAGGAAGAATGTCATATTTTAATTCTATTATTATTATTCCAACTAAAAATATTTCTTAAATAGAGTTTATAAGAATAATCATACAAATTCATTTAATGTAAATAATTAATGCACAACTATAAAGAATTAATATATGTATTTTCTCTATTAGCTAATTCAATGAACTAATAATTTGATATAAATGCAAGCTCTGTTGAAGTAGAAGCCTAAATAAAGAGAATTTCAAGGAATACACCACATGGCACAACCATAAAATATGTTTAACAACATGATAGTTTCATTTTAATGTGATGCAATTTTAATGGTTTAAATTGATTTAATTTTTCTTTTCTTCCATAATATTGTGAATGTAGTGATGGTGTGTTTTTGTTTTTTATTTAATTAGGATGGCTTGGTTGGGATTGATTTCATACATTATATTATAATATTGGGTGGGAGTGGGAAGATCACTGGATATTGCTAAAGTGGTCCTCCAAGTACATATTTTTTTAAGATACTAATATTTTAAAATGAGTGACAATATCGAAAAAGAATTTGGGTGGTTCTACTTCTTCCAGAGACACTAATCTTATGCAACCTTTTTTTTTTTTTCTTTTTTCTTTTAATTGTAATGCATATAATAATATAGAAATAGATATAAGCAATGTATGTAATAGACCATTATGGGTTTTAATATTAGAATTTATTCCATTAGAGATATTACTACTATCAAAATCAAGTGGTAATAATGCTGATTGATTTTCTAGTAAGGTATTGAGTATTATTTATTTGATTATTCAAAAAAAAAAAAAATCAGAGAATATTAATTCTTAAAGGACCATAAAATGCATTAATTTAGTTTTTGGTTTATAATAAAAAATAACGATTATTGTTCCTTTAATTATTTGTTTATTTTTTGCTGGCATATATGTGATTGAATGTAAAAGAAAATTCTAATTAGATATATATATATACCTTTAGTTGGCTTTTTTAATGCAAAGATATAGTTGGCTTTTGTAAATTGCAATTTTTTCATGGGTTTGTTTTGTTTATTGTTTAATTTGTCAAATCATAAAAGTATTAGCCAATGATCAAGATGGTCTAATGGCACCTCCCAAGGTACCAAGTTGAAGGAAGGAGAGGTATTCCAATAGGAAGTAGGAAATTTCTAACCACCACCATAATAATAATAATAATAATAATAATAATAATAATACTTTTTTTACAGAGGAAAAAAAATTGATTATTATTGTGTGCTTCTTTTTTTTTTTACCCGTTTTCCCCAATTTTTCCTAGCTTGTGATTGAACAACGAAGAAAATTCTACTTAGATATATAGTCTAATTGGCTGTTGTAAATTGTAATTTTGTCATTGATTTTTTTTTTTTTTGGTCTTTCTTAATTAGCTAGTTGTGTGAATAACAAATATGAATCTAAGAAATATTTTCGTGTGGAAAAGATAATTTTGGATCTGGTCTTTTGTTGATGTTTCAGTGGTACTATTGATAATATACTTGACTGAAATTAATTATATTCTAAAAGCATTTGTTCCCATTTTCTATCTCTTAATGGCCATTATTGTTGAATATACGTTGTTGCGACATTTTTTTACAAAGAAGTGAGATTCTGCATCACTAGTGATGCAGAATCTCACTTCTTTGTAAAAAAATGTTTTTTCTTTGTTTATGTTAGCCTTATCTTATCTTTTTTTCTTTTCTTTTTTAAATCTTGGTGTTCTATTTACACTTTGCAAGTAGAAAAATAGTAATCAAAGTAAATAAAAATAAAAATAAATAAATATTGTAATCTAGAGTTTTTTAAAATAAAAATAAATAAATTTCCCTTAGTTACGTAACATAGATATTGACACTTATTTGTAAATCAGAAATATAAATAAAAAAGGAGTGTTTATCTTGGTATAAGATAATAATACCATATAACTGTGTGAATTAAATAAGAGATTTGGGGTTTAATCTCCGCTTACACTAGAAACCGATTGGTGTCTTGGTCTGATAATAAAAAACTAATCAGGCGCGGACGCCATAAGTTGAAACTCTCTCTCAAAAAAAAAAAAAAATCAAACGATGGACATGCTCTTTGGATCTGTAAAATTGCATTAATAATTCAAACATAATATAATCAATTACCTTAAGAAGATTGTTAAAAACTTCTTAATAGCAAATGAATTTTAGTTCAGAATAATAAAAAAGATAAATGAAATATTTGTACCAGTAAATTAGAAATATAAAACAAAAAGGAGTGCTTGTCTTGTTATAAGATAATAACTAATAAGATCATATGGCTGAGCTGTGTGAATTTATCTTCAAACGATGGACCTGCTCTTTGGATCTGTAAAATTGCATCAATAATTCAAAATTAATATAATCGATTGCCTTAAGAAGATTGTCAAAAACTTCTTAATAGCAAATGAAATTTAGTTAAGAATAATAATTAAAAAAATTGAACTATTTTTACCTTGGGAAGATTGATATAAATTCTTAGTAACCAATTTTTTTTGTGTAGTTTTGCTCTTCTCCACCGTTCTGTTCTATCAGCATAAGAAAATTCTCTACTTTTACTAGGGAGATGCTCCAGTTATATTAGCAACTCACAGGAATTTAATAATGTCATTTATGTCAATATAGGTTTTTTTTTTTTTTTTGGAGAGAAATTAACATGTTTAGATGGGTCTTATATCGGTTTGGGTCTCTCATATATATGTTAAATGTTAAGATATTAACCATTGTTTTTTTTTGAGGGGGATATTAACCATTGTTTGTAACTGAAAAATGGGTAAAATAATGATTGGGGTAATTTAAGGATTTTTTTTTAAGAAAGTTTCAATTTATGGCGTTCGCTTCTGATGACAGATCTTTATCATTTTAATTATTATTTTTTTACTACTCTTTTCAATTGAACTATAAATTTATAAGGCCGAGTAACTATTTTATTTTTGGTGGTTTTTATTTTAAAAGTAAATTTTGGGATATTTTTGGTTTTTTCGTAGGTGCCATAATTGTGGAAAATGCCTTTTTTTGTAAAAAAAAAAAGAAAAACCTTAACGGATTCTTTATTTTTTAATTTTTTTTAAAAAAAAAGCCATAACAAAACTTTAAATAATCCTAAATGACAATAATTAAAATCAAAGGGTACAGCAAAAGTCAATTTTTTTAAGAGAATAGTAGTAGTCATTTTACATTATTACAAAAAATCATATCATCATATACTATATAATAAAAGTTGGGCTTAAAAACTATGGTTGCGCCAAGTGGCTTCACCAAACTGCATAAATTTTTTTAGATTTTTAATTTTTTTTAATTTTTTATCTTATCTTCTTCTCTTATAATATCTAAGTTGATAAAATCTTAATTTGATTACAATCCAAATTCTTCATATAATCCTTTTCTTATTATAATTTATAAGTTGATAAAAAAAATATCAATTTGATTACAATCCAAAATCTTCAACTAATTCTTTTTTTTTTTTAATTATATTACTGCACATAAAAGAAAACGAAACCTTGTACACATAAAAAAAACAGCAAATGTCCAAATGTTCCTGTTCAAACCTAAGTGCAATGTGTTGCTTAACTTGGTTGGCTTGCCTTATTGCATACATTGGCTTGGAGTGCCGGTATTTACTCCTTGGCCTTTCCATTCTTCTGGATTGTTTAATTTCTATGTAATACTAATATGTTTATTTTCAGATATGTGAACATCTAGTAATGTAAAGAGAATTAAGGGTATTTAACTTTGTAATGAGAAAAACAAAAAGATTTCTTTTTATCCAAAGCACTAATGATGTGTTAATTCAAACTAAAAAGAAATAAGTAAATGTGAATGATGGCATTTAGGAAATAGGATAGATTTTTTTTTTTTTTTTTTTTTTTTTTTTTTAAGTTATAATCAGCTTAATAAAAGTTTAAAGTTTGTTGAGGGCCATTTGTGAGAGCCCAGGCAGACAGAAAGAAAGCCCAATAATATGGGCAACAGGGAATTGACAAAATAGATAGCAAAAAACCATTAGGCCCAAGCGGCAGGAATAATGGATCACAGGCCCAACAAATAAACAAATGGGTCTTGAAGAGATAAGTGGGCTCAAAGAAGCCCGGAAAGAAAGAAATAGCATCCCATGGGCAGTGTATGAGGTAGAAAAGCGAGAAAGGGCCGCCGCAGGCCCAAGACAATGCAAACTAAGAGAGTAAGGGGTTTATGGCAAGCCCATGAACCCCAAGGATGAGAATAAGGTTATTGGGCCAGGGAAGCCCAATGAAGTTAGTAAAAAGCCCATGGGATTGTGGAATTAGCAAATGGGCCGGGGAAGCCCAAAGAAAAGCAAACGGGCCGTGAATGCCCAAAGGAAAGCCCAAAGGGACATAGGAGCCCATAAGCAAAAGCAAAACAGTGGCCATGACAAGCCACTGAGAGAAGGAATAAATGGCTGGCCCAAAAGAGGCCCAGCAGGCCTAAGTTATTACGGCAGGAATAACAGTACAACGTTGCAAGAAATAAAGAAAACCGAGAGTGGGCCAAAGAAATGTAAGGCCCATCATCAGACAAAGTTCAGCCCTTGAATGGAGCGGGAAACCAAAGAAAAGCCCATATAAGAGGTTAGAAAACACGGACGGAGAGTCTCCAAATCACGGCAAACGCATGAGCAGCAGGCAGACTTTTGGACATATCTGAAAGGAAATCACGCGCAAGGCCCAGGCACCACCAGCCTGTACCCAGCCAATATGGGACGTGGTGGGGGCCATGGGCCAGAGGTAAGAGATAAAGGGGGTATGGTTTGGTGGTGGGGAGAGGGGAAAAGACCTATTTTGCGGCTCCTGCCCAAGCCCTTTTGGGAGGTATGTCCTGTTGGGATGACAGACCACCCAAAAGAGGCAAGGTTGAGGGGGGAACCGATTAGGTGCATGCCTTGAGGGAAAGAGAGAGAAAGCATTTATACCGTGGCAGGAAAGAGTGCTACGGTGGACTGAGGAATAAAACAAACCTGCCTTTGTCTGGCAAGGGTAAGTGTCACACACCTTTGGTGGTCGGCAAGTACGCCCAGACCAGACAAAGGCGGTTAAGGGGCAAAGTGGTAAAAAACTGGCCACGACAAGCACTATAAAAGGACATTTGCCGTGCCCTGAGAAAAAGGATCGAAAAACAGAGTATTCACGGAGTAAAAAAAGAAAACAGAGTAAAAGAAAAGAAAAAAAAGATAGGAAAGAAAACAGAGAAGAAAAGAGAGGAAATTAAGAAAAAAAAGAGAGATAGTACAATGGGCATGCACCAGTAGGTCGGTTTCCCTCTCTCCCCCTTCAAATCCTGCTCTCTTCCAAAAACGTAATAAGAATTCCTTTTGGGCAATAACCATTCAGGTCCGACTCCCTCAAAGCCATTAATCCCCACGGCAGGATCTTTTCCTGGGAGATTATTTGCATTGAGAGGAGGCGTTCTCCCCTCTTTGGTTTTGCTTCGGCGGACCAAAACTTAAAACTTGATTCTATGCCCGTTCTTGATTAGTTCATATTATTTTCTTTCTCCTTTACTTTCTCTGTAAATGACATTATCACGACTGTAATCATGTTTCATAAGTAGGAATTACTTGGCCATTTATTTAAATAGTCAGAATACTCTGTTTTGCCATTGTTATTATATTTGCCTGCCGTAACTTATCTGAAACAGTTCTGCTTGCCGTAAACCTACTCCTGGCAGACAAGGCATAGTTTGTGCACAAACCGGCCCAAGTTGAGTTACAATTGGACCGGCCCCAACTCCCTTACTCAGAAACATTCGGGCCCATTACCGCAGGAGGCAGCCCAGCCCAACGCACAATACGCAAAAAAGGCCCCGACAAAGTTATCCAAAGAAGAAGAAGTTAAACTCAACATAACTTTATCCATATAAAATCATATTCAACTAACATTAGACTTTTTGTTAATATCAACTTCTTCAATGTGGAGTGTGTATATATATATATATATATATCAAATAATTCATAATGAATACCTACCATACAGTTCTTTTTCTTTATTATCTTCTCTTCTTCTACCTACAACCTTGCAATTATGTATTTGTTTGCTCTAATTATTTTTCCATTAAATTGAATAAGTTTTGTGCATTTTTTGTCTTTTGTTTAACCTAATTTGCTTAAGTTTTATCCAATTTATATGATTATGGTTTGAGAATTAATTATTAAATATGCTTGGACACGATTTTTAAAATTATTTTGTGTTTTATGACCTAGGTTCTAATGGTGATATGTTGCTTTCATCCTCTCAATTTTGATTTGGAGAACAACCTTCTTTTTAGCTTATTATTAAACATGTCTTGATATAAATTTGATGATAAATTGTTCATAACAATTTTTTTTTTTTCCCCAATTGAAATAGCTTTGGCTAACTATTAGAGTTGTACACTTTGACCTATAAAAGAAGGCAGTTTGTCCATCTAGTTTTTTATTTTATTTTTATAAATCATTAAATATGGTTTGACATGATTTTTATCAATCAATAAATTTTCTAATAAAGAAAATTGACAAACAAGAACAAGGATACACTAGAAATATAGTCTACAAAGAGGTATTCAACAATCTCCCAAAGATACAAAATTATGATTAGAGTACAATTGGTATGTTACAAAATAATTATTTTTTATTTAGGTATTATCATTTTATATTTGATAGTTATTTTAATAATACAATTTATCCCTTTTGTATTATAATATTTATTTATTTATTTATTGTTTATTAGACAAAATATATATTCTACAAATTTATGATAAAATCGTGCAACGCACGGGTCTTTATCTGGTAAGACATAAATCTTTTAAAATTGACATAAATGACCACAACAAATATGAATTAAAGCATCTTAAAAGTCATTAACAAAAAAATTAATTTTGTTCATTTCAAAAAAAATTAATTTAAAAGAAATGACATGTTATTGTTGTATGCTTTGAGAAAGAGACACAAGTCATCGTTGCATGCATCCTCCAATTTGAGGATCCAACTTTTATAATATACTAGCTTGTAACCCAATGCATATGTATAAATACACTTAAATATATACAATAAGATGCATAATATAATTCTTATATATATAATTTAAATATTATTGATAGTCATTTTTATATTTTGTTAACTCTTTAAAATTTTTTGTAAGGATATTATTAGGTATAAAATGCATATTGTCCATGTTTTTAAAAAATATATATATATTGTGAAGCAATTTTTTTTTTTTTTTTTTTTTTTTACGATTCATTTATTCTAGATTCTTTGGTTTTTGTACTTAATAACTCACTTGGATGAATATTTATGATGTGGTCTCACATTTTATTCTAAAATTAAGAAATAAAACTCTTTAAAAATAAATAATTTAGGACACGTGATGCAAAATTAGAACTCTAATTTGGAATTCTAATTTGAGTTTCTCTCAACTTCACCTATTATTATTATATAATATATATATATATATTATTGATTGATTGATTACACTTGTACCAAGAGTTTTATAATTCAATTCGTATATCTTAATGATTTGATTCCAACAAAAATGTTTAGGGTTTAAATCTCATTTCCTCGACCTTAAGTCTTAATTTAATTGATTAAAAAAATATTCAACTATTGTTACCAAAGTCCACGGGGAAAGTGTGATTTTTTTTTTTTTTTAAATTTTAAGGAAAAACAATTATTGTAGAGACTTGCATGAAAAAACCAAATTAATTGAGTCCAAATCTTCTGTCTTACTTTTCCTATTCCACTCTATACTCCACTAATAAAAATTGGCCCCATGTTGACCTTGCCCTCTTTTTAAGTGAGTCCATATAATTGGGAAAAGTGTCCATATAATCGAAAGTGTCCATATAATTCGAAAAAGTAAATAAATAAGCCCATATAATTGGGAATCCAAAAAGTTGTATTAATCCATATAGGACTGGCCCACTTTTTACTTTTTAGATAAGCCGTATATAATTAGGAAAAAAAAAAAAATGAAAGCCCGTAAAAAAAGCTTAAGCCCAAAAATAAAAAAATAAAACCCATAAAAAACAATAAAAGCCCGTAAAAAAAGCCCAAGCTCAAATAATCAAAAAGCCCATGCCCGTTTAAGAAAAAATTAAAAAATGGCCCATGCAGGTCTCGAACCTGCGACCTTCGCGTTATTAGCACGACGCTCTAACCAGCTGAGCTAATAGGCCCGTTTGCTTAAAAAACGTTGAATATTATTTTATAAATACTTTTCAAATGTTAGAAGTTTTGATAAGGTTATAATACTCTACCATAGCGAAGTGGTTGTGTAGCAGAGGAGAGCAGTGGAGGGTGGACCGGTGAGAGTGAGTGAAGGAGATGGAGAATATAACAGCTAGTGAATTGGCTGGATTTGGAGTTGGAACTCTTCTGTTATGTGCCTCCATTGCTGCCCCAAGAATTGATGCTATCATCTCTGCCTCCCAGCGCAGGTCTTTGTCTCTGTCTTACTTTCCACATTTCTATTCTGAGTCTCTGACCCATCCCATTTTTTGTGTAAATTCTGACTTGGTATATATTGGTATGCAAAATTTTGTTTCTGGGGTTCTGTTAAAATTTGTCTTTCTTATGATTTGATAAGTTGTAAACCTCTAATTGGGCTCAAAATCAAAGCTTTAACTTGCTTGAACTATGTTGGTTGATATGTTTAGAACCTTATCTTCTCTTGAAAATCAAAAGCAAATATGTTGGTTGCTTATTTGCTTTGCCTGCTCTTGTCCTTCAGAGTTGTGTCTCATCTTCATTGGTCTTTGTTGCACATGAACTAACCATGTTGGACAACATTCCTTAATTCATCTGAAATACAAGATTTGAGTTCGGTAAAGTCACATTTTATAATTTAAGGGACAACTCAATCTCTTATGTCATTGGCCTTTGTTATTAGTAATCTTAAACATTTGGTTTTATGACCTCATTTGCTTTTGTTTTCTACCATAGCACTCATTACAAAGACACTGTCGGATATGCCATTGATGCATGCATTCAAGTAGAGCAGGAAAGGATCCCCTTCAATTGAATCCTCCAATTCCCTCTCCATTCTTAGCCGAATGTGTGACACGTGGAATTCTTTTGATTTTTAAACGCCACATGTCTTACACAAAAAAAAATTGGAGGGAAATAGAAGATTCAATGGGAGGGGATTTTATCACGAAACTAGAATTTGGGTCTTCCCTAACTTGAAGGGTTGTTGTGAGTTTTGTTTTGTGAAAGCTTGAAGCGACTTCTCTAAGCTTTAGTCCTCCACTTTGCTTTTTGGAATTGACACTTGATACTTTTTTCTTGGCTGCTTGATTTCCTAAATTTGAACAAAGAATTTGTATGCAGTTCAATAGTTATGTAGACAGAGGTCTGATCACAAAAGATGCAAATGGATGAAGTAGTTTTTTAAGAACACTTCAAAGAATGTTGCTAATCGCTTGCCAATTAGTGTAGTGGGACTTAAACTATGATTTTCTTTGGCCACTAGCCCATGTAAATGTTTATTTATAGATATTAATGTTCAAGGAACTACTTCACCGTCAGTATTCAAGGTAATTCTGCTTTTATGGTAGATTTTTTGTGGTTCTTTGTCTTGTTCAGAATTTCATGAGTGATATATGCTACCTATAAGTGAGATTTATATATGCTACCAGTACTTCTGTTAATAGGTTTAAGGTTTATAATTTCATCCTTTCCTTTTACGGTAGACACTACCAGTGAGAGGTCTAGTATAAACCCAACAATTGCATCTTGTTTTGACTTTAGAAGAGAGTGGCATTACTTAATAGCTAGTTTCCTAACAAAAGTTTGAAACTATTTTTAGAGACTGATAACACTGATATTGTAAGCTTATTTTCCAGTGGTTTATAAATTCGTATGTGATTAGATATATGTCAACATTCTGATAGTTTTTATGTTTGTGCTGTATTTTTTACCTTCAAATATTCAGCACTTTGGGTATGTGCAAGAGATGTGGCAATCTGAGGATGATAGCATGCTCAAAATGTAAAGGAACTGGTATACTTAAAGGTGGACCATTTGGTTTTAACCTTGGTGATGACTTGTATCAATCAGTAGGAGGTGGTGGATCAAAGGTGCCATCCATTGCCTGCACAAAATGTCAAGCTAGGGGCCATTTCTGCTGCCCTGATTGCTCTGACACTTCATCGGTTTGATCCTCTTCAGTTCAAGTGGAAGGGTTTTTCTTTTGAAGTTGTGCTCTCTTCCAAAATTCATCCAAATCAAGCTTCCTCTTTTAACATTCACGTACCAAGAACTTTGCAGATATGTAATAGCAATTCACATTTTATAATCAGTGCAAAATATAATATATATCTTGGAATAGCAATATATGTACTCTAAATCCTGGCTTTTATGATTTCTGCCAAAATGCATTGTTCCCTATTCATATCCATTACAGAGAACTGGATAACTTTGCTGCTAGGTTCATCATTGTGATGTTAATCTCCTGGCTTTTATGATTTCTGCCAAAATGCATTGTTCCCTATTCATATCCATTACAGAGGACTGGATAACTTTGCTGCTAGGTTCATCATTGTGATGTTAATCTCCATTATGATGCGGCAACTGCAAACCTATGAACTCTTACCCAGCACGCCAACTTGGGCTATTTGATTGTCAAACAATATCCATTTCAGGGCAGTTTCTTAGATAGGCTAGCGAATAAGTAAAATCTCACAACTTTGGTCCAATAGTGCAAGTACTTGTCTTTGTTAGGTCGGGAGTGTTCATTTTATGGTATGAAACTTTTCTGAATAAAAATCCTCTATACTTTTAGTATTCCATTTTATCCATTTTATGCACCACTGATCAAAGTATGTCACGTCTCTTTTTTTCTTATAAAGTGACCAAAATTTAAAATAGAGTGGAATATAAAGTGAAAAATTAAGAGTAGGTGACACCCCCATTTTGTTCCTGCTAAGTGCTAACATCCAAAGTCCCTTGTCTCAATGATGAAGAAGGCCTAATCTCTACCAAAATTATTAGCACCATATGTTAAACACAATGGTTTATTTCTCGAGACCCAAACTCATTTAAAACTCATTCAATAACTTCATAACCAAAGCAACATTTGTTGCTTTTAAGTCAACATACGCCAACTTGGGCTATTTGATTGTCAAACAATATCCATTTCAGGGCAGTATCTTAGATGGGCTAGCGAATAAGTAAAATCTCACAACTTTGGTCCAATAGTGCTAGTACTTGTCTCTGCTAGGTCGGGAGGGTTCATTTTATGGTATGAAACTTTTCTGAATAAAAATCCTCTATACCTTTAGTATTTCATTTTAATATTTTATGCTCCACCGATCAAAGTATGTTACAAGTCTCTTTTATTTTCCTTATAAATTGACCAAAATTTAAAATGGAGTAAAATATAAAGTGGAAAATTAAGAGTAGGTGTAGACACTCCATTTTGTACCTGCTAAGTGCTAACAACCAAATAGTCCCTAGTCTCAATGATGAAGAAGGCCTAATCTCTACCAAAATGATTAGCACTATATGTTAAACACAATGGTTTATTTCTCAAGACCCAAACTCATTCAATAACTTCATAACCAAAGCAACAAATGTTGCTTTTAGGTCGGCATACGCCAGCTTGAAAGTGGTGTACGCCATGTTTGGAGTGCACTAAAATTTCAGCATGTCTTCGTTTGGCGTTTCATTCAGTGGGTCCCGTGCACTATTCATGGGAGCCGTAAGTACGGAATTCAACAAATTTTGCTTTAAAACTAGGTCACACGACACTATTCACACATTTAAAAATTATTTTGCTACAATGTTTTCAGCAATAAGTTTTCAGTTTTCAGCAATAAGCGGTATCCAAACAGACCCTTAGAAACAAAAATCCTAAAATCACTTAATTTTTATATGGTAGATGATTCTGGCCGGTGCAAATTCACCAGAACGCCTATCAACCTCTCTGACCCTCCAAAAACCCTAGAGAAATCTATACCACTTGAACTCCCGTACTTACTAACACTTTCTCCCTTTTGTTTTAGCCTTTTAGGGTAGTGGAGTCTCAGAAAAGTGATAGGAATGAAGCTTTTGAAAGCTAGAGTATTTCCTCGATTATTCTCTGGAATTGTAAAACAAGTCTCCCACCCATGAGATTTCAACTATCACTATCATTTCCATCTCTCGTAAATCTTGTCCCCTTAAAGTTTTTGATACCTTCGAGTTTTTCTAGGTTCCATGCACGCAGTCCATTAACGTAGAGACCCTTAATAAAAATGATTGGGGTTCAAGCCAAGGTGCTCACAGTGGTATGGACGATTTTGATTCAACTTTGGTAGTGCATGCACTCTTTTATTTGTTAGGAGCTAAAGTGATTTGCTTGGTGGGGTTCAAATGATAACATACAGTGGTAATGATATCATTTGTCGTGTCTCATATCTGTTGTTCGAATCCAGGAACAGCTTGATGTATTTGGGGGCTTAAGGCGAAAAGTAATTACTTTGTTTTACTATTAATTAACATGAACTACATAGAATTTTTTCTTTTTTAAAAAAAGTTTATAGACACAAAAAAATTGATAAAAATTTTTACACTTGTTGATGTGGTAGATTGATAGTGGTAAGTAAAGAAGCAATGTTAGTGGTGGACCTAGATGAGAACTAGTAAAAATTTGCTAACTCAACTATTGTGAAAAAAATTTTGAATTTTTTTGTGTATTGCTCTTTTTTCTTTTTTTGAGAAATGCAACATTCACAATATTTTTCACAACAAATCCTAAGTGTTAAGTTGCTTCTTGTAAGTCCAAATCTTCTATCTCACTCTCTCTATCTCATTCTATACTCCACAAATAAGAACTTCACACATGTACATCTATTTTACTAATTGCTAATTTTCAGCCTTTGTTATTTCATTTACCTTAATTAATTGAAAATTAAAAAAGACCCAACGGCCAACACGTCTCCACCACCGGCACCACTACCATCTTTCTCCGATGCCACTTATCACCAGCAACAAGTCACCAACAACATTTTTCTTCCTTTGTTCTCTTGTTTCTTCTTTATTCTTTCTTTCCTAAGTCTTTAGCTGTTCTTAACCAATAGTTTGTATACCATCCACTACCAACGGAAAAAACATTGGAGCAGAAAATATTGACATCATATTCTAAGAAACAAGTTTCTTCTTCAAATCTATGATGGGTACCTACTGCTACCTTATCTTCTTCAGATCTGTGAAAAAAAAAGTTTTAATAGCTCAGATGATGGCATCTGCCAATGATAACAAGTACCAATACCCAGTAATGACAACAGTGGATGGTTGTGTCTGGTGGCATTGACCACATCTGTAATTGCTAATGGGGTTGGTGATGGTTGTTGTTGGTGGTTGTGGGGAATGTGGCTCGGAGAAAGACGGTGGTGGTGCTGAGGGTGGTGGTGCCGATGGTGGGGATGTGTTGGCTATTGTGTCTTTTTTTAATTTTCAATTAATTAAGGTAACTGAAATAACAAAGGCTGAAAATTAGCAATTAATAAAATAGATGTACATGTGTCAAGTTTTTATTTGTGGAGTATAGAGTGAAATAGAGAGAGTGAGATAGAAGATTTGGACTCGCTTCTTGTTTACTATTTGAACCCACCACTATAATTATTTTTTTGTCATCAATAATAAGCTGTAACAACTTACTATTTAGCATTTATTGTAAAAGTGTTATGAAAAATGTTGTGGACATAGCATTTCTCTCTCTTTTTTGCTTGTTTTTCATTTGATAAAAAATTATTATTTTATTTATTAGTTATAAATAACAATATTGGTTAAAATTTAAGGGCATTTTTTTACTTGGTACCTTAGGCGACTATATCAATTGCTTATAGCATATAACCGGCACCCTCACCTACTATATTCTTTATTAAAAAAAAAAAATGACTTGCTTGGTCATATGGCGTTCGGATTTGAGTAGTTGTTTATTATCTTGTGTCCATGATTATGAGCAAATTGGAATTGTGTTTTTAATCATGCTACAAACACTATAAATTTCACTTTTTTGCACAATATTTAAGTTGATAGATTGTGATTAATTCAACATGACTTGCCCTATATTGTTTTGTGTCCATGATTATTAGCGAATTGAGACTCTGTTTTCAATAATGCTGCATACACGACAAACTTCACAACATCTGAATTGACAAACCATAATTAGTCCAATATCACTTTTACACACGAGATTGTTACTGAATCATTGTTGTTAGACACCACCAGTCACAATCTGTTACTTCAGTAACACAGTGAAGACCACAATTCTGCAGACAAATCAACATCACTATGTATCAAAAAAAGCCGAAAGTTTCGAGGTTATTCGTTGCTGGCCCATGTTGGTAAGAATTACATGTGGTGTGTTGGCTAAGAAACTTTACAACATACGGTGGTGGAGGAAGAAATGGAGAACACAAGTCCGACAAAGCAAAAAAGAAAGCAACATAAAATGTACTTATGCAAACTCGTACGGCAAACGACATTCTAAAGCTATCCATTATTATAGTGTTATCTTGACAGTTCAAATTTTCATTATATAATATTAATATCTTGAGGATATAGAAAAAGAGATACTAATATCCACTATGAGATATGAAAAATTGCAGAAAAAACAGAGCATATGATATTAAATTTCTACGAATAAAACTTAGACATAGCTTTTCTAAGTGTTGTAATTTAGGTTTTTCAATTAATTTCAAACATATTATGACCACTGATCAATGAAACATAGAGACCTAAAAAAACTGTACTTAAATCTTAGGCTAAAATGCAAATTATACCTTTAAGTTTGGTTGAAGTTCATTTTAGTCCTCTAACTTTACTTTTGCTCAATTGAATCTTCTAAATTTCAAATTTATTCAATTCAGGTATTTTGTCCAACTCTGTTAAAAAATGTCATTAAGTATGCAATTAACTAATAAATTTTTTTTTTTTAATTATCACATTAAAAATCTATAAAATATTTTTATTAATTTTATAGATATTTTTCATGTGAAAATAATATTTTTTAACGGAAATTTTTTAACAAAATTGGACAAAAAACTTGAATTGAATAAATTTAAAACTTAGATGACTCAATTAAAAAAAAAGTAAAATTAAAAGGTTGAAATGAATTTCAGCCAAATTTAAATGGTGCAATTTGCATTTTAGACTAAATTTTATTTAATTTGTATTAAATTATATTTAGTAAACTAGATGGATAACATTATTCTTCTCAAAACAAACAAAAAAAAAACAAAGGATGACATTATTAAATGACGATTTCTCTCTTGTTTCCTCTCATCTTTAAGAAGATTAAAAATAATAGTGTGGGAGGGAAGAATCCGAACACAGCATAGACCAGTCCGAGGATGGGCAAAGGACTATTCATGCACCAATCTAGACTTGACACGTGGACTAAGGTCTAAGGATGGTAAACGGATGGACCCACCATCCGAGGAGCTTGAGGAACGAATGCACCTCGAGGATGCCTCAGTTGGCCAACTACACCAAAAAGTAAGGCACCATGGAAGACATCAAAGACGTGCAAGTAAAGAAGAGAGGAAATATCTGGGGAAGGTAGCCATCACCTCCACATTCAATGCATTGCACTAACTAAGTTGACCGCATTTATGAAGAAAAAACACTTGAACAATAGTTTCACAGCTTACAACACTCTCTCCCACCTCTAGAAGGGTCTTGATGGGACAAGCAACCCAATTTTTACCCCGATACGTATAGGTAGAAGGCTCAGATGCATTAGGGGAGACTATATAAAGGAAAGGAACCCCTCTAAGAAAGGGGTTGAAAGAATAGAACATAAACAAAAGGGAGAGAGTATCAACTTGTAGAAAGATTGGAGCAAATAATATATGAACATTGCATCCTCAGACAAGCCCGAGGAAGAATTTATATATGTTTTGTGTTCCTTTTTATCATATTAAAGATCATGACTTTATTGATTTCATATTGGAACCATAGAGTGTATTGTAGTTGACTTAGCAAGCCTACTCTCTTACAAATTAATTACGTTAGGTTAGAAATATCTAGTACAACTGTTCTAAGTGGGTATGGGGCCATTTTTGAGCTCTTACAAATAGATTCATATAAAAAAAATAATCATATTTTCTTTATTCCTTTCTCCCACTTTTTACTTAATAAAAAAAGAGAAAATATTTATCTTTTATTTTCTATACATTATTTTATATCGGCTCATTTTTTCACGCAACCAAAGGCACTTACGAAAAAACGGTATATATGCAATTAAAACTTGTTCCAGGCAGTAACCTACCCACACTTTCGATTCTCTCAGCATACGTGAGCTTTAAGAAATGTACTTATTATGCATACAGAATTTTAACCTTCTAGGATGAGTTTTTTTTTTTTTTTTTTTCTTTTCGATTTATTTGAAGGATCTTCAACAGACGAATCATTCCCCTGTTGAAAACCTTCAGAATTGTGAAAAGCGAACTCATAATTTTCACAATTATAACAAAAATTGATATTAAAATATTACAAATTTTACTGTATAATTCTTATAAATAAATATGTTACCAATTAAAAAAATAATAATAATTTATTATCTTGTCAAATTGGCATCAATCACACTTATTATCATATCAATTTATAAGGTTTTTTTTTTTTTTTTTTTTTTTTTTTTTTTTTTTTTGTATTCATAAAAATGATTGTGTCACCCGTCACCCAAAAAAAAATCATTTATTATTTTGTTAAATCAGCATCAATCATATTTATTATCATATCACTATATCTGTATGGTAAATTTTTTGTATTAAAATTTGTAATAGCTTAAACATTTTTCATAAATAAAAATTAGTACTTTTTTTTTCTTTTACTAATATTAGGAATGTCACAAATTTTACTACTTATTACAAATGATGTTTCATAATTTATAACAAGTTTATTTTTTTCCTTTATAATAATTTAATAGTTGGTGGAGAGGATTTAAATTCAGAATATTTATGTTTGATTTGGATACACCAATAAATATCAATCCAACTGCAAGAACTTGGCACCAATCTTTATGTTGAATTTCTAGCTTCTTTTTTTTTTTTTTAAAAAATTTATTATAAAGTTGGAAGCGTAAGCAAATGTCATTTCCAATGCGCGTCTGGATTGGACTTGAATTTATAGCTATACTTAAGTTGAAATTGTTTCAGATCTCACCATGAGTCATTTACTGAATTACGGAGGGAGCATTTAAGTGTTGCCATGGCCATGTTTGACTAATGCTCACCAACATGATAATTATGTTCGGGTTGATTCGGTATATATGTGCCGGACAGTGGAGCACAGTCATAAATAAATGCTCTTTTTTATCCCACGATGTTGACCTATTGCATGTATATGAGATCATTGATACACTAACTGAATTTTTATTACTACCCCCCTACTTCTTGCTTTATTAATGCTTTTTGGTGTGCAAACTAATTTACTCTTGTATGATCATTATTATGTGGAGAAAAAGAAGAAAAAAAAAGTTTTAAAAATCCATCTCATGAATTTTCTTTTCACACATTTCAATCTAGAAAATCTTTAGGCTATTTTCTATTGCTAAAGAGCTTCTTGTTTTACATAACGAGATCAGCCAAAAATTTTGTAATTTAATTGGTTGGTACTTCTTAGTTTTTCTAGTAAATACATCTAGAATTCAAATTCCACCACCTAACTATCGAATTGTTAAAAAGAAAAAAAATACATGGAGAGATAAAGTAATAATGATATCCATCTTGTAAAGAGATCAACCAAAAATTTTGTAATTTAACTGGTTGATACTTCTTGATATTTCTAATAAAAACATTTAGAGTTCAAATTTCACCACTCAACTATCGAATTATCAATTTCTAAAAAAAAATTAAAAAAATTAAAAAAAAAAAAAAAAAAAAAAAAAAAACATAAAGAGATAAGTAATAATGTTATTCATCTTGTAAACTTGATAGATATTGTTCATTTGGAAAGTTTGACCAGACAAATCCTTGGAAGAGAATACACGATGGTTTATGCTCCAATTAGTGGAATTTCAAGATTTATGTGGTCTACCTTGAATTTTAGGAATAAGGGTTTCCTAGCTAATGCATTGGAGGCATTGGATTTTTGTAGATGCGTGATCCCCCAACCTTTTTTATTTACGCTCGTTGACATTGTCATCCACGGGTACTTTTCAAAAAGTTTAAGGGGTCTATCACTTTTGTCAAAAAAAAAAAAAAAAGTTTAAGGGGGAGAAAAGTAATTGCCTTTAAGTTTATTTGTACTACACAAAATGAATGAAGGCGATGGGAAATGTATATAGCGGAGGAAATGTGCTTAGATCAACGGGAAAAGGGGGAGGGTTTGATTTTCTTCCAAATTATTCTAAGTTCTGATCCAAAAGTTATCCATGATCCTAATCTTATATTTCGTTGGGATGAAAAAAAAGAGATGATAAAAAAAATGAGAGAATGAAAAGGAAGAGAAAAATGTGATTTTCCATTGTCTGATTAAAGTGAAAATATATGGAGAGAAAAGAACATCAAGATGGATGGAGTTTTCTATCTAGGCCCAATTTATTTTTAGGTAGAAAATATGAAAGAAAATGGTATTGAGGAAAAAAAAAGTAAAAAATTATCTTTACTTTTCCATCCTTAGAGCATTCACAATGGTGGAGCTAAAAAATTTAGTTTTAGCACCTCAAAAAACTATTTTATCTATTTTACCACCTCACTTTACAATACACTCAACATCAAAGGTTCTATTTATTTTACCCCTTCATTTAAATATTCTTTCTTTATTATTATTTTTAATTCTTACTTTATTCTTTGTCTCTTTATCTCTCTTCCTCTCTGTCTCTCTCTCTTCTATGAAGAAAGAACAACCACCCACAACCCACCGCCAACACAACCAACCACTACAACCCATGGCCATAAACTCACCCTCCCAAAAAAAAAAATCATATCGAGGGGCGGAGGGACATATAGCCTTGGCCCCCCCAAAAATTTTGAAATCCTTATAATATTGTATAAAAATAAATTGGGCCCCTACAAAATGTAATGATTGGCCCCTCCAAAATTTTTTACAAAGGCAAGATTACTCTTAACTTAGCTTAAATCATATCATACTAAAAGAAAAGATAACCAAGCAGTTCACCTACTTGCATTATATGCCAAAAAAACTGGAGTTTTCTAAACTATTGGATAGAAGAACCCTAGTTTTAGAGTTCCAATTAGCTATAAATTCTCATCATCTTCATAGTTCATGCTCATTTTTTATTGTTGTTTTGCTTTGTTTTTGAATAATGAAAACTTATTACTTTCCTTAAAAAATGTCACAAATGTTAGTCCAGTATTAGTTTTTATGTTTTTTCCCTTTAAAATCTAGTAATGACTGCATTTAGCTATTTAAAATTCCAATATTTAGTTAGTTTCTCAAGTGTACACCCAAACAAAACACACACTTTTATCAAAACCAAATAAAACCCTAGCCTCCAGGTGCCTTTCTATTTATTTTTTCTAAGAATACAAATTGTTTACAATTGTGAAATGCAATGTGCATTGCTTGAATTGGTGTGTTTTTCTTTTTCATTCTTGGTCTTCAAATTTAATATATTTATTTTTCTCATCATTATCATCACAATCATCATTTTTTTTCCACAAAATTTGATCTTTTTCTCATATCACCAATTTGTTTTCCTCATAGTTATATATTTCTTTTCTCACATTATCATAATAGTCATAGTTATATTTCAATAATAAAATATGGTTATTGGTTATGAGTTATGAGTTATGACTAACCTATAAATACATGATTCGCCCCCCCAAGTGAAAAATCCTGGCTACGCCCCTGATCATATTAAGCACACCAAAAAACCACCGCAAATCTAATTATATAAAAAATAAAAATAAAAATAAAAACACCCACAACAAGCCACCACAAACACTCATAGCCCACTGCAAATCTGATTTTTTTTTTATTTAAAAAAAAAAAAACCCATCACAAACTGCCACAACCGATCATTAACACTGCCATCCCAGTAAAATCCAAACCCAAAGAAATCAATGGATCTTCAATCTGACCCAAATGGAAGCCAAAATCCCTCCTCTTGAAGCTTCGGTTTTGAGATGAGAATAGAGAGGAGATAGAGCAAAAAGGTAGAGGGAAAAAAGAGAAGACTGAAGGGGGCTGTGATTTTAGAGTTTCAAGCTTTGGGTTCAGTGGTTTCACCGATTCAGTCAAGAGGAGGGAAGAAGAGGGTTGGGCAAGAGAAAAAAGAGAAAGAGAAAGCAGAAAAGGGAGGAGAGAGAGAGAGAGAGAGAGAGAGAGAGAGAGAGAAATTGTTTAATGAGAAAAAGTCACCCATCAAATAAACAATAGTTTTTTTTATCCCTTTGAAGCTACATTGAGCTCTTAATTAAAGATAGCAATTTACTTTTCACATATTGCAAAAAAATTTAGATATACCACCACCATTGTAGCATGCTTTTTAGTATTTGAGATGTTAAAATTGCATTTTAGCAATTTTAGCATCACCACTGTGAGTGCTCTTATACTTTTAATAATAAGGGTATAATAGCAATTTATTCTCTATCCTTTTTTTTTTTTCTTTTTTTCTTTTTTTTTAATATAAAAAAGGCATGGTGGAAAACACAAATAATTTTTATCTCTCTCTCTCTCGTCCAATGAGTGTGCATGCGCGTGTGTGATTGCATGCATGTGTGTAAGTGAAACTGATGTCTTTTGGGGCCCGAACTTTGGGTGTTTGATATAGTTAAAACTCTAGGAACAAATAATGATTGCTTAATTGTTATGGTCCTCTATAACTATTGCTTGGGGTATTTTTAACTTGATGATTAATTGATTTTTTAGTTAAAACTATATTGGGAATATTATAAAACATAATGTTGAGCGTAAGTGTTTTGAACTTTTGAATATTGGACATATGATTGTCTCGATACCCGCGTATATTATTTTATATATGTGTGTTTTGAGTGTTTTTTCTTTTCTTCTCTTTTAAAAGTTTTTACTGAGTTTTTACTTAGAAGCATTAATTGGTTTTTTTAGTTAGAAGAATATTTAATATATGATGGATTTCCCAACTTGTTTATAGAGTAGTTATGTTTGTACTTGCTCTTCTAGATTATTTTTTTGACAAACAAATTAAGAGCATTGCTCTTCTAGATTTTATTTTAACTAGAAAGCCACATTTTCAATCATGAATAATATCAAAACTAGGGTTTGAAACATTTTTTTTTTTAATGAATGCTTTGATTTTGTACATTGAAAGAGAAATTATTGCAAAATTTAGTATAAAATCATTTATATACTTATAGACATGTCACATATTCATACATATGCATTTACCAAAAAAAATATGTATATATTTATGTATGTGTGTATGCATTTATTTATTTATCAATAAGTTTTTAAATATAAAATTTAAAATACACATATTTTATAAGTGCAAAAAACAGTCTAAGTACATTAACCCATTGAATTAGCTTAAATAACATGTTTTATAACATTTTTTAATTGTACCAACCAAAACGTCGATACCAATTGAAACACTTGAAAAATTTTCAATACATGCAACCTGGTATTTTATCTATTACATTTTAAAAGAGTATTGATATTACTTTAATGATTGATACGGTATATTGCCGGTATGACTAATATTGGTATGATATTGACTCCTTGCATTTAGTACCTAGTTTAAAGTAAGAGACTAAACACTTTTGATCATAAGTTGGTAAAAATATTAATAAGATGTTAGACTGTTAATAACACATGAAAAATCCAATAATCCCATAGTTGATGGAGACTCCATAATTCTTATATTTGATAGACCAAAAATGTATTAACCCCTTTGACAAATTAATTAATTAATTGTCCAAGTTAATTAATTAAGTCAATTTAACATGCAATAGCGTGGTAGCACAAACAAATCACCAACTAAGTTAAATGCAGTGGAAAATAAGTTTGACACAGGTAATTTGTATACGAATTGAGAAAATCACCAAGGCAAAACCTCACCGGATGAATTTAAGGTCACCACTCCCGAGAATCCATTATTATCAATCACAAGCGGTTACAAGTAAAAGGAATCGCAGTACCTAACACCAACCTACAGTTGAACCCTTACCCCAATACCCAATTGGACTTGTATTGTAGCGGCAATCTCTCCGTTCAATGCACGACTCCCAGTATGTGACTAACCAATGATGCACGAATCCCAGTACGTGACTAACACACCAACTTGAGAAGGATTGTTGGTTGCAAAGTTCTTCAATTCATCAACGATGAAGATCGGGAAGCTCCTTGGTCACAAAACCCTTGACGTAAAGACGTAGTAACTTTTACAGAGAATATGATGAACTAGAGCAATTCCTGTCTCCAGTCACAATATGCATGGATTATTCTTTTGCATCACCTTGCATCCTTTGTAACGGCTCTTAAAATAATCTTTATATATGTCTAGGGTTGTGAGAAAAGAAACCCAATACAAATACTCAATAATATGCGTGTAATCACATCTGAAAAACTTGATTTCATAATTCTCGACAGATACAGCTTGTGTCGAGCTTGTGTCGAGCTTCAATAATAATTCTCGATAGAAATGATTCTGTCGAGACTTCTGTCGAGTTTTAATAAGCAGCACATTCTTCACTTGTTTCTTGATCAGATTTGCATGGGTTCAATACTAAACTTGAACACTTATTTCTTGAAGTACTAAACCCATTCTAGATCTACCAAATTACAAGTAAAGTGTGTTTTGTCAAAGAATTAGCCAATTACATAAATATGTCCCTAACAATATTAATAAGGTTCTAGAAATCATTATAGAAATAATTTAGAAAAAAACAGTATTTTGAATTATATTTTTAAAAGAAAAATTGAAACACATTTATCCATATATAAAAACCTAATAAAAAATAGAGAGAAACGGGAGAACAAAAACAAGTTCCTAGTAAATTCATTTTAGGAAGTTCCTCATAAAATTTTGAGCAGTGCCTTGTCACACAACTTACAATGAGTTTCTAAATTTATATAAAAAAAAAAAAAAAAAAAAAAATTGGAGGGTCATTGATTTTTATTTTTTTTATTTTGCTGAATTTGGAGGGTCATTGATTGCTAATGACTTATCAATGCTTTTCCCCCTTGTAAGGAAAAAAAAATTTTTGGCTGATTTGGAGCATAATTATTTTTTTTGGTAAACTTGGAGCATAATTATTGGTTCCTAATACTAATCAATTATTAAAAACAAAATCCATAACACAATGTCAGCTATAAAATCTATTGGTTCTGTACTACAAAGAAGAGCATAATAAAAGGGCAAACCAGTAAAAGTACAAATTGCCTGCCCAATTATTGTACAGTGTCTAGCTTTTCACAGCACGCGTCCGACACAAAACGTCAACCAGCAAAAGTTTACTGTCCGTCTGTGCTTCCGCTGTCTATTCGCGACGCGTGTCCGGATAGGGCAAGCCAGTGTTCAGTTCGACGCCGTTTTGACGGTACGGACGCCACTGGCGAACGAAGGGGTTTTTGGCCATCAATCATCTGCGTCACCTGGCACTGTGCATGACCGCCAATGAGAACTCAACACGTCTTTGAAAGAAAGCTTCTTATTTTTATTATGTATGTGTTCTACTTTTTGGACAGGCAGTCTCGCAGAGCAGTTCTCGGAAACTGGTTTTCTTTCTAACAAGTTGGAACTCTGAAAGAGTACAAGATTTGCTTGGAACTTAAAATAAAATAAAAGAGGGACTTCTTATTGAGACGCCTGTTTAACTGACTAGGTTGTCTCTTGGGTTTACCACTGCCTTTAATAAGGAAAACGAGAAAAATCTCTGGACAACTGCATTTTTGTACATGCACGTGATTGGATTGAATCATTTATATATGGGATCACATTACTGATTATTGTGAAAATTAATTCAATTATCGTTATAATATGTGTATTAGTTGTGACAAAGTGTGTTCAAAATTTATGTGTTTTTAGAGACTTTGGATTGTGAATGTTTAAAAAATAACAGGTAGATTCATAAGAAAATGATAGATAATTAGTTGCGGTTTCAGGAATTTTGTTCAAGGTGTTCCTTAGGAAGTATAAATTACATAATCTTATTTCCTTTTAGTCTTTACGTAATTATAAGTTTGCTTCAATGTTATTAATTTTATTCCGCTCCGGCCGTAATGGCCAGAAAATACCGTGCCGGTAAACAAACTAAGACAGTAACCCACTTTATTCCACATCGGAAAAAATTTCAGGTCATTCCGGGTGTTTCGGTAAATACCGGTCGAAATTCAAGATTTGGCCGACATGAAGTTTGTGCTTAAAAAAAAAAAAAAAAATTGTTCTTAAAACCAAAACAAATTTGCATTCTGTAAACCAAAAAAACCTCAAAAGAAAAAAAAAATGAAAAGAAAAGAAATGAACAAAGGTACCTGTACAGCTAAAAAAAAATTCGTATTGAGAAATTTGAGACTCAAAACTTGAGAATAGGCACTACCGCACTGGTACTGGTAGAAGACACAGAAGTTACAAACAAGGAGGAAGGAAAAACGTAGATGTAAAAGTGTAGATGAAGATGTGATAAAATTTAAAAGTATGAAGTGTAAAAATCGAGGAGACAAAAGACGTGTGTGGTTAAGAATAAACAAGAAAAAATAATTAAAAATGAGAAGTAAGTAATATATATCAGGTGAGGAAAAATAATATTGTAATAAAAAAATAATAAAATGTTGAAAATTTTGTTGTATTGGACAGTGTGCTTAGTTGAAGGAATCAAGCCACTGCCCAACCTGTAGTAGCTTTATTATAATTTTTTTTTTTTTCAGATTTTAGTTCAAAATTTTTTTTTTGAGTTTTGCCTTTTTACTTGAAAGACCCCAATATATTGTTAAGTTGCTCAAATTATAGACCAAAATTTAATTTTATTGGCATAAAAAAAATCCAAGGTGGTCCCAAAATTTTTTTTAAAGGTAAATAAATATAAAATTTTAAATTATTATATATAATTTTTTTTTTTTCAGGTCAAGGTAGTCCTGGGACCACCTTGGCCATAAGGTGGCGCCACCATGGTAGATAATCAAAATTTTTTTTTGATTTTTTTTTTTTTTTTGATTGGATAGATGGATAATCAATTATAGATTTTACGGTCTTTCATATCATAATTATGACAAAAATTATGGTCTTAGGACGCTTATTTCCTCACCCAAACAGCGACATACTTAAGTATTAATGTGTGATTGGTGTGGCCAAATTCACATTTTCACGAAGTAGTCGTATAACTTATGTATAAGTACTATAAAACATTTTATGAACTTGGATGATTGTGATTGTCTTATCAAAAAAAAAAAAAAAAGGATGATTGTGTTTGTAATCATCCATATTACTGACCCTAAAAAAATAATACTTGGGTATTCACAAATTATTTGTTGGTTTTGCAAAATTTTCAGATTAAAAAAATAAAATAAAATAAAAGGAGGGGGGGGGGGGGTGTTATCATGTGAAGCCGTTTTGAAATGACAAAATTGAAAGAACTTAATTTCATATATTTGATGATGGTGAAATATTCTAGAGTCTAATCTTAATTTGTTGATAAGATCATAAGAAATGTTATGTGATGAATTGAGAGATCAAGATGCTGGTAGTGGTAGTGATTAATGATTTTGTTACATAGTTGAATTAGGATTAGGGCATGGGGGATGAATCGATAAATCTATAATGAATGGGACTCTAGCTACGTGATCGAGTTGAGAATGACTTGCGTGGGGGATTGTTTAAGCTTTTGATATCTTGGACCGCAACTTGTCATAATTGTCTTTTTCATCTTTTTAGATCTAATTGTCTTTTTCATCTTGAAAATCCATCTCACCAAATATTTATATATGTTTCATCACTTTCATGGACCTTTGAGTTGCATTACATACGATAATAGATTTATCATCATTTGGCTATATTAAGTTATTGCCCTTATGGTCCTTCTCACTTCAACAATTTTTCGCAATCTCTCGATACATGATGAACAGAAAAATAGAATAAATACGTAAAAAAAATTAATAATATCTTTAAAATCACAATTCTTTAAATTACAAAGGAATTTGACTAGGACTTTTTTTGTGACCACTAAATTATTACTCACATTTCTGATGGAATTGTATTTACATAAATGCACCTATCTTTTCCTTGTTTTGGAATAAGATTCATTCACTCCCAATAGATTTCCTGATCTGGTATTATATAAAATTTAAAAAAGTCAAATAGAAAAATAAAATAGTCAAATATAAAAAAATGAGTTTTTTTTTTGAGAAAGATTAAAAAATGAGTTGACCAAACTACCCATACACAAATTTCTTCTTCCTCTTTTTTATTTTTATTTTAATGAGATATACACATTACAATTCTTGGCATTTGTAGCTGTGAGGACTGAATTTGGATTGGACCTAATATAGGATAGGGTTTTAGCCCAACAAGCCCAAACAATGAATTTGTAGAGCGTGGATAAAATAACTAGTTCTGTTCTGAAAGAAAGACAATAATAGTTGCTAATTTAAGGGCATTAAACATAAATAAGATAAGGAAATTGTCCTCGGCACGGCCTGAGAAGCTGTGTTATAAGATCTTGTTGATGAACAAAGTTACAAGAGTTCAAAATATTATTACAAAGATTTCTTGGTTTTTTTCTCATCCCCTTGCTTCAGGCCACCTTCCCATGCTATATACTACAATCTTAGTATCATCTCTACCATACACGTGTAGGTTAGATTCTAGGAATTCCTTCTTGTCCCATCCAATACCTCCCAGAACCATCAACTAGTAGCTGTAAGGCTGCTTGGCCACTGTTCAGGTATCACCTCCACATTAATGCGGCCAGAGAGTTAGTTGGGAGGCATTTAATGTGGAAGTAGCAGCTTTTGAAGATATTTATTGCCTCCCTTTACTCATCCCTTATCTAATGTCCAACTCCTAGTTGTGATGCAACCTTGAAGAAGGTCTGGGAAGATAGGACATTTTTATTGACCTTAGATCCCTGTTTCCGAGATGACTTTTCTCCTCAGACGTATGTTGGACTTATCACATACTATCTTTATTTTTCTTCTTATACCATTCCCATTATAACCTTATTTGACCATTCTCGGATTGGTTAACATCCTCGGATAGTTTTAATAATACCTCTTGACTAATTGGCCCCCATAGTAACGTTTATGGTTTTGGAACAAAATACAATCCTTGGTGTTTGCTTAATATATAGAGTGTAGTACGGTGGCATGGGCTATCACTATAAGAAATGAACTATGATCAAGGTTTTCAGACCCGGACCGTTCATTGAACTGTAAAAGGGAGAGGTTCAAGGTTTTTGAGGTCGAACCGTGATGACGTCACAATTAATTTAATAATTAATTAAAGCCTAAATATAGATATTAAATTTATAAAACTAGCAAAATTGACAATATATTTATATATGTGAGGGAAATTTAATGATTTTCAAGCATATATTTAATAATTAAATAAGAAAGTTAATAAAATAAAATAATAACCATGAAATCGTTAAAATTTATGATAATTTTTGAAGTAAAGTTGAATATCTTTGAAGGATTTTAATTATAATTTTTTTTATTCCTTGTAAGAGATGGATAATTTAATTAAATAGAATAAAATTGTGTTAAGTTGTTTTTAAAAAAAAAAAAAAATGCTAAGGGGTTGGACCGCACGGTTCTCACCGGTTCGTGCGGTCCAACCCCGGTTTTAGGGGTTCACGGAATTAACAAAAAATCTGGTTCTTTAGGCTTAAAAAACCGGTTTTCATCCCGATTTTCGGTTTTCACGGTCCAACCTCTCGGTCTGGTCCGATTCTGAAAACCTTGACTATGATCCCACCTTGCACAGAATGAATGTTATATATATATATATACCATTCAAACCATGGTTGTCAAAATCCCGATTTGGATCCCACGATCTTACGATTTTACGATTCCACCTGCCAAAAACGATTTGGATCTTTCAAGATTTTTGTGATCGTTCAGGATTGGTAAGATCGTACGATTCTGATGATCCCAAACGATCTTGGTTTCTTGTAATCTTCTTTAACTTGATAGAAGGCTCAATTGGACCTAAATGAAAAATAACATCCCAATAGACAAAGTTTTACTATTCTAATATAGAGAAATAGAGTGTCAATTGGATCTAAATAAAAAATAACATTCTAATAGTGATGTATGGTAATTACAAATGATACTGAAAAATGGATGTAGTGATATATGGTAATTACATCAAATGGATGCAAATTTTTGGTATTTTATGAATGAATATATAATTTATGTGATTATTTAACATACCAATGTGTATTTTTTGTTTTTTTCCTCAAATAATGTAAGATCTTACGATCCACAATCCCACCTATCTCCCATGATCTTACGTAGAATCCCGATTTTGACAACCTTGATTCAAACTTTTTTTTTTTTTTTGAGGATGAATAATATTTCAATATTTGATTTCATATCAAATTGTCCAAATATTTTGACACAAAAGATATCCAAGTGATATGCAGAGTATTATAGCTCAATTGGCTAGTAACTCTTAATATGTTCACGACATTTAAGATTCAAATTTCTAACTCCCTCCTGTTGTAACTATCATTAAATGCATTAAAAAAACAGTTGAAAATTGGCCTCATGCTACATTGGTAAAACACTTCCTACAAGAGCTATTTTGGGTATGACATCAAATAAGAAGGCCTCATAGAACTATATATCGTACAGGACCTACACGAGCTATTTTGGGTACGTATGACATCAAACAAGAATTGTTTTTTTTACCCAGTAAAAAAGAAGAAGAATTTTGTAAACATACAATTAAGGAAAAAAGGGAAGAACAAAAAAAAAAAAAAAAGGGCCGTTCCACAAATTATGATATTAGAATATTTGAGCAAGTGATGCTAAATTTACTAATTATTATATTTGTGGAATTACACCAATCATATTTATTGTTATGTTATTTTGTAAACATTATTAATAAAATTGGAAATAACTTTAAATTTTTTCTTTCATAGAAAATCTTCAACTATCAATCTTAAGAGGGAAAAAAAAAATTCAATAATCTGATAAGACCAATATAGTCACAACTCAATAATAAAAGTTTAATTAGAGTGGGGCTGCTCTTGGCAATGTAAACAAAAAAAAGGGGGCAGAGATTAAATTCATCAAGTGTGAAAAAAACCTCTTATTTACAACTTTCAATAAAACATGGCCACGTTATTTCTTTTCAAATAAAATAAGAGTAATGTTAAAAATACTATAAATTTTACTTTATAAGTTCTTTATAAATAGATGTGTCATGAATTATAGAAAATAATTACACAGTCATTTATTATGTTTTTGAACTCTAAAAATCACATTCATTATTATGTCAATTTGTAAACTCATTATTATGTCAATTTGTAAACTTATGAATAATTTTAACATTTTTCATTAAAAAAAAATAGTGACTGATACACACAATTATTTTTGGTTATACAATAGTTATAATCCTATATAGATGTCTCAGTTAAAAACACACCAAGAGATACCAATTAAGTTACTAGGCTCTTAGCAACTAATACACACAATTATAATCCCATTAAAAACCTATTTAACCAATATAATCCATATGTGGAGGCGTGCAAATTCATTCTCTTCTCATTCCTTTTTTGGGGCAAAGAAAATATGGATATAACAAATTAGGGTTCTATGGGACAGAGCTGCTAAGATCAGGATAATATGACAATATTTTGCCATTTTTAGTTGAAAGAGTAATGCAAGGACCTAAAAATTTTCACAATTTATTTTTTTCAATTGCTAATATGGGTGGTTGTAATTTGAACATCATCACTTTCACATATATCTACAATTACCATTGTTTTTATTATACATCAATCATAACTGGTCACATTAAGTATCAACCATTATGAAAAATATCCTCTCTCTAAATTTATTGTAATTAGAATTAAGTGCAAACCATTGAGAGTACCAAGTCTTAAAATTGTTCATTTTGTTAAAAGTTTTGTAATTTAATTAAGGAAACAGTATGAATACCCTACAAGTTTTAGAAATTTTTTATATTAAAAAAAAATTTTATTTTAACAAATTTTATATTTTCCATAAAAGTAGTATTGAAATTTTCGTATAATAATTTATTAACAATTACTCTAAATACATCAGTTAATAGAACCCATTAAATTATTCAAATCCTTTTTCCTCCTCTAGTAATTTTTTTTTTTTTTCCTTAAATTCTTAAAATTGCTTGTATCTCTACACTACGTACATAGGACGTAGCCACTCGTTAAAGGGCATTGCAGTCATCGCACATTGCAAAATATTTTAAGAAAATAAATATAAAGAGAGAGAAAAACAAGAATAATTGAGCACTGATGGCGATTGCAAGCCCGTAAAGACACGACACGTGGAGATCCATTTTAAGGAAGATGACGAAGTTCTGACTTCTGATAACTCTGTAACCCCGTTGAAATAATTACAAAATTTTATTACATCATAAATAATTGAGAAATTGCATACAAATTTCACAACCCCACCACGCGCCTTTAAGTCCATGTACACCCATCAGTTATATTCCTATCAAACAGCCCACTAGGGAGTCATTTTTCACGCGCCATAATGCGTGTGGGATAGATATATCAAAATTTTACAACATAGAAAAGAAAAAAAAAAAAGAATTAAAGACAAATTTTATACGAAACTTAGAAAGTAAAAACAAAAGCCATTCAAAGTCACCAACCCTAGACTTCATTTCAGTTTATAAGAGAAGAGAACCAAATACACGAAACATTTATCTCCTATCTATATTTTTGTATCTATATCTCTTTCTCTCACTAGGGTTTTGTTTTTCAGTATCCAACTTTTCTCTTGTATTTCACAAATTTGGTAATACTTGGGGTACAGACCTAGACAAAGAGTATCAACTGGTACCTTAGAGAAGAACAATAAAACAAGCAAAAAAGAAAAAGAGTTTCAAAAAAAAAAAGCAAAAGTTTGTATATTTGGTTATATAAATAGAGAAAGGGAAAGAAGTAGTGGTTTTTTGTGGGATAATTGAGATATGGGGAGGGGAAGAGTTGAGCTGAAGAGGATAGAGAACAAGATAAACAGGCAAGTCACATTTGCAAAGAGGAGGAATGGGCTTCTGAAGAAAGCTTATGAGCTTTCAGTTCTGTGTGATGCTGAAGTTGCCCTTATTGTCTTCTCCAACCGTGGCAAGCTCTATGAGTTCTGTAGCACCTCTAGGTAATAGCTCAAAATTTGTGCTTTGCTCTTCTTTTTGTCTCTACCTATATATACACATGTAGCTAGGATCTCTTTTCTTCTTCTTCTTCTTGTTTGGTTGATTTTTATTCATGGGTTTTGGATGAAATCTCATATTTAATTCTAGAAAGAAGCTTCTTTCACTCTTTTAATTAATTAATTCTATGTTTATGTTATATTGGAATGTTTGTTTCTTGAGTCTTTGACTTATGGGAGGTTGATAAGTTTTATGATTTATTTGAAGCTTGGTTTAGTTGATGATCTAATATCTTATATATCTAATTTTTACACCATAACACTTTTTTTTTCTT
The DNA here is from genome assembly GCA_028535165.1 of Quercus tomentella. Taxonomy (NCBI): domain Eukaryota; kingdom Viridiplantae; phylum Streptophyta; class Magnoliopsida; order Fagales; family Fagaceae; genus Quercus; species Quercus tomentella. Next base: position 61,585,500 of record JAPQVY010000155.1, on the reverse strand, counting down.
TTTTCTTTTTCTAAAAAGTGAAATCTTGCACCATGAGATCTGAAGCATATTCCAGCTTTCTGTAACTTATAAGAAGATTCTTTTGTAAAAACCCAAGTTTTAATTTTTAGAGAGAGAAATTGCTGTACTTAAATTTGTTCAAAAGCCTCAGATCAAGGACTTAAATCGGTTAAATGGCGTGGCTAGAGAAAGTTATTTTTGTTTGGTTATTATTTCCTTCTGAAATCTAGATTGACATATCTTTCAACCAAGCATCCATTTAAATTATTATTCAATAAGCTGAGACTTATTTAATTTCTTTTTTCTTTCTCTGAAAAGTTATGACTATATATATAGAATTGTTTACCTTGTATGTACTTTTCTGTTTCAATTTAAGTTAAAAATTAAATTATTGTTCATTTTTTTTGCTTCATTTAAAGGAAAAGAATAAGAAATATTTCGATTTTATTATTTGGTTCAAATAGCTTAAAAAATGTAGTACAACAAGTATAATTTTTATTTTTATTTTTCTGTTGAATAAATTCCTCGATAAATTTAAGCCTTAATAATAAGAAGAAGAAGAAGAAGAAGTAATAGATTTAAGCCTTAGTAATAAGTGAATTCGAAAGGATCAAGTGTGAAATATATGTCAAATTCATATCATAAGTGATTTGTTAAAGCGACTCTCTCTCTCTCTCAAATCTATCATGCATTGTCGAAGTTCATATTACTATTCAAAACCCTTCATTTTTCATCCCCACGTTTCAAACGCAAAACATTTATTAAAATGATGAGATTAATATTTTAAGAGTATATAGTATTTTCAGTTTGGTACGATAATGAAGCTTCTAGTTCTTTTTTGTCTTATAGTAGTCTTTCAGGATTTAAAATATTACATTTGTAGGTTTTGAAATGTAGGTTTAGGACCAACATTTATTTCTTATCACTTCCAAAGAAAAAAAAAAGCTAGTTCTTATCCAATCTAGGGAGAAGGTTAGTTCAACCCATCTTTCATGTGGGATTTATATATAGAGATTGATAGGGTTAAAGATTAGACTTAGCTTGTAGGTATAATAGGTCTACTTCCAAAAATATCATGATTCAAGGACTTCTCATTTAAATTATAAAAATAAATAAATTCATAGACCACCTTAAGAATGAAAAATGTGCATATAGGGCATATAAGATTTGCAGAAATGTAAAATTAATCTGAATCTAAGAGGTAGTACTACCTAGAGATCACTGCAAAAGAATATTCGGTTGATCTTTCTGTGTGTTATGACAGTCAGCCAAATGATTGAACCAAAAAAAAAAAAAACAGTTTTACAGAAGAAATGGTCAAGGTGAAGGCTAAATATGACTTGGGTTTGGAGCAATGGAAATAGGACCAGCAGTTCATAATTGATTTTTTTAGTAAGTTCATCATGTTATGTTTAATACACACATATATATGTGTGTGTACGTATATGTATGTATGTGTGTTATGTTCTTAGATGGATAAAAATAATGAAATAGGTTTCATTTAGGGAACTCATCAATATCCAAACAGAATTAAGTTTACAGATGATATCTTGGAAAGTTGGAATAAGCAAGGATAGAGAAAACCAAGTTCAGGTAATGACTCCCTGGCTTTATTTAGGGTTTATATTTATAATTTTGGAGAGAGAGTTGAAAATAAGTTTTAGACCCCAAAAACTTGTGCAACCAATTAATTGGGTTGAGTGAACAAGTTATGTGTATTCCAAATAAATAATTTAACAGAGTAATTCAACCATGTATTGTATTCATCACCACATCAAAACAGTAAAAGACACAATGTTGGGTGATGTAGTGGTAATGAAGAAACTCTTTAATGTAGAAAACTCATTCGAATAAATAGTTACAGTCAGTCATAAGATACAAATCTTTTGTAACCTTGGTTCTCTATGCAGTTTCGACAAACACCTTGCTTGCCATCGAAAAAAAGTCAGAAACAATTAAGATTTCACAATGTTGCTCGAGTAAGAGTCAAGCCACAATCATGTGAAAAGTTTGCCTGTTTTAATGTTTTGTTTGAGCTAGACTTGATTTTTCCCAACTGCATAAGTTTTACGTACTTCATATTTTTGAATAAGTAAGCAAGACACTTCTAAGCTAACTTAAATACAATAATTGCAACCATCATTAACACAAGTTTGGTCACATATATAGTACTTGCCGACATCTAAAACCTAATTAGATTATTATAGATTATGATTAAAAAAATAAAAGAACAATTGGACAGCTGAAATGTTATCTAGTAGTTGTTTACAACAATTATAATTTTGTGCACTGAAAAGAAAAAGATCAGGGCAGTTGTTTTAATTTTTTTTTTTTTTTTTTTTTGGGTTGAATTGTACGCGAAATATGTATGCTACGACGTACCTATAATATCAACTCAACCATGTCAGACATTTTCCTTTAATATTTTAATGGTCACATCAACCATGCTACATTTTTATGTAATATTTTAATAGAAACAAAGGCACTTAATATTAGTTAACCCTAGCCGGATTCATTAATCAGGCATATAAATGTTTCGTATTTCATGTTGAAGTTTATTTGCAAAAAAAAAAAAAAGAAGATGATTTATCAATGGGCACTCACATGTTGGCATTAGATATGTAAGACGTTTGGAGGAGCATGATAGTCAAATTGTGAAAAATTATTCATAACGTTAACACTCATTGTTTTTGTGATCATGTAATTACTAATTAGCCTTTAGTCCATAGTGTCTAGGTTTTTTTTTTTTTTTTTTTTTTTTATATAAGATAGAAATTCTACTCTAACTTAATTTGAGTATATATGTATGTGAAACTTTTTTCTAAAAATTTAAACTCTGGCTCTTACCCTCTACATCCCACAAGCACTTATACTTGTAGAGTGACCATTACATCAAGAATACGCGGTGATCATAGTACCTAGTCTTTATTCAATTGTTTCATTGGAATCATAAGTGGAAATTTAAAAGCATTAACGAATGCATAGATATAGGACAGTTTCTTTGATGATCAAGACTTTAGTCTATGTAGTGCCTTAAAGGCTCTTGTAGTTATGTATTATATAGTTAAGAATTAAGAGTATCTATCAAACCGTATAGCTGATTAAGTGTTTTATAGGTCTTAACTTTAGAGAAGAAGTACATGTATGATCTTCATGAATGATATTGAACTTGAGTTGGGACCTTTCTTTCTTTTCAAAAGAAGAGAGAATTCCAAAACATAGGGTCACGTGAATTAACAATACCCCATTCACAGAACAAATGTATTTTAGTCATTTCAGAAATATAAGCACACTGTCTCTAACCTAAAAGCTAGTACTTCTTCTAGCACACTGAACAATTTGCAGATTAAGATACACTCACAGTGTTTCCAGCTCAATAGGATGACGCTGTGAAGTTTGCAGAGTTAGCTACCTCCTACTCTTCACTCGTTCCCACACTTGATCTCAGTACATTATCATGTTATGGCATAGAAGAAAACTCGATGTGTAGCCTTCTATACAAATCAGCATGTGAATATTGGGCTTAAAATGTTAGGACACTAGCTAGCACACATGCTTCGTGATGCAGCAGCTTTAGCCTTTAGCTCATCATCAGCAGTTTCACTGGCTAATACCTCATAGTATGTGCCTTTGAAGATTCTAAGGTTGTTGGTTACTAGTTGTATGCACATGTGTAACAGGTTGGGACCTTCCTTCAAAGCATGTGAATTCGGATTACTCTTGTAACTAACTGCCTAATTGGCATGTGTGTGGTGAGAACAATTAGGAGGTTAGAAAGTAGAAAAATGCCGAGTTTGCAAGTTGTCACAGACTTGTTAAAATTATAAATGAAAATTCTTAGTTTACATTATATTTTAACAATATAAGATTAACATTGTAAAAATATATATATATATATATATATATATAAAATTATAAATTTACATAATATTGTACACATTTGTTTAATTTATAATATAATATTTATATTAATAGTACAATGTAAACCTATAATACCCATTATTAAAAAAAGGATTGCTACCCTTGTTCTCAACTATAAAGAAAATCATCCAGTGTTACTTCTTAAACTCTCAACTTCCTCCCTCTAATATCTCCTCTTAGAAGACCCGACCGCCTTCAAAGTAATTTACTATCACACATTTCCAAGATCAATTAGGTTCTTATCAAGTGGTATCAAAACAATTTTTTCCTGTCACCATAACAGAAACTAGATCAACTTCACATATGAATGAATTCAATGCTACCCTCAAGAAAACTACAAACCACCATGCTCATACCATACATGAAGTCCACCAACAACGAAGTGCAATTACTCATAGTCTATAGATTTTTTTCTTTGATACACTATAGAAAGTGAATGAAGTAGAACTAAGGAGGCAACAACAATAGACAACAAGAGTTACTACCAACCAGGCAGAGAATTCTTTTCGTATCAACCTTCCAAAACCCATGAAACTTGAATTTTCAAGGTTTAAGGTGGAAGTACCTGCTGCATGGGTGTAAAAGGCTACCCAATACTTCCAACTACTATCATACTCCAGCCAATGTGAAGATTTTGATGGTCTTTTTCCACAAGGATGGGGAGGTTAGGAGTCTCTAATTAATTGAACCCATACTATAACATATAGACTTAATAGAGATGAAAAATGTTTCTTTCTTTTTGAATTTGAATCATTTTATTATGCATTCAGTAGCACATCATTTAAAATCTATAAAACCACCACATAAATAAAAAGTATAGATTTAAGGATTTAAATTTAATATTGTTGTATTAACTTTTTGATTGATTTATTTATTTATTGATATAGCTGGGATAGGACTTTGACATGCATCATGCTGATTCATGCATGTCTATATACAAAATATTTAAAGTGTTTGAGTCTGTTAAAACTTCATGCCTACTCTAAAAGAATCTCTTACAAAAGCTCCAGCGCCCTAGAGAAGCAGAAACACATGCCTCTCAAAAGACCTATTACAACCCTTTAAGAAAAAATAAAAGGACTAGTGAGTCGTGACTAGTGTATCATTGCACTGTTCCACCAAGCAAGCCAGTAGTGTATTGATGACATTGATTGAAATGCCAAAATATCAATAGTCAGACTTGTATTATTTTAATAGACCAGGAACAAGTTCCGATATATAGTATTTGAGTTTTTTTTTTTATTTAATTACGTTTTTTTTTTCTAATGAAAAAAATTATGTTGAATTGTTGCTTATATATATATATATATATTTTTTTTTTGAAAAGAATTGTTGCTTATATTAGAGATATAGAGGTGTGGTTTGAAAATTTTTTGATAACAAGATTTACTCATAATCTATGCACCCTGATTATCCTGATTGGTTTACTTTTTTATTTTTGTACTACCTAGCATGCTCAAAACACTCGAGAGGTACCAAAAATGCAGTTATGGTGCGGTTGAAGTGAACAAACCTGGCAAGGAGCTCGAGGTATAGCTTAACTGTATTACTGTATCTTTTTTGATGCAACAACTGTTTTACTGTATCTCACTACTTATACCTGACTTTGAAGTAATCATCAGACTTTTACCATCATAGGAACCAATGGGTCTAGGGACACCTAATTCTATATCTACTTTCACATGCATCCAATTAATTAACGTGTATAGGTATGATTGATGCGTAATTAAAATAATATCAGCAATTGATTTATGTGAAAATAATATTACTTCCATCATTAGTAAACAACTTAATTAGCTATATGTTAAACTGAGTGTGTTCATAGGATTGTTGGATGGACTGCAACCAAGTGTTCTTTTGGTTTGTTGTCTCACTGTTAGAATGTGGCAAATATGGATGTCAATTTTTTTTGAGTGTCTAATATATGGTATAGATTATAAAGTATGAACTAATAAATTTTGGTGTTTTGTCTAAACATTGTACTATGCCTCAGTTTGTGATTTTAATATCACTTTCATCATGTAATGTAACAGATCAGTTACCGGGAGTACTTGAAACTGAAAGCTAGGTTTGAGTCCCTACAACGAACTCAGAGGTAATTATTGTTTAGAAAAATTAAATTTGGTTAGTGTTTTTATTTTGTGCTGTTATAAAATCATTGAGACGGATGATTTCTTTGGATAAAGGTGTAAAATGGAAAAAAAATATATATATATATATATTACATTTTAAACCTTAAACCCGTGTAACAAAGTAAATTTTATAGTTTCAAAAGTGACATTAAATCATGACATTAACAAAAAAATAAAAAATAAACCTTTTAGTTTCACAATTAACAAATTAACCCTAAAGTTCTAAAAATTAAAAATTAAATCTCAAGCCATTTTAGTGGAACGGTATTGTGTTTGAAGTTTAATATAGCCTGATGGTTTACTTTGTGACTTTACAATATTTCAAGGTTAATTTGTTACTTTTTAAAATTATAATTTGATATTCTTGAAAATACAATTTTTTTTTTCACTCCTAAATTATAGGGTTTAAAATATAACTATCCCAAAAAAAATTATAGCTTTAGCATTAGATTAGAAATATTGTGCCATCCTTTGTTTATGAGTTCAGCTGTTCTACCACACAAGTGCATTCACTCATGAAAGGTTTCTCCTTGGTCCTTCAGAAACCTTCTTGGGGAAGATTTGGGCCCATTAAACACAAATGACCTTGAGAGGCTTGAACGGCAATTGGACTCATCCTTGAAACAAGTCAGGTCCACTAAGGTAATTAAATTTATATTAATGCATATAAGCATGTTTCACTGCTTGACACATTTTATATTTTGTAATATGCAGAAATTGAGTAAATTTTAAAATTTTCTTCTTGGGAAATTACAATTTACCCTATGTTGTTTAGTTTTATTAATATTATTTTTTAATAAAGAGTTTTGTAACTCAATTAGTAATTTCCAATTTTTTTAACAAAAACGTGGTAATTATTGAAATATATAATAAAAAAATAATAAAAATTAACAAAGCGACATAATTTAGTTCAACTCCTTTAAATTGCTGTCCAAATCCTATGGGGGATCAATGTAATGTAATTATGTAAACGTTAAAAGATTTTGTGGAACAGAGCCGTGATAAGGCAAAACCACAAGGGATAATTTGTAATAGAAAGTTTGTCCACAAAAATACAAAATCTGTTATTTTAGCTGAATCTAATGATTTTATTTTAATTTAAATGACATTTTTTTTCTTTGGTTCCTTGACACATTTATATATCTTTTTGAGAAATTTACGAACAATAGAAAGACATAAGTATATTTGGTGAGGAAATATATTGTTTGGGATTATATTGATACAAATTTTGCTCACACAAAAGTAATGCACAAAATAATATATATGTACCCGTCTGCCGTTGGTGTTGTATACAATTTTGAAAAAATAAGATGTGACAATTTGATGTGATCATTTTAATAGTGTAGATTGATTTTGTGAGTTTTTATTTTAATAGCATAAATGCATAATCCTATCTTTTGTGTTGGTAAGTATACATGCGTATGTAATATATTTTAACTTTTAAGGATCTAATTGGTGTCATGTTTCACTCAAATTCTTGTTTTGAAAGTTGGTGAATTCACAAAGAACTCTTTGCTTTTTATTTCTTTCTTTCACTCCTGATTTGAGTAGATGGGTTCATGGTTATATAAATATTTATACCATGAAAATCTAATTTTAATTATATTTAAATATAACTTTCATAAACTCCACACATATACTCCATACTCATTTAATGCATAAGGCTATTGCTCTTCATAAACTTAGTTTAATTTAAAAATAAATAAATAAAAACAAAAAAAATTAACTTTTAATGTCTTCCTTTAAACTCATTCTGATCATTCCTAACAATGCCTAGAATTTATAATAGGTGTCATATATTAGTGGATTGGTGAGTACGTATGGAATTTGATCGTGACTTCATAAACTCAAGTTCAACATGTTTTCAGGCAATAGATTCTCAAGTAATGGAAAAATTGATGTCCTTATTTCTATAATGGAAAACTGATTCTTTGTCAGACTTAGTGTTGATTTGTTATGAACTTCTCTCTTTATTATATTTCCATGTGAATGCAGTATCGCCCATGTATAACGCAAACCCTGTTCTATTTTTGTCATCCATTTCTCCAACTCAATTGCTATCACTCTATAACCTACACACTTGAATCTTTTAGAGGATGAATAAAAATTATAAAACAATCCAAAATCAAGTGACCTTTCACATGGTAAAAAATTCTATTGGCAATCTTCAAATGAGACACGGTAGGCAATTTTATATAACAACTAACAAGTCGAACACCAAAAACGCTTGAGAATTACAATCAAACTCTTAAAAAAATATTGAAATTTCTTTCTCTCCATTATCACTTTGATAATTTAACACCACATTTCACAGGGTACTTACTAGCTAGTAATCTAACATTTCAAATTTATTAGGGGTCTCTTTAGAAAAACGTTCTTGAGAAAATAAAAATCTCAATCTCATTCTCCATTTGCTATACCTCAATGCCAAGATAGTAGGCCACAGTTCAAAATCAAACATTTCAAATTTCCGAGCCATTACTTTCTTCAAAGATACTTGGATCGTTACCTATAAGAATTAAATCATCTATAAACAAAAAAAATGGTCAAGATATATCTCAATTTTCATGCACTTTAGAATAAAGTGTGTTCATGTGGACAGCAAGTCCAAAAGACTCTTCTTTAGAAAGATTCCTACATTATCAAATAAAAAATAAAAAATTGTCTTCCAGTGGACATTTATGGCCTGTTTGGAAGTTTAGAAAGGGAGGAGAATAGAGGGGAGTAGGGGAGAGGAGAGTAGTGGGGAGAAGAGTAGAGGAGAATGGTTATCCTCTACCTTATTTGGATGTTTTTAAAATTAATAAGCGGAAATGGAGTAATTAGCCCTTCCTCTTGTTTAGATGTTTTAAAAATTATGATGAAAAGGAGAGGAAATGATTTAAATAGACAAATTTACCCTTATTTGAAAATAGACTTGCAACATTGGTCTATAATTAATTTGTTAGATTAAATAATTATTTAATCTACATTCTAATTCCATCAAATACCACTAATAAAAGTATAAAACAATGTGTATATTACTATCGTAATCTGTATAAAGATAATCACAAAAATTAAAAAAGAAAAATTTATACAAAAAATCCTAATTCTAAAACCAAAATAAACATATTGTACTGGTCAAAACCACACCATAGCCGTTACAAAGAGAAACGAAGACACCGCATCGTTACAAAGAGAAACGTCGTTGTAATAGATCTCGACGGAGCTCTTCGGTTCGTAGTAGATCCCGATCTTGTTGTTCGGGTTATCGGCTCTAACTGTAACGTCGAACTCAAGCGAGACCGCTAGAGAAGTTGATGACGCGGTGGCGGCTACAGCGGTGAGGTTTACACCGGAGACGGAGATGGCATCGATGGAGTAATTCGGAGATCAGGGTTTGACTACGAGGTAGAATATTGTGGCGGAGATGGCGATGAGGGCAAGGAGGAAAGCGAGGATTCCGAGCTTTTGTGAGCAACAAGAACAACGAGACGAGCTTTAGAGCTGTTCTGACTGAGTCAAAGGACACCACCAAAGAAAAAAAAGTACAATAAAAAAGGGAGGTTGTTTAGCTTCAGTGTCAGTGAAATAGTGAGATTCTTTTTTTCTTTTTTCTTTTTTTTTTTTGTTCACCTTAAATTTTCTCATGAAACAAACAAAAATTATTCAGTTTGTAATTTTGTTAATTTAGAAAGGGTAAATTAGAAAATTCATTTAGTCAATAATTTATCTACTCTACTCTCCCTCCAAATCTCTCCGATGGGGGAATTAAAAATGAGGGGTTAGAGGTAGTTGAAACCCCTCCAAACCCCTCCCCCTCATTCCTTAAAAAAACTTTCAAACAAAGTAATTGAATTACTCTCTCTCCCTCTACTCTACTCCCCTCCTTTCTTAAACATCCAAACAAGCCATTAGAGAATCTATACTTGTGAAAGTATCCATCAACTCAATTGTTTCAAGTATTTAATGCCTCTACAACCTCTTTAAAAGTCATGCTTAATAGGCTTTCTATTAGGGTTACAAAAAATATCCCATCAAATCAAATACTGAATCTGCAATCCTTGATCAATCCAGGATGTATTGAGAATTTGTCAAGATTATATCTTGATCAATTGAGCATGTGTCGAAATTCCAAAAACATCATTCTCTTCAATAGATCTTGAGCCTTCGTCTTAGACTCACAAATACTCATCAAAGACTCAACAATACTGAAACCTTTTTGTCATTTGTTGCCAATGTCTAATTTATTGAACCTAACACGCATCATTATTAATACATTGTCATTAGATTATTGAGCATATATTAAAACGTTTGACTAAAAGGTGATCATATAATCATATATATGGATCTTACAAAAATCCATGGGAGGTTTCTAAATTTTTTTAATTTGATTTGATCGAATAACATATGGAAATTGGATCAATATATGCTGATTTCACCGTATGCTGTCTGGTCAAACAACAAAGACTTTGTCTTCCTTATTTCTCTGGAAAAAAAAGTTTATTTATTTATTTATTTATTTATTTTTATATGTGATACATAAGTCATCTTTTATGTTTATATATGTATATATGGATAAAGTTTAGTTACAAATTTGGTTATAACCTAAAATTACAATCTTACTCAATATTTTTTATTAGAGGTGAACTTTAACAAATCCACGATTGGATTACATTTTTTTTCTTATACCTTTCATGCTTGCAAAATTTCTAAAAAATTAAAGGTCAATAACTATGTCATTAATAAATTTTTTAAATTACAAATTTTTGAAGTTTAAAATTATGCATAAAATATAAGCTTATAGAACATATAGTGAATAGTATCTGATTAGCACCAAATTTGACATGTATATTGAGAGTATAAAGAATATGCAATCCTAAGGTTAGATTTTAAAAATATATTGTAATATTAATGATATTGAGTAAAGTTACAACTAATTTTGTAGCTAAATTTTATCCTACATATATTATTTTACATACATAGAAAAATTGATGTCTTTGTCTATAAAATCAAATCCTGTTATGGTTTCTAAAAAATTTAACAAGTTGAAATTCCAGTTTCATGTGGGGAGAGCTTACTCTAACTGTCTCAACCTACTTTGCAGATACAATATATGCTGGACCAGCTTTCTGAACTCCAAAATAAGGTATGCACATACGGCATGATAATGATGGTAATTCTATTTTATTTGCTTCTAATGTCAACAATCTACTGTTTAAGTACAGGAACACTTATTAGTGGAAGCAAACAGGGCTTTGACAATAAAGGTAATAATGTCTGCTGATTATCATTTTCATAAATAGTTGGGCGTTGTTCACTACTATGTGGAAGTAACCACTCTCTGCATGGTCTGCTACTTTGCTCTTTTCATGTTCTTGTCTTTGCAGAACTTTTAGCACAAGCCAGTTGAAAGTTGACTCTCGATTACCTAGACACTAAAGCCCCTGCACATCATTTTCATTCACTGCCTTTTTTTTCCTCACACCCTTCATGAGTATACATTCAAGTCTCAATCTTGGGCAAAAATTGCTAAGTGGGTTTCTTAATATGGAGGCAAATCAATGCTCCTTTGTTTCAATTCTCTATAAAAGTTTCCATTTGATATTTCTTTGGGAAAAAATCAAAATACTGAAAGATTGAATTTTTGAGAAAACCATGGCAGTGGTATACTTAAATGGTGAGATGGCAACTACTCCTATTATCCAAGACTGATATATTTTACGTCCATTGTCTCTTTTCCTCCTACGACACAAAAATTGTCCATGGCTAATATGATTGTTATTTGTTAACCACTCACATATGTTTTCAAATTTGCTTTCTTGCAGCTGGATGAAATTAGTTCAAGAAATAACCTTAGACAATCATGGGAAGGCGGTGAGCAAAGTATGTCATATGGTCCTCAGAATGCTCAATCTCAGAGGTTTTTCCAGCCTTTAGATTGCAATCCCACATTGCAAATAGGGTAAGCATCCAAACCATATTTAATTAGTTTCAATACTCAAACCATTGTGACTATCTAACTTCTTGTGTCTTTAATTCCTTTTTTGGGACACAGGTATAATGCATCTGGTTCCGACCAGCAGTTAAGTGGCACAACTCATGCTCAACAAGTCAATGGGTTCATCCCAGGTTGGATGCTTTGAGCCATTTGCCAAGCACGTACGTAGCTAAATGCTTCTTGTTGGTGGCGATATCTAAATGATTTCATGAGCATTTATAGCTTATATTGTCATAAAAGCAGCAGTGACTGACTTTCATAGCACTATGGAACTTTTAGCCACATGCATTAAAGCATATAAGGAGTTTATAATTAATGTGTTGAAAACCCTTAAGGGAGATATTTATTATACTTTTAAGATAACATAAGGTTGTGGTTTCACCTACCTGTTGATGATCTTCACAGTTCTTATCAAATATTCTGTGTTGAAATTGAAAATTTGAAATACCATAACATTGAAGTTGCTCAAAATTTTCTGACTTGGAAATGCTCGCTGCACTTATAGGCCTCCCAACCACTCATTCATAAAGATGCTTGCACTTTGTGATTCCAACAACATATATTTTTCCATAATTTATTTTTTTGGGAAAAAATGATTTATTTTTCTCCATAGATACTTGTCCATAGGCTGCTCAGGTCTTTCATATGCAGCTCAGTTGTCAGGATTCTTGCATATATGAGCTGATTGGATTCTCATCCCTTACACATCACCTCCAATTCTACAGAACACCTTTTGCCTTGTAGAGCACTGAAGTTCAAAAATTCTCTTTATGGGACTGTTCCTCACAAAAGTATAATGATCTGCCCATGATATCATGTGCAGATCATTAATTTTGTGGGGAACTACTAGTCCCATATTTCACTAAACTGGGCTTTCACATGAACCATGGACCATTAGGCTCCTGCTTCTTAGGTTATAGCTTAAAGGGTAGGTTGATTCGTCTAATATATACTTCATTTTGGACGCTTAAGTTTGGCATTTGTTGGGCTCAATTTGCTACGTGACCCCGTGATCTCATGAGCTTCTTGTCCATTTAAGCCATTATCTGAACCTCCCAATGGGCCTCCCATAAGTCATCATATCTAGATTCAATCGCCAGCCCAACCCGTCCACTGATTACCCCAACTTCAAAATGAATTCTCTATTTCTCTATGCCAGCCTTTCAAAAAAAAAAAAATTTCTCCCTATTCAATTCTTTCTACTCTTCCCATTTCCACCGGAGATTGCAAACTCCAAACCATTAGCCAACCACCACCACCACCACAACCAATGCCAGTCAACCCAAATTGCAACCACTCTGTCGCCCTCGCTCGAGAGAGGGAGAAGAGAGAAGTCTAAAATCAACCAACACCAAACACCAATCTCATCATGCTGTCACCATCCACCAACTTGCCATTGCTCAAAATGGAGCGAGGAGAGAGAAGGGTAGAACTGTTACATATCTAATGCTAAAAATATTTGGCATTTGACATATTCAATGGAGAGATTTTTTGTGTGCTAAATGCTAAATATGTTGGATTTAGGACATCCAATATTGGTGCTCTTCCCCAGTACTAATGCTCTTAGCACTCCAATGCTAATGCACTAATTGATTGACTAATTTAAACTCTCAAAGTTTAGGCACTTTTACTTTCAACTTTAAACAGGTGGGGTCAATTTGATTTTAGTCCAAAATTAACGGGATGTTTTTGGGATCATATCAGATGGCCAAATTTGCAATTTCGACAATGCTCCATTAAGAAAACGCCATCTTATAATAATAAAAAAACACATTAGCACCAACTCATTATTTGACTAGTCAAACCCAAAATAAACAATCTCAATACCCAAATCTCCTTCACGCAACCATCCTCCACTTTCACTAACCAGACCAATAGCCTCTCTACTCCTCTCGTGAACTCTCTCCTCTTTCAAGAAAGAAGAATTGACAATGCTGTACAAGAAGAAAGGACGCTGCCTTGCACTTCCAATTAACCAAGTTCGCCGAGTGCGTTGAGGTCCTTCACTAGATCTTGCTCCACAAACAACACGATCCCAAAATAAACTTCCCTCACTCATTCTCTTGCGCTTAATTCATATTGCACCAAATTTGCCAAATGGCAATATTTTAAGAAAATAGCACCCTAGCAAAATTATTTAATTACATAGCACATTTTTGGAACTCAAGTTTCAACTCAAATTCGAGTTTCGCAAACTCAAGTTCCAAGCAAGTATGGGCTTCACTGCATGACGAGCCACACAAACTACTTGGAACTCTAGTTTGACAAACTCAAATTTCAATTAGAACTCAAGTTCCAAAAATGTACTACATAACTAAATAACTTTGTCATGATGTGTTTTTCTTAAAATTTTGCTAAAATTGTGCTATTTGGCAAATTTGGCCCATATCTAGCTCAAAAAACAACCCTTGTCATTTTGATATTGCTAACATAATTTAATAGTATTACTATCCTTTTATATGAGAAACATGTGGAGGTTGATGCAATTTTTGGCTGTGAAGTTCAAGCCCTTATATGTGTGTGCTTTTAGCTTGAATGAGTGAAAGTGGAAAAAAAAGATTTGTGATTGAAGGGTGTGAAAGAGAAGAAGGGCATTTGATTGGTACGTCCAGTGAAGCTAGAGGCCAAGGAAATGAGGGAGATTTGAGGGTAAGTTCGTTTGTTTTGGATTTGACTATTTGACACATCACATGATGAGTTGGAGTTAATGTTGATGTATTATTTTTATTAATGACATTTTTTACTGTACCATTATTTTTATTAAATGACATTTTTTATTGTACCATGACAAAGATTTCATATTTAGCAATGGTAAGTGATATGGTCTCATGTTTTTTGCATTTTTCCCTTTTGTTTTATAGGATAAAATACAAAATCACCTTTAGTTTAGGTTAGTACTTAGGTACTAAAAAGATTTTTAAAAACTATTCAATTTGCTCTTTATAGATAAACTACACTTAACATCGTTTGAAACTTTCTTGCTTCTCTAAGTTCTCTACTTACTTCCAACAGCTTGTCTTAACTGCATAGGTCTCATAATGATTGCATTATGGAAATTATATGTGCAACACAGAGAATTTTTGAGTAACTAATGGTAAATAGATAGAAGGCAAAAATTAAAAAAAAAAAAAAAAAAAAAAAGAAAATTTAGCAATAGGAGCAGGGGCATTTTCAAATGGTGAGTGACATTTGCACTTAAGAAAGTAAATTTGATATTGTTGAAGAATTTTGAAGATTTTTGATAGTATCTGACATTTGTCCAAACCTCATATGTAGTTTTTGTATTTTTACCTTTTATTTTATAGACATTTGCTGCCCCACTCACCATAAACAATGCATATAAAATATAAATAATTCTGCTTTGATAAGATAACCTATTACGGTAGTACCTATATGTGAGAGTGACTGGCCCCAGGCCCCCCACATAGCATATATAGTGACCGAGGATTTTACATAATGGGTTGCATATTTTAATCACTAATTACAAAAACCAATTGATCATTATAAAATAAGTCAGCACCCAAAAAAAAAAAATCATTATGAAGTGGGCCCCTTTCCAAGTTTCCTTCCTAGGTAAAAAAAACCTTGCTATTCTTGACTCTTGAGTGTATGAAGAAAATGATATGAGAAGTATCAGAATCCCAGCTAGACTAGCAATGGCCATATAAAGTAACCAAGAAATAATGGGGAATCCTTTGACGCCTAGCTACCATCGGCTAAAATATTGGTAAGTTTGCGTTCATACTATTGAGAGAGAGAGAGAGAGAGAGAGAGAGAGAGAGAAATGTCTAAAATATTCTCTTCCATTTCTAATTTTGAGTCTTGACCAATCATTTTTAAATTATAAAAAAGTAGATACCTAATAATTCATTTATTTAACCTTGGGCAACTTAGCCCCCCATAAAACATTTTAATATTGTAATTATTCTTTAACTACTTTAAAGGTTAATTTTCCCCAATAACAAAGCTTTTTTTTTTGTGTGGGTAAATTCTTGTTTTTAATTTCCCATGTATAGAGTTCTTTATTTCCTTTAACATATGCAAGTGAATATATATATATATATATATATATATAGCACAATCAAACTCAGTTGTGTTTTTATCAAAAAAAAAAAAAAAAAACTCTGTTGTATTATGTCTCATGAAGCGAAAATCACTGACTTGAATATCTCTGTCCTTTTTCCATTCTCTTGAGTACAAATAAATATTAAAAATCAATAATTAAAAAAAATTTTTTTAAAAACTTAAAATTTCTAGGTTCCACTACGGTCTTATAGATCATATATTTACATAAATTAGCTTTTCTTTTTTGATAACCAGAAATTAGACTTTAGCGCTACTGTGCTACCTAGAGTGTGATATCTTAAAAGACTCAAAATCTATTATATTGATCAGTGTACAAAATGTATAAAAGATTGACTTTATATTGGCAAAATTATGAGTGTTGTACAACATTCATAATTTTGCTACAACACTAATAATTTTGCCAATATAAAGTGAATCTTTATACATTTTACACTGCATCATGTAGAAAGGGGATGCAAAAATATGCTTTGATGCTTTGTCTAAAGAGGAAGAACTTATTGACCGGTCTATTTCTTCTATTATTTGTAATGTTTCTGAATTAAATTTATCTTTTGAGTTTTGATGATTGTGAGTTTTGTTAGATTAGGAGATCTCTAAACTCAACAGTTCATTTTGCAACTAAACTTGCTTTTGCTCTTAAAGCAGGTTTCTCTTGTAATAATTGTAATTTGTCTTCTCCTATCTTGGAAGCTTGTAAGCATATTGTTGTACTGCCTTTGTCTCTGTTTAGCCTTAATAAAATTGAAATGGAAATTTATCAAAAAAAAAGAAAATTTGTACAAATAAAAAGGGTGCAGTACAAGTAATTAAGTAAAGTATAATGGGCCTAAAGTCTGTTGGGATTGTATTCCAACTGACCCTCTCGAACTCATATTGGGTGAAGCAAAACCAAACTTAAGTTTGGAGACTAAATTACTAAAGTGACTAGCTAATAGAGGAGGTTTGATGAAGATATTAGCTAACTGA
This sequence comes from Quercus tomentella, assembly GCA_028535165.1. NCBI lineage: Eukaryota > Viridiplantae > Streptophyta > Magnoliopsida > Fagales > Fagaceae > Quercus > Quercus tomentella. Next base: position 61,568,415 of record JAPQVY010000155.1, on the reverse strand, counting down.
TATTATGAGGAGATAGATCGTAGTTGTAAGGTATCCTGAAGTAGATGATGACGAACGAAGTAGCATTCAATCTCAATATACTTAGCGTGCACATGGAAGTTGTCATTATCGGAACTTTGAATGGCAATTCGACTACCACAATGCATTGAAACTGCTGTAGAACAATCAGTTTCAAGATCTTGTAGAAGCCAACACAACCAAAAGAGCTCAATTGTAGTGTTTTCAAGTGCATGATATTTTATCTCGATATTGGAGTGATAAGGGAGGTTTTGTAGAATTGATAAACTCGTCCATATAAGGCAAAGGTGACGGCCTTGACAAACTCGTCGGCCTCACCCACACGTCCATAAGCCCGAGCAACGACAAGATAAGGTCGATAGCCCCACCTTAAAGCTGACGACGTCACCTTTGGGGAATCAAACACCTAAAGTTGATGAGAAAGTGTAGACGAAGGTAAGAAGCCGATGGAAGGAAGCTGAAGGGAATAATAGAACCTCTGACGAGTCTAACATGGCTTTACTTGGCCTACACGCATAAGCATATAAGGAAATATCTTGTACACCATGCTCAACCCTAATCAAGAGAGTCCTATAAGGAATGAACTCCGTAAAATACGCTTAAGAGGATCTCCCCTACAAGGAAACACCTTCTTAACCAAGGCACGGATGTGAACCCTACACTACTATAAAAAGCCCGAACCCTCACAAACTAAGGTACACATAATTCACCCTAACTCTGGCACTCTAAAGTTGTAAAAGGTTTTCTAACTTAACCTTCGGAGGGTCGTTGGTCGGTACCACACCGGTACTCTCCTAGGGTTTTTCTTTGTTTTTGTCTCGCAGGTGTCATCTCGAGCACGGGAGTATCGTGTGGCTTACTGACAATTTTTGGCATCATCATGGAGCAACTACAACCTATTTCTTACTGCATCAAGAGATGGGGGAGTCACCAAGAAGAAAGAAAAATTCTAATGAAATAGTGGTCTATTGGATTTCTTATGTAGTTTACATCAAAGTAAGCCAACAAGATCGGTTAATGGTGACTGGAAGAAGTGAAGTCCATGAAACAAGGTGCTTTCAAATACTGAAGAATTCAGAGAATAATCGCATAGCGAGAGAATCGTGGTGCAACCATGAATTGATTGGCATTATGGAGTACATAAGAGATATCTTAACAAATAACAATGAAATAGGCTAGAATCTAAACTAGTTGTCTATAGAGGATAGCATGTATGAACAGGGGTGGTCCAACAAACTTTGAGGGCTAAAGGAATATATTTAAATGAAACATTTTTTTAATTACTTAAATAATATTTAACTAGTTTTTAATAACATAATTTTTTTTTATAACAAAAATCCATTCTTTTTATTTTGTAATATGCCTTTTTTTTTTTTGAAAAAATGCTAAAGCTATAACAAATTTTACTACAAAAAACTTACAAATGATGTAACAATGAATGTGATTAATGAAACTTCAAGAAGATAATAAACAAGTATATGAATAAATGATGTTAGAGAAATTATAACTTTTACAACATGAGGTTTTTATAAAGATGAATGACTAATTACAAAAGTAATTTAAAAATGTATTTAATAGGTTGTTAACGTCCATAAATCATATTAATTATCACATCAATTTGTAAAGTTTTTGAAGTAAAATTTATAGTATTTCTAGTATTTTCTTATTTGAATTATTCTTATGAATAATAACACATATTCATAAACCCTATGTATTTAAAGTTGTATTACCTCTAATATTATTCAATTCTTTGAGACTTCTTAAAAGTAAAGGGAAAATTATAAAACTAATTTTTTTCTTATATTTCAAAAAAATATATGAATTTTAGCCCTAAAATTTGAGAGCCTTCTCTAGTAGGGGTTGTAGGCGATGGCCTAAGTGGCTTAGCCCTACGGCCGGCTCTGTGTATAAATTATATAAATGACTGTCTTTAATCTTTGCAGAATTGAGTTCTATACAAATAATGAGATTGCACTACGAATAAGTGAAGTAAGCCCGTTGAACTTGTACTCTTAATTAACAAATAAAAATTACCCAAAAAACAATAACAAGACTCTGGTTAATGGATATTGGTATAAGCAAGCTGCATACGTGGCAAAGGGTTAATTTCCTTTGTAGTAATTAACCAATTATGGATCTACAACATGGGTCATATTGACTATTCCCACCCCTGTTTAATCTTGCAAAATAATTTTGCGATAACCTTTTGTCCTCCACTCTAATTCCTTTTTAGTGAAGTTTCTTTCTAGCATAGCTAGGGAACTTATCATGTACCATACGGCTATTCCTCTAGCAGGAGCAGCTAATGGGATTTAAAAAGTATGATTTGACAACAAAGACTAGTGGTTCATTCACCCAAAAAGTGCCTCAGTGAAGGTGGTAGCTAGCTAGCTACGATGTTTGGGTGTAGGTTTTTTTTAGAGTCATGGGGAAGGCAGAAGGGTTTGGCTTTTCCTGGCAAACCCAAATCAATTCTTTATCATTATTATTGGTGGTGCTAAATAGTTATATTGTTATTTTTAATACAATTAATTACAAAATTGAGATTATATTAGAGCATTCACAGCAGTGTAGCTAAATAGCTATATAATTATTTTAGCTACACCAAAATACAAAAAAGAGGATTGCAGCAGCAGAGCTAAAACTAAAAATTTTAGCTTCTCAGCTACCGTGCACATCTAAATTGTAGCTCAAAGGTAAAAAAGGTTTTTAAAAAAAAAAAATTATTACACTTCTCTCTCTCTTCTCTCATTAAACAAACATTTCCTACTGCTGTGGATGCTTTTAGTAGAGCCAAAACTAAATAATTTGGCTTCTCAGCTACGTGCACTATTTTTAGCAGTCCACTGTAGCTCAAATGTAAAAAATATATATATTTTATTCGACTTCTCTCTTTTTTCTTTCTTTTTCCTCTCTTTCTCTCTCATGTCTTCTCTCATTCTTTTCAACTTCTCTTTTTCTCTCCAGCGCAGCCCCTATCTCCCTCTCAACTGAACCAAGTCTTTCTTCTCTTTGTGGTGTCACCTAGGTCTCATTCTTTTCAACTTCTCTTTGTGGGTTCGTGGTGGTAGGTTGGGTTTCTCTAGGTTTGTGTGGTTAGGTGCTTTGGACCGGTGGTTTTAATGGTGGTGTGGGTTGTTGCTAGGATCGGTGGCTCGGTGGTGGTGGTGGTGGTGGTTGTTGTTTTTTTTTTTTTTTATATATATATATAAATCAGAGTTGTGGAGGTGGATTTTTGGGTGTTTATTTTTGGATTTTTGGGTGTTGATTTTTTGGTTTGCCTTGATTTGTGATGGTTGTGGGTTGTGATTTGTGGTGGCAGTGGTTGTAGTGGTGATAGATGTGACCAGCGGTGATGTGGGTGTGTCGTTTGTTCACAAATAGGGAGAGGAAGAGAGAGAGAGAGAGGGGGGGGGGGAGAATAAAAAGTAATATTTAAATGAAGTAGCTAAAAAAATAGAACCATTGATGTTCGGTGTGTTGTGAAATGGTAAGTTAAAATAGATAAAATTGCTTTTTGTGGAGCCAAAAAGATAAAAAATTGCCTCCACCAATGTGAATGCTCTGTAGTCTTCTTATATATTTATATCCCCCAACTATTTTACCCAAAATCTTTAATTTGTGTCAACGAATGTATTACACAAAGAAGCACTAGGGCCAAAATGGTCAAGTACCATTGTTTGGCAAAATATATATGGATCTACTACTGTTTGCAAAATAATTAAGAATTTACCACTTTTTTAAAACTCGAGTTTGTGAAACTCGAATTCCATCGAAAATTTTTGATGGAACTCAAGTTCCATAAAAAATAACACGACAAATTTGAAAACTATTTTTTCAAAAAAATCAAGTTTCTAAAACTCAAGTTCCATGACAAATTCGAGTTCCAAAAATGTGGTAAATTGCTAATTATTTCATAAACAGTTGTATATTACTAAATATTTTGTCAAACTGTGGTATATGGCCATTTTGGCCGAAGCACTAGGCTATTTGTCCGACTTGAGCAGTATCCCAAGGCTGTCAATGTACATGAGGGCATAAGCCTCCCCCAAACTTTTATTTATTATTATTATTTAATAATTCAATAGTTGGGAAATAGATAATTCGAATTTTAGGTATTTTTGTTGATAATACCACTAGATATCAATGAATTGGAAACACAACGAGGCTCTTGGTTGCTTCCCCAAATAGTTGGGGGACACTAAACCTAAAAACTATATGCAGAGATAACTTTAGCAGATGTGATAGGACCCATAATAAAGAAAATAGAATAAAATTTTAGGTCCTATTAATGATACCCGTTTCTTTTTTATCAATAAACTTGTGTAGATTTCAGTTAATTAACTCAATCAGTAAAGTTTTTTATGGTTGAATAAGAGATTTGAAGTTTAACTTTAATCTTCGTCTACACTAAAAATCAATTAGTATCTTGATTTGATGATAAAAAGTTATTATAAAAAACGAACGTCATAAATTGAAATTCTCTAAAAATAAAATTAAAAAATTAAAAAAAAAAAAAAAAAAAAACTTGGTGAGAAGTTATTTTTGTAAGATGAAATATTTGCCTATATAGAAACAAATCTAGAGCTAAAATTAATGAGCACGTTATTTCTGTAGTTGCATCATTGCGCATGATTAGGTTAAGGGTTGAATGTTTAAGTGGGGTCACATCCTATACCTAATAATAGATTATTATAAGTAAAGACTGAAAGATTGAGTGATGGTTAGAAGAAAAACACGGCGAGTCTTGGGAATCTTTTCTTCTTCTTTAATTTTTGAGGAAAAGGAAATCGCAATTCGCAACCCACCCTTTTTCCTTTTTATTGGATGCGATGGGACTGGATATGATTCTGTCTTGTGGTTTATGGTTTATCGTACTAAAACCCTCATTCACACTGAAAATGACATCCACCTTGTAATTCACTAATTCTAAACGGTTTTGGGTTTTTTGAATAGTCCAATATTGGCATTTAAAGAATAAAAAAAAAAAAGAACAAAAAAAGAAAACAAGAAAAAAAAAAAAAGTAGGAAGAGGTATCTGTCAAATTTCTTTTTCATAAAAAAAAAAAAAAAAAAGTATCTGTCAAATTTATGGTTAAGAAACGTGTTCGACTTGCACAGTTCAACAGAAGTTGGTGTATTTTGTTTTAATATTTATTTACCATTCGATTTTTAATATATATATATATATATATATATATATATAACTCGGACCTGTATAAAAATTTTGTTTGATTTTTATCTCAGATCCGTGGCCTATAAAAAGCCACTCAAGATGTACAAGAGGGGCAAAACTCAGCCTCCAAAACATTTCCCCTATGATATGTAAAATCCTTATATGTAAAAACTTTGTTCAATCTAATAATATCACTCCATTTGTTGTATCTAATTCTCTGTTCTATTCAGTGCTTTCAAGTAATCTTCTATACTGTTTCTCTAAAAAAAAAAAAAAAGTAATCTTCTATATTTCATTAGCTGTTTATTTTCTTAATCGGCTTCCATAATTATCTTCATACACCTCCTTTGAATCTGTGTGTCCATTCCCTTGTGTCACTCTTTCACTCTATATTTGGTATCAGGGCCATACCATTTTCACCTCCTTTGATTAATATATTTTGATTATTATCCTAATTAGTATGCTTTATGATTTACAGTTGCCATAATACGTGGATCTTCTGTACTAATCACATCAGAACACTGGATTTGATAATCAAATAGAACACTAAGGAGTTTGCTTTTCAAAAGATCCAAAGAATCCAGTTTACCACAATCACCTTGTGGACGTAGGAGCCTAGAGTCAGCATTATTGTCCTATCAGGTTTTGGGTAAACTAATTTTTCCTAAAGAAAGCACTATGGCTAGTTCATCTTCTGCATATATTGATACCTCCAAATTCTCCTCTGAACTTCCCCTCCGTAAATCTACTACAAATAGACTAAACTACTTGTATGAAATCTCTCATGTACCCGAAGACAGTAAGATACCTATTACTAACTTCCCCATCGTAAATCCTTTCACTGTATTTAATAAACCCCAGTCTTCACTCAAAAAAACCATAAAAAAAATATTGGCCCTTCTCAATCCTCTATTGTAAAAGAATGTCCAAGTTTCTAAGTTTGACCAGTCCGATATCCCCGCAACTGACATTGAAAATTTCATTACCTTTGCTCTCCCCAGAGAATTTGTTATTCCATGGCAAAAACAAGGATACATTCATCTTCATTTTGGTGCTGTAAGATTAGCACTAACCTTTCACGGAAGAAAAGGACTCCCTACAGTCTCTAGAATTGCACTCCTTGACTCCAAATTTTTGGAGTATCTACATGCAGTTATAGGAACTGTTCAAACAACACTCAATGCGGGAACTAGCTTTGTCACACTTTTTCCAAACTTCAACATGCCTCTCAAAGACCCTCATCTTTGTGATGCTCTCAAAGTTCAAGTTCAAATTACGAGAGCTTCCCAGATATAAGACACTTATGCAAACACTCTTCATTATCAACTTGCTTATTGGCTTCAAAATCATGCCTTTGATATGGCAGTCTCAGATATGGCTCAAACTAATGATGCTCTACTTATCCAAGTTAATCCAAAACTGACGTCCCAAGACAACTGACAAGGGACCAGATGACTTCCCTCTTTCCAGAATCATGGATTACGAAATATGAAGAGCTTCACCAAGCAGTTAAGCCAATTCAGTCTAACAATCCCTATCAGGAAAGAAAGATGTGATGATTTTCCCAACCCAGATGGCAATGCTTTAACCTGTGTCATGTTTGTAAGATATGGCCTTAAAAATTAAAGCATCTCGTGAAGATGAAAAACCTTGTTATGAAGGAAAATCATGTTCTGGCCATATATGGTGGGATATTTGTGATTGCGATGCATGCAAAGAAGTAGTAATCTACGATGATGACCAACCAAGAAAAAGGAAGAAAAAATTGTCCCAACAACACCTGAAAGAGAGATATGAAGCAAGTGATCTAGAAGTAGATCTCCTTGGAGAATCCTCAAGGAAATTTCACTTTTATGTCTCTTATCCTAGAACCAAAAAGCAAAAACCCAAATTCCCTCCAAATAAAGAATCCAAGCCCAAATACGATGTTGACTAAGAGCCCAAACCACCACTAATCCCATACTACCAAAATAACCTTCCCCAACTACCTAAATATCAACCCTTCCCTTCCAGACAAACCTAAACACAAAAATCTTTCCCTTGTTACATGTTTGACAGAGCTTCGATCACCCTCTTATTCACAAGATTTTCCTCCTCTTGAAAGTTTTAAGCACCCCCAAGCCAACACAAAACATGTTTGGAAAATCAAAACCCTTGTTGGAACCAACCTAGATGGGACTCGAAAACATGTTTTGTCTACAGAAGTAGCTTTAAATTGGCAAGCAGAAAATGTTGTGACACAAAATCAGGCCCTTTCAAAGATACTTGATAATCAACAAAGGTTAGCTGAAGTTGTGACTCAGACCCTTTCATCCTTAGATTCTCTGTTTAATGATTTGAAGAAAAAAATCAAGATGATTGAACAAGAGCTTGCAACAATTGCATCCACAATCAAAGACACGTCTGTTTCCTTCTCTTTCATAGGGTAGAAAGAAAAAGAAAGAAAGCAATTATCGACACAACTCCAATCCATAGAAAGATCCCATAAGACAGCTACACAAGCCTCCCCAATGGTTGTCTACACCCCTTACCAACCCAGGCAATCATTGTATAAAGATCTGTCTATACCCTTAGCCTCCCCATTTTTATCCAACCCTCCAAGTCAAAATTTTCAACCTCTAGCCACAATACATCCTGATTACAAGTCTACTAGAGAATATATGATTAACCCTAAGCTAACCATGGACTAATCTAAGATTAATATGCTTGTCCTAAAAGTACATGGGTCTACCAAAGCTTGAGTTTGGAATGTCTATAGCTTAATGTGGCACTAATGCTACTTGATTCACATGGTAAGATTTAGTGTTGTTGACATGCAAGTGGACATCTTGGTTGGTATGACAAAACTACTATGGCAGATAGATAGGATCCTATGTCAATACATTGCATAGAATCACACCACTTAAAAACAAGCTATTTGTGGGTAGGGCTGATGTGGTAGCACCTTGTGAATTTTTATTTTTACTTTTTATTTTTGAGATGCTTGAAAGTTGAATCCCTTAAACCAACCATAGTGACGCTATGAAACCCCTTGTGTGAGTGACTCCATAGTCTATAATATGCTTGCAAAGGCTTGTGGACACATGTAGACAAACTTGGATTAATTAAAAGTCGTAGACCCACAATGTTGTTCAGCCATATGAAACATTGAATAATGTTTCCCTGTGTACCTTGTTTGGTGACCCCGCCTATGTAATTTGGCACTGGAAAGTACCCCACCACTACCATATTGTCCACCATATTCTTTAGCCGAGTCACTCATTCACATCTGAGCACGTTACCGATTCAAGAGATGGGAAACCGTGGTGATGGTTGAAGGCAACGGCAGATGACCGTGGTGCCTCATGGCTTGATGGAGGACCTGGTGTCTTCGGTTCTGTCTTCGAGTGCAGCGTCTATAGTTGGTGAACGCGAAGAACAGTTCTGGGTCAAGCTTGGGTTAATTGGTGGCAACAAATTAGTTTGTGAGTGAATACGATTGTTACGATTGTTTGGGTTTCTGAGCCAAAATCTCCGGTACCATGAAAGTTTTCTTACGATTGTATGTGATAATTGAATGATGAGTGAAGTATTAAAGAGAGAGCACACACTTTTTCATGGGTAGGCCTAACCATCTACGGCTACATTGAGAAAGCAAATACCTATTGTATTAAACTCTTGTGTTACAATAAACTCAGTGTAGAATGTATGACTAACTTTAGGTTAACCAAGACCTAACCTAAAATTAATATGCGTGTCCTACAATTACAGAAGCCTATTTGATTTTTAACTATTTTTCGAAATTAATACAATTAGTCTTAAAGATCAGCTAGCTAGTAATCATTTAAAGACCTCTCCATCTTATCACAAACCTCCCATCCAAATAAATTTTGGGCTTCATTGTTAGAGTTTATTAAAAGTGTTATAAAAAAAAATTCTAATTTTTTAAAGATTAAAAACAAAATATTGTTTTTATTATTTAAAAAATGTGTAAAATAAAGCAAAAGCTCAAAATCAATTTTTTTAATCTCAGCATTTTGACTGGAGAACCCTATACAGACGTATACAAAACAAATCCCCTTGTCTTCGCCATACCCACCCATGACTAACAAATCCAAAACCACACTCCTCAAGAATCCCCTCACGTCATCAAGATAAAGATAATACGATACTCAAACAACTAATCAAACTCGTCCTCCAAAATTACATATAGAATCTCAAAGATTTATCTCAAAGCTAATAAACTAATCTGACAACAATCAAAGTTACAACAAAATGTTATATCGTTCAATTTTTTTTTTCATTAGATGCAAATTTTGAAAAATTTATTGTTAGATTACATTTTTTTTTTCTTATATCGTTTATACTTGAAATATTTCAAGACGATTAAAAATCAATAATTATGTGATCAATTAAATGTTTAACTTTCAAATTTTTTTAGTTTAAATCATGTATAAAAGATGAGTTAATAAACAAATAGTAAATAATATTGGATTGTTACAAAATTTAACATTAGATGTAGAATTTTCAAAAAATAAATCCGCTAAAAAATTATTAGGTAAACTTAAATGTTTTCTCTAGAAAAATAAGCATATTATAATTGTCAATCTAATTTAATAGATTTCATTCTTTAAAAAGTAGAAAATTGGTTGACAAATTGGATATTAAGGAGGAGGTGAGTGATTATTATACACTCTATAGTACATTGCATTTTTTTTTTTTTTTTTTTTGTTTAAAAGACGAAAAAAATATCTAAGTTTTAATGCATCGTCTTATCAAAAAAAAATAAAAATAAAAAGTTTTAATGCATCGTTGTTGTTTGTTTACGTAATAAGTGATGCCATCAGCCTCACTAGAAAACAAACGAGGCCCCGCGTAAACGCTATGATAGTGAAATTAGTCAATTACAACTTTACAAGGGTGGGAGCGGAATAAAAGTGCCTTAATTATTTGATTTTTTTTTTTTTCTTTTTTTTTTGTCTTTTTCTTAAAGGACAAGTAGGGCTTCCATTGCTTGCACCTCATCACATGCTACAAGGCTTATCCAGTCATCCCCCAATTTCAGGATTTATTATTTGTGTACAAATTTTATATATATATCACCCCGTAAAGAATTTAAAAAGCACACATATATGATAGATACTAAAATCCAAAGAATCAATAAATCAATGACAGATTAGAGGCATACCTTAGATGAGCAAACATAAGTAAATTACCAACAAGTCATGTGCACACTCGACACACGGTTTAGACGAATCTTTCTCTTTATGCTTCTCCTTTTAAAAGGGCTCTCGATGGAGGTAAGCATCCCTAATTTTTAGAAAGAATTATCTAAGTTCTGTCTAACATTAAGAGTAAAAAAAGGACTTAAAAGTCTGTGTATATATATATATATTAAACATCCATCTATATGGATTAAGATTAAAAACCTGCGCTCTAACTTACATCAAACTGGGACTTAAGTTCAATAAAATAATGTATACCAATTAAGACCCAATAATGAATTTGATCCTAACATACTAAAGCTCCCTCAGGTAAAATAGCTGACTCACATTCTAACTTATATTACCACGAATTTCTGAGGCAGGGTGAAGGTGGATCTTAATTTGACTTGAAATCAAGACTCATAGGAAGCTTTGTCCTTTTGAAGAGAAATAATATACCACTGTATATGCGGGTTCCGTCAAGCTTAGTAGCGTAACTTGTGAAAATTGAACATTAAAGTGTTTAAAGACTTGGATTTGAAAAGTATAGGAACTGTTTACCAAAAATTAAAAACAGAAATGGATAGGTACTGTCTACTGAATATCAGCATGCCTTTTTTGACATGGGTACAAGAATTCACATGGGCTAAAAAATTTAGCTTTTAGCACACCAAAGAATTACTGTCTATTTTAGTATACCCCACCTAACTATACACATCATGCATCTCTTTTTTTTTTTTTTTTTTTTTTTGATCATGCATCTCATCTTCTATTTTAACACAAAACACATTAAAATTATTATAAACAACCCATTAAAATAAAATAAACGGCTTATTAATATCAGCCACACCTTGAGAGAGTGAAAAAATATTAAAATACTAGTAGTAACTTGCTAAATTTTTATTTTTATTTTTATTTTTTATTTTAGCACTTCGGGATGTAGCATAATATTTGGTATTAGAGCTACTTAAAATAGCGTTTTTGTTAATTTAGCAGCACCAATATGAATGCTCTAAAGGCCCCTCCACTAGATAAGTACCGATTCTTAATTGTTTTAATTAAGGATGTGTATATTCCAAAGAAAATGGATTAGAGTTAATTGATCTGTAGCTCATTCCCTTTAATTAAGGAAGTATTTCAAGGAAGCACAGGCAGATTATGAAGAAAACAGATTAAGAGTTTGTAAGAGCTCTCATTCTATCTCATCCCCAGAATAAATGTTTTGGGTATGTGTAAAATCTAAAACGGTCCCCAACTCCCCATTTTTCAAGAGAATAAACAAGTTTTGTTTTCATCAAACCTCAAATAAGTATCCACACTAATATTCGTGAACCATATGGTCCCCAGCAGTTTCATATCCCAGGACTAGGAGTAGGGGTTGCATAGCTTTTCATATTCAGATGATACAAATATGTTCATAGTACTAACGGGACCACGTTCATGAAAATTTAATAAGTTTAGACCTAAATAGTACAGCACTATATTGAAATAATAATAAATCACAAATAATAATAAATCACAACTACCAACAACATTTTCTTAAAATTTTAGTTTCCCTTAAGGATGGACCACAAGAGCAATGAAAAAAAAAAAAAAACAAAGGGTATAGAAATATCCTAATCCCTTTATCCCATAATATGTGTTAGTTGGGTTAAACTTCAACCACAAAAAACTTGAAACTTATACATCGATCTTATAGATGAGATAGTTATTAATCTTTGGTACATGTTACCATCCTAAATTATTTATCTGATTATACTTTGTACCATAAAATTTTCAAATGCACATTTTGCACCTTAAATTGTGACACTTGTTATACTTTGCACCCTGGTGTCAAGTTTGCTGTTAACTTGGACTTAATTGTTAATCTTCTCAACCCCTTAAAAACAAAGGAGAAATTACACTTACCTCCCTAAATTATACTCCCAATTACATTTTGGATCCTAAACTTTGAATTTTCGTCCAAATTAATAGTAAACTTGATGGCAGATGCAAAATTGTAATATGAAGTATAGTTTATAGTAGTAATGTACAATTTTTCCTTGATATTTTACAGGCATGAAGGGTATAAATAAATAATGTAACCCAATGTTGGGTTTATCAAAAAAAACATCTATTAGAAAGTTATTGAATGTAAAATATTGAGAAAACATCTCATAAACTCAATGTAACACAAGTAATCTTAGAACTTACGCACAAACACGTTAAATGCGTAGAGAACATGGTATATATGAACAACAACCTTATCAATCCAAAGATTCCAGGAGCCTCTACAGTATCTAACTTTCAAACAATTGGCCTTTGTAAAGTGGCCTATAAGGTAATCTAAAAACCATAGCCTCAAAAGTGAGAAAGTTATTGAATGTATAATGTTGATAAAACATCTCATAAACTCAATTAATGTAACACAAGTAATCTTAGAAACCACGCACAAACACATTAAATGCATAGAGAACATGGTATATATGAACAACAACCTTAGCAATCAACCTTATCAATCCAGAGATTCAAGGAGCCTCTACGGTATCTAACTTTCAAACAATTGGCCTTTGTAAAGTGGCCTATAAGTTAATCTAAAAACCATAGCCTCAAAAGTGAATTAATTCTTCCTAAAATCATCAATCACTCTGTGGCAGGGAGATTTTGTCCTAAGTCAGCTAAATAAAGACAATAACTCGATGTTCACGAGGTCATGATTCACTCAATGAGTAAAAAGGATAGGGAAAGAAATTATTCATGGCAACTAGACTTGAAAAGGGCTTTCAAAAAAATGGAACGATTATTCATCATCAACATCCTTTGTTATTTAGGTTTCAATACTCGTTAGATAAAGATGATTGAATAACGCATCTCAATCCCACGCAGCCGCGGCAGCACTTGTTGTTCAGGGGATTCAAATGAACCCCTGACTTCAAAAAAAAAATTATTAGTTTATTCTATGCTTAAAAATATTTTTGCATATTGGCTGAAATCTTACACACCATAATCATATATCAATACAACTTAAAACTAAATAACAATTAGACATTTAGTGTATTATTTATGTTAGTACGTAATTGAAGAAAAAAAATAGTAAAGTTAGCAATTATTCAAATAGTTAATTGGCTAAGTAGACACTTAGTGTAATATTTATGAATGAATGAATATGAATGTGTGGGTTAATAAATAATATAGTATCAATGGGTTGCATTTTGTCATTTTAGTTTAAAATATTTTTATAAAAATAATGACAACTGTATAAAAATAAATAAATGTTATACAAACTTAACAAAATAAAATGGTCACACATAACCACTTTGACAATAGATAATAAAAACTGATAATGAACTATCATGTAATGATTTAAAAATATGAAAACTCATAGAAATTGTAAAATTTCATATATTTGCATTTTTTTTATGACTCGATATATTAAAGTTTTTTTCATTAAATTTTATTTAATTTAAATTTCTTAATGATTCTTTTGAAAAAAATTCTTAGAGCCGCCACTGAACCAACGATGTCTATCTAAGAGTGCCAATGAACACCAACAAAATCCAAAAGTGAAACCTTTGAAGGAGTGGTGGAGAGGATTAAAGGCAGAATTCAAGGGTGGAAGATGAAGGTCATGTCACAAGTTGCAAGGTTCTGCTTGATAAGATTAATGGTCACAGCCTCACCGTAAATACCTAATGTCTTTCTCTTAGGGAAAAGTATGGAATGAAAGGAATTATTTTGGAATATTCCTTTCATTCTCTTGTTTGAGAGTTTTAATGAAGAGAATGAAAAGACTATTCTCTTGTTTAAAAGTTTAAATGAGAGAGAATGAAATGAGTATAAATGAACACTAATTCCCTTCCATTCTCTTAAAACCTCAAATTTTTATTTGCTTCATGAATAAAATTAAATTTAATGAAATTTTCACTAAAACTCTCAAAATACCCCTATATATCCAACCATTTAGTCTAAAATATGGGTCTAACAGTAATTTTGTCATAAAATGATTTTATTTATTTCCCTATGTGTTGCTTCCAAACAAAATTACTTACTTTCCATTCTTTTATTTTAAAACATCCAAATCAGATTAATTACTTTCCATTTATTCTAAAATATGGGATCCGCTTATTTTGCTAAAACTGAAAACATTTTGCTAAAATTGAAAACTTTTTGCTAAAAGTATTATAGATTTATTCTAAAATATGGGATCCACTTATTTTGCTAAAACTGAAAACTTTTTGCTAAAAGTATTATAGATAAAGGTAAAAGTTAGTTGAAATAGTATAGTGAGACCCATGAATAGTACCAAAAAGTGCAATGAAGCTCATAAATAGTAGCAAAAATAAGCTGAATAGTAAAATAAACTGGCAAAATTAATCATACCAAACAGACACTTTATATTACTTAAATACATTTCATTCCTTTATAAACTCTCAAAATGAACCGTTAGATTTCAAAAGTCAGTTTGCTCCAAGATAAGCTATATCCTCTAGGACTTCTGGTCGTGGAAAAGAACAAGGAGTGGGGAAGTTTTATTTGAAATCATGGGACTCGATTTGCTAACCTAATATATAGTAGATTTGGAATATATCAAAAAGTTCCAAAACCCACAAAGCAAAACACAGTTTTGAAACCCACAAATTACAACAAGTTTACCCATAACAATTTTTTTTCTTAAAAATAAAATAAAATAAACCCATAGCAAATAATAAAATAATATTTTATATATTTTAATAAAAAATATATAATATTTTTACATATTTATAAATAGTTTAGTGCAATTTTTGTCAAAATCCTAAAAGCTAAACCAATAAACACACCACCCGATAATTGAAACATGCCAAAACAGTTGATCCCTTAATCGTCAACCGTTGGAAGCAGCCAAGAGCTATGTAAAATCGTAGATGGCTTGGCTCCGATCATTAGAGCATTCACATCAGTTTATATAAATATTCATGTTTATTTTAGCATAGGAGCCTACATTTTTGTATTTTAGACAACCATTTTTCAAAAACACCCACATTAGATTATCAACTCTACATTCTATTTCATTAAAATATTAATTTTTCTTGATTTTTTAAATTGTCTCTTTCTTCACACACAACAACCACAAAATCCACTCTCTTCTTTCATTTTCGGGATACATAAAGAATAAAAAATAAAAAAATTATATGCAAAATAAATAGTATCAGTATAAATTTACATAATTACTATAACAACTTTGCAAATTTACACATTTTTTAGCTCAACTGATGTGGTTGAGTTTAGGGCTTAGATGTGTAAAATTGAGCACTTTTTCTTTTTTACATTGACTGATGCAAATGCTTTGATGGTCAATTTCGGTTGAAACCTGAACAATAGCCCTAACAGTAGATACCTTCTCATGCTTCATCAAATCACATTTAATTCATCTCATACCTCTATGTTAGGATTGATTTGGACCTTACTTTTATCACTACATCTTGTTGGCCACTCCTCTTCTTGTTTTTCCTAGTAATCCATTTAGATTTTAGAGGATCACTAAATCCTGTTAGTCTTTTCAAGATTTCTTTCTTACACCAACCAAGAAAATTATGAGTAGATTTTTCTCTATTTAATGATTCAGGATAAGTATTACAAATTTAAAAGTGCATTTGGTGATATATCTCTTTGAAAATTTTAGATGATTATATACAAGAAATTAAATTTAAACCGTAAAATTGATTCTCTCCATTTATCCTTGAAAATGAGAGAATCATTGTTTGAAAAATTGGGGATCTGCCAAGGCATAAAAATTTTGACTTTATCCCATGACGAGCACCATCCTTCACTACTCAAAAGCAAAGGTAACATTAGAGCAATAGTAGTAGCTTACCTATATTTTTCTCCCTATTTGTTACTTTCCCTATTTTAGGTAACCACTTTTCCTTTTCGTCTACATTAGATTTTCTATTCTAAACTCTGTTTCATTTAAATGAATAACCACATTAAATTCCTCAAATATGGGTAACTTTGTAGCTTAAATGGGTGTGGGTAAGCTGATGTGAAAGGTTTTGGGTGTTTGGTTTCCTATAGTCACACTTTTACCCATTTTAGGTAATCTGCTACCAATACTCTTATTATATGGCCATAAAATTTGTTATTTTGTTAATTAATTTTAGGTAAAGTTGGGATTGGACTAGCTTTTACCCTTGAGTCCAATCTTGAAAGCTCCCACTTCCTTCATCCTAATTTAATTGCTAATAAGCTAATAAAAGAGTTATGTTTTTAGACAAAATGCAACATTTCTTAATTGCATACTTATGCAAATAGTGAGGTTAAGGTCCTTAAATAACAATTTCTGGCCATTTTAAAGTATTATGATCATCTCTATTTGAAATGGGTTAATTTCATAATTCACATCAAATAAACTCCTAGCCTATTTTCTAATTTATTTAAATCTCATATTATTTGTGTTGGTTTGATATATACACTAATCAAATAGTTTGTGACGGTTTGGTGCTATGCTTAGATGTGTAAGGTTATAAATTTGTTGTTATTTGTGTTAATTTAGTACTATGCTCAGGTTTGATTAGTGCATCAAACCAACACAAATAAGATTATAAATCTTCTGTTATTTTTATTAATAATCTTATAAATTTGTTATTCTAATGCTCAATTTTTTTATAAAATAAAATAATAACAAAATATTGTCCAATCCATGGGTCTAACCCAATCCATGTGGTTTGGGTTAAGTTAAACCCTTGTGAAGGGTTAGGTTAGGTAGAGTTTTTTTCAACCCAACTAAAATGGGTTGTATTGAAAAAATCCCTCAATCTCACCCACTCATGCACAACTAAAGTATATTTTGTACAATTTCGAAGAAGTTAATTTAGGCTATATTTGTTTCAAGTGTAAAGGAAATTGGAAAAATATTTTACACCTTTGACTTAAGGGTGTTTAGGTATACATGAAAATACAGTCAAATTGAAAATAAATTTCAGTTAACCGTAAAATAACACCCCTAGACCCATAAATCATTTTACATACTCATTTTACCTTCATTTCGTTTCCGGCCTCTTTCACAACAGCTACCCACAGAGAGAGAGAGAGAGAGAGAGAGAGAGAGAGAGAGAGCACTAGAAGCTTCTTCCTCCATCACACTGATTGTCGTCCCTTGTGCACGCTCCGTCTGCCGATGAAGGAAACCTCCTCCTCCTCTCTATTTCTCCTCTCTTTTCTCTCTTCCTCATCTCTTCTTCTCTTCCATTTTGTCCGAGCTCTTCTCTTCCGTCTCTCTCAAACGAAACCTTTGACCAACCAAGGCCAGATCAGACACTGCATGTACCCAATCTAGTTCCTACCATCAAGACCCACACCTAAAACTTCCCAATTTCAAAGCTCCATCAACCTCCCTCGCCATCAATCCACTCTCACTGACCGATCTATCACTGATCGTCACTCTCCCACACATTACCTTTCCAGCCACTTTACTCTCCCTCTGTCTCTCAAGCTCATCCCTCAATCCCACCTTACATCCACTATCCCTCAATTTTTTGTCTCATATTATTATACCGATTAATGTGTTTCTCTTATGACCAGTTGTTGCTGAATTTTTTGGTAACCCGATTATGGCATTGTTCCTGTACTGGACTTGTTGATGGTAATATATATACATACATATATGTGTGTGTGTGTGTGTATACGCGCGCGCGTTTGGACTTGTTACAATATATTTTTTTCATGTCTGATTAGTACTAATAATGGTAATGGTAGATATAATATATGTATGTGTATTTGGATAGTTGAACAACAATTATTTTGGAGGTATATGTAGACTATGAATTTTTTTTTGGTAAACCAATTATAGCATTGTTCTTGTATTGGACTTGTTAAAATATATGTTTGGACTTGTTACATTATATTTTTGTTGTCTAATTAGTAATAATTATGGTAATGGTTTATATTAATATGTGTATGTGTATTTGGATAGTTCAACAACAATTATTATGGAGGTATATGCAGATTGTGGTTGTAGGACCAATGTTGTTGTGTTTGTTGACAGGTATTGTTGTGCTGTTTTGTTTGTTGATTGTGTGTTTTGGGCTATGGATTTACTATGCTACTGTAAATGTTGTATTCTATATACTGACTATGTCTATAATAGCATGCCTGTTTATATACCTCTTATACCACAGTATTTGTTATTTTTAGATGAAGAAAAAAAAAAAATCAAAATAGCACTTCTTGTCTCTCAGTTGCACCTGTCCTCATTGAGGGGTTGTAATGTTAAAGAAATTGAGGCGTAGACGATTGGCTAGAGCACCTAATGTTAATCATGCAGCCGAAAGAGAGCACTGCATGAATAATTTCTTCATAGAAGTGAGAGGCATTGTGTAAGTCAGATTAGGCTGAAGCCTATAGCTTTCCACAAGTTATGTAATATCGTCATTGAGAGAGCTCATATGGCAAACTGCTCACATGTCCATTAGGAAGCAAATACTGATGTTTTTACACATCATTGTTCATAATGTGAGGTTCCATGTAGTTGGTAGTCGGTTCCATAAATTGATTGAGATTGTTCATAGATATTTTAGGATTGTCCTTAAAAAGGGGTTTTGAAATTATATATATTTCTAATAAGACTACCTAGTGAAGATACACCCCCAGAGATAAGGGAAAGCAGAAGGTTTTACCCATATTTTAAGGTAAATATTGGGACTTATTGACTTTTTGTATATTATGAAAACTAGTGCATGACCCGCGCAATGCGCGGGCAAATTTTATTTATTATTCACAGAAAAATATGTAAATTCATAATGAAATTCTATTAGTAGAATATTTGTATTGTCTATCAAACTCTAATAACATGATCATGATACAAAAATTTTGTGCTAACTCCATTAGCCAATCAAACATTATCATGATATCATAAAAATATTATGATAACTCCATAGACAATTAAAAGAAGTATACTGATTTTTTTAAAAGAAAAAAGAAACCTTCCATCTTATATTTATTTTTCTTTATTATTATTATTTTAAATGATTAGAAACTCCCTTAAAATTGAAGGTCTGTTTATGCATTAAATATGGTCAAATGGAGACATACTAAATAAGGAAAATACAAAGAACCTCAATTATACAAACTATGTTTATAACGATTACAGGATTCTTACTATAACTATCCAATTTAAACTACACAAAGGACAATTAATTTCAAGAATACAAAAACTGGACAAAAGATATGTCTTAGGGCAGGGGAAAAAAAACCAATATTCTTGAAAAACTTATATTGTAGAGTTTTATCAATACCAATCACTGTACCACCCTATAAAAAAATAAAAGATGGTAGCACTTAATCAAAGTTACATTTATGAAATCTCACAGAGAAATATGCAGCTACCTGATCCCTTTCCTAAGCCACGTACATCTACTTGATGCTTTTTAGCGCAATCCTTTTCCATAAATTTCTTGGTGCATAAGAATATTGACATTTTTTGCCATCTTCTCAACTTCATTAATAGCCATTTTCTTATTTGTCTCTAGCAGTTTCTCAACTACTCTCCAGCTCTTAATAGCAATTAAGACCTAACAAAGTAACATCAACATAAATTAGAGAATGGTGCACTCTATAAACTTCAAAGGATTATTATTAACATAAATCATTCAATATATTCGTCACTAACTGGGTATGGGTGCAGCAAACACATGCATGTACAAAATTTTGGGTATAAGCAAAAAAAAAAAAAAAAAAAAAACCTATAATGTTGAATGCTCATGGGACCAAGACTAATCTAATTTAAAATGTAAATTCAATGTTCAGCAAGCATTTGGAATAATATATATATATATATATAGCACATTCTATTTGTAAATAATCTGCATATCAAGAATCATAAACTGATTTAGGAATAAGCATCATCTTTAAAAAATAACTAACTCAGAAAAATATAGATTGTGGATAGGAATTTCAAAGACATTTCCTAAAGACATCATCTCTCAATAGAAGCTAAAAATACGAAAATATTTAACCAATAGACTAACATGTACCAAAAAATCAAATGGCATTCAAGATGATTAGTGTTAGACTCCTATAAGATTAACAAAATGCAACGCCCATATATTAGAATTGAATAATACCAAAATTGGAACACATATATTACAATTAAACACACACATAGACTAAGGAGAAAAATTCCATGATCATTCACTCAAAAAATCAAATGTCAAAAGCTCAAACACGCAAAAGTAGCAAAAAAACATCACAAGTTTTTACATAAAGCCATGCCTATATAAATTTTAAATCATCCAAATGCAACAATATTAGAAGCAATTTTAAGGATTCTTTCCTACTTAATGGCTTCTGCAACTTAAAAATCACAATCAACATATATACATCTCACAAAGAACAAAGAACAAATTTATTAATGTTCCACTTGTCAATTGAAAACAGTCCCAAGTTAAGTACAAAAATATGAGTCATAACCATAACTTGAGATCGTACCAACTTCAATAAATATATGTATCTTTGTCTAAAAAGAGTGTAATTCCTTATTAAAAAAAAAAAAAAAAGCAGCCAAGTTATCTTAAACTTTGGCAACCAAAAAAATCCGATTTCATCCAAACCAAGAAAAAAAGAAATACTGGACTTTAGCTAAAAATGTTTTCTATTAAGCTTTGCAATCAGGAGGGCTTTGATGAAGGGTGAATTTGGTGAGTCAAAGAGATGTGATCTATTCTAATGGTAAAGCATAGAGAGAGGGAGATAGAAATCTAACCAAAATGCCTAAATCAAAACAAAGCAAGTACCCAAACTGCCAAACATAAATCATAGTTATCGCAAGATTTTGGTTTTTCTTCTAAAAATTTATATAAAAAAAAAAAAATCAAAAAACAAAGAAAGCCAAAAAAAAAATTCACCTTGCATTGAGAGAGAGCTTTGTTTAAAACCAAGTGAGCACTTTCCCTTGCCAAATGCTTTCTACATGTTGCAACGACCTTAATTGCAGGAAAAGGCTTCTGCTTTTATCTCTATATATTAAGATAGATTTAAGTTACATATCTTTTAAATAATCCAAAGCCAAAAAAATACATTTCAAGCACATTACTGATATCAAATGCTAAACAACAAAGGTTAGCACGTTTGGTGCACATGGTAGGATAAGTAATAAATCCCACAATTGGCTTGGCGAAGGATTACATTTATTCATACATTAAGATAGTGTTGTAGAATGGTAATAGACCTAAAAAATGTCTGAGTGAAAGTTAATGCCTCCTTCAATAATTTGTAATGTATTACAATCTTTGATCATTTAAGCATTAAAAAAATTAACAAATGCAGAAGCAAACTATATTGGCCAATTATATCTGGCATATATTATAATCTTTAGGTAATTTAACAATTTTTGCCAAAAGAGAAATCATTTTAAGTTTTACAATATAACAGCTATAGTCAATTGCAGCAAATAAAATAAGCTTCTACAACATAAAAATCACAATCAACATGTATACATTTCATAAAGAACAAATAACAAATTTGTTATTGTTATACTTGTCAATTGAAAATAGTCCCAAGTTAACTACCAAAATAGGAAATTAAAACAAATTTGTTGATACTGGACTTTACATATACATATATATATATATATATACACAACTTGGATAGAGTTAGATCCAGAATTACCACTTCAATTTCAATTTCAAATGAAGGTACATTCTTAACAATACTTACAGTGGTTCAAGATTAATCTGCATAGTTCCAATGGCTTTAAAAAAGGGACCATTTAGAAACAACAAATGCAAAAACTTTAAAATTTAAAATAAAACTTTAGTGTAGTTTTGATTACTCAAAGGTTTGTGCTTTGAGTAACAAAGCAAATCTTCATTTTATGTGAACTCAAAATCAAAGCAACCCAAATATTCAAAATCGATTCTAAATACCCAAAACATTGAGCCAAGCCAAATACCCCAAAAATGAAACTTCTTCTAACCAAAATCCCTTAATCAAAACCAAACCTTACCCAAAATACTAATCTAAATCATAATTAACCCCCAATTGATTCTCCAAATTAAAACCAAAAACCCTTAATTTTTTAGTTTAAAGCAAAACTTTACTGGAAGCGATTCCGGTAGTCTGATAGTGGGTGGAGGCTTACGGTGATGATAGAACTTGTGGTGGTGCCCCTTTCTCAATCTATGGCGCATTAACTTAACAGTCTAACGATTATTCTTCCTCTTCATCCAAAAAAAATCCAATCGGTCGATCTCTCTACACTCTGTGACTAACCAACTCTCTCTCTACCGTTCTCGGACTTTTGGCCTCTAAACCTTGATTATCCAAAGCCAATTGTAAATACCCTAAAACTAAACCAAAATCAAACACAAAATTAATTGAATCCAAATACTCCCAAAAGTTTTTAGTATACTGAGAAACTAAAACGAATCAAAAAATCAAATCAAAACCTAATGCAACCCAAATACCTAAATAAAAATCAATCCAACCAAATTTCTCAAAACTAATTCATATTTCATACCCAGATATAAAAAAAAAAAAAAAAAAAAAAAAAAAAAAAAAAAAAACCCTTACTAGTGGTAGTTCTCTCTCTATGTCCGTATCTCAAATCCTGCGTGCACCTTTAGATTACCAGTGCCGGTTCCGGTGGTCTAAGTCTGGCATACTCCTTCCGCTTCTTTTTCTGGAAAAATCGAAAATCAAAAAGGTCGTTTTGGCGTAACTGGAAACAAAGATTTTTTGAGAGGAACTGAGGGACGGTTCTCTTCTTTCTTGATCGAAATCTCTAAAAACAAAGATTGAAGTCGGTCTTTAAGATTGGGCCTAGACTGTCTTACGGCTTGACGCAATTGGCGACTCTCTCTCTCTCTCTCTCTCTCTCTCTCTCTCTCTCTCTCTCTCTCTCTCTCTCTCTCTCTCTCTCTCTCTCTCTCTCTCTCTATTTCTAAGATTCTCTCTCTGTTTCTCAAACTCTCTCTGACTCTCTGCCTTTCAATTGGTTTTGTTTTAAACCATATTGAAAGCACAGTAAAAAGATTAAATTGAAGCCCTCAAACGGTGCAACGTGCGGTATTTTGTATCCTTCAAAGTGTGAACGTGGCAGCATTTTAAAGGGTCATTTTTGCTAACGTGTCAGCACCTCGTTAAAGGCTTCTGCTATTATATATAGTATTAAATTTTGTGTAATTTTTAAAGCATGATATTTGTCAAAAATTAGCTAGGACTATGTTGGAGCAATAGATGGTACACATGTTCATGCATATGTGTCACCTGAAATACAAGGAAGGTTTTGTGGTCAAAAAGATGGAACCACCCAAAATGTGTTAGTTGCCATTAGTTTTGACTTGAAATTCACATATATCTTGGTTGAATGGGAAGACAGTGCACATGATTCTCGTGTGTTAATGATACACTCACTAGGCCAGGGGGATTTACAATTCCCGAAGGCATTATAGGAAGACTTGAAGTAGTTTTAGCATGTTGTGTCATTCATAATCACACTATGGGTTGATCCTAGTGACTATATTATGGAAGCTGCAATGCATCAAGAAGATTCTAGAAGTAGAGAACTGGAAACGCGTTTACGTCGGGACTCTGCTTAAGAAAGTAGAGAATGAAATGTTAAAAGAGATGAGATATGTCAAGCCATGTGTTAGGAACCCATGGATAGAACTCACCCTTGAAAACCAGCTTGCAAGGGGAAGGTGCCCAAGAGTTTATAAACACAAAATTAAGCTTATATTTAATCCATGTGGGACACTAGGATCATAACACCATGTGAACTGATTATACAATGAGTACATAATAGTAGTATATGTGTGATTGAATTTTCTATATCTTCAATGTGTAATGCATTAATCTATGGATGATGTTGTACTCTAATATGTTAACTATGTATTGTGCAAAGACAATATTTACTATGGTCTTGGTAGGTGGATTGAAGTGACTATATTGTGGTTTGCTGTAACGACAATTATCTTATGTTTGTGTTAATTATTACAAATATCGGTTCGGTTGTTTGTGCAACTTTGAAGGTTGATTGAAGATAATAACCCATTGTTAGTGTTATGCATATTTGTATATATGTTTATTTGTTGCAGTCATTGTTAAGTATTTAACAATACCTATTTGGTTGTTTGTGCAATTCTGAAGCTTGATTTTAGATATAAACTCTTTGTTAGTGTTATTTATATTTGTATACAATTTTAAATGTTACTCTCATTGTGAAGTGTTATGTTTATATGTAGCAATGTTGAAAGAGAATGTGGAGTCTAAGCAATTCCGATGGTTACCACCAATGTACACTACCATGCTTACATACTTGCTGAAGAGGCTATGAAAGGAAATAAGACTTCCATTACTTTTAAGGCAGGCTCCTTTGCTATGTTGCTAAGACTATCTCTGCTCAATTTGGAGTAGAGTGTTACCCTTCATTTGTTGAGAATCGGCTCCAGACTTTGAGGACTATGTGGTGTACCATCCAAGAACTTCGGAAGAAAAGTGGATTTGGATAGGATGACAACTTGAAGATGATTACATGCGATGCCAGAACATATCAGGAGGAAGTTATGGTATGCCATTAAACTCTATATGTTGAATGTATGTTGCTTTTGCTATTCTTGAGATGTGTAGTGCCTTAAATGTGAATAAATATTGAAATCCATATGTTCAACATATCAGGGGGATGATGGTTACAAGTGAATTTTGAAATATATATGTTTATCTTTTCTCTTACAGGCTCATCGCAAACATGCTGAGTTCTTGAACAAAAGGATTGAAATGTATGATGAGTTGGCAATTGTTGTAGGGAAGGATATGGCAATAGGTAGTTTTGCCAAGTCTTATGTGATCTTGATTTAAAACAAGAGAACGTTGATGACATTGAGAATGTTTCTGATAATGGCGAGGATGGTGTTGTGGATAAGGGAAGAATGTTGTACAGTCATCCATCATAGGATCAACAATTTCAAAGTCCCGCAAGAGAATTCATGCACCTATTAGTGATGACAGTGTTTTCACTGATCTCTCTGAGCAGTTAAGGAAATTGCTGTGGCCTTGAAATCTATCAACCAAGGGCCTGTTGATTACACTCATCTTTACGCCAAGGTAATGGGCATGTCGGCGAAGGGGTATAGTAAAGATATGCTTGCAACTGCGTTTGATCATCTGTGTGCAAACAAGAAGGCAGCTAGGGGATTTTTGGCAAAGAATGCTAAGCTTCGAAAGTTTTCGATTGATGGTTACTTTTTTACTCAGCTCTAATGACTTTGAATGGTGTTGACTTGTAATGGTAGGATTTTTTGTGATGGTGCCATTTTTACTCTTCACTTGTGATGGTACCATTTACATGACAAATATGTATTAACTATAAACATCAGCTAGTATAACTAGGCTATGTATGTATTAGTAACCTTGGACTTTTGATGGTGGTACATATATTTTGTGGACTATTATGCTCCAAGGGATAACAGTTACATACCTTGACTACTAAAATGTAGTATGTTGTGGACTTGGGATGATACAATGACCCAACTTATGTATCTTCAATGTCGTTGTGTAAGCTTGGTGGGTATAGGTGTCATGTTCAGGTACCTGTCGTTGGTATCATTTTTGTAGACCATGGAGGTTTATACTTCCGATAATGAATGTTACATTTGACATAGATATGTACTTATGTACCAAATATTATAAATGGTAATTCCAATGTTTATCTCTTCCATTTGTGTAATGGATGCTTTGCAATTTTCCAAGAAGGTGAAATTTTTCTTGGGGAGATGAGTTTATATTTTTTGAAATTATTATGCACAAACCAAATATTGGAAAATAAATACTAGAAAAAAAAATTTCCCGTCCAAGACAAACACCGGAAATCATTTTCAGTCATATTTTATGGATTGCAACCAAACATCCGAAAAATATTTTCACTAGAAAATATTTTACACTCAGAAAAAGATTTACACAAGAGCCAAACACAGCCTTAATATGAGTTTTAATAATAATATATGTCATTAGGGTATATATTAGTAAACTATCTTAAAAAAAATTTATGAAAAAACGAAAAAGTTACAAACTTTTTTAATTCTCCATAAAATATTTCTAAAAATAAAAAATTAATGTATGTCGAACATATATTAATCGGACCTATTTCATATTTAAATGACTGGACATTTTATCTACTTTTAAATCTATAAAATAAAAATCTTCAACCATGAAATCATAAATGAACAGGGAAGTATGATTTGGATTTATTGGTGACACTTAACTCTCAGTACGTACTACATTAATTTTTTTGTAAAAAATTAGGTAAATGGTATATAGAAATGACAAAGAAAAATAAAACCCAACTATTCTTAGTACATATATATATTGAGTAAAGTTTCAATCCCGTCATCCAGTACAACCAGATGGAACAAGAGAGAGTGCCACATGGTGATACATACATGTTTTTTTCTTTTTGGGAACTCATCATGTCTGAATTGATATCTGTCAACAGTAAAGTTAGATCAGTGAAAATGGGGAAAAAGAGAATTAAAACACGCATGTGCAACAGTTGCACAATGAATGCTTAGTTGAGTAGTTGCTATAACAGTGAAAGTGAAAGAGAAAGAGAAAGAGAAGAAGATAGAAGCGCCGTCAGCCTAGTGGGGTGGGGGGGGGGGGGGAGTGAGAGAGAGAGAGAGAGAGACTAAAAATTGCAAAAGACAGAATGCCCCCTTCTGGTCCCGCAAAACTCAGCTGACAAGATCTCTGTACGGACTGCTGTTCAAACCTGTGGCTCAAATTGAGACAGTAACGACTATGTCCCACTCTCCACCAATGAGAGCTCGACAACACAATGGGTTATACTATCCTGGTTTCCTTACTACCACCCTGTTTTCCACAATACCATTCCCACTCACTCTCACTACTTGTTTATTATTTCTTTCTCTTTCTCTCTCTGTGTTTGTGTGTGAGACTTTGTTCTCATTCTTTTCTTTTCTTGCCCATATATACATAGAAAGCGTTTTGCTTCATAATATATATAACTAAAATTCCTTCCACAAACACAAAAATAGAAAGTTGCAAATATTGCACTAAATACACACCCAGTTCCCTTCTTCGTTATGCCTTTTTGTTTATCTCCTTAAAAAATGAACTCTCTTTAGGGTTTCTTGCAAAAAATTCTTCTGCTTTTGCTTTCTTTCTTTTTTCCATTGGTTGGAAATTTTTTTTTTTTTTTTTGGGGTTGGGAAAAAGAAAAAGTGTACACAAATTGAAATGGGGAGAGGTAGGGTTCAGCTGAAGCGAATCGAGAACAAAATCAGCCGGCAAGTGACGTTTTCGAAGCGCCGGAGTGGGTTGCTGAAGAAAGCTCATGAGATCTCGGTGCTTTGCGACGCCGAGGTTGCTTTGATTGTGTTCTCAACCAAAGGGAAGCTTTTTGAGTATTCCAGCGATTCCAGGTTCTTACTTCTATTCTATGTTTAATCTTTCATTTTTCTTTTGTTGTTGCTGCTTTTTTTTTTTTTTTTATTATGTTGGTTATGAAGCATTTTATTAGTCTGGGTTCTTTTCAGAAAAATGATTTTTCTTTTATTTTTCAATCTATTTGGTCAACTGGGTATTCACTATTTTCGTTGTCCTTATTCACTGTTACTGATAGCTTTGCAAATAATATACCTGAAATAATCGAAGCTAGTTAATTCTCCACTTATGTGTCTGTAAATCATGGCCTTCATATTACACCAAAATATTTAGTGTATCTTACACTGTTGTTTAGGACAATTGTTAAGTTTTCTTAGATCATACACAAGGTATCTTTTTTCTCTTGTTTCCCAAGTACAAGTAAGGCTGCTGAATAAGACTATACGAAATAGAAGGTTTTTCTTTAAAAAAAAAAAAAAAAAAAATGAATGAGTTTAGCCTCGAGAGGAAGGAAGAAGGGAAAGTGGTTTCTAACCATTGTGCTATCCTTTTTTTCTTTTTCTTTTTTGATAACCATTGTGCTATCCTTTTGTTTTGTTTTGATAACCATTGTGCTATCCTTTGTGCTATACTAAACAGAAGTTTGATCTTTCTTAGTGAGCAGTATAATTATTTTTTCCTATATTTCTTCTAGCAGCTACCTGAAACAAACAAAACTCTAGAGTTCTATCGATTTTGGTTTCTATTTTTGAAAGTGGGACATTGTGTTGGTTGAGTCCAAAAAAAGTTTTTAGTAAATTTCCTTTTTCTTTTCGTACAGATACTGTCACAGTCTGTAAGACACTACATTGCATCTATTGGGTTAGAGATATAGTGGACATCTTTAATACTAATAATAATGCAGTACAAGGAAGAAATTATGAATATAATACAGACACCAAGAGTCCTTGAGCTACGTGTCAATGGGGCGTGGTGTTATTTTTACTCGATTTTGTAACCTAGTATTTGCCATATCCAATGCTGGTGGTGCACCAAGGAGCTAGGAGGCCTCCTCAATGATGGAAAGGGTTGAAAATGAAAAGTTCGTTATTTAAGATCTCCACGAAGATCTTCCACCCACAACCATTTTTTAACCAAACCATGAAAGCTAGGTATAGGTTTAGTGTTACTTATAAAACTTTTTTAGGCTATTTTTCGATTTTTTTCTCATCTTGATTATATATGGTGAATTGCTGATGCATAGCAGCATAGTTTGCAGTGGGTATATTTGCTCTCATAAAGGGTTCTTAACTGTAGATGTCTTCAGTTAGATTAATGATGGCACAGGATTAGACAATTCAACTATCTCTAATGCCACAATTGGTCTCCTTTATTGCTGCTATACTCTATCAACAGTAATGAATGAGGGGCTATTAGCACTGTTTTATTAGATCATGATGTAATGGATCTATAGAGTTTCAGCACGTAAGAGAGAGAGCCAACTGATCATATAATTGAAGACTGAAAAAACATAGGTGGCTCAACGCATTATAACTATCGAATTATTTAAAAAAAAAAAAAAAGTACGGAAAGTAAATAGAATAATAGCAAAGGCTCTTTTTCAAACATTCAAAAAGGTTCTTCAAAATAAATAGGACAAGGACACTTAATGAATATGAAAAAGCAACAAAACCATGTGATTTTCCATAAAACATAAGACCCCTCGAGTTTTGAATGTAACATTAATTTTCTTGTGATATTGTTTTACGTGTAAACGGTTAAAGATCTGAAAATAAATGGTAAGTTGCTTTATGATGACATATGTTCATATTTAAAGCAACAGTTTTATGTAAAACAATAGAGGTTTTGTGCTACACTTAAAAATCTCAAGGAGTTAAAGTATATACCTAATTAACAGTTTAGGGATAAAATACAACATGAGTATTAAGTGTTATAGTTTAAACCTCAAAGAATGTTCTATATATTTTTAGGAGAGATCACCAAGGAGGTTTGTGTGGTTTTTCCTAATAAACAAGAGCCACGGTTAGATTTGAAATGTATGACTAATTTATGCTGCTTGAGTTTGTATAAACTTTTTGTGAAAATTAATTTGTTTCTATATATTGCATCCTTAAAAGTAATGGCAAAGAATTCATTCTACTCTTTTAAAATAAGACCCAAATGGATGAGTGTGGGCGTTTTCAATAATCACTAACACAATTATGCAATAACAATACTTGCCTTCAAAAGAAGTTGAACCAAAGAGTACATGGACAGAAGGAAAAGAAGCTACCTAGGTAATTACAGTATGAATTCCACAAGGGGTTAGTTATTTCCATCAACTGGGTTCAAGGTGACTTTGGAAGCCATAGCTAACCCCTTGGTTGCTAACTGCACACACCTATATTGGGAATAAGAAGACTGCACATACCTAAGGATTAGTTAATTACTCCAATAGCCTTGAATATATATAGACGAAGCTAACAGAGATATCAAGGCCCAAACCTGTTATAACTAGTCTAGACTCAATGTATAATGACCTACCTATAGTACAGGTAAGGTAAATATAATCCTACCTGTAGTGACGTTACTTGTAGTGTAAGTAATGCAACCTTAGGGTTAATCTAGAGTTTAGTATACTATATATATCCTTTAAAAAGCTCATTGTAACACATACTTAAAGACAATAAAAATGATGTCACTTAATGGCATTTCGCTGTGAAAGTAGGTTATCAAGCTAAACCACATTAATTTTTATGTGTTTTTAATTTTTGTATCTTTTTTCTCGCTCTCACTCTCAGTCCCAATATAAATTCTAACATAATATCAAAGCTATGCCTCAATAATTTTAACATGGAATTAGAGCTAGCCTCCACGTTTGGCACCCCAAAGGTAACTAACTCTATTATGCGCATCTCCATAAAAATATATTTAGCTAATGTCTTCAATATCCCACAATGATATCCTCAAACAATGTCTTCCAACAAATAGTGTCGCTCTCCATTGGTCTTTGTTGTTGTTGTTGTCCTCAAACCATCATTTGTTGCTAACCACCGATGTTTATCTTGCATATGCCATCTTTAAGCCATTATTCCTCTGCCAATGTCCCCCAGGCCACCTGTATACTCCAACTATGGAAGCCATCCTTCAGCCATATTAGTCATCATTTGATCTAGGTGCAACCATCGTTTCCCCAAAGTAAGTGTCTTTTGGCCTCCATCCATCACTAACCGTTGTTGTATACTACAGCACTAATTGTCTCACTCATTCCACTCTACATTATATCCAATCCATTTTATATTCAATCCGATCCTTCATGGTCATTACTTCCTTCACAACTTCACATTCAAACTTAATGCATCTTCAAGCTTCTAGCTTGAATTTGAGGGGGGTGTTAGAGATATTAAGGCCCAAGCCCGTTGTAACTTGTAGTGTAAGTAAAGTAATTCTAATCCTACTTGAAGTACCATTACTTGTAGTGCAAGTAAAATAATCTAAGGATTACTTTAGAGCTTAGTCTATTATATATCATTCAATAGACTCATAGTAAAACGCAATTTAAAATAATGTAACCATCAAGGGCTTTAAATTGTTGACGTAAGCTATCAAGCCAAACCATGTTAACTTCTATATGCTTCCCCCTCCCTCTCTCTCTCTCTCTCTCTCTCTCTCTCTCTCCTAATATATATTTTAATATGGTATCAAAGCTAATTACCAATTTTAATGAAGGGATTGTCCCTCCCCTTTTACCCACTCATCCCACCCAAAAATAGCCTTGCTCATATAAAAACTGAAAATTTGCCTACTTTCTCCCTCCCTCCCTTCATATAAGAAATGATCTCTCTTTTATTATCTTTAAGATTTCAAAAAATGAGGGAATGAATATACAATAAAAGAATGTGTTAGGGTTTTAGACCCTAGTTAATCTTTATGTGGATTAACCAGGTTGTTCAATTAGTCCAATTATGCCAATTGGCTCACAAACACAAACAATTAAAAGCGTATGTGGGATGTGAAGTAAAGTGTCCATTCAAATGGAGATGGCAATATGGTGATGAAGTAGAAAACCCAAGGAAAACTATTTAAGGGGAAAACCACTACGAGGGAAACCTTCCCCAATGAAGCAAATCCACTACAGTAAGATAAATTTTACCATCTTAGGATTTTTTTTTTCCCTAGACTCTATGGCTTATAGAAAACTTATAGAGAAAACATTTCATTGCACCAAAACGTCTAGATTCTTCAATCATATGGATTGCCACCACAAATGATGTACCCATGATCATGACCAAAACCTCCAATCGACTTCAAGGACTTCTCAAAAATTTTCTTCACAACAACAAGTTTGTGGTAGGCATTGTGGCTTTAGCTTCTTCAACTAATCTGCAAATCTACTTGAATAAGGTAAAATTTGAGAGAAACTAGGTTACAAAATCCTAGCCACACAAACATAGAGTTCTCTTCTCTAAAAAAACCTCCTTAGGGATGACTTATAATGTCTCTTTTATATCTCAACAAGTAGGGATCAAATTAGGCTTGAAATCGACAAGTTGTTTGGCTTTTTCGTGTTATTGATTTTTGTTAATTTGCGTAGTCTTGACCTATTGAGGTAAATTCGAGGTAG
The DNA here is from genome assembly GCA_028535165.1 of Quercus tomentella. Classification (NCBI taxonomy): domain Eukaryota; kingdom Viridiplantae; phylum Streptophyta; class Magnoliopsida; order Fagales; family Fagaceae; genus Quercus; species Quercus tomentella. Next base: position 61,536,083 of record JAPQVY010000155.1, on the reverse strand, counting down.
CTCAATCAATAGAGGTTGCTATCGTGCTTAGAGTTGAGAATACAAAAAGTTTGTTGTTCAAAGCTCAATCAATCAAGATGTTATTGAGGTTGGAGTTTAGCTTGCTGTAAGGCTCATATCTTTATGTATTGACATATCTAAGATCAAAATGCACTCTATATGTAATTGAGTCTTAGTCTCCAGTGTTTCAAGAAGTACAACAAGTGGCACACAATTGATATTATTTAAGACACAAGACTGCTCAAGAAACTACTCAAGAAAAGCTGCATCAGTAGGTCTTGATACCTGTCAATCTATCGAGAATTAATGAATCTCAATACTAAGCTCGACACCTCTCAAACAATCGATCTTCAAGAAAAATGAATGCTAAGTTCTATTTTCGGCCTACGATGACTTAAATTTCTAGAAATTTGTGCAGTAGGGTTCCAGAGCATATAAAAAACATATTTTACAGTTGTCTTCATAATAACAGAGAGACACATATATCAGGAGTTGCTGAGATGATTGTACACCTACGGTTTTGTGCCAAGCTACTTTCGGTTCATCCAAGCGTGAATTGAAGAACCCTACAAAGCTACAACAATAAAAAAAGGTTGTTATGGAGTTTGTCACGGATAGGGAGATTCGTGCAAAGGAAAATTCTTCTGCAAGATCATGTCCAATTGGGGAATGTAGCTGAGATTGGTATAGCTTAGTAGGTTATACTGTAGGTAGGTACTTCGGGATAAACCTATAGGGTAATATTCCTTGTGTTCATAAATGCTTTTTTTGTTAGTGGATTCTTCTGGAGTAGTGACCTGAAATTCATCCAATGGAGTTTTGCCTCCGAGGATTTTCTCCATTATGATCAAATCACCATGTCAAACTTATTTTCCGCTATACTTAATTTAGTTTGGTGATTTGGTTGTGCCTTAATCTGATTTGCATGTAATTTGACTAACTAATCAATTTGGATAATTGAATTAATTAACTGAAGTCAATCTAAAACCCAAAAATTGCTATCAAATGGAATTGAGCTTGGTATCCCAGTTGGATTCGAGGTCACAGAAACTTATATTTCTTCAACTTGATTTTTAATTACCACACTAAGACACAGCAAATATCATAGCTTGAAACATAATTTGACATAGTTTGTCAACACTAAAACATATAGACCTAAGATAATGGAATGAAAATTAATTAATGAATTTTTTTTTTTTTTTTTTTTGTTTACTATGTTTACTATTTTATAAAAGAAGTATAGTGTAAATCCACAGGGAGTTAATTATTGCCATCAATCGGTTTTAAGGTGACATAAGAAGCCATGGCTAACCCATGGTTGACATTCTTCTCCATTTATTTTAATAAATATCCCATACCTTGGGAATAAGAAGAATACACATACCTAAGTAATAGTTAATTACTCTAAGAGCCTTGATCACACATAGACAAAGCTAAGTACGGCCTAAGAGATTCATTGTACTATGATTTCTTTATAGAACAACTAAAATAACTATAGCCTACTTTTAGTAACTTTACTTGTAGTGCAAGTAAACAACCTTAGGGTTAATCTAGAGTTTAGTTTACTATATATACCCTTCATTAGGCTCATTGTAACACAATTCAAGACAGTAAAGATGGTGCTGCTCAATTGCTTTTCATGTGGAATTAGGTTTTCAACTTGAACCATGTTCATTTTTATATGCCTTTCTTTCTCTTTCTCTCTTCTCACTCTCGCTAACAACAACAACACCTTAGTCCCCAAAATTTGGGGTTGGCTAGGAATGCTCAGTAGATTAATTAAGGTCGGCCACATATTCTTTTCATCCATTCTATTTTATCTAAATTCATATTCTATGTTACTTTTTTAATTGCCATGTCCTTTTAAATTACCTCTAATAATGTTTGTTTGTTCGTTTAGACCCCTTAAACCAGATTGTTTAACCTAATTAATTAAGCAAGTTGATTATTAGTTTTATTATTCAAGTCTAGGTTGAACAAGCATACATCATATCATGCATAAAAGCGGAAAAGTAAATAACACCACGATATGATGACCCAGGAAAACTAATGAAACTAACCATTTCAAGGTAAATTTATTATAAGAGAATTGAAGTTTTTACAATCAGATCTAACTCTAAATCTATTGCTACCTCATGTAGTAACTTACTGACACGACCACGTGCAAGCCTGAATCCATGGACTCTTTCTCTTCTTGGATTTACACCAACATAAGTAGTCTTGCTTGTGACTTTGAGACCCCACTCAAAGGTTTCAGAACACCTTCAATAATGATCTTGATGCAGCAACTATGTTCTATCAACGCTTGATTGTAGCTCTAGTTCTGGTAGATTCTTGTGTAGTTAGAAGGTACAAAACCTCTTAGATCTCACAAAGAGTAACACACAAATCTTCCAAAAGTCTTCAAAACTTAGTTAGGGGTTCCCTTTTATATGTGGAGAAGTTAGAATGAAACCCTAAACGTTTTCGCGGGCTTAGACCTGCTTTAAAAATTCTACAGAATTTTGTTCCTGCGATTTTTGATCGATCGAATTTAATTCTCGATCGATTGAGCAAGGCAGAACCACACTTCTTTTTTCCGTAGTCAGCTAGACTTGAACCTTGAAACAAATACTTTTAAGTATCGCCTAACGCCTAGACTAGACATGCTTTGTTCTCAGTTTGCCAACACGATAAAAATATGATTCTAAACATTTACACCTAAATCTTTAGAACCTAACAATGTTATTTTTGGTCTTTTCAATCTTTTTTGATTTCCTCGACTTAGTAAAATTATTATTTCTTACCAATGTGTTAATCACTCTCACTCACAATCCAATATAAATTCTAACATTGTATTAGAGAGGTATGTCAACAATTTTAACACGATACCAGAGCCAGCCCCCTTTTCAGGTTCTTCAAAGGTAACTAAGTCTAACATGTGCCACCATGAATTTGTCTTCAGCTAATATATTTAGTTTCCCACGATGGTATCCTCAATCGATATCTTTCCACAAAAAATGCCACTCTCCACCAGTCTTTGGTGTCGTTGTCCTCTGACCATCATTCAATGCTTACAACCACCATCACCAATGTTTATCTTGCACAGGGCATATTAAACCTTATTTGATGTAGATGCAGCTATCCTTTTGGCTGAACTAATCATCTTTTGGCTTCCATCTATCACTGATCATTGGCGTTTGCAACTGCAACGGTTGTGTCATGTGTTCCACTCTACATTATAAGCAGTCCATTCTATATTTGTTCGATCTAATCCTCCATCATCATACTTTCTTTCACAATTTCACATTCAAACTCAATGTCTTCAAGCTTCCAGCTTGAATTTGAGGGGGTGATGTTAGAGATATTAAGGTTCAAGCCCATTGTAACTAGTTCATACTCAATGTATTAGAACCTACTTATAGTGTGAGTGAAGTAATTCTAATCCTATTTGTAGTGCAAGTAAAATAATGTTAAGATTATTTTAGAGTTATTCTACTATGCATACCATTCAATGGGCTCATTGAAATACACAATTCAAGATTGTGTAACCACTGATCAAGACACGTAGCCATCAAGCCGAACCATACTAATTTCTATTTGCTTTCCTTTTCTTTTGCTCTCTCTTCTGTTTCTTTTCTCACTCTCACAATCCTAATATGAATTCTAATATGGTATCAAGGCTATGTCCTAACCAGCCCCCTACCTGCTTACCCCCACCCAAAAAAACATTGTCCATATAAAAACTGAAAATTAGCCTACCTTCTTTGTCCCTATAAGAAATGCTCTCTCTTTATGTCTAAGAGTTCGAAAATATATAAGAATGGAATGGAAATGAAAAGAATATATGGATTCCCGATGCCAAGCTACTATTGGTAGAGTTTCCAATCGTAACCATGGTGCACGTATAATTAATATATATATATACACACACACCTATAAGAAATGCTCTCTCTTTATGTCTATGAGTTCGAAAATATATAAGAACGGAATGGAATTGAAAAGAATATATGGATTCCTGATGCCGAGCTACTATTGGTAGAGTTTCCAATCCTAATCATGGTACACGTATAATATATATATATATTGGTGTTGGGGGGGGGGGGGGGAGATTGTGGTTGTTTGATAGTTTATGTAAGAATTTCGACCCTTGGAAAACACAATATGCTTAACCTAATTGATTAGCCAAGTAATTACTTAGGTTAATTATGCAAGTCTTAGGTTAAAAAATAATCAATTATATCATGCATAGTGAAAAAGTAAATAACACAATGATATGATGACCTGGGAAAACTAATGAAACAAACTAGTGTCAAGGTAAAAAAAAAACCTAGTGGTGTTGGGGGGGAGGGGAATTGTGGTTGTTTGATAGTTTATGTAAGAATTTCAACCCTTGGAAAACACAATATGCTTAACCTAATTGATTAGCCAAGTAATTACTTAGGTTAATTATGCAAGTCTTAGGTTAATAAATAATCAATTATATCATGCATAGTGGAAAAGTAAATAACACGATGACCCAGGAAAACCAATGAAACAAACTAGAGTCAAGGTAAAAAAATAAATAAATAAAAACCTAGTAGGAACTATCCCAAGTGAACAATCCATTATATCGAATTGAGATTTACAGTCAAGAATACCAATTCGTAGTAAATCTAACACAGTTACTAAACTGGGCTCTGAACTCCTCAGACTTCTTTAATTTGGATCTACTTTCACATGAACCTTCAATTCATGTCTTGATCTTCAGTACACTTGATAGCTGAAGGCTTGGCTACAACTTTACTCCACTGATACTAGCAACATAAATTTGGTCTCTGGTAGGTACTTGATAGAGTTAGAAGGTACAAAATCTCACAAGTGTAACTCTCAAGGCTTTGAAAACGTATATTTGGGTTTTCCTTTTATACCTAGCAGTGTTGGACTCAAACCTAATCATTTCGCGGGCTGTTGGGCTTTATTTAAAATTCTGCAAATTCGCAATTCAATTGATCGAGCTTGACAAATTTTAAATTCTTCTTTTTGCAACTTGTACATTCTTAACTTGTATCAATTTGAGCAATGTCTAAAACACTTCAAAGACCCTAAGATCTAATCTTAGACAAGTTTTTGTTCTTGATTTGCCAACATTCAACATATTTAGAACCTAAATATTAATGACTAATATTTAGAATCTAACCATTTATAAAAGAAGTTAAGGAAAATAATCAAAATAAATGTATAATTTTGTGGGTGGACAAAGTTCGGCTCAAACCAAACTCGGGCTAAGGCCCACTAACCTTTAGCCCAATCCACATGTACAAAGTCTGAACTAGGCCATCACATGAGTGACCAAGTTACAAAAATAGGATCCGAACAAACCCCACCTACTTCCCAAGGAGTTGAAATAACACTGATGAGAAATAGTGTCTTGGGGGAGTTCGCCATTCGAGCACAGGCCTCAATGTTGGGTTCAAATTACTAGGAAATCATTACAATGACGGAGTTAAGGTGACCCACCCACTCGATGTGAGATTAGACATGCTAGAATAATAACCTCGACTCAAAGGGCCACCTAGATCCTACAAATGGCAGGGCCCACACATAGGTGGAATATTCTCATCACTACCAATACATTAACAAAAGAGTATATAAGGGGAGAAGCTCGTAGGAGAAAGGATTGGAACATTTTTTCCAAGAGAGAGAAACACGAGTGAACAAGAGAAAGCCACGTGATATTTGGGAAGAAATAGTCCAGCTCGGGATACTTTAAGGTTACCTCGGCCACCTAAAAACCTCCTTGAACAGCTAGGATTACAACATATAACCACCTTACAACCACCTCCAATTACCAAATATCAGCCCAGCTCTTCTTGGAACCTTCCATTGTAAGCTATACCTAAAGTATCACGCAAATTACTTGGAGGTCTAGACCCAACAGTCACCACATAGTCGTGGGCCGTACGACCACAAATTTTACTTTGTGATGATTGCTTGTTATGAGCCTTCAACCAAAAAAGTTCATTATGCTTGTCAGCAAATATATGATTGATCCTTCTGCTAGTACTCCTTATTGATACAATATCTCTGAAACTATTTAAATAATGAAATAAAAACTTTTGGAGAGAACTACGTTGCAATTTTTGTGTGTGTTAAAGCATAGTTTGATTGGCTAGCTCTTGGCCCTTACCACCAAAGGAAAGGAATGTGGTAAAACATTATAGTACCGATTTGATTGGCATTGTTGTATACTACAAAAATTATTAATTGAATGTAATGAATAAAAATGAACGAGTCTGTTAATTCTTTTCTTTATTCAACTAATTAAAATGCTTGAGATTAGGGTCTTAGGTTCTCTCACATAATAAGTACTATGTCTAAGCATCATATCAGGATACTTTACATTTACTTTAACATGAATATATGCCAGTTTATGGCAAAAGTTAGGATATGATTCTGCCAAGAGTTGCATGTATAGCTCAATAATATTGTTTAGTCTCACCTCCACATACTCTTGGCATAGTGGTCAATCTACAAGTATAAATTCTTATAGAGTGTTGGAAATAAGAGTCGGGGTTCAAGTTTTCAGAAGGAAGTTTTACATACATATACACTTAGATTATGCTAGCGTAAAAATCTATCTGAGATATAAATATATATATATATATATATATAATTGTCTAGTCTCACATTGAAAGAACCTAAGTTTAAGTCTCTACTTCCCCACTTGTTATAAGGACAAAAGAAAAGATATGGATATTATTTTGAAGATTATTTTGACAAATCTAAATGTATATATCTCACCATTCTGAATAAAAGATAATAAATTCTCAGGAAAATAATAATAATAACTATGGCTCCATAGGCTTTAGATTTTTTTTAGAATTAAATCTTTACAAACGCTCCCCCACCCCCACTTTCTAATTAATGTTTTTACTAGTGCTGTAATCTGGTAAATTCTGTCTCCTGTCTTACTGTTAGGGTTTTTTCCTTAGCTACAGGATAAAAGGTGTTTTTTTCATTTATCTTAGTTTGTATGTAATCCATTTAGCTTTTTTCTTTCTTTTTTTACAAATCTATAATATATATATATATATAATAAATTTTAAACTTTATTCCAGATTTAAACCATTCATTAAATAGTAGAATATATTATTTCATATATAAACATAAACACAATCATAATAAATATCTAATGCTCGAATATATGATGGTAAATAAAATCATAATCAATATAAAAACCTATTAAAAACTCTACTATAATTATCAAAATTCATATATAAATAAAAGATAAAAGAGAGAAAAATTATACCATTATGTTTAACTTTCTTTTCTCAAAAATAAAAATGTTAAATTTTCCAATATATTGCACAAATTATCGACTAACATATTCTAGTTGAATGACTACAAAATACTCTTCAGTAAGTAGGGCTTTAAATATGCAAAAGTAATTAATAGACCATGATGTGAAGCTCTATTTTTAGCAAGCATATAAATGATTTCATTTGAGTTTTGGCAATTAGGACTTGTGGATCAACAAGGTGTGTAATCGGTAATCCTACTCAATTCTCAAGAAGTTCAATTTTTTATTAGATTATGATGTCCATCTTAATCTAGAGTAACAAAAATATTAAGGATCTTAGGGCTTTTGGAATTTAGGATTTTGTTTCAAGGTACCATGGGAGAAGAGGAACCTTAAAAGATAGACAGACAAGTAGGCAGTGAATTGTTAACTAGCATAAACTATAGACATGCATGATGCATTGATGCATCATACAAAATTACAAATCAATCAAGAAATTGAAAAAACCAGTGAACATGTTCATCTATTCAAGAACATTGCATTTGAACCATGTTTAGGTTCCCTAATAACATTATTGGATTCGAACTTTAGTACAGAAGTTCCATGTGATTCACGCTTTGTTCTTTTTTTTTTTTTATCTTTTCTCTTCGCTCCTCACTACTTGAATTGCCCTCGTTTGGACTTTCCATCATTTTTTTCTTTTGATACTTGCATCTTGGTTATATTGGCTCTCCTTGTGTTCTACGTGTTCTTTATAGTCCTGCACTAGCTGGCTTCTTGTCTTCACTTAGGCTTAGTCAAGTTGAAGGGGGTGAAAAAAGCCTGCTCTTTAGGCTCCAAAATAAGCAAATACTGTGTTACAAACAAGAAATCAGGAAGAAAGTGTAGGGCAACCGTATCTTCAAAATTCAAACTCAAAACAATATTCCAAATTTTAATGCCTAATGTTACATGGTATGAAAACCTTTTTTTTTCTTTGATAATTCCATGGTTACAAAAGGGAGAGAAGATTTTAACCTTGGATACCTCAATTAGAAATATCAAAATGCACCAATTGAATTATAAAGCTCATGACAAAAATTAAATTAATACATATATATTTACTTAAACTTCAAAACATCCATTTTGGAATCATCCAAATGCAATCTCAGTAAAGTAACAAAAAACTACTAAAAACATGCCTCAAAAAGAAGGATGTTTTAGAAGAGAATAAGATAAACAAGAACAATAAGGCTCAACTAATCTACGAGTTGTCGAGTCATGCGGTCAAGAAGAAGAGAATATAATAATAATAATAATAATAATAATGAAGCAACTCTATATATTTCATCTTAAGTTATTTTTAAATGATAATAAGTTATTTTCTTAGCCTCATGCTTTTATTATTCTGATCTTAATCCTTGTCTTTTTTTTTTTAGAGAAATCTTAATCCTTGTCTTAGTTGTCAACAAGAAACACAACTAATTATATACATGAATCCTGCCCGAATAAACCAAAAACAAAACCAAATTCATAGAATAGCAAATCCTAGCAACCAATAAACATTATCTTTCAATTAGGTTGGCTATTCTAACCTGGCTAGCTTTCTATTTGATGGTCTTATAGTCCTTTTATTCAGGCCTCCACCAATATCAATACTATTTGAGCTATAAAGGCTACTTCTAGTTCGGTGAAACAAACTATGCCTGCCTTGTTATTGAAATGAGTCAGATCCTAGCTCAACACAACTCCATTCGAGCATTTATACCTACTTTCAACAAGCAAATGTCAGTTAGTCCACGTTAGATCTTTCTCTATGCAACTTAGCTTCCTTCTCATGTTACAATCTTTCCCAAGGATTATTTTCCTTAAGACCTTTTTTCCTTTGTTGTGGAGGTAGAGGTGTGGGGAGTTAGTATGCTTTTATGAGAACACTTTTCTCAACCTTTCTACTTGTGGCAGTTTTATTAAATTTACTTATCTTTATTTAAATTTAGTCTTATGCATTCTGTTCATTTTAACAGACTCTACATGCTTAAAGGCTTCATGATATTTAAACTTAGACATATCCTTTTGTGACAGCATGGAGACTATTCTTGAACGATATGAAAGATATTCATTTGCAGAACGACAGCTTGTCGCCACTGATTCTGAAACACAGGTATCAACTGATTATGCTAAATGTCACCTAAACATGACCTATCTTGTGTTCCATGCATCCTCTCTATGGATATTTACAAAGACACACCCTACTACCTAAATCATTTCGTCTCTACCCATCGAGGATTGCTACAATATGCAAGTAAAAGGGAGAGAAAACAACACACAGAATTTACTTGGGTTGGTAATGTTTCAATATTTTAAAAAGAATAAGATTTATAACGTATATATACTGCCCCAGTTAAAACCCTAATTTGAATTATTAAAATTTCCAAGATATCCTCATTGAATTGCCTAGGACTTTGCTCCCCAAACCCTAACCTATTATTGGTCCCAAGCATAACATACTTATTAAGTTGTAGTGGGCCTCAAGAGCTCACTCCGCGCCGCTACATTGGCTTACACTCCTCCCATAAAGGCATAGTATACAAGATCAATGTTACTTTCTTTTATTTCTTTTCTTTTTAGAAAAATAATTACAACATGCTGCTAATTCCACAACTCGAATTATTTCCTTCCTTAAACCTCCAAGCACTTGTACATGGGGAGGTGTCAATTTAACTATAAGACCCTTGACACATCAATACGTTACTTTCTCATTTAGAATATAAGTCACCATCTCTAATGCTCTCCACCTTAGACAAATGTTCAGTCATTTAGGAACTATCAAATTCTTATGTCTCCACCTTTGAACCAATAGGTGGGGAAGTTTCTCCTTTTGATATAAAGAAGCACTAACCAAGTCCAAGAAATGCTTGAACTTGGTTATGGGAACAGACTTTGACAACATATTAGTTGCCTTCTCAAAAGCGTGAATTTTTTTTCCCAAGCACCATGCCACTTCACCTAGCTCTATTACAATCAATTGATTTTTCTTGTAAAACCTCACACCAATATGCTATATTCTGGCATGGTGCTTTGCCAACTAAATCGCATTCTAACTGTCACCATACATCTAAACTCTACCTTGCTCTATTTTAAACTCTGACTTAGCCTCTTCAACCACATTGCTTGTTTAGTATCTTCAACCATATACAATGTATTCAAATTTTGTAGTAAACATTGCTATCTAGGGTTGTAACATGGATATCCAACAAATAGGTGCACATGCTAGTGAGAAAACATCGCTGTAATGGACCTTCTATCATCCAAATCACCTTCATATTCTGAATCTACAAATCCCACAACTGATGCACAATCTTGTTACCTTGCAAGCATAATTTCATAATTTGTTGTACGCTTAAGTACCTGAGAATCCACATGACTACTTTCCAGCTCCCTCTTCTTGGGTTTGTCTTGTACTTGCTAACCATGCTGACTATGTGAGCCAAATCAAGCATGTTACAAACCATTGCTACACCAAAATCCTACTATACTAGCATATGGAACCTGTTACATATCTTCAATTTCTTCTTCTAATTTTGGGTATTGACTAACCAATAACCTGAAATTCGTCACCAATGGTATACTTATCGGTTTGGCGTTCTCCATACCAAACTTTTCTAATACCTTCTTGACATAGATTTTTTTAGACACCCATAAATTTTATTTTTTTTTTTGGAAAATACTAAATATTTTTAACACACACAAGGAAGAAAGTTTTAAAGAAACTTACAGTAGTATATATCCAAAAGAACCTATCACCCATAATTTTTGACATCCTTATCCCTATGAATATGCATACCCATAATCTTCCTAGTAGCATCCAAATCTTTCATATCAAAATCCTTGCATAACAAAGATTTAAGTTCGTCAACCTCACACATACTCTTTACAACAATCAGTATATCATCCACATAAAGAATAGAAAAATATGAGAACCATCTGCAAGAGCTATAAGATAGACACAACAATCATACTCACAGTGCTTGTAGACAATTTGAATCCTATGGGAGTCACTACAGACAAGGTGCATCATCTTAGGTTAGATTATTTTCTAACTTAACTTCATTTTCCTGTAGCAGGACATTGATCTATTGTTTTTGCTTCCTTCTTACTCCTTTAGTTGCAATTTGAGACTAATAGGAGCACATTCACATGAATAAGAAAATAAAACATCCACATAAGACAACAATAGTTAATGTGGTTCAGCCAACTCTAAGTTTACATCCGTGGGCAACACCAACTGAAATCCATTATTAATGATATGTAGTACAACCATTCTCAACCAAACCTTACAAACCAAACTCACATACTCACACAAACATAAACAATATCTCTAACACAAATTAACTCATAAACTTCACACACACAAACTCACAATTTTATAACCCCAATACCCAATAACTATCACACAAAAAATAGAAAAACACTCAAACTACTCTTAAAGAGACCTACTTCATGATCTTCTAAGAGTCTTCTCCTCTCCCTATGTGGAAGGCCCTTTAGGCCAAAACCACCAAAATCTTTACAACGATACCTATTTATAAGGTTTCAATTCTATTCTTTGATGTATCAGGAATGGTCAACTCCTTGATCCATCATCATGATGAAATCACGGAAATATTACGTGTTAGCTTCGCATGGTCTTTTTCTTCTTCTTCTTCCTTTTTTTTTTTTTTTTAAAGTGAGTAATTTTCTGCGTATTGAATTAAATCTAGGATCACTCTGTATTGGTTCTGAAATGCACTCAATCACTTTGAATCCTGTGGGCTGGCTCTGTGATCCTCCAAATGAAAATGATCAATTCGTATAATGCTTATTAAAAGCATTTGATGTAAAAGAATACTGTTAAATCTTAACCTTTTTATAAATGCTGTCTAGGGAGGCTGGTGTATGGAATTCCCTAAGCTTACCGCTAGAGTGGAAGTCTTGCAAAGGAACATCAGGTAATGTGACTTGAGTTTTCATGTCATTTTGAACGGTAATGCCTTTGTATGGGAATTTAAAGAATTAGAATGAACAGGGGAAAAAAATTCAGAAAAGTGATGATATCTTGTCCAATAGATTTTGTTCAAGGAGAACTGCTTTCAAGACTCTCACACGGCTGATCTGTTAAGTAGGGTTCACCAAAAGTTGAAGAAAAAAAATTATATTGTGTATCGGGTATATGTCAACCATTCTTTCACACAAGCATGGAACTCAGTCTCACCCCTATGTGAGAGGGCGGTTACATATACCCTTTATATTGGATATTGGGCTTGAATCCTGAAAATACAATTAAGTGTCTGGCACAAAACATTGCTAAATTAATGTAACTACATGCTTCTTGATTGGATGAAGGCATTATTGGCCAACTTTCAGCAGGATGATGATAAGACTCAGACATATTTTACACTGATTAATGTAGGAACTTCATGGGAGAAGATCTCGATCCGTTGAGTTTCAGAGAGCTTCAAAATTTGGAACAACAGATTGATGCAGGTCTGAAGCGCATACGAACAAGAAAGGTAATTAACTTGGTGCTTCCTAATTAAGTTTTCATGCCATTTTTTTCAAGACACACATGCACATGAGCAAACACATTTGAATTTCACTTTCTACTATCATATGAATCCAAATTAATGTATGAATCACTTTGACGTGTGCAGAACCAACTCATGCATGAATCTGTTATGGAGCTGCAAAAGAAGGTAAAGATGGTTATGCATATCTGACCTGTTTTTAGAGTGAAATTTTATCTAAGGTTATTCAGCTTAATAACTTCTAAAAGACATGGACAGCAAATGATAATTAAAGAAGACTAGTATTTTACCTCCATACTGGGAAAAACCAGAAAGTGGCACTTTTGAAAGTCCAGAAAGTAAAATATGGCAAGAATTTGCCTGTCTAATCATCAAATGGTAACCTTTACTGCACCCTCTTAAGCCCCCAAGGATGCACCCAACAGTTTTAGAGACTAGGTTACCATGTGAGGGATTGCATGTTTAGTTAACATCCTAAATAAAATTTGGGCAATGAGTTCTAATATAAAGAGCAACCATATGCTTCAGACTGTACTAGATGTAAACTATATACTGAAAAACCATATACTTGTGACGGTTCAAGATGTAAACTAACATTGTGGCTTGTGACAGGAAAAATCCTTGCAGGAGCAAAACAATTTGCTAGCGAAAAAGGTAAAATCTACTCCATATTGGCCAAAGAATGGTATTCCATAGTAGGGACTTGTAAGTCACTTCCATTTTCCATTAGGCCATTACAAAAATTATCTGATGTTTACAAACCATTTCTATGACAAATAGCTCAAAGAAAATGAGAAGAACATGCCTGAGCAAGCACACCAAGAGCAACCAAGCTTAGGCCTGCTATCCCTACCGCAGCAGCCAATGCCATCAACGCTACCACTTCCTTCTCTAACTATCGGGTATACACCCTCTCTCTCTCTCTCTCTCTCTCTCTTAAAGGCACATGGTTGGGAAGAAGGAACATGTGTGTTAAATTGAATGACATATGCAAGTTTTAATAGACTGCATTGAAAATACAATTAATGAGAAAAGCAGCCTGGACCTCCAGGACGATGGTTTCTTGGTCAGTGTTCACAATCTCCTTTAGACATGAAACAGTGTAGGCAAATATGCCTGGAAATACTACCATCTGATTAACATAAACCAACGACCTCTTACACTATTGACAAGGTATTGATGACACTAGTGGTGATCTTACTGACATTGGATTTATAGGTTTGGGTTGAAAATTAGCAGTAGCATATATAGCCAGATCTCTAGCATCAGTTTTAATGGGTCTAATCTCTGATTATGCATGAAAACTGCTAAGAAAAAAGAGTACATCGAAGTCCCATCCTAGTGGCTCTCTCTGATTGTTCAAGAACACCCGAGCTAATATAGTTTTTTTTTTTTATCTTCAAAATAAATCATGCAGAGGGGCTTTCCAGGAAAGAGCAGTAGATGAAGATGCTGGAGTTCAGACTCGGCCTACACTCATGCCACCTTGGATGCTTCGCCATATGAATGGATAGAAAGCTCTCCCTAGCCACCCAAATGGGTTTTGGCAAGATATGGCATTAAAGTTCTCCATGATCACAAAATTGCTGTACCACATGACTGTATTTTGAAAATTGAACTATTTCAACGCTGCACCTTCTAGCGTCAATAATGATTTTATAAGGTCTAAACTTCACGTTGCATGTGACTGTGGCTTGCTTGCGTGCACAAGCGCATTAAAGAAGCCATGGATTGAGCGAAGAGTCCAACAGTCCTAGAAGGGCCGGGCCCTATACAGCTGGTCATTTATGAAAAAGTTTTCCCAAACAAACAATAGAGCAGATATGAAAGTTACCCCAAATGAACAAGCTCAAGTAGAGCTGATCTCTCCTCCTTTTGGTAAGTAATATAGAGCAGATCACTAATCAAAAAGTACATCAACCTCACTGTTCACTGCCATGGATGATGGTTCAATGGTCACCAGGCTTACTCAAGTGATTTGGTGGCACTAGATCCTAGATTTTGACTCCCACAATGGGAAGCGCCGGTGAAATACCAGCTTAGCGCTCATTGTTGCCCCCACAAAACTGGGATAGCTATGACTCATTAAACTCAATAGGTAGGATGTTATTATGGTCACACAAGCCCACGTAGAAAAGCCACCTTCAGTCATCCACCCGTCGTAAGGAGCTTGCATTAACAAGAGATACTTTCTCCTAGTATAGAATCCACTCTAATAAAAGCCATGATTCAACAAGGAAATTCAAACCCATGTCTAATTGCACTGCAGCTCAACACTACAGTTCCCAAAAAATGCACAAAGTTACCGATAACTAAGTGGCTTTTTGTTTTTTGGGTTGCTGAATAAGAAGTGGCTAAAGTTAAAAACTCTTTAACAAACTGCTCGAGTCCAGTAACCTTAAAGTTTCAACAATACAAACTTCACCATCTTATTATCGTTCTTGACTTAATTTCCTAATCAGAGTAGTATCAGAATTACAAACTGGGTGAATTATATGTTCATTAAAGATGAGATTCCCCTAACCCATTTGAATAAAGCAGTACTTAATTTTACAGTCCTAACCAAATTGGTCTAATAAAAGAGACCAAAAGGAAAAAATGACTAACAAATTAACAATGATCAGCCATCTTAAGCCAATTCAATTGTTTCTTCAGTTCTGCATACCATTGACCTCATCAGCTACATGTTCACTTTCACTGCCATTAAGCATATGTTCCCTGTGAAAACAAAGAAGTTAGCAATGGCATCTACATCACGCCTCCCCCCACCCCCTTCTCTTCTATATATTATTTGTAACACATGCAATGGTATCTGTATCATACTTAAGCATGGCAAGCATGAAAAATAAAACAAACCAATGAAGAAATTGCCACATAATCCCAGTCTGAGGCCACACAACTGGTAGCGATGGAATATGCAATAACTACATTATCCACTCACAAACTAGGCAAATGTCACATGTAAATAATGCATGTGAGAGGAAAATGGTTGGGTTTGGGTAATTGTGTGTGTGTGTGTGTGTGTGTGAGAGAGAGAGAGAGAGAGAGAGGTCACTGAAGTTAACTACCTAACAGAACTCTACTGGGCAGTTTAAATGTGTGTTTTATATTTAAATATATGATTTTGATATATAATGCTAAGGATGAAACAAATGCAAATAAAAATTGGCTAAAATACATTTCATTCCCTTCCTTGAGCTTGAAGTCAATTTGGTCCTTCAAGTTTCAAAATTAACAATTTAAACCATTTACTTTTGAAAGGATATCAATATAACCCTTCCGTCAAAATCAATTAACTGCAGACTGTTAAGTGTTCAACACATCATTTTTCAAGTTTTTGAATTTTTCGAAAATTTATAAAAAAATAAAATAGATAATAATAATGATGGAAGAATTCAAGACGTAGACATTCTGATGTGGAATTTTCCATCACAATTGAGGCCTAGGCCAAGCTTAGAGGAGGAACAATCAGAGGGTCTTTCATATTAGATGGAAGAAGAGGAAGGCTAGACCATGTTTTTGTTCTTGTACATTAAAAATAGTAGCAATAATGAGCATTTATTCAAAACTAGGAATGACAGCATCAACACCTTCAACAAGATTCTACGCTTCAGCAGTTGGGTTAGGCTTGGACCCAACAGGAGCTCATTTTGGGATGGCTCCTCTGAAATGTGTGGATATTAATTTTTCCCTTTTTTTTTTTCTTTGACTTTTCAAACTCTTCTTGTGCTCATGTTAGCATTAGGCTGATCAGCCTTACAGAGATTATTTTTGGTGTTTTGGTTTTGTTTGTCTCAATTCATGGTTGTCATGTTGCTTGGGTGCCACTTGAGTTGTCAGGTTGGCCAATGGCCATGGGTGTAAATTGGCTAACTTTGGGTGGTGCCAAAAGGATTGGATTTTGTGCATTTCAGGTAATGAGCTTTGGGTATTTTTTGGCCATTGAGCTGCTGTCGTGTTTGTTTTGGGTGACTAGATTTCAGATATTTGGGCCATGAATAGTCTTAGGGAGGCAGTGAGCCAGTGACGGTTGTGGAGGGCAACGGTGTATGGATATGGATGTAACCATTGGTATGGGGACAGTTCTTTTTTCCATAAGTGGCATCTAGTGGCACCCGTTAAAACAAAATCATTTTAGTGGGGCATGTGGCCATCTTGGTGGGCGATTTACTTATTTAAAAAAGCATCAAAGATTGTAAAAATTAGAAAAAATAAATTGTTTCACAAACTTAACAGCGGAGAAGTTGACAGAGCATGACAGAAGGACCAAATTAACAATTCAGAAGTTAAAAAGTGTCAAATTTTCAACATTGATACTTGAAAAACCAAAACGACAGCAACCTAAAAGTTAAGAGGAATAAATTGTATTTTAACCTGCAATTTTATTGTATATTTTTGCAGCTTTTTCTTTATTAGTAGTATATCTGGGCGAATGTGTGTAAGATTCTTTACACAAAAGTCATAACAATTTTAAGAAGCACAAGGAAAAGTATAATCCAATAACTTTTTTATAACAACCCTTTGGAAACCCTAAATTTTGAGCACAATTAATTCCCCCTAGGTTGAGCTTCAAGAAAAAGGAACTCATGGCATGAGCTCTTGGTTTAAAGAGAGCAGATATTAATAATGTGAAGAATAACCTTGGTTATTCTTCAAGCACCTTTCAGTTTCCAAATACTCAAATGTAAACATCAATGCAGATATCCATCAGCCGTAAACAAGAGATTACCTTAATCTTTCACAAAGACGTGCCAAAGCATCTGATCCTGTTCTGGAAGCAACATCCTCAATCTCAGAAGCATTTGATAGAGTCACACCATCTGCAAGGCTAAACTCACACAACTCCTTTAAGGAACATGCATCAGTCAACACAGCTGAATGGCCACCACCAGCTGCTAATTTTCGCACTTCCCCAACACACCTGCAATGTAGAATTTTCATCAGCATAGGAGGCAATATAACTGTGAAAACCTTACTGATCATGATATTAGCTATACCATACCAGTCAATTGGTGATGGAAACCAAGCATATGTAGATTTATCATTAGCTGCCTGACCATAGTTATTGTAGCCCCATCCATGGATTCTTCCATCCCTCATGGAAATTAGAGTGTGGGAATGTCCACATGCAACAAGTTGCACACCATTTGGGACAACCAAAACAGGGAAATTGCGGAAAAATGTATCAGAATCATTAGGAGTGCATGAAAAGAATCCAGTTTGGGGGCCAAGGCCTAACTGCCCTGCTTGACCACCACCCCAAGCATAAAGAGCTCCCTTCAAAGTCACAGCACATGTATGTACACCACCACAAGCAACATCCTTTATGAATATTCCATCAAGGGCAACCACTCTCCTAGGCAATAACTCCTTATCCCCAGACTGGAGGGAACAATGCCCAAGTTGACCCATATTTCCTAACCCCCAAGTATAGCTGTGATGAGAAAAGGAAATTATCATGATCAAGAATTCTATGTAAGTCAAACACTAACAGTTGTACCAAAAAAGTAAGAGGATAAAAACAAGAGAGCTTTGAAGATCTAATCTTAAAGAATCACTTATATTCTATGTAAGTCAAACACTAACAGGCACACACGTGTGTCTGCATCCCAGCCAAAAAGAATCACTTATTCTCTATGGTAATTATTATCCATTTTTTAATGTTTGTCTTAAGAGTTCATTTTTATATCACATATTTATGAAGATGGTCCCATTTCAGAGAAGGGATATTAGTGCATCTCACAAATGGATGCGCATATACAAACGCGCACACGCTCACACAAAATCACATATTTACTCTCTTTTGTTCTAGCATTCTGTGACGTAATAATAACCAAATCAATTCATAAAAGATGGTGAGATTTTCAATTTGCAAGTTTTAGCCAACTTGGGTTATCAAGAAGAACAATTGAGGAGAACTGCAATAACAAGTGCGTTACCTCTAATTTGTCCAAAATTCAATTCAGTCTTGTAACTTCTGATTTATTCATTTTAGTCCTATAAATTCCATTCATTTTTCAATGTGTCCCAAAACGATGTAGTTTTTGTTATTTATGAATTTCCAAAATGATATCATTTTAGGACACCTATTGACACAATGTGACGAAATTAGACGGAAGGACAACATTGAATAAAAGTAAAAATTATTGGACCGACTGACATGAATAAATCAGAAGTTACAAAACTGAATTGAATTTTGGCAAAATTAGTAATTTGTAATTTAGCCTTATAATACAAACCACCTTATAATACAAACCACTCTGACCCTACAGAAAAAAAAAAAAAAAAAAATTCTTTCTATTTTTGGCAGCACACCTATAGCTCAGGATAAAATTCAAGCATAAGAGTACTTTAGCATGATTATGAGTTAGTGGCAGAAACAGCTATATAGCTGTAATGAAATTAAGCTTTCAATGGTATAACCAAGTTAGCAGGACAGCAGACTTGCATATCAAAAATGCATCCCAATTCCATGGCATCAGTTCTCCTGACTAGGCGTGAGATTCCCATAAGAAGATTTTGTCAAACCTTCAGATTTACATGTGCCATGCGGATAACCACAATTTTCATGCTTATATGTAGAACTTATCTCCACCTAAAAAGTCCTTCAGATCACTTACACCTCGCCTATTTCAGATATTGCTGCAGTGTGGTATTCCCCGCATGACACTTGGGTAATCTTCACAAGCTCAGGAGCTTCGTCAAGGAACTTTGCATAAGCATTTATTACACGAGCCCCCTGTAGTCCTTCACAGGTAACACCTCTGCCAAGCTGACCATATTCATTGTAGCCTGGTTTATCAGAACAATGATAAAATTCTGATTAATATGTATCAGGAAACTAGAGTACAAACACAAGTTTCCTTTCCTATATCGTATGACCCATCTATTACCAAAAGAATGCACAAGCATAAACATCATAAGAACAAAGAGTTATGCATAGAACTGCCAGTGCTAAAATAATTACAAAGTTTACAATTACTTTAATTAAAACAATGGTAACTCATGATTTTAAAAGACGCTTTACCCCACGCTTGTAGCAGGCCATCCTCTGATAAAGCCATCACATGCACTGCCCCACAGGACACTTGACGGATAATCTGTAATAAATGTACTATACAATCAGGTTTAAGGGACAACTAACCAAGAAAAACGTAAACAGAGGCTGACACTTGACAAGAAATTACAATTTAATTGTCAATTAAAATGATGATCAGCAAATTTAAAAGATTTGAAATAAAAACTTCCTCTGTTCATGAACTAAACAGTTTCAGTAATGCCAATTGTGAATATAATTTTTCAAAATTGGGAAAACCTAACATGTGAAGTCATGAATATGACTCTTAGATATATGTTCAAGTGAAAGGTATCCCCAGCATATACATTCTACGAAATAGATGACTGTAACCCTTCCCTTGATTCTGGGAAAGAACAAATAAATAAAAAAGTAAACGTTTAGAAGGAAACTTTTTTATATTTTTTTAATACCTATTTTTCTTGTAACTGACAAGAAGCAATGGTGCCTCAAAACTAATCCATATAAATATCAAAAGGACACATCCAACCATAATAGCTAAAAATTATTGCACTTAATTGAGGACAGATTGTCTTCTATCTCAAGCTACTTTTTATGAACTCTATAATTTGCTTCACATATAAAATCCAAATCTACAGTCCTTTCTTTTTCCTGAGAAATAATTTAAGTAGATATTTTTTTATAGTATCCACAACCAAAAGTCAACAATTTGGACCTCCCCTACCAAAAAAAACAAAAACAAAAACTTGCATAAATAATAAAATCAAACTTAACAAGAAAAATATATAAAATACCGTGTTAGGAGAAAAGGCCCCCCAATATAAGCGAGGAAAATTTGATCCCTGTATGAGAAGCAGAACAAAATAAATAATGCTATAAAATATTATCTGCCAAAGAACATTTAGTTGGAGGGGGGGGGGGAGGGGGTGGTGTGGAGGATGCAAAAGAATTACAGATACTACCTGATTTTGGCCCCAAACCCAGAGCCTACTTGTTGAGATGGTTCCATCATTTTCACGAGGTTCTGCAATACAAGCAGTACAATGTGCTCCACAAGACACAGATTTCACAAACTCTGTCTGCAATTGTTTCACTTTTCTAGGGTGCTGGCTTCGCTCCTCAGTTCCATCTCCCAACTGACCAAAGTCGTTGGCCCCTAGACAAAGGAATACATTTATAAAGATTCTTGGTCACTTATGTTGTATAATCAGTAAACAACATGATGATATATGCAGTAAAAGGACACGATGCTATCTTAGTGATAATAATATTACAACCAAAAATAAAACAAAAAACCCATTTCTGCAAAAAATATATATATTACTACCCCATAAAAAAAAATTAGCTACAACCACAAGTAAAACCAACTATAACCAAGAAGAACATGTTGTCACAAACAAAATGGCCTTCAACCAAACTATTACTAATACAAAATTGTTAAGCACGTTGTTCCACAAAATTCGCTAGATATCAAAAGGCCAGAATGCCACCAATAGCCTTCTAGCCTAGTGGCATCTCCCGAGCTCCCCACAGAGGTGGCAAGGGTTCAAACGATAGACAAATTTTACCTCTCTAGTCTATGTATTAAAATAATGGCTACGAGATTAAATTCACCATTTCCTATCATCTTAAGCTTCTCCGACTAGCTGTAATCTACCACTAGGAACAAAATGCTCTCCATTTCACCCACTTCACGGAAACTAACGGTGCATAAATCGCCACATCGTTTAATTTTTAAATAATGGGGCATTCTATACAGCTTATAATGGATCTATTTCAAATGGCAATGTGCTAAATACATTGTACCCAATAAAAAGAGCCATAACATTATAATCATCTCATCATGATAAGCAATGAACAAACATAAAAGGGTATGCAATGCAATGAAGAAATATATAATACCCCAAGTGAAAAGCGACCCATCAGAGGCGACAGCCGCGGTATGCTCACGACCACAAGCAATATCAAACCACCGCGAATTGGGTCCCGTGGCGGCCGGACACCCGAAAAGCTGAGGAGGAAGCTGTCTAGGAATCCTCAATTGCCACTGCTTGCCTTTCCTACCAGTCTGTCCAGACTCATTGTAACCCCACACATATATTGCACTCTTCTTTGTTGTTGTTTCGCTTATTGCTCTTCTTGTCCCAAATATTTCATCCATTTTTTTTTTAATTATATACACAAAAATTAGAGATAGCCTGAATATATTTAAAAATCAATCACATCAAATGATTTTTGAAAAAGCACAGAAGAAAAAAAACAAGCAAACATAAATTGTTTCTGAAATTAGAAATGTAATGTGGTGTTGTGAATTTGCAGGAAATGAATTAAGAAACGGGAAAGTCTGTTCCGGCGACCAAACAGAGTTTAGCTGCCACGTGTTGTCATGTGATAACAGAATGCGAAAAAAAAAATTCCGGGGAATTAGAAATTGGATGGTGAAAATGAATCTGTGAAAACAGCACGTACCTGAATCTGGGTATGTGAATTCCTGGAAATTGGAATTTGGAAAACTAAAAACTTGAGTTTGTGTGAATTGAAGGCACGGTTCGATGGTCAATGCACAATATGGCGTAAAGAATCTTTCTCTTTCTTTTTCTTTTCTTTTTTTTTTTGGATTAAGGCCTAAAGAATCTTCTAGACAATAAATACCCGGTCTGACACGTTTACGAAATTCACTTTCTTATGAATATATATTGTAAGATTTTTTCAAAAAATAAAATAGAGGTTAACATCCAAATTACCGTTTAAGTAGAGTCTTTTGGCTGAATATTGCTAAATTTGAAGTTAATTTGTGTTATAGGTACTGTTTCAACTTATTTAGGAATCTGAGGGAAGAGAGTGAATTTCAGCAATACCATCGCCGAAATTCAACAAAAGTAGGAGAGAGAAAGAAAAAGTGGGAGAGAGAAATTTTTGATTTTCGGCAACACCATCACCGAAATAGGAGGGGAAATTTTTTATTTTTTTTCCCTCCTATTTCGGCAATGCCATTGCCACATTTCACTTTTTTTTTTTTTTTTTTTTTTTAAGAAATGATATGTGCACACAATTTTTACAATATTTTTATAACATTTTTACAACAAATCACAGGTAATTAGTTATTATTAGTGAAAATTTGAATTTAATACTGAGATTACTTTTTTAATCCAACAAATACAACCTGCCACTTAAAATTTGTTGTAAAAATATTGTAAAAATTGTGTGCACATATCATTTCTTAAAAAAAAAGAAAAAAAAAAAAAAAAAAGTGAAATGTGGCAATGGCATTGCCGAAATAGGAGGGAAAATAAAAAAAATTTCCCTCCTATTTCGGCAATGCCATTGCCACATTTCACTTTCTTTTTTTTCTTTTTCTTTTTTTAAGAAATGATATGTGCACACAATTTTTACAATATTTTTACAACAAATTTTAAGTGGCAGGTTGTATTTGTTGGATTAAAAAAGTAATCTCAGTGTTAAATTCAAATTTTAACTAATAATAACTAATTACCTGTGATTTGTTGTAAAAATGTTGTAAAAATATTGTAAAAATTGTGTGCACATATCATTTCTTAAAAAAAAAAAAAAAAAAAAAAAAAAGTGAAATGTGGCAATGGCATTGCCGAAATAGGAGGGAAAAAAAATAAAAAATTTCCCCTCCTATTTCGGTGATGGTGTTGCCGAAAATCAAAAATTTCTCTCTCCCACTTTTTTCTTTCTCTCTCCTACTTTTGTTGAATTTCGGCGATGGTATTGCCGAAATTCACTCTCTTTCCTCAGATTCCTAAATAAGTTGAAACAGTACCTATAACACAAATTAACTTCAAATTTAGCAATATTCAGCCAAAAGACTCAAGTAGGTAGGGGTTGTAAAAATTGGACACGACTTAAGAGATGACAAAACATGAAATTAGTAAATTATAAGTTGAGATTTAATGGGTTCGTATTATATTCAGATTGACACAATTGACTCGTTTAATAAATGGGTTGAATTAATGTCCATCATATGGAACTCGTTTGACCTATCTAACTCGTTTAATTAAATGATATTTTATCAATATACCTTTCAAACCCTAAATATACAAACATATTAGTTGTGATGATTTATTTTCTTTGACATATTATGATTGATTATTTGTGATATAGAGATAACTTTAGTTTTAAATGATTATTTGTGATACAGTTACTCGTTAGTTCTTAATTTTATATTAAAAATATTTATTTGTTTGGTTTTTCATAATTCATATCAATTTGAGTAATACTAAAATTAGTTTTTTTTTTCATTTTGATAAAATCTGCTAAACAGGTCGACACAACTAATCCATTTAATAGGGTTATGTGGGGCCCAATAATCTATGGGCCAGGCCCATTTGCTCGTGGAGAGTCCGAAGGCCCAGGCCGAGGAGAGCTATGGCCCAAGCCCGATAACATAGAGCACAAGACTGTTTTTGGAATACAGCCGAGGACAGTTCCGTCCTCGGCAGATCCAAAATCTCATCGGAATAAAGGGGTAAAACTGGTATAGGAACAAATTTGTAAGGAGATCTAAAATATCTTGGAGGAAGTTATCCTTACTACCCTTCCAGATAAGACTCTGCACCTGACAGAGCCGTACTCTGCAGCCTTATCAACCATCCCCAACAATTCTGGGATTAGACTGATGGGACAAATATCAGTGTTGTAAAGATTGACCCTACACGTGGACGAAGGACAGTTAACGCAGACAAGTATAAAAGAAGAAGGTAAGTAAACCATCAGGAGGGGGGGGGGGGGCATCCCACCTAAGAAAGGAAAAAGACTACATGGGGCAGAACCTCTCAACAACACCGGACTTCACTGAAAAAGTTCATCATTGGGTAACCGGGGTAAGACCTCAATGGTCCCCGGATCAACTCCGAGGAGTCCCATCCCATGGGGTGCGACGCCTTAGGGCTTAAATGTTCAAGCCCAACTCCTTTTTTCTACATAAATTCCTCTAAAACCAAGACCGGGCATCGCCCCGTGACCAACGGCTAGCCTTTCAAGCCCACTCTCTACAAATCATATTGTGAGAGATCTTTTCATATGCGAGCCCAACATCATTATTGGGCCGCAAAGGAATTGTGTCCTTACAATTGGCGCCGTCTGTGGGAAAGGCTCGCGCGTTGGCACAGGAGATGGCAGAGTCAAGCCTCTGTCAAATGGGAATCTGCGAAAGTTCCTCCGTTTCCGGCGACATACAGTTGCTGCTCCAGCATAAACTTCTGCTAGGGGCTACGCCTTGCGGTGCCAAGGGCGTGGGCATCTCTGGGGGCTTCCGGCCTCAAGTCAACTTTCCCCGCCCTGGTATAGGGGCTTATGGTCGAAAAATAAACCAAATAAGGGAAATCCTACAAGTTTTGGACAGAACCAAGGCCTTGCATGGTCTTCGGACTCAAGCCTATGGGGAAACCAAGTACAAACGGAAATCCTACAAGTTTTGGACAGAACCAAGGCCTTGCATGGTCCTCGGACTCAAGCCTATGGGGAAACCAAGTACAAAAGGGAAATCCTACAAGTTTTGGACAGAACCAAGGCCTTGCATGGTCTTCGGACTCAAGCCTATGGGGAAACCAAGTACAAAAGGGAAATCCTACAAATTTTGGACAGAACCAAGGTCTTGCATGGTCCTCGGACTCAAGCCTATGGGGAAACCAAGTACAAAAGGGAATCCTACAAGTTTTGGACAGAACCAAGGCCTTGCATGGTCCTCGGACTCAAGCCTATGGGGAAACCAAGTACAAAAGGGAATCCTACAAGTTTTGGACAGAACCAAGGCCTTGCATGGTCCTCGGACTCAAGCCTATGGGGAAACCAAGTACAAAAGGAAAATCCTACAAGTTTTGGACAGAACCAAGGCCTTGCATGGTCCTCGGACTCAAGCCTATGGGGAAACCAAGTACAAAAGGGAATCCTACAAGTTTTGGACAGAACCAAGGCCTTGCATGGTCCTCGGACTCAAGCCTATGGGGAAACCAAGTACAAAAGGGAATCCTACAAGTTTTGGACAGAACCAAGGCCTTGCATGGTCCTCGGACTCAAGCCTATGGGGAAACCAAGTACAAAAGGGAATCCTACAAGTTTTGGACAGAACCAAGGCCTTGCATGGTCCTCGGACTCAAGCCTATGGGGAAACCAAGTACAAAAGGGAAATCCTACAAGTTTTGGACAGAACCAAGGCCTTGCATGGTCTTCGGACTCAAGCCTATGGGGAAACCAAGTACAAACGGAAATCCTACAAGTTTTGGACAGAACCAAGGCCTTGCATGGTCTTCGGACTCAAGCCTATGGGGAAACCAAGTACAAAAGGGAATCCTACAAGTTTTGGACAGAACCAAGGCCTTGCATGGTCCTCGGACTCAAGCCTATGGGGAAACCAAGTACAAAAGGAAAATCCTACAAGTTTTGGACAGAACCAAGGCCTTGCATGGTCCTCGGACTCAAGCCTATGGGGAAACCAAGTACAAAAGGGAATCCTACAAGTTTTGGACAGAACCAAGGCCTTGCATGGTCCTCGGACTCAAGCCTATGGGGAAACCAAGTACAAAGGGAAATCCTACAAGTTTTGGACAGAACCAAGGCCTTGCATGGTCTTCGGACTCAAGCCTATGGGGAAACCAAGTACAAACGGAAATCCTACAAGTTTTGGACAGAACCAAGGCCTTGCATGGTCCTCGGACTCAAGCCTATGGGGAAACCAACTACTTAAAAGGAAAACTGATTGCATGAACCTTAAGATCCATCCGAGGAGAACTCCCCGTTAACAATTGGGTTAATCCCTAAACTGCACGGATTTCCCAGTCTACCCTCGGATCCCCGATACCAAAGTGATTGATGTAATATAGTGCAATATATTACCCAAAAACACAATCGAAATCCCTCTCTACTCGGCTACCCTCTCGGACGAATTATTCAGAGATCATCGTTCTCGGACATTTGTTTTGCATGCATCGCTCAGTGCTCAGCCATTACTCCGGTTAGTTTCAGGAGTTTTATTTATTGAGAATTGCCATTGTGATACTTGATAACATCGATAAGTTTAAACTAGTACGAATTGATTTTAAGGCATTGTTCCGCTCCGAGTATTATTAGAGACGAGCGTATATTTAATGTCCATGCACTAAGTAGTTGTTGCAGAAAAGAAAAATATTTAGAAAGAAACAAACTCATCTTTTACTAAGACAAAGAAATAGTACAGTGTACAATGAAAAGCTGAGAGAAGCTTATGCTGAAGCTAACTACATGAGTGAAAAGAAAAATACAAGAGAATGAAGGTAAAGCCGAAGAAGAAGCACAGATGAGAGGGTGGCTACTCCTTCAGGACTTTGTTCTTCCTCAATGCTTTTGCATGCCCATAACTCAGGCAGCAAAAGAACCCAGCTTGGGGCCTGCACCGCGGAAGGAAAGGTGCAGGGAGCCGGAAGTTGAGGGGCCTTCACCAAAAATTTGTCTGCAACAAGGCAGAGGCGCTGATGGCGGAGAATCTTTCTTCTGACACACCAAAATCCTGGCGTGAACAGAACCTGCTTCGGATTTTGACTAAAAGAGGGAGAAACACCCTTTCCCCTCTGTCGAACTGGAGTATTCTCTTGAATTTATGCCGCCTTTGCCCGTACCTCACTATCTGGAGTCTCAGGAGGACACGGCGCCTTTGTGGCAGAGAGAGTTCCTTTGCCCCAACCCACGCCTCAAACATGATGTACTAGGAGAGGAGACTGAAGGATTTGTGTGAAGGTAAAGCAGCTTTCTCTCCTATTTATTTAAAAGATAAGGTGGTTGCATTTAATCCACGCAGCGTCCCAAGGAACGCTACAGACAAAATGTCTCCGGCTCGATTTCCAATGCCGTCTGCAACCCTGAGATTAAAGGAGCCTCGTGAAGGCGCACCTCGAACACTGGGACGCCAAAAAGTACCGCGTGACCTAAGATTACGGAAATACCCCCAAATTTATGGGCCCAGTAAGTTCGCGGCCCAGGCCCGTTCAGCATAGGGGCCCAAGGACAGAACCAAGGCCTTGCATGGTCCTCGGACTCAAGCCTATGGGGAAACCAAGTACAAAAAATAAAAATTACAAGTCAAGGACAGAACCAAGGCCTTGCATGGTCCTCGGACTCAAGCCTATGGGAAAACCAAGTACAAAAAATAAAAATTACAAGTTTTGGACAGAACCAAGGCCTTGCATGGTCCTCGGACTCAAGCCTATGGGGAAACCAAGTACAAAAAATAAACCTTACAAGTTTTGGGCAGAACCAAGGCCTTGCATGGTCCTCGGACTCAAGCCTATGGAGAAACCAACTGCTCGGATAGGGAAAGTCCTCGGCCCAGACACTGTAAAATGTTAAGGCCAATAAGAGTGTTAGGATGATGGCGGGACGCTCCGCTACTCGGCAGCCTACGGGGGCTGTTCATTTTTGCGGGTGATATGCCTTCAAATAATTACCTCCTACACCACGGAGAACATCCAGTTCTAATCTCGGCTTTGTTTCGGGCAAGTATCGCTATTTACAGGTACGCATTACTACGTCAAACAGTTCTATTAAAGTTATGGTGACATCTTTTTATTAGCAAGTATTTTGGCTTTAGTTATCATTGATTCAAATGCTGTATTATTGTGCCGAGCAGCGTTTGCAAATAAAAAAAGCATAAAGACAGAACATGCGAAATAAAGTAACAACATTTTTTATTAATACGAAAAGTCATTACAACGTACAAAGAGGGGCTCAAACAAGCCTATACAAAATGTGAACTGCCTAAGCAACGATAACATCCGCAATACAGATATGTAAACAGTCAAGCGTCTTTTAAACTCGTCTTCAAAGTCTCTCCAATCCCTGCCTCAATACTGCTCATATTACGATAAGAACCTTCTTTGGAAAGAGATGAAGGAGAAGGAAATAGTAAGGAAGAAATCAATGAAGAAGATGGAGGAGATGAATGAAGAAGATGGAGGACATGAGTAAAGAAGGAGGAGAAGAAGAGAGAAGAGATGAAAAGAAAGAAAAGGAGCAAAAGAGGGAGAAGAGAAAGCACCAGAATGGATCTGGTGCTGGGAAGACTAAGAGAGGGAGGCGGAGAGGGCCACCAGTGAACGAAGAGAGGAAGAAGCAGAGACACTTAGTCCCTGCCTCGGTCCTGACTCCTAACACGCTGGGGCCATATTAGGTGAGCTCATAAGAGAGCGGTTGGTTATGATGATGGGAATTCTCGACTCAGTCACACCGAAAGTTGGACGTGATGAATCCCTGCTTCGGATTTTGGCTGAAAGGAAGGTGAGATGAATCTTAAGTCTCCGCCACCCTTGCCCTGACCGAGCCATTTCGAGCTTTATTAGAACACGGTGCTTTGAGGAGGGGTATGACTCCTTCATCACTCGTTAGGGTAAGCGTATCACGATTTAGTGTATAAACTAGTGGGTAAAATAAACTCTAGGGGAGGCCAAGTATTTCAAATCTTAGAAGGATGAAAAGGGACTCTCTACAAAAACAATAACCTCCTACCTTCTCTCTTATACGGAGGGTGGAGCGGGGGGCATTTAATAGGATCAGATCTCCAAAGGAATCTGCAAACACAGATGTGCCGGTTCCACTTCTCCACCTCATCAAAAACCGTCGAATTAAAGTAGTCTCGTAAATAGAGGTGATAAAAAACGTGCTTTGGATAACCAAACGTCAAGAACGCATCAGGGATAAAATCAAAAAACTGTCTCGCGGACCGGTGCGCTGGGCAGTTGGAGAACCGTCAGCATTAATGGAGGGCTAAATTAAAGGAGCAGTAATAAAGGCTCAGCATTGCCAAAACCCCCCTTTCCAACCGGGAGGTTGGACAGCCGGGTTTTGAGGGGCTATTGTGGGGCCCAATAATCTATGGGCCAGGCCCATTTGCTCGTGGAGAGTCCGAAGGCCCAGGCCGAGGAGAGCTATGGCCCAAGCCCGATAACATAGAGCACAAGACTGTTTTTGGAATACAGCCGAGGACAGTTCAGTCCTCGGCAGATCCAAAATCCCATCGGAATAAAGGGGTAAAACTGGTATAGGAACAAATTTGTAAGAAGATCTAAAATATCTTGGAGGAAGTTATCCTTACTACCCTTCCAGATAAGACTCTGCACCTGACAGAGCCGTACTCTGCAGCCTTATCAACCATCCCCAACAATTCTGGGATTAGACTGATGGGACAAATATTAGTGTTGTAAAGATTGACCCTACACGTGGACGAAGGACAGTTAACGCAGACAAGTATAAAAGAAGAAGGTAAGTAAACCATCAGGAGGGGGGGGGGGCATCCCACCTAAGAAAGGAAAAAGACTACATGGGGCAGAACCTCTCAACAACACCGGACTTCACTGAAAAAGTCCATCATTGGGTAACCGGGGTAAGACCTCAATGGTCCCCGGATCAACTCCGAGGAGTCCCATCCCATGGGGTGCGACGCCTTAGGGCTTAAATGTTCAAGCCCAACTCCTTTTTTCTACATAAATTCCTCTAAAACCAAGACCGGGCATCGCCCCGTGACCAACGGCTAGCCTTTCAAGCCCACTTTCTACAAATCATATTGTGAGAGATCTTTTCATATGCGAGCCCAACATCATTATTGGGCCGCAAAGGAATTGTGTCCTTACAGGTTATATTACAGTTGAGGAATCATGATCCTTTTAATAAATTTGTCGGGTTAAGGTTGACCCATATAGTCGGATACTTATGACTCGACACGACACAAATCCAACACGCAAACATAAATTGCCACCTTACATTTAAGTATTGAAATGAATTTCAATAATTTAACTTTATTCTTGTTTATTTGACTTCACTAAGTTTTAAATTTATCCAATTCAAGCCTTTTGTCCAATTTTATTAAAATTTTGCCATTAAAAATATATTTTTCTCATATAAAATTAATATAAATTTTTTATATTAAATTTTTTCATTAATTAATTCTATATTTAACAGCAATTTTTTAATGAAATTGAACGAAAAACCTGAATTAGATAAATTTAAAATTTAGAAAACTCAATTGAAAGAAAATAAAAATAAAATTAGAGGATTGAAATGAATTTCATAGGAACTTAGAATGTACAATTTATATTTTAACCTAAAATAAATATAGTAACATACCAATAAAAAATATGATAAACATTGTTGCATACAAAATATAGGATAAAATAAGATTAATATTGTTTCAAGCCATAATTTTAATTTCTTTTTCAGTTGGAAGTAAAAGTGAGTATACTAAACACTACTTTCAAAAATATATAAAAATAGTAATTTAGCAAAGTTGAAAGTTTCCAACTTTGACTACACAAAAAAATCATACCCTCTCCTAGAAGTGTTTTTTTTTTTTTTTTAAAGAAGATTATTTAAATAATTACAAAAATATTTTGGGCATTGCAAATATGTGATTAATCATTTTCAGCGTACCAATAACAATTTTAAATTCATAAAAAAAATTAAAAAATACAAATGAATTAAAAATAAAAATAAAAAACCCTAAACGGGGGTAGTTGGTAAAAGGTGACGTGTGAAAATGAAAACGGTCGTCTCTTTCATTTGAGAAGATCAAACCTCAATAAGTATATATTGAACTGGCAATGCGTTTGGTGTGTGTCAAATCCAATCTCCTCCACAAAGTCTCACCTTCTCTTCTCTTCTCTTCTCTTTCAGGTAACATTTCTCTAGTCCTTACCATTTCCAATACCCACTTTTTCAATTCTTCTCATTTTTCATTTTTTTCTATTGCATTTTTTTTTTTTTTTTTGAGAATCTAATTTCCAATACTTCACATAGTATTCTTCTGCCACTATATCATGCTTTGGCTGAAATTCTGCATTTAAGAAGGAAAAAAAAAAAAAAAAAAAATCAGTGTTCATCTTCTATGCTAAAAATATGAATTATTTTTTTGGGGGGGTTTGTCATGGGAAATGAAATTCTTGGAATAGTTGTGTGTAGAAAACTCATGTCCATTTGTCATGTTTATTTTCTAATTTCTTTCTTTCTGGTATGTGTAATAATCGAAAGAAAGAAAATCTCCTAATTGATGTTGTGGGGTAGCTTTTAATTGTCTTTGTTGGTGCTAAATTCTTAAAATGAGATCATTTTGATGACCCTTCTTCTTTTCCTTTTGCTGTGTTGCGAAATCTGATTAAAATGGCTAGATTAGATAGGGGTTGTTGGAAGATTTCATTCTTAATTTTCACAAAGAAAGGGTATGTTTAAAATTTAAATTAAAAATAAATAAATAAATATAGGGCTAGATTAATGAGTAAGACAAAAGGGTACCTCTCTGATAATGAATGATTTTTTTTTTGATAATTCAATACTTGGGTGAGGGAGGATTTGAATCTTGAACGTCTTCGTTGAATATACTAAAAGGTGTCAATTGAGCTATAAGGCACTTTTGTAGAAAATTTTAAAAATAAATAAATAAATAAAAATGATTCCTTTTGTTTTCTCTGCTCCTTTGTAAAATTAGTAATTGAATATGAGGCATTCTGGAGGAGAGTCCTTGAGTGGTCATTTGAATAGCATGTAGTTTCCTTCTTCTTTGTCATGACTAGACTTTAAGTCCTGTTCTTCAGGTAGCTCTCAGGTTGCTTAAAAGTTAGTGAATTTAGGGCAGAAGTACTACTGCAGGTAGTAATAATTTACGTAGATGTAAACATCAAGCAGAGTCTCACAGAAAAGAAGGCCCTTGCTTGGACTGAAGGGCAGGATTTATTGACAAATTTCAACTGTTTAAAGTTAGGATTTGTGTAGAATAAAAAGTTAGTGCTTTGAATAATACAGCTTTTCAAGTAGTCATGGGTTATGCACCTGGCTTCATTTTGATCCAGGGGTTCCGATTCAAGAGTACATGTGTTTTGTAATTTGTTCAGTTAATAATTCTTTGGTAGAAAATGTTATCTTGAGTTATAACATGTGAAGAAGAAAAACTACTGTACTTCACTGCATTCAAAACTGAATCAATATATTTCAGAAAGCTTGTAGATACAAAGACATCATGTCTGCGTCCGAGTCAGTTGGAAACAACACTCAGAAAAAGCTTATAAAAATAGATATCAGTTCAGACACTGTGTGTCCATGGTGCTTTGTGGGCAAAAAAAATCTTGACAAAGCTATAGCTGCATCTAAGGATAACTATGACTTTGAGGTTTGCTCTCTCTCTCTCTCTCTCTCTCTCTCTGTTTGCGCATGCGTGTGCACGCATGTTTGTGTTCCCACTCTTATCTTTTATCAACTACATTTGCAGATTAGATGGCATCCATTTCAACTTAATCCTTCTGCCCCAAAAGAAGGCATCAATAAGAAAGAGTATTACAGGAACAAGTTTGGATCTCAAACTGAGAGGATAGAAGCTCGGATGTCAGAGGTTTTCCAAAAATTCTCTGAATCACTTATAAACATATCATTGATTTGTTTGCATTAAGTTTGATTTGGCTGGTCATTGTATGCAGTAAATAATTATGACTGCTTTGCAAATTTTCAGGTTTTTAGGGGCCATGGATTGGAATATAACCTTTCTGGACTCACGTAAGCATAAAATTAGTTTTAAATATATGGATAACTTTATATAGGTGAGGAAGCTATGAAGTGACCTTAATCTATTGGAGATTCCACTAACATTGTCTTAAATGCACACAGGGGAAAT
Organism: Quercus tomentella; assembly: GCA_028535165.1. Classification (NCBI taxonomy): domain Eukaryota; kingdom Viridiplantae; phylum Streptophyta; class Magnoliopsida; order Fagales; family Fagaceae; genus Quercus; species Quercus tomentella. The sequence goes on along the minus strand of JAPQVY010000155.1, from coordinate 61,502,601 downwards.
ACTCTAGACAGCCACAGGCTTATGCATTTCGCTGGGCAACAGGGTCTTGATAAGCAACATAATCTTATGGAGGTGCTCTCTCTTGGCTACTTCACTCAGGCAAAATTTATTGGTGACCAGTAAGTTTGGCTGTGGAACGTTTGATCTTTATATTTTCTAAATGCTTAGGCTGTTTGAATAAATTTTATTTTCCTGTAAACAATGCTTAATATTAATTTTCTTATAGATTGATGTTTTGTTTAACATGAATACCATGAAGAATGCACCCCTCCACCTCCAAAAAATAAAAATAAATTCTTTCAAAGATCATGAGTTATTAGAGACTAAACAACTGGACAGATCCTCATTTTGACTTTAGCTCCACATTTTCAACTCACTTATCAAAATAAAATTGTAGAAAATTTATTGCTTCCTAGAACCAAAATTTCTGCAATTATTGACCATTCTACTTTAGTTTGACATGGCACTGGCAGTCAACTAAAACTGCTGGTCCCCAGTTGGTTCTTTCCTGGAAATAAAATCCATTATGAGAACAATGATAGTCTAGAGGCCAGTATTTGAAAGTTAAAAAACAACTTGGGAAACACCATTAGTCTTGCTATTATTTAACCTGAGTTGTTTGGCATGAAATGTTCCTCGCCAGGGTAACCCAATAAGGATATAAGATCCTCCTGTGCAGCAGGCTTATTTTGTTTATTATCAGGGTAGAGTTGATTATCTTTGCACATCTTACCTCAGATATTAACAAACACTAATATTCGCAGGGAATTTCTTCTGGAATCTGCTAAAGAGGTTGGGATAGAGGGGGCAGAAGAGTTTCTTCGAGACCCCAACAATGGGTTAAAGGAGGTCTTTTTCTTTGCTAATTCTTATGCTGCAATTGGTTGCCAAAGATGATATAATAAGAGAAAATAAAATCTGACTTATGATAGCATTTTGGGGTTGAACTTTTAAGTTTTAGATATTTTTTCTTCGGCAATGTGGGCAATCAACGGGAGCGTCATGTAAATTTTTTCTTCTGTGCTCCTTATGGTTGCTGAGAAAGTAAAAACTTATAATTCTGCAAATGCATACCTGTCTCAATGTTTGTGAAAATCATTATTTATTTTCGAATTGTATTCTCCATAATAGACCACGCCACAAGTTCTCTTTTGATGTTTTTGATAGAACTAACCTTACTCCTTTTGTCTGCTAAGGTTAATGAGGAGCTTGAGAAGTACTCAGCAAGTATTACAGGCGTCCCATATTTTGTGGTGGGTGATAAAAATTCACAATTTGTGAACTTTATTTTTCGGTATAATTTCCCAAGCAGGTCCATTCATACTATTGGTTTTTCTTGACAGATTAATGGAAGCCAGAAATTGAGTGGTGCCCAACCCCCAGAGGTCTTTCTAAGAGCTTTCCAAGTAGTCTAGTTGAGAACCTTACAGATTAAAGCTTCTATTTCAGTTGTTAATAAGAAGGCAGCATAATTTTGCCTGCTTTAATATTATGATATGTGTGGTTGAGATACTTATTGGTCCCTGTATTATGCCTTGTGTTTACAGTTACAGTGACATGTATATCTTATAGTAAAATGGTGTGAATAAGATTGGCTTCATTTAATAATGCTTTGCAAGAACATTTTCAATGATTTAAATTATGATGAGAAGTCTCCAAGTTGACAATTTTTACATTGCTGACTATGAAATGAAAAAGGTTGGAGACTTCAAAAGAGTTTTAAAAAAAAAATTGAGATTTGAAGAGCTGTCAGGCTCAAAAATTAATCTGGGAATATAAAGATAGAATCACACCTCTTCAAATCTGGATAAAATCACACCTCCAAGTTGACAAATTTCTTTTTTCTTGAGAAATAGTGTTTTTACTACTAAAGAGCATTCACATAAACTTATATTTATATACAATCTCTCTAATTAAACCACCAAAAACATTACTTTTTCTAAAGAACCACTTAAAGAATATACGCTACATCTCATTCTATATTTTGTAATGCACTGTATTGTTATTATTATTATTTTTCTCTCACAAATAGGATCAACACAACCCAAATCACTCAACCACAGCTACCTATCACAAAACCTGATCAAAACATCTCAAATTACCCAACCAACTTGCCTCTGGCAACCCAACGCCACCACAACCTGTCAATGCAAAACCCAGCGCCACTGCATGTCTGCAACCCAGCAACCATGGCCAACAACCTGCAACCCACACCCAACATTTTGCCTTCTAAATATCTCAAAGATAAAACAATATTTATATTAAAAAGTAAATATTAAAAAAAAAAAAAAAAAAAAAGGCCGAATAGAATTAATACAAGGTATAGGACCTCGATTTCTACCCTTTTTCCCTGCAGTTCCCCTATTATTCGAGTTTTTAGAATTTGAACGATTGCTTGATTTGGCGATTGAACCTAAGATCTTTTTCTCAAGCTGCCTACCTACCCTTTTGAAGGGATCAAGTCATAACATAGTTCTTGAACTACTGCACCCGCACACACCTCTTCTTGCTTACTTCGCTAGCAAGGTCTTCCCAACAAAGATCTTAACGTTTCCGCCCTCGTGAGAAGGTATTAGGATTTGAAATCACTCTTCCTCCCTCTGTTTATTCTTAGTCGTCTTTCGAGGAGTGATTGGTCTACAAGACCAACCCAATTAAAAACACAAACTGCAACTGAGCAACCCTCAATGCTGCAACTAAGTTTACTTCAACGCATTTGTGATAACCACCATGAGAACTATCATGCATTTGGTTTACTTCAACGTGTTCATGAGGATCACCATGCCAACACCGCCATGTTGATGGGGAACTGAGCCTCGATGCCAAGAGTGAGAAAGAGGCTAAAGAGAGTCTTCTTTAGGTTTTTTAGGAGAGAAAGTTTGAATGAAAAAAGAAAAAGTAATAAATACAAATGCTATAGCGCTCCTTCAAATTTAAAGGAGAGTCATATCATTTTGCAAATTTTGACAATAATAAAGAACCAAATATATAGTGTTTTCTGTAATCTTGTAAACAATATCATCTTATTTGGCTTTTAATGGATTTTGGAGGATCGAATGAGAATGCTCTAAGTGTTAATGCATTTGGTTTGATGTAAAAGCAAGGAGACAGAAAATGGTAGATTAATATATTTTGTTCTTGTTTGGTAGGGTAGAATGAATGAAAAAAAATTACGGTTATTTTCTATCCATGTCCATTTTTAATCTTCATAAAGTCAAGGCAAATTTTACAAGTAAATACATAATCTCTGTGAATGCTTGGTTTTCTCTAGAGAAATGGGTCCATAATTCGTGTGAAAAATATTAGAACAAAACTTAGTTACAAAATTAGTTGTAACCTAAAGCTTACAATCTTAATAAAATAAACATTACTATATATTTTGAAAATCTAACCGTTGAATTGCATGTTCTTTACGTTCTTAATACACATATCAAATTTTGGGTCAATTGGATATTATTTACTATATAATCTATAAACTCACATTTTATGCATAATTTTAAACTACAAAAATTTACAATTTAAACAATTTATTGATAACATAACTATTAATTTTTAATTTTTTAAAAATTTTGCAAGCATAGAGAATATAAGAAGAAAATGTAATCCAATGATAGATTTGTCAAAAATCACCTTCAATAAAAAGATATTGAATAAGGTAGCTAAACTTTGTCCAAAATATTATTCAACTTCAACAATTTAATTATAAACTTAATAACCTAACATAAATTGTAGTAACTAATAAAGAGTTTAACTAGACTCGTTAAAGTAAGAAAGTCAGTATTTAAAAAAAATAAATAATAGCCCTAAAGTAATCAATTTCAATTTCATTGGAATAAATTAATATTTTAAAATAAACAAGTAAGTTATAAGAGGAAAAAACCCTTAATTATTTGAATATTTGATGTAAACAAGAAAAATAATATATGCCATATGATTGAACCCCATAAAATTTATTTAGTGGGCTCAATTATAAAAGATTTAAAAACTGTCTAATATTTTATTTATACCCTATATTCTTTTTTAATATGTAGCCCTGCTATCAGTGCTATGACCTCAAGTCCTCTCTCTCTCTCTCTCTCTCACACACACACACAAACACAAACACACACTGATCACTGATGCACAAACAAATGTGACTGCCTCTTGTGCATCTTTCTTTAATAATTAAAGTGAAAGCCCTGTTCAAGCTTGACTCGTCATCTACCAGATGTAAAGCCAACAATGCAAATAATAACACCAAAATATAAAAGAAAAACCCAAAGCTATACAGTTACACCTAGAGGGACTTCAAATGCTTCTCCTCAGTCCATTCATGAGACTCTGTATAATGCCATACTGAAGAAACCATAGCCGTATTTCAAATAAAATTGCAAGCTTGTTTCAATTAGAAACAGTGAAGGAATTAAGGACATTTGGAACACGTACTCACAACAATCGATATGAGGAACAATTTTTAATATTTACTATATATAACAAACACTTTAACCTCTGATATTCACAATGACTACACTTTGGTTTTCTTTCTCCTCTCCGTGTGTTGCTGGCTTCCTCTACAACGAAAACCTTTCAATCAAGATTATGTTGTTTCATCGAATACCATCACCTATAGAAGCCAACCAAGAAAATACTAAGTCAGAATAAGTAAAGATTAAGGAAACAACATAATTTGTTAACAAAAATTTAGAAATATAACTTCTAGAAATTCATGTTTTTTTTTTGGGTCCAATAATAAGCCATCCAATTTCTACAACTTACAAAGCATCATCAGGAATGAGTGATGCAGCTATAATGTCACCATTTCTGCAGAACTACCCAATCCAACTTGGGTTACTCATAAAATGATGATGAAACTTCACATATCAATAAAATGTAAGGTCACCTAAGCATGAAACCTTAATTGCTTTGCTTGAAAAAACAGTTGTTAAATACATAAAACACGTAGGACACCTACATTTAAGCTGCAAAAGCTCAGCAAACTGATTACTTCTTCACTGCACACGAAGAGCGATACCTCAAGATGCTAGCTGTTGTGATGCAGTGCATTAAAGCAATTGCATACACTCTTGTAATAGCTTGTGCTGTCTTTTTGTAACAATTACTTCCTTCTTGTAACAAATTGTAATTGGCATATTCAAGAAATCTTGGCCAAGAATTACTTAGTTAAAGATTAGCCAAGAATTACCAACAAGTAGTCATAAAGTAGTTTAGCCTGAGCCACACAACTTTGCATCTATTTTTTTGATAAGTCACACAACTTTGCATCTATAAAAGCAAATTCTAGGCATTTGTAAAGGGGTCTTTGAGTGAATTTTACAAACCATTCAGTTTAGAACTGAGTTTTCCTAGAGCGATCTTAAGGAGTTGTTCCCTTAGTTTCCCCTGTATGCAACTTAACATCCTTCCCATTCCTTCGTTATTACATCGTGCACATACTCTGGTTCTCAGGTGTTACTGCAAGTTTTCTTATCCTCCACCCCTTTTCCAATAACTTTACAAAACGCTCCTCACATATTCTATTCCATCCAAACAACCTACAAAATATCTGTTCATCTGATAAACCAATATATATTTGAACTCTGTTTATATATATATATTGGGTTCTGATAAGTAAGCTTTGGCCCAAAACAGAGGGTGATGGGAAGATTCAAAGTAGTGAACTCCGCTTCATGAGGTATAGTCCTCAGTTGATTGTGTTACCCTCGCAGTTAATAAGAAATATCAAATTTCAAGGACCCATCGTTTTCCCTTACAAAAGAAGAATGGATGGAGATATCATGGATTTAAACCATTGAATTCTTAAACCAATAACTGACAAAAAAAAGAAGCACTTCTAGTATTGGTTGTAAATCAAATCTCTAAGTGGGTTTTCCAAATGGCAGACCTTGATCCTCAAAAATATGCACACAGGGCATGAAGAACGTTTGTTCAGTACACAGGGCATGTAGAGTGTTTGTTCAGTACACAGGGCATGTAGAGTGTTTGTTCAGTATAAATGCATTTTGAGATCTCATAAGAACATCCAGTATAAATGCATTTTGAGATCTCATAAGAACATGTGTTTTTTTTTTAAAGAGAAGATCTAACTTAGTGAGAGGGGAAAAAATGATTTCATGGATTAAAACTTTAAATAAATGGCCTTTTCTGAATAGTCAATTACCTTTTCAGGTATTTGAAAATATATTTCAAGGGACTTGGTTGGACTTTTCAATCATATAACAACAATTTTTAATTGTGCCTTGAAGTGATGGAATGAGATAAGCAACCAAAAATTTTATGCAAGCGGTAAAAACACTTGTCTATCCGAAAAACCCGCGTATATTAATAATATAGCCAATGGCATGGGTCTTGTCAACAAAAATTCTACATCCTATGTTAACAAAGAAAGAGAACTAATGTGACAAGATATCTACATATATGCTTCTAGAGCTAATTTTCCATCTGATGCAGATCAGGAGCAATAATCTTTCTTCCACTAGTAGAATAATACTATCATGATCAAAAAAGAAAAATGAATATGCATATACTAAAAAGAAACTAAGGAAATTTGAGGATGGTAGGGAAACAAACCTTCATCACAAGTTCCTTTAAAATTATAATGATGATGCCATACCTTGCTTTCAAACAAATAAATAAATATACATACATACATATGCCCCCAAGTAGACACATGCATAGATACATACATACATTACATACCTACATACATATATGAAAGTGTGTTGTGTGTGTATATACAATGAACAAATATGCATAAAAGAAAATTTTACCTATCAAAAAAAAAAAAAAAAAATTACCTTGCCACAAACTGGACAACTTTCACTTCTCTCCATCCACTCATAAATGCAACCCAGGTGAAAATGATGAGAGCATTTGGTCATTATCTTGGGGTTCTCTGTAGTATATTCTGCACATCAAATGTAAGTTTCAAAACTGTGAGAATTTACACAACAAAAGATGTACTCCATAAAAGTACATTTTCGAAGATAAGGTATCAATTGCAACACATATCACAAATCCACAAAATGCAGCTCCGAATTAACAGATTGGATTATATGCCCTCTGTCCTTACTAAGATAGCACTCTTGATCAATGCACAATCAACAGGTCTATGCTTCCCACCTTTGAGCCCAGTTTAGCAAAAGGCCAAAAAATATGGAGATATAAGTGAACTGTGTGAAACATTCACCATTGATTCACCACATTTTAGCTTCCAGCTTCCACAGAAATTACCCTTATAGATCAGGCTGTTGGGGAAAATCTGCTATTGCCCTTTCATAGGAGGTTTGGAAGGACATGAATACTAAAAAATTTTAGGGGTTAAAACTTTTCTAAAATAGAAATAGAAGAAATTTTTTTAAGATCTGTACTGTGATTTTCAAAAGTTTAATAGCTTCCAATAAGGTTATCTATTTTTGGGGTTTTTTTTCGGCCTGTAATATTAACAATGCTCTCTGGCATTCTTGAGCACGGAGATCCAGTTTTTCACATCCTTCATCCTTTCTTAAGATAAAACAGTTACATGCATCACAAACTCTTAAATTTGGAAAACTACACATTTTTCTAATACACGATAACTGAATAATGAAATGCTCAAATATATAAAATAAACTTAAAACAAGACTTGTTAAACACTTGGTGGATCACACTCAAAGTGGACTAATTCATGAATGGAATCAAATGGACCCTTTTAACTAAGCGGTAGAGTTGTTCTTTTTAAACGTAGTTCTTCAGAGAGGTGTCAAAAGAAAATAAACAAAAATACTTATTAAATTCCCAATCTAGTCCTAGCACTTGTCAAGTCATGTCTGTGTCAATTACCTTCCAACATATTAGAAAGTAACAGAAAAGTTGCTACAATTATATGTTCTCCACAATGCAAAAGTGAATATTAAAAGAAGAATTAAAAAATTTTACCTTCAAGACATGTAGGACAGACATCCTCATCTTCTGATGATGTATAAAAGTTTCCAACTCCAGTTATAGTAGTTTTTGCCGATGAGATCTTAAGTGAGGATTTAGAACGGTATTCTTTTGATCCATCTTCACAAGCAGATTCATTCCATTTGTCTCCTGAATTTAAAGATTCCGGATCTGTATCAACATCACTTCTTAGAGGCTCTGTCTCCTCGTGTGAATGACTTGATCCCTTCTCACGTCTAGAGACAAGTCCATCCCGCTGCAAGCGGAAATATCTGGGGTCAGCATCATAAGGCAAGGGCCTTGGAGGAGAACGATACATGCCAGATAGAGAGTTGTCCAGTGATGCTGTAGAAGTCATAGATGCTGCCCCCTGAATAGACGAAGGGATGGAATTCACTTCCCCTCTTCTAAATAGTGATGTATACTACAAAATATGAAAAGAACCCAAAAGTCAAAAGAAAAATATATGTTTTCATACTAAAGGTAATGATCTCATCATTAACATTAATATCTTCGTGAATAATTTTAGACTAATATGTGCTTCATAATGAACTTGCATCAACATTAGCTTGTCCTACAAATTCAGAATAACAAATGCTGCTGAACATTCCTAAACTGAGAAATGTAAAATAATCTTTTAACATGTTTCCATTTCTTTCAACAACCTTTGTATACAGTTCTTCAAAGAAATAAGCAAGCAATACATCAGCTTTCAATACAAAACCACAGCAGAGGGCAGGGATTAAAACAATAAATAGTATACCTACGACTAATGCAGTAAAAGCAACACTTTCCCCGTGTAGTGTCAAAATTAGATATAATCTTCTGCATATTACAATGCTGAAATGTTTGTAAAAAGAAAACAATTGAAGATGCACGTGCTTGCACATAAAATTCTTAGGCTTGATAATAAGAGAACAAACTTAAAGACTCCAACAGTAAAATATAGCAATAGAAGGGAAATGCGGGATTAAGTAACAGTATCATAACTGCAGGTATTGAATGTAAAATTTGTAATTCAAACAGATATCGCCCACAAAGAAGACAGATCCCCCTCCCCCTCCCCTCTACCAAAAAAAAAAAAGAGTAATAGGAGTTAGATACATACCACATTAAGAAGGTTCTGAACAAAGCAACTGAGACATGTACAGTTCCTATATACAGCACTAGTTGGATTCACATACTCTTCTAAGTCATCATTATTCAAACAACAACAAACAGCACCCATTTTGCCAGCCGTAATCTTTTTCTTCCACTTAAAACCCTCCACAGAAACTCTCCAATCTCATCGACGGAAATCAATTGTGGTATGCATATGCCTCAAGAAGAAACAGCTCCTGTTGCAATAAATCTACTTTGATAAATAAGAAACAACAAATAAGAGAGGCGCTCAGCTCGCAGAAGTCCCACAGCCTCCGCAAACCAGTACCCTCTCTCTTCTGTTTATAAATCACAAATTTCTTGATACTACTAACTTATTGCTATATTTCTTCACCTGTAGCAAACGAAAACAACTAAGTTAAACAATTATGTGAATAACAGAAATCAAAAGGAGGCGAAAAAGGTGTCCTCAAAGCAAATTGATGAATCAAAATAAGCAATGTCCATTTACAGAACCCAGAAGCTACTCTCTAATAACGTAATCAGAGCTCACAATTCTTAGAATAATCCAGTTATCCCCATCTTAATCTTTTAAATAATAATAATAATAATAATCTTTGGGTGCTCAATTACTGCTGCAAGCTACAAGCCAATTATCCATACAAAGTTTGACAAATCAAAAGGGGAAAAACTGTCAAAATTGGTAAGTAATTACCAGAAAATTCAACAAAAAGTAAAATTTTCCTGTCAAAATTTTTACAGTTCTTCAAATTTAGGAAAAGGGTTCTTTCTTTTAGCAGCAAGGAATGGTCATAGTATCACATCAAACAACAGCAAAAATCCACCCACAAACAAAGATGATGATCATAATTATGGAACATATAATTGAGCCAAACACATCCATTCCATAAAAAGACACAGAATTGAACAGAAAAACAAATAAATTTCACATAGCATTGAAAACCCAGGAAAGATTCTATCAATTTAGGACGATCAACCAAGAGAAAACACATAGAATCAACAAAATAAGAGAGACCCATTTGAGATAATCGATGAGAGAGACCGAGAAGTACCTTTAGGAATAGCTGAGGACTTGAGAGGGAGAAAGAAAGAGAGATTCTAGTCGTGTTATTGTAATTTATTTTTCGTTTATTTTTTGTTTTTTTTTTTTATTAATGGGTTTTGTGGGAAAGACAAGGACAAAGAGTCAAAGACAGAGAAACCTGAAACTCCGAAATTTGGGTGGTCGGATCAGATTAGATTGTTACTAAACTTACTATATGCTTTGGAAAATCGAATACTATAAATGGGTTTGTGCGTGTGCCTGGATTTTTTTTTTTTCTTTTTTTTTTTTCTTTCTTTTGAGGAAAAAAGAAAAGCCTATGAAAGCGCGCAATTAAAGCCAACCCTCTCTCTCTCACTTTTGTCTCTCTGTGCGGTGGGTGGAAGAATCTAATCCAACTTTATTCATTGAATGATTAGAATTAATTTTTTTTTACATGAAAGTATTGTATATTATTGGGATATGGATAAATTTGAACATTATTATAGTACCATTTTTTTTAGTGGCTCAATTAATTAAGGATTCATTACTTTGTCTACTTGTTAAAAAAATATCAGTATTAAATATGAAGTAGAGCATGCTTAAAAAAGACAATACTAGGTGTATAGGTTCTAATAAAGAAGTAGTCATAGGATACTTAGACCTATCAAAGGGAAAAAGAAAAGTAGTATACATAGGTATTTTTAGCTTCGAGTATCTATAGGTCTTGTTTCATGTTATGACATGTTAAAATGAGAAAGAATCATTAAAATATCTTACAAAACAAATGGTATATGAATATTGTGCATATATATATATATATATATATGCCTCTCAAAAAAAAAAATATATATATATATATATATGTGGTTTTTTTTATATATAGGAATATATATAGTTTTTGTTTAGCGATTAACATGCACCTATGACTTTAATATGGTTTTCTTTTTTATCGCTTTGGGCTAAAAAGAAAAAATGGTGTGGCATAGTTTCATTTACGATGAGTTTGAATTGATATTCTATGAAAGTTAAATTATTTGAGTTCATTTTGACATGTTAGTGACATTTTTTTTTTTAAATTAGTGACATGATTTCATTGACGATGAGTTTCAATTGATACTCGATTAAAAAAAATGGTAGTGTACCCTTAATGCTACATACCAACAAAAACTAAAAAGTGACGGCAAAGTTATAATTTATTAACAAATATTTTAGGATAGACATTGTAGGGTATCTAACATCTTATTCACATGTAATAAAACTTTCATGTTAATATTTTTGGTTGAAGGTGTTAAATTTTACCGATTATCCCAAAAGTTTAAACTATTAGGAAATGGTGTGTTTAATCACTTAACTATAATTCTAATACTCTCCCTCACTTATGGGCCTAAACTTTCCCTTAATAAGTGGGAGCCCAACAAGTGGGAATTTAACATTTTAAATAGGAGGTAAAGTGAAGACAGGAATTGAACTCAAGATCTTCTGCTCTAATACCATGTTAAATTACCGATTGTCTCAAAAGTTTAACCTATTAGGAAATGGTGAGTTTAATCACTTAACCATAATTCTAACTAGAGGTGTCCAACCCAACCCGGAACCCGACCAACCCGAGCAACCCGCCCGAACCCGAACCGGCAACCGTCGGAACCGACCACTCCGACGGTCGATGACGAGTTTCTGACCCCAAGACCCGACGCCGGCGGGTCGAGTGGCGGGTTTTCTTCTCCAAAACCCGAGCCACCCGACCTGACCGACGTTATATACAAATCTGGCAATATCCGGCAACATTCAAGCGAGATTTGGTGAGATCCGGCGACATTCAAGGAGATCCAAGCGAGATCTCGACCATATTTGGTGAGATCTGGCGAGATTCGAGGAGATCCAGGCTGATTTCGGCAATTTTTGGTGCAGATCTACTGGGTTTTTGCAGATTCCGGCGAATTTTTTGAAGATTCCGGCGACGTTTGCAGGATCCGGCGACTCTCAACACCGATCGAACCGACCCGAACACCACCTGAACCCAAAACCGACCCGACCAAGTGACGCCGGCGATCGGTTTCGGGTCCCTCCGCCTTCCACCCAACGCCAGTGGGTCGGGTCTGGGTTGGGTCCAAAACCGACTCGACCCGACCCGTGGACAGCCCTAATTCTAACAGAAGGCACTTGTCTCCCTTTTAAGCTTAAGAATCCTTATGATTCCCTTAGTTAATTTAGAAATAAAATAAATTAAACATAGGTGACCAATCATACTTAAAAAGCTCATAATTGGCAACGACTCCTAAAAATAGAAAAATAAACAAAATGACTCATTAATGCACACACATCATTCAAATGTCTACACAAGTCACCCATTTTATACACACATGTCGCTAAGAACTCTCAAAAGAGTGGTAAGCGCCAAGATTTGGCGTCAACATGAACGATGAGGGGGAGTTTGCTACATGAACTTGTAGAAGGTGAGATCATATATGTATGGCCTTAGAGAGGAAGATTGGCATATGAGAATGGAGGAGGTGAGGTTACACATATGGACCTCGATGGGAAGATGTCCTTGTCTCAAAATCCATAGGGAAAATTATCATCTTAAGTTACGTCCTTATTTCTGATTCTATCTCAATCGGGGGATTTGAAACTTCAATGTCATTCATTTTTGCATGCAGGGCCTAACTTGAAGAATTTTTGCATTGAAAACTATCCTTGACTTTTTTTTCATATTGAAACTTTAACTTGAATCATTTTAGGTCGAAAAGTAACTCCTCGCTAATTTTCACTTTAAAACTTTGAAGTCATTCATTTTCGCAATTAAGGCTCATCCTGATGAATCTTCACACTTAGAGTTATTCACGACTTTATTTTCACACCAAAACTTTCACTCGAGTCATTTTGGCTTGAAAAGTGACTCCTCACTTGCTTTTGCACCAAAACTTCGACTTCATTTATTTTTCACAATTGAAGCTAACCTGAGTTATTTTGACCTGAAAAGTACCTCCTCACTCGTTTTTTCATGGAAACTTCAACATCATTAATTTTAATTTTTGTTATAGAGTCACAACTTAAAGATTTCACACCAAGAACTATTTTCGATTTTATTTTCACATCGAAACTTTCACTCGAGGCATGTTGGGTTGAAAGGTAACTACTCGCTCGTTTTTGTAACAAAACTTCGATGTCATTCATTTTCTCACCAAGGCCCAGCCCAAAGAGTCTACACACCATGAGCTATTCTTGACTTATTATCGCACTAAAAGTTTCATCAGAGTTTTTTGGCTCGAAAAGTAACTTCTTACTTGTTTTCACATCAAAACTTTGACATCATTCATTTTTCACATGCAAGGCTCAGCCCAAAGAATCTTTGCACCAATTGATTATTATCTTTATTTTCATATAGAAAACATTTAGGATATGTTTGGTAACGATTTTTTTTTCTATTTTCAAAAAATTGTTTTTGGAAATATAAAGAAAAAACAATTTTCTTATATTTTTGAAATCAAAAACATGTTTGGTTAGTTGAAATTAAAAAAATAATTTTTTGAAGAAAAAAATAGAAAATACTAAAATATGTTGTTACTAGGATTTGAATTCTAAAACTAACTCATTAAATGAAACAGATTCATTTAATCAAATGCGTGTTTTCATTAACTTTTGAAAACTATAAACTGAAAATAGTCTTTTGCATGTTTTCAGTTTCCTTCACAAATTGAGTTTTGAGAACAATTTTTGTTTTCTGTCCATTTTAGGTTGCCGAACAAGTTTTTTAGTTTCAAAAATAGAAAATTGTTTTTGAAAACAGAAAATAAGGGGAAAAACAGTTACCAAACATACCCTTAATCTTCTTGGGCTAAAACTCCTCGATAGTTTTCACTTTGAAACTTTGGTGGCATTCGATTTTGCACTCGAGGCCCCGCCTGAAGAATCTGCACAACAAGAACTATTCTCAACCTTATTTTCACAACGAAACTTTCACCCAAGTAGTTTTTGACTAAAAAGGTTTAACTCCTTGTATTCGTTTACGCAATAAAACTTCAATGACCTTACTTTGATTATGATCTCTCTTGCTACTTGAGAGAGAACATTTTCCTTCCATCCCTATAATCTATTCCAAGCTCGCTCCTTTAATTTTGTGAAGGCTTATCTTTTGGCTCTTCCAACAGAAGATAACATTACTAAGTATTTCTAGTATTGCTTATTGTAAACATTCCTAGCATTGTCTTGATTTTTTCTTGTACGTGCTCGAATATTTTGGCTTGAAAAGAGTGTGGTATTCTATTTGTTTATTTATTTATTTGTTATAGGAGGCTTTTTCATATTCGTAGAGATCTCTTGAATTTTTTGGATCTCACATTTTGTATATTTGCAAAAGAAAAAGGCTAATATTTGCACCAAAAAAAAGAAAAAAGAAAAGAAACAAAATGTGAATAAATTTTGATCCTTGTATGTTCATTATGATCCCAAGTAGTTGTCTTTCCTCCTCTAATACAAACCCATCGGTATAAACTCACTCTTTAAAACCGGCTTACAAAGGGAAGGTGTCCAAGAACTTATATACATATACAATTAAACTTACAATTAATTCATGTCAGACATTAGGATCATAATATCCTCATCTTCCATCAAAAGTGCATGTAGTCCTTCTTTCGAGCTAAGGCTTTTTGTTGCTGTTATTGGGTCTATATATATATATATATATATATATATATATATATGAGCTAGAGTACTTTGTTTACTTCATCTGCCTTAAAGTCTTGCGTGAGCACCCTGTTCATGTCATTTACAACAGACCTTCTTTTTTTTTTTTTTTTAATGGGACAAACCTCTTTCAACTTTGGAGGATAGGAGATGTGTTTTAGGCATGGTTTTAAAAACTAGACCGGACCGGTCGAGAACTGAGTACCAGTTCGGTTCGATAAAAATACCCAAAACCGGTAAAAAATTGGTAAAAATCGAGAACCAGAGGCAAATCCAGTTTTGCCCTAGTCCAATTTTTAAAATCATGGTTTTAGACTAGAGTAAGTAAAATTATTTTTTTATCAACCAAACAACTTACTATTATTTTTGAAAGCAACAAATCAATAATAATATAGCGAGTCACTTAATAGAAAGTGTAATAAAAAATCAAGTTGTAAATTCTGTCCGTTTAGGATGGTACAAATTGAGTTTAATAAATATTAACAAAAAAGACATGTTTATCACTACATGTAGGGGAAAAAAAAACTAATGGACTTTATTTTTTGGAGGAAAACTAATGGACTTTTTTTTTTTTTTTTTTGGGGATAGAAAACGCACAAACTTTATTAATAATTAAAAGCAGTAGATATATCATGGAGAAGAGCCTGTACAAGAAAATAGGGACTCTCTTCAATCCAAATAGAAAAGTCAAAAAATGCTTAAAGCATGTTTAGCTAACTGGTGAATAGATATATTGTCGTTCCTATGAACATGAGAAAATAAGACATTCCAAAACTCAAAAGAAGTAACCTACATCCCATAATTCAAAGCAGCAATTGTTGAAGCAACATGAGAATTTTCACTAAGAGCATGAACAATATTAAGTGGATCTCCTTCTAGAACAAAGTCATGAATACCCATATCCTTAGCAAATTCCAAACCATATTCAAAGGCCTTTGCCTCAACTTCAATAGCTCCTAGAGGACACTGAAACTTCTTGCTAAGACCTACAATAAAATTTTCAACATGGTCTCGAATTACAACCCCCACTTCAGCTTCTTTTTGTTCCTTAAAAACAGTACCATCTATGTTAACATTATAAAAAGGAAAAGCTGGAGACTCCCATTTTGAAACATGAACTTGAGAAAGCTTCACTGGGACTTCCACAGCTGCCCAATACTCCTCCAAGTAGTGAGTACACACCATAGAATCAGTTGCTTCCCATTCTTCCTTAATCCATCATACTGAATTTCATTCCTATTTGTCTAAAGTGCCCATAAAATTGTGATTGCAATAGCCTGATCTTCACACAACCAATCTGCCTTCATCAAGATAAACCATAGGAAATCCATAAAACACCTAAACTGCACAGAGGCAAAGTCATTGAAATTTTGAAATAACATCCATGTTTCACGTGCCTTAGGACATTCCTAACAAAGATGTAGCAAGGATTCAAAATTATCACCACATTCCTCACAACCACCCTCCAATATAACATGTCTATGTACTAGATTCGCCTTTGTTGGGAGAATATCACGGGCTGCCGTCCAAATAAAGTGTCGAATCTTATTAGGAACTTGGATCTTCCAGAACTTTTTCCAAAACTGCCTCATGTTATCACCATCCAAGCTTGAAGCAAATTCGATAGGCTTCCTCAAATCCATAGCAACTTTATAGGCACTCCTAATCGAAAATAAACCATTTGAAGTCTCTGCCTAGATTTGTTTATCTTCAAGAAGCCGGGTACTCAATGGAATACCTCCTATAATTTCTACCTCAAAGGGAAGGAAAATACGTTTAAGTAAACTAAAATCCCATCCCTTATCTCCAACATCAATCAGATCGCTAACCATAGAGATTTGTGGATAAAGAACTCTAGGGGAGATAACCTTAAATGAAGGAGAGTTAGGAATCCACTTATCCTCCCACATTTGGATTTTTTGATTTTTTTTTGGTAAAAGGGAAAATATCATAAAAAGCTAGCAAAGAGCCAAAGAGTCAAGGTAGCGCCTCTCAGAATACAAACCTTGGCCATTAGCCATTATAAATGGAACCAGGTCCACAGGCGGACTGGATTAAGAAACAAAATCTAGCCTTTGAAGGCGACCAACATTTGCTAACCAATCTGCACAAGAATTCGCTTCACGGTAAATGTGTCTGATGACAAACCGGGGAATTTGGGAAGCCAGCTGTTTGCAATCCTCAAAAAGTGGAGAAATAACAGAGTTGTTAAAATCTGGATTGTTCAAGGCATCAACAAGTGCTTTTGCATCAGATTCAATGATAACACTTGAAAGATTCAGCTGGTTGCAAAGCATAAGTCCATCTCTGAGAGCCCAAGCTTCAGCTACAAAACTATTGGCTCTGCCCACTTTCTTGGTGTACCCCGCCAACCAATTTCCTTGCTCATCCCTGATCAAACCACCACCTCCAAAAACTCCGGATAAGTCATCAAAGGACTCGTCGGTATTTAGTTTCAGCCAACTTGAATCTGGTTTTTCCCATCTAATCTGCTTTGTGGTCATGCGACGGTTGCCTTTTGGACTATTAATGCAAAGAAAGAATTCAGTAGCCTGCATCTTGATCAGCTTGGTGAGGCACGGGTTGATGCTTTTCTGGTTAAAAACCACTTGATTGCGTTGTTTCCATATCAACCAAAGTGCAAAAGGGAAAACAATACTCCATGGAACTCCATCATCGTTGTGGGAAGCCTTAGCCTTAGCATTTGATGCGAGCCAATCTCTGATGCTTTGGGAGTAAAAGGTTTGGTTTCCCTGATGCCGCCCTAGCTGCTGCTATATAGGCTTGACAAACCTGCAATCACGAAGAGGATGGCTGATTGTTTCAGGTTCAGTGTGACATAAGGGGCAGCCTAGTGGAATGTGAAGACCCCTCTCAACCAGACAGCCCCTCACCCCAATACTATTATGCATGCACTTCCAAATAAACATTTGGATCTTAGGGAGAGTACTTGATTTCCATATCCACGAGCTCGGGAAGGAATTGGCTTCTGATGGTTGAGTAGCAAGTCTATAGGCACCCTTTGAGCTGAAACCACCTTTGGAGGACCCTTTCCAAGCAAGCTTATCAACACTTCTGGCTGCAATTGGGAACGGAACAGCTTGAATGCTCTCTTTAACTTCAGGGGATAAAACAAAAGGAATAGCTGACCATAACCATCCATGGGGAGAGATGACATCCTTCACCTTGAGGTTGGAAGAAACTAGGGGAATGAGGCCGTGGAGAATGGACCTTAAAGGACCCAAATTCGACCAACTATCCCTCCAAAAGTCAAGCTGGCTATTATGACCAGGAATCCATTTCATGCCCTCTTTAAACACCAATTCTCCTTTCTTCAAACTTCTCCAAATTGAAGATCTTGGCAGCTTGGATTCATTTCTGGAATTAATGCGTTGTCTGGTCCCATATTTCAACTTAAGCACCTTAGCCCAAAGAGCATTACTCTCCAAGTGGAATCTCCAATTAAGCTTGGCTAAAAGAGTCGTATTCCTACCCTTGGCTGATTGGAGCCCAAGACCTCCCAGCTCCTTAGGAGTGATGACTTTCTCCCATCCAACCCAGTGCATTTTTCTAGTACTATCAGTAGACCCCCAAAGGAAATTCCTGTTAACTCTATCAATCCCCTTAAGAATCTTTTCAAGGAGCTGAGCATTCTGCATAACATAAGTGAGAATGGTGGATGAAGAAGCTTGAATGAGAACCCTCCTTCCCACCATGGAAAGTAAACTTGCTTTCCATCAGCCAACTTCTTCTTAACTCTGTCCAAAACAAAGCCAAAATCCTGCCCCCTACCCAAATGCTTAAGGGGAAAACCAAGATAATTACCCAAGTTCGGAGTTGTTCGGAACCCAAGGGTATCAGCTAGACTCTCTCTTAGATCAGAGTCGACATTGGGAGAGAAGTACACCCAAGATTTTGCTTCACTCATCGACTGGCCAGATTTCTTACAAAAGACATCAAGGACCCCCTTCCATCTTACCTTCCTGTACAGATTTTTTAATCAAAGTAGAAAGACCCTCTGCACAAATTAAAAAAAGATAAGGAGACAAAGGGTCCCCTTGCCGTAAACCTCTTAAGGGAATAATATTACCTCTAGGTTTACCATTAATACGTACAGAATAGGAAATAGAAGAGATACATTGCATCATCAAACCCTTTCACCTAGAATTGAAACCCAATTTTTCCATAATTTTATCCAAGAAAATCCACTCCACTCGATCATATGCTTTACTCATATCCAGCTTTAAAGCCATCTCTCTAATTTTCCCCCCTCTTAGAATTGATGTGATGCATAGTTTCAAAAGCTACCAAAATATTATCAGTAATTAACCTTCCATGCACAAAAGCGCTTTGTGTATCACTAATAATTTTTGGTAAAACTTTTTTAAGTCTATTAGTAAGAACTTTAGAGGCCAATTTATAAATCACATAACAAAGACTAATAGGATGATAATCAGTAATATGCTTTGGATCTTTATTTTTTGTTACTAAAACAATATGGGTTTCATTAAATTTTGGTGGAATAGTACCAAGATTAAGGAAATCCAAAATAGTTTTAGTAACCACACTCCCAATAGCAGGTCAAAAGTGTTGGAAGAATAAGGGGGGCATACCGTCTGGACTAGGAGATATTTGTTTAAGAGCTTTATGAACCTCTATTCATTGAAAATCACCTGTAAGTCTTTCATTCATATCTATAGAGACCTTTGGAACAATGGCTTCCAATAATTCAGCAAAATCTAATGGGTAAGACGACTTGAACAAGTCAGAATAATATTTAAGCACCACACCCTCCACAGCTCTATCACCCTCCTGCCAAATTCCATCTTCATCAAACAGCCCCTCTTGAAACCGCACATCTATATTTTCTTAAGTCAAGTTTCCATACTAGTTGTTATCAAAAAAAATAAAAAAAAAAGGTTTCCATACTAGTTTAATAAGGTTTACATCCAGATAAATCATAATTTATGTTGTGGCATCAACCTGGTCATTCTAACCAAAGTCTCAACAACCTCTTTTTAGTTTTTACCTTTTAACTAATTTTACAAGTCATCCAATGCTTCTTCTTCCTTCTGTTTTTTTTTTTTTTGGGAGTGTTTGTGGTGATGATTGCAATAAATTATTGATCTTGTAAGATTGTTTATCTCAATATATTAAGAGGATATCTAAAAACAAAGTTATGTTAATTTATGTCTTTATTTTTTGGTCAGGTTAACCAGTGCTCTTAATATATTTTTTAATGAACTAATTTAGATAAATTTTGATGCAATTTTTATAGAAAATATAAAAAATTATTAAAATAATAATATATATATTTTTTTCATAAAAAGTCTATAAAAGTATTTCCTAAGCAAATCACCTTAGGACCAGAGTAACAGATATTATGGATTGAATGTTTCCAATTAAAATGATAGTAGATAAGATAACATTAGGACCAAATTAAAACATTTGAAATTTAAGTAATAAAATTAAAAATTACCCCAATGGGAGACTGTAGTCTGTCTGTACATACAAATACAAGAGCGGGAATAACATACGGTTTAATTTTATATATTTTTAGCAATTTTTTTTTTAAAATATCTGATTCTGATCTCTTCTTCAGCCTTGAAGGACAAACAGTACACTACAGACACAGACACAGACACAGACACAGACACACTCACTTCTCTTTCCTTCGCCGGCCACTCTCTCTCTATTATATACTACTATATATTAGCATTTTCAAATTTGGGAATTACAAGTCGTAGTCGTAGTACCAATTTGAATCGGATCTAACTCGAATTCCACGAAATGCGAACAACTCCGCTTTCTCTTTCGATGGATTTCTCTCAAATTTTACCCTAATGCCGATTTAGTCGCCGATCGAAGCAAGCCCTAGGGTTTTGGTTGATTCACTCACAACAACAATGCAGCATCAGGGCTCGACGAGCTCGTTGTCGTCGTCGTCGGCGGCGGCGGCGCAACCGGAGGCCATACTGGAATGGCTTCAGAAGGAGATGAATTACAGACCATTAGGTCCGTACACCGGGTCGAGCAACAAGTCACAGTTACCTTCCATTGACTCGCTCCGCAAGATTTGCCGCGGTAACATGATCCCCATCTGGAATTTCCTCCTCACTCGCGTCAAGTCAGAGAAGACCGTCGAGAATATCCGCCGCAACATCACGGTTCACGGTGGTGGTGGTGGTGGTGGAGAGAGTGGAGGCGGAGGTGGAGGAGGTGGCAGTTCGGTGAATTTGGGGAAAGAGGAGGGTAGGAGTAGAGGAGGTGGGAGGAGGAAGGAGAAGGCGGTGGCGGTGGAGGAGGGATTGGGCGCCGCGGAGGCGAGGGAGGGGGCGTTGCAGGAGAGGGACGCGGCGGCGAAGGAAGTGGAGAGGTTGAGGAATATTGTGAGGAGACAGAGAAAAGATTTGAGGGCTAAGATGTTGGAGGTTTCGAGAGAAGAGGCCGAACGGAAGAGAATGCTTGATGAGCGCACCAATTACAGGTTTGTTTGTTCACTTTTTATAAAATGTGTCATTTACCGTATGTATTTTTTGCTTGTTGAACAGATTGAGGAATGGAATTAGTGTATTATGTAGGGTTGTAGTTCTACACATTGCGTAGTTTGTGTTAGTACTCATATAGTTATATTGACTTAATATTTTTGAACACATTCTTGGTTGTTGGAAAGTGGATAGAGTGCTAAGAGCCTTGTAGTTTAGTGGCGTTACTGGGTTTCTCCCATGTAGAGAATCTGAATTCAAATCACCACAACCCACTTATTGTAAGCAAATAGAAAGTGTGCTGAGTTTGTTGAAGTAGATGGAGGATGCCAATGAGCAATAGCTCAATTGGCACTTCCTCCTCTGATAATAATGGGGTGGAGGGTGAGGATTTTGATTGCAAGACCCATTGGGTATAATGTGTATAACTTATCAATAAAAGAAAGAAGATAAGCAGCATTAGTATGAATTACCATAAACTGAATTGCATAGACCTTTTCCCAATATTGGTAGTTAATGTTTTAACTGTGTTACTTTTTCTGTTGGTGTGTTTTCGTAATTTGTCAGTTTAAGGTCTAAACTCAATCCCACAAAGCAATATACTGCAATTAATTGGGCTGGCTTCATAGCCTATTTACACCTACCCTACTTGCAATGGATATTCAAATAATTAAACATTACGTGTTATTCCTGGTAAATTTTATTGAAGAATCAGGTGCTGAAGTTGATGGTGTTTTCAAATAAGCTACCATTTTATTTCTTATTCATATATATAGAGAATCTATTCCATATAAAAACAAATAAGTGCATGGCTACATGTTCAAGAATAAAACTGTAGTGTTGAATTTCATATGATTATGTATATTTTTGAGATATGTGGACCACATTGATATATGAAACTCATGGCCTTTTCTGTGAATGGATTTTTCTGAAGGGTACTATGTATCTGGAGTTTTCAATGTGGACAGGTCTGATATATGCTTACACATAGTGCAGGCACAAGCAGGTGATGCTGAAGGCTTATGATCAACAGTGCGATGAAGCAGCAAAAATATTTGCAGAGTATCACAAACGACTCTGTTACTATGTTAATCAAGCAAGGGATGCTCAAAGGTTAAGTGTTGATTCTTCAGTTGAGCTTATTAACAGCTTCAGTTTAAACAGTGAGAAAGAAGCAGTTTATTCAACTGTTAAGGGCAGTAAATCTGCAGATGACGTCATTGTTATTGAAACCAATCGGGAAAGAAATATCCGAAAGGCATGTGAATCTCTTGCTATGCATATGATTGAAAAAATACGCAATTCTTTTCCTGCTTATGAAGGAAATGGCATTCATTTGAATCCTCAATTGGAAGCAGCCAAGTTAGGATTTGATTTTGATGGTGAAATACCTGATGAGGTTAGAACCGTTGTTGCAAATTGCTTGAAGAGTCCTCCTCAGTTGCTTCAGTTAATTACTGCATATGCTTTACGGCTGAAGACTATTATTTCTAGAGAAATTGAGAAAATTGATGTTAGAGCTGATGCAGAAACTCTAAGGTATAAATAAACATTCTTTTTGTGTTCTATTTGTGCTCATATGACTCTCTTTAGTCTTGGTTCTGCTTTTTCAATGTTTGACTTTGGTTGTTCAGTTGGTGATATCTAATTAAAGTCTTCTACTTAGTACTTGTGGGAATCTTCGATCGTTGTTTGTTAATGAGATTGTTGCTAGCCTTATCTACCATACATTTAAAAAGTTTCTTGTTAAGATCTTTTGAGGTCTTTTTGAATGATCTTTTATGGTGTATTGGTGTTTGACTCAGGGAAGCCCGGTTATTGATTTACAAAAATACACTCTTGACTCTAGGAAATTAAATAAAATAGTAATTAACTTAATTAGCTAATAAGACCTTAAATAAAATCTACTTGACCAATGAATATGCAATTGACTTCTAGAATTCAATAAAAATAAATTAAAATAAAATGTTTTTTATGCTTCACTCATCATTGCTTTTAGATAGAGTAACCAAGCTTTGTTTGGTCCTATACTACACTTTTCATGTTTTTTTATATGCACCCAAATTTATTGCAAAGCTCGGAGCCGGTTTTGATAGCTACAATGGAATCTATATATAATTGAGTTTTGATGGATCATAGTGTTGCTCACAGAATTGAACCATTCGATTCATCCGTTTGATCCGACTTGACCCAATGGCAAACAAATGGTTTCAACTTGATCTGCAGTAGGTTGTTTTGGCCTTTAAACCTGACTTTTATCGGTCGGCTGGTGAGGTGTAGGTGCTTGCCACCTGCATAACCCGACTCTCCCATATATTCCCCCACCCTTCTATGGTGGCCCCTCTCTCTTGTTTCAAACTTCCAATCGGTCTTCACTATTTTCTCGTATTATGAGGCTATTTGAGGTGCGCCAAAAAACTTTTTCCCTGAAAGAGTGCTTGGCGTGTTAAGGCTCTTAAGGTCTCATCTATTGTTGGAACAGCAGCTTGAGGGAAGATTCTTACTTGTGATAATCTTATCAAGCGAAAAATTACCTAAGTTGGATGGCATTGTATGTGTTGGTAGAGTGGAGAGATGGTAGATCATTTGTTGATTCACTGTGATGTAGCCTATGATTTGTGGAGCTTCGTATTTAGAACCTTTGGGATCCGGTGGGTGTTACCAAGGCATGTGGCTGATCTTTTGTTTGGGTGGAGGAATTGGTTTGGGAGGCAAAATTTGGAGATTTGGTACGTTATACCGTTATGCTTGATGTAGTTATTGTGGAAGGAGAGATATAACGATACTTTTGAAGATAAAGACAACTGAAAGAATGAATCAATTGGAAGCATTGTTGGTCTCGTGCGTGGGGGTCTTACAGCTAGCAACAATCTTATAGAGTTTACAAAATCACTTTCATTTTGTGCCTACTTTTTTGTAGTTCTTTTAGGTTACATAATGCTCAACATTGTGAGCATGAAGTAACTTGTTTTATTAATAAATTTTATTACTTATATAAAAAAAAAACCTTCCAATTGACCTTGGCACTGGTGTCCCTATATTCGGCTCTGGCAGTGTTAGGAATCCCAAATATGGTTTTAGTTGGATGAGATCTTAAGGGTTGAATTAAATTAGGAAAGTTAGTTACAATTAGATAAGTAAGAAGCTGGTAGCCTAGCACACTAATCACTTTTATCACGTGTATCTTATAAACATGTGATATTAGTTAGAGCACATGGGAGATTAATTAACCAATAGTCTTAAGCCATGTGGGCCAATTAGATTAGGGCTAGTTATCTATAAATAGATCCATGTAGTCCCCTTTGTATCATGTTGAATAATAAAGCAATTTGTTGCTTTTGGCATTTCCTTTCTCTCTTAATAATTCTTTGGAGGTTGAATAAAATGAATTAAGTCAAATTCCATATAAATTTCATCCATTTCCATACACTTCCCATCCATCTCCTTTTGGAACCACCAGGTTCCTAACAGGCAGCCCCAGATCCATCACCAATGATCCCAGATTGGCAAGGAGCAATGCCAAACTCTCCTCTCTCCCTTGTCGTTCAACCGCCATCCCCACTAGATGAAACTGTCATAACCTACTGGTGATCTGAACACTCAATCTGGTTGAGTGGCCTAATTGTGTCGATTGGTGGCAGGTTCGTATCTCTCCTCAATTGTCATGGTTGGGTTGAGTGGTGGCTTTAACCCCTTCCTGAACTTGACTGACCGGTGAACAGCCCTAATGGATCTCTATATGGTGACTTAAATTGCTCTTGCTACTTCAGCAACAAATGCTCTTACTTATTCTGTTCCCTCATTATTCCTCTATTATTCCTTCTCGTACACCAATTTGGATAGCATGGGCTATGCTCCAGGGTTGTGTTGCTGGAAGGTGGAGGATTTGACCATTCATTTGAGTAGAGCTTTGAGAATTGGAATGTGGTATTATATTTTGGGTTAATGCTTTAAAAGTTATTTATTTGGCAACGATGTCAACTCAAGCATCTTGGAAATATGTTAATTTGTTTAAGGTCCTTTATGGGATTTATACTCATCTTTGGTTTAAATTCTGCAGTGTCCCTATTTAGCATCCCTATGGGGTAGTGTATATAATTTATTTCTCTAACTGCTGACATGGGGTTGTTTTCTTCTTGATCAAGTTAGATTTGAGGGCGTTCCACTGGTTTTATTGCTTTTAATCTGTCATTCTTTGCTAAAGAATTCATCATTTGTGCTTATAGTTCTCATTTTTTCTAACTTACTAAAAAAAATGGTTGTTTGAAGACATGCTTTTTATGAGCCAGCTTAAATTTTTCCCCAATTGTGTCCAAAGTTAACCTTGATTTTAGCCTTTTTATTCATGAACATCAGGTGTTCTTTTTTTCTTGGTTATTTTGGCTCTTAAGGGCAGTTTGTTGATGCTTGAATTGGTGTTAAGTTGCATGGAACATCATGCTGTACACCCATATCAATTATCATAGTATATCCCATATGTTTTACACCTTCAGCCGACTTTGGCTTTTATTCGGATTGGAGTTTTTGTGCCAACTTTGGAGTGTATATTCAGATTGTGCTTTTGTTTGTAGTGCTCTGTCTTGTGTGCCATGACTAGATATTAGGACAAAGAAAAATTCTCTTTGCCTCCATTGAGAGAGAGAGAGCGAGATTTGGTGTACCCAGTCTCCTTACTTTGTTTTCTGAAGTCTACACTGCCCATGGACGTAGGCATAAGGCCAATCACAGAAATCTTGTCTCTGTTATGATTTATACTTCCATTTCACCTAAACTTGCCATACTTGATTTCATTCACAACAGAGTTTTTTCTGGAATTTTTATTAGTTAGCTGGTCTGTGTCACAAATTTAATGGATTCAGTTACACAAATTTTGTTCCCTTATTAGGTTACATCTACCTTTGAGGTCTGTTATGTTCCTATGCTACATCTGAATATCTGATGGAGAAGGATTGAGGCCAATGCGTTAATCACTAGAAGTTAGTAGGTTTCAGTTGTTTGTTGAGGTCTGGTATGGATCTCTCATTATCTTCAAAACACCTACTATTTCTTTCCCTCCAAAGACACCACATTAAACAATGGGGAACAATTATTGGATTGGTTGACTGCTTTGTGAAACCAATCATTCTCTTATTTTCTTGATTTTGTAATTTTTGTACTTAATTTGTTGACCCCTGTACACTCATTGTGTACTGGGGTGTCCTTTTTTTGATATTAGTAAAACTTATTACTTATCAAAAAAAGGTTTCAGTTGTTTAGTCACTAATAAATGAAAGCACGCTAATGAGTCCCATCGTAATGACTGGGTGTTAAGCGTCACGAGTTTTCGAAGATCTAATGACTGGGCGTTAAACTTTACAATCTTTCGAAGATCCTTCTTAGATAATGTGCCTATATGAAATGCTGTTTTCTGTTTTCAAATTAACTCATACATAGTGGTATATATAGCAACATTACATTCTTATTTTTTATTTTGATTTTGATTTATGGGATGCTTGCTATTCATTTTAATTGATATCTTGTTGTGCTCAAGAAATGGATCACAATTTCCAGTCAATCGTCCATCTATGTGTGTCCACAAGTTGAAGTGGATAATAGTCTGTTTCAACCCCTGTTTTCGCGGCGTAAAAGTGCATTTCTAACAAAAAAGGTGAAAAATATTGTGTTTGGTCCTGTATTTTCAGAAAAATTGTGTCTTGTGAAAATTCCCAAAACCCGCATTTTAAAATCTGAGGTCACTCCCAACTTTTTTGGAAATGCTACTTTCAAATTGTATATTCACATTTTCACACATAATATTTTTAGGGTGTCAATTCCAAAAATATCCTTAAAACATTTGCTTAAATGACCAAAATACTAGAAGCTGGTATTTATGCACAAAAATATCATGTAACCGTCACTGTAAATAGTTAACAAAAGATCTCACTAGTAAGGTACATGACTCAAATCTCAATCTCGCACTCTGCAAGGATTCAGAACTCTACTCCATAAACCTTACAACAATCAAATTTGAGTTCTGGGCTCCACAAACGGCTTACTTTGTAAATCAAACATGACTGAGGACATTGAATTTTTCATGTGTGTGCGAGTTAATAAAAATATTGGACAAAGTGATATATAAGCTAGTAACTAGTGAGGTTGCAGAAAGAAAGCAACATAACCGAGAAAAGTAGCTCGAGAGCGTGTCTTATGTGGTCAATTTGGAAGGAACACAATGCCTGAACATTTGAGGACATTGAGAGACCTGTGGATCTGTTGAAGCCTTTGCTAGCTAGGACTTTGTTTGGGTGATCTCGTATATGGGGTTTTACACATTGTATTTCCAAGTCTGATTTCCTTATTTCTGTTAGCTCTTCCCTTTGATTTGTTTGTATTTGCTTCAAGTGTAGTGAGTTTACTATCGTAAACACATTTCACTTTTCTTATCAATAAAACTTTTATTACCTATCAAAAAAAAGAAAAGTAGGCATGAGAGCCAACAAGTGGATAAAAGTCAAAGAAAGCATGATTAGCTGTTGGAAGAGATGAATGAATAAAAAATGTGGTGACCAAGAAGACTGGTGGAGCAATGCAACAATCAATCATACATCTTTATTCTTTAATGTATTGTTTTATTTGTTTTAATTTTTTTGTGTCTGAATTTATTAGTATCTTCATATAATAATTAAAAAAAACAAATTATTATTATTATTACAAATTTTAACATTGATTGCATTAAAAAAATGGCAGGATTACCTTAATAGCATTTTTAAGTCCTTTTTGGTAATTTGCACCCAAAACAACAGTTTTAGACTAAAATTATCCAAACGCTCAATTGACAGAAAGAACAGTTTTTCACAAGTTTTACCAAACATGTTAACTGTGATTTCAAAACACACATTTTAAGATTGCTGTTTTTAAAAAATGCTCTGTTTTAAACGGCTAATCGAAGTGGACCCTTACTGGTAGACAGTTTTGAAGTGACATATTTGTTTATATACTAAGTAGAAAATTTTTGGCGTGATTTATTCCTTTGTTTGACTTTTGTCATCAATGAGCTTCATTTTTGTTCCATTATGTGATTTTGTCCCAGGTGATACTTGATTTTCTTGACTGTTCAGATTAATGAGGCTGTTTCCTGGTGTTATGTTTCTAGTGAAGTTTCAGTCTCTTTATCAATGTAGAAACACCTTTTTAATGAATAGATACTTTCTGATTTCTTAATAGGTACAAGTATGAGAACAACACAGTCATGGATGTTTCTTCTCCTGATGTGAGCTCGCCATTACACTATCAGCTTTATGGCAATGGAAAGATAGGAGATGCACCTTCTAGAGGAACTCAAAATCAACTTCTTGAAAGACAGGTCCTTTTTTAGATGGTGGTTATTTGCACAGTTGTTTTTATGAGGCCTTGTAATAAGTGTTATCTGTAAGCTACTTTGTTATTGCTCTCTTTGGACCTTGCACTAATAATCTTTATGTTCTAAATTTTATTCAAATTGTAAGTAGTTATATTTCTATATCTGTTCTTAGCAAGTTCATCTCTCTCTCTCTCTCTCTCACACACACACACACACTCACACTCTTTTTTTCTCCATCCCAATAAAAGCCCTCATGCATATCATTGAAAATGGGTTTAAGCTGGTTTTAGAGCCAAACTCACACCTTTTTAACTTGAAAAGTGCTTCAAGTTAACCTCTTTGTTTCTCTCTTCCCCCCCACCCCAGTTGATTTCCTTCAGGTATTGAATTGATTCTAGTATGTCTTCTTGTACACAGAAAGCTCATGTTCAACAATTTTTGGCTACTGAAGATGCACGGAATAAAGCTGCAGAGGCTAGGGACTTGTGTCAAAAACTTGTAAAACGTTTACATGGAAGTAATGATGTAGTTTCCTCAAATTCACTTGGTGTTGGAGGTGCATCGCAAAATGTGGGTAGTCTTAGGCAATTCGAGGTAAGTCTGTGGATAAAATGGTTCCAGTTAGCATTTATTAATGATCTCGCTAAAACATTGCCATGATTAGAGTTTGTTTTCTTCAAATTGTTCCATGTCATTGTTCCTTTAAGGTAATTTATTTACTAAAAAATAGATATTTCTGTCTGTTACAATAGATTTGTTTCCCTTATCGTTAGACTTTCAATATTCTGTTCTTGGTTGGTTTAAAGTGGAATATTGTGTGTTTTTCAGATCAAGATTTTTGTTAAATCTTTTTATACAATTATTGAGGCACCTCCTACATTGCTTAAAGCAAACTGTTGGTAGGTTTCACATATGTCAAAACTGAAGAAGAAATTTATGTCTTTTTATTTTTATTTTTTTACTCTTCTTTTTTCCCAGTGTGATAAGAAATTTGATTTTAGACATAAATGGTGCACATTTGAGTTCTACAAACATAATGGTTAGTGGGCATGAGATATTGAAACCAAGATTTTCTTGTTGATTTTTCAGAACAAAATAATCAATGTCCTTCATATCTTTATTGTTTTTTGATAGGTAATAAAAGTTTGATTGTAAAAATACTACTTCATGCAAAAAGAAGGCAAATATCTTTGTATCGTGATTATTTGTAGAGGATATGCAGTTAAGGGAAACTACTTATGGGTTTCCACTTTTGTAAACATAATATCAATGGGCATGAGATTTTTACAATCAAAAGTTTCTAATGCAATCAATGTCATTCATCTCTTTAGTATCCTAGTTAGTTAATGTGAAAAAATTGTTTGTGAAGTTGGGGAACTACTTCCAGGCTACTTGCTGTATATTTTCAGAATTGTTTTTGGATAACCTTAGTGTGGAACAGATGTAAGAGGTTAATAAAACTCATCAATATTGTCATCCCAGTTGACACATTGTTATGGCCATTTGTGTGGATCCTTTGGAGGTGATAACCTTATGTTGAGCGTTGTATATTATCACGTAACCTTATGTATTTTTTGGATAACCCTAGTGTGAAACAGATGGAAGAGGATAATAAAACTCATCAATATTGTCATTCCAGTTGACACATTTTTATGGCCACTTGAGTGGATCCTTTAGAGGTGATAACTGATGACCATATGTTGAGCCATGTATTTTATCATGTAACTTTTAATATGCTAGTTTCCATTATCCTCTCTTTCTCAGAAACATTTATCATACTCCTACTTTATAGATTTTTGTGCATGTTAACATGCCATTCTTGGGGGACCAATTCTTGATGCTCATTTGTTACTTATCTTTTTTTTTGATAAGTAAGAAGATAATATTATTAATAAAAGAAAAGCAAGAAAAATACAAGGAGTTCACGGTAGTGAACGAAGGAAAAAGGAACATAAAGACAGAAGCAGCCCCTAATCTATTCTAATAGACGATAGAAAATCTATTTGTTACTTATCAAAAAAAAAAAAATTCCTGATGCTCATTTGTTGCGTATAATCTTGAGGTGCATTTCTTGATTATTGAATATTGTCTAGATGAATTGTCTTTACACAACTTTCTACACCTTAGTTAAATCCAATCAAACGGCACTTGATGTGTAAAACCGTTGTAGACTCACATTAAATGTATTTTGTGAAGTAAATACAGAAAGTATGCAAGATATGAGGTAATAATATAATAGGTACCTTTTTTATCTATAAATTTTTATTAGGTTTTTGATGGGCTGGACATTATTTCAAAAAAAATTTTATGCAAAGAATGGAGGGAATGTCAAAGGAGGGAGGACTGTTTTTCAATTTATTGAGTGGTACTAGTTGGGCTGCTTCATATTCTGCTTCTTTGTTGGTGCAGTTGGAGGTCTGGGCTAAGGAGCGAGAAGCTGCAGGGTTGAGGGCTAGCTTGAACACACTGATGGCTGAAATTCAGCGTTTGAATAAACTATGTGCCGAGAGGAAAGAAGCTGAAGATTCTTTAAAACAGAAATGGAAGAAGATTGAAGAGTTTGATGCCCGCAGATCTGAACTTGAAACCATATATACTGCTCTTCTTAAGGCTAACATGGTAAGATATCTCAACTTTAAAATCAGCTCTGTTTGGAGGCTTTGTTAGGGCATAATTTGTTGTTCCGTAGAAATTGGATGGTCTTATTTATTTTGTATGGCATTGAGAAATTTAATAAAGCTAGGGATACAACAAAAATCACAAATTAGCCTACCACCTCACACATGGGCCCACCACAATTTAAATTATAATTTTTTTTAAGGGTACCTCTCTGCATGGAATTTAGGCTTTGGATTTAGATGCTTGAAAATTCCATGGATTTTTTTGAACATTAGAACTGAGTAAAATTCCATTTCAAAATTCCTCATTCAGGCACAATGTTAGCTTACCAACAGAAAACAAATAGGGAACATTATTTTAGATTGTTTTTCCATATAAAGCCAGGGCGCTCTCAATAGCTATCTGGGCTTTTATGTTCATTTTTCCATTAATGTTTTGTTTTGTAGTCTTCAATTCATTTATGTCCTGCGGCAATATATTTATATTGTAAAAATAAAATATGGATTCATTTTTGCATTTTTGGCTGTTGTTTCTTTTAGTTAAGCAACATAATTCCAACAGTATATAGCCTTTTTATTTGTCATAAATGATTTTTTGGTAATTTCATTATCTTGCAGGATGCCGCTGCATTCTGGAATCAGCAGCCATTAGCTGCAAGGGAGTATGCATCAAGCACTATAATTCCAGCTTGCTCAGTTGTTGTGGACATTTCCAATGGTGCAAAAGATCTTATTGATAAAGAAGTTTCTGCTTTCTATCGAAGTCCTGATAATAGCCTCTACATGCTTCCATCAACCCCACAGGTTTTTGAAACTATGATGGAACAATTTAATGCTAAATTCAATTAACAACTTATCCGTAGAATGTTGAGCAATCATTGTTTATGGAAATTGTTGGTTTGGTTGTTTTGTGGAGGAGGTAATCTGTATGTTATTCTCATTGAGTATGGACTATGGATATTGCTGGTAATCAACTATGCCATTTTATAATCTGACTAATTTTTCTATAGGTAACTACAATTGCTAATTAACAGTCATTGATTTTTGTAGTAGTTTTAGGTTCTTTTTTTCTTAGGTGAGACTCAATTGTTCAAATCTGTTGAAGTAGAGAAGAGTAGGTTTTGAACATGTAACAGAGTTAGATAAGAGTCAATTAGTGGTCACATGAGATTAATAGTGGATCATACTAAGGTTTGCTCATTGTGTCGAAGTTAGGCATGAATGTAAATCTATAATAAAGTAGTTCTAATACGTTTTTATAAAGAAAAGATTATGCATTAAGAGGTGCTGCATTCTAAGGCAGGGTTACATGTCTTTGATGTCACATTTCTAAGCCATGCCCAGTGCTAGTGATAAATTGGAATTGCTAATGCTGCCTCACTGTGTACATGTCAAAAGTTGCATTCTTTTCTTAGCATATGAACTTATGCTGACTGAATAATCTTTCCTTCGGTGTGAGAAAATTTTTTTCCCCTGAACTCATGGAACTGTTGAACATCCTAATCTAGAGAAAGATTCCTTTATTCTGAAATTTGTGATGGATTGCCATTGTCATGGTCCTCATGGCTCTTGAGATACTTTTTGTAAAACTCATGAACCTTTTTCTTAACCATTGCCTACAACGAAGCAATTTGCATCTTTTGCAGGACCTGAAACGTATCATTTATTTGCCTGAGCTATAAAGTGTTGTGTGGTTCAAATACCATAGATACCATTCTGTCACTTATAAAAAAAACCATTGATAATATTTTGTCAATTCTGTGATACGTTGACATTCAAGTTGGATGTTGACAATGTTGTCATGGCCTAATGGGATTCCTAAAATTGATTACTAGTAACTAATTATGATGACATCATTGTATGGGAAACTCAACTTTCTAGTGTGCTTGCCATGGTTTCAACCACATATTTATGGGATTCAAATTTTCTTTATGCTTTTGAGCCCCTGAAATTTTCTGTAAAAGCATGAATCCATGAGCTGTTGGACTTATCTTTTTAATTGCATCAGGCACTCTTGGAGTCCATGGGGGCTAATGGATCTACTGGACCTGAAGCTGTTGCTGCTGCAGAAAAGAATGCGGCTTTGTTGACTGCAAGAGCTGGTTCCAGGGATCTTTCTGCAATTCCATCAATATGCCGTGTTTCAGCTGCCCTTCAATATCCTGCTGGTGAGTTTTGGTCACTAATATAGAAATGCTAGTGTCATGGCTTATATAACAGTCCTAGTTACCTTCTTGCGTGTTTTAGATGTGTTTTTAAAGATTTTGATAGTTATTTATTTTAAAATTTTAAAATAAACATAAAATATGCTTTTACACAACGTAAGTATAAAATACTAGGAAGCACGGGTATGGGAACGGGTATAGGTACGGATATGACATGATGACATGGCGACATAGCAACTTTTGAAAAATTAGCCCTTACCTAGGAAGCATGGGTACGGATACAACATCCCAAATGAAGTGTCCTTGCTTCCTAGATAAAATACCTATATATAGATACACACACTCACAAATTAATCTTTATCGTGTTGTGTCCTAATTTTTCAAGAATTTCCGTATCGCTGTGTCCTGTGTCATGTCATGTCCATGTCCATGCTTATTAGCATAGAACTAATTTCTGGAAATTCTTGGATTCATAGAGTTCTATGA
This sequence comes from Quercus tomentella, assembly GCA_028535165.1. Taxonomy (NCBI): domain Eukaryota; kingdom Viridiplantae; phylum Streptophyta; class Magnoliopsida; order Fagales; family Fagaceae; genus Quercus; species Quercus tomentella. The sequence continues at coordinate 61,468,759 of JAPQVY010000155.1, read as the reverse complement.
AACGGCTCAAAGGAAGCACATATGGTTGATGTGGTATGTTCTACAATTTAAATAAGAAACAAGGACACTCCAAAATCCCTAACATGTTCATCAGGGATGGTCCTGCTTGTGTAGTGGCGACGCCACTCAGAGTCCAGGGTGTTCCCAGGAACACCCTGACTTGAAAAAAAAAAAAAAATTATATATAATAATTTAAATTTTTTTATTTGTTTACCCTTAAAAAAAAATAGGAACACCCTCAAGCAATATCAGGAACACCCTCAAAATTTTTATGCCAAACAAAGTTTGAACTAAAATCTAAAAAAAAAAAAAAAAAAAAAAATTGTAACAGAGAATCTGAAAAGAAAAAAAAAAAGCCAAAAATCATCAGTTTTTGTCGTCACAGCCACTCACCACCACATCGCCGGTCACTTCCATGTCTCCGGCCACTTCCATTTGGTCAATCGCAGTCTCCCCACCTGCTTCAGCTTCTTCTTCCTCGCCTTTTCTTCTCCGTTCTCTGTTTTTCTTCGACTTTTCCGCTTCTCTGATCTTTGGTATTTCTAGTTTTGAACGCCTATTGCCATATCTTGTTTTGTACACTAGAGTCCCACTCCCACGTGAATACTGAAGTCATTAAATGAGTCAAAAGTTTTCAAAATTTTCAAACTTATCTCCAAGCACCCATGTGTCCTAGCTTTAACTTTTGCACATTGATTTTTATTTCTTTTGTTTTTTCATTACTGCATTAGTAAGCACATGTACTTAGTACTATTATTAAACTATAACTCTTCTAAAAAAAAAAAAATTATACTACAACCATAATTATTACTAATATTTAAAGGAATTATTATGTCAGACTTTAAAATCATTTTATATTTTTAAGAGAATATATAAAATTTTTAAGAGAATATATATATTTAGCGGTAATTCCGAAACGGTACACCGGTATTGAAATATTTCGTTTCTCTAGCTAAACCAAAACGGCCTCCGGTACGGTATCGGAGAGGCAAGGGTGTGTGCACACATGAGGTGTGTGCTAGTGTGTGCTAATGCACAGTAGGGTGTGTGCTAGACTGCTAGTAGTTAGTAAAAAAAATTAATGAAGCAACTAAACATCAATAATTAATAATTTAATTAAGACAAACAAATTAAATTATGTTAGGCTAAACAACAATTAATAATTTAATAATTAATAAAACAACAATACAACAAATTATAGTTTATAAAAGACAAACAAATTTATGAAACAACTAAACAACAATAATTAATAATTTTATTATTATTTCAAATGAACTTATAGTTTATTGTACAGGTACCTTTGTTCATTTCTTTTCTTTTCATTTTTTTTTTTTCCTTTTGAGGTTTTTCGGTGTACAGAATGCAAATTTGTTTTGGTTTTAAGAACATTTTTTTTTTTTTTTAAGCACAAACTTCATGCTGGCCAAATCTTGAATTTCGGCCGTTATTTACCGAAACGTCCTGAAATAGACTGAAATTATTTGAAATTTTTTCAAAGTGGAATAGGAACACCCTGGACAAAATTCCTGGAGTCGCCACTTTGCATGTGTGGAGGAAAAAAAAAATTCCATTGATTTTAAATATGTTTTGAATATTTTTGTTAGTTGTTATTTATTTTGAAAACTTAAAAATAAACATAAAATTTGCCAAAAAATAAATAAAATATACCTAAAGATATATATATATATATATATATATATATATTAATTCATGCTTCTTTTAGATTTAAAGCCACTGATTTTTTTTTTTTTTGAATTGTCAATTAATAAATTTATTTTATGTTATTAATACTAAAATATAAGTTTATTAGACTGGACTTCCTCATTTTGCAAGGTGGATAAGGTCCATTTGATTGGTGTGCATTGACATCGACCGAGTGTTCTTTAGACTTGTTTTCCTCTGTAGAGACCATCACTGCTTATCAATTAATACTTGGTTGATGCCCTACTGATTTGAGCAATTGTTGAATGCCCACTTGATGGGCATATGCCTGCTACGGTGTTTTTTTTAAAAAAAAATCATCAACTAATTTTTTTTTACACCATAATCAGGTTTGGAGGGTTCAGATGCTAGTTTATCGTCAGTATTGGAGTCCCTGGAATTCTGTTTGAAACTTCGTGGTTCTGAGGCTAGTGTGTTGGAGGACTTGGCAAAGGCAATCAATTTGGTTCATATACGGCAAGATCTTGTTGAAAGTGGTCATGCATTGTTGAACCATGCTTACCGTGCTCAACAAGAATATGAAAGGTGAAGCTGAAAATGTCTTCTTGATTGGCATTTTGTTTGTTTGTTTTTTCTTTTTTAAGCATCCATCTTCCTCCTCACTGAAAATACTATGGTCAATAACTTGAGTATCTTTAAAAACATGACCAGGCTAGGTATTCTACCAATCTGGTTTGTTTTGTTTGTCTGGGCTGTTTCAATTTATTGCTGATATCTGTATCCTTTGATGCATACATCTAGTTCTATTTATTTTCCATTCTTTGCCTTGTGCTGTCTTGGAAGATGTTTTACATGATCAAGCCATTCCAATCAGGAATGATCCCATATGCATTGCAATTATCTGTCACTTTTTTGCCTCTCTCAATTTTCTAACTTGATAACAAACTTTTTTAATATTGACTACTTCTTGCAGGACAACAAGCTACTGTTTGAATTTGGCTGCTGAACAAGAAAAAACTGTCATGGAGAAATGGTTGCCCGAGCTTAAGACTGCAATCTCAAATGCTCAAAAGTCTTCAGAAGATTGTAAATATGTTAGGGGTTTGGTGAGTAACTACCATTGGTAAAAAAATTAGTCATCTGTTGAAGCACTGTCTGTATGTTTTATGTCATGCATTTTGCTCTCTCTCTCTCTCTCTCTCTCATGCATAATTTTGTTGGTTGAGAAATAGAGAGTGTGGGTGGGATGGGGGGTGATTTTCTCTTCCTTCCCATCCCCTCCCCTCCCCTCCCCCCAAAACAACAAAACACATGCACACACAAAAAAAGAGCTTTTATGCTGCTTTGCTTGATTTTATGAACAATTAGAGGTTCTATATTTTAAATGGATTAATTTACAAATAAAGTTTAACATTTTGGGAGTTAAACTAGTGTGGGTATTCTAGTTTTTCTTGAGGACTAATGCCTTCTACTTCTTGAAACCATTAGTGCTCTGATTGGGGCTGAGGTCAGGTTATGTCTCAACCACCTAAGGGAGTACTTGTGGCCCCAAGGCATTGGTTTCTCAAAGAATAGAGGAGCTACTATGGCCATGCCTAGGGACAGTTGCCATGGCTGGTCCCTTGCACAAAAAAAAGCCCTTTTCTTCTCAGGAAAAAAAGAGTATGGTCAAGATTCTTTGTTTGGGAGACAGCATGGGTAATTTATTGTCTGGCCAAATCTCTGAATTTGGTAAGCATGATGTAAGAATATTTTAGATAGATATTATTTTGTCCTTTTCCTTGCATTGGCACATTTAGTTGCTGTGCTTTAATATGGTGCAGCTTGAGTCACTTACGATAGTTTCTTATTGAGATTCAAAATCTAGGGATGATAGGTAATGATTATCTGACTGCTTTTCCTTGTGCTTTGTTTGTATACTTCATAGGAAACATTTTATTTTCCTTTACTTTGCATTTGATGGATGCCCAATTGTGTTTGCCACATCATATTTAGGAACTAATGAAATTGGCTGAGTTTCAAAGTTGTACGGCAAGAACAAAAGATTAATTCCGAGTAGAAGTATGAAGCTACTTCTGTAGGATATTTTCTAAATTCAACAGTTAGCATTCTTGTTCAAGCTTGTAAATCACTGATAACATAAAGTTGATGTTATCTTTATCTACCTTTAAAATGTGTAGAGCCTTTTTTTTTTTTTATGTGTTATTTTTTTTTAGCTTTTTTTAAAAACTTCAATCGCTTATACAGCGTTATGTTCCTTCAGCACTTCAAATTGTATGCATGACTTTTGAAACTCTGTTTAAACTCATATATGCTAAACAGACTGAACGGTATATCTGCGTCTAGGTTTCAGATGATCGATCACTGTCCCTGCTTCCATATCTTTGCTGTAGTTTGTCATTATTAGCTTTTTCTGCAAAATGTCTTTATATGTTTAACTTAATTTCAATGATGGGTGAGAGTAATTGTACTTAGGTCAATTGTCTTAGGGCCAAAGGGCATCTCCTCCCCTTATACACAAGGGTGCATGAGTTGTATTTGACTATTATGAAAGATTGATTATATTTCCGTTACAGTCAGTTGGTGGCTTAATCATTCCTTTTTGTTCTTTACTATTTTATTTTAATTATATATCTGTGTATTGTGCATGACTGCAGCTTGATGAATGGTGGGAGCAGCCAGCATCAACTGTCGTTGACTGGGTTACAGTCGATGGGCAAAATGTTGCAGCTTGGCATAATCATGTGAAGCAGCTTCTTGCATTTTATGATAAGGAGCTGTTGTAAATAAAATCTTTGGGCACTCAGGGCAAAAAGATGTTTCCGAAGACTCTGCCTTCATTGTTTTTCCACTTTCGCATCAATATGGCGAACTTTGTAAACTGCAGCCTGATGAAAGTGGCATACTGCACGGGGTACACTTTGCTGAAGCGTGTGGAGGCATCCATTCAGGACATCTTTTAAGTGGGGTTTGATTTGGGGGAGATGGCAGTTGGGGCTTCTATTCATTTTCTGTTTGACTTACATCCAGGCCAATCCTTTTTCCATTTCACTATTGACTTTGTACAGGATTGTTCTTCATAAGGAGGATCTTTTGTATCATAGGCCACCATAATTCTTGGGTTTTGGGTGAGTTGTTCCCTCATTTTGGGGCTTCATTAGTGCTATGTGATTTAACATTTGAAATTTACTTAAGCCACTTTAGTCTAATTGGCATTACTAAAGGAGATGATTGAGAAGATAAAAGTTCCGACATTCTCTTTTTACTCTCTCCGCAAATAGTTATTTCAATAGCACATTATATCAAATTATTGGATGTCGCTGAGTATTTGGAATTGTGGTGTCATTGTTCATATGCCTTCTGAGCATGGAGATGTACTCGAAGCCTGTAATTACGATTATGACCAACGTTTTAAGATGTTTCCAAGGTTCTCTTTTAGTCTTACAAGGGCTATTACACTAATTTTCACGTATAGAACATTTAAAGACTGCTGCCTATCTTATTTGAGGCATTTAAGATCAAGGATATTTCATAGTCGTCTCCTGGACATTTAATCCAAGTAATTTAAAAAGGTCCAAAAAGAGAATAGTAACTTGTAGGAACAAATTTACGCTACGAGCATATAACGCAATTTTTTTTTTTTGAGAAACAAACACACACACAAGGGAGAGGGGAAAAGGGGTTTTAACACAAATGTATACCACAATTTCACTCAAAAGCAATGGTAATTTTTAAGGGAGAGTGAGACAAGCTATACTACATACAACACACTCTCTTAAGCATATAATGCAAATTTAGCATTTAAAAAAAAGTCATTTAATAAGCTTAAAAAAAAATTGCTGCAATTTAGTGCACCCACTTGGCGTAATCATAGCTTTGAAGTCTAACTTTTATTATTGATGTAGTATGGTATAGTATATAGTATACAATTTTCGCTACTTATCAACTCTCTTTGCTCTTCACGCAGGCACACAACACAAGCCCTGTTGTGCCATACAAAACAAAAGACTACCAATAGATTATGGTATCAGTAATTAACATAAATTATTGATTCTTTTTGTTCTTATCAATAAGTTTACTTGTAAAGCTGTGTTATTAACTTATTATTACTTGCAATGAAGGGAAAGCTTAACGGGCAAAAAGTTCCTCCAACACATTAGATTGCCAAAAGAGTTAATAAGAAAGTTTCTGGGTCTTTAGAAGTTAGGTTTCTCTCTAATTTCTCTTCACAGTAGAATTAGTGTGTCCCTTCGTGGAAGGTGCTTGGTATCCTAGGAGTAACACTGTTATTCCTAGGGTTGTTGGGTTATTTTTTTGGGGGGGGGGGGGGGGGGGGAAACAGTTTTGAGTGAGTGAGAGGATGGACGATTTGGCTTAGTCTTGGAATCGGCTCACTCTTTCGGATAGAGAGGGGCCAGATTGTTGTTTACTTGATGATGATAGTAGTCAGAAGTTTGCCATTGCTGCAAAGTTTCTAACAAAGCGAGCAATTAACATGGAGGTCATAGCTAAGACGTTTAACCTATTATGGAGAGCCAAGAATGTTTTCAGGATTCAAAGTTTTGGAGACCACAAAATTCTCTTCACCTTTGACAACAAGGAGGATGTGGATAGAATTTTAGAAGGCGAACCATGGACTTTTGACAAACATTTGGTGGTAATGAGTCGATATGAGAACGAGTCCCCACTTCAAGATATAAAATTTGAGAAGACTAAGTTGTGGGTTCAATTTCATGGGATTTTGATTAAATATATGACAGTGGAGGCGGCCAAGAAAATTGGCAATGTTTTGGGGGAGGGTTTCGTGCCGACGAACCCAAGATTATTCGATGGTGGTCATTTTATACGTATTCAGGTATCCATTGATCTGTTGTTACCATTGTGCCATGGTAGATTGGTTTTAGTTGGTGAAGGAGGTAAACAAATATGGATATCGTTCAAGTACGAGAGGTTGCCAAACATGTGCTACTGGTGTGGGCGACTTACTCACGACGATAGAGACTGTGACTTGTGGATCGACAGTGAGGGCACCCTCAAACCAGAGCAACGTGAGTTTGGACCATATTTAAGAGCACCACCTTTTGTAGCTGCAAGATGAAGTGCGATCATGGTTCTTGGGTTCTATGTCGAGAAGAAGAAGATGAGTTCAGGTACATCAGGGGACAGCAATTCAAGCCAGAATTCTGGTTCAGGCAGCGGACACACACCGGAGCAGTCACAAGGAGTAACGGCTAGCATTAATGACAACATTTAAGCCGAAGAAATTATCTCATTAAGGCGTAATGAAGTGGATGGATTTATTAGGGAAGATACGGCTTTTCAAAACAGAGTTAATGAGAGAATTATTAGGGAATTGAAGACTCCTAAGGAAACCGAAATTGGTGTGGAAGTGAGTAATGAGGAGTTAAGTTTGGCACAAGAGTTTGGAGCGGCTAAATTGTTGGGATCAGGAAGGAGTGCTACTAAAAACCCTATTCCACGTGACAACTTAAGCCCTACAACACGTGATAATTTAAGTGGTAAATCATCACTTAACAAGTCACGTGACAATGAAGGAATTAGGGTTCACAAATCAAAGACTCCACGTGCATCACGTACCTGGACTCACAGAGAAAGAAGTAAACTAAGGGATAACATGACAGCAAGTTTTCAGACACAAGGAAAAAAAGAATGGCTGGACCTAAGGCAGACAACTATGCAGGTTCAGTAAAACAATTTCAAGTAACCCACAGTGAAGAGAACAAATCTGTTGTAGTGGCGGGAGCTGATGTTCAGCCTTGCCAACAACATCGAGTTGTTTAGCATGGAACTATTGTGGGATTGGGAACCTACGTACAGGTAAGGAGCTCGTTGAAATCATTTGGGCAAAAGATCCCACTATGGTGTTTTTAGTCGAGACACTTACAGATGATGAAAGGCTAGAATTTGTTCAAAGAAGCATTGGTTTTGATCATAGATGGGTTGTATCAAGAGTGGGAAGGGGTGGTGGATTAGTTATTTACTGGAAAACATCGATCAATCTGATGGTGGAAGGTTCGGATAGATACTATATTGATGCAGTAATTGATAAAAATACAGAGAATGAGTGGAGATTAATGGGGTTTTATAGGGAACCTGATACAACAAGAAGACATGAAGCTTGGAACAAGCTAAGGGCTTTAAACTCACAACCAGAAAAGCCATGGCTTTGTTATGGGGACTTAATGAAATTATCAGACAAGATGAGAAGCTTGGGGGTGAAAGAAGGCCTTATAATTAGATGCAACAGTTTAGGGAAGTGATTGATGAATGTGGATTCATGGACTTGGGATTTGAGGGCTCTAAATATACGTGGAGTAAGCACTTCAGAAATGGGGTTTCAATTTGGGAGAAGCTTGATAGGTGTCTGGTTAATAATAGTTGGTTCATGAAGTTTGGAGGTTCAAGAGTGTACCACTTGTCATGCACTTCATCGGATCACATTCCAATTTTCATTTCATTATCGGGTTTGATCCCTCTAATCCGGAAGAAAATTTTTCAATTCGAACAAATGTGGCTCTCAAATTCGAGCTGTGAGGAAGTGGTGGTTTCGGCATGGGGTAGTGGAAGTGATGTTAGGCTGGTGGGTGATATCTTGAGGAAAGTAGAAAAATGTGGGAAGGAGTTAGGTCGATGGGAGAAAGATGTTTTTGGTAATGTTAGGGTGGAATTGAACCGTTTGAAAAAGGCCCTAGCTAAAGAAGAGAGGGCAGCCATGGTTAGTGGAAACAATTATAGGGTGAGACAGCTTAAAAAGGAGATTGAGGTGTTGCAGGATAGGGAAGCAACGATGTGGGCTTAACGTTCAAGAATACTATGGGCAAATCAAGGGGACAAAAATTCTAAATATTTCCATTGTTGTGCCACAAGGAGATTCAGGAAAAATTCAGTGGATAGTATTAGAGATGAGGGAGGGGTGTGGAGAACTAGACAAGAAGAGATTGGTGAAGTTATGGTGAACTATTACAAGTCTCTATTTGCATCAACAGAAGGGAATGTCTCCACAGGTATTTTTGATTGTGTGCCCACAGTGATAGATGAAGAGATGAATGAAAGTCTGTGTCGAGAGTTTGAGGCTTGTGAAGTAGCTATTGCCCTCCAACAAATGGCACTCCTCAAAGCACCTGGACCGGATGGTATGCCCCCGCTATTTTATCAGCATTTTTGGAGCACGGTAAATCAGGATGTCACCTCTTCCATATTGTCATGGTTGAACTCAGGTACCATACCAACCACCCTAAACCATACTTTTATCACTCTTGTTCCAAAAATTAAATCTCCTGAATATGCTCACCAATTTCGTCCAATCAGCCTATGTAATGTCCTTTACAAAATCTATTCCAAAGTTCTTGCAAATCACCTTAAAAAATAACTCCCATCCATTATCACAGAACACCAATCAGCCTTCACTAAGGGTAGATTAATTTCAGACAATATTTTGGTGGCATTTGAGACCTTACATAGTTTACAAAAATTTAAGGGGGGCAACTATGGTTATATGGCACTTAAACTTGATATGAGTAACGCGTATGATCGGGTGGAGTGGTCTTATTTAAAGGGGATAATGAGGAAGAAGGGTTTTAGGGAGAGGTGGATAAATCTTGTAATGGGTTGTGTGAATACAGTATCTTATTCTGTTTTGGTGAATAGAGACCCATGTGGGATGATTTTTCCTACAAGGGGAATTAGGTAGGGAGACCCACTCTCTCCCTTCCTATTCCTTCTTTGTACGGAAGGGCTAAATGGTTTATTTAAAAGAGCTAAATTACAAGGTGTTATCCATGGCTACTCTCTTTGTAGGAGGGGCCCAAAACTAACACTTTGCTTTTTGCAGATGATAGTCTCATTTTTTGCAGGGCAACAATGGAGGTGTGTGGTAATGTCTTGGACATACTAAAGGAGTATGAAGAAGCCTCGGGATAAAAAATGAATAGAAGTAAAACCTCCTTGTTCTTTAGCAAGTTTGTACCAGTGGAGGTGAAACATGGAATCAAGATGGCCATAGGAGTTCCTGAAATCTTGCACTATGAAAAATACCTTGGGCTGCCCTCTTTAGTTGGCAAAGGAAAAAAAGAAAGTTTTAACTACTAAAGGAGAAGGTATGGCGGAAGCTTCAAGGGTAGGAAGCTAAGTTGCTTTCGCAAGCTGGAAGGGAAGTGCTCTTAAAGGCAGTCATACAAGCAATCCCTACTTACACTATAGGGTGTTTCAAATTGTCGTTGGGCTTGTGCAATGAGATTGAGACTCTAATTAAGAAATTTTGGTGGGGCCAAAGAGGTGACCGAAGGAAAATCCATTGGGTTAAATGGGAGGAAATGACAAAATCTAAGGATATTGGAGGAATGGGCTTTCAAGATCTTGCTATGTTCAATGATTCCCTTTTAGCAAAGCAAGCATGACGACTCTTGCATGATAAAACCTCACTCTTCTACTAAGTATTTAAAGCTCGTTTTTTTCCAAATTCAATGATTATGGAGGCAGCTGATTCAAGGATGGGGTCCTACGCTTGGAAGAGTATTCTTAGAGGAAGAGACATCATTCAAAGAGGGGCACTATGGAGGATAGGAAGTGGAGAAAAAATAAACATTTGGCAGCAGCGCTGGCTGCCAAGAAAACACCCAACGCAGCTGCCAACTTGCCCCTTGGAGAGTTTTGAAAATCATACTGTAGCCTCACTCATTGATCCAATCATAAGAAGATGGAATGAAGAGTTGATGGATGGGTTATTTGTGCCTGAGGATGCTGAACTAATTAAAAAAATCCCCCTTAGTCGTAATGCAGCAGAGGATAATCTGTACTGGCCTTATTCTCCTTCTGGAAACTACTCATGTAAATCTGGATACGGATTCCTTAAAGAAGAGGTGGAGTTGCTATCAAATTTGCAAGCCCCACCAATCTATGAGAAACGGCTTAGGAAGGAAATATGGCAGATGCAAGCTCCACCAAAGATTAAAAATTTTCTTTGGAGAACATACCGTAATGCGCTGCCAACTAAACAAGCATTGATGCGAAGAAAAATTGTAGAGGATCCAATGTGTGAGAGATGTAAACAGGCAGTAGAGGATACGTTACATGCATTATGGTCGTGTCCGGAACTGGATGTGGTGTGGGCTAATCAGGGAACATGGGGATTTAGGTATGAAATTGGCTTCACAGGTGTTAAGGAGTTGCTATTATGGATGATAGAGGAAGGAAAGTCATTGGAGTTGTTAGCATACACGGCTTGGAATATTTGGAATCAAAGGAATAAGGCGCAGTTGAACTTGCAAGGAAGTCCGCTTCATTAGGTTGCTGAACAAACGAGGGCAAAGTTGGCCCAATATCGAGCTGATATACAATGTTTAGAAGTACAGGTGGTGAGTAATGGGAATGGAGGAAATAGGTGGAGAGCTCCGGCAGCTGGGTTTGTGAAAGTAAACTTTGATGGAGCAATTTTTGGTGACTCAATTATGTCAGGTGTAGGAGTTGTGATAAGGGACACTAATGGTGCTGTTTTAGCCTCTTGTACAGAAAAAATTGGCCACGCATATAAGGCAGATGAGACAGAAGCCTTGGCTGCACTGAAGGCTTTGACTTTCACACATGAGCTGCGATTCCAAAACGTTGTACTTGAAGGTGATGCTTTGGGTTTGATTCAGGCGTTGAAGTCACAGGAGCAGAATTTGTCTCCGTGGGGTCTGCTGGTAGAGGATGTGAAAGTGTATGGGACTAAGTTTAGGAGAGTATTGTATTCTCATGTCAAGAAGAAATAGAAATAGTGTAGCACATAATCTGGCCAAACATGCTATACGCATACTAGATTTTCAAGTATGGATGGAGGATGTACCATCTCATATTGCTCTGTTTTTACATTTGGATGTAAGTTATTTACATTAATAAAATTACATAAGTTCATTCTCAAAAAAAAAAAAAAGTTTACTTGGGATACAATGCATATTATACATCATCAAGAACTTGCAACAAACAACTTTAAGTGAAACTCTAATTCTATTGTTTAGATTTAGGCTTCGGCTTCTTGCATAAATTAGATTAATATTAGACTTTTTGTTCATATCAACTTCTTCAACGTGTTTCCTCAAAAAAAAAAAAAAAAAAAAAAAAAAAAACTTCAATGTGGAGTGTATATATAATTATATGATTTTTTGGTGTATTCTTTCCTTCTACTACTTACGGTATAGTTTATTTTATTTATTCTTCTATTCTCCTACCTACAACCTTGCAAGAATATACTTGTTTACCCTATTTTTCTTTTTCCTTCAAATTGAATATGTTTTGTGTATTTGTTACCTTTTGTTTAAGCTAATTTTCTTGAGTTTGATCTAATTTATATGTTTATGATTTGAGAATCAATGATTAAATATGGTTAGACATGAATTTCTATTATTTTGTTTATGATAATGAATTACACGTTTATGACATAGGTTCCAATGGTGATATGTTGTTTTCATCTCCTCATTTTTGATTTCAAGGACAATCTTCTTTTTTGCTTATTATAAAGCATGTCTTTGGTATAATTTATTAATTATTTTTATTAAAGTTCTCTCAATTTTAGCTTAAGATTTTTCTTGAATTTTAGCATTCTCTTTGTTTTTTGTTTGTTTGTTTTATTTTATTTTATTTAAGGATATGGAGGCTCTATTAAAGGCAATTAAATCTTGGTAAATGAGAGTGTATTTAGATAATGAATAGGGTGTTTGAGATTGGTGTCTTGGGATTTGGTGGTGAGAATAGAGTAGTTGAGAAAGTGTTTGGTATGTTATTTTATTATTTTAATTATGAAATTTATAATATAGTATTGTACTCTCTTGAAAATGTCTAAGAACTATGCAGTTCCAATCTCATATATCTTATGTGGAAGAACATGAGGTTGTTCCATATGACGTATTTATTGAGATTTTTATTTATTTATTTAGGCTTCCATCTCAACAAAGTTTGCATTTATATCAAATTATTAGTTCATTGAATTAACTAATAGAGTAAATGCATATATTAATATCTATAATTGTGCATTAATTCAAAGTCTTCTTAACTGTGATCATTTATGGTCTTAAGTCCTTTAGTTAAAACTTACTAATCTTTTGGGTTTTTGTTGTTTTATAGATTGACCAAATTGAGTAGTCAAAATCAAGTTCTAAGAGCTTGTTGTTTAAGGTATTTTTTTTCTTCTCTTTATTTCTTTTGTTTATTACTACTCTACTTACTACTTTGTAGTTTTATTGCTTTATTAGTTTAGTAGCATGCTAGGTTAGGTTAGATGTAGTTTAATTTGGTTGTTGTACGGTTTTGGGATAGGTTGCGTACTCATGTTCACCCTTGCATACACAACTCCACGAGCCAACATACACTTGCTTTTGCATGCGTACACTGCTTAACTCATAATACCCATAATTTTTTGTTTTCTACTTTTCATGATTTTAATTAGTTTAATTCCATGTTTTAGCTTTTCTCAAAAAAAAGAAAAGAAAAAAATCCATGTTTTAGCTCCTGTTTAGGTTAGATAACATGTGTTTAGGTTTAAGATCAGTAGATAACATGTTTAGTTGCTTAGTTTGTTTAGATTAGATGATTAGAGTTTGAATGTGCTTGAATTTGAACATGAATATGCATATGACCATGAATATGCATTGATGTATAGGTGTTGTGGTGGTCCAGCAACGGTAAGTACATGCATATATACATGAACATGCATAGATGAATGAGATGAACATGATGAATGTGATATTTTTCTTTATATGTGATATGAATGTGATGATGAACATGTTGATGTCGTGTGATGTGGGTTGCTGCCATGTATGCTTGTTGCCTTGATGTATATGATATGATGTGATGAATGTGGGCATGCATGCTAAGATGTATGACATAGAACTAGAGAGAGAGTGTGTGTATGCATGTTTGGAACTGCATATTAGAAGGTTTAAAAAAAATAGAATTAGGATATGCAAACAATGAGTGGAGGCCAATCCATTGCCTGAACGAGATTGGGTGCCTAATATCTTCTCATTCACGTACCTTAACTTTGAACCTAGAATTTGGATATATAAGGCCCTTTGAAAGGGGCCCAAAGTTTGGTTCCTGGACTTATATTAGGTGGCGACTCCCACAAATCCTCCACTTCTGGTTCACTTGGCTGAGGCGTACTCCTTAGAGCATGCAACGCGTAAAGCAGGGGGGGGGGGGAGGGCTACAAACAGGTGCTTGTGTCCACAATTATTATTATTTTTTATAAATTCTATATAATTTTTTTAATAAAATTTTTGGAATAAACAACAACAATAATAATAGATTAACAACATGACATTGTTCCTTATGTTTAGTTGTATTGACAATATTTGATACAAAAGCTATCTAAAATTAAATATTTGTAAATTCACCAAAATTAATTTTAACCATTTAGATTTCCTAATTCCTTTCATTGACATGTAATATATATGGAACTAACATTGTAGTATTTATTCTATGTACTTCAAAAAAATTACTAATAGGATAAATATAACTCGTCCTGTTTGTAGAACCATCCTAAGAAAATTCAAAAATTCATTTGGCAGGTCAAAATTTTTTTTTTTTCCGTTTTAAATTCAATTAAAAAATCAAAAGAAAAATAAAAGCTATTCCTGATTTCATCATTTTGGGAACTCTCTCTCTCTCTCTCTTTCTCTCTCTCTCTCTCTCGAATGTCCCTGTTCATAATCACTACTGTTTGGCTGCTCTTTCCTTTCACCACTATGCTGACATTGCTAGCACTACCACTGCCCAGTAAGTTTTTTGTTTCTATCTCTCTGTCATTGTTTTCAATAAGCCTAGTTTGGTTGCTGGGAAAATGAAGCAAAGTAAGCTCTATTTTGTGGGATATATGGGTTGTGTTGATTTGGTCTCTTTCAAAACCCCCAAAATCTTCTCTTTCTAACACGTGACATTGCAAGAATATATGTTTATTTATTTTTTCTCTCATTTTCTGTTTTCTTTTTGTAAAGTTGTGATTTACAACTATGTTTTATGTTAGCTTTATTCCATGAAAAAAAAAGTGTTGTAATTTATCTAATTTTGTTCATTGTATTTTGTGGGATTTTATTATATTGGGTTTAGTATTAAGTTGGTGAAGACTCAAGCTTAAATGAAGAATCAGTGGATTTCGCGAGAAGCTCGCGAGAAGCTAAGTCGTGAAAGAGCACGTGAGGAGCACATGACTGGAAGCTGAAGAGTCGTGCCAGGCTGTCGTTTTCGCGAGTGTCTCGCGAGTAAGGCCTTCCCGCGAGACAGTCACGAAATATTTTTCCTGGAGGATTTTTATGTGTGACTTCCTTACCCTTCACCTATACTATATATACCCTCATTACTCACAAATGTAAAAGACGCCATTCAGAGAGAAAAACCCTAGATAGGTTTTCTACAACACACACACCTATCTTTTAGAGAGAGAGCTACTCATCCTTAGTGAGAATTCATTGTAGCCTCTTCTCCTTCCCTCTCCCATTATCATATCTTGAGAGGAGATTTGTACCCAAACACAATCCACACATTTTCAGAGTGTAGTGAGTGTTTTTATAGTTGCTGGAAAGTATTGGAAGAAGCCAAGGATGGCAGATGCAACATGGAGCTTGTTGCGGGATCCGAAGAGCTAGACAAGACATGGTTCCGAGAAGCCTTGTTGGAGTAGGAGCCTGGAGGGTTTAGGTACAGCGGGTAGATTAGACTTGGAGGGTCTCTTGCTAACCCATGTATCCCAACTGATTGTCTAGTGGATCGATTACTGCTTAGAGGGCGACGGAGAGGTTTTTCGCCGAGATTCTTCGGTTTCCTCTTCGATAACACATCGGCGTGTTATCTTGTGTTTGCATCTCTCTTTTACATTTCATTTTACTGCTGTGTTGTCTTGAATATGGATTAGAGTAGCTTGTTTGTTTATCCGCTTGCATTTACACTATTGCGCACTTAGAATTAAGTTAGTGTAAAATCTATCGAGTCGTAACTTTAATATGGGGGTCTAAACAGCTCTTGTGTTTTTAACACATTTTTGAGCTTTCACTTTTGTATGTCTTTTTTTTTTTTTCATTCCATTAACACCTCTAAGGTAATCTTTAACTCTTTTCATTGATTTTGATCTTTAGATTATGTTTTTGGGGGGTTTTATGTTCATGGTTGGGATTTTCTCAAATGGGAGTTGGAAGACTTAATTTTTGTCAATCGTTTTGATTGGACTTTGTTTTAAATGATAATTTGCTTTGGATGTTGGCCCCTTGTGGCAAAAATAACATGTTTTTAGGCAAGATTTTCATATGTTCATGCATTATTTAACATACATGCGTAGTGTGTGCACTCTAAGTGTTTGATAAAATGCCCAAATGACATTTTATTGTTGTTTTGGTCTCCGATGAGTACCAAACTTTGAGGATCACCATAATTATTCATGTTTATCATGTTTTGATCATTGGTGGTGTGTTTTATGCACTTTACCCCGTGAGTGCTTATTCATGCATTGGTCATGCATCTCACATGCACACTAGATGCACCTTGCTGCACACACTCTAACACTTGACATGTTTTGCACTTCACTCATGCTAGTTAAGTCTTTTTAGACCTTTTAGCACACATAACATGTTCTTGTGTCTTTGTCGTGCCTAAGTTTATATCATGTTCCATCATCCTTAGCATGTCATGTTTTCTTTATGTTTTGTAGCATTTTTTTGATGTTTTTGTCTTATGTTTGAGCTTCATTTTCTCATTCATCTTGCACCCCTCATGCATCATCTTTTACCCTTGTCATATCTTCTTTTCTTTCCCTCCTTCCTCTTGATTCATTTGTCTATTCGTGACAAAAAGGGGGAGAATATATTGGTGTGTTTCGTCATTTCTATATGACTCATGTGCACATTCTTAGGGGGAGTAATTCTACCTCGTGCACATTCGTAGGGGGAGAAAGTCATAGGGGAGATGCATATACCAAGGAGGAGAAGATAGTAACTACTGTTTGGTTTACTGTTTTTACTGCTTTCATTTAAAGCTTTAGTACTATGTTTTTAATTTCAGTTTATATTCAGTATGTTGTGTTTACCTTATTGCTTTGTAGCATCTTTTTGTACTCTTAAGATATTGCCAATATATCTTGAGTACCTTACTCTTGTGCCCTAGTAGGATCTTGTTCCTAGATGCATATACTTCATGTATTTTGCATTGGTCGAGTGTTGGATATGCATTTATACTTATGCTATTGTGCTTTATTGATTGCATGTTCGGATAATCATTTGCTTTGCTATATGATCATTGTGGTCATTTCCATATGACTGTTATGTGTTTGATCAAGTTGCTCATATGTTTCACAACATGTTTACTTGATCGCATTTTACTTGTTACATTATACTTGTCCTTTTATCACTTGATTTACTTTGAGGGTCTAATGTGTTTTGTGCAAGTGTTTCAGGCTACAGGTATATATGTTCCAAGTACTACACAGCTTCTAGATTTAGGTGTGAGTGAGTTTTGCCATTGTTCCCAAACCCACGTTTAAGTCTGGAGTCTATTATAGGGTGTTTTGTCATGGAATAGCCAAAGGGGGAGATTGTAAAGTTGTGATTCACAACTATGTTTTATGTTGGCTTTATTCCATGAAAAAAAAAAGTATTGTAATTGCTCTAATTTTGTTCATTGTATTTTGTGGGATTTTATTATATTGGGTTTAGTATTAAGTTTGTGAAGACTCAAGCTTAAATGAAGAATCAGTGGATTTTGCAAGGAGCTCGCGAGAGGCTAAGCCGCAAAAGAGCACGTGAGGAGCACATGACTGGAAGTTGAAGAGTCGTGCCAGGCTGTCGTTTTCGCGAGTGTCTCACGGGTAAGGCCTTCCCACGAGACAGTCGCGAAACATTCTGCCTGGAGGATTTTTATGTGTGACTTCCTTACCCTTCACCTATACTATATATACCCTCATTACCCACAAATGTAAAAGAGGCCATTTAGAGAGAAAAACACTAGATAGGTTTTCTACAATACATACACCCATCTTTTAGAGAGAGAGCTACTCATCCTTAGTGAGAATTCATTGTAGCCTCTTCTCCTTCCCTCTCCCATTATCATACCTTGAGAGGAGATTTGTACCCAAACACAATCCACACCTTTTCAGAGTATAGTGAGTGTTTTTGGAGTTGCTAGGAAGTATTGGAAGAAGCCAAGGATGACAGATGCAACATAGAGCTTGTTGCGGGATCCGGAGAGCTAGACAAGATACTGTTCCGAGAAGCCTTGTTGGAGTAGAAGCCTGGAGGGCTTAGGTACAGCGGGTAGATTAGGCTTGGAGGGTCTCTTGCTAACCCATGTATCCCAACTAATTGTCTAGTGGATCGATTACTGCTTGGAGGGCGGCGGAGAGGTTTTTCGCCGAGATTCTTCGGTTTCCTCTTCGATAACACATCGGCGTGTTATCTTGTGTTTGCATCTCTCTTTTACATTTCATTTTACTACTGTGTTGTCTTGAATATGGATTAGAGTAGCTTGTTTGTTTATCCGCTCGCATTTACACTATTCCGCACTTAGAATTAAGTTAGTGTAAAATCTATTGAGCCGAAACTTTAACTTGGGGGTCTAAACAGCTCTTGTGTTTTTAACACATTTTCGAGCTTTCACTTTTGTATGTCTTTTTTTTCTTCACAAAATTACATTTGTAAGAAAATCCAAACCCACGATTTAGTGTAGAAAGGATACTTCTACTTGTTTGATGAAATGTCTCAATGAAAATAGAGACTCATTTGTTCTCATACTATTTTCTATTATCAACAAAATGCATAATACATTGCAAAGAGTCTTTTTTTTTTTAAAAAAATTTCTTTTGGATTAGATTACATTTGGGTTTTTGTTGTATAGTTTCATATGTAGAAATATAAAACTTTTCCCTTTGTTTGGCAAACAACTTGCTGCTGTGTTTGTCAATTTTAAAATAATTTAGCTGATTATAAGGGTTCTAATAAGAACATTCACTCTAGCACACAAAGAATCAAGATGTTGCATTAGAAGATCCATGATTTATATGCAATCAGATAAGATCCCTTTCTATATATATCAAGCAATCAGGGAGGGAGTTAGTGTGTATACTCACTCCTATTCACTCGCAATGTTCTTAGCTAGTCAGCTCAATCATGGCTTCCACAAAATAACAACACTACATATGTTTGACTTTGCTTTTCATCTTGTTAGTTTGCACTTCTCCAAGATGCCATATCTGGGAGACATGAGCAATGGATGGCTCATTATGGATGTGTATATAAGGACATTATTGAGAAAAAAAATCATTACAAGATATTCAAGGAAAATGTAGCATACATAGAATCTTTCAACAATGCTGCAAACAAGCCTTACAAGCTCAGTGTTAACCAATTTGTAGATCTCACAAATGAGGAGTTCAGAGCCCCATGAAATAGATTCAAGGGGCATGAATGCTCCACAAAAACAACATCTTTCAAATATGAAAATTCAACTCAACCGAAGCTAGCTACTCGTACAAGTGTGTTGGATTTATTTTTATTTTTATTTTATTTTTTGTAATCTAATATATATAAATATAAACCTTTTATTATTATTAATTGATTAAAAGTATTTGATGAGTGTTCTTAATTTTCAGCCATTAATTATTTATCAGAGAAGAATTGCTCTTTTTCAATTATGCATTTTGAAGATTGTTTCTTTTAGATGCATCTAAGCTTGCAATATATGCTAGAATCTTAGCAAAGGATATCGAATAAAAAGGATAAACTTTAGCTATCTAGGGTTGGGTAGATTCTCATAAAAAGCTTATCAATTGCTTGTAATGTTGATTTATATTCAGCCATGTAGAATAAAGAATGTTTGATTAGTTTGTTAACTTTTGTATACCATTCAAAACATGATATTCAAGCTCCTAGTTCATTATGTATAGCCCTTGTAGTTGTTTTGATGTTGTAATTATAATGTTGTTCTACTGTTGGATTGTATTTTGAAGAACTATCTTGTATACTTATTACATTTGAAATGAAATTACTCATTAATGATAAAAAAGAAAGAAAGTTTGGACTTAAGGATTTAGGGAAGTTGCATGATTACTTGTTAGATTGTTACAATTGTTGCAAACTTTAATATCTTATTTCTCATAAACCATAAAAGTAATTTCCCCAACTTTATTACTTCTTCACAAAGTAGAAAGAAAGCCAAAGACTCTTAAACAAACACTCACTAAGGGATCACTTGGCCAATACTAGTATTATTGTAATTTATTGTGGGAAATAGTTAATTGAGACAAAGGGAAAAATAATTGAGAAAAAAAACATTATTATAAAAAGTGATTGCTTACAATAATATTACAATTGTTCAATTAGATTTCTCTAGAATAATATTACAATCATTCATTTACGCTCTAAAAACATTCAATTCTTGATCAATATCGTATATGTATTCACTTCTTAAAGTCACAAAAATTTTTGGGCAAGTGACCAAAACAACCATTGGACAATGCACCTCAAAAAGTAACTATTTTCTATTGGTTGGGACTATCTTATAATTTCTGTTGGAATCCTAACTTGTTTTGGATTTAAATGCCATAATTAAAAGTTCAATACAACTTAAACTGGGAAAGAAACTTCACCATTTCTATTTCTCCCTAACCGATTTATAAGTGTCTATGAGAACTCTATTTTGACTTATCATAAAAAATCTAATTAGGGAGTGAGGATATTTTAAAGGCTAAAATGCAAATTGCACTCTCTAAATTTTGATTAAAATTCATTTTAGTTTTCAAACTTTACTTTCATTCAATTGAGTATTCTAAATTTCAAATTTGTTCAATTTAGTCATTCTGTTTAATTTCATTAAAAAATATTTTTCTTACATGAAAAAAATCTATAAAATAAATAAAAATATTTTATATATTTTTATGCAAGAATTTGTTTTGCAAAAAAATATTTTTTTATTAGTTAATTGAATACTTAACATCAAATTTTTTTTCTTAAGGAATTGGACGAAATGCTTGAATTGAATAAATTTGAAACTTAGAAGACTCAATTGAATAAAAATAAAATTAGAGGACTGAAATGAGTTTTAGTCAAATTTAGAGGGTGCAATTTGCATTTTAACCTATTTTAAATTTTATTAATAACCAATTTAGTGTCTATTAGAACTCTATTTTGGCTTATCATAACGAATCTAATTAGGGAGTGAGGATACTTCAAATTTTATTATAAATTATTAGTAGCATGCCAAAAAGAATCTATGAAAAATTGCTGCAATTTAGTGCTGATACTTGACATAATCATGACTTATAAGTTTAACTTTTATTATATAGTATATAATTTTTATTAAGTTTTTATTTTTGCAATATAGACGGCCAAAGACAATTTGATATAAAAATTGAAAACAAATATTTGAGTACTAGTGGTCTAGTTGAGAAAGTGAGAATGAGAGGGAGAGATATGAGGGGTGAAGTGAACAGAAGAAACTAAGAAGGTGAGAGTTCGAGAGAGAAAGATTTGAAAGTCTAAAATTGTGGAAATTAAAATTAAATTAAAAAAAAAACAAAAAAGCAGATGCACTATACGAGATAAAGAGAATTTTCTTTTCAAATAAAAAAAAAGGGAAGACTTCTTGAAGTAGGGGTCGGGTTCAAAATTCAAATTAATTTTTTTTGGTTACAGATTCAAAATCTCTTGCCTATATCTGTCTTTTATCTTTCGGATTTGGATGAGTTAACGGGTTTAATCCAATTTTGTCAGGTTTAAGGGTCCTAGAGAAAGAGAATCAAAATTTGAAAGACCAAGCTGTTGAATTAGTTTACATTTGTTTAAAAAAAGAAAAAGAAAAAGCACTTCACTAAAGGTAAAAAAAATAACAGTACCCTTACCAACAACCTACATCAGTAGCTTTTGTGGCAACAAAAGTCAAACTGCTGCTAACCTTAATCATATTGTATAGAATAGAAGTATTTTGAACCAATCCAATGTCACGGCATCTGTTATGGTCAATTTGTGCTCCACTCTTCACCCACTATAAAGTGCCAAGCAAACACATCACACAATGCACATGCAGTACTACACATGAGAGCGAGTTGCCAAGTTTTGAGAGAGAGAAGAAGGATGGGAGCTAATGAGAAGAGGAGCCTCTCAGTCTCTGCTATGACCATCTTCCTCGTGATATTTTATCAACTAGTCTTCAACACAAATCATACTGGAGCTACTACTTCACTGTCCACTCAGTTCAACTTCAACAACAACAACAGCAGCAGCACCTACCACTGCAATGGCTCTGTGCATGAATGTCTCATTGTGGATGGCATAGACTCAGAGTTGATCTTCATGGATTCCGGCCACACAACCAGAATGCTTGATGATGTTAAAACAAACTCAATCGCCGAGAATGCCGTCCGAGACCCTGACCAGTCAGCAGTCAGGTCTTGTCCAAACGGCCAACCTTATGGACAATGTCCGCCCCCTCCCAACCAAAAGTCTTGTCCGCAATCGAGATATAAACGCTCCCCGTGCTAGCCTCCTAGCTAGGGGTGGTATAAATAATATTACTAGAACCCATTTTTCTCGAAATAAACAACATAAATGGGTTGGATATATTTATATATCTTTGTTGTGTATATATATATATATATATATAAATGAGTTCATCTCTCGTAAGAATAGAATTAGAGGATATGGTAATTTATGATTTGTTGTGTAACTTTTACGTAGGGATTGTTTAAAATACATTTTACACTATCAAAGTTTAGAGTGGTTCTTCTTCTTCATTATAAAAATTGATAACTTATATTCTCACAAACAATGTGTCCATTCAATCAAGATATATTTGCTAAAATCTTGCCATTAACTTATCCAAAAATAATGTCATTTTGGGAAGAAAAAAGAGGGTAGAAAAATGATGTTATTTCTAACATGTTAAGTCAAAATTTGTGACGGATCATAATGGAAGAGGCAAATTAGCATTATTGTAATAGGGAAAAATTACATTTCTTTTACCATAAACTATCATCCTAATTATACTTAACCCTTTGAACTAGCAAAATGCATTATTGACAACTAACTCTAAAAATAAGTCACACTTAACTCTAAATTGCATGTTTTGCTACTAATTATGACAAAATTTTAACATTAAAATAACAATTTTCCCCATAATTATTTTTTTCTAGAGAAATGAGTCACTTAGTTTTTCAATACTTAACAACAAAACTGACGATAAGGGACATTGAAATAGAGCTAATAATTTGGGAAAAGTCAAATGTGATTTCAATATTTTAAGGGGTTAAATGTAATCGAAATCATAGTTTAAGGTTAGAAAGTGTAATTTGCCCTTATAGTTGATGATGTAAATAGCATGTTTTGTAAGTAAATGGACCAATTTAGAAATTACACCAAACTTTAATGGTGTGAAGTACATTTTAATAATAAAATAAAAAGAAAGTTGTATTGTAAGCTTTAGAAGATATTTGCTTTGCACGTTGGTACAACATTTTATACTTATGTACATAGAGAAACTAAATTATCATCTTACGCCACTTAATAAAAATTTAAAAAATCAATATTTTGTTGAATCCAACATTTGATTTTATGGCTTCTATTTGGTTTTTACATACAATTAATAACTTTCTTTCTCAAAACACTATACATGTTTTTTTAAAAAAAAAAATTAGGAATCACTCTTTCTTTGACCAAATTTTCTACGCTCGTTGGATATATTATCGACCAATAAATAAAACTTACATTTTTTTTTTAAAAAAAAGGTAAAATATTGTTTTCATCCCTTAAATTTATAAAGTATTCATCTTAAACTTTAAAAAGTTAAATTTTATTTTTTTAAACTATTAAAAAATATACATTTTTTCCTTAAACTTAAAAAGATCTTTTTTTTTTTTTTTTCTAAACTATTGGAAAAAAAAAAAAAAAAAAAAAAAATCTTTTTTCGTTCCTTAATTTTTTTTTTTTTTTTTTTTTAAAATCTTTCATATCGTATGTATGGTAATCTATAGTTTCATACTTTTAAGGATGAAAATCAAAGTTCAAGCAAATGCCAAGGACAAGTATATTTTTTACTAGAAAGAAATTCTAGAAACTATAAAAGCCTATTTTCATTGACCTTCCTACTTTTCGATTGATAATACTTTACTTTGCGGTAAATTTAAAACATGAGTAATTAAAATTTGAATAAGTCTGTTAACTTTGAATTGAACTACCATATAATAAAATTGTAGGAGTAATATATAAGACCTATGGACTATGATTATGAACTGAACTTAAGTATGCATGCTCCTAGAGCTGAGAGCCTGAGACAAAGAGGTGAGAATTGGAATACCTACGTAGTACGCACGTGCAGAGTAATTAATATTAAGAACTTTTAGGAATAGAAATAAATTGAAGAATAAATGACATGAGTGGACTTAGTGATTCTTAAAATTTCATGATGTTTTTGAAGTCTTGGAATCAAAATGTCTAATTAGTTAATTTCTAGGGTCCACCCTCAAGGGATTTTTTACTTTTTTTTTTTTTTAATTAAGAAAAAAAAAAGAAAAAGAAATTTGAAGAGCAAAGAAGGTTTAAAAAATAAAATTCAAATTCAAAGATAGAGAGAATTTTCAAAAGGAAAAAAAGGTTTACTTTCAAACTGGTTTGGACTTTAAAGAATACTTTTTCCAACTCTCCAACCCACTAGGTGACAGTGAAAAAGACTATTTACATGTATTTTTAGTCACATAACATTTTTAATAAGTTATATAATTTTTAAAGTAATATACGTGGATAATTTTATAATTGTCACATAGTGAGTTACATGGTATTCTTTTAAGATCATTGTTTGTTACACACGTGTGTATTAAGCTTTAGCCTTCTTCTAAATTGGATTGGAGGAAATCTTAGTGACTTTGTCAAACTTGTTTTTTTTAGTTACAACTTACAACAAAGGAAGTGAGAGATTTGAACTTAGATGTCATATACCTTGTCAAAACTCAAAAGTAGTTTATTTCTTTAGGTCATGGGATGGCTTTGTGCAGATAGCTACGAAATATCGTGTCAATTACTTTCGCATGAATAGTGGATTACGCACATTCATATGTAATTCTTTTTTTTTTTTTTTTTTTGGTTAAATAAAAATGGGGGTTAGCTAAGTTACGCCAGCCCCTTGGCAAGGCGCTTAGATTAAGACTTAAAGCCAATTATTGTGGATGTCCACTAATGAAGGATTGCTGACAGTGAGACTCGAACTTAGACGAATTAGACGAAGTGCCTGAATATTACCAATTGAACCCCATTGGCCATTCAGATGTAATTCGATGCTTTGAAAATCTTGATCACCCACATTAAAAGAAATTACTTAAGCATGAGCTATGAATGTGATCATACTAATATATTATTTTGAATGCCTCTTAGTAAACATTGGAGTAATAAAAAAAAATCATTTGGATCGTACCACCATATCGCCATCTTTTTACAGGCCACGCGACAGGTTCAGTAATTCCCACTCACTTATAGTGCCCAACAATTCCATTTCCATTAGTGCCCCATTCCCCACCCAATTTGAGATACTTTTTGCAAAATGGTGACTTATTATGGAGTGAAAATCATTGTTTGATGACTGCTCTTGAAAATAATAATTAATTTAAGGAGACGTAGCATTATTGGTTATCCTATAACTCCACTACTAATATTGCTTTCACTTACTAATAGTTACATACCCAATCAACTGTTTATAAAAAAGTTGGTGGACGTAGCATTACTAATAAGAAAAATAATCCGCTATCAGTATTCAAGGAAACTCCAGAGGCCAGGGTAAAGTTCTGTTGAAACTTTTTTTGTATTTGGTCTTTGTTTATTAAACAAGTAAATAATAAATAATTTACAGATAAAATATTGTGTCCAAATAAGCATTAGCCTATTTATTTTCCATAAGTTGTTTGGGTTCATGACCTACATTATTTTACTACATGATCCTTCGTCATATTTTTAACCGCATGAGTTGAATTCCAAGGCGTACACTTACAAATGAGCTCGACACCAAAGGAGTGCTTTTGAAA
Source organism: Quercus tomentella (assembly GCA_028535165.1). Classification (NCBI taxonomy): domain Eukaryota; kingdom Viridiplantae; phylum Streptophyta; class Magnoliopsida; order Fagales; family Fagaceae; genus Quercus; species Quercus tomentella. Next base: position 61,443,063 of record JAPQVY010000155.1, on the reverse strand, counting down.
GCACACTGTTAATGTATATGTATACATGCCTTGCCCATTGGGCTCATGCGCTCAGATTACTTTTTTTGTACTATATTTTATTTGTATATAGAGGCCTTCTATTGTACAGTTACAGACACACATAAATACGTAGATTATTCCTTTATTACCAATTTTACAGAGATACATAAATACATAGATTATTCCTTTATTACCAATTTTACAGATCCTTCTCTGTCAAAACTTGTTCACCTCCATCCGTTAAACCCAACAAGTCTTTACAGATATGTCACTCAACAAGTCTTTATAGATATGTCACTGCCTCTGCTAGCCATGTCGCCGTCAACCACGCCTCCATAAACGCATTGGCTATCACCAAGCACATTGAGATTGACTATCACATTGTTCGTCATCACCTCAAATGTGGAAATCTCCGCCTGTATTCTGTTTCTTCTGCCAATCAACTAGCTGATCTTCTTATGAAGTCTCATCCACCAGATCATCATCGTGCTCTTCTCTCCAAACTCCAGATGGCATCACCACCTCAAGTTTGAGGAGGGATGTTAATGTATATGTATACATGCCTAGTAGGGGGATGTTACTGTATATGTGTACACGCTTAGCTAGCCCATTAGCTCAAGGCCCAGTTTTTATTTTTATTTTTACAATACTTTACCTGCTGTGCACACATTTTACCTATTTATAAAAGGACATCTATTATATAGTTACAAAACACAGAAATACACGTTCATAAAAAAAAAAAAAACACAGAAATACACATTATTCCTTTATTCTCAGTCTTATTTTCTCAATACGTACAACCAACTCCTACAAAGCGTTTGATTGATAACTCATAAGAACTTTCTATCACCTCGTAAATGCACCGTTGGTAGTCTTATCACTTCATAAACAGCTCAGCATCAAAACCCACAAACCCACAAACCGTGAGAGGAAGAGAGGGAGGTAGAGGATAGAGCGGTGAACAAAACCCACAAACCCAAGACCCACGGTGGTCATGGCAAGCAAAACCCATCAAACCCAAGACCCACGCCTCAGCCACAACAACCCACCTCAGTCACCACCCACCCACCTCGTTCTCAACCCCAACCAAAACCCACCACCCCGATCTCAACCCCAGCCAAAACCCACCACCCCAATCTCAACCTTGGTCACGTTGATGATCCACGAACGCAGACCCACGAACGCAGACCCACAAACCTAGACCCACAAAATCACTGGAGCACATCAAACCACGACCCACGACCCACGACCATCGGCGAAGCACAATCATCGGCAGAGCACACTCATTGGCGAACCACATCGGCAAAGCATAGAGAGAGAAGAGAGAAGAAAGAAGTGGAGAGAGGAAAGAGAAAGATAGAAGAGAGAGAGCTTGAGGTGAATAAAAAATAATTTTTGTTTTACAATTGCAACTACAGTGCGGTCTCAAATATGAGATTGCACTGTAGCTTAAATCTTAAAAATTTAAGATTTAGTAGTTTTAATGGAGTGGTGTTTTTATCTCAAAAATGCTAAAAAATAACATTTTTAGCATTTGAGAGGTTTAATGTGAATGCTCTTAAAATGAATTACTAATGTATGCCATAAGGGCACACGTTAGTAAAACCCTACATAAAAAAGCTTGGGACTCATGGATTTGACAATACCCATAAATTTCTCTCTTTAGACTTTTCTTTTTTTCTTTCTCTCTCTTGCAAACTGTTTCTTCTTCTTCGTTCTTGCTTTTTTCTTTTCTTTCCCTCTTTCTCTTGCACACTGCCACTCTCTCTTCTTCTTCTTCTTCTTCTTTTTTTTTTTTTTTTTTGGTTTCAGTCTTCTCTTGTTTTTCTTTTTTTTGGGTTTGGTTTCTTTCCTTGTCTTCTCATGTTATTTTTTTCTAGGTTTGGCTTTTTTCCTTGTATTCTCAACTAAAAAAAATAGCAATTTGGCTTGATTAAGTTGGGTTTACATTGATTCAGTGAATTGTTCAAGCTTGGACTTGCAGGGAGAGAGATGGGACAAAGGGAAAAGAGAGAATAAATAAATAATTACATTTGCTGTTTATGTTAGCAAACTTACACTTTTTCTTAAAAATACATATACATACCAAACACACAATTATGTTGTTTCACTTTTAAAAAAACTGTTATTATAAATATGGTACCAAACACATTTTTTGCATTATGAATACTTTAAACACATGTTTTCACAACACTTTTTAAACCATAGTTTTCATATCATTTTGAATAAGAATACTTGAAATTTGCTACCTAACATGTTTAAGTTTTGTTTAAGACGATGTTGACGAGTTGAACTTAGACGTCTTAAACTCTATAAGTAAGAATCTTATTTTCTAATTAATTTCTATTTTTTAAGGAAAGAAATTGTTAATTCTCTTTCATTTTTGATTCCATTCAAAATTGATAGGTCACAAACTGAATGACCCATTGTGATAGAAACTAATTAATTAATTAGCCAAGTTATTAATTAATCAATTTATCATGCAAATGCGTGGTAGCACAAACAAATCACCAATAAACTAATAATACAGCGGAAAATAAACAACACGGTGATTTGTTTACGAATGGAAAAAACCTAATGGCAAAAACCCCACCGGGCGATTTTCAGGTAACCACTCCCGAAACTCCACTATTATTACAACAAGCGGTTACAAGTAAATGAATCCCAAGTACCTTACCAACCTACAGTTGAACCCTTACTCTAATACCTAATTGGACTTGTTCTGTAGTGATAGTTCTCCTTTCTGATGCACGACTCTCAAGTACGTGACTAACCAATTGTGCGGATCCCAGTACGCGACTTCAATCACCAACTATGAAGGTTGTTGGTTGCAAAATTCTTCAGTTCATCCACACGATGAAGATCAAGAAGATGCTTGGTCACAAAACCCTACGGTGCACATACACAGCAACTTCTTCAAGAGAAAGAGATGAAGTAGGGCATGAACTTCGTCTCCGGTCACAATTTGCTTGAACAAAGTTTGCTCAATGCTTGTGCAACTTGTGAACTGTTTGACGGCCCTTAAAACAATCCTTTTATTTGTCTAGGGTTAGGAGAAAAGAAAGCCCGATGACATATTCACGGATTCTAAGAAAATTAGATTTGAATTCTGAAATTCTTAAACCTCGACAGATAGAAGGTGTCGAGCAGGTGTCGAGCAGGTGTCGAGCACATCGGGCTTTGAATAGCTTTCTTAAGCTCGATAGATGCAGCTGTTGAGCCAGTTGTCGAGCTTTAATGAATTTGCACTATCAGCTTGTTTTCTTGGACAGACTTGAAGGCTTCAACACTTGATCTTGAAACAAGGTTTCTTGAAGTATTTAAACACATCCTAAATCTACCCAAATACAAGTAAAGTGTGTTTTGTCAAAGGATAAGCCAATTACATAAAATCATGACATATGTTCTTAACATGTGAAACACATATGTCCTAACAATCTCCCCCTTTGGCAATTCTTGACAAAACTACAACAAACAAATGAGCATATGAGAGAAGTCATAAATCACTCAACTCATATTCACTTGATGAATACAATAAAATCTATCCTAACACAAACTCTTGAAAAATTTTGCAAGAAGATAGTTTATGACAAGTAGACTTTAACAACCTGTATTTCTGAAACACTTTAAACAAAACTCATCAAGGCATCTTTGTGTGAAACAGAAATAATAGATTGCATACAAGTATAAGAAACATGTGTATTAAGGGAGAAAAGAAACAACACATGAAGGGGTAGGTGAAAGAAAAACATACATCAATATAAATAAGGAAATAAGTACAATGTTTGTCAATAAATGGTCACAAGACCTCATGTACAAGAATAATGTATCTAAAAAGAAAGAAAAGAAAAGAAAAGATACAAAATATCCTCACTACATCCCTCAAATCATATCAACACTCCCCCTAACAAAATGGTCCTATACTAACTCTCCCCCTAAGAGTGACTACTCTCATATCCAAAACTACTCCCCCTTTTTGACACGAGTGACAAAGGGTAAGAGTGTCAAGTAGACATCTCATCAGTAGAGCTAGCATCTCCATTAGCATCATTCGAAGCATCATCGTCATCACCATCATCATCATCCTTATCCTCGGAATAAAAAGCCACGGGAGAAGGTGGTGAAGGAGTAGCCTCAGGAGCAAAACCACCCATGGACGCCTGTCGCCGTGCAATACGACCGTCACGAACGTTCACCTGATACAACTCGCCTAGAGAGTGTATCTAGGCGAGCATCCATGCGCTGCAGTTACGCCATGATGTCTCCTAAAGTCACATCGCCCGAAGAAGAGGGAGGAGCAGACGTGGATGGAGCAAAACGGGATGGAGCTGAACGGGAGGGAGGAGTTGCTGGATCCGACTGCCGCGACCGAAACTGGGCCTCGCTACGTTTAACGGTAGCGTAATCTATGGCACACATGACAGTGAAATGGTTAGAAGAGGGAAAAGGAATGGAAAAATGGCGTAAGATCCTCGTGATAGCAGAAGGAAAGATGAGCTTATCACGGGATGCCGAATCTAGATGAACATCTATAATAGAAAGAATAAAATAAGAAGGGAAATCTATAGTAAGATGCTCAAGAAGAGATAGCAGAAATCGAGCACGAGGCTCTGTGATAGAGTTATAGTGAGAGAGTGGATGCAAAACAAAAGTCATCACCATGTTCATGAATCTAGGACCTTTAGCAAAAGGTCGACATGGTGTAAATAGACACTCACCCCAAACAGAAGGGCGCTCACAAAAAGCAGACATGAGCTTATCCCTAGACACAGTCCTCAGACGCTCACAACTAGGATAGTCAGGAAACTCTATCCTAGGGACCCGAAGCACATCTGCAACAAGTTGCAGTGTGATAGGAATGCATGTACCTCGAACGCGAGTGAAGAAAAGAGGTATTGAACGATCAATCCCGTGCATGTTGGAGTAAAACTCTTGGATAAGCACGAGAGGACAGGTGACTGGGACATCACACAGTGACTCTCATCCCCTACTGTGAATGACAGAGGGAAGGTCAGTGTCGGCAAAGTCCGGTAGAATGACTCGGCGTTCCGAATGAATGCCTCGTCTAGAAAAGTTCTTCGAGAATGCCTTAAAGGCATCATCATCACGAAACCGAATATGAGATAGTGTAGGATCAGAGGACGAAGAAGCTCCGGAACGAAGAGGGTTCCGGGTTGGAGTGGATTTATGCTTAGGTGCCATAGACACGACTAACGTAAACAGAAAGAGAGGGAGAAAAAGAAAAAGACAATCAGAAAAGTTCCAAGCAAATTCAAATATATGAAGTATATTGAAAAGAGAGTACGTATGCATGGGAAATGCATGAACATGTGACATGCAAAAGAAATTGCATCATGGGCTCAGCCTAATCCAAACCTATCAGCACACAAACAGATAGCACACATCTAAATGCATGACAACACTATTATAATGCTAATGTGATGCAATGTATGAGATTTTAAACTCATTTAAGTGAAAACCCATTCCAAAATTTCAATAAAAACTCATCAATTTTGAAAAACCCCAAAACCTAGGTTTCAAAACATGAAATGCATGAATGTGAAAGGATTAGAAGCTTACCAAGTGAAGAAATTCTTGAAAAAGCTTGAAGAATCCTTGAGGAACAAAGATTGGAGTGAGATGAGAAAGTTTTGGAGAGAAAACAGAGAAGTATCGAGAGAGAGATCGAGTGAAATGAGTTCCAGATCGCATTGGGAGCTTAAATAGTACCAGCAGTAAATCTCGACAGATGTAGGTGTCGAGAGGTATCGAGACATCTGTCGAGGAAGGTGTCGAGGAAATGCTCATCGATAGCTGAGGTGTCGAGGAACAACCCAACAAAACCAAGAACAGAAGCTCGATCGATCCACCAGGTATCGAGAAGCTATCGAGGATGCAGACCCATTCTCGATCGATCCACCAGGTATCGAGAAGCTGTCGGGATTGCGATAAGAAAAAGCTGAAGAAGCTCAACAGACAGCAAGGTATCGAGGAGGTATTGAGGAGGTGTCGAGCCAGCTTTTAAAACAGTTTTTCGAGATGTGAAAAACACAAACATGAATGCAATCCAACATGCAACTCAATCAATGATCCAATCAACATATTAAGCTCTCAAAATCATCTCTCAAATAAAATTTAAGCACAAGGATCTACGAAAACACACACACACACTAAACAAGTCTAACCAATTTTATATTTCAAAAACAAGTCAAGACAGTTTAGTGAGCATACATTAACACATGTAAAACCTTGTGATGGCCAAATCACATTGTACCTGCATATGTATCAAGAATAGCAGAGAATATTGCGTGTTGTGTGTGAAAAACATCGCAAGATTGCATATGTGTATACATGTTATGATGATTTGAGATATGAGAAAATCACTTTAACTCACACACAATCATAACTGCTTGATGGGGACTATCACCTTTAAGGTACATCCTATAACTCCCACATCTCCTAAAATACACGCTTGCAATCATTTTTTTTTTAAAGCGTTTTTGATCTTTTTGCTTTTGATTTTTCTTTGCATATTTTTCTTTTAAGCATATTATGTATGGGCATATTAAAGAGAGAAAAGAAATACCCAATGATATTTGACATTCCAATTTTTGCTATGCCTAAGCATACAAATGTCATTAACACTGCACTTTTGCTATGTCAAAGCATATAGGTGTCATATTATGATTGGCGGGCAACAGTGGTGAGATGGTTATTAATGCCTTTCTCTCAGGATTTTTTAGTCCTTCCCGTCAAAAAGAGTGATACGAGTGTTAAGTACAAGAGATAACTTAATCTTACTCATCACTAACAAGAGCCACAAAGCTCACTTGCTTAGTTGTACATAGAGATGCTCATCTAAGCTACAAAAAATACAAAGTTTAGAAGACTTTGTTTCAATGGCCATCCAAGGTACACAAGTACCAATGTACACAAAACACATACTGTTTTTGTATTTTTCTGATTTTTCAATTTTTTATTTTTATTTTTATATGAAAAACAAAACAAAGCAAAACTGAAAAAAATAACAACAAAAACATGTTAAACAACCAAAGCATAAAAACTAGACTGACTCAAAACTTGATAGCAAAACACATAAGTAATGCACACACAAAAACAAGAAGAAAGAGAGAGAAAAGTGACAGAATCACTTGGAGCCTTTTTCCTTCCACACCCTGGAAGAACCTTTCCTTTGATTTAACCCTTGAATCGGCGGTGAAGGGGAAAAACCGTTCAAGTTCGAAAGGAACATGAGGGCTTTAAAAAGATCTCCAAGGGGTGCAAGAGAGGATTGAAGCTGATTCTGGTTCCTAGATGCTATCATGCCATTACTCTGTTGAGTGGCAAGCCACTTGTAGCAATTTGGTCGAGTATGACCGGCAGCTCCACAATGATGACAGAGATACTGCTTCTTTTGTTTAGGCTTTTGAGAGTTAGCCTTCTTAGCCTTAGGGTTTTTAACATCTTTCTTCCCAAGCTTAGGGGGTGCTCCTAAGATAGATTTACCCTTGTCTATATTCTCACTAGCTAATTCAGTTTTAATCTCATTGTTCTCAATTTTAACATTATTAGCAGGAGGAACAAAAATAGTAGTACTGGTAGAAGCAGTATTAGAGGAAGAGAGACCATACCCTAAGCCTGTTCGATCTGAAGCAAATTTCTGAATGCTTAGTATCTCATCTAGCTTTGCGCTTGAAGTCCTTTCCAGTTGAGTTTTGACTTGACACAGCTCTGCTTCAAGTTTCTTAGTCTTCTCAGCCAAGAAATTATTCTCAAACCTCCGTGCTCCAATAGTCTGATTAGCCTCATCAAACTTCGTGGAAAGCTCCTCACAGTCAAGTTCCACATCACTGAGCTTCTTAGTGGTTAGCCTATACAGTTTCTCATACTTCTCAGAAAGCTTGTACAATTTCTCATAGGTTGTATGGATGTCATCTTGATCATCCATCTTCTCAAATTTTGATTCCACCAATTCCTCTTCTTCAACCACATCTTCAACAATCCCATCAGTAGGATTGACAGTGGCCGTGAAGGCATTTAAGATTCCGTCATCCTCATTGTCGGAATCATCCTCAGGCTCGGTGTCGCTCAAGGTAGCAGCAAGTGCCTTGCTCTTCCCAATGCTCTTGAGATATGTAGGACACTCATGTTTCATGTGACCGAAGCCTTGACACCCAAAGCACTTAGGTCTTGTGGGAATAGTGTACTGACTGCCTTCCTTAGCATTATTCTTCCCTTTGTCTTGGCCTTTAAACTGAGAAAAACTAGATTGTCTACGGTCCTTATCAAAGCCCTTTCCATTTGCGTTCTTCATAAACTTCTTGAACTGCCTGGTGATGTAGGACTTCATCTTGGAATCTTCATCGTCTGAAGACTCATATGTCTCACTGCTCTTGGCCTTCAGTGCCATGCTCTTACCTTTATCCGTCTTGCCAATCCTTGTCAACCCTAGCTCGTAGGTCTGCAAGTTTCCAACCAGCTCAGTCAAATGAATCTTATCAATATCCTTTGATTCCTCTATTGCCGTGATCTTGGCATGGAATCTCTCGGGTAGAGATCTGAGCACTTTCCTCACAATCTTGGGTTTAGGAATGGTTTCCCCAAGATTGAAGGCTGAGTTCACTATGTCCTTTAGCTTGGCATAGAACTTATCGAATGACTCATCCTCCTCCATCTTTATCTCTTCAAAGCTTGTAGTGAGCCTCTGAAGTTTTAAGTCCTTGACAGCCTTAGTATCCTCATAGGTTGTCTGGAGGATAGTCCATGCTTCCTTAGCAATTTCAGTAGAGGATATCTTTTTGAACTCCTCATTGGTGACTGCACCGAATAAAGCATTCAATGCCCTGCTGTTGAAATTTGCCGCCTTGATCTTGGTTTCATCCCAATCGGCCGGCGCTTCCTTTGGCTTAGTCCAGCTAATCTCGACAGCTTGCCACACCTTTTCATTTAAAGACTGCAAGAAAGCTCTCATGCGTACTTTCCAGTATGCATAGTTAGTGCCATCAAATAAAGGAGGTATGATTAATGACTGTCCTCTATCCATGACAAACAGGGGTCAATGGATCAACATAGCAAAGATTAAACCCTAATCAAAGTATGCCTGTTCTGATACCACTTGATAGGTTACAAACTGAATGACCCCTTGTGATAGAAACTAATTAATTAATTAGCCAAGTTATTAATTAATCAATTTATCATACAAATGCATGGTATCACAAACAAATCACCAATAAACTAATAATGCAGAGGAAAATAAACAATACGGTGATTTGTTTACGAATGGGGAAAACCTAACGGCAAAAACTCCACCGGGTGATTTTCAGGTCACCACTCCCGAAACTCCACTATTATCACAACAAGCGGTTACAAGTAAAGGAATCCCAAGTACCTTACCAACCTACAATTGAACCCTTACCCCAATACCCAATTGGACTTGTTCTGTAGTGACAGTTCCCCTTTCTGATGCACGACTCCTAAGTACGTGACTAACCAATTGCGCGAATCCCAGTATGCGACTTCAATCACCAACTATGAAGGTTGTTGGCTGCAAAGTTCTTTAGTTCATCCACACGATGAAGATCAAGAAGATGCTTGGTCACAAAACCTTACGGTGCACATACACAGCAACTTCTTCAAGAGAAAGAGATGAACTAGGGCATGAACTTCATCTCCGGTCACAATTTGCTTGAACAGAGTTTGCTCAATGCTTGTGCAACTTGTGAACTATTTGACGGCCCTTAAAACAATCCTTTTATATGTCTAGGGTTAGGAGAAAAGAAAGCCCAAGGACATATTCACAGATCCTAAGAAAATCATATTTGAATTCTGAAATTCTTAAACCTCGACAGATAGAAGGTGTCGAGCACACCGGGTTTTGAACAGCTTTCTTAAGCTCGATAGATGCAGCTATCGAGCCAGTTGTCGAGCTTTAATGAATTTGCACTATCAACTTGTTTTCTTGGATAGACTTGAAGGCTTCAACACTTGATCTTGAAACAAGGTTTCTTGAAGTATTTAAACACATCCTAAATCTACCCAAATACAAGTAAAGTGCGTTTTGTCAAAGGATAAACCAATTACATAAAATCATGACATATGTTCTTAACATGTGAAACACACATGTCCTAACAAAAATAGTTTTATTATTTCGATATATTCATGCTAAATTGCTGATTTGTTAAATCTAATTTTGTAAAATTAGTCTTACCAAGAATTATAATATTTTTATTATTGATCCTTAATTAATTTTTTTTTTTGAGAGAAAGTTTCAACTTATGGCGTTTGCTCCTGATAATAGCTCTTTATCATTAGACCAAGACACCAATCGGCTTTTGGTGTAGGCGGGAATTGAACCTCAGATCTTTTATTCAACCATCAGAGACTTTATCAGTTGAGCTAACTAGAACCCACTCCTTAATTTAATTGAACTTATAAAATTTAGATATCGTCAATTTAAGAACTATTAATGAATTTTTAAAGAGAAAATATGTCGACAAATTAAAAGCTATACACCTTTGCATTTTAATGTTGAAACTTCAATTTCCAAAGTTTCCTCTTTAATCTCGAAGGATGATTTTTTTTTGCAAATAATTTGTCGACATATATGTATTGAAATGGTAATTGTGGCAGGCCAAAATTTGGTAAGTTAAATTTTAACCTCACACAATTAATTTATAGAGATGGGGTGCCAATCAACCTTGGTTACCCTTGTTAAAAATGAGTTAATCTTGTGATAGGAGAATAAGTGCTTGGAATATATGTGAGACGAGGAAATTGAATAATACTAGTCTTGGGTTGATTAAGTTATATTCCTTGGGAGTGGTTCGAGGTATAGATATACACTTGTTCTTAAATCACAATGATATTACTCTTTTTTTTTTTTTTTTTTGGTCATAGGGGTCTTTTTACCTTATATAGTCATCCAAGTTGTATCTTGGCCTTCTACTTGGAGGGCTAGGGTTTATTTTCCTTGATACTTGTCCTATCAGGGTCTTACTAGAAGGTTTCTATACTAGACTATGAGCTGTGATGACACTGTTCAAGGGTCATTTTCTCATTAATGCAGCCAGCTAAGTGGGTTCAGAGCATTAAATGCGGAGGCGATGGATGCTTTATCTACGTTCTTCCCTTTCTTGCTTAATGACCAACTTTCCTTTTTTTCCTCGATTCATGCCCTATGGTCTTCAAAATTGGGCCTCAGCCCTTTTGAGGACGTGCCAATATCCTCGGGGGCCTCGGGTATTCTAGTCTCCTTGGGCTTGTGGTTGAGTTGTTATATTTGCCCCCAGGATTTGTTGATAGTACTTTTCGAGGTCTGTTCTTCTAGCATTGACCTCTTCTCATTCATCCCTGTCCTCGGCTTCTCATCCTCCCCCAGTAATTATTAAGAATTCCAATTTAGAATTTTTATTTATTTATTTATTTTTTATAGATAATTTAGTTTGATTCTTACTTAGTCTAATTGTTTCATTAAAAAAAAGGATTTGACACTTAATTAGGTATTTTAGTTATCTAAAAACATGCAAGCTACAAATCTAACGAGGGATATTTAGTTTTTTGTTTGTTTGTTTGTTTGTTTTTTTTTTTTTGAGAAATGCTATATCCATAACATTTTCACAATAAATTCTTAGTGGCAGGTTGTTACTAGTTGTTATTGTTGGGGTAAAAAAGTAATTTTAGTGGTAGGTTCAAATTTGAACCAATAACAACTAATCATCTATAATTTGTTGTGAAAATGTTATAGATGTAGCATTTTTTTTTCCTTTTAGCTATCTACCTTAGTAGTTCCAATCCTCCAAAGGCCAAGGCAATTGATCAGACATAAGTAAAAGGCATCTAATATTATTGAATATTGATCTTGTTAGCACATATTTGTTAAGTTAATAGGTTTATACATCTATTGGTTTATAAAATATTTAATTTGTATCTCAAATAATATTTCTAATTTTTCATGACTTTTTTTGAGAGAGTTTCAACTTATGGCGTCCGCTCCTGATGATAACTTTTTATTATCAGACCAAGACACCAATCAGTTTTTGGTGTAGGCGGGGATTGAACCCCAGATCTCTTATACAACCATAAAAAACTTTACCAGTTTAGCTAACTGGAACCCACTAATTTTTCATGACTTACATATTAGCAAAACAATATTCATAAAATAGCTACAAATGGATTAATTATTTTTTAGGTTCACTGAATGGGCTGGTTTGAATCTATGTATAATAATGTGTTAGGCCTTGGTGGTCTTTGAGTTTTGATCATTTCTCTCTTTTAATTTCTTTTGGACCATGACACTTCTTGCTCATCTAGCTAATTACTGCACCATTTTCACAGCCCCTTGTGATTTAGCCATTTAGGCAATCCCAAAGAATGAGGAAAACCCCTTTTTTTTTCTCTGCCACGGTCTTAGCATCATTTGGGCCTTTGACTTGATATATGGCTTACCAATACCAGATCTTCCACAGATGTTGATATGAAAGGTTTGTTGGTGCGGTCGGTATTAGAAAATGCACTTCAAATCCATGCCTTCATCATCATCTATTAGGGGCACTCACATGTGCCATGATTGTGACGGAAAAAGCATCATTATTCCCATTTAAATCTTCTCATTTTCTCTAATTTTAGTCTAGATATAATAATTGTAGCATTTGAATTAAAAATCCATTAATCTTATGTAAACCACTAGGAACTCTTTTTATTCCTCTTTATCAGCACTGGAAGTCTACGAGAGCACTTACTAGAGTGGGTTAGGGAGTTGAGCACTAAGAGTGGTGTGGCTGGTGGTACATTAATCATAAATAAATAAAAAGATGGCGACGTAGTGGTGGTATTGGAATGAATGAATGATTGGATTTGATCACCCCCACCATTTTATTTATTTAATTGATGTGCACAGCTGCACGCTATTTTGCAATCTCAACAAAAGCCATTGGATGAAATGAGGAAGAAAGCAACTAAGCAAGGCTTGCTCTTCCACGAGTCTATTTAAGCATTTGAAATGGAACAAGACCGGTATTTTGTTCAAGGATTCTGTTAACGGGTTACCATCAGAGCAATTATTAATAAATCATTTTAAAAATATTTAAATTTATGCGTTATGTTTTAATTGGATTAATTACTACACTTCATAAGCTTATGTGACACTTAATAGACATGTCAACAAAAAACTAACAAAGGAGATAATGATGCAAACGGAATGAAACTTTAAGCTTAAGGAGTAAAATCTAAATTCTAAAATTTCAGAATAATTTCTCAAAAAAAAAAAAAAAATTTCAGGATGTAAAATTCAACTACCAACAAATTTTAGGGGTGTAATTTGCATTTTATTCTAAAGTAAAATATATTTTATACTCATTATTTATTTATTTTTATTTTTTAAAGAAACCCTTGCAACCAGTAACTTGGAAATCACACAAACATTCTCTCCAAAAATATCTATTCACAACTAGTCATTACTCGTTACAAATTTACAATAGCATCTCCAGACAACGAAGTACTCTCAAACTACGTTTTTCTCTCTCTTACCCATATACTTATTTATGTGGGTAAGATTTATGATAAATAATCATATTTTATATTATTCTTTTTCTTTATCTGTAATTATGTGAAAAAATTCTATTAATAATTTGGTATTAAGTGAATCCACATTTTCTTGTAAAGGTTGAGACTTCTGGATAACTATATTATTAAGTGAAGATCTAATAGTGCCCTTGATAAATAAATTTCTATTGATGTACACTTTAAATTTATTTTTCTATTAGAATATTATTATTTTATATTGTAGATGGTGTTTTTATTTTATTTTATTTTATTTGCAACATGTTTTAAATATAATGTCAACTAGAAATTATGAATTGGATATAAAGAATTTTTTTTCTTATAAAAAGAATACAGAAATTAAATGAATCTTAAAAAGATTATTTGACAAATTTTTTTATTAGGAAAAAAAGCAAAATATATATTTTTTTGGGAAAATATCACAGCTAAACAAAAAAAATTCAATAAAAATTGAATTAGAAGATAACAAAAATAAAAATAAAAATAATCATAATGATGTTTGAACAAGTAATATAAGAATTGTTGATGAACAAAAGGAATTAGAAGAGATGAAAATATTAATGACGTAGATGATTATATTCCTATATTTTTTTACATTTGAAATTAATAGAAAAATTTATCTCCCTACAATTTTAATGAATTGGCGTGAACGCTATGTAGCTTTTTGTACAAAAATCTAAATGCATCTATTGACAACTAATCACTATCAAACCATGTGTAGACACTCGATTTTGTACCCATGATTTAATCAAGGAAGATGACTAGAATGACCATTCATGTACCCAAAATTCATGATTGCATTACATGCATTAATTTGTTTATTGCATATCATAAAAATAATCTTGAGGTTCTAACGGTCGCGACGGTATGCCCGGTTTCCAAATCTAACTGTCGGATTGAAAGATATCGCATGATCAAGTTTGCACGTTTAGTATGCATTGTGTCTAGGTAGTCAACCACGCATAGTTAATTTAAATTAATTCTGATTAGTTAAACAATTAAATTTAATTAAATAATTTTGTGATTGGTTGATAGTTAGTGTCAAAAATAGGATTGTTTGCATGGGAATAAAGGGGATAATTTGTTAACAATAAAATTGTGGATAATCTAGACTTTATCAAGATTTTTTTAGAGTATTTATCTACAAGATAATTGTTGCTGAAAAGACTTGAATTATCCAGAAAAGAGTTTAATTATTAGAATACGGATTAAAAATGCGTCTAAGTGCAAGTCTCGGCTCAAAAAATCTCAAAAAAGGAGTCCAAAACGGACTAAAACTTGAATGCGGGATTGGCATGCACTTTTGGAGTGCCGATCAGCACTTTCAAAGTCCCGAATGGCACACATTTGGGCCTTGGCCCGAGGGCATTGGGATTACGTTTAAACGCATCCTTTTCGATTTTTTAGCGATAAGGACGCGTCCCAGTTCGTATTCTGATTGTCTAAGCTATTTTTTCGAGCCTTGCACCTCTATAAATAGAGACTGGATCTCAAAATTTAGGAAATTTTTTCACGCTCTCAGATTTCCTCTCTTTCTGACTCCCCTTTGTGGTATTTTCTCTCTTACGTTAAAGAGGTTCTGGAGACTTTAGTCTTAAGAATTTCTTTTTTGTAAGCAAGGATTTTTAGGTTTTAAAGATAATTGCATAAATTTCTTTGAACCCTAAAATATTCTCTCAAGAAAAAGAGTACATCCATGCAAGAGATAGTTTTTCTTTACTTTTTCTTCTTCTATCTCTTTTAATTTGGTGATGTATGAAAAAATGTTTGTTTAGTTTTAATTTTTTAAAATACTCATATCATGTGTTGTTGATATTTTCTCTATTGGAATATGTTTTTGATGTTTTTATTGTCAAGATCTATTTTTTTTTTGTTTCAAAAATCTGCTTGTTATCATATCTTTTTAAATCAAAAAATTGATTTGCATCTTCATTAGATGCAGATCTGAATTTTTCTCAATAAAAAAACTGATTTGCATCTTCATTAGATGCAGATCTGAATTTTTTCAAAACAAAGACTGATTTGCATTTTCTTTAGATGCAGATATGAATTTTTTTAAATCCAAAAAATTGATCTATATCTTCTTTAGATATAGATCTGAATTTTTTTTAACATAGCAGATTTTGAAATGAAAAAAGAGTCATGAGTAGTTTTGTTTGTTTTGTTTGATGCATGCAGTGTAGGTTTATTTCATGAATATAGTCCTCTTCTAAAAAATCTTTTTCTTATTTTTTTTCATAAAAGAAAAACAGATCTGATTTTTCCTATATACAAATCTAAATTTTTTGTTATAAAACAGATCTGATTTGTTTTTTTAATACAAACCAAAAACCAATTTTCTAGTTCTCAAAAACAGATTTGATATTTTTTTAAAGACCAAAAGACTTTGTTTTATTTAATTAACACAGATCTGACTTTTCTATGCCAAAAACTATTTTTTTTTACATTTACAAAAACATATTTGATTTTTCTAAACCAAATCAAATTTTTTTTTATCACAACATAGATCTGAATTTTTTAACAAAGAAGAGGATGCATTCATAAATAGACTTATGTGATTTAGTTTTTCATGTGTGCAACATATCATTCATGTCATGCATAAAATGGGTACATCGGTCATAAGAGTCTAGAAGACCAGACTCTATCTGGGTGGAATGGGTGCCTAACACCTTCCCATTCCGTAACCTAGCTTCCGAATTTAGTTTCTTTGGATAGATAGACCTAGACTTTATCTTTGTTTTTATTTTGGGTAGATTGTAACTAGGACAAAAGGCCATGTATCTTTGGTAGTTTGTTACTAGGACCCAAAGCCATGTAATACTTAATTTATCAAGTTTGTATTTTTTATTCAATCAATTATAAAGGAACAATTCATTCATGTATTTTGTATTTATTTTTTTTCTTATTTTTTTATATAAAAAAATAAGTGGTGACTCCACACTACTTACCCAAAAAGAGAGGTGCCCTAAAAAAGTACCCAAATCTCTTTTTTGAGAGGCACCAAGTTTGCGGTCTCTCACACCATGCACATGCTCTCCCCTCTTTTGGAGAAAATACACCATGTATCCGGTGTATGATTTCCTATTCTCAACAAAAAATTATTGTGTAGTCTTGAACTATATTCCCTTCTCATAGAAGGGTAGGACGTCCTATGGTGGGTGGGGGGAGGGAGGAAATATAGTTCGGGACTACACAATAATAGCCCCTCTCAAATGGATCAGGTCACATTAACTGTAAATAAGCTTATTTTAATAATATTTGATATATTATGCTTATATGTAATTATGTGAAAATTTCTTTTAAGAATTTGATATAAACGCTTTGTTTGTTTCAATGTAAAATATTTTCAGGAAAATATTTTCACATTTTACAATGTTTGTTTTACAGTAAAATATTTAGTCAAAAGTAAAATATTTTCAGTCAACCAAACCAACCAAAGCAAATTTGTGTAAAATGTTTTACACTTCCTTCTCTCCCACAAACAGACCACCAAGAGACTCATCACTGGCCACGATCCGATCGTCGGCGCCACCCATCACCGGCCTCACCTCCACCGTGGTCAACTCAACACACCGATTCTTAGGTTTGAACTTCCTCAGTTTTTTTCATTATTTTCCACCTCCACTGGCTTTACCTCTATCATCTCAACCTCCACCTTCAATAGCCCACCCACTGGCTTAGATTTGGTTTTTATTTTTTGTTGCGTGGGGTTATTGATTTGAGTTTTAGTGCTGCGTGGGTGTAGACACTTAATTTTGCACCCATGATTTAATCAAGGAGAATGACTTGAATGACCAATCCATGTACCCTAAAAATCATAATTGCATTACATGCATCACTTTGTTTTTGCATTACATGCATCATTTTGTCTTTGCATTACATGCATTAATTCATTCATTGCATATCATAAAAATGATCTTGAAATTCTAACGGTCATAGCGGTGTTTCCGGTTATCAAATCGGACTATCGGATCGAAAGATATCTCATGATCAAGTTTACATGGTTAACATGCATTGTGTCTAGGTAGAATCGACCACACATGATCACTTTAAATTAATTCTGATTGGTTAAATGATTAAAATTAATTAAATAATTTTGTGATTGGTTGATAATTAGTGTTTAAAATAGGGATGCATGCATGGAATAAAAGGGATGATTGGATAACAATAAAATTGTAGATAATTTGAACTTTCTCTAGATTTATTTTAGGGTATTTATCTTCAAGATAATTATTCTTAAATAACCTAAATTATCTAGAAAAGAGATAAAAAATCATAAGCGGAGGATGAAAATGCGGCTAGGTACAAGGACCGGCCAAAAAACCCTAGAAGAGGAGTCTAAATGGCACTCGAACACGAAAGTGCATTGGGAGCCATAGGGCCAATTCGACACTTTTGGAGTGTCAAACGGCACTCTAAAAGGGCTGAATTTCCCTGATGTGGGCTTTGGCCCAACAGCCTTTGGGTGACAATTATGCATACCCTTTTCGATCTTTTCACAAAAGGATGCGTCCGGATTCAAACCCTCATCATCCGTACCTATATTTTAGAGTCTTCTGGGCTCTATAAATAAAGACTGAACCTCATAATTCAGGACCTTTCTTTTACGCTCTAAGAGGCATACGTTTTTGACTCTTAAACCACCCATATTTTCTGATCCCCTTTCTGAGTGTTGCTGCTTAAATTAGGGTTTTTAAGTTTCAAAGAAAATTGAACAAATTTCTTTGAACCCTAAAACATCCTTTCAAGAACAAAGTGTGCTCATGCAAGAGGTTGTTTCCTTCACCCTTTTTCTTGTGATGTGATGATGCATGTTACATCTCTTTCTTTTTCAAATATCCATAACATGAGTTGTAAATTGTTGTTTTGTTAAAGCATGATTGTTTTTTATATGATTGTTATAATCTTTTTCTTGAATGTCAATAAATCTGCATGTGAACAATTATTTTTCTCAATACAAAAACAGATTTGCATCTTTATAAGATGTAGATCTGAATTTTTCTCAATACAAAAACAGATTCGCATCTTGATAAGATGTAGATCTGAGTTTTTCTTAATATAAAAATAGATCTACAACTTCCTTAGATGTAGATCTGAATTTTCTCAAACAAAAAGAGATTTGCATCTTTATGAGATGCAGATCTAAATTTTTCTCAAATCAAAACTGATTTGCTAATTTGCATCTTTCTTAAGATGCAAATATGATTTTCTTAATACATGCAAATTGTTGAAATAAAGATAGAGATTATGTATTACTGTGTTTGTGTTTATTTTAATTCATGATTGCATAAATTTATATTATGAGTGGAATTCTCTTCTTAGAAAATCTTTTTTTAAAATATATAGCAAAACAGATCTTAATTTTTGTCATCAAAAAATCATTCTTTTAAATATAACAAAATAGATTTGAATTTTTATCATTAAAAACCACCTTTTTTTTTACATCCCACAAAACAAATCTATATTTTGACAAATTAAAATCAATTTTTTTTTAACAGTAAAAGCAGATCTGATTTTTTTTAAACAAAAGAAGAGATTTCATTCATAAATAAATTTGTGTGATTTAAGTTTTTTTTTTTCATTCACATGTTTAACATATCATTCATGACATGCATAAGAAAGTACATTGGTCACAAGAGTCTAGAAGACTAGACTTTGTCTGGGCGGAATGGGTGCCTAACATCTTCCCATTCTATAACTTAGCCTTCGGATTTAGGTTTTTGGTTTAGTAGATCTAGCCTTGTCTTTATTTATTTTGGGTAGAATGTAACTAGAACAATAAGCCATGTAATTATTTGGTAGATTGTAACCAGGACCCAAGGCTATGTAATTTTCAAGTTTTTCAAGATATGTAATTTTTATTCAATCAATGAATGGAACTATTCAGTCATGTATTTTGTAATTAGTATTTTTTCTTATTTTTTTGTATAAAGAAAAATAAATGGTAACTCTATACCACATACCCAAAAAGAGAGGTGCCTTAAAAGGTACCCGAATCTCTTTTTTGAGGGACGCTTTTTGTTGAGGTCTCTCACAGTGGCGACTCCACTGGGGATGTCGAGGGCTAAGTTTCGTATTAGACTTAAGTGACCAAATATGTACCTTTGTTTTGCATGGTCTTGCATGGTATAGTTGTTTGTTTGTTTATTTATGTTTGATGGGATGTTGCATAATATTGTGGTGTATGATATTTTGTTGTTTGTTTTGGTTGTTAAAATCTTTCCCTAACTGTCATAGTGTGTGCCATCCAAACAACAATGTATGCACCCCTTTCAACAATTTGTGGTAGTAGTAACCATGGATCATCGGTCTTCATCAGATTTGGGTACCCAGTGGTGAACTCACCAACTCATAGCTCAAAGTCACTGGATCATTTCCTGTTGATTGTAAAGGACAAACCATGCCGTTTAACGCAATGTTCATTACATTACAAGTTGGGAGGTGTAACGTCCTAGCTATGGGAAACAATGAAACAACAAACCTACCCTTAGGTCGGTCCCGATTAAAATCGCATTGCATGTTGTGTGTGTTTGTTTTGATTGACTGATGGATGTGGATGGGGTCTTAGCTTTGATTAACCTGACCAAGCCTGTCATTAGGGGAGAATCTGGTTAAGATCTGAAGGAAGGCTACAAAGAGAACCAAAGCCTGATACTCAAGCCAGTAGCTCCAGCTCCAAGCCTGTCACTCCCATCACAATATTGAAGCCTTCAATCATAGAAGAGACTCCATTGCTGCAACATCACAACCCCATATTTGACCTCCAAGACAGTTCAAGCCAAAAGAAGTTTGAAGCTCCTAGCAATATGGTAGAAGAGGGAGAACACCCAAACATAGAGGAACCCATGAACATCCAAGAGCTACTCAACATTATGGTAGCTAGTCAGATTCAACTGAGGGAAGACATGAACCGTATGATGCAACGGTTTCAAAATTCAAAGAATAATCAAGAGGGGGACAAGACTGATCATGATCCACCAACCTCAGAGAATGAGAAGAAGATCAACGAGAGGATGAATAAAATGGAGGAGATGATTAGAAGAGCCTGTAAGATGAAGGAACTTATGGATTACGATTCTCTTTCCCTATTCCCCAATGCAAGGTTGCCACCTGTAGACCCCACAGTACTAATGTTGAGGGAAGAAAGAGCTTATTAGGAGCCACCTGCCATTGTGGAAGCCACGACCGAGTTGAAGAACTGGGCATGGGAGGGGGCCACCCACCCCATGGAGGACTCTCTGAGGAAGATGAAGATCGTCAAGTCAGTCACTTTTGTCAAGAAGATCAAGACTGCCGAGCCAATCACTCCTACCAAGAACATTGTTTCTGTTCCTATTGAGTCTATTTTTGCTAGTGTCTCTATTCCTGTTAAATCTGTTTGTGATAGTTTTCCAATTGAGTCTGTTCAGTCTGTAGAGTCTGTTAAAAACTCTTTTCCTTTTAATATGATTTCAGATTCTGCTTATTTGCTGGGTTTGAATGTTTTTATTTTTGAAATTGTAAAGAAACTCTTAATAATAAGGAATTAAAACATGGATACCTAGAACCTATAAAAGAAGAAACCCAACTCATTAACCTGAGAACTGATGATGAGCCCAAAATGATCCAAGTGGGCAATACCCTAACTGACTCAGAGAAAGATGCAGTAGTGGCACTGCTGACAGAGTTCAAAAAGATCTTTGCCTGGTCATATGAAGACATGCCTGGGATTGATACAGATATAGTACAGCATTGTGTTCCAACAGATCCAACCATGAAGCCGGTCAAGCAGAAATTGAGAAGAATAAAGTTAGAATGGACTTTCTAGATAAAGAAGAAGTAGAAAAACAGTACAATGCAAGATTCCTAAGAGTGGTCAACTATCCAGAGTGGTTAACTAATGTGGTTTCGGTACTGAAGAAGGATGGGAAGGTTCGAATGTGTGTAGATTTTCGAGATCTAAACAAGGCCAGCCCAAAAGATGACTTTCCATTACCTCACATTGACGTCCTGGTTGACAACACAGCGGGACATGCGCTACTCTCGTTTATGGATGGATTTTCAGGATACAATCAGATTAAGAAGGCTCCAGAAGATATGGAGAAAACCTCCTTTATCACTCCATGGGGGACATATTGCTACCAGGTCATGCCATTTGGCCTTAAGAATGCTAGTACTACTTACCAATGAGTAGCCATCGCTTTGCTGCATGATTTGATCCATAAAGAAGTAGAAGTTTATGTTGATGACATGATAGTAAAGTCCAAAGACCGTGAAGGGCACATACCGGCATTGAGGAAGTTCTTTGAGAGAATCCGGTTCTACAAGTTGCGTTTGACTCCAAAGAAGTGTACTTTCGGGGTCACATCTGGAAAACTGTTAGGGTTTATGGTAAGCCAGAGGGGAATAGAAGTTGATCCTGACAAAATCAAGGCAATTGTAGAGATGAAGCCTCCAAGGACTAAAAAGGAGATCCAAGGATTTCTGGGGAGGATATAGTACATCAGCAGGTTCATAGCCCAACTCACTATGATGTGTGAACTAATCTTCAGACTACTTAAAAAGGAGGTCCCAACCGTGTGGTACGAACAATGCCAAGAAGCCTTTGAGAAGATCAAGAGTTATCTGATGAAACCACCAATACTTGTTCCACTAGTTCCCGAAAAGCCATTGTTGTTGTTGTATCTCACCATTATAGATACAGCAATGGGGGCTTTACTTGCTCAATACTTAGAGGAGACTAGAAAGGAGAATGCCATATACTATATCAGCAAGAAGATGTTGCCTTATGAAGAGAAGTATTCGCCACTTGAGAAGACGTGTAGCACTTGTATGGGCAACCCGTAAACTCAGACATTTTATGCTTGCTTACAAGGTTCTGTTGATTGCAAGAATGGATCCTTTGAAGTACTTAATGGAAAAACTTGTGCAAGATGGGAAGACTGCTAAATGAGTTTTGCTTTTGTCAGAATTCGATATTAAGTATGTGACTCAAAAATCTGTGAAGGGGGGAGCAATTGCTGATCACTTAGCCCATTGTCCACTAAAGGAAGTTGAAGAGATTCAAGGAGACTTTCCGGATGAAGACATCATGGAGATTGAAGTAGAATCATGGAAGATGTATTTTGATGGAGCAACAAATCAAAATGGAAGTGGAATTGGAGTTCTCTTAATTTCTCTAAAAGGGGCACACATCCCATTTTCCGGCAGACTTAATTTCCCTACCACCAACAATATCACAGAATATGAAGCTTTTATTATGGGCCTACAAGTAGCCTTAGGCATAGGAGTGAAAGAGTTGGAGGTGTATGGAGACTCAGCTCTAGTAATCTCTCAGGTACAGAATAAATGGAAGATCAAAGAAGAAAGGCTTATGCCTTATCATCAATGTTTCTAGAAGTGGTCATCAAAATTCAGCAAGATCCAATATCAGTATGTGCCGAGGATGCAGAATCAAATTGTAGATGCTTTAGCAACCATGGCATCCATGATGGATGGACCAAAAGAAGATGAAGCTAGACCAATAGTGTTGGAACGAAAAGAAGAACCAGCCTACTGCATGACAATAGAAGAAGATGAGGAAAAGAATGGGGAAAGTGAATGGTATTCAGACATCCTGAAATACCTCAAGGATGGAACATACCCGGAGTCTACAGACAAGAATGATCAGTTAACCATCCGGAGGTTGTCTACTAATTACATCATTTGTGGTGAAAGGCTTTACCAAAGATCACATGATGGAATTCATCTCCTTTGTGTAATTGCCAAGGAAGCACAACAGATAATTGAAGAGGTTCATGAGTCAAGTTATGGGCCACATATGAATGCATATATGCTATCAAGGAAGATAATGAGATAGGGTTACTACTGGACCACTATGGAAGCCAACTGTGCGGCTCATGTTCGAAGATGCCATTAATGCCAAGTCCATAGAGATCTAAAGCACATACCACCCATGCCATTACATACCATGACATCACCTTGGCCACTCTCTACATGGGGAATAGACATTATTGGGAAGATCCACCCTACAGCATCCAATGGCCATGAATTTATACTTGTAGCCATTGATTACTTTACTAAATGGGTAGAAGCTGCCTCATACAAGGTTTTGAATTCAAAGAAAGTTGCTTAGTTCATTCAAGCCAATATCATCTGCATATACGGGGTACTGCATGAAATTATCTCCGACAATGGGCAACATTTCAAGGGAGAAACAGAAAAGTTGCTACGACAATTTAATATTTAGCACCACAAGTCTTCGCCTTATTGTCCTTAGACTAATGGAGCAGTTGAGGTTGCTAATAAAAACATTGGGCGAATCTTGAAGAAGAGCACAAAGAACTACAAGGACTGGCAGTTATAGTTGCCCTATGCACTCTGGGGGTATAGAACATCAATCCGATCTTCCATAGGAGCCACTTCTTATTCATTGGTGTATGGGATGGAAGTAGTCCTTCCTATTGAAATGGGTGTCCGTTCACTAAGGACAGTACTGGAAAGTGAAATCTCTGAAGCAGATTGGTTGCAGAGCAGATATGATCAGTTGTGCATGCTAGATGAGAAAAGACTCAAAGCCTTGTATTACGTTCAAGGTTATTAGAGGAGGCTTAGGAAAGCTTTTGACAAAAAAGTGAGAACCAGAGATTTGAAGTTGGGGGACTTAGTGTTGAAAGAAATTCGAGCCCCGGTTCAAGATGCAAATGGAAAGTTCAAGCAAAATTGGCAGGCCCATACATTATCAAGCAGATATATTCTGGGGGAGCAGTAAGATTGATGGACTTGGATGCAAACCTTTTCACTGAGCCAACCAACATAGATCAATTGAAGAAATACCACGTTTGAGGTGGTTGTAAATTAAGTTATTTCCTTTCTTAGGTCTGACTAAAAAAAAAAGAGCTCGCTAGGTTGAAAACCCAAAAGGGTGGTCTAGGTAAAAGTTAGAGCAAAAAAAAAAAAAAAAAAAAAAAGGTAGGTTGAAAACCCGAAAGGGCGGTCTACGCAAAAGGAGAGTTAAAAAAAAAGAAAAAAAAGAATGAGAGAGCCTGCTAGGTTGAAAACCTGAAAGGGTGACCTAGGCAAAAGTTAAGGCAAATAAAAAAAAACCATCATCATCCATGAACTACATGATGACCTGATCCTTCTATCAAAGGGGTACGTAGGCAACCATGCATTGGTTTGGTCACAATTTCCCAAAATCCACCATTTTCCTGTTGACCAAAATTACCGAAAATTCAACCATTCCATTAAACCATGTCAATACACAAAATCCAAGAACCCAAACTCTAAACCAAATCATAAAAGTTCCAAACCCCAAAAGCCTATAGTTTAAACAGAATCGCTAACCTGCAAATCCTAAATAATTCCTAAACATAAGAGTTTTTACATCAACTTCTAAAATAAACATGATCAAAGCCAAAAAAATGAGAAGGTCACTTTGTCTTCAATCTTTTCTTTTTCTGTTGATCGACAATTCCCTCTGTGATAGGTACTTTATCAGCATTGTCCCTTCTTTTGAATTCATAATTGTCTTCATCAGGTCTTTCTTGGTTGTCTTTGAGAAACTGTTCTCTCATAGCAATCCTTGTCAACTTCCTTGTCAACAATCTTGTCTATTAACCAGTTAGAGTATTCTATAGTCATCTTATGGAAGTGCATCTTGACAAAAGATTAGTCCACTCGGTCAGCCATCTCTAAACCTAATAGCATGTTCTGTACAAAAGTAGGATTTGTATCCGTAGGAGAGAAAGGTCTTCTTCTTTTGCCACCAGGTATTCCTTGCTCATATTTGAATTGCCTCAAGAGTCTATCTCTCTTGTAGAAAGTTGCTCTCCGCAATCCAACAAGGAAAATATGATCTGATCCTGGAGACCTCAGTAAAGGGGGTGGGCACTTCAACCAATAACAGTCCCATTGAATTGAGGTACTAGATTTCTTGTATAAGAATTTCACCCAGTCACTCTCAATTTGGCATCTAGTCTTGATTACAGCCCTGCTAAGAAAACTGCTAGGCCCATAATTACCGGTTGTAGGCTTGGCAATCATGTCCAGTCGCTCTATTAGCCATATTTGCAAAGTCAAAGGACTCCCTAAAAAGTTCTGAGTTTCTCCACCATGAAATACAGCATCCGGTCCCAGAAGAGTTTCTGCCAAGATCAAAGAAACAGGATTATCACCATCCTTAATCTGACTCACAACACTTATAGCTTGAGCATCCACAAAGCTGTGTCTTCCAGAGCAAAGAAAAAGTTCTCCCACAAAGCATTAAGCCAAACCAAAGTTTTTCTGCATGTTGTTGATCACTCCATAGGTGCGTTTGTCAATCAGCTGAGAGATAATGGCATGAAGATTCACCATATGACCTTCAATCATACTATTAGTAATGGAAGTAGGAAGACCGAGAGCATCAGACAAAGATTCCTTATGCCTGGGGTTACGTGAAACCGCTATAGATTTTTTACCTGGATTGTAGCCCAAGATAGCAGAGAATTCTTCAATTGTCGGATAGAGTTCAACAGTGTTAAACTGGAACAAATGATCTTCAGGATCCCAGAATTTCATAGCAGCACGAAGGAAGTCCCACTTGATTTTGACGTTCCTCAGAGCCTTGATTCCCTCTAATTTAAAGGCTGTAAAATTGGTTTTGGTACTGAAATCAAAGCTACGAACCCATCTATTGATGTCATGAATTGTTGAATGAGAAAAATTATGATTGCTAGCCATGGATGACTTTTGCTTGTGATTATTGTGTTTTGCTAACCTTTATGCAGAGATTTGTCACAGGAGAATTTGTTTAAATAAGCTGCATCAATTCTTAATCAGGTTTGAAATAAGTTTTAGAGAGTTTGTAGCTGACTAGGAGAGAGTTTCATGATCATAAATGAAGTAAATGTTTTTCAAAAAATGCAAAAACGTAAAGTGCGCATTAGGAGACCATAAGGAGTCGGCCCAACATGGCGTGAGCGTTTGACACTCAAAATATTTTTTTTAAATCAAACTAAGACATTTTGACAAGTCTAACACACTTGTTTTCAAAAAATCATCACCTGCATCATTGTTCTCAAAAATTGATCAACTCAAGTTTTCTTAAGACTCATGGATTTATGTTCCAAACAAGGGGCATTCACCCACGCCTCATGCATTTTCAAAAAAAAAAAAAAAACCATCACCATCATTTTTTTTAAAAAAAAAAAAAAAGAAGAGAAGAAGAAAATCATCATAAAGATTTCCAAGAATCATGCATCCTTTTGTATACTAGGGGCATTCGCCCATGGCTCATTTTTCAAAAAAAACCACAATCATTTTTTTTTTCAAAAAAAAAAAATCAAGATTGTCAAAAATCATGCATTCCTTTTAAACTAGGGGCATTCGGCTCCACCTCATTCAAGTAAGTGCAGATTCTAACAGAGCCTAGCAAGATAAGTTTAAATTAGTACTACAAGATCTCATCAGGTGAATTCTAAACTTGTCTTAGTTAAAGTTTCTACTTGATCCAAGGTGATACCAAGGACAAAGAGCTAAACATGGAAAATAATACAAGATTGTCTAAGGAACAATTCCTTTTTGTTTTGCAAGAAAAATAAACATACAAGTCATGCATCATTAGGACTTCGAGTTCGCCTGCGGGAGGATCTCCTTGATCCACCTCTAGAGGAGCCACCTTTAGTATTTCCTTCCTAACTTGCGAAAAAGTGAAGATCGTACTAATGATTTTCAAGTTCGAGAAGCTCCTTGGTTACAAAACCCTACAGTCCACAAACACAACAGCTTCTTCACAAGAAAGATGAACTAGGGCAAATTCTGTCTCCAGTCACAATTTGCTTGAACAAACTTTGCTCAACACTTGTGCAACTTGTGTCGCCTTTGACGACCCTTAAAATAATCCTTTTATATGTTTAGGGTTATGAGAAAAGAAAGCCTAAACATACAATCACAGATTGAATGAAAAACAGTATTGAAAAACTGATCTTCATAAACCTCAACAGATACCTATCTGTTGAGCTACTATCGAGCCACGGGCTGGAACAGCTCTTCAAGGCTCGATAGATTGCTAGCTGTCGAGCTAGTTGTTGAGCTTTAATGAATAGTAGTTTTCACACTTGAATCTTAGATAGACTTGCATGGCTTTAACACTTGAACTTGAAACCTTGTTTCTTGAAGTATTAAACATATCCTAGATCTACCAAAATACAAGTAAAATGCATTTTGTCAAAGGATTAGCCAATTACATAAAATAGTGACATATGTTCCTAACAAGTGAATCACATATGTCCTAACAGGGCAGCACTCGATCACCAAGATACCAGTACTTTCCATGCCCACATTCAAACAATACTTGGCAGTTCTAGAGCCTGCTCACACTCAGCATACCCCTCACATCCAGCCCAAGGATTTAAGTTCACCTGGAAAGTCATAAAGAAACTCAGAAAGAGAAGGGACTGGATCATAACCAAGTGCCAAAGATTTAAAAAAAGGAGAAAGAAAGAACTCACATCATCAATTGTCAGATTGTCAATCACCAAGTGCCAAATCTCCAAAGAACGCCTAGAGGGTGGAGACAAGCGATGTTAGGGGAACCAACGGAGAAATCTAGGAAAAATGCCAGTAACTTCCTCCCGGATCTCGGGACCAACCCTAAAATACTCATACATCCAAACTTGAAAAATTCACAACATCATTACCATATAGCCAAAATAATTTCCACAACCTACATATAGCCACAATAAATACCAAACCTCACCTGCCAAACAAATGGAGCCCCGCCCAAGCTTTAAAGACACCGCCTAGAGAGTTGGGTCATGAAATGCATCAGAGTAGCATAGGCCATGCCGCCCCAATCATAATTCCGGAGATGTTCAATTTTTCTCAAGCTCCCCAAGTAGCGCAGATTCACAGTACTGCCTAAATCCGGACACAAGAAAGTCCCAATAAAAAGAAACATGAACATACGAGCACCTTTTGCCACAATCTCACATTGGGGAATAATCTCCTTCTGAAAAATTAACAACACCATTACCATCCAACCTCAGACCAGTGATGATAGAAAAGTCATAAGGTGTCAACATTACCTCCCCAATGTTTGGAAAATGGAAGGTATAGGTAGTGTCCCAGAAACGCTCTGCTAAGGCAAGAAGTAACTGAAGATTAGAAGTAACTGAAGATCTTTGTACTCATGTGTCTCATGATTTGACAAAGCTTCGAAGGAGCCAAAGCCCGCTTCATTGATGACGTTTTTGATGCTAGGAGACAATGCTGCCCATGCACTTTTTAACATTTGGAGACTCCCTCGACTCTTGAGGCTCTGCAATGTAAAAATTCAGCTCATCAATTTCCATAACCCAAAACATATAACCAAAAAATTTCCATACCCAAAAAAAATATTCTCACAATCAATACCCTACCACTACAAAATCAAATCAATGCCCCACCAAAATGTCACCACTACCAAATTTATCACATATCCATACAACCACAGAGTTTTGCCATAGCCATGCAAAAATAAAATTTCTACATGTCCAAGAAAAAATTCCTACAACTTCATGCACAAATAAATTCTCACATACCCAACAAAATTTTTCCACAATACCCACAAAATTTGCCAATACCCACAAATTACCTACATTGTCAAAATTCCAAAAGCCACCAACATTGCCCAAATTGCACCATGATCAAAGAAAAAACACACTTCAAGAATGCTTCAAAGCCAACATTCCAAACATGATCAATCACACAATGCCCCCAAAATTTCAAAAGTGACAATCTCTCACCATGAAACTTTCAATGAAACATGCAACAACATTTTTCCAAGCAAAGAAACCAAAGAAAAACTCACCTTGGTGTCCACATGACAATATGGAGCATGGGTCCTAGGGTCTTGAAGAAGTCCATCATCATCATTCCAATCAAATGTTGGATCATATTTCTTACCATGAGAAGCTAGAAAAGAAGATCCCTTGGAGGAAGAAGCCATTTTAATGCAACAAAAATGGGTTTTAGAAAATGGGTTTCACCAAAAATGGATGTGGGATGAAAATGCCCAAAACACAAAGATCTAAAGAAATATTGATAGAGATGGATGAGGGAGAGTTGAGAAGCTTAGAAAAGTGTTTTTTGTGAGAAGAAATGGTGAAATGAAGAAGACAAATCAAGGGGAAGAAGAAGGTGAATAGTGCCAATGGAGGAAGAGAACTTGATGGAAGATGAAGCTAAAAAGCAAAAAGAGAGAAACAATGAAGTGGGGGGTCAAAATTTTGGCCCCCACACTCTTTAACTCAGCAAAAGCTGAGTCAACTCAGTTTGAAGCTGAGTCAACTCAATTAAACTGAATTGACTCAGTCAACCCAAAAAAAAAAAAAAAAAAAAATTTCAAAACTTTAGATTTCATGATCAAAATTCCAAGCCTTAATTTTCAAAATTCTAAGGCTCAAAATTTCAGATTTCAAATAAAAAATTTCTAAGTTCCAAAGTCTAATTTGAAATAAGAATTTCAAAACTTCCAAGTTTCAAAGATCAAATGTTTTTCAAAAGAAAAATCTTTTGTTAATTAAACTTTTTTTTTTTTGACAAAATTCAAATCAAGCGTGAGCAAAGGAAAATTACACATCTCAGAAACAGTGCGACCATGAAGCACCTGTCAGTTAAAGTCTAATTTAAAATTTTGACTTTTTGCAGAAAGCAAATCTAGATTGAGGTAGAGGAGATCCCCTTGATCATCAGTTCAGTTCCAGATTATCAAAGTAGAGGAGATCCCTTTGATCATCATTCCAAAGCCAGATCGAGGTAAAGGAGACCCCCTTAATCATCATTTCAGTTCCAGATTATCAAAGTAGAGGAGATCCCTTTGATCGTCATCCCAAAGACAGGTCGAGGTAGAGGAGATCCCCTTGATCATCATTTAGTTCCAAATTATCAAAGTAGAGGAGATCCCTTTGATCATCATCCTAAAGACAGGTCGAGGTAGAGGAGATCCCCTTGATCATCATTTTAGTTCCAGATTATCAAAATAGAGGAGATCCCTTTGATCATCATCCCAAAGATAGGTCGAGGTAGAGGAGATCCCCTTGATCATCATTTCAGTTCCATATTATCAAAGTAGAGGAGATCTTTTTGATCATCATTCCAAAGCCAGATCAAGGTAGAGGAGATCCCCTTGATCATCATTTCAGTTCCAGATTATCAAAGTAGAGGAGATCCCTTTGATAATCATCCCAAAGACAGGTCGAGGCAGAGGAGATCCCCTTGATCATCATTTCAGTTCCAAATTATCAAAATAGATGAGATCCCTTTGATCATCATTCCAAAGCCAGATCGAGGTAGAGGAGATCCCCTTGATCATCATTTCAGTTCCAGATTATCAAAGTAGAGGAGATCCCTTTGATCATCATTCCAAAGCCAGATTGAGGTAGAGGAGATCCCCTTGATCATGATTTAGTTCCAGATCATCGAGGTAGAGGAGATCCCCTTGATCATCATTTCAGTTCCAGATTAACGAGGTAGAGGAGATCCTCTTGATCATCATTCCAAAGCCAGATCGAGATCAAAGTAGAGGAGATCCCTTTGATCGTCATTCCAGCAATTCCAGATCGAAGTAGAGGAGATCCCTTTGATCGTCATCCCAGACAACTCCATTTTCAAGATCAAGATAGGAAAGTTTCTTGGTCACCCTAATTGCCAAGAATCATGTCCAGAGTCATCAACTACCAGCCCAGTCCGGTATTTTCATTTTTTTTGAGTCAAAAGATAAGGCTAGTTCTATGTTCCAAGGTTTTAGGTTCGAGGGCTAGATAATCTTTGAAGATTCAACCTCAATTAAATCATGGTCGCTAAAATCAGTGTCTTTGTTTTACATTCACATTCACTTTTCAAGCTCTGTTAATGAGGGGCATTCTGTAGACACTCAATTTTGCACCCATGATTTAATCAAGGAGAATGACTAGAATGACCAATCCATGTACCCCAAAAATCATAATTGCATTATATGCATCAATTTGTTCTTGCATTACATGCATCATTTTGTCTTTGCATTACATGCATTAATTCATTCATTGCATATCATAAAAATGATCTTGAGATTCTAACGGTCGTAGCGGTGTTTCCGGTTATCAAATCGGACTATCAGATCGAAAGATATCGCATGATCAAGTTTGCACGGTCAACATGCATTGTGTCTAGGTAGAATTAACCACACATGATCAATTTAAATTAATTCTGATTGGTTAAACGATTAAAATTAATTAAGGATGCATGCATTGGAATAAAAGGGATGATTGGATAACAATAAAATTGTGGATAATCTGAACTTTCTCTAGATTTATTTTGGGGTATTTATCTTCAAGATAATTATTCTTAAATAGCCTAAATTATCCAGAAAAAAGATAAAAAATCATAGGCGGAGGATGAAAATGCGTCTAGGTACAAGGACCAGCAAAAAAACCCTAGAAGAGGAGTCCAAACGGCACCCAAACATGAAAGTGCATTCGGAGCCATAGGGCCAATTCGGCACTTTTGGAGTGCCGAACAGCACTCTAAAAAGGCCAAATTTCCTTGATGTGGGCTTTGGCCTAACGGCCTTTGGGTGACGATTATGCATACCCTTTTCGATCTTTTCGCAAAAGGATGCGTCCAGATTCAAACCCTAATCATTCGTACCTATTTTTTAGAGTCTTCTGACCTATATAAATAGAGACTGAACCTCATAATTTAGGACCTTTTTTTTACGCTCTGAAAGGCATACGTTTTTGACTCTCAAACCACCCATATTTTCTGATCCCCTCTCTGAGTGTTGCTGCTTAAATTAGGGTTTTTAGGTTTCAAAGAAAATTGAACAAATTTCTTTGAACCCTAAAACATCCTCTCAAGAACAAAGTGTGATCATGCAAGAGCTTGTTTCCTTCACCCTTTTTCTTGTGATGTGATGATGCATGTTATATCTCTTTCTTTTTCAAATATCCATAACATGAGTTGTAAATTATTGTTTTGTTAAAACATGATTGTTTTTTATGTGATTGTTATAATCTTTTTCTTGAATGTCAATAAATCTTGTTAGAACATATGTGATTCACTTGTTAGGAACATATGTCACTATTTTATGTAATTGACTAATCCTTTGACAAAACGCACTTTACTTGTATTTGGGTAGATCTAGGATGTGTTTAATACTTCAAGAAACAAGGT
Source organism: Quercus tomentella (assembly GCA_028535165.1). Lineage (NCBI taxonomy): Eukaryota > Viridiplantae > Streptophyta > Magnoliopsida > Fagales > Fagaceae > Quercus > Quercus tomentella. The sequence continues at coordinate 61,410,354 of JAPQVY010000155.1, read as the reverse complement.
TTCAAGTTCAAATGTTAAAGCCATGCAAGTCTGTCCAAGATTCAAGTGTGAAAAGTGTTGTTCATTAAAACTCGACAGCTAATAATCTATCGAGACTTGAAGAGCTGTTCTAGCTCGTGGCTCGACAGCTGCTCGACAGATAGGTATCTGTCGAGGTTTATGAAGTTCAGTTTTTCAGGACTGTTTTTCATTCAATCTGTGATTGTATGTTTGGGCTTTCTTTTCTCACAACCCTAGACATATAAAAGGATTATTTTAAGGGCCGTCAAAGGAGACAAAAGTTGCACAAGTGTTGAGCAAAAGCAAATTGTGACTGGAGACAGATTTTGCCCTAGTTCATCTTTCTTGTGAAGAAGCTGTTGTGTTTGTGCACTGTAGGGTTTTGTAACCAAGGAGCTTCTCGATCTTCATCGTGTGATGAACTGAAGAACTTTGCAGCCAACAACCTTCTCTAGTTGGTGATTGAAGTCGCGTACTGGGATCTGCGCAATTGGTTAGTCGCGTACTGGGAGCCGCACATTGAAAATGAGAGATTGTCACTACAGAACAAGTCCAATTGAGTATTGGGGTAAGGGTTCAACTGTAAGTTGGTAGAAGGTATTGCGATTCCTTTACTTGTAACCGCTTGTTGTGATAATAGTGAATTCTCGGAAGTGGTGACCTTAAATTCACCCAGTGAGGTTTTTGCCGTGTTGGTTTTCCCCATTCGTAAACAAATCACCGTGTCAATTTAATTTCCGTTGCATACTTAGTTTAATTGGTGATTTGTTTGTGCTGCCACGTACATTGCATGTTAATCTGATTAATTAATAAATTTAGCTAATTAATCAATTAATTTATCACAAGAGGTCAATTCGTTTTTGGCCTATCAAATCTGCATGTGAACAATTGTTTTTCTTAATACAAAAACAGATCTACATCTTTATAAGATGTAGATTTGAATTTTTCCCAATACGAAAACATATCTGCATCTTTATAAGATGTAGATCTAAAATTTTCTCAATACAAAAACAGATCTGCATCTTTATAAGATGTAGATCTAAATTTTTCTCAATACAAAAACAGATCTGCATCTTTATAAGATGAAGATTTGAGTTTTTCTTAATATAAAAATAGATCTACATCTTCCTTAGATGTAGATCTGAATTTTCTCAAACAAAAAGAGATTTGCATCTTTATGAGATGCAGATCTAAAATTTTCTCAAATCAAAATTGATTTGCATCTTTCTTAAGATGCAAATATGATTTTCTTAATACATGCAAATTGTTTAAATAAAGAAAGAGATTATATATTATTGTGTTTGTGTTTGTGTTTATTTTAATTCATGATTGCATAAATTTAGATTATGAGTGGAATTCTCTTTTTAGAAAGTCTTTTTTTAAAATATATAGCAAAATAGATCTGAATTTTTTTCATCAAAAAATCATTCTTTTAAATATAACAAAACAGATCTGAATTTTTATCTTCAAAAACCACTTTTTTTTTTTTTTTTTTTTACATCCCACAAAATAGATCTGTATTTTGACAAACTAAAATCAGTTTTTCTTAACAGTAAAAACAGATATGATTTTTTTTAAACAAAAGAAGAGATTTCATTCATAAATAAATTTGTGTGATTTAAGTTTTTTTCATTCACATGTTCAACATATCATTCATGACATGCATAAGAAAGTACATTGGTCACAAGAGTCTAGATGACCAGACTTTGTCTGGGCAGAATGGGTGCCTAACACCTTCCCATTCCGTAACCTAGCCTTCGGATTTAGGTTTTTGGTTTAGTAGATCTAGCCTTGTCTTTATTTATTTTGGGTAGAATGTAACTAGGACAATAAGCCATGTAATTATTTGGTAGATTGTAACTAGGACCCAAAACTATGTAATTTTCAAGTTTTTCAAGATATGTAATTTTTATTCAATCAATGAATGGAACTATTCAGTCATGTATTTTGTAATTAGTATTTTTTTTTTGTATAAAGAAAAATAAGTGGTGACTCAATACCATATACCCAAAAAGAGAGTTGCCTTAAAAGGTACTTGAATCTCTTTTTTGAGGGACATTTTTCATCGAGGTCTCTTACAGTGGGCTTATAGCTTTCCAATCTCGATTTTAAGGTTGGGTTTGTGGATTTTTGTTGGGTGGCTGGGACATGGTGGTGGCTGGGATTATGGGTTGCGATGGGTGGTTGGCCGGCTTTTATTTTATTTATTTTTATTATTTTTTTCCCTCTCTAACACATGGATTTGAGTGGTTGGTGGAGTGGTGGTGGGTGGTTTTTTCCGATTTGTTGGTGGTGTGGGTGGTCAGTGGAGTGGCGGTGGGTTGGGTTTTGCCAATTTAGTGGTGGTTGCTTAGACTTGTTGGGATGTGAGATTTAAAAAAAAAAAAAAAAAAAAAAACTATGAAACAAACACTTGTTAATGGGTTGTTGTTATTTTTAGTTACACAGTCAAACACTGTAAAATGAAAATATTTTCAAGAAAATATTTTACATGTAAAATATTTTACATTTGAAAATATTTTATTTCAAAACAAACAGAGTATGTATCTGTTTATGAATATATAAATATGTAACAGTGCTTTTGATGTAAGCATGAATATTAATTATGTATTTTCCACAAATATCTAGATGTAAGTCAATAGATAAATATTGATACAAAACTAATAGATTTATTAATAGAAAACGACCCAATTAGAGATAATGATCTAATATTTCAAAAAATGAGAAAGAAGCTTTTAAAAATTAAAATTGATAAAATTCTAGCTTAGATTGACTATGTCACAAAAAAAGATTACACGGATTAGTTATTATTTCAATTTCAAGAAAATGTTACCAAAGCTTGAATACAAAATCTTAATTAGTACTTTTACGTCTCAAAAAATGAGAAAAATAGATTGAAAAAAATATTATTGAAAATGATTGATAACACCTAATAAAATTTATAGTATACCTATTCAAAAATGATTATTATAAACTCTATTACGTTGTCCAAGGTCACGGGAGATCAAATATCATTTTTTTTTTTGAGAAACAAACACACACAAGAGAGAAGGAAAAGGGTTCTAAGTTCTAACACAAAAACACACCACAAACTCCACTCAAATATCATTTGATATAGAGTTAATTATTGAAACATGCCAACGCAGCACTTAGTGTATTTAAAGAGAACTGATTGGTAGCCATTGAACAATACATTTAATTCCTATAAAAAAATTACATTTAATTATTGAAAAATAGATCCTCTAATATATATATATATATAAACATGGGAACCAATGCTGCGGCACAGTATAAAGATAGAATTTCACGTTGAGCAATCGCGGTCGTATACTGATCTGCAAGTTTGTGGTGTGGGACAAGTTGATAATTTTTTCCAGCTAAGCAAGATCCATAACTTTTGCCTCTACCACAAGACGTTGATGGTTTTGTAGCTTGGAAGGCTTTGAGGGATAGGTATTTGTCGGAATAAGCACTTCTAGTTTCTGTATCCATAAAGAACTCAGAGTCTATGGCCTATGCATTCCTCAGCGAGACATTCATGCATAGAGCCCTAGTAGTGATAGGTGGTGTCGTTGACCTGCAATGAAGTACCTCTAAAAATAATTGTGTTCACACAGAACAGGATCACTAGGATTGGCATAGGGAATTTTCTCTTCTCATTAGCTTCCATTTCTATTTCTATTATACCTATGTTAGAAGGACTGAAGTCTTCCCTTTCTAATTCTATCTCCCCTTTCTAATTCTATTACTTATATGATACAGGCGGAAAGTCACAATAAGCAACTAACGTTTGCTTTAAGAAAAATAACATTGGATCCACAAGGATATTAAAAAGAGAGTTACTTTAATCCATCAAAAACATAGAGAGAAAAAAGTTTAAAATTTATTAAATTGAATCTAAACTTTCTTGGAGGTTACAAAACGTTTAAAAAGATAAACAAGTCTTAGGGCTATTAGGAGACGCTTAGAAAACCCTAAAACATGGCTAGGAAAACATCTTAAAACCTAATTCTCATTAAGCACGACATTAGGTGACAAAATAGGAAAAATGACAAAATTTTTTTTAGATAATTGCAAAATCAAATCCTACTGCCTCTAGGAGACCCAAAACAGACGGAGCATTATTTTTACTTTTACATTAAAAGTTATAATGGCCTATCAAAAAAATAAATAATAAAATTTATAACGAAAAAAGAAACTAAAAACGGAAGGAAAAAAAGAAGAAGAATTATGGGTCTAAAAGAAAGAATTTGCCCAAAAAGTGGTTTCGGTCGTGGCCAAAGATACCAAGTTTTGCTTTCAGTGTCGTTTTTCCTTCACGTCACCAACTTTTATGCAATTCTATCGCTCGCGTCGATGATTTCTACAAGCAATTTTCTACTTCTTGTATTTCTTATGCACTAACTTTTGACAGCCTCTCTGCTAGCTCAAGGAAAGCATGTGTTGTATGTTCCACATTGTTATATTAAGAAGATTGAAGGCTCAAATCTAGGTGACTATTTGTTGAGCATCCAAGATTTTTACTTTTCCGTCCACGTTGAGTTTATGAGAAAAACACAGATAGTTTGGGAAGGGTATTTTGTCTTTTTGTCACTTAGTGGCTTTTAAGTAATTTTGTTAGCTCCTGCATTGTATTTTGAGAGAGATAAAAAAGAGAGAAATTATGTTCGGTATTCATGTACAGTAGCATCCGGAATTCTATATATATATAAACTCATTTTACACTCTAAAAATTTACTTTATCTATTTTTGTATATACCATTTCACAACTCACTCAACATTTCATTTCTTAATTATTTCTCACATTTATTAATTAATTTATTATTTTCACTATCTTTTTCTCTCATCCTTCCAATCTGTCTCTTCTCTCTTGGTCTCTCACTAGAAGAAATCTGGGTTTAGGCGATGTTTGTAAAACATCACTAAAAACCCAAAAAACGTTGCTATAAATGCAAATAGTCTAAATTGACGTTTTTTTTTTTGTGACGTTCAAAAACGTCGCAATAGAGTAGTTGCTATAGGTCTATTGCGATGTTTCTAAAATGTAATTTGTCCATTTTTTTTAATTATTATTGTGAAGCACTTTTTATTTTTTATTTTTACGATTCATTTATTCTAGACTCTTTGGTTTTTGTACTTAACAACTCACTTGGATGAATATTTATGATGTGGTCCCACATTTGATTCTAAAATTAAGAAATAAAATTGTTTAAGAATTGAAAGCTCGAAATGTGTAAAAACACAAGAGCTTGTTTAGACCCCCAATTCAAATTACGGCTTGGTTGATTTTACACTAACTTAATACTAAGTGTGGAATAGTGTAAAAGCAAGCATACAAGCAAGAGAGTTACTCTAATCCATATTTAAAGCAACACAGCAGTAAAATGAAATGAACAAGAATAGGGAAGAGAGATGCAAACACAGATAACACCGAGACGTGTTATCGAAGAGGAAACTGAAGAACTCGGTGAAAAACCTCTCCGCCACCTTCCAAGCGGTAATCGATCCACTAGACAATCAGTTGGGATACATGGGTAAGCAAGAGACCCTCCAAGCCTAATCTACCCTCTGTACCTAAGCCCTCCAAGTTCCTACTCCAACAAGGCTTCTTGGAACCGTGTCTTGTCTAGCTCTCCGAATCCCGCAACAAGCTCCATGTTGCATTTGCCATCCTTAGCTTCTTCCAATGTTTCCCAGCAGCACCAAAACCTCACTGGACACTCTCAAAAGGTGTGGTAAGTGTTTGGGCTATTGACCTCTCAATGGTATGGAAATGGAGAGGTAGGAGACGAGAAAATTCCACAAACAAATGTGTAGAGAATTGTTGGTATAACAATTTCTAACTCTCAAGTGTTTTAGCTAGGGTTTTCTCTCAGAAGCTCTCCTTCACATTTGTGGGTAATATGGGTATATATAGTGAGGGTACGAAAGTGTGTATCAGACAGTACAAACTGGTAGAACAGAATGTCTCGCGGGTGTCTCACGGGAAGGCCTTACCCGTGAGATACTCGCGAGACAAAGCTGTCTCCATCTGTACAGACTCTTCTCATTCCAGTCATGTGCAGGACACATGCATCTTTTCACGGGATGCTTAGTCATGAGATACCCGCGAAAACCCTCCTTGCTTCAATAGCTTAAGTCTTCATACTCTCTCTCACTATCACACAACCCTTACAATAAATTCCCACAACAAATACATGGTACATAAGATTGAATAAAATTACAATCAAATTTGGCACGGAATAAAAGCCAACAAAATACAAATTTGTAAATTACAACTTTACAAGAATAAATAATTTAAGACATATGGTGCAAAATTGGAGTTCTAATTTGGAATTTTAATTTGAGTTTCTCTCAATTTTATCTATTATTATATATATAGATGAACTATCTATAACTTTAATGCCACTAATCTCAAAACAATATACGACATGGTTAGGTTGATACATTAAAACTGTTGTTTTGGAGTAATTATTAAGTACTCTCAGAGTACGAAAAATGATACTCTATCCTCTCACATTTACGGTGAGGTCTACCATGAATGTGAAAGAATGGAGCACAATTTCACTATATTTTGAGCGTACTTAATAATTTTCCATTGTTTTGTCTATTGCCAGCAAAGAAATTTTTTTTTTTCCTTTTTTAATTTGTAATAATTTTTTTCCTTTTTTTTTTCGCTTTTTATCCACTTTCTTCTCTTGCAAGAAATTTCTCATTTTTCCCAAAAATCAAACAACATTTTATGTGGAAATAAACACCTACAAAAATTTAAATCAAACCTTTAGATCCAATACACTCGGTGGAAACCCATCAATGAAATTAAACATCTTGAAAATTCAGTTATACAATATACAAACCCATCATTTTCTCAAAATATATATATATATATACAAACCCATCACCATTCACCAAAGCAAACCTTGTTTCCACGTGAACATCTCTCCATAATCATGGAAAACGAACCAAAAATTTATCCAAATGCAAGGCGCAATACTTTCAAGAAGTTGCAAATAGGAAATTTCAATGCTTTTACGGTTTACCTCGTTAGTTTGGGAGGATGGGGTTTTGAACCGGTGGGGGGCTCCTTATACTCATTGTCCTAATCGGCTGAATCATCATCATCAATGGGCCCATTTCATCGAAATAGTTCGGAGCTAAGTGATGAGGGCTAAACCTCACGCAATCACTCTTGTCAAACTCCAGCTCGACTCATACCTAGTTATTCTATGACCAGTGTGGCACTTAGTACACTCAAGCAATAGACACAAGCAAAAAGAATAGTGGAACACAAATTTTCTCTTGACAGTTTGTTATATTTCCCATAAGAGTGGTATCAAAATTTTTCTAAAATAACTTATTAACAAATGCTTTAAGAGTATCTATTAACTAAACCCATTATATATAGACCTAGCTGAGGCTTCATCCCAGCTTAATTATCATAGGTTTACAAGCAAAATTTTATTAGGTTAGCATTTTTTTTCCTTGAATGAAAACAAATTAAACAAACTAAAATAATGGTGAGTTTTTGGAATAGTTTACTTGGATGTGATGATAACAGCATATTACACTAGAAAATTGAGTTTGCTCTTCCTAGTATGACTTTTTCCATTATATTAAAGAACTTAAGTGGATAAGCAAAGTGTGATATTAGAAATATTACAAATTCTACCATATAAATCTTTTTAAATAAAGTGTTATCATTCACAAAAAGGTAATTTAGACAATCATTTATTATTTTGTTAAATTGACATTAATTAATCTATAATCATTTTATATAGAAGTAAAATTGCGAATAAACTTTGTAACTCAAAACTTATTAGCACCTCAATTTCCAAACAAGAAAAGCTTCTTATTCCATTCTTGACAGCAGGTCTTAATATGCTACAAAACATGCTAATTTAAGTTGTTAGATAACTTCCAAGTCAGCTACGTACCATGCATATTCCTTTTATCTTCCTTTCTGACTCATAAGCTCCGAGAAAACAGTTTCACGTATCAAATTGCTGCTATCTGAAGTCTCATTAGCAGAACTTTGGTCTCCATTGCTTGCAATGTTCACCCTGCAGCTAGTGCTTTCTCCATTTGGCCCACGTCCACCGCTACTAGTAAAGACCTCACAATCTTCAATTGCGGATCTTTGAAGGAACACTTTCTCAATATGGCCTTCAATCTCAAATATTTGTGCTCCACTATCCTTTTTGCTCTCCTGTAGTTGTAATGCAAATTCAAGACCCCAAACCACATCGTTCATTGACGGCCGTTTGATTCCATCATCAAGCAAACAGTTCACTGTAATTTCACCAAATTTTTTCAAACACTCCGGCACAATCTTACCTGATAGAAATGGATCAACAATCTGATCAAGCTTTCCATTATGATAGCATTGCCGAGCCCACTCAGCTAAGCTCACTCGCTCCTTGTCAACATTACGTATCAACGGTGGTCTTGCACATAACACTTCACACAACACCACACCAAATGAGTACACATCAGATTTTTCAGTCAATTGTTGACGCCGGTAATACTCTGGGTCTAAGTACCCAATACTCCCTTTCACCACTGTGCTTACATGGGTCATGGACACGCTAGTAGGACCCATTTTTGACAACCCAAAATCGGACACCTTTGCCACCCATTCCTCGTCCAACAATATATTTGTGCTTTTCACATCACGATGAATGATCATGTGCTTTGCACCCATATGAAGGTATTGCAAACCCCGAGCAGCACCAATACAGATTTGGAGCCGTTGTTCCCACGAAAGAGGTGGATTATCGGTGTTGTAGAGATGATCACGGAGGGTCCCATGGGCCATGTAATCATACACAAGGATCATCTCATTGCCATGGTTGCAATAGCCAATCAGAGGGACGAGATGGAGGTGGCGGAGTTGGGAGAGCATCTCAATCTCGGTCTTGAACTCGTGAGCCCCTTGTTGAGAACCCGGGTTCAACCGTTTAATGGCAACACAGGTCTCCCCACCATCAATGTATCCTTTGTACACATCACCAAACCCTCCGACACCTATGATGAAGAGCTTGTCGAAGTTGTTTGTAGCTGCTTTGATTTCAGACAGTGAAAAGCATCGACACAAATCAGACGGCAGAATTGTGCTGCTGCTCTTGGCATCCTTATTAACCCTCCTACCTCGTTGGAAAATGAAGAAACCGAGAATAGACAGAACAACTATGCCAGAGAATAAACCAACAACTATGGGAATTATTGTGGTGTGGTTACTCTTTACCTTCCTTGGTTGGATTGGAAAGGGAATCGCTACAACCTTTGGTGTTGGAAGTGGATCGGGGTTTGGCCCAGCGAGATTGTTAATGGGGTCACTGATTTTGAAGATTTCGAGCCCGTTCAAGATTGCATCGGAATATTTAGTCATCCTGTCATCTGGGTTTGCTTGCAGAGCGACAGAGAGGTTTAGTTTTTTCTTGTTGCCTTCACCAAACATCAGTACAGCGTAGTCTTTATATACTGGGATTCCATTTCCCCCGCTCCAAGACAAAACGTCTGCTCGTTCCTCAGCAATTTGATCAGCTATAAAGATGTAAAAATCTCGGTCTCCTTCTTTCGTGACCTCAACTTGAAACTCGCAAAAGTGTAGCCTTACTAGGTAATTAAAACCAGCGTCTACAGAGAATTCCCAGGTGAGATTGTTGCTCTTGTTTATGGTTTTGTTGGGTCCCATTGTTAGAGCAGTGATATAGACCTCTTCTGGTGCAGTGTAGTTAGAAATTTTACTGAAGCGGAGACGAATAGTTGTGTTTCTATCCACAAAGCCTATTTCAGAACTTGTCAAGTAAGCAGCATCGTCATCAGACCAGCTCCGGTACATGCCAGTATCTTCTGTGGGTGAAATCATTCCCCCACCAATGTTTAATCTATATACCGTCTCAAGAGCGTGGCTCTTTTCGACGGTATACGGCGTACTCTGGCCAATAATCTTAATTTCTGTACTGCCGTCTTCAGAGTAATAAAGATTAGAAGGCATTGAAACGAGTTCAATCCCGTTTATGAAAGCATATGCATCTAGATTACCGGGGCTTGGAGTGAAGGTTATGTTTAAGAATCGAGCATTTTCAACAATATTTACGCAGAATTCTCTTGAGAAGCCTTCTAAGCTAAGAACATCAGCATCAACAGTGAGGGCAGCGCTAAAGTTGCTTAAAAGGGTATAAGAGCCGGCTTTGACGGAGAAGAAGGCCTTAGAGCGGTCAAATTTTTGATATGAAGCTGGGAAAAAGTAGAGGCGAATGAAGAGTTGGCCTGGGGTGACAGAGAACATGTATGTGAATTCGGAGTAGGAGAGGCGTGCAGTGTAGTAGGGAATTGGGTCGACTTGAGTTGGTTGTTTAGCTGCTGTGGAGACTACCGATGAGTTGTTTTGAAGTTCAAAAGGCCCGAAATCGGAATTGATGTCTCCCAACCAGATCCGATTATCTCTTGCAGAAGTGTTGCCGCTGAAGCCACAGTTGAGTGTTATATTAATGGTCGGAGAATAAGGAGGCTGCAAGCCACTGGCAAGTTGGAGGAGGAAGAAGAAAAACAAGAGGTGGGGAGGGTTCCTCATTGCTCAGAGAGAGAGAGAGAGAGAGATGTTATGGAAGAGAATGATTAAGAAGAGAAGCTACATATTGATAGTATGTATGAAGGATATATCCTAAATGAATTGCAAGTCAAAGTAAATGCCTCATTGTTAGTAGTATTGTCGTAGGAGAGTTATATTATTCATTGCAGTCCACAAATGACATGGAGTAATACTATAGACAAACTCTTTTATCCTAAAGGTATGTTTTGATACCATTTATTGTTAGAAATTAAAAACTGAAAACTGAAAATATTGTAATAAAATAATTTTTAAATATGTGAATAGTACCATGAGACCTAATTTTAAAGTTGTTTTTGCTGAAAAAAATACTGTTCACAGGACCCACTAAAGAATGCAAGGACATAAACGCACGGACACAAACATTGTATCCAAACTCACACTAATATTTTTATAAATCATAGAAGTAGTAATTTTTACTAATTTTCATATGGGTCTTCCACTAATATTACATTTTTACTTATCAATAATAACTCACTACATCAACAATTTGTAAAATAGTTTTTAGTTTTAGCATTTTCCCGAGATCGAAAATATAATAAGTCATTTTGGAAAAAGTAATGCTATTACCACAAACTATTTTATTACATTTTTACAAATTGTTATTAGAACTAATTCTTACTTGTTTTTATCTAGACCTAAAACTAACATCACTTTTTCAACTTACTAATAACCACTCACAAGTCACAACATTTGTAAATTAGTTTATAACTCACATTTTCCTTAAAAAATTTACTATATGTGCAATGGAAGAATATCAAACCGCGACCCTCTTTGTATTCTCTATGGACCACCACAACCGTCATTAGTTCCAAGGGCTAACCGGTGCATATGAACACCCATTGATGCATGTCCACATATCGAATCTCAAGGCTTTTACAATGATGGAATCCTATGACGAATGGAGAACTTAAAATAGAGGTTCATCATATATATTTTTAATATAAAATTAAGTACTTATGCCCATGCCTAAAACCCTAATTAGGGCTAGGGTTTTTTCTTTTATAGGTGGAGTAAGTGGCTGTCCTTTGAACCCCAACTAGCCTTGAACACTTGGCCCAATATAAACTGTGAACATAAAATCTCAAATTTATTCTAGATTTTAGGTTTAAATCCAATGAGCAAAATATATTGTATGTTGTTTAAAGTACATTTTTATATACAAGAAAGTGCCCAAGCTCTACATTTTAGTTTCCAAGTTTATGCAGTTCGAAAGCTACTCGATTGATCAAACAGAGAAGTTTTGAATTGATCAAGCTTAAATTGAATCAACTGAAATGCGGCAAAACAGTAATGTGAATTCAACCCATCAAGTGCGCATGCCTAGGATTTCTTGCACTTAAGCCTAAGCTAAATAAGAAAACCCTAGAGGACATAAAAGAGACTTTTGGGGAGCTTCGCATTGTGCATCTTGGGGCTCTGGATGCCCTCAAAAGCAACCATATATCGGTTTTCAAGACAAAAGCTACATCAAGAACCAATATTGATGTTGCTCAATTTAACCAAGGGTTGTTCATAATTTATTTAATTAAAAAAATTGCCTTAAAATTGGGGCGAAACTACACTGTTAGTCCCTCAAGTTTACTCTATATCCACAATTGGTCACTCAAGTTTCAAGTGAGCACAATTGGTCCTTTAAGTTTTCAGAATAAGCAATATAAGTCATTCTATTAACTTCCGTTAGTAGTGTTGCTTACGTGGCTAACGGAATAATGACATGTCATTTTTTTAATGGCATAACATTTTTTTATTAAAAAATTTTAAAAAAAATGAATTTACACAAAAAAATATCTAACCCATTCTAATTCAAGTCTTAATCCTAACCCGGTACCAAATTAAAACTCATTTGCAATCTAGATGGAGTTTTTACCAAGCAAGAAGATTAGTCCCAGAAACAGCCGGCAATGATGGTTGTGCTTATGGGGGTGCCATGTGTGGCTTCTGGTGGGAAAGGGAAGGTCATAATTCAACTAGGAATAGCATTAACAAAACGCCAAATGTGTTAAGGCCAAAGGAGAACTTGCCTTCTTGTATTGTGATTTTTATTGAGAAACAATATGGATTTGGCAGATATGAATGCCATTTCTACTCATGAGCAAGTTATCACAGAGTTGGACAGTTGCTGAATTTTGCAGTTGTATGAGAGAAGCAAGGAGGCGAAGGCCACTGTCTCCAGCAAAGGGCAGCCGTGTTGCCAGTAGCTAGGGCTTGGAATTTTTCAATCTCTCTTTTGTAGGTTTGTGAATCAAATTGCAAATGAGTTTTAATTTGGTACTGGCTTAGAATTAAGACTTGAATTGGAATGGTTAGATTTATTATTTTTCGTGTAAATTCATTTTTATAATTTTTTAATAAAAAGAAATGCCACATCATTAAAAAAATGATAGGTCATTATTCCATTAGCCACATAAGCAATACTATTAACAGAAATTAACAGAAAGACTTATATTGCTCATTTTGAAAACTTGAGAGATCAATTGTGCTCACCAACAGTGTAGTTTTGCCTAAAATTAGTTAGCTAGTATTTTTAGGTCTAAAAAACTATCATCAAACAATTGAAATTGATTCAAAAACATTAGTGTATTTAATTGTTTTACAAGGAAATGATACTTTGATTCAATCTCTTTGAAAGGATCTTTGCTCCAAGAATCGTGCAAACAAAGCCTTGATTCAAAAATGAAATCTTCTCTACTTGGATTGGAAAATAGATCAAACAATCTTTTTAACAGAAATACAATAAATCTCTGGCTATGAGCTTGTTAAAGATGCATTGTTCTTCGCGTTCATGTTCTTTGAATGTTTTTATTTATTTTATTTTTCTGTGTTTGTATTTGAAGGCTTTTAGATGGAAGTTTTTCGGGACTTTGTAGACTTGAATCAATAGAGCTTCAATGATTTGGTTTTTTTTTTTTTTTTTTTTGCATGTAGAATTTATAGAGGCTTGGAGCTTGATTTTAGTAGAACTTTAAAACTTGGAATAATGATTTAAATGAATACTCTTAGAATGTTTTTCGAATTATTTTGAGGCATAAATGTTTTAGAGTTTTGACACTTAGTGGTTTCTCATGATGAATTTCACTCTAAATTAATATTTTTGAAGATTAGTGGTCCATGTTGATTGGCCCAAAATCGCAACAGTTCAACTAGACCTACTGTCTATCGATAATTTTCTATATTTTATTTCTTTTACTAGTGGTATTTATCAACTACAGATATCACAATTTTTTTTTTTTGCAAACACAAATATCAAAATTTAATTGGAAGACTTATCTAAGTGACCAATGAAGATTTTTTATTTTCCAATATAATGTCAACTAGAATGACGCCTGCCACCATTTGATGTATTATTCTTTAGAATTTCATTTAATTAATTTAGTGACAAATGTAAATTTAGGATTGGTTATTGATGTGGAAAACTGTATTTGGCTTAAAAAAAAAAAAAAAAAAAAAAAAACGCCACTTCATACAAATTAATGCTCCCTCAAGATTAGTACTGCTTAACATACTAATCTTACTCATATCACCCTTGTACCTAAAAGAAAAAATCCTGATTCTATGTCTCATTTTCGGCCTATAAGCTTATGTAATGTAATTTTCAAGATCATTTCTAAAGTTCTAGCTAACAGAATGAAGGAAATTATGGGGATGATTATCTCTGATTGTCAAAGTGCGTTTGTACCTGAGAGAGTTATCACAGATAATATTCTAATCTCCTTTGAAATTTTACACTACATAAAGACTAAAAGGAGGGGTAATACGTCACATATGGCCATCAAGATTGATATGAGTAAGGCATATGACAGAGTGGAATGGGATTATCTTAAAGCTCTGATGTTGCAGCTGGGGTTTCATCCCTTTTGGGTGGATCTAGTAATGGTGGGAATCACCTCAGTATCTTATTCTGTTTTAATGAATGGAGTGGCGTCTGGTTATATCTTGCCCTCTAGAGGTCTTCGCCAAGGAGATCCGCTATCTCCTTACCTCTTCCTCTTATGCTCTGAGGGTTTTACTGGTTTGATTCGAAAAGCTGCTCAAGCTAACTGTTTGCATGGTGTTAGAATCTCTAGGGGTGCTCCTACAATTACTCATTTGCTATTCGCTGATGATAGCCTTCTATTTTGCAATGCTTCCATTGAAGAATGTTAGGTTATTAAGGAGATCCTTTATATATATGAGATGGCCTCTGGACAGAAGGTAAACTGTGATAAAAGCTCCATTTTTTCCAGCAAGAATACTTCTATGGAGAAGAGGGAGGAAATTAAAGTGTTTTTCAATGCTACTTCCTCAGTAACCTTTGAGAAATATCTTGGGCTTCCTCCTATTATTGGTAGGGGTAAGAAACAGGCTTTTGCTGATATCAAACTAAAGGTGCAATCCAAACTTAGTGGCTGGAAAGGCAAAATGCTTTCTCAAGGAGGGACAGAAGTTCTGATCAAGTCCGTCGCCCAAGCAATCCCGGTATATGCTATGAATTGCTTTATGTTACCTGCTGGATTTTGTAATGAAATCAACTCTATGATGGGACAATTCTGGTGGGGCCAAAAGTAGGAGGAAAAGAAGCTTCATTGGCTTAGTTGGAAACAACTTTGTTTTTCTAAGAAGGATGGTGGGTTAGGTTTTTGTGATCTGCGAAGTTTTAATTTGGCATTACTCGCTAAACAGGGGTGGAGACTTCTACATTGTCAAGATTCTCTGTTTTACAAAGTGTTTAAGTCCAAGTACTTCTCAGATGGTTCATTCTTGGATGCGCCAATCCCATCTCATTCTTCTTATGCTTGGAGGAGTATCGCTCAGAGTCAAACTCTTTTGATTCAAGGAAGTCGATGGAGGGTGGGGAATGGAACTAAGATCAATATATGGCAAGATAAGTGGCTGCCTATGGACTTTAATCAGAAAGTCATTTCACCTCGGACTATTCTTCCTGCAGAAGCTAGAGTTGCAGACCTTATTGATACGTATTCTTTTCAGCCGAGATGGAAAGAAACCTTGATTGATTCTGTTTTCTATCCCTTTGAAGCTGACATCATTAAATCTATCCCTTTAAATTTCAGACTGCCTCCAGACTCCTGATTTGGACAAAAAATAAGGCTGGAAACTTCACAGTTCGTAGTGCTTATTTTCTTCAAAGGGAGTTGGAGAATGCTTCCTATGGCAACTTGGCATCTTCTTCACATTCAGGGCGCAAGCATTCTTTTTGGAACAACATCTGGTCTTCCTTGATCCCTCCGAAGATCAAATCTTTCATTTGGAGAGCATGTACTAACAGTCTTCCTCTTCGTACCAAGCTTTTTGATAAACGTATATCCAGCTCTTACTCCTGTGTGCTTTGTTCAGATGCAGCGGAATCGTGTAGTCATCTTCTCTGGGAATGTTCCTTTGCTCAAGCCGTTTGGCTTCAAGCTCCTTTTAGGAACTCTTTTGTGTTTCCCTTGAACATCCAGTTTATGGATATCATGGATGCTGCCTTGCATAAGTTGCACTCTCCGGAATTTGAAATTTTGTGTGTAGCGCTCTAGATGAAATGGACTTGTCGAAACAAATTCATCTTTGAAAACAAAACCCCCTGTTCAGATGGGTTGTGGTCTCGAGCTTCAGTGTATGTGATGGAGTTCATGGAGGTTAATAAGACTGGATTAGCAGTACCGATAGCACCTGACAGAAAATGGTCTCCTCCTCTTTCTGATTCAGTTTTCAAACTCAACCTTGCTCTCTCACAGTCTCGGTCCAAAGCTTCAGTTGGTGTAGGTTTCCTTATTCATAATTCAAAAGGGGAAGTGTTGGCAGCATCTTGTGAGCATGTCAGGAAAGAGCTGCACTCTCTGTGGACAGCAGCTGTGGTAATGGGTAAGGCCCTTGTGTTTTGTCTAAACACTTGCTTTTCCAAGGTCATTATTGAGAGTAATTTTGCTGAGCTAGTGGACTTCATTAATTCAGATAGAATCTGCACTCTAGAGGTGGCTTGGATTTTGGAGGATATTAAACTTATATGTGAACAATTTGTTAGTATATCCTTTGTTTCTGTTCCTTTAAAATGTAACTGTGCTGCTCTAGCTTTAGCTAGTGCTGCAAAAGAGAATGAGGAGGTTATTGTTTGGTTAGAAGAATGCCCCTACTTTCTCTTTCCCACTGTACAGCGTGATATTAATTAAATAAAGTCTACTATCGTTTCATCTCAAAAAAAAAAATGCTCCCTCAAGACTTGGATATGTCCACAATTTTGAGTGTAGAAAGTGAACAAGTCTCAAAATGCTTAATGTTAAATTTTATTACAGTACTACTTTTAGTCCTAACAAACTTTTTTTTATACGGGTCAAGACCATCATATTTAAGTGGTCAATGTTAATTGGGTTACTATCAATCTATATGTAATTTTATTTACCGCTCATGTTACTAAGAGGTAGCGAGGGTTGACAGATTTGTGATTTGTGCTGCCATTAGTACCCTTGACACCCCAAAAGATGAGGGGCAACATAAGCAACCTCAAACCTAATGTTAATATATTTTTTGGTAATTCGATAATTATAACAAAGATGGGGTTCAAATCATAAAAGCAGTGCCTCAAATGAGGGAGCCAAAAACATTCCCTTCTCTATTTTATTTTATTTTTAATTATTGCAACAAACCTTTAATTTTTTTTTTTTTTTTCACTTCTATTTATTCATTCCGAGAACAAATAGAAGTTAGTGTCCTTCACAACTTCAGGTCTTTCAATTGCAACGATCTATAAAAGAACGGCTCCTTCATGCATATGCTTTATTTTACGCGTGGCTTTGTGTTTGGTCACTTAGTTGACCTAGGCCTAATACCCAAGCCCATTAGATCGCGTTTTTTCCTTGTCAAAACCCACTTCTTAAAACTCGTCATCTTAATTACTCGCCAAACCACTTCCCCCAACCTGTATATGTGTGGAGTTGGCCCATAAAAGGAGTTGGTTGTTGTATGAGCTATTGAAAACAGCTAATACTTTTCACGTGTGAAATTCCAGGTCAATCAATCTTCTACATTTTTCTTTTCACAGTTTTTCTAATTTTTTATGGGGTACCGAATTCGTGTAACATTTAAAAAATTGAGAATTATATAGGCCAATGGTTTATACTTTATACCAGTGCAGCATATACTAATCTGGAATATAAAGATTACAATTGGCACGTAAGTTACATTTGTTAAAGAAAGTATTCTTATCTAAATTTGCCACTAAATTAAAATTGATCAGAAAACTTGGTGAATGTTATTTGTTGGGAAATTTAGACTCCGGTTGATAGAATTAACAAGTTTTAAACCCAAGTTGTTAATTAAATTTAGGGATAATTACACTTTACCCACCTGTGGATTGCCTCTAATTCGATGTGCCTACCCGTGGTTTCAATTTTGACACTTTACCCACCTGTGATTTCCTCCGTTAGTAATCCGTAACCCATCTCTCCCTCAGCCGTTACTCTAACACAAAATATGTAAAAATCAAAACCCCAAACGGATCAAAACACTCTCATTCCCAAAACTCACTCACTAACATGAAGAACATACACCTAGAAAACTAATACAAATTAAATCAAGCAATACCATCAAAGTACAAACACAGATCTATCAAAATACAACTAAAAACATAAGAGAAATAGGATCAACAATTTCCAGCACTTAATTTCTGAAGTTTTGATTTTCAACATCCAAGATCTCACTCACACAAAACCACTGTATATACATTAGCAGAACCCAAGGGGAGGATCGGCAAAGCTTGACCAAGGAATAGAGATATGAGAGAGGAAGGTTTCAAAGCCAAACAACAAACCCACCAGAAAAAATCACAACATCGTGAACAGTAGAATAAAAATTACTTGATTTGCTAGGTATAAAAGAAGTAAAGTGAAAATTTCAAAGCCAAACAACAACCCAGAACCCACGGAATCACCAGATCCGTCACCAGATCGGTCAACGATTTCCTACATCGAGCCTGGGTCTGATTGTGCAGGGCCTCCACACCACTGTGGTAGATCGAAGAGTGAGTTTGAGAGTTAGGTTTGGAAAGATCGGGTAGAGAAATGGAGAGATGGTGGTGGTTGGGGTTTGTCGCGAAGGAGCTTGGAAGCTTCAATTCTTTTAGATTCCAAAAGATCGAAGAGAGAGCGAGGTGTTTAGGCTGAGATCGGGTTAGGATAGAGATTCCGGTGAGAGGGAGGTTCAAGCTTGAGAACCACCATCTAAGGTGGTGTTGGAGCGGCGGAGATGAGCTGTGAGTGGTCGGCTATGGCTGGGTTTGGGGTTTGGAGAGAGATTGTTGAAGAAGAACAAGTTTGAGTGGTCGGCCATGGCTGGGCTTGGGGTTTGGAGAGAGATTGTTGAAGAAGAACAAGTGTGAGTGGTCGGCCATGGCTGGGTTTGGGGTTTGGAGAGAGATTATTGAAGAAGAACAAGTGCGAGTTGGCTGGGTTTGGGGTTTGGAGAGAGATTGTTGAAGAAGAACAAGTGTGAGTGGTCAGCCATTTGATTTTTTTTTTCTTTGAACAAATTAGTAACCATTGTGGTGAAAGAGAGACAACAAGGCAAATATATATTTGTGAAGGTTGATTTGAGTTTGATTTTTCTGGGTCTATGTTCTTCATGTTGTAAATTGTGTTATGCTTTGATTTTAATAAATTTCTTAGTACAGGCACAAAAAATAAGTATGAGGAAGAAGACGAAGAACTCTCTCTCTCATGGTTTTGCTTCATTTGATTTGTATTAGTTTGTTCTTCTCTCATGGTTTTGCTTCATTTGATTTGTATTAGTTTTCTGGGTTTATGTTCTTCATGTTTGTGTATGTTCTTCATGTTTGTGAATGATGAGAAACCAATACCATATTTTAATCTTGTTTTTCTCTTTTTTTTTTTTTTTGTTTTTTTGTTTTTTTTTTGTTTTTCTTGTTTTGGGAGGAGAGAGACATAAAATGGGTGTAAGAAGACTTATTTACCCATCTTTTTTAACAGAGGTGGGTTACGGATTACTAACGGAGGAAATCATAGGTGGATAAAGTGTCAAAATTGAAACCACGGGTAGGCACATCGAATTAGAGGCAAACCACAGGTGGGTAAGCTGTAATTATCCCTTAAATTTATTTTGAATAAATCTTGTTAAAACAAACTAACATTAATATCATGCACAGTGGAAAATTAAATAAGAAAAGATATGACCCAGGAAAACCAATGAAACAAACTAGTTTCACAGTAAAAAACCTAGGGGGAAACCTTCCCGAAAAGCAATCCACTATAATAAAGAGAAGTTTCAAATCTAATACTGAAGAGGTAAAAATTGGCATAACGAACCTTCGTTATGTTGGGCCTGACGGATCCTAGCCCATGGGCTGACGGGCCGACGGTTGGTAAGCCCAAGGCGCAGCAGAAACCTTGACTTGAAATACTTGCTACACACGCCTGAATTCTCGTAGAATCCTAACGGAAATAGGAATTCTAGCACGGGAAGGATTCTAGAAGATACACACATTAATGAAGATCTCTTTTATAAGGAAAAGTCTTGTCCATCACGTTTGGGATTGTTTAGGGAGACTTCTATAGGGAAAAGACTTCCGCACCAAGGAAGAGTTGTCAACCATCTACTACTATAAAAGCCCCAATATCCTCACTAGCCAAGGTACACATAATTCACCCTTCTCTAGCACTCTAGAGTTGTAAGAAGTTCTAACTTAACCTTCAGAGGGTACTTGGCCGGCACCACACCGGTGCTCTCTGCAAGGGTCCTCTCTTTTTGTGTTGTATAGGTGTTGTCTCGAGTACGTAGAATCGTGCAGCTCACTGGTGGTTCTTTCGGCATCATCAGTTGGCGCTGTCTGTGGGAAAACGAAGAGTTTAACCAGACTATCGCTTCTCGGACATAAGAGTTGCATGGTACTCACTCGCTCGATGGCTACCACCAACAACGTTCAAGGAGACGAGCCGCCAAGATCTACCCA
This sequence comes from Quercus tomentella, assembly GCA_028535165.1. NCBI lineage: Eukaryota > Viridiplantae > Streptophyta > Magnoliopsida > Fagales > Fagaceae > Quercus > Quercus tomentella. Next base: position 61,389,802 of record JAPQVY010000155.1, on the reverse strand, counting down.
TTAGAGAGGCAGGTCCAAACTCTCATGGCAGCAGTAGATCGTCTCACAAAACAGAACCATGATCTGGAAGTGCAGCTACGCCAAAGGGACGCAGGACATAACGTTCAAGAGGAAAACCAAGAAGGTACCAGTGCCGAACGAAGGGACCAAGAGAATCTAGAAGGCAGCAACGCCCCAAGCAGACCAGAGCGGCAAAACATGAGCCTTCCATCTCTCATGGATTTGGCCCCTCAACCTTTTGTCGCAGAGATGCAGGCGATGAAGGAACAGATGGAGGTCATGATGAATGCCCTAAAAGGACGAGTGTCAAATGATCTTGATGACCTAGTAAACAGAACTGACTCACAGTTCACTACCTCCGTCAACTCATTCCCACTGCCACAAAAATTTCGCATGCCCCAGATTGAAAGCTACGTCGGGGTCAAGGATCCCCTCGATCATCTAGAGACTTTCAAGACCCTGATGCACCTTCAAGGGGTACCAGACGAGATCATGTGTAGGGCATTCCCGACGACGCTGAAGGGCCCTGCGAGGATTTGGTTCAGTAGATTGACACCAAGCTCCATCAATACTTTCAAGGAGTTGAGCGCCCAGCTTACCTTGCACTTCATTGGGGGACATAGGTACAAAAGGTCCACCGCGTGCTTAATGAGCATCAAGCAGCGAGAAGACGAGACGCTGTGGTCCTACATAACTCGTTTCAACAAGGAGGCCCTTTCAATTGACGAAGCGGACGATAAGATACTCGTAGCTGCCTTCATTAACGGGTTGTGGAAGGGTAAGTTTTTGTTTTCTTTATACAAGAATGACCCAAAGACCATGTCTGATGCGCTCTACAGAGCCACCAAATACATGAATGCAGAAGATGCATTGATGGCTCGCGAGGAGAAGCCCAGGAAAAGGGAGAGACACGAGGACACACGACAGGATAGGGGGCGAAAGATTGCTAGAATTAGAGATCAACGAGATGAAAGGCGCCCCAGACCCCCCACTGGAAAGTTCGCCAACTTCACCCCATTAACTGCCCCGATAGATTAAGTCTTGATGCAGATCAAAGATGAAGGAGCACTGACGTTCCCTGGCAAACTAAAGGGAGACCCCAACAAGAGACAAAGGGATAAGTATTATCGCTTCCACCATGACCACGGGCACGACATAGCCAACTGCTATGATTTGAAATAGCAAATTGAGGCCCTTATTAGACAAGGGAAGCTACAGAGGTTCGTTAGCAAGGAAAGAACCGATCCACCCCAGGAGCAGGCCTCGCGACGGGAGAATGAGCGTCCTAGACCACCTATAGGGGACATAAGAATGATCGTAGGGGGCACAACCGCAGCCAAATCTTCCAAAAAAGCCCACAAAACCTACCTCAGAATGGTCCATAGCGTCCAGCTTACAGGATCCGTACCTAAGGTGCCGCGAATAGATAACCCCATTATCGGATTTTCAGAGGATGATACTCGGAGACTTCACCATCCTCATGACGACGCACTTGTGGTCAGCTTGCAAATAGGGGATTATAACATGCATCGGGTCTTCATCGACAACGGCAGCTCAGCGGACATCCTATACTACCCAGCATTCTAGCAAATGAGGATCGACAAGGAACGGTTAACCCCAACAAATGCCCCACTCCTGGGATTTGGGGGAACGAAGGTGTTCCCCTTAAGTGCAATTACACTATCTGTGACGGCAGGTGACTATCCTCAGCAGATCACTAAGGAGGTAACATTTCTCGTAGTCGACTGCTCGTCCCCCTACAATGCCATTCTCGGACAACCTACTCTCAATTCCTGGAAGGCAGTGACTTCAACATACCACTCGATGATTAAATTCTCAACGGAGTATGGGGTCGGAGAACTGCGAGGAAATCAAATAGCAGCACGGGAATGCTATATTGCCATGTTAGAGATGGAGGATCAACAAAAAATGATGTGTATTGGAGAACAACGAGCACTAGCTGAGCCAGTTGAAGAGCTGGAAGAGGTAAGCCTTGATGACACCCGGTTGGAATGGGCGACTAGAATTGGCACATTAGCTAGTTGGCCGGTGCGCCAAACGCTCACGACTTTCCTCAGAGATAACCAAGACGTGTTCGCCTGGAGTCATGAAGACATGCCAGGAATCGACCCCTCAGTCATGGTCCACAAGTTAAATGTGTCGCCCTCATTCCCTCCAATCCGACAAAAGAAACGAGTTTTCGCCCAGGAGCGGGACAAGGCCATAGTTGAGGAAGTTCGAAAATTACTAGAGGCAAGTTTCATCCGAGAAGTATATTACCCCGACTGGTTGGCAAACGTCGTCATGGTTAAAAAGGCCAACGGAAACTGGAGGATGTGCGTGGACTTCACGGACCTCAACAAGGCTTGCCTTAAAGATAGCTACCCACTCCCACGGATAGATACCTTAGTAGATTCGGCTGCGAGACACCAACTCCGGAGTTTCATGGACGCTTTCTCGGGCTACAACCAGATCAGAATGGACGAATCTAACCAAGAGAAGACCTCCTTCGTTACAAGCCAGGGATTATTCTGCTACAAGGTGATGCCTTTCGGACTCAAAAATGCTGGGGCAACATACCAAAGGCTAATGAACAAGATGTTTGCACACCAGATTGGCAGGAACGTACAGGTTTATGTTGACGACATGTTGGTAAAAAGCTTGCATGAAGTTGATCACCTAGACGACCTTAGGGAGACATTTGACACACTCCGATCATTCAACATGAAGCTGAACCCAAACAAGTGTGCGTTCGGAGTAAAGGCCAGGAAATTCTTGGGCTTCATGGTGTCCCACAGAGGAATAGAGGTCAACCTAAAGAAGGTACGGGCCATAATGGAGTTAGAGCCACTAAGGACGGTTAAGGAGGTCCAAAGTTTGAACGGAAAGGTTGCAGCCCTTAACAGGTTTGTTTCAAGGGCGATGGACAGATGTCTACCCTTCTTCCGCACTCTAAGGAAATCATTCGAGTGGACGGACGAATGCCAGACGACATTTAACGACTTAAAGGCATACCTCTCATCTCCACCGTTGCTCAGTCCATCCATGTCGGGAGAAGTGCTTTACCTATATTTAGCTATTTCACAAGCTGCTGTAAGCGCAACTTTGGTAAGAGAGGAGGACGGATCCCAGAAACCAGTCTACTTTACTAGCCGAGCACTCCGAGGGGCAGAAGAAAGGTACCCCCAGGTGGAGAAGTTGGCTTTCGCGCTGATAATCGCGGCGCGAAGACTTAAGCCATACTTCCAAGCACAAACCATCGTTGTCTTGACGAACAAGCCCTTGAGAAAAGCCATGAGTAGCCCAGAAGCAGCAGGAAGGATGGCTTTGTGGGCGGTAGAGCTAAGCGAGTTTGACGTTCAATATCGCCCGCGGACGGCTGTAAAAGGGCAGGTAGTAGCTGACTTCATCGCCGAATTCACTCTCGGAGACGAACAGGTCGCAGAGGAGAAAAGACAATGGAATATCTATACAGACGGATCTTCAAATAGACAAGCCGGAGGTGCAGGCGTAGTGATCCAAACCCCAGAAGGAGATAAGATCCAATGTATGATCCAACTGAATTTCCCCACAACCAACAACGAGGCAGAATATGAAGCCCTGGTGGCAGGGCTAGACCTCGCAAAGGCTGCGGGTGCGGAAAACATAGTCGTACATTGCGATTCACAGGTGGTAACGAGTCAGATCAATGGCGACTACGAGTGCAAGAACGATAGAATGAAGAGGTATCTAGAAGAAGTAAAATACCGAATCGGCGACCTCGAAGTCAAATTCGTTAAAATCCCAAGGGTAGAAAACGAATGCGCCGACCATCTAGCAAAAGTTGCATCGACCGAATTTATGCTTGTCCCCGAACAGGTATTATCATTCGTTCAACTATCCTCACTTATCGATGACGGAATAAGTATGCAGGAAATAGACTCTGGATGCAATTGGACTACGCCATTGATATCCTACCTGAAAACCGAGGTGTTACCGGACGAAAAAGGGGTCGCAAGAAAATTGAAGGTCCAGGCATCACGGTTTGTGCTGATGAAAGATGTCTTATATAAAATAGGGTTATCTCGACCATACCTGAGGTGTTTAGGCCACGAGGAAGCAACTTACGTAATGAGAGAAGTGCACGAGGGTATCTACGGAAACCACTCAGGCGCGCGGTCATTAGTACACAAGTTGATCCGAGCAGGATATTACTGGCCTACAATGCTGAAGGACGCGCAAGCTTATGTCAAGTCCTGCGACAAGTGCCAGAGGTTCAGCAATTTCATCAGACAACCGTTCGAAGAACTGACCCCCGTGACGACACCCTGGCCGTTCGCACAATGGGGACTAGATATCATGGGCCCATTCCTGACGGCGATCAGGCAGCTAAAATTCCTGGTAGTTGGCATAGACTACTTCACTAAGTGGGTAGAAGCAGAAGCCTTAGCCACCATCACGGAGAAGAACATCCGAAGTTTCGTCTGGAGAAATATCATATGCAGGTACGGGATACCTAGAGTACTGGTCTCTGACAACGGTAAGTAATTCGACAATAGCGCGTTCAGAGATTTCTGCTCGGAGCTAGGGATCAAGAATCACTACTCGTCGCCCGCACACCCACAGGCAAACGGGCAAGTCGAAGTCACGAATCGGTCCTTGCTCAAGATAATCAAGATCCGACTCGAGGGGGCAAAGGGTATTTGGTCGGACGAACTACCAAGCGTCCTATGGGCACACCGGACCACGGCAAGAACACCTACTGGAGAAACTTTCGACTTGCATATGGAAGTGAAGCTGTCATTCCCGCAGAAGTGGGGCTCACAAGCTACCGGGTGGAGAGCTACGACGAGGATAAAAACGAAGAGGCCATGTGCCTCCAGCTCGACCTAGTGGACGAAGTCAGAGATGCAGCAGAGCAGAGGTTAGCGCATTATCAGAATCTCATGGCAAAACACTACAACACCACAACACCAAAGTGAGACATCGGGACTTTCAGGTCGGTGATCTTGTACTACGGAAGGTAATGGGTGCCGCTAGAGATCCTTCGCAAGGAAAGCTCGGCCCCAACTGGGAAGGACCCTACAGGATCGCATCATGGCAGAGGAAGGGTACCTACCACCTCGAGACACTGGACGGACAGAAACTTCAACACCCATGGAACACGGAGCACCTACGGAAATACTATCAGTAAAAGACAACATGAAAAACAACGACGCCATTTCCAGTTTTTAATTTTTGCTACTATTATTAATTTTATTTCTACTACTATACTTCGAGTGTCTTTTTAAGCCCAAGGGGGCAGGTACTTTTTATTTTTGCTACAATACGTCAAGTATCTTTTTAAGCCCCAGGGGGCAGGTACTTTTTATTTTTGCTACAATGCGTCAAGTATCTTTTTAAGCCCAAAAGGGGCAGGTACTTTCTACTTGCTACAATTCTTCGAGTATCATTTTAAGCCTAAGAAGGCAGGTACTTTTCTACAAACATACGAATGCTCACTATCTTTTCAAAAATTCGTAACAAGTCCACAAGCTGGACGAATCATCCTAGATGGATGAAAATAAAATCCATGAAAATGGACGGATAAAGTCCATAAACTGGACAGATCATCCTAGACGTTTGACAATTCAAAATCCATGAAAATGGACGAATAAAGTCCATAAAGTGGACGGAACATCCTAGACGGATGAAAATAAAATCCACGAAAATGGACGGATAAAGTCCATAAACTGGACGAATCATCCTAGACGAATGAAAATTGAAAATCCATGAAAATGGACGAGTAAAGTCCATAAACTGGACGGAACATCCTAGACGGATGAAAATTCAATATCCATGAAAATGGACGGATAAAGTCCACAATATGGACGGATCTTCCTAGAAGTATGAAAATTCAAAATCCACAAAGTGGACGGATCACCTATACAGTGAATTTTTTTTTTTTTTTTTTATTAAAAAGTCCACGAAGTGGACGAACCACGTATAGGGTGAAAACTATCATTAAAATCTACAAAATGGACGTGTCACCCTAGACAGGTGATATTCGAAGTCCACAAAAAATGAACAGAAAGGCCGTCAAACTTAAAGATCACCCTGACGGATGAAAATCTCTTAAAGCCTACAAAGTTAGATGGTTAATACGGATAACAACATAAATGGACGGATGAAACTACGTAAATGAACGGATAAACAACAAGTTCTTTAAGAATCACATAAATGGACGGATACAAGCCCACCAATTACCTAGATAAATTCATAGAGTGTGCAAAGATAAACAGTTCTACAAGGACGGAGATTTATACATCATCCAAATGATAAAAATAAAGTTGGCATAAAAATTGTTAAATAAAGCAAATTCCATTGACGGATAAAACCCTCAGGGGGCAATTGTTCAAAATACACGAAATTCCTGACGGGTTGTTCTCAAACAAATATATATATATATATATATATATATATATATATATATATATATATATATATGTATGTATGTATGTCCACTATTCAGGGTCGGCATCTTCAACATTATTTGCTGGAGTTGACTTTCCGTAGCCTTGAGCTGCTCCCTTAGCAAAAAGGTCATATGTATTCTTTGAGGCGACGGGCATAGCGGACGTCTGGGCTTGATCGTCAACGTTTACCATGGACACATCCCGGGCAGGATAGGCTTTCTTGACTTGACGGAGCGCATCATCAAAACCTTGCAAGAATGTGTCTCCTAGCTCGGCCAACAAGGCGTTGGAATCGCGGTATTCTCGAACTGCTACCTCCTTAGCCTGACAGAGATTTTCCTTTAGGTCTTGGATCTCTTTATCCTTGATCTCCAAGGATTTTCTCGCCTCATCTGTCTTTTGCTCAAGCTCCTTCCTCACCTGCTCTAAAAGGTCAAACTTCTTCTCCATAGTGGACTTCCACTTGTTAAGTTGACCCAGCTCATCCTTCGTTTGCTCTGCCTTTGCTCGAACACGTTCCAGAGCTGCCTCTCGATTAAGGCACTGATCCATCAAGCCTTTCATCATAACCAGGGACTGAAACAAAAAAGTTAGTCAAAAACTAGGTGGAGCGGATGGACGATTAGGCGACGGACAAGAATTACCTGCACAACAGCAAAGAGACCCGTCTCCCCCATGGCCTCCGTTGAGTGATTGCTCAAATCCTCGTAGTCCTCCGATGTAATGATAGATGAAAGCTTCTCCAGGGCATATTTTGAGTCGTCACGAAGGAGTGGGGGTGGTTTCTCTTCATTGGTGGACGGGGCCCTCATTAAGCCTTTGCCTTTCCCATGCTTTGTTGGGGTGACGGTCGTCACCTTCTTAGCCATTAATCCCACGACGAGTTCCAGAGGGACTTTTTGTTGCTTATGAGGACGGTCCCCTTTGAACTGTGGTTTCCTTTTTATTGACGGAGCCGTCCCCTTGGGAACCACCTCGCTGGACTCCTTTCTTTTGGCAGCATTGGTCTTGATCAGAGCCCTCCTCTTAGCATCGTCCATCTTTGTAAAGAAAAAAAGAAAGGACGGATGCAATTATTAGCTTAAAATTAAATCTATTTATGCAAAGTAAAAGTTGACGGACTTACACGTCTGTGTATTTGTGCGTTATATTTGACGGCTTCTGGCGTGGGTTTAGGACCGTCATAGTACCAGTGAATTGTGTCTGGATTTACTAACTTTGCCCAAGTCCTTTCCTCCAGCTTGGTCTTTGAAAAAATCTTCTTAAGAAAACTAAACTCTTCAATATTAACTTGGGGACGCCGACTAACTGCAAACAGAAATGGACGGTTAAAATAGATGAAATTATAACTGAATCCATATAAAAGAATCAACAAAATGGGACGGATGCATACTGGATGGATTTAATACTCCCCAGGTTGTGTCGACGGGCATATATTCCGTCTCCCCTGGACAACCCATCCACTCGTTACCCTCTAAGAAGAAGTAACGACTCTTCCAGTCTCTATTTGAGTCGGGTGTTTCAAAAATAACCTTCAACAACGGACTCCTACAGGCAAAACTATACATCCCCTTTGACCTGTCTATTTCATCTGGACGGTAGCAATGAAGGAATTCACGCACCGTTAGCCTCCTAGCTCCGGCTGTCATAGCACCATAAAAAATATCCATTACTATGAAGACCCTCCAAGCATTCGGAGATATCTGGGTGATGGACAGGCCCGAATACTTTAGGAGCTCTCTATGTAGGGTACTTAGTGGAAACTTGAGACCCGCCTTCAACATCTGTTCATACACTCCGACACCTTCTACCCCCTTGTAGTAACACTTCTCTGATATATAGGGCAGATAGATTGGAATGTTATCTGGAATTTGAAAATTAGCCCTAAATGTTTTGAAGTGTTTCTCCTTGATGACGGATGTGAAGTTATGAACCGTCCACTCTGGTAGCATGATGAACTCCCGTGGTCCATCAGTACCAGTGACGGATCCTAATGTTTGATTCTCTCCGTCATCAGAAATATCTTCTAGTTCAGCCAACTCCATATCCTCATTTGTTGAGGACGAGGAAGAGGCGGACGGACTCCTCTCTTCGCCTGGACTCTCTTGGTCTTTATGACTAGACGGGTATACTTCCTCGTAATCCGCCCCGTCATGAACGACCGACTGATTACTTGAAGCACTAGACATCTCCTACACGTGACGACAAAACCTAAGACTAACGGGTCTAGAAGTACTGGCGGGTGCATATAAAAAAGTCTAAGGAAACAAAAAATACATTTGCAGTACTTAAGAAAATACTCACCAAGTCTAAATAAGTGAAGATCGACGATTGTCTCAATGACGAGTACAAATATGTGACAGATCGCTCTCTGACAAGGTTGACGATTGCGCTCTGACAATATGTTTTAGTTGAAAAGTGGAGAAATGAAAGAGGAGAAGTGTGATATATATACACGAAATGCACGGGAGACGAAGCGACGATTCGATCCGGGTGAAAATCCAATCAAAAAACAACACGTGTCCTACCCTATTATTGCTTGACAACCTGTCAACAATGATCGCAGTTCACGTCGTCCTCTTTGAGAACCGTCAAACCTAGAAACATTAAACCGTCAACCCCAGAATCCTTAAACTGTCAACCCCAAGATTATTGAACTGTCACCCTATGGGTCCTTCTATCAAGCATGACGGACCATAGGGTGAAGGGGGCAACTGAAGAGGTAAAAATTGGCTTAACAGACCTTCGTTATGTTGGGCCTAACGGATCCTAGCCCATGGACCGACGGTTGGTAAGCCCAAGGCGCAGCAGAAACCTTGACTTGAAATACTTGCTACACACGCCTGAATTCTCGTAGAATCCCAACGGAAATAGGAATTCTAGCATGAGAAGGATTCTAGAAGATACACACGTTAATGAAGATCTCCTTTATAAGGAAAAGTCTTGTCCATCACGTTTGGGATTGTTTAGGGAGACTCCTATAAGGAAAAGACTTCCACACCAAGGAAAAGTTGTCAACCATCTACTACTATAAAAGCCCCAATACCCTCACTAGCCAAGGTACGCATAATTCACCCCTCTCTAGCACTCTAGAGTTGTAAGAAGTTCTAACTTAACTTTCGGAGGGTACTTAGCTGGCACCACATCGGTGCTCTCTGCAAGGGTTCTCTCTTTTTGTGTTGTGTAGGTGTTGTCTCGAGTATGTAGAATCGTGTAGCTCATTGGTGGTTCTTTTGGCATCATCAAATACAATTCATTTGTCCCTAGACTCTACAATTCCTGTAGATAAACTTACAGCAGAAACTTTCTACCGCTTCAGAACCTCTGAACTCTTCAATATATGAACGCTACCCTTTTTGCACGAATCCCAGTACGTAACTAACCAATGATGCACGGCTCCCAGTACGTGACTAACTCACTAACTTGAAGAATATGTTGGTTACAAAGTTCTTCACTTCATCAACAATGAAGATCAAGAAGCACTTGGTTACAAAACCCTAAGGCGCAAAGACACAGTAGCTTCTTTAAGAAAGAATAAGGCATCAATCACTTTTTGCATATGTTCTCCATGTATTCTCTTATGTGACGGCTTTTAAAATAAGCCTTATATATGTCTAGGGTTATGAGAAAAGAAACCCTACTCATACATGTCAACATGGGCCAAAAATCAAATTTGAAAATTCTGATTTCGTAATTCTCGATAGATAGTATCTGTCAAGCAACTGTCGAGATCTCGATAGATACTATATGTCGAGCAGTTGTCGAGACCTCGATAGATAGCTATCTGTCAGAAATCTATCCAGTTCTAATGAACAACCTTTCTTCACTTATTTCTTAGATAGATTTGCATGGCTTCAATACTAGACTTGAACTCTTGTTCTTTGAAGTATTAAACACATTCTAGATCTACCCAATTATAAATAAAGTGCGTTTTTTCAAAGGATTAGCCAATTACATAAAATATGTCCTTAACATTATTGGAGTGAAATTTTTTTGACAATCCCTTAGACGGAGATTACTTGATCTTCAGCAATTGGAATAGAGTGTTTTTTTGGTAGAAACAACATAAAGATCAAAGCTCTTGAACAGAGATTACTTGATCTTCAACAATTGTAACCCTCAATGTAGAACCTTATTGCTATAGACTTTGTGCAACAAAAATATGGATGAATGGAAGGTAAGATAGGAAGTGATTCGAGAGCCGAAATTGTAAGAGCTTTGGTTGGAAGTAGGGGATAGAAACACATTTTTTCATCTCTCTCCATGATTATTAGGAGGAGAAGGAATTATGTGGACAGTATCAAGGTGGATGATAATCTTTGAGTTAAGGATTCTAATGAGATAAAGTAGTACTTCATTTCCAACTTTAGAGCATTATAATGAGTGCAGCAAATCTCAATTGCCAGAGGATTTGGAGGGCATCACCTAAACCATGTTTCCAAGATATTGACAATGAAGAGATATGTTGGATACTTACGACAAAAGAAATAAAAGTCATTGTGTGGGAAATAAACTCATTAAAAGCTTTGGGCCTTGATAGAAATAAGTTGCTTGGACACAGACACGGATACGACATGGACACGGACACGGACACGGGGGTACAACAATTTTTGAAAAATAAGGATACGATACGGCGTGGACACGGCAATTAAATAATTAATTAAATTTTATATTTAGGCATATTTTTTAATATTTTTAGACATAAAATACGTTTATGTCTAGAATTTAAATTATGTAAGAACTACAAATAAGTAAACTAACACCAAAGTAGTACAATAAAACAAAAAGGCTGGCCACACAAAAACAAAAATCACTAAATTCATAATAAACATTATAATTTAATAAATTTATAAGGCAAAAAGCTGAGTAAAGAAACAAAATATATATATATATATATATACACACACAGAGTATAACACAGTGATAGTGAGAGTGGGATTAAAAAAAAAACAGTGAGAGAGAGAGAAGAGAAGAGGTCGGACATGTTGGTCCTGTCCACGCCGAGAGAGAGAGAGAGAGAGAGAGAGAGAGAGAGAGAGATAGGAAGGCACGGCGTCGACGACTACTGTCTATGGAGCTCGCCGACTCGCCAATTGGCCCGATCTAGCACTGGCAAGGGACAGAGGGTAGTGGGCAGAGGCCAGAGGGAGGGTTAAGCTGTTGGTTTCAACTTTTTTGTTTTAGGGTATATCACAAAATCAACGGTAATGATTTGTCCATCTATCAAAATCTGTGATTTTCTTTTCTTTTCTTTTCTTTTTCACTGTTGGCGTGTCCACCGTGTCGGAGCCGTATTGGCGCCGTGTTGGAGAAGCGGGAAAAAAAAAAGGACACTGCTCGAACACCGGAGACCGGCAAGTCGTACCGGTATCCATGTCCAACGTGTGTCGGACACCGATACGTTGCCAAAAATGGCATGTCGGTCATAGAATGCCTATTGGAAAAGTGATCATTGTTAAGATCATTGCTTCAACCTTGTGCACCATGTTGGAAAAGTGATCTCTCACTATCAAGCTGATTTAATTCCTTACAGATCCAAGAATTCCGTAATAGTTCAGGAGAGTGTATAAATTCAAAATGAGAAAGAAAGGGAATGGCATGTTGGGAGTGAAATTGGACATGCAAAGGGATTGTTGGATGTGCTAACAAATTTTGGCTTTAATGAGAAGGTCACTAAACTATACTAAATTGCAATTTTCACTCTTAAAGTTTGAGTTAATTTTGATTTTGCTCAAAATATTTAAAATTTTGGATTTAGATCCCCAATGTTATATAGTTTTGGTTCATCCTTTTGTCTTTGTCAATAGTTGAGGTGGCTATTAAGTGTCACGTTAGTTCAAAACAACGCAGTTTAATATGCTAAAATTAAGTTGTTTTGGTATTTTGGAATCCTAGTCTGACTAAGGTAAATAGTTTGTTAAATCTTATATTAGGGTCAATGAGAAATTTATAAACACCCGATGGATCATATAAAGCTTTAGGGGTTTTAAGGATTCTGCTACGCTTTTGATTTCTATAAAGATCTCCATTGAAACTTACTATTCTTAGTGTTTAATATCCATCAAAATTACATAAAATAAGGTTTAGAAGGTTGCAAGATTCGCTATTGGGTGCTACATTAGAAAAATTTAAGAAAACAGTCAAAGTAAGAAACTCTAATCATGATAGGATATGTTTAGTTGACTCTTTTGTATTTTCATTTTGCTTGATTTATGAAGTTTTTGGGGGATTTATTCCTAGATGTATTAGGATTCAATTTACTCGAAATAACTTATGAATAATATAATTTAATAAAATCTTAAGGGAGAAATTGATTAAAACTAGGAAAGAGATTATGTCTAAAAATCTGGAAGACTTGACTTTTCTGGTCTGTATCCTATGTAACACTAGTTAGTAATGGAATTTCTCATTGAACATTTGGGTATATAGAGTTTATATATTGAAATTTAATTCTGTAGAATTGCGTAGTTTTCCATTGTCAATGCTGAGTGCACTATATTGATCCCTTAATTAATGTGACTCAAAGTATTGATTTATGGCGTAACATTTTGCATTTGATAAGATTAAACAAATTAGATTCACACTCATGAATATGAGTAGGTTTCTTTACTTGGCTATCGACTTTGGATAAATTTTGGGATTGACAAAGATGTTTCTAAGTTAAATTAGAGGCTTCTTATGTGGTTGTTAATTGAAAAATGTGTGATTGTAGTGGCTGGACAAATTAGATTTTTAAGGCTTTGAAGAAGTAGGAATGTTAAACAAGGAGACACTATCTAGTTTTTGGATACATTCAAGGAGATGATAAGAAAGCCCTCATTTAAGGGTCCTTTTATCAGCTTCTCTCTGTCATGTCCTCTCATATCTCGATCAAGAATGTTGGAAAAAGTGCCCCTCTCATCTTTACCAGCTGTATACACGTGTGAAACTCGCATCGAAAAAATTTGGATATGTTTTGTATATTAGCTTTGGATATGTTTTTTAAAACTTCGATATTTTTAAGAGTTGTTATCTTCTCAAAATGGGTTCAGAAAAGTTAAATGAAATGGCAAAAGTAATGTGTTTTAAATAACATTAGTGTTTACAGAACATTTAGGGTCTTAGTACATATATTTAAACATAAGTTTTTAGTTTTTAAACAACACTAGTCACATACTCGCGTGTTGCACATGATAATTTTTTTAAAATGGCCTCATTAAATATTTTATTAATACTATAATTTTAGTTATTAGCCATTGGTTTTTTATTCGTTTTTAAGTTAATAAAAACCTTAAATATACCTTTTTTTTACCTTTACATACACATACACACACACACACACACACATATATATATTGTAGGGACACAGTTTTTGGAGCCCAGACCCCTATCGTGCGAAGTCTTGACCCAAAAAGCCCAACACAATGAATTTTGTAGAGTATGGGTTAAAGAACTAAGTTTTAAATAAGTTAGACAGAGGCTTGCAGGGGATAAAGGTACACATGGACAAGAACAAAAGTCATTATGTTAAAAATCTCACAGTCCGAGGAGATTCAGCATTTAATTTATGTATACAGACCAGTACATTAGGATTTCTTTGCATGCCGCAGTGTTCTCCCTCTTTTTCTATGAGGGTTTCTATACATTATATAGGCCTTGTCTTATCATCTGGGCTTTACACTTGTTGATCATCCAAGCTCTCACTTGAGCATCCATCCCATCAGACACCTCCTTCAATCCTTTGTGAGTTGTGGTAGCCAAGGTAACACTGTTCAGGGTCTTCTCCACATTAATGCGGCCAGGAAAGTAGTTGTAGTGCATTCAATGTGATGGTGGTAGCTTTTGCTTAGATATTTTGTGTTTCCTTCCTTTGTACATATTTAGGGAACGGGCTTCCATGGCTTGGACGTACGTCCGCTCTAGACTTTTAGTGTCCGAGGAGAGATTCCTCCTCAGAACTTTTTTCTTTATTTCAAGTGATAGCCTTAACACGAATTGATTAAGCCACATTATCTCCTCGGATGGGCTGGTGTCCTCGGACGGGCCTAAGGCCCAACTTGTTACTTTGGGCCATAGTCCCCACATATATATATATAGTGAATCTTTACATATACCTTTAAGAAAACTCTATATATATCACTTTTTTGAATGCATAAAATTATAGTGGCTAATTAATTTTATATATATTTTTTTAGTGATCTCATTTGTAACACTTCTTACCATTATCATATATTTACTAACTGGTGATTTGCATAACAAAGATGATAAATGAGAGGTAGCATTGTTCATTAGATTTTCGAAAGTAATAGTGTATGAAAATTATATATATATATATATATATATATATATATATATATATATATTATAAATAAGGTTAAATGAGATGTCAAAAAATGGATTTTTAAATTTTCTAACTTTATTTCTTATGTAATTTCTACTACTATCAGAGAACATCTCTTTTTTAGTTATGATTAATATGGTTTCCATAGTTAGAGTTTGATTAGTTTTAAATTTAAATTTAGTACTATGATTGTATTTAATTGTTGATTGTTAATTTAATTTTTTAAGTGAATTTAACAGTTTATGTTACAATACTGTAAAGTTTTTAATGTTTTTCACACGGTAATCTCTATTTTATTTTTTACTTCTCCTTACAACCTTTTTGTTTTCCAATCAACGATTACTAATTGACATTTGATTTTTTTTCTTTATCTACTCTTTATTACTTTGTATTGGTTTTTTTTCTATACCGTCTCTCTCTCTCTCTCTCTCTCTCTCTCTCTCTCTCTCTCTCTCTCTCTCTCTCTCTCTCTCTCTCTCTCTCCATTGGCAACCTATTGTTTTCCAAAATTTAATAATGATTCTATGACATTAAATATGCATTATTAGTTTTTTTTTTATTTTTTAATTTAGTGTTTCTAACTTGATTTGTTTTGCATTTCATTCTTCCTTTGATGCATTGGGTGTGAGAATGAGTGTTTCCCAAGCATTACTCCACTTAATGTGGACAATTTTATTTATTTAATTTAGGCAAAATATTATATTTAAATTTTTTTTAAAATAAAAAAGAAGTGGAAATACAAATAATTTAATGATATATATGGGGGATGTGGCTGAATTTAAATGTTAAATAAAATGATATGAGAAAAAATAAAAATAAAATACATAACAATAAACACTAACTTATCCAAATAATTCTATGTAATATAATAATAGTACATTCTTATATACTATTTTTAATTATTTATAATGCAATATGATAATATTTAACAAGGTCATAAAAACATAAAAAAAAAATACAAAATACAAAATCTTAAAATACAAAACTAAATCCCATCAACCAAAATAGAGTTCTAAAGAATACAAAACTTTATCAAGCTAAAATAGAGATGCAAGAAAAATAAAAATAAAAATCCACCAAAAAATTGAGGGAGAAAGAGTGGGAAATAGCCACTTTTTTGTGAGAGAAAATTATGTAAAGAATGGAAAAGTGAATGACAAATTTATACTAAGAGGATGATAATAAAAAGAAACAAAATAAAGGAAGATAAAAGGAAAGAGGCAAAGTGATATCAAGGTAAAATGTTTGCGGAGTTGAAAAGGTAAAGAGAAGGAGAAAGGTTCGAGAAAGTGTAAATGTTAAAAAAGAAAAAATGAGTACAATTTGATGAGCACAATTTTCTTTTATTTGAATTTAAGTAAAATATTACATTTTTTATTTTTTAAAACAAAAAGAGAGAGAAAATATAAATAATTTAACAATAAGGAGGATGTGGTTGAATTTCAATATTGAGTAAAATAGAAGAGAAGAAAAAAAATAAGAAAAATTAAAAGATATAACAACAAACACTAAATTATCCAAATTATGCTATGTAATGGAATATTATTTTATTTTTATCTACTATCTTTAATTTTTTATAATGTAATCGGATAATAACTTAAAACACAAAACTAAATCGTATCACCCTAATTATCAACCTAAAGCGAAGATGTAATAAAAAATAAAAATCCACCAAAACATTGAGAGAGAGAGAGAGAGAGAGAGAGAACCTTTTTGTGAGAGAAAACTATGCATAGAATGGAAAAGAGTGACAAATTTATAGTAAGAGAGAAGAGATAAGAAGAGACAAATAAAAGAAGATGAAGGGAAATATTAAAGTAGAGGGTAGTGGGGAGATGAAAAAGTAAGAGAAGAAGAAATGTTGGAGAAAGTGTAAATATTTAAAATAAGTGAATGTAAAAAAAATTATAGGAAAATTGGAAATAAAAAAGAAATCTATATATAGATGTTAAAACCGACAAAAATGAATATGTAAAGTCAATAATCTATTTATATTTTTTTTTGTGAAAAAATAGGAATATATAATAAATAATAATTATGTGGTGAATGAAATGGCGATAAGGTGGCGCAACAGGTGCTCAACAGAAATAAATGTCACGCTTCAACTTTTAGTAATATATAAATTACGTGTATTTTTACACACTTTTTCACCCACATGTATTTTCAAAAAATACAAACAACGTTACTAAAGTAACGTTAACAAAAAAAAGCACCTAGATCAATCACTAGTTTAAAACACTAGAGGTACTTCGACATGTCTTCTTCCGACTTCAAAGTTTTACCTGAATCAATAACTTGCCTCTTGAACCTGCAAACATTGAAACTAGATTATTGTCATTGTCTTCAAAAGTTGCCCAATGGTATGAGATACATGAAAAACCTAATCTATCTTGGGCTTAGTTATTGTGATTCTCTTACTTGTATGCCTAAAGGAATGGGACAACTAGCGTGCCTCCAATCATTAAGCATCTTCATCATTGGCAAGGAAAATAGTTATCAATTAAGTGAGCTGAAAGAACTACACCTTCGAAATGAGTTGTCGATAAAGGAACTTCATAATGTAAGAAATTTTGAGGAGGCAAAAAATGCAAATTTGATTGGTAAACAAAATCTTCATTCACTAAGTCTGGTTTCGCAGAACAAAAGTCAGTGCCCTGTACCAGAACAGGTTGAAGATGTTCTTGATGGTCTCCAACCTCATTCAAATCTGAAAGTGTTGTGCATTCATAACTATTTGGGTTCAAAATTTCCAACATGGATGCAAGATTTACTCCTTCATGATCTGGTTCAAATTTCTCTAATTAAGAGTGAAACAGTGAAAGATGTGAACGTCGGCCACCTTTTGACAAACTACCATTCCTCAAGGTTCTTTAAATAAGTGGCATGGATTCTGTGAACTATCTTGGCAATGAGTTACATGGAGATAGTGCAATTTCGTTCCCATCATTGGAGATACTGAACTTAGATATGATGGCTAATTTGGAGGAATGGTGAACAATGGATGGTAATGGAAATTTTCCTTGCCTAAGCACAGTAAATATCTCGGAGTGCCCAAAGTTAGTTGAATTGCCAATTATTTCTTTCATTACAAGCTTGAGTATTTATAAGAGCAATGTAATGTTAATTAAGTCAATGATGAATCTCACTTCACTTTCTTCCCTTCATATTGGAACAATGGATGAATCGACACTCTTCCGGATGGACTGTTTCAAAATCTTACTGCAATGAAACGCTTTGAACTTAATGATTGTAAGGGACTCGAAAGTCTGCCAGAAGCACTCCAGTACCTACATTCTTTACGGGAACTCGATGTATCGAGCTGTACAAATATTTTGTCCTTTACGGTAAATGGATTGCGAATTTGCGAGGCTTGTCTTCGCTACAGAGGTTACGAATTCAGAACTACGACAAATTCTGCTCTTTATCTGAAGGAATTCGATATTTAACTAGCCTTGAGGACTTATTAACGGAGGTCCGAAGTTATAGTTTCCTTGCCGAAGCAGATAGGATGCCTCACGTCACTTTCATCTTTGCGAATTTGGAGTCGCGATAATCTAATGTCTTTACCAAACGAGTTGCAGAATCTTACGGCACTCAAAACATTGGAAATTGAAAGTTGTCCACATCTGTAGAGGCGGTGCAAGACAGACAACGGCGAGGATTGGCATAAGATTGCTCGAATCCCCAACATTCACATCGTGGTTCCTCCACCAGTACAATCAAGGAATCGTTGCAAGGTGCTTCAGAAACTGAAATTTTGGTCCATATAGAAGGTAACTGATTGCCCTTTTGGACGTCTCTATCCTCTTTCTCTTGCTCTCTCTATTTTTGCGCAGTTTATAATACAAGGAGATGCAAACGAGATTTTTCAAAGCTTACGAATGGAATCAAATGTTGCCTTGCAATTGGCTAAGAGACATGTTGATGGCCAAATTTAATTTGATTGAGAGTACATTTAATTTAATAGAGTAACGTTTGTCCTTTTTTTTTTTTTTTTTTGGGTGTGTTTCGCATTCTGTAACTTTTTATGTTAAAGAAAAAAGCCGCTTGCAAAAGTTTGTTCAAAGCATGAATAAATAGATGATTGTGTGAATAATTGTGTGTTGATATGTGAATTACAAAATATCTAGAAGACATTAGCTTTAAAAACTGACGAATCTTTTTTTTTCTTTGATGAGTAAGTCTACCAGGCACTTGGTGTTACCAATGACAGTGCTCTATCTTTTAGGTTCTAAATTCCCAAGGTGAAACTTGGAATTAGGAGGGCAGCTCTTTTGTTGGCTGCGTGCAGCGACATCGGTATTTGGCTCTACTGCTGTTTAGTCAATAAGGGTTTTTTTTTTTTTTTTTTTTGTGTGTGTGTGCTTTCCGCTAGTTATTTGTTTAAAATTTTTTATAGGGTTGAATTGTTTATTTTGGGTAAAATTTGTTGGATGAACTTAATATATTTTAGTTTTGTTATTGATAATTTTTGTTGTTGGGCTAATTTTTTTGGCTTTGTATATTTTGTTTTAGATTTTAAAGCTATAAATTTTTTTTATGGACTTTAAAATGAGGAAAAATGATAGAGTTATAAACTTTTTTATAAATTGCTGATATGTTGAGTCGTTATTGGTAAGTAAAAGAATTGTGTAAGTAATGGGCTTAGATGCAAACTAACACTACAAAAAACGCGCTCTGAAGCCGCGTTTTTCAAAAATGCGGCTATAGATTTTCCTTTGAGCCGCGTTTTTGAAGAACGTGGCTCCACCCCTGGTCCTATAGCCGTGTTTACTAAACGCGGCTATAGACCAGGGGTGGAGCCGCGTTTTTCCCAGGTGAGGCTGCATTTAGCTCCCTAGGACTGAAGCCACGTTTTTAAAAAACGCGACTTAAGTCCCGTCCAGGTTTTTTTTTTTTTTTTTAGTATAGCTTGAGCTGCGTTTAAAAAATGCAACTTTTTTAAACGCAGCTTGAAAGATGCTTCAAATATGATTTACAAGTCTGGAGCAGCGTTTAATAAACGCAGCTTAGACATTTAGCTTGAGCTGCGTTTAAAAAACGCAGCTTCAAACATGCTTTAGAGCTGCGTTTAACTAAACGCAGCTTCTACGCGTTTAACTAACTCCACAAAACACTCTCAGACCACTCTCACCGATCTCAAGCTACCTCTCGATCCAACACACTCCCCTCACCGATCTCAGACCACTCTCACCAATCTCAAGCTACCTCACTTCCACCCTATTCGAATCCCCTTCCTCCCTCCGCTCTTCCTCCTCTCCATTCACTTCTCATCGATCGGTAGCACACACACACACTCTCTCTCAAACTCTCAATCTCACTCAACACACTCTCGCAAGGCCAACTAACAGTAAGTTTTTTAAAATTGTTTGTTTTGATTTCTGTTTTAGGGTTCCTATTTTTGGTTTAGGGTTTCGATTTTAGGTTTAGGGTTTCGGCTGTCGATCTAGGGTTTTGATTTTGGGTTTAAATGTTCAATTTAAATATTTGGTTTTAGATTTGGATTCAAAAAGTACGGCTAAGGAAATCAGGTTTTAATTTGTGACTTTCTTTTCAATTCCTTTTCAATTTTTTAACACGGGTTGCGATCCACAGATAGAGAAGGCCAAGTAATAAACCTTGCGATACATAGATGAGAAGGAGACAACATTGAGAGAACTACCACCGGTAAGTTTTTCTATATGCTATTCAATTTGGTTGGATTGATTTTTATTTAGGTATTTGGGTAACATTAGGTTTTGATTTGATTTTTTGAAATTTAGGAATGGCGAAGGAGAGAGTTCTCCGTTCCCATTTATTTTTTCAATTTCTTGAGTTTTGTTTTGTCGATTACTGTTTTTTTGGTTAGAATGTTGTTCCTGTTTGGTAGTTTTTTTTTCTTTGTTTGCCACTGAAATTAATTTCTGGATTTTTTTTTTCTTTTTCTTTTGTTTCTTCCTCCAGTTGCAGAATACCGTTTCCCTGTGCCAGATAATGACGTTGGGACTTCTGCAATAAGAGAATTAAAAGGTACAGTTAGATTTTAATTTCTTTGGTTCTTGCTAGAATTAAGATCCTTAATTGTTGCAAATATTGAAGTGTGCTATTTACATTTGAATTCACATGACTCAAATAAGAGCTCTTACGTACTAAAAAAACAATTCAATAAATTAAGTGTCTGATATGAAGATTGAAGACTACTTATCTTCAAACAAAAGATTCAAATATATATAATTAATAAAATAACTCATTTAATTTTCTCAATCAATTTGATAAAACTTTAGAAATACATCCTTTTCTTGTACTTTTCTTTTTGTAATAGGTAATCCTTTTCTTGTACTATGGAACATATTAGATCTATAGAATCATATTTGTTATATTAAAACCATTGAAATTGGTCAATACTGATGAGACATTACCTTATCATAAACTGTCCCACTTTTATAATTACACTTTATTCAAATTTCATATTCTATCTTTCTAACCATTGATTGTTAAATAGCCAAGTTGCCTAATAACCTAAATGGTCCAAATTTTCATCATAAGGCATAAGAAAACACATGTTTGACTTTTACTTCTAGCTCAAATTTTTTTTTGTTTTTTTCAAGTTAAGCTATGGTCATCTTACTTGTTAAGTCAAAGGTGTCAATTTTCTTACATTAACTAACTATCTTTTCGTACGATACAATCCATAGACTAAATTGAACAGATTGGTATGAACCTAGGATGAGAAAACACTAAAATATAGTAGTACATAGTAGCTCCTATTATGGTGGGTTTGAAGCCAATAGCTTTCCTCACTGATAAGAATTTTTAGTTGGTTTGAAGCCAATATAGTACTACTCTCTGCATATTTCTTACAACTGGTTGAATTTAGATCATATAGCACATATATATAGTCTTCTACTACTGCATGGCACATGCATTAAGGTTGAACATTTTACATGGACCTAAATTATGTTCATTTATATGCTTCTTTCATGATTTTTTTTTGGCAAACCAAGGATGTCAATACCGTACCGGAGGCCGTATCGGTTTGGCCACCGGTACGATATATTTCGGATACCGGTCAATACCGGTGTACTGTTTCGGGTTTACCGCTATTTTTTATATTTATAAATATATAAATATATATATATATATAGATATAAATGTATGTGTCTGTGTATATATATAATATAATAAATATAAAAGTTTACCATAAAACATTTTCTCAATTCAGAACTAATTATTCATGGTTTTAGACTTTAGTATCAATTAAAAGGGAAAAAAAATAAAAATAGAAAGCTTAAAAGTTACCATTGCATACTAAGAAAACAAATAATACTAATAAGTTAATGCAAATAAGTTAACATTCTATCCTAACAAAAATTCAAAAATTACAAAACTTAAAAAAAAAAAAAAAAAAAAAACTTTTTTCTATACCGGCCGGTACACCCGGTACCGGCCGGTATTGCCTGAAATTGGCCGGTACGGCCGGTATTTTTTCCGGTACGAAACAGGGGGGTCGAGCGTACCTGATTGCTAGCCGGTACGGTATATTCCGGCCGTACCGGTCGGTACGGTACGGAATCGATAACCTTGTAGCAAACAAGCTTTATGAAATTGCTAACAAGGGGCTTTTCGAGAAGCACTGAAAATCAAACCACTAAAGTTTCAATCAGTGTCTTATATTTCTATATTAATTTTCAAAACAAATAGTCAAATATATGCAATACTTTCCTCATGTCATCGATTGTAACAAAGCTTATTAATTAATCTTGCACACGCATGGTGACACAATATAGTTACATTCAATTTCAACGGTGAGACATTTCTGCCTCTTGTTTTTCATTTAGATTCTACTATTCCTTCTCTATTTGTTATCTCACTGTCTTTTTCTAATTTTATTTTTATTTTTTTTGCGTGCGTGATGTAGCAGGTATGTGCGGGTTTGTCAGATTTGTGGGGAAGTATTTCATAATTTTAGGGACCCAATCACTCAAAGGTACGGGTCTTTTCCTTTTTTCTTTGTTCATGGATTACTATGGAATTGCTTGAAGTTTGCTATGTATTTTATGCAATGCAATTTGATGTTTACTATGGGTATTTTCAAAGTGTGTTTGGTTTAGGATTTTGGGGTTTCGAGTTTGCTTTGGCCGTGTTGGTATGCTTGTGTTGCTCTATGGTGTAACCATGTGTCTTGCATTCATGTTTTCTCCCCTGTTTTCTTGGTCATTAGCTGAAAAGGAACAAACTTTTGGTTGTTGTTGTTGCTGGTTGTTGTGATTTGAATGTAACAGTATATGTGGTTTGAAAAAATTGTTGCTGTTTTGTGTTTGTAGTTGCTGTTGTTGTTGGTTGTTTTTGAGAATGGTTTGAATTAACAGGTGAAACTGATTCGAATTTAAGAGATTTTGCTTTTAAAAAAAAAAAAAAAAAATAAAAAAACCTCAGGATCCCTAGCTGTTACTGTTGTGTGTCAATTGTTTTTTTCTTTTTTAATTTGAGATAAAATCAATAGAATTTTATTAAACCTTGTTCCCCGAAATATGACAAAAGCACAAAAAGAAACTCCCCTGTTTCCCAGTAATACAAACAGAGGTTGATACGGTCGCATCTGTCATCCACCTGTTTCTGTCCAATTATAAAGGTTATAAAGGTTATCTGTCCAATTTAAATCATTATGAAATTTTGTGTATCCTTGGACTTAATATTTTACAAATGACGTGACCGACATAAATGCATATTTTTTTTCCTTCTTTCTTACAAATTTCTTTTAAAATTTAAATTCAAAATGTGATCTTGTGGGAGATGACAATATTTAACCTCAACTTTGTCAAATTTCATGTGGTTTTGCATATTCTAAAAAAAAGGAGATGACAGCATTTAACCTGAGATGTCCACTCATGAGAATGTGGGTTCCATGTTGTCCAAATATTATAAATTTCTTTTTAGTTATTGATTATCTTTAACACTTGATAATTGTTATAGTTTCAATCTTACTTATATGATTAAGGTTTTAGGCTTGAATGTTATATACAAAACAATTGATTTATAATTTCTTTAGGTGTAAGGATTTTAAATACTTTGGAGCAAACGTGTGTTTGAATTAGAATAAATATAATTTAAAATAAAAAATTAACCAACGAAAAAGAAATTCAACTTTTTCAAAAACAACTACCAAATAAATTTCCTGAATTTTGTTTTCGATAAATGTGTTTTTCAAAACAACTAACCAAACGTGTTTTTCATTTTAAAAATAGAAAAAATTTGTTTTTTTCTTTTTCCCTTGAGAACAAGAAAACAAAAATTGAAAACGAAAACAGTTAACAAATATGCCCTTAATTACTTTTTTGTTTTTTTATAAAAAAATTTACTAATGTTTGCTTAAGGACATCCTATTTTGATTTGATATTTCAATATCTATTTTGTTTGTACATACATGGTATAGACAATTGAAACAACATATATATATTGAAAGAAACAAGGTTGTACCCCTACATTATTAATTTTGTCTTGGTAAATAATTATGTCACAACAAATTGATTGATTATTCCGATAGTTGCACAAACACCAAGATCAACATATGTCTAAGAAAGAAAGCAAAAGAGTAGGACAACGTTGAGATACACTTGATACTCTGGCAGGAAAACCAGGGCGAAAACAGTAATTCAGTAAACTATTGAGGGAGATAATCTAGAAAGACTACTGAATGTGGGAGGTGAGATTAGATTACTATGCATGTTTGGAGTGAAAGCTGTGTAGATATATTTGCATAGAGCCTACCATACTCTAAAAGTCTAAGGATAATTGTACTTGCAGCTAACTTAACTGTGTAGTCACTTTTCAAGGACCCGTAATGAAAGTGATGGAGTAAATTTTTACGTCACTGAATGGGCTCGCAATTGACTGAAAAATAAACTGTTATTATATTAAAACATTAGCATAGAAAGTGAAAGTGAGGAAATACAATTATCATTTACAATTGTCATGAGGCTGCATGTGTATTCAATTGGCTGCAAACCGATAAGGAGGTTAAAGGGTCTCTTGGAGTGGGTTTTAGAAAATATATTAATTGGTTGCCTTTTGAATTCCTCTTGTCTCCATTTCTACCAAATTGGTAATGGAATAGCCAATGGATGTAGATAGAAATTGTTTCCTTCACTTTTTTGTCCTTTCCTTTCTCTCATATCAACTAAACAAGAAAACCCTTCTCCTTTCATTCATTTCTCTCCTCTTCCACTCATTCCAAACAAAGTCTAACAATTAATATTATATTATATACATTTGCATTTTTTTTTTAATCAAAATTCAGTCATGAAAGAGACATAAAAAAAATTATAATTTTTTTTTTCAAATTGTTAAGATGATAAATTACTATTTATGCAACTTCACTTTTTTTTGTTAAGAGCAATAATAAGATTTTATTGAGAGAAAAAGAACAAAATTACATCAGATTAGCATCCTCAAGCTGGGCTTGATCCTGCAACATCACTTCTTCATTAACTCATTACTAAAACTATTTTTATTATACTATAATCACAACATGTCATCTTAACAATCTTAACAGTTTGTAACAAATTTTTATGCCACTAGAATTCTAGCACATATATTTTATACCAATCGCAATTGTTACCTCAATAATTGTGAAAAAATGAGAAGTTTTTGTGTAATTAGACAACTCATATTCAGTGGCGGAGCCACTTGATGACCAAGGGGGGCCTGGGCCCCCCCAAAATTTTTGAAAAAAATAATTTTTTTTTTGAAAATATCCTAAAAATTTTGTAAATTTTTAAATAACCTTATTATTTTTGCCCCTCATACCTGATAATATACATATATATTTAAGAAAGTCTAAAAATAAACTTAATTTTCATTTAAATAAAATACAATCCATAATTATATATGTCAACAAATTACAATAATTAAACATTCATCATCTTTAAAATGAACACATAAGTATTTTAACAATTATCTCAACAAATAAAAGGGAAAAAATTGAGTTATGAAGTATTGTATATTACTATTTTACATTTCTCACACACACAAAAATTTATATATGGCCCCCCCAAAAATAAATTCCTAGCTCCGCCACTGCTCATATTAGTGCTTGTATGCTAGAAAAATTATCACAATTTATCTAACCAAACCCAAAATGAACTCATATCTTAGTAAATAGAACAAAAAAATTATTTGTTTTCATCAATATAAATTGGGATCCACATTTCCCAATGGCAACATACGACTACAAAAGGGCTTTTAAAATTTGTACTATTTTGCTAGGGGGTTTAGCTAGCAAATTATGTACTCCACAAGTTTACTAAGTCATGCATGCATGCATACTTAAAATCATATTTATGCATGTCATTTTGTACATGCATGCATGTGTAAGCACTTAATGCATGATGGACATGGCTAACAAACAAATAGAAGTGTGTAAGTATTATTTTTTTAACTACCAGTGATGAAGTTCGCTTTTATGTTTGGCTCAAGTTGTATACATACATAAATATATATATATATATATATATATATATATATATATATATATTCCTTGGCTTCTTGGATATGCTGGCCTTACTTTTAACGTTTATTCTTCCTGATTGAGCTATTCTATATTTGTCCAGGTTTATTAAAGTAGAAACATTGATTCAAGGAATTGTTTAGAAACAACAAGGTGACTTACTGGGTTCCTGATTTTGTGAAGGTATAGTCTCCCTGCAACAATGACAACAGATTCTCAATGAAAGCTGGCAGCCTTTTTAAGTCTACATACGCATTGTTGAGTTTTAGATACAATTTATGACGGCACAAGTAATTTTCCCATAAAATTTCTATATGCTAGCTATCATACAAATGTTGACAAACTGAACCTGGCCCAATCTGTTTGGCTTCTGAGAGTGTAATAGTTTGGCTTGGTTGCAATTTAAATTTCCCTGCAACCTGACTGGTTGGATTTGTGTATAGGTTCATATTTTTGTAATTAACTAATAACCAACCTGAAGACAAACCTGAACCACACCTACTTAAGTTTTCTCACATGATAGTTTCTTAATTGACTAATTACCAAGGTTATCGATTCCGTATTGTACCGGCCGGTACGGCCGGAATATACCGTACCGGCAAGCAATCCGGTACGCTCGACCCCCCTGTTTCGTACCGGAAAAAATACCGGCCGTACCGGCCAATTTTGGGCAATACCGGCCGGTACAGAAATTTTTTTTTTTTTTTTTTTTAAGTTTTGTAATTTTTGAATTTTTGTTAGGATAGAATGGTAACTTATTTGCATTAACTTATTAGTATTATTTGTTTTCTTAGTATGCAATGGTAACTTTTAAGCTTTCTATTTTATTTTTTTATTTTTTTTCCCTTTTAATTGATACTAAAGTCTAAAACCATGAATAATTAGTTCTGAATTGAGGAAATGTTTTATGGTAAACTTTTATATTTATTATAATATATATATACACAGACACATACATACATATATATATATATATATATATATATATATATATATATATATATTTATAAACATAAAAAATAGCGGTAAACCCAAAATGGTACACCGATATTGACCGGTATCCGAAATATATCGTACATGTGGCCAAACCGGTACGGCCTCTGGTATGGTATTGACATCCTTGCTAATTACTGACTGTTTTAAATATATATTTTCATGTAACGAAGATAATGTGCATTGTTATACAATGAAAATGCAAATACCTTGCAATTTTCTTAAATCAAACAATTAATCAGGGTGCAAAAACTTATACATAACCCAATGACTTTAAAAAAAACATTTCAGTTCAAAAGACTATGCAGCTTGGGTTGACATATGTAATATTTAAAGGAGACTCAAAACACAGTTAAGGGGTAGTTTGGTACACTTATTGTGTATTCAAGGTGCTATCTGTATTATTATTTATTTATTTTGAATATAGTTTTTCTTACTTAAAAAAAAGATCAGTGATGATTAATTGTTTCTATGAAGTAAAAGAATTTTGTATCCATTAATTAACATGTTCCTTACATATCTTTCACAGGTGATGTTGTTCTCAAAGATTTGAAATTACAGGCAGAGGCACAAAGTTCACTAAAACTTCCCGTCACTATGCAAGAAAATCCAGACGCCACTCAAAAGCCATTCACCTTCATTTTCTATCATTTTGTCTTGGTACCCGCCCAATTCCCACACCTCTCCTTTTTTTTTTTAATTGTTTTTTTCTTTTAATTATATAAATTAAGATTTGTATCATAGGGCCGTATCTGAGATATATGTAGCCGTATCATACAAATTTTTAAAAGACATCTGTAAAACAAACACAGTTGGGACATACCCAATGTGCAGTATTGGATTGGAAAGGGAATTGTTATTATATTTGAATGGGTGAATATCTTGCTCTTGATATTGCATGAAGAGACGCCTGAGTGTGTGTGTGTGTGTGTGTGTATGCAACTTGAACTTCCTCTGAACTAAATAAGTTGGGAACTTGTTTATTTCCTTTGCGATGTTTATGGAACTTGTTTATTTCCTTTGTGATGTTTATGGAACTTGTAATGTAGGAATGAGAACTTGTTTATTTCCCTTGTGAATGGAACTTGTGATGTTTATTATGGAACTTGTGATCTTGGGATGTAATAAGTTGTGAAAGCAGGGAGTTGTTATGGAACTTGTGATGTAGGAATAGGAACTTGTTTATTTCCCTTGTGATGTTTATGGAACTTGTGATGTTTATTATGGAACTTGTGATCTTGGGATGTGTTGTGAAAGCAGGGAGTTGTGATGTTGTGAATAGTAGTAAGTTGAGATAGCAGGGGAAAAATAAAAAAATAAAAAAAAAATAAACCTATAGCCGCGTTTTAAAAACGCGGCTATAGGTTGTTCCAATGTCATTGGAAAAGAGTTTATAGCCACGTTTAAAACGCAGCTCAAATTGGGTCTATAGCCGCGTTTCCAAGAAACGCGGCTATAGGGCAGCTTTAAGCTGCGTTTTAAACGCGGCTATAGACTCTTATTCAGTGACCTTGGAACAACCTATAGCCGCGTTGATAACTGCAGCTCAAAGCTGTCCTGTAGCCGCGTTTCGGGGAAATGCGGCTATAGGTTGGGGTCCATTGCTGCGTTTCTAAAAACGCAGCTATAGGCCGAATCCTATAGCTGCGGTTAGAAAACACGGCTATAGTTCAGACTTTTAGCCGCGGTTTGAAAAACGCGGCTATAGGCTTTGTGCTGCGTTGTTTAGGCCGCGTTTACAAACGTGGCCATAGGAAACGCGACTACAGACCGCTTTTTTTGTAGTGTAATAAGAATTTACTATATCAACGATTTATAAAAATGTTGTAGAAAAGTTTTTGGCTATAGCATTGCTTTTAAAGTGTAATTTTATATAATAAAATTGCTGAAATTAATACTTATATATATACTAATATTAAAAAAAAAAAAAAAAATTGGCGAAGCTTAGCTCCGTCCTTTGCTTGCTTTGGGCCTTCTCATATTTTCTTTTTATTTCCCTTACTCCCAATGAAAAATTAGCAGGATTTGTGACAAACTTTTTGAAATTATTTGTGGTCATTTAAAGTTATTATGAAGAATTCAGGAATTTAATATTAAAGATTGCATGTGAATTAGACATTTGAATTGTGAATTGTAACTTCATCTACAGGATAATTTTTGTTTCCTTGAATCACCCCACTCTTAAGTATTAGAATTTAAGAAATCTGAACTTGCTTTTTTTAGTGCAGGTAGAGCTCATAATTTTCGGCACTACCAAGTTATACAACATATTATCATTTATATGTTGTATTCATTTAAAGAGAACGTCTGTAATGTGTCAATTCAAGACCCTATTTTTTCTTCAAAAAAAAAAAAGAAGAAGAAGATAAAGATAGCCAAAATGGACTATTTCAAAAAAAGAATTGTTGAGCTACAAAACCAGTTTTTTTAAGCATATTTTATTCATCTTGTCTAATATACTTTTTTTTTCCTGGATAAGTAAAATTATAATACATCTGTTAAGTAATTTTTGGACTATTTCAAAAAAGAATTGTTGGAGTGATATATAGCTAAGGCCTGTAAAGAGATGGAAATGTGTTGATCCAACATAATGATAAGCGTCTGGTGAGGATGGTGATTGCATACTACAGTATTGTGTGAGTGAAGGGATATTAAAATAATTTGACAATGATGTGCAATATCCTATTTATAGTCACATATCCACTTTTTTTCTAATTATTTCAACGTGTTATGAAATTGGGTATACCTATAATATTGTTGTTATAAGAAGTCTTTAAGAGTGGTGTCCCCCATAAAAATTGTAATATGGGCTAAAAGTTATAACCTTTTAAGAAGAGCCACAATTCTTTGAAAAGATGTAATTAACTTAGTGGTTGCAAAACTTTACCCCCAAAAAAGAACATGTATTGTGAGGTCTTTTTATTATATTTAAATATAAATTAAATATTATTTTGATAATCTATCAATTAAATATTATTTATTTAGCCTTTTATATTATAATTCTATATTTAAATTTTTTTCATTTTTAGAGATATTGTATTACTAAATAAGATATTTTATTCAGTTTTGCTAACATTTTTCCTTGTCTATTTAAATAATAACTAATTCACTAAGTCGTTCTTATAATATATATAGTCAATCTAAGCTAGAATTTTATCAATTTTAATTTTGAAAAGTTTCTTTCTCATTACTATTAGAAATATTAGATCATTTTCTCTAATTAAATTGTTTTCTTTTTGTTTTATATAATTATTTTTCTATTTACTTACATAGCAAATATTTTTAGAACATACATAATTAATATTTTTATTTTCTTCTAATTTTTTTTATAGTTTCCATCTAACACTGTTTTTTTTTTTTATATCCAATTCATATTTTCTAGTAGACATTATAGTTATAAAAAAAATGCTTTTCCCCCAAAAATCCTAACTACGCCATTGGATTCTCTAATAGAATTTTGCAAAGTATTGCATATAAAGCATATAAAAGCTTTTTTATTTTTATTTTTCAATGTGATCCACAAAAATAATTTTATGTATAGTAGAGATAAGCGTAGTTTGATAGGACTTGGTTGCCAGGAGATGTTTAGATAGAGCGTATGTGCTTTTATAATGACTCATTTTGTCAAAAGATATTCTTAGTTGCAGAGTGAGTGTTAGAAATTTATCCTAAATCATTAAATAATTAACGCTTAAATAGACTGTGGAAGAGCCAGCATTGCATTCTACAATTCTTTCAGTGGCTCTTATTGAAATTGCAAAATAGCGTGCACGTCAAATTGTCAATTAACTAAAATGATGGGGGTGGATGAAATAGAGTCATTTCAATACTACCACTACGTCACTATCTTTTTTATGAATGTACCACCATCAATCCACCAGCCACACTAGCTAGGTTCACCACTCTCCACCGCTCTTAGTGCCCAACTCATCCCCCCACTATAAAAGTACTCTTGCAGTCGGTGACCCCGAGCGTGCCGAAATAGAGGAAGAAAAAAAGTGTACCTAGTGATGCTGATGTTGTTGCTCAACTCAACCCAAGTATGAAGCTCCCACTACTACTTTTCATTTAAATCCTCCCCAAAAAAAAATTTATATAAATTTTTAAACCAAATGTGAAAACACATTGGATATATTTGATTTTGTGTGATTTACATAAAAATGTTGGATTTTATTAAATGTCATGTCTTATATGTAGCCAAAAATTGAAAAAACAAAAAAAGATAGGAAATCCTTTTCTATATGATGTGGCACTTTCACGAGTCACAATCACGTCTTGTGCGAGTGCCTAATAGGAGAACAAAAGCATGTATTTCCAATGCAGTTGTATTACTGACTGCACCAACAACCCTATCAAACCAGGATTTGTGGAAGTTCTGCTATTACCAATGGCCCAAATGATGCCTCGAATCTAAGACCATGGCAGGAAGGGGGAATCCCTAATACTTCTGGTAAATCTATCAAAAAAAAAGTTTTACACTCACAATACTTTCACAACAAATGATAAGTATATATTACTAGTTATAATTTGAATTCATAACTATAATTACTTTTTTACTTAACAGTAACAGTCACTAACAACCTGTCACTTAGAATATATTGTGAAAGACTTAAGTGTTGTGAAAAAGTTGTCAATATAGCATTTCTATAAATAAATAAATAAATAAATAAGTCATCTTTCATTCTGCCTGTAGCTAGGGCTATCCACGGGTCAGGTCGGGTCAGTTTTGGACCCAGTCCAGACCCGACCCGCCGGCGTTGGGTAAAAGGCGGAGGGACCTGAAACCGACCGCCGGCGTCACTCAGTCGAGTCGGTTTTGAGTTCGGGTGGTGTTCGGGTCGGTTGGGTCGATGGAGAGAGTCACCAGATCTTGCAAACGTCGCCAGAATCTTCAAAAAATTCGCCGGAATCTGCAAAAACCCAGTAAATCTGCACCAAAAATCGACAAAATCAACCTGGATTTCCTCGAATCTCACCAAATCTCGCTTGGATCTCCTCGAATGTCGCCGGATCTCACCAAATCTCACTTGGATCTCCCCGAATATTGCCGGATTTGTATATAACGTCGGTCGGGTCAGGTGACTTGGGTTTTGGAGAAGAAAACCCGCCACTTGACCTGCCGGCGTCAGGTCTTGGGCGCGGAAACCCGTCACCGACTGTCGGAGTGGTTGGTTCGGGCGGTTGCCGGTTCGGGTTCGGGCGGGTTGGTCGGGTTCCGGGTTGGGTTGGACACCCCTACCTGTAGCAGAAAAATAGAACAGTACAGTACATTTATTTTCCCGTATGTGTGAAAATGGTGTGGTAACTAGTAATTAGCTGGATGCGAAAGAAACGGTCAAGGTCCAAAAGAAATTAAAAAATAAAAATTATCAAACCCAAACCTTATACAGATTCCTGCCTTCCGTGGGTGGTACAATATTAATTTACCCAAACCCATTTTTCTCTGAATAAACTACATAAATGGGTTTGGATAATGGATAATATTTATAGCTATATAGGTGTGAAATTATTTAGTTAATAATGGATAAATGAGTGATTATATATATCCAATCTAACAATTTTATTGCTCTCCTGTACTGCTTCCTGAAATCCCCTCCCCCTTTTTCTTTTCTTTGTTAACATAGTTTCGTGTGTCGCCGATGAGTTATCTTAAAACACTATACGTGCTTGTTAAAATTAGGAATTCCTCTTGCTTAGATTAAATCTTGTTCACTCGCTCGCTGAATATATTTTTAGACCAATAAAAAGAGTTTTTTTTTTTTTTTTTTTTTTTTTTGGGGGGGAGATAAGAGAGAGAAAATATATTAATGAACCAAAGAAAGGGTATACAGCTGGGGCCTGGCAAACCCGTTGCTCAGACCAGGAAAAATAAAAAAAAAAAATACAGGGAGGCCACGCAATAATAATAGAGCTAGCAGAATGAGGCCGAGAAACCAATACATAAGAGAGCCAATGGAAAGATACAAGAAAAAACTCAAAGTTTGACATTGTGCTGCATTGAGATGTTGATACTCAGTCAACAGTCCCATTGCATTCTCTAGGATAGTCTTCGATTGTATCTGCACTTTGTCAAAATAGAAGCTATTCCTCTTCGCATTCCAAATCGCCCAAGCAAGCAATTATCGCCCATAACTCCAAGTCTTTCATCTCCATTTTTGTCATCAAGCTACGGAGCAAGAGGAAAATATGTCTTGTGTTGCATTTGAGCATTTCTGCAATTTCCCACGAACCATGGCCCAGACGTTTCTTGCAAATGGGCATTCCCACATAATATGTCTTGTGTTGTCTAAGGTTGTTGCCTTGTTGGCAGCAGAGCTCACATCTCGCCTTGACCTTCACCTTTCTACGTTGTAGGTTCTCTCTCGTAGGCAGAATCTTTGAGCAGGCCCTCCACACAAAATTACGAACATTTTTACGGTGGCAAATATTGTAATGAGTTTTTAATTTGAATTTACTATTAAAATTACTTTTTTATCCACCTGTAATTGTAAGCAATCTGTTATTTAGAATTTATTATGAAAATGTTATGAATATAGTATTTTTCTTACTTTTTTGTCCATCAATAATAACCCATAACATCATGTCACTCAAAATTTGTGAAAGTATTATGAATATAACATATTTTTACTCAAAAAAAAAGTTAAAAATATTGTTTTCTTCTCTCAAATTAACAATAAGTTAAAGTTATTTGTTCGTCTTTAAACTATTGAAAACTTTACACTTTTGTCCTTAAAATAAAATATAAAAAAAAAAAAAAAATCTTTTGTCTCGCCAACTTGTTGAATTATTTTTGTCCCTTAACTTTAAAAAAGTAGGTATTATTCTTTTATATAGTGTATATGTATTTGACAATAGTTTCATATCACCTGTTCACCTTATATTTTTTGTTTTTTAATATAATGATCCAAATTAGTGGTATGAAATTCTTTTAATATTAAAAATAATATCACCTAGTTAGTCAAGTAGGAGCAATAGGTGACGA
Organism: Quercus tomentella; assembly: GCA_028535165.1. NCBI lineage: Eukaryota > Viridiplantae > Streptophyta > Magnoliopsida > Fagales > Fagaceae > Quercus > Quercus tomentella. The sequence goes on along the minus strand of JAPQVY010000155.1, from coordinate 61,355,588 downwards.
AGGCTAAAGTAAATATCAAGTGTAATATTTTTAATAGTTTAGAGACAGAAAAAAAATATAAAATTTAAACAAAAAAAAAATTAAGTAGAAAAATCAAACTTCAAACACATTTTAGGGACAAGAAATATCTTTGACTAAAAAAATTACTTCTAACTACAAAGCCTATTTTTATTGAACTTCCTTTTTTTTTTTTTTTTTTTACTGATATTTAGTTCTGTGATAAATTTAAACGATGAGTAATTAAAATTTGAATGTATCTTTTAACAAATTAATTGGCTTAAATTATTACTCCATAAAACAAAATTATAGGAGTAATATATAACTATATTAGGCCTATATAATTATGAAGCATGCATAGCACCGTCAGAGCCGAGACAAAGAGGTGAGAATTGGTATACGTACCTACCTAGACATGTGCGCAGACAGAGAGAGAAATGCTGGTACCACAATTTCTTATATAATTTTTTTGTCATAATTTACCATGATAACTTGTGAGTTGTGAGTTGTGAGTAGTAAAAAAAAAAATATCAGGTTCATATAAGTCCACATTATTATGCATCTACCTAGTAGACACATGCATGGAGAAAGAGAGAAATTACACAATTTTTTGCCATAAATTAATACTTGGCGAGTTGTGAGTGATAGAGAAAAAATATCAAGTCCATATGGGTCCACATTTCTACTGCTATATATAAAAGGTCACAGACTTGAAACCTCTTACTAGATGTCTTGTGCCACCCTTAAAAGATTCTTTTGTGTAATAATTTGGCGAACTTAAAATACCATCATTTTTTTATAAAAACAACTTGAAGTATAGAGAAGGACTAAAAAATTAAATCCAAAGAAAAAGAAAATTCCCAGTAAGTTTGCTTCCAAACCAGTTTAGAGGGAACTTTTTTTAACCAATTACATAACGGTTAAAAACACTATTATTTACATGTACTTTTAATTAGATGATCATTTTAATGAGTCATGTGATTTATTTAAATAATTTATGTAAATATTTTTATAAATCATCACATAGTTAGTGAGTTGGAGAAAATTCTTCTAAATTGATTTAGAGAAAATCTTGTCCAAATCAAAATGACTTCACTTTTTCAAAATACAAATATATTAATGCACTGATAGTCACACTTTGAAAAAAAAAAAAAAAAAAACTTAAAGCATGAGTTATGATTGTGATCATACCAATGTCATTTTGAGCACATTAAAAGGTAAACCTTGGAATAATAATCAAATAGAATAGAATATATGTCGCCATCTTTTTACCAGCCGCGCACCAGGTTCAGTAATCCTCACTCACTTATGTATAGTTCCCAACAATTGCATTTTGTTTCCATCTACTATTTCTATTAGTGCCGTTCCCCCACCCAATTTGAGATTCTTTGAGTAAATGGCAACTCGTTTCCATCCACTATCTCTATTAGTGCCCCTCCCCCACCTAATTTGAGATTCATTGAGAAAATGGCGACTTTTATGGAGTAAAAATCATTGTTTGAAGACTGCTCTTTATAATAATGGTTAGAAATACTGAATTAATGTATTGTATTTCTCAAGTAATAAAATATACATGAGTGTCATTATATAAGAAACAAAGTGTATAGTACAAGTATGTGTGCTATACAAGTAAATAAGGTGGGCCTAAAGCTCGTAGTCTATTACACGTTAACAGCCCCCCTCAAACTCAAGATGGACGTGAGACCAATTTGAGGTTGTTAAGCAAAGCATGAAGGCATCCCTTAAGATGTGACTGGGTGAAGATATCTGCAAGTTGATTTTTAGAAGAGACTGAGAACAGATTGAGATAGTGGCAAAGCCACTTAAGGACCGAGGGGGGCCTTGGCCCCTCGCCCCCAAAATTTTTGAAAAAAATTATTATTATTTTTTTTGTGTGGAAATATCCTAAATAAGGGGCAAGACTTAGGTGTTGTTCTTTAGGTTCCCATCTTAAGATTTTGCCATGTGGATTTTTTCTCATAGGATGGAAGTATATTTTTTAGTTAAGTAGCCACATGACTGAATCTTAAGAGGGGAACCTAAGGAACAACACTTAAGGTACTGTACCTAAGTTTTGTCTCCTAAATAAATTGAAAATTTTTAAATAACCTTATCATTTTGGCCCCCCATACCTACCTGATAATATGCATATATATATATATATATATATATATATATATATATATATAAAAGTCTAAAAATAAACTTAATTTTCATTTAAATAAAATACAATTCATAAATACATATGTCAACAAATTACAATAATTAAACATGCAACATCTTTAAAATGAACTCATAGGTATTTTAACAATTACCTCAACAAATAAAAGGAAAACAAATTCTAATTTTCATCCCAACACATCTAGGGCTTACTTGTACACAACAGTAGAAAGATTGAAAAGTCAAAAACTTTGTTGATGTGCTGCACAACCAAGTCCCCCACACAGTTGCAGAAACATTTTGCCTCACATAGGTGACTCTCTCTCTCTCTCTCACTTTCTCTGTCTCCGTTGGCGACTTGGCGTTTGCCTTCTCCTTCTTCTTCATCTTTTTTTTTTTTTTTCATCTCACTGCTACTATAGATTGTTTAAAAGTAAAAGTTCTGTACTGTGTGACTAAACTAGACAAGAAAGAATGAAAGATTGAAGCTTTCATGCCGTGGGCCCCTCATCCCCTAACTGTGCAGTGCTCTATGCCCCTAGTTAACTAGCTGACCCCTTGTTTTTAACTCTTTCCTAGGTACTTTGCATTTTTTATTTTGATTTTTTTACTTTATGTTATTGTATGTTTTGCAACTTTGCCCATTTCATAGTTGATTAAAGATATTAAATCGTTTTGTCAATCTTGTCTCATGATTTTTTAATTTTAATTAAATACACTTTTGTTGATAGCATATATTGAGTTATGATGTATTGTACATTACTATTTTACATTTCATACACACAAAAAAAAAAAAAAAAAAAAAATTATATATGGCCCACCAAAAGATAAGTTCATGGCTTCGCCATTGGCTTGAGAGCACCATGGACAAGATGATAATGGATAAAATGACAATCAATCTCGATATGTTTAGTCTGTTCATGGAAGATATCATTGTGAGCAATATGAATGGCACTTTGGTTATCACAATAAAGAGGAGTAGTATAGGATGTAGACACACCTAAATCCTTAAGAAGCCATCGAAGCTAAATGAGTTCAGATGTGGTATCAGCAAGGGCACGATATTCTGCTTCAGTGCTGGAGCAGGTTACGATGGTTTTGTTAGGACATATGTGATTCACTTGTTAGGAACATATGTCATTATTTTATGTAATTGGCTAATCCTTTGACAAAATGCACTTTACTTGTATTTAGGTAGATCTAGAATGTGTTTAATACTTCAAGAAACTATGTTTCAAGATCAAGTGTTGAAGACATACGAGTCTGTCCAAGAAACAAGCTGAAGAAGTGCCTGTCATTAAAGCTCGACATCTAGCTATCCATCGAGCATAAGAAGTTGTTTCAGCCCCTTGGCTCGACAGCTGCTCGACATCATCTCGATAGACAGGTATCTATCGAGCTTTATGAAAAACAGAATTCCAGTTCTGTTTTGACTCCAATCCGGTTTTATGTGTTTGGGCTTTCTTTTCTCACAACCCTAGACATATAAAAGGATTATTTAAGGGCCGTCAAAGTGTTCACAAGTTGCACAAATGTTGAGCAAAGTTTGTTCAAGCAAATTGTGACCGGAGACAGAATTTGCCCTAATTCATCGTTCTTGAAGAAGTTGCTGTGTTTGTGCACCGTAGGATTTTGTGACCAAGTATCTTCCTGATCTTCATCGTTGGGATGAACTGAAGAACTTTGTAGCCAACAACCTTCTCTAGTTGGTGATTAAAGTTGCATATTGGGATCCGCGCAATTGGTTAGTCACATACTTCGGAGTCGTGCATCAAAAGGAGAAATTGTCACTACAGAACAAGTCCAATTGGGTATTGGGGTAAGGGTTCAACTGTAGGTTGGTATAAGATACTGGGATTCCTTTACTTGTAACCACTTGTTGTGATAATAGTGGAATTTCAGAAGTGGTGACCTTAAAATCACCCGGTGGGGTTTTCGCCGTGTTGGTTTTCCCCATTCGTAAACAAATCATTGTGTCAATTTATTTTTCGCTACATACTTAGTTTAATTGGTGATTTGTTTGTGCTATCACGCGTTTACATGTTAATTAACTTAATTAATTCACTTGACTAAATTAATTGGTTAATTTATCACAAGGGGTCAATACGTTTTTGGCCTATCAAGTGGTATCAGAGCAGACACACTCTGATTAGGGTTTAATCTTTGCTGTGTTGATCCATTGACCCCTGTTTGTCATGGATAGAGGACAATCATTAATTATACCTCCTTTATTTGATGGCACTAACTACGCATACTGGAAAGTACGCATGAGAGCTTTCTTGCAGTCTTTAAATGAGAAAATGTGGCAAGCTGTGGAGATAGGCTTGACTAAGCCTACAGAAGCGCCGGTCGATTGGGATGATGCCAAGATCAAGGTAGCAAACTTCAACAGCAGGCCATTGAATGCTTTATTCAATGCAGTCACCAATGAGGAGTTCGAGAAGATATCCTCTACAGAAATTGCTAAGGAGGCATGAACCATCCTCTAGACAACCTATGAGGGAACCAAGGCTGTCAAGGATTCGAAGCTACAAAGGCTCACTACAAAGTTCGAAGAGATTAAGATGGAGGAGGATGAGTCATTCGATGAGTTCTATGCCAAGCTCAAAGACATAGTGAACTCAACGTTCAATCTTGGGGAAACCATTCCTGAACCCAAGATTATGAGAAAGGTGCTCAGATCTCTACCTGAGAGATTCCATGCCAAGATTATGGCAATTGAGGAATCAAAGTACATTGACAAGATTCCTTTGACAGAGCTGGTTGGTAATCTGCAGACTTATGATGTAGGGTTAACAAGGATTGGTAAGTCGGGCAAGAGCAAGAGCATGGCCTTGAAGGCCAAGAGCAGTAACACTGATGAGTCTTCAGACGATGAAGATTCTAAGATGAAGTCCTACATCACCAGGCAATTCAAGAAGTTCATGAAGAATGCCAATGGGAAGGGCTTCGACAAGGACCGTAGGCAATCCAGTTCTTCTCAGTTCAAAAGCCATGAAAAAGGGAAGAAGGATGCTAGGGATGGCGGTCAGTACACTGTTCTCGCAGGACCTAAGTGCTTTGGGTGTCAAGGCTTTGGTCACATGAAACAAGAGTGTCCTACATATCTCAAGAGCATTGGGAAGAGCAAGGCACTTGCTGCTACTTTGAGCGACACCGAGCCTGAGGATGATTCCAACAATGAGGATGATGGAATCCTGAATGCCTTCACTGCCACTGTCAATCCTACTAATGGGATTGTTGAAGATGTGGATGAAGAAGAGGAATTGGTAGAGTCCAAGTTTGAGAAGATGGATGATCAAGATGATATCCATACAGCCTATGAGAAATTATACAAGATTTTTGAGAAACATGAGAAACTTTATAGGCTGACCACCAAGAAGCTCAGTGATGTGGAACTTGATCATAAAAAGCTTTCTACAAAGTTTGATGAGGCTAATTAGACTATTGGAATACTGAGGTTTGAGAACAATTTCTTGGCTGAGAAGACTAAGAAGCTTGAAGCGGAGCTATTTCAAGTCAGAGCTCAATTGGAGAGGACTTTAAGTGCAAAGCTTGATGAGATGCTCAGTCTTCAGAAATCTGCTTCTGATCAAACAGGTTTAGGGTATGGTCTCTCTTCTTCTAATACTGCTTCTACTAGTACTACTGTTTTTGTTCCTCCTAGTAATAATGTTGAAATTGAGAACAATGATGTTAAAACTGATTTAGCTAGTGAGAATTGATGGTGCATGATAATCACCTAACTCCAGACTCATCCGCGATAGTCGTCCAAGGAAAACTATACAAACAGATCGTGAGTAGAAAAGATGCTCCATGCTAATACAGCATACTCGTCCAAGAGGAGGTCGTCCATCCAAGAAAGGTTTGGACGACCTCCTTACATTCCAAGGACGTCTTTCCCATACGAGCTTAGGACGAGCTCCACACTCGACATGAAACATAATGATCAAAGTTCTTTACCAAAAACCATTTCTAAATAATGGTTACAGAGAACAAGTTCATGTAACTTCCATAGCAGTTATGGAAGTTACTTCCGAGTCTTCCGAACTCCTCAATAATAGGAGCTGTTGCTAAACCAATAACTATCCCAACTGTGTGCTATATAAGCATTCATCTGCGAAAGGGTAAGTCATTCAGACACTTCCACACAAATTGGAATTCCAAAAATACTGACTTTACCATCAGAGGATTCTTGGCTGGTCTTCCCCGATATCCTCTGATTTTGTGTTTACTTTTTTAGGACATCCCAAGTAACCTTAAGATCATCAACGCCCGAGACATTCAGCCTACTGATTTCCTTGTGTTCATCAGTTGGCGCCGTCTGTGGGAAAGAGTTTTGTTAGATTTTATCTTTGAGTTCTACAATTCCTTTCTCTGACAAAAAGGTTGCAATGGTCTGGACAAGATCGAGGGCTACTAGTCCAGGCCATCAAGAGAGTAGGGATGCCTCTAGCAATCCCCATCGTGATCGTCAATCTGCGCCTGCCATGTGACCATCCTCTATTTAACATGCGCAATCCATGGCAGCCGCTATGGCGGAGTTAACTTGCCAGAACCAAGAATTGACAAAGGAGATTAATCTCAGGAGGCAACGACATGAGGCATATGGAGAAGAGCAAGGCTAGAGCCAGGGAGATGGAAGAAATGCTGAGCCTGAAAGCCAATCAATGGGCAATACATCAAGAAGGGTGTCACACTTGGAGAGGGAGATAGACCAGATGAGGAAGGTTATGGATGAGATGAGGGAGAACATGAGAAGAGCAAATCTCGTAGAGGATCTAGTTCACCAAACAGACTCCCCCTTCACGGCTTCCATCAATGGTCACCCTTTGCCTCCAAAATTCAAGATGCCTTCCTTGGATTCATATGATGGAACGCGTGACCCGTTTGATCACATTGCTACTTTTAAGACTACGATGCACCTTCAAGGAGTCCCGGATGAAATTATGTGTAGAGCCTTCCCTACCACCCTCAAAGGTCTGGCATGAGTGTGGTTCAGTAAAATACCCCCGAATTCAGTAAGTTCTTTCGAAGAGTTGAGCAAGTTGTTTGTTAATAACTTCATTGGGGGACAGAGACACAAGCGTTCCTCGTCCAGCCTGTTGACCATAGAACAAGGGGAGAATGAAAGCATGCGGTCCTTTATCACTCGTTTCAACAGGGAAGCCCTAACGGTGGATGAGGTGGATGATAAGCTACTATTGGCGGCCTTTTATAATGGGGTTAATTCTGATTTATTCATCCACAAGCTTTATGAGAAAGAGTCTCAGTCCATGGTTGAACTCGTCTATTCGACCTATAACTTTATGAATGCAGAAGACGTGATCATAGCCAAGAAGAGGAAGAGAGCTAAGAGAATGGAAGCAAACCCCATGTGCCACTTCGAGCAGGGCCCTCGTCCAAAAAAGGGACGGACGGAAGAAAAAAAGGACCGAGATAGCAAGAAGGTGGGCCCTTTCGCTCGGAATCAACAATACACTCCATTGAACATGCCACTTGAGCAAGTTCTTATGCAAATCAAAGATGATCCTTCTTTGAAGTGGTTGGAGAAAATGAAGGGAGATCCGAACAAACGTAACAGGAATAAGTATTGTTGTTTCCATAGAGACCATGGGCATGACACGGATGAATGTTTTGATCTACAGCAGCAAATTGGGAACCTCATTAGGCAAGGGAAATTGAGGAATTTCCTTGGACGAGATCACAAGGATGAGAAATTGAAGGGGAAGGCGGAAAAGTTGTCACGGCCTCCGCTTGGAGAAATAAGAGTGATCATAGGAGGAAGTTCAACAGGTCAGTCATCCAAGTCAAGGAAAACATACCTGAAGGTAGTACAAAACGTCCAACTCTCTGGACGATCACCAAGGACGAGGACCACTGAAGAACAAGCTATCACGTTCACGGATGAGGTTGCTGAGAGAGTTCATCACCCCTATGATGATGCCATTGTTATCACTTTGCTTATTACTGATTATACAACTAGGAGGGTGTTGGTGGACAATTGGAGTTTGGCAGATATTTTATATTACCCTGCTTTTCAGCAAATGAAGCTTGGACGAGATCAACGTCTTCCAATGAACTCACCTTTGGTAGGTTTCGGTGGAATAAAAGTACAGCCCGTAGGCACCGTCACATTACCTGTGATGGTAGGAGCATATCCACAACAGGTAACCAAGGACATGAATTTCCTCGTAGTTGATTATTCGTCGTCCTACAATGCCATAATTGGAAGACCAACTTTAAATAGTTTGAAGGCAGTCACGTCCACTTGCCATCTATCAATCAAGTTCCTTATGGAGTAACGGGTAGGGCAAGTACAAGGAGATCAACTAGTAGCTAGAGAATGTTATCTAGCCATGTTGGCCATAGACGAACAGGTTCAGACGATGAGCATTGAAGAAAGGAGAGATGTGGTAGAGCCCACCGAAGCGTTGGAAAACATTTCCTTGGACGAGGATAACCCCGAGAGGTGTACCAAGGTAGGGGCAGATTTAGAAAAGAAGACTAAGAAGAATCTCGTCCGTTTCCTGAGGAAGAGTATTGATGTGTTTGCTTGGAGTCATGAGAATATGCCAGATATAGACCCTAGTGTCATTACCCACCGTCTAAATGTGTATCCTTCCTCTAAGCCTGTATGACAGAAAAAAAAGGGTGTTTGCTCCTGGGAGAGACAATGCTATTAAAGAAGAGGTGCAGAAGTTGATCGTAGCGAAGTTCATTCGAGAATTTTATTATCCAGACTGGTTGGCCAATGTAGTAATGGTCAAAAAGGCAAACGGTAAGTGGAGAATGTGTGTAGATTTCACCGATCTAAACAAGGCTTGCCCCAATGACAGCTACCCGTTGCCACGCATTGACCAGTTGGTAGATTCCACTGCAGGTCACAATTTGCTTAGCTTTATGGATGCTTTCTCTGGATACAATCAGATAAGGATGGACGAGAAAGACCAAGAGAAGACATCCTTTGTCACCAGTCAAGGCTTGTTCTGTTATAAGGTGATGCCCTTCGGTTTGAAGAACGCAGGGGCAACATATTAGAGGTTGGTTAACCACATGTTTCGTCCACAGATTGGATGAAATGTAGAAGTCTATGTAGATGACATGTTGGTGAAGTGTCGGGATGAGGGAAAGCATCTAGACAACTTGCAGGAAACATTTGACACACTTAGGCAGTACAACATGAGGTTGAACCCCAGCAAGTGTGCTTTCGGAGTGTCATCAAGGAAATTCCTGGGGTTTATGGTTTCACATAGAGGGATTGAAGCAAATCCAGACAAGATCCAGGCGATACTAAACATGGAGCCTCTGCGAAATATTAAAAAAGTGTAGTCTCTTACCGAACGAGTTGCTACCCTCAACAGGTTTATCTCTAAAGCTACTGATAAATGTTTGTCATTTTTTAAGGTACTTAAAAAGGCATTTGAATGGACGAACGAGTGTCAAAAAGCCTTTCAAGACTTGAAGACCTATCTCACTACGGCTCCTTTACTAAGTCCATCCGTGCTAGGAGAGGAGTTGTATTTGTACTTAGCAGTAACTCCACACGCTGTAAGTTCAGCATTGGTGAGGGAAGAAGGGAAGAAACAAAAGCCTGTGTACTATACAAGCAGAGTGTTGAAGGGAGCGGAAGGACGATACCCACAAATAGAGAAGTTGGCTTTTGCATTGATAACAGCTTCCAGGAAGCTGAGGCATTACTTCCTAGCCCATGTCATCAATGTCATGACCGATCATCCGCTCAAGAAAGTAATGAAAAAGCTAGAAGCTGCAGGACGACTGATCCAATGGGCTGTCGAGCTCAATGAATTTGACATTAGATATCAACCAAGGCATGCAATAAAAGCTCAAGCCCTAGCAGATTTCATTGTGGAGTTTACCCCAAATTATGATGATTTAGATGAGATGGAAAACAATAAGAAGTGGGTTGTCCATGTGGATGGCTCGTCTACACAGCATGCAGGAGGAATAAGTGTGGTTCTACAATCCCCAGAAGGAGATAAACTGAAACACAAAGTTCGTTTACAGTACCAAACAACTAATAATGAAGTTGAATATGAAGCCCTCCTTAAAGGGCTGGAATTGGCTAAGTCTGTGGAAGTGAAGTCAATACTCGTCTTGGGAAATTCTCAGTTGATCATGGGCCAAGTAAATGGGACATATGAAACTAAAGAAGAATGAATGAGGAAGTATCTTAATAGGGTGATGCGCCTTATGAAGAGATTTGAGGAAGCTGACTTTGTTCAAATCCCAAGGGAAAAGAACGTGGAAGCAGATACTTTAGCAAAGGAAGCCTCAGCAAATGGAGCCATGGACAAATTTGATGAGATTCAGTATATACCAAGTGTAGATATCCCAGAAGTACAACAGATAGAGAGCAGAGGAAATTGGATGACCCCAATTATATCATCCCTGAAGGACGGACGACTTCCAGAAGAGAAAGACAAAGCTAGAAAGCTCAGAGTTAGATCAGCCAGATACGTCCTTATGGACGAGGTGTTGTATAGAAGAGGTTTTTCTTAACCTTATCTTAGGTGTTTAGCTCCAGACAAGGCGAATTATGTATTAAGGGAGGTTCACGAAGGAGCATATGGCAATCACTCAGGAGCCAGGTCACTCGTCCACAAGGTCGTCCGTGCAGGTTACTACTGGCCAAATATGCAAGCTAATGCCAAAGCAAATGTCAAGGTCTGCGACCAATGCCAACGGTTTAGTAACGTCCCTAGACAACCATCAGAATACCTCACCCCGATGATGGCCCCATGGCCTTTTGCACAATGAGGACTAGACATCTTGGGTCCCTTTCCACTCAGTACAAGATAGATGAAGTTTTTGGTAGTTGGCATTGATTATTTCACAAAGTGGGTAGAAGCAGAACCCTTGGCAAATATCACACAACAAAATGTTAAGAACTTCGTTTGGAAAAATATCGTATGTAGGTTTAGGGTGCCCAGAGTGTTGGTTTCCGATAATGGATGACAGTTTGACAATGCACTCTTCAAAGAATTCTGTGAACACTTCGGGATTCAGAATCATTACTCCTTACCCGCCCATCCGCAAGCAAACGGTCAGGCCGAAGTTGCAAACCGATCCATGTTGAAGATCATCAAGACTCGGCTTGAGGGGGCAAAGGGAGTATGGCCAGACGAGCTACCAGGTGTTTTATGGGCATACAGGATGATAGTGAGAACCCCTACGAGAGAAACTCCTTTCAAGCTAGCCTATGGAAGTGAAGCAGTTATACCTGCAAAAGTACATATGGCCAACCAAAGGGTGATGACGTACCAAGAGAAGGATAATGAGGAGCAATTACGCCTGAGCTTCGATTTGATAGACGAGGTAAGAATGGATGCAGAACACAGGATAGTAAGGTACAAAAACCTCATGGCTAGGCAACATAATGCAATGGTAAAACCTAGGCGCTTCAACATTGGAGACCTTGTCTTAAAAAGGGTTTCTTTGGCAACCAAGAACCCAGCTCATGGGAAATTAGGACCTAATTGGGAAGGACCTTACAAAGTTATCAATTGCAAAAGATAAGGATCCTACTACTTGGAAACTTTGGACAGGAGGAAATTGGAGCACCCTTGGAATGTTGAACACCTGAGAAGGTATTACCAGTAAAGTCCCAGCCTGGACGAGCGTTACCTAGGACGAGCAGCTAAAGTTTGTTTTAAAGTCTGTTTAAATATAAGCTTTATGCATGTATTAATTTCCTAAAGCTATATTGGTTTTTAAAGTTGTGTGTCGTGAGCTATGGACAAGGTTATGGAGTTTGTATTTATTAAATTCCCTAATGGCATTAGCTTCTAAGCACATGCCTCACCTGTGAACAATATTTATGCTACATACATAATGTTGTGTGAATTCTTAGCATTCATATTGTTTTTATTCAAAATAATCCACAAGAAGGCTAAAAGCCCAAGACGAGTAAAATCTCTGGACGCGGAGATGTAACATCTATAAGCTTCCCTAAGGGTAAAGCAAGGAAAAACAAGGCATTTTCGTCCAAATGATAGACGAGGTAAAGCCCTTAATGCATCAGTCCTACCCATGGACGAGGAAATGCATACATGAATATTTCATGTTAAGCAGGACGCCAACTATAACAATCCAATTATTTGGACGAGTAAAAAGTTAGGCTTCATAGATGGAATGTAAAACCAGCTACCAAGTCTAAGGACGAGTAAAGCTGAGGAAAAAAGTGTTGCCATCTCCAAAGACGAGTTATAATTGTAAAATAACTCGCAAAATTCAAAAGGATGAATGAATACAACTTCTATCATGGACGAGTCAAGGGTAAAACCAATGTTAAAAAAAAAAAAAAATTCATCCACACAATGATAGAAAGGAAACAAACATTCATAAAGTTCAAAAAAAGGGGGTATGCAATCACTGTCCCAAAAAAAAACCCTTGTTAAATAAAAAGCCCAAAAGGCAATCGTTTAGAAGCTCGTCCTAAAACTATGGACAAGATAAAAATGTACTTGGGTTACAATAAAAAGATCCAAAACAATGGATCAAATAAAAAAAGAAAAAGAAAAAGATAGAAATACTAAGGATAATCTAAATGTAAAAGTCTCATCTTTATGAAGAAGGGGCATTAACGTTGGGGTCGTCTTGAAGTGGCTGAGTAGTAGCGTCATCTTCCAAATTTGACGTCCTCAGAGCTAGTTTGAAGAAGAGAGCTGGTAGTAGCAGCCAAGTTAAGCTTAATGGAGCTAAAGTCCACTTTAGGGAAGTTTTCCATAGCATCCATTCTAAAATCCTCAAAGCATGCTGCATAATTGGTGTCCAGAAGATCAGTGTATTGCTTGGACGCCTTGAATTCAGTCACTGCATCTCCCTTTACCTTGGAAAGAAGAGTACTCAGATCGTTGTTCTTTTTCTGTAGATCATCAAGACGAGTATCTTTTTCCACTACATCAGTTTTCAACTCCTCAATCAAGTTTGGTAGCTCCGTTGCCTTCTCGTTAGCCTTGGCAGCTACCTCAGCCCACTTCTTAGATTCTTCTTTCACCTCCTGAATCCTCGTCTCTAACAAGATCCTCGTCTTGTCCAATCCTGTGGCCTACCTGGATGCTGCAATAAATTTTGACATAGCCTAAAAAAAAAAAAAAAAAAATTGAAAATGAAAGTTAGATGAAAATATATAAATATATATCTTTCAGCAAAGACAAGGAAAAAATGTGATTACGTACCTTAAAAAGATCATGAACACCAGAATGTTCAAAATCCTTTAGGGACATGTCATAGCAAGTGTTTATGTCCTCGTCTGAAATAGCTTTCTGAAAGCATTCCCAAGCTAGGTCTTCATTTTCAATAATATTTGAAGGGACCTATTGAGAAGGCTAGGTTGTGGCTGGCACAATCGTCTTGGGCGGAGGAGTCTTAGACGAAATGGTCTCAATTGGAGTGGACGAGTCCACGTCATATATTTTGACAGACGGTTGAGATGGAGGAAGGTTGGGCTTGATTGTTTGGGACGACCTGTGCTTAGCCTTTTTGCCTCGTCGCCTGGGAGATTTCCCAAATCAAGGTTTTTAGGCAAAGACTTCCTTTTGTCCCCAGCCGACAGACGAGCTTGAGACTGAGTCTCAGGACAACTCTCCTCACCTATAACTTCTTTCTCTTTGTTTTCTTTCATTGTTGACATTCCTAAAGCAAAAAACAACAATAAGTGACGAATTATAAATAGATCAGGAAATATGACAGGATGTTCAAATGACTATTAAATGAAAACTTACTTCTTCGCACTGTGACCTCATGAGCAATAGCCTCGTCTGATGGTTCAAGACCAAGTCCCCACTTGGCAAGATGTCGTAGGGTAACCAAAGAATGAAAATCCCTATCGACATAAAGACAAGCCCTGTGGACGCGGTCACGATGAAATTTACTTAAGGATGGTCGTTTAACACTTGTAGAGCAAATGGTAAACAAGGGTTAGAAACAAATAAAAAAAATAAGACAAAAGAAAAAGAAAGATGAAAAAGGGGAGGGATGTACCTTCAGGACGAAAGTTCCCTAAGTCCCTAGAGTAAGGGGCAAAAGGGTCCTTGCCAACGTCTACAGGGTTCCCTGCCCAAAAACTGGAGACAAAGATAAACTCTATCTTCCAATTCCTGTCAGACAAGGCCAGGGACTTGATTAATCTAAAATTTTTACCCTTAGCTGTGAATTGGTAAAAGCCAAGGGATTGATTTATTTCTGAGGGTTTGTAACAAAATAGGAACTCATCCACAGTAAGAGGACAATCCCCTCCAAATACTTCCTTCCACAAAATCTGCATAGAGATAACTAATCTCCATGCATTAGGGTTGAATTAACATATACCTAAACCTAACCTAACCAGTAACTCTCTAGCAAATGCATTCAAAGGTAACCTAAAACCCCCCAAGAAATAAGCCTCATAGACGCCTACTCCAAAACGGGGATTGCAGCACCATTCTCCACGGACGGGCAACCTAGGGTTAAGCTCATCTGGGATCTGGTACCATGTCCTAAGATTGGTAAGCCTTTGCTCATTCGTTTTGGAATGAATACCTACTGCGCTATAGATGGTCTCCTCTTCGTCCAAAGGACTAGACGGAGGGACACTGGACGGGGTGCCAGCTTGGGAACCAGAGGCTTTCGTAAGTTGTTCTTGGATAACTTCTAAAGGAAGCCCAGGGACACCAAAGGTATATCCCTTGTTCGTAGAACTCCCCTCACTACTATGGCTACTATTACTAGAACCACTATCATTGGTTGTATCATAATACTCATCTATAGCTTTCTCTATACTATTGCTAGACGAAGAAATAACAGTTTCAGACATTTTTTGGAAACCAAAAACCTAAAGACGAGAAGGAAGAGAATACCTGGGTCTAGACGGGAGAGGACTATGGATGCGGAGAGACTTCTAAACGA
This sequence comes from Quercus tomentella, assembly GCA_028535165.1. Lineage (NCBI taxonomy): Eukaryota > Viridiplantae > Streptophyta > Magnoliopsida > Fagales > Fagaceae > Quercus > Quercus tomentella. The sequence goes on along the minus strand of JAPQVY010000155.1, from coordinate 61,340,522 downwards.
GGCTTTAGACGAAGGAAAATTTTAGAAATGTAAAGGGTAGAGGAGGAATTCCGCTATTTATAGGCAGCTGACCTAAGCACTTGAAACGACACAACCAACCAGGGAATGACACGTGGCATACTCCTCGAAAACATGAATCGACATAACTTGTCACCAATAAGACAGTGACACGTGGCACATCTAATTATTGACATAAATGCACTCGTCCAAGGAAAATAAATTGAGGGCATATGTTTCCTTAGATGGCCCATGGACGAAAGGGCAACTGATGGTGCATGATAATCACCTAACTCCAGACTTGTCCACGATGGTCGTCCAAGGAAAACTATACAAATAGACCGCGAGAAGAAAAGATGCTCTGTGCTAATACAACATACTCGTCCAAGAGGAGGTCGTCCGTCCAAGAAAGGTTTGGACGACCTCCTTACATTCCAAGGACGTCTTTCCCATACGAGCTTAGGACGAGCTCCATACTCGACATGAAACATAATGATCAAAGTTCTTTACCAAAAACCGTTTCCAAATAACGGTTACAGAGAACAAGTTCATGTAACTTCCATAGCAGTTATGGAAGTTACTTCCGAGTCTTCCGAACTCCTTAATAATAGGAGCAGTTGCTAAACCAGTAACTGTCTCAACTGTATGCTATACAAGCATTCATCTGCGAAAGGGTAAGTCATTCAGACACTTCCACTCAAATTGGAATTCCAAAAATATTGACTTTACCATCGGAGGATTCTTGGCCGGTCTTCCCCGGTCTACCCTGATTTTGTGTTTACTTTTTCAGGACATTCCAAGTAACCTTAAGATCATCAATGCCCGAGACATTCATCCTATTGATTTCCTTGTGTTCATCAAGAACATAGACAAAGGTAAATCTATTTTAGGAGCACCGCCTAAGCAAGATAAAAAGGAAGCTAAAAACCCTAGGACTAAGAAGGCTAACTCTCAAAAGCCTAAACAGAAGAAGCAGCATCTCTATCATCATTGTGGAGTTGCCGGTCATACTCGACCAAATTGCTATAAGTGGTTAGCCACTAAATAGAGCAATGGCATGATAGCATCTGGAAGCCAGAATCAGCTTCAATTCTCTCTTGCTCCCCTTGGAGATCTTTTCAAAGCCCTTATGTTCCTTTCGAACTTAAACGGTTTCAATTCTTCCCCCTCATTGCCGGTTCAAGGGTTCACTCAAAGGAAAGTTTCTTCCAAGGAGTGGAAGGAAAATGGCTCCAAGTGATTCTATCACTTTCTTCTCTCTCTTTGAGTTTTTGTTTTTGCATAACTTGTGTGTTTTGCTTTTGTTTTGAGTCAGTCTAGTTTTTATGCTTTGCTTTGTTTAACATGTTTTTGTTTGGTTATTTTTCAGTTTTGCTTTGTTTTGTTTTTCATATAAAAAAAAATTAAAAAATCAGAAAAATACAAAAACAGTGTGTGTTTGTGTACATTGTTACTTGTGTACCTTGGATGGCCATCGAAACAAAGTTTTCTAAACTTTGTATCTCTTGTAGCTTAAATGAGCATCTCTATGCACAACTAAGCAAGTGAGTTTTGTGACTCTTGTTTGTGATGAGTAAGATTAAGTGATCTCTTGTACTTAACACTCGTATCACTCTTTTTGACGGGAAGGACTAAAAAATCCTAAGAGAATGGCATAAATAACCATCTCACCACTATTGCCCGTCAACCACGAAATAACATCTGTATGCTTAGGCATAGCAAAATTGTGATGTTTAGCTTAACATAATTGGGTATTTCTTTTCTCTCTCTTATATGCCCATGTATGATTTGCTTAAAAAAAAAATATGCAAAGAAAAAAAAAAAGCGAAAAGATAAAAACGCTTTAAATATGATTGTAAGTGTGTATTCTAGGAGATGTGGGAGTTATAGGATGTACCTCAAAGGTGATAGTCCCCATCAAACAGTTATGATTGTGTGTGAGTTAAAGTGATTTTCTCATATCTCAAATCATCATAACATGTATACACCTATGCAATCTTGCGATATTTTTCACACATAACATGCAATATTCTTTGCTACTCTTGATACATGTGCAGGTACAATGTGATTTGGCCATCACAAGGTTTACATGTGTTAATGTATGCTCACTAAATTGTCTTGACTTGTTTTTGAAATATAAAACTGGTTAGACTTGTTTAGTGTGTGTGTGTGTGTGTTTTTGGGATCCATGTGCTTAAAATTGTTGTTGAGAGATGATTTTGAGAACTTAAAATGTTGTTTGGATCCTTGGTTGAGTTGCATGCTTGATTGCATTCATGTCTATGTTTTTCTCTTCTTTGAAAAACTGTTTTTAAGCAATCTCAACAGCTCCTCGACACCTCTCGACACCTGGCTTTTCTATCGAGATCTTCAGCTGATTTTTATCGAAATCTTGACACCTCTCGACAGCTACGTGGATTGATCGAGAACTCTCCTGTCTGCTCGATAGCTTCTCGACACCTCTCAATCGATTGAGATCCTCTTGCATACAATTTTTTTTCACATGTTTTGCATCTTTCTTTTATCTTGTCATCCATAGCATCTTGTTTCATTACATTCATGCATTTTTATGGATTCTTTGTACCCCCTTGATCATCTTTATATTTCTCGGGTGAAGCGTTCTAGCTTCTTGTACCCTTTGTCAATCATGACAAAAAGGGGGAGAAATTGTGGAGAAAATGTGGTTTCTTTTAAAGATTTTACATGTTAGGGAGAGAAATACATGCCTCTGTAAGGGGGAGATGTGTTTCATCTTGTTAGGGGGAATGCTTACCTCCTTCTTTGTGTACACCGGTCTTGTCACAATGTTTACATACATTATGATTATCTTTGCTATATTTATGATGACGTATGTCTTCTTCACCTACCTTTGCATGTATTGTTTCTTTTCTTTCTTTATACACATGGTTCTTATTACTTGTATGCAATCTATTATTTCTGTTTCACACAAAGATGCCTTGATGAGTTTTGTTTAAAGTGTTTCAGAAATACAGGTTGTCAAAGTCTACTTGCCATAAACTCTCTTCTTGCAAAGTTTTTCAAGAGTTTGTGTTAGGATAGATTTTATTGTATTCAACAAGTGAATATAAGTTGAGTGATTTATAACTTCTCTCATATGTTCATTTGTTTATTGTGGTTTTGTCATGGATTGCCAAAGGGGGAGATTGTTAGGACATATGTGATTCACTTGTTAGGAACATATGTCACTATTTTATGTAATTGGCTAATTCTTTGACAAAACGCGTATTTGGGTAGATTTAGAATGTGTTTAATATTTCAAGAAACTGTGTTTCAAAATCAAGTGTTAAAGACATACGAGTCTGTCCAAGAAACAAGCTGAAGAAGTGTCTGTCATTCAAGCTTGACAGCTAGCTATCCATCGAGCTTAAGAAACTGTTTCAGCCCCGTGGCTCGACAGCATCTCGACAGATAGGTATTTGTCGAGCTTTATGAAAAGCAAAATTCCAGTTCTGTTATGACTCCAATCCGGTTTTATGTGTTTGGGCTTTCTTTTCTCATAATCCTAGCACTACAAGAAATTTGACTTTAGGCGACGTTTGTAAAACGTCGCTAAAAACATAAAAAACGTCGCTATATACTACAGCGACGTTTTTTTTGCGACGTTAAAAAACGTCGCAATAGGCTGGTCGCTATAGGTCTATTGCGACGTTTTTGAAAACGTCACCATATGTGAATCTTTAATGACGTTCAAAAACTTTTAGTGACGTTTTTTAAAACGTCACTATATAATATAACATTTTCGTATATAATTTAGGAAAATACACTTAGCGGCGCTTTTAAAACGCCACAAATAACTAGTCCTATAGCAACGTTTTTGAAAACGTCGCTAAAAAAAATTTCCTAATAGTTTTAGTGACGTTTTTAAAACGTCGCTAAAACTTGCTCATTATTTTTTTACATTAAAAATGCTACTATATGAACTTGCTCAAACTAACAAATGTCCAAACTAATGATTTGCCTAATACACGATATTCCACAATAACAACCTAATCATCAATATTTCACAATAGATGTCCAAACTGTTTTGCTCAAACTAACCTAATCATCAATATTCAACAATAAATGTCCAAAAATAACAAATGTCCAAACTAGCATAGTAACACATTAACCATAGATTCAAATAGATATATAACTATATATATATATATATATATATATATATATATATATATATATTTAATACCAATACACTTGTCTACCTGCCAAAAAAAAAAAAAAAAACCACCTAAACTATGACAATATTATAAACAAAGTACAATACTTCTAAAATAAATGTGATTGTAACAAGACACTTGTCTACCTACACAAAAAGAACCACAACCCAAACTATGACAATATTATAAACAAGGTAAAATACTTCCAAAATAAATGTGGTTGTTCAAAACAACTATGGATAGAGTCCTTATAAAACACTACAACATTGCATTTACCGCTATGTGCTAGTTTCTTGATGGGATGAAGCTTGCAATCTATGAGGAGTTGAAAATTGATGATCTAAACCTAAACCACCTATCTAATAAGTTCATAAAAAAATCATTTTGAATAACAAAATAATAGTTGCTATACTTAAAAAATTTAAACACCCATTACATTCTTAAAACATTAAAATCTAATACTCGTCTAGCTTCTGAAGAATGATTTTTCCAATTTTGCATTAGTTGCATCATTTGGGTTACTCGCTCCTCCAAGTTATCATAACGATTCACTTTCTACAAACTTAAGCAAAAATTATGAAAGTAGAATTACACATACACTTAAATATAGTGCACAATATATTCAAAACCACTTAGTTTCATAAACATGCAAATAAGATTACACATAATCTTAAATATAATAAATAAACCATATCAAATCTATCAATATCCTCATTCACACAAATGGATTAAGCATTTAACCTCTTAAGAAATATGCAAAAATCATCTAAAGAGGATTACACATAAACTTGTCTTATAGTATACAACAACTTCATAACTACTTAGTTTCATAAACATGCAAATAAGATTATACAAGATAACTTTAAAACTCTTTACAAACAAAACAAATAGGAATACACATGAAAATTTTCATCCAAATTTCCAAAAAATAGTAAACACTTCCAATACGAATGTAAACAACCTTATAGCACCATGCAAGTCACCCGTTTGCTCCAACTCAATAATCCACCCCAAGACAATTATCAACATCCCAAGTACAAAGTTTTAAGAAAAAATTACTTACTATGCTCAAGCCAAGCAAACACCTTTTCAAAAAAAAAAATCCAAACTTATCACAATAAATAAGTGCTTAACCTGCAAGGTAAAATAGGACACTTAAATGATGTTTAAGGCAAATAAGGGTGCCATTGCAGAAAATTTTAATGAGTCATGGTGCATGAAAATTTAGTAACAATATATATATATATAAAGAAAAAAGAGCATTTAGTTGAGATTATATACTCACGACGAGAGTGAAACCCCAACACTTAGGCCAATAACACCAAATGAACATGCCAAAAAAAAAAAAAAGCCACAGCTTTCTTAATTTTCCAAGATTATAAAGAAATGACTATAATTTCATATAAAGTATTAATTATAATTTCTAATAAAATAACACACAAACACAGCTCAATACCACTGATCAAGTAATAATTGTAATCCCATAACATAATTGTTAAAGAAAAAAAAAAGCTTAGTTTTAGAACTTTTAAATGAAATCATGAATGCTTACAAGTATTGAAAACCCAAAAAATAAATAAAAAAAATCAACAAATATACCTCAACCATATTCATCCAAATTTCTAAATTTAATAAACACTCCCAATATCAATCGAAACAACCTTATAATACCATGCAAGCTACCCACTTGTTCCAACACAACAATCCACCCAATACAATTATCAATATAACAAGTATTGAAATCTAAAAAGTAATCAAAAAACATGACTCAAAAACATCCAAATTTCCAAAATATAATTAACACTCACAATATGAATGCAAACCGCCTTATAACACCATGCAAGCCACCCGCTTGTTCCAACACAACAATCCACCCAATACAATTATCATAATTACAAATATAAAATGCTTACAAGTATTGAAATCAAAAAACAAATTAACAAATATAACTCAACCATATTCATTCAAATTTCCAAATTTAATAAACACTCTCGATATAAATTGCAATGACCTTATAATATCATGCAAGCCACCAGCTTGCTTCAACACAACAATCCACCCATTACGATTATCATAATCATAAATATAGAATGCTTACATGTATTGAAGTCCAAAAAGAAGTCAACAAATATAACTCAATCATATCCATCCAAATTTTCAAATTTAATAAACACTCCAAATATCAATTGTAATGATCTTATAACACCATGCAAGCCACCTGCTTGCTCCAACACAACAATCCACCAAATACAATTATCAATATAATAATATATAATGCTTATAAGTATTGAAGTCCAAAAAGTAATCAACAAACATAACTCAACAATATCCAAATTTTCAAAAAATAATAATAACTCCCAATATGAATATAAACTATGTTATAACACCATGCAAGCCACCCGCTTGCTCCAACACAACAATCCACCCAATACAATTATCATAATCACAAATATAAAATGCTTACAAGTATTGAAATCCAAAAAGTAATCAACAAATATAACTTAAAAATATCCATCTAAATTTTCAAAAAATAATTAACACTTCTAATATGAATGTAAACCGCCTTATAGCATCATGCAAGCCACCTGCTTGCTCCAACTCAACAATCCACCCCAACACAATTATCAACATCTCAAGTACAAAGTTTTAAGCAAAAATTACTTACCATACTCGAGCCAAGCAAACACCTTTCCAAAAAAAATCCAAACTTATCACAATAAATGAGTGTTTAACCTGCAAAATAAAATAGGACACTTAAATGATGTGGAAGGCAAATAAAGGTGAGAGAGATTGCACATGATCTTGATTTAGACTCTTTGATTGTAGATTGGATCACTTAAAATAAAAAACTAAAAAAAGTTAAAGAAAAGCATATTGGATCTTTTTACATATCCTAAGCGTCAGAGATATCGGTTAGCCAAAGCTACCTATGATTCTTCTTATTTCATTTGATTTTTCTCCCATTGCAAGAACCACTTGTGATAGAGGGAGACAAATATTAAATTTTACAAATAATATATAAAAAATGTGCCTAATAGAATTTTGAATTTTCTATTAAATTTTACTGAGGTTCTAAAGGCCAAGCATGCAGTGCTTATTACCAATTATTAGAGGGAGACAAAGATTTTTTTTGTTCAAGGAGTTGAGCCAAACTCAATTTGCTTGATAAGAAAATACTAGTTCTCACATTAATTGCGAGAATGATCTTGTGGTCCATTAGGTTATTAATGTCGTGTGGGAGATCTAAAGAAACAAAGAGTCAGGTTCATCTATCACTTAAAAATGATAATTGCCACATTTCTGAGCGAGGATGCAAGGAATTGAGTACATTTGAGTCATTGACTGAACTTTTTGGAACTACTATTCATCTTTTGTAGCCATTTGGGTATTCACTCAGCTATATAAAACTATGGATACAATTTTTAGCACAAAACTATAATTCAAGGATCCATAAGTTTTAATATTATTAGATGAGATCTTCAACCTTGAATATATAAAAATTTAAAAAGATTTAAAATAGCTTTTGTCTTCCACTTTTTTCGGTGGAAACTCATTATAAAATTCATAGAATTTTGCTCTAAAATGGTGGCCCCCATTTTTCTATGATAAACAAAATAATGACACAAATTTGTTCAAAAACATTATAAGTGTGTCGTTTGTTATGGTTTAATAGTTTATATACTAAGTTAATTCTTTTTCCTAAGTACAACTTTATAAAATTTTACTAAGTTTTTTGTTCCAGTTTATAGCCAAATCCAACTTATTTTCACCTCACTAAAATAAAAAATATAAAAATAAAAAGAAATTCCAAACTCACTACTAGCAAAACTAAACCACTCCTAGCTACGTACAATTCTTAAACCTTTATTATAATAAACTTGTCTAAATGAGTATTTCTACAAAGCTCATCCAAGTCAACCACTGAATAAATCTATCAAATCTAACAACAAAACAAATAATAGCTATTTAAATATTGAATAACAATACAACATAAATATCAATAGAAGACAAAAAGATATCAATTTACTCTTTTCGTTGAAAAAAATTGTACCTTTCCCTGTCGGAGACGATGGTTTTATTGGCGGAAGTGGTGGAGGAAGATAGCAAGATGGGTTGGTTGAATTGACTTAGTGGCTTTGAGGGCCAAACAGTGTGTTTTAAGAAAAATAGGTTTGAAGAAAGCGATATGATGAAGATGCGAAGTCTGAATCGATGGAGGACGACGACGGCCGTGGTGGCTACGACGATGGCGGCGGGTGGTGGCTAGGACAGATCGGCGGCTAGGCTAGGGTGAGGGAAGTGGTGGTGGGTGGTGGGTCGTGGCTAGGCTAGGGTGGGAGCGGTGGCGGCGGCAGCAAGAGGGGAGAGTGAGAAGATGAGTTATAGGAAGAGAGAGAGGTGGTACACAAATGAACAAAGAAAAAGAAAGACATGAAATAAAAAAAGAGTGTAGGAAGAAAAAAAAAGAAATGTAAAAAAAAAAAGTGGGAAATGAAAAGTTGGGCGAAACTTTGTGCGGGAAGAATGAAAATTCTGGAGGGAACATATAGCGACGTTTGAAAAACGTCGCTATACAGTTTTGCTTATTTTATCTTTTCTTTTGGCCAGAAGCAACAGAGTGGTGTTAATAACTATAGTGACGTTTTACGAAAACGTCGCTATAAGCAAAATAAATGCCGCTGAAAATGTACTTCTTGCGACGTTTTAAGAAACGTCGCTATTATTCTGGGTTATGATGACGTTTTTTAAAAAACGTCGCAAAAAGCACACTCTTTAGCGGCGCTAATCAGAAACGTCACAATATACCACTTATAGCGGCAGATTTAAAAACGTCGCTAAAAAAAACGCCGCCTGAACCCAGATTTCTTGTAGTGTAGACATATAAAAGGATTATTTTAGAGCCGTCAAAGTGTTCACAAGTTGCACAAGTATTGAGCAAAGTTTGTTCAAGTAAATTGTGACCGGAGATAGAATTTGCCCTAGTTCATCATTCTTGAAGAAGTTGCTGTGTTTGTGCACCGTAAGGTTTTATGACTAAGCATCTTCTTGATCTTCATCGTTGGGATGAACTAAAGAATTTTGCAACCAACAACCTTTTCTAGTTGGTTATTGAAGTCGCGTACTGGGATCCGCGCAATTGGTTAGTCACGTACTTAGGAGTCGTGCATCAAAAGGAGAAATTGTGACTACAGAACAAAGTCCAATTAGGTATTGGGGTAAGGGTTCAACTGTAGGTTGGTATAAGGTACTGAGATTCCTTTACTTGTAATCGCTTGTTGTGATAATAGTGAAATTTCGGGAGTGGTGACTTTAAAATCACCTGGTAGGGTTTTTGCCTTGTTGGTTTTCCCCATTCGTAAACAAATCACCGTGTCAATTTAATTTCTATTGCATACTTAGTTTAATTGGTGATTTGTTTGTGCTACCACGCGTTTGCATGTTAATTAACTTAATTAATTCACTTGGCTAAATTAATTGATTAATTTATCACAAGAGGTCAATACGTTTTTGGCCTATTAGGTTTGTTTCTTGCTTCATCGAGAAATCAGAGAAGAACTAAGAAGAAAACAATAACCAGTGGTTAACCTTCGATTAGTGGGATCTCTTACCCAATCAACATCATAGAATGCATGGAGAACAAGAGAAGACTATGCAGAGTAGAAAAACCATGAAAGAGAGTGTCCTTCAAGTATCGAAGAATGCACAAAGTAACAGCATAGTGAGTCGATCGTGGAGCAAACAGAAACTGGCTCGCCTGGTGAATAGCATAAGAAATGTTTGGATGAGTTACAGCGAATAAACTAAGTTGCCAACCAATTGTCTGTAAAGAGAGAGATTAGACAATGGTTTCCCAGTTGAGGAAGTCAGATGCGCATTAAGTTTAACTAAAGTATCAACAGCCTTGCTATTAGTGAGTCTAGATCAAGACAAAAGTTCAGAAGCATACTTGACTTGAGTAATGTAAAGTCCATCAATGAAATAAGTAATTTCAAAACCCAAGAAGTAGATGGGATGTCCAAGATCTTTCATCTCAAACTGCTAATTGAGAAAATCTTTGAGTTCTTGAATGCCATCGAGATCATCACCAATTATGATCATATCATCCACATACAAGAGACGCAAAATAGTGCCTTTGTCGGTGTGACGAAGAAATAAGTCAAAATTATAGGGAATGGCAGTGTAAACCATGCGTAAGATGGTAGATCTGAACTTGGCAAACCAAGCTCATGGAGCTTGTTTAAGGCCATAAAGTGCACATCGAATGTGACAAACTTTATTCAATTCAATAGAGAGACTAGGAGGAGGTTGCATATAAACTTCTTCACTTAAATTCCTATTAAGGAATGCATTTTTGACATCCATCTGACAAAATGCGTTTTAATTGTAATTGGGTAGATCTAAGATGGGTTTAGTACTTTAAAAAATATGTTGTTCAAGTCAAGCATTAAAGACATGAAGATTGGTCCAAGAAACAAGTGAAGAAAAGCTATTCATTAAGTCTCGATAGATGCCTGTTATCGAGACTTAATGTGAAGCTCGATAGATAGCTCGACAGTAGCTTGATCTTTCGAGACTTACGATTTTCAGATTTCTAGATCTGAAATTCAGACTAGACTTGTGCAATTGTTTAGGGTTTCTTTTCTCACAACCCTAGACATATATAAGGCTTATTTTAAGAGCAATCACACACGGATACAGAGACCAAGAGACTTATTTTCTCTGTGTGAAGCTACTGTGTTTGTATGCCATAGGGTTTTGTAACCAAGTGTTTCCAGATCTTCATTGTTGATGAAGTGAAGAAATTTGTTGGCAACAACATCTGTTCAAGTTACTGGAATTAGTCACGTACTGGGATCTCTGCAAAGGGTTAGTCACAAATGTGCGGTTTGTGCATCAAAGGAAAGAAGGCTATTACAAGATCAAGTCCAATTAGGTATTAGAGCAAAGGTTTAACTGTAGGTTGGTATTTCAGGATAGGCTAGGGTAATTGGTAAGATTCCTTATACTTGTAACCGCTTGATTGTTGATTAGTGGATTCTTGGGAGTGGTGATCTTAAAATCACCCGAAGGGGTTTTTGCCTTATGAGGTTTTCCCCATTTGTTAACAAATCACATTGTCAAATTTGTTTTTCGCTGCATTTAGTATTCTTGGTGATTTGTTTGTGCCTTCACAATTTGCATGTAATTAAGCCTACTTAATCAACTTGGGTAATTGAATAATTTAACCGGGGTTAAGCTATCTTAACCAAACAAGTGGTATCAGAGCGGGCACACTCTGATTAGGTTTTAATCTTTGTTGTGTGATCCATTGACCCCTACTATTATGGATCATGGGCAATCCCTGATTATTCCTCATTTATTTGATGGTACTAACTATGCATACTGAAAAGTACGCATGAGAGCCTTTTTGTAGTCTTTAGATGAGAAAGTATGGCTCGCAGCTGAAATAGGTTGGAGGAAACCTGAAGAGCCACCTGCAACGTGGGATGATATCAAGATCAAAGTTGCAAAATTTAATAGCAGAGTACTGAATGCTCTGTTTAGTTTTGTGACCAATGAAGAATTCAAGAAGATCTCTTCCACTAACAATGCCAAGGAAGCTTGGACTATTCTTCAAAATACCTACGAGGGCACAAAATTTGTTAAAACTCCAAGCTCCAAAGGCTCACTACCAATTTTAAGGAAACAAGGATGGATAAGGACGAGTCATTCGATGGATTCCGGAGCCCAAGATTGTCAGGAAAATCCTCAAATTTCTTTCGAAGAGATTCCATGCCAAAATCACTGTCATCGAAGAATCAAAGGATCTTGACTCTATTCCTTTGATAGAGCTGATTGGAAACTTGCAAACTTATGAACTAGGGTTAGCAAAGGTTGGCAAGGGTGACAAAGGCAAGAACATGGCCTTGAAGACTAAGAATGACGATAACAATGAGTCTTCTGATGATGAGGATACCAAGTTAAAATCTTATATCACCAGACAATTTAAGAAGTTTATTAAAAATGCGAATGTTAAAGCAGGTGATAAGGATCACAAACAGTCTGCATTCTTTCAATTCAAGTCCCAAGACAAAGGCAAGAGAGAATTCAAGGATGCTGGTTAAGGCAACAGTGTTCCTGCTGGACCAAAGTGCTATGGGTGTCAAGGATTTGGACACATGAAGCAAAAGTGTCCCACATATCTCAAATTCATTGGCAAAAGCAAAGCCCTAGCTGTCACCTTGAGTGATACGGTACCAGAAGCAGATTCTGATGAAAGTGGCCAAGATGAGATATTGAGTGCTTTCACAACCACTATTGAGTCTACTACCGAAGTTGTAGACATAATTGATGAAGAAGAAGAGTTGATAGAATCAAAGTTTGAGAAGATGGATGATTAGGATAACATCCACACTGCCTACACTAAGTTGTACAAGGTTTCTGAGAAGCATGAGAAGCTCTACAGGTTGGCAACGAGAAAGCTCAGTGAAGTGGAGTTGGAACGTGAGGAACTCTCCACCAAGGTCGATGAAGCTAATCAGACCATTGGAGTACTGAGATTTGAGAAAAATCTTCTTGTTGAAAAGACCAAGAAATCTTGGAGCACTGAGATTCAATTTAGAATCTAATTGAATTTAAACTCTTTGATTTTCGCACTTAATAATTCACTTGACACACAAATTTAATAATTAGATGAGACACATGGTATAGAATTAGAATCCAATTTAAAATTTAATCGAATTTTCTCTCAATTTTGGCTATTAATATATATATATATATATATATATATATATATATATATATATATATATATAGATATCAATTAAATATTGTTTTTGATAATTTTTCAATTAAATATTATTTATTTACCTTTTATATTATTATTTTTTATTTAAAAAGATTTGTTTATAATTTTTCGAGAAGTGGCATTACCAATTAAGGTATTTTATTCAAGTATTGCTAAATTTTTCTCATATACTAAAATATTGACTAATCAACTTATTCGTTCTCGTTCTTGTGATATAATCAATCTTACCTACAATTTCATCAATTTTATTTTTTTAAAATTTCTTTGTCATTACTTTTAGAAATATTAGATTATTGTCTCTAACTAAATTGTTTTCTATAAGTTTTATATAAATATTTTTCTATTTACTTACATTGCAAATATTTGTAGAAAATACGTAATTAATATTTTCATTTTCTTCCAATTTTTTTATTTTATTTTATTTTTTATAGTTTACCCATCTAACAATATTGTTTACATGATCATATTTCCTAGTAGTCCACATTATATTAAAAAAAATGTTCTCACCTAAAATCCTAGCTACGCCATTGAATTTACTTATTACCAAATTAATAATAGAATTTTTACACATGATTACATGTAAAGCATAAAAAAGTATGTTTATTTATTTTTCAATGTGATCCATAAAAATAAGTTTATGTATAACAGAGAAAAGCGCAAAAAGCATAAAAAGGTACACTTCACAAGCTTTATTGATAAGCTTATGAAGTGTACTAATTGATCCAATTGAAAATTCATTAGCTTTTTGTTGATTAGCTTATTTATTAGCTTTTTGTTGATAATTAGCTTATTTTTCTATTGACTTACATCTAAATATTTGTGGAAAATACATAATTAATAGTCATACTTACATCAAAAGCACCGTTACATATTTATATATTCGTAAACAGATACATATTCATTTTTTTTTTTTGGAGAGGAAAATACATATTCACTTAATATTTTTTTTTTTTTTTAAGAATACTAAGTATTTTAACACACACACAGGGAGAGGAGAGAAAGTTTTAAAGAAATTGACAGTAGTGTACATTCAAAAGGACTTAACTCTTGGATATACAGCACAAGCTTTATAAGCATATAAACATAATATACCAAATATATTAAAATGTGACCCGACCCCATGTGAGAGGGAGCTGTTATTGTGTAGTCCCAGACTATATTTCCTCTTCAGGACTATACAATTACTGTCGTGAAAATGGAAAATCATAGAATACATGGTGTATTTTCTCTAAGAGAGGGAAGAGCATGTGCATGGCACTACAAAACGCGGGGGCCTTGGGCTGCGTTTTTTAAGCCGCGTTTTTTAAGCATGTGCATGGCACTACAGAGTGATTAGTTATCAATAGATACTTTTAGATTTTTTTTTATTTTTTATTTTTATTTATTTTTTAAGAAACTGATAGATTTTTGTACAAAAAGCTGCGTAGCGTTCACGTCAATTGATTAAAATTGTTTGGTGATCAATTTTTCTGTTAATTTCAATTGTAAAAAATGTAGGAATATACGTCGTTAATATTTTCGTTTCTTCTAATTCCTTTTGTTCATCAACGACTCTTATATTACATGTTCAAACATCATTATGATTATTTTTATTATTATTTTTGTTATCTTTTGATTCAATTTTATTGATTTTTTTTTGGTTTAGTTGTGATATTTCCCCCCAAAAAAAATTATTTTGGTTTTTTTTTTTTCTGATAAAAAAATTTGTCAAATAATCTTTTTGAGATTCATTTAATTTCTGTATTCTTTTTATTAAAAAAAATTCTTTATATCCAATTCATAATTTCTAGTTGACATTATACTTAAAACATGTTGCAAATAAAATAAAATAAAAACACTATCTACAATATAAAATAATAATATACTAATAATAGTAAAATAAATTTAAAGTGTACATCAATAGATCGAGAATAGATATTTTTGGATAGAATGTTTGAGTGATTTTCAGGTTACTGGTTGCAAGGGTTTCTTTAAAAAATAAAAATAAATAAATAATGAGTATAAAATATATTTTACTTTAGAATAAAATGCAAATTACACCCCTGAATTTTGGTGGTAATTAAATTTTACATCCTGAAATTTTAAAATTTAGATTTTACTCCTAAAAGTTTCATTCCATTTGCATCATTAATTAGCTTATTCATTTTTTGTTGACATGCTTGTTAAATGCGGCATAAGCTTATGAAGTGTACTAATTGATCCAAATTGAAATGTGACACATAGATTTAAATATTTTGAAAAGAATAATGCTAGAGATACAAACTATTTTACAATTTTTTTTTTACAAATTATAGATGTGGTGAATGATTATTAGTAAATGAAAAAATAGTAATAATGGTGGGTCTAGATGAAAAACAATAAGAGGTTTGTCACATCAGCATTTTGTAAAAATATTATAAAATAGTTTGTACCTATAGCATTACTTTTCTGAAAATGATTTATTAATAATTGCTCTAGTGACACCCATTAACAGAACCCTTAAACAAATGCCGGTCTTGTTCCATTTCAAACGCTTAAGAAGAGCCAGCCAGCCTTGTTCCATGAGATTGCAAAATAGCGTGCAGCTGTGCACATCAATTAAATAAATAAAATGGTGGGGGTGATCAAATCCAATCATTCATTCATTCATTCCAATACCACCACTACGTCGCCATCTTTTTATTTATTTATGATTAATGTACCACCAGCCACACCACTCTTAGTGCCCAACTCCCTAACCCACTCTAGTAAGTGCTCTCGTAGACTTCCAGTGCTGAAAAAGAGGAATAAAAAGAGTTCCTAGTGGTTTGCGTAAGATTATTGGATTTTTCATTCAAATGCTACAATTCTTATATCTGGACTAAAATTAGAGAAAATGAGAAGATTTAAATGGGAATGATGCTTTTCTCCGTCACAATCATGGCACAGGTGAGTGCCCCTAACAGATGATGATGAAGGCATGGATTTGAAGTGCAATTCTAATACCGACCGCATCAACAAACCTTTCATATCAGCATCTGTGGAAGATCTGGTATTGGTAAGCCATATATCAAGTCAAAGGCCCAAATGATGCTAAGACCGTGGCAGATAAAAAAATAAAAGGGTTTATCCTCATTTTCTCTTCATTATTTGAATGCATTTTTTGTTTCTCAAATCCTGTATTCACTTTCTCTATCCAACCCATTTCATGTTTGGCATTATTTTTTAGTATAATTTTTGTTTTTTTTTTTTCAATTAAAAATTCAACACAATTGAGAGTGTGTTTTTTGATGGGGCAAGTTAGTGTTAATGGAACCCAGAGATTTGGTTTTTTTTTTACGAAAATGCCATTGTATTTATTTTCAAGAAAATAAATACACCAAAAAATTGTATTTAGTTTTTGTATTCAAATTATTATTATTTTGAAAATGAAAATTGAATGCAAATACAAAGCTAAACAAATTTTTTAGTGATGAATCTCACGAAAAAACTGAAGATAAATACAAGAATACACCATTTTTTACTCAAACCAAACAGGCCTAAAACACAAGAGGCTGTGAAAAAGGGGCCAAAATGGCCCATTAGCATTAATTTTTGAAATATTTAGCAACAGAGCACTGTTTCGGAAATAATTAGGGAAATACCACTTTTTCCGGTACTCGAGCATGGTGAGCTCGAGTACCATCTTTTCATTGGTCAAACATCTTCTCAAAAAAAAAAACGCCGCTATAGGGCCCGAAAACGTCACTATAGGGCTTAAAAAACGCCACTATAGGGCCCCTTGAACCTGTTATGGGGACTTATAAAAAATTTTGCAGGAAAACGCCGCTATAGGGCCCAAAAACGTCACTATAGGGCCCCTTAACCTGGTATGGGGGCTTAAAAACGCCGCTATAGGGCCAGAAAACGTCACTATAAGGCTTAAAAACGCCACTATAGGGCTCCTTGAATATGGGGTGATGGTGGATTAAAAAAACATGGTACTCGAGCTCACCAAGCTCGAGTACCAGAAAAAGTGGTATTTCCCTAATTATTTCCGAAACAGTGCTCTGTTGCTAAATATTTCAAAAATTAATGCTAATGGGCCATTTTGGCCGTGAAAAAGGTGCAGCAATTAGCTAGATGAGCAAGGAGTGTCATGGTCCAAAAGAAATTAAAAGGAGAGAAACGATCAAAACTCAAAAGACCACCAAGGCCCAACACATTATTATACATAGATTCAAACCAGCCCATTTGGTGAACCTAAAAAATATAATTAATCCATTTGTAGTTGTTTTATGAATATTGTTTTGCTAATATGTAAGTCATGAAAAATTAGAAATATTATTTAAGATACAAATTAAATATTTTATAAACCAATAGATGTATAAACCTATTAACTTAACAAATATGTGCTAACAAGATCAATATTCAATAATATTAGACGCTTTTTACTTATGTCTGATCAATTGCCTTGGCCTTTGGAGGATTTGACACTTAATTAGTTGTTTTTAGTTCAAATTTGAACCTATCACTAAGATTACCTTTTTTACCCCAACAATAACAACCAGTAACAACTTGCTACTTGGGATTTGTTGTGAAAATGTTGTAAACATAGCATTTCTAAAAAAAAAAGAAAAAAAAAAAAAAACAAACAAACAAAAACTTAAATATCCCTCGTTAGATTTGTAGCCTGCATGTTTTTAGATAACTAAAATAACTAATTAAGTGTCAAATCCTTTTTTTTTAATAAAAAGACTAAGTAAGAATCAAACTAAACTATCTATAATAAAAATAATAATAATAATAATAATAATTCTAAATTGGAATTCTCAATAATTACCATTTCAATACATATAACCAAATTATTTGCAAAAAAACATCATCCTTCGAGATTAGAAAGGAAACTTCGGAAATTGAAGTTTCAACATTAAAATGCAAAGGTGTATAGCTTTTAATTTGTCGACATATTTTCTTTTTAAAAATTCATTAATAGTTATTAAATTGACGATATCTAAATTTTATAAGTTCAATTAAATTAAGGATCAATAATAAAAATATTATAATTCTTGGTAAGACTAATTTTACAAATCAACAATTTAGCATAAATATATCGAAATAATAAA
This sequence comes from Quercus tomentella, assembly GCA_028535165.1. NCBI lineage: Eukaryota > Viridiplantae > Streptophyta > Magnoliopsida > Fagales > Fagaceae > Quercus > Quercus tomentella. The sequence continues at coordinate 61,322,499 of JAPQVY010000155.1, read as the reverse complement.
ACTATTTTGAATGGAATCAAAAATGAAAGAGAATTAACAATTTCTTTCCTTAAAAAAAAAATAATTAGAAAATAAGGTTCTTACTTATAGAGTTTAAGACGTCTAAGGGTCTGTTTGGGATCCGCTTATTTTGCTGAAACTAAAAACTTTTTGTTAAAAGTACTGTAGAAAAATGTAAAAATTAGCTCAAATAGTATAGTGTGACCCATGAATAGTACTAAAAAGTGCAGTGAGACCCATGAATAGTAACAAAAATAAGTTGAATAGTAAAATAAACTGGCTTTTTAATCGGTAGCCAAACACACACTAAGTTCAACTCATCAACATCGTCTTAAACAAAACTTAAACCTATTTAGTAGCAGATTTCAAGTATTATTGTTCAAAATGATGTGAAAAATATGATTTAAAAAGTGTTGTGAAAACACGTGTTTAAATTACTTGAGAGCGTCGCAACTGGACTCGACGTGGTTGCAGGATGAACTTAAGCTTCCACAAAAGCTTCGGATCGACTCCTCCATTCTCTCTCTCTCTCTCTCTCTCTCTCTCTCTCTCTCTCTCTCTCTCTCTCTCTCTCTCTCTCTCTCTCTCGCCAAATCTTTGGGTGATTTTTAATTCTTAGTGATTTCTTTCTTTTGATTTCAAGGGAAGGGGTCGTTCCCCTTCATGTTTTCTTTTTTCTTTTCTTTTCTTTTTTTCAGATTTTTCTTATTTTAATTCCGAATTAAAAAATTAAAAAAAAAAAAAAAAAAAAAAAACCACAAGCAAAACGGCTTCGTTTTAGTGGTTCTGATAGCAGTAGTAATGAAGCCTTGAATTGATAAAAAATTGAAAGATAGAAGACTGAATTGACAAAAATGAAAGTTAGAGGACTGAAACGAAAAACGGTGAAAGTTAGAGGTATAATTTTTCATTTTTGCCTTTTTTTTTTAGTTGAGAATACAAGGAAAGAAACCAAACCCAGAAAAGAGAAAAACAAGAGAAGACCGAAACCCAAAAAAAAAAAAAAAAAAAAAAGAAGAAACAGTTTGCAAAAGAAAGAGAAAAGAGAAAAGTCTAGAGAGATAGAAATTTATAAGTATTGTCAAATCCATGAGTCCCAAGCTTTTCTAAGTATTTACAAAAATACTATTAAACAATGTTATTTGAAAACTAAAAACTGGTATAAAGAGTTTTCTAAATACAGTGTTTTTCTAATTGAGAATTGTGACTCAAACATTCCTAAAAAAACACTCTTACCAAACATCTTTAACTTAGAAACTTCTTTGTCAATACCAAAATTTATCCAAAGTCAATAGCCAAGTAAAGATAATCATTTTCATGAGTGTGAATCTAATTTGTTTAGATTGTATCAAATGCAAAATGTTATGCCATAAATCAATTTTTTAAGTCACATTAATTAAGGGATCAATATAGTGCACTCAGCATTGACAATGGAAAACTACGTAATTCTACAGAATTAAATTTCAATATATAAACTCTATATGCCCAAATGTTCAAAGAGAAATTCCATTACTAACTAGTGTTACATAGGATACAAACCAGAAAAGTCAAGTCTTCCAGATTTTTAGACATAATCTCTTTCCTAGTTTTAATCAATTTCTCCCTTAAGATTTTATTAAATTATATTATTCATAAGTTATTTCGAGTAAATTGAATCCTAATACATCTAGGAAGAAATCCCCCAAAAACTTCATAAATCAAGCAAAATGAAAATACAAGATAGTCAACTAAACATATCCTATCATGATTAGAGTTTCTTACTTTGATTGGTTTCTTAAATTTTTATAATGTAGCACCCAATAACGAATCTTGCAAGCTTCTAAACCTTATTTTATATAATTTTGATGGATATTAAACACTAAGAATAGTAAATTTCAATGGAGATCTTCATAGAAATCAAAAGCGTAGCAGAATCCTCAAAACCCCTAAAGCTTTATATGATCCATCGAGTGTTTATAAATTACTTTGATTGGTTTCTTAAATTTTTATAATGTAGCACCCAATAACGAATCTTGCAAGCTTCTAAACCTTATTTTATATAATTTTGATGGATATTAAACACTAAGAATAGTAAATTTCAATGGAGATCTTCATAGAAATCAAAAGCGTAGCAGAATCCTCAAAACCCCTAAAGCTTTATATGATCCATCGAGTGTTTATAAATTTCTCATTGACCCTAATATAAGATTTAACAAACTATTTACCTTAGTCAGACTAGGATTCCAAATTACCAAACTACTTAATTTTAGCATATTCAATTGCGTTGTTTTGAACTAACGTGACACTTAATAGCCACCTCAACTATTGACGAAGACAAAAGGATGAACCAAAACTATATAACATTGGGGATTTAAATCCAAATTTTTAAATATTTTGGACAAAATCAAAATTAACTCAAACTTTAAGAGTGAAAATTGTAATTTAGTATAGTTTAGCGACCTTCTCATTAAAGCCAAAATTCGTTAGCACATCCAACAATCCCTCTGCATGTCCAATTTCACTCCCAACATGCCATTCCCTTTCTTTCTCATTTTGAATTTATACACTCCCGAACTATTATGGAATTCTTGGATCTGTAAGGAATTAAAGCAGCTTGAAAGTGAGAGATCACTTTTCCAACATGGTGCACAAGGTTGAAGCAATGATCTTAACAATGATCACTTTTCCAATAGGCATTCTATCAAGGCCCGAAGCTTTTAATGAGTTTATTTCCCACACAATGTCTTTTATTTCTTCTGCCTAAGTATCCAACATATCTCTTGATTGTCAATATCTTCGAAACATGGTTTAGGTGATGCCCTCCAAATCCTCTGGCAATTGAGATTTGCTGGACTCATTATAATGCTTGATAAGGGAGATTCAGTAACATTGATAAAATCGTCCATATTAAGCAAAGTAGACGACCCCAATGAACTCGTCAGCCTCACCCACACGTCCATAACCCGAGTGACAACAGGATAAGGTCGACGGTCCCACCTTAAAGCTGACGACATCACCTTTAGGTCATCAAACACCTAAAGGTGACGACTGGAATGTGTAGACGGGGATAAGTAGCTGACGGGAGGAAGCTAAAGGGAATGATAGGACCTCTGACGAGTTTGACATGGCCTTACTTGGCCTTCACGGCATAAGTGTGTTAGGAATGCCTTGTGCCCCATGATTATCCCTAATTAAAGGGAGTTCTATAAGGAAAGAACTCCGCAAAATATGCAAATTAAAGAGGATATCTCCTACAAGGAAACATCTTCTTAACTAAGGCACGGATGTCAACCCTACACTACTATAAAAACCTCGAGACCCTCACAAACCAAGGTACGCATAATTCCCCCAGCTCTGGCACTCTAGAGTTGTGAAAAGTTCTCTAACTTAACATTCGGAAGGTCTTCGGCCGGTACCGCACCGGTACTCTCTTAGGGTTTTCTTTGTTTTTGTTTCATGGGTCTTGTTTCGAGCAAGTGAGTATTGTGCGGCTTATTGACGATTTTCGGCATCATCAATTGGCGCTGTCTGTGGGAAAGCTGCGACTTGTAAGCCATACTATCGCTTCCCGGACAAAGAGTTGCATGGTGCTCACTCACTCGATGGCAACCACCAACGACGCTCAAAGAGATGAACCACGCACGACCGCCCTCGAGAGACAGGTTCAAACTCTCGCCGCTGCCGTGGAGCGCCTCACCAAACAAAACCACTACCTAGAAGAACAGTTGCACCAAAAGAATGCAGACCTTAATACTCAGGAGGAGGACCAAGAAAGCACCAACGCTGAAAGGAGGAACCAAGAAGGGCCGGAAGGAAGCAACGCCCCAAGCAAACCAAAATGACAGGACATGAGCCGGCCATTCGTCACCGATACGGTTCCACCTCACATAGTCGCCGAGATGCAGATAATGAAGGAACGGATGGACTTTATGATGAACGCCCTTAGAGGACGGGTGTCTAGCGATCTCGATGACTTGGTCCATCGAACTGATTCGCCATTCACAGCGTCCGTCACTTTATTCTCCTTTCCACCGAAGTTTCGTATCCGCAGGTGGAGAATTATGACGGATCCAAAGACCCCTTAGATCACTTGGAATCTTTCAAGACCCTGATGCACCTTCAAGGGGTGCCAGATGAGATCATGTGCAGAGCCTTCCCCACCACTCTGAAGGGATCCACAAGGATCTGGTTCAACAGACTGACACCCAACTCCATTGGTACCTTTAAGGAGTTAAGCACCCAGTTCGCCTCACACTTTATCGGGGAGCACAGGTATAAGAAGTCCACTGCATGCTCAATGAACATTAAGCAGCGGGAGGACAAGACGCTGAGGTCCTACATCACCCGTTTTAACAAAGACATTCTCTCGATCGATAAAGCAGACGACAAGATACTCGTGGCTGACTTCACGAATGGACTACGGAAGGGTAAGTTCCTGTTTTCCCTATACAGGAATGACCCAAAAACTATGTCAGATGTGTTGTACAGTGCAACCAAGTACATGAACGCAAAAGATGCGTTGCTAGCCCGAGGAAAGAAGCCTAAGAAGAGGGAAAGACAGGAAGACGTATGGCAGGATAGGGGACGGGAGATGGCTAGGACCGGAAAACGGCAGGAGGACAGGCGCTCCAAGCCTCCCACAGGGAAATTCATGAGTTTCACCCCGCTGACTGCCCTGATCGACCAAGTCTTAATGCAAATCAAAGACGAAGGAGTTTTGACATTTCCCGGCAAGCTGAAGGGAGATCTCAATAAGAGGTCTAAAGACAAGTACTGCCGCTTCCACCGTGACCATGGTCATGACACAGCTGATTGCTACGACTTAAAGCAACAAATTGAAGCTTTTATCAGGCAAGGAAAGCTGCAAAAGTTCATCAGCAAGGAGAGAGCGTATCCACCTCAAGAGCAGGCTCCCCATCGAGAGAACGAGCGTCCTACGCTGCCTATAGGAGATATAAGAATGATTGTAGGGGGCACAACGGCTACTGGGTCGTCCAAAAAAGCCTGTAAGACTTACCTCAGGATGGTTTAGAACGTCCAGTTGACGGGTTCGGTACCAAAGATGGTGTGGATCAATAACCCTGTTATTGAATTCTCGGAAGATGATGCTCAACGTCTTCACTACCCGCATGACAATGCACTTGTTGTTAGCATACGGGTAGGGGATTACAATACGCACCAGGTTCTGGTTGACAATGGCAGCTCAGCTGACATCCTCTACTACCTAGCATTCCAGTAGATGAGGATTGACAGAGAGTGACTGGTTCCAACGAACGCTCCACTTGTTGGTTTTGGAGGAACAGGGGTATTCCCCTTAGGCGTAGTCACATTGTTTGTGACGGTTGGTGACTACCTCCAGCAGATCACTAAGGACGTAACATTCCTTGTGGTCGACTGCTCGTCCGCTTATAATGCTATTCTCAGACGACCCACCCTTAATTCATGGAAGGCTGTAACCTCAACCTACCACTTAATGATCAAGTTCCCTACAGATTATGGAGTAGGGGAGTTACGCAAAAATCAGGTGGCTATGCACGAATGCTACATAGCTATGATAAAGATGGACAACTACCTCCAGGCCATAAACATAGAAGAACACTGGACGGTGACCGAGCCCGTTGAAAGGCTTGAAGAGATACTACTTGACGAGTCCAAGCCTGATTGAACTACCAGGATTGGTACCCTCGCCAGTCCAACAGTCCGCCAAGCACTTACAACTTTTCTTAAAGATAACCGGGATGTATTTGCCTGGAGCCATGAAGATATGTCGGGAATAGACCCTTCGATCATGGTGCACAGACTGAACGTATCGCCCTCCTTTCCACCCATCCGTTAGAAGAAGCGGGTATTCGCCCCAGAATGAGACCAAGCTATAGCGAAAGAAATTCACAAGCTACAGGAAGCAAACTTCATTAAGGAGGTTTACAACCTCAACTGGCTGGCGAACGTGGTAATGGTCAAGAAAGCCAATGGGAAGTGGAGGATGTACGTAGACTTCACCGACTTGAACAAGGCATGCCCCAAAGATAGCTACCTCCTCCTGTGAGTCGACGTCCTAGTTACCTACGGCTCAACACCAGTTATTAAATTTCACGGACGCTTTTTCGAGTTACAACCAGATCAGAATGGACAAAGCAGACCAGGAAAAGACTTCGTTCGTCACTAGCCAGGGCCTCTTCTACTATAAAGTAATGCCATTTGGCCTCAAAAACGCACGACATATCATAGGCTCATGAACAAGATGTTCGCACAGCAGATTGGGAGAAATGTCCTGGTTTATGTTAACGACATGCTGGTGAAAAGTCAAAGGGAGGAAGATCACTTAGAGGATCTCAGAAAAACATTTGACACCCTTCATTCCTACAATAAGAAGCTCAATCCGGGCAAGTGTTCCTTCGGAGTGACGGCAGGAAAGTTCCTAGGATTCATGGTGTCTCAGAGGGGTATCGAGGCCAACCCTGACAAAATCCGGGCCATAATAGAGATGGCACTCCCAAGGAATGTGAAAGAAGTACAAAGCCTTAACGGCAAAGTAGCAGCGCTAAACAGGTTTGTGTCCAAGGCAACGGATAAGTGTCTACCTTTCTTCCACACACTAAAGAAATCTTTTGAATGGACGACTGAATGTCAGCAGGCATTCGAGGACCTGAAGACCTACCTCTCATCCCCTCTGTTGCTGAGTCCTTCCCAGCCAAGGGAAGAATTGTTCCTCTGCTTAGCAGTATCATCGGCGGCCATCAGCGCAGTCTTAGTTAAGGAAGAAGATAGGGTGCAGAAGCCCGTGTACTACACAAGTCGAGCACTCCGAGGCGCAGAGGAAAGATACCCACCAATGGAGAAACTCGCCTTCGCTTTGGTTACAACAACCCATAAGCTCAAGCCGTACTTCCAAGCCCACACGGTGATTGTCCTAACTGATAAGCCCCTACTGCGAGCAATAAGCAATCCTGAAGCCTTTGGACGAATGACACTATGGGCAATAGGGTTGAGCGAATTCGACGTGCAGTACCGCCCGCATACTGCTATCAAGGGACAGGTGGTCGCGGACTTCATTGCGGAGTTCACTAACATGGAAGGCTAAGGGGCAGAAGAATACCCTCAGTGGAACATCCACACGGACAGATCATAAAACAAATTAGTTGGTGAGGCAGGTATTGTGCTTCGTTCCCCAGAAGGGGACAAGGTCGAATGTAGGAGTGGCAAAATTTGACACGACCCACGAACCCAACACGACATGACACGAAATTAGCAGGTTATGGGTTGAGACTTAACGGGTTTGTGTCATATTCGGGTTGACACGGCTGACCCGTTTAATAAATGGGTTGGGTTAATGTTGAACACATAGAACCCGTTTGACCCGTCTGACCCGTTTAATTAAATGACATTTTACCAATATACCATTCAAACTCTAGGTATATAAACTTATTAGTTGTTGTGATTTATTTTCTTTGACATATTGTGATTGATTATTTGTGATATTGGGATATGCTTTAGTTTTGAATGATTATTTGTGATGCAGTTACTCGTTAATTCTAAATTTTATATTAAAAATATTTATTTGTTTGTTTTTTCATAATTTTTTTTTTCATTTTGATAAAATCTAATAAACAAGTCGACACGACTGACCCGTTTAATAAATGGGTCGGGTTAGGATTGAGGAATCTTAACCCGTTTAATAAACATGTCGGGTTAGTGTTGACCTATGTAGTCGAATACTCATGACTTGACACGACACGACACAAACCCGACATGCGAACACGAATTGCCACCCCTAGTCGAATGCATGGTTCATCTCAACTTCCCTACAACCAACAATGAAGCGGAGTACGAAGCCCTAGTAGCAAGACTAGATCTCGTTAAAGCGACCGGGGCTAAGAGTGTAATTATTCATTGCGATTCCCAAGTCGTCACAAACCAAGTGAATGGTGATTACGAATGTAAGGGAGAGAGGATGAAGAAGTACCTAGAACAAGTGAAGAAAAGGGTGGACGACCTACAGGCCAAGATTGTTCAAATCCCAAGAGGAGACAACGAGCAAGCCGACCTTCTTGCCAAAGCTGTATCAGCGGAACACATGATCATCACCGTGTCAAATTTATTTTCTGTTGCATTTAGTATTCTTGGTGATTTGTTGGTGCCTTCACAATTTGCATGCAATTGAACCTAATTAATCAACTTGGGTAATTGAATAAATTAACCGAGGTCAAGCTATCTTAACCCAACAAGTGGTATCAGAGCGGGCATACTCTGATTAGGTTTTAATCTTTGTTGTGTGATCCATTGACCCCTGCTGTTATGGATCGTGGGCAATCCCTGATTATTCCTCCTTTATTTGATGGTACTAACTATGCATACTGAAAAGTACACATAAGAGCCTTTTTGCAGTCTTTAGATGAGAAAGTATGGCTTGCAGTTGAAATAGGTTGGAAGAAACCTGAAGAGCCACCTGCAACGTAGGACGATACCAAAATCAAAGTTGCAAACTTTAACAGCAAAGCACTAAATGCTATGTTTAGTGCTGTGACCAATGAAAAATTCAAAAAGATCTCTTCCACTGACAATGCCAAGGAAGCTTGGACTATTCTTCAGAATACCTACGAGGGCACAAAAGCTGTTAAAACTCCAAGCTCTAAAGGCTCACTACCAATTTTGAGGAAATAAGGATGGATGAGGACAAGTAGTTCGATGAATTCTATGCCAATCTCAATGACATAGTGAATTCAGCCTTCAATCTTGGAGAACAAATTCTGAAGCCCAAGATTGTCAGGAAGATCCTTAGATTTCTTCCGAAGAGATTTCATGCCAAAATCACTGCCATTGAAGAATCAAAGGATCTTGACTCTATTCCTTTGACAGAGTTGATTAGAAACTTGCAAACCAATGAACTAGGGTTAGCAAGGGTTGGCAAGGGTGACAAAGGCAAGAACATGGCCTTAAAGACTAAGAATGATGATAACGATGAGTCGTCTCATAATGAGGATACCAAGTTAAAATCTTATATCACCAGACAATTCAAGAAGTTTATCAAAAATGCGAATATCAAAGCAGGTGATAAGGATCGCAAACAGTCTGCATTCTCTCAATTCAAGTCCCAAGACAAAGGCAAGAGAGAATTCAAGGATGCTTGTCAAGGTAACAGTGTTCCTACTGGACCAAAGTGCTATGGGTGTCAAGGATTTGGATACATGAAGCAAAAGTGTCCCACATATCTCAAATTCATTGGCAAAAGCAAAGTCCTAGCTGTCCCCTTGAGTGATACAGAACCAGAAGCAGATTCTGATGAAAGTGACCAAGATGAGATATTAAGTGCTTTCACAGCCACTATTGAGTCTACTGAGGAAGTAGTAGACATAATTGATGAAGAAAAAGAGCTGATAGAATTAAAGTTTGAGAAGATGGATGATCAGGATAACATCCACACTGCCTACACTAAGTTGTACAAGGTTTCTGAGAAGCATAAGAAGCTCTACAGGTTGGCAACAAGAAAGCTCAGTGAAGTGGAGTTGGAACGTGAGGAACTCTCCACCAAGGTCGATGAAGCTAATCAAACCATTGGAGCATTGAGATTTGAGAAAAATCTTCTTTTTGAAAAGACCAAGAAATCTTGGAGCACTGATATTCCATTTAGAATCTAATTGAATTTAAACTCTTTGATTTTCGCACCTAATAATTCACTTTTAGAATCTAATTGAATTTAAACTCTTTGATTTTCGCACCTAATAATTCACTTGACACACAAATTTAAAAATTAGATGAGACACGTGGTACAAAATTAGAATCCAATTAAAAATTTAATCGAATTTTCTCTCAGTTTTGGCTATTAATATATATATATAGATATCAATTAAATATTATTTTTGATAATTTTTCAATTAAATATTATTTATTGACCTTTTTTATTATATTTTTTTATTTAAAAAGATTTGTTTATAATTTTTTGAGATGTGGCATTACCAATTAAGGTATTTTATTCAAGTTTTTCTAAATTTTTCTCATATATTAAAATAATGACTAATCCACTTATTCGTTCTCGTTCTTGTGATATAATCAATCTTAGCTACAATTTCATCAATTTTAATTTTTTAAAATTTCTTTGTCATTAGTTTTAGAAATATTAGATTATTGTCTCTAACTAAATTGTTTTCTATTAGTTTTATATAAATATTTTTCTATTTACTTACATTGCAAATATTTGTAGAAAATACGTAATTAATATTTTCATTTTCTTCCATTTTTTTTTTTTTTAGTTTACCCATCTAACAATATTGTTTATATGATCATATTTCCTAGTAGTCCACATTATATTAAAAAAAAAAATGTTCCCACCTAAAATCCTAGCTATGCCATCGAATTTACTTATTACCGAATTTACTTATTACCAAATTAATAATATAATTTTTACACATGATTACATGCAAAGCATAAAAAAGTATGTTTATTTATTTTTCAATGTGATCCACAAAAATAAGTTTATGGATAACAAAGAAAAGCGTAATTTGATAGAACTTGGTTACCAGGAGATACTTAGTGAGGTAAAATTATAAAATACTCTAGGAGTATCATAAATGCGTACTCTCACCCTCTCATATAAATTGTGTCCCATCATAAATTTAATTAATAGAAACCTAAGGGAGAGAACGTATTTGTGGTACTCTCAGAGTATTCTATAATTACTCGAAAGTGTAAGTGCTTTTATAATGACACATTTTGTCAAAAGATATTCTTGCAGTGGCTCTTGTTGAGATTCCTAAATAGTGTGTGCATGTCAATTAGATGAAAACTAATCATTTCAATGCTACCACCATGTCACCATCTTTTTATGAATGTACCACCACCAAATCCACTAGCCACACTAGCTAGGTTCACCACTCTCCACCACTCTTATAACTAGTTTGGATGGAGGGGGAGTAGAGTAGAAAGAAGGAGAGTAAGTTAAATTACTTTATTTGGATGTTTTTTAATGGAAGAGGGGGAGGGATTTGGAGGGGTTCTAACTATTTCTAACCCCTCATTTTTAATTCCCCCAAATTGGAAAATTTTGGAGGGAGAGTATAGCATAGAAATGCTTGATCAAATGAATTACGAAATTTACCTTTACCATATCAACAAAATTACAAACTATGAAAAGGCTAATTATTCCCCCCCCCCCCCCCTCCTCCCTTTACTTAATTTTAAAAGTATCCAAACTAGGTGGAGGATAACCATTCCCCTCTACTCTCCTCCCCTTTACTTCCCTTTACTCTCCTCTCCCTCCAAACATCCGAACATAGCATTAGTGCCCAACTAGGCCAACTCCTCCCCACCCACTGTAATAAGCACCCTCATAGTCATAGACCCCAAGCGAGCCAAAATAGAGTATGAAAAAGAGTACCTAGTGATGCTAATGGTGCTAGCTACTCAGCTCAACCCAAGTCTTTATGAAGCCCCCACTACTACTTCTCATTTAAATCCTCCATTTTTTATTTTATTTAAAAAAAAAAATTAACCAAGTATGAAACACGTGGTATTTGTTTTATTTTTTAACCAAATGTGACCCCAAGCGTTCCAAAATAGAGGAAGAAAAAGAGTATACCCAGTGATGTTGATGGTGTTGCTAAGCTCAACCCAAGTATGAAGCTCCCACTACTATACTTTTCATTTAAATCCTCCAAAAAAATTTTATAATTTTTTTAACCAAATGTGAAAACACGTTGTTTTTATTTGATTTTGTGTGATTCACATAAAAATGTTGGATTTTAAATGTGTAGCCTAAAATTTTTAATTAAAAAAAAAAGAAAAAAAGAAAAAGAGGGTATCCTTTTCTATAGGATGTGGCACTTTCATGAGTCACAATCACGGCGTGTGTGAATACCTAATAAGGGAATGAAAGCATGTATTTCCAATGCAGTTGTATAACTGACTGCACCAACAGGCAACAACCCTATCAAACCAGGATCTGTGGAAGTTTTACTATTACCAATGGCCCAAATGGTGCCTAGAGTCCAAGACCATGGCAAGAAGGGGGGAAAAAAGGCATATATTCTTTCTTTGGGGTTAAATCTTGCCTAATTCAACAAGGGGATACTGAATCTTGCCTAGTATTGTGAATACTGAATCCCTAATACTTCAGGTAAATCTATAAATAAATAAAAAGGTTTATGTTCACAATACTTTTACAACAAATTATAAATATATATTACTGGTTATAATTTGAATTCATAATTGTAATTATTTTTTTACTTAACAGCAACAATCATTAACAACCTGTCACTTAGGATTTATAGGAAAATGTTAAAATTATTGTGAAAAAGTTGTCAACATAGCATTTCTATAAATAAAAAATAATTAAAAGTCATCTTTCATCCTGGCTGTAGCAGAAAAATAGAACAGTCCACTTATTTTCCCGTATGTGTGAAAATGATGTAGTAACTAGTAACTAGTAATTAGTTGGATGCGCAAGAAGCGGTCAAGGTCCAAAAGAAATTAAAAGAGAGAAATTATAAAAACTCGAAAGACAGACAAGGCCCAACATATTATACAAAGATTAAAACCAGCCCATTTGGTGGCCCTAAAAAATAATGAACCCAATTGTAGTTGTTTTATTAATATTTTTTTGCAAATATGCAAGTCATATAAAAAAAAAAAAAAAAGTGTAAAATGATATGTTGACATATTTAAGCTGAAAGTTCAAATAGTGTAAAAACACCTTTGAACGTTTAGACCTCTAATTTACAATTTAACCAATTCAAACTTTATGTCAAACAACTAGTGTGCGGAAAATGAACAAAAGCTATAATATAGAATTGGAAAAACTATCTAAGCCAAATTAAAATCACAACCCACAGCAGATAATAAAAGGCAAAGATAAAAGGGAAGGAAGATGCAAACACAAAGACAACACGCGATGTGTTATTGAAGAGGAAATCGAAACTCTCGGCGTAAAACCTCTCCGCCGCCCTCCAAGCGGTAAACAATCCACTAGAAAATGTAGTTGGGATACATGGACAGCAATAGACCCTCCAAGCCTAATCTACCCAGTGCACCTAAGCCCTCCAAGCTTCTTGCTCCAACGAGATTGCGCCAAACCTTTTTCTTTTCTAGCTTCCCGGATTCCGCTACTAGACCATAGCATCAACCAATGAAGATTGGTTCCTTTCTAACTGCTTCCCAGAACACCAAACAACCCTCTCACAGTAATGGATATGGTGAGAACAAGGTTTTGGTAAAAAGCCTCTCAAGGGTTTGGCAATGGAGAGGAAGAGAGTTGAGGAATTTGAAGAGACACTTATGTAAAGATTGTAGATGAATCAATCTTGTTTTACTCTAGGGTTTCTCTCTCAAAATTCTCTCTAGAAGCTATCTCTCATTTCTGGGTATAAGGGGTATTTATACTGAGGTGAGAGGAGAATGTGAAACGTCAGGTTTTTCAAAACAGGGCTGGCTCGCGGCTTGGCCTCGCGACTTGACTGAGTCGCGAGATCCAGTCGTGAGATAACCGTATGGCCAGTTGTCCTGTTTTGTCCTGTAGTGTTCCAGCTAGCATGACTGTTCACCTTCTGGCATGCTTGGCACATGTGCTGCGTCTGGCGGCTTGCAGCCGCGAGTCACCCGCGAGATCAAGCCGCGAGTCTCTGTTTTCTTGCACACTCTTGAGCAATCTTCACTCTATCTCACTCACTACCCTTACAACAAGCCCACCTAAATACAGGGTTACTAAATGCTAAAATACAAGCAAATTTGGCACGGAATAAAGCCAATTAGATGGTTGAATAAATTCAACCTTACATATGCGTTAAATGAATTATTAAAAAAATATATATACGTGAAATTTAAAGATGAAATAATATTTAAATCTTTTTTTGTGTCATAATTCTATAGTTGAAAGAGAAGAATTTTGAACCATAAATTTCTCTGTTATAAAATTCAAAATGTGCCAATTGAACTATAAAACTATTGGCGAAATAATACATGTATTCTATTAGAAAATAATCTTTTTCTTATTAAACGGATATGTGTTATGACTTAGATTAAATATTACTAATCTAAAAAATAAAAATATATTGAATGTCATGTCATTTAAAATTTTAAAGATGTAACATTTTATAAGCCATTAGATTTAAAAATTAAATTCTTAAATGTGAAACCCTTAACGTTGTATCTATTACTGAAAGGATTAGGATTTTATCTTTGAGGGGCCAAATTAAGATTGCTGCTTTTTTTTATTACTACTTTTTGTCCACCTTGAGAATTTATTAACATGTGAAGCAAAAAAGAATTTCATGGATTATTTACTTGATTGTCAATTGAACGTGTCCCATACATTCAGAACACTGCAAGATACTTCGGTGAAATGGCACAGAAAAAGCATGGACATGAAATTTTCTTAGTAGAAACCTCGTTTCTAAATAAATTTCAAATACTTTGAGGTCAAATTTTTTAGGGAAAAAAAGACTTAAAATGATTTACTTTAAATATTTGAAGGACTGAGGGACAAAATGGGCAAATGTCCTTTTTCCGGAAATTAAACACCCTTGTGCCCTCTTTCTCAAACTAAATAGGGAAATACCCCTCTTTTGTAACTCGATAATATGAAAATCGAGTTATATGAAATACTCGATATTCCTATGATCGAGTTAGTCTGACCCTTCTGCCACGCTGCCGCTGCAGACGTAGGTTTTTCCCAATAAAAAAATGTTTGTGCAGACATTCATAACTCGGGAAGCTGAAAATCGAGTTTTATTCAGCGGTTTGAATCAATAGGAGCCTAACGTCTCACAACGCCTATTCAGTCACTCGCTCTCCTTGTACACTCTCTTTCCCTCGCTCTCTGCCATCACTTTCTCTCTACACTCTGTCTCTCTCGCTCTGCGATCAGGCTTCCCCACTCTTCCTCGAGTCTCCATCAGTCGTCGTTGGTTCCCGCCGCCGCTGATTACAGGTACGGTCCTCTCCCTCTGATATCTTTTCTGATGTTGGTTAATATTAGGTTGTGTTTTGTGTGGGATTTTAATTATTTTGTTGAAACTTAAAAAGTAGTAAATTTACTAATCAAGATGAGAATTTTGTTGTCTTTTATATGCTGCAATGATGATTTTCTCATTAATGAGTTTAAATGTGCTTGGGGTTTTGATGAGGGGTTTTGGCAAATCGAGTGGTGGTGTTTCAGTGATGTCTCTGGGTTTGTGTAAAATGTGTCTTATCTGATTGTAAGCATGATTTTGTTATAGTTGTTGTAAATGGTGTCAAACTAATTACATTTGAGTGTAAATGGTGTCTTACTGAATCCATGCTTTTATTTTATATTAATTGTGGTTTGCTTGTTAGAAAGTTGCTAACAATCTATTTGTTGCCATGTCAGATATGCAGGCACTAGATAGAGTGCGGCCTGGACCCGACGTGGATACCCAGTTGACCCAGCAGCCGAATCATCGGTCAAGTCCGCTTTGGAGGTGCGCCGCTGACGAGGTATGTAGTAGTATTATTAATACATGTCTGTTTTATAATTACCTTGTGTGCACTACCTAACACAATACTCGTCCGTGTGCAGGAGGTGCCTGGCATGATAAAGGTTCGATGCCGTAAATGTGTATTGCCACAAGGTGGGCTAGACCCACATATCATGCAAAACATAGATGCAGCAGGTTTGACTGGTTTATTCAAGGTTCCTGATATGGAGGTCGACCACACCTTGATCACGGCGTTGGTCGAGCGGTGGCGTCCGGAGACACACATGTTCCACTTTCCCCATGGAGAAATGGGTATCACCTTGCAAGATATGGAGGTGATGCTGGGGCTTCTGGTGGATGGGTTGCCTGTCACTGGGAGGACAAACTATGTATGGAGCGAGCTGTGCGAAGAGTTGTTGGGCCATAAACCTCCGCCCTCAATACCAAACTCAAACAAGTCTACCCTTGCTGGGGCGAGGATAAAATACACCTGGCTTGATGCACAGTTTGCCGCTCCCTTAGCTGCGAACGCTAGTGACGAAGTCGTGCAGCAACATGCCCGCTACCACCTACTTGTATGGATGGGGGCCCTTTTGTTCATGGACAAGTCTGCGGACTGGGTCTCACTGCTGCCTCTACAGTTGCTCAACCCAATCAGCAATGCGAGACGGTATAGCTGGGGTAGTGTAGTATTGGCCTGGCTGTATAAGCAACTTTGTGGTGCATCGAAGAAGAATGCGATGCAGATTGGAGGAGCACTCTTGTTGGTTCAGCTATGGGCCTATTCAAGGTTCCCACAACTATGCCCTGTTGTGAGGCCGCCTCTACCGCCAGAGCACTCAGGGCCCCTTGCCATTAGGTACGTTCATTGAGTTCTCGTTATTCAAGTTAAGTGTCTCTTAGGAATAATTATTTATGTGTAATAGTATATTACATTTTATTTGTCTCTTTCATATAATTAAAAATATGCCTGAATTGATTATGCATCAATTTTGGGGGTAAGCTGTCCACCATTGCTACACAGATGTTCGTAGTACTACATGTGCTGCTTAACAGCTTCGCACTGTTCAACCCTGTCCAGTCAATACACAGATATGCCTTCTTTTGCAATGCACCGTTTTCAAGGATGCAGAGCATGGCTGAAAAATTTATGATACATTTAACACAGCTCAGCACTGTCTCGTTAAGTCATGTCAGATGAAGCACAGGAATGCTGAATAGTTTTCAACAAGACATACCAAACTGGTCAAAGAAAAGTCTTAAAACCACATCCATTAGAAACAAACCATAGTAGTGATCAAAGTCCCTAATTAAATATAAGCATAAACATCACTAGTTTAAATTTTAAACAGGTTATCCTAGTCCAAACTCTGATGGTCAACCAAGTGAAATATTGAGACACTAAGCACAACAGGCTTCCTTTGGATCACCTCAAAGACACAGACATCTCCTTTTTCTAAATTATTGTCTTTCAAAAATGCAACTCATCCTTTCCCGAATCTCATTGCTTAATATGTTTTGATGGAGGGTAATAGCACAAGACATTGAAATGTGACAAATTGCTTCCCAATAATATACTTGCTTCCCATATATGTTTCCAAGCCATATTTAAGAGAACATTATGATCACATTATGTATAAAGGCTCACCATATTATGTGGCCACGAGATACCCATGAAAGAAGGATTTTTAGGCTTGAACTTTTTGCCTGCTTGGATTGCTCTCTCTCTCTTCCTCTGGACATAATCGGTAATTTTTTTAGAACAAACTTTTCTCTGACTTCATGTTTTATGGGTCTGTACATTGAGGAAGAAATGTTTGTATCATCTTCATCTAAGTCTATTATTTTTACCTAATGATCTTCCAATTTACAATTCTTCCTGGGTGGATATTGAATCTCAATGGCAGTCTTATCAAATATAAGAACATGGAAGCTTGAATTTCCTTCATATCTGAAGACTAAAAAATAACCATAACAGATAGAATGGTATTCAGTGAAATCCTGCCAACCATTACAAAACCAAATGTTGTTATCAGTTTTCTTCAATCCCACTTGCCAAATACCACCATAGGGAGTAATGACTGTAGCTACGGTGGATAGCTCAGCATTGTTGAACCCTGACCAGAAGTACCCATCCACACTCACGTCAATACACATAGCAGCGCAGAAAATTTTATGCATCAATTTTGGGGGTGAACTGTCCACCCTTGCTACATTGATGTTCGTAGTGCTGCTCAAGAGCTTCGCACTGTTGAACCTTGTCCAGTCATATCACCTACACGCACGTCAATACACAACTATGCATCCTTTTGCAATGCAGCGTTTTTAAAGGATGCAAAGCATCCCTAAGAAGTTTATGATACATTTAACACAGCTCAACATTGTCTCGTCAAGTCATGTCAGATGAAGCACATAAATGTTGAATAGTCTTCACGTGAATAAATACGCAACCTCTTTTGTAGTACACATCACCAGCCCGCTACTGTAGCACAAGCTATAGCCATATGAAACAACTACCTCAACGAATCACATGCACCAACAGACGCCACTGAACAATATACTGTCAAGTCATATCATCTTTATTCACGTGAATACTTATAGTCACATCCACCTGAATACTTGCCCTTGCAAAACCCCTATATAAAGTCTCATTTACATCTACCCTTGCAAAACATCTACACATACTGAAGTCCCATTTACATCTACCCTTGCAAAACTTCTACACATACCGATCTAAAGTCACATTTTCCAATGTCAATGTGCAATTGGATGCTACCTCGTTTTCCAAATAACTATAGAACGGAAAGAGATTCTGACGAGAGGGAATACTATGCCGGACTGCGACAGGAGTGGGACTTTCACGTGAACGAGTCCAACGCTCTGCACGATGATCTCCTACAACTTGGAGCGCCTCTTGTCGAGCGTAGCTCGCTCACACTGCCACGGCAAAACATGCACCAATATGAGCGTGTAGTGACGAAAATAAAAAAAGATAACAATCTTATGATACTTCGTAGGTCCAGGTATCATATGCTACAATTGACAGAGGAGCCAGCCGCTGCAACGAACAGGCAACTCACTCCGGCATAACGTAACAATGTCCTCAACTACGAGGACTACCTATCAGAATGAATGCCAATGTGGTGTGTGTGTGTGTGTTATGTCTATGGTTAAGTTAATAATGTTAATGTAAGTTATTTTATGTTTTCTGTGTTATGACGTAGGTGCTTATTGAAAAATATCATGTGTGAGAATATTTAACTTTTATGCGTTATGTGAGAATAATCTACATTACGAATAATGTGCATGCTTCTCATAATCAATAACAAGGTTTACATAGTACAAATGCAACCATACATATAACACATAGTTAAGCAAAATAGTTCTCCAACAAAATCTAATTACACCACGACATGACACGATTACTCTTCATCTGACATCTCCACGTCTGACTGATAAATGGGATCAGCAAGAAGTGATTGCATGAACTGTGCATGCTCGTACCACCCTTCCTGCACTGACTCTCGAATCTCGACTTGGGTCCGATATCGATTAAGACGTATCTTCATTCGATTATTTTCTTCTCTTATGCGGTTCAATGCTTTACAAAGTTCGTCGATGGTGTCTCTGGGCATCTGCGATGCGAGTCGCCGAGGCACTGGCAACTTAAAACCAACCAACTCATCATAAAACATTTGTTGTTCACGAAATAACCAAGCCCACTCCTGTCTCATGGTATTGTGAACGTAAGCACTATTTCGCAAATTCGGATTGATTGGATAGCTGAACTCATCTTCCAATACCCAACAACGACCCATAGTAGTGAACACATCATGAGACCTATAAAGTTGTAGGTTGCCAGAACCAGACATTGACGCTGAATACAATAACACCAAATGATCAAGTTAACAGTGTGCATCAACTGTTGGTAAATAATGTAATACTGCATAGAATGGTACACATCAAAGACATTCATAAAATTGTGTACTATTGCATGCTAAAACTAAAATACTAACACTCACACTAACATTTGACCATAAACAATAGACATTGTTGGTAATGTCTACACATTGTGTTCAATACTAAATGTTGTTGTAAATGTCTGACCAATGATGATTATGTGCAATACAAAATGTTGCTATAGTAAAGAAATTATTTCAATGTGACCAACGTTTACTACAACAAATAACCAAAATCACACCAATGTACTTACTTCACACTCATTCAACCAAAAAAATAAAAATTTAGTACAACATCAAATGAAAATACCATTGCCCTAAAATTGTGGTGTGAGTTTTTTACCTGAGGTGATACAAATTTCAATTGAGTTTGAAAGCAGCTGTTGATCTATGGAGAAGAGTGGAACTCAGTTCAGCAGAAAGCACGACCTCAGTTCAGCAGAAAGCAAGACAGTCTGAGTGGGAGAAGGTGCGGAGAAATTATACGACAATAACTCGACTTTACGGAGATCGAGTATACTTTATAACTCGATATTGGAGGAATCGAGTTATGTTGAAAGACTACGCCTGACACAAAGACAGTACGAAATCAGGTTTAATAAGAGCATAACTAGATATCTAATTAGTCGGTTACATAACTCGATTAATTGAAAATCGAGTTATTTAGAGATTCAAAAAAGAAAATGTCACGCAGCGTGGGAAAAAGCTGTAGCTAACTCGATCATAGGAATATCGAGTATTTCATATAACTCAATTTTCATATTATCGAGTTACAAAAGATGGGCATTTCCCTATTTAGTTTGAGAAAGAGGGCACAAGGATGTTTAATTTCCGAAAAAAGGGCATTTGCCCATTTTGGCCCTGAATGGCAGGTAGATTGATATTGCTTTGTGCGTATCAATGAATTTGGTATGTTTAAATTACATTGGGGTTTACGTAATTAAAGAGGCTGTGAGTGCTAATTCTTTGACAGAATTGGTGGCAGATTTAACAATTTGGAGCACAGTTTTATCTTAATTGATTATACACACGAAAAATCATAAATCAGATGACTAATGGAATTACAAAACCAATGATGCAGTAAAATTCCTCTCAAGGTCCCAAAGTAACAAGACTTTTTGAAGAAGAAAGAAACCCGCGTGGGCTACCACTGATCAATCGGTCGTAAAGTCAATCCCGTGTGGAGCCAGATGTAGACTCTCTAGCCAATCAAAGGACATTAACAATTTAGCATCCAAAGCAGAATATGCTGCCTGAGTCTATCAAAGTTATGACTCAAATCAGAAAGCAAGAAAAGAGACGAAGCAAAAGAAGAAAGAAGTGCAGGGATGAAAACTGAGATAAACGACAGCTGAGCAATGTAGTTTAATGTAGTGCAGTGTAGTGTAGACCTGTAGTCTAGTAATGTATTTAAGTGAGATACGTTCACACCTGAGATAACTAACATACACGTGTTGTAACTGTACCCGCATATTTTGGGATATTTTACTTGCTCTGTTTTCTGTATTTAGTCACAGAATCATGTATAGATTCATTCAGTTGAATGAGATACAAAGTTTTCTTCATTCCAAATTCTCTCTAGCTTGAGCTTCCTCTTTTTCATCATTTCTTTGCTCTTTGTGCTTTCTTATATGGTATCAGAGCTTGACCCTTTGTCAATGGCGTCAAATACTGGAACAGATTCTACTTCTTCTTCTACACGAGAGCTTTCTCCATTGGAAGATCCTCGAAGCCCGTTTTTCTTGCACCATGGTGAATCTCCTGGTGCGATCTTGGTTGTTCAACCTCTCACTGAGGATAATTACCCTAATTGGGCCAGAGCAATGAGATGGCTCTAGATGTGAAGAGTAAGCTAGGATTCATTGATGGTTCCATCACTACATCAATGGCAGTGACACCACTTGAGAAAAAGGCATGGTCAAAGTGCAATTCAATGATCTCATCGTGGATCTTGAATTCAGTTTCACCTCATATTACTGTTAGTGTCATTTACAGAGACACGGCTTTTGAGGTCTGGAATGCTCTCAAGAATCAGTTTTTACAAGCAAATGGACCTAGGATTTCTCAACTTCAAAAGCAGATTTCCATTGTGATGTAAGGAGATTCTACAGTGACAAGCTTCTTCACTGATCTTCAAGCTTCTTGGGATCAATTGTTGAATCTGAGGCCTTTGCCATCGTGTTCATGTGGAAAATGTACTTGTGGTGTGAATGAGAAAATTGTGCATCTTCATCACCAAGATTCAATCATGCAATTTCTTAATGGATTGAATGATTGTTACTCACAAGTCAAGACTCAAATTCTCATGATGGAACCTGTTCCTTCTGTAGATAAGACATTTTCTTTGGTAATTTAGGAGGAAAGGCAAAGATCTTCAAGTATTCATGCAACTCCTTCAGTTGAATCCACTGCTCTTGCTGTCAAGAATCAAGTCTTCAATCAAGGTTCTTTTCCTTCAGGAAATAATGGCAAGATTTTCAAAGGGAATGTTGGAAAGGGAAAGCCTATGTGTAGCTACTATGGAAAGGTTGGGCACATCAAGGAGAAATGCTATAAGCTTGTTGGATTTCTACCAGGCTACAAGCAAAAGGGAAAGCTTCCTATGGCTAATCAGGTCATGGTGGATTGTGATCAAGCTCAAAATGAAGCTGTGAATCAGAATAGCACTTTCTCTTTCACTCTAGAACAGTATCAGCAATTGATTTCCCAGTTAAATTCTCATGCCTCCAATTCTAGTAGTTCCAATGAAGTAATTCACACAGCCAATTCTGCCTTCTCAAGTATCACTGATGATCCCTTGCAAAACTCTATGTGTTTGAGCATGCAACACTCTATTTTTGCTGTCAATCCTTCAAATAAAACAGCATATAGTCAAGCCACTTGGGTGCTTGATACAGGAGCCACAAACCATATAGTTCATTCAGTTGCTTTGTTCACTAAAATTACTAGTTCTGTAACTTCTTTTGTTCAATTGCCTAATGGTGAAAGAGTTGTTGTCACACAAATAGGAACCATTCAAGTAACTTCTAGTTTAGTTCTTGAAAATGTACTATGTGTTCCTTCTTTCACTTTCAACTTGATATCCATTAGCCAACTAACCAAAAGTCTATCATGCTACTTCATTTTTCTGTCCAATATGTGTTTTATACAGGACCTTTCTTGTTGGAAAATGATTTGAGTGGGTAAGCTGCATCATAATCTCTATCTGCTGCAAACTTCAGAATCTTGCAAATCTGTTTCAACTGTATCTTCTATCCTAGGGTCTATTTTTAGTTCTTTTGCAAATAGTGTTGTGGATGTTCCTGTCACCACAAAGTCCTATCTTTGGCATCTTAGATTAGGTCATGTATCAGATGCTAAACTTCAGGTTTTGTGTGATTTTCTTCCTGATGTAAGCACTGTACATAGTAATAAAGATTGTGCCCTTTGTCCCATTGCAAAACAAAAAAGACTTCCTTTTCCTTCTCTCAATCATTTGTCTGATAATGCTTTTGATCTTATTCACTGTGATGTTTGGGGTCCTTTTGCAAAATCTACTCATAATGGTTTTAGGTATTTCCTTACCATTGTTGATAATGCAACTAGATCAACATGGGTCTATCTTATGAAATCCAAATCAGACACTAGGCCCTTATTGATTTCCTTTTACAAAATGTTCTCAACACAATTCCACACCAATATTAAAGCTATTAGAACTAATAATGCTCAAGAATTTTTTTTAAAAGACTTTTTTCTGATCATGGGATTTTGCATCAACATTCATGTGTTGCCACTCCACAACAAAATTCAGTTGTGGAGAGGAAACATCAACACATTTTAAGCATTGCTAGAGCATTAAAATTTCAGTCTAATGTGCCTATTTCCTATTGGGGTGAATGTGTTTTGATTGCTGTTTACATCATCAATAGACTGCCCTCTTCCATTCTAGCAAATAAAACACCTTTTGAGAAACTTTACAATAAACCACCTTCTTTTGTTCACTTAAAGGTTTTTGGTTGCCTTTGTTTTGCTTCCACCTTGTCTCATAATAGATCTAAGTTTGATCCTAGATCTATTCCCTATGTTTTTCTGGGATTCCCTTTTGTTGTCAAAGGTTACAAGTTACTCAATTTGGTCAACAAGAAAATCTTTGTTTCTAGACATGTAACCTTTCATGAGACTGTGTTTCCTTTCATTTCATCCACTTATTCTTCTTCCCCTCACTCAAATATTACTTTTCCTCACCTTTTTCCCTTTTTAGATACTTCCACTGCTCCTTTGGTTCCCACCTCCCAACCTATCTCTTTTGACTCTACTCCTGATTCAAGTTTTGAGTCTAACACCCCTCAACCTATTACTAATCCCGAGTTTCCTAATTCCACTTCTAATCCTTTACCCAATCCTTCATCCCCTGCTGCATCTGATTCTCCATCTTGTGATTTGACTCCTACTGTAGATTCTAGTCCTCCTATTACTGAACCTGCTATTATCCCTTCTGTTTCCTCCTCTCCATCTTTGAGAAAATCCACTAGAGTGTCTAAGCCTCCTTCTTATTTGCAAGACTATAAGTGCAGCACCATCATTACTGATCAGTTTGATCATTCCAATCATACCATCAAGTCTAGTTCAGCCTCAAACACTTCAGGTACAAAATATCCCTTATCTCATTTTCTTGGTTCTTCTACTTTGTCTCCATCCTATGCCCATTTTTGCTCTCTTATCACTACTGTTTCTGAACCTAAATCTTATCATGAGGCTGTCCAAGATCCCAAATGGTAGAATGCAATGGCTGCTGAGATTGCTGCATTGGAATCTAACAAGACTTGGTCTCTCATTCCATTACCACCTCATAAAAGGGCCATTGGATGCAAATGGGTATATAGAGTGAAGTATAAGGCTAATGGTGCTCTGGAGAGGTATAAGGCACGCCTTGTGGCTAAGGGTTTTACACAACAGGAGGGTTTGGACTTTACAGACACTTTTTCACCTATTGCTAAAATGACCACTGTTAAAACCTTGCTTGCCATATCTGCTATGAGGGGTTGGCACCTGATTCAGCTTGATGTAAACAATGCTTTCCTTCATGGAGAGTTTCATGAGGAGGTTTACATGCAACTGCCTCAAGGATTTCACAGCAAGGGGGAGAATGTGGTGTGCAAGCTTAACAAATCCCTGTATGGCCTCAAGCAGGCATCAAGGCAGTGGTACTCAAAATTCTCATCCACTATTCTAAAATGTGGATTCAAACAATCAAAGCCTAACTACTCCCTTTTTACCAAGAAGTTCAATCAATCATTCATAGCACTTTTGGTGTATGTGGATGATATTCTTATAGCCAATAATGATGTTCATGCTATTGAAGAGCTTAAGGTATTCCTGGATCAAGAGTTTAAGCTAAAGGATCTTGGAAACTTGAAATTTTTCCTTGGACTTGAAGTGGCTAGATTAGATAAAGGCATTTCCTTATGTCAAAGGAAATATGCTTTGGAGGTGCTCAAAGATGCAGGCATGACAGGATGCAAGCCTAGCAAAGTTCCCATGGAGCAAAACTTGAAGTTGAGCAAATACCATGGGGAGATGTTATATGATCCTGGTGTTTATAGTAGACTGTTTGGCAGGTTGCTGTACCTGACCATTACCAGACCAGACATCACATATTCAGTGCACAAACTGAGTCAATTTATGTCAAAACCAAGGAAACCTCACCTGGATGCAGCCTATAAAGTGTTACAATACATAAAGGGAAGTCCTGGACAGGGTATTTTGTTATCATCTAGTTCAGATTTGCACTTAAAGGCATTCATAGATGCAAATTGGGCATCTTGTGTTGACACTAGAAGATCAACCACTAGTTATTGTGTCTTTTTGGGTAATTCTCTGGTTTCATGGAAGTCTAAAAAGCAATCCATAGTCTCTAGATCTTCTGCTGAAGCAAAGTATCGAGCCATGACAGTGACTGTGTGGGAGATGACTTGGATATTAGCTTTGTTGAAGGATTTAGAAGTACATCATCCAAAACCTGCAATGCTATTTTGTGATAACCAAGCAGCTATATATATTGGTAAGAACCTTGTGTTTCATGAGAGGACCAAGCATATAGAAATAGATTGTCACTTGGTCAGAAATAAGGTTCAAGATAAAGTCATCAGACTGTTTTTCACTCCTACTCATTCACAGCTAGCTGATCTTCTTACAAAGGCACTTAATGGTCAACAATTGAAGGCTTTACTTACCAAGATGAGCATTGTGAATATTCACAATGCTGATTCTCATCTTAAGAGGGAGTATCAAAGTTATGACTCAGATCAGAAAGCAAGAAAAGGAATGAAGCAACAGATGAAAGAAGTGCAGGGATGAAAACTGAGATAAACGACAGCTGAGCAATGTAGTTTAATGTAGTGCAGTGTAGTGTAGACCTGTAGGTTAGTAATGTATTTAAGTGAGATATGTTCACACGTGAGATAACTAACATACACACGTATTGTAACTATACCCGCATATTTTGGGATATTTTACTTGCTCTGTTTTCTGTATTTAGTCACAGAATCATGTACAGATTCATTCAGTTGAATGAGATACAAAGTTTTCTTCATTCCAAATTCTCTCTAGCTTGAGCTTCCTCTTTTTCTTCATTTCTTTGCTCTCTGTGCTTTCTTATAGAGTCAAGTCCACACCGTGTGGAGCCAAAGGTAGAAAGACTTTTACACGTGAAGTAACTAAGCAATTCCCTTTTTGCAATTCACTTCCCCTGAGCTTTTCCTGTATTCCAATAGCATTTGGTGCCAGAGTGAGTTGAGTGAGAAACAGAGACAGAGAGAGAGAAAGAGACGGAATGGCGGACATACTTCTATCTGCCCTGGTGAGCTCTATGGTGGGTAACTTGAATACTTCAGCACTTCAAGAATTGGGAGTTGCTTTGGGCCTGAGAGCTGAGCTTGACAACCTTGAGAGCACACTTACCACCATCCAAGCTGTTCTGCAAGATGCAGAGGAGAAGCAGTGGAAGAGTGAGGCTATCAGGAATTGGCTGAGAAAGCTCATAGAAGGAGCTTATGATGCAGATGATGTTCTGGACGAGTTTGCAACTGAAGCTCTAATACAAAAGGCGGAGAAAGAGAAAGGTGTGAAAAGCCAAGTAAGTAGCTTCTTTTCTCCTCAAAACCGACTTATATTTCGCATAAAGATGGCACATAAACTGAAGAATGTGAGGGATAGACTGGAATCCATTTCTATGGAGAGATCTAAGTTTCACTTGAGAGAGTTGGATATAAACATGGAAGTCTTTGATATAGAAAGAAGACAAACTGGCTCACTTGTGAATGAAAGTGAGATTTATGGAAGAGGTGAAGAGAAAGAAAAAATCATTCAAGTATTGCTCACTCATGTGTCTGATCAAGATAATCTTGCCATTTATGCCGTATGGGGCATGGGGGGCTTGGGAAAAACAACACTTGCACAATTGATCTACAATGATGCAAGGGTACAGAGGCATTATGATATGAGAATTTGGGTGTGTGTATCAGATGATTTCCATATAAGAAAATTGGTGAGAGCAATCATTGAATCCATTGATGGTAGTGCATGTAATCTTTCAGAGTTGGACCCTTTACAGCTATGCTTGCAGGAAAAATTGCGTGGGAGGAAATTTTTGCTTGTTTTGGACGATGTTTGGAACGAATACCATGACAAATGGAATGGCTTAAAAGAGGTGTTGAGGTGTGGGTCAAACGGAAGTAAGGTTATAGTGACAACCCGGATTGAGAATGTAGCGCTTATGATGGCCACAATACCTATACACCACATGGGATGTTTGTCAGAGAATGATTCTTGGTCCTTGTTTACAAGATGTGCATTTGGGATGGGAAGGCTAAAGGAGAGATCAGAATTGGAATCAATTGGCAAGGAAATAGTGAAAAGTGTGGAGGGGTACCTCTAGCAATAAAGACTCTTGGAAGCCTCATGAGCTTAAAAAGTACGGAAAGTGAGTGGTCATCTGTGAAAGAAAGTCAAATTTGGGAATTACCAGAAGGTGAAAATTCCATCTTGCCAGCGTTGAGGTTGAGTTACCACCATTTACCCCCTCATCTAAGGCAATGTTTTGCTTTCTGCTGTATATTTCCCAAAGATCACAAGCTTAATAGGGATCAGTTGATACAATTGTGGATGGCTAATGGTTTTATTCCCTTCAAAGAATCATTGGAGCCCCATGATGTTGGCATTATTATCTTCAATGAATTAGTGTGGAGATCTTTCTTTCAAGATGTTGTAGAGTATTCTCCTAGTAACATATCATGTAAAATGCATGATCTCATGCATGACCTTGCTCAGTCTATTATGAGGCTTGAATGCGTTGTGGTGGAATTTGACAAAGAGGTCAAAGTTCCAAAAATGATTCGTCACTTGAATTATACTCAACTCACTTCTTGGGATGTTGAAGTATGCAAAGTCTGATCTCTACGCTCATGCATTAAGTCACCAAATTATTACAGTGGGTATAAATCTCCTCTATCCTTCTTTTTGAAACAAAAGTATCTTCGGGTGTGCGACTCTACTTTTCAACCATCAGAAAAAGCAGCAAGATCAATCACTAGTTTAAAACACTTGAGGTATCTCAACATGTCTTATTCCAAATTCAGAGTTTTACCTGAATCAATAACTTGCCTCTTGAACCTGCAAACGCTGAAACTAGATAATTGTCATTCTCTTCATAAGTTGCCCAATGGTATGAAGCACATGAAAAACCTTATCTATCTTGGGCTTAGATCTTGTAATTCTCTTACTTGTATGCCTGAAGGGATGGGACAACTAACGTGCCTCCAATCATTAAGCATCTTCATCGTTGGCAAGGAAAATGGTTATCAAATAAGTGAGCTGAAAGGACTACACCTTCGAAATGAGTTGTCAATAAAGGAACTTGATAATGTAAGAAATTTTGCGGAGGCAAAAAATGCAAATTTGATTGGGAAACAAAGTCTTCATTCGCTAAGTCTGGTTTGGCGGAACAAAAGTCAGTGCCCTGTACCAGAACAGGTTGAAGATGTTCTTGATGGTCTCCAACCTCATTCAAATCTGAAAGAGTTGCGCATTCGTAACTATTTGGGTTCAAAATTTCCAACATGGATGCAAGATTTACTCCTTCATGATCTGGTTGAAATTTCTCTAATTATGTGTGAAAGATGTGAACATCTGCCACCTCTTGGCAAACTACCATTCCTCAAGGTTCTTAACATAAGTGGCATGGATTCTGTGAAGTATCTTGGCAATGAGTTACATGGAGATAGTGCAATTTCGTTCCCATCATTGGAAAGCCTGAATTTAGCTGGGATGGCTAATTTGGAGGAATGGCAAACAATGGATGGAGGAAAAAATTTTCCCCGCCTAAGCACATTAAATATCTGGGATTGTCCAAAGTTAGTTGAATTGCCTATTTTTCCTTCCATTACAAGTTTGAATATCTATGGAAGCAATGCAATGTTAATTAAGTCAGTGATGAATCTTACTTCACTTTCTTTCCTTCAAATTGGAAGAATGCATGAATCAACACTTCTTCCGGATGGACTGTTTCAAAATCTTACTGCAATGAAATGCTTTACACTTGATTCTTGTAAGGGACTCGAAAGTCTGCCAGAAGGACTCCAGTACCTACATTCTTTACGGGAACTCTATATATCGAGCTGTACAAATATTTTGTCCTTTCCGGTAAATGGATTGCGGGGCTTGTCTTCACTACAGAGGTTATTGATTCAGAACTGCGACAAATTCTGCTCTTTATCTGAAGGAATTCAATATTTAACTAGCCTTGAGGACTTATATATTAGCGGATGTCCGGAGTTAGTTTCCTTGCCGAAGCAGATAGGATGCCTCACGTCACTTTCATCTTTGGGAATTGATCACTGCAATAATCTAATGTCTATACCGGACGAGTTGCAGAATCTTACGGCACTCAAAACATTGAGAATTTCAAGTTGTCCACATCTGCAGAGGCGGTGCAAGAAAGACAGCGGCGAGGATTGGCATAAGATTGCTCGAATCCCCAACATTCTTATCGTCGATGATCCACCAGTACAATCAAGGAATCGTTGCAAGGCGCTTCAGAAACTGAAATTTTGGTCCACATAAAAGGTAACTGATTGCCCCTCTCCTCTTTCTCTCGCTCTCTCTATTTTTGCACAGTTTATAATAGAAGGAGATGCAAAGGAGATTTTTCAAAGCTTACTAATGGAATCAAATGATGCTTTGCAATTGGCTAAGAGACATGTTGATGGCCACATTTAATTTAATTTGATTGAGAGGAAGCACATTTAATTTAATAGAGTAACGTTTGTCATTTAGTTTCTGTTTTTTTTTTTTTTTTTTTTGGTGTGTTTCGCATTCTGTAACTTTTTATGTTGAAGAAAAAAGCGGCTTGCAAATGTTTGTTCAAAGCATGAATAAATAGATGATTATGTGCATAACTGTGTGTTGATACGTGAATTACAAAATATCTAGAAGACATTGGCTTTAAAGACTGACGAATCTTTATTTTATTTTATTTTATTATAAGTAAGTCTAATAGGCACTTGGTGTTGCCAATGACAGTGCTCCATCTTTTAGGTTCTAAATTCCCAAGGTAGAACTTGGAATTAGGAGAGTAGTTCTTTTCCTAGCTGCGTGGCGACATCGGCATTCGATTCTGCTGCTGTTTAGTCAATAAGGGTTTTTTTTTTTTTTTTGTGTGTGTGTGCCGCTAGTTAAGGAAAAAATTATTTTTTAAAAATTTTTTATAGGACTAGGTTGTTTATTTTGGGTAAAATCTGTTGGATGGACTTAATTTTTTTTAGTTTTACTATTGATAATTTTTGTTATTGGGCTAATTTTTTTGGCTTTTTTGTATATTTTGTTTTAGATTTTAGAACTATAAACTTTTTTATAAATTGTTGATGTGTTGAGTAGTTATTGGTAAGTAGAAAATTTTGTAAGGAATGGACCCAGATACAAACTAATAAGAATTTACTATGTCAACAATTTATAAAAATGTTGTAAAAATGTTTGTGGCTATAGTATTGCTTTTAAAATAATCAATGATATTGTTAAGAGAACAATGTGTAATTTTATATAACAAAATTGCTAAAATTAATACTTATATATATACTTTTTTTTTTTTTTAAATGGCCAAGCTTAGCTCCGTCCTTTGCTTGCTTTGGGCCTTTTCAGATTTTCTTTTTATTTCCCTTACTCCCAATGAAAAATTAACAAGATTTGTGACAAACTTTTTGAAATTATTTGTGGTCATTTAAAGTTGTTATGAAGAATTCGGGAATTTAATATTATAGATTGCATGTGAATTAGACATTTGAATTGTGAATTGTAACTTCATCTACAGGATAACTTTTGTTTCCTTGAATCACCCCACTCTTAAGTATTAGAATTTAAGAAATCTAAACTTTCTTTTTTTTAGTGCAGGTAGAGCTCATAATTTTCGGCACTACCAAGTTACAACGTATTAATTCTTAATTTTTGACACCTTTGAAGATTACTAATTGAAAATGAGATGGGTTCAAGTTACACCTGGTGTAACTTGACAAAAGTTACACCATTTGTAGACCGTAGATTTGTAATTGATTTAATGGTTAAAAAAATAGCATTAAATGCTAATTGACTTACACCTTATTCACTTAATTAATAGCAATTTTGTTTCTCTCTCCTTATTTATTATTTAAAACATTTTACATATATAGGAATGGCAACGGGTCGGGATCGGGCCAGGTTTTTTCATACCCGGACCCGACCCGCGGGCCAAGACCCGCGGCCCGAACCCGATCCGTTTACTAAACGGGTTCTTTTCCCGGGGCCCGGACCCGCCCCTGCCGGGCTCCACGGGCCCCGCGGGCCCCGTCCAACTAGGCCAAATTTGGGCCTAATTCTCGGACCAAATCATGGCCCAATCACAATCAATTTTTTTTTTCAAGGCCCAGATGCCAAAATTAGGCCCAATCAGCTTAAAATATTAAGGAAAAAAAAAAAAAAAAAAAAAAAAAAAAAAAAAAGGAAAAATCTTACACCAAATCAGCTTGTCAAACACTGGATTGTCATAGTGTAGGATTTTGAGTATAAGTATATGCAAGTGTAAGATTTTTTCTCTTCTTTTTTTTCTTTTGTAAAAAAGAAAAAAAAAAAGAGGAAAACAAATCAGCTTTTTTTTTTTCTTCACTTCTTTGCTAATACAGATTTTTCACCATCAAAAAAAATAAAAAATACAACTCACAATCCCAAACATAAACATCTTTTTTTTTTTTTTTTGCTCCTCTGTTAATACAAATTTTTTACTAAAAAAAAAAAAGATATATTTGCTAAATTTTTTACTAAATTTTTTTGCTCCTCTGTAACATATATTCCTTTTTTTGCCAATGACTTTACAAATATATTTGTAATATTTTTTTTTTTTTTTGGTTGAGTTTGTCTACTCGTTTTTTTTTTTTTTTTTTCCTTCTTTTAAGCCGGTCATACTCTTATAGTGAATCTGGGCTGACCCTGGGGCAATTGCTCCCTTCTCTTTGGGCTCTCTGCTAGGCACTTAGCTCCTCCTCATGGGCTGGGTTGAGAGCAAGAGATGGGTGGACTTCTTCAACCCAAATTCACAGTCTATGGAATGGGCTACATCGTGGTCGAAGACGGCTAAGAATTTTTTATTATGTAATAACCCCAATGTGACAAGAGATACCCTACAGCGAATCAACATAGAATAAGATGTGATGATGGATTATTTAACGGCTTGCTTCTCCGGAATAAGCCTGCACATATGACAAACTTGTGCAGGCAGGAACTATTAAATGAGCACGAAATGGCTGAGAATATTGTGCAGTTTCGCATACCTTTGCTCTCTCAATTGGATTTACGTTGGCATTGGCGGAAATTGCTAATGATCTGAGGCAGAGAAAAGAGTGTCTATGTACAAAACCCTTAAAATTAAAAAGAAACTGTATTCTAATTTTATTGATTCTGTGTACAGTGTCAAATCCTTTTTTTTTAATTTTTTAACCTTCTTTTCAATTTTTCACCACAATGAAGTAAGATTGATTTCTGGTCTTGGACGCTGGTGTTTAAAATGTGATCCCCAATAAAATCTGATGTAACCTTTTTCCCATTTGAGACTTGGAAAGATTTTACAGATTTTAATTCGCATGTGTCACTTTTCCTTCTTCAACTCAGCTTTCCAAAATTTCAACTGCATCTTTGAGGGATTTGAGTGATGGAGGAGAAAGAGAGAGCAGAGAAAAACGTGAATTATGGAGGAGAGAGAAAGAGAGAAAAACGTAAACTTTTTTTTTTTGGGAAATGCTAACGAGTATCTTTAGGGCACTGGTTAAGAATCCAGTTAAAGAAAGTTTTTATGGGAAGAAAAAAAAACAATTAATGTTTTGATAGCTTTTTTCATTTCCTATAAAAGTGATGTCAAAATTTTTCTAAAATGGATTATTAATGAGTGCCCTAAGAGCACTCGTTAACATGACCCTTTTTTTTTATTTAGAGATAGGTATGGAAGGTAATAAATAAGGAATAATTAATAAGATTCTAATCAGAATATTGTCATTAATGAATGTCTTTTTTAACCGTTGGATCTACATAAATCCACTAGTTTAGAAAATGTGTAATTCTTTAGAGTTACACCAGGTGTAACTTAAACTCATCTCATTGAGAATTGGTTGGTGTGAAAATTATAGCCAAGCGTTTGATAGCTAAGTATTTGATAGAAGAAAGAAGAGGGAAATGCAGAATCGTAGAGCAGAGAGTATGAGAGAAAGTAAAACTTGTATTATTCCACTCTAACCTCTGAATTTCTGTACAAAAGACTATTTATAATGGATTATCTGAACAGTAACTCAACTATGCTAACAGACTTCTAACAACTTAACCACACCTCTCAAGGGCAATAACTAAATTAACCAATGGATTGTTACACAGAACTAGAACTAGAGCCAGAATGACTAATTTGTTATGACTACAATCTACAATATAAAATAACATGTAGTTGTTAGTATCTTTTCCAAACTGCATGCCATTTAGCAGCAGAATCTGTAAATGAACTCAAACTACAGGTCACAGACAAGGCCTTCGACTTGATCTGTAAGTGACTGGTAAACAGTCAAGAGAAATTTCTTATTGGTAAATGATTATATTTTCCTTAAACTAGGAGAAGGTTTTTAAGAGAGACCTTGGACATTTACATGGGTTGCAGTTGTGTTGTACAATTTTCAAACTATATAATACTTTCACTTTCTCATTCTAATTATACAATGCAACAATTTTGGAGACATTGTGGATTGATTTTGGTCCAGACCATCTATCATCACAAATAAAAGGATTTGAATCAAACCATATATAACATCGAGGGTCTAAATCCAAATTTTTATATTTTTTGAGAAAAATTAAAATGAACTCAAACTTTAAAAGTGTAAATTGCAATTTAGTCTAGTTTGGTGACCTTATTAAAGCCAAACTTTGTTAGCACATCCAACAAGAAGTCTCATTCAATATTGTCATATACCCTCTGCAGGTTCTATTTCACTCCCAACATGCCATTCCCTTTCTTTCTCATTTTGAATTTTTAAACTCTCCTGAAATATTATGGAATTCTTGGATATTGATTTGCAAGGAAGAAAAGCAGCTCGATAGGGAGAGCTCACTTTTCCTACATGGTGCACAACCTTGAAGCAATGATATTGTAGAAGAAGCTGCATAAGTTAATAGGCCTAAATTGGAAAAAGATTGTGCACCATCAATCAATGCCCAAAGCTTTTAATGGGTTTATTTCCCACACAATGCTTATTATTTCTTCTGACGTAAGTATCCTACATATCTTCATTGTCAATACCTTTGAAACATGGTTTGGGTGATGCCCTCCAAAATCCAAATCCTCTAGCAATTGAGATTTGGACTCATATAATGCTCTAAAGTTGGAAATGAAGTACTACTTTATCTCATTAGGATCCTTAATTCAAAGGTTATCATCCACCTCGATACTGTAACTGCCCACATAATTCCTTCTCCTAATAATCATGGAGAGATGAAAGAATTGTGTTTCTATCCCCCTCCTCCAACCAAATTAAGCTCTTGCAATTTCGGCTCCCGAATTACTTCCTATCTTATCTTCCATTCATCCATATTTTTATTGCGCAAAGTCTATCGCAATAAGGTTCTACATTGAGGGTTCCAATCACTGAAGATCAAGTAATCTCTGTTCAAGGGCTTTGAACTTTGTGCTGTTTCTACCAAAAAAACGCTCTATTCCAATTGCTAAAGATCAAGTAATCTCTATTTAAGGGATTGTCAAAAAAATTTCACTCCACTAACATTCGCCAAGTCTTGTGATCAATGTTTAATTTTGGCTGCAAATTTAGCATCCATAATTGGACTATACAATTCGTAGAAATTAGATAAGAATTTTTTTTTTTTTTTCCAACCGTTACTTACGGGCCAATTGTACTCTTTATATTCCAGATAACTATATGCTGCACATGTATAAACTATAAACCATTGGCCTATATAACAAGGGAGTCAATTTCTTATCGGTGATCGTTTCGGTTTGATTAGTGGAACGAAATATTTCGATACCAGTTAATACCGGTGTCCCGTTTCGAAATTACCGCAATTTAAAATTTGTATTTATATATTAATGAATTCAAATATATATATATATATATATATATTATTTTCATGTAATATATATTATTTAATTATTTGGTAAAAGCACATTTAATTTGTTATGAATTTTTTACTTTTAATAAGGATAAAAAAAAATAAGGAAAAAATTTAATGAAAACATTAAATTTTAGATGGGGACGTGGGGTTTTGGTGAAAGCATTAAACGGTTTGGTAAAAACTCCATTAAAGAATTGTAAAGCATTAACAATTTAACTTTTGAAAACTATCAGGTGATAAAACCAAAAATAAACCAACCTGTCTTTCACTTTTTTTCATGTGTTCCAAGTTCCAACGTGCTTTTCTAGCTTTTCCACTCTCACACGTTATGCTATTTGGGTTTCACGCCTCCTCCGTCCTTCCTATGGATTTTAGATCTCACAAAACTCTCTCTTTAGCAAGCTTTCAGCCTGTTCTCACAGTCTCAACAAAGCTCTGGTGTCGTAGTTCACTGCATATCAGAAGTCAGAACGTAGGATGATCGTGATGATTCAGAGGAAGTTCGACTGTCATGAGGAGGTGTTTTTGGTCACTGGCTAGTACCGGCCGGTACGGTATGAAATCGTCTTCCTTGCTATATAATTCTCAAATTTTTAAATGTTACACCAATTCGGTACCCATAAAAAATTAGAAGAACTGTGAAAAGAAAAATGTATAACATTTGATTGGGACATTGAACAAGGAGACAATTTTAGTTTTTGGATACGCTCAATCAATGAGATGACAAGAAATCCCTCATAGTTGAGCATACGTCTAAACTCGTCCGTGAAGACGAGACGTGGGCTACGAAACGAGCACATGTCTTTCGAATCCCGTGAAGAAAAAGACAGGTTCATTCCGATACACAAAGACCTCATTTTAAGGTTCCTTATCAGCTTCTCTCTGTCATGTCCTCTCATATCTCGATCAAGAATGTCGGAAAAAAGTGTTCCTCTCATCTTTACCAGCTGTATACACACGTGAGACTCGCATCCAAAAATTCTATAATTTACAATCATTTTCGTAACTCTACGATGTGGCTAAGGCCAACTGTCAGTAGAGGATTCGTAATTTACTGCATAAGATGCTTTTGAAAAAATATGGTAAAAGTCATGTGATCCTGCAATAAACCACTCACATATTTTGGAGAGGAATGTTCCATGAATAGACCGACTATAGACATATTCAAAGCACCACTCAATTTCATAATATGTTTTAAGTGTTAATTTGTGATAAAACCACCACAATTACTTGTTGGAGAATAAAATAGTTTCATAAAACTTTTCTCTTCTCTTTAAACTTTAAAAAAAAAAAAAAAATACAAACCTTTTGTGGTTTCTTCTAAAACATGTAATCCCTTAAGTTTTAAATATAACACTTAATTCTTTGTGATATTATTTTATTTGTAAAATGTTAAACATACGTGGAAATAAGTAATAATAAAAAAGTGAAAAAAATGTGTTAAAATAAATTGTGATTTGTTCATTTGATGAAATATGCACATATTATTTTCACATAAAATAGTACTTCTTAGGGATTTTGTATTACATTTAAAACTTTTAGGGGTTTAAGTGTTACACAATTAACGATCTACACATAAAGTGATATCACATAGAGTTAAGTGTTATAGTCTTTTTTTTTTTTTTCCTTCAATTTTTTGCTGAACAAGATAGAGAGCATATTATTAAGGGGGCCCAAAAGATGCAAGTGGCAACAGATATGTGTTAAGAGTTATAGTCAAGATCTCAAAAGATTTGTGTTTTATAGATAAATTTGAAATGGTTTTTTTGTATTTTTCTCTTTCAATTAAAAACACTTTGGGATGGCAATTGTGGCATGAGTTATAGTTCAAACTTCAAAGAAGATGCAAGAGTATTGTAGATCAATGATATGATCTATCCTTCTTTACTAGGAAAATTATCAGAGTTCTTATCCTCACTTCATTATTGTAACTATTGAATTTAAAATTACTTAAAAAAAAGAAATCATGATTCTTATTAAATATTCTTTTTAGTAAAGAAGGACAGGTCATTTCACATTTCATATTTGTCATCATTCCATATTTCATATTTCATTAACTTTACCTATATAAAATAACTATTAGAACTTCAAAAGTGTGGTTGCTTTAAAATTGTGGTTGCTTGGGTGCTTCATATATATATATATATATAACTTGCCAAGAAAATTCTTGGCAAGTTATGGTTGTATCAATACAATAGTACAAATTGAAATTTTTGACTGTTTATTGATTTTTTCTAATATTGTCGCATAAGTTTTTAAAAGTATACATGTTTTTTTTATAGAAAAAAAAAATCATTATAATTGATATAAATGTTATAATTTGATTTTTTATATTTGCAAATATTTCTAAACTAAATAAGCTTAACTAAATTAGAAAAATAAAGCAACCTGACACGAAACAATTTCTGATTAAATACTATATTACTTTTTTTAAAATATATTTTAATTAAATTAGGGAATTTATTTTAACAAATTTTTCCATTTGACTTCATATTTATTAGTACTTATTGCTTAAATATTTGAAATATATGAATATGATTTATCAAAAATTCCCATGCATTGCATTTGTTATTAATTAGTATACTGTATATTAAAATTTACATGAATGCATTTCAAAATAAACATAGGTAGATGCATATTTAAATTCATACTTCAGTTTTCTTTAAAAAAAAATATACATAACTTGCATAATAATTATAGTCATTTTTATGTTATGTCAACTGATGAAAAAACATTGTAAGAATATTATTTGGTAGAGTATACAAATTGTTCATTCTTTATTGTTTTTTCTTTTTGGAAAAAAAGAAGAAGAATGTAATATTTTTATTTCTTAACTTAATTTTTATTTTTAAAGAGTTTGGTTACAAAATTTGTTGTAACCTAAGACTATATCAAACAATAGGAAGATGGCATATAAATGATTGTATACATGGTTTAGCAAGTGATTGTATACACTTAAGTGTGGTTTAGTAAGTGAACACATATCTCTTCCTATTATTGGTTATAACCAAATTTGTAGCCAAACCTTATCATTTTTTTAGTAATACAATAAATTTTTTTCATGTTTATATTTTTCAAATAATTAAGTTATACACAACTAATTTTAAGAACATGATAAAAAAAATTTTCTTTATATTTGAACTAAATAACAAGCTTTTGTAAGCTATTATAGATTAGTGTTAAATGGATTTGAAGCTATTCCAAATCTGATTTAAATAGAATGGGTTAAAAGTAGTTTTAGATGGATTTAAAATAGTTTAAAAAGTTATTATACATTCAAAGTGACAAATAGAAGTACAATAAATTTAATTTTCTTTTGATATTTTTTTTAAAATTAGATTTGTGCAGTTATATATTAAAATACTTGGCATGAAAGTTAGATATTGAATGACACTTTGGAATACATAATCCAATTCAGGTGGAAGGACTAGTGATTTTATTTCATCAATAAAACCTTACTTATCTTTAAAATATAGAGGAATTAAAAGACGCTGGACTAGAATGCAGTTAGAACCTAATTTGGAGTTGTTGAGGGGGAAATTAATGCCTTCGAATAAAATATGGGGACGCTAAACTGAAACTCAATCATGGGCTCTTGAGATGATGCCCAAAAGCTTTCGGTGTAGTGATAAGTCTATCCAAGCAAAAAAATAAAGGATGCACCCTAACAAAAAACAACAATAAAGCCCAGCAAACACTTAATTATTTGGGTTAGTGGTCCTTTTACCGTATTACAAGAAGAATAAATTCTCCAGCGGCAGGGTAAAATTATACTAAAGGTCCAACAGTCAATTATTAAACAAATTTAGGAAAGTGTTCACTTCTGGAAGTCCTTGTGTGTCTTGGTCAAAAGGGTCTACGGTACTTTTTAGCCATCATTACATCAATATGAGGGAAGAATTCTATTGTTAAAAAATACATTATATACTTCAATAGTAAAATAAAAAGTAAAAACTAATGGTTCTATAGTGAAAAGGAAAGGGTTATTTGGCATGGTGTGAAGGGAGAGAGAGATTCTAGCTCAGTGCAGTAAATATTGAACTAAGATTCTTGGGGAATATATATATGTGGGGTACAAATGGGATAGTAGGT
Organism: Quercus tomentella; assembly: GCA_028535165.1. Classification (NCBI taxonomy): domain Eukaryota; kingdom Viridiplantae; phylum Streptophyta; class Magnoliopsida; order Fagales; family Fagaceae; genus Quercus; species Quercus tomentella. The sequence continues at coordinate 61,283,387 of JAPQVY010000155.1, read as the reverse complement.
ACTATTTTGAGTGAGTGGGTGTGTAGCGAAAGAAGAGTTGTTTATGGCTGATTGGAGAGCATTTATGACTCTATGAGCTTGGAATATGCAAAAAAAGGAAGGAAATGTCTAAAACTAAGTAGGTATGGACAGGAGTGGTTTATTTGTAGGTTAGTGGGGCTAACTACAAGTTGAAATTTGACAGAATAACAGAGGTTTTTTAGAGGATTTGGTGTGTGTTTTTTGGGCTGATGTGCTTATGCTTTTATAGTGGAGTTTAGGAAAACATTAATTAACAAAAGTCCAAAAACGTAAGACTGATCAGGGAGCAGAATAGCAAGCTTAATTATCCTAGATTTGGCCATAAATGGGAGATTTGCTTTTGAGGCTACTTTGCTACTTTGGGTAATATCACACATGGGGGAATATTTGGATAATCTTGCATTAAATGCTAAGATTTCTAAGATTGTGTTTAGCCAATGGAATTAAGGCAGGTATTAAGGAGGAATCGTAGTACTGCAACTGAGATTTGGACCTTAGGAAATAGGATTCAACACCCCAAGCCATGTGTCAAAGTTTAAACCCACTTCAGAGGGTTCTGTTGGAGATTCCTTTATGCCCTCCAAACCACGTTCCCAAATTTTCCCCTTCAGAATTCATGGGCCATACATTTTTAGTAATAAAACAAACTATTTAGTTGAGAATTTCATGAACTTGGAGGTCTTGGTTATGGCTCCCTTGAGTTGTAATCAAAACTTGGAGAAGAAGGGTATTTATTGTCTGTTAGTCTTTAGGTGTCACTTCAGCCTCTAATGCTGTTAAGATCATGATTGACAGTGGCAGAAAGGCTGCTGGGACGAGTGGCCAGCTTCAGATTTGGTTTAAAAGCTTGGTTGCTTCCTGAGGTGCTTTTTAGCAGAAGACAGAACTGAATGGAGTTCTCCAACTAGGTTAGTTTGCACACATGAGCTATTTTGGCTGAGACTTTAAGTTCGGCTTAGCCATAAGGGCTGAGTACTGTGGTGGGCCTTTAACTTGGTGGTTCTCTCCATTTGGGCCTATCCTTTTGCCTTCTCATTGTCAGCCCTACCAAATGGACAAAGCTACCAAATATTGCAATGGATTTTTATTCCACATGGGCTTTAGTTAATAAGAAATGTATTCATGATCTTTAATAAATATTGAATGCTCGAAAATGTGTTAAAACACAAGAGCTGTTTAGACCCCCAAATTAAAAAATTACGGCTCGATAGATTTTACTTTAATTTATACTAAGTGCGGAATAGAGTAAATGCGAGTGGATAAACAAACAAACTACTCTAAGCCATATTCAATATAACACAACAGTAATATGAAAGCTAAAAGAGTAGGGAAGAAGAATGCAAATACAAGATAACACGTCGATGTGTTATCGAAGAGGAAACTGAAGTACAAGGCGTAAAACCTCTCCGCTGCCCTCCAAGCGATAACACGTGATAATCATTTTTATGGTGGTTTTATTAATTTTTTTTTACAATTTAAACTAATTTAATAAAGAATAATGTATTTCATAATCATATTTTTAATTATTATAGAAACAATCATAAATGTAATATAAGAACAATCATAGATCATAAATATAAATTTTGTTGTACCAAAATGAAAACAATACAATTTTTCTAAAAAATTCAAAAGGCAAGTTAACGAAAATATTCATTTTTTAATAAAAGTTATTTATAACTGTAAGGCCCAAAAAATCTAACAGCCCAAGCCTGCTTAGAACAGTGAGTTACACAGTTAAACTTTGGCCCAAATCAAAAAAATTTGTAAGAGAGGGAAACGAACAACAAGAGGAGACTCTACCCAAGGATCAAGATAGAGAAGACAAGATTAATCTTATAAAATAAAGGGGTAAATCTCCCTCTACAAACTCGCCCGAGGAGGCTAAGTTTGTACAAATTGTTACATTGTTTACTCCCCTTTCTCTCCTTTCTTCTTCTCCTTTCTTCTTCTCCTTTATGCTTATCTCTTTTTGATACCTGTGTTTCAATCCTCTTCTCAATGTTCCTTCTTTTCCTTATATACTCCTACCTCTATCATATCTTAACCATCCATTCTCACCTAACCTCCCTCCTTTCATGACACTTGTTACTTTTAATATCTGAAGAAGATGGTGGAAAGAATCTGCTTAGCTGTGACTTACACTATTCAGGTCACTTCCTCATCAATGCGGCTGATAAAGCTATTGCCTACCATTTAATGCATATGCAACAGGCTACATCAGACCAAAAGTTTCCCTAATGTCCACTAACTTCCTCTCTCTTCAGATTCCAACTGCCACTTAGAATACTATGGAGTACCTTGATTTATCTCTTCCTTTCCTCGGGCGGCTTTCTTCCTTGGGCCTATGGCCCGAGCCATTCCCACACCAATGCTGCAACCCTTCAACTTCATCCTCAGTCCTCGGGCACCCACAACAACATTTTGTGAATCATTAAAAATAATATAAAATTTTGAAACTATTCTTTTAGTTTTAAACAAACTTTCTCAAACCTTATTTTTCTACTTAAAATCCAAAACACCGAAAAATGTAACTAAGAAAATTAATAAACTTAACAATGATTAATTGGACCAATTAGGAAAAATAATTTGTTGTTGATAATCTATTAAGGTTATTTTCTTTGCAAAAATTGTAATTTCATCCACCCAAAACATATTATCAAATAATTAATTATTAGCAAAATCTAAGAATTAAATTTCTATATATGCATTGTTATAAAATAATAATAACAATTAAAGTAAAATTGCAAAAGCTAAAATTTGTCACCTATCTGATTATTTTCGTTTAACTAATCTTTGCTTTTCTCTAAATAAATGGCATTATAAAGTACTTCTAACATAACTATTAAGAGTACTTTGTCCACCACAAAGGATTATAAAATAAACAAAAATTAGTAAAGGCTCATAGTTTAACGTCTAAATTGAACACTATAAAAAATCATGTTGTGTAATAGAATAAATAACAAATTATAATAAATACCAAATTATCCAAATCATGCTATGTAATATAATAATATTATATTTTTATATGCTATATTTAATTCTTTATTACACAATAAAATTTAACAATAAAAAAGAACCAAGAAAAAAACAATTTAATAAACAATAAATAATAATATAAACCAAATCATGCTATTTAATAGAATAATATTATATTTTTATATGATATATTTAATTCTTTATAACGCAATAAAATAAAATTTAACAATCAAAGACAACCCAAAAATAAATAAAAATAAAAAGGTAAATCGCAATAACCTAAAGTAGAGTTTTAAAGAATATAAAAAATTATCAATCTGAAGCAAAAATACAAGAAAAATAAAAAATCAACCAAAAAAGAGAGAGAGAGAGAGAGAGTAAGTACCTTTTTTTGTGAGGGAAAACTATGCATAGAATGGAAGAAATAGTGACAAATTTATAGTGAGAGGGTTTGAATAAGAAGAGACAAAAATAAAGAAAGATGAAGGGAAAGAAGAAGAATGATATTAATGTAGAGGATGGTGGCGAGATGAAAAGGTAAGGGAGGAAAAAATGTTGGAGAAGTGTAATTATTAAAAAAAATAAATGTTAAAAACAATTATTGGAAAATTGAAAAGAAAAAAAAGATAATGACATGGATACTGATGTGGCTCAATTGGAGCGTAGCAACAATAAATGCTACGCTTTAGTTTTTAGATATATATAAATATAGATATGTTTAAGAACTCAAAGTATTGTTCGTTATTGGACTTTAAATGAAATACTTATGATATAATATTTTGCCAAGTATTAATAACCTTGAGCTTTAAAATAGTGTCAATGTAAGTTAGGCTTTTTGATATTGCCAGTGAGAACTAGGTTTTTTGATATTGCTAGTGAGAACTTGGCTTTTTAATATTGCCAACGTAAGTTAGGTTTTTTATATTGCCAATGAAAATTGGGCTTTGATGGTGTCATGTAGCTACGGGCCTTAGGGTGCTGTGTAGATACGGGCCTTAGGGTGCTGTGTAGCAACGGGCTTTAGAGGTACCGTGTAGCATGGGTTTGAATCATGGGCTTTGATTATTTATTTGAATTCCATTAAATAAAAATGTCTTGCCATGAGTTGAATCATGGGCTTTAATTACAGATTTGAATTCCATAAAATTGGCATAGGTTTAAATCATGAGTTTTGATCATGAATTTGAATTCCAGCAATAAAATTGTTTTGTCATGTATTTGAATCATGGGCTTTTCAAATATTGCTAAGCATAAACATTCTTAGGCTTTTAAAAAGAATGAGATTTTATCTTGCTCAATAAAATAAATAATTTGGGTTTTACAAAAATATCGGGTCTTATAACATTTTATATTTGTAGCCCAATTTTGTGATGAAAAGAATGGTTGTGGGCTATAATAATAATATGGTAAAAAATATTTGAAGAAGTCCAATAATTTGTTGGTGATGTTTGAAAATAAATAAGTGGTATGTAAACAATGTTAGGTGTAAAAAAAAATGTACCTTAACAGCAATATTGCATGAGCATATTGCAACTTTTTTTTTTTTTAATAAAAGTTGTGTTTCTTTTTTTTTTTTCTTTTTTGGGCTGAGATAAAAGTTGTGTATCAAACATTGTGGCTGCATGCTCTTTCAAATTTTCTTTTTCTTTTTCCTTTTTTTTTCTTTTCTTCTTGAGCCACATGAACAGTCATTTTCTGATTTATTTGGCACACTTGGTAGACTTTTTTTTTTCTTTAATCCCGATTAACAAAAGAGTCCTCAATGCAGTATAACTATATTGAAATTATCAATCTAATTTTATTCTAAATGAAACTTTATTACCAACCTTCCATGAATATTAAATTTATATTTCAATTCAAACTCTACTACAAAAAGTTTCAAATTAATTTTAGAAATTAATCATTTGTTTTTAATTATTTTAATAATCAATTATAATTTTTTCATAAAATTTTTTTCTTACACAGTTATAGGCCTTCGTGATATAACTTAAGGTAATCTTTTCTTTTATTTATTTTATTTTTATTAATTATTTTTCCATGTAAGTTTTATTATTAAAAAATAATTTAAAAGAACTTTATTACTTATTTTTAAGTTATTTCGCATCATCCACTATAGTTTTTAGTATTGATAAATAAAAAAAAAGATCTTTGAAGATGATGGAATTCTATGATTATAATTTAAAGTAAGTTATCTTTCATTTTTATTAATTATTTTATTGTTAAAATTTGATGATATTTGTGAAACTGTTTTTACTTTACGTATGAACGTTTATTAATCAATTTGAGTAAATGCAAAAATTGGGCATAATGATGAAATTACCCTAACTGATTACGATGGAAAATTCACCCCTTCCCATTTGACTCCTGATTTAATTTAGATGGTTGGAGGCGCATTGATATAATTCTCTCACATTCGGGTGTTAATGGAGTAAATTAGTTTGGAGGATTATAAATGAGATGAAAGTTTTTGGTGAAAAAAAGGGTAATTTGTGCAATATAAATATAAACATCCAAATGATTTTTTTACACAAATGGGTAATGAAGTGAAAAAAAATTTCTTATTCAAAAAAAAAAAAGAAAAAAAAAAAGACAAAGTTTAACTACAAAATTAGTTGTAGCTTAAGGCTGCAATCTTATTCAATATCTTTTTATTGAAGGTAAATTTTGACAAATCCATCATTGGATCACATCTTTTTCTTATATTCTCCATACTTGTAAAATTTCAAAAAAATTAAAGATCAATAGCTATATCATCAATAAATTGTTTAAACTTCAAATTTTTGTAGTTTAAAATTATGTATAAAATATGAGTTTATAGATCATATAGTAAATAATATCTAATTGAGACAAAATGTGACATATGTATTCAGAGCGTAAAAAACGTGTAATTCAATGGTTAGATTTTCAAAATATGTAGTAATGCTTATTTTATTGAGTAAGGTATTAGTCTTAGACTACAACCAATTTTATTGTCAAACTTTGTAAAAAAAAAAAAAAAAACAACAAACAAACAAACAAATTAATGCCTACATATATAAAAGGGTTGGAACTTGGAACACATGAAATGTCTGAAGCCTGAAGGTATGGTCTAAGGCTCACAAAATTCTGTCTTTTTTTTTTTTTTTGCGAAAAATTCTGTCTTTCTTGCTTGGTTACTCGGGTCTTTGGAAGCTTATAATTATGGAGACACCGCTGCCAGGAATCATACACTGGCTAAGATCGACTTGAACTTCAAGGAAAGTATATTAGGGCATCTCCAATAACCTATGTTTGGAGAGCAAACCCACAAAAATTAGCTCCAACAACCTCTCCAAATTGTAAAAAATAGAGTAGATAAGCTACAGTACTCTCCACACATGAAGAGTTATTATTGCTCTCCAAATGAATTTTTATGACTAAAATATTCAACCTCTCTCTCTTTTTCTGTGCACATTAAGATTTTAACAATAAAGAATAATAATAATATTAAAGAAATGATTAAAAAATAATATTTAAATGTAATAGAAAATGGTTAGAAAATCTGTTAGAAAATATATTTGAAAAAATAGGTAGGTAAAATTGTTTACTCTCCAACCAATGTGAAAATTTGGCTAAGCTACTAGAGATCCTCTTCGCAGCATAAGATTATGGGTGTGTTTGAATAGAACTTATTTTGCTGAAACTGAAAACTGAAAACTGAAAACACTGTAGCAAAATAATTTTTAAATATGTGAATAGTACCGTGGGACCCATTTTTAATGAAAAAATTGATAAAAAATGAAATTTGTGGGTCCATGAACAGTGCACGGATGCACTGTTCATGAAAAACTGGTCAAGTATTGTGGCTACTGTTCATGTACCGTACATGAACAGTAGCCACTTGTGAGGGGGAAAACGCGTGAAAAAAAAAAAAAAAAAAAGCAGAAACGCAGCAAACGCGGTATGCAAACAGGTACTATATATAATTTCATGGAAATAAATTTTTTTTTAAAAAAATCACTGATTTCATTGAAAAAAGCAATAAAATAAACGATAATAATAAATATCTTAAGTTACAGTAATAGCACATCATATAAGAACTTTTGTAATATTAGTCTTGCATTTTGTTTGTATAATGCACGAATCAATAATTAAAATTCTTATGTAAATTAAAGAAAAGTTTTATAAGCATCTTCAAAATTAAACAATATGATAGATAGTACATCTAGAACAGGAAATACCCTAAATTTACGTGGCTGAAGAACATTGAATAAGATTGATTTTTTGTTATAAAAATTTATGATAATTATTAAAATAATTTTAAATAGAGAATTAAATTTCTTTTACATATTTAAAATGCTTAAATGTTAAAGATATTAAGACTCAATAAATCAAAACTATTTTAAGCTCACGTACTTGTAGAGCAAGCAAAATAGTCTTAATCCTACTTTTAGTACAAGTGCTACAAGTCTAGGATTAGCCAGGGTAAACTGCTATATACCTTACATTGGTTCATTGTAACACAAAATAATTCATTGAGTAATAAGTAGTTATTAAAAGCTTTCCATAATATAAATAACTAATTTTCCATTGTTATCGTATTTATGGAGGTTTGGTGCACAGTGTTTATTTGGGCTTGGCCCCTACTATGATTTATGATAAGTGCATGATTTCTTATATATTAACTATTAAGGTTAGGGCTTTGTAACTAAATTGACACATTCTCATGTATAAAGTGCTTGGGATCTAGGGAGAAAAGGTTCGAACTGCGGAATTAACAGCATGTAATTATCTCTTAAAAAAAAAAACTATTAAGTTTAGGTCCTCTCTCCACTCTCCACTTCAAGATGTTAGAAAATAAATCTAGGTCTCTTTTGTTTAGGGACTAGGGTGGTTCAGTCAAAAAATAGAGACAAGGGTAGCTTGCTTCATCAAGAGTTGTGTACCCAACTTATAGTCTTTATTTGATTGTATGTGTTTCAATATTTTAGCATGCGTATTCCTCAAAGTCTTACCAAAGTGCATCACAAAGCTTAGATGCTATAGTATATGAGAATTGAGAAGGGTTTTGGTCTCAATCACAATATGAAACACACCAAAAACCCTTCTGGCTGGTGAAGGGCTGAAGCTTAATTGAGATCACGAGGCACATAGTACCAATCATAAGAAGCTAGCTGTAGAAGCGACAGGCATTCTGTGTTTTGCTTTAAGCGGAGGAGAGAGATTTCTCTCTTGCCACGTAGTTCCAATGTGAACTGAAGGACACTATCCTAACAAACACGCATCACCCCAACTTTGTTATCATTAGTCATTCTTTCAATTAAAGGACTCATGACATTTGTGGCTACTCTGCATGTCTCGTGAACCAACAGGGACCCAACTATACCTATTAGCATTTTTTTTTACCAAAAATTCTAAGACAACATAAAATGCCACAATTTGTACTGTAACTGTTCATGTGGCATGGTAAAGAAAAAATTGTAGATTTATGTAAAAGTGACAAGCAGTCTGTCATAATCTAACACATAAGATAATTATGGTAAAAATTGTAACATTTTGTGTAGTATTAAAATTACTTTCATTTTTACTTCAAGAAAGGAACAAACTCAATAAATGTGAGTTAAAAAAAAAAAAAATCAGAAAGCCAATCTTGGACCTTACTTTATCAACCATTCTTATCTCCTAGTTTCCTTACTTTTTGAGCTGTTTGGTAGTAAGAATTGAACCAACATTACTGCCTATAGTTTGTGGTTCACTAGTTTTTGCATGAATGACATAATGAGGCTGGTTTTATAAAACTAGAAAATCTAAAATTTAAAACCTAAGACAGCTAGAAGAAAAAAACAAATAAGTCTAATTCACAGAAACTATATCATCATTATAGGATCAGGAGCGGAGCCATGTACATGGGTATTTCCTAAATATATAAATATAAATATATATAATATTATTTTAATGTTTTCAAAATTAAATCTGGAAAAATAAGAGTTGCCCCCACCAAATATTTGAATTAGTCCAATGATACATTTAAAAATAATAATTTGTCTAATAGTTATAGTCTTATAGAGACATAATTTTGTTTTTTGTAATTTTATTTTTTATTGTAAAATATGCTTTTATATCTGTTAAATATTTGATAAAATTTGGCGTCAAACATATTTGGGTCTATCTTTTTCAACCCGTTATGTGGCAATTAATAAGTTATTAACTCATTAAAAAAATATTGTCATTAAAACTACACATGAAATGTTTCTTTAGTTGCCACATAATGGGTTAGATCAAGATAGCTTCAAATATGTTTGGAGCATAACTTATTCTTTCAAGTTTTGGATCATTCATGTTTTTGAAAATTTCATTAGTTCAATTGAAAGATTTTTACTTACTTTAGTATAAAATTTGATAATTTGTATTGAAAATGAAACTTTTTTAAGAATTTCACTGTGAAAATGGTAAAAGTGAGTTTTATTTTATAAAAAATTGCTATCAAACATAATTTTGATTGAAAATACTAAACTCTTTTTTTTTTTTGTTAGGTGTGTATATACATATAACTTATCAAATAAAAATGTGTGTGTATGCATATATATATATATATATATGTGTGTGTGTGTGTGTGTGTGTGTGTGTGGAAGGTTGTCTTAATAAATAAATTAGTCCCAAACAAAAAATCCTAGCTCCCCTATATAGTCCTGAGCTATTCTTATTAAAGCCAACCATAGCTCATTCTCTGTCCATACGGTTCCATAAGGAGATAGGATGTCTTGGTTTGTAATAATATTCCTTCTCAGCCTTGCATTTAATAGCCTTTCAGAGGCTGGTCATGAGAAGAAACTTCCATCTGCCATTGTTGTTGGTAGTGTCTACTGTGACACATGTTTCCAGGAGGATTTCTCAAAGTCCAGCCACTTCATATCAGGTTCATTTCAACAACTTCATAATTATTATTATTAGTGTTTTTCATGTTACAAACTTTGGGTTCTGTTTCAGTTCTGTGTCAACGTTAATGTTACCAAAATTGTATGCAGGTGCATCTGTGGCTGTAGAATGCAAGTATGGGACTTCAAAACCAAGTTTTCATAAAGAAGTGAAAACAGATCAGCATGGAGAATTTAAAGTGCATTTGCCTTTCTCAGTAAGCAAACATGTGAAGAAAATTGAGGGATGTTCTGTGAAATTGATCAGCAGCAGTGAGCCTTATTGTGGTGTGGCCTCAACAGCAACTTCATCTTCACTCCATCTCAAGTCAAGAAAGCAAGGGACTCACATATTCTCTGCTGGGTTTTTCACCTTCAAACCATTAAAGCAGCCAAACCTATGTAACCAAAAACCAAGCATTCAAAATTCCAAGGAATTGGGTTCCAATAAACTCTCACTTCCTCCAACTGACGGTCTAGATTTTCCACCTCCAATTCAAGACCCAGCAAGCCCATATCTCCCCCCTCTTCCTATACTGCCTGAGCTTCCACCATTGCCACTACTCCCTCCTCTCCCAAACCTTCCACCATTGCCACAACTCCCTCCTCTCCCAAACCTTCCAGGACTTCCATTTCCACCACCTAATCTAGGAAAGACTACAAACTCAAAACCTACTACTACTGAATCCTTAAAGAAAACTCAGTTACAAGATGAAAAGGAAGTCCACCCAGATGACCTCATTCCACCACTTTTAACACCAATTTTACCCCCAATTCAAGACCCAACAAGCCCATATCTTCCCCCTCTTCCTAAATTGCCTGAGCTTCCACCATTGCCACAACTCCCTCCTCTCCCAAACCTTCCAGGACTTCCATTTCCACCACCTAATCTAGGAAAGACCACCAACTCAAAACCTACTACTACTGAATCCTTAAAGAAAACTCAGTTACAAGATGAAAAGGAAGCCCACCCAGATGATATCTTTCCACCACTTCTTCCGCCACTTTTTCCACCACTTTTACCACCAAATCCATTCCAGCCATCTCCTCTTATTCCTAACCCTTTCCAACCACCTCCTCTTATCCCTAACCCATTTCAGCCTCCACCAGCACCATTGTTACCTTTCCCACCAGCAGGTCCAGCACCATTGTTTCCTTTTCCACCAATACCAGGTTTCACTCCATCACCACCACCACCAGCTCTGCCATTCCCTTTCCCTCCAATAGTTCCTCTCCCACCTATCCCTCGCATCCCTGGCATCCCTCCTGCTCCTTCTTCAAAGCAAATTAGTTCTCCTTGATTAATCAGAATCTATCCAGCATGTACAATTCTTTAATAATAGCTTTCACATGTTCTTCACTTTGTTTCATGTAAATTATAATATATATTTGGGGATTTGCCAGAACAATGAAGTTGGATGTTTGTGGAGCATGTAGTGTGTCTACTGTCAGTGAGTAAGGAGAAATAAATACTAAATTGTTATATTATTGGAATAAAGCTAAGGTTTCTGTCAATCACAGGTTTCACTTTGTATTTTTTTTCTCTCCCGAATTGGGTGTTTAGAGATTTTTGAGTACTTGTTAATTCCTGGTATGTGTAATCCTCCATTCAATACACAGATAATTACAGGAAAGAATCTTTTTGACGTGACCCCAAGATATTGGCTAGGAGCTTCGATGCTAGAATTTCATGGATCTCATGATCCATTGGGAACTATTGACAAGAAAGCCCTCATAGTTGAGCATACGTCTAAACTCGTCCGTGAAGACGAGACGTGGGCTACGAAACGAGCACATGTCTTTTGAATCCCGTGATGAAAAAGACAGGTTCTTTCCTATACACAAAGGCGTCATTTTAAGGTTCCTTATCAGCTTCTCTCTGTCATGTCCTCTCATATCTCGATCAAGAATGTCGGGAAAAAGTGTTCCTCTCATCTTTACCAGCTGTATACACACGTGAGACTCGCATCCAAAAATTCTGTACTTTACACTCATTTTCGTAACTCTACGATGTGGCTAAGGCCAACTGTCAGTAGAGGATTCGTAATTTACTGCATAAGATGCTTTTGAAAAAATATGGTAAAAGTCATGTGATCCTGCAATAAACCACTCATATTTTGGAGAGGAATGTTCCATGAATAGACCGACTATTGACATATTCAAAGCACCACTCAATTTCATAATATGTTTTAAGTGTTAATTTGTGATAAAACCACCACAATTACTTGTTGGAGAATAAAATAGTTTCATAAAACTTTTCTCTTCTCTTTAAACTTTAAAAAAAAAAAAAATACAAACCTTTTGTGGTTTCTTCTAAAACATGTAATCCCTTAAGTTTTAAATATAACACTTAATTCTTTGTGATATTATTTTATTTGTAAAATGTTAAACATACGTGGAAATAAGTAATAATAAGAAAGTGAAAAAAATGTGTTAAAATAAATTGTGATTTGTTCATTTGATGAAATATGCACATATTATTTTCACATAAAATAGTACTTCTTAGGGATTTTGTATTACATTTAAAACTTTTAGGGGTTTAAGTGTTACACAATTAGCGATTTACACATAAAGTGATATTACATAGAGTTAAGTGTTATAGTCTTTTTTTTTTTTCTTTAATTTTTTGTTGAACAAGATAGAGAGCATATTATTAAGGGGGCCCAAAAGATGCAAGTGGCAACAGATATGTGTTAAGAGTTATAGTCAAGATCTCAAAAGATTTGTGTTTTATAGATAAATTTGAAATGGTTTTTTGTATTTTTCTCTTTCAATTAAAAACACTTTGGGATGGCAATTGTGGCATGAGTTATAGTTCAAACTTCAAAGAAGATGCAAGAGTATTGTAGATCAATGATATGATCTATCCTTTTTTACTAGGAAAATTATCAGAGTTCTTATCCTCACTTCATTATTGTAACTATTGAATTTAAAATTACTTAAAAAAAAGAAATTATGATTCTTATTAAATATTCTTTTTAGTAAAGAAGGACAGGTCATTTCACATTTCATATTTGTCATCATTCCATATTTCATATTTCATTAACTTTACCTATATAAAATAACTATTAGAACTTCAAAAGTGTGGTTGCTTTAAAATTGTGGTTGCTTGGGTGCTTCATATATATATAACTTGCCAAGAAAATTCTTGGCAAGTTATGGTTGTATCAATACAATAGTACAAATTGAAATTTTTGACTGTTTATTGATTTTTTCTAATATTGTCGCATAAGTTTTTAAAAGTATACATGTTTTTTTTATAGAAAAAAAAAATCATTATAATTGATATAAATGTTATAATTTGATTTTTTATATTTGCAAATATTTCTAAACTAAACAAGCTTAACAAAATTAGAAAAATAAAGCAACCTGACACGAAACAATTTCTGATTAAATACTATTTTACTTTTTTAAAAATATATTTTAATTAAATTAGGGAATTTATTTTAACAAATTTTTCCATTTGACTTCATATTTATTAGTACTTATTGCTTAAATATTTGAAATATATGAATATGATTTATCAAAAATTCCCATGCATTGCATTTGTTATTAATTAGTATACTGTATATTAAAATTTACATGAATGCATTTCAAAATAAACATAGGTAGATGCATATTTAAATTCATACTTCAGTTTTCTTGTAAAAAAATATACATAACTTGCATAATAATTATAGTCATTTTTATGTTATGTCAACTGATGAAAAAACATTGTAAGAATATTATTTGGCAGAGTATACAAATTGTTCATTCTTTATTGTTTTTTCTTTTTGGAAAAAAAGAAGAAGAATGTAATATTTTTATTTCTTAACTTAATTTTTATTTTTAAAGAGTTTGGTTACAAAATTTGTTGTAACCTAAGACTATATCAAACAATAGGAAGATGGCATATAAATGATTGTATACATGGTTTAGCAAGTGATTGTATACACTTAAGTGTGGTTTAGTAAGTGAACACATATCTCTTCCTATTATTGGTTATAACCAAATTTGTAGCCAAACCTTATCATTTTTTTAGTAATACAATAAATTTTTTTCATGTTTATATTTTTCAAATAATTAAGTTATACACAACTAATTTTTAGAACATGATAAAAAAATTTTACTTTATATTTGAACTAAATAACAAGCTTTTGTAAGCTATTATAGATTAGTGTTAAATGGATTTGAAGCTATTCCAAATCTGATTTAAATAGAATGGGTTAAAAGTAGTTTTAGATGGATTTAAAATAGTTTAAAAAGTTATTATACATTCAAAGTGACAAATAGAAGTATAATAAATTTAATTTTCCTTTGATATTTTTTTTAAAATTAGATTTGTGCAGTTATATATTAAAATACTTGGCATGAAAGTTAGATATTGAATGACACTTTGGAATACATAATCCAATTCAGGTGGAAGGACCAGTGATTTTATTTCATCAATAAAACCTTACTTATCTTTAAAATATAGAGGAATTAAAAGACGCTCGACTAGAATGCAGTTAGAACCTAATTTGGAGTTGTTGAGGGGGAAATTAATGCCTTCGAATAAAATATGGGGACGCTAAACTGAAACTCAACCATGGGCTCTTGAGATGATGCCCAAAAGCTTTCGGTGTAGTGATAAGTCTATCCAAGCAAAAAAATAAAGGATGCACCCTAACAAAAAACAACAATAAAGCCCAGCAAACACTTAATTATTTGGGTTAGTGGTCCTTTTGCCGTATTACAAGAAGAATAAATTCTCCAGCGGCAGGGTAAAATTATACTAAAGGTCCAACAATCAATTATTAAACAAATTTAGGAAAGTGTTCACTTCTGGAAGTCCTTGTGTGTCTTGGTCAAAAGGGTCTACGGTACTTTTTAGCCATCATTACATCAATATGAGGGAAGAATTCTATTGTTAAAAAATACATTATATACTTCAATAGTAAAATAAAAAGTAAAAACTAATGGTTCTATAGTGAAAAGGAAAGGGTTATTTGGCATGGTGTGAAGGGAGAGAGAGATTCTAGCTCAGTGCAGTAAATATTAAACTAAGATTCTTGGGGAATATATATATGTGGGGTACAAATGTGATAGTAGGTACTATTTTGAGTGAGTGGGTGTGTAGGGAAAGAAGAGTTGTTTATGGCTGATTGGAGAGCATTTATGACTCTATGAGCTTGGAATATGCAAAAAAAAGGAAAGAAATGTCTAAAACTAAGTAGGTATGGACAAGAGTGGTTTATTTGTAGGTTAGTGGGGCTAACTACAAGTTGAAATTTGACAGAATAACAGAGGTTTTTTAGTGGATTTGGTGTGTGTTTTTTGGGCTGATGTGCTTATGCTTTTATAGTGGAGTTTAGGAAATCATTAATTAACAAAAGTCCAAAAACATAAGACTGATCAGGGGGCAGAATAGCAAGCTTAATTATCCTAGATTTGGCCATAAATGGGAGATTTGCTTTTGAGGCTACTTTGCTACTTTGGGTAATATCACACATGGGGGAATATTTGGATAATCTTGCATTAAATGCTAAGATTTATGAGATTGTGTTCAGCCAATGGAATTAAGGCAGGTATTAAGGAGGAATCTTAGTATTGCAACTGAGATTTGGACCCTAGGAAGTAGGATTCAACACCCCAAGCCATGTGTCAAAGTTTAAACCCACTTTAGAGGGTTCTGTTGGAGATCCCTTTATGCCCTCCAACCAAATTTTACCCTTTAGAATTCATGGGCCATACATTTTTAGTAATAAAATAAACTATTTAGTTGAGAATTTCATGAACTTGGAGGTCTTGGTTATGGCTCCCTTGAGTTGTAATCAAAACTTGGAGAAGAAGGGTATTTATTGTCTGTTAGTCTTTAGGTGTCAGCTCAGCCTCTAATGCTGTTAAGATCATGATTGACAGTGGCAGAAAGGCTGCTGGGACGAGTGGCCAGCTTCAGATTTGGTTTAAGAGCTTGGTTGCTTCTTGAGGTGCTTTTTAGCAGAAGACAGAACTGAATGGAGTTCTCCAACTGGGTTAGTTTGCACACATGAGCTATTTTGGCTGAGACTTTAAGTTCGGCTTAGCCATAAGGGCTGAGTACTTTGGTGGGCCTCTAACTTGGTTGCTCTCTCCACTTGGGCCTATCCTTTTGCCTTCTCATTGTGAGCCCTACAAAATGGACAAAGCTACCAAATATTGTAATGGATTTTTAATCCACATGGGCTTTAGTTAATAAGAAATGTATTCATGATCTTTAATAATTATTGAATGCTCGAAAATGTGTTAAAACACGAGCTGTTTAGACCCCCAAATTAAAAAATTACGGCTCGATAGATTTTACTTTAATTTATACTAAGTGCGGAATAGAGTAAATGCGAGCGGATAAACAAACAAACTACTCTAAGCCATATTCAATATAACACAGTAGTAATATGAAAGCTAAAAGAGTAGGGAAGAAGAATGCAAACACAAGATAACACGTCGATGTGTTATCGAAGAGGAAACTGAAGTACTCGGCGTAAAACCTCTCCGCTGCCCTCCAAGCGACAATCGATCCACTAGACAATCAGTTGGGATACATGGGTTAGCAAGAGACCCTCCAAGCCTAATCTACCCGATGCACCTAAGCCCTCCAAGCTCCTACTCTAACAAGGCTTCTCGGAACTATGTCTTGTCTAGCTATCCGAATCCCGCAATACGCCCAATTGCATCCATCAAAGCCTGGCTTCTTCCAATGCTTCCCAGCAGCACCAAAACCTCACTGAACACTCTGAAAGGGTGTGGTAAGTGTTTGAGCTATCAACCTCTCAATGGTATAGAAATGGAGAGGTAGGAGTTGAGGAAAATCCACAAGAAATTGTGTAGAGAATTGTGGGTATAACAGTCTCTAACTCTCAAGGTTTGTGGCTAGGTTTTTCTCTCAGAAGTGCTCCTCAACGTATGTGGGTAATGTGGGTAAAAATAGTGTAGGTACAGAAAGTGTGTATCAGAAATGACAGTTTGGCAAAACAGAATGTTTCGCTGGTGTCTCGCGGGAAGGCCTTACCCGCGAGATTCTCGCGAAAACTAACTGTCTTCATCCTGTCCTGACTCTTCGCATTCCAGTCATGTGCAGAGCACATGCATCACTTTGCAGGATACTTACTCGCGAGCTACCCGCAAAAACACTTCAATCTTCAATACCTTGAGTCTTCACACACTCTCTCTCTCTCACACACAACCCTTACAAATAAATCCCACATGAAATACAGGGTACAAAAGATTAAACAGAATTACAAACAAATTTCACACAAAATAAAAGCCAACAAAACACGTAGTTCTAAATTACAACTTTACAAATATTTATAATAGGTTTTGGGTATTAATTTCCAATTTTCCATGGACTTTAAATAACAACTTGTATAGTTTCTCATAATTTTTGCTATGGATTATTTTGTAAATGATTTTTTTTTTTTTGTGCTTTTAAATAATGACCATTAATGTTTCTTGAGAATGATATTTACCATGGGTTTGAAATAGAGGAAATATCCATGGGTTTTAAATAAAATATGGTAATAACCACTATAGTGAAATAGTGTGATATTCTCATGCTTTTTTATCATAATATGCTTGTAAGGTGAATAATTATCATGAGTTTTGGAGATAAATATTATGAATATTGTGATGTAAGATAGATAGTGAACATATGTTTTTATATAAATTCCATGAGCTTGTAGTATAAATAGATGTCATGGGTCTAAGATAAATAATCATGATTTTTCATGGGCTTCTATAAGATAATTGCCATGGGTTTTGAAAATAGATAATTGCCATAAATTTCAAGAGCTTCTAATATTAAAGTAACTAGCCTTGAACCTGCGTGTTGCACGTGATAATCATTTTTATGGTGGTTTTATTAATTTTTTTTTACAATTTAAACTAATTTAATAAAGAATAATGTATTTCATAATCATATTTTTAATTATTATAGAAACAATCATAAATGTAATATAAGAACAATCATAGATCATAAATATAAATTTTGTTGTACCAAAATGAAAACAATACAATTTTTCTAAAAAATTCAAAAGGCAAGTTAACGAAAATATTCATTTTTTAATAAAAGTTATTTATAACTGTAAGGCCCAAAAAATCTAACAGCCCAAGCCTGCTTAGAACAGTGAGTTACACAATTAAACTTTGGCCCAAATCAAAAAAATTAGTAAGAGAGGGAAACGAACAACAAGAGGAGACTCTACCCAAGGATCAAGATAGAGAAGACAAGATTAATCTTATAAAATAAAGGGGTAAATCTCCCTCTACAAACTCGCCCGAGGAGGCTAAGTTTGTACAAATTGTTACATTGTTTACTCCTCTTTCTCTCCTTTCTTCTTCTCCTTTCTTCTTCTCCTTTATGCTTATCTCTTTTTGATACCTGTGTTTCAATCCTCTTCTCAATGTTCCTTCTTTTCCTTATATACTCCTACCTCTATCATATCTTAACCATCCATTCTCACCTAACCTCCCTCCTTTCATGACACTTGTTACTTTTAATATCTGAAGAAGATGGTGGAAAGAATCTGCTTAGCTGTGACTTACACTGTTCAGGTCACTTCCTCATCAATGCGGCTGATAAAGCTATTGCCTACCATTTAATGCATATGCAACAAGCTACATCAGACCAAAAGTTTCCCTAATGTCCACTAACTTCCTATCTCTTCAGATTCCAGCTGCCACTTAGAATACTATGGAGTACCTTGATTTATCTCTTCCTTTCCTCGGGCGGCTTTCTTCCTTGGGCCTATGGCCCGGGCCATTCCCACACCAATGCTGCAACCCTTCAACTTCATCCACAGTCCTCGGGCACCCACAACAACATTTTGTGAATCATTAAAAATAATATAAAATTTTGAAACTATTCTTTTAGTTTTAAACAAACTTTCTCAAACCTTATTTTTCTACTTAAAATCCAAAACACTGAAAAATGTAACTAAGATAATTAATAAACTTAACAATGATTAATTGGACCAATTAGGAAAAACAATTTGTTGTTGATAATCTATTAAGGTTATTTTCTTTGCAAAAAATGTAATTTCATCCACCCAAAACATATTATCAAATAATCAATTATTAGCAAAATCTAAGAATTAAATTTCTATATATGCATTGTTATAAAATAATAATAACAATTAAAGTAAAATTGCAAAAGCTAAAATTTGTCACCTATCTGGTTATTTTCGTTTGACTAATCTTTGCTTTTTTCTAAATAAATGGCATTATAGAGTACTTCTAATATAACTATTAAGAGTACTTTGTCCACCACAAAGGATTATAAAATAAACAAAAATTAGTAAAGGCTCATAGTTTAACGTCTAAATTGAACACTATAAAAAATCATGTTGTGTAATAGAATAAATACCAAATTATAATAAATACCAAATTATCCAAATCATGCTATGTAATAGAATAATATTATATTTTTATATGCTATATTTAATTCTTTATTACACAATAAAATTTAACAATCAAAGAGAACCAAAAAAAAAAAAAAAAAAACAATTTAATAAACAAAAAATAATAGTAAAAACCAAATCATGCTATGTAATAAAATAATATTATATTTTTATATGATATATTTAATTCTTTATAACGCAATAGAATAAAATTTAACAATCAAAGGCAACCCAAAAATAAATAAAAATAAAAAGGTAAATCGCAATAACCTAAAGTAGAGTTTTAAAGAATATAAAAAATTATCAATCTAAAGCAGAAATACAAGAAAAATAAAAAATCAACCAAAAAAGAGAGAGAGAGAGAGTAAGTACCTTTTTTTTGTGAGGAAAACTATGCATAGAATGGAAGAAATAGTGACAAATTTATAGTGAGAGGGTTTGAATAAGAAGAGACAAAAATAAAGGAAGAAGAAGGGAAAGAAGAAGAATGATATTAATGTAGAGGATAGAGGCGAGATGAAAAGGTAAGGGAGGGAAAAATGTTGGAGAAGTGTAAAAATTAAAAAAAAAATAAATGTTAAAAACAATTATTGGAAAATTGAAAAGAAAAAAAGATAATGACATGGACACTGATGTGGCTCAATTGGAGCGTAGCAACAATAAATGCTACGCTTTAGTTTTTAGATATATATAGATATAGATATGTTTAAGAACTCAAAGTATTGTTCGTTATTGGACTTTAAATGAAATACTTATGATATAATATTTTGCCAAGTATTAATAACCTTGAGCTTTAAAATAGTGTCAATATAAGTTGGGCTTTTTGATATTGCTAGTGAGAACTAGACTTTTTAATATTGCCAACGTATGTTAGGTTTTTGATATTGCCAATGAAAATTGGGCTTTGATGGTGTCATGTAGCTACGGGCCTTAGGGTGTTGTGTAGCAACGGGCTTTAGAGGTACCGTGTAGCATGGGTTTGAATCATGGGCTTTGATTATTGATTTGAATTCCATTAAATAAAAATGTCTTGCCATGAGTTGAATCATGGGCTTTAATTACGGATTTGAATTCCATAAAATTGGCATAGGTTTAAATCATGAGTTTTGATCATGGATTTGAATTCCAGCAATAAAATTGTTTTGCCATGTATTTGAATCATGGACTTTTTAAATATTGCTAAGCATAAACATTCTTAGGCTTTAAAAAGAATGAGATTTTATCTTGCTCAATAAAATAAATAATTTGGGGATGAGTCTAAATTAGAGATTTTACAAAAATATCGGGTCTTATAACATTTTATATTTGTAGCCCAATTTTGTGATGAAAAGAATGGTTGTGGACTATCATAATAATATGGTAAAAAATATTTCAAGAAGCCCAATAATTTGTTGGTGATGTTTGAAAATAAATAAGTGGTATGTAAACAATGTTAGGTGTAAAAAAAAATGTACCTTAACAGCAATATTGCATGAGCATATTGCAACTTTATTTTTTTTAATAAAAGTTGTGTTTCTTTTTTTTTTTTTTTTTTTTTTTTTTTGGCTGAGATAAAAGTTGTGTATCAAACATTGTGGCTGCATGCTCTTTCAAATTTTCTTTTTCCTTTTCCTTTTCCTTTTTTTTTCTTTTCTTCTTGAGCCACATGAACAGTCATTTTCTGATTTATTTGGCACACTTGGTAGACTTTTTTTTTTTCTTTAATCCCGATTAACAAAAGAGTCCTCAATGCAGTATAACTATATTGAAATTATCAATCTAATTTTATTCTAAATGAAACTTTATTACCAACCTTCCATGAATATTAAATTTATATTTCAATTCAAACTCTACTACAAAAAGTTTCAAATTAATTTTAGAAATTAATCATTTGTTTTTAATTATTTTAATAATCAATTATAATTTTTTCATAAAATTTTTTTCTTACACAGTTATAGGCCTTCGTGATATAACTTAAGGTAATCTTTTCTTTTATTTATTTTATTTTTATTAATTATTTTTCCATGTAAGTTTTATTATTAAAAAATAATTTAAAAGAACTTTATTACTTATTTTTAAGTTATTTTGAATGATCCACTATAGTTTTTAGTATTGATAAATAAAAAAAAGATCTTTGAAGATGATGGAATTCTATGATTATAATTTAAAGTAAGTTATCTTTCATTTTTATTAATTATTTTATTGTTAAAATTTGATGATATTTGTGAAACTGTTTTTACTTTACGTATGAACGTTTATTAATCAATTTGAGTAAATGCAAAAATTGGGCATAATGATGAAATTACCCTAACTGATTACGATGGAAAATTCACCCCTTCCCATTTGACTCCTGATTTAATTTAGATGGTTGGAGGCACATTGATATAATTCTCTCACATTCGGGTGTTAATGGAGTAAATTAGTTTGGAGGATTATAAATGAGATGAAAGTTTTTGGTGAAAAAAAGGGTAATTTGTGCAATATAAATATAAACATCCAAATGATTTTTTTACACAAATGGGTAATGAAGTGAAAAAAAATTCTTATTCAAAAAAAAAAGAAAAAAAAAAAGACAGTTTAACTACAAAATTAGTTGTAGCTTAAGGCTACAATCTTATTCAATATCTTTTTATTGAAGGTAAATTTTGACAAATCTATCATTGGATCACATCTTTTTCTTATATTCTCCATGCTTGCAAAATTTCAATAAAATTAAAGATCAATAGCTATATCATCAATAAATTGTTTAAATTTCAAGTTTTTGTAGTTTAAAATTATGTATAAAATATGAGTATATAGATCATATAGTAAATAATATCTAATTGAGACAAAATGTGACATGTGTATTAAGAGCATAAAGAACGTGTAATTCAATGGTTAGATTTTCAAAATATGTAGTAATGCTTATTTTATTGAGTAAGGTTTTAGCCTTAGACTACAACCAATTTTGTTGTTAAACTTTGTAAAAAAAAAAAAACAAACAAACAATCAAATTAATGCCTACATATATAAAAGGGTTGGAACTTGGAACACATGAAATGTCTGAAGCCTGAAGGTATGGTCTAAGGCTCACAAAATTCTGTCTTTTTTTTTTTTTTTTGCGAAAAATTCTGTCTTTCTTGCTTGGTTACTCGGGTCTTTGGAAGCTTATAGTTATGGAGACACCGCTGCCAGGAATCATACACTGGCTAAGATCGACTTGAACTTCAAGGACAGTATATTAGGGCATCTCCAATAACCTATGTTTGGAGAGCAAACCCACAAAAATTAGCTCCAACAACCTCTCCAAATTGTAAAAAATAGAGTAGATAAGCTACAGTACTCTCCACACATGAAGAGTTATTATTGCTCTCCAAATGAATTTTTATGACTAAAATATTCAACCTCCCTCTCTTTTTCTGTGCACATTAAGATTTTAACAATAAAGAATAATAATAATATTAAAGAAATGTTGAAAAAATAATATTTAAATGTAATAGAGAATGGTTAGAAAATCAGTTAGAAAATGTATTTGAAAAAATAGGTAGGTAAAATTGTTTACTCTCCAACCAGTGTGAAAATTTGGCTAGCTACTGGAGATCCCCTTAGCAGCATAAGATTATATATAATTTCATGGAAATAAATTTTTTTATAAAATAATCACTGATTTCATTGAAAAAAGCAATAAAATAAACGATAATAATAAATATCTTAAGTTACAGTAATAGCATATCATATAAGAACTTTTGTAATATTAGTCTTGCATTTTGTTTGTATAATGCACGAATCAATAATTAAAATTCTTATGTAAATTAAAGAAAAGTTTTATAATTAAGTATCTTCAAAATTAAACAATAAGATAGATAGTACATCTAGAACAGGAAATACCCTAAATTTACGTGGCTGAAGAACATTGAATAAGATTGATTTTTTGTTATAAAAATTTATGATAATTATTAAAATAATTTTAAATAGAGAATTAAATTTCTTTTACATATTTAAAATGCTTAAATGTTAAAGATATTAAGACTCAATAAATCAAAACTATTTTAAGCTCACGTACTTGTAGAGCAAGCAAAATAGTCTTAATCCTACTTTTAGTGCAAGTGCTACAAGTCTAGGATTAGCCAGGGTAAACTGCTATATACCTTACATTGGTTCATTGTAACACAAAATAATTCATTGAGCAATAAGTAGTTATTAAAAGCTTTCCATAATATAAATAAATAATTTTCCATTGTTATCGTATTTATGGAGGTTTGGTGCACAGTGTTTATTTGGGCTTGGACCCTACTATGATTTATGATAAGTGCATGATTTCTTATGTACTAACTATTAAGGTTAGGGTTTTGTAACTAAATTGACACATTCTCATGTATAAAGTGCTTGGGATCTAGGGAGAAAATGTTCGAGCTACGGAATTAACAGCATGTAATTATCTCTTAAAAAAAAACTATTAAGTTTAGGTCCTCTCTCCACTCTCCACTTCAAGATGTTAGAAAATAAATCTAGGTCTCTTTTGTTTAGGGACTAGGGTGGTTCAGTCAAAAAATAGAGACAAGGGTAGCTTGCTTCATCAAGAGTTGTGTACCCAACTTATAGTCTTTATTTGATTGTATGTGTTTCAATATTTTAGCATGCGTATTCCTCAAAGTCTTACCAAAGTGCATCACAAAGCTTAGATGCTATAGTATATGAGAATTGAGAAGGGTTTTGGTCTCAATCACAATATGAAACACACCAAAAACCCTTCTGGCTGGTGAAGGGCTGAAGCTTAATTGAGATCACGAGGCACATAGTACCAATCATAAGAAGCTAGCTGTAGAAGCGACAGGCATTCTGTGTTTTGCTTTAAGCGGAGGAGAGAGATTTCTCTCTTGCCACGTAGTTCCAATGTGAACTGAAGGACACTATCCTAACAAACACGCATCACCCCAACTTTGTTATCATTAGTCATTCTTTCAATTAAAGGACTCATGACATTTGTGGCTACTCTGCATGTCTCGTGAACCAACAGGGACCCAACTATACCTATTAGCATTTTTTTTTACCAAAAATTCTAAGACAACATAAAATGCCACAATTTGTACTGTAACTGTTCATGTGGCAAACTATGAGTGGTAAAGAAAAAATTGTAGATTTATGTAAAAATGACAAACAGTCTGTCATAATCTAACACATAAGATAATTATGGTAAAAATTGTAACATTTTGTGTAGTATTAAAATTACTCTCTTTTTTACTTCAAGAAAGGAACAAACTCAATAAATGTGAGTTAAAAAAAAAGAATCAGAAACCCAATCTTGGACCTTACTTTATCAACCATTCTTATCTCCTAGTTTCCTTACTTTTTGAGCTGTTTGGTAGTAAGAATTGAACCAACATTACTGCCTATAGTTTGTGGTTCACTTGTTTTTGCATGAATGACATAATGAGGCTGGTTTTATAAAACTAGAAAATCTAAAATTTAAAACCTAAGACAGCTAGAAGAAAAAAACAAATAAGTCTAATTCACAGAAACTATATCATCATTATAGGATCAGGAGCGGAGCCATGTACATGGGTATTTCCTAAATATATAAATATAAATATATATAATATTATTTTAATGTTTTCAAAATTTAATCTAGAAAAATAAGAGTTGCCCCTACCAAATATTTGAATTAGTCCAATGATACATTTAAAAATAATAATTTGTCTAATAGTTATAGTCTTATAGAGACATAATTTTGTTTTTTGTAATTTTATTTTTTATTGTAAAATATACTTTTATATCTGTTAAATATTTGATAAAATTTGGTCAAACATATTTGGGTCTATATTTTTCAACCCGTTATGTGGCAATTAATAAGTTATTAACTCATTAAAAAAATATTGTCATTAAAACTACACATGAAATGTTTCTTTAGTTGCCACATAATGGGTTAGATCAAGATAGCTTCAAATATGTTTGGAGCATAACTTATTCTTTCAAGTTTTGGATCATTCATGTTTTTGAAAATTTCATTAGTTCAATTGAAAGATTTTTACTTACTTTAGTATAAAATTTGATAATTTGTATTGAAAATGAAACTTTTTTAAGAATTTCACAATGAAAATGGTAAAAGTGAGTTTTATTTTATAAAAGATTGCTATCAAACATAATTTTGATTGAAAATACTAAACTCTTTTTTTTTTGTTAGGTGTGTATATACATATAACTTATCAAATAAAAATGTGTGTATATGCATATATATATATATATATGTGTGTGTGTGTGTGTGTGTGGAAGGTTGTCTTAATAAATAAATTAGTCCCAAACAAAAATTCCTAGCTCCCCTATATAGTCCTGAGCTATTCTTATTAAAGCCAACCATAGCTCATTCTCAATCCATACGGTTCCATAAGGAGATAGGATGTCTTGGTTTGTAATAATATTCCTTCTCAGCCTTGCATTTAATAGCCTTTCAGAGGCTGGTCATGAGAAGAAACTTCCATCTGACATTGTTGTTGGCAGTGTCTACTGTGACACATGTTTCCAGGAGGATTTCTCAAAGTCCAGCCACTTCATATCAGGTTCATTTCAACAACTTCATAATTATTATTATTAGTGTTTTTCATGTTACAAACTTTGGGTTCTGTTTCAGTTCTGTGTCAACGTTAATGTTACCAAAATTGTATGCAGGTGCATCTGTGGCTGTAGAATGCAAGTATGGGACTTCAAAACCAAGTTTTCATAAAGAAGTGAAAACAGATCAGCATGGAGAATTTAAAGTGCATTTGCCTTTCTCAATAAGCAAACATGTGAAGAAAATTGAGGGATGTTCTGTGAAATTGATCAGCAGCAGTGAGCCTTATTGTGGTGTGGCCTCAACAGCAACTTCATCTTCACTCCATCTCAAGTCAAGAAAGCAAGGGACTCACATATTCTCTGCTGGGTTTTTCACCTTCAAACCATTAAAGCAACTAAACCTATGTAACCAAAAACCAAACATTCAAAATTCCAAGGAATTGGGTTCCAATAAACTCTCACTTCCTCCAACTGACGGTCTAGATTTTCCACCTCCAATTCAAGACCCAGCAAGCCCATATCTCCCCCCTCTTCCTATACTGCCTGAGCTTCCACCATTGCCACTACTCCCTCCTCTCCCAAACCTTCCACCATTGCCACAACTCCCTCCTCTCCCAAACCTTCCAGGACTTCCATTTCCACCACCTAATCTAGGAAAGACTACAAACTCAAAACCTACTACTACTGAATCCTTAAAGAAAACTCAGTTACAAGATGAAAAGGAAGTCCACCCAGATGACCTCATTCCACCACTTTTAACACCAGTTTTACCCCCAATTCAAGACCCAACAAGCCCATATCTTCCCCCTCTTCCTAAATTGCCTGAGCTTCCACCAATGCCACAACTCCCTCCTCTCCCAAACCTTCCAGGACTTCCATTTCCACCACCTAATCTAGGAAAGACCACTAACTCAAAACCTACTACTCTGAATCCTTAAAGAAAACTCAGTTACAAGATGAAAAGGAAGCCCACCCAGATGATATCTTTCCACCACTTCTTCCGCCACTTTTTCCACCACTTTTACCACCAAATCCATTCCAGTCATCTCCTCTTATTCCTAACCCTTTCCAGCCACCTCTTATCCCTAACCCATTTCAGCCTCCACCAGCACCATTGTTACCTTTCCCGCCAACAGGTCCAGCACCATTGTTTCCTTTTCCACCAGCAGGTCCAGCACTTTTATGGTTTACTCCCTTATCCTCCAGCCTGGGAAGGGCATTGTCATCATCCATGTAATCCATTGCAGTGAATTTTCTAGCCACAGATTACTTGTATTAACCTTGACAATGTGTTGGTTATGTCTGTCATATATTTCTTCCTATGTTTTGTTTGTACCATTTTGTATTAAAACCCTTCTAGTTCTTTTTTTCCTCAATTTTTTCTATCAAATTCCCGTGGTTTGCTCTTTGATAAAAGATGTGGAAGTTATTTTTGGAGTGCAGTATGTTATTGGAGTGCAGTATGTTAACAAATTAGTTAACAAATTTCACAACACTTAACAAACATTGGAGTGCAGTATGTTATTTTTGAAACGTTGATGCTAAAGTCCATATACCTTATTGCCAATTTAGCATACAGTAAAAGGTGGCATCCTTAAAGATAATGTGCTCATTCATCATAGTTGTTTATTTAGAGGTCTTTCCTATTATTGTCTCTTATTTCATCACAATTTTAAAATCACACAAGTTGTCAGAAATCGAAAGATTTGATTTGATGTCTAAAATCGTTAAAAACTAGTCGAAACAACTTTCGGCCACTCTTACTTTGGAGACTTCCACATCTTTTATCAAAGAGCAAACCAGGGGAATTTGATAGAAAAAATTGAGGAAAAAAAGAACTAGAAGGGTTTTAATACAAAATGGTACAAACAAAACATAGGAAGAAATATATGACAGACATAACCAACACATTGTCAAGGTTAATACAAGTAATCTGTGGCTAGAAAATTCACTGCAATGGATTACATGGATGATGATGCTCTTTAACAAAGAAAACAAGATAAGAAAGAAAAAAACCATATATCAGATATCAAAATTTGAACTAAGATTTTTTTTGGGTAGGGTTTAGAAAGCTGATATCAAATTTTCGGGGTGATTCCGGTCATAAGAATTGTCAGTTGCGGTGATGTGCGTGCAAGGAGAAGTCGGCCATGGCTGGGCTTTGTTGAGAGTGTGAAAGAAACTGAGATGAGATGAGAGGAGAGAGCCCCAAAGAGTCAAATGAAAGAACACTTTGAAACTCATGTTTGTTTTCCTTGGCTCCGTTAAGTCTCCTTGAAATGTTAGGTCAGTGTCTTTTAAATGATGTGGCATATTTCAAGACATAGATTGATTTTAGTTAAATCTCAGCCCTTAACTGGACAATCTACATTTCAAAGAGAAATGGAGAGGATCCAAATCCATTACCATCGCCACTTATTGTCAAATCCCGTATTTCCCGTTACCCAAGCATATAGAATTTTTTTTTTTCTCAAAAAAGAGAAAGAAGTACCAAAATTAAAAGAATCACTTTCACTTGAATTTGAGTCACAATGACTTTAATTGTACTCCGATCCCAACTTTCCTTGGTTCAATGTTCAGTCTCACACATCTTGACCTTTCAAGCGCTAACTTTTGTGGACTCATTCCCCATCAGCTTGGGAACCTTTCAAGCCTTCGCTATCTGTCTCTTGGAAATAATTCTGACCTCTATGTAGATAACCTTCGTTGGATGTCTGGTCTCTCTGCCATTCAACACCTTGGCCTAAGTCATGCTGACCTTCACAGAGAAGTTGATTGGCTTCAAATAATGAGTAAGTTCCCATCTCTTTCAGAGCTATTCTTGTACGCTTGTCGGCTTGCTGGCCTGAATCCATCTCTTGAGTTTGTCAATTTCATGTCTCTTCGAGTCCTTGATCTTTATGGAAATCATTTCAATCATGAGATACCTGATTGGTTCTCTAATCTCAGTACAAGCCTCTTATGGCTTAGCCTGTACAACAGTTCTTTAAAAGGCAATATACTGCCTAGCATTTTAAATTAGAGAAATTAGAATTTCTTGATCTCGGACTTAATTCTTTAAATGGTCCTATACCTTCTTTCTTTTCTGCCAAGCTCTGGCTCCGGAGTACGTGGCCGCCGCAACTGAGCTCAAGGGCGAGAACGTGGTTTTGGCTAAGGTCGATGCATCTAAAGAGAACGATTTGGCTCAGCAATACGATGTTCAGGGATTTCCTACTGTGTATTTTCTTCATTGATGGTGTTCATAAGCCTTATACTGGACAGAGAACAAAGTAATCAAATCATTTCTCTTCCTTGTTTTTTTTTTTGAATCAAAATTTTTTATTATTGATTATTGACTTGTTTGTTTGGATTTCAGAGAGTCTATAGTGACATGGATCAAGAAGAAGACTGGACCTGGATTAAACAATATAACAACATTGGAGGATGCTGAACGCATTTTGACCTCTGAGAGTAAAGTTGTTTTGGGATACCTCAACTCTTTGGTGGTATGTCTTTTTCAACGTCTTAATTATTTTGATTTTGTCTTTGCTCGATTTGATTGGTTAATCACATATACATATTTGATCGTGCCATGCGGATTCGGAAATATTACTGCCTGATATTTGTACTAGTAGAAGAAAACATTAAGCCTATTAGTTTAAATAATAGCTAACTAGTGCTGATTCTTGAGAATTTGCTTTCTTAGATGAGTAATGCAAATGGCACCTCCTTTCTTTTTAAGAGTACATGCGCAATGATCTATACTAGATCAACCTTCTTTCAAATAGGCGACAGCCTTTTTCATGATGGTTAATGTGGCCTGTTGTGATTGGAGTATAGTATAAGTAGTGTCGTTGTGTGAAAGTGGTGTTGCTCCAATCACAACTTTTCGCCTTAGCAAGTTGTGAAAAATGTTGTAAAAATAGTTGTGTCCGTAGCATTGCTCTCGAATATGTGGTAGATTACTAGCAGGGTTAGATTAGACACAGGACATGGTGGCTCAGCTGCCATGTCGCATTATAAAATAATTTTGGGAAACTCATGGTATGATTAGCATTTTTTTTTTTTTTTTGGGTTATGGAGGCTAAAATCATGTTGCAATAAGCTCTTGCATCATGACATTTGTGGCTACTCTGCATGTCTCGTGAACGAACCGGGACCCAACTATACCTATTAGCATTTTTTTTACCAAAAATTTTAAGACTATGTAAAATGCCACAATTTGTACTATAACTGTTCACGTGGCAAACTGTGAGTGGTAAAGAAAAAATTGTAAATTTATGTAAAAGTAACAAATAGTCTATCATAGTCTAACACATAAGATAGTTATAATAAAAATTGTGACATTTTATGTGGTACTAGAATTTTTTTTTTTTTTTTTTTTTACACCAAGAAAGGAACAAACTCAATAAATGTGAGTTAAAAAAAGAATCAGAAAGCCAATCTTGGACCTTACTTTATCTACCTTTCTTATCTCCTAGTTGCCTTACTTTTTGAGCTGTTTGGTAATAGGAATTGAACCAACATTACTGCTTATAGTTTGTGGTTCACTAGTTTTTGCATGAATGACGTAATGAGGCTGGTTTTATAAAACTAGAAAATCTAAAATTTAAAACCCAAGACAGCTAGAAGAAAAAAACAAATAAATCTAATTCACAGAAACAATATCATCATTATAGGATCAGGAGCGGAGCCACGTACATGGGTATTTCCTAAATATATAAATATATATAATTATTTTAATGTTTTCAAAATTTAATCTAGAAAAAAAAGAGTTGGCTCCACCAAATATTTGAATTAGTCTAATGATACTCTTAAAAAAAAAAAAATTTGTCTAATAGTTATAGATACATAATTTTGTTTTTTGCAATTTTGTTTTTTATTGTAAAATGTGCTCTTATATCTGTTAAATATTTGATAAAATTTGGTGCTAAAAGTGTTTGGATTTATCTTCTTCAACCTGTTATGTGACAATTAATAAGTTGTTGACTCATTAAAAAAATCTTGTCATTAAAACTACACATAAAATGTCTCTTTAGCTGCCACATAATGGGTTAGATCAAGATAGATTCAAATATGTTTGGAACATAACTTATTCCTTCAAGTTTTGGATTATTCATCTTTTTGAAAATTTCATTAGTTCAATTGAAAGATTTTTTACTTAATTTAGTATAAAATTTGATAATTTGTATTGAAAATGAAACTTTTTTAAGAATTTCACTATGAAAAATGGTAAAAGTGAGGAGTTTTATTTTATGAAAGATCATCATCAAACATAATTTTGATTGAAAATACTAAGTTTTTTTTTTTTGGTTGACTTATCAAATAAAAATGTGTGTATATAATAAAAAAGCGTGTATATGTATATATATATGTGTGTGCGTGTGGAAAGATTGTCTTAATAAATATATTAGTCCCAAACAAAAATTACTAGCTCCCCTATATAGGCCTGGGCTATTCTTATTAAAGCCAACCATAGCTCATTCTCACGGTCCATACAGTTCCATAAAGAGATAGGATGTCTTGGTTTGTAATAATATTCTTTCTCAGCCTTGCATTTAATAGCCTTTCAGAGGCTGGCCATGAGAAGAATCTTCCATCTGCCATTGTTGTTGGCAGTGTCTACTGTGACACATGTTTCTAGGAGGATTTCTCAAAGTCCAGCCACTTCATATCAGGTTCATTTCAACAACTTCATAATTATTATTATTAGTGTTTTTCATGTTACAAACTTTGGGTTCTGTTTCAGTTCTGTGTCAACGTTAATGTTACCAAAATTGTATGCAGGTGCATCTGTGGCTGTAGAATGCAAGTATGGGACTTCAAAACCAAGTTTTCATAAAGAAGTGAAAACAGATCAGCATGGAGAATTTAAAGTGCATTTGCCTTTCTCAGTAAGCAAACATGTGAAGAAAATTGAGGGATGTTCTGTGAAATTGATCAGCAGCAGTGAGCCTTATTGTGGTGTGGCCTCAACAGCAACTTCATCTTCACTCCATCTCAAGTCAAGAAAGCAAGGGACTCACATATTCTCTGCTGGGTTTTTCACCTTCAAACCATTAAAGCAGCCAAACCTATGTAACCAAAAACCAAGCATTCAAAATTCCAAGGAATTGGGTTCCAATAAACTCTCACTTCCTCCCACTGATGGTCTAGATTTTCCACCTCCAATTCAAGACCCAGCAAGCCCATATCTCCCCCCTCTTCCTATACTGCCTGAGCTTCCACCATTGCCACTACTCCCTCCTCTCCCAAACCTTCCACCATTGCCACAACTCCCTCCTCTCCCAAACCTTCCAGGACTTCCATTTCCACCACCTAATCTCGGAAAGACTACAAACTCAAAACCTACTACTACTGAACCCTTAAAGAAAACTCAGTTACAAGATGAAAAGGAAGTCCACCCAGATGACCTCATTCCACCACTTTTAACACCAGTTTTACCCCCAATTCAAGACCCAACAAGCCCATATCTTCCCCCTCTTCCTAAATTGCCCGAGCTTCCACCATTGCCACTAATCCCTCCTCTCCCAAACCTTCCAGAACTTCCATTTCCACCACCTAATCTAGGAAAGACTCAAAACCTACTACTACTGAATCCTTAAAGAAAACTCAGTTACAAGATGAAAAGGAAGCCCACCCAGATGATCTCTTTCCACCTCTTCTTCCACCACTTTTACCACCACTTTTACCACCAAATCCATTCCAGCCATCTCCTCTTATTCCTAACCCTTTCCAGCCACCTCCTCTTATCCCTAACCCATTTCAGCCTCCACCAGCACCATTGTTACCTTTCCCACCAGCAGGTCCAGCACCATTGTTACCTTTCCCACCAATACCAGGTTTCACTCCATCACCACCACCACCAGCTCTGCCATACCCTTTCCCTCCAATAGTTCCTCTCCCACCTATCCCTCGCATCCCTGGCATCCCTCCAGCACCATTGTTACCTTTCCCACCAGCAGGTCCAGCACCATTGTTACCTTTCCCACCAATACCAGGTTTCACTCCATCACCACCACCACCAGCTCTGCCATTCCCTTTCCCTCCAATAGTTCCTCTCCCACCTATCCCTCGCATCCCTGGCATCCCTCCTGCTCCTTCAAAGCAAATTAGTTCTCCTTGATTAATCAGAATCTATCCAGCATGTACAATTCTTCAATAATAGCTTTCACATGTTCTTCACTTTATTTCATGTAAATTATAATATATATTTATGGATTTTCCAGAACAATGAAGTTGGATGTTTGTGGAGCATGTAGTGTGTCTACTGTCAGTGAGTAAGGAGAAATGAATACTAAATTGTTGTATTATTGGAATAAAGCTAAGGTTTCTGTCAATCACAGGTTTCACTTTGTATTTTTTTTCTCCAGAATTGGGTGTTTAGAGATTTTTTGTACTTATTATTTCCTGGTATGTGTAATCCTCCATCCAATACACACAGATAATTACAGGAAAGAATCTTTTTGGTGTGACCCCAAGATATTGACTAGGAGTTTCGGTGCTAGAATTTCATGGATCTCATGATCCATTGGGAACCATTAAACCAATCCCTTAGATTCATAGGTTTCACTCTATAAATCCTTATTGTTACTGTAATTTTAACCATTAGGCATTGTCATTGGACTAAATTCATTCTAATCAAATTTACTATGGTGAAACGATTTCTATTTGGAAATCATAATTTAATTTTTAAATGAATTGAATTGAATTCACTTTACTATCGACTCATTTGTTTGGAATAGACATCAATTGAAATAAATGGAATTTAGTTTCATTTAATGTTTGGATTAAAATGTAAAATGCATTGAATTGGAAATAGTATATTCACATTATATTGAATTTAGAATTTGAGCTTCTGTTTCACCGGTACCACTTAAGAGTTGAGAGACACAGGTGGTGTTGGCTTATGTTCATTTACAAACTAGTTACCTCTTATTAACTGGTGTATGTATAAACTGTGTATATGTACGGTACAATTAAAAATAATCGTAATTATATACATATATGCATTCAAATTATACCTAGTATAAGAATTACACATTTTTTAAGTTATAGATACATACATGAATTTTACTCTCTTTTTTTTTGTTTTTTTCTTTTTTGATATATACGTGAGTTTACTCTTTTTCTTTTTCTTTTTTTTTTGGTTTTTTATAATTTAAATCATAGATAAAACATGTGACGCAAAATTAGACAATAATTAAAATCCAACTTAGAATCTAGTTGGATTTTCTCTCAATTTTGGCTTCAAATATTTGCCTCTATACTAATTTCTTAAGTGAAGGTATAACCATAAAATTAAAATAAAAGACATGCAAAATGAATGAGCAACAGAACAAAACAAATGAACCTATGAATTTTTTTTCTAAATAACAATAAATATTAAAAAATTTAGTTATTTGTCACGTTTCAAAACAATTTTGAAAAGTAGCATCTCGAGTGTCTAAAACTCGAGTTCCAAGATAAAACTCGATTTTTTAAGCCTCAATTTGTAAGTGGATTAGTTTAAAATGGGAAAAAATCAAGCTAAAAATCGAGTTTTAAAGACTCGATTTCCATAAATTAAATAAAAACGCCGCTATAGATCTATAAAACGTCACTATAGGGCTTAAAAACGCCACTATAGGTCTCCTTAAACCTGTACTTATAAAAAATTTTTGCAGGAAAACGCCGCTATAGGGCTTAAAAACGTCACTGTAAGGCTTAAAAACGCCACTATAGGTGAAATTTTTTTTGCATGAAACTCGAGTTTTAAAGACTCGAGATCTATGCGACACTTTCGAGTGTTTTGGACTCGAGTTCTAATATGGATCTCGAGTTTCTAAAACTCGAGATGCTACTTTCCTATATTGTTTCAAACGTTGCCTAACTAACTATATACAATTCTTTTGCACTGCTATTTTGCACATTACCTCTGAACCTATAGTATGATCGTATGGTGCAAGTAAGTTTTTTCTTTTTTACATTATTCTATTGTTATAATAAATGGGGTAGCTCTTTCAAAAAAAATAAATAAATAAATGGGGTAGGGAGTTTCAACTTTCAAGTCCTAATTCTCCTCTTCATGAAAATTAACAATTGCTACTGAGTTATAAAGCTTAATGCCAGTTAGTTGAGGACAAATATCGTATAATTTTCATTTTAATATTTTATTGAGAGTACAACTTGAATGAGCCCGTACAGTTTCTCTGTCCCAATTATACTTAAATTGCCACACACACATCTAGACAATTCTAGTGAAGGATGGTATAACACTATAGAAATTCAAAAAAAGCAACATATATTCCTTTCATTCCTTTTTTTGATAAGTGAAAAGTAGCAGATATTCTAGTAAAAAAATTTATAAAAATATGATCCAAATTGACATTCAAAATGCAGGGAATCATTAAAAATGAGGTAAATTCCACAAACCTACCTGAGGTTTGTGATAATACCCCATTAGGTCCAAGGCATTCTAAAATCTACCAATTTAATCCTCAAAAGACAATTTTGTCCCTAACCTTCTTTCTCTTTCTCTAATCTGTCTTCGTTCCTCTCCCCTTCTCTCTTCTCTTTCTCTCTCTCTTAAAACCCACCGCCGAATAGCCACTAGAAAAGCCACTGACCACCACACTCATATCACCCACACCCACTCTATCTCTGTTAATCTCCTCTCTCTCTTCTCTGAGTTGTCTCTCTGATCTCTCTCTAAACCCAATCAAAAAAATACCCATTTCAAAAACCCATCTTCTTCGTCTTCTTCTTGCTCGCGTAGGGAGAATCCACCTCCTCTTTGGGAGCTAGACCGATGCCGGAGTCTCGGCCTGAGCCTCAAGCAGCTCATTTGGCAAGAAAACCTTCTCTCCGCTTTCTCTCAGCTTTCTCCCTCTCACGCCCTAACGCTTCAACTCTCTTTGTCTCATGATTTTGGGTGAAGGAGGAGCAACAATTTAGGAGTAGATCGGTGAGTTGTGTTTTGGGTGGAAGTGGATTATGATTTTGGGTAGGTAAGTGGATTAAAATAAACTTTGTTGGTTTTTGGGTGGCACCGTGGCAGTGGCAGTGGTTCCATTCTGATGGTTGTGGGTGGTATGGTTTTGCTGGGAGGTGGTTTTCCTAGCCGGCTATGGTGTGGGTGATATGGATTTGCTAGGCAATGGGTTTTCTAGGCAGCAATGGGTGTGGGTGATATGAATGTGGTGGTCAGTGGCTTTTCTAGTGGCTGTTGGGCGATGGGTTTTGAGAGAGAGATCTGAGAGAGAGAGAAAGAGAAGAGAGAAAGGGAGAGGAACAGAGACAGAGACAGATTAGAGAAAGAGAAAGAAAGGTAGGGACAAAATTGTCTTTTTGGACTAAATCGGTAGGTTTTAGAATGTTATGGACCTAATTGGTATTATCACAAACCTCAGGATAGGTTTGTGGAATTTACCCTTAAAAATATCATCCTTTCTTGAAGACCACGCTTAAACAAAAGCACCATGCCAAGCATACCTGGTGCAAAATGGCCTAGATTGCTTCCTTCTGTCCTTCCCAACTTCTCATGTCTAAAGGCATAAATTGATACTACTCAAAAATTTCAACAATTATGCACTCTTTTCATCATTTTCACGATGACTTATTTGACGATTATGCATTCTTCTCATGTCTAAAAGAAAGGGCATTAAAAGCCTCTTTATTCGTACATTTTAGCCTACTAAAAACAGAAAATGAGAGCAACAAAACACAATATATAAGGTTTTGCTAAGCAGAGTACATCACCAGAAAAGAAGCCAAATCTAAAATCTTAGTAATAAGCTCATATAAACTCTATAATATTAAGGCATAGTTAGCATATAACATGATAGACAAACTAAGCACCATGGACTTAAGACCATTAGTTAATATAGACATCCTGCTAATCCTTATAACAATTGTGGATAGGTTCTGACCAAAAGGTTTAGGAATGTACTCAAATCAGAGGGATGAGAACAATAGAATGCAAATCAAACAGATTAGATAATAAGAATCATAATTTGACTATAGAATAAATCAAGTCAAGGAGGTAAAGTTTTTTTTTTTTTTTAACCAAAATAGACTCCAAACATATGATAACAACCGTATTTTACATATTTCCTAAATCTCAATTTTCTAAAATCAAACAGAGGTGAAATCACAATACAGAATCTCTAACTCAAACCAGTAGCCAGAAATCAACAAACAACTCAAACGCACGGAACAATGTTTTCTACCATACTCAATAGTCTATCCTTCCTTAGCAAATTCTGCTTTTGAAAACCAACGAAACTACTTCAAAACAGTTGAAATTTTTTGTGATGCAAAAATAATAATAAAAATATCTGTAGTGCATCATATGATCTGAAAGTTGGAGGCAGTCGATTGCTATAACAGATTAAAATTGTGCATTAGCAATTAATGAAAAATACATCCAAGACTTAATTAGAAAGCAAAATTAACACAAAAATCCTGCTTCACAAATTTAGAAAAAACTTGGCATTTGTTCCATAAAAAACTCTTGTCCAGTAAACAATTGAAACAATGATCTGACCACGACACATTTGAACTCCCATTTAGTGAATTACAGGCTATACACAATTGCTACAGAATTGATATGGTTAACTAAATAAGCCAAAAAATAATTTCACCATATTAAAGCAACAACTATAAGATAAAAGGAAAAAGAGAAGAATTTGAATTTTTGGCCTTCCATGGCTATGTAAAAATGTTCTTGTATACTGAAAAGCAATGCAATACTTCCCATAATCTCAAAAATGACATTGAGTTCCTAAACTTCAATCTTATAGATCTGCTGGCCTTAAACTTCATGATAATTGCTTCCTTATAATCTCAAAACATAAAATAGTCTGCATGGAGATAGAAAATGGGATGTAGACAAGCCAAACAATTAAATAGCCTGCCAAGAATCACTAAATGCTTTATAAATGTGGAGCCAAGAGCTTTAAATCCCTTAGACTGGAAATCCTGCTGACTTTCATATAATGCTCTTACAAAGGGGATCAAAATAAAGATATAATTTCCAATCCAAATGTATTATGTAAGCACTGCAGAAGAAGAAGGAAAGATTAAAAGACTAAACAAACAACAATGACTAGCATGTTAACAAATTTCACAATAACAAACATTGGAGTGTAGTATGTTATTCATGAAACGTTGATGCTAAAGTCCATATTCCTTATTGCCAATTTAGCATACAGTAAAAGGTGGCATCCTTAAAGATAATGTGCTCATTCATCATAGTTGTTTATTTAGAGGTCTTTCCTATTATTGTCTCTTATTTCATCACAGTTTTAAAATCACACAAGTGGTCAGAAATCGAAAGATTTGATTTGATGTCTAAAATTGTTAAAAACTAGTCGAAACAACTTTCGGTTACTCTTACTTTGGAGACTTCCACATCTTTTATCAAATAGCAAACCACGGGAATTTGATAGAAAATTTGAGGAAAAAAAGAACTAGAAAGGTTTTAATACAAAATGGTACAAATTAACAAAACATAGGAAGAAATATATGACAGACATAACCAACACATTGTCATGTTGGAAAATATGGCTAAATAAACAAGTTTTGATTCAACAATACAAACCCTAAAAAATTAGCAATGACAAAAATAAATAGATAGAGTTAGAAAGATCTCACAAGCTATGATATCACGCAAATGCATTGTCTTTAAAGGTTGATTCGTGCCACCCGGAGTAGAACTCGGTGTGAATGGCTTTCTTGGCCGAACAACCCCCCAAGATTAGACTATAGTAATTTCTTCAAGTTAATCACACACTCAAGCAAGAAGAACTAGGAACAACCTTAATTTGCCTTTCCTTAAAACTAAAAATTGATACTGAAATTTTTAGTGGAGATGAGCAAAAAAAAAAAAAACAAAGCAAAAACAGGGGGAAGAGGTGGCTGCTGTAGCTGAAAAACTTAAGAGCTAAAGAGGGGAATATAGGGTTTTATATACTAACTAATGTGAGGGCTAAAGGGCTGCAAGTGTAACAGTCACTGTGCAAGCCAATGGGCTGCATGTAACAGTCACTATGCAAGCCAACGGGCTGCACATTTAATGCCCTAACGGGCTGCTCAATTAATGCCCAACGGGCAGAACTAAGATGGGCTGAAAGCAAAAGATAAGGAAATGGAATGAGGCCCAAGAGAGACAAGCTTAAGTCCATCCCAAGCTCAAGCCAACACCTAGCCCATTGTGATCCAACTTACCACCTAAGATGTGCAAAGTCTTATAAACTCATAACAAGATTTATTCCTAACCAATGTGGGACATAAACATACCTTAAGTGTTTGAAACACACATACTCCAACAATCTCCCACATGTTACAAACACTAAACTAGGAAAGGCAATAAACTCAAAAAGGCATGCATCAATATGGTACCCTAAGGTTTTAACCATACTTAGGGTAAATAAGTAGGAACTACTAGACAATTGTAAAGTTGGATTCTTTTAACCAAGTTATTAGATAACCAAACTTACCACCCACATACCTTTCTTTACCAAGGTTGTTCCATAAGCGGGATGGCGCCTTATACAGGCCATGCGCCATTGGGTTTCATGAGAGCTCTAGAAACCTACCCAAGTCTCATAGGAAGCGGCACAACTTCCACTCCCACATAGGTGGCATCCATCAAGAGTGTGTGCAGTACACCCCATCCCAACAGGTAGGGACTATGGATCCATTAAGAGCTAGAGCTCAACCTCCAACAATCTGCAACTTAACACTGTCTCACACCATAGGGATGGACTCATCACTAATCTCCTCAATGAGATAGCGGAATACATAATAACTGACAGTGCCCATATAGACACAAATGACCTCTACCCAT
The DNA here is from genome assembly GCA_028535165.1 of Quercus tomentella. Lineage (NCBI taxonomy): Eukaryota > Viridiplantae > Streptophyta > Magnoliopsida > Fagales > Fagaceae > Quercus > Quercus tomentella. The sequence goes on along the minus strand of JAPQVY010000155.1, from coordinate 61,243,806 downwards.
TTAACCCCTTGCGTGGAATCACCCATCATAAAGGTTAGGTATTGGCCATAGTGTCACAATTTGGGTATTAGTCCTATCCCCCTCGATGTCTCACTCACCAACTTTCTTGTTAGTGGCTTGGTCAAAGGATCGGCCAAATTCCTTTCTGACCTTACGAAGTCGAAGGGCATTACACCATTATCAATGAGTTGCCTCACAACATTGTGCCTCCATCGGATATGTCGACTTTTCTCATTATAGATTTTGTTCTTAGCACGTGCTATGGCAGCCTGGCAATCACAATGCATGCAAATAGAGGCAATAGAGTTAGTATACAATGGTATATCAATTAACAAACTCCTAAGCCACTCAGCTTCGGACCCAGCCTTTTCTAAGGCTACTAACTCTGATTCCATGGTGGATCTCGCTATGCAAGTCTGCTTGGATGATTTCCAAGAGACAGCCCCTCCAGCTAGTGTGAACACATATCCACTAGTGGACTTTACCTCATCTGTATCAGAGATCCAATTAGCATCATAATATCCTTCTAAAATAGCAGGATAACCACAATATGACAAACCATAATCAAAAGTACCCTTTAAATATCTCAACAATCTAGATATTGCATCCCAATGTTCAATACTAGGATTATGAGTATATCTACTCAATCTACCAACAGCATATGCAATATCAGGGCGAGTACAGTTTGTCAAAAACATTAAACTACCAATGATTTGTGCAAATTTATCTTGTGAAACACTATCACCACGATTTTTAAACAAGTGCACCTTTGAGTCAAAAGGAGTAGACATAGGTGACATATCAAAGTATTCAAACTTTTTAAGAATTTTCTCTACATAGTGAGATTGTGATAGTGTAATGCAATCATTATCCTTAAGGATCTTGATGCCCAAGATTATATTTGCCTCACCCAAATCTTTCATATCAAAATTAGAGGCAAGAAAGTGTTTAGCATCATGCATAACATCAAGGCTAGTTCCAAATATAAGCAAGTCATCAACATATAAACATATAATAACACCTTCATTATTAATAAACTTGCTATATATGCATTTATCGGCACCATTGATCACATACCCATGTGTAAGCATAACATTATCAAATTTTTCATGTCATTGTTTAGGTGCTCGTTTTAAACCATATAAAGATTTAACTAACTTATAAACTTTATGTTCTTGTCCAAAAACTACATAACCCTTGGGTTGCTCCATATAAATCTCTTCTTCTAAATCACCATTTAGAAAAGCAGTTTTAACATCCATTTGATGTACTACAAGTTTGTAAATAGAAGCAATGGCAAATAAAATTCTAATAGATGCAATTCTAGTAACCGGAGAATAAGTATCAAAATAATCCACATTATGTTTTTGCTTATAGCCCTTGGCTACTAAGCGAGCTTTAAACTTATCAATTGTACCATCCGGTTTTAATTTCCTTTTAAACACCCATTTGCAACCAATAGGTTTAACCTTGGGTGGAAGCTCAACTAATTCCCAAGTGTGATTAGACATAATAGATTCTAATTCATTATTAATTGCTTCCAACCAAAAAGGTGCATCTACGAATTTAATTGCATCATAGTAAATTACAGGTTCATCTTCAACGACATAAGCAAGGAAATCGTTACTGTAATCCTTTTCCTTCCTAACTCGCTTACTCCTTCTTATTTCTTGCACATCATCAACAAAGTTATTAGAAATTTCAAGAGAATCATGTAATTCTTTTTCCTTATTTTTCAAAGGAAACACATGCTCAAAGAATATGGCATTTTCGGATTCAATAATAGTGTATGATTCTAATATATCACTTTTGATGACAAGAAATCTATAGCATGAACTATTACAAGCATAGCCAATAAACACACAATCACATGTTCTAGAACCAAGCTTTCTCCTTTTAGGTTCGGGTAGCATGACCTTAGCCAAGCACCCCCACACTTTGAGATATTCCAAGTTAGGCTTACGCCCTTCCCAAAGTTCATAAGGAGTTTTACCGGTTTTCTTATGAGGTACCTTATTTTGAATATGGCAAGCGAAAGAATGGCCTCCCTCCACATGTTAGAAGATAGCCCAGAACTAACAAGCATAGCATTCATCATCTCTTTAAGAGTTCTATTTTTCCTTTCGGCTATTCCATTAGATTCCGGTGAATAAGGTGGAGTTACCTCATGTATTATGCCATTTTGTTCACAAAATTCCTTAAAAGGATTAGATTCATATTCACCACCTCTATCAGTTCTAAGTCTTTTAATCCTTTTATTCTTTTGGTTCTCAATTTCACTTTTATACTTTATAAATATCTTCAAAGCTTCATCTTTGGTTCTTAGTAAATAAAATTTAGTGAATCTAGAGTGGTCATCAACAAAGATCACATAAAATCTTTTACCACCTCTAGTCATAGTGTGTTTTAAATCACCCAAGTCATTATGTACCAATCCAAGAAGCTCGGTTTCTCTTGTTATGGATTTACAAGGTTTCTTGGTAATTTTAGTTTCGGCACAAATGTCACATTTTTCCATATTAGCTTCACTTAGTGAGTTAATAATTCCACATTCTTTCATTTTCTTAATATAGCCAAGATTAACATGTCCAAGTCTACCATGCCAAACATCAATGGAATCAACTAAGTAAGCACAAGAAGATGAACATTTTTCATTAATAACTTGATCAACATTAAGTACAAAGAGACCTTCATCATCATAGCCCTTACCAACAAAGACTTCATTCTTAGTTAAAGTAACTATGCCACCATCAAATAAAAATTTAATACCAGCCTTACCAAGCAAATGTACCGAAATGAGATTGTGTCGAAAGTGAGGTACATGAAGGACATTATTGAGTGAAAGAGTTTTACTAGAAGTTAGCTTCAAGAGTATCTTCCCTTTACCACTCACCGACACGGACCTATTGTCTCCAACATAGACACATTCGGTGCCTTCCGCCATAGGAGTGTAGGAGCTAAACTCTTCTTTGAATTCACCAATGTGTCTTGTGCAAGCTGAGTCAACTACCCATCCCTTCACTTTTGTTACCAAGTGTGCCTCACACACCACCGCCGCAATGATCTCTTTGGTTTGCACCACATTTGCCTTATTTGATGTAGAGCCTTTGTTGTTGTTCTTATTGTTGTTGAAGTTGCCCCTCGCCCTACATGTTGCCGCATAATAACCTACCTTGCCACAAATAAAACAATTACCCTTTTTCTTTTTGGATTTGAGGATTTGGGCCATTTTTATTATGAAATTTTCCTTTTCCCTTGAAATCATGTTTCTTATTATGTTGTGGAGGTCTAGAGGGTCCTCCCTCTACAACATTAGCCTTGGAAGTAAATTCCTTAGCGCTAGAAACTTTTTCCGACATCCTATTCGTTTCTTCAATTTGAATATCAACGATAGTTTGTTGAAGATTTAAATAGGTTCTATGGTGGCTATACCGGTGTTTATACTCTTTCCAAGAGTCCAGCAACTTAAACACTAGGCCATGAGCCACAAACCTCTCGGGTAAAACATCACCCTCTTTAGCTAGGTCGGATACTAATTTTTGAAAATCTTCAATTTGGCTAGAAACACTTTTTTCCTCAACCATTTGAAAAGACATAAATTTAGCCGTAGCAAATTTTTTAGCATCCTCATCCTCAAACCCATAACGACCATTAAGTTCATCCCATAAATCTTTAGCACAAGTAAAATGACAATAATTATTAAACAACTTGTTAGATAAACCACATTTAATAGTATGAACACACAATTTATTTGTTTTTTCCCACTTTGCTATATTTTTAGGATCTTCTTCAGGTTTAGGCTCATGAAGAACCCGGTCAAGTTTGGTAAATTCCAAGATGTGCAAAATCCTTTCTTTCCAACGTTTAAAATTATTTCCATCAAAAGCCTCAAGCTTTGTAATTTCCGAAATGACCTTAAGAGAATCAACAACTTGTTTCTTCATTTTTAAAACACAAAAATCAACCTTTAAAATTGTTGGAAAATATGGCTAAATAAACAAGTTTTGATTCAACAATACAAACCCTAAAAAATTAGCAATGACAAAAATAAATAGATAGAGTTAGAAAGATCTCACAAGCTATAGAATCACGCAAATGCGTTGTCTTTAAAGGTTGATTCGTGCCACCCGGAGTAGAACTCGGTGTGAATGGCTCTCTTGGCCGAACAACCCCCCAAGATTAGACTATAGTAATTTCTTCAAGTTGATCACACACTCAAGCAAGAAGAACTAGGAACAACCTTAATTTTTCCTTTCCTTAAAACTAAAAATTGATGCTGAAATTTTTAGTGAAGATGAGCAAAAAAAAAAAAAAACAGAGCAAAAACAGGGGGAAGAGGTGGCTGCAGTAGCTGAAAAACTTAAGAGCTAAAGAGGGGAATATAGGGTTTTATATACTAACTAAGAGCTAAAGAGGGGAATATAAAACTAACTAATGTGAGGGCTGAAGGGCTGCATGTGTAACAGTCACTGTGCAAGCCAACGGGCTGCACATTTAATGCCCCAACGGGCTGCTCAATTAATGCCCAACGGGTAGAACTAAGATGGGCTGAAAGCAAAAGATAAGAAAATGGAATGAGGCCCAAGTGAGCCAAGCTTAAGTTCAACCCAAGCCCAAGCCAACACCTAGCCCATTGTGATCCAACTTACCACCTAAGCTGTGCAAAGTCTTATAAACTCATAACAAGATTTATTCCTAACCAATGTGGGACATAAACATACCTTAAGTGTTTGAAACACACGTACTCCAACATGTCAAGGTTAATACAAGTAATCTGTGGCAAGAAAATTCACTACAATGGATTACATGGATGATGACAATGCCCTTCCCAGGCTGGAGGATAAGGAAGTAAACCAACAGAATTACTACTAAAACTACAATGTCAATGAGCCATTTTTTTTTTTTTTTTTGTTTGAGATGTCAATTTGACCTCTTGGAGAATTTTAGGTTGTGTTTATGTCATCAACAGTCAAGAGTGTTGGAGAGAAATTGTGATATAGGAACCCAATACAAGAAGAATCAGACAAGTAGATTGTTAATTTGTTATCATTAAATTATTTCTTTTCCTGATTTAATTGCAAAAATTATATTATCGGTCATACCAGTAGGCACTCATAGAGAGAAAAATCAAACAAATAAGTGCATCATAAGCACTAAATGAGTGTTGGTAGTAAACTTCAGCATAGAGGGCCATTCACAAGCTACAATTAACAAATGCTTAATTACGACAGGGTAAAAGGCAAAGGAAAGTGTAACTTCATAAGTGAAAGCATAGGGTGCCAAAAATTCAAAACATCCACTTTGATCAGTAAAACTCAGAAATGCAGATAGTTACACTTGGTCCATGGGACAATCATCACTTTAGGTTTTGGGCTCAATCAATTCTAAATACCAAGACCTAGACAAGATTCAACTCTTTCAATCAATTTTATATATCCATCTGTTTCAATCAGTGGAATAAAACTGTGAATGCAAAGAAAGAGTTATCCAAGATACAAGATAAACTAAAATTTGTGTAAACAAAAATAGGCAAAAGCAGAAATACAGAAGACGATGTCCATTTTTGTAGTTTGATGGCTTGTCCACATGTTCCATAAGACAAGGTAATTGTTCAATTGTAAGAAGACAATGTCGCCATCATTTAGGTGGAAAGCTAGAAAAGACAAGTCTATAAAGGCCTCTCTTTCATTATCCTAACAAGCCTAGAATGTTTAGAAAACCATTTCCATAACCATAAAGTAAACGTTGTGTTTCATGCGCCATGTACCTGCATTACAAGGAAAAATGTCTATCGGTGGATTGATATAATGGCATTGTTCTGAACACCACAAAGCCTCTGATCATTTCATTTTCTATTTCTATATCCACCCAATACAGCATCCCCACTGCAGCGATTCAATCACAACGATGACGAAATAAGTATCAACCAGTCTCAGGGGAGAATGAATGCTTAAAAATCTATAATTGGCATTTGTATTGCATTCCTGCCTGGGCTTTGTAACTATAATTGACATTTGTAATCTATAGAGCCAACTGTGAACCATTGTTTGATAAGCGGATTGCAGATAGTGGTACTCGCAAAACCCATCTGGATTCGTAGTAGCATTCATTGATGAAATCAATCATAGGATGGTTCTGGTTCTTAAAAAACGGATTTTATTTCTTAAAAAAAAATGAATTAAGGGATTTTATTAAAGATTACTGTATTTATTTTTTAATAAAAAGGCATTTTATTAAAACAAAACAAAATTTTTTACAAGGATGATCTACCCCTTCGGTTAAAACTTAAAAGGGTAAACATGCACATCCATAGATACGTACTTGTTATCAAACCACAACAACTCAACAATAACAAGCCTATTGCTTCAAGTCAAATGTGTCCTGACTAATGCCCAAGAGACCAACTAGGAATTTATTTAATTTTAACTTTTAAAATAGAGTAAATAAGTCAAATGTGTCATGCCCAAATGGTTCAAATAGTGACAGTTCATTGCTCCAACTCCTGCAATACAACTTCTCAACCATGCACAAAGCTTGGGAATTTAGGGTAAAATGGTTCAAGCTGTTGAATTAGCAACATATTGTAATTATTTATATAAAAAAATAAAAAATAAAAACTTCTCATCCATTTCTAGTGCCAGAGCATGAAAGCCCCCTGTACACCTAATACACATTTCTGCTATTTACCTTTGACAAGAGCCCATATTTTTCTTGCTCCAATAGGAATCGTGATACCGTTTATGGATGCTGGCAATACATATATATTGGATTCATGCTGCTTTTTTTTTTTCTTTCTTTTTTCTTTTTCCTTTTTTTCTTTTTTTCTATCATAGGTTAACAAGGATGTGGGAAGTATATTTGATAGACCTCTCCTAAATTTTGCACTTTGGGGGGACATTTAGAGACCAAGGCATTTCCAAATTTCCTATAGTTAGCCTAGAGATTTTTAGTTTATAAACCTTATTACATTGGGTTCATTGTAATACAACAAAACATATATAAATGATGTAGTTGCCAGAGGTTTTTTACCATGGACATAGGCAGTGACGGAGTCAGGATTTTAGTTTAAGGGGGGCAAGATTAAAAGATAGTATTAAAAAAAATTAATACATTAATCGATTATAGTAACAAAATAAATAAACAATTGTAAACAAATTTAACAAAAAGTAAATGTTGCATATTGTTAAAAGCAAAAAAACAAAATGCCTCATCCTATTTATCTAAAAGACAATATAATTTAAATGGCATTTCACTGTTCATTTATGGGATAAGTCATTTATGAGATATGAACAAGCAAGACAAATGCCATGAATAATGTAATAGGTAAAAAAAAATAAGGGATATGCTATGTCCACAACATTTTCTTAACAAATCTTAGATGGCAAGTTGTTACAGGTTGTTATTAAGAAAAAAAAAAAAAAAAAACTAATTTTAATGGTAGGTTCAAATTAAAACCAATTACATCTTACACATATAATTTGTTATAAAAATGTTGTAAATATAGCATTTCTCTATATTTTTTATCTTTTTTTTTTTTACTTTAGCTTTTCAAAAAAACTTTTTTCCTTACTTTCCAACCTGTTTCTTTAAGGGTGGAATGGGCCAGCTTTTTCTCTTTTTCATATCAAAAGGGTGGGTCAAAGTGTCAAGCACCTTAATATATCACCAAAACTAGTAGTTTGGGGAATTTTTTACAAAGTCAGGGAGGACAATTGCCCCCCCCCCCCCCCCCCCCCCCCCCTCACCCTATGCTGGCTCCGCCTCTGGACGTAGGTCATCAGGTTGAAACACATTAAATTCTTAGTTTCACTTCCTCTTTCTTCTTCTCTCTTTCAATCACCCAAAAAATTTAACATATAGATCTTGCCCAAAGTTATGATGCACCAATTATCATAAGTATCTTTTCATATAGGTGTGTTACACATACTGTGCTTGCTAATATTTACCCTTATCATAAACCCAGCTTTTTTGCAAACTATTGTAACACCTCATGCCTTTAGATCTTGCAAGCCTATAAGACCCAACATAATAAAGGCCTATGCACCATCAGGAGGCCATATGCCCTCACATGCACATGCATCTCACGTCACCCTGTGAAGATGACCACTCTTTAGCCTTGATGATGGTGGAAACCGTCAGTAAGCCATACAATACCCACGTGCTCGATACGATACATGTGAGACAAAAACAAGGAAAAACCCTAGGAGAGTACCAGTGTGGTACCAACCAAAAACCCTCCGAAGGTTAAGTCAGAAAACCTTTCACAACTCTAGAGTGCCAGAGCTGGGATGAATTATGTGTACCTTGGTTTGTGAGGTTCTTGGGGTTTTTATAGTAGTGTAGGGCCGACCTCCGTTTCTTGCGTAGGAAAGCGTTTCCTTATAGGGAAGATCATCATTAATGGGCGTATATTACAGAATCCTCTTCATATTAGAATTCTATTCATATTGGGACTTTATGAGCTAGGGTTAACCATGAAATGCAAGTTGTTTCCATTTAGGATTCCTTGGAGATTACTTAAACTAGGTGGATGCTACATGGCCTCTAGACCCGTCCACCTTGTGTCCGTGCACTTTGGTTTCGTCCACTATCAGCCTACTGATCCAAAGCCGTCAGGTTTATTTAAATGGATCCATCACCCATAATTTTACCCTCTTTAGCTTCCCCCTCACTCTATGGGTCCGTGATCTCTGAGTGGACGAACCCGTGGAGTGATGGTTCGATTTGTCTTCTGAGAAACATACCTAGCCTGACAGGCTGACCTAGGGTCATTAATGTCGTAGGGACACATGGCATTTACTTAGTAGTCCATCTCCTGGAACGAAGCGTCCATTTGTCTTCCGTGCCATTCCCTCTATATAAACCTACCTCCTCCTCACTCATTTTCCACTTTCCTCATAAATTTTACAAGCTACCGTCACCCTTGTCAGACAAACATACCGTTCACCTGGTGTATCCGTCATTTACACCTTTTTGCTGCTCATCTCCAACTGGTAAGTACCCTTCTCCTTCAGTTCAAATCTCTTTAGACTTTATACTGTCGTCATCTATTTTAGATCAGTTAGTGTCTTAGGGTTTACTGTCACGTGTAGGTGACAGATGTCTAGTACGTCGAGTAACCAATTGTTTGTTCGCGACGAGGCGGGTACGATGAAGTGTTCCCGTCAGGTCAAAAAGACCCTGACACTTCAAGTGAAGAAAGAAATCCATCCGCCACCTCTCCTTCCTCAAGGGATAAGGGTTTGGAGATGGATAGGCCAGAGGATGATTCTAGTGACGGTCTAGTCGATGCTGAGCCCCCAGTCCAATCCGTCATAAGTCCTGATGGACTTAGGGAGTTCATAATGCTATCCACATGGATGGTTAATGATTTTACTTCTACTATCAAAGAATCTCACTTCAAGACACTTAGGGAGAAGTAACAGATACCTGTCAACATACCCATGCGTCTACCTTACATGTCAGAAAAATGCTACTATGAGGGTGTTGAGGATGTCGGGGTCTATGAGCAGATGCTGAAGGCAGGGCTCAGGTTCCCCTTAAGTTCACTTCACCGTCGCCTCCTTCAATACTTAGGTGTGGCCGTCACCCAAATCTCCCCAAACGCCTGGAGGGTCTTCCTCAGCGCGGAGGTCTTATATAGGGCCATGTCCAACGGAGCACGGAGGTTGACGGTGGAAGAATTCTTCAATTGTTACCGTCCGACTGAGATTGCTCAATTAAAGGGCATGTATAACTTTATGTCCAGGAGCCCATTGTTGATGCTCGTGTATGAAACCCCTGACTCTAACAGAAACTGGAAGAGTCGGTATTTTTTCTTGGAAGGTGACGAGTGGATGTGTCGTCCTGGTGACCATGAATACATGCCCGTCGACACGACATGGGGTATAATGCCCCCGTCCGGTATGCGTCCGTCTATATTCAAGCTTTTAATTGTTTGTGCTAGATGTTACTCTAATTGTCTTCTTTCTCTTTCCTTTACAGTTCAGGACTGTCCACAAGTCTCATTGGAGCAGTGGAGCTTTTTGGAGAAAATTTTCAATAAAACTAAGTTAGAGGAGAGGACGTGGGCTAAATTAGTCACCCTAGACACCCTCTTTTGGTACTGTGACGGACCGAGCCCACAATAGCCGCCCGTTTTTATGATCTTCAAATTTGTCAGCGTAAGCCTGTCACCTAATATGTTTTTATTTTTTTATTTTTTTTTATTTTTTTTCAAACTCCTGACCTCCGTCCTCTTTGTGTAGAAATGGACGCTGCTAGGAGAAGTGCCTATATAAAGCAGCAAGCCGCTTTAAAGAAGCAACATGAGGGTCAGACCCCTAAAGGGACGGGCTTGGCCAACCCGTCCACCAAAAGGAAACAGCCGGAGAAGTCTAACTGTCTTCCTAAGAAACCCAAGACTCTCCTCGAGCCTGTTGTGGGGTTGAAGGCTAAAACCCAGAAGACGGTCACTCCCCTTGGCTATGGAAAAGGCAAGGGTTTTATGAAGGGCCCCTCCGTCACTGAAAAACTACCTATCCTTCTTCGTGAGGATTCAAAGTATGCATTGGAGCAGCTCGTGTCCATCATTACATCCGACGACTATGAGGACTTGAATAACCATGCTACTGAAGCCATGGTGGAGACAGGGCTTTTTAACATTGCTCAGGTAATCATGTCCGTCCCCTTCCTATTTCTCTTTCCTTCGTCTTGCCTTGTTATACTAACCCATTTGTTTTCTAGGCAATGTTAATGATGAAGGGGTTAATGGGTCGTTGCCTGAACCATGAGACGGCACTGGACCGTATTAGGGCGAAGGCAAGCTCGACGGAGGATGAACTGAACGAGTTGAAGGCCTGGAAGACGATCCAAGAGAAGAAGCTTGCTTTATCAGAGGAAGCCAGAGACGAGCTGGAGAAGTAGACAGAGCTATTCAAGCAGGTCCTGGAGGATAAGGAGAAAGAAGTCTGTGACACCAGGGACCAGCTCCGTCAGGCAAAGGAAGAAGTGATACGTGAGTATCATGATTTTGACGCCCTTCTGGCAGAGCTCGGAGGCTCCTTTGCTGAAGGCTCCTTTGCTGAAGGCTTCGACGACGCCCTTCGTCAAGTCAAGGCTTCTTATCCTGACCTGGATGTATCTCATGTTAACATTGACGCCCAAGCCCAAACCTCAGTTCAGCCCGTCCACTCCGAGAGCACAGAGCAGTTGTTCGCTAATGATGCCCCTGTTAACAACCCTGCCGCTGAAAGCCTAGCTAAACCCGTTATGGATAGCATCCGTCATTCTGATGACGTTCAAGTAGAGGAGGAGAAAGAAGAAAACACCCCCGTTCAGCAGTAGTATTTTTTTTATTTATTTTTTTTGAATGTAAAGATTTTAAAGAACAGTTAATGTTTAATTTAACCATTGCCTTCTGTAACTAAACTTCTTCCTTTATGGGCTTCAGCAATATTAAATTACTCATTCCGTATTATCCGTCTACTTTTATTCTTATGGATGGATCCGTTTAGTTTATGGCTATGTATGGATATAACCGTCTTTAAGATGAATCCGTCCTCTTATGGACTTGTAATGTCAATGCAACGTGTTGTTGAACCCGTCCACTTCGTGGTCTTTATAATTGTTGTCTTCTCGGATGAACCCGACCTCTTATGAACTTGTGCTTTCAATTCAATGCGTGGTTGAACCCGTCCACTTTATGGATAATTTTAATTCAACACGTTGTTGAATTTGTTAATTTTATGGACTTTACCATGTGATCATCTTCTTGGATGGACCCGTTCTCTTGCTTTCAATTCAACGCGTGGTTGAACCCGTCCACTTTATGGATAATTTTAATTCAACGCATTGTTGAATCCATCCATTTTATGGACTCAATTATACTCACCCTCATGTGATGGACCTATCCACTAATGTATACTTATGGACTTAATTATACTTCCCCTCATGGGATGAACCCGTCCACTAATGTATACTTGTGGACTTAATTATACTAACTCACCCTTATGGGATGGACCCGTCCACTCATGAATTTAATCATGTATAGTTGTGAACTTAATTATACTAACTCACTCTTGTGGGATGGACCCGTTCATTCATGAATTTAATCATGTATAGTTGTGAACTTAATTATACTAACTCACCCTCGTGGGATGGACCCGTCCACTTATGGACTTAATTATATATCTGTCCACTTGTGGACTTGATAATTTCAAAACATCCTTATAGGATGAACTCGTCCACTTGTAGATTTAATAACGAAAGTAGTTCAGTAAAGAAAATATAAACAGCTTGTATCTGAATAACTCCTCTTATTTTTGGTAAACGCATGCATAAGTAAAAGATTGTTCTCAAAAAAGATTAAAAAAAAACTCACCCTTTGGGCTTAAGAAGTAGTAAGCAAAAATATAACTAAAAGAAATAAACTGGAAATGAGGAGTGTCACTTCTTCATGTCATCTTCTACTGGTAGTACTTTCGAAGATGCTCTGTGTTCCATGGATGGTGTAACTTTTGTCCGTCCAATGTCTCCAAGTGGTAGGTGCATTTCCTTTGCCATGACGTGATTCTATAGGGTCCCTCCCAGTTAGAGCCGAGCTTTCCTTGGGTAGGGTCTCTAGCTGCACCTATTACCTTCCTCAAGACGAGGTCTCCAACCTTAAAGTCTCGGTGTTTAACTCGGGAGTTGTAGTGCTTGGCCATGAGGTCTTGGTATCGTGCGAGTCTTTATTTAGTTGTTGGCTTGAGTTCGTCTAGTAGATCCAGCTGTAGACGCATAGCTTCTTCATTCCTCCCCTCATTATGATTATCCACTCTGTAGCTGGTGAGTTCGACCTCTGCTGGGATGACTGCCTCGCTTCCATACATTAATCGAAACTGTGTTTCCCCTATAGGTGTCCTTGCTGTTGACCTATATGCCCATAGCACGCTTGGCAGCACTTTTGGCCATACACCCTTTGCCCCCTCGAGCCGAGTCTTGATGATTTTGAGTAAGGATCGGTTCGTGACCTCAACTTACATATTGGCCTTTGGGTGGGCGGGGGAGGAGTAGTGATTCTTGATTCCCAACCGTGAGCAAAAATCTCTGAAGGAGTCGCTGTCGAACTATTTCCCGTTATCTGATACCAAGACTCTGGGGATTCCATACCTGCAAACGATGTTTCTCCAAATGAAGCTTCTTACGTTCTTCTCCGTAATGGTAGCCAAGACTTCTGCTTCTACCCACTTAGTAAAATAGTCTATACCGACTATAAGGAACTTCAGCTGTCACGTTGCTATTGGGAATGGACCCATGATGTCGAGTCCCTATTGAGTGAATGGCCACGAGGCTATTATCGGGGTCAATTCTTCCGTTGGCTATTTGATGACGTTGTTGAACCTTTGACATTTGTCACATGCTCTGACATAAGTCTAGGCATCCTTCTGCATAGTAGGCCAGTAGTATCTAGCTCTAATCAGTTTATGTACCAATGACCTCCTGAGTGGTTGCTACAGATCCCTTCGTGTACTTCTCTCATGACATAATCCGTTTCTCCGGGACTTAAACATCTCAGGTACGGTTGAGAGAAGCCCCTCTTGTACATGACGTCTTTCATCACGACAAACCACGCTACCTGAACCTTTAGCTTCCTTGCAGCCCCCTTATCGTTAGGTAGTGTGCCGTCTTTCAAATAGGAAACTATTGGTGTAGTCTAATTGTTTTTTGAGTTTACTTCTTGCACGCTGACATCATCTATCAAGGGTGAAATTTGAACAAAGGAAAGTACTTTATTGGGGAGAAGCATATATTCGGTTGACGCAACTTTGGCAAGGAGATCGGCTTGCTCGTTTTCTTCTCTTGGGATTTGGAAGAACTTGGCTTCCAGTTTGTCGACACGTTTCCACACCTGATCCAGATACTTCTTCATCCTTTCTCCTTTGCACTCGTAGTCACCATCTATCTGACTGGTGACTACCTGAGAGTCGCAGTATGCGATCACACTTGTTGCTTCTGCAGCTTTGGCGAGGTCTAGTCTTGCCAGTAACGCTTCATACTCTGCTTCATTGTTTGTTGTGGGGAAGTCGAGTCGAACCATGCATTCGATCTCGTCTCCCTCTGGGGAGCAAAGCACTACACTGATTCCTCTAGCGTGCTTGTTAGATAACCCATCCGTGTGGATGCTCCAGTGAAGAGGCTCTTTTGCCCCATGGCCTTCCATATTAGTGAACTCTGTAAGGAAGTCAGCGACCGCTTGTCCCTTTATGGCAGTACGTGGGCGATATTATACGTCGAATACGCTCAGTTCTATTGCCCATAACGCTATTCATCCGGCAGCTTTAGGACTGCTCATTGCTCGTCGTAGAGGTTTGTCGGTCAGAACGACGATAGTGTGAGCCTAGAAGTATGGCTTGAGCTTTCGGGCTGCTGTAACTAAAGCGAAGGCGAGTTTCTCCATTGATGGGTATCTTTCCTCTGCGCCTCGGAGCGCTCGACTTGTGTAGTACACGGGCTTCTGTACCCTGTCTTTTTCCCTGACTAAGGCTGCGCTAACGGTCACCGAGGATATTGCTAAGTAGAGTAACAATTCTTCTCCGAGCTAGAAAGGACTTAACAACAAAGGGGACAAGAGGTAGGTCTTTAAGTCCTCGAATGCCTGCTGAAATTCGGGCGGCCATTCAAAAGATTTCTTCAGCATACGGAAGAAGGGTAAACACTTATCCATCGCCCTTGACACGAACCTGTTCAGCGCCACTACCTTGCCATGGAGGCTTTGTACTTCCTTCACGTTCCTTGGGGGTGTCATTTCTATTGTAGCCCGGATCTTGTTTGGGTTGGCCTCGATACCCCTTTGAGGCACCATGAATCCTAGGAACTTTCCTGCTGTCACTTTGAAGGCACACTTGCTTGGATTGAGCTTCATATTGTAGGAATGAAGGGTGTCGAATGTTTCTCTGAGATCCTCTAAATGATCTTCCTTTCTTCGGTTTTTCACCAGCATGTCGTCTACATAGACCTGGACATTTCTCCCAATCTGCTTTGCGAACATCTTGTTCATGAGCCTCTGATACGTCACGCCCGCACTTTTGAGGCCAAACAGCATTACTAGCAAAAGAGGCCCTAGCTAGTGACGAATGAAGTCTTCTCCTGATTTGCTTCGTTCATGCTAATCTGGTTTTAGCTTAAAAAAGCGTCCATGAAGCTTAATAACTAGTGTTGAGCCGTAGAGTTAATTAGGACGTCGACCCACGGGAGGGGATAGCTGTCTTTGGGGCATGCCTTGTTCAGGTTGGTGAAGTCTACACACATCCTCCACTTCCTGCTGGCTTTCTTGACCATTACCACGTTTGCCAGCCAGTTGGGGTAGTAAACCTCCCTAATGAAGTTCGCCTCCTGTAGCTTGTGAACTTCTTCCGCTATAACTTAGTCTCGTTCTGGGGTGAATACCCGTTTCTTCTGACGGATGGGTGTAAAGGAGGGCGACACGTTCAGTCTGTGCACCATGACCGAAGGGTCTATCCCCGACATGTCTTCATGGCTCCAGGCAAATACATCTCGGTTATCTTTGAGAAAAGTTGGAAGTGCTTGGCGAACCATCGGGCGGGCGAGGGTACCAATCCTGGTCGTATAATCAAGGTTGGAGTCGTTGAGAAGTATCTCTTCAAGCCTTTCAACGGGCTCTGTCATCATTCGGTGTTCTTCTATGTTCATGGCTTAGAGATGGTCGTCCATCTCCATCATAGCTATGTAGCATTCGCGTGCAGCCACCTGATTTCCGCCCAACTCCCCTACTCCATAATTTGTAGGGAACTTGATCATTAAGTGGTAGGTTGAGGTTACAGCCTTCCATGAATTGAGAGTGGGTCGTCTAAGAATGGCATTGTAGGCGGACGAGTAGTCAACCACAAGGAATGTTATGTCCTTAGTGATCTGCTGGGGGTAGTCGCCAACCATCGACTGCGTCTAAAGGGAATACCCTTGTTCCTCCAAAACCAACGAGCGGAGCGTTCATCGGAACTAGTCGCTCTCTGTCAATCTTCATCTGCTGAAATACTGGGTAGTATAGGATGTCAGCTGAGCTGCCGTTGTCAACCAGAACCCGGTGCGTGTTGTAGTTCCCTACCCGTATGCTAATGACAAGTGCATCGTCATGCGGGTGGTGAAGACGTTGAGCATCATCTTCCGAGAATTCGATAATGGGATTGTCGACCCGCCCCATCTTTGGTGCCGAACCCGTCAGCTGGACGTTCTGAACCATTCTAAGGTAAGTCTTACAAGCATTTTTGGAGGACCTCGTAGCTGTTGTGCCTCCGACAATCATTCTTATATCTCCTATGGGCGGTCTAGGACGCTCGTTTCCCCTAGGGGAGCCTGCTTTTAAGGTGGATCCATTCTCTCCTTGCTAACGAATCTTTGCAGCTTTCCTTGCCTAATAAAAGCTTCAATTTGTTGTTTTAAGTCGCAGTAGTCGGCTGTGTCATAACCATGGTCACGGTGGAAGTGGCAGTACTTGTCTCTAGACCTCTTATTGGGATCTCCCTTTAGCTTGTCGGGAAATGTCAGAACTCCTTCGTCCTTGATTTGCATCAAGACTTGGTCGATCGGGGTAGTTAGCAGGGTGAAACTCGTGAATTTTTCGGTGAGGGGCTTGGAACGCCTATCCTTTCGCCGTTCTTCGGTCCTAGCCATTTTCCGCCCCCTATCCTACCATACATCCTCTTATCTTTCTCTTTTCCTCGGATTTTCTTCTCGGGCCAGCAACGCATCTTCTGCGTTCATGTACTTGGTTGCCCTATACAGCACATCTAACATAGTTTTTGGGTCGTTCTTGTATAGGGAAAACAGGAATTAGTTTTTGGGTTGTTCTTGTATAGGGAAAACAGGAACTTACCCTTTCGTAGTCCATTTGTGAAGGCAGCCACAAGTATCTTGTCGTCTGCTTCATCGATCGAGAGAGCCTCTTTGTTAAAGCGGGTGATGTAGGAGCTCAGCGTCTCGTCCTCCTGCTGCTTAATGTTCATTAGGCATGCAGTGGACTTCTTATACTTGTGCCCCCCGATGAAGTGTGAGGCGAACTGGGCACTTAACTCCTTGAAGGTACCAATAGAGTTGGGCGTCAGCCTGCTAAACCAGATCCTTGTGGATCCCTTTAGCATGGTGGGGAATGCTCTGTACATGATCTCGTCTGGCACCCCTTGAAGGTGCATCAAGGTCTTGAAAGATTCCAAGTGATCTAAGGGGTCTTTGGATCCATCATAATTTTCCACCTACGGCATATGAAACTTCGGTGGAAGGGGGAATGAAGTGACAGACGTTGTGAATGGTGAATCGGTTCGATGGACCAAGTCATCGAGGTCACTAGACACCCGTCCTTTAAGGACATTCATCATAAAGTCCATCCGTTCCTTCATCATCTGCATGTCGACGACTATATGAGGTGGAACCATATTTGTGACGGATGGGCGACTCGTGTCCTGTCGCTCTGGCTTGCTCGGGGCGTTGCTACCTTCCGGCCCTTCTTGGTTCCTTCTCTCAGTGCTGGTGCCTTCTTGGTCTTTCTCTTGGGTATCCATTACTGCGTTCTTCTGACGCAGCTGTTCGTCTAGTTCATGATTCTGCTTGGTGAGACGTTCCACTGTTGTTGTGAGGGTTTGGACTTGCCTTTCCAGGGTAGTGGGCCGCGGTTCGTCGCCTTGATTGTTGGTGGTGGTTGCCATCGAGCGGGTAAGTACCATGCAACTTTTTGTCCGGGAAGCAATGAATATGGCTTATCTCCTAATCAACGTTCTTCCCACAAACGGCGCCAACTGGATGATGGTGGAAATCACCAGTAAACCACACGATACCCACGTGCTCAATACGATACCTGTGAGACAAAAACAAGGAAAAACCCTAGGAGAGTACCGGTGTGGTACTAGCCAAAGACCCTCCGAAAGTTAAGTCAGAAAACCTTTCACAACTCTAGAGTGCTAGAGCTGGGATGAATTATGTGTATCTTGGTTTGTGAGGGTCTTGAGATTTTTATAGTAGTGTAGGGCCGACCTCCGTTTCTTGTGTAGGAAGGCGTTTCCTTATAGGGAAGATCATCATTAATGGGCGTATATTACAGAATCCTCTTCATGTTAGAATTCTATTCATATTGGGACTCTATGAGCTAGGGTTAACCGTGAGACGCTAGTTGTTTCCATTTAGGATTCCTTGGAGATTACTTAAACTAGGTGGATGCTACGTGGCCTCTAGACCCGTCCACTTCGTGTCCATGCACTTTGGTTCCGTCCACTATCAGCCTACTGATCCAAAGTCGTCAGGTTTATTTAAATGGATCTGTCACCCATACTTTTACCCTCTTCAAGCCTTTTGAGGTTAGATATGCAAACCACCTGCTATGCAGCCACTAGAATGTTGTCCACACATGATGCTTCCATCTTTTTACTCAATTTTTTAGCAATCTATGTTAGCCATCATCATCAACTATGATTGTTCGATACCATCAACATTTGTCTTGTAGGTTTCCAAATTGATCATATTATACATTCATGACTTTACAAATTCAAGGTTCCATCATCTTAAGTTTGAGAGGATGGGGGCATTATAGACATTAGGACCCAAGAGACCTAAATCTATTAGAGGCCCATGTAATTGTAGTGTAAGCATGCTAAACCTAGGGTTAGTATAAGGTTAGCTTGACTTCCCCAAAAAAATGAAAAAAGAAAAAAGCGTAGTACTAAGTTTTTATTTATTTATTTATAAATCAATAATTACAATGGGTATTGAATTTTTTTTTTTTTTAAGACGGGAATTGAATCTTAGATGTCTTTATTAGAAGATATCAATCAATTAAATTACAAGTCCCTTAAAAACTAATATAAGGTTACTCTAAGGTTCTTTAGTATTTAAACTTTATATTGAATTCCTTGAAATATTAATAGATTATATAGGAAAAAAAAAAAAAGTAGTAATTAAGGGAATTTTTTTTTTTTGGTAGCTTTATGTTGTCAAGTCTAATCATGTTAAATAATTACTTCAACTTTTTTCTTTTCTTTTCTTTTAATCACTTTACAAACCAGGGGAAAAAAAAAAGAAAAAAAAAAAAGAGAAAAGGAGAGAGAGAGCACTACCTTATTGTAAGTAGAGAGAGAGAGGACGGACTACATTATTGTAACTTTGTAAGTCAATGACTTATCGGCGAAGTATTTTTTGTCGTATCTTGAAATCTGTGTTTGAAAGGGGTAGCAAAAGAAACATGCTCCTATCATGAGTCATGACTTGAACTTCCCTAGTCTTTTTCTTAGTAGATTTCGGTTTTTTTTTTTAAGACATAGTCTGATTTAAAGGTAATCTAGTTTCTCCTGTACACTTAAAGTTGTGGAACAATCAATAAGTAATTCATCGTAGGAAATGAGTTAATGATCCTACTAATACCATCTAACTCTATATCCTCAATGACTCAGAACAATGTTCAAATATTTTTCTTTTTAATAAATAATTGATTATAAGACAGTAGCAGAAGTTTATCAATCTAATGAGTTGAATTGTATTGCTCTATTTTTTTCTTGGTGGAGAATTTTAGCTTTACTATCACCCCTTGCCTCGTTTTTCTTATTCTTATTAGTGTCGATACCATTAAGGAAAAATACACCATGTTTCAGATGCACGATTCTTCCCTCTCACATGAAGGTAAACTCCACACTTTTGATACATGATATACCTCCTCCACCATTAGATTGTGAAATTATTTTCTCATCTTGCTCAAACTTGTTATATCTCAATCAAGCTATATATATAAATATATATATATATATATTATCAGTAAAATATTTAGAGAGTTTCAATCTCCACTTATACTAAAAGTCGATTGGTATCTTAATTTGATAATAAAAAGTGACAGGTCAATACTCTATTATAAAATAAAAATTTTGCTGCCACTCTTTAAAACTTATGGTTTAGTCGTAAAGCTATTTGTTCAATTGGTAAACACTAGAAATTAGGGGACTGTTTGGTAGTATAACTAGAATAATATTTTTCAGTGTTTAAACAACATTATACGTATTTTCACATACTTTTTTATTCACATTTATTTCTAAAAAATACAAATAATGTTATTAGAACAACATTACCAAATGGACCATAGATATATTTTTTAGTTTTTTAAGTAATCCAATTTTTAAAACTATAAAAATAAATCGATTCCATCCAACCCAATTACCATCCCCACTTATTGTCGAATCCCATATTTCCCGTTACCCAAGCATATAGAATTTTTTTTTTCTCAAAAAAGAGAAAAAAGTACCAAAATTAAAAGAATCACTTTCACTTGGAAGAAAAGCAAAACAAAACTTCAAAAGCCAAAAAATTCCCTTGTAGTGCCGCCTCAGATTCCCTTGTAGTACCGCCTCGGCTCATTTTCCATGTAAAAAGTAGTAAAACTATAAACCCCTCTTCTACAAACTTCTCTACACACACACATACACTCTCTCTCTCTCTCTCTCTCTCTCTCTGCGTTTCTCAGAATTCTCACACTCTCTGTCTCTCATTTCTCGCACCGATCGTCTCGTTTTTTCTCCTATGGCGGAGGGCGATAACCTCTTCGCCGGCCTCGCCGAAGCTCTCTTCGCCGGGTCGAAGCCTCTCTCCCCCGCCGATCTTCTCCGCAAGCTTCGCTCCGAGGACTCCATCAGAGCGGCGCTCCAGAACTTCTATTTGATCCTCAAACGCGGCGTCGAGGCTTCGCCGGAAGATGGTGCTCGCTTAGGGCTTCAATCCTGGAACGACTCGCAGATTCAAGCCGTTGCTTCGATTGCTTCTGCGCTCGCCTCTGCTTCTCGATCTCTCTCTGGTGAAATTTCGCTCTATCTTCCATTTCTTTTCTTAACAATTCGGTTTTGATAATAGGAAAGTACTTTTATTACTGTATTAGTCTGTATAGCAGTTTATGATTCAGGAAGTGAGAGAAGTACTTTTGGATGCTAATCAGAAACAAACTAGATTTGAAGCAGTTTCTTTTTTTTTTTTTTTTTGTTGCTTTTGCTTTTGCTTTGATAAAGCCAAAAGTACTTCTCTTTGGTTTCAAGTTATTGATTCGTAGATTATAGAAAATTTTTCTTTTTTTATTTTTATTTTTTTTCCCTTATATTTTATTAAATTTTGTGTATTTTTGTGGTGTGAATGAATGCATAGTGGAGCAAGCAGAAGCATTAATTGTTGCAGTCGTGCAACAGGCGCTGGAATTCGCTGTTTCTTATTTGGAGAAATCAGAATTCAATGGCGATGATTTAAGCATTCAGGTTTGTGTGGCTTCTTTGGCAATTTATTATTTTAATTGCAGAGTTGTAGCCTCTTTAAGAGATTTTTGTGCAGTAGTGTTTTATTTGTTTATTTGTGGTTTGGTTTATGTCAAGCTGGAGTGGACTCCTTTCTAATACGTGGACGCCTTTAACTTTGATCCTGTTTATCGAAATTTTGGGTTATGTAGTTGTAGGTAAACAAAATATAAGAACTTGGTTTTATGCAATACTCAAATTGATTTAAGCTTTGCATTGAATGAAAATGGAATTGGATTATATGATAAACTGCATGTGCTTTGGGTTTGGTTTAAAATATTGCTTCAAGTATGACAATTCTCTTAATCCAAATGCGCCGCATGAGACGTGAAGGAGCTGTTCCCCACGTCCCCATCTCCAAGATTGCCCAAGGTACATTTCCATGACTCCAACATAGCAAGTAGGGAATTGGGCATTTTCCCAAGTTACCCCAAATGAGCGGAGTAATACATCCCAGAAATCTCTAGCAATAGGACAATGTCGATTGAACTTACACATATAACACCAGTTTGCATTTATAATTGCCCTCTCATAAATTATCCGTTGTCAAAAATTTTCCTAGTGCTGCAATCCAAGTGAAGAAGGCATAGGCGCTGTTCTAGCTTTCCAAATGCACTTCCAAGGAAATGGGGTGGATCTTGCATTCCCTGATTGAAGCACTCTATCAAAGTTTTTTACTTGAATTCCTTTCTTTGGTGATGGGAGCCACACCAATCTATCAATCTCTCCCTAGGGGCGACCGACCTTCATTGCATCTAGTTCATCTGAAATGTGTCCAACAGTTCCATCTCCGAATCTTGAGCTTCTTTAAGGAAAAGTGGCTTCCAATGTAAGCGACCATTAACCCATTCTATATAGTTTGATACAAGGGCATCTCCATCTCTAATCTCTATGAAATTTTCCAGTCCAATGATTTTTACAAAACAAAACTTTAGAGCCATCCCATACCCAATATGTGTATATGAGACAAATCTAGTCCAACCATTTGTACTTTATTTTCACAAACCAACCCCATAAGGGACTTTGACAACATTAGAACACCAATCACCCCTACCAATACCATATTTGTTATCAATCACGGAATCACCTTCCTCCACAGTGAGCCCCTTTCTACCACATTACGCCACAACCATGCTTGATTAAAAATCAAAAGTTATCTAATACCTGAATCCCCTTTTGAATTTGGGTACACATTGTAGACCACTTCGCGAAATGGAATTTATTCTCACCACCAATACCATCCCATGAGAAATCCCATTGCATTTTTTTCCAATTTATTGGCTATGCTAATATGTGAAATACAGGCAAGAAGTAAGTAGGGAGACTAAATAGTGTACTCTTGTTTAGATTGAGTTGACCCCCCTTTGAAAGATAAAGTTTCTTTCACCCCGCCAATCATTTCTCCATCTTATCTAGTAGTAGTATCCCATCCCACCCCAAGAGGGAGTCCCAAATATTTCACTGGGAGAGAAGAGACTTTACATTCCAAAGTGTTAGCCAAAGCCTCCTTCTTTTTGACGATTCCCATGGGCATGAGCTCAGATTTAGTCAGATTTACCCTAATGCCAGAAATAAGCTCAAAACATAACAAAATACATCTAAATGGCAGATCTGATTGACATCTGCCTTGCAAAAATCAGGGTATCATCGACAAAAAGCAAGTGCAATAATACACCAGTCTGCCAGAAATAAGCTCAAAACATAACAAAATACATCTAAATGGCAGATCTGATTGACATCTGCCTTGCAAAATCAGGGTATCATCGACAAAAAGCAAATGCAATAATACACCAGTTTCAATATCTAGAAGATACAGAAAACCTTTTTCAAAACCTATAGCCATTACTTTAGACATCAGTCTATTAAGAGCCTGCATAACCAAAATGAACAGCAATGGGGAAATAGGATCACCTTGATGTAGACATACGACCACTGTCAAAGAAACCATGTGGATTTTCTTTGACAATAACTGAGAAGCGGATAATAGAGATGCAAAAATGAATCCATCATCCTTATAATTAGCAAACCTGAAAATCCCAGTTGACATGGTCATATGCCTTCTCTAGATCTACTTTCAAAAAATTCTGGATTTTAAACAACCATCCAAGCATTCATTAGCTACGAGACCAAATCCATAATCTGTATGTCTTTTATAAAGGCATTTTGAGCGTCTGAAACAATCTTCCCTAACGCATGTTTCAACCTGTTTGCCAATATCTTGGCAAGAATTTTGTAAACGCTACTAATGAGAGTAATAGGCCTGAAAATATTCAACTCAACAGAACCAATTTTCACAGGAAGAAGAGCAATAAAAGTAGCATTGAGCATTTTTAGAGTATACCTCTACCATGTAAGGACATGGAAGTAATGAAAAAAAGCTCATGATATCTCCTCTAACCACACTCCAAATACTTTTCAAAGAAGGAAATAATGAAATTTTCTAGGCCTGGTGCTTTGTCTCCATTCAGAGTTGAAAAATAGAAGAACTTATCTGTGAAATTTCTTTCCAAGTAGCTATCCTCATTTTCCTCTAGCATATCAAAAGGAAGTCCTTCCACTTTTCAACACCAAGTACAGGGGTCTTGGTATAGATTTTTGTTGAACTTGACCAAACTTTCTCGATTTTGTCTCTTGTAGGCAAACAATATCAGCTTTCCATCCCCTCAACAAATTTCTCCCCTTTCATGTTTTTTCCCCATCATTTAGACCATGCATTCTAGAAAACCATCTTAAACTGCATTATGATTGCATAATTGAACCTATGCATATCTTTGATGTGGCTTTCAACAAATCTCCCTGTCTCATCATAATTCACTGGACAAGTTAGATATTTTTAGGTCTCTTGCCCCTCTGCCTGCTTCCTTTATGCTCTTGAGTAATTTGAGCATACTCACACAAGGTTATTTATTTATTTATTTATTTTTATCTCTCTTACCATGTGCCATGAGGTATGTTATGAAATTATCAAGGGTTTTTGGTTAAAAAAAACCAACTCAAAAATCTGGAGGGCTATTCATTTGTGTTTGACATGGAGTATACTTATCAAAAAGAAAAATTGTGTTTGACATGGAGTATTTTGAGAGAGGAATGGATGAACTATTAAAAAAAAATAAAAAATTGAAGGCAAATAACTCTTTTTTTAAAAAAAATTTATTTTTATAATTAATAAAAATAACTGCAAGTACACTGGGAGTATACTAACACAACATCACAGTAAAGCTCCAAAATTACAAAAATCAAGAAGTTCAATTAAATCAAAGAAAGAAAACATCCTTGAGGCTGACATCCACTCAAGAAGTGTCTTCATAAAGAAAGCTTTCAGTTCTATCATAGTCCTCTCGCACCCGTCAAAGCTCCCTGTATTTCTTTCCCTCCAAATACACCACATCAAACAATGAGGAATAGTCTTCCAAATTTCAACATATCAATGATGCCCAAAACCACCTTGCAACAAAGCTAGTAAATCAATAAACCTCCTAGGCATCACCCAATAAATGCCAAACAGGGCAAAATCAAATCCCACAATTCTCTAACCAAGGAGCAATGCCACAACACATGATCCACTGTTTCTTCATCCCTCTTATACGTGCAACACCAACTAGCCAGGATAATAATACTCTTTCTTAGATTCTCCGTTGTTATAATGTTCCCTAGAGAAGCCACCCAGAGGAGGGACACTTTAGAGGGGACTTTTGGATTCCAAATATTTTCCAAGAGAATCGAACACCACCAAACGGAGCTAACATATTATAATAAGAACGAACCTCAAAATCATTTTTGTATTTTTTATTTTTTTATAAGTATTATAACTTCATTGAATAAAGAAATCAATACAGGGAACCAAAGCACACAAGCAGTGTACTAATGAACCTCAAAATCCTTCTGATGAGATGGCTTCCAGCAGAGCTTATCCACTCCACCACCTGTCACTCTGCTAGAATAGAAAAGATCCAAGAAAACTGCAAGAGATTCCAGTTCCCAATCCTGAATTGCCTGAATGAAATTTAATTCCTAAAAAATTGAACCATTCCTTAACTTCATATAATCCGCTACAAGAGCTTCCTTATTCTGAGTAATACTATATAATTTTGGAAAAGACTCTTTAGAGGGGAATCATCATGCCACACATCCAACCAAAACTTTACTATAGTATCATCACCCACCCCGAATTTAGTGCATTGAGAAAATTTAATCCACCCCTGCTGGATGAATTTCCAAAGGCTCACCCCATAAGTCCCAATGGCTGGTTTTGCACACCAACCAGCTCCCATAGAGCCATACTTCAGATCCACCACTTGCCTCCACAACGAGTCTCTCTCCAACCTCCACAACCATTTACCCAAAAGAACCTCATTAAAGATTCTGAGCTTTCTTACAGCTAACCCACCATTTTGGAAAGGCAAATATATTTTATCCCAGCTAAACAAGTGAAGCTTGGACTCTTCCCCCAACTCCCTCCACTGAATATCTTGTTGTAATTTCTCAAGACAAAGGGCTACATCTGCTGGAATAGGAAATAAAGACATGAAATTCGTGGGCAAATTAGAAAGATTACACTTAAGAAGAGTAACTTTACCTCCCTACATACGTTTTCCATCCTGCTAAACGCCTCACCATTTTTTCCAAAACACTGTTCCAAATCGATTTTTCTTCACACTGTCGCTGCAACTTTTGAAAAAAGCTAGATGGAACCCATCTAGACCAGAGATATATCCCCATTAGCGTCTTTAACCACATTCAGAATTTCCTCCTCCTCAAAAGGAGTTTCTCTTTAGTCAGTTGGTGCTGTATGTGTAGGTGTAGTGGGGAAATGGTGGACCATTCATTGTGCCATTGTGAGGTTGCATATGGCTTGTGGAGCATAGTTTTAAAGATGTTTAGGGCTCACTGAGTTTTGTCACCAACTATAGCAGATTTATTGTTTGGGTGGAGGAATTGGTTTGGAAGGAACTCTTCGGATGTTTGGAATCTTAGGGCTCACTGAGTGTTGTCACCAACTATAGCAGATCTATTGTTTGGGTGGAGGAATTGGTTTGGAAGGAACTCTTTGGATGTTTGGAATATTACCCCATTATGTTTGATGTGTATAGTTTAGAGGAGCATAATAACTTCACTTTTGAGTATATTGCGAGATCTCTTAATCAGCTGAAATCCTTGTTGATTCGAACTTTGATTGATTGGTCTCCCCCATGGGGCTTTACACATTGTAATTCTATTTTTGATTTTCAAGCCTCACTTCAATTATCTGTATGATTCTTTGTAATTTTTAAGATTCTTTGTGTTCAACATCATGATCATGAAGTAATATTCTCATTTAAGTAAATATTATTACTTATAAAAAGAATCCATATGTTTGATACAAAAAATGGCTAAAACCTCCAAATCAGGCTGCTTTTATAGCAAAATTAATATTGAGTGTGGCTCTAGCCATTGTGTTGTTCTATAAATTACAAGGCAATGTTAAATCAAAATGAATGGAAGGATGACAGCAAGATTTTCAGCAGCCTAACACACAGGTACTCACTTACTCACACAAAAGGGGGTAGGCTTACTTTATTGAAGAGCACTTTGTCGAGCCTTCCAACTTATTATCTTTCTTTTTTTACCATCCCACAACATGTAGCAGACTGATTAGAGAGGATTCAGAGGAACTTCCTTTGGGGGAGATCTGATGAAGTTTTTAAATATCCGCTTGTTGCTTGGGATAAGGTTGTTTGGCCAGTGGAGGCAGGTGATTTGGGGATTCGGAAGATTGGGCTTTTTAACCAAGCTTTGCTTGGGAAGTGGCTATGGTGCTTTGGGAAGGAAGTTACCCATTTATGGCGTCAGGTTATTGCCACCAAATATGGGGGGAGGGTAGTGGAGGTTGGTGCTCTAGAGTTGTCAGAGGGACACATGGCTGTGGGTTGTGGAAGAGTATTAGAAAGATGCAGATAGTTTCTTTAGTCATGTGGTGTATGCAACGGGAGAGGGTAGTCGCATTCGGTTCTGGCACGACCCTTGGAGTGGTCCTACTTCTTTGAAAGAGTTATATCTGGAACTGTTTGTCTGTGCTGTGGTTCAAGAAGTTTTGATTTCTAATATGATTTTATATGCACTAGATGGGGGAGGTACGAGTTGGAACTTACTTTTCCATTGTGAATTTAATGACTGGGAAACGGGGAGATTTTACTCTTTTTTTGAGAATGTTTTTGCCAAAATACCAAGGGGGGAGGGTGATGATGTTATGATTTGGCAATTGAATCGTAGTGGTATTTTTGATGTCCGCTCCTTTTATAATTCTTTATTAAAAGCCCCTTTTGCTTCTTTCCCTTGGCAGAGCATTTGGTGTATAAAGGTACCTAAAAGGGTGTCTTTCTTTTTATGGACTGCTGCTAGGGATGGGATTCTTACCATAGATAACCTTGTTAAGAAGAATTTGCCTCTTGTTAATTGGTGTTGTCTTTGTCGGTGTGATGAGGAAATTGTGGATCACCTTTTACTCCATTGTAAGTTTGCTCGTGCTTTGTGGAGTGAGGTTTTCCTTATGTTTGGGGTTTAGTGGGTGATACCGTATATAGTTGCCTCTCTTCTTTTTGCTTGGAGGAATTGGTTGGAGAATTATTCTTCAAATGTTTGGAATATGGTACTGGCGTGTCTTATGTGGTTAGTATGGAAGGAACGCAGTGCCCGAACTTTTGAGGACATTGAGAGACCTATTGAACTGTTGAAGACATCGGTAGCTAGGACTTTGTTTGAGTGGTCTCGTATTTGGGGCCTCACGCATTGTATTTCCTTGTCTGATTTCCTTATTTCTGTTAGATCTACTATTTGATTTGTTTGTTTTCTTTCTTTGCCATGTGTTTACAATTGTAATCACATTGCATTTTTGTTATCAATAAAACTTTTATTACCTATCAAAAAAAGAAAAAGAAAAAGAAAAAGTGAGATCCGGATTTTCTCTCTAGAACGTACTAAAAGTGATGGAAGATATTATGCCTTCTGTTGGTGAAAAGTCATTATTGAAAGTCTTCCATGCTAGTTCCTGTTGTGGTTTGAAACCTACTGCATGATGGTTCTGAATAATAACGATTGGGCTGTCTTGATAATTTAATGGTGTAATATCAATCACTTTTTTGTCTAGTGGAAAAACTTTTAGGAATATTTTGAGAAGGGGCATGCATAATGGATTTTTGAACTCATTTTGCTTGTAAAATGGAGACCACTAATATTGTACAGTTTTATTCATCACTTAATCAGTACATAATTTGAGCCATGGAAGCCTGACTACCTCCTTTTCTCCTGAATCTGTATGGTTTTAGGAACCACCGGCTAACTTGCGGTGTGGTTAGAGGTCTTTCGACTCTGTGTGTGTGTGTGTGTGAGAGAGAGAAAGAGAGAGAGGTAATAGTTCTTGGAGTTTTAAATATCTTCTCTTGTTTTTTTTATAGATTTATTCAGTGCTAGATTGTTCAGTCAGTTACTTGTGTGTGTATCTTTTTTGAATCAGTTAAATGTTGATAGTTATTGTTACTGATGGCTTCAATTTTGTTTGATTTTTTCAGAATAAATTGGTACAGCTTTTGGAGATAGCATTAGTTGATGGAGTGGATAAAGTATCTGAGACATTGCAGCCCTGCTCTATAAATAGCTTGGTAGACCTATTGCCAACGGTTGCTGATTGTTGTGGCATTGATTTGGATAATCATGTTAAATGCAGTCTTCAAGGTATCTCTGATATTGTGTACTCCATGATCTCTTGCAGTTGTTTTATCTCATTGTTTACATCGTAATATTGACATGCTTCTCATATGTTTGTCTGAAAAGGGACCAGTTGCTCTGTGGAAGAGAAACCAGTGGATCGGCTTCATATGACATTAGCTTCTGAGTGCATACAATCGGATAGGCAGACATCTGGATTCATTGCACATGCTTTCCACCAAAATTTGAACAAGTTTATTTTTCTGTCCCAGCATTGGGCTGTTGCTCATGTGGGATGCATTCGGCGTCTGGTATTGCTCTGCAAAGAATTGATTGCAATACCAGCTGTGTTTGACGAGAAGACAGCTGGTACAAATTTCAGCAAGAGACTCTCATTCAGTTTGAGGATTTTGAAGTTACTTGGAAGTCTTTCAAAGGACATTCCTTACGTTGAATATGATGTCCAATTGGTTCAGGCAGTTGCTTCTTTTGCTGATGTATTGCCAATTTTGTTTAGACCTGGATTTGAGTTTGTAAATAGCCATGCTGCTATTGATGGTAGTTTTGAGAGCCTGATTCTGTTGCTTTTGGAAGAGTTTCTTCAGCTTGTCCAAGTTGTTTTCTGCAATAGTAGCATTTTTCAGAATATTCAAGCATGTATAGTAGCTTCTATATTGGACAATTTGGATTCTACTGTGTGGAGATACAACAAGTCCACTGCTAACCTGAAGCCTCCGCTAGCTTTCTTCCCTCGCAGTGTTCTTTACATATTGAAACTTATTTATGATCTCAAGAGGCAAACACATCAGCCTCTCAATTGGGAGGAGTTTGAAAGAGTGCTTAGTGGCAGTTCTGCTGATCTGATTGATTCCCCTTATTGTTATGTTCATTTTGAGAAGGTTCCTTTACTTAAGAGGTACACAGTGGAAGAACTATTGAAAATGATATTCCCCTCATCAAAGCAGTGGGTGGACAATCTAATGCATCTTATTTTTTTTCTTCATTCTGAAGCAGTAAAATTAAGGCCAAAAGTGGAGCGATCATCTTCCAGTTGTGCAAAAACTATTTCCAACTCTGAATTGGAAAATGCAGTTTGCCAAGAGGATGAAGCCCTTTTTGGTGACCTTTTTTCTGAGAGTGGTCGTTCTGTAGGATCTACAGATGGATATGATCAACCACCTGTTGCTATCAATTCTAGCTCCAGCCATAGCAACACACCAATTCAAGCTGCTACAGAAATGTTGAGTTTTCTTGAATCGAGCATCTTCTCTCCGGAATGTTATACATCCATATACGAGGATGGCCGCAAACAAATCAGTAGGAGCCATATTGATATTTTGCTTTCCTTACTTATTTGTCAGGGCTGTTGTTCTGAAGATAGGACATCTGATAGCTGTGGCAGTTTACGTGAAGAGAGGAGAAATGGGAATATCCATGAACTTTGCTTTGAGCTGTTGCACAACCTTCTCACTCACCATGCTTTGTCTGATTCCCTTGAAGAGTACCTTGTTGAGAAAATTCTGAATGTTGAAAACGATATTTTTGTTTACAATGATCAGACTCTAACCTTGCTAGCTCGCACTCTTTTCTGTAGGGTGGGTTTGGCAGGTAGCCAGTTCAGAACCCAAATATACAGGGGATTTGTGTGTTTTGTTCTTGAGAAGGCAAAAGCTATTTCTTATAAATGTCCTAGCCTCAAGGAGCTTATTGGTACCCTTCCCTCTGTCTTTCATATTGAGATTCTTCTTATGGCATTCCACTTATCTTCCGAAGGAGAAAAGGCAACACTGGCAAACTTAATATTTTCTTCCCTCAGAGCAATTGAGGTTCCAACTTCGGGTTTTAACAGCACACAGTTTTCATGCTGGGCTTTACTAATTTCAAGGTTGATTTTAGTGCTTCGTCATATGATATTTTATCCACATACTTGTCCTCCATCATTGGTCCTGGATTTGCGATCCAAGTTGAGGGAAGCCCCCCATTCTGTTTCACATCTGCCTAATAACATGAATGATTATTTATCCTCTTGGGCATCAATTGCAGTAAATAGTTTGGTTGGTGCATGGATTGAAGAGCCTGTCATTAGTAGCTTGATCAATCAACTGATTGATATTTCAGCCCTTCCTACTTCACTATATCGGGATGATCAGGCCAAAGGTGGCTTATGCTTGAGTTGGAATGATATTTTCGCAACTTTCTCGTGGATTCTCGGGTCTTGGAAAGGTAAAAAAGCTGCAGCACCTGAAGAGCTTATTATTGAAAGATATGTTTTTGCACTTTGTTGGGATTTTCCTTCAGTGTGTA
The DNA here is from genome assembly GCA_028535165.1 of Quercus tomentella. Lineage (NCBI taxonomy): Eukaryota > Viridiplantae > Streptophyta > Magnoliopsida > Fagales > Fagaceae > Quercus > Quercus tomentella. Next base: position 61,212,541 of record JAPQVY010000155.1, on the reverse strand, counting down.
CTGCATCCGACAATCTGCTTCCATTTCGGACTGGCTCCCAGGCTCTGGACTTATCTGATATGGCACATTTCTTCTGCTTCACCCACTCATTTTTGGGGTGCAGTGATGCCTTTGACCGTCGCACTAGTTTCCCTGGAGTAGTAGTTGGCCTAATTCAGCACTTGCATGCCATGCACGTACCAGAGGGAATTGAGGAACTAGGCTGGGATTTCTTTAGGAATGGATCATGGTTGTCTTTGATACTTTCCATACTTAATGTTGGCATCTGGAGATATTGCATTAAGAATAAAATTCCTGGAGCAAGTCCATGGACAGAAAACACATCTAGGGACAATGAGTATATCACTCTTTCTGAAGACCTGATTTGCTCCATTGTTGAAGCTGGTCAAATTGAAATGCTGGTCGGGCTGCTGTCTTCTATGTTGGAAAGATATTTGCAGGCTCAACAGAAAGCTTTCCTAGCTACTGTTGATAATGATCAGAACAATGCTAATATGTTTTCACCTCTATTGCTTCTCAAGCATTCTGGATTTGACAAATGTTTTCAAGATGAGCTCCTTGAAAAGAGTTGCACCACTTCTTCCCAGCTGGACCCTGTTCTTGATATCTTATTGAAGTTGGATGCTGCCATTGATAAGAGAGCTGTCGGAAATTTATCCAGGGCCTATTGGGAATTTATGTTGCACGGTTTACCCTTTAGTCCTCAAACTGCTAGTGGAATTCTTATTTCTTGCATTCTTAGCATAAGAGGGATCATTTCCATTCTAGATGGGCTGCTCAGAATAAAAAATGCGAGAGAAAATATCCATCTGGAGACTGAACTACTTGGTCAAATTCTTGGTACAGTAATGACGGTCAGGTTTGATAGGATCTTTGGAAGCATTCATGGGATGTGTGAAGATATTTATCACATCTTAAATGTTGGTTTGGAAGTATTGGATTATTCCAACTTACTTCTAATAAAGCACATGGAGGGTTTTCTAAGGGACATCAATGCCAGAGGAGTAGGTGATAGCAGTATCCATGAATTGATAATTACCAAGGCTATTGATACAATTGATAGCCTTAAGAAAGACCCTTCAAAGTCTGCCATTTTCCAATTTTATGTTGGTGCGGAGGATGTGTCAGAGCAGGTGAAGGATCAGTATGGGTTGCAGCGTGGTGATTTGTTGGTTTTGATTGATTCACTGGATGATTGCTGCTCAGAATTAGTAAATGTGAAGGTTCTTTCCTTCTTTGTTGATCTATTATCAGGAGAGTTGTGTCCTGGTCTTAAAGAAAAGATACAAAATAAGTTCCTTGGCATGGATTCAGTTTGCCTGACCAAATGGTTGGAGAAAAGGCTTTTAGGTTGCGTAGTGGAAGCTTCAGGTGGGGTCAATAGTGCAAAAGGAAGTTCTGTTTCTCTCAGAGAGTCAACTATGAATTTTATTTTGTGCCTTGTATCCTCACCTTCTGAGTTGCAATCTAGTGAACTGCAAAGTCATTTTTTTGAAGCTGTGCTGGTTTCACTTGATACTGCATTTTTGCTATTTGATATTCATGTAGCCAAGTCCTATTTTCATCTTGTTGTTCAACTTTCAAGAGGAGAGACATCAATGAAATTGCTTTTGGAACGGGCCATAAAGCTGATGGAGAAGGTGGCTGGTGATGAACGTTTGCTTCCAGGGTTGAAGTTTTTGTTCAGTTTTCTTGGAACCATCTTGAGTGATTGTGGGTCTGGTAAGAATACTCCAGAAAGATCTGCTGGAAAGTCATTGTCTACCAATACTCATGGGGTGGGATCTGTGACTTCTAGGCTGGTGGGATCAAGTAAGAATTCCGAAACATTGGTTCTTTCAGCTAATCAAGAAGGGGGATCCACATCTATTGAATGTGATGCAACTTCTGTGGATGAAGATGAGGATGATGGAACTTCTGATGGTGAGGTGGCTAGCATAGACAAGGATGAGGATGAGGATAGTAACAGTGAAAGGGCCCTTGCTTCTAAAGTATGCACATTTACATCCAGTGGCAGCAATTTCATGGAACAGCATTGGTATTTTTGTTATACATGTGATCTGACTGTATCAAAAGGCTGCTGCTCTGTTTGTGCTAAAGTTTGCCATCGTGGTCACCGTGTTGTTTATTCTCGCTCAAGTCGCTTCTTTTGTGATTGTGGAGCTGGGGGTGTTAGGGGTAGCAACTGTCAGTGTTTGAAGCCTCGCAAATTCACTGGGAGTAGTGCTGCACCTGTGCGTGGTTCTAGTAATTTTCAGTCCTTCTTACCCTTTACCCAGGATGGAGATCAGCTGCCAGATAGTGATTCAGATTTTGATGAGGATGTTAATACAGATATTGATAACTCCCTCAGGTTATCAATTCCAAGAGAACTTCAAGATAGGATTCCACTGCTACTGGAGGAACTTGATATTGAGGGCCGGGTGCTTGGCCTTTGCTCTTCATTGTTGCCTTCTATAACTAGTAAAAGAGACTCCAGCCTTTCAAAAGATAAGAAAATTGTTTTGGGCGAGGATAAGGTGCTTTCTTATGGTGTTGATATCTTGCAATTGAAGAAGGCATATAAAAGTGGGTCACTAGACCTAAAAATAAAGGCAGATTATTCAAATGCCAAGGAACTTAAGTCACATTTAGCGAGTGGTTCTCTTGTCAAAACCTTGCTCAGTGTCAGTGTTCGAGGCCGACTTGCTGTTGGAGAAGGTGACAAAGTTGCTATCTTTGATGTTGGGCAGTTAATTGGACAAGCCACCATTGCACCTGTTACAGCAGACAAGACAAATGTTAAGCCCCTCTCAAAGAATGTTGTTCGCTTTGAGATTGTCCATCTTGCTTTTAATTCAGTCATAGAGAACTATCTCGCTGTAGCTGGTTATGAAGATTGCCAGGTCCTCACTGTGAACCCTCGTGGTGAAGTGACTGATCGTCTTGCCATTGAACTAGCCCTGCAAGGTGCATATATTAGGCGAGTAGATTGGGTTCCAGGTTCTCAGGTTCAGTTAATGGTGGTTACAAACAGGTTTGTCAAAATATACGATCTGTCTCAGGACAACATCAGTCCCATGCACTACTTCACATTGCAAGATGACATTATTGTAGATGCAACCCTTTATTTGGCTTCCCAGGGAAGGATGTTTCTTATTGTTCTTTCAGAATGTGGCAGCTTATTCAGGCTAGAGTTGTCAGTGGAAGGTAATGTTGGGGCCACGCCATTGAAGGAAATTATACATGTTCAGGACAAAGAAATTCTTGCCAAGGGCTCCTCTTTGTACTTTTCTTCATCATGTAAATTACTTTTCATATCTTATCAAGATGGCACAACCTTGATAGGTCGGCTGAGTTCCGATGCAACATCTCTTATTGAGATATCTTCGGTATATGAGGAGCAAGATGGTAAGCAGCGGCCTGCTGGACTTCATCGTTGGAAGGAGTTGCTGGCTGGAAGTGGGTTATTTGTTTGCTTCTCTAGTTTAAAATCAAATTCTGCACTTGCTGTGTCCATTGGGGCTCATGAATTAATTGCTCAAAACCTGCGGCATGCAGTGGGTTCAACCTCACCCATAGTTGGGATAACTGCCTACAAACCTTTATCCAAAGACAAAATCCACTGTCTTGTTCTACATGATGATGGCAGCCTGCAAATATACTCACATGTCCCTGTTGGAGTTGATGCCAGTGCAAATGCAACATCAGAGAAAGTTAAAAAATTGGGTTCTGGTATCCTAAGCAATAAGGCTTATGCTGGTGTAAATCCTGAATTCCCACTTGATTTTTTTGAGAAAACAGTGTTGATTACACCAGATGTGAAACTGGGCGGTGAGGCCATCAGAAATGGTGACTCTGAGTCTGCTAAGCAGACCTTGTTATCTGAGGATGGTTTTCTAGAAAGCCCTAATCCTACAGGCTTTAAGGTATTGTTTCTTTACGGTCTAACTATTGTGTTGTGTCTCTCCCCTCTTTCCATCTATGGTTCTGTCATTAGTTTTTCTCTCTCTGTTTGTAATTGTTTAAGAAAGATTTCCATTTCAAGCTCTCCTTTCTTTGAATAAAATATCTTATTTATAGAAAAAGGGTTTAAAGGGTATAAGAAAAGTGATCTACTTTCGGGTGATAAAAGATTTTGTTGATGTTCAAGCTAGTGCTGCAGGCTTTAAGATATTGTGTCTTTACGGTCTAACTATTGTGTTTTGTCTCTGCCCTCTTTCCATCTATGGTTCTGCCATTAGTCTCTCTCTCTGTTTGTAATATTTCAAGGAAGCTTTCCATTTCGAGCTCTCCTTTCTTTGAATAAAATATCTTATAGAGAAAGGTTTTAAAGGGTATAAGAGAAGTGATCTACTTTGGGGTTATAAAAGATTTTGCTGATGTTCAATGATCATGTAAACAACGACATGAACAATTATGTGTGCTGAAGGAGACAGAAGGAGAACACTCTGGAAACTTTACATAAATCAAATCATACAATATTCCATTAATCAACTTATAAATCTTCGAATATGGTGAAGGCTATTTGTATATTGTTGACTTTTGCTTAACCTAATAGGACCAAGGATCAAAATTTGACTACTAAATTATAGGCCTAAGAAATGCATTAAAAGATTCCCAGTACTAAGAAATTCTAGAATGATACTAAGAAACTCTAGAATAATCTAGACAGAACATAGTTAAGAGAATATCCTCCGTAAACATAAATTTATGAACGCAATAACTTATAAACCTAGTGACAAATTTAAAAACTGTTTAAGCTTAAGAAACTAATATTATAGGCTTCAAAAGCATATGTATGCTTCAACCGGACATCACATGATGGCCAATGACAGGAAAAGCTCTTGAGCTGCCAAAACTGAATAACACTCTAAAGGTAGCAACTTACCTTTCTTCCATGGCTGTATCAGGTGCTGCTTCAACTTCAGGTAAGAGGTCAACGATAATTGAAGAACCTGGGGGAAACCTGTGATATCATCAGAATCTTTGTGGAGGATTATTATTTATAAAAAATAAGTAGTTGTACAATATTTAGGGGTGGGATCATGTGCATGGTACGGGGTGGTCTTAGCCTGATTAATCTTGATCTTCCCTGAAGCTGACATAATTTTCAGAGCAAGATTTGCATCTTCTTTTATGTCCAGTGAGTGTCCTTTTTGGGGGAAGACAGTATAGTTGTTCACAAAATAGATTTACGTACCTGGCAACAAATTGAAAATATTTGTCAGCCTTGAATCTGAGACTGTCAAGCAGGTTGCCCAATTAACTTCCCAGGGTGTTCTTTTCTTTCAAAGTGCCTCTTGATTTGTTTTATTGGATACATTACCATCCAGAAGATCATGGTCAAGTATTTAAAAAAAAATTTTAATAAGTTAATCTAGTTTTATTGTCTTATACAAAATTTTTCCCCTTTTGATGTTTGTTAATATCTGTTAAACTAAAAAAAAAAAATGCATTTGAAAATATTTGTTATATGTTGATTGATTAATGTATCCTTGTCACATCCTATCTTTGATTTTCAACATTTGACATATCCCTGTCCATATTGTAATGTGGCCATATTAATGCTTCATATGTCTGGATAATGAGTTAATCGTAATCGTTATGATACTGAGCATATTGAGGGTAGACAGGATGGTTTGTCTTTTGCGTTCAGTTTATTATAGTGGTCACTCGGACATATCTTTTCCTGTTTGATTTATTTGCATTTTCTCTGCTCATGTAAACTTTTCTGATTGTATATTCTTGTTTTCACAGATAACCGTCTTCAATTCAAACCCTGATATAGTCATGGTTGGTTTTCGTGTGCATGTGGGTTATGCTTCAGCAAACCATATACCATCTGATATTACTATCTTCCAGAGGGTTGTTAAATTAGATGAGGGCATGCGTTCTTGGTATGATATACCATTTACAGTTGCTGAATCACTCCTTGCTGATGAGGAATTTACAATTTCTGTTGGACCAACCTTCGGTGGGTCTGCACTGCCTAGAATAGACTCACTTGACGTTTATGGTCGAGCTAAAGATGAATTTGGTTGGAAAGAGAAAATGGATGCAGTTTTGGATATGGAAGCTCGTGTGCTTGGTTCTAATGCCTCGCTTGCAGTATCAGGGAAAAAGCGCCGTTCAATGCAGTCTGCTCCTGTTCAGGAGCAGGTCATAGCAGATGGTCTTAAGCTTCTATCTAGATTTTATTCATTGTGTAAGTCACAAGAATGCTCAAGAGTTGAGGAAGTAAAACAGGAGCTGAGCAACCTCAAGTGCAAGAAGTTACTAGAAACCATATTTGAAAGTGACCGGGAACCCTTGTTGCAGGCTGCTGCTTGCCGTATCTTGCAGGCTGTATTCCCCAAAAAAGAGATATACTACCAAGTATATGCCTAATTTTGTTGTGTATTTGTTAACTATTATCCCCCGTTTTTTGGGTGTGCTTGTTAATTTTCTCTTATTTATATGCAAGTGAGCATTGTGCACTCACTAACTGAAGCTTCTTACTTAGGTTAAGGATACCATGCGTCTCCTTGGGGTGGTCAAATCAACCTCTGCACTTTCTTCAAGGCTTGGCACTGGTAGTACTGCAGGAAGGTGGATTATTGAAGAGTTTACAGCCCAGATGCGTGCAGTCTCTAAGATTGCGTTGCAGCGTCGGTCTAATTTGGCTACTTTTCTGGAGATGAATGGTATTTTCACATCCCCTAATTGGCAATAATATTAAATTTCGTCGAAGCGTTCCTTATGTATTCTTCTGTGCTTCTCCAGCATATTGTAGTGTCTTCAATATATTTTTTCTTACCTATCCCAAAAAAAAAGTATTCCTTTATGTTCCTGATTATGGTTATGATAAATATTACCTAAATTTAATATGGAAATTGAGGCTGGGCATGCTGTGCATTGAAGTTAATGGATTGCAGACCTTATAAAGGTGAACTGGTGAAGATTGTGGTTTACATGTAGTTCATCTTATAATTGTCATAGTGACATAGGACAAGGGAACGAAATCAGAAATAGAATTCCTGGATCAGGTCTGACAGTGCTTGGACAGGTTGTTTTTTAAGGAATTAGGGTTAGGGTTTGGTGGGGAAAATGCTGGAAAATAGTAAGGAATATAGGGTTCAGATGATAAAAAGGAAAAGCAGGTTTTGGGGATGAAAATAAGGGGAAACTCCAAAGTCTGGGTTGCTGTTCTAGGCTATGAATAGTAACCAGTGAACGGTGTTTTGACTCTTCATGGGGTATTTGGGTCTATTTGATGGATCAGTGGTTTAGGGTTTTAAAGTTTGGGATTTAGGTTTAAAAGGTGACAGAACAATTAGTTTTTACTAGGTTTCAAGTTGCTGGAAATTTGAGGACAAAAAGAAAAGTAATAAACTTTTAGTCATCACACCTATGATTCCTTGGCTCACACTTCAGAGAAGGTTGTGTCACACAAATCTCAAGCAAAACTTCATTATTTCTGATTTGGAGAAATTGTTTTTTTCTTGAATAGAAAGCATTAGTCCATATAAATAGACGACTTAATAATAAAACAAAAATACCCAATGGACTATTAGTACAGCCCATTCCTAGAAACCAAAAAATTACAAATTTGTCCTTGACGCCTTAAATAAAATAAAATTGAAATTGGCTTCTCATTGCTTGCGTCATTAAGTTATTAGATGGTTAGATTGATTGGTTTTTAATATAACATGTGAATCAGTTTTTATTTTGTTCTCTCTTTCAATTTTGTTTTGTAATTTTTTAGGTGGATATATATATATATATATATATATATATATATATATATGGGCTCTATTCCCCATCTCCATTCTACTTAGCGAAAGGAATGCTAGATCCTTTGAGGGATGCGAATGGTCATTGCTAGAGATTAAGTCTTTTTTCTTACATACTCTCCTTGATTGGAGTATAGCTTTGTCGCATTTTTCTTGTTTTTTTCCCTTCTTGTTTTGCTTGATCATTGTAATTTTGGTTCTTGATTTTTACCCATATAGTACATCCCCTATGTACTTGAGTTGGCTATTTTTTTATTAATAAAATTTTTTGTTGTCTATCAAAAAAAAAATCCCCATTCCATCTACGGTTTGTGTGACAATGTGGTGCCTTGGGGGGTCCTTTCAAAACTTTCCCCCGCCACAGTTTACCCTGCTTGAACATACAAACACCAATCACCACCACCATAATCCACCGCTCATTGCTAACACCACCACCCACTACACCCCACCACCCAAATCTACCATGCTCCATTATACCCAAGTCACCAAACACTTCAAAACTACTATTGACAACACCCATGTTCAAATTTGCATCAACATACCACTCTGTTGCCACCCCCAAGGCAAGAAAACTATTGTACACCGCTACATCACACCAATTGACATAATGCTCATTGAAAAATACTAAACCAAATGACAAATGAGTCCACTGAACCTAAAACAATAAAGAATCAAGACGACAAAAAGAATGAGGACGATCTCAGCAATGATGGTGGTCAATGCAATGAGTGATGGGGATGATTGGGGCGCAAACTAGAGAGACATAAAGGAGCCAAGGAAGGAAAGACGGGAGATTTATGGTGACTGTGGAAGGGCGGGCACATTCTCATAAGGTGAAAAGTTAGAGGGAGAGGGGAGGGGGTGGGGGGGGGGGGGGGTTAATGAACAAAGATGAAACCCTTGGGTTTTATTACTTAAAATAGATTAGTTTTACTATACTATATTTATATGTATAGAAAATTTTAAATATACCCAGGGTGGGATGGGGAGACTAAAACCATCCCTGCCCTGAATTTGTCTTGTGTTTTAATTCTATGACCTGTTCCTACACTGCCTAATGAGGAGTGATGCCAGGGATATTGCAAATTTTACTACATAAGCCTTACAAAGTGATGTGTCAACTTCAACTTCTAAACACAACAGCAAACAAAAAAAGGGAAGGAAGAAATTCATTTATTATGTTGTTGATGTGTCACCAATCACATTCATTGCCATGGGGTAGGTAGGGGGTGAGCAAAAATTGGAATCCCTAGGCACTAAAATTGAAAGCACCATTTATTTTCTGTGTTAATAAAAATTCAATTAGTTTGTTTATTGCTTTGTTGAGCTCTATGGTGCAAAGAGCAGTGATAATGATGCCAGTTTTTCAAATTCTATGACGTGGATATTGTGAACCATATAAGTCCTAAATGTTTATGTTAGGAAGTAGGCCAACAATATATATCAAGTGTGCCATGCTAAAGGTATTTATATCATTTCATGGTGCAATGACTCTATTTAACATTGGGTTTTTGGATCTTCATTGCTCATTTCATCTTCTTGTTTGTTTCTACCTCCTCCTTGAATGTTATATTGTGAAAAAGTTAAATGCGGCAACCCTAGGAATGTTAATGTTGTTTCTTGGTGTTACACATTTACCTGAAGGATTTTGGAGCATTGGTTTAGACAATTATGTTTATTCTTTTGTTAATTAATTTTGAAGGAGAAGAGTAGGTGAAAGTCTTTTAAGCTTAGTAGATGACAACCCTAAAAGTGTAAGCTCCAAGCCCATCCTAGAAGGAATACTATTGACTCTTAGGAAAGTTTTGGGACTCATAAACTATCATCCAACCATCCAGGGAGTTAAGATTTAATGGTCCGTTTGGATTGAGGGGGAGTAGAGTAGAGTGGAATTGGCTCAAAATTAGCCTATTTTCATCCAACTCTACTCTACTCCCCTCCACTCCCCCCCCTCTCAATCCAAACGAGCCCTAAAAGTACTCTTTTGGGGTTGAGCTTAGGGCTTTCACCTATAAGGCCCTATTCTACTCTTCTCCTATGAAATTAATGAGACATGTTTATTCAGTTTGATTTGTTGTTTACATTCCAGAGTTTTGCCGTGGCTATTGCTTCCATTATGTCTAATTGATCAATCAGCAGCATTGTGCCATGAAAGTGTAGAGAGATGTTTGTTTATTGATTTGTTCTGTATTAATATAAGCTGCCATTCCTCTGATATAGGTTCTGAAGTGGTGGATGGGCTTATGCAAGTCCTATGGGGAATTTTGGAATTAGAGCAGCCTGACACACAAACTATGAACAATATTGTTATATCTTCCGTGGAACTCATTTATTGTTATGCTGAATGCCTCACTTTACATGGGAAGGATACAGGATGCTCTGTGGCACCTGCTGTTGTTTTACTCAAGCAACTTCTGTTTTCCCCCAATGACGCAGTTCAGACTTCCAGCAGGTACTTATATATTTTTTTTTCTGCTTTATTTGGAATCTGAATGGAGTTTTGTTTGTCAGATCCTTATTTATACTTGCTTTGTTTTTTCAGCCTAGCTATATCTTCAAGGTTGCTCCAGGTTCCATTTCCAAAGCAAACCATGTTAGCTACAGATGATGCGGTGGAAAATACTGTGTCTGCTCCTGTGCCTTCTGACACAACTGGTGTAAATACCCAAGTCATGATTGAAGAAGATTCCATCACTTCATCTGTTCAATACTGTTGTGATGGCTGCTCCACTGTTCCTATACTTAGGCGAAGATGGCATTGTACTATTTGTCCTGATTTTGATTTATGTGAGGCATGTTATGAAGTATTAGATGCAGACCGGCTTCCCCCACCACATTCTAGAGATCATCCTATGACAGCAATTCCAATTGAAATTGAATCAATTGGAGGAGATGGCAATGAATTTCACTTCACACCAGATGATGCAGGTGATACAAGCTTGCTGCCAGCCACTGCAGATGCCAGCATGCAGAATTCTGCTCCATCAATCCATGTGTTGGAGCCCAGTGAATCTGGAGAGTTTTCTACTTCAGTGACTGACCCAGTTTCAATTTCTGCTTCGAAACGGGCTGTAAATTCTTTGCTTCTTTCTGAGCTTCTTGAACAGTTGAAAGGATGGATGGAGACAACCTCTGGGGTTCGGGCAATCCCTGTAATGCAACTCTTCTACAGACTATCATCTGCTGTGGGTGGACCTTTTATAGACAGTTCAAAGCCGAAAAGCTTGGATCTAGAGAAATTAATTAAATGGTTTTTGGATGAGATTAATCTCAACAAACCTTTTAATGCCAAAACCCGCTCTTCTTTTGGGGAAGTGGAAATCCTCATCTTCATGTTCTTCACGTTGATGCTTCGGAACTGGCACCAGCCCGGAAGTGATAATTCCACTCAAAAATCAGCTGGAACTGTAGAAACAAATGACAAGAGTGTTATCCAGATTCCGCCCTCCACTTCAGCTGCTACTCAGTCTTCTTTGGATGATCAGGACAAAGATGATTTCATTTCCCAGCTGCTTCGAGCCTGCGATTCTCTTAGACAACAAGGTTTTATCAGTTATTTAATGGATATACTGCAGCAGCTTGTGCATGTATTTAAGTCTCCTCCTGTTAATCATGATGGTGCACATGGTTTGGGCCCTGGTTCTGGCTGTGGGTCTTTACTAACAGTACGAAGAGATCTACCTGCAGGTAATTTTTCTCCGTTCTTTTCGGATTCATATGCTAAAGCCCATCGGACAGATATCTTTATGGACTACCACAGACTATTGTTAGAGAATGCTTTCCGACTTGTATACACTTTGGTTCGCCCTGAAAAACAAGACAAGAGTGGTGAGAGAGAGAAGGTTTACAAGACTTCATACAGTAAGGATTTGAAGCTGGATGGATATCAGGATGTTCTCTGCAGTTACATGAACAATCCCCATACAACGTTTGTAAGAAGATACGCAAGGAGGCTTTTCCTGCATCTATGTGGAAGCAAAACTACCTATTACAGTGTTAGAGACTCTTGGCAATTCTCCAGTGAAGTTAAGAAACTTTTCAAACACATAAATAAATCTGGTGGTTTTCAAAAGCCTGTCTCTTATGAGAGAAGTGTTAAGATTGTGAAGTGCCTATCTACTATGGCTGAAGTAGCTGGTGCACGGCCTCGGAACTGGCAGAAATACTGTTTGAGGCATGGAGATGTTTTACCCTTCCTGATGAATGGAATATTTTATTTCGGGGAGGAGTCTGTTGTTCATACTCTTAAACTTCTAAATTTGGCCTTCTATACAGGAAAGGATATTGGCCACTCTTTACAGAAAACTGAAGCAGACTCTGGAATAGGTTCAAACAAATCAGGCACTCAATCTTTGGATTCAAAGAAGAAAAAGAAAGGTGAAGATGGAATTGAATCTGGTTCAGAGAAGTCCTATTTAGATATGGAGGCAGCGATTGATATCTTCACTGACAAGGGTAGTGATGTCTTGAGACAATTTATTGATAGTTTTCTACTGGAATGGAATTCGAGCTCTGTGCGTGCAGAGGCCAAGTATGTTCTTTTTGGTGTTTGGCATCATGGAAAGCAGTCATTCAAGGAAACCTTGTTAACAACTCTCCTACAGAAATTCAAATTCCTGCCAATGTTTGGTCAGAATATCGTTGAGTACACGGAACTTGTCACATGGTTGCTGGGAAAAGTCCCTGATATTAGCTCAAAGCAACAAAGTACTGAACTTGTGGATCGGTGCTTGACCCCTGATGTTATTAGATGCATCTTTGAAACACTTCATTCTCAAAATGAACTATTAGCTAATCATCCAAATTCCCGCATATACAACACTTTAAGTGGTTTAGTGGAATTTGATGGATACTATCTTGAGAGTGAACCTTGTGTTGCCTGCAGTTCACCTGAGGTACCATATAGCAGGATGAAGCTAGAAAGTCTGAAATCTGAAACAAAGTTTACTGACAACCGAATCATTGTGAAATGCACAGGGAGTTACACAATCCAGACTGTGACTATGAATGTTCATGATGCACGCAAATCTAAATCAGTAAAAGTTTTAAACCTCTACTACAATAATAGGCCTGTGGCTGACTTGTCAGAATTGAAAAATAATTGGGCACTATGGAAGCGTGCAAAGAGTTGTCATCTTGCTTTCAATCAGACTGAGCTAAAAGTAGAGTTCCCCATTCCAATCACTGCTTGTAACTTCATGATTGAGCTGGATTCTTTCTATGAAAATCTACAGGCCTTATCCCTTGAACCATTGCAATGCCCACGTTGCAGTCGACCAGTCACTGATAAGCATGGGATATGTAGCAATTGCCACGAGAATGCATATCAATGCAGGCAATGCCGAAACATCAATTATGAGAATCTGGATTCTTTTCTTTGCAATGAGTGTGGTTACAGCAAATATGGAAGGTTTGAGTTCAATTTCATGGCAAAGCCCAGTTTTACATTTGATAATATGGAGAATGATGAAGATATGAAGAGAAATTTAGCAGCTATAGAATCTGAATCAGAAAATGCTCATAGGAGATATCAGCAACTCTTGGGTTTTAAGAAGCCCCTACTCAAGATTGTATCAAGTATTGGTGAGAATGAGATGGACTCACAACAGAAGGACTCTGTGCAGCAAATGATGGTCTCTTTGCCTGGGCCTTCATGTAAGATAAACCGTAAAATTGCTCTTCTTGGTGTCCTGTATGGTGAGAAGTGCAAAGCAGCTTTTGATTCTGTTAGTAAAAGTGTTCAGACGCTGCAAGGGTTACGCCGGGTATTGATGAGTTATTTGCACCAGAAACATTCTGATAATGGAGTTGCTGCTTCAAGATTTGTGGTATCCAGGTCTCCAAATAATTGCTATGGCTGTGCAACTACTTTTGTGACCCAGTGCCTTGAATTATTGCAGGTGCTATCAAAGCATCCAAATTCTAAGAAACAACTTGTTTCATCTGGCATCTTATCTGAGTTATTTGAAAATAACATTCATCAAGGTCCTAAGACTGCCCGCGTCCAAGCTAGGGCAGTACTTTGTGCTTTCTCTGAGGGTGATGTTAGTGCAGTGACTGAGTTGAACAGTCTGATGCAGAAGAAAGTCATGTACTGCCTTGAACATCATCGTTCCATGGATATTGCTCTGGCTACCCGTGAAGAGCTGTTATTGCTTTCGGAAGTGTGTTCTCTGGCTGATGAATTCTGGGAATCAAGGTTACGTGTTGTTTTTCAACTGTTATTTTCTTCCATTAAATTGGGTGCCAAGCATCCTGCCATCTCTGAGCATGTTATTCTTCCTTGTCTGAGGATTATATCTCAGGCATGTACTCCTCCAAAACCTGACACAGCAGACAAAGATCAAGGTGTTGCAAAATCTGCTCCTGTTTCACAGACTAAGGATGAAAGTAACTCTAATGTTTCAGGATCTTTGAGTGGTGTTTTCAGTGGGAGCAAGTCTCAGCCAGAGTCATTGGAAAGGAACTGGGATGCTTCCCAGAAGACTCAAGATATTCAATTACTGAGCTATTCTGAGTGGGAGAAGGGAGCATCTTATCTCGATTTTGTTAGAAGGCAGTACAAGGTGTCTCAAGCAGTCAAGGGTGCCAGCCAAAGGTCTCGTCCCCAAAGACATGATTTCCTAGCTCTTAAATATGCATTAAGGTGGAAGCGGCATGCTTGTAAGACAGCAAAGAGTGACTTATCAGCATTTGAACTCGGGTCATGGGTTACAGAACTTGTTTTGAGTGCTTGCTCTCAATCAATAAGGTCTGAAATGTGCATGCTGATAAGTTTGCTCTGTGCCCAAAGCGCATCAAGGCGATTTCGGTTGTTGAACTTGCTAGTGTCTCTATTACCGGCAACACTCTCTGCTGGTGAAAGTGCTGCAGAGTATTTTGAGTTGCTTTTCAAGATGATAGAGTCGGAAGATGCTCGTCTGTTTTTGACTGTGCGGGGATGTCTACGTACAATATGTAAATTAATTACCCAAGAAGTGGCCGATATAGAGTCTCTGGAAAGGAGCCTGCATATTGACATTTCACAGGGATTTATCCTTCACAAGCTGATAGAGCTCCTTGGAAAATTTTTAGAGGTTCCCAATATCAGATCCAGGTATTATATGGATTTTGCTAATATGTCTTCCATACTTTTTTTTTTTGATAAACTTGTTTACTTTTTCACATCTAATACAATTTGATCTTGTGCCAGATTCATGCAAGATAATCTGCTCTCTGAAATCCTTGAAGCACTTATTGTCATCCGTGGCTTGATAGTGCAAAAGACAAAGTTGATTAGTGATTGCAACCGGCTCTTAAAAGATCTTTTAGATAGTCTTCTGCTTGAAAGCAGTGAAAATAGACGGCAGTTTATCCGGGCCTGTATCTGTGGTTTGCAAATTCATGGAGAGGAGCGAAAAGGAAGAAATTCTCTGGTATGGATGACATAATCTACTCTGTTTATTATCCTCTTTTTCTGCTTATAATTTTCTTTATCGTCTTTGATCAGTTACCAAAGACGTCAAAATCATTAAAGTTATGCCTGTTTTGGATCTATTTTTGAACTTAATTTTCTGCTTGTATTCTGTCTTGATACAGATAAATTACTTAGTGGATGAGTGATGTATAATTGTATAGATTTACAACTTTAGGTTTTGTACTTCTATTTTATTTTAATTTTTTTTAATCTAAGTATGTTGAGATGCAATTTCCTTTAATAAATTGTATTCACCTGTTTGTGCAGTTTATCTTAGAGCAGCTCTGCAATCTGATCTGCCCATCGAAACCAGAGCCTGTATATCTTTTGGTTCTTAACAAGGCACACACGCAGGAAGAATTCATCAGGGGATCAATGACTAAAAATCCTTATTCCAGTGCAGAGATTGGTCCATTGATGCGTGATGTTAAGAATAAAATTTGCCATCAGTTGGATCTCTTGGGTCTTCTTGAAGATGATTATGGCATGGAGTTGCTAGTTGCTGGGAATATCATCTCTCTTGATTTGAGCATTGCTCAAGTTTATGAGCAAGTATGGAGGAAATCAAATCAATCTTCAAGCACTTTGGCTAATTCTACCTTGTTATCTACAACTGCTGCTACTTCAGCCAGAGATTGTCCACCTATGACTGTGACTTACCGTCTTCAGGTTTGTTGATACTATTTCTTTTAAATTTATAATTTTTTTCTCAGTAAATAGTTTTGTTTAATAACAATTGTGGTTCCAAAAGAACAGAAGAAATTGCTTTATACCTTTTTTCTATGTACCGTTTGGTTGCATATGGTGTCTATTCATGGAATCTGTCTTGAGATCCATATGGTGAATTTTCTATTCACGCCGTCCATTTGAGCTCAGTTTATTAGTGAAGTATTGTGTATGAGGATGGTAAAGTTGAAGTGTTTGTGTCCATTATTGTTGAAGGTGTGCATAAAAATTAGTTGGTTGTTTCTTTTGTTGTTGTTGTTGTTTCTTTTCTTGTGAGGGGAATGCAACATTTCGTGGTGGTATTATTGGCAGGGATTAGATGGTGAAGCAACTGAGCCTATGATTAAAGAATTGGAGGAAGATAGGGAGGAGTCGCAAGATCCTGAGGTTGAATTTGCAATAGCAGGTGCAGTACGTGAATATGGTGGACTTGAAATTATTTTGGGCATGATCCAGGTGTGTAGGCTACTTCTTTAAATGATTGATCTATTTCCCTCTTGCTGATGAAGAATTTTCTTTTAGCAATCATTCAAAATTATATTACCAGGTTCATTTTTCTTTGGGCACACCATGGAATTTTTGGCAGAAGAAATAGAAATTGCAAAAGATTTCAAGAAAATTGATCACATTACGTTTTTATGAACATTCCATTTCATGTCAATTTCGGAATAATATGTAACATTTGTTCTAGTGGCATAGCAACATTTGTTTTATTCTTTAAGTTTACTAATGGTTTCTAGTGCCCTTTGGATTGGTGATGCATTTTTGGAGTATTTTCTGAAAGTTTGCAATTGTAATTGGGTGACTTTGGGTTTATGAATTATATTTATCTGAATCCATATGTCTATTTTCTATTTATAATAGAAACAATGGCCTGTTTCATTTTGTCTCAGAGAATAGTTTTAAAAACTAGTTTCCAAGAAGAGGAAGAAAACTTAATTGTTTTTCAATGGTTTTGTTTTTCCTGAACTGAAAAACAGAAAACAGTTTCAGGAAACACAATTTTGGTGTAATCAAAGCCATTTCGAGTTATGGTTTTAAAAAAAACTAAAAACAAAAATCACCTTCCATATCTCATTTTCTTATATAAAATAAAAATTAAACACAAACAAGCCTGGCTTTGTTTTTCCTAAAAAGCAGAAAACTGTATCAGGAAACACCATTTTGTTGTAACAAAAAGCCATTTTGAGTTACAATTTCAAAAAATCAAAACAAAAAATGCCTTCCATATCTCTGTTTCTCTTTTAAAATAGAAATTAAACCAAAGAAGCCAGGTTTCCAAGAGATAAGGAATTTTCCATTTTGAGGTTATGCACTCATGCCGTGTTATAAATGCATATATTTATCTAAATGATTATAGCATATCTTTTACTGTTTATATAAATTTCCTCAGTTATTTCTGTACCCTGAATGTTTATTTTGTGCTTCTAGTCATTCTCTTATATGATTTTAATAGCCATGCCATGCCATTTGACCTGATCGAATTGTCACTTAAAGAAATGGCATATATACTTCGGAATTTTTTTTTTCCCCATTTCAGTTGCTTATAAAGGCTTTGCTTTGTTATGCAAGGGAAGGCTATTTCTGATTATTATTATTTATTAATCCATCTGACTTTTGTTTTGAATGTTCAGCGTTTGCGAGATGATTTCAAGTCCAATCAAGAGCAGTTGGTTGCAGTTCTTAATCTCCTCATGCACTGTTGCAAAATCAGAGAGAACAGGCGTGCCTTGTTGAGACTAGGAGCTTTAGGCATACTTCTTGAAGCATCAAGGCGGGCCTTCTTTGTGGATGCCATGGAGCCAGCCGAAGGCATTCTTCTGATTGTGGAAAGTCTGACTATGGAAGCAAATGAAAGCGAAAACATTAGCATTTCACAAAGTGCTCTTACTGTCACCAGCGAAGAAACTGGCACAGATGAGCAGGCCAAGAAAATAGTTCTCATGTTCTTGGAACGACTATCACATCCTTTGGGCCTTAAGAAATCAAACAAACAGCAAAGGAACACTGAGATGGTCGCACGAATTTTGCCTTACTTGACATATGGTGAACCTGCTGCAATGGAAGCACTGATCCAGCATTTTAGCCCTTACTTGCAAGACTGGGGTGAATTTGACCAGTTGGAGAAACAACACCAAGACAATCCTAAAGATGAGAGCCTTGCTCAGCAAGCTGCCAAGCAGAGATTTTCCCTGGAAAATTTTGTTAGAGTTTCAGAGTCACTTAAGACAAGTTCCTGTGGAGAGAGACTAAAGGACATTATCCTAGAGAAGGGTATAACCAGTGTTGCAATTAGACATCTGAGCAATAGTTTTGCGGTTTCAGGGCAGGCTGGCTTTAAATCCAGTGCAGAATGGGCAATAGGTTTAAAACTGCCTTCTGTGCCGCTTATATTGTCTATGCTGACAGGCTTGTCAATGGGGCATTTGGCCACCCAAAGGTGTATTGATGAGGGTGGAATCTTACCCCTGCTTCATGCTTTGGAAGGAGTCTCTGGAGAAAATGAAATTGGGGCAAGGGCTGAAAACTTGCTAGACACACTATCTAATAAAGAGGGAAAGGGAGATGGGTTCTTGGAGGAGAAGGTGTGTAGGTTGCGGCATGCAACTCGGGATGAAATGAGGCGTCGAGCTTTGAGGAAGAGAGAGGAGATGCTTCAGGTACATTTCCACTGAACCCTGTGCTGCATAGCAGACTTACCTATCTATGCTAATAAAATTGGGGCTGGTTATTATTGTAGCAGTTTTTTTATTTGCTTTTCAATACCAAGAAAAAGTATATGGGTGTGATGTAGGACAACATCTGAATTCTGCAACTCCTACTTCTATTTTGGGGAATTAGGGTTAAGGTTTGATGTTGAAAATAGCAGGTTCAGATAGGGTTGGTAATGGGAAGTTTGAAGAATAGGATTTAGGGTTTGATAAGCTTATAGGGATGTTTGCAAATCTGATTTGATCTAATATTTGGATCAATCACAGAGAAGTAGAACTGAAAAAATAGATTAAAGGGAAGAAAGTAGAAGATAAAGTTATTTGCTGATGCATGTTTGTACATTTAAAAGATAAAATAGACAATGATTATCTATATATGGAGGGATAATGTTTATTTAGGTTAGTAAGTGAAACTCTCAGGAGTGCAAAATTTATACATTATTTAGTTTTGGTTGGTGAAATTCTCCATTTTTTTTTCTTTGACATTGCCATCCACTGTTTCCCTAGTATTGAGGCCTTTGAGGCCAAGGAAACAAAATATGATACATAATACATTCTCCATATTGATGTTTCTTCCTAGAAAATGAAGAAATAATGGTGGGAACGTCTATTTGGTAAATGGAACAGGGACTTGGAATGCGACAGGAACTAGCTTCAGATGGCGGTGAGCGTATTGTTGTTGCTCGACCAATTCTTGAAGGTCTGGAAGATGTGGAGGAGGAGGAAGATGGGTTGGCATGCATGGTGTGCCGAGAGGGCTACAGTTTGAGGCCTACTGATTTGCTGGGTGTGTACTCCTACAGTAAGCGGGTGAACCTAGGTGTTGGCCCTTCAGGAGGTGCACGTGGGGAATATGTCTACACAACTGTGAGTTACTTTAATATCATTCATTTCCAATGCCATCAGGAGGCCAAAAGAGCAGATGCAGCTCTGAAGAATCCTAAGAAAGAGTGGGAAGGTGCAACCCTCAGAAATAATGAATCTCTTTGTAATTCATTATTCCCTGTGAGAGGTCCTTCGGTTCCACCACAACAGTATAATCGCCATGTTGACCAGTATTGGGAAAACCTCAATGCTCTTGGACGTGCTGATGGAAGCAGGCTTCGACTGTTGACATACGACATTGTTCTGGTAGATAACTTTCTTTTACTTTTCTTCTACTCTTTTTATTTATTTATTTATATATTGTATTTGGATGACTGAGTTAAGGTTCTGCTTTTGAGTAATCTTTGAAGTACATACAAATACCCCTAAGTTGAAGATTGATCCTGTCAAAGATTTCCTCTTGATATTATTTATGGCTGAAACAAATTATTGGATGGTAAATAATGCCTAATAAGGTTTTGTTGAGAACTTTTTTATATATGTAATAATGCCATTTGTGGTGGGTCACATATTGATTTGAATGAGTCATGTATTATTCTTTCATCAGTAATTCCTTTCTAACTTTTGTGGTTCTGTCACTTTAATATTTGGCTTTTTACCTTCCTGTACCTGATGTTCATGAATTTTCTGTCATGTAGATGCTTGCTCGATTTGCAACAGGGGCATCATTCAGTGCAGAAAGCAGAGGTGGAGGAAGGGAAAGCAACTCCAGATTTCTTCCTTTCATGATCCAAATGGCTCGTTACCTTCTTGATCAGGGAAATCCTTGTCAGCGCCGTAGCATGGCCAAAGCTGTCTCAGCATATTTAACCTCTTCCACTACAGATTCCCGGCCCTCCACACCATCCGGAACACAACCTTCTGCGGGGACTGAAGAAACTGTACAATTTATGATGGTGAATTCACTTCTCTCAGAGTCCTATGAATCATGGTTGCAGCACCGATGCGCCTTCTTGCAGCGTGGAATTTATCATGCATACATGCAGCACACTCACGGCCGGTCAGCGGCTCGTGGATCATCCAATTCAGCAAAAGTAGAACCTGGAAGCTCTATTAGAAGCCCTACCCCTGAATCAGAGGGTGCTGATGATCTATTGTCTATCATCCGACCAATGCTTGTCTACACTGGTTTAATTGAGCAGCTGCAGCATTTCTTCAAAGTTAAAAAATCAGCAAATGTGGCATCTGTAAAAGCAGAAGGAACTACTGCATCATTAGAAGGGGACGATGAAAGTGGAAGTGTAGAAGCTTGGGAGATTGTGATGAAAGAGAGACTATTGAATGTGAAGGAGATGGTAGGGTTTTCTAAGGAATGGCTCTCGTGGCTCGATGACATAAATTCTGCTACTGATTTGCAGGAGGCCTTTGACGTCATCGGCGTTTTAGCTGATGTGTTATCTGGTGGAGTTACGCAGTGTGAGGATTTTGTGCATGCTGCGATAAATGCGGGGAAAAGCTGATGATCATTCTGAATCAGGGGCATTATGTGTATTTTTAGTTCAAAATTCTAGTTACAGACTTCCTTATTTTGATATGTGAATGAATGTGATAATGATGTATGCCTGTTCTGTCCCCATGAGTGAAGGGGTGAGAACTTAATATTATGTCTTGTTTGAGTCTGTAACACATACGCTCCTTTAGGTAATGAAATTTGCTTTCCCCAAAGAAATGTCTCGTGGTGTCTTGAATCAAATTCATCAGTCTGCATATACAGCACATCGTACTTAAGTTCAAGTATCTTTACGAGCGAGACATTATATGAGAGAAACGTCTGAATATATACTTGCCTATTAAAAGATTCTAAAAAGTGAATTTAACAACACAATGTAATTGTTCAAGCTAATTAAATAATTGAGAAAATGGAAACTGATTGTTGAACAAAATAATAAAACAATGAAAAAGATAATAACAATGGAAACTGGAGTGGCATACACAGTAGCACAAGGGAATAGCCGAATAACTAAGTCGATATGATGGGTATATTGTCTTTCATAAAAGCTTGCTCACCATCCGTTGGCCACTTCTGGCTAATGTTCTTTCGCTCCCTCTTGGCTAATGTTCTTTCATTCCCTCCATTGAATTTGAATTTTAAATTTGGATGCTTGAAGGCTCAATTCTGAAAGCTCAATTCTAAAATTTCTATGGATGTGTGTTGTGGGTAAAGAGAACAAAAATTATATAAATCTAAGTAAGCAAGTATAAATGCCTTATCTATTTGCTTCTCTTTAACTTTTTGCGTATACTTATTTCTCTTTTAACTTTCTTTTTTGGTGTGTGTGAAAAGATTCTCTTTTAATTTTCTCTTTTGATGCGTGTGAAGAGATTAGGAAAAAAAAAAGTATATAAATTTAAGCAAGCAAGCATAAGTTTCTTACTTTTCTTTATCTTTTGTTTTCTTTTGTGTTGGAAAATGTTTATATTTTGGCACAATGTCATGATCATAATTTGATGAAATAATAAGGAACATATTTCAACTTTGAAATGTAACACACCCTAGTCCTATATATTGTGTAACATATCCTATAAAGGAGTAAAGAATCTCATAAATCAATGAAAAAAAAATAGAGGCTAGACATGTTAAATTTAAATAATGATAAAAAGGTTAGGAAGAAGTTTAGACATGTATAAAACTATATATATATATATATATAGAGAGAGAGAGAGAGAGAGAGAGAGAGAGAGGTATATAAATCTAAGCAAGCAAGCAAGCATAAATGCCTTGCGTACTTGCTTTTATTTAACTTTCTCTTTTGTTTTCTTATGTATTAGAGAATGTTTTTCTTTTTTGGTACAATGATATGATCATAAATTAATCAAAAGTGACAACTGAAATGAGAACACATTACCATCTAGGTATGGATAATCTTAATCTCAATACCCTCCAACATTCAAACCTTGGAATAAACATAAACACAGACAAAAATGCCTGAAATATTGAGATAATATTCATATGGAAGTTCAATCAATTTTACTTTTAGATAGGTAAGTTGCACACTAATCTGATTGGCTTTGATCTCACTACCACATATCCTTCACCTTATTCTTGCTGGAAATGTGATGCCATCAGACTAGATAGAGCTCATTGGCACACTGGAGACAGCCTCAATCAAGCCACCAAGTGATTGGAATTTTTTGTGATCTATAATCTATGGCTATCAGTCCCTAAGAACTGCTAGATTAACCGTACCATATATCAAAACACAGATCAGCAGGTATTTAAGACTTTTCCATTGCCTAAAAAACTATGGCGATTGTAAAGGCGTTCTAAAAATTGAAGAAAGATATTACTTAGTAAATTTAACAACGCGATTTAATTGTCCAAATTAATTAAATAATTGTGAATTCGGTCAATCAATACCTTCAAAATTATAACTATATTATTCTTAACAATTTATATTTAATTATTATTGTAGTTGAGACAAGTTTTTCGGATAGATTTTTTTTTTTTTAATTGAATGTTGAACAAAACAGTAAAAAAGAAAAAAAAAAAACTGATTGTTGAACAAAATAATAAAACAATAAAAAAATAATAATAATGGGAAGTTGGAAACTGGAGTGGCATGCACAGTAGCAAAAGGGAGTAACCGAATGAGTAAATCCATGAGTATATCGTCTTTCAAAAAAGCTTGCTCACTATGGCCACTTCTGGCTAATGTTCTTTCACCCCCTCCGTAGAATTTCAATTTCGAATTTGGATCGAATGCTTGAAAATTTCAATCCTAAAACTACTATGGATGTGTATTGTGTGTGTAAAGAGAACAATATATATATATATATATACACACACACATATATAGATATATATATATATATATATATATATATATATATATATTTAAATAAGTGCCTTATTTACTTGCCCCTCTTTAACTTTTTACGCACACTTGTTTCTCTTTGACTTTTTCTTTCAGTGTGTGTTGAAGAGATTCTCTTTAAGTTTCTCTTTTGGTGTGTGTGAAGATATTAGAGAAAACAAAACAAAAAGTATATAAATCTAAGTAAGCAAGCAAGCATAAGTTCCTTGCCTACTTGCTTCTCTTTAACTTTCTCTTTTGTTTTCTTTTGTGTTAGAAAAGGTTTTTCTTTTGGCACAATGTTATGATCATACTTTGATGAAATAATAAGGAATATATTTGAACCTTAAAATGTAATATACTCTAGTCCTACATATTGTGTAAGCAATCTTAAGTGTGCATAACCTAGATATAGAGGAGTAAAGAATCTCATAATTCAATGAGAAAATAAAATACTAGTATGGACATGTTAAATTAAAAAATTCTACACATGTATAAAAGTCATAAAACTATATATATATATATATATATATATATAGAGAGAGAGAGAGAGAGAGAGAGAGAGAGAGAGGGAGAGAGAGAGAGAGAGAGAAGTATATAAATCTAAGTAAACAAGCACAAGTGTCTTGCTTTTATTTAACTTTCCCTTTTGTTTTCTTTTATATTAGAGAATATTTTTCTTTTTTGGCATAATGGCGTGATAAAAAATTGACAAAATTATAAGGAACCTATTTCAACCTCAAAAAGTAATTACTCTAAGTCCTATATATAGCATAAGTATTACATGAGCTACTGAGCTTAATTTTAAGAAAATTGAAAATTGGGCTAACTTGGAAGCCTCCCAAAGAGTGTTTGGAAGTCAAATTTGGATTTTTTTTTACCCCTGTAAGTACTGATGGCTACTTCTGCAACTTCACTCAATTTGTGTGTGTTTCCTATTAATGTTCATAAATAATTGATTGGTTTGCTCACTTAAAATTTGTCACGTAGATGCAGTAATTTTGGGAGTTTGGTAACAAGTGGTCCATTTCCCATTGTTGAGCGTTTTCCCAGTTATTAAGCTATTGACTTGCATTGATTCGTGAGGTATATTATTGCTAAACGAGGTTGGGTTTATGTTAATTCCTAAATATTAATGACATCTTTCACCATGATTCTTAACAATTTATAATAATAAGCCTCGCTCTCAAATAAATGGTCAACAATCTATAATCTATGGCTATCAGTCCCTAAGAGCTGCTTGATTAACCGTACCATATATCAACACAGATCAGATATTAAAGACTTTGCAATTGCCTAAAATGAAAACTGATTGTTGAACAAAATAATAATAATGGAAACTGAAGTGGCATGCACAGTAGCACAAGGGAATAACCGAATATAAGTGGATGAGTCTATCGTGTTTCGTAAAGCTTGCTCACTATCCGTTGGTCATTTCTGGCTAATGTTCTTTCACTCCCTCCATAGAATTTGAATTTCAAATTTGGATGGAATGCTCTAAAATCTCAATTCTAAAACTTATATGGATGTTTGTTGTGTGAGCAAAAAGAACAAAAAGTATATAAATGTAAGTAAGTAAGCATAAGTGCCTTGTCCAAATGGTTTTCTTTAACTTTTTTCGCGTACTTATTTTTTTTTTAACTTTCTTTTTTGGTGTGCATGAAGAGATTCTCTTTTAACTTTCACTTTTGATGTGTGTGAAGATATTAGAGAAAACAGACAAAAAGTATATAAATCTAAGTAAGCAAGCAAGCATAAGTTCCTTGCTTACTTGCTTCTCTTTAACTTTCTCTTTTGTTTTCTTTTGTGTTGGAGAATGTTTTTCTTTTGACACAATGTTATGATCATAATTTGATGAAATAATAAGGAATATATTTGAACCTTAAAATGTAATATACTCTAGTCCTATGTATTGTGTAAGTAATCTTAAGTTTGTATAACCTAGATATAGATATAGAGGAGTAAAGAATCTCATAATTCAATGAGAAAATAAAATGCTAGTATGGACATGTTAAATTAAAAATTCTACATATGGATAAAACTATATATATATATATAAAGAGAGAGAGAGAGAATATATAAATATAAGTAAGCAAGCATAAGTGTCTTACTTTTATTTAACTTTCTCTTTTATTTTCTTTTGTATTAGAGAAATTTTTTCTTTTTGGCATAGTAGCATGATCAAAAATTGACAAAATTATAAGGAACATATTTCAACCTTAAAAAGTAAGAACCTCCAAGTCCTATAAATAGCATATGTATTACATGAGCTACTGAGCATAATTTTAACAAAATTGAAAATTGGGCTAACTTGGAAGCTTCCCAAAGGGTGTTTGGAAGTCAAATTTGGATTTTTTTTTTCCCCTGTAAGCACTGATGATGGCTACTTCTGCAACTTCACTCGATTTGTTTGTGTGTTTCCTAGTACTGTTCATAAATAGTTGATTGGTTTGCTCACTTAAAATTTGTCATGTAGATGCAATAAATTTTGGGAGTTCGTAACAAGTGGTCAATTTCCCATTATTCAGCGTTTTCCCAGTTATTAAGCTGTTGATTTGCATTTGATTCGTGAGGTATATTATTGCTAAACGAGGTTTGGTTTATGTTAATTCCTAAATATCAATGACATCTTTTACGTGATTCTTAACAATTTATAATAGCAAGTCTCGCTCTCAAATAAATGATTAACAAACTTTTCACGAGTCCAAAGCTGTTCATATATGACCTTCTAATCAAGAGTGGTATTGAGACACGGTAGAATTCACATATTCACAATAGTCACATCACTTGAGCCAGTCACTTATGTGACTTGTGACCTGCTGTGAGCCTGTGAGATGATAGTGAATTTGGTGTCTAGCAATTTCAACACTTTGCATCACCAAACATATCAGAATATGGCCACGCCCTAATGACAATGGTTAGCAATGGCTCTTATTAATGGTTTTGCTCACAAGTCCAATACCAATATCTGTAATAGAGAATATATATTGAGGAAAAAAACGTTGTTACGCAGAATGTATTTTGCATATATTGCAATTGTATGCATTAAAGTAAACATATATGTGTCTTGCCTACTTACTTCTCTTTAACTTTTTGCGCACACTTGTTTTTCTTTAATTCTCTTTTGATGTGTGTGAAGAGATTAAAGAAAACATAACAAGTATATAAATCTAAGTAAGAAATCATAAGTACCTTGCCTACTTGCTTTTCTTTAACTTTTTGGGCACACTTGTTTCTCTTTAACTTTCTCTTTTGGCATGTGTGAAGAGATTCTCTTTAACTTTTTCTTTTGGTGTGTGTGAGAGATATTAGAGAAAACAGAACAAGAAGTATATAAATCTAAGTAAACAAGCATAAGTGCTTTGTCTAATTGCTTCTCTTTTAATTTTCTCTTTTGTTTTCTTTTGTGTTGGAAAAATTTTTTCTTCATGATCATAATTTGATGAATTAATAAGAAACATATTTCAACCTTAAAATGTAATACACTCTAATCCTATATATTGTGTAAGCTATCTTAGGTGTGTATATCCTAGATATAGAGGAGTAAAGAATCTCATAATTCAATGAGAAAATAAAATGCTAGTATGGACATGTTAAATTTAAATAAAATAAAATAAAAAGTTCGGAAGAAGTCTAGACATGGATAAAACTATATATATATATATATATATATATAGAGAGAGAGAGAGAGAGAGAGAAAAGTATATAAATCTAAGTAAGCAAGCATAAGTATCTTGCGTACTTGCTTTTATTTAACTTTCTCTTTTGTTTTCTTTTGTATTAGAGAAAGTTTTTCTTTTTTGGCACAATGGCATGATTATAAATTGACTAAATTTTAAGGAACATATTTCAACCTTAAAAGCTAAGACGAGTTACTATATATAGCATAACTATTTAGATGAGTTACTGAGCGTAACTTGAACAAAATTGAAAATGGTGGAAGCCTCCCAAAGAGTGTTTGGAAGTCAAATTTGGATTTTTTTTTCCTTGGAAGTAGTGATGGCTACTTCTGCAACTTCACTAATGTGTTGTGTGTGTTTCTTATTAATGTTGATATATAGTTGGGTGGTTTGCCCGCTTAAAATTTGCCATGAAGATGTTAAATGCAGTAAATTTTGGGAGTTTCGTAACAAGTGGGCCATTTCCCATTGTTAGAGCGTTTTCCCAGTTATTAAGTTGTTGATTTGCATTTGATTTAACAAGTATCTTTAGGAGATTCGTGAGGCATTTTATTGCTAAATGAGGCTCGGTTCATGTTAACAATTTACGTAATTGAAATTAATTTCCTAAATATTAATTACATCTTTTACCATGATTCTTAACAATTTATAATAATAAGTCTCGCTCTCAAATAAATGGTAAACAAACTTTTCAAGAGTCCAAAGCTGTTCACATCACTTGGGCCAGTCATTTATGTGACCTGCAGTGAGCCTGTGAGATGATAGTGAATTTGGTGTCTAGCAATTTCAACATATTGCATCACCAAACATATCAGAATATGACAATGGTTAACAATGGCTCTTATGGATGTTTTTGCTTCACAAGTCCAATGCCAATATCTGTAATAGAGAAGATACATTGAGGAAAAAGAACATTGTTATGCTGATTGCATTTTACATATATCGCAACTGTATGCATTAATTAATATCTATGACCATCAAGTATCTTTGCAAAATCTGATATATGATCACTATCTCCAGTAACCAAATTCTTCTATACATCATAATCAGAAGTCATGAAGACAAAAAAAAATTTCAAATGAAAAATCGCATTGTTCAAAGATCACTACCAACTTACACAAAATCCAGTGCTACACTCAGGTCATTGCATCATAGTCGTCCAACTGATCATTGTACTCCTGCACCTTTCTCTTTATCTTGGATGAATCTACCCATGTAATGAAGTCTTCCATGTTCCTAGTTACAAGGAATGCTGGGTCAGTAACCGTCTCTGGACCCACTCGAACATGTCCTTGCTCAATGTATGTGATAGCTTCTTTCAAGTGCTCACAAAACTTCATTCGCACCAAAACAGTTGAGAGCCTACGCCTACAAGGACAAATACACAAAATCCTTTTCAAGAGCATGACCTTAAAAGAAACTTATAATGGCCTTATTCTAAATCCTTTCTATTTAGTATTTACACTCTCAAAATCAGACAAAAGTCTCAAGGTCGCTTGAGATCATGCATGAGCACTCACCAATGGTGGGCTTCATGGGATTAGGCCATTCTTCTAAGAATTGTGAATTGCATGAGATATAATCCACACATTCTAATAAGCAATGCAATGTAAACAGGCATCATCACTTTATTTATTTAATGTGAACAGGCATCGTCTCAAGATGAACTCTCTGACCCAATGTAATGTGGCTTATGTGACTAGAATAGTGAGTGCCACTAAGAAAGTGCAATACAAGTCTTCACAATATCAACAATCTTTCTTTTTCTTTTGTCCTAGGACTAGTAAATATTTTGTAATTTATTGATTGTTTGGTAAAGACTAGCTAACCCTCATTCTTTCTTAACACCCTATACTAATAGGGTGGGTGTGCTACATGGCCCAAAGGCCATTGGCAGAAGTTGTTTGAAACTTAGAATCAATTTCAATATACTCAACCTTTTTATTTTAAAAGTCAATTGCATTGTATTTAACTATTATTGTTTATTGAGTCTCAATCATGATTACTCCCGAAATCCATTGTAATCTGTCCTTTAATTAATAATTATAATTAATGCCAGCAAGTTTATGCTTATCCAAGTTCTCTTGATTGAGGAGTTACTAAAACCCACTCTTGAGAAAAAAAAAATAGCATGAACACTTAATTAAGGGTTCAATCTGCAGCAACAATAGTGAAAATGAATAGCATGACTGTTTTTTTTATATAACATAAGTTTTATTAAATGTAAAAAAATAAAATACACAGGGGGTATAGTAGATGAACAGCATAGTTAATAGCATAACTTTTTATTTTTCCTATATTCGTGGTGGAGACTTCCTATGTGAATAAAACATGTAGCTACACCTTCCCTTACTTTTAAGGTAAGGGAGAGCTGTCCTAAAACTAAGCAAAAAGATATTTTTATTTTCAGAAGCTTTTGCTTACCTAAAGAAGGATGACACTGTTATACATTCACACACTTTTAGAACATCAGCGTTGTGCTTGGATGGTAGTACACCAATGTTGTACCTGTCATTGAGAAAACACACACATAACAGTCAACAGAAACCCTTCAATAATGACTGACAACTCAAATGAGAACGTATTACCATCCAGATAAGGATAATCTTAGTCAGAACTATAGTTCTCAATACCCTCCAATTAAACATTCAATCCTTGGAAAAAAACATAAACACAGACAAAAAGGCCCAAAATATTGAGATAATATTCATATGGAAGTTCAATCATTTTTATTTTTAGATTGGTAAGTTGCACACTAATCTGATTGGATTTGATCTCATAACCACATCCTTCACCTTATTCTTGTGGGAAAGGTGTGCCATCAGACTAGAGCTCATTGGCACACTAGAGTTTGATGATGACAGCATCAATCAAGGGACACAGTGATTGGAATTTTTGTGATCTATAATCTATGGTTATCAGTCCCTAAGAGCTGCTAGATTAACCGTACCATATATCAACACAGATCAGATATTAAAGACTTTGGCACCATTGCCTAAAAAACTATGACGATGTAAAAGGCGTTCTAAAAACTGAAGGAAAGATATTTGCTTAGACAGCTCAAGACACCTTCTGCATTACAAAGAGGACACTTAAAAGCCCACCTAAAACAGTGATGGTTAGGTGATTGATCTGCCTTCATACCCTGAGGCTGCTGTGGTGCAAATGTACAACCCCAAGAGGAGAAATGGGAAACATGATAGAAGTTGATAACACAGCTAAGAGATGCTTTCATGGATGTCGCATAAATAGCCTTTTAGAAGAAATTTCTAAATCAGCAAAAAAATATACGCATTCCCCTCAACTAATCTGATCAAGCAAATATAACTATTTAAATTTATTACATCAATAACGCCAAAAAATTTCCCCCTTTAGGTGGGGGAGGACAAATAATGTCAATAACTTCACGGTGATTTGGACCATTGGGTTAATCATGCACACTTATAAGTTAATCATGTTTAACAATATGCCTTTTTTTTTTTTAAATATAAGTTTTGGCCCTAAGGGGAGGAGGAGGAGGAAGAGAAATTTGAACTATTGACCTCTGCTTCACGAGGTTTAGTCCCCATTCAATTATGCTATCTCTTGGGTTATTTCAAGGATTTGCCATTCGGTATTATACCTTATACTACAAGTTAAAAGCAAAATAACCATAAACCATGCCAAATTCAAATCAGTGTACACAATAATGGATTTTACCAGACTATTTTTATTAAATTTTTTAATCATGTTGATTAAAACAATAACAAATAGCTAGGACACACCGACACTTCATTTTCATCCAGGCTGCCATACCTGTGTCGTATCCTTCTCGTACGACATGTCGTACTGGCCATTTTATATTTTAATTTTTAATTTTTCAAAAATTGCTCGCGTCGCCTTGATGTACCCGTGTCTGTATCCATACCCTTGTCCCGTGTCCGTATCTGTTCCACTCCTCTAATTTCACTCACATCTCAAATGTAACAAGTACATAATCTAAACATGGAGTATATCAACAACTAACAAACCAATATGAACAAATTGCAAGGCACAAAATTTACAAAAAAAAAAAAAATGATAAACAAAAAGCCCCATTTTTCTTTTTAAAGAAAAAGAGAACTCACAGCTTTTCGAGTAGTAAATCAGTGAATTGAATCCGAGAAGGGTCATTGTGGTCCATCTTCATCAAAACGTTGACTAGCTTCTGCACCATACGGCACAAACCCGAATACCTCTTGTAATCGTCGCGGTGAGTAGCATGGTACCTTTGCATTACAAAGGCTTCTCTGTGCCCATCTTCTTTCTTCCATTCCAAAAAATTCACCTTCTTCAACAGCTTCTTCTCATGATACTTCAGCTTCCTCATACTTTTGAAATTTCACACACACGCAGAGAATGAGTGAGTTTGAATAGTAAATTGGTTTGGGAAAAATGGGTCTCTCTCAGAACTCAGAATAAAGAAACTGAATCAATGTTCAATAGGGTAGGGTTTAGGGTTTTGCTTAACGACGCCGTTTTTTATACAGGAAGAAACGGCGTAGTTTTATGCCAAACCCTACATTAGATCGATGTCGTTTAGTAATAATCAATACGGCACCGTTTTACGTTCCCTCAGAACCTGTCCAGTTCTCGGTTTTCATAGTTGAACCGGAGGTTCCCGGTTTTGACTGGTTTTTTAAATATTTTCAGGTTTTTAAGTTGATAAAACAATGATAAAGAGGCCCAATGAGCCAGCCCAGTGCAATTATTATGTTGACAAAATAGCCTTATTATATAATCTGGGTTGTATTTTTTAGATTTTGAAATTGGCCCATTTCTACTTTTAACTTGTGCCATCAAAGATGGCCTCAAATTGCCAAACAAATATAACCGGTAAATTACAGTAAATCAATAAGCCCTAACCAAAAAAGAGGAAAAAATAATAATAATAATGTTATAGCACTTGCACCAATGCATGCAAAATTATATAAATGCAAAATTTTGGCTAACTAACCCTAAAAATTACTTACATCAGTTTGTCTAAAATTATGCATCTCTTGTCCAATATTAATTCTAGCTACAAGTCTGTAGTAATCTTGCAAATTTACATGATTATTGTGTTTTTTTTTTTTTTTTCTTTTTTCTTGCATTTCTTGATAATGGAAGAAGAGTGTGAATGGTAATTATGGTACGTAAAAAGAGACAAAAATTTTAAAAATCAAGAAAAAAACTTATGTTTTAATAAAATAAATAATACGTGTATTTTTGAAAAGTGATTATATAAAATAAAAAAAGTAAGTTTTTATGCTAAAATAAGCATAAATTTTACAAAAATTGTTAAATTTATCATTGGAAGATCAAATCATGACCCACCTCACCCCTTCTGCCTAATGTACTGTTGTCAAACGCGTTTGAGACATTTGGCATTAAAAAGAATGAATTTTGTATGGAATGTTATAGCACTTGCACCAATGCATGCAAAATTATATAAATGCAAAATTTTGGCTAGCAAACCCTAAAATTTACTTACATCAGTTTGTCTAAAATTATGCCTCTCTTGTCCAATATTAATTCTAGTTACAAGTCTGTAGTAATCGTGTAAATTTACATGATTATTGTATATATTTTTTTTCTTGCATTTCTCGATAATGGAAGAAGAGAGTGAATGGTAATTATGGTACATAAAAAGAGAAAAAAAATAAAAATCAAGAAAAAAACTTATGTTTTAATAAAATAAATAGTTTAATATGTGTATTTTTGAAAAGCAATTATATAAAATAGAAAAGGTAAGTTTTTATGCTAAAATAAGCATAAATTTTACAAAAATTGTTAAATTTATCATTGGAAGATCAAATCAAGACCCACCTCACCCCTTCTGCCTAATGTACTGTTGTCAAACGCATTTGAGACAATTGGCATTAAAAAGAATGAATTTGTATGGAATGTTAATCCCCCCAAAAAAAGTTCTCTTTGTAAATTAAGATTAAAGAACTTGTAAAAAACAAAAACAAAAAATAGTTAAAGAACTTCTATAAAAAGATTGAGCTATATGGATAAGATGATTTATTTATTTTTAGTTAAAGACAATATGGATAAGATGATTTTAATCCTTGATATATGAAGCTAGTTCGGGATTTGTGTAGAAAGTAGAAATATAATCTGTACAGTTTTGCAGCAAAGAGTTTTAACTAAATATAGTTGTAATACTTATTTGACAATCTACGTTGATAAATTGCTTTTAAAGTTTAAAGTGTTACTAGTCTCATCAGTCATCACACGCACTTAGAGCGTGAGATGAGACCATTTTAGGTTTAGTGTTATAATTTTTCATTCATCTCAATTTGAGATGTTTCAAATCACACTCATGGTAATTTTTATTTTGGACATAGAAAATACATTCATTAAAATGGGGAAAAAAAAAGTAGTACAAACAGATGTGAAGAGAAAACAATTCAAACACCAACATAAATGAATAAATAAATCATGAAAAAGAAAAAAAAAATGGAGTACATTAAAAATCACATTTTTTTTAATAATTCAAAAATAAAGAAGAAGAGATTTGGGGAAAAAAAAAACATGAGATTAGAATTTAGAAGAAAGGAAACTCAGAGAGAGAGAGAGAGAGAGAGAGAGAGAGAGAGAGAGAGAGAGAGAGAGAGAGAGAGAGAGAGAGAGAGAGAGAGAGAGAGAGAGAGAGAGAGAGACGTTTAAGTCTTGATAAAGGGGAAAAAAGTGAAAACGTTGGGCCTAATGGTCATATTTTATAGCAAAAACCAATGTCTTTATTTTTTATATATAATTTTTATTTTGAGAATCTAATTTATAAGTGGATAAAGTAATTTGAAAATCAATAGAAGAGTGGTCCTATTTTTTAGCCAATGTTTTAGTGAGAGTTAGAATTGTATTTTTACCGGAATATCATTTAGTTTTGTCTGTACTAACATAGGGGTGTAGGGGTATTTTTGAACAAAAAAAAAAGAGGATCCCAAATAAGGGAAACCCCTTAAATAATAGTGTATAGATTAAGGGGGGAAATGAGAAGAAAAAAATAATGAAAACGGTGGGCTTAGTGGTCCTATTTTATAGCAAAAAAAAAAAAAAAAAACCTATGAATTTATTTTTTACATATTATTTTTATTTTGAAAATCTAATTTATAAGTGGATAAAGTAATTTGAAAATCAACAAGAGAGTGAACTTATTTTTTAGGCAATATTTTAGTGAGAGTTAGAGTTGTATTTTTACCGAATTGTCTTTAGTTTTGTCTGTACTTAAATATAGGGGTGTAGGGGCATTTTTGAACCAAAAAAATAAGGATTCCAAACTGAGGAAATCCCTTAAATAGTAGTATAGATACTTTTTGTAACAAAATTGATAAAAAAAATTAAAAAAAAAAAAAAAAAACTTTTAGCTTGAGAATGACACACAAAAAAAGTATAATAAAAGTGTTTTGTATTATGGGTTTGGTTAATGGGTACCCTTAGGGTATTTGTTAATTGACAATTTTAGGAAAACTTTTATACCACTTTTATGAGAAATATAAAAAACTGTCAAAAAATTAGATATTTTTTCTTTTCCAATAAAAAGTTTCTAAAAATATTTTCTAAACCAATACTATTAAAGCACCCATTAACTTTTCCCTTGTATTTTAATGTTTCATACTTGAATTAAATCTAATTAATTCAATTAATGACTAATGTTTATTATTATTAATTCTCTCTCTCAAAATGGGTAGGCATTAGTTTTCATTGTGAAAAACAAGTATTGATATTTATGTCAATTCATTATTTCTTTTAAAGGTTGGAATAATGTACTAAAGATCTTTAATGAGAAAAGTTGAGATTTCAGCTTTAACTTAAGGTTGTTTTTCAGCTTTAGGTCTTTAGGAGGGGAGAAAGAGCTCTTTACCAAAACAAAGTAGTCAAAAGGGTGGCAAATTTTTCCAAAAAAATTTAAAGTTCTTTTTTTCCCTCTAAAAATAATGTAGGGCCATAAATTAAGAGGAGAATTACTAAATAACCGTTTGGTATAGGTTTTTTTTTTTTTTTTTTTTTTTTTTTTTTTTTTTTTTTTTTAAAGATAGTTAGAATATGCTGCTAACTCTATAGTTTAAACCATTTCTCATCTAGACCCCAAGCACCTCATATATGGAGAGGTACTAAATAACCCGTTTGATATAGTTTCATTTTTAAAAAATGTAGAATTTAAAAATACAATTAATAATATAAGCAAAAATATCAGCCATTGGCGCATTGTAACTTGAGATTCTGCCACGTGGTGTATTTTATGAATTTTTTTTTTTCATTTAGGTTTCTACCTCATCACAATTTAGTATTTATGTCAAAATATTAATTGATGTAGATACATTTATTTTAATGTATTAATAAGGTTTAAAGAATTTGCGTGCCTCTCTCTCTCTCTCTCTCTCTCTCTCTCTCAATTTAGTTACTAAGCTTAAAATTTGTTATTTTAATTTGTTTAACTCCCTAGTAGCCAAAGGTTTATATTGTGTGATGCATTTTTAGAGAATTAAACAAAATCCAAAAAAAACAATTTAACACACAATCAAAAATATAAAAATAATAATTATGTTCTTAAGGTGAAAATAAATTAATTATTTGACAATTTACACAAACAAAATTACATTAGGTTTATATTCTAAATTATATTAATCGTAACAATTTACATTTTTCCGTTTTCTAATGGTTTGTAAATAATTGAAGCTTATTTCTCAAATAGTATAATATTTAATGAGTATTATAAATTTGTCATAAAAATAATTTATTATGAAATATTTCAAAATGAGCTTATAATATACACACGCATCGCGTGCACATCGGCTGATACTTTTAAAAAGTGTAGTATGGAGAAAAGTGATCAAACAACCATGTTTCATTTACTTTTTTTACACTTTAGAACATAATTTGTGATTCATTAATCACATGCACGTAAGATATACTCTTTTCTACATCATATATATTATATTATAATACTGTGTCTTTTGTTAATAATTAAAGAAGTCATTGATTATGTTCTAAAAAGAAAAAGTCATTGATTAAAGGGATAACTTGGGACAAAGTGTAAAGTTAAGGAGACAAAAACGTATTGAAAAAAAAAAAAAAAAAAAAAAAAAAAAAAAAAAAAAAACTTTCTATCAAAAAAGAAGAAAAAAAGAAAGAACTTTCGTTTCTGTTTTTCATTCTTGGATCATCAATCCAAGCTCAATGACCATTTTTTTTAACTCAGTAACAATATAACCATCACAGACTTAAAAATTGATCAAACATCTTTGTGTAATTGGTAATAGTAAACTATCCACCACCTAATTGAATAAGATACTACGAAAACTTTGGTGGTATGTCTCAACTCTCGATGGTATACCATACCAGAGGTGGGTGCAAAACTCATCTTTCGAACTCACTAGTTAATAGCAGTATCCTTCTTCGATAATGGTACTGCAGAACTCATTCAAGATAATCATAGTATATAGTAGAAGTGAAAATTAGCTAATACACTAATAACAATAATAATAAATGATGAATGGTGAAGAAGTTTTCACTTTTCACCTTGGTAGACGTGAATTATAACCCAATGAATAATTAAGATGACAGCAGTGACCACCATGAGATTTCCCTATCAAAGAGTAGAGGACAAAACCTTTGTAAATTTTGGAATTGGAAGGAAACAGAATTCACATGTGAGGGTTAAGAGCCGCTGCAAAATTTTCAATTAAAGTTACCACTAGATCCAAAGTCCTTTTTTTTGTGTACCATACTATGTATGTCAAGCACTGTTCATTATTGCAAGGGTCAATTCATGATAATTCCACCCCTCACTACTTGCTTAAATTGCACCAAATAACAAGTGAAGGTGTGTTTGTAGGGAATTCTAACTTGAATGCTCTTGATTAATTCTATATGTAGACCTTATTGGTAGGAGAAACAATCAAATTGTAGTTTTTCATTGTTTTAGATAATAAAAAAACCAAAAAGAAACCAAAAACCTATTCAAGATATGTTTCACTTGCAAATAGACAACCACAATGTGCACTAAGTGAGTCGGAAGAATTCTAGTCTGGTGTGAATATGATGAGCATAGAGATAGAATGAATATTGTTTGTCAGTGACAATCTCCTTTGTCTCAAATTTCTTTCTTTATTCTAGAAAATTTGAAGTATTGCAATTTTGACCTCGTGACTCATTTTTTATACAACTCAGACAAAAACAAAGACTATATAGACTGTCAGTGGCATTAGTCTTCCACCATTGTAGACCCTTTCACGTGTTATTTTAGTATTTAAGGATGCAAAGTGCAGCATCAGCTATGACAATATTAACAATCAATCACGGGCATTTGTAGCGATTGTAAGTTCAAAAAACCATTTCTCTCTAAAAGTACACTGCGGTCTTCAAAATTTTAAATTGGAAAACATGAAGTTGTGCCATGTGAATGTGGTGCATTTTTTGAGGTTTTTTTAATTTAGTTTTCTACTTCAACAAAGTTTGTATTTATATTAAAGTATTAGTTCGTTGAATTAGTCAATAAAGTAAATGCATATATTAATTATCTTTTGTTGTGCATTAATTATTTATATTAAATGAATCTATATGATTATTTTTATAAACTCTTTATAGAAAATAATTTTTATTTGGAATAATAATAATAAATTTAGAATATGACATTCTTACTCATGTTTAGTTGTTTTGATAACAATTGTCACAAAAGTCATAAAAAAAATTAAATATTTGTGAATTCACTAAAATTAATCTTAATCCTTTAAATTTCCTAACTCCTTTGTGTGTATTGAACTAACACTATAGTATGTATTTTATGTAATTAGAAAGATTACTAATATAATAAATATGTTTTTTTATATTAATTATTTTAAGCATAATGAAATTTTAATATCATTTTTTCTAAGATTTATATGAGAAACAATTGGTTTTTTTATGTGAGAAACAATTGATTTGAAATATAGCATTTTTACTCAAATTTAGTTGTTTTTACAACAATTGAAACCATATCCAACAAAAAGGGAAAAATATTTTTAGTAACACACAATCAAGAATGTAAAAAAATATAATTGAAAGATATATGTATTTTTTAGTAGGCATGAAACATGTCTATCTATATTAGCTACTATATCATGCAATTTTCAATTTGTAAACACATATATATAGTATGATCAAATCACTATATTACTCTTACTATATTTCTATTTTGTCTATATATAACATAACTAAATATTACAATTTTTTACAATAAAATTTATTGAAATATCTTTTTTATATATCGATAGTTGGGGGTGGGGATCTGAATCCTGAAGGTTTTTATTGGAAATTGAGGTGTCAATTAGTTAAGTTACAAGATATTGGCAAAACTTATTGAAATATTAAAGAAAACTAATAATAAGTTGCACCGCACATCGTGCGGGAACTCGACTAGTTGTACTAATT
This sequence comes from Quercus tomentella, assembly GCA_028535165.1. Classification (NCBI taxonomy): domain Eukaryota; kingdom Viridiplantae; phylum Streptophyta; class Magnoliopsida; order Fagales; family Fagaceae; genus Quercus; species Quercus tomentella. The sequence continues at coordinate 61,174,120 of JAPQVY010000155.1, read as the reverse complement.
AGAACCCCAAATCCCTTATTTAAGGATAAGAACATTTACCCGGTGAACTAATTACATACCACATGTAGAAATCTGTAGCTTGGCTCATTAATCTATTTATTTATTTATTTTGAAGTGCATTAATTAATCTACTTGATAATGCTTTTAGTATTCATACATTAGGTATTAAATTATCTCAATTATTGTTGTTGCAACAGAAGATGCGGATGGTGAGGTAAAAAGTGTACTACAGGTTGATAAAAATTTAATATATCACAATCGAAATCCACCAGCAGACATAGATTATTATCCCTTTTAGCACTAGTAACAGTACTTATTCTTTCCTGATATCTTTCATGGTTGTTGTGGATGTGAACTGGAAACAGTATTGCTTATCAAATCACGAAATTTTTGCTTGTCTCTGTATCTGTCTCAAATGGAAATATTACCTTCTTGAACATAATAAAGCTTTCCTCTTTTTTAACTGTAGTTCTACTTTTGGCATTCCAAAAAAAAAAAAAAGTTGTACAACAATTCAATATGCAAAAAAAAAAAAAAAAAATATATATATATATATATATATATACACACGTAATTCTGTTTTAAAATAGTTCTCCTACTATTTAACAATGTTTTTATTTAAATTTGAATATCAATGAGGAATAATATTATAATTTATAGTATATAAAACCTTATAAAATAATATTGAGCGTAATTACCACACTTACACAATATTAAAATAAAATACAAAACAAATTATTATTATTATATATATATATATATATATATATACATATATATATATATAAACATACACTAGTGAACAGGGACGGAGTTAGAACTTTGAGCTAGGAAAGGCGGCTTTACTGTTGACTGTGTGCAGCAATTTCAATCTCTCACTTTACTACTACTTAACTGCTGAGATTTTTTATTTTTTTGTCTGTAGGTAAGAACAAAATTATTTTTGTTTATTTTGGATAAAATTAGTTAATTGAGCTTAATTTTTTTAGTTTTACTATTGGTAATTTTTGTTATTGAGGTTTTTTTTTTTATTTATTTTATTTTATATATATATATATACAAGATAGAATTTCTACTCTATCCTAACTTAAATGTATATGTGTGTGAAGCTCCCTCATGGAAACTTGAACCCCAACCCTTACCCCCCACACCCCACACCCCACAAGCACTTATACTTGTGGAGTGATCACCGCACCAAGAGTGCGCGGTGGCGAGCTATTTTTTTGGGGCTTGTATATTTTGTTTCAGATTTTAGATCTATAAATTTTGTTATGGTCACTAAAATGAGGAAAATGCTAGAGTTACAAGTTTTTTTTATAAATTACTGATATGATAAGTGGTTACTAATAAGTAAAAAAAATGATGTGAGTGGTGAGCCCATTATGCGAACCAATAAGAATTTGTTACCAAAACTATTTGTAAAATGTTGTAAAAACGTTTGTGAGATAGCATTACGCTTAAAAGAATCAATTATATTGTTTAAGGGAAACAAAATGTAATCTTATCTAACAAAATTGTTAAATTTAGTACACATATATAAAATAATAATATTTTAAAAAAAAAAATTGGGAGGGGGGGGGGGGGGGAGGGGGCAATGTCCAATGCTAGTTCCATCCCTGCTAGTGCGAGTCTCGTGTGTTGCATAGCTTTAATCATGAATTTTCTTTATATATATATATATATATATATATATATATATATATATATTTATATATACGTAAGGACTCGATTTGTAATGGTCCCAGATCCGTTATTAGGTTAGGACATTAAAGGCCCAAACAATAAATTTGTAGAGCGTGAATGTCAAAGAACTAGAATAACCCCAAAAGAAAAACGATCAAATTCCACATTTACAAATGGATTCCCACTAATTATAACGATCAATTTCTCCTTAAAAACCAGTTCAGTTCTTAGTTTCACAACGTTTTCTTCTAAGTATTCCTAGTTTAGAAGTTCCGATCTTTTCCCAATGCGCTCTTCCTTGTTATATATTGCCATCTTGGTGTCATCTTCGCCATACACGTGTAGGTTGGATCCGGGAGATCCCTTCCTGTCCCGTCCAACACTTCCTGGAAACCTCAACCAGCAGCTGTAAGGCTGCTTCATCACTGTTCAGGCATCACCTCCACATTAATGCGGCCAGAGAGTTAGGTGGAAGGCATTTAATGTGGAGGTAGCAGCCTTACAGATATTTGTTTATTTCTCCTGTCTTTCCCCTGGTCTAATATCCCGTCTTTTGCTGTGGTGCAACTCTGAAGTAAGTCTGTGATGGTATGACACTTCAATTCACCTCGGCTACACGCTACCGAGAATACTTTTATCCTCGGACACTTATTGGACTCATCTCATGTTGTCTTTACTCTTCTCTTAGCTTTGTTTTCTTCACAGTCTTATTTGGGCCTCCTCGGATGGTCTAACATCCTCGGATTGGGTTTTGGGCCCAGCTGGCATGGCCTTAATAATACCTCCTAATTAATTGGCTCCCACAATATATATATATATATATATATATATATTAGAGAAATAATAACTAAATGAGTTATTATTACATAATTTTAGAACTCGTTTCTAACTAAATGAATGATTATTATTATATAAAATGCATAATTTTGTATATTTTTCCTTATATATAATATCTCTAATTAAATTTATAAATAAAAACTTTTTAATTATTTTTTTAATAATTCCTTATTTATTAATGAAGAGGGTGATTTGAACTCAAGCAATTAAATTTTTTCTAACACTTGCATAAATAAGGTTATCCTAAAATAATTAATTCCAAACTTAAGGTTAAAAACTCAATCGTATTTGTACACCTAAAAGACATTTCATTTTTAAGTCATATTTTGATATCTAAATAATTTGTTTTAGTGTTTATTTTATTTAACTGGTTAACACCCTAACATATACAACTTGAGTAATGTCTCTTATTATATTGTGCTTTAGCCTTTAAGAACACATATATTAATATTACACATTAAAAACAATCCAAATTTCCAAACTTCAAAAAAAAATTTGAAAAAGAAGTTAAGTAAAGATAGACTTACATAGGAATTTGGACCAATGAATCTAATTTAGCTAAATATTATCTATGATCTAAAAGGATATTAAGAAATATGGGAGGAATTCCACATATTAAGAAATTAACACAAAGCATAAACAGATTTTTAAAATATAAAAATAGATAAACATTGATAAAATCTTAACAATCAAGAAGTAAAAGTAATTTGGAATCATATTGCACTATAGCACATGAAAGACATGTTTTGAACCAAACTTTTCGTAGTGATAGTCAATTGAAAAATCAAAACACTTACAGACTAAATACATAGAATAACCAAAACATAAAACACACAAAATAGTTCAAAAGTTGAGAATTTAAAAAGTAAAAATAAAAAACTTATCTAAGAGAAACCAAGATCTTAAATGGGGTGTCCCTTATTTTGCTTTTTCTTTTTTTTAGTAGATTTCCTTTGATATAATATCCATACATGAAGGGTCATTCTACCGTACCCCTCTCTTTTTTGGGGGGTACGATACTCACCTAAATCTAAACCATCAAATTAATGTTATTTTGATCTTGACCATTCATTGAATACTTGTTACCGGTAAAGCAAGTCAAGTTTATAAAGTATAAACTAAAAATAAATAAATAAGGCAGCCACGAATGTAACAAAAGTACAATCACATGTGATATTGGTACCGCCCAATGTGACAATAAAACTATTAAATGTGAGAAAAAAATAAGGGTAACACCGAATATGACAAAAGTATGGTCAAATGTAATGTTGGTACTGCCTAATGTGATAATAGAACTATCAAAAGTGAGGAAAAAATAAGGAGCCACCGAATGTGACAAAAATACAGTCACATGTGATCTTGTTACCGCCTAATATGATAATGAAACTTTCAAATGTAAGAAAAATATAAAGGTACCACCAAATGTGACAAAAGTACGGTAAAATATGATGTTGATACTACCTAATGTGACAATGGAATCATCAAATGCAAGAAAAAAAGAAAAAAAAAAAAAAGAACCACCAAATGTAACAAAAGTACAATCACATGTGATGTTGTTACTGCCCAATGTGACGATCGTTTGGTACCTAGTGTGGGGTCATGGGCCCAAATCATACAATTGGGTTTTGGGCTTAAGGCCCAAGCCGAGGATAAGGGACCGTCCGAGGATGGATAAGTATAGCCAAGGAAGCCCATGCTAGTAGATAAGGAAGACAATATTGAACATAATGGCCTAGGAGTTTGCGTCGAGGATGAATTTGTCCTCAGCTAGCCAAGGCCGAGGTCCGTAAAGAATGCCTGCCATCTAGAGGTGCGATCCATGAAGTTCTGGAAATATGGATAAGCCTTGCAAGAACAAAAGACAGAGAAGAATCCCAAAATATCTTGGGAAAAGCTACTGTTACTGCATTGAATGCACCCCAGCTAATTCCCTGGCCGCATTAATGAGAAAGTGACATCTGCACAGTATTAATGCAGCCATACAACCACCTCAGAAGACCTATAGAGGGGGCTGATGGGACAAGTATTAGCATAAACCATCAACTATCCACGTGTAGGGTAGAGATGAAGGAAGATATGTAGTATAAATAAGAGTAGAGACCCCAGAGATCAGGGGGAGAAAAAAGAAGGAATGAGAAGAGAAAGCACTGTAACAATCTCAACAACTCCTGTAACCATTATCATCCAATATATACTAAAACAGAGCTCCTCGGATTGTGCCGAGGACAAACTTTCTTGCACAAACTTGGTTCGTTTCTGTTTGATTGTCTTGGAAACTCATTATAACTGTTATCCCATTCACTAAAACCTAGTTCTTCTACCCACTTTCTACAAATTTATTGTACTGGGTTCACTGGGCCAGTATTCCATACATTTTGGGCCTGGGCTGAAAATTGTGTCCCTACACCTAGTATAGCAGGTTGCCTACTTGTAGGTACCGTACCCTAAAAAAAAAAAAAAAAAGAATTGTAGAATTACCCGTGCGTAAGTTGCAACTTGAAAAAAAAACAAAACAATAAACAAAAACATGGGGTGCAGGAAGGATTCTATGGAAAGACCATTAGTGAATATATATAAATATAAATATATATATATATATATATATATATATATGTTTTAAAATTATAATAATAAATTTTTAGTTTGAGTAGGATTTAAATTTCTAAAATTTAGATGCATGTTGCATGTTTTGTTAAAACACTTATTGTTACTTTACCTAAAGAAATTGATAAGAACAAATAAGTTGTTGTCTCTATTAACTGAAATTTAGATGCATATTGCATGTTTTGTTAAAATACTTATTATTATTTTATCTAAAAAAATCTATAAGAATAAATAAGTTGTTTTTTCGTCTAAAAAATTGTTTTTATCCAAAACATTATTGTAACTTAGTGAAGCCATTTGGCGCAACCGCGTCTTCTAAACTCAACACTTACTGTTATTTTATTTAAAATGCATGTTGCATATTTTGTTAAAACACTTATTGTTTATTTATATAAAAAAATGAATAAGAACGAATAAGCCTCTATCAACTGAAACTTAGATGCATGTTGCATATTTTGTTAAAATACTTATTGTTATCTTATCTAAAGAAATTTATAAGAACAAATAAATTATTGTCTCTATCTAAAAAATTGTTTTTATCCAAAATATGGATGTAATTTAGGGTCTGTTTGTGATTCACTTATTTTGCTGAAATTGAAATTTTTTTGCCGAAAGTATTGTAGATAAAATTAAAAGTTAGTTGAAATAGTACAGTAAGACCTATGAATAATATCAAAAAGTGCAGTTGGCCCATGAATAGTAGCAAAAATAAGCTAAATAGTAAAATAAGTTAGTTTTTTAATTTGGAGCCAAAGGCATAGTAATGCAACCATGGCTATATATATATATATAGTTGGGCTTAAAAGTGACTACACCAAATTGCTGCACCAAATTACAGTAATTTTGAAAATAAAATTAACGGGTTATTTGAAATCAGGCCACACCGACCAAAGACAATGGGAGGAGGTGACATTTGACGATTACTCAAAACCAACAAACACGGGTTGACCTACCCATCTTGTATATATTTTTTATTTGCTATACAGTATTTGTTATTTATTTGCTATACATCATTGAAATTGGGAGTTTTATTGTTTCTCAAAAAAAAAAAAAAATTGGGTGTTTTAGTGGGGTCCGGCTCCCCTCCCGTTTGAAACCCTCCCGTTCTCTCCATTTTTTTTATTTTGATAAATGACACGTGGCAAGGATGTAATCTAATGATTAGAAAAAACACCAACTCAATCTCTCTATTTTTCCAATCTTAATTTCTTTCTTTGGCTGTCCTCTTCTCTCTAAAATAGGCGCCAAAATGCTAATTGGGACTGTTTACCGTTGGAGGTTGGGCATAGTGCTTCTGCTATGTAGTAATATTCCCTCTTTTTTGTGATCTATATTATGTCTATAGGATTCAAATAAATTGATATTGGTATTGTTTTCGGATTTTTATATTGTTATATTTGGAAAGTTGTTTTCGCAGCAATTTTTTTTTTTTTTTAAATTCTTGTCCTTCTGGGTAAAAGATCTAGAGAAAAGAGAGGTACTGGATTTGATTTCCTTTGGAATCTTGTGTTGAATAAAGCTTCCATTGATGGGTCTCTCATGCTCAGGTGATGGCGGTAATTTGCAGAGAGAAGAGGAGAGGTGAGGGAAAGAAGATTAGAAAAATAGAGAGATTGTGTTGGCATTTTTCTAATCGTTAGATTACTTCTTTGCCACGTGTCATTTATCAAAATAAAAAATGGAGAGAACGGGAAGGTTTCAAACGGGAGAAGAGCCGGACCCGTTTAGTGTTCACTTTTTTCACCATTTCTAACGTTATCTCTGTTATTCAGTGCAAATTGATTTTACTAAAAACACGGATTAAGTAACAAAATTATTTTGACAAATGGTAAGAGAAAATTTTGATTAAAATTAAAAAAGGAAACGGTAGTTAAAATAGTCAAAAGGGATAGAATTTAAAATGAGCATGTGCATAGCACATGCATGAGGTTAATATATTATAAAATAAAATAAAATAAATATTTTGTTTATGAATGCCTTCATATCCTCTCTCCCCTTCCAAAAATATAGGGAAGAAGAGGATACCTTTAGTCCCTTTGAATCCTGAATGTATCTATTAGAAATACAAGGAGATGTCAATTAGTTGAGTTACAAAACTTTTGGTAATTAAGTTGGTAAGTTCGCAAATTTAAGTTTGACCCAAATAGTATTGGATTAAAATAGTTTGCTACTCCTATGACCCTCATCAAGTTTTTGATGGTTCGAGTCAATCCAATACAACCATTTTTTTTTTCACATTAAAAAGATAATTCAATATACTTAATACTTTCCTGTCTATTTGTTCATATATATTTTTTTCAATACATAAAAGAATAGAGAAAACACTTATTGATAAAAATTGAAAAATGCGTAAACCCTTAATTCTAATAGTCTATTAATCCAATAATTCCACACACACAAAACGTGTATATGTGTTCTATATGAAACATGAAATAAAGTTAAATCATCTATAAAAATAACTAATTGTGTATTTGGATTAGCCTTTTGTTCAAAATAATTTGTTGAGAGTTGGAAAAAGTATAGTTCTACTTTAAAAAAAAATGAGGCTTTAAAATGTTATACATACACAATTAGTAGTAGATATGACACTAAAAATATTTATATGTAAAGAATTGCATGTCAAGTGGAAGCGTGATATCAGTATTGTTTTCATCTACACAATAGAAAATTTAATATAACTTTAGTATACAAACTTACGTTTAAAATGAGTCTATAAAATATAAATATAATTTATGATAGAGGTAGGCGAATGAGCATGTCAATTTTATTTTGGTGATTTAGTCCAATGGGTTCAAACTAAATTAACTGTTATTTTAATAGAGACATCCAAGATTCAAATCCCCTCAATTTCAACTGTCGATGTATTATAAAAAAAAATTATTATCTATACCATTTATATGTGCAGACATAGACAAGTTATTAGATCCAAGTCCAAGTTTACTAGGTCTATACATCCCTTTTCCACCCTTTTCAAGATAATTAAAATATAAATTAATATTCATTTTTTAATTATTTTTATTATATATTATAATTTTTTTATTTCTTAGAATTAATGTTTTTTTGGTCATGTGACTCATTAAGATAATTAATTTAGTTTAGGTAAAATTTTATCAAAATTTCAAGCCATTCACTAATTATTATTAATAATATATATAGTTTTATTTATTTATTTATGATTTTTAATTAAATTTTGCATAACACAAATATAGTACTAGTATATATGACCCTATCAAGAAAAAAAAAAAAAAAAACTAGTATATATTACATTAGGCACTATATATTAAATGGTTGACTGTAATAATTACTAGCAATTAAATCTATATACTTTCATTGTTTTCGTTTTAAATGTAGGTTATAACACTCGAACTATTTTCATTGAAAATTTATCAAAAAAAAAACTATTGCCACTGTGAGAGGGGAAAAAAGCACATCCAAATAAGTCAATTCAAAATGTTTAATAAATTTTGGGTGTGCATTCAACCCACTCTGATGTGAATTCGGCGAGTTGTCCTCCCTTCCTGTGGGTTCCACCGACCCTGTGACACACCAACAACGCCCCCCCTTTCTATATCTTTTAGCCCCCCTGAACAGAATAAGTAAGACCTCGCTCTTTCTAATTAAAAAAAAAAAAAAAAATAGGGGGCAGAATTACTAACTCAACCTATAAAAACCTTAGCCTAACCCATATGAGTTAGGTCGGGTTAATTATTTTTCAACCAAAAAAGATAAGTTGAGTTAAAAAAACTCTCCAACCCAACCCAATTGGATCAATTTCTTGTTGTCATAAAAAATGTCATATCTATATAAAATTATAATTATTTTCTCAAACTATGTGTCATGTTTTATAGAAGAAGATGAATAGCATAACTAAGGGTTTTTTTTTTTTTTTGAGAAGAACAAATGAATATGTCGCTGGAGTGAATTAACAATTATTAATCATTTTAGCTAACTTAAGCGAATAGTCTTTTTAATCCAATGTTAATTTGCTTATTCTACAAGTACATGGACCATTGGTCTCAACTTTGGACCACTTGGGTCTTCAACAGCCTACACTTGAAATGAGAAAAGCTCTAAGAAAATTAATGAAAAACCCTAAGAATATATTTCATTTCTTTAAATTTTTGGTAGATTAAAATTTGGCCTCAATCGAATGGTCTAAAACTCCAAACCCACCATACCCTAAAATCATGCTATCCAAATAATAACCCCGTGCCCATCAAATTTTCCAAATCAATGAGTATTTGGGCTACCCTAACTTAACAAATACTTCTTTAAAAAAAAAAAATAAATAAATAAAAGATACCTTGCCAGTTTGCCATATATCATATCATTATCATATGGTACGATTAAAACCTTTACGTCTGTTCTTGTAAAGAGTCCTAGATTGCAACCAAACACTTTTAACGCCTGTATTTCAGGCTTTTTGGTTTCAGTTTCTATTAGTTTAAAAACCTTCTTCTTCCCTATCTTTCTTCAACAACCTTCAACCCAGTTCTCCACTGAGTCTCACTGAAGATCTGGTCTGAGAGGCCCCACTGTCAAATAAATCTTCTCTCTTTCTCAGAGTGAAGTTTTAGTTGAAACTAACTCATTTGTTTTTTACTTTTCTGGGTTTGGTTTTGGTGTTTAGTGTTTAAGGTTTAAGGTTAGTGTGGTGGGAACAGTATATATATAAAAGATGGTGACAAAGTTAGGTGCTTCTAAGGTTATATAAGAGTTTGGTCTGGTTGGTTTTTTTTTTTTTTTTTTTTTAATGCTGAAAAGTTTTTTTTCTTTTTTTTTTAAAATCGAGGAAGGTTTAGACTTTCAAGGCAGTTTCATTATTTATGTGAGGACGATAATATTTACCATGTGCTTAGAATAATCATTGCTTTCAGGGTTTTGCACTGTCTTTTATGTAAGACATTTAAGTTTGGACCAAAAATTTAAGCGTCAATAATAAAAGTTGATACAATCTGAATTCAAGGTTGGTATATAGCATTGGAGAGTTTAAGAGATTTGAATTGGAGGGAAATAGTGTTACAATGTGTAGAGTGAAGGGGAATGATGGCAAGTGTGATCATAGGGAGGATTGTGAGATGGGGTTCATGTTTTCAAGTGAAGTAATGGGGGAGAAATCCAAGAGTAGTGTGGTTTTCAGGCGGCGAATAATAAAGCTATGGTTGATCCGGGTTATGTCGTTTACGTTGCTTTGTGCTTGTGTTGGTCAGATATTGACATTGGGGACGGTTTGGAGGCCAAGATTGCCAACGGTTTGGCTTAGTCATTCTGAAGTGCCTCTGCGCATTGAATTACCTTCTGATCTAGCCAAAGTTGCTTCCCCACCAAAGAGTGAGTTTTGGGCTTCTCACTATAATCTCAGTTGCTATCTTTCTCTCTCTCTCTCTCTTTCAATGGTTATGTGCTTTCTTTACTTTTGGGACAGAATTTCTAATATGCTGCTGAATTAAACACTCAGTTTTGGTTATGTGTTATGATTGTTATTTGGAATGGTCCTAGTTCAATCATGTTCTCTTGAAATTTGACCTTGCACCTACTATGTTAGTCTGTTCTGATTCTATAAAAGAAAACTATTGAATTTTTTAATATTCTCAGTTGATTTAGTTCTTCAAAAAAAAAACTAGCTTTTATGCTATTATGTTGATAATTTTATTTTTTCATTCTCTGTTAATTTCACTATTATGGGCTTTTTTTTTCTTTGGATGAAATTTTCAGATTTCTTAGTGTCAATTATTAGTTCTGTATTTGACAAGCTTTGTTTGCAGGGGTTTATAAGAACAATGGTTTTCTTATGGTTTCCTGCAATGGTGGACTGAACCAAATGCGAGCGGCAGTGAGTTATTTGCCACTTTGATTGCAATCAGGATCAATGTGAATTGTTCTCTGAGTTTTATCTTATAGGCAATTACTGTGTCCAGCGTTGTTTGTATCTCATTTCTGGATCTTCTCTGCAGATATGCGACATGGTTACAATTGCCAGATACTTAAATGCGACACTTATTGTTCCACAGCTGGATAAAACCTCTTTTTGGGCTGATTCAAGGTAGGTTAACACTCTTGCACTCTTTATTTGAGATAGTGATAAATTTTGTCTTTATAAATGCATATTTTTCAATTAGGATTTAGTACTCTTCTCAATGCTAAGCATGTTTCCTTAATTTGGCAGTGACTTCCATGACATATTTGATGTTGATCATTTCATTACATCGTTGAAAGATGAGGTTCAGATATTGAAGGAATTACCACCAGGGCTCAAGGGAAGAGTTAAAAATGGAAAGTTAAAGTCATTGCAACCAGTTAGTTGGTCTAACATGTCCTACTACTATAAGGAGGTTAGTTCATGAATATGTATTATGTAATTTACAGTTTGTATTTCATTTTCTCCAATGCAACTAATTTCCTAAAGTCTTTGCCAACAGATTCTTCCCCTGCTGAAAAAGAAAAAAGTTGTACATTTAAGTAGAACTGATGCTCGAATGGCTAATAATGGACTACCTCTGGAGATTCAGAAGTTGCGCTGCCAAGTAAACTTCAAAGCTTTGAGGTTTACTTCCCAGATAGAGGAATTGGGTAGAAAAGTTGTCAGGATTTTGAGGGAGAAGGGACCTTTCCTGGTCCTTCATCTCAGATATGAAATGGACATGCTCGCTTTCTCTGGCTGCACACATGGTTGCAATAGTATGGAGGTGGAAGAACTCACAAAACTGAGGTTACACTAATTTTTTTTAATTACAAATCCGCCAAAATTTTAAGTTCTACTATCAATTTATTATTAACTTTGGCAAATCAAACTTCATTAGATATGACTACCCCTGGTGGAAGGACAAAGTTATAAACTCTAAGATGAAAAGGCTCTCAGGTTTGTGCCCGTTGACACCTGAGGAAACCACATTAGTCCTTAAAGCTCTGGGAATTGATCGTAATGTTCAAATTTATATTGCTGCTGGAAAAATATATGGTGGGAAAAGGAGGATGCAAAGTTTGGTGGAAGCTTTTCCCAATTTGGTCAGTATGAGGCAGTGGAAGCAACCTTCCAATATCTTTACTTAAGAGATTCCATAACAATTTGTTTTTTACTTTTATGCTACAGGTTACAAAAGATACTTTGCTGGAGCCCTCAGAATTGAGTTTTATCAAGAACCACTCATCCCAAATGGCAGCGTTGGATTATCTTGTTTCCCTGGAGAGTGATATATTTGTTCCTACATATGATGGAAACATGGCTAAAGTTGTTGAAGGCCATCGCAGGTAATATTCTGCTTCCAGTGACGTGGTTATTATTCTCATGTTATAGATATCTCCACTCTCCAGTATAATATTCCCAATGACCTATTGTTCATTCAGAACTGAGTATTCTAGCTTTGGATTAGATATTGATAAGTCTTTTTTGCACACAAATAAACTTTCATGTGTATATGAGTTGCATTTATCCATGTTCTCTAATAGATGAATTGAAGAGTCCTAATTGAACTTTACTAACAATGATAGCTTTGCTGAGCATTCACTACCACTCTGTTTGGTATGAAACATTAATTAATAATTAGAATGTCCACTACTCAATTCAAGAGAGTGGGGAGCATGATAATGTCGAATTCCACCCAGATCTTTTTTTTTCTTTTTTCTTTTTTTCTGAATTATCAAATTATTCATATGGACCAATTTAGTCTTTTCTTTCAGAGAAGTATAAAAAATTTGATCTGAGGTGATACTTCTTTTCTTAATTTTTTTTTCTGAATTATTCTCACTTCAGGTTTTTAGGACACAAAGATACCATTCTGTTGGACAGAAAGCTTCTGGTTAGTTTGATAGATCGATACAACAATCAATCATTGAGCTGGGATGACTTCTCTTTAGATGTGAAAAAATCTCATGAGAACCGTATGGGAAGCCCAACCAAACGAGTCATCATTCCAGATAAACCAAAGGAAGAAGATTATTTTTATGCCAACCCATACGAGTGTTTGGAACCGTTAGATGAACCATTGAGAAGCACATGATCGTCTTCATCTTCTTCCCTATTCTTCTGTACTTATCACAAAAAGTTTTCTTAATTCTTTCACTCTGATTTAAATACAGAGAAGGGATTCTCTTCTATTCATGAAATTCAGTTTGGATCTGCTAATAAGGATCTTAGTAATCTTTCTCAATTTTGAATAATCCAAATTTATGTATAGAGTGAAGTCCCTGCCTTTTTAAAGCTGATACTAAATCAGATAGATTGTAAAGAGGACATGGGAATTTTTGGAATGGAATGGTTACTAGCTTTTCCCTAATATATCATGTTTATGTACATTTATCAGCTTCAATTTTTAACAAAAGCTTCAGCTTTTATGTTGTTAGTATGGATGATTTAATTATCTTATGAGTTGCATAATGCTACTCATGAAATAAAAATGAGCAGCATCATGACAACTAAAGAGATAAATTGCCATCTATCAGACATGGGTGGTTGTGGTAGAGCAAGAAGAGCTTTGATTTTTTGTATATTTCAAATTGTTGCATGATTTAGGCTATAACATGTGCTAACAGAGATGAAGTAGAGCAAAGGTTAGAGAAAATGCAACCACATCATCTTTGCTGAAATTGGCTTTGGAAAGTTAGCATATATGCTTTCTCAGAAAGAAAAGTGGCTACTGCTCATGATCATTCTTTCCAAAACATTCATATGGTGGGGTTTGGAAAACTAATTCCATCATATATGTTGTAGTTTGGATTGGAATTTGATACCTCCTTCAATATTTAGTTGTGGCAATCTTAATCCACCATTTATGTTGTAGTTAGGAGTAATGGGTATCTAGTTCAATACTGGTCAACACATAAAATTATGTTTTACTCTTTATAATCTATTAATGATTCCTTTCTTCTATGATCAAATAGAAAAGACATTGTACACCAGAATTATATGATCCCATATCCATTTCATATTATAGCCCAAAGGTGTCTTTAGCATATAAATTCATCCACAGAGAGAGAGAGAGGCAAACAAAAAATAATGTCAGTTGGGGAGCTGATTGATGACCCAAGAGTCAAGATAGCATATTACTGATCCAAAAAGAGTGTTTCACACTTCCACTTCAAGAATTCTAGCTTTGTCATACACAATTGACAACTTAAAAACTCCCAGGGTGGTAGTGGGTGGGCTGCTGTTCATGCACTTCAAAGGTGGCTTTCACACCACATAATCAGTGCCAAATTAGTGGTGAGTAAAGTTTCAATGAACTCATTAGTTCCATTAAAGAAATTGGTGTAAACAAAAATTTAAAAAATAATAATAATAATAATAATATAGTTCCTCTCTTTGATTAAGCCTCAATTTGATTGTAATTTTTAATGCTAGGCAAACCAGCGTTTGACCAAAATAGAGTATATTTAGATATTAATATAGTGAGAATACAAAATTGTAAAAGAAAATCTCTATGAATGTGTGTGTATATATAAAGAGGACACGTTAACAAGCACCAACCGGTGCTTGTTAAGTTGCAAAAAACACCCAAAAAAAAAAAAAAGTCAAAAAAAAGTCAAAAAAGACACTAAGCGATACTTATAAAGAGGACATGTTAACAAGCACTGACTGGTGCTTGTTAAGTTGCAAAAAACACAAAAAAAAAAGTCAGAAAAAAGTCAAAAAAGACACTAAAAGATAATAATAAAGCTGAAAAAATGAGATAAAATTGTAAAAAAGACAAAAATTGTCAGAAAAATTTCAAAAATGTTGTTAACGGGCATCTTGCGGACCCAATAAAATAGAGGGCACATGTTTGTCTATCTTTTGGTGAAATCCATATGTCGGTCCTATAAGACATTCAAGTTCGAAGTGCCTTTTGGCAACATGGAAAAGAATCATTGCTTAAGAGATAAAGCTACCTATAAGCATACAATCAAGCCTGTTGGGATTGCCTACTCTATGAATGTTTCTTAATCAATTTCTTCAAACGAATCAGCAACTTGGGATAAATTATAAGCACATGTAAGGTGGAAGTCACGTCAACAAAAAAAGACCTAAATATTTTTTGTTCTCAATCACATTATATAAGTCAGTCATACATCTAGGAAGAAACCAAAGAAAAATTCATAAACAAATCAATCATGTTTTGGCCCGGTTTAGTTTCTTTTTAAACCTCACTTTTTCTTAAACATAACTTATTTTTTAAGCAAAATGAGCTAATTCAAACATACTTTAGCCTTCTAATTCTCGCACTACAAGTGATGTGACTGACACTGAAAAATGCTAGCAATAACATATTTGATTTTAACTTTTGTTTTCTCCAAGTTTCCCAACATTTATCCAACCATCCATCCATTGAAAATGTCTTTTATTCACTTAAATTTCAATCGACAACCATTCAAGGACACCCAAGTGGTGGGCAGTGAGCTTGATGGACTTGAAGGACTTGTCGTTCCAAGTTCCATCCATCACATTATCGATCTATTGGATTATAAGATGTCTCATGAACAGAAATGTGAAATAGTTTGACTAAAGGCTCGTACACCATTTCCTTATATCAAAAAAAAGAAAAAGAAAAAATCAAGGGACGAAGTCAAAAGCTCTTGGAAAAAACACATGAAGACAAACCAGAAGCATCCAGTACACACATGAGCCAGTTTTTGAAGTTGAATAGTGAATACCAGCCTTGTCTGGTTGCATCTCTCATGTATTCCGTGCTAGTAAATGTCAACGCTTGTGTCAACTGTCAACTTTAATTCTATACATTCAAACTGCGATCATACCATCTTGTATTGTACAGCATCTTCTTGAGATAATTTTCTCATCAGATAGCATCCTATGACAATTTATTTTTCATTATTTTGATTGACTAGTCACTAACTCAAAAAATGCACTGAAAAATTCAGGAAAAAAAAAATTATTATATATGATACAAAAATAATTAATAAAATATTCATAAATATAAAGGCAAATTAAAGACTTTATATAAAACAACTTACCTAGTTAATTAGAATGTGTTTAGAGAAAATAAAATATAATTTAATAAAAATGTATTTTATATTAGGTTATGTAGGGACACGGTTTTAGTTGACCCGATCCTTGTTGGTCAGGTCTTGGCCCAAAAGGTCCCACACAATGAATTTTTTGTAGAGTATGGGCTAAAAAACTTGGTTTCAGTTAGCTTAAACGGTTTATTGCATGGGCTCAGGGGGTACAGAAACAAGAACAAAAGGAGGTAGTAATGAAAAGAGATCCTTCCCAAATGATCAAGTCTCAAACTTGATTAATGGGCACAGATTCATGCAAACAAAATTTCTCTATAGTGTTCTCTCCTCTCTCCTTCTTTGTCCTTTTTCTCCCCTTTTCTTGGGGGACCTTTACATATTATATAGACCCTCTCCTATCATCTGGGCTTTACACTTGTTGATCATCCAAACCCCTACTTGAGCACCTGTCCCATCAGACACCCTTATCAATTCTTTGTGAGTTGCAGTGGCCAAGGTAGCACTGTTCAGGGGTCTTCTCTTCATTAATGCGGCCAGGAGAGTAGTTGTGGTGCATTTAATGTGGTGGAGGCAGTTTTTGCTGAGATATTTTGGGTTTCCTTTCTTATTACGTACTTGGAGGGAGGACTACAGTAGTCAGGACGCACCCTTGACCCGGATTTTGGAATGTCCGAGGAGGAATTACTCCTCGGACATGTTCTCTTTGCCTTAGTGGGCCTAAATAAGGATTCTGGGCCACGACGTCTCCTCGGACGGATTGGTCCTCGGACGGGCCCAGGGCCCAGGCAACCTATTATTCTGCGCCGGTCCCCACAATAGCCCCTCAAAACTCTGGTTTTTGATCTCTTTCTGAGGAGAAAAGCGGGGTTTTGACATTACAAAGGATGGAATTAATGAGATCTTGGTTCGCGTGTGTGGGCAATCACTTTTAACGCGCTACAATTTACGAGGCGCGGCCATTTACTTCGGGTAGCTTTATGTCTCCTTTATCCAACGACGAGGCGTAGATCTGACGGCCAGCATTTTTCCTCAAATTCTTAAGCGGGAGTGGTTTTCTCTTTCTCCCTCTTGCTATATAAAGCGCTAGAGAGGCTCATTTTTTCTTTTTTATCTGCACATCAGAAGTTCAGAGAACTCCAGCGCTCAGAAATCTACGAGCTCTTCCGTTCTTCAAATTTCCATAACCGTTTCTGCGAAGTGTCCTTCCTGGAAGAGATTTTCATGCATCTTACTGGTCATTTGCGAAGATACTCGTAAGTTCCGTTCGTTTCGTTGCTTCGAATTTCTCCTCGGAATTCACTTTTCTCCTCGGTTTTTATTTCCGTCCCTCCAGTTCAACTTAGATGGGTAGATTCAAAGACCTAGTAGACACTCCGACTGCCATGGAGGCCTTTAGGACAAAATACCACATCCCACAGGGGGTGGTTCTGCGGTACTGTCCCCCAGAAGGAGTATTGATAGATAGAGACGTGGGTGAAGTGGTCATTTCTATGATTGCCTTTATAGAAGGAGGAATGACACTTCCCATGCATAGGATTACCCGGGACTACTTGTTCCACCATAGGTTGACACCGCATCAGTGCGCTCCAAACATGTTCAGGGTATTAGGCTGCATAGATGTCTTGAACTAGCGGATGGGTCTAGGCCTGACTTGGCATGATGTGGTTCACCTGTACGAGTGCCACTACGACGAGAAAGGAGGGTATTACCTTAAATCTCGATCCGAGGCGGTTAGGCCAATCTCCTGCCTCCCCATATCCAATAAGACTATGAAAGATGACTTCCTCATTGCCTCAGGAGAGTGGAGCGATGATTTTCATTGTCCAACTCGGGCAGGAATTCCAGGTGCGGCGCCTTTAGGGCCAGTCTTTTAGGGAGGAGGCTTAGCTCTTCGGATTCACTCTCTTTTTTTTGCTTAAGTCATAAATTTTATAATTTAACTCTAATTTCCTTCTCGGCTGTATTGCAGATAGAGCTCTGGTTGCTCCCAAGCTGAGCCACGTGAACGTTCAGGCCTTGAACTATCTTCTAAGGTCAGAAATCTATGTTACCGAGGACGGGCAGCTACGCGCGTGTCATTTGGTTTTGGGCTACCGACCACTAACCCGCTCTTTCCAACCCATTGGTCATGCCATAAGAGATGGTAGTCCAAGGTTGGCTAGGATTGACGTATCCAAGCCTAAGTTTTTGGCCCAACGAGATCTCAAGCCAGTCGTGTTACCTGGAGCTCGGAATTTTCCACCAGCCGTGCAACTGCCTCCGCCAGACAACCTTGACGTTGCTGTGCCAGTTGAAGGAGAGACCGAATCCTCTCGTCTTTCTCTTGAGGAGGAGATAGACGAGTTCTATTTTGAAGAGGAGGTTCATAAAGCCCCTTTGATTGAGCTTTCAGACCCTGAAGGAGAGCAGGATCGAAACTCCGTGGTCAGTGTTCCGATTATTATAACCTGCTCGGAAGACTTTTTAGACGAGGAGGTAGACAATATGGCTGGCAAAGGAAAAACCTTACGAGAATTGATGTCTTCCCGAGGAAAAGGTCAATCTTTGAAGGTGCCTGCTCAGTCGTAGACCCAAGACCTTCCTCCAGTCGCTCCTCAGATTCCTTCTGACCTAGGCCTTAAGGTTAACCCGGACCTAAAAAAAAAAAGGCCGGCTAAAATTCCTGAGGAAGGCGAGGTGGTGCCCCGCCAGGGCAAGCAGCAAAAAACCACCCGGGTGCAGAAGAATAAAAGGGCTTCCTCCGTAGAGAGCCGAGAGGAGGAGAACCGGGCTGAAGTGCGTGTTCAACCACACACTTGGAGTCCAAAGTTGGAGCTAGATGGGGTTGCTATCCCTTACACTACATCGGTCCAAGAATACAACAGAGGCCGAGCAAGGTACATAGCTGAGGCTTTGGAGCAGCCAGTACTCCTCCCTCGAGATATAGAGGCCTACAGGCGGTTCTCTCAGCCCGAGCTCTTTCTATCCCTTAAGAGGGACTTGGCAATGGTAAGTCACTCTTCTACCTTTTCGTTAAATCGTTAGACATTGTTGCATTCTAAGACAATTTTTGTTTTGTTGGCAGATCACTCAGCAGGTGTTTATGGCCGAGGAGTTCTGTCGCAGCAACCGCAGCTTAGCTGAAGCTGAGGCCCAATCTTGGACAGAGGTGGAGAAAACCGTGGGGTCCCTCAAGCAAGAGAATTTTGAACTTGCGGAGAAGTTCAAAGAGGCGGAGAAAAAGCGCCGGAGTGCTGAGGCCGGCTTGAAGAATGTTGAAACTCAAGCGGAGGACCAGCGCCAAAAATTGTACGTGACCAAGACCAGCCTGGCCACTGAAAAACAAACAGTGTTAGATCTCAAGACCGCGCTACAAAAAGCTGAGGAGGAGGTCCGGCGGGCTAAAGAAGAGGCTCAGCTGGTTCAGGAGGCTACCGAGGCTGAAAAGAAAGCTGTTTATCAGCTCGGGGCTGAAGAGACTGAAGCCAGGCTCTCCGAGGAAATTCCAGAGGTGTGTAGGGATTATTGCAGCATCTCATGGGCTCATGCCCTTGATGCTGCAGGAATTCCTGCAGACTCGGCCCTGAGGTTGCTCGGGAAGGTCTTCTTTCCACCGGAGATCCGAGAGAATCCTGATGGCGCTCCTGAAGCTTCTGAGCAGGCCATGGCTATTCCTGGTGCCATCCCTCTGCTTGATAAAGCCAAGGATCCTGCCAAAGAGTCCATCTCCGAGGTTCCTCCTCCTCAGCCAAAGCAGAAAGAGAATCCTTCTGCTGAGGCTTAGATTTTAGGTTTTTAATTATTGTACTCTTTTTTTTTTTGAATGAGAGTTGTCTTGTTTTTGTTCTTTTGTAAAGACCTCTCCTTGTAGTGACCCCGGCTTATTAATATAAAATGTTCTTTTTTCCTTTCTCTTCTGATGCTTATTAATACTGTTCCCCTTAAACTCGCACGAGAGTTTTAAGTCATTAGCTTCCGCCTAAAACTTGCAGAGGTGCCTCAAGTTAATAATTTCCCCCAAGTTTGTGGTCCGAGGAGCCATGCAGGACTTAAGTTCTGTTTAAAACCTGGATAGATGTCATAAGTTGTTAATTTCCCCTAAGTCTGTGGTCTGAGGAGCCATGCAGGACTTAGGTTCTGTTTAAAACCTGGATAAATGTCATAAGTTGTTAATTTCCCCTAAGTCTGTGATCCGAGGAGCCATGTAGGACTTAGGTTCTGTTTAAAACCTGGATAGATGCCATAAGTTGTTAATTTCCCCAAAGTCTGTGGTCCGAGGAGCCATGCAGGACTTAGGTTCTGTTTAAAACCTGGATAGATGTCATAAGTTGTTAATTTTCCCTAAGTCTGTGGTCCGAGGAGCCATGCAGGACTTAGGTTCTGTTTAAAACCTGGATAGATGCCATAAGTTGTTAATTTCCCCTAAGTCTGTGGTCCGAGGAACCATGCAGGACTTAGGTTCTGTTTAAAACCTGGATAGATGCCATAAGTTGTTAATTTTCCCTAAGTCTGTGGTTCGAGGAGCCATACAGGACTTAGGTTCTGTTTAAAACTTGGATAGATGGAAAGGGACCAATGAGTATGCGATGATCAGTGAACAAAACATAGGTAGAGCTGTTTTCATTAATAATAATATTTTCTTAGATTATTTACATTCCACGGGCGAGGTACAGTTTTTTCATCTAAGTCTTCCAGGTAATAAGCGCCTATTCCGGCCACAGATGTGATACGATACGGTCTTTCCCAATTGGGTCCCAGCTTGCCCCAGGAAGGGTTCTTAGCGCTGCCGAGAATCTTCCTCATTACAAGGTCGCTTGGACTTAAAGGTCGCAGCCTTACATTAGCGTCATATCCCCGCCTTAGCTTCTAATGATAATAGGCCATATGGATCATCGCTTTTTCCCTTTTTTCCTCCACTAGGTCCAGACTTCTCCTAGTAACTCGTCATTGCTTTCTGGGGTAAAAGTGCTAGACCTTAATGTGGGGAAGCTGTTCTCGATTAGGAGTACAGCTTCGGCCCCATAAGTCATTGAAAAGGGAGTTTCGCCCGTTGACCATCGCGGCGTCGTCCGATAGGTCCATAAAACGTGCGGGAGCTCTTCCACCCATCTCCCCTTTGCATCATCCAATCTCTTTTTCAGACCGTTTACTATGACTTTGTTCACGGCCTCGGCTTGCCCATTTCCTTGGGGGTAGGCAGGAGTGGAATATCGGTTGGTGATGCCAAACTCGTTGCAATATTCCCTAAAGTTCTTACTATCAAACTGAAGACCGTTGTCTGAGATGAGGGTGTGAGGAGTTCCGAAGCGCATAATAATGTTCTTCCAAATGAATTTCTTGGCATCCACGTCCCTGATGTTGGCCAAGGGTTCAGCTTCTACCCACTTGGTGAAATAGTAGGTGCCGACTATTATGTATCGCTTATTCCCTACTGCTTTAGGGAAAGGACCGACAATATCAAGACCCCATTGAGCAAACGGCCAAAAGTTGGAAAGAGGGTTAAGGATTCCCCCAGGTTGGTGGATATTTAGGGCGAATCTCTGACATTGATCACACTTCTTCGTATATTCTTGGGCATCTCTCTGCATATTCGGCCACCAGTATCCCTGGGTGAGTGCCCTGTGTGCCAGCGATCTTCCTCCTGTGTGACTCCCACAAATCCCCTTATGCAGCTCCTCAAGCAGGGACTCGAACCCCTCTGTGTGTATACACAATAGGTACGGCCCAGAATAGGAATGCCAGTATAGCTTGTGGTCTTCCAACAACCAAAACCGAGGAGCATTCCTTCGTATCTTCTCGGATTCCAGTTTTCCTTCTGGTAGGGTTTCGTCTTTGAAGAAGTTCACTATAGGATCCATCCAGCTGGGACTCTTTCTAACCTGATGGAGCTGAGCTGGGTCTCTTCTAATTGAACTTGCTTGGACTAGATCCTCGACAAGGATTATTCGCGGCAGATCATGCGCCGAGGACGTGGCAAGAGTGGCCAACGAATCTGCATAGCTGTTCCCACTTCTGGAAACGTGTGTCAGATTGAAGGATTCAAAACTCGATTGCAGGTGTTTGACTCGTCCGAGATACTCTTGCATTCTAGTATCTCTAGCTTCTAACTCACCCATCACTTGGCCAACGACCAATTTGGAGTCCAAAAACGCTTCCATTACCCTTTCGCTCAATTTCTGAACCATCGTCATCCCTTGAAGTAAGGCTTCGTACTCGGCCTCGTTGTTCGTAGCCGAGAACCCGAGTCTTAGTGATTTCTCAATGACAATACCCTCGGGCGATATTAAAACTAGCCCAATTCCAGATCCTCTTTGGTTGGCCGCGCCATCCACGTAGACCCTCCAGCGCAAGGTCTCCCGTGCTGAGATTGTGCCAACCGATTTTCCATCCATGTCTTTCTTCTCGATTATTGTTTCTACAGAGGGTTCAGCGAATTCTGCGACTAAGTCTGCAAGGACTTAACCCTTAACAGAGGACCTAGGCATATATTTAATATCAAAGGCTCCCAAAAGTGCACTCCACATGGCGATCCTTCCTGTGTAGTCGGCGCTTCGAAGCACCGCTCGAAGGGGAAGCTGGGTTAGAACGATGACCGTGTGTGCCTGAAAGTAATGAGGGAGCTTCCGTGTGGCGTGCACTACCACGAGAATTGCTTTCTCCAATGGTAAGTATCGCACTTCGGCCTCATGTAATGATTTACTTACATAGTACACTGGTCGCTGTACCCCATTATCATCCCGTATCAGTACCAGGCTTACAGCATGAGGGGCTACGGCTATGTATGCAAACAGTACCTCGTCTGCCTCAGGGCTAGACATGGTGGGTGGTCGCGACAAGTATTCCTTAAGTTGCTGGAAGGCCCGGACACAATCCTCTGACCACTCAAACCCTTTCCACTTATTTATCAAGAGGTAGAAAGGTCGACATCGGTCTGCAGATCGTGATATGAACCGGTTTAATGCTGCGATCATGCCAGTGAGCTTCTACACTTCTTTCGGATTCCGAGGAGCCTGTAGGCTATTAATCGCTTTGATTTGATCTGGGCTTACCTCTATCCCTCTGTGGGTTACCATATAGTCAAGGAATTTCCCAGACCCGACCTCGAATGAGCACTTGGAAGCATTGAGCCGCAACTTGTGCTCCCTTAAGATGCCAAAAATGATCTCTAGGTCTTTCACGTGCTCGGACACCACCTTGCTTTTTACCACCATATCATCTATGTAGACTTCAATAACTTTGCCTAGTTGCGGTTCAAACATTCTGGTCATCATCCTTTGGTACGTTGATCCTGCGTTCTTTAGTCCGAAAGGCATCACCTTATAGTGGTAGTTTCCGACGGGTGTCATGAACGCCGTTTTCTCCTGATCCTCTAATGCCAGGGGTATCTGATGATAGCCCTGGAAGGCGTCTAGGAAGCTCATTCGAGGGTGGCCTACAGTCGCATCTACCAGTCGGTCTATTCGAGGTAACAGGAACGGGTCTTTCGGGCATGCCTTGTTCAAGTCTGTGAAGTCTACGCAGACTCGCCACTTCCCCGTTTTCTTTCTTACCACCACCGTATTTGCCAGCCATTCGGGGTAAAAGACCTCTTTAATAGCCCCTACCTTTTTCAGTTTTGTCACTTCATCTCTAACGGCACTGGCATGTTCCTTTGAGGGACGTCGGGGTGTTTGCTTCTTTGGAATGGAAGATGGGTTAACATTCAAGTGGTGACAAATAAGGCTAGGGTCCACCCCCGGGGCGTCATAAGCGTCCCATGCAAACACATCGACATTTCTTCTCAGAAATCTGACCAGTTCCTCTTTTTCTTGAGGAGGCAACTCGGAGCCGACCTGGAAAAATCTCTCCGGGTCATTGTCAGCGATAAACATTTCTAAACTTTCACACCTTATCTCCTCGGATGGCTCATTAATTTGCCCTGCCGAGGTGGCTGGTTGCTATAAGTTCTTAGAGGCCGAGGACTCGGCATGGGACCGACGTGAGATGGCGGCCACCATACACTGCCTGGCCATGGCCTGATCTCCACGAATCTCTTCTACTTGGCCTCTGGACGAGTATTTTACCTTTTGGTGAAATATGGAGGATACAGCTTCTAGGGCATGGATCCAGGGCCTGGCTACTATCGCTGTGTAAGGCGAGTAGGCATCGACCACGATAAAGTTCACCTCCACCACCTCTGACCCAGTCTGTATGGGTAGTCTGATCTGCCCTTTTGGCGAAACAGTCTTCCCTTCGAAGCTGATAAGGGGAGAGTCATAAGCCGTCAAATCCTCCGGCCTCAGGTTCAGCCCTTTGTATAGATCAGGGTACATTACCTCTACTGCGCTACCCGGGTCTACCAGCACCCTTCTCATATCGAAGCCTCCGATTCTCAGCGTAACCACTAAGGCATCGTCGTGAGGTTGGATAGTTCCCCTCTTATCCTCGTCTGAGAATCCTAATGTTAACGAGCTTCCCTTTTTAGACCTTTTAAATTCTCTTCCCCCGTCCTCGGCAGAGAACCGAGCCACAGACAGCACCCTGGAAGGAAATGACCCGGTTCTTCCTGGAGCGGCGAGGATGACATGGATTGTTCCTGTGGGGGGTCTTAAGGATACATCTTTTCGAGGCTCTTGCATTGCCTGGCCCGGATGACCGCTTGAGGGGTGTAAAAGGTGACGTAACTTTCCTTCTCGGACCAACTGATTTAGGTGATTCCATAGATTCCTGCAATCCTCAGTGGTATGTCCATGGTCCTGATGATAGTGGCAATACAGGTTCTGGTTACGTTTTGAAGGGTCTCCAGCCATCTTTCCCGGCCATCTGAAGAAGGGTTTGTTCCTCACTTTCTCCAGCACTTGTTGTACTGGCTCTCTGAACACGGCATTCAACGTTGGCATGTTACTTTGTCCAGCCTGTCTCGAGAAATCTCTCCTCGGCTGGTTGTGGTTATATCGTTCCGACCTGAAATCATTCGCTTTGGGGGGAATGATCTTCTCCTTTCCCTTTCCTTGTAGCTGATCTTCTTCCACCCTTTTGTACTTGTCAATCCTATCCATCAACTGATGAACGTCAGCAACTGGTTTACCAGTGAGAGATTTCCTTAAGCCATGCTCGGTGGGGAGACCACTTTTGAATGTGCTGATAGCGACATCATCATGGTTCTCATCCAACTCGTTATACATCTCCCAATATCTATCCAAATACGCCTTCAGGGTCTCTCCCTCGTGCATGGATAAGGACAACAACGAACTTAGGGGTCGAGGGACTCTGCTATTTGTAATAAAGCGAGAGCAGAAAGCCTGAGTGAGCTGCTTATATGAGCCTATGGAATTTGTCTTCAGGCTGTTGAACCATCTCATCGCCATTGGTCCCAAGCTGGATAGGAAGACTTTGCACATTAGGGTTTCATTTTGCGAGTAGATGGCCATTTTTTGGTTAAACTAACTCACGTGCTCCATCGGGTCCGCTCGACCGTTGTAGATGGCGAACGCTGGTTGATTAAAGCGTCGAGGCAACTTAGCCCCTTCAATTCTGTACATAAAGGGTGATCTTGAAATCTGGTCTAGTGCCCTATTCATAGCATCGTTTCCCAAACCTTTGCTGGATGGGTTCTCATACTTTCGTACAGGGCAAGACTCCTTCTCGCAAGAAAAGGTTTCACTTGGGGGTGTTCTCGATCTCCGTCGATAACTCACGTCCTCCTCGTTAGAGGACGCATCTGAGCTGGAGGGAGATCGCTTTCGCTGTGCACGTCACAACTTCCTTTTCAGGTCATCTATCTCTCACTGCATGGCCTGATGACTGTTTCGCCTTTGGATACGTGACTACTTATCTAGGTATGACTTTGGCTCGTCTGGGTGGTATGTACGCTTCCCTCACGATTCCTTCTGCTGCCTGAGTTGGCAGGATTATTTTGCCGCTGGGACTCAATGGGTTCTGTCTGTTGAGGGTTAGCCTGGTGAGGATTCTCCTGATGTGGACCTAGTTCTGCCATGCTTGACCATTGTGCTTACTGATATTTTAGTTCTTCCCACAGATGGCACCAATTGTAGGAACACGGTTTTAGTTGACCCGATCCTTGTTGGTCAGGTCTTGGCCCAAAAGGTCCCACACAATGAATTTTTTGTAAAGTATAGGCTAAAAAACTTGGTTTCAGTTAGCTTAAACGGTTTATTGCATGGACTCAGGGGGTACAGAAACAAGAATAAAAGGAGGTAGCAATGAAGAGAGATCCTTCCCAAATAATTAGGTCTCAAACTTGATTAATGGGCACAGATTCATGCAAACAAAATTTCTCTACAGTGTTCTCTCCTCTCTCCTTCTTCGTCCTTTTTCTCCCCTTTTCTTGGGGGACCTTTACATATTATATAGGCCCTCTCCTATCATCTGGACTTTACACTTGTTGATCATCCAAACCCCTACTTGAGCACCTGTCCCATCAGACACCCTTATCAGTTCTTTGTGAGTTGCAGTGGTTAAGGTAGCACTGTTCAGGGGTCTTCTCTTCATTAATGCGGCCAGGAGAGTAGTTGTGGTGCATTTAATGTGGTGGAAGCAGTTTTTGCTGAGATATTTTGGGTTTCCTTTCTTATTACGTACTTGGAGGGAGGACTGCAGTAGCCAGGACGCACCCTTGACCTGGATTTTGGAATGTTCGAGGAGGAATTACTCCTCGGACATGTTCTCTTTGCCCCAGTGGGCCTAAATAAGGATTCTGGGCCACGACGTCTCCTCGGATGGATTGGTTCTCAGACGGGCCCAGGGCCCAGGCAACCTATTATTCTGGGCCGGTCCCCACAGGTTACTTTATCCAAAAAACAGGGTAGTTAAAATTTAATTTAAGGGTCCGTTTGGATACAGCTGAAAACTGAAAACTGAAAAACACTATAGCAAAATAATTTTTAAATGTGTGAATAGTATCGTGGAACCCATTTTTAATGAAAAAGTTGCTAAAAAGTGTATTTTGTAGGACCCATGAATAGTGCATAAAAGCATTGTTCACATAAGAAAAGTCAAAAGGTGACGGCTTGAAAAAAAAAAAAAAAAAAAAAATTTGAAACATAAACGCGCGTCTGGGAAGCGCGTTTCGCGCTTCCCAAACGCACTCTAAATGAACATTATTGAGTACTATTTATAATTTTTTTTGAAATTAAAAATATATATTGAAATGATAACATAGAAAAATAAAGACTTTTAAAATTAGAAGTTTATTTGACAACATTAAAAACAACAGTTTAAAAGCTTTTATTTTGTATTATTATATAAATACCCACACTGAATATTTCATAAAGACAATTCCATTCCATGTATCAAAATCAGACTTTAACTACAAACATAACTAAACCCGAAGGATACCAAATATCCACATGATTATTTCTTACTTGTGAGATTCACATACGCTTTATGCCAAGAAATCCACCTAAACTCAGTTTTTCTGCTTAAATAGTACAAAATCACAAAAGTACAGTTACACCTTTAAAAATATAAAATAAAAATTGTGAGACTTTAAATAACTGAATGTATACAAAGAAGCTAAATAAAATCCAAAAATAAAAAATAAAGCAAACCAAATGCATGAGATACTTCAGCAATTGATGATGAACGAGATATTTCATGTTGACATCACATAGTAAAGAGCAAAAGAACACAAGGAAAGTGAAAAGCAAGTTCATATGTTATAATGAATTGCATTGAAAGTTAAAAGCAGCTTCTCATTATATGTTGCATGGAATCATCGATCTGAATTTGAAGTACAAAGAAAAGAATATATGACATACTTTTCTAAGATGGTTCATGCAACCTGTCAAACCAAAGAGCATTAACATGTACAACTGACCAGGACCTATTTGTCTGCCGACCATGACATGGCAAAAATGACCAGCACCAACCCCCACTTCTCAGGGCCCACTCAAAAAATAAAAACCCCCTCAAAAAATAAAAAGAGGAAAAAAAAAATCAGAAAGAGAGATTAAAAATAACAGACTAGCTTTCTTCTGTTCTGAGCCTCTTATGAGCTAGCTCAGACTCATTACTACAGCTACCAACTCCAGTATGCACCATCACTTGATCATCCATAGACTGTTTCTCATGATCCTGAAGGAATAGAAGTTATTGTTTTCATTAATACTAGCTTGTAACTCTATGTATATGCATGGACATACTTAAATATATATGATAAAATACATAATATAATTCCTATATATATAATTTAAATATTATTGATAGTCATTTTTATATTTTGTTAATTCTTTAAAAAATTTTGTAAGGATATTATTAGATATAAAATGTAAATTGTCCATTTTTTTTTAAATTATTGTGAAGATTTTTTTTTTACTATTCATTTATTCTAGACTCTTTAGTTTTTGTACTTAATAACTTACTTGGATGAATATTTAATATGCGGTTCCATATTTTATTCTAAAATTAAGAAATAAAACTCTTTAAAAATAAATAATTTAGAACACATGGCGCAAAATTGAAACTCTAATTTGAAATTCTAACTTGAGTCTCTCATCTTCACCTATTATTATATAAATAGATTTGTTCACAAACAGAACTCATCATATGATATTAAGAAAAAGAAAAGAAATAAGAAATCATCATCCAGACTCAATGGTACACAATAAAATGATATGTCGCCAATGAGCTCTAACTCAAATAGCACCTCCTTCCAGATTAGAATGGGTGAAGGGTACGTTTGTGGATTCAAAATTCACTAGGTGTGTGTAAACTTACCAATTGAAAATAAAATTTAAAAAATAAATAATATTTTTTCTAAAAAAGTATGTCACCTATCAATGTCATTTTGGAAAAATGAGCATCAATACAACAAATATCCCCATATGGATTTTTCAAAGCAGTGGTGGTAGCAATAATAAAGTTGAAGAATAAAACAAACCTTTGAATTGGATGCTATACTAATCGGTTCACTATTTGAACGTTTCCCAACATTAACTTGTACTGAAATGCTGGCCTGTGACAAATCGACCCCAGAAGATTGCAGCGCTCCGGTCAGAGAATTCAGTATCCTGTTCAACACCAAATCCCACTCAGCAACAGCAGACACAATACCATTTCCACGCATACATAATTATGCATCCTAGCCAAAGATTGACATGACAATAGAAAGTCCCAGAAATAAAGGGGGTGACAAAGTTTCAGAAGTACAGGAAATTAAAAACAATACCTCGCTGAAATAACAATGGGCTATCCTGTTAGTACATGCACTTGCATCATCAAAGGCGAGTACCACAGAGTGTCATTACAAATACAAAGTTCCAGAAATTACATAGATTACTAGAATTTTCAAGAATAACCCAGCCTGTCCTCTAGGTGTAAGCCCTAACATCTAAGCCATACTGTAATTATGTTGAACAAACCTCTGAAGGATCTTTCAGGAGCAAATGAAACCTGAAATTCAATAAATCTCATTGACCAGGTTATCACCAATAATTTATTAACATAAAATTCTCTAATGGAAACCCTTCTTGTAAAAGCTGCTACTCAGATAACCGCAGGTTTCTATTCCAAATTTCCCACTAGATGGGTTTCAAACCTT
Organism: Quercus tomentella; assembly: GCA_028535165.1. NCBI lineage: Eukaryota > Viridiplantae > Streptophyta > Magnoliopsida > Fagales > Fagaceae > Quercus > Quercus tomentella. Next base: position 61,144,527 of record JAPQVY010000155.1, on the reverse strand, counting down.
TGACACATACTTGCCACATATAAGCAAGCAAACTTACTAGACATGTGGGACTTAGATGCACAAGAATTGAATAAGGACATACTTTTACACAACACATGTATTGCAGATTACAACCCAACACACAAGCATCAAGTAAAACTGGCTGATATATGTAAATCTATACCAAGAATGAATGCGGAAAACAGCGATATTTGGCAATCAGTGCAACAACGTCATTATATATATATATATATATATATATTTTTTTTTTTTTAAAGGTGGAGGACAAAAATGCAGATGCTCACCCTTGAGAGTAGGCACTTGAGATGCTATCTGATCCACTATCAACAGCCAGCTCCTCCCGTACATTCAGCAAATTATTTGGAACAGCACACTCGGTTGCATATGGTCTAGCATGCCACCACTGGGGTTGGGGCTGGGAAGGCAGGTTTTCAGCATCAGAAATGGATTCCTGCAAAGACTCTGTAGGCATACCACCCCTACAAACAAGATCAAACATGTTTGGCTTCGTTTGAACATTCAAAGGAACAGGTGGAGTAGTTGACCCAGTGAGATGATCCAGTACTTTGTAAACCACCTCCGTGGCCAATTCAGATTCCGTTGAGTTCTGTGCATTTGAGAGAATAGCTGGGGGGTCAACATTATTCTCAAGGCCAAAACCATTCCTTATAACTTGGGAATGATCCATAAAACTCTCTGCAGGCCCACGATGATTTCTCTGTTACAAGCAAAAGTAAGAAACCATTAACATGTTTCTTTTGAACAGACTATGGGAATCAACAAGCTTCAAAATTCATATAATTTTTGACACTTTGCATTTTATGACTTCAATTGCAGAGAAATCAACGCTTTATTGTTTTTCATCTTGGGCACAATCTACCAATTCTCCATTCACACAGAAATCATCAATCAAAGGAACACCCTTTTTCCTCAAAAAGTAAAGCATGCACATTAGCTCTCAAGAAACAATCATTGTGCACAATCCATAAAAGACACACACCTCTACATTCAAATGAACATGTGTTACACACCAGCAACAATAACGTGCATATGCACCTGGAAAGCACGGGTGCGCCGATTGGGTCAGCGCACACGAGTCTGATACGCACGGACACGCCATGCAGCTGTGGACACGGCTGCACGTGCGTCCATGACTGATTTTTTTTTTTTTTTTTTTTTTTTTTTCGATTCAGTCCGAAACAGGCCCCAAATCGGTCCGATATGGACTGAAATAAATGTTATAAATATTTTTTTTTTTAAAAAGGAAAAATTTTTTGTCAAAACACACCATTTTGACATCCTAGTTTAAAGAAAAAACCCTAAACTCATCTCAAACTCTCTCTGACTCTCTCGTTCTCTCCATCTTCTCTCTCTCTCTCTCTCTCTCTCTCTCTCTCTCTCCCTCTCTCTCTCTAACCCTACTATTGCTCTAAAATTGGTATATGTTTACCATTATATGAAAAAATATGCTTAGCAATATATAGAAAATATATTTAATAATTTATCACTAAACATATCCCGCCACGCTCTCATCCTTCTTTTTCAAAAATTGCCGAGTTGCCACACTGCACCCACACCCGCACCCGCACCGAATCCGCACCCATGCTTCCTAGATATGCACATGCAAATTTACATGTAAAGAAAATGCATGAATCCCCACAGTGCCAAGATCTTGAACTTCAATTTGGTTTCCTACATAATTACCAGGACCACATCCTCAATTTTCCAGAAAGAAAGCCAATTTGTATTACAAAAACTTAGAGAAGACTGTAACATGTGGACACCTGCACTGAACCTTTGGGACCACATGAACCAAGAACTGCGTGTCTTTTAAAATAAAGAAAATAGATGTTGGTATAACAGTTCAGAAACGAAGTTATCAACAAAGCTATGTAGGTGACTAAATCTAAACTTCAGCTTTACACACTTCATATAACAATAGCATATAGCCAATAACCATTTTAACAAGAAAAATGAATTAGAAAACAAATATATGCATTTTGGAAATCTTAGATATAAGTTGAAGTTAGCATGCAACTGCAGAAACTTGGTTCTGGTTGAAATTTATCACATAAGAAATCAAAAAAAATCTCTTAGATACAAAACCTGAAGCCCATCTTTCAGTCACAACAAACAATCCTCACTTACACAGGCTCTGCTACACAAGCACTCATCAGCTGCAGGTTTGTGTCTAGAGCTAGGATCCATCTGCATTCCAAATGCTTCAGTGCAAGGACAGAGCTAATTTTCAAAATTTTCCAATTTTCTTATTCATACCCTAGTATGAAACAAAACATCTGTCTAGTGGCCTCTCTGCTCATTTTCATATAAAAAAAGAACATACAACTTAAGTTTCTGTTGCGACTTCTAGCAAAGAAGGACCATGTCCTCGGTCATTTGTTGAAATAACTGATTGGCACAGGTCAAACAAGCAACATCTTCAACATGTATCTGATACACCATCCATGTTCTGCATTGTTCAATGCAGGTACTGTACACAGTCATAGGAGCCCAAACACACAAAGCTCTAAAATGAATACAAGCGTTGAGTGCCATGCAAAAAGCAACAAGGACTCCAACACTATAAATAAAAACTACATGCCATTGTGCAAAAACAGAGACAAACATATCCAGCATCAGTATTTTACCCATGGTATCAATTTTTTTGGCTCCGGATTCCACCCCCGGTAATCTCCTTCATACGTATTTAACTTCTCCTGTAAAAATTGTACGTACTCTATAACCTGCATATAAATATGAGAATTTTTCAATTTCTAGGAAGTGCAGATACAGAAAGAGGGTATACTATGCATATGATACGATATGGACATGGTGATACAAAAACAACTAGTTGCTAACGCGCGCATTCACTATTAAATTTTTATATATCATAAATATTTAATCAATAAGTACTAATAAAACAAAAGCCAAATTAGAGAATTTATGTAAAAGAATATAGCTAATTTAATTCAAATTTGTTTAGAGGATATCAAACTTAATTTAATGAGAATTTGCTTAGTGTCAGTGATTTTATCCAAAAAAAATTGTGAAACCTAATTAGTTTAAACTAACATAGTAATGTAGTTTAGCACTGTTTATTTGTAATTCTAAAAACCAAATTAATTAGTTTAATCGTTGTAATAAATACATACACACACACACACACACACACACACACATATATATATATATATATATATATTACAGTGGTGACATTGAAAAACGTGGGCTTTCAGAAGCTTATGTGACAACATTAGAAGAAGTCAACAAAAAGTCAAAAGTTTTCATTTATAGATACTTTAATTGATTAAATATATAAATAAATCTTAAATATATATATATATATATATATATATATATTATGTTATTTTTTTAGTTTAAAGATAAATAGGAAATGATAAAGATCTAAAATATGTCTAAATAATAATAAGTATAAACTAATTAACAAATAATTATTTTTATCGAAGGGGCGAATGAGAGAAAGGGAGAGAAAAACCAAATTAAAGAAGCACCTGATACTTACCTAATACAGAAATGGCTGATAATTTAAAGTATGTGTGCTTCCAAGGTCAATTTTGAGCCATAGGAACTAATTTCCAAAATAAAATTATAAAATCAAAACATGACCAATTGGAATACCTCCAACAAGAATGAAGCCTTATCTCTTTTTTGATCATTTTGCGGTATGAGATTCCGCAAAATCTGAAACCTGCCTCAAAAAAATTGAGCAAAGAAATACTGTCAGGGCCATAAATTAGAAGGAAATATTCCATGGAAAAAAATATCACAGGAGGAAAATTGCATTGAAAATCAATATTCATGTATCAACAACCCTATCACATCATGTGAATATGAACAAGAAAGGGAAAAATAAAAGAGGGATTGAGAGCAAGCAAAATGATGCTAAATTTAAAAATTGAAGCACAACACTCTGACATCAAATAAACACAAAGTATTCAATTTGGTGTCTTCACCGACTAGTCAAAAGATTCAAATTTAGGCTGCCAATAAGAAATCAAACAGAAAATAACTTGCATAGAAAATTAGAAAAAGACAGCTTCAAAAACTTGAATGTAGTAAGTTCTGAAATTCATTAAAAAAAACTACAGAAAACTCCCTTTAATCTTAGATTATTTTCACTTGACCATCCTGAAAATTCTTTTGCTACAATAAACACCCAAAAGTCAGTGGAATGCAAATATATTCCATAAAATCCCTTGAATTATGGCTCAAATGGCACATCTTCCCCTTGTAAGAACGAGGTGGGGAGTGATTTTATGGGTTCAAAACCCGCTATATGCACGTGTAACTTACTAATTACAAATTAAAAAATCCATTAAATCCTTGGCCTATAGAAGGGTAAAAGTGCCAGTTTAGAACTTTTAGGGGTCCTTTGAATCAGAGCCACATTAACTAAATAAAAGAAGAAAATATTATTGAAAAAGGAATAGCAGGAAAAATACACAAGGTTCACAATAGTGAACAAAGTGTAAAAAGAAACAAAAAAAACAAACAGTCATTAAACTATTCTAAGAGACGAAAGAAAATCCATAAGAGCGGAACAATCCAAGAGACCCTAAGACCGAGACCAATTAAAGAGGGACCGTTGGCATTAATCTAACAACTGAGATAGAGATTTCCTAGTATCCTCAAAAGAACACCAATTACGTTCAGTCCAAATAGTTCACATTAGACAACCTGGAACTAAATTCCAAATATCAGAATTATGTTTCCCAAGCCAATGATACCAACAAAATAATAAATATGCAACTGAACCTGGCATGACCCAATCAATCCCAAACAACTGAACATATACATCCACAAAGAATGAGCTACCGGACAGAAAATTAGCAGGTGATCCAAAGATTCCTCATTACAACAGCGCATACAACAACGATTTGCCAAAGGGCGACCACGAAGCATAAGGTTATCCAAAGTGAATCTGGCCATGAGCTACTGTCCACATAAAGAAAGCCATCCTTTTAGGAACCTTAACTTTCCAAATGCCCTTCCAAGAGAAAGTAGAATGAGTTACATTTCAAATCTTATGGTAAAAAGACCGAATGTCAAACTTCCCACTTCCGTTTAGACGCCAACAAAGACTGTCACAACCTCCACCCCTGGGAATCCGAGTTTGGATGAAGTGAAGAAAGGAGAAAGAAGCCACTACTCCTAATCATTGAATTCCCTATAAAATCTTAAATTTCACACTCTATCAACACTTCAGAAATACAAACTTCCTTATTGGCTGAACACACAAATAACTGAGGATAAAGAGTCTTCTTTTCCTTTTTATTAGTAAGTTACACATTCACCCGGTGTTGAATCAATGACCTCACTAATACCATCCATCCCATCAAAGTGTCAGTTGAGTTATAGCTCGTTCTTGAAGAACCAATGGAGTTAATAGGCAATTATTATTATTATTATTATGGCCCATGGGAGTTGAATTATAACATAAGTTTCATTTGGATGAGCTTATTTTTACCTAAAATTTGAGACATTGTAGAACTTGTTAAAATATCCATTGTTTTTAAGGTATAACTGTACTTTTGCACAATATATAAAATAGTCAAAATAAGTTCATCCAAATGCACACTAATTGTGACCTAAATTTCCAAAACGGCTAAATCTTGTTACACACTCCCTATTGCATACTCCCATGAAATCGAGTTTTGAAAACACGATTTCAATTACAATTGTGAAATGGTGAAATAGTGTTTTCAAAACATGATTTCACAATTTTAACTAAAAAATCATTATTTTCGAAACTCAATTTCAGCTGATGAAGCAGTTTGTGTCCAGTAAACACATTGAGTAACTATCACCATTCTTCCAACAATACTATGGACACACCCAATTTCACAATTTCACAACTTGCTGAAGAGGTTGAAAAGAAGTGGTAGGATAAAGTATCCACCACCCACCTAGGAAGCTCAAACACAAACATGGATATGAGCAGGTACGACACAGCAATTTTTGAAAAATTATAACATAAAACGGCCTGTATGACACCAGTATTACAAGTGTTTACACTTGTAAGACACGTTAAATGAAGTATCCGTGCTTCCTAGCCACCCACTCTAGCATACTTTAGCATGTGAAATTGGGTGTGTCCTAGATTTATTCATTTCTAGTATGCTTTCTACAATTGTCCAAGGAGGAAAGGGTTTTTTTTTTTTTTTTTTTTTTTTTTTTTAATGGGTGTTTTGATTTTGGTTAGAAAACTACAGTTATATAATAGAAAGGAATAATTCATAAATTGAGTAAGCAAGTGAATTGAGAAGCAAATAAAAAAAAGAAAGAAAGAAGGAAGGAAGGGAAGGGCATGCCTCTCGTTAATCTTGCTTCTCCTTCGCTGCTCAGTCTGGGAGTGCTTGGAACGATGGGCAGTGCTCCTCTGATTCTGGGTGGTGGTGCTGCTCTTCCCACCTACCCTGACTCTAGACCTAGGTGTAGTCCTATTTAGGAGCGAAGAGGAGCTGTTGCTGTTACTGTTGCTGTTGTTGTTTCTGCCTCCACCATCACCATCACCATCGTCTTCCTCATCCTCTTCTTCTTCTCCTTCATCATCATCTTCGAATTCCTCTTCATGGTGCTCGTATTGGTGAATCTTTGCTGACTTCACCATCTCTCTTAACGAATGTATGAATATGATTGAATGTACACTTGGCCCTGTTTCTTTGTCTCTCTGTCTCTCAAGCCAAGCCCTAAAACTATAACTATAACAATAACAATAACAAACAGAATATTACTATCAACAATAATATTTTCAATCTACTTCTTTCTTTCCTATCTGGATTTGCTCTGTTTTTTTTTTTTTTTAATGTTGTTGTCCTTTTGTTTTTGTATTCGGCAGTGGTCGGGTACTAATGTGCGCCACCTACCACATTTAGTGGACCTTATTATTTTAAGGTTTCAAATTTACAAACCAACGGACTAAAAATGTTTCGTTTCAGAATGGGCTGACTTAACAAGGTCCCACACTTCTGGCTGCTTCGAACTTGGGCTGTACTGTTTCTCAACCCATCTTTAATATGCGCCACAACTTTAACATGTGACACAACTTGGTCATTTTACAAGTCGTGACTCGTGAGCGGTAGAGTTGCCACATGAGTAAATTGTGGTAAAAATTGTGATTTTAGTATTGCTCCTCTTTCCTTTTATTTTTTTTTTTCCAGAAAACAGGCATGTATGTTCTTCTAATGCAGCTAATAATAATTTTCTTCTTTAAATTTTTTTAAAAAAAACACTGTAATTATCTAATGCATTATACTCTATACAGTTATGGGATTCATGAGAACACATATATTTCAAGCTAATAATTATCTTATGCATTTAACATATATGGCCTTATAACCGATGGGATCCACACGCTATGAAAAAGATGATACCTATATTTAATATATAAAATATATTTTCCCTTCAAGCAATACTACAATTTTTTTTTTATTATAAATTTTGCAGTTGCGTAATATTATCTAGTTCTTTCCATGGTTAAATTTGGGCTAGAATCCCTTCCTCCGCTTATTGCAAGTTAAAAAAAAAATGAAACAAACACATAAAACTATGTACACAACTATTTTTACAATCTTTTTTTTACAACTTGCGGTAAGTTGTAATTGGAGTTAAATCATTTTCATATAAGTCTACTACTAACAAGATTTTTACCAGAAATTAATCACAATAATCTAATGTAAACAATTGTAAATATACTAATTTGTAAAGCTTTGTTTTGTCATCATTAATAATTTTCTCATTTTTTTATGGGAAGAGTTGCCAATTGCTTTTTGCTCCAGAAGTAACTATAAGAAAATACTCTTTCTTTCGTTTTGAGTAAACATAAATTTTTTTTTTTAAAGGAAGAACAAAAGTTTAGAGGAAATCAACCCATCTTACTCTTCAGAAACTAATCCAAAAAAGAAAAGACAAAGACAAAGATGGATCCATGATTCCATGTTACTTATGAATGCTCGAAAATGTGTTAAAACACAAGAGCTTGCTTAGACCTCCAATTAAAATTACGGTTAAATTGCTTTTACTCTAACTTATCTAAGTGTGAAACAAGAGTAAATGAGGCGCAATAAACCGATAACTACTCTAGTGCAAAAACATGAATAACAAACAATAAATATAAAGTACAAGAGTAAAGGAAGAGAGAATGTAAATACAAGATAACACGCCGATGTGTTATCGAAGAGGAAACCGAAGAACTCGGCAAAAAACCTCTCCGCCGCCCTCCAAGCGGTAATCGATCCACTAAACAATCAGTTGGGATACATGGGTTAGCAACAGACTCTCCAAGCCTAATCTACCCGATGTACCTAAGCCCTCCAAGCTCCTACTCCAACAAGGCTTCTCGAAACCGTGTTTTGTCTAGCTCTCTGGATCCCACAATCCACCCGATTGCATCCGCCAAGCCTCACCAGCTTCTTTTGGCAATTCTCCAAAGCTTCCCAAGCTCCAAAACACTCTCTACACTCTGAATAGGTATGGGTTGTGTTTTGGTACAAATCTTCTCTCAAGGTATAACAATAGGAAAGGGAAGGAGAAGAGACTACAATGATTTCTCACTAAAGATGAGTAGCTCTCTCTCTAAAAGATGGGTGTGTGTATGTTGTAGAAAACCTATCTAGGGTTTTTCTCTCTGAATGGCCTCCTCTACATTTATGGGTAATGAGAATATATATAGTATGGGTGAAGGGTAAGAAAGTCACACATAAAAATCCTCCAGGCAGAGAGTCTCACTGGTATCTCGCGGGAAGGCCTTACCCGCGAAATACTCGCAAAATTGACAACCTAGCACGACTCTTCATCTTCCAGTCATGTGCTTCTCACATGCCTTTTCGCAAGAACCCTTCTCGCGAACTTCTCGCGAGCTAGTTGCGAAATGCACTGATCTTCAGTTAAGCTTGGTCTTCACCAACTTAATACCAAACCCAATACAACAAAATCTCACAAAATACAAGGAAATAAATTAAAGCAATTACAACACTTTTTGTCATGGAATAAAGCCAACATAAAACATAGTTGTAAATCACAACTTTACAACTTATAAATTATTATAGTTAACAGAATTAAAAGGAAACAACTTTTATCCTAGTTCATTCTATAACAAGACATAAATGATAGAGATAAACTTCTAAAAAAATATTTAAGCAGCCCATTCATATCCAATAAAAATCTTAAGTTATTTCATTCTTAACGTTTTACTTTATATTCTATCAATTTTAGTATGTTATGTGTCTGAGAATTTTTTTTTTCATTATAAATTTATAGTTACTTTATAAGGATAAAAATGTATATAATTTTTTAGAGTGAATGAAAAATAAAAAATTGTAGAGATCTGAAAAACTGCAATAGATGAAACATAAAAACCAAAGATTAATTTAGACTTATTCTTCTACATGCAGTTATGTGGATAACAGTTGAAACTGTCTGTACCCCCCAAATAAAACCACAACTTCAGCTAACTAGTGAACATCAGATTTAAAAAATACTAATATACTACACAATAGCCATCTTTAAGCTTCATCAAGCTTGAGCCTTTTCTTTTCTTTCTTTTTTTCTTCCTTTTTGTTTGCCAAAATTGTGTCGAATCCATCCAAAACCCAACTGCATAACCAGATAGGTATATATTTTCTTTAATGCAATTAGCAATTCATGGTGGCTTATTCTTCATCACAGCCTGGCTCTGGAAGTACTTCAAAGATCAAATTGAGAAACTAACCAAATCGTACTTTATGAGCAGAAGAGAAATGCTTAGCTGCAGCTACCATTGCTGCCTCTGGTCCAGAGCTTGACACAGACACATTCCTTGAACATTTTGATGAACTAGTCCTTGAAGACATGGGACATGGATACACGACCAAAATGGTTCTAGTAGCAACATGTACCAGGCCATGTACTTTTCACCTCCATTCATTTTGTTCTTAGATTGTTTTATCTTTGGTGAATGAAACCCCAAAAGATGTGAAACTGTTCTAGTAGAGAAGTCAAAGAAGATGAATTAGAGAGAAGGTTGCTATTAAACAATAAAGATAACTGCAGTAGGAAGATAGCACTATGCACAGTGTACTTAGGTTCTTATTGTTGGGTACCTAGCTAGATTCTAGATTTACATATATATAGGCGATATTTCGTGGGCTACACGCTTATATTTTAGAGGCTGTGGGGTATGATTGTTGAAAGTTGAATACTGAAGTGCTTTCTCTTTTTGACCATGACCCCCAGGTTTTCTCTGCTGAAGTTGCTTGGAAACTGTCTTCTAACCTGTCCTACAAGTTACTCATAAATTCGACCAACGTGTTAAATTTATTTATTTATTTTTATTTAACATGGGTTAGAGATTATTTACTTTGATTTAGAGTCTGTATAGGATCCGCTTATTTTGCTGAAATTGAAAACTTTTTACTGAAAATACTATAGATAAAGGTAAAAGTTAGTTGAAATAATACAGTGGAACCCATGAATAGTAGCAAAAATAAGCTAAATAGTAAAATAAACTAACTTTTTAAGCTGGATCCAAACGCACACTTAGTCGAACTTAGAGTGGCGGTTGCTTGTCTTAATTTTTTTGGCATACTTGTAACGGAGTACAATATGACTTTTACTAGCTTTCTTCGAAGCTATTCTGTCTCTCACATACTTTAGGTAAGGTAATGCAGTTGTAGATGTTTTAGTCAAGAGAGCGAAATCTTCTTTTTCATTTTTAGTCTGAATGGAGTTTGTTGTTCCTCTAACATCTATTTCTTTGTATCTGATTTTTCAGCAATTAAATAAATGGCACAAGGTATTGATTCTCAAAAAAAAAAAAAAAAAAAACCATTATGCCAAATAGATCTGTCTAAACTAAAAGGATGTTCTTGACACCATTATGCCTAGGGGTGACCACGGGTCAGTCCGGTCGAGTTTGTGCCCAACCCACGATCGACCCGACCAAGTTGGGTTAAAAACTTTCAGACCCGCCGTCAACCGGTTAGAGAGTCAGGTCGGATCGGACAGTTCTTTGTTGAAAGGTGATCGGGTCTCGGTCGAGGTCGGATATGGTCGAAACTCGCCGAATCTAGCCAAAAATTGGGCAGATCTAGCCGAAATCCGGCGAATCTAGCCGAAAACTAGCCTTGTATGGCAAGATCTCGCCAGATCTAGGCGAATCTTGAAAAGATCACGCCAGATCTCAACGAGATCTCGCCGGATCTGGCAAGATCCGACTGAGAAATTGTATAGACAATGGAGATCGGCGGCCTTTTTGGTGGTAGAATCAGTCGAGTAGGTTGAAATCAAGTTTAGTTGCAAGGACCCATCAACTGACCCGCCGGAATCGAGTTGGGTACCTTGGAAACCGTTGCTAACCCGTCACTAGAGTCGGATCGGGTCGATCAGAATTTCGGGTGGGTCGGGTACACGGTTTGTCTTGGACAGGCTTAATTGTGCCATGTAACACAACGTCGTTACACCACCACCTGTGTATTTAATGTTTATCTTCAAATCTTACACAGTTTGTGAGATGAGATCAAATTTAAATGGAGAAATCTAGAACAAAACCTTAATATATTCATGTGGTAAATTAAAGTGTGCTAAGTTGGAGTCTCCCATGGAAGCCATGCAGGTTCCATACTTTGAACAACCTTTTGCAATTAAAGTACTTTTATTTCTACCACATTTGAGTTATGAAAAATGAAAGTACCACAAGCAAAATGTAGAGGATATATAGTTACAAATAATTATTTTTTAAAGAAAACTTTTTTTAAAGAGAAAAAAAAGTGTTTGGTTTTTAGTGTTGGTTTAGTCCATGATATTTGCTTCTAATTAAACTTAATTCTTGATGTATTTTATTTGATGTAAAATGAGTTAATTCTATGTAAGAAGACTTGAAGATTTGCTTATAAAAGAGGCTCGCTCAAGTAGAGATTAAAGCTCGCTTGAGTGAGAATGTGCGAAACAAAAACCCTACTTTGTTTTGCACCCTTGTTTAAGTTGATTTCTTAATCCTAGTTTTAAACACTTGCTTAACACTATAATGCACAATTTTCAAGAGAGTAGAGGGCAGAAAGTTTGCGTCGTTCAAAGAGAAAAATTCAGCCTTCTTTTCCTGGGGCTTCCATGAGAGATCTATGCTATAGTTTAATCGTCATGATTGTGATCAAAGCATGAAATCATAGTCTTCATCCTAGTGAGTTCAATATATATTCAAGGAGGTGTCTTGGAGAGGGTCAAAGGCTTTGACACGAACAAGTCGTTCACGAAAGGATCCATGTACAAGAAGTTTGGAGTTCTAAAATTGTTGTAGGCATGGTTGTTGTTTTTTTTTTTTTTTGATAAGTGTAGGCATGGTTGTTATGATTGGAATCCTATACAGATCATTAGAAATTAGATTGTAGGATTAAATTGAGAATCATAAGATTATTCTACTTTTTATTAAAAGGAAAAAATGAAAAATTATGAATAATAATAATAATATATGTTAAATAATTATTGAAAAGAAAATTGACCCCTTCCCCACTATCCATCTTGTAAGGTTGAATTTATTCAACCATCTAATTGGCTTTATTCCGTGCCAAATTTGCTTGTATTTCAGCATTTAGTAACCATGTATTTAGGTGGGTTTGTTGTAAGGGTAGTGAGTGAGATAGAGTGTAGATTGCTCAAGAGTGTGCAAGAAAACAGAGACTCACCCGCGAGATCAAGCCGCCAGATGCAGCACACGTGCCAAGCATGCCAGAAGGTGAACAGTCAAGCTAGCTAGAGCACTACAGGACAAAACAGGACAACTGGCCATACGGTTATCTCGCGACTGGATCTCGCGACTTAGTCAAGTCGCGAGGCCAAGCCGCGAGCCAGCCCTGTTTTGAAAAACCTGACGTTTCACATTCTCCTCTCACCTAAGTATAAATACCCTTTATACCCACAAATGAGAGAGAGCTTCCAGAGAGAATTTTGGGAGAGAAACCCTAGAGTAAAACAAGATTGATTCATCTACAATCTTTACATAAGTGTCTCTTCAAATTCCTCAACTCTCTTCCTCTCCATTGTCAAACCCTTGAGAGGCATTTTACCAAAACCTTGTTCTCACCATATCCATTACTATGAGAGGGCTGTTTGGTGTTCTGGGAAGCAGTTAGGAAGGAACCAATCTTCATTGGTTGATGCTATGGTCTAGTAGCGGAATCCGGGAAGTTAGAAAAGAAAAAGGTTCGGCGCAACCTCGTTGGAGTAAGAAGCTTGGAGGGCTTAGATGCACTGGGTAGATTAGGCTTGGAGGGTCTATTGTTGTCCATATATCCCAACTACATTTTCTAGTGGATTGTTTACCGCTTGGAGGGCGGCGGAGAGGTTTTACGCCGAAGGCTTCGGTTTCCTCTTCGATAACACATCGCGTGTTGTCTTTGTGTTTGCATCTTCCTTCCCTTTTATCTTTGTCTTTTATTATCTGCTGTGGGTTGTGATTTTAATTTGGCTTAGATAGTTTTTTCAATTCTATATTATAGCTTTTGTTCATTTTCCGCACACTAGTTGTTTGACATAAAGCTTGAATTGGTTAATTTGTAAATTGGGGATCTAAACGTTCAAGGGTGTTTTTACACTATTTGAACTTTCACATCTATATACTAAAGTACGATATTATCAATACATGAACAAATGACAATCTCCAAACTTCCAAAGTTATAACTTATTAGCACTATTTCCATGAGAGAGAGAGAAAAAAAAATTATTAAAGAGAAAAGGGAAATAATAGCAACTAAAAGCAAAAAGGATTGGCAATGAAATGATAAACCAAAATATAAGTAACAACCTCATCTTATGTAAGCCTTGCTTTCCAAGCTAAATTTTATTTAATTTTCATATGTGCTTGTGGGAAAGGCAAGCCTTTAAAACATAATAGTTTGGAAAACAACTAAAGTGTATATACTTGAACGAGTTTTTTTTTTTTTTTTTAATGTAATTTCTGTAGCCGTTAACAACCAGATGCTTGAAACATTATTCCTTAGACAATTAAAATGAAACGATAAAGAGTCAACAAACAAAAGTTGATTTTGATCCATATTTTCACCATTAATTAAAATAATATCATAAAATAGAATATTGGCACTACAACAACAATTCTTGAGTCTTGACCTGGCAGACATTTCAAATGAGGAAAATTTTAGGGCTCTAGAAATTTAAGGAAATGAGGTTTTCTTTAAAAAGCCTTACATTTCTTTTCTTTCTTTTTTGGGTTATTTTGTGGACTTTAGGTTGACCCGAGATTGCTTTTGGACCAAACAACAAATTCCTTTCATTTCGGGCTCATGTTAAAGGACTAATTACAAGAAATGCCTTGAAATATATGTAGTAGAATAGTGTAGGATCGTGATTTTGTATGACCCTATGAGCTAGCATGGGATCTTTTTTTCTTTTTTTTCAAAAAATAAATAATGGCCTTAAAATTCCTTGGAGGTTTGTCCCTATTACGCTATTTCTTGTTGTGGAATGAACTATGATAGATTTGCCACCTCTTAATTTGTTAACTATAATTTCTAAGCTAACGATATATGTATTATGTAATACGTGTACAAAAATAAAATTTTGGCATATAAACACCAAAGATTGTACTCTTTTTCTTCTACATAGTACATATAATTATTCTCCTAATAATTTAAACTGTCCAAACAGACTTTGCCATACAACATAAATTCTCCTTCTATAACAAATGAGGACTATAAAACCACAAATTCAGCTAAACAGTGAACACCACATTTCAAAAATAATATAGTTTACAATAGTCAGCTTCATCAAGCTTGATTATTTCTTTTATTTTCTCTTCCTTTTTGTTTGAAAAAATTGGATGGTTATAGAGTCCATCCGAAACCTCACTAACAAAGGTTTTCTCCAAATCGATTTAGAGAAATTCCTCCAACCTATTACGCGGCGACTCATAAAACCATTCACATTTATTATTTAAACAAGTACATCATGTGACTAAAAATACACCTGTATGGTTTTATCAATCATTACGTAATGGGTTGGAGGAACTTTCCTTCAAGCCGGTTGAAGTTAAACTTTTTCTAAACCGAATTGCATAACCGAAAGGTATCTTTTTTGAGGGTACAAAAGCTTATATGCAACAAGGCATTCATGGTGAGTCTGGTGACTTATTCTTCGTCACAACCGGACTCTGGAACTTCAAAGATCAAATAGAAGCTAACCAAATCGTACTTTATGAGCAGAAGAGAAATGCTTAGCTGCATCTACCATTGCTGCCTCTGGTTCAGAGTGTGACACAATCCTTGAACATTTTGATTCATTAGTCCTTGAAGATAAGTGGAAATCAAAACATGACCAAAATGGTTCCAGGAAAAACATGCACAAGGCCAAGGCTATGTTACCTTCCTTCATTTTGTTCTAGCTAATTGTTTTCTCTTTGGTGAATGAAACCCCAGAAGATGTGAACTGTTCTAGTAGAGAGATATAGTAAGGACTAAGGTGAAGAGAGAAGCTTGCAATAGAAAGACACAACTTTTCACAGTATACTTGGTTCTTATTGCTGTGCCTGTGTAGCTCGGTTTTATATTTATATAGGTGAGATTTTCGTGGGGTTCACGTTTAAAATTTTAGAGACTGGTGGCTATGATTGTTGAAACTAAAGATTTTGGCTTTTTCCATGAAGTTGCTTTTGAAACGGTCTTCCAACCTCTCCACCAAGCTTCCTGTGAGCTACTGATAAATTTGACCAACGCGTTAGAATTTTATTTGCCGTGGTCAAAGATTAATTATTTTTAATTTTGTCAAAAATCATATGGTGATTGATCTGATGAAGACTGATACAGGTTTAGCATTCGCAGCAGCTGGTGCAAAAACTTAGGTCTATTTTAGCATAAGAACTTACTTTTTTTTTTTTTTTTTACATACTCACTTTTCAAAACACTCTATATTTAGATTATCTATTTTAAATTACATTTCAATAAAATATCATTTTTTCTTGATTTTTTTAATTGTTTATGTTTTTCACACACAACAACCGTGTATTTTAATACAAATTTACATAGTCTGATGTGGGTGAATTTTAGACTTAGCTAAAATGTGCTACTTTTTTATTATACAAGCACTAATATGAGTGTTCTTCAACATAATTGTTTGGGGTAAATAAGGATTAAGGAAAGTATATAATTAAAAATTTATTTTCTATGCTTCAACATTAGGCTAGATCGATCTATGTCTAAAGAATGTTTCTGACACCATTGTGCCAAATAACACAATGTTGTTACTCCAACTGTGTTTTAAGGTCTATCCTCAAGTCTTGGACAAGTTGTGAGATAAAATTTAGGCTAAAATGTAAAATTAACCCTCTAACTTTCTCCAAATTTCATTTCAGTCCTCTAACTTTGCTTTCATTCATTTTAGTCCTCTAAGTTTTAGATTTATTCAATTAAGGCCTTTTCGTTAACTTTTGTTAAAATAAAAAAATAAAAAAAAATATGGAAAATATTTTTCAATCATTAATTGAATTTTTTTAATTTAAAAAATTTGAAGAAAAATTTATAAAATTGAAAAATTAACTACAACATATAACAAAAGTTGATGAAAAGGCCTTTATTGAATAAGCTTGAAAGTTAGAGGGCTGAAATGAACAAAAGTAAAGTTAGAGAACTGAAATAAAATTTGAAGAAATTTAGAGAATCAATTTTGCATTTTACCCTAAAATTTAATCCGATAAAACTCAAACAAAACCATAAAATATTCAGGTGGTAAATTCTGCTAAGTTGAGCCTCCAACAGAGCCTTGGAGGGTCCATAATTTGAACAGCTTTTTACTTGGTTGTAGGCTTGTAGCAGTTATTCCTTACTAAAAATAATAAAACAGTACAGTACTTGCATTTCTAACACGTCTAAGGTTCGAGAAATCAAAGTACCCCAGGCAAAATCTACATAGCTACAAATAACATTGAAAACTGAGTGCAATGTTATTTATTATAATAAAATAAAAGATAGTGCTATAGATGTGAGAGGTCGGATTTTGATACGCCTTCCACCCACACATTATATTCCAGAAATCAATCTCCAAAAATTGATAGTGAGAACTGCTTATCAACCACCTATTTGAGACCTACTAATAAAATTGAAAACATCATGTACTAAGTACCAATTTTTTTTATAAATGTAATGCACTCTTCTTTATCATACTCTAGTACATATGGAAAAAATCTCAAAGAAAGGCGTTAAGTCCCCCACCCCGCCCCCCACCTCACCGCCCCCCCCAGAGGAAAAACTTTATAGCTAAAGGAATGAAGCAACACTTCCATTTACATTGAGAACAAGGTCGACGAAGTTCAAAAACTTCTTGCATTGTTGTTTTCTTCGTTGTGCATTTTTTTTCTTTAGCCTACTTAGGAATTAATGCATGTTGCATGCATGAAGTTTAATCTTAGGAAAAAGAAACAGAAAACAGAAGTTCAATACACAGCATCCCATGGACCAAATTATCATGTTTACCTATGATAACATGGTAATACACAACTGTATGTCAATGCATTGGCAGTAGAGGTAAAGCAAAAAAAAAAAAACTCTCTTATATGAATGGAAAGAATAAATATATATTTAATCATGGTCATGGATCAAGCACAAACATATACCTTATTTTGCTTTTGATCAAGTTTCATAATTCGAAAGAAAGTCAAAATGCATAGGAATACACAATAGTCCTACAACAGACAAATTAGATTTTCAAATTTCCATAGACATGCTAAGTTACATCAAAATTGATTGTGTGGTTACATATATGAAGAGAGTAAGAAGATATTCCCCAAAGGGTATTGAACTAAACTAAATTACACTATCCAATACAACATAAAAGTGCTTCATACCAGAGCTGCGGATCCAAACTGACATGAGCTGAATTAAAATGTGCCCGAGTCACTGAGTTCTTGAACCATAGTTAGAGAACTTGCTTGTCTTGTTGAACTAAAGTTGAGAATAAATTCCAACCTTTCCTGGAACAGAAATAAAATTGTCATTTATATACAACTAACGAAGACGTAAAAAGTGCATAATGAGCACACAAAGTCACTGGCACTCATTTCGTCTCTCACTATCTTTCTCCACCCTCAAGCTCCTCTTGATCATCCATTTGAGCTTCTTCTTTGTTGTTTGATTCCCCACCTCCACTTTCATGATTTTCACCACCTTGTCGGAAAAACAATCCAGATGATGTGGAATCATCCTCATCAAGATCCTCTTCATTATCCTTGTCTTTTGACCGCAATATCAAATCACTTTTCATCCAGGCCGGGCATTGATGCACAATGCCAAGAGCAGCCTGAACTTGTGATTGAGTTGAAGGGCTTGAAGCATGAACTTCTGTTTCAGTAGAGTCATACATCAAGCAAGAACATTCAGGAACTGGATGAGAGAGAAAAGACATTGGTTTTGATTTCGTAGACGCTTCTATTAGTCCATCAATCAATCTCTTTCTCATATGCTTCCGTACTGATTTTAGCCAAGTATGGTTTGCATGATATAGATGATCCTGGATTTTTTCAAAAAGCTTGGCAACTTCTTTTCTGCATTGACAGAGATATGTTTAAGGAACAATAAGAGAGAATCTTCATGAGTTAACAATTTGAGATAACTTAAAAAATGATTAGCACGACGTTTTATTGATTATGATAATTTAGGCATGCCACTATATCATATATATCAGCATTGGAGAAGAACAAACTACTGAGATTGCTCGACCAATTTACTTCATGTAGCGGGATCTTCAAGTGCAAGTCCCACAAGCTATCAAGATTTAACGTGGGAAAAAGAAACACCTACACTGATTTTATGGTCTTAAATAGCCTATGCTGTACAATTAGTAGTGTTATGGCATAAAGACACAGCAATATAACAACTTGAAAAGAAAAATAAAGGGGAGAGACATTCGGCAATTGATCTCAATGCCTTGACACAGGCAAAATAACAGTCAAACAATCTAAATCACGTCCTGATTCTCTTATTCAGAATGTCATATGAAGATACGCAGCATCCAGATAGATGTGATAATTACCTGTCTGGCCTATATGTTTTCAGTGCAGCTGACTGATAGAGTCTGTGCCCCATTACCAAGCTAGCAAAATTTGGATGTCCCTTGCCATCACGATCGAATCCAGGGATGAACGCATCAGCTTCAATGCATATAACATAGTCAATTGCTTCCCATAGCAATTTATGGGCATTGGTCCGCAATTCCATTACCGTGCTCTCAGGCTCATTATCGCTCTCAGCCACCCAACCCCACCAACCTTCAATGTTATATGATTTTGGTCGGGCTGGAGGTGGTGGAAGCGGGCGAGGGCGTGGGCCTGCAGTTTTCCAAGCTTCATGCTTCATCTCTTTCTCAATCGAAGGTGGAGTACTAGGATAGCTGCTGACAAGGTTAGCCTCACGACCATAAATCCAAGTAAGCTCCCATGGGGTGCTAAGGGAGGTCCTATCAACAACATTTTCAAACATAGAATGAAGAGGAATTAATGTCCTTTGACCACCAAAGACTTCTCCGCCAGAGACATATATTATTGTGTCCCATGAGTATCCATAAGCACGAAGAAGAATACCAACCTGTAGAAATCCATGGGATTAAGATCAAAGGCTCAGAAATTTAAAAATCTTGCCCCATCAATAGACAACTATGCTTAATTAAAAGAGTGGCCAAGTTGATCAGTCATTTTTAAAGCATGGACTCAAACATAACAGGTTTGCCTACTTCCACAGTACACTGGAGAGTTTACCCAGACAATTTCCCATAAAAAAAAAGGCTAAAGAAAGGAAATTTTAAAATAACACCCATCACTCCTACAGTGTAGTGACATGGGCACCCTCCAACCCCTAAGGTTTGGAGGTTATCAGGAAGCAACCGTCTTTGGTATTTGTATTATTGGAACAATTTTAACATTGGGAGTTAATATCTAGCAATCTCATACCTCTTCTGGCATTAGTGGACAAGAACCATTAAGGCGTTGCTTAGCTGAATTCACTGGAAGCTTCCCCTTGACAATCCCACGTTTCATCATCCAAGACCTTTTGTGCTGGATCAATTCAGTATGTACATCCTTGGAAAGTGATTCCAAGTCAGAGGACACATATCAAATTCTGAAAAGAGTTGTAATACATCTCAATCATGCATTTCCAGGTTATAGGCAGATACCTGGAAGAGTTCCGCACAGCCATGATATGCTAAAGCATCTCTCGTCATCCCAGGATCATAGGCTATAAATGGCCGTCCAGGAGCCCTTAACCTAAAATAACATTGGAAGTAAGTAAAAAGTAGAGATGATAAATGAGAGAGAGAGAGAGAGAGAGAGAGGTTTACGAAAAGTCATCAATGACCTAAGTAAAATTTTGGTGGCAAGTTCCTGGACCTCTTGCCGGAACCGTAGAGCATGGAAAGCAACCCTACATCTCAGCCTTTGAAGCTCTTCATTGTGTTGAAGCTGGGGAGGAAGGATGGCCTAAATCAAGCAAGATAAAATAGTAACAGCTCAAAACCTAAAGAGAGATTATTATTAAGAACAATGACATTAAATCAAGAACATAAAACTCCAACAAAGAAAGATTTGTAAATTGTAATTTTTGAGCTGCAAAGAAAAAAATATTCCAGGAGGAAAAAAAATCAAACACAGATATTCTGACAACACCTTCATCCAATGCCATCTGGTAAATATTATGAACAACCATAGGGAATCTTCATTGCAAATAGCAAATGAATATATAAATTTCTTTTATAAGTTGATACAAACCTTTTTAGGTATACTATACATGTATGCCACTTAAAGTTTTTAATATAACAATGAATTGAAGAATATTTAAACACGAATCAACTTCCTATATTTAATGGTGCAAAACATATAAATGGATTAAGGGCATCCATGGGTTTCCCATGGAGATCAAACAAATCCATTTCCTAGTTATATATATATATATATATATCTATATATATATATATATATATATATTTTTTTTTTTTTTGGGGGGGGGGGGGGGGGGGGGGAGGGGGGGTTGGGGGGTTGGGTGTGGGAATGGGGGGTTTAAATTCCTATTTGGATTACATTCCTAATTTTGAACATCCCAAATGCACACCCCAAATCAACCCAGTTGTGTCAACATCACATTTAACAAGTAAACCTTAG
Source organism: Quercus tomentella (assembly GCA_028535165.1). Lineage (NCBI taxonomy): Eukaryota > Viridiplantae > Streptophyta > Magnoliopsida > Fagales > Fagaceae > Quercus > Quercus tomentella. The sequence continues at coordinate 61,123,382 of JAPQVY010000155.1, read as the reverse complement.
ACCAGACAAACCAGTTGAAATATCACTAAATGAAGAGTCAATTAAGGCATCCAACACATCCAAAGCAGGATTAAATCAATATGCCATACTTTACTCAGTACACTATGCTCCAAGCTGCAATTACAACTAGGGTGAAAGTCAAGTTCAACCTCAAGCTATGGATCCCAGAAATAGGAAGGTACACAATAACAGTCATTACCTGCAGGCATCCACCTTCAGACACAACTAGTTCAACCACCGAATGCCTCTTCAATACTACGAGAACTTGGTTCAGATAATAATATGGTGAAGCTGAGTAACGCACTTTGAAACTTGGAATTTCTTTCTTTCTTCTTGCCCATTTGAGATTTTTTGGAAGAGTCTTTACAACTTTCACATCTTTTGCTAATGCTGCCATGAACTGTTCCTCATTGTACAGGTATGCAAAACTCTTGAACTCAGAACTGCATAAATTATAAAATATAATAAACCAATTAGAATATTAACTGGTTAAATTAATTTAGGCTATAATCAAACTTAATCATTATGGTTATCTGGAGGAAATTTAACCTAATCCCCTTCTTGCTTGTAGTTGATTGGATCTCAGGAATTACCAAAGTAGCATTTAGAAGCCGAGAAACCACAACCACATCGCATATCTGAAAGAACACAATGATATTATATATATATAGTTTAATATGACATTTGAATATATGTGATTCAAACATGACATCCTCACCGAATTCCTGATCTCATGGAAACCTCCTTGTATTCTAACAAAGATAAACCCATTTGTTTGTGAACTGACATCTGCTACAGATATTTTTAATCAGAAACACCCCTTTAGTTATTAAAAATAAACAAGCACGAATTGAAAAACAACAGAAAAACGAAATTTTTAGTTTTCTTCTTCAACATAACACCCCCCTCCCCCCTTTTGTTCCCCAACTAGGCTTTATTTCAAATGCACAGTGAGTTTAATGTATTGAACTAAAATTTTAGGTTTAAAAAAAGGAGAATAATTAAATGAGTTGAACCATCTCCAATTCTATTTAGATGTAGAGACAAGAATATTTGGCATATCCTGCGCGGATAACAAACAAACTGATATATTGACGAACTCTCTTACTTAAGTCACACCAAAGACTCTTTCAATAAGCATAAATGCCAAAGTTCCAAACATTGAATTTATAGAGAAATGAACTGCAAGCATGAAACCAATTCGGTAAACTGTAAACAAGAATTCAGGAAAAACCAAGCATGTATTTGGCCAATATTTCACTTCCTAATCTTCTTTTTGATGTGAACCCATGGTCCATGATCACATAGAGGACATATCTAGTTCCCTAAAAGTTTCAACTTTCAGGTTAACTTCACAGATTTACATACAATGTCTGAAACATACTTTTGGTCTCTTGATATATATAGGTGTTATCTAAGGTTAAATTTAATTTCGAACATTAGTTAATAGTTCTTTGAAGCTTCACTTCTCTATGCCAAATGACAAATAGTATTGTGCATTCCTTGAAGAGATTCAAAGTAGTATAATGACTTCTTTATTTCATGAAAAAAAGGCTTAAGCTTTGGTTGATTCTGGGGCAAAATAGAACTACAACCATTCACTAAAAAGTTAAATGTCATTAGTTTGAAGAGAACAAAAGTTTGATAGATTAAATGACATTGACCTTTCAACATATATTCAATTATAAATTTATAATATGCTCCCATGCCTTGATAAGTATACTGCTGTTTTTAGTAAATAGTTCACAATAAGATTTCATTGTAGACCATTGGAATTTGTCATAGATTAAAGCTTTTCAATCCCCATTGTTGCAGGTTAACTTCAAAAGGAAAAGACAATTTTCTTCTCAGGAAACATTTATCCCGAATTAACTTCAACTCTTCGTTTGTTTTTGTTCTATCAATAACAATAATCTCTACAAAGTATTGAACTAATGCAGAATGTACTACCAAGATGCAAATGAGACCTAACCAGCATAGTGTCCTCTTGGATTTGCATCAGGATGCAAAAACTCAAGACGCCTTACAGGACCCCACAGTCTTCTATACATTGGACTCTGCACAAGAAAGTAAAAGTAGAAATATATGAAGCCATAAACAGACAACAAGAAAAACACAGTTTATAAGACACAGAGATAATAGGGTCCCCAAAATACTAGAGGCCAATTGCTAGATGAAGAATAGGATAAAACCAATGAGTACGAGGCTATGGGCTGTACTCTAAATTATTGCAAAAATTCAAAAACATAGATCCATAATAAGGAACAAACATAGAGCTGATCAAATTTATTAAGAAACCAAACAAACAAAATTCTAGCTGTTTTTTCTACAACAATATCTAAAGATCCAAAAAAAATCCTACAATTATATGATATAGCAGCCAAGAGTGCCCATTAGCCCCAAACAAACATTAGCGTCCTCATTCTTAGAAAAAAAAAATCACACCCCCATAAGCACCACCCAAGTAAGCAACAGAAAATTTAGAACCCAGCAAAATAAAAAACAATATGGAACGATTATGAAACTGGTTAAACACTACATTCAAACAGTATATATATAGAGAAAGCATTCAAATTTTCAGAGCATAAAAGGAGAAAGAAGCAAAAGAAGTAAGTGGGGTTGTATTAGCACATTACAGTTATGGGAAAAAGAGGACTTTCAAAGATGGGTCGCCAAGAGAAGAGAGTGATTGAAGACTGGTAATCTACAATGGCCTCTGCACTAAATCTAGCAAGCAAAAAGTGAATGAAGAGAGAAAAAGCAGAGAGCACAAGTCCAACCAGACCAACCCATTTCATTCTGGAATTCAACACCATCTTTCCCTCCCCTTTCATTGAAGATTGAAGAACCCCTCTGTGTGTGTCTGTGTGTGTGTGTGTGTCTCACTCTCTCTCTCTCCCTGACTAAACAAGGAACTGAGTCTGAAAGTAGTGTAAAAGAGTTGTTAAGAAAATGAAAAGTGAGAGAGTCAGAGAGAGAGAGACACGGAAAGATTAAGAAAGTTGACACGTGCGAGAGGACATATCTAACACGTTACAGTTGGGTCATCAAAGGATCCAGTAGTATCTATCACGTACTGCAGTGCTATAACCACTAGTACTATATATTTTACATAAACCCACCCTCAATTTTAGAGCGTGTAGAACAACGCCATTCAATCAAAGAAAATTATAATTTGCTGAGAGTTTTTAGTATTTAGAGGGAGAATGGAATAAAAAAAAAAGAAGAAAAAAGATTTAGATGAGCTAAAATGGACATGTATATTTACATGTTCCCTATTGTATGTTGTATAAAATTTTGTATTATACATTATAGGGAGTGGGTGATTTTTGGTGTCCTTTTGTGTTTTTGGATATCTATTTACATTTTTTGTGTTTTTGAAGCATTGGATAAGAATGTTTTGGTTCCATTGGATAATGTTTTTGGTTTTTGGATTTTTTTTTTTTTTTTTTTTTTGGATTTGTTTTAATAGAATTTGTTAGGATTTTCTATGAGTGAGTGCATTCATGCCCGAAAATGCAAAAAAATAAATAAATAAATATTGCATTTTGCATATTTTACATTATCATTTTAACAATACACTCTACACCACTATATCTCATACTCTATTTTATAATATATTATATTAAAATAATCTAAAAAAGGAAGAAAGAAGGGCAAAAGCGAGAGTTTTAAGTAGATGAGAAGAAGTAGACTAAACCCTATTACAAGTGTATGTTTCCTCCTTCTTATAGTTGGTGGGACTCATCAGTTGTCAGGAGAGGAAATACACACCCGTAATATGGTGTATTTTTCTGTGGATAAGACGGAGAAAAGAAAAATTGAGAAGTTACCATAGACATGTCATAGACTCATATGCACATATATATATATATATATATATATTATGTTGTATAAATTTCTATATTGTATATTACTGTGTGTGGGTGACTTTTGGCATGCTTTTCTGTTTTGGGACATCTATTTTACATTTTTGGTGCTTTTGAAGCACTAGATAAGAATGTTTTGAGTAGTGTTACAACTGATTGTGCAAAAAGTATATAAAAGTAATTCCAAATTTTTTTTAAATATTCTTTTATTAAGTTACTTTTTTGATAAATAGCTATACCACTTTACTTTTATGTTTTTTTTTTTTTTGGAAATTTTTTTTTTGGGAAATCTTACTGTGATGTTAATTTGTTAAAGAGAAATGCTAACGAGTGCCTTAGGGTACTGGTTAATAATCCATTTAAAGAAAGTTTTTATGGGAAATGAATAAAAAGTAATTAATATTTTGACAATTTTTTTCATTTCTTATAAAAATGATATCAAAACTTTCATTAGTATGACCATTTGTTAAATTATGATCTTATCAATTTGTAATAACCTTTTTCAATTCCCACGCTTGCCATTGTATTGTCAGGAGTCATGTGACTTTCGGACTTTTCTCACATGCTCTTGAACTCTCTCTCTGTTCGTGACTTTTTCTATTCTTGGTGGAGTGGGCTTTCTTTTTGAGTCTGTGAAAGGAAGAGAATCTGGGGAGATATTGCCTATTGGGGGGTTTAGGGACAATTGATGAATGATTGAGAAAAGTGGGGTTTGAGTTTGAGTCATAAAATAAAGGCAGCAATAAGTTTGGGGGTTGAAGATTACTTTTGGAGTAAATTTTGACATTACACAAAATGGTATCTCCTTCTTCATATCATTTTGTGCCAATATAAAAAGTAAATAATTGTGCTTATACATTTGCCCAAACTTGATTCCAGCATGATGATTTTGTAACTTTTTTTATTATCTAATCTCTATTCTCTAGCTCCTGATGTGGAAATTTTGTATATAATTTAGACAATGCTACTGTTTACACTTTACACTGCTCATTTTATTCATTATTACTGCTTAATGTCAATTAACAAAATCCTTTTTATAACCCCCAAAAAAACTATAGATCCTTCTCAAAAAAAAAAAAAAAAAACTATAGATCTAATCAGTCAGTTGGTAAAGTAATTTAAAGAAACCAATCTGTTTCTAAAAGGAAATAGGTGTAAGATAGCATTGAAACATTTTTAAAAAATTTTGAAATAAATTAACACAATTCCAATTCATAAACGAAATTAAACTCTGACACATCATCCAAGACTATAATTTTTTTAAAAAAAATTTTAAAGAGACGATTTTGCAAAATAAATAAATAATGAAGAACAAATATGCAATTTGCAATTGCAGGAAGGCTCTTGTAAATAAAGTGGTATACAAATACACAATTCAAAATGAAGATTGTTGGATTTCATTTTCATCCATATGAACAGAATTCTTGTATGGCAAAAAATATATTTTTGGTCCTTACATTTTGGGCCAATTCTCGTTTTGGTCTTTATTTTGTTTTTTGAAGCACCTATATTGGTCCTTTAAAATCAAAAATCTTTACTATTTTGGTCTCTACCGTCATCTTAGTAATGGAAATTATTTACATGACAGACTAAGTACATTGTTGGCAAGTTAAATGCAGACAGACTAAGTTATTTACCGTCATCTTTACTAATTATTTTGGTCTTTTTTCTCCTTGCCGTGGAGCTCTCTCTCTCGTGTAAAACGAGTATCTCCCTCCCTTGACCTAGGTCTAAGGGTAACTTTTTTGTTTCTTTTTCTTCTCTTTTCTATGATTTTTCACGCTATGGCTGATGACATTGCAACTGGTTTGGGTAATATGAAGCTGACATCTGATGAAGAGGAGGTGATTCCAATATCTGATGAAGGCAGATTGGAGGCTTTGGAGAGTTGCAGTTTGAGTCTTATTGGGAAGTTCCTAACATGTAAATAGTTTAATAAAAGAGCAGCCAAGAACACGTTGCGAAGGGCATGGGGGAGGTAGGTCCGAATCTCTTTCAATTCAAGTTTCACTCGGAGTTCGATATGGTTCGGATTCTACAAGATGGCCCGTGGTCTTTCGATAATCAGTTATTATTGCTTCGACGGTGGCAGAAAGGGATAACTGTGGAGAATATAAAACTAGAGCATGCTTCTCTCTGGATCCAAATTTGAGGTGCATCGTTTGATATGGTTTCCCCTCAGGTCGCGAAGGAGGTTGGTAGTCGTCTTGGTATTGTTGAGGAAGTGGAATGGAAGCGAAGGCGTGATGATCCTAATTTTTTTATGCGTGTTAAAGTTGCATTATCGATTGGGAAGCCACTGCGGAGAGGAAGTTTCATCGCTGGGTCAAATGGTATTCGAACTTGGGTGTCGTTTAAGTATGAACGGCTACCTTTGTTTTGTCATTATTGTGGTATGCTAGGGCATGATGTGAAGCATTGTGCTTCACACTTCGCTATAATTTAGAACGGAGGAGAGATTGAGTATCAATATGGGGACTCCTTCCGTGCCATGGGAGGACGGCCACAATCCCTTTCACCAAGAAAAACAGGTGCTAGTGCTGGAGCGGTAAGGGAGCAACAGTTTGAGGAGTCTACATGCAACAGTCCAAGGGAGATGGTATCACTTGCGGCGGCTTTAGAAACTACAAACCCTAGCAGGCCGATTGAGATTGACTCCGTAATTTTAGGGGCTGCACCTATTTTCCAGGGAGTTGATAACGTGGAGAAGGAAAATCACGTTTACGTGCAGCATGAAGATTCTAGTGGACAGATACCTGATTCGGCCTTGCAGAATAATGAGGTGAATCAGCCAACTAGGTTGGATTCTGTTGATGTGGCAGCAGGTGGGCTGGTTGATGAGATTAGTGGGCCGGTTTGCAACAATTTGAAAACAGAAGAGGGTTAGGCCGTGACTACCTTTTTGAAGCCCAAATCCACATGGACAAGGATTAATCGCATGGATTTTGGGCTTGGAGGGCTATCTAAGGCTTTTATGCTACCAACCCCTGGGAAAAGAAGTAATGAATCAGTTTTGGAGGAAGGGCAGTGTGAGATTCTTGGCAGTAGAGAAACTAAACGTGTAAGGGCAGGGAGTGGGGATGATCTAGACAATGTTATATCGGCGGGGGTGGAAAGCCACCCTTGCTGGGAGCAATGAAGATCCTAAGCTGGAACTGCCAAGGGCTTGGGAACCCTTGGACAGGTCGAAGCCTTTGCAAATTAGTGAAGGAACAAGCTCCCACTGTGTGTTTTCTTATAGAGACACATTTAGATATAGAGGACTTTAATACTCTGTATGGTAATTTACCATTTCAAAATAAAATTATTGTTAAGCATCCGGATGGTGGTGGAGGGTTGGCCTTTTTATGGAATAATGATTTAAAGTTAGAGGTCATTAACTATACAGCAAATCATGTGTTAGCTAGGGTAACAGAAGAAGATGGTTTTGTGTGGTTTATGACAGGTTTTTATGGGTGGCCGGAGACACAGCAAAAATTCAAGTCTGGGAAGCTATTGGAACATTTGAAGACCTTTGTGGAGGGGCCTTGGTTATGTTTTAGAGATTTTAATGCTATTCTCCATTCCTCGGAAAAACAAAGCACCAGACAGCCCCATACTGCTCAGATAGATGCTTTTCGGGAAGCTTTGGAAATTTGTCAATTGGAGGATCTAGGATATAAAGGCTACCCGTTTACTTGGACTAACAAGAGACCCGGTGATGTCAATACCAAGCTGAGACTTGATAGAGCTGTGGCAACAAAGGGGTGGATAGATAATTTTCCAGTTAGTAATTAATGTGGTGCATTTTCTTCCTCATGCTTCGGACCATATCCCTATTACTATCCATGTTCAAAAGTTTAGGAAGAAAAATAGAAGAGTTGACCAGAGTTTTAAGTTTGAGGAGAGCTGGCTGTTATGGGATGACTGTGAGGCACAGATTCAGCAAACTTGGAACTTGTCAGGTAGTGGGGAGGAGGGTCTAGTAGCTATACATGCGAAAATAAGGGCTTGTGGGGATGATTTGAAGGCATGGGGAGATACAAAGGCTAAACCTGAGGAGAAAGAAATTAAAGCCCTTCAAGATCAGCTTGATAAAATCAATAGAGCTGACACTACTGAGGAAAGTAAGGTGGATTATTTGGTGGTTAGTAAAAAATTGGATGATCTATTGCTGAAGCAGGAGATTTATTGGGCACAACGGTCTAGGGTTGCATGGTTGAGATATGGAGATAGAAACACCAAATTTTTCCATTCAAAAGCATCACAAAGGAGACGAAGGAATCATATTAAGGGTGTTATGAATTCACAGGAGCAGTGGGTGGAAGAGATGGAGGATGTAGCCAGGGTAGTAGTTGATTATTTTGACAACCTTTTTTGTGCAAGTTCATGCAATCAAATAGAGGAATGCTTCAGTACTGTTTTGGCCAAAGTAAGTCCAGCCATGCAGGACATGTTGTCTAGGGATTTCACTGCTGATGAAATCAAGGAAGCTGTATTCCAGATGGGACCAACAAAGGCACCTGGGCCTGATGGTATGAATGCCTTGTTTTATCAAAACTTTTTGGCATATAGTAGGCAATGATGTTGTGAATGTTGTGTTAGACTTTTTGAATAATGGAGTCATGTTACCTGATTTAAATCATACCAATATTGTGCTCATTCCTAAAGTGAAGAATCCAGAGAAAATGTCTGAATACAGACCAATCAGTCTTTGTAATGTTGTCTATAAGATTATTTCTAAAGTTCTAGCAAATAGGCTGAAACAAATGCTTCCTGATATTATTTCCCCCACCCAGAGTGTTTTTGTGCCAAGTAGACTTATTACAGATAATGTTATTGTGGCATATGAGGCTTTGCATTCTATGCATGTTAGGAAGAAAGGAAAGACAGGTTCATTGGCCTTGAAGCTAGATGTCAGCAAAGCTTATGATCAAGTCAAATGGTTGTTTTTATAGGGAGTAATGCAGAAGTTAGGTTTTCCAGAAAAGTGGATTGAGAGAGTGATGACTTGTGTTACTACCACATCGTTCTCTATTCTACTCAATCGGAAACCTTATGGGAATGTGCTTCCATCTAGGGGAATCCAACAAGGAGATCCTCTTTCTCCATACTTGTTTCTGTTGTGTGCAGAGGGTTTCACATCTTTATTGGCAAAAGCAGAGAACGATGGTAAAATCCATGGAACTTCTATTTGCAGAGGGGCACCAAAAGTTTCTAACTTTTGCTTGCAGATGATTCCCTTTTATTCTGCAGGGCAACACAAAATGAAGTGGGAGTAATTTCTGAGGTGCTTCAAACATATGCTAATGCTTTGGGTCAATGCATCAACTTGGAAAAGTCCTCAGTCTTTTTCAGCAGTAACACTTCAGCTAGCCAGAAGCATGATATTCTAAGGGTTTTAGGAGTTCAGGAGGTACACCATTTTGACTCATATTTGGGGCTGCCTACCTTAGTAGGGAGATCTAAATATCATACATTCTCATATTTGAAGGATAGAATTTGGAAGAAGTTGCAGGGTTGGAAAGGGAAGCTGTTGTCTAGGGCTGGTAAGGAGATACTCATAAAAGCTGTTACTCAATCGATTCCTACATATACCATGAGTGTGTTTCAACTTCCTTTAAAACTGTGTGATGAACTAGATGCAATGTGTGCTAAATTTTGGTGGGGGCAAGTGGGGGATGAACGGAAAATTCATTGGCAAAGGTGGGAGAAGTTAACAAGATCAAAGAAGGATGGAGGAATGGGGTTTAGGGATTTAAGGGCATTTAATTTAGCTATGTTAGCTAAACAAGGGTGGAGGTTGCTACATGATGATAGTTCTTTAGTATATCAATGCCTTAAAGCTAGATATTTCCCTAGAACTCACTTATTTGATGCTAAGGAATCCCCAAATTGTTCTTTTGTGTGGAGGAGTATTGTAGCTGCTTTGCCTATTTTGAAATTGGGGTGTTGTTGGAGAGTTGGGAATGGTCTTTCTATTCGGGTTTCAGGGGATAAATGGATACTGAATTATCCAACAAATGCGCCTTTGTTTCCATTTAGGGAGGAGGTCCGAGAGGTGGTTGTGGCTGAATTAATTGATCTAGAATTGCATGCTTGGAGGTCTGAATTTATTTTGGACATGTTTGAGCAGGCAGATGCAGAAGCCATTTGTAGAATCCAACTAAGCCGACGAGATGTGGAAGATACTTTAATCTGGATGCACCATAAAAAGGGGTTGTTTACTATCAAGTCTGCATATAAGGTGGCAAGGGAAGTATTGCACGGTGGAAATTTAGCTGAAAGCTCAAGGGGTTGTGTGGGGAAAGAAGTGTGGGCTGCACTATGGAAACTTCGAATTCCAAACAAGATCAAAGTGTTTGGGTGGAGAGCTTGCAATGATATATTGCCAACAAAACAAAATTTGTCAAAGCGGAAAATAATTGAGGATGAGATGTGTCCTATATGTATGAGATTTCCACAGTCAGCAATCCATGCTTTGTGGGAGTGTGAAGCAGCCAAGGATGTGTGGGCTGGTAGCTTGAAAATTCAGTAGAAGGGGGTATCGGGTTTGGCTGATTTTACTCACCTAATAGAGTACTTGCTGGATCGGATTGAGCTACATGACATGGAGGAGTTTCTGGTGCAAGCTTGGCAGATTTGCAATTAAAGAAACCTGGTTGTATATGGAGGGAAATTCCATGACCCGGGATGGTTGATCACTCGAGCTTAGGAGCTGTTAGAGGACTTTCGGACTGCCCAAGATCAGATGAGAACCGAATCAGCTAGGCAGCCAGCTCGTGATACCTGGCAGCCTCTTCCACAGTCGGTCTTCAAGCTTAACTTTGATGCAGTAGTGTTTTCAGGCCTCAACAGATCTGGTTTTAATGCTATTATACGCAATGAGAAAGGAGGGGTTATGGCAGCCATGGCAGCTAAGGGTCCGGAAGTGTTTTGCAGTGAGGAAGCTGAACTTCTTGCCTGTAGGAAAGCGATTGAGTTTGCAGTGGATGCGGGTTTCTCAGAATTAGTTATTGAAGGAGATAATAGCTTGGCCATGACAGCTATTTCAACGCTGAAGATTGATCAGTCCTTGTCAGGGAATGTGGTTAGGGATATTCAACATTTGATTCGTCATTTGCTGTGGGTAAGGATTGATTGTGTTAGAAGAGGGGGAAATCGGGTTGCTCATGTATTAGCCCAATTTGCTAGGAATATTACTGAGGATATGTATTGGATGGAAGATGTTCCTCCAATAGCTAGAGAAGCTTTGTACCAAGATGCTAATTTTGTTGAGTAAATGAATGATATGCTTCTGTTTCAAAAAAAAAAAAAAAAATGCAGGCGTGACTAATAAAATAATAATAATAAAATTTCATTTGGCATTTAAAAAAAACATCACGTCAGCATTTAAATTGCCATATCAGCATTTGATTTGGAAAAAAAAAAAAAAAAACTAAACATGTTAATTTTGAAGAAATACAAAAACAAAAAATAGAATTAAAAACCAAAACAAATATAAATTTAGATCTGGGAACATATTAAGCATAAACAAACACAGAAGAACATACCCAGAAAAAATCCCAGTTCTTCATTCAACTTGAACCCAAACCCAAAACACAATGCCTTACCTTCTATGTTTCAAACCCTTCCTAAATTAAAGACCGATTGGTATTTTAGCCCGATAATAAATAAAAAAAGGCTAAAATGCAAAACTCAACCTCTATGTTTCACCAAAATTCATTTCAGTCCTCTAACTTTACTTTCATTCATTTTATTCTTATAACTTTCAAGTTTATTTAACTAAGGTTTTTTCATCAATTTTTGTTAAATGTTGTGGTTAATTTTTCATTTTTTTATATTTTTCTTCAACTTTTATAAATTTAAAAAATTCAATTTATGATTGAATAGTATTTTCTAGATTTATTTTTTCTAAAATTTTTAACAAAAGTTGACAAAAATGCCTTAATTGAATAAATTTGGAACTTAGAGAACTAAAATGAATGAAATCAAAGTTAAATGATTGAAATGAATTCAGAATAAACTTAGAAGGTATATTTGACATTTTATCCTAAAAGAAATCATCATGAAGTAAACCCTATCGGTTGAAATTATTAAACAAAAGGCTTGAATTGAATAAATTTGAAATTTAAAAGACTCAATTGAACAAAAATAAAGTTAAAGGACTTAAATGAATTTCAATCAAACTTAGAGAATGCGATTTGCATTTTAGCCAAAATTTTATTATTGTTGTTAGCTTAATAGAAATCAATAGGCAAAACTCAGGGAAAGTCTAATTAGAATTTGTAATTGGAGTCCAATTTTGTGCCACATGTCAAAAAAAAAGTCTTAATCTTAGTGTCAAATATGAGGACCACACTATAGTTATTGTAGGGTCAACTCACAATTTGAGGCCCAATCCCAAAAGTGTATGAGTCTTGGTCCAATGAGCCCAATACAATGAATTTGTAAAGAATTGGTCAAAGAACTAGATCCTAGTGAATTGAACAACGGCTAGTATTGGACTAGAATGACGGTCAAGCACAAATAATAGACATTGATCTTAATGGACTTTAAGTCCGAGGAGGCCACAATCATCGTATATTGATTACAGTGGGATATTAAGACAGTTTAGATTGCTACAGTGTTTTCTCTCCCTCCTCTTTGATCCTCTCTCCATAGAGAGTTTTCTACCTTATATATCTTCTTTTCTGTCATCTTCACCCTCCACTTGTTAATCATCTGAACCCCCACTTGAGTACTTGTCCTATCAGCCACCTTCCCTAGCTCTCTGTGAGTTGCGGTAGCCAAGGTAGTACTGTTCAGAGGTCTTCTCCACATAAATGCGGCCAGTAAAGTAGCTGTTGGGCATTTAATGCGGTGGTGTCAGCCTTCTCTTAGATATTTTTAAGTTCTTTTCCTTCTCTCATGCCCATGAAGCACATCTCTATCACTGAACCCTCTCGGTGGATCACTTTAGTCGCTGGGTCATGTATTTCGAACCATATTCACTAAGTCCGAGGAATATGTACTCCTCGGACAACCATTCATTTGCTTTCCACTTATAGGATTCGGCCTGAGAATGTCTCATAATTAATAGCTTCTCCTCGGACCGGTTTATCCCCTCAGATAAAGCCCAAGGCCCAATATGCGATCTTGGGCCCTTATCCCTACAGTTATCCTTCCAAGTATTTTGCAATAATCAAGAAATCCATTTTTTTAATGAATACAATGAATATGGCCTTATACAGTTATACTATACTTTGGTTTATATTTATGCCATGCACTATAGTTTCAATGTTTATTAGTTTTTTCATACTTTAATACAAAGTATATTAATAGGCAAAATTCAGAGAAAGTCTAATTAGAATCTGTAATTGGAGCCCAATTTTGCGCCATATGTCCAAAAAAAAAAAAAAATCTTAATCTTAGTGTCAAATGTGAGGATCACACTATAGTTATCCTTTCAAATGTCTTGCAATAATCGAGAAATCCATTTTTTTTAATGAATACAAGGAATTTGGCGTTATACTGATGTTTATATCTATGCCATGCACCAGTTATAGTTTGATTAGTTTCAATATTTATTAGTTTCTTCATGCTTCAATACAAAAGGAGGAATTTGTTTAAATTTTGCTATAAGGAATTTATTCCACCATAAATTAAAAATCAAGGGGTCCAATGAGAACTTATTCCATTACAATCGCCAGGGACTAGAGAGCATATCTAACAACCATAGTTGCAATTTATGTCTATGATTATTGTGTGCTAATTTTTTTTGATCTAGAGAATTTAAATAGGAAAATGATTAGGTACAAGCCACCTAACCCCTCAGATCTATGTAAAATTTAGGATATTTATGTTCTATTTTCATATATAAGTAGAATGTGTGTTGATATATTTATAAGAATTATAGCACAAGAGCATTACCTAAATTATACTCTCTACTTACTTTCTTTGCTATCTAAGTTGAACAAACTAAGAAAAAGAAAATTAATATCATTGAACAATTTTGTGTATATATAGTCAAAACTCAGAGAAAATATAATTAAATTTCAAACTGGAAGCCTAATTTATGGCCATGTGTCTCATCTAAGTTTTTTAAAATTTTGTGTCAAAGTAAATGATACCTTAACAACTAATACAAAAGTCAAGAAGACCACAAAAATAACCTTAACAAAAACACCTTACATGGACACTTCAGTTATTATCTATTTATTATTATTCAATATTTCCATGCGTAAGCACGGGTTACAAGCTAGTATAAGGTAATTGATCTCAACCTATTTTAAGTCAAATAAGTTTAGGAATACAAAATTTTCACTAACTATTTTTATAATTTATAACATGACTAATTTTGATTAATGCATAATAAATTCCTTTGGTGACCTTTAAGAGCACTTTAAAAGCCTGTTCTAATATACTGTCTCATATCATGTGTCGAGGTTTAAATCAAGTAGAACAACAAGAAGTCTCCAAAGTCATCTGGCCAGGCATATAATTCATGTTATTGGAGTCAGTCTAGGCTTACGGGTTTAGCTCTTATGTAAACCCAGACACAGAATACAGATAAGCACAGCAGGTCTATCTACCACAGTGGGACATGCTCCACATTATTACTATTTTTTTTTTTCTCTGAGAAGTCAATCTCATTAGCTTCACTCCCATAAACCTGACACAGCAGGGTTTTTAAACCTAATTTACAAGATACGTAACAAATCATATGGACAATCTTAAGTGACAGTCAGGTCAACATTAGCACAGAAATGTCTATTTGAGATCTGTTTATTTTGTTAAAATTAAAAATTTTTTACTGAAAATACTGTAAATAAAGGTAGGACTCATGAATAGTACCAAAAAGTGCAATGAAACCCATAAATAATAGCAAAAATAAGCTGAATAGTAAAATAAACTAGTTTTTTAAACTGAAACCAAACATACATTAAGGGTATGTTTGTTTGGAGGTGAAATAGGATGAATGGAAAACTTTGGACAGAAAATAGAAAAGAAAACTTTTTTGAAGTGTGTTTGGTTGAGTAGGGAGGAAGGAAAATAAATGATAAGACCCAAGTGTTTTCTCTCTAGGCCCACCAAAATGTTTTCTCCCCCAAAATGGAGAGAACACTAAGTGTTGATAAAATTTTTTTGATTAACAAAAATGCCCATATTTTCAAGTTGCATTTTTTTTCTTTCTTTCTCTCTTCCTTTCGCAGTAACGTTGCCCCTCTTTTTGCTTTTTTTTTTTTTTTTTTTTTGGGGGCAACAACATTGCTAGTAATGTTGCCTCTCTTTTTTTGTGCTTCTTTTTTTCTTTTTCTAGGCAATCACGTTGCCAGTTGCCACTTTTTTTTTTTTTTTTTTTTTTTTCTCTTGGCCATTAACATTGCCTCTTTTTTTTTCTAATTTTTTTTTCTTTTGATTTTCTAGGGCTTGGGCGTGATTTTTTTTTTTTACTGGATGTGGTTTTTTTTTGGAACATGTTTTTTATTTTTATAATAAATTTAAGTGATTGCTCTTTTGTGTGTGGTTATTTGTCACTTTTTTGTTTTAATTTGGTATCATTCTTTAACAAGGGTATATGAGTAAATTTATTCAAATTCATTTTTTCCATCCCTCTACTTTTCCACTCCTAACCAAACAAAAATGAGAGAAAATAAATTATTTTCTATCCTCCCACCATTTTCTATCCTCCTACTTTTTCATCCCTTCAACCAAACAGACCCCAAGAGTATCCACATCTGTGGATGTAAACATTTGCAAAATACAAAAAGCGACCACTTTTACACATTTTACCCCAAAAATCTTCCACATCAGTCCTTCTAAAACTGTGCATATTTACACATTTGCTACAGTAGCCGTGCATATATACACCGTTACTGTAGCTGTGTATCCTATTATTTTATTAATTTCCCATTTCGCTCCCTTTTTTCTCTCTCTTCTCCATTTGCAAAAGAGACTCAGACTTCTTCTCTCCCTCATCATCTTTTTCTTCCTCTGATACACACAAACATACCCACACAGCCAAACCAACACAGAGACGCACAAAAACACATTGACCATTTAATGCCTCGGCAGAGATCCAAAAATACAAAAAACAAAACCCAAAACCCACCAGCTCTCACTATCTCACAGAACCTGCAAGAGCACCACCACCAAAACACAAATCCCATCATCCACCCCACACCGTCCAACCATCACCCGTTAAAACAACCACCACCACCACCAAAACCCGTTAAAACAACGGAAACCCAAAATCCACAGAAAATCAACTCAAAATTAAACCATTAACTGAAAACCCATAACCCAAACCAAAATCAAAATCAAATACAAACTCAATGGTGGCAGAGACTTAAGGGATCTGAGAATTAAGGAGAGAGATGAGGGATTTGAGATGCAGAGACTTTAATGAGGTTCTGCTCTTAAAGGAAGAGAAGAGGGGTGGGGATCTCTCTGAAATCCGTAACCCCTCTTTTCTCTCTGAATGCATGTAGAGCCGATGATTTCCTTATATTTCAATCATCTTCATTGTCATCTTCATCATCATCATCATCATCTTCTCTCTTCCTTGTAGCTTTCAAACTATCAAAAAAAAAAAAAAAAAAAAAAAAGATGCAGAGACTTTGAGGGATGAGAGAGAGGCAGAGACTTTGAGGAATGAATTTGTAGGTTAGGGAAAAGAGAGAGGCGGAGAGTTTGAGGGTTAGGGGAAAGTAGAATAAAAAAATATTATTTATATAAAATAGAGTGTATAATAGATAAACTGATGTGAGTGTTTTGTAAAAATGAGTGTGTAAAATAGAAACTGTGTATTTTTTCTTGCAAAATAGACTGAAATTATGCACCTTCTGATATGGTTGCTTTAAGGGTCTATTTGAAATCCACTTATTTTGTTGAAACTGAAAACTTTTTGCTGAAAGTACTATAGATAAAGGTAAAAATTAGTTGAAATAATACAGTGGAATCTATGAATAATACTATAAAGTGTAGTGAGACTCATAAATAGTAACAAAAATAAGCTGAATAGTAAAATAAGTTGGCAAAATTAATCATGCCAAACGGACACTAATACTGAATCTAATCTCCCCACACACACCAAATCCATTCTCAACGATGAAACACAATCCTAAAATTATGAACTACAAACATTAGCTCAACCTAGTTAGTAATATAATTGAAGCTACATTCTTCACATTACCCAAGCTACTTCAATTTGTATAGTGGGCCACCAAATTCCTCAATTCTAGATTAAACAATCATATGAAAGCAATGCAACACTTTAAAAGACCCATCAATGTCTAAAGGACAGAAATTTATTTCAACATTTTTCAAATATGATTTGTACACATTTTGAAACACTAGTTCCTTAGAGGTTATCAAACAATAGTTCCATTTTTAAGTAACTAGTTCCATTGCTTATTATCAAGTCATTACTCATTAGCACAAAAAGAAAATCATTCAACTTCAACCGAAAATAAAACATGACAACTGAAGCCAATCTTTTAAAGAAAAATTGAAAGGAAAAAACTCTAGAAGGTCAAAAATAAATGTCTAACATAGTCAATCTAAATCCTTGACAACCTTAATCCCCATAGAATTTGCAGTCCCAATGATGGACTTGGAAATAGACTCCAAGGACATGTACTGGCAATAAGGATCAGACTGCTTGATCTTGGCGATCTCGTAGACGTGCTTGAGGGTAATGGAGGAGGCAACCACGTGGCTGGGGCGGGAGCTGCCAGACTCGATTCCAGCTGCTTTCTTGAGGTACCAGGTTACGGAGGGGGACTTGACAATAAACTCGAAGGTGTTGTCCTTGAAGGCCGTGATGGTGACTGCCATAGGGGTGTCAGGCTTGTACTTTTGAGTGCGAGCATTGAAGTCCTTGCAGAAGGCCATCAGGTTCAGTCGGTACTGACCCAGTGCTGGGCCCACAGGTGGTGCAGGTCGGGCCCCTCCAGCTGGCACTGTCAACCGGATAGTTGCCGCCAAGGGCCGTCGTGTTAGGATCTCTTTTAGGGTCGACATGCCTACTCCTCTTCCTCTTCCTCTTCCTCTACCCTTTCTCTACGCTGCACCCTGCCAAAATATCGTAGGTGTCTTATGTATCATTTGAAACGTAGCATAGTAGTTCAGTACGCATTTCCCATTATCATCAGCAAATAAATCAACTGATAGATAGCAATAGCATCATTTGCCTAATATCAAGTATACTCTCACATACATCTAGCAGTTACCTCAAATTCTATATGTCAATAGGCATCAATCAGAAAATAGAAACATGAGTTAATAGCATCTAATGACACTTGTAATAATGGATAGAAGTGACAAGTAGATCAACATGCCCCCAAAGCCAAAAGATGTAGCCACTCTTTATCCTTTCACTACTTCATAAAAATATTTTTTCCTCCAACGCTCATATTTTTGAAACAGCGATTTCTCCAACATTATCCCAGTTGGTTATATTTTCAAAATTGTCTATTTCCCAACAGTCTAGGCCAAAGCTCATTGGCAAGCTTTGATTAACTATACCAAAGCAGAACAAGATACTGACCACATCAGCATGCACAAATATGTAACAAAGACACGAGGGGAGGGGAAATTGGTAAGTGATTTTAAATATATATTTGATCCAGCCACCAAAATGTTCAATAGTTGCTTGCTAATGTTAAACTCCAAAAGAAAGCATTCTTAGCACAAACCTTGTAATCTTGCATAAACTTGTAAGGCATATGCAAAAATCCGCTATTTCCACCAAGAAAAGAGATTCAGATTCAAACCGCATCTCCTATGTCATCCACATATCCTAGTTGGGTGAGTAACACGGAATTATAAGCATGGCATGTTCCAAGCGTGAAATTTGCTTCACCACCCAATTTCAAGGCACAAGGGTGATGTGGAATGTATAATATTTTGACCTTTCTACCATACAAATTTACCAACTATCACATAGTGTGTTCATGTATCGAATTTGCAATTAGCTGTAATATATAACATGATATCATGTATTTTGCCATACAATAACAATTTTCCAAAGGACAAAGTTTGACTCCAAACTAGTTTGAATTGTCTCTTCCAACTCACTACGTGACGGTTTATAATACTATTCATGTATATTATTTAAACAAGTTACTTGATTCATTAAAAAAGTAATGTGACTAAAACTACACATGAATGGTCCCTTTGATCGCCACAT
This sequence comes from Quercus tomentella, assembly GCA_028535165.1. Lineage (NCBI taxonomy): Eukaryota > Viridiplantae > Streptophyta > Magnoliopsida > Fagales > Fagaceae > Quercus > Quercus tomentella. The sequence goes on along the minus strand of JAPQVY010000155.1, from coordinate 61,104,359 downwards.
AGTGGGTTGGAAAAAGATAGCTCCATACCAATTTGAGTGGTCTTTTCGAGTGGTCTCATTGTTGGGATTTTACTGATTCTTCTTCTCTCTCTGAGTTTATGTTTTCCCTTACATTAACTTCCTGATTACCCTCTTTTTTGTTTTGCTATTTGTTTCATCTGTTTCTTGTTGTTCATCGTCATGAACAACTTGTACTATTCATTTTTTACTCATTAATAATAGTTCTCTGATTACCTATCAAAAAATTTTTTTTGGAGCTCAACTGTTTCCTTTTCCAAATTCATGGCTACAAGACTATAAAGATGAAAAAATAAAAGAAAAACAAACTGAATATAAAACTTATAATTACCACAATTAGTGCCTAATACATAGAGCTTTTCCAAATTCAAGTGGTACTCCACAGATCTTGATGCTGCAGTTTATGAAATTACTCTACAGTACAATGGTAAAAGTCAATACAAAGAAAATGGCCTAAAGATCACTTCCTAAACAGCCATTTACAAACTACCATCACAGTTCATGGACTGTAGAGAAGTCTCCAATAAACAAGTGAAATAAGAAACTGCATCTTGAATACCTTCATCAGTATAATAGACCTTTTGTAGAAATACAAACATTTAAAACTAAAATGGGCTTTGATAACAAGAGATAAGCATTATAGTCCACAATGCTCAACAAATACATATAAATCTAGAACAGTGACTGTCCTAACATAAATCTACACAAGCTACAAATAGAAGTACGCAGCACAACCCTAACATAACTCTATCTGGATCATCACGTAAAAATCTCAACCAGAGACATTGCGTTCTTCTAATACACTAGAAAATAGAAGATCCATGGAACATTTGTATCTGGATTGAAATGAAACTATGATTATCAAAGCTAATTGTACCCGTCAGGGTGCAACCTAATGGTAGGAGGCTTGAGCTGAGCTGTAAACCCAGACATCTTAGGTTCAATCCCCACTAGGAGTTCCTCTGGATTACCTGATACATGGCAGGTGGGGTTGTGTATCTGTAAACTTTAAGGTGATGTAGCAATGATTCATCAAACTTTACAACACACCCAACCAAAAAAAAAAAAAAACCCAAATTTTAAATTAGTTTCAAATGTTATCAATGTGAGGTGAGAGTCACAGCAAACAATAAATTTCATTATGAAAACTAATACTAATTCCACTCAATTAAAGTCAAAATGCCAACTTTAACACATAGCTTGTAGCATTTACCACCTAAACCTTGCCAATCAAACAATACTTTAGAAAACCCTGATAAAAAATGACATGAATTTGATAAATACCTATCAAAATAAATCACACCCACCATTCAAAATGAAAATTTTCGACTAAACTAATAGCCAAAAGGAAAAACTAAAGTCACAAAGCTAACTAAGGATTTCATTGAACAGAAAAAAGTGGATGCAGTACACAGGAAGTATACTAAAGAAAACAGAAACAGAGAGGAAAGAAAAACGGTAGCTTCAAACCACAGCAACAAAAACGCATTTATAAATAGGAAAAATGACAAATACGAATACCCAAGCTTCAAAGTGTAAAGAAAAGCTAAATAGTGTTTGATATATCAGAAATAGCTACACCAAACTTGGGCATCATATACATACATACCCATTTTTTTTAATTCACAAAACAGAACAAATGCATCAAATTTGGGGCAAACCAAAACACACACACACACAAACCAAGAGAGAAGAGATAAGAGAGTACCTTTCAATCGGCCGCCAAGAACTCTGTGCAGAGTACTGTTCCTCGAAGAAGAAAAGACTGAGAGATACATTTGGGCCCCCATCAAAACACAAAATACCAATCACTATTAATAAAAAAAACGAAACCAAATTTTGTGAGAGATCAGAATCTTAAAGTATTTATTCAGATGGAATGGGATATATATATATATATATATATATATATATATATATACACACATATATATACAAAAAATTAACAAACAGAACATAGTAACCAAAAAAGAGAGAGGAGTGGGTGTGAGACCTAAAAGAAATAAACCTGAAATCGAGAGATTGGAGATCCGAGAGAGAGAGAGAGAAAATGACTTAGTGAGGAGGTGAGGTTGGTTCGCAGCTCGGCGGTGGGAGATTGGAGAGAGAGGCGGTGGCAGCGTGGCGGCTACGGTCTGAGGGCTGAGACGGAGTGGATGAAAAGTTGGCCTTTTGCTTATTTGATGGTATTTCCTCTACTGTTTGCTTATTTCCTCTATTGTTTAGACTTTAGAGGCCTCACATTGATCCCACGAGTAAGCCAAATAAAGAACACCCTTTCTAAATAACAATAGATATCAAAAAAACTTAGTTAGTTGTCATGTTTCAAAATAATGCTGAAAATTAGTATCTCGAGTATCTAAAACTCGAGTTCCAAGATAAAACTCAAGTTTTTAAGTCTCGATTTGTAAGCGGAAAATCCACGTGGAAATTAAGTTTTAAAGACTTGATTTCCATAAATTGCAGAAAAACACCGCTATAGGGCTTTAAAACGTCACTATAGGGCTTAAAAATGCCACTATAAGGCTCCCTGAACCTGTTATGGGGTGATCACACTAGTAAAAAAAATTTGTAGGAAAACGCCGCTATAGAGCTTTAAAACGTCACTATAAGGCCTAAAAACGCCATTATAAGGCTCCCTGAACCTGGTATGGGGTAATCACACTTATAAAAAAAATTTTTGCAGGAAAACGCCGCTATAGGATTTTAAAACGTCACTATAAGGCTTAAAAAAGTCACTATAGGGCTTCCTGAACCTGGTATAGGGTGATCACACTTATAAAAAAATTTTGGAGGAAAACGCCGCTATGGGGCTTTAAAACGTCATTATAGGACTTAAAAACGCCACTATAGGGTTCCCTGTATGGGGAAAATTTTTTTGCATGGAACTTGAGCCTTAAAGACTCGAGATCTATGTGGCATTTTCAGTCCAAGTCATCCAGCCAAACACTCGCAAAGCGAGTCTTTGGGACTCGGGTTTTAATATGGATCTCGAGTTTCTAAAACTTGAGATGCTACTTTCCATTATTCTTTCAAACGTTGCCTAACTAACTATATACAACCCCTTTACACAACTATTCTGCACATTCCCTCGCCAAATAAGCCCAAATGGGAGAAAAAGCAATCAAAATAGGCTAAGAGCATCCGTAGCAACTGGTGCAAAAATTATGCCATTTTGCCACACCAAATACCTACTTTATTATTTTACCACATCATTTTACAATATCTTATTTATCAGATATTTTATAATTCAATTCTATACATTAAAATAATATTTACTACACATTAAAATAATATATTATCCCCTCCCCATTATCATCAACAACAGCAATAGCAACAACAACCCACACCGCAGATCAACCGCCACAGCCCACAACCACCGGCCACCCCCATAGATCAACCACCGACCACCAATATCAGCCACTACTACCAAAAAAAAAAAACTCAAACAAACACTACAACCAATATCAGCCCCTACACCAAAAAAAAACACCATCAACCAAAATCTCATACCCATCCCAAATCTCACACCCACAACCAGATCAACCTACCACCATCAACCAAAATCAGCCAACCACCAAAAAAGAGAGAGAGAGATCGGCGAGATCGGAGCGGCGATGACGATGGCGATGACGACGGCGATGATCGGAGTGGCCTCGCCCATGCCGCTTGCGCCTCCGACGACGATGACGATGGCGATGATCCGATCGGAGTGGTGATGATCGAAGTGGCCTTGCCCATGCCGCTTGCGCCTCCGACGACAATGACGATGGCGATGATCCGATCGGAGTGGCCTCGCCCATGAAGATGTGGAGTGTGTCATTTTGTTCTTTCTCTGTTGAGGGAAGAGCTGGGTCTGATGTGAGAAGAGAGAGAAAAAATCAAGACCAGAAGTGAGAGAAGAGAGAAAGCCAAATAAAAAACATTATTTTGGTTTACCACATCTGTCCGTACCGTTGCAAATTTGCAACGGTAGGGCCACAAATGGTATAATTTTGCAACATATGCAACATCTGATAGGAGTTGTTTTTTGTGTTTGGTATGGGATATGTGTCAAATATTTAGCATTTGGCACATATCCCACATCTACTGTGGGTGCTCTAACAGTACCAGCAAGTCCCACCAACGGTAATATTTGTGTTTCTGCTAGTAACAATATTAATTGTGGGTCCCATATTTAGTATTTTTCTATTGTATTTTTAGTAAAAAAAAATCAGTTAGTTTTTTTTTTTTTTTTTTTTAACCTTACTTTCAATAAAAAGCTAAATTAGTTGTTCTCAATGACCCAAGTTTGAGAGTGAGAGAGTGTTACACTTTTTTATTTTTGAGAAACTGATACATTGAAATACGACTAGGGTCTAAGATTGTTTTTTTATTTTTTATTTTATTTTTAATAAGATAGAAATTATACTTTAGTCTAATATAAATGTATATATCCGTGAAATTCCATAGACTTGAACCTTGGCCCTTATTCCTCCCCCCCCACTCTAGTACCAATGATTTTTCAATAGTACAAATGATAAACTCCAAAATTCAAGTAATTAAGAAGTATGTCAATTCTCAAATGTACAATATGATTGTTAAAAGCAATTAGCAATATCTAGCCGCAACAAGGGACAGCACCAGGACACGAAAAAAAAAAATGCCCCACCAAAGGATACATACACTCCAATTTGGTCTATACAAGCTATCATAAAATAATGTTTATAAATCATTCAGGACACCCTTGAGAAGATCCAGCCCTTCAGCTGATATACTCCTCTTTTGGGATCTAGGAATTTCAATCTTAGGAGGTGGATTGGGGGAGAAACAGACCGCAACAACTGTGAGATTATCGCAACTGTTGCATTGGAGTGCCTCCTTAACAAGTGCACTCGAACACCTATCAGGATCATTATGCATAATGAGTTCTTTCCTCACCATTGTAACTGCACACTGGCTACTCTTCACATCCCACAACCTATCACACCCAATTATCAAAAATTCATCTTCCTCTGACAGAAGGATCTCCTCCAATTCTGGCTCAAAGCTTAAGGGGCTTTTTGAATCTTTGGAGCCCTTTATATGCCAGTCACCAAGAGCACGTGCCACTGATAGTTGACCATTGAGGTAGCCATCATATATGATACCGCCAAGTTTCTCAATTCTTAGTCTTTCAGCGGTACAGTTGGGTTTGTGGTCTTTAGAGAGCTCAATTGCTCTTCCCCGTTTGCCAAGCACAGCTCGAGAATCTCCAGCATTAGCAATTAACATGGTCCTGCAACATTATTGTGTTAAACAAATGGTTGCAATAAAGAAAACATCATAAAAGTAAAAATAATCCTCGATGTTGTATCAACTTCAATGATCAATGAGTGTTTGGAAACACAAAGACCAAGTTACAGTCAATAGTGATATAGAAATGAAGTATTACAGTCTCTAACCTTCCTGTGATTAGGGCAGTCAATGCCGTGGTGCCAGAGGAACTATCAAGAGATGAAGCATTAAGAAATGCATGATCAGCCTTCACAAAAGCATTCTTAACAGCCTTTTTTATGCCAATCGGGATATTGGAGTCTTCAACGATATAGTTCAGTATGTTCTTTTTGATGAATAATGCTGCATCAATACCACCATGTCATTCAAACACCTGCAGAAATAAAATAAATCTCAGCACATGACCTCAATCAGTCAATTAACTTACTAGGTAGAGTGAGCAAGGAATTCTATATAATTCTCTTAGTTGTCTAGGCCCTAACAAGTCAGAAGAAGATCAACTTCTAAGAAGGATAAAAGATATATGCTAAGTCCAAGAAAGAGTCACCACTGCACCTTATAGTCATAGCCAAGTGGTATGTACATGGAAGGGGGAAGGCTATCCCCCCATTGTGTAACTTACAATTGCTATTTTTAACATGAAAAAGAAAATGTCAAGGAAATTTTGATGATAAGATGGCTAATCACATGCAATTTGGCAAATGGAAGCGAGCACTAATAGAACAGGATGCATAAATTTATTTTTTAATGTGCCAGAAGTTATTAATAAGAAATTTTTTTTTTTTTTCTTTCTCTAGGGGATTTATTACTATGAAATTTATTCCAATCAGAAAAATATTAGTAGTGTTTCATCTAAATATTGGATTTACACTTATTTAAAAGCAAAAGACGCACCCCATAAAATGCACAAGGAGAGGGAATTTTGCAGCTGTCCCAAAATGTTCATGAAGATTATTTACAAAGATATACTCATCCTCCATGTACTGTTTTGGCCCTTTCTCAGAACAACTTCTTGAGCGAAATATAGGTAAAAATCCAGACTTCTCATTTGATGGTGACTTCAAGCCTAAAAACCCAATTTTTGATTCCTACAACAAATTAGCATAGAGAGATAATTAGTGAAAGTTTATCTTACAGATATGTATTATGAGAAGACATAAACTCAACTTTTAAAAGCCTTGCGCCAGCTCGTAAAAAAAAAAGAAAAAAAAGCCATGAACCAAGTAAACATGTTATATTCCACCTAAGACAATCCACATGCATGTGCATGGGCCCAAACACTAGCATTGTGATTTGTGAGCATATTAAAGTGAGGATCATAGAAGATGCATAAATGTTTTGGCTCCAGATTCAATGTAGGAACCTATGGTATCAACTTCACAGAAGAACATAATCTAATTTCCACTAGAAAGATCTCTAAAGATCAAACTGTGATACTAAAATTAGTATTTACACAACTTTTGTAATAAGCCAATTACCACTTGCAGCATGCAATATGCATGATTTATAAATTCAGTTGTTCTCCAAGATACAGGGTTTTGTCGTGAAAAAGCAAGAACTAAAGAAAGTTCAAATAAGTAATTTTCTCATTTCAGTGTTTTCTATTTCCTCTATATTTATTTCAATAGAAAAACAAATCTAGAAAGTGAGTTTTGTTGATCCTTAGAGCGTCAGATTACTAAGATGACTCAATGAATAATATATTAATAGGCTAATGCTTAAGACACCCGGTTATTTCTTAGAACCCGGCAACCCAAGAATATGAAGGAAGTTATAACCAAGCATTTTGTAGAAGTGAATTTAGTAACAAAATATATGTATGAACAATGGTAGTTAGTGTTTCCACTACGAAGACTTCTCTCAAATGCCAAATGGATTTCCCTATCCTAGAAATCAATTAGAAAAATATGTCAATGCAATAAGATGATGCCCGAACGTGTCTTTTCTAAGATCTATAGAGTCAATCCAACATTAGGTTTTATTTAACTTGTAAGATCCATTTGGCCTTTTATAATACAACGAAACTTGAAAAAATAATGCATATAATTGGCCCAGAATCCCCCTAGTCTAGTCAAAATCATGAATCCTTCTATTACTACAAGGATCTCAATCAAAAGACAATAATGTTACAAATATAACATGTTTCACAACTTTTTGAGTTGACAAGTTATTATTAATTTTCACATAGTCTACATTTTCCTTCACTTATTTATTTGCCATTAACAACTTGCAATAGCAATTGTGAAAAAAAATTGTGACTCTAAATTTATTGATCAACACAACCCCCATCTGTCAGCACAAACACATTCTCTTTCCTAAAATAACTTGGTTATTGATAAAGTCTTGCAGAACTGTCACATTTGAAATCAAAGTGCAAACTTTTAAGGGCTATCAACTATCAAACCAAGTTAATAACTTTTTGAAAAAGAAAAAAGAAGGATGAGAAGGGGTATTAATAATACCCACTGATTCAGCCAAGAAAGTAGAGCTGGTGCAGTGCCACATTACTGAGAGGTTTCGTGGAGGTTTCCTCATATTCGTTGAGCTCAAGCCTTCCAATGAGTCATCATCATTATTATTATTGTTGTTGTTATTATTGTGATCCTCCATGGCTAACACACTAGTATCCTTCGTGGATCCACCATCTATACCATTTGTCTGAGGCGAAAACTTAGTTCCTAGAGCCATTAAATTAATCTCTTTTCCAACTTAACCTATCAACCACAACCAAATACAAAAACAAGAAAGAGCTTCAAAAAATTTTCTTAGTTGGATTTCCAAAACTTTTCCCTATAAGGCTATACCAAGTTACCAAACCCTTTAAACTAAACACATTGCTCACAGTTTCACAATAAAGATTCCATTTTTAGACAAACAAACACCAAAAGCTCGTACAGCAATAACTAGATGTCCTTTCCCAATTGTTCAAGCACTCGATCATAGACTAAAATCCTGCAAGACAAACAGATCACAAGAACCATTTTTTTTGCCACAAAGAAAACTGTAGCCTAGCATTTTTGGGACTTTAAAAGGAACCAAGCACATGTCCATGCCCAAAGTAATTGACAATGAAGATCAAAAGGTGCAGGAATTGAATGGAATAATGTATGTGCATGAGAGAAATGAAGAGGACAATGAATTAAAAATCCAAAAAAGCATATAGTAGTAGTGAGGAAAAGGAAAGAGAGAATCGTTAGAAAGAAGTAATTAATAAGAAAGTAACTTTGTAGAGGGTGATTGGCGATTCCAAGTTTTCCGGTCGCCAATATAGCAGTAGTAAGGTAAGGGAGATTGTGATAGTGACATGTGGCTCACTCGTGGTGACACATCTATCTATTGGTTGACCGGCTGGCCTTATGGTTGGGCAGTTATTTGGATTATCTATACTACTATTTAAGGGGATTTTCCGATTTGGAATGGACATTTTATTGGTTCAAAAATACCCTTACACCTCTAGGTTTAAGTAGAGACAACACTAAAGAATAATTTGGTAAAAATATATCTTTGACTCCCACTAAAACATTGCCTACAAAATAGGAACTCAATTTAATAAATTAATCTAACAAGTTCCAAATACACACGATTACTTGCCACTCGGCTCAGTTTTTTTTCCCTCATAAATATCTTCGGTTTTGAGTCTTTTGACAAAAACTTCTCCTTCTTCTTCCTTCTTCTATCCCCATTCTGCATTTCTTTTTTTTAATTACAAATGAAGTCTCCCTCTTATTGTGTACAATATTGGCCGATAATACTTACTGTGTGCACTAAGCTCTGTTAGTATTGCCACTCCCTTTTTGACCTTTTCTTTATCCATTTGTTTTGTAATATTGGCAATGTCTATTAGGATTCAAAGTCAAGGAAGGAATGAAGCCATAAATAGGAAAAAATTGCCAAATGCCCTTTTCGGGAAAAAATAGCAGCTTTTTGCCCTCTTTCCTAAACTAATTAGGAAAATGCCCCTCTTTTGAAACTCGATTTGTGATAAATCGAGTTAGGCCTTATAGCGACGTTTTTAAGGAGCCTATAGTGACGTTTTCAGGACCTATAGTGGCATTTTGTAACTCGATCTCTATGAAATCGAGTTATAGGTAAAAAAAATAAAATAAAAAAATTGCCTATAACTCGATTTCATGGAGGTTGAGTTACAAAACGCCACTATAGGTCCTTAAAAGGCCACTATAGGTCCTTAAAACGTCACTATAGGTCTTTAAAAACGCAGCTATAGGGTTCCAGAAATTTTTTTTTTTAAAACTCGATTTATCTCAAATCGAGTTACAAAAGAGGGGCATTTCCCTAATTAGTTTGGAAAATGAAGCAAAACGCTGCTTAGTTTGGGAGAAAAGGGCATTTGCCCATTTTCTCCCCATAAACATAATCAGAAGACAACAGTGTGCTCCATAATCAATTTAATCTATTATTACTATATATCATACAGGTAGTTTCCATTCCACTCCCTTTTTCCTTTGACTAATCAAATGTCTTTTTTTATCCGAATCTTTAAAAGAATAATGAATCCTATGCTTTGGTTAGATTTTAATTTTCAAAGATGAATTTCTTTGTCTGTAATTTGTATGTTAATTAAATTCTAACATTATACAACTATCAATTGCATACCAATCCTAGGTAGCATTCAAATTTTGAAGATGTTGCTTAATGCTTACTGTTATTGCGAGACTTACTGAACATTTTCTAATATGTTGTTTTACAGGCCTTGACCAATATTTTAAAAAAGTCTGTTGCCAATTTAGTTGATGACACGTGGTTTGAGGTCTATGGTGTGTGTGTATATATATATTTTTTATGGGATGGTCTATGGTATTTGATGACTCAAACCTTTGCTATTATATATTTTGCCCACAAAGTTTAAGGCAACCAAGTTGATCATTTAGTATGATTTGAGAAGTGAATCCAAACTAATTTTGGGTTATATATATATATAGGCCGCATAAGAAGTTTTTCAGTTGCTTTAATCCCTTCACATATAAATGTTTTTCAAGAAATGTTTAAAGTGATCAGAATAGTATGAATATTTTGTATGGTGGATTCTAGATATTATTTACACTATTCATTTAAGAGATTGGATTTAATTATGCACTAATTGGTTGTGGATTGAGGGTTTTTTTTTTTTAAAATAAATAAATCATGTAGATGCCAGGTAGAGATATGAATTTGTTCATAAAAATTTGCTATGATTTTGTTTATCTATCTTATGTACTTTTCTTACCTAGGATTTATAAGTTTGTGGGTGTACAAACCATCATTAATTACATGATCATACAAACTCGATTATAAACTTCATTTACAATAACAAAAGTGCACATGTTAATATCAAAGTATGTTTTTAAAATAGTATATTCTTTCACCAAATACCTTGGAAATATATGGCAAAATAGAATATGCATTTGTGGATTTTTTTTTGTGCTACATCTCATCACACCTTAAGGTTTTTCAATGATTAGAAAATAGTCAAAATACAACAATCTCAAATTAGGATAAATGGAAAATATTGACCTTTATAAAAATAAAAATAGAAATTAGAAGAGTCTCATGAGTCATGACACTATGGTTGTATTAGTAGTTCACAAATGCGTAATAATAATGGACAAATGTGTAAACCTTAAATTGAGATGAATGAAAAATTATGGTACAAACATATAACACTTATCACACCTCTAGGTATTTTCATAATTGGAAAATGTAATAATCCAAAATTATAATAGATGTAAATTGTTAACTTTTATAAAAATAGAAGAGCCTATGAGCACAAGTGCATGCTCAATTTTTTTTAATTAAGGAATGGAAAATATTGCATTGTGTAGCCACCTATATCACTACATATCCCCAACCATAGTTGGAGTTGGCTTGTGCAACTGGCTTTATAATACTGGTTCTTTCTGCCCCGGACAAGGTTTTACTTCTCTAGCCTGTAAGCTTGGTTTCAAGCCTGTCAATAAGGTATTTGAAGTCCTTGGAGGGGGATTTGGAGACGAAGAGAGGTGCACCTAAGTAGACAGCATCCTGCTTGAGCTTTTTCATCTCGAGAATGTGCTTGATGGCTCTTTGGGATTGATGAGGTGTGTGCTTTGAAAAGAAGACTCCAGATTTTTCCCTGTTCAAGCATTGGCTGGACGACTTGCAGTATTTGTCAATGCATTCTACAATAGTCAAAGCATTCCTCCTAGCAGCTTTGGAGAACAACACTATGTCATCGGCGTACATGATATGCGTGATGGTCGGGGCATTAATGCTTGCTTTAACACCATCTAGGTTTTTGATGGAGACTTGGTCCTTCAAAATCCCATCAGGTGTCTGCAATAAGCTTGATGCCCTGTCCTGTAGATTTTGGTGGAAATTAAAATCCCTAAATGGAACATTCCTAGCTCTAACAACCTGGGATAATATCTGCAAACCCACCTACAAAGGTGGCCTTGGTTTCAGAAAAGCCAAGGATTTCAACGATGCTCGCCTAACTAAATTAGCCTGGATGATAGCATCAAAGATGGACAGTCTCTGTATGTCCATTTTAAAGGCCAAGTACAAAGTTCACCATAGCTGGCTACGTGATGACCCCCCTTCAAAAGCATCCCCGGTCTAGAGAGCCATCGAAGGTGCAAAAAGTTGATCACTAAAGGGGCATGCTATCTAATAGGGGATGGATCCACCATTAATGTCTGGCTTGATCTATGGGTTCCTTGGCTCCATAATTTCACTCCAAAACCTTTGCAGGCTGCATATGTTGACACTCCAATGATGGTTTCCATGCTCATAAACAACACTACCAATCACTGGAAAGTTGGCATTATCAATGAGATTTTCGAACCAAACTCGGCACAAGCCATCCTACCTTTCCCTATTCCCCTAAGACCTAGAGCAAATAAGCTAATATGGATTCTAGACTCTAAGGGAGTCTTCTCCGTGAAGTCAGTATACAAAACCAATCATGATTTTAATGCAACAAGCTCCCTAAGAGAAGCTCAATGGAAAGGTTTATGGAAAATCAAAACTCTGGAAAGAATCCGAATTCTGCTATAAAGAGTGGCAACCAACTCTCTGCCAACCGAAGACATCTTGCATCAAAGGCTAGAATCCATCAACTTTACTTGTGCCCTTTTGCAGCAACGATTTTGAATCTATATGCCACCTTTTCTTCACCTGCCCAAATACTAGAGCAATCTGGTTTGCTTCTTGCTGGGGTTTCAAAACTAATTCTCAACATGTCCATAGCAGGGGTGATATAATCAAACTCATCCTCACCCCCCCTTCTTTTATCACCCTGGACGTCGAACTTTGGTGCGTATCTTCAACCATGTCATTCTTAGTAGATGGAATCTAGAACTTAAGAAATAGAGCCTTGTTTCAAGGAGAAAGAGTTGACATCCATGCAACAAGTTCACGTATTCAAAACAGAATCCTCGAATTCCTTACTGTCACCCAGTCTGCCACCCAGGCACCCCACCCATCTTTGCCCCAGAGTTGGAAGCCTCCTCCCCCTGGCACTATCAAGCTGAATGTCGATGCAGCAATTAGCCCGTCAAGAACCGCCCTAGCAGTAGTAGCAAGAGACTCTTCCGACGAAGTGATTAAGGTTTGGGCCAAGCCTCACCATAGCTGCCTCACCATCCAAAGCAGAAGCAAGCGCAATTCAATGGGCAGTCAACCTAGCCTCTCGTGAAGGATGGAACCAAGTGATCACTGAGAGTGACTCGAAGGAGTGCATGGACTCCCTGTCTAACAACCCCACCGTGCCAAACTAGGCTATGATCAGCAATGATATCCATAATATCCTAAATTTTGTTGTCTTTCCTTTGTTGCTCTTTTGTTTGGGTCCGTAGGTCTTGTAATTCTGCAGCCCATGCTGTTGCCAAGTTAGCTTTGAGTTTCGCTTCACCTTTATGTTTCAATAAGGAGAATCTGCTTGAGGTTATCCTTTCTGCTTGTGTGGTAGACTCCTCCAATGTATTTCCTTCTTTTTCAGTTGAATGATATTGAAGTTTAGCCAAAAAAAAAAATCCCCAACCAAAAAAAGGAAAAAGTGGCCAACTATATCACCGTATTGTAGCTAATAATTTTTGCATTGGGATTTTTATTTTAATTTCTCTAAAGAATAGCACTACTTATATAAATTTGCTCCTAATCATAGCACAAATCACAGCAGTGGTAGAAGTAGACGCACAAATCATAGCACTTAGAAAAAAGGGAGTGTAATTCTTAACTTTGTCATCCTTTGTTATCATTGAGATTTCAAAAAATTTCTATGACAACGGAAGAAATCTTTCTTTGGTGATTTCTTTTTTAATTAATCATTGTTACTAATTTTCATCCAAGATTCAATATTCTTCAGAGGAAAATATATAGCATGAGCAAGATAAAACATTTTCTTTATTAATATCGTTTTTATCGCTGTTGAAATATTCGTTCCAAAAAAAAAAACAATAAAACATTTTCTTTATTTGTTTCGATGGAAAATATTGTGTAAAGATAGTTTTCCGTGTTTTCTCGTGTTTGGTAGCATTAGAAAAAATTAGTCAAAGAAAAACCATATTTGGTTAACATAAAAAGTATGGCTTATTTTAGAGATTGTTTTCCACTATTTTTTTTGGAAAACAATTCTATCTCACAGTAAGCTAAATAAGGGAAGTTAAAATATTGTTTTTTAACTCATTTAAGATTACCATCAAACATAAGAAAATAAGATAGTTTTATAGAAAACATTTTTTGAAAAATAACTCATTTTTAAAAAAATATTATTACTGAAACAAACAGAGGGTTAATATCGTTTATATCATTGTTAAAATATTCGTTCCAAAAAAAAAAAAAAAAAAAAAATCACTGTTGGAATATGATGCCTTTTTAATGTGGTCTTATCTGAATGTCACTAAAAGCTTCTTTTTTTTGCCTGTTGCAGAATAATTACATAATTTGCCGTATTACTAAGAATGGGAAAGATTCATATGATCAAACAAGTTGTTGACAAATCCAAGGAACAAAAAGTAAATGTCGGCATGGAATGGATATTGATATGTCTTTAGCTTTGAGCCGCAAAAAAGAAAACATTTAATTGACAAAGAGAAATGTTAACGGATGGCCTAAGGACACTTGTTAATGAATCAAATTTGAAAAGTTTTTATAAGAAAAAAAAAATCATTAATATTTTAACAACTTTTTCTATTTCTCAAAAAAATGGTGTCAAAACTATTCTTAAAATTGTTATTAACAATTGTCCAGGCATCCGTTAAGATGACCCTTTAACAAATTCAATACTTCAGCAATGGATTTAACGACATTGGCACAATATTCTACCATCAATTCTGAAGAAGACAGCTTCACTGTGCAAGACATAGAAAACCTAATGTCAAATTTCTGATCATATTAACTTCATACTTCTATAAAAAGAAAATATATATATATATATATATATATATATATATAGAACCCTTAATTTGTGGTTTATTGAGAAAATAAAAAGAAAAAAAAAATAAATATATATATATATATATATATATAGAACCCTTAATTTGTGGTTTATTGAGAAAATTTATTTCTGTTTTCTGTTTAAGGTATTGTTGCCTAAGTTAAGATAGTTTGCATTTGCAGCATGGATGTTGTTTATGCTCGTGCTTGTTCTTGTTAGACTTAACTAGACATGAATTCTGACCCTAAAATTTTAATTTTTGGCTAAATTACAAATTGCAACATTATGTAAAATTCAATCCAATTCAATTCTATAAATTAAATTCAATCAATTCAGTTCTCTAACTTTTAACTTATTCAATTTAGTCCCTCCATCAGTGTCCGTTACGTGATGTATTGTTAAGCACCCAAACGAAACCATGTGTTGTGCGTTGCATGAGTGGGTAGACTTGAGTCGTACACTAAAAACAAAATGAATTGTATCTTTAAGCTATTGACTCAGCTAGTGAGGCAAGTGAACTCAAAAGAGGGACAACTATAGTACTTAATTTTGTACCTCTTATAACTTGAGTCTCCTATTCTCCAATTACGACATTTAAAGGACTCATTACCAAGAGGTCTTGATCAAGCAAGATGATAGAGAACTCAACATATTCTCAAAACCATCAAAAGCCTCATAAAATCCTGGTTTTGCACACAAAGACTTAGAAGCCTAGCGTATGCAACCGCAGGGTTGTGTGCGCAAGTTACTGAGCCCATGCATACATGCAAGATTGGTAGAGGCATAGAGCCATTTATGGGAATTTTCTCTTGAACGCAAGTCCAACGCCAACCATGGCGCTCCGTCCATGTGAACCTATACCAGGTAGTGACTCCTAAAATTTCTCTTCCTGCTCCACTCAAACGCAATGTAGTAATGTACTCCTAATAGGGACTCACACCTAGGGTAATGTACCCACACAATCAACCAAACAATGTGTGTAGCTAGCGTTCATGTTGTTATTGAAATGCATGTAGAAATATAATCTCAAACATGTGAACACAATTAAAAACACAAATCTAACGTAAATAGTATGGATTCATACCTCCTCATTTAACACAAATCTTCTAACGTAACCGTAACCTTGTATGTCTAACACAACAGGATGATGGAAAACCCAGAAAAACTCTAAAGAAAGGTTTAGTAATATGGAAACATTTATTTTTCCAACCAATTACTTCCTTAGAAAAGTAGTAAGTGTAACAAAAAAAACTCCTTTTCTTTTTATCTCGTGTTGTTGCAAGTCATATAACTAACGATAAACCATCGTATCCGATGGTCGATAATATGGAAACTTGCACACACCAAAATAGCAAGAAGGTTTCTCTTGTACAATAAATTTTCCTTCCTTTTGTTTTGATTGGGACCGCACAGCGAAGAATCTGTAATTGATTTGATTGTAAAGCACGTTTCTTTCGAGATGCGTCCATTGACTTTACTCTTTTCTATATTCATGTTGCAATGAAATCTTGCTTCTAGAGTTCTTACTTGAACACGCATTTTATCACTTGCTTTGACATAATTTGTACACCAATTGCATACTCATTTTCATAATCATATATGTTACTTTCACACAGAAATCTTTTTTTTTTTTCTTCACTAATTACAATCATCCATATCATCGTGAAAATATGTGTGATATTAGACTTTAATGGAAAATGGTATCACTGTAAGACTTTTAGCTTGGTTTTTACTAGAGTGGACAAAAGGCGCAAGGTATTGGTGAAATAAACAACAACCGTGTTAGATTCTTCTTCCAGTGCAGTATTGTATTGGACTTCCTAGCACTGTTTGTCTGCCAAAGCAACCAGATGTAGCCACGTCATCAATTAACGGTCCCTCCTTTCACCACTTGTCTTAATCTCCGCATCATACGCCGGGATTCTGTTCTAACAATATTAATTTTTTTCTTTTTTTTTAATAAAAAAATGATATATTTTTTTTGAGATAAGAGATAAAAAAGAAAAAGATAAAATAAAAAAAAAAAGAAGATATTTTGATAAGAAGTATAAGTCTATAATTGTCGTTAAATCCCCACGACCCGCTTCTCCTAAAAAAGAAAGCCAATTATCCGAAAGCGGGAGTGTTGTCACAAAAAATCAACACTCAATCATAGCCGTTGATCTTTCCCTTTAAAAATAACAAAAACCAGAATTTCTGAATCGGTGTCGAATCTCAGCCGTCCTTTCACGGCGGTGGCTCCACCGTTCGATCACCGATCCCGCGGTTCTTCTCCCAGGTGAGTCAGTGAGTCCGGCTCACTCGCCCGAGTTCGTCCCTTGCCTCGTGTTTTCCATTTTCCGATTGTTTCTGAATTGTGAACATTTTCTTCAATTTCTTTCCCAAACCTCTCTCTCTTTGGTTTCACTGTAAAAAAAAAAAAAAAAATGCTTTAATTTTTTTGCAATTGACTTGATGTGCCGATTTCGGTGCTTCTCGAGCCGATGAATTCAATTCAAAATTCTTTTAATGGACTGTATAAGGCGGATTTGATTGTGTAATTCTGTTTCATTTTATCTCATAATTTTCTCTTTGAAAAAAAATTGCGAATTTTCAGACGGAAAGGAAGGAAGGTGTAAAGGAAAAGGATGGGCAGGAAGGCTTGGAAAATCCTTAGGAATCAGATTTGGGGTTTGACAGCTCTTTCGCATGGCTAAAAAGGCGAGCAATCTTATCTGATTTTTTGTTCAAATTAAGATATATATATATATATATATATGATTTTGTGAAACATATATTTGAGAACTGCGTAATCTCATTCTTATAATCTTATTATTATTAGTATTTTTATTATCTTCCGAAATTTATTTGTTGCTAATCACTTGGATTCATGTCCTTTTATTTGTTTATTTTAAATTCTTTGAGAAAAATGATCATTTAAAAAAAAAATTATTTGTATTTTTTTCTTCGCTAGGAGTGAATTATTTATTCTTAAGTAGTTAGACACAAAGAAAGATGTTTGGATTATAAGATTTGGCTATATTAAAGGATGTTTGATTTAATATAATACAAGTTTTATCCTTCTCTTTCAATTTTTTTAATTTTATTTTAAAGGAAGATTATTAATAATAATCATAGTTTTGTGCGAGGTGTTCTGTCAAATATAGGATTTTGGGAGAATATAGTTGATCTTATGTTTGTTAGAGGGAGTGACAAGCTATACTACACACAATTGAAATTGTGCTAACTTGGTTCTGTGTGTGTTCATCTTTCTATTATTATTATTATAAATTTTTTTTTTTTCAATTCTTGGATCTATGGCTTCTCTTTCAAAGGTGTGAAATTTAATGCTTCTTTAGAAATTAAAATTGACCAAACTATATGGAAATATGAATTGAGTTGATAAGTAACTTTTTGTTGACTCTTTTATTTTTAAATTTTTTTTTGGGGTGGGGGGGGAGTGGGGGGTAGGGGGTGGGGTGTGAAATTTGGATTGATATCTTGATGATGGGGATGAATTTTGATGATCAAGTTTGCAAGGTAAAACTGAAAGGAAGCACCAAGATTTTTCATATGCCTCTAAAACCATTATCTGATTAATGTCAGAGGAGGGATTCCCTGATACAGCAATTCGTGGGGCCTCTTATTCTGCCTATATTAGACATGTATTCTATTATGTTGTCAAAGGTAATTGTTCAAAGAAATTCATTATCAAGTAGAAAAGGCAATATGTAATATTTGACTTTTTTTTTTTGGTAAGATTCGATAGAATTTTAACTTGTAGTGTTTGCTTCATGATGGTTTCTCTTTATCATCAAGCAAATACATCAATTGGCTTTTGGTTTAGACGGAGTTTAAACCTCATATCTCTTATCCGACAACAATAGACTTTACCAGTTGACTTAACTGGGACCCAGTTAATGTTTGACTTAATATCTCTGGTGAATTTTCTATCACATCTTAATTAACTAACCAACCAATTTTCTAAAGATATTTTTTTGTTCCTTCAAGTGTTCCTTGGGGAGAGAAAAAAGCTTTTTTTTTTTTTTTTTTACTATTATGCTTAAAGAAAATTTGTTCTTGACATTTTTCCTTTTTGGAGAATTGCTCTCTAGTTTCTACTAGTAAATTCTACTAATTATTTTATGCTTATCAACCAGGCAGCATTATCAGGTGGTTCTCCAATGTAGCAATTTTCACTTTGTGTTCTACTCTACTTCATATCAATCAATGGTTGTTCCAATGTGAAAATCACGAAAGCATTTGCAGTCGACTGGGTTGATTATGATTGTTTTCCACACATCATTTTCTCTCCTTCAACTGCTGGCATTTGAGTTAGGTGTCTGCTTGAGAGAAAAGCTCTCTGCTGCCGCCACCTCTGTTGCTGGCATTGACCACTTCACCTCTTCCTCTCATGTTCCCTGTACATAGACAGATGGCACTAGGACCTCTTGGTGGTGAGTATCATGTTAATGAGAGAATGGAAAGAAAATCTTCTGGGAAGAGACGTGTGTTTGTGCAGACAGAAACCGGCTGTGTTTTGGGTATGGAGTTGGACAGGAGTGACAATGCCCACACAGTGAAGAGGAAGTTACAGCTTGCCCTTAATGTCCCAATTGAGGAAAGTTCATTGATATATGGTGATACAGTGTTGAAGAATGATCTCAGTGTTGTTAGAAACGATTCTCCGCTTCTTCTCACCAGGAACTTCTTGCACAGAAGCTCGTCTACCCCATGTTTCTCACCCACTGGGAGGGATCTTCAGCAGAGGGATCAAAGTGGCCCAATTGAGATATTGGGGTGCTCAAATCAATCTCCTAGAACGAAAGATCTGGTCAAGGACATTGCAAAGGCAATAAAGAGTGGCATTGATCCAATTCCTGTTCGTAGTGGGCTTGGAGGTGCTTATTATTTTAGAAATTGCCTTAGTGAAAATGTTGCTATTGTGAAACCAACAGATGAGGAACCTTATGCCCCTAACAACCCAAAAGGTTTTGTAGGCAAAACTCTTGGGCAACCAGGCCTGAAACGTACAGTGCGGGTAGGGGAGACAGGATTTAGGGAAGTTGCAGCCTACCTTCTTGACCATGATCATTTTGCCAATGTGCCCTCTACTGCTCTTGTGAAGATCACACATCCAGTTTTTAATGTCAATGATGGGGTAAATGGTTATATTCATCAAAACAGGAATCAGGTCAGCAAGATTGCATCACTGCAGCAGTTTATTCCTCATGACTTCGATGCTAGTGATCATGGTACATCTAGTTTCCCTGTTACTGCTGTGCATAGGATTGGGATTTTAGATATCCGGATTTTAAACACAGATAGGCATGCAGGAAACCTTTTGGTTAGGAAGCTTGATGGGGTGGGGAGATTCGGTCAGGTGGAGCTTGTTCCCATTGATCATGGCCTTTGCCTACCCGAAAGCTTGGAGGACCCCTACTTTGAGTGGATCCATTGGCCCCAGGCATCAATATCTTTCTCAGAGGATGAGCTTCAGTATATAGATCATCTTGACCCATTTTGGGATTCTGATATGCTTAGAATGGAGCTGCCCATGATTCGAGAAGCATGTCTTAGGGTCTTGGTTCTATGCACAATTTTCCTCAAGGAAGCAGCAGCTTTTGGTCTTTGTCTTGCTGAAATTGGTGGGATGATGAGTAGGGAGTTTCGGGGCCATGACGAGGAGCCAAGTGAGCTTGAGCTTATATGTATAGATGCTAGGACATTGTTAGTGGAGAGGGAGATATCAACTTCTGAGGTGAAAGAAGGAGACAAGGATGAGTTTCAATTTGACTTAGATTGCGAGGAAGAGGTGTTGGAATTAACTTCAAATGTGGAAGAGGAACCGACTGTTGAAACAGCTTTTCATTTTGGACCAAAAGGTAGGAATGGCCATAATCTACTTTATAAGCTAGACGAGAGAGTTGAGGAGGAGGAGGCGGCGGAAGATACAGAAGGGGATGAATTACCTCTAAGAGGAGATGAACACGCTGGCCTTGTGCCGGACAGGAATTTAAATGTTTCAAAGCTGTCCTTGTCTATGAAAAATATCAGCGTTGCTGAGAAGAGTTGGCGACACCCAGGTGCATCTCAGAAGTGTGGGTATTTGGTTGGTACATCATCTGGAAACAGGAGTGCGAATGAGCAGTTTCCTGTGAGTAGCAGGTTTGTAAAGCTGGCAGATATGAGTGAAGAGGAGTGGAGGCAGTTTCTTGAGTATTTCCAGAAGTTGCTGCGCCCAGCTTTTGAGAGTCATAAATCAGGAAGTGTAGGTCAGAGGCAGAGACGGAGGCTTGGGACTTCTTGCCAGTTTTGAGGCGTTATCATGAGATCAAATCTTAGAAAAATGTGGATCCAAAGGTTTGCACATAGTTATGTACAAAGAGCTTCTTCTCTAGATGGTAGAGTACCCCATTTAGGAGTTGGAGAATAGTGCTATAGTCAGACAATAAAACTTGACATTGGCTAATGGAGGGGAGAATGCATTAGCTAATGGGGATGAAAAGTATGTTTTCATATAGCTAGAGAATGTTTTTAATAAAATGGAATGTGGAATGGCCAAAAAAGCCAAAACTATCAATGTACATGTTTTCTTACTATCTTTAGAGATGCAAATTATGTGAGCCAGCTTGTTTGTTTTTTCTTTCAGCTTGTATTAGATTATAATCCGATTTCTGCTAACTTGAATTTCTTACTTTTGAAACCATACTTTCTTAGCTTTGGGTGTGTTGATGCATTTCATAACCTTATTTCATATGCTAAGTGGTTCATGACAACTGTGCTCTTCAACAACATAGGATTCAGACGGTGCGTTCTCCAGTCAGCTGCCAGCTACAGGTTTTCTCCTCCTTAATCTTCATTCAAAATTGTTAGATATATTTCTTGCAGAATTTTTGTTAAATGAGAGACTGAGAAATCTATTGTTGTCACTGGTAATTCTTGAGCTTATTTAGACAAGTTAAACATTTTATGTATACTGTTACTGTTGGATGAAATGGCAGAGCTCTCAATGCTATTAGAATTAAGCATCATGAATTTGGGAGAGAATTTCTGAAATGTAAGAACATGATTAAGAAAGGTGCCTGTTATGTGTCAAGCGATGAGAGCAACGTGGATGTTTGAAATTATTCATGAAGATTAATCAGTTGTTTACCTAACAATTAGCAGAGTAAATTCTATGAATCCCCATCTCAATTCTCAACTACTAGAGAACTAGATAGGCTAGTATATAGTTATATACTAGCCTATCTAGATTTAAAATATTGCCAATTTGTCACTCTTCAAAAAAGTCGGTTGGACTTATCACTTTAATGAGTATCCAAAGCTACTATTCTATAATTTTTGTAGTGGCACTGGCAGACCCCACCATTCTTGTTTTGTCAATTTTCCACTGGTCAGAATGTAGCATGAATTGAGAGGTCGATTTATGAAATTCTAAACGCACCCTTAAATGTCAGTGTATTTGGCAGTTTCTTGCGAAGCAGGGAACACATGGACCCGCAAATTCTAAACAATGCACATAAAGGCTGCGATGACATTGAAAGAGATATCATAAATTTCACCGAAAAAAAGAAAGAGATAGCATAAAAATTGACCTGCACATTTAGAATAATGCCGACTAAATTAAGGCTGCGATGAAATGGAGAGTGACATTATCGAATGGACCCACAAATTTAATATAAGGCAACTTTAAGTTCTTATTTACATTTTCATGTCAACTTTTTTATTTTGATTTTGATTTTTTATTTAAAACTGTTGGAAAAAAGTTAAGGTTTAAATGTTTCCACCGGAAAGTGCCAAAATCCGAAATTATACATGTATACCTTATCGTATATTATTAATAGACAAAATTTAACTCCAGTGTAGAGAAATCTCATATGAGTGGTGTTTAGAGAAACCTCCTATAAGTTTCCAACCCGCATAGCAGGTTAGAGAAATATAACTCTAAGCTAGTTTAGAGTTGCCAAATGCCTCGTAACTGAATTGGCATTTTTCCATGCACAAAGTGCTTGGAGGTTTGGGGGGAAAAAATTCGAATTGCGAGGTTAGCAACATATTGTAATTATTTCTCTTAAAAAAAAAAAAAAAAAAAACTAGTTTAGAGTTAAACTTTATCCATTATTAATTCTTATATATTTTCATAAAATAAAATAAAATCATATATACTATTAATGGCTGCCAAGTGCCAACGTCCAACGAAGTGAAAGGCATAAATGGAACGCATCAAATAAGTGAATAACTTCTAGAACGGTAACTTAAAAAGAGACTTTTTAGAACACCTATGAGGTTATGACCAATCTTGAAACTGTCTTTTACTTTCAGTTAGGAAAAAAAAAACTATTAAAAATAACTTATCCATGAGCTTTCTTTTTGTTCCATGCAAATAGTTTTTAGAAACTATTATAATAAAATAAAAATAAAACCACCACAGCCAGAAAATGGTTTTTTTTTTTTTTTTTTTTTTCAAACATGAAGTTTACCTTCTTCACATTATTATTATTATTATTTTAATAAAAAGTTTACCTTCTTCTTTAGCGGAAGTCCACCATTTACACCAGCAAAAAGATAATTCCCAGTAAGGAGTATTTTTTAAGTTTTTTTCTTTTTTACCATTGGCTTTTAGATCTGTTTACAGTGAAAATCAAGGCCTAACCAATACGAAATTGTACATTTTTGCGGCTTTCTCAATTGACACTATGATATTGCTTTGCACACTACTCTGATTGAGTCAGTTGTCATCAACGTTTAAGTTTTATGATGCACACTCCTCATGGTATCCTATAGCTCATTTTGGCCTAGAGGGTCAGAAAGACTTCGTACTTATAATCAGGACAGATGTTGACCTATATGAACCATGGAATTCTCATTTTGCAAAAGCAGCTCATTGATTCAGTTACCTTTTGTTCGACTATGCGTACTAAATGGTAGCATTAGTATTACTCGAGGAACAGCCAAAGGGGAGAGGATTTGAACGATAGAGAAAGAGAGGAAAAGGGGGGGGGAGAGTAAAAAGAAGCTTTGTTGGTCATTCACTCACTCTCCTTCAAGCTGGCCATCTTCCTTAACTCCACTTGTTGATCCTCTATTCGGCTCACTGCTCGTGAAAAATCACGGCTTGCAAAAGACATGGTATCTACTTTAGCAAGGCGCCTCTGTTTTAACTTCAATATAGCTGGTGAAACTTCTGCTATTGAAGGTCTCTTTCTCGGTAATTTGTGCAGGCATTTGTGCGCAATACTCGCAAGCCCCCTTACTTCATCAACGTTGCATTCTCCAGCAAGCTTCTTATCAAGTATTTCATCAACACCATCATGACTCATAGAGGCCTTAAACCAAAATAATTACAGGTCTATAAGTTAAAAAGCTTGGCAATGCAAATAATTTGAAACAACTACTGCAAAGGGCTAACAACTCACAAGATTTATATATTCCATTAAGTTTTGTTGGGGGTGAATGGATGTGATGAGTTCAAAGATGATAATGCCAAAACTGTAGATGTCACTTTTCATTGTGAAATTGTTTGTTGATACGTACACTGGGTCTATGTAACCGTATGTGCCTTTCAGTCCAGAATTCCGGCCATCAAAGACCTCTTCCTTTGACAACCCAAAATCAGCAACCTAAAAGAAGTAACGTAAACACATAAAGGAGCTGAAAATTTACAATAACAAATATAAAACTCACAAAATGCATGTGATAGCAAAAGCATATGCTGGTCTCAAGACCAAAAAAATGGGGAACACTGCTCTTTACTTCTGCTTTTCATACTTTTTGTTTTCCCTAAATGTCTTTGGCAGTCATTCATGCTTTTAGAACTTCACCTTGTACAACCAAAGAGGTGGGAGGGGGAAATTGAGGGTGGGGTTCTTGGCAAAGCAAAGAAATAAAATTAAGTATGGCAATGTGCATATTTCAACCAATTTTGGTAGTATTGTAATAAATTTTAGATACAAAAGAACTTAATAGACTGTTAACGTACACTAGCTTACCTTGGCTCTCATTGATCGGTCTAATAATATATTAGCAGACTTCAAATCACGATGTATAACAGGTGGCACTGCCTGTTCAAGAATTTTCATATGAACTGTATAAACAAAAAAAATTTGCACCATGGGAGAAAAGAAAGAACATAATAGTCAACATACCCCTTCATGAAGGTACTCAATCCCATGTGAAATGTCTAGCGCAATTTGAAGCCTTTCATCCCAACTCAAAATCCGTTCTCCTTCACCTAGGCAAATGCACAGCAGGATGGTTCTCAATAAGAACAACTCAAAACCCTTTTCTTTGAGAAGTTTAGTCATCAGCTAGTTTACACAAATAGAAAGATATCTACAGATCATACAAATGATTGTGAAGTTACCAAAAAACATGTAATGTTCATAAACTCTCCCATTAAATTTGATTACCTCAACTGAATTATCCAAAAAAGAAAATGAAGATAACCTTTTCATAACACTTAATACTCATCACAGTTTGAGATTAATATGACTTCCACTCTCTCCTCACAAAGAACAGATGCCTTCCAGCATACATTTACCATGAAAATAAGAAATCTTGATATGGATATTAAAGAGGGTTCTGAGCTTACCATATAGAAGGTTTGCCAAGCTCCCATTACTCATGAACTCATATATCAACATGTGCTGTCCTTTATCTACACAATATCCTACCAAATTCACAAGATTCCGATGATGTAATCTTCCAAGCAGAGATACCTGTATCATGACCAGATATTTTTGTAAACTGAACATGCTTCATGGATGGTCAAAATTGCAATATAATAATATATGCATAGTAGGATGGGAATGGTAAAAAATAGAAATAACGGAAAAGGAAGAAGAATAGGACAAATCCTATCCTTCACCCACCTAAGGGTATTAGGAATCACCACCAAGCTTTTAGAGAAACATCCCTAATCAGAAATTCCTTATTCAAATTGCACTGCTCAAAACCATCCCTAGAGCCTCGTTTTAATGTTTTAATAGGTTTCAAGGAGTACAACAAACCACAATTGCATTCCATGAAATCCTCAACAAAATTAAAGCCTAAATTCAAAATTTGAAAATGAAATCTAAAATTCAAATTTCAAAAATGAAATATGGGATAAGAAAAAAAATTTGAAATAAGTTTGATTGTGCTCCCCACATCATTATCCCCTAGTTGGAGAAAACTCAACCTCAAGTTTTGAAGTGTCTTAGGATAAGAACTTTAGTGCTTAAAATTTGTACCTCAAGTTTTGAAGTGTCTTGCAATAAGAACTTTGGCACTTGACATTTGTACCTCAAGTTTTGAAGTGTCTTACAATAAGAACTTTGGCGCTTGACATTTATACCTCAAGTTTTAAAGTGTCTTACAATAAGAACATTGGCCCTTGACATTTCTACCAACTCATGATACACTTTTGGCAACACTAAGAACAAAGAATCTTTTTGTTCCACCAAATTAAATTCATCAGAAATGATAAAATCAATGGGTGAAATCAATTTTGCAAATGTTATAGCCTTATCTTTTTTTTTTTGATAAATAACGTAAGAATATTATTAATAATAAAATTGCCAAACCGAGTACATTGGGGATGTACTATGGGGGCACAAATTAAAAAACAAGAGAACAACGATCAAGAAAAACAGAAAAGGAAGAACAAGAAAAATGAGAAAAAACCACACTCCATTCAAAGAGAGTGCGTAAGAAAAAGGATTTAATCTCCAGCAGAGAGCGTTCGCAACCCTCAAAACTTCTAGCATTCCTTTCACGCCAAATGCACCAAATCAAGCAGTGAGGCACTAATTTCCAAACATCAATATGACGATGTCGCGCAAACTTTCCTTGCCAAGCCTCAAACAACTCAAGCACAGTATGAGGCATAACCCATTGAATACCAAACAAGCAGAAAACCAAAGACCACAACTCCCAAGCTATGGGACAATGAAGTAGAAGATGATCCACCGACTCCCCACACCTCTTACACATAT
Organism: Quercus tomentella; assembly: GCA_028535165.1. Classification (NCBI taxonomy): domain Eukaryota; kingdom Viridiplantae; phylum Streptophyta; class Magnoliopsida; order Fagales; family Fagaceae; genus Quercus; species Quercus tomentella. The sequence goes on along the minus strand of JAPQVY010000155.1, from coordinate 61,077,716 downwards.
AGCACCAGTCAAGCACTAGCACTCGCCTTTTACGAAGGTTATCTGTTGTTAAGATCTTACCTAAGGAAGCAGACCAAGAAAAGAAGGCTACCCTTGGAGGAACCTTCGATTGCCATATCATTTTCCATGGAAAGGAAACAAGATTAGGAGGGTAGAAGGAATTGTAATAACCTCTAACCTCAAAACCTCTATTCCTTGCAGGCTTCCAGCAAACCTTATCTGGGCCAAACCCCCGCACTGACGAAGAATAGACCAACTCCATAAACCGATCGAAGGCTTCTTCTTCCCAATCTTGTGGTGGACGACGAAATTGCACATTCCAATGAAATCTCCCTGCCGACCAACCCATAACTTCAGCCACCGAGGAATCCTTTAACCTACTAAGACAGTAAAGCTCTGGAAAGGCCTCTTGGAGAGTACAATCCCCACACCACACATGCTTCCAAAATTTCACTCTAGTACCATCCCCCACATCATAAACAAGAAATTTAGAGAAGTTCAACCAGCCACCTCTAATGTATCTCCACAAGCTGACCCCATAAGGACTTGTCACCTTCTTCGTACACCAACCACCCCAAATGTTCCCATATTTGGCCTCTATAACCTTCCTCCATAAAGCATCAGTCTCCGAGCCATACCTCCACAACCATTTACCTAGTAAAGCAGAATTAAAGGTACCCAACCGTCTAATACCCAACCCCCCAACCTGCAAAGGCCTACAGACCTTGGCCCAATTAAGTAAATGAATTTTAGGTTCACCTCCAATCCCATTCCACAAAAAATCTCTCTGTAGTTTCTCCATACGCTTTGCCACCTTACCTGGTAAAGGAAGAAGGGAAAGAAAGTATGTAGGTAAAGAAGATAATGAGCTTTTAATGAGCGTCACCTTACCCCCTTTAGATAAATACATTCTCTTCCAACCTGCTAATCTCCTCTCCATTCTCTCAAGGATAGGATTCCAAACAGATAATTCCTTAAACTTTGCACCTAATGGAAGGCCCAAATATTTCAAGGGTAGAGAAGACTGCCCACACCCCAACAGACCCACCAAGACCTCCAAATTGGGTACCCCACCAACAGGTACCAGCTCAGATTTCCCCAAATTAATATGAAGCCCTGACACCTCCTCAAATCTAGCAAGAATTGCCCTCAAATTAACAATCTGAGAAGGTTCAGCATCACAAAAAATCAGGGTGTCATCTGCAAATAAAAGGTGAGACACCATCACTGATTGGCCAGCCGTACTACCCACAGAAAAGCCTGATAATTCCCCAGCGAAGGCAGCCACATCCAACATACGACTTAATGCCTCCATCACAATATCAAACAACAGTGGGGATAAAGGATCCCCTTGCCGAAGCCCCCTAGAACTTCCAAAGAAATCAGTTGGGCTACCATTGATCAAGATGGAAAACTTTACGGTTGAAATGCAATACCTTATCCATCTTCTCCATTTCTCTGAGAAACCACAGCGCTGCAACATATAAATCAAAAAATCCCAACTCACATGATCATACGCCTTCTCCACATCCAATTTGCACAGCACACCCGGAACCCCTGACTTCAACCTACTATCAATACATTCAGAAGCAATCAAGACAGAATCCAAAATCTGTCTACCCTTCACAAAAGCATTTTGTGAATCCGAAATAAGCACATGCGCCACCCTACGAAGCCTATTAGCCAACACCTTAGAAATAATCTTATAAATCCCACCAACTAAGCTGATAGGCCGAAAATCCTTGACCTCCACAGCATCCACTTTCTTAGGAATAAGAGCAAGGAATGAAGCATTAAGACTCTTCTCAAACACCGCCTGAGTATGGAAATTATGGAATACAGCCATAATTTCAGATTTCAAAACACCCCAACAAGACTGGAAAAATGCCATGGAAAAGCCATCCGGACCAGGTGCCTTATCACCATTACACTCATGGATCACCTCAAACACCTCTTCTTCCTCAAAGGCCTATCTAGCCAACTTGCATCTTCCACCGAGATGCTAGAAAAATCCACATCATCTAAGACAGGTCTGTGAGCCACCTCCTCAAAATAAAGATGTCTATAAAACTGAGAGATACAGTCTGCTATAGCAGCCGGGTCCGAAGACAACACCCCACCCACCATAAGCCTATCAATAGAATTAACCCTCCTGTGAGAGTTAGCTATACGGTGGAAAAATTTAGTATTCCGGTCTCCTTTCCTAACACAAAGAACTCTAGATTTCTGTCTCCAACATATTTCTTCCAACAAAGTTGCTTTTTCTAAGTCATCACGAATTCTTCCCATTTCCCCCCTTTCCTCTGCTGAAAGTCCCCGACTCTCCTCCATGCTCTCCAGAACACTAAGATCCTTCCACAATTTTTTAATCCGAGCTTCAACATGACCAAACACCTCCACATTCCATTTTTTCAGATCATTTTTAAGGAGCTTTAATTTATTAGCCAGAATAAAACTCGGTGCACCATGAACCTGGTAGGAATCCCACCAAGACCGAACCCTATCCACAAAACCTTCATCCTTAAGCCACATGTTCTCAAATCTAAACGGCATACACCCTCTCTGAAAAGAGCCACCCTCAAGGACAATTGGGAAGTGATCTGAGCACAACCTAGACATCCGTCTTTGTGAAACTGTTGGGAACTTATCCTCCCAATCTGTAGACAACAAAAACCTGTCCAGCCTAGCCTTCGAGGCAACTTCTCTATCATTTGACCAAGTAAAGGTACCCCCTTGCAATGGCAAATCAATTAGACCCTGCTCCGAAATAAAGTTGGAAAACTCCCGCATAGCATTAGTAAAAGAAGTAGACCCCAATCGTTCGGAAGGGAACCTAACCACATTAAAGTCCCCACCCACACACCATGGAACACTCCACCAGCTATTTAAGCCACAAAGTTCCTCCCATAAAAACCTCCTGTCTCGGTGTAAATTAGGACCATAAACACCAGTAAATGCCCAAACAAACTGATCTGACACACTTGTAAACTTACAAGAAACAGAAAATCTCCCCACTGCTTCCTCCGTTTTGTTCACTACCCGCGTGTCCCACATCACTAACACCCCACCAGAAGCTCCACAAGAACCTAAGTAAGACCAGTCAACATGTTGGCCAACCCACAAGCTACGAATCACCACTCTATTAATTAACTCCATCTTGGTTTCTTGAAGACAAACTACATCTGGCCCCCATTTCCTAATCAAATTTCTAACCCTGAGCCTTTTGTCCTGCTCATTCAACCCTCTAACGCTCCAAGAAATAATCTTCACATTCATTGATAAGGCACAACAGCCCGCTCAGAACTTGCACTCCTTGATTTATTAGGATCATACTCAACATTCAAAGATGACAACAAATTCTTCAACTCCCGCTGACCTTTCTGGCCTAACTTGACCAACTTCATCTGATCCCCCACCACAATTTTCTGTTTATCTTTCTTTCTGGCCTCAATAGCTAATAATAATCCTGTAATCTGTTCCTCAAAACCTTCCAGCGAAGTGCCCACAGATTTCTTGAAAGCCTTTATCCTATTGGTTACCCATTGTGATAGTTGACAACTATCCACACTCTCCGTACACCCAATCTCCTTCACATGACTAGGCATCGACTCCACCGGACCTTCAGTGGCTAAAGGTACCACAACTAATGGCTCCTCACCTCCCGCACAAGACCTCAACCTTTCATCAAAATCCCACATCTCACTCTCTGACCCGGGAACCATAGACAAATACTCTACTAGCCCCTCACCCTCATCTGTAACCCACTGCCCTTCTTTAAAACTAGAAGCATTACCTGGTACACACTCTCCCTCCATACTTGAGCAGACTGACATACAATCTGGAGAACGATACAGTGACAATGGTAGCACTAATTGCCTACCATCACGCAATTGTAGGATCCAGTCATTGGAATTACCCCAAGACTTATCCAAATCTTTGACCAATTCCCTTATATTTGGGCCAGGTAACTGAGCTCCCTCAAAATCAGATGTAACCGGCCCTTCAAAACCCACAATATCCTCATCCCCCTCCTCCGATGCCACTGGAGAAGGCCTAGACTCTAGCTCCGACACTCTCGGGTCAACAAGGGTCCTTACGGGTTCCGATGTCGTGGCCGGTGACACCTCCGGCACCAACCCAGACTCACACGAAGCACCGGTCGACGAGACCTGCTCTTGGTAAGCTTGGGCCACCACCGCTGGTCCTTACGGCGCAGTGGGTGGCTGAGCAGTGTGCTGACCACCCTTATCTGCCACCACCGTCACCGTTAGGGAAGAAGAAGAACCCTTCGGCGACATCGCAGGTTGCTCCGATGCGATGGGAGTGACCGTTGAACTCTCCGGCACCTTCGTGGTATTGAGTTCAGTCCTACCTGAACTTTGCATGAACCCAGTCAGATAGGTAGACTCTATATCCTTAAGTTCACTAAATGAACACTCGCCGGCCTCAAAACTTTGTGGGCTTGACAGGCCCAGGCCCAAGCTGGGTTCTTTATTTTCCATCAAGACTTGGGCATTCAGCTTAGATGGGCCCAGACCCACTTCATTATCATGGACCTTATTAGCTATAACCCATCTGCCAGCTTGATTCCCACCCTTTACACCACCCCAGGATACCCGCCTCTTCCCATATTCATTTACATACACAGTCAACCCCCTCCCTATCCAACGTGCCTTCCTACTATCACGCAGCTTTCCAAACTCAGCCATTTTTGAATTCAAATTGGGCTTCAAAGGAATAATGACATTATTTCCTTCCGAGATTTTCTCCTTATTTTTATTCTTGCCATTAATACCACCTTTACCACCCTCACCACCACCCACGGCTGGTTGGGAAAAACTTTTGGCCTGAGTTTCAAAAACACTCGGAACCTCCACAATATTTTTCGCTCTACCAGCCTTAACCTGTTCATTGACGAGGGGCTGTTGAGCATGCTTCAACCTTGCCTGCACTGGAGCTTTGACAACTTCCACATAGGGCTTGACAGGATGAGATTTTGGAATCTGCTTAGAACTGTACGGGACAAACTTCAATCCACCCATCGCATAATGGGAAGGTTCCAATATCCTTCTTAATTCAATCCCAAAAGTTCTCCATCCTTGTTGTGATTTTCCGGCAGGAATAATGATCGTACGCCGCAGCCCACCTACCTTAAGCTCTGTCACTGCTAGGTACTGCCCAAAGGAATTGGACCCCCGTTGCAAAGTGTAAGCCGTATCACCTTCCCTTAACGTGAAAAATTGCTTCGGACTAGCCCCAATCACAATGTGTTCTAGACTCTGCATTATCCAAAGAGCTGCACTCTTGCCCATAAACACCGATTGCATGTAGTATTTTCCCCGTTCAAAAATCTTAAGGGAGAAAAAATTCCCTCCTTCCTCAACCACCAACTGAAACAACTTAGATTCAATAAAGAAACTACGAAAACCCCCCATACAGATCCTAGGCAATGTAAACTAAACAGGATTTCTGGCTAATTCAAGGTAGCCGGGCCTCAATTCTGTTTCTGATTATCTTAATACTCAAGAATCACCATCATCTCAAGCCTTTTCACTTCATGCACCATAGCAGACTGAGTAGCAGATGCATCAAACTCAATTTTCAAAACATGTACACCCTCTAATTCATGGATCTCTTGTTGCACATTCTCCTCATCAACTAGTGACCCTCCAACATGTTGCATTGGGTCTACCTTATGCAAAAGGAAAAATTCCATTTTAAGGATCTAACTACTTCTGCATATGCATATAATTAAATTGCACATGTTAAATTGAAGCTCATGTAAATTGGAGCATATGTAAAACCGGCCACTCCATGATGCTTCATGCATCCAAGTGCCACATCACATGTTGCCAAGCCACTTCATCACCATGTGCCACATCATCCATGTATGCATTAGACTACATTATACTCCCCCTTTAAGAGAAAACTTGTCCTCAAGTTTTATCAGCTTCCCTTCTCAACCAGGAACTTCACCAATACCAAAGCTAGATGCATTGCAATCCAATTCGAAGACCTTGTCAAATTTGGGTAGTGAAAGAATCGGAGCGTGGGTCAACTTTGTCTTCAAAAGCTGAAAACATATGTTTTCAGCATCTTGATTGCACTCAAAAGATGTCATCTTGAGGCATTCAATAAGGGGGGCTCCAATGGAGCTGAAATTCCAAATGAATCTTTCATAGAAGGTGACAAGACCATGAAAACTCCTTAATTCTTATACATTCGAAGGAGTAGTCCAATCAGCTATAGCCCTAACGGTGTCATCCATCTTGATACCTTTAGAGGTCACTATGTAACCCAAGAACACCACTTGTTCACCACAAAACTACATTTCTTGAAGTTGCACGTAACTTTTCTCGCCACAATAGATCGAACACTTGTTGGAGATACACCAAAAGATCCCCTCCTAACTACCACTATAAAGCTATAAAGCAAGATATTGTTGAAATACACGACAACACATATCCCCAATAGCAGCTACATCTACATCATGATCTGAATGAAAGTACTTGGTGCATTTGTGAGAACAAATGGCATAAAAAGTCCCCGAACTCCCCCACATGAAAGCACTTGGTGCATTTGAGAGACTGAATGGCATAACAAGTCACTCAAACACCCATGCACAACGTAAATAGCTCCTAGCCTATACATAACATAGCTATGCAAATTCATTATAATCTCCTTCTTGTTGATAATAAAATTCATATTTCTCTGAGTTGAAGATTGAGGTGAATTTCCCTCTCTTCATCCAAATCCTCTCTCTCTAAAATTTTCTTGGGAAATTATTTCCTCACATCAATACAACACAATTTAGGTTGTAGTATGTATACATTTTTTGGCACTTAGTATTTCTTTTTCAGCACTAGGTTTTGGTGGTACTTTCTCTTGGGCATGAGCATAAATTGCTTAGCCTTTAGGGGTGAATGCCCCTGAATTACTCGGCAACTAATTCTAGCAAGTGAGCTAAGTTGCCCACAGGTTTCACTTGTTAAAGGCGCATTCAAAGGACTCTTCTTTATTAAAGTTCCCTACGTTATTAAAAATAAAAAAATAAAAAAAAAGCTAGGTTTTGGTGTTACTTGAGATTCCTTCATCACCAAGGTTTCATTACCAACACTATCGTCTCCTATGTGTGAAATTGCGGTTTCATTGCTACAAGTCATCTTTTGAGAATAAGCCATTAACTTGATCTTCATAGACAAGCCATAGGTAGCTTTCAGTATTGGATCCATTAAATTATGCCTTGTCTATTCAAATTGTGCCTTGTAACTAGTAGTGAATCTATTCCCTTGTCTTAGATTGTTTCTTTGATGTAAAAAGTCACCCTATAAGTTCTTCTTTCATTTCTTCCCAATAGGTTATAGCCTGCTGTCCCTTCCAAGGTGATGGTTCAATACTGTACCAATATTCCCCAGTTTTACCTACTAGTTTCATCCTGCCAAACCTATCCTTGTTATCAAATAAACCCATTTGATCAAAGAACTGGACCATTTCATGTAGCCAATTGGTGAAGATCCATGGGTCTTGATGACTGCTTCTAACATCACCATTATGCACTAAAATAATAAGTTTCAACCAATTGAAATAAGAATTGGCTTGCTACACAGGACCACTTTCCTGTCACAATGGGTCAATTCATGTGAACAAGTGGTGCTGGCTAAGATGCTGGCTCACTTCTTGAATAATAGGTTGACTACACCCATGTGCTAACAAACCCAATATATATATTTTTTTTAAATGGATAGAGCAGGCAGCATAATTGTTAATTTTATTATGAGATCAGTAAATCAAAATAAGTCACGAGTACTTTGCAGCTTGACCAAAATGAAGTTGCTTAGAGATGAGGGTCTGTACGGTGGCGATCAAAGGCAACATGGCGACATTAGTGAGCATCTTCAGTCTCAGTCCATGTGGTCGCTGATTGGCATAGGTCAAGCAAGTGAAATAGGAATGATCTCTAATGTGACTCTCAATGATGATGAGTGTAAGGTAGCTTGTTGGTGACAGCTCAGCATCGAGGAGGAAGGGGCAACACCAGTGGAGGTGAAGTGGGCCTCAAGTGATTGGGTTGCAAGCAGTGAATGTTGGTTGGGTTATGGGCTCAAGTGGGAAAGCTTGTTTGGGGTTCGGGGGGGTTTGAAGTCTGGATGATTTGATATGGGTGGGGTTTGTCGTGAGTGGGTGGATCTGTTTCAATGAGGTGGGCTCTATAGAAGTGGTTTTAGGGCTCAGAGTGTTGTAGTTCTGGGTTTCATGGGGATGGTGGTGGGCTCTTCACACACTGATTTACTAATGACATAGAGATAAGGGAGCCCTTTTGGCAAAGGTCTCATAGCTGCGGTCTTCTGGATTTTCGATGATCTAGGTGTGATTTGTTTCTAAGGGCCATGTGGGGAGGTCGACATGGTTGGATTTCAATATATATATATATATATATATATATATATTATTTAGGTATGGTTTATGGGTCAGAGTTGATTGAGCTGCTAGAATCTGGGTGTGGAGTTATGGTTGAGTCTGGGTGGTTGACATGGGCTATATGATTCTGTTAGATTGAGGGGTTAGGGTTTGCTTCAAAAAGTGGTTTACATTGTGCTTTTGTTGTTTAGGGACTTGATTCTGCTGATTAGTTCAAGGTTACACTCTAATACCAAGTAGGCGCAGGACGAGACTGGTAAAAAATAGAAACAACAAAAAAGGAAGAATGGAAAAATCCTAGGTTTCCCCACCTAAGGGTGCTTCGAATCACCACCAAGCTTAGAGAAACATACCTAATCAGAAAAGTTTTATTCAAAGTACCCTATCAAAGCAATCCTGGAGCCTTTTTTAGTAGGCTTCAAGGAGTACACTAAGCCACAATTACATTCCATAAAATGTTAACAACATTAAAGCCTAAATTCAAAATTCAAAAATGAAATATAAGATAATGAAAAAGATTCTAAAATAATTTTGGTTGTACTCCCTGCATCACCTAGTTTGCCATTTTTAGATTCTAATGGTCCTCACATGAAAACAAAGGCATACAAAGGCCAAACTAGTAATGCAAAATACTTTTTTTAATAGGTGCAAACTAGTAGTTCATAATACTGTCATACTTGTAAAAAAAATCATAATACAGTCATAATCTCTCTAGTACCAGATTGAAAATTAATGCATTTAAAAATAAGTCTTCAGAAATAGAAGAGCTTAAAGGAATTCTGGTATTCGATCATAATGCCAATATGGATTTTAGAGACAGCCATAGTTCCTGGGGGACTTCCTTGTCAACTTGGGTTCAGACAAACAATCTCTGACCATATTTTAAGCGCCTGGGGTACTTTTGAAAGGTTTAGTTTTCATTTGTGTGTCCCTTTGAATTAGAAAAAAAAAGGTCGGGGGGTCTATAAAATATATATTAGGAAAAATCTTTTCTCGCATATGCTAAATCTTAAGGGATCAATAAACTTCGTTCTTTCTAGACTAACCATAGATGTAATTCTGTGGCCCTTACCTCTGTTTGAAACTCTTTCTCTCCCTGTTTGGAATTAGAAGCAAGCACCTTCACAGCTACTTCTCCTGGGTTTAGTGTTGCTTTATAGACAGGACCAAATGACCCTTGTCCTAAAATAGTTGTGAAATTCTGTGTAGCTTTCTGAATATCCCTGCATAATGGGTTAAATAAGTCATAAACATAATATAACATATCAATTCAGAAGACATGCATTTAGGAACCAGTAACCTCAGATGAGTATATGAAAGTTGCACCCCAGACCAGGTATAAATTCCTCATAATTTCAGCTCTTTGGTCATCAAACATGTAGGGGAAAGAAATAAGGCAAAAGAAATTTTACAAGCTGAAAAACAGCCCAGCTTAAAATTTTTAATTTTTCCCTTGCATCAAATGAGGAGAAAGATTCACAACAGTGGAGATTCTAAAATTCACTTCCCCCAATTGGTAGCTAGATTCACAGTAGTTGGGGTCTCCCATTGCACCTAGAAGCTGCTTGATTGCTTGTGACTGAATCTACCAAGCACTCTATCCCTCTACGGTTTGGTTTGCTTTCAAGCACACTATCCCTCCATGTTTGTCCAATTTCATAAATCAAGTAGTACATTGGGCCACATGGTAACTAAACCGAGATGCTTTTTTTTTTTTTAGTTGACCTGTTGCATGCAACCTACCAATGGAAATCAATTCCTAATATATCGATTATCTATTGAAAAAAAAAAAAAAAAAAGATATTGTCCCAGGAAAAATATGTGATTGTCTTTTTAAAAGTTTAGTTGTCCTTGTTGAGCAAGTAACTGCACAAAACCAATTCAATAATATGAAATATAGTAGAAGTAAGATCTTATGGATGCAGTTAAACTTCAGCTTGAACCTATATGAGGATGATATTCTTTCCTCAGTCCTAGTACAATAGTTTTCCATCTGCAATTTTTTCCCGTCCAACTAATCACAGTTTTTAAATAATCATTATCAATTTACTTTTAGGTTTTTGGTTGGGTGGCTCTGAAGTGAAGATGAGCTTCATTAGAAAGATTTAACAAGCTAACCTCTCCACATCCAACATAACCCCAAGCAAAAAACATGGAGGTCATTTAGTTCATGATCGATATACACATTATATAACAAAATTCTACTAGTGAGAAGCTTCCACAAAAAGTAGACTTCAGAAGTACAAGAGCATAAATTCGTTTAAAATTCAAGCTTAGGCAAATCTCAGAAACTACATACTTGTAAGAGTATCTAAGTATGCCTGATGGAGAAGCAATGCCATCTTTATTCTGACTTTTCCACCAGGAAAGCTGAGAACTTTTATGAAGCTGTTCTGATCCCTGTATGGTTATTGAATTCGTGAGAGATGCGCTAAATTCAGTGCTTGTACCTAAGCCATTTGTGCGTATGGGAAGGGTTGTGCTTGGTATACTATGCTCATTTGCACATCGGCGAAGATGAGCTCGCTTTCTGTACCACCTTATGCCAAGGAATACCAGAAAAGCTATCAAAATTCCAAGGGCCAAACCAACTGAGATGCCGATGATAACAAACCCAGCTTGATTAACCATTCTTTGGTCATTTTTTAAATTCTGACTCTGAAAACATCTTTCGGGGCAGAAATGCCACAGATTCACTGTCATAAGATGAAGACAAATAGCATGCAAACTTGAGAACCTTATCTAAAGGGAACTGAAGAAAATGACAACTCAAAGCCCCTGCTCATTTATTTCCCCCCTTCTTTGCTGACATATGACCATTAAACTAAAAAAAGAAATTCACCTTAGCAGATAGTAAGAAGAATAGTGTATAGAACATCTTGTTCACAAAGAATGATGACTGTGTTGTATCAAGTATTAATGCCAATCTAGTATGATGGAAATGTTTACTTGCAGAGGAGACTAGTAAAATGACCTATAGCATTCTATAGTTTGTTCTGGTGCCACCCATGCATACAGGAGGTATACAACAGGTACACAAAAAATTAAACATAAAAAGTAAAATGATCAAGCAAATCAGGCAGAGCAACAAAATAAAATAAGCCCAAAGCATTTAGCCACTCCAACAAAGTCTGAGGAATAAAAGCTTCAGGTCATCAACCAATCTTTCACAACATTCAAAAGTCAAAGCATTCCTCTACCACCAAATACCCCACACGAGACAATGGGGGATCATACTCCATATCGCAGCATTATTACACCTAATAAACTTGCCCGGCCAACTAGCTGAGAGCTGGGCGTGGGAGTGTCTTACTCTTTATAGTTTATAATTCAATTTAGATTTATGATAGATTCATTATTTATATTGGTTAGGAATTTATGCTTGTCTTCTTTACTAAAAACAGTTGACCCATGTTACAAATATTAATCAGCATGAAAAAAATCTATTCAGATAGTCCTTTTCTTTAGGGAGCATTTGGCAAATCACAGAATTGATTTAGTTCTCATATAAGCTGTACCAAAAATAAAACCAGTATAAAATTGAAGTCGTTTGTTTATTTTATACTGAGTTTTCTTAAACTCATTATACCAAACTGAAAACAATTAAAAAAATTTGTAATTTTTGTTGGCAGGTTCTTTGACAGGCCAAGTGTTAAAATAATGGTTAAATAATTAGAATCTGCCTTCCCTAATAAGTAATAACTTAAAATTTTAGAGTTTTCAAAGAAATGGTCTTGAGTTTGAACCCTAACTCCACTCTACCTCCCATTATTTAAAAACAAAGTTACAAATTCAACATAATGGGTCTGAATTACTGAGAGAGGGATTCTGGACCCCCACTTGAGGAGTGTAAGAATAATGGTTAAACAAATAAATTCTGCCCCCTTTAAGCTCACTGGCTCTTTCTTCTCAACATGTTTTTGTTTCTCTTCCCCATATCCACCAAAATTTTTTGCTCAATAGAGCCGATGTTGAGTTAAAAACCCGCTATAACCACATAATTTGAATGAAAATTACTGGACACTCTATCTCATCTGGGATCGAATAACGTGCGAAAATTTGCAGCGGTATGCAGAAGGAAATAGCAACACTAGAATGTTCTACTAATCCAAAATGCTCATTCACCATACATGTTCATATAATTATCAAGATGTACAATACTCACACAAACCCACAGTACAAAGTATGATAAGATAACTCCATAATTTAACATAACCATCAGTAACAATTCTTTCCCTAAACTCCAAAGTAACAATACTCACACGATCAAAACCAACCAAACACTATAAAAACCCAAGAACAAGAACCAACCCAACAACACAATCAAGCATATAAGGTACCTTAAAAGTTAAAACAACACCAGCAATAGTATGGTCATAAAGTAAAACCTCTAAAAGAACAAAAAAAATAGTATAAACCCAATAACCATAACCAACAGAAGAACACAAGAAACCAAAATGTTTCCAAAAAAAAAAAAACTAGCAAAGAAGTAAGAAAGCTTGAAGAAAACCCACGTACCTTATCACCTGAAAAAAGTAACAACCCAACAAAATTTGATGCTACTTGTTTTGCAATTTTGATTGTTGTTGTTGTTAGTTTTGTGGGTCAAGTGTGAAGACTAGAGAGTGGTGAGACCAAGTTCAGGAAAGAAACTGTAGAGAGAGAGAGAGAGAGAGAGAGGAGAGAGAGAATGAAAGAGAAGTCTGAGTTGGAGGCTTTGTGGACTTTGGAATATAGAAAGTAACGCGGTTTATTGTATTGGTTTTGGTTGTATTAATTTTTTAAAAAATTGTTTCTCAAAAAAAAAAAAAAATTTAAAAAATTAGGTTATTATAAATTATCAAAAGGAATAATAGCCAATTGGAATTTTTTTTTTTTTTTTTTTTTAGAAGGCCAAATTGAGTAAGTAAAAAACAGTAATACTAAGAGCATTAATTTTCTCAAAATTTGTTTACGTGGCAAGTTGTAAGTGATAGAATTGTAAACTCATCACTTTTAATCCATTACTCAAAATTTGTCACGTAAGCCAGTTGTAACAAAAATTGTAAGAAAAGTTATGGTTTTAACATTTTCAAAAGAAAGAAGTTTTTCTGTTGTCACAAATAAACTATTAGGCTACGTTTGTTTTGGCCAAAAAAGATTTCAGAAAATTATTTTATACCCAGCAACGTGTTTGGTAGGGCCTGTAAAATAAAGTCAAACGGAAAATCAACAACTTTGACCGGAAAATAAGCCCTTTGATCCGGAAAATATTTTACACTTCTATTTTACCTTCAAATGATTTTTGGACTCAAACACTGAAGAGAGAGAGAGAGAGAGAGAGAGAGAGAGAGAGAGAGAGAGAGAGAGAGAGAGAGAGAGAGAGAGAGAGAGAGCACGAAGAGAGACTAAAGAGAGTGAGGTCGGGCTCGCGCCGTCGAGCTCAGACCACCGCCCCAAGCCCAGACGCGCCGTTGAGCTTGCGATGGGGAGCTCGCACGGCGAGCTTGCGCCGCGAGATCGCACCATCAAGATCGCGCTATGGAGATCATCCCACCGAGATCGCACCCCTCTAGATCGCACCGTGAGATTGTCCTGCCACCCTCTAGATCGAACTCTTTTCGTCTCAATCTCGGCGCCACCTGAAGCCTGCTGTCGCTGGATCGGTCTCGTCGCCCATGACCCACCCATGACCAATCTCCCTCTTTCTCGATCTACCTCTCCCTTTCCCTTGATTTGTGATCACTCTCTCTTCCTCCTCCCTCTCTCAGTTTGACTAAATGGTTTTGTGTATTGAGAATGGTTTTGTTTTGATTTTTGTTTCTTTAAAAGTTTATATATTGAAATTTTCTATTATAAAATTTGTTTAGATGCTGAGAAAATGTGAGAAACTAGTAGAAAAATAGCATTTTCAGAATGTAATCAAACACATGAAAATATTTTCTAAAACAATTTTCATAATGCAGCCAAATACTTGAAAATATTTTCCTTTCCCGAAAACATTTTCACCTGAAAATATTTTACACTCGGAAAATATTTTATATTCAACCAAACGCAGTCTTAAACTCACGACTTTTGCTTAAAAAATAAATAAATGAACTCACAACTTTTGCTACAACTTTCTTATATTGTAAGAGACTATAACGGACTATTTGACACTATCACATAAATTTATTATTTTTTCAACACCAATTACCATGTGCCAAATAAAACTTTCAGTGAGCCAAATAAAGCCTTATGACAAAAAATTGTACATTTTTACGTGGTATTCAGATTTTTTTTATAAAATAATATGCCTAATTTTGGGGTTTTATGGCCGTACGACTATAAGGGTGGTCATTAAACATGGGCGTATCCGCCTCCATTGAACTTTGTGTTTCTTTGTTCCTTTGGTTGATTTTTCAATGCTTCTAAAAACAAAAATCAATATCCATCCAAACAAACCAAGCCAAAAAAAAGATGTTTCAAATTTCAAGGGAGAGCATTGATATTAGATTATGCAAAAATTACCGTCTATGTTTATATTAGCTCATTGAAAAGAAATATTTTTCATTAAAAATTGATCTATTTCATTATTCAAATTAGATATTACAAACTTTTTTTTTTATAGATGGGATTAAATATTATAAACTTAAAGATATATATAGTGTCACGTTATTTAAAATATAAATGACATGGTAGTTTATAAATAATTAGATTCAATGAGTCAAATCTTAACCATGAAATGAATTTTCACCGTTCCAAGTAAAATGGAGAGTATATTGTACAGAATTCCTAGTCCCTAATCGCCATATTGTAAATTTGATTTGTCTCTCTCCACTACCCCCGGGCGTCTAAGTTCAAAAGTTGTGATTGACTTAAACCTTTTACTCCAGTTACCACACCTTTACAAGAAAAAGAATATTAAAAATCAAGGAAAATAAAATAAAATAAATAAAAAAGAAAACACACCCACTCTTGAAAAGGTTGACATTTGTGAATTGGATTTAGACCAAATTAAATTTTGAATTTAGTATTAGTTAACAATACTCCACGAACTAGTACTTTCCCTTTTTTAGTGGTTGACGTGGTCCAGCTTAGAGTTGAAGCAAAATTTGGAATATCTTCTTTAATTGATATTCTAATTGATACTATAGAATATTACATCTCTTTGCACAATAATATTCAACTTTTGTGCACACAACAACAATGCCAGTTTTTGTTTTATTTTGTCTATGCAATAAGGATGCCATTAATTTTTGTTTTTGTTTTTTAAAGTAAAGAGATCATGAAATAAAATTACATAAAAACATTTACATAAAAAAATTACATAAAAACATCTATAAATCATTATCTAGAGTCATTCTAGACCCATTGGAACGTAGCCAGATTAACGCCTTTTGAAAAATGCAAATGAACACATTTTGAATATAAATAAATGGATAATTAGGATTTAACATTTGGGTGAAAACTGAAAAGGGCTAGGGAAGCAGGGGAAAGCGAAAAGGGTCCCTTTTTCTTTTTTTGAGAAAGTGATTACGATACATTTGGTATTTCTAGATGCCACAATCTTATTTGTCAAAAAATATATAATTTTTTTTATTATTATTATCTTTGTAGATATTTAGATTATGTCTATTTTTTATTTTGTCGAATTTGTCCTACTTAATAGTTAAAAAGTATTTAAAAGAAAAGTAATAAGGAGGACATATAAACAAATTAAGCATTAAATTAGTCCCACACACAAAAAAAACAAAACAAAACAAAACAAAATTAAGTAATTTAAATTTTTCATGACTCCATTAAAAAATATATGTATTTTAAAATCCTTAATTTTACATGTTTCTACTATTATTGTTCTTCCAAAACTCTTAACCGTTTAAATTCTTGCTTATTCCCATTGTTTTTATTATCGTTATTAGGAAAATTTTTGTGTATTCTCAGAGTACCATAAATACGTACTCTCTCCTCTCATATGAATGGTGGATTCCATTAATACTATTCATGTGAGAGAAGGGACTACGTATTTATGGTACTCCGGGAGTACTTAATAATTTTCCATTATTATTATTATTATTAGCTCTCTCTTAAAATGGGTGGGCATTGAATCATAGATAGTTATTTTGAAAACAAATATTGACATTTATGTCAATTTATTATTTATTATATTAAAAGCTGGAACAGTGCACTAAAGAACCTTAATGCTAACTAAAGCCTAAAGCCTAAAGGTTCATTTGGTTGTATAGTTTTAATTGTAGAACTTTGCGCTAAAGCTTTGACAAAATAGCGTTCAAATGCTTTAAGGTTGTTAAAACAATAAAACCATTTGGTGACCAATTGTGAAAGAGTTTCTAGATGAAATGGTGCTATTTTTACAGCATTTTCACAGCAAATTTTAGGTAGTAAGTTGTTACTAATTTTTATTTGAATCCACTATTAAAATACTTTTTTATCTATCAATAACAATCAACAATAACTTGTCACTTATAATTTGTTGTGAAAATGTTATGGATATAACATTTTTATTTTTTAGATGTAAGAAATAACAAAAGCAAACATAATATTAAAAAATGGTACGAACCAAATTAATGTCCAATATTATTTATTTATTTATTTTATTATTATTATTAATGCACTCTCTTTCTCACAAAATGAGTGGCCAACTGGTCATTAAGTTTCATTTTGAAAAATAAAGTATAATAAACATTTAAGTCAATTCATTATTTTTATTGATGGTGAGAACGGTGCACTAAAAAGTTTAAAATTTTAAGGCTAAAACTCCAAATTTCAGGTTTAGCCTAAGTTCTTTCTCAAAAAAGAAAAAAAAAAAAAAAAAATAGCCTAAGTTTTGTTAACACTATTTAACAAAATTGCCAAACATGTGACAGTTTTTTTTATTAAAAGAGCTATGAGAGCTTTTTTTTTTTCTTTTTTTTTGAGAAACAGCCCTAGGAGGCAAGTTATTTGATAGCTAAAAAGTCATAAACATAAATCTTATAAATATCAGGAAGAACAAACTCAATATCCACGAGAAAAGAAAATCTCACTCTCTTGGCTAAAGCATAAGTCAAAGCATTGTCTTGCCGAAGTGTATGAAAGAAAGAAAAGTTACAAAGAGAACCAACTTTGAGAGCCTTAAAGCACTATTTATTTTTACCCTTGCTTACAACAATAGAAAGACACAAACGATGATGAATTAGTTGTTTTTAAAATTTAATAAAAAACAGTTGGTATCTATTTAATTTGGACATGGAAGTTAATTTAAAGGCTTGAATGTGTATGTAGCTGACCTGTAATATGGTCCCTAGTCCCTACTCTCAACTGCCCACTATGAAGTTAGGGGAAAGATTGCAAAGAGGATTGGTTATATATATATAAATGAACAACAATATGAAAAATGCACTGGAAGATTATCCAACCGATCCAATTTGGGTTTTGTTTTCTTTTGATTTTGTATACATGTTTGGGTTGGTTTATAGGGGTATCACTACAACTC
Source organism: Quercus tomentella (assembly GCA_028535165.1). Lineage (NCBI taxonomy): Eukaryota > Viridiplantae > Streptophyta > Magnoliopsida > Fagales > Fagaceae > Quercus > Quercus tomentella. Next base: position 61,059,844 of record JAPQVY010000155.1, on the reverse strand, counting down.
TTGTTGGGTCTCATGTATTCATTATATAATTTGTGTCACCTAATAATTTAATTATTGAATTTAAATTTTAAAAACTCCACTAATAGATTATATGTACTCTATGATCTTTATATGCATACCAAAATTCATGTAAATCGAATGTTATTTATCATTTAATCCATCCCATCTTTCATACATTTTTTTTGTGCATAATTGAAAATTACAAAAACTTGGAGTTTAAACACTTGATAGATGGTTTTAGATCAAATAGTAAATAATATCAAAATTAAAATGAACTTGTTATGTGTTGTAAGAATATAGAAAACATATAATTTAACGTATGATTTTTTAATTTGTAAATTCAATAAAAAAAATAGTAATTGATGTAAAATTATTTAAAGTTATGTAAAGTATAACTTAATCCTAACTCATAAACTCACATGCACAAAGATATAAATATATATATATATATATATATATATATATATATATATATTCTAATTTGCTTCTCTTCAAAAGGAGAACCGGACAATCTATTTGAGCCACAAAACTTTTTGTGTTGAACATTGTTTTCTTCTCATGGGTTCGGTGTCATGGAATAAAGTGAGGAATGGAAAATTACGAGCTCACAGAAACTTTAGCCTTAGAATAATCAATGCATATTTGTTCTGCACAATCAATGCTATCAATTCTGTTTCTATCCAAAAAGAAAAAAAAAAAGTTTCTCAAGATTCATTCGTATGTCTCTTTCATACATGTTTTTATCTGGGTCTTAATCATCTTTATCAAAATACAAACATACTATTAAATAATTTAAAAAAAAAGCTCTTCTTTTTGTTACATTGTCTCCTTCGTGCTTCTTAAAGATGGTAAAGCCGCTCAGCACGCAGAATAATTTCAATCTTTTTTCTTAATCAACTCTAGGAAAGCAATGCAGACTAGTAAGAATTTCCACTCCACGGACCAAGTCACCAATCCATTTGGCATTTGAGACAAAGTCCATTGCTATATGGTTGATCTTTCATTGAATTATCTTTATGGCCCACTCCACTAACTCCTTGATTGGAATTTTTCATATGCCAACAACTCATATATAATAGCATAATTTATGTCATTCTCATGCATCCACTCATTGCATGCACGGAAGGAATCGAAAGATTCAACAATACCCATTTAATTGACTTTACCTATGTAATTAGCGAAGGCAGATAGCATAAAGACCTGCACAATTAAAGAGCATAACTATTGCATTATTTAAAACACATTTTTTTTTTCTTAATAAAGTTAGTAAGAGCATTCATACCCGCTACGTTAAAACCCATTAAAATCTTCTTCTTCTTCTTTTTTTGGAGAAGGAACCCATTAAAATCTAAAATAGAGAATATTGTACCTAAAATATTGCGAAATCACCCCCACGTCAAGACCAAACAATAATATCCCAAAAGGCAGAAGAAGATAAGTCTTGTAAAAGAAATTATTAGAGAGAGAGAGAGAGTAATAGTGGGGAGTGTGAAAACGTGGGCTTGAAGTTACAGGTGTTTGCGGTGGGGTATAATGGGCCATATTTAGCACTTACAAGTATATACTATATATATATATAGAGAGAGAGAGAGAGAGAGTAATAGTGGGGAGTGTGAAAACGTGGGCTTGAAGTTACAGGTATTTGCAGTGGGGTTTAATGGGCCATATTTAGCACTTACAAGTATATACTATATATATATATATATTTGAAACTACAATCAAATTTCATTCAATGATAGATAAAGAGTTATGATATAAAGCTTCCAAAGCTGGCGGCGGAGAATCCTCCAACCAAATTACATTATCTACGGCATCTTTTGCATTATGTGCTAAGCTATGTGCAATCAAATTTGCACTCCTATTCACACAGTGAGCCCACCTTAGACCCGAGATGAGCACCTAAATATCTTCAAATACATGGCCTAGCTGAGACAAGCTGAATTGATTCGAAGTTATTGCAGAAATCACCTATGCACAATCCCCTTCAATGACCAGCTCAGTAATTCCAATATCCACAGCAAATCCTAGCGCTCTTCTGCAGGCAAGAGCCTCTGCCTCCATGCTGTCCGTAACACCTGGTCCTTTAGCTGTCATTGTTCCCATGACTTCACCGTTTTCATTGCGTATATATAATCACTCCCACACCCGAGCATCCCAGGTTTGCAAAGATTACCGCATCAAAATTGAGTTTAAATTTTGAAGCGGGTGGTAGTTGCCAAGTTTGCACTCTCTCTTCTATGCTTGTCACAATCAGCTGCTCTTGTGCTTGATGAAATTCTGCTAGAAAGTCTTTTGCCCTTTTGTTCAGTTGTGCTAGTGCTTGTAAGACAACTCCATAGGTGATCCGATTCCTCTAACTCCAAATAAACCATGCTTGCACTAAGAATAGTTCAAATTCCTCCTTGTTCAGGCGCAACAGGAGTTCTTCAAAGAGATTGAGGACATCATATTGTCCTACAACAAATTTCTGCAGTTTCATAACACTACCAACCCAAACATCTCATGCAACCCCACATTCCCACAATGCCTGAAGTCCGGATTCAAGAGTAGATTTGCAAAGTGTACAGGTATCATCAGTTGCAATTTTATGCCTAAATAAATTTTCCTTGGAGGGTAATATATTTAGGCCTGCCCTCCATGCAAAGACCTTTATTTTGTTTGGAATCCTAAGCTTCCATAATTTTTCCCACACCTTGTTACTCGGTGAGCCCCTGGAACTTTCAGCCCAATTTTTCTCCTCCTTTACATGTTGTGCAGCAACATGGTAGCCCGACTTTACTGTATAAGTGCCCTTTTGTGTATGGAGCCACATTACTTAGTCTTTAATATGCCTACGACTCAATGGTATTCTCAAAATTGCCTCTGCATCTTCTTTTTGAAAATTCAGCAGCACATATTCTCTATCCTAGCACCGTGTACTTGGATCAATGAACTCAGATACCCTCCATTCCCATTGGTCCTCATTTGGGGGAAAAAAGACCTTGTTTGATGGATGGTTTAGAATCCATTTATCCCTCAAAGGACTTACGGATGATTCATCCCCCACCCTTCAACAACTTCCTCTTTTCAGAATAGGTTGGCCCGCCATTATGCTCTTCCATACATAAGAGCTGTGTGGTGAATCAACAGCTTCCAAAAATGAGCAGCGTGGGAAATTCCGAGCTTTAAAGCATCAGTATACAAGTGACTCCTGGTTTTGTAGAAGTCTCCACCCTTGTTTGGCTAACATAGCAATGTTGAAAGATCGCAAGTCTCTGAACCCCATGCCTCCCACATTTTTGGACTGAGTTAAAGCACTCCAACTCTTCCAATGAATTTTCCTCTCCTTCCCGATTTGCCCCCACCAAAATCTAGCACATAATGAATTGAGTTCATCACATAGTCTCATTGGCAAGAGAAAAACTCCCATTGTATAAGTAGGAATTGATTGGGCCACCACTTTGATTAAAACTTCTTTCCCGGCTTTAGATAATAGCTTGCCTTTCCATCCTTGTAATTTTTTCCAAACCCTATTGTAGAGTCCTGATTTGTGGCCTAAACTCAAAGTATATGAGATCTCGGCCCAATGAGCCCAATACAATAAATTTGTAGAGAGTGGGTCAAAGAACTAGGCCCTAATGAATTGAACAATGGCTAATATGGAATTAAAAGACAATCAGGCACAAATAAGATGTATTGATATCAATAGACTTTCAGTCTGAGGAGGTCATAATTATGTATATTGATCACAATTAAATACAGAGACAATTTTGATTACTACTGTGTTCTCTTTCTCCTTTTTCCCATCTCCTCTCCATGAAAAGTCTTTCACCTTATATATCCTCCTTTGGATCATCTTCACCCTCCACTTGTTGATCATCTGAATCCTTACTTGAGTACCTGTCCCATCAGACACCCTTTCTGGTTTTCAATGAGTTATGGTAGCCAAGGTAGTACTATTTAGAGGTCTTCTCCACATAAATGCGGCCAGAAAAGTAGCTGCAGTGCATTTAATGCGGTGGTGGCAGCTTTCCCTTAGATATTTTTAGGTTTCCTTCCTTCTCGTATGTTCCTGAAGCGTGTCTCTATCATTGGAGCTTCTTGGAGGATTACGCTAACAAATGAAGTACATATTGTGAATTGTATTCATCATATCCGAGGAGGAGTTCCTCCTCGGACAACCTCTCACTTGTTCCCCATCTTTGAAACTTTAATTGGGAACATTTAACAATTACCTGCTTCTCCTCGGACCTATCAATTTCCTTAGACAAGGCTCAAGGCTCAATATACTATTTTGGGCCCTTGTCCCTACACCTATCTTTAAGATAAGAGAAGGTTTGGTTTTTCACCCTGCCAATCAAAATAGACAAACCCAAGTATTTTTCAAACCAATCCACCTCCTTTACTCCCAAAAGCTCCTTAGTCCAATCCTTCATCCGACTTGGGGTGTTGCTGCTATATAAAACATATGACTTCTCCATATTGATGCATTGTCCCAAGGCATTGGCATAGCCTAGTAAGATCTCATTTATCACTTGCACCTCCTTCTTTGATGCTTGGCAAAATAGCAATGAATCGTCGACAAACAGCAAGTGGGAAATTTTTGGTGCTCTTCTACAAATAGAGACTCCATGAATTCTTTCTTCAATTTTTGCTTTTGCAAGTAGGATGTAAAACCTTTTGCACATAATAGGAACAAATAAGGTGATAAAGGGTCTCCTTGACGAAGACCTCTAGTAAGATTAATCATGCCAAAAGGTTTGCCATTAATAAGAACAGAGAAGGAAGATAAAGTAACACAAGTCATCACCCGGTCTATCCAAAAAATTGGTAAACCCAATTTTAGCATGATACCTCAGAGGAAAGCCCATTCAACTTGATCGTAGGCCTTACTGAAATCTAGTTTTAGAGCTGGGGACCCTTTCTTGCCCTTCTTTTTACAATGCATAGTGTATAAAGCTTCGTAAGCCACTAAAACATTGTCAGTAATCAGCAGGCCCGGAACAAAAGCACTCTGTGTAGGTGAGATTAACTGGGGCAGAATCTGTTTCAATCTATTGGCTAGGACTTTGGAAATAATTTTATATATAACATTACAGAGACTAATAGGGCGGAAATCTGCCATTTTTTCAGGGTACTTGACTTTTGGGATAAGAACAATATGGGTATAATTAATTTTAGGCACCATATTACCAGAATTAAGAAAGTCTAAAATAGCCGCTACCACATTATCACCAACAATATGCCAAAATTTTTGGTAAAAGAGAGTATTCATACCGTTGGGTCCAGGAGCCTTTGTTGGTCCCATTTGGAACAACGCCGCCTTAACTTCTTCAGCACTGTAATCATTGGTTAGGATTTGATGCATCTCTTCTGTGACTTTGTGAGGGACCGCATTTAGACATTCCTCCATCTGAATATATGTGCCTGCCTTGAAGATGTCTTGAAAGTAGCTAGTTGCCACTCTAGCCATACCATCTATATCATCCACCCAATTGTTTTCAGCATCCTTTAATCTCTGTATGTAATTTCGTTTTCTCCTTTGTGAAGCTTTTTAAGTGGAAGAATTTAGTGTTTCTGTCTCCATGTTTTAGCCAATGAATTCGAGATCTTTGTGCCCAATAAATTTCTTGTCTCCGTAGTACCTCATCCAACTTCTTGCTAGTCTCCAAAAATTCAGCTTTATTTCCCTCAATATAGTCTGCACTATTCAGGACTTTAATCTTTTTCTGGAGTCTCTTAATTTCCTTTGTATCCAGGTGGGTTTTGGATGATCCCCAAGCTAATAAGTCAGCCCCACACACCTCAATTTTCTATTTTGCTACAGCCATTGTCGTTGCCTCATCACTTGCTTTCTCCTAAGCACCTTTAATCACAGATTCACAATCATCCCAAAGTAAACAAGATTCTTCGAATTTGAACCCGTGACACCCTTTTGGTCGCCACTTTGCTGCACTATTTGTTTGGAGAATAATTGGAACATGATCAAAAGCATGAGATGATAGATGTGTTACGGTTGAAAGTGGAAACTTATCTCTCCATGCCGCATTGCTCACGGCCCGATCAATTCTCTGCTTGGTGTTTATGGTCCCTGGCCTCCTATTGTTCCAAGTATATGGGTAACCCTTGAACCCCAAGTCCATTAAGTTAGCCAACTCCAAAGCTTCCCGAAAATCATCCATAAGCCTCTGTTGGGGGAGGGTTCGGTTAAGCTTATCCGCCGACCTAAGGATGGCGTTAAAATCTCCGACGCAAACCCAAGGACCATCCATAAACGTTTTCAGATTATTAAGCAAAGCCCAGGACTTACCTCACTGACTAGCTTCAGGCCAACCATAGAGACCGGTAAGGAACCAGCCATGCCCTTCATCCTCTCGGACCTTCACCATAATGTGATTGGCAGTGTTATTTATCAAGTCCATTCGCACCTCCTCCTTCCACATCAAAGCAAATCCACCACCTGAGTTTGGATTCTTGACTACAATCTTGTTAGAAAAAGGCAAATCTCCATAAAATTTCTCCAGTCCCTCTTTGTCTAGTCTAGTCTCCATCAGAAAGCATACCATGGGAGCTTGATCCCTCACAAGCTTGCAAAGGTTCCGAACTGTCCAAGGGTTCCTAAGCCCTTGGCAGTTCCAACTTAATATTTTCATTACTTCCGGTAAGGGTGGCCATCCACCCCTGCCGATTCTTCATCATCACGGTCATCCTTCAATGCCCCACTCTCTTCTCTTTTGTTCTATTTTGATGGCTTCTCATGGAATTCCTCATTCAGATCAGCATATGGAGCCTTTCTTTTCCCAAGCTGTGCCAATGGGCTGCTAGCTTCCTCATTAGTTGGCCCATAATCCATTCGAACCATCCTACACCATTTGGGCTTGGCTGTTGTTGTAGGCAGCCCACAACTGGATTGCACATGATTAGTAAAAGTAGGCACGTGATCAAAGTTGATATTCGAATTTAAAAAACTAGTAACGTTACCCACGGGATTTGATATTGCACTTTCCTTATGGAGCATATTCTCATCAAGAATAACGGAAAGATTTTGCTGAGTATCAGGGGTAATCCCTAAAATCTCGCTTCCCCCATTACTACCATTCTTCCACGTATTTTCTATGTTTACTCCCGCCGCCGCCAATGATGTTCCCTGCCTTTGTTGTCCACCCCTTTCCTCGCTCCCTACCTCCTTAGCATCGTCCCCTCTATTAGCTAACCTTGGTGGGCTTGTCGTAGTCTGTTTTGAAGGTGATCATGGGCGTCCACCCAAAGCACGCAACCAATCTCCATACTGACATTTCACTTCACCCTCATTTCTGATCACAGCAAAGTGGATCGCATAGTGCCGTAAATCATGCCCAAGAAGACCGCAATGATGGCAGAACAATGGTAGCCTCTCGTATTTAAAATTGCAACATGTGCAATGTCCTTCTGAACCCGCCAGAAAGCACCCCCAATGAATCGGCTTTGAGATGGGTAACGCCATGTGGACTCGCATAAACATATTCTGATCATCTTGGTTCTTCTTTTTTTCAACTTCTTCAACTGTGCCTAGCCTGCTTTCCACCTCTTCAGCAACTGAAGGCAAAACCATGTCAAGAAGAGCATCCTAAATCTACACGCACAGAGATGCATGTTCCATACGAATATTTTTTGACGTCATACCCTTACTCCATCTCTTTAGCATAAGGAGTTGATTATCAAAAGTCCAAGGTCTGCTACGAAGTACTTGTTCCATGTTAAACTCCGAGCTGAATTTGAATTGGAATAGATTAGACCCTATGTCAAGGATCTGTAATCCTTCATTCAGCCCCCACGCTCTTCTCATAGTGTTTTTTGCGGCCCTCTTATTGAAAGGTTTACAAGTTAGGAACTTCCCGATCAAGCTTAGATTGCAACTTTCAATTTCCATAAGTCTTCCTTCATCTGAAACCTCAATAATCTCTTCTTCCTCTGTTGTCAACTTCATATTTTCTAGGCTATCAATTACGTCTTTTGCCATGGGAAATCAAAGTAAAGGGACTGAAAGGGTTAATGGAATAGGATAGAGAAATAAAATCGAAAGACAAAACCCTAAATATCTATTAAATATATAATTAATAAATTTAATATATGTTACAAATATTTATAAAATATATATTAAATATAAAATAAATCTTATATATATTAATAGGTGGATGCGAGACATCGCACCCAGTGTGGTTTTAATATATAATATATGTTCAATAATATAAATTAATATACACGCGCGCGCACACACACACATATATATAAGTGCGGTGTGGTATGGTTTTGTGCGGTTTTCTTAACATTGAACCGCAAACCACACAGCACTCTATGCAGTGTGGTTTTTTCACCTCCAATTGTGGTGCGGTGCGGCTACTCCATTTTATGAGTAATTTTGGTCAGTTTAGGTGCGGTCATGTGGTTTGAACGATTTTCATGAACACCTCTACTTGGAGTCTGAGGGATTTAGGCTACGTTTTCGTTAGGGGATAGAAAATGGGAGAAGAGATGGAAAAGTGGAGGAATAAAAAAAATTTAACATTATATATATACACACACACACATGAAAAACGAGGGTATCTAAGCCTCTTCAAGTATCAGATTATTTCCAGGATCGTGTGAAGTCCCTAATCCCACATACATAAAGTTATTACATGGAGAAATCTCTTGAGCTGACCTCAAAATGACAAGAAGTTTCGAATCAGTGTCTCATAGAAATCATGATAACTTAAAAACTACTAAAGTGACTAAACCAACCAATAGGAGTTCATGTGCCTCTCTCATTCCTTAGAGTATCCATTAAAATGACCTAATTTTATTATTAATTTTTTTTTAGAGAGTTTCAACTTATGGACCAAGACACCAATCAGTTTTTGGTGTAGACAGGGATTGAACCCCTTATATAACCATCAAAGACTTTACTAGTTGAGCTAACTAGAACTCACGACCCAATTTTTTTATTTATTTTTTATGGGAAAATAAATCTGTATTTCATTGCCAAAAGAAATTGGATAACAACAGAGTAAAGGGATAAAAGCTCAAAACAAGTCTAAAACTAATTACAATTTGCTTGGATAACGTGTTGCACCATAGGAGGAGATACCCCCTTCCAGAACTGTGAAGTTTCATTCTGCCTTGCAAACTTAGCAAGCTCATGTGCTACCCTGTTGTATTCCCTTTTCACATGCTTGATCCTCCAGCTGCAAAAAGAAGAGAGCAAATTGAGGATTCCTTAATACACATGACCAATACTGCCACTTGTTTCAGCTACTGTGATGCTTTGAATAGCTGCTAAGGCATCAGATTCCAAGATGATTCTAGGCATCTTTAGTTCTCTGGCTAGCAGTATACCACACTCCATAGCTAGCGCTTCAACTTCTACAACCGAGTACTGTCCCTGAAGGTATTTGTAGCAAGCAGCTGTAATTGATCCAGTAGCATCTCTTATCACCACTCCAACGCTTGAGTTCCTCTCATTTTTAGATGTTGCACCATCGACATTGATCTTGAATACCCCAGGTGGAGGCGCTATCCACTTCTTTTCTAAAAGAGGTAATTGTTGAGAACACACTGTTGAGGCACTCTTGAATTCCTGTATATATCTCTTAGCAAAGTTCCAAATATGATTAGGGAGCTGACGAAAGGAATTGTGCACAATTTTGTTTCTATTATACCAGATTGACCATGCAACTCCAAAGAAAATCTCCAGGTCTCGTGAAGTACCAGATTAAGAAATTTTCATTGCAATGTCCATAGCAACCATGTTTTCATTCAGGAGGTCCACCGAGCTCTCCGTCCAACAATCCCAAACTCTCTTGGCAACTTCACACCTGACAAGAGCATGGATAATTGATTCTGGTTCCTTACCACAAGCAGGACAGATTTCCCCTACATTTACTCCCCTTCTTTGCAAATTCACTAGTGCTGTGAGAGCATTCATAAACATTTTCCAGGCAAAGATTCGCATCTTAGATGGGATATTTAAGTGCCATAGCTTCTTCCATAGTAGACTCCTTGGATCACCTGATGGGCTTTCACCTTCATCCATTGTTTCTAATACTCCAACAGCAATATAATAAGCACTTTTCACGGTGAATTCTCCCCTTTTTTTACCCACCCAAATGACTTGGTCTTCTAGAAGGTTGTGACTGAGAGGAATATTGAGAATAGTTCTTGCTTCAAATGGCAAGAACAAGGATCTTACTATGTCAGCCTTCCACCTCCTCGTATCTCTGTCAATCAATGCCGAGACCATAGGGAAATCATCAAAGGGTTTTGGGGAGGAGATTATCTTGTATGTTGTAGGAGTAGGAAGCCACTTATCCTCCCAAATATGTATCCTATTGCCATTGCCAACTCACCAACAGGTACCTCTATTCACAACTTCCAAACCATTCAAAATGCTTCTCCATGCATAGGAAGGGTTGGATCCTAGTTTTGCTCTAAAAACATCACCATACAGATAATATCTAGCTTTGTAGATTTTGGCCACCAGAGAGTTAGGATTCAAGATTAGCCTCCAAACTTGATTAGCTAACATAACAAGATTAAAGACCTGCAAATTTCGAAAACCCATTCCTCCTTTTAGCTTAGACTTGCACATTTTCTTCCAGCTTACCCAAGCAATTTTTGATTCTTGACCCCTTTATCCCCACCAGAATTTTCTCATCATACCTTCAATCTCATCATAAAGACTTTTTGAGATCTGGAAACAGCTCATAACGTAGGTTGGAATTGCTTGGGCGACAGTTTTGATAAGGATCTCTTGGCCACCAACTGAGAGTATTTTTTCTTTCCACCCCGATAGTTTTTTCTCCACCCTTTCTTTGATTTCTGCAAAAATTTCAACTTTTGACTTGCCAATGATTGAGGGTAGGCCAAGGTATTTGTTATGTTGAGTGTCTTGCATTAGTCCTAACATATCCAGCACTTCACACCTTTTTTCCTCCAGGGTATTATTATTGAAGAAGACTGAAGATTTATCTGCATTGATTTTTTGACTTGAGGCTGCTTCATATAGTTGGAGAATATCAATAAGTTTTTGTCACTCCTGGTTGTTTGCTTTACAAAACAAGAGGCTGTCATCTACGAAGAACAAATGTGTGACCCTAGGGCAGCTTCTACATATTGATATCCCACTAATTTTTTTATTCCTGGCAGCATCATTAATAAGGGAAGAAAAGCCTTCTGCACACATAAGAAAGATGTAAGGTGAAATTGGATCTCCTTGGCAGAGACCCCTTGTGGGTATTATACTGCCATAAGCAACACCATTAATAAGGACTGAGTAGGATATAGTAGTAATGCAATGCATGATCAAATTTATTCATTTTTCATGAAAACCCATTCTCTCCATCACTTGTTTAATAAAACCCCATTCCACCCTATCATAGGCTTTGCTCATGTCCAACTTAATTGCTATATAGCAATTCTTTCCCTCTCTCTTATGATCTAGATAGTGCATAAGTTCAAAGGCTACAAGAACATTATCCGTAATTAGCCTTTCTGAGAGAAAAACACTCTGATTTTCTGTGATGATTTAAGGGAGTATCGTTTTGAGGCGGTTGGCCAAAACTTTCGACACGAGTTTATAGACTACATTACTTAGACTTATGGGTCTAAACTCTGTCATTTTTTAGGGGCTTTTAGTTTTTGGAACCAGAGTGATATTAGTTTTGTTAATCTCTACCATGGACATATTTGAGTTTAGGACATTTAAGACCATACATTTGACATCATTACCAACTATACCCCAATTCTTTTGGAAGAAGATAGCAGACATACCGTCGGGGCCCGGGGCTTTTGTTGGATGCATTTGCTTTAGTGCGGCCTCAACTTCCTCCCTTGTGAACTCTTTGATCAGGTACTAGTTCATTTCAACAGAGACCTTGGTTGGTATTGTATCAAGGACTTCAGGGATGCGCGTCGGATGGGATGTAGTATACAAATTTTGGAAATAGGGCATAGCCACCTTTGCAATGCTTTCAATAGATTCACACCAATTCCCATTTTCATCCATGATTTTGGTTATGGTGTTTTTCTTTTTTCTTTCTGAAGCCTTTGTGTGGAAGTATTTAGTGTTTCAAACCCCAAGGCCCATCCATTGCACCCTAGATCTCTGATGCAACATAATTTCTTCATTATCCAATAAATCATTAATCTCCTTTCTTATTGTGTTGATTTCCTTGCCTAGGCTACCATCTTTATCTCTTAGGACCAAAGTACTAAGAGTCTTCCTTTTCTTTTGAATTTGCCTTGGAATTTGCCCGAATGCAGTTTTGTTCCATCTTGAGAGATATCCAACACAACGTTTCAACTAGGGCTGTCCACGGGTTGGGCCGGGTCGGTTTTGGACCAACCCGAACTCGACCCGCAGGCGTCGGGTGGAGGGTGGAGGGTGGAGGGCGGAGGAACCCGAACTTGACCCACCGGAAAATCGGTCGAGTCAGTTTCAGGTGAGGGAGAGGGTCGGTCGGGTCGGGTCAGTTGCCGGAATAAAGAAAGCATCAAAATCTTTAAAAAAAAAAAAAAAAAAAATGTCACCGGAATCTGGAAAATTCACCGAATTCTGGAAAAACTCATCGGATTCTGGAATATTCGCTGGATTATGCATTTTCTCGCAGGATTTTGCATTTTTTTAGCTAAAAATTTCTGGGATTTGGCCAGATCTCCTCGAATCTAAGCTTGATTTGGCTGGATCTCCTCGAATCTAAGCTTGATATCGTCGGATCTCCTCGAATCTAAGCTCGATCTTACCAAATACGGTCGAGATCTTGCCACATCTCCTCGAATCTAAGCTTGATCTTGCCGATGTTGGCCGGATTTGTATATAACATCAGTCGGGTCGGGTGGCTCGGGTTTTGGAGAAGAAAACCGCCACTTGACCTGCCGGCGTCGGGTCTTGGGCGTGGAAACCTGTAACCGACTGACAGGAGTGTCAATTCAGGCTGAAATCGGGTGGAGATCGGGCGGTTTGGTTGGTCCGGCGGGTGTGGGTCGGGTCTAGACACCCCTAGTTTCAACCCTTCAGCCATCCCATTTGGGGTGTTTAAATCTTGGCAGCCATGCCATAATTCCTTAATAATTTCTTTACATTCCTCCCTTTTAGTCCACATAGCTTCAAAATGAAATCTTCGCCTATTTGGATACTTTTGAACCATAGCATCAGTAATCAGAAGTGCGTAGTGGTCAGATGTAGAATCTACCAAATGATGCACTTTAATGTCTTTATAGTAATCAATCCACTTACAAGTAGCCAAGGCTCGATCCAATCTTAGATACATTCTCCTTTCTCCTTCTTGCATATTACACCAAGTGAAATCAGGGCCACAGTATCCAAGGTCTTTGAACTTATAGTGATGGATTGCTTCATGAAAATCATTCATCTGCCTTTGAGACCTCCGTGCCTCACCCAATTTTTCCTCCATGGAAACAATTTCATTGAAATCTCCAAAACATAACCAGGGGAGTTGATACTGTCGGTTTAAACTTCTCAAAATATCCCATGATTCTCTTCTACGGTGGGTTTCAGGGTGTCCATAGAATCCCGTGATCCGCCAATTGAATTATGATTCCGGGTTGGTGACAATTGCATCAATGTAGCTTCCTGAGTAGCCTTGAATTTCCACTTTGATGTCCTTTCTCCATAACAGAGCTAACCCTCCACTTCTTCCAAAACTAGGTGTAGACGACTAAATTTCTAGTTCGAAATAAATCAAACAAGTAAAATAGTTTCACAAATGCGAATTTGTATTGATGATTGTGTGGTACAATTCTCTGAAATTACAAAAGAGTGATCCTCTGATTCGATCTCCTTGCAAGACTTTATTGATTGGATTTGTGGTAATGTGATTTTGACTTGAACACAAAATATCCTTCAATTTGGTTGAGGGATGGATCGAAGATTGTTGAAACGAAATTACAATGAATCTCTGGCTATGAGCTTGTTAGAAATCCTTTGTTCTTCACGTTCTTCGTGTTCTTCGTGTGTTCTTTGTCTTCGAAGGTTTGTGGTGGAAGTTCTTCGGGGCTTTAGAAGCTTGGATCTGTAGAGCTTCACTGATTTGTGATTTGTTGATGTTTTTTGGACCTTTGAGCTTGATTCCCGTAAACTTTAGGATCTAGGCAGATAGTTTGGATGATTCTGCTTCGAATGCTCTCCGATTTTGGGGTTGAAGTTCTTGAAGGCTTTGAGGCTTGATTCTTGCAGAGCTTTTTCACTTCTGAATCTTGGTCCCCTCAAATGCCTTAGGAAGGCTTCTATTTATAGGAGTTTAGAGGTGGGGTGAGCGACACGTGGCGGAGTTTGATTGGTGACACATGTCACAGCCTGATTGGTCCGCCTATGTCATCGCTTACACGCACTAGACTGCTTGTGTCATCGCTTACACGCGTTGGATTGCTTGTGTCATCGCTTACACATGCTGATGTGTGATTGGTTTTTGCATGACACTTGGCAAATTTTTATTGGTTTTTGAATAGTGATAGCAAAATCTAGCAGCAATACGTGTTGCTTTGTAATTGGTTGTATTTTGTGGACTTGGTAATGTGACATGTCAGCTTGTGATAGGTCGGGAATTTTCCCTCTCTACACTAGGCATAATCAAGCCATTTAGCAAACCAGTTTTTTCTCTCACTTTTTCCATCTGCTTTTTCTTTAACTTTGTCTCTGACAAGAAGACTATTCTGGGCTTCCAACATTGCACGAACTCGCGCAACACTCTAACTGTTCGGGGGTTCCCAAGCCCCCGGTAGTTCCATCCTAAGGCAGTCATTGATCTCGACGGTGCTGCTCAGCAGCCACTATCGTTTCATCCAATAAATTCCCCCCCCCCCCCCCCATCATAGCTTCCCTCACATATACGTTTTTGAGCTCTACCATCAGACTTAATAAGCATTTCAATATTACATGTTTTTTTTTTTACTTACCTCTTGGGCTTGTTCTAAGATCTCAACCTCTTGGGCCTTGCCCTTCTCCCTTGCTATTTTTTTCAATCTGCCTTTTGCCCTTGGTTTTTTCGTTTGGTCCGGGCCTAGTTCTTGCTTTTTTACTTCCTCACTTGTATTTTTCTTTTCTTTGGGCTTTACCGGGCTTAAGTTCTCCAAATCCTCTATATACAGCCCATAAGCCTTGTCAACTTATGGCTAGGCACTCTCATTCCTTTGGAACAATTTACTAACTAGTTTAGTTTTAGAACCTTCTAGCCTGTCACGTGCTCCCTAATCTAGTCTCATTTCCAACCCCACTTTTGCCATGTTGTCCCATCTATTCAGCTTATCCTGCGCTCAAGGATTTGACATGTTTGTACCCCTCACCATGTCCAAGACAGCTTCACCCACTGTAGTCAGACCACTACCCACGTTACTGTCTGTTCCACCCTTCGTCTGAGATGGCGTCTAAGATGGCGAGCTCCCTTTTTTTGCCACCGCATGAGATTTTGTTTTAACTTTTTCGCCTTCACCCTTGGTAGCTCCTCTTGCCTTTAACCATTCGCCATATTGCCTCTTTGGAGATTGCTTCGTTGGATTTAAATGGCTGTGCTTTTCATCGTGCCTAAGTATCCCACATATATAACAAAAGATGGGGAGTCTCTCATACCGAAAATCAATCCAACCTCTTCCCCCTTCTTCATTTGTAACATACCCCCCCCCCCCCTTCGAAGAGGCTTATCAATGGGTAAATCAACTCGTATTCTCAAAAACTTCGCTTGATCCGCTTGCATAGCTTGTTTGTCTACTTCTAAGACCCTTCCAATCTTGCTGCCAATGTCCTTCTCGATTTCTGCCATCATATTCTTAAATGGCAAGCCCCAAATCTGCACCCAGAAAGGAGAATGGGAGAAACTTATTCTTTGACGTTAAACCTTTCCTCCATCTACAGAGAAGAAGTAGGTTGTTGTCAAAGTTCCATGGCCCACTTTTTTCAACCCACTCTAACTGGTACTTCGAGCTAAACTTGAACTGAATAATGTTATTGCCAACCTCTACAATCCTCAGACCAAAACCCATTTTCCATTATGCTTTCAATGTTCTTTTTAAGGCTCTTTGATTTTGGTGGCGATCTGTAAGTAGACGTCCAAATAGGCTTAGAGAGCATTCTTCAATAATCTCAGACCTACTGGTGTTTGTAATGAAAATATCCTCCTCCTCTTCTTTTGTGAGGTTTAACTTTTTTAAACTATCCACTACTTCTTCATCCATGCAGGGATGGAATCAGGATTCGAACCTGAGGGGGGCTAAAGCTTAAAACAATTTTTATTTTTTTATTTTTTATGAAAATAAAAACTAACATCTATTTCATATTCAACAAAATACTACATATAAAATAAGTGTTTCTTAAATATTTGATATTATAAACATTTCAACAAAGTATAACATACAAAATAAGTGTTTCTTAAACATTTCAACACATTTGTCGGTTTTTTTTTGTTTTTTTTTTGGATGAGAATTTGTTGGTTATTGATGTTATACTTTCAATCCATATTTTTTTTTTTTCTTGTGGGTCAATATCTAAACATTTCAGAGGAGATCCAAAAATATATATATCTAAGGGAAATTTTAATTTTTCAGATTACATATGTATACCAAATTTTTTTTTTTTTTTAATTTTTTAATTTGGGGGGGGGGGTCCAATGGCCCCCTGGCCCTACTGTAGATCCGTCCCTGCATCCATGCATTCGCAAGAGAATGGACTACTGCCTGTTTGAGAGAGGCGTAGTCCAAGAGAAGGCCCTTAGAGAAAAACTTAAGAGCACTCTCATCAGGTGTGCTAAATGTGCTAAATGCTATAATATTTGACATTTGGCACGTCAAACTCCAAAATATGAGCTTCATCAGGTGTTCTATATGTGCCATTTTTTTGGAACATGCTACAGTACGCTCTCATATTTGAGAGCGTACTGTTCACCTTTACTATAATTTATATTACTTTTTTATTCTCGCTGGGCCCACTGCCACTGTCTCCTCATCTCCTCTTTCTTCCCTCTGTCTCCTCATCTCCTTCACCGAAATGTATCAGCTCTCTCTCTCACTTCATTTCTTTGCTCTCTCTCTCTCTCTCTCTCTCTCTCTCTACTCAACGTCACTGCCTCCCTCTCCGACAAAACTCAGGCCGGAGCATCAAGCCACGCCACGCCACGCCACGTCACACGAACCCGATCTACACTCTCAGATCGCCGTCCACCAACACAGCCACACAACCCGACGAAACTCAGGCCGAAGCATCAAGCCACGCCACGCCACGCCACGCCACACGAACCCAATCTACACTCTCAGATCGCCGTCCACCAACACAGCCACACAAACCCGATCTACACTCTCAGATCGCCGTCCACCAACACAACCACACAAACCCGACCCACCACATCCACAACAACCCATGGCCTGATCACCACGCCATGCCACGCCGTCGAGCTTGTCGTGCCATCCACCACGTCATCGGAACCTCCCACCATCGGATTTCTCTTAATCGGCCTGCAGTGGTGGGTTTTGCTTTTGGGTTTGTTTGATTTGGGATGTGGGTTTGTTTGATTTGGTTGTATTTTTTGCCGTGCCGATCTCTCTGGTTGTGTTTTTTTTTTTTTTTTAATTGAGGTGGCGTTGGTGGATGCGGGTTTATGCCGGTGGTGGTTGTCGGTGTTGTTGCGACAGTGGTGGTTGTGCCGTTGTTGTTGAGGATGAGGATAATAGGGAGTAATTAATATATTATTTTAATGTGTAAAAAATATTATTTCAATGTATAAAATTGAAGTATAGAACATCTGATAAATGGTATGTTGTAAAATGATATGTTAAAATGATAAAGTAGATTTTTGATGTGTTAAAATGGCATTTTTTATGAGAGAGCTGATGGGAATGCTCTAAGGGACGGAATAAAACTCCTACCAGTTTGAGAGAGAGAGAGAGAGAGCTCCTACAGGGGAGAGAAGCCACTCCTCACGAGTCGGCCCAATTTTATTTGTAAATTGTAATGATTTCCACATTAATGTCCTGATGGCAAAGCTATACACATTACGGACCAAAATTATAGTTGGGCCATTGAAATAAAAACATGCATAAATTTGTCTATGTAGGTTTAGTCCAAGCCCAAGCCCAAGCCCAAGCCCGACCTCATTTCGTTTTTTGTTTTTGTGTTTTCTCAATGAATCTTCTTGTTCTTCTACCCTTTCGCTCGAGTGTCAGCCGCTAAAACCTCAAAAAAACCCCTGCTGTGTTTTTGAAGCGAAAGAGAATGGGGAAGAACAATAACAAGAGGGAGCGGCACCTGAATCCACAGCCTTTCTTATCAGACAATGACAGCCATGCTAAGCGATCCAAATTCAAAGCACCCAAGCCCAAATCGCACCACCAGTCTGAGAAGGCGGAGCAGGAGGAGAACGAGGAGCTCATATCCTCTACCATGAGTTCCAAGATTCTCAAACAAGCTTTGGCTCAGCAGAAAGAGATTCAGGACGAGGCTAACCTCCATAACCCTAACAGCGCCTTGCTTTTCGCTCAAGAATATGTCACCCCCAAGGGCGCCGCCGCCGATGATGCTCAGACTGACGACGATGACATCGATGGCTTTGACGGCTTCTCTGAAACTCAGAGCCGATTTGGCGCCGATGATGTCAGTCATTCACTCGCTTTACTCAATTTTTTAATTTTCTTTGGTTCTGTTTGGTTACTGAGAATCCGTGGGAAAATACAATTTTGCAGGAGGAGATTGACGAAGAGGATGAGAGAGTGCTGGAGGCGTTTTTAGCAAAAGATGCAGCTCCTCAACGCACTCTTGCCGATATCATTGTTGAAAAACTCAAGCAGCAAGATCCAATTACTGCTTCAGGTTCTCAATTATTTTGATTTTTTAGCCTCTGAATCTCAGAAATTGCATCAGTTGCTAGTGTTGTTTAATCGTTGTTATCTTTTTGTATTAATTTGAATTTATTCGATTGCAGAAACTCGACCATTGCCTAAATTGGATAGTTCCATCATAGATTTATATAAAGGGTATGTAAGCTCTGCCTTTTCTTCTTATAACATTACATTACATGCAATCTTAACAACTTATATATATGATATGTGCAATGCTAAATTGTATGCCTAAACTTTGTGAGAGAACATTGCTTAGAGCCTTGTAGCTTAGTGGCATTGCATGGTCTTCTTGTTCATATTCCACACCCCAATTGTTGTAACATTTGAATTATCAAAAAATAATAAAAGGTGGCAACTTTATTGATCGTGGGTATAAATATACCATTGCAGAGTTGTTGGGGTTTTACTGACTGTTCTTCTCTCTCTGAGTTTATGTCTTCCCTTAGCTTAGTTTCTTGACTACCCTCTTTTTGTTGTGCTGTTTGTTCTATTATTTCTTGTTGTTCATCATCATGAACATCTTGTACTTTTCATTTTTTTCTCATTAATAATAGTTTTCTGATTACCTATCAAAAAAAAAAAAACCATTGCAGAGTTGGCAAGCTTCTTAGCACTTACACAGCAGGCAAATTCCCCAAAGCATTCAAGCACATCCCAGCAATGAAACTTTGGGAGGATGTCCTTTATCTAACTGAACCTGATAAATGGTCACCGAATGCAATGTACCAAGCCACAAGAATTTTCGCTTCCAATTTGGGTGTGAAGAAGGCCGAACGCTTCTACAGACTAGTGTTGCTCCCGCGGGTGAGAGATGATATTCGAAAGAATAAACGGCTTCATTTTGCTTTATATCAATCTTTGAAGAAGTCACTCTACAAACCTGCTGCATTCTTCAAAGGAGTACTGTTCCCTCTATGTGAGGTATATGATCTTCAACATAACTTGGGGGATTTTTTTTCTGTCCTCCCTACCCAAAATTTTGCCGAATTTTCTGATATCTGTGCTTCAATATTCACAATGTAGTGTTAAACTTTGAACTTCTGATCTACAAAGTCTGGGTGCTTGCAAATTGTTTCTTTTGGTATTTGTCTCTTTTACTAATACTTGAATCTTTAGTTTGTTTGGTGATCTCTGTGCTATTTAGTGATATCTGTGTCCTCTACTGAAACTTGATTCTTCAGCTTTCTTACTAAGTGATGGGACCAAAACTTTGATCACTTTTGTTTTCCTGGCTTGATACATAGGTTGCCTTTTAATTTAAAATATATATTTGTCCTTGATGTACAGTCAGGGACGTGCAACCTCAGGGAAGCTGTCATTATCGGAAGCATTTTACAGAAGGTCTCCATTCCTCCGCTTCATTCAAGGTATGGCTAGTGGAGATCAATAGACAGAAAATATTAATCCATGGATTGATAAAGTGTGGGTACACTTCCTGTATTTTTTACATTTCCTCTGGGAGATATTTTTTGTTCTTTTTGTTTTTGTTGTTTTTGTGGGGAAGGGGTTTGTCCTGGATCTGAAGATTCAGGATAAGTTTTACTGTGTTGCTTGCAAAGATGAGGGACAAATATTCTCTTCACGGTCTGATCAAAAGATTTTACTGCTCTTTTTTTGTTCTGTCCCCTCCCCAAAGTCTTTGATAAAAATGGAAACATGTTTCGGATTCTTCCCCCTCTCCCCTCTCAAAATACAAGAACCTTACTGTTATAAAAGAATTTCCCTAACTGGGCTGTGGTGAAAACTGAAAGTCTCACCTTTTTTGGTTTTTTTTTTTTTTTTTCATAATTCAACTATTTTGTTTTTGGCCATTATTATATCAGACATTTTATGTATAGTTTTTCCATTATTAAAAGAGGTTGGACCTTGATGCGATGACAAGTGCTTTGTGCCTAAGCTATGTTGAGTCTAGGAGTTAGGCTGTCCAAAATTAGGGGTAAGGCTGCTTACCAATTTCCTTTTGTAGAACCCGCAAAAGTGGGAGCCTCGTGCATTGGGTATGACCTTTTTTATTCTCTTCTTAAATGAATTGTGGACGCATGATACTATCTTTTTATTTAATAAAAGTGCCCTGAAGATGACATTCATTGCACTTTTGACTTATCAAAATAAGAAATATACTGGGCATTTGATGAATACTTTTTTAAAAGTTTTAAATCAATATTGTTTTCAGAAACTAAACAAACCATTATGTTAAGATACTGTGCAAAATTTCAGAAGAAAATGTGCCTTATTATTATTTTTTTTGATGATATTTTAAATTATCAATAAGTGGAGCTCATAATTCTTTTTTTGTAATTATTTTGTCTCCTTTGTGTCCTTTGATCATGAAGTAGTCTTTTCTCAATAAAATTTCTTATATATATGTATATAATCAGTAAGTGGAACTCTATGGCAAGCATTTGTATTGCTTTGCTGACATGAGGGCCTTATTTAGGATCCTTGCTAGTTAATTGTGGACACTTAGTGTTTGTTTGGGTAGTGCGTTTGCGTCCACGTTTTGTGTTTTTTTTTTTTTTCCCTGGACCAGCGCCTCCCATGAACATTGCAAATAGGCAAATGCACAGTAATTTCATGTATGAACAGTAACTGAAAAATAATTTTTTATTGTTTTCAGTTTTCATATCCAAACGCACACTTAGGTGCTGTTTGGATTGCGTTTCCTGCGTTGGCATTTCCTGCGTTTTGCATTTTCAGTTTTTTTTAGCCGATTTTGTTGACTTTTCAGTGTGAACAGTGCACCCGTGCACTATTCACGGGACCTACAAACATCACTTTTCAGCAACTTTTTTCATTAAAAATGGGTTCCACGGTACTATTTACACATTTAAAAATTATTTTGCTACAGTGTTTTCAGTTTTCAACTGTATTCAAACGGACCCTTAATTAACTCGTATTTGTTAATTTTTTTTTTTTGATAAGTAATAAGATTATATTGATAAAAAAAGGAACACCCTAGTACACAGGGAGTGAACAAGGGAAAGGAAATCAAATACAAAAGTTGCAAGAGTCTAGGAAATCAATAAAAAAAGGGAATGATTGTTTTTGCAAAGCAAATAACCAATCCCTTAAAGTTCTAAAAAAGAGGAGCTTGAGGTCCGGAATAGATCTCTCAATATCTTCAAAACATCTACTATTTCTCTCCCTCCAAAGACACCACATTAAGCAATGAGGAATGATGGACCAAATATAACCATTTCAATGACGACCAAGGCTGCCTTGTTAAAAAATTATTATATCTTTGTTTTTGATTATGAATAGTCCTTTGCAACATGAGCTTTTCAATTTAAAGTTAATTTGTGGTTTTTCCTGCCTTTGATCCCTTTTGTTTGTATCTGTAGATACTAATACACTTGAATACATGTTCTAGTGAATGTTGTATATTGTTTGCATGCCTGAGTGGTTCTTGAAAATAATTTAGATGAATATTTTAACCTATTACACATGTGGGGTATTTCTAACTGAAATTTCTGATTGTATTTGCAGTGTTGCATTATTGAAACTTGCAGAGATGAATTATTGTGGTACGACCAGGTAGTGAATGTTGTAATTTGCTCACTTAAAAAGATTGTGGAAGTGTATGATGATTAATAGTTTGTGCCATGTGTTTGTGTGCATATATTTTTATTGAATGGCTTCTGGATACTCAAGTGCTTGAGTGTTTATGATTTGGTTTGAGGATTATGAGGAACTGTAGAAGTTGGGTGCATGGTGCTTTGGGTTTATTTGGTTTCTTCTCATAGGGATGTGTAGATCATCTAGTATATTGGCTTGTGCCTTTGTGTGCATCATGTATTGGTTTTGATTTTATTTATTTTCTGGCCCAGGTCTAGATTGTCAACTTTGCTTTGGTATTTCTTCATTTTTCTATGCTTTTTGTGTAAGGGCTTTGTAGTATAGGATGCAAGTAGTGATTTGTTGCTTAGCAAAGAGGGAAGCTCCAAAGCTCCACTTGTTTGGGGGGCTATGGCACTTTGTCTGAGCATTGAAGTGAAATTTGATATAATGCTTGTTATAATTTAAAAAATTTAAGTTTTCTGGGAGGGCACAAACCTTAACATTAAGGTGAGAAGTTAGACCTAAATGTGAACTTAAGGTTTGGGGTTGAACCTAATATGGATTGATAGTCAACTTTGTTCAGAACTAATTAATTTAAGTAATGTTGCGGTCTGATGCCTTTTCTCTATTTGGGGCTTACAGGGTAATGCCTGTGGAGGTTATTGATTTATTCTTTGTTGGATTTTAGGTTTGTTTGGATGTCATAGTAATTTGGGGTTTATAGGGTGATACCTGTGAAGGTCATTAATGTGTTTCTATGATGGAAAATTTTGTTTGGATGTCATAGTAATGATTCAGCATGGAATTTTACTCCTTTTTGTATGATGTGGACTTTATGAAGGGAGAGGAAATTAAGACCTTTATTTTTGAATGAGTGGATGCTTGAGTTTGACTGCATCCTTTTTTTTTTTTTTTTACAGATTTCATAGATCCGATAATTTTGTATGTATTCTCTAGGTGTGCCTGTTGTATACATCCTGTATTTAGGTCTTTCTTTTTTCCTAATGAAGTTTCATTTTACTAATAAAGGGAAAATGTAATATTAGGTCAATATGTGGACAAATAGATAAAACCCTCTGTTTTTGGTGTGTCATTTAGAAATGGGACAAAAAAATAGATTGTGCCATTACTTAGAGGAGATTTACCTTATATGCTAAAGCTGCTGAATTAAAGGCTCCATCAGATAAATGCCTTTGTATGTAATCATAGTCATTGACTTTCTAATTTGACATTTGTCAATTAGAATCATAGATATTAGCATACATGAATAACCCTCATTGATGTCCTAATTTTAAATTTCTTCATAAAATTATTGATGTTAGTATATATTACTCATTGAAAGGGAGAGAGAATTGGTTGGTATTGCTGAGATTCTCATAATGCTTTGAGATTAGTATTCATGTTTATTCATGATTAACTGGTTTGATTCTTTACTTTGGGTATGGTTTATAGAATCAATCAATTGTTGATTTAATGAAATCTCATATAATAGCAATGATTTTTTATTATTATTTCTTTTACAACCTCTCCTCCTTTGCCAAATGCTTTGGAAACTGCTTGACAAAGTTTCCTTGGTAAACCATTGCAGCTTTTTTATAAAGCTTCTTTTGGAGAAGAAGTATGCTTTGCCATATCGTGTACTTGATGCTACTGTTGCTCATTTTATGAGATTCCTTGAAGATAGCAGGATGATGCCTGTAATATGGCATCAGTCACTCCTTGCATTTGTGCAAAGGTTAGTAACTTTTATTAAAGAGTACCTTGTCTTGCCTGATTGGGTGTTGAGAAGAAAATTTCTCCTTGTTAGGATGATATGTTTTATGGAAAGTTCATTTGGTTCACTTACAATATGTTTTCTTGGAGGGAAGGATGGATAGGGGTAAATGGAAAAAATGGATTAATCATCTGTTTGATTTAATGAAAATTATGAATTTAATAATGGGGTAGGGACTAGGGACTCTTGCTCAAATGGCATTTCTCCGCCCTCAATAATGGGGTGCATATCTAATTTACCAATAAAAAAAACAACAAAAGGGAGGGGGAGTTTGATTCTTTCTTGATAGAAATCTTAATATGTTACCTCTTCTCTCTCTCTCTCTTTTTCCCCTCCTTATTGGATTTAGAGTTGGCAAATGATCTGGTTTGGACAGAGTTGATATGTATAGGCACAGAAAAAAATGAATAATGTTGCAGAAGCACAGAGAATTTAAAGAAAGAACATTATCCTCATGAAACCTAAGGCTAAAGTTACGGGCCTTGCAGCATCAGGCTAAACCTAATACATGTCCATTATATTTAGTTAGGTTGTTAGTAATAAACTATTTATATTTGACTTCTCTTTTAAGTTTTGTCAGTGAGGGCATTCCTGTAGTTTCCTTATTGCTGGATGCGGGCCAGGGGTCAACTTATTTACTTATAATTTATAGTGTCTTAATTACAACTCTATACTAGTTGAACAAGGAAGAGTTAATGGCTACAATCCTGTAGTTTCCTTATTGCTGGATGTGGGCCAGGGGTCAACTTATTTACTTATAATTTATAGTGTCTTAATTATAACTCTATACTAGTTGAACAAGGAAGAGTTAATGGCTGCAAATACTAAATACGCACTGATCAACTTTTACCAAAGTTCAATTGACGAAATATCTGAGTTTGTTTTGTGAGTTCTTTGACGGGTATTGTGCTGCTCTCCTCTTCTTCCATATTAGATTCTGTTCATCAAGGCACAATCAGGTGCATCCACTAGCTGCTTCTGTTTACCTCCATTAGATCTTACACTTTCTAATCTCAAAATTCTAATTCATCCTTCCATCATTCAGCAACCTGGTTGCAGAATGGCCTATATCAGTGTTCTCTGCTAGGAAGCACAAACACTTCATTTGGGGTGTCGTACCCATGTTGTACCCGCTGTGTCATGTTATAATTTTTCAAGAACTGGTCATGTCACTGTGTTGTATGTACTTGTATCCGTGTCCGTGCTTCCTAGGTTCTTTGACTCCCAGACAAACCAGATTTGATCCCTTGAGTTAACCCCAAATGAATTTCTTCTTCTTAGCTTTAAATCCCTGGTGTCTTTAGGAACAGTGTTTCTTTGCCTGAAAGAACTAGTATATTTTAGCTTTAGCTAGAGTTGAACCCTATACATTTACTATCCCTAGCCCTAAACCACTAGTTTCAATTTCAAACCTATGCCTACCATATAAGCATCTTTTGAAAGGTTTTAAATCTTTATACTTCAAACTCACGACTCGTTTTAATTGAACAGAAGAAAAATGTAACTATGTGGGTTGTTAACTAGTATGTAAATAGTAAATTTCTCTCTTATCTAAATGTGTCTACTGGATTTAAAGCTATTATGTGCTATTCTAAATGTAACTCATGGCATAAATTGATACACTATTGCATTTCCTTTTATATCCTGTGGTTGTGTGAAATTCTTTGCAGGTATAAAAATGAACTCCAAAAGGAGGATAAAGATAACCTCAGAAATCTACTTGAAAAGCAAAGGCACAAACTAGTAAGGACATTGTCCCTGAAATAGCTACTTCTATGAACCTATCAATTTAATTTAGTGTCAATATATGATCTCTATGCTCTCTTCGAATGTAGGTTACTCCTGAAGTCCTCCGGGAGCTAAATAATAGTCGCAACCGTGGTGAAAAGGAGGATGATCTTATGTCAATATATATCCTTTTCTTTTCCCCCTAATCTTTTCATAAAATTTGAGTTTTATTTAATAATTTTTTTCTTATAAAAAAATTATTATTTTTAGTATGTGCACAGTCCACATTCTCTCTATCGAAAAAGAAGAAAAACTTCTCATTGATTTTTGTTATGCTGTTGGCCATTTGTTGTGTTTTTCATGTTTGTTAATGCATATTTTGTGGAATATTTCAAATGGGTATCGTATCTTTGGAAGTTTTTTTGATTAATTCCATCTTCATTTTTAATGTAGAAATAGGGCTTCAATTAAGTTATTTCTAAGTTGTTATGGGATAGAAACCATATACCATAGGTAATGTGCTAATAAATTACTATTTTTAACTTCTGTTTCTTGATTTTCACTTTCTAAGGTTCTAGACTATAAAATTTTTAAGTTTTCTCCTTGAGCAGATCAATGTTTTAATATATAATTTGCCTTCTGCCTTGTAGCTCAACCAGCAACTTTTGGTGCAAATATTGAATTATCAAAGAAATATATAATCTGCCTTGTAACTTATTGAAGCTAGAAAATTGACACAGCACATTTGCCTGGTATTGATGTACTGCTCTAACAATGCATTGAGGCAGTAACTAATTATGGAATTGATTTGGTTGGTTGAAGTTTTTTTTTTTTTTTTTTTCATTAGACTTATAAAAAAAAAAAAAAAAGAGATAAAAAAAGCTTTCCTCTCTCCATTAGATTCCTTGAATAGATAAATTCTTGTTTCCTTGACTTTCCATACCCTCTCCTATTTCTGTGATCAATAGAACTATTGAAGAAGATAGGTTTGATGTTCCAGAGGTGCCTATGGAGGAAGATTGATTGACTGCCTGGTATGATAATTCACACTGTGATTTGTTATATTATTCTCACTATCCCTGAGATTGGATTAGTCCATCATGTGTAAACTAGTGAATCTTACATCCATAATAAATATTTGTGTGATTTATTTTTCACTACATCCACATTGGATTACAAGGTCTCCTCAAGCCTATCATGCACACCTATTTATACAAGTGATTGTTATGCCCCTCAATAAATTTGTGGGATTTATTTTTTACTAATTCAATTTGCATTACAAGCTCTCCTCATACCTTCATGTAATTGGATATGAGGAGCTACATCATCCATATGACTGCCAAAATTACATAATGGTTCATTTGGATAGAAATATTTAAAATGGGATTTGCATTTTAATTTTTAGTTTAAATGACTTGAATAAAATATGAGAGGGATTTGAGGTTAATTTGCATTGGAAATGGTCCGAGATGTAATGTAAAATGTCATCTCAAATCCATAACATCATAAATGTTTCAGCTAAAGTACAATCTCCAAAACTCAAATTATCTTCTTTTGTTAAATTCATATCAAACACTTTATGTAACAATTGCAATTGCTCTTCAAAACCCATGATTTTAAATCACAAATCCATGTGGAGCCTAAAAGAAATGTAGGGTTCTATATCTTATAGTTTTGATAAGCTTAAAAATTAGTCACTTATCACTCAAATTATTATGCATGAGCGTGACAAGTGTAAGGTTAATGTAATTTTCATTGGCTTGGAGAGACTCAACCCTTAAAAACAGATGTTCTTGAGTGGTCAGGTCAAAGAAAAGTAGCTTTGAACGTGGTTTAAATTGATCATACCTATATGTATATATATATTTTTTGAGGATATTGTGCTTGTTTTGGAGCAAATGCTCATTGGATGATTGTAGGCTGGTTTCTTTTCAGGGCATTGACATGGGTTCCCAAAGAAGTTACTCTATATGTTTTGTTGAGGGAAATGCAGTCTCATGCTTTTTAATGTCTGGCTCGCTGGGAGATATGCAATCTCATTATCTTGGATGTCTGGCAGTCATACGAGTGATAGTTGCAAAGCAGATACTATTCATGTTCAAAAGAAGATGATGTTTTTAGTATTAGCACACTGCTATGGCACTGGTAATGGGAGTTTCATGAAGAAATGATATAATCTTATAGGAATTTTTGTGTTACGGTTTTTGTGTTTGTAGAATCACATTATACATTGGATAAATGTTTTTTCAGATGCCAAATTTGGGTAAAAGTTTTTTTTTTTTGATTCATACCTTATAATTATCTCTCTGAGCGCTTGTGGTAAAAGTTGTCAAGTTTGCTCATGTTGTGGGCATGCATCTGTGATTCTGTATGCTTTCAAAAGAGCCAGAAAGGCCTTGGTTGTCTAGTAGTGCTTTTGGAGTCCGACATTGTAATGTTTGACATAATTCGAATTACTGAAGCTTGGTTAACTTCTAAACTCAGACGCTAGCTTTTATTTATATTGGTAGTCTTGTTTAATGGGATCGTTACTCATGAGATTGTGGTAGCTTAACTCAAATACCTATCTACTTGAAATATGGTATAGATGACAAAATTCGACCTCAATAAGCGACTGCTGGGTGTAGTCTTTCCTTTTAATGCGAGAAGTAACTTGCATATTACCTTGGCATTCGAATGGCATGAGAGAGAGATATGTTTGATATTTCCTCGAAAGGGACATGTTGGGATTAGAATTGTATGTTGCGTGACACTCTTTATTGATTAATAAAAAATTGATGTTACAACACACTTATGGAGGGTTTAAATTTATAAATTCAAGGATTTACATCAAATTCATAAAAAATTTGAACTCATCTTCTATATATATGAAATAAAATGTAGCAACTAATAGGGGTGTTTGACTTGTGTCTAGTGCTTTGGAGTGCTAGTCCAAAAAATGATTACATATCAAAATCGTGTCTTGTCCAATACTTCTGTGCATTAGACGAAAAACTTACCTATTTAGTGTGCGTTTGACATTGGTTTAAAAAGCCAGATTCTTTTACTATTTAGTTTATTTTTACTACTATTCATGGGTTCTATTGTACTTTTTGGTACTATTTATGAGTCTCATTGTACTATTTCAGCTACTTTTTAGCTTTATTTACAGTACTTTCAGTAAAAAAAAATTTAATTTCAGCTAAATAAGTTGTTTTCAAACAGACACTTAATATTATGTACAAATGATGTTTATTTTTTTTAAAGGTTTCATAGAGCTCTTTTGCTTTATAGGGGTGTTTGACTTGTGTTTAGTGCTTTGGAGCGCTGGAGTCCAAAAAATGATCACATATCAAAATCGTGTCTCATTCAATACTCCAGTGCATTAGATGGAAATCTTACCCATTTAATATTATGTACAAATGATGTTTATCTTTTTTTAAACGTTTCATAGAGCTTTTTTGCCTTACGGTAGTAAGAGACACCAAAGTTATCTACATTGGCTTATTCATTCCATGCAAGCGTGACACATTGATTTTGTTGTGAATGAGAGTGAAGAAGCTCAGAAGCTTCTTCCCTCCCAAAAGTTTTTTTTTAATTAAAAAAAACACTATTTGTACATAATATTAAATGGGCAAGTTTTTTGTCCAATGCACTAAAACATTGGATGAGACACGAAATGTTAGTATTTAAGAAAAGAAAAACTGCAATGACAATTTCAATATCTATCTTTAGATTTTTAACAAATTTCATTATAAAATATGTAGATGGACAAAAATTTTCTCAATAAATCCAAATCTCAGATATATCTATCTCTTTCTCATTAAAGACAATATAAAATAATTTCTCTTACATTTCATTTGGAATGAGTGAAAGAGGAGAGAAAAGAAGGGAAAGTAAGGCTTTACTTCTGTTTGGTTGATAGGAGAGAAGAAAGTTAAAGCTCAAAATGAAGGAAAATATATCATTCCGTGCTCACATTTTGCGTCCATCCAATTTGGGTGGAAATGGAGAGAAACTCCACTAAAGAGTTGCAGCCACATTTGTTAACTTTAAATGTCTCAGAAAGTTACATTTTTGCCTAGGAATTTTATTGCTTTCTTTACTTTTATCATGGCTAAATATATATATATATATATATATATATATATATATATATATATATATATATTTATTTATATATTTATATAAACATTTTTCTTTTCATTTTTCATCCTTTCGTAAACAGAACATAAGAAAGAGAACATATTCTTCTCTTTTATTTTCTCATTCTCTCCTTGTTTCCAAATATATAGGAAGGAAAAAAAAAAAATTCTTTTCCCTTTCTTTATAAAAGAATAATTAATTTTTTTGACAGCTTTTTATATTTATCAAAAAAGTTGTATAAAATCATTCTTAAAATTACCTATTTACAAGGATCTTAAGAGCACCCATTAACCAAATCCATATATTTATATTATAGGCCTTAGTGGTAGAGTTGCTGTGTAAGTCGGCTAACATTGAAGGACGTTCCACACATATAAGTAGCTAATAGGTCGGTGGTGAATCCTTCAAAAAACAAACAAAAAAAAACAAAAAAGAGAGAAAAGTCTAACCTAATTTAAGGCATACAAAGGGCCACATCAACATGTCATATCTAGAATGTGATGATCCATCAAAAAATTGCAGTGGAAATTGACGGTTAACTGTCACAAATTAAGATTAAATATATAATCTTAGCAATAAAAAGTCACAAAAATAAAAATCACAAGCATAAACAAGAAAGACAACCTATTGGTCCTATTTTTTTTTTGGTTGAAAAAACCTTTGGATTAAATTCAAGGTCAGTCTTATGCCACTTAGGTCATGGCCTAAGGCCCCTTATTAAAGAAAGGCTTCCAAATGTGGGGACAATAATTTTTTATTTATTTATTTTTATTTAAAAAATGTAAGTTATTTATTTTTCTTCCACTTCCAATAAGCCCCAAAAAAATAACGGACAAATAAAAATTCAATCCAATCATCATTAGTTTTTTTTTTTTTTTAATTATTGTTAAGCTAATGAGTTATATTAAATTTAAAAAGTTTATAACATCAACAAAATTTTTTTAAAAGTTTATAATATAGAATGTTAACAAAATATTAGTTAAGTAATATTTAAATATAAAAATAACTATTTAATTTTTCGCTTCAAACATCAAACTGTATTAAGTGAATCAAACTTGACCACAATTCTAATTAAAAAAAAAAAAAAATTAGAATCTCAAATTCAAGCTCTTTTAGACAAAAGAATTTAACAACTTAACCTACCTCAAATCTGTCACGTATATATGTCATTGCACACGTATTTTCCTCCTCTTTTTAAGCTCAAACTCAGTGATTTTCATGTGACTGACGCTTCCTTCCTGGGATTCCTCACACAAAAAAAACCATAAAGAAAAAGCTATATAGCTTCTCATTTGTCTATCTCATCCAGCACATTTCCTAGTATCTTTCTCTAACAACAAAATATTCCTAGTGAACAACAATAATAATGACTTCAATGCCACTCATTTTCTTGTCCATTATCCTTCATCTTGTCATTCTGATCCATAGCTCACCATTGGCACCTGCATTATATGTGCTTGGAGATTCCTTGTTTGACAGTGGCAATAACAATATTTTGCCCACCTTTGCTAAGGCAGATTATCTTCCTTATGGTGTGAACTTTGTCAAAGGTGCTACAGGAAGATTCACCAATGGCAGAACTGTTGCAGATTTTATAGGTACTAATTCTACATTGTTTAAGATATATTTGTGATATAGATTTATTGTTTATGTTGTAATGGCCAAAGAGGCCAAAGTATAATAATGTAGACTCAGTTAAGGTTAACCCTATCCCCTATAACACAATAGAGAATAAGAATATAGTAAAGGTTCCTGTTCTTTCTTGCTTTGGCTTTTACTTAATCTCCTTACAATATTCTTTTTTATATTTTCTCTTTTAGATTTCAACATGGTATGCATGAGAGCATATTCAACAGTCGCTAACAACATTGATAAAACATATTAGTATATAACTCATACTATTATTATCAATGCTTAAAGTATTTCTTATGTTCTTTCATTTCTGACCCTTGTAGCTGAATTTCTTGGGCTACCATATTCTCCACCATACATGAGTATACGGATATCAACACCAGTTACAGGTTTCAACTACGCGTCGGGGTCTTGTGGCATTCTTCCTGAAACTGGAGACCGATTTGTAAGAACTCATTGTGCACTCTTCTTTGCTTCTTCTTCTTATTCTTCTTTGTTTTCCTCTTTAGTGTCATTTAAAAAATTTAGCAGACCTTATACTTATTCAAGAATAGAAAATAATAAAATATAATACGGTTTTGTTATTTCAAAAGTATTTAATCTGTTGTGTTTGTGTCTTCAAGTTAACCCATATTACCAATCCAAAAAAAAAGTTCACCCATATTAGATAGACTTTAGGAATGTATATATATATATATATATAGTGGGTTCCAGTTAGCTCAACTGGTAAAATCTCTGATAGTTGAATATGAGATCTGAGGTTCAATCCTCGCCTACACCAAAAACTGATTGGTGTCTTGGTCTGATGATAAAGAGCTATCATCAGGAACGGACGTCATAGGTTGAAACTATCTAAAAAAAAAAGGAATGTATAATAAGCCCGAATTTAAGAGGCGTGTTACTGAGACAGGTAAAGCTCATTGTAATTAACCTCATGGTGTGTTTTAATTTGCTTATATTATGTTATAGATTTAATAGAAAATGTATTTAAAAATAAATAAATTGTGTCCTGACCTGACAATTTGTGAGGAGAATAAATTATTACAAAAAAATTGAGATCTTATTCTATTATCAAATTTTTATATACTTTTTAAAGGTTACAACAATGTTTTATTTTATTTTATTTATTTTCTCTTGATTAGAAATCTTGCTTCTTCTTCTTTTTTTTTTTTTATAAAATATTTATTATGGTTTTTCTTATATATGTTCTAAACTATAATAAACATTGATAAAATATGTTTCTTTTCTATTTTTTTTTTAAAGAAATTTGACATATAATAAAGATAATAACTTATTAAATATATTAACAAGAAAATTTCAAAAAAGAAAAGCAAAAGACAAAATTCGAATTATATTATAAGTTAAGTAAGGATGGGGTTGTAAGAAGAATTCGTTAAGGTTTTGTCTTTGTTTTTTGTTTTATTTTCTTGGGGCGAGGGGTGGCTCAGTCTTTGATTGTACTGACTGAGAAAAAAGTAAGTTCTGCGGTCAATTTTTTAATTTCTTCTACACCAAACACATGAACCAATCACATGCTCGTCAAATAAAACCCATCAAACTAATGGTAATCAAAGATCAACCTACGTCGGTAGAGTTACAAATATGAAATCTCACAAGCTAAAAGCAATAGGGGGAAAGATTAAAAAAAGAAGAAGAGAGAACTTGCATGACCAAAGAAAACCCATAAAATTAAAATTTATAAATAAACTAAATAGAACTCATTATAAATACAACAAGGAGGGAAAAAAGAAATATATATATATATATATATATATATATATATATATATATATATAAAATAGCATTGGCACAACAAACCTAAAGAAAATTTACCCTAAACTCAATAGGAATCAATCCTACACCCCCATGCTAATCCAAGTAATTCATTATATAAAAAATCACAATAATGTAAAACCGATTAGCATGTAGGGCTGTAAACGAGCCGAGCTTTGTCGAGTAGTGAATGTTCAAGCTCGGCTCGACAGCAAAAGTAGAATGTTCAAGCTTGGCTTGAGCTTGATACGAGTCTACAAATATTGTTTAAGCTTGAGCTCGACTTGGCTTGGCTTGATTCATTGATCAAGCCAAATCAAGCCAAGCTCGAGCTCAACATCAAGCCCAAACTCAAGCTCAATATCATGTTTTTGAGCTTGAGATCCAACATAAGTATATTATCAAGCTTATATCAAGTTTATTATCTAGCCTATTTGGTTTAGATGAGTGGTCTCAACTTATAATTAATTAAATTCTTGGAATGATATGAGTTTACTTGTCAAGCTCATATCAATTTTATTACCAAACACATAAATAAGCCTAGGCTTAACTTGTTTTGTTACTTTTGTATCGAGCCTTGGTGTTCACAAGCTTGTTCACGAACAATATTTTGTACTTGGGCTCAGCTCGTTTATTAAACAAGCCTAAAACTAAAGTTTAAGCTTGGCTTGTTTATAAACAAACAAACATGAACGAGCTTTTTATCGAGCCAAGCCCGAGCTGTTTATGAACGGCTTGGTTCATTTACAGCCCTATTAGCATGTACTTGAATTAATTTGAGACAATTTCATCAAATTTCGACTTTGACTTAAATTGCATCAAGTAATTTTTTTCCCACCTCAATCCAAAGGGCATGAGTCACAATTAAGCCAAACTTTACAACAATGGTGTGGTGATCTTTGTTAGAGATATATTAGACATATTAGCCCAATAGTATAAGCCCAAACTCATCCTACTTTTTATGCAAATAAGAGACTTGTCTTGCACATATAAAATGATTGGGCTTGGGTCTATGCTATTTGGCTAATATATCTCTAACAACATATTAGCCCAATAGTATAGGCCCAAGCCCATCATACTTTGTGTACAAGTAGGAGACTTGACTTGCACACATAGAATGATTAAGCTTAGACCTATGCTATTAGACTAATATATCTCCAACAATCTTGAAAGAGTTACCAAGGTTAGAGCACTTAGAGAGGGACAAGTTGGGGGCAGGGCCGGCCCTAGGCCTAGGCCACTTAGGCCATCGCCTAGGGCCCCCTACTAGAGAAAGGTCCCCAAATTTTGGGGTAAAAATTAATATATTTTTTTGAAAAAATATTTTTTTGGAGATATAGATTTTTTTTTTTTTTTTTTTTTTTTTTTTTTTAAGAAGTCCCAAATAATTGAGTAATGCTAGAGTTAATACAACTTTAAATACATGAGTCCTGCAAATACATATGTCATTAATTACAAGAAATAATTTAGATAGGAAAATGCAAGAAATATATACTATAAGTTTTACTTCATAGACCTTTACAAATTGATGTGACAATTAATATGATTTGTGGATGTCAACAACTTATTAAATACATTTTTGAAATACTTTTTGTGATTGGTGATACATCTTTGCAAGCCTCAAATTGTAAAATTTATAATATCCCTAACATCATTCATTAAAATACTTATGTATTATCTTTTTGAAGTGTCACTAATCATATTCATTACTACATTGTTTCTAAGTATTTTTATAGTAAAATTTGTTATAACTTTAGCATTTTTCCAAAAAAATAAAAAGCATATTACAAAATAAAAAGAATATAGTTTTGTTATAAAAAAAAATAATGATATTAAACACTAGTTAAATATTATTTAAGTGATAACAAAAAAGCTCCATTTAAGTATATCGCCTAAGGCCTCCGGATTTGTCAAGCCGCCCCTAGTTAGGGGCACAAGGGTATAGGAAGTTGATGCCTTCACAGTTTAGTTGGTCTCGAAAAAATTTTGACACCTAGATTAAACGAAAAACCAAAGATTTTGAAAACTTAAAATTAAAGCCAGTAACCAAGGGTGCAAAACTAAACATAACCAAAAATCTGATCAGTTTTGGACTCTGTCAATTAGGTCTTGCATTTTTTATAACAACTATGGAATATGATATAGCCTTGCAGGTTATATGAAAAATTCTAATTTAAACCCTAAACAATTTATGTAGCATAATCAATGGATTTATTGCACAAGTTATGACATAATCCAATAAACATCACAAACAATTTAAATTAACCACAATGATCAAAAACCACATCAAAAGCAATAATAAAGAACAGGCACACACATATTTGGTTATGTAAGGACTGGATTTGGATTGGACCCAATATAGGATTGGGTTTAAGCCCAACAAGCCCAAACAATGAATTTATAAAGCGTGGGTGAAACTAAACATAACCAAAAATCTGATCAGTTTTGGACTCTGTCAATTAGGTCTTGCATTTTTTATAACAACTATGGAATATGATATAGACTTGCAGGTTATATGAAAAATTCTAATTTAGACCCTAAACAATTTATGTAGCATAATCAATGGATTTATTGCACAAGTTATGACATAATCCAATAAACATCACAAACAATTTAAATCAACCACAATAATCAAAAACCACATCAAAAGCAATAATAAAGAACAGGCACACACATATTTGGTTATGTAAGGACTGGATTTGGATTGGACCCAGTATAGGATTGGGTTTAAGCCCAACAAGCCCAAACAATGAATTTATAAAGCGTGGGTGAAAGAGTTCTATTCCAGAAGATAGACAATAAAAGTTGCTGAATTAAGACTGCTATGCACAAGTAAAATAAGGAAATCTATCCTCGGCACAACCTGAGGAGCTTATGTTATAATGTCTTTTAGATAAATAAAGTTACAAGAGTTCATAGTATTATTACAAAGATTTCTTGATTTTTTCCAATCCTCCCTTTTTTGGCCATCTTCCCATTCTATATACTACGATCTTGGTGTCATCCCCACCATACACGTGTAAGTTAGATTCGAGGAATTCTTTCTTGTCCCATCCAACATCTCCCAGAACCATCAGCTAGTAGCTGTAAAGTTGCTTGGCCACTGTTCAGGTATCACCTCCACATTAATGCGGCCAGAGAGTTAGTTGGGAGGCATTTAATGTGGAGGTAGCAACTTTTGAAGATATTTGTTGCCTCCCTTTATTCGTCCCTCATCCAATGTCCAACTTCTAGTTATAATGCAACCTTGAAGAAGGTCCGGGATGATAGGACATTCTTGCTGACCTCGGATCCCTGTTCCCGAGATAACTTTTCTCCTCAGACGTATGTTGGGTTTATCGTATACAATCTTTATTTTTCTTCTTGTACCATTCCCGTAGTAACCTTATTTGACCATCCTCGGATTAGTTAATATCCTCGGATTGGGCTATAGGCCTAATTCGTACAGCTTTAATAATACCTCCTGACTAACTGGTCCTCACAGGTTATAATGTGGAAAACTAACGAAGAACTTTCTCAATGGAAAAATTATTCCTAGGATCCAATTCTTGTAGAAAATTCACCGTAGGAAAAATAAAACTATAAATAGTCTAGTCACATGATCTTTGTACAACTAGACTATAGAAAAATGCTCCGTTTGCTGTCCTACCACAATAGTCCCAGACCCTCTAGAATCTTCCCAAGTGAATATTCTCCTCCACAAACCATAAGCTCTGCCACTTCAAGAAGTCCTTAAAGATTTAAGGCAACATTTAACTCACTAGAACAATCTCTGATTTCAAGAATGGTTTAAAGCTCAGGTGTATAGGAACACAATGGTTTTACTTGTTTTTGAAACAAAGTAAAATGATGAATTCACTGTTTAAGCATAGGAAGAAGGCTTTGACATCTGAACTTTTTAGCATTGGTATGGTATGGTAGATTTTGTTCTCTCTAAAAGTCATAATAAGGTACTTTATATGGTTGCACAAATTAAGGTTAAAATTGAGCAAGAATACTTTTTCTAGCAGAATTCAAAAATAAGAACCTGACGATTTTGCTTGAAGTGACTAGAGAAATCTGTGTCACTTAAATTCAATTGGCCATACTACACTCATTTCAAATTTAAATCGGGTCAAATTTGTGTCCGTTTTGATGTTCCAAATGTTTTATTTCCAATGAAACAAGTTTTATTCAGAAATTAATTATGGTATAAAAGATTTGAGTGAAAGATCACCAACTCATTGTATTTGAACAAATCAAAACCTCCTTATTTTGAGTAGCTTTTAACCCCAACTCAACTGTAACATAGTTCTATTGATACAACCATTTATTTTTAAAAATAAACAAAGAAGAAGAAGAAATGAAATGAAAAATGCATAATGCTCATTGCTTTATCATATGGTGGTGGTTGTTTGCAGGGAAAATGCTTGAATTTACAAGAGCAGATAGATTTGTTTCAGAGGACACTTCTGTCAGATTTGCCAAAGCATTTCGAAAGCTCATATGATCTTTCAGAGTACTTGTCAAAGTCTATATTTATATTATCTATAGGCAGTAATGACTACATTAATAACTACCTTCAACCCAATCTGTACAATACAAGCAAACATTACCCTCCACAACCATTTGCTCAACTCCTTGTGGATGCGCTCAGCCAGGCTTTTGAGGTTGTCTCTCTTTCTAAACTTTTTTTTTTTTTTTTGAGTTGATCTCTCTTTCTAAACTTAACTGGCCATCATTTCTATTATCCATATCAAAGTAATTTGATTTCCATAATTAATTTAATATAGTTTTCTTGCTCATTTAATTAATACATATATATATACTAATGGAAAATAAATTTGTTCAACATTTTACATCATGTAAAAGTGGTTTCTCTCTCTCCCCGGATAATTCAATAATTATAACAACAGGGAGAAGGGAATTTGAAAACTGAATCACGGCAGTCAGAAATATTGATACACATGTGTACATGCATGCGCATGCATTAATTGTCTGGCTTAAGATACTTTATCAAATCATAATATGGATGATTTTTTTTCCTTGATTGTTCATAAGCAACAAATCTATCATTCACTCATGTGTCTTGCAGTTTTACATAATTTTTCATGAATTCACAGAGGCTATATAGTTTAGGAGCCAGGAAGATAGTAATGTTTGAAATCGGCCCCATTGGATGCATACCATCGATTACAAGGAAAGTACGTAATAAGCACAATGGACAGTGCGTGGAAGAAATAAATCAGATTGTCTCACTTTTTAATCAGGGACTTCCAGCATTGCTAAAAAATTTGACATCCACACTTCAAGGCTCAACCTTTGTTCTTGGCCAAGCTAATTTTCTTGGCTATGATGCAATAAAACATCCTTCTAAATATGGTAAAAATAATTTATTTTCTTCTAAGCATTCATGGTTATTGATTTACAAGCAATATAGATAATTTTCTTTATTGTTTACAGGATTGACAGACTCAGAAACCCCATGTTGCACTACCTGGGAAAATGGGACTTCAGGGTGCATTCCACTATTGCCTCCATGCCCTCATGCATATCACCACTTCTTTTGGGATGCCTTTCATCTTACTGAAACTGTTTATTCTGTCATAGCAACCCGATGCTTCAATGATGCTTCATTTTGCTCTCCCTTCAACATTAAACAACTCATACAATTGTAAACTACACACATTATATATGTTAATTGTATTAGCATGACATAATTATTTTAGATTATGTGATTGGTACAATTAAATTAATTTTTTTTAATGTGATAGCTTTAGATATTAATTTTACAAGTTGCAAACTCATGCAATGCGTGAGAAAATGTAATATAATTATTTTATAAGAAGATAATGTAAAATTTGTTGGTTAAATAGTACGTGTAAAAATTTGTTGGTTAAATATTAAAGTAAAAGTGTACACCCTCGTTCATGGAACACATGTAACATGTTACAATAAGTTTAAGATTTTAGCTTGCTTCTTCTTTCTTTTTCTTTTTTTTTTTTTTCTTTTTTTTTTTTTTTTTTTTCTCTTTCCAAAACTACAATCCCAAGCATATAAAGTATATACTATACATATTCTTATGATTTCATTCAAACCCTAGAAAGTATAGTGCCTATATTATTGAAACTTGAATTTTAAAGTAATTTTTATCTCCAAAAAATTTAAGCTAATCTTTTGAATTTTTATCATTTTTATTGCTTTTTTAGGGCCCATATCTCTAATTTCTAATTTCTAATATCTAGTTTGTTTGTATATTTTAGCAAAAAACTTAAGAGTGGCTCAAATAGAATAAAATTTCATACTTTTCAACCCAAAAATTAAGGAAAAAAAGAGAGTTTTGAGCCAAAAACTTAAGAGTGGCTCAAATAGAATAAAATTTCATACATTTCGACCCAAAAATTAAAAAAAAAAAAAAAAGAGAGAAATTTTTGAGCCAAAATCTGAAAAGGAAACTTACAAAAAGAATCAATTTAAGGTCCAATTAGTCTAAAATTAACTGAAGTGGACTGAAATAGACCAAAATCGACCGAAGTGGACTGAAATAAACTGAATGGGACCGAATTGGACCTAATGGACCAAAATGGACCTACATTGGACCGAAATACACTGAATATGACAGAAGTGGACCGAATAAACCAAATGAGACCGAATTGGACCAAAATAGACCAAAGTGACTCAACAGGAGCGTAGCATAATACATGTTACTCTTCAAATGTTAGATATTAAATAGATACATTTTTACCATATTGACAATAGATAAGAAAGTCTCATGGTCCCAAGCCAAGAAGAGAAGTAAAATGAGATCACTCACATGTAAACCATCATAAACCAATACCAACTACTAGGTCAAAATCTTATGGCAAATGTTTTATTGCTATTGTAACTTTTACTACAAATATTTATACAATTCAACCCGCACAACCTGATCACTGGGAGTTGGGACCACGGACCACCCTATGTTGGTGGAGGTTAATGTATGCCCAACCTTGTGCAACTAGAATTAGCAACTAATCTTTTATATTTCTTGCTTGATCATTTGTATAATTTAATTTTAATTTCTCATTCTCATCGTTAACTTGTGCATTTCTCAATAAGTCCTATTAAGTTAGGCATTACCAAACCCATTCTTTCTCCCCCGAAGTCAAATATTTTGCCTTATGTGGTTTCTAATTGGTAATCACCTCGAGCTGTAAAAAAGCTGGTTTCTGCTCAACTCAGTTGAGTTATTAGCTGCCAACTCATGGCTTTTTGCATATTGGTAATATCTTGAAAACCCTATTGGCTCTTTTTTTTTCTATGAAAACCCATTAGAAAATAAAGCAGTGATGCACTATTGAGTATTGGCTAGTGCCTTTGCATGGAGCTACTGTGCGTGCATGACTAGAGAATCCTGACATGAGTTAAAAATTTTGAGCTATTTTTCATTAAGCAATAGGGATACAGTATGTCCCCACCTACATTGTTCTTTGTTCTTTTCAGCCTCAATGCTCAACCAAGCTTTTAACATATTCTCAATAATCCACTGTGCAATATGAACAAATAAAAATTTATTGATTGACAGGAAAAATTCAACTGCACAGAAGTGGGAGCTTTGTGCACTAGATACAACATGGAAAATTCAAACAATTCTGTAAACACAAACATGACGAGACAAGAAGACAAAAAAAATGTGAAAAGAAAAAACTCAAAACCCCAAAACATAAAAGAAAACCCCACCAATAAGAGAAAAAGAAAAACAACCCAAATCTATGTGCAACTATTGTATGAAACTTCATGCCTAACAGCACATCCCTTATAACTGAAGACTGCACCGTGCCATCTTCAAGCATGTTTCACCATGCAGAGGGTGCAAACTGCAAAGTATTTTTGCACTGTAACACAGACTGACCATCTTAATAAGCCCATGGTTCCAATGGTCCTATTGGTTTAGTGCTAGCCCTTTTTGTCATACATACCTCTTTGTCTGCGGTGTCTGAGGCAGTACAAGTGCTTGGCGTTGTTGAGCACCTTATAAGTCAAACCCCAGTTTGCATACAGATGAAAAAGTATGAGCATGTCATCCTAATTTATCACTTGCACATAGCCTAGCTCGGCCAGGATTAAGAAGTGATTCTGACATCTTCCACCCCTAACAAAAAAGGAAAAAGCCAAAATGTATTTTAGAAAGAATGTATCATAACCCATAATCAGTGAATCATCATAACTACATTTGGGTTGGTGAATGAAACGTGAGTCTAACTAATAAAAAAAAAACATATAACAATAGACTTCATTCTAACTACTGCTTAATTTCTGTCAAGATAAAGCCTTCCAAAAGTAAGAATTCAGAGCTGAGGTCAGGTGCTTTTAGACAACTTCCAAGATAATTACTGAAATAGTATCCAATAGCCTGTACCACTAAAACCATTCTTTTGTTCAGAATTTTGGATACAATTCCATCTTGTTAAAATTACATTATATAGGAGTAGGACAAGTATCTAATGGGACCACCTCTCATGCAAAATTGCTTGCAACCACAACCATACTGTACTGAATACAAATATCACAATGCAGGAAAAACTTTTGGAAATTTTTTAGCAAAAAATAGGCCCAACATTACGTTGTTTCAGAATGTAATTTATAGCACAAAATTTCATTGTAAGAGTAAAACACACTACAGATTGACAAGTAAATAGCAGCATTGAACTCAAATGAGCACCATCAAGTGGTTGTCAAACATTCTCAAGGCTTCATAGTATCTCCTGTGCAAGTGATTGAGTATAAGCCCCTCCAGGATGGAAGGGTGATTAAGAGTGTAGATGATCCAGTGTTGGGAGTCTAGCCCTTCATTTTTTGTTTTTCACACTAGCACAATTAAGTAGGCATTGCCTTGAAGGAGGCCTATTAAACTCCAGTAAATTTCTCACTTCTCTAAATTTCTTGTAACTGGTAAGCCAACCACTTCAAAAGCACCTCAAGCATAAGCCCAAAGGATGCATACACAAAGCTCAAAGCTAACAGTACTGCACAGTGACACACACACTTCTCTGAGGGAAAAAAAAAGACAGTTGATTTCCACCTACCTGCTCTGCAGCTTTGCTCTTGAAAATCCCATATGATTTTGAGACCATCTTACATGACTCTGACATATGAGCCTCAAGATCAGTAGTTGTCAACACAATATCTGAATAGTTATTATACTCCCTCTGCTTCTGAGAACTAGATTGACTCTCATTTGATGATTGTACAAAATGCAGAAGCACGTGAGCCTGTTATACAAGGTTAACTAAATCTTAAACACAAAACATATGAGGAAAAAAAACTCATGGTTAGTGTAACCAGTACAAACAAAGATGAGTGAGAAATCTCACATGGAATGCTGCTTTTAGAATGTCATCTGACTTTGCCTGATCTTTGAGCAATGCATATACTTTACCTTTTGATGGATTATATGTCACAATATATCTCTCTTTCTGTCACCAATCAAGAGGACATAATGAATACATACAAGAGAGACAGAGCTAATTAAGCAAAAGAAACTACTTAATCCATGAGAGCAATTTCCTTGAAATTTGTTTCTTCCCAAAAAGGAAATTACCTTGAAGAGAGGCTTGATGGCAAGATATTCACCTGGGTCTTGGAAAGCATCATTAAATCTTGGCCCTGCCAAACGATTGCAAAAAAATTCAGATTGAACTCCCAGGAATAAGAGGACCAAAATCAAGTGGGAAATCTTGCAATATGGTTCCTCTCACATACCAAGAACAACAGGCCTATCTTTCAACCATGGAAAACTGAATATGTTTTCGTTCAAGTTCCCCACCCGCAATGAGGGGACTCGTCCTGCAAATAGAAAGAAAGAATGATTAAGTCATTACACATTATAATATAAACTTCTCATGCTTATATAGGGGACTAGTCTGAATCATTTAGGATACCATGAAGAGACCATCAGATATACTTAAAAAGAAAAAAGGAGGAAAAATTCTGCCTCTAAAGTAGGCCACTTATGGTGAGTTAGGAACCTGTCTTAAGGAATGAATCAACTGCCACAGTGAATCTTGCTCGGTTCAATGTTTGCAACTCTACAGACTTAACCTGCAGGAAAACATAAGTGAAATTAGCCTTGACTAATTCAACTTACACAAACACAAGGGACGTGAAGAAGCTCTAATAAACATTGTATCCTTCTAACCAATCTAACCTCTTGGTAAGAACTGAAGACATATCCACACGAAAGTAAAGCAAACATAGTAACCAAGGACGGATTTCTTCTTGAGATCATTATGCTCATCCCAGTTCCCAGCTTCACAAGACAAAATTTTTACTAGCAGAAATTAGAATGGAGGAGAAGAAATTAGTACATACTAGCAGCACACATATGATACAGGCCTTACTTTCCAGCTTACCATTGACAGTTTGACACTGTCACATTTAGTCATGAATGATATCATTTACATAAAAATGCTAACATATATGTCCATATCGTTTACTCCTCTTGTCCCCCATATAAATTTTTTGAAATGGCATGACAACTACTGAAAAGGTAAAAATACAGTAATCTTCTTAATGTCCTAATAAAAAAATTCTAATCAAAAATTTTTTAATGGTAAATTACACGTGCTCCCATGGGTTTTGAACCAATGAACTCACCCTCATCCCACAC
Source organism: Quercus tomentella (assembly GCA_028535165.1). Taxonomy (NCBI): domain Eukaryota; kingdom Viridiplantae; phylum Streptophyta; class Magnoliopsida; order Fagales; family Fagaceae; genus Quercus; species Quercus tomentella. Next base: position 61,015,793 of record JAPQVY010000155.1, on the reverse strand, counting down.
TTGTGAGAGGAGGAAGTGCCATTTGAGCTTGGGCTCATTGGCAAAATGGCATTTACTTTATATTGAAGGTGACACAACTTCTGATAAGAACCTTGTTTGCCTTTTTTTTTGGGGGGGGTGTTGTGGGGAGATGAGAATAATATAGGGAACTGAAGTTCCACTTTTGGAAAGTTTCATATATTGATCAACCCGAAAAATAATAGGTTAGCATCTATTGTGGGATGGAAGCATATGATTTCTATAATGCCAGAGGCATATGATCAATGCAAGCTTTGTTCATTCCGTATTTCCACACAACACGACACACACACAAAGTTTAGTTTAAGTTACAATTAGTATAATTCTAATAAGTATTCTGTGACTTGATAAATTTTCATTAGATGAGTATTATGACAAAACAATTGTTTCCATCAAGATGATCAAAGATTAAGACTACCTCATATATAAAATGTTCATAACTATGGTTCTTTATATTTTATTAGATACAAATTACATGGCTTGATGAATTGGATGATAGATAACATTTGATGGATACAAAATTTGGTGTGTGTGGGTGTTAAGCAAAAAGTGATCATGCAACTTGATGGTGGATGACGTAGGACAGAAGCTGCGATGGGCTTCGATACCAATTTGATGCAAGATTTTTAAGAAATTCAACACTAAATTAGGTTCTTTGTGAGCTGTTAGACTTAAAAGATTCTTGAATTGGTCAAGGTTACAAAAGGTTTGGGTGGATCACAAAAAATTGAATCTTGAAGGAACTCAATGGCATTTTGTTGTTCAAAACTATAAATTAGATGAAAAAAAAAAAGGAAAGATAAACCCTAGATAATCCATACCTTAAAGCTTAAGAAAAGCTGCTAGAATTTTATTTGATTATAGTCTGAATCTTTAAAGCTTACATAAAAGCCTTTATATAAACTATTCCTAATTATTGTAAAACAAAGACTAGGATTCGCAAACAAAGAAGAAAAATAACAGTTAAACTAAGTAGGAAAGACAAAGAGAACTCCAAAAGCTATATAACCTAGATCACAACAAAATAAGACTTGATTCAACTTAGACTAGCTAATCAAGATCAAAAGAGTTATAAGTATTCGAAGTGGGGCTGACAATAACATTCCCTATCAGTGGTATTGTCAAAATGACAATCCAGCTAAAAGTTATTAAATGGTATAACATAACTAAGAGTTACGTCCAGTGTAATTTGAACCTAATCTATATAGACATATGCCAAGGTACTTATCAAAACAATCTATGCCAAGATAATAAACTGAAATTCAGACTCAATTTCCCCCTCTTGATATTCTCAAAATAAAATAAAATTTCCCCCTCTTGAACCCATTAATTGAAAAACAAAATCTAAGCTCCTTTCTGTTGAAAGGCAAAAAAAGGTTATGGCTGCCAATGATTGAATGCTGTAACAAGGAAAAGACCATGTAGGAGGAAAAACAATTTGTTAAGAGAGAATGAGAAGCCTATTAGACAAGCTCAGACCTATTTCAGAGAGTACTTATGTTAGACGTAATGGTGTCAAAACAGTGTTTTGGGCCCACAAACCCATGTCACTATAAATTTCATTTGATAGACCCATCTCACATTCCTAGTTATATAGATATCATAATGCGAAACTAGAAAGAGGAGTTTAATAAGCATACCAGATCTGCAACATTCCCAACACATTCTCCTTTAGCAGTTATATCCCCGATGTTTTCTCCTATGGCAAAGGCTTTGTAAATTGCTGTACGAGTTGATGTTGATGTTACAGCAGCCACACTCTGAAAGCAAATAGTAAAGAATATGAGAGCTCACAACTGACATGGCCATGATAGATTGTGTAATGAAAAAACCATCAAACCTTTACTACGTTAGCAGCACAAGCCAAAGGAAGAAAAAGGTGTGGCACGGCTGCAGTTGCCAACTCCACACCGAGACCCAACTCCATAAAGAGATCACTTGCAAATCGTAGCTGTAACACATAATTTTGGGGAGATGGAAGGTATTATAAGCTGGGAGATGTCAGGTTGAAAATTGGACTGCCAAATTGAACAAAACAGCTATTAATTATACCTGTTTTAAATCATAATCAAACTTCTTTCCTTGGCGGGCAAAAAACATTTTCCCAACACGACCAGCACCATCCTATAAATAATGTAAATTTACCTTCATGAACACATTGCAAATTTTCCAATAAGATCACAATCAATCTCAACAAGAAGGGCTTGAAAGTAATTAAATAAAGCAAGACAGGGAACTAAATTGCAGTCAAAATGGAACCCTTTCTGGTACTGCTTCCTAAAATATTCTAAATGCAATTGGCTGTCAGCATAAAGTGTAAATTACCAGTAGTCTCCAGCATAAAGAATTTTTATTCCTCAACGTAGATGAGTAATATTTTGGGAATAGTAACAGTGGAACACTCAAATGACAAGCTCCTGTAACAAACAGAAGCCCATTGACAAATAATGTTCATTTTCTAATGATATAAATAAGAACATTATGATAGTATGACACAGAACCCAAGCAGGAAAAAAAGAGAGTAGCGAAGCCTATAGACATACAATGCAACAGACTTATATTTCAAACATGAACAGTACATAACATGGCTTATTATCCAACTGAAAACTATATATAGCAGCAGTTCCTCATTTTTAGAACTTTAGACACATTATAATAAAACAGCCATATTCCATTACAGTCTTTAATTTCCTTGAAAAATGCACCCTTGTGGAGTGGACTACTCAGGTTGGCTACCAAGAAGCTTCAATGGCATTTATCTATACCTAGAGCCAAACTCTCCAAATCACATAGCTCTCCTAACTGTGTCTACTCGATACTCATGTCCTCATTGACCTTGTTTCCTTCATTTACCTTCAATCATGGCACACCTATACACTTGTGCAAGAACAGGTCTTCATTGCATATGGGCAAACCAACCATCAGATACATGTCAATAGAACTAGTTAAATAGTTCACTGAAAGCATGAGATGTGATACTAAATGCCCTTCGTTAAAAAACAACAACAAAAGTCCCAATTTTTTTGGGGTTAGCTATGAATCCTCAATAGATTAGTCAAGGTCGACGCCACATGTATTCTTTTCCTCCATTCTATTCTATTTGAAATCATACTCTCTGTCACTTTCTTAATTGACATGTCCTTTTATACCACTTCTATTAATGTTATTTGGTCTTCCCCTAACCTTTTTTTTTCGAGACTTGAATCAACTCACTCTTTCATATAGGTGCATTAGTCGTTCTCCTTTAAATATGACCAAAGCATCTTAAGCGGCTCTCCCTCATCTTTTCATCAATAGGGGTCACCCCTATCTTTAAGTAGATTTCTTCATTTGAAATCCTATATTTCCGTGTATTTCCACTTATCCATCTTAACATTCTCATCATTTTATTAATGTTGCTTCTTATCAGCCCAACATGTAGTACCATAGAGCATAGAGGGTCTTATAGGCTTATAGCAATCTTATAAAATTTTCCCTTTAACTTGAAATGTACTCTGATCACACAATACCACAATACTCTTGATATGCTTTTCCATCGACCCCACTCTTACCCTATGATTCACATTTTCTTTAATCTCTCCATCTTTAAGAATTATTAATCCAAGATATTGGAAACTCTCTCTTTAGTATCTCTTGACCATCAAGTCTTACCCTCTTTAGGAACCCTTTCATATACTTTCTCCAGGTCAATAAAGACCATAAGAAGATCTTTTCAGGCCTCTTTATATTTTTCAATTGGATGTCTATGTCAGAAAATAGCTTTCATGGTAGATTGTCCAATCATAAGCCTTGTGTATTCATTGTGTAGATGGTGTTTTCTATATGCTTTGGGTGAGATTTTGATGTATATGAGGTGAACTTATTTTGTTTGAGTTGTGGTTTTTGTTCAGTATGTGCTGTAGTGGTAGGTGTGACCTCCAGTGTATTTGAGTTGTTTCATTTCTGTAAGAGTTGTGTTTACTACTCAGTGAGTCAGTAGGTTTGTAACTGTGTCTTGATTAATGAAATTTCTCATTCACTAAAAAAAAGCATAAATAAGGATCCTCCAACGCATCGAATTCAGTTGTACTTCAAAGAATGAAACTCTTGGTGAATAGTGCATATATCAGATGTCATGTCATACATCCAATGGTAACATGCCATTTAAGATAGTTTGAGCCACTTATTGGCATGTGAACTTCAATATGGGTCATGCATACTATCTTGCGAAACTAGTACACAGGAAAACTTGTAGCTTTATTCATTATGAAAAATGGATACTATCTTGTGAAATGTAACATTGTGTTCACCTTGAGAATCCAGTTAATAGCAACAGCGCCAGGAGTTGCTTGGTTTCTAGAGACTCCAACTGAACTCAAAAGTGTTTGCGTCGCGAAAACACCCATTGCTCCACCGAAGAAATGCTACAATGAATAATGATAATCATTAGTACAGCATTTAAGAGCACCAAAATTCTTGAATCCCCACTGGCTGGTATTAAAAAATGAAGTGCTGCATGTTCCAGTTCTTTTTATTTAATATCTAGTTCCCCCTTCCCGTATGAGTCCACCATCATTCCAATGTTTCACTGAAAAATTACCTTCAAAGCTCTCCACTTCATAAATGGAACATACGAAGGAGAGACACTATCAGGGAAACCTTCTGGAACCACATAGGATCTTAAAAATGACATCAAATCCTGCACCAAAAGCAAAGAAATAAAAGTCAACAGATGCGCCACATCACAAAGTCTCCATTCTAGTGCGTTTAATAATTATAGCACACCAAACATCCATTCTTTCCATCAAATTTTCTTCATTAAATAGGTTCACGATTTGACTTTGATAATTATGGACCAGTATCAAGATCTAATCCTCGACATGGAAACCTAATTTTAACTAACAATGAAAACCGCTGCTTTAGTGAGATTATAGGAGCAATGAACATCATAAGTGGATATCTAGCAACATTTTTAAGTTTTATTATTTTTTGATAGGTAAGAATTCAATTTTATTGATAAAGAAAGAAAAACTTGTGCTCACGATGATGAACACAAATGGACCAAGCAAAAAGAGTACAAACAAATAAAGATTTTAATTGATCCAAAGAGCATTCAATATCCTCAAACGAACAGCAATTCCGCTCCTTCCAAACATTCCACATCAAACAACCCAGAACCAAGTTCCACACATCCAAGCCATGCTTCCCAAAACGATTCTTAATTTCTTATAAAACCAATCCTAGAGTCAATAAGTTTTTTTATTTATTTATTTTAATATATATACTTTTACAGATATAATAAGACTTGAACCAATGGCGTCCATTTTATGATGATTGCTTCTATCCATCAGGTCAAAACACCAATACCAATAAATAGGCTTGCGTCGATGAGTTTGATCATTACGGATGGATAATCAAAATCGTGTTCTATACATGCAAAACTAATTTTAACTAACAATGAAAACTACTCCATTATATAAGCATGGACATCATAATGGGATATTTAGTAACCATTCTTAATTTATAACTACAATTCATGAAGTCAGTAAGCTATATTTACATTTGGTTTAACTTTAAGCAATGATACACCGCTTAGTATTTATTAATTGAATCGAATTTTGACAAATCCACCATTGAATTACATTAGCTTTGTATATTCTTCATTCTTACAAAATTTCAAGATCAAATATCAAATATCAATAGATATTTGATCAATCAATTGTTTAAATTCAAGTTTTTACAGTTTATGCATCGAATGGTAAATAATATTTGATTGTCATAATATAGAAGCGAACCTCATGAGGAGGTTGAGGAGTGTTCAGAGTGAGGGCGCGAATGGAGGCTTTGTTGAAGGTTCCAGAGAGTGCGTCTTTTTCTGCCACGTAGTTCCATCTGCGGCCGTCGATTTCCTCAGAGCAAATCAACCTCAAGCTCGAATTCACATACTCCTCCTCCACCAGACCTAGACTCGACCTCCGATTCTCCGCCGAGTCAACTAAAGAAAGCGGCGGTGGTGGCTCTGGCTCTGTTGAATTTGAATTAGAAGAAGCGAGATTCGCGCTTATACGCAGCGTTTCGCGGACGAGGAGAGTCTGCGCCGTTGAGTTCGTTTGGGATTGCTTCAATTTGATCGGAGGAGGAGTAGTCGCCATTGTAAAATGAGTCTGTGTCAGTGTGTGTATGTGTTTTTGGTTTATTGGTAGTTTACACGGTTTGATTTGAAGGAAATGAGAGAAACAGAAAGAGGCATTGTTTGTAACGGTTTGATTTGTGTTTCGTTCATGGTTTTAAAAACCGAACCGGTCATCGAACCGTTTTTTTTTTAATTTCCGGTTCAACCCCGGTTTTTGACCGGTTTTTGGCCGGTTTTCCGGTTGTTGACCGGTTATTGACCGGTTTTGAGGCTTTTAACCGGACCGGATTGGCTCCCGGTTCCCGGTTGAACCGGTCGGACCGGCCGGTCCGGTCCGGTTTTTAAAACAATGGTTTCGTTACTACACTTTCACTTCACCTGGGCCACCGGACACGTTAAGACTTAAGATTAAGATACGGACACGTGTCATTTAAACCGTGGGTTAATTTTACATTAAAAAATGAGTGTGAATTAAAGAGGTTTAAAGTCTGTGCTGTGTATCCAAGAATTAGGCCATTTTAGATATACACCACTATCAATTTCTTTAAGGCCTTCTACCCTCCTCCGTGTGTGTATTCTCAAAAGTTAATAGCATTTAAATCTGTGTTTTTTAAAATATATATATATATATATATATATATATATATATATATTACAATAAAAAAAAGCTATTTTTATCTCTCCAAAAAAAAAAGCTATTTTTATCTATTTTAACAACTAATTTTACAATATACACAAAATCTCAATTTTTATTTTAATATATAACTCATTAAAATAATATAAACTATCTCATCAAATAACATAAACAACTTATTTCTCTCTTCGTATCACAAAAAAAAAAAATTATTTCTCTCCCATCTCACTCTCTCTTCCTCTATATATCAAACCCACACATCCAACAACCACCACCAAATCTAACAATCCCACCACCGCCAGCAACCACCTATTAAAACTCAGCCAAACCACCAAAACCCAACCATCACCACTACCACTAAAACACCACCGAATCAAACTATATAGGGAAGTACCACTTTTTATGAAACTCGAGTTCCTAGGAGTTTTGCCACCGTGGCACTACTGAGGTGGAAATTGGGCCATTAAAAAAAATTATGCGGTACTCGAGCATGGCAAACTCGAGTACCATGCAACACAATACTCGAGTATACCAGGCTCGAGTACCATTTTATAATAAAATGCTGTTTTTTTTATTTATTTCTAAGGTACTCGAGCTCACCAAACTCGAGTACCTTGTAAGGAACTCGAGTTCCTTATAACTTTTTTTTTTTTTTTTGGGATTATTGACAAATAAACATAAACATAAAAATAAGTAGCTTTTCTTATGTTTTTATTTATTTAAATAGAAGCATTATAAAATATAGAGATTTTAATTTCAAAATATGAATTTAATTTCTACATTAAGTAAAATTGTTCACTGTTTTCTCATAAAATTTTTCCCGGAGGCGTTGCCCTCGGACCCCCAAGAGGCTTGTCCATAAGCGCTCTGGCTTGGGCCTATCAACCCAAGCCTCCACTCCATGAACTAAGCCTCAGAAAATCTCCCATTAAAAACCACACAATATTATTCGAGTCAGGTCGAGTTGTCAACATGAATTAAATGATACCCTTAAAGTGTGGATGAAATGTTTTGTAATGCTTAAATTTATAAAAGATACTAGTGAAAGTTCCATGCATTGCATGGCTTTAATCCTGAATTTTCTTTATATATTTTTTTGAGAAATTATAACTAAATGAGTTATTATTACATAATTTTAGAATTATTTTCTACTAAATGAATGATTATTATAATATAACATGCATAATTTTGTATATTTGTCCTTATATATAATATCTTTAATTAAGATTATCAATAAAAACCTTTCTAATTTTTTTTTTATAACTTCTTATTTATTAATGAAAGAGATGATTTGAACTCAAGCAATTAAATCTTTTATAATACTTGTATATTATTGTTACTTGCATATGCGTAAGTTACAACTAAAAAAAAACCACAATCTATTAGTTCTATTAAGGTGAGTTTGGTTCAGCTTTTTCAAACAGTTCTTTTGGAAAAAGTGGAAGTTTTAAAAAGTAAAATATGAAACTGAGTTTTTTTTTATTTATTTATTTATTTAAAGTAGCATGTTTGGTAAAAACTATCAAAAAATGCTTTTTGACAAAGTTGAGTGTTTGGCTAATACTTATAAAAGTGGCGGTTTGAGTTGTAAACTACCAAAAAAGACAAGATATATATAAATATATATGTTTTAATTACCTCTTTTAATGCAAGTTATGGACACAATATTTTTTCAAAAATTTCACAATAAAGTCTGCATGACAAGTTGTTAATGGTAGGGAAAAATATAATGTCACTAATAGGTCCAAATGAGAATTAATAACAACTTACTTTGTAAACTTTATAACGAGTTGTTCACTCTCTTTTCTGTGTAAATTATTTTTTGTTCACTATTTAAAAAATTGTTCACTGTTTTCTCATAAAACACCTAGTAAAATCGTGATTTCTAAATTTAAAAGCCAAATCTGAATGCTTTTTCATGTTTGAATTTCACAATAATGGAATCTCTTTTTCTGCATTGATAAAATATGTTTCTACATTAATAAAATTTCCTCTCTGCACATCATGTTTACTGTATATTCGAATCTGCTTACTGCATTCATAAAATCTGTTTTCTGCATAAACTATTTCTAGTATTCTACATAAAATTATTTTATGTTCAGCATTATTTAAAAAATTGTTTACTCTCTTTTTTGCGTAAATTATTTAATAATGTGTTAAAGCTAACAAAATAACAAATACCTGAATATAAAACAGCTTCCTAGAGGGTAGTTGTCAATAATGATCATTCACCAGAATGTTATTGATATTACTCTGTTTATTCAAAATCAAGAACCCAAACAAAGAATTGTCATTTTGTAGTTTATATAAAGGCAGAAATCATTAGAATGAACAAACAAATGTGAATCATATCTAGAATGAAATTTGTATGCAAAGGGAAAAGAGAATGAAACACAAAACAAGATAATCACCTAAGCCATGGACTCATTGTACTTGTTCCTAAGGTTCTGAACCAATTCAAATTCACATCAACATTGACTACCACAGTTACATAATTTCTTGATTCAGGACAGCCATTGCATCTTTAATGGCTTGGGTAGAACCACCGAAGATGGCATCCATGATAGATCACTATTCACCAGCACGCGTGAATAGCTTCTAAACAAATCAAGACAGTCCAGACAAATACAGACAGATGTTCAAAAGTTACTACTATTTACTAGCATGCGTAAAAAGAGATCTAATAGATTCCCGAGATCTGAAAGATTCCCAGACAGATGCAGACAGACTATTACTCATCAGTACTAATTTCCATACCACCGACAGATTAACTTAAGTTAAATTTACCTACTCAGGTTACTTTACCATGGTTCATTTCACCTATAAAAGAGACGGACTACGAAGACAGAAGACAAGTTTCTAAGTTTCTAAGTTTCTAAGATTCTAAGCTTTTAAGTTCCAAGTTTTAGAAAGCCTTTTGTAATAGCCTTCCTTAATATGCCAATATACACGTACGAGAGTCTTGGAAGCGTCGGGCACATCATGGTCGGCAAACCTCCAAAACTAAGTACAGGAAAATCGTGTTTTCTAAATTTAAAAGCCAAATCTAAATGCTTTTTCATGTTTGAATTTCACAATAATCGAATCTATTTTTCTGCATTGATAAAATCTGTTTCTACATTAATATTATATGCTCTCTGCACATCATGTTTACTGCATATTCAAATCTGCTTACTATATTCATAAAATCTATTTTCTGCATTAATTAAAACTATTTATTGTTTTCTCATAAAAATTGTTCACTATTTTCTGCATAAACTGTTTCTAGGATTTTGCATAAAATTGATCATCATGGCTACTCTTATACCACTACTCAGCAAGAGCACAAAGGTGTACAAAAAAAAGTTTGTTTTATTATATATGCTTTAAATTTTAAAGATCATTTTCTTATAAAACATTGTAAAAGGACTTTACAAAAGGACATTGACAGAAAGGCTTTGGAATTATATCTTTTTAGCTTGAGTTAAATTTCCATACCATTAGTACTCATTAGTACTAATTTCCAAACAGACGCAGACAGACTACTACTCATTAGTACTAATTTCCATACCACGGACAGATTAACTTGAGTTAAATTTACCTACTTTATCATGGTTCATTTCACCTATAAAAGACGAACTACAAAGACAGAATACAAGTTTCTAAATTTCTAAGATTCTAAGCATTTACGTTCCAAGTTTTAGAAAGCCTTTTGTAATAGCCTTCCCTCTCCCTCAAAAAGACTTTTGTACTCTCTCCCCCTCAAAAAGATTTTATGAATGCAGTAAGCAGATTTGAATATGCAGTAAACATGATGTGCAGAGAGCAAATTATATTAATGTAGAAACAGATTTTATCAATGCAGAAAAATAGATTCGATTATTGTGAAATTCAAACAAGAAAAAGCATTTAGATTTGGCATTTAAATTTAGAAAACACGATTTCACTGGGTGTTTTATGAGAAAGCAGTGAACAATTTTTTAAATAGTGAATAAAAAATAATTTATGCAGAAAAGAGAGTGAACAATTTTTTAAATAATGCTGAACATAAAATAATTTTATGTAGAATGCTAGAAATAGTTTATGCAGAAAACAGTGAACAATATTTATGAGAAAACAATGAACAATTTTCTGCATAAACTGTTTTTAGCATTGGCACGGTTATTGCACTTAAATGGTTTTTGTGTTTTTTTAAATATGTAACCATATGAATAATGGACAAACTCCATGAAAGAAAAATGAATGATTCGTATAAATCACCTAATGGTAAATGCCTCGAATAATTCGAATTTGTAAAAAAGTTCAAATTAGTTGAATGTAGAAATTCGGGAAAAATCGATGGAAAATTAATGAACGTATCAAATCATGAAGGTGTACATAAGATGTACAGATAGTCTAGACTTGTTGAGAAATTTGACTTCGTTGAAAGTACAAAATAATGAAAATTCAATGGAAAAGTATGTACGTTAGATGTACAGATCGTATGAATTTGTTTAAAAATTTGAATTCGTTGAATGTACAAAACCGTGAAAACTCAAGGAAAAATTGTGTATATTAGATGTACAGATAGTACGAATTTGTTGAAAAATTCGAATTTGTTGAGTGTGTAAAATCGTGAAAATTCAAATGAAAATTGAAGAACATACCAAATTGAGTAAACTTAATGGAAAATTAATTACATTAGATGTACAGATCGTCCAAATTTGAAGTCGTCAAATGTACAAAATTGTGAAAATTCAATTTAAAACTATGTACTAATGTACTAATCATCCTGATTTGATGAAAATTTCAAAATTGTTGAACGTACAAAATCATGAAATCTTAATGGAAAATCGAAATTGTTGAACGTACCAAGTCGTGAAAATTCAATGGAAAGTTGTGTACATTGGATGTACAAATATTCCGGACTTGTTGAGAAATTTGATTTCGTTGAAAATACAAAATCGTGAAAATTCATTTAGTTATTGTGTACATTAGATGTACAGATCATTCGAATTTGTTAAAAACAAAATTTAGATGTACAGATCGTTCGAATTTGTAAAAAACAAAATTTAAATGTACAGATCGTTCGAATTTGATTTCGTTGATTGTATAAAATCTTGAAAGTACAAAATAAAATTGTGTAAATTAGATATACAGATAGTCTGAATTTGTTGAAAAGTTTGAATTCGTTAAATGTACAAAATCGTGAAAATTAAATGGAAAACTGTGTACTAATGTATTGATCATCCGAATTTGTTGAAAAATTCGAAATCGTTGAATGAAGAAAATCGTGTAAACTCAATGGAAAATCAAAGAACGTACCAAATTGTTGAGCAGCACATGCAGCATTGCGAACATCAGTGTAGTAATGGTGGACAGCTCACCCCCAAAATTGATGTATAAACTTTCCAGGGATGCTCTGCATCCTTGAAAACGGTGCATTACAAAGGGTTGCATATCTGTGTATTCACGTGGCAAGTCCTTACTTTAGGAGCCATATGGTTTTTTTGTGAAAGAGTGGTTGGTCTGTGTGGTTTGGATGAGTCTGTATGTATTGAATTTATTAAATTTTGCTACAAGTAATGTACAATAAATCTAATTTGGGTGATAAGTGTTATGTGTGTAACATTTCAAATTAAACAAATATTGGAAACATCAACATATCTAACTAGAGGCATTTCATTTCCTAAGGTGTGTTCCTACATTACAAAGCAGAGGACATTGTCCAACCAAAGCACAAGAATCATATGTAGCAACAAAGAATAGCAGGGAAAAAATGACACAATGATTTCATATAAACTTAGCCAAAACTAATGAACAGTTAATCTTTAGATTTGTAAAAGTTGAATGTACATAATCATCAGTTGTCTTATATATAGTTAGAAAATAATTCTAAAATTATGTAATAATAACTCATTTAGTTATAATTTCTCAAAAATATATATAAAGAAAATTCAGAATTAAAGCCATGCAACGCATGGAACTTTCACTAGTATCTTTTATAAATTTAAGCATTATAAAACATTTCATCCACACTTTAAGGGTATCATTTAATTCATGTTGACGACCCGACCCGACTCGAATAATATTGTGTGGTTTTTAATGGGAAAATTTTATGAGAAAACAGTGAACAGTTTTACTTAATGTAGAAATTAAATTCATATTTTGAAATTAAAATCTCTATATTTTACAATGCTTCTATTTAAATAAATAAAAACATAAGAAAAGCTACTTATTTTTATGTTTATGTTTATTTGTCAATAATCCCAAAAAAAAAAAAAAAAAAAAAGTTATAAGGAACTCGAGTTCCTTACAAGGTACTTGAGCTTGGTGAGCTCGAGTACCTTAGAAATAAAAAAATAAAAAAATAAAAAAAACAGCATTTTATTATAAAATGGTACTCGAGCCTGGTATACTCGAGTATTGTGTTGCATGGTACTCGAGTTTACCATGCTCGAGTACCACATAATTTTTTTTAATGGCCCAATTTCGACCTCAGCAGTGCCACGGTGACAAAACTCCTAGGAACTCGAGTTCCATAAAAAGTGGTATTTCCCTATATAGTTCTGAAACAGTGTTTTTTTACAAAATATTTCAAAAATTTATGGTATTGGCCATTTTGGCCTCAAAAGTTCTATTAGACTTATTACGTGTTTCAAGGTTAAATCATTATAAGAATTTTCTTCTGCTAGTACAAAATCTAACGTAAACTGTTGGCATGAATATTTAGATATCATCTTCATCATATGGTTCAAAAGAAAATATTTATTGTAGGATTAAGGGCCCAAATTATATATTGGGCCTTGGGCCTTGTTTGAGAGCGTGTGTGGTCCGAGGAGGAACAAATGGTAAAGAACGGTTCAGGCTCAGGATTCAATAAGCAAAATACAAATGGGAAGGTTGTCCGAGGAGGAATATCTCCTCGGATACGATAAATACAGCTCAAATATGTATTCCAATGATCAGAGTGACCTTCCATGAAACTCCAGTGATAGGGACATGCATCATGAACATACGAGAATGAGGGGAACCCAAAAATATCTAAAGGAAAGCTGCTACCACCGCATTGAATGCACTGCAGCTACTTTTCTGGCCGCATTTATGTGGAAAAGATCTCTGAATAGTGTTGTCTTGGCTACCACAACTCACAGAAAGCCAAAGAGGGTGTCTGATGAGATAGGTACTCAGATAAGGGTTCAGATGACCAACAAGTGTAGGATCAAGATGGTCTAAAATAAGCTATATAATGTAAGAGACCCTCCATGAGGAAGAGATCGGAAAAATAGAGAAAGAATACTTGTACCCAACTGTTATTGATTTGTATGACAAAATACCTCTTCGGACAGTGAATTCATTCAGCTTTATTTTCCTTGTTCTTGCTTGATCATCTTTTAAATCCATACTAGCCGTTGTCAAATTCATTAGGGCCTAGTTCTTCGACCCACTCTCTACAAATTTATTGTATTGGGCTCACTGGGCCAAGATCTCGTACATCTTGGGCTTGGGCTGTAAAACGTGTCCTTACATTTATCAAAAAAAGAAAATATTTAGATCTTTAAAAACAAAAACACACAATTGGATAGGGTATTTTATTAATAATGAAGGATAGATAAGCATCTAGGCATCTAGCATAAGATATTTATTTCTGGAGAGAGAGAGAGAGAGAGAGAGAGAGAGAGAGAGAGAGAGAGAGAGAGAGAGATTTCTATCTCTGTGGCTTGAATTTTTTTTTTTTTTTTTTTTTTTTTAACTTTACATTTCGGTTAGCTTTGTTGCTAACTTTGGCTTGGTTTTGTGATTTGGCTCCGAAGTATTGTGTATTTTACTTTGTTAAGGATTTTGATCATTTTCAATTTACACCTTAACTTTGTGAAAGATAAACATACAAGTATACAACTAACTCATTGTAAAACTGTTAAGCCATAGCTTTTGTAAATTGAGAGAGAGTTATTTTAATTGGGTTTTATGAGAGCCTTTGTATCATTGTTGTAATTCCCTACTTTAATTCCATTAATGGATGTAATTGCACAGCAGTGAAAGGGGACAATAAGATGCTCCAAACGTGAATCAATTTTATTTTTTTTAATGATAATTTGATAATTACAATAAAAAATGAGAATTTGAACATTGATGTTTTTGTCAAAAATACTAAGAAGTGTTAGTTAAAATACAATTAATGCTCTCTCCGCTAATTGTGTATCACTCGAAGCCAGAGCTAGGAACTCCTTTAATGAATAAAAGTATGAACCAAGTATGAGGAAAAAAAAGAATTGACTATGAAAGAAAATTAAAAGTAACATTCGTGATCAGTTTTCAGTCTCTTTAGAAATTGTTTCTAATTAACGCAACATAAGTAATCAATTCGTCTGTGGATTTTAGAGCTAAAGATCATATCCTTGATTATTTCCTCACCACAAAATAATAAACTGTAAAACAGATCAAATTATTTAGCATTAATATCACATTATATTATATATTACTTCACAAAACTTGTCTAACTTCACTTTACCAAAAGGCTTATGAAGGCACACTTAATGTACATCACTATTATGTCTTCTACTTCTTACTATCAGAAACAAGCAACACTTTAAGTTCCTATCTTTGCCTTTATGATCCATATAAAAACAAAAAACAAAAAACAAAAAAAAACAAAACAAAAAAAAAAAGAAAGATAACCTATTTTATGTAGGTAAGGACTTCACTTCCAACAGCAAAATTGTGAGCCTAAACCTACTCATGATTTTTGTTTAACTCAATGCCAAGGCTCATGGTTATTGATGGGTGGTTTACGGCGACCCATTCCCTGATAATCCTTATGCATCAGGTTCACAATCTCTTTGGTTGCCTGAAGAAGCCATCGGGCTTCATGATCTCTCTGAGAAGTATGGTACGTTTCTAGAGAGGCTGGCTTATTGTCAGACCTTGAGGAACTCTCCAAGCTGGCTTTGGTTGAAGCTGCCTTGGAATCTTGAGAGTTTTGAGGTTGAGCCGGCTTACTCCTAGGAATTCTGAAGCTTGCAGACTTCGATGACTTTGGCTCCAACTTGTTCAAATTGTTCTGATGGGAAAATGAACTAAATTAGTGTCAAATTGGAATATTTAAACTGATACTATATGACATTAGAAGAGTTTGTCTTGGGGTTAATGCATGTGAAGTCGACATGACATGTCCTAAAATTATTATATATCATTATCGTGTCCTGTCCTGCTTAATGTACTAGAGTATTGGACGGAACCTTTGTAACAATGTTGTCCAACTTCTATAAATTGTTGATATTTGCAAGGAATTGATTATAACATAAAAGTTGTTCCTAAAAAGTATCTCAAGATGCATCAAATTAAGCTTATATACGTTACGTAATTTCTGCACATTTTCATTTTACATTTTTTTTTTTTTTTTTGAAAAAAAGAATCTAAAATTGCATATTAATTTGAGTACATGTTTTTGTGAAGTGAGAGAGAGAGAGAGACCTGAACATTCACTTTATATTGAGAGCAGTCAAGAGGCTTCTTTGAGGCGTCACTGTCCTTTCCTGCAGTCACGGAACAAATATTCATAACAAACCATGAAATTTAGCTTCTTTGCTCACAACCAAGACATCGCAAAATTTAGTTTCAATATTGTTAGAGCAATATAATTTCCTTTGTAAGATTGTAGAATATTAAATTGTAATTCACATAAACTGGAACACCTTACTATATATAAGCATCAAAATAACATTCCTTCCAACAACAAAATTTTTCGATTATGTACATACAAGTATGGTATCCACAGATATGTTCACCATGACATCTATCAAGGCTAAAGGCAAAGAAAGGAATCTCAAAAGGGTTTTCAACGCTAGCTATTCAATTATGTGTTGGAGAGTGGTGTTTAGGCCCTTGATAATCAGCATTGAAAGCTACAAAACCAGCCACTCTGTATTTCTTAGGAGTTTTATTACTATCTCCCAGTTTACATTTTACTTTAAAATCCCCCTTCACTTCATGGTCAGAGTTTCCATCGAAATGGGTTGCACCTGAAATCTCTGAAGTAGTGACATCTTGCTTCTCAATCTCTTTGCTCATCAGCACCTTGTGGACTGCCATTTTCCTTCCTCCAAGCCCTATTTTCTTCAAACCAGCAGTGTTAACACCATCCAGAAGTCCCTGTAATTCAAACTCTTATACACTTTAGTTAATCAATTTTTACTAAGGAGAATACATATATATTATGCTAGCTATAACAGGCCTAAAATAACAAACCTATACCTTTTGAACCCCAAAATTTTTTCTTGTAGCCTCAAGCCCTTCTTCACCTACAAATTGAGGTTAAAAGTTAAAACAAAAAATCATCTCAAAACTTTGGTATATAATTTTTAATAATTTTCAACAAAACTAATGGAGAAGAAAGCACTCTTGACTTTACCTGGATGAGAGTATGCAGAAGAGTTCCTAAGGGCATGCATGACAAAGAGAAGCCCTAGTAAAAAACTCGTAAACCTTGTGTGCACCATATTTGTGTGTTTCTTCTTTTTTTCTTAGTTGTGAATGTATGTTGTTCAACAACAGAAAGAGAGGACACTTAGAAAACATAAGTGTAGGTTTTATAGAGATTTCAAAGCTAGCTAGGGTTCCTACACCTGGTCACATAAAATATTAGTACATAGCCCCTGGGTATGCGCAAAGCCTGGGGAAGCTCAATGTAAACAAATAATTAAATTAATGGATACACTTAATTAACAGAAAAGAAAGACAAAAACAGTGGTCTAACTTCAGGTTTGAAAGTGGTTTTTAGTAGTATAAGAAAATGGTATGTACAGTACAATGTTTTTTCAAGTATTGGTGTCATATCCAAGATTGTTACATCTACTTTTTCTAATCTAAGATTAATAGTTGAAATGAAATCAATTGTATTAGTTAGTCAAATGGTTTTTCAGGGTGTCTGTGGAATTGGTTAAATAAATGGTAATATGGCTTTTGGATGGAAGGAATGGATGAAATTGCTTTGCACTTATCTTCTGCCATGCATGCAACGTGGATGATAATATGGTGGACCAAATCTTTTAAAGGGTTTTCAGTTTAGAATATATGTATTGGAGCTTTCTGGAATAGGAAAAAAAAATTAATTAGGTGCAGAGCCACGAATTAATTAAGAATGCAGCATGGTGAAGACGTGAGAGGTCTTACTCAATTTTCTAATCAACTACGAACTACTTCAAATTGCAGGCTTGGTGGCTTACTCTAATTGGCACTTTCATGTTCAAGAGAGAGTAATTTTAATAAAAATTAAAGGAAATCTCACTTAGGTTATGGCATAAAATGTTCACATTCTATTTTTGTTTGATGAGAAAATCAATGACAACTTATAAGATTATGAAAAATGTTATGTCAATAGCAATACTGTTTTTCCCCCCTCTTTTAGGAACTCTTCTGCATACTCTCATACTTTTAAACTGTTTTCTTTCCTCAAAAATCAAATGTGTTCATTTGTCTCATACTTTTTCTCAAGCCAAGTTTTTTATTTATACAAATGGTTTTAGAATTATTTTGTTTTTGACTAATTTTGATTGAGACTAAATTGGTAAGACCAACTCGAACTGCTAATAGTTGAGTCACTATGTTGGTATTACTGTCTAGTCTTCAAAGAGTTATAAAACGTGTTTTCAAGCTCAACTAACTTCCTTTAAAGTAATTACACTACTGCAACACACCTTGATAATTAATAGAGTCAATCCTGGCAAAGATCTAAGTCAGGAGATTCGGTCCACAGTGTGAATATATATTAGGCGTGAGTAAAAGAATGTGATAGCTCTGGCAGATTATTCTCCCATTGGATACCCTATTTCTGTGGAACACTGTCGAAAAACAAACGAATGGGATTGCTGATATGGTCTACTAAGGGATCTTTTTTATATGTATAAAATCAAATTTTAATTCGTAGGTTATAGTCCATGCTAATTAATTACTTTTTATTATCAAGTCAAAACAGTGGAAGAGCCAGAATTTTAGTTTGGGGGGGGGGCAAGATTAAAAGATAGTATTAAAAAAAAAATACATTAATCGATTATAGTAACAAAATAAATAAACAATTGTAAACAAATTTAATAAAAAGTAAATGTTGCATATTGTTAAAAAAATATATTAAATGGCATTTCACTGTTTATTTATGGGACAAGTCATTTATGAGATATGAACAAGAAAGACAAATGCCAAGAATAATGTAATAGGTAAAAAATAAGGGATATGTTATGTATACAACATTTTCTTAACGGTTTCTCAAAAAAAAAAAAAAAAGAAGCTAATTTTAGTGGTAAGTTCAAATTAAAACCAATTACATCTTACATATATAATTTGATATAAAAATATTTTAAATATAGCACTTATTTATATTTTTATCATTTTTTTTTTTCAGGAAAACTTTTTTCCTTACTTTCCAGTTTGCTTCTTTAAGGGTGGAGTGGACCAGCTTTTTCTCTTTTTCATGTCAAAAGGGTGGGTCAAAGTGTCAAGCACCTCCCCCCCCCCCCCCAAAAAAAACAAAACTAGTAGTTTGGGGAATTTTTTTACAAAGTCCCGCGGGGGGGGGGCAATTGTCCCCCCTCGCCCCATGCTGGCTCCGCCAGTGAGTCAAAATATCAATTAATTTTTTATATAAATGAAATTTAAACCCCAAATATTTTATTTGACTACAAAAGTTTTTACTAACTGAACTAACGGTAAAATATACATATATATACCTTCTTTTGGTTTGATACAATTTTACAAATACGGCATCCTGAGTTTTCAATTTTTTCTAACCCTACATTTTCATTTTATAGTAGCATATTTTATTAATAATTATTATAAGTAATTATTTATATTCACTCTCATTCGAATGATTAATGAAAATTAATCAAGAATAATGAAAAGCTAGGTTTATGGTTAAAGAAAGAGGGAGATGGGGTCACTTGCATGATTGCATCCCATATAGAAATGATTAATAGAACAACATAACAAAGAGGATTAGGAAATTTGAATCCGGATTTCATCCCAATATGAATCCGGATTTCTCTGTTTTTTTTTTTTCCCAAGAAAGTAAATTCAGATGTTCAACACCCAAATTTATTGAACATCCATCTTCACATTGGGATGAGAAAAGAAATTAATTAATTTTAATCCAGATATTCAACATCCAAATTCCACATGACTCCACTTTTACAAGAATGTGTAGAATCCAGATTTTGGAGAGCTGAATTCCATCTCACATTTATAATTTGTTCTCTTCAAATCACAAAATCTTAATTTCTATGAACAATTAATTATATCGTTTATGAAAATTAGTTCTGTCCAGTAAAAAACAGTAAAACACCACATGATGTTAGGAGGGGCAATGCTATATTTGATAATAAAAAATTCCTAAGATATGTGGATTAGAAATTTAGAAAGCTTGAATATCACCTCAAATTCCTAGCCTTATGTATGAGGAGAGAAGAGTGTTAAGAACAGGGTAGTTTCATGGAAATTTCCTGAAAATTCTCAAGACTGCTCATGTTATATATTATGGCAGCGATGCCTTTGTTCTGATCTTGTCATAGGAACATAAAGCATAAAGGTATGTTATTCTCTGGTAATAATTCCGTTTTCAAAGCCAAGTAAAAGCCAAAAGGCCACAGTATAGATTTGTTGATATATTTTATAAAGGGATCACTTCTACACTTCCAAGTATAAAATAAATTTATTAGCAATGTTACACTGCTTTCATTGTAGTTTTCTTCATCAAATTAAATAAATTTATTAACAAAGTCCTCCATCCTTGTGTGGTGTCTCTGTGTGTGTGTGTTGTTTCTTAGAGGTGAAGTGATTTTGTGAAGAAGTAGGTAAAACTTCGTTTTTGTTTATTGACTAGAGTCTAGAGATATACATAGTCCTGATTATTCTACAACATATGCATTTAATACCCTCCAATAACTATTATTCAATAATTATTAGTGTACTTTATTTTATATTTTTTATAAGTTAGTGAGTCACCTTAAGGGCAGAGGTTGGTGACCAGCCCCAAGACAAAATGGCTTTAAGTAATGCTCAAAAGGCTGTAATTTCCGTAGTCGTTGAAAATAAGAACAATATAGGTTATAACTAAAAAGATCCTTTCACAAGCGACAAATTAAGCTAGAATATTCTTCTATTGATATGGTTAGACATTTTTTTTTAAAGAGAAAAGTTAATGAATGTTTTAAGACTAAGAGTCTAAGAGCATTGGTTTATAAACTATTTTTAGAAATATTTTAAAGAAAATAATAAAGTAATTAATTTTTTTAACGGCATTTTATATTTCCAATAAAAATGATATCAAAACTTTTTTAAAATAATTTATTAACAATTACGTAAGAACACTCGTTAACATGTCCATTATATATATACCCCCCACACATATATATATATATATATATATATATATATATATATATATAAACGCTGCAAAATTTTAACTTATAGTATTTATTTCTTTTTTTCTTTTTCTTTTTTGAGAAACTAGTATCTATTCCATGATGATTGCTTTTCAAGTCTAAGACACTAATTAATTTTTAGCGTAAATAAGATACAAACTCATAAAAAACTTTCAATTGAAGTAAATAAAACCTACAATATTGTTGGTTAGACTTTGATAGGACGAGGCGAAGAATTGAAGGGCATAATTATAATTGGGGAAGAGAGGCATGAGCATCAAATTAAGAGCCTTTGGACCATTAGCTCCTTGGCAAGTGATTATGCATAGATTTACTAAATCATATCACCTTGTAAACAATGAATGAGCATATATATATATTATTAAACTAAAGTTGAGTGTTAGAGAGAGTTTTTAGAACACGAGGGCGTGACATCCAACTTGAGATGCTTGTGGTTGCACCTTGATAACAGTAACTCAGTCGGTTCGACAGGTCATGAGGTGAAAAAAGGAGCTAAAATTAACCGACAACTTTAGCTCAGGTTCATAGTTGTCTTGGTCTGATTTACTACATGAAAGCACACTCATTT
Source organism: Quercus tomentella (assembly GCA_028535165.1). Lineage (NCBI taxonomy): Eukaryota > Viridiplantae > Streptophyta > Magnoliopsida > Fagales > Fagaceae > Quercus > Quercus tomentella. The sequence continues at coordinate 60,994,071 of JAPQVY010000155.1, read as the reverse complement.
TCTTGGAAAGTTCATCTTTGTTACTCTTTGTAAAATATGCTCTAATCACAAAATCTTTAAAAGCCTCTCTCTGTGTCTCTCTTTTGAAGTACTTTCGGCTATGGTGAAAATTTTCTTTTTCTTTTTTTGGTTCAAATGCCATATCAAACTACTTAACATAGAATTCATGTAACGTACGATATCTCCTATTGGGCAATACAGGCAGATAAATAGACTTGTGTAGTTTCTAAAACCACCTCCATAAAAAAAATAAAAAATAAAAAAGTTAACAAAAGTTCTCCCCACATATATATATATATATATATATATATATGAGAGAGAGTAGTATTTATTGCACACATCTTAATATGCACACACAACTAAAAAAGCAACTGAAATCATGATTTGAAGTAACAATTTCAATTCATGATTTCAGTTGCTTTTTTTGGAAGTAATGTTTGAAGGAGATTTAGACACTGTAACACGAAGTCTCAACTCGGGATCACCATGCATGGCTCCCTTTGGACACATCATTGAGGACTCACGCTCCATAGCTTCCTCTCTTAGATACCATTCCTTTAGTCATGTGAAGCGAAGTGGTAACTGTGTAGCTGATAAACTGGCCAAATTGGCAAAGTACTATTATGGCACTCAGTCTCAGATATGGATGGAAGACATCCACAAAGAGGCCCACAACCTTGTATTGTTTGACAAAAGTTTGGTTATGTGAATAAACTCATAGTATTCTTTCTAAAAAAAAAAAGAAAGAAGAAGTAACAATTTCAAAGTTGGAAGTTACTATTTTAGACTTTTAGTTGTGTGTAAAAATGTATGCTTTATTAGTTGCTTTTTTAGTTGTGTGTAAAAATGTATGCATAAAGTATTAGCATTAGGGTACGTTTGGTATACTGTAATAGCTCATGTAATGGAATAATTATTCATGTGTAATAGCAATTCGGTCATTTGACTGCATCTTTATTATATGGATTAGTTATTACATTGCAATAACTATTCTTTAAATTGAAGAATAGTTATTCCTCTTTAAAATGGATGTAATAGCTATTCCTTAGTGCATAAATAGGTTTTAAAATTAATATATTTCTAAAAATATATAGTTTATTTATACATCATCTTTTACAAACTTTCCATATGTAACAACCAAACTTATGAATAGTAACAATTATTCCATTACAATGTCTTCTATTCTCAATAATAAAGATTACTATTCCTAATGTAATCTACATTTCAATATACCAAATGTACCCTTAGGGGTGTAAACCCCCCTCTCCCCTCTTTGTTGCTATTTTACCAACCAACGCTCCAAAAATCAAGTTTATCCAAGTATGTATTGCTATTTTTTTGTAGCAACCATGAATAGTGAGTTCTCAAATATACAACATACTATTCATGAGTTGTAAACATAAAAATATATTATTGGAGAGAGAGAGACAAAGAGGAAGAGAGGAAAGAGAAATGGAAGAGAAGAGAGAGAAACAAAAATTTTATATTATTTTATTTTGTAATTTATATTATTTTATTGGGTTGTATATAAAAATAAAAATTGAGATATTGAATGTATTGATAAATGGGTTGATAAAATAAATAAAGTAATGTTTAAGAATGTAAAATAGGTCTTCTTTCTTTTCTTTTCTTTTCTTTTCTTTTCTTTTTTTTTTTTTTTTTTTTTTTTTACCATCCTGAAATGTGAATGCTCAACAAAATATAAATATTAGAAAGTCAGGAGCTGCAAAAGTAAACAAGTAACTCATTACAATTCATCCAAAAAGAAAGATTAACAAATCCTTGTTTTTTCTTTGGTGGTTAATTTCCAACGCGTCTTCCCCCCATACAAGAATAGGAAGGTAACAAGCTAAGGATAATAAGGCAAGGGCACCCCAAAAGAGGAATTTACACATGGATACAGAAAGCATGGCCCCCATATACCGAGGCATTGTCTTTTGATTCTTTAAAATCCTGGTAGTAATCATATAATTAGTTGTATTAATCTCTCCACCAAGCACATATCATCGGTTGCCCTTATAATTGAGAAGGAAACAAACTCCTAAACATTTGTACCCCACGTACGGAGGTGAAGCTTTTTAGGTGTAGAAAGTTGAATACTGAATAGTACTTTTGTTACTATTGAAAGGGGCAGTGGTGAGACTTTTTCCTTTTCTTTTTTTTGAGAAATGCAGTGGTGAGACTTTGATTGTTCAATTTTCAAAGGAGAGAAAATCTGTTTGGCTTTTAAGGACATGTTCACATGAAATGTTGACAGATGTATGCCACCGAAATTTTTGACATGATAAATTGATAAAATAATTAAAAGCATGTTTGATATACAAAATATATGATGTTGTCAAGAAGTGCCCATTTGAGAACCCAAGGAAAAGATTCCTTATGGATAGCCTAATTCTGAAATCGTACGGCAGCAATGCCCTCAAGAAGGAAATATATTCCTGATTTAGTACAAACCTTATTCCTTGTTAAAATCATCTACTTTTTCATAATTTCAATACTTATATTACTTTTTTCAACAAATATATATATATGAAAATGTTAATAGATGCACCAAGATCATTGGTTTAAGAACTATTTTAAGAAATTTTTAATGAGAAAAGAAAAAAACAATTAATTGTTTTGACGATTTTTTTTATTTCTCATAAAGAGGTGTCAAAACTTTCCTAAAGTAGCTTATCAACAATTACCCTAAAAGCACCGTTAATATGACCCATAAAATAAAGTTAAGGGATGGGAGAGGATAAAAAGAAAGAAATTATAATGACATCTCTAAAGTTTTCTATTATTACACTCACTTTCTTTCTATTTTGAAATAAGATACACGTCTCCTCTAAATAACAAACTATTTACACTAACCATCATAGATGACTAAAAAAAGTTCTGAATTTTCTATTTTACTATTCACTTAAACTATCATCTACACCATCTCTAATAGGAAATTCGGTATTTATCAAAGTCTTTTGTGATTTTTTAAAGCATTTCAATTATTTAGAGGAGATCAGTGTAAATAGTTTATAATTTTAAGGGGGTGAATGTAATAACTAAAAACCTCAGAAGAGATTAGTGTAATTTACCTAAATAAAAACGGAGTAAATTAGTATGTTTTTAATGAACATAATGAAGTTTAGCCAAATAATTTCCAAAATGGATATTCAATTCAAGGCATTACCTACTAAACATATTCCATTCGAGTCTTCAATATATTGAGATTTTGGAAACACTTGGTAAGATATAATGCCAATAGAAACATAGGTGTCGATTGGCACCTACATCTTAATTACCATCAAATTTGAGTTTCGGCGCATCTTACCTGCTTGAAACGTAGTTTAAATGTGCATAAGGATAAAAACAAGTTCCAAAACTCCTGAGGGATAGAAATGAGGGAAAGTCCAACCCTTTACTCCATTCCCCTCTATAAAAGAAAGCACCATTGCCAAATTAAAGGATTCCTGCAACTTTTAAGCTCTTTTTTTTTTTTTTTTTTTTTTTGAGGAAAAAAATAATTATTAAAATAAAAGAGTGGAGAGGTTTTGCATAAATTTTGAGGAAAAAGACTAAGGGGGAAACATTTAGGTTACACATGCAACATCACACCTCTTAGAACTTTGAACACACATTCAGCCACATACAATCAAACATTTCAATCTCTATATCAAGCAAGCTACAATATACACCACAACATCCTATGTTTGTCAAAACGCATAACTCCCTCCACGAATCAAGCAGGAGATTCGTGGATTTGAGAGATCCAACACTTCAAAAAGTCATGTTCACTTTTAAGTTTGCCATTAAGCATTTTGTAAAAGGTAGTGCATGCAGGTATAAAAATCACAACATTTAAAAATATATCTATTTCTATATTAAAACGTGTTGATTGATGATGATAAGGGATAATAGCTATTGTGTGTGTGTGTGTGTGTGTGTGTGTGTGTGTGTGTGTGTGTGTGTGTGTGTCTCTCTCTCTCTCTCTCTCTCTCTCTCTCTATATATATATATATATACACAGACACACACATATATGCTATTGTATTTACATGATCATGTATTAGATTAGAGTATTATTTCATTCCTGTAAATGTTAGAATTAGCATTTAAGCCTATCCTACATTGTCACATGTTGACTGGATCAAGAGCATTGTCATCCATTTCTAAAAGACCAATCTACAAATCGAGCGGATGAGTGTCTGACACCTTCTCATCTTTACAACCTAGTCTTAGAATTCAAATCTATAATTTGTAGATCATTTTCATATCATATTTGCTTTTATTTTCTAAATTGTAACTAAGAAACAAAGTAATATAGACTTTTGCTTTATAGAATGTAATTAAGACCAAAGTCTTGTAATTTTTTATTTCTTTGATTGTGCAAAAGACCAAAACCTTTTTTTTTCTTTTTTTCCTTTTGATCCATTGATGTAATTCATTCAATTATCAATAAAGAGATATAAAGAATGACGTTCATTCCACAAATTTGGAGTTGTGAAGCAATATCTTATAGGTGTATGCAAGAGGACCTTAGTACACTAGTCCTTAGTTGGCATCACCCATATGATGGATGAAGTGCCAACCAACCCTATGAACTCTAGTTCGAATAGCACCTCCTCCCTCAATTAAAAAGGGTGAATGGGTAAGTTTGTAGGTTCAAAACTCGTTAAACGCGTGTGTAAATTTACCAATAAAAAAATTAATTGAATTTTCACCCACAAAAGAGAGGAACTAATCCAAGGAAAAGGTAATTAGTTATCATCAAAAAAAGAGGCAGCATTTTATATAACATTTGTTGCTTCAGATTGCACCATAATACATACCATGGACTTTTAGCCTAAGGTCACATTATAAATAAGGGTCTGTTTAGTACTTTTGTTTAAACAACAGTACACGTATTTCCACAATACTTTTCTCACTCATACGTATTTCCACAACACTTAAACAACGTTACTATAAATTTCTTACCAAACGAACCCTAAATTTCCCCAACCACAGTTGTCATGGGAACAATGAAAGAATGCTTTTCACATGTCAACTTTTTTTTTAGCTAATTTAGAAATCCTAATACCTAAACCCCACCCTGAGGCTTAAACTCGCAAGCCTATGAAAAACCCTCAAGCCCTCATGGCAAGGGGAGGTACCACTTTGTCCAACATGGGCAACGGTCATTTACAAACTTTTACAAAGCATAAAAAGGATGGAATAAGTGAGGCAATAAAATATGTAAAAAAAATGATAGAAAATGTTTCAAATTTTTATCATGTGTGTTTGGTAGAGAAAATGAATATATATATATATATATATATATAGAGAGAGAGAGAGAGAGAGGAAAAAATAGATGATAAAAAATGTGATTTGTATATATTTATTGTTATACCCTAATAAGAAGTAATTTTAATTTTAATTTTTTGAGTAAGAAAATAAGTATATCATCAAGTAACTAAGTAGAGATGAAAACATCATATTTATTATTATTTTATTTTATTACCTATCCATTCTATATAAAAATAAAATAAAATTTTGATAAGCTTAATTAAATACAATGACAAAAAAAAAACATCATTAAAAAAAAAAAAAAAAACACTCCTAATCATACTCATTGTAGATTTCTTTTTAGAAAAATAAAATGGTCTTGTAATAGGTGTCAAGAAAAACTTTTAAAAAAATTGCAATTAAAAGGAACAAAATAGTAAGTTTCATGGAAGAAACACTCTCTCCAAGTATTCTCAAGAGTATGGTCTCTTAACCCACCCCTTATACATCCGCCCTCGTTTCCTCCATATCCCATTTTCCATCATTTCCCAACCAGACGGAACATCAATGATTCGCATGCTAGTAACTCATGAAAAGTACTGCATTATATGCTTTCTTGCAATATGGTGAAAACAGAACTCATAATTAATAAGAAAGAGTGGAAAGCAATTTACAATATTTACTCAAGTAAAAAAAAAAATTGGGTAAGGCTATCTACCATAACCTCTCTTAGACACTGCAAAAGTGAAAGTTCTATGCCATGACTTGAGGGGAAAATTTGATCATACAAAGTCTAGTATAGCTTAGGGTGAGTAACTGCTCATGCTTACAGGGCTAGACAACTAATTTCCCAACAAAAGCTCGAGAAAAGCAGTAAGGATTAATTAGCTACTATCTAAACATAGGCACCTGGTTAAATAAAAAAAGCAAACTTAACTTAAAGACTGTTAGGACCTCTTCAAGCATGATATGTGCGATGTAATTTGCATGTTTGTCAAAGATTGAAACCCAACAGATGTGTACAACGATAGCTGTAACATTCTAAACCTTAACTTAGACTTTAACTCAATTGACTAACATTAAGAGAGAGAGAGAGAGGGAGAGAGAATCCTATAATATTACGAAACATATTAGAATCAACTCAAACAAAGCCATAAATCCAACTAGTTGGGTTGGCATGTAACAAAGTAGATGTAAATTAAATAGATTGTTGGGTTACTAGAAATGCACGAGTTATGATGATACTGATTGGTCCACACCCCATTGACCAAATTTGAGAAGTGCTTCTTGCATATGCTTTAATAAGCAGAACTGATAACAGAAGTATAGTGGTCAGGCATGAAACCTTTCTTTTTTTCTCTTTCTTTTTCAGTAAATTACACATGCACCTAGTGTGTTTTGAACCCATGACACTCAAACCTAGCTCAAATATCACAAAACATATTCTAGCACCCAGGTTTATCTATGGGCTCCATTAGGTACTTTTCAATTCATTCTAATGTTTTACCAACAATGGTTTACAAACTGCACAACCCTAATGGTAGGATATGAACAGCCATTTGGAGGTTGGCATGTATCTGGAAGACATGACATGGTTTCTGAGAAGTATCCCTTTCAGTACTAATGAAATAAGTGGAACAGAACACCCGACCTCTAGTTGGTATGGTAACTCCAGCTTTCCCCACGTGGGTGAATCTAGCTAGTCCCCCACCTTTACTATAGCAAAAAAAACAAAAATAATCATAATAATAAAATTATTATTATTATTATTATTAAATAAGAAATGACATTTCAAATGTATTTATCAAAAAAGAAAGAAATAACATTTCAAATTTGGAACCTAGAAAACTCTCAGCAAACAGTAACTAGAGCCAAATGAACATTCTTAAAGCAGCATTAATCTTTGCATATAGTCAGTCTCTTCTATAAACATAAACTGTAGATACTAGATATCCATAACTTCAGTACAAAAAAGTAAATAACAAAAACTTAAGACAGTTTTAAAGTATTAGTTCATCCAACTATGGCCACCATAAGAGCTCAGCCAATATCCCCACTGCCGCTAACAGTCTAACACAGAAGGATATATGATGAAGTACTTCAAAGTTCAAAAACCATTGTCATCCTATAGAAGTCCACCTTGTTTAGTATAACAACCCCCTTAAATAATTTTTTAGGGTATTGCTGAATCCAAACTTTAGTATCACGCTTTACACTGAACCACTGGAGTCAAAAAGCCCATTTGCTACAGAACTAGTGGGTAAATTCTGAAAATGACATAAGCAATGCAAAAATGTGGAGTCCTTTGTCACACGTGTGAAGGCAGCAAACTAAATATATATAGTATGAAATGGGATGAACGTAACAAAATTCATAAAGTCGGTGATCCCAGAATTGAAAGAACCAAAGTTCTGCTCATTAACAACAAATAACAAATGGCTGTCAACATAATAACCATTATAAAAGCCACAGTGCGAACAAGAAAAAAATGTGAAATTTGACCATACAAGAGCTTCTAATAGCACACAAAAGCACGTAAAAGTGGCAGCCAAAAAGACAAACAATTCACCACTTAGTAACATACTTGCAATATATAAACCAAGATGATGGCCACATAAATGAAAAAAAAAAAAAAAAAAATCATTGTATAGTAAATTAATGAGCAACATAGTATTGAGAGTCTAAGATATGTAGCTGGCATGTACAAATCAATTTTAAATATATTACAGGAGTTGGAAAAGAAAATTGCCCACTTGCGATCCTTCCCTAGATGTCACCATCCATTTACTTCCTTAACAAGCCCAGCCCTTGAGTTAAAACCATACTCGATTATTGTACATTACAAAGTTCTGGCACTATCACCCTTGAATTGTCAAAATCTTGCCAACAAAACTGGTTTCTTCAGATGCATCTTCATTACTGATATGGCATGAAAAGCTGAAAGAAATTGAATGATGAACTGACCAGCTTAGTATGAAGAACCTTCCTCTTGGTTGTGCAGAAGAAATTAGAGAAGATGCCAAACGAGGATGCTCACCCTCAAAATAAATAAAATAAAAATTAACACCACATAGCAAAATTTCCTCCTCAGTAGATAGAAGCATCAAATCTTGGCTCATAGAAACAAACTTGACTGTTGTATGACTGAAGGGCACAGCCAGCAATCCATGACCAAACCTTCTTATCCACATCATATAGAAGGCCCTTCCCTTGGTTCCAAGAAGTGAAGCAAATTAAATTGTCCTGACCAAAGCACTCAAACCTCTCAGCTGATAACCTCAACAAAGCTCGAAAATACTTTGGTGGCATCCTGCTAATCTCCACCCACATGATTTTTACATGATCCAATTCCCAAATTCTCATACTCTGAAGTGTACTATAAAGGCCAATCCTTCCAACTAGAAACAAACGCTTCTGGGTTCCAGCAACCAAATACCCATCCAACAATGACCGTGGGAACTTAGCTGGAATGTGTTCCCAGTAGCCAGTATCCAGCCGATACATCATTAGACCAAGTGGTGAAAGGGTTTCCAAGTACAATTTGGAATCACAATATGCCATCTTTGAGGAGCAAAGATTGACTGCAGGCATTACCTGGTGTAGTGACCAAATGTTGAGCTTCGAATCATATACTTCGGTGGGTAAAGATTTGTCACCATATATATCACTAGTGGCTATAACTTTAAACGATCGGTCTGTCCTATCAACAACCATTATCAGTTGCCTTTGCTGATTATAATGCATAGTCGGCAACGTCCTCCAAGTTTGTGTGAGGGGATTACAAACTAGAGTTTTGAAAGTTAGCCCATCAAGCCCAGAAAAGCAAACAAGACCACCTGAAGAACCAACCAACCAGAATGCCCATGGAGGCAGAAACATGAACGGAATCCTATACCACGTTTTCAACGGCAAGCTGAAGACCGAGCATTGTGGGGTCTGAGAGTTCCTCCAAAATGTAAGAAGACAAGGCCCATGAGATGGCACTTGCGAGTGAAATTTGAGAAAACTACTATCTTGAAGAATAGAATTCCAACGTTTACAAACAGAACGTAGACGAAAGATCATAAATGGAGGAACCCTAGCTAAAATCTCATTCAACAAGTCTTCGGGCAACATTGCCCATATACTATCTTCCATTTGAACATCAGGGTGAACTGCTTTACCAAATGTAGCAGCTGTTTCCTCATCTAACCCGCGCGGTTTGGTCTTAATAACTTTCTGCCTCGAAGGGCTAGTGTTCCTTGATCCTACACGACCCAATGGACTTGTATTCCTCGACCCACCACTCCTAACAGGTGACACTTGCTTAGGGCACCTATCACTATCATCCTCACCAAAAGACCCATTTTTCTTAGATTGAGAACTAGACACTCCATTCCCAGATTCAGAAGATTCCCCAACACCATCCATGGTGCTCAACTAACCCAATTTAAATCCTTACACAAACACCAAATGCAAACCCTAAATCTAGGCTCCCACATCCAAAGATCCAAACTTTCCAAGCCTAAATATTGATTTCTAACATCAAATAAAAAAACCCATTATCAAAAACTTTACTGGGAGCTCAAAGAATCATTGATTGAAACCAGGCATTACAGTTCAAATCAAAAAACCCTCAGTTTCCAGTCAGATTATGAAGAAAAAACAAATAATGTTGTAAATGATGAAAGGTAAGATTTTTAGCAGAGATAAATCTGAGAACAGAAAATTGAAGTTGTGGGTTTTCAGATTTATTACCTTTTGGTTCAAGAATCATCGGGTTTTTGCTTGGTCAGAAAAGCTTGTCAGAGCTTCGAGAAGTAAAAAGTTTCCGAGGGATCAACATTTTCATATTGTGTTTGGGTGTTGTTGTTGTTGTTGTTGTTTTTTTTTTAATCACATAGTGACAAAACGAACAATAAAAAATTATAGATAAATGAGTGTTTTGTTGTAGGAATGGTATTGTGTACTATATAGTTCATGAGTGTCCAATGAGAATATACCACATCAGCAAACAGAAATCTGTCTGTTACCGGTCAAATTTTCTAGTTTACCGGTTAATTTGACTAGAAAATGTACTTTTGTAGTAATCCTACCGCTGCCACCTGTGATTATGGTAGAAAATTTGGGGCATTTTAGGCTGCGTATGGCTTAATTTATAATGTTTTCTGTCTGTAAAATATTTTTCAGAAATGAAAATATTTTCAGGTATTTGGTTGCATTCTAAAAAATGTTTTAGGAAATATTCTATAGTGTTTGGTTGTGTTCCTAAAAATACTCTAAAAAACCCATTTTTATCATGTTTCTCACATTTTCCAAAGATCCAAACAAATATTATTACAGAAAATCAAAATATATAAACACAAAGAAACAAAAATCAAAACAAAAAAAAAAAATCAAAATCACAAGACCAATCATGAGAGAGAGAGATAGAGAGAGAGAAATCGGTTCGTGGGTGACTTGGTAGTGGCAACAGTAGTGGTGACATAGACACGGTGGGTCGATCTAAAGGTGGCGACTCGATCTAGGAGTGGGTTGCTCACACGGTGGACAAATCAGCTCAGGGGTGGGTTGCTCATGGCGGTTCGATTGGCTCAGGGGTGGGTCATTCACTAGGTCACGGACCCACGGTGGTTCGATCTATTTTCTGATGGCTCCTGCTCTCTCCGTGCTCCATTGTAAGTGTCCTCCTCTCTTCTCACTAGCGCGGAGGGGAATACAACGGCACTGCTCGTCGGAGTGTGGGGTGGAGCTCTGTCTCTCTCTTGTTGGTGCATGAGGTGGAGCTGAGGTGAGCTCGGAGATGAATTTTGGACCATGTGAGGAGTGTGTGAGAGGAGTGTGTGAGGAGTGAAAAATTACGGAAAAGACTCGAAGGTAAAATGAGTCCTAAAATGAATTTACGGGTTTGGGGGCCGAATTTTACAATCAATGCAATGGTTTTCCGTTTGACTGAATTTTACACACGCAACCAAACACACGGCAGGGTGTAGAATATTTTCACAAATCCATTTTCAGCCGAAACAAACGCAGCTTGATTTAATTCTTTGTTTGTTTTGTCTAAATTCTTAAAAAATGACTAACTTTTTGAAAAATTATCTCATTTTCTTATGTTTAATAATAACTTTGAAACTGAGCTGCAGTGAGATAAAGTTACTTTTTAGAAATTTTAGCAGAAAACTGCATCTTAGCTCCATTCGTTTCGACATTAGTATTTTCCAAAAAATGAGTCATTTTTAAAAAAGTAATTTTGAGCAAAAAAATTGTTTCATTTTGGTAGCATCCTTGAAAAATGAGATGCGGTTGTTTTCAATAATTTTTATATTGTCTCTTAACTTCTTTTATTTAGAGTGGCATGAGATAAAATTGTTTTTCGAAAAAATTTAGTGAAAAAAAAATTTTCTAAAAAAAAATTATATTTTTAATAGAATTTTCTGTTGTTTTCTTTTGACATATTTTTTTCTAATACTACTAAACACAAGAAAACGCCCCCCCCCCCCAAAAAAAAACTATCTTCACAAAAGGTTTTTCTTTGAAACAAGCAGGTAAGTTGTATTTTTAATAAAATTTTCTGTTGATTAAAAATAGTTTTCATTTAACCTAAATGCTACCAAACACAAGAAAATGTGAAAAAATATATATTTATATAAAGTTTTTCAACAAAATAAACAGAAGTATTTAAGAAAAAGTTTATCTTATAAGACTATATTATGAAGTGCTCCTCTTATAACATGTAAGTTTCAAGGGTTCACTGAATGGGATAAAGATACACCATAAGATGGTCCTTATAAAAAGATACTTTTTCACTAATCCGGATGGAAATTTGGTTGAGTAAGGGTCCGTTTGGATTGAACTTATTGTTGCTGAAACTGAAAACTGAAAGTACTGTAGCAAAATAATTTTTAAATGTGTGAATAGTACCGTGGGACCCATTTTTAATATTTTTTAGTGCATGAACAGTGCTGTAAACAGTGATGAACAGTGATTTTTGTCCCCCTGCACAGTGAACCTATGTGAGGTTACTGTTCACATGCAGGGAAAAAAAAAAAAAAATCTGAAAACGCAGCCCACGAAAACGCAGACGCCCACCCCAAACACACACTATAAGTGTGATATTGTTGGGGATAAGATAAATTAAATTTAGCAAGAAGGGAAAAAAAATCAAGTATCATATTTTAATTTTAAAGATAACATACCTATATATATATATTAAAAACAACAACAATTCAAAGAAAATGCACCCCTGTCACTCTTTTTATTTCTGTAATTGGGCTCCACTAAGTTGCTGGTCATTTTTTTTATTGGACTCCACTTTGTTTTAGTGGTTATGGCCTTGTGAAAGACAATAAAAACAACATTTTTTTATTGGACTCCACTAAGTTGACAAATGTTTAATCAATTTTTTTTTTTTTTTTTTTTGAGAATCAAATGTTTAATTAAGCTAATTACTTTACTTACTCAAGAAAATAAGGTTCTTATGTCAGATCTTTGAAAACTTGTTTAGTTGTTTTAGCCTTTTAGGAGCTTCTATGCTACAACCTCGTGAATCCTTCATACCACAAATCATATATTGCCATCAATGAGAGGCTACTAGTTTGTTTTTTTACCGTTTTGAAGCCCATTATAATAAAAAAGTCGAAGGCCTACATATAAAGCACAGCAACTATCGATATCATTCTGTCACATCCCAATTCATTACTGGCATGATATTATTCGCTTTAGGCACACAGACTAACAACTTTAAAAATTAAAACGCATCATACCAATTAAGGGCCAAAATGGCCAACTAGCCTTAAAATTGTAACTATCTAGTTAATAGGTGCTGTTTAGAAACATATTTTGTTTATAGCATCTCGAGTCTTAAAGACTCGATTTTGGTCTTCAAAATCGAGTCTTTGAGGCTCGGTTTGTAGCTTAGACCAACTCTGATGTGGCAGAACTGCCACATGGCATTTACATAGAAATCGAGTCTCTAAGACTCGATTTCTAAGCCCTATATATCCCACTCAGACCAAACACCAGAGCATTAGAGGAAAGCATCAGAGGAAAAACCCAGAGAAAAAAAAGAAAGAAAAGAAAACCAGAAACAGAGAGGGAGAGAAGATTGAGATCGGAGACCCAGAAACTGACCAGACCCAGAAACTGACCACCGACGCTGGCCGAAAACTGACCAGACCCAGAAACTGACCAGCGACCCAGGCTCGCGCCGGCCAGCGTCGAGCGCGGCCTGGGGCTCGCGCGAGCGGCCTGGGGCTCGCACGAGCCTGGGTCGCGCGCGCGGCCAGGGGCTCGCGCGAGCCCCAGGCCGCGCGCGACGCTGGCCGGCGCGAGCCCCAGGCTGCGCTGGTGAGGTTTAGCGGTGAGGGATCTGATCTGAGTAGCTGTGTGTTTCTCTTTCTCTCCCTCTGATCTGATCTGATCTGCGTAGGGGGTGAAATTTCTTAAATTTGTTTTGGATATTTCGGCATGTAGGGACTTAGAATGTTTTTTGAAAAATTTTGGGTTTGAAATCGAGTCTTAGAGACTCGATTTCCAGGTGGACACCCATGTGGACAAAGTGCCATATCAGAACTGGTCTAAGCATACAAATCGAGCCTCAAAGACTCGATTTTGAAGCCCAAAATCGAGTCTTTAAGACTCGAGATGCTATAAACCAAATATGTTTCTAAACACCGCCTATTAACTAGATAGTTACAATTTTAAGGCTAGTTGGCCATTTTGGCCCCAATTAAGCTCCAAACCTTACATATAAAGCACAACAACACCCTCTACCCTAGTAATATTATGCATCTAGACTTATTGTCTGTTTTTTTTTTCACCTTTCTATTCAACATTCAAGGATAAACAATCAAAGGGAGTTGAATCATCACCATAAAGACAAAAATATATATATAAATATCATGAATCATATCAAGTTATCAACCTTCTCAGATGCACCTATTTTTGTTGCATGTAGAATAATAATAAAGTTATATTACCTAGAGAGATAACTAAATAAAAAAAAATTTAAAAATAAAAACATAACATATTAGGTAAAGAAGAATAAGTAAATATTTATTATAAATTGCACCTCAATTTGCTCAACGTTACTAGTAGATTCAGCACTGGAAATCTTCTTACTTGAGAAATGTTACCTACCATATAAAATTTCCCACACCATTTACACTAGCCCTACATATTATCCTTTAACAAAAATATTGTTTAAAAAATGGGACTCAAGTCACAGGTCAACCTGCTTTTACTTTGAGTAAAAAATCTTAGGTTTGGGTTAGGTTATATAGCCTTATAGGGTTGGGTCTAATTTTTCCAAGTTTAGCAAATAAGCTACCAAAAACTATATTTTTTGTCTCATATTTAGCAAATAAACAACTCAAAAACTATAGGATATCAAATGGACACTTAGTATATTCAAACACTAGTAATTTTTTTCATTTTTAACTCAATTTTGACATCCAATCTTTTCACATCTATAGCTATTCATTTTCATTTTAAATCCAAGTTAGGCAAGTAATATGTGAAATTAAAGCTCATAATTAACCATATAATTTTTTATTACTGAGAATGACATTTTATGAGCCAAAATTGAGTTAGAAAATCTAATCCTATTGGTTTTGGTTTTTTTCTCTCTACAAGCCACGAAATTCAACCAAAAATTTTGGAGTATTTTTAACACCATTAGCAATTTAGCATCACTTCATGTAAATTTTACTATCATGAACTACAATGTCTCAATTTGTTCCATCCTCCAAGAACTTTAGTATTAATTATGGTCACCCGTAGGTTTCAAGTTACTCAACTGATAAAGTCTCTTGTTATCGAATAAGAGATTTGGGGTTTGACCCTCATTTATATCAAAAACCAATTGGTGTCTTGATTTAATGATAAAAAACAATCATCAGGAGAATACGCAATAGGTTGAAATTATCTCTAAAAAAATTATGGTCACCCATAGAAAATTTCAAAATAATTTAGGGTTAAAACTACCCTCGCTCTCAACTATTGAATTATAAAAATTATAAATAAATAAAAACCCGAAATCTCCTTTATTAAAAAGAGGAGTATCACCACAAATAAATAAATAAAATGCTTAGGATATGCTTAGTAATCTCAAGAAAGGAATATGTTGTTGATCATGTGGAGCTAGATATCGTTTTATTGCAATATGAGTATAGCAAGATTTAAGTTTGCAACATATTTATAGAGAGAGGATGTTATGTTCAAGATTGGCTGCTACACAACAAACAGTAACAAAGCACAATTGGTTGTTTATTAACTTCTTCTTCTTTTTTTAATCTTATTTAGAATTCTATTCTAGCTTAATCTAATAAATGTATATGTGTGTGAAACTCCTTTCTAAAGAGTTGAACTTCGATCCTTACCCCCCAACCCCACAAAAACTTGTAATTGTGGAGTGACCATCACGTTAATGGTGCGCGGTAGTCTATTGTCTATTAACTAACCAGCCTCTAAATAACTTTCTTACAGCAAGTACTTTTAGTAACACTTAAATCTTAACCACTAAGCTGCTGCACTAACATAACACTAGCTGATATGGATCTGAGTTTCCGTTAGATCAATTGGTAAAATCTCATGTGATCAAATGAGAAATTGGAAATTTGATCCCTGCCTACACCAAATCTCAATTGATGTCTTAACCTTATGATAAAAAATATATTCATTATAGAGCGGACACCATAAGTTTGAAAAACTATTTTATTTGTATAAAAAAATATATATAGTGTTGGAGCATCTTAATATTAATTAATTAAAATGAATTTATATGACAATATAAATGTAAAAATGTGGGAGTTAATATAGAAGATAAAGAGTTAGTGTTTAATCTCACATTGAAAATGAGAGAGGCTATTTTTTTTTTTTTTAATTGTGGTGATTAATGGGCCGATATGTATTAGAGCAAATATTTGGCTAGATACATTCATAAATAATTTCCATATTCATTGATGAGTAAATGACATTTTTATTATAGAAAATGAAGAGTCATACATCCACTTAATGAATTAGCTGTTGGGTCTGTTTATTTATTTAGAAACTCCTTATCTCATCCATTCAATTGTGTAACTCCAACCCATCACTTCTTATCTCATCCATTCAATTGTATAACTCTAGCCCATCAAATTTATGTCCAGCAATTAATCTTGTAACACCCACTACATTAGAATAATGGACCTAATTAATCAAATTAATTTGGGAAAACCAAAAAATTCAGCAATTCCAAGCATGCTTATAATGTTGATCTAGCCATACAACATTTGTTAGGCTATTGAGCGAGTGTCACGCCTCAATTCAAATAGTGTTGTGTATTTTCTACTAAGACAAAGTTTAGCTACAAAATTGGTTGTAACTTAGACTATAACCTTACTCAATATCTTTTTATTGGAGGTGAATTTTGACAAATCCACCATTGGATTACATCTTCTTTTTATATCCTCCATGCTTATAAAATTTCTTGAAAATTAAATATCAATAGCTATGTCATCAATAAATTGTTTAAATTGCAATTTTTTGTAATTTAAAATTATGTATAAAATATAATATTATAGATTATATAGTAAATAATATCCGATTGATATAAAATTTGACATGTGTGTTAAGAGTATAAAAAATATTCAATTAAATGGTTAGATTTTCAAAACATATAGTAATGTTTACTTTATTAAGGTTGTAACCTTAGAGCACTCACAGCAGTGGAGCTAAATAGCTATATAACTATTTTAGCACCACCAAAACACAAAAATCCACACTACAGCAGTTGAGCTAAAGGTAAAAAATTTTAGCTTCTTGCTACAGTGTGTTGTAAAATTTTAAAGTACTCGCAAGTGTACGAATCGTACCGAAGTATAATTTGACAAGAATGAGGTCGAACCCACAGGGACTTGAATGAACGTAGGAAAATTAATTAAACCTTAACCAAATTAATCCTAATCTAGTTTAATAAAAATTGGTTTTTCTAAGATTAAATAAACTAAGCAAATAATAAAATTAAGCAAATAGTTAAACTAAGGAAAAGATATAAAGCAATAAAAAGATGTAAAAAATCAAGAGAAAGGAGTTAAGGTTTTGGAATCTGCCTTGTAAGTCATATCAGCATATATTTATGATCATTAATTTTTCCCAACTCACTACATGATAATCTAGAAATCAATCTTGCTATCATGGAAAATATTCTCATTAAAATCCTTATTTTAAAAAATCCAAAGCATGTTCTTCTTCGCTTCTTAAGTATAAAATCAAATCATCAATTGTATCCGTAGCCAAACAAATCACAAGATATATCCAATTCTAAAAATCAAATCATAAATTGTATCCATTGACAGACAAATCACAAACGATATCCAATTTTATAATCAAGAATTAATAATCCAAGCATTCAATTAATTAAGACAAATCCTAAATCATGAGAAAAACATGATTGAACTCATATCTAGAATCTCATCTTAGTCAATTGATATGAAGCAAAAACAATTTAAATCATTAAAGAACAATTATTGTGGGAAAAATCAAATCACATAAATATTACTAATAATCCTTAACAAGGTTTCATCCTCAACCCTAATTATAAATTTAGCTACTCATAGTAATTGAAAGAAAACACAAAAATAAAATACTAAACATTAAACTAGACAAATAAAATAAAACTAACTGTCATGGAAGAAAACCAAAGAAGAAGCCGCACTCTCTATACATTTAGCCCTCAGCCCTAGCACTAGCCTTAGCCCCCCCTGAATTTTGCCCTAAAGAGCCTTTAAATAGGTTAAGGAATCCTATTACAAGTTGAATTTCTGTTTGGAGAAAATCCCAGATTTTTAGGCTTCACTTAACCGACTATTTTGGCCCATTTAACATAAGAATTCGGGCTTTTGAAAAACTACAAAGTTGTAGCCCTTTAAGTTAACGTTCCAGCCCAACTTGAATCATCTCCATTGGACATCTGAGCCGAAAGTTATGCCGAAAATACGAACTGATATGCAGGCTGGAATCCTAATCCGAATTGGATTGGATTTGGTGCAAAATTTCCTTTGATTCCTTGCTCCAATTGGACTTAAATTTAATTGGGTTGGTCTTTTCTTGAATTCATACCTGGCTGGATGTAAGTTGGCTTGATTCAATTGGCCTAGCCCCACTTTGCATGTAAAGTCCTTGTTACCTGCAACACAAAGATATTATATAATCAGACACAAAATAACATAAAAGTAAGGCTAGATATGTAGATATGTGAGTACTTTATTGTATATATTTCATGCACATCACAGTGCACAGCTATTTATGGTTGTGCACTGTAGCAAGAAGCTAAAAAAAAAAAAAAAATTATTAAACTTCTCTCTCTTCTCTCGTTAAAATAATATTTTCTCTTTTTCTTTCTTTCTCTCTCTCCGGCATCCCTCATCTCCTCTTTGCTTCGCCGGCCAACTCACCGGCGGTGGTGCTCATAAAATCCATATAAAACCCACAAAATCAAACACCCAGCCACCTAAAAAACACCAGATCAAACCACTAGCAACGCCGATCCACCAAACCTACATCACAAAACACAAACCTACAGAGATAGAGTAGAGAGAAAGATCGAAGCAACGTCGGTCCAAATTCCATACAACCACCACAAAACACAAACCCATGGCAGATCAGTTAGAGTAGAGAGAAAGATCATAAACCCATGGCACAACCCACAAACCCACCTCTCGGTAACCTCCAAATCGTCAATCCCACCGTCTCCTCCGCCTCAACCGCAATCTCAGCCTCACTCTCGTTTCGGCTTCGCTCTTGCTTGCTCGGCAACTCGTGCCGGCAAACCGGGCAAGGCATTTCGCGAGCCTCAGATCCGAGTTGGAATTGTTCCTTGCAGACCGCGCAGTGCGACTCGGCCGAGACTTGGGTCTCGACGATTTTGAGGTGGCTATGGCTGGGTTGTGATGTGGGGGTTTAGGTGGCAGTGGGTTTGCTGAGTTGAGAAGAAAGAGTGGAAGTTTGATCATTTGTTGGTTCATCTTGGTTCAAAGAAAGAGAAAGAGACAGAGAGGAAGAGACAATAAAAAATAATAAAGAAAAAACAAAGAAGGGATATTTAATTGAAGTGGTAAATTTTCTCAAAAAAAAAAAATTTGAAATGGTAAAAAAATATCATTGCAGTGGTAGGGGCGGCGGTGGAAGAGTCGGTAGCTGCGGTGGTAGTGGCAGCGGTAGTGGTTGCGGTGGTTGTGATTGTTGTTTATTGTAGTGGATATATTATTTTTATATTTTATTGTAGTAGATATATTATTTTATTGTATTACAAGCTAAAATAGATCCACTGCTGTAGCATGTGAGTAGATAAAATAAATAAAGTAACTTTTTGTTTTGTCATATAGCTAAATTTTGTCATTTTCTAATCTCAAATAAATAATATTTAGAAGTATTATTTAGTTTCTTTAATTCTTTTTGTGTTATTTCCATTACCAACAGCCTGCCGCTGCAAGCCTGCAACTATCTGCTGCTGCACTGCATCACATTGCCTACTGCTGCTGCTGCTGCTGTATCATAGCCAACTACAACACCAAGACAGATGCTCTTACATTATTTACTTTTATCAAAATCTTGATATTTTGTTTTAAGTTCTTGAAATTTGTTAACATTCCTTGGGTGGTAATTCAAACTTTGAGATTCCAGTTTTATTTTGGTTTAGAGAAACTTTTTTTTGAAATCGGTTTAGAGAAACTTTGGGAAAGAGTTAATAAAACTTCTCTGTTAAAAAAAAAAAAAAAAAAAAAACTCTGAGCTGCTAGGCAGGCCCAGTAGCCCATGTTGATTCAAAGAAACTTGTAATGAGCCATACAACCACTTCAGGAAATTCCCCT
The DNA here is from genome assembly GCA_028535165.1 of Quercus tomentella. Taxonomy (NCBI): domain Eukaryota; kingdom Viridiplantae; phylum Streptophyta; class Magnoliopsida; order Fagales; family Fagaceae; genus Quercus; species Quercus tomentella. The sequence goes on along the minus strand of JAPQVY010000155.1, from coordinate 60,974,002 downwards.
AAAGTAAAGTAACAAAGAAACACAAAGACAAAAACCTACCAAGGGCCCAGCCCATTTTATTCATGACAGAGGACCCAAAATTTCTTTTATTTCTTTAGAAGGTAGGAATACAAAGGAGGAGAGCATAGTTGAAGAGTTCGGCCCAAGTTAAGCATTGGTAGTGCCGGGGAGTTTCATTGATTTTTAGTACGGACATTCATAGTGTTCCTTTACAGGCCACAGCTTGGTGATGAATTGGCAAAAAAAGCATTTCTTACCCAAAAAGATTCATCTTATGCATGAATTACTAACCCAAGAAGACAGTTATACCCATGACAGGTTGGGTATTTCGCACAAATTCGGTTCTTATCTTAGAATGACAATGTGATGATCGATTTCCTTTTGTCTTGTTTATTCTGTTTTTACTTCTATTTTGAAAGAGAAATGATATGTCTACAACATTTTTACAACAAATCCTAAGTGGTAGGTTGTTACTAGTTGTTATTGTTAGGGCAAAAAAGTAATCTTAGTGTTAATTTCAAATTTGAACCAATAACAACTAACCACCTGTAATTTGTTATAAAAATGTTATAGACGTAGCATCTCTCATTTTGAAATGATCAGAATCCTTCGCAATGGAAATTACCTTCCTAATGCCCAATAGTGCTCATGATTTTGCACCTCTTTCATTTTCAGCAAATGGCAATACGCATATTTGGGTAAGAAATCATTTTTATATATAATTGGAATTAGACTATTACATCGTTCACATCAATTCGTGTATAATATAAAAAAATATAAAAAATGCAGAATTTGTACAGTTTTGCCTAAAAATGACTCACATCAGTCTGTGTATAATTATATAAATTTACAAGTTTGTTACAGTAACACTGACTCTATTCATTTTGTATTTAGTTGTTTAATTTTTCTTTACGTATCTCGAGAATGAAAGAAAATAGCAGATGGTGGTTGCTTAGTACGAAGAAAGAGAAATAATTAAGAAAAATTGATGTTTTAATGTAATGTAGTGTAAATAGATAATCTGATGTTGGATGTTTTAAAAAATGAATATGTAAAATAGAAAAAGTAGTTTTTTTTTTTTTTTTTTTTGGAAACAAGTAGATTCTTATGCTAAAATAAACAATAATTTTTGCATAAACTTATGCAAATGCTATTAGTATGGTGTCCATATTTTATTATTTTCATAAAAGTATATATATATCATTATTTACTAAGTCTTTTATATTCTTTAACGTTATTATTGTGTGTTGTTACATTTCTAACTATTAAAACCCAACAGTGGCGGCGCCACATTCAGTCCAGGGTGTTCCCAAGAATACCCTGACCTGAAAAAAAAAATTATATATAATAATTAAAAAAATTTATTTGTTTACCCTTAAAAAAAATTAGGAACACCGTCAAAATATATATATATATTTATATATATATATATATATATATATATATATTTGTTCTACTTTCAAGCAAAAAAAAAAAAAAACCCAAAAAAAAAAATTGTAACAAAGCAAGCCTACCAGGGAAAAAAAGCCCAACATCAATCCTAAACAATAGATTACAAATTCAATCTAGAGAAAAAAAAAAAAAAAAAAAAAAAAAAAAAAAAAAAAAAAAAAAAAAAAAAAACCCAACAGATTACAAATGGTAGCAAAACCATGGATTCTCAAAAAAAAAAAAAAAAAAAAACCAAAACCCAATATACGCGATTACAACCTAACCTAAAGAAACCAGAGCAATAGATTTATCAAGTATAGCAAAACCAGAACAGAGCACATCAACGACAACAACCAATGGACGGTGCCTCCGCCTCGAGCAACGCTGCAATGGAGCACATAGGTGATCGGTCATCACATTGGGCCTCAAACTCGAGCTCCAGAACCAAAACACATCGGGCATCAGAGATCAGAGATCGGTCTTCCTCACCTTGACGTGCTGCCCGACGGCGCCACCCCTCAACCTCAGGCCTCCTTGCTCCCTCAACCTGAAGGTATTTCATCTTTACACTTAACTTCTCTCTCTTTGTCTCTCTTACATATACGAATTATTGCTTATTGGGTTAATGGATTTCTCTCTACTCTTTATTTCAGTCTATCTCTCTTTATTTAAAGAATGAAAGTGAAATGAAAATTATGAAATGAGAGTCTCTCTCTCTCTTTAATCTTTAAGACTTTATCTGATAAAATTTGAACTGTGATTGGTTGATTACTTTATAACTTATATTAATATTTGCCCTGTTTTTGGCTTTATCCGTTGGTGTTGGTGTTGGTGAGATACAATTAATTGTCTTTTAGTGTATTGTGATTTGTGATTGTGAATTTATTTGATTGGCTCTTGTGATTGGGGGCCATGGGGCTTGTTTGTTGAGTGGGGGGTGGATGGGGGCATGGGGCCGGGGTGGGATATTTGAATTGGGGGAAGTAAATGCACATGGGGTGTATGCTAGTGCAACTAATAAACAATCATTTAATTAACCAATAATTAGTTGGGGGAAGCAACTAATAAACAATAATGAATAATTTAATTAACCAATACATTATAAAAAACAAACAAATTAAATTATATTAGGCTAAAAAACAATTAATAATTTTATAATTAATGAAACAACAATATAACAAATTATAGTTTATAAAAGATAAACAAATTAATGAAACAACTAAACAACAATAATTAATAAGATTGCTCGATTGTGTATATTGAAAGAGATGTAGCTTGTAGCATTAATAATAAGACTATCATGCAACGATTTCAAAATATGAAAACTCGTAGAAGGCAATTGTAAATTTTATGTATTTACATGTTTTTAATTATTGCTGTTGTCAATATACAAAATTTTCTTTTTATTAGATTGTCAAATTTATACTTGTTGAAGAACACCTTGAAAAAAAATTCCTAGAGCCGCCGTTGAAACCCAAATACCTATATTTGCTTCTAAGCCCATATCTCCTGTCAATTAGTAAAAAGAAAAAATAAGAACATTTATCTTCTTCTTCTTTTTCTTTTTCTTTTTTTTAAGACCTATGTACGAAGTATAAACACACGCGAAGCATGGGCAAGATTGATAGTTGTGTGTGTGTGTTTTTAAAGCTCAAGAATCAAGATTGATTGGTATATAGTTTATCAAAAAAAAAAAAAGAAAGATTGATTGGTAAAATTAAATTTATTCTATTTTTCTTAGAACTTCATTGATAGCAAGACAATATCACCTTTCTCTACTTTATATTTTCTCAAAAAAAAAAAAAATTATATTTTCTCAAAAAATATTCTCTAGTTTGTGGGGACTGAAGAAAGCAGGAGACGTGAAATTATAAAGAATATCGAATAAGGTTAGGTCTGAATTATGGCCCATGAAAGCTAATGTCATGAAATGAAAGATAACTATCATTTTCTTGTACTCTTAGTGACTATTATGTGGAGCCCTGCATTGACAAGAAATTCTTAAAAACCTTCACTACAAATGTCAAAATGTTGTAGGCATCCAATTGCAATAATGGAGGGTGTTCCTTTTTTTCTTCTCACACCTGACCCAAACCCATATGGCCTTAGTTTTTCTAAATTGTCAAAAACCCCACTTGTGACTTTGAGGGGTTGTTGGTGAATCAATCTAATTTTTAGTTTTGGACATTGATTTTTTTTTTTTTTGAGGAACTGGACATTGATATTTACCCAATCATTTTACAACTGATGTTTGGAACATCAAGGTTTCTTGCAAGCCTAGAACTCTGAGGGAGGAAACAAACAAAATTAGCTCAATTTTTTTCAGCATATATTGTAAACTCCTAAAAATGAAAGAAAAGTTCTTAGCCTTTGATGTAATCCACAAGTTCAACAATAGGAACTAAATTGTAGTCATAAAAAAATTAAAAATAAAAAAAAACAAAAGGAACTAAATCTTGTGAGAGTGAAAAAATATATAATAATTAATGAGGACAAATAAACAGACATGAAGGTCACCAATCACCACACTAGAACTTTTATTGAACAGAATATGTATTCTGTGGGGGGGGGGGGGGGGGGGGGTGGGTTTGAGGATCGAGGAGTAGCTAGCCAAGGAACAACTTGCCCAATCCAAACCTAGAGGGTAAACGAACCTCGAGGACTCCATCTGTTCGAGAAAAGTAAGAAGATCAGAACAATTAGTATCCTGTGAAGGCCCAAGGAAATGAAAAGAGATAGCAATGGGAGTAAGGATGGTGGAAGGAAGCTTCCTGAGAGATATGCCTCCCACATCCGCATTCAATGCCCTCCACTAACCTTATCAACTGCATTAATGTGGAAATAACCCATGAATAGTAACTTCACAGCTAGCAACCCCTTCTACCACCTTCAGCAGAGTCTTGATGAGACAAGTATCCTGAGGAATACTTTAAGACATACAAGTGGAGGGTTAGGATACAAGGAAAGAAGAAATAAAAGGAAAGGAACCCCCCATAAATGGGGAATGAACATTTTCTCTAAGAAACAGTAAAAAATGGAAGAGAATAGGGTATTATCTTATGTCAAACTTGAACCAAATATATACAAGAAATTGATCCTTGGACCTGCCCGAGGAAGATATTATCCTCGATTGTTATTTACTTTACGCTTATCTGTTACTCTAGGCTCTTCGGCCTTAGACTTGAACTTAGCCTAGAATTGCACTTGAATTAGTTTCTCACTCTCTTCACAAATTCTATTTTTTGGGCTTGGTTTAAAGCATTGTTATGGATTCCGTTCCGTTCCGGCCGGAATTTCTCGTACCAGCGTGTAAAACGGAATGGTAATACCCTCCATTCCACCTCGGATTAAATTCCGCCCCATTCCGGCCCGTTCCGGGCGTTCCGATCAATTCCGGCCAATTTCGGCCGAAATTCATTTTCCGGCCGGTATGAATTTTGTCTTCTTATTTTCCCTTTCTGAACTTGATCGGCATCTTTTTTGCTAGATCACCAAAAATCCTCCTCATTCTCTCATCTATATCTCATTTTCACACTTGTAGCTCCTTGTCTCTCTATCATCTCTCACTATCTGACCCTCTCAACCATGACAGAGAAGTTGAAAAGAAAATTGAAGAGCAAGATGAAGCAAAAAAAAGTGTGACTTGCGAAACAAAAAGGGAGAAGAAGAAGATGAGAAGAGGAGAAAATAGCTCAAACGTGAAATGATGAAAAAAGAGTAGCAATAATGAAAGAAGTAGCATTTGAGCAACTAATAGTGTTGTCACTAGTCACATGGGTGGGTTGGGAAATGGGAAAAACTGAAAAAGAAATCAGTAGGAAGCAGCACTAGTCACGTGGGTGGGTTGGGAAAAGGGATGAAAAAATAGTCAATAGGAAGCTTCTTGGAAGCTCACTTGTGTACAATTACACAAAATATGAGTTTTATTTTATTTTTTTAAAACCATAAATAAATGTTTTTTTAAAATAATAATCCCACTTCTTTTAATAGAAAACTATATTAAATTTATTATTTTATAGAATAGTAATAATAATATATAAATATATATTTTAGCAGTAATTCCGAAACGGTTTCCGAAACGGTATCCGAAATTGATCGGTACCGAAATATTCCATTCCAATGAACAAACCGAAACGGGCTCCGAATTGGTATTCATAACAATGGTTTAAAGGACAAGGTACTATTGATCTAAGTAGGCTTGGGCTTTTATTTTTTGAGTACCTATATATTCCATTAAGATATATTTGGACGAAAATACCATTTTGGTCCTTACATTTGAGATCACTATCAATTTGGTCCCTACATTTTAGCAGAAATCAATTTGATCTTTATTATTTTAAATATTGTAACTTTCAAATAATATGAACCAAATTGACTACTACTAAAATATAAGAACCAAATAATTAGTGATTATAGAATATAGACCAAAATTATGTTTTTGCCTTAAATTTTATTATTAATCATAAGCCGCTTACTTCGGGTAGAGTTCATATAGCATAAATTGTCATCAATTGAGATCACTATCAGTTTGGTCCCTACATTTTAGCAGAAATCAATTTGATCTTTATTATTTTAAATATTGTAAGTTTCAAATAATATGAACCAAATTGACTACTACTAAAATATAAGAACCAAATTATTAGTGATTCTAGAATATAGACCAAAATTGTGTTTTTGCCTTAAATTTTATTATTAATCATAAGCCGCTTACTTGGGGTAGAGTTCATATAGCATAAATTGTCATCAATTGAATTTAACAATTTAATCGAAGTAGGAAAATATTTCTATTAGAATTCACTAGTGTGTAATTTCATACATATGCACAGGTACAATTAAAAACAATCACAATTATACAATTCAAATTATACATATATTTTTTTAGAGATGTTGAAATTATATGGTTGTGGGGGCCAGTTAGTCAGGAGGTATTATTAAGGCCGTACGAATTGGGCCTGTGGCCCAATCCGAGGACATTAACTAATTCGAGAATGGCCAAATAAGGATATAATGGGAATGGTATAAATAGAAAAATGAAGATAGTACGAGAAAGGTCCAACATACGTCCGAGGAGAAAAGCCATCTCGGGAACAAGGATCCGAAGTCAGTAAGAGTGTCATATTACCCTAGACCTTCCTCAAAATTACATCACAACTAGGAGTTGGACGTTGGACAAGGGGTAAGAAAGGGGAGGCAACAAATATCTTCAAAAGCTGCTACCTCCGCATTAAATGCCTCTCAACCAACTCTCTGGCCGCATTAATGTGGAGGTGATACCTGAACAGTGATCAAGCAGCCTTACAGCTACTAGTTGATGGTTCTGGGAGGTATTGGATGGGACAAAAAGGCGTTCCTAGAATCCAACCTACACGTGTAGGGTAGGGATGATGCCAAGATTGTGGTATATAGCATGGGAAGGTGGCTTAAAGAAGGGGATCGGAAAAAATCAAGAAATCTTTGTAATAATTCTATGAACTCTTGTAACTTTGTGAAGGAAGAAGGCATTATAATATAAACTCCTCAGACCACGCCGAGGAGAGTTTTTCTGAATTTTTGTGTTTAACGATCTTGAATCAGCAGTTTTTATTGTTTTTCTTCTGGAGTAGAACTAGTTCTTTCACCCACGCTCTATAAATTTATTGTTTGGGCTTGTTGGCCTAAAATCCAATCCTATATTGGGTCCAATCCAAATCCAGTCCGTACAATTGGCGCCGTCTGTGGGAAGAACTTGATCTATTCTAAGGGTATTTTGAGTACAACGTCTGAAATGGCAGAAGCAAGTCCACACCAGGCAGCGACAGGTCCACACCAGGTGGATGCAGATCTACACCAAGCGGAGTCAAGGGGGTCTCAACATGACAATCCGTTTGTGAATCTCGAACGGAGAAGGGATCATGAGGGAAGTATGCACACAACTCATACCAGTAAAAGTCAATCTCGAGGGAAGAGCCATGTTTCCCATGCAAAGAATGACAGAGACATGCAACGTGAAATCGACGAGTTAAAGAGGGAATTGCGCCACGCACGTCGAAGACATTTGTTTTCCAACTCCGAGTTGTCCTCCAATGAGACAGATGGTGTTAGTTATAGAGGAAGATCCATAACTCCGCCCAACGAGACTTTCTCCTACGACGAGGAGTACCACCATAGACGTAGATATAAGAGCCCACCTCGTAAAGGCCTGGGGAACGATGTCATGAACAAAGCGCTAAGTTAGGTTTCTAAATCACCCTTCATACGGAACATAGAAGGTGCAAGGCTTCCTCGGCGATTCCATAAACCCACGTTCACCATTTATAATGGTCGAACAGATCCAGTGGAACATGTCAGCCAGTTCAGTCAAAGGATGGCTGTTCATTCTAAAGATGAGGCCTTGATGTGTAAGGTCTTTCCGTCTAGCTTGGGCCCAGTGGCGATGAGGTGGTTCAATGGTTTAAGGGCAAATTCTATTAATTCCTTTAAGAAACTCACACAGGCCTTTAGTGCTCGCTTTATCACTTGTAGCAGGGTTCCTCGGCCTTTGGGATCCTTGTTATCTATGTCCATGCGGGAGGGAGAAACTCTGAAGGCTTATTCAAATAGATACTGGAGATGTTTAACGAGATAGAAGGGGAGTACGATGATGTGACCATTAGCACTTTTAAGGCTGGCCTCCCGGCCGAGCATGATTTGAGGAAATCTTTGACTGGTAAGCCTGTTACCAGCATACGTCAGCTTATGGATCAGATTGACAAGTACAGAAGGGTAGAAGAAGACCAAATTTAGGGGAAAGGAAAGGTGAAGGTGATCCCTCAGGAGAGGAGGGATTTCAGATCGGACCGGTACAACAATAACCGACCTCGGAAAGACTTTGTTGGGCAGCCGGGATCTGCCAACACCCAGGTGGTTAATGCTGTGTTTAGAGAACCAGTACAGTAGGTGCTGGAGAAGATTAAGAATGAGTCGTTCTTCAAATGACCGAACAAGATGGCAGGAGATCCTATGAGGCGAAACCAAAACCTTTATTGCTAATATCATCAGGATCATGGACACACTACCGAGGATTGCAGAAATATGTGGGACCATCTGGATCAACTGGTCCAGGAAGGGAAGTTAAAGCAACTCCTGCATCATTCCAGTGGTCAGGGAAGCTAAACAGGTTCGGAGCTTCGGGGAGATGCTTCTTCAAGACTCCCTATTGGCACAATAAATGTCATTTTTGCTGCCCCAGGGAGGACCGAATCTTGCCCTTCTATAGTAATGTCAGTATCTTGTTATCCTGCTGAGGAATCCAGCTCTATGCCTAAGAGAGTCAAAATGGGCATCCCACTGGTGTTGGGTTTTTCAGATGAGGACAAACTCGGAACCATACAGCCTCATGATGATGCTTTAGTGGTTACACTTAGAATTGGTGGGTATGATGTTAAAAAGGTGATGATCGACCAGGGCAGTGGAGCTGAGGTTATGTATCCCGACCTCTACAAGGGGCTAAATTTGAAGCTTGAGAATTTAACGGCCTACAGTTCTCCTCTGATGAGTTTTGAAGGTAAAATGGTCATTCTGAAGGGTCAGATCAGATTACCCGTGCAGACTGGCTCGGATGTGGTGGAGGTGGATTTCATTGTGGTAGATGCTTTCTCTCCATATACGGCAATTATGGGCAGACCCTGGCTTCATACCTTGGGAGCTGTGCCCTCCACTCTTCACCAGAAGGTAAAATATCCCTCTGGAGGCTAGATTTTGGAAATATTGGGAAACCAGTCTACGGCTAGGCAATGCCTGGTGGTAGCCATCCAACATCGGCCCGAGGCTGAGACCTCGGCCACCGTTGATAATAGCTTATAGCAATCAGAAACTCCGGCGTTGCTTTTCAGTAGACCAGCCAACAAAGCGAAATGTGAAGATCTAGAAAAGGTAATCGTTGGCGATGATCCGGAGAAGTTCTTTCAGGTTGGAGCAAAATTGCCTTTATAAGAGAGGGAACAGTTGGTTGAATTCCTCAGAAAAAATGTTGATGTGTTCGCATGGAGCGCCTATGAGGCCCCGGGTGTAGATCCAAGCTTCATTTGTCATCATCTGAACGTTAACCCTTCCATCACCCCGAAGAGACAGCCACCTCGGCGTCCGTCAAAAGAGCACGCTGAAGCAGTCAGAAATGAAGTCACCAAGCTTAAACAGGCAAGGGCTATCAAGGAAGTTTTCTATCCTCAATGGTTAGCTAACACGGTGGTGGTGAAAAAGAAAACTGGGAAATGGTGTGTGTGTGTGGATTTCACGGACCTCAATAAAGCCTGTCCCAAGGATCCCTTCCCTATGCCTCGGATAGATCAGTTGGTGGATGCAACGGTAGGTCATCCTCGGATGAGTTTTTTGGACGCCTTTCAAGGATATCACCAAATACCATTAGCATTGGACGATCAGGAAAAGACAACTTTTGTCACTCCCATCGGAGACTATCACTACAAAGTGATGCCCTTTGGTTTAAAAAATGCAGGGTCTACTTATTAACGGATGATGACTAAAATGTTCGAACCACTATTAGGCAGGAGTATTGAAGTCTATATTGATGATATGGTTGTGAAGAGTAAGGTGGTGTCTGAGCATGTGGGAGATCTTGCGAACATTTTTGGAATTTTGAGAAAGCACAAGTTACGCCTGAATGCTTCTAAGTGTTTGTTTGGTGTAGGCTCGGGAAAGTTCTTGGGCTACATGGTGACTCATAGGGGAATTGAGGTGAACCCAGATCAGATTAAGGCCATTAATGGCTTGCAAGCACCTCGGAACCCCAAGGAGGTCCAGAGCGCGGATTATACCGGGAGGATTGCTAAATGGGGCACGATTCTAGGGGCTTTTGACATCAAATATATGCCTCGTACCTCTGTGAAAGGCCAGGTCATCGCCGATCTAGTAGCCGAGTTTGCTGAACTTCCAGAAGAAGTAGAGGTAAAGCAACATGGCATGGATGAAAAATCAGTTGGCCTAATCTCCACACAAGGCCCCCTATCTTGGAAAGTATATGTGGACGGGGCGGCGAATCAACGGGGATCAGGAGTGGGGCTGGTTCTGGTATCTCCTGAAAAAATCACCATTGAAAAATCATTGAGGTTGGGATTCTCGGCTACAAACAATGAAGCAAAATATGAAGCCTTGTTGATGGGAATGGCGATGGTCCAAAAAATGGGCGGAAAGACAGTGGAAATGTTCTAGGATTCAAGACTGGTCGTAGGCCAGGTAAAAGGAGAATTGGAAGCTCGGGATACAAGAATGCAGGAATATTTGGTTCGAGTTAGGCATATTCAAACGAAATTTGAATTCTTCGACTTATCGCATATCCCTAGAAGTGGAAATACCCATGTAGATTCCTTGACTACCCTTGCCACTTCCTCAGCACAGGACTTGCCTCGAGTGATACTTGTCGAAGACTTATGCATCCCTACCCCCGTAAAGGGAGACTTGGTCCAGGTCCATTAAATCAAGTTAGGGCCGAGCTGGATGGATCCTATACTGCTATTCCTCGAAAGAGATATATTGCCTGAAGATAAGTCAAAAGCTGAGAAAGTACGAAGGAAAGCTCCTCGGTTTTGGCTGTCTGAGGACAAGAAGTTGTACAAAAGTTCTTTTTCCGGATCATATCTGCTCTGTGTACATCCCGAGGCCTCCGAATTGCTCCTAGAAGAGCTGCATGAAGGAATTTGTGGAAGTCACACTGGAGAAAGATCTTTATCTCACCGAGCCATCACTCAAGGATACTGGTTGCCAGGTATGCAAAAAGAAGCGTAAAAATATGTTAAAAAATGTGATCAATGTCAGAGATTTGCACCGAACATTCATCAACCCGGAGGAGTTCTTAACCCTCTTTCCAGCCCTTGGCCTTTTGCTCAGTGGGGCTTGGACATTGTAGGACCTTTCCCAAAGGCCTTAGGAAATAAGAAGTATCTGCTGGTCGGCACAAACTATTTCATCAAATGGGTCGAAGCTGAACCTTTGGCTAATATCAGAGATGTGCATGTCAAAAGGTTTATCTGGAAGAATATTGTTACTCGATTCGGGGTTCCACATACCCTCATTTCGGACAATGGTCTTCAATTTGATAGTAAAGCTTTCAGGCAGTATTGCTCTGATCTGGGGATAAAGAATAGATATTCCACTTTAGCCTATCCGCAATGAAATGGGCAAGCTGAAGCTGTCAATAAGGTTATAGTGAGTGGACTTAAAAAGATGTTGGACGATGCAAAGGGAAAATGGGTGGAAGAATTACCACATGTCCTTTGGACGTATCGGACAACAGCTAGACGGTCAACAAGAGAAACCCCTTTCTCAATGACATATGGGGCCGAGGCCATAATCCCTCTGGAAACAGGTTTCCCAACGTTGAGAACTAATGCATTTACCCCGAATGGTAATGATGGGTTGTTGAAGAAAAGTCTGGACTTGATCGAAGAGCGAAGGGAGAGTGCAATGGTCCAACTGGCTTACTACCAGCATAAGCTCAAGCAAGGTTATGATACCAATGTAAAGCTAAGACCGTTGACCCCAGGAGATTTGGTGTTGAGAAAAGTTTTGGGGACTACCAAGAATCTAGCCTTGGGAAAATTGGGGCCTAATTGGGAAGGATCGTATCGGATCACTTTAGTGGCAGGAATAGGTGCATACTATTTGGAGGATCTAGATGAAAAAATTGTACTTCACCATTGGAATGTAAACAATCTAAAGATGTATTATTATTAATAAAAATAGTCCTGTTTAGTTTCCATTTAATTTATTCCGATCATATATCATGTGTTTTCTCATCTATTGAAGTATTAAATAGAAACTAAGTTATGTCAAGTTCCTCGGACCACAAACTTAGTGGAAATTAATACCCTATGACATCTATTGAAGTATTAAACAGAAACTAAGTTATGTCAGGTTCCTCGGATCACAAACTTAGTGGAAATTAATACCCTATGACATCTATTGAAGCATTAAACAGACTCAATAGAAATTAATACACCCTGGTATTATTAAAATGCTAGTTCAACATGAACTTGAGCATTTAAAGGGAGTAAACCCTTAATTCCCATTCTCGGATCACAAGGTTTGTGATCACCTAATAAAGATGTAAACCTCAATAAGCCCATGAGCATCACTTAAGGCATTCTGAGGTGCCCTGGACTTAACTTTGTTTAATCAAACGTTAGGATATTTTCTTGAGGTTAAACTTGTTAGAATAGATATATATTCAAAATATGTCTAGGTAGTGTTATGGATTCAATGGTTATCGTCCATTTTAACTACCAATTAAAAGTATGTGTAAACTTTGTTTTTCTCTTGTGTAAACAAAGGACAGTCAAGATGAAAACTACTCAAAGCCAAAATAACAAAACAGATAAAATAAAAATGAAATAAATAATAACTCAAACGAATTTGAAAGGATAAAAATGCATATTTCATTAAAACGTGTCTGAGAAGAACAAAATCCCTTACAAAAATCATAATTATATTACAAAGGAAGGTTCATTTTTTCAATTTAATCTGAAGCTTGAAGGTCTTGTTAGCTGGGTTATCTGCTTCTGTAGTGATCGTTCCTTCCTTATCTTTGGAGGCTCCCTCAGCGAGCATGGTAGTTGAAGCCAAGTCTTGCTGAAAGCCCTGGGTAGCTGCTCCTACTTCTGGAACCGCTGCAGCTTTGTCCGAGGGTACTTCTTGGGAAGCTCCAAGTTCTTTTGTCGGCCCCTGCTGACTGGGAAGAGGAGGATCCTGAGGCTGTGCTTCTTTAATTGGATCAGCAACTATAGAAGCCACTTCACCTTGAGTAGAAGGAAGGTCCGAAGCTCGTATGGCAGGGGGGTAGAATATATTTTCAGATTTCCTCAGCTTAGAAGAAGTCTCAACCCCAGCTCGGTTAAGGGCTTCATCCCAAGTTTGGGCGCAGTAGATACGACAGACAGCTGGGACCTCTGCCCTAAGGGTTTTCTCGGTCTCAGCTACTCTAAGGTCGTAACCCTTTTGCTCAGCCTCGTCCCTAGCCTTCTCGGCATCAATCTTTGCCTTCTCAGCCTCAGCCTTGGATTTTTCAGCCTGATCCTTAAGCCTGTGGGCTTCTTCCAGTTGTTTCTTGAGCACTGCCATCTGTTCCCTGGAAGCAGTCAATTGATCAGTAGTCTCACGTAGGCGCTTCCTCTGGTCCTTGGCTTGCCTTTGCGCACCCTCCAAGGCCGAGTCAGCACTCTGGCGGGCATGCTCCTCATCGGCCAGCTTTTTCTTCAGTTCAGCATTGTTATTTTCAACAATGGTGAGTGTTTGCACAGCTGCTGTTCGTCTTTTTCTTTCGTCTTCCAGTTGCTGGTAGCTTGAATTGGTTATCTCCTCAAGCCTGAAAGTGGCTTGGACGGCCTGAATGAAAAGGTTCAGTAACATAACAAAAAAAAAATTAATAATAATAATATATATATAGTAATTATAAGTTAAAAAAAAAAGGGGGGGATTAGTATCATACCATGCCCAAATATCTCTTGGCATTGAGGAAAACCTCGTTCTTCCTGAAATTCCGTAACTCAGTCATATCCTTTGGAAGTAACAAAGTCTCCTCCAAGGCCGAGGCGACATGGCACCCAATACCCCCGTTGAAGTCCCTGAGTGATGCATCATCCCTCAAGGGCTCACCGCCGAGCATGGGTGCTGGAAGCCAAGCCTGAGGCTCCGGAGGCTGATTATCTACCCTTTCCACGCCTCGTTGTGGCAGATGGCTAACTTTTTGTTGCTTCGCAGCTCGTTGAGCCTCGTCTTCACGAGTAGGACGAGATCTCCTGGTCTCCACAACATCTTTACCTTTCTGCTCTCTCCTCCTCTTTGGATCAGCAGGTTCAGTTCTTGAAGGCAGAGATGGCTGAGAATGAGGGAGAGGGGATTTTGGAAAAGGAGGAGGAAGTTTGGGCTGGGTGGACTTCCCCGGTGCACCTCTTCCAGGTTGATCTTCTATTGGTTCCATCAAACTCTTTTGGGGTTTTCTCTGGATACCCATTTCGTCCGATATACTCTCGGGGGATGAAGGCTGGTTGAACACTTCGAATTCGTCCGAGGAGTCTGATACGTCTACGATCCCCTCTGAGTCTTCTTTTTCTTCTTCCTCTCCTTCAAGAGTGAGTTGAGATGAGGATGCTCCTATTGAAGGAGTGGCAACAAAGAGTGGTTGATTATGGGGAGTGCCTTCAGGAAGCGGAACACCCTCTGGAACAACGAACCTTTGGTAGGCAACGCTGATGCGGTGGAGCCGAGGATCTCTAACTTTTATCATGTACTTAGGGGCTTGGAAGGCAAGGGACAGGGGTGTATACTCGAGAATCAGGTGTGCCACTCGCAGTTGACCGTTGGTCTCGTTTACGTACACCTCAGCTCGTAAAATCCTATCTAAGCTCTCTTTGTTGACTAAGCTGAGATGGGGTTTAGTAGAATACTTATCTGCAAAATCATTAAAATGGAAGAAAACTTTATCAGAAATTGGGGTGTTGGAAAGTAAAAATAATAAATAAATATATAAATGAACAAATCAAGATACACAAATCTATAGCTACTCCCCCACCTGGTTTTCCCTCCCTAGTCGGACAGGGTAGGCCATCGTGACATCCCCCATAAAAGATTAAGAAGTCTTCCTTCAAGTTTTTGTTTGATGTGGGGAGGCACTGGATCAACCTTACTGCGGGATACCTCAACTTAAGGTAATATCCATGTCCCTTTAGATGGTGTAAGTTATATACCCAATTCACATCGTGGTGGGTCAAATTTAGGTTCATTCTCTCGTTTAGAGCTTCTATACTCCCCAGTACCCTAAACATATTTGGGGCGCATTGTGTGGGAGATAGTTTAAAGAACCTGAGATAGCTCCTAGTAATGGAGCCCATAGGGATGGTCATCCCTCCCTCTGTGAAAGCGATCATTGGGATGACCACCTCTCTGGTTTTCCTAGCATCTACCCATTCCCCCTGGGCAGCGTGTCTCATGCCTACCATTGGTGGAATCCTATACTTAGCCCTAAAACTTTCTATACCTTCCTCGGACTCAACTAAACGTTTGAACTTACCTATTTTTCTAAGAGGTTTTTGAAGAAAAATTAACAAGTTTAAAATGAAGACTAAGAGGTTTTAAGAAAACTTACAGGTTTAAAAAAGGGGGTCCTCGGACAAATTCCTAGTATTTGTAGACGCTCAGGGAGATGAGAGAGAGAAACAAGTTCAATGTATGAGCTCTAGGACTGTGTGATTGTTGAAAGTAGGAAAAATGATTGATTTGAAAAGCTATTTATAGTGGTGCAAAAGTTACAAGTGGGAAAGTTCCCGCTCGTAAAACTAGAAAAATCCTCCACCATACGATTTGTATCCAACCGTTGAACGTGGGGGACAAAGGTGCCGCCAAAATTTAATTATGGCACGCTTTGGACGCCGAAGCTTCAGGAGCGTGCCTTGAGCAGGTAAAAAGGCATTTGAGAGATCGGGAAGACAGAATAAAACCATAAACAGGATGGGCTGAGGGCATCAAAATCCTCATTTCCTCCCGAGGAGTCGTAAAGCAAGATTTTGAGGGGCTATTGTGGGGGCCAGTTAGTCAGGAGGTATTATTAAGGCCGTATGAATTGGCCTGTGGCCCAATCCGAGGACATTAACTAATCCGAGAATGGCCAAATAAGGATATAATGGGAATGGTATAAATAGAAAAATGAAGATAGTACGAGAAAGGTCCAACATACGTCCAAGGAGAAAAGCCATCTCGGGAACAAGGATCTGAGGTCAGTAAGAGTGTCATATTACCCTAGACCTTCTTCAAAGTTACATCACAACTAGGAGTTGGACGTAGGACAAGGGGTAAGAAAGGGGAGGCAACAAATATCTTCAAAAGCTGCTACCTCCGCATTAAATGCCTCTCAACCAACTCTCTGGCCGCATTAATGTGGAGGTGATACCTGAACAGTGACCAAGCAGCCTTACAACTACTAGTTGATGGTTCTGGGAGGTGTTGGATGGGAT
The DNA here is from genome assembly GCA_028535165.1 of Quercus tomentella. Classification (NCBI taxonomy): domain Eukaryota; kingdom Viridiplantae; phylum Streptophyta; class Magnoliopsida; order Fagales; family Fagaceae; genus Quercus; species Quercus tomentella. Next base: position 60,957,596 of record JAPQVY010000155.1, on the reverse strand, counting down.
AAAAAGGCGTTCCTAGAATCCAACCTACACATGTAGGGTAAGGATGATGCCAAGATTGTAGTATATAGCATGAGAATGTGGCCTAAAGAAGGGGATCGGAAAAAATCAAGAAATCTTTGTAATAATTCTGTGAACTCTTGTAACTTTGTGAAGGAAGAAGGCATTATAATATAAACTCCTTAGACCACGCCGAGGAGAGTTTTTCTGAATTTTTGTGTTTAACGATCTTGAATCAGCAGTTTTTATTATTTTTCTTCTAGAGTAGAATTAGTTCTTTCACCCACGCTCTATAAATTTATTGTTTGGGCTTGTTGGCCTAAAACCCAATCCTATATTGGGTCCAATCCAAATCCAGTCCCTACAATAGTATTAGCTTATACATTTTTTTAACCACAGATTTTAAAATATATAATGCTTTCTCATTATATATCTAATTTAAAATTTGATTGGATTTAGACTCTTTGGTTTTTGCACTTAATAATTCATTTGCCACAAAAATTTTTAAAATTAGATAGACACATGGCACAAAATTGGACTCCAATTGAAATCCAATTTAGAATATAATTACATTTGGACTTTTTCGATTTTTACACTTAATAATTCACTCGGCACAAAAATTAAAATTAAACGGGACATGTGGCGCACAATTAATTGGATTCCAATTGAAATTCAATTTAGATTCTAATTTGATTTTCTCTAAGTTTTGGCTTTTAATATATATATATATATATATATATATATATATATATATGTGTGTGTGTGTGTGTGTATGTATGTATGTATGTATGTATGTATGTAGATATTGCTGCCACAATTGCGCGGAGCAAATGATCCCAAGTTCAATATCCTAATATGATTGTGACTTGTGAGTAAGTCGTTATGCTAATCTAAACCTGTATATTTGGATGAGTTTATTATTTAGTTTTTTTTAAGGTATAGTTTTTTAAAATCTTATTTGTTATTAATTTTTTTTTGAGAAACTTATTTTTTGTCTATTGACTCTATTTAAAACTGTATTTTTATACATTTTATTTCTTAAAAAAAACGTGGAAAGTTATTTTTAAGTTTTCAGTTTAAGTTTTTAGTTTGTATTTAATAAATAATGTTCATGTGGTATGATATGTTTGGTGGAGTATAAAGTGAAGCATATAAGTTGGGATAGAAAATTTATACTCTATTTAAAATGGGAAAAAAAATCTCAAAAGATAGCTAATAAATAATCCAATATATTCTTTTTCCTCTCACTCGCAGATAGTTCATAAATATTCTAGCAAACTTCTTATCATTTAAATACAATAAATGTTTTGCAATGCACGGTCGTATTAAATACAAGAATATTTACGTCTATACCATACTAAACAATCAAATAAGGCAAAGCAACATTCTCAAAAAAATAAGGCAAAGCTAACGTTTTTTGTGTAAACAAATAAGGCAAAGCTAACTGATACGGAATAAAAATTATTATTGCATTAAGTTAGACTAAGCATAATTATTAATAAAGCACCAACCCACCAACCAGGAGTACCACTTTGAATAACAATAAAAGTATAAAGAATAAAGAATAAATATAAAAATCCCAAAATTTTATATTGAATCCCTTTAAAGCCATGTTTTTTTAAACATTCCAAAAAAACCTAGAGACAAATTCACACCCTCACATCGTTAGTTCTCTTAAATATGTGAAGTGAATTGTCTCTCCTTTGAACGATAGAAACACATTTAAATTTATTTCTGTCCCTAAAATTTATCTATTGAGCACTTTTGATCTCTAAAGTTTCAAGTAAGCTCTATTGGTCTTTGAAGTTTAAAAAATGAGTGCTATTGGTCTATCTATTAACTTTTGTAAATTTCGTTGTTTATACATTTATAAGAACAATTATGTGACATTTTTTTTAATGACATGACAACTTTATTATTAAAAAAATTACAATAAGAAATTATGTATCAGTTTAGGAAGTCCCATTTCTAGTTGGGTCTTTGCCTAAATCCAAATCAGTATAACATAATTCCTAAAACTTTATTTGCAGTTGTTACATGGATTTACTATGAAATAACAATAAATTTTACTACATCCAAGGCATTGTAAAGAGACATTATGATTATACCTAATTGCACCACTTCCAGGACTATGAGAAATTCATAAAGGATTACACCATAGGTGGCTATCATGTGTTATGATCCTAGTGTCCCATATGGATTAAGTATAAGTTTAACCACGTGTTTATAAGTTCTTGGGCATCCTCCCCTTGCAAGCCGGTTTTCAATGTGAGTTCTACCCATGAGTTTGTAACACCATATTATGAAACCCACCGTATTAATTGTAAATATTTGGAGCTTCAAACAAATTTCACATATGGTCCAAGCCATTGGAGTTAAAAGCCAAAGAGATTTCTCACCCATTCTTTATAATCTAACGCTTGCCAAATATTCCATGTCACCTAATACGAATAATTATATTTTAGTGGGATTCAATTAGCTCAACTAGTAAAAATTTTTATTATCATATATGAGATGTGGGATTTAATTATTGCCTTTACCAAAAACCAATTAGTATTTTTTATTTTTCAAGTCTTCTCACCCTTCAAACCTTCAAATGTAGATTAATTTTAGGGAACTATGTTCTTTCGATTTTGATTTAGGGAACCTAAATAAAAATTAGTCTACCCAAGTTGAAGTGTGATTTTGATATGTAATTTTTGAAAAATAAAAGTTGCAGAGTTATTAAAAAATATAATGTTATTGCTCAGTTAGAGTTAGAGGTGTTCGCAATACAGTGCGGTGCAAGGCGGTTTTAGACTATTTTTAGCATCGCATTTTGTGGTGCAGTTTAACTAAAACCATAACTGCACTGCACCGCACCGCACCTCATTTTTGTAGTCACATGTAAGGTGCGGTGCGGTTTAGAGTTTAACCAAAACTATAATCACACCATACCTCATTTTTGCGGTCACATGTGCAGTGTGGTGTATAAGATGCGATTCGAAACTGGTATATTTTTCAAATTTTGGGCTTTTCCTACCCAGCCAAAAACTGATTTTTCCCTTTGTTTTGGACAAAATTTTAAACTATTGAGCTAGTTTTTTATTTTATTTTTAGTTTTTAAATTTTGGGTTGGTTTTCCTAATCAACACTTGCTAGAGTTATTAAATTATATATATATTTTTTTAAACTAGAGTTATTAAACTATTAATAATATATTTAATATTAAAATATAGAGAAGGTGCGGTGCGGTGCGGTTATGCCATTTTGCGGGCAGTTTTAGTGCAATTTTTGTGGTTTTTGAGATTTGGTGAACACCACACATAGGCAAATAAATTAATGGAAGTTGCTAGAGTGATTAATATAGCTCATTTTTCAAAATATAAGGGACTAATATGTAAACTTTAGGAATTAAGCATGATATTTTGGCCCCAAAAAAATAGGTTGTTAATTTCTTTTGATATTGACACATAAACTTTTGAAAGTTCATATTTTTCCACATTATTATTCAAATAGACAAAACTTAGGTATATGTACTTTAGATGTTATTCCTTATGTGCTCTTAAAATTCTTAAAGAACAGCACATGAGTACTGTATTCAAATTTTACAGGCAAAAATATATTTTAGTTCCTCTTAGATAAATAATTAGATATTTGGGTAAAACCATGAGATTCCAAAAAATATATATAGACACACACATATGAGATTTGTCGTGTAGTATGGTGTATTGTTGTTTCTCAAAAAAAAGTATAGTGTATTGTTTTTTTTTTTTTTTGGGGGTAGTACAGTGTATTGTTGTGCAGTATAGTGTATCGTTGATAAATGTAAAGCTGGCACTCGGTAGTGAAAAAAAGCCATAGGCTACAGTTGTTACCAAAACTATAAAAAAAAAAAAAAAAAAAAATGAATAGGCTAATCCTCAATTTATATTTAATTACTGGTATCAGCAGCTGAAGGTTTGCCCTACAAGGACACGTGGATAGGCAGCCCCCCCATGTCTTGTTGTTGTAAAAGTTGTTACTAACATCACCATCACCCTCACACACTCACTGTCACTCACAGGCAAGCACTACTCATCCCCACCTCCCCAAATTTATTCAATAAATTTCTACACGTGCCCACTCTCAATTTCCACGCCGGAATTTCCTCCATTCTCTCTCTCTCTCTCTCTCTCTCTCTCTCTCTTTACTTCTTACTTCTGCTATTGCCTCTCACAAGTCACAACCCAAACACTCAATTTCTCCAAACCCTAGAAAATGATACCAAAAATAAACTACCTTCAAAATTTGAATCAAACTCTCACACGTTTTCCTTAAATTGAATCTAAATTTCAGTTTTTACCACCAAAACACCATCTGGGTCACTGTTAAATTCCGCAATAAATATACATATTTTTTTTAAATTTTTTTTGAAAATTTGAAAGTTGTGGGGTTGTAAATAATGGGGGCGATGACGTCATCGATGGCGGCGAAGTTCGCGTTTTTTCCGCCGAGTCCGCCGTCGTATGAGGTGGTGGAGGAGGAGGGTGGTGGTGGTGGTTGTGGAGGAGTGAAGCTGAAGCTGAGGATGACGGGAGGAGTGGAGACTAGGAGGGAAAACGGCGACGTGTTGAGGCTGAAAACGAAGAGAGGGAACGAGGTGGTGGCGGTGTACATAAGGAACCCATCGGCGTCACTGACGGTGCTTCACTCGCATGGCAACGCAGCTGATCTGGGTCAGATGTATGACTTGTTCACTGAACTCAGTATTCACCTCCGAGTCAACTTCATGGGGTCTCTCTCTCTCTCTCTCTCTCTTCCTAATTTAAAAAAAAAAAAAAAAAATTATCCCTTTTTACATGCATATATATTGGGGTAAATTACACTAACACCCCCGAAATATATTGAAAATTAGATAATTTTTTTGATGGTTGTTGATTTTTTTAGTTTTTTACATGCTTATATGAATATGATTTTTTTTTTTTTTTAAATTTAATTTTAATTTGTGTGTGTTGTGTTGTAGGTATGATTATTCAGGGTACGGGCAATCCTCTGGGAAGGTATGTGATATTGTATTTTTTGTAATTTTATTTTATTTTGGTATTCTGTTTGGATTGGATTCTGGTAAAGTTTTGGTCTTTATTTTTGTTTTATAAATTTGGTTTTATTTTAGTTCTGGTAAAGTTTTGGGTGTTTTTTTTTTGGTTGTTGTTGCCTTTTTCTCAGTAACTTTCTGCGCAATTTCTTGTCGGCCAAAAAAATTTGTAGTTTGCTTTTGTTATATGGGACCCAAAAAGGATTAAAACTTTTTCTACACTGAACTTTATATTACCTCTTTGGCATATTCAAGCTTTGGATTTTTTTTTTTATTCAGCAGTGGAAGTTTAAAAAACCCAAAGATGGAAGATTTTAATTAGTTTCTAATTAGATTGATTTTGAATTTGTTGTTAAAATAAGATGGGAGATGGCTGAGTTATTATGTGCTTTACTTGAACAGCCGAGTGAGCAGAACACATACTCAGACATAGAAGCCGCATATAGATGCCTGGTGGAGAAGTATGGCACAAAAGAGGAAGATATTATTTTGTATGGGCAATCAGTTGGTAGTGGGCCCACTTTAGATTTGGCTACTCGGTTACCGAATTTGAGGGCTGTAATTCTCCACAGTCCGATCATGTCTGGCCTCCGTGTCATGTATCCGGTGAAGAGGACATACTGGTTTGACATTTATAAGGTTGATTTTATTTATTTATTTATTTTTTTTAATGCAGAATTATATAATCTTAATGTTGAATTGTTTACAATCTTTCAAAATTTGACCTCATAAATGTTTTTTTGCTTGTTTGCGGTGCAGAATATTGATAAAATATCCCTTGTCAAAAGTCCAGTTCTGGTAATTCATGTGAGTATTTTCCAATTTCTCTATTTTAGTAAGATGTTTGTAAAAATAAAATGGCATGCTAATTTAGTACAGCTTGATGGAAAATCAGACTATAGAAGTTAGTCTCTGCACTGGTTGATTGGTCCACCATATATCTGCTTCAAATTTTTCTAGTTCTGGCATCTTCATTGCTGGATTTTATAGTATAGAACAAGGGGTTATGTGGTTGCACTCAGTATGTAATATGTTGACTTTACGCTATATCATATGAAACTTGAAATACGGAATTCTTCGCGATTAGGTTGGAATTTAATAGCTATGGATAACTATATACCTCTTTCATTTTGGTGAAATTTATCAAAGACGTTGAAAATTTCACCAGAACTGTTAAAGCCAGTTTTGGTTGATGTTAAAGCCAGTTTTCAATGGAACCTACATCTTTGTCTTGTGATAGTTGACAATTGACACCAAATGACATGGTTAGATAACTGAACTTAATTGACACTGATGAAAAATTTCTTTTCTTTTGTTTATTGTTTATGCTTTTCTGTGTTCATCATCATGAACACCCTGTATGTTTCTTTCATATTTCATTAATAATAGATCTCATATTACCTATAAAAAATAAAAATAAAAAAGTTTGGTCAATCAGTTTGTAAGCAAACAATGATTTCTGACAAATGAAATGGGTGGGGAGATGAAAAAACAAAGAGGAACTGGGGCCATCTCATCTGTGGAGGAACTTGGAGTGCTCATGGCAGAGAAGGAAGAGATCAAAATGATGGCACGTAAGGAGCGTGTCTGCCTCAGTTGCAAGGGTGGAGGTTTGCAAGGGAGAGAGGGAGATAGGGGCAGTGAGGTGTCCTGTGTCAGAAGATATATTACTGGTGATAAATTGAGGGGGTCATGAGAGGTTTTAGTGTGAGAGAGAGAGAGAGAGAGAGGTGACAATGACAACTAATAGGTGAGGAAAAGAGGAAGAAATGCTGTAGTTAGGTATTCAAAATTGGATTATTATGATTTCTTTACAGGTGCACAGTGAAGCCAATACTTTTTCAAGCAATAGAAAAAAAAAAAGTTCCTAGTGAAACTTGTGGTAGTTAATTGAATCTTGCCAAATGTTCATCATGTATAAACAAGTTCTTAGCTATCAAATTTATAATAGCATAGGTAGGTTTTACTGGCTAGAGGTGTGTCCAAAGGGCTCTTCTTTAAAAGGTTTCCTACATTATCTAAAAAAACATAGCATAGGTAGGTTATGTGTCAGTAACTGATAAGAAGTTGAGTTTAGTGGGTCTTTAGTTAAGGGAATGTGACTTTGATGGAGGGAGCTCAACTGAAATTATTTTGGAATTTATTATTTCAGATTTCCATTTATGTTATGGGATTGGATTATTTTAAATTTTCATTTAAAAAAAAAAATTTGGATTCAGATAGGGATCAAGTTTCATGTTTTAAGATAGGGATAATATTTAAATTATGTTCAGTGAAAGTTTTATGGGACGTGAACTTTTGTAATCCTGGAAGCACTATAAAAATGCTCCACATGGTGTTTTTTTAAATAAGATTTGTGAAAAATTTCTTTATCTGTATGGTGGTGACTCCATGCAACCCTTAGGTGGTGAAGCTGAAGGTTTACAGGCTGCTCTAGGTAGTGAACCCTAGACTGTCTTGCATCATCGCATTAGAATTACACATGGCAGGTGTGCAGACCACGAAGCCTTTATCAGTATGCTTTTGCTGTTGTGTGACAGACTGTTGGTTTTGAAAGCCATAAAACTGCATGCTGACCTGGTCGTATCAGTATCTCTCTTCTATTCACTGAACAGAACTGAATCTCTTAAAATGCTGACTGAACCTGTCTGAAATCATTGGTTTAGTCAATGTTTTCCATCTGGAATCATTGGTTTTTGTCAGTGTTTTCAGTTAACTTGGTCTTATTTACAGCCCTACCCAAATGATCACTGCTAGTTTCTGCCTTTTTTGTCATGTTGTGGTCAATCACATACATGCCATTGTTTATGTCCTGACAAAGCTCCAACATCCCAAAGAGTTATGTAAATAGATATCACATGTACGTAGATTACTCCATAGCAGCAGCATAAATTCACCAGGTGTCCAGGACTCTTGAGTTTTTATGTCTTTGTCACATTATTAGGGAGAAGGCCACTCATTTGAAATATTCTTCTTGCTGAAGGGTCTGAAGTGTTTCCACTCTAGCATTTTGCTACTAAAAGTCCAGAACAATTATTTATTGGGTTATCTTAAACTCATGTTTTGGAAATTCTTTGTTACTTCCACAAGAATATAAAGGTGAATTAAGGATGATTACCAAATTAAATTTTTTTGGCTGTTTTACTTGGTGGTCTCCCCCTTTTTTGATAATCGATAATTTTGGGGGGGGGGGGGGGGTTGGATGAGGGGATTTGAACCTTGGATGTTTCTATTGGAACCACCAGAATGTCTGCCCCTTAGGATGCTAGAGGATAATTGGAAGAAAGGATGAGTGCAAGAGTTCAAGAGCAGTAATTTTATGTGGATACATACTCCAAAGTTTCTCTAGAGGATTGAAGGGTGCTTTTATGTCTAATTTTGGTGGTCACAAATTAAAATTTCAAGTGATGACTGATGAGATAGTGAGGGAATGTGATACTGCCTTTGACCAGGTGAATCACATATTTTATGTCCCGTAAGTTTGATCTGTGGCTTACGGAGCAATTTGTCCCCTAATCCTATGGATTTCCTATCTCAGTTGCCACTTCTGTAGAAGAGCGATTTCAATGCCTTTAAAGATTATACATCACTTGAGGTGGATGTAGGCCCAGATGTTCTTGGATGCTAGCTTCCACCCATTGTGGGTATAAAGACCATGATGTGGTTCATGCGTGCTTGTCTCATTGTATTAAATGTCTTACTATGATCTTAATTGGTGCACCTGATTAATATAAGTTCATGTACCCATTTTATAATCGATAGGTATCTGTCACCATATACATTGGTTAGCTGCCTTTCTTCACTAACTGAAACTCTCATAGCATCTGAACCTTGAAAGTAAGGCATCAAGCAACATTGGCTCAAGTAATTAGAAGAATCCTCATTTACCAAGCTGTTGTGCTCTGTGTTTGCCCTTTCTTGCAGGGAACTGCTGATGATGTTGTTGATTGGTCCCATGGTAGGAAACTTTGGCAGCTCTGTAAAGAGAAGTATGAACCATTATGGATTAAAGGAGGGAATCATTGTGACTTGGAGCTTTTCCCACAATACATAAAGCATCTCAAGAAATTCATATCAGCCATTGAGAAATCACCACATCTGAGAAAAGGATCTGGGCCAATTACAGATCAACTAGAAAATCCCAGGAACAGCACAGATTGTAGAGAGAAATCCAGATCCAGCACAGATCATAGAGAGGAGAGGTCTCGACCGAGTACTGACCAGAGAGAAAAGCCAAGGCTGAGCACAGACCGGAGAGAGAAATCAAGAACCAGTAGTGATAAGAGAGAGAAATCAAGAAAGAGCATTGATCGGTCTATTAAAGTTCACAATGGCGTGGACCGCGTGGACCAGCTGGAGAAACCAAGGAACAGGTTAGCTATTATTTTGACTGGATAGTATTGTTTTTTACCCATTTATGCTTCCTTTTTAAAACAAAGCTTGTCCAATGTGGCATGCATAATTGCATATATATTCAATATCTGGTTTTCCTCACTGTTGGAATTGCGTTGTGGTGGCAGCTTTGGGGACATCGTGAGATCAGTCGGATTATGCAATATTGATTGTTTCAAGCCCACAGCTACTAATTTATGAAGAAGATATCAGATAAGCCTACATATTGAAGGTTGTATTTCACTTGAATTTTTATTCATTTGATTGGTCAATTGGGGTTGTTTGGGTGATAGAAATGTGTTGTTGTTTCATATCCACTTTCTAGAAGAAAAATAGGAAATTAATTTAACAAGGAAAATCATACGTCTCATTTGATTGTTAATACTGATTAATAAATCTGGCCTCTCTCTCACCTATCAAAAAAAAAAAAAAAATGAAATAAATCTGTCTCTGTCTCTGTCTCTCTCTCATGTGACAATTTTTGTTATTTATCAACTTTGTATCTGTACAGGATGTCTTGTCTCAGTTAGTCTAGGTTTCCAAACCAAATGGAAGTTGACAACAATTTATGGAGAGTAAAATGGCTTGAGAACCAGGAAAAAAAAAAAATATATATATATATATATATGGGCAAAAGTGAGCCAATAACTTGCTTACTTGAACTGCAATGTTAGGTTATGAGTAACTTAATTACAGTTCTTTAGGTATTATACCTCAAAGTTTTTTTTTTTTTAATAAATCGATAGTTACAAGGGCTCTTGGCAAGTTTCCCAATAAAATAAAAATGTGGATGCATTGATCAATGTAGTATAAACATTGTTATCTTTCAAGATGATTAAATTCAATGCAATCACGAGTTGGAATTTCATTGGGGGAACATAAATCACATCATCTAAGAAACTTGATTTAAGTTTTACCTTTTTGTATTTATAAAATTTATGAGTTAAGCTTGACACATTTTCATCAATTCATGTCAATTAATTCGATTGAAGTATCTTTTAACTTTTTTTCCGAGACCCTGGCGCCAAAAGAGCAGAATTTAAAAAAAGGTTAATTGTTTGCTCCAGTGATTCATTATGCTGATTCTTTAGCACAGGGACCCTGCCTGTAAGGGCTGTTAACGCTCATGGTAATTGGCACTGATGGGCTACCATGGCTTGAATCTTTTGTGAATGCAGTATCTGATCAAATGAATGTGTTTCTCATTCCTTCCTCTCCAACTTTAAGTTCACTGCAAATTCTGATCGGTTCACTCCAAGAGGGTATTGGGACCCTTATCTGTAAGCAAATATTGTTGTTTAATGTCAAAGTAGGTACCATTCGAGATTAAGAACCATGGGGAAAATTTTATTGGCTCAATCAATGCAATTGCATGTAATGTTGAATTTAATTGAAAAAAGTCATTTATGAGTAATATATTGATGTAAGAAAATTCACAAAGATATAATAGAACTATATTTTGTTTATTTATTAAGGGTTTTTTTAAATAAAGAAAAAGAAAAAGAAAAAGAAAAGAATAAGCCACATTTCAAACTTTTTTTTTTCTTCCCAAATAAAAATTTTGCTTATGAATGAATGGATTGTTTATGGACTTCTTGTGATGGTGGCTGGAGTTGTCGCTAAGCTCAAGTAATCTAACAATAAGCATTAAATTTAATAGTAAATGTCCTAATTCAGGGATAACGGGCCAGATTCGGGGATAAAATAGTAAAACTATGACTTTTTCCTTCTTGTGACAAGGAAGTGGGTTCCCTTGAACCTTTTATTTAAGTGAGGACTATTGATGTCATCTTTTTTTTTCTTTTTCTTTTTTTTTAATATATATTTTTTAATGGTAATATTAAGAATTTTTCTTTCATGGTAGGCTCTATGGTTGTCAAAATCGCGATCTAGATCGTAGGATCACACGATTTTACGATCTCACCTCACTAAAACGTTTAGGATTGCACTAAGACTGTAAAAATAGTAGGATCGTATAAGATCGTAGGATCATGAGATCCTACTGATTCTACCGATCCTACCAAAACATCATTTTTTTTGTTTTTTTATTTTTATTTTTATGGGATAAAATTTTAGTTTTGATGAAGCTTAAAGGGTTTTTATTTTTATATGTTGTAATGGTATGACTTTTTATTTTTTATATAAAATTATGTTAACCTAAGCAAATGTTTTCTAATTTATAGTTCACTTGTAATCAAAATGAATGAATGCTTCATCATTTCTAAATGAAGAATTTATATTAGCTTTACTATATTTTAAAATATAATGTTGTTAAATTTATTTGATCAATATACTAATTTGTGTTATAATATTACTAATTTTATATATATATATATATATAATTTTATTAGTATGCTTGTATTTGTATATTAATTGATTGATTTTTTTGAGCATGCTCTGTAATTGTTGCTGGGTGGTATAATTTGAATAGTTGAGTCTGAATTTGTATCTTGATCTCTTTTGTAGCTCTAGTATACGAATATACAATGTCTACATAAATGATGAAATGGATGATGATGATTAGGATGGTGGTTATAAGAACTCTAGAATAAGAATAATTAAAAATGTTCACTTGACCTTAATATTAATCTTGCTTTTGGATTTCATATTTTAGTTAGCTAGTTTTTATTTGATAACTTATTTTGGATTTTAAACTTGGAACTTAGAACTCGGAAAATATTTCCATATGTGTTGATAAATATTTTGGTATTTGGTTACTAATTAAACATTTATTAAACCTTTTAGATACATTGAGTCAAAACTTAATTATAATTGTTTCGTTAGTATAAACGTAGCGATGTATGACGTGCAAATTACATCATATGATGCAAATCTTTGTTTTTTATGGATAAATTTACAATTTACGTGATTATTCAACATACAAAGTCATTATTAATATGTTTTTTGCTTTAAATCTGAAATATGTAAGATCTTACGATCCACGATCCGATCTTACAATTTACGATCCCACCTGCCTTTCATGATCCTACGTAGGATCTCGATTTTGACAACCTTGGTAGGCCTTTTGTTGTGTTTCAGTAACTTGAGGATCTTGTATGCTAGTCAAGGGCATTTTAGCTGAATTGGCACCTCATTGAGGATCTCGTATGCTAGTCAAGGGCATTTTAGCTGAAATGGCATCTCTCCATGCACAAAGTTCTTGGGGGTTTAAGAAGGAAAATGGTTCAAGCTGCGGGGTCAGCAGCATATTATAACTATCTAAAAAAAAAAAAAAAAGATCTCATATGCTAATCACTTGTATTGATCATTTTCATCTTCTTTAGCAGTATAAGCATAGACCCCCCACTCTATTCTAGTCTATACCCGAGGCCCTAGTCTAAATGATGAAGAATACCTCGAACTCCTACTAAAATGATTAACACTATATAGTAAGTTCAATAGACCAAAAGATGTAAGCCCAAATCACTTTTGAAGCCCAAAATAGTCTCATAAAAGTGGCACACGTTGTCGTACACCAGTTATTACTAACATATGTCTGTTAATGTTATTTTAGGTGTATGCCACTCAGTGACAGCAACCCTAAAATCAGTTAATTACATATCTAACTCAAGGGTTGATCAACTATCAGCTATCAACACTTTAGAAACCTTAGGGTTTTGAATTTAGGCTATAAATACCCTCCATTCTCATCACTATGGACAATCATCATTAGCATGCCAAAACGCTACCAAAATCAATCTTGAAACCACCATTTTCTCATTTTTAAGATGATAGTGATAGAGCATAATAGTCGAATATTATATTTAGTTTTCTGACCTAGGTAGATGGAAAGCTAGTGTTTTATTCAAAGTTTTGAATTTTCATAGCTTTGCTCTAGAAATTTTATTGTTGCAATACATGCTAACCTAATTTTAGAGAGAGAGAGAGAGAGATATCTGATTTTCTTTTGGGGTATATGATTTTGTTTTTGGTTCCACTCTAAAGAACTAAGGGTAGGGATTTGTTTGGGCACTGTACGGGGATGCCCCGGGGTCAGTGGGCCTCGAACTCTAGCCCCGAAACATTGTACGGGATAGGGACCCAGGCCCTTTGGGCCTTGGGCCCTGCCCTTGGGATGTAACACCTGGCCCTCTCATCATCAGACTCATGACCTTGATCCAAGCACTTCTCAAGACCTGGTATGAGCCCAATAAACATAATGGGGTCATGTCACTTGCACCATCGCGAATCACACACCTAATTGATCTTAGCCTTGGTCGGGAGTAAGATTGCTCGGCAAAGTGGTGTCTCGGCTTCCTGGTGTTGCCACAAGTGATATCTCTGCCGAGCAGGCTCTTGGAGGTGGGAATCAGTCCTAATGCCACTACCTCCTCGCCCACCTAAACACCCACTTAAACACAATGGAATTGGACCATCATTTCCACTTGTAAACAGAGATAATCATGGCATTCCCACTAATCTCACACTATAAATAAGAAACAAGGATAAGAAGAAGGGGGTTGGCAATTCTGGAGAAAATACTAAGAAAGAGAGGAAACATTCAGAGATAGTAAAGGAGTAACTCTGTGAGGAATACTTTGGGAGATAAGAGTGTATTCAGGTCTGCCAAGCATAGAAACACCCGCAGTAGGAAACCCAAAATCCCACAAAACAAATAGATTGTGAGCCCAAATAGAAGTTAGGCCCAATAGCCATACATTTTGGGTACCCACAATTGGCGCCGTCTGTGGAGATTTCCTACATAGCTGTGGTTCCATCAAAACGTGCACGGGAAAATGTCTGAGGGTCAACCAGGGAGTTATGTTGAAAGTGGCTCGGGAAGGTCTTTGCGGGGATTTACGTGGCGGGAAAGGCGGCAGAAGAGACGCGAAGATAGAGAGCGTGAAGAGGAAAGGCAGTCCGGCCTCAGGGAGGGGTCATTTCAGTCATATCGGACAATGTCTGGCGCTTCAAGGCGTAATTTTTTTGACAGAAGGGATGAAGAGCTTGAGCAAAGGAACGAGGAACTAGAGCACCTCCGAAGGTTGGTTAGGGATTTGGAATTACAAGCGAGAGGTAGGCATCAGAGAAAGGATCACGGGGAGCGAAGGGAAAGGTCGGCCAGTGTCAGGGATCACTATGGGACAAGGTCCCATCAATCCGGGTCTCATCGGCACTGGGACTGCTCACGAGAATATGCAGACCGGGACTCGATTTCCTTGGAGGAGAGGCGACCTCGAAACGCGGCCATGGACGCTATGAGCCATGCACTACTTCGAGCTGCCCGATCACCGTTCTCGAGGGACATTGAGGAGGCACAAATGTCAAGCAGATTTACACGGTTGCCATTTAATTCTTACGATGGAAAGACAGACTCGGTAGAGCACGTAAGCCATTACATTCAAATGATGTCGTTGCACACTCATAACGACACCCTGATGTGTAAAGTGTTTCCCTCGAGCTTCGGCCCCACCGCTTTGAGATGGTTTAATGGGTTAAGGAAAGGCTCGATTCACAGTTTTTCCAAATTGATTCAGGAGTTCGGTATACGGTTTGTAATCTGTAGTCGGGTTCCACAACCTGTGGACGTGCTGCTCTCAATGAAAATAGGGGCTGGGGAAACCCTCCACAACTACGCTAACCGATACTGGGAACTGTACAACGAAATTGGCGGAGGTAATGAAAAGATCGTGACAAGTACTTTTCGGATGGGGTTGCCCGAGGATTCTGAAGATATGAGGCAATTGATGAGACGTATCGAGGAATATAAACGATTGGAAGATGATTGGTTATAGAATAAGGGCAAGACCCTGATCACAAATCATCCTTGGCATATCGGCTTCCAAGCCAGGCCTCGGAAGGATTTGAGAATTCAAAAGCCGGGGCCACGGATAGGAGAGGTGAACGTGGCCTTTAAGGAACCGGTACACCGGATCGTGGATCGAATCAAGAATGAACCATATTTTCTGTGGCCAAACAAGATGGGAGGGGACCCGTCCAGGAGAAACCAAAACTTGTATTGTACTTACCATAGGGATAGGGGGTATACTACCGAGCAGTGTAGGGTATTAAAAGATCATCTTGAACAGTTGGCAAAAGCGGGGTACTTGAAGGAATTTGTTATGGATCCTTGTTGAGGGCCATTTTGTGAGGGTCCAGGTAGAAAGAAGGAAAGCCCAATAACAAGGGCAGCAAAGAATTGGCAAGCAGACAACAAAACCATTAGGCCCAAGCGGTAGGAATAATGGATCACAGGCCCAAGAAATAAACAAATGGGCCTTGAATAGGCAAGTGGGCTTAAGAAAGCCCGGAAAGAAAGAAATAGCATCCCATGGGCAGTGTATGATGTGGAAAAGTGAGAAAGGGCCGTCGCAGGCCCAAAGTAATGCAAACTAAGAAAGTAAGGGGTTTATGGTAGGCCCATGAACCCCAAGGATGAGAATAAGGTTATTGGGCCGGGGAAGCCCAATGAAGTTAGTAAAAGCCCATGAGAATGCAGAATTAGCAAAAGGACCAAGGAAGCCCAAAGAAAGCAAATGGGCCAAGGATGCCCAAAGACAAAGAGAAAAGGAACATAAGAGCCCATAAGTAAGGAAAAACCAGTGGCCATGCCAAGCCACTGGGAGAAAAAGTAAACGGCTGGCCTAAGGAGGCCCAGCAGGATTAAATCGTTGAAGCAGGAATAACAAAACAATACGGCAGGAAATGAGGGAAATCAAGAAGTGGGCTAAAGAAATATAAAGCCCATCATCAAATAAAGCCCAGCTCCTGAGAGGAGCGGGAAATCAAAAAGCAGCCCACATAAAAAGTCAAAGAAAACGGACGGCAGGCTATGCAGACGAGCCTCCAGACCACGACAGACGGATGGGCAGCAGGCAGATTTTGGACACATATGGAAGGAAGGCACGCGCAAGGCCCAGGCACCACCAGCCTGTACCCAGCCAATACAGAGCATGGTGAGGTCGGGGGTTAGAGATTCAGAGGGCATGGTTTGGTGGTGGGGAGAGGGAAAAAATCTATTTTTGAGGATCCGGCTCAGGCTCTTTTGGGGAGGTGTCCTGCTGGGATGACTCACTATCCAAAAGAGGCAAGCTGAGTTGGAACCAATAGGTGCATGCCATGAGGGATAGGGAGAGAGAAAGAACCTAGACCGTAGCAGGAATGGGTGCCACGGCAGACAAACAAACAAAATACCCTTTTTTGTCTGGTGATGGGGGAGGAACGTAGACGGAACAATGATGGTCGGCCAGTACACCCAGACCAGACAAATGATGTTAAAGGCTAAAACGGTAAAATCCGGTCATGGTAGGCGCTATAAAAAGAGGGTCTCGCTGTGAACGGGAGAGGGGGGGAACTGAGACTGAAAAAATAGGAATATGAAAAAGAAACTAAGAAGTAGAGAAAGAAACAAGTGGGAAAGAAAGAAAGAAAACACCCAGAAAGAAAAACAAAGTGAGAATTAGAATGGCAGGCATGCACCGGTAGATTAATTCCCTTTCTCCCTTATGAAATCTTGCTCCCTGTGAAAACCTCAAGGAGCCTTAAGCACAAACCACTCAGGTCCGTTTCCCTCAGGGCAGTTAATCTCCACGGCAGGACCTTTTCTTTCCTGCGAGATTAATTGCGTTGAGAAGAGACGTTCTTTCCTTTCTGGCTTTGCTCTTGCGGACTGAACTTTTAGTTGGTTTCCTAACATTTTTTGATTCAACCCTTATATATTAATGCTTGTTCATTATGTTCTAATCTTTCCCTTCCGTAAAAAATATTATTATTGCTGCTGTAATTGTGTGTGAGGGTAGTTTGGTCATTTCCCACTGAGTGGTCAGATATTTTAGTTATTTTATTATTATTATGTCTGCCTGCCACAACTTGCCTGAAACAGTTCTGCCTGCCGCAAGCCCGTTTCTGGCAAACATGGCCTAGTTTGCGTACAAACCGGACCAACTTGAGTTGCAGCTAGATCGGTCCCGACTCCCTTATCTAGAAAACTTGGGCCTGGTGTCGTAGGAAGCAGCCCAATACTGCTAGCACAGCCCACCACCTTACAATTGGCGACTCCACTGGGGAGTTGGGAAACAGATAGGGGTAAAAAAAAAAAAAAAAAACAGAGCCCCTCGCAAACAATGCCACCAAAGTCCAGAACAACACAAAATATGAGTGCTGTTCCCTCGCAAGCAGAGTCTAGGCCAACAACGCCTCACCAACAGCAGCCCAACCAAACAGAGGGTTCCAATAGAACAGGAGCTGATCCTCAGCCACAGCCAAGAATTTCCATGGACAATGCCAATACCTTCATTGAGGTATTGCAGTCACTACAACACTCGCAGCAACAAATGATGGAAGAAATCCGTCAACTAAAAGCAGACAAGACGAAAGAGAAAGGAAGCCAGCATGACCCAGAGCATGCGGCAGACAGAGAAGAAACACTAGTAGGAGGTGTCCCACGGAATACAGAACAATGTTTCATTACTATGGCTGAAGTAGCAGCCCTCCTGTAAAGAGAGAGAGCTAGAACACCTAAGGAGAGGTTTTACGCACGAAGGCCTCCTTGCCCACCAAAGGTACTCAGCAAACCATACCCCGAGAGGTATGAGCCGAAGGCCTTTGCACAATACGATGGCAGGAAAGGAAGTGCAGTTGAGCACGTGAGCAAATTTATTGATACCCTTGGCCCTTACACCGCAGACGAAGACTTATGTCTTCGAGAATTTTCAAAGTCACTGTGTGATCGGGCATACACCTGGTACATTGGCCTAAAACGAAGATTTGATGGAGTACATCGAGAGGTTTAGGGACATAGCGCTTGACTGCTATGACCATTGTGAAGAAAGGACCTTAGTAGAAATGTGTATGACTAACATGATTCGGGAATTCAGAGCAGTCTTGGAAAATCTAGAAATTTTCCAGTTTGCACAGCTATTGCAAATAGCCAGAAAGACAGCCCAGTCCATAAAACCAAGTTCAGACAAAAGGAACGCCTCGCAGGCTATGGCGGTGTCCACTGGAGAACGGAGAAGGAAAACTGAAGGGAAGGAATATGATACGCCTCCACCCATACCGTGTACTCCTAAGGAACTGGACGTGCTACTAGATAAATGGATAGCAGATGGAATCTTTAAACCTAACCAGGTCTCCAAAGAGCCCACGGAGGAAGAAAGAAGAAACCCTCGCTTCTGCCGTCTGCATAACTATGTACAACATCCCACCGCAGAATGCTGGGCGCTCCGCGGATTGGTACACCGTAGGATTAAAAAAGGCACATTGGAGTTAACCCAGCAGGAGATTCAAAGAAACTCACTCCCGAATCACAAGGGAAATGGTGTAGCAGCAGTAGTAATATGCGCGGACCCAGGGGAGGACGAGGAGGAGAACCTGGCCCTGCCTATCGCAGCGATTACCACTCTACAGCAAAGTGCCAAATTCAAAAATTTGTTTAACCAGTTGGGACTCACAGCAAAGGAAAGAAAGATAGCCACAAAAGCCTTAGTGAGTATTGCCTTCGGGGCAGGAGTAGAGTGCTTATCAACAGAAATCCCAGATGACAGAGCCCTCTTACAGGAATCAACCGAGATCACATTTAGCAATGAGGATATGGAGGTGGGACACCCCGGTCACAGGAGGCCTCTTTATTTGGCAGCATCCATAAATCAAATCCCCATCAAGAGGGCCTTGGTAGATACAGGTGCTTCCGTAAACCTCATTCCATTGAGCACCTTGCAAGCGGCAGGAATTTCAAAAAGGAAGATCCAAGGATGCCCAATGGAAGTAACAGGGTTCGGCGGAAGGGGCGAGTACACCGCAGGCCACATCCAGCTATGGTTGAAAGTGGGCCCTATAGCTTCTTTAGCTCGTTTCCATGTGGTCAAAACGGAAGTATCCTATCATGTGCTTTTGGGAAGGCCCTGGTTGAACAAACACTGGTTAGTCCCGTCCACTTATCACCAGTGTGTAAAAGGAAGAATGAATGGCAGGATGATACGTATAGCTGTAAACCCCTCGCCATTTGAGCAAGCAGAAGCTCACTTAGTGGAAACCATGTTTTACGACCAATGGGCTCCATCTGGGGAAAGTTCAGTTTCAAAGCCACGAGGTACCTTTGTGCCTAAGTGGGAAGATGTTCAAGGTGACCCAGAACCCGATCTAAGGGAGTTACTTGCGCGAAAGAAGAAAAGGAAAGAAGCGCCTGCCGCAAAATCAGATAACACACCCTAATGCATCAGGGTCTGAGGCCTTGATGGCAGGATTGTGTATAAGTTATGAAGGCACGTGGGGCCCACGAGTGAGATGCAAGAGGGCCCCACCTAAGAATGGCAGCATGGGAGTTTGGCGTGTTGCGTCGCTCAGGAAAATTTGGAAAAAGAAGAAGAAGGGGATGAGGAAGTTGTGGCAGAAAAAGATGCGCAGGTCGTGGCAGAAGAAGACATGGAAGAAGTTGACCTAGGGTCTGGTTCACAAGAACCGAGACCTATCTCAATTAGTGCAAGTCTGACAAAAAGAGAGAAGTCAGAGCTAATGTTACTGTTAAAAGAGTTCAAAGATGTTTTCGCGTGGGACTACAGTGAAATGCCCGGATTAGACCCTGGGCTAGTTGCGCATACATTAAATGTAGACCCAGAGGCCAAGCCGGTGGCCCAGCCTGCCAGGATATTTCACACAGAAATAGAAGGGCAGATAGTCAAAGAAGTACAGAAGTTGCTAGCGGCAGGATTCATCAAGCCCATTCAACATCCTCGCTGGCTATCCAACATAGTACCAGTAAAGAAGAAGAACGGCCAGATAAGATGTTGTGTAGATTTCAGAAATCTCAACAAAGCTTGTCCAAAGGACGAGTTCCCACTGCCAAACATGGATTTACTAATAGATTATGCGACAGGAAGCGCCATGTTTTCATTCATGGATGGTTTCAGCGGATACAATCAGATCAGGATGGCACCAAAGGCTGCGGAGAAAACCGCTTTCAGAACACCTATGGGCAATTTCTACTACACTGTGATGCCCTTTGGGCTAAAAAACGCAGGTGCAACTTATCAGCGAGCGATGACAGCCATATTTCATGACATGATGCATTAGGAACTAGAAGACTATGTGGATGACATAGTGGTTAAATCAAAGAAGAGAGCAAAACACTTCTATGTGTTGAAAAAGGTATTCGAAAGATGCAGAGCTTTTAAGTTAAGAATGAATCCCCTCAAGTGCGCATTTGGGGTGTCTTCTGGGAAATTCCTGGGTTTCCTGATTCACAGCAGGGGAATAGATGTGGACCCGGCCAAAGCCACGGCCATAGCAACTATGAGACCTCCGGCCACGGTAAAAGAGTTAAAGAGTTTTTTGGGAAAAATCTCATACATTCGGAGATTCATTCCTGGGTTGGCATCAATCACCTCTGCTTTCACCAAGTTGCTCAAGAAGGGGCAAAGTTTTGAGTGGGGGGAAGCGTAGCAGACAGCCTTCAAGAGGCTGCAGCAAATAATGATGAATCTCCCTACGGTGCAGGCCCCTATCCGCAAAAAACCATTGCTACTCTACCTGGCCACCAATTCGTATGCCATTGGTGCACTAATCGCCCAGGAAGATGGAGGTGGCAACGAGCAGCCAGTATACTACATCAGCCGCGCCTTAAGAGACGCAGAGACTCGTTATCCAAGGGCAGAAAGAGCATGCCTGGCCATTGTATATGCTTCGCAGAGATTGTGTCATTATTTCTTGGCTTACGAGGTATGGCTGATGACTAAGTCCCATGCCATCAAAGCTTTGTTACAACAGCCGATCCTCTCTGGCAGGATATCCTAGTGGTTGCTACAATTGTCACAGTACGACTTGAGAATGGGGATACCTAGGGCGGTGAAAAGTCAGGCTATAGCGGATTTATTGGCACAGTTTCCGGGAGAGGAAGAATTCCCGCTGGATGATGAAGTTCTAGGGGAAGTAGCCGTAGCAGAAGAGGTCAGAGAACGGTGGGTAATGAAATTTGATGGGTCTTTTACTACCCAATCTGGAGGGGTGGGAGTAGTCTTGTATCATGAAGAAGACGAGGCAGTGGCGCTGTCGTTCAAGCTGGAATTCCCCTGTTCAAACAACACAGCAGAATAAGAAGCTTACCTAACTGGGCTAGCCACGGCTCTCGAAATGGGAGTCAAACATCTGAGAGTATTGGGAGATTCAAACTTGGTCGTTTGCCAGGCCAAGGGAAGCTTCTCCTTAAAAGAACCCAGCCTAGCACCGTACAGAACGATGGCCCAGATGATGGAAGAAAAATTCTCAATCTTCGAAATAGAACATGCTCCAAGGAACGAAAACCGATTCGCAGACGCATTAGCCGCACTGGGGTCGCAAATAATTTTCGAAGGGGGTAGCACCAGGATAGAAGTCAGCAAAAGGGAAGAATCCATCATTGAGGTGCTAAAGGAAAAGTTCCGGGAGGAACAGTGCGAAGGGGATTGGCGGAGACCTATAAGGGAAGTCTTGATGAAAGGAGAAGATGCCGCAGAATTAAAAATACTAAAAGACTACACCTTAGTGAGAGAGGAGTTGTACCGCAGGATGCTAGGTGGGGTCTTGTTCAAATGCGTGGGGCAGAAGGAGGCCTGGAGAAAATTAAAAGAAGTACACGACAAGACTTGCGGGTCCTGCGGGGAAGTCAGCCTTTACCGCAAACTTCAAAGGGTAGGCTTTTATTGGCCAAGTATGGGTAAAGACGCAGATCAAGTTCAAACCCAGTGTGGGTCCTGCCAACTTGTGACAGACAGAGAGGAAAGTTACGCTGTATTCATCAGCGAAGACTGGAGTCCTTTCATACAGTACCTAACAGAAGGCATCCTGCCACAGAAGCACAGTGAAAGATACAAGCTTAAGAGGTTTTACTTTTTGCATAATAGGGTCCTTTTCAAAAAAGGGTACGATGAGGACCCCTTAAGGTGCTTGGGCCCTGAAGAAGCAAAGGAAATGATAAAAGAAGTACATTCTGGAGAATGTGGGGAACACCAGGGGAAGAAAAAGCTCCACAGATGCCTGCTACAGATGGGCTACTACTGGCCTGCCATGAAAAGAGATACGGCAGAATTTGTGAAAAAATGCCACAGTTGTCAAGTACAAGCCAACTTGATTCACACACATCCACAAAATTTGCACAGTATGGTCACCCCATGGCCCTTCCACACTTGGGGGCTTGACTTAGTGGGACGGGTTAACCCACCATCACGTGGGTACATATGGATACTAGTGGCTACAGAGTATTTTACTAAGTGGGCAGAGGCAGTACCACTCCGTAAAACCACAGGAGGAGCAGTGACAAATTTCATCAAAGAAAATATAATTGTGAGATTTGGGGTGCCCCACAGGATCATCAGCGACAATGGCACACCATTTGTCAACAGTGATGTAAGGAAGATGTTAGAGTTCTACCAAGTCAAGCATCATCGGTCATTACCTTACTACCCCCAAAGGAATGGGCAAGTAGAAGCGACAAACAAAACTCTCATAAAAATTATCAGTAAGATGAGCCATGAGTATACGGGAGGATGGGCGACACACCTGCCAGATGCTCTTTGGGCTTATAGAAATTCACCAAAGTTAGCCACAGGCTTCTCACCTTTTTCCTTAGTCTACGGAACTGAGGTAGTAAGCCCAGCAGAAATAATGACTCCATCCCTGAGAGTCATGCAGATGCATGAAAAAGGAAAGGAGGGAGAAGTCTTTGCGGCAGAAAGGTGCGAAGATCTAGAAGGACTTGATGAAATGAGAGAAAGGGCCCAGGAACGCAGCCGCAGATACAGACAAAAGATGACTGAAGCCTACGGCATGATGACCAAGGAGAGGGTGTTTGCGGAAGGACAACTTGTGTTAAAAGTGGCAGATTATGTCAGGCGAGGCATGGCAGGACCATCTAAGTTCGCACCAAAGTGGGAAGGACCCCTTGTGATAAGGGAAGCGCATCAAAGTGGGTATTACCGCCTAACTCAAATAGATGGCAGAGACTTAGTGGATCCCATCAATGGGAAATGGCTAAAACGTTATTATGCCTAAGAAAAAAGAAGAAGTTGTGGTTGTCCCTTTTTTTCTTCTGTCTTGCTAAAAGCTTTTATGTTTCCTTTACTTTCTTTTCTTTCCTTCAAGTGACTATGTCATAGAAAAAAAATTGTAACGTGCTTTCATGAATATGTAATGAAAAGTACGAAGTATTAGCATTATGTCATAGCAACAGTAAAAGTAGTGGCAAAGTGTAGCATCATAATTACAAACCCAAACTGCGGCAAACACACGCCAAATAAGTGCCATAGGAAACATATAAGTGTTATGAGCAAAGTAATAAAAGAAGGAAAGCAAGAAAAAGGGGAAGGGAACTGCATCATCATCAATGGAGTCCGGAAATGAGAGTCTGGTCTCCAAAATGACCGGGCCCACCAATGCCAGAAAGAAGGCGCTCGCGACGACCTTCCAAGTCTGCCACCTCCTTCTTCAAAATCTCAATCTGGGCATCAATGGCATCAACAGCTAGCTGAATTCTCCTCATGAAAACGGCTCGGGCAATCTCACGGAGGTGATCTAGAACAAACCCCACGGCAAAACCCACACTGATAAGTTCCTGAATCGGGGCTCTCCACTGCAAGATCCTCCTAGTGGAAACAGTGTCAACAAAGCTGTGCTCAATATCGTTTAGCACGCATCCCAGCATCTTCAGGAAGTGATCCCTGGCAGAACGGCCAAGACGGAATCCTTGCATAAAATCACCACAGCAGCTATAGATCATCACCAAATGGGAAACACAATCCTCGGGAACTCTGAAGCCATAAAAATCCACATAAGGAGGACTAGAAGCCCAGAAGTCTGCAGGGCCAAGGTCATTAACCTCGGGCTGATCAAATCAGGCAAGGAAAGCTGCAGCTTCATTCGCAGGGTCTGGGATGGTAGCAGAACTGCTGCCCGCCTCAAACTGGGAAGGGGCAGTGGGAAGTGAACCTGTTAAGAAGAACACAAGGCAAAAAAAAATAAATGATGAGAAGCCATAATCTGGGAAGAAAGGACTCACAAGAAAAAAAAATGAAGGAGAAGATAAAGGGGAAAGGAGACTTACCAGGGCCAACAGGAATGGGAGCTGTGGGTACGACAGAAACAGGTACAAAAGGTGTGGCAGGAATGGGTGTTACAGGTACGGCAGGAGCAGGCATCCCTACGCCTGCTGCAACTCCTGGTCCCTCAAAAGTCTCTGCAAGCAGGGAGATAGGCATACAGATGAAAGGAAGCAACATGCAACAAGCAAATACGTATATAAAAAAAGAAGAAGGGGAGTGAACTTTGCAGAAAAAGAAGAAAAGACACATACCCATAAAGTCAGGCTCGGTTGGAGCACTCTTCTCTTCATCAGAATCAGAAATCCTCTTCTTCAGGATAGGCACATCATCAGGGTCCTCAAGAATGTCGTCGGACCCCGTAGAGGATAAGTCTGTGTCAGGACCACGTGTGGCAGAATCGGGAATGGAGGAAGGAGTAACAACCAGAGAAGTACCGTCCCTTGCAGCCTGGGAGAGAGCCGCAAAGGGGTCACTGATGGAGATAACAAGTGGCAGAACAGGGGAAGTGGTCTTGGTCTGAATGGCAACAGGAGAAATGGCTCTCTCTGGAGGAGCAGGTGTCTCGGCGGTCAAGGGTGTAGTCTCACCAACCCTTTTCGTATGAGTACCCTCTTCTCTGGGTACCGGCTCGGCGGAAGGGGTGGGAGTCGTGGCAGGAACCTTATGTGCAGCAGCAGAGGGAGTGGGTGTTGCGAACGCCACATCGGCCCCATCAAAAAAGCCTTCCATGGGTACACCCATGGAGGCGGAAATCTCCTCGGCAGTAAGGCGATATGCGGAGAGAGGTTCGGGTTCCTCCTAAAAATAAAAGAAAAGGGGAATATAAATACTGATGTGAAAACCAAAGGAACTATTGACCATATGAGGTAAACAAAAGACATGTGGCAGAGGGAGCACGTGCAAAGAAAAAAAAAAACAAAACAAAAAAAGAGAAGTGAAGAAAATGGACATACCTCAGATTCGGGCTCATCAAGTAGAACAGGCCGGGTAACTGACGAGTCCTCCTTATGCTTAGACTAAAAGAAAAGAGGAGGAAGAAATTAACAAGGTTAGCCGCAAGAAAGTTAAGAGATATTTTCTAAAAAAAAAAAGATAACTTACCCTCCGCTCAGCAGCAGGCACGGGATGAGGAGTTGTCTTCCTTTTGCTTCCTCGGGTTCTGCTGGCAAGAGGAGCACCTGTAGGTGGCAGTGGAGTAGCAGGCTTGGGTTTACTGGCAGATTTAGGCTTGGCAGGAGCTTTCTTACTTGGTGTGGAAATGTTTATCACTTTAACCCTTTTCTCCCAACCAGGAGGATAATCGCCAGCATGCCAGTACCACCCTTCTTTCTATGCATCCCATTCAAAGATGGCTGACCGATTCTGTTTCCGGGCATATGCCAACACAGACTTGGAAGGTAGAAGCAAGCGGGGGTTAACCGAAATGACCATGCTAAGCCCATTAGGAGGAATAAGAGAGAAACCACGGCTACCTACCAGCTCTTCCTCAAATGTAGTCATCACCGCCTGCCAATAACCATGCATAGGAGGAGTGCAGAGACCCTCCCTCAGTGAACCGGGAATTGTAACCACATTGAAGCATTGCCTCCAGAATTTAAAAGCAGTATACCGTAGAAAAGGACGAACTAAAGTAGGAGACTCCATGAGGAAGGAGATATCATCGGGAATATCCTGATCTAACCCAAACTGTCTTCTTACTGGGTTAGTAGGATAGTGAACGAACCTAATGCCTTCATCGGTTAAGTAAGGCAGCCATCCGGCATTAGTGGCCGCCAGATAAGTGATCCCCGTCTCGTCAAAACCAACCAGGGGAGTAGTAGTTCCAACAGTATCAACAAACAAGCCCATGGCAGAATCCATACATGTATAATTTGCACCCAAATTTTTATAAGCCCTCCAAGAAAAACCAACACCTTCATCAAAGGACTCAACAACAGAATAACCAATGGGCTTCAAGCCAGACCAACGGAAAGCAAGCAGAAAATCAGACTCAAATCTACCGCAGAAATCAGTGATTACCCTAGGACATGTTTGGTACTTATCTCTAACAAAATGGGCAGGTCTACACTTTGCCAAGTATTGGGCACAATGCTCGAATAACAACTACTACAGAATAGTACAGTGGGCGGAGGAGGTAACTATTTGACAGGATCCTGCCTGACTCTCGTCACTCCGCAGGATGTCTAACTGGACATATAGATGCCCCAAGAACATGGAGGCTAACGGCAGACTCACCCCAGCAGATATTTTGATGGCTAAACGAAAGTATAAAGGCTTTATGACATAGTGGGGGTGGGACCCAAAAACAAATTTACAAAGCCAGAATGTAACAAAAGCCGCGCAGCGGGCAGCTACAGAGAACTTGGAAGAAGAACTAACCCAATATGACAGTTTGGCGTTCCCGGTCATCCTCTTCTTCAGTTCGGCCTCAATGGCCTCTTCTTTTGGAGAAAGTTCTAGAGTAGTAGGATCAGCATCACCAAGAATAGACAGGAGCAACTGATTGGCCACATCTTCAAGGGTAACGATGAGTTCACCGCACGAGAAAAAGAAGGTGTGGGTGGTGGTACACCACCGTCGGACCAAGTGTCGAAGATTGTAGAGGTCCCGGAAGTTCGACAGGCAACGAGATGAGACAATGGCTTTCAGGACACCGGCTTCTTGCAACAACCCATGAAACCCGCATCAGATAACTCGTTATCAACCCAGTCTCTCCAACCCGAGGCAATACTAGACCTAAATTCGAAGTGGATAGGCACGGGAAGTGAGATGCCTTGGCGAATGGCTAGATCAGGTATTGAGGATGCTAGCAGAGCCCAAGAGACATCGAGGTTTCACCGACCAAAGGCGAGCCACACGCGACCCGACGGCGGCGCATAGTCGCCGGGAACCTTTGGGAAGTGAGGGTGGACTTCGTACCACGGATCGATCAGAGGAGCGCATTCACTGTCGGGGTCGCGTTGTGCCTCTTCGCCAACGGAATGCTCCGACTCAGAATACTCCGCCTCCTTGCCTACATCAGGAGTGGCAGGAGGATTGGAAGCGACTTCTTTCCCCTTACGGCGGGAAGAGCCTTGACTTTTCACCGGTGCCATGGTGAGAGGGTTTGACCGGAGAAGAGGGGTATGAATGTTTGAAAAGAAAAGGACAGTGAAGAGAAGGAGATGGAGAGAATGTGTTCTTGGAAAAGAAGGAGTTTGTGTTTAATGTGCAGAAGGACTCCCTTTTAAATACTCAGGTCATTAATAACGGCATGAAGGAAGGCGATGGGTCAGCCATTAGAATGGGATGAAATTAATGAAACGGCGGCTATGCTTAGAGAATAACTGCCAAATTGGAAAATTCGAAGAGACAACCCTGTTCACGGTAGGAAAGAAAGAAAATATATACAATATAATATACATGAGGAGGGGTCCACTGCTTAAAAAGGCTCGCGAAGAAAGAAAAAGAGAAAGAAGAGAGGAGAAGAGGACAGAAACGACTTTTCATTCACATATGAACCGCAGGAACGTTTCATATGTTCAGGGGGCTAAATGTTGAGGGCCATTTTGTGAGGGTCCAGGTAGAAAGAAGGAAAGCCCAATAACAAGGGCAGCAAAGAATTGGCAAGCAGACAACAAAACCATTAGGCCCAAGCGGCAGGAATAATGGATCACAGGCCCAAGAAATAAACAAATGAGCCTTGAAAAGGCAAGTGGGCTTAAGAAAGCCCGGAAAGAAAGAAATAGCATCCCATGGGCAGTGTATGATGTGGAAAAGTGAGAAAGGGCCGCCGCAGGCCTAAAGTAATGCAAACTAAGAAAGTAAGGGGTTTATGGCAAGCCCATGAACCCCAAGGATGAGAATAAGGTTATTGGGCCGGGGAAGCCCAATGAAGTTAGTAAAAGCCCATGGGAATGCAAATTTAGCAAGAGGGTCAAGGAAGCCCAAAGAAAGCAAATGGGCCAAGGATGCCCAAAGACAAAGAGAAAAGGGACATAGGAGCCCATAAGTAAGGAAAAACCAGTGGCCATGCCAAGCCACTGGGAGAAAAAGTAAACGGCTGGCCTAAGGAGGCCCAGCAGGATTAAATCGTTGCAGCAGGAATAACAAAACAATACGACCGGAAATGAGGGAAATCAAGAAGTGGGCCAAAGAAATATAAAGCCCAGCTCCTGAGAGGAGTAGGAAATCAAAGAACAGCCCACATAAAAGGTCAAAGAAAACGGACGGCAGGCTATGTAGACGAGCCTCCAAACCACGGCAGACAGATGGGTAGCAGGAAGATTTTGGATACATATGG
Source organism: Quercus tomentella (assembly GCA_028535165.1). Classification (NCBI taxonomy): domain Eukaryota; kingdom Viridiplantae; phylum Streptophyta; class Magnoliopsida; order Fagales; family Fagaceae; genus Quercus; species Quercus tomentella. The sequence continues at coordinate 60,928,861 of JAPQVY010000155.1, read as the reverse complement.
AAGGAAGGCACGCGCAAGGCCCAGGCACCACTAGCCTGTACCCAGCCAATACAGAGCATGGTGAGGTCGGGGGTCAGAGATTCAGAGGGCATGGTTTGGTGGTCGAGAGAGGGGAAAAATCTATTTTTGAGGATCTGGCTCAGGCTCTTTCGGGGAGGTGTCCTGCTGGGATGACTCACTACCCAAAAGAGGCAAGCTGAGTTGGAACTAATAGGTGCATGCCATGAGAGATAGGGAGAGAGAAAGAACCCAGACCGTAGCAAGAATGGGTGCCACGGTAGACAAACAAACAAAATACCCTTCTTTGTCTGGTGATGGGGGAGGAACACAAACGGAACAGTGATGGTCGACCAGTACACCCAGACTAGACAAAGGAGGTTAAAGGCTAAAACGGTAAAATTCGGTCACGGCAGGCGCTATAAAAAGAGGGTCTTGCCGTGAACGGAAGGGGGGGGAACTGAGACTGAAAAAATAGGAATTTGAAAAAGAAACTAAGAAGTAGAGAAAGAAACAAGTGGGAAAGAAAGAAAGAAAACACCCAGAAAGAAAAACAAAGTGAGAATTAGAATGGCAGGCATGCACCGGTAGATTAATTCCCTCTCTCCCTCATAAAATCTTGCTCCCTGTGAAAACCTCAAGGAGCCTTAAGCACAAACCACTCAGGTCCGTTTCCTTTAGGGTAGTTAATCTCCAAGGCAGGACCTTTTCTTTCCTGCGAGATTAATTGCGTTGAGAAGAGACGTTCTTTTCTCTCTGGCTTTGCTCCTGCGGACTAAACTTTTAGTTGGTTTCCTAACATTTTTTGATTCAACCCTTATATATTAATGCTTGTTCATTCTGTTCTAATCTTTCCCTTCTGTAAAAAATATTATTATTGCTGCTGTAATTGTCTGTGAGGGTAGTTTGGTCATTTCCTACTGAGTGGTCAGATATTTTAGTTATTTTATTATTATTATGTCTACCTGCCACAACTTGCCTGAAACAGTTTTGCCTGCCGCAAGCTCGTTTCTGGCAAACCTGGCCTAGTTTGCGCACAAATCGGACCAACTTGAGTTGCAGCTAGATCGGTCCCGACTCCTTTATCCAAAAAACTTAGGCCTGGTGCCGTAGGAAGCAGCCCAATACTGCTAGCACAGCCCACCACCTTACAATCCTAAGAACCAAGAACCTGGGCAAGGCGCACGGCAGCGAGGGAACCCTCTCCTGCCCCCATTGGGAGTGATAAAAGTCATCCATGCAGCACCAAGAGGCACCTAGGGTTCAAGAAGGGTTGTACTGACAGTATCATCGGGAGGGAGTGGCACAGGCGAGCAACACTCCGAGAAGAAGTTGAAGTATACTTGGGAACCCATTGCTTTTGATGACGATGATCTTAAAGGCACAACTCAATCGCACGATAATGCTTTGGTAATGACGGCTCGGATAAATGGCTTCATAGTGAAGAGGGTACTGATAGATCAAGGGAGTGGCGACGAAGTGATGTATCCTAACCTGTACAGGGGGCTTGGTTTGAAGAAGAAAGACCTATCCAGGTATGACACACCCTTGATGGGGTTTGATGGCCAAATGGTGATCCCAAAAAGGCAAATTTCTCTTCCTGTGAACATGGAGGGTAAGGAGACGGTGGTAACATTCATAGTGGTCCCCTTGTTTTCTCCAAACACGGCGATTCTTGGAAGGCCATGGATTCACGCAATGGGGGCGGTACCATCCACCCTGCATGTGAAGGTTAAGTTCCGCACCGAGTAAGGTATTGTAGTCGTAAGAGGTAATCAACAAGTGGCTAGGCAGTGCTTGGTAGCCGCGATTGACCAGGGAGCTAAGCCTAAGGAGTCAACTGAGGAGACTCCCTTGTAGCAATTACAGGGACCCCAAGGAGAAGCAGGGGCCAGCTATGCCGAGGACTTGGTAAAAGTGAAGATATTACCGGACGTTGATAGGAGCTTTCTGATTGGAGCAAGCGTGAAGGACGAAGAAAAGGTAGAGTTGTTGCTATTTCTAGTGCAGAATGTAGACGTGTTTGCTTGGAGCCCGTATGAGGTGCCAGGGTGGACCCTGAGTTCATAGTTCGTAAGCTCAATGTGGATCCCTTGCATCCTCCCAAGAAGCAGAAACCGAGGAGGTCGGCCAAGGAGCACGCCAATGCTGTCAAGCAGGAAGTCAAGAAATTAAAGGAGGTCGGGGCAATAAATTAGATATTTTTTTTGGAGTGGCTTGCGAATACAGTGGTGGTAAGAAAGAAAAATGGCAAGTGGAAGGTTTGTGTTGACTTCACCGACCTCAACTGTGCATGCCCTAAGGACCTATTCCCTATGCCGAAGATTGATCAGTTGGTGGATGCCACATACGAGCATCCAAGGATGAGCTTTCTGGACGCTTTTCAGGATTATCACCAGATTGCCCTGGCTGCTGAGGACCAAGAAAAGATAACATTTATAACCCCTGATGCAAACTACCACTATAACGTGATGCCGTTCAGATTAAAGAACGCCGGGGCTACATACCAACGAATGATGACGAGAATGTTTCGGGACAAGATAAGGCATATAGTTGAGGTGTACATTGATGACATGGTAGTGAAAAGCAAACAGGAAGCACAGCACGTCGATGACCTTAAAGGAGTGTTCGAGGTACTTCGGCAGTACAGGCTGAGCCTCAATGCCGAAAAGTGTTCTTTCGGAGTAGGGGCCGGCTAGTTCCTTGGGTATTTGATCACTAACAAAGGAATAGAAGTCAATCCTGACCAGATCGAAGCGGTGAAATGCCTCAAACTGCCGAGCAATCCTAAGGAAGTCCAGGTGTTGACTGGCATGCTAGTCGCTCTTAATCGATTCATTTCAAAGTTCGCTGACCGCTGCCAACCATTTTATCAGCTTTTGAAAAAGTGGAAGGGGTTCCAGTGGAGCGAGGAGTGTGAAAAGGCTTTTCAGGAGTTGAAGGAATATTTGATGCGAGCACCAATGCTGACAGCACTAGAACCCGAGGAAGATTTGTTCATGTATCTCTCGGTATCAGAGCATGCCGTAAGTGCCGTGCTTCTGAGGGACCAAGGAGTGCAACAGGCAGTATATTATTTCAGCAAAACTCTAGTTGACGCCAAGACGAGGTACTTGCCCTTGGAGAAGTTGGTGTTAGCACTGGTGCACGCCATGCGAAAGCTACCCCACTACTTTCAAGCCCACACCATCTATGTATTGACCGAGTACCCGTTGCAGTCACTTTTGAGGAGGTCGGATTTCACGGGAAGGATAGCTAAATGGGGAACTCGGCTGGGTTCTTTTGATATTAGGTACAGGCCAAGGAGCTCGGTGAATGGTCAGATCCTCACCGATTTTTTTGCGGAGTTCTCCCCGAAAGGGGCAAAGGAGATGGTTTGCCCTATAGAAGTAATTCCGTGGAGGGTATTTGTGGACGGCGCTTCTAGCTCATTAGGAGCCGGGGCCGGGATCGTAGTTGTCACCCCTGAAGGAATAAAATTGGAACATTCCTTCAGGTTAGGCTTGAGGGCCTCCAACAACGAAGCCGAGTATGAGGCTTTGCTGGCTGGGTTGAGAGTTGTATCAGATCTGGGTGCAAAGGAGGTAGAAGTCTATTCGAATTCTCGGTTCGTGGTGAATCAAGTACAAGGGAGCTTTGAGGCCAAGGATCCCCGGATGATGGAATACTTACGATTGGTAAAGCAAACGATGGACCGCTTTCCAAGCAACAAGGTGGTTCAGGTGGCAAGGGGGCAGAACCAGCACCCAGACTCTTTGGCCACATTGGCGTCATCATCAACTGAGGGAATTCCTCGATTAATAAAAGTGGAGCTGGTAGCAGAACCGAGTATAAGTGCGGGAGCTGGAGTTTCAGTGGTAGCGACGGTTGAGCTGTGTTGGATGGATCCAATCATCAATTTCTTAGTCGAGGACCGTCTTCCAGCTGATGAGAAGGAAGCAGAAAGAGTACGCTAGACATCTGCTCGGTATTGGTTGTCTGCCGACCGCAAGCTGTATCGAAGATCTTTTGACGGGCCTTACTTGCAGTGCTTGCACCGCAGCAAGACCGAGGAACTCCTTACCGAGCTACATGACGACCTGTGCGGCAGTCACGTGGGAGGACATTCGTTAGCTCATTGAGCAATGACCCAAGGGTTTTGGTGGTCGCAAATGCGAAAGCATGCTACTGAGTACGCGCAGAAATGTGAGCAATGTCAGAGGCACGCCCCTATGATCCACCAACCGGCAGGAAATTTGAATCCTATTAAAAGCCCTTGGCCCTTTGCACAGTGGGGGCTAAACATCATCGGTTCGTTTCCCCAGGCGACAGGAAACCAGAGGTTCATCCTAGTAGCGGTGGATTATTTCACCAAATGGGCAGAAGCGGAGGCATTGGCAAACATCCGGGACGCGGACGTCAAGAAGTTTGTGTGGACAAATATTGTGATGAGATTCGGGATACTGGAGTCCCTAGTGTCAGATAACGGGTTGCAATTTGACAGCAAAACTTTCCGCGAATTTTGTGGTAGCCTTGGCATTACAAATCGGTATTCCACCCTGGCATACCCGCAGAGCAATGGCCAAGCTAAGGCCACGAATAAGGCCATTGTGAACGGATTGAAGAAAAGGTTGGAAGGTGCAAAGGGTAGGTGGGCTGAGGAGTTGCCAAGCGTGCTCTGGGCATACCAAACTACGCCGAGAAGGTCCACAGGTGAAACCCCATTCTCCCTAACATACGGGGCCGAAGCAGTCATACTGGTGGAGGTGAACTTATGCAGTGCCTGAGTCTTGGGATTTAGCCCCGCCGAGAATTTAGAGTTGATGTTGGCACAGTTGAACCTGTTAGAAGAACGCAGGAAATCAGCAACAATACGGCTGGTAGAATACCAACAAAAGCTGACCTGGAGGTACAACAGGGACGTAAGAAAAAGAAAGTTTGGAGCGGGAGACATGGTACTGCGGAAGGTGACAGGGAATACACGGGACATCAACGCCGGGAAGTTAGCACCAACCTAAAAGGGACCATACAGAGTTACCGCCATTGCAGGTGCGGGGGCATTATCTGGAAGATTTGGATGAAAGATCACTTCCCCGGTAATGGAATGCCCACAATCTGAAGAAATTCTACCACTGAACACCGATACCAAGGGGATGCGGGTTGAATGTAATATATTATGTGCATATTATTAATTAATATAGCTGTGATTTCTATTCATGCAGATATATTCGTACTTATAATTTCGTCATTATTAATTCGTTGATCACGGTTGGCAAATGCGCGAAGAATTATCAAATTCTAATTAAGGACAGAAACTTGTTCCCGGTTCAATTTTCATCGCCAAGCAGGTGGAAACCTTACTCTAAATTTTTCTAAGGACAGAAACTTGTCCTCGAGTCGTTTCTTAACACCGGACAGGTGGAAACCTTGCACTCAACTATTCTAAGGCTAGAAACCTGTTCCCGGTTCAATTTTCATCGTTGAGTAGGTGGAAACCTTACTTTAAATTTTTCTAAGACAGAAACTTGTCCTCGAGTTGTTTCTTAACACCGGGCAGGTGGAAACCTTGCACTCAACTATTCTAAGGCTAGAAACCTGTTCTCGGTTTGATTTTCATAGCTGAGCAGGTGGAAACCTTACTCTAAATTTTTCTAAGGACAGAAACCTGTCCTCAGGTCGTTTCTTAACACCGGACAGGTGGAAACTTTGCACTCAACTATTCTAAGGCTAGAAACCTGTTCCCGGTTCAATTTTCATCGCCGAGCAGGTGGAAACCTTACTCTAAATTTTTTTAAGGACAGAATCTGTCCTTGGGTCGTTTCTTAACACCGAGCAGGTGGAAACCTTGCACTCAACTATTCTAAGGCCAGAAACCTGTTCCCGGTTCGATTTTCATCGCTGAGCAGGTGGAAACCTTACTCTAAATTTTTTAAAGGACCAAAACCTGTCCTTGGGTCGTTTCTTAACATCAGGTAAGTGGAAACCTTGCACTCAACTATTCTAAGACCAGAAGCCTGCTACCAGTTCGATTTTCGTCACCAGACAGGTACAAACATCTTTTCAAAAATTGTCTAAGGGCAGAAAGCTGTTTCTCAGTTCAAATTCAATCTTCGGACAAGTAAGAACCTGATTTCAAATTATGCTCGATAATTGCCTAGCCTTTTGTATGTAAACAATGCGATTCCAACCGCCGTCCTATAGCAAACCGTGATTAAACCAGCCTTTCAATTGGAATACATGTATACATATATGAAATGGAAAAACAATTAAAAAGCATGACAGAAAGAGGTAACCTAACAGAAAACAGTTATAATTAAAGCAGATGAAGGTTAAACCAATGTTTTGTCACCACAGCCCGATGACTATAGGCAAATAAAACTTAGTGAATCAAGGATTAAAAGCATTGTTCCGTCACCACAACCTGGTGACCATAGGCAAATCAAAAAGTAAAAGAAAAGCAAACACAGGTAAAAGAGCTACTTAAAAACATAAGTATTAAATGGCTGGATCGGCGGGTAGGAGTTGGGCTGCTTTATCGGTCTGTTGGCTAAGGATGCCCTCGGTCGGTGGCTGCTGGCCTTGCGCATCATCAGCAACATTAAGGTTGCTGGTAACCTCGTGATCGGCGGTGTCCCCGTGGGCATCGATCGCTCGGACCAGCTTCCTCATGCTGGTAGTCTCCTCCTTGTCTGTAGCATTGCCCTGACTCTGGGCGGGAGGCAGAGGAGCCGGATAAGGGATTTGAGCTGGATTTCTTAAGGGGGAGTCCTCGGGCACTTCCATCGCCTGGAGGGCTGCTAGCCATCCTTCCCCAAACCCATGAAATCGCGCCTGATGGACAACAAGCTCCGCGGATTTCTCGACGTCCGCGAAGCCTTCTTCATAACATTTTTTTTCGCAGGCTTCCAAGGCCGCTTTGAAATCAACTATTTGGTCTGCCTGGGCCAAGTTCAGGCTGGCTGCCTGGGCCAAGTTCAGGCTGGCTGCCTCTGCTATTTTGAGCTCAATACCCCCTAGCCGGTCCTCCGCCTCGGCCAATTTCTCCTCTGCCAATAGCCGGGCTTTCTCTGAGTCTTGAGCCTTCCTTTTGGCGGCCTCGGCAGCCTTGCCCTTCTCCTTAGTTGTGGCATTGGCAATGTCCTTTAGAGCCTTCTCCCGATCAACGTCCTCAGCGAGCTTCTTCAGTCTCTCGCCAAGTACATGTGTCATCTGCGCGAACTGGTAACATGAAAACAACGAGTATAAGGGTTGGGGGAATCATTCACGCATCAAAGCAAACAAAAAAAAAAGGAAGGAGAGAAAAATTACTGCCACGGTGTGCCATTGCAATCGCCGTACTAGTGAGTCCTCGTCCCCTTCCATGAAGAACCGCACGTCCTCAGGCATAAGGATGCCGTGCACTAGACTTTGGTCCACCCTCCCCTTGTGGCCCTTATCCCATGTCCTTATGCTTGCAGTGGCTAGCAGAGGCCTATCACTGAACTTGAAGTTGGGCTGCTAGATATTCTCGGGCCGGGATGAGGAAGCCACGTCTGTGCCAACCGTGGCTGGTTGTCGGAATCCGCTCACTAGTTCCCGGATCACTATCCCACCTCGGGGAAGGGTCTTTGTGGGGGCGTCACTAGGGACCTAAGGCGGCGGATCTCCAACGCGCTGTTTTTTCTTCGAGTGGCCTGTGCTAAGAGCAGGGGGAGCGCAGTCCCCGCCTTGGGGCTGGGCTAAGTATCGGGTATGAACCGATCAACGATCATCTTCCTTCTGGTCACCATGGCTACGTCCTGGTTGGTCTCGGCTACCTAGGCGGGGGCGTCTGGCGCTTCAATAGGCACGTGGACTCTACGGCTCAGAGATACGCGCTTCGCTGACTCGTCTCGTATGGGTGCACGGTCCTCTGCGGTGATATACCGGGGGCCGAGGTCCTGAGCTTCGCCGGTGGTTAAAGAAGGCGGGAGGAAGTTCACGTGCCGGACGTCTATGTTCGATAGGAGCGAGCTATCTACAAGCAACGCCGGGCTGAATGCTTGCCAGGTCGAATATACGGGGTAGACGCCGAGGATCAAATGGGATGCTCGGAGCTGTCCGTCCGTATGAACAAAAATTTCGGATCTAAGGACGAAGTTAAGATCTCGCACGTGCATAACTCAGAGATCTGGTTGGAATCTTCTTCCTTCTGCAATAAAGCAACAAAAGGACCGATTAGTTTGTACATAAATGATTAAGTAAAAGTGCAGACCCAAAACAAGTTAAAGTTCTCAGTACCAACGTCGCGCGGTGAGAAAGGGCAAGGGAGCTCATTGGCAATCCAATTGCCGCTCACCCGGACAAATTCCTCTGCAAAATTTCTGTTGGAGTCAGGAAGGCATGATATCAGCCGTACCCGCATATCCCTAGTTTTTAAGTAATAGTCGGTTCTGATGTTTCCGTAAAGGCTATACATATAATTAATGTCATGGTGGTTTAGCTCTAAACTGAATATCTGGTTTAACTTACTAACGCAACTCACCACTCAGTAAAAATTAGGGGGGAGTTGGTCGGGACACAGGCCGTAAAACCTAAGGGTGCTTATGATGAAGGGGTCCACCGGGAACATAACCCCACCCTCAAGAATAGCCATAAGAGGATAAAAAACTGTGTTTGAACCAGTATGTCTTTGGATGTCAATATCGCCCACATGACAATAAGTGATATCAATATCCTCAGGGACCTTTTTTTGCGTGTGTCCACGTGCCTTTGGAGGTGTGACTTTGCTAGGCTTGGATTTGTTTTGGGGAGGTCAACCCAGAACTCGACATTGGGCCACATAGACCAATGGCTACCGGTGTATTTTTAAGCCTACAAAATAGATAAAACCCAAAGTCTTAGAATCATGATAATGGTTGAAATAAATAAATAATATGCTTAGCATGATAGCTTTGATTAAATGGTGAGTTAATACGTTATTATTATGTATATTGAGTGATGTCCATTATTAGAAAATAATTAATTAGGTGTCAAATGTCCAACAATGGGATGAGTCCAATAGTCCATGTCTAGTTGCGGTTCATGGTTCATGTTCATCATAATAAGGTATGTCTAGCAATGGTTTATGTCCAAGTAATATATGTCCATTGGTGATATATGTCCAAATGATACAAGTCCAACAATGGTTTATGTCCAAGTAATATATGTCCATTGGTGGTATATCAATTTATTAATATGTATGTTTATTATTAGTGAGACCATGTTTATTAAATGGTGAGATAATGGTAAAATGATAATGAGTTAACATATACTCAATAATGTAATTTCAACGATGGATAAAACATTGACTTATCTTTTATGTTTCTGACTCCAACCGTGTAGCATCACTTTGTTCTTCATGTGATTTATGGCTCCAGCTGTATAATGTTGGTGAGCTTCATAGTTTGTGGCTCTAGCCTTATAGTGTTAATGAGCTAATAAGATTCCAGCAGTATAATGACATTAGTTGAGTGGTATAATAATAATGAACGAAATACACTTGATAATATAAGTTTGAAGGTAAAATATAATGACTTATCTTTATAGTTTGGAGCTCCAGCTGTAAGACAACAGTGGACTTAGACATTTCAGCAGTGTGATAGAATGAGTCCAACGGTACAATATGATATTATGAGTCCTTCTATAGTGACTTCATGATTGAAAGAGAAAAATGGGTGCAACTGGAGGGAGAGAGAGTATGTCCAGCCGTGTGCATAGGTTGGTTAAGTTTATCCCCTTTCATCATACACTTAAATGACTTTCCCCATGTAATACTCTTTTAGTTTTTAGTCAAATATGAGTGATATTGTCTTCCATAAGAAGGGCTTTTGATTTTATAAGTTTTTGCCTTTCATAAGAAAGGGTATTTAGTAATAAGTTCTTGGAAGAGTGTTTTATATATTTTAAGATGTGTGAAGATGGTAAGAAATATGTATATATTGTGAGATATGGTATTTGTAATATGTATGAGAATTATTTGTAGATACTTTATTAGACATGGATCTTGTATATGTGTACTTTGTGAGATATGGAGTTTAGAGATATATGAGAAGTATGTATGAGTATTTTGTGAGGAATGTGTTTTGTAAAATAAATGGAAGTATGAGATAGATAAATGAAGGTTAAATGTAGTAAAGGCTGCTGCTGCTGGGATTGTTTTTTGTATTATGACATTGGTTATGTTGCTTTCTAAGAAGGGGGATTTTGTATGAGAAATAAAGAATGAGATAAAGATGTGTTTTGGGCAGCAAAAATGATGAAGTTTCAGAGTATTGAAGTGTGGGAGAGATGGATAGTGTGTAATGGTATGGTGTTGTAATATGTGTGTTGTGTTGTTATCTATGAAGAGAGATTTTGTAAGAGGGATGAAGAAAGATATGGAGATCTTTTAGAGATATGGCAGCAAGATGAATGGAGTTTCAGAATATTGAAGATGAGAGAGGACTAGTGTGTAATGGTGTGCTCTAAGAAGAGATATTTTTGTAAGGGAGATGGAGAAGTGTAAAAATGTGTATTTTGTAGCAAAATGAGTGAAGTTTCTGCATAAGAGGGTGAGAGAGGGATGAATCTGAGAGAGAGGATCAGAAAGGGAGATCAGAGAGGGGGGGCCCTTGGTGTGTGGCTTGGTCCTCTTTTTATAGAGCCAAGCTATGTAACTAGATCAGAACTAGTTGAAGGAAAACTTAGCAAATCAGGAAAAAACTTTGACAAAGTAAGTGGTCTTTTGTTTTTTGGCCAAAAGAAGAAAGTTTGAGACTTAAAGGCTGAAGTTATAGCTGTAACAGCTGTCAATCACAGTTGTTACAGCTGGATGATGTCATCCGAATGACATCATTTGCTTGGAGGAAAGTATTTGGCATTAAATTCATGATTTGACTAAAGATGGTGAGATAAACTTTATGAGATTTTTCTAGTACCACAGTTGGAGCTACTGCAGAATGTGCTGGAACTGTATCAGCTTCTGCAGAAGCTGTTTCTGCTTTTGCTAGAGCTGTCTGCAGCTTCCGTTGGAACTGTTACAGCTTGTGCAGAAGTTGTTGCAGCTTCCGCTGGAGCCATTTTTGGTGTTTTCGGCTAAGTTTTCTCTTTTGGAAAATTATATGCTTAGTCCATATATAATTTTGGTAAATAGTAGACTAGTTGGTTGATAGTTGATGAAGTTTTAGAAATGTAATCATGGTCTTTTTGTATCTTAACCAAATCTTGGAGAGTAAGGAGAGCATTTTAATGCTAGATATGAGATATTAATATATATTTAGCCATGTGCTTGGAATTGATTTAGATGATAATAATATAATTGATATAAAATACTTATATTATATGATGAACATTAATTTTTATGTAAAGAGCATGGGGAGTTTTATCATTTTAAGTGTTATGTGATATGAGAGGCTTACCCAAATATTACCTATTGTACACTGACTCGTCAGAGTTCAGGGAATTGAGGAAGACACGCCAAGCAACATGCTTTCCTTTATCAACTTTAAACCACTGGAGCTTTACTGAACATACTTCTTGGCCCTCAAAACCACGACTCCCAAAATTCCCCAGATGAGACTCATGAGCTTGGATCATGAGCCAAAAATGAGATGATGTGCCATGAGCTTGAACCATGGGCTTTGACGCCTTTTTGTGTAAATATGGGCTCTTTTGGGCTTTAAAAGAGGTTTTCCCAAAATCCATGATAATGTTGACGTGGTGCAGGTCGCCAATGAAATGAAGCCATGTGGTGTGAAAAATTTGTCCTCAACAAAGGTAAGAAAAGCCCATTTCTAAACTAAATTCCTAGACTCTAAGATCAAGAAGATACTGAAAGAAAATGAAAGAATAAAGGGGAAAGGTAAAGAAGACTTACTTTGGGCTCTAGAGAGTGATGATCTGAGGAAGAGTGTTTACGCACAAGAGAAAGATGCTCGGCAGAGGAGAAATCAGAAGAGAAGGGATGTAAAAAGTGGTATAGAGAATCAAAGAGAACTATTTATAGGGGCCAAGTGAGAGTAAAAGCGTTTACTTAAAAAGAAGGCTGGAAAACCCGTCAGATCCCTCCTTGTAACTCCCACACGCGTGGGCACGGTTCACGAATCATCAGGCGTTTCATGAACCGTCAGGTCATAATTACTGACGGATGTGATAGCCTGGCACGACGCCTCTTTTAAGGCAGCATTGATGGCCATTTTATCCATATAGCATTCAACGATTGAGCTTTTCGGGAAGGCACCAACACTTAAGTAGTCATTGATTCGCTCTCGGTAGCTGGTCATTAATCAAGGGGGGGCTATTGTACGGGGATGCCCGGGGTCATTAGGCCTCGGACTCTAGCCTCGAAACACTATACGGGACAGGGACCCAGGCCCTTTGGGCCTTGGGCCCTGCCCTTGGGATGTAACACCTAGCCCTTTCATCATCAGACTCATGACCTTGATCCAAGCACATCTCAAGACCTAGTATGAGCCTAATAAACATAACGGGGTCATGTCACTTGTAGCATCGAAAGCGAATCACACACCTAATCGACCTTAGCCTTGGTCGAGAGTAAGATTGCTCGGCAAAGCGGCGTCTCGACTTCCTGATGTTGCCACAAGTGATATCTCTGCCGAGTAGGCTCTTGAAGGTGGGAATCAGTCCCAATGCCACTACCTCCTTGCCCACCTAAACACCCACTTAAACACGATGGAATTGGACCATCTTTTCCACTTGCAAACAGAGATAATCATGGCATTCCCACTAATCTCATGCTATAAATAAGAAACAAGGATAAGAAGAAGGGGATTGGCAATTCTAGAGAAAATACTAAGAAAGAGAGGAAACATTCAGAGATAGTAAAGGAGTAACTCTGTGAGGAATACTTTGGGAGATAAGAGTGTATTTAGGTCTGCCAAGCATAGAACCACCCGCAGTAGAAAACCCAAAAGCCCACAAAACAAATAGATTATGAGCCTAAATAGAAGTTAGGCCCAACAACCATACATTTTGGGTATCCACAGGCACATTTTATGAAAGTATATGGTTTGTTTAGAGTTCAAGATGAATAAAAGTATATGGTTTTTATTTTATTTTATTTTTGAGATAGAAAGGTATATGGTTTAAGTCCAAGAATAGATTTTTTTTTTTTTTGGGCAAGGAAATCCCAATGATAAAGATATAGGTTTATTTTTTTAATACTTTTTTGATACTTTTTTTTATAGGAATATGCGAATTTCATTCAACTGAAATTGAAATACAACAGAGAAACATTGCAAAAGCATTACAAATAGAGATCCTCAAGAATAAGGTGCTCAACAAGGCTTGGGATAGTCCTTTTCCAAACCTGGGAAGCACCAGTATTCTTAGCTACTCTTGCAAGTTCATGGGCAACTCTGTTGCCTTCCATTTTCAGATGTTGAAAGGAGCACCAGCTAAATAATGAAGAAACTTCCGTAATATTCTGTATGATGTGCCCCAGTTCACCACCGAGGACCCCATCATTGATTGCTTGAATAATGGACAAGGCATCGAACTCAAAAATAGCGTGGGAAACCTCCATTTCTGCTGCGAGCAGCACACCTTCTTGCATGGCAATAGCTTCTAATATCTCAGCAGAGAAAGACGCTGGAAGGACTTTGCTTGAAGCAGCTAAAACTTCTCCCATGCTGCCTCGAATGATCACTTCGATGCACGAGTTCCTTCCATCATCAGACGCTGCTGCATCTATATTGACTTTGAAGAAGCTCGAGGGGGGAGCTTTCCATTTGGTCAAAGGAGGGGCCTGAGGTAAAACCGGGTAAGAGCAGGCTGCCTTGAACTTAGCCATGACTCTACCAGCCATATCCCAAGCTTGAATTGGAGAGGAGCCAGAGTCCTCATGGATTGCTTGATTGCGATTCCACCAAATTGACCAAGCAACAGCAAAGAAAAGTTCTAGATCATTCGGGGAGCCTTTCACAATAAAATCAAAGGCAATATCCACTAAGTCACAAGAGTAAGTAAAGAGATCCACTGGGCAATTGTGCCAAAATGCCTAAGTCATTTTTGCATGATCATAGTGAAGAAGTGCATGGGTTGTGGTTTCAATGGCTTTATCACATAATTGGCAGAAACTTGAGCAATGAATTCCTCTGTGATTTAGATTTTGCATAGTTGGAAGACCATTAACACAAGTCCTCCAAGCAAAAATTTTGAGCTTCGGAGGAACTTTCTGCTGCTATATCCGCTTCCACAATAAGATCCTTAAGCTGCTTGAGGTGCTTTCACCTTCCTTAATTAAATCCACAATACCTGAGGCAATGTGATATGCACTCTTAACTGTAAACGCTCCTCTTTTGTTGCCTATCCAGATAAGGCAATCCTCAGGTAGATTATAGCTTAGGGGAATTTTAAGGATGGTGCTGGCTTCATAGGGCAGAAAAGTGGCTCTAATTACATCAACTTTCCACCATCTAGTGTCATAGTCTATGAGGGAAGACACCATAGGAAAATCTTCATAGTCTGCTTGGGGAGAGATCACCTTGTGGGTTGTTGGCGTTGGCAGCCATCTATCTTCCCAAATATGGATTCGACGACCATTGCCCACCCTCCACCTTGTGCCCCTTCTAATTACCTCAAGACTATTGTGAATGCTTCGCCATGCATATGAGGGGTTGCTCCCTTTTTTGGAATTGAGAATATCATCATGAGAAAAATATTTTGCTTTGAAAACTCGAGCCATTAAGGAGTCAGGGTTGGTGAGAATTCTCCAACCTTGCTTGGCTAGCATGGCAAGGTTGAAGGCTTGTATGTTTCGGAAGCTCATACCTCCATGGAGTTTAGACCGACACATTTTCCTCTGACTAACCCACGTAGTTTTGTTCTCTTTGTCCTTTTGCCCCCACCAAAAACTCCGCGTCATATTTTTTTGATACTTGCCCCTTGAATAAAAATGAACCTAAATTTAACACTAATAAATTCTAACTAAATTATGTTTAATATTTATTTTTTTTAAAGGCCTAATTTAATAAAGTTACATATTTCCTACAAATATTTTGATTTAAGTTTTCATTAATTAATACATTCGAATATATTATATGATTTATATTTCTTGATAAACTTTTATCTCTTGATGATGCACATCAAAGGGCTGTTTGATAAATCATTTTAAAAATATGTTTTTAATTTTTAAATAACATTATATATATTTTTACCAACTTTTTTATTCACATATATTTCTAAAAACACTAAAAACTATTATTTAAATACACCTATCAAATGGGCTCCAAAGTACCGTGGAAATCACTCACAGACACACACAGTTCAAACTTCAAAGTTTTCACTCTTCCGACCTCACCCTAATCACTTTATTGGCCCACATAACCAAAAGTGGGAGCCACTCACTATCCAGACACGTCACATGCCCCTAAATCCATATTACACTAAACCCCCCAAGAAACTAGAAATTTGTAGATTCACCCCTTTTTCGACTGAGAGAGAGAAAAGAAAGCAAGAGACACTGTGTACTGTGTTGAGAGATAAAAAAGAAAGAAACAAAGGTTTAAGAAGGGTTTAGCTTCAACCTTCAAAAGGCGGCTACTACTCACTACTTCTTTCCTCTGCTATTCTCTTCCTCTCTCCATGAATTCAATTCCTTTTGTAAATCCCTTATCCAACCCAACTCTTCGATCCCATCACCAGTTTCGTTTTCCTCAGAATATTTGATGTCCAGTGCTAAAACCCCTCTACTTCTCTCTGCAAATCACACCCCCCAAATCGACCATTTCCTTCCCTTTTCTAAGCTCACAAGCTTTCCAAAAAACCCTTCTAGGATCTCCACAACCATGTGGAGCAACATTGCCAAGAGAGCCATTCAATTTCAAAACCCCCGCAGGTTTTGCCTCCTCAATCCCCAATCCCTCAGACGAGCTTATAGCTTTCTGGGTCTTACCCACCAGCCGATTCTCCCCGAAAAATTCAAATACGGGCCAAGTTACGGGTTTTCTGAAATGGGTTTTCGTAGAAATGGTGAAATTTTGTCACTTGAGGAGTTTACTGGGAGGCCAAGGCCAAGTTTTGGGTTTAATGGCTTTTTTTGCCTCAAAGGGTATGCGAGTGTTGCTGAGGCTGAGGCTGAGGCAGCTTCGTCTACAGATGTTGAGGACGATGGTTTAGTTGGGGAGGAGGTTCAAGAATTGTTGCAGGAGATGAATAAGGAAGAGAAGAGGCAGGTTGAGTATAAACGGAGGAGGCGGCGGACTATGATGAGGGGAATGGGGCAAGGGAAGTATCAGATGCTAAGGAGGAGGCAGGTGAGGATTGAGACCCAGGCGTGGGAACAGGCGGCCAAGGAGTATAAGGAGCTATTGATGGACATGTGTGAGCAGAAGCTGGCCCCGAATTTGCCTTATATGAAGTCGTTGTTTCTTGGCTGGTTTGAGCCTTTGCGGGATGCCATTGAAAAGGAGCAAGAGTTGTGCCGGAGGGGGAAGAACAAGGCGGCTTATGCCCCCTATATCAACCAGTTACCGCCTGACATGATGTCGGTAATCACAATGCATAAGTTGATGGGATTGTTGATGACCGGAGGTGAACATGGGTCTGCAAGGGTGGTGCTGGCGGCTTGCGCGATAGGTGATGCTGTTGAGCAGGAGGTAGGAAGTTGTTTTCCACTCTCTTCTCATGGTCATTTTGGTTTGAACCCTTATATCAGATCATTCTATGATCTTTAGTTGTTCCTTTTAGGATTGAGTAAAGAAGATTTTGTTTTGGTTTAGAGGGCGATTTGGAAGCTGATATTAACTAAAGAAGAGGAAAGATCTTTTTAGTTTTTGATTTTCAAATGCTTTGAGAGTAGTGGTTATAGCATTTGTATTAAGGGTGATGAAATTATAGAAATGGGAATGGTAATTGTCAAAATTGTTTGATTAAAACCATGGAGCAAGTTCATATTTTAGCCTTAGTAACGCTGGCAAAAGTTAGAGTGATAAGTGATTTTATGACGGTAGGATGTGATGTCTGATAATGAATAAGCTTTGTCTTACGACTAAAAATGGCAGATAAAGGCCTTATTGTTTGTATGGCTTGAAATTTTGGTGTTTTTGTGAAACAGTGTGGAGCAAAGTTTTAGTAACAGCTGAGAGTTTTCAACATTTAAGTATACTGGCTTTAGAAAATGGATATGCTGGAATCACACCAATTACCTTTTTTATGATGGGATACTTTTAGAGAGATTAAGCGAATTATAGAAATTAAATGGAAGTATCATGTTGTGTCCAACATTACCTATAACGTTGGACATGCTAATATGTTTATTGTTAAAGTCAGTCACATCCATGGTTCTGTTTCATTTCTAGCTTATTAAGTTCTATTGAGATATGGATTCAGGGGAGTGGGGTCATGCTTTTCAAATTAGCCTCTCTTCCTATCATTTTGAAGTATCTCACACTTTGTTTCGTCTAGACTAAGCAAAGAAGTGTTCTGCTCTCCCTACATCCTTCACTTTATCCTATAATGAGTGCTGATGTGTTGTTTCTTCAATGTGTCAGGTTAGAATACACAAGTTCTTGGAGAAAACAAAAAAGAAAAAGGGTGATAAAGACAAGGAAAATGATGGAGATGACTCCAATGCTGTTCTTAAGGATCAAGAGAAGTTAAGAAAAAAGGTCACTACTTTGATAAAGAAGCAAAAGCTGGTAGCTGCGAGGCAGATAGTGAAAGGACAGGATGATTCAAAACCCTGGGGCCAGGATGCTAAGGCTAAGGTACATGACATGTTGTGTTGACTTGGTAAAAAGTTATTAGTTTTCTATTTGTATGTGCTTTGTTAAACAAACAATTGTCCCAAAAACTCCCTTCACGTGTGAGCTCAAACTCTCTTTTAATAAGTGAGGCCCAACATGTGGGATTTTAAATGAGAGGTAGAATGGAGGAGGCATGGATCAAACTTAGGACCTCCTGCTCTAATACATTGTTAAATTACTAATTGTCCCAAAAGGTTAAACTATTGGAAAATGGTAAATTTAATCATTTAACCACATAATTCTAACATGCTCTAAGAAGGTGCTCTTTGCCCTTATTCTTTTCAGGTTGGAAGCCGTCTGATTGAACTGTTGATTCAAACAGCTTATATACAACCTCCAGCCAATCAGTTAGCAGATGGCCCACCTGATATTCGGCCTGCATTTTTACACTCCCTCAAAATTGTGATGAAGGAAGGAAAGTAAGATCCATTAATCTCTATCTTATTAATCAATTATATTTTTCCCCTGATCACCTTAAATGGTGCTTTTATGCTTTTCCTTTCAACAGGAAAATCAGCAGAAGATTTGGCATTATAGAATGTGACCCTCTAGTTATCAAAGGCCTTGAGAGAACTGTAAGAAAAATCCTATCAAATTTTCATTCTTTAATAAAAATTTACTTCTAGATACCATTTTCATAAGATAATGAAAACTTTCATGTTGGCATTTGTAGGTTTTTGTTCAGGGTTTAGACAGCTGGTAGATATTTTCTAGATTGTTAATGTGGATAAATCATTTTCTAGAATGTTATAGTTGATTTGCAGATAATAAATTAGCCTCTTGAATTTTCTTTTCTTTGTTCTTTTTTTTTAGGGGGGGTGGGGTGTTCCTTCCCAAGAACACATCTTGAAGTTTTCGTGAAACTTGATTTTCTTCTTTCTTCATGTATAAATGATGGATTTTAAAATTTTGTTATTTGCACAAACAGGCAAGGCACATGGTGATTCCTTACATGCCAATGCTGGTGCCCCCAGTCAAGTGGACAGGGTATGTTAGTTGATTCTTCTTAATTTTTTTTTTTTATATTATTATTTTCAGTGTGCTGCCTTTTCTTCTACTTTTTATTTTATCATCTCTCCATAGAACTTAGCTGAAATTCAAGATTTCATACAGAGATAGCATGATTAAAATCGTTTATTTTTCATACTAATCATTGAGTACAACTTTAAACCTTTGGGGCAGGTCTAGTTTATGCTGGAGTTAATAATGGTATGAAGAAATGCAAGTGCTGGTCTGAGTTTAAATTTAGTTTTTGTAATTTTTAACTAGTAGGGTGTTTTGGTCTTTAGACTTACTAAGTGATAAGAAAGATAGGTAAGAACTAGTAGTGTGTTTGGTTGGATGAGTTTTAGGGAGAATGGAAATTGGGGAAGGAAAAGAGAGAAATTTTCATTTTCTTTTGTTTGGTAGAGGAGAAAATAGGGTTGAAGGAAAATGGGGTTTGAAGAGTTTTCTCTCCAGGGCCCACAAATCTCTCTCTAAAATGGATAAAAAACATGGAGAGAAAACTTGAGGGAGGCAAAATGTCAAGATTACCCCCACTTTTCCATCCTCTCTACCAAACACACATGGTGGAAAACACAAATATTTTCTATCCTTCCACTTTTCCATCGTTCTAACCAAACAAAGCCTAAAAGAGCTTTATCATGAAGAGGGAGTGATTTCCATATTGATAACACGTATATGTTGTTGATTTTTATTAAAAAAAACATGTTAATTCAATGAATTTTGAAAAGAAGATATATATTGTGTGTGTCCGTAAAATTTTCTAGGATCCAGCCATTTGTTAAGGCCTTTAAATTAACTTTTATGATCCAATTAAGAAATCATAATGGAACTATCAAAAAGGATTAAATATATGTAATTTTGAATGGAAAAAAGATTCTATTAGACATTAAATTGTTTCCATTTCACAGAAAAAACCTGTGGTCCTTGCTTTCTTGCAGACTGACGTTATCTCTAGAATTTCTTAACATATTAAAGAAGTAACATCATCTAGGACCTTGCAAAATATTTTAGGCCTAGACTTGTGATAGACTAGTAAGAAGGGTTTCTTCTCTATGCAAAACCTTTAGTTAAGCTCTCTAATTATCATGGAAAAGAAGGTTACTTCAGTGGTTTTCTAGTAGAATATTATGTAAAAAGCATAAGTCTAGGCTTTGGAGTAATAAGTACTTTTATATATTCTGGTTCTTTTGGAGCAAGGGTTTTTTGCTCCTCTTGGTCAAACATGTAGAAATTCCTGGTTGTTTTGAAGTAAGGGCTTTTTGCTCCTCTTGGTTGGACATGTAGAAGTTCACAGAGGCAAGGTTCTTTTAAATATTCACATCAATATAGACACATATGAATTATAAAAAAGATATAGACACATATACCCCCTTCTGGACAAGGATTGGTTTATCTAAATGTAAAAATTAAGCTTAAATTCAATATAGTTGGAGGCTAGGAGCTCTGATTTCATTAGTGCATCCATACACCAGAAAGGGAATTCCAACTCTTACTTGCATGTATTATTCTGCTAATCAATCGGGTTCAGAGATACAGATGGCTTTTAGGGGTTCTAGTGATGGTAGATAATTGTGAAAACAGCTTGCCTAGGCTACCTCCAGGTTGAATAGTTACACTTTTATTCACTGTTCTTTCTTTTCTTTTGTACTTTCACAGTTATGACAAAGGAGGACACTTGTTCTTGCCTTCCTATGTCATGCGCATTCGTGGAGCCAGACAACAACGTGAAGCAGTTAAGAGGGCCCCTAGGAAGCAATTAGAACCTGTTTTTGAGGTCTGAAACCATTTGCATTGCTTTGTGCCTTTATTTATGTTTTATATCATTTAATCTGAACTATTTGTTGACCTGGCCGTGAGGACTAGATACCAGCATTATGTTTGGCTGTCATATATGTAAATTTATCTGCTTGAAATTTTCCCCACTTTGTTCCATTTAGAAAGGCTGCTACAATTGTTTTTGTAAATTACTGCCAGGCCCTGGATACTCTTGGGAATACCAAATGGAGGGTAAATAAGAAGGTACTTAGTGTTGTAGATAGAATCTGGGCTAGTGGAGGCCGTCTTGCTGATTTGGTGGACCGCAATGATGTGAGTTACTTCATGTTATTTATATTTTTATCTTTCTTGTTATGATGTACTTATGTTGTTTAACAGTATTCCAACCTCCAAGTGATCGGTATCACTCTACAAACTGTTAAATAAGTCATGTGCTATATGAAGTGTGCTTGGTTCAGTGAAATGCTTTTGTTTTAACTTTATGTGTTATAGATTCCCTTACCGGATCAGCCAGATACTGAAGACGAAGCTCAGCTCAAGAAATGGGGATGGAAAGTCAAATCTGTGAAGAAAGAGAACAGGGAGAGACATTCACAGCGTTGTGACATAGAACTTAAACTTGCGGTAAGATCCTTTTCACTTCCTGTGACATAGTAACTATATTATATTTTTAATAAGATTTATATCGACTTTTCTTTACTGTGAGCAGGTAGCCCGAAAAATGAAGGATGAAGAAGGTTTTTTCTACCCACACAACCTTGACTTTCGAGGTCGTGCTTACCCAATGCACCCATATTTAAATCATCTTGGGTCAGATCTATGTCGGGGTATTCTAGAATTTGCAGAGGGACGCCCTCTTGGAAAGTCAGGCTTATGTTGGTTGAAGATACACTTTGCAAATCTATATGCTGGTGGTGTGGACAAATTATCTCATGAGGGTCGACTGACATTTACTGAGAATCATTTGGATGATATATTTGATTCTGCAGACAGGCCACTTGAAGGCAAGCGCTGGTGGTTGAATGCAGAAGATCCATTTCAGTGCCTGGCTGTTTGCATGGATCTCACTGAGGCTTTGAGAAGTTCGTCCCCGGAGACCTTTATTTCACATATTCCCATACATCAGGTACTTTCGTTGTGGCATGTTGCCAGTTTTTTCTCTTTTGAACTCTGAAGGATTGGGTTCATAAGTTGATAGTGTACTACGTGTATTTGACATAGGAAAGATGTAGGGAATCTGTCTATGTGCGCTTGTGGTGGCAGAGCTCTTGCAGAATTCATGGATCTAGAGTTTGGAATTTCAGAAGAAATGGTTAGGGTTCAGAGATTGACTAAGGTTTCAATACAGGTTGATGGAAAATGTTGGACAGCCAATGTGTTTGGGAATTATGGCTGGTTTGATAGGTTACTCAGTGGCTATTTAGTAGGAAAAAATGTGGCTTTTAGGTTTAGATAGGTAAGGATAAAGGCTCAATTTGAAATTGCAAAACAGAGAAGAAAAGAAAAATGTTTGTGACTGCTGTGAATGGTATCCAGGAACAGTACCAGTGCACTGTGAAGAAGAGGAGGAAGAGAGAACGCACTAGGAAATCTTGCCCCAAGGGCCAATACTCTACTCAATCTCCAAGTCTAAATTTTTTGAATAAAAAAAAAGAGCATATTCATATACATTAGTTGACCCTCAACCTGCTAGGGTTAGGACTCTCAATTTGGCCAGTAGAACCCAACAGAAGACACCTAATACCATATATATTCCAAACATGATTAAGAAATTAACCCTAGATATTAAGTTATTCTTAGGAATTTTATGAAGTTGCACAGCTTCCCCTACATATAAAAATGCTAATAATAACACATTAATCAATGGCTCAAATTAAAAGATCTTTTATTATTATTATTATTTTTTGATATTGAAAATCAAATTTAAAGATCTTTTAATCCTAGACTTCTAATGATTTGGCTGTCAAACTCTCTTAAGACTTGTCTCATGCTGATGTTGTACGTGATCTCCATACAAGCAAAACTTTAAGTTGCCAAAATTGAATATTACAGCAACTTGACTTCCTTCTATGGCTGCATCATTATTAGCTCAGAATAGTAATTCATATGGTTTTGGACATCTTTCTAAAGGAAATATGTGAATGACCTTACAAGAAGCTATATTCATATGCTAGATTTTAATTAAAGATTTTTTTTTTTATCAGTAAGAAAACTTTAAATAAAGAAATTGATAACATTAATTGGATAAAGGAAGGACAAAGGGAAATAAGTGGATTAGAGCTGGGTAAGGGAGCTACAGGAGGCATAGAAAATATTTTCTATGTACTTATACATAAACTCCATGATTTGTGTTTGCATGTGCCAAGGAGCTGTAGCTCAAATGCCACTTCCTCCCCTTGTAAGAGAAAGGTGGAGGGCGAATTCGTGGATTCAGGACCCACTGGGTGCATATGTAGCTAAACAATAAAAAAAATGGTTCTCTCCTTAGTTGAGTCTGTTATAGAGACAAATTAAAGGATAAACTTAAGTGGGTTTCTTCTAGGGTTTTAACTATTTCGCCATGTATTGTAGGCTCTTTGTCATATCATTGCATGTTGCATAGATGTGGGTGGAACTATCAAGTTAATTGCATTTCATATTTCTTTCGTTATGTGATACCATCATCTGCTAGCTGTATAAGTTCTTCAACTATTGCTGAGCTTTGGTTTGGTCTTGTATGTGATGTTTTCTTCAGAATTTATAACTTTAAATGAGATTTTTTTTAATTACCCTTTTATGATATTCTGTAGGATGGCTCTTGCAATGGTTTACAACACTATGCAGCTCTTGGACGAGACAAGGTAATGGTGTTGTTTTAATTTATAATTTAATTTAGAAGTAGGTATTAAGGTTTCACTTTTGCTTATATGAACTCCAAATAGGACAAAAAACAAAAAAAATCTAGTGACCAAAGCTCCCTAGTTATATCAGAACATAGAAAAAGATGATTAATTATTTCCCTATTAGTTACTCTGCGCCTTTGAAGGTTATTTTCTGTCATTATTTTATGAGAGCTGATGTCCGGATGCTTTAATGGAAAACTCTCTCACTCGCTCCTCTCCTTCCCTTTTCTCTCTCTTTAAAAAAAAAAAAAATGCTTCGTTCTCAGATGTTTTTGCATTATTTATCATTAATAAATAATATTGTTTCATTCAGTTGGGAGCAGCTGCTGTCAATTTAGTTGCAGGAGAGAAGCCTGCAGATGTATACTCAGGAATAGCTGCTAGGTAAGCTGTTCTTTACCAAGGCAATCTCCAGTGTTGATTTTATATATACAAATTTAAAGCATTAATTTAATTTTTGAGAAGTTTGAAGCAATACCATACAATGTAAAAAGAGGAAGTAAACTTTTGGCTTAATAAAGGAATTTAGATATTAGACTAGGATCCGTTTGGCATTACTGTAGGAAGTAGAGCTTTTGTAATAATGAGCTTTAAGTGAAAAGAGTTTTAGCATTCTGAGCATTTCATAAACTACAATAAAAAAAGTATTTGAAGTTGTTAGACCTGTTTGGTGACCAAACTGACAAACAGCTTTTAGATGTGAGAAATAACAAAAGAGGACATAATAAAACTGCTTTTATTTCATATTTGAACCCAATTAATTCAATTAATGACCAATATTATTGTTATTATTATTATTGGCAGTTTTATGATTATTATTATTATTATTATTATTATTATTATTTATTTTGATAAGTAAGAAAGATGTATATTCAAAACGCTACTTTATGCATGAGAAACACAAAGCAAACCAAAAGTACAAAGAAAAGAAAGAACAAAAAAGAGAAGAAAACCAAGAAGAAAACTAATTACAAAAGAGGAGAGAACAAAGGAACGAAGGGAGAGAATCACTAGATTTGAGTTCCCAAGCCCTAGACCAGTCGAAAAGAAATCCGCTAAAAGAAGCAACTAACTGATCTCTAGAGCTATCCAAGTCCTCAAAAGTTTGCCGATTGCACTCCTTCCAAAGACACCACAGTATGCACAACGGAACTAAATTCCAAATGTTAGACGAGTGCTTCCCCCACAAATTCCACTAACCAAAGAGTAGATCTGGAACCATTCTTGGTAAGACCCATGAAGTCAAAAAAGATTTAAAAATAAAACTCCACAACCGATGAGCCTTCTCACAATGAAGCGATAAATGATCCACAATCTCCCCACAATGACGACACGTAATGCATCAGTCAACAAAATCAAAACCCCTAAGTTTCAAATTGTCACTCGTGAGAATCTTGTTCCAAGCTACAATCCAAACAAAGAAGGAAACACGCCGAGGGGCCTTAACTTTCCAAATATTTTTCCAAGGAAAGACAATGGAAGAAGAACCTCGCAACTTATTAAAGAACGAATGGATATCAAAATCCCCATTAGGCTCCAACTTCCATCTCATCCGGTCCCCAATATCCATTGAAGGAATATTGGATCCCAAGATACGAAGAAAGTCATTCCTGTAACCAACTCCCAATCATTAAGATCCCGAATGAATCGAACATCCCAACTTCTCCTTTCCCCCGCCCCCAACCTTGTCAAAGAAGACTCAACAGAGGCCTGCCTATCAATGGCAATACCATACAGCCCCGGGAAAGCCAGTTGGAGAGGTTGATCCCCACACCACCCATCTTGCCAAAATCTCACTCTATTCCCCATCCCAACAACAAAATGAGTATTTTTGCTAAAATCCTCCCAACCCATACGGATACCTCTCCATAAACCACATCCGTGAACATCCCTACCCAATTTAAAAGTCCATCCCCCCATTCTTCCCCAAACTTTGAAGGCAGTTTTATTATTATTAGTAGTATCATCGTAATCATCATCATTATTATTAGCTCTCTCTCTCTCTCTCTCTCTCTCTCTCAAAATAGGTGAGCATCAAGCGTCATTTTGAAAAATACTAATGGACATTTATGTCAATTTATTATTTCTATTAAAAGCTATAACAGTGCACTAAAGAGCTTTAATGTTAAAGGTCTGAATTTCAGCTTTAGCTTAAAGCTATTTTCCAGCTTTAGCCCTAAAGCCCTTTTTCCTCCCTCTTGATGTTATACCAGACGGGCACAAGGCTTCATTTCTTATCATTAGAATAAATTATTTAGATGTTTCTAGATTGCTGATTAAAGCATGTGTAATTTCAAAAATTATGCTCTTATTGCATTTCCAGTTTGAGATAGAGGAAAAAGAAAAAGTAATATCTCTGGATACCCTTCTATATGCTGTAGGAGAGAATGATGCGTACATACCTCTCTATCATTTTATGCATGCAAAATAGGAAAGTTAGCATAAGTTGAGCCATCATAAGAGATAC
Organism: Quercus tomentella; assembly: GCA_028535165.1. NCBI lineage: Eukaryota > Viridiplantae > Streptophyta > Magnoliopsida > Fagales > Fagaceae > Quercus > Quercus tomentella. Next base: position 60,903,008 of record JAPQVY010000155.1, on the reverse strand, counting down.
TCTGGCAAGGGCACCTTGGCATACAACACATCAATCTTAACCCCACCCCAAAAGAAAAAGCATATTCATCATGAAAGCATCCACCCAGATGCAATGCAGAGCAAATCAAGTGTCTTATGGAAAACAAAACGAATGCAGTATCTTTCCTTTCCTCTGTTTTTGTGAAAAAAATTAGAGTGATTCTTAGCTCGGAAAAACAGAGAGTTTGAGGCCTGGCTACCTCGAATTAGCCATAGATTTTTCTGTCCTGCTTTTTTCTGTGTTTTTTATGCTTCTTTTGTTGATTTCTTTTTCAATATGGGAGGCTCTGTTTTTTTCTTCGTTGAATCAAAAACATTTGAGTTTTCAGTTGAGGAAGGTGGTTCTTATTTCTTATTACGGATCTTTGAGAGAGGCCATACCTCAATGCACTCTGTTTTTATGGGGAAGGAGAGTGCAATCCGATTTTTGTTCCACTTGGAGGAATTAATTTCAAAGCAATCACCTGGTCATTATGCAAGATCTTTTAGAGAGGGTGATTTTGTTTTCATCCTTCAATTGGGGTCCAATGCCCATGGCACGTTTTTAATGGTTTTTGAACTTCTTCATGGTCGATGGAAGGGTAACATAGTGATACCAGAGGGAAGGTTGGGTAGTGGCTGGCACGGCTTTGGCCTAAACCTGAAGAAAATTTTAAAACCAGCTTCTCTTACAAGTCAGGGATCGTTTAATAGAATACAGAGTGCACCAAAGACTGAGGCGGCGGTGGTGGTTAACAGACCTCATAACCACGGCGGCGCAAAAAATAAAGGCAAAGCAACCACAGATATTCCCAATAGAGACGCCTCAATATCCTATGCGTCGGTGGTGGCAGGGAAATGGAAAAACACCAGTGGCGAAGGAGTTGAAGGAAAGAATAAATCTGCATTGGTTGGGGTGAAGATTTTGTTAGATTTTAGCCGTTATACCTACAAGAAAAGTATCCTAGGACATAGGGAGCAACTTGGTGCGAAGCTTTTGTCAGATCTCAGCCGTAATCACCGTAATACCTGCAAGGTATGTACTCTAGGACAGAGGGAGCTTCTCGGGGCGAAGGATTTGTCAATGATAAAGGAAATTGAAAGTGACGGGATCAAATCTGAGCTGTCCTTGGATCTTTTTATGCGTATGGAATGTGGGTTAGATGAGAGATGGGCTATAGTGTGGTCTGAGGTTAATGAAGTGGGCCCAAAGCCCATTGACTATAATAAGCCCAAACAAAAACCTGTCCCTTCGATTGGCCAAGTTCCAAACCCAACGCCCATTGACCATAATAAGCCCAAACATAAACCTGTTTTTAAATGGAGGATTGGGTTTCAGATATTTGCTCCGAGGATGCTTTTTAGTTTACTGAATCTTTGCCACCTCTAAATGTCGAACCACTGGCTTTCTCTTTGCCTATGGGTGTTTTGGATATTTTTGAAGGGTTAGCAACTCTAGATGTGGAGAAATTGCTAGGTAAGGTCAATTACTCAAAATGGTTTCAGGAAAAATTTAGTGGTTTTGATGATTTTCTTGGGACATCCCTCAAAGGTTTGGAAGAGCCAGCAACCAATTTCCTGTTGGCTGTTGAAGTTGAGTTACAGCAGAGGGCTATTAAGGAAAAAACTGAAAAAGTCGTGAAGAGCTCAGGGAGGAAAGGAATAAGGGAATTGAGGGGTTTATTTAGCTTTGTCAATTATGGTTCGGCTTCTTCAAGTTGCATTGGTAATGGTAAGGAAAGGGCTCTAATTATTTCCCAATGAATTTGAAGATTTTATCTTGGAATGTTAGAGGTTTGAATGAGAAGGAAAACCGGCTCAAGGTTCGTAATTTTTTACTTTCTTGGAGGGCTGATATCGTTTGTTTGCAAGAGACAAAATTGGAATGGGTTACAAGAGGACTTGTTAGAAGTATATGGAGTTGTCCTTACATAGATTGGTTATATTTGGGTTCAAAGGGTGCTTCTGGTGGAATTCTGCTCATGTGGGACAGAAGGGTGATTGAAAAGATAGAGGAAGCAGTGGGGCATTTTTCGATTTCATGTAGGTTCAAAAACGTCAATGACCAATTTGAGTGGGCTTTCACAGGTATCTATGGTCCAAATTTGTACATGAAGCGTCAATTTATGTGGGAGGAATTGGCAGGCTTGAACAGTTGGTGGAATTTGCCATGGTGTTTGGGAGGTGATTTTAATGTTATCCACTTTCCTTCGGAGAGGTTAAGGGCAGGAAGATTTACTTGCTGCATGAATGATTTTTCAGATTTTATATCTCTTCATGGGCTAATGGATAATCCTTTGGAGGGAGGTCTTTACACATGGTCTAACTCCACCTCAGCCTCTAGAATAGATCGGTTTCTCTTCTCTCCGGTATTGGCAGATTATTTCACTCATTTCTCCCAAAAAAGGCTTCCTAGAGTGTTATCCGATCACTTCCCAATTCTTTTGGAGAGTGGGAGTCATCGAAGAGGGCGAATTCCTTTTCGTTTTGAGAATATGTGGTTGAAGGCGGAGGGGTTTTTAGACAAGGTGAAGTCCTGGTGGGAGAATTACCATTTTCAAGGGACTCTTAGTTACATTCTTGCCAAGAAGTTGACTGCTCTAAAAACGGATCTAAAGAAATGGAACGAAATAGATTTTGGCAATATCACTGCCAAGAAACAGCAATTATGGAGTAAGTTGAATGCTTTAGATGTAAAAGAGGACAATCAACCTCTATCTAAGGAGGAAAAATTGGGAAAAACGTCCTTTCGCGCTGAGCTTGAGAAGGCAGCCTTGTTAGAGGAGATTAGCTGGAGACAAAAGTCCAGAGTGTTGTATTTAAAGGAGGGCAACTCCAATACGAGGTTTTTTCATAGGATGGCTAATTCTAATAGAAGAAATAATTGTATTGAAAACCTTATGATTGATGGGGCTTTGTCTTCCAACCAGGATAGGATTGCTGACCATATTGAACAATCCTATATGAACCTATACTCTGAGCAGCAAGAGCAGTGACCTTTCCCGGATGTATTGGATTTTCCAAGGATTTCAAGGGATAATGTGGATTGGTTAGAGAGACTTTTTGAGGAAACTGAGATTTTTGAAGTCATCAAGGAGTTTAATGGGGATAAATCTCCTGGACCAGACGGTTTTTTGATGGCATTCTTTCAAGCTTGCTGGGGGATTCTCAAATTAGATATCATGGCTGTGTTCCACCATTTCCATGTTACAGGTCAGTTTGAAAAAAGCTTGAATGCAACTTTCATTGCTCTCATTCCTAAAAAAGCTACAGCTGTGGAAGTAAAGGACTTTTGGCCTATCAGCCTTGTTGGGGGGGTTTATAAAATACTTGTTAAAGTTTTGGCTATTCGTCTTCGCATGGTTTTAGGAGAGATCATTTCAGCACCTCAGAATGCCTTTGTTCTAAATAGGCAGATTCTTGATTCCGTTCTTATTGCTAATGAATGTCTTGATAGTAGATTGAAGTCTGGTCAACCAGGGTTGTTATGTAAATTGGACATAGAGAAAGCCTTTGATCATGTGAACTGGGGATTTCTTACACACTTGCTTGAGCGTTGTGGATTTCCTGATAAGTGGAGGCGATGGATTTCGTTTTGTTTATCTACGGTTCGTTTTTCTATCCTTATCAACGGTTTGTTTATCAACGGTTCGTTTTTCTATCCTTATTAATGATCCTTTGTCCCCTTTGTTATTTGTGTTGGTCATGGAAGCCATCGGTAGAATGTTGGATAAGGCTGTCCATGAAGGTCATTTGTCAAGTTTTAGTGTAGGTGATTCTGCTGGAAGATCTTTTGTGGTTTCCCATCTCCTTTTCGCTGATGATACTCTAATTTTTTGTGATGCTAATATTGATCAAATGTTGATTCTCCATATGGTGCTCATTTGGTTTGAGGCTGTGTCTGGTCTGAAGGTAAATTTGGGTAAGTCTGAACTGGTGGCTGTGGGGGCAATTCATAACATTGATCTTGTGGTGGCTGTCTTAGGCTGCAAGCAAGGGTCTCTCCCAATGAAATATTTGGGTCTTCCTTTAGGGGCAAAATTTAAGGACAAGTCAATATGGAATCCAATTCTAGAGAAGATGGAAAGAAAATTAGTAGGTTGGAAAAAATTATATTTATCCAAGGGAGGTAGAGTCACTTTAATTAAAAGCACTCTCGCAAATCTTCCTACTTATTTTCTTTCTTTATTCCCTATTCCTGCTTCTATGGCCAACCGAATTGCTAGACTTCAGCGGGATTTTCTGTGGGGTGGCCTAGGGGATGAGCCCAAATTTCATCCGGTTGATTGGTCTACAGTGTGTACTCTGCTTTCTTCAGGTGGTTTGGGGATTAGGAACCTGAGAACCTTCAATGTAGCTTTATTAGGGAAGTGGTTATGGAGATTTGGGCAAGAAATGGATGCTCTTGGCGTCAAGTGATAGAGGTGAAGTATGGTTGTGATTGGGGTGGTTGGTGTTCTAGCTCTTTCTCTAGTCCATATGGAGTCAGTTTGTGGAAAAATATTAGAAGGGGGTGGCCCTATTTATCTCGGTTTATTCTGTATGAAATTGGAGATGGATCAAAAGTGCAGTTTTGGCTAGATCGTTGGTGTGGAACATCTTCTCTTGCAGATTGCTATCCTGAATTATATTGGATTTGTCGTATCAAAGAGGCAAGTGTGGCGGACCTAATGAGGTACACCAATGGAGTCCTCCATTGGGAGATTCTTTTTTGTGGGGATGTGCATAATCGGGAATTGGAAGTTTTCAGGAGTTTCATAAATACTATTTATAGCACTCCTGTAAGGAGGATTGGGGAGGATAAGAGATGTTGGCTGCCTTGTAAGAGTAAAGGGTTCACAGTTAGTGCGTACTACCATCTTCTAGTTGGCCATAGTGAGCAGTTTTTCCCTTGGAAAAGCATTTGGAAGCAAAAGATCCCCTTTAGAGTGGCTTTCTTTGTATGGACTACTGCCTTGGGGAAATGTCTGACAATTGACAATTTAAGGAAAAGAAAGGTTTGCATTTTGGATTGGTGTTATATGTGCAAAAGTAATAGTGAATCTGTTGACCATCTACTCCTTCATTGCACGGTTGCTGTGGAGTTGTGGGATATGGTTTTTGGTTTATTTGGAGTTTATTGGATTATGCCAATGTCTGTTGTTGGGCTATTTGCTTGTTGGCAAGGTCGATTTGGTCGCCATCGTAATGGAGATATATGGAAGGTTGTTCCTCATTGTTTGATGTGGTGTATTTGGAGGGAGAGAAATAGTAGGTGTTTTGAAGACAATGAGCGTTCCATGCCTGATCTCAAGCTTCTATTCTTCAGAACCTTATTGGACTGGTTCTCTGTGTGGAGAAACCAACATTTTTCTTCTATTTTGGATTTACTTGATTTATGTAATGTTCGCTTTTGATATGTTCACCCCTGTATACTCCCTGTGTACTTGGGTATCTCTCTTTTTTTTTCAATAAATCTTTATTACTTATAAAAATAAAAAAATAAAAAGTTGAGCCATCATAGTGGAACTCAAAGTCTTTCAGTATCATCCTAGAGGACGCTAACTGAAAAGTTTTGGTATTTACATTTCCTCTGCTATTGCTATTTGGATTTTGGAGGGAGGAATTTTCATCGGGATGGTTTTAAGTTATCCAAGTAGAGCTACTGCATTTCAAGAACTAATAAGTAGGTCTGCCATCTATTGCAGCTATGGCACTTGTCTTTTTTTCTTTTCTTTTTTTCTTGCGTAAGTAAGAAGTAGGTCTGCCATCTATGGCTATTCATTTCCTGCATCTCCAATTTTCTGGTTCTCTGACAGAAATTATATGTTGTAAACAATTACATAATTATAGTGAGCACTAAGAAATTATATTTAAACAGATATATTTAAAGGATATAAATTATTTATAATCAGGAGGTCTAAAGATATTTTCTCTCCCCGATATTATTGATCGTTGTAATCTGGGTTCTTGATTTGTGCCACTGTAGTACATTTCCAGAGTACTTGGTTTTTTTAATAAATTTCTTACCTTACTTATCCAAAAATAAATAAATTGGTTCATATCTCTGGGTCAAAATTTAATCCCCAAACTTTGCGATTACTTTATGAATAGCTCAGCCTAATGTCAACCCTTTATGAATTTGCTGCCAACTTTAGAAAGATGTGGAGCCTACTATAAGTTTTTTCCAGGCTGGTGGTAAGAAAGTACAGTATTGATTAGCGGTCCTAAAGAACCAAAAAGGTATGGGTCCAGAGGATTTGATGTTATCTGTGGAAAGCAAATGACTAGTGAAATGTTTAAAGTTACTTCTAATTTATTTATGCTAAATAATTTTGACTTTACAACCAAACAGAATAAGACTAATATGATTTTAATAACAATTTTATGTGGTATTCCACAGAGAGGGAACACCAATCTTTGTGGAGTATTTCTAACTGCAGTGGCCATCATTCTCTTTCAAAGGAAGTTGTCTAAGAAAACAGTTTGTTGATGATGTCGTTTTTGCAATGCAGAGTACTAGAAATCATGCGGGAGGATGCGCAGAAAGATCCTACAATTTTTCCAGATGCATTGCATGCAAGAACATTAATTAATCAGGTTCTTTGCCTACTTTTCATGTCTTGATTTGAACAATGTCATGTGTTGCAAATGTTACTAAGATAAACTTGGCAAATTATAGCCATCAAAATTTTGAATTATTTTTCATCATGAATCATTTAGAAGATGCAATGCAAGTATGTTTTATGCGATGTGGTTGGTATAGATTGCAATTTTGCCTACGTGACCTCCTGTCTCTTGCAACCAATAGTTGAAATAATGGCTGGGTATTGTCTAGGTGGACAGAAAATTGGTGAAGCAAACAGTGATGACATCGGTCTATGGTGTCACTTACATTGGTGCTAGGGATCAGATCAAGAGGAGGTTGAAGGAACGCAGTGTCATTGCAGATGATGTAGAGCTCTTTGGTGCTTCTTGTTATGCTGCAAAGGTATGGAATATAGGGGAAGGAGGATTGGTGCTACCATATAGCCTTACTTTTCTTCACTAAGATATGACGAATGCTTGCTCCACACGTTACATGTGTGTGTATTCAATGATTTTATCTTCAATAACAATTCTCTGTATTATTCTGTGCAGATCACCCTAACTGCCTTGGGGCAGATGTTTGAAGCTGCACGCGGTATCATGAGCTGGCTTGGTGAATGTGCAAAAGTGTGTACCGTGGCTCTTTTCTTTTGGTTTGCTTAAATGTGTACACCATCTTTGTTTACTTATTTTTCTGTAGTCATTTTACAAATACTTGACTTCAAAGTTTAACATGAACAGATAATTGCATCTGAAAATCAGCCAGTACGGTGGACAACTCCACTTGGACTTCCTGTTGTGCAACCTTACCGCAAATTGGGAAGGCATCTTGTGAGTGTTCCAAAATTTATAGGAACATTAAGGGTCACTACTATTATCATATTTATAAAGTCCAAAGCAGGATTTCAAGTCATTAAGCTTTTTCTTGTGAAATTCAATGCAGATAAAAACTTCTCTTCAGGTTTTAACACTACAGCGAGAAACAGAAAAGGTAGCTGTAATTATTTTCTGTTGGGGTTCTGCTTTAGATATGTTGGATGCCATTTAGTGTTACTTGCAAGATACACCCATGCATTGTACATTGACATGTAAATTGAAGATGGCCTTGCATTTTTTTTCCCTTCAACCAGAATATTTGTCCTAAGATGATGTCATCTTATCTCATTCCATGTCTGGAACACCTATTTTATACTTTACCATTTCTCTGCAAGCATGTTGCAGGGGTGCAGTTCCTACACCTTCCTGCAATCCTGCCCCACTGTGTGCCCAGGGAGCCACTTTTTTCTCTCATCCTAATAATGTTAAAATTCATTAGTTTGATATATGCACCCAAGTTTGTATATTGAAATTATCAAAGTGATCGTGAAAATTAAATGCATTCATATTTCTACCACACCGACAACCACCCTCCCATTTTCTCTTTCCTCTCCCCTTTGTCATCTGCTTAAATTCACTAGCTTGATATATGCACCCAAGTTTGTATATGGAAATTATCAAAGTGATCCTGAAAATTAAATGCATTCATATTGCTACCACACCGATAACCACCCTCCTATTTTCTCTTTCCTCTCTGTCATCTTCAAGGAAAGATTCCTGGCTCTGCCCTTTCTAGCATTCCTTATCATCTCTTTTGTTCCTGTGAAAACCATAAATGGCTTGGAGCAAATGATGGATCCAATGAATATGTATGGATTTGGTTGGTTTCCATATCCTTAATGGAACACACAGATGCATATCTTTGGTCAACTTCTTCATGGCCCCAGATGAAAATGGAACCAAAAAAAAGGGAGAGGTCTTTGATGTGATGAATTTAGCCATCATATTTGTTGAACACTCTGAACCTCAGTTAAACAAGATTGTTATTTTACTATTATAGGTTATGGTCAAGCGGCAGAGGACAGCATTCCCTCCAAACTTTGTTCACTCCCTCGATGGTTCTCATATGATGATGACCGCAAATTCCTGCAAAAAGGCGGGCTTGAACTTTGCAGGTTTTTCTGGTCATTCCTTCTTTTATTCCTTTTTTGTTTTTAACTTCTACTGACTATGCCACCGGTATATGATTACAGGAGTTCATGATTCATACTGGACACATGCATGTGATGTGGATGAATTAAGCAGGATACTTCGAGAAAAGTTCGTTGAACTCTATGAGACGCCAATATTGGAGAATGTAGAGTCTCTTCACTTCTTAGATACACTTAAGTTATAGGGGAAGCACATTTACTGATAGTATTATCAAGGTTCTTAGGGTTCCACCATGGACTTAACTAAAATCTTATCCATGTACGTTGAAGTGAGTGGATTGGATTTGGCCACTTCATCAATAATTTGACTAGTTACCAAAATAATAATAGGCAACGTTTTTTTAAATGTTGACACAAAATCTAATCGATTAATTTCAAAATGAATGGATAGGATTCTAAGAACTCCATGGTGGAATTACCCTAAGAACTCTAGACTCTAGAGGATCGTAATCCGTGACTAATATTTGAGTTTTCATTGAGTTCTTCTGCAATATCAGCCCAAATCTTATCTGTCTGCTTTTTAAATTTGTTATGTGGTTACTTTGGTTGAGGGGATACATAAATAAAAGACTTTATATTGTTAAGGTGAGGTTTTGATTCAAAATGACAATAATTGGGTTTCTTAAAATCACCTTGCTTTCTGAATCTTTTATTGACTCCTCATTTTCTTTTTATTATCATGTTTGTACAAATTTATGCAATAGATGGTATTATGATATATGCATAAGCTGCTGATTTTAAGGAAAACACGGTAGTTCATTTATTTATTTTTTCTACTGAACTTAATATTGAAACTAAGAAAAGTTTATTTTCTTCTAACCCATTGTTTTTGTATACAGTTACTGGAAAGCTTCCAGCGGTCCTTTCCTACATTGTCTTTCCCTCCCTTACCTGAACGTGGAGACTTTGATTTAAGGGATGTCTTAGAATCACCCTACTTCTTCAACTGATCTGATGCAAGGATTTCTCTTCATCTAGGGCTACAATGATCCCAGGCCTTTGCAGATGTTTGCTATCTCTGACAGTTCTCTTTGTTTCTACCCATGAGTGGTTAGGAAAAGGAGGTTGTTTTATCAAGATGCCTTGTTGAGAACTGCTGCACCATCCTTGTATATATTTTGGAAGATGTCCCTGGGCATTGACATTGAGAAGATAGAAACATGGTCAGTATCTGCTTCATGCAGCCCTGAACTCGGAGCTTTCTGTGCCCCTGTACAGCCAACATGAACTTTAGTTTCTGAATGTATGTATCCTACGTGGGTTAAAAAGCTTTTCTGAAACTGAATCATAAAGCAAGACATTTCCAGAAAGGAAGCTGGGAACTTAATGCTTTGCCTTGCTGCCACTGGACACAGCTCATTGACAATCCATTTCATAGGATCATGTGAAAGAAGAAGAGCTTCATGATGATTCGAGCGATACATAACCTGTTTGCATATCCTTGACAACGGAGAATGCTAACATCAGGTTCCTTTGGTTCTTGCTGACTGATACAAATATTGCTTTTTCTACAGGATATGTACCTCTTTTCCATTCTTGTTCTAGCCCAATTGTTATATGGGTGTTAGTTCTTTTTTTTTTTTTTTTTTTTTTTCCCATGTAAATGTGAACGATAAATATACATTGTTTTCCCCCCTCCCGCTGAAGTATATACTTTGAATTAACATGTAATAGAACACAAGCAAAATTTTGTATTGAAACTATAGATTGCCTTATAAATTACATCTTTTTGGTGTATCTAATGCCCTTAATTTATATATTGCAACCACTATTATAAATTTGTCACTTTCAACAATAACCAACAGGAAAAAAAAAATCAATTTAAACCCATATGCACTGTAATAAACTCTTCAAAATATAAAATAAAGCTTACAAAACTCAGTGAGTTAATAAATAAATAACTAAATTTAAAAAAAAAATATAAAAAAAAAAAAAAAAAAAAAAAAAAAAGCTAGATGCCTCTACATTAGTGCCTATCGGTGTTTGTTTATGACTATTTTTTATTCTCCAAAATTGTTCAAATAGTTGCCTACCTGCCTTTAGTTTGACATTATGGGTGGAATTTTAAATGGAATATACAATTCTATTATTTTAGATTCCTTTGTAAATATCAATTACTTCATCCAAAGTTCCAAACTCAAGTAAGTTTATTCAATATTTCAATTAATGATCGACCATTTTATTTTTTCTCTCCTCAATGACATGTGTAGTGGGCCTTTTTGGTTAAATCGGGCTGGGTTGCCTCCCGCGGTACTGGGCCCAAATATTCTGAGTAAGAGAGTTGAGACCGGTCCAACTGCAACTCAATTTGGTTCGGCTTGTGCGCAAACTATGCCTCGTCTGTCAAGAGCACGCTTACGGCGGGCAGAACGTGGTGCTTATCCTCTGTTTCTGCCGCAGAAGAAACTTTTCTCCAGTTTCTGCCGCAAAAGGAACTTTTCTCCAGTTTCTGCCGTAGGACTGACTTTTTTGCTATGCAAAAAAGCTTTTTGCTGTGCAATAAAGCTTTTTGCTGTGCAATAAAGCCTCCTGCTGTGCAGTAAAACTTTCTGTTGTGCATTGAAGTTGTTTGCTGTGCATTAAAGTCTTTTGCTGTACAATAAAGTTGTCTGCTGTGCATTAAAGTTTTCTGCTGTGCTTTAAAGCTGTTTGCTGTGCTTTAAAGCTATCTGCCGTGCTTTAAAGCCTTCTGCCGTGCAGTAAAGCCTTTTGCAATGTGAATGACTACTCTTCGTTTTTACTGCAGAAATACTTTTTTTACTTCCTGCATATAAACAAATCTAAAACCCAAAGAAAATACCCATCAAACAAATGTTAGTTTAAATGGGTTAGCATATTCTCAAATATATACATCCATATATGAGTATATATACTTATACGTATTCACATATACATATATAAAATATATTTTGCAGAACGCGAGAAACAAGATATATGTATATATATATACTTATGGCAGGATAATGATTAGTCTGTGTCAAAAGTAAAACACGTAATAACAAATAAAGAAGAAAGCTTAAGCAGAAAAGTTTTAACTAGTATAATAGCTAACACGGTAAATATAGTGAAAAGGTGCTACAGCAGAATAATTAGTACAAAAAGTAAAGATACCACAGCAGGACAACTGATGCAGCAAATGTGATAAAAACGTGCTACGGCAGAATGACTAAATATAGCAGATATAATTTATAATGAGAGAAATCAAATATATTTGCAATCAAAATCAAGTATTGAATCTTCCCATAGGATAAGTAAACCAAGAAAGAACCCAAACTCCAACTTGAACAACCTTGTCATAGGCTTTTGCCATCAAAGTTGTGCATTTTGGAGAATAAGCCTCAATGGCTACTAGTTATTACTTTTGGGGACATCAAAGAGTGGGGGAAAAGATGGTCTATTGATGCATGCCCCTATTCCTGCTGTATTTTCTCTCTTTGTTTTACCACTTTCTTTCTTTCTCTCCGTTCTTTTTTTACTCTTAGTTTCTTATTACTCTCCTGTCGTGGGTTGTTCCCCCTTTTTGGTATTTCTTTTTCTGGGTCCCTCTCTCTCTGGGTGCTTACTACTCTTTTACCATGGGTTTCCCCCTTAAGTGCCTCCCTCCATTGAGTCTCCCTCTTTCGGTGTTTTTCTCTCTTCCGTGTTTTTCTTTCTCCTTTCTTTCTGCCATGGTTACCTCTTCCTTTTATAGCCAACTGATTCAATGAGATTTCTCCCTTTTACCCTTAGGGCTTCACCAATTGTTTTTGGTTTGTTGTGGGCATCCTTTCAAGATTACTCATCCACCCATTGGTTGCCCCTGCCATTGCTTAGTATATGTTTGCTGCACCGCTACTCGTTTCACGACAAAATTCCCTTTTGTTTGTTCCTACTGTATACCTCTACTTCTAGGTTCAAATGGATAAGGATTAGGCTACCTCACTACCTAGCTCTATGGCATGCATCAGATAGTCTCAACCATTTATTACTTCTTTTGGGTAAGATACCATCCCAGCAAGATATATTCTCAAAAGAAGCCACGGCAAGAAACCAAATATAGACCCCCTGTTCCCCCCACCACCAAACCACACCCTCTGAATCCCCTTGACCGTGGGCCCACCTCCCTTGTATTGGCTGGGTACAGGTTGGTGGTGCTCCGGCTCTTCTGTGCTTGCTCCACTATCTTCTGTGTTTATCTCTCACGCCGTTTCTGCCGCAGCAGATTAGCTTTGTTTTGTTCTGCTGCATGGCTCTGTCTTATTTCTTCACGTGTTTCCTGCTGTATTTTGTCATTTCCTTTAGTTTGACTCTTCCTTCACGCAATTCCTGCTGCTGACACTTTCTGCTGTTCCTTGTTTCTTTTCATCCTGCTTTTTCATTTTAGTTCTCACGCCTATCTTTTATACAAAAGGATTTGGGCCTTTGTGGGCCAAATAATGTTGACTGGATCAAAAGGGTCTTAGGCCTAATTTATCTTCATATGCCGAAGCCATTCTACCAGGGAACTGTATTCTGCGGCAGATTTGCGTTTTGCTATAGATTGCTTTCCCTTTCACTTCTTTCTTTGGACCTTTCTTGCTCTTCGGTCTTCTTGGTGGGTCTTGCTTTTCATTGGGCTTTCTTCCTCATGGTACGGATTCAAAAATGGGCATCAACAACATGTAATATTCCGAAGTATTTATGACATTGTATACAACATAATGAGATTACATATAAACCATATAGAAATCTTTCCTACAAATTATTTTAAAATAAAATTACAATCTATATACATCGCTTAGTGAATAATTTGAAAGGGTCAAATTATTCACCCTTGCAAGAGGAGCCTTCTCACCTCTCATAGGGGGTGTGAGCTCTCGGTAGTAGTGAGGACTCCTTCCAAATGAGTGAATAATTTCTTTTTGAAAAGGACTTAAAATGTATCCCCTCAAAATTTCACATTAACTTTCTATAAATGCATTTTTTTAGTACATTTAACTCGTTAATTTTATTGACATTAATTACAATTATTGAACCCATCTATATATATATATATATATATATATATATATATATTATAAGTATAATAATTTCTTTATTATAAGATAAAAAACAAAACAAAATTTCTCAAGAATTTAAAAGGTTAGGTAAATAAAATATTCATTCTTAAATAATATTTACTTACAAAAGTTTGTGCATCATCAAAGTACATTAAAATTGAAAATTATTCCCCAAAACAAGCTTTCTTAAAATCCAAACTTTTTTTCTCACCCTATATCCAAAAAAAAACATTACCTATCTAAAAATTTATAATTCAAGGGAAAAGAAAATTGAAACAAACACTTTTAGGGAGTCAAAACCGAACAAAATCACAATTTAAAATCAAAAATCAAAAAAAAAAAAGTTACATCAAAATCCGAACTTTCATTACCTAATATCCAAAACAGAGGAAAGGTATTTCAAAAATTTACAAACCAAAATTAAAATAAGATTAGTGTGAGTTTGAAAAGTGACTTTAGCTGGCTTTTTGCTTATTTATGTACTATTTGTGGGTTTCACACTATTTTTTGTCTCAGCTTTATTTTAAATAATATAACTTTTAGCTTTTTTGAAAGCACACTAACTTTTAGTTTTTTCTCGCATTATGCAAAGAAATTACCAAAAATAGGCAATTACCAAACGAACACTTAGGTTCATAAGAAATAGAATTTGTAATAATCAAATACTCAAATAATTCATAGACACATAACACATTCAAATACATAGTTAAGTTGAGTGTGTTATTGTATAAACTCAAATTCTTACTTCCAAAACAACTAAATATTAACCCAAACTATATTAATATATATTAATCCAAGCTAAAATTAAACCAAATTCATAAGAGAAAGGTCATGCTATGGGAATTAAAACACCAAAATTCATTAACCCAAAGCAAAATTGCAAGAATAAAAATTCAACTTAAAGGCGTCAAACACATTAATAAATCCACCAACAAAGAAGAAAATTGGAGAGAAAGAGAGAGAGTAATCACCTTTTTTTTTTTATAGGAACAACATGGAATGAATGGGAGAGAGATGCAAATAAAGTAAAAGATAATTTATAGAAAATAAGATGGGAGAATTAAAAGAGTAAAAAAAGGGAGATGAAGAGCAGAAGAAGAGTAATATAAGGTGAATAAGTTAGTTATAGGGAAGAAGGGTAGAAGAAGGGTTGGAAGAATGATGGCAAGAGGAAAAGATGAGAAACAAAAGTTAATTACCAAACCACCATTATTATATATAGTAAAAATAGATATTATCATTTTTTTTTATATTCAATATTAAAAGAAAAGAGGAAAAAGTTTTAGAAAAAATAAGTGATGTAGCTTGTGATGTGACGCAATAAGAGCTTTATGAAATTAAATACAAATGATCCATTATTATACGTATAATAGTATATATTTAACTTATAAAAAACCATTTGAGAAAAGAGAAACTGTTCATAAGGGTCTAGTAAAAGCAAATTATTAACATACGCAATATATATATATATACTTTTTTTAATAGAATTAACACACATAATGAAGAATGTAAAAAGATTAAAAGAGAACTGTTTGCCTATGATTAACCTAAATATTAAGTAATTTTGAATTCATTTAAGTAATTCATTCACAATAAGATAATTGTATCATTTTTAAATTTACATTTGTTTCTTTTCTTTTTTAAGCACATAATAATAATAATTCATTTCTCAAATGTTAATGATATCGTATATCACAAATTTAGTGATTCATATAAGTATGAAACTATAGCATGTGCACTCATCGTACAGAACATCAACTAATATTATATATATATATATATATATATATATATATGTAAAAGCTTCACCAGATACAGTTTTATAGGACGTTTTCATTTTGTCAGATTTTTTACAATCAAAATTCCATGATAATCCTATAATGGGTTATGTAGTAAGGTCTAAAATGGTTTCAGGTGCAACTTCAACCTCTGGTCCTTTTAATAGAAACTCAATGAGGATCCAAAATATGACATTGAAACTATCGTTAGAAACCAAATTTCCGTTGGCAAAGAAAATGTTTTTTGTTAACTAGCAAATTTCACTTGCACCAAACATCTAAAAATGTTTTTTTTTTTTTTTTTTTTAATTATAAATTGCTGAAACAAAAGGATCATTACATTAGATGAGAATATGCTCCAGTCAACAGAAAATCTGGATTGCAATCCAAACTATTCATAAAATGAAATAGAGAATAATCTCAAGAACAAAAACAAAAGGGTTTCTATCAGTAATCTCTGTACATGCTACACTAGTGAATTTCATGCTGCTCTGTCAGTCAATTGTTTACCAAATATTAACAACTAAGTGCAATTCTTTTACTCAATTCCATGTTGCTACTTCTCTTCTGTCAATATTAACACTAGTGAATTTCATGCTACTTCTCTCTACTAATATATGTTACCACAGACCATCTCCTACAAAAGTCATTTCAATCATATACCCCCGGCCCCAACTTCACCTTGATCAATGTAAAGCCACCGCAAGCATCACTGGCTATTTCCCACGATGATGCCACCATAACACATAATTTTAGTGCATGCATCAATGCTACATTATCAATGATAATTATAGGCCATCAACAAGAGTCTATGATGAGTGTCACAGAACCGCACAACATTGGAAATCACTTCTTCACTTCTGAAATTCAGTAACCTAATCGTTCGTTCAATGAGGTCCGCCCATCACCTGTTTGACCTGCATGGAACATAATGATATTGTAAATATTAAAGGAAATACATATAAATTCCAATTTAATAGTAAACAAGCTAAAATCAAATAGCTTACCTTCAGGGGGCACCCATGCTTCATAATCTGAATTACTATCGAGAAATGTGGGCTTCTCAGGACCAAGCACCCTCTTAGGCTTTTTGTTATCCTTACTCGATTGCTTAACCCCTGATGTGTCTTGACTTTCATGTCTTTCCTCATCATCTGGTTCATAATACCCTCTTTTATGTTTTAACAACAGTGCCACAGCGTCCTCTGCCATGAGTTCAGGTCTTGAAGACGAAGATGTCACCAGCTGAGGTGTGTTGTAATCACCACCTTCAGGGTTTTTAACTGGCTTCTTCTTCCTTATAATCAAACCTGGAGCAGCACTTTCAATCCCAGACCCCGCGTTTGTCTGTGTTCCATCTCCACTAGCCAAAATATTCTTCCTGTCTTTATAGTCAACAAAATCATCAGGCTCATGCAGATCCAAAGGCGCTGCTTGTTGGGTCTCTTCTGTCAACCTGTCCTCTACAGCCCCAAGCCATTGGGGCTTTACAACAGTGTATGCAGAAGTTTTTCCCTCAGTTGTATCACTGACAATCTTGACAGCTTCTAGCTTTTTGCTCGACTCCACTATTGCATCTGTAGTTCCTTCTTTCAGCATGGAGCCATTCACCTGTTTTTCAGGTCCACTGCTTTCTTTTGATGCCATAGGAGGTTGCTTCTTAATAACAGTCACGGGGGTGTCCAATTTGTTAGCCTTTTGTTCCTGTAGTTTCAGATCCCTTTTCTTAGCGGCATCTCCAGCTGGATCTGCAATCTTCAACAAGTAGCATATCCTATCCATTTCAGACTGCAGAGCTGATAATTCCTTCTCAAGTTTCTCAGACTTGTCAAGCACTGAAAAAATAAGGAATTAGCAGTAAAACAGTAAGCTGAGATGATTTCAAGCATTAACTAATTACTACAAGAAGATGCCAATAAGGAAACACCAAACATATCAACGTGAAATAATAGTAGTACTAAACATATCATGTGCAATGTAATAGAATAAAAGTTGTCTTAATGCGCTTACATCATTTAGCTCTTTTTTTTTTTGATAGGTAAATCCATCATTTAGTTCAATGCAAGTGTTATGCATCATATCTGCTTCCGCTACATGGCTCAAGCATTAAAATTATTAAGATACTTCACTCTAGATTTTTTAATTTTTTTGATAAGTAAATAATTTGCTCTAGATGAAACTCTATTACTAAAGTTCTAAGAATTTATGAATACTCTTCTATATAGAACTCTATTACAAAAAGTACCAATTTTTTTAAAAAGAATTTCATTAAATAATTTTTAAATTGTTTTAATCTTCTACCATAATTTTTGGTTGACAATACCAAATAGCTTAAGATATATACTAGTCAAACACCATTTTTTTTTTTAAGTACTAATCAAACTCCATTGTTGCGCCAAGTTGATACCCTCTTCTTAGTTCTCCAATTTTTTATTTTATTTTTCACCTTTTCATGTGGCACATGATAAATACAATAAAATTAGGCTGAAATGCGCTTTACCGCCTCTAAATTCAGGGTCACTTCTAAATTGGTCCCTTACCTTTCAAAACTTACAATTTACACCCTCAACTATTACAACAGTATCAATGTACTTCTTCCTTTATAGTCAATCATATTTTCTGCACTGGCCCGTCTTATCTATTTTTTTGTTCAAAACGGCATAATTTTTGTAAGGTTTAATGGAAAGAATCTAATGGATGTTGAGAGAAAGACTATTGCTGTAATCCTTAAGGGTGTAAATTGCAAATTTTCATAGTTTTGATAGGTAGATAGTGAGGGAGGGGAGGTGGGGTTCAAACTTATGAGGCACCACAAAAGATGCCATTACCACTAGGCTATCATTTGGAACCCTGCAAATTTTCTTAGTTAAGAGACCAATTTGGAAGCAACCTCAAACTTAGATGGAGTAAATAGTATTTTAACCATACTTATCCAAAAATAAAATAGTTTTTATTTTTTATTTTTTTATAAGTAAGAAAGATGTATATTCAAAAAGCTACTTTATGCAAAAATAGTATTTTAACCATAAGATTATTAACAAAGTTTGATCTTAAGTGAAATTTTATTGTGAAAATTTCAAGAAATATAGAATACTACTCCGATTAAAATTCTAACACCAAAGATTCTAGAAATCTAAAAGAAATTTCATTATTTATTTTAAAAATATTTTTAACATCTATCATAATTTTTTGTTTTGATAAAAATAAAGTTAGATCTTCTATGTCATGGTTACACTATGTGACTCTATGTTATACAACGTATGATGTTCTTTGCCATGTGGCATATTATATGTACATAAAAAATTATTAAAATAATTTGCTCCAAGTGAAACTCTATTAGAAAAGTTTCAAGAAATTTAAAATATTACTCCACTTAAATTTTAATAATTTATAATACTTTTGTCTATTACTCCACTTAAATTTTAATAATTTATAATACTTTTGTCATGTGAGTAACTATAGGTAAATTAAAATTGTAAAGTTAATTTATTTTAGATGAAAATTTATTACCATAGTTCCAAAGAGTTTTAATACCGATAGGCATGAAACTTTATTACAAAAATTATACTGAATTTAACACTTCTATTAAATTTATTTTTATTTTATTAAACTGAGTGGGCATACTTCAAGTAAATAAATATTTTACATCATTATAATGCCTTCACTGCTGTTCTATTATCACACAGAAATGCCTGTGGACAAAAATGTATACATGTGCAAGCATGCAAGCACACCACCAAAAACCATCAGAATGGAATTTTCTTCCTCACTGTAAGAATTTCAAAATAAACTCAAAAAATCAAGCATATGATGCATAGAGAATTATTTTAAATTCAGAAATCCATACCTAGCTGTGATGAAAGCCCTGACATGTAAGCATCAAGTGCATCTCCAACTTCAGTTTCAGCTGCTGTTTCTGATGCCATTTTATTCTTCTCAATTGAAAGCAACTCTTTCTTGTTTTCCATTTCCTTCATTATGGCATCTCTCTTATCAAGAAGAGTATCAGCAGTTTCAATAGATTGGTTCTCACCAGCTTTTTGACTAGGCTTCTTTGTCCGGTCATAAAATTCATCATCATCACTGACCAATGACATATAAATATATGCATTATCATTTGTATTTAAAAAATAAAACCATATAGATAATTTTTTTGGCAGTGAAAAAATTCCATTCATTAAAAACATTAATGCATAATCATGTAAAACAGGATTAAAATTATTTCTTATAAGTAAGACAGGATTACAATAAACAAAGATAGCTGATCAAAAAGAGGAGCCTGGACAATTTCAGATGAATTTCAATGTTTTGGCAAGAAAAGAAATCAACGCATGAATTTTTTTTTTTTTTTTCATAAGTGAAGAGAAATCAAAACATGATAACACTTGGTTAGTCTTGAAGATTCTGTTGAAAAATAATTTTCCATAGATAAAGTACCTTGAATATTCTTCATCATCCTCTGTTGCTCCTTTCTTCTTACCATAAGATATCTTTCCACGAGCACCTAGACTTTCTCTGATACTATCATTCAGTGTCTCTTCCAAGTTTTCAAGCTCTTCCAAAATCTACAAAATTGGTAACAAAGTTACTATGTGAGAACCATCTACATTCTAAGAAGACTAAGAACTTTTTTAGGAGTCCTATTTAAAAACAGTTTTGGTCATATAAATACATAAATTGATGGATCCCATTAAATGTTATAACTTATTTGGCAAACTGTTTTCACAAAATCACTAAGCAAAACAGTTCTTAGAGAACACCCCTTTGGGTGTCTTCTCTCATTTTTTTGTTCTCAAATTTACAGTACACACACACACACACACACATATATAATATTTTCATTCAATTCTCTCTCTCTCCCACTAATCATCAACTTCCTTCTCTCCCCATCGAAATTAGAATCATATAAAACAGAGGTCCAAACAAAACAATACACAACATTATGGAATTTACAAAAAAATAGCGTAACCTAGCACTGCCTCTTCCAACTTGTCTACCACCATTTCATCCCAAAGTAGCAAAATCCCTTCAGATGCTCCCACTGAACTCACATGGGACTCATCCACATTGTTAGCCCACACTTCTCACAATCTCAAGAGACAAACTCCATCTTGGTCTCCTGTAAGCAAATAACATGTGCCTTCCCAAACTTCACCAGGTTTCTCACCCTACGTCACTTTTCCTCGTTATTCAGTCCGCACATATTCTATGATAACTAACTTAAGTTACATTAAGATCGCATTAGCAAACCGTTGCATTTTCTTAGTGTGGCATTTTTTGAGCTCACATTTCTTTGTATCATAATTTTTTTTTGATAAGTAATGCACTTTATTGAGATCAAAAGAAGCCACCCAAGTATACAGGATGTATACAAATGGGGACAATACAATCAATCATGCAGATTAGTAATTACAATGATCAATCAAATCACAAACCGAACATAAAGAATAACATCGCACAACTGACATCCAATCCAACAAAGTTTTAATGAAAAACAGTTTAATATCAGGAAGATTTCGTTCAACATCCTCAAAGCTTCAGGCATTCAACTGCCTCCAAATATACCACATACAATAAGGAACAACTCTCCAAATCACCCTTGCCAAGAGGCTAGTAAATCTACAACTTTTTTTCAGCATGAACCAATACACTATAAACAAACAAAACACCATAGAACACAACTCCAAAGCTACAGTCCCAAACCCAAGTGCTCCTCTTATGCAGGTTATTAATAGTCAAAATCTTCCCCAAATCTACAGCCCAAGAAAGAAAGCTACTCTATCTCTAGATGGGATTTTTTACTTCCAAATGCTCATCCGGAGGAAAGAAACCACTAGAGTGGATTAAAAAAAAAATGCTTCTTTGTATCATAATTCAATGTGAAATTCATAATTTCAAATCCCTTACTCCTCTGCTAGCTTTCTTTATGCTCTATTTTTCCCCCCTTCTGCATTAACTTGGAAAAAAAAAAAAAAAGACTACTTCTTGCAAAAGACACAGTAAACAAAAAAGAAACAAAGGAAAACAAAAAAATTATTTACTAAAAAGAAGAGAATCTATAGATATTGGGAGGGATTTACTAGATGTGAGACAAGGGAAGAAAACTAAAGAAGGCCCTCTTAGGGCATTATAAAAAGAGCAAATATCAAACTCGCCATCCTTTTTCAACCTCACCTGCACTCAATCCGCACTCTCAATGGAAGAACTATGAGACTATGCAATGAAGAAAAGCTGTCACCAACTCCAACTCCCAATTGTTAAAATCATGAAGGAACTGCACATCCCAACCTCTCCTCTCACCCACCACCTGCCTAACCAACAAAGATTCCACTGAAGCCGCCCGATCTATAGCACTCTCATACAAAACTGGAAAAGCATATTTGAGAGGTTGGTCACCACACCAACAATCATTCATACCCATCAAACAAAAGTTACAAAACCCTAAAAAAGTGTTGAACTTGTTAATGCGTCTGATCACCCAATCCATAGCTTCCATTGCAATGTTTTTGTCCAATTCCCAATGTTCCTCTACTCCAAATTTTCCATGGGTGCAATCAGAATCAGATCAATTTTAACTGGTTCTTCATACACAAAGCTCCATTCTCAATCCATTTGCAACCCCTCTTCTTCCCCACTCCTCAATACCCAAGCCACCCACTGATCTACTTCCCCACTTCCTTATGTTCATCATCAAATTGTAAGATCACCTTGCATGTGTCAACCATCACTTGCATCATTCCAAGGTTATTATCTTGAATTTGAACCACAACAGGGGCCACACACCACATGATATGCATTTTTATTGCTCTTTCCCCTGCACGTTTTCCAATTCCTAGTAATCAGAGAGTTGTGTCATCGACAATGAGCTCAATTGCATTCCCCCTTACTGGCTTCACAAGTGAGCTCATTGCCTCCTTTATATATGCCGTGTCTCCTAAACCAATAAATCCTAGACTCTTGCAATTTTTGTATTTGATTTCTTTTCCCTTGTTCACTCCCTGTGCACTAGGGTGTTCCTTTTTTATCAATATATCTTATTACTTATCAAAAAAAAAAAAAAAATCTATTCAATTACCAAGATCAGGTTGTGGGTCAACTGGGCTAAGCAACCCATTCATTGCCCTTTCCGCTGACCCAAAGGAACTCTCTTGTTTACCAATACGGTTGGATTGTTTCAATAACCCACTAACCATTGGGCTTGAACGGAGTGAAGTGTGCTATTTACCCACTAATATAGGCCCACATGCGTCTGAGCCCATTCAAACCCCCCCCCCCCCCCAAAAAAAAGAAAAAAAAAATGTGCATGCTATTAACAGCTGATTTTTTTTTTTTTTTTCCTAACATGGAATCCACTTTGCCGTCAGTTTTTTTCCTCCCATTCCTGGCCCAAGAAACCCGCCTTTTGCCTCCCTCTGCATATGATCTTTAATGCTAGCCTTTGTGTGTGTGTGTGTGTGTGTGTGTGGGGGGGGGGGGTTTGTCTCCTAATCAGCACCATGACCTTCACACTACCATTATTGCATTGTGTTGACCGCTTTTTCTGATTTTCTCCTTTTGACATGACGGCATATGAAACACTTTCTATGATGCACGGACGCGGCAAAATGGGCGCCGCACCCGCGTCTGACGTGGCGACGCTGCTGCCTGCACGTCGGTGCTGCGTCTGAGTTTTTTTTTTTTTTTTTTTTACAGATTCGCGCAGAACCGGGCCTATTTGGCCAGAATCAGGTCGTTTCTGCCGTATCGGATCGTATCGGCCGGCGGCCGAAACTGACAGAAACAGCCGAAATCGTTTGGTTGTGAATAACGCTCCGTTTGTTTCAATGGAAAACTTTGTGTAAAGATAGTTTTCCTTATTTTTCAATATTTGGTAATATAAAAAAATATGAGTCAAAGGAAAACTATCTTTAGTCGACATAAAAAGTATGGCTTATTTTTGGAGATTGTTTTCCATTAAATTTTTTTGGAAAACAACTCTATCTCACAGCAAGCTAAATAAGAGAAGTTAGGAAGTTGTTTTTCAACTCATTTAAAGTTGCTACCAAACATTGGAAAATGAGATAGTTTTATAGAAAATGCTTCTTAGAAAATGACTCATTTTCTAGAAAACATCATTATTAAAACAAACAGAGCGTAAAAGATAAAAGAGCTTGCACATCGTTTGGTTATGAATAAGAAGAAGAAATTACTAAGGTGAAGATAAGTGAGAAGGAGATGAAGAAAAGTTTAAAGGGTTGAAAATGAAGCATTGCCGCTGTCGGACTCTGCAAAAATCAGAATCACGTGAAGGCAAAGAGAAACAACATAGTGTGACTCTGTTGAGAGAGTACTGTAATTTTTTTATAACTTCTCAACTGTACCATTTATGTATTATTAACTGTTGTACTGTTGAGATAATTTACTACTAACAAGTTAGCTTTGTTGATTCGTTCATGGGCTTTGGCTTTGTTGATTGTTCATGGGCTTTGGCTGTACATTTTGCTTTTAACGTGCCATAGTAAAAATATTTTAATAGTAAAAATACTACTAACAGGCCATAGTAATTTTTATAAATATTTTAATAGTTAAAACATATAGAAAATATAAATATAAATATTTTTAATAATTTTTTAATCGCCGCACCCGCACCCTACTTTTTCAAAAATTGCCGAATCTCGCACCCGCACCCAAATCCGGAAACGCACCCGTGCTTCATAGAACACTTTTCCTTCAATGACTTTGATCAACCATCAAGTGTTTTATCATAGATCCTTCCTCCGCTAATCACCAATTGGTGTGTATTGGTTTGGGGCTAAGATATTTTCTTGATGTTCTGTTCACTGATTTAAACCTGGATACCATTGCTTGGTTTATGCCCCAGTGGCAAGTTCGGGTTTGCATATTGATTTGGTTCGAGCAGTTTTCATTCCTCCAAACCGAAGCCCTTCCTACTACACATTTGTTGTCCTTGTGATGTAATTAGCAACCCCCTACATTCTCCTTTGCTGAATTCTGTAATTGCGGGAAGAGTCTACGATTTTTTGTGCCATTGCAGCACAAAGGCTTTCCCATCCACCTCATTGATATAATGAACTCCATCAGGTTATCTGTCATTAAAAATTCCTCCAAGATTTTCAAGAACCAACGTGCTCCCTCTCTCCAATGAAGATTGGGCAAAGAAAGTTTATTTCTCAGCAACAATATCACTGGACTATTGACTATTCCTTATATATATTCTAAAACTAATCACTTATAAAATAAAATAAAAAATGCTAAGACTAATCAAAATACAGAAGCACATGCATGATATATTGATTATCATCACCTGCTTTCTAAGGCTTATGCCCTGTTTCGCTTCAGATATGCTCTTTGTGTGGATTTTTTTATCATGGATTTAATGCTTCTCTACTTGAAGCTTATGAAAAAGGCCACCTAAACGCCATTTAAAAAGTCTAAAATTGGCAAATGTCTCAGGCTAGCTAGAGTATGCCTAACTTGGGGTCAGTATCCAGGTTTAACTGCAGAATCCCCTTTCTTCGTCAATGATTATACTTAGATTTCAGTCTTCTCCACCCGGTGAGTCTCCACAATGTTTTTTATTGGTAAGTTACTCACCCATTGGATGCTAAACCCACAAAGTCACCCTCCACAAATTTCGACTTTCAGGATAGAATTTTTTTTTTTTTTTTTAATATTAGTAAAAATAGTAGAGATAAAAATAATTTGAGTAAACTTGCAGGAGAGAATATTCCAACAAATTTATATGTCAACTCCAAAAAATATTTATCTTATTTAATTTTTTTTATACGTAGATGACACATGCACCATGTGGATTTTGAACCCACGACCTCAGCCTCTATGAACTTGCAAGGGAAGGAGGTGTTAGATAAGCTAGAACTCATTGGTATCTCATTCAATTTTATATGATTTGGTTGGGGATATGTGTGTGTGTTTGTGTGCGCGCATGTGTGTTTCCTACTTTCCTTCTCATGATTCTAGATAATATTTATTTGTCTTGTCCCAAAATAATTTTATAATAGTTTTTCCCTGACATGATCCTAAATACCTATCATCGTTGGTAGTTGTAAGAATTCCAAGTATTTTATATTTCAGTATTTGGCATTCCTTCTTCCTTTCTTAT
The DNA here is from genome assembly GCA_028535165.1 of Quercus tomentella. Classification (NCBI taxonomy): domain Eukaryota; kingdom Viridiplantae; phylum Streptophyta; class Magnoliopsida; order Fagales; family Fagaceae; genus Quercus; species Quercus tomentella. Next base: position 60,877,499 of record JAPQVY010000155.1, on the reverse strand, counting down.
TCTTACCTAAGATGAAGAAAAATATTATTCACGGATAAGTTGTTTTAGCTGGCAAAGTACCATAACTCCTGAAGAACTATTATCATTTTATGGTGCTCAAGAATTGTGCAAAACTTATGGTGCTAAATTGCTAATAGCCAATTTTGAGACATTTTTTGTTGTTTACTGATCATTATATGGATTTATATTTAATTAATTGCTTATAGTAAAGCTTACCACAATATCACTTCTTTTTTATGTAGCTTTATTTTTTTTGATATTACTCACTATGTGCTAACTTTTTGAGCTTTATGATTTTCATATAACTATATGATTTTCTAGCTGTAAAAGTTTCTTAATGCTTATGCCTGACCTTAGAAGAATTCAGATGCATTTCCTTTTCTTTTTCTTATTTTTCAGTAAGTTTCAGCCCCAAGGGGAAAGAGAAGAGAAGATTTGAACTAGTGACTTCCACTTCATGTGGCATGATTCCCAGCTTATTGTTCTACTTGGAGTTAATTAAGATGCATTGTCTTATACCTTTGCCTTTGAAAACTATGTTCACAACAACCATGTAGGCATGCAGCCTATCACTGAAAAAGACTAAACCACACTCCTATAACTGTAGAGATTTACCTGTGCCATTCTTTGCTCATTCCTAGCAATCTGAGTCTGTTGCCCTTGAGTCAAACCACCCTGAGAAATGTCTTTAGCACGAATAGCATCTATTTCCTTTTTCATGTGAGCAATCTGTAACCAGGGAAGTGGATGTATATAAATACAAAGGGCATAAGCAATAGACTTTAAACAGTTAAATAAGAAAAATCACTAATGTAAGTATGAAAACTTGACGAAAGATACAACCCCAAATTGCCAGTAAATCATTATAATAGGGTAAATCTAGATCAAAAGCTATTTGAGCATTCTAACTGACAGGGAGATCAAGAGTTTAAACAACCTTCAAATAATTTCCTCTATGTACAAAACAAAGACACTACCAATATTGAAGATACATTCCCTTGTTGGAAAGTTATAATAACCAAGACACTTGCCTTTTCAGTTCTTTTCAATATTTTATCACGAGTTTTTTCCTGTTTCTCCGTAAGCTGTCCTTTGTACGTTTGCCAAGTAACTTCATCAGCATCATCCTGAAAATGTACCAAAATGTGTCAGTGAATGTGGAAGACATATAACTAATTTCTCATAAAAGAACATGGATTCTCCATTCAGAAAGAAATTGTATTATATAAGGAAGTATTCAAGAAAAGAATATATCCAAGTCACATTCTGCCAAAGAAGTGATTACAAATCCCCACAAACCTCATCTTCTTCAATTGCATCCTCTCCCATACCCCATGAAACACCATCAGCAAGAGATGCTTCCCTTCTTGCTCGTTGAAGTGAAGCTTCACGATCTAGCATACCTTCCCGGATCTTTGCATCTCTAATAATCTTCACGTCAGCCTCCTGGGGGAAGAAAATTCAGACAAAAGAGAGATGCAAATGCAACAACAGTAAGATAAAATCAAATAGAAGTGTCAACAAAATGGGTGGACTGTAGAATGTCATCAAGAAGCTAAACCAAAGATGGTAAAGGCTAAAGCTAAAAGCACATGAAAATATTCCTTACATTGGAACATTATCACACAATCATTTAATCAAGTAATTAATGCTAAGGTCCCATTACAAGTGGATGACTGCTTTGGGCTGCAGGGCAACATCCCTTCAACCTCTTTTCTAGAGTTTCTAGATCTTCTGAATTTCAGATTGTAATTATTTATGAGTAGGTCAATACATATGATGTACTTGATCTAGTTCCTCTTTTAAATAAATTTATTTGACTTAATTAAAAAAAAAAAAAAAAAAGGCAGAATTAAGATTTGTGATTGATCTTAATGACTCATCCTGAAAGTATTTGCAATTACCTTCAAACCCATAAATTCCTTTTTGTTGGATGCTGAATTCATCCTTTTTTTTTTTTTCTTCATATTGTTAAAGCATACTTGTTATTTTTCCTCTCTGCTCCTATGCTTGACAGAAACATCTTTCCTTAAAATTCATCACTCTTTCCAATAAGGAAAAAAAGGAATGCTTAACATAGTAGCCAAAATCATTCTCATTTAGATTATAGAAAGTTGACAAGAGAAACAGTAAAGATTGACAAAGATACTCATTGAGTAGAAGAGGAAAATTCCCCCATCAAACATGTGAAATGCACCACCTACATATATAATAGCATGGTGGATTTGATGATTAGTGATGCAAGAAAAACCAAAACGATTTGACAGGAAAAATAAAGATAGATGAACCTAGGAGCCAGCAACTAGGCTTGCTTGGAGTCAGCACCTAGGGCTGGCTGAAGTCAACACCATACCATTGGGACAATTTCAATAGAAATTTAATTCATCAAAATAATCCCCTTCAATAGGAGTACGATAATCTCTTATATAACTAGACCTTAATCCTAACTGACATAGGAAACCTTAATTCTAATAGACTTGGAAGATCCCAATTATTGAATTACAAAAGCACCATTAACTCTAAATAAAAATAAAAATAAAAATAAACCAAATCAAATACTAAGACCTAAGATAAAATATAATTGACCAATAGAAATACAATTGGCTCCAATAAGACTTAAATAAAATAAATATTTCCTTGTGCATCCCAAATCAAATAGTTTGTTATTCTTGTTCTTCCAGATGAAAATTCCAAAACTCATCTTTCTCTAAGATTATTTGCTCTAATATGCAATTGTATATGATTTTCTGACCACATAAGATTTCATATAATCCTTCTCTTAGATGTTTATGTAGAATTGATTAATGTAAAATAAATAGAAAATCTACTATCACTAACATAGGCAGTATAAAATGAATATATGTGATTCATTATGTCCAACCATATGAATTCCAAAATAATGACATTGAAAATTTTAAAACAGTGCTATTGAAGTCTTACCAGTGGCATCAATTCAGATGGTCCTTGGAAAATGTATAAGCGAGATGAACTGTGAAATAACAAACAAAAGCCATAATAAGAAACATATTCAAAGAGTAGATGTAGAAGCTAAAAATGATAAATGTTAGGTACACGGCATATGGAGATAATTAAAAAGGAAGTTGGGTTGCTGATTGAGTAGTAGAGTTTGTTTGAATTTGAGTTTCTTAGTTCTTATCCCTTCCTGATAGTTAGCAATAGTTTCAGTAAGTTCCACTTTGTGTGCAGATGAACATTAAGTTAACATTACTGATTACTCTCATTTGTATAAAGCTGGAAGTGAATGAATAAACAGGCATCTTTGAGTTTTCAAGTTGCACTATGTGCTAGAGGTCATGGGCTCCCTTGAAGAAGCTCAGAAAACTTCTGTTTTTCACGCAGAACTAATTCAATTCACCAAGGTAGGGAAGGGAAATCCTTTGTAGGTTCCAACAAACATCAATAATTAACAACTTTGTCCTTCTCATTCATAAAAACATAATACATCCACCCCCCCCCCTTTTTTTATTTTTTTTTTATAAGTAATAAGAGAATATTATTAAAAAAAAAAAAAAAAAGCAAGAGAAGCACAAAGAGTTCACGGTAGTGAACAATGGAAAAAAAAACAACAAGACAAAAACAGCCCCTAATCTATTCTAATAGAAGAAATAAAATCCATAAGGGTAGAACAATCCGAGAAACCCCAACATCGAGACCAATCAAAGAGGGTTCTCTGGCAAAAAGAAGTATTAACCCTCCACCTCACACCATTGCATCTAAGACCTTATACCATTGAGCTATAATAATTAATAAGTATCCAAAAGGAGGAAAGCAGCAAAGATGAAGAAAAATGGTACAACAGACTGCCAGCATCATAATCAACAAAGTAACAACAGTATAAGGGCAAAATGTGGAAAGACCTCCTAGGTTTGGGGCAGTTGCAAACTAACCCCTTGTACTATCAATTTTGTATTCTTGACTCCTGAGGTTTCAGAATTTTCCAAATTGACCTCTCAATCTCAATTCTGTTGACCATAGTTGACAGAAAATGTTCAAGTACTGTGCATGTATTATTGTTAAAATAATTTTTTATAGTAAAGTGATCACATGCACACCAAGTGACCATTTTCTACAAGTTATAGTTAACAGAATTAAGATGGAAGGGACAATTTGGAAAAATTTTAAACCTCAAGGGTAAGTGATACAAAATTGATAAGCACAAGGAGTCAGTTCACAATTGCAACTGACGCAAACCCCATGGCCCAAGGGGTATTTTTTCATTTTGGCCATAAAATAACTAGTGCTATAAAATCCAAGTTCCAATTTGGAACTTCTTCTGACAATACAGATTACCCTCATAAAATATTTTGAGCCATTGAGCTGCATCACAACTTCCCTACGGCAACTTTAAGAATTGAGCATATGAATTTGTGATTGAACATGACATAGTAACATACGGTTAAGGAAGGTCTACATCAGAACTTTTTTGCTTCCTTTCATTCTTTTTAGTAAGATGTTAGAATCGCTAGATATGCCAAACACGTGAAAAATATACTACTTATAGCCCTTTTCTACTTTATGAATTCATTCCATATTTCCTCAATCTTGTCACTACATTTATTTAATGGGAGAAAGACTTCCACAATCCCAACATAACGTATTTAACAGAATTTATCCTCTAACAAATTTAACGACAAACCTTTGTAAATAAAGAAAAGTATCTCTTTTCTTTCACTTGAGTGCGGAATAGACAACAGCTCATGATGATAATAGGAATAAATATAAAAACATTTTCTTCAACTATTGATAGCATACATATCTATACTTCTTTTATGAAGAACCAATAATCAAAAGTTCATATATAATCTTCATGGAAAATGGGTAACTGAACAATCATAACTTTGGCGTATTAGCCAGGTCAAACAGAATAAAAGATAATATTATGTTGGTAAAATCAAATCCTTATGATTTATTAATCTCAAAAATGAGTTAGACCACATGAACTCATCAAAAAGATAGTTGAAGATTTAGCTCGGGTATAAGGCTAACCTTTTGGGCCTAATAGCATTCATAGACAATGCATGATACATTAACCAAAAAAAAAAAAACAACAAAGCTTTAGTCCCAAATATTTTGGGGTTGTTATGGATCCTCAACAAATTAGTCAGGGTCAGCCACATGTACCATACAATGCATGTTATATAATCTAAAAGAATCTATTACTTAGTGGTATAGCCATAAACCAACTGGAACTGGATCACAATGTATTGACATAGAAAAAGAATAAACAGATATTAAGCAAGTCAAAACTCAAGGAAAAGATACTCACAGGCCAAACCGAATAACATCACCAACACGTAAGTCCATATAAACCCTTTTCTTAACCTGATTAATTGGCGAAAAGGAAGATTGATTAGGTAAAGATATGACCAATCAGCAATTATAGCATAATGAAATCAGAAACGATTTATATATAAATCCATCAGCAAAAAGAGATAATACAAGTACGTAAGTGTTTTTGTATCAACAAATTAACATATTCTTGAGGGCAAAACTTAGATACAGTTCCTTAAATTCAAACACATGGTTGCATGGATCAATGAAACACTAACAATGTTATGTTTTCGAAAGAAAATTAAATTCAATGCTACCATATGTGTGAATTTAATCACAGAACCTAATGTACTACACTTAAGGAATTGTATCTAAGTTATACCCTATTCTCAAAGCATATATTATGTGTTCCATTAATAATTTGGGAATATTTCATACATAATTGACCGACGAGAAAATTAAATTTTTTGATAAGTTACCTGAGACTTGTTAATGGAAGTACCATGAGTGCTACCTAGATCATAAAGATAGGCATCACCATTTCTTTTGAACTGGATAACTGACCAAAAAGAAAAACCCAATTCCATTACCATTAGATAATTATTATGCCAAACTATCAAGAATGGTTAAATTTGAATTTGAACAATGAGCAGAGATTTGGAAATGTAGTATACCTGCATGAAACCTGGACACAGTGGGGTGGTCAAGCACAAAATCGCAGAGATCGACGCGTCCAAACATGTAAGCCCCTTTGTCATTGACTTGAAATTGGTCGATGATAGAACCGTCTTTGAGAACCTCAAGGTAGAATCGGTGGCACGGAGCCGCGCTCCACGGAGGAATCGTGTACGGAACCGCCGCAGAAGCAACTTCCTCAGATTGAGACTGAGATTGTGATGCCTCTGCCTCCGCCTCCTCCGACGACGACGCCGACGGTGTTTCGGTTGTGGTGGTGGTGGTGGAGCTCTCGGTGGCCTCGGGTAAGGTATCGGAGTTGTTTGGTTCGGGGTTTTCGGGAGGTGGAGCCATGGGGGGCTTCATTGCTGTTGGATTGGAAGAGGTTTGGTCTGTGTCTAGGGTTAGGGTTTTGGGAGGTGGAGGACCCATGCCCATCGACATTGTTGGATTAGCACTAGAACTTCGTACCACAGTGAGAGAGAGAAAGGCAAACGACGACGATTTTTTCTTTCAAAATCCTAATTGGGATTTGGGGAGTGACAAATCACGGCGTTGAACTCTGATGAAAAACGACTGGTAGTCTTCTTACTCTTGTAAGCTTAAACTACAAGCTACTCACTCGTCGTGGTTTGTCAGATGTAACCGGCCATATTCTGCAAACACGGCTAGTTTTTTTTTTTTTTTTTAGGACACCAATTGGTAGAAGAAAAATGAAACTTCTTACTTATTCTTCTTGTATCTAATAACATTATTTTTTTTATTTATCAATAATCATCCACCATATCAATAATTTGTAAAATAATTTATAAAAAAGTTTGTATTTTTAGTATTTTCTAAGTAGAAATATAAATTTTTTTTTTTTTTACAGCAAATGGTAGAAATGTAGAATTGTGTTGTGTTATTATACCTTATTTTATCTGTACCAAGGGAGGTAGACAAGTCAAGGGAGAAAAGAAAAAGGTCATGTGCATACTAATGGGACTGACGAACTCAATTTATCTGGACGATATCATCAAATATATTCGTCCATCTCGATGGACACGAACAAAGACAGAAGGACCGTTAATAAGAATATTCAATGCCCAGGGCAGTTACTAAACAATTGGTAGACCGTTGGAGCCTCATCAAAACTAATATTCATAAGCCTTGAGGCGTTACAAAAAAGGCACTAAAGCCACAATTAAGGCCCCCAACGGCTAGGAACCTCAAAGCTGTATATATACACCTCAATCAACTACAAACCACGTACATAGACACACCTAAAATCACTCATATTCATTCTAATATTCTATTATTCTCAAAAGGCTTTCTTATATTGACTTGGGCATCGGAGGCGTTGTGGCAGACACCACATAGGTGATCACCTTGGGGGAGCCATCTTTCTATACTTGCAGAACACAGACGATGACTCAGCTCCATCTGGACGCACTTACAAATACTGACAATTTCTACCTCATCACATACATTAAATCCCTTGTTGTTAAATAAAATTAAGCGAAAATTACACTTTTTCATAGTAAACTTATCTCATTTTACACTTTGTCCATACACCATCAAAACATATAATCGACCATTTAAATTAAAAACTTTTTAACACTTAACCCTTCGTAATCTGTTTTATTATTAAATATCGAAATTTAGTATTGAAGGACTAATTTATCCCTCTACCGTATGTTTTGGAGAAGGATAAATTGGTTTTTTATTTATACTTAACCCAAAAACAAACGAGGGACATTGAAACAGGAAGAGAGAGAAATATTTATAATTATTGTTATAGGACTATATTTTAAAATTGGATCAATCAATTTTTTTAAGTTCTTGATAAGACAAATTGTCATACATTGTCTCATGAATTAGGATGGAAAGACAATACGAATTATTAATATCTTTGATTAATTATCTTTTGGGAGAGTTTATTTCCATTGACTCAGTGGGTTTTTTTACAAAAAAAAATTGTGCAAAAGTACAACTAGACCTTAGAAAAAATTATGCATAAGCTAATAATTATTATTGTCTTTCCATCCTAATTCATAAGACAATGTATGACAATTTGTCTTATCAAGAAGCTATTAAACTGAATAAGCTGGGGGAAAAACCTATGTCATTATGGTTGATTTGTTTATGCTTGGAAGAAAAAAAAAACAATAACAAAGCTGAAGAAATTATTGCTTGTGTGCGCACCAGTGAAGAACTCAAATTCTTCGCAGGACTCCATAGCCTTTTGTCTTTCTCAATTATCTTTACCTCATTGGCATCCCTCGTTGGACTACACTTTCAAGTCTTGGGCATCTCCCTACTCAAAAGGCACTTCACAATTATCTTGCTTTTTCTCATGGCTACAGTCGTCTATAGCATTTGCCTATATGAAGATGAGTTTACAACCTCACAACAAAGTGTACCTTCCCCACATTCAAGTGCATTTGTCTGATTTCTGGAATTATTGCTTGTGTGCTACTTGTTGCAATACTCATCTCTCTTCATGTTGTTCAAAATTAATTTATGCACAATCCTCATTGTAAAAAATATTGCATTTTTTGGTACCAAAAAATTTACAAGTATTTACATCGAACAGCTAATGAAGTATACAATGCAATAGAGGCTAGTTCCAACAAATTTTATCTATTTTATCACATACAAGATTGGTTCCATCAAATATTCCAATAAATTATTCTAACAGCTTCTCGTGTATTTTCTTTGACTCGTGGCTCAATGGAGCAAGATGTAGAAACTCAGATGGCAGATAATATGTGTGGGGGCCAGATAGCCAAAAGGTACTGTTAAAACTGTATATATTGGGCCTATGGCCCAATCCGAAGATATTTACTTGTCCGAGGATAGTCAAATAATGTTATTATGGGAATGGTAGAAGAGGAAAAGATAAGGATTGTACATGATAGTCCAAAAGATGTCCGAGGAGAAAAATTACGATAACGATCCTTTGAACTCTTGTAACCTTGATCATCAACTTGACATTATAACAGAGCTTCTCGAACTATGCCGAGGACAAGTTTTCTGACCATACTTGTGTTTGATTCTCTTAAATAAACAATTGTTACTGTCTTTCTTACTGATTAGAACTAGTTCTTTCACTCACGCTCTACAAATTCATTGTTTGGGCTCATTGGGCTAAAACCCAATCCTATATTGGGTCAAATCCAAATTCAGTCCTTACAATTGGCGTCGTCTGTGGGAAGAACTTGGTCTATTCTGAAGGTATTTCGAGTGCAACGTTTAGGATGGAAGAAGCAGGTCCACACCAGGCAGCGACAGGTCCACATTAGGTGGATGTGAATCTACACCAAGCAGAATCAAAGGGGTCTAAACATAGCAATCCATTTATGGACCTCAAATGGAGAGGGGGGTCATGAGGGAAGTGTGCACACAACACATACTAGTAAAAGTCAGTCTCGAGGGAAGAGCCGTGTTTCCCATGCAAAGAACAATAGAGACATGCAACGTGAAATCGATGAGTTAAAAAGGGAATTACGCCACGCACGACGAAGACATTTATCGCCCAACTCCGAGCTATCCTCTGAGGAGATAGATGATGCTAGTTATAGACAGAGGTCCAGAACTCCGCCCAGCGAGTCTTTCTCCCACGATGAGGAGTACCACCATAGACGTAGATATAAGAGCCCGCCTCGTAAAGGCCTGGGGAACGATGCCATGAGCAAGGCGTTGAGTTAAATCTCTAAATCACCCTTCACACGAAGCATAGAAGGCACGAGGCTTCCTCAGCAATTCCATCAGCCCATGTTCACCATTTATAATGGTCGAACAGATCCGGTGGAAAATGTCAGACACTTCAATCAAAGGATGGCAGTTCATTCTAAGGATGAGGCCTTGATGTGTAAGCTCTTTCCATCTAGTTTGGGCCCCGTGGTGAGGTGGTTCGATGATTTAAGGGCGAATTCCATTGACTCCTTTAAGAAGCTCACCCGGAAGCTCACCCGGGCCTTTGGCGCTCGCTTTATCACTTGTAACAGGGCTCCTCGGCCTTTGGGTTCCTTATTGTCTATGTCCATGTGGGAGGGGGAGACTCTGAAGACATACTCAGATAGATACTGGGAGATGTTTAACGAAATAGACAGAGACTTTGATGATGTGGCCATTAGTACTTTTAAGGCCGGCCTCCCAACCGAGCATGATTTGAGGAAATCTCTGACTGGTAAGCCTGTTACCAATGGGCGCCAACTTATGGATCTGATTGACAAGTACAAAAGGGTTGAAGAAGACCAATTACAGGGGAAAGGAAAGGCTAAGGTGGTCCCTCAGGAGAGGAGGGATTTCAGGTCGGACCGGTACAATAATAACCGACTACGGAAAGACTTTGTTGGGCAACCAGGATCTGCCAACACCCAGGTGGTTAATGTTGTGTTTCGAGAATCAATACAACAGGTTCTGGAGAAGGTTAAAAACGAGTCGTTCTTCAAATGGCCGAATAAGATGGCAAGAGATCCTATGAGGCATAATTAAAGCCTTTATTGCCAATACCATCAGGATCATGGACACACTACCGAGGATTGTAGAAACTTATGGGACCATTTAGATCAACTGGTCCGGGAGGGGAAATTAAAGCAACTCTTGCATCATTCTAGTGGCCGGGGGAGTCAAACGGGTTTAGAGTTTCGGGGAGATGCTTCTTCGAGACTCCCTCTAGGCACGATAAATGTCATATTTGTTGCCTCAGGGAGGACCGGATCTTGCCCCTCCAGGGTAATGTCAGTATCTTGGTATCCAGTTGAGGAATCTAGTTCAATGCCGAAGAGAGTCAAGATGGGCATCCCACTGGTGTTAGGTTTTTCAGATGAAGATAAACTTGGAACCATACAGTCTCACGATGATGCTTTGGTGGCTACACTTAGAATTGGTGAGTACGATGTGAAAAGGGTGATGATTGACCAGGGCAGCAGAGCTGAGATTATGTATCATGACCTATATAAGGGGCTAAATTTGAAACCTGAGAATTTAACAACCTACAGTTCTCCTCTGGTGAGTTTTGAAGGTAAAATGGTCATTCCGAAGGGTCAGATCAGACTACCCATACAGACTGGCTCGAATGTGGTAAAGGTGGACTTCATTGTGGTAGATGCTTTCTCTCCATATACGGCCATTATGGGCAGACCCTGGCTTCATACCCTGGGAGCTGTCTCCTCCACTCTTCACTAGAAGGTGAAATATCCCTCTGGAGGCCAGGTTTTGGAAATATTAGGAAGTCAGTCTACAACTAGGCAATGTCTAGTAGCGGCCATCCATCATCGGCCCAAGGCTAAAATCTCGGCCACTGCTGAGAATGGTTTATAGCAATCAAAAACTCTGGCATTGCTCTTCAATAGATTAGCCAACGAAGCAAAATGTGAAGATCTAGAAAAGGTAATTGTTGGTGATGATCCGGAGAAGTTCTTTCAGGTTGGGGCTCAACTACCTCTACAGGAGAGGGAACAATTGGTTGAATTTCTTAGAAAAAATGTTGATGTGTTCGCGTGGGGCGCGTACGAAGCCCTAGGTGTAGATCCAAGCTTCATTTGTCATCATTTGAATGTTAACCCTTCCATTACCCCCAAGAGACAGCCACCTCGGCGCCCGTCCAAAGAGTATGCCGAGGCTGTTCGAAATGAGGTAATAAAGCTCAAACATGCAGGGGCTATCAAGGAAGTTTTTTATCCTCAATGGCTAGCTAACACAGTGGTGGTGAAAAAGAAAAATGGGAAATGACGTATGTGTGTGGACTTCACAGATCTCAATAAGGCTTGTCCAAAAGATCATTTCCCTATGCCTTGGATAGATCAGTTGGTGGATGCGACGGTAGGACATCCTCAGATGAGTTTCCTGGATGCCTTTCAAGGATATCACCAGATACCACTAGCACTGGATGATCAGGAAAAGACAGCTTTTGTCACTTCCATTGGAAACTATCATTACAAAGTTATGCCCCTTGGTTTAAAAAATGCAGGGTCTACTTATCAGCGGATAATGACTAAAATGTTCGAATCACAGTTGGGCAGGAGCATTGAAGTCTATATTGATGATATGGTGGTAAAGAGTAAGGTGGTGTCTGAGCATGTAGGAGACCTCACAAACATTTTTGAAATTCTAAGGAAGCATAAGTTGCGTCTGAATGCTTCCAAGTGTTCGTTTGACGTAGAATCAGGTAAGTTTTTGGGCTACATGGTGACTCACAGGGGAATTGAGGTGAACCTTGATCAGATTAAGGCCATTAACATCTTGCAACCACCTCGGAATCCCAAGGAGGTCCAGAAACTAACTGGGATGACTGCTGCTTTGAATCGATTTATATCTAGGTCAGCAGATAAGTGAAGACCCTTCTTCCTTTTGCTGCATAAATGGAAAGGATTTGAGTGGACCGAGTTGTGTACTGTGGCATTTCAACAGCTTAAAGAGTACCTATCTCAGCCACCCATCATGTCCAGTCCTGAAGTGGATGAGGTTTTGTTTGCCTACTTGGCGGTAGCCTCTCATGTGGTAAGTTTTGTTTTGATATGAATAGACAGTGGCATACAATGGCCAGTCTATTACGTGAGCAAGTCACTTCATGAAGCTGAGGTGCGTTGTTTACCATTGGAGAAGGCCATCTTGGCGGTAGTGCATGCTACATGAAAACTTCCACATTACTTCCAAGCACACACCGTGGTTGTCCTAACTCAGTTGCCGCTCAAGTCAATACTTCGGAGCGCGGATTATACCGGGAGGATTGCCAAATGGGGCACGATTCTAGGGGCTTTTGATATCAAGTATATGTCTCGGACCTCTGTAAAAGGCCAAGTCCTCGCCAACCTGGTAGCCAAGTTTGTTGAACTCCTTGAAGAAGTAGAGGTAAAGCAGCATGGCATGGATGAAAAATCGGTTGGCCTAATCTCCACACAAGACCCCTCACCCTGGAAAGTATATGTGGATGGAGCTGCAAACCAACGGGGATAAGAAGTGGGGCTGGTTCTGGTATCTCCTGAGAAGATCACCATTGAAAAATCATTGAGGTAGGGGTTCTCGACTACAAACAATAAAGCAGAATATGAAACTTTATTGATAGGAATGGCGATGTCCAGAAAATGGGTGGAAAAGCAATAGAAATGTTCTCAAACTCAAGACTGGTCATAGGCCAGGTAAAAGGGGAATTGGAAGCCCGAGATGTCAAAATGCAGGAATATTTGTGTCAGGTTAGACATATACAAACAGAATTTGAATCTTTCAATTTATCGTATGTCCCTAGAAGAGGAAATACCCATGCAGATTCCCTAGCTACCCTTGCCACTTCCTCGGCACAGGATTTGCCCCGAGTAATACTTGTTGAAGTCCTATGCACCTCTACCACAAGGAAGAAAGACTTGCTCCAAGTCCATCAAATCAGGGTAGGGCCGAGCTGGATGGATCCTATATTGCTATTCCTTAAGAAGGATATATTGCCTGGGGAGAAGTCAGAAGCTGAGAAAGTGCGAAGGAAAGCTCCTCGGTTTTGGCTGTCCGAGGACAAAAAGTTGTACAAACGCTCTTTTTTTGGGCCATATCTGCTTTGCGTACATCTAGAGGCGTCAGAACTACTCCTAGAAGAAGTACATGAAGGAATTTATGGAAGTCACACAGGAGGAAGATCTTTATCTCACCGAGCCATTACTCAAGGATACTGGTGGCCGGGCATGCAAAAGGAAGCACAAGAGTATGTTAAAAAATGTGATCAATGTCAGAGATTCGCGCCAAACATTCATCAACCGGGAGGAGTTCTTAATCCTCTTTCTAGCCCTTGGCCTTTTGCTCAGTGGGGCTTGGATATTGTAGGTCCTTTCCCTAAGGCAGTAGGAAACAAAAAGTATCTGCTGGTCAGCACAGACTATTTCACCAAATGGGTCAAAGCTGAACCTTTGGCTAATATCAGAGATGTGGACGTCAAGAGGTTTATTTGGAAGAATATCATTACTCGATTTGGGGTCCCCCATACTCTCATCTCGGACAATGGCCTTTAGTTTGATAGCAAAACTTTCAGGAAGTACTGTTGTGATCTGGGAATAAAGAATAGATATTCCACTCCGGCCTATCCACAAGGGAATGGGTAAGCCGAAACTGTCAATAAGGTTATAGTGAATGGACTTAAAAAGAGGTTGGACGATGCAAAGGGAAGATGGGTGGAAGAATTGCCACATGTCCTTTGGACGTATCGAATAACACCTCGCCGGTCAACGGGAGAAACCCCTTTTTCAATGACGTATGGGGTCGAGGCTGTAATTCCTCTGGAGACTGGTTTCCCAACGCTGAGAACAAGTGCATTCACTTCGGACGACAATGATGAGCTACTAGGAAAGAGTTTAGATTTGATTGAAGAACGAAGAGAGAATACAATGGTCCAACTGGCCTACTACCAGCACAAGCTCAAGCAAGATTATGATACCAATGTAAAGCTAAGGCCATTAGCACTAGGGGATTTGGTATTAAGAAAAGTTTTGGGTACTGCTAGGAATCCAACCTGAGGAAAGTTATGGCCTAATTGGGAAAGACCATAACGCATCACTTCGGTAGCAGGAATAGGTGCGTACTATTTTGGAAGATCTAGATGAAAAAACTGTACTCCACCCTTGGAATGTAAACAACCTAAAAAGGTATTATTATTAATAAAAACAGCCTTATTTAGTTCCTTTTTAATTCATTCTGATCATATATCATGTGTTTCCCTATCTATTACAAGTACCAAACAGAACCAAAACTTTGTATGACTCCTCAGACCACAAACTTTGGGAACCTTTGACATCTATTAAAGTATTGAACAGAAACTAAGTCATGTCAGGTTCCTCAGACCACAGACTTAATGGAAATTAATACCCTTTGACATCTATTGAAGCATTGAACAGAAACTAAGTTATGTTAGGTTCCTCGGACCATAGACTTAGTGGAAATTAATACCCTTTGACATCTATTAAAGTATTGAACAGAAACTAAGTCATGTCAGGTTCCTCAGACCATAGACTTAGTGGAAATTAATACCCTTTGACATCTATTGAAGTGCTGGTCAGACATTAGCCCGAGAATTTAAAAGAAGCAAACTCCTGATTCCCTTCTCGGATCACATGGTTTGTTATCACCTAGCAAAGATGTAAACCGAAGTAAGTCCATGAGCATCACTTAAAGCATTTTAGGGTGCCCTGGGTTTGGCTGTTGTTTTGTCAAACGCTTGAATATTTTCTCAAAGTTAGAAAACTTGTTAGAGTTGATAGATCCAAAGTATGTCTTGATAGTACTGTGGATTTAGTAGTCTTGATCTACTCTAATTCTCAATTAAAAATATGTAAAAACTGTGTTTTCCTTTGTGTAAGCAACTTCGCACTTTTATAGCATATGGTTATGTTCAATCAAAGAATAGTCAAAATGAAAATTGCATAAGTGAAGAAAATAATCCGTATAAATTTGGGAAAGTAAAGTGCACATTTCATTAAAACGTGTCTTAAAGAAAAGAAATTTCACTATAGAAATTGTAACTACATTATAAAAATGAGAATTCATGGTTTCAACTTTATCTGAAGCCTATCCTTGGAGGTCTTGCTAGCTTGATTAGCTGCTTTAGTAGGAGTCACCTTTTCTTTCTCCTTAGGAGCTTCCTTGGCAGGAATGGTAATTGAAGCTAAGACCAGTTCAAAACCTTGGGAAACTACCCCATCTTGTGGAACCTCTGTAGTCTTATCCGAGGGCTTATCCACTTCAGAAGAGATTTCCTTGGGAGCTTCAGATTCTTTTGCTTGCTCTTGCTGACTGGGAGGAAGAGGATCCTAAGGCTGTGTTTCTTCAATAGGGTCAGCAACGGTAGAGGCTGCTTCACCTTGAATGGGAGGAAGGTCCGAGGCTCGTATGGCTGGTGGGTAGTAGATATTTTCTGGTTTTCTTAGTTCAGAAGAAGCCTCAACCCCAGCTCGGTTAAGGGCTTCATCCCAAGTCTGAGCGCAATAGGTTCGACACACGGCTGGGACCTCTACCCTAAGGGTTTCCTCGATCTCAATTACTCCGACGTCGTAACCGTGCTGCTCAGCCTCATCCTAAGCCTTCTCGGCCTCCATTTTAGCTTTCTCGGCCTCATCTTTTGACCTCTCGACTTGATCCTTAAGCTTTTGGACTTCTTCTAATTTCTTCCGAAGGGCCGCTATTTGCTCTTTAGAAGAAGCCAACTGTTCCTTGGCATCACGCAGGAGCAGCCTCTGATCCTCGGCTTACTTCTGAGCGCCCTCCAGACCGATTCAGCGCTTCTTCTCGCCCTTTCCTCCTCGTTCAACTTGTTCCTCAGATCCTTGTTAGACTGATCGGCGATGTTAAACGACTCCACAGCTGCCACGCGCCTAGTCCTCTCATCATCCAGCTACTGGTAGCAGGAATTAGTTATCTCCTCGACCCTAAAAGTAGCTTGGACAGCCTGAAAGAAAAGGGTTAGTAACCTTACAAATAACAATAAAGATGTGAAAAAAAAAAAAGGGGGAGAGGGGGATGGCTGCATACCATGCCCAGATATCTTTTGAGGTTAAGGAAAACTTTATGCTTCCTGATAGACCGCAGCTCGATCATATCATTGGGGAGTAGAAAAGCCTCCTCCAAAGCCGAGGCCACGTGGCATCCATTGCCTCCATTAAAATCCCTGATGGATGCATTATCCCTCAAAGGCTCACCGTTGAGCATTGGTGCTGGAAGCCAGGCCTAAGGCTCGAGTGGCTGATTGTCTCTCCTCTCTAAGCCTCTCTGCCCTGTTTGTCCAGTCTTTTGCTGCTTTGCAGCCCGTTGGATCTCTTTTTCAGGCATAGGGCGAGATCTCCCAACCTTCAATACCTCCTTACCCTTTTGCTCTCTCTTTCTCTTCGGGTCAACAGGTTCAGGTCTGGATGGCAAAGATGGCTGAGGAGGAGGAGAATTTGTCAAAAGTAGAAATAGTATGAAACAAAAGGGAAATATAAGCCAAAGTGCATAAATTTACGACTAGACCCCCACCTGGTGTTCCTTCCTTAGTCGGACAGAGTAGGTCATCATGCCATCCCCTAGAAAAAATTAAAAAATCTTCTTTTAGTCCCTTGTTTGACGTAGGGAGGCATTGGATTAGCCTTACTTCGGGATACCGTGACTTAAGGTAGTATCCTTGCCTCTTCAAATGATGTAGGCTGTATACCTAGTTGACATCATGGTGTGTCAATCCTAGGTTCATTCTTTCATTTAGGGCTTCTATACTCCCTAATACTCTAAACATATTTGAGACGCATTGTATGGGGGATAGTCTAAAGAATATAAGGTAGTTCCTTATATGAAGGCGATCATTGGGATGACCACCTCTCCTTCTTTCCTATTGTCTACCCATTCCCCTTGGGCAGCGTATCTCATGCCCACTATTGGTGGGATCCTGTACTTAGCCTTAAATCTCTCTCTATCCTCCTCGGATTCAACTAAACACTTAAACCTACCCATTTTCTAAGAAGTTTTGAAGAGAAATTAACAAGTTTGAAACAAAAAATAGAGCCGAGAAGGAAAAAGTGTGGTGAAAAGAAAATATATGGAAAGAAACAAAACTAAGAGGGTTCAAGGAAACTTACAGGTTTGAAAAGAAGGTCCTCGGACAAATTTTTGGTATTTGTAGACACACAAGGAAGTGAGAGAAAGTGACAGGTTCAATGTATGAACTCTAGAACTGTGTGATTGTTGGAAGTAGGGAAAGGAGTTTATTTGAAAAGCTATTTATAGTGACACAGAAGTTACAAGCGGAAAATTTATGCTCGTAACCCCAGGAAATCCTTCACCGTTAGATTTGCATCATGCCGTTGAACGTGGGGGACAAAAGTGCCGTCAAAATTTAATGAGGGCGCGCTCTGGATGCCGAAGCATCAGGAGCGTGCCTTGAGTAGGTAAAAAGACATTTGGGAGTTCGGATAGACGGGGTGTAACCATAAACAGGGTGGGCTGAGGATATCAAAATCCTTCTTTCCTCCCGAGGAGTCGAAAAGCAAGATTTTGAGGGACTATTGTGGAGGCCAGATAGCCAAAGGTACTGTTAAAACTGTATATATTGGGCCTATGGCCCAATCCGAAGATATTTACTTGTCCGAGTATGGTCAAATAATGTTATTATGGGAATAGTAGAAGAGGAAGAGATAAGGATTGTACATGATAGTCCAAAAGATGTCCGAGGAGAAAAATCATGGTAACGATCCTTTGAACTCTTGTAACCTTGATCATCAACTTGACATTATAATAGAGCTTCTCGGACTATGCCGAGAACAAGTTTTCTGACCATACTTGTGTTTGATTCTCTTAAATAAACAACTGTTATTGTCTTTCTTACTGACTAAAACTAGTTCTTTCACCTACGCTCTACAAATTCATTGTTTGGGCTCATTGGGCTAAAACCCAATCTTATATTAAGTCAAATCCAAATTCAGTCCTTACAACTCATGCACATCTGTTCTTTCCCCTTTGAAATGTGAAATTATTTTCACTTCATTGAAAGTAAGGTTAATTATAATAGCATTGGCATAAGTTTTTGTACCCACTAAGATTCCAAAGATCCCAACACAACCGGTTAGATAATAAGATTTGCAAACACAATTTTTCAACACAGGAAAGCGCAAGGCTGCATGAATTAAATGCCACAATTATCTCATTTTGGCAAACTCTCTCATAGATGAGTAACATGGAAAATACCAAAATGATCTCACGGGTGAGAAATGAAAGTACAGGCTCTGACAAGAGATATAATAATTTCACTACTATAATTTAGTCACTTTGGTTTGCAATCAATCAGCCATAACGATAACCTCAGCTTCCTCAAAAAAAAAACGATAACCTCAGAATCACGAGGAAAATAGCTTACATTGAATTCTACAAGCAAATTACTAAGATTAATAAGCAATGGTATAACTCAAAGGTCTGCTTTCCCAGGATATCTAGGGAAAGGAATAACGTCTCTGATATTCTCAATGCCAGTGGCAAAAAGAAGCATGCGTTCAAAACCAAGACCAAAACCACTATGTTTTACTGTTCCATAACGCCGCAGGTCAAGGTACCACTCATATGGCTCAAGAGGCAGCCCCATCTCTTGTATTCTGCAAAAAAAGAAAGCATCCCGACAAAATTGCTTCAACAATTCAAGGAAAAATGATTTCTATGGAGCAACGTCTAATTGAGGAAAATAAATGTCAAATCTTTAGGAAAATAACTAGTGGAAGATTTTAGCATCATTTGGATATTCACACCCCAAAAAGTGACCAATCAAGCATAAACATTCCCATACCTCTGCTGAATAACCTCGTAACGCTCCTCCCTTTGGCTTCCTCCAATTAACTCACCCACCTGGAATTTAAGACATATCAATTTGTTCACATGCAAAGATGCAGCACAAATTAAAACCAGAATTAAGCACATCGAAACCAAACAACAAACAGGTAGAATAAGACAATGTACCTTTGGTACAAGGACATCCATAGCAGCAACTGTCTTACAGTCATCATTCACCTTCATGTAGAATGCCTTGATATCTTTTGGGTAATTATAGACAATGACAGGCTTCTGAAATTTCACCTCTGTCAAGTATCTGCAAAATTAGAAAACCCAGGACATCAGCAACTGCTATTCAAGCAGAAGGAACCCATAAAAGACAGTCACAGACCTTTCATGTTCAGATGCTAAATCAATCCCCCATTTAACACTAGTATTCTCAAACTTCTGGCCATTTTTCACAGCCTCCTCTAGAAGTTCAACAGCTTCTGTATATGAAATCCGCTCAAAAGGGGTGGAAGATACCATTCTTAGGCGCTCAATACAAGTTTTATCAAACTTATCAGCCATAAACTCCATATCATCAAGGCAGTTATCAAGTAACCACTGACACAGAAATCTCACATATGCCTCTGCACAGTTCATATCATCCTACAAAAACAGACACTTTAATTTTACATCTGTGCATTATATTTCACACTACATGTATATATGTGCACCACAAACAGATAAAACATTAACATTTCAACCTTTTTTTACCCAACAATTTTACATTTCAACCAATATTTCCTTGTATTTCTTAACAGCCTATTGCATAACAGCTTGCATTGCAATCCCAACACATAACAATTGCTGATGAAATAGTGCAGATGGATGAGCAAAGTGGTGTAAAATGAATTCATTGGAACAAAACCCTATTATCTTGAAATTGCATTGCTCCTTGGACAAAGCCATGTCAAGGTTGATGTATTTAACAACAATTAATTTAGTAAATTATGATAATGGAGCTGCCCACACCAGGATTTTCCACACATACAAACACCTATGCACATACTCATTTGAAGCATTCAATAGAACTTCAAAAGTCTATAGATCAGCCTTCTCAAACACCATAAATATCAATGAGCATACAAGATATAGGTTTCACATACCTTAAGTTCTGCAAATGCTATTTCAGGCTCCACCATCCAGAACTCGGCTAAATGCCTGGAAGTGTGAGAGTTTTCAGCTCTAAAAGTTGGTCCAAACGTATAGACGCTACTAAGAGCACATGCATAAGATTCAACTTGTAATTGGCCAGAGACAGTCAAAAATGCTTGACGGTCAAAGAAATCATGGGTATAGTCAATCTTCCCATCCTTTTTGGGCAAACCAGGTTTAAGCTTTGATCTCTCCTCCAGCCTTGCCAGATTCTCTTTTGCTATTTTTAGTTCAGACACAGAAGCATGAATTTCAGCCTTTTCTGCTTTGGCAGATTTCAGTTGAGCAACAATATCTCCTTTCTCCTTGACAACAAGCTGAGCAGCTTCTATATCAGCTGCTGATGGAGGAGGATTGTTGATCAAGTCCTTCTCCAACCTATCAGCTTCACTAATCAGAGTTGTAACTTGAAACATTTCACCAGCACCCTCACAATCACTAGTGGTGATAATTGGAGTGTGAACGTAAAGGAAGCCATGCTTCTGAAAGAATGTATGTGTTGCATATGCAAGGGCATTGCGGATTCTAGCAACTGCAGATATCTGTAACCACAAAGAATTATATTTAGATAACCACGAGAGGGTAAGAAAGATACACATCAGAACTCAATCAGCAAGAAATCATATTGCCACAACACACATGTCATCCTTAAGTGGTAGTCAATAAGAAATCAATTTACATCAGAATTCCATCATCGTCAAAATCCAAGATCTAGTTCTCTTGACTTGGATCTGGAAGTAAACACAAAAATGAGCATTAAACAGCCATTCTACTGGTTGTACTACAACATCCTGACTGCCTCTTGATGTATATGTTCAACTGATTGATCCCTCCCGCCATTTAGTGGATAAGGAGTGAGTAGAAGAGATAAGCAAGCCATTTAAGTCCCATAAAAGCTCTTTATAAATTTTTTTTATAGGACCTTATAAATAAATTTCACTTGTGTATTAAATAAAAATGCAGCCTTCGAAATTATAAAATTTATATATATATATATATATATATATATATAAAATCAGTCTCTCTTCTATAAGCAATGAACACTGTAAATTTAACATCAAATCACCAGCAACATTATGTCTGCCAAAATTGCAGAAAGGCCTTATGCGTTTTTAGAATAAGATTAAATCCAACTCACGACATTCAGAACTCTAGCTGGCCTTAAATTTCAGAATATAAAAATTAAAAAACAAAAGAGAATTCCCAAATGTTGATCCAAAAAATTCATAATTCGGACCCAAATGTAACTTTATTTAACGATGCATTATAATCATCCTTGATTTTTTTTTTTTCTTTCTTTCTTCAATGAGCTTTATTTCTATTCAAAATTGGGGACAACAATTTCTTCAAGGTCCTTTCTGTCTTGCTGTAAATAATTTTAGGCAATCGTCACATATCACATGCATACACAATTGGAACATATTGCTTTTTTTATATACATAACAAGTTTCCAACTTTTTTACACTGTTCCAATTCTAACTGCAAAATCTCACTACCGATCCAAAACCCAATAACATGCTCACTATTCAAAACTCAAACGTAATGAGCAAATAACGAAAAGGATTTACCGTGTTGGTTCTGGAGCGAAGGTGAACGACCTCCCTGAGAAACTCGAGGGAGAGCTTGGCCTTAGGCAATGGGTACTTGGCCGGGTCAACTTGACCCACGTGGATCACCTTCTCGACCCGAAGCTCCACTTTCTGCCTGGTCCCAGCCGGAGGAAGTTTCAGAACGCCGTCGACGGCGACGCATGTGCCGGTCGGCACGAGCGGGCTAAGATCCGCTACGGCAGCATCCACGATGACCTGTAGATTCCCGGGACCCGACCCGTCGTTCAGCTCCAAGAACGCGAAGGCGTCCTTGTCCGCCTTACGACCCGTCTTGACCCATCCTCCGACCCGGACCCGCTGCCCCGCGAGCCCGGCGCCGCCGTCGGGTCTGGAAATAATGGAACGGATCGGGACTCGGTCAGAGAACTCGGCCTTCAGAGATTCTACGGGGGACGATGATGCGACGTCGCTTAGCGTTGCGGCGGCGAGTTGGGTCGGCAGTGCTGTCGAGTCCTCTGCCATCGTTTGGGTTTTTGGAAATCTGTGGCGTTTGGCGGAGAAACAAGAATGTGGTTTATGTTTATAGTTTTGCTGATAAAACCCTAACTCCGAATTTTTTTATATAGCACGTGGAGAAGTAATCAGCTGCTACAAGTTCTATCGTAGTTTCTCATTGTTCAAACTTTTTTTCGCCACCTGGAATAGTAAACTGATTGTTTATATTTATATGAGTGGTGACAAATAAAAAATAATATCATGGTAGAATTTGGTTTTTTTTTTTTTTTTTTAATAATCGTATATAGTATCACATTCTCAACAAAATTATGGGGTAAATGTGCATAGTAAAGTTGTTTTGTCAAATCATTTGGCACTATTTTAGTTTAGCTTAAAATGTTAATAATGTAATAACAAAATTTGACCCATGTATTTTATTATTGTGGGGTTAAGGGTCCGAATCACATACTAGGCCTTGGGCCCTGTCTGAGGAAGTAAGTAATCCGAAGACAAGCGAGCAGTACAAATTGTTTTGAGTCAGATTTTCCGAACAAAACATGGAACGAGAAGGTTGTCCGAGGAGGAGTGTCTCCTCAGACCGACTAAAAATAGGTCAAACACAGGACCTAACGATCAAGACAACCTCCCAGGATGCGTCAATGACAAGGACGTACCCTAGAAATGTGCAAGAGAGAAGGAAACCCCAAAAAATATCTAAAAGAAAGCTGCTACCACCGCATTGAATGCACTGCAACTACTTTTCTAACCGCATTTATGTGGAGAAGACCCCTATACAGTATTGCCTTGGCAACCGCAACTCACAGAAAGTCAAAGTAGGTGTCTGATGGGACAAGTACTCAAGTAAGAGCTCAGATGATCAACAAGTGTGAAATCAAGATGACTCAAAGGTAGCTATATAATAGGAGAGACCCTCCTCCCAAAAGGGTGGGGGAGAAAAAGAAGAGAGAAGAAAGAGGAAAGAAACACTGTAGTGATCTAGAACTAGACTTGTAACAACGTTTTGAGAACAATATTTAAGAATCAGTCTCTTCGAACTTGACCGGGGACTCTTTTCTTTAGTGAACATCTATTATCTTTCTTTTTATGTTACTTAAATCTATAGGCCAGTTACCTAATTCACTAAAACCCAGTTTTCCAACTCATTCTCTACAAATTTATTATGTTGGGCTTTTTGGGCTTAAGTCCATACATCTGTTGGGCTAAAAGTTCAGATTGAGTCCTTACAATTATAATTTGTTAATATTTTAAAATCCCATCGTGGAAACTTTTAAAACTATTTCTTTTTTAATTTATAATCAATATAAAACCGAATCTTTGCTATTTTGTTAACTAAGTTATTATAATTTTGACACATACAGTTTAGAAAACATACATTTTTCTTAGTCTTTATTTTAATATATATTTATAATTAAATTTATATTTTATAAAAATTACCTATAAAAACCTTCATATTTAAACACTCCGTTAATATATAGACATGAATAAATAATTTTATATACAAATACAATTATAATTAATGTCTATTTCTTCTAAAAAATAATAGTGTGTATTAATAATAATCATAATTATTGTATGGCACCGTGGTACCCAGATCCATTTGGGCCTTGAATTCCGGCCCAACAGCGTGGCCCACATCCCCAATCTCTTTCTACCCAAAACCCCAGCCCAAACCCGCACAAACTGCAGGCCCAAGTTTCATCACCTGACCCTTGCTCGGCAAACCATTCCTGAACAATAAAGAAAGGATAACGTTTGAACACACCATCCATAGCATGCCCAGCAGCGCCCAGGGAACATCACTGGTGGGCATGCCTACCTGAGTTGGAACCAAGTTCCAATGCCACATTCGTCACATTCCACTCCCACCTAACCATCCACTCACAACTGATGAGATTGGACCCCCAATTGCACTAACTATGGCAGTAATTATGATCTCTCCACTAATTTAGAGCTATAAATATGAGAAGATGGAAAGAGAAATGGTTGTTGAAAGGTTCTCAAGAAAATAGAGAGTAGAGAAAAGAGTAATTCAAAGAGAGAGAAGGAAGAGAAGAGCAACTTCGTTGAGTCTCTATGCCGAGAACAACCCGAAGTAGGAAATCATAAACCCACATTACAAATAAGTTATGAGCCCAAGTGAGGTTAGGCCTAACAGCCTCATTTTAGGCGCGCACAATTATCAAATTATATATTAAAAAAAACAAAAAAATAGAGAATTTCTAATTTTGTTGTGACTATTGTATAAATACAATGACAACAAATTTTACCATATGAGTTTAGAGTTTTTTTTTTTTTTTGTTCCTTGAGAACAACTATATGAGTTAAATATAACCAATTAAACTTAATTAGATGAATTGGTGAGTAGGTAAAGAACTATTTATGATAACACTTTCTCACTCGTTTAACAATTTTAATCAATATAAAAAGCAATTGTTAGTCCACCTTACAAAAGTTTGATTTAAAATAATAATAATAATAATAATAATTCTAGAGAAAAATATTGACTTTAAATAACTATTACTAATTGTGTGTTTGGATTGCGCTTGCGTTTGGACTTTTAAATAAATATAAATTTAGAGTATTGGTTTTAAAAATAATATCCTAAAAAGAAAATATTTTTTTAATTAGAACCCAAAAATAAAATACTACTGATTAATTAACAACGGGATAATTTTCATAAAAAAAAATAAAATAAAATAAAAATCCAATGAATCTGTAGGCCCCGTTACGAGATTCCAGTTCCAAGATTCTAGGCGTGAGTTGTGTGCCCGAATCTGATTTGTCCAAAAATAGAGCACTTGTGTGACAACACTGGCAAATGACAATTAACGTCATTGCGTCCAGTAGGAACTAGGAAACTTTCTTTTGTAATAAAGTCTACAAGACTACATCCACGTGTCTCTTAATTTTTTATTTTTTATTTATTTGACATGTCTCTTCGTTACTATTTCGGTGTTTACTTTTTGTATGGTATCTTTAAATTTCAGCATATTCTTTTTTTTGAAAGCAATTTCAGCACAATCTTAAATCCTGGGAATTAAGAGCTAAAACAAATTAAAGAGAAAAAAAAAAAAAGAACATTCTCATCGGGTATTTAACAATATCTATTTTATACAACCAAAATGTTATTTATTTATTTTATATATAACCACTTTTACAATACATTACATATCATGTATAACATTTTTTATTTTGCTAAGAGTCATATTAAATTTTTATTTTTTTCATGTGTTTGATTGGTTTTTCTCTCTCTCTCTCTCTCTTTTTTTTCTTTTTTTTTTGTCCCTTTCTTTCCCCAATTATCCATGGTCAAAGCATCAAATCAACCTTCACTTATGGCATAAATTGCAACAATGTCATTGATATGAGACGAGATCCAAACACAATATTGCAACTTCATATTTGACTATGACAACCGAGTTGGTGACCATCCACAATGTCACTTCTCATGACAAAGAAGAAAGAGTAATATTATTATTTCAAAGTGTGTGGAATAAAAAAAGTGTATCTAATATAAATACATTGCTATGATGGTGATGTATATTTAAGGATCATCCTTATAAACACTATTTAAGAGTGCATAAGAAGTGATGGAACGCTCTCTCTCTCTCTCTCGGAACAAGCGGAACTTGCCCGTAGCAATAAAAAAGTTAAAAATGTGAACCATGCCGGATTTTGTGAAGGCCAAAGCTTGGGGACTTCATCTCCTAGCTTCGCTGGGAGTTCTGGCACCCAAAATGCTTCATTCAGAGATAAACTTATGGGTGAAATACCAGGTGCATACACGCAGGCATTTTGTTTTGAGGAGTTCATGGATGACGATGCCGAGTCGGATGACGATGCCGAGTCGAATGACGAAGTGGAAACTCTTAGGCAAGGTATGGTAGTTGTGAAGTTCTCGAAGGAGCTTAAACAAGAGATCCGAAGACCATGGGCGAGAGCTTTGATTGTGAAAGTATACGGTAGAGCTGTTGGATTAAATTTTCTCCAAGCTAGACTATTATCTTTGTGGAAGCCAGCAGGGCGTTTGGATGTTGTAGACCTTGAACATGGCTTCTTTCTCATAAGGTTGTCATTGAAAGAGGATGTTGAGATTGTATTGAAGAAAGGTCCTTGGTTTTTAGGAGACCACTTCCTTTCGGTTAGACCATGGGAACCAAATTTCAAGCCCGAGTCAGCCAAGGTGTCTTTTATTGCAGTTTGGATAAGACTCAGTGGGTTACCTATTGAGTACTACAATGCTAAGGCTCTCCAACACATCGGGAAGGCTATTGGCAATGTGTTAAGGATTGATACTGTAAGCGACTAAATTTCTCGGTTCGAAATAAATCAAACAAGTAAAATAGTTTCACAAATGCGAATTTGTATTGATGATTGTGTGGTACAATTCTCTGGAATTACAAAAGAGTGATCCTCTGATTCGATCTCCTTAAAAGACTTGTTGATTAGACTTATGGTAATGTGGATTTGACTTGAACACAAAATATCCTTCAATTTGGTTGAGGGATGGATCGAAGATTACTGAAACGGAATTACAATGAATCTCTGGCTATGAGCTTGTTTAGAAATCCTTTGTTCTTCGCGTTCTTCGTGTTCTTCGTGCGTTCTTCGTCTTCGAAGGTTTGTGGTGGAAGTTCTTCAGAGCTTTAGAGGCTCGAATCCGTTGAGCTTCACTGATTTGTGATTTCTTGAGGTTTCTGGAGGCTTTTGAGCTTGATTCCAGTGAACTTTGAGATTTAAGAAGATGATTCGGATGATTCCTCTTCGAATGTTCTTTGTATTTGAAGGTTTGTGGTGGAAGTTCTTCGGGGCTTTGGAGGCTTGAATCCGTAGAGCTTCACTGATTTGTGATTTGTTGATGTTTTCGGACCTTTGAGCTTGATTCCCGCAAAATTTAGGATCTAGGCAGACAGTTTGGATGATTCTGCTTCGAATGTTCTCCGATTTTGAGGTTGAAGTTCTTGAAGTTCTTGAAGGCTTTGAGGCTTGATCTTCGCAGAGCTTTTTCATTTCTGAATTCTGGTCCCCTGAATGTCTCAGGAAGGCTTCTATTTATAGGAGTTTGGGGGTGGATGAGCGACACGTGGCGGAGCTTGATTGGTGACACATGTCACAGCCTGATTGGTCCGCTTAAGTCATCGCTTACACGTGCGAGGTTGCTTGAGTCATTGCTTACACGTGCGAAGCTGCTTGTGTCATCGCTTACACGTGCGCTGATGTGTGATTGGTTTTTGCATGACACTTGGCAAATTTCTGTTGGTTTCTGAGTAGTGATAGCAAAACCTAGCAGCAATACGTGTCGCTTTGTAATTGGCTGTATTTTATGGATTTGATAATGTGACGTGTCAGCTTGTGATAGGTCGGGAATTTTCCCTCTCTACAGATACTTTTACAGTGACTGAATCAAGAGGCAAGTTTGCAAGGTTGTGTATCCAAGTTTATGTGGATAAGCCGCTTATCACTACGGTGATGATAGGTAAACTCCAACAAACCGTTACATATGATGGTATCCATAACTTATGCTTTGAGTGTGGAAGAATGGGCCATAGAAGAGAGTTTTGTCCATTTGTTATTAGGCCAATGCCGCCATGTGAGGAAGCGGAGGTGGGAGGTGCAGGTGATAGAGGTGCAAGCACACACGTTGTGCATGATGCTGACAATGCTGAGGTAAATATGGGACCGCATGGAAAGGACGATGTCGTGCGAGAGGACGTGCATGAGCGATCGTATGGACCTTGGGTGGTCGTGGCACGTAGAAAGAAAGAGACAAAATTTCAGAGGAGTGGTGGGTCCTTACCTGACCACGGTCTTGCTTTGGAGCAGAGGAGTAACGGTCATCAGATAGCTAATAGGAGGAATTGGGTTGGTGTGGAGAAGATTGATGGCTCCAATGGGCTTAATAGGGAGACAAAAAGAAAATTGGCTCCTTTAAGGATTCTGGAGAAAGCCCAAGTGGAGCAAGTTTTACATAGAATTGGGAAAGAAGCCCAAGTTGGTTCGGCCCATAATGCAGGTATGAAAACTAAAACTCCTAAAAGTGATAAAGCCCGTAAGGCTAGTTCAGTTAAAGGCATGAAGGCGGAGGCACGTGCAAGGGCTGGATACAAGAATTCGATCGGTGCCGCTGGGGAAGAAAACATTAAGGATCGCTCGCCGGCACACAGGATGGGCCAAGCCGATGCTGTCGCAAGGGCTGAGCTGAGTCAGGTCGCTGTGGCGCACCTTAATGCGTCGTCGCCTAATGAAGATTTCCACTTCACTGCCATCGATGTGTCCGAGATGGGTCAGGTTCAAAGAGGTAGTTTCAGAGTAAAATCTGGCGATCGGAGTGGCCGTGAGGCGAGCAACCTGAACTGGGAGTATGGGTTTGGTCAACTTGAAGATCAAGGCACGGACGGAGGGTTGGCTGGCGGTAACGACGGCATGCTGGCCTGTCCTGGTGATTGTTCCGGCAATGGAGATGAATTGCAGGTAGCTCGAGCTGATCATGGCTCCTTAAGTGATGGGAGTGGGGGCTGTGCAGCTCATGGTGCGGATCAGATGGTTTTGGAAGAGAGAGGCGATGGGGGGTCTTCCCAATGAGGTTTGTCAAGTCCCAGCTCTTAAAGTCCTTATGAATTGCATTATTTGGAATTGTAGAGGTGCTTCAAAGCCCTCTTTTCAAAAGCGTGTTAGGGAGATGGTTCAGAAGCATAATCCGACTATTTTGGTGGTAATGGAAACTCGTGTTGGGGGTAACAGAGCAAGGGAAATCACTGAGAGGCTCCCTTTTAATGGAGCTATTTGCTCTGATGCAGTTGGGTTTGTTGGTGGAATATAGGTGCTGTGGAATTCTGATAGAGTTGACGTTGCCCATTTGGCCAGTACTGAACAAGAAATTCACTTTACGGTTAAGGTACGAATTTCAAATGTTATTTGGCTTTTCTCTGCTGTGTATGCTAGTCCTAGGTGTGCTGAAATACATATTTTGTGGAATAACCTTATGAAAGTAGCAGACCTTCACAATATGCCTTGGGTTATAGCAGGGGATTTTAATGAACCTTTGGTTAATGATGATAAATTTGGTGGTAGAGCGGTTAGTGTGAACAGCTCTCTTTTGTTTAAGGAGTGTTTAGATAAGTGTAATATGATAGACATCGGCTTTACGGGACCTCGTTACACTTGGACCAATAGAAGGGAAATTCAAGCTTTGATATAGGAGAGAATAGACAGGTTCTTTGTGAACCCTCAGTGGTGTTTGCTCTACTCGGATGCTAAAGTTACCCATCTACCTAGGTACCATTCTGATCACTGCCTTGTTCTTTTAAAGGTGTAACCAAGAGTAAGCAGGGGGAAGAAGAGGCCGTTTAGGTTCCAAACGTGCTGGTTGTTAGACCCTACCTTCCCTGATATTGTGTCTCAAGCTTGGGGAGGTGCAAATAATCTTGTAAAGGCCGTTGATAGCTTCACTGGGAATGTTGTGGATTGGAATAAAAACCAGTTCGGGAATATTTTTACAAGGAAGAAAATTCTGATGGCTAGGATCAATGGTATTCAAAAGGCTATTGCTTTTAAACCTTCTAGTTTTCTTCTTAAGTTGGAAGTGGATCTCCTTAGGGATCTTGATCTTGTTCTCAATCAAGAGGAGGAGTTATGGGCTCTGAAGTCTCGGGTAAATTGGTTGGTTCAAGGGGATCGCAATACAACTTTCTTCCATGTTTCAACTTTGGTTAGAAGGAAAAGGAATCAAATCATAGCTATTAAAAATTCAGTGGGGGATTGGATCCATGAGGAGAATGATATCAAAGAGTTTATCAGAAGCAGTTTTAATGGGATATACGCAACATCTCATGAGACTGTTTCAAGGGAAGAACCTAGTTTTGTCGAGAGCCAGGCCAGCCTTTCGGATGGGGATAGGGAGAGCATCGGTGGAGAGGCTACTGAAACAGAAATCAAGGCTGCCTTGTGGTCCTTAAAACCATTTAAAGCCTCGGGTCCGGATGGACTTCATGCGGGCTTCTTCCAAAAATTTTGGCCGGTAGTGGGGGACTCTATGATTGAGGAAGTTAAGCAGATTTTTAGGAGTGGGAAAGTGCCTGAGCATCTGAATAAGACTCTTATTGCTTTGATTCCTAAGATCCAAGGTCCTGAGACATTAGGTAATTACAGACCAAGATTATTGTGGCAAGGCTGAGACCTTTCTTGAATAAGCTTACATCTCCCTTACAGACGGCTTTTGTCTTGGGTAGAAAGGGTATTGATAATGTCATCATTGCCCAAGAGATAATTCATTCCCTTGGGAAAAAGAAAGGGAAGACGGGGTACATGGCCTTAAAGATAGATTTGGAGAAGGCTTATGACAAGCTTGAGTGGGGATTTATTCGAAACATGCTTACTAGGATTAACCTTCCCACAAAGCTCATAGATGTTATAATGAGTTGTGTGTCGACGGTCTCCACTTCCATATTGTTTAATGGGGAAGCTTTGGATCCGATTCTTCCTTCTAAAGGGATAAGGCAGGGTGACCCGCTCTCCCCGTATCTTTTCATCATTTGCATGGATTTTCTTGGCCAGCTAATAGAAGAGAAGTGCAATATGAAGACATGGCAGCTAGTTAAAGCCTCTCAAAGTGGTCCTGAATTCTCTCATCTCTTCTTTGCGGATGACCTCATCTTTTTTGCTAAAGCAGATTAGGTAAATTGCGCCGCCATTAGAGATGTTATTGATGATTTTTGTGATTTATCTGGGCAATCAGTGAGTGAAGCTAAGTCGAGGGTGTATTTCTCTCCAAATGTAGACCGAGACACAAGGGAATCTCTTTGTGACATTCTTGGGTTTGCTTCCACTCCATTCTTGGGGAAGTATCTTGGCTTTCCTCTAAAGCATCCTGGCTCTTCATCTCAGGAGTACAATTTCATCCTTGATAGAGCGAAACAAAAGCTTTCGGGTTGGAAGGCTAACATGCTCTCTTTGGCGGGGCGGAATGTTCTCATTCAAGCCTCTTTGGCTGCTGTTCCTTCGTATGTTATGCAATGTAACCTGTTGCTTGGTAGAATTTTGGATGGGTTAGATAGAGTGAATCGAAATTTCCTGTGGGGTTCTTCTAAGGCAGCCAAGAAGATTCATTGGGTTGGTTAGGATAAGGTGATAAAGTCTAAGGAGGAAGGGGGGCTTGGGTTGCAATCAGCAAAGGGGAAGAATATAGCTCTCCTTTCTAAGCTTAATTGGAGGTTCCATACTAAAAAGGAGGCTCATTGGGCTAGAGTTTTGAATCTGAAATATTGTAATCCGAGAAGAAGAGTTGCTACCAATGCTAATAGGCTTCCTTGTTCTTACATTTGGGCTGCGATGAAAAAAGGTATGGACACTTTCAATAAGGGTAGCAGGTGGATGGTTGGTAGGGATAGTGGGCTTAATGTGTGACAAAGCAATTGGACAAATGGAGGTTCTCTTAGAGGTTTGATTTAGGGTCCTATCACGAGGGAGGCTAGCCAGCTAGAAGTTAAAGACTTTATGATAGACACGGGTTGGGATTGGGGGAAGATTCCCTTTGAACTTCCTGTTGAGGTTAGAAGGTTGATTCAAGTAACCCTAGCGACGTTGTTGAGTAGAGGTGTTGATAAGTTGGCTTGGTCGGGGTCTCCTAAAGGCACCTTTGATTTGAAGAATGCTTATAGGATTGCCATGGGGGATGAATGTTTAGATCCTTTCCCAGCTCGTTGGATTTGGAAAGTGAATACTCTTCCAAGGATTAGAACTTTTCTTTGGACGTGCGCCCATAACAGCATTGGAGTTAAGGTTTGCCTTGAGAGGAGGGGTGTTAGTCATGATACTACTTGCCCTTTATGCCAGGAAGGAGCTGAAAGTATTTTACATGCCCTGAGAGATTGCCTTCTTTTAAGATGCCTGTGGAATCAGTTGGGGATTTTACCCTCTAATCAAGCCTTTTGGAGTAGCAAACTCCAAGATTGGCTAATGTTAAATAGTAAATTTAAGCACAGTTTAGGTGCTACTCAACCTCCTTGGAATGTTGTTTTTCCTTTTGCTGTGTGGAATGTCTGGAAGAGTAGAAACAATGTGGTCTTCAATGGCAAAAGTAGGAACCCGAAGCTAGATTTGGTGATTGTAAACCAAGTGGTGGAATTTTTTCATTGCCTTTCCTCTCCAAGGCTGCTGACCCGGAAGGTTTTGAAGAGGATTAGATGGGAGAATCCGATTCAAGGCTGGTGGAAGCTCAACACAGATGGCTTCTGTTGTGGTAACACAAGTTTGGTAGGTTGTGGAGGGGTGATTAGAGATGATGCAGGTAGGTGGGTTATGGGTTTTAGTAGGAGTATTGGCATGACAAACAGTTTTGCCGCTGAACTGTGGGGTTTAAGGGAGGGTCTTCTTTTATGCAGAAACCTCAACATTAATGCTCTTAAAGTTGAACTTGATGCCAAGTCTATTGTGGATGCCTTAGGAAATCCTTCCTATGTGAATAATGTCATATCGCCTCTATTGGATGATTGCAAGCTTTTGATTTCTCGCATTCCGCAGTTTTGTATTAAGCATTGCTTCCGTCAGGCGAATAGGTGTGCGGATAGTCTTGCTAGATTGAGCTATTGTCTAGATGCTGATTTTTCTATAGTCCGCCTGTGGACTTAATTGATGTTGTTGAGGATGACCTCAATGTGATGTTTTTTAATAGGGTCTGTTCTGATTGTATTGTTGCTACTTAGTTTGTAATGAAGCATATTTTCATCAAAAAAAAAAAAAAAAAAAAAGATGTATATTTAAAATAATATTGTAACAATGTGTGCAAATTTGAAAAATGCAAAACTGAATGCGGGAGTATTATTTGCGGTATTTTTTGCTACATTGTTATCTAAAATTTTTATAAAAAATGAAAATGCATTTTATATTACTGGATGCTAATGTTTTAATAAGAAAAAACACCATATAAGTGGTTCTATCCGTAGTTAATAATTAATTAATCATTTCATTTCATAGTAGATAGTTTTATAATGCAGATAATCTTTCTACCGTAAAAGTGTAATGTCCTTGTATTATCTACACCATTATAAAACATCAAAATCATATATATATATATTGAAATAGAAGCTCAATCAATAATCTAAACTATTTTTTTTTAAAATAATCTAAATTTGATTATAATTGTATTCTAATTTGTGACAAGTGCATGTTTAATTGTCCTATAATGTAATGCCAATTGACTTGAGATTTAAAATGCATTGCAATTTCATGTCAAATGTACTTTCAGTTGTACTATAATTTTGTGTCAATTATATCTATATACAAATTCATGCATCTAAACTTAGAAAAATACAAAGACTTTATTGAAATTGATTGTACTTCTATGTATTATTTGGGGGGGAGGGGGGGGGGGAAGGGTATACAAACTACAAAGATTAAGCTAGTTTTATTTATTTATTTTTATATAATTATTTTAAATGTTCTATCCCTACGATGAATAAGCCCTACACTTGTTTAAGTTTAAATAGAGAAAATCATATTCCTAAATTGAGACAAACAAAGATTAGCTCCAAACTAGTTTAGAAGATTCTAAATTTAGGTTGCATTTTTAATTGTGTTTTTGAAGTTTTGATATTATTTCTCCCCACAATTACTCTACACTTGTTTAAGTTCCAAACAAAAAAGAGAAAATCATATTCTTAAATTGAAAATGACAAAGATTAGCTCCAAACTAGTTTAGAGAATTCTCCTCCAACCCATTATATGGTAATTTATAAGAGGATCAAATTTGGCCATAAACATGTTTGGAGCTATCTTGCTTGAACTTACTATGTGGCAACTGAATGAATTCATATATAGTTTTAGTCACGTGACTTTTTGAATAAATCATTGATTTATTTAAATAATATTACACATGGATAGTTTTATAATTTGTCATATAATAGATTGAAAGATATAGTTTTGAACAAGTTTGAAGCCAAACTATCTATAGGTATTATTCAAATAAGTCACATGATTTAGTAAAAAAATTATATAAATAAAATTACACATAAATGATTTTTTCAATCGTCACACAATGAGATAGAGAAACTTTTTCCAATTGAGAATGCCAGCGTCTAGAATAGCCTTCTTTGAGCTTCTTTGAGCTATCACTAAAGACTCGCGTGGAATGTTTTGATTCCTTTCTCCAAGTGTTACTGGTCGGATAAAGAGTAAGACATCTACCCCATGCTTCAGCCTTCAAGCTGAAGACACGCTCAAAGTGAAAGGACTCCTTCAACTTGCATACTCGGATGCCAATTTCTTATGCTACTTTATTCTCAAACTTCCAATCATCTTTTACAGTACAGGATATATAGCAGTAGCACTACAAGATGAAGATAGTCCAAGAACTCAAGGAAATTATATTTAAATTAACATTCAACTAATAGTATGTAATATCATATAAGGATGTAGATAGTCCCGGAACATTTGGGTTGTGGGCTCAATTGATTTAAAGGGTACCGTAAACTTGAAGGTCCCAAGTTTCATTAACTCACTATTGATCCATGAGATTTTCAATGCATTTATGGACATGGAGTGAAATAGTTTGACTAAAGATTGAACACTACTTCCTTATATTAAATAAAAATAATATACATAAATTATTCGCATTTTGCATATATTTTTATTTCTTTACAATAAGTATGGTAGGTGAATTTGAACCTAGATTCACCCAATTGAGAGAATTGGACAATGTTTAAGGCATATTACATTACGTACAGTATACCCACAAAAGGCCTAACTTTTGTGTGCATAGTGCATGGTGTTAAACTACTAAGTACCCAATTTATTAACTCTTCCCCCCCCCCCCCCCCCCTCTCTTCCCTGTAGTATAAAACCTTTTGAAAAAAGAAAAGAAAAAGAGAATTGGACAATGTAGTTGAGCTAGCTACGGCCTACGTGTTCTTGGATTTGAACCCAATTTTGGACTAATGGCTATTACTGTCTCATAAAAGAGGGGGGGGGGGGGGGGGTTTACAATTTACTTTTTTTTTTTTTTTTTTTTTTAAAAGGTTACAATTGACTAGACTAAGATTACACTAAGAGCATGTTTGGCATCAATTTCAGCTTTTAGTTTTTATGTACAGCTTTTTAAAATCTCAAATTTTTTTTTCTTACTTTTTCAAATTTTTTCAAGATACAAGTATACCTTAGCATACTTTCAGCAAAAATTTTTCAACAAAAAAAGTAAAACAGGGGGAAAACGTTTTTTTAAAAAAATGAAAAAATATGAGATTTTAAAAAACTGTATATTAAAACTAAAAGCTAATGCTAAAAATGGATGCCAAACACAGACCCAAAAACATGGGCTAGAGACACCATCCTTTCTTACGATAGACTATTGATTGGACCAAGATTACCCTAAGACCCAAAAACATGGGCTATAGAAACCACTTCTGATGGGCCCAATTGGCTCTTCTTTTTAATCTCAAACAAAACCCATCGAAAACCCTTATGAGCCTCCAAACTCGGCCCACACCGACTCAACCTCCCACTATATATAGAAAATTAGATATTGCCCGTAAAACCCTAACCCTAGATCTCTCATTTTCAGACTCTCTCGCTCGAGGCACACACAGAGAGAGAAGAGACACACAACTCTCAACCAATACACCATGGGTAATCTCATCATTTCTCCTCAAAAAGCTTCTCTTCCTCAGATCTCTCTCATATTCTATATGGGTTCTTTTCCAATATCTGATTTATGTGTTTTGGGGGTTTTGTTTTTTCAGGTAAGGTACACGGATCTCTGGCTCGTGCTGGTAAGGTGAGAGGCCAAACTCCCAAAGTTGCAAAGCAAGACAAGAAGAAGAAGCCCCGTGGTCGCGCCCACAAGCGCATGCAATACAATCGCCGATTCGTCACAGCCGGTATATATCTATATATCTCTCTATCAATCTCTCTTTTTTGTGTGTTTTGTTTGCTTTTAGCATCTGGGTTTTGTGACAACATGGTTTTAGTACAAGGTTTTGAAATGGGTTTTGATGAATTTATGATTTTGATTGGTGCCGTTGTTTTTTTTTTTTTTTGTAGTGGTCGGATTTGGCAAGAAGAGGGGACCCAACTCGTCCGAGAAGTGAAGCGGTTGAGTGTTTTAGGTTAAAGAATTTGTTGGGTTTTATTATTTTTGTTTTTAATGTTATATTGAAGACTGTGATGATGATGATGTTAGTTGCTGGAATTTTGTACTGAATTCAAATCATGTTGGATTATGCTTACTTGGTTAATTAATCTGAAAATGATGTGATTTTGATCGAGGGTGTCGATTTTTGTTTTTGTTTTTTTTATGTTTGATTGTTGGTTTGCTCAAGAATTGGACAAGAAATGAATTTAGTTATTTGGTGGGCTTTTTTAGTTCTTTCCACCTCCTTATTATGTGATGCATTTGAAGAGAGGCAATTATGCTTGAAATTCTGAAATGGGGAAAACAGGAATCTTTCAGTATTGGTGTTGAATAAGATGGAAGCTTGGTCTTTTAGGTTAAAATTGTTCTTTCAATCAACATGGATGTCTTTTCAACAGATTACCAAAGTACTTAAAAACTTAAGTTGATTGTGATACCTTATGTTTTGTGTAAGTGAGGGTTAGATATGATATCATTCATAAGCAAGTAGATATCAAATGTAATCGCAAATAAAGCAAGTGGATATCTAATTATCATCATAAATGAATAGAAAATCAAATGAACTCAATACAAGCTTGCATAGATGTGTGCACCAATTATTTGTATGTGTTTGATCCTTCCATATATAGGGGATGTTGTTTTAGAGGATTATAGGGTATTCAAAATATTATTTATGATGCATATCAATTGGATGCTCCAGGGGTTGATCTTTTGTAGTAAATTTTTTCTAAGGGTAATACTTAATTAGTAGCTTTTATAATTCTATTTTTGTATTTTATATATTTTCCTGGTTTATTTCTTAGGGGTGGGTTCAGGACTCCAATAGACTTTGCTTTGGTGAGGTTCAATGTCATAAAAATAAATAATAATAATTAAATTTTTTATTTATATTCGTAGTTAATGAAGATATGTTAGTTTTGCTTACCAAAAAAAACAAAAGAAGATATGTTAGTTTTACCAGCCTCTCAGACTTTTTGTAGATGGGATGGCCGCAGTCAGTCTTTCGTTTTGCTTTTTTTTTTTTTTTGAGAAACAAGTTGAGGCATTGCTAGAATCGCTGTTTCTTTATTGAATACGTTCTTTATGGGGCTCAAATTTGTTGGCTTGGACCAGTAGAATGGTGCTAGTGCTTCAATGCCTGCAAAATCTTGGACATTACATCTTGATAAATTGTGAAAACATGGCAATACGATAGTGTAGGTGTTCAGAATAGAAAGTAATGATGCTTAAGATGATGAAGATATCGATGGTTAACATGACTCTTTGGAGGGTCTTTGGTTGGAAGTTATATTCATTCTCCCCGAAAAATGAAATTTCATTCTTACTTAATAGTCTATTTGTGATGATTTTGATAATCAAATGTATCATGAAGGTCGAGAAATAATAGGAAAAAAAGAGTAGTTTTCATAAGTCGAGTAAGTAGATGCACTATGCTTGGTTTTTGGTGTTCGAGCTAGGACTGTGAATGAACCAATTTGTGTAGCTTGACTCGGGAAAAGATTTGTCTATTCATTTAATAAGCAAACAAGCCAAGTTTAAGCTCTAATTTTAGATTTGAATATAAAATGAGCTAAATTTAAACAAAATTACTTGGTTTGTGAACAAGCTCCTTAGTATGGGATTAAATTTAAGAGTGTCTCATTTTTTTTTTTTTTTAAGCTAATTTTTCGCTTTTTGTCATATATTTAATATAAAAGTTACTAAAACCTTTTTTTTTTTAAAAAAAAAAATACTATGCAAATAAACTACTAGAAATTGGGAGATTTCCAAAAGGTCACTAAATATTTATACATTATTATAAGTTTATATATATACGTGTTTAAAATTTATACTAAATATATACTATGGATTTAAGATATATTTATACATAAGTTTATATCTACACGTGTTTAAAATATATATTAAATATATACTTATATATGGACTTAAGATTGGATTGTGTAAGTTTGTAAATAAGTTCATGAGATATCAAATTATTATTTATAATTTCTTAATATAAATATAATTTTTAACACTACAAGATTTGTGAATATAATTTTTATTAGTTTATAAACAAAAATCATTGTTTACCAAAAAAAAAAAAAACAAAAATCATTCTATTTAATCAACCCAAATAATATAATTGCAACTTTGATTTAGTTTAATTATTAGCTTTGATTTGTGAAGAGGTAAAAGATATTAGTCATGGTTTCATTATATATATAGAAAAAGAATAAGTTAATCAAGTAGCTCGTGAAAGTTAGAGCTTATTTAAAAAAAATAAAATAAAGAACTTGTTTTAAGAACATGTAATTTAATCATTCGAAATTTAATTAATGAATAGTTTTGAACTTTTAATACTCGGCTTATTTATGGTCCTAGTTTTAACTCTTGAATGTTTTATTTTCATACTATAATATTTAAGAAATAGTATGAAGTGTGATTGTGAGACTTGAATTGAGAATGAGTCATCACTTGAATACTTTCTTCAATTCTTTGCACTCATGAATTGTATTTGGAAATAAAGAATGGTAACTGCAAGAATTCTTTGTTCTTTGGAAGATCTCTCTCTTGTTTGGTATTGCATGGTTCCACTTTGCAAGAACCATGAATCTTTCTCTTGAAGCTCATCCTATCCTATGTTGATCCGCTTGCCCCGAAATGACCTAGCTCAATAGGGAAATCCCAATTCATTGGGCCTTTTGATACAATGAAATTCTGCAACTTTATTTCCTAAATGGAGGCACCTTTGAGGGATTTAAACTCAAATCCATTGCACTTGGAAATGGTAATTACAACTTTGTTTTATCAATGGAGGTTTCTTTCTGGAATTTTAATAGAGGGAGGGAGGGAGGGAGGGGAGAAGAGAGTTTGAAAAGTAGTAGGCTTAACTTTCAAAGTTACCATGTCTGATGATGACCACATTTGAGCAAGAATCAAGCTCTAAGCCTAAAAATGAAACCCTGATATGTATTGTTTGGTTTGCAACTAAATTTTCACAGGAATAAACCCTCCATGACCTTGCTTGTTGCCATTTGCCCCATTGTTAGTCACGACTCATCGACCGCTTTCTTCTCTGCTATCATTAACTCACCCTCGTCGCTTTTAATTCCGGGATTCTCCACAACTCCCTCAAGAATCAATTCATCCTCAAGTCTCTCTTTCCTACCAGTTCAATGCCATTCACACCCTCTTAATGCAAGTCAGAGCCAAAAGATCAATCCAAGTTACGAAGGATTCCAGTGACGGCAGGGTGAGGATTCAAGGATATTAGGATCCCGACCAGATCTAACGTGTTGCAACAAAACCAGCTATTGGTTCTCACAAATCCTCCTCCCCCACTTGTAAGCACAAAGACAAAATAATAATAATAAAAATAAAAAACAATGTTAATACGAACAGAAAAGTTATCAATATATTAGCCAAATTCCAAAATTTTGGACCTGCCAGATTTGACATCAATTAGAAGGTCTAAACTTATCTTGGGGGGGAAAAAAGCACATTCTGGAATTCAACTTGAGATAGGTTGTCTTAAATGATTGATGACAAATTCAATTTACAGGTGTGCATTTTCTAGTATCCAATATACAAAGCAATTCAAAATCTCGGCAGTGCTTTATATCAGTAAAAGCACTCACAGTTCATCATGAGAGCTTCCCTTTGGCGGATTAGGTTTGGATTGTTTCTCCAGGATGTACGTTGTGGCTAATGATGCATGTAATGCTGCTCCGTATGGAAGCGCATCTTCATTGACCCTGAAGTAGGGTGAATGCGCCGATTCAAACCTTCCTTGAGTCTCATTCTTCATCCCTAGAAAGAAGAAGTATCCTGGAATCACCTCTGCAAAGAATGAGAAGTCTTCTGATCCCATCAGCGGTTGCATTTCTAATACGTTCTGGGTGCCCAGTATGTCACCTGCAACTTTTTGGAAGTGTACATGCAGATCTTTGTTGTTTACAGTCACTGGGAAAAAGAGCTGATCATTTTCATTGAAGTTGACAGTTGCATTGCACCTCTGTACGCTGGCTTGTTTCGTGATAACCTGAACTTCATTTTAATAGAATTGACATTCAATGTAGGATTAGGACATATGCTATATATAATGTAACAAGAAGAGAGCAAGCAAGGAAAACAAAGAGTTCTAATTTTCTTTTTGTTCCCCAACTAGCCTACTTGTAAGTCTCTTGGTGCTGTCCCAGATATGTGGGACCAAATTTTGCCTTCATAAATGTTTGTGGTGGGGGCATGGTAGTGGGAGAGCTACTTTTCTTGTGTTGCTCACCCTCCAGTCAAGGGGAAAAATGAAAAACTCAAAAAAGGGCAAATTGGTTGCCAAAATTGAAGGACCTTTGAATCAGTAGTATTCAACACGTTTACCTCTTCAATTCTTTGTTTAAGATGGATAAAGCTTTCCTTTGAGAATGCCCTGAATGTGCCACCAATTGTGACAGAATCTGGAATAACATTGAATGCACCACCTCCTTGGAATTTTGCAACTGTAACTACCTGCACGTTTATGCTTTTATGTTTGAAAGTTTAACTAAAAAGCTAGGCAGTAACTAAGATGCCGTTCTGCCAAGGCTTGTTATGGACATTTATAATTCATTCACTAAAAAATGGTAGGGCACAACATGGAATAAAGGGAAACAAAAAGAAATTAAGAAATAAAAAAGAAGGCGGCATTTCTAAAAGACGATATTATTGCAAAGAAAGTATTATAATAAATTGACAATTGAAAATATGTATCTTTGTTTCATTTGCTAGGGAAAAGAATCCCATGTGCATGTCGCCATGTTGTTAGATATAGGAACAGGTTGTTTCAACCAGAAGTGATCTAACTAAACTATATATACAATAATCTATGCAATTAGTTCTGTGTGAAACTATTAGCACATGCTGAAAAGACCAAAGGGGGGGAATCAAACTTTTTCAAATGGGATTTTAATAATGAGATTGTACAAGACAGATACCACATATAAAAAATATATGTGGTGGGAGGCAGAAAAGACTTAATGACAAGGCCAAGGGTATTGATGGGAAAGCTCTGTAAGGGTATTGATGCAGGAATAAGATAGGTTTTTTAAGGCTGCACTATTTATTTGCATTTTGATGGGAAGGCTCCCTCAACCAAAAAAAGAATCTGATACAAGGAAATAAACTTTGTTCTTACGACTTAATCCAAGTTAAAAAATTTGTATGATCTGGATGCAAGCCTCTGTCTGTGTGTGTGTTTGAGAGAGAGAGAGAGAGGGAGAGAGAACCTGTGAATCCATGGGATCAGC
The DNA here is from genome assembly GCA_028535165.1 of Quercus tomentella. Classification (NCBI taxonomy): domain Eukaryota; kingdom Viridiplantae; phylum Streptophyta; class Magnoliopsida; order Fagales; family Fagaceae; genus Quercus; species Quercus tomentella. The sequence continues at coordinate 60,835,641 of JAPQVY010000155.1, read as the reverse complement.
TTCACGTGAAACAAGATGTTGCAAACTAACAATTACATTGGAAGCAGCTAAGATTGGGTCTATTGTGTGCTGGGGAATGGCTGCATGCCCTCCCTTTCCACTTATTACCGCCTCAAAGAAACCACTCCCAGCCAAAACAGGGCCAGGCCTGGACGCCACTGCACCAATAGGGTGAGAAGCAGAAACATGTATCCCAAAGATGGCATCAACATTCTCTAGTACTCCATCATCTAACATTTTCTTTGCTCCCCCATGTCCTTCCTCGCCTGGTTGGAAAACAAGTACAACCGTTCCCTTTCAAAAACAGAAGAACAAATTATGAAAATTTTCTTCTGGAGAACACACACATACTGCAATAATGATACAGCAACATAAACAGTGATATATGACATCATAAATTTGGCTCCTAGTTGTGCAAAAGCAAACGAGGGAGAGAATAATTTGTCATGTACGAGGCACTAGTCAGTGAGCAATACCCTACATTTAATACATATTCTTAAGAGTAATATTTTCATTGCTTTGATGTTATACTCAATAATACACCTTGAATACTGCAATGATTTACCATAGGTAGAGTACGAAATGGAAAGAGAAATTAAGAAACAAAAGAAACTCAAGGGTGATATTTATGCCAAAGCTGGTACTTATATGCTTGCTTGTCTACTTTAGATTATAGATCGAGTAGTAGGTAATTTTTATATATGATTAGCACTTTTCCATTTGTAGTTATGGACATAAATTGGTGGAACAAGTAAGATTTTTAGCCTCTCAGAAGTAGTACTAGTAACCATTTCACACACATACACACAAAGAAGATTGACAACCACTCCAGTAATCTAATACTACTTACCATATGCATTGATGATGTGGGAAGGCCAGAATGGATACTTAACTCAAAGAAGATTAAAAATGTACAAATGTCTCTCTCATAAATAAAAATCTACAAAAATTATCTTTCTCTCAGTATCTTTGTAAAGGAAATTGATATCTTTGTCTTCAAATACAGATGTCCAACTAAATAACTCAAGTTATTGTTCATGAACAGATAATTTCGAGGGATCTGAAGTATTCTTTCCAGAGCCAGCCAGTCAGCCAACCCAATTGTTAATATGTAAGCATACTAGCAAATAAACAATTGTAGATAGGTACAGCTAACCTGCTTGAAGTAAAATGATTGTGTGTATAACTCTATGAATAAAACAGGGGGCAATTGACATGTTCTACGTAAACTGAAAGAGTTTATAAGTAGAGTGTTCTTTTAATCTGTTGAGGATCCATAGCCAACCCCAAAATTTTGGGACAAAGGCTTGCCTTTTGTTGTTGTTGAAACTGAGACTAAACTTGTTTATCTCTTCAAACAATTTGTATGCATAATTGCTATTAAGATACAATGTACAAATTGCAGCTTATATGACACTCAGACAATCGTCAATTGACATCCTGCTACTGACTGAACACATATGATCGATCATTGAGAAACAAAGAGACAAACCTATCACATATAATGAAGTGAATACTGTAAAGAGCATCATAAGTAAAATTCCTATGCAAGTTACTAAAGAAAGGAACCTGTATCTCATGGCGATGATCTTGAAGAATCTTTGCAGCACCAAGAAGCATGGTAACATGGGCATCATGGCCACATGCGTGCATCTTCCCAGGTACTTTACTCTTGTGCTCCCACTCTACACTCTCCTGTAACCAACAAGTCCCATCATTTATCAAAAATCAGGAATTACTAAATAGACCCATCATCCATTACAATTACAAACACCATTAAGCATGTTGCACATATATTACAAAGAAGTTACAATCTTTCACATAATAGTTCCATTAAAAAAAAAAAAGTCAAACACAAGAAGCTTAGCTAAAAAATCCCAGAATTGAAGCAAACCTGCATAGCAAGAGCATCCATATCCGCTCGGATTGCAACAAAAGGAGGTGAACCAGTCCCGATGTAGCCAACAACACCAGTTTCAGCAACTGGGTATTTGTAAGGGATGCCCATCTGGTCAAGCTCGGCTCTAATAAGCTTACTGGTCTCAAATTCCTGAAACCCAAGTTCTGGGTTCTCATGTATCTTCCTCCTAATACCAACCATCCAATCAAAAACCTCTGGCCTTTTAGCCAATTCAAGGAAGTTGACTGGAATTTGAGGCAACACTTCAGGGCTAAAAGAGGGCTCTGAAGAAATTGGTAGAGACAGGAACGCATGGAAAATGAAAGTCAAAGAGAGCCATTGGGAGAAACCCATTAGCTCTGCAATGAAAAAGATTTAGAATTTGAGATTTAAAAAGGAATGGACAATGAGAAAGATTGGAAAATGGGTTTGGTGGGAGTGAAGCTATAAGAAGTGTCGAGGAGCAGGGGTAGTTTTTTGAGAGAAGGCAGACTGGTTTGTGGGAAAGTACAAAGTACAAACCGCAAAACTACAAAGCACAAACAAGGGGAAATGTTAAAAAATCTGAGGAAACTGATCTCAGTAGATATTTTTTTTCCCATAATAAAAAAAAGAAAAAAGAATAGATTTTTTTTTTTTTTGTCACAATTTAAAGAATAGATATTAAATACTATTATAAACATGTTCTGTGTAACAAACACTACCCTAAATATGGGAGATTATCAGATTAATGCTTAACTTGAGGCGGTATATGTGTAGTCTAATTTGACAATTTGGGCCAATGAATGTGCACCACATTATTGATCAATGTCTATTTCATGCACTTACTACTTTGATACACAAATCGTGATTTTAAGTTTGAACTTATGATTTTAGTTTAAAAAACTATGTTTGAGTGTGAGTGAGTGTGGTGCAATAGAAATTCCTCTTCTTCTTCTTTTTTTTCTTTTTTTTTTCTTGAGATTTGAACCTTATCTTGGAGACAAAAGATACATAAAGCTACAAAACTATTGATAGAAAATATTATTATTGAAAAAGTTAATAAATATCCTAAGAACATTGGTTTAATATATATTTTTAAAGACTTTATATAGGAAAAGAAAAAAAAAACTGTTTTTTTTTTTTTCCCTTCTAGAAACAATTGTTTAAAAAAGAATAGTTTTTTACATTTTTCATGAAAGTAATATAAAAACTTTCTTAAAATAATTTATTAATAAATACCTTAATAACATTTATTAACCGGATACTATTGTTATTACGAACATAAAAAAAAAAAAAAATTTGAGAGAATTAATATTACATACCATAAAAAAGGATATTAATATTACAGTTGTTAAGGAAAAAAAAAAGAACAAGGGCATTCAGTGTTTACAGAGTCTATGACATCCTTTCATAATCTAGTCATGACTTTATGACACACTTTCATAATCTAGTCATGCATACAGTGGGGACTCCAGAATTTTCTTTTAAGGGTGTCAAAAGTGTCTTGAGCTAGGATTTTGTTGTGGTGGATTAAAAAATAAAATGATTATTTTTTATTTATTTATTTATATACAATTGTCATATTACATACAATAATCTAACATAGTATTCTAAATAGTATACAATACAACTATATTGTAAAATAGTCAAAAAATTATTATTAATAGTTTAAAGATCAGTCAGAAAATAATGATAGAATGCATATAAATAAATAACTAATCATAATATTTGTCAAATTAATAATAATTTATTATAATCATATGTAATATCAATTAAATAAAAATATATGATAAAGAAGAGTAGTAACACACCTAAGAGTAGGTCTGAAAATAAACGTTAAACTAAGGAAAATAAATAGTAACTTATATAAGATTTTGTTTTTGAAATATATGGATTTTTAGCCACACATGTGGTCATTCTCTTGGAATTTGAGCAAGTACTAAAAGACTTTTTGGACTCAAAAAACTATAGAACACTTATCAAACTAATTTATTAGATATAAAGAAATATAGAAGGGAGAAAGAGAGAATGAGAAAATAATCATAGATTTAAATACAGATCAATTGATTGTACAAGTGGTGTAATTTTTTGTTGATGAAGAAGAAAAGTGCAGGAAAAAAGAGTTTCATTTTACCATCAACAGTAAAGTAAGCTAGAGTTTAGAGAGAATGTTTATTTATTTTTTAACAAATGAGCAATTTTAAGAGTAGTGCTACTGACAAAACATTTACGCAATAAAATCTAGATGGAAAATTGTTAGAAGTATGTAAAAAAGCGATGTCAGTTATGGGTTTAGATAAAAAATCAATTACAACTTGTCACTTAACTTTTATTGTAAAAATATTGTGAAAATAATACTAATATGATCATATTTCAAGTTTATTTCAATTGAGTTTAAACAAATTTAAAGTCAGGGTGTTCAAAATTTTATTTTACGGGTCAAAACCAAAAAAAAAAAAAAAAAAAAAAAAAATATATATATATATATATATATATATATATTTGGGCAATTGGGCCAAGCCAGGGGGTTCATTTGAACCCCCTGGGCTGGCTGTAGAGCCGCCCGTGCATGCATACCATGGTATGACAGTAGTATATACTAAAAGTAACAAGTAATTTGTGCAGAATGTATGAGAAAGTTTAACAAAACTGATTATTTTCACTTTTTTATTTTATATAAATATAACTTTTGATCGTTATGGTAGTTATGTTTTTCAAGGAAAAAATTTATGGTAGTTATCAACCGGAATTATGAAATTTACAATAATTATGGTAATTATTAATATTTGCTTTTATTATGATATATATACATATAATATATATATATTTTTTTTGCATATAGAATTATATAATTTACCATTTAAAGGAATATATGACAAAAAAATATTCTAATAATAACGGGTTTAAATATAAATTAAAATATAAAATCAATTAAAAATATATATCTAAAATATGTAAAATTGTAAGACGTTTAAAACTTATGTGGCACAATATTAAAAGGTTAACAAAAATTCAAACGCTTTTGGTTTTATATATAGTAGTCGCTAACTTGTATGAGAGAAATTATTCACTCCTACGCGAGGAGTTCTCTCTCCTCTCACAGAGGTGTGGACGCCCACACCTTTTATGAGAGGAGGGAGAACAATGATGACATGGCTTTGCTAAACATTGAATTCCTTTTGGGAGTCTAGCTAGGATTTTACTCAACTTACTAGTGGGCACTAGAGCAATTCATCTGTAGGCCAAGCTTTAGGTGAGAGTGACGCCGGTGGTTGATGTGAGATGTGGCTGTTGTTAGATATGTTAATGTGAGCAAAGATGATGGCTAGTGTGATAAGTGGCTAGGCACGATGGTGGTTGCCACGGTGAGTCAATGATGATGGTTGGGTGGTTATTAGAGGTTAGTTATCAGGTTGAAGAACAAGGGCCATCCATTTATGAGGAAGAGAGGAAAATATAACAGAGGGAGAAAAGGATGTTATATGGCTAGGGTTTTTTCATTGACGAGTGTCAATTATATAACACTAGTGCATTTTTTTTTTAAATCCTATTAAACTAAGCATTTTTTGATTTCAAACCCTAATTTTTGAAGTCAAATATTCACTTGGAGCTAGCTAGTACTAGCATCTTAAGATTCAACTCAAACAACCATATATATGGCCACATAATTGAAATCATATATTTTTTTTAAAAAATATAATTTTAACCAATTGTGTTTTTTAGTTTTTTTTAATAGAGAATTTCAATTTATAGCGTCTACTTTTGATAATAATTTTTTATCATCAAATTAATATACCAATTAATTTTAGATGTAGACAAAACTTGATCCACAAATCTCTTATTAACTGTTAAAACATTTATGTAATATAAGATTTTCCGTTAAAAAGAACTATGGCTGCATATGGGGAATGTGTCAACTTAGCGCAAAAGAGAGGCGCCAAAGATTGGGAGAAGGGCCCGGGCCAAGACGTAAGGCTCTAATATTATATTCCCTCCCAGATTTTTTTTCTAAAAAATAAAAATTTTCTAACTTCTATTCTTCTCTCAAAAAATATTTATAACTCAATAACCTCAAATCTGCTGTAGCTGGGCTTAACCAAATCAGGTACTTCTTCCTCTCTTTCTTTTCCACTGCAAATTCAAACTATCTGTTTGATTCCGATTTCACTGTATCCGATCGAATTTCGTAATTTCTCACTGTTATTCGGATCTTCTATGTAGGTTGAGCATTAGATCTTAGATCTCAATTTATTTGATCCTTGTTGATTATATTTCTATTTGTGTTTTTGCAGTGAGAATGAGAAAAACGGATTCATCAATCTCGTCGCTCGCTATCTCAGGTATAATGTATATATATATATATATATATTTTTTTTTTTTTTTGAATAAATTACTGCTGTAAACGGTTACTTGTGAAGCGCAACACGTGGACTGGAGAAGTATGATCTAGAGTCCAGACGCCTACTGATGAAGTAGAGCTTCCTTATAGAAGCTTGGCACCCGCTCTGCTCCGCTCCTCACGGTAACTCAAACCATTCTTTTGGATTTCTCTTTTTTTTAAGTTCAAAAATACCATTACATCCTTATGGTTAAGTAGAATTACATCCTTATGGTTAAGTAGAGACAAAACTAACGGATAATTTGGTAAAAAGATAACTTTACCTCCACTAAAATATTACCTAAAAAATAAGACCGCTTTACTATTAATTTTCAAATTATTTTTTTTACTTATAGATTAGATTTTCAAAATAAAAACATAGTTTTATTTTTTTACCAAAAAAAAAAGTTTCGTCGCATGCTTAAAGCGTGTGTGGTAAGGCTAGTTTTAATAAATTATATATAAATTGAATAGATTACTCGGTAATTGGTTTTGACGGGTGAAGTCAGTTGCTCTCTCTCTTTCTACAATGTGCAACTAAGGAGGTGTTTGTTACTGTTATTTAAACAGTTATCAGTATTTAAACAATATTGTATATTTTGTCACACTTTTTCACCCATACGTATTTTCACAAAATAACAATAACGTTACTAAAAATCTTTTACCAAACGGGTCCTAAATTTTCATTGGAATAAGCCCCCTTATGTTGCCACTTACCCCCATTGTTAGTCACTTGACCCATTAACTCCTTTCTCCTCTGCTATCATCAGGAACCAATTCATCCTCAAGTCTTTCTCTTTTCCACAAGTTCAATACCATTCACACCCTTTTAACGCAAGCCACAGCCTAAAAGATTAATCTAAGGTTTTTTAGTTTGTAGTTTCCTGATCACTAATTGTAATATGAAAGACCCAACTTGCATTTTTTTTTTTTATTCCTTTTCTAGTGAAGTTAGCTAAATGATTCAAGAACCTAAACCTATAATATGTAACTCTCTTTTGATTACCCTTGCTTCGTATGGATGTATGGAAAAAGGATGTTTCATTGATCACTCAATTGTGGGTTTAGTGTGTTTATGCGTGTGTGAATAGGATCCTTTCTATTTCACTTGAAAATGGAGAGAGTCCACTTCATAGATAGGATTTTGACTTTTTGGATCTAACTGTACAGAGTGTCATATCATTTAAAATTTTAAATGATATGGTACTTGAAATAGATTTGTAACATATAATTGGACTGTGAAATAGATCCATTTCAAATAAAGATGATCTCATAACCGTGTGGATGCGGGGTAAAAGACTAGTAGAATAATCCCTTGACAAGATAAGGTGCTACCCTAATAATAAAGTTACTAATCATTTTGAGTTAAGGAAGGTGCATAGTGACCACCTTGGTCCAAGTCTAAAGATGTTCTTTCCTAATCCTTTGTCAAGAGTTCAAGGAGAACTTGCGTTGCCATCATGGAAAGGATCCTGCTAGAAATGGCTCTGAGTTGAAGGCAAGGCAAAGGTACAAAGGATACAAGCGATGACTGTGTGAGGTATGAAGGATATTAGGATCTAGATCAGATCTAACATGTTGTGACAAAACCAGCTATTGGATCTTACAAATCCCCTCCCCCACTTGTAAGCGCGTGCATACATGCACAAAGTTAATATGAACAGAAAAATAATCAATATATTAGTCAAATTCAAAAATTTTGGACCAGCCAAATTTAACATCTATTTGAAAGTATAAACTTATCTTGGGGAAAAAAAAGCACATTCTGGAGTTCAACTTGAGATAGGTTGTCTTAAATGATCGATGACAAATTCAATTTACAAGTGTTGCATTTTCTAGTATCCAATATACAATGCAATTCAAAATCTCTGACAGTGCTTTATATCAGCAAAAGCACTCACAGTTCATCATGAATGCTTCCCTTTGGCGGATTAAGTTTGGATTGTTTCTCGAGGATGTATCTTGTGGCTAATGATGCATGTAATGCTGCTCCATAGGGAAGCACATCCTCATTGACCCTAAAGTGGGGTGAATGCCCTGATTCAAACCTTCCTTGGGTCTCATTCTTCATCCCTAGAGAGAAGAAGTATCCTGGAATCACCTCCGCATAGAATGAGAAGTCTTCTGCTCCCATTGTTGGTTGCTTATCTAATATGTTCTGGGCGCCCAGTATGTCCCCTGCAACTTTTTGGAAGAGTTCATGCAGATCTTTGTCGTTTACAGTCACTGGGTAAAAGGGCTTCTCATTTTCATTGAAGATGACAGTTGCATTGCACCTCTGTACGCTGGCTTGTTTCGTGATAACCTGCACTTGCATTTTAAGGGAATTGAAATTCAATGTAGGAGTAGAACGTATGTTATATAAAATGTAACAAGAAGAGAGCTAGCAAGCCAGGAACAAAAAGGATATTCTAATTTTCTTTTGGGTAAATTTCATTAGCCTACCCTGAGGTTTGGGCTAATGCCACCTAGGTCCAAGAAATGTCAAAATTGACCAACTTGGTCCCTATACCCAACTTTGTCCCTAGATATTGTTAGTCCCCTGTTAGTGATGTAGATTGGTTAAGGGAAAGAGAAAACAACATAAAATATTAAAATATTTTCTTCTCCCTTAACCAATCTGCATCAGAGAGCTACCTTTCTTGTGTTGCCCACCCTCTAGTCAAGGTGGAAAATGAAAAAAAGAGCAGATTGGTTGCCAAAATTAATAGCTTGTTTGGATGGAGGGGAGTAGAGGGGAGGGAGGGAGAGTAAGTTAAATTACCTTGTTTGGATGTTTTTTAAGGGAGAAGGGGGAGGGATTTAGAGGGGTTTGGAGGGGTTTTAACTACTTTTAACCCCTCATTTTTAATTCTCCCAAATTGGTGAAATTTGGAGGGAGAGTAAAGCATAGAAATGCTTAATCAAATGAATTACCAAATTTACCTTTACCCTTACCATATTAACAAAATTACAAACTATGAGAAAGCTAATTATTCCCCTCCCCCTTAATTTTTAAAACATTCAAATAAGGTGGAGGATAACCATTCTCCTCTCCCTCCAAACTTCCAAATATAGCATAAAGGACCTCTGAATCAGTAGCATTCAATACATTTACCTCTTCAATTCTTTGTTTAAGTTGGATAAAGCTTTCCTTTGAAAATGCCCTGAATGTGCCACCAATTGTAACAGAATCTGGAATAACATTGAATGCACCACCTCCTTGGAATTTTCCAACTGTAACTACCTGCAATAAAAGATGAAATTATTGCAAAGAAAGTATTAAAATATATTGACAATTGAAAATATGTATCTTCTTTTCACTTGCTAGGGAAAAAAACCCAAGTGCATGTTGCCATGTTGGTAGATATAGGAATAGGTAGTGTCAACAGGAAGTAATCTAACTAAGCTATATATATAATTATAATCTATGCAATTAGTTCCGTGTGAAACTATTTGCAGATGCTGAAAAGACAGAAGACAGATGGGGGAATGAAACTTTCAAATCAGATTTTTTTTTTTAAAGAAGTAGCACAAGACAGATACCACATATGAAAACTATTTGAAAAACTTAATGACAAGGCCAAGGGTATTGATGGGAGTCTCTGTAAGGGTATTGATGCCGGAATAAGATAGGCTTTGTAATGCTGCACTTTTTATTTGTGTTTTGATGTGAAGGCTTGGGCTACCACCCCCACCCCCCCAAAAAAAAAAAAAATCTGATACAAGGAAATAAACTCTGTTCTTATGACTTACAAAAAATTGTTTGATCTGGATGCAAGGATGTGTGTGTGTGTGTGTGTGTGTGTGTGTGTGAGATAGAGATAGAGATAGAGAGAGAACCTGTGAATCCAAGGGATCAGCTTCACGTGAAACAAGATGTTGCAAACTAACAATTATATGGGAAGCTGCTAAGATTGGGTCTATTGTGTGCTGGGGAATGGCTGCGTGACCTCCCTTTCCACTTATTACTGCCTCAAAGAAACCATTCCCAGCCAAAATAGGGCCAGACCTGGAGGCCACCGTACCAATAGGGTAAGAAGCAGAAACATGTATCCCAAAGATGGCATCAACATTCTCTAGTGCTCCATCATCTAACATTTTCTTTGCTCCCCCACCTCCTTCCTCAGCTGGTTGGAAAACAAGTACAACCGTTCCCTTTTGAAAACAGAAGAGCTAATTATGAAAATTTTCTTAAGGAGAAAACACACGTATACTGGAATACTGCTACAGCAACATAAACCATGATGTAAGACAACATTAATTTGGCTCCTGGTTATGCAAAGGCAAACAAGGGAGAGAATAATTTTTTATGCATGAGACACTAGTTAGTGAGCGATACCTTACATTTAATACATTTCTTAAGAGTAATACTCAATAATGAACCTCAAATACTACAACAACTTAACATAGGTAGAGTAGGAAATGGAAAGAGAAATGCAGAACAAAAGCAATTCAAGGGTAATATTTATGCCAAAGCTGGTTATTATGCTTGTTAGTCTAGCATTAGATAATTTGTATGTATGATTTGCACTTTTCCATTTGCAGTTATGTACATAAATTGGTGGAACGAGTAAGATTTTAGCCTCTTAAGAAGTAGTGCTACTAAACTTTTCACACTCACTCACAAAGAAAGATTGACAACCAAATATATCAGCATGAGCACTCCAGTAATCTAATACTACTTACCATATGTATTATTGATGTGGAAAGGCCAGAATGGATACTTAACTCAAAGAAAATTAAACATTTATAAATCTCTGTGTCATAAATAAAAATCTACAAAAATTATCTTTTTCTTAGTATCTTGATAAAGGAAATTGATATCTTTGTCTTCAAATACAGATCTCCAACTAAATAACTCAAGTTATTGGCCATGAACAGAAAATTTCAAGGGATCTGACATATCCTTTCCAGACCCCTTTGAGACAGCCAGCCAACCCAATTGTTAATATGTGCATGCTAGGAAATAAACAATTGTAAATAAGAACACCTGACCCGTATGAAGTAAAATAATTGTGTATAACTCTATGAATGAAACAGGGGGCAATAGACATGTTCTACGTAAACTGAAAGAGTTTATAATTAATGATCAGTCAGTCTATAGAGGATCCATAGCCAACCCAAAAAGTTTGAGAGGTTTTTGTTGCTGTAAATGAGAGCAAACTTGTCCATCTCTATAAACCATTTTTATTTATAATTGCTATTTAATATACAATGTCCAAATTCCATCTCATAGGACACTCAAACAATCATCAATTGACATCCTGCAATTGACTGAACACATAAGCAGTCATTGAGAAACAAATAGCATGATAAGTAAAATTCCTATGCAAGTTAGTAAAGAAGGAACCTGTAACTCATGGCGATGATCTTGAAGAATCTTTGCAGCACCAAGAAGCATGGCAACATGGGCATCATGGCCACATGCGTGCATCTTCCCAGGGACTTTACTCTTGTGCTCCCACTCTACACTCTCCTGTAACCAACAAGTTCCATCATTTACCAAAAATTCCTTTCTAACTCACCAAAAACAATCAGGAATGACTAGATAGACCAATCATCATCCATTGCAATTACCAAGCTCCAAGGCCATTAAGCATGTTGCACATATATTACAGAAAAGTTACAATCTCTCACATGATAGTTCCATTAAAAAAAAAGAAGAAAAATTCAAACACAAGAAGCTTAGCTAAACTGTTAAAGAATCCCATAATTGAAGCAAACCTGCATAGCAAGAGCATCCATATCCGCTCGGATTGCAACAAAAGGAGGTGAACCGGTTCCTATGTATCCAACAACACCAGTTTGAGCTAATGGGTATTTGTAAGGGATGCCCATCTGATCAAGCTCGGCTCTAATAAGCTTACTGGTCTCAAATTCCTCAAACCCAAGCTCTGGGTTCTCATGTATCTTCCTCCTAATACCCACCATCCAATCAAAAACCTCTGGGCTTTTAGCCAAGTCAAGGAAGTTAACTGGAATTTGAGGCAACACTTCAGGTCTAAGAAAGGGCTCTGAAGAAATTGGTAGAGACAGGAACGCGTGAAAGATGAAGGTCAGAGAGAGCCATTGGGAGAAACCCATTGGTTCTGCAAAGAAAAAGATTTAGGATTTGAGATTTAAAATGGATTAGAAAATGAGAAAGATTGGTAAACAGGTTTGGTGGGAGTGAGGCTAAAAGAAGTGTTGAGGAGCAATGGTAGTTGTTTTGAGAGTGGGGAGACTGGATTGTGGCAAAGTACAAAACTACAAACTACAAACTGCAAAACTACAAAAGGCCGAAATGTTAAAAAATCCGAAGAAGGTGACCTCAACTCAACCCCTGCGGGATGGGACTCCACATAATGACGTTAAGAGCATTGGGAGATTACTAATACTTGATCAGATTGGTATAATTTGACAAAATGGGCCGACGCATGTGCACCACATCATCGATTAAGAAAGGTTTTTTTTTTTTTTTTAGTTGGAGTTTGAACCTTGATTGTTTTCATTAGAGAGTATTATTAAAATTACAACCATAAAAAAAAAAAAAGAAAAAAAAAGAAAAAAAAGAAAAAAGAAGAAGAGGTATTTACATTGTGTACCAAAAAAATAAAAGATATTAATATTGAAACTGTTAGGCTAAAAAATAACAAGGGACTTTGTGACATACTTTCATAATTTGGTGATTCATTCAATGGTATGATGGTAGTATATGCTAATGAGTAACTTGTGTAATGCACGAGAAAGTTTAACTAAAAAAAATGATTATTTTCACTTTCTTTATATGAGATTCTTTTCATTTTTTATTTTGTATAAATATGACTTTTGATAATTATGGTAGTTATGTTTGCAAGAGAAAAAAAAGAGAGATAATTATGGTAGTTATTAATAAGAATGATGAAATTTAATAATTATAGTAATGCTTAATATGCATTATTATGATTATGTTTGTTTTTGAATGGAGGTTTTAAATATAGAATATTGTGAGAGGAATGAATCTTTCCCCAATCAGGTATTGTTCGCTTTGAGATGGGCAGGGTCGACCCTTGCTCCCACCCGCACAAATTTGCTCAATCCCACATCGGGGAAAGATGCCTCCCACCCTTGCCTTATAAACACTTGGCCGTGGGTTTTTGTGTGTTAGAGGTGGTGGTGGTGGTGTGTGTGTGTATTGATGGTGGTGTGTATTGGTGGTGGGGATTAGGGTTGTTGGGATTTTTTTTTTTTTTTGGTGGTTACTGGGGGGGTGTGTGTGTGTGTGGTGGTGGGTGGATGCTAGAGGTGGTTGTGGTGTGTGTATCGGTGGTGGGGACTGTGGGGTTGCTGGTTTTTTTTTTTTTTTTTTTTGGTGGTTGTTAGGGGGGGGTGTGTGTGGTGGTGGGGTGGTGGGTGGGTGTTAGAGGTGGCGGTGGTGTGTGTATCGGTGGTGGGGATTGTGGGGTTGCTTTTTTTTTTTTTTTGTTGGTTGCTGTGGGGTGTGTGTGATGGTGGGTGGTTGAGCTAATCTTTTTGGTGGTTGCTGGGGAGAGGAAAGAGTGAGATAGGAGAAGAGAGAGATATTAGTTTTTTTAAATATTATTTTATTGTGCCCGCACAAATTTGCTCAATCCCACATCGGGGAAAGATGCCTCCCACCCTTGTCTTATAAACACTTGGCCGTGGGTTTTTGTGTGTTAGAGGTGGTGGTGGTGGTGTGTGTGTATTGATGGTGGTGTGTATTGGTGGTGGGGATTAGGGTTGTTGGGATTTTTTTTTTTTTTTTTGGTGGTTACTGGGGGGGTGTGTGTGTGTGTGGTGGTGGGTGGATGCTAGAGGTGGTTGTGGTGTGTGTATCGGTGGTGGGGACTGTGGGGTTGCTGGTTTTTTTTTTTTTTTTTTTTGGTGGTTGTTAGGGGGGGTGTTTGTGGTGGTGGGGTGGTGGGTGGGTGTTAAAGGTGGCGGTGGTGTGTGTATCGGTGGTGGGGATTGTGGGGTTGCTTTTTTTTTTTTTGTTGGTTGCTGTGGGGTGTGTGTGATGGTGGGTGGTTGAGCTAATCTTTTTGGTGGTTGCTGGGGAGAGGAAAGAGTGAGATAGGAGAAGAGAGAGATATTAGTTTTTTTAAATATTATTTTATTGTGTTGTATCTAAAAATAAAAACTGGGATATAGGGTGAATTGTAAAATGGGTTGGTAAAATAAATAAAGTAGGTGTTAAGGACTCTTTTTTCGGCCTATATGGCATTATTTCATTGGCAACCCATGCCACATCAACATATTATTAATTTTTTGGATAAATCTCTTTAAATCCCAAAATAAGCTCATATCTCATTCAATTACATGGATTGGGCTCACATGACCGGTGAGATCCTTACTTCAAGAGGCGAATTCATGGTCCAACTTCCTTTTCATCAATTGGGATCATAACCCATGATATCATCAACATCAACATATGGATTGGGCTTAAGCAATGAATCAAAACTCACAGTCCATATTACCTCTCTTACACTCATGGCAAGCGGCTTCTTCAACAAAAGCCCATATTTACACAAAATGACAACAAAACCCGAGGTATGTCATCTCATTTTCGGCTTACAATCCAAGCTCATAAGTCTCTTTGGGGAAACTTTAGGAGTCATGGTTTGGAGGGCCAAGAGGTATGTTCAGCAAAGCTCCAACGGTTTAAAGTTGATAAAAGAGACATGTTGCTTGGCGTGTCTTCTCCAACTCCCTAAACTCTGACGAGTCCGTGTGTAGCGGGTAACATATAGTAAGCATCTCTTATCACATAGCACTTTAGATGATAAAATTTCTCATTGCTCTTTTCCTAAAACTTAATATTCATCATGTGACAAATACTCAATATCTCCAGCCATCTAATTGCTAAGAAAATAACTATTCATTCAATCCCCAGCTGTTGCTATACAAATTTAGAAACTTTATTATATTATTCTACATAAATCTTATTACTACTTTCAACTAAAATCTAACTCAAACACATGGCCTAATTTGATTGACTATCTTTAATCTCCAACTATATACAAAATATTCATGATATCTCTAATACTTAGCTGTTGTCTGCCATGATCAGACCATATATTTCTTTGCCAATTGCCAGGGTAGAGCATTAAATACCCTTCTTGCTCACCAAGATTAAGTCACAGCACAATGAGATCTTGACTAAATCTCTAAAGCTTCTTTAACTTTCAACCAACCATTCTATTACTTACTAGAAATGTGTTGTAATGGAACCTTGCACCAAAAACACAAACAACCAAAAAAGGAAGCATTTCCAGCTGAACCCCAGCAGTACATTCAGCACTTGACACCTGGTTGGAAGTGATATTATCAGTCATTTAATACTGAAATTCCAGCAACTAGCTGCTATACCCAAAATAGCAAGATACCCTTGAAAGAGATCTTACCATTTTCAACCAAATCCATGAAATGACCTTTCCAACAGTCTGAAATCACCCATCTGACCTCATTGGCTTCTGCCCAAAGCAAATAGTTGTCTTATGATAGCTGTGACAGCTGTCTCATGATAGCTGTCATAGCTTTTCTTGACAGTTGGGATAGCCTTTTCAGAACAGTTGTGACAGCTGACTCAGTAGCCTGAGTATTACTGATTTTTCCACATTTGGCTAAAACCAAAACCAACTAAAGAAACTATCTTTCTCTTGCTAAAATACCTTCCTTTTCTGCTACTCTTTCCCCAGCAGCTCTTACCCAAAACAGCAAGAACACCTTAAAGCTAAACATACCATTTTTGACCAAATCTTAAGATGGATTTTCTGAAAATTCATTGCTAGTTGGGACAGATTTTGGCTGATATTCTTTGCTAAAATACCCCTTAAACTCAGCTCTAAAGGGGGACCTTTCATCAACACCTCGGGAAGGGGGGGGGGGGGGGACACCAATAGAGGAGAACTCTCTCACAAATTTCTCTATTCTCTCTCTCTCTAATAATCTTCTTAAGCCCTGAATGAAGTTTTGAGCTTCTAAGTTTTTTAGTTTTTGAATCAGGAACTAAACTCTTCAGCCCTTAGCTCATAAACGCCCTTATAAGCCTTCATACATCTCCAGCAAAACAATCCCAGCAACATTGCTAAACACACTACAGCACTCTTACCCCTCTTATACTTATTCTCTCACTCTTCATATTCAGAAAATACATCTATCTTACTGCTCCTATCTCCAAATACCTAAACACATCTCCATACTCTTCTGTTACAAAATCTTCTCTTGGAAAACAATCTCTACAACTTCTCTAGCAGTTATAATCTCGTATTTTTACTATCTTTAACCTTTATATCTCTCATACTTCCATATATCATACATATTACAAATACTACATCCCACAAAGCATCTATATCTTTTATTATCTCCACACTTCTCAAGAGATATCAAACACTCATATTAAAAGCCCTTCTCATGGAAGATATGAACTTCTATTACTAAAGCCATTCTCTTAGAAAGCACCAAGATCTTATATCAAAGCCCTTCTCTTAGAAGACACAACTACTTCTTACAAAAGCCTTTCCCTTAGAAGGCATAAATTACATCCTACAAAAGCTCTTCTCATGGGAGGCAACACTATTCATAATTTCACAACAATTAAAAGAGCAGTGTTAAAGGGGAAACTCATTTAAGTGCATGATAAGAGGGGCAAGCTTAACCAGCCCCTACACACAGCTGGACATACTTTCTCTCCCTCCAATTGCACCAATTTTCCCCCTTCAATCACGAAGTTATCATGGCAAATTATTTTTCTACCGCTGGAGTCATTCTACTGGAATCCTATTAGCTCACAGAAGCTGTACAACTGGGCTACAAACCATCAGAGATAAGTGACCTTGCTTCCATATCTTTAAATTTACATCATTGAGTACATGCTTACTTCACATTTAAATACATACTACCTTATTTTAACTGTTATTACAACGACTAATCAAAGTTATTATATCAAACGCATATTATATATTTATTCGACCATTATCATGATTCTTAGACTTTGTCTTTAATGGTTTTGTAGGTTTAAAAATACGCCGGTAGCCATTGGATCACGTGGCCCAATGTTGAGTTCCGGACGCAACTCTCCAAAAAGAACCCAAGCCTAATAAGGTTATCCTTCCAACAGACCACATGTGGCTAGGCAACTGAAAAAGGCCCCCGAATAGTAAGTTTTTAGGGTGTAAAATAGAACTTTTTTGGCCACCCGAATGTTTCACAATGGTGGTGTTAGAGAACTATCATTGAGGGGTGTGAACACCCCCAATTGCTATTTTTATAGCTAATACCTCAAAAATCCTCCTCGATCCAAGTATGGGTTTCTAAAAAATTTTGCAACCGATAGAACCAACTGTTCACAGAAGATGTAAAAAAAATAATATTATTTTAATTAAAAATATATGATTCTCTCTCTTTCCATCACCTCACCTCTTATTCTCAACCTCATCTCTCATTTTCCTTTCTTCCTCCCTTTTCTTTGTTTTAGTGTCTCTCTCAGATTAGCCTCTCTATTGGCGTTGACGGCGTGGAAGATCGGCGTCGTTTTGGCAATTTTGGATGATTAGCATGGATGATCGGCGTCGTTTTGGATGATCAACCTCTCTATCAGTGTCGACGGCATGGATGATCAACCTCTCTTAAATCAGCCTTTCTATCGGCCTCTTTATAGTTTTGGTTGTGGTTTTGGAGATTTTTTTTTTTTTGGGTTTTTTTGGTGATTTGTGGTTGTTGATGATCGACGGCATGGATGATCAACCTCTCTTAAATTAGCCTTTCTATCGGCCTCTTTATAGTTTTGGTTGTGGTTTTGGAGATTTTTTTTTTTTTTTTGGGTTTTTTGGGTGATTTGTGGTTGTTGATGTGGGTGATTGTGGTGGTTTTAGTTTTGATTGGTGGTGGTGGTGGTGGCTGAGTTTAGGTGGGTTGTTGTCGTGGTGATGGGGTGGGTTGTTGTTGTGGGCTTGTAGGTTCATGGTGGTGGGGGTTTGCCGTGGTGGCTGGGGTGGGTTTTACTGTGGTGAGGTTGTGGTGGCAAAGGAGGCTGTGGTAGGTCTGTGGTGGTTTTTTGTTTTGGGTTTTTGGTGGTTTTTTGTTTTGGGTTTTTGGTGGTGATTTGTGGTTATTATGGTTGGTGGTGTGGGTGATTGTGGTGGTTGTTTTGGTTGTTGGTGGTGGTTTCAGTTCTGATTGGTGGTGGTTGAGTTTAGGTGGTTGGCTTGATCTGAGTTCTGTTCTGGGTTTAGGTTTGGGGATGATGAAAAAGAGACAAAGAAAGAGAAAAGATACAGTGGAGAGGAGAGAGAGGAGAGAGGGTAGTTTTATATTTATTTTATTAGGAAGTATATATTATTTTATTGTGATGTGTCTAAAAATAGAAACTGGGATGTTGGGTGAGTTGTAAAATTAGGAGAAATTATAAGATCCACCTAGTGGACAAGTGATGTGGTCCACCATTCTACTAAAAAACTTCCACTTGTTTAAAATTGTTAGTTAGAAAATTTTTTTAAACAGAAATTAATTACTGACTCAGCAATTTTAAACAAGTGGAAGCTTTTTAGTGGAATGGTGGACAAATGACGTAGTCCTCCAGAGGACTATAATTTCTCTAAAATGAGATGGTAAAATAGATAAAGTAGGTTTTAAGATTGTAAAATATAACTTTTTTGGAATCCCGGATGGGAATGCTCTTATTTGCCAAATTGCTATTTTTAGCATCACAAACAACAAAAACTAAGCTAAATCAATAGTGCTATTGTTAAAAAATTTAACAAACTTGCTATAGTAAACTGCCATCTTTGGCAGTCTACCGTAGCAATAAAGTTATATATATATATATATATATATATAAATTATTCTGGTCTGTCCTTTCTTTTATTATTTTTTTTTTCTCTTTTTCCTCTCTCTCTCTCTCCTCTCCAGCGCCTTCTTTATAGTTTGGGTTTGTGGTGGTGGGTGGATTGGTGTGGGTTCGTGGTGGTGGGTTAGTTTGGTGTGAGTAGGTTCATGGTGGTGGATTGGGTTGTGGTTGAAATCGGGTTGCTAGCTATGGATGTGGATGTTGGTGGCTAAGATCAGTGGTCAGTGGTGGTGTGATTGTATTGGTAGTGGTGGTAGAGGATTTTGGCTATGGTGGTGGATTTCGTTGATTTTGGCTATGGTTTTTTGGATTTGGTTATGGCAGTGGGTTGCGATTGAGATGGTGGGTTGTGGTTGGTGGTGGCAGTAGCTGGTGGTGATGGGTTGTGGTTTTTGTTTTGTTGTGAGCTGTGGTTGCCACAGTGGTGATTGTGGATGTGGCTGGTGGAGTGGTTGTGGCTGGTTCCTAAAGTTTTTGCGGTGGATGTTTAAAAATAAATAAATTAATGGGTTATTTATATTATTTTAATCAAAGTGTTAAAAAAAATAAAATCATTGACATTGAATTGAATGGGTTATAAGGTAATGTATTAAAATAGATAAAATGAGTTTTTGAGATGTTAAAAGTTAAAAATTTTAGCTTCACCATTGTGAATACTCTAAGCCCCACAATTTATCCAACTAGCCTAAAAAAAATCCATATTAGCTCATGCAAAATTGTGCAAAATAGGATTCTAGCTACAGTAACTATGTAAATATACATGGTTACTATTCATATGCAATTACGTTTTTAAATATTTTCTTTGCTTGTAAAGAGAGAGATGATTTAAGAGAGTAATTAAAAATTGATAAAATAAATAATATTTTAATAAAAGATAATGTAAAATAGATAATCTGATGAATGTGTATTTAAAAGATGATTATGTAAAATTGAAAAAAAAAAATTATCATGAGAAAATATATATGACTTTTGCACGAGTTAATGTGAAACGTGATCACTTTATCAAATTTAATGGAGTAAAATGACATTAAATAAGGTTATAAAGTGTAAAGTATATGTTTGCCTTAAAAGAAAGTGTAATGATATTCACCCACTCATTAATTGGAAATCATTTTTAGTTAAAATTTTAAAATTGTGTTTTAAAAATAAGATTTTAAACTAGAGGCAGCTCCACATTGAAGCCATGGTGGTCATAGAACTACTCTAACTTGGGAAAAAAATAATTACTATATATGAATTTTAAAATTTTTTTTGATTTTTTTACCCTAAAAATATTTATGACTGGCCTAAATTTTTTTAGGCCTAACATAATTAAATTTTGGACAAATTATTGCGACAAATTTGATTGTAAACTAAGACTACAACTCCACCTAATTTTTTTTTTATTTGATGTAAAATTTGACAAATTCACCATTGGATTACATTTTCTTCTTATATCCTTCATGCTTGCAAAATTTCATTAAAATTAAAGATTAATAGCTATATAATTAATCAATTTTTTAATTTCAAATTTTTGTAATCTAAAATTATACATAAAAAATAAGTTTAAAAATCAAATAATAAATAACATTTTATTAACATGATTTTTTTTTAAATATAAAAAATATGCAATTCAACAGTTAGATTTTCAAAATATGTAATCATATTAATTTTTTTAGTGAGAGTTGTAACCTATGACTACGATTAAGTTTAAAGTCAAATTTTGTCCTTAAACTTTAGTCACCTTAATAATATATTAGGCCCTTTAAAACAAAAAGAAAAATCCCAATGAATATTTTTTTTATTGAACTAAAATTTTGAAAGTTATGTAGCATGCAACATTGATAATGAGACTATCATATAACAATTTTAAAATAAAATAATAATAAAAAGAAATTGTAAAACTTTATATATTTGCACGCATTCTTTTTGTCAATATATAAAAATTTCTTTTTATTATATTTTGTATAATTTAAGTTTCATAATGACCAGTCTAGAAAAAATTCCTAGATTTGCCTTCGTTTAAAAAAAAAAAAATTATTGAGTGTACACTATAAAATGGGATAAATTACACTTTACAACCCTAAACTATACAATATATCACACTTTATATCATAAATTTTTCGAATGTACGTTTTGCATCATAAATTATGACTCTTGTTACATTTTGCACCCCAACGTTAGGTTTTCTATTAACTTGGATGGAAATCTAAAGTTTAGGGTGGTAAAGTATAATTTCTTATTTGTTTTTAAGGAATTGAGAAGAGGGCAAACAAGTCATTTCATATGATGTTATACTTTTCCATTTAAGTTAACAACAAATTTAACGATGGGATGTAAAGTGTAGCAAGGGTCATAATTTATGGTGCAAAATGTGTATTCAAAAAGTTTTTTTTTTGATATGTTGCATTCAAAAAGTTTAAAGTGTAAAATGTTATTTAGGGTATAGTTTAAGGTGGTAAAGTGTAATTTCTCCTATAAAATGAAAAGTGCTATGTTTAGTACACTTTTACAACAGATCATAAAAGTTAAGTTATTATTGTTTCTAATTTATACACACTATTAAAATTACCTTTTTGCCTATCAACAACGATTAATAATAACTTATTACTTAATATTTGTTTTGAAAGTTTAATAAAAAATGAAAATGCTCGTGAATATAAAATATGTAAAAAAAAAAAAAAAAAAATTCCGTTTAAAAGAACTTCGGCTGCATATGGATGAGGTGTCAGCTTAGCGTAAAAGAGGCGCCACAATTTTTAAGATTGGATTCGTTGGAAGAGGTGAGAGGGGCCAAGGCGCAGGGCGCTAATAAGCTCAGATCAGATCAGATCGGATCAATCGTTATATTCGACTGCATATTCCCTTACGAGGTCTTTTTCTTTTTTTCTTTTTATATTTCCTTTCCTTTTATTTTTTTTCATTTACTCTATTTTAATTTCTAACTTCTATTCTTCTCTCTAAAAAAAAATTTCTAACGTCCAGTCCAAGCACCAAAATTTATTATTACATCATAGGCTTTGGCCACGACAATTACGCTTCGTTTGTCTTGAACTACTATAAAATATCCTCTCCAATCACCACCACTCCAAATCGCAAGCAGTTTTCATATATATACGCACACAGAAACGTTATCTCTCTCTATCTCTCTCTTTCAGCTTTTTTTTATTCTTTGTGGTTTAGATTGAAGCTTTTTGGAATCTGTGAACAATGGCTGCTCCCACTCTCAGCGCTGCTGATGCCGAGAAACTCAATAGCCTCAAATCTTCTGTAGCTGCCCTTCCCCAAATCAGGTACTTCTTCCTCCTCCTTTTTTTCACTCTAAATTCAAATTTATTTGTTTGGTTCCGATTTCAATGTATCCGATCGAATTTCGCTATTTCTCACTGTTTTTCCGGATCTTCTGTATAAATTCAGCAGTAGATCTTAGATCTGAATTTTGATCCTTGTTGATTATATTTCTATTTGTGTTTTTTTTTTTGCAGTGAGAATGAGAAAAACGGATTCATCAACCTCATCGCTCGCTTTCTCAGGTATAATGTGTGTATATATTTATGTATGCATGTATGTATGTATGTATGTGTTGGTTATGTGATTCTTATTTTTGTTAATGGAAGATTTGATACCTGTAATTTCTGTTCTTTATATATATATTTGAAGAAATTATTGCTGTGAAAAATGGTTACTTATGAATGGTTTGTTTGGTTGTGATATTGTTAATTATAATTATGAAAAAGTGGCGAAGCGCAACACGTGGACTGGAGTAAGATCCAGACCCCAACTGATGAAGTAGTGGTTCCTTATGATACCTTGAAACCCGCTCCTCATGGTAACTCAACCAATCTTTTGTTTTGTTTTCATTATTTGAATAACTTTATATGAGTATATATATACACTGCTTAGCTTACTTGTCAACTCGTTCTGATGGGTGGGGTCAGTTGTTGTCGTATGTTTTACTAGTTAGAGGCGAGTCCAAATGCCTATTCTTTATAAATGTTTCCTAAGTCATTAAAAAAAAGTGAAATTTTATAACTTGATTTTTATGAATTTCCACTCTGATTTGAAGCTTATTAAATTATATATATGTAAATGGATGCAGATCCTGCGGAGACTAAGAAGCTTTTGGACAAACTGGTTGTGCTAAAGCTTAATGGAGGTCTCGGGACAACAATGGGTTGTACTGGTCCCAAGTATGTGTTTTTAGTCCAAATTCTGATATATTTCTTTCTTTTGTTGCTTATGTATTTGTATACCCTTTAAAGCTGGCCGTTAAATTTTTAAATATCTTAGTGTTTTCATTTAAAATAATAATAATAATAATAATAAACTTCTGTCAAAAAGAATTTAGAATGACTTGAAGCTTAATGACAGAGTAGACCGATTCTGTTCTTTGCTTTCCACTGAGTATAAAATCTTATTAGATCAGTAGTATGACAGAAGTGTGGAGCTCAATTTTGAAATTGTTTTTCATCTATTAATAAATTTATTTCATAATGGGATATAAGAGATATAATTCAATATATTATTAAACAGAATTTCATTTTATGCACGCAGGTCTGTCATTGAAGTTCGAAATGGGCTGACATTTCTTGACTTGATTGTTATCCAGATTGAGGTTATCATTTGTCTTTTCTGCTTTGTAAAAGGTGGGGGGGGGGGGGGGGTCTTGGCTTGCAACTAACAGTTTCAATTGTTTGTAGAATCTCAACAAACAATACGGGTGCAATGTTCCCCTGCTTCTAATGAATTCATTCAACACTCATGATGATACACAGAAGGTAAATCATGTCTACTTTGACTCACATATACAGTAATCTCTTCTTCAATATATTTTCCTATTGAACTAATGAGTTTGTTTTCTTGTTCAGATAGTGGAAAAATACTCTGGCGCAAATGTAGAAATTCATACTTTTAATCAGGTCTGCAATACTAGTTCTGAATTTTATGCTTCACTAAGTACCTTCTGACCGTTGAAAATTCTAAAAATTGAATTTATAATTTATCCTGAATCTTTGGATTTACACAGAGCCAGTATCCTCGTCTGGTTGTTGAAGACTTCAGTCCATTGCCAAGCAAAGGAGTGACTGGCAAGGATGGATGGTATAATTAATTAATTTTATTATATGGCTTTCACATCATAATCATATAACTTCGAAGTCACTAGTTCACTAATTGCTTTGGTAAGATATCAATGTACAATTTGATCTATTTTTGTGCCCCTACTTTATGGACCTCTGTTTATGGGAAGCCAGGTGATGGTTTTAGCTTAAGACCTCACCTCTTTTAGCTGCTAAATCAATGTTAGAAAATTATGACAAGTGATTTTTACTATGGGCTACTATTTGGGAATTTATCCATCACTTAATATGATAATAAATTTGCAAATTATCCAGCAATATGAGAATGATTCTTAGTAAAAATGGAAAGAAGTTGGGAAGTTGGTTGTAGGCATCATCCCATGGGCAATTAATGTGGCATATGAATTAGTCAATAAACTTCTATTTTTTTCTGTTCCAATTTCATCTGAGCCCCAATTATGTTGGAAATATTTATCATTATTTTTTTGTTAACTTTCCCAAGAAGTAAGAACTACTGTACTATTTTTTCCTATTCCAATTTCTTTTGAGCCCTAATTATGTGAAAATTTTATCCTTGTTTCTTTGTAAGCTCTTACTACTATACTGTTATGTGAAATAATGAGTGATTTTTAAATAAAAATTTAATGATTTTCCCCCATTATGAACTGGAAATATTTTTCGCTGCTTATAAGATGGTTCTAAACCACCATACTTGGTGTTTCTAACGGAGACGTCTAGGGTTTAAATCTCTCTTCCCCCTTTGTAAATACCATCGTTTCTGCAATCTACCACATGAAAATTCAAAGTCTATTCTCTTGAATAGTTGAACCTTATTTTTTTCTAATTGTGTAACTCTTAACCTATCCATGGCAACCATTTCTGCACTCCACCTAAAGCAAATTTTGAAGCTGTACTCACTTGGATGTCTGATCTAGAGTATTTTTGATTAGTATAACATTTTCATTGCAAAATTATTGACTACAATTGGGTAAAAGTTTGTCTTATATTTTGTCGGTCAAGTTATCTCCACTTGAATAGCATCGACATTTATAAACTTGTTGAAGTTTTAAATTATTTCAGTATCTTCATCTTTGTTGAAACATATTCCCCTGATTATAGGCTTCAATTTCTACTACTTTGATTAGAGATTTGAAAAAAAAAAAAAAAAGTGTCAATAGTACTAAAAGTTATTTTTTCTTATTAGTGGCTTATTTATTTTAATTTTTCCTTTCCACTTATGAGTACTATATGCACATGAAGGTATCCACCTGGGCACGGTGATGTGTTTCCATCCTTGAGGAACAGTGGCAAACTTGATTTGCTGTTATCACAGGTTGGTGCTATGGTGGATTTTACGATCTGAATGCTGACTTATATACCAGTACATGCATAAGCTATATCCTTTACTGTTTTCCATCTTTTGCCTGATTCAGGGTAAGGAGTATGTGTTTATTGCCAACTCAGATAACTTGGGTGCTGTTGTTGACTTGAGTATCCTCTTACTGGCTCTCGGTGATCCTTCTGGTTTCTAGCTTTGTTTCTGATAATAGTGCATATCTTTTGCCATTATCCTTGACTGGATTTCTTAGAAATTTTAAATCATTTGGTTCACAACAAGAATGAATACTGTATGGAAGTGACACCCAAAACCTTGGCTGATGTGAAAGGTGGTACTCTCATTTCTTATGAAGGAAGGGTTCAGGTATTTATAACTTGCATTTTTGGTGTTTTTTTCTTCACAATCTTCTGATTTGTTTTGTTTAAAGCATGATAGAGGTTTTGAGGTTGATTTTATTTAGATGCTCAATTGCGCATTACTTGGGATAAATTAGTGTTATGTAGCTTATAATCTTGCAACCAAGAATGTCAAGTCAAGAACATTAAGAAAAAATGATTTTCTTATTGCATAAAACTTTTGGGAACTTTATTTGAGTGTGAAATTAATTTTGGTTAAGAATGCCAAATTTTCTTTGATTTTTATTATATAATAGATATTATTTTAAATATTAACTATGGTTTCTAATTGATATTAACTATAAAGAAATGTTGGATTCGAAATAAGGAAATTCGCTTAAGATGGTGGTCCCTCTTGATGAAAAGATGAGGGAGAGTTGCTTGAGATGGTTGGGTCATGTTCAAATGAGAGCAATTAATGCACCAGTGAGAAAAAATGAGTTGATTTAAGTTGAGGAAATGAAAAAAAAATGCAGGGGAAGACTAAAAATAAAATTAATAGTAGTAAAAAATGATATGTCAATTAAGGAAATAACAGAGAGTATGACTGGGATGGTAGAAAACGATTCACGTGGCCAATCCCTAATTAGGCTGTTAAGGATTCATAGCTGACCCAAAGTTTTGGGATTAGGGCTTGGTGTTTTTTGCTGTTGTAATACAGTCAAATTCTATCAATTGCTTTTCCGAAATTTCTCATTTTGGTCAGTTTTTGAAAAAGAATATAACATATAGCAGATGGTCACCGTACAAGAAACATAATATTTTAAGATCAGGCTGATGATGGCAAGTTTTTATAGATAGCTGAGAGGAAATATAGCAGATAGTCACCCGTACAAGAAACATAATATTTTAAGATCAGGCAGATGATGGCAAGTTTTTATAGCTAGCTGAGAGGAAAATGCTACACGTTTTTTATTTTATTTTATTTATTGGTAAGTTGCACATCCACCTGGTGGGTCTTGAACCCATGACCTTTGGTGCCAGTTGAGCTGGAGCTCATTGACAAAATGCTACACATATTTCCTCCTAGGATTCACCTTTTTATTTGGCCCAAGTACTCTCCTGTCAATGATGTTTAGCTTGAGATTGCTTTCAAAGCCTGCCCCTTGTAGCTTATAGATTCAACAAAGAATCTAAAGGAATTTAAATTGCGGTTTTAGTTTGTAGGCAATGTGAATTTGCTTCAAGATGAGTCCAGTACTTATGAGCGTTATATGCAACTGTAATACATTCAAGATGATTTTTTTTTTTTTGAATTGATGGGTTTTAGTAACATTTATTTTTAATTACATGATGCAGCTACTGGAAATTGCACAGGTTCCTGATGAACATGTAAGTTCTTGTTCTATTCCATCTTTTCTGCTCTTTCGATATCCTTTGTCATTTTAATTTCCCTGCAAGTGAGAAATGCTTTCATTGTCCAGAATCTCATTGTAGTTGAAGGCTAAAAGCGATATAGCCAAGCCGACACACACTGCACCCGGATTGTACATTTGAAATACTAATTGACTGTTCAATTGATCCTAAGAAATTGTTATATGTAGTATATGGATATAATCTAATTGGCATAATAGATTAATTAGTAAGGCATCAACTAGCTAATGTTTATTGATTTTATGTTTGGCATACCTAAACACCAAAAGAACTAATTTTCATGATGTAAGTAGGGATGTGAAACAACAGAAGAGGGGGTGGTGTGCTAAAAAATAATCGGCACAACTGCTTATAACCATTTATAGTTACTAATTACATGATCCTTCCCAAAACTAGAGATGGAGGGTGAGGATATAGGTTCAATCCTTACAAGTACAGTAGTCATACCATGGAGAAATGAATTATGAAAGAAAAATTAAAGTATCAATTTGACGAGGGAGGTGACATTATGAAAGTAAGTTTTGAGTTGTTATTTGTCTGTATCTCCACTAGTCAATCAGAAATTTTAGGTCAGATTATCCAAACAAATAGACAAATTTCTTATTAATTATGTTGAGATATTGCCCTTGATTTGCAACAATAAGTTAGTTTATAGGTACCGAGCTGCAAGAGTTGCAAAAGAAATAAAAATAATATGAAGTATGTTTCAGATAGAAAGGAATGGTGTAGTGTATGGGGGACACTTACTCCTCTTCTTCGTCCTTTCTTTCTGTTCTGAAAATTGCTAGTTAAACTGTCATAATAGTTTGTAAAGCATAGACTTATGCTCTCTTCAATCAATATCTGCACTGGGATTGTAACAAAGACCATAATGTTTCTGAACTTGCCTTTTTAAAGATGCCTCGTGCTGGCAGATCACTTTAGATGACACTGAGATTGTCATACCAGAGAAAATATGTGGTGGTCACCATGCTCCTGCCTCCCTATGAGGTGCTCTGCAGTTACTTGTATTAGCTTGATACAAGCAGTGTGCTTTTGATACAATGAGGTCATCTTAATGTAAATTTTATTTAGAGAATGTCTTTGGTGTGTGTTGATGTGATGTGCTTTCTTTGAAACAGGTCAATGAATTCAAGTCAATAGAGAAGTTCAAAATCTTCAATACGAATAATTTGTAAGTCATGTTGGCCTAAGTGAAATTTACATAAATTGATTGAATACTAACAAGATTTCACACAGGTGGGCTAACTTGAAGGCAATTAAGAGGCTTGTAGAGGCTGATGCATTAAAGATGGAGATCATACCAAACCCAAAGGTATATTCTATTTTTCTAACAGTGATGCTTTTATTTTGTGCTCTTCATTTCTGATGCTTAGACGGGGAAGTAATTGGGAGAAGTTAATCTTGTTTGTAGGAAGTGGAGGGAATCAAAGTTCTTCAGCTGGAAACCGCTGCTGGTGCAGCCATTAGGGTATTTGTTATGCATAAATTATTCTTAACATGTTTTTTTTGCTAATCATTATTCTTAACATGTTTGTTGAAGTCAAAAATTGATCTTGTAATTCTTACTGTCTCATGTCAACCAGTTCTTCGATAATGCTATTGGTAACAATGTACCTCGATCTCGATTTCTTCCTGTGAAGGCAACTTCGGATTTGCTTCTTGTCCAGGTTACCATCTCTTCTCTGACATTAGGCGTAGGAACTTAGGTGGTAATTAGATGCTTGTCTAAAATCTCTCTCTCTCTCTCCCCCTTGCCCACTCTCCTCTTCTTTGGCGCAGTCTGATCTCTATACATTAGAAGATGGCTTTGTTATCCGGAATAAAGCGAGGACAAATCCTGCAAATCCTACTATTGAATTGGGGCCTGAATTTAAGAAGGTGAAGATTATCTTTGTGAGTTGGTGTTGTTAGATGCGTGAAGACTCTTGACATTGATAGTGAATTTTTAATTTCCTTAACAGGTTGGCAACTTCTTGAATCGATTCAAGTCTATCCCTAGTATTGTTGAGCTTGATAGCCTTAAGGTGACTGGTGATGTATGGTTTGGTGCTAATATTACTCTCAAGGTATTATATGAACCCTTGTTGCTTTTCAGTTTCTCATTTCTTAATATTATATCAATGGCATCTGGATGGATTGTTACTTCTTAAAATTGGAATTTTTAATATTTTTTGAAATCAGTCTGATTCATTTGCAGTTCTACCTTCCTTATAAATTTTTGATAGGTAATCAGAAAACTATTATTAATGAGAAAAAAAGGAAAAGTACCAATTGTTCATGATGATGAACAACAAGAAAATATAGAACAAACAACACAACAAAAAGAGAAATCAGGAAACTAAGCTAAGGGAAAGCATAAACTCAGTGATAGAAGAACAATCAGCAAAACCCCAACAACGAGACTACTCCAAAAGACTCCTTTGGCATAAAACCTTTAACTCATCCAATGTCTTCTCAATGTCCTCAAAGGAACGACGATTTTGTTCCAACCACACAATCCACATCAAGCACCCTGGAACCAAATTCCAAATGTCCGAATTATGTTTCCCAAGCTACTGATGCCAACAAGATAACAAACCCGCCATTGAACCTGGCATAATCCAATGAATCCCAAAAGCCTGAAGCATAAAAGTCCAAAGGGAATGAGTAACAAGACAATGAAGAAGAAGATGGTCTACCGACTCCCCATCACAACAACACATACAACACCAAGTAGCCAACGAGCGACCCTTAAGCATTAGATTATCCAAAGTGAGGATCCGACCATGTGCAGCTGTCCACAAAAAGAACGCCACTCGCCTAGGAATCTTTGGTTTCCAAACACCCTTCCAAGGAAACAAAGAATTCGAAGCACCCCAAATCGCATGGTAATAAGACCGGATGTCAAACTTACCATCTCTTTTTAGCCGCCAACCAAGAGTATCACTCCTATCACCTTGAGGAATACGAGTTTGGATAAGCTGGAATAGAGAATAAGATGCAGCTAGCTCCCAATCTTCAAAAGCTCTATAAAACCTTAAATCCCATACTCTAACAGTTCCTCCTTCTGGAATCCACAAAACCTCAGAGATACAAGCATCCTTGACCGCTGAAAACACATAAAGCTCAGGATAGAGATCTTTAAGAGTATTATCTCCAATCCACCTATCATGCCAAAAGCGGATACGAGTGCCTTCACCCACTACAAAAGATAGATGCTTAGAGAAGCTCTCCCACCCTCCATAAATGCTTCTCCATAATCCACACCCATGAGTCCTCCTGCATACTTTAGTACACCACCCCCCTTGATTGCTAAAAATGTTTCTTCCTAGTCTTTTTTCTATTTCCAAGCTGCTTTAGCTCCAAATCTCTCATAGACGTTCCAACTTATGAATTTCTATCAAAAGTATATGTAATTAAAATTTTTCATGACTGTTATTGTTTGCAAAAACTGTTTCTTAGGAACTTGCATTTGCTAGGGTAGAAAAGTGAGGATAGAAACGGATGGAGAGAAAATGGAAGATGGATTGATATTTTCTCTTGTTTGGTAGAGTAGAAAAGTAGAAGGAAGGAAAAAAAAAAAGATATTGTTTTTTTTTTATCTTAGTTCACCATTTTTAATCTTCCCAAGATGGGAGGAAAATAGAAGAGAAAATGTTATAGGTGATTTTACAATCTTATCCCCTATAGTTTATTAAAATCAACTCAATACATAGAGTATAACAGGAATTTCTCCACTTTTCTATCCCTCCTATCAAAAGCTTATAATGAAAACTGTAAATCTTTTCTTTCCTTTATTCCCCCTTCCTCACATTTTTCTACCTCTCACTTTTCTTGCCTCCCTACCAAACAAAGAATTATTGTCATTTCCATGCTTGATAAAGTAGGCAGTCCTCTGTCAGCGTTGTTGTTTTAAAATCAAGTTTCTAGCAGTCTGTCAATCTGATGGGTCAGTAGAAATTCAACTTGACATAAATCATTCTATTTAAAATCTTGTTAAAAATGTATTGGTTGAAGTTTATGCAAATTCCAAGGTTATATAATTGTTGATTAAAGGGGAAATTTATTTGCTGAAGTAATTTTGTGATTATCCCAGCATTCATATGTTTGCCTGGTTGTGTGGTGAGGTGGGGATAGGGGGTTTGTCTGATGCTGTTTGAGTGATGACGTGAAACCTGATGGACAGACAACACCATTTAATAAATTTTTTTACTAGTATTATACTATCAAGATAGATATTTCCAGAAAAGATGGATGATGGATCCTGATTCTATTAAGATAATGCTGATGAAGGCCTCATGACAATGACAATGATGATGACAATGATGGTAGCTCCATGATTTTGCTCGGTGCAAAACTATCACCTATGCGAACCAAAGTTTTGCAATCCCTCCTAGCTTATTGTACTAGCAAACTATATCTAACATGGTCTTCAAATGGGGTAGTCAACCGTGTTAGGAACAGAACAAATAGGTATATAGAAGTGTGTATATTCCTGTACATCTCTAAATATGTTACACACTTGTCTACATATTTCATGGGGTCTACAAATCTCCAATCTTGTCTTCCCTCTCTCTTTTCTTCTTCTCTCTTTTCTTCTTCTTCTTCTTCTTCTTCTTCTTCTCTCTCTCTCTCTCTCTCTCTGTGTTTGGGGGGGTGGGGGTGGGGGATGGGGGACTGCTATAAATAATACCCACAATCAGTTTGCACAGGTTTCTTTTAATGAACAATATAGGCATAAATAATTATTAAATTTCCATTGTAATTTTACTCTTACTTACCTATAGATTAGATTCTTTCTTGGTAACTGACTCTTTGGTAATATTGGTCTTATTTTTGAAGGGGAAGGTGACTATCGTTGCAAAACCTGGGGCTAAGTTAGAAATACCTGATGGAGCTGTACTTGAAAACAAGGTAAAAAGCTAGAATTTGGACCTTCTGTACATTGCCATGATGTTTTTGTGTTATTTGGGCTGAGAGTGTATATATAATTTTGTTATCCAGGAAATCAATGGCCCTGAAGATATCTGATCAAGTTGCTTTGAAAAGTTTTGGAGAGCTTGCTCTTCACGAAGATCTTTCTTTGTTGTGCAATGCTGTGTATTCTGAAATAAAGGCACAGTTTTTGTTGCAGTGTGTTTAAATCATGAAAGGCATTTAGTCTTTTTACCAATTTCCTTTTTGTTTCATGAATGAATTTTATCGGAAAGCATAGAAGTAAAGCTAAAATGAGTTTTTATCATGAGCAAATTTTTTCATTGTGCAAGTCCAGTTTACGGCTGCACCATTTAAGTTTTTTCTTCTCGTTAGATCGATACCACATGCCTCGTATGTAAGGAAACGTTTCAAACTAGCACCTATAATAAAGACATATATTACAAAAATTACATTTATTTATTTATTTTTTATAATGTAGATTTTTAAGAGATTTAATGGTTAAAAAAAACACTTACCTTTTTCATTGTTAGATATTTATTGCTTTCCACCTAAGCTTATGTAATTAATAGCATTTTTTTTTATAACCATATTCATTACATATATAACTATCTTAATGTTGAAAGAGAGAGGCACGAGAAAAGCTCCTACCCACTTTGAACTCCAAACTCCAAAACTAAAGTGACGCCATTTGAGAGAAAAATGTTCCATTAATGTAGTTGATTTGTGAGGGTGTAAGGAATTTGGGAATTAGGGTTTGAGTTTACAGATCTAGGGTTTGGGTTTTTGTGAAGAAAGGAAGAGTTTTGGAGTCTTTGTATGGGGTATTTAATTTGTTTTGGGGAAATTGTGCGGTGGATTGGGTTTGGATTGCTATTGGGAAACACCAACACACACAAAAAGGAAGAGCATAATGGGGGAAGGGATAAAAACTGGGAGGGAGAGAAAAACACACCCCAACTTTCTTTTGCGAGACCAATAGAGGGTCTTTGAGCTTGCTTCCTCAAGTTTTGAGCTTCTACTATTCTCGGAGATCAGGGGAGTCTGAGAGTGAGAGAAATTTATGCCAAAAATCTCTCTCAACGTGGATGATGAATTGGAGATCCTATGGAGCAATTTGAAAATTTCAGATGAAGAGAAATGCTGCATTTTACACCAAACAAAAAAAACTAAGATTTTACTGATGTTGGCACTAATCTGATGTTCGGAAAGAGGAAGACAGCAAATATTATTTCTAGCTAGGAGCCCTTGATATTTTAATAAGAGGTTAATTTTGATCAAGTAGCTTGAGCCTTGAGGATTTCAGACCTATTTACGTTCAATTTAATCGAGTGGCACTATGGTTTCGAGTTATCAATCTCCCAATTAGGAGCATGAAAAAAGAAGTTGGTACGGATATCAGGCAATCAATAGGTTATCTAATAGATGTGGATGTACTGAGTTGCGGCATTGCATGGGGTGAGTTTCTTAGGATCACGAGTCAATCTGGATATTTTTTAAGAAGATTTAGTTCTTAGTATTTATTTGTTTAAAGATTTGCATCATTGTAGTGTTCAAGCTTATTTTCAAATATGGATTGTGTAAGGTGTCCGTTAATATCCACCTTTATGTCAGTATTTTTGCTAGCCTTATAGGCTGTAGGGTCAATTTTATACCGTATCTTTCTTTTTCTCCTATTTATTCATTTTTTTTTAATCAAGTGGGATCCACATTATTTTAACTTTAACAAGCATTGGGTGGTGCTTGTTAACATTTGCCTTCAAAATATATATTGAAATGAATGTAATCTATTTGACCAACCTTTTTATTTCCATTTTCAGTATCAACTTAGAAGTTAAAACTATAAATTATTGATGTTAATTTGTTTAGAAGGAAATGTACTCTTGAGTCTTGATTAATGTAAATATATATAACTTTTGCTAATCATCCCGAGCCTGTTTGGTTGGGGTTGATTATTGGAGGGTTGGAAAATTTGGAAGAAAAAATTGGGGAGAAAAAGGTGGGGCTTAGAAATTTTTTTTTCTAGGCCCACCAAAAATCAATCTCACTAAATTGGGAAGAAAATAAGAGTGATTTTGCTTGAAACTTCTCATTTACTTTTTTACTCTCATCTGTAAAGTTATTTCTCTTTGAATTTTTTTTTTGGTCCCTTTTTTTTTTTTTTTTGGTCTTATTCTTTCATTCCTATTACTAGTGCTATTGACGTTGTTTCTGCTACTTTCTTTTTATTTCTCTCTTTTTTTCACTGGCTTGTTTAGCGTCAAGTTTGTGCTCTTTTTTTTCATTGTTTTATAAAAAATATAAGAACAAGGAAAAATAAAATAATAAATGTGTAGTGTGTTAATTTTATAAGATGTAATTTATTAATTTTAATTAATAATAAGTAATATTTTCTTTATTTAATGTAATAAGGACATAAGAGTAAATTTATACATATAACATTTTCTATTCTACCATTTTTTTTTTCAATCAAATAAATGAGTTTTCCATTTCTCCACTTTTCCATTCTCTCAACTATACACTATAAGAGAAAACTAAAATCTCTTTTATCATCACACTTTTTTCATCCCCAACCCAATAGAAATATATGGGAAACGATTGGTGCATACAAGTTATATTACACATAAAATTATGTGTAATAGTTTTTTAAATTGAAATTGTGACTTAAAATCATGATTTTAATTTAAAATTTTTTTTACACAACTCTGTGTAATAGGAAGTGTGCAATAGACAGTGCCCCCTAATATATATATATATATATTTATAAAGGTTAAGTTCTCTCCAATCATAAGATAAAATCACAACTCTCCCCTTTATAAGCCACCTTGTAAGGAGAGCTAAATGAGGGGAATTAAGCCCAAAAGCCACTTGAAGGGAACTTGCATTACAAGCTATCAAGGAGATAAGGAGCAAATAAACAGTGCGAACTTTTCGCTCTGTAAATGTATCAATAATGTCTTTTCTATAGTTATCTGAATATTATTTTCAAACTAATGTACCGAAAGAAGCAGCAAATAGAAAGAACCATATGGTCTGTAAATATAACACCAACAGTTGAACCTCCACATTTGTTCAATCCAAACCAGAGCAATTCAACGAAGTCTTAATCCTTTGGACGGTGGAGCTGATAAGAGTATTGACTGTGGCCACAGATTCCACGTTCAGTTGCTTCAAAGATGAGGGGCTAGACACCAATATCTGGAAAGCCACTGTAAGCAGTGAACCACCTGACCTTGCATTTGCACTTGTAGAAGCATCAATAGTGCCAGTTTCAGGACGACCATCACCAGAGATTATGAACCCTGATGGAAGTATTGGTACTTCTGAAGAGTCCTCGCCATTCATAGCTATGTTGATGGCTGGTATGTCCAGGGGGGCATAGACTACTAAGGATCCCGTTGTATCTGTGCAGGTTTCTTGAAGCATCAGCATATTGTTCTCTGTAGGGATGTAAGGCTGCTTCACAAACACCATTAAGATGAAAACGAAACTCATTAGAAGAATCAATGCATGTGCGGAATGTAAATTATTAAACAATATTTAATTGCCGAGAAATGTTAAATTTACTATAAATTTTATTATATAAACCTACAAACTGATATGGTAAGGAATGTGATTAGTGACACCTTAACAATTAATATTTAAAAATCTGAATTGCCTTTTTATAATTAATGATTTCTATAAGATAAAAACGAAACTCATTGGAAGAAGTCTGTGGGGATATAAGGCTGCTTCACAAACACCATTAAGATGAAACAAAACTCATGAGAAGAACCAATGTGAGGAATCACGAATAGGTATATTATTAAACAAGAACATTTAATTTCCGAGAAATGCTAAATTTACTACAAATTTTTTTATAAAAACGTACAAATTGATATGGTAATGAATATGATTAGTAGCACCTCAACGATAGATATTTAAAAATCTGAATTACCTTTTTATGATTAATGATTTCTATAATTGGTGATATGTTAAATGTGCATTTGGCAATCAATTAAAAGCTAGATTCTTGCTTAAATTATCTACTATTTGTGGGTCTTGCACTAGCATTGTCTCAATTATTTTTTATTATATAAAGAGAGTTTTGTGTGGCTTTTTATGGAGTGTGCTGCAACGTGAGAAGAGAGAAAAAAGGGGAGATATAGTGGGAGTGTGTGAGAGTAAAGAAAAACATGTTTTTTTCCCTTTAGTCATGAGACCTCGAAAGAAGAAAATCTTGGGTTTTCTCCAGGGAGTAGTTTTTGGGTGCAACAAAGCATATAATTTGAAATTTATTATAAAAGATTTTGTTTATCAAAGTGATAAATTTTCCCCTTTTAGGATGGCTCCAACTATATTGATGTTAAGTTTGGTCACTCGGGCTGTTGTACCTTTTAATTATTGACTTATTGTATGGTGTTGATAGATCTTAACATAGAGTTACTTTATTTGTTTGCCATATCTTCCCCAGGTGTTTATGAAATTTTATAGAAGGTTGGTCTAATAGTTAGGAGACAGGCCATTAAGAACCTATTATACTAGGACTAATATGTCTTATATGTAAAATGGGTGATGATATTAGGTGAATTTGTATTAATTTTTAAAAAGTTAGAGGCATAAACTTGAGAAGATACTATAACAAATTTTATTAAAATGGATTCATTTGAATTTAGTAGGTGAAAGGAAAAAGTTTTCCATGTAAGTCTTTGTGAAAAGTTTTTCTATCTTTGTATTATGCATGTGATTGATTATTCTTTTACTGTCGGGTTAAGATTTTGGCTTGATAATTTTCGTTCAAATATATATATATATATATATATATATATATATATATTTTGTTTAGGTTTGGTTAGCAAATATATATTTGTTAAATTTCTTAATTCATATGAGCCTAGATTTTGGCCCAACAAATGTTACATAAATAATTTGTACAAGGAAAAAAAAAAAGTGGAAAGGGGGAGCAATGCTAGCTATGGATACAATAAATAATAAAATTACCCGAATAACAGATACACAGTTTCCTGGATGAGCTCCACTTGCAATGCGTGCTATCTCATGCACTGGATTTCCACTGGATAGAACATCCCACTAGTAGACAATGAATGCATACATAATATAAGTTAATATTTTATTTTTTATATAAAAATTATACATAAAAATTTAAACCTATAACATCCACTTAATAATAATTGATTTTCTCATTAGACAAAAATACTTATTAATTTTTGGTATAGACAGAGTTATAATCCTAAATATCTTATTTGACGATAAAAGATTTTACCAGTTGAGTTAACTGGAACCCTTACTATGAATGAATTAAATTATTTCAAAACATAGCCTTTTTAAGGAGTAAATAAAAAATGAAATTGCTATAGCTAATTATACATTCTTGCACTTGTTTACGTTTATTATTTCACATACAAAATGAAGAAATATATGTTCACATTTTAAGTAAAATATATATAGTTTGGTGGACCTGAACTCGAGTCTTCTCTTCTCTGAAGAAACTAAAGACATGGTGAGGTGGGAGAGGAAGCCAAAGAGAGGTAGCAGCACTGACTATCATCCCATAGGGCTGACCTGGTTCACTGCTTTTACGAACAGACACTCGAACCCCACTATTGTTGACTTCAGATAACTGAGGAAAATCTAGTTTTCCTGTCATGCTTAACATTCCACAAAAATTCTTCACCATCCTGTGGGAAAGTTTCATAATGCTCCTTTTACCTTCAGGCAAATTAAGCACTGGAAAATCACACCATTAATATTAAAACTACCAAAGTTAATTCAAGGTAAATAATAAAAATGAAAGGCATGCATGAGATATATATATATATATATATATATATATTTATATGGTCCGATTAACGGGGTAACATTAGGGCATTTGTTAATGAACTATTTTAGGAAAATTTTGATACCACTTTTATAGAAAATAGAAAAAACTGTCAAAAAACTAATTACATTTTTTCTTTTCCCATAAAAACTTTTATAAAATGATTCACTAACAAATGTACTTAGGGCATTCATTAACTAATGATTTTGAGTATACCTCCTAGCCCTCCAATTCCAGTTGGTGCAATATCATCCATGGAGTAAGTATATCTCTCACACATCCTCTTAAGTGTAACAACCCATCTTGCTGCTCCATAAGCAATATTACTGCATAGGAGATCTCTATACAGCCGATGAGTTTGGGTTTTATCATCCACTTCCACATGTTCAACCCAAGTAACCTATAAAAATATATAGATTGGTCTTTGAGATCACAACTTAGTTTGTTACTTAATTGAGAAATAATTGTCTTTGGCCAGAACTAAAATCAGGAAATTGTAAAAATTTATTTAATGGAGCATGAAATGTCAAGACAATAGTAATTAGTAACGGTGTGCGATTATTAATGACATAAGGACATCCAAAACATTAGGAACTTCAGGAAATGTATAAATGCTGTCATACAATTAACAGTTCGTTGATGGTGTAGATTGATTATTACTTATTAGAAAGGTTTAGATAAGCGATATTTTCGTGATGTCATTTTTCGAAAGAACAATAAATTGTCTTCATTATAGTGACAAAATTTGCATGATATCTGCTTTTGCAAATGACACCCAATTCAAAGTACATTATGTCACATTATGGTAATATAAGAATGAACATTTTAAAAGAGATGGATTAGTTGGGAACTTGGCCAAAGTCAAAGTGTATGTTTCACAATTGTGCCTCAAACATAGTTTAGAAGTCCTATAAATAGAACCAAGTTCAACATCTAGCTCTTTGCTATGTGAAAAACCAAATTATCATGTTAATGTAATAAAGTTACTGACCTTGGAGTACCCGTTAGGCATATCCTGAATCATGCATCCAGAGGGAAGCTTCCAAGAGCGGGAAGGTGAGGTTTTCTCTTTTGAGCCATCATAAGAGAAATCCACAATTAACCAGACGCCTAATTCGATTTGCTGGCAATGGCGAATGAAGAAGAATTCCCTAGGCGGTACTAGAGGCGATAGAATGTGCATTTGCTCGTACATCTGCATTTAACCTCTTGACTTATATAACAAATTTGTATTATCAAAGAAAACTGTAAGAAAAAAAGGAAGGAAAAAAAAAAAAAAAAATTGATGAAGTGTTTTTTTCTGAGGCTACTACCAGCTGCACCGAGCCACTTCGACTTGCTAGCATCCCAGGTTCAAGCACTTGAATTGTCTTTGCTTTTGTAACAATTGTGGGGAAAAGATCTATCCATTTATCCTGCAAAATTGAATGCTTTGCTTAATTTGGTATCGTTCCAGAAATATGGAGACTTTGAGGATTAATGTTACCGTGTGGGAGATATGAAAAGAAAAAAAGTTATGAATGCTGACCGAATTTAAAATCTTTTCAACTAGGTGCATTGCCTTCATGGTCACTATTTCTGAATCTTTTGATGCCTCGACACGGGCAGTGGAGTTCGTGAAATGATTAGCCCTAGGGAAGATCTTGTCATAGCTGTCACGATGAAGAACAAATCCCCCATCAGCTGGGGACTTGATCCACAGAGGTTCATTGATTCGCATAAGTCTGATTAATTCATCCATGGCACTGGCAGCAGTCTCCAACACAAGTGGCTTCTCCGTGTCTGAAATGTTTTTGAATTGGTATGTTAATGGAGAACTGGAACCATGGCCTTGATCAAGGGCAGCCCCTGGTCCTTGATTACGGGAAATCGCTGCCGGTACATCCATTGAAGATCCGAGCATAGGAGTCGATGACTCAATTTGTGATATTGGTTTTCCAATGTACTTGGCAAGAAGGCAGGATACCTTTTCATGCTGCAAAACATTTCCAACTAAATTTCAATGAAGTGAATTGTCCAAGTTATATTATAAAAAAAAAAAAAAAAAAATATTAATAGATAAATGACTAGATTTGAGAAGATCTTAACTAGACAGGTGTATAAGAGGATCAGTTAATGTTTCTATTAGGTTAAATATTGTTACACACTCGCCGGTCCACACAATCCGTATAAAAGAGTGTGTATGGACAGGGTTAGAGCTATAACTAGACTCCCCTCCAATATATTAAAAAACTCTTTTATTTTATGTATAGTTTTTAAAACTCTAAATATTTAGCTATAAAAATAGAAGTCCTCCCTCTCAAATATTTAAGTTAGTCCAATGATGCTCTTAAAAAATAATAGAATTTGTTAATTGGTCTAATAGTTATAGAGATAAGGTAGTATTTGTTTTCTCAAATTCATTTTTTGTACATGTTTAATATTAAATTAGACAATTTTTGTATACTAATTTGAGTTTAAAAGATAATAAGTTCTCATAAAAAATTATCTAGCGAATATACTTGTGTCAATGATCGATAGTTTTGTATACAATATATTTATAAATTATCACCTACTCTAATATCAAAATATTAAGGTTTGTATATGTGTATATGTTTACGCATGTGTGTGATAGTTTGTCTTGACTCTTGACTAATATATTAGTATTATAATTTGACCCCTCAAACAAAAAATCCCAACTCCACCCTTATGTACAGATTTTGTGCAATAGTGAGAATGTGATAATTATTACTCTTTCGACAATTAAAACATGCCTCTTCTTTTAATTGGGCATTTTCTATCTGTAGTTTCTGTAGGCTACGTTGCCGTTCTTCTTCTCCGAAAGGTGGACCTCCACATGATGGGCAAATCACATTTTTCAGTGCCTCTCTGATTGCAAGGTTTTCGCATTGAATCTTATCGTTCTCTGACCGTAGAGTAGAGTTATCTGCTCGCTCATGTTGAGCCTGAAAAGTATAGACATGGAAGAATAACAAAAGGTCATGCATCATTTTTCATACAAAAACGTCAAAATGAGAAAATAAGAAAATTAAACCTTTGTTTGAGTCCTCTTGTTTTGGAACCAGAACTTTATCTGTTTGGATTCAAGCCCAAGATCCCTGCTCAACTGGCGCCGCTGGTTATCATCCGGATGCGGGCATTCC
The DNA here is from genome assembly GCA_028535165.1 of Quercus tomentella. NCBI lineage: Eukaryota > Viridiplantae > Streptophyta > Magnoliopsida > Fagales > Fagaceae > Quercus > Quercus tomentella. Next base: position 60,794,530 of record JAPQVY010000155.1, on the reverse strand, counting down.
TTGAAGAATCTACATCTCAGCAATAGAAAACCCCATTAGCCTTAGAGAGAGGCAAACAATCATATGAGACAATTTAATAGGCGTGATGTGTCCATATCAAGCTCTCGTCATGTGGATTTCTAAAGACTAACACCATAAGGACATGCCCCCATCATATCATTAATAGATGATATGGTTGTTGATTACTCATTGTTTTTAAAATTTTGTGAGAATATAAGTTATACGACGAAAATATAATTTAATAGTAAATTTGTCAAAATTTGTATCTAATAACGAAATATTAAATGATATAGTATTATTTAAAGTTACATTAATTGTAACTTAAACTCATATATATATATATTAGGTAGTACATTCAAAACGTATGGAGTCTTACATATGAATTAAATGAAAGCACAAAAATAATAAGAGAGGAGAGAAGATGGTAATTAACAAAAATAGGAGATAACTACCACATTACCTATAGGTAATAGGAAGACGATCTCTCATAAATACAATCTATAAAACAAAAATAATCCTTAAACAATGCCATTAAAGATCAAATTTTCTACTAAGTGAATATTTAAAAATAATTCTTATATTAAGAATGTTGTAATTCAACTGATCGACACATTTTCTTTGTTTTCCAACGGAAACCACCAGAATTCTAATCTCCCACCCAATATAAGGAAAAAAAAAAATCAATTCCTACAATAAGAACCGTAACTATCAATAGCCAATAGGTACACCGGCATCACCCTCCTTACAGGGATAGCCAAAACCCACATCAGAAAAGTGATCAAATCGGCAAAAAGAAAAAGGTCACTCGCTGATCAATCTAGATACAAAACTTGGATATGCTCTAGATCTAAATATGCATATGATGAACACACACACACACACAAAAGGTGACTTGTGGAATCATATCAATCAACGATAATTCTTACGCTTCAAGTTGCTGTATCTGGTGAGAGGTATGGCGATGGTAGGACCTCTTCCCCTTGCGAGCATTCGATTGTTCTTGCTCATCACCTGAGCCACCACCACCACTTCCTATCGGGAAATCCATTTTCAGTTTCAGGCACACTACACTAAGCGATAATACAACCTTAAAATACTGAATTCCTTTCTTTTTCTTTTTTTGAGAGAAATTGAATTCCTTTCTTAATTCTTGTGGTGTCTATGTCTGTAAACCTTGTATTTATATAACCTATTCATGACAGAATGGGAGTACATTGTACATGACATATATGGCCTCACACGGGTCAACTCCATATAAGGACAGTAAATTATCACCAAAAAAACCCTATCAAGAGAGCGAGGCTGGTGGGTCTAGTCTTGGATTTGTTGGGTTCAAATTTCAGTAACATTTTCTCGGTTTTAGACACAAATCTATGAACTCCACCCAAGTAACAGCTAAAAAGGTCAGCGAAAATCGTGGGAGTAGGATATGCTGTGAAAGAAAGCTACCAAGTATGGAAGATTTATTCTAAATTCCTAACCAAAAGAAAATGGCAACCTGCATGGTTTCCAATATTACATTCTTTTGTAAGGTATGCAGTAAACGTAACTGACAGTTCTCAAGGCTTCATTTCCTTTCTCGTTCACTAAGAAAGAATATGATAAGGATGACTATAACGAGCAAGTAGTTCTTTACCTTTTCATCAACACGTTAAGTTTCTTTTTGGTGCTCTAGTTTATTGAAGAAATTAACAACGTGCTTGAAGCTATTAATTAATGAGAAAAAGAAAAGAATTTGAATTATGTACATGTTTAATCTCAAATTCGTGAGGATAAAAATCCCTTTTACTTAGGAATTAAATAATAAAATTAAAAAAAGATACAAATATTTTAGTGAACGTCAGATGGAACGTTGGAGATGAATTTTTCATTTCCTTTAAGTAGTTATTAGTACAGATAAACTGTTTTACACAATTGTGTAATTTAAAAATTCACGAAAATCATGACTTGAAATAACAATTTCTAATGATTTTTAAGAATCTAATTAGTGATTTTCAAGAATCTAATAATGCCATATTAGTTTAATGACACCAAGACCACTTGGTGGGCCCCACTTGAGATGATCTTATCTGCTCGGTTGACCACATGGGGCCGATATTTCTCATACATCTTTAGTGGTATTAGGAAAATTTTGATAAGGACATTCTCTTTAATCGCAGGTGGAAATTGTCTCCTAGGCCTTTTTGACAATTTGACTTCAAAAGTTTGGAAAGTTTTTATTTTTGGATTATATCTCCTAAGTTTAGAGTACATTAACCAAAAACCCAAATTAATGAGGCTTGAAAATTTTTTAAACTGCATTAGTAGGACTTATTTATTTTATATTTTTATCAACTGCATTAGTAGGACTAGTTTATTGTGATAAGAGCAACAATACTGCATTACAGTGGCGTTTCTATTCTAGCACATCTAGCACCCGAGAGGGACGATGACGTATTTTGGTCTAGTGACTTAAGATGATTTCTAACTGATCGATGTCATGTCTTAGTATGTAACAGCTTTCAATCATTTTTGCATGAGTATCTTGCTTGCTGATTATAATAAAACTACATGTTAGGACAAAATTTAGTTATAAAATTAGTTGTAACCTAAGGTTACAACCTTACTTAATAAAATAAACATTACTACATATTTTGAAAATTTAATCGTTGAATTGCATGTTCTTTATGTTTTTAATACACACATCAAATTTTGCGTCAATCGAATATTTACTATATAATCTATAAATTTATATTTTATACATAATTTTAAACTACAAAAACTTGTAATTTAAACAATTTATTGATGATATAACTATAAGGGATTTACTAACGTGTGCCCTTAGAGCATATATTAGTAAACTATTTTAGGAAAATTTTTATGAAAAAATGAAAAAGTAATTCACTGTTTTGACAGTTTTTTTCAATTTCTCATAAAAACATTTTCAAAATAGATGGTTAATGTGTGCCAACCAGATCCTAACTATTATTCTTTAATTTTCTATAAATTTTGCAAGTATGAAGAATATAAAAAGAAAATGTAATCCATTGGTGGATTTATCAAAATTCACTTCTAATAACAACATATTGAGTAAGGTTGTATTAATTCTAAGGTTATAACCAATTTTATAACTAAATTTTGTCATTCTTATAAAACCACATGTTAATCATTTGTTTGTTAGGGAGTTTGTTAGAGTGGTCAATTTATTAGAACCCAACGGCTAATTATTTATTATCTTCTCTCCCTTGCCCCTCTCTATCTCTCTCTAAGCTCTGACGTGTGTCTTTAAAAATAAAGATCTTGTACATAACTGATTAGGTAGTAATTATTGTTTTATTTGCGCTTCATTCAATGAGAAATTTACTCCACTATTTTTTTTTTATATTATAAAATTAACCTAAAAACCCAAATTAATGAGGCTCAAAATTAAGTACTGTATTGCGGTGCCGTTTCTATTCTATCACATTAAGTACCCAAGAGGGACAATAGCGTATCATGGTCTAGAGACTTAGAGATGATTTCTAAATGATGTCATGTCTTAGTAACAACTTTCAATCATTTTCGCACGAGCTATCTTGCATGCTGATTATAATGAAGCCACATGTTAATGTTAATCATTTGTTGTTAAAGAGTTTGTTAGAGTGGTTAATTTATTGTTAGAGCCCAACGGCTAGTTAGTTATTATCTTCTCTCTCTCTCTCTCTCTCTCTCTCTCTCTCAGCTCTGTTGTGTGTCTGTGAAAGCAAAGATCTTGTACATAATTGATTAGATATTAATTACAATTTTAGTTGCACTTCATTCTCTCAGAAAATCTCTCCTCCTTTTTATTAAAGTTTGGATCATATTAGAGCTTTGATTCATGGATCCTATAGAGTTTGTTAGAGTGGTTAATTTATTGTCAGAGCCCAACGGTAGTTAGTTAATTATAATCCTCTCTCTCTCTCTCTCTCTCTCTCTCTCTAAAAGAATAGATCTTCTACATATTGATTAAGTAGTAATGACATTTTTCTTTACGGTTCTTTCACTGAGAAATTATCTCCACTTTTTCATAAAACTTTACATTATATTAGGGCTTTGATTAGTGGCTTCTCTTCTTGAAATGCTAGTACCAGCACACCATCATTAACCACTATTTCCCAAAACACCATAACTCCCTAATAATCACAACAACAATTATTGCTTCTCTCAAACATGTCAAATCTTATATCCATCAATCTCAATTAAAGTAACTACGTTGCATGGAAGAATCAAATTGTCACAATTCTTAATGCTTATTCATTAATGGATCACATTTATGGTTCAATTTCTTGTCCAAATCATATTGATGAGCATGAAAATCTAACAGCTGCTATGAATCCATATTATCAAACTTGGAGAATCAGAGATAAGGCTCCCCTCTCTTTGATAAATTCAACATTGACACCACAAGTTTTCTCTTTGGTTGTTGCAATTAACAATGCCCAAGAAGCTTGGAAAACTCTGTAATAGGGGTTCACTTTTACATCATGAGAAAAAAATTTCAATCTTATGCTAGAGTTGTAGAGTATTAAAATGTGTGTTTGGCACCATTTTTCTAAAATGGTGTTTTGAGAATAGAAGATACACATATGGTGTTTGGCATGAGGATGAATTTTTAAGAAAAAGTTAAACTTTGTGTGGGGTCCACTTTTTCAGAATAGGATAAAATACTATTTTGGTCCTTAAACTTTACTAAAAATTTGTTTTTTATTCCAAACTTTAAGAAGTTCATTTTTCATCCTTAAACTATTGAATAGTTCATATTTCGTACATAAACTATTGAAAATGTTTTATTTATGTCCTTAAACTTTACTAAAAGTTTGTTTTTCTTCCCTAAACTATTGAAAAAGTTCTTTTTTCATCATTATTTTTGTCCTTGTACTATTCAAAAAACTCTTTACAAAGTTTAGAGATGAAAAAAAAAAAAAAACTTTTCAAAGTTTAAGGACGAAAAACAAACTTTTAATAAAGTTTAAGGACCAAAATAATATTTTAACCTTTAGAATATTTACCATAATTCCACTAAGATATGTTTTTAGAGTTGTTAAAATATTTACCATAATATTTTAACACTATATTTTGAAAACCATATTCTAAAACTCATTCTAATCACATGATTTAAAAGTGGGACTCACCATTTTTTAGGTTTTAAAAAACAAAGCAAAATTTGTATTCAAGTTTTGATACCTAATAGAAACTTAGTAAATGGGAGAGAGAGATCCACTAGAGCAAAAATAAGAATACATAACATTGAACATAATAAAATAAAAAATTGAAATATATTGTTTTAATTGTTCTTTTGGAAGTTTTCTGAAAAGTTAATCATAAGTTCTTTAGTTAAATATTGGTCGGAATGTATGAGATATGAATATATAAAATATGGCAAATTACAACTTATCTATTCGTGGTTTGATCGAAATTTAAGTTGCTTACTTGTGATTTGAAATTTGACACTTTATCTACTTAAGGTTAGCTCAGTTAGAATTCTGTAACTCACATCTGTTAAAAATAAGGTTAAATATGTAATTTTGTTCCACTTTTATGTCTCTCTCTTCGTAAAACATAAAACACATACATAAACAAGACAAAACAAGATCAAAAGATAGGTGGGGTTTATACTTAAGTTGTCTGTTATTAAAATACTCCTTCTTGGTCATGTGGTTTCTTCCAGGGAGGATCTACTAATGCTACAGTAATCCAGTTGCATGGAGAGATAAAGCAACTCTTGAAAGAGGCGAGCTCCTTGTCACAGTGAGTGGTTCTAGAAGTTTATGAAAAGTCTTTTCTCCAACCTCATTGGCGAAATCCATCATATCAAAGTTTGTTGTCAATGCCACTGGCATTTAGAATTGTATTGTTATGATGTTTATAGCTTCTTATTTGATATGATTAGCTTCTGTTTAGTTTCATGTTTGTTTGATAAAATTGAGCGTATATTTGTTCCTTTTGGGTTATAGTGGTTTGAAATTGACAGTTTCAATGAGTATGTATTAAATATCAATACAATATGATTTGCTTCTTTGTTAATTGCAGGCCATCCACATTTGCACAAGCTGCGAAACTTAGGAGGTTAGCAGGTGGATGTTGAAATATAATCATTTGTTAGGAGGCATACAGCTTAGGTGCAAAAATAGCATCAAGTGCTGAGTTTTGATTGTTTATTATGTAGGAATTGACTTGCTGATTCGATCAAGCTTACTAGAGAGGATCTTATTTTCATTAGCAACTTTTGACTAAAGTATGACTTTATCTCCCCTTTGTTTTGGTGGGTTTTGTGTGCATTTATTTGTTTGTTTTTCAATTTGGAGTGGAAGGCTTGCAATGGACATATAGTGCTTGTAGAAAGATTCATCTCCAACATAAAGAAAAAAGTTCTTTTGGCTAGAGCTTTGACGAATGGAATGTGGGTGAGAAGAGATTATCATGGTTCTTAATTTTACAAAACCCTCCCTTTTTTTTATAATGTTTTAGTATTTTTTTTTGAGAAGAAAGAGACATAAAAGTTAGCAAAATCACATATTTAGTCCTATTTTTAAGAGAGGTGGGTTACATAACTCTAACTGCCTTAGATGGGTAAAGTGTCAAATTTTAAATTATAAGTAAGCAATTTAAATTTTGATCGTGGGTAAGTTGTAATTGGTCCTATAAAAAAAGGAAGGTAAATCATGCTTTAACAATGGGTACGGAATAATTTTTGAGCACTTTTTGACTTTTGTTCACTTTAGACTCTAGAAGATGCTATATTTTTCCTTGCATCATCATTATTAGGGATTTGAGACTTTTTCTATTTTGATAGATATGATAGAATTTCACTCTATGACATTTATTCTATGATATGGTTCTATAATGACTGGTAAAACATGGGGATCTACATCGGTGGTTTTTATTTTGCAATTCTCATCTTCCCAAATCTCTCTCTCTCTCTCTCTCTCTCTCTCTCTCATAATGGTTCTCGGTTGGAGCCCATTGCCATCGAAAAGTGATGCCAAAGGTCCCCAGATTGCACTGCCAGGTTATTGACTAAAAATGGAAAAAGATACCTCTTCTCTTATCGTCTTTGAGATTAAATTATGAAGAGAATGCATTCAATTTGGGCTTGGTGCAAACCCCTCATTTTATACTCTCCAATAACAATATGCAATCAACATTTTAGTAAACAACGAAATAGACCTACCACATACAATCACCACTTCTTAAAACCCAATTTCATAAATAAATTAATTAAAAGAAAGAAACCTACATGATGAAAAATTTTAGTTCCCACAAGACTAAAGAACCAAGAGTTTCCAATCTCCAACCACCTTAGAAATCGCCAGCATTTCTTTTTACGGCAACCTCAACAGTCTCTAGCAATTCCTCACTGCCTCTTCCTCTTCCTTGTCAGACTACCTGAGCACTGCACTCTGCCACTGAGTCTGTAGGCAACTTGGATGAGTCACCACCTTTCCTCTCCAACTTGGACTATGTCGTTGAGTCTGATTTTGAGTTCTCCTTCACCTTCATCTCAAATGATCGGATAACTTACTCCCTATAGATTTGTTTTTTCCTTTGCATTCACTCTCTTCATCTCCAAAAAAAAAAAAATAAAAAAAAATAAAATCTTAGGATGTTAAGGTCATTGCGTTGGAGGTCTTTGGTGGTTGTTGTGGGAGGTGAAATTTTTTAATTTATGATATTGGGTTTTAAAAAGTAGTGATTGTGTGTGGTGATTCTATTTCATTGTTTAGTGAAATGCTGATGTGTCATGTTACTATTGGAGGGTGTAAAAAATGGGTGTTTGTACTAGGTCTGGATTGAATGTATTCTTAATTATGGATAAGTCTTTCAATGTTTTTTATTTGAGTGAATAGTGATTGAGCTTGTGGGATTATATTTTAATTTACTTATTATTTGTCTACAGGTACATGTTCTATTTGTATATGGTAAAAGTTGTTAGGTCTATGTTTTAATGTTGTCAAATGGGCTAAATTGTGTGTTTAGTTGTGAGTTTTGACGTGTCTTAAAATGGTAATTGAAGATTAAGGTGCGGTTTGGATTCACGTTTTGCGCGTTCACGTTTTGTGTTTTCCTTTTTTTTTTTATTTTTTATTTATTTTTTTATTTTTAGCCACAGTTGTTGACTTTTCTTCAATGTACAGTGCAAATTTCAGCAACACAAGTGGGTCCCGTGCACTGTTCACGAGACCCACAAATTTCACTTTTTAGTAACTTTTTCATTAAAAATGGGTCTCATGGCACTATTCACATATTTAAAAATTATTTTGCTACGGTGTTTTCAATTTTCAGTTTTCAGCAAAATAAACTGTATTCAAACGGACCCTAAGTTGAAGACATAAAGGCTACTTAAGAACAACTCAAGAAAATTGAAATTTCAATGACCTCGACTTCATGCCTAACTCCACCTTGATTGCACTCGACTCTAGCCTCGATTTGACCCGATCAATCGAAGCTCGAAAGTGAAGTTTTTATTTCCTCTTACTCCAGTGAATTAGCAAAAATAAAAAATGCAAAAAGTCCAATAACTAGTTCGTTTCAAGCCTAATTTGAGCTCTACTTGTTGGGATATAAAAGGGACATTATAAGTCAAGCCTAGAGATGATCTTAAAAAGCTCTATTTGTGAGAATAGGGTTGTGTTAAGTTTTTCTTAAATTCATCGTATCGAAAAGTTTCAATCAAATTTGAAGATTAGTTGATGAAAAAGCTGAAGCTATAGCTCCAACCGCAAACTTGCTATTGTGAAGAAAACATTCAAGAGGTTCTTGATTCAATTAGAAGTTTTAGTTGTGATCATGAGTGCGTCATCCATGGAGGCACTTCATATAGTTAAGAAGTCCAGAGATTCTAATGTAGTGAAAAGTTTTCTCTATAAGCTTTCTATGGGTAGTAGAGTGTAGGAAAATGTTTTTCCTAAAATTGTAAAAATTTCCCTTGCTATAGTAGATTTGTTTCACTGGAATGTTTTAATTTTCTCCGGTAGTTTTTATTTTGGGACAGTTTCCATTGGAAAGGTTCCCCCAGTGGTTTTATTTTCCCTTCTCTCAAATCTTGTTAGGGGGGCTTGTTGTACTGGACAATTCGATGGTGGCTGGTTCCCATCTTGTATCCTTATCTTTATTTATACATGTGGCATTTTCTATCCCAAAAAAAGAAAAGATTAATGCATATATGCCTGCCATCGTTTCATTGAGGAATTTACCTGAACTAATGTGCAATGAATTAATAAGACTAGTGGCAAGGAATAAGTTTATTTTTACAATAAATGCATTTATTGTAAAATCTGATGCGTAAAAGCTAAGTTCATAAACCCAAAATCTCCAAAATTCTTGCACATTTTGGTATGAAATCTGCCCACCAAATGTCCTAGCAACTTGTTAAAAATACATTCTTTTATTTATTGTCTTTTCGATCCTGTTCCTGCATCAAAATCCCAAGTAGGCCCTCAGAAGAACGCATCAAACTGGAAGAACCACTTCGTTTCCGGTCTTTGAAAGAAGAATCCTCCCATCTAGCTCAATTAGCCCTCTTTCTCAGTGTAAGCCATGATCACTGGTACGGGGCTTTACAATATATTTGCGGCCATTGTGCCCTTATATTTTGCTATGCTATTAGGTTTTGCCTCGGTTAAGTGGTGGAAAATATTCACACCGGAGCAGTGCACAGGCATCAACCGCGTTGTGGCGTTGTTTGCGGTTCCATTACTTTGTTTCCACATTGTTGCCACCAACGACCCTTATATCATGAACTTTCGGTTCATCGCTGGAGACTCTCTTCAAAAAGTGGTCATTCTTGTAGCTCTCTTTCTATGGCAAGCTTTGAGCAAAAAGGGCAGCATTGAATGGACCATCACCATGTTCTCACTCTCCACCCTCCCTAACAATCTCTTCATAGGAATACCTCTCATGACAGCCATGTACGGAGAGATCTCTAGAAGTCTTATGGTCCAGGTTGTGGTTCTTCAGGCTCTTGTTTGGTGTAATATCTCGCTCTGCTTGTGTGAGATCAGAGCTGCAAAGGTCCTCATTGCTGAGCAGTTTCCTGAGACTGCAAGTTCCATCGCCTCCTTCAAGGTTGAGTCCGACCTTATTTCGCTCAGTGGTCAAGACCCAATAGAGGCGGAGACTGAGATCAGTGACGACGGAAAGCTTCACGTGGTTTTGAGACGATCTTCGATTAATAGGTCCGTTGGAATGTATTCCCGTTCCAGCGTGGGTTCCCTTACCCAAAGACCGCAAGCATCAAACCCAGTCAATAGTGTAGAGATTTACTCAGTACAATCTACTCCACAAGAACCCTACCGTTCAATTTCAAGAACTTCAAGCTTTAGCCAAACAGATGGGAATTTTCTGCACCCTATGTTTGGATACATGGAGTCAAGTCCAAAACATGGTTATTACACAAGGACCCGTGATCGATTTTCACCTTACGCATCACCAGATCATCTGATGCTTTTAGGGTCTACGCCTAGCAGTAATTATCGAAAGATGAAACATAGTTTCAGTGTTGGTGGTGGTATTGGTGGTGGTGAAGTTCCTAATAACAAGCAGGGGCTTCACATGTTTGTTTGGAGCACTAGCTCTTCACCAGTTTCTGATGTGCATAACAATGGCAGACATGCTTTCAGCACTACTAGTACTGCTCTTAAACATGATTCCACTACGCCAGGAGGTGAACTACCTTTTCTTTGTGATTTTTGTGAAATTAATATTGCTTTCGGACATTGATTATATCAAATGATCAAAGTTCTTTACTTCATGATCACATATCAAAGAGGAGTTTATCATCGATAATCAATTGAAACCTTTGAGGTATATTTATGAGCTATCTGCAGGGAAAATCACCAGGGATAGGGAGCTTGATCTAGAGGAAGAGGCTAACTTCAAGGCAAGTAGGTTTCACAGGAAAAAACTTCAGATGCCGCCCACAAGTGTCATAACTAGGCTTGTATTCATCATGGTTTGGAGGAAGCTTATAAGAAACCCTAGTACCTACGGAAGTGTTTTGGGTCTTATATGGTCCTTAATAGCATTCAGGTACTTAAGAAAATTTCAAAGTAATGATTATCACATACTGATTATTGCATACTTATTCTATACACACTGCCATAAATTAATACTATTAGATAATTTAGATTTATAGTTGTTCTTACAGGTTTATGAAATTCTTTGGGGTTTATTTTGCGCATTTTTCATTTTTTAAATAACCTATGACAACAAATACTTCATTGCAAAAAATATATATATCTCTTTCCACTTCCAAATTCTTATATTTGTTCCACAGAATTATAGTTTTCGGTTTTGATTTAGGCAATAGGCACCATATATTACAGCTCGATAATAAATATAGCTTTTTTTTTTTTTTTTTCAAAAAGAAAAAAAAAAAATAGCTTTGTTTTAGAGAAATAATTCATTTATTGCAAATCATTGCCATTTACAAGTAGCATGGTTAATTTTTTTTTTTTTTTAAAATGTTAAATCATATGACCAAAGTCTAACATCAGCATTTTCTCAAAAAAAGAAAAAGTCTAACATCAACGGTTCTCAAAAAAAAGGAAAAAAAAAAAAGACTAACATCAACGACAGATTTTTCGTCAAAACAGAAGGCTATAAAAAAAAAAGTTAAAATAATTTAAAATAAATATTGAAATTTCCTTTAAAATTTAAAATTTTTTAGTAATAAAAATATAATTCAAATAATAATTTAAACTTATTGGAATTTTAGTAATAGAGTTTCATCCATAACAAAATTAATTAGCCTATCAGTTTTAGATTGGCCTGTTGTTTAATTTGGATGTAAAATTATATGTAAACTAAAGAAGGATTTTCTATAATGTTATTGAAAATTTACAATAAAAAGATAGCATTTCAAGTTACATGGTAAAAGCAAGTAGGATTTTATCAAAAGAAAAATAATATTGCATAAACTTTTGCTAATTGAGTTTTAACAGGAGTACTTTAATAATAAATCTCCTTTGATTTTTTATATTATAAGGAAAGATAATATGAAAAAGAAAAAAGTTATAAACAAGCACTAAAAAAAACATGTTTTTAAGCCGCGTTTTTTAGTGATACACTTGGGGACAAACATAGCTTATAAAATCCAACTTTTATTACAATATATGATTAAATTTCTTAACTCTCTTGCATTTTTAGGTGTCACATTAAATTGCCAACAATTATAGATGGATCCATAACAATGATATCGAGCGCAGGCCTAGGAATGGCTCAATTCAGTATAGGTACCCTTTTGCAACTAATGCTTCACATTGCATATTGTTTCCTTTTTTCCTTTTTTCTTTTTTCTTCTTCTTTTTCTTTTTTCCTTCCTTTTTTTTTCCTTACTTTATTTTATTTTACAATTAAAAAAAGAAAAAGAAATGTCCAAACTTAAACTTTACACCATATTTTTTATTAGGTCTTAGATTTATAATTTTGTCAATTAATAAAGTCTTAAATTTATTATGAAATTATTTCAATTTGAAGTTTTTGTCAATATTTGTTATTCATTTTCGTTATTATGGGCAATAATAAAGCAAAGAAAAGCAGGAAATTATTAATTAAAATTTACATTTCACTTAATTAAAACTTATTCATAAATCAATTTCCTAGCTATTGAAAGAGAGGGTAGAAAGAGAAAACCTCATTTGGTGCCCATTTGGTTGAGGTGATTTGGGGAAGGATGGAAAATGGGAGAGAAAAATATATAGGGGAGAAAATGGTAGTTTTGGTTGTTTGGTTGGAAGGGAAAATTGATGATTTTGGCGGGGCTGAGTGTTTTTTCTCTTAACTCACTAAAAATCAATCTCCCAATTTGGGGAAAAAATAGAGGAGGAAATGGGGTAGATGGGAAATGACTCATTTACCTCTTTTTGTGTTTGTTTGTTTGGGTTTTTTTTTTTTTTTTTTTTTTAATTACTTTTTATAAGCTATTAAAAATTTTGATTTATATAACAGGAGTATAAGAGTAAATTTATACAAACTACATTTTCTTATGTCTCATTTTTCTTCTCAACCAAACAAGGAGTCTTCCTTCCCTCAACTTTTCCACGCTCCCAAATAAACACACATGAGGAGAAACTAATTATTTTTTATCCCCCACTTTTTTTTCCTCAGACTATTTCTATCCCCCACTTTTTTATCCCCTAACCAAATTCTTAGTTAGAGTAAGAAAGTGATTTCCAGGGTTTTCCTTTTTGTTTTCCTGCTTCATTAATCATTAATGCCCTCAATAAAGAATGTGCTTATGGGATTCAAATTTAAATAGTTTCATAAATTTGTAACTTTAATCGACAAAGATAAGATCTAATCTAAGCCTAAGGTATAAAATCTAAACCTTTTTATGTCAATTCCTTTCTTTTTTTCAAGTAATGAACCAATTATATATTAATTTCTTTACCAGGTCTATTCATGGCATTACAGCCAAAGTTCATTGCTAGTGGAAAACCCATGGCAGCGTTTACAATGGTTGTTAGGTTCTTGATCGGCCCTGGAGTAACTGCGGCAACCTCTTTAGCTATTGGTCTTCGTGGAGTTCTTTTGCAAATTGTAATTGTTCAGGTACACCAACTAAAATTGAAAGGATTCTAAAAAAAAAAAACAACTAAAAAACTAAAATTGAAAGTGCGCATTCTCTGATATCGATATTAATTAATTAATTCAGTTAATATATGAACAAATAAACTCCGCAAAACCTTGACATTAATTAAACCTTCCATTCCACAATATTTCATTTAATTCTTTTAAAATTATGCTGTAGCATTGTTTATATCCAAAACTATGTTTAGACTTCTTTAGTTCATAACATTACTTCCCAAATGGAGGGATGTTTGAGCACTCGCATTAGTGCTTGTATAATAAAAAATAATATTGCACTTTAGCCAACCCAAGCCCAAAAATCACCCACTTCAAACCATACAAAGTTGTATAAAAATATATGATTGCTATATTAACCATGTAGATATATGGTACTATAGTTTTTTATTCTTTCTTTATGTATTTTGAGAATAAAGGAAAATAGTAGATAATGATTTTTTTTTTTGGGTGAGAGAAAGATAATGGTTGTTGTGTATGAAGAAAGAAAAACAATTAAAAAAATAGAAAAAAATTGATATTTTAAAATTAGATAATCTTAATATGAGATGTTTTAAAAAGTGAGTATGTAAAATAAATAAATAAAGTAAATTCTTATACTAAAATAGACAAAAATATTTGTATAAGCTAATGCGAATACTGATATGCAAGCTCTTTAAGAGAAACTCTTGAAAATACCGGATGTGTTATAGTTACATAAACAACTCTAAGAATAACAAACTTGCTATTTTCAACCTTTACCTCTTGTCACAGGCTGCTCTTCCCTTAGCAACTCTTCCCTTTGTGTATGCTAAGGAGTACGATGTTCATCCAGACATAATTAGCACTGCGTAAGTTTTTTTTTGGATTTTTCTTAGTTAAGATTTAGAAGAAAATCTTATATAAGAAAATATGTGGGTATAGAGTAATGAATTAGAATGATAATAATAACCATAAGTTAATCCTGGTGTTACAATTTTTGCAGGGTTATTTTTGGATTGATCCTTGCCGTGCCCGTTACAATTATTTACTATGTACTTCTTGGGCTTTGAGTTCTGGTTAAATGTAAATCCAAGTTAGGCTGAGGAGGATGGACAACATCTGATTTGATTTCTCATTGTTGGACTCTACGTATTTGATTACTTTTGCTATCTTACCCAGTTATATGAATCAAAAAGTCTGTTACTACACAAATTTTCACTGACTTTTTCACATAATTCTTTTCCTTTTGTTTTGTGGTGAATACGACTAAGAGGGTAAGTGAAATTTTCTATGACTATTTTGGTGTTTGTAGAATTACTAGGTAGAAAGTAGTCATTGGCAAAGTTAAGATTTTTCTCAGTGAGGTGAACTCTAACTAAATATATAAAAGAAATATATATATATATATATATATATATATATACACATCGAATTAATATTAGTTTTTATTCATATTTCAAATCAATTATTCATTATAATTTTCCTGGATAGCTTATGTTTTCTTGAATGTGTTGTATGATAAGCCTTAACACTTTTTAATAATATAAATTCATTTTTAGGGGGTAACCTAATATGGAAAATGAATTTTGAATCGAAAGTGTTGAGACTTCAATAATACTTCCAAGGGTAAGATTGATAATAACTTGGTCTTGGTGAGTTCAAAGTCAAATCCAGAGGGAAATGTATTGATTGAAGATCTAAAAGAAAAAATAAATTAAAACTATACAAATTAATTGAAGATATATTATGATTTATTTAAGAAAAACAAATCAAATTGAGGAAAAAGAAAATATCATAAAAAATAAAGGTATTAGGATTACACAACATGCATGTCAAATAGTAATTTTAACAATTATGTTTTATAATTTAGTCAAATGATTTAACAATAAGATCACACAAGGATTAATGTACCTTGTAGCTCAACTATTTTCCAACAAAAACGTTCAAGATTCAAGTCCACACTTTCCCAACTATCAAATAATATAATTGCTATTAATTGGAAGGGTTTGGTTAACGGGTGCCTTTATTACATATGTTTATGGACTATTTTAGGAAAGTTTTGATACCATTTCTATGAAAAATATAAAAAGAGGTCAAAAAAATTAATTACTTTTTTATTTTTCCATAAAATATTTTTAAAAATATTTCCTAAACCAATACCTTCATGGCATCCACCATTCAAGTATAAAAACATAGTTTTTTATGATATGACATACAAAATGTACTATGCATATCAAATATTAAAAAAGTATTGTATTGATTATGGTCTTTAATTGTAAGATATATAAATGTGTATCGTATGAATCATATGCATTGAATGATACATAGATATATGTATTTAAATTGGACTTTTTTCTTAAAATTTGTGTTTTAAATTAAGTTGAACAAGTTGTTGGACTTGTTTAACAAAAAAATATTTGGTGACTTGATTGAGCCCAATAAAATAACATGTACATGAGGTCTTTCTTATTTCCTTCTCTCTCATACAAACTTTTGACCACACTTAACTTTCACACTTATGAATTTTTTTTATATTATGAACAAAGTATTAAATGATAATATGATTATCAAAAAAAAAAAAATTATTAAATGATAATATAATTAAAATTTTGTTCTTAATAATATAAGTCCAAGAAACTTGAATGCCATAAAGAAATATAAAATACAAAAAGTGATAATAAACTTTGGAGATGACTAAGAAAATTGATTAGAAGAAAATGTCAATGATGATATGATTTTTTTCAAATGGCATCAATAATTATAACATTAACTTGGACTAAAGATGAAGTTGATTAGGAAAGATGTAAATATAATGAGAAAGACAATATTATTTTATCTTAAATGTTATGTATCGTCACTTTTGAGTTTGACAAATTTGACCATGGATCGTATAAATATATTTAAAATTGATTTATTTAGTTAACTTTGTTAAATATTTTGTACAATTTTTTTTTTTTTTTTTTTTGTTGAGAATTGTACAATTGATAACTTAATTAGTCATTAGTTGAATATGTTTAAAACATATAATAAATATGCATTTTATATTTACATATGTATAATTTTTTATAATTTATAGGAGAAATTGCACTTTACCCACCTGTGGTTTGGCCCGTTTTAACAATGCTCACCCGTGGTTTAAAAGTTGTCACTTAACTCACCTGAGGTGGCCTCCTTAGACCCCTGTTACCCACCTCTGCCCTTTCTGTTAAAAAATCTCTTTTACTATATAAGCCAAAATTAGAACCCTAAAAGAAAGAACAAGCTCTCTCCCTCTCTCTACCTTAGAATTCCTAAAAATCCCCAAACCCATAATCCCTTTCTCTCTTCACTTAGATTGCCAAAGTGAAATCTGACACTTGCAAGCAAGAAGGTGTATTGAAGCTTGGGTTTTCCTCTATAGCAACTTTAGCCCAATCTCCTTCACACTCTCCATCAAAGTTGCCAACACAAGCACCTGCTCCTAAAGCTTCAACGCCATTGCCTACAGTTAGAAAGACTCCAGTGCCTGCTCCATCTCCGGCAGTGGTGAATTCTCCACCATCTCCTCCTCCAGCTTCTTCTGAGGCTCCGGTGAGTCCTCCATCTTCGATTAGTACTCCACCTGCTGAAGCTCCTATACCGGCTCAAAGTGGCACCGTTTTGAACAGATTTGGGTTCGCTGCTGGATCTGTGGCTATAGCAGTATTGACCCATTAACCCACAAATCCATTAAACCCAAAAAATTTGAACCTAGCAATTTGAACAGATTGCTGGGGTTTTTTTTTTTTGTAGATTTTTTTTTTACTTGCAAATCTGGGTTTTTTTTAGAGAACCCAGCAAAAGAAAGAGAGTTAGAGTTTTATTTTGTGATTGTTCTATGAAGAATTAAGTAGTGAATTTGAACAGATTGCTGGGTTTTTTTTTACTTGCAAATCTGGGTTTTTTTTAGAGAACCTAGCAAAAGAAAGAGGGTTAGAGTTTTATTTTGTGATTGTTCTATGAAGAATTAAGTAGTGAATTTGAACAGATTGCTGGGTTTTTTTTTTTTGCAATTTTTTTTTTTACTTGCAAATCTGGGTTTTTTTTAGAGAATCCAGCAAAAGAAAGAGGGTTAGAGTTTTATTTTGTAATTGTTCTATGAAGAATTAAGTAGTCAATTTTTGGATTTAGCAGTGGAAGGCTAGTGAATCTGTGGGTGCATGTTCACATGGATTTGTGGCTTTGTTTGTGACTGTAGGTGTATTGGTTTTCTTTTATGTTTTATGTGAAGAAGAAGAAGAAGGAGAGAAAAGAGGAGAGAGACATAAAATATAATGAAAAAGACACATTTACCCCTATTTTTAATGGTGAAAAGGGAGAGGTGAGTAACGGGGTCTAACGGAGGTCACCTTAGGTGGGTTAAGTGATAACTTTTAAATCATGGGTGGACACTGTTAAAACGGGCCAAACCACAGGTGGGTAAAATGCAATTTCCCCTAATTTATATTAAGTGTTTGTATATGTTACAATAACAATATGATAGAATATCATATACAATACAATATTTTCTCAAAAATATATATATAATAAAATAAAATAACGATTTACGTTTGACAAACTATATATGAAAATACTAACTAGTAAATACTATTATTATGTCCTCCATTGTCATTATTGCCCACATTTAAAAGCACTTCATCATTTTGATTGCCAAATGAATGCAACAACTACAAAATATTTTTAAATTGTAATTTGTCAATTCATCAAAAAATTGTATGCCAAATGTTATATATGCTAATACTCTTTTCAGTTTAAGGTATTTATAGCAAGAGCTTTAGATTTTAAGGTCTAATTTCTATAATAAAACTAAACGGACCACATTTTTTTCCCAGCTCAAATACTGTGAAGTATTTAGTGTTTGGCGTACTTATTCACTCATATTGGTATTTGTTAACTAATTATAACAAACATTGATTTTTATCTTAAGTATTAGAGAGGTAGAGAAAAATATATTCTCTAGATCTGCTCGGTTGGCCACATGGGGCCTATATTTCTCATACATCTTTAGTGGTATTAGGAAAATTTTGATAAGGACATTCTCTTTAATCGCAGGTGGAATGTTTTATTTTTGGATTATATCTCCTAAGTTTAGAGTACATTAACCAAAAACCCAAATTAATGAGGCTTGAAAATTTTATAAACTGCATTAGTAGGACTAGTTTATCGTGATAAGAGCAACAATACTGCATTACAGTGGCGTTTCTATTCTAGCACATCTAGCACCCGAGAGGGATGATGACGTATTTTGGTCTAGAGACTTAAGATGATTTCTAAATGATGTCATGTCTTAGTATGTAACAGCTTTCAATCATTTTTGCATGAGTATCTTGCATGCTGATTATAATAAAACTACATGTTAGGACAAAGTTTAGTTATAAAATTAGTTGTAACCTAATGTTATAACCTTACTCAATAAAATAAACATTACTACATATTTTGAAAATCTAATCGTTGAATTGCATGTTCTTTATGCTCTTAATACACGGAGAAAATGGGCAAATGCCCCTTTCAAAAAAAAAAAAATCTAGCATTTTGCCCTATTTTCCAAACTAATTAGGGAAATGCCCCTCTTTTGAAACTCGATTTTCTCAAAATCGAGTTATAAAAAAAAAAAAATTATGGAGCCCTATAGTGGCGTTTTAAGGAGCCTATAGTGACGTTTTAAGGACCTATAGTGGCGTTTTGTAATCCGATCTCCATGAAGTCGAGTTACATGCAATTTTTTTTCTTTTTTTTACCTATAACTCGACTTCATGGAAATCGGATTACAAAACGCCACTATAAGTCCTTAAAAACGTCACTATAGGGCTTAACTCGATTTTGAGAAAATCGAGTTTCAAAAGAGGGGCATTTCCCTAATTAATTTGGGAAAGAGGGCAAAATGCTGGATTGTTTTTTTGAAAGGGGCAAAAGCCAATTTTTTCCCTTAATACACATATCAAATTTTGTATCAATTGGATATTATTTACTATATGATCTATAAGTTTATATATTATGTATAATTTTAAATTACAAAAGTTTGCATATTGAGTAAGGTTGTAGGTTAAGGTTACAACCAATTTTATAACTAAACTTTGCCCTTCTAATAAAATCACATGTTAATCATTTGTTTGTTAGGGAGTTTGTTAGAGTGGTCAATTTATTATTAGAGCCCAACGGCTAATTATTTATTATCTTCTCTCCCTTGCCCCTCTCTCTCTAAGCTTTGATGTGTGTCTTTAAAAATAAAGATCTTGTACATAATTGATTATGTAGTAATTATTGTTTTATTTGCACTTCATTCAATGAGAAATTTACTCCACTATTTTTTTTTTTTTATAATATAAAATTAACCTAGAAACCCAAATTAATGAGGCTCAAAATTAAGTACCGTATTGCGGTGCCGTTTATATTCTATCACATTAAGTACTGTTGAGGGCCATTTGTGAGAATTCAGGTAGAAAGAAGAAAAGCCCAATAACAAGGGCAGCAAAGAATTGGCAAACTTATAGCAAAAACCATTAAGGCCCAAGCGGCAGGAATAATGGATCACAGGCCCATGAAATAAACAAATGGGTCTCGAAGAGGCAAGTGGGCTTAAAGAAGTCCGAAAAGAGAGAAATAGCATCCCATGGGCAGTGTATGATGTAGAAAAGTGAGAAAGGACCGCTGCAGGCCCAAAGTAATGCAAACTAAGAAAGTAAGGGGTTTATGGCAGGCCCATGAACCCCAAGGATGAGAATAAGGTTATTGGGTCGGGGAAACCCAATAAAGTTAGTAAATGCCCATGGGAATGCAGAAATTAGCAAAAGGGCCAAGGAAGTCCAAAGAAAGCAAATGGGCCAAGGATGCCCTAGAGAAAGACAAAAGGGACACAGGAGCCCATAAGTAAGAAAAACCAGTGGCCATACCAAGCCACTGGGAGAAAGAGTAAACGGCTGGCCTAAAGAGGCCTAGTAGGATTAAATCATTATAGCAGGAATAACGGAACAATATGGCAGGAAATGAGGGAAATCATGAAGTGGGCCAAGGAAATATAAGGTCCATCATCAAATAAGGCTTAGCTCCTGAGAGGAGCGGGAAATTAAAAAACAACCCACATAAAGGGTCAAGGAAAACGGACGGCAGGCAAGCCTCCAGACCACGACAGACAAATGGGCAGCATGTAGATTTTGGACACATATGGAAGGAAGGCACGCGCAAGGCCCAGGCACCACCAGCCTGTACCCAGCCAATACAGAGCATGGTGAGGTCGGGGGTTAGAGATTCAAAGGGTATGGTTTGGTGGTGGGGAGAGGGGAAAAATCTATTTTGGAGGTTCCGGCTTAGGCTCTTTCGGGGAGGTGTCCTGCTGGGATGACTTACTACCCAAAAAAGGCAAGCTGAGTTGGAACCACTAAGTGCATGCCATGAGGGATAGGGAGAGAGAAAGAACCCAGACCGTAGCAGGAAAGGGTGCCACGGCAGATAAGCAAACAAAATACTCTTCCTTGTTTGGTGATGGGAGGGCGGCACACAGAGGAACCAGTGGTGGTCGGCTAGTACACCCAGACCAGACAAAAGAGGTTAAGGGCTAAAACAGTAAAATCCGATCACGGCAGGCACTATAAAAAGGATCTTGCCGTGAACAAAAAAGGGGAGAGCAAAAAAAGAGAAACAATGGGAACCATACCTAAGAAATAGGAATTTGGGGAAAAAATTAAGAAATAGAGAAAGAAATGAGTGGGAAAGAAGAAAGAAAACAATCAGAAAGAAAGACAAAGTGAGAATTAGAACGGCAGGCATGCACCAGTAGATTGATTTCCTCTCTCCCTCATGAAATCCTGCTCTCTGTGAGAACCTCAAGGAGCCTCTGTGCAAAAAACCACTCTGGTCCGTTTCCCTCAGGGCAGTTAATCTCCACGGCAGGACTTTTCCTGAGAGATTGATTGCGTTGAGAAGGAACGTTCTTTCCTCTCTGGCTTTGCTCCTGCGAACCGGATTTTAGTTGATTTTCCTAACATTTTGATTAACCCATACATATTAACATTTGTTAACTTCTGTTCTATTCTTTCCTTTCCGTAAAAATGATTAATATTGCTGCTGTAATTGTGTTCAAGGGCTGTTTGGTCATTTCCCATTAAGTGGTCAGATATTTTGTTTATTTTATTATTATTATGTCTGTCTGCCACAACTTGCCTGAAACAGTTCTGCCTGCCGTAAGCACGTTCCTGGCAGACCTGGCCTAGTTTACGCACAAGTCGGACCAACTTGAGTTGCAGCTGGACCGGTCCCAACTCCCTTATCCAGAAAACTTGGGCCTAGTGCCGCAGGAAGCAGCCCAACACCACTAGCACAGCCCACCACCTTACAAGTACCCAAGAGGGACAACAGCGTATCATGGTCTAGAGACTTAGAGATGATTTCTAAATGATGTCATGTCTTAGTAACAACTTTCAATCATTTTGGCACGAGCTATCTTGCATGCTGATTATAATGAAGCCACATGTTAATGTTAATCATTTGTTGTTAAAGAGTTTGTTAGAGTGGTTAATTTATTGTTAGAGCCCAACGGCTAGTTAGTTATTATCTTCTCTCTCCTCTCTCTCTCTCTCACTAAGCTTTGTTGTGTGTCTATGAAAGCAAAGATCTTGTACATAATTGATTAGATATTAATTACAATTTTAGTTGCACTTCATTCACTAAGAAATTCTCTCCACCTTTTTATTAAAGTTTGGATCATATTAGAGCTTTGATTCATGGATCCTATAGAGTTTGTTAGAGTGGTTAATTTATTGTCAGAGCCCAACGGTAGTTAGTTAATTACAATCCTCTCTCTCTCTCTAAAAGAATAGATCTTCTACATATTGATTGAGTAGTAATGACATTTTTCTTTACAGTTCTTTCACTGAGAAATTATCTCCACTTTTTCATAAAATTTTACATTATATTAGGGCTTTGATTAGTGGCTCCTCTTCTTGAAATGCTAGTACCACCACACCATCATTAACCACTATTTCCCAAAACACCATAACTCCCTAATAATCACAACAACAATTATTGCTTCTCTCAAACATGTCAAATCTTATATCCATCAATCTCAATTAAAGTAACTACGTTGCATGGAAGAATCAAATTGTCACAATTCTTAATGCTTATTCATTAATGGATCACATTTATGGTTCAATTTCTTGTCCAAATCATATTGATGAGCATGAAAATCTAACAGCTGCTATAAATCCATATTATCAAACATGGAGAATCAGAGATAAGGCTCCCCTCTCTTTGATAAATTCAACATTGACACCACAAGTTTTCTCTTTGGTTGTTGCAATTAACAATGCCCAAGAAGCTTAAAACACATTGTAATAGGGGTTCACTTTTACATCATGAGAAAAAAATTTCAATCTTATGCTAGAGTTGTAGAGTATTAAAATGTGTGTTTGGCACCATTTTTCTAAAACAGTGTTTTGAGAATAGAAAATACATATATGGTGTTTGGCATGAGGATGAATTTTTAAGAAAAAGTTAAACTTTGTGTGGGGTCCACTTTTTCAGAATATGGTAAAATACTATTTTGGTCCCTAAATTTTACTAAAAGTTTTTTTTTTCATCCCTAAACTTCAAGAAGTTCATTTTTCGTACTTAATCTATTGAAAAGTTCATATTTCGTCCATAAACTACTAAAAATGTTTTATTTATGTCCTTAAACTTTACTAAAAGTTTTTTTTTACATCCTTAAACTATTGAAAAAAAATTCTTTTTTCATCCTTATTTTTGTCCTTGTTGATGCCCACTTTTGACAAAAGGGTCCAATGGTAGAAGAAGCCCAACAATATGAAAAAGATGAGGAGAGAATATAGTAAAGCAAAGACTAGCAGGCTAGAATGGTAGGAATAATGGTCAACAGGTCCATAAAAATAATAAGTGGCCAAGAAGAAGCAAATGGGTCGAGGAAAGCCCAAGGAATGAAGATAGTAAACCCATGGTAATAGTAGGAGGTAGAAAAGAAGTAAATGGGCCGGGGAAGCCCAAGAAATGAATTAGAAAATTCATAGGGTAGGCATGAAGGCCAATAAGCCTGAAAGGTAATAAGAGGTAAGGATGTGGTAATTGGGCCGAGGAAGCCTAAAGAATTTAGCAAAAAACCCATGGGAGTGAAAGAGGAATGAAATGGGCTGAGGAAGCCCAAGGGACGGAATAAGCTGGCCCAGCAGGAATGCTGACCAGTAAAGCCCAAAAGAAGAAAGAATGTAAGAAATTAACAAGCAGGAGTTTTAGCCTGTATAGCCAGAGGTAACAACAAAGTAAAAGGATAAGTGATATCATTGCAGGAGCAATGTAGTGACATGGCAGGAGCACCAGCTAGCCCATGAGCACAGGGAAGAATGGAACATGGGCCAAGCAAGGGGGGGAGAGCCTGTACCCAAGCAATGCCCAGTCCAAGGAGGAGATGGGATGCAGAGAACGAAAGCCCAAAGGCCTATATGTCTTTCACGTTGCAAGAGTTAAACAGATACTAAAATGTACAACAGAATTAGATAAACCCAGAGGCAATGGCAAACGCGTGAAGGCCAAAAAAGCAATGGACTTAGACGGAAGTGGAGCATGCACACAAAGCTCAGGGCACCATCTACCTGTACCCAGCCAATACAAGAGAGGTGGGCCATGGATCAAAGGTATGAGAGGGTGTGGTCTGGCGATGGGGAGAAGGAGGGAGCCTATTTTGGGGTTCTCGCTTAAACTCTTTTGGGGAGAAATGTCCTGTTGGGATGACATCTCACCCAAAAGAAGTAAACATGAGCTAGAATCACCAGATGCATGCCATAGAAGTAGGTAAGGGACATGTTTAACCCTTATCTGGATGAGAGTGTTAAGAGAGGTAAGAGACAAAACCAAAAAAAATTTTGTCTGGGAATGAGGCGTGGTGCAACCTATGCAGTGTAATGGTAGTGGCTGAGTAGCCAACAGACCAGTGGATAGTCTTGGAAGGACACCCACAATGAGCCAAAAGTGGTTAAGGGGTAAAAATGCTAAATCTTGTCATGATAGGCAGTATAAAAGGCCATAGGTGTGAATAGTGAAAGGGGGGAATGGCAAACAAAAGAAAGAAATGTAGAAAGAACAGAAAGCAAAGTAAACAAAGAAATAAAAAAGAAAGGAAAGATACAAAAATCCTAGAAAAAGAAATATTAGTGATAGGAGCAAAAACATGCATCAATAGGCTACCCATTTCTCTCCCTCTCAATAAACCCATTCTTTGATAAACTAAGAATTTAAGTTTAAGCCATCTAGGTCATTTTTCCAAAGTGTGTAGCTTTTACGACAAGATTTTCCTCTGAGGTTACCCACATTGGAGATCGGTTCCCTTTTTGGGCTTGTGTTTGCTAAAGAGCTAAGTCCATTCCTTCGGTAGATGAATCCTCTTTCTTTGTTTTGGTTGATCAATGACTAATTTGTTATCTTATTGCTAAACTTTTGGCTGTGACCTTGTTATTCGTAATTGTATTGATTTATCCTCCATTGCTGTGTTATTCATGTATTATTGTTATTAATAGCAATGTTTTAGTTATCTTGTTGCATCGTGTTTCCTACTATAATATCTGTAATAGTCTTTCCTGCTGTGAGCACATGGTACATTCCAAGATCCTCCCAGGACGTGTCTATATTGGGATGGTCCAACTTGCGCACAAGATGGCCTAAGGTGTATTTCAATTAGGCCAGTCCCAACTCTTTTACCTCAGAATCACGGGCCTTAGTATAGCAGGGGAAATCAAACCTAAAACACAAAAAAAGGCCCACCATAGTCCCTATACTATTCAAAAAACTCTTTACAAAGTTTAGGGATAAAAAAAGAACTTTTTAAAATTTAGGAATGAAAAACAAACTTTTAATATAATTTAAGGACCAAAATAGTATTTTACCCTTCAAAATATTTACCATAATTCCACTAAGATCTGTTTTAAGAGTTGTTAAAATATTTACCATAATATTTTAACACTATATTTTGAAAACCATATTCAAAAACTCATTCTAATCACATGATTTAAAAGTGGGACTCACCATTTTTCAGGTTTTAAAAAACAAAGCAAAATTTGTATTCAAGTTCTGATACCTAATAGAAACTTAGTAAAGGGAGAGAGAGATCCACTAGGGCAAAAATAAGAATACATAACATTGAACATAATAAAATAAAAAATTGAAATATATTGTTCCAATTGTTCTTCTGGAAGTTTTCTGAAAAGTTAATCATAAGTTCCTTAGTTAAATATTGGTTGGAATGTATGAGATATGAATATATAAAATATGGCAAATTACAACATACCCATTTGTGGTTTGATCGAAATTTAAGTTGCTTACTTGTGATTTGAAATTTGACACTTTATCCACTTAAGATTAGCTTAGTTAGAGTTCTGTAACCCACATCTGTTAAAAATAAGGTTAAATATGTAATTTTGTTCTACTTTTATGTCATTCTCTTCATAAAACATAAAACACATAAAAAAACAAGACAAAACAAGATCAAGAGATAGGGGGGGTTTATACTTAAGTTGTCTGTTATTAAAATACTCTTTTTTGGTCATATGGTTTCTTCCAGGGAGGATTTACTAATGCTACAATAATCCAGCTGCGTGGAGAGATAAAGCAACTCTTCAAAGAGGTGAGCTCGTTGTCACAGTGAGTGATTCTAGAGGTTTATGAAAAGTCTTTTCTCCAGCCTCGCTGTCGAAATCCATCATATCAAAGTTTGTTATCAATGCCACTAGCATTTAGAATTGTATTGTTATGATGTTTATAGCTTCTTATTTGATATGATTAGCTTCTGTTTAGTTTCATGTTTGTTTGAAAAAATTGAGCATATATTCCTTCCTTTTGGGTTATATTGGTTTGAAATTGACAGTTTCAATAAGTATGTATTAAATATCAATACAATATGATTTGCTTCTTTGTTAATTGCAGGCCATCCACATTTGCACAAGCTGCGAAACTTAGGAGGTTAGCAAGTGGATGTTGAAATATAATTATTTGTTAGGAGGCATACAGCTTAGGTGCAAAAATAACATCAAGTGCTGAATTTTGATTGTTTATTATGTAGGAATTGACTTGCTGATTCGATCAAGCTTATTAGAGAGGATCTTATTTTCATTAGTAACTTTGGACTAAACTATGACTTTATCTCCCCTTTGTTTTGGTGGGTTTTGTGTGCATTTATTTGTTTGTTTTTTAATTTGGAGTGGAAGGCTTGGCAGTGAACGTATAGTGCTTGTAGAAAGATTCATCTCCAACATAAGGAAAGAAATTCTTTTGGCTGGAGCTTTGATGAATGGAATGTGGGAGAGAAGAGATTATCATGGTTCTTAATTTTTACAAAGCCCACCCTTTTTTGTCTTATTGTCTTGTTTTTGTATGTGCTTTTTTTTTTTTTTTTGGGTTGAGAAGAGAGAGACTTAAAAGTTAGCAAAATCACATATTTAGTCCTATTTTTAAAAGAGGTGAGTAACATAACTTTAACTGCCTCAGGTAGGTAAAATGTCAAATTTTAAATTATAAGTAGGCAACTTAAATTTTGATTAGACTACAGGTGGGTAAGTTGTAATTGGTTCTATAAAAAAATGAAGGCAAATCATACTTTAGCAATGGGTACGGAATAATTTTGAGCACTTTTTGACTTTTTTTCACTTTAGACTCTAGAAGATGCTATATTTTTCCTTGCATCATCATTATTGGGAATTTGAGACTTTGTCTATTTTGATAAATATGATAGAATTTCATTTTATGACATTTATTCTATGATATGGTTCTATAATGACTAGTAAAACATGGAGATCTACATCGGTGGTTTTTATTATGTAATTCCCATCTTCCCAAATCCTTCTCTCTCTCTCTCTCTCTCTCTCTCTCTCTCTCTCTCTCTCTCTCTCTCATATAATGGTTCTTGGTTGGAGCCTATTGCCATCGAAAAGTGATGCCAAAGGTGAAAGGTCCCCAAATTGCACTGCATACAATCACCACTTCTTAAAACCCAATTTCATAAATAAATTAATTAAAAGAAAGAAAACTACATGATGAAAATTTTCAGTTCCCACAAGACTAAAGAACCAAGAGTTTCCAACCTCCAACCACCTTAGATATCGCTAGCATTTCTTTTTACGGCAACCTCAATGGTCTCTAGCAATTCCTCATTGCCTCTAATTCCTCTTCCTTGTCAGACTAATAGCACTGCACTCTACCACTGAGTCTGTAGGCAACTTGGATAAGTCACCACCTTTCCTCTCTAACTTGGACTATGCCATTGAGTCTGATTCTGAGTTCTCCTTCACCTTCATCTCAAATGATTAGATAACTTACTCCTTGATGATGCCGAAAAATCAACAATAAGCTACACGGTCCTCACGTGCTCGAAACAACACTTGCACAACACGAAAAGAAAAGACCTTACAGAGAGCATCGGTGTGGTGCCGGCCAAGTACCCTTCGAAGGTCAAGTTAGAATTTCTCACAACTCTAGAGTGCCAGAGCTGGTAAATTATGCGTACCTTAGTTAATGATGGTATTGGGGCTTTTATAGTAGTAGAGGGTTGACATCTTTTCCTTGGTTTAGAAGTCCTTTCCTTATAGGAATCCTCATGATCGTATTTTACGGAACCCTTTCCTTGTAGGAATCTTTCTAAACGTGGGACGTAAGATATTTCCTTATATACCTATGCGTGGAGGCCAAGTTATATCAGATCCGCCAGTCTTGTGTATACCCTTTAGCTTAATGTCGTCAGCCTTTTATCTTTGCTTCAAGTTGACATCGTTAGCTTGGATCCGTAGACTCCAAATATATATTACCGAATACAAGGCCGACGGATTTGTCTGGAACATTTCTCTATGCCTCTATATCAGTAAGTACATTTATATTTTATCCTTATCAGCTGCCCCCTACTCCATATCTCCACCAGTCTAAGCTGACAGGTTATGGAGTTGAACTTTATTGATTAGTTTTCTTTTTCTCAGGAAAGAGGGAGAATCAATTATGGGCTATTCCTCGAGCAGCCTTTACTTAATGCTTAGACGCGTGCACAATCCAATTGGCTCCGCCTCTGGACGAGGGTGTCGCTTCGTCTTCCGTGCCTATCATTCCCTATATATACCTTGCCTTTCCCTTCATTTTCCTCTATTTTACTACTATTGATTGTCAGAGCGAACCCGTCACTTGAGAAATGTTCACCCACATCCTTTGCTTTAACTCAAACCGTCATCTTCTAGGAATCCGTCAGCTTTACTTTGGCAAGTTACTCTTACTCTTATTACTTTCTGTTTTCTATGTATTTTTTAGAAAGGCTGTCAAATTAGGTTCTTAGAATGCCTTCGTCGCTTGTAGGTAGTCAGATATTTAGAGAAGCGACGAGTGAACAATTGTTAGTCCACAATGGAACGGGCTACGACGAGGTCTTCCCGTCAGGTCACGAGCGTGAGGAGAGGGCTTCTCCTGGTTGTCAAAGAGGGAAACATCAGTCCAACCTTCTGACGAGGAATTGGAGAGTTATAGAGGGGAAGATGAAGGAGTGATGAGTAGTGAGGAAGATGAGGGAGTGATGAGCAATGAGGAAGATGAGGGGGAAGAGAGAGAGAGAGTAATGGGGACAACAATGATGGTGACAAGGATAATAGTGACGAGGAGGCTTTAGATAGCACCTCGGGAGCCCCTGAAGATGACCGTCCTTTCATTCTCCCCAGGATATGGACCGTCAATGACTTTTTGCCGACGATGTCAGAAAAAGTCCTTAAAACCTTACGAGACCTTTACTAGATACCGGACGATATCCCAATTTGTCTCCGTGGGAAATTTAAGAAGTGCTACTCGGGGAAGACTGCGGATGTTGGCATGTATGATGCCATGTTTGCAGCAAGGTTGAGGCTACCGCTAACAGCGCTTCACCGTCAACTAGCCAATTTTTTAGGCTTGTCCGTCATCCAAATTGCCCTCAATGCTTGGAGGATATTCATTGGGGCTAAGATTTTGTGGGGTCGTTTGAGTGGTGGGAATCGTCAGTTAACAATTAACGAGTTCTTTTGGTGCTATCGACCTCAACATATAGTCGCATCTCAGGGGATATACCACTTCGCGGTGAGGAAAAAAAGGCTGAAGTTGGTATCTGACATGCCCGACTCCAATAGAAATTGGAAGGGTAGATACTTTTTTGTAAAAGGGATGAACTGGGTGTGTCGTCAGGAAGAATGGAAGATGATGCCCCATGGTTATTTTGACAACACTTGGGCTTTTGTCAAAGATTCAGGTTAACCCCGTCTGCTCTTTTTCCTTTGTTTGTTTATTACAAACTTCTAACATTGTCTGCTTTCCTAATTTTCAGCTAGCATCCGTCCCCATATTACAGAGAAGTAGGAAGATTTCATCCATCGGGTAATAGAGATCCCCTTGGATAAGAGAAAGTGTTGAGATCTCATTACACTCGACACTTTACACCTTTACTACGGAGGTCCGGAGCCAATGCCAATTGCTCGTCAGTTAAACGCTTATTCTCGTCGATGTAAGTATCCCTTAATTTCCCGTCGTCTTTGTACGCGTTTTCCTTTAGGTTGTCACTTGTGCATACTTGTCTTTTGCTCTTGTAGAAATGGAAGCAACTAGACAGAGGATTAGGGCAGCTGCTGCTCGTAAGAAAGAAGAAGAAAATACTAAGGTGGGGGAATCATCGTCAGCCCCTAAGGCCATTGGTAAGGGGGCGGCCAAGAGGAAGGTTGACGGGAAGGATGAGCGCCCGTCCAAAAAGGCGTCCGTAACTTCGGGAGAGAAGCTTCCTAAAAAGCCGTCGCCACCAAAGCACGAGGCTGGTAAGGGGTTGATGATGACGCCCGGCCCGGTCACTCAAGATTCTGAGCGTCGCCTTCTTACCCACAAGGATTATGCTGTCGAGATGCTTGAGTCCATTATCAAAGACAAAGATGCAGATCCTTGTGTTGGTCAGGCGACGGGTGAACTGGGGGATTCAGACCTCTATGACCTTGCTTGGGTAAGTATCTTTCATTCTTTCTTTTACTTATCCATTTTCATACTAACCAACTGACGGCTGTTCTATCTTGTAGGCACTGGTTCGTATGAAGGCTTTACAGGTCAAGGGTGTTGCCAATGAAGGGGTGATTGCCCGTCAGGAAAAGCGTATTAAGAACTTGACTGACGGGCAAGATCAGTATAAGGACGCCCTCTGTACTCTTAATGAGGAGGTGAAGGAGTTGAAAGAGAAATTGGAGGAGGAGGGTCGTCAGAGGAAAAAAGATCAGGAAGCCAAAGAGACGGCGGAGAAGGAGTTGACGGCTTTACTGGGCCAGGTGGAGACGACCAAGGCTGACGCTGTAAAAGAGTTTAAGGATTCACCGGCATTCATTGATTCCTGAATATTATGGTGTGGAGTTTGAGGATTGCCTCAAACAGGTTAAATCCAATTACCCTCACCTGGATTTGGCGAAAGTTTCAATGGATGAGCCTTGCCAACAACTCCTACAGGCGACGCCATTCTTGAGGGTGCTGATGGCGCCACTGAATTAGAGCAGGATACTCAAGATAACGGCATCATCCTTGCTCAGCCTGCCGTGAATCCTCCCGTCATTCCTCTGACTCCGTCGACCAATCCCCCTGTTGCCGACGACCTTTCATCTCAGGATGCCCCAGATTAGACCCAGGGCGACGGGACCCCACAAGACCTCCCAGCCTCATGAACTTAGGATGATATGTTTTCATAGGTTAGAGATGAAACTGTCTGTCTGATAGGCTCGTCCACTTAAGGACGTTTACTTTGTAGACTTGATTTCTTGGCTTTTTACTGAGCCCGTTAGTTTAGTTAGATCTGTCTACCTTATAACCTCGTCCACTTTTATGGACTCGTCCAACTTTTAGGATTGGCTAACAAACTTGTCTGCTTTTGTGGACTTTATTATTAAGCTCGTTTGCTTTTAAATGGTAATGTTATGAAGTCGTCAGCCTCAAATGACCTTGTCCACCTTATCAAGTAATGGATTTACCCACTTTGTGGACCAATGAACCCGTCCACTTTATGGACTTTGGTTTGTCCCTTTTGTGGACTTACTATTGAATTTATTCGCTTTATGGACATAATAAACTCGTCCACTTGGTGGTCTTTATAATATTTCATCTTTCTGGGATGAAATCATCCACTTTACGGACTTTAATAAATTCGTCCTTTTTAATTATAACGACTGTTTACTTTTGTAGTAAACTCGTCTACTTTGTGGAGTCGTCCATTTTATGGACTTTAATAATGACTTTGTTTACTTAGTAGTAAACTCATCTACTTTGTGGGGTCGTCCACTTTATGGACTCAATAATGACTTCGTTTACTTAGTAGTAAACTCGTCCACTTTGTGGGGTCGTCCACTTTATGGACTTGATAATAACTTTGTTTACTTAGTAGTAAACTCGTCCACTTTATGGACTTGATAATAACTTTGTTTACTTAGTAGTAAACTCGTCCACTTATGGACTTGGTAGTAAGCTCGTCCACTTTATGGACTTAGTTGCAAACTTGTCTGCTTTATGGACTTGATAATATATTGTAGAAAAAACACATTAAGTCATATCTGAATGAAAACTCCTCTTATTATGATAAATCGTGCATTCGTAGAAAAAGTAGTTCTTAAAAAGAAGAAAATCTGCCCTTTGGGCTTAAAAAATAGTTATTGTAGCAAAACCTAAAGTAAAATAGAAAGACTGAGGAGTGTAGCTAAATTTAACTAAGGTATACTAAAAATAATAGGGTGCTGCTCTTCACGCTATCCTTTTTACTGGTAGTACTTCCGCAGATGTTCGGCGTTCCATGGGTGGTGTAGCTTTCGTCCGTCTATTGTCTTTAGGTGGTAGATGCCCTTCCTCTGCCATGACGTGACTCGGTAGGGTCCTTCCCAATTGGGGCCGAGCTTTCCTTGGGTAGGGTCTCTAGCAGAGCCCATGACCTTCCTTAAAACGAGATCTCCGACCTGAAAGTCTTTGTGTCGGACCCAGGAGTTATAGTGCTTAACCATGCGGTCTTGGTACCGTGCGAGTCTTTGTTCTACTGTCGCCCTGACTTCGTTTACTAGATCAAGCTGTAGACATATAGCTTCGTTGTTTTTTCTTTCATCATGGTTATCTACCCTGTAGCTTGTGAGTCCGACCTCAGCTGGAATGACTGCTTCTCTTTTGTACGTTAGCCGAAATGGTGTTTCTCCTGTGGGCGTCCTCGCCGTTGTCCTATACGCCTATAGTATGCTTGGCAACTCTTCAGGCCATATACCCTTTGCCCCCTCGAGCCGAGTCTCGATAATTTTAAGCAAGGATCGGTTTGTGACTTCAACTTGTCTGTTCGCTTGAGGGTGGGCGGGGGAGGAGTAGTGATTTCTGATCCTAACTGCGAGCAAAAATCTCAGAACGAGTCATTGTCGAATTGTTTCCCGTTGTCTAAGACTAAGACTCTAGGGATCCCAAACCTGCATATGATGGACTTCCAAACGAAGTTTCTCACGTTCCTCTTTGTAATGGTGGCTAAAACTTCAGCTTCTACCCATTTCGTGAAGTAGTCGATGCCTACTATCAGGAACTTCAGTTGTCGCACCGCTATTGGGAACGGCCCTATGATGTCTAACCCCCATTGAGCGAACGGCCATGGGGCTGTCATAGGGGTCAACTCTTCGGACAACTGTCAGATGATGTTGCTGAATCTTTGGCATTTGTCGCAGGCTTTGACATAAGTCTGAGCATCTTTTTGCATGGTGGGCTAGTAGTACCCTACTCGAATCAGCTTGTGTGCTAACAATCGTGACCCTGAATGGTTTCCGTAGATCCCTTCGTGGACTTCTCTCATAGCGTAATCTGCTTCTTCGGGTCCCAAACACCTTAGGTATGGGCGGGAGAAGCCTCTCTTATATAAGACGTCCTTCATCAAGATGAATTGCGCTGCTTGGACCTTCAGCTTTCTTGCGGCCTCCCTCTCGTCTGGTAAGACACCATTTTTCAAGTAAGAGATCAATGGCGTGGTCCAATTGCTTTCGGAACCTATCTCTTGCACATTGATGGTATCTATTAGTGGAGAAAGCTGAACAAAAGAGAGTACGTTATCAAGGGTAGTCATATGTTCGGCTGAAGCTGCTTTGGCAACGCGGTCGGCTTGCTCGTTCTCTCCTCTAGGGATCTGGATAATTTTGGCCTTCAGCTTGTCTACCCTTCTCTTTACTTGATCCAGATATCTCTTTATTCTTTCGCCTCTACACTCATAATCCCCGTTTACTTGGTTAGTGATGACCTGAGAGTCGCAATAAAGAACCACTCTTGCGGCTCCTGTTGCTTTGGCGAGATCAAGCCCTGCCACTAAAACTTCGTACTCCACTTCATTGTTGGTGGTAGGGAAGTCGAGGCGAACCATACATTCGATCAAGTCTCCTTCAGGAGAGAGAAGTACGACATCTACGCCCCCGACCTGCCTGTTGGACGACCCGTCTGTATGTATACTCCACTGCGGATATTCATCTACCCCCTTGTCTTCCCTGTTGGTGAACTCTGCTATGAAGTCAGCGACGACCTACCCTTTGATGGCGGTGCGTGGGCGGTATTGAATATCAAACTCACTCAACTCTATCGTCCATAGCGCTAACTGACCAGCAGCTTCGGGGTTGTTAATTGCCTGCCGTAAGGGTTTGTCGGTTAGGACGATTATCGTGTGGGCTTGGAAGTACGGCTTGAGTTTATGGGCTGCTGTAACTAAGGCGAAAACGAGCTTTTCCATGGGTGGATACCTCTCCTCTGCACCATGAAATGCCTGGCTGGCGTAGTACACGGGCTTTTGAACCTTGTCTTCTTCTTTGACCAAGGCCGCGCTGACGGCTGTCGGGGAGACAGCCAAATACAGGAAGAGCTCTTCCCCCGGTTGTGAAGGACTTAACAGTGGCGGGGAAGAGAGGTAGGCCTTTAGCTCCTTGAATGCTTACTGACACTCGGCAGTCCATTTAAAAGATTTCTTCAGCATGCGAAAGAAGGGTAGACATTTATCCGTCGCTCTTGATACGAACCTGTTCAGGGCGGCTACTTTGCCGTTTAAAATTTGCACTTCTTTCACGTTTTTCGGGGGGGCTATCTCTACTATGGCTTTGATCTTGTCTGGGTTGGCCTCGATACCTCTTTGAGACACCATGAAGCCTAGGAATTTTCCCGCTGTCACCTCGAATGCACACTTACTCGGATTAAATTTCATGTTGTAGGAGCGAAGGGTGCTGAATGTTTCCTCAAGATCCTTCAAATGGTCTTCTTCTCTTCGGCTTTTTACCAACATGTCATCAACGTAGACCTGAACATTCCTCCCGATTTGGTTCGCAAACATCTTGTTCTTGAGCCTTTGATACGTCGCGCCCGCATTCTTAAGGCCGAATGACATTACTTTGTAACAAAAAAGACCTTGGCTGGTAACAAATGAAGTCTTCTCCTGATCTGCTTCATCCATCCGGATCTGATTGTACCCTGAGAAGGAAGGTGGAAAGGAAGGTGACACATTCAGCCTGTGTACCATGACTGACGGGTCGATTCCTGGCATGTCTTCATGACTCCAAGCAAACATGTCCTGATTCTCCTTGAGGAAGGCTACGAGCTCTTGGCGAACCGTTGGGCTGGCGAAAGTGCCAATCTTCGTGGTTTTGTCTGATCTGGAGCTATCGAGAGGTATCTCTTCGAGCCTCTCTACGGGTTCTACCCCATCTGCTGTTCCTCTATTCTTATGGTCTGTAAATGGTCGTCCATCTCCAGCATCGCAATGTAGCATTCACACGCAGCTACCTGATCTCCTTATAATTCCCTTACTCCGTACTCCGTGGGGAATTTAATCATCAGGTGGTAGATTGAAGTTATGGCCTTCCATGAGTCAAGGGTTGGTCGTCCTATAATGGCATTGTAGGCGGAGGAGCAATCGACAACAAGGAATGTAACATCCCTAGTGATTTGCTGAGGATAGTTCCCAATTGTTACAGGCAATGTGACCGCGCCAAGGGGGTATACCTTTGTTCCTCCAAACCCGACGAGTGGAGCGTTGGTTGGAACTAGACGTTCTCTGTCGATCCACATCTGTTGGAACGTCGGATAGTAGAGAATATCCATGGAACTTCTGTTGTCAACCAAAACCAAGTATGTGTTATAGTCTCCTACTCGGATGCTCACAACAAACGCGTTGTCATGCGGGTGGTGAAGACGTCTAGCATCTTCTTCTGAGAAACCAATAATTGGGTTATCGACCCATGGCATTTTCGGGACAACGCCTGCCAGCTAAACGTTTTGAACCATTCTGAGGTAAGTCTTTCAGGCCTTCTTGGACAAGCCGGTGGTCGCCGTTCCTCCCACGATCATCCTTATGTCTCCTAGGGGTGGTTTGGGACGCTCGTTGTCCCGTCGAGGGGCTTGCTCTTGAGGAGGTGGATCTGTTCTCTCCCTGCTGACGAACTTTTGTAACTTCCCTTACTTGATAAGGGTTTCGATCTGCTATTTTAAGTCATAGCAGTCTGCCGTGTCATGACCGTGATCACGGTGGAAATGGCAGTATCTTTCTCTAGGCCGTTTGTTGGGATCCCCCTTCAGCTTTCCAGGGAAGGTTAAGGCTCCTTCGTCCTTGATTTGCATTAGGACTTGGTTGATTGGGGCGGTTAGCGGGGTGAAGCTCGTGAACCTCCCCGCCGAGGGCTTAGAGCGCCTGTCATCCCTTTTCTCTCCGGTTCTTGCCATCTTTTGCCCTCTGTCCTGTCGCGTGTCTTCTTGCCTCTCTCTCTTCCTAGGCTTTTCCTCTCAAGCCAGTAGCGCATCTTCGGCATATATGTACTTGGTGGCCCTGTAAAGTACGTCCGACATGGTTTTTGGGTCGTTGTTGTATAAAGAAAACAAAAACTTACCCTTCCACAACCCATTTGTGAAGGCTGCTACAAGAATCTTGTTGTCGGCTTCATCGATCGAGAGCACTTCTTTGTTAAAGCGGGCTATGTAGGATCTCAGTGTCTTGTCCTCTCGCTGCCTGATACTCATCAAGCACGCAGTAGATTTCTTATACCTATGCTCCCCAATAAAGTGCGAAGTGAACTAGGCGCTTAGCTCCTTGAAAGTACTAATGGAGTTAGGTGTTAACCGGCTGAACCAAATTCTCGCAGGACCTTTCAACGTTGTAGGGAAGGCCCTACACATGATCTCGTCTGCTACTCCTTGAAGGTGCATCAAGGTCTTGAAAGTCTCTAGGTGATCGAGGGGGTCCTTGACTCCGTCGTAGCTTTCTATCTGTGGCATGCGAAGCTTCTGCGGTAGGGGGAAGGAGTTGACGGATGTGGTGAAAGGCGAGTCGGTTCGGTAGACCAGATCATTAAAGTCACTGGACACTCGTCCTTTGAGGGTGTTCAACATAAGGTCCATCCGTTTCTTCATCATCTGCATCTCTACAACAATGTGAAGGGGAGCCGTGTCTGTAGTGGAAGGACGGCTCATGTCTTGTCGCTCCGGTCTGCTCGGGGTGTTACTACCTTTCGGCCCCTCTCGGTCTCTCCTCTCAACACTGGTACCTTCTTTGTCTTCCTTTTGGGTACCCATAACGGCGTTCTTCTACCATAGCTGTTCTTCAAGGTCCTGATTCTGTTTAGTGAGACGTTCCATTGCTGCCGTGAGGGTTTGGACCTGCCTCTCCAGGGCAGTGGGTCGCGGCTCGTCTCCCTGAACTTTGTTGGTAGTTACCATCGAGCGAGTGAGTACCATGCAACTCTTTGTCTAGGAAGCGATAGGCTAAAGTGTGCGATTTCCACAGCGGTGCCAACTGATGATGCCGAAAAATCAACAGTAAGCTACATGGTCCTCACGTGCTCGAAACAACACCTGTACAACATGAAAAGAGAAGACCTCACAGAGAGCACCACTGTGGTACTGGCCAAGTACCCTCCAAAGGTCAAGTAAGAATTTTTCACAACTCTAGAGTGCCAGAGCGGGTAAATTATGCGTACCTTGGTTAATGAGGGTATTGAGGCTTTTATAGTAGTAGAGAGTTGATATCTTTTCCTTGGTTTAGAAGTCCTTTCCTTATAGGAATCCTCATTATCGAATTTTATGGAACCCTTTCCTTGTAGGAGTCTTTCTAAACGTGGGACGCAAGATATTTCCTTATATACCTATGCATGGAGGCCAAGTTATATCAGATCCGTCAGTCTTATGTATGCCCTTCGGCTTAATGTCGTCACCCTTTTATCTTTGCTTCAAGTTGACATCGTCAGCTTGGAGCCGTAGACTCCAAATATATATTACCGAATATAAGGCCGATGGATTTGTCTGGAACATTGCTCTATGCCTCTATATCAGTAAGTACATTTATATTTTATCCTTATCACTCCCTATAGATTTGTTTTTCCTTTGCATTCACTCGCTTCACCTTCATCTCCAAAAAAAATAAAAAATAAAAAATAAATAAAATCTCAAGATGTTAGGGTCATTGCATTGGAGGTCTCTGGTGGTTGTAGGCTTTTGTTTATTCGGTTGTGTGGGAGGTGAAATTTTTTAATTTATGATACTGGATTTTAAAAAGTAGTGATTGTGTGTGGTGACTCTATTTCGTTGTTTAGTGAAATGCTGATGTGTCATGTTATTATTGGAGGGTGTAAAAAATGGGAGTTTGTACTAGGTCTAGATTGAATGTATTCTTAATTAGGGATAAGTCTTTCAATGTTTTTGATTTGATTGAATAGTGATTGAGTTTGTGGGATTATATTTTAATTTACTTATTATTTGTCTACAGGTACATGTTCTATTTGTATATGGAAAAAGTTGTTAGGTCTATATGTTTTAATGTTGTCAAATGGGCCAAATTGTGTGTTTAGTTGTGAGTTTTGACATGTCTTAAAATGATAATTGAAGATTAAGTTGAAGACGTAAAGGATACTTAAGAACAACTCAAGAAAATTGAAATTTCAATGACCTCGACTTCATGCCTAACTCCACCTTGATTGCACTTAACTATAGCCTCGATTCGACCCGATCAATTGAAGCTTGAAAGTGAAGTTTCTATTTCCTCTTACTCCAGCAAATTAGCAAAAATAAAAAATACAAGAAGTCCAATAACTAGTTCGTTTCAAGCCTAATTTGAGCTCTACTTGTTGGGATATAAAAGGGACATTATAAGTCATCCCTCCCTAGAGATGATCTTAAAAAGGATGATCTTAAAAAGCTCTATTTGTGAGAATAGGGTTGTGTAAAGTTTTTCTTAAATTCATCGTATCGAGAGGTTTCAAGTAGATTTGAAGATTAGATGATGAAAAAGCTGAAGCTATAGCTCCAACCAAAGACTTGCTATTGTAAAGAAAACATTCAAGAGGTTCTTGAATTCAGTTAGACGTTCTAGTTGTGATCATGAGTGCTTCATCCACGGAGGCACTTCATATAGTTAAGAAGTTCAGAGATTCTAGTGTAGTGAAAAGCTTTCTCTGTAAGCTTTCTACGAATAGTAGAGTCTAGGAAAATGTTTTTCCTAAAATTGTAAAAATTTCCCTTGCTATAGTAGATTTGTTTCATTGGTAAGGTTTTAATTTTCTCTAGTAGTTTTTATTTTGGGACAGTTTCCATTGGAAAGGTTCCCCCCAGTGGTTTTATTTTCCCTCTTCTCTCAAATCGTGTTAGGGGGCTTCTTGTACTGGACAATTCGATGGTGGCTAGTTCCCATCTTGCATCCTGATCTTTATTTATACACGTGGCATTTTCTATCCAAAAAAAGAAGAAGAAGATTAATGCATATATGCCTGCCATCGTTTCATTGAGGAATTTACCTGAACTAATGTGCAATGAATTAATAAGACTAGTGGCAAGGAATAAGTTTATTTTTACAATAAATGCATTTATTGTAAAATCTGATGCGTAAAATCTAAGTTCATAAACCCAAAATCTCCAAATTCTTGCACATTTTGGTATGAAATCTGCCCACCAAATGTCCTAGCAACTTGTTAAAAATACATTCTTTTATTTATTGTCTTTTCGATCCTGTTCCTGCATCAAAATCCCAAGTAGGCCCTCAGAATAACGCATCAAACTGGAAGAACCACTTTGTTTCCCGTCTTTGAAAGAAGAATCTTCCCATCTAGCTCAATTAGCCCTCTTTCTCAGTGTAAGCCATGATCACTGGTACGGGGCTTTACAATATATTTGCGGCCATTGTGCCCTTATATTTTGCTATGCTATTAGGTTTTGCCTCGGTTAAGTGGTGGAAAATATTCACACCGGAGCAGTGCACAGGCATCAACCGCGTTGTGGCGTTGTTTGCGGTTCCATTACTTTGTTTCCACATTGTTGCCACCAACAACCCTTATATCATGAACTTTCGGTTCATCGCTGGAGACTCTCTTCAAAAAGTGGTCATTCTTGCAGCTCTCTTTCTATGGCAAGCTTTGAGCAAAAAGGGCAGCATTGAATGGACCATCACCATGTACTCACTCTCCACCCTCCCTAACAATCTCTTCATAGGAATACCTCTCATGACAGCCATGTACGGAGAGATCTCTAGAAGTCTTATGGTCCAGGTTGTGGTTCTTCAGGCTATTGTTTGGTATAATATCTCGCTCTGCTTGTTTGAGATCAGAGCTGCAAAGGTCCTCATTGCTGAGCAGTTTCCTGAGACTGCAAGTTCCATCGCCTCCTTCAAGGTTGAGTCCGACCTTATTTCGCTCAGTGGTCAAGACCCAATAGAGGCGGAGACTGAGATCAGTGACGACGGAAAGCTTCACGTGGTTTTGAGACGATCTTCGATTAATAGGTCCGTTGGAATGTATTCCCGTTCCAGCGTGGGTTCCCTTACCCAAAAACCGCAAGCATCAAACCCAGTCAATAGTGTAGAGATTTACTCAGTACAATCTACTCCACAAGAACCCTACCGTTCAATTTCAAGAACTTCAAGCTTTAGCCAAACAGATGGGAATTTTCTGCACCCTATGTTTGGATACATGGAGTCAAGTCCAAAACATGGTTACACAAGGACCCGTGATCGATTTTCACCTTACGCATCACCAGATCATCTGATGCTTTTAGGGTCTACGCCTAGCAGTAATTATCGAAAGATGAAACATAGTTTCAGTGTTGGTGGTGGTGGTGGTGTTGGTGTTGGTGTTGGTGGTGGTGAAGTTCCTAATAACAAGCAGGGGCTTCACATGTTTGTTTGGAGCACTAGTTCTTCACCAGTTTCTGATGTGCATAACAATGGCAGACATGCTTTCAGCACTACTAGTACTGCTCTTAAACATGATTCCACTACGCCAGGAGGTGAACTACCTTTTCTTTGTGATTTTTGTGAAATTAATATTGCTTTCGGACATTGATTATATCAAATGATCAAAGTTCTTTACTCATGATCACATATCAAAGAGGAGTTTATCATCGATAATCAATTGAAACCTTTGAGGTATATATATGAGCTATCTGCAGGGAAAATCACCAGGGATAGGGAGCTTGATCTAGAGGAAGAGGCTAACTTCAAGGCAAGTAGGTTTCACAGGAAACAACTTCAGATGCCGCCCACAAGTGTCATAACTAGGCTTGTATTCATCATGGTTTGGAGGAAGCTTATAAGAAACCCTAGTACCTACGCAAGTGTTTTGGGTCTTATATGGTCCTTAATAGCATTCAGGTACTTAAGAAAATTTCAAAGTAATGATTAATTATTGCATACTTATTGTATACACACTGCCATAAATTAATACTATTAGATAATTTAGATTTATAGTTGTTCTTACAGGTTTATGAAATTCTTTGGTGTGTCTATTTTGCGCATTTTTCATTTTTTAAATAACCAATGACAACGAATACTTCATTACAAAATATATATATATATATATATATATATATATCTCTTTCCACTTCCAAATTCTTATATTTGTTCCACAGAATTATAGTTTTCGGTTTTGATTTAGGCAGTAGGCACCATATATTACAGCTCGATAATAAATATAGCTTTTTTTTTTTCAAAAAGAAAAAAAAAAAAAATATATATATATATATATATATATAGCTTTGTTTTAGAGAAATAATTCATTTATTGCAAATCATTGCCGATACAATAAAATTAAATAATTGTGCTGGCTTCTGTGTATAGACTCTCAAGGCTGAGCATATACACTGTTCTCTCCAGCTAAGTTGTCATAGAGCATGTCAAATTTAATCCATTACAAGAAATATATCCGTTTGATGCACGGGTTAGTTCAATTTATATATCATAGGAATTTACAAGTAGCATGGTTAATTTTTTTTTTTTTTAAATGTTAAATCATATGACCAAAGTCTAACATCAGCACTTTCTCAAAAAAAGAAAAAGTCTAACATCAACGGTTCTCAAAAAAAAAAAAAAAAGAAAAAAAAGTCTAACATCAACGACAGATTTTCCTTCAAAACAGAAGACTATAAAAAAAATAAAAAAATAAAAAAAAAAAGTTAAAATATTTTAAAATAAATATTGAAATTTCCTTTAAAATTTAAAATTTTTTAGTAATAAAAATATAATTCAAATAATAATTTAAACTTATTGGAATTTTAGGAATAGAGTTTCATCCATAACAAAATTAATTAGTCTATTAGTTTTAGATTGGCCTGTTGTTTAATTTGGATGTAAAATTATATGTAAACTAAAGAAGGATTTTCTATAATGTTATTGAAAATTTACAATAAAAAGATAGTATTTCATGTTACATGGTAAAAGCAAGTAGGATTTTATCAAAATAATAATAATAATATTGCATAAACTTTTACTGATTGAGTTTTAACATGAGTACTTTAATAATAAATCTCCATTGATTTTTTATATTATAAGGAAAGATAATATGAAAAAGAAAAAAGATATAAACAGGCACTACAAAAAACGCGTTTTTAAGCCATACACTTGGGGACAAACATAGCTTATAAAATCCAACTTTTATTACAATATATGATTAAATTTCTTAACTCTCTTGCATTTTTAGGTGTCACATTAAATTGCCAACAATCATAGATGGATCCATAACAATGATATCGAGCGCAGGCCTGGGAATGGCTCAATTCAGTTTAGGTACCCTTTTGCAACTAATGCTTCACATTGCATATTGTTTCCTTTTTTCCTTTTTTCTTTTTTCTTCTTATTTTTCTTTTTTCCTTCCCTTTTTTTTCCTTACTTTATTTTATTTTACAATTAAAAAAAGAAAAAGAAATGTCCAAACTTAAACTTTACACCATACTTTTTATTAGGTCTTAGATTTATAATTTTGTCAATTAATAAAGTCTTAAATTTATTATGAAATTATTTCAATTTGAAGTTTTTGTCAATATTTGTTATTCATTTTCGTTATTATGGGCAATAATAAAGCAAAGAAAAGCAGGAAATTATTAATTAAACTTTACATTTCACTTAATTAAAACTTATTCATAAATCAATTTCCCAGCTATTGAAAGAGAGGCTAGAAAGAGAAAACCTCATTTGGTGCCCATTTGGTTGAGGTGATTTGGGGAAGGATGGAAAATGGGAGAGAAAAATATATAGGGGAGAAAATTGTAGTTTTGGTTGTTTGGTTGGAAGGGAAAAGTGATGATTTTGGCGGGGCTCGAGTGTTTTTTCTCTTAACTCACTAAAAATCAATCTCCCCAATTTGGGGAGAAAATAGAGGAGGAAATGGGGTAGATGGGAAATGACTCATTTACCTCTTTTTGTGTTTGTTTGTTTGGGTTTTTTTTTTTTTTTAAATCACTTTTTATAAGCTATTAAAAATTTTGATTTATATAACAGGGGTATAAGAGTAAATTTCTACAAACTACATTTCCTTACTTCTCATTTTTTCTTCTCAACCAAACAAGGAGTCTTCCTTCCCTCAACTTTTCCACGCTCCCAAATAAACACACATGAGGAGAAACTAATTATTTTTTATCCCCCACTTTTTTTTCCTAAGACTATTTCTATCCCCCACTTTTTTTTCCCCTAACCAATTACTTAGTTGGAGTAAGAAAGCGATTTCCAAGGTTTTCCTTTTTGTTTTCCTGCTTCATTAATCATATATTAATGCCCTCAATAAAGAATGTGCTTATGGGATTCAAATTTAAATAGTTTCATAAATTTGTAACTTTAATCGACAAAGATAAGATCTAATCTAAGGTATAAAATCTAAACCTTTTTATGTCAATTCCTTTCTTTTTTTTTTTTTTTTTCAAGTAATGAACCAATTATATATTAATTGCTTTACCAGGTCTATTCATGGCTTTACAGCCAAAGTTCATTGCTAGTGGAAAACCCATGGCAGCGTTTACAATGGTTGTTAGGTTCTTGATCGGCCCTGGAGTAATTGCGGCAACCTCTTTAGCTGTTGGTCTTCGTGGAGTTCTTTTGCAAATTGTCATTGTTCAGGTACACCAACTAAAATTGAAAGGATTCTCAACAAAAAATAAAAAAATAAAAATTTGAAACCGCGCATTATTCTCTGATATCGATATTAATTAATTAATTCAGTTAATATATGAACAAATAAACTCCGCAAAACCTTGACATTAATTAAACCTTCCATTCCACAATACTTCATTTAATTCTTTTAAAATTATGCTGTAGCATTGTTTATATCCAAAATTATGTTTAGACTTCTTTTTTTTTTTTGAGAGGCATGTTTAGACTTCTTTAGTTCATAACATTACTTCCCAAATGGAGGGATGTTTGAGCACTCGCATTAGTGCTTGTATAATAAAAAATAATATCACATTTTAGCCAACCTAAGCCCAAAAATCACCCACTTCAAACCATACAAAGTTGTATAAAAATATATGGTTCCTATATTAACCATGTAGATATATGGTACTATAGTTTTTTATTCTTTCTTTATGTATTTTGAGAATAAAGGAAAATAGTAGATAATGATTTTTTTTTTTTTTTTGGAGAAAGAAAGATAATGGTTGTTGTGTATGAAGAGAGAAAAACAATTAAAAAAACAAAAAAAAAAAACTGATATTTTAAAATTATATAATCTTAATATGAGATGTTTTAAAAAGTGAGTATGTAAAATAAATAAATAAAGTAAATTCTTATACTAAAATAGACAAAAATATTTGTATGAGCTAATACGAATACTGATATGCTAGCTCTTTAAGAGAGACTCTTGAAAATACCGGATGTGTTATAGTTACATAAACAATTCTAAGAATAACAAACTTGCTATTTTCAACCTTTACCTCTTGTCACAGGCTGCTCTTCCCTTAGCAATTGTTCCCTTTGTGTATGCTAAGGAGTACGATGTTCATCCAGACATAATTAGCACTGCGTAAGTTTTTTTTTTGGATTTTTCTTAGTTAAGATTTAGAAGAAAATCTTATATAAGAAAATATGTGGGTATAGAGTAATGAATTAGAATGATAATAATAACCATAAGTTAATCCTGGTGT
Organism: Quercus tomentella; assembly: GCA_028535165.1. Classification (NCBI taxonomy): domain Eukaryota; kingdom Viridiplantae; phylum Streptophyta; class Magnoliopsida; order Fagales; family Fagaceae; genus Quercus; species Quercus tomentella. The sequence continues at coordinate 60,749,596 of JAPQVY010000155.1, read as the reverse complement.
TACAATTTTTGCAGGGTTATTTTTGGATTGATCCTTGCCGTGCCCGTTACAATTATTTACTATGTACTTCTTGGGCTTTGAGTTCTGGTTAAATGTAAATCCAAGTTAGGCTGAGGAGGATGGACACCATCTGATATGATTTCTCATTGTTGGACTCTACGTATTTGATTACTTTTGCTATCTTACCCAGTTATATGAATCAAAAAGTCTGTCACTACACAAATTTTCACTGACTTTTTCACATAATTCTTTTCCTTTTGTTTTGTGGTGAATACGACTAAGAGGGTAAGTTAAATTTTCTATGACAATTTTGGTGTTTGTAGAATTGTACTAGGTAGAAAGTAGTCGTTGGCAAAGTTAAGATTTTTCTCAGTGAGGTGAACTCTGACTATATATATATATATACACACATCGAATTAATATTGGTTTTTATTCATATTTCAAATCAATTATTCATTATAATTTTCCTGGATTAGTTTATGTTTTCTTGAATGTGTTGTATGATAAACCTTAACACTTTTTAATAATATAAATTCATTTTTAGGGGGTAACCTAATATGGAAAATGAATTTTGAATCAAAAGTGTTGAGACTTCAATAATACTTCCAAGGGTAAGATTGATAATAACTTGGTCTTGGTGAGTTCTAAGTCAAATCCAGAAGGAAGTGTATTGATTGAAGATCTAAAAGAAAAAATAAATTAAAACTATACAAATTAATTGAAGATATATTATGATTTATTTAAGAAAAACCAATCAAATTGAGGAAAAAGAAAATATCATAAAAAATAGGTATTAGGATTACACAACATGCATGTCAAATAGTAATTTTAGCAATTATGTTTTATAATTTAGTCAAATGATTTAACAATAAGATCACACAAGGATTAATGTACCTTGTAGCTCAACTATTTTCCAACAAAAACGTTCAGGATTCAAGTCCACACTTTCCCAACTATCAAATAATATAATTGCTATTAATTAGAAGGGTTTGGTTAACGAGTGTCTTTAATACATATGTTTATGGACTATTTTAGGAAAGTTTTGATATCACTTCTATGAAAAATATAAAAAGAGGTAGAAAAAATTAATTACTTTTTTATTTTTCCATAAAATATTTTTAAAAATATTTCCTAAACCAATACCTTCATGGCATCCACCATTCAAGTATAAAAACATAGTTTTTTATGATATGACATACAAAATGTACTATGCATATCAAATATTAAAAAAGTATTGTATTGATTATGGTCTTTAATTGTAAGATATATAAATGTGTATCGTATGAATCATATGCATTGAACGATACATAGATATATGAATTTAAATTGGACTTTTTTCTTAAAATTTGTGTTTTAAATTAAGTTGAACAAGTTGTTGGACTTGTTTAACAAAAAATTATTTGGTGACTTGATTGAGCCCATTAAAATAACATGTACATGAGGTCTTTCTTATTTCCTTCTCTCTCATACAAACTTTTGACCACACTTAACATTTAACTTTCACACTTATGATTTTTTTTTTTTTATATTATGAATAAAGTATTAAATGATAATATGATTATCAAAAAAAAAATATTAAATAATAATATAATTAAATTTTTTTTATTAATAATATAAGTCCAAGAAACTTGAATGCCATAAAGAAATATAAAATACAAAAAGTGATAATAAACTTTGGAGATGACTAAGAAAATTGATTAGAAGAGAAAATGTCAATGATGATATGATTTTTTTCAAATGGCATCAATAATTATAACATTAACTTGGACTAAAGATGAGTTGATTAGGAAAGATGTAAATATAATGAGAAAGACAATATTATTTTATCTTAAATGTTATGTATCATCACTTTTGAGTTTGAAAAATTTGACCATGGATCGTATAAATATATTTAAAATTGATTTATTTAGTTAACTTTGTTAAATATTTTGTACCATTTTTTTTTTTTTTTGTTGAGAATTGTACAATTGATAACTTAATTAGTAACCCTCCTTTAAAAGTTACCATGGCTTTTGAGTGGAGTTGTAGTGTGCCTTTATATTAGAACTCATTTTCCTCTCACTTGTGTGTGTGTGTGTGTGTTTGTTTCTCAAAAAAAAAAGAATGGGTAATTGTCCCACATTGCTTAAGAGAGTGTGTTGTGTGTAGTATAATTTGCCCCACCCTCCCTTAAAAGTTACCATGACTTTTGAGTGGAGTTGTGGTGTGCCTTTGTGTTATAACCCATTTCCCTCTCCCTTGTGTGTGTGTGTTTGTTTCTCAAAAAAAAAAAAAAAAAAAAAAAAAAAAAAAAAAAAAACTTAATTAGTCATTAGTTGAATATATTTAAACCATATAATAAATATGCATTTTATATCTACATATCTATAATTTTTTATAATTTATATTAAGTGTTTGTATATGTTACGATAACAATATGATAGAATATCATATACAATACAATATTTTCTCAAAAAATATATATATAATAAAATAAAATAACGAATTACGTTTGATAACTATATATGAAAATACTAACTAGTAACTACTATTATTATGTCCTCCATTGTCATTATTGCCCACATTTAAAAGCACTTCATCATTTTGATTGCCAAATGAATGCAACAATTACAAAATATTTTTAAATTGTAATTTGCCAATTCATCAAAAAATTGTATGCCAAATGTTATATATTCTAATACTCTTTTCAGTTTAAGGTATTTATAGCAAGAGCTTTAGATTTTAAGGTCTAATTTCTATAATAAAACTAAACGGACCACATTTTTTTCCCAGCTCAAAATACTGTGAAGTATTTAGTGTTTGGCGTACTTATTCACTCATATTGGTATTTGTTAACTAAATTATAACAAACATTGATTTTTATCTTAAGCATTAGAGAGGTAGAAAAAAAAAATTCTCTAGATCTCATATAGTTCATAATGTATTTTTGGATGTTCTAAAATATATTTATTTTCTAAATATAAATAATTTTTCTTACATACCATTTATTTTAGTTAGAAAATACAATACTCCTTTTTTTTATTAGTTTTGTTTGAATTTATATAAATTAAATGTACTTTTGGAAAGTTGATATTTATTTTTTTTTAAATAAGTTAAATACAATTCCGTTCAAAAATTAAAATTTTTCTAAACAAGACTGTCAATATGAAACCACTTGCTTGTGTGTTTGTTTCTGACGGAATAGGTTGTCTCCATTGGAAACTGAAATATTAAAAGAAATAATAATAAAATTAAGTCAGGGTCCAAGTTCCCACAACAAGCTTTATTAAATAGAGACAGAATCTTGCGGCAACCGCGGATCACTCAAAATTGCTTAACTCATGTGCTTAAACGAGTACAGTGGCGACGAGTAAGGTTTATCTGCAGTAAATACAGACTCATCTTCATTTTTTCTTTATGAGTCAAAGTCATGCACATGTATATAATGTAACGCATATTCATATACGTTTAAATCTCCCACTTATTTATTTATTAGTATTTTATTATAATAAAAACTCTGCAGAGTTTTGAGTTCCCACAACCGCACAGAAGAGGATCGAATTTTTCCTCTCTCACGACAACTTCTGATTTAAAAAGTAATTTCTTTCAGCGATGTTGACGAGGCTGTTCCTCGCTCTGGTTCCTATCCTGCATTGTTGTCAAATCCTTTTCAGATGAGTGGTGATAGATACATCGCTTAAAATACATAATTTTAAGTTAAAATTATATTTTAAATTTATTTTTTAAATTATAATTAAAATCATATTTTTGTACAATTTTATGTGTAATCAGAAGTATATAATAAAATAATAAAAAATATGCTAGTATACACAATCTATTACACAAAATTTTACGCACTTTTTGTTAAGCAAAATTTTACACATACTTGAAATGCACTATGCTCACGATTTCAGTGCATTTGGTATAAAAATGTGAGTAATAGGCAGTACCCTAATCAGATTTAGCCTTTTTAGACTCTAGTGTTGTTAACTAAAATAAAACCAATATATCAAACTGATAAAGAGGTTAAGGAGTTTCTTGTTCTGAATACTTTGAACAAGCAAATTAAAAGAGACCCGATCTCTCTCTCTCTCTCTCTCTCTCCACTAGTTATATGTGATCTCCAGTACGTACGTAGTTAAGCAAGCAATATGATTCGTGGTAAGGACATTTACGATGTGTTTGCGGCCATTGTGCCTCTATACGTTGCTATGCTATTAGCATATGGGTCGGTGAGGTGGTGGAAAATCTTCACACCAGACCAGTGCTCTGGTATCAACCGATTTGTGGCTGTGTTTGCAGTTCCATTACTTTCCTTCCATTTCATTTCTTCCAACAATCCTTATGCCATGAACTATCGCTTCATTGCTGCTGATTGTCTCCAAAAAATGGTCATTCTTACAGCTCTCTTTCTATGGCAAACATTTAGCAAAAATGGCTGCCTTGAGTGGATGATTACCCTCTTCTCTCTCTCCACTCTCCCCAACACTCTTGTCATGGGAATCCCACTCTTGAAGGCCATGTATGGAGATTTCTCAGGAGATCTCATGGTCCAGATTGTGGTTTTGCAGAGTATTATTTGGTATACCCTCATGCTCTTCTTGTTTGAGTTCAGAGGTGCAAAGCTACTCATTTCGGAGCAGTTTCCAGAGACTGCTGGCTCCATCACTTCCTTCAAGGTTGAGTCTGACGTTGTTTCACTCAACGGTCGTGACCCATTACTCGCTGACGCTGAGATCGGTGAGGATGGAAAACTTCACGTAGTTGTGAGAAGATCTGGTGCTGCATCAGCTTCATCATCTATGGTTTCCTCATTTAACAAGTCCCATGGCCATGGACTTGGACTAAGTTCCATGACTCCACGAGCATCCAATCTTACTGGTGTAGAGATCTACTCAGTACAGTCTTCCAGAGAGCCAACACCAAGAGCTTCAAGCTTTAACCAGACAGATTTCTATGCAATGTTTGCTAGTAGCAAAGCGCCAAGTCCAAAACACAATTATGAGTCTTCAAAAGGAGCAACACCAAGGACTTCAAATTTTGATGATCATGATATGCAGCTTCTTAATAGTAATAACAAATTTGGGAAGAAAACTAGAGGAGGAGCGAGGAGTATGAGTGGTGAGTTGTTTAATGTTAATGGTACAGTTGCAGGGGGTAATTACCCTCCTCCAAACCCTATATTTTCTGGGTCTAGTACTAGTGGTGTCCAAAGGAAGAAGGAGATGGCTGTGCAGCCTAACAAAGAGCTTCACATGTTTGTTTGGAGCTCAAGTGCTTCTCCAGTTTCCGAAGGCAATCTCAGACATGCAGTCAATCGAGCTGCCTCCACTGACTTTGGGGTCCTTGATCCTTCCAAAGCTGCCACTCAACTTCAGACCGCTGTTTCAAGAGGTAATTGAAATAATGTTTTGATGATTTTATTTATTAAAAAAAAAAACATGATTTTCTGATTTCAAAGAGAGTGCCTATGGAGTGTATAAAATATAATAACAAGAGTGTAACAATAGTTTCCCTTATTTATATCTGTGTAAATTAAATTTTAGTACATACTATTATCCAATTAATATATTCAGGACTTTCAACTTTCAACCGCATTTGTCTCTTTTTGATTATGTATTTGCATGCAATGCAAACTCACTTCAACCGTTTCAGTTTAAGATGTACTACACTACATGCTATCGGTCAAAACTTCTTTTACCATTTTCAAATGCTAAAAAACAGTAAAACACTTATCAGTGCATACGTGCAGCTTGTTCTTAAAATGCTAATCCTAGATTAATGGAAATTAATTTTATGAATAAATGAATGTGTTGTGTCCTTTAATTTTCATTACCTTTTTTTTTGGGTCTCTCTAATTGTTGAAATCATTCATGATGATTCAGGTGAAAATATCAGTCCAGCAAGCAAAATTAATGGGGACAAATCAGAGCTTGAAATAGAGGAAGGATTGAAGTTCCCAACAAATGGGTCACCTTACATATGCCAGAAAAAAGTAGTGGATATGGAAGAAAGCGATGGAGCGAAGAAGCACCAAATGCCTCCCGCAAGTGTCATGACTAGGCTTGTACTAATCATGGTTTGGAGGAAGCTTATAAGAAACCCTAATACCTACTCAAGTCTTATCGGCCTTACATGGTCTCTCATTTCATACAGGTATCCCAATTTAACTGAAATCATATTTTCAAAACACAGTTTCAATCAACATGTACGTGCATACAGAAAATTCTTGGGTATTCTTGAAGCACAAAAAAATAATGCTCCCCTCATTTTATATTCATAATGCACTTCACTATGAATTTAATAAGCGGATCCCACCATGAATATGAAAGGAAAAAGTACTATTTTTCATATTTCAAAAATATTTAAGAATTACTTTGTGCACACTATGTCTGATAATCACCACCGATATACATATTTATTGTCCTTGTCACTTGTCATCATCCTTATTAAGAAAATTTTCCGGAGTTGCTTGTCTATCCATCTCGAGTGTTACTGCACATCTTTTTACTCTATTTTCTTTTATTTTATATTTGTAGGGTAATTAAATACTAAGGAACTGGTATATCACAACAAATTATGGTTGGTTCACGTCTAGGATGCATGGTTCAAGAAAATCTGCTTCATCATCTCATATACTTTGCTGTGTGGAATAATATAAATTACTCTAATTTGTTCTTAGGTATCACATCCAAATGCCAACTATCATTAAAGGATCCATTGCAATATTATCTGATGCAGGATTAGGAATGGCAATGTTCAGTCTAGGTACCTTCCTCAACTAAGTGACTCGTCACAAAGAATTTACTACGTTCTGAATCTTATGATTAATATATTGGGAAAAAAAATGCTTAGCAGTAATTTCTTTCAAATGACGAATCTGGGTAATGTTTGATTAATTAGGTTTGTTCATGGCTTTACAACCAAAGATCATTGCTTGTGGAAAATCCGTGGCAGCATTTTCAATGGCTGTTAGGTTCTTAACTGGTCCAGCAGTAATTGCAGCAACCTCAATCGCTATTGGTCTTCGTGGGGTGCTTTTGCATGTTGCAATTGTTCAGGTATACCATCTAACTTTTGAAAGTATTTCCTCATCAAGAAATAAGGGAAGCTAATATTTATGATTGAGGTAATTAGGTTGGGAGGACAGAATAGTGAGAGAATGAAAAATATTAGGAGGATGGAAATTTCAAAAAAAAAAAAAGATTGATATTTTTCTTTATGTTTATTTTATAGAAGTAATAAGATTTTTTTTTTTTTAAAAGGTGAGAATATAGAAAATGTATAAAAATTTCTTTTATTTAATTGGGAAGAAAAAAAGAATTAATAATTTTGTATTAATTATTATTATGTCCTTATTAGTTTTTAATTATAAGAAATATTTTTAAATATATTTCATAGTAACTCAAATTTTATTTCAATTGATTCTCAAAAAAAAAAAAAATTTTATTTCAATTGGAGCAAAATTTTAAATGTGCTCTACCTCCCTATTTTTCTTCCTACTTTCCCTTTGTTTGAAGAATAAATTTTGTGGGCTTGGATGGAAAACCAAAAAAAAAAAAAACCCACCCATCCTTATTTTCCAAGATCCGAATCTCAGGGTCCGTTTGGTAATGTTTTTCTAGTAACATTGTTTGTATTTTATTGAAATACATGTAAGTGAAAAAGTGTGTGAAAATACGTATAATATTGTTTAAACACTGAAAACTGTTGTTTAAAATACACTACCAAACAGCCTCTCAATTTCTCCCGCATCTTTCTTCCTCCATTTTTTTATCTTCTCAAAAAAAAAATATCTTTAAGGATAATCAAAGATAAGATTGCTTCACCTAGAATGATCAACTTTGACTTCATATCCGCAGGCTGCTCTTCCCCAGGGAATCGTTCCCTTTGTATTTGCCAAGGAGTACAATGTCCATGCCAACGTACTTAGCACTGCGTAAGTTTTCTTTTTTCTATATATATATATATATATATATATATATATATATATATATAAAAATTCAGTTAATTATTAGAACAAGCAAATGATGATAAAAAGTTGACATAAGTTTTGGTGTTATTTATTTATTTTTGCAGAGTTATTTTTGGAATGCTGGTTGCCTTGCCCATAACTGTTCTTTACTATGTGCTTCTTGGGCTGTAACTTGTGGACAGAAGTAAAGACAAGGGAAAGCAAATATAGTATTGTAAATCCAAATTAGGCTTATTATATGCAAATGTCCGGGGAAGAACAATGCCATTGGATTCAGTGCGTAACAATATAATTTATAAGATCGTGACCATCCCTAGCTATATGCATGTGACCATTGGAATTGAAAATATAGCATGCATTTGCTTCGATCTTTAAGTTCTTTCGTCTAAGTTATTTATTTTACTTTGCTATTTACTCGGTTTATACAGTTAGATAGCAGCAGGTAATAGAATAGGTCGTAGAAAGGAAGGCAGAAGGTTAAATTTGAATGTATTTCAATTTTTGCTACACCAATATCAATTATCAAAGAAGCTAGCTCAGATTTGCCTACGTAGCTAGTTTAATTTCTAATTTTATTCGTTTCAGTTTACTTTATTATTTATCCGACGTTCAGGCAGCAAACTAAAGAATCCTACGGTGAATACCAATTGACAAAACTGGATTTGAACCCCCAACTAGATTATTTGATCAAGTTATAATTTATTTGAAGCATATATATTAGCATATATATCCAGATATCTTAACCATAGTTATAATACCAAAATCTATAAACAATAATAATGAAAGTATAGTAAAAGTACATAGATTTGGGAAAGAAATGAAAAATCAATAAAAAAAACCTCTTTAATAAAGAATTCACTTTAAAACCCGATCTCATAGAAAATTCATTAGAAATGGTTATCCAATTTACTTACAAAACTCTTGTACAACTTTATTGTAACATTAGCAAATGTCATGCTTAGAATATCTCACACTCACTAATCGGCAAAAAGAGACCTGTGAAGCCACCTACGGAAGCCTATAATGACATTTGCATAATTGCATACAAGTCATTTGACCGTTACGAGTAGCTAGGGGTGTTCAAACCAACCAGAGACCTGACCCACCCACCACACTTGACCGGATCCAACCAACCCACTGCCCAATCCGACTACTCCAGTGGTTAGTAGCAGGTCCCCACCCTCAGAACCCGACACTGGTAGGTCAATTGGTGGGTTTGCCCCTCCAAAACCTGAGCCACCCAATCCGACCATGAAAACCAACCAATTCAGCAAAGCTTAACAGTTTTCCTGTGAGAAATCAGTGGAGATCTACCAAATCCGTGAGATCTCCACCGAATCTGGTGAGATCTCTGCTAGATCTAGTGGAGATCTCATTGGATCTAGAGAGATTTCACCAAATTCAGTAAGCCCTCTGCTAAATCTGGGTTGATTTTTTAGTTGCTTTGCCTTTGCTGGTTTCAACCGAACTAACCGGTGCCTAAAGCGTGACCTAACAAGTCCGATCTGACACCCTCACCGGTCAATTGCGAGTCTGAAAATTTTCCACCTGATTTGGTCAGGTCAGTTGCAGGTTGGGCATAAACACAACCCGAACCGACCCATGGACACTCCTAGTTACAAGCTAGCGTGAAAGTATTTAATAGCTGCACTAATCATCACAGTTAAATAATTATAATCATCACAGTTAAATAATTATAACCAAGATGACTAAACCATTAGATCATTTAGGCAATGGCCTAAGGCCCCAAATGGAAGTAGGTCCTCTAAAATAGAATATAATAATAATTATAAATAATAATTAAAAAAAGAGTAAAGCCTCTCACTTAGAGGAAAATAAAAGAACATATTTTATTGGCCAATAGAATGTCTTGTCAATCTTATATAATGTAATTTTTTTAATTATGGCCCAAACTGTATTGAATATATTTTTTTAAAATTATATTCTTTTCAAATGTTGTTCATTCTATTAATAGGGTTTAATATGTTTGCGGTAGTTTAAGAGAGTAAAAATTTTCAATATCTCAAAAATTTTACTCTTCCTTTTTATCTCTATCAAAATTAAAATAAGAATTAATAGTTTTCCAGACAAAGTCATTACTGAAATTCATTATTCAATACCTAAAGTCCAATAGTGCCAAGAGACACAATGACCATCTTTGACATGATATTTATTATGATACTGATTATTTAAATTTATTTTTAGAATTAAAAATTTTAAAATAAATTTTAAAAATAGATAAAAATAGTCCAATTAATGTATTAAGTTATGCAAAAAAGATAAATTATTTTTGTAATGCATGTATCACTTCTAAAATATTAACTACCAATGCATATTACATTTGCGTATGAAGAAGTTATTTGTATCTCAAAAAAAAGAAAAATATATTTTTTTTTAAATGAAAAAAGAAAAAATAATTAAAGGAAAAAAAAATAGAATTAATAGTTTTCCAAGTCATTATTGAAATTCATTGTTCAATAATTGAAGTCCAATAGTGCCAAGAGAGACAATGACCATCTCAGACATGATATTTATTCTGATACTGATTATTTAGATTTATTTTAAAATTAAATTTTTTAAAATACATTTTATAAATTGATGAAAATACTTCTAATATATTAACTACCAATGCATATTACATTTGCGTATGAAGAAGTTATTTGTATCTCAAAAAAAAAATTTAAATGAAAAAAGATAAAAATAAATAAATATTATTCAATTAATATATAAAATAAGAGAAGTCCCCACTAAAAATTTTCAGCTTAGACTCTAAAATGTGTTATGCTAGTCCTTGGTACTAGACCCTATTATTGCATATTGTAAATTTGAGCGAAATTTGAAATGAATCTATTTCAAATTGAGTTGAGGTATTTGACAAAAATGACATCATTTAGAATTTTTAAGTTTTTTTAAAAAAATTTATTTTATATTTAACATACACTACGCATATGAAAAAGCCTCATAGTGACCATATTTTGCATGAAAGGCATTTAACATACTAATAATATGGTTAATATTTCATGATTTTGGTATGTTCATCATGATATTAGTACAAAGAAATTAATTCAATTGAGAATAAAATTGTTAAAAACACAAAGTATCAAATTGATGACTTTACAAAAAAGTGTTCAACAAAAACCACTATTGGGATATTGGAAGAAACTAATAATTATTCACACGATATAAATTATAAGAAAATTTCCCGCCTTATACCTCAAAATATATTAAATTATAACTTCAGTATTTGATTATACAAGAAAAAGGAAATAGCCATTGTTATAGATTCTCTCATGTGCTAGGGTTATATATGGGTAGGAAAAAGATTGGCAGTACAAATCTTTATTTTTATAACTCAACATTCACCCCTGTCATATTGTCATTCACTGTATTAGTATAATATTTCTTTTATGAATAATCATTTTTTTTAATAAAAAAAATATATTTATCATATTTAAAAGTTTAAAAATTGCAATGAGATCGCAACAAACGTCATTGTCGGTAGCATAATAAACTTGGATGCAGCATTATCTATAGAAAAAATTAAGAAAAATAATTAAACAAACATTATGGGTTTTGGATTTATTAATTTACTTGCACGTGAATGACTGGATATATATATATATAGACAAATATGAATGACTGAATTTCAAATAACTTGTAAACAGAAGTGGAGGTTGAAAGAAAAGGGTAGCTTCAATGCATTGTTCTAAACCTCCTCACCTTTTTAAAAGCATTGCTTAACGGGATCTTCACCCTATGCAATAAATATATATGTACTACAACGTTAAAGCATGTGACCTACAGCTGTTCCAAAAGGAGCTGTTCTTCAAGTAAAAATTGAATTTAATTTGTCATTAAACTGTTGTTGCACATATGGTGTTTGACAACAAAATTGGCATTTTTTTTTTCAGAAGAAACAAATTGGCTTTTTTTCTATCCTACTATGATATGTAGACAAAATTATTTTGTATTACACCACACTACTGTTTTCCTAGAGACACGCAATTATACCAAGCATGTTACTATGTTCCAAAATGTTGATGTTAATATCTAGCTCTAACAGGGAGGTTATAATTCTAGTAAATGATAAAGAATAATGATAGTTACACACCCACCATACATTATACATATATTATTATATGGACTGAAATTGTGTTTCAAAAGCACGATTTCAAAAATTAATATCTATAATCTATGCATTAAGAAGTGAGTAATAATATTTTTCACATTGATTACACTAAGGTGCAGTTTGGATAGGGCGTTTGCGCGTCTACGTTTCCTCTTTCTGCCTTTTTTTTTTTTTTTTTTCTCCCCAGCCGCAACTGTTGACCCGGTCTTCTGTGAACAGTGCACTTGTGCACTGTTTACAGGTTCCACAAACTCCACTTTTTATCAACTTTTTCATTAAAAATGGGTCCCACAATACTATTCACATATTTAAAAATTATTTTGCTACAGTGTTTTCAATTTTCAGTTTTCAATTTCAGCAAAATAAATTCTATCCAAACATACTATAAGTATTCATTTTATTGCCAAAGATTTCATAACTGAATTGGCGCCAGCAAGAAAGAGTTTGAGCGGTAAAATTAACGGTATTTATTTCAATTCGCTTTGTTGCCAAATCATTAATTGCTGTCTATTCTGGTCATCAGTGGGGCTGCCAAAAGAGAGGGTTTTTGTTTGTAAAGATTAGATTTGTAGTTCTTTGCCTTTGCACTGCACATGAAGGTCTTCTTAGTTCCTGTCATATCTGTTAGACATTTCTTCAATAAACATTGAAAACACAACAGTTCCTGTAAATCCTAGAGCAGACAACATGCATGCATTGTCTACAAGAAATGTACCCCATCATGTGACTTTCTCTCTCTCTATCTTGCCCAGCGTCCGTGAATCTAGGATAATTACTACTACTACTGTATATTTTGAGTATCAAAACAAACTGTGGTCCATTTAATTCTATAGTATTTTATTTACATGCGAATAAGTCAACCAGTTCCATTGACCGTTCCCATTAATGTCACCCCCATGCATTGAAACTTGAAATCTTTTAAGTCAAAGTAATGCATGTTGGACCTTTCAATGACTCCTCCAACCTCTTACAAATAAATAAATAAAAATAGTTAGAAAAATCAGATAAGATGAAACACTTATTTTGATATAAAAATGAGGACAGTTGTAAAACTCTTTTTACATGTATCAATATAACTATTTTTTGTTTCTGTGTCACGGTGAGTCTCTGACTATATTGATCCCAAAATCGCTCGTTGTTTGTGAAAGATTTAAAAATTGCTACTTGCTCCATGGTAAAAACAGTTCTGCTGTCACATAATAATTAATTAATGCTGTTTGTTACAATCAAACTCTTCTCTGTTAAACATTGCACTAATAGCATGGTTAGTAATATACATTACAGGATATATATACCATATAAAATACATATGCATTTCATTCGGTTCAAAGTTTTTAAAATATGGCATGAAAAATTGCGAAAGAAAATAGATAAACGTACACACAAGTATATTATACAAATATATTTGATGTGAGACTCAGAACATACTCAATTAATATCCAATCAATTTAGGGTATCACAATCTCCTTCACTTAAATTCTTATCGTCCTCATTAGAACTTACTTTATGAGACAATGTCTCCAAGCCTACGTGGCATTACCAGGTTGGCTCTGATACTATTTGGATTGAAAAATAAGTTTAAAACACAATAATCAAACCGCTAAGCATACAATAATAGCTTGTTTAGGAAAGGAGGAAAAAAACAATGGAAATTTTTATTATTAAAAAAATTCTGAAACTAGGGTAATAAAAAGAAATTGGCAAAAACACAATTTTGGTCCCTACATTTTGAGGTCACAATCAATTTGGTACCTACATTTTAAGAACAGTCAATTTGATCCCTGTTATTTTCAACTTACAATCAATTTGGTCCCTACCGTTAAATCACTAACGAAAATTGCCTACGTGGCCAACTGTTAACATAATTGGCAGGTCTAATATTAAAAAATTAAATGAAATACTGCCGTGTCTTAATTTTAAGAGCCAACTCAGTGCTTAGTTGGCAAACAAAAGCCAAGTCCACGTTTAAAAATACTTTTCTTTTATTGTACGAATTTCTTTCCTTAGAAATTAGAATATGCCACATCCCATCTAAGCTTATCTTGTTTTTCCTTCATACATTTTTCTTTTATGTTGATTTTCCTTCATTTTTTTATTTTTTATTTTTTTTTTGGTGAACGACGATACATTAAACAAAAACTAAACGGAACTACAAAGATCAGGACAAAGCCTATCGAAAAACATCTCATTGAGGTCATCCTCATACACATCAATCATGTCCACAGGCGGACTATCAAATAAAGAGAGATCAGGAATCTGACTGAAACTCATTTTAGCAAGTCTGTCAGCACAGCGGTTAGCTTGGCGGAAGCAATGTTTAATCTGAATCTGAGGCATGTGAGAAACAAGCAGTCTGCAGTCATCCAAAATAGGGGAGATAAAGTTATTAGCATAGGAAGGTTTTTTAGAGCAAGCACAACGGATTCAGCATCAAGCTCGATCTCAAGGTAAGAAAGATTAAGATCTCTACACAACAAAAGCCCCTCCCTCAAGCCCCATAGTTCAGCAGCAAAAATGGTAGTGACAACAATCCTTCTGCTGAAACCTCTAACCCACTGCCCATTAGCATCTCTAATAACCCCTCCACAACAAGCCAAACCACTTCCACCCTCCACCGAGCCATTTGTATTCAGCTTTAACCATCCTTCAGGCGGCTTCTCCCAACAAATCCTTCTCACCACCTTCTGCACAGAGGCTCTCGGCGTTGCCCCACAATGAAAGAACTCCCAAACTTGATTCAAAATATCACCAGCCAACTTCAGATTTCTTCTTAAACTGCTGAAAACAAACCTATTCCTACTCTTCCAAATATTCCACACAGCAAAAGGGAAAAGAAACCTCCAAGGGGGATTGGTAGCAAGCAGCCTACAATTATTCCTACCATTACTAGACAACCACACCTGCAAATCACTTCTCCAAAAAGCATGATTTAAGGGAGTAATTCCTAACTGATTCCATACCTGCTTGATATGCAGGCAGTCACGGAGAGCGTGTAAAATGGTCTTTGACCCTCTTTGACAAATAGGGCAAGTGTTGTCACGAACTACCCCCCTTTTTTCAAGGCACACCTTAACCCCAATACTGTTATGAGCACACATCCATAAGAAGGTTTTTATTCTCGGAAGAGTATCAGCTTTCCAAAGCCATTCAGCTGCAAATGGCTTTGGAAAGCTGATACTCTTCCGAGAATAAAAACCTTCTTATGGATGTGTGCTCATAACAGTATTGGGGTTAAGGTCTCATCTCTAAACTTATCTCTCTCTCATTAATCTTTTGTTCTCTCTTATTCGTGGCTGAAAAGGCCAATCCCATATTCATACAAAATCTGAAATCTAGATCCACTAAACCCAGCTTCTCTGAACCCAGATTCAACACAGATCGACCACGACTTCTTCAATGTCTCTGATCAATGGTCTCGATATGGGTTTTGAGCTCCACGCCATACAAAAGAGATTGGTTGGTGAACCATTCCGTGGTCGGATTCAAAAAGCTATAGGGGTTGGGTGTGTTTTTTGGGCTCCGAGTTTGTATTGCTATCTTCTTCTTCGATGACCCATCCACTTCCATGGCTATGTGGGTTTGCTTTCCGAAGCTTTCTTACTATGTCTATGTCTTTGGGTTTCCATTACACTACAATGGCTTGACTTTGGGTTTGTTTGTGTTGAGTGATCAAAGTTGTAAAATGGGCATTTTTAACATGCACTTGCAAATTGGCATAGTGGCATTTGGGCTCTGTAGTGGATTTGTGGTGTTGGACGATTTTGTTGTAGTAAATCTGGGTCTATGATTTTTGGACTAGATTAATGTTTGGTTACCAAGAAATTGCAAGAAGGGAATTAAAAGGAAATTCTGCTTGGTTAGCAATTGTAAAAGGAAAAATAAATTTGAGAAAATAAAAATAAAATTCTGATTGGTTAAAAAAATTGTAAGAATGTAAAGGTGGAAATAAAGAAAGGAAAGAAATTCGTACAATAAAAGAAAAGTATTTTTAACGTGGTCTTGGCCTTTGTTTGCCAACTAAGCACTGAGTTGGCTATTGAAATTAAGACACGGTAGTATTTCATTTAATTTTTTAATATTAGACCTGCCAACTATGTTAACAGTTTGCCACGTAGGCAATTTTCATTAGTGATTTAACGACAGTGACCAAATTGATTGTAAGTTGAAAATAACAGGGACCAAATTGACTATTCTTAAAATGTAAAGACCAAATTGATTGTGACCTCAAAATGTAAGGACCAAAATAGTGTTTTCGCCAAAAAAATTTAAAAAAAAAAACCACGTCATTCATAACAATTAGGGTTTGATTCGATAAGAAGTTTGTTCATGTTTGTTTGTCTATAAACAAACTAAGTTTAAACTTTAGTTTTAGTTTTGTTTAATAAATGAGTCAAGCCTAAGCAAAAATACATCGTTAATGAACATACTCATGAACATTAGGGCTTGATACAAAACAAGCCAAGTTTAGGGTCATTTATAGGCGTTGTAATAAACTTGATATGAGCTTGACAAATAAACTCATATCTTACTAAAACTTTAATTAAATAGGAGTTGAGATTTGAGACTACACGTCCAAACCAAATAGACTTGGTAATAATCTTGATATAAGTTTGACAAATAAACTCGTATCTTACTTGGACTTTAACTAAATAAGAGTTGATACTACTTATCCAAACCAAATAGGCTTGATAATAAGCTTAAAATAGACTTGATAATATATTTATGTTAGATCTCAAGCTCAAAAGCTTGATATTGAACTCGAGCTCAACTTGACTAATGAGTCAAATCAAGCTCAAACTTTTAGACTCTTTGATGATTTATAGGCTTGTTTTATTAAACCAAGCTCAAACATTCGCTACTCAATAAAACTCATCTTGTTTACGCTACTCAACAAAACTCAACTTGTTTACCATCAAAACTCAGCTTGTTAAACTCAGCTTGTTTACAATCGTATCTAGAACCTCTATTCTTTTTTCATTTTCTTTCTTTTTAATCTTATTCTTTAATCCTTAATAATAATAATAATGTTGTATAACAATGATTCTTTTCCGATCCTTTCCCATTCAACCCTCAAATAATGTTACTTTCCTTCATTCCATTCCTTCAGAAGATTCAAAAAGGAAGATAAATAATTAAATATCATAACCTCTCTCAAATCTCCCAAAAGGAGTATGACATTTTTTTTATCTATTCCATTCCAATCAACCCATTATAAACTCTGGCAACCTTTCTGGAGATTCTTCCTCAATTAAATTCTTCTACACTAATTGCCTTTATATGATTATTATGAAATTCCTGAATTGTATTGGCTACAGTTTATTCGCCAAAAATAAAACAAATAAAAGGAACGAACTGTCAAATACACAAACAAAAATATAATAAAAATCCTGATAAAATTATATCGAACTAAAGAATCCTCCACACCATCCATATGTACAATGTTGAGTTTGCAGTCAGGACATCAAAAAAGCACTCCACATAACCTGCAAAAGCCCTTTGAGCCGGAATAACAATATAGACTAAAACAGACTAAAATTAATGTTAACTGTAGCACCCAAGCAGCCTATAAACAGAGACTCATATGAAAGAAAGAGCCCTATTCTAAGAATTCAGAAAGGTTAAGTGGAAAAAAAAATCAATAAAAAACTCAAGTTAATGAACCATCTTCAGATTAATCTTCTAACCAAAGTTAAGTATTTTGTTAGACTGATTCCCTGCCATAATTGCCATCATGTTTGTTGCCATTTTCTTTGCTCAGTCTAGATACTGGTACAGAAGAGGCTTGTCGAGGAGATGTTTTGCTGGTTTTCTGCCTCAGATTAAGGTAAGTGTAAACAGACATACCAGCAATTGCTGTGAATGCTCCACAAATACTAGTACATCCTTGATTTGAACCAAAGACATAGTAGTTCCCAAGAAGAAGAATACAAGTTTTAAACTGACCAAGAACAACATGGGTAATGGCAGATGTAGCCCTGTAAATTAAGAAAGAAAATTGAGAACCAAAACAAACAAACAGAGATCAGACAAGATGATTTTCTTAAATTTGAACATGGGCAGAACTAAAAAGTATTACCTGATACAGATCATGGTAAATGATTTCAGCAAGCATATAATAATAGATCAGCATATTACAATATTTATCATCAACATGGTAATGCCAGTTATATTGTAATGTCTAATTATCAATAGAATGATGCAGACACAAAATTATTGCTAATTTGAATTTGAATGTCCATTAATGTAATTTTAGTATGATTGAGGATTATGTGAGATTATGTTTATTTTTTAATTACTTTCCTTTTTGATATTTCCTGGAATTTTCCAATAGCTAAGTTCTGATTTCTAGGTTTTCCCACTTAATGTTGATTCCTGAGCCCATCTTTTCTTTTCTCTATTCCATTTGCCTCCCATTTGCCTTTCAAACTTGTGCTGCATCAACTTGGTATCAGAGCATAACTCTAATCCAGTTTTCCAAATGAAAGAAAGAAAGAAATGGGTAAATTACACTAACCTCCCTTGGGAAATATTAGAAACACCCTCATATTCTTAAAAATGACACTTACCCGCTGTGGTTGTTATTTTATTTTGAAAAAAACTTTCTTATTCTATAACCAATATGGTTAGTAATCATTGAGGTTATTTTTTATGGGAATTTGGTTTGAAAAATATTTTGACTTGATTTGTAATAGACATAAATGGTCATAGGAGGTTATTTGTTATACAAATCAAAACTTTAAGGGGGTGGGAGGTCATTTACAAAAATAAGAGTGGGTTTCTAACAGTGGCATTTCCCCAAAACTTGAGGGAAGTTGTAATTTAACACCCAAAAATAAAGAAACAAACATTGCATCTACTGAAGCCAAGACAATCATGTCGTCCCCTGAAGAACAAAGTCACAAGACTCATTCCAACCCGAATTCCCAAACACAAACCCTTATTGCCACCCCAACCTCTAATCTATTAGACCAAAACCCCCACCCCACTCGTCACTTGCTACTAAAATTCAATAACTACCAATCTCGAGGACTCGAAGACTTGCAGCCACCATTAGCAAAGCCCAAAACCCTTTGTTATCATACTTCTCTACTGCAACAGAAAGTTATGGATGCCACATTGCCACCCATATCAACATCACCCAATGCCCAACAAATCAAGCCCAAACTGAAAACCCCACTCATCATAAATTCAGAATCCATGCCAACCCCAACTGCCCCTGCCTTTTATCCCTATTTGTCTTTGCCACTACCAATACCACACTAGAAACCATCTTGAAACATTGCCAAGCAGTGTGAGACCCATTCTAGCTGCTGTTCCATCATGCCTTTAGTTTATCACTTATAGCATCCATCAACCCCATCACAAATCGCAAGTCATTCACATTCTCACCACCATCCAGTCTGATATGGTATCATCTAGCTACACCATCATCCTGCCAAGCACCACATCACTCTCTTGTCCAAGTATATTTTTTGCCACTATTTTAATACAATTAGCCATTTCATTCCAATCTTATCAACATCTTCGTCTATATTTCTTGCCTTCTTTGATCATTTTATCTTTAAACACATCTTGATTTTCTCCCTACAAACTCCACCACCTAATCCTTGGATTTCTTTGTCTAATTTCTCTTCTTATCCATCTTCTAATACAAATAGCTCGTACCACTACCCTATGTTGAGTGGTAATGCTCACTCCTGGTATTACCTTACAATCTTTACAACATCTACTATCCACTTTTCTAGTAAGGATGATATCTATGAGACTAACGTTTGTCCCACTTTTAAAGGTAATTAAGTGTGATTCTCTCTTTTTGAACCAAGTGTTCGTTAATATCAAATCATGTGGTGTTGTAAAATTTAGGATAGCATCACCTGGTTCATTCCTTAATCCATATCTCTGGCCTCCATGAACTCTTTCATAGCCCCCACTATCTTTTCTAACATGACCATTCAGGTCTATTCCAATAAATACCTTTTCTTCGTTTGGTAACCCTTGAATCAATCAATCCATGTCCTCCCAAAATGGATTCTTCTAATCCTCCTTAAGGGGCGCATCCACTAATTTTCCTGTATACCATAATTTAAATCTTGTATGTTCAATTTTCTAGGTTTCTCAACTACCCACTTAGTTTCCTAAAGAAATAGTATGTATAATCTTCTCCTAATCATTGTATCTACTATTTCCATTAGTTTCCCAGCTAAAAACCTTATTCCCAAGTATCTATACAAATCTTATTCTCTTGGACTACCTTCTTTACCCGCACCTGTCCATCAAAGTGTGGAAACTCTTGCCCTTTTTTCCTACATCTGAGCGCCGATATAGCGCGTTGCTTACAGGGAACGCCCTAGCTAACCTTGCTCGCCTTTCACTGCATATAGGGTCCAATGCAGTTCATCGCTAGTAGGGGACGCTCCAATGAGTATATGTAGTGGAAGGGTGACTAAATTTTATGTTGGCAGTCAACCTACTGCAACCCTCCTTTTCCTAAGCTTGGGATCAGCTGTGAACTAAATTTATGACACTAAGCACAAACACAGGTGCAGTTAGCAACGCCTGATTGAACAAGACTAAATTCTTGATACCCAAACCGCCACTTTGAAGGGGCTCAAACACACATCTCCAACTATCTAGATGATACTTGTACTCATCATTAAGTCCAACCCCCCACAAGAAATCCCTTTGTAGCTTCTCAATACAACAAGCACCTCCAAGGGAATGGCAATTAGGGATAAGTTTAGGAGGTTGGATAAGATGCTTTTTATTAGCATCACTTGGTCTCCCTTGGAGAGGTACTTTCTTTTCCAATCCAACCTGCCAGCTGTTGCGCTCAATTTTCCCTAGCATTGAATTCCACACAACCATCTCTTTGAAGGCAGATCCTAGAGGGAAACAAAGATATGCCATTGGTAGCTTAAAAACCTTACAACCCAAAGTTCCCGCAAATACTTCTACATTCGACACATCACCTACCAGTACCAGCTCAAATTTCCACAAATTTATCTTAAGGCCAAAAATTGCTTGAAACCACACAAACACACCTTTCAAATATCAAATTTGTTCTAAGTCAGCCCAACAAAACATTAGCATATCATCCCCAAAAAGAAGATGAGAAACCTTAATCACATTATCGGCTGAGCATCCAACTATGAATCCCAACTGGTAATGCCCTCCCACTGCCCTCTCCTACAACCTACTCAAGGCCTCCATCACGATGATAAATAACAACAGAGATGATGGATCCTCCTTCCTCAACCCTAGAGCTTTGCAAGAAACGTCTTGGGCTACCATTCACCAGAACTGAAAACCGAACTATGGAGATGCATGTGTAAATCCACTACCTCCACCGACTAAACCTGCATCTTCTCAACATATAAATAAGAAAATTCCAGTGCATACAATTGTAGGCTTTCTCCAAGTCCAGCTTACACAACTCTTTTTTTCTTTTATCACCTTTGAGCAAAAAAAAAAAAAAGTTTTACATTAAATCCTTCAAAGTAGTCAAGCCTCATAATTAATTTTGAGGTATGCCCTAATCAATGGAAGTTTTAACTTAGAACGGTCACCTTCGGTACTTCAAACATAGGTGCTAATTGATTGAAGTGTAGCCAATTAAACTTGTTAGCCTTTATTTTATATTGAAAATTAAATTGTGAGGAGTTTTGTTTAACTGGTCTCACTTGCATCCACAGTACACCCTTTGCGTAATGATCGGCACAGTGTCAAATTTGGAGTCCTAGTCTAGTTCAAGTCCCAAACCACCATGAAACAAGCCTTAGAAACAAATATGAAAAACCCTCCAAGCCCTGGCTGCTCAAATAGGGTCAGTAGAAGCTTTCCTCCAAAGGAGAGATGAGGGCGAAGGCCCCCACATAGGAGGCAATAACTAGGAACAAGGCACAATACCCGTAGACAACGTTGCCAAGGTAACATTCATAAAAATCAAGGGTTCTCCTCGGTAAGATTATCAAAACTATAATGACATTAGGGAGCTTAGAGACTTCAATGAGAGAGTGATAGGAAGCACAAAAGTTCAGGCAGCCAATGTTGATGGTCGCCTAGACCCATGGGCCTTTACTGACAGGTTGCATGAGATGGACTACTTCTTTGAGGGGTAACTCTTATCTGATAACAAGAAAGTCGTTCGTGAAGATGTAGGTTAAATGTAAAGGCCAACTTTTCTAGGAGATCATCGAACAAAAATTAACCAACCCACCATTACTAACTAGATAGAGATTAAGGAGAAGTATCTTCCTCCATCCTGCAGGAGCAAACTCCTAGATAAGTTTTTTTTCCTCCTTTTTTTGATGAAATTACATATAAACCCAATAGCTCTTGAACTTACGACCTCACCCTCCATCTTACTCTTACAAGGGGAAGAGGTGCCATCTGAACTAGAGCTCAATTGACCTTTCTATCCATATTTAGCACTCCTCAATTATAAATTGGAAACAAGTGGGGTGTTTTGATTTTACACTATTCTACCCCTAAATCCAACCCTAAAAATCATTAGCCATCTTTCAACCAATTTATTAAAAATAGGCCTAGTACTCTTCTCCGACACTCAGACTCATTTTAGGAAAGCATCCCATTTTTATATCACAACTTGTTCTATACAACCCCAGAGCAACCTTGGCTTTGTTCTGTTTCCTAATCTTTTCCCATCACTAAACTCCACGCCTAGCCCTAAAGTACCACTCTAAAAAAATATCCTACAATCTAAATCAGATCTTCATTAATGCCATAACAATGAAAACAGTTCTCCAAACTATATATGCAATCTTCTAAAGTTCTAGGTTTGAAAGTCCAAAAAACTCTGGCACGTCTTGTTATGAACCAAGGTTGTCTGAATGAACCTGGATTAGCATGTGTAAGGTTGCAAATATTGCATGGACTCTACAAGGATATTGATAAGTGAAAGAGAATAATGCTTATTGTGCTGTTCAGTTATTTACTTTCATAGGAATGGTTAGTGGATCAGGTTGTAAGCTATCTACTTCAATAAGGATTGGTTAGTGGATCAGGTTGTAAGCTATCTACTTCAATAAGGATTGGTTAGTGGATCAGGTTGTAAGCTATCTACTTCAATAAGGATTGGTTAGTGGTAAAGTTTATCAGATAAAATAGGTTGCCCTTATCATCAGTTGTAATTTTGAATTTTCTCAAGCATTGTATTGTATTTAAGCAGTGAAAGAAAAAAAAAAAAGCAAGCAGAAAATTAACCCTCAAATTCCTTTCTCCGTCTCAAGTTTAGGAGGCCAATCACCTCGAATCGACCAAGTTATCTTACAATTATCATTTACATCCCAATTCTTATCACATCTAGTTGACTTCCCAATTCTTGCCTTATATCTCCAAATTCTTTATTGATAATAAGTTGAAGTATAGAAGGAAAGGAAAAATTCACTTTTTAAGTCAACACTTTGTACCTATCAAAAAAAAAGTCAGCACTTTGTTTCATAGAACCAAATTTGGTTGTGGCTGCTATGATGGTAGTAAAACATGGCCAATTCCGCTCGAACTTGAGGGAACAATGTTGGCACTTGACAGAAACTCAGAGCCTGGATTAACCCCTATGGGAAGAATCCAGCTCATTTACTTTGATTTTGATGCATGTTTATGAAATCTTGGGGAAGTATCAACGGAATTAATAAAAAAAGAACAAATATACCAAGGAAAAAGATGGAGTATATCAGCTAACCCATTAGTTCCCCACTAGATCAAAGGTACAATGAATCTATGAAATCACACATATTCGATGGCCTGCCCTTATCTAATGATGCCCAAAAGAAAAGAGACCCAAGAAAATGAGATATCAATCTCTTTATAGGCAACTCTTTCTCCACAAAAGCTCTTCTATTCCTCTTCCTCCAAATTTGCCACATCAAGCATAATGGAAGCATATTCCATACCCATATCCTATTACTAAAGGAAATGGGTGTAAAACACCAACATTGTAGGACTTATGCACCATTTTGGACATCACCCAGTTAATTCCTAACACTACAAACACAAAACCCAATGACTTTGAATTATTTGAATACAAAAGTATATACTTAGACTCTAGACCTTAACATGCTCCTGATAGGACTAGAATTCCCAATTTGACTAGTAAACAAATTCCTAAATGGCTTAAACTAAAGTCCACATATAAACCCCTTAACTAAATCAAACCGACATAGACATTAAATAAAACTGACGACTCATCATTGTGGTCCACCACCAGCAAATATGAAATTACAAAAATACCCATGATGGGCACACAGCCATCAAAATTTTGGGAAGGATGAACTTACTAAATGGTGTATTTCTATCACTGATTTGCTGTCATCACCAACAAATTGAAGGATGTTATGTCCAGAAACATATAATCTTCAACAAAAAAAACCCAGAAACATATAAGAGAAAACAAATCAAAAGATAATATCAACTAGACTAGACTTCTAGTAAGCACTCCACAAAGGGTGGGAGACTTTTTCTAAGCATCTGTCTTTTGTAGTGGGTGAAGGCACCCGTATTCGCTTCTGGCATGATAGGTGGATTGGGGATAGTACCCTAAAAGATCTATACCCTGAGCTCTTTGTGTGTTCAGCTGCCAAGGATGCTTGCATCTCTGAGGTTTTGTGGCTTCCGGAAGGAGGCACTATTAGAGTGTGGGATTTAAGGTTTTACAGAGCTGTTTCTCAAAAAAAAAAAAAAAAAAGGTTTTACAGAGCTTTCGAAGATTGGGAACTTGCTGCATCTTTTTCTCTATTTCAGTTTATCCAACCTTGTATTCCATGGGGTGATAGGAGGGATACTCTTTGTTGGCATCTCAAAGGTAATGGTAAGTTTGACACCCAATCGTATTACCATGCAATTTAGGGTACTCCAAATTCTCGGTTTCCTTGGAAGGGTGTTTGGAAACCTAAGATTCCTAAGCGAGTGGCTTTCTTCTTGTGGACAGCTGCTCACGATCGGATTCTCACGTTGGATAATCTCATGCTTAGGGGTCGCATTTTGGCAAATCGGTGTTGTATGTGTTGTTGTGATGGGGAGTTGGTAGACCATCTCCTTCTTCACTGTCCTGTTACACATACCTTATGGACTTTCATGCTTCAGGCTTATGGTATTCATTGGGTTATGCCAGGATCGGTGGCGGGTTTGTTGTCTTGTTGGCATCAATGGCTTGGGAAGCACAACTCGAATATTTGGAATTTGATTCCAGGGTGCATAATGTGGATTGTTTGGTTGGAACGGAATCGTCGCTCCTTTGAGAACATAGAGAAGACCTTGGATGAGTTGAAGGTTTTAAGCCAACGTAGTCTTTTTGAGTGGTCTCGTTGTTGGGGTTTTACTGACTCTTTGTCTCTTCTAGAGTTTTTGTTTTCCCTTAGATTAACTATTTGATTTCCCTCTCCTTCGTTTGGCTGTTTGTTTCTTCTGTTTCTTATTGTTCATCATCATGAACAGCTTGTATTATTCATCTTTTACTTTTTAATAATAGTTCTCTTATTACCTATCAAAAAAAAAAAATTTTGATCTCTGAGCTTATTTGTCCATGATCTTCCTGTGTCATTCTCCCATGGTTGTAGAAAACACCAGCTCTTGTTTTGAAGTGTTACGTGATAGAATTTTTCTTTTTTCTTTTTACTGGCATCAGTCTAGAGTATGAATTAACCAAATAAAACAAAAGGATGGAAACTCCAGCTCCAAGCCATGAGACCAAACCTGCTATCACATGATATAGTCAAAAGACTGTAAAGAGGTTGCTTACCCAAGTGCTAAAGCACCTGACCACTGTAGCAAGAAGCCTAGAACTGCTGATGTGAGAATAGCCAATGTGTTGTTAAAATTCCAATCAAAGGAGAGGGCACCAGGGGGATCTAACAAAGGAATCAAAGCAACCAGAAACAATAAAGTGATCGGCGTTGTCTTCCACATCAAGCTGTTCAATGATTCAGCATCCTTGGTAAGATGCAATTAGGAGGACTTCAAGGAAAAAAGAAAATGTTTGAGAGAGCTTGAAACTTACGCCAAGGCTGTCCAATTTTCCTGCTGCTGCAAACTGGACCAGAGGATCTTGTTGATTGCACTTGGTATTATCCATGCCAATGCTATACAAGCACCAAAGAGGTCAAATTGGAGATCGGTCACCGTAGCCACAGCAACACCAATAGAAACAATTGTCAACGCAAGCACCTGAAAGATTCCATTGGCAATATTTCAAACACAAAGCAGGATGCTATAGCACATATTACCAACATATGCAGATCAAGCAATAGTTTCTAAAGGTCAGTTAGTCATTCAACAAGCATGAGTTTTACATTCCATATACTCAGACCATTATAAGCACCCAACTAGTATCTTATAAAACTAATGAATTGCTTAAGGCCTAAAAATGCAAGGAGAGTATATTTTCGAACAGCTCGAAAGTGGTGATAGATTTCACACAAATGCCATTTATTCTACTACTCAATCTCATGCACATAAATTCCTAAATGAAGTTGACGTAGGACAAATTGGGGAATTTGTCCATGTGTGTTTATGGTGGGTTAAGGTTTAGGAGGATTTGTGGAAATAGGATTTGAGTTGTTGAGGAAAGGGTTATATGGGGTTGTGTTAGGAATTAAAAAGTGGTTTGATGAGTTATTTGATGACTATTTGGTATAAGAAAGTATGTGGAGATTTCAGGTTCTGATAGGTAAAATAAAGGCTTGATTTGGAGTTGTAAAGAAGAAGAATTAGAGAAGTTTGTATGATATTCAAGGGCTGTATGAATAGTCATTTGGAGAAAGAAAAGAATAGGAAGAAAGAAAGATGAGAAAGGGAGAAAGAAAAGAAAACGTGCCTCTATGTTCACAACATTCAATAAATTTTACTATTAATCAATTCTCCGTCAATTTATATAAGAACTTTTCTTTTACTTGTAGTATTAGCACTCCTAGTACTAGGACTCCTACTTTGACTAGTAAACAAAAAACTAATAAAAAACTAACTCTGTGTCAAAGAAAATAAAACCTAAAATACTTAGGAAGATCCTAGACTCAACCAAATTACCCTCAATTTGCAGGAATTGCAGAAATTACAGATTTTCCCCTGAATACAGAAATTGCCCATGAATAATTAAATAAAACCTGGTTTAACCCTAAAAACTCAGACCATTAAAACCACACAACCTTCACTTCAATTGGAATTAACACGTGGACCCCATATAAAATAATTTTGAAGGCAAATGTGCAAAGTAATTGCAAATTAATACTCCATAGCTGCATCAGAAGTTGTCAAAGTCCAATTCACTACACAGTTTCAATTTATGCATACATACAATATAAATGTTTAGACACATGGAAAAAGCTCCCTATATCTGATCACTGATAGCCATGAATCATTTCAATATTTCATCAATTCTTGTAGTCAACATTGGACATCGTTGCATCAATATACAGATAATTAACAATATCTGTATAAAAAATAAATATCTAAGAAACACCAATGCTTTTCTTATATTTTGAAGTAAGGGAGGGAGATTCAAACCCTAGATGTCTCCATTAGAAACACTAGGGAACACCATTTGACTTAAAGGTCATTTGCAGTAAAATACACTGATGTTTCTGTTATTATATTAAGACAGAAAATTATCGTCCGAATCAATCTACCAAGACTTGAATGTGTTGGCAGCGTCTTAGCAATGTTTACATTGTCATAAATTTACATAAAGTCTTTGGACAAATTCAGGCCATCTTATTTACCGATACAAGCATGTCAAAGGTATATCATGTCCAAAAAAAAATGGACACTACTGTCACTTGATGCTACTTTCCATAGCACTACAGGTGGAGTCATTAGATTTTTTTAGAGTCAGGTCCTCCACATTTCAGACAAACATTCAAAAGTGATTTTTACTAAAGACAAAACGCTCCCATTTTAACGAACATTTTAAGATGGACCCAATGAACAATTGTAATATCTAAAAATGATTACAGATTCTAAGTACTCTACAATTATATCTTAATGTACTACAAACTCAGAGAACAATACACTATTTCCATGAGGACATCAATGTTGCCAAAGAGAGAGCAGTCACCTTGGAGAAAGAAACTTTCTTCTTATATAATATAAATTCTGCTAGAACAATTGATGGCGTTACAGCAATCTTGGACATCTGATAAAAACCCACACTGAAATGTAGGTACTAAAGTCAGAGTGTCAGAAATAGAATAATTAATCCTTAGGAAATTATGTATCTCACCTATTGTATGTTAGGCTGACATTAGCAAGGCCAGTAGATAGAGACATAACAGTGCCAAGAGTAATTAAAGTAGATAGACGTGTTGATTTTGAGGAAGGAGATGCCGGCAGGATAGAAAAGGCATTTAGAATGGCCATTAAGAACCAGCTTACAACATAGTGAATAAAAG
The DNA here is from genome assembly GCA_028535165.1 of Quercus tomentella. NCBI lineage: Eukaryota > Viridiplantae > Streptophyta > Magnoliopsida > Fagales > Fagaceae > Quercus > Quercus tomentella. Next base: position 60,721,113 of record JAPQVY010000155.1, on the reverse strand, counting down.
TAAGAAATATAGGGAACTTGAATTTGACATTATTAAGCACCTGAAAAAACAAGGACAGAAAAGTTACAAGCAGGGAAACAGTGACTACATAAATCAAATATGGCATTAAACAGCTAGATTAGATATGTAAAAGGTGGCTATACGAACCAATTTATTCGTGAAAATAATACCAACAGCAACCACAAAATTGAAGGTAAGAGCAGCAATGGGGCCACATCTACATTGCTGTTGACGCTTTACACCTTCAGACAAGCGAAGTTTGTTAAAAAGAGAAGCTCGTAACTCCTCTAGTGCTCTACCTGAGTTGATGAAAAAAAGAGAGAGAAAGATTAATAAACCACATCAAGGAGACAAAGATTTTACAATTGCAATAACAACAACAACAACAACCAAGCCTTAGTCCCAAAATTTTGGGGCCGGCTATAGATTCTCAACAGACTAGTCAGTATCAACCACATGTATTCTTTTCCATCATTCTATTCTATCAAAGTCATACTCCTTGTTACCTTCTTAATTGACATGTCCTTTTTTACTACCTCTACTAATTTTATTTTAAGTCTTCATCTACCTCTTTTTGTTCCTCGACTTGAATTAACTCACTTCTTGTGCATGACCAAAGCATCCCAAGCAACTCTCTGTCATCTTTTCATCAACAAAGGGCCACCACTATCTTAGTGAATTTCCTCATTTTGAATTCTATCTTTCCTTGTATTTCCACTTATTCATCTTAACATTCTCATTTCAATTACACTTATTTTATAAACATGTTGCTTCTTAACACGGGGGATAGCTGGTCTTATAACAGTCTTATTAAATTTTTCATTTAACTTAATATGTATTCTATGATCACACAATACTTCTAACACTTCATCCATCTTGGTCTTATCCTATGATTCACATGTTTTATGAGCCTAAAATAATTCCATTCAATACTAAAAAGACCTAGGAAAAAAAAATTTACTACATGAAACAACCTATTAATCAAGTAATTGATTGGGAAAATATTTGAGAAAGTTGGGTTATATTACAAACAAGCTTGAAAAGAGTAAAAACCTATAGGCCTATGAACTCTAGTTCAAATGACATTTCCTCTCCTTGTAAGAATAAGAGGATAAAAATGGTAAAATTGCACTAACCTCCCCTGAGTTTTTTCTGTTATTACACTCAACTCCCCTAAAATGTAAACTATTTACACTGACATCCCCAAATTGACTGAAAAAATGTGTTACCTCCCCTCCAGTGTGGAATAAGAGTATAAGAAATGGCAGAGATGCGACCAAAAAAGAAAAGAAAAATAGTAAGGGAAGACAAATCAATGAAAGCGACAGAAACAATATATATAATATTGAATATACTCCAAACGCTTCATTGCAGAGCAGATGAAGCCCAAGAGAGAAACATAGAAATTCTTCATAGCAGAGGCAATATTCAAGGCTAAATGAATAATGATAATGCACATGCAATGTGGGAAAAAGAAAGGAAACCCAGAAACCCATCTAAAATCTATAACCAGAAAGGAAAAGAAAATGAGAAAGATTTAGTTACCTTTGTGGCCAGCATCACTGTCTTTGCGCTTAAGAACCTTCTTAATATCTTTCCTTACTAAGAAACTGAACATTTTACGGCTACACAGCATTCCTTTTAACCATAGGAGCCCAAATCAAAATGCTTGCTTCAAATCAAAACCCAAGACAAGAAGAGAGAGAGAGACAGAGTGAATATTAAAAAATGGAGGAGAGAGAGAGAAAGAGAGTGATGCAGAAATGAAAGTAGATACCCAGCCCAGCAAACAAGTTAAAGCTTTGGTCTTTGGAGGAGTCCAATTTTTGAAATTGAAATAGAAGAAAGAGCACAAAAGAAAAGAGCAGAGCAATGTAAAAAAGACAAAAGGGGGAAGTAAATAAATTACAAGAAAACAAAAACAGGAACAAAAATCTCGAAAAGAGAGGGGACACGTGGGTCGAGTAAAGCGTTGATGGCGGAAAACTCAAGCTGTCGGACACAGATTTTTGAGGAAATCACGGCATCATCGACCGACAGATTCAGGTACTGCACTGCAGACTGCACTACTGGTCTACTACCCAAGTTATATTTTTACTCTCTTTCGGGGCCACTTCAATGTACCCAAGTTATATTATATTAGGACTGAATTTTGTGTGTGATGCATCTAATTACTCTCATCACGTTTTTCCTTTTCCTTTTTTAAAATTTTTTTTTTTTTTTAATACTAGTAATTCTTGGAACTTGGATGTCTGGGTTTGAAACACTTGAATTACAAGATTTTTGAGTTTAACCTCTCGTCACAGTTTCTAAAAAAAATGGTGAAAATACCATTTTTTGGTCACCTTTAATTTGGTCTATATCAACTTAGTAATAGAAAGCGTTTATGTTACAGATCATAAAAAAAAAAAAAAAACGTTTATGTTACAAATCAAATGACACAATTAACACACTTGAAACTTACTTAATCAATAAATACTATTAAAATTTTTAATATAACATTGAAAAAAAAAAGGCCATATAAGCATTTGAAAGATTAAAAAGTCCATGTCATTAAAAAAACAAAACAAAAAATTTAAAAACACAAAAATTAAAAATCATCAAACCCATCAAATGAGCTTGTAGAAAATTTTAAAAAAATTCTGAGTGCGTGCTTCAACGTACGCTTAGGCATCTATGTAAAATTATGGATTAATGAACTTGTATAATGTGCACACCAAAAACCCCTGTGTTTATGGGTCATCCTACAATCCCAATTGCTAACACAAATTAATGTTGCAATTAGGGGTTTGTAGCCAACTTGACGATCCGCTAAAACCGGCTTGATCCAACTCAACTCAACCCATTGAATTGGGTTGGTTTTTAGAAACTAGTGGATTAGGTTTGTTTAAAAAAAAAAAATTATGATAAGTCAGGTTAGGTGCAGGTCAACAAATTTACAAATCTAGCTAACCTGACTCGACCCACCTATATTTAATATCTATATATAAAAATATATATTATATAATTTTATTATTTATTATTTTGTTTATCAACTTAGTTTGGATAGAACTATATGATATCTTAATAATTATAGAATAATAAAACTCATTTATGTTTATTTTGTTTTTCAACTGAGTTGAGATAGAACTATTTGATATGTTACTAACTAAATGAAATATCATTTGGTTTGATAATTTGTGTATGGTGGTGATATTGCTTAGAATTTTTAGATGGTAGGAGTAGCAAATAAAATTATTTGGTTTAATTATATGTGTTGGTTTGATGCACTACCAGCATATTTATAAGATTATAAATCTATTGTTATTTGTGTTGGTTTGAACCTTAAAACACTAATAAAATTGTTTGTGTTAGTTTAGTGCTATACTAAGTTTATTAGGTTATAAATTTGGTCTTATTTGTGTTGGTGTTGTTCTAGTGCTCAATATATATATACACTCACACACTTAATCCGACTCATGCACACCCCTAGTTGCAATGAATGTGATTGGTGGACTTTAATAGCATAATAAATGAAATTCTTTTCTTTTCTTTTTTTTTTGTTTGTTTGTGTGTGTGATTCGTATCACATTAGTTTGTAAGACTTGTGTAGTAAATTTTTTAATATCTCTAGCATCACTTCTTATTTCTTTTTTCTTTTTTTCTTCTTTTTGGTAAAATACAAAAACCATCGGTGGGGTTTGGAATAATACCATGTACTATAAAAACTTTTCAAAAATATCTAATTTGCCCCTAAGGACAAATGATACTCGACACGGTTTGAAATTTTCTGCTCCTCCAAGTCCTCTGCTTCTTTCCAACAGGTTTCTTTGCTACACAGAACTCACATTGACAACATTATGGCAATTATATGCACAATCAAGGGTTTGGATAGCCATTATATAAAAAAAAAAGGGTTTGGATAGCCAATACTATAAAAATAGAAACCAAAGATAAAAAAAGAAACAAAAGGAGCAATAGAATTTTCAAATGTTATTAAGTGAGATTAATACTTAGAGAGTAAATTGGATATTTTTGAAAACTTTTTTGTAGTACCTAACATTATTTCAAGGATAGCTTTTATATATTACTCTTTTTGTTCATGCTTTAGGTAAATATACGTGTGGACTAAAATGAAACTCATTGGTAAATGCCATAAGCTGGACTTTGATAGCATTATTTTGTTTTGAATAGAAATCTAATAAGTTTCATTTTATTCCATATTGTCAGAAATCACATTATTAGGAATCTAGATAACACACACATTACATGCACAATTTAAAAGTTTTTTTTTCAGCATTGTGCATGTGGTATTTTAGCAATTGGAGGGTTTTAAGCATGGTTTTGAAACTTAGACCCTACAAAGAACCAGAAAAGTGAGAGATTTCGGATTTTTGAGGTTGAACCAAGGTTAAGTCATGATGAAACCATAATGATTTTAATAATTGTTTAAAATATATATGAATATATTAAATTAATAAAAATAGAAAAAGTGGCTAAAATAGTCCAAATAAATACAGAGATATATCTTTCAAATGTATTTTTCATATCATAAGTTCATAACTTTTATAAGGCAAATAAGAAATACTAAATCCTAAGCAAATATAAATAAATATTGAGTTTCTCAATCCTTAAAAGTGTAAAGTACAATTGCATAAACAAGTAAATAAACTCTAAGCTACACATTGGTTATTACAAAAACATAAATAGTTATTGAATTTCTCAATCCTTAAAAGTACAAAATACAATTGCATAAACAAAATAAATAAACTTCAATTAACACCTTGTTTCTTACAAAAACATAGAACTTCTTTCTTTCTTTTAAAAAAAAAGAAAAAGAAATCAAACCTAGGCGATCTTGTCGAGACGATTCACTGCCTTTTTGCATAGGCTGATTTCTGGAGTTAAAAGAACCGGCTTGATATAGGGTTCACAAGTGATTGGGTTGACCATGTGGTCTAGTCTCAATTTTACAACTTTGGTTTTAAGGTCATAATTGTGTAGGTAAGTATTTGTTATTGCACAATATATTATAGGTTATTTAACATGTGGGTCTAGACACAATTTTTAAAGAGAAATTTGAATTTTACATTCAAAAATTTAACCGGAATTTCGTTGCTAAATAACTGTAATATGCTAAGTATTTTGTTAGTTGTCCTGTTGCGAAAGAATTTGTAATAATAGCATCTCGAGTTTCTTAAACTCGAGATTCAATTAAAAATCGAGCTTTTAAGACTCGTTTTTGTTGTTTTTCAGTTGCTGACATGGCGAAAGTTTCCACTTGGATAGCGAGTTTATAAAACTCGATTTCCAAAATCGAGTTTTATAAACTCGGTTTCGCTTCAACGCTTTTTGCCCTTCCCACTTAAAACAATCTACAGAGACCCGTTCAAAATCTCTCAATCTCAAACTCCGCTCTCTCAAACTCCGCTCTCTCAAACTCTTCCCCTCACTGTGAAAATTTCAAAATCAACTCACTCTCAGACACTCCGCTCTCTCAAACTCGCCGTGCCGAAGGTGCTGCTCCCATTGACACTCAGCCACCGAAACTCAGTTCTGCTTCCATTGACAGTCAGGCACTCAAAGTCAGTACTGCTCCCATTGAACCACCGTGCGCCTAAGGTACTCTCTCTTTCTCCAACTTCAATCTTAGGTTTTGGAATTTCATGATATTTCCTATTTCGTTTTTCAATTTCGGATCTTTTTGGGTTTTGGTGGTTCATGTCATTTCAGTGAATGCATGTATATTATTCTGTTTGGTTGTTTGGGAAATTAAATTTTTTTAACTGATTGAGCATTTGATTGGGTTTCATTAGTGTAAAAAGTGTTAATATCTGGATTACATTGATATTTAATCTAGTTTGTTGGGGTTTCATTTGATTTGTTTGTGGGTTTTGTTTGATTTGTTTGTGGGTTTTGTTTGATTTGTTTGTGTATCTTGTTTCATGGTATTTTCACTGATTTGTTTTGGGTTTGTTTTAATTTTCTGTATGTATTTTAGTTTGTGGGTTTGTAAAGCAAATTATGGGTTTGATGAAATGCTTCTATGAACGGTGTATGAGTTGTGAAGTAATAAGTGAGAATATTCATTTGAAAAAAATGTGAACTTACACCAGAACATCTGTATTTGAGCGTGGACAGGGTTTTGGGGTTGTGCCCCATTTGGTTCAGCCATGGGAATAAGGAATGAGTCATTGTTTGGTTTCCATAGATTGATATCTGTCAATCTTTATCATTCTAAACAGAAAGAGACCAAAGAAAACAAAGAAATCATTGATAAAACTCAATTTCTAATAGTTCAATGGGTTAAGTGTAATGAAGATAATAGTTTAGTGTGAAAAAGTGTAATTTGCTCTTGTTTTTATAGGGTTATTGCTGTTAATTCAAGAGCTAAAGTAGCTTCCTCATTCCTTTCTTCATATTGTTAGGAATAAACCACTTCTTTTGATAGTATATATCGATTTCGATGTTGAGAGCTTCAATTTGTCCATCATCATTGTGAAAATTAACTTTAGCTATAATGCTCTTATAGTTAATTTAAACTAGATGATGTCCCGTGCGATACACAGACTATTTTACAATTTCACTTGAACGTGTTACATGACAAAACCATAGGATACCATAACCGAATGAATTATATATATATCCCCTAACCAATTCGAAATGAGAATGAGGACAAAGAGAATGAGAACCTCTTAATCTCATTCTTTGAATAAATATGCGAAGGTACCAAAATGAAAAATTTGAAATAATTTTCTTTTGTGTTGTCCATGTTCTGTTACAACTGCATTGTTTAATGTCAAGATGTGTCTCCTCTTTTTTATTTTTTTGGATAGTATAGATATGTCTCCTTTAGTTGCATTGTTTCATTCTTGTAGGTGTCTTTGTCACTTCTCTACCTCTCTCTCTAAATGAACAAGCTTATTCTTGTGGGGGTATAAACCCAATTCTAAAGTACATTGATTCAAAGAAAAAGCAGAATTAATGAAAGTAGTAATTTAATTTGGTACAGAATTCAATTTCTTTTAATTGTAAAAGTTTACAAAATTATTCCAACTCCAAAAAGGTTAACAGTTTCATGATGCCATTCCTTAGCCCTTATTAGCTAGTAGCCTCCTAGTACTAAAATATAATCCATATTCCCACTCCAGGTTTACTTCGACCAAACCAATTAAATCTCAATTTGGTCAAGCTTGTGTTTAATTAAATAAAATGAAAAATTGAAGAATCAATTGCCTTGTTCTACACTGGTACTCTAGTAAGACCATTCACTATCACACTCACATTGTGTAGGTCCCACATATAGTACATAAATCTTTATTACTTATATATATATATATATATATAAAGCATTGCAGTTAGCCAATGGCATGCATCCTTGTGTAACTATAAATAGACAAGGTAGTGCATATTGTAGTCATCTGTTATAATTACTTATCAAAAAAATAGTATAGTCATCTTTTATAATCAACAAGAAAGAATAACTGAGAGGCATTTTCCAAGATTTTGTCTCTTGAAGAGTTGAAACAACCCCAGCCTGCTCTAATAAGAGACTTAGCCTTGCCCATCTTTCCAAGTCGTAAACTCATTCTTTCTATCAATTTGGTATTGCATTTTGGTGCTATCCTTTGCCATCCTATGAAACTGGAAAATTAGAGGATCCTTTAACAGTTTTTACTAGTCTGAAGTAGTTTGATTTGTCAAATGTGCTCAATTCTTCCGCCATTACCAGAAAACATCTCTACTGTAGGTAATCCCACTCAACATTATGGCTGAAGATTCTATGGACAGGTGTTTCTATTAGTGATCTTTATAGTGAAGAAGTTAAAGCTTCTGTTACATTCTACTTAATTTGACAATCTTTCCATGTGTTTTTAGAACAATAAAATGAACTACTATATGAAGAAGCACATTGTGTTTATTAATGCTTCTCAAGCATTTTGACATAATTACTCATCATTGTTTTTGAGTTTTCTGTAAACAAAGTCGTCTTATTAAATAATGCTAATAAGCTGCTCTTCAGTATAGATTTTCCCTGCATGTAGAGTAGCACTCCTTTGCCCCTACACTATTAATGATCTCACAGTTGCACTGTTTGCAGTATGGAGCCTCGGATTGATGAGGAGCTAGAGGTCTTGGACCCCGGTCCGCGTCAGAGGTCATTGTTGACATGACAGCCATATCATCGATCAGAGGCCATTTGGAATGGCGAGGTGAAATTTCTAGTTCTAACAACTGCTTTAATATCTACGCTGTCTTTGACTGTTAGTTAGCAAGTTCTTTCAATGTTGTATTTCTAGTTCTAACAACCGCTATAATTTTGATCGATTTTGTAGGACTCGGGCCTACTTACGTGCCGTGGTCGCACTAAGGAGATGGCAAACGTTCAGATGCAAGATAATCGAGTCATTGACATTATCAAATTGCTAAGGCTAGAAGGATTGTTTAGAGCCCCTTCAAGAGAGATAGATAATTGCCTAATATCGGCCCTAGTTGAGCGATGGCGGCCGGAGACTCATACTTTCCATCTTCCACATGGTGAGATGTCAATCACCCTACAAGATGTGGAGGTAATTTTCAGACTTCCTATAGACGGTGACGTCTTGGTTGGGCCGACTGCTTTGGTGGATGATGGGGGTTGGAGGTAATTTTCCTTTTATCCATTTAGCTCTAATTAATGCCTCTTAGGTAGATTGAATCCCCATCACTTTGGGGAGTCATGCCACTACTTTACACATTTTGGATAAATGATGTTGGACTTCTGCAACCCATTACCATGTTGAAGCTATGATTAAATTGCTAGGACCTTAATTTGATTGGCCCACATCCTTTAGGGTATGTTTGGAACTGCCCCATCCAAACATAGGGTGAATTTTTGGACACTATGAGGCTATTGCAAAGTATGCTCAAGGGACCCTATAAATCATCAAATTCGTTAATTCTGTGCTCTACCATCTTTGTTCTGTCTATTTGTAGCGTGTAAGAGAACACTTCAAGCATGACAATAATGCAAAAGATCTTTTGAAAAGGGTTAAGGTATGGTCGATTGACTTTTAAAATTAATTTCTTTTAATAATGGGTTTTGAAAATGTTAAGAGTGAGAATTAGCAGTTGCACATATAAATCGTGCCTTCAATCAAGCCTTGCTCTAGTGGTCTGAATTAGTAGTTGCACTAGTGGTCAAGCCTTGTTGCAATGACAAGTGCCTTTCACCAAAAGTAGTTGTGGGTTCAACCTTAACCACTGAAAAACCCCACAAATATAACTAAGTTTTGTGCACTTAGTACTACGACGTTGCAGCCAGTTGTATACCATATTGAGAAACATACTCGTTTTACGCAAGTATTAGATTCAATGTTTTGAAAAAAAAAAAATTATGACATACATATTCAAATTTTCAATTGCATTGGGTTTTGATTAGAATTATTGCTTTATTTGTAGACACATATATCACTGTTATATCAAACCTCTTCAAGCATTGGAAGGTGAAGAGTCCAGGAAAAGAAGGCAGACCGCTTCTTCATCATGCAGGGCTTGTTCAAGCTTTATCAGATCATGTTCTGCTTTTTCCTACTTTCAATTTCCCATCGTCTGATTGAGCTCTAACATATTATTATGGAAGAAAAATTACTGTATAATTGGAATTATTTATAATAAAAACAAAATATGAAATGTAAAAACCTTGTTAGTATACCACATAGATTCTCCAATGACACTTTAAGCTTGTTGGCCTTTGCTTCTGCTTCATTCATTCTGACTTGTAGCTTTTCCAGCAACATCTTCTTCTCTTGTACCTCCTCTATGGATTTTCTAGAAAATACTCCAAGGAATATGTGTGTGTGTCCACACAATAATCAATGGAATTATGACTACTGTTGAACGAACTGAGATTTCTTGATGAAGCTCGTCAACATTCGATGCAGAAGATGCATTTGCTTCAGCACTGTATGCATGAGTGCCAGAAGATGCATCGACCAGGGAAAAATTGATAAAGACATAAATAATGTAAGTTGGATTTACATTTGATATCCATCTAAAGTGTGAACCTCCTTCAAATTCAGGATCCTTCGCTGAAAAGCAAGTGCTTTTCCCATTTCATTATCTCAAACAAGAACTTGCTTCTCAATATCACCCTGGAAGGTTGATTCCTAGACTTGAAGTTGCTACTTGTCATTTTTATGTCTAAGCAATAAGCATGCAAAATATATCAGAAACTTTTGTAGTACCAAGCATGATTGTTACACATAACTTGTCATGTGTTTTTTTCATAGTTTTGTTTGTATATATTTTTTGTTTAATGGTAAAACTAATTAGCTTGCATGAATATACAGATATATGCTGTCTCCATAACCATAAGGACATTGGTAAGCTAGGAGTATTTTGCATTTAAGTACTTTTTGTTTAGTTCATTTTCACTAGCTTAAGTGCTAAAGGTTTAATTCTTGCTTTTTGGTTTCAACTTTCGTATAATTCGTTAACGCAACCTTTTTGTAGCTTGGTTTCGTGCTTCTAGCTTTGATATGGGAAGATAAGTTCCCACCTTTCATGCTTCTGATAATCGCAATACTGAATGATGGTATTATTTCAAAGAGCCTCTTGCAAATATTTCTTTCTTTTTTCTATTACTTAGCTGGTATTCTTGGCCTCGTTTTCTTTGTAAAGAAACTAAATAGTTTGCAAAAAATATATAATTAATTAAATTGATAAATATATAAATGATAGATTTTTGTTTTTGCATTATATGGGAAATGTGATCAAATTCTGTTTGTGATTTGTATTAGGTACCATCATGACGATTTCAAAGGACCGAGTAAAGCCATCTCCAATGCCTGACAATTGGAAGTTGAATGAAATATTTGAGACCAACATTGTCATTGCCACCTTATCCTGCTTTGGTTACCGTCTTAAAAGGGTGGATAACTTTCTTTTCCGTGCCATTTCTTAGTGTGATTGCAAATTTTGTATAGAGAGAACAATGTATTGAGATGTGGATATTTAAGCCTTGATTGGCAGGAATTTTATGTTTTGTATAGAGAGAACTATGTACTTGACACATTTTTTATATCAAAACCTTGTGTCTCATATTATTTGGAGTTAAGATCATTTCACTATATTGTCAAAAGCACTCATTTGGTGTTATGGAGTGGAATAGTTTATTGAATGCAATGCATCTATAGGTTACAATGAGCATAAAAATTTTAAAATTTCATATTCGAAAATAGAGTATATGTGAATTTAAAATGATCAGTCATATGCAAGATATCTAAATATAACCTAGCAATAATGCTAGCTGGAAGGCATAACAATATAGGAGCCGGCGATTCCAATTAATTGAAGACTGAGTGCGGCAAAAGCTACTTCCATGAGGAGGACCATTTATGAAACGTGTATTTATTATATAATTTAGAGTTAATAGTATTGGCATTGGGGTTTGGGTAACACAGGAGCTCAATCAATTAAAGTTACAAAGAAAAAAAAAAGAAAAAAAAATCCCAGTGTACACATCTACCCCACATAAAAGGAGGCCAAGTGGTTAAAAAAAAAATTACAAAACATAAACAGAACTTTTTCCCTTAAAAAGTTCTAAAAAGCTCATTTGTAGAGAAGAACAACAATTGTGACCTTTAAAAAAATTAAATAAATAATTTACATTCCCACGGAACTCGAGTCTATAAGACTCGAGAACCAAAGAGCATCAATGCTCTGTTTACTCAGAGAGGTCCGGAGGGTTACTCTGTTTTTTACATTGGAACTCGAGTTTCATAGACTCGAGTTCCAGTGGAAATTTTTTTTTTTTGTTTTGCTCTGTTTACTCCGAGAGGTCCAAGAGGGTTGCTCTGTTTTGTTCTGTTTCGAGTTTCATAGACTCGAGTTCCACTGGAAAATTTTTTTTCTTGGTTTTCCTCTGTTTACTCAGAGAGGTCCAATAGGGTTGCTCTGTTTTGCTCTGTTTTTTCCAGTGGAACTCGAGTTTCATAGACTCGAGTTCCACTGGAAATTTTTTTTTCTTGGTTTTGCTCTGTTTACTCAGAGAGGTCCAATAGGGTTGCTCTGTTTTTTCCAGTGGAACTCGAGTTTCATAGACTCGAGTTCCACTAGAAAATTTTTTTTCTTCGTTTTGCTCTGTTTACTTAGAGAGGTCCAAGAGGGGTGCTCTGTTTTCCTCTGTTTTTTCCAGTAGAACTCGAGTTTCATAGACTCGAGTTCCATGGAAATTTTTTTTTTTTTTTTGTTTTGCTCTGTTTTCCTCTGCTCATTCCAGGAATCATTCACTGTGGAATTTTTTTTTTCTTTTTTCCTGGTCATGCAGACAAACCAGAAACTGAAACGTGTGCATGCACCTGCTGAGAAACAGAGATAGACAAACTGCGAATATAATCCATAAACACTCATTCAGAGGCAAAGAAGCTGAGAATGTAAATACACGTACATTACATCAAAACGCGTTTATTGTACGCACGAAACTATAAAAACTTTTACGCTCTCTGTATAAACATGGTTTTACAATGCAAAATGCAGTTACATCGCAGGAAAAGGCATTCTCAATATCAACATTCTAAACATGCCCAACCACGCTTAATTTGCAGTTCTAACCATACTACTGAAATCACAATCTTCATAGACATACATTGAATAGAGATTTACAAGTACATTCAACAAAAACCAAAAAGTTCACATAGAGCCAATACAACGTAGTCACTTTTCCTAACATCGGCTGTTCGCACAACAAAAACATCGTCCTTGGAAGCATGCCTGAAAAACGTAGAGTAATCACATTAGGAGAGAAGATAGTAAATATTAGGTCAACATGGAATGAACAACAAATATTTAACCGATGCATAAGTATTTGCCGTCTACCTACCTAGTGTGGAACATGATCGCTTGTGGAAGCGCCACGGGACTGCGGACATTTTCTGCGGTTATGCCCGGAAGCATGACACAGTCCACATGTCTGCTTGGGCTGACTCTCTATCAAATCTGCATCCTCCCTCCGCCATCCCGGTTCTCGATCCTTATTCCTCACTCCATCCATCTCGTTCCTTATTCTCGACTTCACTGGTCGACCTTTGGCCCGCAACAATGCTGGATTAGGCAACCACTTTGGCCCTATGGGATCCATCCACAATGACTGCGACTTAGGAACCACAAATGCATGCTCATAAGTGTTAATGGCATTGTTCAAACCATAACACGGGTGAATATATGTGGTCGAATCAATATGTAAATAGTCGCATACTCTAATTGCATGTGAACACGGGATCCCTATGTTTTGCCATTTCCCACAACTGCATGTTCTTTCCTGTAACCGAACTTCATAACTGTGGTTTCCCCCTCCTGCACTACACGTGTTGAGTTGGGTAACTATTTGAAATATCAGCTCTTCATTGCTAAATGGCTTGAGATAATGTTTCTCAGATTTACTCTTATTCTCCTCCCACTTGGAGAAGGCATATTTACTCCATTTCTTACCCTCTGAGAACTCAAAAAGGTATTCTTTGCGACGTTCGTGGAAATATTGAACAAGTTTGTTCCAAGTGAACTCAACCAATGCGATAATAGGAAGGCCCCGTGCACCTTTCAATACACCATTGAAGCACTCTGATATATTGGTTGTCATTGCCCCAAAACGTCTCCCACCGTCATGTGACTGGGTCCACATATCCACAGACTCGCCCATTAGGTATGTGTATGGAAGATAATCTTGATTCTTTTCCTTGCCATCCTTCCTTGTCAACTTCTTCTTAGTTCTAATGGCCTCAATTTCCGCTTGCTTAATGGTCTCTATTATGGCATAAAATTTCACTGCCTGACTAGCATATCCGGCTTTCAACGCCGCTGACTTTAGAGTCGAGTTCTAAAAATGTGTGTTAAAGTTGCTAGCAACATGTCGAAGGCAATATCTATGAAATACCAGTGCTCTTCTATCATCCCTTCTAGGCCAGTTTGCAATGGTGTTTTTGATACCGAGATGTCGGTCAGAAATTATGCAAATGCCTTCGTTAGGTATCACGCGGCCAATCGCATCTCTGAGGCATTGTAAAAACCACCTCCAACTAGACCCTGACTCAGAATCCACAATAGCAAAGGCAAGAGGGAATACCTTGTTGTTAGCGTCGGTTGCCATTGCAACCAACAACTTTCCCTGATATTTACCATACAGATGGGTCCCATCAATACTGATAACCGGCTTGCAATATTTGAATCCATCAATGCTTGGACCGAAAGACCAAAACACATAATTCAAAAATACTGTGTCATCTTCACCGGTGGATGTGGTACGATAGAACACCTGGGTAGTCGGATCTTGATCAATATATGCCATTAGCAACTTTTGCAACCTTTGATAAGACTCTTCCCAATTCCCAAACATCTTCCCAATCACCTTTTGTTTCGCATCCCATACCTTGTAGTAAGAAGGCTTTTGTCCCTCATATTTCGACTCTATCATAGATCTGAGATGCTTAATTGGGGTAGTGTGATCCTCACATAACTTCTTAAGGATGTCATCTGCAATAAATTTACAACTCATCATTCTACCATCATTTCGCACCCCAGTCCGTATACACGTGTGAGGACCCTTGTACACGGTGACCATCCATAGATTGTGGAACTTGGGCTTCATGACTACGCAGACATACCACGTGCATGACTCATCCACGCATTTCGCACAAAGTTTTGTCGTGGTTGACCTACTGATCATAAAATGTTTGTTTTCCTTGAGGGCACACTTTGTTAATACGCGTTGCACCTCCATTTTATTGGCAAAAGTCAAGCCTTTACACAAATTCATCCCCTCTCTCCAACTACACACAAATGGTGTCTCAATATGTGAAGGATCAACCAAATTTTCCCAAGTATTTTCATAAAATGACAAGGCAGGTGGTGAGTACACAGGGATTGTGTCTGTAATGTTTTGGACACTAAGAACATTGTATGCATCAGGTTGACTACCGTCCAATGTCTCATCCTTATCAATGTCCCTCTCAAAGTCCCTAAAGTCCCCTTGTTCAATCCTGTCTTCAATCTCATCTCTATCGCCAAAATCTTCACCGTTAATGGCAATATTTTCATCAACATAGTCATCATCCTCATCCTCATCCTCGTCCTCATCATCATAATCATCATCATTCTCATCCTTATCCTCATCATCATCATCATCGGCATGAACATCTTCATCGGCATGAACATCATCATGCTCTACATGTGTAAAATACTCATATTGAGCATCTGGAACTGTAACTTGTAAACTTGTTTGTGTTTGTTGGATTTCCTCAATACCAACTTCTGCACGTGCCTCCAACTGTATGTACAACTCAATGTTAGTTACTTCAGGTATTCTCTCCAACTTGTCAAACATGATCTTCACATGTTTGTCTGCTTCTATCGCCATGTACTTGTAATTAATCTGGTGCTTCAGGATTTCATTTGGCATGTGATAAGTAATGTGTATGTTGTGCATAGCAGGGTTCTCACACAACTCTTCCATAACCATCATCTTCAATTCGTCAAGGGTCTTCAACCTACAATCAATTTGGGTATAATAGGTCTTTATACCCGGCCCTTCAAATGGCAATCCCTTGTTCGCATTGGCATTCTTCAACGGACCACCGTGGTATATGATTATATCAATTTCAGGCATTGTGAACCTGTTACAGTCAAGTTACTATGTTAGTTAACAAACATTTTCAAGTTCCCTGATCTAAAAGAAACTTGAAGTAGGTCTTTAACTTTCTAATAAAAAGATGCGGCCGAGAAACTTTTATAAGTTGCTTTTCATCATACATACAAACTGAACATTTTTTCCTATAATTTTGGCTGTAGTACGACTATATTTAACAATTGGACATATACAAATCCATCTATCCTTCCTATATACAAGAGGCTAATTACAGCAGCATGGTATGAAAGGCAAACACATGTAAAGCAAAAGATAATTGCAAACGCAATTTTTTTTAACACATACAAAATTACAAAAGATAATGGGGGACTAAATAATTGCAAAAGATATATCATATAATTTTGTAACACAAACACAGCCACATTTTTTGGTAACACATACAAACCCCCCCCCCCCCCCCCCCCCCCCAAACAAAAAAGAATCGAGACCTTTTCAGTATTTCCAACATATTTCATGCTTAAGACATTAGTATCAACTGAAATCCCAGTCAACCATTTTATTATATTCCAAGACTACCTTTAATAACCACATCAGAGTGGACCTTTTAGCCTAATGAACACACGATACACACTCATTACAAATTAAATCTGCTTCAACATTGTGACTGTTCTCAAGAAAATCCCCTTCGAAAATGAATAAGAGAACCTCTGCTATTATGTACAGACCACTTTCATAATGATTCCATGAAAAGTCGTTACAAGATTAAAGTCCATAATATTTTGTTCACACATACACATCTATATTAACCTGTACTAACCTATACTAACCTATACACATCTATACACATCTAACCTATATTAACCTGTACTAACCTATACACATCTATATTAACCTATACACATCTAAACTCAATCTGCTAGACCACTATAAAAAGTGTTAGGGACCTTAAAGGTTTCACTGGAAAAAAAAAATGTAAACGTCCACATGATTTACCTATAACAAAATCAATGGTTCTTAAGTTTGCATCTTGTATAGAGGCAGACAATTCCTAAATAAAGGAATTGTCATGTTCTAGTGCTACGTTTACCATTTACTAAACTGAAAAGGGGCAACTCAAGCAGTTAAAATTACATTAATGTCTCTAGCACCATGTCAGAAAGCAAAATGAAGGAAATATTAGGCAGCCCTTAAAGTTAGAATTAGTCACTACACAAATAATCCTCTCCAAGTTCTTTTTTTACTATATTCTGAGATGTTCACAATTTCCAGGCATGGCAAACAACACAGTTAACTCCAAAGCAAGACTTACATCCTAGCATCCATACCTAAATCCCCTGAGATATCCGCATACTCATGTCCTGCTAGTCTTTTGTACGCATTATTTCAAGAAGAAGTTTTGTAACTTCAACAATTACTATAACCATGTGCCCATTTTCTTTGTCTTTTAACAATAAATTCAAACAAACCACTAGCTCCTTCAAGATAAAGTGGTGACTCCACAATCAAGCAACACTCCACATCTCAGATAACAAGGGAAACGTACATTGCTATGAATCTTTCATAAAATTTTCTAACCTACAAGAATTTGGTGAATCTAATTCAAGAAAGATTGATTCTCTTTAAAATTGGCAGATTTGATCCAGAAGAATTAATGCAGGGAAACACCTCAAAAAGAATAAAGTCAATGAGAACATAATTTTTTTTATTTCACCAAAATGGCTAATGCAAAAACATATTTTTATCAAGATGGTTAAGATTAATCACATGAATTACTAATAAATCAAAGAAAATATAACAAATAATATATAGCTCAAATGACATGCAAGCCAATAAAAACATGGAATTCAAATCAAGAACAAAAAGATACTGCAAGAAGAACATCTTATATTAGGAAAAAACATGGAGTCATTGGAAAACCCATAAAGTCATTGGAAAGTTCTCTTAGTGGCAAAACCCATACACAACTAATACCCAACTACAATAACAATCAAATCAAAAAACCCATACCTGAAATACGAAATTGTTGAGAGGGAAGAGCAGTAAGAGAGGCAATGTGGTGAGTGAGAGTGAGAGGTGTGAGAGTTAGTGAGGCTGACTGAATGGGTGAGAGTTGAGGATGCCCTGTTTTTGGGTGAGAGTTTAGTGAGGCTGAGTGTGGAATACCCAGGAACACGTTAGTAAAATAATACTGCTATCTGTTTTTGAGTGTGGACAGAACGGGTTAGTAAAATAGTTCCACCAGAACTCGAGTCTATAAGACTCGAGTTCTGTTGAAAATTTATTTAGAACAATGTTTGGTTAAGTAAATCTCGAGTCTTATAGACTCGGATTGTGCCAGGCAAAACTTGAGTCTCTAAGACTTGAGATCTGTTGAAAGTTTCTTAATTCCTCTAATCCAATCTCGAGTCTTACAGACTCGGTTTGTTCTAGGCAAAACTCGAGTCTTTAAGACTCGAGATCTGCGTGGCAATTTTTGCCACCTCAGCAGTTCAGAATAAATGCAAAGCGATTCTATAATACTCGGTTTTTAAGTTGAATCTCGAGTTTCAAAAACTCGAGATGTTAGTTTTCTTAATTGTTTCAAAACGTTCCTAACTTACTATTTTGAATGGCTGAAGACATCTGTTATGCACAATACCTCAATTTAACCGATTGAACTATCTGAGAGGATAGCGTTATGTGATTAACCAAATCTATAGTCCTTAAGTCCTAACTCCAAATTAAGGAAAAAAAAAAAAATCCTGACTCCCAAGTGTCCCAAAGCCAAAGCCAAAGCCCTGAACCCCATAATATAACAAGTCATACACCCACAACGAGATCAGTCGATCTTGCTCCTGGGAAAAAGAAAGGCAAACGAAAGATGAGGTCCAAATCCGAAAGCCAAACCCTCTCCAACAGTACCAGCAACGCCGCCGCAGCAGCAATGGATTCAGCCTCGTCGGTTGACCCGATCCACCACCTGCTCCGTCTCGTAGCCTTCAACAGCTTCCTCCTCCGCCCTCCAAAGCTCCGCCTGAAGCTCCCAACCCTAACGCTCCCCTCCTCGATGACCGTCTACGCCCTCGTCCTCCTCACCTACTTCCTCGTCGTCTCCGGCTTCGTCTACGACGTCATCGTCGAGCCCCCCGGCATCGGCTCCGTCCAAGACCCGGCCACAGGATCCGTACGACCCGTCGTGTTCCTGCAGGGGCGAGTGAACGGCCAGTACATCATCGAGGGACTCTCGTCCGGGTTCATGTTCATCCTGGGTGGGCTGGGGATCGTGCTCTTGGATCTGGGTCTCGACCGCAACCGCGCCAGGAGCGTCAAGGTCTCCTACGCCTCCGCCGGCATCTCCTCCGTCATCATTGCCTATGTCATGAGTATGCTCTTTATTCGTATCAAGATCCCCGCTTATCTTAGATAAATCATAGATTGATGCATTTTTCAATTGCGACTTTTGTTTTGTTTTGTTTTTTTTTATGGGATTCTTCTATTTTTTTTTTTTTTTTTTTAAAGAAAATGAATTATGGATCTATGGAGGTTATTATGTTTCTCAGTTATTTTTGTCAGCTGGAGGCTTAAGCGTTTGTATTGTATGCGTGTATGTGAGTTAGGTTAGGGAGCTTAAAATAAAAGCTAAAACTAATAGGATTGGAATAATGTTGTAATGTGCCTCTATTTAATTTAATTTTATCGTTTTAACATTGTATTTCGGTTATTAGGAGGAGTTGGGTAAATAGACAAGGGTGGGAGAAATTGTCACGAAGTAGTACATGTTAAAAGCCCATGTTCATTTCTGTTCATGCTTTGTGCAAATATTGAGCTTGTTCATAGCTTATTGTGCTTTCTTTCTATCTGATTACTGCTCTTTTACACACTGTTTGGCACACGGGACTATGACTAGGATTAGAGCTAGATAATACCAGTACCTCATTAAGGGAATGTTAGGCTCAGGACATACAAATCCGAAGGTAAAAAAACCATGTTTTGGGTATTTCACCCTTGTAACATTTGAATCCAAAGCAACACATATGGTTTGGTAAAGGTGGATTAATGAATCCCCACAAGGGGGTTTAAATTACATGGGATTAGACTAAATAGTCAGCCTATTTAAGGTCACAGAATAAAAAGCTGCAAAGCCTTTGCTGTCTTCTACCTATTGTCGTTGACATAGATGCAGGAGACTTGGATGAGTTGGAGGTTGCCATTGTTGACGGTGACAATTATGTGGGTGACTAGGAGAGTGGGCATCGAGGCTGTTCTCCACAAACTCTTTGACATTGGATATTGGTTCACCGTTCTTGCTCTGAATTCAATGAAGCCAACAAGCAATGCACCAAAGTCTTCAATGCTTGCTATAGTTCCCAAGGCAACGGAATTCTTGTCCCCTTGGGTTCAAAAGTTCCCTTGTCCCCCTCATTTCTCTTGATCCCCAATTTTCCATGTCTTCCACCACACCTCCAGTCTCATTCCAATTCTCCAAAGTAGACCTTGCCTTCAAAAACAATGTATATTTCTCAAATTCACAATGCTGATCAAACTCTACGTTACAAGAAAAGTCCTGCTTGGCATTTGTGAGATCAACTTGTAGAAGTGGTTGAGTGTGTCGGTAATGACACGTGCATGTTTTGTAGATCTAATGGCAACATGTGTCTGATTGTTGTTGTTGTTAAAATTTTGACGAAGAGGGGATTGTTGTTGTTATTGAGGCAATGGGTTGAGGGCAGGGATTTTTTAATTCTAAATTAAAAAAGTTAAAATGATATTTTATTTTTATTGCACCAAACATGTAGGATTGGGATAATAATTATCCATTCCAATTCCATTTATTCTCAATCCAATCCAATCCGGTGCAATTTGGTTAGTCCAAAACTGTGTGCCAAACAAGTCCTTAAAGTCTCCTTTACAAATTACAGTCACCACTTTTCTTTTCGTGCTTAGTTGCTTCCCCATCTTTCACAATATCTATAGTTGACATCAAGCCTGCTAGAGCTGCTCATAAAATACGTTGCCTTAAGGCAATTTAAATCTTGCTCAATATTTTCAAATTGCTAAAAGTTGTTCATTTATTACTTGTAATAAAAAAAAGTTGTTAATTTATTGTGATTAATGCTTTTTATTGCTCCTTTTTTTACCTGTGGATTCTCCTTTCTTTATTTAATGTGATTGAGAGAGAGAGAGAGAGAGAGAGAGAGAGAGAGGGGGGGGGGGGGGTAGCAAAAGGGTGGCCAAAAATGTCTCCGGTAGAAATTATATGGATATGGTTGTTAGAGAGGTAAGGACATGGCCCTAGATAGGGCCAATTGGCTTGAAAGAATCCATGTACCCTTATCCAATTAGTTGGGATTAAAGCTTAGTTCAGTTCAGTTCTAAAGGTCCATCTCTAGTTTCTATATCCTCTTATCGATTTAGAAGCCTTGGTGGGGTGCCCTCCTGTCTTTCACTGGAGTTGTGAAGAGGTGAATGGAACTTAGATTCAAGCCTTACCTAAAAGAAAAAGGAAGAAGAAAAAAAAATGGAGAGGGGGGGGGGGGGGGGGGGGGGGGTGAAGATATAGGGAGTGTAGATTGGTGAGCATTCCACCGTGTTACTTACGTTCATCCCCCTGAACCAATGACTTTGTGTTCAGATTATTCTTTGTCATCAATGAAAAATGCATCACTCAAGCAGATTGGAGGGCAAACATATGGATATCTGTCAATCAGTACTGCAAACTATGACAAATCATTTACATATATATAGTGAACTGTCTCTGGAAGGCATTGCTGCCTGGTAAGGATGAAGCTTGAGTTTGAATAGTTTGGAAGAAATATTGGCAAATAGATTGGGTACAACATTTTGATTGACAGCCCTTTTGATTGCTATGCTAGGTAATGCTTAGATCTAAGCCAATCCAGGTCTTGAAAATTTGGTGTATGGGTTTTATATAAACGACACTATAGTGCTCTGTGATGATGACAGTTGCTTTAATGTGGGTAGTTTGTAGTATCTATAGCTTGTTTTCCCTCTTGTGAATTTTAAATTTTTCTTGCCCCCGTCTTCTAGTTTGATGTCATTGTCATTGCCATTGATTAAACCAGTATTCTGGGTCTATTATACCTGCATTCGGTTTCAAGCATCCATTGCTCTAGTGTATATCGGTATCATATTTGTTTGATTCTAATTCTTGGAACATGGAAAAGTTATTGGACTTTTTATTTCTCTTTTATTTACCTTTTATTTACTAGGGAAAAAGTTTTGGATATCTATAAAGTAGTGTTTCAAAATGTTGGTGTGCTAGTTTTTACAATTAGTTATACATGCGATTGCAGAATAGATTGAGGAAGTCTTTAACTGTGTTTGGGTAGAGAATTTGTAGACAGCACTTAGGGGCCTTGTAGAATTTAAATTTCTGTTGCCAAGAGTTCTTGTAACTTAATTGGCACTTCCTAGTATTCCCAATAGAATCGTCTAGGGTTTGAATCCCTCCACCGCCCAACCGTCCAATTATAAAGAAGAATTTAAATTTCTGTCAAATAAAGTTCTTTGTTTGGAATGTTTTATGGGATGAAATTTCAAATTCCACAAGGAATTTAAGCCAGGATTTAAGGGTTTAAATTTTCTGTCTATAATTTCCGCCTATGTAAGTGTTATTCTCCAATTCTTGCATTCTGCTCGCTTCCTTTCTGACTCCCTCTCCATATTCCAATGTAAAGCTTTAGAACAATGCATCCTTGAATAACTGAAAATTGCTTTGCCATTTTACGAGCTCCATCTTCTTTTCTACATCCTTACTACTTTGTTATCTAGTTCCCTGCCTCAACACAGCTGTCCAATCAAATTCACCCTCTTCATGCACTCAACAATGAATGATGATTTTCTCATTTCAATCAAGGTCAGTGGCTGTCTCTACAATGTCTCTAACCTCCCAATGGCTTGCTGAAGTGCACTGGCTCTCTCTATTCTATCTCCTTAACCACATTTGGTCCATTGTACAAGATCTGACGATACTCTATGTGTGTGGTCATAGCCACCTTCGTGAATTTAACTTATGACTAAGACTATGGAGGGGTTTAGAGTATCTCCAGCAGTTTCTCTATATTTTTGTACTGTTTGGACAATGAACAGTGACATTTACCTTTTACCTACCTACTTTTTCAAATACATATTCCAACAGATTCTCTATCATTTATCTATTACTTTTAAATATTATTTCTTCATTCATTATTTCTTCAGTTTTTAACACATATTCCCATACCCCCATCCCCACTCCTTTCTTTGCTAATTTTTTTATTGAGTTTTACTCTTTTGCTAATGTACAGCAGCCCATCAGATTTGATGAGCTACTGTTCATGAGCCAAAAAAAAAATCATTATTTAGAGAATTCATTGTAGACCATTTTTTGGGTCTTATTCTCTATTATAGAGATTATTTTGCTTTTACCTAAGCTATTGGAGATGCTCTAATGCTCGAGTTGCAAATCCTCACTCTCTCTGTTCCTCGAAAGTTGCAAATGCAATAGATAAATAAGGTTTTCTTGCTGCAAGGTACTGGTAATCTTGTGTGGGAAGTAAAGATGGTTAGCTGTAAAAATTATTTTATATATATTTGTGTTGAATCTGGTGATTGTATTATTGTACTGTGTCAAAATATGATTTGATGACAGGTGATCACTATGAGTTTAATTGATGGGTTTTACTTGGCAATTTTGACTAACTTTATGAAATTTTTGTATAATTAGGCGAATTCAATTTTTTGTTGTTGATGTACATAGTATTTGATGGGATTGTAAACACTATCATCTTAGGTTCTGTATAAAAATGAATTTTTTCGAGTAGCCAATGAGCTTTAGCTAGAGTACTAACTCTAGCTAGAGCTCATTAATTTTTATTTTTTTGGGTGAAAATAACATTCTGGTCCTTACATTTTGTGGTTAATGACAATTTAGTCTCTACATTTTAGTAGCATTTAATTTGGTTTTTGTTATTTTTAACTTGCAATTAATTTTTGTTTTTTGTTGATGAGTTGACAGTAAATACTTAAATTTACTGAAATTGAAAATAATATAGATCAAATTGACTGCTACCAAAATATAAAGACTACCATGATTTTAAAAAGCGGATTGGTCCAACTGAGAACTGGACACTTATCCGGTTTGATTATTCATATCTATAGAGAAGTGTGCTTTGCACAAAAAAAAAAAAAAAAAAAAAAAAACTCTCAAATTTGCGTCTATAATAACTGAAGTAAAGCATGGCATCAGAGGTTAACCTCTTGGAGCAATCAAGATTCCAAACCATGTGTGGAAACACAAATCTTCACACAGAGAGTGAGATTTTCAAGTCTTCATAGAAAAAGAGACATTAAAAATTATTGTTTGGATTTGGGAGAGGAGAGACCATGAAGCACAAACTCGGTATTGCTTAAGTTTCTTGAAAGAGCTTCTTCTTCATAAAGAGGGAGAGAGAGATTAACAAACAAAAGTTACAAAACAACTGAACCTATCTGTTTGGTAATGTTGTTCTAATAATGTTATTTAAGTGTTGTGAAAATATGTATGACTGAAAAAGTGTTGTGAAAATATGTGTTGTTTTGTTTAAACACCACAACCAAACAGACTATTTTGAAAAACTGTGCTCTGCTAGTTATATATCCAACAAAACAATGAGAGCCACCCCTTTTTTTTTTTTTTTTTTTTTTTTTTTTAATATAGAATCAATGAGAACCACATACTTTTGATATTCTTTTAATACGACTTTACTTTTAGATTTTGTTTTACTTGACATACTATACATTGTACAACTATAAAAACATTATATTATACAACTAATTGATCAAAGTCACGTCAAATTAGCTTTTAAAAAAAAAAAAATCCTTTTTATGATAATTATGATTAGAAAAAAAATAGTAGTTTTAGTTAATTAAGTGAATAAACTTAAAAAGTTAATTAATTTTTATATAACATTAACTAATTTATTATATATATATATAATAATTTTTCTTTTTACTTTTATGATTACAATTAAACATATGTGGTTGTCCATTCCAAGGAAAATTAATTAAATTTAAACGAAAAGTGTCATTAAATGTTATGTTTTTATATTTTTCTATTTTTATTTTCTAAATATAAGATGTGAAAAACTCACATAATTTTTTTAAAATATTTTTACCTACATATTATTAGTAATAAATGTATTATATTTTTATTTATATAATTTAAAAATTATTAATTAAATTATTTATGATGTCACCGGTTCGACCACCGGTCGGACTTCGGTCTGACAAAAAAACCGATAACTAGTCTCCTTTTCGGTTCTTTTACCGTATCGGTTTTTTTGGTTCTTTCATCGACTTTTAAAATGATGAAGACTACCAAAATGGCATTTGTGCCTAATGTTTTTGAAACAGCATAATGAGCTCTATGATATCTCTAGAGGGGAGGGGAGGAGGGGGGGGGGGGGGGGGAAGAGTGAGAGAGAGGGTAGGGGGTTGTTTATGTGTAATTTATTAGTAAAAAAGATAGGAAAGTTGTTCCGGTTCTTTTATCGTACCGGTTTTTCTGGTTCTTTCACCGACTTTTAAAATGATGAAGACTACCAAAATGGCATTTGTGCCTAATGTTTTTGAAACAGCATAATGAGCTCTATGATATCTTTGGGGGGGGGGGGGGGGGAGAGGGAGAGAGAGGGTAGGGGGTTGTTTATGCGTAATTTATTAGTAAAAAAGTAAGGAAAGTTGTGGATTCAAGACTCTCATTTGTTTGGGCATGCCTATTTGGACCACTTGTTGGAGCTAGTGCATCATGAGCATGTTCTAGATCCACGCCAATGTGGTGTCGTGTTCGTCACTAGGTAAAAATTCCAATGCATTTGTTTGGTGGCTTGACAGAAGTGGTAGATTTTGTGGCCCGCTAATGAGAGAGCCTCCATGGAATGGAACAATTGTGGTCATGCCTCTGTCAAAATAGTTGCAACCATAGTTGTCAATATCGTATGATACGCGATACGTATCGTGTACAAAAAGTTTTGTATAGTAAGTGCTCATGAATCGTCCGATACATAGGTGCATCTCGTATGAATCGTATCGTATCGGTGAATCGTGTGTATTGTACGATACATAGGCATGTGGGTTTAAAATGGGTTTTTTTGTTAAAATTTGTGATTTTATTTGATTTGAACAAGTTTTTAGACTTTGTTAACACAAAATTATTGAGAAACTTAATTGAGTCTAATGAAATAGCAAGTCCATGAGTTTTTTTCCTCCCTTCTCTTTCTCCTACAAAATTTAGACTATACTCATAACACTCACTTTCATATGTGCAAATTTATTTTCTATGCTATTAATAATGTATTAAATGAAAATATAATTATTTTTTATTTTGTTATTATTATTTTGAGTCTAAAAGGCTAGAATGCCAAGAAAAAATATAAAGAAAAATTATTAGAATAAAAAAAAAGTAAATGTTGATAATAATAAAGAAAATGTCTATGAAAAAATTAATTTTGCAAGATGCTGAACAAGATGATAACATTGACTTAAATGGAGTTGATTAGCCAAGATGACGAAAAGATATTATTATTTTAGTTCATATATCATGTATTACTTCTGAGTTTAATCAATTTGAATGTGTATGTTATAAACATAAGTTAATTTGATTTATTTAGTTAGCTTTTTTAAATTTTATTACATAAGTAATGATTAAATTGGTCATTAGTTGAATATATTTTGAATTTATAATGAATATACCTTTTATATATGTATATCTATAATTATTTTATAATTTTATTTGGTGTTTGTGTATCTTACGATACACAATTCGATACAATACACTATAAAAAAAAATTAAAAAACGATTTATAATACTATCCATCATTTGACAACTATGGTTGCAACTTTCATGCACAGGGCCAGTAGCCAAGTGAAACCCCACTATACCATAATAACGACTCTATCTCATGCGTTTGACTTTCTGTTCAAAACCAAACCTATAACATTTAGACTAGGGCAACACCCATGTGAAACCCCACTATAACATAATAATGACTTCTGTCTCGAATGCTCTGTCTTTCTGGTCAAAACAAAAGTTATAACATTTAGAAGTCATGTTTAAATTGGAAACACACTAAGGAATGCTATTGGCTTTTAATTACCATCAAATTCCGTTGTCTCATTCTTTCACATTTACAAAGTATTAAAATGATCAAAGATTAATAATTATTGCACTTATAAAATGTGCATCAAGAACAAATTGAACATGTAACTTAATTGTTAGATTTTTAAAATAGTAAACTAATAAAAATTAGAAAGTCATTGAGAATGAGATAATAACTCAAATGATCTGAAGAACGGACAATTTCATAAAACTTATTATAACAACTGGAATGTTTCTTTCGAGATTTACTTAGATTCTCACTATAGAAGGCGAAAGGCTCTTCTTGGTTGGGATTTGTACCAATTTCCACTCCTCAAGCATTAGAATCAACTTCAAACAATTTTTTGAAATTTAGAAGCGCAAGTAGAGCTTCTTTCATCTTTCTCTTGATAAGCTCAAAGCTTTTATAGGCTTCCTCATTCCAATGGAATTTTCCTCCTTTAAAATGTTTAGTAAGAGGTGCGATAATAATATTGAAGTTTCTAATAAAACAACGACTGGAAGAGGCGAGTTCAAGAAAATTTGACATTGTTAATAGATTGTGGTATGGCCGTATGGGTTAACTAACTATTGTCTTTGTTTGTTGGAATGACTTGAATTGTCAAAAAAGGGTGACCTCACATTAGCTAACAAACCATTAAATGTTTGCATGCACATGTCAGAAAGTGTGGCTTGATATTCAACCAAGCCTAAGATTGTCAATCCAACAACAAGCATGCGTCAACATGTCAGAAAGTGTGGCTTGACATTCAACCAAGCCTAGGATTGGCAATCCAACAAGAAGCATACGTGAAGAAATAGGATTGAGGTGCAGTAGGTAGAACTATTGCTAAGGACAAAGTCAGGACTTAAAAGTAAGAAGGGTGGTTTTGCTGTTGGTTGCGTGTATTTGTATTTGGAAATAAATAATTATTTTGTTTAAAATTTTTTAAAAAGTCGGATTGTTTGCTTTGGGTAAAATTAGTTGATTGGGCTTAATTGTTTTTAGCTTTATTATTGATCATTTTTTTTGTTAGGCTAATTTTTTTGAGTTTGTTTATTCTGTTTTAGATTTTAGAATCTAGCCTTTGAAATGAGGAAAATACTAGAGTTAGAAACATTTTTACAAATTATTAATATGATGAGTTGTTATTAGTAAATAAAAATTTATGTAAGTGGTTGGTCCAGATGAAAATCAATAAGAATTTACTACCTCATCAGTTTTGTAAAAATGTTGTAGAAAAGTTTGTGATTATAACATTACTTTTAAAAAAATCAATGATACAGTGATACTGTTAAGGAAAAAAGTGTAATTTTATAGAACAAAATTTCTAAATTTAGTATTTATATATATACTAATATATATATTTTTAAATATTTAGGGGGACTATTGCCCCCCATTGTCTAAGTCTTCTTCGGTCCCTGGCTATTGCACCATGCAACTGTAAATCAAAAGTTGATATTAAAAGTTTCACAAATCACTTTTCATTTCAACCCTTAAATAATTTTTTTTTTTTTTTAACTTTTAACTTTTTATGATTTTACTTTTACACTGGTATTTTTAACTTGTCTCTCACAACTTTAAGGTTAATTGCATGCACCTTATCTAAATCCAAAGATATACATGCTTGCATTAAATGTTGTAGATTTGTTGCATGGATTCTTGGCAGAAATTGTTGACTTCTTTAGCAATAGAAGTCTTGTCATTATTTTCATGTGATGACATGATACTGTTTCAAGTTTCAACTCCGGCTGAAACTTTCAATATATATATATATATATATATAAATAAGATTTTACTAATATGTGCCCTCACCTGTTAGTAAACTAATTATGAAAAAAGTTTATCGAGAATTGATAAAGCTGTATCGCTTTTATCCTTTTATCTTTCTTTTCAAGTTTTGGAACAGTTGCTACAGTGCCATTTGGTTGGTTCAATTGGCACTGTAGTTACATTACTTTGGTTTTTGTCAACCTCTGCATTGTTGCTGCTTTCTTTTCCTCTCTTTTTTAGCAACTTTCTTCTTCTTTATTTATTTATTTATTTTTTTGTAATATCGTCCTATCCACTATTTTATTTTATTTTATTTATATATAAAGTTGTTAGTTAACACAATAAATGGTCACAATATTTTTACAATTGTTGATATGTTAATTCCTTATAGGTTAAAATAAAATATCATTCTAGAATCATCCACAACTAAAACTAAAAGTATTATAAAAGAAGAAGTGTTACATTCACAACATTTTTCACAACACTTTCACAACATTATTCATTAGGCTTTTTTTTTTTTTTTTTCCCCACAAACCATAGTACGCCGGTTTTGGTTGTGCTGTTTTTGTCTTTTCTTTTAAATATTTATATGTATATATACCGTTATACCGACTTAACAAATTCTTACAATATTTTCACAATTATTGATAATTTACACTATTCATTTTTTTTCACAATACGCTGGTTTTGCTTGTGCTTTTAAATATTACATGTACATACACAATTACACTGACGCAACAAATTTTTACAATATCTTCATAATTATTGAGGTGTCAATTTTTTAAAGGCCAAAATAAAATAATAAAATAAGAGACTCAGATCAATCACAACTAAAAATAAATGTATTATGAAAATGTTATAACATCTTCTTGTCACAATATTTTCACAATCACGAGATCTCAGTTCCTTATAGATCAAAATAAAATAAAATAAAAAGAAATGCTATGTTCACAATATTTTCACAATAATTTTGTAACAAATTTTATGTGGTAAGATATTTTTGAAGGATAAAAAAGTGATATCAGTAGTGGGTTCAATTTAAAACCAATAACAATTTGTCATTTATAATTTGTTCTAAAAATGTTATGGATGTAGCATTTCTCTCAAATAAAATAAAAATATATCTATTCGGATCCTAAAAATAAAAGTATTGTGAAAGTGTTTTAATATTTTGTTGTATTCTTAGACTTCTTTTTTAGTATATATAGTCAAATTGGGTGAGCCAGAATTCATTGTGCGTTTCACGCACAATTTTCTTGTATTGTCTTTTTGTTTGTTTTTTTTAATGCATAATTTTAAACCCAGTAATAATTTTCTACCTAAAATTTGTTGTGAAAATGTTGTGGACGTAAAAATTAAATAATAAAATATCAAGCTAGGACCTACCACAGCTGGAAATAAAAAATATTACGAAAATGTTGTGACATTTTGTTATATTCCTAAACTTCTTTTTTGTGTGACATTTTGTTGTGTTCCTAGACTTCTTTTTTTGTTTAGTCAAATTTAGTAAGCCAAAATTCATTGTTTTAGGCACAATTTTCTTCAGTTGGTTATTTTATTTTATTTTTAAATGCACGGTTAAAAGTGGTTAGCCCAATTTAAAACCAGCAGCAATTTACCACCTAAGATTTATTATGAAAATATTGTGGACGTAACATTACTCTAAAATAAAATATCAAACTAGGACCCACCATAGCTAGAAATAAAGGTATTGTAAAAATATAGTGACTTTTTGTTGTGTTTCTAACTTCTTTTTTGGTTTATTCAATTTGTTGAACTAAAATTCATTGTTTAATGCATAACTTTTTTAGGTTGATTTTTTTTTTAATACATTGTTTCAAGTTTAAAAATAAAAATAAAAAATAAAAACACACACACACACACACACATATTGTTTTACACACACATAACACACACACAAATTGACGAAGTAACACTTTCCTCCTTTATGTTCGGGGTAGTTGCATTCCCCCCTAAACTAAAGTGGAATAATTTCATCATTTATATTTTGTAAATTAGCATATATCCCTATTGTTTCTCCCTTAGTTAAACCCTAACAAAATCTTATAATTCCTAAAATATTCCATTGTGCAATGTCTAATATACTCCTACTAAATTTTAATGTCCCAAAAAATTTCTTTGTGTATTTTGAATTTTATGTGGTAGACTGATAGTCATGCTTGGAAAGTTAGAATGGTGATATATAATGTTCTATTTGTTACTTAGAGAACACTATATTAGGTTTAAATCTTCTAGGCTTATAATTTTATCTAATAGAAACTTTGATGACATATGTCTTTTGTTATTTTGTTCTTTTTTTTTAAAATTTATTTTCCTACTTAAAAGGGTATTCATTAAAAATAAGTAAGCTAAACATCGTAGTTAGATTCATAAAATAAGAGAATAAAGAATGAAATATGAATAATAAAATGATTGTAAGTATTTAATTTAATGAAGATTTTCAAAATAATTGTAGCATATATTATCATTCATTGTGACAATTTAAATATTGTAGAAAGATGATGACATTCATTATCATTCTTTGTAGGATTTATGGTGAGTAGATATTACATTTAGTAAATAAGTTCTAAGAAATTTTCATAGTACATAGATATTCAAATAGCCATTTTAAATTTAAGTACATGACTTCATACTTCTTCAAAAAAAAAAATCTATATTAATTTTCTCACTAAAGGGCCAGCACATGCCTTGCACGTGGAACCCACACTAGTAGTTCTAAATAGATAGCGAGTTTGAGAGAAGAAGCAAAAGAAAGGTAGGTGAGAATAAGAGCTTCTTTTGTGTGTGAGCACCAAATAAAGGAAGCTAGAGTGTTTTGTAATTCTTGACTAAATACAATAGGGTGTTCTCTATTTATTTGAGAGAGAATCAATTGTGTATTTAGGGTTTGGGTTTGTGACAGTGCCTTCAGGCTATTGTTCTAATCTCCAAAATTATAGTGAAACTTTATTCTACCGTCTCCAATAAATGTAGGCATACTGTAGGACCACTTAAATTTTGTGTCATATTTTCTCTTCTCTTTTCTTTAACATTACGTAAACAGATTATTTCACAACATTGTTTTACTTGGATATATCTTGATCCCATCTTGAAACAACAAAACCTAAGAACATAATGTTGTCTGTTAAGAAATGGCACTTCTTCAAGTTCACATAAAGCTTTTGCTTACGAAGGGTTTGAAACACCTAATAAAGATACTCCAATGTTCTATTTGAGACTTGTTGTACACTAAAATGTCATTAAAATAAAATAAAAATGACAAAATGCCTAATGAAAGGTTTAAAAACATTATTCATCAAATTGATACAACCCATTTTGCAACTTGAGCACAAGGGGAAAATTGTAATTTGAAGCCACTTAAGGGCAAGAATGTCACTTGGATAGTTTGTAGAACATGAATTCCATTTTAAAATACATATGAATTTATAACGATCAAAACTAAAATACATATGAATTTACAAAGATCAAAACAATTTTCATTTCAATGGTTGATATACATTCTTACAAATTAGGGCCTAAACCATGTGATAATGACTTATTAATTCTGATTGGTCGTTAATTAGATTAATTAAAATTAATTACATATTGAAATTTCATAAATTAAGAATACAATTAAAGTCATCACATAAATTCTTTGAGATAATTATGATTTTTGAATTTACCTCTTAGGAAGAGAGGGGGGGGGGGGGGGGGGAGTCTAAAATGAAAAAAAGGACCTAGGACCCATGTGTTGAAATTCAAATTCAAATTCAAATCAAGGGAAAGAGAGATGAACATTGAGGATAATCAAAACAAACTCCAAGAAAGGATAAGCTCGCCACACTAATGGAATCCACCAATACAAATAAGAGCATAACTCACCACTCTAATGAATTTTCCAATAGAGAGATAAGAGCAAATTTAAAATTCGCCACTCAAATGTAATCCACCAAATGAATAAGAGTTAGGGCACGTTTGGTACACTGTAATAATTACTACATGGGAATAGGAAAAAGTATTACAAAGAATACATTAAGTTGGAATGTAATGAGTATTACTATTCATTAGTTTGGTGACCATTTAGGAATAGAATCCTGAATATGCATCCACAATTTAGTAGAGTATAAAAAGAAGGTGTAATTAAATAATTTTTAAGTCAAATTTCCTAAAATACACTTATTTTTGGGTGTTCAAAATAGAGCTAATAATTAACAAGAAGGAAAATTTATTTTCTTTCCTTTTGAAGATGTGGCAACTAATGGTTTTTTAGGAAATTTTTAAAAAAAGTTGTTACAAAAGGTGAAAGAATAGATATTCAGTACTTTTGATAAGGAATGATTATTCCTTATTTTGAAGAATATCTATTCATAAGGAATAACTATTCATTGTAATAAAAACATAACCAAACAACCGAATAGTTATACCATAGAAATATCTATTACATTACAATGTCTATTATAGTCTACCAAACGTGCCCTTAAAGTAAAAGAAATCATTCTTCTCACAAGCTTGGGGCCAAGTTTGTATAAATCACACTCTATATTATTCATTTCACCTTTTTTTAGAGAGTTTTTAACATATGATATGTCTGTTTCTGATAATAACTTTTTATTATCAGACCAAGACATTAGTCGGTTTGGTGTACATGGAAATTAAATCTCAGATCTCTCATTCAATCATTAAAAACTTTATCAGTTGAGTTAACTGGAATCCACCTAAATGGCTTAAATAGTTGCTTAGAACAACACTCAAACTTAGGAGAATGAAAATTGCAATTCATAACATTACAATTTCAAGACTAAAGTTAAAAGAACTAATGAAAACTAGGAACCTGATAAAAGACTTGTATACTCTTGTAGCTGGAACATAATGGCTGTAACTTTTCTTATGGAGCTTCAATTAAATGCTATTTGACCACTTCTGAAAAAATGACTCATTAAGCTTTTAACTTTGCTTGGGAAATTCGTTTAGGTAAAAGGGTTTTCCTTATTTGCTAGGCTTGCAAATCACATTGGATTGGGCTTGAGGATTTTTTAGAGGACACTCATGTGTCATTTTGGACACCCAACAAATAAACTCTGATTTGTTTGTTGTTTTTGTTTTTAAATTCAATAGTTATGGGGGAAGAGGAATATGAATCTTGAATATCATGGACACACCAAAAGGTACTAACCATTGAACTACAGTCTACAAGGCTCTTAGCAACACAAATTTGTTTTTTTTTTTTGGGTAAATAAATGATTATCATAAAAGACTAAGAAACAACTATAGAGCTTTAAGGATAGTCCCTCTCATAGTACAAACCAGTACTGTCATAAAATAAAAGCATAGCAATGGTTCATAGGCGGACTATTGAAAACAACAAAATCTTGTTGGATGGATGGGTCTTTCCTAGCTAGAGCATCTGCGCACTTGTTGGCTTTCTAGTAGCAGTGGCTCATCTTCACTTGGGGAACTTGACTGATGAGGGTACTGATAGTCCATAATAAGAGGAGTGGTTAAGATTACAATTGAACTCACTAGTGGTCCAGTTACACAGAACTTTTGAATCAATTTCAATTTCCACCGCCACAAAATTGAGGGTTAACCATAAAGTCAACTCGACCCTCAAAGCCCATTATTCTGCATCCACACTAGTGGCATGCCCAATGTTCCAGGTAAAACCTTTGACCCACAACCCATTAGAGTCACAGATTAACCCCCCTCCACTAGCCCTTTCAAGATTTCCCAAAGCCAATCCATCTGTGTTGAGTTTGTACCACCCACTGCTAGGCCCATTCCACCTAACCATAAACAGCTTAGAGCTTTTAAGCATTCCATTCCTGGCAGCACAAAAGAAATATTCATTTGCTGCCTATGAGACAGATTTTCCTAGACCCGGGTTGGGGTGGTTGCCTAGGCCCGGCGCTTTTGAAAAACGCTGGTACAGGTCTGGCAACCCTATACCGACTATCACTGCACGGCGGTTTGAAGTGCCGGGATAGGAATTTTGAACCTATCCCAATGGTTTTGAAAACGCTGGGATAGCCCTGTTTTTTTGTAGTGTTAAACACGACATTGTTTGTATGGAGCCAAAGGTTCCAAATAGCAAATGGAAAATAAACATTCCAAGGAACTAGCCCTTCGTGGAAAGAAGTTGGTTTCGAATTCCTTGCCGACTAGTCACAAAGGTCCAGATTGTTTTTTGATATAGAAACTAGCATATAATATGACTTGAGAAAGGAAGGTTATATATAACTTCACAATAAAATGATAATTTTGTGTTTTAAATGAGGGCATAATTGCCTTTTTTCTTTGCTAATTGTTCTCATCTCTTTCAATTAAAATTATACAAAGTTCATCTCTAAACCAATATGGAGAAATCTCTTCCAACCAACTACTTTATGATTCATAATTGTACGGGTCAAAATTCCTTTAATGGACTGGATTCGGGATTGGGCTGACAATTAATTTATAATGTGGGCTATGGATTTCCTACTATGGGTAATTCCTAACCGAGCTTAGATTATGTGTTGTTTTTCCTACGTAGAACTCTCTTCCCTCTCCCTCTAAGTTACTCTCCTTTTACTGGTGTTGTCTCTCTCTCTCTCTTTCTCTTGCTCTCTCTTTCTCTCAGAATGACCAACCTCCTCTCTCTACTCCCTTCTCTTATTTATAGCTTGAGGTTGGTGGAGTACTCATGATTACCTTCTGGTCTCACTCGTGTGGGTCGGGCCTGATTTGATTATTCCTGACAAGGAATATGCTCCTTTGGAAACAATGGCAATGGCGTTGGAACTGGTTCCTGCCTCCAAAAGATTGCTCAGCAACGATATTCCCCAATGCAATACCGAGTTGCCGAGGCCACGGGCTGCCCCTGGTAAGCATAGCCTCCGACCAATCCATACATGATCGGCATGAGCATGTTTAACTTGCGATCAGTGGAAGGGGCATACTATTGGGCTTGGGCTTAAGAACGTTTTAGGGGTGTGTCCGAGCCAAGGCCCAAGGCCAAGTGGGTGTGAAGTCGTGTGCCGTACAATAATATAAGACTATTTATATATATATATATATATATCATTTAAATAGGTCATATAATTCATTAAAAAAATCATGTAACTAAAATGACACATAATTTGTCTCTTAAATCGTCACATAGTACATTGGAGGAAGATTGCTCCAAATCTTTAGTCAAAATTTACTATTGCCCTTACTAGGTTCGATGCATGTCGCATATCTTTACCATCTTTTGTATGTTTTTTTTTTTTTTTTTTTTTTTGAAACATTAGTCTGTATTTACTGTTGTCCTCATTGCATGTTACATCTGCTTTAGCTAGAAAAACTAACAAAATTCTAGAATCTAAATAGGAAGCAAAACTCCTCTAGGTTGCGTTTTCCTCTTCGAATTCTCTTTCACCAAATACATTTTACATCTTGACTTTGTTTTCTCTCTCAATTTTAAGACTAAGCTTCACACTCTTCATCTCTTGAAATTGCTTCTTAGATTTTTTCTTTTTTTTCTTTTTACACCTTTTTATCAAGGTTTTCAGAACTGGACCTAACCGGAAGGTCGGACCGTGAAAATCGGAAACCGGGATGAAAACCGATTTTTTAAGCCTAAAGAACTGGATTTTTTGTTAATTCCGTGAACCCCTAAAACCGGGGTTGGACCGCACGAACCGGTGAGAACCGTGCGGTCCAACACCTTAGCAATTTAAAAAAAAAAAAAAAACAACAACAACAATAACTTAACACAATTTTATTCTACTTAATTAAATTATCCATTTCTTACAAGGAATAAAAAAAAATTATAATTAAAATCCTTTAAAGATATTTAACTTTACTTCAAAAATTAATCATAAATTTTAATGTTTTCATGGTTATTATTTTATTTTATTAACTTTCTTATTTAATTATTAAATATATGCTTGAAAATCATTAAATTTCCCTCACATATATAGATATATTGTCAATTTTGCTAGTTTTATAAATTTAATATCTATATTTAAGCTTTAATTAATTATTAAATTAATTATGATGTCATCACAGTTCGACCTCGGTTTGACCTCAAAAACCTTGAACCTCTCCCTTTTACGGTTCAATGAACGGTTCGGATCTGAAAACCTTGCTTTTTATTGTCCACTAATTTGATTTTTGGAGAGAAAATAGCTTGTTTGGAAAAGAGTTTATTTATAAAAACGCATACAGTTAAAAGGAAACCAAATGTCCACTCCACAATGCATGATGTTTATTTACAGACCAAAACATATACCTGTTCTACTTACAGATATGAGAGAGTGCAAGCTAGAGACCCAAGGCACAAGTGAATCTGATCCATATGCTTACCTAAGCTAAGAGACATCTTAAGAAGGACTTATACCATTCATACATGCGCGTATAAGAGTAAAACTTAAGCATAGTTTTTTAGGTGCAGTATATTATGTCTTTCAATTGAATTCAAACACTTATTGTTTTGAATTTGGTTGTTTTTGAAAAATGCATCACTATCCTGATCTTATTGATCAATATAATTAAGTGTTTAAATTTAATTAGAGAACATAATATACTGCATCTAATTAAGATGTGTACAGCCTACTATCCTTTATTAATTAATTTGTAGCAGTATATCACAAGACCTACTTCAAACTTCAAAGTACCCCATGCCATGAGCAATGATGATTAAAGGTAGTAGTTTCGTGCTGTAAATTGAAAGACAGCTCTGCGTGCATTTGCTGCATGTTCATCTACTGAAGTAGGTCCGAGGTGAGAAGAGGCGACGCGGCGAGAACATCCCCATATACCTTGGCGAAGCGAGGCCATCAATGGAACGATACTCAGGTATGCTGAAGCCTTGACGGTCCTCGTGTAGTTTTCTATTATTATTATTATTGTTCCCATTGAAGGTCCCGTGCCTGAACAACTTGCCAACCCATGATTTCTTCTTTTGTGCTGTGCTCTTGTGCTCGGCATTGTTCATCTTCTCACTTAGGTACTCCCTCACCGCATGCAATCCCTGCTCCATCACCTCCATGGGAGGCGAACTCAGCGGGTTCCCTTCCACACTCAGTTTCTGGAGCTTTCTCAGGCATCCCATGGAGTCTGGTAGGCTTTTTATCTTGTTGTAGCTCACATCCAGTTCCACCAGGTTGATGAGGAGACCTATGGAGTATGGTAGGGTTTCCAAGTACTGGAAGTTTTGGCTAACATTGAGGACTTGGAGGTTGGTGAGGTTCTCAAGGTCATCAGGGAGTAACCGGAGGCAGTTAAGCCGGGCGTCTAAGACGCGCAGGGCGGTCAGGTGAGAGGTGGAGCTTGGGAGGAATACGAGCTTGTTTGAGTTAACATGGAGCTTCTTTAGATTGGTAAGCTCAAAACCAATGGTGTCTGGGAGCTTACTCAGCTGGTTGAAGTTGGCATTCACTTCTTCTAAGGATCTGCAGGAGGGCCGAGGGTGCATGCATCAGACCACAAATTGTTAACCATGGTGTGTGTGTATATATATATATATATATATATATATATATTAAAAATTAAGCTGGTTTTAAAAAAAAAATGATAGTCTTCATTCATCTTTTGTTCATTCCAAATGATCAGAATCAGAATTTTCTGTTTTCAAAAATAAAATGACCATGTCCATTTTATAGTCAATATTTAGTTTTTAAAGATTTAAGGATATATATAATACCATATTATTTAAAATTTAATTCAAAATCAATAATAATCAATATTTTAAATAATTATTACATTTACACTAAATCTCAACCAAGTTTTTCTTAAATTTAAAGACAAAGAAAGTGGTTCTTGTTAAAAAAAATTTAAGGTTTAGGGTATATAGGTTACATGTGTATCAATTACTGGAATATATTTTTTTTTTACCAAATATAGAATTAAGTTCATGTTTTCACTTTTTCCAAAATTTTAGAAAATTATTAGGCACTTTTTTCGGAATATAACATGGTATTTTATCATCATCTCATGTGAATATTGGATTCTATAATAAATTTAATTAATAAAACTTATTATTACATAATAGAAAGGCATACCACATAGCTGTATTTTAAGAATATTAAATAATTTCTTCAATTTTTTTTTCTCCTAGCTAGCTAGCATATATTATTCTTGTTGGTAAACAATAGATATTTGCATTTTTTTTTTTTTTATACAAGATAGAATTTCTACTCTAGCCTAATCTAAGTGTATATGTGTGTGAAACTCTTTTCTGAAAATTTGAACCTCGACCCTTACTCCCAATACCCTACAAGCATTTATACTTGTGAAATGACCACTACACCGAAGGTATGCATGGTATAGATATTTACATTAGACAAACGGAAAAGGAAAGTTGAGCGGCTATCTCGCATCAATCTACCAGACATTTAATTTAATTTAATTTTTTTAGTATTTTGTCCGTATATGCTATTTAGTGCTTTCAGACTAATCTTTCTCCAGAACACAATGGACGGTTTCAGATTACTATATTTAGAGTGAACCTTTTCCTTTGCATGCGTGTAACTGTTGCTGTATTTTGATTATTTTCTATAAAACAAATGAAAGAGTTTTTTGACTTTTGTTGTAGTGATCATCCTATTTGTAATAGTCAATTTTTTTGATGAGCCCTATTCGTAATAGTCAAATGTACCATTTATCACACCCAAAAAAATGCCAATATAAACATAAACATGCTTTTTTTTTTTGTTGGTATTATTATTAAATAATATTAATTTTTTTTAGTAAGGATATGGTTAATTGTTATGCACGAAAGTATTGTGAAAGCCACTCATATATGCGTGTAAGAATATGATTTCCTTCCCAAGTAAAAATAATCTACTTATGCTTCAGTAAAAGTATAAACAATAAATCCGAATAAAAAATGATGTCATGTATTGCAAATAAAGCTCTAAAAAATATATAATCAAAGGATCTAGTTAATGTATGATCTTAGAGTATACATTAATAATTAATTTTAAGAAATTTTTATAAAAATTTGAAAAAACTGTAAAAAAAAAAAAGTTAATAAAATTTTCATTTTTTCTTAAAATATGACCTAATAAAACCATAATCAAAATATCAAATCAATCATGACGTAGGGAAGAGAAAAAAAGAATAGAAAAAGATATATTGCTTATGTGAACAGTGATGTTAGGTAGGCATGTGATGTAAAATGGTGTATTTAGTCAAAGATAAAGAAGCACAACAAAGCCTAATAATATTGGATGGTTGTGTGGTGGTCAGTTCACTCATTGGATTCAAACTAAATCCTTTGTTGTGAACAATTATCCCGACACAAGTATCAAATCACAATTAATTATTTAGTAACAGCTTTTGATAAATTTGTGGCATCCACTTTCATCCCTTGTTTACTTTCTTTTTTTTATTTTTTTTTATTTTGCTTGGTAAAAAAATGATTAGAGGGCAACCAACATGGCAATCCTATCTGGACATAACTATAGTAGTACCTTACTCGCTAAGTTCGAGTCCTGTTGGGATGCAGAAGGACACGGTGAGTCATAGTTTCTCAACCCCACGAGAGGCACTAGTGATCCTAGGTTGCCAAGGAAGGCAACCCCACGCAAGTCCATATTTGGACTTGAACATGGGACCTCACCCTTG
Organism: Quercus tomentella; assembly: GCA_028535165.1. NCBI lineage: Eukaryota > Viridiplantae > Streptophyta > Magnoliopsida > Fagales > Fagaceae > Quercus > Quercus tomentella. Next base: position 60,681,060 of record JAPQVY010000155.1, on the reverse strand, counting down.
GCGCAGCTCTTTGTGCATCACCTAACACCACTAGACCACACCAACTCGGTGGTCCTTGTTTACTTTTGTAGAAGAAAATGAATGAGTCAATGAACCAAAATATTAGCATAGGTAGGTGTTATTTTCATGGTATATTCTCTATGTGCTCCCAATCAAATTTTATTTCTTGAAAACCTTGGAACTACCTTTCATTAGCACCTGTTTTTTTTTTTTTTTTTTTTTATTATGCAAAACAAGAGATTTATCTACTAAGACTTATCATTCTCTACTTTTTTTAAGAAAGCTATTTATTAAGACTAATCAATTATTTATTAGATAAGTTGCTTGTTCATGCTTATAAATTTTTTGGAAAGATAAAATTATATTTTACCTAATTATTATAAGTTTATAACTGTTGTTATTTCTCTCACCACTCTATATATTTATAATTAATTATGGAGAAATTAATTTTAAAGTTTCTATAACTTTAAATTATATTTTTTTATTAATTATTATAATTGACATTTATTCATTCACTATTAATTATGATATTTAAAAATCAATCACCTCTCAACCATCCTTTTGTTTTTTCTTCACATTTTTTTTTGCCGCTTCATATCTTCATCTATATTCTAAATTTTGTCCTTTTATTTTTAACAAACCCTTTTGACAAATTAAAACATGAAATCACTAAATTCTACTCTCTTTGTAGTAGTATACACATGATGCATGCACATAAATCATAATATGGAAAAACGGGTGTACTCAATATTATTGATCTTTTTTTCTTTTTCTTTTTTGGGTGTGTGGTTATGATTAGGTTATTTGATGTTTTATATACTACTATATATGTTTTACTTTTTCTTCTCTAAAAAGCTTAAAATAACTTCCATGATAATCCATAGGAAACAGAATTCAGTGCTCTTAATGTTAAAAAAAATACCAGGCAGTGACTTAATGTTAAAAAGCTTGGTGTGCTAGGTAGCTACACGCAAGAAGTGCATGAGGGGAGCACAGACCTGCAGTTCTCAATGGTTTTCGGTAGAAATTCAATATGGTTGCCGGAGACGTTCAAAACCTTGAGCTTGGAAAGACAGCCAATTGAATTAGGGAGCGATTTAAGCTGATTTGAGTGCACGTCAAAAACTACCATATTTAGCAATCTCGCTATTGAGGACTCCGGTATGCTCTGTCAAATTTACAACCAAACGATAATTTATTACCACATACAAGTATATGTTATGAAAATCCAGCATAATAATATTTGATCAATTCATCTTCTCCAGAAATCAAACACCTGTTTGGCTGTTTACACTTCACAATATCCCCAGAGAAAAATGATCAATTTCACTTGAATATAATCCCACTTATACACCATTAGATATAAGAAATAAAGTAAAATTATGTCATTTATTTAAAAAAAAAAATAAAAAATAAAATAAAATCTTAATCGTAAAATAGACTTTTTGTCCAAGCTTTCATTGGTAAGTGAGAACCGCTTACCGACAAAGATTTTGATTATTGGAGGAAATTATATATCTGGGTTTGATATATTTTGGTTTAGAGAAAGAGATAGATCTTGGTAAAGAAAAATCACAAGAATATTATTGATGAAGAATACCTGAATATTGTTATTAGAGAGGTCCAAATTGCAAATAGTCCCAAGGTTAAGGGATGGACTAATAGGGAGAGCCTCCAAGGACATGCCACTCAAATCCACAACTTCCAATCTCTCTTCCTTTATGGAACCCTTCCCCTCCATCCTCTTCCTCACATCTATCCTCGTATGTTGTTGCTGTTCATACATCATCCTTACAAACACCACAAAGATTTTCTACTCCCTCTCCTAGAAAATATGACACAAAATTTTCTACAATTATAGAGCCTAATAATAAGAAGGTGGTATTTTGGATAAGAAAGAGCTTAAAAACCAGAAAAGGTATCTCTTATAATTTTTGTCTGGGTGCAAAGAAAGAAGCATGATTATATATACATACATTGGACGGAAAGGACTGCAAAGGACGTACGGGTGGGTTGAGTTTGAATGAGGTACCTACCACGTGTGAATGACGTTTTGTTTGTTTGTTTTTTGGGGGGGGAAGTACAAGGCCGTGTACTAAGGCCTGAGTCCTTAAGGGTTGCGTGGCCATGTCTCCCACTTGATTAAGTCAACCCCTCCCTTTTCTATTGAAAAAATAGGCCTAAAAACCCCTCCCCCACTCGGCTGCACGCGAATCCCGGGTGGCTTTTATTATTGTTTGCCATTTTCACATTTTTGTTTTTGTGTTTTAGACTTGGAATTCCTTTTGTTTATCGAGCCTAATCCAACTTGGAATTCTTTTTATTTTTTGACAACAAGAAGAAGATAATAATATGTGTAATCATGAGTCATGACTACGTACTCTCTAGTCTCTAGTCCGTACTCCCTTCCTTTCTTCTTGAGAAATTACTCACTCCTTCTAGAGGAGTCTTTTTGCAGGAATTTTTTTTTTTTTTTTTTTTTGTTGATAAAAAGGGGGAAGTCTTATTTAATTATATAACAGAGTTTATACATCCACAACCATATCCGGCCACAAGGAACATATTCTACTATTCCCTAAGCCTACCATATCCCTCACAAAACATTGATACACCAAATTGGGACAAGTATTGTAGATTTTCAAAAGTTGTTGTTGGTGGTTTCCCGTTTCACTAATACATCAGTGCATTCGTTTACTTCACGATAGACATGGCGCACCTAGACCTCCCATGCTCTCTCCATAAGGCTCCTGCAATCACATTGTAAAGGAAACACATCAGGAGGAAAACTAGAAGTTGTTGTAGTTAGCCAGACTAGTACTATCATAGAATCAATCTCTAGTTGGATAAATTTGAATCCCAAATCCCACGCCAGCATAAGGCCCTAACGCACTGTGCCTAATTCGGTCATATTGTTAGTTGTAATACCCATACTTAAAGAAAATCTTGGGGTATCCATGACCCTGAGCTATCTCTTAGCAAACCCCCTGCCCTTGCCATACCTAGGTTGTCTAAAAAACTACCATCAATGTTTAGCTTTATAAATGGTTTAGTTGGAGCCATCCACTTGATAATTTGAGAGATACTAAGTTTAACTATTTTATCAGGGCATGCTAAGTAAAAGAATTTTGTAGCTGCTTGGACCGTTTTGTTGACAAGTTTATGTTGGGAGCTAGATTGGTTTTTAAATCTACACTCATTTCTAGCTAACCATAAATAATGCCAACATAGAAATGGAAAGTATATTTTCCAAGGAAATTGCTGGTGCAGGATAATGCTATCAGAAGTAGCATTGGTTTGAAGCTAGGATTGTAATGATGTTTGAAAAAATGAAAGTGGCAGAATACCCGGGGATTGACACTAGACCCCCTTAGCCCAAAGGCAATCTTTTAATATGTGTATCATTGTTTCAGAAGTGTTGCATCTAGGGCATTGATCATTCATATTTGGGCGAGAGAATGCTAAATACTGCCTTATGGGAACCTGATTACGCATGGCTTTCCAAATGAAAATTTGGATTTTTTTGGGGCAGTGGAGTTTCCAGATCCAATTCCATAATGATTTATTTATAGGAACATTGTCTTGTTGGTATAAATATTTCGAGACCGACCTAACCGAGCAAATACCATTATTGTGAGGCCACACAAAGGAATCAGGTATCCTAGTAAGCTGCACCACAGGAATACCTTTAATAAGTTGCCAAAGTTGCATTGGGAGGGGAACTTGAAGGACGTCTAATGTCCAAGCATGACTATTTCGCAAAAAGCTAACTAAACATTGTTCTTCATTTGGCATTAGGGGGCCTTCAATGCGACTATGTAGTGTGCCCCTAGGGATCCAATGATCCTCCCAAACCCGAAGATCCATTTCATACCTTGCCGTAACCACTGTATTCCTTCATGTAGGGCTTTCCAAGTGTGGGACCCTTTAGGGTTTCTAACACTTTCAAAAACGTTTGTATTGGGAAAATATTTGTCTTTTAACACTTGGGCCCATAACATATTTGGCTACTGTTGAAGTCTCCAAGCCTGGTTCATAAGAGTTGCCATATTCATATGGCGAACTGTTTTAATGCCCAGCCCCCCTGCCTCCTTAGGATTCGTTATAGATTCCCAGCTAACAATATGATAGCTTCTATGATGGTTCTTGTCTCCCCATAAGAATTGACAATTGATTTTATCTAATTTCTAACTAACTTTTTGTGGGAGCAGAGTTGTTTGCATGGCATAGATAGGAATGGAAGCCATCGTAGATTTGATCAATGTGACATGACCAGCCACAGATAGATATTTGGCTTGCCAACCTTTAATTTTCTTTTGGATTTTATCAATTAAGTATTGATATGTGTTAGCCGTTCGGCCTGTGGTAAAAATGGGGGTTCCTAAGTAGGTGCCTATTTGCGTTGTGGTTGGTATATCAAATATTCTTGCAATTAGTTCTTTTGTTCTTGGGGGGGGGGGGGGTATTAGGTGAAAACTAGATACGTGATTTGTGATCACTAATAATTTAGTCCGAACAATGACAAAATTTCTATAAAATATTTCTAAGGTTGTGGCATACTGTTAACTTGGCTTTGGTGAACAGAAATATATCATCTGCAAAGAATAAATGAGATATTCTAAGTTGTCCTCTAAACATAATGGGGTGGATTGTCTTGTCCCAAACCGCCTCTTCCAAAAGAATGGATAGGCGTTCCAAGCACAGAATAAAGAGATATAGGGATAACGGATCTCCCTAGCGCACTCCCCTACTGGGGACCACTTTTGGGAGCGGAGACCCATTCCACTGAATATGATATTGCGTTGAGGAGAGCATGTTCATAATAAGTTTAATTAAAGTTGGCGGAACATGAAAAACTCAAGCAATTCTTGAATAAAAGACCATTCTAATCTATCATATTCTTTATCCAAATCTAATTTTAGCACTACGTGACCCCTTTTCCCACCTTTACGTACCAATGTACGTATAATCTCCTGAACTAGAATAATATTATCACTTGTCTGGTGACCTGGAACAAACCTTGCCTGACAAGGATTGATAATATTTACAATATAGGGTTTGAGTCTCTACAGGATAATTCTAGATTCCAATTTGTACAGAGTATTACATAAACTGATCGGTTGAAAATGTGTGATCATATTCGGGTGGGGCACTTTCGGGATAGGTACTAGGTTGGTGATACCCTAATCTTTTGAAATAGTCATATTTTCAAAAATCTCCTGAATGACCTGAATCACACTCGGGTCTATAATATGCCAATTTCTTTGGAAAAAAATGGCATGATAGCCATCCGGCCCGAGGGCCTTCAAGGGAGGAAGTGATAGGATATTCCTTGATATCTCCTTAGGTTGGGGGATTCTAGAGAGCCATTAGTAATGTTCCAATAAGGGGATATTTTGACTATGTTGTTGGCCTAACAGGGCTTTTGACCTATTATGTGATTAAGTGGATGTAAACAACGTTTTAAAAGTGTCACTAATATGGAGAGCTAATGCTTCCCCTGACATCCATATCCCATTCCCATCTTTAAGGGTTACAATACGGGACTGGCTTCGATGCTGTAACATTTTTAGGTGAAAATATTTTGTATTAGCGTCTCCATAATTTAACCACAGGATTCTAGATTTTAGTTGACAAAACAGATACTCCTGGTGCAGGGTGTTATTGTATTCTTGGGTAAGCTGTTGTTCTAATGAATATAAAAAAAGTAGATGGTTTGCTAGATAAAGCAACCTGAATACCTCGAAGCCTAGCTAAAAGACGGTTCTTTCTATGAAACAAGTTTCCAAAGTGATTTTTATTTCAATTTATAATGCTACTTGTTAAAAATTTTAGGCGTTGTTGGAACCTAGATAGGGAGGAGGAGGATGATGGGAGAGCTTTCGATGAAGTCCAGATTTAGTAAGGGGAAGATGATGAATTTCCGTTATGGGGAAATGAATTTTCCATTCCGAATTTCCTAGACCTCTATCTAAACATTCTTTTATATTACGATGCCAAATCGAGTTCTTATTAGTCCACATAAATCTGGGTCCATGAAAACTTAGATCCATAAGACCACACTGATCGATACAGTCTCTGAAAGCTGTTAACCTAGACCCATTTAAAGGCAAACCCCCCATTTTTTCATCCTCAGCAAGCATGTCATTAAAATCTCCTAAAAGAACCCAAGGCAAATTAACCGATGGAGCTAAAATTTTTAAATAATTCCATAGAATTTTCTGCTTATTAAAATAAGGAGACGCATAAATAGTAGTGAGAAGAAAATTATGGGATTGAATAGGTACCTTAACCAGCACATGAATACTGTATTCACTGGTGGTGAGAATCTCCACTTTGAGATTGCTATCCTCATTCCACAACATCCATATGCCTCCCGAAAAACCAATCGAATCAATTCTTTGGGAATGGGAGTATGGAAGGGTGTCAATAACTGCTTGTGCCCGATCTTTAGCAATACAGGGCTCAATGATTATCAAAATTTGAGGATGATGCCTACGACAGAGCTCGTGTGCATGGTTATAAAAAGGAGTGAAAATTTTCTCCCTACTCCCTACTCCTTTCATAATTTTTTTATTATTTTTGGTTAGACTCTTTCATTTTACAATTAGCAATGTTAAATATTTAACCTTTATTTTAACAGTTGATCCTTAAAAGAAAGAAAAAAAATTCAAAGTCACTTTTTTTTTTTTTACAACTTCTAAAGGCGATATATAATTATTGGATCATTATTTTGGTATGAATAAATCACTAATACAATTTTTATTATACAATAATCACAATAGATTACATTAACATTTATGAATAAAGTTCAAAACATTGTGAATTTAAATTATTATTCATATTTGTTGGGTTATAGATTGACCTTGGTTAATTAATTCAATTACCTAAGTTGATTAATTAGGTCAAATTACATGCAAATCGTGGAGGCACACACAAATCTCCAATTAAACTAAAGTGTAGTGGAAATTAATTGAGACAGTGATTTTTTGACAAATGGGAAAAACTTCTCGTAAGGCAAAAACTCCATTAGCTAATTTTCAAGTCACCACTCTTAAGAATCCACTAATCAAGAACAAGCGGTTACAAGTATAAGGAATATTACTACTACCCTGCCCTATCCCAAAATACCAACCTACAGTTAAGCCTTTTTTCTAATCTCCAATTGGACTTGATCTTATCGAGCCTTCTTCCTTTGCATGGATCCAAGTACGTGTTTGATTTCCTAGTAACTGATGTTTATTGTTGGATGCAAAGTTCTTCACTTCAAGGCATGTTGAAGATCTAAAAGCATTTGATTACAAAACCTTAAGGTGTACAAGAACGCAGTAGCTTCTCTAAGAATATATGAGTTCTCTAATCTGAGTCTCTGTGTCTTTGATGACTTTAAAATAAAACATTTATACACTCTAGGAGTTTAGTAAATGAAACCCTAACAATCCAAGTCATCATAGGTCAAAATTCTGAACTGAGAATTCTGGATCTGCATAGCTCGATAGATCGAGAGGTGTTGAGCTTGTATTGAGAATTTTTCATTAATTATCGATAGATGTAAGTGTCGAGCTTGTGTCAAGACTAGTGTCCAGATTCACCGTTTCAGCTTTTCTTCACTTGTTTCTTGGTTCAATCTTCATGTCTTTAATGATACCACTTGATTTTCTTATCAACACACTTCTTGATATCCTAAGCACATCTTAGATTTACCCAATTACAAGTAAAATGCATTTTGTCAAAGGATATGCCAATATATAATAAATATGACCCTAACAATTTTAAGCTAAAATTAAAAAAAAAAAGAAAAAGAAAAAGAAAAAAAGATCATGTAATCATTTTAGGGTAGGGGGGAAGTGGAGCCAAATCAACCTATATTGGGGTTTGAGTGATGGTTTAATGGCAATAATATCTTTTGTGATGTCACATGTATGTTTGTGGTTCAAACTTTACATTTTTCTTTTTCTTTTTGATAAGTTGCAATTCATTAATAAAAAAATAGAAAACATATGAGGGGCCTCTTCCTTTCAAACATTGACTAGACAAGGCATAAGATTGGCCGAGTTGAAAAAGCAAGACTCATTGGAAGCAAGGGCAAACTTAGCTACTGTATGAGCAGCATAGTTGCAGCTTCTACGGACCCAAAGGAAATTACAAGACACAAAACATAAAGCTAAATCTCGAATGTCGGAGACAAAATAGGAGATAGCCCAGGCAGAATAAGGACCATTGGCAAGAACAACTTCATAGCAAACCTTGGAATCACCTTCGAACTAGACGTGGCTCCATTTCTCGTGAATTGCTAGTTGTACTACCCAGTGCAATGCCATAGTTTCAACTTGGAGGGGCGAAAGCTTAGGGGCTATTCTAGCCTAGACCTTTAGAACAGCTCCATGTGGGTCCTTGGCAATGACTGCTAGGGTGGAACAAGAACTTGAAATCACGGCATCATAATTGACCTTGATAAAACCCGGTTTTTGGGGGGGGGGGGGGGGGGGAGGGGACCACCTGGAGGCAATCAACACGGGTTTGGGGGGCTCAAGCTGTGTGATGATGAGAGAAAATTCGCGGGACCTGGACATGATGCTTTGGATAGATTGGTGCAGGTCCACCGTGCAAACTTGTTGGAGCATAGATTGGTGTAGGTTCAAACTCTACCTTTTATTCCTTCACTATCGACCTACAAAAAAATCAACCTAATATCTTACTCACTTTTTAAAAAAAAATTTTATAAATGAAAGAATATTTTAAGGTTAATCATAGAAATCCAACTTAAATTATGGAATATTTTCACTTTGCACCCCAAGCTATAAAAAATAATAATCAATCACTGTTCATGCTAGATTTCAGCATTTGACCCTCTTTTTTTAGTCTAGACAACATGTGTGTAAAGTGTGTGTGTATAGACACTTCGGGTAATGTGTGTGCATTTGTAAGTCCTTTTGTTTATCTTTCCACTTTTTAGGAGTCGCCACTAATCATGGATTTTTCTAAGTATAATTGGCCATCTATGTCTAGTTTATTTTATCTCCTAAGTAGCTAAGAGTTTCCCTAAAGGTTTCTAAGCTAAAAGAGAAGGCAAATGTCTTAAAACAAAGACATGGATTTGAAAGTTCTATTACATTTGGGAAATGTGTTAGGCACCACATAATGCTTATTCTAAGATAGTTCCTTATTTTAAATTCATTCATAATTTCTATCATTAAAAAAAAAAAAAAAAAAAAACCCCTAAGTGTTTGGCAATTAGATTTTAAAAGAGTCACAAATACATATGCTTTATTCCCATACGTATCAAGAAAAAAGGACATTGCATATTTAAATTTAAATGAGCTAACCTTACTCCTTTAAAAAGAAAGTTTAATTTAGGAATTCAATCATGCAATTCTCAAGCCAAAAAAGACAACAAAAAAAGGTTTAAATTTGGGGAGGGGGGGAACTTTTTGGCTTGACTTTTGGTGTCTATAAGCCTTATTGATTTGAACCATGGACGGATTATACTCTCTTGAAATCATTTTTGAAAAATAGAGGAAATTTCATGTTGTTTTAAAGTTTTTTGAAAAAGTACTTACCCTAGAAAGAAAATCTTGTATTCTCGTATACCTTCACCCTTTCCTATTGAGCATTCTTGAGAAGAGAATTCCACCACAACACTGAGTGAGAGCTTGAGTTATGAAAATCACAGACCATCAGAAATCTTCAAGAGGCTTTGAAGTGTTCGAATGATTAGACTTGTGGTTGGCGTTGTGGCTTGCATTTGGAGACTACAGAGAGAAACAACTAGTGCATTTTATTACTAGCAGTAGCTAGAGGCTCGAGTGTATATGTACATTGCATAACTAGAGATTTTGTAAGTCGTTATGTAATACAACTATATTCAAGGTATATTCCGTTTATTAGGATAGGCCTTGAAGAGTTTTTATCCTTGACAGGCTTCTCTATCTGTAATCACATATTGTTTGAGAGAGAGAGAGAGAGTGTGGTGATTTATTTACTACTATTCAATCTTGCAAACCGAATTTGAATTAACTGATCACTTGGTTAAAAGTGAATTTGATTAAAATCAGTAGCAAGCCAATTACTAGGGATCAAAACGTAACTAACAGTCCTCACTGAAGCTTGGCCCAAGATCTGTCCCCATTATTAGACTCAACCTTGTGGTAGATCAAGCACAAGATGAAGCCGTTTTGGTGGCATGATCGAGCACAAACTTGCCCAAAGATAAGGTGGTGTGAAGGTAAGATTATAAAGTGCTAAGGTGGCATTTGGTGTAAGATGATCTGTCCCCATTTCAAGGTTAGTTACGAAAAATTTGACCGCCATTTTACCGTAACTGTCAACTGACGCCACTGCTAATGCATTGATTAAATTTAGAAGAATTGAATTTTATATTCCTTTCCTTTAAGTCAAATTCATGAACAGTGTACAACTATTAAAAAATTCTGATTAGGAAGAATAGATAGTGATGGTACGATTAATGAGTACGTCTTGCACTATCCTATAATTTATTTAATTATTGTTTAACATCATTTTCCTTTTGCTAAATTCGTAAAGTATAATAATAAAGTTACCATTCAACAAAAGATAACAATAATAAGTTACCAAAATGAGCACGATGAAAAGCATAATGATTATTGTTCTCAAACTTCAAAGACTAATTATTAATGTTTTTATCTAATTATCATATAAGATAAAGAACCATCACCACCATATACGGCATTCGTTCTTTTGTTGAGGCGGCGGCTAGATTATTTTCAGTGAGAAAAGAGTAATAAATAAAATAATGGTCAGTATGATCCATTTCCACCTCAGACACACTCAAAGCACATTATAGTCTACATTCCTTTCGATGAGAAGGCTTCATAAATGGCTAGAATTAGATGATTGGATATGCTTTGCCAATTGGCAATATAATTGCCATGCCGAAACTAAGTAAATGTACTTTAATAAGAGAATGGGTGGCATATAATAATATTGACTAAAATCCCTCATCATAATCTCATTGCATAATTATTTTTTCTTAAGGCATTTAAGCAAGTGTTCACCAATAAGCATAAGGCAATAACTTCACCAAAGAACATATAAAAATAAATCACTTGAGGCAGCCCATATGTTCAAAAGAATGGACCTCAAGTGATCAAAATATAAAAGAAATTAGAATTTGGAGGTAATGTGCAAAATAGCAGTGCAAAAGAGTTGTATATAGTTAGTTAGGCAACGTTTGAAACAATATAGGAAACTAGCATCTCGAGTTTTAGAAACTCGAGATTCACTTAAAAACTCGAGTTTCATGCAAAAAAAATTTCACCTATAGTGGCGTTTTTAAGCCTTACAGTGACGTTTTAAAGCCCTATAGCGGCGTTTCTCTGCAAAATTTTTTTTATAAGTACAGGTTTAGGGAGACCTATAGTGGCGTTTTTAAGCCCTATAGTGACGTTTTATAGATCTATAGCGCCGTTTTTATTCAATCTACGGAAATCGAGTCTTTAAAACTCGATTTTCAGCTTGATTTTTTCTAGTTTCCTACTAATTCACTTACAAATCGAGACTTAAAAACTCGATTTTTATCTTGGAACTCGAGTTTTAAACACTCGAGATGCTACTTTTCAAAATTGTTTGGAAACGTGACAAATAACTAAATTTTTTAATATTTATTGTTATTTAGAAAAAAAATTCTTAGAATTTGGTCCTAACAATACATATTAAAAAATTAACCAACTGAAACATGAGTTTGACAGACATATATTAGGGGATAAAATTTGTACTTCACCTTTATTTTATTAAAAAAATGAATGGTTCATCCCCTTTTGGAGATGGTATTGGTATATGGTATATCCATTGCACTGAAGTTTCATCGGGCCAAACCCATATGAATGGGTAAGACCATATTTGTCTCTTAGTATAGACATCTTATCTTGCAAGTTGCAACAAATGAAGCATTTTCACGGTAAACAAAACATACACACATACTAAATGGGAAAAGAAAACATAGAGGATTTTTTATTTACTTTATGCTTTGGGCATATAAACAGCCTGTAATAAAATACACTTTCTGCTGATTAACTACGACTTTTGAGCTAAATAGACTAGCTTGTCGATTCTCAAAAAAAAAATAGACCAGCTTGTCTCGGAAAAAAGACCCTAAGTTCTACAAGAACACTAAGCTAGTTACACTAGTGGGCAAAAGAATAGAGAAAATCTCTCAAAACAAACTTTTATTAATAACCGAATAATCATAATCCACCTCCCCATAATATAGGAATAGAGTTTCTCCTACTCTTTTAGGAAAAGAAATAATAAACATACTCCTAATGGATAAAGAAAAAACAATTTAACTAGGAAAAGAAAGACAAATAAAATCATAAAAAGATCCTAACTCAACTTTAAAAAGCAAATAATCCTAATTTGCAATTTGCATCAAAAAGACTTACAATTCACTTTCGGGTTAGGATATTCACAATCAAGAGTGATGAGGGTGGTGTGTATTGCGAGAAGGGAGAAAAGAGAAAATGAGCCGGTTAAAATAAAACTATGATTTCTGAAGAACTAGTACACCGGTATCATCGGTAATGCAATTTTTCCTTCATTTTTTTTTTTGGCCAAACTAAAACAAATTTGGTACAACTTTGACAACTTTCACAAAGTCATACAATATGGTCATTTTAATTATGAAATTAAACTTTGTCAACCAAAATGAAAAATATCAAACTTAAATGAAAGCAAATTCCATACTTAAAAAAGTGAATATATATATGTAGTCGCACGATTTTCCTGGCCCAAATCTTATTGATCCGGCCCTGGCCCAAAGCGCAACCCACAATAGAAATTTGTAGAGGGTGGGTCAAAGAACTTCGCCTCAGTGAGCCTGTTCGGCCTTGTACATGGACAGTGTAGTAGAAAATAAAGACACAAGAATGGATCTCCACGTGTGATTCTATTTCTCCCGTTCTTAATACAGTTTTTTTCCCTCCCTCTCTTTGGGGGATTTCACTACATTATATAGTTCCTCTCCTCTCATCTCAACCTTACACTTGTCGATCATCTAAGCATCTACTTGGGCACCTGTCCCATCAGACGCCCCCATCTCTCCCTTTGTGAGTTGCAGAGGCCAAGGTGGTACTGTTCAGGGGTCTTTTCCTCATTAATGCGGCCAAGAGGATGGTTGGGGCGCAATTAATGTGGTGGTGGCAGCTTTCCATGAGATATTTTGGGTTTTATTCATTTTATATGTTGGGAGGATGGACTGGAATGGATGGGGAAAGCTCCTCGTGTGGACTTCATGATGTCCGAGGAGGAGTTACTCCTCGGACAGGTTTCCGTGACGTTACTGGGGTTGAGTAGTGCTTCATGGGGTTTCTCTTTGGCAAGGACGCTCCTCGGACGGGCCTGGATTTGGAATAGCCCATTACTTTTGGGCCGGGCCCCACAATAGCCCCTCAAAACTCCGGTTTTTATCTCCTTCCGAGGAGAAAAGCGGGGTTTTGATGTTAGTGAGAGGGTGGAAATAAGGAGTGCTTGGGGCGCGCGTGCGGACCGTTACTTTTGACGCGCTACAATTTACGAGGCGTGGTCATTAACTTCCGGAGGCGTTATGTTCCCTCCATCCAACGGTGTGGCGTGGATCGAACGGCCATCGTTTCTTCCCGTATTTTTAGGCAGGAATGATCTTTTCTCTCTCCTCCCGACTATATAAGACGTCAGAGGGGTTCAGTTCTTTCTATCTGCGTTTCATAAACCTCAGAGGCTTCCAGAGAACTCCATCGAACCCCAGAGACGTACGAATACTCGCGCCCGTTACGCCTCCGTAGCCGTCTTTCGTGAAGCGTTCCTTCCAGGAGAGATTTCCAGGCGTCCCACTGAGCGTTTTGCGAAGGTACCAGTACATTTCGTTCCTTTCGCCGTTTCAATTCCCTCCTCGGACTCTGCTTTTATTCTCAGTCCTTACTTTCGTTTCCCCAGTTCAGTTCAGATGGGTAGATTTGAGAAATTAGTAAATACTCCAGCCGCTATGGAGGCCTTTAGGGCTAAATACCACATTCCCCCGGGGGTTGGGTTGCAGTACTGTCCTCTTGAAGGAGTATTGACAGAGAGAGGTATGGGAGAAGTTGTTATCCCTATGATTGCTTTTATAGAGGGAGGGATGACACTTCCCATGCGTAGGATTACAAGGGACTACCTGTTCAACCATAGGTTGACGCCGTACCAGTGTGCCCCGAATATGTTCAAGATACTAGGCTGTGTAGATGTCTTAGACGAGCGGATGAATCTAGGCCTTACTTGGCACGATGTGGCTTATCTGTACGAATGTCACCGCCTCGGGGATGATGGGTATTATCTTAAATCCCGGAACGAGGATGTTAGGTTGATCTCTTGTCTCCCAGTATCCAATAAAACCGTGAAGAATGACTTCCTTATTGCTTCTGGGGAGTGGACCGACGGTATTCATTGTCCAACTCGGGCAGGAACCCCAGGTGCGACGTTTTTAGGATCGGTCCTTTTTGGGAAAGGATTTAGTGTTGAGGGTTTATCTTTCTTGCTTTCTTTGTAATTGGAAAATTTCATGAACTAACCCCACTTTTCTTGGTTGTTTGCAGATAAAGTTCACGTCGCTCCTCGGCTAAACTTTGTGAACGTGCCAGCGTTGAACTACCTTCTTAGGTCGGAGATTTACGTTTCCGAGGACAGACAGTTGCGTGCGGCCCATCTGGTTCTGGGCTATCAACCTCTGAGCACCTCTTTCCAGGCTATCGGCCACGCTATAAGGGCGGGCAGTCCGAGGTTGGCTAGGATTGACGTGTCCAAGGACGGGTTCCTAGCTAAACACGATCTGCCACCAGTTGTGTTGCCTGGTGTTAGAGATCCTTACTTAGCAGAGCAGCTACCTCCGCCAAACGAGCCTGGTGTTGCCGTTCAAGCTGAAGAGGAAACTGAATCATCTCGTCTTTCCCTTGAGGAAGAGATAGACGAGTTTTACTTTAAGTTCAGCAAACCCCTTTGGTGGAACTTTCCGGTCCTGAAGGAGAGCGGGACCGTCATTCTGCAGTTGGTGCTCCTTCCATTGTTATCTGTTCGGACGATACTTCGGACGAAGAGACTCAGCCCATGGCAGGAAAGGGAAAGTCTCTAAAGGAGCTGATGGCCTCCCGAGGGAAAGGCCAGTCATCGAAGGGGCCACCTTCATCGCAAGTCAAAACCCTTCCTCCTGTTGTCCCTCAGGGCATTTCGGAACCTGGCCTTAAGGCTATTCCGGACCAGAAGAAGAAGAGGCCGGTTGATACCCCTGAGGAGGGTGAGGTGGCTGCTCAGCCGACCAAGCAGCAAAAGACTGCTCGTGCACCAAGGAGTAGAAGGGGCAGCTCCTCGGAGAATCGGGACGAGGAGAGCCTCGCGGAGGTGCGAGTTGCGCCGCGTGTATGGAGCCCCAAGTTGGAGCTGGATGGGGTGGCCATCCCCCATAATGCTTCGGTCCGAGATTACAACCGAGGCCGGGCAGGGTATCTGGCCGAGGCTATAGAGCAGCCCCTACTCCTCCCTCGGGATATGGAGGCCTATAGGCGGCTCTCTTAGCCCGAGATCTTCTTATCCCTTAAAAGGGACCTCGCGATGGTAAGTAACCCTTCTACTGCTTCATTAAAAGGGACCTCCTCTTTTTTCTCTTCTTAAAGCATTCTTGTTTCGTTCGTAGATCACCCAGCAGGTATTTGTGGCTGAGGAATTCTGCCGAGGTAATCGTAGTCGGGCGGACGCTGAGACCCAGGCTCGGACGGAGATGGAGAAAGCCTTAGGGTCCCTTAAGCACGATCACCTTAAACTCACGGACGAGTTCAAGGAGTCGGAGAGACTGCGCAAAAGTGCAGAGGCTGGTTTGAAAAGTGCCGAGACCCAAGCGGAGGACCAGCGCAAAGAGCTGTACTCGACACAGATTAACCTTGCCACAGAGAGGCAGGCAGTGCAGGATCTCAAGACTGCCCTGCAAAAAGTTGAGGATGAGCTAAGGCGAGTCAGAGAGGAGGCCCAGCTGATCCGAGAGGCTGCAGAAGTTGAGAAGAATGCTGCTCGCCAGCTTGGGGCCGCAGAAACGGAGGCGAGGCTCTCCGAAGAGATCCCCGAGGTGTGCAGGGATTACTGCAGTATTTCCTGGGCTCATGCTCTCGATGCTGCAGGAGTTCCTGCGGATTCGGCACTAAGACTGCCCGAGAACGTCTTCTATCCTCCGGAGATCCGAGAGAATCCTGATGACGTCCAAGTGGCCTCAGAGCAGGACCTAGCGACGCCTGATGCCGTCCTTGTGCCTGATATGGCGAAGGATCCCGCCGCAGACTCTTCCACCGAGGTTCCTCCCCCTCAGCCCGAGCAGAAAGAAGATCCTCCTGTTAAGGCTTAGCCCTTTAGGCTTTTGATCTCTGTATCCCCTTTCTTTTTTTTTTTGAATGTGAGTCGTCCTATTTTTCCATTCTTTTGTAAGGACGTATCTTTCTAATGTACTCGGAATGTTAATATAAGATGTTTGCTTTGCTTACTATGGATGCATGTCAGTAGCGCTCTTTTCTTTAAGTATTTGCAACGATGTAGATATAGGCAAATAGCCAAAATAAAAATGGGTTTTTGGGCTGCGCATTCGAGGGTTGCGATGGTGTCAGACTGTGCGCACGTATTAAAACGATTTCCTTTAGGTAATAATCTCCCAATCTATCATAAGTAATAATTTCCCCTAAGTCTGTGGTCCGAGGAGCCATGCAGGACTTAGGTTCTGTTTAAAACTATGAATAGTTGCCTTAAGTATTAATTTCCCCTAAGTCTGTGGTCTGAGGATCCATGCAGGACTTAGGTTCTGTTTAAAACTTATAAAGATTGTCATGAGTAATAATTTCCCCTAAGTCTGTGGTCCGAGGAGCCATGCAGGACTTAGGTTCTGTTTAAAACTATGAATAGTTGCCTTAAGTATTAATTTCCCCTAAGTCTGTGGTCTGAGGATCCATGCAGGACTTAGGTTCTGTTTAAAACTTATAAAGATTGTCATGAGTAATAATTTCCCCTAAGTCTGTGGTCCGAGGAGCCATGCAGGACTTAGGTTCTGTTTAAAACTATGAATAGTTGTCAGGGGGCCAGCAAGCAACAGATAGTCACGAAAGAAAACATATGCTAAGCCATTCTTATTAATAATAATATCTTCTGAGGTTATTTACATTCCAGGGTCGAGGTACAGGCTTCTCATCCAAATCTTCTAGGTAGTATGCGCCTATTCCGGCCACGGATGTGACACGGTATGGTCCCTCCCAATTGGGCCCCAACTTGCCCCAGGAGGGGTTCTTCGCGCTGCCAAGAATCTTCCTCATCACGAGGTCACCTGGACCCAGAGGCCGTAGCTTGACGTTAGCATCGTACCCTTGTCTCAGCTTCTGGTGATAATAGGCCATATGAATCATTGCTTTTTCTCTTCTTTCTTCGGCTAGGTCCAGACTCCGTTCCAATAAACCATCGTTATCGTTTGGGGTAAACGATCTAGACCTCAGTGTGGGAAAGTTGTTCTCGATCGGGAGCACGGCCTCAGCCCCATATGTCATCGAGAAGGGGGTCTCACCGGTCGATCGTCGCGGCGTCGTCCGATAAGTCCACAAGACGTGGGGGAGTTCCTCTACCCATCTCCCCTTTGCCTCGTCCAGTCTCTTCTTCAGTCCGTTCACTATGACCTTGTTCACGGCCTCGACCTGCCCATTTCCCTGAGGGTAGGCGGGGGTGGAATATCGGTTAATGATTCCGAACTCGCGACAATACTCCCTAAAGTTCTTACTGTCGAACTGCAGACCATTGTCGGAAATGAGTGTCCGCGGAGTTCCGAAGCGGGTGATGATGTTCCTCCAGATGAATTTCTGGGCGTCCACGTCCCTAATGTTGGCTAAGGGTTCAGCTTCCACCCATTTAGTGAAGTAATCCGTTCCGACTATTATGTATCGCTTGTTCCCCGCAGCTTTGGGGAAAGGTCCGACTATATCAAGGCCCCATTGTGCGAACGACCATGGGCTAGAGAGGGGGTTGAGAACCCCTCCGGGTTGGTGGATATTCGGGGCGAATCTTTGGCACTGGTCGCACTTCTTAGCGTATTCTTGGGCCTCTCTTTGCATGTTCGGCCACCAGTACCCTTGGGAGAGTGCCCTGTGCGCCAGCGACCTTCCTCCGGTGTGGCTTCCACAAATCCCCTCGTGCAACTCCTCGAGTAAAGATTCGGACTCTTCTGGATGCACACAGAGTAGGTACGGTCCAGAGTAAGAGCGTCGATATAGTTTGTGGTCCTCTGATAGCCAGAACCGAGGGGCGTTCCTTCGTATCTTCTCGGCTTCCAGTTTTTCCTCCGGTAAGAGGTCGTTCTGGAGGAAGCTCCTTATGGGGTCCATCCAGCTAGGACTTTTTCTGATCTGATGGACCTGAGCCGGGTTTCTGCCAACGGGACTTGCCTGTGCCAGATCTTCAACAAGGATCATTCGCGGCAGATTATGCGCCGAGGACGTGGCGAGAGTGGCCAGCGAATCGACATGGGTGTTTACGCTCCTGGGAATGTGTGTCAGACTGAAGGATTCAAAACTCGTCTGTAGCCGTTTGACTCGTCCCAGATAGTCTTGCATCCTATTATCTCGAGCTTCCAGTTCACCCATCACTTGTCCGACAACCAGTCTGGAGTCCGAGAACGCTTCTATCATTCTTCCGCCCAATCTTTGAACCATCGTCATCCCTTGAAGTAAGGCTTCGTATTCGGCTTCATTGTTCGTAGCCGAGAATCTGAGCCTCAACGATTTTTCAAGGGCGGTCCCATCCGGGGATATTAAAACTATCCCAACTCCTGACCCCCTCTGGTTAGCTGCGCCATCTACATAGACCTTCCAATGCGGGCTTCTCCCTGTTGAAATCGCACCAACCAACTTTCCATCCATGTCTCTCTTCTCGGTTATTGTTTCTATAGGGGGCTCAGCAAACTCCGCTACCAAGTCTGCGAGGACCTGTCCTTTGATAGAGGATCTGGGCATATATTTAATGTCAAAGGCCCCCAAAAGCGCACTCCACATGGCGATCCTTCCGGTGTAGTCAGCGCTTCGAAGCACTGCTCGGAGGGGAAGCTGAGTCAGAACGATGACCGTGTGCGCCTGAAAGTAATGAGGAAGTTTTCGGGTTGCATGCACTATCGCCAGAATTGCCTTTTCTAAAGGTAAATATCGCACCTCGGCCTCATGTAGTGATTTGCTCACATAGTATACCGGTCGCTGCACCCCATTATCATCCCGTATCAGTACCAGGCTTACAGCGTGGGGGGCTACGGCGATGTAGGCAAACAGCACCTCATCTGCCTCGGGGCTGGACATGATGGGTGGTCGGGACAGGTAGTCTTTAAGCTGTTGGAAAGCCTGAACGCAATCCTCCGACCATTCGAACTCTTTCCACTTGTTTATCAGGAGATAGAAAGGCCGACATCGATCCGCCGATCGCGATATGAACCGGTTCAACGCCGCAATCATGCCAGTGAGCTTCTGTACTTCCTTCGGATTCCGAGGAGCCTGTAGGCTGTTAATGGCTTTGATTTGGTCGGGACTTACTTCTATTCCCCTGTGGGTGACCATATACCCCAGGAATTTCCCAGACCCGACCCCGAATGAGCATTTGGAGGCATTCAGCCGCAACCGGTGCTCCCTTAATATAGCGAAGATTGTTCCGAGATCCTTCACGTGCTCGGACACCCTTTCGCTCTTCACGACCATATCGTCTATATAAACCTCAATGATCTTGCCCAGTTGCGGTTCAAACATCCGAGTCATCATCCTTTGGTAGGTTGAGCCTGCGTTTTTTAGCCCAAACGGCATCACCTTATAATGATAGTTTCCGATGGGCGTCATGAAAGCCGTTTTCTCTTGGTCCTCTAGCGCGAGGGGTATCTGATGATAGCCCTGGAAGGCGTCCAGGAAGCTCATTCGAGGGTGCCCCACGGTTGCATCCACCAATCGATCAATTCGAGGTAGGGGGAATGGGTCCTTTGGGCACGCCCTGTTCAGGTCCGTGAAGTCCACGCAGACCCTCCATTTTCCTGTCTTTTTCTTTACCACCACCGTGTTTGCCAACCATTCCGGGTAAAAGACCTCTTTAATAGCCCCTGCTCTCTTTAGTTTTGCCACTTCGTCCCTTACGGCACCAGCATGTTCCTTTGAAGGGCGTCGGGGTGGCTGCTTCCTCGGAGTGGAAGAGGGGTTGACGTTCAGGTGGTGACAAATGAGGCTAGGATCAACGCCCGGGGCATCGTAGGCGTCCCATGCGAACACGTCGACATTTTCTTTGAGAAATCTAACCAGTTCCTCCTTTTCTTGAGGAGGCAATTCAGAGCCGACCAGAAAGAACTTCTCCGGGTCGTCGTTGATAGCGATTTTATCCAAACTTTCGCACCTTATCTCCTCGGCTAACCCACCGTCTTGTTCTGCCGAGGCGGCTGATTGCTATAAACTTCCAGGGGCCGAGGACTCGGCATTGGTCCGATGTGAGATGGCGGCCACCATACACTGCCTGGATACGGCCTGATCTCCTCGGATCTCATCCACTTGTCCTCTGGATGGGTATTTTACTTTTTGGTGAAGTGTGGAGCCTCTAAGGCATGGATCCACGGCCTTGCAACTATTGCGGTGTAAGGCGAATAGGCGTCGACCACAATAAAATTTACCTCCACTATCTCCGCCCCAGTCTGCACGGGTAGTCGGATTTGCCCCTTTGGCGTAACAGTCCTTCCCTCGAAACTGAGAAGGGGAGAGTCGTAAGCTGTCAAATCTTCCGGCTTCAGATTCAGCCCCTTGTATAGATCGGGGTACATTACCTCCACTGCACTTCCCGAATCCACCAACACCTTTTTCACGTCGAAGCCCCCAATCCTCAGCGTGACCACCAAGGCATCATCGTGAGGTTGAATAGTTCCTCTCTTATCCTCATCCGAGAATCCCAGTATCAAAGAGCTTCCCTTTTTTGACCTCTTGGGTTCCTTTTGCCTGCCCTCGGAAAGGAGCCGATCCACAGCTAACACCCTGGGGATGGGTGGCCCCGTTCTTCCTGGTGCAGTAAGGATGACATGTATCGTCCCGGTGGGGGGTCTTAAGGACACGTCCCTTCGAGGCTCTTGCGTTGCTTGGCCGGGATGGCCACTCGATGGGTGCAGCAGGTGGCGCAATTTTCCTTCTCGGACTAACTGATCTAGGTGATTCCACAGGTTCCTGCAGTCCTCAGTAGTATGTCCGTTGTCCTGATGATAGTGGCAGTACAGGTTCTGGTTACGTTTGGAAGAGTCTCCAGCCATCTTCCCCGGCCATCTGAAATAGGGCTCATTCCTTACTTTCTCCAGCACCTGTTGTACTGGTTCTCGGAATACGGCATTCACTGTTTGCGGGATGCTCTGCCCAGCCTGTCGTGCAAAATCTCTCCTCGGCTGACCTGGGTTGTGTCGTTCTGTCCTGAAATCAGTCGCTTTGGGGGGGATAACCTTCTCCTTTCCCCTCCCTTGCAGCTGATCCTCCTCCACCCTTTTGTATTTGTCGATCCTATCCCTCAACTGATCAACATTGGCAACCGGCTTGCCAGTGAGGGACTTCCTTAAGCCATGGTCGGTGGGGAGCCCGCTTTTGAATGTGCTGATAGCTACAGCATCATGGTTGTCATCCAGGTCGTTATACACTTCCCAGTATCTATCCGAATATGCTTTCAGAGTCTCTCCCTCGTACATGGATAAGGACAACAGCGAACCTAGGGGCCTGGGGACTCTGGTGTTGGTGATGTAGCGGGAGCAGAAATCCTGAGTGAGCTGCTTGTATGAGTTTACGGAATTTGTCTTCAGGCCGTTGAACCACCTCATCGGCATTGATCCCAAGCTGGACGGGAAGATTTTACACATAAGGGCTTCATCTTGCGAGTAGATTGCCATCTTTTGGTTAAATTGGCTCACATGCTCTACCGGGTCTGTTCGACCGTTATAGATGGCGAATGCCGGTTGGTTGAACCGTCGAGGCAGCTTAGCCCCTTCAATTCTGTACGTGAAGGGAGACCTTGAAACCCGGTCCAACGCCTTCTTCATGGCATTGTTTCCCGAACCCTTGCTAGATGTGCTCTCGTATTTCCGCACAGGGGGTGGTTCCTTTTCGTAGGAAAAGGTTTCACTTGGGGGGGTCCTGGATCTCCGTCGGTAACTCGCATCCTCCGCATTAGAAGACCCATCTGAGTCTGAAGGAGATCGCTTTCGCTGTACCCGTCGTAGCTTCCTCTTCAGATCGTCTATCTCTCGCTGCATGGCTTGGTGACTATTTCGCCTTTGGGACACGTGGCTACCTTTCTGAGCGTGACTCTGGCTTGTCCGGGTAGTATGCATACTTCCCTCCTGATTTCCCCCGTGGCCTGGATTGACGGGGTTATTTTGCCTCTGGGACTCGGCGGGTTGTGCCTGTTGGGGGTTAGCCTGGTGAGGGTTCTCCGGGTGCGGACCTAGTTCTGCCATGCTTGACCGTTGTGCTAGCTGATGCCCTAGTTCTTTCCCACAGACGGCGCCAATTGTAGTCGCACGATTTTCCTGGCCCAAATCTTATTGATCCGGCCCTGGCCCAAAGCGCAACCCACAATAGAAATTTGTAGAGGGTGGGTCAAAGAACTTCGCCTCAGTGAGCCTGTTCGGCCTTGTACATGGACAGTGTAGTAGAAAATAAAGACACAAGAATGGATCTCCACGTGTGATTCTATTTCTCCCGTTCTTAATACAGTTTTTTTCCCTCCCTCTCTTTGGGGGATTTCACTACATTATATAGTTCCTCTCCTCTCATCTCAACCTTACACTTGTCAATCATCTAAGCATCTACTTGAGCACCTGTCCCATCAGACGCCCCCATCTCTCCCTTTGTGAGTTGCAGAGGCCAAGGTGGTACTGTTCAGGGGTCTTTTCCTCATTAATGCGGCCAAGAGGATGGTTGGGGCGCAATTAATGTGGTGGTGGCAGCTTTCCATGAGATATTTTGGGTTTTATTCATTTTATATGTTGGGAGGATGGACTGGAATGGATGGGGAGAGCTCCACGTGTGGACTTCATGATGTCCGAGGAGGAGTTACTCCTCGGACAGGTTTCCGTGACGTTACTGGGGTTGAGTAGTGCTTCATGGGGTTTCTCTTTGGCAAGGACGCTCCTCGGACAGGCCTGGATTTGGAATAGCCCATTACTTTTGGGCCGGGCCCCACAATATATATATATACACACACACACATATAGAGAGATGTGTTCAAGTTATACCTGTATCTCTAAAGAGTTACACATTTTTTAAACCATTGGATTTAAGTAGATCCAACGGTTAAAAAAAGACCCTCCTTATTACAAATATTTTTATTAAAATCTCATTAATTACCCTCATTTATTACATTCTAAACCTATCTTTAAACCCAACAAAATTTGACGTCTGCCTCTCTCTCTCTCTCTCTCTCTCTCTCTCTCTACATTCTAAACCTACGTTTCTCTCTCTCTGTCTCCTCCTCCATTGCTCCTCCACCATTGTTCCACCTCCACAGGTTGCCGGCAGAGAAAAAAAAAAACACTTTCTATTTTTGTGAGTACTTTGTTTCTATTTTGCAGTAATATATATATATATATATATATATATATATATATATATATATTACTACAAAATTAAAGGATGCCTTAAGGAAATTGGTTTATGAAATATTTTTAAAAACTTTTTATTGGAAAACAAAAAATGAATTATTATTATTATTATTATTATTATTTTGATAAATGAGAGTATCTAAATATCTTAGAGTATCTGACGATTCTTTCGAGTGTTTGTAGTCTTCTCATCCCCACACACATTAGGTTATTATAAGGAGGAAATCCCATGTGAATGGCTCCAAAATGTTGGCATGAGATTTCAAATCTAGGATCTCATGGATATAATGAGATTTTAGGAATCACTAAGACAACCCCTTGGGGTTAAAAATGAATTAATTGTTTTGACAGTTTTTTTTATATATTTTTAATGAAAGTGGTGTTAAAACTTTTCTAAAATAGTTTATTAACAATTTTCTTAAAAACACCTATGTAATATAATAAGATGAAAATGATTTGGATCCTCTGCAGAGCTATTGCATCTAGTAATATCCCCTTTAATATGAGAGAGGGAATGCTTTGCCAATTGCCATGCCGAAACTAAAAATATACTTTAAAAACAATGAGTGGCATAACATATTGACTAAAATCCCTCGTAATAATCTCATTGCACAATTATATTTTCTTAAGGAATTTGTAAGCAATTGTGCAACAATAACTTCACCAAAGAACATATATTCCCGAACCAGTTGAGAATCCAAACCTTTAAGAGTTTCACATTTTTTATATATATTGAAAGCTCGAAATGTGTGAAAACACAAGAGCTTGTTTAGACCCCCAATTCAAAATACGGCTTAGTTGATTTTACACTAACTTAATACTAAGTGCAGAATAGTGTAAACACAAGCATAGAAGCATAAGAGCTACTCTAATCCATATTTAAAGCAACACAACAGTAAAATGAAATGAACAAGAGTAGGGAAGAGAGATGCAAACACAGATAACACCGAGACGTGTTATCGAAGAGGAAATCGAAGAACTCGGCGAAAAACCTCTCCGCCGCCCTCCAAGCGGTAATCGATCCACTAGACAATCAATTGGGATACATGGGTAAGCAAGAGACCCTCCAAGCCTAATCTACCCTCTGTACCTAAGCCCTCCAAGCTCTTACTCCAACAAGGCTTCTCGGAACCGTGTCTTGTCTAGCTCTCCGGATCCCGCAACAAGCTCCATGTTGCATCTGCCATCCTTGGCTTCTTCCAATGTTTCCTAGCAGCACCAAAACCTCACTGGACACTCTTAAAAGGTGTGGTAAGTATTTGGGCTATTGATCTCTCAATGGTATGGAAATGGAGAGGTAAGAGATGAGGAAATTCCACAAACAAATGTGTAGAGAATTGTTGGTAAAACAATTTCTAACTCTCAAGTGTTTTAGCTAGGGTTTTCTCTCTGAAACTCTGCTTCACATTTGTGGGTAATATGAGTATAAATAGTGAGGGTACAGAAAGTGTGTATCAAACAGTACAGACTGACAGAACAGAATGTCTTGCGGGTGTCTCGCGGGAAGGGCTTACCCGCGAGATACTCGCGAGACACAGCTGTCTCCATCTGTACAGACTTTTCGCATTCCAGTCATGTGCAAGGCACATGCTTCACTTCGCGGGAAGCTTAGTCGCGAGACACCCGCGAGAAGTCTTCTGCCTTCACTTGCTTGAGTCTTCACACTCTCTCTTTCTAACACACAACTCTTACAATCAAATCCCACAATAAATACAGGGTACACAAGATTGAAAATAATTACAATCAAGTTTGGCACGGAATAAAAGCCAACAAAATACAAATTTGTAAATCACAACTTTACATATATAAAAAAAATCACTTAAGGCCGCCCATATGTTTGAAAGAATGGACCTCAAGTGATCAAAATATAAAAGCAATTAGAGTCATTAGGCAAATATCAAATATGTTTCACTTGAGGCCGCCCATATGCATAAAAGAATGGAACTCGAGTGATTAAAATATAAAAGCATCTAGACACAATATCAAATATGTTTCATTCTTTTACTACTTTATCATATTTTAGACTTTTATCAAATAGGTAGGAGGCACAATATCTATATACTAGATAAAGAGAAAACAGGGCGAAAAAAGGGATACCTTGAAGAGTGAAATAAGTCTTTGTAGCTAGTGGTGGAGATAGAAATTTTTTTTAGAGGGAACCAAGCTTATATATATATAAACACATACACACATAAAATATGTTTGTAACATGATTTAATATATGTTATTTTCTTACATTTAACAAAGCATTTATATCTCCCCCACAAAAAACAAAGCATTTATATCAAGTACATATATAACATTAATAAAATTTAAAGGATTCTTAACTCCTGCCCATGAAATCCACATTTATGGTTTCTTCTAAAAGGGAAAAAAAAAAATTTGTCCGTATCTTTAATTTTCTAAAAACATTAAAAAAAAAAAATAAAGAAGACTTTTATTAAAAATATTTACTTATATATTTCTAGGATGTTTCCTAAGTATTCTTTGGTGCAATGAGCTATTATGGTAAAAGAGTAATTAGAGGAAAAATATAGAGCATTAATAATTTATAAAGAGTTTTCATTTTTTATGAAATATATTAAATACACTTTGTAGGTACTCAAGAATTCTTTGCCTTTGGATATCTTTCCAATGTGGGACAAAAGAATTCAAGCCAAAGGCAAGGCAAGGCAATCAAGCCAAAAAAGGCAAAGGCAAAGGCAAAGGCAAAGAATTCTTGAGTACCTACACACTTTGAATTAATGAGCTATGTATGTAATAAGAGTAATTTTAAGAAATAAAAATGATGTATTAGTCAAATCTAGGGTGTTCATTATTAAAGCTAGCAAAGAACCTGCATGATGCAAGGATAATGCTTTAAATTGCCATGTGAGAGGTTATATAAAATGTTCAAAATATATTAAAGAAATAACATGAAATAATGTTGCGAAAACATGAAGAGGTTTTTATTGAATTAAAATAATACGAAATTAAGGGGATAAATAAATTTTTTTTTTTTAATCTCAAGAGGATAAAGAAATAGTGTATGTCATAGAAATTAGTTGAAGTAATGAATTCATCATGAAAAGTGAAAATTTAAAATTGCGCAGACATGTCCATTACAATTTTTCACTTAGGCTGTGTTTGAATTGGGTGAAAACCGTTTCCAGAAATCATTTTCCGTAAAACCTACGTGTTTGGCTATCACGGAAAATGATATTTTCCGGAAAATGACTTCCGATTGACCAATATTTTCACCTTTGACCCGGAAATGATTTTCTCCCCTCATTTTCACTTCAAATCATTTCCGGAGAGAGAGAGAGAGAGAGAGAGAGAGAGAGAGAGAGAGAGAGAGAGAGAGAGAGAGAGAGAGAGAGAGAGAGAGAGAGAGAGAGAGAGAGAGAGAGAGAAGGGAGAGCCCAGATCGTGCCGCGCCGACGAGCGGCGCGATCGTCGATCGCGCCGCTCGTTCGACAATCGCACTGCGTCGACGAGCGGCGTGATCGACGATCGCGATCGATGAGATCGCGCTGTGCGATCGTCGATCGAGCGGCACGATCACGATCGTCAATCGCGCCGCTCATCGGACGCTCGTCGGACGAGCGTTTTGTTTCTCTTCGCGAGATCGCGCCGGATCGAGGTCGCGATCGCCGGCGCGATCTCGCGAACGCAATATCGCGCCGTCGCGAGATCGCGCCGGCGAGATCGTGATCTCGGATCGCGATCGTTGATGATTTTTTTCTGGGTTGTGGCTTGTGTTTTTCTGGATTTGTGTTTTCCTTCTTCTTTTCCAAACACCAGAAAATATTTTCTGGAAAATTTTTTGAAATGCAACCAAACACATGGAAACATTTTCCTTTTCCAGAAATTAGCATTTCCGGAAAATATGTATTTTCCGGAAAACGTTTTACAGCAACCAAACACAGCCTTAAAGTAAATAGCAATTAAAGGATTAAAGAATAATGTAGGAATATTGTAATATATATATATATATATATATATATATATATAATAGGTAAAGTTGAGAGAAAATCTAATTAGATTTCAAATTGGAATTCAATTAGAGTCTAATTTTGTACCACGTGTTCCACATAATCTAAGTTTTTGAATTTTTGTGCCAAATGAGTTAATTTATTGTAAAAATTGGATTTCAAATAGAGTTTAATTTCGTGCCATGGCCCACGTGTTCCATCTAATCTAAGTTTTTAAATTTTTATGCCATATGAGTTAATTTAGTGTAAAAAACGAGGAGTCCTATATAAATAAATCATAAAAACGTAATCATATATCTAACTCTATATATAAAATTAGAGGAAGAGAGAGTTTGAATGATTTTATATTTATGAGCATTTTTTTATAACTAAAAAAAAATTCAAATTTATAAGTAATTTATGTAATATACCATAACTATGTACGGTCAATTATTAACTAGGTAATATATATATTTGCTCTTTTAAACCAAAGTTTAGAGAAAATTCAATTAGAATCAAAATTGGATTTTGCTTTTGTTTGTTTTCCATACAAATTAAATTGTTTAGATTTTTGTTGTTATTTTTTTTTAAACTAATTAGCATAATTTTTATACTGTTTCTATTCAGATATTTTGTATGCGAAGATATTGAATGTAACAAACTGTAATTGAGTTGAACGATCTCATACACCTGTCCCCATTCAATTTTGGAGATACTATTTGACCAATTTATTATTTTTATTTTGTGTTATATTTAGTAGAATTTCACAGACAATAATTGTGAATTGATATTGTATATGTAGTATCCAATAGTAATTTTCAAAATTATATACGTAATAGCAATATAATAAGAGACTTAGCGTAACCAATATTATGAAAATTGCAAGAAAAAACTATTTTAGTACCTCTAAATGTCCTGGTCGAACTATGTCTTATATATTTAATAACTCAAACTAACATCAATAGCACCACTACCATTTATTATTCCCGTGTGTAAGAACGGGTTACATACTAGTTTAAATAATGATAAAAGTATTTTAAATCATTCCATATTAATGATGTTTATTGTATGTAATTGTGCCACATGACAGAACCTCATAGTCTCTTACATGAGATTTTTGCTTTCTTATTTTAAAAAACATAAACCAAATAAACTATTTATATATAATTAGTGCACACCTATAAATAATTAATATGTGCATTTAACCCATGGACACATTCAATGAACTAATATTTTGACATAAATGTAATTTTTGTTGAGGTGGAAGCCTAAATGAAGAATACGTCACTTGACAGAATCTCATGCACTCTCACATAAGATCTCTGCTTTTATATATATACTAATAAGTTCCTCGTGCGATGCACGGATAATTTTATGATATTTTATGTAAGATGGTTTTGGAAAATGTTGTACATATATTATTAAAAAAATTAAACTAAATTAGAGTAAAGAAACATATCCATTTTAAGATATCAAAAATTAGTTTAGTAGCTTCACTGCACATTTGTAGCCTTTTCAAGGTAAGATTATTATTATTATTTTAAATCATGAAACCAAAAATAAATGCAAAAGAGTAACCAGACCTTGAAAATTAACTAATTTGTGTTGTGTTCACCGCTTGCATACTGTTGAGGACCAAAATTTCACAAAAAAGCCCATTCCATGAAAAGTAAAGAAAGACCATGGGTTTTAACAAAAGAAGGCCAAATTCATGAAGTTAAGAAGGACCATGAAGGCCCAAAGTCCCAAAAAGAAGGAAAAATAAAGGTATAATAATAATAATAACAAAGAAAAGAAGAAGAGGATCCTGGTCAGGCAAGAGGAAGAATCCTGGTTAGGCCAGAGGACATGCAGCGAGGATCTCGATCAGACCAGAGGACATGCAGCAAGAAGAATCAACATCAAGGCCCTATGTATGTTCAGATTTCCAGCAAAAAGGCCATTAAAAATCCAGCAAAATCCAGGGAAAGAACTGGGCCGGGATACCCAAAGGCTGTCAGAGGCTCGGGATCCTCGGGACGTGTAACACAGTTAAAGTGGGATTGAGACAGCTCAAAAGGGGTACCACAAAATACAAGAAACAAAGAACATATATGTCATTCTCAAGCACCCAGTGGTGCAACAAAGAACCAGAAAGCTTGGAGAGTGACAATTCATGAACAAAATGCTGGTACCTCGGGGAACCTAGAATGAAGAACTATAAGGGGAACTGGATGGGAAAACCTTCAACCCAGTAGGAATGGATTCCGCTTACTTGGGAAAATGACAACAAAGAAGGACAGCCAAAAGCTGAGTCTTTTTACCGAGGTCCTTACTTCAACTTGGGCCTTGGACACACTTAGCCTCCAAAGAAACATATGCCAAAATATGCACACATCAGATATCACTCTCTCCCACAAAAATCCTTCTCACCTAACTATCTTGGAAGGCAATGTCCAAGCAAAGCCACTTGGACTTGAGTTCCAAATCCCACGAGTCTTGTGCAAAAGCACTAAGTCTGTGAGAATTGGGGCCAGGATCCTCATGGCTGAATTATTCTCATGAAATTCATTTACATATATGTATATGTATTAAAATGTATATCCTAATCTAAGAAACTAACAATTATTTGAAGATATGTGTATTGTATAGTGTGTTCTTATGTAGGACCTATAGAGGTAAGGGAAAGGACAAAACTTGATTGCATAATAAGCATGGAGAAAGATCGTGTAGTTCAGAGAATCAGAATTCTGGGTTCTTACAGGCCTAGTACCCCTGGGAACCATGACAGTACGCCTAGGGTACCACGACAGTACGCCCGGGGTACCAAGTGAATGAACTTTTTAAATGTTTTCACAATAAAAGATAAGCCTCAAATACTCTATTTCAATCTCTTTCTCATTGTGAATACTATGAATAATTATTTTACTTGTTTCGTAAGAGTAAAGGGTCATTTTATGACACTAAAACACTTATAATGGTATTTTATTACTTAGGAGGAATCGCATTTTGCCTTAAGGAGCTTTATGTGACTTGCGCACAACTTGGTTCGTTATCAGCCCTCATTTAGCTGCGGTGAACCAAGCCTAGTCCACCAAAACAACAAGTAAAGGGCCCAGGATCCTTGTTTCTACTTGGGCCTGTGTGCTAAGAAAAAAAACACCCACACACATACTAAGAAATGAAAGTATGCTTAACTCTCTCACCGTCTTCCACTCATCGATAGTGTGATATTAAGACATGATGTGAGCAAGTACGTATGCATGTATCTTATAGATGATTTAAAACCATGGTAAAATATGGCTTTACATTGTGCACCAAATACTCTCTCTACTTATATACCCAAAACAAAAAACTATCCACCAAATTTTTTCAAACCTAAATCATATTTAAGCCCCTAATTTAAAAAGAAAAAAGAAAAAAAATTCCCCCTGTTAGGGTTTCTATGGCTTGATGGTGTATGACATAGGAGGTGGCCCCTTAGATTATTTTTTCTCTCTTTTACAAATACTTTGTCAATCTCAGATATTTTTTTTGGTAATAGTGAAATAGTGTTTTTTTTTTTTTTTTTTTTTTTTTTGAGAAAGTGAAATAGTGTATTTCAGTTAACAATCCACACCTTTTTTTTTTTTTTTAATAGAAAATCATATGTAATTTTAATATTCATTTTTACAACTCATGGCTTATAGGTTACTAAGGAAACTTTTATTGTGGAATAAGAATGGAAATATTTATGGAGCAATTTAAGAAGTTTATAGTGGGTAATCATTAAAATGGTGGAATTGATAGTGCAAATTTAATTTTCTTTATTTATTGGTAACACATAGCAAAATGATTAACACATGTCAATAATTGTCTGCCACGTGGCGTTTAAGAAGTGACATGTACCAATAGGCAATAGTTGCCTATCACGTGGTGTTTGGGATGTGTCATTGTTTTATGAATCTTGAATGAGACATGTGTCATCACTTTGTGTATCCACCAGTTTGAGTGATCCAACTTTTATAATATACTAGTCGTAGACCTGTGCGATGCGCTAAAAAATCTAATATGATTATTTTTTATTGGATAATTATTGAATTAATATATTAGATTGTATATTTTTAAAAATTCAATATGTGTTATTTGAAATTATGTTTTAAATTAAATTTTTTTTTGTAATGTAACAAAATATATTTTGTAGTCAGGTATTATATATAGTGAGATATGTATGAAAACACAAGTTACACAATGCAATATATATATATATATATTTTTTTTAAATTGATAGTATGAGAACTATTAGACCAAGTTATAGCTATGTATACTTTGTTTATTAATATATAGATGTATACGATTCAATTCTTATAGGTATATTTTTCTCCAAAACATAGATCGACATCGATCTCTTTCTTCCTCACAATTGAAACAAAGTGAAAAAGTAAATAAAGATAACTATGCAATAGATCATTATCAATAAATCATATATCATAAAGTGGAAATATAAAATCAAATGCAAAAAGAAAAAAGTTCCTTAAGTATCTATATATAAAAACATTAATAATATAATGATGTTCTAGAGTAAATTATTATTTTATCTTATTATCTTTTCGGCATTTTCAATAAAGATGATCAACTAAGCAAAGTAAAAACTTACCAAAAAAGTTGAAATTAACTAAAAATTTGATGGTGGAGATGCTAATTATTTGTAATAAAATGACCAAAATAAAAATAACAAATAGATTTAAGAAAAACACGTAAAATTTCTAAAAGAAATTTTACCAAACACATGGGATGCAATAATACAAAATTACTACACTGAATATTTTTTTGACTTTTTTGATATGCTACAAATAAAACAACTTTATTTGCTTTTTGTCATCGTATAGACTATAGAGTGATTACAATGATTATATTCCCCCCCCCCCCCCCCCCCCCCCGGGAGGTTATTTTATAAGCACTTTGATTGAAATCAAAATATGTTTTTTATTTCTTTTCCATTTTTTTTTCCAAAGCCAAGTCAGCCTACCAGATAATCCAAATGATTATCATAAGGACATGCTACCATAGAGCAATTTTTGGTAAATGTATGTTATATCAAACATTTGATGATATTTTAGGCTTAGATATCATAGATCCAGCTTCTCAACATAAGCTGAATGTCTCTTCACAATAAGTCTAATAAGGGGATTTTCCACAACATCACCAACCTAAGTCTTGTAACGGCAAACCGATATTTTTTTCATTGTTTGTAACAACTACAACCTCATCTTTGCGAGTTAAAAGCTCATTTGCCACAACCATATGCATCTTGTACTTTTTAAGAGTTATATCAGTCTTCTCCAAAAGTATTTGTATATCTGTCTCTAGCTGTTTAGTTAGGAAAAGGAAAACTTTCAATTCCATTTCATTATAAAATAACAAAAAGTCAAGAAACTTATAGCAAAAGACTTTCTATACAAAATTCCAATAAAAGGGAGACTAATAGGCCTTCCACATTTTTCAAGACATAGGGGATTATGGAAGACCATACATCCTTTGCCTACCCTTTTCTCTTTCTCAAATTCACATTACAAAAGAAGTGTATGAAGCTAAAAACATTGTGAATACATATTTGTTTAGTGGAAGTCCATTGGCAGGCATATTCAAATTCATAGCCATGTATATTTTGTTTTGATATAAACTCAAATAACCAAAATTCAACCAAAGCTATAAGAGTGATTTGTGAAGGGAAATTTAAAAAATACAACACAAAAAAATTAAATAAAAAAACCATCAACCTAAATTAGAGTTATAAGAAAGAACAAAAATCAAACAGGAGAGAGAGAGAGAGAGAGAGTACTCACAGTTTTTGTGTGGAAAAAATATGGATTGAATGAAATAAATGATATCAAATTTATACAAAATAAGATGGGGAGAAGAAGAGTTAAAATATAAGAAAGAAGAAATGATGAAGAAAGTTTAACAGTAAAATAAAGAGTAGTAAGGAGATAAAGAGGCAAAGAGGGAGGGGAAATGTTGGAGGAAGAAAAGAAAAGTTTTTTTTTTTTTTTTTTTTTTTTTTTTTTTTTTAGAATAGGAAGATGAAAAAGTTTAAATATTCAATTTTAACAATTACTTAAAATTAGAAAGAAGAAAACGAAAAGTTGAAATTAATTTAGGTAGCTAAATATAGTCAAACATTTGCATCTAATGAATAATAATATTTGTAATGAATAGTCAAACATGTACATATATCCACTAAAAGAAGTAATGAATTATTCAATTTTAACAATTACTTGAAATTAGTATCCAAAAACAATTACTTGAAATTAGAAAGAAGAAAATGAAAAGTTGAAATCAATATAGGTAGCTGAATAGTAAAAAATTTGCATTTAAAACAAATGAATAGTAAACTGTTGAATAGTAATGGACTGCATTAACAGGTTTGTCTATGAACTATATTTAATTATTTTTAAAAAATAAAATAGAAAAATCATAAATGAATTTTTTTTAAAGTATGACGTGACTGATGAGGTGGCTTAATAGAAGTATAGCAACATTAAACTCTACGTCTTAGCTTTTAGATATATATAGATATAGACTAGTAAGTTGCCCGTGCGATACACAAATAATGTTATAACGTTTTATATAAGATAGTTCTGGAGAATGTTGTACATATATTATAGCATAATTGTTATAGAACTTTGTTAATAATGAGTTCAACGTAAGAAGCAACAATTATAAATTATACACTCATATCTATTATAATTATTCAGTTCAAGTGATAAGAAAAAAAAAACTTTGAAGGAATATTATAGAATAAAAGTTGATATTGAATATGTGTTTGTTTTCCTCCTTATATCTAAAATAAAATGTACATCCCAAACACCCACAATCAATCACAGCCTTAATAAAACCCACAAGTCCACAATGTTCGATCTTAATATCAAAATCATAGTTGCCACTATCAGTCAATATAAAATGCAAGTCTTCTTCCTTGGTAGTAGGCAACTCATACAGGTTAGAATTAGATGGAAAAACAATATTTGAGCTAGGTAGGTGTTGTCGAAAGATTGAAAGTAACGCTCCATTTGTTTCAATGCAAAAAATTTTACATGTAAAAAATTTTACTGTAAAATATTTTCATTTTCAAGTGTTTGGCAAGATTAGACACTTGAAAATATAAGCATAAACCAGCCACCAGCCACCATCACCATCACCAAATACAAGCACAAACCACCACCAACCATCCAAAATCCAAATTGGCAAGAGAGAGAGAGAAAAAAAAAAAAAATTCTCCGCCCTGCTACCACCAAAATCTAGTGACTAAACACCACCACCCACACCACCACAACAACAACCACCAATAGGAAGCAACAATACCAAATGAAAACAAAAAAGAAAAATCCAAAAGCAAAGATCAATGAAACCCACCCTTTATTCAGCCACCATTGACATCGGAACCCACCGCCACCATCGAAACACATGAACCACCACAACTACAATCGTGGCTGTCACCAAAACCCAACCACCAAACTCAAAACCAAACCTGAAAACACCAAACCAAGCCCACCAAAATCCAACATCAATGACCCACCCCACCACTGAGAGAGAGAGAGAGAGAGAGAGAGAGAGAGAGAGAGAGAGAGAGAGAGAGAGAGAGAGAGAGAGAACAATGCTTAGATCTGACGACGACCCACCCCACTACTGACCTTATCATTGATCTGCACTGCTATTATGCTCAACATCCACATCGGAAACATTGATGCTGAGAGTCAAAGTCCCAAGGGATTGCTAGAGAAGGTGGAGCTGGTGATACGTGGGAGAGAAGGATTGAATGTGGGTTGGGTTGTGGAGAGAAACTGAAAGAGTGTGAGAGTGAGAAAGGTTGATCAAGACTAAGAGAGAGGCAAATGTAAAATATTTTACCAATATTTCAAGTGTAAAACATTTTTCACTTATTTGCCTTGGTTGAATTGTTTGATTAAAAATATTTTACTTTTGAGCAAATGTTTTACAACAAAACAAACACTGTAAAATGTGAATATATTTTCTTGCAAATATTTTACATCAAAACAAACGGAGTGTAAATGACATCATTTTTATTATGTGTGTATTTTACATAGGATGACATGAAAGGTTATGGGTATATATATATATATATATATATAAAGGAGTAGAATTGCAAGAGGTAAAAATAGTGAATTGAAATGCAAAGAGTTTAGTCTGTTTGTGTGAAGGAGGAAAAGTCTTGAAACATTAAACCAAAGGAAAAACAAAATACTTATTATTTTAATTAAAAAATCCTAGAAATATTGAACCAAATGAAATAAAAAGTCAATATTTAATTTGTTCTTATCTCTAATGTGACATTTGAGAATATTTCGGTTCTCTTTGCAAAGAATAGGTCACTTGGCAGAACCTCATATTTTCCCGCGTGAGGTCTCTACATATATATATATATATATATGTGTGTGTGTGTGTGTGTGTGTGTGTGTGTATGTATGTATGTATGTATGTATGTATTGATTATAGATAGATAGATAGATTTATGTATATTTTTTTTTTTTTTATATACCAAAAATAGAAGAGGGGAGAGAAATTTTTAGAGAGTCAAGGGGGCCATGCCCCTAGTGGCCTAGCCCCCCTCCATCCACCCCTATTTATAACATACCTTGATCAGCCATGGTTAGTTACACTTGTAGTGTTTGGCTTCTGGAAATCACTTCAGCTAATGTGAGGGAAAGACATGCTTAATACAAGTCAAAAAGCCATATATGGCTTAGTTAAGTTGGATTTTTGTTTTTCAAAGAAACCCATGTGGATAAATTAGTTAAAGTTTTATAATGTTGGGTTGTTTTCGTTTCCTGTGAGAGAATGACATACTTAATCCAAGTTGAATATCTATATATGGATTTGTATATAGAGAAAAACTTTCATCACGCTTTTGGGTTAGGATTCCAACAAGCAAGAGTGATGAGGATGGTGTTTATTGTGGGAAGAGAGAGAGAAGAGAAACTGAGCGGGTTGAAATAAAATATTGGTTTCTAAAGAATTGGTACACTAGTATTAATTGGTATTACAATTTTTCGTTTCTTTGCCCAAACCAAAACAGTCTCTAAGTGACAACTTTGACTCTGGAGATAGACAAAAGGGCATTTTGAATATAAAATCAAACTTTTTGAACCAAAATGAAAATATCAAACTTAAGGGACCAAAATGAAAGCAATTCCATACTTAAAAATGTATAATAAAAAAAATTAGTAAGAAGAAAATGTAAAAAAAATGTTCTGGTTACATTGATGGGTACGCACACATGTATAGGGTTGACAATTTTGCCCCGTCCCACCTCGCTTTGCCTCACGCGGGTTTTCCTTGCTCTGCAAAGGTGGTGGGATGAGAATGGGGCGTGATTTTATCTCTGCACCGTAGGGCGGGAATGAGTTTAGATTTTTTAGACCCATCCCATCCCTATCCCACCCCACCCATCCCATCCCCACCCTGCATTGATAAGGGTTAAATTGTAAATTTTTCATACCCTAAAACCCTACTATTTAAACAAACATATCATCAGTTTATTTTATTCTACCCAACAAGGCTTTCTGCCTTTTATTTATTTATTTATTTATTCTCTAGTAAGGTTGGAAATAAGGTACTAATTTTAACATTTTCTTTTGTCTTTATTATAAACAAATTTATATACTATTAAATCATTGATTTTGTATTATGAGATTTTTGTTTTTGTTGTGATATTGTCTTGTTAAATACTATAATAATATTATTCAATTTTTGCTAAAAATTAGTTTGATTTGATGGGATAAATTTATTTGTAATTTTAAGTATATTTTTATTAACGAAACAGATTTTATTAAAAACAATTGTAATAGTTGTGGCCAAATTAACAAGAAGTAGAGTTTTGCAGGGTGGAGTGGGGCTTCATAGGGCCCCAAGAGCCAGGATGGGGTAAGAAAATTTTTCCCGTCATGCTAGGTGGGGATCAGTGGCGGCTCTACATGAAAGCTAGGATGGTCACAGGACCACCCTGACTTGCAAAATAATGTATGTATACATTTGCCAAAAAAATATTATATGCTAAACTAACCTATTGTGATCACCTTAATAAAAATTTTGAACACCTTAACTTGAGAATTACAAAAATTTGGATTCAACAAAAATAAGAGTAGTGCTACTACATTGACAACATTTTCACAATAATTTTACAACAAATCTAATGTAATAAGCCTTTTACTGATTCTAATTTAAGCCAAATACTATTTTTTTTTTACTCACAAATAACAGCTTTTTGAATAAGATTTATTGTAAAATGGTTGTGGACGTAGCATTGCTCCAAAATTAATTCTGCCTCCAAACATAATTCTTAATTCCTGTTTTTTTTAAAGCTTAAATAACAACAATAAATATTAGCTCAAATAACAACAAACATAAACCAAACAAAAACAAGACAAAACCAAACAACAAGAAGTGAAAAGATAATTCAACAAAAAGCCTATTATAAAAAAATAAAAATAAAAATAAAAAGATAAAATTTATAGCTCGTTCAACCTATTCAATAAAAATAATTTCTAATTTCATTTTTCTTAAAAAAATGGTAATAAGAAAAAAATTATAGTAATTTAAATTTCTTAGTAACCACCTTAAAAATAATTCCTAAAGCCGCCACTCGTGGGAATGGAGTAGGACAAAACCATGCGAAACGAGAGCAAAGACTTCATCCTTCGACCCTCGTCCCATTTCCATCTCTACACATGTATGTACACTAGGTAAATTTGAATTGAAATCGTGACTTGAAAATTTGAAATCATGTATGTACAGTCAATTTCAGTTCAAATTATATGTTTTGTTGTTTGAAATCATATGTGGAAATATGTGTAGGTGAAAAAGTATATGAAAATATGTACAATGTTGTTTAAAATTGAAAATGTGTGTTTAAGTGAAGGTAAGAAACACCCCGGTTCCTGCGGACATGTGTGCAAATTGATGGGGTGTAATTAGCAGTCCATTGAGGGGTATTAATATTATAGTGGGTAAA
This sequence comes from Quercus tomentella, assembly GCA_028535165.1. Taxonomy (NCBI): domain Eukaryota; kingdom Viridiplantae; phylum Streptophyta; class Magnoliopsida; order Fagales; family Fagaceae; genus Quercus; species Quercus tomentella. The sequence goes on along the minus strand of JAPQVY010000155.1, from coordinate 60,642,482 downwards.
CTATAAACGGGCCTGAAAATGAACTTTTTTCGCCGGCTGGTTGTGTTGTATATTATTTGTATTCTTCCCAGGGGTTTTCCAACGGGGCTGATTACTCGATGATGATGATCCTGAAAGCCAAGAACCCCCATTTCCTTCTACAATCCACAAAGCCCCCCAATGGTAAAACCCACTCCAACAAACACAAACGCAAACGCAAATTCATTCCCTCTGTGACTGCGTGTCAGTGTCTCCTCCGCAACTCTGATGCTGGAAAATTGGTCCATGAGTTCGACCCAAAGGTTCCAGTAGAAAAGGCTGTGACACCACCCAGCTCATGGTACACAGACCCTTCGTTTTTCCAAGAAGAACTGGAGCGTGTCTTCTACAGGGGCTGGCAGGCCGTAGGATGCATTGAACACATAAAGGACCCAGGTGACTTTTTCACAGGCAGATTGGGTGATGTAGAGTTTTTGGTTTGTAGAGATGAAAAGGGAAACATTCGTGCCTTTCACAATGTGTGTCGCCATCACGCCTCTCTCCTTGTCTCATCAGGAACTGCTCACAAAGCCTCTTGCTTTGTCTGCCCTTATCATGTATGTAACACTTGCCTTCACTAGCCATTATAGTATAGATATGTTGTGTACTAGCACTTCTCTTATGATAGTTAATATCTGTTAGCACATTTCTAAGCCATTTCTCATGTCAAACCTCACCAAATATGGGAGATTAAAAACCTGTGTTGAAAAGGTATTCTGTAGAAAACATAGGGCACAAGTAGCTTGAGCATTTAACTCTCCAGCTTTAACCCCAAAAAAACCCATATTTGAATAAAGAAATGCTACGTATACAATATTTTCACAGCGCTTCACAACAAATAATAGGTGGCCAGGTATTACTGGTGGTCTAAAAAGTAATTTTAATGGTGGGTTCAAATTAAAACTAGTAACAACTTGTTACTTAAGATTTATTGTGAAAGTATTGTGGACAAAACATTTCTCATTTGATTAACAAAATTCAACATATTATGCTTTGTTTTAAGTGGTGAGACTTTAAGATTCTTCTAGTTGAGACTTTCCTATTTTTTGATTAGTAAGTAACATTTATTGATATAACATGAAAAGAACATCGATACTTCTTTTCCAGAAAAATAAACACATTGTTTCTCTTTTTAGTTTCACTTTGTGGACAGTCTGTGTTGAAAGAAAAACTAAATTTGAATTTCAAGCACTTGCCCCAAAGAAAAAAAAACAGTTAATTTGATTTCAAGTTGCTTTCTTCCAAAATTTGGACCAGCACCATCTTTATCTCTTCTAGATTTGACCATCATATATCACCTTTTCCTTATATTGCTAGACACATCATACAATGTTATATTACTAAATTACTAAATTTCATCATCATTGACTTCCATCAAACATCAATGGTGTTGTCCAACGAACATGTGTGTGTAAAACTTCCATGTTCGAACACTACTCTTAGGTCCTGTATCTAACACTAGGTTTATATCACTCTCTTGAACAATTTCTTTATTATGTAATGAAACAGAAATACTCACCTTAACCAAATTATCATTGTTAGAGTAAATATTATTGATTGGTGCATAATATCCCATGGAACAAATTCTTTTAAGTTTTTCGCCCTCCATTTCACCTTGTATTGGATATTCTATATATATATGTCATCCTCAAGACCACCTCTTGGTATATGCAAGAGTTTGCAGTCCCCTCCTAAATCACCATTTAAGCCTACAATTTGTCAATCCGCTTAGATAACCACTTCAATTGGAGTTCAATCTCTTCCAACTTTTTGATCTTCATGCAAGGATGGATTGTCTTTGGCTCTAATAGCAACTAACGCAACTAAGAATGCTATGAGACTAGGGTTTACTTCAATTGTCCATCAAAACCTAAGTTTCTTAGAGGGAATAAAGGGAAAACCATTCCTTGAGTTCTTAATCAAGTGAACCCTAAGTCCTTTAAAAAACTTTTGAGCTAATAACTAAATTTTAATTGATAAATAAAAGTCAAGATGTCTTTTAAAGTTATCATAACCTCTATTTATAACAGGATTGAACCCAAGAACCCCAGAAACTTAAAACTGTAGCCCCTAATTATATCTAATTAATCGTGCACTTCAGCTGAAATAAAAGGAAAAGTACAAAAGTACTCTTTAAAAGTCTAGCCATAGTGCCATGTACAGGACAGTCATTACAGTGCAATGAACATTACTGCTCTAGTAGTCATAACCTTTATTTTAAAGATCTTACCCTGCATTATTTGGCCTTTCTTGGGTCTATTGAACCCAGAAACTCATACTCCTAAAAGTTTAAATTTCAATCCTTTTGCTATCTTTTTCTATTTCATGTTGCTTTGTCAGGAACTTTCTCATAATGCCCATTGTTGCATCAATCAGCTAGAAAGGTGGTACCAAATTACAACACAGTCTGTAACAGAGTAGATGTAAGCTCTTTTTTAACTCTGTCAACATGCTTTGGGGTTAATGTTTACCTGTTCATCTTGCCACAAGTGCTTCTGATGCTATAAATACATTTCCTCCCCCTTCTTTTTTGGATTTCTGGAGAGGGTTGTGGGGGATGTTATGGGTACCTTTATTAGATTAACACCCCCCAGGCATCATGCCACCAGCCTAGTCCAACAGAACTTCAACTGTTTCCTTGTACCTTTCTAACGAAACTTCTATATGTATGATAGGACAGTGCCTCATCAAAGTTGGTGGGATCACACTCATTTTTTAAATAAAAATTATGATTTTTTTTTTTTTTTTTTTTGTGTGGCAGTTTTAGACCATTCAATAGTTTAAGCATCTCTTATATGATGGATAACTGAGTGAAAATTACAAATTCAATACTTACTTTTACTAGGAAATAAGGATTCTGTTCTTTACCTCATATGTGTAATACAATTTACCTGTACAGATATAAGTAAAGATTTAAATCACTAATAAAAAAAATCAAATCACTTTACTTCAGTAACTCAAATGAAATTCGAAGATTGCCTACCATTATGCTTCATTGATTTGTTTGAACAATTTAGATCTATACATACTATGATTATTAGGATTCAAAAATCAATTTTGCTGCAGTGCCTTCCTCTATATATATATATATATAACTTTAAGTAATGTTACACTACTCAAAAAAAATTTTTGGATGCGAATTTTGATATATCCATCGTTGGATAACATTTTCTTATTATACCCTTCATGCTTGCAAAATTTCTAGATGATTTGAGATCAATAATTATCTCATCTGTAAAATGTTGAAATTTCAAGTTTTTGTATTTAAAAATTATGCAGAAAAGATGAGTTTGGATCGAATTGTAAAATGACATCCGATTGACAAGAAATTTGGTATGTGTGTTAAGAACATAAAGAATGTGTAATCCAATGGTGGTACTTTCAAAATATTAATTCGATAAAAAGTTATCAAGTTGTGTAACACTACTTAAAGTTACACCATGTGTTATTTAATCTTAACCTATAATTGAAGGGAATGAGTACGACTTTAAGTTGTCAATCTATCAATATAATTACAAAATAAATTATGCTGTTTATTTTGAGTTGAGTTCAAGTTACACCTGGTGTAACTTTAAGTTATGTTACACCACCGAATAACTTGTTATAGAATTCATATTTTGAAAATCCTACCGTTGAATTACATGTTCTATATGTTCTTAACATTCATGCCAATTTTCATATCAATTGGATGTTATTTACCAATTAATCCATAAACTCATCTTTTATGCATTATTTTAAATTACAAAAATTTGAATTTAAACAGTTGATTGATAACATAACTATTAATTTTTAATCATCTCAAAATTTTGCAAGCATGGAGAATATATGAAAATAATGTAATCCAATGGTGGATTTCTCAAAATTCGCATCAAATTAAAAAATATTGAGTAATGTAACATTACTTAAAGTTACAACAGATGTAACTTGAACTCAACCCGTTTATTTTATATATTCTTATGATGATTTTAACAGATAGACCTAAACTTTTTCTACAGGCATGGACGTATGGGTTGGATGGACAGCTTCTTAAGGCAACTAGGATAACAGGAATACAGAATTTCAATGTAAAGGTATGCTGTGAAAATTCCTATATTAGCAATCACATTCGAATTCTTGTACAATATCCTCTAAATTCGAGAATAATTTGGATACTTTCTCTGGTCATTGAGGGTAGGACTTTGGACTTATACCAATAAAAGTAGCTACTTGGGGGCCATTTGTCCTTCTCAACTTAGACAAAGAGATATCTCGGCATGAAGCTGATATTAATACAGTGGCAAGTGAATGGCTTGGTAGCTGTTCAGAGATACTGAGTACCAATGGAGTTGATTCTTCCCTAAGTTATGTCTGTAGACGTGAATACACTATTGAATGTAACTGGAAGGTGTGGTCTTCTAACTATGTTGTTGAAATTATGCTCCTTAATGAATCTCCTTTTTTTTTTTCTTTTTTTTTAAATTGGCCTCGTATAATGCCTACAACTTTTAATGCATGGAGATCCACATGCAGGTGTTTTGTGACAACTACTTAGATGGTGGATATCATGTGCCATATGCACATAAAGGCTTAGCATCAGGTCTTCAGCTTCAATCCTATTCCACCAAAGTATGATTCACTGCTTATTACCTCTCTGAAATTGTACTTCATTGTTACAAATTATGGTAGTATGTCTCTCACAGAGTCATGAAGACCATAATGTTTTCTCTGAATTACCTGCATTTGATTGCTGGTGTTGTACTTCCAAGTAACAAAAAAATTGATTGTTAATTACACCTAAGGACAACCTCTGATTCTAAACAAGAAATAATACATAAACTGAAGCACTTAAGATTATAGAACACTTCTTTATTTAGTGACAAAGGTTTTGGACATACAGCATTCCAGAAGAAGAATGACTTCTTCTTGAGCCTTCTTCAACTTCACCTGCAAGTTATAATCTATTCAGAAGCATTTTCTACCTTTCCAATTTTGTTCCTTCTCTGTGTTCCAACAAAACAGAAATTTTCTGTTGTTTTTCTTCAGATTTTAGCAAGAACAAAAATTCTCTCAGAAAACTCTCTCTGATAGCATTATATGCTGGAGAGATTTCAGTTGAATTTCAACATTCGTTTCCCTCAAAAAACTCTGTGACAGTGGTATATGGTAAGGAGATTTCAGGGGACTTTCTGTACTCTTTTCTCGCAGGAAACTCTCTTTGACAGCAATATTTCTAAGGAACTTTTGTTATAGTTTCAGTACTCTTTTTCTCTTAAAAGCTCTCTTTTTTGCAGTGAAGCCCCCCTATTCATCGGGTATGGGAAGTTAACCATAGCTGAACCTTTTTTCCAGACAATCATTTTGTTAATATCCTAATGTTTATCCTTATTCAAGATTATTCAGGCACATATCTGTGACTTTGTGAGGCCCAATCATGGACCCATCTGGTTGCTGAAGAATCCCCAGCTGTGGGCTTGAAACCAGGACCACACATGGTACCTATTTGGACCTTTTAAGGCTCTGTTTGAAGCCCAACGCTGCCTCCCTTAAACTATTCCTGCCAATGCACTTTACCTTTATTACTTAAATTTTAATTTAAGCTTTTAGAGCTGGACTTGCTTTCCAGAAATTAAAGTTTGGCTGTCAATATTGATACTTCTAGATTGGTAGTTTAATTACTCATGTTTATTGATGTTTCTCTTTGTTCCTGATGGGTTGCTGCTTATGAGATAGATGTATGAGAAGGTTAGCATTCAAAGTTGTGAAGGTGGCTCGATGGATAGGAAAGATGATTACGATAGACTGGGATCAAAGGCTCTATATGCTTTTATTTATCCAAACTTCATGATCAATAGGTATTTGCTCAGTTGTTAGAAGTGGCAATGGCTCATCTATTTGTTACTTCCATGAATTGTTTCAGCTAATCTGTATGTCCTAATAAGTTGAGTTCTTTGGTGGTCTTATAGGTATGGACCTTGGATGGACACCAATCTAGTACTCCCACTAGGACCCAGGAAATGTCAAGTGGTATTTGACTACTTTCTTGAAGCTTCTCTTAAGGTAATCTCTTATTTTATCCACTAATTCATTACATCTTGTCCATAATTCAAATAGTACTACATTCAATAAGCATTACCTCAAATGACACTTTCTTCCACTGTAAGAACAAGATGGAAAGAGAGGTTATGGGTTCAAAACTCATTAGGTGTATGTTTAACTTACTAATAAAAAAATCGTGAAGGAATATTTAGATGGATGTCATGTCATAATTTGGTTATCCTCCACCCAAGCTGTGTCTCTCTGTATAGGTATTGGCTTGATTGTACAGTGTTATCAAATGTAAGATTTTCTTTTGTTTTTATTTATTTATTCTACATTCGTGTTTAAAAAAAAAAAAAAAAATTATTTTGGAATATTTATTGAGTGCCATTTTGCAGACAAATCATTAATTTTTTGGGGCATGACATTTTGAATGTGTCTGAGCATGCTGTGTTAAGAGGGCTGCACATCGTTGGGTTCATACTGGTCAAGGTCCCCAACTAAACCACATTTAATAAAAATGGTTTGGGTTGAGGCTGAAGAAGTCTAGTGTCATTGGATTGCTTCTCACTATTATTACTCTTGCCTGCTTATCATATTGATTTGCATGTCTTACTATATAAGATAACATGACAAATAAGCAACTATCTATATATCTTGTTCTTGTTGGAAAGCTGAGATAGGCGAAACTGCAATAGATATTTCTTCAATCTCTAATTTCCTAATTGTACTTGTAATTGCTATTGAAATGACAAATCATTATTCTCAAATGCGTGATTCAGAGGAAGCATTTTGGGGATAAGAGTGCTGAGTGTGAGCTCCATGCATGGTTCAGTCTTAACCTACTTGTGAAATGTATGAAATTTTTATGATGAAAATTTGAACGATTGATGGCTTGTGGTTGGGAATATTTTGTGCATCTAAATTCTATATATGTTGGCCAACAAAAGAAGAAAGGAAAAAAAGAAAGAAAAAAGAATACAATGTTTTATTATATTGGTCTTCTGATATGTGAAAACAAGTGCAGTGTACTCTAATCAGCTATAAGTTTTTTTCCCCTCTCATCTCAGGATGACAAAGCTTTCATAGAGAAAAGTTTAGAAGATAGTGAACAAGTGCAGGTAAAACATTGTATAGTCTATCAATCTGGAAACTATCTCAAGTATCACTTATTTTAAGGCTAATGCACTTGGTGTAAAAAATGCAGATAGAAGATATTGTGCTATGTGAAGGTGTTCAGAGGGGCCTTGAATCACCAGCATATTCTACTGGCAGATACGCTCCTACAGTAGAGAAGGCCATGCACCATTTCCATAGTCTGCTTCATTATAACCTAACAAATGATTAACTCATCTAATTAATTCCGAAATTGTATATACGAACTTTATTTTTTTGTTCCACGGTCCACCTCCCATTTTGTACAACGCATGTCTCTGTTAATTCAAGTTTACAGTTTTATGTAATAATGAACCTTTTTGTCAGTGCCTTTGAGTTTATATTGTATTCCCAAAAGCATGGAATGACACCCAGAGTCATTCTCAGCAGTAAGTTCTTGGTTGTTGAGCAGTCTTGCTTCTATGTAAATCTAGCCAAATGGGACTATTGCCCTTGTCAAGTACCAAATAACCAAATACATGAACAAATGACAAATTCCAAACTTCGAAGTTAGTATCCATATCATTCTTGGAAAGAGGCGTAGCAAGTTTAAGAATTATTAAATAGGAAAGGGTAAAGAAAAAATAAAAAGGATTGTCAATAAATTGATAAACCAAAATAGTATTGACAACCCCTAGTTATGTATGATCTGCTCACTAAGTTAAATTTTATCAAGTTTTTATACGTACTCGAGGGCAAAGTTAGGCCCAAAACAACAAAATAGCTTAGAAAACAACTAAAGTACGTCTACTTGAACTGGAATGAATTTTTACTTTTATTTTTTTATATATATGTAATTTGTATACCTTTTAACAATAGATATTTGAAACATTGCTCCTTGGAAAATTAAAATGAAAGGCCAAAGAATCATCAAACAAAGCTTATTTTGATTTTAATTTGTATTTTTACCATCTTGATTTTGATTGATTTTGACTTGAAACTTTAGGGACCAACATCGTATTCTAACATAATAATAATAATAATAATAATAATTGAGAAGGAACACCAAGCTGAAGGCGGAAGCAAAGTAATATTATGTTGAAAGTAAATTGAAAGTAAAGTAGAACCAGCCAAGAAGGCGGTATTGCAGTTATAATTAAAGTAATTTAAAAGCAGTAATAAGGTGGTAGAACCAGGCAAGCTAAAGGCGGAAGCACAGTAGTATTATGTTGAAAGTAATATTAAAGCAAAGTAGAACCAACCAAGAAGTATATATGAAAGCAAATAAAATTTAGAACCGTCCAAGATGACGGTAGCAACAAGTAGCATAATAAACTGAAAACTGAAAATACTTGTTATTGAAAATAGAACAAAACACTTACAATAGAACAAAACACTTACAGTAGTAGTAGTGGTTACAAGATTGAAACAGTTCAATAGCTTAATAGTTACAAGGCTTGAAACTAGTTCTAGTTACAAGGTTGTAGAGATAGTAGTAGGGAATCCTAAGGTGGAAACAAGGAACTCTCTCTAGAGAAAGGCTTCTAAAAGAAAGAAGTTCTGAAGAAAGAATTCTGTCTTAAACTTAAGGGACAACCCCCTTTAAATAGGCAAAAATTCAGAGGAACAGTAAAAGTGAACAGTGACTGTGAACAGTAATCAGTGATAGTAATCTGTGAACAATAATCCGTGAACAGTAATTTGTGCACAGTGATTTTTTCACTTTTTGACTTAAAATCTCCAACAACCGGGGCCTTGTCTAATTCTCCAAAGAAGGCTTGAAAAGACAAAATGCCAAAAGAATTTCCAAAACACCATCATGTAGAAGACTTTGAAATGACTTTATTTACACATGGAGTAATAGTAGTCTTTGGAATGGCCAAAAGACCAAAAGAACCTTTCTGAGCATTAGGAAGCGGCAATAGTAGACTTTGGAATGGCCAAAAGACCAGAAGAATCTCTCTGACTTTGAAATGACTAAAAGCCAAAAGAAATTCTTTGAACATCATTATTTACGCATGGGATAGTGGAGCATTGGTGTAAAACCAAAGTAGGAGCCTTTACCAAGGAGTGATCATTGTAGTATTTTGGCCGTTGTGCAGACCAGACAAATAGGGGAATCAATTTAGCATTATCAATAGTTGTAGTAGTAGTAGTAGTAGCCTCCAATTAGTAGTAGTCTAAGGAAGCTACTCATCAATCAGTGGAAGGAGCATCGAATGGATAGCCATCTTAAGGATCCCATGGAGAATCATTATTGCATGCATGTTCATGATAGATGGCATACTGGTTACAGAATCCACAATATAGAAGCGGCTCAAATTCTGGAGTTTTTCCCGGGGTCAGAAAACTTCTTGGATTACGATGATCTGCTATCCTCATACGAGTAATGGTAGCAGCATACGGTCTAGGACCAAAAACAAAAATTCTATCTGTGCTTCCTATGAAATGATAGTCTTTCCATAGGTTTTTAGTTATTTCAAGAATCTGATTATTGAAATAATTTCTCCAACATTTGGCAAGGGCAAAGGGATTTTTGAAGGATAAGTGAGTGTCTCCAGCATCTGATGGAAATAAAGGGGCTTTCAAACCTTTTAATAGCATTCTGAATCATTTGTGGAAGCTGACTGGCTTGGTAAGGGCTCGTTAATTTTATGAACCTGATAAAACCATATTCAAACATTTGGGAAATGGATATTTCTTTTCATACACTCTGAGACTACTCCTAAAGTGTTCTTCCTAGTCTAGTTGAATAAATACGTTATCAGATTCATCTAATTCATCAGGATCAGGAATAGTGGCTGTAACAAGTTTCTTGAAATATTTGTACCTTAGGTTAAAAGACCTAAACATAGCCTTGCTTCCCAGAATACGAGATTGTATATCTGTTGGCAAGTTGGCAACAACACTTCTTAACAGAGATTGAGTCTTAAGACTTAATCTAGCATAATCAATGCCCATTATAGTCTTTTTATCCATTGAATGGATTTCATCTTTGCCAAAGAGTTGACTAATGTAGGCTTCAAGGTGACTTCTAAGAGCCTCATTTTCTGAAACAAGGTTATTTTCTAAATCAAGATCATTTTCTAAAATAGGATTAGTTTCTAAAACATGATTATTTTCTGAAGCATAGTGGCTCCTATAAACCTCATTTTGAGCAGTAAGGTTAACAAAGTGGATTTCAAGGGCTCTGAGGGTTTTCTGGAAAAGGTTACGGTGGTTTCTAGTAAAAGCAGCTTGAAGGTTATCAAGAATAAATTCAATAGAATCTGGTAGTTCTGAATAGGTTCCATTGTGGAATTGTAACCTTCTAGACAAAACTTCTTGCAAAGCAATTATCATATCACCACTGGAATATGTCACCTCTGTCGGTACAAATTCCTGAAGGGATGTTGATCCATTGGATTTTACTCCAGAAGATGCGCCTTCATGCATTACAAAAGGTTGTCACGCTGGGAGCCTTTTGTCTTGAGAATAGCCCTGTGCTGGTGCTTTTCCCTTGTTCCTCCTCTCTGCCGAGGAAGTCATAATAATCCACTCTAGTGGTATAAGTATTAGTATTATTCCACTTATTAGTGGTACTTATCCACGTAACATGTTTTGATTCCTGCGAAGAAACATTGATAATGTTAGGACAATCGATAGTAGTTAACATTTTGGTGCTATGAATATTACCTTTAGCAATATCTGTGAAACATTAGTAATTAGGTCTTGAATAAGCACATTAATAAGGGAGTTCTTAACATAAGACAGATTATCAATATGTATTTTCTCATGCCAAAAAGCATTAAGAGCATCAGAGCAAACATCATCAATCAGAATTTTCTGAAAATTATCAATTTTTGATTGCAATAATTTATCAGAAAGTTGTTTAGCAATTTTCTTGTATCTTACTTCTTGCTGAAGGAAGTTAAGATGTTTGGTTTCAGCATGAATTAGATTTAAAGTATCAAAATCAATTTCAAACTTTGAAGCAAATTTGAATTTTACTTTCTGTCCAAAAGGATCAGTAGTAATTCCATCATGTTCAACAAAAAAAAGGATACAAAGCATTTATAAATGGCAGACCAAGAATCACTTTATCAGTCATGTTTTTAACAAGGACAGAAGGAATCTTGAAACAGACATTACCATGACAAACATGAGCATTATTCAATTCATATTTAATCTTCATTTGACTACCATTAGCAGAAACCAATCTTTCAGTTGATTTTTCAAAATATTTTGAAGGAATCAATCCTTCTTGGATACAATTTATATTTGTACCATAGGTCAAAAGACCTAAACATAGCCTTGCTTCCCATAATAAGATTATTGTTATTATTATTGTGGGGGTAACAGATCAGAGAGCCCATACCAACATATACGTTAGGCCAAGGGCCCAGTCCATGGGAAGAACCCCTCCTCGGCCACAGGAAGGACCCCTCCTCGGCCAAGTGTGGCCGATGACAAAGGAAACGGACTATCGCTGAGAATGATACCCCAAGTCATTCCATGGAATAGGATAAATACCAAGACAGAAAAGGACAACGAAAGAATGGAAATATCTAAAGGAAAGCAGCAATTATTGCATTAAGCGCTTCATACCTAACAGAGCCATACTTTTCAGCCTTTACAACCACTCCCAACAACTCTAGGGATGGGCTGATGGGACAAGTATCAGCACTATGAATCTAAATCTACACGTGGACGTTGGGGAGAGGGTGGAAGTTAGTATAAAATGGGAGGAAGAAGGAAATCTAAAGGAGGACCGCTACCACCCAAGGGATAATAAAAAAGAAACTCCTCCAATTGTGCCAAGGACCAACCTTCTTTGATAAATTCTGTTCATCTCTGTTTGATTGTCATGAACACCATGTTAACTGTTATCCATGCACTAAAGCCTAGCTCTTTGGCCGACTATTTACAAATTTATTGTACCGGGCACACTGGTCCAGGATCCCATACATATTGGGCTTGGGCAGCAAAACGTGACCCTACAATTATTATTAGACAAAATCAGCAACAAAAGAAGTGAGAGTGCTGAAAAGGGGAGGGCACGCTTGACAGAGAGAGAAGAGTTGAGTCTGTCATGCCACAAACGTCCAAAGTTGATTTAAATAATAATAAATTAATTAATTAAAAAAAAAAAAAAAACGTTGAGGTGTAAAATGGTGAGGCCTCAAAAGTTTGTGTCAAATATTAAAAGATTAATCAAAGTTAAATTGTTCAAGTTTTATATAAAATAGTCGTAAACTTATGCGATGTGTGAGAAAATGTAATATAATTATTTTATAAGAATATATTGTAAAAATTGTAGGTTAAATAGTACACGTGTTATGTAAAAGTAATTTCTATTTTTAAAATTTTTATGTAATAGAACATATAATGTATTTGACATTGAATAACAATACATAGTGATCTATATATATATATATATATAATATGTAAATTAATAAGAAGATTTAAATTAAATAAATTATAATATTGTTTTATATAAATGGAGAAGATGTTATTAAAAGGATTTAAAAAAAAATATAAAATAATCAGTTGACTAATTTGAACATATCTAAGAATTAATAAAAAAATATACACCCACATTCCATGAAACACAAACATGTTACATTAAGTTTAAATTATTATATAAGTTTAGAATTGTAGCTTTTTTTCCCCAAATATAAGTATAATGCCTACATTATTGAATCTTAAATTTTAAGGTGATCTTTGTCTCAAAAAAATATATTAAGCTAATCTTTTAAATATTTATCATTTTTATTGCTTTTTTAGGGCTCATATTTCTAAGTTCAAATGCCTATTTTGTTTGTATTTTTTAGCCAAAAACTAAAGAGTTTGACACGAATAAAATAAAATTTCATACTTTTCAACCCAAAAATTAAGGAATTTTTTTTTTTTTTTTTTTTTTTTTTTTGTGTTTTTAAGCCAAAAAGAAAAAAAAAAAAAATTGAAAAGACAATCTACAAAAAAAAAATCAATTTAAAACCCAATTAGTCCAACATTGATCAAAACAAACCAAATTATCAAAATGAGGCAAAATAGACTGAATGAGAACAAAGTGGACTGAAATGAACCTAAGTGGACCAAAATGGATCAAAATATACTATGATGTTGCTCAAAAGGACTGGATAGACCAAATGGGACTGAATAGACCAAATTGGACTGAAGTGAACTTAAATGGACCGAAATGAACTTAAATGAACCGAAATAAACCAAAATGCTACGATGATGTGGCTTAAAAGGAAAGTAACAACAATAAATACTCCGCCCTCCACTTTTATGGCCTGTTTGGATGGAGGGGGAGAAGGGAAAGTGGAGGAGAGTAAAATAGAGTTAGCTAAAAATAAGTTAATTTTGTACTAAATCTACTCTACGCCCCCTTCTTCTCCCTCAATCCAAACGGACCATTAGAGATTATATAGATTATAAATTAATTTTTTATTTGTAATTGGCTTTAAAGAATAAAAACTAGTATCAATAGAAGTTGACCATTTTTTGGCTTAAGCACTCTGCTCAGTTTTAAAGATATAAAATTTTTTAGTTGTATTGTGTTCTATAGTGAAGTTTTCTTAATCGCGGTAGTTTTGAACCCACTTAAAACAAAAATGATATAATTTAATGGAAAAAAAAAATTAATGAGTATTGTTGTAACAACAAAAATTATAAAATTTGGTAAGCCAATATTCACATGAGAGAATTACATAGGGAATAAATTTAAGATCACTTAAAAAAAAAAAAAAAGATTTATTTGAAATAACATATAGTCCGAAGGCAGAGGGAATCAGAGAACTGGAAATCTGATGATCATCTAGAAGATGCCACTATTTTTGTTGGAGAAGAGAGATTCTAGAGAGAGAGAGAGAGATGGGAGTGAACAGAAGAAATAATTGGGGGAGTGTGTCCATGACCCAAAGTCGTTTTTATCAAGGGATTAAAATGAGCTCTTTAAGGCATTCTCGAGACTAATTATAAAGTAGAATTAACCCCCCATAAGTATATACACTGTAATAACTAATAAGTATATACATGAGAGGTATATACTATGTACTGAATCATTTGACATAATGCTTAAATCATGAAATGAAATGCAAAATTTCCGTAAGTATATACACTGTAATCATTTGACATAATGCAGAAATTACTGCCAACAATTGGAGAATCTTGGAATTTAAGCACGCTCAGTTTGATAAGATGTTTCACTCGAAATTCCTGTAGCATCCCACTAATCCACAAAATATTACCAAAACAGAGGGAATTAACTCTACTTAAAACACTGCACGCTTGCTATGCACCACGTAACCCTAAAACAAGTTATAATGAATGAATTCGAAAAGGAAAGGAAATGGACTCAAAAGAATTCCTTTAAGATAAGTTCCATGCATAAAACCCACTTTTCACTCAGTATCACAATGTGAGGATATCAAGTACCAAACATAATTTCAACAATAGAACTGCACAAGCATATCTTGTCAACAAAAACGGGTAGTATCTCAAAAAAGTAGAACTGCACCAGTACCCTATCATCCTCGATAAAAAAAAAAAAAAAAAACTCGGTTGACGTCACTGCTCCAACTCCTCTAGTCTTCTATATAAACTAACCTATAAGGCACGAAAGAGAGAATTAAACAAATCAGAAGCCATAGCAGTTAGAATGCACCCTAGAGAAAAATAACATAAATAGTGTCATTTCTTACTTTGAGAAGCTCCTCTTCGACAGAACTTTTTCAATCCATTACCGATGGGAGTTTCTGAAACAGGTATTAGTTTCCCTAGAACAGCAAGGGGCCAACTGAATGGGGAGAGAGAGAGAGAGAGAGTGAGAGAATATTCCATTAGTTAGGGGAAGAAAATGGAGATAAGCACTTTAGCCTATAATACTATAATAACACATGCCTATGGTTTTTACATGTTCATAACGGTTGGATGGAGTTTTCCAGGTTTACCAATGACCATCCAGAAAAAAGAGATTCACTTTGCAGAAAAAGTTCCAAACAAAGTTGAGATGCAAGATGCTTAAAAACATTTACAACGCCTTAAAACCACTTGATATTATTACCAACTGACCTTATGATACCAATAATAACAGAGATCAGCCACTGAGACCAATTCAATTTTACTGTTGAGGTGAACTTCCCAAGAAACTCGATGATAAGAACCTAAACAACAGCAAGAAATGTGAATTCCAAACAAGATCCATAAAGCCAAAAGACACATAAAAAATGCTGTACAAGTCTCACCTGAAGCACAACTGTTGCTCCCACTATCCCCATGAAAAGATAGTTTTTAGTAATTCCTTTGAACACGTTAAATTCATCTGGCTTTCGAGCATTAAATTCATTGAAAATCTGCAGTTGGAATAATTAATTGAAAACGCTTAATAGCTAACAAATATCACTCATGATATACCAATTTCCTAGCCAAATGAGATCAGCTTGGCTGGTTAACTTTACAGACACAAATGAATCACACAATGGAAAACTAGCAGACAAACAATAATGAATGGCAGTCGGGATATTTTTATCAGCCAATTAAAATTGATAAATAATTGGATCACGAATGGAGTTAGCAGCACCAGTGTGCCATCCCCACCCTAAGAAGATTTCATAATCCTGACAAGTGTAAGTGTTCCCGTAACACACACAAGCACATTACTTTTTTCTTTTTCATTTTTTAAAACAAAATTATAATCACACAGCCACAGGACTGGGTAGTCTGTGGCTACAACTGCTGATTTTTAGCATGTGTAATGAGATAAACAGAGATAGAGATATCAACAAAAAGTAAAGGAATTACATGGGTAAACTTATTACTTAGAAACAGAAGATTTTTATATTATATATATATATATATATATATATTTTAATTTTTAACTCTCACACACACACAGCTGATCACTCCCAGTGAAGAAGCATGAAAGAATTTGATAGGCATGATGATCAAGAGCTTCATTAAGACAGCTTTAAATGAGTTTTCTTGTCATGTGTGTAGAATTGGAATAAAGCCAGACTGAAATCATTTCATTTTAATTCTCCAAGAGGCTAAATCAAGTGCTCTGTGGAAGCCGTGCATGTCAAAGTAGCCTATATATATATATATATAGTAAACCTATTTAACAGATTTCTGAGAATGTAGCTATAGAACCTTCTGTGAAATAATGTTTAAAAGAGATAAATATGCCCCAAAGAAAATCCAGGCAAATAGTCAAAGTCAAAGATAGAAGCTTAAATAACTTAAACTTCATTTCTTTAAATTGAACAAGTCAAAAATTACCTGACAAAGTACAAAGGCATTGAATATCAAAGTATTCTTCACTTTGGTGGCATGGGCGATTGTGTCACCCTCTAACTTCAGTATACTTCTACCTTGGAAATTGAGGACAAGCAGAACGGTCACTTGATATAGAGCCTGCAATTTCCAAACCAACATTAAAAATGACCATTAACATGACAGACAACTGAAAGACAGTTTATGAACTGAAATTCCCTCAACAGTAACATAGTACTGGTCACAAAGAAACAAACAAAACACATGTACCTGTATCAGCAAGTTCCTCCACATGATATTTGTTATAAGAGGTTCTCTGAAAAACGGACAATAATTCATAAAAGCATCAAAGAAACAGATATACAATAATTTGATTATTTTCAATGAAGAGCTCAAAATACAAGTCATGCCAGCCAATAAAAATTTAAAAAGATTTGAATAACCTTGGTAAAGATGACAAAAAAACAGAAAACAGAGTGCACAACCTGGTTGGTCCCTCTAAAAAATTGGTCCGTAATGCCAATAAGAATACAATTTACCATTATAAAGTTCCTTTCAACGGGATAAACTATAAAGTAAATGACAAAACTTTAAAATCATTTTCCAATCCCATGGAAAGCATTGCATCACACTAAATTGAAATAAAACAATAGGCAACTTATTTTCAAGAAACCAGCATAAAATTACAGCTCCCATGATCCAAAAATTATTACCTTCGACCAACTGGAGGCCTGTCCATCAGGTGATCAGTTGGTGGTTCAGTAGCCAATGCTAGAGCTCCAAGAGTATCCATGATAAGATTAACCCAGAGAAGCTATACAACAAGCAACAAATGTTGATCCATCAGCATGGCGCGCATACATCTATGCAGAGAGAGATAGAGAGAGAGAGAGAGAGAGAGAGAGAACCTGCACAGCATTTAGTGGGACATCCCCAGAGGAAACCGCCGCCACAACATTTATAATCAGAGCTGCTACATTTACTGTAAGTTGAAACTGAATGAATTTTTGAATATTTGCATATACAGATCGGCCCCATCTGACAACCTACATTACAACAACAACGAAGCCTTAGTCCCAAAATTTTGGGGTCAAAAATAAAAATTATTAAACATTTTGCATTTTAAAATTAAAATATGACATTGTGGCCAGGATGATCCTAAAGACAAGCTCATGAATTAATGGGTCCCAAGTCTAATTCAATTGTGTCATTTAACAGAGAATAATAGAATCTTATAAGTTCATAACAGAACCCTCAAAGAGCAGAAAAGTCGAATCAAATGATCATGAACATAAACTAACATGACACATTAAAAGCTGCAACAACCAAGGACAAATCTCTTTTGAGATAATATCCACATTTTTAAATAATTCAACAAAACAAAATATTATATATTCATTCCAGTCCTTGCAACTATGGACCGTTATTCCTAATCCTCTCTTGTTCTTTTACCTGTCTGGCCAAGCAACAGAAAACATAATGAAAGCAGTAGTCACATTTTACAACAAACGAAAGTTACAGAGAATTATCTTGAGGGCAGAAGAAAGCATTTTACAAGTTTTCAAGATCAAAGTTATGCATACAATTATGAGGGAAACAAAACAGAGAAGAAATAAGAAGGCACATTTATGACAAAGCTAACCTTCACAACAGAAGCAAAATTGTCATCCAAGATAACGATATCCGAGCTCTCTTTAGCAACCTCTGTCCCTGAAATACCCATTGCAAGACCGATATCTGCCTAAACTCCAGAATAATATAATACCAATCAACACTAAGAAGATAGATTTTTTTTAGACCATTTTATGTCAAATAAATTTCAAAATCTAAAGGCAAAAACAGGGCTATAACAATTAGCCAGTACAAATTGTACAAGAAAACCATTATTGCATGTGTGAACAGAGACCTGGATCCACAATTAGTTTGTTTCACTCGCAAAGCCAAAGGATCCATTATATTGCTCTTGGGAGAAAAGCACATTTAAACAGGGGATTCTCAAAAATGAGAATCACCTAAGTTGATTGTATCAAATGGTATTTGCCACAGCATCCAGACATCTATAATCAAATAGATTAAATTATAACCTACACCATTATTGTGCCGACTTTGTGAACAACACTTGGTTCTTTTTAAAAAAAATTATAGTTGGGGGTAAGGGATATGAAGTTGGATGTCTCCATTGGAAAAACCAAGAGGTGCCAGTTGAGCTATGAGGTGGCAAATTTGTAAACAATACTACTAGTAGTAGTAACAACAGTAAGACATGGCCAGACAAAGAAGACTCCATAAAACGACACGAAGAAGACAAGAAGAATAATAAGAAATAGGAGATGCTGTTAAACCTCATGTAGAGCAGGAGCATCATTAGTGCCATGCCCAGTTACAGCAACAACATGTCCCCTCTTTCTCAATACTACCAGTAGTAGTAACAACAGTAAGACATGGACAGACATAAGACTCCATAAAACAACATGAAGAAGACAAGAAGAATAGGAAGAAATAGGACATGCTGTTAAACCTCATGTAGAGCAGGAGCATCATTAGTGCCATCCCCAGTTACAGCAACAACATGTCCCCTCTTTCTCAATGCTTGCACAAGCAGAAGCTTGTCATTGGGAGAAGATCGCCCCATCACCTATACATTGGACAATACAGTTAATGTTTCTACCATGTTGGCCACAATAAATATATATTTTTTGGATAATTAAAAATATATAAATAAATAAACAATTTAATTAGTGGACATATACACAATAAATAAATAAATCAAAGATAATACAAATGTAGCAGATCATACAGATATCTGATCGACAATTTCTTCTCTGCGCAATTCTGGTAACTCACGAAATACTCTTCCTTCAATGAGAGTTGGCTCAGTAACATCGTCATCTGAACCTAGTATTCCACATTCAGAAGCTATTGCTTTCGCAGTTTGAATATTGTCACCAGTAACCATGCGCACCTATGCATAGGAAAAAAAGATACTCCTTTTAATAATCTATATAAAATTTACAAAATTACTCTCCCCACACACACACTGCATACCATCACGATCATATTACTATCAATAAAATAATGAAACCAAAAAAGCACAAGAGAGAGAGAGAGAAGGGTGCTTTATCTCACACAAACTCTATGATAAGTTATTTTAGTGTAAATCACATGATTAATGACAGAAACAGGTCTTCAACATTACATGCAACTAAAAACTTTAGTACAGAAAAAAAATACCTTAATGCCAGCATTTTGGCATAGCTGCACAGCATCTTTGACACCAGGTCGACAAGGATCCTGCATTGCATTGTCCACATAAGTTAAAGCCCTCGTATAGGAATTGACTTTCAAAAAGTTGATGCTATCAGTAACACACTTCAAGTAAAACCTTCTTGAAACATTTTAGATGATGCCCTTAAGAAACAAACCCTTTTTAATAGAAAAAACCAAGAAACAAGATAGTTATTGGACTTTGTGAAATATCAACTGCTGCAACAAAATACTTATCAAAAAGAAAATGAATGCTACAAAAATAATGCAAACTAATTATACAAAATACTTGGTGAAATGAATGTATATAAGCATTTTTTTAGAGATATTTTAAGAACATTTTCCATGCCAGGAGTGCAAAGCACGGAAAGGAAAGAGGTATTACAGCAAAATGGCATAGATTCTCAACCAATAATTCCCTTCATAGAAGGACAAATGCTTTCCTCATTTCATACAACACCTATTAAGTTAAAGGAAAGTTTTATAAGACTGCTATACGACCAGGTATGCTCTATGGTACTGAATGGGGTGCTACTAAGAAGCAACATATTCATAAAATGCGTGTAATTGAAATGAGATTTTTAATATGGGTAAGTGGAATTACACAGAAAGATAGGATCCAAAATGAGAAAATCCGCTTAAAAATAGGCATAGCCCCTATTGATAAAAGATCAGAGAATCTCACTTGAGATGGTTTGGTTATGTTCCAAGAAGAGCGACTAATGCAACAGTTAAAAAAAGTGAATTGATGCAAGTTGAGGGAAAGAAAAAAAAGTAGAGGAGACCCAAAATTACATTAGTATAAGTAATTCAAGAGGACTTGTCTAGTAAAGGAGAGTATGAATTCAGCTAGAATAGAATGGAGGAATAAAATACATGTGGCCGACCCTAGTTGACCATAAAAATTTGGGATGAAGACTTGTTTTTGTAGTTGTAGTATATTGTACACACCAATTATGACCCGAACCAACAATTTTACCCTCAATCCAATTCTTAAAGGGGAAGGAGAGGTGCCAATTGAGTTAGAGCTTATCAACGAGAAGAATGTAAACCATAAATGGAAACATGGAAACATATACCTTTATGCCCACAATAGCCAGCAATACAAGGTCATCCTCAGGTAAGGCCCACTGATCTAGTTGCTCTTCAGTAGATGGAACCTTTTCCACTTCATATAATCGATATGCCATGGCAACACAGCGCAAACTACCAGAAGCCATATCTCCAATAGCTTTCTTAAAAAACATCGCCTACAAACCGAGAAAAATTTCACCTAAGCAATAAAGTTACAACAGAAACTTGAAAAATACTTGTATTAATTGTGGTGTGATCATAAAATACCTATTAAGTCTACGGTATTACACGTTGGACTATTAAGAACTAGCATGTTCATAAAATGAGCATAGTTAATGACAATGTTAAGGTAGAGATGTGAAAATGCAAAAGAAAGGAGATGAAATAAGAAAATTTTAAAAAATAAAGATAGATCCTATTGATTAAAAGATAAGATAAATTCACATGAGGTGGTTTGGTCATGTGCAAAAGGAGAGAGTTTGATGCAACAGTGTGGAGTGATTTATTTCAAGTCAAGAGAACGAAAATGTGTAGTAGAAGACCTACAATAACATTAGTAGAAAAAAAAATGATATGTCAATTAAGGAAGTGAGAGTATGATTTTGGATAATATAGAATGGTGGAGAGAACATGGGGCCGACCCGAATTAGTGTATGACGGATCCATAACAAAAATTTGGGCCAAGGCTTTGTTTTCATCATTGCTTTTGATATACACCTTAAGAGAAGCAAATCTGAAACTGCATCTCTCGAAATTTTTTAAACAAAATAACATTTCTTGCAAGATTTAAAAATGAGTTAGGTTCAAATCACACCACGTTTATTCTTGTTAATATCAGATGAGTTTTTTGATTGATCCACTGTTGAATTACATTGATCCTATCAATAACTATTTCGTTTATAAAATGTTTTAAGTTCAAGTATTTTGTATTCTACATATAAGTTTATTAACAAATACTAACCAGTAACCAAGTAATAAAATGGTGGACTTTTCCAAAAAAAAAAAATCTAACAAAAAGTTGTCAGTGTTAAAACACTAAAGAAATAACACTAGGTAAAACTTGAACTTACCAATAAATAATTTTTATATCCAAATAATATCAAAACTGAAAAGAATAAAAAAGAAAAGGAAAGAGAATGACAACGAAAACAATCAATGATATTGTTGTTGACAACGAAAACTTCAGCTAAGGTATGCTTTTTGAAGGTTGAATGTTGTATCATTTAAATAGTTAATTATCTTTCTTTTTAAAGCAAGTTTTGGAACTTTTTTATTTTTTATTTTTTAAAAGTACTTGGATTTTAAAGCTAAAAATTGAATTAGTATTGGGTATGTTATCTCTTTTTTATACATAAGTATTAGATATATTATTAACCTTTGATGCTTGTTATTTATGTTTTAAACCTATTAGTAACAATAAATATACAATCACAAAAAAATATATTAAAAAAACCCCTAAAAAAACATGTTAATCAATTCATTAATTAACATATTTCCACCATATCATATCCTAATTTTTAAAAAATTAACATATCACCATATCTGTATCATATTGGACCTAGATAAAGTATCCATATCAATGCTTCATAAACTATGACACAAACTGTAAATCTTGGAAAGTAATTATGCATCCAACCTTATCTTCATCCATTGCAACTAACTGACCCGCTGCATCAATATACTGCGTGCATGATGCTAAAACTATTTCAGCAGCCCCTTTCCAGTGAATATGAATTTGAGAGTCGGGCTGTAAACAAAGAAAAGAAAATGATAGTCATTAGTAATAACATTTTGCCATATATGCAAAACACATAGTATCAGTAGATTAATCCTGAAATTACACACAATGATTATTGAATTCCACCAAAACTTGTTTTGGACCAAGATGCTGGTTTCATGGAGAACATCAGATCATAGATAAAGAATTTATATTTTTCCATAATAAATAAGTAAAGCTTTAAAGTCTTCTTTATTGACAGCACTTTGATATCCTAATTGCTCATTAGTATTCTTCTACGTATCAATATCAAAACATGCAATAGGCAAAAAAGAATCATGAATTTTTTTAATTGGAGGTGGATGGATCTATTAGTAGGTTGTATACACACAAGCATATCATGTAAAACATAGGGTAAACAAAATTCGTCAAGCAATGGTAGATTTCCATTCCTGCAGGGAGCAGTGTGAAGCAATCACTACCTTAGGAAAAAACCAATGAAACAATCACTACTTTAAAAAGGATTGGGGGGGGGGGGGGGGGTGTTGGTGAGGGGGAACAATAATGTTAAGCAAAAGCTGACATGCGATTTCAAGGGAACTACCTAGTGAAACTGCACTAAAATTTATTTAAATTGAGAATACATTAAAAATAGTATTGCTGAGAATATTCTACTAAAAAAGAATATTCTGTTTTGTCTTTTTAATGCCATTTGTCAGCAGGGAGGTTACGAGGTAGAGTATTAATTCTTTTGAAAATTTGGGGGTGCTGTGTTATTTCTTGAAAATCATTATAGCGAGCGTTGTTTCGCTATACCTTGGGGCTGTCATTGTAATTGACCATATAAATTAACTATTTAAAATACAACATTGTTAAATAAAAATCAAATTAACTTAACTAAACAAAAAAAATTTAAAATTCTTGCCACTGAATGAAATTCTTAATTCTCTAGGACTGTACTGGTCAACTATCTTTCATTACTTTCTACACAGTTCCTTGAACTTTTTTTTATTAATGGGAATCTGACATCATTAATAACAAATAAATAAATGGTCATACAAAGTGCAGAACCTCTGATTCTGCAGGGCTGTGAGTGATGGTTGGTAGACAGCCTTACCCCTGATTTTTGGAATCTGATCTCAGTAACATCAATAACAAAATTTACCTCTTTCAAAAACTAAAAAAAATTAGCAGATTACCATATTTACCAGCTGTATCTGAGATTTTGTTTCTTCAGATATCAATAATACAAATGGTGTGGAAGAGAGAATAACATTGGTAATAACTATAGGTTTCAACTTTTTTACTGACACGCACAAAGTTCCATAACCAGCCATTAAATTCCCAAGAAACAAGCTCAAATTAATCTTCTATTTGTTCCTTTGGTTTGTTATGCCTAATTTCAATCTAAACAGGGGTAATTATTGTAAATCTACTTGTGGTTAGGCCCATTTAAATAGTGCCTACCCGTAGTTTAAACTTTGTCACTTTACCCACTTGAGGTTGCCTCTGTTAGGACTCCTTAACCCACCTCAACTTCTCACTGTTAGAAACAGGAAAAAAAAAAAAACATAAAAATAACACAAAGATAAAGATCTAAAAATTAGGGTTTGATAAAAATTGACATCCACAATTCCAACCTCAAATTCCAGAAACCCAAAGAAAAAAGTGTAGCAAGGAGAAAGAAGAGAATCATTCAAGGATCCAAGAAATCACTGTGTTATAAATTTCAAGCAGTTATCCCGCCATGTCAAAATTTCAGATACAAATTCTAATGGTCTGTTCCACAATAGACCTTATCTGAATATCAATTTCCCACCTAATGTCTGTCCACTGAAGCCACCGAAAGATTCTTTCTAAGATAAAGAATAAAAATGATATTAACATCCTGCCTCGATAGTAAACATGAAATGAAAATAGCACCTGGGAGTGAAAAAAAAATTAGAAATTACTAAACTTTGGGTCGGAAAATTCTAATGACCAACTGCTTTACCAGAAGACAATGAGCTTCCACCAACCCCCCCCCCCCCCCCCCCCCCCCCCCCCCCAAAAAACTCCGAGCCAGATAAGAATGTTGACAAAAGATATGGGGAATCCATAGCCCCACCATTTTACTGAGAGGGGCATAGTTGGCACCACAGAAAATGGGAGTTGACCCAATGCCATAGTGGGTAAGGCCACCCATGAGGTTCGAAAAGAAGGCGAGGACCATGGCTCCAAAGCATGGTAGAGTTCCAGATCCATAATGGGTGCTCTCAAAATCTCAATTTTTTTTTCTTTTTGGTTTGCACTATGAAATTTAAGAGATTCCAGAAAGACCCATTTGCCAAAAACACCAATTTATTTACTTATACTTCCGAAACACAAAAGGAAAAAAATTACAAAGGAGACAAACTTTCCAGATCAATGATGGGTTGCAGAGAGATTGAAAGAAAGTGATGAATAGAAGGAATTCAAGCCCAACCCAGTTGATAAAATGGCCTCCACCAATTTCGCTTGAGGGAATCCAGCAAGTAGGTCACGTTAAATTGGAAACAAACAAGGCTTCGAAAAGCAATACATGAATACAACAAGCACCATTTCTGGTGTTTGAATCTGTATGTACGAATCTGTGGGTATAAACCATGTGTTGGTGAAGGTGAATCTGAGTGTGTACGTTCATGCGGATTTGGCCTTGTTTGTGATTGTGGGTATATTGATTTTCCGGTCAGTGTACAAGTCATAATGTTAATATAAATACATCATATCCATTTCTGGGTTTTGATTTTAGTGTTCTAAGGTCAAAGTTTAAAAACTTTCACAATTTTTTCCAACACCACTTTTTGATCTAAATTTTTCTGGCTTTGCTATTTTATTTTTTTAATTTTTGTTTTTAACGGTGAGAAGTTGAGTTACAGAGTCCTAACAGAAGCAACCTCAGGAAGGTAAAGTGATAAAGTTCAACCCATAGGTAGGCACTATTAAAATGGGCCTAACCAGAAGTGAGTTTACTGTAATTACCCCATCTAGATATCTTGATAGAAAAACTCTCTATTCAGTTCATGGTATTTTTTTTCCCACTTGCAGATTTAATTTGTGCCTAAATCTACTTATCAAAAAAAAAAATTTGTGCCTAAATCTTTGTATTCCAATCAACAATCAACACAGGCAATCTGCCAAGAATCTGGTAGCAAAATGGCAATGTTTGGTCTCCTTTATGTGGGAAACCAAGCTTCAAATCCCCCTTCCCCCACTTGTTGTAAAAATTTAATTATTTAAAAAAAAAAGAAAAAAAAAAAAAAAAAGATCCAACATATGCCATCTACAGGCAGCAATACATGTGTTGCATAGTTTGTGTAATCTTGGGCAAGATTCACAATATTAAGAACTGAAAATAGAAAATATATAAGCAAGTATCATTTATTCCAGTTGCTGCCATGATTGAATAATATTTAAAGAAGAATATGCCTTCACATTACCAATTGTAGTGCAATGCCTCCTCGTTTTTTATCGGAGTTGAATGGGAAGACATGAATGACTGAAGATTCAGATCTGATGGCCTCAAAATTCATCCCCAGCTGTGAAGAAAAAAAAAAGTCACTTACTACTAAAAAATCAATTTACCAGAGAAGTGGCAAAAGTTATATAATTAGAGAACGAACCTTCAATCCCCAATTAAGAATAGCCTTTTCTGTTGGTGAACCAGAAAGCTCTTCATCTCCACCACCCTGCAGGAGAGCAGTGACATCATTATCATACTATGCATAGGTTTTATGCTTACATTATCACAGAATTATTTACTA
Source organism: Quercus tomentella (assembly GCA_028535165.1). Taxonomy (NCBI): domain Eukaryota; kingdom Viridiplantae; phylum Streptophyta; class Magnoliopsida; order Fagales; family Fagaceae; genus Quercus; species Quercus tomentella. The sequence goes on along the minus strand of JAPQVY010000155.1, from coordinate 60,616,259 downwards.
AGAAAAAAGCACACCTCAGACACATAAACACTGCCATTAGTGTTTTGTGCAATGCCTTCAATGAGTAAAGAGTATAGCATGGAAGGCAACTCTGACTTGTTCTCAGGAGAATCAATCTTTTTCCCACCAACGTAAGCCTCAACAACAGTCATCTATTAATAAAAGATAATATCACAATTAGTAAACATAAATTGAAGAAAAAGGACAATTGACTAAACCCATCCATCCCCCTCCCACACCCTGCACAACCAAAAAAAAAAAAAAAAGAACCTCAAGGCAAGCTTTTTGCCCCAAAACACCCAGCTGCATTCACAATAGTCTCTTACTACCACAGCCATGAAACAATAACTTCCATATCTCTTTCTTTTCATTTTCTTTTTCTTTTTCTTTTTTTTTTGGGCCCGGGGGGGGGGGGGGTGGGTATTGTCTTGGAATTAAAAGATTTAACCAAATTTTAAGACTTTTATTAATCTTATAAATCTACGTAATTGTTCATTTGATATTTCAATCCTAAGTGACCACCAAGTCAAAGCCTACCAACATAAGGAACTTCTCTTCTGAACAGCATAAGATTAAATCAAGCAACCACTTAAAAATCTACCTGATTCAAAGTTAAGGTTCCAGTCTTATCACTGCATATAGTTGTGGCAGAGCCCATGGTTTCACAGGCAGAAAGCCTTCGTACCTGCAATATGACTTTTGTTATACAAATATATTTACTTTCACACAGCATGTGTACGCGCGTACTAAAAAACTAATGTAAGCACAAGCGTCAAAAACTCCATCATTACATACCAAGGCCTTATCTGCCATCATTTTTCGCATAGAATAGGCAAGACTGTATCATAGTCAAAGAAAACAATTATCAGGTAATGACAAAATATGAGACAAATAGAGAAATAAACACATTAGAATAACATATAATATTAGATATACATATATCAATTAATTTCTGAGCTAATGAGAAACAAAAAATGAGTAGACAAGACCGCATAATATTCAGGAAAAACAACCATAGGAAACAAGGGATGAGAGAAATTGATATATATATATAGATAAATTAATACTGGTCGGACTAATAACAAGTTGGAGGTAGCACCATCACCAAGATGAGGGGAAAATATGCTGAGACAAACCCAACTTCATGTGCCAGAAAAGGGAAAACCAACCAAAGAAAAAAGGCGAAATGCTGGCAGTATCTATTATATGGATTGATTGAAGGCATTTCAAGATTTAAGGGGAAAGACTACAAAGAAGAGAGAGAGAGAGGGGGGGGGGGGGGGGGGGGGGGGACATAACACAGTTTAACATGGGGAAAGGTTACAGATTTATTGATATTATATATACAATTATTTTTAAACTACGGTAATTACAGAAAAGATATTTGCCCAAAAAATACAGAAAGAATTACAAAATTTCAACATATAAAACATATATAAAGCTAGGGAAACTCACGTTAAGGTGACGGCTAAAGGGAGCCCTTCAGGCACTGCAACCACTACAATGGTGACCTACAATATTTCAACATAGGTAAATTTATCAACATGTTTTTTATAGTAATGAATTTCTCCACATATAAATATGCGCATAAACACACAAAACATCAACCAAAAAATATATACATACAGCAACGGTAACAATTTTAATGGCGCCATCTATGGCAGGACTAAGTTTTGTCTTGCCAGCTGTGAACAGAATGTTTCCATTTGCGTCTTTGGTATGGCCAGTAAAATATCTGCATACATTTTACTTGTCAACCACAGCACTTAATTATGAGAGAGAGAGAGAGAGAGATCATTCCCAATATTTTGAGTTACCTGACCAGAAGGACAACCAAGACACAAACAGCTACTGTAAGTCCAACCATACCAATTAAAGTCGCAACTCCATTTAGGCGTACCTATAACATGTAATTTGCAAGTTAACGTAACGTGCAAAGAATGAAGTTACTCAAAAACATCAAGATAAAATAGCTGACCTGCAACGGAGTCTCCTCACCAGTGTCTTCTGAAATACTAGCCATGAGCATACCCCACTCAGTATTAATCCCAACACTCGTTACCTTTAAAAAAAATGTGCATGCAAGTTGGTGAAAATAAAAGAGTGACAAGCAAATAAGATTTGCAAATAGTACAACTTGATATTTTCCGTAATACAGACCGTAATAAAGAACAGTGATGACATTTTCTTATGAGACGAACACGTAAAATTAGAAAAAGAAGACAAAAAAAGGTGTTAAGACTCATCATTACAAACTGTCTCGTTAGTATGCTGTTTGTCATGACTGATATGCTGTAGACATTACTAATATAGAGATACTTCTGTAATAATAGATATAAGGTGTAGTAATAAGCTGATAAGCATATCAATTAGACATGTTCTTCACTATTAATGGCATGTGATTAATTAGATATACTATTAGTCGGTTAGGACGTAGTTAGAGCTGTTAGTTACAGTTGTAGGAGCTTGTAGCAGTTAAGATCAGAAGGGACAGATTGTAACTCATCAATGAAATAACACACAAGTTCTTCTCTTTCTTGTTCTCTATTCTCTCCAATTCCTTCCTCTAATTCTTAAAAGGCCTGGCTACCTCAAATCAGCCATTCCAAAGCACAATTCACACACTTAATCACCATCAACAGTTCAAGGGAGAAGATCCAGCCTGCTGGGTGTACAAGGAAAATCAGTTCTTTGCATATAATAAAAACCATATGCATCAGCAAGTGTCAATGGCTTCGTTTCACAAGGGGAAGCTCTGGTGTGGTTCAAAAATGCTGAAGACATGGTTGTTTGTTGGTTTGGGACTTCTGCATATGATGACCCGATGGCAGTTTCGACCAAATTAAAGCAGGCTTCCAATGTGCTCAGTTACAAGAGTCAATTCAAGGCATTATCTAACAGAGTTAAAGGGCTTTCAGAGCCTCATAAGCTCAGTTGCTTCTTGAGTGGACTCAAAGATGAGATCAGACTGTCAGTAAGAATGCTAGCTTATAAGACCTTAAATACAGCATTTGGATTGGCAAAGATTCAAGAAGAATATCTGAATAGCAGCCAGAAAAGCCTGAAATCAGTCCAAGATAATGGGAAGCCATCAATTCTTAAAGTTCCTAGATTCGAAAAAAAAAAAAAAAAAAAAGTAGAGAAAATTACGGGATCCAGTGCAGAAGCTCACTAGTGCTCAAATGGAGGAACGAAGGAAGAAGGGTCTTTGTTATAGCTGTGATGAAAAGTGGCATGTTGGCCACCAATGTAGGGGAGTGAAATTCTTTCTCTTAGAAGGCTCAATTGTGGAAACAGATCACAAGCCTGGAGAAAAATTGGTAGAAATGACTGCCGATGATGAAATTATGGTGGATCAGGTTCAAGAAGTCCAAGCAAAGGATGCAGAGATCACTTTGTGTGCTCTAGTGGGAAATCCCTCTCCAAGCACCATGAGGGTTAAGAGCAGATTTCAAGATCAAGAAGTTGTGACATTGATTGACTCGGTAGTACACACAATTTGTGGATGCTGTTCTGGTTTAAACAAGTTAGCAGTGGACACTTCTCATATCCTGGAAGTGAAGGTAGCAAATGGAGAAGTTATTAAAACAAAAGGGGTTTGTTGTGGCCTATTTCTTTTGATGCAGGATCAGAAACTGTGTTAATTTGAATGTTATATCCCTGGGGGTAGTGAAATGCAAGGTCAGAAATTTTGTGTTGATTTGAATGTGATGTCCCAGTGGGGTTGTTAAGTAATCTTGGGGGCTCAATGGCTGAGTACCTTGGGAGCTAAAGGTTGGGATTTCAAGTTGCTTCCATGGAGTTTTAGTACCTGGGAAAGCAAGTGGTACTTCAAGGGCATGCAGCTTACTGAATCTGTCCTTCAAGGAGACATGTTCTTTACTAAAAGACCAAAGAAGGGGTTAATTTAGCAGATCGCTACAGCAAGTCCTGGTTGTATGGAGCAGGAATCACTACCTGCAATCTTGGCTGATCTCCCTGCAGATTATGCAGAGGTCTTTTCCACACCAGTGGGCCTTCCTCCAGTTAGAGGCCATGAACACCAAATCATTCTCAAGGAAGGTACTCCTCCAGTTTCTGCAAGACCCTACAGGTATCCTTATTTTCAAAAGTCTGAAATAGAAAAAATTGAGAAAGAATTACTTGAGGTGGGGTCTATTATAGGGCTTTGAATAATGCTACCGTTGAAGATAAGTTCCCAATTACTGTTGTAGATGAACTCTTTAGATGAGTTGGCTGGGGCTGAAATTTTTTCTAAACTTGATCTCAGATCTGGTCACCACCAGATTCATATGAGGGAGGAAGATATTCCAAAAACTGCATTTAGAACTCATGGAGGTCACTATGAATTTCTAGTTATGCCTTTTGGCTTAACTAATGCTCCTTCTACTCATGAACACTGTTTAAACCCTGTTTAAGAAGATTTCTTTCTTCTTTGATAATATTCTGGTCTTAGTAAGACTTTGGATTTCCAGTTAAGCTTTCTGGCTTAACTAATGCTCCTTCTACTTATGAATACAGTGTTTAAACCCTGTTTACGAAGATTTGTTTTAGTCTTTTTTGATGATATTCTGGTCTTTAGTAAGACTTTGGATGAGCGTATAGTTGACTTGAAAGCTGTCTTAGAGTTGTCACTGAACAATCACGGCATATCTTCTATGGCCATGGTGTTAAAGCTGATCCCAAAAAGACAGCAGCAATGCAGCAATGGCCAGTACCTAGCTCAATAAAACATTGAGGGGTTTCTTCGGCCTGACTGGCTATTATAGAAAATTTATTAGGCACTAAGAGGATATTGCTAAACCACTGACTGGTCAACTTAAAAAAGAATCATTTCTGTGGGATAGTAGGCTCAAGTGGCTTTTGAGAAACTGAAACAGGAAGTGGCTAGTCCACCAGTGTTGGCCCTTCCAGATTTTTCCAAGCCATTCCTTATTGAGTGTGATGCTTTGGGCTTTGGGATTGAAGCTGTTTCAATGCAAGACCATAGGCCAATTACTTTTCATATTCAAGCTCTTAAAGGGAAGAGCCCGAATTTGTCCACCTATAAAAATAAATTGTTGGCCTTAGCTACTGCAGTGCAGAAATGGAGGCCTAACTTGTTTGGCAGGCCTTTCCTTGTGAAGACTGATCCAAAAATTTTGAAATTTCTGTTGGAGAAAAGAGTTCGTAATCTGGCCCAGTAGATATGGATCACTAAACTCATGGGCTATGGCTTTTCAGTGGAATACAAGAAGGGAAGTGACAAAAGGGTGGCTGATGCTCTCTCATGAGTGGTGAAAGTAGACTCAAACCAGCCAACCAAACTTTCAGCAAGATTGTACTCTATTTTTGCTCTGTCCCAAATCCAACTTGGCTTGATACTCAAAAGGACAGTTACCAGCTGGATGTCAATTTACAGAAGTTGATACATTCCATTGAATCAGGTGACCCCCATCCAAATGGTTTTTCCTTGAATAATGGCCTGCTATTATACAAAAAAAGAATTTATCTTCCCCCAAATTCTTCTCTCAAGCCTTTGGTTCTCAAACACATCCATAATAGTCCTGTAGTATAAATCTCTTCATCTGCTAAAGAGTTTTATTAGCAAGGCATGAAAGCAGACATCATGTGATGAACTGTTGGCACCAGTCCTCCATTTTAAGGAATGTAGTATCTGTCAAAGGATCGAGTCTGACACTACTGCCCCAGCAGGTTTATTACAACCATTGTCAATTCCAACAAAACCATGGACTGATGTTAGCCATGATTTCATTGAAGGCTTACAGTAATTCTGGTGGTAGTGGACCACCTGACCAAATATGTGCACTTCATGCCTTTATCCTCACCCTTATACAGCCGCAAAGGTAGCCCCTGGGTATATGCAGCATGTCTTCAAGTTACATGGCTTGCTTGAGACCCTGGTCAGTGATGGGGATGCCACTTTTACTTCCCATTCCTGGTCTGAGCAGTTCAGATTACAGTGTGTGGATTTGGCTTTGTCAACAGCTTAACACCCTCAGTCTGATGGACAAACCGAGGTGGTGAATAGAAGTCTTGAGCAATACCTAAGAGCTTTTGTGGGTGATAGACCTCAAAGATGGGTTGAATGGTTACCACTGGCTGAATATTGGTTAATTACCAACTTTTACACATCTCTTAAACTCACCCCTTTTGAGGCTTTATATGGGTTCCCTTCCCCCAAGCTGCAGAATTATATCCCTGGTCAACTCAAATTGAAGCAACAGATTACTCTTAAGCATAATTTACTGCTGGTTCAAGAGAGGACGAAATTTCAAGCCAACACAGGTCTGAAAGGCATTTTCAAGTGGGAGACTGGGTTTATTTAAAGTTGCAACCTTACAAACAGAAATCCTTGGCTGGTCAGGGTAAGTGGAAGCTTGCACCAAGGTTCTTTGGCCCGTTTCAGATCCTACAGAAGATTGGGGAAGTGGTTTATAAGTTAAAACTACCACCTGGTACTGGCATACACCCTTTATATTCCATGTTTCCTGTTTGAAAATTAAACTATGACAGCATGTCACACCAGCCACAAATTTTCCCCTTGATTCAGAAGGTCAATTGGCACCTGAGCCTGTTGCTGTTCTCCAATAGGGTGAAGCAGTTAAAATCTAGGTCAATCACTGAGGTGTTGGTTCAATGGAAGGACACCTCTCCAGAGAATGCCACCTGGGAGTCTCTCCACAAGCTGCAACTTCAATTCCCTCACCTTGTGGGCAAGGTGCTTTAAAGGGGAAAGGAATGTTAAGAGACTCATCATTACAAACTGTCTCATTAGTATGCTGTTGTCATAACTAATATGCTGTAAAAATTACTGATATAAAGATACTGCTGTAACACTAGATATAAGGGGTAGTAATAAGCTGATGCTCATATCAATTAGACACATGCTTCAAAACTAATGGCATATGATTAGTTAGATATTCTGTTAAGTCAGTTAGGAAGTAGTTAGAGCTGTTAGTTACAGTTGTAAGAGCTTGTAGCAGTTACTTAAAGGCAGAAATTCTTTTCTCTAATTCTTAGGAGGCCTGGCTACCTTGAATCAGCTATTCCAAAGCACAATTCACACACTTAATAACCATCAACAGTAAGAACCACAGCAGATTCTTATCAAAAGGTCCTCAGTTTTCTAGAAAAGATAATTAATCTGGGGAGTGAATCATTCCTACATATTAAACTATCATTTTATATATATATATATATAAACACACACAGTATGTGTGAATGACATATATATAGTTTATGAAGAAAAACACTACAAACAATAAGTGAAGAAATGAAAAGAGCTAAAAACAATATCATTTTACCAGCATGGTGCCACTACCATCAGCAACTTTGCAGCCAGACATCAGAAATGGATCTCTGGAATCCTTGTGTACCTGTTGGGGGGGGGCATTAAAAATGAATAATATGATTATTAATGAAAGTGCAAGATAGGTAGAAATGCTTACAATCTTGCTCTCCCCAGTCATACTTGATTCATCAATTGCGAGAGAGTGACCAGAAATCAATACTCCATCGGCAGGAACCTATGAAGAGATTTAGAATGTCAAGTCAACAAAATATTTAAAGCACGACTGTAGTGTACAACAATAAGAGCAAGAATGAAACATGTACCTGATCACCGATGTTGAGAGGCAAAACATCACCAACTACTATGTCATATATAGAGATTTCAACTCTTCTGCCACCTCGAATAACCTATGCATGTGTCTTCAGGTGCAAATCCAAAAATAAAAGAACAAGAGAAGGGGGGGGGGGGGGGGGGGGGGGGGGGGGGGGAGGGGGCACCACAAAAAATCATAGAAACAAACCTCCATATGGATATTTCGCTTCTCTTCATTTAAACTTTGGAACTGAAGAGATTGTTTGTAATCACTTATAGCTGTAGAGGAAAGTATTAGAAAAAAATGGCAAAATAATAATAATAATAAGTGCAACTGTCTTTCCATAGAGGCAATCAACATTACAATTTGTAAGCCCCTCCAAGATGCATTGGATAGAGAAATTGCATATGATAAACAGATCAAGAATTAAAGATCCATAGAGAATTAACAGAAAGCATAACTTCAGATAGAATAGAAGAAAAGTACAAATGCGGCCAACCCTAAGTAATCTATTGACGATCCATAGCTGAACCCAAAAAATTTGGAACTAAGGCTTTGCTATTGTAGTTGTTGTAGAGAATTGTAGACACAAAACATCACATAGTAAAACAGATTAAAACTAAAAAAGTGAACAATAATAGATAACAAGAATTCAGAATAAAACTTGAGCTTCAGCAATAATAAAAGGAACAGGTGTAAAGTTGTGGGAATTTATAGCTTGAAAGAAGAAAAAAAATCCCTTAATTGTTAGGAAGACGAGCAGGTAAATTAACAAATGCACATGTTAACAAGTATAATATAATGTTCAATGATATGAAGGAATTACATTTTCACTTGATTGTTTGGTTTTCAAACATTAAACATTTACGAGTTTTTTTGGCCCGTATATATCTAGAAATAAAACAAAATAAAATAAAATAAAAAGGGAACAAAAAAAGCTCAATGAATGGTGTAGTAGTCCTTTTTAGCAGCTGTAATTTTATCCTCCATGAACACAATGATAATTACAGCGCTTCCAATTCATCTTGTTTTAAAAACATTTAAATGTTTCCTAACATCTTGTCAAAAAGAAGCAAGAATATTTAAAAATCATAAGAAAAACTAAAATAAATAAAACCAACTAGAGCTGAATAAAATGAACATTTAATAGAGGTATTAATCCAACATATTAAAACTTATCCTCTAATGTAATAGAAAATAAATATTTTTAATGAAGCATTCCATTCAATACCTGTAACAACAATCACAAGAATAACAGCAAAGGCAATGCTGCCTCCATCATACCATCCTTCCTTAATCCCCTTCAGAAAAAAAAAATAATAATAATAATAAGGCACAGTTTCTTGAGATAAATAAAGATAAATGTCACAGTTACTAAATAAGTGGAAACTAGCATGCTACTTATCAAAAAATAAAAGAGATAACTAGCATACTAAAACAAGGCAAAAAGGAAAGTAAAACAAACTGAGAGAGAGAAAGTGTACCTCTCTAACAAATAATGATCAAAAGCATAACAGAAATAACAGTCTAGATGCTCTTAAAGCGAAGCTTGACCTATTTGTAAAGTCTTATTACAAAATGCGAAGGGGCACAAATCATGTGTGCACCAGGAAGTTAGGAGCCCCCCAAACCCACACAAAAAATGGAAATCACACCAACCAGCTTAAAGTATAAGGAAATGAAAGTCATTCCCAAAGTTTTGCAAAAATGACAATCACCTCTCTAAGATTTGTGATAAATATAAAAATCTAATGGAATCCCTATTTTGTCACTGAGTTTATCCTAATTTTGTGGACTAACTTGCCCTTGACTAAGGGATAATGTTCCTATTTGTTCTTGGCTTATCAATGAAGTCTTTATTTTGCCCTAATCTAATCACCCAATTTACCAAAAATTATGAATGCTTAAATTGGGTAACTCAAAGGTAAAATAAGAATTTCATTGTATTTTTTTTATTTTTTATAAGTAATATAACTTCATTAAAATAAATAAATAGAGGGAACCAAAGCACATGCAACACTGATTTACCAAAGGAATATCTATTTTTGATAAGGTTATCCCCTGCAGGATCTTATCAAAGGCTGCTTTCCAAACAACAAAAGCTTCTCTTTGGTGTCTTAGCATGCCATATATGCTTCTATGGAAATCTTAAGTCATTTAATCCATGAACAACTTCATAATATGATTTCACATCAAACTTTTCATTGCCACTCAAAAGATCATGAATACCACCACATGGAATATTGGAATATAGGATGTCAAGGAAAGACTGAACTGACTAAAACATTCCGTCCAACAGCTTGTTCCAAACATGAAGAAACTAATAAATCTTTGTCAACTGTGATGGAGGACAACTAAGGATACAACTCTTTCAGTATGATCACCACACCAAGTATCATACCAAAATCCCAGGAAAACTTGATTAAAATTCCTCACCCCAACCATAACTGCCCTCCTAGCGTGATTGTTTTTCCTTCAAGTGTCCTATCATTAAGATTTCAAGTGTATGGTCACTCTTGGAGAATTCCATTATGCATTTGAAATTAAATTTTATTTTGGACATTTCCTTCGTCAGGATTTATTTGGGATTTTTGTCTATGTTTAATCTTGTGGGGTTTAGACCATTAAGTTATTTTGGAGATAGATGGATTAGCACATGATTTGATTTCATGACTAAACAAATTTGATTGGGAGATCTTATATTTTGGTTTTAAATATAGAAACTTTTGGAATTTAAAATTTCATAGCATTACATTTAGTGTGGGTTGATACAAGGGGAGAGGGGCAATCACATAGTTAGTGGACTGCAGGTCTCACTTATGTAGTTGAAAACGTTGGATTTGATATTATTGTTCTAGTGGTCGAGTAAATATCGGAACTAGTGATATGAATTTCCTTCTAGATTTTATTCTCTGTTAGAATGCAATTCTTTAGGAGCACTTTGTGCACACACCCTGTGTAAATGATGTCTCTCCTCCATATCAATAAAAATATATTATCTATAATAAATAAATAAAATCTCCAAGTTAAAAATAATAATTTACAGATTGCAAAAGAACAAGGGGACCACGGGCAACATTCACCACACATTTTAACGTGAGCTACGACTTGTATTTGCGTAGCATAGATATGTCTCAACAGCTAACTCTTAGGTTTTATCAACACACTTGGTTTCTTAATAAAGAATAGAAGGATGTGGCTCACATAATTCTAAAATGCAACAAGAAGACAAAGATAATTGTCTTGCAGTGGAACAATACACCACAACTCTATTAGAAGAATACCAGGGCAGCCTGCATCCACAAGTTGTGAATGCTGACACCAATATGACCATCATCTAAGTGAACAAGCATTTAAAATGTAAACAAATCAGTACAAGAAGGAAAAAACCAAACAGCCAACCATTCATGCAGTGTGCGAAGCAAAATAGACTTGAGATCCAAGAGAAGAGTTCAAGCCCCATCGAATAAACGCTCAGGAAATTGATCAGTCTGAGACTGATCAATTTTTATCCATTATAGCTAGGGAGAGTTATCTAATTAATTATGAAATTGAAAACTCACCTCAGACTTTATACCAAGTGCCAAAGAGGCCACAGCAGCTACTATCAATATGATTAATGTGAGGTCTTGCCAAGCTTCCCAAAGAAACATCTAAGAGACAGCAAAATAAATAAGTACAATCATCTTGTATTCTCTTCTTCAACAAAGGTAAAGTAAATAGCACTAAAAAAAACAAATGAGTGTTAAAAGATCAAATTGATGATGAATTTACCCAAAAACTCCTCCCTTTTTTCTTAGGATATGTATTTGATCCAAATGCATTCTTCCTCTTCAGCAAATCAGCATCATCACCTTTAATACCCTTCTCTAAATTTGTTTTTAACAATTCTGATAGTCCTTTGACCTGATGTAAAGGTAGGGAAGCAAATAATATATAAAACTAAACTTAACTAAGTACTAACAATACAAAAATCAGATAAAATAAAATAAAATAAAATAAAAAGATAATTCAGTTGCAAACTTGCCCCTCCACACTGCTGCAGTGCTGAAACACCATGCTCCCGTGACATTACAGCAAGCTGGTCTTGTCCAATTGCAAAATCACCACCGGAAGGTGGAGGTGGAGATGCTTCTAATGTTCCTGATACAACAACAAATAAATAATCTTGCGTACAAGTAGGATACAACAAGAATGCAACTAAAATATCAGCCAAGAGCCTTGTAGTTCAATTGGCATCTCTTCGTGTTTCCTACGGAGACATCTAGGGTTCAAATCCCCCCAACCCCAATTATTGAATTATAAAAAATAATAATAATAATGCAACTACAAATCCACGTGGAACTGAAAGTAACTGTAGAAAACAGGCAATTTAGATAAAGATAATATAGCACCATGGCATAAGGAGATGCATCAAAAGTTCAAAAAATAAGTCCAACATAAATGATCTCACACCAGCATAGGCAACAAGAAGGTAGGGCTAAATTGCCCTTCAAGAAGACTAAAAAAATTGAAGCAGTTATATAAAATATTCATAAAATATGGGTAACCCGGTTGATATTATGTCTGGTACAAGAAGAAACCAAAAAGCAAGGTTGTTGTCCTGAAGAAAGAAACGGTCTCCAACAATAAACCTATAAGGCCCTCAACGACACAGACTGGTGGGAAAAAACAAAACAAAGCAAACAAATTAGCATGAATTTTTTTAAAAAATTTTTATAAGGTTTGGCCCAAATGAGAGGGGAAAGGAATTTGAACTAGTAACCACAGCTTCATAGGTCAAGGTCTTCATAATTCTATTTGTTGTACCCTCACTATTTATTTCCCTTGGAAGACCATTTGGTGTGTTAAGGCCCCAAACAGGGTGTCTTTCTTTCAGTGGACAGCAGTGTGGGATCAAATTCTCACAACTGATAATCTTGTTAAGAGGAATTTTTCCCTAGTCAATCGTTGTTGTATGTGTTGTTATTGTGGGGAATTGTGGGGAATTGGTGGATCATCTCTTGCTTCATTGTGAGGTTGCTCATCCATTGTAAAGTGTAGTGTTTTAGATGTTTGGGATTCAGTGGGTGATACTGGAGAGGGTCATCTATCTTCTGTTTGGTTGGCAAAATTGATTGGGGAAGCATTTCTCGGATGTTTGGAATTTAGTGCTTGCGTGTCTAATGTGGTTAGTGGGGATGGAACAAAACAGCTACAATTTTTGAGGATGTTAAGAGACCTTTTGAGCATTTGAAGTCCTTGCTAATCCAGACCCTGTTTGATTGGTCTCGGATTTGGGGTTTACACACTGCATTTCCAACATTCTGTTAGTTTCTCTTTTGATTTGATTTTGATTGTTTTAGATACTTTGTGTTCACCATCATGAACATAGAGTCCTCATTTCTATATCACTAAATTCTTATTACTTATCAAAAAATAAATGCTCTCCAGCTGATTATGCTAACAAAAATCGTGAGACAAATTAGAAAGAAAGGATTTTTGAAGCCAAATCCAAGCAATTAAAGCAAACTATGTCCACTGGATTCCATTTTTTAGTCTCAATTATTCCATTAGATTGACTGCCTAACACATAAGCCAGACTGTACTTGTCGCTCGTCATGACCCTGTTGCCACAATTTGTGCTAAAGAAGAAAAATAACTGTTTAAAAATTAAGAGTAAAAAATACCAGTTACAAAACCAGCAAGAACAAGACAGAGAAATTTAATAATTCTTCTGAGCAACAAGTTATGGATCAGTGATTTATTAAGAAATAAAAAACAGCTGACAGAAACCAAGATCGCATTATTAGTATTAGAAATAAAACTATAAAATCTTTCCTAAAAGCAAACCTCAAACACAAACAAAAAAAGGGAAAACCAAAAGATTAATGCAGATAAGAGAAATTGTGGTAGCAAAAGGTAAGGAATAACTAGAGGGAAGGGACAGACACTATAAAGCCAAAACAAGTAGCATTCAGATTTGATAATATAATAACTGCTATAAATAATGAACAAGAAAGGACATAAATAGATTTACCATTCCTTTGTTCCCCAGCCGCCTTGAAACGATTTGCAGCCTAATACAGCCAATTTCATAAATTCAAAGATACATTACACCTGTAAACACTAAACATTGTACAAGAAAATCAAGTTTGAGGAAATATATTACTCGTATGGCTTCAATATTTACTCTAACTTTCCTCATCAGTTGCTGCTTCTCTTCTTCCCTTTTCAGGTCCAAGGTGTAACGAAATCGACGAGAAGCATTTAGCACAAGTGCCGCTTGCTATGATGAAAAAAAAAAGGTTGAGTACGTAGCCCAAATGTTAAGGAGCATTGTCTTCTAATCAAGACACAGTAAATTCAGCAACCAACAGAAAATTCACTTAACACCCACTAAATATAAAGAAAGATAAAATACAGAGTCAAACTTGCCATTACTGCCCAAATACAGTAAGATTACATAAAGAAATTTATGAAAAAGATAAGCTGCTACTTGGAAATGAAAATACTCAGTATGATGCACTATATAATTACAACCATAATTTTTTATGCTAATTTGAGTATTTCTCAAACATATTTGTTTGCTTCTTTCCATAAATGAAATCTTGTTTGCTACTAATACTGATTAATGTTTCCTAAAGAAGCATGATATAACAAAAAGTTTGTTAAAAACATTACTATAAACACAAACACACTTTTTTTGTTCAAAACTTTCCTAGTGAATCAACAAACACTTATTTGCTAGTACATTAAGTTGAGTAGCCCAAATGTTAAGGAGCATTGTCTTCTAATCAAGACACAGTAAATTGAGCAACCAACAGAAAATTCACTTAACACCCACTAAATATAAAGAAAGATAAGACACAGAGTCAAACTTGCCATTACTGCTAGAATACAGTAAGATTGCATAAAGAACTTTATGAAAAAGATCAGCTGCTACTTGGAAATGAAAATACTCAGTATGATGCACTATATAATTACAACCTTAATTTTAGATGCTAATTTGATTATTACTCAAACATATTTGTTTGCTTCTTGCCATAAATGAAATCTTATATGCTGCATATATAAGCATCTGGCCAACATAAGAGAACTTCACTCAGATTAGTTGAACATTGCATAGCATACCGTACAACAATCCTCACTGTACTCTTACACGAGCACCAGTTACCGGGTAATCCATCAAGATTACTACTAATACTGATTAATGTTTCCTAAATAAGCATGATATAACAAAAAGTTAATTAAAAACATTACTATAAACACAAACAAACTATTTTCAAAGTGAATCAAATAAACATTTATTTTGCCAGTTACATTAATTGGCCTCAAAATTTAGTAACACAAAGCAATTGAAAAAGTGCACAATTCCAATTTCAAATACAAGATTGGCCAAAAATAGAAATAGAGTTGAGAAAAAAAAACGTACCCTCCATTTTCGGAGACGCTCGATGGAGGCATTCTTAGTGCTGGTAATATTGAAAGGATTCGAAGACGAGGACTCTTCGTCTTCATCGCCGCGGCTTCCTCCGCCGGCCTCAACGTCGTTGTTGTTGTTGTGCCGGCGGTACGGCGAGCCCTTAAAGAAACTCATATCACTGTCGCAGGAGAGATGGCACCGTCAGATTTCTCACTTCACTCTCTTTTCACCACTCATACATCACACTTATCACTTCACTACCACTGATTCGCTAACACTATGCGAAATCAAATATTCAAACAAACAGTAAAACACACTCTCTCTCAAATCTCGCTGTTTTTGCACTTTCGAACTCGCCAAACAGAGATTAGGGTTCCAAAGAAAAAAAAGAAAGAAAAAAAAGAAAAATACAGGCCGCTGGTACACCCTTTTTATAGGAAAACGAAAAAAAGAAAAAATTATATTATATTCAAAATCAATAAAGCTAATGTCGGTTTGAAATTGCTTTTTTTTTTTCTGGAGAACGCATCAATAAAGCTAATGTCGATTTGAAATTGCTTGATAATAATAATAATAAAAAGTGTGATTTGAAAAGGCTGTACAAACAGTAAGTTTATAACAGTAGCCAAACAAACACTAAAAAGCAAGAATATACAAGCGCTAATGATCCGTTTAGACTAAAGGAGAGAGAAAAAAAAGTAAAATAAATTTAACACAAAATTAATTTATTTTTAACCAATTTTACTCTATTTTCTTCCTTTTTTCCTTCATCCAAACAGACCATAAAACAAGCCATAAAAGCAAGTATACAGAGGGAATATTAGTTCACCTAGCCTTACCTGATCGGTTTTGTTTTTCAAATTTTCTTCCCGAAAAAGAAAAAACCAGTAGCCAAATTTTCTGCTGCCGTTTCCCTTCTACTTCCACTTGACCTTTACGTCTAGTCTTCTTCTTCCTCTGCAATCTACCGCTGTAAGCAGTAAAAAAAAAAAGTTAAAAGGTTATTTATATATTTATATATATATATATATATTAAGAAAATTGTTAATGGATATCTAAAAATATTTGGTAGTGAGCTATTTTTGGAAAATTTTAATAAGAAAAGAAAAAAATTAATATTTTGACAATTTTTTTTTATTTTTTATAAAAATTATGTCAAAAGTTTTTTTAAATAATTTAAATTTTTTATTAATAATTTGTTAGAATTAAAACTCTGAAATCTATAGAAAAATAAGCAATCGGGCGTGAATGCTTTACTTTATTGGGGGTATAATTTCATCTTAAGAAAAAAAAAATAGTTTAAATTGAAATTTCCTAAACTTGAAATTTTTAATTGAAAGATTCTAATTATCTAAAAATTTGTAATTATATAACCAAAAAAAAGCAAAGCATTTACCTTTAAGCAATAACTAATTATTAAACAAATTCCGGTGGAAATTGAATATAGCTAGTAACTCAGGGAGAGGGAGGGAGCAAGTGGGGGAAGAATATTGCATTGCTAGATAGTGTTACCGGGCCATAGTAGGAGATAAAAAAGACGATTGCCTAGAATTGTCAAGGGTTGGAACTAAGAAGACCTCAAATGGCACTCAGTTTATAGTCTTCTAAAAGCAAGTATACTTACAAAACCTAAAGAAGAAGAAGGGGGTCTTGGAATTCAAGCGGCAAAACCGAAAAACACTGCTCTATTAGCAAAGCCTAACTGGAGATTTAATTCTGAAAAATCCTCCCTCTGGGTCAGAGTCCTTTCCAAAAAATATCTCAAGAAGCATAACAGTTGGCAGTGAAAAAGGATGAAGATTTGAGCAGAACTTCTTTTCCAGGTGCTTGGGTGTGGAAGATTTTATCCCTTCCCAAAGTTCTATGGCAATGCTGCCATTATAGCATTCCTGTGATAATGAGAGGGGGGTGGGAATTCCACCGACCTGCCCTGTTCTGTTTGTAACACAGACCATTATCCATGCTTTTTTAAGAGATTGCCCCAAAGCCAAGTGTTTTTGGAACTCCTTGATGTCGTCGAATATCTTTTATGGAGTGCCTCTAGTTGGTTGGCTGAAAATAAACTGCAGAAGCTCTCGGATTAGCGCTATTCCTGATATGGAGTGGGGAACTATTTTTTCCTATGGCAGTGTGGATTCTTTGGCTCCACCGAAATAGCATTGTGTTTGGCTGCAACGAAATCTTGTAGATGAAACTTCGGCTAGAGCAGCAGAGGTAGCCTATTTGGTTAGCAATGGGAAGTAGAACACTATTAGAAACAAAATCCAGGTGAGGTGGCTGAAACAAAATCCAGCGTTGCTAGTTGCTGCAGAACTGTGGACTTTACGGGATGGCATTCGATTTTGCATTGCTCTCAAGCTTCCAGCAGTGGAAATAGAGTTGGATGGATGCCAAGGTGGTAATTGATTTAGTGAGGAAAGAGGCTAGTAAATTTAACAGCTTAGATGCGCTGGTAGCTGATTGCAAAGAGGGCCTGAAGAAAATTCCTAATGTCAAATTTATGCACTGCTTCAGGCGAGGTGCTCTTTTGGACCAAGATTTTGTTGTTTTTAACTTTTATCCACCCTCCTCCTGAGGTGGAGTTGCTTATTAGATTAGATGCCGGGGGCGGGGGCACAATGTATGACCGGTTTGTATCCTCTTCTATAGAGGCTTATTAGTTTGTTAATGGAAGTTCCTGTTTACCAAAAAAAAAAAGCAAGTATACGGAGAGAATAGTAGTTCACCAAGCCTTACCTGATCGGTTTTGTTTTTCAAATTTTCTTCCCGTAAAAGAAAAAAACAGTAGCCAAATGCTGTTAAATCCTTCTGCTGCTGTTTCCCTTCTACTTCCACTTGACCTTTTCGTCTAGTCTTCTTCTTCCTCTGCAATCTACTGTTGTAAGCAGTAAAAAAAAGTTGAAGGGTTATTTACATATTTTGTTTTTACATGTTAAGGTAAAATTTATATATATATATATATATATATATTCAGAAAATTGTTAATGAATGTCTAAAAATATTTCTTAGTGGACTATTTTTGGACAATTTTAATAAGAAAAGAAAATAAAAAGTGTCTTAAAGCATTTTTTAAAAGAATTCCCTTAAGGGATCTATTAACAAAATTCATATTTTTTTATTTAAAAAAAAAAAACAAATTTATACGCATCTTTTTCTTTCGAAAACCCTTAATACGTGGCTTAGGCCATCCCATTAATAATATCTAAAGGCTTTTTGAATTAAAAAGAATCAAAAGGTAATAGAAAGTAAAAAGAGAAAATTATTTTACTTTCTTCGGTTAATTTCTTGCCCCTTATGCAATCAAAGTTACTCTTCTATGAAACTTCCTTCCCTTTTCCTTGTGTGTGTTTTAAAAAAGAATACAAAACGCGTTATTCTTTTATTATCATGTATTGCGCACAACAATGACTAATAGTGATTTAAAGTTACTCTTCTACGAAACTTCCTTCCCTTTTTCCTTTTTCTTGTGTGTGTTTTAAAAAAGAATACAAAACGCGTTATCTTTCGATATCATAAATTGCACACGACAATAACTAATAGTGATTCGATTTAGACTAATAGTGATTCGATTTAAACGTAGAAAATGATATTTTCCCAAAAATGGGAGTATGGTGGGACCGAATGCGAAATTTTCGAATCCTTTCGGTGATATTGTTGAGAGTCACGGCCTGATTGGTGGAACCAGTGAAGCAAGTAATGACAGATGTACAACATGCACTATGCATGATGCTTTGACACTATCATCACCACACATGGCTGGTGGGTTTTTAAAAAAAGAAAACCAATAGTCACAAGGAATACGTGTAGTGTAGGTATCATGACACAGCTGATGCAGATGACATTTGTTAAATTGAAGACTTTAGAGTGTGGAAACTGCAAACGAGTTCAGACTGAAAGGGAGGGTTTTCTTTCTTGGGCAGGGAAAAAGATATCAATCATGGTCTACCCGATTTTGCTTGCTTTCAATGAGATTAATGGGATTACTATAAATAAGAAGTTGTTTTAGATAGAACTCTTCGATGAGTTTTCAATATTTTAAAGCTTATTCTTAATATCATTGTACGTATCAGAAATTAACTTAATCAAATTAAAACTGCTAAGTTACAATTGATTCAAAACTTAACAAGCACGTACCACTGTATCATAATCAATCAACAGCTTATCAAAAAGGACCATATACTCTAGGCGACATGCATACTAGGCCCTAGAGTCCGATCATGCATGCAGTAGTATTGTCACTCAAACCTAGCCAATTCACTACTGTTTCCCATAGATCATGATTTTATACCATTCGCCTATGTTTCTGGCATTTAATCATGTGACCATATGCACCCAAGTTATCAACTTATTATCATATACATTATACAGTGGTGGAATATAGATAGATTAGTATTGATCATGGTTTTTAAAAACCGGACCTTACCGGCCGGTTGAACCAGAAATTTAACACTAAATCGGTCTAGTAAAAACTATGAAAACTGCCCTTTCAATTAGAAACCGAACCTATTTTTGGTATTTTGATTGTTCTGAGTTTTAAAACTATAGTATTGATCACTATTCACCTTTCACAACTGATATTTTATGGAAATTTGGGCCATTTAGTAACATTGTTTGTATTTTTTTGAAAACATTATTTGTATTTTTTTGAAATATGTGTGGGTGAAAAAGTTTGTGAAAATACATGTAATATTGTTTAAAAACTAAAAACATGTGTTTAAACTAAACGACACTGATTTTCATATAAGAGACTGGACTGGATTGCACTCAAAATCATAAATGTGGCTGAACAGTGAATACCAAAACCCGTTTGGTTAAAGAATTTGGGAATAATGAATGAGAGCAATTTCATTTATAGCCGAAAGAATTAAAACTCTGAAATCTATAGAAAAATAAGCAATTGTGCGTGAATGCTTTTGCTTTTTTCGGGGTATAATTTCATCTTAAGAAAAAAAAAAGTTTAAATTGAAATTTCCTAAACTTGAAATTTTTAATTGAAAGATTCTGATTGTCTAAAAATTTGTAATTATATAACCAAAAAAAAAAAAGCATTTAACTTTAAGCAGTAAATAATAATTAAACAAATTCCGGCGGAAATTGAATATAGTAACCCAGAGAGAGGGAGGGAGCAAGTGGGGGAAGAAGCAATATTTCCTTTTCCGTCATGTTTTGGCGAAAAGTAAAATCATACTTGGACGATTAATATTCAGACCAAATATCTATGGCAACTCACAAACTTTCTAATGAAATAAAAGTGCATGAAAAGTCCACTGAGATATACATACCTTTAGCTTTCAGTTGCTCGAATAGATTATCTTGGGTGTTGAAAGAAAAATCACAATAACCCCTGCATCGCCAAAAATCGAGCTTATGAGATGCCTCTTCCTCTATCAATCCAACTCCAATATGTATATTTTCTTCTTTAAAATCTTCATATATGCATCAAAAAGATGTATTTTAACAGATCCCATTTATTGATCCGCACATTAAATGAGATTAAAAACTATAAATGAGTGGATTCAACGTGCTAATTATTAAATGAGAGAAGATTAGAAGACATATATATATATATATATATTTATTACTGATTCAGCAAAAATAATATATATACATATAGCACTGCTGATTATCAAGATTTACTTTGAGATGAATGCATTTCTTCAACCGAAAAAAAAAAGAGAGATGAAAAGCTTTGCGACAACTGTCTCATTTTTGTGAAAAAGAAAAGAGTAACGTGGAGACATGCACGCATTTTTTGCCAACTGTCTCATCGACAATCTGACATAAATTCATGTGAAAAGCAATAATACTAGAAGCAGTGTTACAGCTTGCAGAGTCTTCGAAAAGTGAGGGACTGTTTGGTTGGCTAGTTTGAGAAATATTATTTGAATGTTTTTGATATATGTGTAAGTAAAAAAATGTGTTATAATATGTGTAAAGTTATTTAAAAGGTATAGAAATGTGTTAGAATTTGGCTGCCAAACCACCCTAAAACTGATGGAGCATCGTTAAACGGTTAAAGCCACTCATATATACACCACAAACATTTAAAAAATAATAATAATAATAAATAAATAAATAAATAAAACAACGAGAATACCCACACGCATCAACTATACCTACATCGGTAGAATTTTAAACTTAAGGGGGTTTCCGCTTATGGATATGTGAGAGAGCCTTTATAGCTTTGCGCCTTAAAATTATATTTTTCTTCTTAGTTCTTCCTTTCTTTCCATGCCTTGCTATTCAAGCAAGGTATACACCGAAAGAGAAGCTACAGTAGTACGTAAAATGGTAAACAGGTGAAGATTTTCTCAAAAAATGGTTTTGCCCAGATGAGGTTACTTTGATTAATTTAATTCCCTTTAGAGTTGTACCACGATGAATGTTCTTTACTTGCTGGATGGGTTTGCGCTTTCGTTGTAAAAGATTTGTTTATAATGAGAAAGCGGGGATTTAAACCCTATATATGTTCTCTTAAAAAAAAAATGGCTATGAAACACGAAATTTCCGCTTGAGATTTCATACCCAGTCTCGCTGCTTTTGTATTTTAGTGGGCCAAAATGAGATATAATGCCTAAACCGACATCCTGTATCTTATAATAAGGGTTTCCCTTGGGCCTTGATAATCTCATCGAATAGCCAACCCATGGGCTTATTCCCAAGCACACATGCATGAACGTGGCTCTGAAGTAAGCCGCATGAACCATAATCTGAATCCAACAAAATCCCACAATGGCATGTATATTATGTCAACTCGCCTTTAATAAAGTTTGTTATTAGGATTAGAAAATCGTCCTTCTTTGACATATTTGGAGGCACCCTCATGGCATTTTGTGTCTACCACAGCCAGGGGCGAAGTCAGGAATTTTTGTTTGGGGGTCAAGTTGCAACACTAATATATTTATCAAAACAACCCCATACACACACATAAATACACATGCTTTTTTTATTATATACACACACTTTTTTATTTGATAAGTTATATACATACACACCCAACAAAAAAAGAGCTTAATATTTTCAATCAAAATTATGTTTGATGGCTATCTTTCATAAAATTAATAAAATACATTTTCACAATTTTCATAGTGAAATTCTTAAAAAGTTTCATTTTCTATAAAAATTATCAAATTTTATACTAATGTAAGTAAAATTATTCAATTGAACTAATGTAATTTTCAAAAACAAGAATGATCCAAAACTTGGAGAAACAAATTAGGCTCCAAACATATTTGAAACTATTTTGCTTTGACCCATTATGTGGCAACTAAAGAGACATTTCATGTGTAGTTTTAGTGACAATAATTTTTTAATGAGTCAATAACTTGTTAATCGCCACATAACAGGTTGAAAAAGATAAATTCAAACATGTTTGGTGCCAAACTTTTTCAAATATTTAACAAATATAAAAGCACATTTTACAATAAAAAATAGAATTGCGAAAAATAAAGTTGTCTCTATAACTATGAGACCAATTTTTTTTTTTTAAAGCATCATTGGACTAATTCAAATACTTAGGGGGGGCCAACTCTTATTTTTGTAGACTAAATTTTGAAAACATTAAAATAATTATATATATATTTAAAAAAATTTCAAAATTTTGGGGGTGCCATGGCCCCCCCACCCTTCAACATGGCTCCGCCCATGACCACAGCCGCGGGGCTCCACTGAATGTTCAGGATGTTCATACGAACACTGGGGGTGTTTAGTAGAGGAGTTTGAGTAATGTTGTTTAAGTGTTTTTGATATACGTGTGGATGAAAAAGTATATAGAAATGTGTGTAAGTGTGTTTGAAACGTGAAAAATGTTGCTCAAGTAAGGCTACCAAATGGGACTTGCGAAAATAAATAAATACATATACATGTAATTATTTTTAATTGACTTGTTTTGTTTAACCTAAAAAAAATATTAAACATGAGAATTCTAAAATTTTGGGTTCAACAAAAATAAGAATAATACTAACGACGCAACAAAAAACCATAATAATTTTATAACATTCTTAAATTGACATGCTAACTCACACATTGGCTCACCACAATCTCAAATTTAATTTTTTTTTAATGATATGACATACCAATTTGGGAATGTTGTGAAATTGTTATGACTTTTTGTTGTTCTTAGCATTACTCCAAAATTAATATTGGCTCCCAAATATAATCTTTAACCTCTTAAAAATATATATTTATTTATCTCAAACAACAATAATAAAAATTAGCTCAAATAACAATAAAAATACCCAAACAACAACAAAACTTCTGATATATCAAAACTCTTAATCATTCAAATTTGTAACTTCTTCAACTCATTCCATAAAAATAATACCCAACTTCAATTTCCTAAAACAATGCCAGATACCGTGAGTTCTCTTTGGTAGTGCTAGCAACTTTGCTCTCTTTGGTTTTGCAATTGCAACATTGATAATGAAGCTATCATGTAACGATTTTAACTTTGAAAACTCGTAGAATGAAATTGTAAAACTCCATGTATTTGTATGTGTGGTTTTTTTTTAATGTCAATATATATTTAAGGTTTTTTTTATTATCAAATTTGATATAATTTAAGTTTATTAATGATTACTCTAGAAAAAATTTCTAGAAAAAATTCCTAATTCGGTTTTTGATGCAGTCAGTTCTTTTGATAAAAAGTTTCTAGTGTATTGAGGGAAAGGAATTACTAGCAGAAGCCTGCTCGATTTGAGGATCTAGTTCCAATCCAAAGCACGCTTAGTCTAGTGGCTGGAGGATGAAGACAGGCCTTTTTAGATTCGAGCTAAGTGAGGACAGTATATGGAAAAGGGTGGTCCTTAAGGTCAACTAATGGATGCGAATATGATTTCCAAAGTAATTCCAAAGCAATCCTTCATAAGATGCCTAGCAAATCCAAAATAGATTATCAGACAAGGATCGATTAATTGCTACAGTGGGGTTTTAGTGGTGTTTCTTAGGTTATGTTTGGTAAAAGTTTTTGTTTTCTATTTTCAAAAACTTGTTTTTGGGAATATAAAGAAAAAACAATTTTCTTGTATTTTTGAAATCAAAAACACATTTGGTTAGTTGAAATTAAAAAGATAGTGTTTTGAAGAAAAAAATAGAAAATACTAAAATATGTTGTTACTAGGATTTGAATTCTAATGCTAACTCATTAAATAAAACAAATTCATTAAATTAAATGCGTGTTTTCATTGACTTTTGAAAATTAGAAACTGAAAACAGCATTTTGCATGTTTTCAATTTCCTTCACAAATTGAGTTTTGAGAACAGTTTTTGTTTTCTATCCATTTTGGGTTGCCAAATAAGTTTTTTAGTCTCAAAAATAAAAAAACTGTTTTTGAAAACAAAAAATAAGCGGAAAAAACAGTTATCAAACATACCCTTAGTATCTTTTATGTAGATACAAAATTGAGAGCTGAGAGCACTTGTTTTTCTAAATTACAGAGTCTGCTACCATTCGAGGATTTTTTTTAGTGCTCTAGCCTTTAATGTTAGCTACTCTATTTCTCTGTGTTAAGGTCATTTCGTTGGAGCTCATGCAATGGAAAGTAATGCAAGATTGATTTGGTTAATTGGTTATAAATTGAAATTTCCGCTGCATAACTGATTTGGGGTCTAAACTACTTATCCTCTAAATTTAGCGTCAAAGCGTTGGATTTTACCTCCTAAAGTTTAGGGTATTTGGATTTTACAATTTGAAGTTTCAAAATTTTGATTTTACACCCCCAAAACCTCAAGGCATAAAATCCAATTTTTAAAACTTCTGAGTGTAAAATTCAAGCACCCAAACTTTAAGGGTGTATTTCGCAATTTAACCTAAAAATAAAAAAGACAAATAAAAGTACTCAATCTATTCAATGCCATGGGTTATTGGGTTTTGGACACGTTCACGTAGACTAAGCTAATTTTAAAAGGTTCGAAGTGTAAAACCCTGAAGGTAATCCTCAATAAAGAGCCTAAAAATTGTACTAATGAGAAAGACGAATTTTGGGCTTATACAGTTATACTAGCTTAGTTTCCAATTAAAAAAACCATGCTGAATCTTGTAAGTATGGATTAGATGATGATGTTGACCTTCAAGCAACCTATAATAAGCTTTCTTTAAAGAATTCATGAAACTTCCTAAAACATCTAGGACAGCTATTAATTTATTAAAGATATAAAAGGGGTTCAACATGAAAACGAGACATTGGTATAATAATCAAAATGTCTCTCATGTGGATAAGATAAAAAGTTTAGAGAACTTGATTTGTTTGGGACAAAATTGGAGAGTTTGTTTAGTGCTAAACTTGATGAAGTACTTAACTCTTAAAAGCCTAGTTTTGATAAGTTTGGCTTATAATATATTTGGGTAAGAAAGACCATCTAACCCATCAACCTCAGAGTCCCCTACTTCTATGGAAAAATTTATGTTTGTACCCCCAATTGATATAAGTGAAAAAATGCCAATTTAGCTAGGGTAGACACTGGTAATGATCTATAAATGAAATTCAAGTTATAAATCCATGTCTAGATCCCCTCCTAGGCAACAAAATAAATAAGTTTGTGTTTACCTGTCACCATCATGGTGTTGTTGGGCATATTAGACCAAATTATTTTAGGCTTAGGTCTAAGTTAACTCCCTTTCTAGTTAAATGTTCACCTAGAAAGCAAAGCAGTCCTAAGACAACTCATTTTTTTTCCACCATTATGGTTCTGCGTAACACACTTGTCCCAATTTTTTTTAAATTAACTTAGTCTAGAGCACTAGATCATGTGCCTCTACCTGGTGAGCTGTTAAGAGATCTTAGTTTTTTAACTCAATTCAAGAGGAATAAAAATGCCTCTCGATTAGCTCATAGGCACTCTAGGACCAATTCCTCCCCACCTTCACAACCCAAGACTCAAGTTGTATGGGTGAAGAAGGATTCCAAGAATTGAGTATCATTTTGCATGTCCTCTGCTTTGATACTTCTATCTTGTGTGGGGCATACTCTTTTTGACTAATTTGGATGCATATCATTTTGCATCAATCATCCTAGGACTAGGAGTCTATGTAATTGTATACTTTCCATGCATTGCGTTTTCATATTTTCGTTTGTTTTTGCACTTTTGAGTGTATTTTTGGTTTTGTCAAAAATAAAACTTTATTTGGCCAGAGTCTGTTTTAGTGTGCATTTTATAGTTTACACTTGCATTTGTAATTTTGTATTCCCTAGTTAGTTTGAGCTAAGTTCTGCCGCATGTGAGTGCCTGGTAGGCAATCAATTTTGTAATTGGCATGTATGTGACTCAAGTCAAAGGCACTCACTAGAAACTCTAGAGAGAATGGCTTAAATATACTCTCAGAACTGTATATATTACGCCCCCATGCAAAATAGAAAAAGTTGGTGTTCCTATACTACATAAGCAAAAGGTGAACACTACATGATTATAGGGTATTTGTGTGTTGATAAAAAAAAAAAATAATAATAATAAATAAGCCAAAGATTGAAAATAGCTAGGTGATCATCAAACACATTACACTTATTGGCATCTAGTTAGGGGGAGTACGCGTAGGAATGGCAACGGGTCGGGTTCGGGCCGGGTTTTTCCATATCCAAACCCGACCCGCAGGTCTGCTCCCAAAATCCGAACCTGGCCCGTTTAATAAACGGGTTTTTTATGCGAGGCCCAGACTCGCTCCGCCGGGTCCCACGGGCCCGGCCCGGCCCATGCCACTTCAGGGCCCAATCAAAAAAAAAAAAATTGCCTGAAGCCCTAAACCTCCACAAACGGACCTAGATCAGAAACCCAAAAAATAAACCCCAAGATGCCAATATCATGTTCATCAACCTAGATCAGAAACCCAAAAACAAAAACCCCAAAATCATGTTCATCAACCTAGATCAGAAACCCAAAAACAAAAACCCTAAGATCATGTTCTTCAATCGGACCAGAGTAGCCACCGAAACCCCAAACACAAACACAAAAATTTCAGATTTGTTATTTTCCCTTTCAAAATCACAAACACAGACACAAATCCTAACACAAACTCAAACACAAAAATTTTAGATTTATACTTTCCCCTTCCAAAATTACAAACACAAACACAGAAATCACAAAAAAGAGAGTGAAGAACATATCATTGAGAAATAGGAATGGCAACGAACCCAAACCCTGACAGGAACCCAAACCAGATTCTCAAAAAAAAAAAAAAAAAAACAAGAACCCAAACCCTAACGATCCCAAAGGTCCCAAATCCTAACGAAACCAAACAAGAATGGCAAAAAAAGAGAGAGAGAAGAACATATTAGGCGAAGGGAGGAGGGAGAATGGGAGCGATTAAGGGGGCCGGCAGTGAGGCCGTGAGTGTGGTTGTGCCGGTCGGTGAGAGTGACGGCTTGAGGAGTTGAGGGCAGCGGCGGCGAGGCTATGGCCGTGTGGCTGTGGCTGTGGACTCGCCTGGAGATTTGAGAGAGAGTGGGTTCACTGGGTGGCGGCTGTGTGATGAGAATGAGAGAATGAGATAGGGTTAGGGTATTGAATAAGTTTATCTATATATATATATATATATATATATATATATATATATATATATGAGGGTGTTTTAGTAATTAGGATATAATCGGGTTGGGTCTGGGTTCGGGCCGAGTTTTTACCAAAACCCGGACCCGACCCTATTCTTTATCGGACCGGGTAAAACCCGACCCATTAGGGTCGAATCGGGTCGGGTATCCGCGGGTCGGGCAAAAATTGCCATCCCTAAGTACATGTTAAGTACCTTATGGAGAATAGTGTTTGTGTCTAGGCATTGAGGTCGTTAGCTATGCGCCTATGCTAGTTGTATAATTGATTTCATATGATGCATATATCGCCGTACCTCATGAACTTACGGTTTTAAACTTGCACATTAATTTATTTTCACACACTACACACAAGTTTATGGAATAGTCTATCTATTGCCCAACTAATGCATACGTGTTCAAACTTGGTTGCAAAGCGTACGTGTGGAAGAAGTGTTGGAATTTGAGTGGTACCTTGACTAAAAATTTAAGAATTATGTCCAGCTCATTGACCACTTGAGTAACGAAAGGTAAAGAAGTGTGATAGAATAGTTAGATGTGCATAGTTTCAAACTCATAACGTATACCCATGAAGAAATGATACAGGCGCACTCTTTTGTGATGTGCATTGATATAATTTTGGCCTTAAATAGTGTCTTGATGATAGATTCAAATAATGCCAATTGATCTTAGAGGAAACGCATGCAACTGTGGAAGGTAGTAATACTTTCGCCAGGTTCTTGTCAGAGTTGATACAGGGCAATCATAAGATTATACTCTCTTGCACCACCAGATCCAGAATACTGGGAAGTAAGCATATTTCAAACTCCTTTGAATGTGTTGTATCTAGGCTATCCACGAGTCAGGCTAGGTCAGTTTTGGACCCAGCTCAGACCCAACATGCTGATGTTGGGTGGAGGGCGGAGGGACCCAAAATCGACTACCGACGTAAATCGGTCGAGTCGGTTTTGGGTTCGGGTGGTGCTCGAGTCGGTTCGGTCAGTGGTAAAGTTCACTGGAAATTACAAAATTTCACCGGAAACAACAAATTTTTAGCCGAAATTTGCAAATTTTTGCTGAAATAAATTTGCAAAAATTTATTGTGATTTGACCAAATTTGGCTAAATCCTACGAGATCTAGTCAAGATCTCGCTAGATCTTGCCAAATTTGGCCGGAATCCGTATATAGCTCTACTTAGGTTGAGTGGTTCGGGTTTTGGAGAAGGAAACCCACCACTCAACCCACCAGCGTCAATTCCTGAAAACAAAATCCCGCCGCCAACCGACTGGAACTTCAGTTCAGGTTGGAATCGAGTCGAAGTCGGGCGATTTGGCCGAGTTTTCGAGCTCCAGTCGAGTCTGGATGTCTCTAGTTGTATCCCCCAAATTCAATGTGAACAACAAGAGCAAAGGTGTTGCAAAGCCAAGTGATAATTTGATGGTTGGTGTCATCCCAATATTTATGGCAAAAAACATAGGCATTAATAATTTCACCTCTCTGAGTTCAAGAGCCTTGTGTTGCCCAGTCACATAAAGCCATAACTTATGACTTTTGAGAAAGCTACACATAGCTTGAGTCTAGTGAGAGTAGTTGTTGCGATAAAGGACGACTTGAATTAGAAAAGAGATCTCTTGTTATGCCATAAAGAAAGCTCAAGTGCAAAAAAGGATTGTAAAAATGAAAATTAGGATGTGAAAATAGTTAGATGTGCATAGTTTCAAACTCATAACGTATACCCATGAAGAATTGATACTGGTGCACTCTTTTGTGATGTGCATTGATACAATTTTGGCCTTACATAATATCTTGATGATAGATTCAAATAATGCCAATTGATCTTAGAGGAAACACATGCAACTGTGGAAGGTAGGAATACTTTCGCCAGGTTCTTGTCGGGGTTGATACAGGGCAATCATAAGATTATACTCTCTTGCACCACCAGATCCAGAATACTAGGAAGTAAGCATATCCCAAACTTCTTTGGATGTGTTGTATCTAGGCCTGTCCACGGGTTGGGTCGGGTCGATTTTGGACCCAGCCCGGACCCGACCCACTGACATCAGGTGGAGGGCGAAGGAACCTAAAACTGACCGTTGATGTCAATCGATTGAGTCGGTTTTGAGTTCGGGTGGTGCTTAAGTCCATTCGGTTAGTGATAAAGTTCACTGTAAACTGCAAAACTTCACTAGAAACTGCAAATTTTTTGCCAAAATCTGTAAATTTTTGCTAAAATTTGTCATGATTTGGCCAAATCTGGCTAAATCCCACCAAATCTAGTCGAGATCTCGCTAGATCTGGCTTGATCTTGTCGAATTTCATATATAGCTCCGGTCGAGCCAGGTAGCTTGGGTTTTGGAAAAGGAAACCCACCACTCGACCTGTCGGTGTCAGTTCTTGAAAACAGAGACCCGTCGCGGATCAACTGGAGCTTCAGTTCAAGTCGAAATCAGGTCAAAGTTGGGCGGTTTGGCCAAGTTTTTGGGCTTCGGTCAACTCTGGACAGCCCTAGTTGTATCCCCCAAATTCAATGTGAACAACAAGAATAGAGGTGTTGCAAAGCCAATTGATAATTTAATGGTTGGTGCCATCCCAATCTTCATGGCAAAAAACATAGGAATCAATAATTTCATCTCTTCGAGTTCAGGAGCCTTGTGTTGCCCAGTCTTACACATGGAGGAGTATTATGACAGCTTAAGAGGCAGTGAAAAAAGGTATGAGGTGACGTGTGGACAACAAGGATAATATCCACATCTGGTCAGATAAATGGCTCCCTTCCCCATCCTCATAAAGGGTGATAAATGGCTCCCCTTCAGGTTCCATAGAGGCTCCTTCCTCTATTGAAACTATTACTGCTAGCATTTTGTCTTTAGTTCAAAATTTTAGATTTTTACTTTTTCACATGTCAAACGGCAAGGGAATAAGCTTGCCTATATTCTAGCCCAATTTGCAAAATAGATTGGTAACTTTGTTTGTTTGGTTGGAGGAAACTCCTAGCCTCATTGGGTACACGTGTACTCAGGATGTAATTCACTCTTTTTCTTTGTTTAATAAAAGAGAAGCACAAACTTTCTATAACAAAAATATAATAAAAAAATAAAACTAATTTTTTAAAGTTTTTAATTTTCTTTTTCTTTTTCTTTTTTACTGAAAAAGTAGAATCATTTTATTAAAAGAATAAAGTAATACAAGGGTAAGCATAAGGGGGTCCAGGGGCTAGCTATGCAGAATTAGCTAGACGGAAAGTTTTTAATTTTCTTTTTCTTAAAACTCTAACTCTTTTTTTTTTTTTTTTGAAACAAACAGATACATAAGAGAGAGGTAAGGTAAGGTAAGGGAAAGAAAAACGGGTTCTAACACAAAAGTACACCATAACAATAAACAGACAAAAGAGCGAACCGAGAAATTGAAGATTAAAGTTACTTATAGAAAGTTTTATATATGCCAGGTATGCTCATGCTATGTTATATTAAATTGCTCATTTGTCTTTTCACTTTTACTTTTTCTTATAATAATAATAATAATAATAATAATAAAAAATATTAATATTGTCACTATCATTTCAATAAAATAAAAATAAAAGTAAAGAAGAGTTACTTTATGGATAAAAAGCATTGGTGGTTTCCAGAATTTTTCTTAGGATAATCCTTAAAAAGTATAAATTATACTATCTAATAAAAAGAGAAAATCATATATTGACAATAATTAAAAAAAAACACGTAAATACATAAAATTTACAATTGTTTTCTACTAATTTTCATATTTTGAAATCGTTACATGATAGTCTCATTATCAATGCAACAAGCTATATCTCTTTCAATGTACACAACCAAACAATCATTCATCTACTGAATATAGAACAAATTATAGAACAAAATTTAATTTTATTGACATAAAAAATTTAAAATTATTATATATAAAAAAAAAAAAAATTCAGGTCAGGTGGTCTCAGGACCACCTGGCCTTAAGGTGGGGGCCACCTGGCCTTAAGGTGGCGTCACCCTGATAAAAAGTGATTTGAGGAAGACCTCATCAACGTTTCATCCATTTTTCTACAACATTCATGTTTTTTTGGGGGTCTCTACAACATTCATATGAAAGAAAGATAGAAGTTCTTTCTTTAATACAATGAAAAAAAAAAAATTAAATACCATGCATGGGAATATTAAGACATGCTCAAAAACTCGAACTAATTAAACATAAGGCTGAAGTAAATAACATAAAAATTGAAACTAACCTTTTGCAGAGAACAAATGAAGCGCATGCATGCACTGGAAAATATATATTCCTTGTTGAAATTCTTCAGAAGCTTTGGGCAAAATCTGTTTGGATGCGCAAGAGTGACATTCCATGAGAATGAGAAAGGTTGCAAAATTGTTTCAGACTAATTAGAAATAAACACTATAAAATGTCAACCACCAAGAGTTTATAAGGTTGCAAAATTGGATGCGCAAGAGTTTATATATATATATATAAATAAGAGGAATATTGTTCTTCTCTCTTTCGGTAATTTGTTTTTGACTATGGTCGATTCTTTAAGTCTTTATAGAGCGAATGGATCTAAAACACGTATCGGATCAAAGTAAAGCAAAGAATAGTTGTAGTTAAAATAAACAAATATCTGATCAAATCAAATTAACTTGATTTCCACATCTTATATTCATATAGAGAATAATTCGTTTGTTCATTCATTCTTATCTAAACTATCCCATCCATCCAACCACCAGCACACAGTTGACACGTAAAATCACACGTAAAATCAAGATAGCACACTTGTACTTCCTCTGTTGCTTACTCTTTACAGCATAATATGTAACGTTCCACCTAAAATTGCTAGCAGGTCGGTCTTTTTTTTTGATAGGAAGCAGGTCGGTCTGTTTTTTTGGATAAGCATGCTAGCATGTCGGTATGAAGTGAAGAATAATGCTTTTCCTGCCCGTCACTTTCATGTAATAAATGAAATCAACTTGCGTAGTTATTAAGGGTGACAGATACTACATAGCATTCTTGGAAGTCGGCAAACTATTTAAAAAGTTGGTGCCCTAATTCCATGGTGATCGTGACAATTATTTGGAAAAAAAATAATTAAAAAACATTACATAAAAGAATTAAAGAACCATATAAAATCCTAAGAAAAAAGGTTCACGCTTTTTTTAACCCAAAAAAAAAAAATTGTTTTGATCGAGATTATAAGGATATAGTTTATTTTATTGAAAATTAAAAATATAATAGTAAAATAATTTTTAAATATATGAATAATATCATCAAACTTATTTTTAATATTTTTTTTAAATAAAGTGGTTATGAGTCCCGTAAACAGTGCGTAAATAGTGTGTGAACACTGCGTGAACAGTACTCTCTGTCTCCAAAACATGTGCATCAAAAAAACCATATAAAAAAACATTACATAAAAGAATTAAAGAACCATATAAAATCCTAAGAAAAAAGGTTCATGCTTTTTTTAACCAAAAAAAAAAAAATTTGTTTTGATCGAGATTATAAGTATACAGATTATTTTATTGAAAACTGAAAATATTATAGTAAAATAATTTTTAAATGTATGAATAATATCGTGAAACTCATTTTTAATATTTTTTTTGAATAAAATGGTTATGAGTTCCGTAAACAATACGTGAACAGTGCATGAACAATGTCCACAGTCTCTAAAACATTGCATAAAAAAAAAAAAAAAAAAAAAAAAGAGAAAACACAAAACGTGAAACGCAGATGGGTTGAATCCAAACCACACCTAAATAAATTTTTTTTTTTATATAAAAAAAATGCAAAACTAAAATTGATGACAAATAGGAGTAAGTTGAATCATGGATGCCTTGGCTCCTTTCCAAGATGAGGAAGAATTGCGAGACAAAAATAGTACTAGTGTGGTGGAAGTATTTTACCACCCCTAACAAGGTGATTTCAAGCAATAATGAAATGGAAATGAAAAAAAAAAAAAATTTGGGATGACCAATGTTGAAATACATTGTTAGTCACTAAATTTTAGTCCATCAGTTCATGAGTAATTTTAGAACCTGAAGTTGAAAGTGGTCGTTTTTTATTTTTAATGATCAATGTGACTCTAACACTAATAAAATAGAGATGAAAGAGAAATGGGAGGTACAACACTAAAATACATGGTTGTCCCTAAAGTTTAGTCCATGAGCAATTTTAGTCTCTAAAATTTAAAACAACTGATTTTTGCTATTTGAAAGATATGTTCAAACTAAAAATTGACACGCTATAGATATATCACTCCATATTAACTAAAGGTACTCACTTTAAGTTTGTTAGAGTTAGAGACTAAAAACAATCGTTTTACACTTTAAAAACTAAAATTGCTCATAAACTTTTAAAATTGCTCACCCACACCCATGGCGGATCCCTCTCTCTCACCCATACCCACGGCGGCTGAAGATTCCCTCTTTCATGGCCGAAACCCATATTTTCCACTACAATCTTCCACTTTCTTCTCAAATCAGTGCCATGGAGAGATTTGACGAGGGATTTTCGAGCTTCACATCACCACCATTGCTATTGTTCCATGCCAACAGCTCTAATCTGGTGCCAAACGTGCTTGGGTCTTCGTTTTTGGGTTTGTATCTCATTTTCTGGGTTTGGGTCTTTGTTTGTGTTTGGGTTTGTGTGTCAAATGTCAAGGGAACATTTGACAAGACCCACGAGCTTCGCCACCACCATCGGCAACACCAACACCGGTGGCCGTCGATCTCTATCCTCTTTCTCTATTCTAATTTTTTTTTTCTCTTTTGGTTTGGTTCTTTGTTTGTTTAGGTCTTGGTCAATTTACGGATTGGGTTTTCTTATGTGATATAAGGATTCAGTGATTTTTGATTTGGGTTTGAAATGGGGTTTGGGTATGATCATTTGCAGATTTGTGGGTATTTTTTGATTTAGGGTTTGTCTCAAAATGGTTCTAATTGGTGATTTTGTTAGTGTGTGCATATGAATCTGTGTATGATTGGTAATCTCAGATGATTTTTGGGGGTTTCAGGTTTTGCAATTTGTATGGCTAAGTGTGTATGTTTGTGTTCTATGAGATGGTGCATCTGTGTAGCGTGTTTGTGTTCTATCATCGATGAGATGTTTGTGTATGTTAGTGTAATCACAGTAAATAGAAGAGAGGATCTGAGATGAGAAAGAGAAGAGTGAATAGTGCTAAATAGAGTTAGGGACAAAATTGTCTTTTAAGGAACAAGTTTTTTTTTTTTTTTTTTTTTTTTTTTTTTTTTTTTTTTTTTTTTTTTTTTAAGTCTAGGACTTCTTATCAAAAAAAAAATAAGTCTTGGACTTAAATGGTATTAATCCAAAACTCAGGAAGTTTAGTGAAATTTATCTTCTTTTTTTTTTTTTTTAAGAAACGGGACCAATAATTTATTGTGACCTATGTTTAAAAGAAATCATCAATATTATATGGATATATAAAAAATATTAAATTAAGTATATAACTAATATATATAGACTCACACATATTTGTTCATAAAAAAAAAAAAATAGACTCACACATATTTATGACAAGAAAAACTCACATGACATAGAGTGGGAGAGTTGTCTCATATGGTATTTCGATGGTGGGTATTGGTCTACGGCATTTAGTAGTTTTAGGTTGAATTGACCATACTATTGATTAACGTGATATCAAGGGAACTGTTCAGTAAAAAAGAAAAAAAAAAACATGCTAGACATGTTAGCGGTTTAGTAGTACGGTTTAGTAGTTTGGATGGATGAGGTTCCATCTCACATTTTACCTGTACTCTTAGCCAAAGCTGGCTAATTTTACATATTAATAATAGTCGATTCAGTTTGATTTTCACTTAAGAGCTATGGTAGTTGACAAAGAATTGGTGGATCCTTTCGGCTCTATTCTTTTCAAATCTCTCTTTGCTTAATTTTAAAAAAAAATAAATTTCCAAGAATAAAATCTGAATTTGAGAATACTTGAGTCTCCTTTATAGAAAAAAAAAAAAAAAAAAAAAAAAAAAAAACTGAAACAGTCCCAGAATATTGCTTGCTCTCACAAAGGTGTTAGGTCCCATGCCCCTTTTTTTTAGTTACTTCTTACCCACTAGACGTGTTAATGAAAGCAGCAAAACAATTAATGAAGCACTATTTCTTTTTTTTACAAAAGATCAATTTCTTCCAAATAACTTTTCGACTTAATGCTCCGACATGGCACGTTTAAAGTAAATTCTGGGGTGTAAATATGTCTAAAATAATGCAAAAAAATAATTTAAGGTTGTAATTCTGTGTAAGAATATTGAGTTTTCCCATATTTATGCTTTGTTTGTTTTGAAGTAAAATATTTTTAGGAAAATGTTTTTTCATTTTCAAGTGTTTGTTTGCGTGTAAAATGTGGTTAATCTTGTAAAATATTTTTCGTTGATAATAAAATCTTTTATAAAAAGCTGTAAAACGTTTTACCTTCAAATTTTTGGTTAAATATTTTACAATAACACATAGTGGCTTCCCTCACCTCATCTAGTGGCTAGGTCACTGGTTTATAAAAAATTATAAAACATTTTACAATAACACACAATGGCTTCCCTATCTTATCTAGTGGCTAGGTCACCAGTCCAATGGGTTAGATAGCTAGTGCTAGGGTCCTATTACTAAAGTTGCCACTCCAATAATCGGTGTTGGCAAATTGATGCGAATGTTTGATAATCAAAACTAACATTTTGGCCATCAGTGTTGGCAGTCCGATGGCCGGAGATACCATTTCGACCACAGTGTTGACAGTCCAGTCACCCGAGACATTGCTTTGTCAGCAATATCCGGCAATCTAGTCACTAGAGCAATCGTTCTAGTGATCCTATCACTAGACCTTCGAAACTAGCGGCTCTCATGGTTGAGCCACCAATTTTGGTGGTTTGTTTGAAAATTTTTACTTGTCATATCAAACACCTGGAGATGTTTCACAAGTAGAACCTTTTATTTGTAAAATATTTTACATTTGAAAATATTTTACTTTACAACAAACAGAGTGTAAAAGTCAAATATTTTCCACATAGCACTTTTCAACATTGTATGCCCTCTAGGAATGCTTCTCATATATGGAAAGCTCTATATTATGGAAAGGAGAATTTGAGTCTAGGTATGAGATGGAAAATAGGAGACGGAACTCGGCTAAAATTTTGGGAGAAGTATTACATTTATAACATTTTCACAACAAATCATAAATATAAGTTGTTATTGGTTCTAATTTGAACTATCACCAAAATTTCTTTTTTGTTCACCGATAACAACCAATAACAACCTGCTACTTAAGAATATTGTAAAAGTATTATGAAAGTGTTATGAATATAACATTTTTCAAATTTTGGACTGATCCATGGCTTCCTAATGGCACTTTGAGGTTTCAAGTGGAAGGCCCTTTGGATTTGGAAGAAGAAGATAGGTGTGTAGCTTCGCTTTAGATGTATGATAAATGCCACTTGGATAGATTATCATACCAACTCTCTTGCCTATTCAAGAAGCAATAATTGCTACCCCTATTCCTCAAGTTTAAATTCATCTTGATCTGTTAGAATTGTATAGTTAAATAATTAAATTTACCATATCCCAATAGTATAAGTTTTTGGGACAATTGGTAATTTAACATGGTATTAGAACAAGAGGTCCTGAGTTTCATCATTGTCTCCTTTACTCTACTTCCTATTTAAAATCCCACGTGTTGGATCTCACATATTAATTGGAATTCGTGCCCAAACGTGAGGGGAGTGTTAAAATTGTGTGGTTAACTGATTAAATTTACTATATCCCAATAGCTTAACATTTTGAAACAATCATAATTTAACATGATCATAAGAAGTGGCAAGGAGGGTCTCTTATTTGAAAAGAATAAATGGATTTGGATATGGAAAATCCCATGCCAAAATAAAATTTAGATTTTTGTTTGGAAATGTTTCCATAATAGGCTCCCCACCAGATCGTATATTGTTCATAACCAGAGCAATTTCGAGCCGAAACGCCCAGAATGCAACCAAATTGAAACAACACTACATGTTATTTAAGATTGCTCTTGGGCCAAATCATTCTGGAACTCCCTTCCATGTCAGAGAGACTCTAACTTTTTTACTACACCCTTAGAGATTTCACTTCCTACCAATCTGTGCAAGGATAAAGCTAGTAATTATCCATCTACTCCTTGCAATATCATTTTCGATTATGGGTTATGGCACCTTAGGTAAGCGAGAAATGAACACATTTTTAATCCACCTTCTCTCAACTTAAACCAACTTCTTTACAAAACCTTACATCTATCGACAGAATTCTACCATCTTGCTTATTCCCCCAATCAACCTTTCATATAAAATCATCAAAATTGTTAAATGGATGCCACCCATTGACCCGTTTGTTACATTAAGTACTAATGGGATAACAACCAATAATGCAGCTGAAATATAGGTAGTAAAGAAGGGTTTACAGATTGCATGGAATTTAGATTTACGCAATTTAAATCTTGATATAGATTCTTCTCTCTCTCTCTCTCTCTATATATATATATATATAGAGAGAGAGAGAGAGAGAGATTATGAGCTTGTCATTAATTGTTGACTTCGTATTTTGGCTTCGGTCTCATCTGTTTTGGTCTATGATTGCAGGCAATTACTGAACTAGGCGTGGACCGTCCGTCTACACGTCACATCTTTTGTGAAGCAAATAGTGTCGCGGATGGACTCGAAAGAGAGTAAGGGAGCAAGGCAGCATACTAGAAGAATATAATATATGTCCTACTTTTGTAACTAGTAACTATGTGTGCGATCTTTTGCAAATTGGAACTCCTTGTGAGTGTCCTTTGATATCCCCTGTAACTATGCACTCTCCATGAGTGCCTTATGGACAAACCTAGTGTCTTGTTGCTAAGCTATAAATAATACCCCCTTTTTCATACCCAAAAAAAAAAAACAAAAAAACAAAAACAAAAAACAAACAATATATGCACATATTTATGTGTGAATAAATAAATTAAAACTCACAGACCAAGTGAATGCAATATGAAATTCAAAACTGATCAAGGCTAGTGTTTGACACTATTTATTTAATACAGATTTCATCCCTCATAATATTTCTTTTCAGACTCCTAGATGTTTGTCTTCTAGGATACAATGATCAACATTACACAAAACAAACACTAAAGTATTTGTGCACAATGATTAGAATTGTGCATCTCTCTCTCTCTAGAGTCTCTAATGAATGAGTGCAAAGAACTAACTAAAATAAAATGAGGGATACCTATTTATAGAGACTCACACTAGTTTAGAAAATGTGCAATAACAAATAGACATATTGTTTTGGAATTAATTACAATGTGCATATACAAACATTGAAACAAAAAATTATTAAATATTGAACGAACAAGACCTAGCCCACACAAACATGTGTCCAATATTTTATGCTTTCCTTTCCCAAGTGGGACTCTAGGATTTTCACCAATTTAAACTATATTCATGTGAGCTCTTTAAGAGTCAATTTCTCATTCACTCCTTAATGGTTTTGGGAAAGTGATTACATGATGTTAATCTCCTCACAAAGGAGAACATGTCCCAACTCATAGCCACCTCAAACAACATGTGGGTCCCATTTTAATTTTGGCTCAAAAATTTCCACCCAAACGCTTGTAAAAACCAGTTTTTTTCTAACAATCTCTCACAAGATTGGAAATGTAAATATGTGAATGATAATGAAATCACAGAGAGAGTAGAATGAAAAATCACTATATCGGGATAGATAGCTTTTACATTTGAATCTTCTTTTGTGAAAGAAAATTGAAGATTTTGGCTATCCAATAAACATGGTGCCTTGAACTATTTAGCCGTTTGTGTAGAGGAAGACATTAAAATTCACACAACTCCTTTTCGAACATAGTTAGTTTGGATTGTGTTCATTTTGGCCCTAAACAAAGCTAGGTTTCATGAATGATCTAAAGAATTCATACCTAAAATTCACATAGAAGAGTCCAACTGCACACTCATATTGATGATTTCTTATTAAGACTATCCTGCTATACCACACTTGGATTTTCAAGATTCAACAATCATTAAAAGCATAATTTATCCTAATTTTTCTTGTAGGTGTCACTATTTATCATAGGAGTGGGTAGTAGATGTTATCTACATAATGATAGTGCCAAGTCACACATAATTCGGTTGTTCCTTTGATCCTAGATCTTAGAATCTCCAATCAGCTAGGAAGAGTTGCTATCATGGGACTTTATTTTATAGGCTTTAAACCTATTCCCCACGATGAACATTATTTGCTCTCCACTCAAACCTTTTTCTTTAATGGATCCACTATATTGTAGTCGATGAAGTTAATTCCATTTGGAAGCAACTACTTCACAGTATTTTGGGACTTACCGTTATACATTCAACTCTGTGCCCAACTACTCGCTAACTAGCAATCACAATGTATACAAATAAGAGCATCAGCATCAAAGAATTCTATCCTATTCTATTTTACCATCTCAAAAAGCTACTTTATTACTTATACCATACCATTTTACAATACCTCCCACATCCCAAAACTCTATTTTTATTAAAATATTATTCTTTAATCTTTCTTTATTATTTCTTTCTAACCGATACTTTTGGTTTTCCTGGGCTTTCTAATAGTCTTTTTTTTTCCTCTCTCTTCCTGAACTTCTAGCACCGGTTCAACACACAAAGCCACACACACACGCAGACCCATTATACAACGATCAACCTATCCAAACCCATCACCACACACACACACACACATAAACACAAACCATCAAACCTTAAACAAAGCCACACACACACAGTCCATCAAACCAGTTGGAGCCAATGATCAACCCAGAAAAATCCAGTCGTCAAAAATACACAGAAAACGCCGATGATCAACCTAGAAAAACCCAGCGTTACAAAAACCCATCGGAACAAAAACCCAGAAAAACCCAAGCCACCACTGCCCACTGCTCACCAAAATCCCATATTAAAAAAAAAAAAACCCAGTGTCACAACAGAAGGAAAAAAAAAAAAAAAAAAAAAAAACCCATCGAAAACCCAAAAGAACCAGCCAACCATGTGGTGACCCACGCCGATCTCCACCAAACCCATCACAATGACCCACGCCGATCTCGCCATGACCTCGCCGAACCCAAACAGTGGCGATCTTCGATGACCAACAACCCACTTCAGCCACAACCCAACCACAACTCAAACACCGAACCCAACCACGACCAACGACCCAAACACCGGACCCAACCACGACCCACAACCTACTTCAGCCATACCCACCTCTTCCTTTAAGAACCAGTCACAGCAAAAAAAAAAAAAAAAACCACAACCACCACAGTGAAGAGAGGAGAGATCAGATGAGAAAGAGAGAAGGAAGAAAGAGAAGAGAACAGAGAAAATGAGAGAGGAGAGAGAAAGTTGGCATCAGTTATCAGTAAAATATTATTATTATTTTTACAATACTACTACAGTACAATTCCACTTTTAGAATTGTACTGTAACAGAATTGTAAAAAAATTTGCAATACCTACTTTTAGCATTCCCTTATACGGTATGTTTTGACCTTTAAAATGTCAAATACACCTTAGATATGACATTAACATTTTTCAATGCTAACGCTAAGAGATATAAAGGCTTTTGCTATTTGTCAAAGATTTTGTAGATTCTTTCGGCCCTACTCTTTGTTTTTTTTTAATCAAATCTTAATGTGACAATACTGACAAAGAAGCACTGTCTCTTTATTTATTTATTTTTGATTTGATTTGCACTCTCTCTTTATTGTAGTCAACATGATGGATCATTAAGTTGAAAAGTTTGTCGCAAGATTTTTTTTTTTTTGAAAAGTTAGTCGCAAGATTATTTTTTTTTTTTGAAAAGTTGGTCACAAGATTTTTTTTATAGGAATTAAAATTAAAAAAAAAAATCTTGCGACTAACTTTTCATCTTAAAGATCCCTCACATGTCATGTCATGTATAAAGCAAGCTTTTGGGTGTAAATCCATAAATATTTTTTTTGAAAAATAACTTTAAAATTGGATTTCGTAGTACTATTTATACATTTAAAAATTATTTTGTTACAGTATTTTTAGTTTTTAGATTTTAATTTTCAACAATAAGCAGTATCCAAACAGACCGTAAATATAATTTTCACATAGTCATAAGTAAGTCCAATAATATATCTTTAGATTGCATATGTTCAAATTATGTTTGTAGTAACTTTTTAAGTATAATACATAACTTATACCTTTCGTATTTACAAATTTTGACAAATTCATTGTTAGATTAAATTTTCATCTTATACCTTTCATATTTACAAAATTTTAGAATAATTTGAGATTAATAACTATCTTATCAATAAAATATTTAAATTTTTATTTTTTTTTTCTTTAAAATTGTGCATAAAATATAGTTTTTGAATTTAATAATAAATAATATTCAATTAATACAAAATTTGACATGAATATTAAAAATATGAAAGACATGTACATTCAACAATGGGATTTTAAAAATATTAATTCTATATAAATTTACGGCCATATAAACCCTATATATGAAAAGGTATAAAATCCTATTCCCTAAAAATGTATTAGCTTATAAACCCCACATTTTTATCATTTGTTAAAATTTTAATGTATATTTGGTAACATTAGGGAATAGAAATTTATTTTCATGATTTTTATTATTTTAGATGTTTTTTTTTAATGCTTTTATAGTCAACTAAGGGTCTTTTTAGGGTAGGGTATCAATTAGATATCTTTTAAAATATTTCTTCTTATCAATCAAGTTTTATGGGACCATTAAATTAGTCTCCAAGTCTGTAAAGGAATTTTCAATTTAGAATTATGAAATTGATTAATAAAAATTTTAAAGAGGATTTTCTCTTTCCTTTCTGGTGGATTTCATATTTTTCCTTATAGATTCAGGAAAATCCATATGGATTTAAAGGTTTCATTATGCTATAATAATATCTACTTTTTCCTATTAAAAAAAGATTTAGTTCTTTCCACATTTATATTATGCGTTAATTGGTATCAGAGCTTTTTAGAATCCAAATACAGCAAACCACAACGACAAAAGCAACCACTCCATTGATGGTGATCGTGGGGTGCAAGCTCTGAGGGCAAAAATTCAAATTGAAAATGTGAGATTGACTTGTGAATTCTATGAAATTTGTTACATGCTCATTGATTTGGGTTTGAATGCCAAACAAGAGTATGAAGACAATGGAAATAATTATGTCAAACAGTATTCTTGGGGTTGTCCTATCAATCAACATGTTCTTAATTTTAATGATATTCCATGCTTTGATAGCATATCATACCAAGAAAACTTCATAAACTGGACTTTGGATCTTGAACATTATTTTGCTTACGCAAATATCCCTGAATATTTTAATGTGTAATTTGTATTGAGTAAGTTTGCTAGCAATGCAGGGGGATCGGTGGAATGATATAGAGTATTTAGAATATGAAGGGGCAAGTTTAGAATTTCCTCACAACCAAGAATGAATAAGATGATGCATGATAAACTTTTTCTTTCGTTATGATTTTGATGAAATATTTTTTCGTGTGTCAAAATTATAAGGGAATTAATTCATGGAATATGGATAATAACTAGAATTTTGGATTTCATTTATCCAGTGAAGAGCTAGCTAGGTTTAGAGTTCAATAATGTGAAGCCAGTTTTTGAAGAAAATATTGAAGACATTGAACAATATGAAATAAGACCAAAAGTCAAGATTGAAGACCAAGACAATGTTTTGCAAGAAGCTGTTGAACGTTAAAGCGGAAAATATGAAGTTGATTGAGGAGAATAGCAAAAATTATGAGTTGGAGATTGTTATAAATTTAGTGGAAGATTTAATAAAAGTTAAATATGAGGGTGAGCCACCAAGAGTATTGTAGTCTAACTGAAATCTCCTAGTATTTTTAATATAAACATTCAAGGTCCAAATTCCCCTACCCCCAACTATTGAATCATAAAAAAAAAGAGGGTGAGCCTATAACCCTTAAGTCTCAAGATCCTATTGACAACACATCAAAGTCTATTGATTTTTAGGGGTAGAAAATATTGATTATGTGTGCGTTTGAAAAGCACGTTTCCAGCCCCACGTCTGTGTTTGCCTTTTTTTGGCTGGTCTCATGGCACTATTCATGGACCAGCCAAAGCACAAAAAACGGGTGAACAGTGTTTTGCCTTTTAAAAAATGTTTTGCTATAGTGTTTTCAGCAATAAGTTTTCAGTTTTTAGCAAATAAGCGATATTCAAACAAACCTTATATCTTCAATCCTTTATTAATTGATGTCCAATGAGAAGAGATTTTATATAACACTATTTCAAGGATAAAAGTTTCAAAAACCTGATTATTGAATTATTCAAATTATCTTTTTCTTTTCTTTTCTTTTTTTTAAGTGGAAATTTCAATTTCTAAACAGGTTAAGTTTCATTCAAGTTGATAGGTTTGATGTAAGACAAAATATAAGGGTCTATTTTTATCATTCGTTAATTATTTTATTTTTTAGTTTTATGTATTTTCGATATGATTTTATTTCCATAACTTCTAGGTCATTTTGATACTTTTATAGTTAACTAAGAGTCCTTAATAATTTGTGGGTTCCAATTATTTCAACTGGTAAAATCTTTAATTGTTGAATAAGAAATCTGAAGTTCAATTTCTGACCATATAAAAAACCTATTAGTATCTTATTCTATCTAAAAGAAGAGGAAGAAGTCCTTCGTTTTGAATCAA
This sequence comes from Quercus tomentella, assembly GCA_028535165.1. NCBI lineage: Eukaryota > Viridiplantae > Streptophyta > Magnoliopsida > Fagales > Fagaceae > Quercus > Quercus tomentella. The sequence goes on along the minus strand of JAPQVY010000155.1, from coordinate 60,571,991 downwards.
AATCTTTGGTCCCACGGCCATTGTTCCACTCCATATACCACTAATAATAAAAAATGACTCCTGGCTTTTTTTTCCCCTTCTAACTTAACGAATCTCTTTTGGGGAGTTTGGGGTTTGCTATGGGTAAATCTCCACAAAGAGGATTTTGGGGCTTGTTTTGAATTTCTTCTCTTTGATTTGGGGGTTTGTGTAGATAACGGATTAATGAAATTTCTCTATGTTGGGGCATTGTTGGTGGTGATGTTTTCAAGTAGTAATGAGTAGAGGGGTTTATCACAAAGGCATAGCAGCTCATGCTATCTTACAGAAGAAGGATTGGCCTAGAACGTAACCCAGTTTGAATTTTGTTCTATTAGGAAAAGGGTTGGAGAGAAAAAAGTTTCTCTTTATTGTGAAGATTTTTGTTCCTAACCTGCACAAAGCAGGAATGTGTTCATATTCATTCCCTTTTTTTTCCCCTACATAAGTGTTCATATTCATTCTATTGCAAAAAAATTTGAAACTTTGGAATTAAAAATTTTCAACAATTTCTCAAACAACAACTTTATCCAATTCAAAAAATTAAAATTCTAGGCAAAAGGTTTAAGATGTCAAGTTGTATACCAACTTCAACCAGATTTAATTAGGAACTTTTAAATAAATTTCAAATAGTTGCTGTTACATGGATACAATAATAAATGGTCCATAAGATTTGCGTGAACGGAATCCTAAAATTAGTTTATATAAAAATGCAGAAGGAAGGAGAGAAAAAAGGTTTTTCTTTGTTGTTTAAGAGATGGTTGAGACTTGAGATGTTAGCTGCAAGAAGAAGAGGAAAAAAAAAAGTTTGATCTAAACAAAAAGTCACGTGACAGAGAGTTACCCAGTTTACCAACGTTATTTGGATGAAATAGGAACCTTATCTCAACTGACATGGAGAAGGAAAAAATTAAAAATAAGCCAGGTCATTTTTTTATTAGTGGTATGTGGAGTGGAACACAGCCCATGGGACATAAGATATTGATTCCTTAATTTTATGACTAAGAGTTTTGGAGCTCAACTGGTTGACATCTCATGGTATTTCCAACGAAAACATCTAAGGTTCAAATTTTTTATTAGCAATCAATTATGATCTTTTTTACCTATCAAAAAGAGATCCTAATTGTCTTGTCTCATGGCGTAGCTCCATCACAGATTTTTGCTTCTTGTTGGGTACTTCTCTTGTCTCATGATGTAGCAAGAAGCATGATATTGTTTCTCATTCCATGTCCTTGCTGACACCACTGCTGAGTTCGTCTGGCTTCGATGGCTCCTAGCTGACTTGAATGCTCCATAGCCCACTGGAACTCCCCTATATTGTGATAATCACAGTGCTTATTCACATTGTTTTATAACAATGTCTTCCATAAACGCAACAAACACATTAAAATCGACTACCACATCACTCATCATCTCAAAAAATGCAATCTATTGTTGCATTCCATTTCCTCCACCGACCAACCTGTTGATATCTTCACCAAAACTCACCCACCTAGTCGTCTTTGAGATCTTATATCCAAACTCTAGTTGGTTTCTTCCTTGCTACCTCAAGTTTAAGGGGAGTGTTAGTATATATGTTAGTCTTGCCCATTGTGTTTGGGCCTAGTATACTGTACTTGTAGTACACTCATCTTACCTGTACTTCACACATACTGTGCCTATATAAAGCTCTCTATTGTACAATGTTACACACAGAATATGCATCAATATACAAACTATTCTTAGACTCTCTCTCTTTATATTCTTATCATTGGAAATGCACAATATAATTGAAGTTAAACATTAGAGTACAAAGGGAATATCAAAGGATGTGAAGGAATATGTATGTTGAGTAAATTAGATGGGCCATAATTCCACGTACCTTTGTAGAACAGATCACCCACTTGTCAGATCTTTTTCTTTGTTTACTTTACAAACTCCCCACAATCTCTACCGTTCTTGAAGCACCTTCTTGTCACCGAAGAGGCTATCAGAGTCTTTTTGTAAATTCCACGCTTCAAGTTCTAGAGCACTTTTGATGGTGTCCCTAGAGAGAGCACTTTTGATGGTGTCCCTAGAGAGAGCACTTAGAGAAATTGTACTTATATTTTTTGTTCTCACAATTTCTCTCTTAGTCTTCTCTAATCTGTCTGTTATAGGAGTATTCAAATTCAAGTAAGGATAAATCCAATATCAAATTAGTGGTCCTAAAAACTCTTAACTATTTATCTTTAATCACTTCAATATTGATATTAACAACTCATATCAAAATCTTTTTTTTTTTTTTCCTTTTTCCAGAAGAGATTAGTTTAAATCTAAATTTAAATTTAAACTCACTTATTACATAACCCATGCAGACGATCCAAGGGCCATGAATTATGGGTTGGATCTAAGTCAATTATTAACTGTGTAATAATCAAGGATGCTAATGCTTTCGAGAGGAAAAAAAAAAAAAAAAAAAAGAATGAGGAAAGAATGTCCAAACTACATTAATTTCAAAGGTAAAGGCATGAATACTACCTTGAGTGATTATGAGAGTTTGAATTCTGTAAATGGCAGTGATAGTGAAGGAAACTTCACTGCACTTACTGTATTAGCTGATGTTATTGGTGAGAACCCTGGAGAAAATTTTGTGGAAGTTGTTAAGGAAGTGTGCGTTTGGCATTGGCTTAAAAAGCTAGTTTTTTTTTACTATTTATGGGTTCCATTGCACTTTTTGGTACTATTCATGTATCCTACTATACTATTTCAACTACCTTTTAACTTTATCTATAAGACTTTCAACAAAAAGTTTTCAGTTTCAGCTAAATAAGTTGTTCACAAACAGACACAAAGTCTCTAAGTCTTATGATGGTGAAGGATCAGAGGATGAATTTGGGTGCAATAGAGATCTTCAAATACCTTATAATGAGATTGTTATGGACTGTGGCAAGTATGAGAAAACTTCTGGAATTGCTCTTAAAAAATTTAGTAAAGTTGGGTGAAAAAATTTCTATAATAGAGTAGTTAGAGGTGGCTACAAAGGAGATTGAGCAGTTGAAGATTGATCTTGTAGGTGCTCTTGATAAAATCACGCTTTTGGAGCAAGAAGTTGCTCAATCTAGAACTAAGTTGGATAGGATTAGCTTTAGGTTACACTAGTGAAGGTCCATCCAACCCATCTTCCTCTCAGTCCTCTAGCTTAAAAGGAAAGATCAAATTTGCTCATCCGTCCTTATTTCAATTCTAATTCTTTATATCATTAGAACATTCACATTGGGAATGGTATATGCCATATGCTGGTTCAATTTAGCATAAAACCCCAAAACAACCTCTACATCCAGACTTGTAAAAAGCTACTATTGCAAAAAAATTTGCAATTGTGCTACAGTGCGATTCTAAATGTAGAATTGCACTGTAGCTCAATTGTAAAACAAAATATAATATTTTATTCTAAATATTAGCTTTCTCTCTCATTCACACGACCTGATCTCTCATCTCTCTCTCTACATCGCTGAGCTTCACCAAGCCTCTCTCTTCTCTCTCAAATTCACATGGTCTCTCATCTCTCTCTCTCACCATCTCTAAGCTTCACCAAGCTGATTTACTCATCTCATAAACCCAACACTCTAGATAGCTCTACCCATTTAACTCTTCACTCTATCACTCTCTCTTCAAACCGAGATTCTCAAGGGTTTTTGGGTTTGGGTTAAGATTTTGCAAACAAAATCTTAAAACGAAGCTCCGTCGGTGATGGATTTGGATAGGTGGATCAGGTGATGGGTTTGGAGTTGTGGGTTAGGTGATGGGTTTGGATAGGTGGATCGGTGTATCATGGGCCAGGTGGTGGCGTGGGATTGGATTGTGGAGATTGGTGGATTTTGGGTTTAGGATCAGTGTGGGTTTGGATCGGTTGTGGCTGGCGGGTCTGGATCGGCGCTGGATTTTGGATTTTGGATTTGGGATCGACGTGGATCAGTGGAGATTGGAGATTGTGGTGATTTTGTTTTTGGCTTGGTTTGATGGTGGGGTTTTGGCTTGGTTTGAATTGATGCTTTGATGGTTTTTTTTTTTTTTTTTTTTTTTTTTTTTTTTTTTAATGTGGTTTTGGTTTGGGTTTGATGGTCCGGTGGGTGGTGCTGGGATATGTGGGGGTGACTGTGTGTTGAACTGTTTTGGTTTTATCTGTTGTGGCCGGTGCTAGAGGTTGAGGGAGAGAGAGGAAAAGGAAGAGAAAAAGAGAAATAGTAAAAAAAAGAAATAAAAAAGAATATTTAAATAAAATGGGAAAAAAAAAATAGAGTTTTGGGATGTTGGGTGAATTGTAAGATGATATAGTATAATTGATAAAATAGTTTTTTGAGATGATAAAATAGGATGGGATGCAATTTTTGGATGTGAATGCTCTTAGTGGACATTCATGTGCACATTTGACATTGCATTTACATACACTGTGCATCCTAAAACTTAGTTGGATAGGATTAGCTTAGGTTACACTGGTGAAGGTCCATCCAACCCATCTTCCTCTCAGTAGGAAAGATCAAATTTGCTCCTCTGTCCTTGTTTCAATTCTTTATATCATTAGTGGACATTCATGCACATCCTGCATTGCATTTGCATAAACTATGCATCGCATCTCATTTAGATTTATTTAGTCCTTAGTTCCTTTTTCCATAGTTTTTTTTGTTTTTTAAGTTTTGATAAAAAAAAAAAAAAATAGAAAATCTGAAATCTTTCTAAAATAGAGTTAGCTTTGTGAAATCCATTTTTAGTCGTGCATTCATACAATGGCGTAGTGCATTTGTGAAGCTAGCTAGCATATGTATGCATAAATAAGTTTGAGTGAGTATTGTGGCCCTTGAGTGAGTGATTAGTGGCAATCGGTCATGTGACCTACTTGTAAATATTGAGAATTTTGATGAAATACTAGACACTCTAATGAGAAATGCATAAATGAGTACTTACAGCTAATTTTTCTATTCTTCAAAAATTATCCTCCTGCATATAGAAAAGTCGGATCTCATAAGATTTTTTTCTTTTTTTGAGAAACAAACACACAAACAAGAGAGAAAAGGAAAGAAGTTCTAAGACAAAGACACGTAAAAGGAGTAAATATGAATAATTAAGCATGAACTTAAATATAATATTCAAATGTGGTGTACTTTAATTTTGTTTAACAAAAAAATGTAGAATTCTTTTAATAATGACAAATAGTAAGGGGGATTCATCATTCATACGATGTAACTCATTAGAGGATTGTGTCTATCAAACCTTAGTGATATTTTGTGTGTACATTATATGCTGGTTTCTTGTATGGCATTTAGCCATCTCACTATTTCTTTTGTAATAACTTGCTTTTAGTGTTTAAATTTACACACTACTTGCAAGTCCTAAGTGTAATCAATGCCTAATTTCTATTATGGTTCAAATAGCACTTGCTCAAACTTTGTTTAAACATGCTTATCTCCTTATGAAAGAACTCAAAAGATGTTTTGTTCTTTTTTTTTTGGGTGGCAAGTCTTTAGAGTGTTTTTCTTGAGAAAAATAGGGTCTTTTTAATTTTCTAAGAGCATTTGCATCAAAAAACTGATTGATGTTTTGGTTTGATAATAAAGAGTTATTATCAGGAGCGGACACCATAAATTGAAATTCTCTCTAAAAAAGAAAAAAAGAAAAAAAAGAAGAGCATTTACATCAATCAATATAAAATAGAAACATGTATCAATTTTACACATTCAACATTCAAAATCATCCATATCAATCAATCAAGTTTAAAAAGTGTAAATTTGCAAAATTATTAAAGTAACTGTGTAAATTTACACTAACATTATTCATTTTGCATATAGTTTTTTATTCATTATTTACGCATTTCGAGGTTGAAGGAAGAAAGTGAATAATGATTATTGTGTGTGAAAAAAGAAAAATAATTAAAAAAATCAAGAAAAATTGATATTTTAATAAAATATAATGTAAAAATGTGGAGTGTTTTGAAGGGCAAGTATGCGTATAACTTCAAATTAAAAAACCAACTTATTTTACTATATAACTTATTTTTGCTACTATTTATGGATTCTGTACTTTTTAGTATTATTCATGAGTCCATTGTACTATTTCAGCTAACTTTTACTTTTATTTATAATACTTTCAGCAAAAAATTTTCAGTTTCAACAAAATAAGCAAATCTAAAACAGAAAGAATGTAAAATAAAAATTCTTACTTAAAATAGACCGAATTTTTTTTTTTTTTTTTACCGAATTTTGTTCCAAACCTCATTTAAATGGTTTTTACTCGACATTTGGGGTCAGTTTTGCTATTTTTCTCGGTAGTGCGAAATTTCACCCCCCTCGCCCTCAAGCTTCCAACCTGAAATTATTTCAAGATTACTGTATTCCTTTCAGGTTTTCCTTCATCATTGAGGTAATCTTACGCTTTCCCATCTCATTTCACCATGCATTTCATCTAGTTTCAATCTGGGGCATGAAAATTGGGATTTTTTCACAAAGGTTGGATTTGTGTTTAAATTCCATCAAAATTTCTCTATTATATTGGTTGTCAACGATGGGGTTTGTTCCCCTTTGAAGCTTTGAAGGCTATTTGTGTGTAATTTGGACCATTTTCATGGGTTGTTGCTCGGTCGTTCCTGGTTGCGTTGACTACGCACGCTAAATGTTCGACAAAATGCCCAAGTGAAATTTTGTCCAATAATCATCGCCTGTATAGCATGATTGTGTTGTAGACCTTGATTATGGCCCATCTACAAGGTATTTTATGGTATAAACCCTTCACACTTGCACTAGAATTTCCATACACATCATTGTGGAAATCCCTTTTCTCAAGCATATTGGGATATCTCATGTAGGCGTTGTTCCATTGAGTCATGTCTTGATCTTCATTGCATATTTTCTCTAATTGTTTCCAGGATAATGGCTCCTAGCGCTAGCTCTAGTGCTTCCACTTCTCGCTTTGACAAGAGCCAATTCATCATGTTTGAGCCTCAAATGCTTTCCATTAGTGTCATGGTCTATGTGAGATGCACCTTGAGCGTCCTATAGATTTTCCTGATCTAGGTAATACTCGTGTTCCAAGGATTATAGAGTCTTGTGGTACGACACTAGTACAGCACCCCAAATGACACAACGAGTGCGACACCAGAATGGCACCCCAAATGAAGTTTCCGTGCTTTCTTTCCATTACTCACAATATCATCGAATCTACTCTCATGCTTATTCAATAATTTTTCTCTAATATCCATCTCATCACTAAGGAGGATTCTTTTCAATCTTTTGTCATGGAGTTAGTTTTAAGGTCTACCCGGATATTCATTTAAAGATAATATTCATTGTAGACTCCCTATTTTGTTCCAATAAATAGACTCAAGTCCCAATCCTTAATCTTGAAGGTGCAAAGCTCTAACCTTGATAAACAAAGTATTGGAGGCTTTTGTAAAGGTTCTAGATCAATTCATACTCAAACGTCCCCTAAAGTACTACTGATAAAGTCACTTTTTTTTTTTCCTTATTTGCTCATATCTCATAAAATACATTGAATGTTAAAATGGAATTTTTCTTATGCGAAAGTAGACATCTGAAACTTCAATGTGCACAAATTTGGTACTAGGCGGAATTAAAATAAGTGAGATATGACCATTGGTCCCAAAGTCCTAGAGAATCTCTAAAAAAACATTATTATATCTAGAGTTAAGGGAGGAATTTTGAAGAGGAAAAATTATTGAATGTGATTTTGCAAAACTTTTCCTCTAATATTCCTCCAAGTTTAAAACTTTTCCAAGAGTTCTCATTGGTTTTCTATAAGCTTCTAAAAGTACCAAAGATTTTTGTGTGCTCATTGATTAGTTCATTTAGTGAGCTATTTAGATCTTAGAGCTTTCAAGGAAATGGATATTTTTCTCTCTAATTTTGATTTGAGATCTATGTGATCAGGAATTACTCTGTAAGTTGTGTGTTTTGGTATTAACCGATTCTTTGGATGGTTTGTTTAATGATATTATTTGTTTTCTTTTGATTATATGGTGATGTAGGTAAAAATCACATGAGTCTCCATCTCAATATGTTCTAATATTCTTTATCAAATGTGAGGTATGCGATGCTTTGTTAGATGTCAGGTTAGATCAAAACAAAAATTTGGGGGTTTTCATATTTAATTTCATGTAACCATTTCTGTTTTGGTTTTTCATAATCATGTTTAGGACCCCCTGAAATTTTATGTTGCTGCACTAAGACTCCTTTATCGTTTGTTTGTTTGCTAATGTAGTACATGAACTTGGATGGTGTACCAAATACACCCTTTATGTTAGTTATTCTGTCAATTTTAATAATGAGATAAGGTGAGACTCATTGGAGCCTTAAATTTTAGAAACAAATCTTTTTTTAAAATTTCTTGAGCATTGTATTTAAGTTAAAAGACACTTTCTTTTATGCATGACAAATTGTCAACCAAGTTAAATATTGATAATAAAACCTAGTAGGGGATTGTCATCTATCAAAAAATTAAAAAAAAAAAAAAAAAAAAAACCTAGTGGGGGATTGTTGAATATTTGTGGATATATATGTAGGTTCTAATTTATGAATGATCTTACTTTGAAAGTTAAAGAATGAAGAGATAATAAAAATAGAAAACTATGTTTTAATGACTTGCTTGAGCAAGCTTGAGGGCCACTCAAGCAATGCCATAATGTTCATTCCCTAAATCATTATTTTATTATTTTTGTGTCTTGGGAACTGTGATAAATAAAATTAAGTATTTTGAAAGGTGAGAGATAATATTTAAATGAAATCAGATTTAGAGTAGAGAATTTGATATGGGCGTTTTGAAAATTGGTTAGCTAAGATAGAAAAAAGTACGTTCTTATCCTAAAATAAGGAGAAAAATTTAGAAATACTTAGAGCATTAACATTGGGGTGCTAAAACACTCAAAATGCCATTTTAGCACCAAACAACAAAAAAGTGGCACCATCTGATATGACACTTGGAAAAAAATTTGTAAAAATTTTTCACTATAGCAATGCTACTTTTTTTTGTTAATTACTTTATTCTCTCTCCTCAATCTCTCACTCATGCCTCTCTCTCCTCTTCCCACCCCTCTTTCACTATCTTTCTCATGCCTCTCTCTATCTTTCTCTGACTCTCTCACTATTTCTTTGACTCATTCCTATAGTTCTAGGCAATGGGTTTGGTGATGTGGGTTTTGTGGATCTCGGTGTTAGGTGGTGATGCGGTGATAACTATGGGTTGTAGTGGTGGTTGTGGGTTTGGCAATGGGGTGTTTACTCTGTGTGTTTTTGTTGTCTCATATTTATTCGTTGAACTCAGTTTTTCTTTGTGGGTTACGAGTTAGGGCAGCAATTTTGATTATGCAAAAGTTTGAGATTGTTAAGTTTTTGGAGTTGGTTTATAAATTCAAGGTTACAATTGCACATTTTGTTTCTCTGGTTGTTTTTGCGATCGCTAAGAGCCTTGAGGTTAATAAGTATGACTTGTTGACGATTCAAATAGTGATGTCTGGTACAATACCTATACAGAAGGAACTTGAGGATGCTATTAGAGCTAAACTTCCTAATGCCAAACTTGGATAGGTAAACTTCTTTCAATTCCTTTAATGCGTTGATGCTAGGATTGATGTGGTGGTGTTGGGTTTGGTGATGTTGGTTGTGGTAGTTTTTGTGGTGTTGTGTTTGCTATTTTACTTTTTTATTTCAATGGCTTGTATAATAAAATAGTATATAAGATGTAGGTTGAATTATGAAATGGTATGTTAAAGTAGCAAAAATAGTAGTTTGGTATACTAAACTAACATTTGTTTAGCACATTGGATGCTAATAGCACTACCATTGGATGTGCTAAATGCTAAATTTTTAGCATTTAGCACATCAAACACAAAAAAAGTCACCTCCACCTCTCTAGCCCAATTGCGACACCACTAGCCATTTCTCATTAGCATTTACCATTGGATGCACTACCATTTCTCTCTCCTCTCTTATACTGATTTCTCTCTCTCTCTTTCTCTCTTTGGAAAATCCTCCAATTTCTAAATCCTCTCTAGTAAATTCACCTCCACCTCTCTAGCCTAATTGAGACACCACTAGCCAACAACACAATCCCTACCACGCCCAAAACTTGTTCCCTGCAAAGTCCACCTGGATTGTCTTCTTTGAGCTCAACATAGCCACTAGATTTGCAGCAAGATCGATCAAGGAAGAAGTAAGGCAGAGGAATTCAATGATGGAGAGAAATGAATTGAAGTTGAGATTTCTGCCGCCACTATTTATGAGTTTAATTTTTGTCAGTTACGATTGGTGGCATTGAGATTAGTGGGTTTGTGGGTTGCAATTGGTGTTTTGTGCAATGGTTGCGATGTGTTGGGTTTTTTAGGGCTGCGATTGGTGGGTTGGTGGCTTGTGATTTCACAGAAATTAGGTTGGAGGTAGGGAGGTTGGGTTTTTGCATTATGCGAATTACAACTATAAAATTTTGGGTTTTTGCAAGTTGTGGGTTTTTGTATATCTTGATTTGTAGAAATTAGGTTGATTTTGTGGGTTTTGCATTTGGGTTTTTCGTATTTGCAGAAATTTGGTGGTGGTGGTGGTGGTGGTGGTGGGTTGTGGCTAACTAGGTGGTGGTGTGTGTTTTTATTTTTAATAATAAAAGGTATGTATTATTTTAATGGGAAATGTTTATAATAAGGGATGAGATGTAAGGTATAATGTTAAATACTGTACTAAAATAGATAAAATAATTTTTTGTTATGCTAAAAATAGGATTTGTTTAAAACATCTAATACAACTGCTCTAAAAATATATAAAATATATATAATTATTTTATTGAAAATATCTCTCTTTTCTCTGCCTCTCACTCGTGTCTCCTTTCTCTCACCTCTCTCCTTTCTGAGCTCCATCTCTCTCCTCATAGACATCACCTCTCTCACTCTCTGGCCTATCTTTTCTCCCTTCTTTCTAACCCTCAATCTCTCTCTCAGACCTCTCACCGTGGGTTTCATGGGTTAATTTTGAGGTTTACGAATTGTGGGTTACTGGTGGGTCATGGGGTGGTTGCTTAGGTTGTGGTGGCGTGGGTTGTGGAATGTATGGGTTTGGGTCATGGGTTTCACGAGTTATGGGTTTGGCATGGGGGTTGTGGGTTGGTTGGGTTTTGGCTATGATGTTGGCTATGTGGGTTGGAATTTTGGTTATAGGTTGTCGTGGTTCGGTGGTAGTGGCTATGTGGATTTTGGCTGTGATGTTGGCTGTGTGGGGCGAAATTTTGGTTGTAGGTGGTTGTGGTTTGGTGGTGGTGGTCATGTGGGTTTGATGGAGTAAGAGAGGAAGAGAGGAAAAGAGGGAAGAGAGAATTGATTTGTTTATATTATTTGTTTGTATAGTTTATCTTATTTTAATAAGTTGTATATAAAAATAGAAATTAAAATGTTGGGTGAGTTGTAAAATGAGGTGGTAAAATAAATAGAATATGTTTTTAAGGTGTAAAATAAAGTGATATGAAAAAAGGAAGGGATATAGGGGGTCCCCTTGTCTAATACCTCTAGATGGGCAAAAGGAGTAGAGGCAGCTACCATTAAAGAGAAGGGAAGTCGAAATCAAAGATACATAACTCATAATGAGCTTAATAAGATTGGCAGGGAAGTTGAAAAAGATAAGCATTTCCCTAATAAAGCTTCACTTGATCTTGTCGTAAGCTTTTTCAAGGTCAATCTTAATAGCCATATACCTTTTGCTGCCTTTGGCTCTGCCTATAGAATGGATCTACTCTTGAACAATAATGACATTGTCAGCTCCTCTTCTACCCGGAACAAAAGCCGTTTGGTAAGGCGAGACCAGATACTCCAAATGCGGTCTAAGCCGAGCCACAATAACCTTGGAGATGATCTTATAAATAGTATTGCATAAACTAATAGGTCTGTAATTACCAATGGTTATTGGGCTTTGGATTTTAGGAATGAGCACAATGAGTGTTCTATTAAGATAATCGAGAACCTTCCTTTCAATGAAGACTCTCCGCACTTCCTCTACAATCGATTCACCAACCACAAGCCAAATGCGTTGAAAGAATCTAGTGTGAAGACCATCCGAACCCGGTGCCTTATACGATTTCATAGACCATAAAGCATCTTTGATTTCTTTCAAGGTAACCATGGCACCAATAGAGTCCTTAGCTTCCTCGAATAGTTGCACCTGCCCACACACATCGTGCCTGGGAAATCGAGTAGTCTCTTGAAGAGAAGTGGTGTACAGGGAGACAAAACCACTTCTAAAATGCTCCATTACTTCTCTCTCATTAGTTAACCACACTCTCCTCTTGTCTTTAATCGAGGCAATATGATTCCTTTTCCTCCTGGCTAGGGTAGACACATGATAAAAAGAGGTATTGCGGTCCCCTTGGACCAGCTAGTTAATTCTGGACTTCAGCATCCAGAGATCCCTCTCTTGATCTAGACCCCTTCCAGCTCCTGATGCAGCTGATTCTCGAGATTAAGGAGGGATGAGCTCGGCCAATTGGAGATAGCTTTTTGAATATCATAGATTCTAGCCATAATTCTCCTCTTCTTCTGGTGGATATTTCCAAAATGATTCCTATTCCAAAGGGTAGCTTTTTTTGAAAATACCTCAATAGACTCAGCTAAGTTCCTGTTATAACTCCAAGCACTTGAAACAACATTAGGAAAAGACAAATTTGATAGCCAAAACTCTTGAAATCTGAAGGGTCTGTTGAGATGAATAGTTCTAAAAGGAAGAGTCTCCATAAGAACTGGGCAATGGTCAGAGTGACAACGGGGGAGATGAGTTACTTTCGCATCAGGATATAGAACACACCAATCCGGATTCATGAAAAATCTATCAATCCTTTCCAAAATGAGGTTGTTAACATCCCGCTTATTTGTCCATGTGTACCTTGGCCCAGAGAAGCCGATATCAACCATATTGCATAAATCTAAGCAGTCTTTGAAGGCTAGAGACTGATTCACACTAACACCCCTGCCACCAAATTTATCCTCTTGCACCAGAGGTTCATTAAAATCCCCCGCCATAATCCAAGGCTTATTATGCAGCTCAGCAACCTTAGATAAATTATTCCATAAAATACACCTCTCTTCATTCCTAGGGCTAGCATAAATATCAGAAAAAATCCAGAAGAGATTTGAGGCACGCACTTTAACTTCTACATGAATCTCCTGTTCTGTTTTAGTTAGCTCTTCAATCTCCACTTTATCTTCGTTCCACAGCTACCACAACCCACCAGAGTAGCCAATTGTCTCTGTATGGATAGCTCCATCAAAAGGCAGCCTATCTGTGACTTCCTTGGCTTTGCTACCACCCAATTTAGTCTCCATAACTACGAGAATAGCCGGATCATGCCACCGAGATAACTCATGAATGTAAGCCTGGAATGAGGGTTTTAAAGCTCTTCTGCTATTCCAAATTAGTACATTCATGATTAAACAAAAGAGAGTTGGAGAAAACAAATCAAACAGAAGCAGGGGCTCCATCCCCCTCCTCCGATACCATACCATCAAACCCCATGTCTTCATAGATTGACCCTTCTCTAAAACGAGGACTAGATTGCTCCCCAACAATAACATCCCCATTACCCACAGTAGTGGATTGACAGTGCTCGTCAGGATTGGTTTTAAGGTTGAATGACTTACCTACTTTCCCACTGTCATTGACGGCTTTTGTTTCAGTCAGAGACGGGATAGCTCACTGATCCCCTAAAAAGAGTGGCTCACTCCGACCACTTAGATGATCTACTTCACCACATGGTGATGCCGAAAACTTGAAGGCTGGGTCAAAAGAAGGGATAGGTACACGGTTAGGTGAGGAGGCATGAGAGGGAGGCAGAGAACTAGAACTTGCAGAAAGAAGCTTCTCCAAAGAGGTACGGTCAGTGTTAGGTTGAGATAGTTTACTTAAACTCCTGGTGAGGGCTTTTTTACTCTTAATAGAAGATAGATGATTTCTGTGGGGTTGGGCTTGTGAAGTCGGGTTTGGGAGAAGCCCATTACCTGTATCATAAGCTTTGGCCCCCTTTGTCAACAAGTTGCTATCCATTGGGCCCAAGGAGCTGTTTCTACGGTTTGTGTTGTTAAGGCTAGCGCCAATAGGAGCCCAAGCCGAATCAGTCCTCCTGTAGTGGTCCCCAACGCCGTGCAAATTATCCTTGCGTGGCATGCTCTGGTAAGAAGCTGAGCCAGTAGTCGACGAGCTCTTCCACTCTGGATTTTTTGGAGGTAGTTGAGGCACAGCATTCCGCGTTGCTTTGGCAATACTCTCTGTACTAAACTTTGATTTCGTACCCTTTTGTCCGTTTGTCCTTCTGCTCACAACCATCCACGGACCATACTGCTCTTCCTCCTCCGTTGTCTCACCCTCCTCAGCCATGGCGTTACTGGACTATGCACAGTGACCACCGTGAACTTCACGTGGAGGTACTCATTGGCTAGCCAGCTCTTCCTCATCCGATGCCACCTGCTCCTTTCCCTTGCATATGGTGTAAGGGCAAGCCTCCATTTTGTGCCCAAGCCTTCCACAGGAAAAGCAAAGGTTTTGGATGCCCTCATAGCTCACAGCTTGCTCAAAACGACCAATAAGGATGATGTTCACTGAAGGTTCATTGATATCTATTTGGATGCACAGTCTAGCGTATTTGCCACGAGCCTCCATGGCCGTGTGAGAGTCAATCCTCAGAACCTTACCAATGGATTCTCCAATCTCCTTTAACACCTCTGCTTCATAAAGCTCAATGGGGAGTTCACAGAGACGGATCCAAACTGCAATCAATGAGACATTCGCTGTTGATGGTTTAAAGAAGGGTTCCCATGGCCTTATAGATATAAACTGGTCACCTATAAACCATGGACCTCTCATTAAAACATTGTCAAGGTCCTCCTTGGAATAGAACCTGACCAGAAAAAATCCATACCCAAGATCCACACAATCCATCCTAATCGTCGGCCTCCACATTTGGTTCAGTTTGGTCCGCATGTAGATGAAGCTAGTTGTTCTACCAACAAGCTTAACTATAATAGATTTAGACTGGGGTCCTCTAATGGGCCATTTGGTATCCTTGGTTAGCTTGACAGTGACCTGTCCTTTCGAATCTGACCGTTATCCTCCCCCCACCTTCACCGTTAGATTCATCATCTTCCTCCATAAGGTTATCAAAGTCAAAAGCTTTGACATAAGCCCCTGGCATTTAACCCATGAGCTTATCCTTGAAGGAGGCTCTGGCAAAAGAATCAGAGCTTTGGTACCCCGGGGGTGGAGAGCTCTCCCTTGGACCCTCATTAAACTCGGCATGGTGGATGTCCTTAACCTTCTTGTTGCTCCGAGCCAACTCTGCCTCTTCCTCCCTAGAGAGCGTGCGTGGTTTCTTTTCCTATTCCTTTTAGAAGGGCTGAAGTGAAATTTGTATTAAAAAAAAAGGGTTGAAAAGAGGTGAAGGAGTTTTCAAAAAAGGGGGTTAAATGGATCCCAGGTCATGAAAGCAATCTGAATTTCTGGTCTGATTGCTGGTTAAACCTTGGTCCCATCAGGTCTCAAATCCAAGGCCCGCTCCCGCAAGCCTCGAATAATTTGCAAGTTAAAAAATGTGCTCTCCCCCATTGGTTGGAATTGGTCTTCTATTCCTTTTGAGCTTCCCTCTGAAGTAAAAGCTAATATTCAAGCTATGCCTATACCTCTTGTGGTAAGGTGTAGTGATAAATTAGCTTGGAAGTTCTCTTCAAAAGGGGATTTTGATATGAGAAGTGCCTATCTTCTCACCATAAACTCTTCAGGTACTAATTCCTTCTCTGGTTCTTGGATCTAGAAGTTACCATCTCTTCCTAAAATTCAAATGTTTATTTGGAAGTGCATGCAGCAAAGCATTGGTGTTAAGGAATGCCTAGCCAATAGAGGGATTCCTCTAGATACCACCTTCTCGCTATGTCACTTAGAAACTGAATCTATCATGCATGCCCTCAGGGATTGTAGCTTGGTTAAATCCATATGGCAACAATTGGGAACTCACTGTTTGTATTCCAGCTTCTTCTCTCAAGACATCAGGGAATGGTTAACCACCAATGGTGGTCTTAAGTCCTCTCAAAATGCAGTGGAAATTCCTTGGAATGTTATCTTTTCCTTTGCTCTTTGGTTGATTTGGAAGCAGCGGAACCAAGTTGTCTTCAATAACAGGGGTGTTAATCCGAACCTAGCTAAGATTATTACTTCTCAAGCCTCGGAGTTCTTCCTGTGTGCCTCCCAGCCAAGACGCAACAATCGGATGGTGCTCAGACCAGTTAGGTGGGAGAAGCCGGAGCAGGGGTGGTTAAAATTGAACACTGATGGGTCTTGGAATGCAATGTTGGTGAAGGCAGCAGGGGGAGGGTTGATTAGAGATGGTTTAGGTAATTGGGTGGTTGGTTTTACAAGGAAAATGGGTAGCGTGCATAGTTTTACTGCGGAAGTCTGGGCTCTTCGTGATGGTTTGATGTTATGCCACCAAATGAAGCTCCCTACTATTAATGTTGAGCTTGACGCTAGGGGTGTCCAACAACAATCGATACCCGACCCACCCGGCCAACCCGTCCGATCCGGCCCGAGAACCGGCCGACCCGACGCTGGTGACTGTCGGCTGCGGGTCTCCGCCTCCAGTATCCGAAAATTGCGGGTCGATTGGCGGGTTTTCTCCCCAAAACCTAAAGAAACCTGACCAAACCGATAAAAGAGCAATTTCCGGCGAAATTTTTTAGATTTGGCGAGATCTCAGCCATTTCCAGCGAGATCTCAGCTAGATCCATGGAATCTCCACCAGATTTGGCGAGATATCACTAGATTTGGCAAGATCTCACTGAATCTGGTGAGATTTCGTCAAGTCCGACGATAACCCAACGAAAATCCGGCGAAAATATCAATAATTTTTGCCCATTTTGTCGTTAACTAGCCGGATTTTGAGATCTCCAACTCCGACTGAACCGACCGTCATCCGTTGAAGGTGAGATCTGCCCGATCCGATTAGCCACTCCGGTCAGCGGTGGGTTGAAATTCTGGCCATCCAATCTGGTCGGGTCAGTTCCGGGTTGGGCACAAACTTGACCCGGACCAACCTGTGGACAGGCCTACTTGACGCTAAGGCCCTTGTTGATGTGTTAAGCAATCCTAGCTACAGCAACTCAGTGATCTCTCCTATTTTCGATGACTGTAAGCTTCTCATTTCCCAAATTCCCCTTGTTTGTATTAAGCATATCTATTGAGAGGCCAATATTTGTGCAGATCGTTTAGCTAATTCTGGCCATTCCCAATTTTTAGATTTTATTATTAATTCTGTTCCTCCTGTGGAATTGACTTCCTTTGTTGAGGCTGACCGTAATGGTGTTTCTTGTAACAGGCTTTGTCTTGAGTTTTTTCCTTCTTGCTAGTTGAATAAAATTTCCAAATTACCAAAAAAAAAAACAAAGATATGCATTCTCGAATACTGGCACTCGTAAGACTTTTTTTTTTTGAAAGGGCACTTGTAAGACTTAAAATTAAGAGCTCATTTGGTAAAAGATTTATAGTATAGTTATTTAAGTGTTTTGAAAATACTTGTGAATTAAAAAATATTGTGAAAATATGTATTATAGTATTTAAATATTAAAAATTATTGTTTAAATAATAATAGCAAATAGACCCTAAGAAATCTAGGACCACAAATATACTCAAACATCTTACCACAACTAAAGATCAAGCAAACTTAAACGTCAAGCAGGTAATCCCCTCACAGGTTTCCAGTTAATCAAATGGATGAACAAGTTGTATCACTCACTTTCCGTGACAGTCTTGCTGATTCTGATGTGACTTGTCAGTTCTGCAGGGACCTAGGGGTGTGGTCCCTGACTTGACTAATGCCAAACACTGCGTCTTCTTTATTTATTATTATTGACTCGCTCTCATGACTATTGCAGGGATACGTACTGCGATTTAATCCTTTGAACTTGAAACGAAGTTTCGTAGGCCTTTAGAAAAGGGTGTATTATTTATATTTAAAGACTTAAAGTACAAAAGTAAGCAGGCTTTGGCACTCAGAAATTGCCTGGAAAAGCAGTGGGAACCAATAAAAGGGGACGAGGTTTCTATTTTCTAACCCATGGCACACGGTTGGGAGAAAGTGGCCAAATTGACTAAAAAAGTCATTGTTAGCTGGATGAGCATTGTCCCCACTTCCTATTGTCGATGTCGCTCTAGGTCCTGATCGTGCTACGTGCCTACGTCTATGATCTTAGCAACTCTACGACTAGGAGAGCTGGATTATTTGTCTAAATTCGATAATCACAAAACCCAAAGCAGAATTCTCCTTTCTCTTGTGTTTTTTTTTTCTGCTCTACTCACTTGTCACCTCCAATTAAAGTCATATTCCCATTGGGTGATACAAATTTTTTTTTTTTTGGTAAATTGAAATTTAATAAAACAAAAACCTTAGAGTAATTTTTAATTATTGTTCACACTTATAAAATACTGTTTATTTACCTTAATGCACTGTTTGACATGAACAGTACAAGATGCGCTAGTCAAAAAAAAAAAAAAAAAAAGATAAAAACGCCAAACACTGAAATGTAATCAGCCATTCAAACGCATACTTAGAGCACTAGCATTTAACCACTTTTCGGTTGTTATTTTATCATCTAAGTATTTTTAGAACAGCTTATTTAGCATTTTACTAAAAAAAATTTTTTGTTAAAAATGTGTTAAATTATACTTATACCTTGAAATTTTTTGAAATAGTGAGAAAAAGTGGGAAAAATCTAAAAGTTGTACATAAAAGTTAAAATCTAAAAGTTAAAGCTTCAACCTGATGCCAAACTTACCCTAAGACACCCAAAACTCACTTCATCTAGATTTGTATATTTCAAAAAAATTGCAATTTTGCTGCAGGTTGAATATATACGACCTTACTGTTTACAAGTTGTAAAGAATTTTTTATTTTATTTTAATCTTATGTAAAGAGTAATTCTTATTTTTATTAGGTATGTATTATTTTATTAGGTTGTATATAAAGAGTAATTCTTAGGTACTTTCGTAGCACAGAAAATGAAAGTGATTTTTTGGGATAAAAAAATCCTTCTTTTTGTTGTTGTTGCTGTAGCACAAAAGCTGACGAAAATGCTCTAACTTGCCCATTTGGTATTATTGCAAGGAAGAAAGTTAAAAAAAAAAAATTTATAGATAATATAGTATTTCAAATATATGACATCTTTTACCAAAATACTAATTGATTTTTGATGTAAGTTGTAAGAGAAGATTGTTTTTATGATCTTGTCAATCTGATATCAAGTTATTTGACTTTTTGCAAAAAATGAGTTAAAGTATAATTGCACTTTAAAATTTAAAAATTTGTACATAAACAAAACAAGCTGAAAACTAAACAAAAAAAATTAGTGGCAAATAGACACCTAGAATCATAATTGAAAAACTTTTAACATTTTGATAAATTATAGTGAATAATATTTTAAAAAATTAAAATTTATAAAGCATATATAATAAATTGTAGAGTTTTTTTTTTTTTTTTTTTTAAAAGACTATAAGAGAGTTTTATAGGGCTTAAAATTCTTTTTTTTTATTCCTTAATACCAAACTTTTTTTATACTAAATTTTAGAGCTATTGTATGATTTAGTGAGATCAAGAAAGAGTGTATTTGGATAGAGGGAGAGGAGAGGGGGTATCTTACCCCTTATTTGAATGTTTTGGATCAAAAGTGTGTGTTTCGATGAAACTAATTTGAATTTTTTATAAAAAAGGGGTAGGATGATATTAATGCTCCATTGGTTTTGTTGGAACTGAAAATATTTTCAGTAAAGACATTTACAAGTGTTTGGTGTGACCTACAATGAAAAGGGGAAAAATATCATATCAAAACCTATTCGCCATCACAAGATTAGCACACTGCACCTTACCGCCCACCAAATTGGAGCAACTCGATCCAACCAACCATCAAATTGACACTTGTTGACCTCGCCACCACTAGATTAGCCTAAAAACCAACTAGACCCATGGCCCCAACCACAAGATTGGTGCAACCTCAAGGAATCCACGACCTTGGCCACTAGATCATTGCCCTCAGCCAACAAATTAATGCTTCCCAACTACCATTGGC
The DNA here is from genome assembly GCA_028535165.1 of Quercus tomentella. NCBI lineage: Eukaryota > Viridiplantae > Streptophyta > Magnoliopsida > Fagales > Fagaceae > Quercus > Quercus tomentella. The sequence goes on along the minus strand of JAPQVY010000155.1, from coordinate 60,551,878 downwards.
ACCCCTCAACTGCTATTAGAGCCTCCCAATTGCGAATCGAAACTTCGCTAGCACAATTCACCAAAACCCAACTGCCATTGAATCCTTCAACCACCACGAACTAGATTGTTGTGACCGTTGTGATTCAAGGCTATGTAGACCACCTTTGTGAGCAAAAAAGGAAAAGGGTGGAGGGTGTACAAGGAGTATTTAAGGGCGGGGGGGTTGTGCGAGCTCAACTATTTGTAACATGTTTTGCCCAAGTTTTTGTGTGAAAAACATTTTACAAAATTTTGTAAAGGGTTTTATGGTCAACTAAAATGTTTTCAGGTTTAACCAACATTTTACAACAAACAAACACTGCTATGTTTGTTTTGAAATAAAATATTTTCTAGAAAATGTTTTCTCATATTTAGGTGTTTATTTATATGTAAAATGTGGTCAAATTTGTAAAATATTTTTCCGTTGGCCGTAAAATCCTTTATAAGAAGTTGTAAAACATTTGCCTTTATAAAAATTTGATAAAACATTTTACAAAAACACACAATGGCTTCCTCTCACCCTCTCTGTTGGTTAGATTACCAGTTTGGTGGGTTGACCAACTAGTATCAGCAGTTTAGCGGTCGAAGCCGCTGCTTCGACGATTGGTACCAGAGGTTCAGTAATCAAAGCCGTTGTTTCGATGACCTGTGTCTATGGTTCGATGGCCGAAGCTGCTACTTTGGAATTGGTTCCTGTGATCCATTGGCCGAAGTTGTTGTTTTGATGACTGGTGTCGAGCTCTGGTCATTGTAGACATCGTTTAGACGACCAGTGTTGGAGGTCCAATAACCAGAACTGTCGTTTTGACTACCAGTGCTGGTGGTCCGGTTATTAGAGACATTGCTTTGGTGATGGTTGCTAAAGTCATCATTTCAACTATAGGTTTTAGAGATTCGATCACGAGACCTCTGGCTTCACTAGTTGAGTCATTGGTTTTGGTGGTTTGCTTGAAAAATTTTACTTGTCATACTAAATACCTCAAAATATTTTATATATAAAATATTTTTCCTAAACATTGTACAATGAAACATGTGTTTTATCAATTTATATCCTTGAGGAGGAGGAGGAGGAAGAGGAGGGGGGGGGGGGGGGGGGGATCATGTTATAGTGTAGTACGATTATTTCCAGCATTATTGTGGGAAATATGAACTTTTGTTTTTATTAGAGCATCTAAGATAGTAAAAGTTTAAGTGTATTTTTAAAGTAAAAGTAAAAGTTAATAGGGGCTAAGAGACCATAATTGAAACCTACCAAGGAAAAGGAACTTTAATACCATATTGAAGCATTCGAACTAAGTTCTTAAGCTAATATGTAGAGAGCCAACAAATATATATATATATATAAATAACAAAGTAAATACCGGGTCTTGTGGCCCAAGTTATACCAGTTTACCATGAAACCGCTAGCTCAGGGTTCGAGTCCCCGCAATAACCAATTATCTAGAAAAAAAAAAAAAAATAACAAAGTAAAATTTTAAATTATTTTTTATATGATTTTTTTTTTATTTTTTTATGGTGGGGTCAGGGTTGTTAAGAATGGATGTATCAAGTTGCCGTATTCGCCTCTATACTTTTTGGAAGAGTATTGGACTAAAACAATGTTAACCGGTTCAGTTAGCAAATTTGCTGCTTGTGGAACAAGAGACTTGGATTAACAAAAATGGGCAAAGTATATTAAGATTCCTTCCATTTTATAATCAAATTAAATATTATAAATTTAGAAGTGCACCATTTTAAATTTTAAATGGCGTAACACACTATACATTGCCAAATCCAAAAAAAATAAAATCTCTTCCATAAAGAGAATCTGATTCCTAAAAGATCCTCGTATGTAATTTTTTTTTAAAAAAAAATTGTTGGGTGAATATGATTTTATACATGTTTATGCATTTAGGTTAGAAAAGGAATTCAAAAGTGCAGTAAGATGCCAGATAATGAAACTAGGATACAAATAAGGAGTGTATCGAATTTGATTGTGTTCTCTTACATTAATGCATAAAATAATGTGGAGGATATTACATACATACCTGGGAAAATGATTGAGACCGGAGAAGAAATACCCACGAAGGATCATCAGCTCTGAACTTATCCGATTGAACGAAGAAATCGAATCTGCCGGCCCCCTGGAATAAAGAAAAGATCTACTTGGAAAATCTAGGTGTGAAAACCATATATGTTGAAAAGACTAGGAACAGTAACTTCTTAGTACCGATCTTAGAAAGCTTAGTGAAGTGGATTCTGCATAAAAGGGCTTCAACTGCTAAAAAGTATGTCGTCATTCGGGAAAAAAAAAAAACAAAAACAGCATCATGTCATCAACCACGCTGCTCTCAACTGCCATTCATATTTATGAGGTATGCTGTATATTATTTTGTTTATAGCTGGTTCAGTAAACAGTTGACCCCAATGAAATTTCCTGGAAAGAGATACCGGTCCATGCTATGATATAACTTATTTTTAAATTTATTTGGTTAAATAAAACTTTTACTTAATTTATTTTTTATTTAAAAAAATAAGAAAAAAAGAAGCTAACTAGATTCTTGTGAATATGGCAGTAAATAAACCAATCCATTCATAAACAACTCAAGTTTAGCTTGATAAAAAACTCATCCATGTTTGTTTGTTAATAAACAAACCAAACTTTAACTTTAATTTTAGACTTGTTTAATAAACGAGTTGAGCTTAAGTAAAAAATAAAAAATCTATTCGTGAACAAACTTGAACATTAGGACTCGATACCATGGATGGACCCAGGATTTTAAACTAATAGAGACTAGAATATAAAGAAAAAAAAAATTCAAATAGGCATCCATATAGTATTAAAAAATTATAAATACTCAAAATTGTTATTTCTAAATATATTAACATGCAATTATTTACCAACAAAGACAAATAAAAACAAAATAATGTCTTTTTTTTTAATACTAGGATGGCTAGGATTTTTTTTTTTTTTTGAAGTTAGAGCACATTCACATTGGTGGTGCTAAAAATTTTAGCTTTTAGCATCTCAAAAATTTACTTTATCTATTTTACTACCTCACTTTACAATACACTCAATATCAAATGTTCTATTTTTTTTTTTATAACTTCATTTAAAATAATATAAACAATTCATTAAAATAATAAAAGAAGTGAGAGAATTTGAGTTTTTTTAATTAAAGGAAGAGATATAATCTTAATAAAATATTGTATTTTATTTTTAAAAACTTGCTACAATCAACTGCTTTTTATACCAGTTTATTATAGTTGCAAAAAATAATAATACATGATTTTCTGGTTCTTTGGTGGTAAAATAATTTTTTTTGCTAAAATAAAATCATCATTGTGAATATTTTTATCCTTTTTGTTAAGTTTTTTGGTTGGATTGTTGCTATTTGGGTGAAGTTAGTTAGGCTTATTGTGAAGAAAGGGTGCCTAAAGTTTTGGGAAGGGCCTAACTACAAAAATGAAAAATATTATAACTAAAAAAAAAAAAATTTGGACCCAGGGGGGGGGGGGGGGCTCGAGCCCCCACCTAGGTCCATCCCTGCTCAATACAAAACAAGCTAAGTTTGGCTTGTTTATGGGCTTAATAATAAGTTTGATAGATGGATTCATATATTTTTAAAACTTTAATTAAATAGAATGTAGGACTCATTCGTCCAAACCAAATAGGCTAAATAATAAGCTTGATAATGTACTTGTTTTGAATTTCAAACTCAAAAACCTAATATTGAGCTTGAGTTTGAGCTTGAACTTGTCTTAACTAATAAATCAAGCCGAGCCGAATTTCCATATCTATAAGATGAGGAAACATATAGAAAAATAACACGCATACGAGACAATCACACAACACAAGAAATTGCATGGTTTGACAATTTTCCACGTCCATGAGTTGCAGTGATTTCATTATTTTTAAGGAACATATACAAAATGCGGCAGTACAATTTTTCTCTCTAAAAAAGCGCACAAAACCCTAATCTAAAACAACGATAATTATATCCCACATAGTGGGTCCTGTCGACCTAAGCCTTTTATCCATGGACTAAGTTTCAAAAAATCTCCCATTAAAACCGTAACACTTTTATATTGAGTCGGGTCATAATCCGAATCAAACACAAACTAGGCTCTACATAGCTTAACAAATCTCTCACTTGGAGACTAGTTCAATCACCAACACCAGCCACATACCTCCAAACACAAGCTCTCATCACTGCAACTCATTATCATGTCCTTAAGCTAGATTACCAACTCAAGCTGCCACATCTTCAACTTCTCAATGGTGACACCCCTAGTCAACATATCTGCCGGATTCTTAGATTCACATATCTTCTCAAGTATCAGCAAATCATCTTCAAGAAGATGACAGATAAAATTGTATCTCATCTGTATACGCTTCAACTTTGAATGAAAAGTCGAAATTTTAGCAAGAAAATTAGTACTCTGGCTATCAATATGTACAATATCCTTCTCCTACTTCTTACCCAATTCATCCAAGAAACTTTGTAGTCAAATCATCTCATTCACAGCTTCAGTTGATGCAACATACTTGGCTTTTATAGTAGACAGAGCAACAATCCTCTACTGATTTGAAGCCCATGATATAGTTGTTCTACCCAGAGTAAATACAAACCCAATAATACTTTTTTTTTTTTTTTGTCAACATCATTGGCCAAATCAGCATCTACATAACCCTATAGTTTCAAAACTACACTTGTAAACCAAAGACACATTATCTAATGAACCTCTTAGATAATTGAGAATCCACTTGATTGCTTCCCAATGCTAATTTTCCTGGCCTACTTATGTATCTACTTACAACTCCCATTGCATGTGCAATATTTGGTCTTGTACACACCATAGCATACATAAGACCACCAATAGTTGAGGCATAGGGTACCTTACTCATATGGTCTATTTCTTGCTTCATCTTTAGTGATTGATCTTTACTTAGTCCAAAATGATTACCCAATGGTGTGCTTATTGGTTTAGCTTCATTCATGTCAAACTTGCTAAGAACCTTCTTCACATACTCTGTCTGTGAAAGCTTCAGTGTACCATTGACCTTGCCTCTAGTGATTCTCAAACCAAGGATTTGTTTTGAAGCTCCCATATCCTTCATTGCAAACTGTTTTGACAACTGCTTCTTCAAATTATTAATCTCTTCAATGCTAGACCCTGCAGTGAGCATATCATCTACATACAATAGTAAAATGATATAAGAGTTGTCGAAATTTTTAACATGAAAGCAATGATCTATTTCATATATCTTGAACCTAGTTCTACACATAAAACTATCAAATTTCTTGTACCATTGTCTGTGAGCTTGTTTTAAATCATACAAGATTTTCGTAGTCTGTAAAGTAGAACCTCCTGTCCCTAAACAACGAACCCATGTGGCTGACACATGTAGTCTTCCTCCAAATCACAATATGGGAATTGCATCTTCACATCTAACTGTTCAAGATGTAGATTCTCTGCAGCCACCATTCCTTGTACCACTTTAATTGTTGTCATCTTTACAACTGGAGAAAATATATATGAGTAGTCAATACCTTTTATTCTGCTAAAATCCTTTTACAACTAATTTGGCTTTATAGCACTTACTACCATCATTCTCAATCTTTATTATGTATATCCACTTATTGTGCAAATCATTCTTTCCTACTGGTAGTTCAGTTAGTTCCCAGGTATGATTTCCAACAAAGAATCCATCGCATCCTTCATGGCTAACAGGCACTTGCTTGAATTTTCATCCAACAATGCTTCATCATAACACTCTGGCTCATCACCATTAGTTAACATGATATAATTCAAAGATGGTGAATAACGCTATGAAGGTATAATAATCCTAGAATATATACGAACAGTAGCTATAGGTGTACTATGATCTACCTGTGAATTTATATTTTTCACCCCTTTTATGGACAATACTCTCATTCAATTCATCTAGGTTGACAAACTCAGACTTCTTTTGATCTATCCCTGTAATATATGGCACTGTAGTTAACCCGTCCTTATACATAACATGTTCATTAAATATCACATTTTTACTTCTGGTGATTTTTCGATTCTATTCATTCTAAAACTGGTAGCCAAAGTTTTCATCACCATAGCCAATAATTTTATTTTATTTTATTTTATATTTTATATTTTATTTTTTTTTACACTTTGTATCAAGTTTACTACGTGCATCAAAATTAATATGAACAAAAGAAACACAACAAAAAACTTTCAAATGAAATTTTTTTACCTATTTATTGCTCCAAACATCTTTAGGAATTCTGAACTCTAAGGGAACTAATGGTATTTGGTTTATCAGGTAAGCTGCAATATTAACTGCACCGGCCCAGAAAATTTTTGGTAATCCAGCATGCAACCTCATACTCCTAGCATGCTCATTGAAAGTTTTGTTCACACGCATGCTCAGCCACACCATTATTTTTTGGTGTTCCAAGAATAGTCTTCTCCATCCTAATTCCATGTGCAAATGAATATTGTTTGAACCCTTCATCTATGTACTCTCCTCCATTTTCTAATCTCGGACATTTTACCTTCGAATTTGTTTATGTATCAACAATGGCCTTTCACTTCTTAAAAGTTTCAAATACATCATATTCTTTTTTCAGAAAATAAACTCATACATTTCTACTTGAGTCATCAATGAAAGTGAAATAATTGCTTGAACCTCCAAGGCATGCAACTGGAGAAGGCTTCCATAAATCAGTGTGTATTAACTCTAATTTTCAAACATTCAGGGTTAAATTTTCAGAAAACTCACATTTTTCTACTTTCCCAAAACACATTTTTCACACATGTTAAAATCAATAGAATTTAGTTCTAGTAGTATCCCTTTTGACAGGAGCATCTTCATCCATTTCTCACTCATGTGACCAAGTTTGCAGTGCCATAGGTTGCATCAGTGTCTGCTTCTGCAACTGCAATTGTGTTTCTTGGACTTGAGATCATATACAAAACAAAATACCAATTTTCTTTCCATGAGCCAGTACTATGACTCCAATTATAACATTCCATGTACCACCAACAAAGAGTATCGCATGCCCTTCGTCATCAAGTTGTCCAACAAAAATTAGATTTCTCTTCAAGTTAGGAATATGTCAAACCCTCTGCAACAGCCATACAAACCCATTGGGCAGTTGAATCTGTATGTCTCACATACCCATAACATCTAAGGCTTCTCCATCAGCCATTTACACCTTACCAAAATCACCTCTAACATAATTCTATATGATTTTTCAGTGTGGAATGGTATGAAACGAAACTCCTAAGTCCAAAAATAAATCATCAAGAGGACTATTTATTGCAAAAGTTAGTTGTGAGAGACCGGGAAAATTGGGGTCCCTCAAAAAAGAGATTTTGGTGCTTTTAAGGGCACCTCTCATTTTGGGTAATGGTGTGAAGTCACCACTTATTTTTTTCTACAAAAAAGAAAAAAGAAAAAAGAAAAAAATAAATACAAATTACATGTTCAAAATACTTCATTGTCATTGATTGAATAAAGAAAAGTACAACTTTGGTAAATTAACCTTACAAGGCTTTGGGTCCTAATTACAATCTGTGCAAAAGAATACAAAGCTTTGGTCCTAGTTACAATCTACCAAAATTAAAAGACGAAACACTAATCTACCTATCCAAAAATCCTAAGCTTAAGGGCTAGGTTACAGAATAAGAAGGTGTTAGGCACCCATTCCGCTCAGACAGAGTCTGGTCTTCTAGACTCTAATGACCAATATACCCTTTTTGCATGATGTTGAATGATATGTTGAACACACACGACAGACACTTGACAAAAAAAAAATTTAAATAAATTTGGCTTATGAATGATGTCCTCTTTTAAAAAAAATATTTAGATTTGTTTTGAAAATTAAAATAATAAGACTTGGTTTGTAAAAAAATCAGATCTATTTTTGAGAAGGGTTAAAAAAAAAGAAAGAAAGATTTTATCAAGAAAAATCAGATATGTTTTGTGTTAAGTTTAGAAAAAATTTGGTTTCTTAAAAAAAATCAGATTTGTTTTTTGTAAAAAAATGATTTTGCTATAAAGAATCAAATCTATTTTTTATAATAAAAAAAATGAAATTTTGAAAAAGACTTTTGAAAGAGGATCCACATTCATGAGACAAATTTATTATACATGCATCACATATTAAAAAAACTTTAACCTAACTTTCAATCCCTTCTTTTGAATTTCAAAATCTGCAATTTTATAACAAATAAAACTTTTCAGAAAAAAAATCAGATCTGTATTTAATGAAAATACAAATCAGTTTTGTATTTAGAAAAAATATCAGACCTGTATTTAATGAAAATACAGATCAGTTTTGAGTTTAGAAAAAATCAGATTTGTATTTAATGAAAATACAGATCAGTTTTGGTTCTTCATAAAAGAGTTTTGATAGTCATTGCAGATTTTGAAGTAAAAATAAAAGAATTGAAATAGACAATCATTTACAGTATCTAAGCATGGCAATTATATATTAAGAAAAAGACATCATAAAACATACTAAACATATTCATGCATCAAACAAAAACATACTAATTAATGGAAGAAGAAAAGAAAGAAAAAACATAATACCTCTTGCATGAGTGTGCTCTTCTAATGAAAGAATATTTTAGAAATCAAAGCAGTTTGTTCACCTCTTTGAATTCTAAAATACTTTACTTACAAAAAAGAAGTTCCTAAAGCAAAAGCCTCCAGAACGTCTTTAACGTAAGGGGAATAGAAAAGTCAGAAAAGAAGAGCCTAGAAAGAGGGGGTCAGAAAAGAGTGTTGAATGTTGGGAGGCCTCCCCTATTTATAGAGGTTGGAATGCTGAATGAGATTAGATACGAATTGGAACGCGTCCTTATCTCTAAAAATTTGAAAAAGATAGGCTTTATCTCAATCAGGAGATCCCTGGGTCGGGCAGAGCATTTGGGCCAGTCGGCACTTTTCATGTGCCGATTGGCACTCCAAGAGTGTCGAATGGCCCTCTTGGGTGCCAGATCTGCATTTGAGTTTTGGTCCAATTTGGACTCCCTTTTTGAGGATTTTTAAGCTAGGAATCGTACCTAGACGCATTTTTAATCCGTATTCTAAAAATTAATCCATTTTTCTTGATATTTAAGTCTTTAAAGTGATAATTATCTTGTAGATAAATATTCCAAAAAAAACTTGATTATCCACAACTTCTTTGTTATCTAATTATTCACTTTATTCCCATGCAAGCAAGCCTATTTATGACACTAGCCAACAAATCACAAAATTATTTAATTAATTTTAATTGTATAACCAATCAGAATTAATTTAAATTAATCATGCGTGATTGGCTCTACTCAAACAAAATGCATGCAGACCGTGAAAATTTGATATGTGATATCTTTCAATCCGACGGTCTGATTTGGAAATCGGACATACCGTTGCGATCGTTAGCACCTCAAGATCATTTTTATGATATGTAATGAATGAATTAATGCATGTAATGCAACTCTAAATTTTGGATATATGAATAGTCACTCTAGTCATCTTCCTAGATTAAATTATTGGTGCAAAATAGAGTATCTACATTAATGCATCATGTACCTCTTTTGTTACGGTATTTGCAGAGTCATTCTCATTCTTCTTCTTAAGACTTTTGCAGTGCCTCCTAATATGGTTAGCCTTGTCACAGTTCCAACATTATACTTGTTGGCTAGATCTAGATTACTTCTTGTACCGATTGGAATTTCTAGATTTTTATTTGCCCCGATTTTAATTTTTGTCATGTCCTCTATCCCTTGTCTCAAGGTTTAAGGCAGAACTAGATCTTGAGGTTTCACCTGCATCTATTCTACAAATCTCCTAGGCTAGAATTAGATCTCGTATGTCATTGTACTAGAATTACATACTTCCATTCTTATGGTCTCCCAACTGTTTGGCAAATAGGCCAAAATGATCAGTGTATGGTCTCATCATCAAAATTAATTTTTACAAAAAGACAATTGATTTGTGATGGTGTTCAATTCATTTAGATGCGTTGCTATTGATGCATTCTTTGCCATCGTCAGATTAAATAATTTCTTCATCATATGCACATTGTTTTTTGCTAACAGCTTTTCATACATACTAGATAAGGCCACCATCAAACCTACTGTGGTTATGTGCAACCAATCTAGATAAGGTTAATTGAATAAACCCTAACACCTGTCTTTCAAGAAGTTTTGCAATCATGAGCATCCATGCCTTATGGCTACTCACCTAAAGGACTCGTGTAACTTCTTCCTATATAGGTAATCCGCGATCTTCTTCCTCCAAAACCCAAAGTCTGTGTTGTCAAAATTTTATATTCTAGATGCCTTTCTTGTTTCCTTTTCCATTGCTTTCGCTTAAACCCTAACCCTAAGCTCTGATCCCAGTTATTGGGAATATATACAAATTCCCAGATCTGTGAGATGTGAAAACAGATAGAAAAATAACACAGACGCAAAAGGCAATCACACGACATAAGAAAGTACGTGGTTAAGAAATTTGCCTACATCCATAGAGTTGCAGTAATTTTACTATTTTCAAAATAAATGAGATACATTTGTACAATTTTCCTCTTTAAAATAACACATAAAGCCCTAATATGAAACAACAATATTTATATCCCACATAGCGGATCCTATCAGCCTAAGCCTCCACTCAATGGATTAAACCTTAGAAAATCTAACATTAAAATCGTAACACTTTAATTTTAGGTTGGATCATAATTCAGATCAAACACAAACTAGGCAACTAAAGTATTCAATTAGTTAGGGATAGAACCAGGTGGGGGCCCAAAGGGGCTCGCCCCCCCAGTCTTAAGAAAAAAAATATAGGTATATTTTTTTTACAATTTTATATTTGGCCCTCTCCCTACAATTTTAAATTAATTACAATTTTCATTGTAAGAGCATTTGCATCGGTTGTAAAATAGGATGAGGTCTCAAATTTGCCCAATCAACTCCAAAATACCCCCACATTAGTCTATGTATCATTGTGCAAAAATACATAGACTGATGTGGGTGTATTTTGGAGTTGATTGGGAAAATTTACATAGTTACTGTAGCTATGCAAAAGAATATTTAATAATTATTTAGATTGAGGGTAGTGATTTTTGGTTGAGGAAGAGAGATATGATTTGGGATAATAATAGGAAATAGTATTTTTATAAAATATAGTATAAAATAGATAATTTGATGTGAGGTATTTTGAAAAGTGAGTATGTAAAATAGAAAAGGTAAGTAATTACACTAAGATAGACATATATTTTTGCATGAGCTAAGGCAAATACTCTAATGTAGAAAGAAACAATGGTGCTTTGTGTCTCTGTCTATGTTTGTAGATGATTAACATAAATAGAGACAAATTTTACAAAAACAAATTGGTGTAAAACATTTTACAAATTTTATCAAAGAGTTTTCCCGTCAACGAAAAAGAGTTTCATGTTTGACCACATTTTACAATAAAACAAACACTTGAAAATATGGAAAAAAAAAATTCTAGGAAATATTTTACAAGCAAACAAACAGAGCATTAGTGTGATTAGGAAGAAACTTAAGGACTATTTTGTAAATAACTTTTCAACCTCCACAACATGCCACCTCAAGATAAGCATCATGCTAAATCCTACTTCCCTCATGCCACCACTAGCCTTGCTTCATGCAATCTCCATCTTTCTCTTCCCACCTTATGCTTCCCTTGTTGCCACCTCTTACTTCCCTTGTAAACATGTTTCACCCATGGTTAAAAAAACTAGAACGGTCAAAGAACTGAAAAAAGGGTATGGTTTTTACCCGTTGAACCGATGGTTTTTATAGTTGAACCATTGATTTTTACCAGACTAGTTGAGGGTTCGATCCCTGATTGAACCGTTCGGTCCGATCCTTTTTTTAAAACCATGGTTTCACCCATTAGTTTGTGAGAATTGCTGCCCCATTTCGACCAAAAACTTAGGGCGTAGGCATGCAATATCTAAAATAACAAGAACATGAAACCATCTTAAATCACTCTACTAGTTATCTCAAATTGAGTATTTTTGGTACAAAGCAATACCTATGCAAGTAGGGATAAACCCATTATCAAGATGAGTAGTCCCTAAAAATACTCAATTACTCATTTTAAATCATTCCATTAGTAATCTTGACAACTCATATTAAAATCAGTTTAAATTTAAAATCATTTATATGATAGCCCATGTAGATGATTCATGGGCCATGAGTTATGGTTGGGTCAAATTTGGCCGAATTACTATCATAAACCAAGTTAGACTTAAGAATGAATTCTTAGTTCTTACTATGTTGGTATGTGCGTAAAACTATAGAAGGGACTGCCTTTATATAGGTATACATACTCGCGAGTATTGTACAACTAATTATAGGAGTGTAGTACAAAATGAAGTACAATGAGCTTAGGATCCATTGGGTTAACATACACCAACAATCATGATTCAAAAAACCCATGAAAGAGTAAAGACAACCAAATGGCTATGGCACCCGAGTTCTTTATCGAAACACACTGAAAATGGAGTACCATATTATCAGCCAATGTAAATGATAGAGAGGAAATCCGAAATCATAAACATTTCAACTAGAGTATGCAATAAGGAACCCCATTTTTAGCAATTTGAAGTTGTTGTTTATTTATTTATTTATTTTTCTAGGAGTTGCAATCTTAAGTTGTTTTTCTTCTATCAAAAATCTACAAGTAAGGCAATGAGGTAACACTACAACCAGTGGTGGAGCCAGGAATTTTGAGTTGGGGGGCCGAACTATATATTCTTTCAAGATAAACTCAAATAAAAAATAGACACTTCCCAATAAAATCCACATAATACATATATATATATATACACACACACACACACACATGTGTGTGTGTGTGTGTGTGTGTGTGTGAAAATATAAAATATATAAATTGTTTGCAAAACTTTATCCATGTTTGACAAATCAATATCATAATGTTATAATTGAAGTATTATATGAGCTTTTTTATTTCTTGATAAAATCTTGAGAATAGGAAATTTCAACCAAATTGCATATATTATCAATGTTGAATGATTTGAACGTATTAATTGAAATTGAAATTGAGCTAAAAATTAGGGTTCCACACTTCCACTATTTACTCACAAAACTTACTACCTAACTATTTTATTCTATTGCAATTGTATATCAACTCTAAACTCTCTTTTTTTAAGGAAAAATTACTAAATTATTTGATCTATGCTTTCTTTTGGGGGGCCAACTCTTATTTTTTTTCATATAACCTTTGAATATTTATAAAATATACTTAAATTGTAAAAAAAATTAAAAATTTTGGAGGGGCCGAGGCCCCCCCAAGGATACATGTGGCTTCGCCACTGACTACAATGGTGCAACCAAGAAGGATGACTTTAGTTAGAGATGACGGGAGGTCATTGAATAATATTTTTTTCGACAAATGGAAGGAAAATTCCAATATAGTGAAGTTTCGCGGTAGTGAGGTGATAGGCTTCCACTTCATTTTATTATTATTATTATTATTATTATTTTTTTAAAAAAAATTATTTAGGTTTGTTAGATAAGGATGAAAAGGAAACTAATGGAAAATTGACGATAGAAAATAGTGGGATGAGTACCATTTTTTTTTTGAGAAATAATTATAACATGCTGCTAATCCCGCAGCTCGAACTCTTTCCCCCTTAGACCCCCAAGCACTTTGTGCATGAGGAGGTGCCAATTCAGCTACAAGGCCTTTGGCGAGTACCATTTTCTTAGTTTGGTAAAGAAGAAACTCTTATCCGAAAGTAAGAGTTATGATTTTTCTTCCTTGGCTCAAGTTTTTTCCCCCTCTATCTAAAAGAAGAGAAAACAAGGGAGAAAAGTTCCCTAACGAAAAGAAGACAAATTTATGATTTTTTCCCATGTTTTTCTAATCTATTTATAACAACAGATCAATAAAAAAAAAAAAAAAACTATTTATAATAAGGTGCAATTTGTACTAATTTACTCAAGTTATTTTTTTCTTATTTAAAATAGATGGATAGATAATAAATTTAATATACGTTCACTAGTTTTATAGTCATAATAATAATCTTTATTAACTTATCTAATTACATTTTTTTTCCTTATATGCGCAAAACTTAGGTATGTATTTTTATTTTTTAAAACAAAAAGATATATATATTGTAAGGACTTAAGGATCAAACAGCCCAAGCCCCCTTAGAATAGTGAGGTTGGAACAGTTCAACTAGGCCCAAATCAATATATATTTGTAAGAGAGTGGATTAAACAAAAAGGTGGGGTCAGCCCGAAGATAAAAACAGGGAAAAAAGACTAAGGATCACAGATTGAGTAAATGGCTTATTACAAGTTCGCCTGAGGAGGCCAATGATACTCAGAATAATACACTATTCATGCTCTTCTCTCAATATTCTTGTTCTAATGCCTCTCCCTCTTTTATCTGGAAGTTCCCTTTCCTTATATACTTCTTAGCACTTCAAATCTTGACCCCTCATCTCCACCTACCCAAATTCTCATCTTGACACCTACCCCCTTAAGCTTCTGATGAATATGGTAGAAAGAACTGCTTAGCTGTAAAATCCACTGTTCAGGTCAGTTCCTCATCAATGCAGCTAATAAAGCTGTTGCTAACCATTTAATGCGGAGGCAGTAAACTACTTCTCACTGGAAACTTCCCCTACCCCCCATGATTCTCTTTCCACACCTTGTCCTTCCCCATCGGAGCTCCCAAAAGTCTTTTGTCTCTTCTCCTCCTCTCCTCGGGTGGATTCCCTCTTCGGGCTTATGATGCATCAATAATCATATTAACATCTCAACGATCCCTTCCTCGGTCCTTGCCCCCCCCCCCCCCCCCCCCCACCACACATATATATATATATATATATATATATATTAAGTTATATAATTTCTTATTAAAAAAAAGTTATATAATTAAATTCAAAATATAGCAATGTGTTTAAATTTAATTGGAAATTAAATCTGTTATATTGCACCTGAAATACTTTACCTAAGTTTTACCATAATAGTAAATTTATAAGACAATTTTGTTTCAGCCTTTTATCCTTCCTTCGAAGTCCTAACCAAACAAAGGAGGGTCATATTTATTTTTTTATCATTTCACTTTTCTATCATCCTACCAAATTTAAAACACACACATAAAAAAATTATGATTATGATTATGATTATTTTAACTTTCTCATATTCTTATAGTGTAACCTTACCGAAGGAGTAAGGATTATTGTTTGGTTTGATGAAAAATATTTTTCGATTGTAAAATATTTTCAAGTGAAAATATTTAATTTCTAGATATGAAATTATTTTTAAGTGTTTGGTTGTATTCTTGAAAATATTCTGAAAAAATATTTTCTAATATTTGGTTGTGGTCTTGAAAATGCTATGGAAAACATATTTTCTACTATTTTCTCATCTCCCAAGCACGTATATATATATATATATATATATATATATATATATATATATATATATATATTTTAAAAAGAAAAGTTTAGATAAAAAATAGTAATTAGGGATTGGTGGTTGATGGCCACTAGCCACCGACGGCAATGTTTATTGGCTACCGGAGATGGGGGACTTTAGTGGGGGTGATGGTTGGGGGAGGGGGAGTGGGAGGAGTGAAGGTTCAGTTGATAACTTTTTGGTGAAACAAAAAAATTGGTTTACGGAAAATGAAAACATAAGCCAATTTTCATCATAAGAACCTTTATTTTACTATCTATTGGAAAACAATTTCCGATTTAACAACATTTTTCGTTGCCCTAAATACCTATAAATGTGAAAAATGCTTTTCCTGAAATCATTTCTATCAACCAAACACAACCTAAGCTTAGAAAGAAGCCAGCGGCCTTACCTCCTAATGAAAAGTTATGAGTACCCAAGGGAATAATAAACAAAGGGTCTGTTTGGGATCCATTTATTTTATTGAAACTGAAAACTTTTTTGCTGAAAGTACTGTAGATAAAGGTAAAAGTTAGCTGAAATAGTACAGTGAGACCCATGAATAGTATCAAAAAGTGCAGTGGAACCTATAAATAGTAACCAAGGGAATAATAAACAAAACAACATAAAATAAGAATCACTCGTGACTCGTATGACACTGACTTCCCCAAAAAAATAAAGTTATCTTTTTTTACACACTAAATATTGGGGTAGGCCATATACATGCAACTTGACACTGACTTAGCATTCTCTGAAAACCCCTAAGATGCTGACTAAAAGAGCTGCAAAATGTAAATTGAGCAGTGAAGATCAGAATAGAATTTGAAGATAGAAAACTTAGTATTGAAGTGTTTTTGATACTTCAAACCAATGCATACTTTTAGGGATGTTAATGCATAGTCCCGGACTATGCTCCCATTCTCTCATACAGAGGTGGGTCCCACCTATTATGGAGTCCACCCCTCTGTGAGAGGTAGGGAGCATAATCCTAGACTATGCAATAATTTTCTTTGTCAAAGAAAAAGTACATAGTTTTTAATTCAGTTCACATTGCACCTTTGAAAGTTTTTTAAGAATTTTTTTTAGGGTGGTCACAAAAAATAAAAATAAAATAAAATAAATTATACAAAATCTAATAAAGAAATAATTTGGATGTATGTCACAAAAAAAAGTGCAAATACATGAAGTATTACAATTTCTTTCTATTAACAAAAAGAATGTTGAGGTAGTATTACTCTTATTTTTGTTGTGAAATGCATTTTTGTTGTTGATGTAGCATTACTCTTATTTATGTTGGACAAATTTTTAATATTGTTATTTAATTATTAAATTTTTATTGGATTTTTAAAGAGGTTAAGGATTATATTTGGGGGCAGAATTATTTATGAAGTAATGCTATGTTCATAACATTTTCATAATAAATCTTATGCGACTAACTGTTATATATTGATGGGTAAAAAAGTGATGTTAGTATTAGACTCAAATTAGAATTAATAACAGCTTACCATAATATTATTCCTCAAGTTAGAAACTGCAATTTGTAGTGAAATTATTGTGAAAATATTGTAAATGCAGCATTACTTTTATTTTTATTGAACCAAAATTCTTGTGATTCTCCAGTCAAAGTGATATTATTATTAGGATGGTCAAAATAGGTTACTTTAGTATATAATTTTTTAAAGAACAAAGTTTCTCTCCAAACTAGTTTGGAGAAAAACTCTTCAAACTTCTCATATATCTCTTTTTTTGGTGTGAATTTTGAAAACTAACCATTGAACTTCATGTTCCTTAGGTTCTTAACATGCATATCAAATTTCATTCAAATCGGATATTATTTATTATTCGATCAATAAACTTATTGTTTATATAATTTTAGATCATAAAAATTTGAAATTTTAACATTTTTTCAATGACATAGCAATTGATCTTTGATCTTCTTGAAATTTTATAAGCATGAAGGATATAATAAGAACATGCTATTCAACGGTTAGATTTTCAAAATTCACACTCAATATAAAGATATAGAAGGAGTTTGTATGGTTTCTCTTTAAACTAGTTTGGTGAGAAATTTTATTCTTTTTTTAATTTCAAGTATATATAAATTTTTTGGCGTGGTCCTGTAACCACCTATACTATATATGGAGCCGCCATATGAGTCTATGATAGCTGTTATGTGTTCCATTTCTTACATCTTGCATGTGCTACATGGAAAAGTGCTTCACCATAATTATGGAGTCACGGCGTCTTCTTGTGTCACTCCATTACATCTGGTGCCAGAGGTGGTACTATGTCTAGCTCTAGCCTGCAATATTCCCGATATCACATGGGTATCGGTCGGATTGTGATCATGTGCAATATCTAAGATATCACATTTGATGTAATAGCAATGAACGGTTGAGACTAAAAGTTACAAAAAATAATTTTTTAATCTCAACCATTGAATAAGAAAATATTAAAAAGAAGTAAAAAGTTAAAGTTAAAAAAATTAAAAATGTAAAAAAATTTGTGAAGGAGAACAAAACAAAGTAGGGTTTCTTTCACATCAAAACAAAGTAGGATTTCTTTCATCATTGACTAAAGTTGACCTTCATTATTTCTTTTGCATGTTAAGGAGCACAAAACAACATAAAATGATGAGAGTCACAAGATAGAGTATTGGTGAGTTGAAAGACTTTGGAAAAGGAAATTGTAAGTGATGTGCGGTGAAACAATTTAGGAGGCATTTTGGTTTCTAAATATTTAGAATTTTGTATCGAGTTTTTGGTATATTTTAGTGATTTAAACACGGTCAATTTTTAACCCAAAAAAAAAAAAACATGATCAATTATATATGATGACATATTAAGAATAAAGAGAATATGAATCCAATGCTGAAAATTTTAAAATAGTAATCTAATTAAAAATTTATTGAGTGAATCGTAAAGAGGTACACTAAAGTGTAACTTGATCCTAAATCATTGTAAATATTATTTAATCTAGTATAAAAGTATTTACTAATATTTAAAACTAAAATAAATAGAATTTTAGAAGTTTAGTTTTTTTGGTTTATCTAACCCATTATAGTAAGATTATTAACGGGGCAAATGGGATGAGTTTTTATTTTTCAATTATAAATAGTATGAGTTTAGGGTGAAATTCTTAAAATTCAAAGGATTTGGTATGTAAAAACTTAAAGGATTAGGTTTTGTAGGTGGGGTTGCTTGGGAAGATAGGAATCATTTATGTTTTTATTTTTACTATACTTACATTCAATGTACCTTGTTTTAGTCTCACTTAATCGAAAGCCTTTAGATTCTAGAGTTTTTTTGTCAAATTTCTAACTTGTTATTAACTCTACTTCTAGCTTCGTACACCAAATCTATATCATTTGTAAAAGGCATATACTAAGGGACTTCCTTTTAGATCAATTTAGTGAGCTCGTCCATCATTAGTGCAAAGAGATATTGACATAATGTTGATCCTTGATGAAAAACCATAGTGATAGGAAACTCACATGTGATTCCTCTTGTTCTCACACTAATTACAGCTCTATCATACATATCCTTAATCAACTTAATATTACTTTAGAGAAATTTCTTTCTTTTCCAAAACACACCACATAACTTCTCTAGAGGCCTTATTGTATGCTTTCTCTAGCTCAATGAAATCATTTGAAGATCTTTACAAGTGTTTCTATATCAGATGTTTAATTAGGAAAATATAGCTTCCATAGTAGATCGTCCGGGCATAAAACTAGATTGAGTTTTTGATATTGTTATCTTTATTTCTTAACCTATGTTCAATCACTCTTTTCCAAAGTTTCATAGTGTGGCTCATAAGATTAATTTCACAGTAATTTGTATAGTTTTAAATATTCTAACTGTTAAATTAAAAAATAAAATAGATTTTAGACTGTCATTCGATTCTAGATACGTGATAGTGCACCAACCAATTAACTTTATTTTTCAAGAAGATAACTGGCACCCACTATATCTGATTGTCCATTTCAATGGTGCTCCATTAGTCTAATTATTTCCACACCTATAATTCTGACTCCCCCACCCCGAAGAAGAAAGTATGGAAAAAAGAAAAAAACAAAGAAGGTGGCAAAATGTTATGGTCTTAAATGGATCGGTGATAATAACAAATACACTATACCATGTGCCCTTGGCCCCTTGTATGCGTCTCATAGTGCTTGACCGGACCGCTAAAAATGTCAAAAGAATTAGGCCCATAGAATAGAAATAAATAATAATAATTTAGGGGCCCCAAGAAATTTTTTTTAAAAAAAAAATCCCTTTACAGCCTTTTCACTTTCACTTTTTCCTCCTCAAAAAAATAAAAAAAAATCTATCACTTTTTCCTTTATCAGTCGCCGCGGTAAGTCTTTGGGTTGAACGAAATTGAGAAAGTTACTTGGTGAGTAATACATACACAATTCAAAATTACAATAACTTCGAGATATTTCTAAATTTTTTTTTTTGCTGAATTTTTTTTTTTTTTTTTGCTGAAATCGAGATATTTCTAAATTAACATTTCATATCATTTAAATTAAAGATTGTGGTGGTGCTCATATGTGAATTGACATATTAATACATGAAATGCCGTGAATTTTTGTTATTTTTTCCACTTTTCACATTAAACTAGGGGTGTGGTGCATTATATATATCATTCGATAATTGAAGTGGGAGAATTTGAATAATAATTCCTGAATGCCTCATTTGTGTTAGTTGAGGTGGAGGAATTTGAATAAAAATTCCCGAATGCCTTATTTGTGCATTCAAGAATCATTATTCAAATTAAATATTTCAAATTTAAAATTATATAATATATCACATCATCTAAGAATAGTTATTCTTTTTAAATAAAAACTAACTATTACTTACCAAAAGGACTATAATAACTATACATTTATAAGGCTGTTGGAAAAATTACCAATTTCTCTGTTTGTTTTGACCTGAATTTTTTATTTATAAAATGAATCATTTAAAAGAAAAATATTCTTTAGAAAGTTATCTCATTTTTCTATATTGAATTTGATAGTGACCTTAAAAATGAGATAGAGTTTTCAACAATTTCCATATTGCCTCAACTCTTAACTTTTTTTATTTAAAGTAGCATGAGATAGAGTAATTTTTCAGAAAAATAGTCATATTTTTAATAGGATTTTTAATTGACAAAGATAGTTATCCTTTTACTTAATTTTTTTACTATAAACAAATATTGAAAAATGCAAAAAACTATCTTTACAAAAGATTTTGAATGTAAACATACTGATTTAGTGCAACAAAGAAAATTCTTTCAAGAGCTTCATTTATTCTCTCTTGTTAATAAATAGTGAACTCTACAATTTTCTTGCCTTCCTTCGTGACAGATATGAGTTCTCTTAGTGTTTTTTTCCTGTTTCTACCACAACCAACACCGCACTAATTTTGAAGTGACCCCAGTTCTTGATTGACAAGTTTTATTAGTTACTTAAAATTGTTTTAATTCTCCTGTTTTTTTTCCTAGCACCGCACTAATGAAGAGATGGCACTAGCATGCTAGATAGCATGTTCTTATTGTTTACAATTTTAGTTTGATATTTATAAGATGAGTAACTGTATTTAATGTTAGTTTTTCTTTTTAACTGTTTATATCCATTGTACTAGTGGGTAGAAAGTACAAATTAATTCATAAAATAATCAAATAAACAACGAAAATCAAATTCAAGAGGAAAAAAGAGGCAGAGGAAAGAAAAGGAGAAGGCTTTACTAATAAGTAATGGAAAAATCCAAAACTACAAAATTTTTCACAACTTCTTGCTACAATTATGACACGGTAAAGTGTGATTGGTGAAGAAAAAAGAGAAAATTTAGTACTGCATCTTATCTTACAACTTCTTTGCCACAACTATGAGTGGTGGAGAAAAAAAAAACAGGTCCATAAGTAAGTGATAGACAACTACTCACAATTTGTCACATTAAAGTTGTGGCAAAAAGTTGTGAAATAGTATGTGGTTCTAAAATTACTCGAAAAAAATATAGTGGATCTATGTGAAAGTAATTGTTAACTATTCACAATTTGTCATTTATAATTGTAGCAAAAAAGTTGTGAAATAATTTGTGATCCTAGAACTACTCATAAGTAATTTGGATAAATAGTTTAGAGAGTTTATCGGTTTTTCCATTTATAGATAATAGAATGCTAATATAATATTTTTAAAATGGTACTTTAGAAGACTAAAATATGATGCCGTTCCATCTCTCCATGATTCCATTTCTTTGTTAGGACCAAAGTGATGAATTGGAATAGGTACCTAATTCCAATTTACTCTTACATTACTTATTTCTATTACACTATAATCATCATTATAGTGTACCAAACGTGTTCTTACTAACATTCTAAATAGAGTAATATTATAAGCACAAACTATTTTATAACATTTTTACAAACTATTGATGTGACAGATTCTTACTGGTTCTCATATGGTGGATTCACCATTAACATTATATTTTTACTTACCAATAATCACTCATCACATCAACAATTTGTAAAAAAGGGTTTTAGCATTTTCCTTTTAAAAAACATAATACATGATTAGGTCCAAGATAAGTGAACTTAATGCATGACAAACATAATAACTCTTATTTGAGTGTGCCAAGGCAATGGGGTAGTTAGGATTTGACTTTAGGGGGGACAATTTATAACCAACATACTTGTCTTCATAAAGTTGTGGTCATATATAGACACACACATTATGCACTCGCATAATACTCAAGACCAATCTAAATAATAAAATGGCATTGATAGAAATACCAAATGAGTGTTTTTTATATAAAAAAAGTAGTATTTTAATGTTATAAAACCTATAGAATATGACATCCGTTATATTTTATTTATTTATTAAGGTTTTTTATATAAGTAAATCGCGTTGTAATTTATTTTTTTCATTATCAAATTTCATTTATTATTATTATTTGATTAGTTTTAGTAATTAGATAAACTTTAAGTACAACTTATGTTAATTTTTAAAACTTATAAAATGATTTAAGTTTTCACAATTTTAAGCCGTAACTATTTGTACATCTAAAACTTTAGAGTTCAACAAAATCAAGATCAAATTATGAAATATAACTTTATAATTATTTTAAATTTTATTGCTTATAAATTCATTTTATGAATGATAATAAATTATTTTATAAAGAGTTTGAGCTCTTAACCCTTTTAAAGGTAACTTCTTTTTATTTGTATTTATTTCTTTATCTTCGAATTATAAACTTTTGCTTCGTTATTTTTTTTAACCCTCCTTTTTCTTTGGTAACTTTTTGACATTAAGAAACACCGGTAATATAGGAATTTTTTTTCTTCATACGTTTCAATTCAGTTTGACATTTAAAAAAGGTTTAAAGAAAACATATATTAAAAAATGAAATAGAGAAAAGAAAACAAACAAATTTGTCCAAGTAGGTTTTTTTCTCATCGACACCTTTGTCAATGGCCAATACATATGACCTTGTGTGAATTGAACAGTCGGTTGATGGAAATATTTGTTGCTTTTTCGGTGCTATCTATCTTCTTGACAAAAATAAGAAAAGAATGGCATCGTGGGGTGGGCTGGTGGGGGAAAAGGAGTACAAATATTTGAATTTCACATTGTAGAAATATGACAAAGACTTTGATGTGATTAAGTACTTGCTTGGAAATTTTGTTGGCTATGGCCCTAGTATAATTATGTGATTTTGGTCTAATTGCTCCACATAGCGAGCATGCATGTTACAAAAGCTTTCAAAGATTCAACCTCACGTTACGTAAGCACAATTATAGAAGAAATATATAATTTTTATATATACTCTCTTTTAATTTGGCTGAAAGATTTGTTTCTCTCTACGCTTCTCTTTTGCCTGGTACGAAATCACAGTCTCTTGCCTTTTGTTATCATCTAATTATATTTAAGGAATCAAGGTATTGTAGAAAGCTCCGTTTTGTTTGAATCAATATCTTAAGCCCCCAATGATGGAGGAAATAAAGCAAATCAAAGCAACCACTTCAAATTAAGGACCGTAAAATATCATTACACAAATTGAAAGAAAATAAAATTTTACCCTTCAAACTGCTTTCATATGCCTAGTACATATTACTTGTACAACAACCCCTCACGTATCCAATTACCATGAATGCATACTCAACATCTAACCATGCGTAACACCAAGTAAAGTAAACCCTAGCTTAAAGGGACATTTGGAGAAGAGATTTGTTCAAGTAAAGTAAACCAAAAATCTCTTTATTCTTTCTAAAATCCCTACCGACTAGGAAAGAGATTTGTTAATTGATTTTGCAATCTAAGATTCTAAATCCTCTCTCCAAAAGTGGTTGACTTATATTTTCCATGCTATGGATGGAAGATATGCTAATGAAACAATGAGTTGTTTAACGTTTAGGGACCCACGAAAAATGATCTTACAACTTACTATTCATAAAGCAATTCACTTTGAGGAGATCGAATCGATCAAATTGATCTAGTCAATCTCAACCCTGGGAGATTATCTCTTTGCTTATAAGCAAGGCATTCAACCCTGGAAAAATTTCCTTTAATTATGCGAATTTGTGGGTCTCTCTTGTCTGAATCATAATATTGTTGTGCATACCAAACATCTCGGAATCAGTGTAGTAGTTAGTACAATGATTGGTTTTTTTTTTTTTTTTTTTAAAACCCTGAACATTTACATTTTCTTCCTTGAACATGCCTCTTAGAGTTTCATGACTTGGACATGGTGTTGTGCTAAAGTGATTTTGTTGTTGAGTTTGGGTTCGTTTGCAAGAAAAGTTGACCTGATCAACATGCTGAAATGAAAATTGTAAGATCATATTTATTTAGGTTTTTTATTCATGAGAGTTTAAATTGACGTTAATATATATGCACGCAATTTTTTGTAGTTCATGAATACTTAATTCTATGATGTTTCATATGTGTCTTTGTATGCTTCGTAATAGCCAATAGTCTTCATAAGTGCTACGTATATGTGGGTTTAGAGCATCTCATCCAGAATTTTTTTTGCCCTAGAATTAGGGTTCTTGTAATTAGTTCTAGAATTTCTATGTGTATAAAAGTTTTGAATCTTGTTTCTTTCTGGCCGGAACAGTTGGAATTTTCTGTCCCGGTGCTTTGTAACGTCCCAAATGTTGACCTGTACCGAACTCTCATTCCAGACGAAATAGACATTCCAGACTGAAACTGTGGCCACTGGCCCACTATAGCAGTGGATCCATGGGAATATGAAAATGATGAAGAAGAAGTGAGATAAATGATTCACATGCAGATGAGGTGAAGAAAAAAAAAAACGATGAAGAAGATATGAAGAAGTTGAAACACAATAAGTTCAAAGCACTGGCAGCATGGTGGAAAAATAAGAAGAAAAAGAAGACGAGATAAGGCCCTGTTTGGTTAAGAGAAAAAATAGTGTTTTCAGTATTCACTTTCAGTTTTTTTTTGGAGGATTCACCACCAAAAAATGGGTGTTTTTATACTCAATATTCATTTTCAGTTTTCAAAAAAAGTGAATTTGAATACAGAAAATGAATACAATTTTTAAGTATTTTTGTTTTCTTTGAATATAAATACATTGACATATTTGTAAATATTGTAGAAACAAAAGGTTAACTTTTTTTGAGTGATGTGATGTCTGTGAGTGAGAAAAGTTACTTTTTTATAAGAGAAGTGCTACGTCTATAACATTTTCACAACAAATCATAGGTGGTAGTTGTTATTGGTTCAAATTTGAATCTAACACTAAGATTATTTTTTTGCCCTAACAATAACAACCAATAACAACCTGCCACTTAGGATTTGTTGTAAAATGTTGTGAAAATGTTGTGAATATATCATTTTTCTTTTTATTAAATAAAAAATAATGACCAAAATTAGTATTCAAAAAAACTTATCAAACACTACTAATTGTGAAAATAAGTGATTTTTTGTATATTTAAATTCAGGATTTGAATATAAAATAAAAAAAAATGAAAAGTGAAAACATCACTTTTTTTTAACCAAACAAGGCCTAAATGATTCACATCCACACGAGTCATGGTGAGTAGGAAAGAGAGTAAAGTAGAAGATTTGATTATGTGATATGACTTATGCGAAAGGAAAATAAAAAAAGATGTAGAATATTTTATGGTCTCAGAACAAATCATAAATAAAGGGATGGTAGGTAGGTGAGATCAGAAATCACGCGGTGGGACGTGGGAATCAAAGGTGATAAGTTGAAAGGAAGTTTCTTGGAAGTTTCCTAGTTTGCAGATACCACTTTACACGTACCATTTTCTGTGTGTTTATTTATAGAAAAAGTGAAAAACCATAATTGAGTTTGGTGCAAAGGAAGTTTCCTAGTTGCTCAATTATTCTCGTAGATTTAAAAAAAAAATAAAAATTGATCAATAAATTTACTAATTTATTAGTTTTATTTATTTATTTATTTAATTTTTTTTTGACGAAAAGCACATTTTAGTTCCTATATTTTCAGGCGATTCCCATTTTAGTCCATAAATTTTATCTTTATCGTTTTTAGTTCTTATCCTGAAAAACGCTTTTTATTTTGGTCCCTGCCGTTACTGATGTAACGGAAATTGCACAGCTGACAAACGGCATGCACTGTTGGCCTGACGTGGCTATTAAAATAATAATAAAAAATGCCTCAGCATTTAAATTAAAAAAATTAATTTATTAATTTTAACTAAATAAAAAAAATTAAAAAACAGAATTTAAAACTAAAAATTATATGAATTAAGATCTAAGTATGTCTTGAACAAGAACAACAAGAATACAAACTCAAATCCAAGAACACAAACCCAGAAATTTAAAAAAAAAAAAAAAAAAACCCATCAAAGCATTAGTTCAAACCTACTTCGATCTCTGCCGATCCAAACCCACGCACATATCACAGCACACACCCAGTTTCGATCACGCCCAGATCAACCTAGAAACCCACTGAGAAACCCACCGATCCAAACCCACGCACACATCACAGCACACACCCAGCTCCGGTCACGTTCAGATCAACCCAGAAATCCACCACCCAACAAATACCAAATCAAAACAATCACTTACCCAAACCACAACTTACTGATTTGTTTTCCGTTTCACTCAATGGAGATATCTCACAAATCCACACTGATATAAGCTCCATGCCGATTTGAGAGTGAGGACCGTTTGGTTCTCCACAAAAAAAAAATAAAAAATAAAAAATAAAAAAATCTAAGCTCCGATTTGAGAATGAGGAAGGATAGAGAGACTGAGATCTACGAATTCGACGATCCAAACCCAGAAATTGATGCGTTAGCTATGGGTTCAAAAGGGTTTTTCAGTTTGGGTTTTTCTTTTACGCTAATGATTGTTTTTTCAATAGTGTTAGGGGAGATGGTTTTTGGGGACTAACGTTTTTGAGAGATGAGTTTTCGGGGAAGGAGAGTTTTTTTATTATTCGGTTCTAGTTTTAGTTAATAGAAGAAGTGTCAGGTGGATAAATAGTGAAAAATACCTTCTTCTTTTTTTTGTTTGTTTTTTTAATTTCTGGGTTTGTGTTCTTGGATTTGAGTTTGTGTTCTTGTTGTTCTTGTTCAAGACACACTTAGATCTCAATTCATATGATTTTTAGTTTTTAATTCTGTTTTTAATTTTTTTTATTTAGTTAAAATTAATAAATTAATTTTTTTAATTTAAATGCTGACGTGGCATTTTTTATTATTATTTTGATGGCCACGTCAGGCCAACAGTGCATGCCGTTTGCCAGCTATGCAATTTCCGTTTCTGATGTAATGGCAGGGACCAAAATAAAAAGCGTTTTTCAGGATAGGGACTAAAAACGGTAAAAATAAAATTTAGGGACTAAAATGGGAATCGCCTGAAAATGTAAGGACTAAAATGTGCTTTTCGCCTTTTTTTTTTTAACTGAGTATATAGAAAAACTCATTAATTTGTGTGTGTGATGGTAATTCTAAAAGTACTTCATGGCCCCCTCAAATTTAAAAAAAATTCTTCCATATTATAGATGTACAAGTATTAAACACTTGAAATATTTAGCTACAAAAATAGAAGTTAGTTCTCCTAAATGTTTGAATTAGTTCAATGATGCTCTTAAAAACTAATAGAATTTATCAATCAGTCTAGTAGTTATAAAAACAATGTAATTTTTATTTTCTCAAATTCATTTTTTGTACATGTCTAATATAAAATTAGATAGCTTTTGCATACTTCTTGAAGTTTAAAAGATGATAAAATCCCTTAAAATTATCTTGCGAATATACATATGTAAAAGTTGTTAATTTTATATACAATATATTTATAAATTATGACCTACTCCAGTATTAAAATATTAATATTTATATATGTGTATGTGCGTTTACGTGTAGATGTAATGGTTTATGTTGACTCATGATATTAGTACTGAAATTTGGCCTTTCCAAACAAAAAAATCATAGTTTCGCACCTGCATATAATACTGAAATATTCTATTTTCCAATAATTAATTCAAAACTTTCATGTATGTCCACGTTACTGATTTATTTCTTTGTCAAGTGTGCATATGTAGCTCTTTCTCAAAAAAAAAAAAAGTGTGCATATGTTGCTTTAATTATAAGTATGTCCACGTTGGTTTTGCACGCGTACCTAGATAATTAAGCAAACCCTTTTAGTTTTCTATTTGGATTTTTAGATTTTTTTTTTTAAATTTTTTATTTTTAGTGTGCATGTTTATTTTTCCCGTGGCTATGATCCTTGATGGGATATTTGTATGCTTGTAATTTGTAAATATATTTGTCTAAGTTTAGTACTAACTAGTCGCTAACCCGTGCTATGCACGGAAAAGTTTTATATAAAAAAATTTCAAACTTAGAATTCAATCAACATACCTCATATTCAAATTGGTCCTTTTAATTTAATCATAATATGCAAAAGAGGTTTGTTGAAAAGTTGGTTTACTGTATGGCTTTGGGACACCCATTGAACAAAAGTTTCAAAGAATTCAAGTCCTATCCAAGAAAATAGGATTTTTATGAATCCTTATATCTACATAAAATCATAATCCAATTTATCCAAACCTACCGTATCTGAAATTTCAATTAAAAATTTTCTCAAATTTGAATCACATACACAAACCAAAATTCAATTAACACACAATTCAAAAGAAACCAATACCGAAAAACCCATTCCAGTCTTTATTTGCCTTCACTGCTTCTTTTATAAGTGGGTTTGTAGATCTCATTGATTGTGTCATTCTTTTCATTTTTCATCATCATTCAACCTTAATCAAAACCAATAATCGAAATATCTAAATCAAAGAAAATCAACCCAATAACCCAAATATATAAATCAAAGACAAAATGCTATAATCACATGAACATATATCATACCAAGACCTCAAAATGATTTATATACACAGATAATAGCATATTATGAATATATCATATGATAACTTTTATACAATTAGAATTTGTCATAATCAATTGTGAACTTGAACTATTACAACTCTTTCTAGGTTAAAGTAGAATCAAATTGTAACTTATGCATGTTATTTGAAAAGCAAAAACAATTACTTGTACATGGTGAATCATATGACAAACTTTGTTGGTGGCAGAAGAAAATGGCTAATATGCATTTTCTGGTTTAAGTCTTAGACCAGTTCATTACTTCAATTCCATGTAAATATTTTAGTTTTAATCTAGTCTTAGGCTACCAATTCTAAAGCTAATTATCAACAAAGCTCCTAATTTTATCTTTGCTTTTAACCCCATATTCCTCTATGAGTTGGACCAACACCTTGACCAAATTTTGAAGTCTGCATCTTTGGCTAAAATTAATCTCCCATTTGATCGGGGGAGCATAAGAAAATACCAGTACAAATTGTGAGTGCCTCCAAGTGTAGAAAAAGATTATTGAGATACTGGCTCTTAGTAGGACCTAGTGATTCCTAACTCTCCCCATTTGGCTGCCATCAGCCAGCTCTTTACATTGTTGTCATGCAAAATGAATCTTCATTTGCTTCAATGGGCATTAAAGTAATAACTTCATCAGTCCCAATAAAACCCCCCAATTTGCTACCATGAAAAGTGAGAATTACCTTCTAAATGTGCTTTCAAACTTAAATCCCATTTACACTAATTTTTCCGGTTCAAAAATACTTGCCATGCTTGGGTTTAAGTAACATCCACCGTGCTTGGTTTGTCAATTGTCAATAGCATTTTTGTTTTTGTCACATGGGTGGTGTTTCAATGTGTTAGTGATTCCTTTGACAACTAAAACCAAGAGACACAAACCATGAAGTTGACTTAAACTAATGTAAGAGTATAACTATCAAATGATCAAAAAAGAAAAATGCAAAAGTGAGTGAGACATTTTGTCAAACACATGGTGTACATGTTCTAACTGGGAATGAAAGGACATTTTAACAACATGAATCCACCCAAAAAATACAGAAAAATGCAAAAGTAAATGAGACATTTTGTCAAACACATAGTGTTCATATTCTAAATGGGAATAAGAGGACAATTTAACAACATGAATCCACCCAAAAAAACACAGAACTGTCAAAGGAAGTTTCAACTTTCAATTCTATGTAAATATTCTCATGAGAATAATCTAATCTCACATCAATGTTATAAAAATCAAGCCACATACACATTGTTCTAATCATGTAGAATTTGATGGTCTCCTCCATGTGCTTTTTTTTTGAAGTGTTAGAAATGCACGGCAATATCACAGAGAACCAAGAAAAATTCTCCTCATATGTTGCGTCAGAGATGTGAAAAAATTCTCTTTATTTTTATACCCAAAAAGCAAAATAAAGATGGTTAAACCCAAACCTAACATTTGCAAATCAAATGGCAGAGAACCCAAGTCTGATGAGTTTGATTTATGGATTCAACAACACATCAAACCATAACAAAACCAATTACAACAAAACTTAAATCTCACCATAAAACCATAACAAAACCAACCCCAAAAAAAAAAAAAAAAAAAAAAAAACCGAAAACTAAACATGCATAAAAGAATGAACAAAACATATTCATTATAGAGTAAACAAAAAATCAAAATTAAATTGCTGAAAAACCATAATAGAATAAAAGGGCCTAAAACAAAATTGGAATAGAAAATTAGTAATTTCGTAAGCAATCTTTTTTGTAATTTTCATAATCTATAAAATAACTTGACTTGACTATGAAAAGAGAGAAACAAAATCATATGAAACCAACATGTTCTCCAAAACCAAATAGGATTACAAAAACGTACCAAGCTTTAGAGGCCAAGACATGAGCCAGTAGAGGTGAACAGAGAGAGCAAGACTGAGAGAAGAGGTAAAGGGTTTGAGCCAAAGAGAAAGGGATGAGGTGAAGCGTGAAGAGAGAAGAGTAAACCTGTGTCTAAGGTGTTCAGTTCTGGCTGAATTTGTGTTTGTGTCTATCGGGTTTTGTTTATTTTTAAAGATAAGTATTGGTTTTTTTTTATTAAAGATACATATTGGGTTTTTGGAGAGAAAAATAGTATTTTTAATTTTATTTTTTAAATATTGTGCTAATGTGGAAAATTGTGTGAGGTTCAGAGGTTTCGGTTTTATATATATAGATTAGCATAATCCTCCTTTGAACATGGATCATGAACACTACTACAATTGGTTGCCTGAAACTTCCCTTTTTGTGCCCTAAACTTTAAACCTAGATTATTATTTATTGAAATAAAAATTCTAATGTTTAAAAGCTTAAAAGTTTCACTAAAGGAAGAAGTATCTCATATCACTTGAATAAAACTAAAACTATATTATAAATACCACATAAGTGTTCAATGTAAATTCTTTTTTTATATAAATTTTATAAATCTTTCGCATACTTAATAACATAGGACTTATTCAATCCAATTTTATATGAAAGAAATCCATGTATAAATAAAATTTATGATTTAAAACATAGAAAAAATATTGTATTAAGAATTTTTCTAAAATTTGTGTTTAGTTATCTCTTAAAAAATAAAAAATAAAAATTTTGCTCACTTTTTCAAGCAAAAGCATAAATAACTATATACAAGTGTATGTGTGTGTATATTCATTTTGTGATGTGGGTTCATACAATATCACTTTAGTCATAACAATGGACCCCTAAAGGAAGATTTCTATCTCTGTCCCTAAGTGTATTTTAAGCCGGCCATATGTAAGATGAGCTCACACTAGACTTCTTCTATTCCATCATGAGATTTTGAACGCTCGCAGCTATTAGTGAGGACTAAGCCCGTTCAAGTACACGAGCAACCTTGATTGATCTTCTTGGCTTCTGTGTTGAATGCAAATTAAACAAACCTTGACCTGGTGAATTACAATGAACTAAGATCATTCTTGTCACATATGCAATACTTTCACCTTGCATTTTTGGAAAACGATCATAAGCTTGAGTTGTCTATCATAGGCCAAGAATCACAATATGTCCAATTTAAGGATTACATGTGTTTAGATGTGTGTCGAGTCTGTCGACTGTTCTATGTCGAGTTATTCAAGTTGGTTTCGTTGGTTTGTGTTGAAGATCATCATACTTCAAGATATATTATGTGATTTAGTCTAAATCATTTAGAGACCAAAAACCATACATTAGGATTTTTTCTTTTTTTCCCAACATCTTTTATGATGCCCCAAAATTTTTTTAATTTTAAAACTCTAGAATTAATAGTGTATATTGTATACTAAACTAAATCTCTAATGTCTCTTAATATAAATAATCTCTCAAACAGTCGATGAAACGAAATTAAATGTCCAGTAAATGAAACATTAACCTCCAAGCTATTGGACAAAAAAAGGCTTCAATAGTAGGCTACCTGTCTGCTCACGCTCTAGAAAGTCTCTTAGGAACTATGCTTGAAGAAGCCCATCTAAGAAGGGAAATAAAGATATAATGGGCTAAAACCAGTAAGTAGTAAATCACACAATAACACAGGAAAGGCCATAATCAAGTTTAAGAATGGAATACTCAAAGCAAAGTGAACAATTTCAAGAGGCGCAAATAAATAGATTGGCTTTTCCACATATTTGAGGATACCATCCAGTCAATAGTCTCATTGGATAAGAGTAAAGGAAGATACAGTAATACAAATCCAAGAAACAACATAAATGGAATGTTAACAAAGATGATGCCTTATTTAATATACATAAAGAAAAAGAGAAGATAATACTCTGTGTGACGGATTCGAGTCCTATTTTTCCAAGTTGTTTGTTTGTTTAGACCTCTTAAACTAGATTTTTAACCTAATATATTAGCCAAGTGATTACTTAGGTTAATTATTTAGGTCTAGGTTAAACAATAATAAATCATATCATGCATAGCAGTGGAAAAGTAAATAACACCATGATATGATGACTTAGGAAAACCAAGGAAGCGGGCCGTTTTAAGGTAAAAACCTGGGGAGGATTTGACTTAGCTATCCTCAAGGTAAAGAAAATCCACTATAAGAAAATCAAAGTTTTTACAATAAGATTTAACCCTAAATCTATTACTACCTCAAGTAGTAACTTACTGATACGACCACGTGTAAGATCCGAATCCACGGACTCCTTCTCTTCTTGGATTTGTAGCACACAAGCACCCACACTTGTGACTTTGAGATCACACTCAAAGGTTTCAGATCAACTTCAGTTGTTGATCTTTGTAGCAACAACTAGGTTCTACCACCGCTTGATTGTAGATCTTGCTTCGGTAGATGCTTGTGTAGTTAGAAGGTACAAAAACTCTCAGATCTCACAAAGAGTAACACACAAGTCTTCTAAAAGTCTGCAAAACGTAGCTAGGGTTTCCCTTTTATATGTGGAAAAGTTAGATTGAAACCATAAATGTTTTCACGGGCTTAGGCCTGGTTTAAAAATTTTGTAGAATCTGATTTCTATGATTCTCGATCGATCAGGCCTAATTCTCAATTGATCGAGCTTAGCAGATTCTGACTCTTCTTTTCTGCAGTTAGCTCGAACTTGAAGCTTGAAACTTACACCTATGAGCAATGCCTAACACATAAACTAGACATGTTTTGTTCTCGGTTTGCCAACACACACAAAATATAATTCTAAACATTTAATCTTAAATCTTTAGAACCTAACACAAGTCTAACAGTTTAAGTTAAATTGCACTTTGTGCCACTTACTTTTGATTTGATTTTTCAACTCCAAAGTGATGGTGTTACTTCATAGACGGATTGATATTTTGGTTGAACTAATATATCTTTTGGATAGAGCATATCACTTCTAGAAAGGATATGTCTATTACTGATATGTCTAAGTGTCTATAAATAATGATAGGCCAAGAATGTATTGACCCCTTTGGTAACTTAATCAATTAATTTAGCCAAGTGAAATTAATTATATTCAATTACATGCAAGAAGCGTGGTAGCACAAACAAATCACCAA
The DNA here is from genome assembly GCA_028535165.1 of Quercus tomentella. Taxonomy (NCBI): domain Eukaryota; kingdom Viridiplantae; phylum Streptophyta; class Magnoliopsida; order Fagales; family Fagaceae; genus Quercus; species Quercus tomentella. Next base: position 60,518,039 of record JAPQVY010000155.1, on the reverse strand, counting down.
CTAAGTTAAATGCATCGGAAAATAAATTTGACACAGGTCATTTATTTGTGACTGGGAAAAACCACTGAGGCAAAACCCCACCTGGTGAATTTAAGGTCACCACTCCTGAGAATCCACTATTATCAAAACAAACGATTACAAGTAAAATGAATCCCAGTACCTAATACCAACTTACAGTTGAACCCTTACCCCAATACCCAATTGGACTTATAATGTAGTGACAGTCTCTCCTTTCAATGCACGGCTCCCAGTACATGATTAACCAATTGATGCACGGATCCAAGTACGTAACTAACACCCCAACTTGAGGAAGATGTTGGCTGCAAAGTTCTTCAGTTCATCCGACGATGAAGATCAAGAAGCTCCTTGGTTACAAAACCCTTGGCGCAAAGACGCAGCAGCTTCTACAAGAAATATGATGAACTTGGGCAAATTCTGTCTCCGGTCACAATTTGCATACACAATCAATTTGCATTGAGTTGCATCACTTTGCATCACCTTTGACGGCCCTTAAAATAATCCTTATATATGTCTAGGGTTATGAGAAAAGAAACCCTACACAAATAAACATGGATATGTGTGAAATCAAATCTGAAAATCTGAATTTCGTAATTCTTGACAAATATAGCTATTGTCGAGCTTCAGCATTAAACCTCAATGGATATGGATTTGTCAAGCTTTAATGAACAACACTTCTTCACTTGTTTCTTGGACAGATTTGCATGACTTCAATATTAACCTTGAACTCTTGTTCCTTGAAATAATAAACTTATCCTAGATCTACCCAATTACAAGTAAAGTGCGTTTTGTCAAAAGATTAGTCAATTTACATAACATGTCTCTAACAATATCTACATATGTCCTAATAATCTTCCCCTTTGGAAATCCGTGACAAAACCACAATAAATAAATGAAGTATGAGAGAAGTCTTAAATTACTAAACTCATAATCACTTGTTAAATACAATAAAATCTAATCCTAACACAAACTCTTGAAAAACTTTGCAAGAAGAGAGTTCATGGCATGATAGATTTAGACAACTTGTCTTTCTGAAACACTTTAAACAAAACTCATCAAGGCATCTTAGTGTGAAACAGAAATAAAGGATTGCATACATAAATAAACACGTGTATAAAGAGAGAAAAGAAACAACACATGGAGAGATAGGTGAATAACAACATACATCATCATATATATAAATGAGAAATAAATACAATGTATGTCATAAATAAATGGTTACAAGACTGGTGTACAAAAGGATAATGTAACCAAAAGATAAGGAAAAGAAAAGTACATAAAATCCTCACTAAATCCCTCAAAAATATAGACACTCTCCCTAACAAAAATGTCTTATGCTAATTCTCCCCCTAAATACATGACTACTCTCATCATCCCAAAACTACTTCCCCTTTTTGTCACGAATTACAATGGGTAAGTCACTGAGATGTTGTCTCATCATCACTGGAAGAGCTGGCATCTTCATCCACATCATCATCATTACCATCAGCAGCATCCTCATCCTCAAAAGCCTCTAGAGAAGGAGATGGAAAAGCATCGAAGCCACCAAGGCGAGCCTGTCGTCGTGCTATACGACCAACATGGGTGTTCACCTGATACAACTTAGTAGTGAGAGTATCAAGGCGAGCATCCATACGCTGAAGCTGTGCCATGACCGCCTCAAGAGTCACACCACCCGCTGAAGAAGAAGGAGCGGAGGTGGAAGGAATTGTAGGGGCTGAAGGATCCGTTGTCTTGGTCCGCGGCCATTTCGGTCGAAGCTGGGCCTCGCTTTGCCAAACAGACGTTGCGCTGATGGCACCTATGACAGTATAGAGAGGAGAATTAGGAATATGGATAGAAAAATGGCGAAGGATCCGCGTGATAGCCGAAGGAAAAAAGAGCTTATCATGGGACGCCGTATCCCTATAGACATCTATGATAGAGATAGTGAAATGAGAGGGAAAGTCTATGGAAAGATCCTCTAAGAGGGACAACAAAAATCAAGCACAAGGCTCAATGATAGAGTTATAGTGAGACAGTGGAATAAGAACAAATGTCATCACTATATTAAGGAATCTCGGACCTTTTGCAAAGCCCGAGCATAGGGTGTTTTGATGCTCACCCTATATGGAGGGTGTCTCACAAAAGTGAGACAGAAGCTCGTCTTTGGACACAGTCCTCACACACTGATAGGCAGGGTAGTCAGGATGTGCTACCCGCGGGACGTGTAGTATCTCGGATATAAGATTTGGAGTGACTATGATATGTGTACCTCAGAGTACCGTAGTAAACTGAGGTACAGAGGTATCGATATCGTGCATATTAAAGTAAAACTCCTGTATGAACACAATGGGACACCTCAAGGGTATCTCACAAAGAGATTCGCATCCTTAAGTGTGAATGACATCGAGTAGAGTAGTGTCGGCAAAATCCGACAGAATCACATAGTGCTTCGGATGAAGGCCACGTTTAGAAAAGTTCTTAGAGAAGTCCTGATAGGCCTTCTCATCACGGAACCGAACGTGAAAAGGGGGAAGATCGGTAGAAGAAGATGACCTGGAACGAAAAGGGTTCCGAGTCGGAGTAGATTTGCGCTTGGGTGCCATGCATAGTCTATCTGAGAGAGAGAGAGAGAGAGAGAGAGAGAGAGAGAGAGAGAGAGAGAAAACACACCATCACAACCCAGAACAAAAATATAGAAAAGAAAGGGTATGCATGAACATGTGACGTGCTAAAAATAATTGCATCATTGGTTCAACCCAATCCAAACCTAGCAGCACACAATTTTCAACAATTAAACACACATCTAAATGCGTGAAACATTGTGAACATGCTAATGGAATGCAATGCATGATCATATAGCATTAAATAAAGAACACCCAATCCAAAACTTTCACAAAAATTTTAAAAAATTTCAAAAACCCCAAAAGTTTCAGAGAAAACCCAAAAACCTAGGTCTAATGCGTGAAATGCATGAGAAAAGAGGGATTTAGGACACTTACCAGAGAAGAAATGCAGGATCTAGGCCGAAATGCAATTGGGTAAAGTGATTGGAGAGAGGGAAAGGTGTTTGGAGGAAGAGAGAAAGCTTTTCTGTAAAGAGAGAAAGCTTTTCTGTAAAGAGAGAAGTGAAAAAGTGAATTTGATTTTACGCTGAACATATATATAGAAATTGTAGCTCGATGGATCGAGGAGCTATCGAGATCTGTTGAGCACTAAATCTCGACAAGTATTAATTTGTTGAGGTGCTGTCGAGAATTTGTCAACGACAAAAGTTCCTTGATGGATCGAGATTCTGTCGAGAATCTATCAGCCAGACATAAAGTTTCTTAATGGATTGAGAAGCTATTGAGACAAAGTCCAGAAAGCTCGATGGATCGAATATACGATAAGATCTGTCGAGAAAAGAAGTCAAAGGGGCTTGATAGATAGGAATTTGTCGAGAAATTGTCGAGCTTGATAAAAAAGAATTTTTCAAAGAGAGGAAAAACACAAAGAGATGAATGCAAACAAGCAAACTACTCAAACATAGATCCAATCAACATGTTAAACTCTCAAAAATATCTCTCAACAAAAACAATGCAAAGCATTCATAGATCCAAAACACACACACACACACACTAAACAAGTCTAACCAATTTTATATTTCAAAAACAAGTTAAGACTGTTTAGTGAGCATACAATAAAACATGTATCCCTTGTGATGGCCAAATCACATTGTACCTGCACATGTATCAAAAGTAGCAAAAAATTTGCGTGTTGTGTGTGAAAAAATAGCAAGAGTACATAAGTGTCTCATATTATGACAATTTGAGATATGAGAAAATCAATTTAACTCACATACAATCATAACTGCTTGATGGGGACTATCACCTTCGAGGTACATTCTATAGCTCCCACATCTCTTAAAAACACGCTTGCAATTATATTTAAAAGCATTTTGATTTTTTTTGCTTTTATATTCTTTGCTAATTTTTTTTCTTTTCTTTTTGAGCATATCATGTATGGGCATATAAGAGAGAGAGAGAAGAAATACCCAATTATGTTAAGCCACAAACATCATAATTTTGCTATACCGAAGCACATCGATGTTATACATGATTGGCGGGCTTTTGTGGTGAGATAGTTATTTATGTCTTTCTCTTAGGATCTTTAAGTCATTCCCATCAAAAATAGTGATATGAGTGTTAAGTACAAAAGATTACTTTATCTTACTCATCACAAACACGAGCCACAAAACTCACTTGCTTAATTGTGCATTGAGATGCTCATCTAAGTTACAAAAGATTCAAAGTTTAGAAAACTTTGTTTCAATGGCCATCCAAGGTACACAAAAACCAATGTACACAAAACACACATTGTTTTTGTATTTTTCTGATTTTTCAATTTTTATGAAAAACAAAATAAAGCAAAAATTGAAAAAAAACAAACAAAAACATGTTAAATAAAGCAAAGTATAAAACTAGATGCAAATGCATGAGGAAGGAGGAGAAGGAGAAAAGATCACTCCATGGAGATTACACCAATGTTTTGGTGTAGGAATTCAAACTGTTTGCTATCAAGAGGCTTAGTAAACAAATCAACCTTCTGATCAATAGTATGAATGAACTCAAGAGTGAATGTGCCATCTTCAACAAGCTCCCAAATGAAGTGGTGTCGAATCTCTATATGTTTTGTTCGAGAATGTTGAACAGGATTTTTAGCGATGTTAATGGCACTGGTATTGTCACAATAGATGGTAAGATGTTCTTGACGAATACCATAATTAAAGAGAAGTTTTTGCATCCGCAGAAGTTGGGTGCAATAGCTACCGGCAGCGATGTATTCAACTTCAACAATGGATAATGAGATGGAATTTTGCTTCTTACTCATCTAGGAGACAAGATTATTACCCACATAAAAACAACCACCCGAAGTACTTTTTCTATCATCAGCATTACTGGCTCAGTCTGCATCAAAATACCCAACTAAGACATCATTGGTGTCCTTGCTATACCAAACACCGAAATCGGCAGTAGATTTGGCATACTTTATGATTCTTTTCAAAGCAATCATATGAGACTCTTTGGGATTAGCCTGATATCTAGCACACACTCCTACATTGTAACTAATGTTAGGACTAGTAGCAGTAAGGTAAAGAAGACTACCTATCATGCTTCTATATAGAGAAGAATCAACACTTTTTCCTAACAAATCAACAGTGAGTTTAACATTTGGGCTCATGGGAGTTCTAACAGAACTAGCAAATTCCAATCCAAACTTTTTCACAAGATTTTTTGTATATTTAGATTGAGATATGAATATACCTGACTCTTGTTGACGGATCTGCAATCCAAGGAAGTGATTCAGCTCTCCAATCATACTCATCTCGAACTTGGCTTGCATAAGCTTGGAAAAATTATGAGCAAGTTCATCCTTTGTAGACCCGAAGATGATATCATCAACATAGACTTGAGCAACTATCAACTCGCCATTTTCCCTTTTGATAAAGAGAGTTTGATCAGCATGTCCTCTTGTGAAACCATGTGAGATCAAATATTGTGTAAGTCAGTCATACCAAGCTCTAGGTGCTTGCTTTAGTCCATAGAGTGCTTTCTTGAAATACAACACATGATCCAGAAAGTGTGGATCAATGAATCCTTTAGGCTGAGCCACATAGACATCTTCTTTATGGAACCTGTTCAAGAATGCAGTCTTCATATCCATTTGGTAAAGCTTGAACTTCAAGTGACAACCCAGGGCCAGGAGAACCCTAATGGATTCTATACGAGCTACAGGAGCAAATGTCTCATCAAAATCTACTCTTTCCACTTGAAAGTATCCTTGAGCCACAAGACGAGCCTTGTTGCGGATCACATTTCCCTCCTTATCAGTTTTATTGCGGAATATCCACTTTGTGCCAATGATGTGCTCTCCTTCCGGTCTAGGTACTAGGGTCCAGACATCATTTCTTTGGAACTGAAGCAGTTCATCATGCATGGCCTTAACCCAGCTTTCATCCTGGAGAGCATCCTCAACCTTGGTGGGTTTAACCTGCGACAAATAGCAAGAATAAAACACAAAATTAGCAACACATTTATCAACTGTACACTTTCTTAGTGTAAGTTCATTCATATTTTCCACAATAACTTCAAGAGGGTGATTTAACTTGATCCTTGAGGAAGGTCCTTTCTCTTCATGAGATTCATAATCAGGTGAGGTAGGAATGTCTACTGAGACTTCTACAACACATGGAATACTTGGAGAAATGGGCTTTTGATCAACTATTTCTTGAACAACCTTAGGCTCTGAAGGAAGAATTTCCTTAGATATTTCCTCACTAATTTTCTCAGAACCAGAATCTGAAACTTCATCAATAACAACATTGACTATTTCCATCACCTTCTTAGTTCTTTTATTGTACACTCGATAAGTTTTGCTAGTGGAGGAGTATCCCAAAAATATTCTTTTATCGCTTCGGGAGTCAAATTTTCCTACATTCTCTCTATCCTTAAGGATGAAGCAAGCACTTCCAAAGATTCTGAAATATTTCACATTTGGCTTTCTTCCCTTCCACAATTCATAGGGAGTCTTCTTTGTACCGGGTCTGAAATACACTTTGTTAACCGTATGACATGCGGTGTTGACTGCTTCTCCCCATAAATTTCTAGTCACATCCTTGTTGTGCAACATGGCTCTAGCCATCTCCTGAATGAATCTGTTCTTTCTTTCTACTACACCATTTTGCTGAGAAGTAATAGGAACAGAGAATTCTTGAGATATACCCGCTCTAGTGCAAAAGGATTCCATGTATGAGTTCTCGACTTCTTTACCATGATCACTTTGAATTCGATCAATCTTCAAGTTCTTCTCATTTTTCAATCTTGTACATAAGGCTTCAATGTGCTCAGGAGCATCTGACTTGGATCTTAGAAGAATGACCCAAGTATACGTGGTGAAATCATCTACCACAACCATGATGTATCTATTTCCTCCAAAAGACTCAGTTCTAGTTGGACCCATGAGATCCAGATGTAGTAGCTCCAAAGGTCTAGATGTAGCTGATGTCTGAGTGCTTGGATGTTTTGCTTTTGTCTGTTTCCCAAGCTGACACCGTCCACACACAACATTGCTAATTCTGCTGAGCTTTGGTATCCCCAAGATTGATTCATACTTAGATACAATTGACAGATGTTTGTAGCTAGCATGTCCCATCCTTTGGTGCCATAGGTCTTCATTTGGCAAACGAATGCTATTGCACACAATATTAACATCAGGTACCAATCCATAGCAGTTATCCAAAGTGCGGACACCATTTATGAGCTTCCTCCCAAACTCATTCAACACAAGGCATTTCCCTTTTGAGAACAGCAGCATAAAGTCTTGATCACATATCTGACTTATGCTTAACAAGTTCACTCTCATACCTTCTACATATAACACATTTGAAATGTCTGGCAGTCCAGGTAGAGAGATTATTCCCTTTCCTTTAATCTGTGATTTGCTCTCATGACCAAAAGTGACATTTCCACATTTCTTAGACTCAAAAACCTTAAAGAGAGAGCGGTCTCCAGTCATGTGTCTTGAGCATCCACTGTTAAGGTATCACAAACATGTGTCCATTACCTTAAATGCAGATTTCATCATAAAGCACACCTCATGCTTGCATGACAAATCAATAGGAATGGTTTTCTCTCTCATCTGCCATTTAAGAAGGAAACCTTTAAGTTTCACCATTCTCAGACGAACTCCTCTATACATTTTCATTCTGAGACAGTCTAGTTTCATCTTTGTTATACTAAGACCTTTTTCAATAATCCTCAAGATAACTTTCAAATAACTTTTAGACATGAATTTTCTGAAACACTCAATCAAATAGAGATTAGAAAAGCAAGATGTATTTGAAATAAAAGATCTTTTCATGTCGTTTGCAGCCATGACAATAGGGGTCAATGGATCACATAGTAAAGATTAACCCTAATCAGAGTGTGCTCGCTCTGATACCACTTGATAGGCCAAGAATGTATTGACCCCTATGGTAACTTAATCAATTAATTTAGCTAAGTGAAATTAATTAGATTCAATTACATGCAATAAGCATAGTAGCACAACCAAATCACCAACTAAGTTAAATACAGCGGAAAATAAATTTGGCACAGGTGATTTGTTTACGAATGGGGAAAACCACCGAGGTAAAACCCCACCGGGTGAATTTAAGGTCACTACTTCTGAGAATCCACTATTATCAAAACAAGCGATTACAAGTAAAAGGAATCCCAGTACCTAATACTAACCTACAGTTGAGCCTTTACCCCAATACCCAATTGGACTTATAATATAGTGACAATCTCTCCTTTCAATGCACAACTCCCAATACATGACTAACCAATTGATGCATGGATCCAAGTACGTGACTAACACACCAACTTGAGGAAGATATTGGTTGCAAAGTTCTTCAGTTAATCCAACGATGAAGATCAAGAAGCTCTTCGGTTACAATACCCTTGGTGCAAAGATATAGCAGCTTCTACAAGGAATATGATGAACTAGGGCAAATTTTGTCTCTGGTCACAATTTGCATGCACAATCAATTTGCATTGATTTGCATCACTTTGCATCATCTTTGACGGCCCTTAAAATAATCCTTATATATGTCTAGGGTTCTGAGAAAAGAAGCCCTACACAAATACACATGGATATGCGTGAAATTAGATCTGGAAATCTAAATTTCATAATTCTCGACAGATACAGCTTCTGTTGAGCTGTTGTCGAGCATTAGCATTAAACCTCGATGGATATGGATCTGTCGAGCTATCTATCGAGTTTTAATGAACAACACCTTTTCACTTATTTCTTGGACAGATTTGCATAGCTTCAGTACTAACCTTGAACTCTTGTTCATGGAAGTAATAAACCCATTCTAATTCTACCCAATTACAAGTAAAGTGCGTTTTGTCAAAGGATTAGCCAATTTACATGTCTCTAACAATATCTACATATGTCCTAACAAATAAGAAGACTCTCATTTGGTTTGGGACACTTGATTTTCTCTGCAGACATACTACATTGCATCTATGATCACCATCCAACAGAGTTGACATCACTGTTTGGTACCAATTGTGGTATCAAAGCAAGGTTGACAGTTTTTAACATATTTTATTTGACAAGAATGTCTCAACCACAATCTCATGTGGCTGATGAGAAGACCATGATTTTATGGGTTTGACATTGCAATTAAGAGAGATCTTCAAATGAGATGAACACCATGCTACATGTTTCTAAATGCAATGTATGGATGGATGATAAAGAACTGCTCTGTTTCAGACTTACGAAGAAGAAACTACAACCTAAAATGATAAGCTTATTGCATAGGGATCATGGTGGTAACACACAACATATAAGGTGTTCACACTAGCTAGCATGAAGGACCGAAAGCAATATTGATGTGAACAGACGGTGACATGGACAACATGAGAGATCGAAGTTTGAGAATGCTAATAACTTGATCGATGATGAACCAAACAACAAGACCAAACTCCAATGACCTTTTGCAAATGGATCCTGATCACTGCCAGTGGAACTGAGTCATAACTTGGGTGGACGACGCGAAGCTGCTATATGGTGATGGCCCTTTACTAAACCTGTCATTGTGAAAGCCCCAACTTAGCTTTCATCATTTTCAATAAGGGTCTCAATAATGACCACTATGTTAGGTTTCCCAGTGTGGGCCCAAGTGATCATTTATAGGGGTCAAAAACCACTTTGAACTCCATTTGCAAAGAGCTATAAGTGGTCTAGATTGAATCTAGAATTAAGGTAAGAGAATGGAAAGATGTTAGGCATCCAAATCTATCTAATTCCAACTACAAAACTCGTCTTCACTCATGTTTTTAAACCATATTTAAGGAATACTTAATAAGAAAACCCTAACTAGTGACTAGGGACGTAGCTAGCTTTGGACTAGGGGGGCAATGGCCCCCCTAAATTTTTTTTAAATAATAATAATAATAATAATAATAATAATAATATTATTATTATTATTATTATTATTCTGTGTGTAATAATTTTAGCAATTTTGTTCTATAAAATTACATTTTTTCCCCTTAAACAATATCATTGATTCTTTTAAGAGTAATGTTATACTCACAAATTTTTTTACAATATTTTTACAAACTGTTTTGGTAGAAAATTCTTATTGGTTCGCATATGGACCCACCACTCACATTATTTTTTTACTTACTAATAACCACTTATTACATCAATAATTTATAAAAAAGTTTGTAGCGCTAGTATTTTCCTCATTTTAGTGACTATAAAAAAAATTATAGATCTAAAATCTAAAAAAAAAATACAAGCCCCAAAAAAATAGCTCAACAACAAAAATTACCAATAGTAAAACTTAAAAAAAAAAAAAAAAATTAAGCTCAATTAACCAATAAAATAAACAACCCTGTCATTTAAAAAATCCTAAACAAAAATAATTTTGTTCTTACCGACACGTAAAAAAAAAATCTCAGTAGCTAAGTAGTATGATAGGCCAAAAACGAATTGACCCCTTGTGATAAATTAATTGATTAATTAGCCAAATTTATTAATTAATCAAATTAACATGTAAATGTGTGGTAACACAAACAAATCACCAATAAACTAAGTATGTAGCGAAAAATAAATTAACACGGTGATTTGTTTACGAATGGGGAAAACCAACACGGCAAAAACCCCACCGGGTGATTTTAAGGTCACCACTCCCGAGAATCCACTATTATCAAAATAAGCGGTTATAAGTAAATGAATCCTAGTACCTTATACCAACCTACAGTTGAACCCTTACCCCAATACCTAATTGGACTTGTTCTGGAGTGACAATCTCTCCTTGTAATGCACGGCTCCTAGTATGTGACTAACCAATTGCGCGAATCCTAGTACGCAACTTCAATCACCAACTAGAGAAGGTTATTGGCTGCAAAGTTCTTCAGTTCATCACACGATGAAGATCGAGAAGCTCATTGGTTACAAAACCCTACGGTGCACAAACACAGTAGCTTCTTCACGAGAAAGATGAACTAGGGCAAATTCTGTTTCCGGTCACAATTTGCTTGAACAAACTTTTGCTCAACACTTGTGCAACTTGTTCCACCTTTGACGGCTCTTAAAATAATCATTTTATATGTCTAGGGTTGTGAGAAAAGAAAGCCTAAACATACAATCACGGATTGGAGTCAAAACAGAACTGAAACTCTTTTTTTCATAAATCTCAATAGATGCCTATTTGTCGAGCTACTGTCGAGCCATGAACTAGAACAGCTCTTAAAGGCTCGATAGATGGCTAGCTATCGAGCTTTAATGAACAACACTTTCTGCACTTGAATCTTGGACAAACTTGCATGGCTTTAACACTTGAACTTGAAACAAGATTTCTTGAAGTATTAAACACATCCTAGATCTACCCAATTACAAGTAAAGTGCATTTTGTCAAAGGATTAACCAATTACATAAAATAGTGACATATGTTCCTAACAAGTGAATCATATATGTCCTAACAATCTCCCCCTTTGGCAATCCGTGACAAAACCACAACAAACAAATGAGATATGAGAGAAGTCATAAATCACTTAACTCATTTTCACTTGTTGAATACAATAAAATCTATCATAACACAAACTCTTGAAAAACTTTGCAAGAAGAGAGTTTATGGCAAGAAGACTTTGACAACCTGTATTTCTGAAACACTTTAAAAAAAACTCATCAAGGCATCTTTGTGTGAAACAGAAATAATAGATTGCATACAATTATAAGAAACATGTGCATAAAGATAGAAAAGAAACAACACATGTAAGGATAGGTGAAAGAAAAAAAACATACATCAATATGTAAAGAATATAAGTACAATGTATGTCAATAATGGTCACAAGACCAATATACAAGATGTGATGTATCTCAAATATAAAGAAAAGAAAAAAAAAATACATCAAAGCCTCACTACATCCCTTAATGTGCACACTCCCCCTAACAAAAATCTCCTATACTAACTCTCCCCCTAACTATGACTACTCTTATAACTAGAACTACTCCCCCTTTTTGTCACGAGTGGCAAAGGGTAAGAATGTCAGGAAGACATCTCGTCATCGCTGGGTGAGCTAGCATCTCCATCATCCTCATCATCGGAAGCAGTAGCATCATCAGCATTGCCGGAGCCATCACTCTCATCCGCAGAGGCCACAGGAGTGGAAGGCACGGTGTAACCGCCCATCTCAGCCTGGCGTCGAGCAATACGTCCAACACGGGTGTTCACCTAATGCAACTCATCACTTAGAGTGTTGAGGCGAGTATCCATGCGCTGAAACTGCGCCATGATGTCCTCGAGTGTCACACGGCACGTAGAAGAGGAAGGATCGAGTGTGGATGGAACAGAAGGAGTGGGAGGAGCTGCCGTACCGGACCGCCTCGAACGAAACTGCACATCGCTCCATTTAACGGTAGTGGCGTCAATGGCACACATAACGGAAAAGTGGTCGGAAATGGGAAAGGGAACAAAAAAATGACATAAAATTCGCGTGATAGCTGAAGGGAAAATGAGCTTATCACGGGTTGCCATATCCCTATAAACATCTATAATGGAAAGAATGAAATGTAAGGGAAAATCTATAGTGAGATGTTCTAACAAAGAAAGCAAAAATCGAGCACGGGGCTCTGTGATAGAGCTATAGTGAGAAAGAGGGTGTAAAACGAAAGTCATAACCATGTTCATGAATCTAGGACCTTTAGCAAAGGTCGAACATGGAGTAAACTGACGATCACCCTAATCAGAAGGGCGCTCGCAAAAAGAAGAAATCAACTTGTCTTTGGACACAGTCCTCAGATGCTCACAACTGGGGTAGTCAGGATGCTCTACCTTCGGGACATAGAGCACATTGAATACCAACTCCGATGTGACCACTATGCGCGTACCTCGAACGTGAGTATGAAAGAGAGGTATTGAATAATCAAGTCCATGCATGTTGGAGTAAAACTCCTGGATCAGCACGGATGGACAAGTGACCGGGACGTCACACAGTGACTCCCAACCCCGACTGTGAATGATAGTGGGTAGGTCAGTGTTGGAGAAGTCCGACAAAATGACTCAGCATTTCGAATGAACACCTCGTTGAGAAAAGTTCTCCGAGAAGGCCTTTCGGGCATCCTTATCACGGAACCGAACAGAAGAGGGGGTAGGATCAGAAGACGAAGATGCCCCGGAACGAAGAGGGTTCCGAGACGGAGCAGACTTACGTTTTGGTGCCATGACACATTAACGTAAACTAGAGAGTGAGGGGGGGAAGAAAGAAACACTCAGAAAAGTCCCAAAGCAATTCAAATATACAAAAATATATTGAATGTAAAGGACATATGCATGAAAATGCATGAGCATGTGACGTGCAACAGTAATATCATCATGGGCTCAACCCAATCCAAACCTACCAGCACACAAAAAATTTAACATATGTAACACACATCTAAATGCATGAAAATATAGTGATAATGCACATGGGATGCAATGCATGAAGAGATTAAAGCATTTTCACAAAAACCAACCCAAAAATTTCACAATAACTTCACCAATTTTGAAAAACCCCAAAAAAATTTCAAAAACCCAAAAACTTAGGTTAAAAATCATGAAATGCATGAATATGAGAGATTTAGATACTTACCAAGTGAAGAAGAACTTGATTAAGGCCGAAAATCTCTTTGAGATGAAGTTTGGAGTGAGAGAGAGAAGTTTGGAAGGTGAAAAGGCATGGACAGATCGAGAGAGATCGAGAAAATGAAGACCGGATCGCACTGAACAAATATATAGGTGTTCAGTAATTCTCGACAGATAGAGGTGTTGAGAGGTGTCGAGCTTTAAAAGTTTCGACAGATGCAGCTATCGAGAGGTGTCCACAGCAAAACAAGCTCAATGGATCGAGGAGATATCGAGGAGCTATCGAGGGGACATGAACTTTCTCAATCGATCCACCTATCTATCGAGAGGTGTCGAGATTGCGATAAAAAGCAACTGAAGAGCTTGACAGATAAGCCAGGTGTCGAGAAGTGTCGAGGATCTATCGAGGTTGCTTTAAAATAGTTTTTCAAGAAGGGAAAAACACAAACATGAATGCAATCAAGCATGCAACTCAACCAAGGATCCAAACAACATTTTAAACTCTTAAAATCATCTCTCAACAAAAATATAAGCATTTTGATCCCAAAACACACACACATACTAAACAAGTCTAACCAATTTTATATTTCAAAAACAAGTCAAGACAGTTTAGTGAGCATGCATTAACACATGTAAACCTTATGATGGCCAAATCACATTATACCTACATATGTATCAAGAGTAGCAAAGAATATTGCGTATTGTGTGTGGAAAACATCGCAAGATTGCATAAGTGTATACAAGTTATGACGATTTGAGATATGCGAAAATCACTATAACTCACACACAATCATAACTGTTTGATGGGGGCTATCACCTTCGAGGTACATCCTATAACTCTCACATCTCCTAGAATACACGTTTGCAATCATATATAAAGCATTTTGATCTTTTTGCTTTTTATTTTTCTTTGCATATTTTTCTTTTAATAAGCATATCATGCATGGGCATATAAGAGATAGAAAAGAAATACCCAATGATGTTAAGCATTCTGACATTCCACTTTTGCTATGCCGAAGCATACAAATATCATTTCATGATTGGCGGGCAACAGTGGTGAGATGGTTATTTATGCCTTTCTCTTAAAATTTTCTAGTCCTTCCCGTCAAAAAGAGTGATACGAGTGTTAAGTACAAAAGATTACTTGATCTTACTCATCACAAACAAGAGCCACAAAACTCACTTGTTTAGTTGTGCATAGAGATGCTCATCTAAACTACAAGAGATACAAAATTTAGAAAACTTTGTTTCATTGGCCATCCAAAGTACACAAGTACCAATGTACACAAAACACACATTGTTTTTGTATTTTTCTGATTTTTTAATTTTATTTTGAAAAACAAAATAAACAAAACTGAAAACAAACAAAAACATGTTAAACAAAGAAAAGCATAAAAACTAGACTAACTCAAAACAATAAAGCAAAACACACAAGTAATGTAAACAAAAACAAGAAAGGGAGATAGAGAGAAGAAGTGACAGAATCACTTGGAGCCCTTTTCCTTCCACCCCTTGGAAAAACATTTCCTTTGAGTGAACCCTTGAACCGGCGATGAGGGGGAAGAATTGAAACCGTTCAAGTTTGAAAGGAACATGAGTGCTTTGAGAAGATCTCCAAGAGGAGCAAAAGAGGATGGAAACTGATTCTGGTTTCCTGATGCTATCATGTCATTGCTCTATTGAGTGGCTAACCACTTATAGCAATTAGGTCGAGTATGACCGGCTGATCCACAGTGATGACAAAGATGCTGCTTCTTTTGTTTAGACTTTTGAGAGTTAGCCTTCTTAGCCCTAGGATTTTTAGTCTCATTCTTAGCATGTTTAGGGGGTGCTCTTAAGATAGACTTACCCTTATCTATGTTCTCACTACCTAATTCAGTTTTAACATCATTGTTCTCAATTTTAACATTATTAGTAGGAGGAACAAAAACAGTAGTACAAGTAGAAGCAATACTAGGAGAAGAGAAATCATACCCTAAACCTGTTTGATTAGAAGCAGATTTCTAAAGACTTAGCATCTCGACAAGCTTTGCACTTGAAGTCCTCTCCAATTGAGCTCTGACTTGGAATAGTTCTGCTTCAAGCTTCTTAGTCTTCTCAACCAAGAAGTTGTTCTCAAACCTCAGTGCTCCAATAGTCTGATTGACTTCATCAAACTTTGTGGAAAACTCTTCTCGTTTCAGCTTTACATCACTAAGCTTCTTGGTAGTCAACCTATACATCTTCTCATGCTTTTCTAAGACCTTATATAATTTTGCATAGGCTGTATGGATGTCATCTTGTTCATCCATCTTCTCAAATTTGGACTCCACTAATTCCTCTTCTTCGTCCACGTCTTCAACAATCCCTTCAGTAGGATTGACAGTGGTAGTGAAGGCATTTAGGATTTCGTGATCCTCATTGTCGAAATCATCCTCAGGCTCGGTGTCACTCAATGTAGCAGCAAGTGCCTTGCTCTTCCCAATGGTCTTGAGATATGTGGGACACTCCTGTTTCATATGTCCAAAGCCTTGACACCCAAAACATTTTGGTCCTGAGGGAACAGTGTATTGACTGCCATCCCTAGCATCCTTCTTTCCTTTGTCTTGGCTTTTGAACTGAGAAGAATTGGATTGCCTACGGTCCTTGTCGAAGCCCTTTCCATTTGCATTCTTCATAAACTTCTTGAATTGCCTGGTGATGTAGAACTTCATCTTAGAATCTTCATCGTTTGAAGACTCATTCGTGTCACTGCTCTTGACCTTCAGTGCCATAGTCTTGCTTTTACCCGATTTACCAATTCTTGTTAATCCTAACTCATAGGTCTACAGATTACTAACTAGCTCTGTCAAAGGAATCTTGTCAATGTCCTTTGATTCTTCTATTGCAGTAATCTTGGCATGAAATCTCTCGAATAGAGATCTGAGCACTTTTCTCACAATCTTGGGTTCAAGAATGGTTTCTCCAAGATTGAAGGCTGAGTTCACCATGTCCTTGGGCTTGGCATAGAACTCATCAAACGACTCATCCTCCTCCATCTTGATCTCTTCAAAGCTTGTAGTGAGCCTCAGAAGCTTTAAATCATTGACAGCCTTGGTTCCCTCATAGGTTGTCTGGAGAATGGTCCATGCTTCCTTAGCAGTTTCAGTGGAGGATATCTTCTTGAACTTCTCATTAGTGACCACACATAATAAGGCATTCAATGCCTTGCTGTTGAAATTTGCCGCCTTAATCTTGGCATCATCCTAATCGGCTGGCACTTCCTTTGGCTTGGTCCAGCCTATCTCAATAGCTTGCCACACCTTCTCATCTAGAGACTGTAAGAAAACTCTCATGCGTACTTTCCAGTATACATAGTTAGTGTCATCAAATAAAAGAGGTATAATAAGAGACTGTCCTTTATCCATGACAAACAGGGGTCAATGGATCACACAGCAAAGATAAAACCTAATCAGAGTGTGCTTGCTCTGATACCACTTGATAGGCCAAAAACGAATTGATCCCTTGTGATAAATTAATTGATTAATTAGCCAAGTTTATTAATTAATCAAATTAACATGCAAAAGCGTGGTAGCACAAACAAATCACCAATAAACTAAGTATGTAGCGGAAAATAAATTAACATGGTGATTTTTTTACGAATGGGGAAAACCAACACGACAAAAACTCCACCGGGTGATTTTAAGGTCACCATTCCCGAGAATCCACTATTATCAAAACAAGTGGTTATAAGTAAAGGAATTCCAGTACCTTATACCAACTTACAGTTGAACCCTTACCCCAATACCTAATTGGACTTGTTCTGTAGTAACAATCTCTTCTTGTAATGCACAACTCCCAGTACGTGACTAACCAATTGTGCGAATCCCAGTACGCGACGTCAATCACCAACTAGAGAAGGTTGTTGGTTGCAAAGTTCTTCAGTTCATCACACGATGAAGATCGAGAAGCTTCTTGGTTACAAAACCCTACGGTGCATAAACACAGCAGCTTCTTCACAAGAAAAATGAACTAGGGCAAATTCTATCTCCGGTCACAATTTGCTTGAACAAACTTTTGCTCAACACTTGTGCAACTTGTTCCACCTTTGACGGCCTTTAAAATAATCCTTTTATATGTCTAGGGTTGTGAGAAAAGAAAACCCAAACATACAATCACGGATTGGAGTCAAAACAGAATTGAAACTCTGTTTTTCATAAATCTTGACAGATGCCTATCTGTCGAGCTGCTATCGAGCCACGGGCTAGAACAGCTCTTCAAGGCTTGATAGATGACTAGCTGTCGAGCTTTAATGAACAACACTTTCTGCACTTTAATCTTGGACAGACTTGCATGGCTTTTACACTTGAATTTGAAACAAGGTTTCTTGAAGCATTAAACACATCCTAGATCTACCCAATTACAAGTAAAGTGCGTTTTGTCAAATGATTAGCCAATTACATAAAATAGTGACATATGTTCTTAACAAGTAAATCACATATGTCCTAACATAGTAGTAGAGTCAAAAGTTGAAACCGCTGCACACAGCCAACAGCAAAGCCGCCCCCTTAACTCAAAACTCTAGCTCCGTCCCTGCCGGTGACCTTTTTGAAATAGATCTTGATCACTACTAGTGAAACTGAGTCACAACTTGGTAGATTATGTAGGGTTGCTGCCTGATGATGGTTCTTTATTCAAAGTGTTATTATGAGTGCCCACTGCCCAAGTGATAATAAGATTTCAGCAGTGCCTATCATTTTGAAGTTTTGGCGACATTTTTGAATTTTGAATTTTAAAATGTATTCAATATATCAATTATCAAGTTTCGTTTGTCTAAATATGTTATTCAATATGGTTATTATTTGTACTTATTAAATATGAAAAAATAGGATATAGCCCTTTTTTTTTTTTAATTTATCAATTATTTGATAATTACATAATTTGTTAGATAATAACAATGATAATTTGTAAATTTTTCTTTCATTTCATAGTCAAAGGTAATAAAGCAATTTAAAGTAACTAGGAGTGATTTTGTGTGCGTTTGGATTGCACGTTTCCAGGCAATCCAGCGTTTGCGTTTTTGACTGGGTCTCACTGCATTGTTCATGACCTAGCCAAAAATGCGCATACCAATGCATTTTTAGGTTCCACAGCACTATTCACACATTTAAAAATTATTTTGCTACAGTATTTTCAACAATAAGTTTTCAGCTTTCAGCAAATAAGCTGTATCCAAACACACCTTTTATGGGGTTGAAGTGTGTATGGTCTTAAGGACCAACTTGAGTACAAGTCTTTTTTTTTGGACATTGTTCAAGAGTTGCAATGTAGTTATTAAACATTTTGCAAATTTGGATATAGTGTTGTGGTAGATAAGAAATTGTCACTATATCTTTACACATATGCTCCAATTTGAGCATTGTCATTCTTGAATCATAAATCTTGCATAGCAAATATGGATCCCGAACGCTTACACAAAGGAGATAAGGGACAGCCTAGAACAATCATACTTTAAAAAGAAAAAAGAAAAAGGAAGGACTACTCACCATAAATGTAGGAACGATTGAAAAATGGTAGACTTGCTGGATAACATTGTTGGCGATGAACAAGGAAAGCAAAAACGTGCGGGGGTAGTATCAAGGAGACAGAGCTCAAGGAAAGAAATAGTGAAAAGAAATAAAAAATGAAAAGGAATAAAAACCATAACTTGCCAGGAAATCTAGAGGAATGTGTTGTTTACTGCATCTCGAACATGTGGCAAAAAAGAGTACCAAGTACCAACTATCACATTTTCATTAAGGTGACAATACGAAAACCAAAGTGGCCTAAATATACTCCAAGAGTACACAATAACAGCCCCAATATACAATAACCTAATATTCCGAAGTTCTTCCAAAACAATTAGTAGATGACAACTTCAGGGGGCAACTAAAGGACAATAAATTATGTTCTTGCCATAAACATCCACTCTTAGGATCATTCACTTGGATGGATGACCACGCAGTTAGCTACGTCAAATAAGGAAAGCATATACCATGCCAGTAAATTCATGATCGTTCTCCAATGGTCATATACCATGATGACCACACAACCATTACAATAAGCATAGGAACTACATTGCTATTATGGAATAGACAGTTATGAAGCCAACAATGACTTCGGTCACCTATATAAGAGCAACATGACTTAGGCATAGGAGATTTTTAAGTTGGTACTACACTGATTACTGATTACCTCCAATAGGATCTCCAATAGGATTTCCTTCTTGTAGATCTTCCAAGATCTTACCGCACACTATGTTTGAACGAGTAGCTCATGAAAGATTTTTGCATCATCAACCATTATTTATTGTGGACACTAATTATAAATTCCAATTTAAGCATTGTCGCTATAGCATAATACTTTGGACTTCTTCAAATTTTTGAACTTGAATTTAAGATTTTTTTTTATGGTATTGTGCCTTAGTAGAACCAAAATGATTAAAATTCTATTTGTAATTGCAGTATAAATAGGTGATTGACAAATTTTTTAAAACCCAAAGCTTTAATTTTTTTAAAAAAATGTTACCCTTGTTGACTTTTATAGCAGCAGTTATAAAACTGTTGCAACAAACAATTTCAAAACAATGACCACTTTGTAGTGAGGGTATAAAAGACCGATAAGTAATCTCATTCTCACCATAACTATAGCAGCAGATATAATTATTCTAGCTCAAATCTTAATTAGTCTATGGGTTTGTTTGGGATCCGCTTATTTTGTTAAAATTGAAAATTTTTTGTTGAAAGTACTGTAGATAAAAGTAAAAGTTAGCTGAAATAGAATAGTGGGACCCCTGAATACTCCAAAAAGTGCAGTAGGACCTATGAATAATAGCAAAAATAAACTGAATAGTAAAATAAGTTGGCAAAATTAATCATGCCAAACGGACACTATAGCAGCAATAAACATTGCCACAAAAAGTCCCACCAAAATTAGATCAGATTTGGCAGTTAGGAAGGTTTGTTTTTGGTGTGAAACTGTTGCTATAAATCAAAATTAGTTATAGTGGTGGATTTTGGGGTGGTTGTGATGGTTTTGACTTCCATATTTGCTCGGTCTAATTTTGGAAGCACCTTTTTTTTGTTGAGAAAACGGTAAAATTTTTTTATTAATGTAAATTAGTTTGGAATACATCATCCAAATCACTAGGTAGATCTTCTACTCATACATCAGTATCTACAGATAAAATTGCTCTTCTAGCTAGTGCGTGAGCTAGCTTATTACCTTCTTTTCGAACATGTTGGAACTAACAAAGCTATAGTGCAGCCCCTAATCTTCAAGTGTCTTCAACCACGTGCCCATAGAAAAGTAGTACACCTTGCTTGAGACGTCAAAGCCTGGATTAGGGGTGTGCATGGGTCGGGTTGGGTCGGGTTGAAGGGATTTTTTGACCCAACCCACCATGGTGGGTCAAAAAAAATTCAACCTAACCCAACCCATCACATAAGTCCGACCCAACCCACATGGGTCGGGTTGGGTTGAACCCATGGGTTTAACAATTTTTTTTTTATTATTATTAAATTGAGTATAAAAAAAATATAAATATTAATATATTAAAAAAACCTAAAGATTAGTGTGGGGCCAAAGAATCTGACAATCCCAGCCCACTTTATACTAAACCCAAAGCCCACGCCGAGGAGGAAGAAATGGCCCAGGACGAACAAAGAAAGCCCAAATGGCCTAAAAATGTTGCCGAGGACGATCCTGTCCTCGGCACTCCAAGATCCCAGAAGGAAAGAACGGCAAGCCATCAACGATAACCCTCCAGAGCGTCCCAAGAAAAGGAACGAGTACCGTAGGTCGGCCATGAGAGCATGGAGGAGGAGCAATTCAAAGAGAAACTGTCACCTTCGCATTAAATGCCCACAACTGACGTTCTGGCCGCATTGATGAGGAAATGACCCCTGAACAGTGTTTCCTTGGTTGCTGCAACTCACAGAAGGTCTGGGAAGGTGGCTGATGGGACGAACACTCAAGTAGTGACCTGCATGACCAACAAATGGAAGGCCAAGATTAACTGAAAAGAACTATATAATGTAAGAGATCCTCCATGAAAAGGGGATCAAGAAAAATGGGAGATAGAGAACACTGTAGCAGTTCGCATCACCTCTAGAACCCTTGTAACCAAGCACTGAAGAACTAACAAGAACAACAAGATCCTCGGATATAACCATGTATAGTTGTTACAACTCTCATTAAGGCCTAGTTCTTAAACTCATTCTTTACAAATTTATTGTATTGGGCTAGCTGGGCCTGAGTCCACACATCTGATAGCAGCAGTGCTCAAACCCAGCCCCTACAATTGGCGCCGTCTGTGGGAAGAACTTATGTGTTAGTGAGGGCAACAACCAAGCATGGTAGGATCAGGTCCTCATCAGGTGGGCTCCCATCAGCCTGAACTGGCTAGATCCCAACAATAGGGTAACTTCCCCAACCCTGAGTGTGCTCGAAATGAAGAAAATGGAAGGTTTCGGGAGAGAAGTGTGAACACCACTCAGACTAGCAAAAGCCATTCTCGTGTGGACAGCCACGCGCTCTAGAGACAAAATAACAACCGGGCCATACAACCAGAAGAAGTTAAGAGTCACGTATCCCAGAGACAGAATGATAAGTAGGCCATGCAGCGAGAGATAGACGACTTGAAGAGAAAGTTGCACCATGCACATCGAAGGCAATCTCATTCCAGGCATGACATGCCCTCCGATGATGAAAGTGATGACGATTATAGGCAAAGATCGAGGACTCCCCCAAGCGAGACTTTTTCTCATGAAGAAGAGCATCACCGGAGGCGTGAACGTAAAAGCCCATCTCTTAGGGGCTTGGGAAACGATGCCATGAGCAGGGCATTGGACCAACTCTCCAAATCACCTTTCACACGCCACATAGAAGGGGCTACACTTCCTCGACGATTCCAGCAGCCAACCTTCACCCTTTATAACGGCAAAACAAACCCCGTGGAGCATGTGAGCCAGTTTAACCAAAGGATGGCTGTCCATTCTAAAGACGAGGCACTGATGTGCAAGGTTTTCCCATCCAGCTTGGGACCTGTGGCGATGAGATGGTTCAATGGCCTAAATACGAATTCCATAGATTCATATAGGCAGCTAACCCAAGCCTTTGGCTCCCGTTTCGTTACAAACAGCAGAGCTCCTCGGCCCTTGAGTACGTTATTATCGTTGTCCATGCATGATGGAGAAACTCTAAAGGCCTACTCGGACCGATATTGGGAGATGTGTAATGAAATGGAAGGCAATTTTGACGAAGTCGCCATCAGCACCTTCAAAAGTAGCCTCCCAGCTGAGCACGGCTTGAGGAAGTCTTTGACAGGTAAACCTGTCACCAGTGTGCGCCAACTGATGGATCAAATTGACAAATACAAACGAGTAGAGGAAGACCAGCTGCAGGGTAAAGGAAAAGAGAAGGTTATCCCCCAAGAGAGGAGGGATTTCAGGTCGGACCGATATAACAGCAACTGCCCGAGGAGAGATTTCGTAGGGCAATCCGAAGCAACCGACACACAAACTGTTAGCGCTGTATTCCGAGAACCAGTACATCGGGTGTTGGAGAAAATCAAGGACGAACCATACTTTAGATGGCCAAATAAGATGGCCAGACCACCAGGACCACGAGGCGCAATCAGAACTTTTATTGCCAATACCACCAGGACCACAAGCATACCACGGAGAATTGCAGGAACCTCTGAAACTATCTGGACCAGCTCGTCTGAGAAGGAAAACTGAAGCACCTCCTGCATCAATCTAGTAGCCATCAAGGCTAGATCCATCAGGAGCCCCAGAAAGACACCGCCCTAAGGCCACCCGTAGGGACGATCAATGTAATCTTGGCCGCGCCAGGAAGAACAGGCACACGCCCCTCTCGAGTGTTATCGGTGGCTCAGCTGCCTGCCGAGGAGTCCCAGCCAGAGCCGAAGAGGGCCAGAAGGAATTTTCACCTGGTCCTAAGTTTTTCAGAAGAAGACAAGATTGGAACCATCCAGCCCCATGACGATGCGCTGTTGATCACTCTGAGAATCGGGGACTACGATGTGAAAAGAGTGATGGTGGATGGTGGCAGTGCTGCCGAGGTCATGTACCCAGATCTCTACAAGGGGCTGAGGTTAAAACCGGAGGATCTGATGCCCTATAGCTCCTCTTTGATGACCTTCGATGGGAAGCTTGTTATCCCAAAGGGCATGATTAGGCTACCCATCCAAACCGGCCCAGAAATAGTGGAGGTGAACTTCATAGTGGTGGACACCTACTCTCCATATACGACCATCGTCGGCAGGCCCTAGCTCCATACATTGGGGGCTGTCGCCTCCTCCTTGCATCAGAAGTTAAAATTCCCGTCAGGGGATCAAGTCCTCGAAATCCGTGGGTGCTAGTCCGTGGCAAGGCAGTGTGTGGTGGCTGTCGTCTCCCATCAGCTCGATGCGCAGTCCTCGGCCTCTGCTGAAAAGAGCTTATAGCAATCAAGGGCCTCGGTGTCACCTCATAATACAACTGCCGAGGATGCGAAATACGAAGATCTAGAGGAGGTGGTTATTGGTGGTGACACGGAGAAATTCTTTCGGGTAGGGGCTCAGTTGCCTCTTCAAGAGAAGGAGGAGTTGATTGAGTTCCTCAAAAGAAATATCGACGTATTTGCATGGGATGCCTACGAGGCTCTCGGGATTGATCCGGCCTTCATCTGTCACCATCTCAATGTCAACTCGTCCATCATTCCCAAGAAGCAGCCACCTCGTCGCCCGTCAAGAGAGCACGCCAATGCGATTAGGGACGAGGTGGCGAAGCTTAAGCGTGCAGGGGCTATCAAAGAAGTCTTCTACCCCGAATGGTTGGCTAACACTGTAGTGGTCAAGAAGAAAAGTGGAAAATGACGGGTCTGTGTAGACTTCACGGACCTAAATAAAGCATACCCAAAAGACCCGTTCCCCATGCCTCGGATAGACCAGTTGGTAGATGCGACAGCAGGCCATCCTCGGATGAGCTTCTTAGATGCCTTTTAAGGCTATCATCAAATACCACTAGCCCTGGAGGACCAGGAGAAGACAACCTTCGTGACACCTACTGGGAACTACCACTACAAGGTAATGCCGTTTGGTCTAAAGAACGCGGGGTCCACTTATCAGAGGATGATGTCGAGAATGTTCGAGCCACAGTTGGGCAAGAGCATCAAAATCTATGTTGATGATATGGTGGTGAAGAGTAAAGTAGTATCCGAGCATTTAGGAGACCTCGACAGTACCTTTGATGTCCTAAGGAAGCGCAAGCTGCGCCTAAATGCTTCCAAATGCTCGTTTGGCGTGGGATCAGGCAAGTTTTTAGGCTACATGGTTACTCATAGGGGAATTGAGGTCAACCCTGACCAGATCAAGGCTATTAATGATTTAAAACCACCGCGAAATGCCAAGGAGGTCCAAAAGCTTACTGGAATGATCGCAGCCCTAAATCGATTCTTCCATGTCGGCGGACAGATGTAGACCATTCTATCTCCTGATCAACAAGTGGAAAGGATTTGAGTGGTCCGAGGACTGTATGGCGGCCTTCCAGCAACTCAAGGAATACCTATCACGGCCACCTATCATGTCCAGCCCTGTGGCCGATGAAGTCCTGTACGCATATATTGCTGTGGCCCCTCATGCTGTGAGCTTGGTGCTAATACGGGATAACGATGGCCTTCAAAAGCCAGTCTATTACGTGAGCAAGTCGTTACATGAAGCTGAGGTCAGGTACCTACCCCTGGAGAAAGCCATACTGGTTGTGGTCCATGCCACGCGAAAGCTTCCTCATTATTTCCAAGCCCACACAGTGGTTGTTCTAACCCAACTGCCCTTGAAGTCCGTACTTCGGACCGCCGATTACACTGGAAGGATTGCCATATGGAGCACAATTCTTGGAGCTTTTAACATCAAGTACATGCCTCAGATCTCCATAAGGGGCCAGGTCCTAGCCGACTTGGTGGCCGAATTTACTGAACCACCAGTAGAAATAGTAGCAGAGGAGTGCAACATGGATGAAAAATCGGTTGGAGTAATCTCTACGCCAGAACCCCCATGTGGGAAGGTATACGTTGATGGCGTAGCAAATCAAAGGGGGTCAGGAGTGGGTTAGTCCTAGCATCTCCCAAGAGGACTATCATAAAGAAATCCCTAAGACTTGGGTTCTCGGCCACGAATAACGAAGCTGAATATGAGGTCCTGTTACAGGGAATGGCCATGGTGCAGAAAATGGGAGGAAAAGCAATAGAGATGTTCTCGGACTCGAGACTAGTAGTGGGCCAGGTAACGGGAGAGCTGGAAGCCAAAGATACGAGGATGCAAGGGTACTTAAGCTAGGTCAAATGCTTGCAGTCAGGCTTCGATCTTTTCAGCCTGTCACACATCTCCAGAAGTGGAACCACTCATGCAGATTCATTGGCCACGCTTGCTACCTCCTCGGCGGGGTGTCTGCCTCGAACTATCCTTGTCGAGCATCTAGATAGAGCAAATGAGGTTGCTAAAGGCATGGTGCATATCCACCATGTTAGAGTGGGTCCTAAATGGATGGACCCCATAGTGAGATTCCTCAAAGACGATGTTCTGCCTGAGGAGAAGTCAGAGGCTGAGAGTACACAAAGAAAAGCTCCTCGGTTCTGGTTGTCCGAGGACCACAAATTGTATAAACGCTTTTATTCTGGGCCATATTTACTATGTATTCACCCCGAAGTATCAGAATTACTGCTTGAAGAGCTGCATGAAGGAATCTGTGGTAGTCACACAGGAGGAAGATCTCTGTCACACCGAGCCATTACCTAAGGATATTGGTGGCCGGGGATGCAGAAAGAAGCCCTAGAATACGTTAAGAAATGTGACCAGTGCCAAAGGTTCACCCCAAATATTCATCAGCCAGGAGGAGTCCTCAACCCTTTGTCCAGCCCATGGTCGTTTGCCCAGTGGGGCCTGGATATTGTAGGCCCTTTTCCCTAAGGCAGCAGGAAATAAGAGATATCTGTTGGTCGGCATAGATTACTTCACCAAATAGGTCGAAGCTAAGCCATTGGCAAACATCAGAGATGCGGATGCCAAGAAATTCATCTGGAGAAACATTGTTACACGGTTCGGGGTTCGGGGTTCCTCGCACCCTCATTTCAGATAATGGGCTCCAATTTGACAGCAAAGCCTTCAGAAGATACTGCTGCGAACTGGGGATCAGTAACAGGTACTCAACTCTAGCTTATCCTTAAGGAAATGGGCAGGCCGAGGCTGTCAACAAGGTCATAGTCAATGGGCTTAAGAAGAAGCTGGATGACACCAAGGGAAGATGGATAGAAGAGCTGCCACACGTCCTATGGACTTATCGGACTACACCATGATGGTCAACAGGAGAGACACCTTTTGCCATGACCTATGGCGCCGAGGCTGTTATCCCTCTAGAGGCAAACTTCCCAACGCTGAGGACGAGCTCCTTTACTCCAAGCAATAATGATGAACTACTGGGAAAGAGCCTAGATTTGATCGATGAACGCAGAGAAAAGGTAGTGATCCAGTTGGCCTACTACCACCAGAAGCTCAAGCAAGGATATGATGCCAATGTGAAGCTGAGACCACTGGCACCAGGGGACTTGGTATTGAGGAAAGTCGTGGGTGCTGCCAAGAACCCATCTTGGGGAAAGCTGGGGGACCCAATTAGGAAGGACTATACCGAATTACTTCAGTAGCGGGAGTAGGTGCATACTACTTAGAAGACTTAGATGAAAAAACTGTACCTCGTCCGTGGAATGTAAATAACCTGAGAATGTATTATTATTAATAAAAGTATTTCTCCAATTCAAGTTTTAAGTCTATTATGATTATATGTCTTGTATCTTGGCAACCACCTAAGTACTAGACAGAACCAAGGTCTTGCATGGTCCTCGGATTCAAACTTATGGGGAAACTAGTTACTTCCAGAAGATCTAAGTACTAGACAGAACCAAGGTCTTGCATGATCCTCGGACTCAAACCTATGGGAAAACTAGTTACTTCAAGAAAGATCTAAGTACTAGACAGAACCAAGGTCTTGCATGATCCCCGGACTCAAACCTATGGGGAAACTAGTTACTTCCAGAAAAGTCTAAGCGCTAGACAGAACCAAGGTCTTGTATGGTCCTCGGACTCAAACCTATGGGGAAACTAGTTACTTCAAGAAAGATCTAAGTACTAGACAGAACCAAGGTCTTGCATGGTCCTCGGACTCAAACCTATGGGAAAACTAGTTACTTCAAGAAAGATCTAAGTACTAGACAGAACCAAGGTCTTGCATGGTTCTTGGACTCAAACCTATGGGGAAACTAGTTACTTCCAGAAGATCTAAGTACTAGACAGAATCGAGATCTTGCATGGTCCTCGGACTCAAACCTATGGGGAAACTAGTTACTTCAAGAAAGATCTAAGTACTAGACGGAACCAAGGTCTTGCATGGTCCTTGGACTCAAACCTATGGGGAAACTAGTTACTTCAAGAAAGATCTAAGTACTAGACAGAACCAAGGTCTTGCATGGTCCTCGGACTCAAACCTATGGGAAAACTAGTTACTTCAAGAAAGATCTAAGTACTAGACAGAACCAAGGTCTTGCATGGTCTTCGGATTCAAACCTATGGGGAAACTAGTTACTTCAAGAAAGATCTAAATACTAGACAGAACCAAGGTCTTGCATGATCCTCGGACTCAAACCTATGGGGAAACTAGTTACTTCCAGAAAAGTCTAAGTGCTAGACAGAACCAAGGTCTTGCATGGTCCTCGGACTCAAGCCTATAGGGAAACTAACTACTTCAAGATTCATGCAAGTTGCGAATATAGCCTAAATACACGCTCGGTACCTCGGATCATATACTCAGCCTCCTAAAAGTATGGGTAGATGAAAATTAAGCATCCCTTTAACGTTAGCGAGTTAGAACTTAGAAGTTTAATTTCAAATATATTGTGTACATAGCCATTCTTACTCATTGGGTTAATCAAATTCATGAGACACAAGGTTCACAGCAATAACAATAGCAATAACAACAATAAACGCATAGTGTAAAAAAAGGGAAAGAAAGGAATTTCATATATGTAATCCGGAAGTTTAATTACAATGATTCCACTATCCTTAAAAGAAAATACAAGATAAAACAAAGTAGTAAACTAAAAAGAAAACTAGTACAAAAGATTGCCGGGCTGCCTATTTCTTCAACTTTATTTTGCCACCTTCCATGGGGAGCTGAGCTGGATTGACCTCAGGACCCTTGGAACCATCACCCGAGGGAACGGTCTGGAGAGGCTGAACCGAGAGGGCTGGCTCCTCAGCATTGGGGGCCTGAGCATTGGCTGAAGGCTTTGCAACCTCCTAGGGCGCTTCAGGATTCAGATCTCCTTGTGTCTGTGCCGCCCCAGGAAGCTCACCCTCCTTGGCTGGCTCATTATGAACAGTTATGACCAGAGCAGCTTCTTCAGGCCGAGCAACCTCAGCCTCCTCGGGAGCAACTTCAGCCTCAGAGCTGGCAGGGGCAGTCTCCTGGATAGCCGGAGGGTAGTATACATTCTCCACCTTCCATAGGTCAGATAAAGCCTCAACCCCAGCTTGTTTGAGGGCTTCGTTCCAAACTTGGGAGCAGTAGAGCCTGCATACTCCAGGAACTTGAGCTTTGAGAGCGGCCTGGGTCTCAGCCACTCCAAAGTCGTAGGCCTCCTCCTCAATTTTTTCCTTGGAGCTCTCGGCCTCCATCCTGGCGAACTCCGCCTCTGCCTTAGCCCTTAAAGCCTCATCCCTGGCCCATTTCGCGACGCCTTTGGCCCCCTCCGCCTCGGACAGTTTCTTCTTCAAATCATTGATCTGCTCCTTGGCGATCTTCAACTGCTTCTTGGCGATCCTCAACTGCTCCTCGGCTTCGAGTGAACGCCTCGTCTGGTCCTCGGCCTGCTTTTGGGCTCCAGCCAGGCCTGCTTCAGCACTGTCCCTGGCCCTGGTCATCTCCTTCAGCTCCTTCCTGGCCTTCGAGAGATCAGCCTCGGAGTTTTTGAGGGTCCGCGTAGCATCAAAACGCTTGTCACGCTCGATATCCAGGGACCTACTCTGCTCCTTAGCGTCCTCTTCCAGCCTATAGGTGACCTGGACGGCCTGCCAATTGAAACGAGGACACGGTAAGTCGGAAATTAAAGGACAAAATCAACGGAGTCATAAGTGTTAGAAACCTTACCATGCCCAAATACCTTTTAATGCTGAGGAAGACCTCCTGCCTGCTTAGACCACCTAACTCCTCCATATCAGTGGGGAGCAGCAGTGACCTCTTCAGCGCGTCGGCCACATAAGTGCCTTCACCCCCTCGGAAGCTCCTGAGGGAGGCATTGTCCATCAAGGGCTCCCCATGGAGCATCGGGGCAGGAAGCCAGGCCTGGGCCTCGGACTGGGGGGCGACCTCTTTTTCTTGGCCCTGAGGCCTAATCTTTAATTGTTTTGAGGCTCGGCGGCCTTCATCTTCCTCCTGAGAGGAGCGAGACTTCCCCCCATCCATTGGCTCTTTGCCCTTGGAATTCCTCTTCCTTTTTGGATTGGCGGGCTTGGGCCGAGGAGGTTGAGTCTGCTGAGGAGGGAGAGGAAGTTTAGGCCGTAGAGATGGTGGTTTCGATTGGGTGGAAGACGACTTGGTCTGAACAGGCTGAAGCGTGGACTGTGACTTCCCCAGCGTGTCCTTCCCCGATTGGCCCTTAATTAGTTCGAACAAGCTGGTCGGAGGTTTTCTTTTAACACCCATTTCAGCCTGAGAAGAGGTCCCTGCTGATAGAAGATCCGCTTCGGTTGAATTAGGGTCGCCCAAGTCACCAGAGGGATCCTCGGATTGATTAACTTGGTCGAATACACCAAATTCTTCCTCGGACGGATCCAAATCACCCTCGACCTCCGCTTTTTGGTGAGATGAGGAAAGGCCTACCAATGGGATGCCTTCCGGGATAGGAGATCTTTCAGGAATCAAGAACCCGTGCTTTGTTACGGTGATCCTATGAAGCCGAGGATCGTTGGCTCTGATCACGTGCTTCGGAGCGGGGAACGATTTCTGGATGGGATCGTATCCTAGGATCTTGTGAGCGGCCCTAACTTGGTGGTCGGATTCATTCACAAAAATCGCCGCCTTGAGGACAGTTTCTAAATCTCCCCGGTTGATGAGGTGAAAGTGTCGTTGAAAGGCGTATGGATCTGCAAAAAGAAAACACATTCACATCAGTAACCTAGCAATGCAAAGTGTGATGGCACAAAATCTAGCCCTCTCCTACTCTTGGTACCCCACCTGGTTCCCCTTCCTCTATTGGGCAATGAAGGCCATCGTGCCACTCCCTAGACACTATGAGGAAGTCCTTATTCAACCCTTTGCTGGTCTCGGGGAGGCACTGGATAAGCCGAACCTTATCGTCCCTCGTCTTCATATAGAAGGACTTGCCCCTTAGGTGTTGGAGGTTGTAGCACCAATTTACATCATGATGGGTCAAACTCAACCCCATTTGCTCATTTAAGGCGTCCACACAACCCAGAATCCTAAACACGTTGGCGGTGCACTAGGTGGGAGCTAATCGGAAGTGCTTAAGGTTGTCCCTCATCACCCGCCCTATAGGGATCTTCATACCACCCTCTATGAAGGCGATCATGGGAATTGCTACTTCGCCCACCTGCCTCCTAAAATGCCACTCCCCTTCCTCACAGTACCTCAAACCTACATTAGGAGGTATCCTATAATCGGCGATGAATTTTTCCATCGCCTCTTCGGATTTAACCAACTTTTTAAATTTACCCATCCTTAGAAATGGTTAAAATGACTCAAGAAAGGGCGAAAGAAAGAAAGAAGTAAGAGGAAAAGAAACTTAGAAGAGAGAAAGTGCAAGTTAGAGAGAGAAGGAAAACTTATAGAAATGAGGAAAAGCTCCTCAGACAGGCTTTTTATGCTGAGAAAGACTTGAGTTTGGCTGGAAGTTTGACTGAACTCAAGATATGTGCGCAAGAACTCTTGAGTGCAAAAGTAAAGAGACAAATTAGTTCAAATGGGTATTTACACCTCCCATTAAAAGCAACTGTGCGGGTTTTCCCACCCATAAAGTTAAGGAAATCCCTACCGTCAAATTACCATCGCACCATTAAACGTGGGGAGCACAAAGCTGCCAAAATTTAATAAGGACGCACTCCGTATACCAAGGAGTCAGGAACGTGCCTTAGGCAGGTGAAAAGGCTTCGGCACTGACAGAGGGCAAGACTTGACAAGTCATGATAAAGGCCCGAGGATACCAAAATCCTCCTCTCCGTCCGAGAAGCCGGACAACAGGATTTTGAGGGGCTATTGTGGGGCTAAAGAATCTGACAACCCCGGCTCACTTTATACTAAGCCCAAAGCCCACACCAAGGAGGAAGAAATGGCCGAGAACGAACGAAGAAAGCCCAAATGGCCTGAAAATGTTGCCGAGGACGATCCTGTCCTCGGCACTCCAAGATCCTAGAAGGAAAGAACGGCAAGCCATCAACGATAAACCTCCAGAACGTCCCAAGAAAAGGAACGAGTACCGTAGGTCGGCCATGAGAGCATGGAGGAGGAGCAATTCAAAGAGAAACTGTCACAACCGACGTTCTGGCCACATTGATGAGGAAATGACCCCTGAACAGTGTTTCCTTGGTTGCTGCAACTCACAAAAGGTCTGGGAAGGTGGCTGATGGGATGAACACTCAAGTAGTGACCTGCATGACCAACAAATGGAAGGCCAAGATCAACTGAAAAGAACTATATAATGTAAGAGATCCTCCATGAAAAGGGGATCAAGAAAAATGGGAGATAGAGAACACTGTAGCAATTCGCATCACCTCTAGAACCCTTGTAACTAAGCACTGAAGAACTAACAAGAACAACAAGATCCTCGAATATAACCATGTATAGTTGTTACAACTCTCATTAAGGCCTAGTTCTTAAACCCATTCTCTACAAATTTATTGTATTGGGCCAGCTGTGCCTGAGTCCACACATCTGATAGCAGCAATGTTCAAACCCAGCCCCTACAATTAGCATCAATGTAACTCCTTAAAGGCAAACAACACTAATGACTAAACAACAATAGTAATTTATTAGGATTTATGTGAACTAATTAGCTTTTATATAAGATAGGAAGAACTGGTTATTTTAAAAAATTTATTAATTATATAATATTATATATATATATATATATATATATATATATATATTAAATTAGTATTAGTAGGAGGAACCAAGGAAGTGCTGCTTTACAGCTGGTTTTTTTTTTTTTTTTTTTTTTAAATTATTAAATATATATATATATATATATATATATATATATATATATATATATATATATATATATATATATAAAAGTGCCCTACAGCTGATTTTAAAAAAAATTTATTAAATATATAATATATTTTAAATATATATTAAATATGGGTGGGTCGGGTCGGGTTTGGCAGGTTTATAATTTTATGACCCAAACCCAACCCGACCCACTATAAAAAAAAAATTTTGTAACCCAACCCAACCCACCAAGCCTTAAAAACCGACCCAACCCGAGGGTCGGGTTGGGTCGGGTCGGTTTGGCGGGTCGGTGGGTTTTCTGCACACCCCTAGCCTGGATGACCGCGAAACAATCCCCTTCTACTTGTACCCTGAAAAAACTCATCTCTTGAGCTAAAGTGACCGCTCTATGAGCAGCCCGTGCCTCTGTCAATGCCATTGTTTGAGGAAGAGCAATTCCCTAACTCAACGCTGCCATAACATCACCCCATGATTCTGAACCACCACCTCGATACCTGCATATATAACCCAAGCTTTCGAACATTGCTGTATCAAAGTTTGCCTTATAGCAGTTTTTCGGTGGAGACAACCAGCGGACTGATCAGATTGCCTGCTTATTTGCCTCTAGAAACTCCACGACCAAAGCCTTGGCTCTATCCCCAACCTCATGCAGCGGCCATGATGCTTGATTCTCAACGACAACACACTGATTAATGGCAGAGCCATGTTGGGGCAAGGGGGCCATAACCGGACTAAAGTTTTCAAAAATATTTAGTTGATATCTCAACTGTACTAATTTAAATTGGGCTATACAATTTTATTAGTGACAAATTTTATGTCACTAACTTAAATTGGTGGGACATTTACACACTTATGATGAACACATAACTATTTAACAATTATCTAAAAAAATAAAATGTTTTAATTTTTTCTCCCTAAAAAAATATAAGGCTTACTTTGGAGGTGACAGCAGAAGTAGATAGCACCACCAACCTCTCCCATAACTTTCTTGGTTGGACCAACCCAACCGACGATTTTCGACCAGTCATTCTTCATTTTTAAAGCAAGAAGTGGAACTATAGGAATGAAATAAAGAGTGTTTCTTGTGATTATGCCCAACGGCCCACTTGAGCAATTTGCAATTGATTCCTATGAATATATGTTACTTATATTTCTCATTCATAAATCCATCCTTGTTTATGATGCTAACTCTCAGTTTGGTTCTATTTTAGGTTCGTTTGGTTACTTAACATGTTTGCATTTGAGCATATAAGCAACACAATAAGAGCATCAATACCCGGTCTCTCAAATGACATATGTTGGTATATTTTAGTATCAAAGCACCAAAAGGTCATGTTACCCGGTCTTGCAATTGTAAAACAATTTGCAATTGTGCTACAGTACCATCCTAAATTTATGATGGTACTGTAACTCACTTGCAAAAACAAATATTGTTTTTTATTCACTCCATCTAATTGTTTTTTATTCACTATTTATAGTGATTGTTCTTTTTTGATCAAGCCATGCTTTATTGCTTTAATCTATATTTCTTGATCATAATGTGCTTGCTCCATATGCATTACAAGTTTTCTGCATACAATGATCATATTGTGTTGTTTTTTTTTCAGGAGATACTTGTTCTTATGGTTCAAGAGCTTCACAGATTCAAGAGTTAGGTGTGAGTGAGTTTTGTTCAACTATTCCCAACTCACATGTTAAGTCTAGAGTTTA
The DNA here is from genome assembly GCA_028535165.1 of Quercus tomentella. NCBI lineage: Eukaryota > Viridiplantae > Streptophyta > Magnoliopsida > Fagales > Fagaceae > Quercus > Quercus tomentella. The sequence continues at coordinate 60,483,377 of JAPQVY010000155.1, read as the reverse complement.
TTTTAGGGTTTTGTCACGGAATAGCCAAAGGGGGAGATTGTAAGGTTGAATTTAATCAACCATTTTGTTAGCTTTATTCCGTGCCAAATTTGCTTGTAATTCAGCATTTAGAAACCCTGTATTTAGGTGGGAATCATGTAAGGGTAGTGTGTGAGAGAGTGTGAAGAAAAAGCTCAAGAGTGTGCACTTAACTGGGCCTCGCGACTGGATCTTGCGACTGGCTCGCGGCTTGCAAGTTGGCAAAGCTGGCACACATGTGAAGCATGCAGAGGGGCTGAAAAGTCATGCCAGTTGGAGCACTATAGGACAAAACTTTTAGTCTGGCCAGGTAGTTAGCTCGCGACTCAAACTCGCAACTTAGTCAAGTCGCCAGACCACTCTGTTTGGGAAAAACTGACCTTTCGCATTCCAAACACACACCAGTATAAATACCCTTTATACCTTACGTATTGTAAAGAGCTTCTAGAGAGAATTTTGAGAGAGAAACCCTAGAGAAAAACAAGATTGACTCATCCACAATCTTCATCCTTTGATTCTCCAAATTCCTCTACTCTCACCATCTCCATTGTTACATCCTTGAGAGGTACACTAGCCAAAACCTTTTCTCACCATACCCATATCTGTGAGGAGGCTATTTAGTGCTTGGGAAGCAGTTAGAAAGGGACCAATTGATATTGGTTGATGCTATGGGCTATAGCAGGATCCGGTAAGCTAGAGAAGACAAAGGTTCAGTGTAACCTCGTTGGAGCAAGAAGCTTGGAGGGCTTAGGTACACTGGGTAGATTAGGTTTAGAGGGTCTTTTGCTGTTCATGTACCTCAACTTCATTCTTTAGTGGATTATTGATCGCTTGGAGGGCGGCGGAGAGGTTTTACACTGAGGATTTCAGTTTCCTCTTCAATAACACATCGCTGTGTTGTCTTTGTGTTTGCATCTCTCTTCCCTTAATCTTTATCATTTAATTTCTGTTGTGGTTGTGATTTTATTTGGTTTAGATTATTTTATCAATTCTATTTTAAGCTTATGTTCATATTCCGCACATACATTATTTGATAATAAGCTTGATTTGGTAATTTGGGGGTCTAAACGTTCAAGGTATTTTACACACTATTTGAACATTCATTTAGATTGGCAGGTGGCGTGGGGGTTATGGTGTGGAGGTTGCTATGGATGGATGGGTTTCATTTTTGGTGGTGTGAGTGGCTGGTTGTTATCATTCCTTGGTTTGGTGGTTGTGGTTTTTGTGGGTTGGTGGTGGTAGTGTGGGTGGTGGGTAATTTGGTGGTGGTGTGGGTAGTGGGTTGATGGTGGTGGTTTTGGTTGGTTGATGGTGGTGGTTAAATGAGGGTTTTAAATTTGGTTGGGTTGATTTGGGTTTAGGTGGTGGTTGTGTTGTTGATGGTGGTTTTTTCTTTTTTCCCTAGTGGTGGTTGATTTTTTCGCTTGTGGTGGTGATCTTTATTTCTCTGATTTGGTGGTGGGCAAGCTAATGCTCGACGATTGGTGGTGGAGTTTTATTTCTCTTTATTTAGCAGTGGTTGTAGTGGGTTTTGTTGGTGGAGGTGGTGGTGGGTTTTATGGGTTTTGTTCCCGATGGTAGATGTGAGTTTTTTTTTCATGGTGGTGGTGGTGGTGGTGGGTTTTGTTGCAGAGGTGGTGGTGGTGGTGGGTTGGGTTGTGTTTGGCTTGGCGATGGTGGCAGTGGGCTATGCGGGCAATTTGGTGGGTTGTGGGTTTTATGTGTGGTGGTGATTGGTGGTTAAAGAGAGAGATTGAATTATATTATTTTATTGGGTAGTATAAATTATTTTAATGAGTTGTATAATAAAATAGAATCTAGGATAATGAATGTGTTGTAAAATGGTATGATATAATAAATAAAGTAATTTTTGAGATGGTAAAATAAAATAATTTAAAGATACTGAATTCTAATGCTCTAATACACCTTAACACCCACCACATGGCTTCTCCAAAAAAAAAAAAAATCCACCACATGTAAGACTTGTCCCGTTTGGTAACGGTGTGTAAACAACGAAAACTATTATTTAAACACTACAACATATATTTTCACACTTTTTTATCAACACGTATTTTAATAAAATTTAATCAACGTTATTAATTTGACACTCCGAGGTTTCTCTCTCTTTACTTGTACGGTTTCTCCAAAATTTACCACCACGTGTATGGTTTACATTGAAGTCTTCAAAAGCAAAAGTAAAGTTATAATTTTTTAGGTATGACTTTTCTTGATTCTTTTTTTTTTCTTTATTTTTGTTAAATTAATTATATTATATAACATATGAATATAACAGACTATTATTAAAAGTGATAAAATTATATAACAAACCATAAAAATAATATACTAAATTGCCTAATTGGTTATGTTATTAGAGCATCTACCTTGATGGAGTCATAATTTTAACTATTTGGCTCCACTAAAAGTTATTTTATCTATTTTACTTTTTCATTTTACAAAATACCCAATATTAGTAGTTTTATTTTAATTTTCAACACAATAAAATAACATATTCACTACAATAAAATAATATTAACCTCATCACATGCAACTTCACATGTGCAATGAGACTTTTATTTATTTATAAATTTAATGTTATAATTTTCCATTCAATTAAACTACACATATAGTGATTTTTATTTTGAATAGAGAAATAACATTCATTAAAAAAAATAAAAAAAAAATAAAAAAGAAAAAGAAAAAGAAAAAGGGAGCTTGTTAGACGTGGATTGGGAAGTTGTGTCATGGGATTGGAGGTTTTTTGTTTTCTAGATTGATGAGAAATTTGCATCTGTCTAGTGGGAAGTTATAGGAAATTTATCTGATAGGTTTTTTGTTTTTGATTTTTTTTAATTACAATTTTAATCTCATATTTTTATAGAAAATATAAATTTTACTTTAATCTAATATAAATGTGTATATATATATATATATATATGTGTGAAGTTCCCTCTGGAGACTTGAATCTCAACCCTTAATCCCATATTTCACAGGCACTTATACTTGTGAAGTGACTATCGTATAAAGGATATACGATAACACCTGATTTTTATTTTTTTGAAATAAAAATTATCTAATTAAATTAAGGATATTTTTAATAATTCAGATAGTGATAACTAACTTGTTAAATCCAATCTAATGAGATAAAATTTTATTACTTCTCTTTCATTTACCTATTCCACGTCTCTCTCTCTCTCTCATCTTCTCCTTCACTCTCAACCGGCCTCCACTGGCAGTGCCTCCATGGTGGTGGCCGAAGCTCTCACCACTGCCTTCATGGTACTCACGCATCCACCACATTGTTCCTTCCTCAGAATCAATTCCGATCCTTGCTGGGTATTTTGGTGGTGATGTGGTGGAGTGGGTCGTTTTGTTGCTACTGGTGGTGGTGGGTCGTTGGGGTTTCCGATTGTGGGTATGGGTTGAGATCAAATCGTGGGTTTGGGTTGAGATCGGGTTGTGTTTGTGTTTGTGTTTGTTGTCGGGATCGGTGAAGGCGTTTTTGTTTGTGGTCGGGAGTGGGCTGTGTTTGTGTTGGTGGTTGGGATCGGGCTGTCGTCGGCGGTGGGTTTGTGTTTGTGTTGGTGGTTGAGATCTGTGAGGTTGGTCGGAGCTGGTCAGGCGAGTGGATCTGTGGTGGCTGGGCGAGGCGTGAAACTCTGAGGGAAGAGTGGAGAAGAAAATGTATGACTGAGGAGAGAGAAGGCACGGGATGAACTGAAAAGGAAATGAATAAAATATTTAAACTAGTGTGAACATTATAATAATGTATTTTCTTTTTTGTTAACCAAAAAATGTATTTTCTTTTTCTTTTTTTTAACCTTTGAATTACTGTGCATATCCAAAAATGGTTGAGCACAACCAAAAATGGTTGTGCAATATAGATGAGAAGCCAAATCTTTTGTCAATGACTCCACCATTGCAGCCCCATTTTTTGTAATTACTGGTGTTAAAAATAATAATATGGTTTTTTTTAGCACGAGTGCTCTTAGAATTTTGTATGCATTCAATTTAAGGATCGTTTATCTACCTTTTTTTTTTAAGCAACTTTAATCTATTAATTTTTTAAATTATTAACTTGCCATGGCTACAAGATTTGTGAGACTAGCAATTTATTTTTAATTATTAATTTTTCTCCATACACACATAACCATCATCAATGGCTTACACGACCTGGCTAATAATGTTACATGACTCCCATTTCACTAGTTCGAGCACAACACTGAGCTAGGCATTCTTAGTGCTGGTAATGTCGAGAGGTGCCACAAGGACACCCTTCCTTCTCTAGTTCTCTTATCTTCTTTCTACCGAGGAAAATGAATTGTATTCTGTTGCATGGTTGCGACCCGAAAAACAAATTTCTAATACTTGATCACTCTGAAATCTCCCAACCGAGGTGTTGGTAGTGGTGGATGACCGAACAGCAACAACCGCGGAAACGTGGTGGTCGATGGCGGCAGCAGTGACTAGCAATGGTGGCGACGATGGTCGTAAACCAGTGAGCATGATGTCTAGAACAGCAACAACAACTCACTCTAATGACCTTCTAAGACTAAGAATTATGCTAAACATTGATTTTGTGATCAATGGGTTACATGAACTCAATAATAATGTTACATGACTCCCATTTCACATGTTTGAGCACTTGTTCGAGGCATTCTTAGTGCTGGTAATGTTGAGAATTACCACACCGAGACCCTTCTCTTCCCTTCTTCCTCCCATCGGCTCCCACTTTGCAACCACTGGTGACAGAAACCGTGCCTAATAATATCGTTGTTGGTCTTCCACGGTCGCGAGATCGACCACTGATTCCTTGATTGTCACAGGAGAGATGGCACTGCTTGCACAAGTCAACAAGGTTGACATCTTCATGATTGTCACCCTTCCACATGTTGATGTTGGACCTTCTTGCGAGTAAAATGGAAAGATCAAAACACACCATCTTTGTTAACTCTTGTAAACAGAGAAAAATTTTAGAGAGAAAGGACTCTTGAGGAAAATAAAACCACAAAAGATGAAAGTGGTCTGAAGTTTTATCTCAATTTTATGGTATAAATATAATATAGAGGATGGGACGAATAGTCGAATACCCATAATTGAAGGTCAAAAAAGTAGTATAGAGTCAAAAATAGCGGCCCGTGGTGGTGTAGTAAACAAACATTATAATCACTATTTATTGTAGTGGGGTATGCGCTTTTTATCGTTTATTTTGCTTTTGGTGGGTCGGGTTCACATTTAGTAATGCTAGTAGCCTTTGTACCGTCTACTTTCGTAAACACTTTGGCAGTCTTACACGGTACATTGTGATGGATTGTTGGTCACGGGGAATTCTCAGGTAATTTAGAGTAGAGTGAAATAGTATTTTTCTTCTCACGTTATAATAAATTTTACCTTGAATTTTTTTTTTTTTTTTTGAAAGCTACCTTGAATTTAATAAATAAACTCTATCATAAATGTTAAAAAAAAACACACCATTCATTATATTTTAAGAGTCCGTAAAAATTACTTTTCAATCACTATCACATCAACAACTCATTATTTTTCTTCAGTACTTATTAGTGCGTTTAACACCATCTCCCAGACTTTAAACTCAAAGAGGATAAAGGAAAGTAGGGAGGAAAAAGAGTAGGCTTGGGCCCAGTGGGCACTAAACCCAAGCTACCGGGCCATGCTTTGTCATGGGTGAAATACAGCTAACTAGGACAGATCATGACAGCCAATAATTTACTTTGCTGCTCATATGATCTGATCCTTGCATTAGAAATGAACGGTATCAATGCATTAACATTAATAAAGCTATAGACATGATAATCATTATAATATTAAAATATTAACGATTGAGGTGGAAAGTTTTTACTATCACCGTTTACATCACTTTCTTACTGCATCGATATTGAAAGTTGATAATAATGTCTAATATGATGTTACATTAATGTGCCAGCCAAAACACGCATTAAACTGCCTTCAATAGATGGTGACTGAACATGCACAACAAGTCAACAACTTTGATGACTGAAAAGACCGAACTCACTAAATGTCTTTGGATTTCTTTTTTTCTTTTTTTTTTGATGGGATGTCTTTGGATTTCTTGGTTGTCTTCAAATAAAGGGAGTTGATTTCGCTTAAAAGTTTGTGGAATTTTGCAACAAGGTTATGATTCTTTTGAATTCTTTCTCGCATCAGCCAATGGCCGCATTTTTCGTGCCAGTATCTAATTTGGTACAAAGGAATCTTAATTTCAGTATCAGTGAAAGCATTAGTGTTGTAGCCAGATTTCTCGTTCCAATGACTTTGGTTGCCTAGGGCAAACAAGGTGTAAAAAACACATGTGCAATATGTAAATATGGGCATTTACATCTATATCTATTCTAAGGAGTTATTACTTACACATAGAATTCTAAGGTGTAATTGATTATCTAAGTCTAATTAATTTTAACTAATAAAATCTTAGAGCTTTTAAGCTAAACTAGAAAATAATATGAACTCCCCAAACTAGTCATTATAGATTCAGAAGTTCGGTTACATATGAGGAAGGTATTAGACACCCCACAACGCCTAGTACCTTATTTTTAATTGGACAAAGTTTAGCTACAAAATTGGTTGTAGCCTTAAGCTACAAACTCACTCAATAAAATAAATATTACTGTATATTTTGAAAATTTAACCGTTGAATTGCATGTTCTTTATGCTCTTAATACACATGTCAAATTTTGTGTCAATCGGATATTATTTACTATATAATCTATAAACTTATATTTTATGCATAATTTTAAATTATAAAAACTTGCAATTTAAAATTTTATTGATGATATAGCTATTGATCTTTAATTTTCTTGAAATTTTGCAAACATGGAGGATATAAGAAGAAGGTGTAATCCAACGGTGGATTTGTCAAAATTCACCTCCAATAAAAAGATATTGAGTAAGTTTATAGCCTAAAGCTACAACCGATTTTGTAGCTAAACTTTGTTTTTTTTTTTTTAATTTAAACTGAAATTTCACCTTTTTAAATAACAACTAACATATTTGGCATTTGGTAAATTAAAAAAAAAAAAAAAATGCATGTACATATGAAATAAAGCATAGATAAAACCTATCTTAGGATGACATGTGATCTATCTTACTATGACATGTAATCTATCTTAGGATGTCACATGAGAATGACATGCAATCTATCCTAGGATAACATGTACAATATGATAATATACAAATGAATGACATGTGAAAAACAATTTAAATAAAAGGGTAAAAAGTATATCCTATGCTTTTATATTAAACCATTTTATCACCAAGATCATTCTCGTGCAAAAATAGTAAGGAAAAGCGTTGGTTTAAAAAGGAGGGGTTATGTTTGGCTTTTAAGGTGCCCATGAACTTAATGGATTCAAACTATAGGCAAAGCATCATATTTTGAAACTAAAATACAATTCCAGCGACTTTTTAATTAGTAATATATATATATATATATATATATATATATATATATATATAGAGAGAGAGAGAGAGAGAGAGAGAGAGAGAGAGAGAGAGAGAGAGAGAGAGAGAGAGAGAGAGAGAGAGATTCAAGTTATACCTGGTGTAACTCTAAAGAGTTACACATTTTTTAAACCATTGGATTTAAGTAGATCCAACGGTCAAAAAAGACTCTCATTAATGCTATTATTTTGATTAGGATCTCATTAATTATCCCTCATTTACTATATTTTATACCTATCTTTAAACCCAAAAAGAGTGTTACATCTTACTCTCTCTCTCTGTTTCTCTCACTGTCTATCATAGCAAACTTGGAAGCCTGTTCATCCACAGATTCTTCAATACCTTGCGAAATTTCAAATAGAGATGTAGAGCTCTTGTCACTCACAGGACCACTGACATAGCTTGTAGTCATAACAAAATCAGCACCAAAACTTCCAAAACTCAACTTGGTTCTTTCAAACTCAGGGACATGGATATGGTTTGGAAGAATAACAAGCTGACGTTGTGGAAGATGTAACTCCTCCAGCTTCCTCTGCAGTTTTGAAGTTGCTTCTTCCATATCAGGGACACTAGTGTCATGCTGTGTCTGGGCAGTGGCTTCAACCAAAATAGTGGGAGTCTTAGGTGCAGCAACTGTTCCAGAATCTTGAACATTAATATTTGTTGGCTTTGGTTTCCATTCCTTATTAGGACCAACTGTTAAAGACAAAATCATAAACTACTCATAAATATTAAGCAAGTCATCAGAATTTCATTAATAACTCAGACTAAAACAATCAATGTTATATCACAAAAATAGTTCTGGTTGACCGTAAAATGTTAGTAGATACAGCAAGAAGTAATTAGGCGAAAGATCGAATCAGCTCTAACTTCCTCATTTATAGCCAAAAAGATTGACAGAAACACATGCCTTCAATGGCAATAATTCATTCAAAAGAGAATCAACTAGGCAATAGAGACAGAAAATGACAAAATCTATAGTTTCAAGTAGCAAAACACATGTACAATGTTTAGAAAACATCAGATAATTATTACAACCATAACTTAGCTTACAAATCAGCAGACTCTTTTTTTTTTTTTTTAAATAAAAAAAATTGATTGGATAACCAAATCAACAAACTCTTATTTAAAAGTACAGATGCCCTAGATAAGAATAAAAATCATATGCCCTGAACTACATACGGACTGACTTAACAATTCAAGGAATACAGGCAGCAACAACCAACTTTAGCATCCATGGAGAGTGTATCGGAACAAAAAAGGTCAGTAGCATAGCCATAATAAAATAGGTTCAATTATGTTAATATTTATGTTGGCTTTTATTTTTGTTGGGGGTGGGGGGTCTACATTATCATTTAAACTAATCCTTCATAAAAATCTCATAAAAACCTGTCCCACCTCTTAACATTTTCATGCAATACCCAACCCCCCAATTCCCCCCCCCCCCCCCCAAATTAAACAAAGAATGACGCAAAACCTGTCCCTAAGTTCTTGCTATCTGTTTGCATTTACTTGTTTTCTTTCTCTATCTCTTTCTCTTTGTTTTCATTTTTGTTTTCCTTCTCACAAACCTCTAATGTCAGTGTTCCGCAGTTTTTTTTTTTTCCTTCTTCTACCGGTAATATATCCATGGAGGTGGAACAATAGTAGAGGAGAACTCTAAAAAGTTACACATTTTTTAAACCATTGGATTTAAGTAGATTCAATAGTAAAAAAAAGACTCTCATTAATGCTAATATTCTAATTAGGATCTCATAATTATCCCTCATTTATTATATTTTATATCTATCTCTAAACTCAAAAAAAGTGTTATATTTGACTCTCTCTCTCCCTCTACGTTTCTCTCTCTATCTCTTTCTCCTCCACCGTTTTTCCACCTCCATCAAAAGATTGCCAGCAGAAGAAGGAAAAAATAAAATAAAAAAATAACTGCAGAACACTGACATTAGAGGTTTGTGAGAAGGAAAACAAAAATGAAAACAAAGAGAAAGAGATAGAGAAAGAAAACAAGTAAATGCAAACGGAAAGCAAGAACTTGGGGACAGGTTTTGCGTCATTCTTTTTTTTTTTTTTTGGGGGGGGGGGGGGGGGGGGGGGTTGGGTATTGCATGAAAATGTTAAGAGGTGGGATAGGTTTTTATGAAATTTTTATGAAGGATTAGTTTAAATGATAATGTAGACCCCCCACCCCCAACAAAAATAAAAGCTAACATAAATATTAACATAATGGAACCTATTTTATTATGGCTATGCTACTGACCTTTTTTGTTTTGATACACTCTCCATGGATGCTAAAGTTGGTTGCTGCTGCCTGTATTCCTTGAATTGTTAAGTCAGTCCGTATGTAGTCCAGGTGGGGCATGTGTACTTTTAAATAAGATTTTGTTGATTTGGTTATCCAATCAATTTTTTTTATTAAAAAAAAAAAAAAAAACAAAGAGTTTTCTGATTTGTAAGCTAAGTTATGGTTGTAATAATTATCTAATGTTTTCTTAACATTGTACATGTGTTTTGCTACTTGAAAACTATAGATTTGGTCATTTTCTGTCTCTATTGCCTAGTTGATTCTCTTTTGAATGAATTATTGCCATTGTAGGCATGTGTTTCTGTCAATCTTTTTGGCTATAAATGAGGAAGTTAGAGTTGACTTGATCTTTCGCGTAATTACTTCTTGCTGTATCTACTAACATTTTACGATCAACCAGAACTATTTCTGTGATATAACACTAATTGTTTTAGTCTGAGTTATTAATGAAATTCTGATGACTTGCTTAATATTTATGAGTAGTTTATGATTTTGTCTTCAATAGTTGGTCCTAATAAGGAATGGAAACCAAAGCCAAAAAATATTAATGTTCAAGATTCTGGAACAGTTGCTGCACCTGAGGCTCCCACTATTTTGGTTGAAGCCACTGCCTAGACACAGCATGACACTGGTGTCCTTGATATGGAAGAAGCAACTTCAAAACTACAGAGGAAGCTGGAGGAATTACATCTTCCACAACGTTAGCTTGTTATTCTTCCAAACCATATCCATGTCCCTGAATCTGAAAGAACCAAGTTGAGTTTTGGAAGTTTTGGTGCTGATTTTGGAGTGACTACAAGCTATGTCAATGGTCCTGTGAGTGACAAGAGCTCTACATCTCTATTTGAAATTTCACAGGGTATTGAAGAATCTGTGGATGAACAGGCTTCAAGGTTTGCCATGATAGACAATGAGAGAAACGTAGAGAGAGAGTCAGACGTAACACTTTTTTTTGGGTTTAAAGATAGGTATAAAATATAATAAATGAGGGATAATTAATGAGATATCAAAATATTAGCATTAATGAGGGTCTTTCTGAATAGCTCGTAGGATTTTAGTTTTAGAAAAAAACATTTAAAATGAAGTGGATTAAAGAAAAATCCATAGGTTTTACATCTTTTTTTGAAAGGATTCCCAATAGGGAAAAGAATAAAAAGTCCCATGGTTTTTAATTTTGAAAGAATCCGTAAAAGGGATAGATTAAAAATCTCCATGGTTTTGTATTTCTTTGAAAATCCCTAAGAGGAAGAATGATTAAAAGTCCAAATGGATTTTGAATTTTTGAAAAGGTTTCCTAAAAGGGAAAAGATTGAAAGTCCCATAGGTTTTGCATTTAAAAATAACTTTCCAAAGAGGAAATCATTAAAAAGGTCCCATTGGTTTTTATTTTTACAAGCTTAAGAAAATTTATTGGTGGAAACTCCTAAGTTTTAACAAGCTTTAAAAAAAAAAAAAAAAAAACTGCTATTCTTATATACATATATATACATTTTTTTGGAAAAGACCTTTTTGAAAACTCTCTCTCTCTATATATATATAACCAAAGATAGATGACACATAATAGGCTACATCATCATGCTACCTCACCAAACTTATAGCTATAGATATGCAAGCGCCATCAAAATTCCAATAAATGAAAGCGAGTATGCAAGAGAACATAGCCATACCTACAGGAATAAAATCAACATGTGACATAGGCAATATTATAAAGGGAAACCTTGAAAAAGGAATCAAAAAGCAAAGGAAGAAAGTTTATGGTAATGTTTTAACTTTTGAGCTGAAAAAATTATATCTTTTCAAGAAAGATGTAATTTATAAGCCAAAGGTAGAAACTTTCCTCTAAAGACTAAATTTTCCTAACTAGACATAGGCATATCTACACGAAGATTAGCATGCTATATACAAGAACATAAAACACAAGGGAAATGAACAAACTTTCATGCCAAGACTTAAGCTTTAAACAAAGAACATGTATTACACCATTGAAAACCCAAACTTTGGCCTAAGGATGCAACCTATCATGCATACAAGGCTAGAACAAAGCAAACTTGCAACCTTTCTTGGACATGGAAGCATAAATAAACAAGGAAAGCAATAAAAATGAAAGCTTTAAAATAAGAATGTAAACTTTCTATGCTATAACACCACACCCATGTATTTAAGCACAAAGATTGAAGCTTTTATATCAAAGGGGAATTTTTAATGGAAAGAAGGCTTAAACTTTCATGAAGTTCAAAACTTCTAACCATAAAAATGTCTCTTTAGTATTCAAGACTCTTAGGGACATATTTATGTAATTAGCTAATCCTTTGACAAAACACACTTTACTTGTAATTAGGTAGATCTAGGATGGGTTTAGTACTTTAAGAAACAAGTGTTCAAGTTTAGTATTGAAGCCATGCAAATCTGACCAAGAAACAAGTGAAGGAAGTGTTGTTCATTAAAGCTCGACAAAAGTCTCGACAGAATCCTTTCTATCGAGAATTACTGCTGAAGCTCGACACAAACTACATTTGTCGAGAATTACGAAATCAAATTTTTCAGATCTAATTACACGCATATCCTTGAGTATTTGTGTTGGGTTTCTTTTCTCATAACCCTAGACATATATATGGATTATTTTAAGAGCCGTCACAATGGATGCAAAGTGTTGCAAATAGAATACATGCATATTGTGACCGGAGACAGAAATTACTCTAGTTCATCATTCTCTCTGTAAAAGCTACTGCGTCTTTACACCAAGGGTTTTGTGACTAATGAGCTTCCTGAACTTCATTGTTGATGAACTGAAGAACTTTGCAGCCAACAATCTTCCTCAAGTTGGTGTGTTAGTTACGTACTGGGATCCGTGCATCATTGGTTAGTCACGTATTGGGATTAATGCATTAAACGCAGAGATAGCCGCTACAATACAAGTCCAATTGGGTATTAGGGTAAGGGTTCAACTGTAGGTTGGTATTTTGGGATAGGCCAAAGGGTTTGGTAAGATTCCTCATACTTGTAACCACTTGTGATTGATAATAGTGGATTCTCGGGAGTGGTGACCTTAAATTCACCTAGTGGAGTTTTGTCTCGGTGGTTTTCCCCATTCGTAAACAAATCACTTGTGTTAAATTTATTTTTCGCTGCATTTAGTTATTTGGTGATTTGTTTGTGCTACCACGCCATTTCATGTAATTTGACTAATTAATTAACTTGGGTAATTAATTAATTTGCAAGGGGTCAATTCATTTTAACCCAACAAATGGTATCAGAGCAAACACACTCTAATTATGTTTTAATCTTTGTTGTGTGATCCATTGACCCCTGTTTGTCATGGATAGAGGACAGTCTCTTGTTATACCTCCTTTATTTGATGGTACTAACTCTATATACTGGAAAGTACGCATGAGAGTTTTCTTGCAGTCTTTAGATGAGAAAGTAAGGCAAGCTGTGGAGATTGGCTAGACTAAGCCAAAGGAAGCGCCGGCTAATTAGGATGATGCAAAGATCAAAGCGGCAAACTTCAACAACAGAGCATTGAACACCATTTTCAGTACTGTCACAAATGAGGAGTTTAAGAAAATATCCTCGACTGAAACTGCAAAGGAAGCATGGACCATTCTCTAAACAACCTATGAAGGGATTAAGGTTGTCAAGGATTCAAAGCTCCAAAGGCTCACTACTAGCTTCAAGGAGATAAAGATGGAGGAGGATGAGTCATTCGATGAGTTCTATGCCAAACTTAAGGACATAGTCAACTCAGCCTTTAATCTTGGGAAAACTATTCTCGAACCCAAGGTTGTGAGAAAGGTGCTCAGGTTTCTCCCTGAGAGATTCCATGCTAAGATCACTGCTATTAAAGAATCAAAGGACATTGACTCCATTCCTTTGACAGAGCTGATTGGCAACTTGCAAACCTATGAATTGCGTTTTACTAGACTTGGGAAAGGAACCAAAAGTAAGAGTATGGCATTAAAGGCCAAAAGCAATGAGACTGATGAGTCTTCAAATGATGAAGATTCCAAGATGAAGTCCTACATCACTAGGCAGTTCAAGAAGTTCATGAAGAATGCCAATGTGAAAGGTTTTGACAAGGATCGTAAGCAATCCAGTTCTTCTCAATTCAAAAGTCAAGACAGAGGGAAGAAGGATGCTAAGGATGGCAATCGGTATACTATTCCCTCCGAACCAAAGTGCTTCAGATGTCAAGGTTTTGGACACATGAAACAAAAATGTCCAACATATCTCAAGTCAATTGGGAAAAGCAAGGCTCTTGCTGCTACCTTGAGTGATACCAAGCCTGAGATTAAGTTAGATGATAGTGATGACGAGGGAATCTTGAGTACTTTCACTGTCACAGTGGATCCTACTGAGGGGATCATAGAAGCAGTGGATGAAGAAGAGGACTTGGTGGAATCGTAATTTGAAAAAATGGACGATCAAGATGATATTCATATAGCCTATTCTAAATTGTACAAGGTTTCCAAGAAGCATGAGAAACTGTACAAACTGGTCACCAAGAAGCTAAGTGGTGTGAAACTAGATTAAGAGGAGCTCTCTACCAAGGTTGATGAAGCTAATCAAACCATTGGAGCACTGCGATTTGAGAACAATTTCTTGGCTAAAAGGACCAAGAAGCTTGAAGTAAAGCTGTTTCAAGTAAGAGCTCAATTGGAGAGGACTTCTAGTGCAAAGCTCGATGAGATGCTAATTTTTCAGAAAACTACTTCCGACAAAACTAGTTTAGGGTATGATTTCTCTTCTCTTAATATTGCCTCATCTAGTACAAATGAGTTTGTCTCACCTGCTGATAATGTTATTTTTGAGAACAATAAATTTAAAACTAAAATAGCTAGTGAGAACTTAGACAAGGGCAAATCTATTCTAGGAGCACCCCCTAAAGTTGAAAAGAAAGAGACTAGAAACCCTAAGACTAAGAAGACAAATAATAAAAGTCTCAACAAAAGAAGCCGCATTTCTGTCATCATTGTGGAGCTTCAAGGCATACTCGTCCAAATTGTTATAAGTGGTTAGCCACTCAATAAAGCAATAGAATGGTCTCATCTGGAAATCAGAATCAGTTTCCATCTTCTCTTACTCCTTTGGGAGATCTTCTCAAGACTCTCGTGTTCCTTTCGAACTTGAACGGTTTCAATTCTTCCCCCTCTCCTCAGGATCAAAGGTTCGCACAAAGGAAAGGTTCTTTCAAGGTGTGGAAGAAAAAAGGCTCAAAGTGATTTAGTCACTTTTTCTCTCTCTCCCTTTATGTCATGCATTACTTGTTTGTTTTGCTTTCTAGTTTTTGAGTTAGTCTAATTTTATGCTTTGTGTGTTTCTTTATGTTTTTGTTTGGTTGTTTTTAGTTTTGCTTTATTTTGTTTTTTTCATAAAAATAAAAAAAATAAAAAATTAGAGAAATACAAAAACAGTGTGTGTACGTGTATATTGGTACTTGTGTACTTTGGATGGCCTGTGAAACAAAGTTTCTTAACTTTGTATCTCTTATAGCTTAGATGAGCATCTCAATGCACAACTAAGCAAGTGAGCTTTGTGGCTCGTGGTTGTGATAAGAACGATTAAGATTGTCTCTTATACCTCACACTCATATCACTCTTTTTGATGGGAATGACTAGAAAATCCTAAGAGAAAGACATAAATAACTATCTCACCACTAAAACCCGTCAATCATGTATAACATCTGTGTGCTTCGACATAGCAAAATTGTGATGTTTTGGCTTACATAATTGGATATTTCTTTTCTCTCTTATATGCCCATGCATGCTACGCTCAAAAATGAAAAATATGCAAAAAAGTAAAAAGAATCAAAATGCTTTTAGTAAGGTTGCAATCGTGTTTCTAGGAGATGTGGGAATTATAGGATGTACCTTGAAGGTGATAGTCCCCATCAAACAATTATGATTGTGTGTGAGTGTATTTGATTTTCTCATATCTCAAATCTTCATAATATGAGACTTGCTTTGTTTCACACACAACACACAAACACTTTGCTACTTTTGATACATGTTCAGATACAATGTGATTTGGCCATCACAAGAATTACATGTGCTAATATATGCTCACTAAACTGTCTCAACTTGTTTTTGAAATATAAAATTGGTTAGACTTGTTTAGTGTGTGTGTGTGTGTGTTTTGGATCTGTATGCTTAGCATCTTGTTTGAGATGAGTTTTGAGAGCTTAATATGTTAGGTTGATGTTTGAGCGAGTAGCTTGTTTTATGCTATCATCTCTATATGTTTTTCCCTTCTTGAAAAACCTCTTTTCTTCAAGCTCGATAGCTTCTTGAAAGATTCCTTTCTATCGAGCCCTTCTTTCTTTTTCTTGATAGAAACTTCGACAGATCCTCAATCCATTGAAGATAATTTCTTTGCTCTCTGTATGATCAATAGTTTCTCGACAGCTTCTCAATCCATCAAGCCAAAATTCCTTGCTCTCTGTCTGCTTGATAGATGCTCGACAGATCCTCGATCCATCGAGCTCTTTGTTTTGCCGTCAACAGATCCTCGACAGCACCTCGATAGATTCATTTATGTCGGGATTTAGTGCTCGACGGATCCTCGACAGAAACTTTGATCCATCAAGCTGCGTTTTCTATATATAGCTGAGGTGCGAATCAGATCTCACTTTTCTCATTCTCTCTCGACAGAAACTCTTTTCTCTTGCGTAGACACTCTTCTCTCACTAAAATCTCTCTACCCATGTGTTCTTAAACCCTCATTTTACATGCATTCATGCATTTTAGACCTAGGTTTTAGGTTCTTGAAATTATTTTTGAGATTTTTGTGAAAATTTTGGGTTGGGTTTTGTTATTTTAATGTTATTTTCTCATGCATTGCATTCTCATTGCATTATAACAATGTTTCATGCATTTTAGATATGTGATTGATTATTGTTGATTGTCTGTAGGTAGGTTTGGATTAGGTTTCTACCCATGATGCATTTTTTTTTTTTTTACACATCACATGTTCATGCATTTTTCATGCATACGTTTCTTTGTTTCTTTCCTATTTTGGTTGTGATGTGGTCTCTCTCTCTCTCTCTCTCTCTCGCGGATAGACTGCACCATGGCACCCAAAGCGCGTAAATCCACTCCGGGTTGGAATCCTCTTCAAGGTTTCGGTTCTTCCTCTTCTAATCCTATCCCTCATCTCCACGTTCGGTTCCATGATGAGAAAGCTCGAAAGGACTTCTTGACAGAAACTTTGATCCATCAAGCTTAGTTTTCTATATATAGCTGAGGTGCGAATCAGATCTCACTTTTCTCATTCTCTCTCGACAGAAACTCTTTTCTCTCGCGCAAACACTCTTCTCTCACTAAAATCTCTCTACCCATGTGTTCTTAAACCCTCATTTTACATGCATTCATGCATTTTAAACCTAGGTTTTAGGTTTTTGAAATTATTTTTGAGATTTTTGTGAAAATTTTGGGTTGGGTTTTGTTGTTTTAATGTTATTTTCTCATGCATTAAATTCTCATTGCATTATAACAATGTTTCATGCATTTTAGATGTGTGATTGATTTTTGTTGATTGTCTACAGGTAGGTTTGGATTAGGTTTCTACCCATGATGCATTTTTATTTTTTTTTACACATCACATGTTCATGCATTTTTCATGCATACGTTTCTTTGTTTCTTTCCTACTTTGGTTGTGATGTGGTCTCTCTCTCTCTCTCTCTCTCTCTCTCCCACGGATAAACTGCGCCATGGCACCCAAAGCGCGTAAATCCACTCCGGGCTGGAATCCTCTTCAAGGTTTCGGTTCTTCCTCTTCTAATCCTATCCCTCATCTCCACGTTCGGTTCCATGATGAGAAAGCTCAAAAGGACTTCTTGGAGAACTTTCAGAAACGTGGCATTCATCCGAAGCGCTAGGTTATTCTGTCGAATTTTGCTGACACTCCACTACCTGATGTCATTTGGGCTCGGGGATGGGAATCTCTATGTGATAAACCCGTGCGGTGTCCCGTCGTATTTATACAGGAGTTTTACTCCAATATACACGGCATCAATACCTCTGTACCTTGGTTTACCACTACATTTCAAGGTACACGTATCGTAGTTACTCCGGATCTTATATCCGAGGTACTACATGTTCCGAGGGTAGCGCATCCTGACTACCCTGGCTGTGAGCGTCTTCGGAATGTGTCCAGAGACGAGCTTATCTCTCACTTTTGTGAGAAACCTTCTCTTTGGGGTGGTTTTCTAAACACCCCTTGCTCGAGCTTTGCAAAAGGTCTGAGATTTTTGAACATGGTGATGACCTTCACTCTCACTCCACGGTCTTACTATAACTCCATCACTGAGCCTCGTGCACGTTTTCTTCTTTCCTTGATGGAGGATCTTTCCATTTGACTTTCCCTCTCATCTCATTACATCTATTATAGATGTGTATCAGGATACTGCTACCCGTGATAAGCTCATCTTTCCTTCAGCTATCACATGGATCCTTTTGTACTTCTCCATTCCTATTCCTTCCTTTCCTTTCTTCACCACCATCGGTGCCATCAACGCTAGTTCTATTCGGTGGAGTGAGGCCCAGCTTCGACCGAAACTGCCATGAGTGAAGACAGACAATCCTGCAGCTTCTGCGACTCCCTCTTCCTCGGCTCCTTCCACCTTTGCTCCTTCCTCTTCGGTGGCTGGTGTGACCTTGGAGGCCATCATGGCGCAGCTTCAGCGGATGGAGGTTGACTTTGGTGGATGTCTTGACTATATCACAGATGAGATGTGTCAAATTAACACTCGAGTTGGTTGCATTGCCCGCAGACAGTCTCGCCTTGGCGGTTTCGCTCCCTCTCCATCTCCTTCTCCAGAGGCCTCGGCTGATGAGGATGATGATGCTGGTGATGATGAGGACAATGCTAGCTTTTCCTGATGACAAGATGACGACCTCTCGATGACTTGCCCTTTGTCATTCGTGATAAAAATGGGGAGTAGTTTTGGATGAGAATAGTCTTGTACTTAGGAGGAGAGTTAGTATAGGGAATTTTTTTTTAGGGGGAGTGTGTATATCTTTTGAGGGATATTGTGAGGTCTAAATGTACTTTTCTTTTCTTAGTGAGGTTTACATGTATTTTTCTTTTCTTTCTTTACATTAGCCTCTTGTATACCGGTCTTGTGACAATTTATTTATTGACATACATTGTACTTTATTTTCATATATATATGATGATGTATGTTTTTCTTCACCTGCATCTACATGTGTTGTTTCTTTTCACTCTTTATACACATGTTTCTTTATGTATGCAATCTTTATTTCTGCTTCACACATGACGCCTTGATGAGTTTTGTTTAAGTGTTTCAGAAAGACAGGTTGTGAAAGTCTACCATACCATAAACTCTCTTCTTGCAAAGTTTTTCAAGAGTTTATGTTAGGGTTAGATTATTTTTGTAATTCAACAAGTGGTTATGAGTTTAGTGATTTAATACTTCTCTTATGATTCATTTGTTTGTTATGGTTTTGTCACAGATTTCCAAAGGGGGAGCTTGTTAGGGACATATTTATGTAATTGGTTAATCCTTTGACAAAACTCATTTTACTTGTAATTGGGTAGATCTAGGATGAGTTTAGTACTTCAAGAAACAAGTGTTCAAGTATTATTAAAGCTATGCAAATCTGACCAAGAAACAAGTGAAGGAAATGTTGTTCATTAAAGCTTGACAGAATCTTTTCTATCGAGAATTACTACTAAAGCTCGACACAAGCTGTACTTGTCAAGAATTACGAAATCAAATTTTTCAGATTTGATTACATGCATATCCTTGAGTATTTGTGTAGGGCTTCTTTTCTCACAACCCCAGACATATATAAGGATTATTTTAAAAGCCGTCACAATGGATGCAAAGTGTTGCAAATAAAACACATGCACATTGTGACCGGAGACAGAAATTGCTCTAGTTCATCATTCTCTTTGTAGAAGCTACTGCGTCTTTACGCCAAAAGTTTTGTGACCAAGGAGCTTCTTGAACTTCATTGTTGATGAATTGAAGAATTTTGCAGCCAACAATCTTCCTTAAGTTGGTATGTTAGTCACGTACTGGGATTCGTGCATCATTGGTTAGTCACATACTGGGATTTGTGCATTGAACGAAGAGATTGCCGCTACAATACAAGTCCAATTGGGTATTGGGGTAATGGTTCAACTATAGGTTGGTATTTCGGGATAGGCCAAAGGATTTGGTAAGATTCCTCATACTTGTGATTGATAATAGTGGATTTTCGGGAGTGGTGACTTTAAATTCACCCGGTGGGGTTTTGCCTCGGTAGTTTTCCCCATTCGTAAACAAATCACCTGTGTCAAATTTATTTTCCACTGTATTTAGTTATTTGGTGATTTTTTTTGTGCTACCACACCATTGCATGTAATTTGACTAATTAATTAACTTGGGTAATTAATTAATTTGCAAGGGATCAATTCATTTTAACCCAACAAAGACTCTAAATGAAACATAAAGCTAAAAGCTTTTAATTGAAAATGAGAGTTTTAATAAGAAAAATGGAAACTATGCTCGAACTTTTTTTTTTTTTTTTTTTTACATAAATCTTCAAGCTTTATCCATGGTGGAAAATGATGTGTAAGCATAGAAGGCTTAAGACAGCATAGACATAATATATAACATGCTAAACAACACGAACATAGCAAAAAACAAACAACAAATACACAAATGTCACATAAATAAACATGGAGGATCCATGTCTAGGAGCATAGAAGTTGGAAGCTTCAAGCTCTTGAACATGGAGAAACCCCTTATTCTACCAAGATAAAGATGAAGAAGACAAGATTAAAGAATGGTTTAGTAGGTATACCCTTTTGGAACTTTGATTAGACCAACAATAATAGAGGATGGAAGGAATTTTTCTTAAGGGTTGGGAACTGTTTCAGAGAGTTCTGGAAGTAGGGGATAGAAAATGGGGCATTTTTTGTGTGTTCTGAAAAGAGGGGGAGGCTGTCCTTTTAAAATAGTTGTGCTGACACTCAGGCATAGCTTGGAAAAGTGGGAGGATAGAAAAGATTTAAATTTCTCTCATTTTTGTTAAGTTGGGAGTGGAAAAGTAAAGAGATGGAAAAAGTGAATTTGTATAAATTTACTTATATACCCTTGTTAAAAAATGATGGCCAATTAAAACAAAAAAAAGTGACAAACAACCACACAAAAAAAAAAAAAAATCACCTAAATTTATCAAAAAATAAAAATTATTTCTAGAAAAAAAAAATCAAGTCTAGTTAAACAAAAAAAAAAAAAAAAAACACTATAACACCCACGACCCCAGGAAATCAAAAGAAAGAAAAAAAGAAAAAGAAAAAAGCGGCAACGTCCCAAGAAGGCAAAAGAAAATAAAAGAAGAGAAGAGGCAACATTTATTGCCCAGGAAAGCAAAACCTTAGAGACGAAAAAAAAAAAAAGGCAAACTGAACGAAACCCATGTGCAATTACACATGGGCATTTTCATCAATCAAGCAAATTAGACTCCCCCCTATTTTTCTCCCCCATTTTGGGGAGAAAATATTTTGGTGGGTTTGGGAATAAAATACTTGGACCCTACTGTAGACATCGCATTTTGTACTTCTTACGACTCAGGCCCCCATTCTCTAAGGATGTTGGAATTCTAAAGCCCAATGTTAGTTTAGGGCTCAATCAGATTAAAATTGACTTGAGGAAGGTGTTTTTGGAAAGATATAACTTTTTTATGAACTAAATAAATCTATTCTTGGAAAATTAATGCCAGGAAACCCTAGGGCATGTGTACGCATGTCCCCAAGCTGTGTGCGCATGTCTCATGCATGCATACACATACACAGGCCTGTGCACACATGCTAGGGTTCGAGAAAGTATGAAAGGAAAGTTTTTCAGCATTAAGTGTGAAGGTTGAGAATGAATCCCACATCGTTTGGGAGCCGTTCTAAACCCTCATTTTTCAACTATATAAAGCCATAAATAGTAGCTTTTCAAAACACACAAAAAATCCTAAAGGAGAACATAGGATTCTCTAGAAATAGTGAATCAAAAATGGAGTTTTTCACAAAACATTCTCAAATTAATATTTTTCCAGATTGAGGCATTTTCTAGCCTTGATCTTGGAGTACTAAGATTACTAATCACTTTCTTATTTGTTTGTGATAGATTTGACTGATGGGAATGGTAAAAATCAAGCCAATGAGCTTTTGTTTTTGAGGTATAAGTTCTAAACTTTATTTTTCTTTTCTTAGCCTTTTCCTGCTTTAATCTTTCTGTTTTCCTTTTTTTTTTTTTTTTTTTTTGGCTATAATATGTTTGTTTAGATTAGGTTTACATAGTTTTTCTGTTCTTAAGTATGTTAGGTTGTTAGATTTGATAGTTTTAGTCTTTGCTCTGTTTTGTGTTTTTCTGTGTATGCGCACACATACTCGTGCCCAGAAATCCTAATTCAACATTTTTCTTGTTTTTGTTTCTTTGTTTCTCTTATTTCATATGCTTCTGATTTGCCTTGTTTCATGCCTACAAGTCTCAACCTTCCATGTTTGTTTGTTTGTTTGCTTGTCCTTAACATGTTAGATTAGGGTTTCTTCTTTTCTCTTTCTTTGATATGCCATGAACATGCATATGATATGACCATGCATTGATGAATAGGTGCTGTGGCGCAGTAAGGTAAGTAAGGTAAGGCATGTATTCATATGAACATGCATTTGTTTGGAGATTTGATTTTAACCTTGCCTTGACGAACATGAATGTATTGGATATGATAACATGTTTCTTTGATCTTAACATGCCTACATTTCTGTCTTGGATATGATATATGCTTGTTTGCTTGCTGCCATGTCTATGTTCTATCTTGATCATGATATGATGAGATATATGATGCTATGTGTGATAGATGTATGCTAGGATATGATATGAGATGTATGATAGATGTATGCTAGGGTTTGTGATGTAAAACAGACAACACATGCCTTCCTAGAGCAGCAAGAGTATTGGAAGTCACAACACAAGATCAAAAGAGGTGGCAATAGAGGCCATTTAGGCGACAATATTGGAATTGCATGAAATTTGACAGGTTGAAGAGAAACAACAAAAACACTAATTTTTGCCAGACTTATGACAAGTCATGAGCGTCGCCTAAATTAAGGCAAATTCCTTCGTTAAGACCCCGAAAACAATGTTTTTGCTATTTATAGTAATATTTGTTTTTCCTTAATAACTTTTAGTTTAGAAGTTAGAATAAGGTTCTGTCTGTTTTGGGACATCTCTTAGAGACAGTATTTTTAATTTCTGCAATTATTTCAATTTTGCTATTTTTGGCAAAAATCACTATTTTGCCACCTAATTACGTGATTAGCCGCCCTAGGGCTTCCAGGGCAATTTAGTTTTCAGATTTATAAAAATATAGACTTTATCTATTTCTCTCTAGTGGACTCTAGAACCTTCTATGGATTTAAGGGACCCCTCGTGGATTCGAGGTTTTCATTCAAAAGCTAACATGTTTAGGTTTTTTTTTATTTTTTTTTATTTTTAAATTACATATATATATTCAAAAAGCAACGTGTTTATTTTCTTGTAGCTTTTGCGATATCAATTGGTATCAGAGCCTTGATTTTTTCCTAGTCTAATGGTAGATGGGCGTGACAGCGACCACCCCATCAATGACAAAGTTGAAGAGCTAGTCCTCACTAGGGTTGAGTTCCAAAAATTTCGGGAGGAGAACCAGTAAGTAATGCATGATCTACAGCAAGTAGTCGTTGTCCCTCTTGCTAGGAACCCTAATCATGATGGCCATGGTAAACAAGACAACAAGAACGCGCGTGAACCCCATCTACGTGGTTATAATAATCGAAATAGGCCTCTAGCCTATGACGAAGATGACTATAAAGATGATGAGTATGAAGAAGACGTTTAAGAAGGATATCGTGGCCCTGTTAGGGAACATGCTCGTGATAATCAAGAGTACTGTATGAAGATGGAATTACCTTTTTTCAATGGAGATGTTACTATAGAAAAGTTTCTGGATTGGGTCATTGAAGTGGAAAGGTTCTTTGCTTATATGGAGACTCCAAAAGACAAATAGGTTAGGTTCGTAGCCTACAAATTGAAGAGGGGAGCATCTGCTTGGTGGGATTGTTCGTAGCTAACTCGCACTCGTCAGAGAAGAGCCCCAGCACGTTCATGGAGGCGAATGAGAAGGCTAATTGGAGGAACGGTTTTTACCACCAGATTATCAGCAGGAATTGTTTAAGCAATACCAAGATTGTCGACAGGGTGCTAGAACAATCAATACTTATATGGAAGAGTTTGATAGGCTAGCTAATCGTAATGGCTTGGCAGAAACAGAGAATCAACAAATAGCTAGGTTTGTGAATGGGCTGCATGTAGCGATTCAGGATCAAGTTTCCTTGCAAACCTTATATGTACTTAATGAAGTTGTAACCCTAGCCAAGAAAGTGGAGTTCCAGTAGAGTAGATCAAACATGAAGTCCAAGTATGCTAATCAGAGTTCTCTTGATTCTTCACACTTTACAACCAATAAGAAGAAGCAATCAGTGTTCTCACAACCATCGTAGTCTTTGGGCATTAAGGAAGTTAGTGTTGGTAGTAGTTAGCCAAGAGGTGAAACAACAAGCTTTACAGGACGACAGGGAGCCAAAAGCAATCCCTAAGCCAAGCCAACAAGGGATAAGTGTTACAGGGGTGGTGAACTAGGGCATCAATCTTGTTGGGAAATTTAGACCCCGATTGATAGAATTAACAAGTTTTAAACCCAAGTTGCTAATTAGATTTATTATGAATAAAACTTGTTAAAACAAACAAACATCAATATCATGTCAAAATCATGCAGCGGAAAAATAAATAAGACAAAATATGATGACCCAGAAAAACTAATGAAACAAACTAGTTTCACAGTAAAAAATCTATGGGGAAACCTTCCCGAAAAGCAATTCACTATAGTAAAGAGAAGTTTTAGATCTAGTATAAAACCTTTATCCCTAGACTCTACAATCCCCGTAGATGAACTCACAACAGAAACCTTCTACTGCTTCAGAACTTCTGAACTCTTTAATATATGAACGCCACCCTTTTTGATGCACAGATCCCAGTATGTGACTAACTCCTTTGCATGAATCCCAGTACGTGACTCACTCACCAACTTGAAAAGGTTGTTAGCTACAAAGTTCTTCACTTCATCAACAATGAAGATCAAGAAGCACTTGGTTACAAAACCCTAAGGCGCAAAGACGCAGTAGCTTCTTTCAGAGAGAATAAGACATCGGTCACCTTTTGCATATGTTCTCCCTTGTATTCTCTTATGTGACGGCCTTTAAAATAAGCCTTATATATGTCTAGGGTTGTGAGAAAAGAAACCCTACACATACATGTCAGCATGGGCTGAAAATCAGATCTGAAAATCTGAATTTCGTAATTCTCGATCAATCGAGGAGGTGTCGAGCAAGTGTCGAGGGAACAGAAATTTGCTCCATCAATCGACCTAGCTATCGAGAGGTGTCAAGATTGCGATAAGAAGCAACTGAAGAGCTCGATAGATAAGCCAGGTGTCGAGCAGCTATCGAGCTTTAAAATTCAGCACTTTCTCACTTGATTCTTGGACAGACTTGCATGGCTTTAACACTTGAACTTGAAATAAGGTTTCTTGAAGTATTAAACACATCCTAGATCTACCCAAATACAAGTAAAGTGCGATTTGTCAAAGGATTAGCCAATTACATAAAATAGTGACTTATGTTCCTAACAAGTGAATCACATATGTCCTAATAATCTCCCCCTTTGGCAATCTGTGACAAAACCACAACAAACAAATGAGCATATGAGAGAAGTCATAAATCACTCAACTCATATTCATTTGTTGAATACAATAAAATCTATCATAACACAAACTCTTGCAAGAAGAGAGTTTATGGCAAGTAGACTTTGATAACCTGTATTTCTGAAACACTTTAAACAAAACTCATCAAGGCATCTTTGTGTGAAACAGAAATAATAGATTGCATACAAGTAATAAGAAGCATGTGCATAAAGATAGAAAAGAAACAACACATGTAAGGGTAAGTGAAAGAAACATACATCAACATATAAAGAAGAAAAAGTACAATATATGTAAACATGGTTACAAGATCGGTGTACAAGAAGAAGGAGGTAAGCACTCCCCATAACAAGATGAAACACATCTCCCCTTTACAGAGGCATGTATTTCTCCCCCTAACATGTAGAATCTTAAAAAAAAACCACAAAGTTTCCACAATTTCTCCCCCTTTTTGTCATGATAGACAAAGGGTACAAGAAACTAGAAAGTTTCACTCAAGAGACATAAAAATGATCAAGGATGATCAAGGGGGCACAAAAAATCCATATAAATACATGAATGTAATGAAACAAGATGCTATGGATGACAAGATAATAGAAGGATGAAAAACATGTGAAAAACAAATCTCTCAACAAGAAAAATGTTATGCACATAGATCCCAAAACACACACACACACACTAAACAAGTTTAACCAATTTTATATTTCAAAAACAAGTCAAGACAGTTTAGAGAGCATACATTAACACATGTAAACCTTGTGATGGCCAAATCACATTGAACCTACACATGTATCAAGAGTAGCAAAGAATATTGCGTGTTGTGTGTGAAAAAACATCGCAAGATTGCATAAGTGTATACATGTTATGATGATTTGAGATATGAGAAAATCATTTTAACTCACACATAATTATAACTGTTTGATGGGGACTATCACCTGTGAAGTACATCCTATAACTCCCACATCTCCTAGATGACACGCTTGCAATCATATTTAAAGCATTTTGATCTTTTTGCTTTTTATTTTTCTTTGCATATTTTTCTTTTTAAGCAAATCATGCATGAGCATATAAGAAATAGAAAGAAATACCCAATTATGTTAAGCATTTAACATTCCAATTTTGCTATGCCGAAGCACATAAATGTCATTGACATCACAATTTTGCTATGCCGAAGCATACAGATGTCATTTCATGATTGGCGGGCAACAGTAGTGAGATGGTTATTTATGCCTTTCTCTTAGGATTTTTTAGTTCTTCCCGTCAAAAAGAGTGATATGAGTGTTAAGTATAAGAGATAACTTAATCTTACTCATCACAAACAAGAGCCACAAAGCTCACTTGCTTAGTTGTGCATAGAGATGCTCATCTAAGCTACAAAAGATACAAAGTTTAGAAAACTTTGTTTCAATGGCCATCCAAAGTACACAAGTACCAATGTACGCAAAACACACACTGCTTTTGTTTTTTTTTTTTTTTTTTTTTCTGATTTTTCTCTTTTTATTTTGAAAAAAAAAAAAACAAAATAAAGACTAAACAACCAAACAAAAACAGACAAACAACATGAAAGCATGAAAGAAATATGCATATGCATAAAAGCATGATAGAAAGGTGCAGATGCATGAAAGCATGATTCCAAAAGCAGATAAAAAATCAAGTAAAGAGAGTCCTCTCTCTCTCTCTCTCTCTCTCTCTCTCTCTCTCTCTCTCTATATATATATATATATATATATATATATATATATATATATATATATATATATATTATCACTAACTTCTTACAAACCCTAAACCTAATCAATCTTAAATTCACAATTCTCAGCCACCGCCCCTCAATCTCTCACTCTCACTCTCTCAGTCCATTGCCAGCCACCCCCCTCAAGCCCTCCTTCCACCTCGTCGTCAAGGTCAACTCGGCCAACTCGCCTCTCACCCTCACCCTCACTCTCACTCTCATTGTGTTTTGATTGATTTCTATTCCCCTACCAACATGCTATCATCCCACCATACAACTCACCTAAACCACCACAGCCACAATCATGCCTAGAAAACAAGATCCAAGAAAAAAAATTCTTCACTGATGGATCATCCCAAATTCTCGCCGTCGATAAGTCAAAACTCTCGTCGATCATGAAAATCTCCACAACCACTATGAGCCACCCCTCACCCGTTACAAACCCACAACCAATTAACTAAAAATACTAACCGCCACCTACGAACCAATCATCGATCCCACACTGCTCCACCAACAGCCACCGACAGAAGAACGCAACGTCCATCGCTAGCTGCGGACTCACATCACATGAAGCTGTTGTTACGCCGAAAGCTTCATTTTCTTTTTCTCTCAGTAAAGTAAGGGGAATTTGTCATGTGTTTGGCTTGGTTTGCCATTATTGTGAGCCAAATTTGTTCGGTTTTTTTGTGTTTTGTTGGTGGGATCTTCAAATTTGCTAATCTTCCTTCTGGGTTTGCAAAATTTCTGTGATTTGTTGGATTTTTGGTATGGATTGGTTTGTTAGATCTTGGCATCCATTTGGATGGCAAGAAAATGTTGTGATTATTTTTATTCATTTTTGGGTTCTTTACATGTATATTCAATGATTTCTGTGATTTTGGGCCGAGGCTTGTAGGGCTCGGTGGGGCGAGTTTAGGTTTTTTTTTTAAACCCGTTTATTAAACAGGGTGGGTTCGAATAACGGGGGCGGGTTCGGGCATAAAGAAACCCGACCCTTTGCCATTCCTAATCCCCATCCATGACTTACAATGACCTCAGACTGCCTCCATCCATGACCTATGATAACCTTAGGCCAACCTTATCCTCTACTCATGTTTCTCCTAGGTTTCCCCTACCCACCACCAATGTTACGCCTTGGTCTCCCCCACTCACCACCCATGTTGCACCCAAGTCCTCGATGGTCCTGCTTGGTAGCTCTCACATGATATTCGTACGCACCCTTAGCCTTCTCACAACACATTATGAGGCAATGTCTATTAACTCGACCCAAACACATTCACCTCCTACCTCATTCTTCCCCATCACATTAAGGATCCGTTTGATTGGAGAAGTGGAAAAGTGGGAGGATAGAAATTGGGGAGGGAATAGAAAAATGGGAGGATAGAAAAGATTTAGTTTTCTCCCATTTGTGTTTGGTTGGGAGGATGGAAAAGTAAGATGGAAAACTTATTTGTTTGGTTGAGAAAAAAATGAGATGATGGAAAATGAAATTGGTATAAATTTACAATTATGTCCCCGTTAAATTAAACAAACAAAAAAAAAAACCAAAAAAAAAACAAAAAAAAGAGCAACTTGGCTGGATGAAACCCATGTGCACTTGCACATGGGCATTTCTAGTTACACAAAAACCCTCCCCTCAGTTTTCTCCTCATTTTTAGGAGAAAACTTTTTGGTGAACTCAAGGAGGAACACCGAGGCTCCACCATCTCTTTTCTCTCTCTCTCTCTCAACTAAACACCCTCCAAAAAGTTTTCCCTCCCATTTTCTCTTCTTCTTTTTTTTTCTTTTTTCTATCCTCCCTAAAATCCACTCAACCAAACATACCCTAAGGGTTTTGTTGGCTACAGGTCCAGGAGTATAGAAGTAATGTCATCCCATGACCCAGGTTGAGTAGGCCAATGTGCCCTAAGCAGAGGTTTCACCTTCTATGCAGCCGCATGATGTACACATTCAACAACCATGAAGGAATCCGCCATGCAACCCGAAACTGTGTAATTGCGGGACATGTACATATTCTTAATAGAAGAATAGAATGGTTTTTGTTCTCAATGTATTCTAGTACTAGAAATTTCTCTGAATTTATATATATATATGATAGGGCTAAGTGTTATATATGGATTGAGGGAAAAACCCTTGTACATGCTAGGTAAATGGAGGAAGACAATGTAGATATATGGATAGCATAAAATGGTATCAACGAGGATTTTTTTTTAATAAATTTTTTCTTTTCTTTGTGCCCATTATCAGGACAACTATTGTAAGAGATCCAAGACATATACAACAGAATTGTAACACAAAACAATCCATTTAGTTTTTAAGATATGCATGCATGCTCGCCGTGTCATTGTATAGTATGGGTTGTTGATACCTTTGGGATTCTATAAGCATACATTTATTTATTTGTATAAGCGTACAAGTATGTGGGAGGTGTACTGTATAATATGAATTTCTATGGTCACTTGCAGGTCCCATGGAAAGGAGGGTGTAACTTGCGTCTGGGCAAAAGAATGTTGGTAAGAGAGAACGCTAGATGTGTTCGTATATTATTTAAACAAGTTCAGAGACGGAACCAGGCATAGTAGGTATATATTTAAAACATTAAATAGTAGATATATACCTACATTTAATGTTATAGAATTTGTAGTTATTGTATGTATATATTTAAGATTTTAGAAAAAAGCCCAAGAAAAATTATATATGACCCCCCCAGGAAAATTATATTTGCCCATCCACCCCTCTCCTCTCCCTAAAGAATGAAAACTGACCCCTCTCAAACTAAATTAACCCAAAAATAAAATGGTTACGTGGCCTATTCTTTTGGCCCATGGCCCCCTACTGAAACAATTTTTTTTAGTACAAATACAAACCCACTTTTACAAATTTGAAATTCCTAAAGTTATACTCAAGAGAGAGAGATTCA
Source organism: Quercus tomentella (assembly GCA_028535165.1). Taxonomy (NCBI): domain Eukaryota; kingdom Viridiplantae; phylum Streptophyta; class Magnoliopsida; order Fagales; family Fagaceae; genus Quercus; species Quercus tomentella. The sequence continues at coordinate 60,453,138 of JAPQVY010000155.1, read as the reverse complement.
CACATACACACACACACACACACACATATATATATATATATATATATATATATATATATATATATATATTATAGGGGTAAGGGCCCCAGATCGTATATTGGGTCTTGGGCTTTATCCGAGAATATAGATGGGTCCGAGGAGGAGCAAATAATTATTAGATATTCTCAGACCAGGTCCCATAAGTAGGGAGCAAATGAAAGGTTGTCCGAGGAGTAGCTCCTCCTCGGACTTGATGAATATGGTTCAAAGTATGTAATTCAACAATTAAAGTGACCTTTCAAGAAGTTTCAATGATAGGACGTGCCTCATGAACATACGAGAAAGAAGGAGACCTAAAAATATCTAAGGGAAAGTTGCCACAACCGCATTAAATGCATTGCAGTTACTTTTCTGGCCGCATTTATGTGGAGAAGACCTCTGAACAGTGCTACTTTGGCTACCGCAACTCACAGAGAACCAGAGAGGGTGTCTGATGGGACAAGTACTTAAGTAAAGGCTCGGATGATCAACAGGTATAGGATGAGGATGGTCCGAAGGAGGATATATAGTGTGAAGGATTCTTCGTAAATAGGGGAGGGGGAAAAATAGGGAGAGAACACTGTAGCAATCTAAATTGTCTCTGTATCCAACTGTGACCAATATATACAATTGTGGTCTCCTCGGACTGGAAGTCCATTGATATCAATACCTCTTATTCATACTTGATTGTCATTTAATTCAATACTAGCCATTGTTCAACTCATTAGGGCCTAGTTCTTTGACCCACTCTCTACAAATTTATTGTATTAAGCTCATTGGGCCGAGATCCCATACACTTTGGGTTTGGGCCATAAATCGGGACCCTACATATATAATACTACCTTTTAACTTATTCATGGTATTACACAATTAGTTAACAGTTTTATACGCTATTAACTTCTTTTTTTCCAAGTATGATTAGTAGTTATTGTATACTGTTTATTACGATTTGTTTTTCTTGTCAGTTGTAAGTTATTTTTATATAGGATTCTATAACATTGTGTATCATCTGTGCATATATATATATATATATATATATATATATATATATATATAGTTATATGGTGATAGTTTATAAAGTTATTTTGCCTTTTGCAACTAATTAGTTTTCCAAAAATAAATACAAAAATTTTAGAATTCATTGCTAGTGATGCAACATTACCTACCTTTAATGACGTATCTCAACTTCTTAAAAATCCACAACCAAAATTCCTTAACAGTTTTTTTGATTATGAAAGAAGATTTTCTAAGGAACTCTATAATTTTGAATGTTAAAAGAGAGATTGCAACTAAATTTTGTACAAAGTCCATCATATATGATTTACTGGGAATTAAAACAACAACGTCGAATTCCATTTTAATAGATAATTTAGTTTAAATTACTAAGAAACAATTATTTTTTGTCTTTTCTTTTGTTGATTCTATGTTTATATTCAATAGATGTTAGATTGGATTCGCATGAAAAAAAAAAAAAAAAAAAAAAAAAAAAAGTATTCATGATTGGCCCCTCCAACTTCAAATCCTAGTTTTGTCCCTAAACAAGTTAAATGATTCATTAACTAAGTCATGTGACTAAAAATGCATGTAAATAGTCCTTTAAGTTGCTATGTAATGGATTGGAAGAATTTTCCTCAAAATTGTAATATATTAGTGCTTCTCGATCCAAAATTATCTCTCTTCTAAAATCTTGCTAGATTTTTTGACAAATCGATCCTTTAATTTCTCAAAAAAGGCTAAGCTGCTTGATTGATTATTGAATTGATTGTCAATTACGTGACCAAGATGTTATGTGTTATAAGTAAGCCATTAGAAAACTGTGGTTTGATTGTTAAAACAAATAAAGTGAGAAAAGTTGTTTTAATAAGCTCTCCCAAATGAACATTTACCACTATTATTAAGAAGGAAAAAGAAGTTGATATGCATTTTTTGTTAATTGACTTGATTGAGTACTTAAAAGATTCATCTAGATTATCTTGATGCTGGAGCTAATATATCATACTTAGCATCTTATCAGGTAGTTTTTCACACGCCCTTTCTAGGTTACCTTATGATCACCCATAGCACTTTTTCTTAGTAATCAAAGTTACCATGTTTTATATGTGACACAGGCCACCACCATTCAGGGATTTGAAGGGTTTGGAAGCATTGAAGAATTTTAATAGGAGAATGGTACAGATTCTAGCCAGCTCAGGTGCTGACCTGATTGCATTCGAAACAATTCCCAATAAGCTAGAAGCAAAGGTACCTTACTATTTTGCCTTTTGACCTGTGCTAGCCATTGAACCTTTCAATCTACTTACCGTATCCGTAAGTGTCAGTCTATAATACCGGCAGATTCTAGCCAACATGCCTCAATTTTGCCTTTTGTCATGTGCTAGACATATTCTTGTTTATCTGCAGTTTCGCTGGAAGTTCTTTCATGAAAGAGCACATCCATATATTGAATACAATGTGAACGTCATATAAACTTTGGTTACATTCATTCATTTTTAATTCCAAAATCAACTTACAGCTTTAATTTGTATAACTTAATTATGCCTTTCTGATCTATTACTTCAATACTTTCTTTAATTTGTATAGCTTAATTAGCTTAATTTGTATAGCTATTTGCCCTTTCAATACTTTTCTTTTTTGGTGTGTGAATAAGATAAGTCAAATGTGAATTTCATCGTTTTAATTGAACCTTAAGTGCAAAACATGGTATACGGTCCGCAGGGGGTCTTGGATCCTTCCAAATGGTGTCACACATTAATAAGTGTTTCAATCATCTCATTTGCTGTCAGAATAGTTTTACCTTTACTAGTATATAATTTTTAAACTTCCAAGGAAAAAACAAGGGGGGCATTTATTGAAATATGTAATCATTCAACTTTCGCTAAGATGGATGTTTGAGCTCCATAGATATATAGTAGGTTCTGAATATTTCCTCAAAGCACTGAAGTTAAAAGTTTCCCTATTGCAGAAATCAACTGGTAATGTAGATGAAGATTTTGTGTCATACATAGTCAAGTGGAGGGAGGCTGGGGCTTCTCTTTTTGATGGAATGCTTGAGAGAAATGTCGTGTCGTGGACTAGTTTGATTTGTGGTTATACTAGTAGGGATTATCCTGAGGAGGCAGCTTCTTTGTTTTTTAAAATCTTAACCTTGTTAGAATTGCATATGGATTGATCAGTTCTGATATTTCACAATTCTGATTTTCCTCTTTCAAGTTTTTGTGTAAACTTTAAGAACTGGTACTGTAAGTTGTTGATGGAAAAAGTACTAGCTACTTTGAAAAATATATTTAGTAATTGAACTAGAGAGGTAAGTGTTAAATTTTGTCTGTAACATCTTTAATTGGTCGGATGTACATTTAAAAATACAGGTTTTTGGGCTTCCTAATGAGAAGAAAGCTGCTTATGGGGCATTAAATAAATGGAATGCTTGGGAGACAGAATCCCCGTTGATTGCAGCAGCTAAGGCTATGTATCTTAAAGAAGAGGAGTCAATGGAAGCATCTAATTTAAGTATGACACTCATGTTACTTTTATGGCCAATTTGAATGGATGGGGGAGTAGAGTAGAATTGGCCAGAAATTGCTAATTTTTAGCTAATTTTTCTCTACTCTCCTCTAGTCCTCTACTTCCCCTCCTCCGTCCTTCATCTAAACTGGCCATTAGTATTTAGCACGGGGTGATACCTTTGGAGTTCTTAATCTGAGTTGGATTGTGTTGCCATGAGCCATGTACATAGTTCACCGGGTAATTGGGTATTGCCTTAGTTTAATCAATTTATCAATAAGCATTTTAGTAGTACATACAGTATATATATCCTTCATTTTTATTCTCTCTTTCCTCTAGCAAAACCTTCAAATGGCATAATAAATGTATCAAGTTAGTCCTTCTATAACCTTGATGTTACATTGGAACACCACATGATATTGTTGATTCTTGCTATACAAGTAAGAATTTTAACGGCAAGATTGCAGAATGACCTAGTACAATCATAAAAAAAAATTTACAGCTAAAAAAAAGAACTTTCCAGAGTTTCTGGAAAAAAATAATAGGTCAATAATATTTTTTTGCTTAAATTATTCAGAATCAGTCCAAGTAATCCTTACCACAAATGTCATAACATTAATTTCCAAGCACAACAATAGTAGTGTAATACCATTCTCAGTATAAGGAAGTGGGTTGTTTAAGTAGGAACTCGATACTTAGTCATAAAGAATCAAGTTAAGGGCAAACTCTTAAGCCTTAATAGGAACTTGTCTCTTTAAAATGAAGAATTACATATAGAGATTCGTTCAGAAAAGCTAAAATTAATTTTGTTAGCTAAAGAGTACTGTTGAGACTTGAGTGCTTCATGAAGCCACCACCCTTGGGATAGTAAAACACCATTTCCAACATCCATATCATCATTTTCCCATTTCACCAAACAAAAACCTTAAACACCATTAATTTTAAAAACCATTCAATGCACCTTTTATAAGTTCACTTCCTAGCTTTATATTCACCCAAATACCTAGAAATAGAATCATCCAAACCATCGTCAACTCCTCATCAAAATAACCTTCTTCAAATTCACCCTTGCACGTACAAAGTTCACTGATTGTTCGAAGGTGTTAGATTGAAATTCCACCAAATCCACTCATGAAGCGAAGGCACAATTCCCTCTTTTGAAGGTATGTAAGAGAGATTCATGGATTGACGAAGGGAATGAATAGCACTATTACGTGTGGAGCATCATCCATTCTTGAAGGTGATCCACAATCAACTTCTATAAAATTTATATATATATATATATATATATATAAAATAAAAAGAGAGGTAGTGCATGCAGGTTAGATGATCTTAACCCTTTTTTTTTTTTTTTAATTCTTGTGTGGACTAAAATATTTCTGAATTTTGATAACATGGGCAGAATTATGAGAATGAACATTCTTAGATTATGAATTTAATATGATTAAATGATGCATGAGATGGTTACTATTGTGTTTTGAAATTAAGTAGTTCTCAATGGGTGAATAAATAACTCTTAAACTAATTGACAGAATGAGTGTTAAAGAACAAAAGTTAAGTTGAAGGGTCCTTAGTCTAACCCTCAAATAGCATGTGTTCTCCATCAAAGGATTATATGAGGTGTAGGCCATAAATTATGAGAAGTCCTTCATATATTCATTATTTTGCAGTGAAATTTTCTCTAAAAATCACTTGAACAACGATGGCCAGAAGTATATTTATTTTCCTCCGTTGTTCTAAATTTCTTACTAACTTCTCTGTTTCCATTGTAATCCTTTTGTATAATTAGCATAGTTATGTCCATGACAACAAAGTCATTTTAGGAAGTAAAAAAAAAATACTAAAACCAATCGTGAGATTGGATGGAACTAGATGAAAGCACTAAAATGCAAACATATTAACATTAATGAAAAAGAAAAAACTTAAAGAATTAAATTAAAAATAGGTCAAATTACAGGGTATAATTTGTAATTCAACCTAGAAAGAACATACAATTTAATAGCGAATTCAACAAATATTAATTTAATAAATTTAAAAGTAGTATAGGGTTGTATAACATTAACAAACATGATACTAAAGAATCACTTTGATAAACATATAAGGCATGACAAGGAGTTGGCCAAAATGGGAAATTAACCCTGATTTTCAAACAATATAATTAGTAGGCACTGTTTTCAAACTATATTTTTTACTAGCATCTCGAGTCTAAGAGACTCGATTTAGGGCCTATAAATCGAGTTTTTAAGATTCAATTTTCATGGTCTGATCACGTCTGATGTGGCATTTTTTCCACGTGGCGAACACCTGGAAATCGAGTCTCTAAGACTCGATTTATAAGCCAACCCTACAAAACAAGTAAAATCCAGCATCTTCGGCCTCCTTCTCATCAGAGAAGAAAGAGAGAGGAAAAAAAAAAAAAAAACCCAGAAACAAAACACCGGCGCCGCCCTCAGTGACAACGCTTACCGCTCCCTTCACCACCAACTGAGCCATCAGCCAACGCGACCCAAGCGGTGGTCAGAGTGTATTTTTTTTATTTTTGGGTTTGGGTTTCCGATTTGATTAGTTTTTATTTTGGATTTTGTTCTTGAGTTTTTTGGGGCTTTGGAAGTTTGAGATAGGAGAGTGGGAGAAGAAGAGGACGAGAGGAAGATGGGAAAGAATGACTTTTGTTTGTTTTGTTGAAGAATAAGGAGAAGGACAATCTGGGTCTGGGTACCAGTACCACTCCAAATACTTGAGTAAATGTTGTAGATGTAAATCGAGTCTTAGAGACTCAATTTCCAGGTGGATGCCACGTGGAAAAAGTGTCAACTCAGACCCGATCAGAACATGAAAACAAACCCTCAAAGACTCAATTTATAGCCCAAAAATCGAGCCTCTTAGACTCAAGATGTTAGTAAAAAATATAATTTGAAAACAGTGCCTACTAATTATATTGTTTGGCAAACAGAGTTAATTTCCCATTTTGACCCAAGGAGTTTGCATGGTTATTTCTCTTGCCCAATGCCCATTGGCTTAAACTAGATAAAATGCTATCAGGAAGTATAATTGTTGAAACAATTATAACCATTAATTTAAATTTTGTTTAGCATGAAAAGGTGATTAAATCATGAGTAACTTACCAATTAACTAGATCATAGAGGTAAATGTGGCTTTCTTTTTCTTTTTTTTATTTGTTATAACAAGTAAGAGAGTGAGAGATTTAAACATAGATTCCTCTAATGTAAAGAATCAAGCAATGCTTCACTAAGTCACAAGACTCTTGGTATCATAGGTGATCATGGAGCAATCAATTTTTTATTTATTTTTACAAATAGTTACAATAAAAGAGGAGCAATTTGAATTTGGATATTTCCGTTAGAAATATCAAAATGTACCAATTGCGCTACAAAGCTCTTGGTGAAATAATGAAATTATAAAGATTTAATTATTGATTGTATTGACGAAATACAATTAAGTTACACAAAAAAAAAATAATCATGAAAATATTTTATGCTTGCTTTTGGAATTACACGAAGCAAGAGTAAGTTGAGGACTCCTACGAATTGCAAGGGCGCCTTTATCTTTAAGCCACACAAATATGTAAATCTAATTACAATAAGTAATTGTAAGAAGTTATAAAAGTAATAATATGTCCATCCAATCCTTTTGTAAGTTTTGAACTATCTTGTAAATTATATTGATCACAATTAATATACTTTAAACATTTTATATCAAGATTTTTTTTTTTTTTTTTTGTTAAATCATTTAAAGATTACACAGAATATAGTTTTTACTATTATGAAAAATATAAAAATCTAATTTATTTTAAATATTTTAATTAATAAACATTATTTTACATGCCTTAACATATACAATTCAATAAAATAAATATATACCTATAATTTATACTAAAATAAATATATATTTTTCATAGAAGACAAATGTAATAATGATTAATGATCTCCAACTCCTAACTACAAAATCTGTAATTGCCTCTTTTTTTCTTTTTCTTTTTTTTCTATAAGAATAAAATAATATAAAATCATAGTGTCCATATCTCTAATTTTCCAAAAACAGCTACATAAATATGGTTTCTATTATACTTGGTTATTTGTAACAATATATATATATATATATATATAGAGAGAGAGAGAGAGAGAGAGAGAGAGAGCCCTCCTCTACCGTTGATTAGAACTAAAATAAAACGTTACAACTATTATATTTAAGTTTTTTTTTTTTTTTTTTTGAGGGGGACTATTATATTTAAGTTAAGTCAAAGCAAATAAACATTTCTTATTAAAGAGTAAGGACCATACGCTATTGTATTTTCCAAAAAGGAATAAAATATTTTACATCATTTTGAGTATTCTACTTAATATTCTATTAATCATAACTTACCACATTTGTTTCTTTATAAAATAATTAAAGTTTAAAATAAATAAAAAAATAATCGAAAGAAAGGAAAAATGCCACGAAGAATTTGATCATTCATGGTAACATTTGAGATGTAAGATGTATGTTATAGCTATAGAAATAGAGTTGAGATGTATGATGTATGTTATAGCTATAGAAATAGAGGTAGAAGGGTAGAGAAGCCAATGAGAGGAACGAAGTTGGCGTGGCGAGTTGTTGTTGGACTTGGAGCAAATTGCTTTACAGTTGGACAGTAGTGAGTTTGAGGCGGAAAGAAAACCGAATATCTTCTCTTCTAACTAGCCAAAGATATTATAGATGAGATTGATGGCCTCATATTGAGTGGAACGTTCCACTTTCTTTGATACTTAGCCACATGGCACTGCCCAAAACCACTTTATTATTATTAAATCAAAAAAAATCTCCACTTTTTCTTTTCTAAAAACGTTAATATCCACTTAACATTATTATAATACTTTTACAACAAATTTTTTTTTGGTGAAATTTTACAACAAATTATAAGTTATAGATTATTATTTGTTTTTGCGAGTAGACAAAAAAAATAATTTCAGTTATAAATTCAAATAAAAACAAATAACAACTTACCATTTATAATTTAATATAAAAGTATTATAAAAATATTTTAGACATAACTTTTTTTTATATTTATTAACAGTGAGAAAATCAAATCAAATCATATCAAAGACAAAAATGAAATTGAAAACCCCACCAGTACCAGTACCTTGAAGTTGTGGTCCGAAAATTTTGAATAATAAGAAAAAAGAAAAAAGGGTGTACGAGTGGTCCAAAACACACATCCATATCCCTATTTTTTCTCTGTCTAGCGTTGGCAATGTAAACGTGGCGACTTTTTATGACTTGGGTGGGCGAGTGGATATGACGTGGCTAAAAGCGCAAAGAGCGACACTCACAGTTTACACACACCCACACCCACAAAAGACTTGGCTCATCCTCATCTAATTCTAATCTATCTATGGTCTATCTATCCAACACTTAAAAAGCAAATAGATTTAATTAAAAAGTATCATTCTCTTTCTCTTTCTCTTTCTTTCTCTTTCTCTCTGTGACTTTTCATCCACAACTCGTGGCCAACCTTGTTTTTCTATAAATAATAAAATTTTCTCCTCCATATTTATTTTAGAGGCTGAAGATATTTTAGTTTTTTTTTTTTTTGTTTCTCCTCGTCACAAAAAAATAAATATCATTGAATTTTTCAGTGTTGTTGTGTTGTGACATATCTATTTCTTTGTCTCTCTGTCTCGACTAAAGTGACGAGTACTGTAGCTCCTAGTTCCCACCACTTTTGGCATCACCCATCCTTTTCGATACTCGCCTTTAGACGTAAACAATTGTCCTTCCCAAATAATTACACCGCTCACCACAGTATATCATATTGGTCTCCAAATATAATTCATTTGAGGTTTCGTGTCAAAGTAAGATTAATAAATGGTCAAATTATGAGTTGGAATACATTTTTATTTGGAAAAATAAAATATACCATATGTTAATAATTTATTTGTTGACATGCACAAATTTATTGTGGTTCTGTATTTTTTTTTTTATATTTGTAAAATTTGACTTTATTTTTTATAAAACGTATAAAAATATAATTTAACAAAATATTAATGGCATTTTAATCATTGTCCTTGGAGCGTTTATTAACAAAATCCTTCATTTAATGCAAATCAATAAGATTCAATTAAAAAAATGAGTATAAAAATAAAAAAGTACTACATTCGCAATATTTTCACAACAAATCTTAATTGGCAGTAACAAATCTTACAGGTTTTTAATTTAAATCCAACAATGAAATTATTTTCTTACCCACTAGTAACAGTAAGTAACAACCTATTACATAAGATTTGTTATGAAAATGTTGTGTACATAACATTTCTCATAAAAATAATATAAGAGAGAGAGAGATGTGACTTGTAAGTGACTTTAGAAAAATTGAAGGCAAGTTAGCTATACTGAACTAAATAGGAAGGAGAAAAAAAAAAAGGGAACCAATCAAAAACCAAAGACAATCACCATAAATAAAGAGTTGTATGGCCATATCATGGTTACATCTTCTTATAAGAAATAAAAGATTGCATCGCTTGAAAATAATAAAGGAGTCTCGTAGCTTAATTGGCAAGTCTTAATATTTTTAACGAAAATGTTGTGGGTTCGCTTCTTCCCTCCTCATTGTTGTAACTATCAAATTATCAACAACAAAATAAAAGTAGCAAAATTCTTCACAAAATTAAAAATACCATAAATAAATTGGAATAGAAAGCCATTAATGTGGTGCAAGAACATATAAAATATAAAGGGTGTTGTGGGGATTTTAGTCAAAATTTAATCAAATTTTCAATTCTTCCCAATTTTAAAGGAAATAATAAATTTTCTTAGAAAAAATAGATGAATGAGTATTCTCTCCTATCTACTGTATTCCCTCCTATTTAAAATAAAAAACAAGAGAATAGAAGATCATCTCTTATACATAAACTCCCAAATAAGGTCATAGATAAAAATTTCTTAGAAGATATATCTTTCAAATCTATTCTTTTTCATCCTTTTTCCTCCTCCCAAATTAGTAGTTAGGGACAAAAAAGGAGGGGGAGGGGGAGGGGGAGGGGTGGAGTACCAAACACCAATATCATCCCATTAGAAGGGAAAATAGGCCAAATTTTGCTTTTAACGTGGAGCATGTCATCTTTTAAAAATAAAATAAAATAAAAGGCTTTCCCAACTTAATTGGTGCTTAGACAAATATTATTTAATGCAGCGAGAATTTTGAAATTAAAAAAGAAAAAAACTTAAAAATTATGAAGTTATATATAAGTGTGCCTTTGGATAAGAATAAAAAATTAAAATTATTTCACTATTTAGTTTATTTTTGTTACGTTTATGAGTCCTACTGTACATTTTGGTATTATTCATAGGCCTTATTGTACTATTTCAACTAACTTTTACTTTTATTTACAGTACTTTCAATAATAATTTTTTAATTTCAACAAAATAAGCAGTATTCAAACACTCGACATCATGTAGTCGTAGATAAGAAGACATGACACGCGGGACCTTCAATGAAATGCGAGTACAATGCTCTACTTCCACACACCGCGAGTATACCATTGAAAAAACAAAAACAAAAACAAAAAAAACACACAAGTGTAATAAGAAGCGGGAGACAGGACAAGCTGAAGCCACGTGTCGGGGAGGGTTGTGCGACGAGAGCCACAAGAATCCATCGAATTCTCGAGCGTTCTGTGCATCTCAATTCAACTTCTATTGGAAAATTTAAGGAAAAAATAAAATAAAATAATATGAGAGACCCAACTCTGACGTGGCGCCTCTCTCTACTTTTTTTTTTTTTCCTTCTTCACAATCACAAGCCATATAAGATATATGGTACTTTAACATAGTTATATTACTTTCCATTTCCAACTAGGATTTCATTTTCATTTCCCTGACACCAAACCCAACTTTTCTCTCTGCCTTTCTCTTCTCTCTTCTTCCTTTTTCTTCTTCTTCTTCTTCTTCCTTAGCTCTGCCTTTCTCTTCCTCTCTGTGTTTTGGTTTCAAAGTCATCACTTTTGTTGTTCCTGTCTTTAAGGAGCCACATGACTAGTTGGTTTTTTTGATTGTTTCTTTGTTTGTTGATCTGATCTCTCTTGATTTTGGATCACTGAATCAAGAAATCCCCCAAAAAAGAGTAAAAGTTGGATTTTTCTTTGTTTGTTTATGTATTTTTGGATGAAGATGGGTCGGGTCGGGTCCATTTACTGTCAAGAATTGGTTCCCTAAGGCAAGGCAAAGGGAAAAAAAAAAGGAATCTTGGAATTTAAGAATTTTTTTTGATTCTCTGCATGCAATTGCAAAAGGAGTAAGTGATAGTGATACAACTGCTGAGCGAGTTTCTGCATTCATGGCTATTCAGGTAACAATCAGCAAAGCTTTTTTTTTTTTTTTTTTAAATAATTTATTTGTTTTTTTGGGTGGTAATTATTAATTACTAAAAAAAGTACAAAAACCCAGATATGATATTGAATTACCAAGTTTAATTTGAATTCCGATCATTTATGTTAATTAATTATAGTCAAACATCACCATAACTTCAGCTATTAACTTTGACCTTAAACACAAATGCTTATATAACCTTATTAAAATTTTATTTTATTTTATTTCATTTTATTTCATAACATTTAAATGATAGCAGTTTTGTACAATCCTGGAAAATAAGATGACTTTTTTTTTCCTCTGCTTTCCTGTCCATTCATCTATTTGGAACAATTTTCTTGCAAATTATCTTTCTTGTTTTGACAATTGTTGTTGGGTTTTCACTATTTTCATGTTATTTGGTTTTGTCAATGGGAAATTACTCATAGCCATAGAGGAGTTTTGTGATATAGTCTTTTGGTTGAAGCCTGTTAAAAGTTTCCTACTTAATTTGCCAATAAAGGAAAAAAGAATTATAGAGGGTATATATCATTCACTCTTAACTAATTTAGCTGACTGAACAGTTTAAAAGTAGCTTTTTGTTGTTGTGTTAGTTTAGCAAATAATTTAAGAATTCAGTTGTTAGATCTTGCTAATAGAATTTGTGGATAACTTGGTACTACAAAATTTTGCAAATTTTCTGTGACTGGAAATTTTTTTGATGTGGTTTGTTTTCTCTTTTGGCTATAGGATCAAACTGTCGGTTCTCATTCACATTCTGTGGTCCAGGCAAGCAATGGAATATCATTGAGTTCTGGCCTGCATTCTGTAACTGGTGTCCAACTAAGAGATCAGTTTTCTTGTGGCAATGATTATGCTCCCAAGGTTTTTACCTTTTCTGTCTTCTTCATGCTCTGCTTCTGCTCCGAGTTTCTTCTTATCGGTTGTTTTTGTGTCAATAGGTTAGGAAACCATACACAATCACAAAACAAAGAGAAAGATGGTCGGAGGAAGAGCATAAGAAGTTTCTTGATGCTTTAAAGCTGTATGGTCGAGCTTGGCGACGGATAGAGGGTATGATTCAATATTTCAATTTACATTTCTTATATTCTCAAGCAAATTCCTTAACTATGATCCATTTTCTTACATTATTTGGTTTCTATAACAGAACACGTGGGAACAAAAAATGCAGTTCAGATTAGAAGTCATGCTCAAAAATTCTTCTCCAAGGTTTACTGCTCTTATTCCAGTACCCATTTCCCTACCATAATATCTATGTCCCCTTTGTTAAAGTAAGTTAAATTTTTATGGACCCCAAGGTGTGCAACCTTTATAGATGGGTTCATGCATTCTTGCTCGGTGCCATTCTGATTCCCCTGCTTTTTTGTCTTTGTAATAGATCGCTCGCGACTCTAATGGTAGCAACACAACCTCCACAGAGCCAATTGAGATTCCTCCTCCTCGACCAAAACGAAAGCCTATGCATCCTTACCCTAGGAAACTTGTAATTCCACCTAATAAAGAAGTCTCCGCTCTGGAACAGCCAATAAGGTCTGCATCTCCAAATTCATCGGTTTGGGAACAAGAAGACCAATCTCCAACCTCAGTATTTTCTGCAATTGGTTCAGATACAGTGGAGTTCACTGATTCAGATACACCAAATGGCAGCTTATCCCCTGCTTCATCTACAGCTGGTGTCCAACCTGGGGGCTTAGTACTATCTGAACCCAACCAATCGACCGAGGAAAGTGCATCTCCATCACCAGCTCTAACAACTGTTGGTTCAGTTTCTGACGAGCAATTTCCCATGGTACTTGCTGATCCTTTGCTTGACAACATATTTGTCCAATTCAGTAAATGTCAAATGAAACCTTTTATTATATTCTGATGTTGTTTTATTGTTGGCTTCAATTCCCAGAAATTTGAGTTGTTTCCCAGGGAAAACAACTATGTTAAAGAAGGTGCATCAGAGGAAACGTCAAACCGGAGTCTTAAGCTTTTCGGAAGGACTGTGTTAGTAACAGATTCACACAGACCATCTTCTCCCACCATAGTGGCTGGTAAATCAATGCCTGCAGATATCCTCGAGGAAAAAGTTGTGCAACCATTACCATGGAACTTTGTCCCTGTGAAATCTATACAGGGGAATACAGAATATTCTTGGAGTCATTCAACACAGGGTGTACAGGGTGGCCTCTATTTCATGCAATGCCAGAAAGAAAACTCATATATGGCAGAAGCTAATTCTGCTGCTCCTATACCATGGTGGACCTTTTATGGGGGTTTACGTTTTCCTGTCATGCCATTCCATGAGGTGGAGCAATCAAAAGCACATTTGGGCTCTGATCTAGAAGAAGTCCAAGGTAAAGAAGTTCAGAAGGAAGGGTCTTGGACTGGTTCAAACAATGGATCAGTAAATGATGGGAACAATGGTGATAAATGTTCAGATGCTGAGACCCAGAGTTGTCCACTTTTCCTTAAAGAGGAGAATCAAGAGGCAGGCCTAGTTTTCCAATTAAGACCAAGTCAAAATTCAGCCTTCTCTGAACTAGGAAGGAGCCCTGGAAAGTGTTTGAAAGGGTTTGTCCCATATAAAAGATGTGTGGCAGAGAGAGACACACAGTCCTCAACAATGAGAGGTGAAGAGAGGGAAGAGAAACAAATCCGGCTTTGCTTATAGTGTGCCTCAGTGTAGTTTTCCTAGAGCAGCTTCCTTTGTTAGAAGATAGATCCTTTTTAACAGGCCGAGGGACTGATCTGGTTACAGTTTTAGTGTTGGATTATAGCGGTTTCAGCTGCTGGATGACCGAGGATGAGAAACAAATCAGGTTTAAGCAGCAGCCATTTCTGCAGCTTTGCAAATTCTTATCTAGTTGTTCTGTTTTTACCTCCCAACTGTTCAAATCCATAAGCCCATCTGTTCTTGTATGCACAAATATTTCTTTTGCGTTACCTTTTTTGTACTCAACATTAGCTTGTGTATACCTTCTAATCTTTTCCTACTCTGAACTGTGAACCACTTGGGTCGCTTGATATGTTAAAAAAGAATAGTTTTTGCTTATTTATTTAATTGTTAATTCATCAGCGTCTGCAATCTTTTGAGCTCGTTTTATCCAGAGGGTTTTAACTTTTAACCATAAAGGCGTGCTGTTTTGCAAAAGAAAAGTCATTGCTTTGTGAGACGAAATGGTGTGGTAACAAGATTCTTTTGTGTTTCTAAAATATGAAAGAAGTGTTAGAGCTTACAAATGAGAGAAAATTGCAGAGACCATGATGTATATTTCTGGAGTCTTGGATCTATTATTTGGTTTGGCCATTGGCAGCTAGGTTCAAAACTCAAAACATTTTTTATCTACTTTACTCCCCCTTTATCTAAATTGGGCCTAACGGTGGGGTTGGAACAAGTTATATTAGAAATATGTAATTAAATGATTAAATTTATTATATCATAATAGTTTAAACTTTTAGGAAAATTGATAATTTAATGAGCTATGTAGAGAAGGTACAAAGTAATTGTGAAAGGTTTTGGAGGAAGAAGATAGATCTATTGGGATATTATTCTCGGAAGTATTTGTGTGAAGAAATTAGCTCAGTGATGAATTACATGGCTAGACTAGTGGGTCTAGCTGCTTCTACAACATAATTTTTTAGCCTTTCATGAATTCCTCTATTCTAAAATCTCTCCAAAGGCTGTTGTTTTCTTGGTTGGACCACTAAAACTGATTATTCCAGTAAACTAACTCTCATAGTAAAATTCCATGTTTCTAATCTAACCACAGTTGTGTCATATCTTTAAACCTTTTGGAATTGGAATATTCTTAACAGTTGCTATAGTCTCCTTGACAAGTTGTAATTTCAACAAATCCGGCCCCCACTGTTTGTATTGACCAGATTAGCTACAAAATGATATTGTTGACATGCTAAGATTTTGTTTTTTGGGTGTAAACCCATTCATCCAAGATATTCATGAATCCTTTCCCACCATATAGCATTTTCTATTGTTAATAGTATTAAACATTTTTCTATATTCTTTGTCATACTCTGGTAATTATTACAGAGTTAGATTGGGCTTGTGCTTATTTGACTTAGGTTTGGAATTGAGCTAAGCTGGGTTGGGCTTCAACCAAATTCGGCTTGGGTGATTGGGTAGTGTTTGGTCTTGTTTGAATTTGGGCTGGGCTATAATAGTTAGAGTGCTGAGGAAGTTGATCTAGAGCCTGAGATTGTTTGGGCAATAATTTGATCTAGTTGCCATGACTAATGAGGGAGTTCATAGAGAGTTATTGCTTATTAGGGCTACCACGACTAAAACTAAAAGAGTGCTCACTCCTCACAATAAAGTGTTGAAACAGAGGAAGGGAATATTGATGCATTTGTTTCTCTGAGTTTCCGAATTTTCTTCATTGATTATTGGTTTGACATGATTTTTCCTTTTCCTTCATTTTTTTTAAGTATCTTTCAAGATACAACATACTTTTACCAAATTTATTTATTTTTAAACAAAATAAAGTTAAACCACCATAAAAAAACAAAAAAAAAAAAACTCTACCAAACCACACTTTACTAAGTTTTAGAATGAAGCAACTACCATATTTCAGAATAAATCTTATCACCACTAAATATAGAATATAACCTAAGCTCACAACAAAAGGATCATCTTTCATTCGAAAATGAATAAATTTTATGGTTTAGATTAAATATTATAAATAAAAAATTATATCCAACATCACATTATTTAAATAAAATCATAATTAAGAAATGGACTTTCTTCATTCTAGAGTCTAGAAATGTAAGAGCATCCCCATCCGGTTCTTTAAAATGCATTATTCTCTAAAATAGATAACATTGTAAAAAAATGACACAAAAATACACCTAGATCCAGTTATGTATTTTGCAAAAATTTATACTAAATGTAGCTCATCTAAATCTTTTTTCTTCAATTTTTTATTCAATTCTCTCTCTCGTCTAGATTAAATAAAATAGAAACTCTCTCTCTCTCTCTCTCTCTCTCTCTCTCTCTCACATACTAATCGGCAACAAAAGTGCTTTACACTTGAAGATTGGATTTGGGTTGTTAATGTAGATCTAATGTAGACTTGGTGCAGATTCGGTGGATTGCAGTGCAGATTGAGGGTTCAAGGTTTTTTCTATTGGGGTCAGGTCAAATAAAGATGATGGAGCGACGACAGTGTAGTAATAAAAGCTCAACAGATTGTAGGATTGCGGGTTTTCTAGCTCTATTGTAGGGGTGTCCACGGGTCGGTCCGGGTCGGGTTTATGCCCAACCCGCAACCGACCCACTTACATCGGGTGAATGGCTGAACGACCCGCCGCCTACCGCAGACGACCTCGGGTCGAGTCGGATCGGACTCCAGTGGACAACGGTCGGGTCGGTCGGCCTCGTACTGAGCTACAATCACCGGATTTTCGCTGGATCGAAGCTCAAAATAAACCCATCAAGCCCAGATTTGAGCGAAAATCACGGATCTAAGCAAAAATCGAAGCAAAAACATCACATGAAGCTCAGATTTGAGCGAAAAATTTATCTCTATCGTCGGATCTAAGTGAAAATCGAAGCATAAGCACCAAATTTTAGCCGGATCGAAGCTCAAAATCATCACATCAAACCCAGATTTGAGCGAAAATCACCGGATCTAAGCAAAAATCGAAGCAAAAACCATCACATCAAGCTCAGATTTGAGCGAAAAAATCATCTCTATCGTTGGATCTAAAGTGAAAATCGAAGCACAATCTTCATCTCACCGCAGGATCAAGCGTAGATCTGAGCAAAATCTTCATCTCACCGCTAGATCTAAGGAATAAAACCCAGATCTTCACCAGATCTAACCAAAAACTACCAAACCTTCACCGGAATATTGATGAATCTGAACGGATCTACGTAACTCCGGCCTTCTTTCATGGCTTTCCTCGGTCGGATCGGGTATATCGGGTTTTGAAGAAGAAAACCCGCCATCCGACCCGCGTCAGTCGGTTTTTAGGGGCGGAGACCCGTCTCCGACCATCACCGGCGTCGGGTCGGTCGGTTTTCGGGTCGGCCCGGACGGTTTGGGCGGGTGGGTCGGTTTACGGGTTGCCGTGGACACCCCTACTCTGTTGTTGTGGGTATATAAAATAGTTATTTTGTATTATTTTAATGAGATATATTGCAAAATAAAGTGTAAGAAGTTGGGTGTATTGTAAAACTAGTTATATAAATTGGATTCCATTTTTAAAAAATGCAAAATCAGGTGAGAATCAAGGTTGTAAACTAGCTAAGTTTTGTCAAGTAATGAATGCTTAAGCTCAGCTCAATAACAAAAGTAAAATATTTAAACTTGGCTTGAGTTTGACACCAAGCTTACAAATAATGTTCAAACTTGAACTTATCAAAAGGTCTAAAAGTTTGAGCTTGACTTGATTCATTAGTTAAGCCAAGTTCAAACTCAATATCAAGCTCAATATTAAGCTTTTGAGCTTGAGATTCAACACAATTACATTATCGAGTTTATTATCTAGCCTATTTGGTTTGGACGAATGTGTCCCAACTCCTATAATTAATTAAAGTTTTAGAAAGATATAAATTTATTTGTCATGCTCATTTCAAGATTATTACCAACCTATTACATGTTGTTGAGGGCCATTTGTGAGAATCCAGGTAGAAAGAAGGAAAACCCAATAACAAGGGCAGCAAAGAATTGGCAAGCAGACAGCAAAACCATTAGGCCCAAGCGGCAGGAATAATGGATCACAAGCCCAAGAAATAAACAAATGGGCCTTGAAGAGGCAAGTGGGTTTAAAGAAGCCCGGAAAGAGAGGAATAGTATCCCATGGGCAGTGTATGATGTAGAAAAGTGAGAAATGGCTGCTGCAGGCCCAAAGTAATGTAAACTAAGAAAGTAAGGGGTTTATGGCAGGCCCATGAACCCCAAGGATGAGAATAAGGTTATTGGGCCAGGGAAGCCCAATGAAGTTAGTAAAAGCCCATGGGAATGCAGAATTAGCAAAAGGGCCAAGGAAACCCAAAGAAAGCAAATGGGCCAAGGATGCCCAAGAGAAAGACGAAAGGGACACAGGAGCCCATAAGTAAGAAAAACCAGTGGCCATACCAAGCCACTAGGAAAAAGAGTAAACGGCTGGCCTAAAGAGGCCCAGCAGGATTAAATCATTACAGCAGGAATAACGGAACAATATGACAGGAAATGAGGGAAATCAAGAAGTGGGCCAAAGAAATATAAAGCCCATCATCAAATAAAGCCCAGCTCCTGAGAGGAGCGGGAAATCAAAAAGCAGCCCACATAAAAGGTCAAAGAAAAACGGACGGCAGGTTAAGCCTCCAAACCACGGCAGACGAATGGGCAGCAGACAGATTTTGGACACATATGGAAGGAAGGCACGCACAAGGCCCAGGCATCACCAGCCTGTACCCAGCCAATACAGAGCATGGTGAGGTCGGGGGTCAGAGATTCAGAGGGCATGGTTTGGTGGTGGGGAGAGGGGAAAAATCTATTTTTGAGGTTTCGGCTCAGGTTCTTTCGGGGAAGTGTCCTGTTGGGATGACTTACTACCCAAAAGAAGCAAGCTGAGTTTGAGCCACTAGGTACATGTCATGAAGGATAGGGAGAGAGAAAGAACCCAGACCGTAGGAGGAATGGGTGTCACGACAGACAAACAAACAAAATACCCTTCTTTGTCTGGTGACGGGGATGGAACGCAGACGAAACAATGACGGTTGGCCAGTACACCTAGACCAGACAAAGGAGGTTAAGGGCTAAAACAGTAAAATCCGATCACAGCAGGCGCTATAAAAAGAGAGTCTTGCCGTGAACAAAAAAGAGGACAGAGAAAAAACAACGGGAACTTTGACTAAAAAATAGGAATTTGAAAAGAGAAACTAAGAAATAGAAAAAGAAACGAGTGGGAAAGAAAGAAAGAAAACAACCAGAAAGAAAACAAAGTGAGAATTAGAACGGCAGGCATGCACCGGTAGATTGATTCCCTCTATCCCTCATGAAATCCTGCTCTTTGTGAAAACCTCAAGGAGCCTCTGTGCATAAACCACTCAGGTCCGTTTCCCTCAGGGCAGTTAATCTCCACGGTAGGACCTTTTTCCTGAGAGATTAATTGCGTTGAGAAGGAACGTTCTTTCCTCTCTGGCTTTGCTCCTACGGACTGAACTTTAGTTGATTTCCTAACATTTCGATTAACCCATACATATTAATGCTTGTTCACTTCTATTCTGCTCTTTCCCTTCCATAAAAATGATTATTATTGCTGCTGTAATTGTGTGTGAGGGTTGTTTGGTCTTATGTCTGTCTGCCACAACTTGCCTGAAACAGTTTTGCCTGTCGTGAGCACGTTCATGGCAAACCTGGCCTAGTTTGCGCATAAGCCGGACCAACTTGAATTACAGTTGGACCGGTCCCGACTCCCTTATCCCAAAAACTTGGGCTTAGTGCCGTAGGAAGCAGCCCAATACCGCTAGCACAGCCCACCACTTAACACATGTTTAGGCTTAGCTTTGTTTGTATCAAGTCCTAATGTTCACAAGCTTGTTTATGATCAATTCTTTTTTACTTGGGTTCAACACATTTATTAAACAAGTTTAAAACTAAAGTTCTTATTTATAAACAAACAAAAATGAATGAGTTATTTATTAATCCAAACTTGAGTTATTTATGAATACCAGATTCTTCAAAGCTCAAATAATGATATGCATAGTGTCTATCATCCTAATCTAATCAGATTAACCCAAAAAAAAGAAAGATATAAAGTAGATCTTTATAGCTGGCTATATTGTAACTTCACAAGAGCGACAAAGACAGAAAAAGTGGGAAAAGTTAACACACTTCATCAATGCTAGTGGAGGTAAAAGAGAGAAACCAAACAAAAGAAGAAAAGCACTCTGCAGTGGTGAAACATAATTAGTTCAGTATAGAATATAATTTTTTAGAGAGAGCCCTTTCCCAGTTTTCTCTACCGTCACTTTTTCTTTTCTTTTGCTTGCTCATCTTTTTCTCTCTCTCACACTCAAGTCACACTTCACACTCAACAACTCTCTCTTTCTTTCCATTTCAATTTCAAAAACAAAGAAAAGAAAAAGAAAATGCCATTACCTCTGAAGCTGAAGCTGATCCATATTCTCACTCTCCTGTTCACACTACTGTCATCACTACCAAGGAGAGCCACCTCCCACTACTCTTACTCCTCGTCGCCACCCAGCTACTCCGCCGCCCCGCCGCATGAGTGGCGATCCGCACGCGCCACCTACTACGCGGCGGCGGACCCGCGTGACGCGGTGGGAGGAGCGTGCGGGTACGGTGACCTGGTGAAAGGTGGGTACGGAATGGCGACTGTGGGGCTGAGCGAGGTGCTGTTCGAGCGCGGGCAGATCTGCGGCGCGTGCTTCGAGCTGCGGTGCGTGGATGACTTGCGGTGGTGCCTTCCGGGGACTTCGATCATACTCACGGCTACTAACTTCTGTGCACCCAATTACGGGTTCCCGGCCGACGGTGGCGGCCACTGCAATCCTCCTAATAAGCACTTTGTTCTCCCCATTGAGGCCTTCGAGAAGATCGCAATCTGGAAGGCGGCCAACATGCCCGTCCAGTATCGCAGGTAAATAAGATTATCTATGCGTATTATTTAAACATGTCACATAACTTATTATTAAAGTAACGTGACTAAAATTACACATGGCTTAAAAAGTATATTATCTTACCAACTTTCCTTTTAATTTGAGTCCAATTTTGTTTGAGTGTACATAGTGAGATTCATACAGGCAAGATGAGATACATTATTACATTACATTACATATTCTCTAGGTCTTACCTAAATTTAATTAATTGAAACTTTCACATTAAAATAGAAACTCATTGGTGTGGTGTGCCCCATTTTCTTTGTTTTTTTTGTCCCTAGCTCTTATTAATGTGCAGTCCATGTGTTGAGTGACGTAAAATCATTGCCTTTTAATATATCATTAATTAAAACAAATTGAAGAAAGTGATGTTCTTCCGATTAAGTGTTTAAAAATCCACTTGATATGTCCCCAACACTTGGAATTGTCAATTTTCAATTTTGGCTTAGCGTAACTGTGTACAAGTATAGAATATGTCGGTAGATGATAGGTGTATTACTATGAAATTTTCCGTCTAGAGAGTAGTCAAATCTCCTAGATAGGGCCCTACACTGTTTATAATTGACATGCATTTTGCTTTGGCACATTCACATATTTTTGGAACTTGAAAAGCATCTTTTGGTTTTGATGAATATCAAATAGTTCATGAAGTGAGGCAACCCTCTATTGAGCAAAGCCTATAAATCAAAAATGTTAAACAAGGATAAATCCAATAGTAATTATAATTTTTTTTTTACTTGTAAAGCAATATATATTTTGGTAATGTTGTCATTTTTTTTATTATACCTATCACTTTTTCACTAGTATTATTGATAAGTTCCCACTTCATATCATTTACTTTTGCAACACTAATAATGGTATCCAAAGCATCCATACGCTCTCTTGATCAATGGAATGAATGACCCTTTTATCTTTGGCTAACATTTACTTCAAGATTAAGGAAAATTGAACTTTAAAGTTTAAACCCAATCATTTAGATTTTAGAAGTGTAACAAATTAAGTCCTATAAAGTATTATCTAAGTAACATATAAATCCTAAGGTTTAAAAAAGTAACACATTAAGTGTTTGTTTGGTCTGCGCATCCGCATTTCAGGCTTTTTTTTTTTTAATTTTATATATATATATATATATATATATATATATTATAAACCAGCGCCTATTGCACTGTCTCATGAACAGTGCAAATAGGCATGTGAATAGTAATTTTAAAAGTGAACAGTAACCAGAAAATGATTTTTTATTGTTTTCAATTTTCAGTTTTCAGCAAAATAAGTGATATCCAAACGCACACTAAATCTTATAGTTTCACAGCTACAAATTATCCCTACATGATGCAAGAGTCTAATACATACATATCTAGATTCTAGAGAGTAACATGGCAATAATGAGATGGGACAGGGGGTGGGCTGACACTGTAGCATGTGCCATGTGGGATATGTGGAATAACATGACATGACTGAATTTTACATGTGATTATTCTAGCTAAATCTAAATGTGCTATGTGGGATATGTGAATAACATGACATGACTAAATTTTACATGTGATTATTGTAGCTAAATCTAAATGTGTCAAGTTTGTTGTAATATTTGAAAATTGGAGGAAAATTTTGTTAGAAGCACATGCACATTCTAGATTTTAGGAAGTTGCTAGAAATAGAAGCCATGTGCTTCATTAAATTTAACATGTGATTAATATGTTATAACTGTATTTTTGGCATGTGATAAATGTGAGTTAGTTGTGGATGATGTTATCACACATAACCAATTACTAGGTTATAAATATAGGAGTACATACATTGTAATTGATAGATTGATTATTAGTAAATTTCATAAAATTGTATTTGAATTTAGATTGAGGTGTGAATTCTTCTCTATGATTTCAAAAGCAGCAAGCTAAACCTTGATGCCTAAAAAAGTAACATATAAAACTATCAACCTGTCTTAAATCCAAATTATATTCTTTTTAAATGGATTGAGGTTTAATTTGTTGCTTATTCAGATCTTAGGATTTAATTTGTTACTTTTGAAAATAGTGTTTAACTCCTTACTTTTTAAAATCTCAGGATTAATTTGTTACACCCGTTAAACTACAGTGTTTCAAGTATAATTTTCCCTAAAAATAATTTTTCTTTGAACCTTATTCTGAAGGAAATTTCACCTAATTAGAGCTCAATGAGAAACGGGACATGTGTTGCAGATCTGAAAAGTTTAACACTTGTTGAATTATCTGGTAAATATCTCCAAAAATATATTAGTGCCGGAGATCTTTCCGGACTTCACAATTGGAAATGCTCAAATAGTTTCAAGTAATATTGTTAATGGCTAAATGAATGTTTCTGATAATTTGTTCTCCTTTTTCTCATTCAATATTACTAAATGATTTTGTTGGCTATATGTGTGTGTGTGAGAGAGAGAGAGAGAGGGGTATAAATTTGGACCAATTTAGTTCTCGTAGGCACATGTTCAACGGTCATCAGCCCTGTCCTCTCTTCTAATAACAATATAATAGAATGAAAAGCTGAGCTTGCAAAGAGACTGAGTATTACTGTAATGAGAAGAATGTCTATCTTTGCCTTAATTTTTGTTGGTTTTGACAGGATAAAGTGCAGAAAGGAAGGAGGAATTCGATTTACAATCGATGGTTCAAATATCTTCATTTCAGTGCTGATCACCAATGTTGCTGGTGCTGGAGATATAGTTGCTGTGAAGATCAAGGGTTCTAGAACTGGTTGGCTTCCAATGGGTCGTAATTGGGGCCAAAACTGGCATTTAAATGCCGATTTAAAGAATCAACCTCTCTCATTTGAGGTCACCGGGAGTGATGGCGTGACTGTCACATCTTATAATGTTGCTCCCAAGAATTGGAATTTTGGGCAAACATTTGAAGGTAAGCAATTTGTGTAGTATCAGTGGGGGAAAGAATGTAGTTATATAAAAGGGGAGAATTTCCTGTCCTTTCTTTTTTCCCCCTTTTTTTCTGTTCTTTTTTAGTTTTCATTAATAGGGTGGATAAGGTTGTAGGGTATGGGGCTTATTTTTTTAAGAGAGTGATAGTCATTCGGTTGCAAAATGATGTGCTACAAAGATGTATGGGAAAGCATAATTGTTGAAATGTAAAAGAAAAGAAATTAGTCAAACAAATCTTCCTCGTGAAAATCTTATTTTTGTTGATGACTGGTAATTAACAACCTAGATTCTGTCAGTCAATTATCTAACAAATACACAGATCAAGATGGAACAACTCAATCCTAAAAAAATGTGGGTTTTAGTTAGCTCAACTAGTAAAGTTTTCAATAATTAAATAAAAAATCTGGAGTTTAATCTTCGTCTACAATAAAAACAAAACTCATCGAAGATTAAAAATATGGGTTCTAGTTAGCTCAACTAGTAAAGTTTCCGATAGTTAAATAAAAAATCTGGAGTTCAATTTCCGTCTATAACAAAAACAAAACTTATAGAAGATTGAAACTCTTAAAAAAAAAAAAAAAAAAAAAAAAAAAAAAAAAAAAACCTCAATCCTAAAATAACCCGGAAGCACAAAACCTACCAAAAACAACAGCTTTTTTTCTTATTTTATTTTTTAATTTGAGATTTGGTCTTATTAGGCTAAGCTATTATTCATACTAAATTAATGGTCTCCTTGTTATATGGTGACATATTATAAACCTCCTTATGTAATGAGAATAATGAGAATGCTAAAGATTGAATTATTTAGTTTTTGAAGTGATAATTTGATATCGTATAAAACTATTCAATGAAGAGTTTGATATAGCTATTTTGTGTTAGAATATATATAGAGTATAAAATTATTGGTAATCTTGAAGTGATACATCTTAATACATGGTTCCAAAATATTTTGTTCTAATGTAAAAACTAGAGCAATCACGGTGAAGGAAATGACATTTTCTACTTTGCCTTTACCTTATAATCACTTTCTCTTTGATCTTTTTACAATAAATTATCGATTCAATATATCTCAAGTACTCACCAATATTTTATATTTTGAAGACCCAAATCGTTTATAAAAAGAACCAATTTCTTCAGATTAGACCAAAGACCAAAGATCAAAGATTAACTGATCGAATTATGATGGTGTCATAATCAATTAAAATGTAAATAAGAGCATTCATAGTAAGGAAGCTATAAAATATAGCTTTTAGGAACTTAAAAACCAACTTTATCTATTTTAACAACTCACACCCAACATCACCCAACATCAAAGACTCTATTTTGACATTCATCTCATTAAAATAATTATTAAAAAAAAAAAAAAAAAAAAACCCAAACCTCTGAGACCCAACCAACTACCGCCAAGAAATCCAGCAACTTAGAAAACAAAACCGATAAAAACACCGCCAATACATACATAGCAACTTAGAAACCTAGAAAACACCACCGATACAAACACCACCAAATCTCGGCCACACACTCACCGTAACCCACGACCCATACTGACCCACAACCCATCAAAAATCCTAATATCACATTCGATTATCAATACTCATCAAAAATATTCTCTACAAAATACCAAAAACCCAAATATCAATACCAAAAAACACTCAAACCTCAAATCTGAAAATCAAGCTCGATTATGGAATAGAACCTAGAGCCCCACCGCCTCAAGCCTTGCCATCCTGAGCCCCACCGCCTCACCGAGTCCTCACTCTCCAAAGACGCTGACACTCCCAACTATAGCCTCACCATGCTTTGCCTCGTCTTCGAACCCTTCGTCAACGAGACCCACCAAATCAAAGCCACCAAGACAAAACAACTAAGCCACCGAGACCCACCAAATCAGACCCACATTACCACCGTGCCTTATGACCTCACCTAACAAATTAGACCCACGAACCTCTGGAGCACAACCACGAAACGACCAAGAACAATCACAAGGCACGGGAGAGAAAGAAGAGAGAACAGAGAACGGAGAAGTGAAAGAGGAGAGAGAAGACAGAAGAGAGTTGAGAGTGAGATAAAAGAGACGTTGGGAATAAAAAAGTGATTTTTATGTTTACCTTCATGCTACAGTGAGTTGTTATTGATAACAGCTCACTGTAGCATGAAGGTAAATTATAGCTAACAATTTTAGCTATAGCAACTTTGTTGTAGGGCTTTTTTGTGTGGTTGAGATGCTAAAATAACTTTTGAGTTATTTTAGCATCTTTATTATGAGTGCTCTAATAGATTAAAACACATCAGGCAACATCCCAATGCCCAGCTCAAAGGCAAAAGTAGAGGTCATAAATTGGGTTCACCTAAGCCAAATTCTACCAAAAAATAAATAACCATGCCAGGTTCAGTACATTACTTAGCAAAAACACAACAAATACAAAATGAAAAACTGGTTAATCAATATGACCTATCAACCAAAGAACATTAAGTCTCCCCAGCCTTTTCTCCCTTTTGCCAAATCGACAAATGCAAACTAGTCAGGTTTGAGTTGGACTCATAAGTGAAATGCACCAAACTGCGTTGTAGATTAAAACATGCTATGTGCACATCAGGCAACATGCCAAGACCTAGCTCGAAGACAATGGAAGTCATAAACTAGGTTCACCTACCTACACTCCTCCACCCTTTTTCTCTCTTTTCCCAAGCTCACAAATGCAAACTAGTTAGCCTTGAGTTGGACTCAAGATTGAAATGCATTAGACTGCATAAGAGATTAAAACACGATATGTGCACATCAGGCAACATTCCAAGACCTAGCTCAAAGGTAACAATAGTAAAAAACGAGGTTCACCTACCTACACTAGATTCAGTAAACTATCTTGCCAAAATACAACATTCAAAAAATAAGCCAAATGCAAACTTGGTTAATCAAATTGACCTATCAAGTATCAACCACACAAAATTAACTTCAAGTCCCTCAAGAGTCTCACCCACCCTTTCCTCTCTTTTCCCATATCCTGAAATGCAGACTATTCAGGTTCAAATTGGACTCATGATAGAAATGCATATAATTGCAAACTAGATAAAACATGTCTTTGAGTTTTTAGATCTTTTAGATGCTTATCTTTTGAGAACTGTCAATCAAGCCGTTTCATTGTAACCCGGTCAGACTGGTCCAGTCCAAGCTTAAAAACATTGGCATTCACTCTAAAGTATTTCTTGCCCAACAAGTTTTACCACTCCATCTTTAAATCTCCTTTTACTAAACTTACACTCCAAGTACTCTATTTTAGACTTGCTTAACCTAAAACATTTAGATTCTAAATCCTCCCTCAAGATTTCCAACTTGGGGAAGTTTCATCCAAAAACACTATATTGTCTGCAAAAAGCATATATACCAAGGGACTTCATCTTGAATTTATCAAGTAATTCTAAAGAGTATTTAGATCTAAAAAGAAAACTCCTACTCCTACATGAAGAGAGCATAGATAAAAACATACAAAAACAATAAATCATGTTATGGAGTTAAAAAACAAAACAAAAGAAAAAAGATGCAGAAACAAGCTTCATCCACTCATCTCTTTGCTAATTAGCCAGAAAAAGAAGTGTAAATCGTGAACTTCTCATTGAGCAACAGAAACAAACTTCTTAACTCTTCCTGATTATAATGTTATGATAGCTGTAGATACTGTTGTCATATTTTCATTAGCTTATACTAAGATATTTTTTTTAAAAAAAGTTTAAAAGGATAACTGCAGATGGATTGACCGTAGTTCATGCTTCATCCTCTCCAGAGTTACTACTCAAAAGTCAAAACTGTCCTTATTGTTATTTCTTCAACTAAAATTACGTTATCAACAAAAAGAAATTTTTATTTTTATATTTTTATAATGTCATCAGCAAAAACAATATAACATTGGATCCTCTTCGTCAACGTTCATATGACAAAGAGGACTTAATGCCTCCAATTCTCTGCGGAAAACCATTTTTCCTGTCTTCAGTCAACAGAGTTATTTGATTTTCAAGTTAGCAACAGAACAGAAGAAGAAACAGTTTTGAAATGAATATAACTGCATAATAGATTAAAACACATCAGGCAACATCCCAAGGCCTAGCTCAAAGGCAACAGTAAAGCCATAAACTGGGTTAACCTAACCATGCTAGATTCAGTACATTACTTAGCAAAATAACAGCATACAAAAGAAATCAAATGAAAAATAGGTTAATCAAAGATTCAAAATGACCAATCTATCAACTACAATAAATTAACTTCACGTCCCTCAAAGTCTCCCCCACCCCATTTCTCTCTTTTCCCAAGTTCCTTGAGTGGGACTCATGATTGAAATGCATATAACTGCATAATAAATTAAAACATAATGTGTGCACATCAGGCAACATGTGAAGACTGATACAGTGAATCTTCACAAGTATGATCATCTTTGTGATCAGATAAGCACCTTTTGTAACAGTTTAGCATTGCTTCCTTTTGTAACAAAGGTTGTTAATGACATGGGCTTGGTTAGTTAGTTTTGAATTGGCCAATTATATGTAATCAAAAGGCTGTCCAATAGGGAGTTACCTTGCCATGTATAAATAAGCAAGGTTAAGCAATATAATACAATTTTGTTAGTCCATTTACCTAATTCCCGTAACCCTTAATTTCTAACCTTAGCCACATCAAGACCTAGCTCAAAGGCAGAAGTCGAGTCATAAACTACCTACCTATACCAGATTCAGTACATATTAAGCAAAAACATAACAAATACAAAATAACCTAAATGAAATCTTGGTGAACCAAATTGACCTATCAATCACACAAAATTAACTTCAACTCCCCCAAAGTCTCGCCCACCCTTTTCTCTCTTTTCCCATATCCTGAAATGCAGACTAGTCGGGTTTGAAATTTTGAATTGGACTCACAATTGAAATGAAGATAACTATATGCATAGTAGATTAACACATGATATGTGTTTGATGTGGTGCATTTGGAGGGAAAGGAATGCACTTAATTTTGAAAGAAGTGAGTTGTCCACAGATAGATTGAAATTCTTGATTTTGTGTTTCAGGATGCTATATGAATGGATGAAACTGTGGTTCACCTTTCATCCTCAAACTTTTTTGAGGTTTTAGATCTTTTCTTTGCTAATCTTTTAAGGTCCACTCCCGTATACATCCTGTGTATGAGGGTTGCACCCCTTTACGTGCTTTCTATAATGAAATTTTTTATTACTTATAAGAAATTAAAAAAATTAAAGATCAAAACATGATATGTGCAAATCAAGCAACATGCCTGTCAGTACACTATTTAGCAATAATACATCAAGCACAAAATAAACTAATACAAGCTTGCTTAATCAAAATGACCTATCAACCACACGAAATTTAAGTTCAAGTCCCCAAAAGTCTCCCCAACCCTTTTTCCTCTTTTCCCTAATCCTCAAATGCAGACCGGTCAAGCACTGGAGAAAAAAAAAAAATCCTGAAAATACTTCAATATTTCACTATATTTAATTCTTTTTCTTTTTCTTTTTTGAATATATTATGTCAAATCCATAAAATTAAACATAAATAAACAACAATAGTTGGATAATCTAACCTACCAACCACAAATTACATGCATATCTTCCCTGCAAAAAATAAGTAAAGAAAGAAAGAAAAAGAAATGAAAAGTGAAGTACACTAATATTATTTCAGTTTCTTGTTACATTATTGGCATGGAAATTGGTTTCAATAAGACCACCAAGAGAAAGGAGGGGAAAAGAAAAAAGATCTGTTCAGCTTCACACGTTACACCCAAAGAGAAAAGAAGTCCAACTCAAAACCCAATAGACTTCCAAAAAGGATCAAACTAAAACCGACACTGTGAGTCATAAACCATAATTTTGGTATCAACCAATCTGGCAAGTTGGTTTCAAACTGGCCCCTAAAATGAATGAAGTTGTGCAAACTAATTCTTACCAGAGCTCCAACAAATTGTACTTTCTATGAGAAATTAAAATAGCTGAAATGCCAGTAAACTTTAAAGTGACATCCATAATAATGAAAAATGCTGATACAGTTCACAAGTCACCTGTGAATGATAAGCCTATTATTACAAGAATATATGCAGCTAAAGATGTTCGTATGCTTTCAACATCCTGTTAAAGCAAACCTAGAGAGCACAAAAGGCAAGCTTGTAAACATCAAGCAATAACTTGCTTCACTCATAATTCTAGACTCTTGAGAAGAAAACTTAATAGAAAACTATTAAACATAAACAGAATGGTGAAAGCCCATACATTTGTACGCACTGAATCAATATTGTGCTGCATAATCAGAAAATCCATCCAAATTCCAAACACTATCTACAGGGCCTCACATGTGAGAAAACATGATCTCTATACCCAAAAAAAATGTATATACCATTCATACAAGAACTTTGAATTCAATTCAAATCAAAATTGCAAGTGAGAGTACCCAATTCGCTGACTATATAGAATACAAGTGCTATGAGTATCCAATATTGAAAAAGAACAAGAAACAATGAATCTCAATATGTGTTTCCTATGGCGAAAAAAGAATCAAACTCTGCTCCTAAGTTAATCAGAAGACAAAAAAAATAAATCAAAGAAGCAAGATTAGAGGCAAGAATTCAACCTCCTCGCACAAGACGAAAATCTTTGCACGTGTGATGATGATCACAATCATGTTCATGTATGTACTTGGAATCAAAGCGTCTGATCAGATTCAATGAGCAATGCATTAAGCATGATATGAACTGCAGCTTCATAAACAGCCCCATCATAATGCATCCCATCCTCTGTACATTTGACCCCACAATTCCATGTCAAAGACTCCATATCCAGCAACAAAAGCGGGCCACCGGATTGCCTCAACACCTTGCTTCGGCGCAAAGCTTCTTCGTAAGCAACCCGCATTGCATCAGTCATCTTCTCCCTCTTCTCCTCCGTATTCAGCATCGAGTTTATCAATGTTGGCATCCCAATCCAGAACAAATGGGGCGATCTAACCGACACCGACCCAGTTACCGGTCCTTCATTGCCTAACTCGGGCGAAATGGGCAACAAGGAAACCACAGAATTCCTCAACGAGTGTAAATGAAGAGTGTAATCCGACGCATTGGTGAAGTGAAGCATGTGCCACAGGCCAGAACCCATGACCAAAACATCAGGGTAAGTCCGATTACGCTGGAAACCGTGAAGCAAATGGGTCAAATTGGAAACGTAAGGAGCCCAAATGAAATCCAATCTGAACCCAATCGGGTCAAGAACGATTTGGTAATCGGAGTGGCGCTTGAACAAATCGGATTTGACAGATGGGATGCGGTCAGAATCTTGGCCCAAGACCAACTGAAGCAAAGCGAGAGCGACGTATCGAGCTTGGGAGTCGCCGGCGACGACGACCCACGAGCCGTTGAGCAAATCGGAGGTGTCCGGCGGAGAGAGTCGCCGGAAGTCACAAGACAGAACATTTCTGGAGGAGGACCACCGCCAAGGCCCATCTGAAGAAGAAGAAGAGTTGATGGGGTCCTCCCAGACGACTTCGTGGAGGAGGGAGAGGCAGGAGTGGCGGTGGAAGTCGAAGACGACGAAGGAAGAGGCGAAGTCGGAGATGGAAGGGAAGTAAGGGGTGAGGTGGACCCCAACGGCGAGGGTGATGAAGAGGGCCCCACTGAAGAAAAGCATCTTGTTGCGGCTGAGATGCCACCCCGCCATTCCCATGGGCACCAACAACACCACGCACGCCGCCATCACTCCCAATTGGATCGCTCCTAGTGTTATCATTATTCAATCATTCAAACAAAAATAAAAATCTTTTCTTGGAAACAAAGGTTAAAGGAAGAAGTTGGTGTGTTGATATTTTGATAGAGAAAGGAAAATAGTGGGTGAAGGTGAGAGAGGGTTTTTTTTATTTATTTATGGCTTCAAATCTAAGGTAGTTATTCTTGCTAATGATAGGAATGTAACAACAACGGCAGGCAACGGCCTGCACATGTGCGTGTGTATGCGGTGATGCATTGTTTGCTTTTATTTATGAATGTGAAGATGAAGATTCAAACATTCTTTTGATTCTATAGAACCGGATATTGAAGAAGATGATTCCAGTCTTCTAGGGGGGCGGCCCACGTTAGTCAATCATAAACCATGCCTTTCTAACGTGCGCTAAAAAAAACCCCTTCTTAACCCAATGCCACCTGGCTACTCTACTTCCTTCCTTTGCTATCGCTGTTTTTGGCAAGGGAAAGCGAAGATTTTTGCAGGTTTTCACAGTAAATCCTAAATGGGAAGTTGTTACTTATTGGTACTAGTAAATTCAGATTAAAATCAATAATAATTTATTATTGAGAATTTTTATAAAAATATTATAAACGTAGTACTTTTTGTTTTAGTAATTTACATTGCTCACGGTTCATTTTTTTCAACATTTTTTTTTTGGGATTACGATAAAATTCGGTGTAGATAAGATTTGAACTCAAGTATCATGTTCTGATTTATTTTGATAGTAAAAATTCACTAATCTTGATCCTTTTTAATACTTCCACTCTCTAGATTTGTGTGTTATGATATGAACAAAGTTTTCTCTTCAAACTAATTTAGAAAAAAACTTTTCAAACTTCTCATATAACTCTTTTTTGGGTGTGAATTTTAAAAATTTAACCGTTGAATTTCATGCTCCTTATGTTCTTAACATTTATATAAAATTTCATTCAAATCAGATGTTATTTATTATTCGACCAATAAATTTATATTTTATGCACAATTTTAGATCATAAACATTAGAAATTTTAACATTTATTTGATGATATAGCAATTGATCTTTGATCTTCTTGAATTTTTTTTGTAAGTATGAAGGATATAATAAAAACATGCAATCCAATGGTTAGATTTTCAAAATTCATACTTAATATAAAAATATAAGAGAAATTTGAAAGGTTTCTCGCCAAATTAGTTTGGAGAGAAACTTTGTTCTTATTGTGAAACTTTGTTCTTATCGTGATCTATTATATGTTGTTGGAGATGAGTGAGAAACTTAGGCCCCGTTTGGTACGCAAGTTTAAATACATGTTTTTAATTTTTAAACAACATTACACATATTTCCATACACTTTTTTATCCACACATATTTTCAAAAAAACTTAAAACTGTTGTTTAAATACACGTACCAAACATGCCCTTAGAGACGCTAATCAAGGTTGATATGCAAAAAGATAGTATTGGGTAAGGCAAATGCCTACACGTTCGAGTCTTATTAGATCTGACAAAGCCATTAACGCTAGTGTGTTGAGTATGTATCAAAGATTTACCATTAGCATGGGTGAGATTGAAATATTAGAGATTGCCATTATTTTGTTATTATTGTGGGTGCACTGGTCGTGGGGATAAGGATTGTAACTGCGTTTGAGTTTATCAGCTTTGAATACACCTATTAACGCTCAATATGGTTTATGGCTCCATGTCGAAGGGGAGTCCATTTCATCTACAACCATCGTGTCAGTAGCAGTTCTAGGAGTATTTTTTAGGATGGTCACTAAGAAATTTAAATTATACAAAATCTAATAAAGCGATAACTTGAATATTTGCTACAATTGTAAGTCAAGTCACTAAGGAGAGCAAAATTGTTGCGATTGTAAAGCCAAAAAGAGTATAACTATCGTCACCATCAAAGAGAACTCACAACCACAATATTTTTCTTAGTACCATTTTTGAAGGAAAAATGAAATTAAAGATTGTTTTATTGAATAGGTTTAATGATCTACAAATTTAAATGATTAGCGATTTTTTTTTTTTTTTGTTTTATAATAGGCTTTTTGTTAAACAATTTGTTCACTTGTTGTTGTTTGGTCTTGTCTTATTTTTATTTGGTTTATGTTTGTTGTTATTTGGGCTAATATTTATTGTTGTTATTTAATTTTTTTTTTTAATTTATAAAAGGGATTTAGAATTGTGCTTGGGGGGGGGGGGGGAATTAATTTTGGAATAATGCTACATCCATAACATTTTTATAATAAATCTTATCTTATGCAAAAAAAAAAAAAAAAAAAAAAAAAAAAAAAAAAAACTGTTATTGGTGGATAAAAAAATAATATCGGTATTTGGGTCAAATTAGAATTAGTAACAGCTTACTATATTAAATTTGTTGTGAAATTATTGTAAAAATGTTGTGAATGTAATATTACTCTTATTTTTGTTGAACCCAAATTTTTGTAATTCTAAAGGCAAGGTTCAACATTTTTATTAGGGTGGTCACAATAGGTTAGTTTAACATATAATTTTTTTTAGCAAGTCAGAGTGGTCCTGTGACCACCCTGGCTTGCATGTGGAGCCGCCAGTGCGTGCCAGATGTTCTTCATTGATGTCAATTATCTTTGATAGATGATGTTCTTCCACATACTTGTGAGTTGATTTGTATGCATAATCCTAAAATTTTGTTATCCTAGTGCCCAAAATCTCTGGCTTCAATGCTGATGAAGTTAATTTTGCTTTGGGTTTCGGCCGCTCTCGTAAGGTTGGACCTCGTGGTTTTTCAGTGGTATTTGGTTGTTGTGGCATCCTTTTAGGGTTAAGGTGGATATTGTCCATGAAACGGAGCAAAGTTTGCATGTCTTGGTGAAGGCAACCTTCCACTTATGGAAACAACTTGATTCTCTTTAGCTTAAATAGGGGTGTTCGCGGTGCGGTGCGGTGCGGTTTTGGGTCATTTTTAGCACCGCACTTTGCGGTGCGGTTTAGTTAAAACCATAACTGCACCGCACTTTATTTTTGCGGTCACATGTGCGGTGCGGTGTGGTGCGGTGCGGTTTAAAGTTTAGCCAAAACCATAACCGCACCGCACCTCATTTTTGCGGTCACATATGCGGTGCAGTGTATAAGATGCGGTTTGAATGATTTGAAATTGGTATATATTTCAAATTTTGGGCTTTTTCAACCCAGCCCAAAACTAATTTTTCCCTTTATTTTGGTCCAAGTTTTAAACTATTGAGCTAGTTTTTTTTTTTTTTTTGGGCTGGCTTTCTTAATCAACACTTGCTAGAGTTATTAAACCTTTTTTTTTTTTTTTTTTTTTGGAAAACTAGGGTTATTAAACTATTAATAATATATTTAATATTAAAAATAATTAAATATATTAATATATAGAAAGGGTGCGGTGCGGTGCGGTTTGTGTGGTTTTCTTATTATAAAACCGCAAACCGCACTGCACCATGCGGTGTGGTGCGGTGCGGTGCACTATTACTTGCGGTGCGATGCGGTTATGCTTTTTTGCGGGCGGTTTTGGTGCGATTTTTGCGGTTTATGCAGTTTGGTGAACACCCCTAAGCTTAAATATTCAAATCTCGATATTTTCCTCACATAGATATCCTACACCCAAAAAGAGTTTCAATCTTGATAAAAAAAAAATAATAATAAATAAATCTATTAATTATGGAGAATCTTCAATAGAGCTTGGCGGAACTCTATCCAGCACATAAACCGTGAAACTAATAAATTTGCTAATAGTTTA
Organism: Quercus tomentella; assembly: GCA_028535165.1. NCBI lineage: Eukaryota > Viridiplantae > Streptophyta > Magnoliopsida > Fagales > Fagaceae > Quercus > Quercus tomentella. Next base: position 60,417,251 of record JAPQVY010000155.1, on the reverse strand, counting down.
GCTGTTTTAGGATCACACATTCTAACATTAATCAATCTTTTTATGTATTTTGGACTCTCCTTTTATCTCTATATTTTGTGTACTTATGGGAAGTTCAAGAACTAGCTATTCCTTTTTCTTTCTTTTTTTTATTATAAGATGTCACTACATTACTTCATTAATAAAATTCAAAATCAATTTGGTGCTTTACGGAAAATTCTTAGCTAGTCCTGGAGTATAGTGAAATGATACTCCCTCTTCTCACATTTATGGTGGACCCCACCATGAATTTAATGAGTGGATCCCGCCATGAATGTGAGAGGAGGGAGTACCATTTTCCGTGCTCCGGGAGTACCTAAGAATTTCTTTTACGAAATCTTTCTATATGTGTTTGATTTAATTGTTAATTTTCCTTTTTAGTACAATTTGTTTGATTTGGGTTTTAATATGTTTTCCTTTCTGTTGTTATTATGTGATCTTTGACATGTTGTGTGTATTCTTTTTAATTAAATTCATTATGTGATTAGGGTTATGGATTAGAGCCCTTTTCATAAACTTTTTATTTAAATTTGGTCTATTAACATATAATGGAGACCAACCCACAAGTAGGGCAGTTTTAGGTGCCTAACACCTTCCCAAACCACATCCTAACTCTGAACCCAATATTTGGTGCGCAGACCCTTGTAAGGGGCTCAAGAGACCCAATTTGGTTCTTGGACCTAAACCAGGTAGTGACTCCCAACCCCCTGTCTCCGGTCCATTTAGCTAAGGCATACTCTCAAAGGGAGAATCACGTGTGTATGTCCTAACAAGTCATACATACCCTTACAAGATTTTTTCTAGAGCCGACAAATATTTAGCCTAGGTAAGAACATTTGATATGTATCTAATTTTAATTACTTTCAAATATGCTAGTGCATATAAGGGGGCACCAAGCTAATTTTACTAAAAATTGAAATCCAAACATTTTCTTTCATCCAAATCTTGTTCAAATTTCCCTGGTGAATCCTTAGTTAAGAATAGTTTTTTTTTTTTTTTTTACACCATCACAATTACAGTTATAATATATTCATATGATAATTAATTTTTATTTATAATTATTTAAGTATATTTAATTGTATTATTTAACATTTTCTGAATTATGCTTTAATATTATTATTTTTATTTTACTCCCAACCAAAATTCTAGATTCCACCACCAGTTTATTTTACTCCCTAGATTGAGCCGGCTGCCACAAGAAAAATGTCTATAGACTCAATACTCAAAGACAAATTATTCATCTCGTTTTGTTCGCATATTCCAAAAATTTCAAGCACACTAGCTGCTACTACCTAATTCACATATGATACCAACAATATTATTGTCTTGAAGGTCAAACAAGAAGACCCCCATAGGATTTGTAGACATTAATATTGTAACTCTCATCCCCACAATGACTTCCTTTCTCCTATAAATATAAACTTCAAGCTCATTTGGTTAAGCATAAAACAAAGAGGAAGCAGGAAGGAGAGGAAGATTTAAAGAAGAAGATCACAGTAAAGATGTCAAAAGGAGAGGTTGTTCTGTTGGATTGCTGGGCTAGTCCATTTTGCATGAGAGCCAAGATTGCACTGGAGGAGAAAGGTGTACAACATGAACGTAGAGAGGAGAATTTATTTGGGGGCAAGAGTGAGTTGTTGCTGAAATCAAGCCCAATTCACCATAAGGTGCCAGTTTTGCTGCACAATGGAAAGCCTATATCTGAGTCGACAATTGTAGTGGGCTACATCGATGAGGTCTGGTCCAGCTCCACACCACTACTCCCAACTTGCCCATATGAACGAGCTCAAGCCCGGTTCTGGGCTGACTTTATCGACAAAAAGGTTGGGTTTTCACTATTTGGACAAATTAAGATTAAATCTTGTTACACACCAATTTCAAAGAAATATGCATGTGTGTTATAATAATTACTCAACAAATAAATAACTTACATCAGTCCATATAATTCATTCTTTTATTGTTTCTTTTTTAATCTTCTTTTGTTAACTGTGTCTGCATTTTTTTTATTTGAAAAAATTTATGTACAATTCAAGATATATTAGGTTGTTCAATTAAATTCAATCATACCATATATTTCCTTCTTTTATTGTTTCAGAACTGTTTGCATAATTTTTTTAATTAAATTTAACCCAGTCCATATATTTCCTTTTTTTATTTGGAAGAATTCTTTTATTTTTTTCAGAATTGCCTGCATTTTTTTTTATGTGACAAAATTTATAAACAGTTCTTTAATTGATGTATATTAGGTTGTTCAATTAAATTCAACCATATGTATAAAAAGTGTTATCTTTCTCTGAGGACAATTAAATTGAACTATACCAATTAAATCTCATAGAAGGAACCTTTTTTTTTTTTCTTTTTTTTTAAATGTGTTTATTTGTGATGTTATTGCATTGGCTCCTTTTTATATGTATGTTGAGGGCCATTTGTAGAGGCCCAGGCAGACAGAAAAGCCCAATAATGAGGGCCACAAAGAATTGACAAGATAAATAGCAAAAAACCCATTAGGCCCAAGTGGCAGGAATAATGGATCACAGGCCCAACAAATAAATAAATGGGTCTTGAAGAGACAAGCGGGCTCAAAGAAGCCAGGAAAGAAAGAAATAGCATCTCATGGGCAGAGTATGAGGTAGAAAAGTGAGAAAGGGCCGCCGCAGGCCCAAGGCAATGCAAACTAAGAGAGTAAGGGGTTTATGGCAGGCCCATGAACCCCAAAGATAAGGATAAGGTTATTGGGCCGGGGAAGTCCAATGAAGTTAGTAAAAGGCCCATGGGAGTGTGGAATTAGCAAACAGGCCGAGGAAGCCCAAAGAAAGCAATCGGGCCATGGATGCCCAAAGGAAAGCTCAAATGGACATAGGAGCCCATGAGTAAAAGCAAAACAGTGTCCATGACAGGCCACTGAGAAAAGGGATAAACGGCTGGCCCAAAAAGAGGTCCAGCAGGATTAAGTTATTATGGCAGGAATAACAATTCAACGTGGCAGGCAATAAAGAAAACCAAAAGTGGGCCAAAGAAATGTAAGGCCCATCATCATACGAAGCCCAGCTCCTGAATGGAGCGAGAAACCAAGGAAAAGCCCACATGAAGGGCCAGGAAACGCAGACGGAGAGTCTCCAGGTCACGGTAGACGCATGAGCAGCAGGCAGACTCTTGGACAAATCTGAAAGGGAAGCACGCGCAAGGCCCAAGCATCACCAACTTGTACCCAGCCAATATAGGACATGATGGGGCCATGGGCCAGAGGTAAGAGGTAAAGGGGGTATGGTTTGGTGGTGGGGAGAGGGGAAAAGATCTATTTCACGGCTCCTGCCCAAGCCCTTTTGGGAGGTACGTCCTGCTGGGATGACAGACCACCCAAAAGAGGCAAGTTTGGGGGGGAACCGTTGGGTGCATGCCTTGAGAGTAGAGAGAGAAAGCATTTATACCGTGGCAGGAAGAAGTGTTACGGTATATAGAGGAACAAAACGAACCTGCCTCTGTCTGGCAAGGGTGGATGTCGCACAGACCTGGTGGTCGACAAGTATGCCCAGACCAGACAAAGGCTGTTAAGGGGCAAAACGGTAAAACATTGGTCACGGCAGGCACTATAAAAGGGCCCTTGCCGTGCCCTGAAAAGGGGATCGAAAAACAGAGCATATTTCACGGAGTGAAAAGAAAAACAGAGCATTTTTTATGAAGTGAAAAGAAAAACAGAGAAAGAAGAAAAGAAAAAAGATAAGAAAGAAAAACAAAGAGGAAAAGAAAGGAAACTAAGGAAAAAAGAGAGTTAGCTCAATGGGCATGCACCAATAGATCGGTTTCCCTCTCTCCCCCTTTAAATCTTACTTTCTTCCAAAACGTAAATAAGGACTCTTTCTTTTTGGGCAATAACCATTCAAGTCCGACTCCCTCAAAGCCATTAATCCCCACGGCAGGATCTTTTTCCTAGGAGATTATTTGCGTTGAGAAGAGGCGTTCTCTCCTCTTTGACTTTGCTGCGGCAGACTAAGCTTAAAACTTGATTTATGCCTATTTGATTAGCTAGTATTATTTTCTTCATTTTCTCTGTGACTGACATCAATATGATTGTAATCATGCTTTATTAGTAAGGAGTACATAGCCACTTATTTAAATAGTCAGAATACTCTGTTTTAGTTATTATTATATCTGTCTGCCGTAACTCGTCTGCAACAGTTCTGCTTGCCGTAAGTTTGCTCCTGGCGGACAAGGCATAAGTTTGTGCACAAACCGACCCAAGTTGAGTTACAATTGGACCGGCCCCAGCTCCCTTACTCAGAAACACTAGGGCCCATCACCGCAGGAGGCAGCCTAGCCCATTACCGCAGGAGGCAGCCCAATACACCATATACAAAAAAGGCCCCCACAATGTACAATGCTTATTTCTTTACTTCCTTCTTGTAACTTTTAATAATAGTTTAAGAACGTGAATTTACTTTTCTTTACATTTTATATAGTAAGCAACAGTATGTTGATAAAAATATTAGTTAACTATATCTCTATTGTTTTTCTTAAATTAATATTTATCATTATTAGTTCTCCATTGGCTTCCTAAACTTAAAGTAAAATCCTCATTCTGCCATTGCATTTGGCCATCATTTTTATATGTGTATGCATGTGTGAGTTCATAATGGTTATATCTATGTTGGAAAGGTATTTGAAGCTGGCAGAGAAATATGGACAAGCGAAGGAGAGGCAAAAGAGGTAGCCAAGAAAGATTTCATAGAGATATTGAAGCAGCTAGAGGGAGCCTTAGGAGACAGAAGTTTCTATGGGGTGATGCCTTTGGCTTCGTTGACATCATAGCAATTGGTCTAACCAGTTGGTTTGTGGCTTATGAAAAATTTGGAGGGTTTATGGTTGAGGATCACTGTCCCAAATTCTCAGCCTGGATGAAGAGGTGCATGCAGAGAGAGACTGTAGCCAAAGTTCTTCCAGACCCAGAGAAGATCTATGAGTAATTGTCATCACACTAAGGAAGATGCATGGCATTGAATAGTGAAAGCAGTCCATGACTATTGCACTGGCTGGTGCTTTATCAATTTCTGGCTCCTTATCTCATTTGGAACTTGTTGCTTTTGTCCTTTTAGGGGTCTTAGATCCTCATGAGGATTACAATTAAGGGAAAATGATCATTTTCTTTGATTTTCTATTGCTCTTTCTAAGAAACTAGTACAAGGAAAATAAAACTTGTAATGTAATTGGTCTTTCAATGGCTTTTGCTTGTCTCAGTGGAGCGTTGTGGCGAAATGCAACAAGGTCATAACTATGCATTTGGTTGAACTTATTTGCTTTAATTATATAAGGTTTTTTTTTTTTTTTTTTTTTTTTTTTGAGTTATTTGTTTAAAATTACTTTTTGTCTCACCTTTGAGTAAATAAATTGACAACAAATAAGTTAGCTAAATAAACTGGGCTAGGTGCTTTCTTTTCTCTGGGATGTTTTCATAAACTTTTAAAACCACACTGAATGACCTGATCAACTGAGTGAACCATGGACTAGTATAAACTTTTATTTGATTCATCCCTAAAATGAATTATTATTTCAATCAAATTGAAATGGCCGGCTTATTAGTTGAATTATTGCACTGGCTAAGAAACCTGTAAGTGGGTTCAATTTATCAAATTGATCAATTTTTATTTATAAAAATTCACATTGAATTTTTTTTTTAAACTTTTTTTAAATAAATAACGAATATACATATTTTTAATATAAGACAGATTATTTAATACATACATCAAATTAATAAGCATATAAATTATAATGGGTTTCACAAAATGACACTCCCCCGGGCCCCGCCCTCCCCCCACCCCCAAACCAAAAAAAAAAAGGTATGGATGAATTGACACCTGTAGGCCTATTGGATGAAATAACCCTATGATTTCAAAATTAACAAATTAAAATTTAAAATTATAAAACAAAATTAAAAGCAGTAAATTAAACATCAAATCTTTCGAGCGTTCTGGTTGGTCACTTAAAACGATGCTTAGAATGCTAAGGTTTTGAGAGATTAATGATAATAGCTTCTTCTTCTTTTTTTGACATCCAAAATGATAGAAATTTCATTAAATGTGTAAAGAATTGTAGTACAGTAGTGACCCCCAGTGTATGTATTGGGGTTTCAAAAATTTAAAACATGTTACAAATACAGCAAAAAATCTAGCTTGTCACTACAAGGCCATAAGGCGTTGGTACTCCTCCAGTAGACCTCTCGCTACTTCAACGATTATTTTCGGTTGGAGTTGGACATGCTCAAAGTAAAACTTGTTCCTCACATTCCAAATCGACCATGCCGTAGCTGCCCACTGCTCAAGTTCCCGTTGGCTAAGCTTGTCATGCATCTGTCGGAATAAATGAAAGAAGTCTTCTGCAATGTTTCTGCATTTCTGGATTCGGCTACTCATCAGTGCCCATACATTTTGTGTAATTGGGCATTCCCATAGGATATGACTTGTATTCTCGGACTGTTGGTGACAAAATTCACATTTGGTAGCCACTTGTACTCGGCGTCTATGGAGGTTTTCCCTGGTTGGGAGGCAATTTAAGCAAGCTCTCCATAAAAACATTAGAACTTTGGGTGGTACGTTGAGTGTCCAAATTTTGCTCCAAGTTGGTTTAAAAGCACAACTTGATGAATGCTTTGCCCAAGGTTGCGTGTTCAGGCAAAGTGCAAGCCGATAAGTTGTTTTTACTGTGAATTTTGCAACTTTATTTTCTGTCCATATCAGCGTGTCAGGAGAGTTCAAATGTTCCAATGGTATTGCCAGAATTTCCTGCCGTGTCCTCTGTGCAAACATTTTCTCAATTTTTCCTCTATCCCACTGCCGTGATTCTTCATCCAGGAGCTCACTGACCCACATGTCTTTGGCATGTTCATTTAGTGGTATTGGAGGGTGTGATAGCCATTTATGAGAGTAGACCCCCACTGTCTTGCCATCTCCCACATACCACTTAGACCCATTGTAAATGATGTCCCTTGCTGCAAGTAGGCTTCTCCAAACAAAAGACGGGTTACTACCTAATTGAGCCATCATGAATGAACAATTAGGAAAGTACCTCGCCTTATATATCCTGTAAAACAAAGAATTTGTGTCTTGGGTTAGTCTCCATGCTTGCTTTGAGAGCATTGCCAAGTTGAATGCATGCAAGTCTCTAAAACCCATCCCTCCTTCCTTCTTGTTTGTGCATAGTTTTTTCCAATTAACCCAATAGATCTTCCTTTATTCTTTGTTTTGTCCCCACCAATATTTTGCTAGCAAGGAATTGATGGAGTCACACATGGATTTGGGAAGCTTGAATAGGCTCATGGCATATGTGGGAATCGCTTGTGCCACTGTTTTTATAAGGACCTCCCGACCTGCCTTTGATATAAACTTCTCCTTCCACCCCATCACACGCTTGAGAATTTTTTCTTGTAATTCTTTGAAGGTGTTAACTCTTGATTTACCATATGTCATTAGTAGACCAAGGTATTTGTCACTGTTTATCATTACTCTAGCCCCCAATTGATGTTGGATCAATCTCCTTATTTCGGGATTTGTGTTCTTGCTAAAAAACAAGGAAGTATTTTGGCGATTGATTGCTTGTCCCGATGTTGCCTCATTTTGGCCAAGAATGCTCAATAGTTGTTGACACTCTCCAACCGTGGCTTTGCAAAATAGTAAACTATCGTCTACAAATAGAAGGTGGAAGATGCACACCCCATTTTGGCTAGACATAATTCCATTGATCACACGATTCTCCGCTACCTTATTTAGTAGTGCCGAGAGGCCTTCAGCACATAGGAGGAAAAGGTATGGAGATAGTGGGTCTCCTTGCCAAATGCCCCTAGATTGAGTGATCCAGCCCTTAGGTTCCCCATTGATAAAGACTGAATAAGAGGCTGTGGTGACTGTCTCCATGGCCAATTTCACCCATCTTGGATCAAAGCCCAATTTTCTGCATAATACCCTGCAAGAAAGACCACTCCACCCAGTCATAGGCTTTACTAATGTCTAGATTAATCTCCATATGGCCCACCTTCCCTCTTCTTCTGTTTCTCATTCTGTGCAGAATCTCATAGGCAACTGTTGTATTGTCAGTAATAAGACGATTTGGCATAAAGGCACTCTGAGAGTCAGAAATCACATTAGGCAAGATATGCTTCAATCGATTAGCAATAACCTTTGAAATTATCAAAGATACAACATTACTCAAGCTAATGGGTCTATAGCCTGTCAGGTATTTGGGGTCTTTCTTTTTTGGGATTAAAACAATATGTGTGTGGTTCATTTTTTTTTTTCAACATATGGCCAGAGTGTGAAACAGATAAAATAGCTTCAGTAACATCATTTCCTACGATATGCCAATATTTTTGAAAGAAAAAGGGGGACATACCATCCGGTCCGGGTGATTTTGATGGGTGCATCTGAAAAAGGGCTAATCTGACTTCATCAGCAATGTACTAATAGGTAAGGCTCTCATTCATGTGTGTGGTGACTTTTCTTTGAACTGATTGTAAGACACTCTCAATGTTTTGTGGGTGGGCCGTAGAGAACAATTCCTGGAAGTATGATTCGGCTACTTGGGCAATTTGCTCATCTAAAGTGCACCACCTCTCTTCAGTATCAAACACTCCGGAGATATGATTTTTTCGTCAGCGTTGGCTGCCTCGGTTGTGAAAGTGTTCTTGTCCCCTGCAGGTAGCCAAATTGATCGGGATCTTTGTAGCCAAAAAAGCTCATCTTGGTGGATGATATTTGTAATTTCGGCTTTGAGGTTTTTGATGGAGCTTAAATTCTCGGCTCTATTCTGTAAGCACAACTCTTCAAGAATTTTTTTTGTTTTTCTTGCAATTGTGGTTTTGAGAGTCCAAAGGTATGTCAGCTCCAATCTACAAGGGCAAATCTGCATCTTTTTATTTTTTCAAACAGCCTTGCCATTGGGCTTCCATGAGGTACATTTGATTCCCAAGCCACCTGTATGATGTTTGCACAATCTGGGTGAGTGGCCCATCTCTCCTCAAATCTGTGTGGTGTTTTCTTCTTTATGGTGAGCCGTGGCTGAATGTGAGTAGTAACAAGGATTGGGTTGTGGTCTGAATAGGATGCCTCTAAATGAGTGACTTGCACTTGAGCAAATTTATCCCTCCATTCAATTGTGGCGCATGCCCTATCCAATCGTTCCTGCACTAAATCATCACGCCCATTAGTCCATGTAAAGATATTACCTCGGTAACCCAAATCCACCAATCCACAATGCAAGAGAGCTTCTCGAAATTGCTGCATGGGGGCCAATTGTTTAGGCAGCCTGCCTTTCTTCTCCTCTAATTTAAGGATCTCATTGAAATCCCCAAGGCAGAGCCAAGGGGTAGAGTGTTTGGAGTGGAGATGTTTTAGGAGTTGCCATGATTCTTGTTTCCTATGTTCCTCCGCCAACCGTAGAATCCTGTCAATCGCCATGGGTTGGCTAGGTCATCCTTGATGAGAGCATCAATATGATTTAAGGTGAAAGTTTGAACGTGCAAATCAATCTCCTCCATCCAAAGTGCTAGGCCTCCACTGCGTCGAATACTAGGTACCACAAACATACATCGATAGGGTAAGTCAACTTGAATCCGCTTCATCTCTTCTAAAGATCATTTTGTTTCCATTAGAAACAAAATTTTGGGAGCTTTTACCCGCACTAAGTGTGAGAGTACATCTACTGCACGTTGGTTTCCAAGCCCCCGGCAGTTCCAGCTCATGAGTTTCATTGTTCTCGGCAGGGCTGCCTAACAGCCTCCACTGTTGAGTTGTTAAGGTTTTCTTCTTCTTTTTTTCTTCCATTCTTTTTCTTCTTTTTGCGTTCTGGATCTCTTCTTCATCACAGATATTGACTCCAGGTTAAGCTCACTTTGCACTGTAGGAGGTTTGGTGGCTAGGGTTTGTTTTAGAGCTTGGGGTGCGTTGAATTCTTTTCCATGTTGCGTTATTCAGTGCTCCATGTAACTGACTTTGTTTTTCCATATCAGATGACTCCTTACGTGGCTATGTTAAGTGAATTAAGTGATCAGCATGTGCGTTTAGCTCATCATAAGTGACAGGCACGTTAATGAGCGTTGATTTCAATGCATGTGAATCACTACTATCTGCAACGGTAATCTCCATACCCATGATTTCCGTTTGCTTATCAATATCCCTATTTATTTGGTCCGATTTCGAGATTCTCGCACTAATTAAAGTCTCCTTCATTACTTCCTCATGACCACCATCTCGATTTTCCTGAAAATCCGCTGCCTGAGTTTGATGCGAGTATTTATGTGTTGAGTCGTTATCCTTCCTCCCATAAATATCATTAATATCATTATTACCTGCCCCCTCATCATGAAATTGATTGAAACAGTAGCTCTCTGGGGTGGTTCCGGCGCTGGTGTAGGTGGTAGCGCATTGGTTTTGGCCCGTTCTGCTCCCATATCCTTCCAACAAAAACCCGCCTTCAGCCAATCTCCATATGGTTTTTCAGCTTACTGTGAGGTCCCCTGGTCGAAGCAGTCCTTCACCTCATGGCCGAATTTACCACATTGGTAGCATAATCTAACCAATCGTTCGTACTTGAAGCCAATTCTTACTTGATCACCCTCAGGATTTGCAACCCATCCCCCTCGACGAATTGGTTATTCCAGAGAGATCTCGACCCGAATTCTGATGAAACGAGCTTGATCCGACTAAAAAGTCTTGTTATCCACCTCGTACACATGGCCTAAACCTTTGCCAATTTCCCATCCCGCCTCTTCATTGATCAAGTCAAAAGGTAAACCCCACACTTGAACCCATATAGGAAGGGTTGAGAAAGTGACTGAGTTAGCTGTCATGCCCCTCTCCCATCTTCTGAGAACCAAAAGATTGTTGTCGAAACTCCAAGGGCCATTATCTAGTACCCAAGTTCATTGGCTCTCTAGCTTAAATCGGAATTGAAATAGCCCTTCCCCCACGTCCACAATCCTCAGGTCATTCCCAAGCTTCCACACAGATCGTAGTAATGCTTTTGCTGCTCTCTGGTTGTATGGTCAGTTAGTTAGAAATATGCCTAACAGTGTGAGTGAACATTCTTCAATAGTCTTCTCTCTGTGGGCTAAGTTTATCTGCACTACTTTACCCTCTTCCTTCGTGAGTTGTGTTTTTTGTAGCCTTTCAATGAAGTCTGAATCCATTCTATGTTCCCTGAAATTCCATAGTGCCTGGGCCCCGTGGAAAGAAAAAAGCTCACCTGGAGTGAGAGAGAAAAGCTCCTACGTAGAGAGGAGAAGAAAAAACCCGATTATTCGATAATTACAATAGAAGAAAAAGTGAGTTGAACACTTAAACTATCAGACTCTTATGTGATTCTTCAACTAAAAGAATTTGTGTCAGTGTAGGAAAGAAAGTAGGTGAGAAAAGAGAGTCATTGGCAAAAGATAGTAAAGGAAAAAAGAAGAAGAAAAGATAACTCAACTTTAGTGGCTTTCTCAATGATAATAGCTAAGTTGTTCGACTATGAGACCATGAGAAAAATATATTAAAAAATAGGAGAGATTCGCCATCTTTTTCTCAGCAATCTCATTGTCCAACATCATAGTTGTCATCATGCATTGTTCTCTCAAAACTTTTATTTTTATTTTATTGATGTTCTCTCAAAACTTTGGCATTCTAACCATATCGTTTCTGGTGACCAACCATAACACCGAAAGAAAATATTTGAGTATTATTTTATTATTTTGAAACTATAGATTCTAATTTGTTACACCCTCTAAATTATAGCTATAGGTTTAAAATGTAATTTTCGTGTATATATATATATCAAGGGAGTTTACCATTTCAGAGGCCACTTTGATTTGGCTAAGGGTCGGAGTATTTTGATATCGATTAATACTAGTGTACTATTTCAGGGTTACCTATATTTATACATACAAATATATATTCATATATTTATTTATATGTTCATAAACATATAATTTAAAATTCACATATATTATAAGCTTAAATATTAGCCTAAGTACATCAACCCAAAATATTAGTTTAAATAACATGTTTTATAATGTTTTTTTGGTTGAACTTTTTAAATTATTAATTTTTTTTTTTATAATACTGTTCAAAACACCAAAAAATATCTTTGGTACACTTGATACAACTCAATATTTTATCCAATACATTTCAAGAAAGTACCGATACTGGTACAATATTAACTTCCTTAGTATATATACTCAAAAATATATATCAGTACTAACCAATACCAAGATTGTGTTTTTAAACAATTCAAAGGATCCTTTCCCACTAATTTTTTTTTATTCCCTCCTAGTTTTAGCGAGATGAAAGATAAGCAGCATTTATAAAATTCAATAATTTTAAACACAAAATCAAATAAATACCATGCTAAATCTATTTAGAAGTTGTAAGGAATTAAAAGATTTAAATAGGAGGGGATATTCTCCCTCTATTACCTAAGGGCCCGTTTGGATTGAGGGGGGAAGGAGAAGAAGTGGAGGGAAGTAGAGTAGAGTTGGCTGAAAACAGACTAATTTTGAGCCAATTTCACTCTACTCTACTCTACTCTCCCTCCCCCTAAATCTGACGAGGGTTTTTTTATAAAGGGATAAACCCACTACATGCAAAGAAGCCGATGACCCCATTAGGCCCATCAACTTCGCAAGCACGTAAGAAAGTATGAAAATGACAACGTCATAGGCCGACGATCCCACTTCCATACCCAACGATGTCTACACGGGACGACGGGAAGAGAGAAGGCCGACGGGAACAAGAAGAGGCCAACGAGAATAAAAGGCGCGACGGGTCCAGCATGGCCTTACTTAACCCCCACGGATATCTATACAAGGAAATATCTTGCACCCTACGATTAACCCTAATCAAAAGGGTCCCCACAAGGAAAGGATCTCGCGAGGTACGTGTATTAATGAGGATCTTCCCTACCAAGAAACGAATGTCAACTCTACACTACTATAAAAACCCTAAGACCCTCACAAACTAAGGTACGCATAATTTACCACAGCTCTGACACTCTAGAGTTGTAAAAGTTCTCTAACTTAACCAGGGGCGGAGCCACGTAGTCCCTTGGGGGGACCGTGGTCCATGCAAAAAAAAAAAAAGAAGTCCATTAGAGTATATAGGACAATTAATTGGGCCCCCCAATGTAGACTATCCGACCCCCATACCCCATATCTCCACTATTCTCCCAAGTCCCAAGTTGCTTTAGTTAGGCCTCTTTTGTACTCCAAATAAAACAAAAACATGGCCCACCTTACATTTAAATACCCAAAAGTCCAAACACTTCACAACAAAATTTAACTTTATCAACCCATTCTCAATCTCAAAAAACTCACCCCATGGAATCCCTTTACTTCTTATTCTTTTTTTTTTTCTCTTTTGTGGTACACTGCCACTGCCCATTGGTACCGCTACCATCCCCCAAAACTCAACATTAGTCCTCACAGTCCCAAAAAAAAAACAAAAAAAACTAATCAATTTTTTCTTTCTTCTTGCTTTCTAAAACAAATCACTCAGCATATTTCATTGTCAAATTTCAGGATTTGGAACTTGGTGACTGGTGAGTTTTCTTCTCTTTCTTAAGCACTAGAACTTCATCTCTTTTTAGTGTTTTTTTTTTTTTTTTTTTTTTTTTTTTTTTTTCAACTATCTACACCTAAATATTCACATGCTCTTTAATTTTTCATAGATTCTTAGAGAAATATATGATTGAAGGCATGGGGAGGTTGTTTGTGATGAGTCTTAAAGGGAAGATCTACAGTTGTAGGCATTGCCACACGGCCCACACCCATCTTTGCACTTTGTGAAGACAAAGTTTCTAAGGTAAAATTGTTTTGATTTATTACCTATTTTTGATTAGTTAGATATCATGTGGCTGTGGGTGTTGTTAAATTGTTTGGTTTATGTTGTGTGTTTGATTTTTGTTTTTGTTTGAGGGGTTATTATTAATTAAAGTCGCATTAAAAAAAATTAAAATACAAGAAAATTTTAATAATAGGAATGGTGATGGGTTGATTGTTTAAATTATAGTGGAAATTTTTTTTTTTTTCTTGAGTATGAATAACATCCATATAATTAAGTAAAAATTTCTAATTAAAATTTTATTTTTTAAAGTTCTTTTCAGGTTAATTTTTGAGTCATATTCTTAAAGCTAAAAGAATTATGAGCAAACGAAAAACAATTGATGCATTATTTAAGAAAAAAGATGTTAGCAATTCATAAATTAGGACACCTGTGGCTGTAGAAACAAATGTTGATACTTCAATGCCTGATGAACACCCCTCCAAATGTTCAAGAATTCAATCTGAAGAGATAAATCGTGATCTAGGATCACGTAAACAAATATGTGAATTTCCTATCAACAAACAAGATGAAATCTGATGAGCTTATCTCAAAGAAGGTCCATATCAACCTAAAAATATAGACTATCCATACAACGATGATACTCATCGTCATCAATTTCAAGTTTCATGGTTTGAATCACATAGGGATTGGTTGGAATACTCACCTTCAATGGATGCGATATATTGTTTACCTTGCTACCTTTTTGGTAAGAAACCAATAGGTCGTCCCTAATCAGATGCATTCATTTCAACAGGTTTTAATAATTGGAAAAAGGTGAATGATGGAATGAATTGTCCTTTAATTCGTCATTTAGGGAAAGATTCAAACTCCCCACATAAAATTGTTGTGAAATGTTGCGAGAATTTAAAGAAATTATTCACGACATATTGACAAGCTAATTGAGAAACAAACGTCAAAAGAATTAGAGAATAATCGGTTGCAGTTCAAAACCTCAATAGAGTGTGCTCAATGGCTAGCATTCCAAGCTTATGCTTTTAAAGGTCATGATGAAAGCCTTGATTCAAAAAATAGAGATAATTTTATTAAATTGATAAAATTCACATCGACTTTCAATGACAAAGTAGCTAGTGTTGTCTTGGAAAATGCTCCACGAAATGCCAAATATACATCACCCACAATTCAAAAGGAGATTTTGCATATTCTTGCTAGTAATGTGCGAAATGCTATTCGTGAAGAAATTGGGGTTGCAAAATTTTGCATTCTCGTTGATGAAGCCTAAGATGAGTCAAAGAGAGAGCAAATGGCCATTATTTTGAGGTTTGTTGATAAAAATGGTTTCATTAAAGAGTGTTTCTTTCATGTTGTGCATGTTAGAGGTACTACTACGTTGATCCTAAAGAAGGAGATATGTGCTGTCATTTCTCGTTACAACCTCTACATTGAGAATATTCGAGGTCAAGGGTATGATGGAGCTAGTAATATTCGTGGTGAATGGAATGGATTACAAGCTTTATTTCTTAACGAATGTCCATATGCTTATTATGTACATTGCATGGCTCATAGGTTGCAATCTGCTTTAGTTATAGCATCTAGAAAAGTAAAAGTTGTTCATCAATTCTTTGATCATTTGACTAATATTATCAATATTGTCGTTGGTTCTAGTAAGCGTAATGATGAATTGCAATATGCTTAAGGGGAACAAATTGAGAATATGATTGCTTCTAATGAAATTGAGACTGGAAGAGGAGCAAACCAAATTGGTACTTTGCAACGGGTTGGAGATACATGTTGGGGATCTCATTTTCAATCTATTTGTAGTTTGATAAAAATGTTTGATGCAACTTGCAAAGTTATCAATACTATCTCTAACGAAGGGGCTAATTATAAATAACGTGGTGATGCCGAGGGAGCTTATCAGGTATTAACATCATTTGAATTTGTTTTAATTTTGCATATGATGAAAGAGATTATAGGAATTATTAATATTCTTTGCCAAGCTTTGCAACAACATTCTCAGGATCTTTTAAATGTCATGCATTTAGTTTCAACTACAAAATCACTTATTCAAAAGTTGAGAGATGATGGATAGGAGCCTTTACTTGCTAGTGTTACATCATTTTGTGAACAACATGAAATTGATATTCCTAATTTAAATGTTCGTTACACTAAAACTCGAGGTAGATACCGTCATCAAGATGAAGCTTTGACAACAATAGAACATCATTTAAGAATTGACATATTTACAGTTGTAATAGATTTTCAATTGCAAGAATTGAATAGTAGATTTTGTGAGCTAACAGCAGATCTTCTCACTCTTAGTTTAGCATTAAATCATAAGGATGCTTTTAGATCATTCAAAATTGGTGATATTTGCAATTTGGTTGAAAATTATTATCCTCAAGATTTCACTGAGCAGGAAATTTGTCTTTTGAAGCGTCAATTGCAATATTATGAGTTTGATGTGACAAAGTATCCAAATTTTCAGAATATGGGTACAATATCTGAGCTATGTAGGGGATTAGAAATTTCAGGGAAGTCTAAATTCTATCATTTAATTGATAGACTGATTCATCTTGTGTTGACTCTTCCAGTTTCTACAACAACTACAAAATGACATTTTTCAGCTATGAAACTATTAAAAACAAGACTTCGTAATAGAATGGATGATGAACTTTTGGCAAATAATATGATAGTTTATATAGAAAAGGAAATTGCTGGGAATTTCACCATGGAAATGATTATGGATGAATTCTATTCCATGAAAAATCGTCGTCAGGCATGATTTTGATGTGAAATGTTTTTTTTTGTGTGGATATTTTTGTATATGTCTATAGTGAACTAGACAGTTTTTGTATGTTCATTAATGTTTAAGATATATCAAAATTGAAATTTCATATTCAATAGACTTATGAATTATGTTATTTTATATCAATACTTCGAATCGACCCCCCATGTAAAAATTCATGGCTACACCGTTGAACTTAACCTTCGAAGGGTATTTGGCCGGTACCACACCGGTACTCTCTGCAAGGTCTTCTTTATTTCTATTTCGCAGGTTCCGTCTAGAGCACGTGAGGACCATGCGGTTCACTGGCGATTTTTGGCATCATCACAATCCAAATAGACTATAAGTAGAGTCATTAATAAGTTTATAACTGCGTTGGAGGTTGTAAAAGCTCAATCTATTTACAACCTTAGATTGGGCCAGGACTTATAAAACCCATCAGTGCAAAAACAAATTGGGCTGGGGCAGGGGTAGAGGGATGTTGCTTACAATATTATTCTTTGCTCTATTGATTGCAGATTGTCAACTAAAAATTATTGCATGGGTCTTTTGTAATCTCATATAAATTATCAACTAAAAATCAATAAGCATTCTTTAGTTTGGTCAAGGATTTTTTGTTTTTTGTTTTGTTTTTTGTTTTTGTTTTTTGAGAATTGAGTTGGTCTAGTTAGCTTGAGAACTTGCCTAGCTATGCCATTATTGCATGGATGTATTCATTGTATTGCGCGGCATTTTCCTTTTTCTAGTCAACAATGCCTTGGTATTAAATTAATATTCAAAATTCTTTGGATAAACTTCATTGATGGTAGGAAGAGAGAGAAAAAACCAACCTTGTGTAAGTATTATCACATTATAACAGTATACTATTACTACGAATGATGTGAATGGAACTTTTGGTATTGTCACTACTTGTGGTTCTCATGATACTCTAATGCCTTCTGAGTTCTGAGTCTTCTGACAACAAGAAAGAAATTTAGTAAAAAGGCTACACTTCTGTGAAAATTGTGTTCTAAAAAACACAATTTCACAATTTTAACTGGAACCACAATTTGATAATGTGTACTCCGTGCACTATATATTACCACCCTTTAGAAGTAATCAATGAAAATTGATAATTTATTATTAATGTGTTTTACACTATATTTAAATCATAGCCAATCATTGCTTGACACATGGTAGGAGAGATATAGAGTTATTCGAATCAGATTAGCAGACATTGGCGGTTGCATGACAAACGACCCTCTGAAGTCTGAACAATTGTTTTGGTAGGCACGCAGTGTATACATTTGTTTTGTTGGCAAAATCTATTTTTATGTAAATTAATCAATCTAATAATAAAGTTTTGATTAATTTCAAGAAAATATTATCAAAATTACGAAATCAAGAAATATAAGATATGAATTAATCAGACACGAAAACATAAAAATATATGTGAAAAACCTTATTATCAAAAAGAAATGTGAAAAACCTTTTTTTCTTAAAGAGAAAACTCCGAGACCAACTCTGAATATAATCACTAACTATAACAAAATTGTTACAATATCTTCTAAAATTATGCTTAACTTAAAATCCACATATATATGGAAATAACAATTATCTCATAATTAGTATAAATATATTATTCATCTCAAATCTTCAGTCGCTCTAAATATTGCAACCCTTTGTGGTCACAACACTTAAAATTTGTTTTCCTAGAAAAATCTATATTTTTCTTCTCTTGCATGTCTCATGGTTAAAAAAAAAAGTACCATTGTTTTCTTTGCTCTCTCACACGCAAGACTTTTCTTTTTCTCCTCATTTGTTTGCATTAATCCAAACCTCACAATTTCTCATTGATTGATTCTTGCACTTTATATTAACCTCGGAGAAAACCCAAAACTGTCTCTCTCGCATTATCTCCCAATCAAAAATCCATTTTTTGTCTTTTGACTTCACACTCAATTTCAAGATTCTTCACCCCTCCCCATAGAGGATGCCTTTTGCAAGACCATCAAATGATTTGCATTATTGTCTATATATAATGCTTTAATTCCTATTTCTTTAGGAACAACGAATATATTACTTTTTTTTTTTTTTAACAAAGAATACATATTATTTATTTAGCAAGAAAAAGACTTTCCTTTTCATATCAAGATATAAAATTTCTTCTACATCAAGTAAATTCCAAAAATAACCAAATTAATTTTCCTTCTTCACCAAAAATACCCAAGTATTATAGGTTCCAGTTAGCTTAAAAGAGCAATCATCAGAAGCGGACGCCATATATTGAAACTCTCTCTAAAAAAAAACACCCAAGTACTTAATTAAGTCGTAACAAGAATTGGAAGCCATTTCTTAGTAAGTACGGAGCTTAAAAACTATGAGAGTTTGGTCCAAAACTTGAGAGATCAACATCTCATATTACCAATATTCAAGGAATTAACCCGAGATTCTAGGAAGGGGAGGCACATGTCCAAAACAGACTTACATTAATTATAAAAACTTATATATATATATATATATATATACACATATATAGCTATATAAAAGTAGAATGAAATTTAGGCCAAATTTGCCATATAGCACAATTTTAGCAAAATTTTAGAAAAAAAGCATCCAAAAAAAGTTATTTAGTTATGTAGCACATTTTTTTTAACTCAAGTTTGACAAACTCGAGTTCAAAAAATATACTACGTAATTAAATAATGTTGTTAGGATGCGTTTCTCCTAAAATTGTGCTATTTGGAAAATTTGGCCATGAAATTCGAGTAGTGGTCAGAATCAACTCACACCAAAACTCTGCTTATTTGTTTTCTAGTACTTTCCTTAAGTAAGTAAAACCTCACTTGTAGTGTCGTTTATTCAAGTAAATTTCATTCCAATTATTTACTTCCTTGCTCAATTTACTTTTATGCAAAGTTAAATTTCGCTTGATTTAGTTTAATTAATCTCTCATTTGATTTTGATTGACTTACATCTGTTTGTTTTCATGGAAAACATGTTATGTTTATGTTTGGTAACATTGAAAAATATAAGTTCACAAAAATCTCAACAAAAATTTTAATGTGTTTTTATTTACCTATTTTCAAATTTTTTTTCCCCGGAAAACAAGACAATTGGTGTGCTCTCTCTTCTCTCACTCAGAGCAAGAGCAGAATCGTGAAGGATTGGTTGATTCATAGAGATCCTTTTGTTCATAAAAACCACCTACGTAGGTGGTTTTTGTGAACAAAGGATCTCTTCTTTTGTTGCAATTTTCTTTTCTTTCTTTAACCAAAAAAAAGAAGCAAAAACAACACGAAAGTTGCCAAAAGAAATTGATAAGTAGGGGCTGAGATTGAGATGGGTGCGATGTCTAAGGAAAGAATAGGAAGAGATGGGATTGAAAGAGATATTGAACAATGGAGACCATAATAATATATAGGATATTATTTTACTATTTATTTTAGGTTATTGAAATTATTCTATTTTATTTTTTGAGACATTACAATTGGATTTGGATCTAAAATTATGAAGTAGGTGAATTTTTTTTTTCTCTTGTGATACATATGATATAAATTTATGCATTTGTTTATTAATAATTGGTCTTTATCATCAAACTAATATACTAGTAAGATTTTTATGTAGGTGACATTTGAATTTTATATATCTTATTCGATGACAAAAGACTTTAGCAAGCTTACTGGAACTCACAAACATTGTAAAATTGTGAATTTTTAGTCCGTTGTGTTGATTGCTAAATTACTGGTCATGTTATTTTGGAGAATAATGGAAGAGTAAAGCCATGCCTATAGAATTTTTTCTAAGCGTGTTTTTAAGCTTTTCTTAAAGTTACAAACAAACACTAGAAAATGTATTTTAGAAAACAAGTCATTTTTTAATGAATGTTTCCTTCAAACAAACGCCTAAGTTTGTTATGCATTATTCATTGGTCTATGTTCTCTTAATTTAGATAATACCAAATCTTTGATCATTGAACTCATAAATCAAGAACACACGTTCTCAATCTCATTCAAGCCAAATTTATTATCCAGATTAAAAAATATTTTATGAGTTATTTTAGAACTACAATCACTTCCATACCTATTTTTACAACTATTTTATGTGGTAGACTGTAACTAGCTGTTTGTTACTTTCGTATATGAATATATCATTTTTTTTTTCCACTACTCATAATCAGCTACATCGAATAATTGAGAAAATGGATGTAAAATTGATTATGATCCTAGGATTTTTCATATTTTACCCTATGAACACAATGAAAGTGGAGGAGGTGCGATTAAGGGGATTAAATAATGTCATGCAACAACAGACAATTTTGCAGTCATAGACCCCAGCTATGACTCACCTAAGATTTGACAAAGGGATCATCTAGTTCTGCATGCGGTCAAGTACAAGGCATATGGTTGATGGTGTAGCAGCTTTCTAACATGTCTCGTACTGCTTGTCAATTAGGAAACCTAATGTTTTTTTGCAACATCTTCCATATGCATGTGGACATGTTGAATGGATATGTTAAAAACTAGCTCGGTGGCCCTTGTGGAATTGTAAAATCACTTCTTTCAAAATGACCCACATCTGCCCCAAGATGTTCTTGATTTCGATCGATATAACTCACTCAACCCATGTTCTCTACAAGAGGCCATTCAAATGGGTCCAAAACTACTTTCACTTCATGGAATTGCTGTCATTATGCGCCTATGAGGCCAACCTATGATATTTGGGAGGTTATACGTAAAATTCCAAATTATTTTAACATATGCTTCCAATCATAGCATGCTACATTTTCCATTTTCTAACCAATGTGGAAGCTTATGAAAAAGAAAGACAATTTTTGTCAAATTTGACAAAGTTGTGAAACATCAAACGTAATATGCAATTAACATTCTAATTATTTAGATATATTCTTCAATCAGTGTCATTAGTTATTATTTGCATCATTGGACTCACATTCCACATTATTGTTTTGTTATTTCTTTGGTCTGTTTTACCAACCAGAAGCATGTAATAGTAATAGACATTTGTGAAGTTCCAAAAGGAAAATAAAATGCAGTCCTATATAATTCTTGAAATGACTGTCTGGTTATTGTCAGAGGGGGCTGTATGTATGGTGGATCGTATACAGTGAGTCCTACGTGATAGATATGAGTCTAAGGAAAAGGATGATCATTAACAATCATTTACACTTTTTTTTTAATGCATCAGATGTAACCTATTAGAGACTATCAGTTAGGCAAATATACTGTCCTCAGAAGAAGCATTTTCATAAACTTCTCAACTTCTTCGGATATGTCAAAAGTGCTTACCATCAATTATATGAATGATTGATTCCAAAATTGACTATTGGAACTAGCATTTATTTCTAATATGTTGGTGATAAATTCAAGCTTGAAGTTACGTAAATTCCTCACCAGAATTATTCCAGGTTCCTAATATATTTTTTCATAGAGATATAA
The DNA here is from genome assembly GCA_028535165.1 of Quercus tomentella. Lineage (NCBI taxonomy): Eukaryota > Viridiplantae > Streptophyta > Magnoliopsida > Fagales > Fagaceae > Quercus > Quercus tomentella. The sequence continues at coordinate 60,395,211 of JAPQVY010000155.1, read as the reverse complement.
TCTGAAAGTTCAAAAACGTGTATAAACACCCTTGAACGTTTAGACCCCCAAATTACAACTTAACCAATTCAAGCTTTATGTCAAACAACTAGTGTGCGGAAAATGAACATAAGCTATAAACAGACTTGGAAATCAATCTAAGCCAATTATAAATCACATCTACAGCAGAAAATAAAAGGCAAAGATAAAAGGAAGAGAGATGCAAACACAAGGACAACACACGATGTGTTATCGAAGAGGAAACCGAAACCCTCGGCGTAAAACCTCTCCGCCGCCCTCCAAGCGGTCAATAATCCACTAGAAAATGTAGTTGGGATACATGAACAGCAATAGACCCTCCAAGCCTAATCTACCCGATGTACCTAAGCCCTCCAAGCTTCTTGCTCCAACGAGGTTACGCCGAACCTTTTTCTTTTCTAGCTTACCGGATTCCGCTACTAGACCATAGCATCCGCCATCCTTGGCATCTTCCAATGCTTCCCAAAGCTCCAAAAACTCTCAACACTCTAAATGGGTGTGGGTAGTGTTTGGATAGAAATCTCCTCTCAATAGGTATGACAATGAGAGAGGGAATGAGAAGAGACTACAAAGATTTCTCTCTAAGAATGAGTAGCTCTCTCTACTTGGGTGGGTGTTTTGAAGAAACCTCTCTTAGGGTTTTTCTTTCTGAATAGCCACACATATTTTGTGGGAATGAGGGGTATTTATACTGGTGTGTGAATAGAATGCAAAGAGTTAGTTTTTCCAAAAACAGGGTTGGCTGGCAACTTGACCTCGCGACTTAACTGAGTCGCGAGTTCAAGTCGCGAGCTAGCTAAATGGCCAGTCTGGATTTTTGTCCTGTAGTGCTCCAGCTGGCATGACTGTTCAGCTCCCCTGCATGCTCTGCACGTGTGCAACTTTTGGCGGCTTGCAAGCCGCGAGCTTCCCGCGAGATCAAGCCGTGAGTCTCTGCTTCACTGCACAGTCTTGAGCATTTCTTCACACTCTCACACACACTACCCTTACATGATTCCCACCTAAATACAAGGTTTCTAAGTGCTATATTACAAGCAAATTTGTCACGGAATAAAGCCAACACATGGTTGATTAAATTCAACCTTACATAATCGATTTGTTTGAATCCACTCACTGTTTTAATGTTCTTATGACCACATATATGCAATATGCTGCTCTAGTACTATCAACTATCAAGTATCAACCTCAGAAGATGGCTTGAACAAAAACCAAATAGAAAAAGTACGTAATTGCCAGACATTGACTTTGAAATCACATCGATCTTGATCAACATCCTAGCTAGTAATTTTCGTAGATAGTCCCAACTCAAAGCCCTATATATATTAAAGGCTGAACATAAAAAGACTGGCTAGAGGGCCAAGTGATTACTGCCATATTTATGTGATGTGTCTATCTATACATGTTTGTATAATGGTTGGGACTAGACAAAACACAAATGCTTTTGCTTATAACTTCATGGCAGTGCATACATGTGGACACAGGGAAGACAACTAACCCGAGTGGGCCTACGTAAGAAGGCATAGCCTTGTGACTATAAAGAAAGCCCATACCCATGCATGAGCTCATGTAGAGCATTGTGGTATCTATGGCACCACGCATTAAATGTGTATAAAAGGAGGGAATAGAGAATAATTAGGCATATACATGATGATACATCTATATCATAAAAATACCCCACAAATAAATTGAAAAATCCAAGTGGCTATACAACAAATTGCATTATTATGCTTATAAGGTCTTTGCGTAAGATAATGAGATCTAGAACATAGCCAAACAAAACCAAACCTCAACTTTGGTGGGCAATGTTGTCATATATATCCAATGTATTTTACTGTTGACACACTTGAAGCTTTAAAAAACATAAAGATGACAAAAAGATGAAATTAGGAGTACGAAATTTGATAATATTTGTTTCTTAACAAAACCAATGGCGTCAACTTACCTGAATCATTCTTGACATGTGTGTAATAAAATTGGAACATCCACCTCTATTCCAAAAATTAACAAGTTTGATTTACAAGTCATTATGCAGACCGCACAAGAGATAATCAAAGGGAGGTAACAGTTGTCATACGAATTCTCTCCACATAATTAAATCTTTGAATTTGGCTCTTTGTTCACAACCCGATTTTTTTCTATTCCATTAGGATTAAATAAACCAATTAGACAAAACTGACAAAACACACCTTAAAATCCCGATTGTGATGCCCTAGATTGATTGGATATTAAATTGAATTAGTTGCGTGTGTGTTTGCTAAGTCCCACATTGGGCATAAATAGATTGATAAATGCTTTATAAAGAACTACAGGGAGCTCAATTGTGACTTAGATTAGTTCATTTGAGGCTTAACGTAGGTGTGGCTTTTTTAACTCGAGAAGATTGTGATGCTCCAAATTAATTGAATATTAAATTAAATTAGCTAAGCATGCTCTAATTTTCAAAATTAATTTCTCAAAGCATACAAGGAGTACATATGAAGCACACCCTCAGGCACACATATTTAAGTCTCTAGTTGAATGTATCACAATTTTCTTACAAAACTCATTATATTGTAGCTATATTAGATACACAATTTAAATACAAAAATTTCGTTACTAGCAACTACAATGTCATTGTGAGTTGTGACAGTCAGTACATTGGATAAGAGTTTTGAAGTTATATAATAATTATTCTTTTAACTATTTTTTATCAAGTAAAGTAGGCTAAAATATTGTTTTCATCTCTAAAGTTTGCATGAATTTTCTTTTTTATCCCTAAACTTTGTAAAAATATTTTTTCAATAGTTTAGGGGCAAAAATAGAAACAAGAAAGAACTTTTTTCAAAAGTTATGGGATAAAAAATATTTTCTAAATTTTAAGGATAGAAACTGAAACATTTTCAATAGTTTAGGTATGAAAAACAAAATTCATTCAAACTTTAAAGACAAATACAATATTTTAGTCAATAAATAAAATATATTATAAGTTCATGACCAAAATTGTGCAACACATGAACCTTCATCTAATGAATATATAAAAATAACAATGTCATTCCTAATAATACTAATTTCTAATTTGTAATAGTTATTTGGAGAAACTGCATTAAAGGTCTAGAATTTATATCAAGTTTTAGATTACGTCTTAGGTTTTTAATATTGTCAATTAAAACCCTAAAGTTAAGAAATCATTTCAATTTGGAGCTTTTGCCTATCTTCATTATTCATCATCATTATTTTGGGCAGTAATGAAGCAAATATAGTGTGGAAGTGTTGATAAAATATTGTGTTTCACTTAAGACTTGTTCAAAAATCAATTCGGCAGCTATTAAACCTCAAAGACAGAGAGAAAAAAAAAATCATTCAGAGAGATAAATTTTTGCTTAGAATGAAAAAAAATTTAAAAAGAATATTCTATACCAAAAATCAAAGTTGTTTACCAAGTGTGGATTCATCAATGGTTTGTCCAAAATAATGAAAATGGATTAAGACTTCAAATTAAACGGTTTCATATAAGCATGATATCTAATATAAAATACACTTTTGTATTTCTATATGGATTTTGCTAATATGTGCCATAAGGGCACACAATAATTAACTATTTTTGGAAAAAAATTTCTCGTGGCTTAGTGTGTGTCCTTAGGGCACACATTAACCGGATCCTTTCTATATATACCATGTTAAATTTTTAACTCAACTTGGGAAACTTTACCCACCATGCATGATAGTATTATTTTTCTTTAAACTTAACTTCAATAATGTAAAAAATTAGAGCTAGAAGTCACTTTCTCCAATGAAACATTAAAGAGAAAAACTCAAGGACCCGCATGATTCTAAAACTTATAGTTAGTCCAAGGAAGCACATTCATCCCACTTCCACCTTCATACAAATAAAATTTTCTTTCTCTCTCTTTCTAAATGATTGAGCCCAATTGCCGTTTCTGTTGACAAGCTTAATGAGTCCTGTAATTAATTTTCTTGATCAATGGGGAATGCTTAGTTCTAATCAAAATCTTGGACTGTTGTGTTAGTCAGCTACTTCCAAGATCCACAAGAAAATATATTCTGTAGACAAATGCTTTTTCAGTCCAATCACCCTTGATCATAAAAAGGAAAACTTTACCTATATTTGTGACCTTATAAAAATGCCTCAAATAGCAAAATTACGAGAACACGAGTGTCTTGGTTGAAACTAAAGGCCTTTCTTCCAAAAGCAGCAACTTTAACTATGTCTTAAATGATGGCATTGAGAATCAAGTTGACCCTTGTGCCAAAACACAGAAATGAAACCAAAAAAATGAAAAAAGAATCTTGTTTGATTCCCTAAGCAGTTTATTTTTCACTTTTGCATTTGCTTTTTAACCAAAAGGAACATAGAACCAAACTCAGAACTCGATCACTTTGCTATGAAAGCGGTCTGCCATGAACAAACTTTAATTAAAATTTTCCATGCACAGCAAATGTACGGGATACGGGAAGCGCGTATTTACATATTTATATACCTCAAAAATGAAAAAGTTAAAGAAAAAAAATCTTCCTGTAATGACTAATGGGACAAAATGATTTAGCTTCACATGGTATTTGCTTTGAGTTTTGCTAATCCAAGGAACTTTTAAAGGCACTTGTTTCAGTTTATGTACAGCAGCTAATTCCTTGGGACTCAAACCCTATAAGAATGTCCTCCAATTTTTTTGCCATTGAACTTTGCTATTTGAGTATTTTCCTTCAACCAGTGGACCAGTGGATCTACTCGACCTATATGCTTCGGTTAAACTTAAATGAACATCTTTGAGCTCAGACAAAGATTATTAAGAGGAAAAATAAAGAGAAGAAGTCAAAATATGTTTGGGGCTCGCATTAATAATCACTAATCCACTAAATTTTTATGCAAGGAGTGTGTGAACCTTTAGCTCAGGTATTCCTTATATCTAGGATGTTAAATGAATCAAGTTGCTTGAATAATTTGAGTTTAATTCGTAAGTAAAGTTATTTGTATTAGTTTATTTAACAAAATAGTCAAGCTAAACTCCAAGTTTAAACTTGACTATTACATGAGTCAAGTTCAATCATCATAATACGTGTTTGTGAACAAACTACTTGATTTAATATAATATATGTTATAACGTGTTTATGTACATACATGTATAAAAAAAATTATTTATGTAAACTTTATATTAGATGGTGTAAGTTTGTAAATAAGTTCATATAATATCAAATTATTATTTTTAATTTATTGATAATATAAATAATCAATTTCATTGTAAAAATTATATATAAATTTTAACAATATAAAGTTGCTAAATATAATTTGTATATATAAGTTAATTAACAAAAATCATTATATGTAATTAACTTAAACAATAATTTTAACTATAATTTATTCCGTATCATTCTCTTTGCTGAAATAGTGAAAATCTATGCAACTCCTTAAATGTAGCTCTAGTGGTGAACCATGTAATTTTTGTTTTTTTGGTAAATAAAAAATGGGTAGAGGGTGGCAATTAGTGTGGCTTCATTACCTAAGCGTGATTATAGTAGCACCTTATCCGCTCTCAGGCAAGACTCCATACTCTTGGTCTGTATGAAAAACTCACTTATTTTTTAGGTCGACCGTTTGTGATAGAAATGGGATATAAGGAGCACTAACACACATGTAGTTTTTTGAGGCTCGAACCTAAGTCTTGAGACTTGTTGGCCCGGTATCTTACCAACTAGGCTACCCGAATGTTGGTGAACTATGTAAATTTTTTGTATCATGTTATTGTTATTTGTGTGTTCTTATATATTTTTGCTTCTCACAAATTTTGGGAGTCAAAGCAAATTTCCTTCAAGAATTACATTAGAAATTACTTTTTTTTTTTTTTTTTATAGAAACATTAGAAATTACTTAATAATTATGATAAGGTAAAATTTCTTTAAAGGAAAAAAAAAAAAAACTTATAATTTGCCACTTGTAAGTTGTAACAAATCAAACAAACTTTTTAATTTTGTCATTTTGAACTCTAAACTTTTTAGGCAATGACAATCTAAACACCTTATCCAATATCCACAAGTGATGAAAACTACTTTGGCCATGGTACTCGTCTCTTTATTGATATTGTCCTATACCTTTATTGTGGTTTACACTTTCTTCCACTCACAGTTTTTCTATTGTCCTATACGGCTATACCTTTATTGTGGTTTAAACTTTCTTCCACTCTCAGATTTTTGTCTCTCTAATGTGTGGATAAGAAGACTAATCCATAACAAAACTGTGGTTTGCGTGTAATAGGCACCAGTCAAAATTTTGCACCAAATAAGTTAAGCGGCATTTGAATAACAGAAATAAGACACCACAAAATATGTCACTACTTCCGAATCATCACTTCAACTCTGAAAAGTGCTAATATTACTCAAATTTATATATAAACGTGTAAATAAAAAATGAAATAAAAAAAGTGCTCATGCATTACAATAATATGTTGTGCTGGGCAGTGGGCACGCACATGCTATACGGTGTTACGGCTACCTAAATTAAGCAACGCCGTAACAAAAAAATAATAATAATAATAAGAAAAGCTATAGCTAGCAATTGTAAGCATGTTAATGATTTTTTAGGCCTACATGGTAGCCCGCAATCTGATTTATAAATTATTGCACCATAAAGGTGGTGTTTTACGGGTGTCTTTTATGAATATGACATAAGATGTATATAGTTTTAACTTCTTTTAATTATAATATGGTTGTTGTAATAGATCTAGACAGAAAACAAATTATGAATAATCGTCCTTTCTTTGAAATATGGATAAGGAATGTTGAATGTCCTTGTACAGTGCTGCGTTGATTGAAAACAAAGCAAAATTAAAATATAAGTGAAGCTAGCATGCCCAAATTTTCTATCTTCTGTGCCCTGATCAAGAATAATGTAATGGAAATAAACAAATGGTTCAATGTCATCCACTTTGTTGTTAAGACTCATGAACCTTTTTTTTGTACCCTTGGCTTTATGTTCGATACTAAAATGGCTAAAATACCCGTCTTTTAATTGAGAAGGAGAAGTAAAAAAAAGATTCAATAGTTAAGAGGGGAATTGAAATAGATCGACATTTTCGCATCATTCCATTCAAGGAAACCACAAGACGCCTTGATGCAAAAAAAAAGCAATAGGCAAGCAGGAATTGAAATGACATCAAAGGATAAGTTGTTTAGAACCACAAGAATGGAAATTCAACTATTCAAGAGCACTAGAACTTAGGATAGAAAGCCTAGAATTTGTATTCTCGTCAAAACTGAGTCAATTGTACAGTTTAGGACTATTTATACATGTTGTGATCAAGTACCAACTACCCTAGCCTCTAACCAACTCAACACATAGCTCTAGGCCTAGATGGACCAACCTAGCTTCTAACAACCTACTAACCCATTTAGCTAACTGAAACAAACTTCTAAAAACAGCCCTGGCTATTAATTGAGATCCTGTAACAAAAGTCCTAGCTACATTCTCTAGTTGTTACTAAAAGAAATAACTATTTCATTCAGCAAAAAAAAAAATAAATAAAGAAAAAAAAATAAAGAAATAACTATTTCTAATAGTATTACAATTTACAATCATATGCTACTACATGATTAAACCAATAGTTGATGCTGATTAACACTCCAAGTTGTGACTGCATCAAGTTGACTGCTACAGTTTGGTCAAAAAAAAAATTTGACTGCTACAGTGCTACTGCTGCCGCTGCATTAATCTGTTGTTGTTGTTGCTGCCTCAAGGCTAAAAGCAAGGTTACTTGACTATGTTATTTTGCGAAATTCATGGGATTTTTCATTACTAAAAACACTTTTTCCCAAAAACCCATGATATATTGCTTTGCAATGCTTTCTAAAGAGACCCTTGAAAAATTGTTTTCCAAACCATGGATTTTCTCCTTCCAAAGAATGCCTTCTCCAAACCATGTGGTTGCTCTTTGAAAATTGATTTTCAAAAATCATGGGGGTTTCCCCTTTAGAAAATGTTTTCTCATGAATTGAGATTTTTTACTCTTGAAAGTAAATTTCTAAAACATAAGGAATTTCACTTTTCCTTGGAAAAACGTTTTTCTAGTATTTCTCAAATTCTATAGAATTTTCCAAAAGAGTTAAATTTCTCTTTAAAAAATCATTTTTCCCAAAAACTTATGAGAAATTGCATCTTTTTTAATATACCTTCTCCAAAATTTCATGAGATTTTGAAACCCATTTTAAAAATATATTTTATTTCAAAATATCTAGAAAAAAAAATCCCTTTTAAAGAAACCCTAAAGATAATTTTCCTTTACAAGAATTTAAAAAGTAATATATTTTATTAAAATAAAATAAAAATTCATTTTCTAAAAATTCTTTAAAAGATATGAATTTTTTTTTTAATATAAAAAATGATTTCAAAGTGAGATTTGTCCATGGTTCAAATCAATAGGCTTATGGAAACCAACAGTTTTGATGTGTTAGAGTTGATTATCTGGTTAAAGTGCCAATCAACACTTTGACCTAGAGTCTTGATTTGATTCATTTTCGATTTGTTCCACAACTTACGTTTTTCTAGATCAATTTTTTAGTTCAATATGACTTTGGAACATAAATTTTAGCTTTCTTGAGATCAGATAACATTAATGGATATTTTGAGAATTTTTTATTTTAATTAAAAATCTTATTTCTAAAATGTTTAATTAAAGTTAAAAAATAATCTAATTATCCATTGCCATTAAATAATCTCATGCTTATTAGTGCATCCTTGTCACATGTGTTTACTCTAAATCACAAGAACATATATTGACTGTTAAATCTTGATTCCACAATAACTTTTAATTTGGTGGTCCAAGTTAAACATGAGAGATGTCATTTTGATCTTTGGAACTTTTAGATTTGTTTTCAATTATTAAATAATTCAAAGGTTAAAATTACTATTTTACTCTTACATTCTTAAATGATAATTTTGTCCTTGATGAAGTTAAAGTAAAGTTGCCAAATGAAATGTCTACAATGATGTAAATGACAACTTTTATACCAAGTCCTTATTGGATTTAATCTTTTTAGATTAGTCTATCGTCCTCAGGCTTATCTTATATGCTAAATATTCTCAATTTGACAATAAGATATCATATTGTTTTGGCCTGGCCATTAAAGAGAAAACGACTTTTGAATTGAGAATGAAAGGGAAAGAAGGATTAACGGTCAATGTGAACTGTGGAAGAACATGAGCGGCAGATTGCCAGGGTTCAGCCGCTCTTTTGACTTTGGTAAACCTAACTTCTGAGTGAATTTGAAATTATGAGACACCACCAACTCTCTCTCAACTTTTAGCTGTATTTGAGACCCATAACAATTTTGAACTGTCATCTCCAGTTGTTTAATAAGTAATTTATGTCTCTTTCTCCAAGGCAAAAAAATTTAGTCCACAAGTCGTTTAGGATTTTATTTCAAATGCAATAGAAACATCATCATTCATCATCAGTTCATGCAATTTTTTATTCAATTGGTCAATTGAATGAACTAACAAAAAATATATATGTCTACATCCAGAGTGTGGTATGACAAACATTTAGAGAGTAATAAAAAATAAAAATAAAAATAAACAAAAGTTTCATTACTGACTATGTCAACGACATTTGCATCTCCAAACAACTGTTGTAGTTGACATGTTCTTTTCAAGTTCACCTCCATTTTCATATGGGTAGTGTTTAAATAGGGATTACCCATCATATTCATATTGTCATGCAATGCTTCCATTTATTGATTTATTTTGGGACATTTCTATTCAGCCAAAAAACAAAAGCACCTTTCGTGTACTGCGCATCAACACCCTCATTTGATTATTTTAATTCCATTTACGTAGCAATCTTTACCTAAAGTACTTTCCATTTAGGTAATGGTTTTTTTTGGGAGCAAATTTAGGTAATGGTTTTGATATCCATTAGATGACCTCTTCTTCTTCTTCTTTTTTTAATTATTATTATTATTATTAAAGATATGATAGAATTTAAACACACGGCGTCCCCTCTATTATGATTGTTCCCTATCATTAAATCACACCAATTGATTTTTTTAGTGTAGGCGCAATTTGAACCCAAAATCTGTTATTCAACGATAAAATACTTTTCCTATAAAAAAAACAATAAAAAACTTTACTGAATAGGTTAATTGTAAATGCGCCAAGAGGAAACTGATCTTTTAACTTCGACCTAACATACATAGAAAATAAATGGACTACTTAGTCTACTTTGAAGTTTGATATACTCTTGTTTAGGGATCGCAATGGGGCAGGGCGGGACCGAAGGATGGGATCTTCGCTCCCGCCCCGTATGGATTTTTCTTACCCTGTCCCCGCCCCGCCCCGCATGACGGGGAAAATTTCTTGCCCCATCCCCGCCCCTTAAGGCCCCACGAAGCCCCGCCCTACACCGTAAAACTTTATTTCTTGTTAATTTTCCCTACAACTATTACCATTTTTTCAAATAAAATGACATGTTTCAATAATAAAAATATACTTGAAATTATAAATAAATTTATCCTATCAAATCAAACTAATTTTTAGCAAATACTAAATAATATTATCTAAATGTTTAACAAGATAATATCACAACAAAAATCTCATAGTATGACACAATAAAATAATCCAAACTCCTAATACATAACAAAATAAAAATTGCCTAGTTCTTCAAAAAGAATCTCCACTTAAATAAAATAAGATGATGATATTTTTGTTTAAATAGTAGGGTTTTAGGGTATAAAAAATTACCTTTTAACCCTTATTAATGCGGGGATGGGGCGGGGTGAGTCTAAAAAGTGTAAACCCATCCCCGCCCTGCCCCGTGGTGCGGGTCTAAAATCTCGCCCCATCCTTGCCCCACCACCTTTGCGGGGCGGGGAAAACCCGCACGAGGCAAAGCGGGGAGGGGCGGGTCAAGCGAGGCGGGACAAAATTGCCATCCCTACTCTTGTTTGCTTTTCAAAAAAAAAAAAGGAAACGAAACACATTATAAATATTGGATTAATGGAAGTTTGTAACACTTCTATAAATTATTAAGATAAAAAATTATGTTCTCTAATTTTATTATTATTTTTATAATATAGGCATATACCGTTTCTTTATTCTCTGATAGACCTAAATTCCAGTTGTTGCGATTCCATAACTTTCTAAGGGTTTAGTTAGTCCGCGTAGAATTAAATGCAATCATAGGAAAAGGCCTACAAACACAAAAAAATAAATAACAAGTGCTAATGTGGCAAGTTGTTAATAATATATAAAAATGAAATCAATGGTGGACTTAAATAAAAGTCCATTCTTAAAATAAAATAAAATAATAATAATAATAATAAAAGTCAGTATAAACTTGCCAACTCAACTATTATAAATAATGTTGTTAATTTTTTATGCACGTAGTATCTTGCACAATGAAGTCTCATTTTCTCCATCTTGCTAAACAACTTTTGTATCCTTTTTAGAGTTTTTTTATTTTTTATTTATTTTTTTATTTTTTAACTTCATTATCTGTTCTATGACTGTTCCAATTATTGAATAGGGTTTGTCAAGCTTTTGGGATATGATAAATTTAATCATTTAATTACATACTTCTAATACTCCTCCTCACATTAATCATTTAAGGGTCGCATAGAATGAAGTTTTATTATCTGATACCATTCACCGCCTAGTCCAACGTCTTCAAGATGTCCACAACTTTTTATTTTTCTTTTCTTTTTGTCTTTAATTAACAGGAAAAAAAAATATACTGTCAAACACTTTATACATTTTGGTCCTCCTAAAAAAAATTCACCACCACTGTGTATGTCACATAAGTGACACAATTTGGAAACCCTGAGGCTTTAATGTTTGATTTGGTCACTTTTTAAGACAAAATAAACACAAATCAGCAAGGTTTGCAGTTTTTCAATCATTATACTCTTTCCTAATTCATTTTTTTTTTTCCACTTTGCTTGTTTGTGTGTGATTTTGTCTTGAAAAGCCACTAATTGAGGGTTTAAGGGCTTAGGGTTCCTAAATTATTCCATACATTACATGGCATACACGTGTAATTCCATGGAAAACTGTCATATCGACAGAGAGGAATATCTTCTAACCAAGCTAAAAATTCAGGATGAAACTTTGTTCTTTAAGTAAAGGAGTGAGCAGTTATGTTCCCCTGCCTGCGAACATAGGCGTAATGCAACCATTGAAAGGATGATGCTAGAGCTAAAGCATCATTAATAAGATGGCCAAACTGTGCGAAACAGGTCTTGCCGTTGCACAAGGCTTTTAAGATGGTCTAGGAGTCACCCTCTAAATCTGCATTGGTAAAGTGTACATTAATTAGAAAAATCTAGTCGGTAAAGTGAACTCTCTATAAATACAAGGAGCAAAATGTATTTTTACCAAATTTGATTAAGGGATGTATAGTGCATAAGTGTTTAAAATTGGTGACGAGTCACATCCAATGCACTGGAGGAGCAGCACTTGACGGAAAGATTTTATATCAATGAAAAATATCATTCATTTTACAAAGTGCACACAAACTAAGGCTATAAAGTTGGGGAGTTTTTTAATTATAGGCATTTAAGTTTCAAAATTTGAATTTTATCCCTTGAAGTTATATTCTATTTGCATTAACAACAACTCGTTCCATATTTTCTATTAAGTGCTACATAAACTTGTCACATGTGTTTTTAATTCGTCAAATAAAATAATGCCGAGTCATTTTTGTAGGCTAAAAAAACTTCAAATAATTAAAACAAAAATGACGTGACATCATTTTATTGGACAAATTAAAGACATGTGACAAGTTTACTTGGCACTAACGAAAAATTTGGATAGAAGAGCTTTTAATGCAAATAAAATATAGATTTAGGGATAAAATTCAAATTAGAGTATAAAATCCAAAGACTCCTAAATTTTAGGAGTGTAATTTGCATTTTAGTATTTTTTTTTTTAAAATTACCAAACTTTGGTTAGATTCTTTATGTCAAGTTCCCTAGGTTATTGAAAGACAATCAATGAATAAGTATAGTTTTATCCCAAAAAAAAAAAAAAGAAAAAAAAAAAGAAGAAGAATAAGTATAGAATATGAATACTTTTATTTAAATTACGCTCTGTTTGTTTCGCTGGAAAACTTTTTGTAAAGATAGTTTTCCACATTTTCCAGTGTTTGGTAGCAACAAAAAAACCCTGGTCAATGGAAAACTATCTTTGGTCAACGGAAAACTCTAATAAAAATAAGGCTTATTTTCTATAAGCTGTTTTCCAAAGTTTTTTTTTGGAAAACAATCTCTCTCTCATGCGTTGCATCTCCTATAAATATTATCTTCGTCTATAGCCGTGGGAAACATAATTTTTTGGTGCCTTCTCTCTCTCATGGTAAGTTTTCTCACTTTTTCTCTCTTCCCTTTGTTTTTACTCTCCTCACACCCTCACCGTCGCTAACTCTGCTCTCTCCTCTTCCCATAGATCTCTCTCTTTAACTGTCTCTCCTCTCTTTTCTCCATGTTTCTCTTCCCTTCTGTAACACAATTCTTTGATTAGATTTTTCTTTACTTCACTGATCGATCAATAACTCCAACTTGCAAAGGAGAACAAATTTGCAACGGTAATTATTTCATTCATCTCTACCAAAATCCCAATTCTTAGCTTTGAATTTGAAGCTCGATTTTCTTTTTTCTCTAAGAAATTTTCAGTTTGATGGATTCCAGGCAAAAGTTACTTCTTTTAAAGTGCAAAAAAATAAATAAATAAAAAATAACAATAGAAGAAGAAGAAGAAAGAATGAAAGAAGTAAAAGATGAAAATTTTAAATATAGTAACTATATTGCTCTAAATTGCTTTTACATGGGACAATCTTTACCGTGGACTAATAATATTGTTATATAATGAATGATAATTGTTTAGGAGAATTGCATTTGTTGGCAAATACATTTTTTGTTAGCAGATACTATGTAGTGATGATATATTATGCAGTATATTATGTAAATACATAATTTAGAGTAATATTGAAGACTTGTAGTTGACCATAGTAGACAAATGGTTGATATGTGTGTGTGTGTGTATGTTATTGTCTATATATATGAGCAAGATAAGTGGTAGAGATCATGAAAATTTGACAACTAATTAATTTTGATTGTATCTATTATCAAAATTTTAGATTAATTAGTATGAAAACCAAATTCATTCTTGGTTTTTTATTTATAATGATTACATTAGTTAGTTTACATAATATACATGGTTTAAATTATACAAGAAATATTTAAAAAAAATTGCATACCAAACACCAAAAAACATTCTCAAGCACATTTTCAAGGTCGTTACCAAACACTGGAAAATAAGACAGTTTTCTAGAAAATGTTATTTGGAAAATGAACCATTTTCCAGAAAACGTTAATGCTGAAACAAATAGAGCGTTAGTTCAACTAGCAAAGTCTCTGATGGTTGTATGTAGATTTCTATGAGATTTAATGGTTATTACTTGCCACACCAGCTAACCAAATTAATTTTAGAAAATATTATATTATTTTTGTACTTTCTCTCTCTCCCTAATTAATTTATTCGTAACCTTGCACAAGTGTTATTCCTAACCTTTCTGAGTGGCGGATCTTCTTTAGCATGACCTTATTCTTTTTTAATACGTACGTATTGGTCATCTATTAGAATTTTTTTATTTTTTTTTATTTTTTGTCTAGATTTTGATTTCATTCACGGTTCTAGCCGTCCAAGCAATAAGCCAATAATTGATTATTATTTAGGATTGATTTTGTGAATATATTGTAATTGTTCTTTTAAGCAACATTTTCTCCGGATCGTTTCGGTTTGATATTTTTTTTATTCCAACCTTCTTGCTATAGAGACTATTGTGTAGCATCACAACTCTGATCCCTTTTTTTTTTTTTTTTTAGAAAGAATCACAACTCTGATCCTTAGAGATAAAGATAGAAATAATCTTAAATATTGTCTTAATCGGTAAAAAAAGTTCAAACCAAATCCAATCCTTAGAGATAAAGATATAAATGATCGAATTGTAAATATTATGATAAGATAAAAATGATCATTTTTTTTTAATGTTTTTTGAGAAGAAAAAAACTATCTATTCCTCAATGTTTGTAATTAGCATTTGTTTTCAATTCAAATTTATCTTCTACACAGATCGATCTAATATTTTCATAATTAAAAAAAATCGTTAGTGATAAATCTCTCTCTCTAAACATGTAAAGAGGTTGTAATAAATATTACATAATCTTCTCTCTTTAAATGAGATTGTAATAAATAATGTGTAGACAGGGGAAAAAATAGCTTTTGAATTAATTTAGCTAGTGTGTGGTAAGCAATAAATGTTTAATGATGATATGAATAGTTGACATTTTTTAACCGTCAGATCTCATAGAAATTGATGGCCTAAAATTGATATAACTCTTTTGAAGTTATACCACGTGTGTGACTTGAACCCATCTCATAAAATAAAGATCATTCTTAAAATAAATACATAAATAAAGAATAAAGAATCATCCTTCTACCAGTCTGACCAAATATATTGACTTTTTTCACAAATCTTCATCATTATAGATATTATAATGAGTAATTTTTAAGTACTCTTGGAACACGGAAAATGGTCACTATACTCCAAGAGTACCTACAAATTTTCCCATTATAATGAGGTTTTTTTTAAAAAAAATTTTTTATTTAAATGTCAGTTGTAATGAGTTTAATTTTATAGCTTGATTTCAACTCTCACATTTAAAATATTGGGACCAGTTTTGTTGTTCTTGCTGTTCAGAAAATAATAACAAAACCTATATTTTTAGGGAAAAAGAAAAATAAAGTCTGGTGCAATATTAGGAAATGAAACTTTTCCAAACTAAAAAGTATCAATGTCTTTATTATTTTAAAACTCTTTCCCTTTTCAAATTTTATTTTATTTTATTTTTTTATAATTTGATAGTTAAAAATGGAGGATTTCAATCATGGACGTTAGAAAAACTATGCGGTGTCAATTGAGTTATAGGTTTCTTGACTTTTTCAAATTATTTGAAAATAATGCTAAATCATGAAAATATATTTTAGAAGCAAGTAGTACTTTCTAGTTTCCATATTTAATTTTTTGGTTTTTTGCAGCAACTAGTTTCTACATTCTAATTTCTAATCATGAAAGTAGATTTTTTTTTTCTCTGAGAAAAATCATGAAAGTAGATTTGACTCTAGCTTTAGGATCACACTTTGAATATTTGGAGGTTGTGCTTGTGATTACTAACACAAAATTACGGGTTTTTATTCTTATAAAATGAAAATCATATGTTACATCGAAATATACTCTGCCAATTCATGCCTAAATGGGATCCCTATAATTATGGGTTCCTAAACTTTTGGCTCATCATTATAAGAAGGATCATTAGTTACTTAAGTTCCCTCCAAAACTGTAGTAGTCAATGTGTAATAGTATAAAAAAAGGCCATCCGTACATTGAGCAATGCATAGGGCCAGCCCAAAAAAAGGTAAAAATATATTTAAAAATTAAACTTTAACCTTTTTCTTAAGAAAAGTTTGTTGATAACATTTTTATAACAAATCTTGGATGATAGGTTGTCACATGCTGTTATTAATGGGCAAATAATTAATTTCAATAGTGAATTTAAATTAAAAACTTGTAACAATCTGCAAATTATGATTTGTTATGAAAATATTATAGACGTAACACTTTTTTTTAGTAGTGCCACCCCCACAATAGTTTTACAACAAATCATAAATGCAAACTGATATTGGTTATTGTTTTCATCCACAATTATTATTAGTCTTTTACCTATTGTTAATAACTTGACTCTTTGGCTTTGATGTATAAATATTATACTTGCATTTTTTTCCTTTGGTTTTGTTAACAAATGTCTTTAAGAAATTTGTTAATGAATTATTTTTAAAAAATTTTGATAATGCTTTCACGAAGAATATAAAAAAATTGTCAAAAAGTAAAAAAAAAAAAAAAAAAAAAAAAAATCTAAATGAAAAGTTTCTTAATATATTTTCTTAAGCAATTATTTTTTTTTTAAGAATTTTTTTTTTGAGAAAAACTTTGAACACAATTGAACAAACATAAGAAAAGGGTAGGATTTTTAGAAAATTAAAAAAAAAAAAAAAAAAAAAAAACCATAAGAAAAGTGTAAAAACTAAAGGACAATAAAGCATGTGGTAAAATGGTTGTCAAATAGATAAATAGCGCATGTGATATGGAGTACACGTGCATATGGGTTTAGTTTACTTATTTTAAAAGCCCTTTTTTGTGTGTGTGTGTCTCTCTCTCTCTTTCTCTCTGTGCACGACTTACGAAGTGAACAAACAGTGATGGAAGAAACAGATTCACTACTAGTGCAGTATAAACACATTACATAGAGTCCCTTTATTATAAAACAAAGGTATCCCCAGAGAAAGAAAGAGAGAGAGAGGAAAAGTCTCTTTCTTTCTTTCTTTCTAGTTTCTAGTTTATACTCTCAAAAATATTTATGCTCTGCGCAAAGCACCAGCAGAGGAAGCATCTTCTTCTTCCTCGGTACTGCATGCTTAGCTCTCACACATTCTGCTGTTGAGGTTTCCTTGTTGGGAAACCAAGGTTCTCCCATTCTGCTTCTTTTGTCTGCCATGAAATTCTCTTCTAAACATGGGTGAAGCATCCTTAGCTACAGTACCCTTTGACAGAGCAGTTGAGCAGGTCTCCTTTGGCTTTTCTTACATTTTTTTTCCCTTGGAGAAATCCAAACAAATAAATAAAAATGATGCCCATTTTGGTTTAATTTGGAATCATTTCAAATTTTTCATCTTGTTGGTATAGTTTTTTAATATTGTTATGTTATTGAATGTGATTAAAGTGTATATATTTATCTTTTGTTTTTTCTATTATTTTTGTATGAAATAATTATCTTTGGTATGTAATGAGATTCTCTGTTCTTAAACTTAACTGAATTCGCAGTTGTGATCACATTGGTGGTTCCAATTTTGGTTGGCAATCACTGGTTTCAAACTTTGGATCCAATTTTGTTTTGGAAAAAAGTTGTTTCTAATTTGTGGATCAACAGGCATTGCTTCTCTTTTCTCTCTTTTTTGTTTTTCTTTGGGGGATGGGGGGTTGTTGAGTCTGTATGATCAGGCATTGCTTTGGCATTATTTGTAAAGATGTTAAATTATGTTTAATCCCATATTGCTGATTTTTATTTTGTGCATTGTTACAGTGTCTACTTGTAATTTCACAATCTGTACTCTTCTTTTTGTTTTATATCCTCTAATGCTGGTTTAAATGACTTAATTATTTCACATGTTCCTGGTGATTTTGAAAATGATGTGTTCTTTTAGTTGCTGAAGCTTTAACCAGAGATCAAATGCTGATCGTGTGCTATTGCAATTGTCTCTTTTTTCTTTTTCTTTTTTCTGGTTGAGAAAATTGGGATTTTCTCTTCTAATATTTCAAAAGATTGTGGTTGAAATTGATAGTTCTGGTTTCCAAAGCTTTGACTTGATTCTTACAGTCAACAGTTCTGGAGTCAGGGATCACACAGGAGAATTTACTTTTATGACAGTATTATGATCATTGATGAAGGCTTCACCTCTTATTGAATGAAATAATCTGCAACTATAAGAGTATAATTTGATGCAATCTCAGTCACTGACTTCAGACTCTGTTTATATGTTTTTTTAGGATGTATTTACTTATTTTCTGACCAATTATTTGTCATTTTTTTTAGTTATAGCCTTATAGGTTCACACAATAATTTTTAAAAATTATGAAATTGGCGCAGTCCACTTTTGATCAGGATTGAGAGAGATTGAGATGATAGGATCTAAAGCTTACTGTTAGTTTATGTAAAAAATTAAAGAGGTGGGGAGGTGAGGGAATTGAAATGCTTTATTTTCCCTCCAATTTATTGAGCTTTATTTGGTTGTTTCATTTCTGAGGCTTCCAAGATTTCAAAACTTAAAGAATTTTCATTTTTGCCAAAATATGTGCTTGGTAGAAGAAGGGCATATGTTAATTTTAAGTAATTGGGGGATGGTTCCTCTCTCTCCCCTCTTGCTGAAACCTTATTGTGCTAGTCTGTGCAGGCAATTTTATCCATAAAGAAGGGTGCGCACCTTTTGAAGTGTGGAAGAAGAGGGAAGCCCAAACTTTGCCCTTTCAGACTTTCTACGGTGTGTACATATGCCACTGTATCTTTTTTTAGAATTATAAGAGTATTTCACTTTAAATACAGTTTTGTAATACTCCATCATTAAATAATAATGATATTTATTTGATCAGTGTTAATAAATTGTGTTCAAGCAGCTTGGTCCTGTATGAATGAACAACCTAACCAACTTATCTATCTTGTCATAGTCTGCAATCTCTAAAAGTTTGTTTCTTGAACCAAGTGTGGGATTTATTATACAAAATAGTTACTAATGTCCTGTAACATATCCATATAGGTAATAATGGCTTTATTAAAAACTGACATGACTTAGATATTGCCAACCCGGGAAATGTTCTTCCATGTAGTTCAAACTTTCTGATTTAGAACCCGCTGCCCCCCTCCCCCCCCCCAAACTGAGAAAGATTATGAAGACAAGAGATATGTAATAAATTTCGTTATCAGGATAACTTCAATCTGGAGTTGATGTAAGATATTTGAAGAACATGAGACGATGCTGCAACAGTACTGATGATGCTCAAATTTTTGATATGAAGTGCTGATGACTCATCCTTAAAATTTAATATATTATGTAGACTTCTGTCACTTCTTTTGTCTGCATAAGAAAGTTGGCTTCTCTCTTGTGTTCTTTGTTTCTTAGTGAAGAATTATTGATGTTACTTCTTGTTGTTTATTATGTAGGAAGTATGTTTTATGCTCTTGAGATGTATGGCATATCCTAGCAGTGCAGATGTAATTTATGAAGTAGGGTTTATGCTCTTGAAATGTATGGTTTGTCATAGGTATTTACAGCAGAGTCAAAATTTTAGTTTGGGGGGACAAGATTAAAATACAAGTTTGAAAAAAAAAAAAATTTGGAAAATATAAATGAATATAAGTAATAAAATAAATAAAAATTTAATTTTCACACAAAAATATGACATAAGTATATATCATGCCTACTGTTAATTAAAAGATATAAACAAAAATATTAATATGTTTCTTGCCTAGTGTCAATTAGAAGATCTAAACAAAAATATCAACATATATTTCTCAACAGATTAACTTAAAAGAATAATCCAATGTAAGAACTTTATGCGGATAATTTGATTACTTAAGAATAAATTAAGAAAACAAATCAATGTACAATCATTAAAAGTTTGACAATATACCTGCAAACTTTTAAGAAATTTTGAAGTACTTTGGAATCTATTAAGAAGTTGCACAAAAAGTCCTAAAAGGTGGTGCTGTATCGTAAAAATAATTTTAAAAAAAAAAAAAACTGAATTTTAAAAAAGAAGAAGGTATTATTCATGACAATTGGCAGTTCACCCATGCCATGAACTGCTTTTGTTTCTGTTTTATTTTTTATTTTTATGTAGTGATGCCCCATTAAAAACAGCATAAGTGTAACTTATTAGAAAAAAAATGTGAAAGAAATTAGGAAATGTAAAATTTTTTGTTGGGTTGTTGGTGGAATATATATATATAATGTTTCAATGTGGGCTGGACCACAAATTATTTAATAACTTGGCAAAATCATTTGTTGGGTTGTTGGGGAGGCTGTTGGTTGGGGGGTCCCTCCCCTTCAAAAACCTTGTCTCTTGCCTTGGCAATGCAGATGTAACTTATTAGAACATAATTGTGGTTTTGCTCTACATGGGTTCTCGTATACCAGTGTAATGCAGGCCAACCAATATAAGAACCATAAACCTTAGTAAGACATATAAGCTAGGGTCAATTAATTGTCTCATACATTTGATACTTTAATGACATGCAATAACAATATTAAATTGATATGCTATAACAAAATACAATTCATTGAAGTTGAAATGAAATGTTATGTTAAAAAAAAAAAAAAAATCAAGCATGCTTTTAACTTTTTAGTAGTTAAGCATACTTTTTGGAGGAACAGAGGAAAGTAAAGTTGTAATGCTTGTTATAGAAGTTTGAAACTACCTATTAATATCTAAAATAAATCATGTCTGCATAGTTTTCCTTTTTGGCCTAAATCATTTCTGTATGATATTTGTGGTACTCTAGCCAAAACTAAAACATCCAATTCCCATGCAAAACACCATAAAAATATGATTATCATGTTGTTTCATCTTATTTACTTCACACCCTCTCTCTCCCTCTCTCCCCTGCTTCAAGTAAAATTTTGTTTGTCGTTGATAATCAGGACTTCTATTCGTTTTTGGATTTCAGGATGAGAAATACTTGATTTGGTATTCCAGCCAGAAGGAAAAACAATTAAAATTGAGCTCTGTTACTGAGATAATTTCTGGACAGGTATGTTGAAAATGCTAATGGGTATTTGTTTGTCTTGGTTATACTTTGATTTTTGGGGATTAAATATTTCCCTATTCATTATTCAAACGATAACTCCACTTGTCATAGGTAAGCTTTCAGAGGCAACTTCAAACTGGAAAGGAATGTCAGTCATTTTCGCTTATCTATGGTGAATGCTCACTTGATCTGGTAATCTTTGTATCCATGGTTAATACATGACAAGTTATTTTACTTTGCCAGTTTGAGTTATCCTTCTTAGGCTAAGACTTACTGCTTCATTTCTCTCTCTCTCTCTTTTTTTTTTTTTTTTTTTTTTTCTAATTGTCTTTTAAATAGATATGCAAGGACAAATTGCAGGCTGATTGTTGGTATGTTGGCTTGAGAGCTGTAATATCTAGGTTTCACCATCCAAGACCGCTAAGCAGTTCGAGGAGCCGCAGAGGGATACAAACTTGTGTCAACAGTCCTGCTGGTTTTTTCCGGAGAAAGCATCATCTAGGAATTCTGGAGGATACAACTGAACTTTCGCAGGTTTTGAATACTAAGCTTTCTAATTATCGCTTGCCATAGTTCTTTCCAGACAAAGTCTTGATTAGTAATTTCTAAAATAGTTTGAAATTTTTAAAATTATGCGGGAAAGTTTTGTAAATTATTAAATGTGATCACAAAACCTATCAAAAAAAAAAAAAAAAAGTGATCACAAAATGTGCAAATAATCCAAAAGATAGTCAAGAAAACAATTAAATGATTTTCCAAATGTGGCAAACTGTCTATCCTAATAAATGGACAATAATTGATAGTTACTCATTATAATATGCACCTTCAATTGGCCAAGAATTCCTCATATCATGAAAAACAGTTTGTAATGAAGTGTTCTATAGATGCTAAATTTAGCATTCAACTCCATTTAACAAAGCCCTAGTTTCAAGTCCATATCATTTAGTCTATGGTATATGTGTCTTCTCATGGATTCTTTCCATGTCCTCCTGGGCTTTCCTCCTATCCTTTGGGTTCCATCAACTTCAGTTTTAATATTGGATTGAATTTCATAACAAGAAACTGTAAGTGAATGTCTCTGACTTGCTCCTGTTCTTCATCCCATTTGAAATAAAAAAATTGCATCTATTGATATGAAGATATTTGGTACATGAATCAATGACAGAAGGTAAAGATATATAAATTCTATAATATAAAATATTAAATCCCATGTGGCATGTTGTTTTATATATAAATACATTCCATTTTAAAATTTCCTTAATTGCATGTGTATATATACAAAACAATATTGCATGGATATGTAAACATATATGTGTATTATATAATTATATAGATAGAAATGGATCATATCTTGTGTTCTGGAATAAAAAGAAATATATTTAAAATAGTATCCATCAGGGTGCAGCCTAGTGGTGGGAGGCTTGGGATGAGCTATAGACCTAGACATCCTAGGTTTGAGTCACCACTAGGATTTCGGAGTTCCCCTTACCTGATACATGGTTCTGGCTTGTGGGGTTGTGTATCCATGGTTTATCTTGGTTTATTTTTACTTAACTTACACTCCATGTATTCATTTTCAGTACTACTTAACCAAAAGCCTTTAGATTCTAAAACATCCTTTCCAATCCCTCAAAATTTCCAATTTGGCGTTGACTCCACATCTAGTTCTATCCACTAGTAAGGAGTAATTTGATTCAAGGTGAGGAAACAAAATGTGGTGGAAAAAGACTTAAAAATAACATTGGTAGAAGTAGTAAAAAAGTAAATGTTAATTAAGGAGTTGACAATGAGTGATTTTGGATATGATAGAATATCGGAGAATAATATATGTGCTTGACCTCAATTAGTCTGTTGAGGACTCAAGATTAAGATTTTGTTACTATTCTTGTAGTTGTAGAGGATGTGAAAGAAGCCTCTATAAGATATTGAACTGAACAAGTGAGAGCCGCCATGTATATAGAGGAACTTGGGATAAGTGGGGGAAAATGGATTGTTTGCAAGTCACAATAACTCATTTGTCCTCCCATTACTTGAGATGCAAAATAACATAGGCATGCATGGTAAGTTAACCAACATGCCAAATGGATGAGTGTAGTTAATTTTTATTTTTTGGTATTTGATTAAACTATCTTCAAGAATGTGATGCACAAATTTAGAAGAATTATCTGGTCTAGGCAAGCCAAAGAAGATGACATGTATCAATCATCTCATGACTGTTATGCTTCTTGAAGGTGCGCAGTGTATGTGGAAGTCCTAGTCTATCACTTTCAGAGAGGTGCTTTTCTGATGGCTTATCATATTCTTCTGATTCCTTTTATTCATCGGAGTCGATCCTATCAAATATGCGAAATGCAATGGCTATTTCGGTTCCAAATTCTCCGTATATTGAAGCAGATAATATGAACAAGAAAGGATCAATTCATGCTAATGCAGAATATGGAAAGAATGTGCCTCATAGGCATGTTATGCCTTGTGGATCTCAGCAAAAAGAAAAGAACAATATTTTGAAGGATGTTATGATTTGGGGTGAAGGAGTAGGAGGGATTGTTGGTGGTTGGGTGGATAAGTTTGGTCACCATGATGGAATGCAAGTAGATGCTGTATTACCCAAATTGTTGGAATCCACCATGATGTTTGATGTGCAGAACATATCTTTAGGAGGGAAACATGCTGCCTTAGTTACCAAAAATGGGGAAGTATTTTGTTGGGGTGAGGAGAAGGGGGGTAGACTAGGGCACAAAATTAATATAGATGTGAGCTTTCCAAAAATTGTTGAACCCCTTATAGGGTTCCATGTAAAATCTGTTGCCTGTGGTGAATATCAAACATGTGGTGTGACAGACTCTGGTGAGCTATATACATGGGGTGGTAATGGTTGTGGTGCTGATTTAATGGGTGAGGAGAGAAATAGAAGTTCGTGGTTGCCATGTAAACTTTCTGGCCCTTTGGAGGGTGTAAATATATCACATGTTGCTTGTGGGGAATGGCATACGGCAATAGTTTCCACTTCTGGGCAGTTATTTACATATGGAGATGGGACTTTTGGAGTTCTTGGGCATGGTAATCTTCAAAGTGTTTCTCAACCAAAAGAAGTGGAATCTCTCAAAGGTTTGTGGGTAAAATCTGTTGCATGTGGATCATGGCATACAGCTGCTATTGTTGATGTCATGGTTGACCGTTTCAAGTTTAATGCTAAAGTTGGGAAATTATTTACATGGGGTGATGGGGATGAAGGAAAGCTTGGGCATGCTACTCAAGGGAGAAAGCTTTTACCAACATGTGTTACACAACTCTTAGATCATGATTTTGTTCAAGTTTCTTGTGGAAGAATGTTGACAGTTGGGCTTACCAATTTGGGTACAGTTTATACAATGGGAGGTGTAGTTCATGGGCAGTTAGGGAATCCACAGGCCAAAGATAAATCAATCACAATTGTTGAAGGGAAGCTTAAAGAAGAGTTTATTAAGGAGATATCATCTGGTTCAAATCATATCGCTGTCTTGACATCTAGTGGAAGTGTGTTTACATGGGGAAAAGGTGCAAATGGGCAGTTAGGATTAGGTGATTTAGAAGATAGATACTCACCAACTTTAGTGGAGACCTTGAGGGACAGAAAGGTGGAAAGTATCTCTTGTGGATCAAGTTTCACAGCTGCAATCTGCCTACACAAATCTGTTTCTGTTAGTGACCAATCAGCCTGTAGTGGATGTACATTGCCCTTTGGGTTTACAAGGAAGAAGCATAACTGTTATAACTGTGGTCTCTTGTTCTGCCGTGCATGTTGTAGTAAGAAGGTTACAAATGCCTCTCTGGCACCTGATTCAAGCAAGGCTTTTCGAGTCTGTAATCCATGTTTTACTAATTTGCAGAAAATTACACATTCAGGTAGGCTATTAAAACTAGAAAGTGGCAGTCCAAGGCAACTATTGACCCAACGAAAAGTATTCACTGATGAGAAAGAAGAAAGGGGAGATGTAACTCCCAAATGGAGTCAGATGTTGTCAATTAGACAATCTTGTACCAGAGGAAGCCAATATGGTGGAAGGAAGAAATTAGGAAACCAAGGGGAAAACCAGTACCATTCAGAACCTGTTTCTTCTTCAGGTGGGCTGCCACAATGGGGGCAAGTCCCATGCCCTCCTCTGTTTAAAACATCTTGTCCAAAAAATGCTGGAGCAATTATTCCTCTAGCAGAAAATCAGTTATCTTCTGTTTTGCCACTTCATTCTGTATCTGCTGTTTCCAGTGACTTAAATGCAGAGAAAGGTATATCTAAGCCAGATGAGATGCTTATGGAAGAAGTGCAGAGGCTGAGGGCTGAGGTACTTTTTTTTCCATTTATTTTTATATTTTTCTTTCATTGTTGCATTGCATATTCCTTTCTCATTTTTCAGTATGTGCATGAACACATGAAGACAATGTCTGATACCTAAATTTGAAATTACTAAGACAGCCAACAAATAAAACTAGTTTTAATCTGTATACATCCAGGAAAGTGGATGAAACTGAAAAGTACTGGCCACACCTATACCACTTTTATTTTAGCCCTGTGCACGCATTTTGGTCTCCAGCCAGACAGTAACTTAATTTGTTCGTGTAGAATATAATTTCACTTCAGTGCAATCAAGGATTATGAACTCTGGTTGCATATATGAATGTATAAATATTAAAGGTTTTTGTTTAAATTGCTCTAATTTGGAAACAATATCACAAGAAGAGGTTCAATAATCAATAAGAGAAGTATGCCCAACAGCTGGGTTGTAATTGGTGTGACATCAGAATTGTTGGAGGGAAATCATGAAGTATACTGGAATAATAAGGACACTAGGTGAATGAAAAATACATTTGATAAGAGATAACACGTTCTCTCGAAGAAATAATTTTTATAAAGAAAATAAATTTTTTTTTAGAAGAATTTTTAGTAGACTACATATCCAGAAGGCATTATTCGAAGAAGCTATGCATATTGCAATAAACACGCCCACCCCTTGATTATGTAATTTGAAGGTGATTATTAACTTTGTTTTGCTTAGATGTTTCAATGTCAGTCTCTTTTTCTTTTTTTTGAGTTCATCCAGATTTTCACCACTTTTTATTACACGTATTCTTATTAAACACATACACACACAAACACACACACAAATCATTCTCATATTGTCAAAATCATTCATATATTGTCAAAGTCATTCTTATATTGTCAAAGTCAAAACAATTATGGCCACACTTGCAGTCATGCTTCTAATTAATTAATTGGTCTATGAAGAAACATAGTACAAACTCAACTTCAAAAGAATCCCCTCTTATCTTAGCAATTTCCTTTCAAATCTAATAAGCGAGAGGCAAGTGCTATAGGTACTACAAGTATAACTACATAAAGCTTTCAAATTGATGTGGCAATGAATGTGATTGGTGGGCTCATCCACTTCATAAATGAATATTTGAATTGTCTTTTTGTGATTGGTGACACATTAGTTTGTAAGCTCAATGTAGAAAAATTTGTAGAACCTGTAGCACTACTCTAAGCAATAACATTGGAAGAAAAGAAACATAAACCTACATTTCATTGAAGCTAAAAGTTACTCTGAGATGATTTTCGTAGCAAAAATGAGATTTACAACTAAAAAGTATGACTGTTGAAAACTTGAGGTTCGACTAATCAACTGTTTACTAAATGTTTGATTCAGTGCCAAATATATATGCAAAAGAAAAGCATACATTTAATTATTTAAAAAATCCAAAAATTACTCGATATAGAGAATATAATCCTTGGTACCTGGTTTAAGGATCTGCAAGCTGGTCCAATTGCTAATGACAAATGAAAAATATAATCCCAAAAAGGGCTTAATGGCGAAAGGAAACTTGTTATATCCACCCCTAAAATTTGGTGCTAGGCGTTTCTATAAGTTGAGTTTTATTGCTGAAAATGTTATTTTATAGTTGGCATAATATCTACTAGGCCTCTGCCTAATTTCTACTTCATCTTGTTTCTACAAAACAATTTTTATGTTCTGCCCCTGTTAATATGAAATTTGTGCAGGGACATAATTATCTTATCGTCTTGTGTTTTTGTTTGAGTGTTTTTATTCTATTATGTTCCCAAGAACATGCCATAACAATGAATGTATAAGGGGCATATGATATTCATGATGATAGGTTGGATACATTGTGTATATGTAGATTTTTTCTCTTATTTATATATATTTTTATCCAAGTTTTGAAGGCAAAGCAGAAAACAGAACAAAAGGCTTTTATTTGCTGTATAACATTCTGCATAACATTCTGCATGTAAATACTCTCTAAGGAGTGTCAGGAGTTGGGGGGAGTGAAGGTTCCCACAATCCCTCCCTTTAGCAAAGTGTTTTAGACGTGTCCTTTGATCCCATTCTGGATTAAATTGTTTGACATTCCTTGTAGTTGTCCTCATATCTTCCTTCTACACTATGTTTTGTTGTGTGGAAGGGGAGGGAAGAGGAGAGAAAAGAATTAGGAAAGGGAAAGGAAAAAGTAAGGGGAAAGAAAATACTTTTTTTATGCATATTTGGATGTAGAAGGGAAGAGACAGGAGAGAAATGGAATAAAATAATAATACTCCAATAATTAAAGAATATTTTACAATTTTATCCTTGTAAATTATAAATTAATAATTACATATGAGGATATAAAAGTGACTTTGGAGAGAAGTAAAAAATAAAAAAGTGGTGGGACCTATGGAAACCATTTTTCTCCACATCTCCTTTCTCTCCTCTTTCCTTTTAACCAAACAAAGGAAAATGAGTCTTTTCTCTTCCCTTCTAAGCAAGCATCGTGTTAAGCTTTTATTTAGATAAGGGTGGTTTTTTTTTTTTTTTTTTGGTATTTACCTTCTTTTATTCTCTTGATTATATGTATATGTTTTATTTTGGCTGTATGGTTGAAATTGCTTTGTCCTTACAAGCTTAGATGGATTTTTTTTTTTTCTAACAGGCTAGGAGTCTTGAAAAGCAATGTGAGACTAGAAGCCAGAAGATTCAAGAATGTCAACAACAAATTGAGGAAACTTGGTCCCTGGCAAAGGAAGAAGCTTCCAAGTGTAAGGCAGCAAAAGAGGTCATAAAAGCTTTGGCACTAAGGGTAAATTTGTTTATGTTTCATTATTTTGAATTGGTTGAATGCTTCAGTTCTGATACATATACAAGTTTCCAATTTAGCACCACTCTAAGCTTCATTTCACTTTTAAGGATGTTTGAGCTGTGATTATATCACTTGACCTACCTATATCCTCTTTCCATCTTAAGAAATTGTTAAGGTAAAAGAATAATATATAATTTTAAAGATCTTTTTATTAAATTATCCCATTGTTATTGAAAGCACTGATGTTCGTTGAGGTTTGTAATGCAGTAACATCAAAGGTGCCTTCAAACAAAGAGTGAAACTATTCCTCACTTCAAACACAAACAAAATTAAATTCTCATTCAATTATCAATAGCTTCCTTAACAAGGACATAGCATTGCTATTTATATGACAAAGTAAGGTATGATGACATCATAGTAATATGTCATCATACCTAACTAACTAATTACTAAGCACGTGTAAATGAATTTGGCACATGCTAAAATAATCACAAACTTATCTAATTCCGACATGTCTAAATCAATAAAGCACATGGTCTAAATGATAGCTTTGCTCGGAGGTAGGACTTGTCCACAATGGCTTTGCTTGAATGACAATGCTTGCTCCAAATTCTCTTATCACTTTGTGTCCTGGAAAGTTGGGCTTTCTTCTTTATCAAAATGGTGTTGTCAATTGTTATTTGGGCTGTTGTTGCAACTGGCAAGTCATAAATACAGTCTAAAGGGTTTGCTTTGTCTATTTTGTAAAGAAAGCTACAGAAGGATTAAGATATTGGTTTCTCTAATTATTAACTAATAGACTTCTTTTCTTGCTTCTTGCATTTTTTCTGTTTGTGTATGCATTCAATATTTGTATAGTAGGAACCAACCCTATAATTGTCTCTGCTCCACTGAGATTATGCAGACTAGCCTTGCTCCTGCTTTGATTAGATTGCAACATAAATTAGAAATATTGACTTGTATCATTTGCATCTGACTAAGATGTTCATGTATATCACATACATTCTTGAACACATTTCTTGGTGCAACTTATCTGTAGCCTATGCTGTTATTGTGAATATAAGCTTTGCCCAATTTTACTTATTCTGCCTCAATGCCCCAATCTAACATGAAATTTACGATCATGTGGTTACTCATATTTTATTGTTTTGTCATTTATATTCAGCAAAGTGCTAGATTTATGGAAATGATTCTGATATAGTTATGATATAATTGTTCTAGTTTTTAAACCTATCTAGTTATCATCATTCTGGTTGCTTAGGTGGTGCCTATTTTACATGAACAATATATTGGTATACATAAAATTGAGTGTTTCTATTTGTGTCTCTTCTTTATAAGGCTTCCATTATTGGAAAAAAGACACTTGTTTATTGGCTCACCATAGTTAATCAATGGTATAACTATAGATTTGGGTGCATTTGGTCATCTCATGAAAGTTGAAGGGGTCCATTTAATTTAAGTAGGATTATAGCTCAAGACAAAATTAATTGCATGGGATATTTTTTATGATTTCATGAAATATTATCATTTCATGCTGCTACTACTACCATTCTACATGTGCTAGTGATTGCCATTGCAACGCCCTCTTTAAGTTTGAGGAATTTGCCCACATTCCATACAAAGTAAACTGTCCAATACAACTCTTACTGGACAACCCTATAAGCCTTTACTTAATTCATTGGTCTATATATTATTACAGTGGGCCCCGTTTGTCTTTATTTGAGAAGTACTTGATACAAATATTATTGCTGCAGCTTCATACGATGTCAGAGAAAGCCTCTTCTAAAAAGGAAGGCAAGGACGGAATTCATGTGAGTCTGCCTCAAATCGCACCAGTATATGCAGATCGCGTTGAGGGTGTGCACCATATGATTGTGGCTACACATTTGCCTCCTGAAGTAGGATTATCAAAAGACGTAGATAGTCTATCTAATACACCTATTGTATTCTCTGATACATTAAAATCCAAGTATGGGAGACAAATTTGCCATGAAAAAACTAGATCAGTGGAGAACTCACATGACACAAGAACTGAATCTCCACAGAATGGAATTAATGCATCGAAGCCTGAATGGGTGGAACAGTATGAACCTGGGGTATATATCACATTTACAAGTTTGCCAAGCGGGCAAAAGGGACTGAAGCGAGTGAGATTTAGGTAAGTACTTCCAAGTTGATCATTCCATGTGGCTAGGATATTGTTTTGAAACATATGGTAATGGAAATTTATGCGTGTGTGTGTACAAGTGCTTGCATGCAAATCAAACTAATTGGGCTTTTTTATAATGTTAACAGTTATTAGACATGGGACCTTAAATAGATATTTATTGTAAAAACCCTATTGCGAGTTGTCATTGTTTTCCAGTCATTTTACTTTTAGTTTTGTTAGTTCTTTCTGTATTATTTCTCTTGCTATCCAGATGATTGCATTGTTAGCTATGTTTTTATCTGAATATCAGTGCTACTTGCTGCTGTGTTTTGCAGCCGAAAGCGATTCACTGAGAGGGAAGCTGTGCGATGGTGGGAGGAGAACCAAGTTATTGTGTATCAAAAATATGACATTGAAGGATATAGCAACTCATCATAATCAGAGGAAGAGATCATTTTAACTTGCCCTTTATAGTTGATGGTATTGTCTACTTTCTTCCATAGCCAGTGGAGAATGTTAAATGTTACAAGGAAGTTGCAGAGGATGGAAAAGTTCTTCTATCATTGTAGGTGTCATTCATATATGTGAAGTACCTTTACCTTTGTCAACCTGTGTACAGTTTTCAATAAAAAGCAACTCTCTCTCTCTCTCTCTCTGTCTCTCTTGCTCTCTCTCGCTCTCTCTCTCTTGTGTGTGTGTGTCTCTCTCTCAAAGCTTACAACAAAATTGCAAAGGGTGTCAGCAGAAGAAGATTTTGCAGAATTCACTTGGAACCACTATTATAAATGTTTTCTGTTGTCATTACTTGTTTGCTTATGTGTTGGATTGAAGAACCGTATTGTGAAACAACATCATCGAGGACTAGGGGAGTCTGACAATTGGTGACTGCTGCGATGGGTGAGGATACTAGCAAAAAAAAAAGTGTCTATGATGACTTTAGTAACAACTGAGCAACAGAATAGGAATCCCACTTTAACTCTCAATGCCTGTGAAAGAAGTGCAGATCAAAGTATGTGTCCCCTAGATGGTTCTTCGATTTCATGATAACCCCAACTATTGCTTTAGACCTTATATGAAAATCTGCTGGAAGAGAAGAATAAAAAAGACAGTTGCAGATGTTCCGAGGATGGATTTGGCCTGCTTCTAAGTTCAAACTCATTCTTGCTGAGCTTGTGAGAAATCTGAAGCTGCTCTTAATGTTTTGATGGCCACTAACATAGGATTTGGAAGGGCTTTCCCAGAGGTAAGCTTCCTTTCTCCCTTTCCATCTCATCCAAACTGTATATCCAACAATTGTCAGGTAAGATTTTGCTTAGTTGGACATAAACTGCGGGTATTTGCTATGGGCACCGAAAATTCCACAACTTTTCACACCAATCTCACAGCAGTCACATCAGTGGAGCCCAGGTGAGCAAAGGCAGACTATACTAAGTATTGTTAGAGACTGGTTTAACAACATCCTCATCAGTGTCTCGATATGCCCTAGACTCATTTGATCACATTGGATTTAACAACTTTGTCTTTCTTTAACTTAATCATTTTACAGTTATGTTAAAACCTACTAATTGTAACGTATCCTTGATTGTGTTGCAACATCTACAAAGCAACACAACTTGACTCCTGTAAATACAAAATATGGATGTGTTATCAAATAGTCTTCCTTTGCCCTCCTGCTAGCTTTAGTTCAATCGCTTTCAAAGTCATGTCTGTTTAGACTGCATCATTCACAGCCATAGACAACATGCTGGCACACCAATCACTAAATTCTTCTATCTCGTAACGTAGTCAAGGTCACGTATGGCATTTTGGGGTCTAAATAATGACCCAGGGTCTCATAGGACTCACATATTCACTCGCCTCCTATAGTAGTCAAAAAGGCACATGTATGAATTGCATTGTACAATCTTAGTCTTGACACTATCCAACTGCTTAAAATGAGTCCTCTATTTGCTGCAAAATTAGTGTCTTGCATTTGACTTATGATAGGTTTCATGGTTTGAATTTGTGGGTTATCCATGCACGATTTTAATCAACAAGAATATCAGTGGCCTCATCTTAGTCCAAACTAAGGTGACATCTATATGTATATGTCTCATCTTCTTTTATTCTCAAGTATCAAAGGAATCTCATATTAAATTTGCACGTTTCCAAAGCACAAAATGACACAATGACTCATTTCTAGTAGCTACCTAAACGCCAGAGTAATTGCTAGTGTGAGGGAGTCGATTTATGCCTGTCAACATACTTTTTCACCATGAAATCCAAAAACATGGTGAGTGTGTATACTCTCTAAATGGCTGCAATGATTATAGAACTGTAGAGAGGGAAAATTCCCGACCTATCACAAGCGGACACGTCAATTATCAAGTCCACAAAATACAGCCAATTACAAAGTACCACGTATTGCTGCTAGGTTTTGCTATCACTATTCCGAAACCAACAGAAATTTGCCAAGTGTCATGCAAAAACCAATCACACATCAACACGTGTAAGCGATGACACAAGCAGTCCAGCGCGTGTAAGTGATGACACAAGCAGCCTCGCACGTGTAAGCGATGACACAAGCAATCCAGCACGTGTAAGCGATGACACAAGCGGACCAATCAGGCTGTGACATGTGTCACCAATCAGACTCCGCCACGTGTCGCTCACCCATCTCTAAACTCCTATAAATAGAAGCCTTCCTAAGGCATTGAGGAGGGACCAAGCCATCTGAAGCACAAGCAGCATCAGAGAAGATTCAGAAGCACTCAGAAGTACAGAAGTTCTGCAGGAATCAAACCTCAAAGCCTTCAAGAACTTCAAGAACTTTAACAACTTCAACCCCAAAATTGGAGAACATTCGAAGCAGAATCATCCAAACCGTCTGCCTAGATCCTAAAGTTTGCAGGAATCAAGCTCAAAGGTCCGAAAACATCAACAAATCAAAATTAGTGAAGCTCTACGGATTCAAGCTTCCAAAGCCCCGAAAAACTTCCACCACAAACCTTCAAATACAAAGAACATTCGAAGAGGAATCATCCAAATCATATTCTTAAATCTCAAAGTTCACTAGAATCAAGCTCAAAAGCCTCTAGAAACCTCAAGAAATCACAAATCAGTGAAGCTCAACGGATTCAAGCCTCTAAAGCCCCGAAGAACTTCCACCACACACCTTCGAAGACGAAGAACACACGAAGAACACGAAGAACGTGAAGAACAAAGGATTTCCAACAAGTTTATAGCCAGAGATTCATTGTAATTCTGTTCCAAAGATCTTCGATCCATTCTTCAACCAAATTGAAGTACATTGGGTGTTCGAATCAAAATCATTGAAGCTACGTCAACACTTCATTTATACCGAAGTCGTGACAACATTGCATCTTTGCCATTGAAGCTACGTCAATATTTCATTCGCACCGAAGCCGTGCCAACGTCCATTTTTGCCATGAAGCAATATTTGCACTTACATTGGCATTGCACCAATATTCAGAGGCAACATAGCTCAGACATCGAGGATGCATAGCACTGTAGCCAGACATCAAGATTTTGGCGATGCCAACAAGACGTTGAAGATGCAAGGAGTTGCCAACAAAGTCTTAAAGATGCAAGGAGTTGCCCACACCACACTCCAAAACTGTGTGCGTGAACGAGTCTTGAGGGGGCATTTGTAGAAAGGAAAAATTCCCGACCTATCACAAGCTGACACGTCACATTATCAAGTCCACAAAATACAGCCAATTACAAAGTACCACGTATTGCTGCTAGGTTTTGCTATCACTATTCTGAAACCAACAGAAATTTGCCAAGTGTCATGCAAAAACCAATCACAAGCAGCCTCGCACGTGTAAGCGATGACACAAGCAGCCTCGCACATGTAAGCAATGACACAAGCAATCTAGCACGTGTAAGCGATGACATAAGCGGACCAATCAGGCTGTGACATGTGTCACCAATCAGACTCCGCCATGTGTCGCTCACCCACCTCTAAACTCCTATAAATAGAAGCCTTCCTAAGGCATTTAGGAGGGGATCAAGCCATCTGAAGCACAAGCAGCATCAGAGAAGATTCAAAAGCACTCAGAAGTACAGAAGCTCTGCAGGAATCAAGCCTCAAAGCCTTCAAGCACTTCAAGAACTTCAACCCCAAAATCGGAGAACATTCAAAGCAGAATCATCTAAACTACCTGCCTAGATCTCAAAGGTCACTAGAATCAAGCTCAAAAGCCTCCAGAAACATCAACAAATCACAAATCAGTGAAGCTCTACGGATTCAAGCCTCCAAAGCCCCGAAGAACTTCCACCACAAACCTTCAAATATAAAGAACATTCGAAGAGGAATCATCCAAATCATCTTCTTATATCTCAAAGTTCACTGGAATCAAGCTCAAAAGCCTCCAGAAACCTCAAGAAGTCACAAATCAGTGAAGCTCAACGGATTCAAGCCTCTAAAGCCCCGAAGAACTTCCACCACAGACCTTCGAAGACGAAGAACACACGAAGAACACGAAGAACGTGAAGAACAAAAGATTTCCAACAAGCTCATAGCCAGAGATTCATTGTAATTCTGTTCCAAAAGATCTTCGATCCATTCTTCAGCCAAATTGAAGTATACTTGGTGTTCGAATCAAAATCACATTACTACAAATCAAATTAACAAGTCTTTCAAGGAGATCGAATCAGAGGATAACTCTTTTGTAATCACAGAGAATTGTACCACACAATCATCAATACAAATTCGCATTTGTGAAACTATTTTACTTGTTTGAGCTATGAAGTGGCATAACTTCAGAAAAGAGACGATGTAGTTTAGACTTGCAAGGTATAAGAGGATGCCCCCAGGAGATAAGTGATGCAAAGCATACTTCAGAAACGTGGGAGAATGTCCATAGAAGATGGACAATGCCATGAAGACTTCATTTCTTGCAAAAGAAGTTGGAGATTTTATTTCACACCACAACCAAGCATCAACTTATGTTTAACATCATTTCAAGGAAAGCTAAGCAATGTCGACTCCTTACAGTCTTCATCTTCGACTACAACGATCTTTGATCATCCTATTAAGCAGTTGACTATCTTTAAGCGATGCCTTGCCAACCAAAGGGACCTCAAAACACACTTTCTGGAATTACTCCAACTTAAAATCAGCTTGAAGAATTTCAGAAAATATACTTCTGAAATTACTTTAACTTAATGTCCGTCGGCATGGTCCCATCACACATGCACATTCTACAACTTGCCGCCAGACCTCATTCAGCATGCAATCAGTCCCATATTCAAAGGTGTGCTTCCCATAAACATCTACACCAGAGGGTTCCCAACATACAGGGCCAGCGCCATGGTGGGTATGTTTCATCCATTCACTTTGCTTCATTTCCATCTTCTTCATACCACCACTAGCATACCCAAAATCCATAGACTTGTACTAAAACCATGCCAACATTCATCTTTGCCATGAAACAATATTTGCACTTACATTGGCATTGCACCAATATTCAGAGGCAACATAGTTCAGACATCGAGGATGCATAGCACTGTAGCCAGACATCAAGATTTTGGCGATGCCAACAAGACGTTGAAGATGCAAGGAGTTGCCAATAAGACGTTGGATGATTCCTCTTCGAATGTTCTTTGTATTTGAAGGTTTGTGGTGGAAGTTCTTCGGGGCTTTGGAGGCTTGAATCCGTAGAGCTTCACTGATTTGTGATTTGTTGATGTTTTCGAACCTTTGAGCTTGATTCCCGTAAACTTTAGGATCTAGGCAGATGGTTTGGATGATTCTGCTTCGAATGCTCTCCGATTTTGGGGTTGAAGTTCTTGAAGTTATTGAAGTTCTTGAAGGCTTTGAGGCTTGATTCTTGCAGAGCTTCTGTACTTCTGAGTGCTTCAGATGGCTTGGTTCCCCCTTTAAATGCCTTAGGAAGGCTTCTATTTATAGGAGTTTAGAGATGGGTGAGCGACACGTGGCGGAGTCTGATTGGTGACACATGTCACAGCCTGATTGATTCTGAAAATTGGTGCTAATGCAGCTTCATTATAAAAACCAATGTTGGTGCAACTTTAGTGCAAGTGCAAGTGTCAATATGGCTTCATGGAAAAAATGAATGTTGACGCAGCTGCAGTGCAAGTGAAGTGTTGACGTGGCTTCATGTTGAAAAAGCTTCATTAAAAAAGACAAGTGCAAATTTGCTTCAGTAGACAAAGTAATGGTGATGCTTCAATGCAAATGCAAGAGTTGGCACAGCTTCACGACAAAGATAAGTGGTGACGTGACTTCGACACAAAGAAAGGTATGGATGCAACTTCAATGCAAATGCAAACTTTGCGCGGCTTCATGACAAAGATGAACGTTGGCACAGTTTCGTTGCAAATATGGCTTCATGGCAAAGATGAACGTTGGCACAACTTCAATGCAAGTGATGGTGCAACTTCAATGCGAGTGCAAGTGCTAATGTGGAGTGTTGTTGTGGCTTCATGACAAAGACTCTTGATGTGATTACGTTGCAAAGACTCTTGAGATTTCTGCGTTGAAAAGGCAAATGTTGGTGCATTTTAATTGCCAAGACAAAGGCTAATACAACTTCAAGGTCAAGTACTAGTAATAGCATCATTGTATCAAGAATACCAGTGATAATATTGTTGCGTTGTCGCTATGAGAACGTCAAGGATGGATATTGCTAAGAGATTGTTGTTGCAAGGCAATAATTTGATAATATGGAGACAAACATCACTGTAAAAACGTTGTGTTTAATGGAATATAAAGTCGCCAAATAAATCACAAATCAGTGAAGCTCTACGGATTCAAGCCTCCAAAGCCCCGAAGAACTTCCACCATAAACCTTCGAAGACGAAGAACACATGAAGAACACGAAGAACACATGAAGAACACGAAGAACGTGAAGAACAAAGGATTTCTAACAAGCTCATAGCTAGAGATTCATTGTAATTCCGTTTCAACAATCTTCGATCCATCTCTCAACCAAATTGAAGGATATTTGGTGTTCAAGTCAAAATCACATTACCACAATTCCAATCAGCAAATCTTTTAAGGAGATCGAATCAGAGGATCACTCTTTTGTAATTTTAGAGAATTGTACCATACAATCATCAATACAAATTCGCATTTGTGAAACTATTTTACTTGTTTGACTCATTTCGAACCGAGAAATTTAGTCGTCTACAAGAACATATCAGGTATCATGTGCACAATACTTATAAATGGCCTATATCATCGACGAGAGGTACCAATTTTACTATCACAAATACTTATTCTACATGTTCAAGTAGTATTCTAAGACCATTACTCTCAATTAACTAGCATGTATGGTGACTTTTGCACTTACTTCGATCATTAAAGATAACTCCAAAAGTAAATGACAAAACTATTTTAACTAATTCCAACAAAATCTGAAACTCTTAATTGTAATTTTGGTTTCAATTAGCAAGTTCATCTTGCGACCATGAGGCATTTCATAAATCCCTCTTTGAAGACTCTAATGCATGAATGCAAAAATGCTGATTGAAATGAAATGAGAGACTCCTTATTTATAGCCACACTTGCACCGGTTTAAAAAAGATGTAATAGCGAATAGACATATTATTCCACTACGTTTACATTTTGGATACTCATAGTAAATAGACACTAAATAAATAAAATTAATTAAATGCTAGTTGGACTGGGCTTAGCCCAAATGCGCACGCAACTGTACCCAAGCCCACCTAACCTGACTTGCCTTAGCTCGATGAAGGCAGTGCATGCTCGTTAGTGGTGGAAGTGCATGCTCATTGGTTAGGTTCTGCCCCCTTCATTAAAGTTGGGTGCCCATTGGGGCCTAACACAATAGCCAATTTCCTTGTATATAAACCATATGAAATGAACAATTTAGACCTCTTGGTTTATTTTAACATGGTTAAATCAACTTAATTTATTGCATTAACCAATTATGATGTCCAATGGAATTATGGAAGTCTCATTAATTTGCTACAATAAACCAAATTGGAATAAACTAAATAACATAGGTGATTTGTTGACGAAGTGGAAAACCAATGGGCATTTCCAAAGGCTATAAAAAAAAACACTATGACAGTTATCACCAACCCTAAGAAAA
Organism: Quercus tomentella; assembly: GCA_028535165.1. Taxonomy (NCBI): domain Eukaryota; kingdom Viridiplantae; phylum Streptophyta; class Magnoliopsida; order Fagales; family Fagaceae; genus Quercus; species Quercus tomentella. The sequence continues at coordinate 60,356,451 of JAPQVY010000155.1, read as the reverse complement.
ATTCCACTATCAAAATCGAAGTGTATACAATTGAAATAAACCCTTATTTCTATTTATTACCTCCAGTAGTACTTATAGATGTGATCCTACACTGCTCTAAGTCTCTTGGACACTGCTAATATGGAATTCTCCACACGAACCTCATCTGTGACTCCAAGGACTACTTTGAAGGTTTGATCTCTATGACAAAACATTGGCATTTGACTTTGTGGCTTCAGCTCTTGATTTGCACTATGGCAATATCAATACCATAGAAAATCATCTCTAAACAACACAAGCTTATATGCCACTACAACATTATGAAAATCGTGCTTAATGGACCTTTAAATATACTATGTAATTAGGGTTACAATTTCCCATATCATCAGTTGACTTAAAATAAAAACATGTTAGGGAAAAAATATTGATTTCATGAGTCTCAATCGATCAAGATTCAGTCAAGAGTTGATTAAGAGTCAGTCAAGAGTTGGTCTAGATCACATAATCTCCTTTGCTTTAAGCATCCTGGACATGATTTTATATTTGATACTTGACACTTACAACTCAAAACCTAACTCTATCCAACGTTCAATTCATTTTCTATGTGAGACTTAAAAATTATACCACTTTAAACCATGTTTAAATGAGCATTTTAGGAGTTAATTTCTCATTCACTCTTTAATGATTTTAGGTGAGTGACTCCATGTTGGGCCCCCTTTTAGGAGTTAATTTCTCATTCACTCTTTAATGTCTTTTCATGTGAAAAAAAAAACGCGTCCCAACTCGGACCCACCACAAGGGACATGTGAGCCCCCTTTTATTTTGGCTAAAAAATGTCAACTTAAGCACTTGCAAACAGCCATTTTTGCAACATCTTCCAAACCAAACAAAGTAAGGATGGACAAGGAAGACAAATAAGAGAGCAAAATAAGTCTTAGACTACCCAACTCGATCCATTTAGAAAGGCCAAAGCAGTGAGGCATGTCAGCAAAATCTACGATGACACATTATGTTAAACGCATGAAACCCGAGATATTTGTCCCTAATTCTAGCCTTGACACACTCCCTGAACCCAATCATAGGATATGGCGAAAATCATGGAATAATGTTTGATCAATGTGGGTTTTAATTAACGAATTTATAAATAACCCGTAAGGTTCAAATGCATAATCTGAGAAGAAGACTAATATTATATTTTTGGCATATTCATAATAATGTGAGAAGAAGACAACCAGTCAAACACCTTGGAGAAGCATAAAACCCAGAAAAGGAGAAAAGCACCAAAAGATGGATTGATGGAAAGGAAAAGTAAGAGAGAGAAATACTGAAATATAGCCTATAGGGAAAAGGATGAGAAAACTTACAAGTGATCCTGCTCTGCCGCGTGGAAACTTTACTTCACGTGGCCAAAGCTGGCCCCACATGGGCCCCTGCTGCTGGACCGTAGTCTTTCGTTTCATCTCCTCGCGACCTTTTGCCTCTCATGCACGTTGTTTTATTAGGATTTCATTTGGGACAGTATGGTTAGTTTGAAAAAAAATTTGGACTCAACACAAGTTTGTGACAAAATTTTTTCCCAATTTTGTTGTCACATGTTGTAAATAATTTAAAAAAAGATTTATGTGAAAGTAATAGGTAACTAATCACAATTTATTATATAAAATAATCATAAAAAATGTGTGATGAAAGTATGATTTTAGAATTGCTCACCTTTTTTTTTTCTTTTTTTTTTTTCTTGAATGATTAGCTATAGCCTATACTTACCCACAGTATAAAACAAAGAAAAAAAAAGAAAGAAAAAGTTACGATGACTTACAATAATTCCTTACTCTTGATATCGTTATCATGAGTTAGTTGTAGGAAAAGCAGAGGAAGGTCTTATATAGATTTGTCATCCAAACTGAATATATTGGGTAAACCAATGTTAACCATTTCAAAGTAATCGAAAGTAGATAGAATTTAAGTATAAAATGTGTGTTCTAAATTTATAGAATTTGACTTTTAAATCTCATAATTTACTCTAATAACCTTAATTTTTCTTATTGTTAAAACACTTTCAATTAGATTTTATTTTTGAATGGAAAAGTGAATTGTTAAAATTTCGGCTGCATAAGATTAGGCCCATTGTATTGCATTTCTATTATTTGTACAACATATATACTTTGCTATATAAAGAGGCAGTAGTCGATTGTACAATGTTTCACATTCAATACAATAAGATTTTAGTCTTTAATATGATATCAATGTCACTGCTTTGATTTTTTAGTATCTCAAGGTAAGTCTATTTCTTACTTCACCAAAAGACAAGAGAGCTGCCAAAAAGAAAGGAATACCCTATAGTAGATCGGCAATTAGTGGGATAGGCATTAGTGGGATTGCCTATCTAGTTACCTTGGAGAGTCAATGGTGATTGAGCGAAAAAGTGAAATGCATGAAATATGGTGCCTTTCAAATATCAAAGGATTTTGAGAACAATGGTTGAGGATTGTGGTGCAGTCATAAATTGACTAAAAATATGGACCACATAGAAAATGTTTAGGTGAATGGTAGTGAAATGGTAAACTTGTAAAGATTAGCATAAGGAAGAGGTTCTTCATCGAGTACAATAGTTGTTTGAATACTAACGATGTAAAATCTATTCCTTATGCTACTCTCTATAAACAGCTAATCTGGAAGTTTAGATGATCTATTTCATTGTCACTCGCTCAAACATCTCCTATATATGCAGTATCCACATTGTTAGTTAGTTTATGACCACCACAGTCCTCTTACTATGTCGTAGTTCTCAAAATCCCTCGGTATCTAAAATGCATTATGTTTCATGGACTTCACCTTGAAAAATATATTCCTTATTTAAAAAAAAAAAAAAAATATATATATATATATATATATAGTATATTAGATTATTATCAAAATGGTTTTGGTTTTTCAGATTGTGAAAATCCCAAGCTAAAACTAAATCCATCCCTTCAATTTATGAAATCAAACCAAACTAACCCAAACATGAGAAAGCCTAATTAAGCTTGTCCGTTTAAGTTGCATTGGTAAGACCAATCGGTTTTCAATTTGAATGCACATCCATAGGACCATAGCAGTACTCCTTGTAATGATTTTATTCTAGGTTTCCTTTGTCAGTCATTATTAAGCCTATTGGCTCCTGTAATTCGTGTATAATGGTTTTGCTAACCCTTGTTGCTTGTTTGGTAATATTGTTTGTCCTATACGTAGTACTGACAACAGAAGATTGATTAAATGAGCATGTGAACATGACATTCTTCAGTTAGAATGCCGCCGAAATTCGTTTTCCACAGTTTCTAGTTAATCATATGGAAAAGGCCGGCAATGCATCCAATCATACGTTACCACGTGGACCACTGATTCCGAGAAAGGACAAGAACGAAGTATGGGATAATTGGAGAATTTGTGAGAGAGAGAGAGAGATTGGGGGGAAGGAAAGTTGCTAAAATGGTAGCTTCAAAAGAAAGATAACAAGAATCATTGTTTGATTTGTGAAAAAACAAATGAAAAGTTAAAGGTGGCGGCAGCCTCCCATTACTTTTGTTTCTCTCTTTCTTTTTGTCTTTTTTCTCTTATCAAAACCCCAAGCAACTCCCACATTCCACCTCTCTCTCCCCTTTTTTATTTTCCTCATCAACTCTCTCCTCTCTGTCTCCTTCTCTCTCTTTTGGATCTTCTTCTGTCTAAGGTCTCTCTCTCTATCTATCTCTACGTATGCATGTTTGTTTCATTAACATGCATGGTTTTTATCTAATATGCTTACTAACTTCTTCAGGGTTTTGCTTTGTTTTTGTTGTGATACAGTTTTAATTGTTGTACAGTTGTTTGAATTCAAAGCGCTGGTCTTGTTTTTTTGAATACGAGGCTGGTCATTATTTTCTTTCATTTTTGTTAAAAAAAGGACAAGAAGAAGTTCCAATTAAGAAGGTGATCATATATAATATGGCTCCTGTTTCATTGCCTCCTGGTTTCCGCTTCCACCCTACTGATGAGGAACTCGTCGCTTACTATCTCAAAAGAAAGATCAATGGCCGTAAGATTGATTTGGAGATCATCCCTGAGGTTGATCTATACAAGTGTGAACCTTGGGACTTACCAGGTATATCCCTTTTTCCCAGTGTTCCTCTTTTTTGTTTTCTTATTCTATTTTTAATTTTTTGCATATTTTATTTCATTTTAAATGAAAAACCAAAACTTTTTTTGCATTATTATTATGAAGTTGTTCATTGAGCCATTTACTTGGTTTACATGCCATCTATTGCTTGATACCAATGATAAATGGGGAAAGAAAAGAATAAGCGGTTGGTAAAAGAAAAATCAAGGAATATTGTTTGCTTCTTGAAAAGTTGTCGAATTATGAAGCTAATTAATTACATATATGTGTGATAAAAAAAAAAAAAAAAACCTTTTTCTTAAATAGGGTTTGCATGATAATTCTTAGCTGCTTTCTCCTTCTCTCTTTTGGATCTTCTTCCTACCTTGCTGCATAAAGAATATGAAAAATTTTCCTTGGCTTTTGCACTACACAACATTACTAAATGACCTACCACTGAAATTATAATAAGATTTTGGAGAATAATATATAATCAGGGCCATTTTTCTCTAAGTGCGTATCTAGTTCATTAGAAATCTGACTAAGATAAGGCCGAAAGAGTTCATCATGAAACCTTTTTCAAAAGGTGACCACACCCATATTGAACCTAACCATTGCTTTAGACACAATTTAGCTTCTTTTTCCATTTTTCTATTTATGAAAATTACTTAGACTCATTGAACATGCTTTATATACTAGTCAAATATCTTAACTTTAACATAAAATATAGCTCATTCCACCTTGGTTTTTTGTTTTCACTGGAAAAAGGAATGGTACTTGGGACGCTAAGGCATGGTCCCTCCTTTTTAGATTTTTTTTTGTTTTGTACATGAAGAATTGTAGTGAGACAACTCGGGTGACCCAAGTCAAAAGACAATATGGGAAAAGTAAAAGCATTGCATTGTCTTCGAGATAATGAGTTTCAACCAATGTACCAATGCTTTTTGTAGCTTTAAAATTTACTAGTAATATTTTAAATACATATATTTTGACTAACATGAGCTAAATGACTAATTCCCAACTCCCAAGGGTACATAAACATATTAATTATTACAGATTTTAGGGGTCTGTTTGGATTGAACTTATTTTGCTGAAACTGAAAACTGAAAACTGAAAACACTGTAGCAAAATAATTTTTAAATATGTGAATGGTATCGTGAGACCTATTTTTAATGAAAAAGTTGCTAAAAAGTGGAATTTGTGGATCCGTGAACAGTGCATTTGTGCACTGTTCACTGAAGACCGGTCAACAATTGCGGCTGAAAAGGCAAAAAAAAAAAAAAAAAGAGAGAAAACGCGTTAAACGCAGACGCAGCACTTATAATTCGAATCCAAACAAGCTCTAGATCACGGAAGCCCTATGATTTTCTTATATCTAAAGTTCTCGCCAAGTTCATATCTAAGAAATGAACCCTAGTAATATGGTCAATGCTTTAATAATTATTCCTATTGGTGCATGCAGAATTTGTAAATGTTTTGAGTTTTAAGTTAACAGAAAGATATTTCTGTCGCATTTTCATTGTTCAACTCTTTGACAACATGAAAAAACCAAAGGCTTGTGTTTAATGGCTTTCATTATGGTTGCTCCTAAAAACGAAGTACTCTCTTTCGAGTCTACCTACACATTCACTGCAAGTGCTATGACATTGTAAATTTAACGAACCTAAACATTACAGGAAAATCATTATTGCCTAGCAAAGACCTGGAGTGGTATTTCTTTAGTCCACGGGATCGGAAGTACCCGAATGGATCAAGGACCAATCGTGCAACTAAAGCTGGATATTGGAAGGCCACCGGGAAGGATCGAAAAGTGAACTCTCAGACGCGTGCCGTGGGTATGAAGAAAACCCTAGTTTACTATCGAGGGAGAGCACCTCACGGTGCTCGAACAGATTGGGTTATGCATGAATATCGTCTAGACGAGAGAGAATGTGAAATTCCTTCAGGCTTGCAGGTACCGTTTTCTTATTTTCTCATTCATATGCCCTCAAAATCATTTGATTTCTGTATGATTCTCATACCACTTGATGACCAAATACATATTAATTTGTAAATTAATATTTGCAGGATGCATATGCGCTTTGTCGTGTGTTCAAAAAGAGTGCAACTGGTCCAAAAATAGGAGAGCATTATGCTATCCCTACTACCAGTTATCAACTAACTAGTGACCATTCATCTAGCATTGAACTGTATTCCGAAGGAAGATGTGAAGACTTGGAGAGCACGGATTATCGAATGCCATATGATAATTCATGCTCGCCCAACATGGTAGCTGGATCATCACATGATATCAGTGGAACTAGAGATGGGAAATGGATGCAGTTCTTATCAGAAGATGCATTTAATTTCACACCTCCAACATTTCCAAATTATGGAACCGTTTCATACCCTCCATCTAAGGTAAAATTTTCTAATATAAGAAATTTTAATCAACATATGTTGTGTTTAAAGCATTTTAACATATTTGGTTACGTACTGCTTTTTAAAGCCTTACATTTTCTAGGTTTAACTATTATTTAACCAACCTTCAGTGAATAAGCAAATGAATTTTCAGCAAAAAGTTACATCCAAATGCGCTCCTTTTATTTTTTATTTTTTTTTAATTATTATTATTATTTGAGAAGCCCAAATGCGCTCCTGATCATACTATTTTCTTATGCCTTTGCAGGTAGATATAACATTAGAGTGTGCAAGGTTGCAGCATCGGTTCTCACTTCCTTCATTGGAGGTGGAGGACTTCCCTCAAGTTGGATTCACTGACTTTAGAGTGTCACAATTAACACCCATATGCGAAAGTGCAAGTGAAACTGATATTTTGCAGGAAATTCTTTCAGTTGCTCAAGCTTCTCAGGAACTGACAAATCAAAATAACTTTCCGGGGACATGGGGTGGAAATTATGCCCCGGATGATGATTTTTCCTTTATGGTTGGCAGAGATACTTACAATCAAGTTAATGATGTGAGTGCTGAGAGGTATATAGATAAACCCTGGGAAGATCCAAATGCAAGATCAATACAGATTGGAGATCTAGATGAAGATTTTAAGACAGAAAGGATGACAGAGAACTTAAGATGGGTGGGAATGTCAGACAAAGAACTAGAGAAGGTACCTTTATTTTATTTGATAGATATGGTGGATTTATCTTGTTAGTTTTGTTTTCTTTTACAAAAAATTTCTAAAAGTAATTAATAAAAATTTTAGGAAAAATAAAAGAAAAATACTAAAGCTTCTATAACATTGTCACTACAAAATATTTACAAATTGATCTAATAATAAATGTAATTGATGTCATATAATAAATATATATATATATATATATATATATATTTATTTATTTGGGTAATTAGTGATTTATAATTTATAAGATTTATATAGTATAATTTATAGTATCACTCACAACATAACAGCACACGCAAGTATAACCATCAACTCAAAATGATGACTAGTCAAAATATGCCGACTATGGAAAGGCATACAAGTAAGGAACCATATATATATAATAGAAATGCCTTTGCACTAGGAACCAATATCATTGTGAACCCTAGTTGCATCGCATCAAAGTATATTTATTAGTTCTTTAGCACGACCAGATCCATGTAAGTGCTTAATATAGATCCTTACGTATATAGTTTTTTTCTTTCTTTTTTAATACTTAATGGACAGAGTTTTATTGAAGAACACAAGGTCGTTCCAATAGAAGATATTTCAAACTTTCCAAGAAGAGAAGAGCATGAGTTTCAAGGTATCTAAATGGCAGTTGCTTCTTTTCCTTCTTTTCTATATTCTGACCACTTCATTTTCCTTTATTACATTAACAAGGGTTTAATTGCAGGAGAAAGTGGGCATGACAAAAGCTGTAAGGAATTCAATGATTCAGAGATGAATAACTTCCAACTTGGATTTATCGATGAGCCAAATGAGAACTTTCTTGATGATGGAAACTTGGAAGATTATTCAAGCTCTCCGAGCTTCGAGGTCATCGAGGAAGTTAAAGTTAATCATGGAATGTTCATTTCAACTCGCCAGGTAGCCGAGACATTCTTTCACCAAATAGTGCCTTCACAGACAGTTAAGGTCCACCTAAACCCCGTGCTGGTGAGTAGCTTCTCAATAGAGAAAGAAGATGCACAAATTACAGCTGAGAATAGAGCTTCCTTCCTTAGAAAGTTCAAGGCATTCGCAAGAGGGAAGTTTGTGGCATTCACCAAAGTAGTGAATCCATGTGCAATCATGTGTGTGGTCACACTTCTTTTGGTGCACATATATCTTGGGGAGCATATGGAAGAAGAGAAATTGATGGATGGCTTTAGCACAACTGGCAGTGTGAAAGAAGAAGGTTGCTCTAACAATGGGAAAAGCAAGAAAATACCAGGCAGAATCAAGTGCAATGACAAGAGGGGACAGGTTTCAGTGGTGACTAACACAGAAGGGGGGAATAGCTTTAGTGCTTTTTTCAAGAGAATAGAGATTTTCCTCACCGTTTCTTTGGCTCTTTTTACCATGTGGGCTAACCACATTATACCTAGGGATTGATTGATTGATTTTTTTTTTTTTACTTCATTTCTAACCATAGTTGCTAATTTGGGAGGGCAAAAGTTAGCCTTCTCCATATTATAGGCAGCTACATCTCAATATACTTGTACTTCTTATCGACTCTAAATTATTTGATAATTAACTGTTCATTTCTATTAATAGAATTTTCACATATCTGTTTCAAGATAAGTTGGCTGCAGTATTGACATTATCTCATCTCTTGTATTTGACTTACGCACTTATGAATTCTTGTAATATTTATCATAATATCATTTGTACTATGTAAATAAAATACATCAAACACTCAATAGATTGAGTGAGTGAACAATTAACCCAAACCAACTTGTGTTTCAATTTTGGTATCAGAGCCATCTCAACCCTCATGGCTTCCAACTTCTCTCTTCATCTCCTTCATCTTCCTCCACACTTCACCCAACTGATACTTCTCCACAAACTACATATGTTCTTTCTTTGTCAAATGCTCACCATTTTTTATCCCTCAAACTTACCAACAAAAATTACCTTTATTGAATAACTCAAGTGATTCCATATCCCAAAGGCCAAGATCTTATGGGTTTTATTTATGGCTCCAACCTTTGTCCACCTTCCACGATATGTGTTCACAATGTCTCAAGACTCCAAATCATGCCTTCATCTCTTAGACTTGCCAACATCAACTTCTAATTATTTCTTATATCTTGGATGAGACTCTACCTCTTGTTGTTGGTCTCAATAACCCTCAAGACATTTGGGCTAGCTAATCTTGAATCCTCGCTGGCTTCTGCTTCCAACTTCCAAAATTTTCGTATTCAATGCAACTCTAAAGTCTCAAGCATGCATGGTGATCTCTCTATTGCACATTTTTTACATATGGTAAAATCTCTTGTTGATAGACTTATTACAGTGGGTCGTCCTCTCTCAACTCAAGACTTCAACATTTGTGTTTCGTGAAAAGATGGTGTGGGTGGAGAAGATCGGCCCATACACAAGGGCCCACGATGCTCAAGACTAAGGAAATAGTAATAAATGGGTTAAGCCCGGCCCAGTGAGTTGTATTACAACTCGGCTAGAATTGATAAGGGGAAAGCCCAAGAGCCCAATTAGGGGCTTCGGATTTCATTACATATCCACGGTTTGTGTCTTGTCTGACAAGTTCATCTCAAATTACCAATTTCATAGGCAATATGGTCGAGGAGCTCCTACTATACGATGAGAAATAATTCCAACGAACTAGAGAAGATAACGCCTGGATTTGGCAAATGTCACATTCGCATTAAATGGATGTTCGCCCTTGATTAATAAGGCTGCATTTATAACATAATGACCAAACTGAACAGTGCTATTGACACATACTCACCTCTCCTAAAAGGTGGAGGAGACCCTTGATGGAACAAGTATCCATCCCACTACTGAAATCCACTGCTGAGATAGGCGAAAATGGAGGAGATAGAGCTTGTTCTCCCCCCACCCCCAAAAAAAAAAAAGAACTTAAGGGAGTGCACAAATAGAGAGAGAAATATCTTGTTCACTTGTTTTTGATTAAATATAACATCGGCATTACTGTGTTCATACTCCTTTGGGTTTTTCGCTCTCAAATCCTTATTAAGCTTTAGTGCTTGATTTCCTTTTTAGTTCTCTCATTATAAATCCCAACCCATTTATAATAAATTAATTGTACCAATTGAAGCCTCGAGTTCTCACTCGGTTTCGTACTCCCAGAGATGACAAAAAGCTTTTTCATTGTTAGAGTTAATTTGATCAAAGAATAAAATTGCATTTTATACCTTTTAAACTTTTTAATAAATAGATTTACTGATTTTTAATTTCAAGTACTACAACCGAATTTGTTGTGAACCAAGATAATTGAAAGATAGATTAGTCAATTCGAGGTGACTAGCCTCCTAAATTTGAGAGAGGAAGTAGACATTTTTGGGTTAATTTTCTACTTAATTCTCATTAATACATTCAACATACATAAATAGCCAAGGATGAGACAACCTCATCAACAAATCCTTAAACATAGGAACTAATTATATCCTAAAACATAGGGATCAATTTAGATAGAAGTAAATAACAATACTAATCTACTACAACCTTATTTAGATAAGATCTATCGCCAAGCCTTAATTTAAATACTTCTAATGCAAATAACAATTTATCCAACACATTATCTCGGGTCATAACATTCTCTTCCCCTTCAAATGAATCTTGTCCTCAAGATTCCAAGATATAAAAATTGATGCTTGCTCATATTGTTTAGAGAATACTCGACCTCAAACTTTAAATAGTTGAAGGATAAGAATTCGGACCATAGATATTTGCACTAATTCTTTAAGCATTTTTGTGAACAAAAAAACCTTGATTTTCACATCCTTGAACTCACAGGAAATGACAAATTTAATTTATGAAATTAGATTAGGCTTATTCGAAATCACGAGAAGATCCCTTTGATTTATCTTTTCCACTTCATTAATCCTTTGATCTTCAAATGCGATTTGTATAGCAGGTGCATCCTCCAACTTATTACTCTCTAGAATTATTGGTGATGCTTGGAGTACATCACTTTGATTTTCTGAAATTTCATGGGATCCTTGAACTTTTGATTGTTCTTTGATTTCCAAAATTACATTGGATTGTTCATCTAAGACCTCTATCATTTGATCCCACAAATCTTGCATCATTGCTTCCATCCTTGCTATGCTTTTGGACATATCCTTGACAATCTCTAACATTCGGTTGCATGCTCTGACATTATTCATTGTTCTTCGAGATTGAAGCTTTGATATAGGCTAGACATGATTTACTTTGTTTGATGCAAAAACTAAATTTCAAAATTTTTCTTTTTTCTTTTTTTGGGTGTGGGTTGTGGGAACTAGTGTGTGGGGTTTTTTTTGGCTGGGTCAGGAACTATCTGGGGTTTTAAGGCAGGGGCAAATAAAAAGCAAGTTGGACGTTGTACGGTTACTGGTTGGCAACTTGGACTCTTGATGGAACAAGTTGTTTGGGGCTTGCAGATCCAGTGTTGTTTTGCCCCTTTTTTTTTGGTGGGTTGTACTTGTAGATTGTGGCTGGTTGAGTAAGATGGTGGTGGTATGGTAAGTTGTGATTTGAAAGATGGGTTTTCTGCTGGGTAGAAAAAAATACCATCGTTGATTTATTTTTTTGGTGTTACAGTGGTTGTGAGAGGATTGAAGTGCTTTAATACCAAATGTTGTGAACCAAGATAATTGAAAGATAGATTAATCAATTCTAGGTGACTAGCCTTCTGAACTTGAGAGAGGAAGTAGGAATTTTTTAGTTAATTTTCTGCTTAATTCTCATTAATGCATTCAACGTATCCTAAAACATAGAAACTAATTCTTTCCTAAAACATATGGATCAATTTAAATACAAGCAAATAACAATACTAATCTACTACTACATTATTCAGATTATGATCTATCACCAAGCCTAAATTTAAATACTTCTAATACAAATAACAATTTATCCAGCACATTATCTCGGGTCATAACAGAATTTGAATGAGTTTTTTATTTTATTTTTTTAATTTTCTTTTTAAGTAAGAGTTAAAATTTGCCAATAGAAGACTTTAAAAATCTAGCTTGAGTGGCATGAAAGTATTAAGGGGATGTTAGACAACCCGACAGTCCTCAGTCTCTTCTGTCTATCACAACTTATGGCCAAAAGGAAAGGGAACTTTTGAAAAGATTTTAAGGAGTATTTAATGGCATTCTTTCTTACATCCCCAGTTCCCATGCTAAAAACACTTAAGCTCTATGATATCAAGATAATGATAATGATATACAAGGTCATCACGGGTGCTAAGATGCATGGGAAGATGGGGTCTAATTTGATATTATTCAACTCAACCCATTTTTTTATGTTGCTTCTTCTAGTGAACACACTGCTGGATGAGCACTGCAAAAGTGCGACTGGACCTGCCTACCCACCCAATCATATCTATGGTCTCTTTTTTTTTTTAATCTTCATATCTATGGTCTTAACTCTTAAGATTCAGAAAGAGAAAGTATAAAATATTGATTTCTCTAGTCACTCCAATAGGAAAATATAAGTGCTTTTTCTGTGAAGGATTGATATATTAAATCTTTACTTTATCAACCAAAAAAAAAAAAGATATATTAGATCTTTATGTTCATTAAAAATAAACAAAGAAAAAATATCTTTGTGCATATAAGGTTCGTTTATACCCATCCGATCCATCCACTTGAGGGGGATTAACTAGAGCCTAGAGGTCCGCGAATAAATTCGATCTAAAGTTCTATATAGCAGGCCCTCATAATAAAGCACTTGTTCACAACTTTTCTCCTTAGAGCATTCACAGCAAATGTTGTAAAAAAAATGTCATTTTGACACACTAAAATCCTATTTTATTATTTTACCACATCATTTTACAACATCTCATTTATCAGATGTTTTATTCTTCAATTTTATACATTAAAATAATATTTACAACACATTAAAATAATATATTAAATTCCTCCCCTCATTATCATCATCATCATCAACCACCACTGCAACAACAACAACAACAACCAGAAAAATTGTTGCGGCCACAATCACCAGGAAAAAAAAAAAAAAAAAAACCACAACCACCAAAATCAACCCACAACCGCCGCCGAATCCACCACCAAAACAGAAAAACAAAGACAAAAACAGATCAGAAATCATCATCATCATCATCAACCACCACTGCAACAACAACAACAACAACCAGAAAAATTGTTGCGGCCACAATCACCAGGAAAAAAAAAAAAACCACAACCACCAAAATCAACCCACAACCACCGCCGAATCCACCACCAAAACAGAAAAACAAAGACAAAAACAGATCAGAACAGAGATCGGCACCATCACCAATTCGCCATCACCGATTCGCCCATCACCGATTCGCCCACCAGCCGATCCACCCACTACCACTGATCCGCCCATCACCATCTCAACCCACCCACCGCCATAACCCACAATCCAAACCCACCCACCACCGATCTGCCCATCTCAACCCACCCACCGCCATAACCCACAACCCGAACCCACCCACCCTCAACCCACCCACTACCATAACCCATAACCCGAACACACCCACCACCAATCTGCCCATCCGAACCCACCCATCAAACCACAGCCAAAAAAAGTGAACGGAAAAAAAAAAAAAAAGGAAAAAAAAAAAGAACCCGAAGCAAAATAGAGAAGACAGATGAACGGCGGTGTCGAGTGGTGGTCTTTGGTGAGATCGGCGGCGTTGAGTGGCGACCATTGGTGATCGGCGTGCTGTGGAAGACGAATAGAGAAGACAGAGATGAGAGAGAATACAGAGACGAGAAGACGGAGAGAGTGAGATATCTGTGATGAGGAGAGAGAAAATGAGAATAAAATAATAATATATATTATGCAACATTTGTCCGTATCGTGCCAAAATTGTGATGGTACTGTAGCATGTTGCAAAAGTTTAGCACATTTAACACATCTGATAAAGGGGCGTTTTTGGTGTTTGGTGTGGCAAATGTGCCAAATATTTGGCATTTGGCACATTTGCCACACCTGCTGTGGATACTCTTAGATTTTATCATTACTGAAGAAATTGATTGTGAGTAGTAATGGACACAATTGACATTCATAAATCCATTACTTTTTCTTCATTCATAATCAATCACTTTAATAATTATGATATTTGTTATTAAAATAGTTGTGTTTGTTGCATTATTGCAAAAAATCTCAAAATCATTTGATCATGGTAAGAACACAAATTCTCAACAACAACAAAAAGAGACTAAGTTGCAATTTACACCATTAAAATTTGAGGTAATTTTAATTTTATCCTATAAAATTTGAAAATTTGGATCCACATTCCTATTATTATATAGTATTTCAATTTAAACCTTTCTAACCTTATTTGTTGATAAAGTGTTTATTAAATGCCAAATAAGCCTACAACCTTTACCATTGGCCCAATTAAAACACAGTCACACAATTTACAATATATATATATATATATATATATATATATATATATTAAATAAAATAATTACTAAAATTCACAACAACAAAAAATAACTTTTACCTCTCTCTCTCTCTCTCTCTCTCTCTCTCTCTCTCTCTCTCTGTGCTAAGGCCAAATAGTGATTGAGATGATTACTTCCCACTCTTTGCTCTTTAAATCTTTTACTTTCATCGTTTATGAACTCACTCAGCACACAAAAATTCTAAGTCCATTCGTTCTCAATATTCATTCTCTCGTTGCTCTCTCTCTCTCTCTCTCTCTCTCTTTTAAGTTGTCAAAGATGATGTCAACGACGAAGACATTACCGGATGACAAAAATGATGTCATTCATTGCTTATATAGGTATGGTCCATTTCGATTACGACAACTCCGATGAATTTTCCAATTGAATGAGTCGACCTACAAAGACAACGAGTAGAAAGAGCCCAAAGTGGACAACAAGGACATCATTGTTTTGAAGAAGAGAGATTCAAGAGGTAAATGCCACTAAAGAGTGAAAAGAGAAAAAGTGAAAATGAAAATGAAAATAAAATCAGAAATTTTATATATAAAAAAAAAAAATCTCTCAAACACGCTCACACATATATATTCTATAGACAAAACAACGTAATTTTAAAGTATTTAAAAAAATTATATCGTTTTGAACTAATGTGACACTTAAGAGTCAGCTTATCAACAGACATAGATAGAATTGCTTAAATCTAAACGTTATGTAATTTAGTGGAGTGAATTCAAATTTTATTGGATAAAATTAAAATTAGCCCAAATTTTAAGTGTGTAAATTATAATGTGAAAAAAAAAATCATATTTTTACTAAAGCATAGGATAATTTTGGACATTTTGAGTTGGTAGTGGTGCGCACCACATGGGTTTGATGATGGAGAAGACAGAAAGGGTAGGAAATAGGGAACAAATGGCAAAGGTTGAAAAGAAAATGACAACTTATGGGTTCACGGGTAACATACTATTCACAGACCAATTAACGAAGTACATATGCCCCAGTCCACAAGATGCCAAAAAATGATTCCCGCCCCAATATTCATGTAATTAATTTGACACCACCACCACCATTCCCATTTCTTAAAGCTGCAAATCTCTCTCTCTTTTTAGATAGCTGTGGGGGTGTTCATAGTTACATATGATATATATTCATGCGCGTGCTCAAAGAGCTAGCAGAAATGTTATAGAGCAGTAAAAGCCAAAAAGGGTCTTGTTTTTCTTGTTCATTTAGCATGGCTTCTTATTGCTCTTGTTGTGTGATGCAACTCTTCTTCTTCTTCCTTGGCGTAGTGGTCTTCTTAAATGTTGGGTGTTTTGATGGTGTTCATGCAGCAACAACGGTGAAAGTGGGTAACATTTCAAAGGTGGAAGATGCCGTCAATTTCCATATATACTATGGCCAGACCTTCAAAGTCATCAAGAATGCCATTGACGGCAAGAGCTACCTTCTCATCCAGGTACTCTTTTCTTTCTTCTTTACGCGCTACTATTAGTCTATTACTGTACTGATACTAATCTGGGAGAAACTCGGGCTGTCATGCATCCAAAATGATGATATGTGCTTGAAAGTGGATACGTGTCTCCTGGTAGGTCTCCCAATAGGTCTAATATAGATCCAAACTTTACCCTCAAGTCTATGAGAGAGCTTATCAAAAAAAAAAAAAAAAAAAAAAAAGTCTATGAGAGAGGTTTGTAACTTAGATATAGTATGTAGGGTTAATTATTATTTTCGTCCTTAACATTTGTCTTATATGTCAAAATTGTCCCTAATATAATATTTGTCTTATAGAGTCTCTAACATTTTGATATTTTTGTCAAAATAATCCAAATCATTAAATGATGGAAGAAAAAAGTGAGGTGACTTACTGTAAATTAAAATATTATTTTTTTTAATTTTATGCCAACTATGTTGCCATGTGGCCTGCTAGGTGACCTTTTAAATAAATAAATAATCAACTAAAATCCCTAAACAATAAACCCAACAGATTTAGGATTGAAATCCCTGTACCAACCGAAAACCCAAAAACTTCACATGAAATCCATCTTTAAAAAACCGAGCTCTGATAGAGATTTATCGCACAAAATTAAAAGAGACAATAACCATATTTATATATGGTCATGGTGTTAGGCTAACAGTAATTGGCTATCCTATTAGTCTCATAAGTCATAAAACTGTTATCTTTATTCTTTACTTAAATTAGCAAACGTTATTAGTTCCAGTTAGCTCAATTGGTAAAAAATTTATGTTAAATAAGAGATCTGAGGTTCAATCCCCGCTTAAAACAACCACATCAGCTCTTGTAAAGTCTTGCAAAATACAAAAAGTAGTTTATTTTACATATTTTGACCAAAAACACCCACATCAATGGGTGTAAAATTGTGCATAAATGTACAAGTATTACAGTAACCGTGCTACAGTAACCGTGCATATATGTACGGTTACTGTAGCTCTTCTATACATTATTTTAGTATTATTTCTCTCCCTTCACATTCTCTCTTCCACTTACTCTCTCTTTCTCTTCAACTCATAAAAGTATTATTTATATAAAATATAGTGTATAATAGATGAACTGATGTAAATATTTTGTAAAAATGATGGTGTAAAATAGAAAAAGTAGGTTTTTTATGTAAAATAGACGAAATCTTTTAGAAGAGTTAATGCGGTTGCTCTTACATCAAAAACAGATTGATGTCTTGATCTGATAATAAAAAGTCATCATCAAGAGCGAACGTCATAGATTGAAACTCTCTTTAAAAAAAAAAAGTTAATCTCAAAAAAAAAAAAAAAAAAAAAAATTAGCAAACGATACTTTGGGCCAAAATGCAGGCTATCTACTAAGCCAACTCAATGTTTGAATAATGTATCCGGTTACCAACCATTCCCACCATGGTAATTTGGTATCCTTCATTATTTTTCTTCTACTGCTTAGGATGGTAGTATCTTTTAACCAAAAACATTTGAATAATACATATGATTACTTATTTTGTCACACTTTTCAAATAAATTATAGGATAACTCGAGGATGGCAGCAAGGACAAAATATTGCACCTCAAGGATCAAATCGTTCGTCATCCCAATGTCAAACTATTCCATTGATACCGAATTATTTCCAGGTACTTAGCTATTCACACCACACATTTTAATGTTTCCATTAATTTCGGTGTTATACTTGAGTTTTTGAATAGATAATAGCTTATACACCCATATATATTACTCTCTCTCTCTCTCTAGATAATAGCTCACCCACCCCATATATCATTCTGTCTCTCATATATGTCTGATTAATAAGTATTGATATATAAAAAGTTAAATTCAATAACATAAAGAACAATTATTCTACGATCACAATTTTTGTGCTGCAACCTTTGTGACAATTCTATATAGCCAATTGTGAGTAGCTGTTTACTACTTTTACATGAACTCACAAGTTTTTTTCATCACTCACAATCGACTACATAAAAGTTGCGATAAAAATTGTGTTCTAAGACCTTCTCTTAAAAAAATTTACCTAATTTAAATTAGAATTTTATTAAAGAAAATCAAAAGTTAATTTAATCATAATTTTTTTAATGTTGATTTGTTTTATTCAAAAAAGACAAAGAGCTCTAATTATTTTCATCTAATTATTTAGAAATTATTTTCAACTTTAAAAAAAATTAATTAATTAGTATATTAGACTAATAACATAAAGAAAAATATGAACTTTTAAAAACCTATGTGATAACATTAAAAGAAATTAACAAAAATTCAAAAGCTTCTATTCTATACAACAAGAAAGCTTTAATGTTATAGAGTACTAAGAGTGCTTTTCTTTTATTTTCTTTTTATTTTTTCTTGATAAAGAAAACTTTCATTAAACCAATTACAAAGCAACATTCACCTTCCAAGGGCCAAAATTGGGTTTTACCCCTTTTAGCCAAAATTTCCAGCAAAATGCCTTATGTTTGAAATTATTTAGGGATATGTCCCTGTTTTGAAACTCAATTTTTAAAAAATCAAGTTTTAATGAAAAACATGATTTCAATTTTTTTTTTTTTTTTTTTTTAAGTTTGATTGCTTGTAACTCGATTTTTGGCAAATTGAGTTTTTCGTTGAAACTCGATTTTTAGAAAATTGAGTTTAAAACAGGGACATACCTCTAAATAGTTTCAAACAAGAGGTATTTTGCTGGAAAGTTTGGTTGAAAGGGTATATCCTCATTTTGGCCCCTTCCAAGCATCCCCAATTGATGACAGGAGGGCAGAGTTATTTATTTCATAGTAAGACTTTAATTATGGGATTTGGGAAGCTCTGCACAATTAGCCGTGACAGGGGCTACTGTGTTCAGCTCTCTCTTAGCCCAACTAAAGAGGACTTTTGTTATTGTTCATTTAACATTGCATTGTCACTCATCACCATTCACCATAATAATCATCATCATCTTCATTTCTAGTGTATTATTCCCAATCTAAATGAACAGAAATTTTAACTCTTTCCTTTACCTTGGTCTTTATTTTATCTGACCCTTTTCTTTGTGTCTTCTCCTTTTGCTTTTGGTGAAACTTCAGTTTCCTTTTTCGAGGTGAGGATCACAGACTTACAGTAAGTTGTAATTCTGGTTTTATATATAGAAGCGTCCAAAGAAAAATGTTCAATGAAATTGTTTTAAGTCATTTGAAGTTTGCCTCTTGATGTCTTTTTGAACAGCTTGTTGGCTTACTAGGGAGCTTGAAGGGCATTACATCAGATTCTGTGGCTTCTCAATGTGTATTAAAATTGTATGAAGGTGGAGAAATTGAGATAATTAACAAGAGTGAGCCCCAACAGCTTGCGAAATTTGCAGTACACTTTATTACCAACACTGATCAACAAGAAGCTTGCAATTTTGCATCTTTTGCTCCATTTGGAGAAGAGACACCTCTGCAGGTATGCATGTAATTTCATAAATAAAAAATCATCCACATGATATATATACACACACACATGCCTCGAATGAGTATGAAAGAATCGTAGTATTATATATATGACCCTGATGTTTTTAAATGGAAGAGGGCAGAGTGGATCAAGTTTTTGGGAGTTTTTGCAAATCTTGAAACTACAGCCAATCAAGTCTACGATGCAGTAAGTATAACAGTATATGATATATTACATATTTATATATGATTGTGACAATATTACAAGAAAGTGCTGCACCATTGCAGGTCTTTTTGTTTTTCTTTTGGAATCAATATTATATTTACGCCAATGCAAAGATCTTTTTGTTGTGGTTTTAACAAATCATTTTTGCTTTGCAGGTTAAAGAAAATTATTTGTGCTTGACTAAAGTCGCGGCGAGCAAGAAATCATTCAAACCAACAGTAGCCTGGTTGGGATATTATGATGTCTGTACCTTATTTAATAGTGTTTCTAAATTTACAAGAAAAATATAGTGTTTTTATATAGGCATAACCCATACATGAATCAAAGTAATCCTGGGTAAAATCTCGGGGGTGGCTATCAAATGGGTTAGTGAAATATAGGATTCAATTAAAAAAATCATTGTGATATATCTTTTCTCAACAACTTTAACATATAGTTTAAGACTAAAGAGTTTTGTAATTCAGTGATATTATAAACCACCTTAGGCAACTTCTTCTTTCATTATTACCTAGTAATTCCATGTACTATTTCCTCCATTGACACTGTTAGATTGCCTCGTAATCTTTAATTCTTGTTGCCAACTATATCCATTTCGTTTTTATAGTTATAATCTTTATATGACTACATAAATTGTGTCTTCATAGTAGTAACGAAAATTACTTGCTATTGTTCCTTTAACATTAATCACAGAAAAAAAAAATGAAGGAAATCAAATGGAAGAATAATATGCGACTTACTATTGCTTTTCAAAGCAAAATTATGCAACTTACTATTTAGGTTTGCTATTCCTTTGCAGGGTGTCTGGTCATTTACAAAGGAAACGTACAAGATGAAGGTACCAAATAAATTTTGCAATTTTTCATTATGTCAAACCATAAAAATCGTAACGGCATAACACAGGAATGGATCTATTGTTAATGAATCATTGTGATTAAAATTTTATGCCATCGCTTTTGTCTGATTCAAAGTAGTTTTAAACTTTTTATTGCAACAATTTTTGTGAGACAAAAAATAAGAAAAACTAAATCACTGTAAGGAGTTTAATAAACTTTAACTTCTGAACAAAATTAACATGCTATCCATTGTCAATTTATAGTTCATAGTTCCACTTCTTAATAATAATATTACTGATAAACCTACATGGAAATCCAACAAAAGTTGTAGGTCTATTTTATATTTTGTATTTTGATTTTATTTAGCATTTACTTTATTCTCATCTTGATTTTGCACCGAAAAAGTATGGAAAATAAGAGGATTCAAATCTTCAACCTAACTAAGCCAATCCTGTTAACTCTTTGAATGGATTTGTATGTACTTATACTTTTGATGCAGTACACAGAAGATGCAGGTGGAGGGAATGTGGACAACTCTATCAATAAGATGAGCTATAACATCTCTAATCCTGATGATTTGGATGAATTGCATGCCATCCTATGTGTAAGTTGAATCATAAAATTACGAATGAAGTGAAAAGCTTACCAGATTACATATTTTACCAAAATTCTACATTTGTATGAATCCAATTGTTCTTCAAGTTTTAACTTACTGGAATGTTATATCCAACTGTAGAAACTATAAAATTTAGCTATGGAAACAATTTTATCCTTTAATTAAACTATTGTTTGTTTTTATTATTCCTTTCTTCTTTACATAAATTGTTTGGCAAAAACAATTGTTTGAAACGTAAGTTACCTAAATTTTTTTTTAATTTATCTATAGTTTGATGTTTTAGTACTAAAGCAAATTGTGCCTGTAATAGTTCAAATAAATCAAAAACAAGCATTCTTGGAAACAATCCTTATCAGTGAATAATTCTTCCTTAAATTTTTGGGGAGTCCTCTGTTCTCTTTATGCCTTTTTTTCTTTGGATGTGAAAGAGAAAGAGATTGGTCCATATATTTTTCTTACATAAAGAATATGAAAGCTTGTTACCCTTGATCTAAAATTAATGTTAAATTCTCTTCTTCAAATAAAAATGAATTTTGAATATGAAATGATTATGAATCTTTGAGAGCCAAATGTGTTAAATTAATTTTTAGATCTTAGATAATTTTTTTTTTCATTGATAGGGATCACATTTTTACTTGAATTCAATTCTCCTTGTAGACTGTGGATGTCATTATTGACGAAACATATACTGCTGATCCATCTGGCTACACTTTAGCAGCTTTTCTCCAGAATGTAAATATTGAAGATCACTCCTGTTTTGCTTTTCTTACAAACCAAAGCTTATGGAGATATGATAAAAGAGTTTACAACTCAACTACTCTTGGTAAGTACTTTCAAAATGAAATTCTTCTTCCACTTAATTTTCTAGATTTCAGTTTCATAGATGTTTTTTCATAGTAATGCTAAGATTTTTTTTGGTTTCTTAGTAATTAACTGCTAAAAGCAGAAGTTGTCAAAGGCAGTTATAAAGGAAACATGAAATCGTTTATCTTTTTTTTTGCATATGATAGATTTTCAACCTGTAGTGTCCGCTTACCAATTGAGCGAACTTGGAACCCACATGAAATGGTGTATCTAATTCATCAACATATAATTCCTTCAATTCTACCATGTTTGTGCATGTTATTATGTTCTGTGATAAATTTTACTTATAGTTGATGACTATATATGTGTAGTTTGTTTAATCCTTTTTCTTTTCATGAATTTTCTTGTGAAGATTGGTTCGATGGAGCTGTCTCTCAACCCCAATTGGTTTTAGCAGATCTTGTTGAAGCTTTATTTCCTACAGGAAATTACACTACAACACATTTTAGAAACCTTGCAAAGGTAAAAGTATTAGTTATTTTGAAAAGGAAATTTTCTTTTTTGAAGAATCTCTATGGTTTATGCTTCAAATTTATACATCTTGACATGCAGGAAGAAGGAGTAATAAGCATCAGTCCTAACATGTGTGACAGGGATACGTCTGTAGCATTGCAGCCCACCATAGTAGCTTGCGGATAATGCTTCATATGGTTTCAATTATTTTATTTTTTAGAATGAACTTCAAATTATTTGTCCTCATGGTTGTTTGGTATTCCTTAAATTTGATGGTATAGGCTACACAAGGATATAATTCTATTAATTATTTTTCAAAAAATTTGTAGCACTCATAATTGCATTGATTCAATTTTTCAGACCTATAAAATATTACATTGTTACATATCAGTTGAAACTAATTACAATTTGTACGTGCCCAAATTTCCACACTAGACTGGGCTAGTGGTGGGCTCACAATTTATTTGTATAGTGGGTTATGAGTTTCCTAGTACGGGTAGCTCCCAATCAAGCTTCTAAATTACACTTCTTTACTCTTGTGATACTCTCCCTCTTTCCTTTTAAGTTTCCCTCTCTTGATAGTATTCTCTCTCTCTTCCCCTCCCTCTCTTTCCTCAAAAATGACCAACCCCCTCCCTCTACTCCTTTCCCCTATTTATAGCATGAAGTTGGTGCGGTGCTCATGATTACCTTCTGGTCTCACTCGTGTGGGTGGGGCCCAATTTGATTATTCCAGACAAGGAATATGCTTCCATGGTAACAGTGGTAATGGCGTTGGAACTGGTTCCAGCCTCCAAAAAGTTGTTCGATAGCGATATTCTCCAAGGCAATACCGAGCTGCCGAGGTCGCGGGCTGCCCCTGGTAAGTACAGCCCCCGACCAATCCATACATGATCAGCATGAGCCTGTCTAACTTGAGATCAATGGAACGGGCATACCATTGGGTTTGTGCCTACGAAAGTCTTAGGGGTGCGTCTGGGCCTAGGCCCAATGCCCAATGGGCCTGAGGCCATATGCCGTACACAATTTATATTTTTTTTTTTCGGACAAAGAAATTTAACAATAAATAAACTCTAATTAAATTACTTTAGGTCTCCTAAAATAAATGTTTATTTAATTACATTTGATTCTTAGGACTTCTTCCTCTGCTGCAACATTAGCTTTTGAAAGCCCTGGCTTTCATCAAACATTTCAATTTTTAGAGCCATAAAAAATGCTAAAATTTGTTGTGTGTTTATTTAGAAAAGATCAATTATATTTTTTAATAAAACAATGCAAAACTAAACCAATTCTTATTACATTATATTCGACCTTCACTAAATAAATTTTAATTAATTAAATTTATTTTTCTACTAGAACTCTAATTAGCTTTTTATTTATTAATGTGTTTAATTACTTTTTTTATGAACTTTCATGTATATTGTAGATATTCTCAACTAGCATTTATATTTGCAAAAAACTAGCCTATAAATTTTTTGAGCTTCTGCTATGTGATCTACTCATTAAAACGAAAATTGGAATATATTTATAAAAGTAATATTTCCTTCTTTCCTTTTTTTTTTTTTTTTTTCAACCAAAATTTCTCTCCAAACTAATTTGGAGAGAAACTCTACAAACTCCACATATATTTTTATATGAGTGTAAATTTTGAAAATCTAATCGTTGGATTGCATGTTCTTATTATATTTTTCATGCTTGCAAAATTTTAAGAAAATCAAAGATCAATTGCTATGTTATCAAACAAATGTTAAAATTTCAAGTTTTTGTAATTTAAAATTGTGTATAAAAAATAAATTTATTGATCAAATAGTAAATAACATCCGATTTGAACAAAATTTGATACCCATGTTAAGAACATAAGGAACATAAAATACAATAGTTAGATTTTCAAATTTTACAAACAAAAAATAAAAAAATTTACAAAAAATTAAAATAAATAAATAAATAAATAAAAAAGATATATGAGAAGTTTGAAGAGTTTGTCTTTTTTCCCTATGTGGTTTGCTCTTTAAAAAGAAAACTAAAATGCAAACTTATAAAAGTAGGTAGGGGTATGCAGAAAACTCACCAACCTGCCAAACCCTACCCGATCTGACCCAAACCGCCGGGTTAGGTCGGTTTTTAGGGCTTGGTAGGTTGGGTTGGGTTACAGAATTTTTTTTATAGCGGGTCGGGTTGGGTTTGGGTCATAAAATTACAAACCCGCCAAACCTAACCCGACCCACCCATATTTTAATATATATTTAAAATATATTATATATTTATTAAAAAAAAAAAAAAAAGCTGTCCAGCACTTCCTTGGTTTCCTCCTATCATATATAAAATCCTATTAGTTCATAATCACACAAAAATGTGCCGCCTCCCTCTCCCCTTCCCCTCTCAGTTTCTCACACTTCACTTCCTTTTGAACTCTAACACTCTCTCCCTTTGCTGAGCTACTACCATCCATCAGCTATCATCACCGCCTTGGCGGTGGTTCTATCTTTTCGGTGGTACCTCTCTCTTCCAGTATTAGGTAAAGTTTCTCAATGTTTTCTCTCTCTCACTCACTCTATATGTTTATCTTTCTTGCTGTGGTGGATCAATGTTTAGCTTTTGCTTTGTTCATTTCTTAGTTTTCTTTTGGTTGATTTGTAAATTTTTTTGCTTTGTCTCAACCTACAGGTGTATTTCTTACTCTACAATATTTTCTCTTGCCGACTTGTTGTGTCCCTTTCTCTCTATCTTGCTTTGCAAGTTTGTCTCTGTCTGGCCCTCTCCCTATTGTTTTTACTATTGTTGTTTAGTCATTAGTTTTGTTTGCCTTTAAGGAGTTACATTGATACTAATCTTTGGGGTTTTTTTTTAATATTTATATTTATAGATGGCATCTGAAATTCAATGCAGCATAAATGAGGTTCCTGTGGCACCCACTCCGATAAATGAGGCTCCTCAAATGGCGACAACAGATACTTGTGCTGCTACCTTAAATCTCCCTCCCATAGAAGGTATAAAAAAACCTAACCAAACATCATATGTATGGGGTCACTTCATCTTATTAGAAGGTGAGAAAGCCGAATGTAAGTATTGTGGCAAAACCTATGCTACTGGATCATAAACTTATGGCACTACTAACTTAAGAACTCATTTGGAAGTTCGGTGTAAAAAATATCCTTATGGTAGGAATAAGGAGGAGGATAAGACTCAAATGACTTTAGCCTTCAGACCTAAAAATAGTGATGATGCGGAGGGTGCTAATAGTAATAGTCTTATTGCTGTAAGCTACAATGAGAGCATGTGTAGGGAAGCACTCGCTAGGATGATTATTGTGGATGAATTGCCATTTAAATTTGTTGAGCATGAAGGGTTTAGGAACTATAGTGGTGTGTTGCAGCCTAGGTTCACTGTCCCAACTCGCACTACTGTTGCGAGAGATTACATAAGACTTTATTCAATAGAGAGAGATAGGTTGAAAATATTTTTGGAAAAATCTACTCAAAGGATTTTCCTCACCACTGACACTTGGACTTCAATCCAAAATATTAATTACATGTGCCTTACTGCTCATTTCATTGATGATGATTGGCAATATCACAAAAGGATTTTAAATTTTCGTCAAGTCCCTAATCATAAAGGTGAAACCATTGGAAAGGTGGTGGAGTCATTGTTGCTTAGTTGGGGCATTGATAAAATTTTCACCCTCACAGTTGACAATACAGCCTCTAATAGTGGGACCGTAACCTACTTGAATAGAATAACTAAAGAGTGGGGTGCTTCTATCTTGGGTGGTGAGTTTATGCACATGAGATGTTGTGCACACATTGTGAACCTTATTGTGATGGAAGGTTTGAAAAATCTTCATGAGTTAATTGTCAAAGTCCGTAATGAGGTAAGGTATGTGACGTCCTCTCCAACTAGGTATGATAAGTTTAAAGCATGTGTGGAAAAAGTAAAGATTGCTAGCAAGGGTTGTGTATGTCTTGATGTTCCAACTAGATGGAACTCGACCTACATGATGCTAGAGAATGCAAAAAAAATTTCAAAGGGCATTTGAAAGATTACATGTTAATGATGCACAATATATTCATTACTTCTTGGATGATGGAAGTGAGAAAAAAATTTTAGGGCCACCTGATTTTGAGATTTGGGATAATGTGAAGGTGTTTGTGAAATTTTGAAGTTGTTTTATGAAGTTACATTACAATTTTCTGGTTCTCTATATGTGACATCTAATGTATTTTTTCATGAACTTTGTGTGATGAAGACTAAAATGACAAACTTGTGTGAAAGTGAAGATCCTCTTTTGAGTATGATGGCAAGGGAAATGCATGAGAAATTTGATAAGTATTGGAGGGACATTGAAAAGCTTAATTTGATGATGTTTGTTACTATTGTACTAGACCCGAGGTACAAGTTGAGGTTTATAAATTTTTGGTTTACCAAATGGAATCTAGGAGCAGTGGCAGAGAACATGACAAAAAAGGTGAAAAGGGCTCTTGTTCATATGTATGAGCACTATTGTGACTGTGATGGGTATTCAAATGGGCAAGGTCAAGGTGGCTCTTCTTCAAACAATGTTGAGACTAGACTTGTGCAAGATCCCCATGCATTGGTGAATCTATTTATAAGATGCATTTGGTAGCGGATAGTTTGGAAAGCAAATCAGAGGTGGAAAGATATTTGGCTGATTGTGTGGAAGAAGATTCTCCAAATTTTTGTATTTTGAATTAGTGGAAGGTGAATTCCTCAAAATATCGGCTTCTCTTAAAAGTAGCTCGTGATGTGTTAGTCATTCCTCTCTCTACAGTTGCCTCTGAGTCCGCATTTAGTACTAGGGATCATGTGTTGGATCCATTTCGAAGCTCTTTGTTGCCTAACACAGTTGAAATGTTGATTTGTACTCAGAATTGGTTAAGAGCTACTGATATAATTGATCTTCAAGAATCAATGGAAGAAATTGAATCCTATGAGGGTCTTGAGTCAGGTAATTTTTTATGATTGTAAATTTTTAATTGTTATATAAGCCTTTAGGGTTTTGAAATTCCACTGTATAATTTATTGTCTTTTTTTTTTTTTTTTTGATTTGTCTCAAAGTTTGCATCTCAAAGCACCATAACAGTGGAAAAGGAAGATTAGTTGGAAATTGGAATGTTGGATAGCTTGTATATTTTGGTTCTTAGTGGGACTAGTATAGAACTCTTTTGAAATCCACTCATAGAACTAGTTCTGTATATTTTGTTTACAAACTCAGTTTGATATATTTTGTTTATAACTAAGTTAGGAACTTAGGATACTAGTTATGTATATTTTGTTTATAACTGAGTTAAGAACTTAGGACACTAGTTCAATAGTTCATATATATATTTTGTTTATCAACCCAGTTAGATATATTTTGTTTATAACTGAGTTAGGAACTTATGTATATTTTGTTTATAAGTGAATTAGGATACTAGTTCATTTATATTTTGTTTATCAACTCAGTTGGATACTTAGACATATTTTGTTTACAACTGACTTGGAATATTAGTTTATATATTAATCTATATTTTGTTTATCAACTCAAGTGGCAGGTGTGATATATTTTTTTCTGTTCAATTTAATAATAAATAAAAAAATTATCCAACCCGTGGATTCAACCCAACCCAACCCAACCTATGTGGGTTGGGTTGGGTTGGACTTATGTGATGGGTTGGGTTGAGTTGAATTTTTTTTAACACACCATGATGGATTGAGTCAAAAAATCCCCTCAACCTGACCCAACCCGACCCATGCACACCCCTAAAAGTAGGGATGACAACAAGATGGCACATTGTCGAGGCAAGGGCATCTTGTCCTCTTAATTTTTTTTTTCATTTTTATAATAAATTTATTTCAAAAAAAATAAAGATATACAACAAAATCGTAGAACAAGAATTAATGATGTGTGATCCTAATGCATAGAAATTACTATTCCATCCTGGGGAAGCAAGAACCCTTACTACTTAATGGTCCGTTTGGTTGGAGGGGTGAAAATGCGGGAGGTTAGAAAATGGGGAAAAGATAGAAAAGTTGGAGGATATAAGAGATTTTATTTTCCCTAATTTGTGTTTGGTTGGAGGTGGAAAAGTGGAGGGATGAAAAAAATGAGTTTGTATAAGTGTGCGTTTGGGACAAGCTGAAAGTTTCAGCTTATTTTTGCTACTATTTATCAGTCTCACTACACTTTTTAGTACTAGTCATGGTCCCACTGTATTATTCGGCTAACTTTTACCTTTATCTATAGTACTTTCAGCAAAAAGTTTTCAATTTCAGGTAAATAAGCTGTTCCCAAACGGATATTAAATTTACTCATATGCCCTTGTTAAAAAATGATGTCCAATTAAAACCAAAAAAATGACAAATAACCACCCCAAAAACAAGGCAATCACCCAAATTTATTAAAAATGCAAAATCATGCCAAAAAAAAAAAAAAATTCACGTCTAGTTAAACCAAACCAAGAAAAAAAACAGAGCAACTAGCATATTCACGTAAGAGAAGGAGGGGGTAGTTTAGTCATTGATTGCAATTAATCCTCTCTCCTCTATTTTCTCCCCAAATTGGGAAAATAGAATTTTGGTGGGTTAAGGGAGAAAACACCTGGGCCGTACCAATTTTCTATCCTCCCTCTCTCCAACCAAATATCCATAAAATTAGTTCTCTCCACTTTTTTCTATCATATTTTCTATCTTTCTTGTTTCACCCCAATCAAATGGACCATAAGGGTTGAAAAGAACCAAGCTTTACAAACAAATGATGATTAATCACTTATAATAAAGGTAAATTTAGAAAATTATAGTTTTTAAGGAGGTTTTGTAAATTTAGAAAATTATAGTTTCTAAGGAGGTTTCATAATGATATTGGAGACATTTTGACCCCATTTTCTCTTCCCATTTTTAGTTGATGAATTTTTATTAATTAAATTTCTCTTATTTTCTTCTTTAGCTACATCACTATTTGAAGCCAGAGAAGATTGAAATGAAGGACCTCACTAATATCATCTTGAATTGCATTGACTGAATGGCATTCCAGGGTTCCAATTCTTGAGGACCATTAACTTTCCTAGAACACAGAAAGACCCTCCATTTAAAATACTAATGCAATTGCAAGTAGAGTCACTAGTGCATTTGAATAGTTAGAAGTCATTGCCTAGCAAAATGAAATCTTCTATGGCATACTGCCATTTTTTGGCTGCCCAGTGTTTTACCAAGCGCATAGGGAGAGGCCTATCCAAAAATATATGCAACTAATGTATTCTCTTGTCAATAACCCTTTGAAGATATCCCCTCTGAGATGTGAAAGACACCACTTTCATAGGCTCAACAAATTATTTTTTTATTGGCATGATAGGTCTCACCTTACCTATATTGGACTTAGCCTCCCAAGAAGACATCATTACAGATTTTAAGTTCTCCTACTAAGTGGACTTGTATAAAATGATGGATCTTGCTTTAGAAAGCTTTGGATTTGGACCCATTTGTTCAGTTGAGATCCCTTGGGTCTACTGGGTTGCAAGTGATGCTCCAAAGGAGGGAAATCATAAGTTCCAAACTTAAAATTGGTTCAAGGCCTTCATGTCATGTCCCTACAAATCAACTTAATGGGGCCCACCTAAACCAACTTTTCTTTAAAAAAAAAATCTTTGCAATGAACTAACATATTGTTTGTCGGTTGTGAAAACCAAATAAAAAATATATATTGTTTGTTGGTTACTGTCTTCCTATGTTTTCCTTCTTTTCTATCATAATCTCTTGGACTATCATCAACCAATCCAGTAAATTCCTTTAATCTCTGTATTCTTGATCCTGGCTTGCTCATGGGGTTGGGACTCCCCTGCGGCCCTGCCTAAGATCAATCTTGAGAGGCTATGAAACTGATTCACAAGAATCATGCAAACTAGACAAAATGCTCATTAAACTCTCTAAAGACAAATTTTGAAACATTTCTCACTGCAGAATTCTTTCCCATATTGCAATGAATTTTTTGGGGTGCTTGGACTCCCATGCCTGAGACAATTTTGAAACATTTTACATTTCTCTCTTAAAGAATTCTTTCCTATATTTCTTAAGGAAAGAATTGTTTAATGTATGAGAGAGATTTAGCTAGAGAAGAGAGTGGGTGATGGGAACAAAGGACAAAGAATGGGTGAAGAGGGTGGGAGGGGATGGCACCAACAGAAAAGGAAAAGTGGGTTTAGTAAGGCTAACAATGTTAACAGAGTTAAATTGGTCATGTGCATCTCACATGTTCAGGACATGTGTCACTTTATAATATTGACACCTGACTAGTTTGGAGGAATTTGCTCTAAACCAGTTTGTATATAAACTTTGTCCATTGCATATTGTGGCATGCTGCTAAGCAATTGATAAATGCAAGAGTAGAATGCTAACAAAATTCTGGTTTGGAACTACATAGGATGCTCTAGTGATCTCTACACAGATCAGACACTACGTTTTAATAAAACAGAATTCCAAAATAACGACAAACCAATGGTGATTCTAAAAGCGCACAATTGATTAATGACTAACATTCACCATCATATAGGAAAACAGCAGCTAAAAACCATAAGATATCCTTCTGAAGGTAAGAGTGATATTAGAGATATTACAAATTTTACTACATGAGTCTTACAATCTAACATGTTACCTATATATTTTATCACATCAGTTTGTAAGCTTTTGTAGTAAATTTTGAAATTCTTTTAGCATTTTTTGAAGATAAATTAGGTGAAACTCCTTTCCTATATATTTTACCAGTTGAACTAGGAAAAAAAAAAGCCTACAATATAAGGCAGGTTGAAGTCACATGATGCATTAAAATCTTCATAACAAACTAATTTAGACAACCACAGTCTAATTGGTCCTAGGTTGAGAGAACTTGATGGGACTAACAGGGTAGTGTTTAATCCACTAACTATCCATAATTGGTAAACAGAAACCACATATATACCTACAAAAAACATGGAAGATGAACAGTAATTCCATGCAACAAAAATTACATTAATAATTTAGGCAAGAAATCCATAAAAAAGGTTCAGTCCAACTTTGCTTTCTTTTCTTTCAATTACATTAGGATATTTGCAATCCATTTGAGTTGAGACTAATTATCACGAATGCACACAATAGTCCACAAACTATGCCCATTGTGGCAACCCAAAGGCAATTGAATTTAAACCTGTAATCCCACTTGCTTTGGAGAAAACAAAGTATAAAGTAAGATGAAAAATATTATAACAAAACTGATCCTATCACCAAATTAAAACAGTGCCATTGCTAACTAAAAAAGATAAATATTGATAACAGCAGGGCTTTCTATACACTCAAATTAGAATGTTGCAAACATAAATTAGGCTCAGCCTTGTAAAAACATTAATAGTAAAACATTTGCACATGAGAGATAGAGCATATCTTAAAAAGTTAAGCCTAATTCATTATTCCTGATGGGTTTCTGTTCCAAGACAAGAAGGCTGGGTCCCCAAGAGGCCTGCATAAAAAGCAATTACAAATTCAGACTCAACTTAACAAATGACCTATGCTTTACAATTCAAGGAACCATTCTAATCATCAATGTATGAACCAGGGTGGCATCAAATTTGATTTTCTTTATAAATGTAAAAGAAGAAATAGTGGAACATGCCAGGGCAGATAAAGGTACAAGTTCAACATTGACTAGGCTATGAATCACACAGATTAAGTGCCTGTTTTCAACAAGACCAATAAAATGACAGGATTGACACCTTACAAGAACCAGCTTAAGTTTTATACTTGCATCTTGTTTGTGGGACCCTTCAGGTGTTGGAACCTAGATCTGGGTGGATACCACCTTTGAAGAAATTGAGTAAGAGGACAATTCCAAGAAATTTTTGCATGCCATCCCCCAAAATCAGGAAAAGTACACAAGGAGGTACAAGTACTAATATGGGTTGATAAATACCAGAAGCTTATCAACATTGATGGATGTCTAAAATTTGGGAGGACTTGGTATTTAAACATGCTGCTATTAGCCTAAAAAAATCTAAACGGCAGTTTAAGCAACCATATATTCTCCATTATACAAAATTAAATCAGAAATTTCTTTAACAAAAACAGGAACTAGTTTCAGCTGAGCATAGTGACTAATAAAATTTTTGAACCATTTCCTCACCTTGGCTTGATCACATAGAGAAGTATGAAGCCAATAGCCAAGAACATGCAGAATCCACCAACAGTAAGATATGCTATTCCTAAAAAATCATTTTTGCCGCCAATCCAGCTTGTGGTTGAAAGAACCAGCCTCTTTCTGCCACCAAAACTATAGGTGTTGTAGTTGTTCTGTATAACTACTGTTATTTCATCATTAGCTTCAAGGTCTGTCTCTATCTTCCCATATAGTTTTCTAAAAGTTGGCAGTGCCGCAGTTCTCATCCAAACAATAAGATCCTCTTGTTCACTCAACTGTTACATGCAGAACCAATCATAATTATATCTTCTTTTGCAAATAAAAGAATATAATACAAAATAAGAGAACAAGGAAATAACCAGGAAAAAGGGATAACGAAAAAGGAAAGAAAAAAAAAAATTTGTGGGTGGGGATATGAAAAGATGTAACAAGCAAGGAAGAAGATGAAGATGTATTACAGGTATGCTCGCATTTAGTTTGCCACCCCCAATCAAACCTCCACTCTGAAAATTTTTTGGATAGACATCAGAGCCAAATTTATGCTCTTGGTCACTTTTCCAAGCTATGTTCTTTTTGCTGACATTTAGCACCTTGTTTTTCACTGAGAACCCATATGTGTCATTAAACAAACTCCATGCAATAAGGCCACAAGGAACAATTGGAGAGTTATTTCCTGTTGTAGCTTCAGGTTTACAGGTACTTATATCAAGTTCACCTGCTTTGCTTCGCAATTGTTTATCACTTCTACTCTTAACATATCTGGAAACAGTAATTCACATCCAAGATAAGGTCCAAATTATTTCAGAAAAAGAAAAAATAAACAGTTAATTATGAGTGCAAGATGTTTAAAGTTTTAATTCCTATAATACCTCCAAGCGCATTAACTGGATAAAATAAATAAAATATTTGCTCAGTGATTTTAACATACCGACGATGATTCTGATAGAAGTTATCAAGCTGATAATAGACATAGACGGGACCTTTCATTCGCTTTGGAACCTGCACAATATCCAATTAATGCGCGCATTTAGAAGTAGATAATAAGGCATAATGTGTAAAGCAAAACCAAAGCGTAAGCTATATCAAACACATGAGTGGTGAAGGAAATGAAAACTAACAGTGAAATTCTTAGTACACGTCTTGTTTGTGATACTACTTTGAATATAGGCAAGCTGATCGCTGCTAAAAATAGGAGGAACACATTCTTCATCGTAGCGGTGCACAATTTCCACAACCTGCAAGACAAAGAAAGCGTAGTTTCCTCATGCTCAAAGCTCAATATCAGTCCCATTGCTATTGCTAACACTACTAGATTTTGATGCAAAATAATGAATAAATAAAAAGGATTAGAAATATTTTACACGTTGTGATGCAAATAAAGAAGCAAGGCCTATCGGTATGAAGACAATGCCAACAGCGATGAAAGTTGCAATGACCTGAAAAACCAAATTTGTAACAAATAAATAAGTAGCTGATGAATGTAAAGTAACATAAGTGAAACAAAAAGCTCTAGCAATGTAAAATTGAATAAATAAAGATTAAAGAGATATATTTGTTCAGCTATACCCATCCTGGTGTTAAAATTGGTTTGCAAGCAGGAAGCTCTTGCTGTGTGAACCTAGAATCTGCAGTAAACAAAACAATACCATCTATCATTTAATTATATAAATTAAAATAAATAAATAAAAAACAATTTCCTGGCAGAAGAGTAGCAAATCAAAAAGAGTTCTTCTAAGGCCATCATAAAATCTTACAACATTTCACAACAACTCAATACAAGGTTGTTGTAAGAATGTTGTGAAATTTTGTTGTGTACATAGATTAAAACCCCATTTTACTTTGATCTCTTAAAAAATCAAACTTTAAGGTTTAAAACCCAATCTTAGAAAATATTGCTCAGAGTCCAACATCTGGGTCCTTGAGATTTCAATGGCAAAGACAGAAACTTTTTGATTAAAAAGAAAAGAAAAACAAAAACCCATCAAGATAAATGGCTCATCAAATTCTAGATTAGATTACATTACTCCAAAACAAAAATGTGTGGAAATGAGAATAGAGAAAAACATGGGAAAAGATGAATGGCATTGGGGGCATAGATAGGATAGGAATACTGGAAATCACAATGTGCATTGTAATGAAGATCAAGATGCATTGCATTTCTAACAATGGAAAAAAAGAAAGGACAAGAAAAGAAATACAGACATTTGGGTTTCTTGGAAATCCTCTTGGATGAATCTGAAGTCCCAAGTTGGGGGCCCCCAGAGCTGCTGGCTGCTCCTCTGCTAGACATCTTCACACACAAACCCCGACACCACTCAGTTTTTTGGGTTAAATTTTAAGGAGAAACTTTTTGTTTAGGTAAGGATGGGTGATATGTAATTTTCTTTTTTTCTTTTTTTTTGTATGTTTGATAAAAATTTAAAAAAATATAAAAAAATGAAAAGAGCAAAATTAGATTGAATTAGGTTGATTAGTTCTAGAACTACAACTATTATTATAACTTCTCTATAATTATTTTACGTGGCAGTGTACAATCGGTTCTCTATTATTTTCATATAGATTTTTTTTTTTTTTTTTTTTTTTCCTCAACCGCTCACATATTACCGCATTAAAGTTGTGCCGACGTTGTCGAATGGGTGTGAAAAACGGTTTGGGAAAGAGGAGGGAGGAAAGGAGAACCGCAAATTAGCGAAAGAGTTGTTTGTTTGTTGGTTGCACTTTAGCACGATGCACAAGCGGAACTACCGGTCCTTTTTACTTACTTTCCCTGTGGATAGACCGTTTGGAATGGATCACGTGACATGCGACCCATACTATGGCCTTTTTTTTTTCATTTTTTTTTGTTGTACCTACAAAAACGAAGTTTTAAATTTTTATTAAAAAAAAAAAAATTGGTTGTACAAAAATATTCACAAAAAGCAGCAAGGTAAGGGCCACACGAATATACAGTCGGCACTTTAGATACTGCCTATGATGGGCCCTATGATATGTACTTAAAATTTCAAAAAAAATAAATTTGTCTCTTTTTCGCAATAAATTTGTCAATGTTAACCATCAAATCTTTAACATGACAAATAATCTTTCTATCTCCAAGAAGATTGTTACATGATTATTTTATTAAGTGATTGTTTGGATAACACGTCCAGCATCCAACGTTTTTTTGGTGAGTCTTGTGTATTGTTCACGAGACCTACAAGTATTTTTTTTTCATAAAAACAACTTTAAAATTGGGTCTCACAGTACTATTCACACATTTAAAAATTATTTTACTACAGTATTTTCAGTTTTCAATAATAAGCGGTATCCAAACAGACCCTAAGTGAAGTTATAATGCATTTTGATAAAGTAGATTATGTTATTCGCTTTAAAATTTATTTTATTTTTGTCATATTATCATTTTAAGTTGTAGATAGTTTTTCTTTTAATTGTTAATTTTTTTTAAAATTATAAATCTACATTAGAAATATCATTCTCGATATGAAAAACTTAAAGGAAAAAAAAAATGAGAGAAGAATAGAGAAGTTGATTTTTTTTTTTTGAGAAATAATTAGAACATGCTGCTAACCCCGCACCTCAAACCCTTTCCCCTTAGACCTCCAAGCACTTTGTGCATGAGAAGGTGTCAATTCAGTTACAAGGCTTTGGGTATCGAATAGAGAAGTTGAATTGAATCTCACATAAGATCTCTAAATAAATATGTTATTAAGTGTAAGGATTCGATTTGTAACGGTCCCAGATCCGTTATTAGGTTAGGACGTTAAAGGCCCAAACAATAAATTTGTAGAGTGTGGGTGTCAAAGAACTAGACTAACCCCAAAAGAAAAACGATTAAAGACCACATTTACAAATGTATTCCCACTAATATAACGATCAATTTCTCCTTAAAAACCAATTCAGTTCTTAGTTTCACAAGATTTTCCTCCTAGTATTTCTGGGGTTTTTTTAGAAGTCTCGATCTCTTTCTCAATGCGTTCTTCCATGTTATATACTGCCATCTTGGTGTCATTTTCGCCATACACGTGTAGGTTGGATTTGGGGATCCCTTCTTGTCCCATCCAACACTTCCTGGAAACCTCAACCAGCAGCTGTAAGGCTGCTTCATCACTGTTTAGGTATCACCTCCACATTAATGTGGCCAGAGAGTTAGGTGGAAGGCATTTAATGTGGAGGTAGCAGCCTTACAGATATTTGTTTACTTCTCCTGTCTTTCCCCTGGTCCAATATCCCGTCTTTTGCGGTGGTGCAACTCTGAAGTAAGTCTGTGATGGTATGACGCTCCAATTCACCTCGGCTACACGCTACCGAGAATACTTTTATCCTCGGACATTTATTGGACCCATCTCATTTCGTCTTTACTCTTCTCTTAGCTTTGTTCTCTTCACAGTCTTATTTGGGCCTCCTCGGATGGTCTAACATCCTCGGATTGGGCTTTGGGCCCAGCTGGCATGGCCTTAATAATACCTCCTAATTAATTGGCCCCCACATTAAGAATATAAGATAAACTTATATATAAAATCTTTCAAAAAAAATAGTTATAACATAATGAAATAATACAACTGAAATATAGTTTTTCAAATTAAAATTTTTAAAATTATAATTAAAATCAATCATATTAAAAAAGCAAACTAAGTGAATTAGTCATATTTTCAATTGAAATCTAGACGTTAGAAAAACTTATTTAAAATTTAATTAGTAATTTGCATATTAAAAAGTAAGAAAAATGAATTCTTTTAATACATATACGTGTGTATATATAAATTAAATAAATAATACTTTAAAAAATCCACTTAAAATTGTTGCCTCAGGCCTCCAACTTTCTTGAGCCAACCGTGATGATGGGAAAAGCATCAATTAAGTCAAGTGAGATGTCTATGCAAATGGAAATTATTGGTCTCTTGATATACCTAGGGATAAGGAGTTAAGAAATAAGGATCCAAAACGAACATGCATGCCCCATTACAAATGATAGCTATACATATAAAATCTTTTTTTTTTTTTTTTTTTGTTGAGAAGGGATAAAATCATTTAGTTAAAATAGAATGTTACGAGACAGTCTTATGAGATCTCTCACATAATATATGTGATTCCCTGGGATTGCTAGGAATTTGTCACCTATATTGACCAAATTAAGCCATCAATAATAACATTGTAAAACATCTCAGCAACAAGAAATTGATCTCAACAGAAGAAAAAAATTAATAGAATGTTTTATAAAAATTAAAAGGGTCACATTTAGAATATCTGGTTCATACACACTTAGAACTGGTTTATATCATAAAACCCAGTTCTCCAATTCTCAATCATTACACAATAATTTTAATTACAAATGTTAAAAAGAAATGGAACTTTATGAAGACACAACACTGTAATTACATGCAACAACAATGTCTGATGGCTTGAGGTGCAATTTAAGATCCAAACAACCTGAAATGTCAGTTAAATTGGTTTGAGTGAATTGTTAGGTGGATAAAGTGCAAAATAATCCATAGCAATGCCAGTGAGTCAATAAGGGAGAAGCCTTACCTTTGTAGTCGAGATTGAGAGCGTTTTGGGCTGCACAAAACAAAATTTTGTATTTTATATTGAGTGAAAAGTAAACATTTTTATTTTGTTGAAAGAATAAATATTATCTGAAACAAATAAAAGAGAAAGAAAATTAGATGTGTTATCAGCAATAAATGCAAAATATGTTATAAAACTCTATATCTAAGAATTAGTTCTGTTTGATTGTGTTTTCATAAAATAACTAACTTTTAAAATGGTTTATTTCAATGGTTTTATTTTATATAAACCAATAAATAAATAAATAAAAGTAGAAAAACATCATTCCGTATTTGATAACTTTATTTTGCGTTGTTTTCTGTGTTTATGAAATTATAAACAAAAGATTCCTTTTAAAAGGAAAGTGTTAAAAGGGTTACAAATTTTTTTATTTATTATAAAAGACTTACAAAGTGGCTTAACAATGAATGTGATTAGTATTACTTAAATTACATAATAAATTAATGTTGAATTATATTTTTAGTGATGGGTGATACATTAATTTGTGACGTTAACATTTTTCCATCAATTTATAAAGTTTTGTAGTAACATTTGTAGTATTCCTAATATTACTCTTTTACAAGTGGTTTTTAAGAAAGTACATTGTCTAATTTAATAAGCAAAATGACACAATGAATGAATGAAGAAATATGTGAAATTGGAAGAACATCGGTATAACTTCGAGACTAATATCAGTTACCATGTGGTCAAGGTTTAGTTTTGTGATTATAGAGCTCCAAACACTTCATTACTCGAGGTTTTTATTTTATTTTATTTTAAATATGGTTCAAATAATTTATCAAGGATTCCCATTTTACATGCTTTGAGTGGTAAAAAGTAGCTGAACACTGTTCTGGCATCCCATAATTATAACAATCTTATTCTAACAAAATAATAATATCTATACTACTATTTAAGGGGTCTTTCTTGTTTGGACCAGATTTTTTTTTTGTTCCAAAATACTCCTACACCCTTAGGTTTAAGTAGAGACAAAACTAAATGATAGTCTGGTAAAAATACATGTCTAACTTGCACTAAAACGTTGCCTACAAAATAGGAACAATCTTCCACTAACTCATTTTTTCAAAGTAACTATCCGTTTATTTTTTTAAAAAAAATAGAAAAATAAATTAAACAACCCATGTTGGTGATGTTTTTTTTCCTTAAAAAAAAAAAAAAAAAAAAACACCCCATGTTTATCCAAAAATAAAACTAAATATCAAAAAAAAAAAAAACTAATAGTTATCCAAAATAATATAAAATAAATAGATAAATAGATATATACACTTTTTTTTTTTGATAAGTAGATACATCTTTAACTCCCACTAAAACGTTGCCTACAAAACAGGACCACTCTCCAGATGGTTTTGGATGAAATAATTTACTCATCACAGCCCTAAATTTTTTTGTTATTAAAAAATGTAGTAATCCCAAATGATAATGGATTCAAATTATTAACTTTTATAAAAAAAATAGAAGAGCCTCTGAGCACATGCTCAATCTTCTCATTCATATAATATAGACTATGCATTAATCTTATTGAGGAAGATGATCCACCTTCCATTCAAATATAATTTTGTTCAGTAAAAAAAAAGAACGAGAATTTGTTGTAATATACTAGTATTTAAGAATATTTATAACATCAAGTAATTATTAACAAAGCTCCCTCTATATTTTTGGTCCAGTAACATGCCTTTTAGAGGGCTGCGGCTTGACATCTGGTTTTGGCGCTGGTGGAGCTTCTTCACTTGGGATAGGTACGTTCTTTGCCTGTAACAATTAATGACACGATGTGAGAAACAATAGGGACCCATATCCTGAAAGAGTTGTGATAGTTACACGCTGTACGGGGGACATACAGTTGAAATCGTGTTTTGAGAGTGTGTGGCAGTGTGTGACTCAGAATGTGCAACAACAATTAGTGATCTTGAAACTTGTATCAATCGGAACAATTAATAGTTACGCAATGTTATAGGTTAGAAGTGTAGTAGCATACCAAGCTTTTGAATTGGAGACCATAGAACAATTGAATGTATCTTTGCTTTGCCTGTTTCTTCTCCTTGTTCAGTTGTCTCCAGAAACTATAAATGCTCCCTATATTCAGCACCTTGTTTGCGTATATCTTCCAGGTGTAGCTACAAAGAGAGAGAAAATAATTCAAATTTCATATGATATAAGTAATGAATCCTCACAAACTGATAAAAGTGAGGCCTAATGAATGAAAATAGTCTGAAGTTGGAAAGCTATGAAATACTCAGTTTTGTGATTACCATTCATTTATACGTTGCAAACCGGCTGTTGAAAACTTGGTCCAGTATGTGGCATCCACCTTGCACTTGTCAAAGAAATCCGCAATTTTGTTACTTGATTCACCCCCATTGTTGGGATCAATATGAAAACCAGAGACCCCATCAACAATTATTTCAGCTGGGCCACCTTGATTGGTTGCAAAGGTGGGTAATCCACAGTTCATTGCTTCAATGACAGTTAGACCAAATGCTTCATACAGAGCAGGCTGCACAAAAGCTCCCTTTGTGTCAGCAATGCAGCGGTATAGTTCTCCATTGCGTTGCCTATCAGTCTGTGCTGCAATCCATCTTATCTGACCCTTAAGTTGGTATTTTTCTATCAATGCATGCATTTTCTTAATTTCAGAAATTTCTTCTCTGTCCTTTGATTTGGAAGCATCGAAGAAGCCCCCAACCACAACAAGGTTAACCAGATTTCTCAGCCTCTTGTTTTTCCCATACCACTCAGTTAATCCAGTAATGTTCTTCACAACATCAAGCCTTGCCATCGAGAAGATGATAGGTTTCTTCTTGTCTGCTAGATATCCACTGTTTTCGAATAAAGTTCATAGAAGATGTAAGGAAAGTTCAACAAATTTCATGATCCATAGTAATAGCAGTAAAAAAGTACATGCATGTTTTGAGGCTCCAGAACTTACATGTGTTCATTGTTATCATCTTTACTATACAGTAATTCTTCAATGGCAGGGTGAAATGATGTGAGTCGTCTTTGTCTCTCAAT
Organism: Quercus tomentella; assembly: GCA_028535165.1. Taxonomy (NCBI): domain Eukaryota; kingdom Viridiplantae; phylum Streptophyta; class Magnoliopsida; order Fagales; family Fagaceae; genus Quercus; species Quercus tomentella. Next base: position 60,315,199 of record JAPQVY010000155.1, on the reverse strand, counting down.
GTAAGGGAAATAGATGGACTGATCAGCCCCTGGTGCAGCAATGTTGAACTTTGGATCAAATACGTTGATGCCTGAAACTACTCTGCAAAGCCCCGGGAGTGTAAATGCTGTATGGCTTTCATACTGTCCAGGTCTGTCTTTGCTGCAAGAACAATCAAATTCATATGAAACAAACTTAATTGCACTTACACATCAAATAGTTCTTTCCTTTTTTTGTATGTGCATTTATTACTAGTTATATTCCATCCATATTGAATTTTGCTAAAAAAATCTGAAAATTTTTATCTGACTTGATTCTGAAAACTTGTGCTTCTATATCATTCTAATTCTTTGGCAAGCCTGTTATATTACTTCAAGTTCTATTAAATATATATAGCTTTGTGTGTAATTCTCTAACCTTCCTGCAATCTCCTGGTATGTGCTGGCTATGACGAAATCTGTTGCATTCATTGCAATTGTATCAGCAATGAATTGGCATGAGAAATGATACTTGGGATCTAATTCCTTCCATCTGATGTCTGAATCTTCATACTTAGTCTTCTCTAAAGCATGCGCAATAGTTCCCTGGTTTTTAAGAGCACTAGTTTAGTAAATATAACGGAGAAAATTTATAGCTGAATAAACTGATGAAGAAAAGACACCTGAGTGACCCCAAGTTTACTAGCCATGAGAGTTGCCACCAAATTCCCATCAGTATAATTTCCGATGATAAGATCTGGCTTCCCTTCCATGTAGTCAAGGACTTTGGTTGTAGCATCCTGTTAATATAAAAGTGTTAGAAATGGTTAAATGATTAAATCCACTATTTATTTTTAGTTTAAGCTTTTTGGACAAGTAATAGATTATTAAAAAAAAATGAATAATTGATAGGAACCAAATCCCACTAAAAATGTCATTATAGGAAATTTTAAATCATGTTTTCAAAGATAGATGGAACACATACCTGACTGAACTTCTCAAGATAGGGATATATATCAAAACGAGAAACCCATCGGCGGAGGACTCCATTCTCTGTCCGAAAAGGCACCCTAAGAATGTTGGAGTGCTTGGTACCATTGATTGCTTCCACCTCCTGGTTACACTTTGTTCCCCGAGCATCTGGTATGAGCCGCGTGACCTGTCATCATCAATAGCATGATTACATGATGCTTCCAAAGTAAACTGCCGTAACTGAGATATCATTCCTGGCTCCTTATGAAACTCACCACAACAATTTGAGGCTTCGCATTAAGCCCTTGTTGCTTAATTCTAAGGAGCAATTCTTCTTCAAGAGCTTTTACTTGATCCAGAATGTAAACCACCTGTTTTTAAGTGTAGAGGAAGAGCAATGTCAGCTTACTAATGAGTGTTAATTACTGCAGGCAGACTACTTTGATTTTTAAGGCCAAGTAAAAAACTTGTACCTGCCCACCAGTGTCTGGCAAACCTAGAACATCTGATTGACCAAAGTAGCCATGAGGAGAGAAAATTACAACATTGAATATTGTAGGAAGCCTGCTAAATAACTTCTCCATATTAATTGGATCGGGTGCTTGGAGTACTTCTGAGAGTGTTCTCATTGTCTCCTTTACTCTTTGTGCAGTATCTCCCCACCCTTTCTCAAAGCCCCACTGCTTAAACCTGTAAAGGAATTTGATTTATCTGATAACAATTCTTCAGCATCTGATAACAAAATTTAGTATTAGATAGATCACCTTAGCTCAAAATCTGTATATGGAGTGTCCTTGGGAAGTGCTGATAGGAACACCTCAGCTACTATCAGTGCCATCTGAAGCTTCAAAGCAGTATCAATGGTGCTATTTATCATAAGATTCTGCAAATTTAAAATTACTATAAGTATTCAGAACCATTTAATAGATGTTACAATGGCAAATTCAACAATGTTTTTGGATAATATTTTCTTTTAATGATCGAATGCTGTCTTTCCCATACATCTCCTAGATGATTCAGTGATAATAAGTAGTCCACAAGTGGCTGTGAATTCTCCAATTTCTGGCTAAGCGTTGAAGTTATGAACTTTGAAACCAAGGCGACTCCATTTCCAATTGAAGAAGATAGGGTTAAGCGAGGCATAGAATAGTCCAGTGCTGCGAAATCCACTTCCAAAGCACTTTGATCATTTGCCCTGCAACATGAAACAGTGTTATTATTACACAACCTTTGAGTATAAGCTTGGATACAATGCTGGTTATAAGCCAGGAAATATACACACGTAATACAGATGATCAAAAACATGTGAAGTGCATGGGAAGCTAGCAATTTGTTCATTGAAATAATGGGCGAAGGTCTTTTCCCTGTGGTACTGTTGCACTTGTATTTGATTTTCGAAAACAAATCCAAAAATTCTAGGAATATGATTAAAAGAAAATACTCTGTCAAGTCGTTAGATAGATATATAATTATTTTAGAAACATGGAATTTAAATTTAGCTGGTGCTATGCTAATCACATGAAGCAAGCAATCAGAGCTAAATGAAGAGAGAAAACATACCAGTTTTCATCATAGATCATTTCTTTACATTTCAAGAAATCTGTAATGGTGATTCCCTCAACCGATAAATCATCAGCGCTGACTTTAACATATTCCCAAAATCCAGGATTTGGTCTTATGGCAAAGGCAACATAAGGTGGTATAACAATCGCTTCCTGAAAAAAAAATAGCATTTTGATATCAACAAGCCTATCATCTTGGTTTCACAATGTTAGCCAAAGAGGGAAAAAAAAAGTGAATGTCAAAGAAAAACAAGAACCTGTGTAGAACACAATATGTAACCAAGTAATCCCTCCAGGACCTGAGTTCTGTCATTCTTGTCATCAATGGCTTTCTCCATTTCTTCCATTAGATGGGTCAGTTTCATTATCCTCCTTCCCTTTTCGATATACTTAGCAAAGCACCTCTTCATATGGTAACGACTCTGCTTCAAGGCTTCGGGCAAGCTATCAGTTATTGACTCAGAACGCTTTAAGACTGCTGCAGCTGAAGCCATTTCAGAAGACAAGTTGTTAAGGTTTTGAATTGTGGAAATCAATTACCAGTTTGGCTTGGTCAGTGGATAGGATCCTGCTTTTATAGTCTATGGAGCTAGGATTTTTTTTGTATTTAATGCATGGCTAACTTGTCCATCATGATAGCTTGCTTTGAGTTTCGTCAACGTTTTGGATTTTTAACTTTCTCCAGCTGGAAAAGAAGGGTGCATTGGTGCAAGAAGAAAGAAAGAACATTTCACAAAGAAAGGGTAGGAAAAGAAAAGAATGTATCTGTAGGAAGAGATTCCTAGTGAAATAGCAAAGCTACCATGGAAATTATTTTTCACGCGAAGTACTGCGTAATGGGTATCATTCTTTCCTTATTTCTCTGTCTGAATGTCTGATGTTGTTTGTGAACATAGGAAAGGATATGAAAAATTGTCATTTCTAAGGCAACACCATATCTTGTATCATTGCAAACCTTTATGTGGCATTTGGTATAATGTTTTAGGATTCCTAAGAATGTTTAAAGATTCGCCAGGAGAATCTAGATTCCCCTTTTAAACCTCTCTCGGTAGGAATAAAGATTCCCTTTAAAACAGGTGGATATTCAGATTCCCAAGCTTAAAGAAAATTGAATTTTTATAAATTGACAATTTTAACTATTTTTCCTTATCATTTAAGCAATTAAGATAAAATATAAAACAAATCATCAATATCTTTTCCCTTATCTTTATCTTTTCCTGCCAAAATAACATAAACAGGATAGACAACTTTATTGATATATTCTTTAACAAAGTTCTATTTAGGTTTCACGTGTGGAAAAAAAAAGTTTAAAGGGGACCCTCCATTATTGCCAGGTATTCACTTTTGCTATTGTGTGTGTTGCTCAACAAATTATTAATAGTTTATATTTTGTTTTTCATTATTTATTTAGATGAAGTCTTTTTTTTAAAGGACTTGGTAGTTCACATTCAAATCTAAAGATAGAATGAGAAAAATAAATAATTCATTTAAGATTTCTAGGAATAAACCAAACATTATCATCTCACATTCTTGGAAATCTTAAGAGATTCTCAATGAAACCAAACATAGAAATAACTACATTCCTAGGAATCTGCAATCTGGATGCCAGGAATAATGTGGATTCCCCCTGTACCAAACGCTACATTAAGGTTGGAATTCTCCATGTTGGATTTTAACTCAACTGGTTCACGTCAACTTCTTCCTTGGGTCAAAGTGGTTCATTATGCACCCATTCAAGGCAGCCTAGCTAGGCTATGCGGAATTATGAGATGGATTAAAAGGAAAGGATGAAGTTGATTAATTTGAAGTAAATTGGATATGTAAACATAAAATTTAGACTTTGCCTTCAATGGGGATTTTCTCTTGGATCTTCATTTCATCAATGACCTTTTCCTCACTTTGTTGTACATTGTCTATTGGGATATGTTCTTTTCACGTGAAATCTGGAAAACATTAGTATCATTCCCAAAAGTTCATTCTTTCTTTCGTTTTTTGATAGTACCAGAAGTTCTTTCTAATCTGTGCATATGGAATTAACAATTTTTTTTTTCATTGTATTATAAACAAGGACGGAGCCAGGAGGTCAGGAAAAACACACTATGTTTCGGATGCATAAGTCCTCCCTCTCACATAAAAGTAGACCCCACACTTGTGGGATTCACCCTCATGTAAGAGGGAGGACTCATTAATCCGATACATGATATACCTCCTTGGGGGGTTAAACAGGGGCAATTGCCACTCGGCCCCACCCAAACCCCACCTTCTATACTTCATGGTTTTTGTTAGTTTTCGTTTTAGGTTTTCATGTTCTTAACTTTATCCAAATACAATTTACATCCGCTAACTTTATCCAAGAATTATTTTGGTCTTTTATGTTTGAAATTAGTCATTGACTCATTATATTCTCGTAACTTTGCCCAAAAATCATTTTAGTCTTTTAAGTTTGAAATTTATCGATTTCTCAACAAATTTGAAGTTGGTCATTTTAATCTAGTAACTTTACCCAAAAATCACTCAAAACTACCAACTTATAAGACTAAAACTATTTTTAGGTAAAATTAACAATTTCAAACTTAAAAGACTAAAATGATTTTGGGGTAAAGTTATTAGACTAACGTGACCAACTTTAAACTAAAAGCTCTAAAATGATTTTTGGACAAAGTTAATGGTGTACATTGTATTTTTGACAAAATGTTTTCATTAGATAAGCTTTATATGCAAAACTAAATAAAAAAATGTAAAAGTTTTCCTTCTTTTTTTTTTCTTTAAATATATTTTATATGTCAAGCTTAATTGAAAAATGTAAAAGACAAAAGGTTTCTACTTCCATTCCATTCCATTCTTTTCCCTTACTTAAATACATTACATTCCATTCCTTTATGATCATTCCATTCCATTCCTTTATGAACTCCCAAACGGAGCCTTAATGTTTTTTAATTTTTTTTTTTAAAAAGCTATATAAAAAAAAAAGTATTTTAAAAAATAGATAACAAAGAAGCAAACGTTTTTTAATTCAAGATTTTTAAAACAAAAATTACCACAAAAAAAAAAAATTCCTTTAAAAGGGTGAAGAGGTCAATTTTTAATAAAATAATATTTATTTATTTATATTTTTATAAAAATGAATGTATGAGTCATAAAACTTAAAAATATTTAATAAACTCCATAATTTGATATTCGTTCTAAGTTGAACTCTAAAGTTATAGATATACAAATGGTTACAAATATGACTTAAAATTGTTACAACATTAATTTTATAATTTAACAAAAATTAACAAAAGTTATCCTTAAGGTTTATCTAGTAAGTAAAAATCGTTGCAATATATTATAAGTAGAATTTTGATCATAAAAAAAATCACAACACTATCTTTTTATTTATAAAATAAATTTTAAGAAATGAACACAATATAGCAATTATATTATATTTTTATGTGTTTTATAACATTAACATACCACTTAATATTCACATTAGTGTCATTTTAAGAGACTGCTTGGGTATGAGTTCAACTAAATTACATTAATCAATCACTCTTCTCATTAGTATCCAATGTGGGACTTCACTCTTTAACTACTATGTTACTCATACATGAATATTCCAACAAATCTCTCAATTCACATGTGAGTCTTCTATCAATTTACTCATTTTTGGCACTTCAGTTAGTCTCCCCCTTAAATATAAGTTTTTTTCTTGACAATCCAAGTGTCATACATCACTTACACCAATAGTGTGCCATTCACTCAACTATGCTTAGGGCGAACATGGTAATTTTCCTTGCACAACTATGAGAGTCACTAATAATCAATTGCCTTAACTCACCACTGGTAGAACCCTTACTCAACCATGGGTGGAGGCATGGGAGTCTTCCTTATTCTACTCAATGGCAAGTCACTCACTTTTGGCACTTTTGTTAGTCACCCCCTTGAACAAAAGCTTTTTTTCTTGACAATCCAAGCGTCATGCATCACTAGCAACAATAGTGTGCCTTTCACTCAACTATGCTTGGGGCAAACATGGGAGTTTTCTTTGCACAACTATGGGAGTCACCAATACACAATTACTTTGACTCACCATTGGTAGAATCCTTACACAACAATGGGTGGAGGCATGGGAGTCTTCTTCGTTCTACTCAATGGAACCCACTAATGAACATTTGCCTTTTAAGCATCAGCTCTGATACCATTTATTGGGGAGAGAAACATCTGGAAAAAACTCTTTGAGTAATTAATATAACATATAAATACATCACTCAACCCAAAAGGCTTAAGCCAATGAGTATAACTCAACGATATTATATTAATCATGCACTCTTCTTACTATTATCTAATGTGGGAATTCACTTCTTAACTAATTGTGTTACTCACACATGAATATTCTAACATTATAAAATTTGCTCCTTTTGCAGCCAAATATTGGCTCCACAACTTATTATAAAAGTCCAAATATTTTATACAATTAGTATTATGCCCATATGATGCACAACTTAATCAATAATCATATATAAATTAAATAAAAATTTTCAATAATACAATGAACTAGAAGTTTTTTTAAAATTGTGAAGAATATTTTAACTTAATTACTGATCATAATAATTTAATTAAAAAACTATAGACAAGTATAAGCCTAATCAGAGTATACTATGGTATATTTATTAAGAAAAAAAATTACAAACTCCCCATATATATATTTATTTATTTATTTCAATTTTATATATGTATTAACTTATCAAACATGTTTCTTAAAAAAATAAATCAAAATTCTCTTATATATAATCAATTTATTTAAGCAGGTGAATGTATCCTTTATTATTACAATTTTATATTTATGGGAGATGCTACAAGTTTTTTTTTTAATACATTTATGGAGATAAAAATTTTGAACAAATAATAATGATACTAATTATAAAATTATTTAATTTATACATTATAAGCACTTTTTTATTTTTTCTGAAAAATTTATTTTATTATCAAATCATATTATACTTATATACTATATACCAAATTGTGAATTATTAGATAGTATTTATGTCTATATTTAAGCTTTATTACAGCCGTACACGTGGCATAAGGGCAGCCGTCGATCGCTAAAACCTAATAAAAAGAGAAGAGGTTTTTAGGTTTAGGGTTTTGAAGTTGGAAGACGAAGAGCAACTAGCTATATATAAATACCCTTCGCCTCTCTAAGCCTAAAAACATTCTTAAACCTCTCTCAAATGTTTTTTCTTGCTTCTCTGCCTCTGCCTCAGCCTCAGCCTCAGCCTCTAGGGTTTTTAAAGTTTCAACTAAGTAACTCTGAAATGAAAGTGCGGCGTCGTTATACTGATTACCGGCGCTCATATCAGTGGGCGTTGAGTATGAGCCGACGCCGATAGTTGGTCCGTCTCTGCAAATCTACACAGTAAAAAAGAGACTCTTTCTACTCTCTTTTTATATACTTGCAGATCTGGATAAATTCTATGTCTCTTTGTTCTCTTCATTTATAGATCTGAATCATATTAATATGTGATTACATGATGGAAGTGATGATTATTTCCCCAAATGATCGAAGCTGAATAAACTGAGCGATTTTTTTGTTTCTCTCTTTTGAGAAACCAAGCCAACAGTTCTGATCCATCTCTCTTTATTCATACACAATTGCTATTTCACATGTTGATAAGTTGAATTGTGACTTTGCTTGTGATTGGTTTTGATAATTAGTTAATATCTATGAAGTATGGACTGATGATGATAAATCTAAGGCTTGTTTCTCAAAACATTCGCAGGGCCGCCCAAGAGCTTTCGCCTTCGCCAGGCTTGAGAGCTAATGCTGCTTTTTTCCTTCCTTGGATGTCTGAGGTCTTATGTTGTTTCTTTTTTAGAAGATTCTGATTTTTTTACTTGTTCAATGTTAATGTCTGAATATCTGTTTAGAAAATAGATGTTATATATATTAGAGATGGAGGTGATGATTATTTCCCCAAATGATCGAAGTTGAATAAACTGAGCGAATTTTTGTTTCTCTTTTGAGAAACCAAGCCAAATGTTCTGATCCATCTCTAGTTTATAATTATTTTGTTAGAAATACAATTTATACAACAAATTTTTTTTTTTTATTGTGTGCTTCTCTTCAGAAATTGTGTCTCTGCAAGCATTTTACTTGTATGGTTTTTTTAATGTATAACTTGTTCCACCTTTAGTTGAAATCTTATTTGTAGCTTGTGAGATAAGAAATCTTTATTTTTTTTTCTAGTTCTTTTGGAAATTAAAGATTAAATATAATTTTGATGGAAGTGATGATTATTTCCCCAAATGATCGAAGCTGAACAAACTGAGCGATTTTTGTTTCTCTCTTTTGAGAAATCAAGCCAATAGTTCTGATCCATCTCATTTTTTTAACTAATTTGATTTTTTGTTTCTTTTTAAAAAAAAAAAATGTTTTGAAGTTTATTTATATAATATAATTAAATCATTTTGGCAAGCATTATTAATTTTATTCATTTGCATCTGTGTAATTAAGCGTTTCGGAGGTCACAGTTGGTAGTTGCGAAAGGGTGTTGTCTCTTTGAATTATTGTATTCCTTATGTGATTGGCTACATTTATGAGATATTCTTAAACTGCCATGGACATTAGATTTGCTAGACTGCTTTTGTTTTTATAGTTAATAGTAATGTAGTTTTGTTTTGTATGTAAGTTTTTGTCATGTTTGGGTGGGAATGGGTTTATTTGAATTGTAACATGCCATGAATATTGGAAGATGTTTTCTAATGTCCGATGATGACAAATCTAAGGCTTGTTTCTCAAAACATTCGCAGGGCCGCCTAAGAGCTTTCGCCTTCGCCAGGCTTGAGAGCTATTGCTGCTTCATTCCTTCCTTGGATGTCTGAGGTCTTTATAAGACATTGTGCTTGTTATTGCTGAATAAATTGTTCTCTTCCCGTTAGGTTGTTATTTTTCAAAACATTTTAGCTTTGCCTGCTCATTGCTCAGGATCTGTCTTGCCTTAGCTTGTAGCTTGTACTTTAAAATCCTCTCTTGTGTTGGTACTTCTCAGTCTTATAATTTTTTGTTCTAATATGTAGCTAAATGTTGCACAACTGCTCCTTGGATACAGTTAATTTGTATGTGATTGATTCTTTTGAGATGATTAAATGGAGATGGATGTGATGATTATTTCCCCAAATGATCGAAGCTGAACAAACTGAGCGATTTTTTTCTCTCTTTTGAGAATCCAAGCCAAATATCTGATCCATCTCTATATTAATCATCAATCATGGATTATTAGTTTCTTTATTAAGTTGTTTATATTCATGTGACGATTTATGGATTTATGCTTTTCATTTGCCAGTGTATATAACATGGACTTTGGGAGGTCAAATTTTTTAAATTATTGTTTTTAATGTGCTCAATTTTTCTTGCTTTTGCATTCTATTCGCTCTTCTTTACCCTTTTTAAAAACAATGTTCGATTTCTTAAAAATTTGCAGTAGCTACCTAAGATTGGCTTCATCCCCATCATACATATTTTATTGGAAAGTTTTATGTTAGAACCATATAACACTGCTGCTTTTTGGTAATATTTTTTTACACTAGCATTTGCGAAGTTGTGTTAGAGAATGTCTTTCAGGCTTCAGCTAGGGGTGTTTGCAGTATGGTGTGGATTAGAGTTCAACCAAGTTCTTTTGTAGCTTGTTCAATCTCTACTTGAAAGGAAAGATTTTGGCAGAAGAAGCAGATTTTACGGTTTCATTAAAGTTGTTTCTTGTCTTTGTAATAGTCTTTTCTAATTGAAGAGGTGATTTGGGCTGTTTTCTTGCCGCCATGGTCAATTGTTTCTAGTCTCAGAGATGTAAATCAATATAATCATTTTTAATTTACTGTTCATCTGTCTCTTTTAGTTTCTCAAAAATAATAATCTATCTACTATTAGGTTTTGCCGGAAAATACTAGTTGAGAGGGACTTTATTTATTTCTTTTATTTTTTTTAAGCGAGAGGGACTTTATTTGTGTTTAATCAACTCTTTTATTAATTTTAATTGATGTCATTTGCACCTGAAGTACCAAGCAATCTCAGTGGGAAAAATTGTCCAATTCTTTTAGGGTGATGTTTATACACGCTCTACCATTCCCACGTGTGAACCGATATCATAAGTTGTAGTCACGATTTTCATGTTGGAAATTAATAAGTCATTATTTAAGTTCAAATTTGCCTGTTCTTTTACGGTGATGTTTATACACGCTCTACCAAACAGTGGGTAAAATTGAAAAGAACTCTACGCCAACACTGATTCTTCTTTGCTGGGATGGTTTCTTTACACGCTTTCCTTAAAAAATTTCCATAAAAACTTTCTCACGGGGAAAACTTCCTTACACGCTTTCCATAGAAAATTTCTCACCTTGGGGGGGACTACAATTATAGATTCTTCCTTAATCTGAAATTTGTGAGAAGATACTTATAAGAGTTGGTTAAGAAAGTAAACTACCAATGAAACATAGAACATTACTTGGAAACATAAACTAGGAACAGAAGATTATATAAACATGGTTTTTGCATTAGACATAAGGGAAGGATTTCTAAGGGATGCCAAGTTCTGCGTTTCCATAGTTACAAAGTGGCTATTTGTAGGCCATGGAATTCAAACCAACTTAGCTATAATTTACAATCAGTTTTGTCCGATTATGCATGAAATGGTAGGGGCCTCGCATGTGGTTGACAAGTGGTTGAAGAGGTAGGGGCCTGGCTGAGCCAAAGCTTTTGCTGGATAAGGCTGCTGTAGAGTGTAGAGAGCATTAAGTGCATCTAACATGCATGGACAAGGCTGAGCGAAGCTGCTTTAGGATGTTTTTGGGACCTTTTTTTGTTTTTTGTTTTTAAGTGTTGAACATATTTATCCCATCCCTCTCTTCCTTAGAACCAGTCTTCATCAAAGTCAGCATAAGTCATGATTATCATCATATAGGTCAGGGGGGCCTATTTGAAGTTTGAATTAGGCATTTTCCAAGGGTCGTCTTCATCTGGTCACTGTTGTTTGTAAGCTTCTGAAGTTCTTGGTCTTGTTTTGGATAAAGTTCCCATATTAAGAGATTCTGTCATTCTAAGAATATTCTGACAACATGCTCATGTGGTGTCCATGTGTAAATGGAGGGAGTCATTTGGATTAGTGAGCCAATGAATTTCTGGTGGGTGAGAGATACCTTCTGCTCAGATGTCCTTTTTTGAATTGAGCTTAGCAATCATGGATCTTGTAGTAATTTTGTGACAAAATCTTGGATGTTCTGTGATTTCCAATCTCCATTATGAGCATCATTTTTCATAATTTCAAACTAGAATTTTTGAAAATATCTATCTTGAATAAGTTCCTAAAGGGACATAGGGCCAAATCAACTTGTCCTCCACAATGGGTTGGCAAAGAGATATGATTTCAATCAATTCAGCTTCTTGAGGGGCAAATAAACCATGAATTAATTATGTATCCTAGCTTCTAGTCATTGGATTTATAAGGGTACTCACCTTCATATCCTCAAAACCCGCTACCGCTAGAGATTGAATATGAGGATGATCAAGAGGTGGAAGCCAAGAGTCCAGCCAAACACTGATAGAATCTACACATCATACACTCCAGCTAGTACCCCTTTTAAGCTCATCCCTTTCTCGCAAGATGCTTTGCCTAACATAGGATCCAAGATAAATTCAAAGGCCTCCATAAAAGAGCAATTGGGAAAGAACCTTGATTTAAAAACCCAATAGAAAATGGAATTTTTGTTGTGTAGAAGTCGCCAAATTTGCTTTGCTAGTATAACATCATTAAAGAGAGCTGAGCCCATACCTCCTTCAAACTTGGGTTGACAGAGAGTTTTCCACTTAACCCAATGAATTTTCTTGCGATCCACCTTTTGGCCCCACCAAAATTTTCTTATGAGATTCTCAATTTCATTGCATAGACCTAAAGGAAGTTTGAAACGACTCATCAGCTATGTAGGAATAGCTCAAACTACAACTTTAATCAAGATTTCCCTCCCAACTTGAGACAAAAGTTTTTCCTTCCAACCTTGAAGCTTCCTCCACACCTTCTCTTTAGTGAAATTAAAGCTAGCTGTTTTCCTCCATCCTACCAAAGAGGGCAAAGCCAAGGAATTTTCATATTGTCTGATTTCCGGGACACCCAAAGCTTGCTTGATGCGGATAATAAAATTTAGAAGGTGACGCAGTGAATGTAATCAAATTTCCAACAAGATGATATAGTTTCTTTGAATAGTGCACGCAATCTTGTGGTTGGGCCTCTTGTGTGACACAACTACACAAGGTTTGTCCTCTTTTTTTTTTTTCTTTTTTAAATAAAATCATTATTTAGCAATATTAATTATATAAGACCATGTTAGTCTCTTTTTAGAGTGATATCAAGTGTACTCTCTCATCTGCAGTGACCAAGGACCCCAACCATACCATACCACTTATGGCGTGTATTTCCATGTGTTCCAGTATGCCAAGCCTGTGGTCGTATTGTGATTAGAGGTGACTGTCACACTCGCCTGTTTCACCGCCACCAGAGCTTGTGGTTTGAAGAATTTTAGTTAGATTTCAGTTTTTGCTTTTCACAACCAATCAGTTATTAAAGTAGAAGATGCATCTGGGCATATTATGGTTACTCTTCCAACCCATTAAAGTTCATTGATATCCAGAGAGAAAGAGGGCATCAAACTCAGCCTTGTTCAATTCTCAAGGTAGAAATATTTTTCGGCGAGAGAGAATCAATGATTTCACTGCAATAAGAAATACAATCAAGAAGTATTTTCTTGTATCTGAGCCTCCACTGGGTAGCCAAATTCCATCTGTCCATAGACCTTCTTGTTTTCCTGGACAAAAGTAAATTACTACCAGTTTCTACATTTTGCAAATTATTGGCTTTAACGAATGCCTGAATCTCGTCTCTAGAAGTGGATAACTCCTTGCCAAGCTCCAAAAGAGTATCAAGATCTTGGATCTCATTGATAGCACTTAGTAGCAAACTGTCTTCTTCAATTGATGTTGGCAAATTCTTCAAAATGGTATTGCATTTCTTTGCTGTCCACTTCATGACAAGTATCTCATTGTCTACTGAGAGTTGAGAGCCTGAATAAGCAAGGTGTCCTAGAGATCTCCGCTTATTTGGTGGGGTTGCCCATAATCGCAAAGCAGACAACAAGGAGAAAGATGGCTTTCCATTTTGATGAATATATAGGGACTCCTTTGGCCATGAACTGGAAGAATAAATTTCAGGTTCCAAGGGAATAAACACTTTGTCATTTGGATTTTCATTTAGAATAAATCCATAATGTTCAAGCAGCTCTAAATTTGTGTATGTCCCATAGCATAAAAGAACCTGGAGAGAATAAAGTACCATCTCAGTTCCATATCTCCTCATGCACCAAATAAAGGTAAAATATGTAAGTCAATTGTAAACCTCCCTAGGCTTAAGGAATCACCGCTTTTATAAGGTCACCTCGTTTTTAGAAATTCATTTGGTAACATGTCCAAGTAAAAGCCCAATAACCTGTGTTGGTTTTTGGTCACAATTTTAAACTAAGAAATTCATTGTAAACAAAAAACAATATTTACTAAATTAATTGTAAGATCTGTATATAAAACCTATGCTCTGGACAAAATCAAGTTTTTATCATTTCTCATTCATTAAAGAGATGAATGGACTCTTATTTTTGCAGCAACTCATGGACTGCCATTTGTTAAGTTCTATTTCGTACAAGGGCTTCTTCATTTTGATCTTGCTGCCATAGAACTTTGTTTAGTCACAGACGATAAGAGTATTTCTCAAAATAGATCAGAAACAATTCGAGGGAGTAGAAATGATCCATCTCAAATCTTAGAGCATTTTGGATTGGGAGCTATGGAATTGGTTCTGCTAGAGCTAACGATGTCGTTTTAGCTGAGAAATTGCAGATTAGGAGTAAAGTGTTACACTCTATGATTGGCCAAAGCGATAGAGTGCAGCCCATCTGAACAAAAGGGGAAAGGATGTTGGAACTGGGGCCGTAGTTTGGTTAGGATTGAATACAACGATGGAACAAAACACGGACCATCCATCCAATAATAACTGCTTTGCTCTATCAAGGCTTGAACATTTAACCTGCATTTCTACGTTTTGAAGAAATTTCGGGGCTGAACATCAACTTGCATAAGAGTAAATTGGTCCCAATAGGGGTTGTGGACGTTACTGTTGTAAGGTGGGATCTTTACTCCTGACCTCTTTGCATATGCTTTCATACTGTGGCATTGACTATGATTTTAAAGAGGATGGAGAAACTGTTGACTGGTTCAAAAAAGTTATATCTGTTGAATGGCGGTCATCTTACTTTAATTAATAGTCTATCTAGCCTTCCAACCTATTTTCTTTCCTTGTCTACTATACCTACACATAGCAAATGGAATGAAGATGATCCAAAGGAAATTTTGTTAAATTCCATTTGGTAGATTTAAACATGGTGTGTTTCCCTATAAAATTAGGTGGTTTGGGAGCGATAAAGTTGACTTCCTTGAACCAAGCTTTGTTGGGGAAGTCGTTAGGGAGGTTTGTTTGATTTAACAGGTTTTCTTGAAATTTTCTGCCAATATTCCTTTCGCTATAGAGGGTGGTAAAAGAATCCATTTTTGACATGATGTGTCGAGGACGTGCCTTAAAGGATTTATACCCTAACTAACTTACATCTGATTGTAAAAACTGAAGATGCATCTGTATTTGTTATACCGAATTCAAGAGAGGAGAATGACCATGTTATTGGAATCTAAGCCTCATACAGGCTTTTCATGATTGGGAACTGGAGGTAGTAGGTTGCCTAATGGATTTGTATTCTAGTGTAGGCTTTTTTTTTTTTTTTTTGGGGGGGGGGTGGGGGGGGTGGGGGTGGTGTCAACTGTGGCATTAGGTGAAATTCTGACAGTGGATAATATTATTTAATGCAATGTGGTCATGGACAATTGGTGTTGTATCTGTAAGTATCGCTGTGACTTTCAGGATCATTTGTTGCTACATTGCTCATTTGCTTAACAGATGTGGCCCTTTGTATTTTCTACATTTGGGATCAACTGAGTGATGCCGTAGAAGGTGATGTCTATGCTACTTGGAAAGGGTTGAATGGTTTGGCATACTCATTTGTTATGCGGATCATTTGGAGAGGGAAAAATCAAACATTTGAAAGAGTAAAGAGATTGGTTTTCAGACTAAATCTAGATTTTTGTATTCTCTGCTTGAATATTGTACTTCGATTGGTGGGGTACCTTGTAATTCTATAGCTGATTTCACGATCTTTTAAATCTCATATTGTAATTCTTTAGTAGGCTCTATCATTTGAGTTCTCCTCTTTTGATAAAATACTATATACAAAATATATAAAGCATCAAAAGCCAAAGATTGGAGTGACCAATTACCAAAGAAGCCTAATGATACAACTGAAGAGGTTCTTGACATGAAGAAGGTCCAATTGTATTAGGAGTAATCACTATCAATTAGAACATCTAGTGGTTTGGCAAAAATGCTACTTAAAGTACTTGTAGTTTTGAACAATAGAGTAAAAGAAAATCTATTTATCCATGTCTTCTCGCTGTGGTCCAGTTATCTTCACCACAAGGGAAAGAAGTTGCACTTTACTATATAAGTTACTGTTCACACTAATGTCGCATGAATTAGCAGTTTTATATGAGGGTTTAGGGGATTTTATGGAACTCTTATGCTGGACTCTCTCAATTTTCCAACTCCTTTAAAGGTTCAATTTTTTAGACATTGATGAGAAGCCAAAACAACACCTACCCACACCCCTCAAAGTCTTATTCAATTAAATTATGTCAATGTTATTTCTAAAGGAATATATGTTGGGGTCACAACCTATGACACCTATTAGAGTAACTAGTTGCAACCCCATTCAATGCATGGGAATACATAACTATTTTGTAAAGAGGTGTAATATATGAAAAGCAACAATTGCTTCAAGTATTGTCTTTTTTTTAATTTTTTTAAAGACTTCTACAAGTTCTTTTATCTTTTTATCTCTACAAACATAAATGAATAAAAAGGCTCCTGTAACGGTTACTTTCTTCACATCAATTCTGATTCTCATTCCTACGCTAAGAAGAGCCTAACTACTAATAATCCAATAAAAAAGAAAGCTCATTTTTTATGAGTAATCTAGAAAAAAATGAAGTACTTTCTGTTAATTGATCTTGAATGTAGACATTTAATTATAAGTCACTGAACCATCTTCTATTGGATTAGTGGCTAGGGAGCTCTGATACTTTCTGCCCTGGTTCAGGGTGGGGTTTTGCCACAATGTGTTTCTGATGTTCACTCTAGCTAGCATGGTAGATTTGGAAATTACATGACTCACATTGCAAGTTTGGAGAGTTACTTTTATGTGCTTGTTTTGGAGTTTTGGGAGGAGACTGGAGAGCAAACAGAAGTCATATTAAAGGTGTGGAGCATTATATTCTAGAACTTTTCATATGTTGCATTGTTAATTCTTAATTAATACTCTATGGTGGCTTCTCTTGTAAACAACTTGTATACTTGGTTTGCGCCCCTAAGCAAGCTTTATAATGGGTTCTCTTTAAAAAAAAAAAAGGAAAGTCCCTTCAAAATTTTAGGTTTTAAGATATGGAAAAATGAAGCTAGAAGCATTACAGCAAATATAAGAAGTCATGAAATCATATGAAATATTGATCAGCCAATAACTACTATGGAACCCAAACTTAATGTTGAATTATGCAAAGCTTGCAATACCTGCTCTCCTTTTTTATAATCTTGCCGAGCATAGAAGCAATATGCAGAAACATCCTCCTCGAACCCACCATCAATTAACCTCTGAAAATGAGGATCGAATTGCACCACATCCGACTTATGTGTACAGTCCCCATTTGACAGAGAAGCGACCTGAAAGGATGAGGCACACATCCGACTGTCTACATCTTCAGAATCCAATGTCTCCTCTCCTGGTGCAGCATAATTAAATAAGTCTCCCACAGGACATAAACATCCAGCTTTATCCCATGGTATATGCAATGTCCGTGAGGATATCTTTGAACAGGAACAGATACAAAAGATTCAGATTACTAACAAATTAGAAACAAGGGCAAAGTAGAAGTATATAATGTAAATAAGTCCCAAAAGTAACAAATAAGATTACACCTCTTGAATGCACCAATTAACAGATGGGACCACTAAATCAAAGTGCATCAATAAACAGATAGAGACTATTAAATTGGTGAACATAGCCCAAGAGCATCTTGCTGGTATACTATTGTACGAAGAGCAGTAGATTTTGCGGCTCTTGGATGTTGCCAAGAGCCTCGTAGTTCAACTAGCACCTCCTCCTGGTGTTTCCAATAAAGACATCAGGGTTCAAATCCCCCCTCCCCCATTGTTGTAACTAATTATCAAAAAAAAAAAAAAAAAAAAGAGCAGTGGATGTTTAACTATAAACTAGATTTGTCAATATATGTATTATACATATAAATTTTCAGACAATGCTCAATGAGTCAAAAACCAGAATGAAGATATCATCAAATGGGGCAACTAATTTGAGTATGCATTTCATTTATATGATTAGAAACAGAAGGGGGCAAGTATTCTCACAGTTGCAGCAGCCCAAAGCCATGCCTTAAAAGTTAGAAATTGAGGCTTAAGCTGAAGTAGTTCCATGAGTTGATTAGCTTGTTGCCACTCGGATTTAGCCTTTGATATGGCCTTTTCAGCAGCCCAGATAGCATCATCAACCTAGCAAGCAACCCACCAACCATTTTAATCACTAAGTTAACATGAGCGTAATATAGACACAATAAGTTGGTGAAGATTTTTTAAATGAGAAAACAAAAAACCGAACTTGCAGAGCTTTCACGTGGAATTCACAAAATGTTGATAAAAGATCATAAGAGCGAGGCATGTGGATGAGATAAGGTTGCCACCATGAGCTCTTTCCTTTACCCATTTCGTGTAATAAACAGACAGTGAATATCTGCATCAGAAATAGGAAAAATTTACAATTAAATCAAATAAATAAAAACAGTATTGTATTTGAATGAATGAATGGAAATTCTGTCTTACCTGGGTGGAGGAGAGACTAGAAGCGTGAGTGTCGAGTTTTTGGAGAGGAAGAGAGAGTTTGTTGAAAAGGGTATCTTTGGTGATTAAAGCAGATTTGGGAACTCTGAGAATGAGTTCTCCCTTTCTAAGATCACGCGAAGCACCCAAACCTCGACCTCCTGCTTGAGGAAAATAAGAGAGAGACAGAGAATGGCCCAAACAGCCACAAGAACGAGTGTCAGTGTGAGTGTGGGCATCAAAATCATCATCGGCGGAGCCTGAAATTCCAAGGTCTGCTGCCCACTTCAGAAACCTCTCCAGCTCCACCGTAATGACTCCTTCTTCCTGCTCCTGCTCCTCCATTTTCTCTCTCTCTCATGTTTGCTCTTTGCTCTTTCAGGACTCAAATTTCCAGCTTGGGCCTTTCGTCAACTTTGGTCATTCCGGCCCGATACTTTTTTAAGGCCCAAATGTAAATAGAACCACCTATATTGAATTCTTTAAGTTTTAGATTTATTCAATTTAGGATTTTTTTTTTTTAATTTCATTAAAAAATTTGAAATTAAGTATGCAGTTTACTAGTGAAAAATATTTTTTGAAAAAAAAAATTCTCACATAAAAATTGGATGGAAGGTCTGAATTAAATAAATTTGAAATTTAGAAAACTCAATAAAAGTAAAACTAGATGATTGAAATAAATTTTAATCAAACTTAGATGGTGTAATTTGAATTTTAGCATTTTTTTTTAATTTATAATTGAAAAAAAAGGACTAGCAAGTGTGGTCACTCTCCTGGCCCACTTAAATCCTGTCATGCATGGCATGGGACTATTTGCGCAATGGTGGGGTTTGCTATTATACAAACTCATAAGCATGATGAGTTACAAGAGTTTTCTACCACCAAACTACTTCTATGGATTAGTGATAGCGTTAAGATTTTAGTATACAGATAACAAAATTAAAAGATAAGAGGTTGAAAGTTAAATTAACCTTAAAAAACGTATTCAATATTAATAAAAAAATAAAAAAAGAATTATTTGCTAATGTAATTGCCACAGACAATCTAATATAGATGTAAACTATATGAAACCACAAGGTTTAAATAATACATTTTAACCACTTGACATTTGTTCCAAGTGTTAAAGATTTAAAATATAAGGTTTAAAAATAATTTATCTTAAAAAAAAAAAAAAGATTTGTGACAAATTATTATATTGTTGTTATTATTATTTGTAGGGACACGATTTATTTCACGACCCAAGAATGACATTGGGCTCGTTATGTAAATGGCCCTAACAATATAATTTGTAGAGAGTGGGCTTAAAAGGCAGGACTTTGGTCACAGGTGAGCGGTTTGGACGTTGTTCTTATGGAAGCTTATACATGGGTGGACTTGGCTTTACTAGCTAAGCCTTCCATTGGTGCGGGTAGTCAGATTGAGGTCCTCGGACAGCATCCGAGGAGCATAGTCTCCTTCCCCTTTTCCCTTTTGTAGCATTTTTTCTCCTCCCGGGGGGGTCTCCCTCCTTTCTTCCTTCGCTCTCCTCCCTTTTTATACTAATGTTCACCTCCCTTTTAGCGTCCACGTGTAAGCTTTACTTTCTGGGGTGCAGACCTGTTCTGTCGACCCATACCTAGAGTGGTTGGGGGTGGTTGGTAAAGTTAAATTGGTTTGGGGTATGGGCCTGTCAGATGCAGGATTCTGTACTATGATTTTGGCAGCTTTTTCCTTTGTCCTGCCCTTGTACTGAGTTTGTCCTTTTCTTCAGGCGTTTTGTGAGGTGCCGAGCATAAGATCGTCCTCGGCCATATCCTTGGGCCTTTTTTGGGCTTTCATTATGCGTCCTCGGCAATAGCTCTCCTTGGCCTAGGCCTTGGGCCTTGATGTAGAGTGGGCCTGGGCCACGAATTCTCTGGCCCCACATTATTACTTATGTGATAGATTACTATTGATGTATAGGTATTATTGTTCAATATTGTAATTATACTTTTTTTTTAAAGAAACATATTGTACTTCTATTAACTGTATAAAAAGCGGCTATGCCGCTACAGTACTCTGTACTGTGCATTTTGGTTTTGTGAGTCCTCTTTTTTGTCCGTTTGTGGAGGGCTGAACTCTGCTATCTACACTCTACTGCTTTGTGTTTATCTTATCAATGTTTTATTATTATTTGGGCTTAAAAGAAAAGCTTTCATCTTACTATTTGGTTTCGTGAGCAACTTTCTTTTTTTTTTTTTCCCAAGTTTTGAACAGTAACTACAGTGCCACTTGGCACTGTAGCTACAATTTTTTTTTTTTTTTTTTCAATAATTGGTTTGTGTTTTTTTTTTTTTCCTTTTAAATATTTATGTAAGTTGGTATATATATTGTGTTATACTGACAAAAAAAATTTCACAATATTTTCAAAATTATTGACATGCGTGAATGCACTAAAGCACGGTAGCTACATGGCTTTGGTTTCGTGAGTCACTTTTTTTTTTTTTTTTTTTAAATATTTATGTAAGCTGGTATATATATTGTTATACTGACACAATAAATTTCACAATTATTGACGTGTCAATTTCTTACAAGTTAAAATAAAATAATAAAATATGAGACTGTAACCAATCACAACTAAAAATAAATGTTTTGAGAAAATGTTACAACACTTATTGTGTAGTGCTTTTGGTTTATTCAACTGGCACGATAGCTACAGTGCCTAAAGTTTGTTTGTTTTGTTTTGTTTTTTTTTTTTTTTTTTTTTTTTTTTTCCAGTAATCGGTTTGTGTTTTTTTTTTTTTCTTTTAAATATTTACATAAGTTGGTATATATATTGTTATACTGACACAACAAATTTCACAATATTTTCATAATTATTGACATGTCAATTTCTTACAAGTCGAAACCAACCACAACTAAAAATAAATGTTTTGAGAAAATGTTACAACACTTATTGTGTAGTGTTTTTGGTTTATTCAACTGACACAATAGCTACAGTGCCTAAAGTTTTTTTTTTTTTTTCTTTAGTAATCAGTTTGTGTGTTTTTTTTTTCTTTTAAATATTTATGTAAGCTGGTATATATATATATATATATATATTGTTATTCTGACACAACAAATTTCACAATATTTTCACAATTATTGACGTGTCAATTTCTTACAAGTTGAAATAAAATAATAAAATATGAGACTGTGACCAACCACAACTAAAAATAAATGTTTTAAGAAAATGTTATAACACTTATTGTTATCACAATATTTTCACAATTGTTGAGATCTCAGTTTCTTACAGATCAAATAAAAAAATGCTAAGTTCACAATATTTTAACATTAATTTCTATAATGCCTAAAGTGTTTTTTTTTTTTTTTTCCAGTTATCGGTTTGTGTTTTTTTTTTTTTTTTTTTTTAAATATTTATGTAAGCTGGCATATCTATTAACTATATAAAAAGAGCCAAAGGCTCATGAATAGTATTTTTTTGGTTTATTCAATTAGTGAGGTGCACTTTTTCTTTTTCTTTTTCTTTTTTTTCTTTTTTTCCCTTCAAGTATGCCAATTGGTTTGAGCTTTGTTTTTGTTTTTGTTTTTTGTTTTTTGTGTTTTTTTTTTTTTTTTAAGATCTTTATATGTTTACTTTGTACTTGCAATGCAAGTTTACATTGTAAATACACAAAAGTGGTTAATATTATACACATTTGCACAAAAAATGGTAAATATTGTACAAATTTGTAAATGTGTACAAAATTTGCCAATTTTTTTTGTGTCTACAATATAAATTTACATTGTAATTAAGTATAATGTATACATAGAGATATTATGAAAATGTTGTGATGCATGTGTCAATTCCTTATGGGTCAAAATAAAATAAAATAAAATAAAAAAATATTATACCGAGATCTAGCACAACTAAAAATGTCGTGACATTTTGTTGTTATTACAATATATTCACAACTATTGAGGTGTAAGTTATAGGTCAAAATAAAATAATAAAATATTAGACTAGGATCTATCACGGTCTTATACGAATGAGATTAACTTTTTATGACATAATTATCAAAATTCTTAAAATTAATGTCTCTTTTGATTAATGTAAATCTTTATGTATTTTAAAAATCAAATGATTTATATCCTTATTTTGTGATACAAATAAAATCTAAAATTGATCATAATCACTAACTTTTTTTCCTATGGCTAGCACTTGTCTTGCACATGCTGCCCTGACTAGTATAATTATAAAGTCTAAGAACTCCATCAAGAACATCATGGACATTGGACACCACCAAAACCCAGTTGGGTCTTTTTGGTATGCGGTCACATTTTAACCATTTGAGGCCGACCCAATGAAGACTAATGTCTACCATTGCACTTTTTGGCCCACAAGAAATAGAAGGCCTAAAACCCAAGAAAAACAAGATAATACAGATCCAACAGTTAATATAATCACGAGTGTCATGTGATAGGGTACCAGTAAAATTATAAATCCAATGGTAAAGAAACTGCAAATAATGATATGATCAACGAACACCCTTGCCAAATAACAATAATATTTTAACATTTTCGTTAGTTGTCCAGTTTTAAAAGGATTTGTGATATTAGCATCTCGAGTTTTAGAAACTCGAGATTCAATTAGAACTCGAGTTTCTAAAGCTCGAGTTCATGTTTTTGTGCCACCCTTACCTAGACAAAATTGCCATGTGGAGCCACGTGGAAATCGAGTTTATAAGACTCGATTTCTACAGATCATATACCCTTCCACAGTTTCAACAAATGGCTTATTTCAAAATCTGAAAGTTCAAACATTGACTGAGTTGAACACCCATTCGCACCGCCCTCTGAAACTCACTCACTCACTCACTCACTTAGTCACTCATTCATAAAACAAATCCGTAGCCCAGTGCTGAAGCAAATTCGTTGCCCACTGTCACGAAGGTAGTCTCTCAAGCAATCGTAGCTCATTGTCGCCGTTTGTAGCCCACTGTGCTGAAGTTACTCTCTGTTTCTTCTCAATACTTTGTTGTTTTTGCTTCTTAGATTCCTCTGTCTCTCTCTCTTTCTCCAATTTTAGATTTTGGAATTCCACCGTGACCTAGGGTTTTTCGGATCTTTTTGGGTTTTTTTTTGTTTGTGTGTTTTTTTTGTTGGTGTTCTGAGAATATGGTTTTGTTTTGGCAATGACATTAGCCGCCACGGCCGACCACCGACTCTGCTGTTGTGGAGGCCGACCACCGACTTTGCTTTTGCGGAGGTCGATCGCTGCCATTTCTGTGACCGGCCGGTGGAGGCCGAGTTCAGTTTTTGCCCCTTTTGTGGCTCTGCTCTTTGAGCTTCTGCTAATTCTGATTTTGCTTTTCTTTTGTATTAGTGGTGGTGTTGTGAGTATGAAAGGGTTTAGGGTTTTGGTATGGTGGGGTTGTAATTTTTGTAAATGGGTATCATAGAAAAGATATATATGATCCTTTTTGGATGGGTTCCCAGTTTAATAAAATGTTGTTCCTATTTAGGATTTGAAACTTTTTGTTTAATTGTATGCATGATGAATTTGAAAATTAACAATAAGGAGTAAAACATTTCCTCAGTCAAATCAAATTCACTTGTGATTACATTGGCCAATAATGCTAAATTTAATTGTCTTTGGAAAACATAATACCAATTACATTGGATGATGCCAAGACATATTCGATTAATTCGATAGTTATAACAATGAAGGTATTTGAACCCTTCTGTTGAGTGAGTTTCAAAGCTCTTGCTAACATATAATTAAATTTGTATCCAAGTTTTATCAAAGGACATATAATTAGATTTGATCTACGAAAACTGTATCTAAGTTTTATTCAATGATGAATAGGGTTAGATCATGGTGAATCTTTTTATGTATAATTTAAATGTGATGTAAGGGTCCTTCTAGGGAGAATCCTTGATTCCTTCCATATAAAAATGTGTAAGAGTTCTTTTTTTTGGGGATAAATTGAGGAGAAACACCAATTACATCTTTTTTGTTGGAAGAAAATCAGGCTTAAATGGATGGTTGGATTTAATAACTTTCTGAATTTCTAACTTAATGAACGGCTTGTTGATTGGTCATTGAGGAGCTTGATTGCTGTAGCTCTTATCTCCTGGAGAGGAAAATCTGCTAGTCCCCTAAATCTTATTTATTTAGTACTTCCAATAAGTATGGTTATCTGGTTGTCCACCATTCTATTATGAACAAAAGAGTGTTTAGTATTGGCTCAAATAAATGTTATATACTAAACAGAACTATGCATAATCATATCCCACTGAATTTGTCATATGAAATGATATTATATACCACTGCAAATGTCATAGTTTGTGCAGTATTTTTCAGTGAGAGTATTGGCTGTTTTAATTTTCAAATATTTGCAACAGCACCAACTATTAAATCTCCATTTTCAGATGACTACTAGCTGTTATATCTCCATGTCCTAATGTCTCATGCTCCCATGGGGTCTTAGGTTCAAAACTCCTAATCAGTTAAGGCCACCTCCAAGAGATTCATTACTCTAATTACCTAATGTGTGTTGGTCGAGATATTACATAGACTTGAGGATATAGTCAAGTGTTTTAAGAGTTTTAGAGCTTAGACACCCAGATTACCCAAATAGAAAACTAACATTACTAGAGCATCAACTGTATTAAGATTGCTACCAATCTAAAGCCTTTATTCTTTCTCATAAATTTCACACTTAAGTCTTTTCAACCTCCATGGCAACCTGGTGGGTGCAGGCTGACATTAACTTACATCCTATCCTTTGGTAACACTAACAATACTAGTGATGGGAGGGATATAAATTATAAAAGCATGTAAGTATATAGCAGATAACATCTGAAGTTGTCGGATTGGAAAGCCAAATTCTTTTTTTCAATGGCATCAAGAATTTCACTGGTAAACTTTTCTACTGCCATAATACCCACGTTATACAATGCATTCATCTCCCTAGTAAAATTTTAGATAATGTGCTTTATGTAGGATCAGCTGATTTCTTGAATTCTTTGGAAATTATTATCCTTATGATTTTTTTTTCTTTTGTTTTCTTTTTTTTATTGTTTTAAATGCTTTTTCTTCATGATTGAGCTGTGACATTTCAATCATGTAGATATTTATATGTGTATGTGTGTGTGAGAGATATATATAAAGACTCTTGGTCAAATCCATTAAAGCATATTACATGTGTATGTGTGTGTCAGAAAAGGCTAGAGAAATAAAGGATTCCACTTGGATTGAGGTATTATTTTTAAAAATAACTTAGCAA
Source organism: Quercus tomentella (assembly GCA_028535165.1). Lineage (NCBI taxonomy): Eukaryota > Viridiplantae > Streptophyta > Magnoliopsida > Fagales > Fagaceae > Quercus > Quercus tomentella. Next base: position 60,289,423 of record JAPQVY010000155.1, on the reverse strand, counting down.
TTACATAGGAATAGCAAAAATCAAGGCTGGATTGAATCCCCAATTACAGCAAAGTACTCTATTTAATCACGAGTTATAGATGTACTTGTTCTTGCTTTCTATTCTTTTAGCATCCTTTTTTAAATAATGCCAATAACCTGCTCTTCAGTATAGATTTTCCTTGCATGTAGAATAGCATTCCTTTGCCCCTACACTATTAATGATCTCACAGTAGCACTCTTTGCAGTATGGAGCCTCGAATCGATAAGGAGCTAGAGATCTTGCACCCTGGTCCGCTTTAGAGGTCATTGTTGACGCAACAACCATATCATCAATCACAGGCCATTTGGAATGGCGAGGTGAAATTTGTAGTTCTAACAACCGCTTTAATTTTTACGTTGTCTTTGACTTTTAGTTAGCAAGTTCTTTCAAAATTGTATTTCTACTTCTAACAACCGCTTTAATTTTTACGTTGTCTTTGACTTTTAGTTAGCAAGTTCTTTCAAAGTTGTATTTCTACTTCTAACAACCGCTATAATTTTTATCGATTTTGTAGGACCCGGGCCCACTTACGTGCCGTGGTCACACTAAGGAGATGGCAAACGTTCAGATGCAAGATAATCGGGTGATTGACATTATCAAATTGCTAACGCTGGAAGGATTGTTTAGAGCCCCTTCTAGAGAGATATATCATTGCCTAATATCGGTCTTAGTTAAGCGATGGCGGCCGGAGACTCATACGTTCCATCTTCCACATGGTGAGATGTCAATCACCCTACAAGATGTGGAGGTCATTTTCGGACTTCCTATAGACGGTGAGGTCTTGGTTGGGCCGACTGCTGTGGTAGATGGGGATTGGAGTCAAGTGTGTAGGGAGTTCCTTGGTTTTACTCCGCCGAATGACAATAAAACTTTGGCGGGGCAAAGAATTCTCATCAGCCGACTTGTTGAGGCCATTGCAGCGCCACTGCCTCATGACGCAACGGAGATTCAGATACACTAGTATGCCCGGTGCTATATTTTAGCGCTACTAGGGGATAAACTTTTCATAGACAAGTCAGGAGATAGGGAGCATCTGATGTTCTTGGACTTCATGCGCAACCTTCGTAATCTGCCACAATATAGTTGGGGTAGTGGTTGCCTGGCCTGGTTGTACAGGGAGTTGTGTCGGGCAAGTGAGAAAGGGGCATCGTAGATTAGTGGGGCGTGCACCTTGGTCCAGTATTGGGCATGGGCAAGGTTGCCATTCTTATGCCCGAGGATAGAACCTCCACCTGGATGTGATTATGGCCCATGGCCATATGTTCCACTTGCATTTAAGTAAGTCTTTTCCTGATATTTAATGTGTTATGCAATGTACTCTTTTTAGTAACTAAATGATATTATCGTTCTTATGTTATTCGCTCGTAATTGTAGGTGGGTGCAGGTGCCAAGCCCGAAGAGTAGGCCATCCAGCACGGCCTTGATCCACTATCGCGAGTAATTAGTTACAATGCAACCAGACCAGGTAATAGTATTCAAAAATTTTGTTTGGTTATGATAATTTTCCTTAAGAATATGATTGCTTCATCCTTTAACATATCTTTTGTTATAATTTTTGTTTTGCCCTTTATCTATGTATTCTCCCTTGTTTCACATTTTAAGATGCTATGATAATTGTTTTTTGTTTCTATTGTAGATTGTGTGGCAGCCATACGAGGTAGACTTCGGCCACCTTCCTGAGTTCTGCGTTGCAGGGAGGGATAAGTGGACAGCAAGGGTGCCGCTTGTGTGTTTTTGCATAGTAGAGAGACACCACCCGGATCGTGTCCTTCGACAGTTTGGGTTGGCGCAGGAGCGGCCTGACGATGTTGTCTACGATGATAGACTGCATAGAATAGACTTACGTGGGAAGGTGGAAAAGAATTGGAGGGAGGAGCATGGACCGTATATCATTTCATGGGATATGAGATGACAACAAGTTTGTCATGCACCTCCTCAGATTGGTGAGATGCCCCGTGATCATGCCTATTACCTCTGGTATCGTCCAGTCACTCGAAAGTATGTCGACCGCAACAGCGCTAAATTACATATAATGGTAATGTGTTCTAATTAGATTTTATTGCCTACTACGTTTTACTTGAGTACATGTATGAATGTAGAATCAATTTCTATGAATTTTTCAGCAAATCTGGTTTGATTTGACTGACATCCAATTAAAGAATTTCTGTTACATATAGTATTCTAATAAAACTGTTAGTTCTTAGTTGAGTATTTGAGTAGATTAATAAGTACGATATTATCCATTCATTAATTGATACATAAATGTCTCAAATCTGATTGTACTGGTTCTTTCTCCGTTTCAGATTCAAAGCCATTTAGCGCTGTTGGAGATGCTTCCTGAAGGCAGCCAAGCTCACAACCATGTCCGACGTGTCCTAAGTAATGTGGCTGGCCTTGGTGGTGGTCCTGCAGCAAATGGGCAGGCAAACAATGGGCATGAGACTGAACCAGCAGCTACTGCAACCCCAAGCACAAGCGTAGCACCCGTAAGTACACCGACCCGTGGTCAGCGTGCTATTGCAAGCCCAAGCACAAGCGCAGCTAAGGGCCGTGGTCGGCCTGCTACAGCAAGCCCAAGCACAAGTGCAGCCAGGGGCCGTGGTCGGCGTGCAATAACCCCTCGGGTTGTAACTAGTCCTGAGATGCCTGCACCCATCCCGCACTCATCTCTTCAGCCTGAGGTCCCTCCACCCATCCCAGATGCATCTCCTCAACTCGAGGTCCCTTCACCCAGCCCACCTTCGCAGCACAATTTTGATCTCAGTATTGATCAAAATTTGACCCCTCCTATACTCCCCGAGACACCCTCTTACCCATCCACCAGCTCTACTGCACCCACTCCTGGCCTCTACATAGAGCATCATTACCCACCTACCGCATCCTCATCTGACCCTGTAGGACCTCCGGTTGGGATTGACACTCTACAGCCACATACTGATGTACCGGACGAGCATTCCGCTCATCAGCCCTCACCCCTACGAGGTAGACCGCAGCGCACTAGAAAAGCACCCACTTGTGGGATAGGTGGACACAAAATAGGACACCGAGGCAGCTCTATGGTATGATAACATTAATTAGAATGTAATGATATATTTTGTAGTTCACTTTATTCTTATCATTATACCGAATATTGATTGCATGCATCTAATGGAATTTGCAGCACGATGATGAGCCTAAGGATGATGCCCCGCAGCCTCCTCCTCCCCCTCCGCAAGGACTGCGACTTAGGAACCACAAATGCATGCTCATAAGTGTTAAGGGCATTGTTCAAACCATAATATGGGTGAATATATGTGGTCGAATCAATATGTAAATAGTCACATACTCTAATTGCATGTGAACACGGGATCCCTATGTTTTGTCATTTCCCACAACTGCATGTTCTTTCCTGTAACCGAACTTCATAACTGTGGTTTCCCCCTCCTGTGCTACACGTGTTGAGTTGGGTAACTACTTGAAATATCAGCTCTTCATTGCTAAATGGCTTGAGATAGTGTTTCTCAGATTTACGCTTATTTCCATCCCACGTGGAGAAGGCATATTCACTCCATTTCTTACCCTCTGAGAACTCAAAATGGTATTCTTTGCACCGGTCATAGAAATATTGAACAAGTTTGTTCTAAGTGAACTCAACCAACGTGGCAATAGGAAGGCCCCATGCACCTTTCAGTACACCATTGAAGCACTCTGATATATTGGTTGTCATTGCCCCAAAACGTCTACCACTATCATGTGACTGGGTCCACATATCCACAGACTCGCCCATTAGGTATGTGTATGGAAGATAATCTTGATTCTTTTCCTTGCCATCCTTCCCCGTCACCTTCTTCTTATTCCTAATAGCCTCAATTTCCACCTGCTTAATGGACTCTATTATGGCATCAAATTTCACTACCTGACTAGTATATCCCGCTTTCAACGCCGTTGACTTTAGAGTTGAGTTCTGAAAATGGGTGTTGAAGTTGCTAACAACATGTCGAAGGCAATATCTATGAAATACCGGTGTACTTCCACCATCCCTTCTAAGCCAGTTTGCAATGGTGTTTTTGATACCGAGATGTCGGTCAGAAATTATGCAAATGCCTTCGTTAGGTATCACGTGGCCAATCGTATCTCTAAGGCACTGTAAAAACCACCTCCAACTGGACCCTGACTCACAATCCACAATAGCAAAGGCGAGAGGGAATACCTTGTTGTTAGCGTCGGTTGCCATTGCGACCAACAACTTTCCCTGATATTTACCATACAGATGGGTCCTATCAATACTGATAACCGGCTTGCAGTATTTGAATCCTGATATGCATGGACCGAAAGACCAAAACACATAATGCAACAATATGGCATCATCTTCATCGGTGGATGTGATACGATAGAACACTTGGGTAGTAGGGTCCTGATCAATATATGCCATTAGCAATTTTTACAACCTTTGGTAAGACTCTTCCCAATTCCCAAACATCTTCGCAATCGCCTTTTTTTTCGCATCCCATACCTTGTAATAAGAAGGCTTCTGGCCATTATATTTCATCTTTATCATAGATCTGAGATGCTTAACTGGGGTAGTGTGATCCTCACATAACTTCTGATGGATGTCTGATGCAATAAAATTACAACTCATCATTCTACCATCATTTCGCACCCCAGTCGGTATACACATGTGAGGACCCACATACACGGTGACCATCCATAGTTGGTGGAGATCGAGCTTCATAACTGCGCAGACATACCACTTGCATGACTCATGCACGTATTTCGCACAAAGTTTTTTCGTCATCGACCTAATGATCATAAAATGTTTGTTTTCCTTGAGGGCACAAGTTGTTAATACGTGCTTCACCTCCTCTTTATTGGCAAAAGTCAACCCTTTGCACAAATTCATCCCCTCTCTCCAAGTAGACACAAATGGCATATTAATATGTGAAAGATCAACCATATTTTCCCAAGTATTTGCAGAGAATGACAATGCAGGAGGTGCGTAGGGAGGGATTGTGTTCGTAATGTTTTGGACACTAATAACATTGTCTGCATAAGGTTCATTACCATCCAATGTCTCATCGTCATCAATGTCCCTCTCAAAGTCCCCAAGGTCTCTGCCAATCATGTCTTCATACTCATCTCTATCCACAAAATCTTCACCGTTAATGACAATATTCTCATCAACATAGTCATCGTCGTCATCATCATTGTTAATGGCAGTAGTCTCATCAACATAGTCGTCATCGTCGTCATCATCATCATCATCATCATCGTTGTCGTCGTCGTCGTCGTCATCATCATCACCATCGGCATGAACATCATCATCCTCTACATGTGTAAAATACTCATATTGAGCATCCAGAACCGTAACCTGTAAGCTTGTGGTTGTTTGTTGGATATCCTCTTGCCAGACTGCACGCGGTTCCAACTGTATGTACAACTCAATGTTAGTTACTTTAGCTATTCTCTCCAACTTGTCAAACATGATCTTTACATGTTTGTCTGTTTCTATCGCCATATACTTGTAATTAATCTGATGCTTCAAGATTTCATTTGGCATACGATAAGTAATTTGTATGTTGTGCACAACAGGATTCTCACTCAACTCTTCCAGGACAATCTTCTTCAATTCGTCAAGGGTCTTCAACCCACGATCAATTTGGGTATAATAGGTCTTTATACCCGGCCCTTCAAATGGCAATCCCTTGTTCGCATTGGCATTCTTAAGCGGACTGCCGTAGTATAGGATTATATCAATTTCAGGCATTGTGCACCTGTTCAAGTCAAGTTACTATGTTAGTTAAATCACATAGTCGTAAAGTGGGGGGAAAAAAGTAATGTGATCTTAAGGCTGAACATATTCAAGCCAGAATTTTCATAGGTAATTACTAGTTTTATAGCCATTTTGTAACTTATGGTACCCATGGTTTCTAAGTTTGGCTTCAGAAGAAAATTTGAAACATATCTACTGGAGCAACCCCAAGAGCATCAGTTAATGTTACTTGACACCATACATGTGATGCTATTACTCACATCTAGTTTTATCCAAAGCATTAACAAGTTTTATCCAAAGCATTAACTGATTAATGACAAGTAATGGCTTGTTCAAGCTTTATGATACCCATTCATTACATTCATTCACTACCCATTTCATACCCAAAATAATGATGAATAAAGTCAAAAAAACTTGTAAGATCATGATAAAAATAAAAGCCTAGAAATGATGAATAAAATTTTGATAACAAAATGGGCAAATAACTACTCAAAAATTAACACTAACAAAACAAAGTTCTATGATTCACAATATTGGAAAATTAACTAAGATATGTCAACTATCTATAAAATAAATAGTCAAACTCAACCCACACCCATAGACAACTAATACCCAACTACAATGACAATCAAATAAGCAAACCCTTACCTGAGATATGAATTTGTTGAGAGGGAAGAGCAGTGAGAAAGGCAGTGTGGTGAGTGAGAGTGAGAGGCAATGTGGTGTGAGAGTTATGGGTGAGTGAGAGAGTTAGTGAGGGTGAGAGTTAGTGAGGCTGAGAGACTTAGTGAGGATGCTCTGTTTTTGGGTGAGAAGGCTGGGTGAGTCTGTGAGCACCTGTGTTATACGGGCTAAGTGAAGAGTGTAGTTTTTATAATTTTTCCCAGTGGAACTCGAGTCTTTAAGACTCGAGTTCCTTGAAATTCATCATCAACTATTTCTTTAGTTCTAATTAAAACTCGCTTTTTAATGTAGATCTTGAGTTTCTAAAACTCGAGATGCTAGTTTCCTTTATACTTTAAAGCATTGCCTAACTTACTACATACTTGTGCCAGTGGTTGCTACTCTGCTCATTCCCTCTATGATCAACCATCAGGTTTCCAGATTATAGACACGAACTTTATGAATGATGGAGGGGAGAAAGTCTGGCCAACTGTGCACAAGGGTGCATTGGCCAGGTCTCTTTGTTGATCACTAGCTTAAAGGAATATTGGATTTGGTCCTCCCAATATTAGCGTCTTTCTTTTTATTGAAATGTTTTTTGAGTGGAGTGATGTGAGGAAGGGAAGAGTGTGATTTTTCTGTAGTGTATTTGGTTTAGGGGCAATAGGACAATCATGAGTTTTTAACTTCTTTGTCTTTTTGGGTGAGGAAGGGAAGAGTGTGATTTTTCTGTAGTGTATTTGGTTTAGGGGCAATAGAACAATCATGAGTTTTTAACTTCTTTGTCTTTTTGGCTGAGCTAGCTCTAGGCTTAGGCCACGTATGTACAATGTATTTGGTATATGTATCCCCTTTTTTACATGGGGTTTTTCACATGGAGTCTACCCCTATGTGAAAGGAGGATACATGCACTAGATGCATGGTATACCACCTCTTTTATTAGGAAAAAAATTCAAAATTTCGGGGCAACAAGTGATTTTTATTTTTTTATTAAATTGAGATTAAAAAAAATTGAAAGACATATTATTACCAACAAAAAAAGGAACTAATGATATTTATTTGGTAAATAAGTTTGATAACTTTGATCTGCAAATCATAGATCATAACAATTACTATTTTAAATGGGACTTTACCATTATTAGCATAATGATTTTGTAATGGATTGTTTGATTTTGTATATTAATAGGAAAATTACTCTGAAATTTTGTATATAGTCGATCATAGATGATATTTTCAATTTAGAACAAAGTTGAGTTCCATAGTGATAGCCCATAAATGATTGACTTGAGATGTAGTATGAAACATTTATTTCATGTTTTCTCTTTTGTTTAGATTTTTTTAATAATGAAAAGATACTAATTTTATTTTTAATGTATTAATTTGGTTATGTATTTTAATATATATATTTTTGAATGATCATTTTTTATTAAAATTTTATGATTTAACCCAAATATTTTTAAAATTTTTGAACATTTTGGCATTCACTTTCAGATGGTAGATTTAGCTCGGGCTATAAATGAGCCGACTTATGTTGAGTAATGAATGTTTGAGTTGACTTTATAGCAAAAATAAAATGTTCAAATTTGGTTTGAGCTCAAACGAAGCCTATGAACAATGTTTGAACTCAACCTTTTGAAAAAGTTCAAAACCTTAAGCTTGACTTGGCTTAGTTTATAGTCAAGCTAAGCCCAAGCTCAAGATCCTACCCAAGTACATTATCAAGTTCATGTAATTTGAATGAGTGGTTCAAACTCTCAATTAATTAAGGGCTCAGTAAGATATAAAATTATTTCTCAAGCCCATAAATTACCCTAGGCTCAACTTATTTTTTAGGGAAAATTCTTTGGTACGCTCGAAGTATAGTGAAATGATGCTCCCTCCTCTCACATTTATGGTAGACCTTAACATGAATGTGAGAGGAGGGAGCACCATTTGTCATGCTCTGAAAGTACCTAAGAATTACTCTTTTTTTAGAATTACTCTTTTTTTAAGCTGAAATGCAATTGCTCTTTCTAAGTTTGGCTGAATTTAATTTCAGTAATTTAACTTTACTTTTATTCTATTGAGTTCTCTAAATTTTAAATTTATTCAATCAAGGTATTCTATCAAATTTTGTTAAAAAATTCTGATTATACAAATTATTTTCACAAGAAAAAAAAATTGTAAAATTAATAAAAATATAATATAGGTTTTTGTAAGGACACGATTTGGAGCGACCCAAGAACGATACTGGGTTCGCACGTAAATAGGCCTCACAATATCATTTATAGAGCGTGGGTTTGAAAGGCTAGGCCTTGATCACGAGTCGGTGGTTTTCCGGAGTGTTCATACATAAATAAAACGAGTACATACATAAATAGATCGTGCACGCTCTGGGAGTCTTTCTCTTAGATGTGGGCTGGGAGGCTCTGGTTTTGGCCATTTTTCCCAGCCCCCTTAAAGGTGTGTCAGCCTTCACATTATATAACCCTTCTCGGTTGATCTTAGCCCTCCACTTGTTGGTCAGACAGGTGCTAACTTCTGTACCTGTCCCATCGACGGTCCCATCTTGCTTTCTATTAGTTGCGACAATCGAAATCACCCTGACCAGGCGTCTTTTCTCATTAACACGGTCAGGACACCGGTGAATTCATTAAATGCGGAGAGGTCGTATTTATCTTGAACCAATTCCGCGCCGTACCCCCAACGTGGGTCCCATTCTACTCGTATCTTCTTCTGGGGGCTTTTTGGGGATAGCCATCATTGAGACGTTGCTAATCTCCTTGAAGTCCTGTAGTGCCGAGGACAGGGTCATCCTCGGCTGTTCCACTAGACACACCGGCCCTTTTCCCATTTGTCCTCGGCACATACCCTCCTCGGCATGGACCCTGAGCCCTAATAAAGTGTGGGCCGGATCATAAGCTCCCCGGCCCCACAGTTTTTTATGAGAGAATTTTTTTTTTCATTAGTTATTTGCATACTTAATGGAATTTTTTTAACATAATTGGACAAAAAGCTTGAATTGAATAAATTTAAAACTTATAGAACTCAATTGAAAGAAAGTAAAATTAGAAGATTGAAATAAATTCCAATTAAACTTAGAAGGTACAATTTACATTTTAATTACAGTTCTTACATCCAGCATTAAAAACACAAACACACACACACACATATATATAAAGGTATAAGAGTACGCACATCAGTGCTTGTATGATAGAAAATGTATCACATTTTAGCTAATTAACTGAATTAAGTCCAAAATTCATTCACATCATGACATGTAAAGTTATGTAAAAATACATGGTTGTTATAGTAACAGTGTATTTTTACACTAACATTATTTATTTTTCATTTGATTTTTTTTCTTTACATATTCCAATGATAGAGAAGAGAAAGTAAACAGTGATTGTTGTGTGTTAAGAAATATAAACAAATAAAAAAAAAATGATATTTTATTAATATATAATGTAAAATAAATAATATGATTTGAGTTGTTTCGAAAAATTAGTATATAAAAAAAAAATGTTTTTAATGCTAAAGTATAACTAAATTTTTGCATAAATTTTTTTTTTTTGGGTAATTTTAAAGTGGGGGGAAACGCAAAAGGGTTGCGTGTCAAAAAGCTGACCGACTATGAAATGAGTGGAATGGAGAGTGGACACTGAACACTCTGCTCTTTTAGTCTTTCTTTCTTATGAGTCACGAACGACAAGACAAGAATGAAAAACAAAAAAAACAAAAACAAAAAAGCGGGAGTGCTTGTAATTCTCTCCAATTACATTACAATACCCAATAGTCGAACCAAATCGAACTTTAACAAATGAAATTGCTGTCGTGTCGTGTCGTGTCGTGTGACGTCGTGTCCACCTCAAAATTGTCAACTGTCAAGTCAAACTCTCTCCCCCAATATCAAACTGCGTGGGTCCCAGACTCAACTCCACCAATCTGGACCTTCCGGGACTCCTTCATACCTTCACTCACCTTTGGCCACGTGTACTGTAACCCACCCAACACTTTTTTTGACCTCACCGCCATTCTACTGTGATAACGTTATCTTTCACCCATTGGCTGATTTTCTCCACCTGTAATCCTCTTTGGATTTTCTTTTCTTTTCTTTTCTTTTTTCCAATTAGATAGAGTTAGGCCTATCTTATTTGATTTCTTTCGGATTTGAGATTTCCCTTCAAATCTCCTCGGATTCGGATCCCCTTTTTATTCGTAGTATTTTTTACCAACTTTATTTCTTACCTAATTCAAAATATATACTATTTTTATAAGGAAAATTTTATAAAAATGAAAAAAAAAAAATTATAAGTTTCTCAAATTTCTTCTTCAAATTTATTCACTCCTTAAATTATTTGGGTTTGACTTATTTTTGATACTTTTTTAACTAGAATCTCTTTTTGTTTTAATGAAAAATTGTCACATTACTAATTAACTAAATAAAAGGTAGAGATTAAAACCCACTATCACTTGTCATTGTACTTTAAAACAAAAGGAGACCTCCCGGTTAAAAAAATACTAGAGGTAAGCCAAACCCAAATTATTTTACCAATAAAAAATATAAAATTTAGATATTGTTTCTTAGATTCCCTTTTAAAATTTAGTCATGTGGTTGTACTTAACTAAAAATATACTTTCATTAATAAAAAAAAAGTCACATAATTGAATTTTAAAAGGAAAACCTGAAGAATAGTAACTAAGATATTGTACTTAAATTTTGTCCTAAAAAAATAAAGAAAACTATAGCTAATTTTACGCGTTAAATGATTAATAAAGGATGATGTAATGTAATGACCAATGACACCTATTAATTTCCATGGGAACACCCAAATGGAAGATTCAATCATATAATTAAAAAAATGCTATTTTTACAACATTTTCACAACAAATCTTATGTGGTAGGTTATTACGAATTGTTATTGGTAGGGTAAAAAAATAATTTCAGTGATAAATTCAATGAACTTCAAGGGAGTAATCTCAAAGATTATAATCAAAGTTAAGAAGATTACTTTTAATATGAGCCATTAGATCAAAGTGGTTAAAAGAATAAAAAAGTTAAAAGTTATAAAAGATAAAAAGATGAAAATGGTTCAAACTTTCGTGAGTAAATTAGGAAGTATTGCAGGCTATTGCAACGGATTCAAATTCTGTCAAGATTGCGCACAACTTCCTTATATTAAAAAATTAAATAAAATGATACTTATCCTCTTTTTAGGATTTATTAATTTTGAGTGTGGAATTCTTATAGCTTTTAAAAAAATAACACTTATCCTCTTTTTAAGATTTATTAATTTTGAGTGTGGAATTATTATAGTTTAAAAAAATTAAATAAAATGACTCTTATCCTCTTTATAGGATTTATTAATTTTGAGTGTGGAATTTTTATAGTTTAAAAAAAATTTAAAAATAAAATAAAATGACAGTCATCCTCTTTTTAGGTTTTATTAACTTTGGATGTGGAATTCCTATAGTTTAAAAAAAAAAAAATTAAAAAGAGGGAAAAAAAAATACAAAAAGTAACAAACAAATGTTCAAAGTAGTTTAGAATATCCGGGTTACCCGTATGGACCTTTGTAAAATGGGCGGGTTCAAGAATTGCACTAGTAGGATCATATTCATAGTCCCCAGTCCTGTCAGGCTTGTCCAGCGCTGATCTCAATCCCCATTTTAACTTTGCAATAAACGAGCACATCAAAAGCCAAATAGGAAAAAACTGAAAATAACCCAAATCCCAATCCAAACAAACTTACAAAAGCCATGAATAAGATGTGCTTTAAACAGAACAAAAAATATGACATTTTTATGAGCAGAGAAGAAAGAAGAATAGGGACAAAACCAAAAATAAAAAATGAACATTGTAATAATTAGATTAGAGAGAGTTTGGAAGAATAGAGAACAACAAACAGGTTTCAGTGTGAGTGTGTGTGTGAGTGGAAGAAGTGGGAGTGGGGGGGTCAGATATTGTTATTAGTGGTAGTTCATTTGTTTGTTTTTGTTTCCATGATGTTGATGACATGAGCTTAGAGAGTCTTTATTAGTTTGGAATCTCCTGTGTGTGGGTCTATAGCAACAGCAATTTGCGGGTAAGCTTCTCTTTCATTATTTTTGTATATATCAATGCAAGATTGTTATTTTACTTTTTTTTTTCTTTTGTATAGTCCTTCTTCTCTGCTCTGATTTTGGAATGTTAAAAAAAAAACACAGAGTTCTAATGAACTGCTGAGGAAAATCTTTGTTTTAGTCAGACTGAGAGTTAAAAAAAGGTAAACCCAATTGAAAACTTTAAGAGAAATAATGTCAAGCAGTTAGCTGAACTTATTTAAGATCCCATTTTGTGAGTTATAGATGCTGGTAATATGATATTCTTGTAATATTGAGTGTACATGTTCTTTGATATGTATTAAGTGTTTCTATACTTTGTTTTTTGGTTCAATTACAGATAGTTTTGACTGAGCTTCCATTGTTTTTCAATAACTGAATTGTTGTCATCCGTGGGTGGTTTCAATAGACAAGCTGATTTCTTTTGATCCTTTTCCTACAGGCTGAACTGTGTTTGTTTCAAGGAACATATAGTATAATTGGTTTTGTTTAAATTAAGGTTGGAGAATTAGGAAGGCAAGAAGGAGAAGTATATTCCAGGGTATAAGTGATTGAGACTTTGAAGTTTAATCATGTCAGTAGCATTACTATGGGTTGTCACCCCAAATGTAGAGATATCCAATTGCTTTGGTTTCTTCGATTCAGTCCGAGATGGGAACTGGCTTTTAGAGTCATCAAGATTTATATCCCGAGATTGGGGATCGATTAGAGCGAAGAAGAGTAGGAAACAGAAATGGAGGTCTTGCTCTCTTAGTACAGATTTGAAGTATTCATGTGTTGGTGAGTCGGGCTTAGAGAGCGGAAACAACTTCCGTGTATCATCAAGCATGGTAGCCAACACTGCAGGAGAAATGACAATCTCATCAGAACAGAAGGTTTATGATGTGGTGCTGAAGCAGGCAGCCCTGGTTAAGAAGCAATTGAGGTCTAGTGTGGATCTTGATGTGAGACCGGATATTGTACTTCCCGGAAATCTGAGCTTGTTGAGTGAAGCTTATGATCGTTGTGGAGAAATCTGTGCAGAGTACGCAAAAACGTTTTACCTGGGTTAGTCTTCTCATATCTATCATTTAACTTAAGGAATTTTACTTTGAGGTTCAAATTGAGATTTAAATGTGGAATCAGTAGTACTTTGAAATTCAATTCATCTTTGCTTTTGCTGTTTCAGGAACTCTGCTAATGACCCCTGAAAGGCGAAGGGCTATCTGGGCAATATATGGTGAGTGGTGGTGACCTTTAATCAGAAAACATATTTCTTGTTATGATGTAGAAATAGTTCACTGATTTTTAACTCTAATAGGAATGTAGAAGTTAAGAGGGCAATGATTATAATAGTAAACTCTGGTGGATTTTCTGCAAGGGTTATATCAAAGGATCTTGCTTTAGTAAAAAACATATAATATTCCTCACCACGTGGGGCTCATACTAAATCTTTAAGTCTAATTTCTGAAACATGAGTAGTACTGCTTTCTTTGTTCTTAGGTGTGCTAATGCATAAACTTTGGATGATTGCCAGATATGTTCTGAATATCTGCATGAAATTTTCGCGGGTAATACTTGTCAAAGCTAACACAATGATGCCCATGGATTAGTTCCACTATTTGACATTTCATGCTTTTTAACTTTTGTTCTGAATGACTTTTGTAACTATCTGGTTTATGACTTCTTTCCCTTTTGCTTAAGAAGAAGTTAGGCACCTTTTGGTTACTGTTTTAAACGCATAGTTCTTCCTTTACTAAGAACAAATATATGAGATGGTGATGATCATTAAGTAGTGTCTTGCCTCCAAAGAAGGTTTTAGATCTCTTCATTTCGTTTCCTAATTAATAGTTAATTTAGCATAAAAGTAGGTCCTCATCATGATACAAACGTAAAGATTATTAGGACATGAGGACTTGAAGATACCCATAATCATTCTCCAATATTTGGATGAGTGCTAGTAAATTACTTTCAAATCTTAAATTATTTTACATGTTATAAATCCAATCTTAAGGTCTTTTCAGATAGACAAACTAAAATAAAAGGCAACACTTATTGATTTAATCTCAGTAAGGATGGGCCCAGCTATTGCTGTGAGCCTGTGAGGACAGTTTTTACCATATGATATCTGGAAGCAAGCTTGGAGGTTCATTAAAAGATGTAGGAAAGTTTTAGGTTTTTACTTCTGGTGAAAATTTAGAAAACAAATTGGAAAATGTATCAACAAAATGAGAATTTTATTCTAGTGTCCAAGACCGTGACAACTGCTACCAGCACTGCAAGAGAAGTTCTAGTGCTTATCTTTCAATCCTAGAATAAATTGTATTACCTTTGCATCTGCCCATTGTTTGGCTTTATTCAATATACCAGATAGGTGAACAGGACTGTTACTTGTTTTCCTTATAATCCATGCGTTTGTAAGCAATTTCTATGTATGTGAATCCAATATGAAGAAAGATAAAGTTGTTCCATCTATTAAGGTTTAGCGAAGTTGAGTTGACTTTTTTTATATCCTGTGATGGTGCTTGTACATACAGTGTGGTGTAGGAGGACTGATGAGCTTGTTGATGGACCTAATGCTTCACACATCACACCAACAGCTTTAGATAGATGGGAGTCACGGTTGGAAGATCTTTTTCAAGGCCAGCCATTTGATATGCTTGATGCTGCTTTATCAGATACAGTTGCCAAATTCCCTGTTGATATCCAGGTTAGACATCACTTTTGAGAAATACATTAAACATCAGATCAGGTCTCAATAATAAAACTAAAGTCTTCAGTTAGGCTTGCCCTGACCTCTTGATTTGATTCCTACATCCATCTATATTCTTCATAACATGTTCTTGAACATGCCAAATTTACATACTTTATTTTCTTTAGCATTTTCATCGTTGATTCACAATCCAGCCAATATTCTATTTTGTCCATGTTTTAATTAAGTTGACCATTATTATCTTTCACTTTGAACCCACGCATTGCCAAATGCAAAGACATTTGGAGCTGAACCCTGAGGTTTGGTCAGCATGTTGCCACCCACAAAGGGTCTGGCATTCTCTAACAAGCCAAAAATTCTTGGGTTAAGGGGGAAGGTATTTAGGAACACCATCTTTGTAGCCTACAGCTACTCTTACTATACTCAATCTCATTTAAGGTTTAATTGATATCTTCCATTTTACTGATAGTACCCTTGACACAATATATAGCACTTGAAGTTTGTGGCTTTTATTGTTACACATCTTCTAACACAATTGTATGATATATATTATTGCAGCCATTCAAAGATATGATTGAAGGAATGAGAATGGACCTAAGGAAGTCAAGATACAAAAATTTTGATGAACTTTATCTCTATTGTTATTATGTTGCTGGGACTGTTGGATTAATGAGTGTTCCGGTTATGGGCATTGCACCTGAGTCACAAGCAATGACAGAGAGTGTATATAATGCTGCCTTGGCATTAGGGATTGCAAATCAGCTAACCAACATACTCAGGGACGTCGGAGAAGAGTAAGTGCAGTGCTTTAGAAATGGATATGCTGCAACTTTTCTGTCTTATTATCAATGTTATCACAACAAAAATGCTCAAAATGCAGAGGTTGATTCTTGGCTTGAATGGTTGGGGCATCCAGTTGTAAAGAATCATATTCTGAAAAGTATTAGAATGTTTTGAAAATGTAATATCAAAATATTTGAAATAGTAAAAATAATTTATCCAGTGAAGTATATAATTAAGTGACATATATTGTTCAACTGGTTATATGGCACCTAGCTTAGTTGCAAAACTGGAATTTCCAACTTTTTTTTATTTGTTATTTTTTTATTGAAACTGGTTCATGCTGTTCAACCGGGCTGCCTAGTCCAATCCGGCCTTTGAGGTTCCTTACATTTATATTGAATATTTGAAGTGATCTAGATCCGAGTCTGTTTAATATATGCTTATGCTCCATTTAGTTCCCTATAGAAGACTAGCAATGATTAAAGTCAACTTGAAATTTTATGGCAGCCATTCTATAGTAAATTTTTACTTGCTCTTCTTTACTTTTGTTTTTTAATTTTAATCCTACTCTGGGGACAAATTTTATTTTCCTTTGTCTTCTTGAGAATCAAATTGAACATCAATAAAATGTCTGGTGCTTTAATAAACATCTCTTGATGGAAGCTAGTTACTCTATCTTTAGTAATGATCTGACACTTCTCTTCATATCATCTTCTCCTGAATTTATCTTTATTCAGTGCTACAAGAGGAAGAATTTATCTACCACAGGATGAGCTTGCTCAGGCAGGGCTTTCAGATGAGGACATATTTGCTGGAAAGGTGACAGACAAATGGAGAAACTTCATGAAGAATCAAATAAAGAGGGCAAGGATGTTCTTTGACGTTGCAGAGAAAGGGGTGAAAGAGCTGAGTGCAGCTAGTAGATGGCCGGTAAACAATCTAAAACTTTTATTAATAGGAAAATATGCAGTGGAACATCCACCAAGTTCATTTTGGTATCCAAGAAATGGAGAAAGGGGGTTAAAATGGTTGTTTTATGATAACTGATTTTCGCTATTTTTCCCTATCATATATAGTTAATAGAATAAGGTGGAAGGGAATCCCTTGCGATCATGTTAAAAAATTAACACAAAGCCAATTTGTTTTACTAGCAAATATCTTATGTTGATTTATGTATATGATAAACTGATAATATTATGCCATTTTATTAACCATATAAAAGTTATGATGGTTTATAAATGTATGTTAGAATGACAATATTTATACATGTAATGTGTTGGAAACTTGGCATATCGCCTTGCCATGCAAAAGCTTAGCTATCAAAATTATCCGAGGTAAGGAAATGAAGTTCTTCAAGAGTTTATGTTAGAATTTGTCTAAGCTTGGCCAACTGGCTCGTGGGTTGAAATAATGATGTTCTTGAAATCTTTTAGGAGTTATTTTGATATCTGGTTTATATAGTTATTTTTATAAAAGTTTCCTTTCGTCCATTGTTGGTCATATGAAAGAAACGAAAAAGACTAATTTATGTCTCTGGTCGATAAAATGTTTGGAAAGGATTGTTGGGTTAATCTTTGTGTGTGAGATTGTTTCTGAGCTTCCCATTGTACTATATGAATGAATAATGGTCTTGTATATTGCAGGTATGGGCGTCCTTGTTATTGTACAGCCAAATATTGGATGAGATTGAAGCTAATGACTACAACAACTTCACCAAGAGGGCTTATGTAAGCAAAGGCAAGAAGTTGCTTTCTTTGCCGATTGCATATACAAGAGCTCTCATCCCACCATCAACGACACCGTCTCTGTTGACTAAGGCATGAATTAATCTTGAACATTGTATAAAATTCTACTACTTTGTTATACAGGGAAAAATATTGTATATTATGAAATCTTATATTTGCAGCTAGTATCTATCGTCCACTTTTTAAGTATTTTGTGTGTGTGTGTGTGTGTGTGATTGAGGTTATATGCGACTCAATTTATACTGCAGAATTGCAGTTTCTGGATTCTGATGCAAGCTAAATTCCTTAATCAAACGGAAATTGAGCAAAACAAAATAAGCCATTTTCTGAACGTTAACTTTACACGCAACATAGAAAGTCTTGGACCAATCCTGCGAAAAAAAAAACCCACTTGCCACTATTGTAAATTATTTGATTTTCGAGGTTTCTAACAAAATTCAAAATACAGGTATTTTTTTAAAAATGATATTGAAATGAAGAGATTTAGAGGTTTAGTTGTCATAAAAGGGCAAAAAACTATTTCCAGAGAAAAAAAATAATTTATCATACACTTTTCATAACTTTTAATTTTCCTTCTAACGTATGTTATTAGCCCATTTTCAGGTTTTTTTTTTTTTTTTTTTTTTTTTTTTTTTTTAATTTAAATTTTTTTGTTAGAATCCAAATTACATCCTTTTTTTAAAGAAATATTTTGTAGTCCATAAACCATACCTTCGTTACTCTAACCCCAAAGTTAAAAGTCCTGAAAAGGTAACGAACTTTCGGACTATAAGCTTGTGTAATGTTTTATAATATTATTAGTAAAGTGATTAATAATGTTTCACTTGTTTTGAAGTAAAATTTTTTCAAAAGTTTTACAGGTAAAAAATTTTATATGTAAAACATTTTCAAGTGTTTAGTATGACAAGTAATCTTTTTTTAAGTAAACCACCAAAATCGATGGCTTATAGCCACTGGTGCTAGAGGTTTGGTGAACGGTGGCTCTGGAGATCTCTGCCAGATTGGTGTCTTGATTGGATAGCCAGCATTAGTGGCCAAAGTAGTGTCTTTGACCACTAGACAGCTAGCACCGGTGGCTGAAAAGGGGTCTCCGGTGATTGGACCATTGATATCAATAGTTGTAGTGGTGGCTCCGGTGACCAAACCTTGGGCATCAGTTGTCAGAGAGATGGATTTGGCCATCAAACCCTGACACAAGTTGCTGAAGCGGCGGCTTCAACCACCAAACCACTAGCACCTGTCACACTAGCAGATTTAGACATCGAAGTGGTGGCTTCAACCACCAGACTATAGGCACTGGCTACCTAGCCTACTAGACTAGTGACCTAGCCACCGGATGAGGTGAGGGAAGTCACTGTGTGTTTTTGTGAAATATTTTACCAAAATTTTTAAAGTAAAATGTTTTACAACTTTTTATAAAAGATTTTATGGTCAATAGAAATTATTTTACTAGTTTGACCATATTTTATGTGCAAACAAATACTTGAAAATGGGAAAACATTTTCCAAAAAATATTTTATTTCAAAACAAATGAAGCCTAAGAGGTTGAAAAGGATCATACCCTCTTATATTAGAGTCCCTAAGAACTTATCAATCCCTCAAGAGGATTACGCCAAGGAGACTCGATGTCTCCATAATTGTTCTTATTGTGGGTAGAGGGCCTACATGCTCAGCTAGACCAAGTAGTAAAGGCCAGGGAGATTAGAGGTTTTCCATTGTTGAGGGGCAATTTTTTCAACATGCCACATGTCCCAACCTCGCCGGATTCACCTACTAGTCACCAAAAAAAAAAAAAGCATAAGGAGCCTCTACAAATTATTTTCTACACCAAAATGATTTTGGACCTATTTCACTTCACTAGAATATCGGGCCAAAAACCCACAATTACATTACTAAACCAAAAGCCTTTATTTTTCACAATCTTTAAGGTGGCTAATTATAGTGGTGTATAATAAAAATAGCGTCGATGTTGTACTATTAATAATCTAATACTTTAGTTAGATGCATTTTTTTTTTTTTTAAAAGATGAAATTTGTTGTTAAATTCCTTAAATCCAACAAAAGGGCTAAAACGTACACAAGAGATGCCACTCATGCTGCAGCCATATATCAAGGAATGGTGGTAAAAAAGTAAAAACCAACTCTATGTTTGGCAAAGTGTAAGAGGGGAGGGAAAAAAAAAAGGAAAGTGAGAGGGGAGAAGAGGGAATGAAAGAGATGCCTTTCTGAAATTATATCTGCACACCTTTTTTATTTTATTTTTTTGCACCGCACATGAACAATTTTTTACCAATGTGATAGAAAGTACTGAAGTACTTTGGTTGAACTTATTAAAAATAAAATCCAAACAAAGTAAATTATGCTATTGCTAATAATAGTTAAGTAGCACCATCGGATTACAATAAACATATGACAGACGCCCTTTTGAAATTAAACTTGCACACTTTCTTATTTTAGGGAAAATTACACTTTTCTATTATAAACTATCAATCCAATTATACTTAATCTCCTGAATTGTTGAAACACACGATTGATCCTCCAAAGTATAACACATTTTTTAAATTGGGGAGTCGATTGTTAGTTTCAATAGGTCAGAGGCTTAAGCGTAATCCGGGTGACAGATTAGAGTGAAAAAAAAAATGGTCCTTTATTTTATGTTTTGCACCACGCATGAAACAATCTGAGACCAACATTATATCTTGGACAAGGTTCAAGAGGTAACTAGTAACCAGCAAGCTTCATTAACTTCTTCCAAGAAGGTCTGTTTGAGATGTCCTGCCACCATGCATTGACATTCTTTTTCTCTGTGATTAAGTGCCCCATATTAGCTTCATTCATAAGATATCTAATGCCTGGAAGATGGCTAAGATCAGCCAAAGTGAAAGAGTCTCCAGCAAGGTAGTTGCATTTTGACAACCTTTGCTCATACACATCCAACACCTTCTCTAGCTTTTGTTCACAGCTATGAGCCAAGGCCAAGTCCCCAGGCTCTCCCATCCGTGGAAGGATCACAAGCTGAAGCACAAGTGTGAAAATCAGGTCATTGAAGTTGTGTGCTTCCACTTCCAGCCATTGATCCACCATAGCTCTCTCTTCCAAATTATTTCCCATTAGGTTGGGAACACGGTCCGCGTACTTTGCCACGTAGTACCTTATAATTGCCCTCGACTCTAAAATAAAAATGAAAAAAAGAGTAACCATATGCAAGAGAAGAAAAAAAAAAAAACAAGATTTTTCACACCTGTGACGTAGCAAATTGTGAATGATGGAAAAATAAGTTTATATGAAAATGATAAACAACTATTCACAATCTATTATATCAAAATTGAGACAAAAAAAAAGTCTTAAAACCACTCGTGTAAGAAAAGAAAACAAGATTTTCATTTTCCCATCCAATTTTCTTTTCCAACTAATCTATTTTGTATGTTTATAACTACAAACAATATTGTAATTAGAGATGGATGTGACACATGATGTGTCACGTAATTAAATAGATCCATACATTTATTTATGTTTGAAGATAAGTTACATAGTATATCATAAAGTTATTAAATTTAAAAAAAAAAAAAATCCTTTATTGATTTGGCTAAAAAGGGAAAGATGTCCATTTTTAAGTGCTCAATCAATTCGGACTTCGGAGGTTGGGCTTGGGTCGTGTCACAACTCACATGGAGTAATTTTTTTTAGATACTTCTGGAGTATAAAAAATTGTGCTTCTTTCTTTCATATATATGGTAGGGTCTAGTCATTAAATTCATGATGGAGTCCACCACAGATATAAAAGAAGAGAGCACAATTTTTCCATATTTCGAAAGTACCTAAGAATTTTCAATCACATGATCCAAATCTTAGCTAGAGACTTTCAATCAGATCCGAATTGTATTAGGCTATTGGTTCTCATCAGATAAGCTTTGTGTTGCGTGGACTCCACCTCTCCAACACTCCATCACAGCCTGAGCTAAAGGTGTATTATTTAGGGCTATATAATCTAATATTATTATACTTTTTTTTTAGAATCTTAATATTATATAATATTAACTTAATAACTTTTTATTGAATATATTTTTTTATCTTCAGCTTAATAATTTCACTGTTGCATTTTATTATTTTCTTATATCTTCCATCTTTATAAAATGTCAAGACAATCAAAATCAATAATTCTTTCATCTAAATTATGAATCAAGTAATAAATATATACATAAGAAGATAATGCAAAGGAAATAAATATATAATTTTAGAGTTCGAATTTGGTAAGGATGAGGTGTAAAACTCATGTTTTACACAATCTAATAAGAAATTGTCACATCAGGATTTTGCTTAAAATTCAATATATCCTACCATACCTAATAACATCTCAATAAAATCCTAATTTGGTTGGATTTATATATGGGTATTAGAATTGATTGGGTGTAGTTGTGCTTATTTTTAAATATTTGATAAGATAATGTGACATGTTGGGATTGAAGGGATAAAATATGGGTTTTACACTACATCCTTACAAAATTTAATCTCATAATTTTAATGAGCATTTATTTATAGCCATTTCATTCTTTCCTGCAAGACTTTCTGATAAGGGAAAGAATATCTCTTAACTACCCTTTTTATTTTATCCATTTTCCTCCCTCCAGAAGGACCAAAATCCTTTAAAAATATGATTATGATTGGATTATAGTATGATTGTTACCATGTTAAACAAAAACAAAAGTCAAGGGAACATAAAAAAAAGGCAGTTAAAAATATTTAAAATGGTACTCAATTGCCAGATTAACATGACATAGGTGTAAAGATATTAGATTTACTTGTAAATTTGTTAGATAACTAGTATGTGCAATGCACAAGAAAGTTTATTAAAATATAAATTTTTTTGTCTAAACATGAAATTTGATAGTTATGATAGTTATTAAGAGGTATTTATTATGATTGTATTTGTATATGGAACAATCCTATTTTTTGAGAAAGTGTATATGGAAAAATCTATTCTACCATTTAAAAAAAAAATTATATAATATGATTTTAACCAAACATTTAAATATAAAATAGAATTTAAACTTAATTAACAAAATTAAAATAATGAATTATAAAATTCTGAAGGCTTAAAAGTTTATGTGGCAATATATTAAGAGGTCTAGCTACCAAAAGATGTTTTTAGTTTATATATATATATATATATATATATATATATATATATATATATAGATTATAGTTTATAGCTAGATAAACAAAACTAAACCATTTATATGTTTTTGTAAATTGATGCAATCATATAGTCGGTATGGCTAATTTTTGGAACTCTCCTAGGTTTTGTTGTGAGCTCTGCTTCAGTGTGAGCCTCTCTCTGTCCTGTTTGTGGGCATTTTGCTGTCCTTTGTAGTGGTTTTCACTGTCTCCTTTATGGGTCTCAAGAACGGACTTTTATATATTGTTACTTTTAAACTTGAAATTAAAACTAGGGAAAAAGTTGGATTGAACAAATAAAATGGGGACAGTTTGGACTTTAAGGTTTAAGGAATTAAATCTTTACTTAAAAAAAAAAAAAAAAAAGATCGATTTTTGTAGGGGAAAAAAGAAAAGATTAAAAAAAAGAAGAGGAAAATTTAAGAATCATTTTGGAAGAACTTTCACATTATTATTTTTTTTCCCTTTATATTCTTATACAGAAAAAAGATTTATTCAGCTAGCAGATGATGACAACACTTCTTAAGAGAATAAAAAAGGGGATTTTTTTTTTTGAACCCAAAAAAGGGAAAATTAAAAAGAGGCAACATTCATAAATAATTTTCTCTAAATAAGTACGTTATTACAACTTAAGAGTCTTTATAAATTGACGTGTTACTAGTCACAAAAAAAAAAAAAAAAATCATAAATTTATTTATTGTGTGTTTCACTCCATTAATCACAATCATCAATTTGTAAGACTATGTGCAAAATTCCTGGTATTTTTCACATTTTTCATATCTCTAATTATGAATGAAGAGATATTGAGGAATAAAAATTGGTAGCGAACTTAATTAGATTACATTCAATGTAGATGATAATTTTTTTTTAGAATACTAAGTATTTTTAACACACATGAGAAAAGGAGATAAAGTTTTAAAGAAATAATGTAAATGATAATTAATGTCTAATAGTAGCCATGTCTGTCAATGTGTGGTCTGTCTCCTCTAGGGAAAACTATAGAACAATACTTTTTTTTTTTTAATATATATATATATATATATAAATATAAAATAATACTTTTGCAGTACCGTAAATACATATTTTCCTCTCACATGAACAGTAAAACTTATTGTTACATGAGAACATGTTGGTATGCATTTATTATAAGCTCGGAATATTATTTTCTCTTTAGAATAATGAAATATTGTTCCCAAGAAAGGTTAAGGGACCATGTGTACACATATATTTGTGAAAGTGATGATCCGGGTTCTCACCATAAAGTCTGAAGTCGCCATCCTCTATGACCGGAACTTGTCCAAAAGGCTGCGCCAAAGAATTAGAACATCTCCCATCAATAAACTTTTTTTTTTTTTTTAATTTTTATAATTAATATCAAAAACCATTAATAAACCTTAAGAAACCAAATTTAAGCTCTACCCATTACTTATTTTTTGTGTAGGTCATGATGGCTTATTTTGGGGAGTTTATTTTTAAAGATAAAAACTCATTTTAATAAGTGAAGTTCTAATAAGTTGTATTTAAAAAAAGAAAAACTTTAAAGTATTATACACAAATAAATAATGAAAAACAAGCTGACCAAGTTTATTAACTCAATTTTTTTTTTTTTTTACAAGATAGAAATTCTACTCTAACCTAATCTAAGTATATATGTGTGTGAAGCTCCCTCCTGGAGACTTGAACCCCAGCCTTTATCCCCATACTCCACAAGTACTTATACTTGTGGAGTGACCAACGCATCAAGGATGTGCGGTGGTATTAACTCAACTTTTAGCTTTTATCTTTATATGCAGTTTTTTAAAATCTCACATTTTTTTCTTCATATTTTCTAAATATAAGTATATTTTAACATATTTTCAACAAAAAACTAAATAAATTATTCACAAACAACTACATATCTGTTGTGAAATTGTGAAGGAACTTTATTTAATCTTTTCTTTACATAGGCTACAAGCCTTTTCTTTTTCTTTTTGTTGATAAAACATAAGTTCATGCATATACATATACATATAAGAATTTATTATGCATATTATTTCTTTCACGGACAAATACAAGCAGTGTCTAATATATGTTTGGCAAGACAGAAGTCTTCCGGTCTATAATTTTTAACAACCTCATATTTTATGATTGTACTTTTATCAACATTGTAATATAAACAAATGGGTTTCCAACACACACACACATATATGTGTATATATATGCACACTTTAGTGGAAGTATTGGGAGCCAGAAATTCTAATCAGCAATCTTAATTATTATTATTATTACCTGACGGACGAGGAACTCAGGTCGCTTATGTTCTCCGGCATCAAGATCAATATGTACAAGTTCAAAGTCCACCCCCATCTCCAAAAGGCAAGCTATCACTCTCTGTGTACATGCTGACTCAACTGTACCATACACTTTCACTACCATCTTTTCTAAATAAAAAAGGCACCGCACAACAGTTTGTATTAACTACGAGAAAGCTCTTTGAATCTTGCCAAGATCCAAACTGTTATTTATAGCAGAGAGAGCGAGAGAGAGAAGTGTTGTGAGTTTTTATCATCTTGCAAGGCTTGGGGGTTGCCACGTGAGTTCTTAGAAAGATGACATTGATGTTCCATTTTAGTTGTTACTGCATGGTGGCTTCGGGGGTTGTCACATGCTACTGCATCATCAACTGGTGGAGTGGCGGGTATGGGCAAAATGCCAAAACCAAAACTTTCTAACTGCGTGAAAAGTAATGTACTTCAAATTCGGGAGCAAAGTCTTCACTCAATTTTAACCCACACGGCGAGTCAGCCACGTGAGTGGATCATCCAGTTGAATATTGACAACTCATAGATGCAATTATAGTTTGAGAACGTTTATGAACACAATAAATTTAACACTCGCTTTTGTGGCAGATTGTTAGTAATAGGTAAAAAAGTGATGTCTGTGGTGAGCTCAAATGAGAACTAGTACAAGTTTGTCATATCAATAAGGGTAAAAAATGTTATCATTTTTTTTTGGGGTGTATGTAGCATTGCTCTTATAGAATTATGGCCGTACAAGTTGTAAAATGACCTAAATGAATGTGGCAACTAGGGCTGTCCAAGCAACCTAGAGACTTGACCAAAACCGACCCGTCATAGCCGAATTTGACACCTTTGGCGGTTGGTGATGGGTCACAACCCTTAGAAACTGACTTTGGTGGGTTTCATCCTCTAAATAAGGTTGAATTACCTAGATCTGGCGACAATCTGGCGCTTCTCAGCTTCAATACGATTGCGTTTGGCCTTCCTTCACTCAGATCTGCTAGCTCAAATCTAGCTAAGATCTACTCAAATTCAACCACCATTGCTCCTCATTGGACCCGACCAAACTAATCGATCACTCTCCTGAGCCCGATCCGACTTGACCCGTGGTGGTTTGTAGTCGGTTGCGGGTCCCTTCTTCTTCCACCCGACCCGAGCGGGTCGAGTTCAGATTGAGGCCAAAACTGACGCATAGACAGTCCTAGTGGCTACATTTAATTTTTTCATTCGTTTCTTTTACTTATTATTATTATTATTATTATTATTATTATTATTATTATTATTATTATTATTAGGGGTAATTACACATAATCCACCTGTGGTTTGGGCGAAAATCACTTTACCTACCCGTGGTTTGAAAAGTATCACTTAACCAACCTGTGGTGTGTTCCGTTTGTTTTCTGTAATCCACCTCTATTAAAATCAGGGGTAAATAGGTATTTTTGCTCAAATTTTATATCTCTCTCCTCCCAAAACAAAAAATAGAGCAAAAATGCAAGAGGAAACAAGGTCAAAAAGTGGTATTTGTCTCTCTCTCCATTCATCCAAATTTTGAACATGAATAACATACCTAAAAAATAAAAAGCCTAAGCCCCATTGCCTCCGTCAACCCTTTGGCTAACTCCATCACAAACAGAAAATGAAAAAGAACCAATACAAATCAGAATAGTACGGACCGATCATCTTGCCAATGAGAGTGAGTTCATCTTGAGCTCCTCGACCTTGCCTAAAAGATATTTTTCCGAAATGGGCTTCATCTTTCCCAAAATACCAATCCCATGTTTCTCTCCAAAAGCTGATAATTGTCCCTCTACACATCTCTCCCAGTCTCTACTTACAATTCAAAAATACAAAATAATGAAAATTACTAAAAAGACACTCTATCCATCCCCCACAAACACAGTACCTTGTTATTTCATTTCTATACCTATCTTATAACTTCAAGCTCATTTTGTTTTTTTAGGGTTTCTTTCTTTCAACAACCGGAGAGAGAGCGAGAGAGAGTGAGAGAGAGAAATGGTGAGCCCTGGATTGCGACGAATCGGAGAGACCGTGCCTTGCGATTTCTGCAGTGAGCAAATCGCGATTCTCTACTGTAGAGCCGACTCGGCCAAGCTCTGCTTGTTCTGTGACCAACATGTTCACTTGGTGAATCTTCTTTCGCGGAAGCATCTCCGGTCACAGATCTGCGATAACTTTAGCTCCGAACCGGTTTCGGTTCGGTGCTCCATGGATAACCTTGTGCTTTGCCAGGAGTGTGATTTGGACGCTCAAGATTTGTTCATGCCCTCGTCAGCGTGCATGTTCAACAACGATTATAACTTTGTGTTGTTGTTTTGTCGTATCGCAATTTTGCATTAAGAGTAATGAATTTATTGCAATTGGCTAATTATGGATTGTAAAATTATTCTTGTGAGTGCTTGTTTGGCCTAAAACTTGGAAGTTGTGTCTTGGGAAATAGAAATGGAAGTTCTGTTGCTTATAGACAAAAATTGGAGACCTGCAACAAATAAAACTATCTTCATGTTCTTCATGTTCAAAATTTGCGTGAATGGTGAGAGAGATAAATGCCACTTTTTGATCTTGTCTCTTGTATTTTTGCTCTATTTTTCGTTTTGGATGGAGAGAGACATAAAATTTAAGCAAAAATACCTATTTACCCCTGATTTTAACAGATGTAGGTTACGGAAAATAAACGGAACATACCACAGGTGGGTTAAGTGATACTTTTCAAACCACAGGTAGATAAAGTGATTTTCGCTCAAATCACAGGTGGGTTATGTGTAATTACCCCTTATTATTATTATTTTCTTTTTAAGAATCACATTGTCATGGGTTTAAGTGAGCTGAATCTGGCAACTCATTGTAAAATTTTTGGTACAACTTTTGGGTGCATGTAAGGCTTGTAATTGAAACAAACCAAACTTTAGGTTTGGTCAAGATGGTTGGCACATGAGACCTGAGATTTTTTTTTTGGGAATAAATATATTTATTAGAGCTTAAAAACAACAAAATCTGAAAAAGGACCATAATCATCTCCATCAACTTCCCAGCATCGTTGGACTGTTGGAGTCTTGAGAAAATTTATCCATTACAATATGGGTGAAGTGGAGGCGTGTTGATTTTTTTTTTTTTTTTTTTGAAGTTTGGTTAGAATTAGGCCACTTAAGTGATGGTATACAATCGTTTTAAGTGAATCATGTGCATTGCACATGACAATGACACATTTCATCTTCCAATTGTTCACTACAAACTTTGTCCAGTACTCACTTTTTTCATATTTATGATAAGGAAAAATTGAAAGATTAAAAAAAATTGTGGGTTTAGAGTTTTCCTTTATCTGTTAAGGTGAAAATGAGAGAGGATAACCAAAAAAATTATAGCTCAACTGAATTTTTTTTTTAATATTTTATTAAAAAAGTGTCATCTACCTTGACACAATTTGAAGATTGCATTTTCATTAAATCTATAATAGTATCTATTTATTTATTACTAAAAAAATTACCATTCATTTTAGTTATTATTAAAACATCTCAAATTTTATTTATATATTGTATAAATATATTGAGATGGTTATAAATGTATGATCTTTGTGAGAGTCATCACCGACTCATACGTGGGAGGTTGAGAAAAGATCTTCTTTCCTTGACTTTTTATTTTCCATGGTTTCAACAGTTGCAACTTGCAACTTTGTAGAATAGTTTTATTTGCTTTTAGGTCGAAGCATTTAATTTCTAAAAAAAAAAGAAAGAAAAAAAGAAAAAGTAGAAGCATTTAAGGCCTTAATTGCAGTAAGAGAGAAATAGTGAGCGGTGTGTAGTGTGTAATGGTGGGGGAAGCTAGAGCAGCTTGGAGTACTATTAGGATTGCTGCTGGTGAAGGTTATGAGAACATTATACTAGAGAGTGATGCTTGGAATATTATTGAGCCAATTCGTAATGCAGATGTTGATCTCCATTGGAGCATTAAATCTTTATGTGATGATATTTTGTATTTTGTAAAGTACTTTAACAATGTAAAATTTTCTTTTGTTTGTAGAGAGTGCAATGTCTCTGTCCATTTTTTGGCCCAATGGGCAGCTCTTGTAAGTTGGACTGGGCCGGTTCCCATCTCTTATCTGCCTTCTTCGATTTTGCGGGCTTGGGATAGAGATGGAATATGGCCCAGTTCTTTTGTTTCTCCCCTTGTTCGGGTTGAGCAATAAAGTATTTATTTAGCAAAAAAAAAAAAGTATAAATAAAAATTTATATATATATATATATATTTTTTCTTTGAGATAGTTTCAATTTACGGTATCCGTTCTTGATAATATTTCTTTATCATTAGACCAAGACACCAATTGGTTTCTAGTGTAGGCGGGAATTGAATTTCAGATCACTTATTCAACCATTAAAAATTTTACCTGTTGAGCCAACTAGAACCTAAAAAAACTTTTATTTTATTGATAACTCTTTTGTATATTTTATTTAAGTGTGGTGAGATTTATTACAAAATATTTAACAAAATACATTTTTTTTAAGTGTCAAATTTATTTTGACAAAACTTCTACAGCGGCAAATCTCTACAGTTGTTTCTTCCATCTTCGCTTTTATTGGATCCAAAAATATTACACAATACCTAAATTGGAGGATCCCCAATTTAGTATACCGACGGAGAAGGTCAAGTCATTATCAGCGATCTAATGATGCAAGTTGTGAATCTTGCCTGTAGAGACAAACCACTCAATCACTATAGACTCAACAATTTTCACAACAAATTTCAATTATTAAGTTGATGGATTATTATTAATTATCAGATGAACCCATTATAGACGACCATTTATTATTTACAATTAATAATTTTTCATCTTAGACCGTTGTAAAATTTGTAGTGCTTTGTATACTTTTTATTTTTTATTTTTTAAAATTTTCATGAAAATGACTGAAATTTATTAACCAAACGAAAAGGAAAGGACTAAGTTGATGACCACAGAAACACAACAACACAACAAAAATATTAATTACAGACCCAACCCTACAAACACAGCCAAAAACAAAAACATCACATTTTTTTTATATTTGAGGCACTTCTACTTCGATCTGGGGATGAAAGAAAAGCCCTCTGAGTCTGAGAGTCCCAAAAAAGGGGAGGTGTCATGCATAAAGGATTTCACGGTCTACTTGATTCTATTTCGCCTCGCCAACCTATCTATCAACTTTCAGCACAGCTGTTCCATAATTTGGATTTTTCCTTTGCCGACTTAGATGAGGTGGCCAAAGTGAACACGTATGCAGAAAAAAACTCATATCATAAGAGGCCATGGCTCTAATGGGCCTAGAGCGCACTTTAAAAGGGTTTAAGACTCTTCCCTTTGGTTGAAAACCAAGCACTCTTTAATTAAAATAAAAGGAAAGTCGTGGTTTTTGGGCCTTTTTTTTAATGGAAAATTCAAAGTGTTTTGTAGTCTACGTTCCCAACTTTTTGGGTTCAGGCCCTTAATCTTCCAATAGTCTAAATGTCAACGTTCAATAATACCCAACAAATTGGAGCACAAGCTGATACGTATGACATCTACATGCAAGTTTATACTGTTTATTATCGTAGAAATTTATAACTTCAAAAATAACAGGTCAAAACCCCTTCAAAGTTCAAACAATACAAATCACAGATAGAGTGGGTAAAAAAAAAAAAAATTCAATAAGAGACATAGAAGGGATGCTGCCTAAGTGCATCCAATCGAACAAAGCTTGTAAAATGTGCTCTTTGAGTACATAAGGACACTCCACTCCATCAAAGACCCGTTTGTTAGTATATAATTTGGAATTACAAAAATATATTAATGATTTTATGACAAAATCAAAAAAAAAAAAAAAAAAGTTTTGAAGCTCATTTTCAAGGTCGCAAGTCGCAACCAAACACAAAAAACTAGTCAATTTTTCAGAATTTTTTTTTCAGGGAAAAAGAAGAAATTATTCTCCAAAAATGTTTTACATTGAAATAAAAAGAGATTAGCCAAAGAGGTGAAAAAATTAATCAAAGAAAGTTCGCAAGACTGATTAGGCAACAAAAAATGTAACTTATCCCAATGAGAGGAATAAATCATATAACATGATCATAAAAAATATAACTTATCCCAAAGACAGGAATAAATCATATAACATAGCAAAAGCCTACCCATAAAAGGGATTAATTCTTTAACAACAACTCAAGAAGGTCAACTCGACAAAAATCAATTTCAGCTACAAGCCTACAACCAGAAGTGTTGTTTTGAAATCCCTTGTCTTTTGAATAGATATCTCATGATACAGTCTTGTGAGACATTTCTCTCACATATATGAGATCCACGTGTATGAGACCCATACATATTATAAGAGAAATATCTAATGAAATCATTTTATAAGATAATTTTTTGTAGTTTAGAGATAGTTCTTCAAATAGTCCACCCCTCAATAAAATTTAGTCTTAATTTGTCATTGCATGTCTCAACATTAGGATTCTCGAATGGCTCCACTTCCACCTTTGCATATTTATTAGTTTTTTCCCATGCCCATATTTACCTCCCTCCCAAACCAATCTTTAGAAAATAATTCAGATCATAATATCTCAATTAGACACGAATAAATAATATAAGAAAAAAAAAATTATAGAAATAATTATTTCTAATAAATTTGAAAGTTATCTAAAGGAATTTCTCATATTTGATCCTGAAGTAGAAAGTGTTCCGTTTGTTGAGGTCCAACTTGACTAGAAGAAATGATTTATCTGGTCATTAATTGTTGAAGACTTATGCTTTTAGGAGAAAATGGGCAAATGTCCCTTTCAAAAAAAAAATCTAGCATTTTGCCCCCTTTTCCAAACTAATTAGGGAAATGCCTCTCTTTTGAAATTCGATTTTCTCAAAATCGAGTTATAAAAAAAAAAAATTCTGGAGCCCTATAGTGGCGTTTTAAGGAGCCTATAGTGACGTTTTAAGGCCCTATAGTGACGTTTTCTAACCCGATCTCCATGAAGTCGAGTTACATGTAATTTTTTTTCCTTTTTTTACCTATAACTCGACTTCATGGAGATCGGATTACAAAACGCTACTATAAGTCCTTAAAACGTCACTATAGACTCCTTAAAAAAGTCACTATAGGGCTTAATTCGATTTTGAGAAAATCGAGTTTCAAAAGAGAGGCATTTCCCTAATTAATTTGGGAAAGAGGGCAAAATGCTGGATTGTTTTTTTGAAAGGGGCAAAAGCCAATTTTTTCCCTTTACTTTGCTAAACTTTGTTACTAACACTTTGCTAAATATTATTAATAGCATTACTGGACATTTCTTTTCGTACTCTACTGGAAACATATGTATTTTAGTTTCATTAAAAAATTTTGTTATGATTAATAGATTGCTTTGTCCTAGTTTCATCATAAACTTTACTTTGACTTCACTAACATTTTGTCATTGCTTTCCTGGATGAATAACACTTAAAGCATCCACATCAGTCCTTTTAAATTTTCTGTCTATTTTACACGAAAAAACCTACTCTTTCTATTTTACACTATCACTTTTATAAAACACCCACATCAGTTTATCTATTTTTTTTATTATTTCTCTCAACTCTCTTTACCTATATACGCGCGCTCTCTCTCTCTCTCTCTCTCTCTCTCTCTCTCTCTCTTTTCTACCTTCCCTCATTCTTTCTCAAAAACCAAGCTCCGGTGATCCACGAACCAAGCTCCATGACCGGCCGATCCATGAACCAAGCTCCACGACCCGTTCCTTTCTTCACCGATCGATCCACGAACCAAGCTCTGGTGACCCAGATCCTTTCTTCACGGTCGATCCACGAACTAAGCTCCGGCGACCCAGATCCTTTCTTCACCGGCCGATCCATGCTCCACAAGCACCGGTCTATCTCTCCGATCCACAAGCACCGATCTATCTCTCCGATCCACAAGCACCGATCAGTTAGTAACTCCGATCAGGCTTCGATCAGGCAAGACCCATACCCATGAGCTCCGATCAAGCGAGATCCACGAGCTCCGATCATTCCAATCAAGCACCGAACGTTCCGATAAGTACCGATCTCTCTTTGTTGTTTGTCCGTTTGGGTTTGTTTGTGTGTGGGTGTGTTTGTGTATCTCTGTGTTTTTTTTTTTTTTTTTTTTTTGAGCAAGTGTATCTTTGTGTTGATTTGTCTGTGTGGATGTGTTTGGGTTAATTTTCAGTTGATTTTGGGAAAATTTTTTGTTGATTTTGGTTAATACTCTGTGCTAGGGTGGTTATTCTGGCGCGCTTGTAATGGTTGAGAGAAGTAGTTTGATGGAGAGAGAAAATAAAATAAAAAAATCATTTACACGCGAACAGTAACCGTGTATATTTACACGGTTACTGTTCATTTGCACAGCCAGGTGTATATTTTGCACAATTTTACACCCACTGATGTGGGTGTTTTTTTGGCCAAAATGTGTAAAAAGGGTTGCTTTATGTATTTTGCAAGAGTATCCATGGACTGATGTGGATGCTCTTACTTCATTAAACGTGTTATTATAACTTTGTAGATCATATTGCTTTTAATCTCAACTTTGATCAGCATGCTAATTACATTTTGCTAGTACTGCTAGAATCAAATCTATGTTATTCCTCACCTCTTTCAGCATGATCTAACTTGTCACTAAATAAATATCTACATGTCAAGATCTAATGCCTTTTAGATTATTTTTGAACTAATTTTAATGCTATCAATGTTGTTGCTTAATGCTTTATGTTATAACTACACCGTCTCTTACTTTATTCCACTTATTAATTACATTATTTTATTGTTCAATGGAAAGCATAATGGTAGCGGTAAATGCGTGACCCATTGACATGAGTTCCATACTTGACTCTCCCCCTTTAAATCGAGTCCAACTCCTAATGTATCAAATCTTGACATGTGTTCTAGCAGTAAAAATCTCACCAAATAGAGCTTTTAAATTTATCTGTAAAAGAATTATTTGAAAATGGAAAACACCTACTCAAACCATGTACCAACTTTCATTGCTCTG
Source organism: Quercus tomentella (assembly GCA_028535165.1). Taxonomy (NCBI): domain Eukaryota; kingdom Viridiplantae; phylum Streptophyta; class Magnoliopsida; order Fagales; family Fagaceae; genus Quercus; species Quercus tomentella. The sequence continues at coordinate 60,255,228 of JAPQVY010000155.1, read as the reverse complement.
GTGAATTCTGTGTGAGGATAGAAAAACTGTTGTTTGGAGATTAGGGTTTGGTGTGTTGTTTAGAGAGAGAAAAATTGTATTGCCACATCTTGTATTTTTTTCCCTGTGAATAGTGAAATCCCTGTAATTCCGTGAACGTAGGCAAATTTTCGAACCATATAAATATTGTCTTGTATGATTATTTTCTTTGGTGAATATATATTTTTTTTTCTATTTTTGCATCCCACATATCTAGGAATTTTGTGTATATTCCCTACTTGCTCTACTACAGAAGGAAAACCATAAGTAATGGTATTGAACTAAAACAACCAAATATAGTATAATCATAGCATGTACATACACAGAGAGAGCGAAACAATGGAATAAAAGGTAATCAATTTCCAGAAGTTCTTTAAAAATGCAAGGTCCTTCAAATGTTCATAAAGAGAAATCATATGTAATTCAGCTATGCCATTATTGATGCCATTAGAATGTTACACACCAATCATCTAACCAAATCCAGTTTCTTGAGTAACTTTCAAAAACTTGTCATTCTGAGATCATCTGTTAAATAATATAAAGGCTGTAAGAAAAAACTTCCCATTTTGGCATTGAAGAAAAACACCAATGCTTTCTGGAAAATGCTTGATTGTTAGTAATCTGGTTAGATAATTTCAAGTCCTATTCTCATGCCCAGTCAAACTGTTATCATCCTAATGTCCCACATGGATTAAGTGTAATCTTAATCATGTGTTTATAAACTCTTGGGCACCCTCCTCCTTGTAAGCCAGTTTTCAAGAGTGAGTTTCACCCATTGGTTTGTATCACAAACACTCGATCTAGATTAATTACTAGCACATTTCTAAATCCATATTTGCCAAGTCCATGAAACATATTGCCAACAATTACATCAATACCTTATTAAAATTGGACTTAAATTGGCTTTTGCACGTCAATCCATTTTCCGTTTCCTTTTTTTCTTTTTCTTTTCTTTCTTTCTTTTTTTTTTTTTTTTTTTTTTTTGAGAGAGAGTGAGAGAGAATAAGCATCCATTTAGTATTAACAAAATCTTAAAAAAAAAAAAAAATTTGGACCATTTATTTTTGGTAAAATTGGTTGAGTGGAGTATTTGATTTTGGTAAAATTGTTATTGGTAATTTTATTGCTGGGCGAAATTTTTTGGGCTTACTAATTTTTTTATTTGATTTTATATCAATAATTTTTTTATGGCCTTAAGAGGGGAAATACTATTGTTGAGGGTGGCCCAAGTGTAATTTTATTGAACCAAATTGCTAAAGTTAGTACCTATATGTAAGGACCAGATTTGGATCCCCACCCAAATGATAGATGGACTTAAGCCCAAAAAGCCCAAAACAATGAATTTGTAGAGAGTGGGTTGGAAAACTGGGCTTAAACGAGTTGGATGACCAATAGAGTGGGTTTCAATGACAAGAACAAAAAGACAGATTGATTCAACTAAAGAAAATCGTCCTCGGCATAGTCTGAGAAGATCAGTTCTTATATATTCCTCTTAAGTTTGATTACAAGTTATTTCTTGATTGATACGGTGTTTTTCTCTTGATTTCCCGATCTCCTACTCTCATTGCCTCCTTCTCCTTATATACTATCTTCCCCTTTCATCTCTACCCTCCACGTGCAAGCCAAATCGTTGGTGTTGATACTTGTCCCATCAGCCCCTTCTTGAAGTCTCTAGGGGTAACTGTTCGGCTGAAAAACACTGTTCAGAGATCACTTCCTCATTAATGCAGCCAGAGAGTTAGCTACAAAGCATTCAATGCGGTGGTAGTAGCTTTCTCTTAGATATTTCTGAGCTTCCATCCCTCCTGTACGTTCATAATTCATGTCCCTATCAGTGAAATTTCTTGGAAGGTCACTTTAAGCGATAAGATACACCTCTGGTCTGTGCTATGTTTATCCAATGAGATATTACTCCTCGGACCACCTCCCCCAACCTTTCCATTTACAACATACTCATGAGACTCTAAGCTTAACACCCTCACTACTGTTTATTAGTTCTCGGACCAATCAACGTCCTCGACCAAGGCCCAAGGCCCAAAATATAGTTTTGGGCCCTTATCCCTCCACTATATATACATGTTCTTTTTTTCATCCATTTGTTTTGTTTTAAGTTATATTTAATATTTAGTTGTAATTAAAAGTTGGGATTTCAGTAAAAAAAAAAAAAAAAAAAGTTGGTATTGGAATTTGTATATCAATGAATATACCAATTGTTTGATTAATTGCAAAATATAAACAATAGGCTATATATATATATACATAAAATAAATAATGACCAATAATTATTATGACCAAAAACAAAAGGCAACCTTTGTGCTAAAAAAGAATGGAAACTATGGTTTAAGTTTCTTACAACAAAACAACCAATTAATTATAATTGATATAGCTATCACAAAACATTATAATTGATATATATATATATATATATATATATATATATATTTTGAATCATTGCTTTGTTGGATTTTACTTTCAAAAGTTTTTTTTCTTCTTGAATTTATAAAATTTTCTAATACATTTTGTGTTATAAATATTATTAAGAGAAAATTCATATTTTGATGTGACCCCCCCCCCCCCCCCCCACTTTTTGGTTTGAATCGTGGTTTTGTTGGGTTTTAGGTTCTAAAAATGTTTGTTTCATTTTTTTTTCTTTGATTTAAAAATATTTTAGATACATTTTCAATGTTTTAGATATTAAGGAAAAAAATTTTGGTTATTGAGAGTTTTTTTCTTACCATTTTTTAGCATATTTTGATGATGAACAAAATTTTATAAATAAATGTTATATAGGAATGGATATTTTTCCTACTTTTCCTTTTAACTTCTTGAGAAAGATTGTTTTGTTTTTCATTTTCATATATATCTAGTATTAAACTTTCTTATGCATCATGCAGGTTAGTTTAGATCTAAAAGCAAGCATATATCTCATTCTCAATTTCTTTTGTTACTTCATTTCGATCTAAACACATGAGCATAGATTTTTTTTTTTTTAATAGCAAGTTAGCAACCCATCCACCTCCCTAATCATAATGCATAATAGAATGGAAAATTCATTAATTTTAAAATAATTGATATAGATGTATTAGGGTATACTTTAAAATAACAAGAATGATGGTATATTGGTCCCTACATTCATGTATTTCCAAAAATAAGATTATTTGAGATACTTTGGTCAAATGAATTGAGCTATAGATGAGATTATGCCGACCGAAATATCCATCCTTACTAAATTTTAAAAAGAATGTTAGCATATTAAGGTTATGGTTGTAATGTAGGAGATCAATTGCCCAATAGGAATCAAGACTAAATACACTATAATTAGCACATCTAAATCACTATGGAGAAAAATCTTTGCAATTTATTGTGTAGGTCATTATAGTGATTCCCATTAACATTCTAGTTAGTATAATTCATCCAATGACAATATAACTAGGAGTTTGAGCAACAACAATAGTTAGGACACCCACAGTATTGAAAAAAATTATAAAAAATTATCAACTTTTTCCTTCCAAGTATATTATTCAGCGAAATAGCCAACAAAGCACTAGCTATGGCACCACCTAGCATTGTGGATATGATCAATTTTTGAAACCATTGATGCTCGTCAATGGTTGGAAAATCTTGGCACATGTAAAATAGCGCTACTAAGATTACACCTATAATCATGAAATATTTTAATTTATTTTTATGAGATTATGCCTACAATTAATCATGGAATATGTTTATACATATGTTTGACTTCAAATTAGTTTTTCTCAACTCTACTCGTTATAATTTTTTCTCTATCATATAAGAAAGGAGGAAATTTAAGAATAAAATTTTGGTATGGAAATATTGATTATCTTAAACAAATTATTGTTATTTATATGTTTATTAACATGTTTAGTATATAGTAAGTGCAAAAATTTACTCCAAAGTAGAGATTGGGTTTAATGCCACCTCTTCCTTTGTACTGTGAGCTATTGGGATTAATTTGATATAGCCCCTCCCAAATCATAGCGCATGAAAGAAATGAAAATTCATCAACTTTAAAGATATTGGTATAGAAGCATTAGGGTAGAGTTTCAAATGAAAAAAATGATAGAACATTCCTCCTCACATTCATTTATCTCTAGAAAGAAGATTATTTGAACTACTTTATTAAAATTAATTAAGCTACATATGAGATTATGTCAAATCCAAACATCGACTCTGCGTACCAAGAAGCTGCAAGAGAATTAGTTTAAGATTTCAAAAAAACTGCATGCATATATTATAGAACATCATGGTAAGATCACATAAATTAAAAAATGTGTATATTTATAATCTTAAATATAGAGGTTTGGGTGGAATGGTATTTGCTGTGGTGAGATGGAGTGCGAATTTACTTATAGTGTTTGTAAGTTTCCTTGCAGTCTTGAAGCAAATAGAAGATTGGGGATTTTTTTTTCTTCGGTGACTATGTTTGGTGGGTTTAGTTAACTTTTTATACCAGAAACCGCCAAAGTTCCTCTTAAGTAACTGGATAAGGTAAACGATGATAGGTCAGCTCAAACGTACAATAGAAAACATTGTAGACTGTGGGTGTTTTTTTTAATTGACTATGAGATAAAGTAATTGGATAAGGTGCACTCTTCCCTATTAGGTGCTTTGGATCGTTTGTTTGATGGTTTTCAACAATTTCAACGAATTCTTTCAATTTCTTATTTAACTATGTTCAGCTTTATGTATTCCACATTTGTTTTTATTTTTAACCATTTGTTCGACTCTAAATTAATTTTTCTTGACTCTACCCCTTATTTTTTATCTATCATATAAGGAGGGAGGAAGTTTAAGAATTAAATTTGTTATGAAAATAGTGTTTACCTTAAACAAATAATGTTGTTTATATGTTTATTAACATGTTCATGGTAAGTAGAAAATTTTACTCTAAAGTTGAGAGATTTAGTTTAATGACATCTCCTCCGCTTCATTATGAACTATTGGGATTACTTACTTACTTCTACCATTCTCTTTATGAAGACCTTTTGTGGACTAATGAAGTCACCACCTAGATTAGGTCTAGAAACCATATTGGGCCCTTTGGGCCAATCACTTACACACATGAATCCACGTACTAGATTATGGGTCCGGAGTTTGGGTACAGCTTGGAAAGGTGTTAGGCACCCAAGACCGCCCGACTTGTGGGCCGGCCTCCATTATGTGTTGTTAGGCCATATTTAATTAAATAGTTTATTAAGAAAGCCATAATCCTTAACCTAAACATACATCATGCAGTTTGGGATATAACACACACAACATGTTAAAAACGTATCACAATATAAAATGAAACAAACAAAACATAATCAAACAAAATAAAATAAACATGGCAAGTTGACAATTAAATATAAATATATAAGGAAAAGATATTAAATAAACTAAATATGGCAAAAAGATAAACATGGAAAGTTGAAAATTAAATAGAAACACACAAGGAAAAGATATTAAATAAACTAAATATGGCAAAAAGATTCAAATAAACATGGTAAATAATTAAACATAAACATATTAACCTAAATAGAGTCAAAACAGAATCAAATAACAAGTTAAAAAGTGATTAAAATAATAAAAAACTAGATTATGTCTGAATCTGGGGTGTGTACGCATACTCAAAGATGCGTACGCATTTTTTAGCACAGATTCGAAAAATTACATTTTTACATATTTAATTATTCAAAGATATTAAAACAAAAATCAAACAGGCATGTTAAAACCCTAAACACTAAACTAACATAAAGAAAATAAAAACAAACATCAATATAAACAAATAAACATGAAACAAAACAAACAATTATACTAAACTAACATTAACTCAATTAAAATGTCAAACTTTACATGGAACTAAAATAATAAAACAAGAACAACTAAAACATATTATAAACAATCTAAAATCAGATTAATACATATCAAACATAATCATGAATACCAAGCAAATCAAATAAAACAAATATAAAAACTATGAAAGAAATTCATGTGAATCCCATTAAACAAAGGAAAAGTTCATGGAAAGAACACTCACCTTGCTTTAGATTATGAGATTAGAGTTTGTTTAACCGACTACTCAATGCCTACAACACAAAGATTAGTTTAAGAGGACAAGTATAATCAAAGAACACAACAATGGTTAGTAATCAATTTAGAAAAATAGTTTCTGCCTTAGAACTAACTAAAGAGAGGTTTTAATTTTGTAAAAAATGTGCTAAGGTGCTGCCCTGAGGTTTTGAAAAGAGAAAAAAAAAAAAGGTTTTAGAGAAGATGGAGGCTAAAAAATCACTCTCTCTAATTAAGGTTTTGATTGGAGACATAAGATGATTATTTATAAGTTAAAATTAGGGTTTTGGGGGCTTTTTAATGATCTTTGGATGTGCTCAAGGGTCTATGGGCTGACCACATCAAATAATGGTGTTTTGGGCCTTTCAAATGAAGTTTTAAAACCCAGAAAATCGGACTGCCCAGTCGGCCCAACTTCAAATAGTCATAACTCACTTGATATAAGTCCAAATTAGGAAAAATTCGTATTCAAATTGAATCCCAGGATGTCTACTTTCCAATGAAATAAACCTCACTCAAAAATTCTTTGCAGATCAAAAGTTATGATCAAAACAGTGAGAAAATGTCATTTTTCAGTATTGATTTCAAAGTGATTTAAGCACTTTTGAGTTGTGATTACTTCCAAACTATTGTGAATTATTTAATTACCCTTAGTTGACATATGTCAAGCTTATTATTGGGGCCGGAGACCAAAATTTATTAACGGGTACAAAATGCGGTGTCTACACCTTCCTATGGATATTTTGATGATTCAAACAACTAGAAACTTTTCTTTAATATTACACCATTAGTTTTGGAAACATGGAAGCAAATATAAATCATAAATAAAAATATCACAATGTCGTCCAAATATATTTGCATCACCAATTGTGCCTAAAATCATACAAAAATAAAAATTGCCACCCAATTGATGATTGCACCCATGCCTCCACCTATGGCCCTATACCTCGTTGGATAATACTTGGAGTTCATAATCCACAAAACAGTTCAAGAGCTAGGCGAATATTAATATATGTTTATGTTTATGGATAAGACTAATTTTACCTATTTTCTTCAAAGTCAAAACCCAAGATAAAAACTAAACATTTTCATCATTCATTAGCTCTTTAGAATGAGCAATGCACATATTTATTTATTTATTGTTTTATTTTAATTTTGGGTATAATATCTGTTGTGTTGTCACATTTGGTGGCTAATTTCAAATTTGTTTGCCTGAAATTGATTTTAGATATAGCAATCATTGTTGCTATACTCAACACCTCCTTCTATGAATTAATTAATGAGAAGATAGGTAGAAAGAAATAATTAAAAACTATTGTTTGTTTCTACTTCTTGAGCACGATAATAATGGCAAATGCATCCACTTTGACAATGTTTGTCGTCAACAAGTCATTAGTTAGATTAGGATTAGAAATTGGATGAAAGTCAACCCCCTCTATATATTTGATCCTTACCTAGCCCGGATAAGAGGGATATTGATCAAAGTATTTTATAATCTACATTCACAACTTCTTGTGTTTAGGCCCATAATCTTCCAATAGTCTAAACGTCAAGGTTTAATGATACCCAACGAAACGTCAAGGTTCAACCATTCCTTCGTATGTGATGCAATGCTCTTATCTCCCTGGTCATATCATCCAAGGAATGGATCGTGTCAATCAAAATTTCCTATGGGGCTCTACAGAGTCAGTGAAGAGAATTCATTGGGTTGGTTGGCATAAGGTAACCAAACCCAAAAAAGAGGGAGGTTTGGGTCTAAAATTTGCCCAAAAAAGAGGGAGGTTTGGGTCTAAAATTTGCTAAGGGCATAAATATTGCCTTACTCTTGAAGCTAAACTAACAACTTCATACTAAAAAGGAATCTCTCTAGGACCGTGTGTTGAGATCAAAGTACTGTACCAATAGAAGACTTAATTCTAGAAATGTTATAAAACTTCCTTGTTTCCAAGTCTAGTCAGCAATGAAAAAAAAGGACAAACGTTCAATAAAGGCATCAAATGGGTTGTGGGTAGGGACAACAACCTCAAACTCTGGTTTGACAACTATACAACTCATGGTCCGTTACGCAACATGATCCAAGGCCCGCTCTCTATAAAGGGCTCTAATTTGAGGATCCAAGACATCCTTAAAGAGGGTGGATGGACACTGCATTTTGTACTCGTTAATAAATTTTAGTCCTCAACCCCAATGATAAGCTTGACATATGTCAACCAAGGGTAATTAAAGAGTTCACAATAGTTTGGAAGTAATCACAACTCAAAAGTGCTTAAATTTCTTTAAAATCGATACTAAAAATGACATTTGCTCACTATTTTGACCATAACTTTTTATCCACAAGGAATATTTGAGTGAGATTTGTTTCATAGGAAAGTAGACATCCTGGCTTCAATTTGAACACAAATTTTGCCTAATTTGGACTTATATTGAGTAAGTTATGACCATTTGAAGTTTGGCCAACTGAGTAGCCTGATTTTTTGGGTTTAAAACTTCATTTTAAGTGCCCAAAACATCATGACTTGATGTGAACCGGTCCCTAGACTCTTGGGAATGTCCAAAGACCATTAAAAAGGCTAGAAAAACCTAATTTTAACTTATAAATACTCATCTTATGCCACCAATCAAAACCCTAGTTAGAGAGAGTTATTTTTTTTGTCTCCATCTTCTCTAAAACCCTATTTTCCCTTTTCAAAACCTTAGGACAACCCCTTAGCACCTTTTTTTACAAATTAAAACCTCTTTTTAGTTAGTTCTAAGGCAGAAACTAATGTTCTAATTTGATTTGTCAAAAACTTTTTTCAATTAAACTTTGTTCTTGAGTTGTGATTCCTAAAACTATTGTTTTCTTTAATTCCTTTGTTCTATCAATCTAATCTTTGTGTTGTGGGCACTAAGGGGTGTGGACATAAGAGGTCTTAGGAGTCACCACCTAGTTATATGGTCTAGGAACCATGAATATAGCGTCCTTTTGAGGAAGAACCTTTGATCTTACTACTAGAGTATGGGTTCGGAGTTTAGATACGCTCTTGGAAAGGTGTTAGGCACCCAAGACCGCCCAACCCTAAGGTTGGCCTCTCATCATTGTGTCTTACGTCTTAACCTTATTAAAAACATATTCAACACTTGCATCTATACTCACACACGCACTAGCATACAATATGACATCTTTATCTCAAAACAACATACTTATCCATCTACCCAAACAAAAGAGAACCAAACTTATCAAAGAAATCCTAGCATTCATCTATCATGTGAAAACCTATCATACATCTAATACATCTCATAAACCAAACGTCAACAAACTGGAAACCCTAATCATGAATCTAAGCATGTTTCATCACATCCTAAGGCCAAAGCATAAATGCATGGACATTGCTAATGCATGACTTACTTCTACTTACCTCTCAGCAACACAGCACTTATGGCATCATGAATGGGCATGTGAATGCATATCGATGGCATCAAGGCAAGAAGCAAACATAAAACCCTAATCTAAGCATGTTAAAGACAAACAAGCATGTTAAAAGGTGAACAAGAACTCATGGGGCTTAAAACATATAAAGAAGAGGCTACGCAGAACAAACATTTGAATAGATAAACAAAACAAACAAAAATTAGGGTTTTTGGGCAACGGCATCACGCACGCTAGAATAGGTCTGCGTACGTAGAATCAAGCCTGCGTGCACAGGCTAGATTATGCGTATGCAAATCCTTACCCAGAAAACCTAAAAACGCAAAAACAGAGTAGAACTTTAAAACAACAAACTAGCAACCTCACGTACACAAAATATGAAAAGAACTAAAGGGCTAATCTAACCAAACATGTACAAACATAAACTAAGCAAAAAACAGGATTAAAACACAAAAGAAAAATGGAAAAGGAAGAAAAAAAGAAAAAAGAAAGGTTAGACTTAATACCTTAAAAAAAAGCTTTTCAAGCTTGATTTTGACCGTTTCCCTATGTCAAATCTATTCACAAACCAATAAGAGAGTGATTAGCAACGCTGAACTAAAAGGATTGGGGCCAAAGAAGGTCCTAATCAAATAAAATGGACTTGAGGGTGTTTTGTGAAAAACTCCCTTTTGATTTACTATTTTCTAGTAAATCTTAGGTTTTTCCTGTGGCATTTCTATGTGTTTTGAAAATGTACTATGTAAGACTTTTTATAGTGGAAAAATAGGGTTTAAAACAATTCCCAGACGATGTGGGATTCGTTTCAAATCTCAATCATTATTGCAGAAAACTTGTCTTTCTTATACTTCTGAAACCCTAGCTGCGTACACAAGAATGTGCCTGTGTACACATGCATTGGCTCGCGTACGTAAGTTGCGACTCACATACGTAGGCCAAGGACCATTTTGGTCATTTTATTTCCAAAAATAGATTTTTGCTAATTTAAAAGGTTATATTTTCCATTTTAACACTCCTTAAGTCAATTTAATATCTGATTGGGCTTTAAACTGGCCTTGAGCCTTAGAGTTCGAGCATCATTGGGGAACAATGGCTCGAGTCGTAAACAAGGGGTCGGTTAAACAAACTCCAAACACATAATCTTAAGTAAGGTGAGTGTTCTTTCCATGAACTCATTCTTTGTTTAATAGGATTCACATGAGTTTCTAAATGTAGTTTTTCTAATTGTTTTTTTTGATTTGTTTGTTAATTTTAATCGTTTAATATGTGTTAATATGATTTTAGGTTGTTTATAATCTATTTTGATTGTTCTTATATTAAACTTTTGGATCTCTAAGGTTAGTTTAGATCTAAATTGCAAGCATTTAACTCATTCTCAATTTTTTTGCAACTTCTTGTTGGAAAAACATAGTTTGTATTGCATACAAAACATACGCAACGGAAAATTAATGGATCTACTTCATTCGCAATTGATAACATGTACCATGTAAATTTCATAATTTAAGAACAAGAGAGCGTACCTTGGTGCGGTGAAATTCAAAACCAAAGATTAAAAGTACTTGGGAACACTTTTAATCTTCACTCCAATCCCACTTGTGCCCAAGAAGTGTGGTCTCTCAATCAGTTTATACGTATCTATTCAAGGGAGAATAAGAGAGTGGCTTACACTCACATACACACCATTTTCATACATTACACTGCATTACTAAATTCTATATGTTTCTCTCATTATATACAATTGATTATCTAATTGGGCTAGCCTTTTAAATCATTCCAATTGGGCTTTAATATGTGGCTTGAAGTAGAACCAAAATGGACAAATAAGACACTAGCTCCAATGGGTTTTGGGTCTTTCTATCAACTCTTGACAAATGCAAAATTACCATTAATTATATTTAATACCACTAAATAAATATAATTGCATTCTAGGCCTTATTAATAAATTATATCCCAAGACTTTATTATACATTCAACCCCTTAATTAAAATATTCGTAGTAAACAAAGTCATGAATGTTGATTGCCACTTTGAAGATTACTACATCTTAATCCTTAAGTACTCGGTTTAATCCTTCAAGTTATTCATCATATATTTATGAAATCCAATTTCATAAATATATACTTTAGTAACTTCTTACTAAAGTGGTTAGACCTAACACGCTGAATAACCAAACTCATTAAACTTATTTCAAGGGAATATTTTATATCTCCGTTAAGAGATTATGAATTTCATCTTGAGAATATATGTTCCTTCAACATTAAATGTAGCTGCCCAACATACTGAGGTTTTGATCATGACTTTAGTTCTCATTCCTGATATATCAAAGCAACCTATACTTCATGATCAGGTTCATTATTCTCTCAGGATTGAGAGTTCATGTAAATAGAAGTCGTGAGATTTATTATTTATTTGACAGTCATTAATAGAATAATAAATCTCATAGCGGTCCAGTTCAATATGTCTTAACACTTAAAACTTATTAACATATCAATTAGAAGTCTCCACTTCCATGATCAAGACAAATCATCTTAATTGATATGTTATAGTTTTCGCAGATGAAATGCCCAATTTTATCACCAACTACAAACTAAAATTATGAGTTTACAAAGAACTTGTGATTTATATCTTCTGTTACTAAATCACATACTATGCATCTCATGGACTATAATAATGTCCAAATATTCATGTTACCATTATTTTAGATAATAATAAAACAACTTTATTAATCACAACATAATATCATACATAATGTCATACATAGCATCATACAATAAGATTTAAATGGCACATATCCTAACAATCTCCCACTTGCCCTAAGGACTATTGTGCACTAATCTAACTCTTATTCCCTCCAAATGTGACTCAAAAGTCCTTTGGGGCAAGGCTTTGGTAAAGGGATCTACTAGATTATTTGCACTATCAATCTTTGCTAGTACTACATCTCCTCGAGCAACAATGTCTCGAATGATGTGGTACTTTCTTTCAATATGCTTTCCTTTCTTGTGATTTCTTGGATCCTTGGATTGTGCAACCGCTCCACTATTGTCGCAGAACAATGTGATAGGAACTTGCTCCATTCTCACAACACCAAGATCAAAAAGAAATTTCTTGAGCCAAACAACTTCCTTTTCCGCTTCACAAGCAACAACATATTCAGCTTCTATGGTGGAGTCGGCAATACAAGATTGCTTAACACTCCTTCAACTTATGGCTCCACCTCCTAAGGTGAACACACAACCTAAAGTGGACTTTTTGAAATCAAGATCTAACTGAAAATCAAAATTTGTGTAACCAATAGGTATCAAATCCTCACATCAATAAACTAGCATATAGTCTCTCGTTCTCCTTAGAAACTTTAGAATATGTTTTACAGTCTCACAATGTTTTGGTCCTGGATTTGATTGATATCGACTGACTATGCCAACTGAATAACAGATATTTGTCCTAGTACATAGCATGGCATACATGAGACTTCCCACTATAGAAGCATAAGGAACTTGTCTCATTGTCTTTTCCTCTTCAAGAGTCTTAGGCCTTTGGTCATCAGACAGAGGAACTCCATGTTTGAAAGGAAGTAATCCTTTCTTAGAGTTTTGCATGCTAAACCTTGCTAGAATCTTATCTTTATATCTAGCTTGTGACAACGGAAAATAAATAATTGACTTCGAGAGAATGTAATTGAATAATGTGCACTCTTCCTTACTAGGTGCTTTGGATCATTATTTTGATGGATTTTCAACAATTTCAACGAATTCTTTCAATTTCTTCTTTTACTATGTTCAAATTTATGTATCCTACATTTGTTTTTATTTATAACCATACGTTCGACTCCTAATTAATTTTTCTCAACTCTACTCCATATTTTTTTATCTATTATATGAGAAGGGAGGAAGTTTAAGAATTTAATTTGGTATGGAAATAGTGTTTACCTTTAACAAATATTGTTATTTATATGTTTATTAACATATTTAGTACATGGTAAGTGGAAAATTTTACTCCAAAGTTAAGATATTGAGTTTAATGACATCTCTTCCTCTTTTGATAAGCTATTGGGATTAATTTGGCATTGCCACCATTCTATTTATGAAGACCTTCCTGTGGATATTTTGATGGCTCAAACAACTGGAAACGTTTCACTAATCTTACGCCATTAGTTTTGGAAACATGGAAGCAAACATAAATCATAAATAAAAAATATCACAATGTTAGCCAAACATATTTACATCACAAATTGTGCCTAAAATCGTACAAAAATAAAAATTGCCACCCAGTTGATCATTGCAGCCATGCCCACCTATGGCCTTGTTGGATAATACTTGGAATTCATAATCCACAAAACAATTTACAAGTTAATATATGTTTATGTTTATGATTATGTTTATGGGTAAGACTAACTTTACCTCTCTTCTTCGAAGTCAAAACCCAAGATAAAAACGAATTTTTCATTATTCATTATGCTCTTTAGATAAAGTAATGCACATATTTATTTATTTATTGGTTTATTTTAAGTTTAGGTATAATATTTGTTGTGTTGTCATATGTGGTGGATATTTTCAAATTGGTTAGCTTGAAACTGATTTTAGGTGTGACAATCATTGCTGCAATACTCGGCACCTCCTTCTGAGAAGATAGGTTAAAATAAATAATTAAAACTATTATTTTTCTCTATTTCTTGAGCACGGTACTAATGGCAAATGCATCTTGTAATACCTCGATTTTATTTTATGATCATCACCATCATCGTCATTATTATCATAGAGTTGAGGTACTATACGTGTGCATAGTAAGATGGGAGTAGACAATTTTGTGGTGCTACAAAATAGGTGAGAAAATTAAAGTTTTAGTGCATACAATTTTGTGCGGTAGTTAAAATAAAAAAGGAAGATGTAACGTGGAGAGTTACTTTGTGGGTTATTCATATAAAACTTTTAGTCTTCTTATCAATTAGGAAAAATGATAAGAGATTAAAACCTATTTGGATTAGAAGTTTAAGAGTTATTGAGATCTTTTGGAGTTCCAGTCTATCTAAATAGATAAACCTTAATTTGAGGTTAATTGGAAATTAAAGTCTTGGAAGACTATTTAAACTAAGCGGGTTTCCTAGTAAATGTGGATGCCAAAGAAAATTTGAGAGGGAGAGAGGTGTGACAGAAAAAGGAGGCCAAAATTGTTTAAGGGCATAAGGTTTGGATATGAAATAAAACTGAGAACCCCCATCTCTAAGATGATCAATATTTATATGTTTATTAACATGTTTAGTATATAGTAAGTGCAAAACTTTACTCCAAAGTTGAGAGATTGGATTTAATGCCATCTCTTCCTTTGCATTATGTGCTACTGGGATTAATTTGATGCATGAGGGTAGAGTTCCAAATGAAAAGAATGATAGAATATTGCTCCTCACATTCATGTATTTCTAGAAAGATGATTATTTGAACTATTTTATTAAAATTAATTGAGTTACACATGAGATTATGCCAAACACAAACATCAACACTACGTACTAGGAAGCTACATGAGAATTAATTTAAGATTTCAAAAAACTGCATGCCTATATTATAGAACATCATAGTAAGATCAAATAAATTAAAAAATGTGTAGATTTATAATCTTTTTTTTTTTTTAGTAAACAGTAATACTTATTAGAACAATTCACGAAAATAGTAATAAATTAAAAAATGTGTAGATTTATAATCTTAAATATAGAGGTTTAGGTAGAACAGTAGTTGCTGTGATGAGATTGAGTGCAAATTCGTTCCTGAAATTAGGACTGTTCTTCTTGAGTACCTGAATGATATAAATAATACAATAGAAAACATTGTAGACTATGTGGGTGTCTTTTAATTGACTTCAAAAGAAAGTAATTGGATAAGATGCACTCTTCCTTACTATGTGCTTTGGACTGTTTGTTTGAAGGATTTTCTTCAACAATTTCAACGAATTCTTTCAATTTTTTTATTTTACTATGTTCAACTTTATGTATTCTACATTGGTTTTTATTTGTAACCATATGTGTGACTCCTAATTAATTTTTCTCAACTCTACTCCTTTTTTATCTATCATATGAGAAGGGATATAGTTTAAGAATTAAATTTGGTATGGAAATAGTGTTTACCTTAAAAAAAAAAATTGTTATTTATATGTTTATTAACATGTTTAGTACATTGTAAGTGAAAAATTTTACTCCAAAGTTAAGAAATTGAGTTTAATGATATCTCCTCCTCTTCATTATGAGCTATTGAGATTAATTTAATACTGCCACCATTCTCTTTATGAAGAATTTCCTGTAGATATTTTGATGGTTCAAACAACTAGAAACATTTCTCTAATCTTATGCCATTAGTTTTGAAAACATGGAAGCAAGTATAGATCATAAATAAAAAAATATCACAATGTCGGCCAAACATATTTGCATCGTAAATTGTGCCTAAAATCATATAAAAATAAAAATTGTCACCCAATTGATGATTGCACCCATGCTTCCACCTTTGACCTCGCCGGATAATGCTTGAATTTCATAATCCACAAAACAGTTCAGACGCTAGGCGAATATTAATATATGTTTTTATTTATGTTTATAGGTAAGATTAACTTTACATCTCTTCTTTGAAGTCAAAACCCAAGATAAAAATGAATTTTTCATTATTCATTATGCTCTTTAGAATAAACAATGCACATATTTATTTATTTATTGGTTTATTTTAAGTTTAGGTATAATATTTGTTGTGTTGTCATATGTGGTGGATAATTTCAAATTGGTTAGCTTGAAATTGATTTTAGGAGTGGCAATCATTGTTGCAATACTCGACACTTCTTTCTGTGGATTAATCAATGAGAAGATATGTTGAAAGAAATAATTAAAAACTATTGGTTGTCTCTACTTCTTGAGCACAGTATTAATGGCAAATGCATCCACTTCGACAATATTTGTCATCGACAAATCATTAGTTAGATTAAGAATAGGAATTGAATGAATATCAATTCCTCTGTATATTTGATCCTTACTTAGCCTGGATAGGAGGGATACTAACCAAAGTGTTTTCTAATCTACATTTGTAACTTCCAATAGTCTTAAATGTCAAGGTTCAATAATACACAAAAAATTAAGGCACAAGTTGATCTGTATGACATCTGCATACAAGTTTATATTATTTATTACCTTAAACTATACTCTTGATTGAATTTTGCATCCTAAACTTTGAATTTTCATCCAAGTTAACAGCAAACTTAATGTTATGATACAAAGTGTAACAATGATCATAGTTTGGGATGCAAAACATGCATTCAAAAAGTTTAGGGTGAAAAGTATAACATAGGGTAGTATAGTTAAAAGTGGTAAAATGTAATTTCTCTAATAATTACATTAACTCATTTAGTTATTTACAAATAGATTTTTCCGTTGAAATATACGGTAGTGCCCCAATGGATTGAAGTGGACTTAATTGAAACGAATGGACTGAAGTTGACTGAAATGCTATGCTAATATCGCTCAACAGGAATATGTTACCCTTCAACTTTTAGATATTATATAGATAGATAAGGAAGAAAAACCATATGCCCTATACATAAATATATAAAAAATTTTAAAACAATTTACTCGAGACATTTTTATTTTCACCCTAAAGATGTAATAGGAGCCACAATATCAAAGAGCAGATCAACAACACAGGTTAGCTTCCTACCATAACCCATATATGATATATTGATAAATTAAATTGAAAAAGAAAGTGGGAGTTAAAGCAAGGAAGTTGGAAAATCAAAACTACGGAGTATGAAGACAATCGACATGATCAATGACAAGCTCAATCTTTTCCTTCCAGAGTAATGTCCCCTGTATGTTGAATGCCACCATCTAGAACAAGAACACAGTCCAATGGATACCTAAGATGGGCATGTAATCTCACCTAAACAAGGCTAATATGGATAACATCGCACAATGACCAAGTACACAAAGCTAGCAAAAAGTAAAGCCACTTAAAAAAAATTGCTTAAGACCAAACTGTAAGGTTTTTGTTGTTGTTGTTGTTGAGGGGAAATAATAAAAAGGCCTAAAGGGATGTCTTATTATTATTTTTAATTGAACCTTATACTCGTTCTATATTGCTATTTTCACTTTGGTGTTTTTTCTTTAATGGATTACGTATTCACTCCCAAAAAAGAAATCATTAGAGTAAAGAACGTAAACATGCATAGTAATGTTCATCAAAAGTAAACATGCATAGTAAAAAGTAATCAAACAATGACATTTTAAGTTACTATTAAGAAAACGAGTAATGCTACAGTCACAAACTATTTTACAATATTTTTATAAAATGTTGATATGGCCAATTTATTATTGGTTTTTATCTAGGCCCACCATTAATATCACTTTTTATTTACCAATAATCACTCACCACATTAGCAATTTGTAAAAAAATTTGTAAAAAAATTTATATCTCTAGCATTATTATAAGAAAACAGTACATATCAGCATTCAATATATTTCTCTTTTTTGTTGTAAACACACACAAAATGTAATAAATAAATAAATATATACAGAGTTCAGTTTGATAATCTATCATCTTCTCAAAAAAAAAGTTTGACACTCTATCATAAGAAGTAAAGATTATAGCACAAGCATACTATTGAGAATAAGAATTTGAATGTCCCAAGCTCACAAGTCACAACTATAAAAATCAAATCTCTACAAGGAAGGAAAGCCCAATAGATTTACACGCCTCATAGTCATTCAGAGAGAGTGAAACTATCCATGGTGAGTCTTTGAGCCTTGATTCTCTACTCTACGAGAAATGTTATGTCCACAATATTTTCACAACAAATCTTAGATGATAAGTTGTTATTGGTTATAATCTAACCTACTGTGGACGACTAAATTTCTAGTTTGAAATAAATCAAACAAGTAAAATAGCTTCACAAATATGAATTTGTATTAATGAATATGTGGTACAATTCTCTAAAATTACAAAAGAGTGATCATTGACTCAATCTTCTTGAAAGACTTGTTGATTAGAATTGTAATAATGTGATTTTGACTCGAACACCAAATATCCTTCAATTTGGTTGAAGGATGGATTGAAGACCCTTTAAATAGAATTACAATGAATCTCTGGCTATGAGCTTGTTAGAAATTCTTTGTTCTTCACGTTCTTCGTGTGTTCTTCGTGCATTCTTCGTCTTCAAAAGTTTGTGGTGGAAATTTTCCGAGGCTTTGGAGGCTTGAATCCATTGAGCTTCACCAATTTGTAGTTTCTGGAAGTTTCTTGAGGCTTTTGAGCTTGATTCCAGTGACCTTTGAGATCTAGGAAGATGATTTGAATGATTTCTCTTCGAATGTTTTTTGTATTTGAAGTTAAAGTTCTTGAAGTTCCTGGAGGCTTCAAGGCTTGATTCCAGCAGAGTTTCTGTACTTCTGAATCTTCTTTGATGCTGCTTGTGCCCTAGATATCTTGGTGTCTTCCAAAATCTCTCCCAAGATGTCTTGGTGTCTGTAGAAATGCCTTAGGAAGGCTTCTATTTATAAGAGTTTGGAGATAGGTGAGCGACATGTGGCGGAGTCTGATTGGTGACACATGTCACCGCTTGATTAGACTACTTATGTCACTTCTTACACGCGCCTGACTGCTTATGTCATCGCTTACACGCACCGATGTGTTATTGTTTTTTTTGCATGCTTTTTATGCTTTTATTCCAAATACACTTGGAAAATTTCTATTGGTTTCTAAATAGTGATAGTAGAACCTAGAGCAATATGTGGCCCTTTGTAATTGGCCGTACTTTATGGACTTGGTAGTATAATGTGTCAGCTTGTGATAGGTCGGGAATTTTGATGAGAGATTTTAATGAGACCGAAAAGTGGTCAGCAAGTAGTTAAATGTACCTACGTGACTAGGCTTTCTCAAAAGAGGTTAAGTTGAAATAATTTCAAAAGAGTGTTCCATGGTATTTGGAATGGGTTGGTGAGGCTGAAAGTTATTTGCAAGTAGTTGGATATACTTGTGTGATTGAATCATATCAGCAGAGTTTAAGTTGAGGTAATTTCAGAAGTGTCCCATGGTATCTAGAACGGGTCAGTGAGGCAAAAAGTTATTTGCAAGTACCTGGATGTACTTGCGTGATTGAATCATATCAGCAGAGCTTAAGCTCGGGTAATTTCAGAAGAGTATTTTGGATTGTTAGTAGCAATCACAAGGTGTAAGAAGGTGGTGATGAGGCGAGGATGTTGGCTGGGTACAGCATGCAGAGCTATAGGGCTGGCCTCGCATTTTTAAGAATTCCAGGCGAAGTAATTTTAGAAGAATATACTTCGGATTATGGAAAGGACGTGTGAGAAAGTGGTTGAGTGTGCATGCGTGATTGTATCGCTCAGGTTAAGTTGAGTTAATTTCAAAAGCATATGGATTTTGGGTCTGTTGGTGGTGGTTTTGAAGAAGATGGAGATGAAGCGGAGATGGTGACTGTGTGAAACATATGATACCATGGAGCTGGCACTGTACGTTGGGGAATTTTTGGTGTAGATGTTTCTGGGGAGTATAATTTGGAATATGGGATTGACTGTATGCCAAGCGGAGTCTGGCAACAAGTCGTAGAATGTGTGTGCATGATGGGACCATGTCGACAGAGGCTAAGTTGAAGTAATTTCAAGAGCATAATCTTTTTTTGCTAGCTAGTTGGTGGAACCATTTGACTTTCTTTATTTTTCTTGCCTGCTAGTTTAGCAAAAGTTCTCTATATAAAAGTTTGTGAAATTGGCTTCGTCCATCACTTAGGCATTCTTAGCCTTTTAGCCTTCTTCTCTTGCTTTCAAGATTTTTTTTTTTTTTTTTTACACTTGCCAAGAGATCTTCTTTTGAAAAATTCTTTGTTGTTTGTTGTTGTCTTGTAACACACTTTCCTTGATCTTTGGACTTCGACATCAAACTCTATATTGATGTTCTTAGAGTTATGTTTGCCTCCATTTGGTGGCTTTGCATTTCATTGATAGCAACATTTTTGCAGTGACGTATGCCTTCATGTTGTCACATTCTTTTCTTGCAACAACAATCTTTTAATGATATCCATTCTTAACGTTGTCATAGCGGCAGTCATCTAGGCAACAATGTGATCATTGGTGTTCATGATACAATGATGCTATCTCTAGTACTTGACTTTAAAGTTGTACTGGCCTTTGTTTTGGTAATTAAGTTGCATCAACACTTGTTTTTGCAACGTAGCCACATCAACAGTCTTTACCATGAAGCCGTGCCAACATTTGTCCCTGTACTGAAGCCATATTAACACCAGCCTTTGCAATGAAGTTGTATCCATATTTTTCTTTGCATTGAAGTCGCATCACCACTTATCTTTGTCATGAAGCTGCGCCAACACTTGCATTTGCATTGAAACATCACCATTACTTTGTCGGCGAAAATGCACTTTTGGTCCCTACATTTTGGGCCTTGTTACAATTTGGTCCCTAAATTGATTTAGGTCCTAGGTCAGTCCCTGATTTTCAAAAATCGTTTTTAAAATAGTTCCTACCGTTAACCCAGTGACAGAAAATGTTGAGGTGGCAAACGGAGGTCCTAACTGTCAAACCCATTTATTAAAATAATAATTAAAAAGCCAACGTGACACTGCCACCTCATCCATGTCAGCATTTTAATCAATAAAATAAGCCACGTCAGAAAATTAATCAATTAAAAACACATTCCAACACTAAAATAAATCAAAAATCATATATATTTAATTAAAAAAAATTCTTCATGTTCTTTATGTTTTTCAATTGTTCTTCGTGTTCTTCCCAAATCAAACCCAGCAACAAGAACTCAAACCTGTCACAAGAACACAAACCCAGCAACCAACAACTCAAACCCAGATCACTAGGACATAAATGACAACAACAAGAAAAAACCCAAATTCAACACCTCAGAGATCATCAAACCCAACACTGTCAGATCTACTACAAATCAAGACCATTGAATTCTTCATGTTCTTCCCCAAATTCTAACACAATCAACACCGAATTCTCCAGCAAATCAAACCCATAAACCCAGTAAACAAACCAATCTCCAACAAACCCATAAACCTATAAATTTTCTTGGGAAACAAACACAAAAAACCCAATAAACATACATTTTCTTGTTCTTCCCTATTCTTCATGGTAGAAACCCATCTTCCCCACAGACACACCGATCTCCACGGCCACACCGATCTCCACCTCCATTAAAGACCACCCACCCCCATGGAAACCTAGAAAAACCGTGCCACCTCCAACGAAACCTGTAAACACGAATCCAAAACCCACAATCCAAGACCCATGGCCACACCGATTTCCACCGCCACAACCCACCCCAACGAAAACCCATAAAAACCCAACAAACCCACTACCACCATCGCCGATCAAACAAGAAAGGGAGAGAGTGTAACCTGCTGATTGCAACAACGATGGTTGAAGATTCGAGCTTCAAGGATGATCAATAGCGATGGTTGAAGATCCGAGCTTCGAAGATTCGAGGATGGCAACACCGATGACATCGTTCGTGCATCTCGTCTCCTCAACACCGAGATCCGCATCCTTAAGGTCCTCTCTCTCTCTCTCTAGCTAGAGTTTCTTCAGCAATACCATGAAAACTAAAGTAAAGTAAGCCTCTTGATCCGTTTGTTTTCATATTATTTAATTTTTTTATTTATCTATGCATTATAATTTTAATTTTATTGATCGATTTATGAAAAACAAATTCCATTTTTTATATCTGTTTTAATTTTAATGTAAAGCTCTCTTTTTCAAAAAATATATATGATTTTTGATTTATTTTAGTGCTGGAATATGTTTTTAATTGATTAATTTTCTGACGTAGCTTATTTTATTGATTAAAATGCTAACATGGATGAGGTGGCAATGTCACGCTGGCTTTTTAATTATTATTTTAATAAATGGGTTTGACAGCTAGGACCTCCGTTTGCCACCTCAGCATTTTCTGTCACTGGGTTGATGGTAGGGACTATTTTAAAAACGATTTTTGAAAATCAGGGACTGACCTAGGACCTAAATCAATTTAGGGACCAAATTGTAACAAGGCTCAAAATGTAGGGATCAAAAGTGCATTTTTGCCTACTTTGTCTATTGAAGTTATATTTACACTTGCATCTGCTATGAAGTCGCACCATCATTCGCTTCTGTAATGAAGTTACACCAACACTCTTCTTTTGCCATAAAGCTGCATCGACACTTTATTTGCATTGAAACCATGCCAATATTCATCTTTGCCAGCCACATCAACACTTCAGTTGCACTAAAGTGGTGCCAATATTCATCATTGCCATGAGGCCACATCAACACTTCATTTGCACTAAAGTCGTGCCAATATTCATCTTTGCCATGAGGCCACATCAATACTTCATTTGCATTAAAGTTGCATCAATATTCATCTTTGCTATGATGCCACATCAATACTTCATTTGTATTGAAGTCGTGCCAATATTGGCCTTTATAGTGAAGCTGCATTAGCACCAATTTTCAGAGGCAACATAGTTCAAACATCGAGGGTACATAGCAATGTAGCCAGACATCAAGATTTCAGAGATGCCAACAAGACTTTGAAGATGCAAGGAGTTGCCAACAAAACCTTGAAGATGCAAGGAGTCCCTATCAAGACTTTGAAAATGCAAGGAAATGCAAACAAAACCTTAAAAATGCGAGAAGAATGACGCCAATACTTTAAAGATGCCATAGTATGCTGCCGAGACTTTGACATTGCACGAACATGCCCTTTGGGGAGAGATGATGCAACACCAACTTCAGAGACATGATGTGACTCAGAAAAGCGGTGATGTTGTTCGGATTTCATCAAGACATTCCAAGTGATTTGAAGGAAGAAGTTCGTATAGGATCTTTAAAAGATCTATACCAATTCTACCAATCTCTCACTCGTCGCAATACAGATTCCAAGGTATTCATTCTAGCTTTTTCCATAGACTTTGAGAGTTAAGTCAAACATTGTTACAAACAATGATGGGAAAGAGTTTGCGAAGATGACTTTACTAAAGGAACATATTTTCTAGCCGATGCCGCCTCCTTCCATGTTAAATCACCAGCATCCATTAAATTTCATAGAGGAAAGAGAAAACTAAAAGACCCATACATTCCACAACGTTTGACAAAGTTTGCACGGTATTCTCATAAAGATGATTGTCACTTAAAAGATAAATCTTGAAATATCGGAGCTATTCAAAATCGAGGTATCAAAGGTTCGTCGGTCATACAAGTTATGGATGCCATCGGAATTTCTGAGGAGGAGGTGTGCAACAATTCTAACCACAATTGGAAGCATTTGAGGAGTCCAATGAGAGGCGTTCATGTAGGAACTTCCATTGATCATGCCCTCAGGAGATAGATAATGCAAAACATACTTCAAAGGCATGGGAGGATGTCCCTAGAAGATTGGCAATGCTATGTGGATTCCATTCAATCTTCATTTTCTACTACAACGACATTTGATCATTGTAGTGAGTGGTTGACTGGCCTTAACCAATGCCTTTCCAAGCAAAGGGATATCAAAAGCACATTAACGACATTTGGAAAAACTCTTCAAGCTCGACTTGCAATCCTTTTTCTTTTTCATGTGACTAAACTTAGTAAAAAGTACTAAGCTACCTACGTACCCTAGAGAGGGATTAAGTCATTACGTAGTTCACAAGATTTTTGTTTTTGTTTGTTTTTGCTTTTGTTTTTTTTTTTTTTTTTTTTTTTTTTTTTTTTTTTTTTTTTTTTTTTTTTTTCAGAGAGGGATTAATTTCTCTTTATTCTTACACTTTCAAAGGTAATTGGAAGACATCATGTACCCTTGCAGCGTTATGGTAGGCAATTTAAGCTCCTACCGATGAGCGATCCTTGATTTTCAAGTGTAGAAGTGTTGCAAGAGCTTCCCATTGATAGGGTTAATCCTTGCATCATCATTGTTAATCAACTTGTGAGCTTCAATGGTCTTTGCCCCCTGCTTGAAAGTTGGAAGTACATCACAAACAATGGTCACATGGTTTAACCCAACAACTTTATCAAAGTCTAGATCAATCTTGTTTTCTTTGGCGATCTTCATGATTTGTTCTTTGAAGACGAAATTTTTTTGGATTGGGTGGCCAATGATGCGATGATATTTGCAGTAGTTAGGGTTATAAACTTTCCCCATGTCTTCTGGTCACTTGCATTCTGGCAGTTCAATCAGCTTCAATTGCAATAGTTATTCTAAGATGTTTGGCACATCTTCATCAGGGAACGAATATACTTTTTGTTCACGTTCCTTAAAAGTCAGACAACACACTTCGTTCTTTTGTCATCCTTCAAGCCTTTGCTCCTCTTCTTGGAACCTTAACTACGGTAGTGTTAACAGCCACTAGGTCTTTGAGATTGACTTTTGTATTTCTGTCATTCCTCCATACTTCCTTTCTTTCCTTTCCTTGGGTATGGGAGGTTTGGTATTTATGTGGCTAGCAATGCTCAACTCCATGTCGTGCACACGAGTTGCTAACTCTTCAAATATTTGGGGCTTTATCCCTTGAAGGATGTAAAGAAGTCCTCAATGCATGCCTTGGATGCACATCTCTACAGCAAATATTTCAGAAAGTCTATCTTTGCAATCCAAACTCAAAGAACGCCATTGATTGATATAATCGACCACTGGCTCATTTTCCCATTGTTTGGTATTAGTAAGCTCCATCATGCTCATCGTGCGATGCATGCTATAGAATTGGTCAAGAAACTCTCTTTCAAGTTATTCCCAACTGTCGATTGACTCAAGTTCTAAGTCTGTGTACTAATTAAAGGCATTCCCCTTGAATGAATGGACAAATTGCTTCACAAGGAGATCTCCTTGAATCCCTACATTCTCACCAGTTTCTACGAAGTGAGCAATGTGTTGTTTTGGATTGCCCTTCCTGTCAAATTGTAGGAACTTAGGAGGTTGGTATCCATTTGGCTTCCTCATGTTATCGATGCGCTTTGTGTAGGGTTTTGCATATGTGAGAGAACTTGTAGAAGAACCTCTATATTGTGTTCGAATGGTATTTGTTATCATGTCTTGCAATTGTTGGACTGATAACGAAGCAATCGAAGTAGATTGTTCACGTCAAGGAGTGTCTTCATTTCCTATCCCTTTGTCATCCTTTGTAGAAGTGAAGCCAAATGGAAACTTAGGACCATGGCTTGATTCACCAAGATCTTGAATTTCGAGTTTATTCATTAGATTTGCAATTTGGAGGTCCTTATCTTCAAGTGCTTTTGTAAGAAGGACGACCCTTTATTCCATTTCAACTATCTTTTCTTCCATCGTAGAGGTGTTAGTCATCATGACTGACACAACTTCCCAAGATGATGGAGAAGAAAGTGAATTGAAGTGAGCACATGAAATCTCATCTTTTAAGTTCCCTTCAATGGGAGAGAAATCGTGCGACCAACTTGTTGTGAAGGAAAAAGGGGATTTGCACCCATACTTGAGGTGTTCCAAGGTGGAGATGTCCTTGTTGATGACCTTGTTTCTTGTAAGAGGGTCTAAGGAGATGATTGTCTAGACCTTGGCTTCCTTAGTTGATTGAGATTGAAGTTAATTGTGAGCTTTAGGTTGGCTTCAATTGATTGCACCAATGCAGTTGTTGGTGGTAGCCGTACCAAATCTAATTGAAGTAGCTATTGTTAAAGCTTGAATGTTCTTGCTAGAGGTCATTGAAGTTGGTAGCAAGATGATGAAGATTTCTTTCTTTGAAGGAGAATGAGATGAGAGGTAGAAATGTCCCATTGGGTGTGCCAGAATTTGTGGACGACTAAATTTCTAGTTTGAAATAAATCAAACAAGTAAAATAGTTTCACAAATATGAATTTGTATTGATGAATATGTGGTACAATTCTCTGAAATTACAAAAGAGTGATTCTCTAATTCGGTCTCCTTGAAAGACTTGTTGATTGAAATTGTAATAATGTGATTTTGACTCGAACACCAAATATCCTTCAATTTGGATGAAGGATGGATCGATGACCCTTGAAATAGAATTACAATGAATCTCTAGCTATGAGCTTGTTAGAAATTCTTTGTTCTTCACGTTATTCGTGTGTTCTTCGTGCATTCTTCGTCTTCGAAGGTTTGTGGTGGAAATTCTTTGGGGCTTTGGAGGCTTGAATCCGTAAAACTTCACTAATTTATAGTTTCTTGAAGTTTCTGAAGGCTTTTGACCTTGATTCCAATGACCTTTGAGATCTAGGAAGATGATTTGGATGATTTCTCTTCGAATGTTCTTCGTATTCAAAGTTGAAGTTCTTGAAGCTCCTGGAGGCTTCAAGGGCTTGATTCCAGCAGAATTTTTGTACTTTTGAATCTTCTTTGATGCTGCTTGTGCTCTAGATGTCTTGGTGTCTTCCAAGATCTCTCCTAAGATGTCTTGGTGTCTGTAGAAATGCCTTAGGAAGGCTTCTATTTATAGGAGTTTGGGGTGGGTGAGCGACACATGGCAGAGTCTGATTGGTGACACATGTCACAGCCTGATTGGACTGCTTATGTCACTGCTTACACGCGCCTGACTGCTTATGTCATCGCTTACACACGATGGTGTGTGATTTATTTTTTTTGCATGCTTTTTATGCTTTTATTCCAAAGACACTTGGCAAATTTCTATTGGTTTCTGAATAGTGATAGTAGAATCTAGAGCAGGACATGGCGCTTTGTAATTAGCTATACTTTGTGGACTTGGTAGTATGATGTGCTTGTGATAAGTCAGGAATTTTCCCTCTTTACACCTACCATTGACATCATTTCTTTATGCATCAATAACAATTTGCCCCCTAATGATGTTGCCATGGCTGAATTTTATTTTTAATGTCTTTAGAAATTAGGAGTTGAAAAAAATTTTAACTCAAAAATCTCTGATTTCTGATATTGGTGCATTGACTAAGTTCGAAACTTATGCATGCTTTGTTAAAAGCATATTTTGCCAGTAATCTCGACAAAAGGAGGTCAACTATGGGTTATGTATTTCGGTTTTCTCTATGCCTCATATCCTCCTTGCTCTTTGTTTGTTGCGAAATTTTTATGGACATGGCATTACTCTCCGCTCTACAGTTTCCATCAATTACCATGGTCTTGATTGGAAATTAAAAATTAAATTTAAAAAAAAAAAAACACCAAAAGTAAAAGAAAAATCAATTATGAAGTCAATTACATTATTATATACAATTAATTCATTTAAATGTTTGTAAAGCATAAAAAAGGATAAAATCTTAAAAGAAAAGGAAAGACAAGTATAAATCACTGTCAAAAGGGTAGTGCTTGGGGAAAAAAAAACTTTTTTATTTCAGCTCATGCTCACTAGCGTCTTTGATCTTAGTTCTTGCACAATTATGGTTCATCCAGATCCCCTACTCCTGCAGGCTCAGACTCAACAGATAGGATGCCGCTATAGTCACTCACGCCTAAATGAAAAATGCGATCAAATCGCCTCTCACCCATTTTCTCCTAGCCCAAAAAAAAAAAAAAAAAAAAAAAATTACTAGTCTGTCTCACTCAAGAGACAAAATAAAGTAGATAACTAAACGTCTTGAACAAGATAGGAATGGCAACGGGGCGGGTTTTTTTTTATGCCCGAACCCGACTCGCAAGCCAGATCCAAAAACCAAACCCGCCCCGTTTAATAAACAGGTTTTTTTTAAAAATCAAACCCGCCCCAATTTGGGCCTAATCCGTGGCCCAATCCAAAAAAAAAAAAAAAAAGATTGCTTGAAGCCTGAAGCCTATACCGTGGCCCAATAAAATAAAATAAAAATTATGTTTGCACAAATTCAAGCAGCTTGAATCTGGGCAAACATATATATATATATATATATTTGATTTTATACTAGCAGGAGTATACTTAGGTAGAGAAAATCAAAGAATGAAATTGGAAAATTGAAAAATAAAAAGACCCACCAGGAAATTATGGATGGATGAACAATGACCAAAGATTTATGATTTTCCCTTTCAAAATCACAAACACAAACACAAATCCTAACACCAACACAAACACAGAAATCACAAACACAAAAATTTCAAATTTATGATTTTCCCTTTCAAAATCACAAACACAAACACAAATTTCAGATTTACGATTTATGATTTTCCCACTCAAAATCACAAACACAAACAAAAATCCTAACACAAACACAAACACAAACACAAAAATTTCAGATTTTTTATTTTCCCTTTCAAAATCACAAACACAAACACAAATCCTAACACAAACACAAACACAGAAATCACAAACACAAACACAAACTCACATGATTGAGACGAAATGAACCCAAAAAAGGAAAAAAAAGAAAAGATGGAGAACTAGGTGGTCCGGTGGAGAAACATGGAGGAAGCGAGGAGGCTAGGCTGTGGCAGTGAGGCGAGGGAACGAATGGGGATGATGTAGGGATGATAGTGAGAGTGAGGGAGGGTAAGGGCGGCTGGGTTGAGGCATTGAGTCTGAGAGTGAGAGGCGGCTGTGTGTTGAGAGAGAATTTAGGGTTAGGTTTTGTTATAAGTTATATATATATATATTGTAATTTTATTTTTATTCTAAAAGAGTCGGGTTCGAGTTCAAATTTGGCGTGGATATTACAAAAATCCGAACCCGACCCAGACCCATTTCAAATTTTATTTTAAAAACTCAAACCCAACCCTACTATTTATGGATTATCCATGAGGGTTGGGTCGGATACTCGCGGATCGGATAACAATTGCCATCCTAGAACAAGATAGTGGAACACACCGAGTTTAAAACTAAAGTCATAAATCAGATCATATCACTCGATTCGATTCCATTCATAACCACTTTTCCTCATTCCTTTAATCTCTACCTGCCAGTCCAAACTCTAAAACCAAAACATCTTTACTTGCTTTCCACTATAATCATTACACACACTCCTCCCTCCCACTCTCGCTAATCCTTCCTTCTTGATCATCATCTTCTTTCTTCTTCTATATATTTCTTCTTCTTGTCAAGGTTTTTTTGTAATTTTATTTTTATTCTAAACGGGTCGGGTTCAGATTCAAGTTCAGGGTGGGTATTGCAAAAACCCAGACCCGAACCGGACCCGGACCCGGACCCGGTTCAGGTTTTATTTTAAAAACCCAAACCTAACCTATTGTTTATCGGGTCAGGTTACTCGTTAAAGTTGGGTCGGGTCTGAGTATCCGCAAATCAAGTAACAATTGTCATCCATAGAAGAAGACAGTGGGACAC
Organism: Quercus tomentella; assembly: GCA_028535165.1. Lineage (NCBI taxonomy): Eukaryota > Viridiplantae > Streptophyta > Magnoliopsida > Fagales > Fagaceae > Quercus > Quercus tomentella. The sequence continues at coordinate 60,225,510 of JAPQVY010000155.1, read as the reverse complement.
ACCTAGTTTAAAACTAAAGCCAGATGTCGGAGCATATCACTCATTCGATTCGTAACCACTTTTCCTCATTCCTTTATCGTCTCTACCTGCCAGTCCAAACTCCAAAACCAAAACATCTTTACTTGCTTTCCACTGTAATCGTTACACACACTCCTCCCTCCCACTCTCGCTAATTCTTCATTCTTGATCATTATCTTCTTTCTTCTTCTTCTGTATATTTATATAAACAAGTTACTCCAAACCAAAGCAAAAGGATCTAAATACAGTACAGGAACAGGATGGGAGGTGTCGGTGGTGAGATATTTGTTGTTACAGGTGCTGGCCAAGGTCACCTTCACCCTTGCATGGAGCTTTGCACCCACCTTTCCTCCCGCAATTTCCACACTACCCTCGTCATTCCCTCCATCTCCGGCACCACCACCACTCAGATTCCCTCTTCCTTCTCTCAAAACCCACTCACTTCCTTCGTCTACATCACCTCGGGTCCTCCTATGCGCCCCGGATCCGATCCGACCCGCCAGCAATCCGCCCTCGAACTCCAAGCCCATATCACCACCAACCGCTCTCAGTCCCAACCTCCCATCATCTGCGCCATCGTCGACTTCCAGATCGGGTGGACCAAAGAGGTCTTCCAAAAATTCAACATCCCCGTCGTCAGCTTCGTCAGCTTCGGCGCGTGCGCCGCCGCCATGGAGTTGGGCACGTGGAAAGCCCAGGCCGGTCAGTTCAACCCGGGCGAGGAGGCCCGATTCATTCCCGGGTTACCCGAAGAAATGGCCATTACGCCCTCCGATCTTAAACGAAAACCTGTAGGTCCTCCACCTGGCGGCCCACCTGGAGGCGGAGGTGGTAGAGGTGGTGGTGGTCCGCCTAAACCGGGTGATCGGCCACCGTGGGTTCCAGAAGTTGAAGGCGCGATCGCGATGATGTTCAACACGTGTGACGATCTGGAGCGTCCGTTCATCGACTACATGACAGCTCAGATGGAGATGCCAGCGTGGGGCGTGGGCCCACTCTTGCCCGAACAGTACTGGAAATCATCATCGTCCAATTCGATCATCCGCGACCGTCAGATCAGACAGCAGCAACGCCAATCAAATTACACCGAGGAGGAGGTGATCCAATGGTTAGACTCGAAGCCACGTGGCTCGGTACTGTACGTGGCATTCGGCAGTGAAGTGGGTCCTAGCATGGAAGAGTACCCACAAATAGCAGCCGCATTAGAACACTCAACGAACCAACCTTTTATCTGGGTCATACAACCCGGGTCGGGTATACCCAAACATGGTGGTGGTGGGGGTCAACCCGGTTCAGAAAACCAAGAAGGGTACTATCCACATGGGCTGGATAGCAAAGTGGGTGAGAGGGGTTTGATAATAAGGGGATGGGCACCACAACTGTTGATACTGAGTCACCCATCGACTGGTGGATTTTTGTCACACTGTGGTTGGAACTCGACAGCTGAGGCTATAGGGCGTGGGGTCCCATTTTTGGCATGGCCCATTAGGGGTGATCAACACTACAATGCCAAGTTGGTGGTGAGCTATCTCAAAGTTGGGTATAAAGTGGCTCATGATCTTTCAGAAATGGTTAAAGAGGAGGACATTGTGAGAGGAATCGAGAGGCTAATGGGGGATCAAGAGATGCATGGAAGGGCTGCTAGGCTTCGTGCTAAGTTTGAGAATGGGTTTCCTGCTAGTTCTGAGGCTGCTTTGGATGCTTTTGGGGATTTTATTCGCCAAAAGGCACCTTAAATTAAGAGGACTCGAGATTTCAGTTGATGTTTACATCATTTTCTATGTTACCTTGTGTTGTGTGTACTGTGTGCCTCCTGTTCATGTAAATAACGAGGGCTTAGAAATCTAATCCAAATAAGTTGCTTTTTTAATGCATGGATTAAGTGGTTTTAAGGCACATTGAAGAGCAAATAAGGACACTAAAAAACACTTCTTGATGGGATCTTGGCCTTTCATAACCATATTCCTTCTATTGAGGCTTTGTTTTCCCAACCTGCCTTGATTTTGGTTTCCAATTGGCTTTAACAATTCAACAATGTCCATTGTCATTGCCTCAGCCTTCGTCACACATGGAGAAGTGTCCTCCTTGAAATGGTGTGACAACCACAAATACATAGTCATAGACAACACTTGATGCTAGTCTCTCGAGATCCAAGAGCTGGTTTACATCATTTCGAGCAGAAACCTTTAGCATGCCCGTTGCATTTTTGACAATAACTTTCTGGGTGCGGGTTGAAGCAAGCCTCAGGATATGGTACATTGCTTTTGGGTCTCTTATATTAACTGGGGCGAAACAAAAGTTAAAACGATCTTCAAGAAATAATCTGTGTACCTTCTCCAACATATTTGCGACCTTTATATGATCATGTCAACACGGAAACTATGATCCATCTAGACCGCAATTTTCATCAAATTTTTCAAGTAGATAGAAGAATACTACATTAGTGAGTTGAATAGCACAACAAATGGTTCAACCTGTTCGAAGAAAGGAAAGAGACAGACTTTCCTTACTTCTTCACAGGGTTGCTTCAAACACTCAATGTAGTCTAAATTATTCTTCTAAATGCAAGGTTGTTGGGACTCCGTCCCAAAGTAACAGAATAACGGAATACTTGTCGCATCATCTAATCTTCCAATCACACCGCGTTTGCTTCGCACCCTTCTCCGCTCTTAAGTTGCAATACACATCAACAGGATCCCATGACAAAACAGGCAAATAACCACCCTCAATAGCAACCATGGAATGGTGAACAATACCCTCCTCATTCACATGTTTTTCCTACTCAACCATGGTTGTACCACCAACACTACTATACCTTGCGGCAATTCAACAGTTTTCCTATCATCTGCATCAAAATCATATTCTGATTCAACCATTGTCAAAGTGTCATCATCATTAGGAACTGTTGCTGAAGAAGAAGAAAAGGGTTTTAACAACCAGTGGGAAATGGTCAGTTTGGGACATCCAAAGCAGAAGCAGCAGGCTAATGCAAAGGGAGATAATCATACACTGTCTAAAAAAGAAAAAGAAATTGAAATATTGGTTGAATAGCAAAACCTAGAAGAAGAGGGACATGATGGTGATTTAATTTAAGTTTATTTAACTAACACACACACACACTCACATGGAAAACCTGGCAGGCTGGAACACTTTCGGAGGGAGAGAAAGAGAACTAATTTGGTTGAGCTTGCTGGGCGATGATAACAGAACAGACTTAAGTCTTGACTCTTGCGTTGTTGGGCCCTCCTTGGTGCTGGTGGGTGTGCATTCATTGGATGAGACACGCCACCAGAGTCCACAGGTTGATTCACTTTCTTGGTCCACGAGGACGAGGTGAAAAGTTGGCATAGACAATTTGAGAAATCAATGGATGTAGCAAATGCACAGCATTGCAACTTAAATGTTCTTAAGCCACCTACATATCAGCTGATGCTTGATAGCCTTCAGCCATTTTCACAACCGCACTCTGGACACCAATGCGATGACTGCTCATGTGCTTTTAGCATTTTCTTGGTCCACAAGGAGAAAAAAATAAATAAAAAAATAATTGAGAGAAATGCTGGCATAGAAACACTTCAAAAAAATCAAAGGCATACATATAGCACACATTCACAGGAATTTGTAATATAAAGCAATTTAGGACAAACTCTAAAGTCATACTCACAACCAGTGTTTGTTTTACTTTATTTAATTATCTTTCCCTTATATATAGTCATTCACAGGATACGCAGATCCCTTTAGAAAACAACAATGGATTCTATAAGCTCTTGAAGTGGAGCCAGCTCCTTTCTGTCAATTAGCACAAATTCCTGCACAAAACCACAGTGACAAGTTTAGCTAAAAACTTCACAATCAAGGTGCATTTTATATCAGACATACTCTAAATAGCTCATTGTATGTTAAAGAATGTTAAACACATGTCAAAATTGCACATTTGGGATGTCAAAAGTCAAAACACATTGGGACACTTAATGGAGAAAGCAATGAGATGCCTCTCCACTTGCTATGTCCAAGATTAATGGAGTAAGTATGTTAAGGTTTTCCATGACCTAAGGTTCTAAACAAATTATTCTGCAGAACCATGATCCAAGGAAACAAAGCTTTTTTTCTTTTTTTTTGATAAGTAAGAAAGATGTATATTTAAAAAGCTACTTTATGCATGAAAAGCACAAAGCTGACCAGCATTTACAAAGAAGAGAATAAACAAAGAAGAAAACTAAGTACAAAAGAGGAGAGAACAAAGGAACTAAGGGAGAGAATCACTAAATGTGAGTCCCCAAGCCCGAGACTAGTCAAATAGAGATGAATAGAGATCCACTAAAAGAGGCAAGCAACTGATCTCTGGAGCTATCCAAGAGTCCTCAAAAGTCTGCCAATTGCGCTCCTTCCAAAGACATCATAATAAGCGCTTTGGAACCGTTCTTGGTAAGACCCACGAAATCCCAAAAGATTTAAGAACAAAACTCCACAACCGATGAGCCTTCTCACAATGAAGCAGTAAGTGATCCACAATCTCCCCACAACAACGACACATAATACACCAATCAACAAAATCAAAACCCCTAAGTCTCAAATTATCAAGGAAACAAAGTTTTCATACTAGGAAATGCTTCAAGTTCTTTATCTTTAAAATAAAAAATAAAAAGTTATGTTCCCCAATTGCAAATCCTAGTGTAAAATGAACAAGCACAAAAATGGACGAGATCTCAGTTTGAGGTTAATGCCAACATTCTGCAAACTAATGCTAGCTTTGATTTGTTACAATGGGATGTTCCCCAATGTCAGCTTTGATTTTGATCTTTCTGAACACTTGTGCAGACTATTACTAAATAGGAAGTTGCATCAATCAATGATAATGCAACAAATTGTTGGCTTCTTTAATATTATTTACATCCCACTGTAACAAATTTAGTCTTATGATGGTAGCAAGGCATCGCCTAGGTTCAGAATTACCAGATGTTATCTCAAAACATAGTAATATTTGCTGTAGGAACCCTTGCCAGCTCCAAAGATCCAAAACAAGCATAAAGAAATGAGAGAAGTGATTTTTAAAACGAAACCCATCTTGTACAATTGAAGTCACAAAGCTCAGGATTAAGAAATGTAAAACTTTATGCATGACTTGAAATACACATATTTTATTCCCTTTTTGTTTTTTGGTAAGTTACACACCAAGTGGGTCATGAACCTACAACCTCAAGTTACGCACCAAGTGGGTCATGAACTAACGACCTCACATGCTATGACAAACACATTGACTAGTGATCCGCAAGCATCATATAGTATATTAAATCAAATGCTTGAATAATGCTATAGAATCTTTATAATTTAGCATGGTTTTATCATATATATATATATATATATATATATATATAAAAGATTCTGGTGTTACTTAGAAATATCGTCTTTCAAAAGCATGATTAAGGAAAGAAATCAAGATTTGCTAGAGTAGTAGTAGACTCTTATGGTTACTTATTTTCCTTTCTTATCAAGTTCCACTTCTTTAATATTATGCAGACTGAGTACAAAAATTATATAGAGAATAAATTATGGTATTTATTTCAAGATCACGTTGATGGTCAATAGATACTAGTTCTGTTTATGAAACCACCATGGAATGAAGAACTCAAACAAAAGAATAAAGAAAAATAAATTAGTCATTGACATATAGAAGACTTACACAAGTAAATAGTATAAAATGCTTGAAGCATGTATTTAGATGGGCCTCCTCCTTGAGGCTTACAATTTTCTGAAAGTGAGAGTGGTAGATGTGGGCATATACACGGAACAATCTTTTGAATATTGTCTTTACAACATCTTTGAAATTGGGAGGAAAGGGTGACCCTACGAAATTTTTACTAGAACAAATAAATATAAAAAGCATAGAGATATAATTGAGATAATGTACAAATATGACAATGGATATTACCAAGCTTTTGAGGAAAAAGGGATTCATTATCAAGCTGGCCTTCAATCCAGTCCATTAAAAGTTCAACATATCTTGGAGCAGAAACCTCAATAGGTTTCTTGATTTTTTCACCATCTGCCCACCGATACTCATATCTGTAAAATTTATAAGCATATCAGAAACTGTAAATCTATACTTACAATTATCCATATCTAGAGTTTTTTTTTTTTTTTTGATAAGTGTATCTATCTAGAGTTTTAACACTTCTTTATTCTTTTTTCCTTTTTATCTTTTTTGTTGAGAGAGAAGGGGGGGGGGGGGGGGGGGGGTGCATGTTTAAATATAACTGATTTTAACAAAAATTATTTCAAGAGATTTATATAGGCATTTCATTTTATATCACCATTTAATCAGTTTATGTCATTCTAGGAGGCAGGTACTAAAAATATAGATTAGTTTGTAAATCTATAGGCTTAAAATATATGGAAAAAAAAAGGCTTCAATGTTAAATATTCTGGTAAATAAATATATGGCAAATTGCACTTTCCCCTCTTAACTATGGTGCAGTTGAAATGTCCCCCTAAACTACAAAACTAAGCAATGATAACTTAAGGAAGCGGGGTGTAATTATTTTGGAGCGGTACTTCATGTGTAAAACTGAGAGAGTGAATCACCTATTTCTACAGCGTCATGGCAAGGGAGTTGTAGTCTATGATATTTTTCTTGTTTGGGGAGAGGGGCATTACTCACTTTTGAAGTTTAAGGGGTACACTTCAACGGCACCATAGTTGAAGGAGGTTGGGGGTGGGAGGTGCAATTAACCCAAAAATATATACACAATGCATCTAGATATCACATTTAGAACCATGTCTTCCCCAAAATGATCAGAAAAATAATCCATATGCTGATTAATTATAGCAAAAACTGCCAAAAAGAAACAACTTCTTTCAAGTTTTAAAGTAGTAAAGGTCATGTAGACATGATGCTTGTTTAGACAAGCAAATCAGTTATGTGGTAGTTACCTGGGAGTAACAAGTAACATTGCCACACAAAATGGAACCATGTGCAAGACAAGTGAGGCAAACTGAGGTTGAAAGGACTTCATTTACATATTTAATCCCATGTAAGTAATATGGGTAGACCAAAAGCTATTAATTTAGTTGGATTTTTAAAAAATTTATACAAACAATTTAATTAGGTGAGGGAGAGACCAACTTCTCACTTTATATGTTACTGTAGATGGAAAAGAACCCACCAATGGAAATATCCCAATTACTACCAAATTGGAGGAAAGCTGAAAAAATCAGTGGAAAGTAACACTATTGAATTTCTATAAACTAAGTATGCGTTTGGCTCCAGCTTAAAAAACTAGCTTATTTTACTATTCAACTTATTTTTGCTACTATTTATGGGCCCCCTGCACTTTTTTATACTATTCATGGGTCTCACTGTACTATTTCAGCTATCTTTTACCTTTATCTACAGTACTTTCAACAAAAAGTTTTCAGTTTCAGCAAAATAAGCAGATCTCAAACAGACCCTAAATGTCATAAAAGAAGATGATAAAAAAAAAAATTACAGGTTTCAATATTATTCCATACTTGGGGCCTGCTGTCATTGTTGGACAATTCTCATTAGTACAGAATTCTGTGAGGGTCCCATAGAGCAAATTTACTTGGTTGAAGAAATCCACAGCTGAAAAAAAAAAAAAAAAACCCACTTCATATTTGAATCTCATGCAAGAGCTGCAGCAAAGCAAAAACTGGTTGGAAAAATGTATTATTACATTTAAGCATCAGCTAAATAAAGAACATTACACAAATTAGATAATACAGCTGAATAGCACATGATTGTACTAAACCTAGCAGATTGACAGGCTTAAAATGAAGGGAAAAACTAACATACATTAACAGGCTACATATTCTGAAATTGTAAGTGCACACATGCATACAAGAGAGAGAGAGAGAGAGTTACTGTTGACAGCAAGCCACTCATTCAAGTCCTCCCCAGTAGGAAGTTTTACAGCCTCCCTTAGGTTTCCACTACCTAGGGTAGCATCAATGTGCTTTCTAAGTTGTGCCCCCTACAATAGAACAGGATAAGTATTGGAGCTTTCAGTTATACCAATAAAATAACAATCAGAGAATCATTAATAAAGAGGCAATGTATTTCAATTAACCACAATAAGACAGATCTAAAGAACTGGACCAGAGGCTCTGGAAATGGCAACTTGATCATCATATCAAAAAGAATATCAAATACATTTTCTACATAGTTATTCAATTCATTAAATATGCATTTAAAAAAGTACCATTGCATTGACTCAACCTTGTTTCTCTCTCCATTTTTAACACTCAATTGTTTCTCAGCACATTTTATCCCCAAAATAAACTATTGGCAGTCATATTTCAGCCACTGGATCCAAATAAGGCCCCAATGAAATGACATGGACTAAAGGGGCTTTGTAGGCAGCAGGATAGTCCTTTAAAGAAAAGGCTGGAACAGCCCCATTACATGACCAAGCTGCGGGCACCAAGTGGTTGACATTCACACAACAAAAGGACCTGATTTCAGCCAATTCCTGGGATGTTTCCAGCATCGAAATTGGGCCCTGCTCCCACAACCCTGGAAATTGATTTTGCAGCAGAGAGGACTCTTTGCTAAAGGTTTAGGTCTTAAAATCTTGTTTTAATTGGATAAAGTGACTGCTGATAGAAGCAATATTTTTTTTTGATAAGTAACGAAAATTTTATTAAGCAAAGAGAAACAGCCAACCCGAGTACATTGGAAATGTACTAAGAGGGCACAAGTCAAGGACCAAGGTTACAACGATCAAGCAAAACAGGAAGGGAAGAACAAGAAATAAGACAAAAGAGCAACTCCAATCAAGGAGAGTGTGTAAAAAAAAAGACTTAATCTCTAACAAAGAGCGCTCACATCCTTCAAAGCTTCTAGCATTACTTTCACGCCAAATACACCATAACAAGCAATGAGGCACAAGTCTCCACAAAACTCTGTTACGATGCCGTCCAAACATACCCTGCCAAGACTCAAACAACCCAATAACCTTGTGAGGCATAACCCAGTGGATACCAAGCAAATAGAGCACCAACGACCACAACTCGCAAGCTATGGGGCAATGAAGAAGAAGATGATCCACTGACTCCCCACAACTCTCACACAGATAGCACCAATCAAGAACTAGCACACGTCTTTTGCGAAGGTTATCTGTTGTTAAAATCTTACCTAGGGAAGCAGACCATGAAAAGAAAGCTACCCTTGGAGGAACCTTCGAATGCCATATCATTCTCCAAGGGAAGGATAAGTGGGTAGGAGGGTAGAGGGAAAGATAGAATCCTCCAATCTCAAAACCTCTACTCCTAGCTGGCTTCCAACAAACCCAATCAGGACCCAACCCCCGCACCGTCGAAGAGTAGACCATATCCATAAACAAATCAAACGATTCTTGTTCCCAATCTTGTGGAGGATGACGGAATTTAGCATCCCAATGAATCCTCCCACCAGACCAACACATAACCTCCGCTATTGAAGAATCCTTTGTCCTACTAATACAACAAAGTTCTAGAAAAGCCTCTTGGAGAGTACGATCTCCACACCACACATGCTTCCAAAACTTCACTCTAGTACCATCCCCCACATCATACAGAAGGAGTTTAGAAAAATTCAGGCAACCACTTCTAATATATCTCCACAAGCTAACACCATAAGCATTGGTCACCTTTTTCGTGCACCAACCACCCCAATCATTCCCATATTTTACCTCAATAACCCTCCTCCATAGAGCATCGGTCTCCATGCCATACCTTCATAACCATTTCCCTGACAAGGCAGAATTAAAACTCCTCAAGCATCTAATACCTAGCCCTCCAAGCTGCAGCGGCTTGCAGACCTTCGCCCAATTGATTAAATGAAGTTTAGAATCACCACTAATACCACTCCACAGAAAGTCTCGTTGCAATTTCTCCATACGATTAGCCACCTTCCTAGGTAAAGGCAGAAGGGAAAGAAAGTAAGTAGCTAAAGAGGAAAGAGTACTTTTAATAAGAGTTACCTTACCCCCCTTAGATAAATACAGCCTCTTACACCCAGCTAATCTCCTCTCCATCTTCTCCAAAATGGGATTCCAGATTGGCAACTCCTTAAATTTAGCACCTAACTGTAGGCCCAAATATTTCAATGGAAGAGAGGATTGCCCACAACCCAACATCCCCACCAGAACATCCATATTGTGCACCACACCAATAGGAACCAACTCAAATTTCCCCAAGTTAATCCTTAAGCTTGAGACTTCCTCAAATCTAGCCAGAATAGCCCTCAAACTAGCTATTTGCGTAAGATCAGCATCACAAAAAATAAGGGTGTCATCAACAAATAAAAGGTGAGACACCATCACCGAGTTACCAGTCGTATTACCTACAGAGAAGCCTGAGAACTGTCTAGAAATAGCCGCCACATCCAACATAGAAGCAATATGATGCAGATGTAGATGCATAAGCATAAACTTGTTCTCTTTCACCAAGAATGATTTTTCAGCCTATCAAAAAGAAAAATATGCTCTCTATATGTAGATATACGTTCACTAGGGATCAAACTAAGGGATATAAGGCATATTTGATTTGTTGGGGATAGTTTTTTTATATAAGTAATAATGAATTTTAATAAATGAACTCTAAAATTGTTTCCAAAAGAACTACAATCTAAGATCTACTGAAGAAATAGAAGACATCCCACCAATTATAATACAACACTCAAACAAAGAAAGTAAAAATATAGATTTCATCTCAACGATAGCTCTCTCTACCCCTTTAAACATTCAAGTATTCCTCTCTCTCTCCAAATTGTACACATAACGCACTGAGGATTAGCATTCCAAATAAGACTATTAGTATGTCAACCGTACAGCCCTCTCCAACAAGCATAGTCATCTATCATATTCTCTAGCATCACCCAATCAATTCCTATTACAGAAAATACAAAGAACCACATCCTACAGGCAAATGAAAAGTGTAACAACAAGTGATCCATAGACTGGCAACTATATGACATAAGTATTAAGCATAATTTTCATCTATGAAATAACAGGTGTTACTTTCATACTTTATCATCACTGTCTGTGTAGCTGTTTCTTCTTAAGAATTGGAGATTTACTCCTTATTAGTTGTAACTAATTATTACACTTTTGCTATAAACAATTAAAACCTATTTCCAAAAGTGAATTTGGTCTTACATATTTTGAGCCTTAAATCAAAAGGCCAAAATCTGGATCATCAACAACTCAGATAACCCACATAAGTCTCCCATATATATATATATATATATATATATCATGAAACTGACCCCTAAAAAAGAAAAAAAGTAAAGACAAAGCACATAAAGCACCAAAAACTAAGGTCTAGTGAGCCATGATAAATATTGGATAAAGGACATCAGTCAATATCTACTGATCTAATTTAGTACTGAATTCCTAAAGATCCTACATTAGAGAGAGAGAGAGAGCAAGGGTTGATGATGGTGGTGGTGGTGATCATAACAAAGACAATAAAGATGGCGAAGACTGAAGAGACAATGATGATTGAAGCAAGTTCTTTCCCATACAAGAGTAAGCAATACAAGATTTTCTGATGGTACCAAAAACAAATGAGCACCCGTGTAAAACAGATAAATAAATAAAAACATTTTAAAAATCTTGTAAAACCCAAAGCACCAAGAAAGAGATGTGACTAGATAGAAAAGGGACTTAACCTTACTCCCTGAGGGTGCACTCTTTTTTGGGCGGAATGTCCTTTGGTTTCTGTTTGCAGAAGAATTAAAAAGGTGAATATATATCATCAAAAGAGGTGCATCACATGGTTTTAAAGGGCATCAATATTCAAATAAAATCTAATGTAATAAGGAATATTTATGAACAGCACAAAACCATGATCTTCACACCTACAAGGACACACACGCACCAAAGGAGCAATAGAACTACATACTGAAACTTTGGCATCAAGTCAGGTAGAAACTTGTATAAATAGTCATTCCCAGCAACAATAATAATTTCAAATTAAAATAAATACATACATAAAAATGTACAAATAGCCTGGAAAAAAACTTCCCAATGCACTCTTGACTCATTTTACCCTAAATTAACTAGCTTCGGTACGATACATTTATATGCTTTGAACTTCACCACCATGTTTCTCATAATGAGAGGCCCCTGGTCTAGATTATTCAAGGATCCACTACAAGTTTAATAAAATAGACAACATTAGCTTACCTGTCCAAAGTTTACTATCTAATTTTTTTTATAAAGCAAAAGCCTTCTTCCTTTTAGTTTAGAACCAATCATTGAGCATGTATATCTCCCCTATAATCTTGCAATACATAAAGTCATCCATATAACACTGCCATCCCTACATAATCAAACTCTCTTCAAGGATCTCATTATCACTTCTTAAGTAGTAGCGATGTCCTTATCCCTTTACATGCATACCCAATCATTGAATTTTTTTTTTTTTTTTACGCACCCCCGGTGGGTTTTGAACCCACAACTTACCCTCCACCCTTCCTTATGTGGGGGAAGAGGTGGGATTTGAGCTAGAGCTCATTGGACAGTCTTTTTTTTTTTTTTTTGGATTTACATTTAAACCTAACTGCAAAACACATTCTCTCCTCGGGTGCATTGCATTTTTGGACTTTGTAAGAAGTAATCACTAAAGCTTTGCAAAGGCAGATGAAGTGTTTCATAATGAGGTTGCTCCTCTTCAATTTAAATGGCATCCCTTTTCCATTGTTTAAAAAAAAAAAAAGGCATCCTACAATACTGATATAAGGCTCTTAAACATATCACGGAGAATCGTTCCTATACTAGAAAAAAACAGACAAGAGGGCTTCTTTCTCAAAGCAAGCCCTGTCCTTCTTGGTGCCATATCTTTCAGGAAGTTACATTCTGAAAAAAGCAATAGCATATAATTCAATTATGCTAGGCAACTAGCTCACCAATTGAGCTGTCATTTATTTATATCTGGTGGAAATGCACCAATAGCATATATTATTTCTTTTTCTTCTACGCAAGATTGTATTTGTAGAAGAAAATTACATTCTGAAAGAAGTATTTAAGATAGAAAAAACTGAGACCACACATTTAGTTCACCAAGTCAAATAACCAACATTATCTATTAAAAATACACCACTTAAAAAATGCACACCGCAGACATTGTGAACGGTCAATTTTAAGATGCAGACAGCAGATGTCTACCAGCAGAACCAAGATATCATCATAAACAGGCAAATGAATCTGAATCCATATATGTGAACAAGTTAACTAATTTTTGAATAAGCATATCAACCAATTAGAAGATGCTGCAAAAACTTGTTCAGAATTTGAATCCATAAAGTGAATACTATCACCATAATCAGCGGTTTCTTTTTTCAGAATTTGAAACTTTTGGTCATTGTGAAGAAAACAAGAGATGCTGCAAAAACTTTCCTCTTCTTCTATTTTAGAGTGAAACCGTCATGTCTATTCCTTTCTAATAAAGGAATGATTCTCCATCATAGTTCATACAAATGTTGACAGAACTATTGCTTAGTTCTTATAATGAAAAAGGAATGAACGGGAAGTTTTCATGAAGACCGAAGTTGTTATGCAACACTTCATTCATTCTAAAACTTCAACGTTCACTTCATATGAAATCCAACAGCACAATGCACTCACGGCATCTTGTATACAATTAGAACGGGGATTTCCCACTTTAGCATCATCTTTTGAATACCCAAAATAACTTTTAGATAAAATTACATGTTTAATAGAAGATCAAATATCTACAACTAAGACTAAAATAGTCAAAAGAAAAATTCAAGATCACCATTTAAAGTAAACTACCATCACTCAAATTCTAACCCATATTCCCCACCACTTTCTCCTTTATAGTTTCTCTTTCCTTATTTCACTATTTCCCGACTCTCTTATAACTAAATAACTTCCCACATCTACTCACATAACTTCCTTATCTCATATTCTCAACTAGTTAGAATATTATAACGCAAAAACAACTATAGAATGCTAAAATTGAACTTCAATTTGGATTTTGGACCCATTCAATTCAAGTAATTTTTGTTTTTTTACGAAATAGTTTAACCTATGGCATCCGGTCCTGACAATTGCTCTTTATAATCATGCCAAGACATCAATTTGTTTTTGGTGTACGTGGGTATCAACCCAGACCTCTTATTCGACCATGAAGCTTCTATTCGACCAGATGTCTAAAAATTATTCAAACAGGCAACTATGAAGCTTCTATTGTGTGTTAGCATCTTTGTAATAATTATAAATAAAATTTAAAAAATTTAAAAAAAAAAAAAAAAAAACCCTATACACAATCTTGATCATATAGCTTTTTGAACCCATTTGCAATTATGCCAAATAAATAAAAAGTAAATATATAACCGTTCGAAGTCACTATCTAAAATCACTAATCTGATCTAATCTTCTTCACATAAAGTAACCCAATAAAAAGAGAAGTACATTTTAAAAAAAAAAAATTTATTTACCTGCCCAGGCCGAAGAGACTCATGGCTAGCGCGAGAGAGAGCGAGGATTCAGAATTCTTTCAGGTGTGTTTGGTTTGCTATCTGAGTAAATTTCGAATAAGTTCCTAAATGTGCTCTTATTTGCGTGGAGCGCCCCAGAGAATGAGATGTGATGAGATATAAATTATATGCAGAGATTGACTTTTTTTCCTTTTTTGAGAAACAATGCAGAGATTGACCGGTTGTACATGTGCTGTAAAGAAAAGATGTACGTATTTATGCAGAGATTGACCGGTTGTACATTTGCTGTAAAGAAAAGATGTACGTATTTTAAGGGAGTTTCGGCCCTGCATCAGGACCACAACTTTTACCACCATTTTGGGCCGTAACGATCCACTATTTATTCTTTACCATTTCTTTCTAACAAAAAGTAAAATATACTTGTTTCTCACCACTCATATTTAATCATAAAAATTGTTATACAAAAGTTGTATCCATATATTTTCTTGGTAAGAAGTGAGGTTTTTTCTTTCTTTCTTTTTTTTTAAAAAAATCAGAAAAGAAACAAAATAGCTTTATAAACTAGAAAGGAGAGATTACATCTTGGATTACACCTTACTCAATGAAGTAAGGATACTCTTCAATCCATGTTAAAAAATCAACAATGCCAAAAGGGACACGTAAGGAATGAGTTTAATAGCGTATCAAGAGGGACACGTAGTCAGGTGAATGGTTTGTGGGGTCTGTTGGAACTATTTTAATTCGTTCATTTATTATGCCAAAACTGCCCCAAAATATGATAGGCAAGGATTGGGTTCACTTCTTTTGTGCATTAGACCTATTAGAATGTGGATGTGTGGCAAAAGTTTGAATCACAATAGGTCCAATGCACAAGAGAACAAGACTCAAGTCAGATCCTAATATAACATACTTTATATATTATATAAAAAATGAGTCCAAATTTGATAAGAACGGTTTTACACCCTCCAACCATAACATGCCACGTAATCTTTATACCACTTTTCACAATTTGAAAAATAGGGTTGACCGTACACAATCATTCATCTTATTAAGAACCCTCTAATAAATAAAAAATTCCATCCTCCTTCCCTTGGAATCGAAGAATCACTGATGAACAAACCTCCACCTACCAATTTGACAACCACTAGAGACATTGCCAGAGTTTGAAAAGGAAATATTTTTTTGGATCCCCTACACTTTGGCTTTGTGTGTGGCGGTGCTAAAGCACTTGCTTTTAACCATATTGTTGCTAGGTTCTATTCATTCTTATTGTGTGAGCTCTCAAGCAAAAATCCATCAAATACGTTTTTGAATTTTGGTAGAGAATTTCTTTTTTTTTGGTTAGCAACACTTAACTTTGTGTTTGACGGTGCCCAAGTTCTTGTTTTTGGCCTTTTTATTATTTATTTATTTATTTATTTGTGCTGGGTCCTCTTCAATCCTCCATTGTGTAAGCTCTCAATGATATCAACCTCTTCAATGGTGTCTCTCAGTCGGGTGAGGTTTGTGGTGGGAGACTGAAGAGGGAGATGAGATTTTAGAGACTCTTTTTTACATTGGTTTGAAAATGTGAAATAGGGGTTTTTTTTAAAGATGTTATTAGATGTATTAGGATATATTGATTTTATAGTGAGTCTTAAGTAAAAGGCTGATGTGGCATGTTCTTATTAGCTGGTATAAACCAAAGGGTTTACATCCCGTCTTTATTGAATTTATTCTCATAAAAAATTGGTCATAGAAATTACTGATGCACCAAGTAAATATACTCTCCTTAATTATTACACATGCAGGGTAATTTAAACTCACCCTATAGGTACTCGTCCCATCTTTTGCCCCTAATGAAGCGGGTTTTGCCCACCCCACTAGCAAATAGGGTGCAGACAAGGAGTCAAGAATGGCTAACTCCTTCCCCATAAGTACCCCTCCCTTTATATAATATTTTAATATGTTTTTTAAAAGGCATATATATATGTGTGTGCACGTGCGCGCGCACATGTGTGTTCTTTAACTTTCAAAATTAAAATTAATGAATCTTGTGTTATTTTATTATTTAATTTATATTTTATATTTAAGATTTAAGATTTCTATTTTCTTTTTTATAAAATTGTTGTATTATTGTGTTTGAATTGTTTTTATATGTTTTAATACTTGAATTATTGTATTGTTATGGCAATGGGTGAGTATGGGGTAGGTTTCTATTCCCCGCAGTCCTCTCATCTTGGGACTTCCCATTCAATTTTCTGTTTTATAATTTTATTAAAATACCTCATACATTAAATAAAAACCATTCTATCTTGGCAGTCAAAAAAATTAAATAAAAACCATAAAACATAAAGAAATCAAGATATGATATTACAAAACTGTTATTTACCATCTATTTATATTTCATAACATCCCAAATTGCATTGTAGCTAACTCAAGCCAAATGGAAACCTAACTACAAAAAGAGAGGCTAATTTACTGTTTCATTGACTTATTACCGCATGGTTTCTTATTCCTTTACAATCACCCCATTTATTTTGCTGCTTTATTTTTTTTTTTTTTTTTTTTTTTTTTTCAATGAGATTGTTGAGTTGGACTAATTTAAAGAGCAACGCAAAGTATAGGCCTTCTTCACAAATTATAGTTTTGCGTATATATGGAGTCATGAACATGTAACACGTCCATCAGAAAAAAAAAAAAGAAAAAAAAAAAAAAAGAACATGTAACACTAGCATGTGGGCAATGTTTATGCACTAGGAATATTTCACAACCCTAATCATGTGAAACGACATCGATAATGGGAGAAGTGGCAAGAGCCCTATATAAAAGTTCATCCCCGCACACACCAAAGTATGATTTAAATACCAAAATATTATGCATATCAAATATACCATCATTGTGAGTGTTGACTTAAGCATAAAGGAAGTTTTGATTGGCACTTCACTAATACCAACTCCAAAATTTGGGTGATATTTATTTTGCCGGCCTTCTAAAACTCGTGCAAAACTTTTTAACATGTTTTTTAGATTTTCTTTAAAGATTTTATTATGTGAATTTGTTGTCATAAGATGAAAATATATTTTTTAATTAAATAGTTACATAGTTGAATCTGAGGAGAGAATATAAGGAACAACACCGTACTAAGTTTTATCCATATATATATATATATATATATATAATATTCTATTCATGATAATGATAAAAGATATATAGAATATACATGGCATGAATATCGTCCAAACTTGACGTAAAAGACTAAGTGCCCGTTTGGTTCCACATTTTCAGCTCAAAAAGCGCTTTTTGAAAAAAGTCAGTCCTAAATTTGCGTTTGGTTAAGCCCAAAACGCAGCTTTTATCAAAAAGTTGCGTTTTGGGCATAGAGCAAAAACGCGGACAAACGCGAAAAATTTTATGGACCTCTGAGGGTCCATAAATGAAAACGCGCAGTGCGCGTTTTGGATGGTTACCGTTGCTACGGTAGAATTACGGAAATACCCATTCAATTAGTACATCAACTCTTTCGGAAACAGTAGATCAAGAACAGAAAAAAAAAAAAAATAGAACAGCTCTTTCGGAAGCAGCAGATCAAGAACAGAAAAAAAGAAAAAAAAATTTAGAACAACTCTTTCGGAAACAGCAGATCAAGAACAGAAAAAAAAAAAAAAAATTAGAGCAACAACTCTTTCGGATCAACAGCAGATCAACAACAACAACAAGAAAATTAGAACAACAGCAGATCAAGACCCTCTGGCGGATCAAAAAGACTGACGAAAAAAAAAGGGGAGGGAGAGATTTACCGACCATCCAATCTTCCCGATCATCCAATCTTCCCGATGATCCAAGAACAAGAAAAAAAAATAGAAAAAGAAGAAGGAGAGCTGGTTCCTTCATTCGTTTTGAAGTGCTAAGAGAACAAAAAAAAAAAAAAAAAAAAGAAGAAGAAGGAGAGCGACTGTTCTGGCCTGAAGTGCTAAGAGGAAAAAAAAAAAAAAAAAAAAAAAAGAATAAAGAGAGCGACTGTTCTGGACTGAAGTGCTTAAGAGGAAAAAAAAAAAGATGAAAGAGCTGTGGAATGAATGTTCTGGATAGTGCTGGTGTGGTAGGAATAAAAGAGGAATGAAGGAAAAAACAAAAGAAGGAAAAAACAAAAGAAAAGAGTGTGGGTACGTGGGTGGAGGAGAAAAAAAGAGGGAAAAAAAAAAAAAAAAAAAAGAAGGGAAGGAGAGCCCACGTGTGTGTGTGTGTAGGGAGAGAAAAAAAATTATATCACAATATTTTTACAATAAATTTTAAGGTAGGTTATTATTAGCTAATATTGGTGAGAAAAAAATAATTTTTTTAGAAAGAGAAAAAAATAATTTTAATAGTATGTTAAAATTAAAATTAGTATCAATTTTTATCACAATATTTTCACAATACTTTCATAATAAATCTTAAGTGGTAGGTTATTATTAGCTAATATTGGTGAGAAAAAAATATTTTTTTTAGAAAGAGAAAAATTAATTTAAGTATGATGAAATAATTGATTTAAGTATGAAACAAACTCACATAAAAAAAAAAAAAGTATGAAATAAATTCCCTTATATATACATTGTCCTTTTTGGTCATTTACCCCTCAAAAAGCCACTTTTAACAGTTTTTACCAAACACTCAGCTTTTTCATTATGCACTTTTTAACAGCTTTTACCAAACACTTAGCTTTTTGAAACTCCACTTTTTACATTATGCACTTTTATAAAACTCCACTTTTTCATTATGCACTTTTTCAAAAAAGCTGAACCAAACTCACCCTAAAAAATAAAATAAAAGGTGAAGTTGTTCGGTCAAAGCAATAGTCTTGAGGGCAGTCACCACCACCACCAGTGGCTGAGGAATTATAAAACCCTAAGCACAAAAAGAAACAGCAAAAATTAAAGAAGAAGATAGACCAGACCAGACGAGAACCCAACTCGCCGTAGACCCAGATCGGATCGGATCCGACTCGACTCATATCCTCCTGGTATGTACTCGGTCCTGTCTTCCTCGCCAATTAGGGTTTTCGTTCTCTACTAATTTCATCGATTTTTGTTCTGTAAAAGAAAATCAGAGAGGAACAGAGCTTGAATTTTCCTTTCCATATATCTATCTATCTATCTGTTTCGAAATCCTAATTTGATTCCTCATATACATGGGCATATATTGATCGTTGATAATTTCTTTCAAAGATACAGTTTTTATAGCTACACTGGTTTTAAATTATGGTGTTAGTATGGATGTTGTGGAAAATTCATATTGGAATTGCTGATAGATATGCATTTTGAAATGAATGGCTTCTCCTTCTTGGAGGATTTGCTAAAGCAGTTTCAAAACCACATATTTTTTTTCTTTTCCAAGTACAGTTCACTTTTTTTCAACGTGCAGCTTTATTTAAAAACTCCATTTTTTAAAAAGCTGAAAATTAAGCTGTACCAAGCAAACAGGTGCTGTATGACCCATTCTTCTCTTGTGTTGAAAGTGTTTTATGTTTTGTAATGAATCGTGATAAGCAGAATAAAAAAAAAATTTTGAAAGAAAATTTTTGTTTTTAGCTACTGATGATATTGATGGCTAAAATTTGAAATATATGAGTTTTTATTTTATTTTATGGTCTCTCTGCCACCCAGCCTGCCTTGTCCCACCCTACTATGTGCTATGAAGTTGTTTTACGAAAAATGTCGTGCCTGTTTATACTGGTTATCTAACATTTGGTTTAGGATTTGAAAATTTTTTTTTCTTTCAAGATTTGGTAATATTCATGATCTCTTAGCTGATGCCCTGATGGGTTTCTACAATCAAGACCCCTCTGTTTTGTGTGTTAAAGAGAATTGGAAGATGGGTCTTACTGAATTTGTCGAAAGGGTTTGATTTTGAGGATTCCAGGGAGGCCAAGATGAAGTCGTGGGAGTTATTGCTTCTTGGTTCATCATGGCATAACTGTTTCTGTTTGTGCATATATTACAGGAGAGGTTTTCATACATTCTGCTCCTCAATCTTCTGAACAATCATCAAGGGCCTGCCTTGCAGGGGCTAACGCTGACGGGTATTGCTTGCGAGAAATGGATCCTGTTCACTATGGTCTTCAGCAAGGATGGGATAATAACAGCGTAATTGTGGTTTCCTCCTTAATAATCACCTATATGGGATGATAAAACAAGAAACTATTAGGGCACATGTGATTGTCCTTTTTTTTCCGGCATCTCATCCTTAAAGAAAAATGAGAGAAAGCCGTGGGGCAGTGAGGATTTGGACTGGATTTGCCTAAGCTCGTATCATGATTGATTATTTGTGGCTGACATAGCTTATTCTCTTGAATTCACAGGCTCTGGAGGGTTATGGTGCAGTACACGAGCCAAACTTCCGGTGAGTGTCGACCATTGCTTATCATCGTCACAAGGGTAATTTAGTATTCGCGGGTATAATGCAGTCACTTAAAAATATTTGAATGAGAGGTTTAGTGTTTACTTTTTTTGGTATGTATTGCATGCATGATTGTGCAACAACACTTGCTAATTGATATTGATATTTATCATATGTTTTCCTAGTTCTTATTTTTGTTGTTGTTGATAAGTCTATGTTTTTATGGTCTTTTATTTGGAGTGCATGATATCACATTTTATCTTTTCTCTTCCATCCCATTTTACATTCTTTTGGCAGGGTTGGTGCTCCCTATGATGAGAGGAGGTTCTTAGATGAAAGATATTCAAGAGATAACATTTACTCGAGGAATGCCTTCCATCGTGATGTATTGGATAGGGAGAATTATCCACCACCACCACCACCGCCTCCTACTATGGGTCTTTGGCCACAGTCAAGGAGGAGAAGTTATGAAGAGGAATATCCACTTGATAGGGAATCTAGGCGACATGAGAAACCACACATTGATTCATTCCATGAGAATGATGAAATTCAGGAATTTGATAAGCTTCGGGATGACTATCGCAGTGTGGATAACTATCGTGATCATGGATTTGACAGGCCTGGTAGGTTTGGGGAGCGTGACCATGATGATTATACTTATGATGATTATGACTATAGGTCCCGCATTTCCCATCAAAACAGGGAGGATAGCCGTGACAGGGATTACGACTATGGTCGGCATAGTTATGATTCTGATTATGACAGAGGCAATAGGAGAGATGGTAATTGGAGGCGGCGTGACTCCCGTGATAAGAGATGTGCAAGTCGAGAAAGAGATCAGAGTCCATATAGAAGACATGAACGCTCCTGGTCTCGGGGGCGTGATGATCGGCCTAGGTCAAGGTCTCCTCGGGGAAGAAGCCATGGTCGAAGTCATCGAGAAGACAGCTATGATGATGATCGACATGAAAGGATTGATAAGCGAAGGGAGCGGGAAGACAAGCGTCATCGGGAGCAATATTCTGTGGTATGCTTCAGCTGATTAACATGTATCTTGCATTCTCTGTGTTGTCTCTATGATTTGTTACATGGTAGGGGGCTTTAATAATAATCCTGTTTTCTTATAGGCCCCATCTGCGACTATTGTTGTGAAGGGCCTCTCACAGAAGACAACTGAGGAAGATTTATACCAGATCCTTGTAATGTTTTGATGATTTTTCTGCAAATGCTATTGTTTCATTTCTATTTAATATTTCCTTGATAAAAACTCATTTTTGTATGACTATCAGGCTGAATGGGGACCCCTTCGTCATGTCCGTGTGATCAAAGAGCGAAACTCTGGAATTTCTCGTGGATTTGCTTTTATTGATTTTCCTTCTGTGGTACCTATTATAATTAACTTGTTAATTTTTGATGTTTCTATTTAATTAATTGTATAAATGGGAGATTATTGTTTTGGAACAGGGTGCAGCGCGTGCAATGATGGACAAGATCGGAGATGATGGTCTTGTTGTGGATGGAAGGAAGATTTTTTTTGAGTATAGGTAGTTTTTGTACTACCATATTTTAGATTTAGTTCCTTTTATTCTATTTGATAAGATAGTGTTCCACATTATTCTATGCTTGTTATTAATAAAAAGAAAATATTTCACACTTAACTGCATGTGAATGTCATAATCATGTAACACTGATGACAAAAAAAGGTTAAATGTCATAATCATGTATTGAAGAATTAGTCTAACCCTCAGACTGGGTGAAATCTGGATGAGTTTTACCATGGAATTTCAGTTGCATGTGAATTTTTTTTTAAAGTGAAAGCACTAGTGAATATGTCTCAAATACATGCCAATCCTTTGGTCCAAGTATACTTGCTGAACTTTGTTGTGTTGCAGTAGTAAGCCAACTGGTGGGTCAGGTGGATCATTTGGTCAAGAGAATGCTTTGAAATCAGGCCACTTTAATCATAAAAACATTACAATACCATCTGATTGGATGTGCAACTCTTGTGGCTGTGTCAATTTTGCACGTCGGACATCTTGTTTCCAGGTTTGAATTTTTGTTTTATTACCCTTGATTTTTCATCACCCTATTTCTTTACTTGGGCTGTTGTGATCAGAGAGAATTTTTCAAATGCAGTCCAATTTGTTTTTTGGTTGGTGATTATACACAAAGCCCATCCTGCTCACTAACTCTTCCACCTTGCTTGTTCTAGAGGAGGTGCCATTTGAGCTAGAGCTCGTTGGCTGTAATATGGGAATCCAAAACTATCTATATTAAGTTACTGAGCATACTTGCATTTATTTGTGAACTGCTTTTCAAGAGAATCATCTATCTATTATTCTCTGATTAATTGTTTGGGGCCTGATGCTCTTTTCTGTTTTCATTTATTTTTCGGACAAGGGTACATATTAACATTGTTGGTACAAGCGCAGGGCACACTTAAGCGCAAAGTGCAAGCGTGTGCCTAATTTAAGTGAAGTGCACATTTAAATTTTTTTTTAATAAATTTGAAATTAATTATTAATGAGCAATACAACAATCAAGTGATCAAATAATTATATAAATTGAAATAAAACATTTTATATACTTCATATAACATTTTTATAAACTCTCCTTTTGCAAATTTACCATAAAAATTGCAAGTCAAGTCATTACTATTTTTTAGGTAAGCTAGATATGAGTATTGCAATGCAATATCCCTTCTTGAATCTCTGGTAGCTATAATGCCCTATTACTAATTACTACTATCAGTTAAATTATCATATCACTTAATGTTAATGACTATAAGTCTATAAGAATTTTTCAAAGTCTAAGTCCTATGTTCAACATTAACTATAACTAAATGATTAACACAAATAAATTATATCATACGTTTTTGTTTTTGTTTTGTATTTTTTGTATTTTTTTTTTTTTTTCACGAATGAGCTAAGAATTTCAGGACATTGCAATTTTGGTAATTGGTACCAAGCAGATATTCGAGGGGGAAAAAATAAAATAAGAAGAAGAAGAAGATGGGTGAGTTAATTTTTCGGGGAGAAAAAGCCAAGAAAATTTTTAAAAATAAAAATAAAAATAGAGAAGGACTAGGGGGCTATGGGTTTCAAGATAAGTTACACTAAAAATATGCCAAAATCAATAATGTTAAGATCCTATGGCTACAATTCAGTTTTGGTTTTTTTTTTTTTTTTTTGAAAAATATAAAAAAGCGCAAAAATTGCTTTTTGAACATTGCAAAATAGTGTGCCTAAAGTGCGCTTCTTTGAATGTGCTTCCTGAATTCGAATGTGCTTCTTTGTCACTTTGTGCTTAAGTGCCTTTTTACCAACACTGCATGTTAAGGACCGTTTTTCAGCTTTATCATGTCGCTGTTTCATGTCTTTTACCTGGTGCTTCATTAGACCTAATCAGCGTTATTAAGTTCTGCTGGACAGGGCTGATACTTAGCCTTTATGTTTGAATTCTATTTTAATATCGTATTGGTTGTTTCATTTTCTTCAATTCCATGCAGTGTAATGAGCCACGTACTGATGATGCTCTCCCAGCAGATATTGCTTTATCAAATTCAGCACCTTTAGGGAAGAAAGGATTGGAGGCAGGTTGGTTTTTGTTAATGCTTTGAGCATGCATGCGTTCTTTTTTATTATGCACTGCAATATAAGTTGATGTAATTGATATGTATTCAGGGCCTACTCATGTTTTGGTTGTTCGTGGATTGGATGAAAATGCTGATGAGGAAATGCTTCGGTATGAATTTTCCAAACATGCTCCAATTAAGGTACAAAAATGATAAGTAAATAATTAAAAGCTTATTTGCCCTTTTATATTTTATAAACGAGAAGGCTGCACCCTTCTTCCCCTTTAGCACTTGTGTAGAAGTTTTATTGATCTTAAATTGCAGGACCTTCGTCTTGTCAGAGACAAATTTACTCATGTCTCAAGGGGATTTGCATTTGTACATTTTCATTCGGTACGTACATTTGTTGTCAGTGATTGAGCCCAATTGAAAATTTTATCCTTGTCCTTTATTCATGTTGTTAGCTTGGTTTTAACTTTTAATTTTCCCAAGCATGTTATGGAGGTTGGCAAACACACATTAAATGTATAAAACTCCTGCAGTCTTCTACCTGGTTTGAACATAATGTAATTTGGACTTCAATGTAACCACAGGATTCTCCATGTATGAGGTTGTAAGGGAAAAAAATGGAACCTTGCACATTAATTGAATTGTGGATACACTGTTTAATTTCGTGAAGTGAAATGAGTGGTTTGAAATCGATCAGTAATTACTTATTTTCTCCTTTTTGTTAATTTTAATGCTGAATATGCTTTTTTTTGGGGTGTGTGTGTGTGTAAGTTGTAACCATGTCAACATGAATACTGCTTGTGAACACACAGTGCATGTGCTTTAGTCTAGTGTTGAGCAAACTATATTTTGTTCATACCAAGAGAGTTTTAATTTATCTGAGCTTATTTGGTAATAACTTTCAATAAATACAAGTAACACAATCCCAATGCTTAGGCTTGTGGAGATTATCCTTGTTTTTATAGAGTCATGGATAGCTTTCATCTAGTTCCTAGGTACACTTTAAAAAGACTGGGCACTCCATGTCCTACAAGACTGGAAATTGTTATTACTTGTCCTCCCGTCACCCTCTTCTCCCTAAATGAAGAAATTTTTTCTAAGATTCTATAATACACATGCATGTTAGGGTGTAGGTGGTTGCCAAAAAGTTTTGATTTGAGCTAGAACCGTATCTGTTTTTTGTAGGTGGAGGATGCTACCAAAGCTCTTGAAGTAACAAATGGAACAACTCTTGAGAAGAATGGGCAGATCTTGAGAGTGGCATATGCAAAAAGCATACTTGGTCCAGGATCAGGGACATCAGGACCTTCCCAGTCAAGCAGCCTTGCTGCTGCTGCAATTGAGGCAGCGACATTTGCTCAACAGGTGTTTATATGTGTTTGTGTGTACTATATATATATAGAGAGAGAGAGAGAGAGCATTTATTTGTTTATTCGGTGCGTATTCTAGAAGATTGATAAGTTTTTATCTTTTATAACCACTCATTGATATCAAAAGAGTGATTATCAATTGATACAGGTAAGAAAGCACGAATTTCTTAGCATTAAAACATTATGGAAAGAAAAGTGATTCAGTGCATATTCTAGAAGATTGATAAGTTTTTATCTTTTATAACCACCCATTGATATCAAAAGAGTGATTATCAATTGATACAGGTAAGAAAGCACGAATTTCTTGTTTCAGTTGTACACTGGAGTTCACCAAACTAGCAGAATCTACTTAAAGCAATAATGTTAGATATTTTGCAGTATATAGACATGAATATCCCATCTAGCTTTTTTTGCAGAATGAATGCCATTGTTTTCCTGTATTTTGGCTTGACTATAACGTGATGGCGTTCCATGCTCCTATCTTTTTTGCCTTTCAGTATGATGCGGTTGGATGGACACCAAAAGAATACAACCCAGATGATAAGCAATCAACCAGTGGGCAGGAGCAAATTGGTGGGGAGATTGCAATTCAACATGATGGTTCAGCTCCACAATCTGGATTTGTGTGGGATGAGGCATCTGGTTATTACTATGATGCTGCTTCTGGGTTCTACTATGATGGAAATACAGGTTTATATATTTTCTGACTGTATTATGTTGAAGCCATCTGAATCTTAATTATCTTGCATACATTGTGAACGAAATGGGGTGAAAACCGAATATGTTTAAAGGGTCTGGTTAACGTGTGCCCTAAGGGCACACATTAAACTTTTTGTTTTTGGAAACATTTTTTCGAGAATTGAAAAAGCTGTCATTACTTTTTCAATTCTCGAGAAAATGTTTCCAAAAACAGAAAGCTTAATGTATGCCCTTAGGGCACACATTAGTAAAATCCATGTTTAAATGTAATTTGTCTTTTCTTGTTTTTGGGTGTCATTCATTCCGAACAGCTTAATATTGGTCTACTTGGCTACACATGGGGAAATGCATTTTTCAAGTCATGGCCTAATGTCCACTGTCCAACCGCTGTTATAGTCTGGCAATTCTCTCTCTTTTTCTCACCCTGAACATGCACAACGCATTTTTACTCGTTTACATACTGACATATGCACACATGTATAGACAAGTGCCAACTGCCAAGAGATGAATAAAATATATTCCACGCAATGACTAAAAAAATACAAAATACATCTTGAATTGTACATATCAAGTTTAAGCTATCTATAAATTCTAAGAAAGAACACAATCATCCAAACATTGTATAGTTGATAATTTGATCATGTGGATAGGCATTTGGTTCCATCAAAAGTTACATTATTGGAGCTACTGAAAAGAGTGATGTCCTTTTGCCTAAATATTTTTTTATATTATTACATAGTTTATTTTTTGGGGGGGGGTGGGGGGGGGATTTGAACCTTGGACGTCTTTGTTGGAAACACCAGCAAGTACCGGTTGAGCTACAAGGCTCTTGGCATCCTTGTATACATACTAGTAGTATGCCCATGAGAATTAATTAAAAAAAATATGCTTAACCCTTCAGGGGTAGATGTCTCTGGATTACCTAGCAACTGCCAACTGGTTTTGGTGGGTGGGGTCAGTTGCTCGTCAAAAGAGAAAATTTATATGTTAATAAAAGAAAACAGAAATAAAATATATCATTTTAGTAATATCTTTAAAACTATCTATTATTCAAAAAATAATAATCTTTGAAAATTTCTTAATAATTAGGGAGCCACTAGAAACTTTAATAGAGTTTCATCTAAAGAAACTTTAATAGAGTTTCATCTAAAGTAAATTAACTATCTTCATAGCTAATGAGCCACTCATTAATTTTATGTGTAAATATATATTGAGTCACTTGGCAAAAACATTGTATACAGTGTGTAAGTTTTCCTATGTTAATAAACAAAATTATCATATATTAAAAAAAAAAATAGAATGAATATTATTATTATTTTTAAAATTACTTGAATATTTTGGGAATTGAATTTTTGTTGGAAGTAGAATATTAAATTTCTTGGACTCATAACCTAACTCTCTACCTAAAACTTATTAAGGGGAGGAGGTGCAATGAGCTCTAGCTCAACAAGCACCTCCTCTTCTTATGAGTTCTATGTGGAGGGTGAGGTTGTGGGGGATTCAAGACCCACTAGGTGCATGTATAACTTAATTAAAAAAAATCCTAACAAATTAATAAATCACTTCGGTAATAGAGCTTAATATTAGGTAATTTATTGTAATAATTAATGAGTATAACCACTTGTCGCAAAGAAAAGACAGCCACTTGGCATAACCACGGCTTCTAGGATTCAAGTTTGATTTTATATACATATATATATATATATATATTTATATATATATATATATATTTTGATAAGTAAAAAAATATCTTTTATTATATAGTATATGATATATTCCTTCTTTCATGATGGTTCTTTCTTCTATTTAGAGTTTGTAATTTGGTTTCCTTTTGCCATGCATACCTTCATGTTATGGTGCTTACATTAGAACAACTTGTAGAATTATCTTTCATCTCTTGAATCAGATTTGATTGGCTCTTCATGTTTGTAGTTTGTATGTGCTCCTACCTACTTACAGGTTCAACTATACTTGGAGTGACTTTTGGTCAAATAACATTTTTATACATATTTTGTCATATTTACCACTAGGGTAATTCTTATCATCACAAGAGTTGCATGTTAGAATCTTCCCCCAAGTTGCTGTCCACATGAATGTATGCTTTTCCACAGCATGCTCATCAAATATCAAGATCCACAGCATTCTTGTTTTTTTTTTTTGGATGACTAAGATCCACACCATTCATAGTAGGCATAAACGGGCTAGATTCCTAAGAAAGGATGAAGTTTTCTGAAACCAATTCCTTCATCCATGTAATAGATTACCAACGCTCCTTGGCAACACCCAATGAACCCCAACACTAAGAGGATAAAAGTCCACAACTCAAAGGCAACATCAAAATGCAACAATAAATTATCCATGGTTCACCACTATGTTTGCAAATGCAACACTAATCCACTAGAGTAATTCCTATCTTCATAAGATTCTCACATGTTAGAGTACTCCCCCAAGTAGTTGTCCACATGAAGGACGCATCCCCTTTTGGAGCCTTAATACAGTGATACTTTAACTAGAGCCTCTCAATGCCTTATAATATGAACGAAAATCAAACTTCCAATTACGGTTCAACCTTCGTCTCATTTTGTCAGGACTTATTCCACTTGGGATGTTGGAATTCAAATATGAAATAAACAAAAAAATCGAATCCAATTCTCAATCATTGAAATTACAAATCAACCGGATCCAGTTCTCAACTGATTAGTCCATGAACATGTCTTCCCTTCTTTGTGAGACTCTAAAAAATGATTGATTGAAGCATCCTTATCACCAAATCTCATTCTTTCCAACAAGAAAACTAAGGTGTCACGGTGGACACGAGCATACACCTTTTTGATATCTAGCTTACAAATCACTCCTGGAACACCACTTTTAATTTGGCTATGAAGCACTCATTTGAAATAAGTATTGAGTCCAATATATGCCTTCCCACAAGAAAAATGCATTCTAGGACTTAGATACAAGTTTATCTAGCACCAACTTCAATTTATTTGCCAACACCTTCACCAACAATTCATAAGCGCTCCCAACCAAACTAATAGGCCTAAATCCATAATATTTATATCAACTCCATCTAGGCATGTTGAGATGTGAAAGGCACAACTAGATGCCTCAATAACATAAAAGAATTCACTTAGAAGTGCTAAGCATGTCTAGGAAACAACTCTTACATGAGGGAATGTCTTGCTGGACTTAGGGTTTGACAGATAGAAATCAATCTAGAAGTTCCGATGATATCCGGTCAAAGAATGTATATTACTGCTTGCAGTGCATATGTATGCTGAAATTGATAGAGAAGTTATTGCAGAACATCCAAGCAGCACCTTGGTTGTTATATTTACATGCATCTCAAACGATCTTCTGGGACTAAGTGTGTCTGATAGCTAACTAGTGGTTATTGGGCAGTTTATTTCATGTGTCATAAAAAGGAATGAAACTATTGATGGATTTTTTAAGGTTACTTGTGAACTTCTTTCCCTAAAACTCTAAATACCACTGTCCAACTTTGTGAAGTGTGGTACCTGTGGTTTTTAATTTGTTGATGCACAGGATCCTATTATTAATTGTAGATTTGCAAATATATATTGCAGTATAGGATAATTCTCTGAATTTTATTAGAAATTTCTTCTCTCTGATGTTGCATTTAGAATAAAATATTTGTTGATTCTCTTGTATGTTCTTATCATATGCAGGTCTTTATTATGATGGTAACGGTGGAATCTGGTATTCATATGACAACCAAACTCAGCAGTACATCCCTTGCACTGATCAGAATGACAACAAAACATCTGGTAACCAATCTGGGCTCCCCAAGGCATTGGATGGTTCCAGTAATAGAAAAGTAATCATCTCTGCACCAGCTACAACTGTAATATCAGTTGAGAAGGCTGCCTCATTACCAGACGCTGTACAGGCTGCAGCAACAGCAGCAATAGCTGCTGAGAAGAGAGAGAAGGAGAAGTCAAAAGAGATAAAGCTCGCTTCAAAGAGCAGTATTTTGGCTAATAAGAAGAAGATGAATAATGTATTGTCAATTTGGAAGCAGAGGAGTCATGAAGGACAAGCAACTCGTGTGGCTCTTGATGACAATCAACCATCTGGGTCAGCTGATGATAGACCTTTTTCTGTTGCACCAGCCACAAAGAGCAAGTTTAAGACTGATGCAACAGCAACAAAAGATAATATTACATCCAGTTCAGTGGCTACCACAACTGTTTCTGTGGCCCAGACTGTTGGTTTGGAGTCTTTGGTCAAGCCAAGGCCTGTGAGTAACAGCTTAGGTGGAACTGTGATGGGGGTTATTAGGGGCTCTGGAAGAGTTGCAGTGAGATCAGATACTTTGTATTCAGGATCTTCTGGTGGAGTTTCCACTTCAACTGTTGCAGCAAGTGCTGCAGGTATGTCAGCAAATGCAGATATGCCTACAGTGGCAACTCCATTTAAAACGGATGCCTCTGCCTTGGGTTCCTATACCCCACCGACGGCTGCGGGGAGTGCCAAGAGGAGGTTTTCTGAAATGCCGTTAAATCCAGCTTCTGCTCACAAGGAGCAACCTCAAACTACCTATAGGGATCGTGCTGCTGAGCGAAGGAACTTGTATGGTTCGTCTGCTCTTGGAGATGATCTATCTGACCTGGGGCTTGGTGATTCAAGTAAGCTTGCTCAGCAATTTGTCTTTTAGTGGCATGCCTTTGATTGTGTCTTACATGCTTATATTATATATGTTTATTATAATATAGTATATAGAAAAATTCTCCAATAGATTGAAAACATCAACTTCCCTTTTACATTTGTCTTTGTAACTGGCCCTGGCCCTAGGATGCCTGCCACAAGTCAGTTTTTTCTGTATTAGAATTTAGTTATCCAAGTTTATGGTCCATTGATCTCTACCTGTCAATTTTTGTATAAACTTCTGAGAATTCCTGTCTGTTTACTGTTGGTGAACATCCAAGATCGAGATTTTGGATTAAGGAAGGGTTCTATGGATTCAATGCCTTTCCCACCTGGTGTTGGTGGAGGACGTGTGTTCGGAGAAGCTAATGTCAATAGTTATGAGGTGATTACTGCAGACAAAGCAATTGATGAGAGCAATGTGGGCAACCGGATGCTCCGCAGCATGGGCTGGCATGAAGGCTTGGTATTATTTCCTTCTTTGCACTTAGAATAATGTGGACTGTTGATGTAGTGGTTGAATATAATTGAAATTCCCATTCCTATATTTTTTCAGATGCATCTAACAGTTCCTCAATTTCTTCAGCTTGTCAAGCAGTCAAATATGGAGTATTTAGTTCTTAAAGTGTTCTATTTGTTTCTATAAATGCTAAAAAGCATATGATGCCAACATCGTCAATACCCTTAAAATATTTTCTTTGGTTTAATTCTACATCTTATTATTATAGTTACTATCCTTTTTTCTCCTTATTTTGGGGGTACTGGGCTCTACATAGGAAATGGTATCTCCTTAAAATATTATATTTGGTTTAACAAACATCTTATCTTATATAATAGTTACTATCCCCTTTTTTTTTGCTTAATGGACTCTACATAGGACATGGTATATTTTTACTAGCTTATATTTTGGGCACTTCAAAATCTGAATGATACCTGTGGCCACATGGTGCATCTCTATGACACTTATGCTAAGATTCTAACTTTTTCACTCTGGGGATTGTGTTTTTGGGTTTTGTTTTTGTTTTGGTCTTGATCTGGTGCACAGGGACTGGGGAAGGATGGAAGTGGAATGATAGAGCCAGTCCAGGCACAGAGCACAGAAAGTAGAGCAGGACTTGGGAGTCAGCAAAAAAAGGTTGATCCTAGCCTTGAAGTGCAAGCTGGGGATAGTTACAAAACTCTCATTCAGAAGAAGGCGCTTGCCAGGTTTCGGGAGATGTCATAGATAGGTATGGAGTGACTGAAGCTGCTTGTGGAGTGAAGGAAGCGGATACAAAATCTTATGGTGGAAGATAGTGCCAGAGCTTTATAATTGGCATTGAAAAATGTAGATTGCGATAGCTTTGTGGTAAGGCAGTATTGGTTTAAGGTGTTGTATGACTCATTGTCTTATAAAAACTATATAGCTTTTCAGCAATAGCAAAATTCTAATAAAGCTTTGAATTTTGATTGCGCTTGTAGCCATTTTGTTCTCCAGATATCTTTTTACAAAACAGTAGTACATCTTTCTTAATAGATTAGTAATGAAGTAGGTTTGTGCTATTGACCACTTGAAAGTGAATTGCTGTATTAATTTCATCAAAGTATATCTATTTAAAGGAAAAAGCTCCAAAAGCAGCTTCCTTTATCTAAATTGACCCCAATCTACGTTCTTCAACTCACTGATAGATCTAGGGTCCCAAATGTTGATTAGGAATTTATAGTAGGGTTAGTTGTGCGTGAGTTCTTAGTCTATAGAAAGTATTTGACTCCTAAAATGAAAATCGGCCGAAAGAGCTTTGAAGTGATTAGAAAGTAGTAGTCACCCCACATTGATATTACTATGTGACGATCTATGATAGAAGAATCCTAAAGAATTTCTTAAACTGCTATGAAGTGGTAATAATATTTGATAAAGAGTAGTTCGGCTTCCTAACCCCTCTTAAAAAAAGAGAGGAATACCATTGATGAAGTAGTTTATTGTATGATTGATTGAGTTGATTGATGAACATGCAATTAAAAAGATACTAGGATGGAAAGTAGAAATGTCTTTGAAGCCTAAGTGAGAGAGTATCTTTATTGGAAATTAATTTAGAGAATGAATGCCACATCTTTCTTGCCTTCGTTTGGCATGAAATTCATTTTATAAAAAATCTTTGTGGCATGTTGCCAAATCCTTAGCATGATTTAGTTTAGTTGTTAGGTTGCTTATCATGTATGTTTAGTTGAGTTCTATTTAGAGTAGTATCTAATTACATTCTTGGATGTATTGTGCGTGAATGAGATTCTTTCCAGAGATTTTTGCCATATTTCCACGCATTTGATGAGATCATATCTATACATGCTTGGTTGTCCTTACATGAGTATGTATATTTAAATCCATGTGAATTATAAGGTTGGCTATTTTGATTCTTATTCCTTAGATTGAGCTATAATCACAAGTTACTGGTGGACAAAACAATAATTTAAGTGGTTGGTTCAAATTAGAACTAATAACAATTTACCCCTTGAGATTTATTGTGAAAATATTGTGAACATAACACATTATCTTCTTTAGATTTATATATATATATATTAGATTGATATGTTCTATGATGTTGGTATTGCCTTTATTAATTTGCTCCTTTTTGGGGAATGGGTTTGCGTGCTAGCTTTTTAACTAGTATTGTAAATTCCATTATCCAACATCAAATGGCTTGATCAAATTTTATCTCAAAAACATTTTTGAAATTTTTTCCAAATGCATTTTACAAATTGTTTTCCACAAAAAAAAGGCGCTTTCCTAAATGGTTTTCAAAATAATTCTCCAAAGTTGTTTTTCCAACTTCCAAAAAAAAAACCATGAAATTTTCCTTTAAACCTTTACAAAAATCATGAGATTTTTCCGTCTCTAATTTTTTTTTTTCTTTTAAAAAAACTTATGACTGAATTATTTTTTTTCCTAAAAATTAAGGATTTTTACTCTTGAAAGTAACTTTTCAAAACACAATTTCACTTTTCCTTAAAAAAAATGTCTTCCATAAGATTTTTCCAAAAAAATCCCACTTTCTTTCAAGAGAAAAAAAAAAAAAAAAAAAAATCCTTAAAAGACTCATAAGAAATTGAATCCTTTTGAAAATATCATTCAAGAAAAACTCATGAGATTTTCAAAAAAAAAAAAGTAGAAATTAGGAATGAAATCAAAACATGGTTCTATAGTAGGATAGATGTTGTAGAGTTTCCAAAACATTTTTGATTTTTCACCCCATAATAAAACTTCCGAGTCCATATCAAAATGAAATGGATTGAACTGACCGAAGTTAATCTAATCAGAGTTGACATTAATTGGCCCTGTGTTAAATTGTATGAATACGAACCAACTAAAATTTTGAGAACTGGTCGAAATCTAGGTCGTCTGCCACTGTTTGGGCCAATTTAAACTCTGTTTGGCTGAGGATGCCAGAGCTGGTTGGATTCGCCGAGATGGGTTCAATGGTGAATAACTAGCTTTGATTGATATGGGATTCATTTTTTGTCAAATCTTGGTGACATATATTGCTAAGTTCTTAGCATGATTAGTTCATAGCTTTCTTATCATGTATATACATGATAAGAAAGCTACGATGAGGTTGTGAATGCGATTTTTTTTCATGTTGCCACCTGTTTGATGAGATCATAGCTATACATGCTTGGTTGTCCTTACATGTATATGTATATATACATGAATGATGCATGCTGTATTTTTTTTTTAACTCTTATACATTAGATTGATATTTCTTGATGTTAGTTGGACTATTTTAAGAGTAACTTATAATAAAAGTTTTTATGCAACTCACTACGTGACGGTTAAAAAAACCATTTACATGTATGTCGTATTACTTATGTAAGTTACATAACTATTTAATAATGTTATGTGACTATAAATGCATGATGCATGCTGTATTTTTTGACTCTTATTCATTAGATTGATATTTTTTGATGTTAGTTGGACTATTTTAAGAGTAACTTATAATCAAAGTTTTTACGCAACCCACTACGTAACGGTTAAAAAAACCATTCACATGTATGACGTATTACTCATGTAAGTTACATGACTAATTAATAATGTCATGTGACTATAAATGCATTTTTTTAACTATTAAAATAATTTATGATTTTATTAGTACTAAAAACAAGAATTTAAAGGACCACCCCACCAAGTTCAACCTCAAACTGTTTCTTTGTTTTTCTCTATATTGCAGTGTGTTCTTTTGATACATACAGGTGCTTCTTTATATATACAAAAGTACGAACAATCATTTTCCCAAGATAATGCAATTCATTTTGATGTAAACAGCTGTTGCTTTGTCTATTTATTCTCCTGATTCTTTTTTATGGAGTTGGTAGACTTTATATATATGGAGAGGGCAAAATTTGAGTTTAATTTTTCACCACATCTCATTTCGTGTGAAGAAGAAAAGAGAATAATAATTTTTGTTTTCCAACAACCATGCTTGTTGGAACTGAGTTTTCAGGGACCATGGTCCTCAACAAGAAAAGAAAGTCACACATTGAAGGAGAAAAAAAAAAGAGTCAATCAGCCAAGACCTTAGAACCATTTTCAACCACCAATTAGCCTGTCCAATTCCAATTGGGCCAAGTAATGAATTTAACCCCGAATAGTTGGTGGAGGTGAACCAATAGCTTGTCCATTTTGAAAAGAAAAATATAAATAAACTTCTTTTTTCTTTTTTGTTTTTGAGAAGTTAATGTGTAAACAAACTTCATTGTCTTTATACGTATTCTGTGTGAACGAACTTGAATTTGCAGTGTAGATAGAACCTAGAAATCAAACTCAAGAGTTAAGACCTTCAATAGAAGTTTACAACTTGAAGACCATTTTCCTTCAACAACCAATTTCTTGTCCCCTTTTGCAGATGAAAACAAAAGTTGCATGTGTTTCATAGTTTCATTTAGGATATGAATTTCCTGCAAACCCTGTGCCTCGCACTGGGTAACGTGGGAAACGAGGGAAACGATTTTCATTTTTCACAACCTCTTGTTCTTTCTTTATTTATTTTTTTTGGTTAAAGTGAAACCTCTTGTTCTTTCTAGTTGCAAGGAAGGATGTATGCATTTACGTGCAATACTAAAATATTAATATTAAAAGCCAATAATTCTACACGTAATGCATGAGGATGGACATACAATATTTTATAGTATGAAATAATATCTACCCTTAGATTCGATTAGTTAGAGATAGATGGAATAGCTGTTAAGCATTGCATTGCGATTGAACTAGCTAGTTGTTAAGAATATAGAGAATGATACGAATATGTTTCACGTGAAATACCTCTTAAGCATGGCATTTTACGAAAGGGACAGGAAAATCAGACCTAAATACCAAATACGTAACATGTTTGGTTATAAAAAAGCACTTGATCCAATTCTTTCCCATTGTTTTTTTATTTATTTTTTATTTTAATGATAAATATCTATTTCAATTCCTAGAAGATACGGAAAGTTCTGAATTTCTAATTTGATCTTTAAAATTTAAAATTGTACGTCTAGAATATTTTCACAGCATTTTTACAACAAATCATAGGTGATTAGAACAAATCATAGGTGATTAGTTGTTATTGGTTCTAATTTGAATCTACTACTAAAATTATTTTTTTTCCCTACCAATAATAACCCGTAACAACCTGTCACTTCGAATTTATTGTGAAAGTGTTATAACAATATTGTGAACATAACATTTATCTTAGTTTTTAACTTATTTTGTTAATATACAAATTTTTAAATTTTTATTATTTTCCTCTGAAAAATAAAACCTCATTTTTTTTTTCAAATACAAGTATAAATGATATATCCATTAACCAATTTTTAACCCAAAAAAAAAAAAAAAAAATCACCAAAAAGCCAAATAAGTTGATGATAAATGGATACTACATAATTTAAATTTTTGCAGTTAGATTCTTTGATTAACAAAAATTGATGATGTGTTTCATTAATTTCTTATGTGGCAGCTGAAGTGGCTAAAGCCTAAAGGAATTCCACCTAAGTATTTGCATGCTTACTTCTTTTTGATAGATACAAAATCAATGCTTACTTCTTTTTGATAGATACAAAATCATCAAAACCTATACTGTTACCTCCATTATAATTAGTTAATTATTATATATCATTAGGCTAAAACATTATTTAATTTTTGGTATAAAGGGAATTAAATTCAAAACTTTTATTCAAACGACCGCACATTCTTGGTGCGATGGTTACTCCACAAGTATAAGTGCTTGTGGGGTGTGGGTGTGGAGGGTAAGGGTAGGGGTTCAAGTCTCTAAAAGGGAGTTTCACACATGTATACACTTAAATTAAGGTAGAGTAAAATTTCTATTTTGTAAAAAAAAAAAAAACTTTTATTCAAAAATAAACAACTTTAGCAATCTATTTAATTATAACCTAATTTGGACACTTCACCTAAGAAAAAAAAAAAAAAAATATATATATATATATATATTTTTTTCTCTCCGTATATGGTCTGTGCACATTTGCACGCTTATTTCACCCAATAATCGTTTTTTTCATGAAATTGTCAATCCAAGAAGCACCGGCCAAATCCCAAATGAATTCGAGTTGTTTGAATCATTTTAAAATTCAAGAATTATTATTAATTTATTATTGACATGGATTGCATTATCCATGTGGAATATATAATATTAGTAAAAAGATTTTACTAATGTGTGTCCTTAGGGCACACATTAATTTCTATTTCTGAAAAAAAATTTCTTGAAAATTGAAAAAGTAATGACAGCTTTTTCAATTTCCGAGAAAATATTTCAAAAAATAAAAAATTTAATGTGTATATTAAGGGCACACATTAACCAAACCCTTAATAAAAATTGTTCAACTTTCGTAGTTTTACACTTCACGAGAGTACTGCGAAAGTCACGACTTCATTAATGAGCGGTAAAGTCGTGACTTTCGTAGTTTTACACTTCACGAGAGTCACGACTTCATTAAAATTCCTTAAAATTCTCAAGAGTACTGCAATGATAATACAACCATTGACATGACTCATTGTAATTCAGATAATATCCTTTCCGATTGAGTTTATAATTGAGATTTCATTTATTAGACATAAATTATAACAAGTCATTTGAACCGTTAGTTAAAAAATTGTAAAATACTTTTTTAATAAATATTTTTGGGTAAACTACATATTTAGTGTCGATTTGACATGATTAATTTTACCAGCGTATTTTACTATTCTATTTATTTTTTCTATTATTCATGAGTTCCACTCAGTGATTGCTCCAGAATTATTTTTTAGGGGGGGTCAATAAAAAACATAAATTATACAAATTTTAAAACAAAAGAGAACTTGAATATATCGACATTACAAAAAAAAAACAAAATTGAAATGCATAAAGTTTTACAATTGCTTTTTACAATGTTTCATATTTTGAAATCATTACAAAATATTTTCATTATCAATTCTATGAGTTATATCTCTTTCAATGTACACAGTGAAGCAATCATTCATCTATTGATCTCTCATTTGATTGATTTATTTCAAATTTTTTAAGATCTAAATGTGTTTTTTCTAAGATTTAATATTGACAAATTTCTACTTTTGTTATTAGGCTTATCATTTTTTTTTCCAGATTTTAGATCAAATTGGTTTGTTATTGAATTTTTTTTTTTTTTTTTTTTTTTTTTTTTTTTTTTTTTTTTGTGTGTGTGTGTGTGTGTGTGTGTGTGTGTTTAAAAATGCCAGGATATTGTTAAGATAATCATATTCAAACTTCTTTTAGCTAGGCTTAAAAAAAAAATCTGGAATTAGGGTATTCAAAATTTTATTTAAGGGAGGTCAAAACAAAAACAAGATTAACAAATTATTATACATAATTTATTTTGGGTCAATTCAGGGGGTTCATTTTGACCCCTTGGGCTCCAAGTGGAGCCGCCCATGGCCCCACTGTACTTTATGGTATTATTCATGAGTCTCACTGTATTATTTCAGCTAACTTTTACCTTTATTTACCGTACTTTCAGCAAAAAGTTTTCGGTTTCAGCAAAACAAGCAGATTCCAAACAAACCCTTAGTCCCTAACTCTCACACCATATTTCAATTTAGTCCATAACCTTTCAATTATGTCAATTTGGTGTCTAACCTTTCAATGTTGAGTCAATTTAGTCTCTGCCGTTATATCTTAGATGAAAATTGCTAATATGGCAAACAGCCAAAATAAAATTTAAGTTTA
The DNA here is from genome assembly GCA_028535165.1 of Quercus tomentella. Lineage (NCBI taxonomy): Eukaryota > Viridiplantae > Streptophyta > Magnoliopsida > Fagales > Fagaceae > Quercus > Quercus tomentella. Next base: position 60,186,147 of record JAPQVY010000155.1, on the reverse strand, counting down.
TTATCACATCAACATAAGCTAATTTTTTTATTTTGGCCATTAGATAAGTCATCAATTTTCATCCAAAAGATAACGGTAGAGACTAAATTGATATGGTACTGAAAGGTTAAGGATCAAATTGACACAATTAAAATGTTAGTGATCAAATTGAAATATAATGTATAGAATAGGGTCCAAATATGTAGTTTATCCAATATTTTTTTATTACAAACCATGGACATGACTAATTGCAATTAGAATGATATTCCTTTCAATTGAGATTATGTTTATTATGTATAAATTATAACAAGTCATTTTAACAGTTAGTTAAAAGATTGCAAAATAATGATTTGTTCATAGATTTATTGATTTTTGAAAAACAAGAATAAATGTTTTGACATTTTTTAAGTTTTTTTTTTTTTTTTTTTAATAAAAAATTTGGCAAACCGTCCCTTCATGGCTAGTAAAAGAGTATATCCTTCCCGCTAAACTGTCGTGGAAAAAGCTTTTATGATGACTACATGTAAAAAAATAAAAATAAATAATTGCCTTTATTTTTTCTGTTTTAAAAGTCAAATCATAATTGCCTTAAATAAAATAAAATAAAGTCAAAAACGTCAATCTTGTTTTGTTTTGTTTTTTTTGAGACCCTGGTTGCCGTCGAAAACCATAAGCTAGAAATTGAGTACAACCAAAAAATAGATCTAGATACACCACAATTCTCACAAGTTTTTCTATAATTATTGAGGCTATAGATTGTGATTTATGTCTAATAAAAATTATATTAAATGTGGTCTCATATAAATTGATGTTGTTCTGGTCACAATTTGCTATATTGACATGTGAAATTTGTCATGTTTCTAACCTTGTTGGCAAGATACAGTATAAATAAACTTTCGCTCACATTCCAACAAGTGGTCTCCATCTCCACTCTCTCGAGTTGTTTGAGTGGTGAGGAAGTTGATGGAGGATTTTGACGTTTTTTGTATATTCATTAAAAAGAAAAGAATCAGACTTAGGTAAAGTATTTATGTGTACTCAATTTAACACCATGTGGTCACCTGACATGTTTTAGATTAGGTAAAGTATTCATATGCACTCCACTATGTGGTCACGTGACAAGTTTTGAACACATATCTTGGTATTTATTGGGTTTAATTAGTACATTAATCGCATGACGTTGGAGTATTGAACCCAAACAGTGTCAAAAAAAGAAAAAAAAAAGTGGTTGACACTTGGAATGAGTATTAAACGACATAATTACTGCCCATACTTTACTTGTTCCCATTTTAGTTATCAAATGTGGGGTCGTTTGTGTGTATAGGTCAAGCATATTCCATGACAGGTTAGTCAAGCATGGTAATTAAGCAATAAAATTAGTAAAAAAGGAGGCTTTGGCTTGTGCCATTCCCATATCTCTCTTGTTTTGGGTAGATGGAGTTTGTCTTTTTGGATATGGATTAGCCAATATCTTTTTGGATGAATGGGACTTCACTGGAAATTAACAAATTCCAAGTATTTCCAAAAGTAAAAGAAGAAAAGAACCTCGGAAATTTCATAGTAATTGGGTCAACAAGAAACAAGAAAATAGATTTAACACTTTATTTTTATTCCATGGAATGAAATTCACGTAATTGACTGGACTGGAGTGGCTGCGCTGTTTCTCTTCTATCTCAGTCACCATCGTCTTCGACTGTTTCAAAAAGTGGTCGTTAGAGTCTAAAAATAAGTAATCTACGACAAAAGAAAGTAATTGTATATCACTAAAAAGCCATAACTTTTAGCATAATTATCTTATATAGTAGATTGTAATTAATAGCATGTTAATTTAAAATAAACATATAATTTTTTCTTCATGGCCTATAGTTAGCCATGTAGACAGTTACCATAAAAATTGTGATTTTTTATATTATACTAGAATTTTTGAAGAAATAAAATAAAAATAATGTTACAAAGTATTACTATTCTTGATGAGGCTGACTGACTAAGTCTTGGTTGGACTCTCATTGGGGCTTATGCATAATTCCATAGTTTACACTCAATGTAACAGTAAGGACCCACCATGCACTCCCCCTCTCTTTCTTCTTGTCTGTGGTTTCTTTTCAATGATTTTGCTTTCCTTCTTTTGTCTTCTTCCCTTCTGATCAATGTTATGTTTTTTGTTAAACAACTAATTTAGTTTTAATTTCATTCCTTAATTATTATTATTATTGTGTCAATTTAATTTCTCTATTTTCAAAATCAAATCGATTTTTATCTTTCAATATTTACTCCTTTAAATTTTAATGGATAATAGCTAACATGTCAATAGAACCTTTTCTTTTTCTTTTTCTTTTTCTTTTTCTTTTTCTTTTTGAAAAAAGAAGGTACTATAGGAAGTGTATAAGTTTTGAAATCAAGTAAACTTCAACTATTTAAAAAAAAAAAAAAAAAATCTGCTTTAAATGGAAATGAGATAGTAAAATGACACTCATTTACTTTTGAAAATTCTAGAAACTAATACAATTGAGAAACCAAATTAAACTTCGTCCTATAATTGAAGAGAAAAAATGAAAAATTTGTAGCTTAATCTTCTTTTCATGCCCTTTCTTTTTGGTTCCAACCAATTGTAAGTTGTACATTTGTTTTTTTTTAATTTTTCTTTTTCTATCACCCTCTTAGTGCGTGCATATATTTAGGGAAATGGGAATTATTTCCTCCACATGCTCAATGGAGTGGGCACAAAAGATATCTTCCCTCGAAGAAAAGATAAAACAAATGAAACATAAAAACACACTTCAAAAAATCTAAGGAATAGTTAAATCCATAGTTGCAAAGATGTCATCCTATTCCATTATTCTACCTCTTAAATGATTAGGGGTAAGTACGTAATAAATATTTTAAATTTAGTTTTAGATTCACATCAAATCCTAAAATTTTAATTGCATCAATATATATTTACTCTATAAATGTAAAAATATTGCAATTTGAGTTCTTAATGAGCTTTTATTAATTAAAAATATTGTAAATTATATATTTCTTTTCTATGTTTTGCATGTATGCATGAAGTAAAGTACACAATTGAGATTACCAAAGGCAAGCAATGACACATCACACAAATAAGATGCTAATGGTTTTTTTCTCTCGATTTAGGTCAGCCCATTTAGTTAGAGTTTGTCTTTTAAGTTTGTGTGTATGTGTGTGTGAGATAAATTGTGCACTTTGGATGTTGGATGTTCATGAACAAAGGTGACCCTCTCTAGTCAAGAATTTTTCTAACCTTGGGATGTAGGCATGTGTACATTTTTTCTATTTTGACAACTCCATTGGGGACACTAGAGAATTTAAACCAATGAGATTTTGACACATAATTAATTACAATTAGTTCTTTTAAAATCAATCATAATTTATCACATATAATCATATATTTAGCCTTAGATTCCAAGAATGCATTTAGTGATCCATTGAAACTTGATGCTTTTTCTTGCATTTAGTCCATTGAAACTTGATGCTTATCTTTAAATCTAGTAGACCAATTTTTGCACTAAGATATCCTTTTAATAGTGAGAGCTTTGATATTGTCTGGAATTATGTTCTTATCATTTAATGGTTTAAATGACAATTTAATCTTTCTTAATAATATTACCAGTTTATTTTCGATTCACGAACTGACTCACTACAAAAAACGAGGACTATAACTACGTTTTTTTTAGCCACGTTTACAAAAACGCGACTATAGCCTCATCATTTGGTTATGTTTTACTTGGAATCTTCCTTTTGTTATAGTTCAAAAAAGCTATATTACATACATAAATACATATATGTATTTAATGCTGATGATGCCGAAAATCTCCAGTTAGTTGCACAGTCCTCATGTGCTCAAGACAACACCTGCACAACACAGAATAAGAAGACCTTAGGAGAGTACCGGTGTGGTACCAGCCAAAGACCTTTCAAATGTTAAGTTAGAAAAATTTACACAACTCTAGAATGCTAGAGCTGGGGCGAATTATGAGTACCTTTTTTTTGAGGGCTTTGGGTTTTTATAGTGGTGTAGAACCAACCTCCGTTTCTTGAATAGGAAGGTGTTTCCTTAAGGGAAAAGATCATCACAAATGCGTGTATATTACGGGATCCTTCTCATATTGGGATTCTTTTCATGTTAGGATTCTTTTGACTAGGTTTAATCATGGTACGCAAGTTCTTTCCATTTAGGATTCCTTGGAGGCTACTTAAGCCATATGGATACCACGTGGCCTTGAGATTCGTCCACCTTGTGTCTATGTATCTTGGATCCGTTCATGTAAAGAAACTAACCGTCAAGTCTATTTAAATGGATTGGTCATCCATAACTTTATACTCTTCAAATGCATTTGCTATTTGGCCAAGAAAAAAAAACTATAGCCGTGTTTTTAAAATGCGACTATAGCTAAATTCAAAAAAAAAAAAAAAAAAGGGTTATAGCCGCGTTTTTAAGATGTGGTTGTAGTTGTCCCCTATAACCGCGTTTTTGGAAACGCAGCCATTGGTCCTGGCCTATAGTTATGAGTTTTAGGCCACGACTGAAAACGCGGCTTAAAAAAATGTGCTATAGGCCGAATTGACCTATAGCCACATTTTCAAGAGCTATAGATGCGTTTTAAAAATACGGCTATAGGACCTTTTTTTTTTGTAGTGACTCTTAGCTACAAAATAGAATGTTTACAGTTTCTTGGCATTAGTATAGATAGGTGGCATGGTATGTACCACACAAAAGAAAACAATAAAAGAATTGTTAGAGCATTCACATTAATGCTTGTATAATCGAAAAAGTGTCACATTTTAGCCAATCAAGTCCAAAATTCACCTGCATCAGTTTGTGCAAAGTTTTGTAAAAATACATGATTTCTACAGTAATTGTGTAAATTTACACTGGCACTATTCATTTTTCATTTAGTTTTTTTATTTTTTATCTATTTTGAAGATGAAGGAAAAGAACCGATAGTGGTGGTTGTCTGTGAAGAAAAATAAACAGTTAAAAAAAATTAAGAAAATTTGATATTTTAATGAAATGTAATGTAAAATAGATAATCTGATATGAAGTGTTTTAAAAAGTGAATATATAAAATAGAAAAAGTAGATTTTTATGCTAAAATAAACATGAATTTTTGCTCAAGTTGATATGAATGCTCTTACAATGTTGAACATATATTAGCATGTAAAAGCATTCTTAGTTATTGTTCAAAACATTTTATTGTGGAATGGTAACCTTTCATATTTTATTTTTCAAGTTTTTATTGTGATTTTTAAAAATAAATTGAAAATTCTAGTTTATGTAAACTTGAATAAAGGATTGGATACATCCATCCATTAATCATAGTGCCATCAAATTGTATTTAGGGGTAATTACACATAACCCACCTGTGATTTGGGCGAAAATCACTTTGCCTACCCGTGGTTTGAAAAGTATCACTTAACCCACCTGTGGTATGTTCCGTTTGTTTTTTGTAACCCACCTCTGTTAAAATCAGGGGTAAATAGATATTTTTGCTCAAATTTTATGTCTCTCTCCTCCCAAAACAAAAAATAGCACAAAAATGCAAGAGAAACAAGATCAAAAGGGAGGGTTTTGTGAAAATTAATATTTGGATGACAAGAATGTGATGATCGCTGTGGCTCAAGGCGTGGTGCCTGTGTTGGTGAAATTGCTTGATTCAAGCTCGTTCGAGATGAAAGAGAAAGCTGTGAGTTTGATTTCGAGGATTTCATTGGTGGATTCGAGCAAGCACGTGGTAATTGCTGAGGGTCTTTTGCTTTTGAACCATTTGTTGAGAGTTTTGGACTCCAGGAGTGCTTTTGCTAAAGAAAAAGCATGTGTGGCACTTCAAGTTTTGACCTTTAGCAAAGAAAATGCATGGGCTATTGGTTCTTGAGGTGGGATTTCATCATTGTTGGAGATTTGTCAAGTGGGTACTCTTGGTTCTCAAGCTTTTGCAACTGGGGTTCTGAGAAATCTTGCTTTGTTTAGTGAAATTAAAGAGAATTTCGTTGAGGAAAATGGGGTTGGTGTTCTTTTGGAGGTTGTGAATTCTGGGACTGCTTTGGCTCAAGAAAATGCAATTGGGTGTTTGTGTAATTTGGTTTCTGATGATAAAAGTTTTAAGCTTTTTAGGGAAGATGGGGTTCAGTGTTTGATGATGAAAGTGCTCGTGTGATTGTGTGACTACATTTTTGGATTTTCCTGTCCCAGCATTTCTGGGCTCTTCATGCTTCCAAACATAAACTTGAGAATCTTCACTTGCAGTAACGATATATTTCCCGTCTTGACTAAAAGAAGTTGAAAAAACCTGCTATATATCCAACCAACAAACCCATTACCATAACCAGAAAAAGGTTAAAACACACCAGCTAAAAGGTAGAGACTTCTGCTCCTATGATTATGAAGATACCTTTGAATTTTTGAGTGACATCAGGACCATCCAAAATTCTTAAATCAAATGGTTAAAATTGTTAAATCAAATTTCCTGTCATCAATCAATTGTTAAAATTCAAATTTTTGTAGTTTAAAATAATGCATAAAAGATGAGTTTATAGATCAAATGGTAAATAGCATCCGATTGATATGAAAATTGTCGTGCATGTTAAGAACATGTAATTCAATGGTTGGATTTTCAAAATATTAATTCAATAACAAGTTATTAGGTGGTGTAACATTACTTAGAGTTACACCACTCAATATTTTTTAATTGGATGTGAATATTGACAAATCCATCGATAGATTACATTATCTTCGTATATTTTTCATGCTTGCAAAATTTCGAGGTGATCCAAGATTAATAACTATGTCATCAATCAATTGTTAAAATTCAAAATTTTGTAGTTCAAAATAATGCATAAAATATGAGTTTATAGATCAAATGGTAAATGACATTCGATTGATATGAAAATTGGCATGCATGTTAAAAACATATAGAACATGTAATTCAATGGTTGAATTTTCAAAATATTAATTCAATAACAAGTTATTGGGTGGTGTAACATTGCTTAGAGTTACACCACTCAATATTTTTTAATTGGATGTGAATATTGACAAATTCACCATTAGATTACATTATTTTTGTATATTCTTAATGCTTGCAAAATTTCGAGGTGATCTAAGATTAATAGCTATGTCATCAATCAATTGTTAAAATTCAAATTTTTGTAGTTTAAAATAATGCATAAAAGATGAGTTTATAGATCAAATGGTAAATAGCATCCGATTGATATGAAAATTGGCATGTATGTTAAGAACATATAGAACATGTAATTCAATGGTTGGATTTTCAAAATATTAATTCAATAACAAGTTATTGGATGGTATAATATTGCTTAGAATTATTGTGGTAGAGGGGAGAAAATGTTCGTACTACGGAGTTAGCAGCATATTGTAATTATCTCTATAAAAAAAAAAAAAAAAAAGCTTATAATTGAACATTTATTAGTCTTTAATTTATATAGTTAGAATGTGAAAAAAGATAGCATCATTTTTCTATGCTCACGGAATATCAAAGAATTTTCCACTAACAATTAGCAAGTACCATCGACAATTGTGTATTTTACTATTTAATGATCAAGCCTTCTCGAGGCTTGAAAAGCATTTGGGACAAAAGTTGTTGCCGACAAAGTTCTTGGAAATTACAGGTCACAAGTTTTCCAAGTAGTCTAAAATACAAAAAAAAATTGAGAAGACAACTTCATATTGGTTTAAATTCCTAATTTCTATCCGCTAGTAGGAACCGACGATAAGAATAGAATTTTTTGCCCTTGACTTTTGACCTGGTCTTGCCGTCTTGACTAACTTTAATATCTAGAAAGAGGAAAATTTGGTGGCAACTGGGTTATATAACTTAGTTTTATCGCCCATAATCTAAAAAATGTGGGATCCATAAATTAAAAAAAAAAGTTTATTTGGAAAATTTTTTGAGTATTGTTATCGTCACTCAAAACTCAAAAAATTGAGTTTGAGTGATGAAAACTGAAAACAATTTTTTTGTGTTTTCAAGTTACTCCTTCCGTTCCATTTTGTTTATCTTTTATTCTATTTTGAGATGTCCCAAAATATTGTCCCGTTTCTAAAAATAATAGTCATTAATTTACTAATGTTCCTACTATAGCCTTATTAATTTACTAATTCAATTTTTTGATAAATTTATTTAAGGGTAGTTTTGAAAACTTATATATTTTTAAAAGGTAGACAAGACAATAAATGATGTTCCCTTAAAAATTTTGATTTTTCAAACATGACAAACAAAGTGGGACGGAGGGAGTATGAAATATGAGTTATAGTGGCAAAGTTGTAAAAATAAATCAAATTTATGAGACCTATTTTTCTGACTTATCACTATTAAGTCATTAATGCCACTTTGCTTTTTTTTCTTCTTTCTTCTTCCTTTATTTTTCTTTCTTTCTTCTTCAAACAACTCCTCCCAACGGCCCTTTTTTTCTTCTTCTTTATGTGGTCACTCTCATGCTGACTTTATTTGGTTCCTTTTATATATATATATATATATATATATATAGAGAGAGAGAGAGAGAGAGAGAGAGAGAGAGAGAGAGAGAGAGAGAGAGAGAGAGAGAGAGAGAGAGAGAGAGAGAGAGAGAGAGAGAGAATTGTGTTCAAGTTACACCTGGTGAACTTTAAGTAATGTTACACTACCTAATAACTTGTTATAGAATTCATATTTTAAAAATCCTACCATTGAATTACATGTTCTATTTATTCTTAACATTCATGCCAATTTTCATGTTAATTGGATATTATTTACCATTCGATTCATAAACTCATATTTTATACATTATTTTAAACTACAAAAACTTGAATTTAAACAATTGATTGGTGACATGACTGTTAATCTTTGATTACCTCGAAATTTCACAAGCATGAAGAATATACAAGGATAGTATAATCTAACAATAGATTTGCCAAATTCGAATCTAATTAAAAAATATTGAGTGGTGTAACATTATTTAGAGTTACACCAGATATAACTTAAATCTAACCCATATATATATATATGGGTCCGGTTAATATATGCCTTTAGAGCACACATTAATAATTTATTTTAGAAAACTTTTTATAAGTAATTGAAAAAGTTGTAAAAAAAAGTTGGTAATTTTTTCATTAATCATATATATATATATATATATATATATTAACATCAATTAATTTGAAATAGTAACATCATAAGGTTTACATCAGTTTTTAACAAAAACAAATGGAATTTGCCTCATCCCTACAACAATTATTTGGTTCCAGGACTTGATTCATGGTTCAAAACCTTTTGAAGAAAGGAAGGGAGAGAAAAAAAATTAATGGTCAGGAAATTTCCTACCAAATCCTATTTCAGATTTTAACAATTAAGTAGAAAATAGGATGGAACCTTTATATAATCTTGGAAAATCAAGTGGGTAGTTTATACATATTTTAAGTATAGGTTAAGAGTCCCACAAATTCAGTATTCAAAATACATTAAATTTCTCCTCTTGTGTGTGTGTGGGGGGGGGGGGGGGGGGGGGGTTGATGACAGCATGATTTTTTGTCGAGAAACAGAGTAGGAATGCGACACTATACCATTTAAGTATAGGTTAAGAATCTCACAAATTTGGTTCTCGAAATACAATGAATTTCTCCTTCTTCTTTTTTGTGTGTGTGTGTGGTGATGATAGCATGATTTTTCGTCGAGATACAGAGTAGGAATGCCAAACCATACAATACAACAAATTTTGGTTTTCATAGTGTAATGGTATTTGTTTAGATTAAAACATGTTGGGTTGTGAGTATGTTCTGCTCTTTTTGTTAAGTCTCCTACATAAAGATATACCACACATACATGACTTAACATTTTCTTTCACATGAATAAAGAACATACCTACTCATCTAAAAAAATTAAATTGAATCTCAGATCCCTTCTTTAGCTAATGGAAGAATCGTTTGGATTAGTGCTTTCATTGAATACGGCTTTCCGCAGAATCCTACATGTATCTATGAGATTTTTTTTTTAAAATTTTTTTATTTACTGAAAGTGGGTTAAAATACAATTGTACCTAAAATAGTAAGCTTTTAAAAAGTTGAACTAAGAAAATAAGCTAAGTAAATACCTAAAAAAGCTAAAACAAATGCACAAGTTTCTTTCTTTTTGGCTCTATTTAAATTTTACATTAATGTTAGAAACACAACTTTTTCACAACTTGTCAAATTGTAATTTAAGTAACATCACTTTCTTATGAAGTCAACCATTTGATACTGTTTTTATCATGGAATAATCGTAATAGTGTACTAACAATTGTAATTAAACGGTTGAGGAAAATTTCTTGGTCCTTTAAATTTTAACCTTCAGTTTTAATGTCTTTGGTTTGTTGATGTATACTGATATTTTTATGTTGGACAAGTAACAATAAAGATTTGTGCAACTGAAAAAGAAACGTCGACCAGCTTGTCCGATAATAATGATGATAATAAAAAAACAAAACAAAAAACACTGTACATTATGTGTTTGTACCTCACTTTCCGGGTTGTACTTTGTGCAAGAAAATTATAACTATTAATTTAAGAAAATGTTGACGAATGTCCTTAGGGTTTAGTATATTAGTTAATAATTCATTTAAAAAAAGTTTTTATGAGAAAAAAAAAAAAAAACAATTAATGTTTTGATAGTTTCTTTCATTTCTCATAAAAGTAGTATCAAAATTTTCCTAAAATTGATTGTTAACCAATGCAAGGACACTCATTAGCATGACCTATTAATTTATTACGCTCTAAATAGAAATCACTGTTCACTAGTTTGCAAAAACAACAATCCTCCGTCCATTAACATTATTTTACAAATTTTATTTTCTTCTTCTTTTAGTAATGAGTTGAATTGGTCGATTATTATTAATCTAATATCATTTTTATATAGAATTCAATTGCTTCTAACATCACTCATATTATATAACAATCATACTCTGCCTAACTGTTTTAAAAAAAAAAGTTGTTAAATCTATGGTGCACTAGTCGTTGTAAAAATCTTGCAAGGTGTGACTCAGTGCAGGGTCTTTCAATTGATATCAACCACAAATATAAAAAGCGAATATGAAGTATCCATTTACAAGAGTATGCGAGCAGCGAGCATAAATCCAAAAAAGGGAGCAACAGTAAAATGGAAAAAATGAAAAGTAAAAATTACATAATTTTTGCAGCAAATTTGTTCACAATAAGCAGTGGAGTTGTGAACACAACCATTTTTCGAGAAATTATAAGATCCACATGATGAACAAGTGATGTAGTCCACCATTCCATTAAAAAACTTTAATCTATTTAAAATTGTTAGTTAGAAAAAATTTTTAAACAGAAATTAATTACTGACTCAGCAATTTTAAACAAGTGGAAGTGTTTTAATAGAATGGTGAACAAGTGACGTGGTCCACCGGAGGACTCTATAATTTCTCCAATTTTTCTTAATCAAGTTGTGACAAAAATTGTACTACAAATTATTGGGACGCTAGCATTTTTCCATTAAAATGTAGTGCTAATTTGAAGTGGAAGAAGTCTCGCAGTCCAACAAAACGTGAACGGGGCATTAATTTTAAAGGGACCCAAGGGAGGGTCAACAATTTCTTTATTATAAGAACCGGTTCAACAGCCTTTTTTTTTTTTTTTGATTTGTCAACAGTTTTTTTTTTTTGATTTGTCAACAGTCTTTTTTTATGTTCAAACTCAACTAATATGCCTCATAACTCATAAGGCAATTTCCTTATAAATTTCCATACAAGCTCCAAGCATCTTTCCACTGATCCCCCATTTGGCACTATCTTAGGCCTAACACACTATATAACTAGAGGCCTTTCTGTGTTATTCACGTCCCTCATAACAACCCTCCACTCCTACTTCAGTCTCTCTCTCTCTCTAAATCTCTTCCTAGAGTTTCCTTGAAGGGTCTCTCAATAAAATTCAATGGATAAGTTAGAGAAATGTGGTGCCAACTATGCCCCTCTTTCCCCAATAACTTTCTTAAATAGAGCCTCTAAGGTTTATGCCAATCGTACCTCTGTTATATACCAGGGTACCTGCTTCACATGGAGGGAGACATACCAACGTTGCTGTGCTCTTGCTTCTTCTCTTCTTACTCTTAACATTGTCAAGAATGATGTTGTATGTTACGCTATTTCTTTCCCACTTATGATTCAAATTTTTATTTTTTTTTAAATTTTTTTAATCTTAAATTCTAGAAAAGTTATGTTATATATATGATGGAAGAAACTAACTTGTCTACCTATTTTTTTCAACAGGTATCTGTGTTGGCTCCTAACATTCCAGCCATGTATGAGATGCATTTTGCAGTGCCTATGGCTGGTGCTGTGCTTAACACTATTAATACCCGGCTCGATTCCAAAAACATAGCTGCTATTCTCCGGCACTCTGAAGCCAAGGTCTTCTTTGTGGATTGCCAATTTGTGTCAGTAGCAAGAGAAGCTCTCCTCTTACTTGTGGCCGACTCGTCCAATATCCCTTTGGTGATTGTCATCGATGATGTTGACACACCAACAGGTGTTCGGCTAGGCGAATTGGAGTACGAGGAACTTGTCAAAAAGGGCAATCCTAGCAACAAGTATCTTCCTAGTGAGCATGAGCTAGATGAGTGGGATCCAATTGCTTTGAATTACACATCAGGAACAACATCTGAGCCTAAAGGTGTTGTGTACAGCCATAGGGGTGCTTATCTTAGCACTCTAAGCCTAGTTCTTGGATGGGAAATGGGAAGTGAGCCTGTGTATTTGTGGACACTTCCTATGTTCCATTGTAATGGGTGGACTTTCACATGGGGCATAGCAGCACGCGGGGGGACCAACGTGTGTTTGCGCAACACCACGGCACATGACATCTACAGCAACATTTCTATGCACAAAGTCACACATATGTGTTGTGCACCCATCGTTTTCAACATCCTTTTACAAGCTGGACCCAATGAGCGCAGAGATATCACCACTCCGGTCCAAATACTCACCGGTGGAGCACCTCCACCTGCAGCACTGCTCGAAAAAATTGAACCACTTGGGTTCCATGTCACACACGCTTATGGCCTCACCGAGGCAACAGGACCTGCCCTGGTGTGTGAATGGCAAACCAAGTGGAATCAACTGCCAAAAGACAAACAGGCAAAGCTTAAGGCACGTCAAGGTATTAGCATACTAACTCTAGCAGATGTTGACGTCAAGGATTTGAAAACGATGGCAACTGTGCCATATGATGGAAAAACCATGGGGGAGATAGTCCTGCGTGGGAGTAGTATCATGAAGGGGTATTTCAAGGACCAAAAGGCTACATCCAAAGCCTTCAAGGATGGTTGGTTCTTAACAGGTGATGTTGGTGTTGTACATCCAGACGGGTACTTAGAAATCAAGGACCGGTCTAAAGATGTTATCATTTCTGGAGGTGAAAACATCAGCAGTGTAGAATTGGAGTCAGTTCTGTATAAACACCCAAGAGTGCTTGAAGCAGCAGTAGTAGCAATGCCACACCCTCGTTGGGGAGAGAGTCCCTGCGCTTTTATCTCAATCAGAAAGAACTCCAGTGGCAAAACAAAGGATGTGACTGAGGCAGAGATCATATCCTATTGCAGGAAAAATCTTCCCCGTTTCATGATTCCAAAGAAGGTGGAATTCTTGCCGGAGCTACCAAAGAATGCAACAGGAAAGATTTTGAAGAATGAACTGAGGGCTAAAGCAAATGACCTTGTGATTGTCGCCGAGAATCTTTCAAACCATAAGTCCACCCAAGTCACAGCCCAACTTGCTCCTCAACCTCAATATAATAATGGCGAGCAGATTATGGCCATGTCCCGTCTCTGAAAGTTTTATTAAGCTCGGAATAAAATATGTACAGTACTCTGTTTTGTTATCTGATATTTTTAAATATGTTATCAGTTAATTATATAGTATCTATTAAGTTATATTAGGTGGACTTGGTCGAATCTGAATTTCGAAGAGCTAATACAAGTAATAAAAATGTTTCTTTTTTTTGGGCTGCCCAATTGGCCATTTAGTCAACTTACTTAGTTGCAGTTTTTCCTGCAAGTTGCACACCAAACGCATAAATTAGCAAAGGTGTACTTAAAAAAAAAAAAAAAAACTAATACAGAAGGTACTAGGTGGTGCGCATAATTGGTCGGGATTTGAAGAACTAATATAAACAATTAACCTAGTTAATCGTAGTTTTATTTGCTTGCAAGTTGCAGCACCAAAGACATATATTAGGAGTATACTATACAATTTATCCAAAAAATAAAATACAAGGTACTAGGAGGTGCATGCACACAAGGAATTTGTCAGGATTTTTTGAAGAACTAATAGAAACAAAGTGCCCCCCCACCCCCACCCACCCCCATTACAAAATGTTCCAGACAAACCCGAATCTGCAGCAAAGATGTGTAATGTACAACAAAAGACATGCTTCGCGTGCATCCAAGCTTTGTTAAGAACTCAACTGTTTGATTTCCTCAACGTTAGGAAAGAGAGAACTCTAAATGAGAATCACCACCCGAGGTGTGGTTGGTTGATAGGAGTTCTTGTATCACTTCATACAATATTTGGCAGGAGTTGAGTGGTTCAATCAGCAAGGCTTCAACGAATATATTGTACCTACAATCAGGGCCAGCTCAAGGCCTAGGCAACAGGCCCCACCACAAAAAATATTTACCTTTACAAAAAAGGCCCATCCCATTGTAAAAGGCCCAAAATTTTATAAAAGATATGAATTTTTTTGAAAAGGTTGTGCACTTTTAATTATTAGTGAGGTTATGAATATCATAAATTTTACTATAGATTTATAAATTGACATATTACCAATCACAAAAAATTATTTTAAATATTCATCAATTACATTATTGAAGCTCATCAATCACTGTTATTGTCATATGGGAAATTATTGTGTAGTCCGGGACTACAAGGTCACCAAGCTGACCTTGTAGTCCCAACCAATGAGAAGAAGATAGATTGTTAAAAAATTGATGACATCATATTACTTGCCATGTCACCCACCATGTGTGGCTTAATTTAACGTCCCCTTAATTCCATCAGTTCTGTGAGCGTTAGAAGGTGAAAGCAAAAGGCAAAGAAGGTTTGGTTTGACCATTAAAGCATCAGTACTCAGAAACAGGTGAAAGACTATATAAAAAATAAATATAAAAACCTAGTCTCTAAAATTCCTGGCGATTGAGGCTGAGATGAAGAGGGAGCTTGAGAGGCTGCTACAGTAGGAAGAAAGGGATAGGGCGATTTGCAGCTGAACATTTTGGGCGAGGATGAGCGGAAGCTAAAGGAGAGGTCACTGTCGGAGTTGGTGGGGTTGGGTGTTTTGGTGGATGAGCAAAGTACTCATCCAGGAAATATATTTGCCAATTGCCAGATTCAAAGGTAAAATTGGAAAAAATAAAAAATGAAGAGTTTTTATATTCCCAAAAGTTTTAAAGACCCACCTACTCAATTCAAATCTAAAATTTAGAAAAAAAATTGAATTGGCTTTAATGGGTTAACGGACGTTAGAAGAGTTAGATTTATTGGGTTGACATGGCAAGTAAGATGATGTTATGATTTTTTTTAATGATCTGTCTTTTTCTCATTGGCTGGGACTACACAATAATTTCCCATTATATTGTGAACATTTTATAGCACCTTTAGCATTTTCCTTTTTTATTTCTAACAAGGCTTTAAAAAAATTTACAAATGTGTTAGATTATCAATGATAATTAATCTCCCTTAATATTTTGAAACTTTCATATTTGTAAACTAATCTACTACAAAGCCACACATCAATTAATATCATAGGTTATACATTAGATTATAAATGTAATTAACTATGTATCGTCATATATCAAAGATAAACTAATTTTCTTTTTAAAAAATAATATATTTTTTCTTTTTGTTAAATTTATGTTTCAACTATGATATTCAATTCTCTATATGAAATTAACCTTAGTTTTAGTTAGTATTATTCATTAGATTATGTATTTAATACATCAAATTAACCTCGATTTGATTAACATTAAATAATTTTATTTAACTAATATATACATATAAAAGGCCCCACATAAATCTTTCACCTTAGGCCCCAAATTAGGTTGGGCCGGCCTTGCCTACAATGATAGCCTTATTAAAGCCATAATAGTACACATGATATTACCCTTATTGTTTCGTGGTGTGAAGTCAATGAGTCCACATCAGAAACCCTTCTTTTATTACTAAAAAAAAAAAAAGAACTCTAAATCAGAATTAGGCTCATGAAGAGGGGATCTGCAGTATCTAATGATACTAACAGAAAAAGGTTGCAGTGATAGTATGTTTAGAAAATGTAAAACCAGTTTGTCATCCATCAAGTTCCACGGGTGTGATCAATCCGAGTGTTTTAGCAAGTAAAAAACCATCCCTAACTGCTCAATGTTCAGTTAAAACACTTATTCTTCTCATAATAATCTCCAAAAGCCAGGTAACCACCATAGCCGGCTCAATATATTTGGGAAACTAAGACAACTAACCACCATAGCCTGCTCAATATATTTGGGAGACTAAGACAATAAGTTTAAAGTAGGATATTTTATATATTTAGATATCAATTAAATAAATTTATTTAATATTAACAAAACTAAAGTTAATTTGGTAAATTAATACTAACCAAACTAAAGTAAATTGCATATAAATAATCAAATATGATGGTTCAAACAAAAATAACAAAAAGAACAAAAAGAAATGAAAATTTTATTATTCTTTTAGAAATGAGGTTTACCTTATCTTGGATAAAGTAATGAATCGTTATAAATTTTGATTTTGGTGTTAGAAAAGAGACATATATTATCTGGTGTGTAGTTATGTGGTAGATTAGTTGGCTAATGTTGACAATTTATCATATAGGATATTGGTTTACAAAAATTAAAACCTCAAAACATTTTTCTCATAAACAGTTTATGGTTTTTAATTGGGTTAAGTTTATTTATTTTATTTTTATGATAATGGGTTAAGTTTCTATTGATCTAGTGTGCGTTTGGAAAGCAATGAAAATTATAAATTATTTCACTATTCAGGTTATTTTTGCCACTATTCATAGATTCCACTGCACTTTTTGGTATTATTTATGGGTTTCACTATACTATTTCAACTAACTTTTACTTTTATCTACGGTACTTTCAGTAATAAGTTTTCAGTTTCAGCAAAATAAGCAGTATCCAAACAGATCCCTAGTGTGTGTTTGGCTCTAGCTTATTTTTGGTACTATTCATGGGCCCCACTGCACTTTTTGATACTATTCATAAGTCCCACTGTACTATTTCAATTAATTTTTACCTTTTATCTACAGTATTTTCAGCAATAAGTTTTCAGTTTCAGCAAAATAAGCAGTATTCAAATAGACCCCTAGTATGCGTTTGGCTCCAGCTTAAAAAGCCAGCTTATTTTACTATTTAACTTATTTTTGCTACTATTCATGGACCCCACTGCACTTTTTGGTACTATTTATGGGTTTCATTGTACTATTTCAGCTAACTTTTACCTTTATCTACAATACTTTCAGCAAAAAGTTTTCATTTTCAACAAAATAAGCGGATTCCAAACGGACCTCTAATATTATGGAGACATTTTTGGAGGTGAGAAGAATAGTGCTTAACTTTTTTTGGGTAAACTACAAAGTTAGTCTTTATCATTTGCAGTTTTGCACCATATTTCAATTTGGTCTCTAACCTTTCAATTGTATCAATTTGGTCCCTACTGACTGTTGTTAAGTGTTAGATGGAAATTGCCGATGTTGTCTAACAGACTGAATAAACTATTATTGGTGGACAACTGGAATGCCACATCATTCTGATTTGATTGAATAAACTATTACATTTTTTTTTTTTTTAATTTGAGGGTCTGATTCAGTTCTTGCACGTGATTGTCTGTTTTGGGATCATAATCCAAGCTAGGTTTTTTTTTTTTTTTTTTTTTTTTTTAACTATTAGGGCGTGTTTGGGTACCGCTTATTTTGTTGAAACTGAAAAATTATGGCTGAAAGTACTGTAGATAAATGTAAAAGTTAGTTGAAATAGTATAATGGGGTTTATGAATAGTACCAAAAAGTACAATGAGGCCCATAAATAGTAACAAAAATAAGCTGAATAGTGAAATAATTTTCATTTATAATCCTAATCCAAACACCACGCTTACTATTCAGCTTAATAAGCGGTATTCATGGGTTTTGCTTATTTTGGTGTATTAATTTATACAAAATTATTTTTGTGGGCTTTCTGATGATGTATTTTTGCTATTTTAATAAAATTAAACTAAAGTTTGATTTTGTATTGACAGGTTCTTTTGGGAGATTTGGTGCTTATACAAGGTCCTAGGATGAAGAAAGTTGGATCTTTGAGAAATTTGTTACTTTCCACTGCAAATGTATTTTCTGCGTTCTTTCCGTCAATTCCATTTACTGAAAAAGCAAAACCCAAAATAAGCACATGAACAAATACTCCCCACAACAAATCCCAACATCCAAAATAAGCAAAACCCATGAAACTAAACCATGAAATTAAAGCCTCTGACCCATTTCAGTTCAGTTGAGACAGAGAGAGAGAGATTGCAAGAGAGAGAGATTGTGAGACAAAGAGCGAAAACTGATCGAAAAGGAGCTGGACCTCGCCGCCGGACCTCGCCGCTACTCCTTGCCTCTGAAACCTCATAGCCTCACCCTTTCTTTCTCAACCAAATGCTAGCTGCTCTCAAAATCTGAGGAGCAGATTTAAGGATTCCAGGTGTCCACTTACGTGGGATGGAAATAATAGTTTATTTAGTCCGTTAGACACATCAGCAATTTACATCCAACACTTAACAGCAGGGACCAAATTGACATTACACTAAAAAGTTAAAGATCAAATTGACACAATTGAAAGGTTAGAGACTAAATAGAAATATGGTGTAAAGGATAGAGACTAACTTTATAATTTACCATTTTTTTTCTTTTTTTTTTAAATGATTTATTATAATACAATTTTGAAAATGCTAAAGGTAGTGTGTATTTTACGACATAAAACATATGAAATGATGTGACAATTAATGTGATTAGTAGGCTTTAATCACCAAATAAATGAATTTTTAATTGTTTTTTTTTTTAAATTTATTTGTGACACATCAGTTTCTAAATTTTATGTAGTAAAATTTGTAATATCTTATAACATTACTATACAATTTTGGGCATTTTTATAAAGGAATAGGCTTTTTATAAAGGGCAAAATTGGGTCCAATGCTCTAGTTCACTAGACTGGTTGAGTTGATGACATGTGTTCACTTTTTGACCATGTATCGTCATCGCAACAAGTCCATTTATAAAGGGATAGAAGTAGAACTATTTAAAAGGGGGCCCCATGTAGGATTGTAAATGAGTCAAGCTTTTTCAAGTAATGCATGTTCAAGCATGACTTGTCCGGAAAAATCAAAAGCTCAAGCTTGGCTCGAGCTCGTGACAAACCTAAAAATAATGCTTGAGTTTGAGCTCATGGGAAAGCTAAAAAACTTGAGTCTGGCTTGGCTTGGCTTGATTAATTAGTCAAGCCAAGCTCAAGCTAAATTTCAAGCTCAAACTCGAGCTCAGGTCAAGCTTTTGAGCTTAAGATCTAAGAAAATTACATTATCAAATACTTAAATCTATAAAATTAAGAAAAAAAATAGTATACTCATTTTATCATGCGTCTAATCCTACTTATGATTAGCCATTATGATTAGCTCAGTAACAGTTTGTTATATTCAAGATCTTCACATACAAAATATCTAAATAGAATAGTATAAAAAATATACTCAATAGTTAAAAAAATAATAATAATAGAAAAAATCTAAACAATTTAATTTGTATGAAAAACTAACAAATGTAAAATCTAATTTTGATTCTAATCAAATTTTCTCTAAGCTATTGACTACAAACTAATTTGTAATTAATGACTACAACTCCACTCAATGTTTTTTTATTAGATGTGAATTTTGAAAAATCTACCATTGAATAACATTTTCTTTGCATATCCTTTGTACTTGCAAAATTTTCAAAATATTAAATATCAAAACTATATCATCAATCAAATGTTTAAATTTTAAGTTTTTGTAATCTAATGTTAATTCAAAAGTTAATAGCATTAGATAAAATTTTGAAATTTGTGAGTCCAAAATTATAACAATTCTAAAGTTCAAGTGATTAATTATCAATTTGAATTTCTAATTTTTTTAAAATTTTTTATATTACAATAGTTGGGAGTTGGAGGATTTTAATTTCGAAACTGAATGTCTCATATAGAAATAGTAACTATAAATTTGGAGTTTGAAAGACTAAAATTACTCACAGTAGTTCAAATTTTCAAATAATTAATTGACAGTTTTAAAACTTAAAAGTAATAAATTAACATTAACAACAACATAAAAATTATAAGTATTAAAATCTATTTATAATAAAAATATTAAAGTTAAAACGGCAATTTTATTGGTTGGAAAACAAGACAATAATGTCAACAAGAACAGTAGATCACAATTGACATGAGAGGCCATAAGTTTTGGACATTACTACAGGCTACAGCCAAACTTGGGACACCTGAAGCTGTAAAGCAAAACAACCCAATCTCGCCAAGGCCATAGAGTTTGATATCAGATTCACTCTATTGCCTACACCACCCTTCTAAGTTCTGAACAGATTTTGATAAATGATAACCTCCACCACCAATAAGTGACCCAACATTGACAAATGAAACTCAGAAGAACTCAGCTCATGCGTGCTGCACATTTTTTGGTTTGAAAGATACAATCGAATTCAAATCTATGACGTTCACTTCATAATAATTGTTATTGGTATAGATCTCTTATTCGACTAAGTGATATGCCATAATGCCACTCTTTCGACAAATAACGATCTCCATTTACTTACATTTATTTTATTGAAGTTGGGGTTGGCCATCCATTTTTATCATATAATGGGAATGGCTGGTATTCTCTCTAATAATGGCGTACTCTTCAAATCTGAAAGTTACATGATGGGGTTTTTTGGCTTTATGTTTTTTAGTGCACACCCGTATGCACGTTCAGCAACAAGAGAAAGAGATTCAAGAGTTCAATTATTATGCGAGGGTGGAGGACCAGTTATGTCAAGTCTCTTTTTGGATCAGTCACGTTATCATGTCAGAAAATATCAAATATCTGTTTAGTTACTGTAGATGACCAAAGGTCTCAAAAAATACATACCGTGACAAATTGTGTTGGATGAAGATGATTCTAACTTCGGTGAAAGAATAAGTTTGATACATAATAATTTTCACACATTTATATATATATATATATATATATATATATATATATATATTTATATAATTTATGGTGATTGATACATTATAATAGTGATATCAACCAAGCACCTAAATACGGTGGCATGATTGAGCAATGCAAGGACTATAAAAACTCACAAAAAAAAGAATGAGTTATGTCATGTCTTTTTCGGATCAGTCATATTATTATGTTAGAACTTAGAAGTGGCAAATACATATACGTCTCAAAAATACAAAGTGTGTTGGGTAAGATGATTATGACTTTGGTACAAGAATAAGTTTGAAACGAAATAATTTTCAAAATTTTTTTATATAATTTATGGTGATTGATACATTATAGTACTAATATCAATCGAGCATCTAAATATGGTGACATGATTGAGCAATGGTGATTGATACAATATGATACTGATATCAATGTAGCACCTAAATATGGTGACATGATTGAGCAATGCAAGGACTACAAAAACTTACAAAATTTTGTGACGAGTTGAATTGTGAAAGTTTTTGTAGTCCTAGCATTTTTCAGACATAATTTGTCTTCTCTTTTCTTTACCGAATAATAATGGAGCGGTCCTGAGATTGATCAATTGCTTGAAAGCGGCACATGCTTGTGAAAAAGATACTTTTTTCTTTAAAATAAAAGAGAAGAAAGAAAGCATGGCTTTTAATTTGAGTGAATAATAGTGATGATGATATAATTGAATTTTTATGATTTTATTAAGCAAAAAGATTTTTTTTTTTGGTCATACATTCCAAAGAATATCTTCAATCGTTGGCTTCTACCTTCCCGTTAACAATATTCGCATTGTACCAATAATTTTATAATATTGAATGATATTTCTTCTCTTTGCAAAACATATTGAAATTTTTCAATAACACATATAAAATAACAAAATCCAAATTAATATAAAAGCGCCAAGTTATAGAGATTATTTCATGTCGACTCACTTGTGATAGATAATTTGGGTGAATTTAGTGAAACAATGTACTCTAATTCAAAGTGCGCTTTTCTTTTTTTAAGAATAAGATGGTGAGTGAGATTGTGAGTTCAAAACCTAGGTATGTGCATAGTTTTATTTTTAAAAAGTAAAAATAAATAAAAATAAAAAACTTAGATGAACTCAATGAAATGAATTTAAATATTATATTTTGTCAATTAAACAATAGTGACAAATACCTTAATGTTAAGCTCATTTTACATGCATTTCACATCTTTAGATTTTATGTTCATTTAATCTTTGTTTCCTATCTTGTATCTCGTGTAGTCACATACTACTATCTACTAAGTAGTCATATGTTGAGATAAATATTAGGTAGTAATGATAAAAGTAATTGGTAGGTAGAGAAGCCCTCAATCACTAGCGACTTTGGTGCAGCAGCAAGAAGCTCTCAAAAAAACCCGTCACCTCAAATCAAATGCCAAGAGTTTGTGGGTTTTAGTACTAGTACTGACCCATATTTTTTAATATGCAGAAATCGTGGTAATGAGATTAATAAGTGACATGCCATGCTGTGCGCTGGTGGTACCCATGAACTTTACCAAAAAGCCCAAGTAGCAATGTACCATGGGGTGATGATTACACACGCAAGCCCCCTTTTTTTGTTTCTAAAAAAAAAAAGAGTCAAACCTTCAAAATGAATTAAAGTATGCCTTAATACATGTATTAGAATCTTGCCAAGACCCTTGTAGTTTAATTGGTATCTCCGGATATCTTTAATTGAGACATCCAATGTTTAAATTCTCCTATTGTAATTATCAAATTTATGAAAAAAAAAAAAAAAAAAAAAAAAAAAAAAAAAAAAAAAACAAAAACAAAAACAAAACAAAACAAAACGTATATCAGAACCTCACATGAAGATCCCCAATAAGGAATGGAGGGCACAGATAGTTTAGTTTTATTAACACCAAAGCACTGCCAGAAATGACACTATTATTTGGAAAATGTAGCAACATATAAATTGGAATTTCATTTGTTTAAGAAGCAAAATTCTTTAATTATTAATGGATTTTTCTTTAATTCTTTAGTTTTTACTAGCAACATTCTCTCTCTCTCCCGAGAGAAAGAATCTCTCCTTTGCTCCATTGTGAGCTCTACTCCAAAGTGAACATCTCTTAGCCCAGTCAAAGAGCTTTCTCTACTTCTCTTGTGATTTTCTCCGCCCTTTGTGGCAGTTTTTGCCATTTCCTGCAAGGGACTTGAACCAACCTTGCAGTGTCTCTCTTGTTGTTGGCAGTCCAGATCAATGATCCTTCGGTCTAGCCTTAAACTAGTTCGAATCTTAAGCTTCTTCGCACCAAAATATTTGGATCTCAAGGTTAGAGTTTTAGTACTGGATGGGTTCCTCCTCATGACCATCGAACATTGATGTTTCATAACGAGGTGGGCTTTCTCTTCTGGGTCTAGTTTTTCCCAAGCAAATCTGGCTTTGAGGTGGATTATTGGAAAGCCTTGATTTTTTGTTTTTCAATTTGTATTGATGCTTCTCCTAAGTTTGATGTGGTTTTGATATTTTGGTGCCTGTAAATTTCCCTGGAGATTTTTGTTCTTTCCCAACATATACCATTGTTGTATTTTCTTTTACTTGTATTTTGATTTTAGCAACAAGATTTATATTGTTTATCTTTAAAAAAGGGGTATTTTCAAGACAACAATTAGGTCATTTAACTCAATCATAATGTACTTAAAATCCTAACAATTAATTATTACATAAATATTTTATTTTTTTGCCACGTGAATAAGTTTTTAAAGAAATATTTATTAGTAGTTATATATATCTAAGCAATTGAAGACGTGTCAAAATCTAAGGAATTTAAGAACTTTATGATTGAGGTAATTTAGAAAATGTGGAAGATCTTCAGAGCATCAGTATCCACACATGTAAAACTCCTAAAATGCTATATTTTAGCATCAAACCACAAAAGGGAAGCATTATCCATCATGCTAATTGAAAAAAAAAATTTACAATTGAGCTATAGTAGTATCCCTACATTTAGAAACTACTGTAGTAAGATGATACAATTTTAAAATAATATTTTATTGGGTTTTGGGTATTGGGTTATATTATTTGATTGTGTAGATATATTATTTTAATGTATTGTATGGCAAAATAAAAGTTGGGATGTTAGGTGTATTGTAAAATGATATGGCATAATAAATAAATTAGCTTTTAAGAAAGCAAAATGAGATATTTTCTAGAAACTGGATGCTTACAAGATCAATTCCTCCCCAAACAATTTGGTCTTCCAGAGATACACCAAGGCTTCCCTAATAATTCAGGTGGCATCATTTCTGTCTCTTTCTGAGACTCTACAGTCCTTTGCACAACTCTGTAGGTTCATGAATTTGTGGTTCATAGGCCTTAATATTGCAAAATGGACTATTTTGAATTATTTTAAGGGTACGATCTCTGTCTCTTTCTTACCAGATTTTTGTCTGGGGTATCAAGATGAAGATGGGATCGATCCTATCTTTTGTAAGCTGTTTTTAAAATTTTTTTTATTGAACATCATACTTGAAAAAAAAGAGAAAGAAAAAGAAAAATTAGTAGCTTTCTTAATTAAGGGAAAAAAGAAGAAGAAAAAGAAGAAGTTAGGTAGCACTCTTCATCATTTTTCAGATTCATGGGCCCTGAGTTCCATTATTTATAATCAAAAGAACAATGGTGAAACAAGGAAAAACTGCAACAAGTTAAACTAGAAAACAAACTATAGTATCGCTTTAATCAGTGCACACATCCATTTCAAAGTTAGATTGTGTCCATATACTTACATCTCTAAAGATTAAAAAGAACAATCTTTAAATTCGTTATCTTAGGCTTAAAAGGGCAGAATAGTGAGAAAAATGGACAGCTCTTGATGAGGTCTAAAGGAACATTACGAGATAATACTAATATCTTGAAGAAGAGAACGTATATGATATAAGAATTCGTTCACATCTGCAATGTTGTACTTGACCTGCAACATGATAACGTGAATCACGTTTTCACATGAAAATGCAATAACAAGCCACAATCAAACAAAGCAATCCCAAAATCTGTCAGTTATTTTTCGCAATGATAAAACATACTTTGGGATTTTTGGGGTACATAAAAAAATGGGTCCTAGTTTGTGTTTTGTTGCCATGGTATTATTATTATGGGATATGTTAACGAGCACAGCCTGGTGCTTGTTAAGTATAAAAAAAAAAAAAGACAAAAAAATTTGTCAAAAAAAGAAACCAAATAGTTCCTACAAAACTGAAAAAATGACATAAACTACCAAAAAAAAAAAAAATTTTGCCAGAAAAAAGTAAAAATATTACTTTGAAGTCGTACAAATATTACTTTGCGGTGCCCGTTAACACAACCCTATTATTATTACTTTGAAGTCGTACTATCTCTGCAGCGACAGCTAAATGCCCATGCTCAATGAGAGCGAATCTCATTTTAGAAAATCAGTTTGAAAATGATAGCTTTCCAAGAAAACTTTTATAAAACGAATCACAGTTTGGGGTTATAGGTAAAAACTATATATCTGCTACGAGATCTAAACATTTCAACCTCAACATGAATAATACTAACTTCGGTTTGAGACTTCGAGGGCAAAAAAAAAAAACAAAGATGCTTCTCAAAGTAAAATATACAAAGGAAATATTAGGTAAAACAGTCTTGTGATCTTTATACCTTTCTTGATGCCACCGGCTTTAACAGGTTGAGTTATCTTTAATACCTTAGTTTTTTTTTTCCTCTCTAAATGATTGCTTTATATATGTGTGTGTGTGTGTATATATATATATTTTGACAGTGTCATTACCTTTAAAGAAAGATTAATTTTGTTGGTAAAACTGGAATTTTTAAAGTAAATTACACAATTTGTTTTGGGACAAGATGATTACTTAAGGTTACAGCTACAATGATATTTTTTTTTAAGTGAATTTACACACTTCTCTTAGGTTTCCGGATTAAACTCTACCCCCACCCCCCCCCCCCCCCCCCCCCCAAAAAACCAGAACTTCAATCAAAATGACAATTAACCTCAAGCACCAACTTCAACTTCACACTGTTAACAGCAAAGTTAATTTTTTTCCATAGATTAATCTGTCCTTGGTCAAATGATTTTTTCCATGTGGTTCATTCATCTGACCATATACTAGAGCCACTTTCCACTATTGGGTTGTACCATACATATTAAAAGGTATACAATAATGGCGTATTCTGACTAGGGGAGCTTTCTGTTCCTGATTCTTCTGTAGTTGGATCCTTCGACAAGGAATTCAAAAAACAATTATTCTTTAAAAAAAAAAATATATATATATATATATATATATATATATTAAGGCTAAAACATTATTTTCGTCTCTAAACTTAAAAAAAAATTGTTTCTCATCTCTAAACAATTGAAATGTTTCACTCTATGTCCTTCAACTTTAAAAAATAACTTTTACTCATCCCTAAACTATTAAAAAAAGCCCTCTACAAAATTTAGGAACGAAAAACAAACTTTCTAAAATTTAGTAATGAAGAAAGAACTTTTAAATAATATTTTAACCTAATATTAATGTTCTTACTTCTTATTGTACTCTTAGCATTTAGATCTGTCACCCAGTTTACCCCTAGCTTCTTTTTGCACCTACTACGAAATCATAATTCTGCCCCTAAAAAGACATCAAGATTCCCATATTGTCCCTGCATTATTAGTGAAATCCTCATATCCGCCAATATTGGTTTTTCAGGGATTGCCATATTATCAAAGAGAAAGTCTATAATAATAATAAAAATTGTCAGATGTGGCAAATTGTTAATGATAAGTAAAAAAGTGATGTCACTAGTGAGCCGGGATGAGAACTAGTACAAGCATGCCAACTCAACTCCTGTAAAAAGTGTTTTCAAATTCTTTGTGTATCTACCGCTCTGTTTGTTTTGAAGTAAAATATTTTTCGGAAAATGTTTTCCCATTTTCAGGTGTTTGTTTGCATGTAAAATGATGTCAAATTTGTAAAATATCCCCTCACCCCATCTGGTGGGCTAGGTCACCGGTCTGGTGGGCTAGGTAGCTAGTGCCTGGAGCCACCGCTTCGGCTATCGGTGCTGGCAATAGGGTGGCCAGAGCCACTGCTCTGACAACCGATGATGGCAGTCTAATCACCAGAGACACCATTCTGGCAACTAGTACCTAAGGTTCGATAACTGGAGTTCGGTGGGCTGGGCAGTCGATGTTGGCAATCTGGTGGCTAAAATCACTCCTCTGGCAACTAGAGCCAGTGTTCCAGTGACCTGTACCGGCAGTCTGATCACCAAAGACACTATTCTGCCAACCGGTGTCGGAGGTCCGATAATAGGAGACATCGTTTCAGCCACTGGTGTTGGCAATCTGGTGGTCGGAAACACCGCTCCAGCAGAGGTCGCTAGCAATCCAGTTGCCGAAGCCACAGTTTTGACTGCCAGTTAGGTGGTCCGATCACCAAACCTTCAACACCAATGGCTTCAGTGGCTGAGCCACTAGTTTTAGTGATTTGCTTGAAAATTTTTACTTATCATAACAAACACCTGAAAATATTTTACTTCAAAACAAACAAAACATACATTACTTATTGGCCAATACGGTGGATTAAACATTTTGGGTTTCGAAAAATCCAAACTGGCAAGCACACCCTCAATTCGGAGTTAAGAATTCGGTTGTTTGAAGCTTGTCGTTGTTTAATGCTTCAAATTTCTTGCTCCATGGTTCAATTACTGATTGGTTCAGGCTTTGAATTTTTTTGTCCTTTACAATAATTGGAGGAGAGAAAATTTGAATCCTGAATGTTTTTGTTGGAAACACTAAAAGATACCAATCAGTTGAGCTACAAGCCTATTAGCTTGAATGATGGCTTTACAAGTGATTGATTTAGAGAAAAACTTAAAAAATCTATGGTTTCCAAAAGCCTTCTCTATTGACCCATTTAGTGAATCTGCACTAAAGAATAGCGCCACCCTTGTTGGAGCATTCTATTGGAAACTAATCTCCTTTGGATAGCAGCTACTCAGTGTACATAAGCAACGATGAGGTAGGATTGAAAGGCTTGGTGGGTGAGCTGAGGCATCCAATGTCAAAAAGTGATGACGATCTTACTAAAAAACTGCGACGTAAAGAGAGGGACTCTTTGATGGGAGTCTTTTATAGTGATAGGAGGGGTAGGCTCCACAAATGTAGATTGCTTTGGATTTTTTTTTTTTTTTTTGATAATTCAATAGTTACAATAATGGGGGAGGTGAGATTCTCGTAATAAAGAAGAACATGCTATCTCATTGAGTTACAAGGCTTTAGACTAGATTGTGTTTTGGGTTTGACAGTCCTAGTTTGGGATTCTATGAAGCTGAATCTGGGTGGGCAAAGCCTATATGAGTCAACAGCTTTGGTTAAAGGGGTTCCGAGTTCATGAATCTAGTAATTTTGGCAGCCACTCAGTTGAGTGATGGTATAGAAGCTTGGGTGACCTTAGATGATCCAGAGCTCCTCACATTTACTTCTTTGGTTAATGGTAAAAGAAGATACTAAAATTAACTGTAGGTGTGTTTAAATACATTTAAACACAGTTAATAAACATAAAAAATTTTAAAAATAAAATGAAATATTTCATTAAGAGTTAGTAACAAAACTTATTTATTATGATTATCACAAACCACAATGGGAAGTGTCATTTCAACCGAATTTTGGGGGTGAGTAGTGATTCTTGGAGCCTCAAATAAGGTTGGTAGTATAATTTGTTCTTTTTTTATTGCTAAGATACAAACACACTTAACGGATCTTAAACCCATGACTTCACCCTATATCCCATTATTATAGGAGGAAGTAACAATTGAGCTATAACTCATTAGAAATTACCCTTGAAATATCTAAAATGATATAAAATACCCCCTGAATAATTTTAAATGGTAAAATTACCCCCAAAACCTCTAAATGATAGAAACATCCCTAATATCTATAATATACCTTCAAAACCTCCAAAATAACTGAAATACCCTCAAATCGACGAAATACCCTCAAATCGACAAAATTACCTTGAATCCTCTAAACAAAAAAAATCTTCAAAACCTCTTAATACGAATAAAATGCCTCTAAAATCACTAAAATGACAAATACCCCAAAACCATCCAAATGGTGAAAATAGCTCCTAAAACCTTCAAAATAACCATGGTAAGCCTCATATCATTGGGAATCAACTCCAAATTTTTAAAAATTGCACAAAAACAACTTTCAAATGCCATTTTAGAGGTTTCAAGTGTTTGTAATTACAAATGTATGTGTAGTTAAAGTTGATATTTTTTGTTAATTGTTTTATTTATTTTTATTTCTATTGCACCCATATTTAAAATTTTTAATTGTGTTTTTTTTTTAAGTTGATTTTAGTTGTTTTGTATTAATATTTTAAAGTGGTGAAATAAAGTGTTTAGTTCATATCCATATAAAAAATATAGGAAAACTAAAGATTTTTCATGAGGCAAACACCTGAAAATGTTTCCTGACAAAAAAGTTTTTACATTGAAACAAACAGAGATAACCTTGACTCTAGAATATCATAATAAAACATAAAACAATATATTAAAACCTATCTAACAACCATAGACACTTATTGTAGGGTTTTACCTTAATCTTAAGCTTCCAAAAAGGATATTACTTCTCTAACCATGCCATGGTTGCACCATCATGTGAACTTTTTTTATAAAAGTAACAAATTCTATTAAAGAAGAGGAACTAAATTATGTACACATAAGATACTCCTAAAGAATTACAATTCATAAGAGAGACAATCAATGAAATCTACAATAAATATATCTCAACAGAGCTTAAAACACGAGACCATTCAAACAATGATCTTATAAAAGGCCAATTCACCTAGACAACTGTGACTTCCACTGATGGGCACACACATCTAGCAGTTTAGAAAGATTTACAAGAGACATGGGAATCCGAATTCAAAAGCATGAATTAAAATCGTAAAGTTTCTATTGGGATGACAACAAACAGAAGAGACACGTTTAATATAGCTAAAGTGTACAATTTCTAGATAATGTATTATTTCAAATGCATTATTAGTTCCACACACTTTTGGCTTGGCTCGGTTCAAAACTACAGTGCCATTTTAAGTATATATTTAATTAAAGAACAGAAAGAAAAAGGACAGACCTATAAGAAATGCTTTATGAACAGCAAGACGTAGCTTGGGATCCTTCTGCAGGTCTATCCACAAGGACCATCCCTGCTGGGCTCTGAGCAGGCTGAGCTCTAGGCAACCTTTTAGCTGTAACAGAAGAATTTCAGAAGGAAAAACCAAAAATAAAATAAAATGTTAATGACCGAAGAGGCCATCAAAGAGGCAAATAAACAAAAAAACACAAGTAACGAGACCTGGTATACAGTCATAATAATTCAAGTGAAAGACAAGTTATGAGAATGATTTTTTTTTTTTTTTTAAGAGAAGCATCAATAATAGGTAATATCAAAATTTCTTGAAACCACAGGCAAATAGAAAAAATGGAAAAGGTAAAAGAATTTCCCTTTAACTTGGTTAAAAGACTAGTAATATAGAATTGAAGATTGTTCACAATGGTAACACAATACGGGTAGACCAAACAGCAAGGTTCTAACTCAACTGACTGATGGACCGTGGGAGCCAATATGAATTTCTTTTAGGTAAATGTATGTTTAACCTTAAGTTGTGATAAGTAGTTTCAGTTATTTGAAGTTATAAAACTCGTGGAAAAAGTATTTTGTATCAAATTATACTATGTCATCCATATCAAAATCCAATAAAAGAGAGACGTGTACAAAAATAACTACCCACTAACACATGTCTTCATTTGTTAGTGGGGTTAGTTATTTTTGTAGACATGTCTCTCACTTATTTGAATTTGATATGGCTAACAAGGTATCATTTGATACCAAATACCTTCTCATCCTTGTGATATTTAATTATTTGTTTGATGAAAGAGAAGAAAAAAAAAAGCAGAAACAAATGCTAAGCATTTAATCAAAAAAAAAAAAAAAAAAAAAAAAAACTAAACATATACCAAAAAAGAAAAATAAAAAGGACAAATAAAAAGGCATATAAGGGGAATTGCTGAAGCCCCAATTCCATATTGTTGTAAGACTAAATTGAACACAAAAAAAAAAGGAAGAAAAGTAGATAGAATATTATACAGTTCAACGATAAGATAAGTTTATTCTTAAGGTAGATTGTACAATGGTGGGTGATGGCTGCATCTGCTATTAATACCGTACTCCAAATGTTCAACAAATGGAATTACAAAGATTTTGATTCATAATCCAAACCAGTCCTAAAAGATATACATCACATCACTCTTAAACATATTTTATCACTCTTAAAACACAATGCAATCCCCAGTGAAATATACCCACCCAACATGATTCACCCTTCACTTATAAAAGAGTCATTACCTAGTGCTATCCTAGCTTATTGGGGTCCTAGGTGGGTTTAAATACAATCCTATAATTTTGAATAAAGTGACTGCTCTAAGGACTCAAACCCACACACTTCCACTTGGCAGCTTGAGACTTTACCAACACAGCTCCTTTCTCCCTTCACTATCCTCTATCAAATTAAGCTCATACAATGCCTAATGCCATATTCCAACTAAAGATTAGTCTGAAACCAACAATATTGTAAGACTTATTATTTTTATTGATGTGTTGGGCATGGAGTAAGTTGACCATACAGTTTGTTTCTTCAAGTTTCTTCTTTCTGTCACTTAAAACTTGCATAACTAAGCCACCATTAAGCATTACACAATAGACCTAGGTACAGAACTAACTGAGCTGAAACATGTAATCTCTTAAAAAAACTAAGAAGAATGACTTGATGCCAGCAAAAGAATAGAAATCTCTCAACCAGCTCTCATTTACGTCTTGATTCTTTGCCAAAGATGAAAGCAAGGTTGTTGGGAACTTCCCTGAAGGGCTACAGTGGACCAAACCATATGCATGCACCAGTGCCTTTTTCGTTTTTGGTAAATTGCACATGCAGTTAGTGGATCTTGAATCCATGACCTCACCCTTTATCTTGTTATTAAAAGAGGAAGAAGTGTCAGTTGAGCCATAGCTCATTTTTTATTTGTAAGTTACAAAAACTCCCAATGGGTCTTAAATCCATGACCTCACCCTTCCCCTAGAACTTATAAGGGGAGGAGGTGCCAGCTGAACTAGATCTCATTGGCAATTGAGCTATAGATCATTGGTGTAAGGATATAAAATAAAAAGAAGAAAGAAAAAACAAAAACAAAAGAAGCAACACATATATATAGTCATTTTATTTTCAAAAAAGAACACAACAATAATATCACAATTCATTTACTGCTTTTTCTAATACTCTACTGATATCAGAGATTCATTATGTAGCAGCAAAGGCTACTCTCATCGTGTAAAAATTGACATTAAATTAAAAAATCATAATAAAATAAAATAAAGAGAACAAAACTTAATGAATAAAAATCATGCTAAGATATAATGCCCATATGGAAACAATCAAATTACAAATCGCACCTATTTCATAAAATATATCATTGACATTGACAGCTGTTTTGGCAGAGGTCTCAATGAAAAAGAGTCCATTTTCATCAGCATATGCACGTGCCTCCTGCAACATCAATCAATTAAAGCACAATGATTTTTTGCTGAATGGTCAAAGCACAACAATGAACAAACAACACAATTTGAAGAGACAACTGAGTGCAACAAAATAAATAGATAAAGTAACATATTGAAATACATAGAGAATCATCAAAGAAAATTGGAGCAGATCATTGGTGATAAAGAATAGACAAAACAAGATGTATGTCAATAAGTTCACAAATTACATCATTTAGAAAAATTTTGAATAAAGTGAGTTGAATAAGGATAGAGAGTGAAAAAGAAGGGGGAAAAATAAAAAATCTCTATGTAGGTTTTTTTTTTTTTTTTTTTTTTTAAAGAAAAAACTTCACATAAAAAGCATAACCTTACACAAATAGGATAAAATTTAGTTACAAAATTAGTTGTAGCCTAAAATTACAACTTTACTCAATAAAATAAACATTACTACATATTTCGAAAATCTAACCATTAAATTGCATGTTCTTTACGCTCTTAATACACATGTCAAATTTTGTGTCAATCGGATATTATTTACTATATGATCTATAAGCTTATATTTTATGCATAATTTTAAACTACAAAAACTTGCAATTTAAACAATTTATTGATGACATAGCTATTTGATCTTTAAATTTCTAGAAGTTTTGCAAGTATGGAGGATATAAGAAGAAGATGTAATCCAATGATAAATTTGTTAAAATTCACCTCTAATAAAAAGATATTGAGTAAGGTTGTAGCCTAAAACTACAATCAATTTTGTAGCTAAATTTTGTCCATAAAAATAAGCATGAATGAAAAGAATTAGCCCAGTCACTTAAAAAATTAAAAAAAAAATCCTAGTTGGCAGTCGCTTAAAAGAAACCAATGATAAATAAACTAAAATTATAAAGGAAAAAGGAGGTATGAATTAATATCACTTTTGGATTAACTAACCATAAGTTAACCCTAGCTCACAAGCTCAAGATAGCACAATCATTAATTCCATAGAAATAGCCAGCAACTGGTTGCTCAAGCTGCAAGCCTACAATTAGTCAATATATTTGATTTTTGCCTCAAGACATCAGCCAGAAGGATTCAATTTATCTACAATCATTAATTGGGAAATGCTCACATTTAAGGTTATTCCGAATTTATCAGATACACCATATAAAACTCCAATCATAATGTGTCGATGCTAAATTGTAACTGTGGTTCTAAATGTCAAAGATTAAATAACTGGTAGTTGCAACTTCAAATTAAACACCTCCACCATCCACAAAGATCACGTCTAGAATTGACAGAAAGCATGGGAATGTTTCCATCCAAGCCATTCCAAAACTTCACACTAAACTAACCAAATTGATGCAAATAAAGTCATGGAGGTAGAGAAAATACTACAAGATAAGAGAGAAGATGATGCAGCACATTTGAAGATCAATTTGTTACAACTTCACAAATTTGTCTGTAAGGTTGAATTTAATCAACCATGTGTTGGCTTTATTCCGTGACAAATTTGCTTGTAATATAGCACTTAGAAACCTTGTATTTAGGTGGGAATCATGTAAGGGTAGTGTGTGAGAGAGTGTGAAGAAATGCTCAAGACAGTGCAGTGAAGCAGAGACTCGCGGCTAGGACTCGCGGGTGGCTCGCGGCTTGCAAGCCGCCAAAAGTTGCTCACGTGCAGAGCATGCAGGGGAGCTGAACAGTCACGCCACCTGGAGCACTACACGACAAAAATCCAGACTGGCCATTAAGTTAGCTCGCGACTTGAGTTCGCGACTCAGTCAAGTCGCGAGGTCAAGTCGCCAGCCAGCCCTGCTTTTGGAAAAACTGACTCTTCGCATTCCATTCTCATACCAGTATAAATACCCCTCATTCCCACAAGATATGTGTGGCTATTCAGAAAGAAAAACCCTAAGAGAGGTTTCTTCAAAACACCCACCCAATTAGAGAGAGCTACTCAGTCAAGTCGCGAGGTCAAGTCGCCAGCCAACCCTGCTTTTGGAAAAACTGACTCTTCGCATTCCATTCTCATACCAGTATAAATACCCCTCATTCCCACAAGATATGTGTGGCTATTCAGAAAGAAAAACCCTAAGAGAGGTTTCTTCAAAACACCCACCCAATTAGAAAGAGCTACTCATTCTTAGAGAGAAATCTTTGTAGTCTCTTCTCATTCCCTCTCTCATTGTCATACCTATTGAGAGGAGATTTCTATCCAAACACTACCCACACCCATTTAGAGTGTTGAGTGTTTTTGGAGCTTTGGGAAGCATTGGAAGATGCCAAGGATGGCGGATGCTATGGTCTAGTAGCGGAATCCGGTAAGCTAGAAAAGAAAAAGGTTTGGCGTAACCTCGTTGGAGCAAGAAGCTTGGAGGGCTTAGGTACATCGGGTAGATTAGGCTTGGAGGGTCTATTGCTGTTCATGTATCCCAACTACATTTTCTAGTGGATTATTGACCGCTTGGAGGGCGGCGGAGAGGTTTTACGCCGAGGGCTTCGGTTTCCTCTTCGATAACACATCGTGTGTTGTCCTTGTGTTTGCATCTCTCTTCCCTTTATCTTTTCCTTTTATTTTCTGCTGTGGATGTGATTTATAATTGGCTTAGATTGATTTCCAATTTTGTTTATAGCTTATGTTCATTTTCCGCACACTAGTTGTTTGACATAAAGCTTGAATTGGTTAAGTTGTAATTTGGGGGTCTAAACGTTCAAGGGTGTTTTTACACGTTTTTGAACTTTCAATTGGTATCAGAGCGGGTACACTTGTTGTGGTTTAAATACCTAAGTGTGATCCTTGACCCCTTGTGTTTATTTGCCATGGATTGTGCTTTGTATGACTCTTTGCATGATTTGGTTGGTGATGAATGTAACATGCCACATGTTTGTGAAAATGCCTCTATGAGTGTTAATCCTCATAAGTGTGATGACATGTTATTTGAATCTATGGGTGTTGCTGACAAACTCTTAAAGAAAAATGCTAAGAAGTTTCAAAAGAATTTGAGCAAGTTATTTTGTGAAAAGGATGATTTGATTGCTAAACTTAATGAATCCAACAAATTGGTTGAGAAATATAAAAAACTTGCTGAAATTTCTCATGAAAAGCTGAAAGGGTTTGAATGTTTGAATATGGACTTGGATGCTAAACTTGTTTTGTCTAACAAACTTGTTGATGATCTTAAATGTGAAAATGAATCTCTTAAGATGCATGCCAAGTGTTTGATTGCTGAACCCATTGATAAAATGGATGATAATTTGTGTTGCAATCATGTTGTGGTACCCGATCTTGTGCCTAATGTGTATTCTACCTCTAAGGACAAATCGGTGTACGTTCCTCCACACAAAAGAAATCAAAATGTGGAGAGAAAGGCTGTTAAGTCAAAGCCTTCGTTTAGGTCTCAACCTAAGGTTTTGAATGGATCTAAGTTTGTTCCAACTTGCCACCATTGCGGTGTGATTGGTCATATAAGACCTCAATGTCATAAGTTGAATAGGGAACAAAACCATGTTGCTAGATCCCTTTCCAAAAAGCCTAGTGGACCTAAACACATTGTTTGTCACCATTGTGGTGCTTTTGGTCATCTAAGACCTCAATGCTCTAAGTTTCATGCTTTTAAAAGAATCAAAAGAAAAGAAAAACTTGAGCTTTTTGGAAGTTGTGCTAAAAAGAGTAAACCGGTTTTGAGTGAAAATAGCATGTTGTTAAAGAAAATGTTTAATGCTCTTAACTCCTTGACTATGTGCATCTCCGGTCCTCATTCTTCCAACCCTCGTCTCACTTCTCTTGAGACACTCATTCCAAACAATCGTTCTGTTTGGATGAGGAAGGGTTCCTATGGTTGAGCTTTTGCTCTTTTGGTCCTTGATCTAATTCTTTCGATCTTTGTTGGACCCTTCATGCATTAAATGTCATATCTTCATGCATTTTGTGCATCTTGCATTCATTTTTATGCATTGTTTTGCTTTTTATCTTACTTTTATATTTCTGTTTTGTGTGAGTAAAAAATCCAAAACCACATATAAAGTGAAAAATTCAAAAAGTTTGATCGTATATGTTTGAGCACATATCACATGTGAGTTTGGCCTTGTACCTTTGTACAAATGGTTTTGTGCATTTACGAGCTTAGCTTGTTATTTTTGCACTTATATCTTTGTGGGAAAAATCTTGACATCTTTGTGTGATTGTTGTAAATCGATCTTCAAGCTTGTCATGTATGATTTGTCAATAGTCATGTTGGTTATGATACATGCGTAGACTTGTGTTTATATCTCTTCCCATTTTTTTATTTTTATTGCTTAAAGAGCTCAATAAATGTAAATCTCAAAATGAAAAGAGATAATGAGCTGCAAAAGCCGTCGCATATACTAGTATTTGACTAAGAAAAAGGGAAAGCGACTTGTATTGAAAATGTATGATGCCCAAAAGCCAAAGGCTTGTTCATCAAATTGAAATATCAAAAATTTCAGACATCAATCTCAAAAAATGAGATGTATTGCTCAAAATGAGTTGTATTGATTCAAAATGATCAAATGATATGTATTGTAAGAAGCCAAATGAAAAGCTTCAATCTTATGTAATCATTTTCTTGTGGGAGGTCATATATGTTCATTTCTATAATTGAGATAGACCACTTGACTTAGTACTAGTTGTGTATGACTTGATTGAATTGATCATTGAAGCTTCACTCTAGACTAAGGACTATTCCACATTTGATACACACACACAACACACATGCCTAATGTTCAATGAATGTCTTATTCATTTGTTAGATTGTACTTGTCTAAATGTGATGTGTGTGTGCTCAATCTTATATGGATTAATCCAAAAAGATTTTTGATCATTTTATATGTTTTTGGAAGTGATTTTTATCACTTTTTGTGTTTATGTTTAGTGCTTACTTTGTTTTTCAATGTTTAAACATGTTCTGTATTGAAAAACAGGTGTCAGAGTTTTTCGCGGCTCAGCTAGCGACTCGCCAGTCGCGAAACCCCAGTCGCGAGTTCATCCAGAAGCTTTTGGCGGCTCACTCGCGGCTTGCTCGCGGCTCACTCGCGACTCGTGAAAATTTTCGCGACTGAAACTCGCGGCTCGCGGCTGAAACTCGCGGCTTGCTCGCGACTGAACCTCGCGACTCGCCCAGTCGCGAATCGCCCAGAAACAGCTTTTTAATGGGCTTTTTGTGGGAAACTTGTTTTAAACCTCTCCCATCCTCTCTAAAACCCCTCTTTCAATATTTTTACATCAAAACACAACCAATTTGAATGGTTTTTCATTCCATTAACATTTCTAAGGTAATTATAAATTCTTTTCATTATTTTTGATCCTTGGATTATGTTTTGGAGAGTTTTGTGCTCTTGGTTGGGATTTTTATCATTGGGGTTGGGAAAACTTAATTTTTGTCAAATTTCTTTATGGGATTGGTTTCTTTTGTTGATATGCATTGGATGTTGGCCCCTTGTGGCAGAAAGAACATGTATTAAGGGTTGATTTCATGATGTTCATGCATTGTTTCACATTATTGTTCATAGTGTGCATGCTAGGTGTTTGATAAAATGCCTCTTAGACATTTTCTCGCTTGTTTATAC
This sequence comes from Quercus tomentella, assembly GCA_028535165.1. Classification (NCBI taxonomy): domain Eukaryota; kingdom Viridiplantae; phylum Streptophyta; class Magnoliopsida; order Fagales; family Fagaceae; genus Quercus; species Quercus tomentella. The sequence goes on along the minus strand of JAPQVY010000155.1, from coordinate 60,147,696 downwards.
TCCGATGAGTACCAAACTTTGGGGTTTCTCATGTTTCCTCATTAGGAACATGTTTGGTTCATTAGTTGTGTATTTTGCACACTTTGCCCCACATGTGCATTTATCATGCATTGGTCATGCATTGCATTTAGCCACCTCTTGCACACACCTTTGCTACCCTTGTTATGCATTGGTCTTTACTTTATTTCTTCATCCTAGCATGTCATGATTACCTTATGCTTTGTAGCATGTTACTTTGTCTTAGGTTTGAGTTTCATTTTCTCATTCATCTTGCACCCCTCATGCATCATTATCATTGTTTGTTCGTTCATCTCTTGCCCTCTTTTCTCCTTGACCCTTTGTCTATTCCTGACAAAAAGGGGGAGAGTATACTCTAGAGAGTATACCGGAGTGTTTTGTCATTTCTATATGACTCTTGTTATGACTCTTGTGCACATCCTTAGGGGGAGAAATTCTATTTCTCGTGCACATTTGTAGGGGGAGAGATTTTCCATAGTGGAGATGCATATACCAAGGGGGAGAAGACATTGTGTTATCTTGAAAACTTTGTTCTGTTTGTTTTCTTGTTGGCTTTATGGTGCTTTGAGTTATGCTTTGTTGTTCTCATTGCATCATGTTTGTGCTTTGGACATGCATTTATCCCTATGCTATTGTGCTTCTTTGAATGCATGTTCGTATGATCATTTGCTTTGCTATGTGATCATTGTAGTCATTTCTATATGACTGTTTTGGTGTATGATCAAGTTGCTCACATGTTTCACATCATATTTACTTGATCGCAATTTACTTGTTACATTATACTTGTCCTTTTATTACTTGCTTTACCTTGAGGGTCTAATGTGTTTTGTGCAAGTGTTTCAGGTTACAAGTATATATGTTCTAAGTGCATCACAACTTCTCATCATTTTGAAGGGAAGAAACTTTAAGCACTTTTAGTTTATATTGTTTAAGTTTTTATTCAATATAATGTGCTTTGTACCCATGTTGCTTTTGTAAGCTTTTAGGGTTTGATATCATTTATCTGTAGGCTTTATGGTCTGTACCATGCTTGTATGCAGCCTTTTATGCTTTGTTTAAATCAGTACTTCTATATAAATATATTGCATTTTCTTTTAAGTACTGTCACTCTTGTGCCCTTGTAGGATTGTTCCTAGATGCATATACCTAGTGTATTATGCATTGGTTGAGTGTTGGGCATACAAGTAACTTGCATTGTTCTTGTTAGCTTGTATGTTCAAGTGTTTATTCCAAGTGTGAATGAGCATGGTGATCACTACCTTGTAATGATTACTTGTTTGATCAAGCCATGGTTTGTTTCTTAACTCCATCTTTGCTTGATCACATATTGCTTGCTTCATATGCATTTCATGCTTTTCTGCATACAATGATCATGGTGTATTGTTGTGTTTCAGGAGATTCATGTTCATATGATTCAAGAGCTGCACAGCTTCTAGATTTAGGTGTGAGTGAGTTTTGCCATTGTTCCCAAACTCACGTTTAAGTCTAGAGTTTGTTTTAGGGTGTTTTGTCACGGAATAGCCAAAGGGGGAGATTGTAAGGTTGAATTTAATCAACCATGTGTTGGCTTTATTCCGTGACAAATTTGCTTGTAATATAGCACTTAGAAACCTTGTATTTAGGTGGGAATCATGTAAGGGTAGTGTGTGAGAGAGTGTGAAGAAATGCTCAAGACAGTGCAGTGAAGCAGAGACTCGCGGCTAGGACTCGCGGGTGGCTCGCGGCTTGCAAGCCGCCAAAAGTTGCTCACGTGCAGAGCATGCAGGGGAGCTGAACAGTCACACCACCTGGAGCACTACACGACAAAAATCCATACTGGCCATTAAGTTAGCTCGCAACTTGAGTTCGCGACTCAGTCAAGTCGCGAGGTCAAGTCGCCAGCCAACCCTGCTTTTGGAAAAACTGACTCTTCGCATTCCATTCTCATACCAGTATAAATACCCCTCATTCCCACAAGATATGTGTGGCTATTCAGAAAGAAAAACCCTAAGAGAGGTTTCTTCAAAACACCCACCCAATTAGAGAGAGCTACTCATTCTTAGAGAGAAATCTTTGTAGTCTCTTCTCATTCCCTCTCTCATTGTCATACCTATTGAGAGGAGATTTCTATCCAAACACTACCCACACCCATTTAGAGTGTTGAGTGTTTTTGGAGCTTTGGGAAGCATTGGAAGATGCCAAGGATGGCGGATGCTATGGTCTAGTAGCGGAATCCGGTAAGCTAGAAAAGAAAAAGGTTCGGCGTAACCTCGTTGGAGCAAGAAGCTTGGAGGGCTTAGGTACATCGGGTAGATTAGGCTTGGAGGGTCTATTGCTGTTCATGTATCCCAACTACATTTTCTAGTGGATTATTGACCGCTTGGAGGGCGGCGGAGAGGTTTTACGCCGAGGACTTCGGTTTTCTCTTCGATAACACATCGTGTGTTGTCCTTGTGTTTGCATCTCTCTTCCCTTTATCTTTTCCTTTTATTTTCTGCTGTGGATGTGATTTATAATTGGCTTAGATTGATTTCCAATTCTGTTTATAGCTTATGTTCATTTTCCGCACACTAGTTGTTTGACATAAAGCTTGAATTGGTTAAGTTGTAATTTGGGGGTCTAAACGTTCAAGGGTGTTTTTACACGTTTTTGAACTTTCATTGTCCATTCAAGATTTTATATTATGGGCCCACGTTTGAAATTCAATTGAAGTAAAATTTGTGTGGTTTTTAAGGTTTAGGTATGAGTCCTTTAGGATTAAAACAGGTTTTTATTTGGGTTGAACCTTCTCTACTGTAATTTCCTGAAAATTAATTATAGGTGCTCTTATTGCTATCACTTTGGCCAAAAAGCAAATGTTTATACGGTCATTGCCAGACAAAAATCAAGTAGGCCACAAAGGCAAACAACACCAGTTTAGAATTTTCAAAGATTTGAAATAAAATGATAATTAAATCAGTATTGGAAATTTCAGCAAACTATACGTGACCTACGCACAACTTCCATATTTTTCAAAATATTCAAAGGAAAACTAATTTGATAATGAGAGAGAAAAATAGATTAAATTGAGAATCTGCATCACTCACTGGATAAGAAGAGCATCTTTGAATTGTAGAAGAAATTAACTGTAAGCAACTTTTTCTTTTTACCAAAAAAAATTATCATATTGAATTTTCATGCAAGGAACACACTTGGGTTTGTGTTCCTTGACAAGGGAATTCAGTTCTTGAGGGCTTAGTTGCTGTAATTTGGTGTTTAGGGCCTTCAGAATTCGGATAGGGCTTAGGAGGATGGCAGGTTAAGGTTTTGATATGAGATCTTGATGAGAAGTAGCTAAGGTTTCAAGGGAATGCGAATTGGGTTTGGTTTGCATGGGAATGGTGAATGGATTGAATAGGCTGTGACTTCTTTGAGAGAGATGAGATTGCTTCTAGGGAATCTCTAGATCCAAGAGAAAGACAAGACGAGAGAGAAACTTGCACAAAGGCAACAACGTGGTTATACTTCATTCAATAATAAGATAGGAGTTACAAGTTGAGTATTTATACAAAGCTCAATTCTTATTGGTTGTTCATTTAGCAGATATTAAATATGGTTGTTCTCATATTTACCATGTGTTAAATTAAATGAGCTCCTAAACTGATCTAACTAATCCATTCATGTTCCACTAGTAACTAACTAAATAACTTTGACTTATCGACCATGCTACATGAATAAACCCTAATCTGAACTTCCCATTCAAGTTACAAGCTTCCAACACGTGCATCTAACTATTAAGAAGCTGCTGAGGAAAGATGGAAGCAAGGGCAGGCTCATGGTTGGATCAGCACTTGAAGTGCAAACTGAAGTGTCAATTGTCCTATTCAGACAGCCGATCAGCAGTCACGTTCATGTGGCTACCCTAAGTGTCGATTGGCACTTAGGGTCAAAAACTCTATCCCTTAAGTTTATGCTCAGTTTGTGACCCAATTGAGCTTCTAACATGCTCCTAACATATCAAAATAGACCAAGTACAGAGACAGTTTGAGATAACTGATTGATAAATTACATGGAGCTTTCTTTTACACTAGACAGTAAAAAGGGAATAGAAAGTTAGGAATTCGTGGCCACAATGGTGGTGGAGAGGGTGAGGGAAGGGCAGAGCCTTTTTTTTTGGAGGATTGGGTGGAGCCCTTTATTGGAGGAGAGTGGGCAGAGGAAGCAATTGGGGAGGACAGATGAGAGGTCCTGCTCCAGCCAAGACAAACCATGATGACACTCATCTTCATTGTCAAGGACCACAACTTTGACATGTTTGTGGTCGGTGTGGTGGGAAATGGGGTGGAGAGAAAACGCATACATTAAATCAAACAAGTTCCCAGGGGTAGCCATTTTCATACCACACAAATTAGAAAAAGTGATAACATTTGTTGCAGCCTCTTCGTTTGCTAATTCCAGGGACGGAACACCCAATCAAATGTATAAAACAAAAATACAAGGGACAAAACTAAAACATGTCAATTTATTTTATTGGTAAGTTACACATGTACCTAGTGGACCATGTACCAGTGACCTCAACCTCCACCCAATACTTTTAAGGCCAAATGTGTATTTTAGGCTATTTTTAATAGTTTTAGTCAGGTGTTTTGGTTTGTACCATTCACCACAGCAAGTGGTTAGTTAAGGTTGATTATCGGTAGGGTCAATTATCTAGACTTTATTTCTTAAGTTCTGGTTAGTATATAGGTCCTTTTGAATTTACTTCAGTTGTATGTTCAATCGACTTAGAGAAACTTGGTCCCCAAGTTGGCAAGAACCCTAGTATAATGCTAGGTTGATCTTTCCTCATCTTTCTCTCTGTTTCCTTTTCTCTTTATTTGCTGTTTGCTGTGGTATGCCCCTTGACTCACATTATTCCAGCCATAGTTGTCAAATCATGAATCATATCGTGAATCGATTTTTGATTTTTCTGTATTGCGTATCGTATCGTATCGTGTATATAAAGGGTATATTTGTTATAAATTTTGAATATATTCAACTAATGACTAATTTATTCATCACTTTCTATAATAATATTTAACAAACTAACTAAATAAATCAAACTAGCATTTGTTTATAACTTACACATTCAAATTAATTAAACTTAAAGAGTGATAATACATTACAAATGACCCAATATAATAATTTATTTTCATCATATTCATCATCTTGCCTAATCAACTTCATTTAAGTCAATGTTATCATCGTATTCATCAATTTGCAAACTTATTTCTTCATTGAAATTTTCTTCTTCATCATCAACGTTTACTATCTCTTCTTGTTCTATTATTTTAATAATTTTAAAAAAAAAATATTTCTTCTTGGCATTCTAGTTTTTTAGACTTATAACAATAATGACAAAAATAAAAATAATTATATTGTTAGTTAATACCTTATTCATAGTATAGAAAGAAATTTGTAAGTATGAAAGTGAAGTATAAGTGTGTAGTCCAAATTTTGTAGGAGAAAGAAAAAAAACTTATGGACATATTATTTTATTAGGCTAAATTAAGTAACCTAATAGTTCCTCAAAAAAAATTTTAAGTGACCTAATAATATTGTGTTAAAAACAAGTCTAACAACTTGTTAGATTCAAATAAAAGTACAAATTTTAACAAAAAAGACTCATTTAAAGCATATGTCTATGTATCGTACGATACGTATAATTTATACGATACGTACACTGTATCGTACAATTCATGAGCACTTCCGATATATGATACGTATCACGTTTCGTACGATATTGACAACTATGATTCCAGCCTTAATCACTATGTCCCAGCCCAAAACACCACATACAGAACTAATCTTATTACAGATATGCATCAGATCTGTTAGTTTCCCCAATACTAGCCCCAAAAATCCTTAGACTTTTTAGTCATTAGATAATGAACTATAAGATCCTGCATCAAAAACCTCAACCATGTGCCATTATTCAGATCAATTAGAGATGCAACTAAAAACCAATAAGATTGGTTGAAAGAAGTAAAACTCACAAGAACTAATAATTGGAGTTAGTAAAAGGTATTTAAACTAAGAAAAAGAACTAAAGTCAGACTTTGTCAGCAATGGAACGCAACAAAGAGTACCAGGAAAGAAGAAAGTTACAAAAAATAATATTATAGTACACTTTTGGGCCTTAAAAATTGGGATTGTTTTCATTTTGACCCTTTATGTTTGATTCCATTTTCATATTGGCCATGTCGTCCCTTTCTATTAGTCTTCTGGTGACACTTGGCATTATATGGGTGACGTGTCTTAATGAAAGGCACTTATCTAGCACTTAACTGTCAGATTACTGACAGAAATGAACTAATAAGAGTGAGATGTCTTAATGGACGGCACTTAATGATCAGATTACAGACAAAATTGGACCTTTTTTTTTATGAGTAACAAAATTGGACTTATATGGGCAACATGTCCTAGTGGATGGCATTATTTGAGACTTAATGGACCTAATTATTAACAAAAATGGATGACAAGACCAATAAGAAAACAAAATCAATCATGAAGAGCCAAAATGAAAATTCTGGAACATAAATGGTCAAAATGAAAACAACCTCAAACTTTAAGGGCTAAAAGTGTACTTTAGTCAAACAAATAACAACGCATATCAAAGAGTCCCCCAAAAACTAAAAAATATATAACAATAACAGTACTTACTTCAGTTGTAACTTTCCTCTTATCTTCCAAATCAGTTTTGTTTCCAGCAAGGGCCATAACCGTGTTAGGATTTCCTGTAACAACTCCAAAATGAGTGCATGATTGCTACATTAACTCAAATAAATTGACCCTTCAGACATATGAATGTTCTTTTCTAGATAATAAAAGTGAACAGAAAAAATTTGCATAATAAAAATAATAATATACCTTAAATTAATACTTTAGATAATCTCCAAGAATCAAAGGACTCAATTTATCAATCCTCATATTCTTAAAAACTTCCCTATATTACCATTTTTTCTAAAGTTTCATGTAACCCTAATTTGACTCGTAGAAATCCTTTTTTTAAGGCTAAACTATACATTTAGTCCTTGAGTATAGGATCTGTTTTAATTTAGTCCCTAGATTTTAAAGTTCCAATTATGCCTCTAAAATTGTTAATTGTTAGCAATGGAGTCCTTTCGTCCTTAAAAATGATGATGTCATAATAGAAATTGATGGCATGCCAAATGTTGAGATGAGCCAATACATCAATTTTTGTATGCCATCGTCATCAAATTTGAGCAAAATGACTACATAGCATAAAATTAAAAATTTTAATGGATGATATTCGAACTTCATAATATATAAGGACCTAACTGGAACCTACAACATTTCAAGAACCAAAAGTACAGTAAATTTTTTATTTTATCTTTAAAAGTTTGTTTCACCTTCCATTTCATATTAATTTATTAAAAATGTTAAGTAGGTTCTCATTCCATCTTTTATCTTCCCCCTTTTTAAAAGAAGTGGTTTTAGAATAAGTTAGACTTCAACAAGAGTCCTATAAGTATGCACCCACTAATGTTATTTGTTAAAATAAAATATTATAGAAAAGAAACTTATTGTTTATAAAGAGTAGATTGAGTAATGGTTTTAGTAAAAAGAACATAAGACCTGGCTACTACGTAACAAGTAATTTCCATCATCGTTGAAATTAGAGAGACTCAAATATAATCCAAAGATAACAAAACAAGAATAATGGAATAAATAGCCAAGAGGAAACACATGCCCTTATGCTTTTCTTCAACTTTGACAATTTATTTATTCTCAAAATAAGCAAGTTCAACCTTAACTAATAAGCACCTTGCTTCTGAAGCTCTTGTACCCACTTCTTAGCCCGTGCATATGACTCCTGCAAATCAAAAGAAATAAATATTAAATAAAAACCCTGAGTAAGAAGAGAACAAAATATTTAAACACAACCACATTACCACACACCACCCCCACAAAACCAGATACAATCTTCAAAATCTTTCTTTCTTGAACTTGTGAAAACACATTTGCTGCATGTGAGTTGTTGAAAATCAAAACGAAAAAAAGCATATCGTTTAGCTCTATTTCATTGAGACTTTCATTTGCTTATTGAGAAAAATTTGCAAAGAACAAATATTTGATCTTTTGATCATATGCAACCAAATCATTAGCAAGACTCATCAGAACTGCACACATTAATTTTACATGCATACTTCTTATATATATAGGCTTGTACATGAATGGAGAAAAAATCATACAGCATTGGTGATATCGTAGACAATGATGGCAGCAGCGGCACCTCTGTAATACATTGGAGCCAAGCTATGGTATCTCTCTTGTCCAGCTGTGTCCCATATCTCAAACTTCACCGTTGCATCATTCACCGCAAGCGTTTGTGAGAAAAACGCTGCTCCTATGGTTGATTCCTATCACCAACATCATTAACCCCAATGTTAAAATAAACATTCAAAAAATACAAAAGCACCATCCCCCATTGTTCAGCATAAAAAATTATTGTCCAACATTTTTTTATTGGTAAGTTACACAAGCATCCTGAAGGTTTTGAACCCGTAATCTCACCCTCCATTCATCTTATAGGAGAAGGAAGTACCATTTGATCTTAGAGGTCAATGGCATAGTGTCTGTCCAACACTTGTAGGAAATTACATATTTCATTAACAATCCAGTAATATTATGGTGCAACTGAGTTGCTCAAAAACAACCCAACCTCAGCGCATAAAAAGCTTGTTTATGATAGTTTATTTAGAAACAAACCAAGCTCATTCCTTTTCTGAAGTTTGTTTGGTAAACAAGCCAAGTTCAAACAATTTTTATTTTAATTTTTTATGAACACATGGCTTGAAGATAAACATCAAAACTTAGGCTTGATATAAGCTCACTTGTGAGGCTTGTGGGCTTGATAGTTTAAAGACCCACAAAATATCTTAATGTCTGGTCCTAACTTACCAGGTACAGTGATCCTAATTTATTTACCAAATGCATGTGGTCCTTCAGGAAAAAAAAGTGGTCCTTACTCTTTTTTTTGATAAGTAATAAGAATTTTATAAATCAAACTGAAAAAAAGAAGAAAGCAAGTACAAGGTGTTCATGATGGTGAACACAAAGAAAAGCTACAAACAAACAAACAGCAACAAACAAACAAACAACAACAAACATCAAAAATAAACTTAATGAGCAATACTAAGAGACGAAATAAACTCCAAGATAGTGGAACAATCCGAGAAGCCCCAACACCTAGACCAATCAAATAAAGTCTTTTGGCATAAAGCTTGTAATTGAACCAAGGATTTCTCGGTATCCTCAAAAGAGCGCCGATTTCTTTCCGTCCAAACAATCCACATCAAATAGCCAGGAATCATATTCCAAATGTCTGAATTAAATTTTCCCAGCCAAAAGCTCCAACAATACACCAAGCTTTCCACAGAGCCTGGCATGACCCATTGAGTCCCAAAGATCTGAAACATATAAACCCACAAAGAGTAAGCTATAGGACAGTGGAGGAGAAGATGATCCACAGTTTCCTCATTCCGATGACACATACAACACCAATTCACCAAAATGCGACCCCTAAGCATAAGATTATTCAATGTAAGGATCTGCCCATGAACCGCTGTCCACACAAAAAAAGCCACCCTCTTAGGGATTTTAGCTTTCCAAACACCCTTCCACGGAAAAAAGGATACAGCTGCACCCCTAATGGTATTATAATAGGACTTGGTATCAAACTTGCCATTCCCTTTGAGACACCAATGAGAAGTGTCACTCCCACCACCCCTAGGGATCCGAGGTTGAATGCACTAAAGGAAAGAGTAGGCATCCTCTAATTCCCTTTCATGAAAATCCCTATGAAATCTCAAATTCCAAATTCTGACATTACCATCCTCCTGGTAGCATAAAACATCCGAGTTGCAAGCTTCTTTGTCATTAGAACACACATACAACTGAGGATAGAGCCTTTTTAGTGAGTTATCTCCAACCCATTTATCATGCCAGAAAAGAATACGAGTGCCATCACCCACCACTAAGGCCACATGGTTGGAGAAACTCTCCCAACCATCATGAATACCACGCCACAAACCACATCCGTGTGCCCTTCTGCATAATTTAGTAGTCCACCCCCCTTGACCCTCTCCATAGTTGTATGCAATAACCCTTCTCCAAAAACGAGTTTCTTCTCGACCAAACCTCCATAACCATTTCCCTAACAAGGCTTTATTGAAATGCACTGACTTCCTGATCCCCAAACCACCTGTCTCTATCAGAAAACACACCTTCTCCCAAGCCACCAAAGAATATTTGAAACACTCCTCTGAAGTTCCCCATAAAAAATTTCTCTGAATCCGTTCCAATCTATCAGCCACAGCTACAGGGATGACAAATAAAGATAGATAGTACGTAGGAAGGCAAGAAAGAGTACTCTTCACCAAGGTAAGTCTCCCCCCCTTCGATAAATAAAGACGCTTCCAACCAGAAAGTTTCTTCTCCACCCTCTCCAAAATAGGATTCCACACAGATGCTGTTTTGTATGGGGTTCCCAACGGCATTCCCAAGTATTTCATAGGCAGACTACCCACCCTACAACGAAGTATGGTAGCCAAAGCATCTAAATTTCCAACCTCCCCCACCGGAACAATCTCACTCTTCCCCGCATTAACTTTCAAACCAGTAAATGCTTGGAAGCAAGTCAAAGCCAGCCTAATAGACAACAGCTGTTCTCTAGAAGCATCACAAAACAATATGGTATCATCTACGAACAACAAGTGTGAAATGCGTACCCCTATAGAGTTAGATGGCCCCACATGAACACCACGAAGCAAACCACAATCCTCAGTTTTCTTCAAAATCCTACTAAGAACCTCCATAATAAGAAGGAAGAGAAAAGGGGATAGCGGATCATCTTGTCTCAACCCACGAGAGCTTCCAAGAAAGCCTACCGGAGAACCATTCACAATAATAGAGAAGCGAACAGTACTTATACAAGCCTTAATCCACCCCCTCCATTTCACCCCAAAACCCATCCTATCCAACAGATAGAACAATGCATCCCAATTCACATGGTCATAGGCTTTCTCAATGTCTAATTTGCAAACCACCCCGGGAACATGGCTCTTCAATCTGCTATCTAGGCACTCATTAGCATTAAGCACTGAATCCAAAATTTGTCTCCCACCAACGAAAGCATTTTGAGACTCAGAGATGAGACTATCTAGCACCACCCTCAATCTATTTGCCAACACCTTAGACAACAGCTTGTACACACTCCCGATCAAACTAATAGGCCGAAAATCCTTAACATCAATAGCATTATTTTTCTTAGGGATTAGAGTGAGAAACGAGGCATTTAAAGATCGTTCAAACACTGAATACCTGTGAAAGTGCTCAAAAACAGCCATGACATCCACCTCCACCACACCCCAACATTTTTGAAAAAAAGCCATAGTGAAGCCATCTGGACCAGGAGCTTTATCCCCCTCCATCTCCATCAAAACCTGGGTCACCTCTTCTTTAGAGAACTCCCTCTCCAAGGACATCCTCTCATCCTCTCCAATGCAAGCAAAATCCAGTCCATCCACAGTTGGACGCCACGTATCTATCTCTGTGTAGAGGTTTTGATAGAACTGAACCACCTGAGCTTGAATAGAAGACCCATCCTCATATAAGACACCATCTACCTCGATGCTTTTAATGTGATTAGCTCTTCTATGAGAGTTCGCTAATCTATGAAAGAACCGAGTGTTGTTATCTCCCTCCTTCACATACAAAGCCGGAGACTTTTGTCTCCAAAAAGTCTCTTCTAAAGCAGCTACAGCTGCAATATCTCCTTTAACCTGAGTACAGCGGGATTCTTCCTCATTTGAGAGGCCCAACAATTCTCCAAAAGCCAAATCTCCAAAATCCTCCTTATTCCACTTCTTAAGGTCTTCTTTAAGAGACTTTAATTTTTGAGCTAGAACGAAACTTGGGGAGCCCATAAAGCTATACCCCTCCCACCAATGTTTACCCTTTCTCATTGATAGTGATAAAATTTTCAAGGGCTTTATCAGCGTATATGAGATTGGGATTTTTAAGGTTTCTTTTAATACTTTTTTTCCTATATTGTTTAGATTTTCTGAGATTTGCACATAATACTCCCCCAGTAATATTTGGCTTGTAGTTAAATTTTAGCTTAGATTAGAATTTCTCTTCTTGGATCTTGCCAAGTATCTAACTTCAAAATTTTGAGAAGACAAGTGTAATGTTAGGGATGTCAAGCCAAGCTTTTGACAAACTGATCTCAAGCATTGTTGAATTGTGGCCAAGCCAAGTTTGAACATGTTTACTATGCCTTTTCAAGTTCAAGGCAAGCTTGAACATTCAATACTCAACTCGGCATGGCTCAGCTCAATTACATCCCTACAGCTAGCTAGGGCTATAACTGAGCCGTCAAGAAATGCATGTTCAAACATGGCTTGACAAAAGTAACAGGTTGTTCAAACTCAACTCAAGCTTGTTAAAAATTCAAGTTGCTTGAACAGAGTTTGGCTTGATTTATTCCATGTTAGTCCACTCAAGTCCAGAAAAAAGCTTTGTACAGGTAAAAAAGAAGAAGAATAAATTGCATTTAAAGAGCATAAAAGGTAAAAGTAATTATTTCCATGTAAACAGCATTGTAAAGAAGTCGACCCAAGCCACATGCCTAGATATTTTGTAAGTTTTCTTGAAGCCATACCAAGGCTTATTAAGGTTCTTAAGTTCAGTCTAGGCCCGACTTGTTTATCCTCGGGCCTTATGCTCAAAAGCATGTTCATTAACAAGAAAATTAGCTTCAGCCTAGCTCATGGTCTCTTTGATTTTAGTTAAAGATCTTAAGGTAATTTCACCATCAGCTTATGCACAGCTTCTTCTTTTTTGTGAGAAACGAGGGTATCCATACGTCTTTGAACACCTGACTACTCCCTCGGGTATGTGTAGTCCCCCCATACCATTACAAGGATGAATCCCTTGGGGGTGGTCCCAAGATGCTAGCTAAAGGTTTCAAACCCAAGACCTAAGGAATATTATGGGGCCTTGGGAACCACTAAGCTAAAACCTTGGGTTTATGCACAGCCTCTTAAAGCCTCACATTTTTTCAGGTACAATTGCATACTTATATTGTTTATTTTATAAAAAGCAAAATAAGCTCATCCAAATACACTCTCATTTAAGAAACCCCAAAATTAGGCTCAAGCTCAACCAAACATAAACAAGATTTTATACCTGTTTTTACAGGCCTACAACTACAACTAGCCCAACACATGGGATATTGAATGGGAGGTAGAGTGGAGGAGACGGGGATAGAATTCAAGACCTACTCTTGCTCTGATATCATGTTAAATTACCGATTGTTCCAAAAGTTTAAGCTATTGAGATATGGTAAATTTAATCATTTATCCGCATACTTCTAACATATAAAATTAGGGACATAGATAGAATTCCACCTACATGGGCAAGTAGATGGCTTTTTAAGGATTTCTTTTTCTTTCTTCTTTATGTTCCTCCTAAAAGATTTCTATCAAGACAAGCGGGTCAAAGTTCCTGTTTGTTTGTTGTTAACTACAATTCATGATAACACTTTATATAGAAATTCACAGTGTAATTCTCCTACAGAAAAACATGTTGAATAGAAATAAACATATCCATTTGCTGAATTAGAGAAAACAAATAGTTAAATAAAATAAAATAAAAACCTGAAATTCAAGGAATTGACCCTTGACAAAGCGCAGGACGAGGCTAGATTTACCAGCGCCCATGTCACCCAGCAAAACCTGAGAATTATGAGATCAAATCACAAACCCACATTTTTTTTTATTTTTATAAATAAAATGAGAGAAAGAATTGGAACCCTAGAGATTAGAGAGTAGAGAAGAAAGGGAAAATTGGACTGACCAGCTTGGCGTTGTGAGTGTTGTGTGCGATCGTAGTAGTGGCCATGGAATGGAATCGACAGATATGAATAGAAAGAAAGAACAAAACAAAGAAACCTTTGTTTGTTTTTTGAGTGAAATGGCGAGAAATTCTGAGTCAGAGTCTGAGTCTGTGCTGTGAATATTATTAGTAGTTGCCTTTTTTGGGTTCAGCTCAGCTGGTTGGTTTTATTTGTTTGTTTCTGAATCCAACTGAGAGATCCACTTGACGCAGGTGACACGGTCGCGTACTTTTCTTTTTTTTGGATTGAGTAATGTGATGTGCGGCTGTGAATTTAGAAAGTTAGTTGTGGATTCCGAAAATATCAAAAATAGCTCTAATTAATTTTTATTTTTAAAAAATAAAAAATATGGTTAAAATTATAATTTAATAAAATTTAAAAATAAAAAAATACTAAAGAAATTTTTTTCTTAAAAATTAGTAAACTCTTTATTTAAATATATCTTATGCACGTTTAATATATATTTTTAAAAAAAACTAGCATACACTAAACCCAATAGTTTACTCTATTTCAAATCTTAAATTTTAATTTCTTAAAAATCTCTTCCCATGTAATCTCACTAATAATAGATAAATTCAAGTTAAAAAATTACATTAAACTCAAAATAAATAAATAAAAAGCCTCATCGCACATGTGTAGCGATGTGATGAATCTAGTAATAATTAGCTTTTTGGATAGGATAATGCTGGTGCTACATAAAATAGTACAATTTGTGCTACAACTCATCAATGTGGCGAGTTGTGAGTAGTGGTAGAGGATAATACACGATAATTATAAACTTTTTTTTTAGAGAGCTTATAATTATAACTACAATAGTGTTTTTAAAACACAATATCAAAGGCGTGTATGTCATAATTTATAAAACTATTAATGTGTATTATTATTATTATTATTATTATTATTATTATTATTATCATCATGTGTATTATTTAAACAAGTTATATGACTCGATAAAAAAATCATCATGCACTAAAACTACATATTGATCATGTCTTTAGTTGTAATATAATAGGTTGGAGCAAGATAGCTATCAGTATATTTGAAACCAAATGTTTTTCAAGTTTAGTATAATATTAATTTATAGAGACTCTACAACATATAACACCAAATTTCTTGATAAAAAAAAATGCTAGGACCACAATTTGCCCACATAGCGAGTTGTGAGTGATACAGTAAAAATGTTGGGTTCACAACTGTACCACTCACAACTCGCCAAGTTGTAGCAAAGTTGTGGTTATAGCATTACTGTTTTAACGATAATTGTACGGGGCTGGGCCCCAGGCCCCACGGGCCTTGGGCCCAAGCCTCGCGATACATTATATGACCCTGTCCCCATTCTGGACCTTTAACCTTGATCCAGACACCTTAGGGCCCAATCTGGGCCCAAGAGCTGAAATGAGACTGCGCCGTCCTGGATACCCAAAGCAAGCCCATCCCGATCGTCTCTAACCTGATCGGAGGTGTTATTGCTCGGAGTTACCCTATACTCGGCTACTCGGTAGTGCCTTCGGGAATATCGTTGCCAAGCGGGCTTTTGGAGGTGGAAATTAGTTCCAATGCCATTACCACCTTTCCCGACGGAACATGCACTTAGAGATGATAGAATTGGATCCTCATTCGCACTAGTAAGGGGGAGTAATCATAACACCTCCACTTACCTTAGCCTATAAATAGGAAAAGAGAATGAGGAATAGGGGTTGGAAAAAAATGGGGGGGGGGGGGGGAGAGAGAACGAAAAAGGAAAGAGCGACTAAACCAAGAGAGAAAAGGAGTGACTTTGTGAGGTAAAGTGAAAGGTTTAAGGAAACAAGAGTGCATTTAGGTCATCGAGCATAGGACCACCCATAGTAGGAAACTCAAAGCCCACAACACAAATAGATTGTGAGCCCAAGAACCATATTTTAGGTACGCACAATTGGGGGCTGGGCCCCAGACCCCACAGGCCTTGGGCCCAAGCCTCGCGATACATTATATGACCCTGTCCCCGTTCTGGACCTTTAGCCTCGATCCAGACACATTAGGGCCAAATCTGGGCCTAAGATTTGAAATGAGACTGCGCCGTCCTGGATACCCAAAGCAAGCCCCTCCCGATCGTCTCTAACCTAATCGAAGGTGTTATTGCTTGGAGTTACCCTGTACTCGGCTACCCGGTAGTGCCTTCGAGAATATCGCTACCGAGCGGGCTTTTGGAGGTGGGAATCAGTTACAATGCCATTACCACCTTTCCCGATAGAACATCCACCCTCACTCGCACTAGTAAGGGGGAAGTAATCATAACACCTCCACTTACCTTAGCCAATAAATAGGAGAAGAGAATGAGGAATAGGGATTGGAAAAAAAGGGGGGGGAGGGAGAGAAAACGAAGAAGGAAAGAGCGACTAAGCCAAGAGAGAAAAGGAGTGACTTTGTGAGATAAAGTGAAAGGTTTAAGGAAACAGAAGTGCATTTGGGTCACCGAGCATAGGACCACCCATAGTAGGAAACCTAAAACTCACAACATAAATAGATTGTGAGCCCAAGTAAAGGTTGAGCCCAAGAACCATATTTTGGGTACGCACAATTGGGGGCTGGGCCCTAGGCCTCAGGCCCCACGGGCCTTAAGCCCAAGCCTCACGATACATTATATGACCATGTCCCTATTTTGGACCTTTAGCCTCGATCCAGACACCTCAGGGCCTAAGAGCTGAAATGAGACTGCACCGTCTTGGATACCCAAAGCAAGTCCCTCCCGATCGTCTCTAACCCAGTCGGAGGTGTTATGCCTCAAAGTTACCCTGTACTCGGTTGCCCGGTAGTGCCTTTAGGAATATCGCTGTTGAGCGGGCTTTTGGAGGTGGGAATCAGTTCTAATGCCATTACCACCTTTCCAGACGGAGCATCCATTTAGAGATGATGAAATCAAACCCTTATTCGCACTAGTAAAGGGCAGTAATCATAACACCTCCACATACCTTAGCCTATAAATAGGAGAAGAGAATGAGGAATAGGGGTTGGAAAAGGGGGGGGGGGGGAAGAAAATGAAGAAGGAAAGAGTGACTAAACCAAGAGAGAAAAGGAGTGACTCTATGAGGTAAAGTGAAAGGTTTAAGGAAATATAAGTGCATTTGGGTCACCAAGCATAGGACCACCCATAGTAGGAAACCCAAAACCCACAACACAAATAGATTGTGAGCCCAAGTAAAGGTTGAGCTCAAGAACCATATTTTGGGTACACACAATTGGCGCCATCTGTGGGAAATCTCCTATGAAGCTATGGTTCTACCAGGACATGCACAGAAAAATGTCTAGGGGTCAATTAGGAAGCTATGCTGAAAGTGGCTCTGGGAGGTTTTCTCAAGGATCCACTTGGCGAGAAAGAAGGTAGAAGGGGCGCGAAGATAGGGAGTATAAGGAGGAAGGGCAGTCTAGCCTTGGAGAAGGGTCGTTTCAAATATACCGGACAATATCCGGTGCTTCGGGGCGCAATCGTTTCGACAGAAGGGATGAAAAGCTTGAGCGAAGGGACGAGGAACTTGAACGTCTATGTCGGTTGGTGAGGGATTTGGAGTTGGAAGCGAGAGGTAGGTACCAGAGAAGGGACCATGAGGAGTGAGCAGAAGGGTCGGCTAATGTGGGGGGTCACCATGGAGCAGGGTCCCATCAATCCGGATCTCATTGGCACCGAGATTTCTCCCAGGAATATGCAGACCGAGACTCGATTTCCCCAGAGGAGTGACAACCCTGGAATGCTGCCATGGACGCTATGAGCTGCGCATTATGCCGAGTTGCTCGATCCCTATTCTCGAGGGACATTAAACGGGCCCCTATGCCGAGCAAATTTACAAAACCGCCGTTCAATTCTTACGATGGAAAGACGGACCCAGTAGAACATGTAAGTCATTACATTCAAATGATGTCTTTGCACACTCATAACGATGCACTGATGTGTAAGGTATTTTCCTCGAGTCTTAGTCCCACTGCTTTTGTTGTGAAATTTTAAAATACTCGCAAATGAACGAACCGTACCGAAGTATAGTTTAACAAGAACGAGGTCGAACCCATAGGGACTTGAATGAACGTAGGAAAATTAAATCAAATCTTAACCAAATTAATCATAATCTAGTTTAATAAAAATTGGTTGTTTGCAATTAAATAAACTAAGCAAATAATAAAATTAAGCAAATAGTTAAACTAAGCAAAAAATATAAAGTAATAAAAAGATGTAAACAATTAAAGGAAAGAAATTAAGGTTTTGGAATCCGCCTTGTAAGTCATATTAGCATATATTTATGATCATTAATTTTTCCCAACCACTACATGATAATCTAGAAATCAATCTTGCTACCATGGAAAATATTATCATTAAAACTTCTATTTAAATATCTAAAGCATGTTCTTCTTCGCTTCTTAAGTATAAAATCAAATCATCAATTGTATCCGTAGCCAAACAAATCATAAGATATATCTAATTCTAAAAATCAAATCATAAATTGTATTCATTGACAGACAAATCACAAGTGATATCCAATTTTATAATCAAGAATTAATAAACCAAGCATTCAATTAATTAAGATAAATCCTAAATCGTGAGAAAAACATGATTGAACTCATATCTAGAATTCCATCTTAGTCAATTGATAAGAAGCGAGAACAATTTAAATCATTAAAGGACAACTATTGTGGGAAAAATCAAATTACATAAACAATACTGATAATCCTTAACAAAGTTTCATCCTTAACCCTAATTATAAATTTAGCTACTCATAGTAATTAAAACAAAACACAAAAATAAAATACTAAACATTAAACTAGAAAAATAATTAAAACTAACTGTCATGGAAGAGGCAGTCGCAGCTCTCTATACATTCAGCCCTCTACCCTAGCACTTGCCTAGCAGTCCTGAATTTTGCCCTAAAGAGCCTTTAAATAGGTCAAGGAATCCTATTACAAGTTGAATTCCCGTTTGGAGAAAATCCCAGATTTTTAGACTTCACTTAACCGACGATTTTGGCCCATTTAACGTCTGAATTCGGACTTTTGGTAAACTACAAAGTTGTAGATGTTTAAGTTAAATTTCCAGCCCAACTTGAATCATCTCGATTGGATATCTGAGCCAAAAGTTATGCTAAAAATACTAACTAATGTGCAGGCTGGAATCCTAATTCGAATTGGACTTAAATTTAATTGAGTAGGCATTTTTTTTAACTTCATCATGGCCCTTGTAAAAGTAAAGTCCATTAGCTTTCTTCTTTGTACAAATCCACTTATTTAATTCCATTCTCCTACAAAATACAAATTCATGCAATAAGATTTAATTAAGCACAAAATTGATTATTTAATATTATTCCAAAACCAAATATAAAATGCATGAATTAACTCAAAATAAGTATGATAATACTTTCTAACAATGATATAAATATGCAAAATTAAGCTATTATCAATGCACATCAACTTTGAGGTGGTTCAATGGGTTAAGGAAAGGCTCGATTCACAGTTTTTCCGAGTTGATTCAAGAGTTTGGTGTCCGGTTCATGACTTGCAGCCGAGTTCTGCAACACGTGGATGCATTGCTATCAATGAAAATAGGGGCTGGGGAAACCTTTCGCAACTACGCTAGCTAGTACTAGGAGCTGTTCAATGAGATTGGCGGAGGTAACGAAAAAATCGCGACGAGTACTTTCCGGATGGGATTGCCCGAGGATTCCGAATTGCGAGACTCGTTGACAAGGAGGCCTCCCGAGGATATGAGGCAGTTGATGAGGCGTATTAAAGAGTATAAACGATTAGAGGATGATTAGTTGTAAAGCAAAGGTAAGGCCCCTGTCATAAATCATCCTCGGTTGAGCAGTTTACAGTCAAGGCCCCGGAAGGATTTGAGGATTCAAGAGCCAGGGCCACAGATGAAGGAAGTGAATGTAGCCTTCAAGGAGCCGATGCACAGGATTGTAGATCGAATCAAGAATGAGCCGTACTTCTGGTGGCTAAACAAGATGGGGGTGACCTTTTAAAGAGGAATCAGAACTTGTACTGTACTTACCATAGGGATAAGGGGCATACTATCAAACAGTGCAGAGTGTTAAAAGATCATCTGGAGCAATTAGTGAAGGCGGGGTATTTGAAAGAGTTCATGGTGGACCCTAGCAATTAGGAAGCCAGGTAGGGTGCTCGGTCTCATGGGAATCCTCTCCCACCCCCATTGGGAGTAATAGAAGTCATCCACATGGCCCCAAGGGGCACTCAGGTGTCTAAGAGGAGGGGGGTGCTGGCTGTGGTACCAGCGGAAAGTTGTGCGGGTGAGCAACCCTTCGAGAAGAAGTTGAAGTACACTCGGGAGCCCATCGCTTTCAATGACGATGATCTGGAGGGCACGATTCAACCACATGATGACGCTTTAGTGGTTACAGCCCGAATAAATGGTTTCATAGTAAAGAGAGTATTAATAGATCAAGGGAGTGGTGCCGAGGTGATGTATCCCGACCTGTTCAAAGGGCTTGGCCTGAAGAATGAAGATCTCTCCAAGTACGACACGCTCCTGATGGGGTTTGATGGTCTCATGGTGATCCCAAAAGGGCAGATCTCGCTTCTAGTGAATATGGAAGGTAAGGAGGTGATGGTAACCTTCATAGTGGTCGCTTCTTTTTCTCCGTACAAGGCGATCCTTGGAAGGCTGTGGATTCATGCAATGGGGGTTGTACCGTCCACCCTGCATATGAAGGTCAAGTTCCGCACCGAGCAAGGTATTGCTGTAGTAAGGGGCAATCAGCAAGTGGCCAGGCAGTGTTTGGTAGCTGCAATTGACCAGGGAATCAAGCAAAAAGAGTCAACCGAGGAGACTCCCTTATAGCAATTACAGGGACCCCAAGAGGAAGCGGGGGCTAGTTGTGCCGAGAACTTAGTAAGAGTAAGGATATTACTGGATGATGACAGGAGTTTTCTCATAAGAACAAGTGTGAAGGACAAAGAGAGGGTAGAGATGTTACTGTTTCTTATGCAGAATGTAGACGTGTTCGCTTAGAGCCCGTATGAGGTGCCCAAGGTAGACCCTGAGTTCATAGTTCACAAGCTCAATGTGGATCCTTTGTACCCTCCCAAGAAGTAGAAGCCGAGGAGATCGGCTAAGAAGCATGTTGAGGCTGTCAGACAAGAAGTTAAGAGATTGAAGGAGGCTGGAGCTATAAAGGAGATATTCTTCCCGGAGTGGCTCACGAATACCGTGGTGGTAAAAAAGAAGAACAGCAAATGGAAGGTCTGTGTTGACTTCACTGACCTGAACCAAGCATATCTGAAGGATCCATTTCCTATGCCGAAGATTGATCAGCTGGTAGATGCCACCTATAGGCACCCAAGGATGAGCTTTCTAGACGCTTTTTAAGGTTATCATCAGATTGCCCTGGCTGCCGAGAATCAGGAGAAGACAGCATTCATGTCCCCTAATGCTAACTATCATTATACTGTGATGCCATTTAGGTTAAAGAATGTCGAGGCCACATATCAATGGATGATGACGAGAATATTCAGAGATAAAATTGAGCGCACAATTAAGATGTACATTGATGATATGGTGGTAAAAAGCAAACAGGAGATGCAGCATATTGATGATCTCAAAGGGGTGTTCAAAGTACTTCGACGGCACAAATTGCGCCTCAATGTCGATAAGTGTGCTTTTGGAGTGGGGGCTTGCAAGTTCATAGGGTATTTGATCACTAACCAAGGAATAGAAGTCAACCTTGACCAAATTGAAGCAGTAAAACACCTCAAACCGCTAAGCAATCCAAAGGAAGTCCAAGTACTGACCAGCATGTTAGCTGCCCTTAATCGATTTATTTCCAAATTTGCCGATCGATGCCGTCCATTTTACCAACTTTTGAAAAAATGGAAGGGATTCCAATGGAATGAAGAGTGTGAAAAGGCTTTTCAGGATTTGAAGGAATATTTGACACAAGCCCTTATGCTGATAGCCCCGGAACCTAGAGAGGACTTATATATGTATCTTTCGGTATCCGAACATGCCGTGAGTGCCGTGTTGCTGAGAGATCAGGGTGTGCAACAGCCTATATACTACATCAGCAAATCCTTGGTCGACGCCGAGACAAGGTATTTGCCTTTGGAGAAGTTGGTGTTGGCATTGGTTCATGCTACGAGGAGGCTACCCCACTACTTTTAGGCTTATACTGTTTACGTATTAACCGAGTATCCTCTGCAGTCGTTATTGAAGAGGTTTGATTTCACGGGAAGAATAGCTAAGTGGGGGACTCGGCTAGGTTTTTTTGACATCAGGTACAGGCCTAAGAGCTCGATAAAGGGTTAGGTCCTTACCGATTTCATTGCGAAGTTTTTCCCGAGAGGGGGGAGGGAGATGATTTGCCCTGTGGAGGTAATCCCGTGGAAGGTATTTGTGGACGGTGCGTCCAGCGCATTAGGAGTTAGGGCTGGAATCGTAGTCATCACCCCAGAAGGAATAAAATTGGAGCATTCCTTTAGTTTAGGCTTTAAGGCATCTAATAACGAAACCGAGTATGAAGCCCTGTTTGCCGGATTAAGAGTTGTCTTGGATCTAGGTGCTAAGGAAGTAGAGGTCTACTCAGACTCTCGGTTGGTGGTCAATCAGGTGCAAGGAAGCTTTGAGGCCAAGGATCCCCGGATGGTGGAGTACTTATGGTTGGTGAAACAAACTATAGACCGCTTTCAAAATGTAAGAGTAGTTCAGGTAGCCAGGGGACAAAATCGACATGCCGACTCTTTGCCCACACTGGCGTTATCATCAACCGAGGAAATTCCTCAATTAATCAAAGTGGAGTTAGTGGCAAAACCGAGTACCAATGCATGGGTAGGTGTTTCGCTAGTGACGACAATTGAGCCATGTTGGATGGATTTAATCATCGACTTTTTAGCCGAGGATCGAGTGCCTACTGATGAAAAGGAAGCAAAAAAGTGCGTCGAGCAGCTGCTCGGTATTGGTTATCAGTCGACTGTAAGCTATACTGAAGGTCTTTTGAGGGGGCCTTACCTACAATGCCTGCACCCTAGCAAGGTTGAAGAACTCTTGGCCGAGCTACATAAAGGAGTGTGCGGCAGTCACGTGGGGGGATGTTCACTAGCTCATCGAGCAATGACTCAGGGGTTTTGTTGGCTGCGAATGCAAAGGGACGCCGCTAAGTACGCACGAAAGTGTGAGCAATGCCAGAGGCACGCCCCGATGATCCACCAGCCGACAGGAAGCTTAAATCCTATTACTAGCCCTTGGCCCTTTGCGCAATGGGGGCTAGATATCGTCGGTCCGTTCCTTTGAGCTACAGGGAACCGAAGGTTTGTCCTAGTGGCCGTTGATTATTTGACTAAGTGGGTGGAGACAGAGGCGTTGGTGAACATCCGGGATGTGGATGTTAAGAGGTTTCTATGGAGAAACATAGTGACGAGGTTCGGGGTATCGGAGTCCCTAGTGTTAGACAACGGGTTGTAGTTTGACAGCAGGGCTTTCCGCGAGTTTTGTAGCAGCATAAGCATCACAAACCGGTATTCAACCCCAGCATATCCACAGAGCAACGGTCAAGCCGAGGCTACCAACAAAGCCATCGTGAGCGGGTTGAAGAAGAGATTAGAAGGTGCTAAGGGCAAGTGGGTAGAGGAGTTGCCTAATGTTCTGTGGGCATACCGGACAACTCCAAGGAGGTCCACTGGAGAAACTCTGTTCTCACTAACCTACGGAAAGGAAGCAGTCATATCGACAGAAATAAACTTGTGCAGTGCCCGGGTTTCAAGATTCAACCCTGCCAAGAATTCAGAATTAATGCTAAAACAGTTGAACTTATTGGAGGAACGCTGAGAATCGATGACTATACGACTGGTAGAATATTAGCAAAAACTTGCCCGGAGATACAACAGGGACGTGAGGAGAAGAGAGTTTGGAGTGGGAGATCTGGTACTTCGGAAGGTAGTGGGAAATACACGAGATGTCAACGCAGGGAAGCTAGCATTGACTTGGGAGGGACCTTATAGAGTCACCACCATCGCAAGTGCGGGGGCGTACTATTTGGAAGATTTGGAAGAAAGACCACTTCCCTGGCCATGGAATGCCCACAATTTGAAGAAATTCTACCACTAACCATAAGTACGCAGGGGTATGGATTAAGTGTAATGTTATATATGTATAATATTAATTAATACGAATGTGATGTTTGTCCATGCAGGAATATTTATACTTATAATTTCATCATTGTTAACTTATTAGCCCCGGTCAACAAACACAAGGAAACCTCATATCAAATTTTATCTAAGGACAGAAACTTGCTTCTCGGTTCGATCACAATCATCGGGCAAGTGGAAACCTTATATCAAATTTTATCTAAGGACAGAAACCTGCTTCTCGGTTCGATCTCAATCATCGGGCAGGTGGAAACCTAATATCAAATTTTATCTAAGGACAGAAACCTACTTCTCGGTTCGATTTCAATCACCGGGCAAGTGAA
Organism: Quercus tomentella; assembly: GCA_028535165.1. NCBI lineage: Eukaryota > Viridiplantae > Streptophyta > Magnoliopsida > Fagales > Fagaceae > Quercus > Quercus tomentella. Next base: position 60,123,312 of record JAPQVY010000155.1, on the reverse strand, counting down.
AACCTTATATCAAATTTTATCTAAAGGACAAAAACCTGTTCCCGGTTCGATCCTCATCACCGGATAGGTGGAAACCAAGTCTCAAATTTTATCTAAGGATAGGAACCTGTTCCTGGTATCTTAATTACCAGATGGGAGGAAACCTTACACTAATTTATTCCAAGAATACAAACCCTCTTCCCAGCTCTATTCTAATAACCGGGCACATGGTGCTTACGTTGATCTATTCATGGGACTGAAACCGATCTCTCGGATTCAATTTGGATCACGGGGTAGGTAATTTCCTTACACTAAATTTTCTTAGATAAGTCAACATATGTCAAATTCAGTTCTTATCACCGAGGAGCCAATTCTTTCTAGATACAGGCAATCTCTTCCAGACCGGTCCTAGTCATTATACATGCATAGATATAATCTATCCTTTTGAAGACAAATGAGAAAACAGTATCAAGCACCGTTCGGGGACAAATCGTGATTAGACTGCCCAGTCATGAGGAATTAAAAAAAAATATAAAAAAAAAAAAAGAGAAGAGAAAAAGAAAAACAAGCAGGCAAAGCATGACAGAAAGAATTGTTCTGTCACTACAACCCGATGACTGTAGGCAAACCAAACCAATAAAAGTAAAAATTAAACACAGGGACGGAACCAGGATTTGAACCTAGCGGGGGGGCCAAAGCTTAAAACATTTTTTTATTTTTATTTTTATGAAAATAAAAACTAACACCTATTTTATATTCAACAAAATACTACATATTAAATAAGTATTTCTTAAACATTTGATATTATAAAAATGTCGACAAAGTAAGACATACAAAATAAGTGTTTTTTAAACATTTCAACACATTTATCAAAATGGAACTCAATGCTCTTTTAAGTCTTGAAAGTCGTCTATGATTGATTCTGTACCAAATTTTGCAGCAATCTCCTTCTCAATGTACAAAATCATAAAGTCCATTAGAAAATCATCTTCCATCTTGTTGCGAAGCCTATTCTTGATAATATTAAAGGTTGAAAATGCTCGCTTTGTAGTTGCAGTAGAAATTGGAAGAGTAAGCATAAGTGTAATCAATCTATAAATATATGGGTAAAATAATGATTTTCGGGTTTTTACCAACCATTGGCACAACTCAGAAATACTTGATAGCTTCTTGAAGTCCGGATGCCGAACTACATTGTGCTCATAATGATCAACTTCTACCTTTAAAAGTGTCATTTCTTGATTTGTGAAGTCTTTTGGATAAAACTTGCTTACTAACAACAAAATGTCTATACTTCTAAAGGACTCACGTGCCTCTTTAGGATCAAGAGCTAAACTAAGATTAAGCAATTCCACTGCATGCTTACTAAACCGATGATTTAATTCTTGTAATATAGAATCTATTGCAGCATAAAAAAATCTACCCGATAATGATGCTCAATTGTGAAGTCATCTTGTTGATAACGAGCTAGACCTCCTCTCTCAACATAACGAGCATTCATATCTGGGACATCTATGTCACGTGCCTCACAAAATGATTTCACAGTGGTAAGTAAATTATCCCACTCTTCATCTTTGAATTTTTGAATAAGTGCTTTAGTGGATGAAACAAAATTCATTGCATTTAAAATGTCTTGAGACTGACACTGCAAAGCTTGACAAAGTGCATCAGTGATCTTCATAATTTCTTTCATGAGATGCAAAACGAACACAAATTCAAAAGAAATCATAGCATGATAACATGAGTATGCTGCTTCTCGTTGGGAAGTAGTATTTCCTTCCTTGATGATCTTAAGTAAAATTTCACATGTTGGACTAAATATATTTACCAAGCTAGAAATCGATCTCAAGTGAGAACCCCAGGTCCCCAACGAGTATCTCCAGCCCGTTGTAATGTGCTAATTTGATTAAGTCCTCTTCCAGTTTCAAGCTCACCAATTTCAACAAAATATGCAATTTGATTAGCATAAGCTTTTTTTAGTTGCTCAGTACGCTTGCATGAAGCACCAACAACATTGACAATAGATGATAATCTATTAAAAAAACTTTGAACAAGAATAACTTCTTTTGATGCTGCCACTAATGCTAATTGCAAGCGATGTGCAAAACAATGAATGTAATAAGCATATGGACAATCATTTGAAACCAAAGCTTTTAATCCATTCCACTCACCTCGCATATTGCTTGCACCATCATATCCTTGCCCTCGAATATCTTGAATATCCAAACTATGATGTGACAAGATAGAATATATTTCATCTTTTAGGGTTAATGCCGTAGTATCGGGGACATGAACTACCCCAAAAAAACGTTCTCGAACAAAACCATCTTTGTCTACAAATCTTATAACAATAGCCATTTGCTCCTTCATTGACTCATCACGAGCTTCATCAACAATTAGGCAAAACTTTGCATCACCAATTTCTTCACGAATTGCCTTCTTCACCTTGTTTGAAAATACATATAAGATTTCCTTTTGGATTTTTGGTGATTTGTAAGAGGCATTTTTGGGAGCTTTCTTTATCGCTTCTGCAACATATTCATTATATGATACCATCAAATCCAATATTTCAAGAAAATTCCCACGATTAATTGAATCAGAACTTTCATCTCGTCCTCTAAAAGCAAGTCCTTGAAATGCAAGCACTTTGACAACATCAATTGAGGCCTTTAACCGCAATCGATTGCTTGCAATTTGATCAGAATTGAACTTTTCAAATACCTTTTGTATGTGTTGAGACTAGTTCATCAAATCTGTCATGGCTTGCTCGGAAGCTCTATGAAAAGAGTTAGGTTCTTTCCCCATATGATTCAAAAAGGAACAATTATTTCCATCATTAACTTTCTTCCAATTCCGAATTCCATCTTTAGTGAATACATGACTCCCAGAATTCCCTGTTGGCTTGTCAAAGAGAAAGCACGGTAGACAAAAAGCAGCATTTTTACTAGGTGAATATTCAAGCCATGGACTAAATTCCTTAACTGCAAACCATGAATGTTTAAATTTACGAGAATGTCTTCCAAATTTAGTTTTTTTGTACTCATCTAGTTTAGGTCGGTATGGACCAAGCTTAATGTAAGCTCTTTGAATTTCATCCTGTTCATTAGCATCATATTCCCATATTTGCTTACGCATTCCAGGATCACGCACAAAACCTATACTTTCGTCAATGGTGACATTTGGAACTTTTGTTTGGAGATTTTCAGAAACTAGGACATCAACGCTAGGGGTTGGCAATCTTGGATCATCAGCTATGACTTCAGAATTATTTAGATTTTTTCTTTTGAAAAAATTTAATATTGTAGTGGACTTACTCATGATCTACAAATTAAAAAAAAAAAAGCTTCATTATTTCCATATTTTGTAGTTCTATACACCAACTAAAAAAAAAGGGACTTCTCAACCCAAAAAAAAAAAAAAAAAATCTAAAACCCAAATAATCACAAACAGACAAGCACAAGTCTATATATATTACTAATATTAGCCACGTCATACAAAGTGACAAAGACAAAGTTCACAAGTTCATATTATCATATATATATATATATATAATATTACTATATTAGCCACATCACACAAAGTGACAAAGACAATTTTTGATAAAGTCAAAACAATCCGACCAAAGACTTGGTCAATTGGTCTCACAAAAAAGTCACTTATGACTTACCAAAGACTATTCTTCACAGTTAACAGTACTCACAAGTGACAAAACAATGACTACCAAATACTACTCTCACAAATAACAAATTCACTATCACATACTCACATCCTACTGTATCCTGGTCCCACTTTATTTCTTTATAGTTAAAACCAAAACAAAAAAAAAAGTTACAAACAAAGTCTGAAACCGGTCCTACGTCCACACAATCAAAAAAGCAAAAAGCCACAAACAAATAAACAATTACACTTTACATAGTAGTCAATACTCAAGTCTCAATCCAAAGCCATAAACACCAACTAAGTCTACGGTCCACACATGACATGACATAACACAGTGAACACACTAGTCCAATAAAAGCCAGTAAGCCACAATTCACAAATACTGAAATACAGTCAACACAGTTCATCAAAAAACACAGAGGGCAAAGGGCTAATCGGGCAAAGACAAAAAAACAAAAATCTGAACTTGAGAAAGGAGAGAAATTTCTTAGATTTACCGTGTGTGATTATGATCAAGCATTTGAGGAGGAGCAGCAGTAGCAACAGACCAACAGTTCGAATCTGATTTGAGGAAAAGAACAGCAGCAGCACTCAGCCGTAGTGATGGAGGAGGCGTTGATGCTTGAAGAGGTTGAGCGGAGGAAGAGTGAGGTTAGGGTAAAAATTTGAGAATTGTAATTTAGGTTTTTAGATTTCAGTCCATATTTATTTTTTATTTTGTCAGTTTTTTTATTTTTTTTATGAGAATTTGTCAGTGATTTTTTCAGATTTATTCATATACCAGTTTTTTTTTTTTGGGGGGGGGGGGGGTGGGGCAATGGCCCCCCCGCTTTACTGTAGGTCTGTCCCTGATTAAACACAAGTTGAAAATAAAAGCAAGTTAAAAACATAAGTATTAGACTGAAGGATCGGTGGGCGGGAGATGGACTACATCATCGGCTTGCCAGTCTGGGACATCCTCGATTGGTGGTTGCTAGACTTGCACGTCTTCGGCAGCATTAAGGTTGCTGGTGACCTCGAGATCAACAGTCTCCACATAGGTGTCAATCGCTTGCACCAGCTCCCTCATGCTGGGGGTATCTTCTTCGTTGGCAGCACCGGCTTGACTTTGAAGGGGTGGAAGAGGAGCCGGGTATGGGATTTGCTCTGGATTCCTCAATGGGGAATCTTCGGGCACTCCCATTGCTTGAAGGGCTGCCAACCAGCCTTCCTTGAACCCATGAAACTGAGCATGATGGACAATAGGCTCCACGGAGTTCTCCGCATCCACGAAGCCCTCGTTGTACCACTTATTCTTGTAGGCTTCAAAGGCCGCCTTCAGGTCAACTATCTCGACAACTTAGGCCAGGTTTAGGCTTTCTGCCTCCGCCAATTTAAGCTCCATGCCCCCTAGCTTAGCTTCCATCTCGGTCAGCAGCCTTGCCCTTCTCCTTTGCTGTGGCGTTCGCAACGTCCTTATGGGCTTTCTCCCTTTCAGCATCTTCGGCGAGCTCCTTCAGCCTCTCTCCGAGGATATGGGTCAACTGCGCGGCTTAGTAACGCAACAACAACAAATATAAAGGTGAAGAGATTACTCATGCATCAAAACAAACGAAAAAAAGGAAGGAGAAGAAGTTACTACTATAGTATACCACTGTAGTCGCCTTGCTATTGACTCCTTGGTACCGTCCGAGAAGAATTGGACATCCTCGGGTAATAAAAGACCCTGCACCAGGCTTTAGGCGACCTGCCCTCCTTCGCCCTGAGCCCACATCCTCACGCTGGCAGAGGCTCATTGCCGAGTCTGAAAGCGGTCTGCCAGCCCACCTCAGGCCGGGAAGAGGATGCAACGTTTGTCCCAACCTGGGTAGTTGGTCGAGAAGTGCCAGCCGGTTCTCGAATCGTGATCTCACTAGACACCCGGGGAGGGGTCTTGGCGGGGAACCCTGGGAGGCTGATCAACGACGCGTTGTTTCTTTTTTGCATGGCTGGCAGGGGGAGGAGGGGGAGTCCAATCCTTGCCTTGAGGCTGTTGAGGCTAAGCCGAAGGACCTGTGTCGGGAAAGAATCAATCAACAGTCATCATTCGCTTGGTCACCATTTCTGCGCCTTAGTCGACCTCAGCTGCTTCTGGCTTGGCTGTTTGGGCTAAGGCTTCTTGCTCTTTAACAGGCACGTAGACTTTATGGCTTTGAGACACACGTTCAACCGATTCATCTCTCACCGGTGCAAGATCCTCTGCTGTAGTATATCTGGGGCCGAGGTCTCGAGCTTCACCAACTGTCAACGAGGGCAGAAGGAAATTGGCGTGCCGAACGTCAATGTATGATAGCAATGGGCTATCCACCAACAAAGCTGGCCTGAAAGGTTGCCAAGTAGTATAAACGAGATTGTAGCCAAGAATAAGATGCAATATTCGGAGTTGCCTGTTGGAGTGCACAAATATTTCAGACCGAAGTATGAAATTTAGGTCTCTCGCGTGCACCACTCTAAGGTTTGGCTTAAACCTTTTGCTTTCTGCATCAATAAAATACAAAAGCTGGTTAGTGCCTATTTAAGCAAAATAATCATGGGTAAAATGCAATTAACAAGTAAAAGATGCTCGATACCGACCAACATCATGTGGCGAAAGTGGGCAGGGGAGCTCATCAGCAAACCAATTGCTGCTCACCCGGACGAATTCTCCCACCAAGTTCCTATTGGAGTCGGGAAGGCATGATATAAGCCGTACTCACATGTCCCTAGTCTTTAAATAATAATCGGACCTAATATTGCCGCATAAACTATACATAAAGTTGATGTTGTGATGGTTCAGTTGCAACCCGTATATTTGGTTTAGCCTACTGACACAACTCACAACTTGGTAAAAATTGGAGGGGAGTTAGTCGAGGCATAGGCCATAGAACCTAAGGGTACCTACAATGAGAGGGTCCACGGGAAACCTAACCCCACCCTCTAGTATAGCCATCAAGGGAAAAAAATACTACGTTTGGGCCAGAGCCCTTCTCAAGAGCAATATTGCCCTCATGACAATAGGCAATATCGACATCCCCAGGGACACCATAGGCTTTTCTAAAGTTGGCCAAGGCAGCCCCAGGTGCAAGGAGATGAGAGTATCCCATTCCTAAACTATGGAGTGAAGAAAAATTGAAGGGAAGAAAGAGTAAAGAAAACTTACTTTAGGCTCTAAGGAATGATGATCTGGAATGGAGTGTTTACGCACAGAAGGAGAATGCTCGGCAGAGAGGAAGTTGAAGGAGAAAGGATGTAAAGAGTGATGTGGGAAATTAGAGGGAATTATTTATAGGGTCCAAATGGGGTTAAGAGCATTTAATGAAAAGGGGAGGCAGGAAAAACTTTCTGAATTCTTTTTGTAACTGCCACACGCGCCGCCTTGGTTCACAAATCGTCAGGCTATGATGACAGTTACACCTAACAGTCTGGCATGACGCACCTTTCAAGAGCATATAAATGAATGTCCTATTCGTTTAGTCACTGACGCATGAGCTTCTCGAGGAGCCTCTAGCGCATGCCTTCCTTGATTCATGCCTGGGAGCCGGACACGAATTAAGGGGGGGGGGCTATTGTACGGGGCTGGGCCTCAGGCCCCACGAGCCTTGGGCCCAAGCCTCGTGATACATTATATGACCCTGTCCCCATTCTGGACCTTTACCCTCGATCCAGACGCCTCAGGGCCCAAAAGCTGAAATAAGACTGCGCTGTCCTGGATACTTAAAGCAAGCCCCTCCCGATCGTTTCTAACCCGGTCGGAGGTGTTATTGCTTGGAGTTACCTTGTACTCGGCTGCCCGATAGTGCCTTCGAGAATATCACTGCCGAGACTTTTGAAGGTGGAAATCAGTTCCAATACCATTACCACCTTTCCTGATGGAACATCTACTTAGAAATGATGGAATTGAACCATCATTCGCACTAGTAAGGGGGAGTAATCATAACACCTCCACTTACGTATAAGGAATAGGGGTTGGAAAAAAGGGGGGGGGGGGGGGGGGGGGGAAGAAAACGAAGAAGGAAAGAGCAACTAAACCAAGAGAGAAAAGGATTGACTTTGTGAGGTAAAGTGAAAGGTTTAAGGAAACAGGAGTGTATTTGGGTCACCGAGCATAGGACCACCCATGGAAACCCAAAACCCACAATATAAATAGATTGTGAGCCCAAGTAAAGGTTGAGCCCAAGAACCATATTTTGGGTACGCACAATAATAAATGGGTTAAAAAAACCCACAATCTTGGACCTAGCCACCTAGAAACATGGGTGGAGGTATACCATATATCATTACTCTTTGTGGCATTCACGAATTATTTTGTTTATGATCTTCATTCTTATTTTGGTCAACCTAATGTTGGTCTTGTCACAATAGTTGATCTATGCACTTAGTTAATTTATGATATTTATCATTCTTGTATTGGTAATGAGAAACTTATACAACTTGAATTTATAAGAAAGTCATCTAAGTAACTGTGGAAACTTTTGGAATATGTAAAAAAACAAATTGGATCTTACTGCAAACTTGTTTGTTGGTCTTAAAGAAATTTTTGGGTAATTAGTGGGGTACATGGGTAATTTTAAGAATAAGAGGAATGGAGGAAACCCACAGGTATAGTCCACCATAGAACATCTCAGAAACTTCCAAGGCAGATTATCATTATATTACTCAAATACTGGATAAAGGTCTTTTTCTTTCATGACTAGAAAAACAAGAAATGAACATGCATATATGGAAATTTACTCCCATATCTCTTTTCCCCTTTCGGAAGCAAAACCTTTGTCACCACAGAAAGCTGTTTTCTTGTAGCATTAAAAAAAAAAAATACAACCTACTATCATTTATTAAATATGTGGATTGTGGATGTTTTACATCCTTGAGATCTGGAGGGGAACTGAATCTTTGAGAATTTCACCCCTAATAGAGCCTAATGGAAACATCTCTATGTCACCAAGTTTCTTTAAGAGAAGCTTCTGACAGTTTTCCGCAGCCATAACTCCGGCGGAGTAAGCTCCATGTACAGATCCCTGGTTTTCAAGACTAACTGCTTCCCCCCCAAAGAAAAGATTACCCAAGGGTGCTCGAAGCCGCTCATATACATCTTCAGGCATTCCAACAAAGTCATATGAGTATGAGCCAAGAGAGTTTGGGTCTGTTCCCCAACGAGTTACAAGATACTGAACCTGTTTCAGAAGACAGATCAAACATTAGCTTTGAAACATTGGAATTAAAAATTGACTCTAGGTTTCTTAACAAAAATATGCAGCATCTAGGACACTCAAGATATAGTAAGCAGGTCAATCAACCATCGAAATTTCTCATAGTCACCAAACCATATATTTCAATGAGACAGAATGGGTAGAACAATACATAAATTGGCTGAAAGCAGAACAAATACATGAACATAATGAACTAACCGGCTCAGTCACATCAGGAAACATTTTCTTTAGTTGTGACATCACAAAATCTACAGTAGACTCATTAGACAGCTTCTCAAGGTCATATGCAAACCTTCCAGCAGCCATGTAGACAAGAACCGGATGGCCTGTTGCCTTGTGAAGATTGAGAAAATAACCACAGGCATAAGAATTTGGTGCAACAACACCTAAAAATTCCACATTTGGCCAAAACACTTTATCGAATCGTAGGGCAATCTTATTTTCATTTCCCACACCAAGATCCGAAATTGCAGCAACCTTCCAATCAGGCAATTTTGGCTCGAACTCAATAAATTTGGCTTTGAGAATCCCAAGGGGCACTGTTAAAATAGCAGCATCTGCAACAAAACTTGTCCCATCCTCAACTGTGACCATCACCTTATTACACCCGCTGGATATCTTTGTAACCCTACTCAACAGATTAGAACAAGAAAAACTTTAATACAGCTTATTTTTCTTATTCACATAAGCAATGTTACATAGAGGTAATTTAGATGAACAGGATCTGTTATATATGCAATGCAATATAAAACAAGAATAAATCTACAAATCTTAGGGTCAAAACTGAATATTGGCTGCATGCAAAGTTAACCACAGAATTTGGGGAGCAAATTTTTTGTTTCTTTGTATAGGGTTTTGGGGGGGGGGGGTTAGAAAAATCTGAGCTTAGTAAGTTGAACAGGATCTGTTACATATGCAAGCAATATAAAACAAGTATAAATCTACAAATCTTAGGGTCAAAACTGAATATTGGCTGCATGCAAAGTTAACCACAGAATTTGGGGAGACAATTTTTTGTTTGTTTGTTTAGGGTGGGGTTAGAAAATCTGAACTTAGTAATGCTGGTAAAAACTTGATTAATAGGTTCGCCACATAATAAAAACTATAATCTAGTAATGAAATCTGAGCAACTGCTGTACGTCTAGCTAGGATAAAATCTCTTGCCATCATACCAACAACCTAGGATTAAATTACCTTCCTCAAGGACAGTGTCTAATGGGAGGGAAGGAATGTCCTCCAATACCATAGCCAGTAAGCTTTAGAGGCCTTCAACCACTTTAATGTATGACTTGGGGCTGCCAAATGGTATAGGTTGCTAACAATAATCTGATTGTTGTAGCTCGATTTTCCAAATCCCCCCCCCACCCCCTTGTTTTTGTGTTTTGTGTTCTTGGCATGTTTTCTACGCATCATTTAAATATGTAAATGCATTTGAGTCATCTAGGAAAATGAAAACAATACCGGTGATTCAACCGTATATCAATATCTTTTGCAAGAGCCTTTATTATGGGGTCATAACCTTGCACCATAAGCCCATGACCACCAGAAAGAACATGTTCCTGTACATCAAGGAATAACCTTGACTGTGTAAGCAATAAAATGATGGTAAAGTAACTTAAAAATAGCGATTACCAGTCACCCCTGGCCCAACACACAAATTTCATCAAATTGACATATATGTATATGACAAAATAATATGTATTACAAAGAGTATCTTCTTGTTTTAGAGAGAGAGAGAGAGAGAGAGAGAGAGAGAGTAAAAAATTCTAAGAAAATTTATTTCCCAAGGGTATGGTTTTTCAATCATCATCTAATAGCTGCCATGAAGTACTTTATAGAATTTGGAGATCTCTCCTTATACTTGGGAGTCAAGCTACAATCTCTCCTAAGGAGTTTAATTAGTATAACACACATGATTATCCCTAAGAATCTGAAGGACAAAATTTTCTAAAAAATAAATAATATTGTACCAGGAAATTCAGTTTAGATTTTTAAGAACAGAAAGTTCAGTGTCCTATACACACTTATTCAATTTCTTTAGCACAACAACTAATGTCAATCACCATCAGATTACCACCCAGCTATATCCTACGAAGCATGGACACAACCTTATGAAGATTGTGACAAAGATGTATTTCAAAACCCATATTCTTTGCCATAACTAAATCTTGGGTACTTCAACAGCCATCTGAAAGTCACTAACTTTACTTTTCAGTGGCAGATTTACTTAGCATGGGTAACTGCACTCCATACCCATATTATGTGTTCCCTTTAGAATGTTGTACAATTGATATTTAATTAGCAAGTTTATTATCCTACTTTCTTCTCATTTACAACACTTCAAATCATTACCTGAGTTATCTATGGTGTCTATTCAATAGATGTGCATCCAAAGAACTATTAACTGTAAAATATCAGATAGAGCACTTGCCTGATCCCAGCTTTGCAAGGATATCATATCAGCATCTGCTGCAAACCAAGCTTCCAATCTACATAAGTACCATTGCAACACTTCATGGGCAAGTCCTTCTTGTCTATATAAAATGGAAGGTATATCAGTGACACTTAACAGATTTAACAGTTGAACCAAAACTATTAGTCATGTATATTCTATGTCCTGCTTCCGTACCTTAATTCTGGAAGCCTATCCAACACAATTGAAATTGCTTGAAGAACAGACAAGTCATCAGTATGTTCATCTCTTACTTTCCCTGTCTGAAGTGAAAACAGAGAAGCAAAGACTTTGTAAAATGCCACAAAGAATAACACAATTATGGGAAAAGAAAGATCCAGCCAGAAACTTTAAATAAGGTTTAGAGAGGAGAGAATAGAGTTGTTCCAGCCCAGAACATAGAAGAAAAGGTTCTACCTCTTCGAGAATCCTCTTAAATGTTTCTCCAACTTCAATGACCATCTGTTGAGGAACTTGATGGCCATCCATATCATAGAGTGTATAGCTGAAAGGATCAAATCCAGATCTTCAAGTCAATAGTTCAGACAGAATACACATTAAACTGTAATTATAAAAAGCAATATTATAGTTTTATGTGCAATACAATAGAAATGTGACCTCTGAAACAACTGAACCAGAGGGGTGTATTGTCTGTACCTTGAAGATAACACCAGCAAAAACCGTTTTCTCCGAATCTATCTTTTTACTTATTATAATGTTCATTTATTCATTATATAATAAAGGTAACAATCTAACTTCTAATGTCATGAGAGGGATTTGGCTAAGCCCCAAATCACCTGGGCTTTGGGCTCTATCTACTGCCTTTCACTTTAAGGTTGTTACAAATCTTAAATACATGAGAAAAAAGGGTGCATCATATATGAAATCATGTAAAAAAATGATCAATGAAAATCATAGCTCTAAAGGATTATGATAACCAAAAAGCGTTAGGACACAGAACTTTAATCTTAAGAGGTATGAGCTGTGCACCATATACGGATGCACATACATTGTAAGATGCATAGTAGAATAGCGATGTTAAGCAATGAAATGATTACCTTTCCAAATCATGGTCATACAACACAGAGTTGTCACCACTTGTACGATATAACGTAAGCCCTAGACCACGTATCAGCGGAGCCAATGGATTCTCATTGCAAACACCATGTAGCCTGCATGATATTTATAAGAATTAATATGACATCTATCTTATGATTCTTCAGATGCACAGGTTAATGCATGCCCAGTACAAACTATAAGAGAAGGCACCCTCTATTTGAACATGGGAAATTCTATTAAATAAAAATTCCTATTGTTTGAGATCCAGTATTTTCTGAGGGTCAATAAGTGAAGCAAATTCAATGGAACTCTTCCCTATGCCATGGATAACAAAATCCAACCTCGCAGCAGGGAGTTAGTAGGCAGATACTGGTGTGCAAAGATAAAAACCTAGCAGTATGGATAAAAACCACTGACAAGAAGGAAAGTAAACTGGAAATGCGCCCCATGTTCACACTGCAAACAGTGATTTTTAAAATTTTCTTTGCGTAACTGCTCAACCCATTTGTATTTAGTGTTTACAACAGCAAAATCACTAAAGTTATCCACAAAGTAATAAGTGAACTTGCCATGATGCTCCCAGATCTACTGGACAACCAAATGAGTAGTCAGTATGAATACGACCACCAAGTCTATCCCTTGATTCCAGCAAGATCACCTGAATAACATGATGATGATAAAACATTTTAGGAATCAAAACAAACTATTGTCTATCACATACATGGGGAAAAAATTATAATGCATTAGATATGATCACCTTAAATGACGCATCATAGAGGGTTCGTGCAGCAGCAACCCCTGATATACCCCCACCAATAACAATAACTGACGGTAGCGAATCCTGTTCCCTCTGAACATGGGGGACAATTTTGCCTAGTCATCATACATATTCAAGTCAGCAAGGGCATACATTTTTCTAAGAGAATGAAACAACTCAACAAAGCTACCAGAGTTAACCTCATTATAGAAAAAGATAAATCAGTAATTAAATATTTGAGCTAATGAAGACATCTCTCTGTCAATCAAGATATTGTTCAAATATTTCAAAAATAGTAAATCTGTTTCAGCATACATTTCACATTTGAGGCATTGAACTGAATCAAGATGGACAATCGAGGGTCAGTACCCCAAGTTTTGGGCGTTGTCCCTAATACAGTGGGGGTTCATTATTAAAATTTAAATTTTCAACTGACAACCAAAAAAAAAAAAAATGTCACACCCAGTGCACAAAAACTCCAACTTTTGAGGGATATGAGAGAGGCGAATTGGTAGTCAGCCTTACCCATATATTTTCAAGTAACAAAAAAGAATAATACAAATTTTTATTTTTAATAATTCCATCTCACACAATACAATATTAGAGATTGAGCCTTGGTGTGATGGCAAGTGCCTTCCACAAAAAGCGACCATGAATCAGCCTCTTCAATTAATTAATTAAAGGTAAGACTGCCTAGATCTCATAAAAGTGAGAGCTTTGTGAACCTTCTTATTTTTTTTTTTAAATACACATTTAAACCCTTAAAATTTGAGTTCAAACTTCAAATACTAATGTAGGGGGAAAATTGAGGTCATCCCCCAAACTTGAATGCATCAAAGTTTATAACATTGATAGCTTTCAGGTTAACCGATCCACGCGTATAATAGCAAAAGTATATATGTTAATCCAGATTAAGACCCACTTGAGTTCTTAGAACAAAAATACTTTTTTTTTTCTTTCAAATATAATCCTACAATTGTGAAATAACATGAAACAATCATTCAAATAGATATCAAAATAAATAAATAAAGGAATATATATATATATACTGACCGTCAAGCAGATTGTTGGAGAATAATTCCTTGGAGTCCATTAACAAAAGAGAGAGAGAGAGAGAGAGAGAGAGAGAGAAGGAAGAAGAAGAATTTGGAAAGAAAAGAGAACAAGAATTGGTTGGGAAAAAACAATTGGTGAGAGAAAGCAATGAATGGCTTGAGATATTGGTAAAATTTTAATTAAAAGGGTGTATAGGAATCAAGAAATTGGAAACTAACTGAAAAGAATGATAGAGAATGAAGATGAGAAGGCCAGCAATGAAGCGGCTGAGATTGGAAGAAGAACGCAGCTTGTCAAACCAGCTCATGTGTAGGAGACAACAACAACAACAACAACAGCAGCAGCAGCAGCAGCAACAAACGGCTTTTCCTTCGGTTTTTGTGTCAGAAATAGGATCGGATTCGAAGCGTTTAGCGTCGATTGCATAGATCGATGTTTGAGAGAGAGATCCAATGGGCTCGCAGAGAGAGAGAGAGAGAGAGAGGGAACGTGAGACGAGAAGAGTAGTTTTACACTTTTTATATAAACGCGAACGTGAAGGTTGCTTTTGTTAGGGTTGGTTGGACGATGAGACAAATATCTTATGACCTATATCATCATCATGCCTTATTTTATAGACCGGTAAAAGATTCGCTAGTCTAATCTTTCGGGGACCTTTCCTAGTTGTTTCTTACTGTATTTATTTCTTAATTATTTTTTTTTAGCTGAGATACGCAAATTTGTCATTTACCTTTTTTTTTTTGTTTTTTTTTGGAGTTATTATATATATTTTTTGTTGAAAAATATGGATTTCAAGTTGTTTTCATCCTTTATGTTGGTATACATTTTGTCTTTCATTCCTAAATTTTAAAAAGTTCGTTTAAAGGGATGATGTTAATTTACAGAGTAATTTGAAGAAGAGAAATTTTTTTTTCTTTGTGGTAACAATCCACTAAAAAATTAATTTAAATACATAAAGTTTTAAGAACGTCATTTTATTATTTAAAGTAAATTAAGAAAATTAATCAAAGTAAAAGTGTTAAGAGTATAACAATTTACTTGAAAAGTTGGGTACATACCTAAATGTCTTGATGGCTTTTAAAAAAAAATTATAGAATTGAATTTTTATTTCTCTATTGTTCTAAGTATTAGAAGTTGGGTTTACAACAAAAATCTAGACTTTGAAACTATATAAAATTCAAGAGATTGAGAAAAAGAATGTTGCGAAAGAGTTGGAGGCATTACCGTTATAGATTTTATGTCATGATAAAGTAAGACATAACTAGTGACTTTTTTTTTCCTCTAAATAATTTTGAGTGTAAAATATAAGACATGTTACTTTGAGTTTCAATTATTGTGAAAAAAGATCAATTTGCTTTGTTGTGCAAGTGTTGTGAGTTTTAATTTCTAAAATTTAAAGGAATTAAAAATAAAATTAAAATGAGTTTCGATCTTTAAAGGATTTTTTTTTTTTTTTTTTTATCCAAATAGGGGCAAACTAACAAAACTATCCCATTGGCATGTACTTTTTTGGGGAGGTCAAGGGAGGTCCATTTTAAACTTTGATTGTTTCATAAGAAGAGAAAAAAAAAAAGAATACATGGCAAGTGAATAGAAATATTCTATTCGACTTTATACTTCATCAACTTTTTTTTTAATGAGAAATACTCCACCAATTTTGATACGTCATGTATCTTTTTTCTTTTTCTTTTTAAAGACTTTAGTTATTTTTTAAGGTAAGTAGAAAGAATAGGCGGTAAGTGAATAGAAATCATATGTCACACTTTTTGTGTTCTTTCCACTTTATGCTCCACCAATTATGCTATGTCATGTATATATATATATATATATATATATATATATATATATATATTCAGTTTTAAACTTTGGTTATTTTATAAGGAAAGTAAAAAAGAATTTGTGGCAAGTGAATAGAAATCATGTCATACCTTTTGTGTTCCAAATTATACTCTACCAATTATGGTATGTAATCTTTCTCAAAATATATATATGTGTGTGTGTGTGTGTGTGTGTGGGGGGGGGGGGGGGGGGGGGGGTATGTAATGTGTATGATTTTTTTTTTTTTTTTTTTTTTCCATTTTAAAAATTTGGTTATTTTTTAAGGAAAGTAAAAAGAATACTAGGCAAGTGAACAAAAATAAATTTTTTTTAGAAACAAACGCGCGCGCACACACACACACGAGAGGAAATTGAGTTCTAACTTCTAACACAAAAACACGTCACAAATTCCACTCAAAAGCGATGGTAACTTTCAAAGGAGGGTAAGGTGAGTTATACTATACATAATACACTTTCTTAAGCAATATGAGACAATTACTGTGGACACAATGGAAAACGGAGTCACCACCTAGATTTTGCAATGGCCTAGGAACCATATATATAGCGTTCTTTTGAGGAAGGACCTTTTGATCTTACTACTAGAGATATGGGTTTAGAGTTAATGTACGGTCTTGGGAAGGTGTTAGGCACCCAAAACCGCCCAACCTTAAGGTTGGCTTCCGATCATTGTGTCTTATGTCTTAACCCTATTAAAGGCACACTCAATACTTGTATCTAACTCACACACACACACACACACACACACACTAGCATACATCTAGCAATTTGACATCAAACATCCCTAACCATACATCTATCATGCTTGCAAACAAAGCCTACCATACATCTAACATGGCATCCCTATCATACATCTCAACCAACCTAACATTCACCTAACATGGCATAGCATAACATCATATCCAAAACAGGGAAACAACATGTATGACTGAACCAAGGCAGAAGCATAAGCATAAGAAAAGATCAAGCAAACATGTGATTAAGCATAACTCATCCAAACAAGCATATTCATCTCTATCATCAAAACGAGATCATATCACAAATGCATGAACATTACAAATGCATGACTTACCCTTACTTACCTTGCAACAACTCAGCACCTATGGCATCATGTATGAGCATGTGAATGAATGATCATGGCATTTGATAGGCCAAAAACGAATTGACCCCTTGTGATAAATTAACCAATTAATTTAGCTAAGTGAATTAATTAAGTTAATTAACATGCAAACGCATGGTAGCACAAACAAATCACCAAATAACTAAATATGCAGCAGAAAATAAATGACACGGTGATTTGTTTACGAATGGAGAAAACCTAATGGCAAAAACCCCACTAGGTGATTTTTAGGTCACCACTCCCGAAATTCCACTATTATCACAACAAGCAGTTACAAGTAAAGGAATCCCAGTACCATATACCAACCTACAGTTGAACCCTTACCCCAATACCCAATTGGACTTGTTTTGTAGTGACAATTTCCCTTTTCAATGCACAGCTCCCAAGTACGTGACTAACCAATGCGCAGATTCTAGTACGCGACTTCAATCACCAACTAAAGAAGATTGTTGGCTGCAAAGTTCTTCAGTTCATCCCAATGATGAAGATCAAGAAGATGCTTGGTCACAAAACCCTACGGTGCACATACACAGTAACTTCTTCACAAGAATGATGAACTAGGGCAAAATTTTGTCTCCGGTTACAAATTGCTTGAACAAACTTTACTCAACACTTGTGCAACTTGTGTACACTTTGACGGCCCTTAAAATAATCCTTTTATATGTCTAGGGTTAGAAGAGAAGAAGGCTCAAACACATAATCACGGATTAGAGTCAAAGCATAACTGTAATTCTGTTTTTCATAAAACTTGACAGATAGCTGTCTGTCGAGGTGCTGTCGAGTAGCTGTCGAGCCACGGGGCTAGAACAGCTTCTTAAGCTCGATGGATAGCTAGCTATTGAGCTAGCTGTCGAGATTTAATGAACAACACTTTTTCAGCTTGAATCTTGAATATACTTGCATGTCTTCAACACTTGATCTTGAAACACAGTTTTTTGAAGTATTAAACACATCCTAGATCTACCCAAATACAAGTAAAGTGCGTTTTGTCAAATGATAAGCCAATTACATAAAATAGTGACATATGTTCCTAACAAGTGAATCACATATGTCCTAACAATCTCCCCCTTTGGCAATCCGTGACAAAACCATAACAAACAAATGAACATATGAGAGAAGTCATAAATCACTCAACTCATATTCACTTGTTGAATACAATAAAATCTATCCTAACACAAACTCTTGAAAAACTTTGCAAGAAGAGAGTTTATGGCAAGTAGACTTTGACAACCTGTATTTCTGAAACATTTTTAAACAAAATTCATCAAGGCATCTTTGTGTGAAACAGAAATAATAGATTGCATACACGTAATAAGAAGCATGTGCATAAAGAGAGAAAAGAAACAACATATGTAATGGTAGGTGAAAGAAACATACATTAACATATATAAAGAAGATAAGTACAATGTATGTCAAAATGGTCACAAGACCCATATACAAGAATAAATGTATCTAAAATAGAGAAAAGAAAAAGATACATGTAATACTCACTACATCCCTCAGATATCAACACTCCCCCTAACAAAATGTCCTATACTAACTCTCCCCCTAAGAATGACTACTCTCATATCCAAAACTACTCCCCCTTTTTGTCACGAGTGACAAAGGGTAAGAGTGTCAAGTAGACATCTCATCGGTAGAGCTAGCATCTCCATCATCATCATCCGAAGCATTATCGTCATCACCATCATCATCATCATCATCCTCAGACTCAGAAGCCACTGGAGGAGGTGGTGGAGGAGAAGCCTCAGGAGCATAACCACCCATGGTCGCCTGTCGCCGTGCAATACGACCGACACAAACTTTCACCTGATACAACTCCGTAGAGAGTGTATCAAGGCGAGCATCCATGCGCTGCAGCTGCACCATGATGACTCCTAGAGTCACATCGCCCGAAGAAGAAGAGGGAACGGATGTGGATGGAGCAGAACGAGACGAAGCAAAACGGGAGGGAGGAGCTGCTGAATCCGACTGCCGAGACCAAAACTGTGCCTTACTACGTTTAACGGTAGCGTAGTCTATGGTACACATGACAAGAAAATGGTCGGAAGAGGGAAAAGAAACAGAAAAATGACATAGAATCCACGTGATAGCCGAAGGAAAAATGAGCTTATCACGAGTAGCCATATCCCTATACACATCTAAGATAGAAAGAATGAAATGTGAAGGAAAATCTATAGTGAGGTGCTCTAATAAAGAAAGCAAAAATCGAGCACGAGGCTCTGTGATAGAGTTATAGTGAGATAGTGGGTGTAAAACAAAAGTCATTACCATGTTCATGAATCTAGGACCTTTAGAAAAAGGTCGACATGGTGTGAACTGACGATCACCCTAATCTGCAGGACGCTCACAGAAAGCAGAAATCATCTCGTCTTTGGACACAGTCCGCAGACGCTTACAACCAGGGTAGTCAGGATGCTCTACCCTCAGAACATGAAGCACATGCATGTTGGAGTAAAACTCCTGGATCAGCACGGTCGGACAAGTGACCGGGACATCACATAGTGACTCCCATCCCCGACTGTGAATGATAGTGGGAAGGTCAGTGTCGGCGAAGTCCACCAAAATGACTCAATGTTCCGAATGAACACCTCGTCAAGAAACGTTCTCCAAGAAGTCCTTTCAGGCATCCTCATCACGGAACTGAATATGAGAAGGAGTAGGATCAGAAAAAGACGATGTCCTAGAACGTAAAGGGTTCTCGGACGAAGCTGACTTACGCTTAGGTGCCATAGACACGACTAACGTAAACAGAAGGAGGGGGGAGAGAAAGAAAGACAATCAGAAAAGCTCCAAAGCAGTTCAAATATAACAAGTATATTGAAAAGAAAGTACGTATGCATGGGGAATGCATGAACATGTGATATGCAAAAGAAATTGCATCATGGGCTCAGCCCAATCCAATCCTACCAGTACACAATCAATTTCACACATCTAAAATGCATGATAATACTGTTATTATGCTAATGTGATGCAATGCATGAGATTTTAAACTCATTTAAGCAAAACCCAGCCCAAAATTTCAACAAACACTCATCAATTTTGGAAAACCCCAAAAATTTTCAAAATCCCCGAAAACTTAGGTTTTAGAGAATGAAATGCATGAAAATGAGGGATTAAAGACATACCAAGTGAGGAAAAACTTGATTAAGCTCGAGAATCCTTTGGGAAAGAGGTTAAGAGTGAGTGAGAACGGTTTGGAAGGTGAAAAGATAGAAGTATTGAGAGAGAGATTGAGAGAAATGAGGTTCGGATCGCACGAGGAAGTATATATAGAATCTCAGTAAAGCTCGACAAATGAGGTGTTGAGAGGTGTCAAGACAGGTGTCGAGGATTATGCCGTCGACAGATACAGGTGTCGAGCAAGTGTCGAGGTACAAAAACATCAGACATAAGAGATGAGGCTCGATCGATCCATCAGGTGTCGAGAAGCTATCGAGGGTCTAGGAACTTTCTCGTTCGATCCACCAACTGTCGAGGATCTGTCGAGATTGCGATAAAAAAAGACCTTAAGAGCTCGACAAATAGCTAGGTGTCGAGGAGGTATCAAGGAGGTGTCAAGATTGCTTAAAAATCTTTTTTCAAGAAGGGAAAAAGACAGATATGAAGGCAATCAAGCATGCAACTCAACCAAGGATCCAATCAACATTTTAAGCTCTCAAAATTATCTCTTAACAAAAATTTTAAGCACATGGATCCCCAAAACACACACACACTAAACAAGTCTAACCAATTTTATATTTCAAAAACAAGTCAAGACAGTTTAGTGAGCATACATTAACACATGTAAAACCTTGTGATGGCCAAATCACATTGTACCTGCACATGTATCAAAAGTAGCAAAGAATGTTGCGTGTTGTGTGTAAAAAACATCGCAAGATTGGATAAGTGTATACATTTTATGACGATTTGAGATATGAGAAAATCACTTTAACTCACACACAATCATAACTGTTTGATGGAGACTATCACCTTCGAGGTACATCCTATAACTCCCACATCTCCTAGAATACACGCTTGCAATCATATTTAAAACATTTTGATCTTTTTTCTTTTCATTTTTTTTGCATATTTTATTTAAGCACATCATGCATAGGCATATAAGAGAGAGAAAAGAAATACCCAATGATGGTAAGCATTTGACATTCTAATTTTGCTATGCCGAAGCACACAAATGTCATTGACACTGCACTTTTGCTATGCCGAAGCATACAGATGTCATATTATGATTGGTGGGCAATAGTGGTGAGATGATTATTTATGCCTTTCTCTTAGGATTTTCTAGTCCTTTCTGTCAAAAAGAGTGATACGAGTGTTAAGTACAAGAGATAACTTAATCTTACTTATTACAAACACGAGCCACAAAGCTCACTTACTTAGTTGTGCATAGAGATGCTCATCTAAGTTACAAGAGATACAAAGTTTAGAAAACTTTGTTTCAATGGTCATCCAAGGTACACAAGTACCAATGTACACATAACACACACTGTTTTTGTATTTTTCTTGATTTTTTTCAATTTTTTTAATTTATTTTTATATTAAAAAAAGAATAATCAAAACTGAAAACAAACAAAAACAAGTTAATCAACGCAAAGTATAAAAACTAGACTGACTCAAAAAATGAAAGCAAAACACACAATTAATGCACACACAAAAAAAGAAGAGAGAGAGAGAGAGAGAGAGAGAGAGAGAGAGAGAGAGAGAGAGAGAGAGAAAAGTGATAGAATCACTTTGAGCCCTTTTCCTTCCACATCCTGGAAGAACCTTTCCTTTGATTAAACCCTTGAACCGGCGGAGAGGGGGGAAGAATTAAAACCGTTCAAGTTCGAAAGGAACATAAGGGCTTTGAGAAGATCTCCAAGGGGAGTAAGAGAGGATTGAAGTTGATTCTGGCTTCTAGATGCTATCATGCTATTGCTCTGTTGAGTGGCAAGCCACTTATAGCAATTTGGTCGAGTATGACCGACAACTCCACAATGATGACAGAGATGCTGCTTCTTTTGTTTAGACTTTTGAGAGTTAGCCTTCTTAGCCTTGGGATTCTTAGCTTCCTTCTTATCTTGCTTAGGGGGTGCTCCTAAGAAAGATTTTCCCTTGTCTAAGTTCTCACTAGCTAAAACAGTTTTAACATTATTGTTCTCAATTTCAACATTATTGCTAGGAGGAACAAAAACAGTAGTACTAGTAGAAGCAGTATTAGAGGAAGAGAAACCATACCCTAAACCTGTTCGATCAGAAGCAGATTTCTGAAGACTGAGCATCTCATCAAGTTTTGCACTTGAAGTCCTCTCCAATTGAGCTCTAACTTGAAACAGCTCCGCTTCAAGCTTCTTGGTCTTCTCATCAAGCTTTGCACTTGAAGTCCTCTCCAATTGAGCTCTAACTTGAAACAGCTCCGCTTCAAGCTTCTTGGTCTTCTCAGCCAAGAAATTGTTCTCGTACCTCAGTGCTCCAATAGTCTGATTAGCTTCATCAAACTTTGTGGACAATTTTTCACGATCAAGTTCCACGTCACTGAGCTTCTTGGTGGTCAGCCTGTAAAGTTTCTTATGTTTCTCAGAAAGCTTGTATAATTTCTCATAGGCTGTATGGATATCATCTTGATCATCCATCTTCTCAAACTTGGATTCCACCAATTCCTCTTCTTCAACCACATCTTCAACAATCCCATCAGTAGGATTAACAGTGGCAGTGAAGGCATTCAAGATTCCGTCATCCTCATTGTCGGAATCATCCTCAGGCTCGGTGTCGCTCAATGTAGCAGCAAGTGCCTTGCTCTTTCCAATGCTCTTGAGATATGTAGGACACTCTTGTTTCATGTGACCGAAGCCTTGACACCCAAAGCACTTAGGTCCTACGGGAACAGTGTACTGACCGCCATCCCTTGCATCCTTCTTCCCTTTGTCTTGGATCTTGAACTGAGAAGAACTGGATTGCCTTCGGTCCTTGTCGAAGCCTTTTCCATTGGCATTCTTCATAAACTTCTTGAATTGCCTGGTGATGTAGGACTTCATCTTAGAATCTTCATCATCTGAAGACTCATCTGTCTCACTGCTCTTGGCTTTCAGTGCCATGCTTTTGCCTTTACCCGTCTTGCCAATCCTAGTCAATCCTAGCTCGTAGGTCTGCAGATTTCCAACTAACTCTGTCAAAGGAATCTTGTCAATGTTATTTGATTCCTCGATTGCCGTAATCTTGGCATGGAATCTCTCAGGTAAAGATCTGAGCACCTTTCTCACAATCTTAGGTTCAGGAATGGTTTCCCCAAGATTGAAAGCTGAGTTCACTATGTCCTGGAGCTTGGCATAGAACTCATCGAACGACTCATCCTCCTCCATCTTAATTTCTTCAAAGCTTGTAGTGAGCCTCTGAAGCTTTGAATCCTTAACCGCCTTTGTTCCTTCATAGGTTGTCTGGAGGATGGTCCATGCTTCCTTAGCAGTTTCAGTGGAGGATATCTTCTTGAACTCCTCATTGGTGACCGCACTGAATAAGGCATTCAACGCTCTGCTGTTGAAGTTTGCTGCCTTGATCTTGGCATCATCCCAGTCGACCGGCGCTTCCTTCAGCTTGGTCCAGCCTATCTCAACAGCTTGCCACACTTTCTTATCTAAAGACTGCAAGAAAGCTCTTATGCATACTTTCCAGTATGCATAGTTAGTGCCATTAAATAAAAGAGGTATGATTAACGACTGTCCTCTATCCATGACAAACAGGGGTCAATGGATCAACACAGCAAAGATTAAACCCTAATCAGAGTGTGCCTGCTCTGATACCACTTGATAGGCCAAAAACGAATTGACCCCTTGTGATAAATTAACCAATTAATTTAGCCAAGTGAATTAATTAAGTTAATTAACATGCAAACGCGTGGTAGCACAAACAAATCATCAAATAACTAAATATGTAGCAGAAAATAAATGACACGGTGATTTGTTTACAAATGGGGAAAACCTAACGGTTTCAGGTCACCACTCTCGAAATTCCACTATTATCACAACAAGCAGTTACAAGTAAAGGAATCTCAGTACCTTATACCAACCTACTGTTGAACCCTTACCTCAATACCCAATTGGACTTGTTCTGTAGTGACAAATTCCTTTTTCGATGCACGGCTCCCAAGTACGTGACTAACCAATGCGCGGATCCTAGTACACGACTTCAATCACCAACTAAAGAAGGTTGTTGGCTGCAAAGTTCTTTAGTTTATCCCAACGATGAAGATTAAGAAGATGCTTGGTCACAAAACCTTACGGTGCACATACACAGCAACTTCTTCACAAGAATGATGAACTAGGGCAAAACTTTGTCCCCGGTTACAAATTGCTTGAACAAACTTTGCTCAACACTTGTACAACTTGTTTACACTTCGACGGCTCTTAAAATAATCCTTTTATATGTCTAGGGTTAGAAGAGAAGAAGACCCAAACACATAATCACGAATTAGAGTCAAAACAAAATTGGAATTCTGTTTTTCATAAAGCTTGACAGATAGCTGTTTGTCGAGGTGCTGTTGAGCCACGGGGCTAGAACAGCTTCTAAAGCTCGATGAATAGCTAGCTGTTGAGCTAGCTGTCGAGATTTAATGAACAACACTTCTTCAGCTTGAATCTTGAACAGACTTGCATGTTTTCAACACTTGATCTTGAAATACAGTTTCTTGAAGTATTAAACACATCCTAGATCTACCCAAATACAAGTAAAGTGCGTTCTGTCAAATGATAAGTCAATTACATAAAATAGTGACATATGTTCCTAACAAGTGAATCACATATGTCCTAACAGCATTGAAACAAGGAAAGCATAAAATGAACCCTAATTCTAACATGTGAGACAAACCAAACAATTAAACATGTGAAACATAGACTTTAAGAGCATAAAAACATGGAAAAAGAAGCTAAACAAAACAAACATGTGAAAGTAGAAGCAAAACAAATGAAATAATAAAAAAATTAGGGTTTTTAGGCAGAGGCTTGCGCATGCAAGAATAAGTCTGCGTGCGCATAATTAAGCCTGCGTGCATAGACAAGATTATGCGTACGCAGGTTCTTGCCCAGAAAGCCCTAAAAACACAACCAAGCCTAAAACACTAAATCTAACACTCTAACATGCATTTTAAACATAAGAAAAACGTAAACCTAGACTAGAAAAGCATATCAAAACATGTTATAGCAAGAAACAAGACAAACATCAAGATTAAAGAGCAGAAAAGAAAAGAAAAGAAAAAGAAAGGTTTAAAACTAATACCTCAAAGAAAAGCTCTTTAAGCTTGATTTTTGACCGTTCTCCTTAGTCAAATCTATTCACAAACCAATAAGAAAGTGATTAGTAATATTAAACTTAAAGATCAAGGCCAGAAAAAGGCCTTAAACAAAAGAAAATTGACTTGAGGATGTTTTGTGAAAAACTCCTTCTTTGATTCACCATTTCTAGTGAATCTTAATGTTTTCCTGTGGGATTTCTGTATGTTTTGAAAATATAGCATGTAAGGCTACTCATAGTGTGAAAATAGGGGTTTGGAATAACTCCCAGATGATGTGGGATTCATTCAAAAAATCAGTTTTAATGTAGAAAACTTTCCTTTCATAGTTTCGGGAGTCTGCCATGCGTGTGCAGGTTTAAGCCCACGTACGCATGCATTGTGGCCGCGCATGCAAGTTGATTCTTGTGTGCGCAGGCCGAGGGTTCCTTTGGTCCTTATTTTTCAAAAATAGATTTATTTGCACATTAAAAGTTATATTTTCTATTTTAACATTCCTCAAGTCAATTTAACATCTGATTGGGTCCTAAACCAACATTGGATCTTAGAATTTCAGCATCATTGGGGAATGGGGGCCCGAGTCGTATAGGGTACAAAATGCAGTGTCTACAATTACCCATTTTTTTCTTTGAGTGAATAAAAATATTGAGAAATGCTACATCCACAACATTTTCACAATATTTTCACAACAAATCCTAAGTGGTAAATTGCTATTGGCTATTATAGGTGGGCAAAAAAGTAATTTTAGTTACAAATTCAAATTTAAACTAATAACAATTTACCACCAATAATTTGTTGTGAAAGTATTATGAAAATATTTGGACGTAGCACTTCTCATAACTATTTGGTTCTACTTTATGCTCCATCTATTTATGGTATGTCATGTGTCTAATTTTTTTTTTTCAATTTAAACTTTTGGTTATTTTATAAGGAAAGTAAAAAGAATATGTGACAAATGAATGGAAATCCTATGTCCCACTTTTTGTATTCCATTTTATGCTCCACCAACTATAGTATGTCATGTTGTTGTGAACAAATAGAGTCCTCGTGCTTCAGAAAATTTGAAGACCAACTTTGATGGCGCAATATTTGGAGAGTCATATAAGGCCGGTATTGGAGTGGTTATCCGAAACTTCGAAGGTGAAGTCATGGCGGCTCTTTCTGAGAAAATTAAGAAACCATCATCTATGGAAATTTTGGAGTTGCTAGTTGCAAGGCAAGCAGTAAGTTTTACGTTATAAACTAGTTTCAACAATTTTGTCTTTGAAGGGGATTCCAAGTCTGTTGTAAAATCTTTACAGGGTAGGGGTATGAAAAATTCACAAGGTGGGCATATCTTTATAGAGTTTTTCTTTATCTCATGTTGTTCGGCAAAGTAATGCAGTTGCACGTGCCTTAGCCTAGAGAGCAAGACGTTCTTTTCCTTTACAAGTCTAGATGGATTTTGTTCCACAAGATATTTTGTCTTTTTGTACAGTCTGATTTCCCTATTTCATGCATAATAAACAATAAGTATTTTCTTCTAAAAAAAATTGTTGTATTGTATGTCATGTGTCTATCTTCTTCTTCTTCCTTTTTTATTAAAAAAAAAAAAAAAATTGATTATTTTATAAGGAAAGTAAAAAAGAATATGTGGCAAGCTTTTTTTATTTTTTTTATAAAGAATAATAAAAGATTCAATAGTCTTATCTTTCGAGTAGGGTTGTCTAAGGGAACTGAGAACTCAACCTACTTGAGTGACCTAATCAGAACCGATCCGATTTGGTGGCTATGGTAGTTGGCGGCAAGTCAAAGCCTTCAGAACCTGATTCTAGCAGGTCGACTTTCAGTTTCTCTCTTCCAAAACCCAAAAAACCAACCCTGCTGAAAACCTAAGGAAACTTCAATGAGATATGCCAAATTTGGTGAAAGCTCAGCCAAATTTGGCGAGATCTCGCCATATCTAGTGATATTTCCACAGGATATGGCAAGATTTCGGTCGATCCGTTGAGATGTCTCACTAAATTTGACAAGATCTCACAAGATTTGGTGATATTTCCATTGGATTTAGCAAGATCTCACTGGATCTTAGCCATTTTCCATCAAATTGCAATCATTGCCACCTTTCTCGATTTTGATTGAAACCAACTCAACCCATGGAAGAACTGACTTTATCTGACCCATTGCAGTTACTGGCCGGTAACAGGCTCTTCATTCTAACACCAGCTAGAATTGGGTTGGGTTCAAGTGGAGCCTAAACCTGATCTAAACCGAACTGTGGACAACCCAAGTTTCGGGTCTGTTTTTACTCACTTATTATGCTCTTAGGCGTAGTCTAGTTGTTTCCTATTTATTAGCTTTGTATTTGGAGTTATTCGGTTGGGAGAGTTTTTCTTTGCATTGTGTGTATTAAAATTCCTCTTACTTACGTTGACAAGTGTAACAATCATTCACATATACTTTTTTTTTTTTTTGATAACAATTCACCTATACATTTTATTACATAGCTTAATTTAATGAATTATGTGGCTAGCATTCATTGAAAATTTTGGTAAATTACATAATTAAGTTCCTTATAATTTGCTACATTGTCAAATTAAACTCGAGTAATTCTTAGGTACTCCCGGAGTATAGAGAATGGTGCTCCCTCCTCTCACATTCATGGTGGGGTCCGCTCATTAAATTCATGGTAGGGTCCACCATGAATGTGAGAGGAGGGAGCACCATTTCTCCGTACTCCGGGACTACCTAAGAATTTTCCATTAAACTCTAACTTTTAAAGAGTTTTAATTAGAACCACGAACTTTTTAAATCTTTTCAATCACATTCTTAATGTGTCAACTATTAACTAAAAAAGAAATTCACATAAGTTTTGACTAAAATTTATCAAACACAAAAAAAATTCCATGTAAAATTATAAGACCTATGGTACAATATCAATTATTTAATTATTGTTTTCACAACTTTAAATTAATATTATATTAATTTATACATGCCATACTCAAATCATATCATATGATACTTAATGGTAAAAGTTGTGTCATAAATATTGTGGTTGCGCCAATCCAGATAAGGTAACGTTAAATGAGGGAATTGACAATCCAGTTGTCACGGAAATAAAGGAGGAATTATCTCAATTCAATCCGTATTCAATGCCATCTTCATGCAATCAACGCCCGGTAGCAACTAATGACATAACCCTAGCCGCCTCTTCTCAAGGAGTATTACCTCACGGATTGGACGATCAGGATGAAGTCTTAGCCACTCAAGCTAGCCAACCCGAACCAGAGAAGAAGAGAAAGGCAAGCTTCAACCCACTTGATGGGAAAATTATTAGGTACTCCCAGAGTACCATAAATGCGTACTCACTCCTCTCATATAAATGGTGGGTCCTATTTAAGTAGGACCCACCATTTATGTGAGAGAAGGGAGTACGCATTTATGGTACTCCGGGAGTATACAATAATTTCCCCACTTGATGAACCTTTACCCTCCAACCAGGGGCGGAGTCAGGAATTTTTGTTTGGAGGGATCAAGTTGCGACACTAATATATTTATTAAAACAACCCTCCACACACACATATATATATATATATATACACACGCGTTTTTTTTTATTATATATACACCTATATATACACACACTTTTTTATTTGATAAGTTATATATATACACACACCAAAAAAAAAAATAGAGCTTAGTATTTTCAATCAAAATTATGTTTGATGGTAATCTTTCATAAAATAAAAATCATTTTTTCCATTTTCATAGTGAAATTCTTAGAAAATTTCATTTTAAATACAAATTATCAAATTTTATACTAAAGTAAGTAAAAAATCTTTTAATTGAACTAATGAAATTTTCAAAAATATAAATAATCCAAAACTTGGAGGAATAAATTAGTCTCCAAACATATTTGAAGCTATCTTACTCTAACCTATTATGTGGCAATTAAAGACACATTTTATGTATAGTTTTAATGACAAGATTTTTTTAATGAGTCAATGACTTGTTAATTGCCACATAACGGGTTAAAAAAGATAGATTCAAACATATTTGATGTCAAACTTTATCAAATATTTAACAGATATAAGAGCACATTTTACAATAAAAAATAAAATTGCAAAAAATAAAGTTATATTTTTATTACTATTAGATTAATTATTTTTTTTAAGAGCATCATTGGACTAATTCAAATATTTAGGGGGGCTAACTCTTATTTTTATAGACTAAATTTTGAAAACATTAAAAAAAATTCAAAATTTTGGGGGGGCCACAGCTCTGCCCTAGCCCCCAACAAACGTGTGTAGGTCCTTTCTGACTCTAATGATACCTCAACAACAATGGTGGAGGCTGCAGCGCAGCCCTGCCAAGAACTATGAGTCTATTAGTGTGGAACTGTCGCGGGCTTGGGAATCAGGTGACAGAGAGAGAGCTTGGAGATTATACCCGGGCAAAAGATCCCTCCGTCATGTTCATAGCCGAGACATGGACGGATGAAGCTAGGCTAAAAGTTGTGAAATGTAGATTGAATTTTGATCACATGTTTAGTGTACCGAGAGTTAATAGAGGTGGAGGGCTTGTTTTGTTTTGGAAGGACTCGATGAATTTGCAGGTGGATACATCATCTAAAAATCACATTGACTGTATTATTGGAGAAGGGACAGAGGGAGCATGGAGATTCACGGGTTTTTATGGAGAACCTATAACACACAAATGCCACGAATCGTGGGAACTCCTCAAGCAATTGCATTCACAGTCCAACCTTCCTTGGCTTTGTGCTGGGGATTTCAATGAAATAGCTAGAGGGGCAAAGAAGTAAGGAGGATCAAACTGAAGTCATTCACAAATGTAGCTGTTCCAGGATAATATGGATATGTGTGGGTTTATCAATTTGGGTTTCAAAGGCAATCCATTTACTTGGAAAAAAAATTTCAGAGATGGACAAACTTTGTGGGAGAGACTGGATAGGGGATTGGCGAATAATGAGTGGCTATTAAGGTATGGAGGAACAACGGTGCACCATCTGACTTGCAGCACTTCAGATCACTGTCCTTTACTTATTGAACCCGAAATAGTGGAACCAACAAATCCTAAAAAGCCTTTTCGATTTGAGGAAATGTGGTTGGCAGAAAAGGGTTGCCCGGATACGGTGAAACAAGTGTGGAGTAAGCAAGAAAGTAGAGACATTGCTTTGGGTATTGTTCCAAAAATTGAAAGTTATGGCAAAGCATTGAAGAAGTGGAGTGCTACCAATTTTAGGAGTGTTAGAAAAGAATTGAAGCTAAAGCAAAAACTCCTAGCACAAGCCAAATTGGAGGCACTGACAACTGGAATTAATTTTCGAGCATGGAGCTTGAAAAATGAGGTGAATGATTTATTGGATAAGGAGACGAGGATGTGGTTTCAAAGATCGCGTGCACTTTGGGCTATCCATGGGGACAAAAATTCTAAATACTTCTATAGAAGGGCCACTTAAAGATATGGGAGGAATAAGATGGAAGGGATAAAGAATGCAAGGGGACAATGGTGTTCGGATCCTAAGGAAGTGGCAAAGGCGTTGCTGGATTTTTATAATGATTTATTCTCATCAACACAATCATGCCAACCCGATTTAGCCTTGGAGACAATTCAATGCATAGTAACTAAAGATATGAACAAGGACTTGCTAGCTGAATTTACTGAAGATGAAGTTAAGAAAGCCCTCAATCAAATGGCACCACTCAAAGCACCCGGCCCTGATGGCATGCCACCTTTGTTCTATCAACATTATTGGGAGTTGGTGGGTAAGGATATCACTACTTCTGTTTTATCTTTCTTAAATTCAGCCACACTACTAGAACACCTAAATCACACCTTCATCACTTTGATTCCCAAGGTTAAAAATCCGGAATTGGTTTCTCAATTTTGTCCTATTAGCTTGTGTAATGTGTTGTACAAGATTTTTTCTAAGGTGTTAGCAAATAGATTAAAGAAAATCCTATCTCACATTATCACTGAACACCAAAGTGCATTCACAAAGGATCGCCTTATTTCAGATAATATTTTAATTGCATTTGAATCCCTTCACAGTATGCAAAACCACAAATCCACTAAAGAGGGTTATATGGCCATAAAGCTCAACATGAGCAAAGCCTATGATAGAGTTGAGTGGCCTTTCTTGGAGTGTGTGATGAAAAAATTGGGGTTCAATAAAAGATGGATAACCCTTATGATGCTGTGTGTGTCAACTGTCTCTTATTCTATCCTTATCAATGGGGCTCCTCATGGATTTATAAGGCCAACTAGAGGGATCAGACAAGGGGATCCCCTATCCCCTTTTCTCTTCCTTTTATGTACGGAGGGGTTGCATGGCCTACTTACCAAATCAGCAGCTAGAGGAGACATTCATGGCTCTTCCCTATCTAGGAGAAGCCCCCCACTAACCCATCTTTTATTTGCAGACGATAGCTTGCTTTTTTGCAAGTCTAATCCGGAGGAGTGCCAAAAGATTTTGGAGATTTTGCAAGTTTATGAATCAAGTTCTAGGCAACAAATAAACAAGGCAAAAACCACAATCTTTTTTAGCCGCTTAACTTCGGGTGATAGGAGGATGATGATCAAAAATACTTTGGGGGTGGAGGAAATAAGGAGCTATGAGAAGTACCTAGGTTTACCATCTTTAGTGGGGAAGAACAAGAAAGCAAGTTTCAATTACATAAAGGAGAGGGTTTGGAGGAAATTACAAGGGTGGGAAGAACAACTACTCTTTCAAGCGGGTAGGGAAATCCTCATTAAAGTGGTTGTCCAAGTCATCCCTACATATACCATGCATTGTTTCAAATTGCCTATTGGTTTGTGTAACGAATTAGAGGGGCTCATTAGGAGGTTTTGGTGGGGTAAAAGAGGAGATCGAAGGAAGATACATTGGGTTAGATAGGAAGAGTTGTGCAAGCCAAAGAGTGAAGGGGGAATGGGTTTCAAGGACTTAGCATTATTCAATGATGCACTCCTAGCTAACCAAGCATGGAGGTTGCTCCAAAATAAAAATTCTCTACTCTATAGGGTGTTCAAACCAAAGTTCTTCCCCAATAGCTCATTCATGGAGGCATCGGATTCTCAAGCTAGTTCTTATGTGTGGCGAAGCATCTTAAAAGGAAGAGAAGTATTAAAAGAGGGTATGAGATGGAGGGTTGGTGATGGGTCCTTAATCAACATTTGGTCTGATCCGTGGTTGCCTTCATCTTTCTTACCGTTCATTTCTTCTCCAATGGTGCAGGGTTGGGAGGAGGCAATAGCATCCTCTCTACTGGATCATTCTAATCAGGGGTGGAAGCAAGACTCATTGAACTTGCTGTTCAGCCCAAGAGACAAGGAGTTGATAAATTCCATTCCTTTGTGTGGCAAATCGATGGATGATGTTCTAATGTGGCCTTTCACTCCAACCGGGTTTTACACCGTGAAATCTGGTTATAGATTTCTGTACAATTCAAGGAGCTTGGACAATGGAGACTATCAACCAGATGACAACAGGCTATGGAAGAAAGTGTGGGGAATGCAAGTCCAGCCTAAGGTCCGAAACTTTCTGTGGAGGGCCATTAGGAACTCCATTCCAACAAAACAAAATCTCAGACGATGGAAAATTCTCACTGATGATGGCCGTGATCACTACCATGGTGAACCTGAGGATGTGCTCCATGCACTTTGGACGTGCCCCTCCATTTCTCTAGTTTGGACTCAGAACAGCGTGTGGGATAACACAGGACCCAGCCCACATTTCTCTTGTTTCAAAGATTTGGTGGAAACTATTATTGAAACAGGGAAGGACTTGAACTCATTCGCCACAACAATTTTGGCAATATGGTACAGGCGAAACATGATGAGAACAAGCTGGAAACACGTACCGGTGCAGCAAGTGTACGCTGAAGTGCAGAAGGCAAGATCATAGTTTATTCGAACTAGCCAACCCCGTCCTCCTGAGCAGATGCCTCTCTCTGTTTCTCGGCCCATATGGAAGCCTCCACCATGGCCAAAGCTCAAAGTTAATTTCGATGGAGCTGTGATTAGGGAGATTCAACGCGCCGGGGTGGGAGTCGTTATCCGTGATGCAGAGGGAAGGGTGTGTGCATCTATGGCAGAGAGTTTTCATCTTCCGTTCTTGGTTGCTACAATAGAGGTGTTAGCAGCAAAAAAGGCCCTTCAGCTTGCCAATGATCTCGGGTTCCATTCAATCATATTGGAAGGTGACTCGAAGATTGCCATTGACGGTCTGTTGAGCAAAAACTCTTCCCTGAATGAGTATGGTCATCTGCTGTGTGAAGCAAAAGAGGTGGCAGACCAGATAGATGGTGTGGAGTTTCAGTTCGTGCCAAGACAAGCGAACAAGTCAGCTCATAACATTGCTAGACATGCGAGACATGTTAGCGAGTTTACGGTGTGGATGGAGGATGGTCCTCCGCACCTTGTTTCTGTAATTCAAGCTGATTCGGCTATTCATCAATAAAATTACAGTTTCTTTCTCAAAAAAAAAAAAAGTAGACAGCTTATTCTTTCTTATTATACATTAAAGGTTATTAATTGTTGCTATAAGTGAAACTTGATTGCCAAGAGATTTTTTTCCCTAAAATTCAAAAGGATTGTGTTATTTAGGGTAAATTGCAAATTACACCCCTAAAATTTGGGGGTGATTGGATTTCACACCCTGAAATTTCAGAATTCGGATTTTACCCCCTGAAGTTTGAGTTGTTTGGATTTTATACCCTGACATTTCAGAACTTGGATTTTACCCCATAAAGTTTAGGATTGTTTGGATTTTACATTCCAAAATTTTGAAATTTTAGGGTGTAAAATCCAAATACTCCAAAATTTTAGGGAGTAAAATCCAAACACTCCTAAAATATAGAGGGTAAAATCCAAATTTTAAAATGTCAGAGTGTAAAATTCAAACATCACTAAACTTCAAGGGGTAAAATCTGAATTCTGAAACTTCAGGGTGTAAAATCTAATCACCCTTAAACTTTATGAATGTAATTTGTAATTTACCCTATTATTTATTTTATATTATTTTAATAATTTATGACAACTTTTTTGTTTTAATAATAAAAGTTGGGTCATATATGTTGTACATGCACCATATAGCTCAAGTTGTAAAACATTATAATTTTTCCATATATGCGACTAATTGTAAGTATATTTAAGTTACTAACCTAGTTTACTTTAAGTAAAATCCGATTACCAAAATTTTAATTATATTATTATTAAAATATTTTTAATTTTATGTATAAAGTAGGAGTGATATAATGTATGGGATAATGCTATTTTAATTTTTATGTACTAAAAGGGAGAAAAAAGATTGTGAACAAGCATAAATTAGAGTAAAGTGGCAAAAAGTGAGACAAATTATTTGTATTTATATATATATATATATAAACAAAACAATCAATCCTACCGTGGGGTAGGTAGATCGGTGGCTCTTTTTAGAGAATGATTTCACTGATTAGATTCGTTTGAATGCTTTTTAATTGAGGCGTAGCGTAATGCATTAAGCTTCTTTTGTTGACTTGTGTGAGGAGGCTGCAAGCAAAAAAAAAAAATCATTGGGACCAATAGCCAGGCCCCATGTGCCTCTGGTTAGGCAGCTCCACTTGATAGACATTGCATCAAGTAATTAATATTTTGGTCTATAAAGTTGTGGAAAGGAAAGGTTTTGAGGTTGGACAAGTCTTCAAACTTTGTAAAGAAGACACCAATACAAACAAAGAAGAAGAAAAAGGAGCGATGGAATATCCAAACTGGTATTCATGAGTCATGACCTTACCATGCATGTTTGGCATTTTGGCCCACCAATTCACGACAAAGATCATTTTCAAAGCCGAATTTTCTGGTTGCCATGATGCATGTATAGTGTATGGTGTACTCATTGCAAAAATAATTTAGAGTGTAGAAAAATAAGGTGATGTTTGGATTTTCAGTTTTCATCACCTATAACTCTATTTTCGTCACCCATAACTCAAAATTGGTGGATCCTATGGCTGAGTAGTGTGTTTGGATGTATTTCTAGTTTTTGTTCACCACATGAACTGAAGCCTCTGCTGCCTGCCCTCACCTTCACGCAGATCACCATACTCCATCTTCATGCACGTAGTGCCCGATCCGAGCTCAGCCAACCTGCGTCGCCGTGTCACAATCATGTAGTTCTTCACGTGCCAACCAAACCGATCTCCCTAACCTCTTTCTCAACTTTTTTCATAGAAATCCGAAGGTAATATTTACATTTGTGCTGTTTATACATCTGATTTGTTGGTAATAGGGTGGTATTTCGCATCTTTTACATTGAATTAAGGATTGGTGATGAAGTTTGCTTCTCTGTTTTTTTTTTTTTTTTTTTTTTTTTTTTTTTTTTTTTTTTTGATGTTTGGGTTTTCGCATCTAATTTGTTCTATTTCAACCCGTGGTGATGAAGTTTTTACATCTTTTACATTTGGGTTTTCAGACCCATGTTAATCTCCAAAATCAAGCAACCCATGGTGATGGGTCACGTTTCTTTATGCTCGTCGGTGCCGCTGGGTCACGACGGAGGAGATCTCGCCACCGGTACACGTTAGAGAGATGGGTGAAGCGGCCCTGGTGATGGTGGAGATTGGCGAGGGTGCTTCTTCTATTTTTATGGGTTCGGGTTTGTGTTTTGGGAGAGTAACAGGGTTGAAGGGGAAGGGGAAATGAGAAGTGAGGGAAATGAGAAGTGATGAAAATGGTGGGGAATGATGGTTCCGCGGGTAGGCTAATAGAAGGCTCTAAGTGAGGAGTCCGGCATGGGTCCCACAAAAAGTAGAAATATTTGAGTGATGAGAAGCTGAAAATAGTGTGCCAAACATGTGGGGTTTAGGAAATTGGGGTATTTTAAGTGATAGGTGATGAATGGCGAAAATTGAGTAAGAAGTGATGAGTGATGGTTTTTTAAAAACCAAACAGCCCCTAATTGTTTGAACTTTGAATCATTGTATGTATTGGTGGGACCTGAACCGGACTGATGGTTGTCTGGTCACCAAAAAAGTACCAGCCTAAGGCGGCTCAGCGTCATCAGATGGACTTGTCACCGGCTGGTGGAGTTGCATAGCTGCCAATGGATGAACCTTTTTAAGTGGTATCCGGCAGAATAAAAGGATCAGAGACACCATTGGGATGGTTCTTGTGCCTTTATTATGCGTGTTGAGATAAGGGAATTGCACGAGGATAGTGATTTGGAGGGATATTGGGAATAAAGAATATGTGCTCAAGAAAAGCTATTAGTGCATATGTGCTTTAACAAAAATTTATGCCTTGATGGGAATCCTTGGCTCCAACTAAGCAATGAAAGAATGATATATGTGCCATGTGACACTTGGCCCTTCACATCTAGTGACAATTTGTCATTAGACCATTAATGTTCCTAGCCATTCATGTGTATAAATAAAAGCAAAATCTTTATTTTTAGGAAAAAGAAATAGAAGATAAGGTGTGATAAAAAAAAGAAAAAAAAAAGAGGGAAACATTTAGTATTAAAAAAGTTATTGAGATTGAGTCTAAGGAGGCTAAACCAAATATATATTCAACATGTTAATCATAAAATAAAATAATGGATCTTATAACATATTAATCTCATAATCTAAATCACCAAAGCATGTGATCATGATGCACACTTCAAACCTCATGTTGTACAAAAAGAAAAGAAAAAAAAAAAAAACCCAGTAATATCAAACAATATATCTCCATTTATATGTTTTCATAACTCAATAGAAACATTATAAAAAGACCAGTAAACCAGGAAACGTCCCAGCTCACTAACGTGCAATGCCTCATTACTCATACTGAAAGCTGAAACCACCAACACAAACCCAAGGCAAAGGGGTGAGGAAAGCATGTGGTATTGATTTGGAGGATAAATATAAATAACTTATAATGAATCTTCTATTTCTACCCCCAGATATATAAAAATTAGGACAATGGTCTTTTAAAATATTACCCAAAAAAAAAAAAAATTTAAACATAAATTGTGTTAAATTACTGATTGTCCCACTACTAGAAAACGATGAATTTAATTATTTAACCATAATTTATGCTTGAAGGGAGAGATGAACAATAGAGGACATTCTAATAAACCTAGTTGCATCGAATCTACATATAGAGACGGGATCTCACTCTCACAGCTTGATGTGATCTTCATAACATTCTAGTGAACAATTTGCCATATGGAGGTTGCTATCTTTTGATTCTCGGAAGCACTTTGTTAGGCACCTTTTAGCATTAAGATAAATTTTCACTTCATCAGGTGTACTATGTTCATGATGCTTAGACAAGCACTAGACAAAACCATTAATATAACAATGTACAAAATCAGTGCTTGCAGAGCCATATTTCTGATTACAAAATTTCAATTTAAAATCAAGGCAATTGTATAATGGGCCAGGAACAATATTATCAAGCTGAGAGGAATGAGGAAAGTGGATGATGGGAAGTAAAGAAGAGAAAAGAGAGGAAGAAATAAAGTTATTATTAGCTTGCACTTCAAATACTATAAAGATAATCAAATCCATCACCACCATAAGTTTTTTGCATATGTTTCCTATTAGTCATTGGAATTTTGTCCAATTTTCTTATTTGAAAGTTCAGTATATAACAACCATTTATTGGAAATAAACCCTCTAGCATTCTATTACAATTAAATGGCTGGATACCGTTGAAATTAAGATATTTTAGTGTGTATATTTGATTTGTCATTAAAAAATTAATTAATAGAATAGTTGTTTAAGAATCATAATTTGTAAATTTGTCAACTTTTCCACTAAAAATCTTTTGGTTCAAGTTATGTATTTTGGTTAGGATACAGATCTCACAAAACTTATTTTACGCATAAAATATATGTTTTTTTTTTTTTTTTTGGTTGAGAATTAGTGCAATTATTATGTTTGAATTTTCGAAATAAAAAGGTCGTGGATAATAGTTTACATGGGATAGTTTATTTGAAATAGATTAGATCTAAGTCACAATATAATAGGTCAAAGCACCTATTTAAAAATTTATCCAAAAATAATATTTTTTTTGAAGAACAAACTAATTGTTTTGTTTTGAGAAATAAACTAACTGTTAAACACATATACTTAATTACACTCTCTTAAAAAAAAAAAAAAAGATTATTAACATGTCATATTGGGATAAATGGAGTGCAAAATACCATACTATTAATTTATTTTTAAAAAAGCATGCATATTATCATACTTCTAGTTAATTAAAAGGCACTATAAATGGTGAAACTTATATATGAAGTGACTTCTCAAGATTCTCAAAAAAAGAAATGAAAAGTGACTTCTCAAAAATAAAAACATATATAAATGAAAAACTATTACATAAAAAATAAAATAAGTCATGAAAATTACAGGGAGACAATTGCAGCAAACCAAAATTGATCCAGATAATGACATTACATAAGGAAAATGTCAAAAAGAAAGGAGGTGTGGGGAGTGGGAACCACAACAAGAGGGAATCGAGGAATGTTCGAATATCCTCCTGGATAGTGAGTATTAAAATGAAGGTTCAATTAACAATGTATTTCCCCTTAAGACAAGAATTTTCAACGGAGTCACCACATGATTAATACAAAGAATAACTCAAGAAACCTTAAAAAATACATCACAACAATTGAAAATTACATTGTCTTAATAATAAAAATTAGGAAAGTACATGGTTTTTCTCCTAGTTACAATCTAAATCAAAGATAAATCACAATTCTTTGATTCCTTGCTACAAATTGCAAAAATACATGAAAGGAACACTGATCTAGAACCTTCAATTTAAATTTAGAGGTTAAGTTACGAAATGAGAAAATATTAGGCACCCATCTCACTCAATCCGAAGATCGGTCTCTTAGAAAATAATGGCCAATTTTTATTCTTATCACACAAATTAGATAATTTCATGTATTCCATGTCAACAACAATAACAAAACAGAAGTAGTAAAGGAAAACAAACATGTAAACAACTGCATCTAAAACACGCTAGTTCACATGACAGAAGTTTATTATGATTCAAATCATAAACTAGTAGTTCTAAAATCGAATGAAAATGGAGACTTTCACGAGATGAAATGATTGGATTCATATCTACTTCATGCAAATGCAAAGCTTTGATTCAAAAAAGAAAAAAGAAAAAAGATTAATTGCTTATTCTATGTTAAATCATGTAGCATGTGATCATGATGCCCACTTCAAATATCATGTTGTACCAAAAAAAAAAAAAAGGCTTTTTCTTTGTCACTACCACGCTTTTTCCAATTTACAGCTCAAACACATAAATTGAAAAAATCTGTTTGATTGAAGAGAATATTGAACTAACACAATGATACAATTCCTTCCAAAACGAGTGGTGTATTGCCAAGATCTTGTGTAAATAGACCAAATAGAACTAGATACCATGACAACCCGAAAAGTTTCCCAAACCGAATATGAAATTTGGCTAAGTGTAAGAATGATTGATCAAATTTTGACTTCGGTCAAACTGTGGGCCCAATCTTGGAATTGTGTGATCCATATGTTTCTGGAAATCTTGTGAAAAAAAGATTCATTTTGAAGGGTTTAGAGGCTAAGGGCCTGTTTGGTAAGAGATTTATAATAACGTTCTTATTTTGTGAAAATACTTGTGGGTGAAAAAATATGTGAAAATACGTGTAATGTTTTTTAAATACTGAAAACTGTTATTTAAACAACAGTAACAAACACTCCCTAAATTCTAAGAAAAAAAAAAAAAATTACACAGAATATTGCATACAAACGAAACCTAAAAAAAAATGCAAACCCATACTTTCAAGCACTTAGTAAAATCTTGTAACAAAGTTTGTTTCTCTCAAACCAAAGAACAAAAATAAAATTAATGTCCCGAGCTTTCCAAAGACATTTGGATCACTCAATTCCGAACTCGGGAAGGCCTTAATAGACATGTATCAACTTGAGTAAAGGTAGTGTGAAAATTCAAAACGTCTACAAGATACCAACTTCCCGAGGTCATAACTTTTAATTCGAACATTGGATTGATGCAAAATTGGTACCATTGGAAATTTGGAAAGAAGATTTAATAAAATTTCCAATAGGAGGATGTTCAAATAATTTCGAGATGGAAGGCCCTCAAAATGGCTGTTAAAGTTACGGGCAGAGGGGAAATTTTCTAAAAATCATTGTGTGAGCAAAGTAAGCTAACACATGTCGATCATGACTTGTCCATTGTGATGCCACTCATGATGGACATTCAAATTGGTTAATCTCCTATAAATTTAGACCCCCCTCACTTTGTTTCACAAGCTCTTTGTTGATACTCATTTTTGATAATAAAAAAAAAAAGGAGACCCAACAGCAACAAAGTCCAATAACAAGTAAAAAAGGAATGCAATAAAAGATTAGTGAGTAACGGCAGAAACAAAGGGCTATAAAAGCTCGAAAGAAAGAAGAGAAAGAAATAAGACCCATAGGGCCGGCTTGGTAGAAAGTAACAACAGGCAAACCGCAGAGCCATAGGCCCAAAAAGAGGCAAAAGTGGGGTAAGCCCAATAAGCCCATGCCATCTCCCATAAAAGCTAAGCGTGGGTACAGAAAATGCAAGTTGCAGAACGAGACAAGGCCATACATCAGCGGCAAAAATGGCATGAGAAAGAAAGAAGACAAAATAGGAAGTAATGGGACAATCACATCTTGGCCAAAGCACCACCAACCTGTACCCAGCCAATGCAAGGGAGGTGGGCCCACAGTCAAGGGATTTGCAGAAGGTGTGGTTTGGTGGAGGGGGGAAAATGGTCTATTTATGGTATCTAGCCAAGGCCTCTTTTGGGAGGTACTTTGCTGGAAAGGCATCTTTGTCCAAAATAGATGGTAAATGGCTGAGACCACTTGATGCATGTTATAGAGATAGGTAGAGAAAAACCCAAAACTTTGCCCGACGGAATAAGAGAGATAGACTCACAGCAAAACCAAATGGATAAGAATTTGTCATGAAATAAATAGTGGAAAAGAGAGAAAGCATTGGGCATGCCCAAGTGTAGTGGAGGCCGAGCGGCCAGTGGGCTAGTGGGCAACTCTGAAAGGGTGCTCACAGCAGACAAAAATGGTTGATGAGCAATAGGGGTAAAATAGAGAAATCCCATCAGATTAACCCAACATAAATAGTAACAGTAGCCATAAATGGAAGCAGGATAGCGACTAAGGCAAGAAATAGAGAGAATTGAAGCAGAAATAATAGAGAAAAAAAGAAAGAGCGAAGTAAAAGAGAAGAAAGTGAGTACGGCAGAAAAGACATGCATCAATAGACCATCTTTTCCCTCCCTTTTACAGCAAACCCATTCTTTAAAATTCCAACGAAGCAACAAGTAGTCTTCTAGGTTCATTCCCCAAAATGCACAACTTTGATGGCTTAGCCCAATAGCAAGGTTGTCCAAGTTGGGGTTCGAGCTCTATTTGGTTCATTTCTTGCAGAAGAATTCATCATTTTTACATTCTGTTGTATCATTTTTGCATTCTGTTGTATTGGTTCTGCTAATTGCTCCCCTGACTAACCATCCTATTGTAACTAACCTTCTTGCTATAACATATTTGCTCTCAAATCTATAAACATGTATTGACATTTGTGGACTAATATACATGTATTTGTTAATACTTATTGACTTTATTTTGGGTGCTGGGTTTATGCAAAAACTGGCCCTTTAACAAGGTATTGCTAGAATAGTGGGCTAGGCCCAACACTCCAACCCACAGTAGAACGGGCCTTAGCCCATCAACACAAAAAGCACCTACACTCTTCAATCCATTAGAGCCTTCAAATTCATTATTTCTCTCACCCTAAAACGAGCATCTTGGTGCACGATTTGAAAGGGTTTATACCAAAATCTTGGCACGACAATATTTTAGAAGGGCTCTCAAGGAAGCTCTGGTCTAACTAAGGTTCCATATGGTTGGAGTGATTATTGGAGGGATGGAAAATTGTTGAGAGAATAGTGCAGAAAAAATGAGGTTCGTAATTGTTTGGTTGAGAGTGGAAAATGGGAAAGATTTTGGTGTGGATCATGAGTTTTCTTCCAAACCCACCAAAACACAATCTCTCCAAATTGGATACAA
Source organism: Quercus tomentella (assembly GCA_028535165.1). NCBI lineage: Eukaryota > Viridiplantae > Streptophyta > Magnoliopsida > Fagales > Fagaceae > Quercus > Quercus tomentella. The sequence goes on along the minus strand of JAPQVY010000155.1, from coordinate 60,080,842 downwards.
AATGGTGCAAGAGTTGGACAAAATTGCCCATGTGAAGCTTCTTTTCTTTTATCTTCCCGTGCTGCCTTTGTTTCCTTTTTGGGGTTTTTTTTTTTTTTTTTTTAATTGGACATGAATGCATGATTGGCATTTTTTTTTTTCGTTTGCTTTTTTGTTTTTTACTGAGCATGATTGGATTTTTCGTTGGTTGGGTCTGTCTTTTTGTTTTTATTTTTTATAATTGGACATGATTTTTGTTTTAATAAACTTGGTGTGGTTGCTTTAGTTCTTTGTTTTTTTTTTTTTTTTTAACTGGAATAATTTTTTTAATAAAGGCATATAAGTCAATTCATGTAAATTACATTTGCATTAGCTGTGTGCATGATGAAAATAATCTGATAGTCCTTTTTATATAATTTCTGCAATATAAATCTAGTAGCATTTGACTTTAATTTTGAGAAAAAAAAGTTCGACGAAATTTTATATCTGAAGCTCAATGGTTTTAAAGGTCATTTTGAAAAATGGGTTTGGAGTCGAACTGGATAAACAAAAACTATGCGTATCCAAAACTGATCGTGCATTTGTAATCTAGGATACATTATCTCAAAACATGTACTTTTATTTCTTTAGAAAATCCACCGTGCTTAAATTCAAAACGGACCAAGGCCTTTGAAAGCATACATTTAATTTTTTTTCATGGCCTCATTAAAGCACACATTTAATTTTTTTTTATGGCCTCATTTGGTTTGTCTCCGCCTCAGTTCTCACCATGATTTCATTTTGTTTACTAACATCATACAATTCATATAAGCACATCATCATATATAAAAACACATGATTAGTGTCTGTTGTTTATAACCCACATTGGTTGTGTCTAATGTCCACTATTTATTACTCCAATCTACAATTACAAAGGTTAAGCTCTTTTGTAGTTATACTCTGATTATGTAATACATTATAAACCCGGTTTAAAACACTAATATTACTATTTTCATGTGTTCTAATAAGTATTAATGTTTATTAAAAAAAAATCATATGTAAAAACACAAGCATTGGGCTTCTCCCTAATGGCCCATTTGTATTTGAATCTTCTTTCAATAAAATTGTAATATGGGTTGGGCTTCAAAGTAAAATGGGCCATTGTGTCCATTTCATAGCTTTTGGATTCCTGCCTCATTTGCAATTTAAGCCATAGTTTCTTAAAAGAAAAATGTAGGAAAAAAGAAAAAAGCACCCTCCATAAATATGAAATGAACCACGAATTCTTACATTACTCTCACGTAGGGGTAATGTTTTTCCTTCTTTTTTAATAGAGTTACACACCAATATTGCGAAGGCATCTCTCTCTCTCTCTCTCTCTCTCTCTCTCTCTCTCTCTATATATATATATATTAGGCATTATATTGCATTAATATTAACAATTTAACACCAATCAATTTACCCTTATATTTATCATTAATTAACCATAAGCTAATTGTGCGCAAAAGTAAAAGCTATTATATATAACACATCAACACATTCAAAAATAAATAAGTATTTGATATATGCAGACTCACAGAACCAAATAAATAATTGATTCTATGACAACCAGGTAAATAATTAATTATGACATGGAACCATTAACTAAGGAAAGCCACCAAAAACAAATGCATCATCAGGCAGCTTTTTCACAAACTGCAAAACTACCTGGGTTAATTGTGATGCTCTTAGTGCAATTATCAGTTTTGTAGATCCCAACAAGTCGATCGGCCAATTCAAACATGTTGTTTCTAAGGCTGCAGGTGGCATAAAAGATAACATCAAGAACAGTGTAAGTAAACATGTCAGTAACTACTAACTATAGCAATAAATCCCAGCGGGCATTGAAAGTACCTTATGATTATAAACTGGGCATCCTTTGTTCGGTCCTTCACATAATGCCCCACAATAGAAACATTTTTGAAGTCTGCAAACCATATGGATTGGTAAGTTAATGAAGACCAAAAGAAAAGGAAATGAAACAATTTAAGAGGGGGGGGGGGGGGGGGGGGGGGTGAGAAATTATCATCGAGGATGCAGGAATGTACCCAGTGCAGCATCAATCTCATCCATTACATAAAGCGGGGTTGGCTTGTAGTGATGAAGCGCAAAAACAAGAGCTAATGAACTCAAAGTCTGAAAGCAGTAAAAGAAACAACATTATATGTCTGTCAATCAAATTCAGGGATTCTGTAGACAGGTATGCTTATAGTTCAGGTAATGGGTTCTACTTCTACAGAAGGGTTAAAGTCAACAATGTTCAAAGATAACCTTTTCACCACCCGATAAATTTGCAATATTCTTCCAGCTCTTCTTTGGTGGTCGGACGCTGAAAACAACACCTTCAGAGAACGGATCCAAAGAGTCCACTAGCTCAAGTTCTGCATCACCTCCAAGTGTGATCATCTATGGCAAGTCCATTAGGAGGGAAAAGTACAATCATTACTTGCAGATGCATATAATACAAGGAAAAAAAGAAGAAGAGGAAATTAGCATGAAACAAGAAGTGTCAAATATAAAAAGCCCCAACTGATTGCAAATGAAGGAGCATAGAAAATAATTCTGCTAATTGAAAGTGTAGTTCTTCAAAGGCAGAACATCTAGCACCAGAGTACAAATGACACCAGTCATATTTCTTGCAATTCAAACTGTTTAATGTACATTAAAGTCTCATATGAAGACCAAAGAGTCCAAAAGGACAATAGAATTTATAACCTAGCTAAAACTTGTGGAGAGTGATTTATTCACAAACCTGATACATCTCCTTCAGCTTCAAAGATATTGCATTGAATCCTGCCATGAACTCATCCAACCTGTTATTGTACCATATCCAGTTGAGTGAAAACTAAAAAATTGTGTAGAAGGATATAAAGAAAACAAATCAGACATAAAAGTAAAGATAGATATGCATGCCTCTTCTTCCTCCATTCATCATACTGCCTCTTTATGTCATCACGCTGTTGAGTGACCTTGTTTAGTTCCTCAACTCGTTCATTATATAATGATACTTTTGTCCGATATCTATTAATCATATTATGCAAATTTAGCAGAGGGCCCTGAAGAATTAAACTCAAGTAGGTAAACAATTTTAAAGAACATATAAAGTCATACTCTGAGATAGAATCAAGATTTGGATTCATCTCCTTCAGTTGTGCTTCCAGAAGTGCTACAATTTCAAGGGCCCTTTTTAGGCCACAGGGCTCGTTAAGAGTTTCATCAGTCAAGGTTGCCTGAACCTTTTCAGGGTCCACTAAGTCTTTCTGAATTCTGCAACCAATACACAATGTTACGTTTCAAGTTCATTAAGACCCCTGCTTCTTAAGAGTTCCACAAAAAGACATACTGTTCCATATGCTTTATAAGAGCAGTTTGCAAGTCATCAAGCCTTTTTTTGTAAGCCTTTGCCTTCAGTTCCAACTCCTTGTATGCCTTTTTCATGTCTTGTAATTTGTATTCGGCGTCAACCTGTGCCATCACAGAGATTGTAAACAAGATGTCAGGAAAAATGAGCCCCTCCACCCCCCCCCCCCAAAAAAAAAGAAACTAAAAAGATGCAAGAAAGCACAGTACCTCTGATGCCCGTAACTCATCCACAGTCCTTTTCACTTTGTCATAATTGGATTTTGCATTGTCTAATGCATCTTTATGCTCATCGATCAGCTATACAAGGGGGAGAAAGAAATTAGATCATATGGAAGTACAAGAAATTCTTATTTCTTGTGGGTTTTTATTAAAAATAAAAAACCTTCTGTGTCTTTTTATAATTCTCTTGAACTGTAAATGCTTTCTGCTCAATTTCTTTGAAAACGCCTCCCAATTTTTCCTTTTCCTCAACAAGTCTTTCTTTCTCCTTCTTTGACTCCTCAATCCCTTTAGTCAACTTCTTCATCATTTTTTGGCCAGTCTCTATTTGGACTCTGTGGCGGTTGATCTCTGTGCTCTTTTTATCGATATCCTAACAGTTGGGTAGCATGAATTAGTGCAACTCTCCATTGTAACTAATAACTTGGATGTTTGATTGTTTCATAGAATTTCATATACTTACAGATTGAATCTTATTGACCTTTAACTTTTGTGCTTTCAATCTTTCACCACCAGCGTTTTCTATATTATTCTGAAGCTCCAAAGCCTAAAGCAGAGACAATTAAGCATAAATCAAACAAACTGAGATATCAAAATAATATTTATGCACTGTTCATGTTAGACATGATATATGAAATAAGCAAAAGAACAGGATAGTAGGGAAGCCAGAACATAAACCACCTACCATGAATGCAACTAGCCTAAATTCTGTTCTGTAGGTAAATGTAATGATTGAGATGCAACATGCAAGGACAACAAAACATAATAGAGCTCATCACCCACCTTCTCTTTCAGCTCTTTAGACCCTTGTATAAGTTTATCAATCTCCTTTTCTTCTGTAGAAATTATTTTCTTGAGCTCCTCCAACCTATCAAGCTCATCCTTCCTTGGCTGTGATGCAGCCTCCAGTGAATCAAGTTGTTTCTCAATATAACTATGTTGTGAATTCAAACTGTCAATCTGTTGAAGCATAGTTTCCAACGCATTATATTCATTTCAAATTTAACTATAAGGTACCTTAAAAAACCTCTAACTGAGAATTACCTCTTTCTGACTTTTAGCTAATTCCATCTCCAGGATAGCAATTGCTTTTTCAGATGCCTGGTAACACCGCACTGCCTCAGCAATTCTTTGGCGGATGCTATTTAATTTTTCAACCATTATAGACAGTTCCTTCTCAGCATTTGCAACAGCTTCTCCCGACACACTGTCAGCTCGAATAGATGTCCCCATTTTGCCACCACGAGGCTTATTTCCCCCACCACTCATTGTACCAGATGCTTCAAAAAGTGCACCATCAAGTGTTACCACACGTCGAAATTCTTTGTTTCCACTGTATGCAATACGTGTTGCCTGAAAATTGGAAAATAGAAGCTATTTAACATTTTGCCAGACCCAAGTCAACATTAATGTGAAATCTCCAATAAACCATATAAATTCCCAAGTTCTACTTGCACCAATATTGGTTATTTTACCCTCAATATTCAATAACATGGAAACCACCCACAGACGGAACATGAGGATTTAACCTAATCAAGGGATCAATGCATATTAGGAATTAATGATAATCCCTTTTGGTATAAACAGATTTAAGTTTCTGATACAAAGTATGGCAGGGCTAAGACGCTCAGGGCCTTAAAAAAATAATTTCTTCTCTCTTAGAATATGTTTGCTTACATTGTGGCATATTCCACTTAAGATTCTATCAGCAGTAAAACATCTAAAATTTCCTTCTCATTTGTCTTGGGTCACAGTTGAAAAGGATCCGTCACAAGGTAGATTGTGCAAAAATGTTTTTTTGGAAAGCACACATAGGCAAAAAGAAATTAAAAAGTTCCAAGCCGACAACTTTAGTTACTCCATGGCAAATAATCCAGATAAACCAAGCACAAGCCACAAAATCAACTTATTATCCACAATGTTAAACTATCAAAACACCAGCTTGCTATTAGAAAGAAGCTAGCAATTCTTAACACTGCATTTTTTTACAATTTTAAATCAGAAGAATAATCCTAAGATTTAGAAAGAAACTGGAAACTACCTGGTCAAGATCCTTAGCAACAACAGTGTTTCCCAATGCTGCAAAGAAAGCAAGTTTCATTCTTTCATCCTGAACTTTAATTAAATCGAAAAGACGTGGAACTCCCTCTGGAGTGCTTATCTTCTCCTTCAACTTGGGTAAGAATTCAACTTGCTTCTCCTGCAAGAGGAATTTAAATTATAAAGTAAAAAATAAATTAGTCATAGTTTTATGAGTCCTCTTCAATTAATAGGAGTATATTGTATATGAAGGAAAACAATAATATATATATATATATATATCTGTATAAAAAAATTTAAGTGGCCACCAAATCTGAATCATCATTTTCTAAATTTATTGACTCCACAATCCTATTTAAATGAGATAATAAAATTTCAAAACCACAATGACTGCTGTAAGTTTAGGTTGCACATCTCCAAAATTTTAACCACAAACTTTTGTAACATGAACCCAATGAGCAATCCAATAGATCCTACAATATTGAAACATTGTCTCTTCTTACTATCTCAAAACCAGCTAGTAGATTCAATTGTGTGGGAACAATCTATAGTATCATAATTTTAAACTAGAGTGATCTACAAACTGGAGATATCAAAATCATGCACACAGATTCAGCCAACTTTCAGGGAAAAAGATTCAAAGACCGTGTCATCAGTTCTGAAAATTTTCAGTCAAGTTTCCTAGGATCGAACTGAACCAGTCAAGCTTCCAACTTCTAAGTAAACAAGGTCTTTCAAGTACTCAAAACATTAAAGTAACTGTTTGGACGGTATAAGTTTCCATATATCATATAATGTGAAATTGGTACCAAAATCATGAAAGTTGCAACACCAAGATTCTCCCTCCGAAGTAGCTCAACGCATGCTTGTGCTGCACCTGTTGTTTCCACTACAATATAATCAAGTCCAGGGCATGCCGTTGATATAGCAACATCATATTTTGCTGCAGGTAGAAAATCATAAGGCGGTGAATAGAAATAAAATTTTCTTTAAAAAACTAAATATAAAAAAAATATGGGAATTGATATCACAATATTATTTGATAAAGAAAATGTTAAGCTTGTCAAAGCATTAAACACGGCAATAATTAGATAGGGCGATAAGTAATAAAGCAAAACACAAATCTCAACTCATATAAATCACATGTATTGCTCTGTATACCTAGGACAAGAACTGCTTTGGCAAAGCAGGTATAAGAAAAGGCATCAATTGATTACAAGTCACACAAAAATTGGACTAAGGTTATTGTGTGAAGCTTAAAAAGATGGCTAGAAAACAAATATAAAAAACTAATAACAAAGAAAAAGTCTTACCATCAATAGCACCAAGATCACCCATCCTGCCATATATTCCCTCAATTCGGTTGGACTCCTTGGCCTGCAAGATTGCTTTCAAAACTGATCCCTGACTCTTCTCAGAATCCAGAATAGACTTAAGTTCTGCAACCTTCTGTCTTGCAGATTGTTCAATAGGAATCAGTGCATCCTGTTCTTTGATACATTCCTGCAATAAGGGTTAAGTACTATCATCATATTCCCTCATGGCAAAGCAACAAGTGAACTTAAAATTCAAATTATTTGTCATGAAATTACAAACTTGTTCCACTCTACGAGCTTCCGATGCTTCAAGCTTGTTCTTTTCTATATCAGTTTGAATATTTGTGATGCTTGCAGTTTTTGTTTTTAGTTTTCCCAATATTACATCCACCTGCTTTCGAGCATCTTCAAATGCTGCACGACCAGCTTCATGCTGAAACAGTCAACCATCACTTTCAGCCAACTATATTTTAATATCCACACATCCACTAAATGATTCGACATATTATAGGACCTATTACTTTCAACCAAGATCAATCTACACACAAGAAATGAATTCCTTGAAAAAAAAATTGAAGATGCTTAATACAATTTTTTTCCATTTATATGTGAGGAAAAAAAATAATGGAAAACTAACAAGTAGCCAGTGCTTACATGCATCCTTTAGAATTAATTACCAAGATACTATCAAAGTACCAAACTCACCTTTTCATTCAAAAGCTTGCTTTCAGTACATGTAACTTCTAGTTTTCCCTTATGTTCAATCAATTGTTTTTCCCAAGGTTCTAATTCAGCACGAACTTTTGCAAGCTCAGCACGATATCTCTCAGTTTCAACTGCTTATTGACCAATCAGGGGTAAGTAACATGTAACTTCTTGTTTCTCAAAAAAATAAAAATGCTTATCAACCAATCAGGATTAAGTAACATTTTCGATAATTAACTGCACATTCCCATGTCTGCTAGAGCTATGACAGTATCACAATAACTATTTAAAGGGGGATTAACTCTTCAACAAAAGAGTACCAATTTCCCAACCAACAAAAAGATAACATACAATACCGAGTATACTTGGAAAGAATAAACAAAAGCAGGCATCCACACCAAAGTCACAAAAGAAACTTAATTGGTCCCTTATTGGTTCTCCCCATGGGGTTAAAAGGAGTGATTTTGATTTAAAGTTTTTTATTTTTTGAACGAGGAGTAAATTATGCATTAAACAAGAATCAAAGGTGCTAAAGAGCAATAGCTAAACTGGCACTTCCTTCTCCCATAATAATGGAGTGGAAGGTGAGGTAATGGGTTCAAGAACCATTGAGCATGTGTGTAGCTTACCAATAAAAAAAATAAAAGGAATCAAAGGCCTATATATGTGTATAAACCCAGGAAGAATTCAATATTAATGATACATTAATTTTAGGCAAAAATAAAAATAAAAAATAAGCATACAAAATAACACCAACTCGAAATGTGTTGAAAATGACAAGGGCATAACCTTTTCACATGGTCAAGCATGAGAAAAGTTAATTCCAATATCCTTTAATACTAACATTCCAATCCCACCTGAAAATGATACTGAGGCTTTCTATAAAATTGTAAGCCAAATCAAACTTCCAAATTCAATTAGAATATAAATTAAGAATTTTCCAAAAACAGTTGTACAGGAATACTAAGTTATGCAATATGTATCAGAGCCATATAAATCATGGATATCAGAGCACAAACTCTGAATATGAGAACTCCATGATTATTTGGGCATCCTTTTGAATGTTAAGCTATTGTTCACCAGTCAACTACTATTTAATAATAAAATAACCAAAATATTATATCTACCATGGGGGATGGCACCATATAAAATATAATAATAAAAATAAAATCCAACTTGAGAATACTTAGTATAGACCCGAGTAAACACAAAGCAGTGTAATAAGAATCAAAAATTTTACTTAGGGATATAGCTTACAACAAAAACCACAAAAAATGAACAATAATATTTTACAATGGCATGAAACATACACAAACAGTTATAAAGTAAAAACTTAATGTTGCTGCTTTAAAGTGTGATTTGCAACATAACATATTCATATTCTTCATAATTGAAAAGATAAAAACACCTTTAGAATTCTCTTTAATTTCCTCCAAGACTTTCTCCTCATCCAACAAGAGCTTTTGCAGTTTTGGTATACTTTCCTCAAGTTCCGGGATCAGATTTTTTGAGTTTTCACACTCCTTTTCTAAGTCATTAATCTTTGTTGAATCCTGAAACGGGAAGCCAAAAGTTAAATAATAACCGTGTTCAGTTCAAGTGAACAATGTCTTTCCCATACCTTTTCAAGTTTATCCTCAAGTTTCTTGATCTTTTGCTTCATGTGCTTCAAATCTTCCCGATATTTGACATCCTGCCTTTCAAAATTCTTAAACTCTTCCTTACAGCTTCTGAGTTGATTATCAAGTTCCTAATTATTCAAAAGAAAGGTAAATAGTTGATCATTCAAATAAGATCAAAGTGAATTCAGTAAGATAACATTCAATGCAAACATATCATTTTAAAGAATGGGTGGCACATGGTTTGAAAATCAATATAATAATATAGTGTCCTCACAATGCCACAATCATATACCAACAATATTAATATGTTCTTGTAAGCATTTGTTTATGCAATATAAGAGCCATATTCTGCTAACCTCTTGTCTCTTCATGTACTTGTTATGCACAGTTTCAAGCTCCTCCAACGTTTTATGACTTTCTTGTATGTTCTCCCTGAAACAAGATGTCAAACTCGTCATCAAATATATTTTTTTTGTTTCAACTAAACATACATATTTCAAAACATGCCATAAGCATATACCTTTCAGTCTTCAGGTTTTCTTCTAAACTGGCAACATTTGCTTGTAGTTCAACCAATTTTGTATTAGTATCTTCATGAGCCAATTTTGTGGCTTTCTCTTGCCATTTCAAGAGAGACAACTCTTTCAGCATGTATGCTTCTGCTTCATTCTTCACATCCTGTTGCAGCAAAATATGTGAACAGGATAATTAAACATTAGATGATATAGCAATGTGCAAATAATATTTATATACCTCCAAGCTATCTCTCTCTTTCTCGGCTAACTTAACCATTTGTACCACCCCAGACCTGCTCTCATTAAGAGATTCTAGCCTATGAGATACAAGAAAAAGAACATTATCAGTTGTCAAAAAATTGACAAAATGCTATTTTGGGTAATGACTGAATTTGAAAAATATTTATTTCAATAAAGTGGAGCACAGAATGTGACAGCATATTTGACAGTGGCAGAGAGCATCAAAGATGATAGAAAATAAAGTTTTTTTGGCAAGTAACAGGAAAGGAAATTCATCTAATAAAAAGAAGCAAACAAACCCCAGATTGATAATGGCAGCATCATCTGATAGGATACATGTTCTTATCTTAATGATGAACACTGCATATCAAGCTATCACATAAAATGCTATTTCAATTAATACATTCTAAAGTCTGGCTTCCCACAAACAACCCATTTACAAGTTATACTTTCTATCCTCAACTTTCAAATTTTCAGCTAACTAACAAGAATTATGCCTCCAATTAGCATTAGCACTAACACAAGTAATAGATATAGTGCATCATTAAAAATAGAAAGTTGATGTAGCAAGCAGGAATAAGAAAAAATAGAAAATAAACTTTCAACTAAGTTAACAGGCAGACTGTACTCACTGCTTATTTGCTTCATCAATTTTTTCGACATATTTGTTGGTTCCAATTATGTCCTCAAGATATTCAAGAAAACCTTCATCATGGGGTCCCTGAGCTTTTGGCTTCATAAGTGAAATTTGCTCAACTTCACCCTGGCAACAGCCAAGAAGCAAATATTACAACACGTAGAAACAAACATCTTATTCCAAACTACAATCCCTGCATAGTAAGTATCAAACCTGAAGAATCAAAAAACGGTTGTTGTCCAGGTCAACTCCTTTCCCTTTCAATTTCCGGGTAACTTCAGTAAAATTACTTGACCGGTCATTAATATAATATTTAGAGGAGTTATCCCGAAAGGCAACTCGAGTAATCACAAAGTCACTCCCTGGAACAGCTTCATATGTTCCATCATTCTGTAATCATTAAAAATAGCACGAGAAATGATGAAACTGAAATCACTAAAATTTTCTCATTTGCTGACCATGTAGATAAAGATAAACAATTTTAAATATTATTCTAATTATCACATAAAAAAATATATCTCCTTTAAAACAGAGAAAATCAATTGGATTAGTAAAATTTTAGTATCCTTTCCTCTTAGCATCCTTTTTCAAACAATCAACCAAAAGATAAAGAAAAGTACTTATTAGAAACATGACCCATATATGAAAGATGAAAGCTTTTACCTACCAAATCAATAATCTCCTGGAAGTGTACAGAGACACCTGCACTATCCAAATTTTGGTGATTAGTGGAATTGTGGATGAGCTCTGAAACTTTATTAAGACGCATCTGCACATTTAAGCCAAAACAAATCAGGCACAAAGCATGATCCCCCAAACACAAAACAAATAAACCCAATGTAGTGCCTGTCATATCTCTATAAGTATCCATGTCACAATTTATAGCCAAAATGTTACATAATGTTTAGTAACTCGTATCTACGCATTAAACCATGACAAATTAGGCACAAAGCATGAAACCCCAAACACAAAACAAATAAAACCCAATGCAGTGTCTATCATAGCTCTATAAGTATTCAAATTCAAGTCACAATTTTTAGCCAAAATACAACATAATTTCCTTAACAAAAGCAGCAAAAACACAGGAACTTTATTAACTCTCATCTACACTTAAAAAAAATTTAAAAAAAGAAACCCATTTGCACATTTAAACTAATACAAATACAAATTGGGCACAAAGCAAACCCCCCCCCCCCCAAAAAAAATCAAACAAATAACCAAATTTAGCATATTTTGTAGCCCTAGAAATAATTATAGCCAAAAATTTACATAATTTTCACTGATAAACAAAAGCTCCCAAAAAAATTCAGATCCAAAGAAGAAGAAAAAAAAGTGTCACCTGCTTTGCTCGCTTTCCGAATACAAACAGCATTGCATCAATCACATTGCTTTTCCCACTCCCATTCGGTCCAACCACTGCTGAAAAGCTCTAATTGTCCCAAACAAACAAAACAAGCCAAAAATATTTCAAAATTCAATGAAATTTTCAAAATTTTTTTTTCAAAAACTTTCCACTCAATTTTTCTCGGCATCCAAACGGGAGGAAAGAACCCTAACCTTGTGGAAAGGCCCGACGCGCTGTTCGCCGGCGTAGGACTTGAAGTTTCGCATCACCATCTCTTTGATGAACAGTCTCGGACCTGCTCCGGATCTTCGCTCCGCTGAGCCCGACCCGTCCGCCATAACCTCGTCCTCCGATTCCATCCCCATTCTCCGAGTCAACTCACTAAGTTCTCCTTCTTTTTTGGGTGGTTCCACGAGAAATGGAATTTTGTGAAAGGTTTGAAAATAATGGGACAGAGAGAGAGAGAGAGAGAGAAAATTATAGAGAAGGAGGTTTTGGCGGGAAACTGAAAAGTACTTATTTTCAAAAGAAGAAACTGGTGGGCCGAGTTTTGGGTTCCTACTTCCTAGTGGACTATTCGGATCATGTTTGACAAGCCCAGGCAATGAATTGCTTTTTATTAACAATTCGGCCTGTATATAATATATTGTTGTGCAGATAGCACCCCATGACTCAAATCAATAACAGTAAATAAGCAAAAATTAAATAACAAGCACACACAAAGAACACAAGAATTTACGTGGTTCGGCAAACTGCCTACCTCCACGGAGACGACGAAGAAATTTCACTATAAAAAATAGGGAGATACAATAGTGCACAATAACACTCTCAAGAAACCCAAATCCCAATCAATCCTAACTCTCTCTCACACACAAGACAAGAAAACACTATTCTTCTTCTTATGCGGCTGCTACTAGGGTTTTAGGAATTACTCTAATTCTCTCTATGTATTTTTTTCATTTAACCCAAACCTAATATATATATATATATTATAGGTCGGCTATTACTAGGAATTATATTCCTAGTTGTATTCGGTTTCCTAATACTACTTGTATTTGATTTAGAAGACCAAATTGGGCTTTGGCAATTCAAGCCACACGGCCCACATCAACAAATCTCCACCTTGGCTTGAATTGATCAAGCTACACAAGCAAACTCCTCCATCGCCTCCACCTTAGCCCTTAAGGGCTTACAAGCTGCAAACTTCAACCAAGTCCAAGTAGCTCTTGAACTTGTCTGTTGGAACTGATTTTGTCAACACATTAGAGGATTCCCAAGTCTTATTCTTCTGTAGTGACCCCATCTCTTCTACATCCCTGTAAGACAATGGATCTCCACTGCTAGTTATGAGAGCAAAGCTAACCATGTCTTCAAAGCCATATCTCTGTGGTGCTTTGTGAACTCGCTTCTCTCTACCTTTAGCAATTGAATAAGACTCTTCTTGTTGCTGCTGTGGATCAATCTTAGCATCACCCTTATCACTAGGTGAACTATTCTCGTCAAGCTCCACCTCAACAGTTAATTTCTCCTGTGGACTATCATCACATGTCTCTGCTTAATTCTGTTTCAACATAAAGGCTTCATCAAATATAACATCTCTGCTGGTCACCGTTTTCTTTGAGATTGGATCCCAAAACCTGTAGCCTTTAACACCTTTTTCAAAACCAAGAAATACACATTTTCTTGACTTTGAATCCAATTTAGAACGCTCTCCACTCTGCACATGCATATAAGTTGGACAACCAAAGATTTTTAGACTCGAATAATTAACTGGTTTACCTGACCAAACCTCTTCTGGAATCTTGAAATCAATGGCTGATGATGGAGATCTATTAATAATGAAGCTTGCTGTGTTAACTGTCTCTGCCCAAAACACCTTAGGCAACCTTGCATTCAATCTCATGCATCTGGCTCTTTCTGCTAAGGTTTTGTTCATTCTCTCTGCAACCCTATTCTGCTGTGGAGTTCCTTTAACTGTGAAGTGACGAGTAATGCCTTCTAATTCACAAAATCTTATGAATTATTTATCTCTATACTCTAGTCCATTATCTGTTCTAAGGTATTTTATTTTCCTGTCAGTTTGATTATCAACTTGTGCTTTCCACCTTTTAAATATGCCAAATACATCAGACTTATGCTTCATAAAATAAATCCATACCTTTCTAGAGTAGTCATCAATGAAACTAACGAAATACTGAGCACCACTATGAGAAGAAACTGATACTGAACCCCAAACATTGAATGAATGTAATCAAGAACACCCTTACTTGTATGAGAGCCTGTCTTAAAACTGACTTTATACTGCTTCCCATACACACAATACTTGCAGAAGTCTAGCTTGCATGTCTTCACCCCTTTCAATAAATTTCTCTTGTGCAACTCTAACATACCACGTTCACCAATATGGCCAAGTTGCATATGCCATAATTTTGTGTCGTCAGTGCTGGACTCCACCGGAGTGGTAACTGCAACTCTTCCTACAACTGTGTTCCCAATCAATCTGTAAAGCGTGCTTATTTTCTGTCCCTTCATCACCATCAAAGCACCTTTGGTAATCTTCATGATTCCACCCTTTGATGAGTATGAATAGCCCAAATCATCCAACACTCCTAAAGAAATTAAATTCTTTCTAAGATCTGGAACATGTCTGACATTACTAAGAACTCTCACAACTCCATCAAACATCTTGATCTTCACTGTACCAATCCCAATAACCGGGCATGTAGCATCATTACCCATTTGGACCATACCACCGTTGTAAGGCTTATACGTGTCAAACCAATCTTTCTTTGGAGTCATATGATATGAGTATGCTGAATTTAAAACCCAAGATTCCAATAAAACATTGTTACTTGATGAGACTGAAAGTAAATCTGCACCAATTTCACTGTCATCTGATGTTTCTTCAGCAACACTAGCTGATTCTAGGGGCTTCTTTCCATTCTTCTTCTCCTCTAAATGCTCTTTCAACTTTTTACACTGATTCTTATAATGCCCTTTCTTGTGACAATAAAAGCACTCTACGTCTTTCTTTGCACATGATTTAGATTGTGATTTGTTCTTGTTGGAGTTCCGTCCTCTTGACCTGCTTCTACCTCTATTGCTTGACTCAGACTTTATAATAAGTCCATCAGCCTGAGAACCATTACCATCTTGCTTCATCTTTATATGTAACAAGAGAGCACTAGTTACCTCCTCGAGTACTATAGTCTCTTTCCCATACATCAACGTAGTCACTAGATGATCAAAAGAAGTAGGAAGCGACGCTAATAAGAGTAACGCTTTATCTTCATCCTCATAATTCACCCCAAAACTTGAAAGTTGGGTGTTCAACATGTTAAATGTGTTGAGATGCTCCAACAGATCAGAACCCTCCTTCATATGCAAACTATACAATTGCTTCTTCACGTACAACTTGTTCGTCAGATTCTTTCTCATATAAAGACCTTCTAGTTTTTCCCAAACCTCCTTTGCGGTCTTTGCTTCTAGGATGTTGTGAATGACCTCATCACCTAGGTTAAGATGAATAGTGCTAGCTGCTTTCTGGTTTCTTCTCCTTCCCAAGCAAGGCCTTGTGAACTCCTTGTTGAATTAGGAGATCCTTCATCCGCCTTTGCCAAAGAGAAAAATTTCCCTTACCACAAAACTTCTCTACATCATATTTTGTGCCTGACATATTTACTGTATTCAAAGGATTGAATCCTAACCTTGCTCTGATACCACTTGTTGTGCAGATAGCATCCCAGGACTCAAATCAATAACAGTAAATAAACGGAAATCAAATAACAAGCACACACAAAGAACACAAGAATTTACGTGGTTCGGCAAACTGCCTACCTCCATGGAGACGACGGAGAAATTTTACTATAAAAAATAGGGAGATACAATAGTGCATAATAACACTCTCAAGAAACCCAAATCCCAATCAATCCTAACTCTCTCTCACATACAAGACAAGAAAACACTATTCTTCTTCTTATGCGGCTGCTGCTAGGGTTTTAGGAATTACTCTAATTCTCTCTATGTATTTTTTTCATTCAACCCAAACCTAATATATATATATTATAGGTCGGCTATTACTAGGAATTATATTCCTAGTTGTATTCGGTTTCCTAATACTACTTGTATTTGATTTAGAAGACCAAATTGGGCTTTGGCAATTCAAGCCACACGGCCCACATCAACATATATATATATATATATATATATATATTTTTTTTTTTTTTGAGAATGGTCTAATCTAATATATGGTAATATATTGAAGCAAAGATAAACGTTGGTCACAACATTTTTACCAAAAAAAAATTTATAGGTAGTAAATTGTTATCGATTATTACTTGATATTGCCATAAGAAATTTACAATTCTGTACATTCATAGTTATAAAAAAAATGTACACGATTTTTAAAAGAATGTATATGATTATGTGTACACAATTTTTTTCAAAAAATGTAAATAATTTTGTATATTTAATGTATGCATTTTTGAAAGAATAAACACAATTTTGAAGATTCAAAATAAACTATTTTTCTCGAATAATGTACACAATTCTTTATATTTAGGAGGTGTTTGGTACATGCACTTAAAAACATGTGTAAAAATATGTGTAAGTGAAAAAGTATGTGAAAATACGTGTAATGTTGTTAAAAATTGAAAATTGTTGTTTGAAATGGTGTACCAAACACTCCCTTAATCTACATAATTTTTTAAAGAGCATACATAGGGATGGCAATGGGGCGGGATGGGGCCGAAGGATGGAGTCTTCATCCCCGTCCCGCATGGTTTTGTCTTACCCCATTCCCGTCCCGCCCCGCATGACGGGGAAAACTTTCTCACCCCATCCTTGCCCCACCCCGTAAAACTTTACTTTTTGTTAATTTGCCCTACAACTAGTACAATTTTTTTAATGAAACCTATTTCATTGATAAAAATATACTTGAAATTACAGCTGAAATTACAACTAAAATTATCCTATCAAATCAAATCAATTTTTAGAAAAAATTGAATAATATATCCAAGTGTTTAACAAGACAATCATAAAAAAAACTCATAGTATAACACATAACAAAATAAAGAAAGAGAACCACAATAAATAGAATAAAATAAGCTAATATTGATATGTTTGTTTAAATAGTAAGGTTTTAGGGTATAAAAAATTTACAATTATAATTCTTAGCAACGCGGGACGGGGATGAGGAGGGGCGGGGCGAGTGGGTCTAAAAAGTCTAAACCCATCCCCGCCCCGTCCCGTGGTGCGGGGCTAAAATCTTGTCCCATCCCCGTCCTACCATCTTTGCAGGGGTTGGGAAAACCCGCACGAGGCGAAGTGGAGAGGGACGGGTTAAGCGGGGCAGGGAAAAATTGTCATCCCTAAACATACACATTAATTTTATATATTCAACATTTATAATTTTTTTGATACGTGGACAGTTTTCTTAACAAATTACTTAAAATGTAAGATCTATGTAATAAATATAAACTTTTAAAAATGTACACAATTTTAAATATTTCAAAAAATGTATAATATTTTGTATATATATAAAAAAATACTTAATTTTTTTATTCAAAAAAATGGACATATGTCAATTTATACAAATTTTCAAAGAATTTTCTCTAGATATTCAATTTATACACTTTTTTTTTGTTTAAGTACAAAATTTAGGTACAGTATTTTAGATGTTATTTTTTAGGTTCCCTTCTTAAGATTTAGCTATATAGTTATTTAACTAAAAAATACATTTTCATCCAATAAAAAAAAAATTTACATAACAAAATCTTAAAATGAAAACCTAAATTTTAAAAAAAAAAACCTAACGAATAGTAACTAAATACTATACATAAATATTGCTCTTTTTTTAAATACTCCTCCTATCTACGGATTTAGCAGATCTAGTCTACTTTGTCAGGTCCAGTGACTCCAGTCTGATGTGATGATGACAAATGGTTAATGACTTGTTGCCGTAGCATTAAGGGAGACACAGATAGATTCTGTTATCTACATGGAAATGCGTTCGCTTGTCTTGATGACATTGAATGCTAGCTCCACCAGCTTCCTAACTAACCCATGAGAATCCATTAAATGAGACTCAATAATGCTAGCATATAGCCAGAGTACACGAATAACCAAAAAGAGAATAGAAGAAAAAAAAAAAAAAAACTATGATGGAGAAGAGAGCTAATTCTCCCAGTCCCATGGACGTCATGGGTGGTTCAAGAGATGAGGAAGATGGGAGTTGTAGTAGCACTGTCAACACCATGCGCACTGCAGAGACCTTGCTTCGTCTAGTCCCCATGACTCTATGCATCGCTGCACTCGTGGTCATGCTCAAGAACTCTCAGTCCAACGACTATGGTTCCCTTTCCTACTCCGACCTTGGAGCTTTCAGGTTTTCTATTCCAGCATACATACATATATATATATATATATATATATATATGTGTGTGTGTGTGTGTGTACTCCTCCTACATGTACATATTTTCATTTTCATATACAAGTATGTAAGGGAAAGCATGAAGTTTCAGCTCCAATGATATATTCAAATATGGTCATGATAGATATGTAGATATTGAAGGCATATTTCCCATCACCCACTAACTCATTTTCTAGTTGCAGCCACCATTAGTATCATTTTTCATAATCATCAATAGTCGACTGATAAGTGCAACCAGAACCAGCCAGGTATTAAATTCCAAACTCTTTAATCAATACCCAACCAAATTAGGGAGTTGCTTGGTGGGTAGGGGCCATTACTCCTCCTTAGTTCTGCTAACTATGGTTCATAGTCCAAAATCTAGCTAATAGTTAGACATGGCAAAATGGGCGGGTCGGGTTCGGATCGGGTAGATTTGGTTAGGTTAGGTTGGCCTGTATTTTTCAAATGAATTTTTTTTTTAAAAAAAAAATGTATTTGTAATTTTAAAAGTCATGTAATAAATTACTTGATGTAAAATGTATTATTTTAAATTCACCCCTTATATCAATAATGAATTATACTTATTAATATTTATTCAATAATTTTAAAATTATACAAATCCTAACATTGATATCTAAAACAAAATAACACATAGATGAGTAAAAAAAATACACAAGTTTTATTTCTACACAATATCAACATCCCAAAATATAAAACAAAATTACAAATGACTTATTGGATAATTCATTTGATAAAGAATAAAAATATATAAGAAATTAACAATCTTGAAAATTAATTTTATAATTTATTGTCAATTGTAGTTGGCACTCTATTTCAATTTGAGATATATATTAAAGCTTGATTGTTTACTTATTTATACATGGTTTCTTTTATGAATATCATATTATTATTAAGTAATACACACTTTAGAAAATATCATAATTTATTTTGAAAAGCCGTTTATTTTAGACATAAATTATTAAAAAAATAGGTCTAAGCATTCATAATTTATGTTAATTTGATACTTTGGCTTCACTATTTTTCACATTTGTGAATGTTTTTCATACATATCTAAAATTTTAAATCTATGTTTTTAACTGTACTGTAACCAGATTATCTTGACATGTACTTTGCTATTTGCTATCTAAAAATCTTTACTCATTATAGAATGCTTAATCATTCACCTTTTAATTAATTTGCATATAGTTATGTAAATGTCTCAATTGTTTTCTTAAAACTCACAACAAACAATTAAATCAATATTGTCTTAATTTTATTTATTTTTTTACCAAAATAAAAAAAAAAAAAAAAATGATTCAGGTTCGGGTCGCAGGTCGGGTCACGGGTCAATCCGTTTTTGTTTCGGGTCAAAAAAATCGGGTTCGAATTAGGCATTTTTTGGGTTGGGTTAGAAAATTCTGACCCGTTTTGCAATGAGTACTAATAGTCTAGCTTATAGATCAAAATTAGTATTGTTCTTTTTCAATTTTGTACATACATGTTCTCTTTCTCATCCTATAGCAACGTGAGGATGCCTGTTGTTGTCATGTCATTATTTGACGGCCGAGATTGGGCGTACGGTGGCTGAATTGGTAATGAGCTAGATGGCTGATCTTGGCTGTTGAGTGGTTGATAAGCCATGGATCATGATGGCCAATCTTGTGAATGGATGGGTGGCTGATCCTAGCTGTTCGATTTGTTTGTGAATAAAATAGAATAAATAAATACTATTTAGAGTAGTTAGAAACAGGGGTGGTTTAATGCATTTGGGGGCCTGAGGTGAAAATTGATTATCTTGTATTATATGCAAAATTACTACTAATTAATATGAACTACGTAAAATTTTTTCTTTTTTTAGAAAATTTATAGATAGAAAAAGTTTAACAAAATTTTTCATACTTGTTGATGGGGTAGATTGATAGTGGTAAGGAAAAAAGCGGTGTTAGTGGTAGACTTATATGAGAACTAGTAAAATGCTAACTCAACTTTTATTATTATTATTATTTTTTTTAGAAGTGCAACATTCACAATATTTTTTACAACAAATCCTAGGTTTTAAGTTGTTTGTTGTTTTCTATTTGAAAATATCACCATAATTATTTTTTTGCCATCAATAACAACCTACTACTTAACATTAGTTGCAAAAGTGTTGTGAAAAATATATTGGACGTTGCATTTTTCTCTCTTTTTTATTTGTTTTTCATCTAATAAAAAAATATTATTTTATTTATTGATTATAAATAACCCTATTGGTTAAAATTTGGGGGCCTTTTTTTTACTTAAGGCCTTAGGTGACCGCATTTCTTGCTCTAGCATTCAGCCGGCTCTGGTTAGAAAATGAGATTCTAGGTGGAAGCAAAAAATGATTTAGTTAGAAAAAATTATAGGGAAAAAAGGTGGCTTTTGGGTTAAATTTGTTTAAAATCTTGTCTAGTCCAATATGAATTCTCTAATAAGCAAGTGAATTAAAAAATCTATTGAAAACATGGTTGCTTTGTAGCATTTGGAGGATTTCATTTTTGGTTTTTGGTATTTCTTAGATGGGTCTTGGTTTTAGTAGTTGTGATGATTTGTGTGGGGATAAGTAAGATGTATTGAGATGAATGGAAAGAAGTACAACAACTCATATTTAGTCCAACACAAGGACTGTCTGAAAAGAAAGAATTCAAGAATGAAAATATAGCAGACTACAACGCCACCAAAATTACAACACATCCAAAACTAACAAAATCATAATAACGAAAATTTTATTTACTTGATCATAAATTAGAATAAATGGAGTTCTTAACAGGCTCTAGGATATCATAATAGAATAGCACACCCTCAAAAAAGGATTTTGCAGCTTGTTCGGCTAACTCATTAGCAGATTTGTTCCTCTCTCTATTCTCCCAATTAAAGGAGAATTGAAACTGATTTGCCAATTTAACTTGGCTCCATGTGTCTTCTACTACCAGAGTGATTTCCCAGAAAGGACTATTCCTGGAGGCTAGATGATTCACAGCTTCAAAAACTGTTAGGTCATCTCCTTCTACAATGAAATTGCATAACCTGTCAGCAATGGCTTGCTCCACAGTCACTTAACTACCTTAGCTTCAATCACTAGAACTAGCTGGTGAGATGCTTTCGACCCATGCTTTCAAGCATCCATCTGCATGATTTATCACCACTCTATCGTGATGTAAGTTTTACATGTAACCAAAAAAGCATTGCCATTTGCTTTCCACCAAGAACAAGGTGGCCTTTCCCACTGTAGCAATCTAAGAGTTTGTTTACTGTCCCAGATTTTAGAGATCTTACCTTTGAACCACTGATAGTCTAGTTGGAATTGCTGAGTCAAACTACCCGGATTGATTGGCTCACTTGTTAACATCACTTTATTTCTGAATTTCCAAATGGCATTCATGGTCACTATAGAAATTATCAAAATTCTATCCTTGGAAAGACTTACTTGCAATGTATCACTATCAGGAGACACAAAAGCCTTGATCAAGCCAAGACTTGAGTTTGTGCTAACTTTGTCCACTCTTCAGCCCAACACTAATTTAAACCACACTATTCTCACCATATGACATTTTAAGAACAAGCAACCCTCGGTTTCTACCTCTTTTTTCACAAAGCATGTGTGTTCCTGTTCTCCCAATCTTTCCACCAATCTAGCTTTTAAGGGTAAAACTCTAGCCTCTATCCTTCACAACAATGTCTTTATCCTCTATCCAAAATAGGCTTGAGAGTTATTGAACAAGTTTTTATTATTAGGCCAATATGTTGACTGATAGAAAAATGCCAAGATCTTACCAACCCTTATCACTGTCTTGTCCTAGGGAGACAAAAAGAGGAATTGTTTACCAATTGCCTCTCGTCTCTTTGTCAAATGGGTAGTTATTTTTTTACCAGTCCCATTTCCTAGCAGATGTGTGTGGAATTATTTATAGTGAGAACCTAATCTCTCATCTCATCTGTTCTAGCGTGTGGCTTGAAATCATGGAACCATGGGATCCAAGGATCACCCTAAACATTTAAAAATAGGAAACATCCGCCCTTGTTAATAGTAATTCTCATTCTAGCCACCCACTTCCAAATCCAAGATGCATTTCCAACACTTTGACCTCTCAACCAGTTTTCCTTCTTGTCCTAATTAGTTCTCAGCACCCGAGTACAAAACTTTTCAGAGCAACTTGTCAATAACCAACCCACTTTGGTTAACAGGGCAATGTTGCTGTCTCTGTATCTACAAAGGCCTGACCCCCCACATTACTTCCATTGTCAAATATTGTCCCAAGGTTTCAAGGTTATGAATCTATGATTAGTGCCATAGGGTTTCCACAAAAGCTTTTGACAAGGGCATCTAGGTCATTACAAGACTTTGTCTACGATTCTAAATGTGGCCTTAGTGTAAGCAGAAGCCTTAATCAATGTGGCTCTCCCATCCCTGAAAAGGCACTTGGACTTCCAACTATTGAGCTTAGATTCCAGCTTCTCCTTCAAAAAATCAAAATCCATAGTTTTCCCTTGAGTAAGCAAGAGAGGGTAACCCAGATGTTTAGAATAAAGACTGATACTTTTGCACCCGAGGAAGTTAGCTATACTATTTGCCACAGCCCCACATCCATTTTTTGAGACAAACATGACTGACTTATCCAAAATTATGGCTTGGCCTTACCATTGGAAGTATTTCCTCATTCAGTTTGCTAAAATCTCCACTTTATTTTATCTAGTATGACAAAAAATTTTAGATCGTTTGCAAACCTAGATGAGTAGGAGTTCTTTTAGCCATCTTATCCCATTGACATTCTTCCTATGATCTTCCTTCAGAAGGATTTATGATAACACATCAGCCCCAATGACTTACAGGTAAGGTGAAATTAGATATCCCCTATCTTAATCCCCATGAAGGGGTTATTTTACCTCAAACACTATCAATTGAGAAACAAAGAAGTAGTACTTGATATGCACTGCTGCTCAATGAGGCAACAAACTTTTCTCCAAAGCCTAACTTTTTGAAGAAAAACCAATATAGAAGTTCCATGTAGTCATAAGCCTTCTACATATCAAATTTAAGTTGCTTGAAAATCAACTGACCTGGTTTGCAACTTTAAGTTGCTTCTATTTGTGTTGTCAAAGGCTTGAAGTTTCTTGTACATTCAATTGTTTGGATGAAATTTCTTATTCATAATAATAAGAAGAAAATAAGATACTTTTTTTTTTTAATGCATTTTCTAACCGTATGAAGATTTACAAATTTTTGTATAACTGTAAACAAACTCTTCTGCAGGTATTTGGTGCATGTGAATGGAATTTGTGCCGGCTATTCCCTTCTTTCAGCCGTCATTGTAGCCATGCCTCGCCCATGCACAATGTGCCGTGCTTGGACCTTCTTCTTCCTTGACCAGGTCAGTTCATTTTCAAAACCTTGACTATTTGTACTTAGAAATCATCATAAAAGCAAGAACCAAATTTCGGTCAGTGATGCATCTAGGTGTTCACTTATGTAATTCTGGCTGCCGGAGCTGTGTCATTGGAGCTGGTGTACTTGGCATACAAAGGAGATACAGACATTACCTGGAGTGCAGCTTGTGGGTCTTTTGGTGCATTCTGTCACAAGGCCACAGCATCTGTAGCCCTGACATTCGTTGTAGTGGCTTGCTATGCAGTGATTTCACTCATTTCCTCCTATAAACTTTTCAGCAGATATGATGCACCTGTGGCTAATTCCAGCAACATTGCTGCCTTCCAAGGCTGACCAAAATTGTGTTCTTACAGTTAGATGTACCTAACGTGACATCCTGCGCATAACATATACATGTATGTTTGGTGGACATTTGAGGTGCTCGTTTGTGCTTTATGTAATCCTGCTATTTGTTTATGCATTATGTAACTTGTTTTTGCTACTTAACATTTGGGACTGACCTGAGAATCTCAGACAACTTGAAAATAAAAGTTTTCATTTTCAGGTTCCAGAATGTTATAGTTATGATAATCGTCATGTCTAAAGAATTCACCAAAGAGAATGTTATAGCTATGATAATTATCATGTCAAAAGAATTCACTGCTCTTTCAGAGAACAAGCAATGATGTACGGTTATTTTCTTGCTTTGGGACCTGCATAACCCAACCGATGCAAATTCATTAGGTGCAGTGAGTGATTTTTAGTGCAGGTTAATCAGAAGCCACCTTTTCATTCTACCATCATCAGTTCCCTGAAAGCATGAGGCAGCATTCACACGAGTATTTTTGTCACATGGTGATGCAAGTGAATGTAATATAACGAACGGTTAAAGTTGGCCAACCAATAACCACATATGATAATATGAAATAGACAACTACCACTTGTGAAAGTTTTAGCCGAATTATAGTATTTTGAATTGAATGATCGCCCCAATTTGGGTGGAAATGGAGAGAAAATTACAATGAAAACGTTTAGCTGCCATTTTTAACTTTTAATGTCTTAAAATATTAAGATGGTATTATTTGTGCTGTATTGGTCAATCCACATTTATTTGAATTTAATTAAAGAACCTACTATGCTTCATTCTCAAAAAAAAAAAATATGCTTCACTTATATAAGCCAATATTTTCTTTTCCCTCCACCTGATAAAATCTAGAAGAATAAAACTGTCTTCAAGGAGGGAAGTAGTTAATTTTCTTAAAGGAAACTGACCCATCCAACCCTTTTTTCTCTATGCCACATTAATTTCTTTAAGCTAACTTGTAAAATTTCTTTAAAAATAAACATGTAAAATTCGATTGTAGAAAAGTAAAATGTTACAAAAGAAAAGCATTTAGCTCAAAAGAGCATTAGTCATACAGTAAACATAGCCTCAAAAATAAATAATAAAAGAGTCATACAGTAAACATCACTGCTACACGCAATAAAAGGCTACAAACAACCCCTTAATTATTTCAACTAAGCGAAGGCACAATAGTCAAAGAGTGTTGACATTACAAAGAGAGAGCCTCCATCTCTGTCTCTGTGCCCTCGTTGTAAACTTGTAAAAGTAAGATCATGAAAGAAGAAGGGAAACCCCAAATGAAATGGTGGAGACCATAAGGCCCAGCAAAGCCAAGAACCCATATTTCCCTATGGTGAGACGGTTCTGGGGATCGCCAGTAGAGTAGCCTTTGAAGTAGAAAAAGCGAGTCACAGTGTAAAGGGCACCAAGCAACGCGCACGTGCAAGGATGCCTTAACCCTCCTAATATCATTAACGTGAAAAACACGGGCATCATCTCTAGCGAGTTCTGATGTCCTCTCTGCACCCAATTAATTATCATCATTATAAATCAGCAACACACAATTTTGTTACTTCTATATTAAAAACATTTATTAAAAAAAAAAAAAAATTCTACTCACACCACAGTTATTGTTTTGATCAACTAAATTTTAAATTATATTTTTGTCAAAAAAAAAGAAAAAGAAAAAAGACACAAATAGTTGAAGTAAAGAAATCGGGAAAAACCTGAACACAGTTGTAGAGCTTGGCTTCTTTGTTTTCAGATTCCGAAGCATAGAGAGTTGGGTATGGGACATTGAACCTATTTTTTTTTTCACAATTTCAATAAGAGATTACTACTCCCAGTAAAAACTAAAAAGAATAACACTGAAAACGCAATAATTGAGGGGGGCATAGAGAAATGAAGTTCTTGCAGCAAATACCTTTTGCGGGCTCTGCCAACTTGGCCAGCCATCCAAAAGTTCAGAAAGCAATACAAAACGAGAACAAGAGCCACATAGCCATATTCCTTGGGCAACACCAATTCCATTCCGGCCATTCTTTTTTTTTTTGGTTTCTGGTTCAGAATTCAGATCACAATTCCAGGGAGACCCAGAAGATGCTAAATTGTTTTGCTATTATACTTGGTTTGTTGTATTGAGATTTGAGAGTCTACTAGTATATAAAGAAATGAAGGAAAGAGGTTATACCTATCAGTCTATCACCTGTACGGCTATGCTTATATTATTGACTTTGACTTTCTCGATTCTTCTTGGATAGAAATGGGCTTTCCCATGGGCTTTTTAATTCTTGGGGCAGGGGTTTCTATTTTCTAGTTTGTTCCCCTACTTCTTCTCCAAGGCAAGTATTATACAATTGACGCTGCATCATCTTCGAACTTTCCCTTTTCCCACTTGTTCAATTGAGCCATGATGCATTAACTTTCATTATGAGATAGGAAAAAAAAGCTGCCGCGTGCCACTTTGTAATTAGTTGTACATACAGTGGATCATATTTTGTGGGACAGAGGATTTGGATCTTTTCTTTTTTTTTTTGGGTGAAAAAATGCTTCATTACAAACTAAGCAGCAACAATACAATCAGAGCAGACCCTATTACAAAACAACCCATTGAGGTCATCCTCAAAAACATCTATTGGGTCCACAGGCGGACTATCAAAGGTAGAGAAATCAGCATCTAGACAATAGCCCAATCTAGCAAGACTATCCGCACACCTATTCGCCTGATGAAAGCAATGTTTAATACAAAACTGCGGAATGCGAGAAATCAATAGCTTGCAATCATCCAACAGAGGCGATATGACATTATTCACATAAGAAGGATTATCTAAGGCATCCACAATAGACTTGGTATCAAGTTCAACTTCAAGAGCATTAATGTGTTAAGGTTGCTGCATAAAAGAAGACCCTCCCTTAAACCCCATAGTTCGGCGGCAAAACTGTTGGTCATGCCAATACTCCTACTAAAACCAATAACTCACCTACCTGCATCATCTCTAATCACCACTCCACAACCTGCGAAACCAGTGTTACCACAATAAGAGCCATCTGTGTTAAGCTTCCACCATCCTTGAACCGGCTTCTCCCATCTAATCCTCCTTAAAACTTTCCGGGTCATCAGCCTTGGAGAGGAAAGGCAATGAAAAAATTCCACTGCTTGGTTTATAATCACCAAATCAAGCTTCGGGTTCTTACTTTTGCCATTGAAGACCGCATTGTTTCTACTCCAAAAGGCTTGATTAGAGATGAGATACTCCAATTTGGATCTGCCAATTTATATCTGTATACTCCAAATTGTTAATGTACAAATATTCAAAGCTACTCTCATTATTATTATTATTATTTTGATGAGATACTCTCATTATTAAACTATAGAAAAAAATATAGTTGACTTTTTAAATAATGTAAATGGGTAAGATTAAAATTTTATTTATTAATTTAAGAAAAAGAACTTCATTTTGAAACATCTCGAAATGGAATATAAGACTAACGATTTAGGACGAATGGAGTATTATCTTGTAAGGTTGAATTTATTCAACCATCTAATTGGCTTTATTCCGTGCCAAATTTGCTTGTAATTCAGCATTTAGTAACCCTGTATTTAGGTGGGTTTGATGTAAGGGTAGTGAGTGAGATCGAGTGAAGTTTGCTCAAGAGTGTGCAAGAAAACAGAGACTCGCGGCTGGGACTCGCGGGTGACTCGCGGCTGCAAGCCGCCAGAAGCAGCACACGTGCCAAGCATGCTGGAAGGTGAACAGTCATGCCAGCTGGAGCACTACAGGACAAAACAGGACAACTGGCCATACGGTTATCTCGCGACTGGATCTCGCGACTTGGTCAAGCCGCGAGGTCAAGCCGCGAGCCACCCCTGTTTTGTAAAACCTGACGTTTCATATTCCTCTCCCACTCCAGTATAAATACCCCTTTTACCCAAGATTGAAAGAGAGCTTCCAGAGAGAATTTTGAGAGAGAAACCCTAAAGAAAAACAAGATTGATTCACTCACAATCTATACCTTAGAGTCTCTCCAAATTCCCTAACTCTCTTCCTCTCCATTGTCAAATCCTTGAGAGGCATTATACCAGACCTGGTTCTCACCATCATCATCACTGTGAGACAATTGTTTGGATTTCTGGGAAGCAGTTAGGAAGGAACCAATCTTCATTGGTTGATGCTATGGTCTAGTAGCGGAATCCGGGAAGCTAGAAAAGAAAAAGGTTCGGCGCAACCTCGTTGGAGCAAGAAGCTTGGAGGGCTTAGGTGCACTGGGTAGATTAGGCTTGGAGGGTCTATTGCTGTCCTTGTATCCCAACTACATTTTCTAGTGGATTATTGACCGCTTGGAGGGCGGCGGAGAGGTTTTACGCCGAGGGCTTCG
The DNA here is from genome assembly GCA_028535165.1 of Quercus tomentella. NCBI lineage: Eukaryota > Viridiplantae > Streptophyta > Magnoliopsida > Fagales > Fagaceae > Quercus > Quercus tomentella. Next base: position 60,052,325 of record JAPQVY010000155.1, on the reverse strand, counting down.
GTTTCCTCTTCGATAACACATCGCGTGTTGTCTTTGTGTTTGCATCTTCCTTCCTCTCTATCTTTGCCTTTTTATTATCTGCTGTGGATTTTATTTTGTTATGGCTTAGATAGTTTTTAACCAATTTCATATTATAGCTTATGTTAAGTTTCCGTACACTTGTTGTTTGACATATTGCTTGAATTGGTTAAGTTGTAAGTTGGGGGTCTAAACGTTCAAAGGTGTTTTTACACGTTTTTGAACTTTCATTTGGTATCAGAGCGGGTACACTGTTATTGGTTTCATTACCATTGTGTGATCCTTGACTCCCTTTTGAGATGGATAGATCTCAATCCCTAAATGCACCTCCATATTTTGATGGTAGTAATTATGCTTTTTGGAAGGTTCGCATGAGAGCATTTCTGTGCTCCATTGATGAATCTGTTTGGGATGCAGTTGAGAGTGGTTGGACTAGACCTGAGGCAGCCAAATCCACATGGGATAAGGCAGCACTCGCTGCATCTAATGCTAACAGTAAAGCTTTAAATGCTATTTTCTGTGGTGTGTCTCCAGATGAATTTCACAGGATTTCTCATATCACCATTGCCAAAGAAGCATGGGAGATTTTGGAAACCACCTATGAAGGCACGAAGAAAGTGAAAGACACCAAGTTACAAATGCTGACCACCCGGTTTGAGGAGCTCAAAATGAGTGAGGATGAGTCTTTTGACTCTTTCTATGGGAAGCTAAATGAGGTGGTTGTCAGTAAGTTCAACTTGGGGGAGAAAACGGAGGATTCTAAAATCGTAAGGAAGATCCTTCGATCATTGCCGGAAAGTTTTCGTGCTAAAGTGACAGCGATTGAAGAGAGCAAGGACCTAGATGACATCAAAGTCCAAGAGCTGGTCGGTTCTCTTCAGACTTATGAAATGTCGCTGCCCAATCAACGGAAGAGTAAATCCCTTGCTCTTAAGACCATTAATGAGAAGGTAGAAGTCCATGACTCATCGGAAGACGATGTGGTTGATAAAGATGTTGCATACCTTGTAAAAAATTTCCGAAAGTTCTTGAAGTTCAAGAATAATGGAAAATTTGGTGATAAAGGAAAATTCCAAAGTTCTGGAAGGGAGAAAAGGGAAATCAAAAAGAGAGATGGTAAAGAATCCCAACCTACACAAGGTGTCACTTGCTTCGAATGTAACGGGCATGGACACTTTAAGAAGGAATGTCCGAATTATTTGAAATCGAAAGGTAAAGTGTATGCCATGACATTGAGTGACTCGGATTCGTCTGACTCAGAATCTGAAGAGAGCTGTGATGGAGAGGGGAACTATTCAGCTTTTATGACCATTGCTCATGTTGAGTCTTTAGATGAGTTGAATCTGCTTGTACAAGACCTTGGAGAACATAGTGATGATGAATCACTAGGAATTGTTGAAGAATCAGATGCTGAACAAGATGAAAGCACAGCAAATCTTCAAGAGAATTATAACTCACTTTTAGAGAAGTCGTGTGAGTACACAAGGGTGGCCAAGGCTGCTGTGAGAAAAATGAAGAAGGCAGAGGAGGACTACAAAAGTCTCCTAATCCGATATAGGGAGGCCAAATGCGAGATAGAAACTTTGAATGGTAAGTTGTTCGAAGCTTACACAAAAGTAAGATTTCTTGAGAATGAGGTTGTGCAAGCAAATGCTAAAGTAGAGAGGGTCACCACCAAGAAGCTAGATGATGTTATCTCATCTCAAAAGAGCTTTTCAGACAAATCCGGATTGGGATATACCGGAGGAAGTAGCTCATCTGGAAATGTCACTAAAGAAGTGAAGTTTGTTAAGGCTAAAGATCCAGTTGATGTTGGTCCTACTGCTGAGAAGCCCAAGATAGAAGAGAAGAGAAATGTGGGGAACGAACGGTTGCTGAATTCCCGTAATCAATATGTGGGCAGGTCTGAATCTCGTGCCAAGTCACGTCCACGACCACAAAGAGGTCCTAGAGCGACTTATGTGTGTCATTATTGCGGACTTCAAGGGCATACTCGACCAAATTGCCAAAAGTTGAGAGCAAAGAACAGTACAACTCCTCAAAGGTCAGGAGGACCTAGAAATGATAGAAGAATTTGGGCAGGTGATCAATCTAGAGATCAGAATGGGGATCCCGGAATGATGAACGTGATGAAGATGATTGGTGCATTCACTAACTGCTTGGAAAGCTTCTCACGAAGGTTTGAAAGCCCTAACTCCCGTACCCAATCCTATAAGGAAATCACCCCAAACGCAAGTGACGTGTGGGTGAAAAAGGGTACTCATGCATAAGCATTAGAACATGTCCATGCATTAATACTTCCTATGCTTTGTGACAATGTTTGTTTGTTTTACTTGCTGTTTTTGCTATTGGATGTTTGCTTGTCTTCTTGTGCATATTTTTTTTGTCTTATCAATCTTTTTGCTTCGTGTGTCAAAAATCCAAAAATCACATAAAAATTAGAAAATCAAAAAGCTTGATTGACTTTGTTGAGTTTTTGTCTCAAAACTTGTTTTGCCTTGTACCTTTGTGCTAATGGCTTTGTGCATTTTCGAGCATTGCTTGTCTTCATGCACTCATATCTACGTGGGAGAACTTTTGAAATCTTTGTGATTGTTGTAAATAGATCTTCAAACTTGTCATGAATGATTAGTGAATGGTTTTGTTGATCTTGAGACTTGCATAGACTTGTGTCTATATATCTTCCCACTCTTTATTTTTGTCTTTGCTAAAAAGAGCTCACCAAATGTAAATCTCCAAATGAAAAGAGATTTTGAGCTGCAAAAGCCTGTCGCACATACTAGTATTCGACTAGGAAAAAGGGAAAGCGACCAAAAATTAAAGAGAAATGTTTATTCAAAAAGCCAAAGGTTTGTTCATCAAAAAGAAATGTCAACTATCACTCTCACAATGAGAGGTGATTGCCTCAAAAGATCAAAAAGATCAAATGTTGATTGAAAGTGGAGTCAAATGTAAAGCTCCAAGTCATGTTATCAAGTTCTGTGGGAGGTCATATATACATACTTCTATAATTGAGATGGGTCACATGATCTAGTGCTAATTGTGTATGTCTTGGTTGAATTGATCATTGAAGCTTCACATTAGACTAAGGACTATCTCATTGTTGATATCCACACACAACACACAAGTTTATGTTCAATAAATGTCATACTCATTTGTGTGAATGTACTTGATAAAATGTGTTTTCACATGCTCAATCTTTGTTGTTTCAAGCACAAAAAGATTTTTGAGTGTTTTAGGTGTTTTTGGAAAGTATTTTGTTTGAAAAATCTGAAAATTTCAAAAATCCAGTTTTGCCCTATTTTGGCGGCTTAGTCGCGGGTATGTCAAGTCGCGAGCCTCAGTCGCATCTTCGCTGGTCATTTTTGGCGACTTGTTCGCGAGTGAAAGGTCCAGTCGCGAGGTTATTCAGAGATTTTCGCGGCTCAGCTCGCGACTCATTCGCGGGTAGACCTTCCAGTCGCGAAAAACACTTAGAAAAATTTTTCAAATTTTTGTCCTTAAGTGTTTTGGCGGCTTGAATTGGTGACTGTGTGGCGACTTAATCAAGTCGCGAAAATCGCGTGTTTGGCAAAAACAGGAGCAGTTTTTAAATCTTTTTCAGTTTTCCCTCGAACTTTTGTAACTGTTCATTTTCTCTCTAAAATATCTCCTTCCCAAACACTCCGTGCTCCCATTTTCAATCTCCATTGTTGCATATTTTCTGCTCAAATTCTTCATGTCACAGGTATGGGTTTTCAGTTTCGAACTCATTTCTACTTGATTTTGTGTTTTTCCCCTTGATTTTTTTCTTATGTTTGTGATTTAGAAATGGGTTTGTGTTTCGACTATTGCTCTTTGTTCATGCTTAGCTTGCTGATGATCTTGCTAAAGTTTGTTTTGTTCCTAGTTGTCTTCATCCTGTGCTTAGCTAAGTGTGTCTTTTATTTTATCTGATATTGAGCTATTGTGTTGTTCCCAAAATGCTCCGTTTGATGATGTGCATGTTCTATTGTGTTAATCTGTTGGGTGCATCTGTTAGTTTCACAATGCTGGTTATGAGCCTTATCATTTCCCATTATCTGTCTCATTGTCATATATCTGCCTTTAGGATGGTATCTATATCTGATGATTTTATATATGTTTCCTATCTTAGGCTTGTTTATCCATGTGATTTTTCTAAGTAGCTTATGATTTAAGTGTTCAAAGTTAATTTGTTTGTCTGAGATCTCTTTGTTAAACTACATGGTACTGACTTGTTCTGCACATATATTCCTCTATGCTGTTGTGGCCTCTTCTGATTGTTCACAGATGGCTCCTTCTCCTCCTAAGAAGAAAACTCCTGCAAAGAAGGTTGACAAAAGATTGAAAATGGATCCTAAACTGTTTAGGTCAGTTCATCACTTTAAGAGATACAAGGATAACTTCTTGAAAGCAGGAATTATTCAAGAAAGATTTGTAGATTTGGAGGACTTGAGACAAACCTTTATCCCCAGCTGTTTTGAAGGAAGAGGATGGGAAAAGCTTCTGTGTGATTTCCCTGTAGTGTGTGAACCCTTGATTAGGGAATTTTACTCAAATGCTGTGATAAGGGAGAATGAGTTAAGTTGCTGAGTTAGAGGTAAGGAATTCATTTTGGATGCACATGTCATAGATGATGCATTAGGCCTTGAAGGATTAGAAGATGAGGAATTTATCAACTACAAGGATAGGAGTGTTTCTATTGAAAAAGTTCAACAAAGGATAGGTGGGCAGAGAAAAGGGAAATGTTTGAATACCACTGCCTTTCCAGTAGACATGAGGTGTCTAACAATCATCATGATGTTTAACCTCTATCCCATTAAGAAGTTGACTACAATCAATTGTGCTAGAGCAATCTTTCTGATGGATCTCAAAGAAAAGAATTTCATAGACATAAGTTCCCACATATATGACACTATTGTGGATGAGACAAGAACAACCTCTAGGCCAAAATTGATCTTTCCCAGCTTGCTGATGAGGATTTTTAGAAGTAAGGGTGTTCCAATCCCTCAAGACATCAGTCCCATGTCCACACCTTCTGCAATTAACAAGCTTACTTGCAAAAGGATAAGTGTTAGGCTTCCAGGAAAAGAAGATGAAGGTGACGAAGGAGAAGGTGTTCCAATGGATACTGAAGCAGAGGCAGCAGGGCATGCATCAACCTCAACACCCAGGAGAAGTGGCAAAAGACCCAGAGCATCAACTTCTTCAGATACACCTCCAGATGCTTTCCAAATCATTCTGGAAAGACTTGATGGGATCAGAGAAATCCAGACTGAGCACTCTGAGAGGATGAGAGCCATGCAGGACCAGATTGATGTTTTGTCTGCAAAACTTGACAGCTTCACCACTCAGCCTGCACAGTGACCCTTTGGCCATTCCTGTCAAAAAGGGGGAGATGTTTCTGTTGATGATGACATTGTTGATTGAGAAGCAGAAAAGTAGATCTTAAGGGGGAGTAATGTGTTGAGGGGAAGTTGTCAATTTCAAAGACTTTGTTTATATATGTTTATGTTTTGAGTACTCTTAGTGTTTTTATGTGTTTGATACACTGTGTTTTGGTGTATAGTTGTCTTTAACTCTTAACCTATACTCTTGGTTTAAACTTTAACATATTTTGATGATGTTATTCAGGATGTTTTGTAGTTTGTACCCATGTGCTTTTGTAAGCTTTTAGGGTTTTTGTTTTATGCATAGTTTGTAGGCTTTATGGTATGTACCTGGCTAATTGCAGCCTTTATGCTATGTTGAAATCAGTACTTTGATCTAAATGTTCTGCATTTTGGTTTATGTACTGTCACTCTTGTGCCCTTGTAGGATTGTTCCTAGATGCATATACCTTGTGTGTTATGCATTGGTTGAGTGTTGAACATACAAGTGTCTTGCCTTGTGCTTGTTAACTTGTATGTCCTTGTGTTCATTCCAAGTGTGAATGAGCACTGTGATCACTACCTTGTGGTGTTCACTTAGTTGATCAAGCCATGGTTTGTTTCTTAACTCCATCTTTGCTTGATCACATATTGCCTGTTTCATATGCATTTTATAATTTTCTGCTTACAATGATCATGGTGTATTGTTGTGTTTCAGGAGTATTATGTTCATATGATTCAAGTGCTTCACAGTTTCTAGAGTTAGGTGTGAGTGAGTTTTGTTCAACTGTTCCCTACTCACATGTTAAGTCTAGAGTCTGTTTTAGGGTTTTGTCACGGAATAGCCAAAGGGGGAGATTGTAAGGTTGAATTTATTCAACCATCTAATTGGCTTTATTCCGTGCCAAATTTGCTTGTAATTCAGCATTTAGTAACCCTGTATTTAGGTGGGTTTGATGTAAGGGTAGTGAGTGAGATAGAGTGAAGTTTGCTCAAGAGTGTGCAAGAAAACAGAGACTCGCGGCTGGGACTCGCGGGTGACTCGCGGCTGCAAGCCGCCAGAAGCAGCACACGTGCCAAGCATGCTGGAAGGTGAACAGTCATGCCAGCTGGAGCACTACAGGACAAAACAGGACAACTGGCCATACGGTTATCTCGCGACTGGATCTCGCGACTTGGTCAAGCCGCGAGGTCAAGCCGCGAGCCACCCCTGTTTTGTAAAACCTGACGTTTCACATTCCTCTCCCACTCCAGTATAAATACCCCTTTTACCCACGATTGAAAGAGAGCTTCCAGAGAGAATTTTGAGAGAGAAACCCTAAAGAAAAACAAGATTGATTCACTCACAATCTATACCTTAGAGTCTCTCCAAATTCCCCAACTCTCTTCCTCTCCATTGTCAAATCCTTGAGAGGCATTATACCAGACCTGGTTCTCACCATCATCATCACTGTGAGACAGTTGTTTGGATTTCTGGGAAGCAGTTAGGAAGGAACCAATCTTCATTGGTTGATGCTATGGTCTAGTAGCGGAATCCGGGAAGCTAGAAAAGAAAAAGGTTCGGCGCAACCTCGTTGGAGCAAGAAGCTTGGAGGGCTTAGGTGCACTGGGTAGATTAGGCTTGGAGGGTCTATTGCTGTCCTTGTATCCCAACTACATTTTCTAGTGGATTATTGACCGCTTGGAGGGCGGCGGAGAGGTTTTACGCCGAGGGCTTCGGTTTCCTCTTCGATAACACATCGCGTGTTGTCTTTGTGTTTGCATCTTCCTTCCTCTCTATCTTTGCCTTTTTATTATCTGCTGTGGATTTTATTTTGTTATGGCTTAGATAGTTTTTAACCAATTTTATATTATAGCTTATGTTAAGTTTCCGCACACTTGTTGTTTGACATATTGCTTGAATTGGTTAAGTTGTAAGTTGGGGGTCTAAACGTTCAAAGGTGTTTTTACACGTTTTTGAACTTTCATATCTATATATCTATATATAAATCTAAAAATTGAAGCGTAATATTTATTGTTACTACGCTACTATTAAGCTACTTTATCCGCCACGTCATTAGCCACATCATCATTTTTTTCATATTTATTTTTTACCTTTAATGTTTTTGACAATATTAAATATATAAATATATTGGTTTTACGAATTCATTTTAGGCAGTTTTAACTTTACATATCCATCAACTTTAATTTAGATATTATAACTAAATAATAAATCAATGAAAAATCAAAATAAAAGTATTGTCTATACATATTCATTTTGGACAGTTTTAACTTTACATATAATTCTTCTCCTTTATCTTCTTTTATTTTGGCTTTTCTTATTCTAATCCTCTTACTATAAATTTTCCACTCTCTTATTTTATGCATATTTTTCTCACATAAAAAAAGGTTATTTCTCTCTCTCTCTCTCTCTCTCTCTCTCTCTCTCTCTCTCTCTCTCTCTCTTAATTTTTTTTTTCATTATTTGTTGGATTTTTTTTTCTTGCATCTCTACCTTAGATTGATGAATGTTTGTGTTTTTTAGAGCTATACTTTTTAAAGTCTATAACTGAAAAATTAAATCAATGAAGAATCAATATATATAAATATAAATATATATATATATATATATATTTAAAAAAAAAAGTCTATAAAAATGTATTCACAAGTCTTATTTAATCATTAATGCTAAAAAAAATACAATCTGACAATTGCCCCATAAGAGGATCTCCTACTAGAGGCTTGTACCCTCCCATTGTTTTATTATTGACTAATTCATATGTGTTCCTTAATGCAATTTTTTTTTTTTTTTTTTATCATTTTGTTTACAACACTAAATACTTTTAATTAATGGTGTTTGTTGTTGACCTAATTTGGGGAAAATTAGGTTATAATATGTCCATGTTTTTTGTTGTTATCAAATTTTAGTTTATTTGAAAAACAACTGGATAGTCTGGACAATATGATGAAAAACAGTTAGTGTAGTTGAAGAAGATGGTTTTTGTGCAATTTCCTAATTTCATTGTTTGTAAATATTTTGAGTAACAAATTAGCTACAAATTGTTATGTCATTGTTAAATGATGTTCTTAGATGCTTGAGTAATTATTTTAAGCGTTTACGAATATTTTATATTGCTCTTCATCTTTCATATCCATCTTCCATATCTCATTAGTGTATTCTTTGAGATTTTTAAGAAAAAAAAAATAATTTTGTGTTTAAAATTATTTATTTATCTATTCATTTTTCACATGTTGGATTAGATGTTAGATTAGATTATGACAGTATTAACACAATACTTTTTCTTTTTTTCAAACATTTTTCTCTACTTTTTTCCCTTTGGAATTGTACTCTTGTTTTTTTTTTTTTAAAGGAAAAAGAGTTACAATCATATAAAGCTATAACCAGAACTTTTGCTTGGGAATAGTAACATATTTCTATTGCGTTAAAACCTTATTAAAAATTTTGAATTTGATTATGCATTGTATATTTGGCTTGATCACATCACATTTGATATATTTTACATATTTGAGAGAAGGAGTTTGACTTGATGTGAGTTTTATTTTTCCATTTATTTTTTATTTTGAATTTTAGTTTTGTTGAGTTAAATTTTTAGATACGTTTCTTGGTGCTTTTGATTGTACGTTAGAAAAACTTAGGATGGAGATTTTTTTTTTCTTTTTTTTGAGAATTGAGGTTTGAGAAAGTTTGTTTAAAACTAAAAGAATATTTTTCAAAATTTTAAATAATTTTTAATGATACACGAAAAGTTATAAATAATTTTATTGAAAAATTCATATTTTCACAAACTTACCTTTTGAATTCCTGAGAAAAATTGTATTTTTTTTTTTTTTCATTTTGGTACTACAGAAATTCTATATATTATATTTGTGATTATCCCTATAATAAATGAAAATAAGATTATGAAATACATTACTATTTATTAAATTAGTCCAAATTGCAAAATATAAATTTAATGAGACCACCCTAAAAATATCATCTGCGGGTTCACGACTAGTATATCTAAAAGTTGAAGTATAGTATTTATTGTTGCTATACTTACGTTGGGTCATATCATCCACCTATTTACAACTCTCTCTCTTTTATTTTTAACTCTTTTTCTTCTTATCAATTACCAACTTATCGTTACACTTTCTCTAACATTTCTCATCCCTTTTACACTTTCATCTCTCCACTAGGAGCACTACTATCTACCTTAATATCACTCTTCATCTATCTTTTTATCTTCCTTTATTTTTGTCTTTTCTTATTCCCATCCTCTTACTATAAATTTGCAATTATCTTTCACATTCTATACATTTTTTCCCACACAAAAATGTTCTCTCTCTCTCTCAATTTTTTTCATTTTTAGTGGATCTTTTTTTATAAACCTAAAATTAATCAACCTAAAGTAGAGTTGCAAGATAATTATCTTGCAACTCTACTTTAGGTTGATTAATTTTTGTGTTATTTAGAACTCTACTTTGGGTTGATGTGGTTTAGTTTTATGTTTTGATGTTCTTATTTATTTATTTATTTTATTTGATTTCATAGATGTTATCATATTGCATTAAAGATTGTATATGCAAATACAATGTTATTCTATTACATAACATGATTTAGATAATTTGATGTTTATTACTGTATCTTTTATTTGTACTCTTTTTCTTCTTATCTAATTATTTTCTATAAATTTTTTATTATACATTCTCTTCTGGAAAAAATGATTACTCTGTTTCTCTCTCTCTCTCTCTCTCTCTCTCTCTCTCTCTCTCTCTCTCTCTCTCAATTTTTTATTCTTTCTTGCAACTCCACTTTAGGTTGATGAATTATTGTATTTTTCTATAACTCTATTTTGGGTTAATACATTTTGGTGTTGTATTTTTTAGTTCCCCACCACAAGTAGTCTCTCTCCCTCTTATAACTTTGGTTTGATTTTTGTTTGAGTTAATACTTAGTTATTTTGAAAGTGAGAATTTGAATTTATATTAAAACACAATATTGGCTACACATTTAAATGTGCCTATCAATTACTTGAGTAATATTTAAAAGTAATTTCTTTATGAGTTTTGATTATCATGATATTCTCATTAAGAGAATGACGAATTTGAATAATTTATTTGAAACTTAAAAAATTTAGTTGTAAAAAAAAAAAAAAAAAAAAAAAAAAAGCATACCATAACATAATTTCAAAGAATATGGACCAGCTCATAAATGAATAATATCAATCAAACACGAGAAAAATAATAGAATGATATATTGATAGAGATAGAAAGATGAAAAATAATTTTAGAAATTGTTTAATTTTTAGGAAGAACCAATTATCTTCAACAAATTTTAGAGAATAAATTATAAATTATCCATAATTACAAAATAATTATCTATTTCCCACGCATCGCGTGAATCTGCAACTAGTAATAATAAATTAAAACAAGTCAATATCTATATGTAATGTTTTGATTTGAGTCTTTTCGTTAATCTTCATTTCTGAGTAGGTGGTTATGTGCCAAATAAATTTACATTCTTTACAACTCATTTAATAAAAAATGCCACATACATTTAAAATACTAGCTAAATTTCATTTTACATTAAGTTTTAAATTTAAAAAAAAATCAGTTTAAAGATCTAATAAAATCAATTTTAAATAACATTTAATGGTTTTTTTATTAGAATAATAAAAAAACCAAGAATCTCTCTCTCTTAAATTCGGTGGTAGGCTATAACGTCATCAGTCAGATCACGAACCATTGGATGAAGGGACTAACAAGATGGCGTAGGTGTTGTTGATAATGGTGAATACCAATGAGATTGCATTGTGTCATAACTTGTATGACTAGTCACCACACGGCTTGGTTCATTTATAGCCCTAATTGGGTGATTGGGTGTGATCGGTGTTGATTTAAAGCAGAGAATTGTAATGAATCATTGTTGTTGGTCATCAACAAATTATTGATCAACCAAAAAATAAAAAAAGTTCGGTGTTAGAACATAAATAAATAAATATGGGGACTTTATCCCTTCGTTTGTAATGACTGAAAGAGGACAGAAGGGGAGAGGAGGGAAAGGAAGGAAGAGGTTGAATTTCCTTTGCTGTTTAATGTGAGAGATGAAATAGAGCAAGAGTAAAGCAGACAAAATAAAAAGTGAATGATACAATATGATGATGCCGAAAACCGTCAGTAAGCCACACAATACTCATGTGCTCGAGACAAAGGCCTGCGAAATAACAACAAAAACAACCCTAGGAGAGTACCGGTGTGGTACCAGCCAAAGACCCTCCGAAGGTTAAGTTAGAGAACTTTTTTCACAACTCTAGAGTGTCAGAGCTGGGGTGAATTATGCGTACCTTGGTTTGTGAGGGCTTTGAGGTTTTTATAGTAGCATAGGGTTGACACTAGTTCCTTGGCTAAGAAGATGTTTCCTTGTGGGAGAGAACCTCCTTAATTCGCGTATCTTGTGGAATCCTTTCCTTGTAGGAGTCTTCTTGATTAGGGTTAAGCGTGGGGCACAAGATATTTCCTTATATACTTATGCGTGTGGATCAAGTAAAATCATGTTGAACCCATCAGCTTTATTCTATTAGCTTCTCCTTCCATCAATGCTTTCAGGTCGTCTTTAACCTATACGCTAACGACCTTCAGGAATGCCCGTCAGCCTCGAGATGGGTCGTCAGCTTTTGGAGTCGTTTTACGGGCATTTGAGTAACGCCGTGAGCTACTACAGGTCCGTTGATTTACTTCAGGGATTCTACTTATCAGCTGCCCCCTACTCCATAACCCCGTCAGTTCTAGCTGACGGGTTGTGGAGTTTGATTTGTATATTATATATATTTATTATTATTTTTTAAGGGGCATTTACTGACTGGTTCCTCGAGCAACCATTAATAAATGGCAAGACACGTGGCTCAAGCCAATTGGCCTCGTTTCTGAACAAGGGTGTCGCTTCGTCTTCCGTGCGTTTTTTATCCTATATATACCTTACTTCCTCCCTCCTTTTCTTCTGTTTCATCATTGTTGATCATCAGAGAGAACTCGTCATTTCAAGAATTTTGCTCACGTCATCGCGCCTTTGTTACCGTCCTTTTGCTAAGACCGTCACCTTTCAGGAAACCGTCAGCTATACTTGGTAAGTCGCTTCTTCCATCATTTCCTTCTCTTTTATTTTTGTCTCTCCTACTTAATTTGTTTTACTTTTTAGAGAGGCCGTCAACTCAGGTTCTTAGAATACCTCCGTCACTTGTAGGTAAATAGATGTTTAGAGAAACGATAAGTGAGCAGTCGTCAGTTCGTGAGGGAGCGGGCTACGACGAGGTCTTCCAGTCAGGTCATGAGCCCAAGGAGGGCCTTTCATGGTCGTCAGAGAGGGAAGCGTCAGCCCACTCGCCTGACAAGGAAGTGGGAAGTTATGACATGGAGGAAGGTGGAGAAGTGGAGGTAGATGAGGGTGAGGATGGAAGTGACGAGGGAGAAGGTGACGGAGATGAGGGTAATACTGACGATAGAACCACTGAAGTTAGAAGTTTAGGAAGTCCTGGGCATACCCGTCCATTTATCCTACCCAGCATATGGACCGTTAATGACTTCTTACCGAAGATGACGACTAATATTTTTAAGAATTTGAGGGACCATTACCAGATCCCTGATCATATACCAATCTATCTCCCTGGGAAGTTCAAGAAGTGCTACTCAGGGAAGACTGTAGACGTCGGTATGTATGACGCTACGTTCGCAGCGGGGCTAAGGCTGCCATTGACGGCGTTACACCGTCAGTTGGCTAACTTTCTTGGACTATCCGTCAGCCAGATAGCTCCAAATGCTTGGAGGATCTTTATAGGGGCCGAGATTTTGTGGGGTCGTCTGAGTGGAGGGAACCGTCAGCTTTCACTAGACGAGTTCTTTTATTACTACAGACCTCAACACATCGTCTCGTCCTAGGGGATATACCATTTCGCTGCGCGAAAGAGGGCTTTAAGGCTCGTGTCTGACATGCCTGATTCTAACTGGAACTAGAAGGATAGATACTTCTTCGTTTAGAGGACGGATTGGGTATGCCATCCGGAGGAGTGGGATACAATGCCCCATGGTTTTAACAATACTTGGGGCATTGTCAAGGATTCAAGTTTAATGCGGTCAGTTTTTGCTTTAATCTTTTAATATACTTGTTAAGTGTTCTAATGTCGTCGTTTTTTCCTTTTTCAGCCAGCATTCACCCACTGACGAGCAAGAGGCCTTCATTCAATAGGTCCTCGAAATCCCGTTCGAGCAGCGGAAGTGTAGGGATTTGATCACCCTTGACACACTACATGCGTACTGTGGTGGTCTGGAGCCAACCCCGGTAGCTCGTAGGCTAAACACTTACTCCCGTCGTTGTAAGTATTTCTAGTTTTCTCCCGTCGTCTTTCTTCTTTCCTTAGTCGTCACTTGGTTTAATGCCTGTCACTTATCCTTTGTAGAAATGGAAGGTGCTAGGCTGAGGGCGCAGGTGTGGATGGCTGCTGCTCAAAAGAAGAAAGAAGAAGAAAACAAAACAAAGGGGGAGGGGGCATCATCGTCAGCTCCTAAGGCTGTCGGGAAGGGTGCTTCCAAGAGGAAAGCTGACGGGAAGGACGACCGTCCCCCTAAGAAGGCATCTGTCACTGCTGGGGACAAACCCCTCAAGAAGCCGTCGCCCCCTAAGCTTGGCCACGGGGTAGGTAAAGGTCTGATGACGACATCAGGCCTCATCACTCAGGGGCCTAACCGCCATCTTCTCACGCACAAGGACTACGCCGTTAAGGTGGTGGAGTCCATCATCAAGGACAAGGATGTAGACCCTTATGCTGAGCAAGGGACTGAGGAGCTAGGGGCCTCAGGCCTCTTTGACCTTGCTCGGGTATGTTTCTACCTTCACTTTTCTATTCATTCATTTTCACACATAATGGCTGACGGTTGTTCTGTCTTGTAGGCGCTGGTTCGTATGAAAGTTTTGCAGGATAGGGGTGTCGCCAAAGAAGGGGTGATTACCCATCTGCATAAGCGCATAAAGATCCTGACGAATGAGCAAGAGTAATATAAGGGTGTCGTTCGTACCCTCAACCAGGAGGTGAAGGAGCTGACGGGGAAGCTGGAAGAGGAGGGTTGTCAGAAAAAGAAAGAACAAGAAGTGAAGGAGACGGTAGAGAAAGAGCTGACGACCCTTCTTGAGCAGGTGGAGATGGCTAGGGCTGACGTCGTGAATGAATACAAGGCTTCATAGCCATTTATAGATTTCTGCGCTGGTTACTATGGTGACGGGTTCAAGGATTACCTTAAACAGGTCAAGTCCCTCTACCTTCACTTGGATTTATCCAAGGTTACCATGGACGACCCTCTGCCGTCAACTCCTGCTGGCGACACTATCTAAGAGGAAACTGACGACTCCATGGAATCTAATCCAAAAAATGATAGCGTTGTCCTTACCTAGCTAGCTACGGATGCTCCCGTCACTTCCTTGGTCCCGTCCACTGAGCTTTTGAATGTTGAAGACCCTGTAGCTCAGGACGTTCAAGAGAAGGATGATGAGGACCCTTCAAATGCTCCGGCCTCTTAGTTTTATGTATTTTTTGAATTATTGTATACTTAGTCTATCTTTAAGACAACGTTAAATGCCTTTTTTATTTTATGAAGACCTTATTTTATGTATGGAATGCTTTTTTTTACCTTCGTCGCTTTTTTATCTTATGCTGATATCGGTATATGTTTGCTTATTCTTTTCTCACCTGTCACTCTTTACGTTATCCGTGACAACAACGTCCTGCTTGAGGACAAGATAAGAAACTCGTCTTCTTGCCTTTAATCGATTAAGGCATCAAACTTAATGAGTATTAATAATGAACTCGTCTGCTAGCGGTTTTAATAAATCCGTCCATTTGGAGGCTTGATAATTTTAACGAATCCTTTAAGTACTTGTCCATTTGTGGACCCAATGATGAACTCGTCTACTAATGGACTAACCCGTCCACTTGCGAACTACAATATCAATTCATCCTCATGGGATGAACTCGTCCAATTATAGATTTAATCATGGACTTTAATTGTGGATTAGTCCGTTCATGGACTTTATAATATTAACTCATCCACGCGGGGTGAATTCGTCCACTTATGGACTTAATAACCTACCCGTCCACTTTAATTATAGACCCATCCACTGGTGGACTTAATAATATTAACTAAGAGGATGAACTCGTTCACTTACAGACTTAATCATGGACCCATCCACTTAGTTATGGATCCGTTCGTCTGTGGGTTTAATAATATTTTATCCTTGTGGAATGAACTCGTCCACTTGTGGACTACTTATTAATCCGTCCATTTGTGGACTTAATAATATTTCATCCTTGTAGGATGAACTCGTCCACTTGCGGACTTAGTTATACCAACTCGTCCTCATGGGATGAACTCGTCCACTTATGGACTAATTATGAATCCATCCACTTGTGGACTTGATAAACACGTAGAATAAACAGATAAAAACGCCAAATATTTCTGAATAAACTCCTCTTATTATGATAAATGCATGTAGAAAAATTGTTCTTTAAAAAAAAAGACCGGCCCTTTGGGCTTAAAAAGTACTGTAGAAAAATTAACTAAAATAAATTGGAAAATGAGGAGTGTCGCTTTTCATGCTATCATGTCTATTGGTAATATTTTCGGAGATGCTCGGTGTTTCATGGATGATGCAACTTCTGTTCGTCCATTGTTTCCAAGTGATAGGTGCCTTTCCTCTACCATGACGTGATTCTATAGGGTCCCTCCCAGTTAGGTCCAAGCTTTCCTTGAGCGGGGTCTCTGGCGGTACCCATTACCTTCCTCAAGACGAGGTTTCCAATCTTGAAGTCTCGGTGTTTGACTTGGGAGTTGTAGTACTTGGCCATGAGGTCCTGGTATCTCGCGAGTCTCTGTTTAGCTGTTGTCCTGACTTCGTCTAGTAGATCCAGTTGTAGACGCATAGCCTCATCGTTCTTTCTTTCATCACGATTCCCTACTCTGTAGCTCGTGAGTTCGACCTCTGCTAGGATGACTGCCTCGCTTCCATAGGCTAACCGAAACGGTGTCTCCCCTATAGGTGTCCTTGCCATCGTCTTATATGCCCATAGTACGCTTGGCAGCTCTTATTGCCATACACCCTTTGCCCCTCCTCGAGCTGAGTCTTGATGATTTTAAGTAAGGATTGGTTCGTGACCTCAACTTGCCCATTGGCTTGTGGGTGGGTGGGTGGGTGGGTGGGGGAGGAGTAGTGGTTCTTGATTCCCAACTGTGAGCAAAAATCTCTAAAGGAGTCGTTGTCGAACTGCTTTCTGTTATTTGAGACCAAGACTCTAGGGATCCCATACCTACAGACGATGTTTCTCCAAACGAAGCTTCTTACATTCTTCTCCATAATGGTAGCCAGGGCTTCTACTTCTATCCATTTAGTGAAATAGTCTATACCGACTATAAGGAACTTCAGTTGTCGCATTGCTATTGGAAATGGACCCATGATGTCGAGTTCCCATTAAGCGAATGGTCACGGGGTTGTCTTCCGTTGGCTGTCTGATGACGTTGTTAAACCATTGACATTTGTCACATGCTTTGACATAAGTCTGGGCATCCTTCTGCATGGTAGGTCAGTAGTACCCAGCACTAATAAGTTTGCGGACTAATGACCGCAATCCTGAATGGTTGCCGCAGATCCTTTCGTGTACTTCTCTCATGACATAGTCCACTTCTTCGAGGCTTAAACACCTTAGGTACGGGTGGGAGAAGCCTTTCTTGTACAGGGCGTCCCTTATCATAACGAATCGTGCCGCTTGGACCTTCAGCTTCCTTGCGACTTCTTTACCGTCCAGTAATGCGTCGTTTTTTAAGTAGGAGATTAATGGTGTGGTCTAGTTGGCTTCAGAGTTAATCTCCTGTATATCGACAATATCTATTAATGGTGAAAACTGAACAAAAGAGAGTACCTTGCTAGGGATGATCATGTGTTCTGCTGATGCGGCTTTGGTAAGACGGCCGGCTTGCTCATTTTCTCCTCTAGGGATTTGAACAACCTTGGCCTTTAAGTCGTCTACCCTTCTCTTTACTTGTTTCAGGTACTTCTTCATTCTTTCGCACTTACATTCGTAATCCCCGTTTACTTGGTTGGTGACGACTTGAGAGTTGCAATGGATAACCACGCTCACGGCCCCTGCCTCTTTAGTGAGATCTAGTCCTGTCACTAAAGCTTCGTATTCTGCTTCATTGTTATTAGTAGGGAAGTCGAGACAAACCATGCATTCAATCTCGTCTCCCTCTGGGGAGCGGAGCACTACACTGATTCTGCCAGCATGCTTATTAGATCACCCATCCGTGTGGATGCTCCAGTGAGAAGGCTTTTCTGCCCCACTGGCCTTCCATATTGAACTTCGTAATGAAATCGATGACCACTTGTCCCTTTATGGCAATACGTGGGTGATATTGTACGTCAAACTCACTCAATTCTATAGCCCATAACGCCATCCGCCCGACAGCTTCGGGACTACTCATTGCTCATTGTAGAGGTTTGTCAGTCAGGATGACGATAGTGTGGGCCTAGACGTATGGCTTCAGCTTGCGGGCTGCTGTAACCAAAGCGAAGGCAAGCTTCTCTATTGGCGGGTATCTTTCCTCTGCGCCTCGGAGCGCTCAGCTTGTGTAGTACACGGGCTTCTGTACCTTGTCTTCTTCCTTGACTAAGGCTGATTGACGGCTGCCGAGGATACTGCTAAGTAGAGGAACAGTTCTTCCCCAGGCTGGGAAGGACTCAGCAACGGAGGGGACGAAAGGTAGGTCTTCAGGTCCTCAAATGCCTGCTGACACTCGGTCGTCCATTCAAAAGATTTTTTCAGCGTGTGGAAGAAAGGTAGACACTTATCCGTTGCCCTGGACACGAACCTGTTCAACGCCTCTACTTTGCCGTTGAGGCTTTGTACTTCTTTCACGTTCCTTGAGGGTGCCATCTCTATTATGGCCCGGATCTTGTCAGGGTTGGCCTCGATACCCCTCTAGGACACCATGAATCCTAGGAACTTCCCTGTCGTCACCCCGAAAGCACATTTGCCTGAATTAAGCTTCATGTTGTAGGAACGAAGGGTGTCGAATGTTTTTCTGAGATCCTCTAAGTGATCTTCCTCCCTTTGGCTTTTCACCAGCATGTTGTCAACATAGACCTGGACATTCCTCCTGATCTGCTGTGCGAACATTTTGTTCATGAGCCTCTGATACGTTGCGCCCGCATTTTTGAGGCCAAATGGCATTACTTTATAGCAGAAGAGGCCCTGGCTAGTGACGAACGAAGTCTTCTCCTGATCTGCTTCGTCCATTCTTATCTGGTTGTAACCCGAAAAAGCGTCCATGAAGCTTAATAACTGGTGTTGAGCCATAGAGTCAACTAGGACGTCGACCCGCGGGAGGGGGTAGCTATCTTTGGGGCATGCCTTGTTCAGGTCGATGAAGTCTACGCACATCCTCTACCTCCTGCTGGCTTTCTTGACCATTACCACGTTTGCCAGCCAGTCAGGGTAGTAAACCTCCTTAATGAAGTTCACTTCTTGTAGCTTGTGAACTTTTTCCGCTATAGCTTGGTCTTGTTCTGGGGCGAATACTTGCTTCTTCTGACGGATGGGTGGAAAGGAGGGTGACACGTTCAGTCTGTGCACCATGACCGAAGGGTCTATTCTTGGCATGTCTTCATGGCTTCAGGCAAATACGTTCGAGTTATCTATAAGAAAAGTTGTAAGTGCTTGGCGGACCGTCGGGCTAGAAAGGGTACCAATCCCGGTAGTTCAATCAGGCTTGGAGTAGTCAAGAAGTATCTCTTCAAGCCTTTCAATGGGCTCTATCACCGTTTGGTGCTCTTCTATGTTCATGGCCTGGAGGTGGTCGTCCATTTCCATCATAGCTATGTAGCATTCGCGCGCAGCCACCTGATTTCCGTACAACTCCCCTACTCCATAATCTGTAGGGAACTTGATCATTAAGTGGTAGGTTGAGGTTACAGCTTTCCATGAATTGAGGGTGGGTCGTCCGAGAATGGCATTGTAAGCGGACGAGCAGTCGACCACAAGGAATGTTACGTCCTTAGTGATCTGCTGGGGGTAGTTGCCAACTGTTACGAACAATGTGACTGCGCCCAGGGGGAATACCTTTGTTCCTCCAAAACCAACGAGCGAAGTGTTCGTCGGAATCAGTTGCTCTCTGTCAATCCTCATCTGCTGGAATGTTGGGTAGTATAGGATGTTAGTTGAGCTACCATTGTCAACTAGAACTCGGTACGTATTGTAATCCCCTACCCGTATGCTAATGACAAGTGCATTGTCATGCGGGTGGTGAAGACGTCGAGCATCATCTTCGGAGAATTCGATAACGGGGTTACCGATCCATGCCATCTTTGGTACCGAACCCGTCAGCTAGATGTTTTGAACCATCCTAAGGTAAGTCTTACGGGCTTTTTTGGACGACCCAGTAGCCATTGTGTCCCCTACAATCATTCTTATATCTCCTATGGGCGGCCTAGGACTCTCATTCTCTTGACGGGGAGCCTGCTCTTGAGGTGGATCCACTCTCTCCTTGCTGATGAACCTTTGTAGCTTTCCTTGCCTGATAAGAGCTTCAATTTGTTGCTTTAAGTTGTAGCAGTCAGTTGTGTCATGACCATGGTCACGGTGGAAGCAGCAGTACTTGTCTCTCGACCTCTTATTGGGATCTCCTTTCAGCTTGCTAGGAAATGTCAGAGCTCCTTCATCTTTGATTTGCATCAAGACTTGGTCAATCGGGGTAGTCGGTGGGGTGAAACTCGTGAATTTCCCTACAGGGGGCTTGGAGCGTCTGTCCTCCCGTCGTTCTCCAGTCCTAGCCATCTTTCGCCCCCTATCTTGCCGTACGTCTTCCTGTCTTTCCCTCTTCTTAGGCTTCTTTTCTCGTGCCAGCAACGCATCTTCTACATTCATGTACTTGGTTGCCTTGTACAGCACATCTGACATAGTTTTTGGGTCGTTCTTGTATAGGGAAAACAGGAACTTACCTTTCCGTAGTCCGTTCGTGAAGGCAGCCACGAGTATCTTGTTGTCTGCCTCGTTGATCGAGAGAGCCTCTTTGTTAAAGTGGGTGATGTAGGATCTTAGCCTCTCGTCCTCCTGCTGCTTAATGTTCATCAAGCATGCAGTGGACTTCTTATACCTGTGCCCCCCGATGAAGTGTGAGGCGAACTGGGTGCTTAACTCCTTGAAGGTACCAATAGAGTTGGGCATCAGCCTGCTGAACCAGATCCTTGCGGATCCCTTTAGCGTAGTGGGGAAGGCTTTGCACATGATCTCGTCTAGTACCCCTTGAAGGTGCATTGGGGTCTTGAAAGACTCCAAGTGATCTAAGGGGTCCTTGGATCCGTCGTAATTTTCCACCTGCGGCCTACAAAACTTCGGTGGAAGGGGGAATGAAGTGACGGATGCTGTATATGGTGAATCAGTTCGATGGACCAAGTCATCGAGGTCGCTAGACACCCGTCCTCTAAGGGCATTCATCATAAAGTCCATCCGTTCCTTCATCATCTGCATCTCGGCGACTATGTGAGGTGGAACCGTATCAGTGATGGATGGTCGGCTCGTGTCCTGTCGTTCTGGTCTGCTTGGGGCATTGCTTCCTTCTGGCCCTTCTAGGTTCCTCCTCTCAGCGCTGGTGCCTTCTTGGTCCTCCTTTTGAGTATTAAGATTTGCATTCTTTTGGCGCAATTGTTCTTCCAGGTCACGGTTTTGTTTGGTGAGGCGCTCCATGATGGTGGCGAGAGTTTGAACCTATCTCTCGAGGGCGGTTGCGCGTGGTTCGTCTCCTTGAGCGTTGTTGGTGGTTGCCATCGAGTGAGTGAGCACCATGCAACTTTTTGTCCGAGAGGCGATAGTATGGCTTACAAGTCGCAGTTTCCCACAGATAGCGCCAACTGATGATGCCAAAAATCGTCAGTAAGCCACACAATACTCACGTGCTTGAGACAAAGGCTTGCGAAACAACAACAAAGAAAACCCTAGGAGAGTACTAGTGTGGTACTGGCCAAAGACCCTTTAAAGGTTAAGTTAGAGAACTTTTTTCACAACTCTAGAGTGCCAGAGCTGGGGTGAATTATGCGTACCTTGGTTTGTGAGGGCTTTGGGGTTTTTATAGTAGCATAGGGTTGACACTAGTTCCTTGGCTAAGAAGATGTTTCCTTGTGGGAGAGAACCTCCTTAATTCACGTATCTTGCGGAATCCTTTCATAGTAGGAGTCTTCTTGATTAAGGTTAAGCGTGGGGTACAAGATATTTCCTTATATACTTATGTGTGTGGATCAAGTAAAATCATGTTGAACCCGTCAGCTTTATTCTGTCAGCTTCTCCTTCCATCAATGCTTTCAGGTCGTCTCTAACCCGTACGCTGACGACCTTTAGGAATGCCCGTCAGCCTCGAGATGGGTCGTCAGCTTTTGGAGTCGTTTTACGGGCATTTGAGTAACGCCGTTAGCTACTACAGGTCCGTTGGTTTTACTTCAGGAATTCTACTTATCACAATAATACCTATGCACACATTTTATGATCCCCCAATTTGGGTGGAAATGGAGAGAAAATTGCAATGAAAACGTTCAGCTACCATTTTTTACTTTTAATGTCTTAAAAAATTAAGATAGTATTATTTGTATTGTATTGGTTAATACATATATGTATTTGAATTTAATTGAAAAACCTAATATGATTCTAAAAAAAAATAATAATAAAAACCTAATATACTACACCTAACAATTTGTACTAAGTTTTGCTGTGAAACATTTTTGTGTAGACCAAAGAAAAGAAAGATGAGCTTATTTTTTTCTTCCCTCTCTATTTTTATATAAGCGAATATTTTCTTTTCCCTTGCTATTTTCTTTTATTTTCCCTCCACTTGATAAAATCTAGAAGAATAAAACTGCCTTCAAGGATGGAAGTATTTAATTTTCTTAAAGTGAAGACTGTATCCAACCCTTTTTTTTCCTCTATGCCACATTAATTTATTTGAGCTAACTTGTAAAATTCCTTTAAAAAAAACATGTAAAAAATTCAATTGTAGAAAGTAAGTGTTACAAACGAAAAGTATTTATCTCAAAGATGCATTAGTCATACACTCATACTCATACAGTAACATCACTGCTACACATAATTTTGGCTACAACAACCCATCAGTTATTTCAACATACAAAACTAAGCAAAGGCAAATAGTCAAAGAGTGTTGACATTACAAAGACAGAGAGCCTCTGTCTCTGCATGAGTACTTGTTGTAAACTTGTAAGATCAGAGAATGGTGCAACCATACCAACACTAATGCACCGGATCTGATAAAAAAGAAAAAAGAAAAAAAAGTAAGATCAAAGAAGAAGGGAGACCCCAAATGAACTAGTGGAGATCATAAGGCCCAGCAAAGCCAAGTGCCCATATTTCCCTATGGTTTGACGCTTCTGGGGATCGCCTGTAGAATAGCCTTTGAAGTAGAAAAAGCGAGTCACAGTGTAAAGTACACCAATCATAGCGCACGTGCAAGGATGCCTTAACCCTCGTAACACCATTAACATGAAAAACATGGGCATCATCTCTAGCGAGTGCTGATGTCCTCTCTGCACCCAATTAATTTAACATCATTATAAATCAGCAACACCCAATTTTGTTCACATCTCAATTGTTATTTTGATCAACTAATTTTATTTTATTTTTTTCATTTTAGTTTGTTAACCTTTGATAACACTATTATTTTAGTCTTTTTGTCAATTATTGGGTCTTTTTTGCTATTTATTTGATTTTCACAAACAATTTCATTAAATAGCTAGTTTTGCTAAATAGCTTCATTTGGAACTCGAATCTCTGAGAGTAAAGTTCCAACTTGAGGAATTCAACTGTCTAAAACTTTAGTTCCATTGGAAACTAAAAAAAAAAAAAAAAAAATCTCAATTTATATATATATATATATTTTCCATGAAACTCAAGTCCCTAAAACTTGAGTAATTTCTTGAAACTCGACTCTTATAGACCTGAGTTTCAAATGAAGCTTCATAATGAAATAGTCATGTTTGAGGCTACTTAATAAAATTGTACAAGAAAATCAAATAAATAATAGTTTTGTTTGAGGGCTACTTAATGAAATTGTACATGAAAATCAAATAAATAAGAAAGAAACCCCCCCCCCCCCCCCCCCCCCCCCCAAAATACTGTCTTAAAAGTTCATTAATTTCTCTAGCATTGAACAAATAATTGAAGTACAGAAAATGGGAAAAACCTGAACACAGTTGAAGACCTTGGCATCTTTGTTTTCAGATTCCAAAGCATAGAGAGTTGGGTAGGGGACTTTGAACCTATCTTTTTTACAATTTCAATAAGAGATTACTACTCCACAGGATAACAATGAAAACACAATGATTAAAAAAGAATTGAGGAAAATTGAAATAATGGAGCAAATGCCTTTTACGGGCTTTGCCAACTTGGGCAGCCATCCATAAGTTAAAAAGGCAATAGAAAACAAGAACAAAAGCCACATAGCCGTATTCCTTGGGCAACAACAATTCCACTCCAGCCATTTTTGTTTTTGTTCAGGTTTCAGACCACAATTCCAGACCCAGAAGATGCTAAATTGTTATACATTATACGGTTAATACCTATACTTATATAATTATATTATATTAACTAGATAAATGATATTGACTTTTGACTTTCAAAAATCTTCGTGGATAAAAATGGCCTTTCCATGGGCTTAAATTCTTGCAGCAGGGATTTCTATTTTCTATTTTCTATTTTGTTCTGCTACTTCTTCTCCAAGGCAGGTATTATACAATTGCAAAGCAAGTGCTTTGGAGAGTTTAGACCTGCCAATAATAGTAAATTAAAACAAGTCAACACCTATATATAATAGTTTTGATTTGACTCCTTTTGTTAATCTTCATTGCTGAGTAGGCTGTTTTGTGACAAATAAACTTACAGTCTTTACAACTCATCCAATATATAAAACCATGCCATGTCATTTAAAATAAAAGCTAAACTTTATTTTATATTAAATTTTAAATTTTAAATTAAAAAAAATAGTTTTAGGATCTAATAAAATCATTTTTAAATAATAGTTAATGATTTTTTTATTAGAATATTAAAAAAACCAAGAATCTCTGTCTCTCTCTAAAATTGGGTGGTGGGCAATAATGTCATAGGCTGGATCCCGAACTGTTGGATGAAAAGACCGATGGACCTGACGGTGTAGGTGTTGTTGATAATAGTGAACACCAATGAAACTGCGTCACATTAAAACTTGTATGACTAGTCACCACAATTGGGCCTCGTGCTGAGTGAGTTGTAAGGGACTAAGTCATTACCACCATCTTGGATGTGGGTTGAGTGAGGTTGGAGGGTTGTCAATGAATTAAGTTTTATCAAGTAGCAAGTATTCAAATTTGGCTCAACAACGAAAGTAAAATGTTCAAGCTTGACTCGAGCTTAAACCAAGTCTATAAATAATGTTCAAGCTCAAGCTAGTAAAAAAGTCTAAAAGCTGAAACTTGGCTTCACTAGCTTGATTCATTAAGCAAGTCGAGTTGAGCTCAATATTAAGCTCAAACTTGAGCCCAATAGTAAGCTTTTGAGCTTGATATCCAACACAAGTTCATTATCAAGCCATATCAAGCTTATCATCAAAATTATTTGATTTGATCCCAACTCTCAATTACTTAAAGTCATAGTAAGATATGATTTTAATTGTCAAGCTCAAATCAAGCTTATCGCCAAACTCATAAACAAGCCTACACTTAGCTTGTTTTGCAATGAGCTTTAACATTCATGAGTTTGTTCGTAAATATTTTTTTTTTGCTTGGGCTTGACTCGTTTATTAAACAAGCCTAAAACTAAGGCTCAAGCTTAGTTTGTTTGTAAACAAAAAAACATGAATGAACTTATGAACAATTTGGTTCATTTACAATCCTAGTTGGGTGATTGGGTGCGATTGGTGCCAATTTAAAGCTTGGAATCCAATCTTGGATATGGGTTTTTGGAAGCTAATTCATTCAACAAATCTAGTGGGGTCTTTAGATGTGTTGGGTACTCTATAATGGTCAAGTTTCTTGATTTACAGGTGCTTGCAATAGAATAAAAATATATTGGTGTCTTAATTTGCTGAGATATATTTGCTAATATGAATCCAGTTAATTACTGACAATGGTGTTTTTAGGAAGAAATAAACTCGTTACATACAAAGAAGCTGACGACTCCAATGAGCCCATCAGCTTCATACGCGTGCGAAGTAGAACAAAATTGACAACGCTATAAGCCGACGACATTACCCCAATACCCGACGGTATCTGCATAAGACGATGGGAATCCCTAGGCCGACGAAAAGAGAGAGGCTGACAGTGATGGGAGTAAAAAAAGCCAACGGGAATAAAGAGCATGACGAGTCCAGCATGTCTTTGCTTGACCCCCACGAATATCTATACAAGGAAATATCTTGCACCCTATGATTAACCCTAATCAAGGAAATCCCTATAAGGAAAGGATCCCACCAATTACGTGTATTTATGAGGATCTTCCCTACAAGGAAAGAACATCTCTGCCAAGAAACGAATGCCAGCTCTACGCTATTATAAAAACCCTAAAACCCTCACAAACCAAGGTACGCATAATTTACCTTAGTTTTGGCACTCTAGAGTTGTGAAAGTTCTCTAACTTAACCTTCGGAGGATATTTGGCCGGTACCACACCTATACTCTCTACAAGGTTTTCTTTGTTTTTGTTTCGCAGGTTTTGTTTAGAGCATGTGAGGACTGTGCAACTCACTAACAATTTTTGGCATCATCAATTACAATGAGTACTCTTTGATTTTTTTGACATGTTGTTCCATGTAGGTTTTTGTAATTGATTTAATGAAAGTGAACTCTGAAACTCGGAGAATCTAGTCTTCACCAGAGTCTTCGTGTGCCATAAGGAACTACAAGAGCTTTAGTTGAATTTGGAAGCAATGATACGGGGATTGGTGGCGGTGGCTTTGGATGTCTATGGTGGATGATAGTGTTTTGGTATGCAAGCTCAATAGGAGCAAAAGGGGTAAAATAAAATAAAGAGAAAAAGGAAAAAGAATACAACAAAACATTTTTTTTTTACTAAAAAGCATTAAAAAACATATAAGAAGAATTTTTATGATGTAATTAGGACGGTGTATTTTTGAACTAAGATGATGTATTAATAATTTGCTCTTATAATTAAAGTATAAAAAAAATTGCTCTTATAATTAGGACAGATGTATTTCCTTATATGTACAAAGGAGGGATCTCATAGCTGCCATAGCTTCTACATCATTAGTGCATAATGCAAAACCCATAATATATGTTTCACTATAATTTATTTCAATCCTCTAATTCTACTTTCGTTCATTTCAGTCCTCTAATTTATTCATTTCAATCCTCTAAGTTTTAAATTTATTTAATTAAAGTCTCTCCATTAACTTCTGTTAAATGTTGCAGTTAATTGTCTAAATTTTTTTTTTCTTCAAAATTTTTAAATTAAAAAATACAATTAATGATAGAAAAATATTTTCCAGAGTTTTTTTATTAAAAAAATTAATTAAAATTGACGAAAAAACCTTAATTAAATAAACTTAAAACTTAAATGACCGGAATGAATTCTAGTGAATCTTAGAGGCTCGGTAAATTTTGCATTTTAGCTTATAATTTGTGTATGAGAATATTTTGAAACATCTAAAAGATCAATGTCAAAGTGATATATTGGTTAATAGTAGTAAGATTTATGGTAAAAAAAACACCTTCCACGTATCTTTTCTTTTCATTTTCGAACATCATAGACAAAAACAAATCCACAGGTTTAAGAATCTCTTTCTTCACTTTCTTCTTCCTTAGCTGTTAAGTTATTCTGGTTTTTGTCTTTTGCCTACACTCCTAACACGAGTATGAGTTATTATTGGGTACTCTAGGAGTATACTCCCTCCCTCTCACATAGGGGTGGGTCCCACCCATCATGGGGCCCACCCTCATGTGAGAGGGATGGACTATACTCCCGGACTACTTAATAAATTTCCTACAAGCAGTGCCCTTCCAAGATTTTTCAAAGGGCCCAATTCTGGACGTTGTTGGGGTATTTTAATTTAAAAATAAATGATATTTTCAATTTATTTCTCCATTAATTATATAGTCAAATTTTGACTATGACTTTTTACTCATTGAGCTTTAAATTTTGGGTAAACTACGTATTTAGTCTCTATCCTTTATATCATATTTCAATTTGATTTCTAATATTTCAATTGTATCAATTTGGTCCCTAACCTTTCAGTGTCATGTCAATTTAGTTCCTGCTGTTATCTTTTGGATGGAAATTACTCACTTGACTAATAGCCAATATAATAAATTTGTTTTCGTTGTTGATATGGCAATAAACTAATTTTTTTATTTTGATCGTTACCACGTCAGCAATTTTCGTACAAGAGATAATGGCAGGGACTAAATTGATATGACACCGAAAGGTTAGGGACCAAATTGATACAATTGAAAGGTTAGAGACCAAATTAAAATATATTGTAAATGATAAGGACCAAATACGTAATTTACCTTAAAATTTTAATTGAGATTTATAACCATATTAAACCCATATTTTTATGTCCATTATTTCATATTTATTTGACTTATTTATTCTTTTTGCAACTCACTAATTCACTAAACATATAAATAGGTTCTCTTCCTCCACTTATTAGAGATATACAACATTTTTTATATGAAAGATATACAGCATTTTTTATATGAGAGATATACAACATTAGTCCAATCACTAATTGTTGGAAAGGCTTCTTGTCATTCTTTGTATTCTTTAATCTCATCCTTTACAAAAAAAAAAAAAACTTAGTAGAGTTTTTCTATAATTATGCTACCTGTTGTGAGAGACCATGGCCTTGACCCATTTGTTTCATTAGACCAAACTTACGTGAATGAGTGAGACCGTGTTAATTCTCTCAAAATGACAATTAGATTGATGAGACTGTCCAGTGGCGGCTCCAGGAATATTTTTCAGGATGGTCATTATTGACCAAAATTTAATAAAAATATAACTTCATATATTGACCAAAACACACACACACACACACACAAATACATAAAGTCTTACAGTTTTCTTCTACAAATTTTCTTATTTTGAAATCTTTGTATGATAGTCTCATTATCAATGTTACAAGTTATATCTCTTTCAAAATTTTAGTTAGATAAAATATTTATTGGGATATATTTATTTATTTTTTGTAATGACTTAAAATATTGTTAAGGGGACCAAAATTTAAAGACTAAGTTTGGCTACAAACTTAGTTGTAACTTAAGACTAAAACTCTCACTAAACAAATTAACATAATTACATATTCTGAAAATCTAACCGTTGAATTGCATATTTTTTCTCTTCTTAAAACACATGTCAAATTTCATGTTAATTGGATGTTATTTACTATTTGATTCAAAAACTTAAATTTTTATGTAATTTTAAACTACAAAAACTTAAAATTTAAAAATTTGATTGATGACATAGCTATTAATCTTTGATCTTTTTGAAATTTTGCAAATATGGATGATATAAGAAGAAAATGTAATCCAATGGTAAATTTGTCACAATTTACATCCAAAAAAAAAATATTGAATAGAGTTGTAGTCTTAGTTTACAATCAAGTTTGTTGCCAAATTTTGTCCAAAAATTAATTATGTTCAACCTAAAAAATTTTAGGGAGGTCACAAATATTTTTTAAGGATAATAAAATCACAAAAATTTTAAAATTTATATATAATAATTAATTTTTTTGCCAAGTCAGGGTGGTCCTATGACCACCCTGAACTGCATGTAGAGCCGCCAGTGAGACAATCCCCCTTAGATCGAGAATTTTACATTCGGAGTCATCACTTATTTTAAGTTAAGGGAAAAAAGAAAAGGAAAACCATGCAATAAAAGAATTCATCATTTTATTGATTGAATAATTATGCAATTGAATTTGATAGAAAAGTGAAAGGAAATACATTGTCTTGGTCCTAGATACAATCTAAGAAAATACGAGGCTTTGATTCCTAATTACATTATAAAAGCTGAAAATTACATGATAAAGCCTAGTATACAAATCATTGATCTAAGATTGAAGGTTAAATTATGAAGTGGAAAGGTGTTAGCACCCACCCCACCCGATGAACTAGTCTTTTAGAATATGATGGCCATGAGTTCATGTCATGCAATCTAAGGGGGTGTTTGGTTTGTGTTTTCAAACAACAATTTTCAGTTTTTAAATAACATTACACGTATTTTCATACACTTTTTCACCTACACGTATTTCCACAAATGTTTTTAAACAACAATTTTTAGTTTTTAAACATATGTACCAAACGGGTCCTAAGCATCCAAACATATCATGGAAACAAGTAAACAACATGTTATTTTTTGAAACATGTATCAAAAGATTAGGGTTTTTAGAAAAAAATAGTTTTGAGCATGTGAGTTTATTTTATAAACACTAGGTAGATCAAGCATGTTTAAAAGTTTATCCCATATCATTAACCACAAACATTATGGCATATCATAGATCTAAGGTTTTGAGATCTAAATTACTCAATCAGAGGTTTATACCAACATGCAATGTTGGATTAAGTAGTGGTCTTGAATGTGAGTGCAATACGTTCTTCTTTCAAGTTTGGAATTTTGACAATGCTTTGAGATGATTTGACTCATTGGTTCGAATCAATCCTTGATTAGGATTGGGGTAGCACACTAGCGCCTCCTTTGGATCAAATCTTTGATGGGTGGCGTCTCTTGTTGGAAAATCTGGTTTTGCATCTCATACAAAACACACAACGGAAGTAACAAACACGGATCTACTTCATTCATGAGAAATAACATGTAACTTTGGATTCTAGAGCAAAGAATAGAAAGCGTACCTTGATGCAATGAAATTCAAAAACAAAACTTGAGAATACCTTCAATCTTCATCCCCATATGGTGCCCAAGATGTGTGGTATCTCAATTAGTTTACATGTATGTGTTCAAGGGAGAATAAGAGAGTGGCATACACTCATATACACATTATTTTCATAATCTTCTGAAAATTCTGTATGTTTCTCTCCTTATATATAATTGATTATCTAATTGGGCTAGCCTTTTGAGCCTGCCCAATTGGGTTTTAGTTTGTGGCTCGAGATGGGATCTAAGGGAATAAATAAGACTCTAGCTCCAATGGGCCTTGGGATTATTTGTCAACTCTTGACAAGTCCAAAGTTACCATTAATTATATTTAATACCACTGTATAAATATAATTGCACTCAAGGCCTTATTAATAAGTTATATCCCAAGACTTTAATGATATCATTTGACCCCTTCATGAAATATCCATAGTGAACAAAGTCATAATGAACTGTCACTTTGTAAACAACTATTTTATTCTTAAGTACCCGGTTTAATCTTTTAGTTATTCATATTTATTGAAATCTGATTTCAATAAATATAAACTTTAGTAACTCCTTACTAAAGTGGGCGCCCTCAATAACTAGTTCCCATTAAACTTATTTCAAGGGGATATTTCGTATCTCTATAAAAAGGGATTATTGATTCTATCTTGAGAATATGTGTTCCCTCAATACTACATGTGGTTACCCAACATACTGAGGTTTTGACCATCAATATTAGATCTCACTCCTGATATATCAAAGTAACTTACATTTCATGATTGGGTTCACTATCCTCTCAGGATTGAGAGTTTATGAAATTAGAAGTCGTGAGATTAATTATTCAGGTGACAGTTGTTAATTGAATAATTAATCTCATAGCAGTCTAGTTTAATATGTCTTAATACTTAAGACACATTAACACATCAACTAGAAGTCTCTACTTCCATGATCATGACAAATAATCTTAGTTGATGTGTTATAATAGTCTTCGTAGATAAAATGTCCAATTTCATCACCGACTACGAACTATATTTTGAGTTTACAAAGAACTTGTGATCTATATCTTTTGTGACTAAATCACATAAATCACATACAATGCATCTCAAAGACTATGATAATGTTCCATTAGTTCATTTATAAATAGTCTCATATAATTAAACAATTTAATTATTTATGACATGCCAATAAATTGAATTTTAGGGCATAAACCCCAACATCTCCTTGGATCGGACCTTCAATGGGCAACACTTCCTTGGATTGAATCTTGGATCGGCAACACCTCCTTCGATGAGATGAATTTTTAATTGAAAAGAAAGAATATAATAAAAAAAGAGTATTGTTTCTTTTCAATAAAGTTAATAGTTCAAATTCTTTATGCAATAATTTATTATTGTTTTATTAAAACTACGTATATAAGTAGTAAAATTTAGATACAATTATATATAAACTTTATAGTTTGATATTGTTTTCAAGTTAAAAATTAAAGTTTTATACGCACAAATGGATCTTATGTGGTTTATACTTGGTCATTTTATATATGTTTAAGCCCAAAAAAAAAAAAAAGAGTCATTTTATGAGTTTAAAAAAGGACACACATTTGTGTGTGTGTTATATTTGAGGTTTATTAAAACTATCATTGGCAAAAAAAAAAAAAAAAAAACTTTGATTATGTTTAATGCAAATCCAAATTACTTATGTTTTACTTGTAGTCAACATCTTCTTTGGGTCTTCGTCGTCACCGTCCACCTCTTTTTTCCACTTTGGATACTTTGTACGTCCTTTTGCTTTTAATGATCTTTTGTCCAGACATTTCCTCCATTGCTAAGTTATCTCTCTCTCTTTAGTGGGAACACATGCATTATTCTATGGTAAGTTCTGTATTTTAGCAAATTGACTGACTATACAGAGAGATCACCAAGGCAAGGAGAAATGGAGAATACAAATGTCAAGAAGGAAGAAGTTGCTGGTAGAAGCTTGATAGACAAGGTGTTCTCTTGGTCTTTCAGGGATGTTTGCAATAAAGATCTTTACAAAAATCAGGTTGGTGTGTTTTCCTTTAGTCGTAATTCATAATGGTTAATGTATTAAGCATATATATACACCCTATATGAGTTATGTTATGTTATTGATTCTACCCAAAAAAAAAAAATTATGTTATTAAGCATAAAAAATATGCAATAGCAAGTTTTTATTATTTAAAAAAGGTAAAGTTGAAAGGAAAAGCATTCATATTCAGAATGGTGTATCTCAAGTCCTAGAGTTTTTATTAATGTATTGTAATTTGTAGGTGTTACTTAATTTACATTCGTTTTGAGTGTATATTTACACATATTTTGAGTCTGACAGCTACTTCAATGGGATCTATTATTCTGATCGGAGGTGAAATTACCAAATTCCATCATGCTCGGCGCCAATGAGCACTCGAGAGTAAAAAGAACTTCGCCATTTTTGATTGAGCCAATACTCTGTTTACCTTTTTTACTCACTTCTCAGATACTAATCCAGAGTCCATGCTCACTGCTAGAAAATGAAGTATGAGATATAAGAAAATATAAAAGTTAGAACTTTCATTTTACTGGATGAAAAGATGCATATCATTTGAGGAAATTCAAAAAATACGTTCGACATGCATGATTAGATTCAGTAATGGAAAAACTTTGCCTTTTGAAATCATCATTCAGTTGTTTGATTAAGTTTTCGTTATAGTGAATTACTCATAAGTAACAGCTACGTTTTCAAAAAAAATATTGACTACCACTTCCGAAAAATAGGGTTGTAAACGAGTTGAGTTTTGTTGAGCAGTAAATGTTTGAACTTGGCTTGACAACAAATTTAAAGTGTTCAACCTTTTACCAAGCCTCCAAACAACGTTTGAAATTGAGCTCGTATATAAGAAGTCTAAAAACTTGAGCTCAACTTGGCTTAACTTTATTCATTAATCAAGCTAAGCTTGAGCCCAATATCAAGTTCTAGAACTCGAGATCCAACACAAGTACATTATCAAATGCTTAAATCTTCAAAAATCCAAAAAACAAATAGAAAGGAAAAAATTAAGGTGGTTGGGGTTTGAACGAGTGGTCCCAAGTTGCCACATGTATATTAAGATATGGGTAACGAGTTTATTTATTAAACTCATATCAAGCTTATTATCAAGACCACAAATGAGCTTAAGCTCGGCTTGTTTTATATTGAGCCCTATTATTTACGAGTCTGTTCATGAACAATTGTTTTTTTTGCTTTGGTTGTGCCTGTTTATTAAACAAGTCTAAAAATAAGGCTCAAGCTTGGTATAAACAAGCAAATATGAATGAACTTTTTATTGAGCCAACCCAAGTTTTTTATAAATGACTTAGTTCATTTACAACCCTATCTAAGTCAAGAGCTTTGTAATTCAATTAATTGGGTTGAGTGGGACGATTTTGGGTTTGACCCAGCCAAGAATAGGTCAAATTAAGATCTGGTCAGAAACTTGTTGAACTAAAAAGAGTTGTGAAACCAATGAACCTTACTTGGTTTTTGATGGATCAAGTCACCTTGGTATGACTCTTATTATTTTCACATGCAAAAAAAATTAAATAAATAAAAAAGTAATTTGAGCCTATTCTTTTTTGTCTTCCTTTCAATTCAAATATGAGAACAAAGGAATGAAGACAATAAAAAAAAGTTAAATAATACATAAATTCTACTATGTTGCAGTACATAACCAACATATCAAATTTTACCTAGAAAGACATAATCATGATAGGATCACACATCACACATGAGCTGGATAGAATAGTATTTGTTTAACCCAAGAGATTTATATAAGTTTAAAAAGAGTTAAAAAAAAAACAATAAAATCTTATATAAAATAATTATCACTGAAAATATATTACCCATATTTTACGAAAAAATTTAAAAAATTTAATCTTTTTCATATAAATAATAATCTACATAATAATTTTTAGTATTTTTATGTAATATAGATGACTAAAGAAAATTTAATTTAAAATCTAATTTTATTTTTAAAAAATGAATAACTGAAGCTTCCTCCTATAATTTCTTTTACATAATTTTTTTTTTAAGTTAGAAAATACTTAAAAAAAAATAAAAAAAGGTTGAGTAGAAACAAACTCACAAAAATAGAGGTGTTTTGAATGAAAAATTTCTGTCAAAGTTGATGGTTGAATGCAACGATAGAAAATTGATACCACTGACGTGAAGGGCTTGAACTTGAGTATAT
Source organism: Quercus tomentella (assembly GCA_028535165.1). Lineage (NCBI taxonomy): Eukaryota > Viridiplantae > Streptophyta > Magnoliopsida > Fagales > Fagaceae > Quercus > Quercus tomentella. The sequence continues at coordinate 60,017,796 of JAPQVY010000155.1, read as the reverse complement.
GTGCACCAACTAATAGACATGAAGGAGCATCGTATGTGAGAGATGCAGTATTTTTGGTGTGGTCACCCATCACACGCCTACACAAAGTACCTATTGGAAAGTCAAGTGATTATTCTCATGAATACATAGATGGTTTTTTACGCTTAATTTTTTTATTTTATTTTTTGTTCTTCTTACATTTTCTAAATCTTGTATTATAACTTTAGCATTATCAAGGAATTGTGAGCCCTCCATCTAATAAATGATCCTTTTTCTTAATACTAGCCTCTAGCCTCCTCATGCTCTCTCTTTCTCTCTCAAGAATAAAATCAAAAGAAAAAAAAAGGTAAATTACAATAAACCCACTTGTGGTTAAACCTGTTTTTACATTGTGTTTCTATAGTTCAAAACTTAACACTTTTGCCCACCTAAGATTAACTCCATTTGTTCTTTGTAATCCATTAGGTGGGCAAAATGTTAAATTTTGAACTATGAGTAAGTAAGGTGAAAATGGGCCTAACCACACCACACGTGGGTTTATTGTTATTTGTCAAAAAAAATAGAAGGTGAAGCTTGCAATACAATGGTAATTGAAGAAGATGATAACTATCCAAATCGTGTGCCAATTTTAAGGATGTTTTTTCTGTCCTTATTTCTTAATTTTTGGAGAGTACGTGAAAGTGGACATCAAAGAGTCCCATTTCAATTATGTACATACTGCATATATTGATAGATTCATTAAAATCTTATTGTTTATTTCAAGTGCTTGCCTGTTTTACTATACTATTGTTACATATCATGGTAGAGATTTAGGGTTGTCTAATGTAATTTCTCCCTCTGCATTCTAGAGATTTGACATAAGATCAATAGAATTTCAAGTGATTTAATTTTCTCTAATCAATTATTTATGTTTTAACTTTCCATTCAGTGATTCATATGCTGCTCACACAAACATGTATAAATCTTCTCTTCTGAACCATGATATATAGACTCATAGCTGTGACATCATACATTGACAGGTGCAAAGGATTCCAGAGACATTTTTGTCAATGACAGAGTACATGAATTCATTCATGGATCCATTAATTGAGGAAGCCCATACTGATTTGTTCTCAAACATGACAGCAGTTCGTCGAGCACCTGTTTGTAAAATACATTCTGTTGAAGAATCTAAAAAATTTAAACTCCCCAAAGACTTGTTTTATGAAATTAAATTCAATGCAGCTGAAGATACTAAAAAAGATATAGGATCCTATGAACCTGAAGTTGGTGATCTTATTGCCTTGACAGATTTTAGACCAAAATCCATTGATGATTTGGACAGGCCGACAAGATTTTATCTTATTGCTTATGTTTATGGGACTAAAGCTGAAAGTTCTGGAAAGCTCCAAATACTGGCATCAAAGCGTATTAGGACTGAACCAAACATGCAAAGGAACATGAGAGAAACTTTTCTTGGGAGGAAGAGAGAAACATTTCCTACAAATAAGAAGGAAACACTTCTCGCAGTTTATCTTATGAACATGACAACAATTGTTCGAATGTGGAGAGCAGTGAACTCGGACCTGGAAGGGGGAAACAGGAACATCCTTAATAAAGTAGTGCAAAACAATGCAGCAGTAAGAATCATATATCATTTTGTTCTTCAATGTCACACACATAAAAATATATGCTTCTTTTTAAAGATTGTACGTGTTTACTGGTAATGGTGTTTGTAAATTGTAGGCCTTGCATATGTTACAGAGTGATAAACCTACTTATTGACTTCATTACCGTTACATTTTATATTTATTTCTTACAGGATGAAGAAAATTGTACTACATGCTTCTCTGAAGGAAAACGCAGTCCTTCCAATTCGTTTATACGTGATATAATTTCCTCTTATAATCTAAATAATTCGCAAGAAGCTGCAGTTTTAAGCTGTGTTGGTTTGAGGGACTGCTATCATCAGAATACTGTCAAACTGATATGGGGTCCTCCAGGGACTGGGAAAACAAAGACTGTTGGTTTGTTATTATTTGTTCTCCTTAAAATAAAGTGCAGAACACTAACATGTGCTCCAACTAACAGTGCGGTTTTGGAAGTTACAAAAAGGCTGCTGAGTCTGGTTAGGTCACTAAAGTATGGTAAATTTGTGCTTGGAGATATAATTTTATTTGGGAGTGGTGAGCGATTGAGGATTGATGGTTGTGATGATCTTCGTGATGTATTTCTTGACTATCGTGTTAATGTGCTTCGTAAGTGCTTTACTTCATCATCTGGATGGAAAGATTGCTTAGAAGTAGTGATACGTTTTCTTGAGAACCCTAAATTGGAGTACAATATATACTTTGAAGAAAGAAAGAAGAAAAATGTTGAGGTTGAGGATGAGCTCAAACAGGAGGAGAGTACTAGCAATCCAGTAAAGGAAGATGATGATACTATGACATTTGAGGAGTTTGTAAAGAAGAAGTTCAGTTTAATTCGTAGGTCACTGAAGTGTTGTATGATTGATTTATATACACACTTGCCAACTTCTCTATTACCATTAGAGGTAGTGAAGGACATGATTGGAGCTCTGAAATTGCTAAAATCTCTTCAAACTTTGTTGTGCAGTCTCAGTACTGTAGCCAATGAAGGGTTAGAACATGTTCTTAATGACTTTGAAGACATTGGAAGCAGTGTTGGTTGCTCTTCAAAGTTAAGTATCACCATAAAAGAGTGCCTTGATGTACTAAGATCTCTTTCTCACACGTTCTCTGTACCAAATTTAACTGAGCACTATGCAATACAAAAATTTTGTTTGGCAAATGCATGCTTGGTATTTTGTACTGCATCAAGCTCTGCTAAATTACACACAGAAGGAATGACACCATTGGAATTGTTAGTTATTGATGAAGCTGCTCAACTTAAAGAATGTGAATCAGCCATTCCTTTACAACTGTCTGGTCTCCGACATGCTATTCTCATAGGAGATGAGAGGCAGCTCCCTGCTATGGTTCAAAGCAAGGTTTGAGTCTTATCCTTGTGGTTCCTTTCTCTTTACAAATTATGAATCTTCCACTTAGTTTAACATATTTTGAATGTGCAACTTTTAGATTTCCACGAATGCCGAATTTGGAAGAAGCTTGTTTGAAAGACTAGTCATGTTGGGACACCAGAAGCACCTTCTTGATGTCCAGTACAGGATGCATCCATCCATCAGCTTCTTTCCAAACAAGGAATTCTATAACAGCCAGATTTCAGATGCTCCAAATGTCATAGAAAGAGGATATGAGAAAAGTTTTCTTCAGGGCAACATGTACGGCTCATACTCTTTTATAAGTATAGATCAAGGAAAAGAGGAATTTGAGGGAGGTTACAGTCCGAAGAATATGGTTGAGGCTGCTGTGGTCTCTGAGATAGTTGCAAATCTTTATGAAGGTATGTTTTATTGCTTATTACTAGAAGTTCTTATCCATAAAAATTGCTGCCAGAAAAGCTTCTAGAAAAATGATATAAATTCCTTTACCTTTTCCTATTCTTTTTTGGTTGGCCACAGAATTTCTTGTCACAAAGAAGAAGGTTAGTGTAGGAGTTATATCACCATATAAAACTCAAGTTTATGCAATTCAAGAGAAAGTCAAAAGATATAGTATATATTCTGACAGTGGCTTCTCTGTGAGTGTTCGCTCTGTTGATGGGTTCCAAGGAGGTGAGGAAGATGTGATAATTATCTCAACTGTAAGAAGTAATGATAAAGGATCAATAGGTTTCCTTTCCGATCTCAAAAGAGCAAATGTGGCCCTGACTCGTGCAAGGTATTATTAATTTGTTTATACCAGATTGTGCCTGCAACTCAAAAACGTTACAGTTTTTATTTATTTATTTATTTTTATTTTTATTTTTTATTTTTGTGGTTTTTCAAATTAAAAGACTCCAATTTTTTCTGTATCTGTAGGTATTGCCTTTGGATATTGGGGAATGCGATGACTTTACTCAAGAGTGACTCTGTTTGGAAGAAGCTAGTCCTTGATGCTAGGGAACGGCAGTGTTTCTATAATGCAGAAGAGGACCAAAAGTTGGCTCTGGCTATTACAGCAGCTTTAGTTGAGCTTGGAAAACTTGATATTTTACTCAATAACGACTCTCTACTGTTCAGAGAGGCTAGATGGAAGGTACATGCAATGCATTATTTATTATTAACGTGGGTGTTTTGAGCTATTCAAGCACTTAACTATTCCCTGAGTGTGTGTAGTCAACTGTCTCACACACACACCAAGTCATGAGGGAAAATCCCCTATTTGTCTGAAATATATTTTTCCTCATTGACTGGTGTATATATTCTCGACTGAATCAAAGGCAGAAGGTTGGAAATATGACTTTCTAGAGACAAAATTTTCCTCTTTATTTTCAACAGAATAAAGTGGTTTAGATAATAGACTCTTTAATGGTTTTGAACTTATCTGAATTTATATGATGATTTTATTAGTTCCTAAAACATAAATCAGGTAATCATTATCTACATTACTATACAGGTTATCTTCAACAATGATTTCAAGGAGTCTATACAGAGAGTTAGAAATTCAGAGATTTGTAAGGAAGTGCTTTATGTGTTGCAAAAACTTTCAAGAGGTTGGCGTCAGCCTCAGGAGGAGAGAGACCCCATTGTCCATGATGGGCCTTCTTCTCAACTTTTAGAGATGTCCAAGGTCAGTGAGCAACTGAATCTGGTTTGGAATGTAGATTGTCTCAAGGAGGATTCGAATTACATACAGATCTTGAAGGTTTGGGATGTCGTGCTATTATCTGATATACCAAAACTTGCCAAGCGTCTTGACATCTTATTTGGGAGATATAGAGTGGATGAGATGAATCGCTGCAAACACAGATGTGTTGAGGGGTATTAGTTTTTCTGAATTTGCTTTAAAAATATAACAAAAAAACTAATATGAACCACACTTTAAAAAACAAAAACAAAAAATGAATTATTTTGAATAGATTTCACTCATCAATTAACTAGTATGTTGCTCTCAAATTGTGACTTATAGTTTAATTAAAGTCTAAAACAGCATAAGCTCAAGTAGCTGGCTGTCCAGAATCTGTTCCCACTGCTCATCATTTGAATTTGTTACAGGAGTTTTGTTGTTCCAAGGAGATGGCCTGTGGATTCAAGTAGTTGCTCGGAACCTGATACTGTGTTGTCTCTCTCAAAAGACTTATCCTCAGTGAGTCTAAGTGATAAGCCAGAAACATCAACTGCAATTTATAGGTGAGTGAAAAACAGCTACAAGACTTACATTTAAGTTTTCAACATTGGTTTTCCAAGGCAATATCTCTTCTGCAGAATCACTTTAATGAAAATAGAAATTGAAGATAATATAATTAGTCATATAGGTGTAAAATGTTATTGCTCATGCAGTATGCCTGAGGTACTGGTTAGAAGCTCAAGCTGACTTGGATTGCTTCATGTATGGATAATCCCTGCCAGTTGCTCAATTCTTTGACTTGCTTAAAAAGAAACTAAGAAATTTGTAGAAATTATCCGAATAAGACACTCACTTGATATACCCAAAAGAAAAACAATAGCAAAACTAATTTTTACATACGAACTTGGAATTGAAGGGCTATTCAAAGGACTGATTATTATATAAATGAATGTCAGAAATCATTTCAAGTCAAACATGAAGAATAAATCTGAAGATGTTGGATTTAAGCAAAGGTGGCTTGACGATTGATGAAGCAAGATTGCCTTCGTTTTGAACGATGGATTTGGATGCATTTCCAAGCCATCTTTCCTGGTAAGTGTCATAAGTTGATACATGATGTTCCTTATGCTATTAAATATTGGAGTATTACAAAAATTGAAAGATTGCCTTCATTTTTTTGTACACTTGTTGATATTGTAGATAACATTAATGAAACTGATGTTACCCTAATCGGGCTGTCTTAGATGCAGGTGGTACCATGCTAGAGTTAATAGCTCAGCCATTACACCTCAAATGAAAGCTGGAACCATGGGGAAACTGCTTTAGACATATCATAGTTTCAAGCATTCCCTTCTATATAATTACTAGTCGCAGACACATGTAATGTGTGGGACAATTATAATTTTTTGTGCCAATATTTATTTTTGTTCGGTAACAATTTTGGTGCTTTGTAAAACCACACAACAAAGTCATCAACATAATGAACTTGCTTCGTGTGGCCTTGTTTTATCATATTAACTATTTTGAGTGCTTCTATGAAAATATATACGATCATTCTTGTTAGAGAATGGAGATGACAATAAATTTATTTATAAAGGAATTTCTATCGTGGTTTATATGTTGAATAATAACTTATACAATATACATTGCAAGATTGTAAATTATGATACTAAACTTAATATCATAAATCTTTAAATTTCTTATCACTTTATAAAAATTAAAAATTAAAAATTTTCCTTAATTGGTCTTCAAATTCAAATTATAACATATTAAAACACTAAAATTTTGTAATTTACTCAAAAACTAAAAAGAAGTACCATGTCCACAATATTTTCACAACAAGTTAAAAGTAATAAGTTGTTATTGGTTCTAATTTAAACCCACAATTGAAATTACTTTTTTGCCCACTAATAATATTTAATAACAACTTGCCACTTAAGATTTTGTTATGAAAATATTGTGGACATAATATTTCTTAAAACTAAAATACTAATATTAGCTAAGGTAAAAAAAACATAAAGATAATACCACAAATCATTAAATTAAACTAGCCTCATCACACCCACTTCGCGTGTGTGATGAGGCTTTTTATTTTTATTTTTTTTTATATTGTCATAATTTTCATTCATTCCAATTTGAGGTTTACACGTTTTCTCATTAATATTACGCATTTAGAACTACTAATACATCCAGGAGTGTCATGAGGCTAGCTTCAACAAATGAACAAATATTACATGTTTATTTTTATCCAAAAAAAAAAAAATTGTGTTTTTATTTTATATATATAATTTTTATTTTGAGAATCTAATTTATAAGTGAATAAAATAATTTGAAAATCAACAGGAGAGTGGTCCTATTTTTTAAGCAATGTTTTAATGAGAGTTAGAGTTGTATTTTTATCGGATTGTCCTTTAATTTTGTCTCTACTTAAATATAGGTAGAGTGACCCTATTTTTTAAGCAACTAGTAATAAGACGGTTTTGGATAGTGTTGTACATATATTATAAAAAAAGTAAACTAAATTAGAGTAAAGAAACATATGCATTTTGAGATATTAAAAATTAATTTAGTACTTTCATTGCATATAAATAGCATTTTCAAGGTAAGATTATTATTATTTTTTAAATCATGAAACCAAAAATAAATGCAAAAGAGTAACGGGACCATGAAAATCAACTAATTTATGTTGTGTTCACATATTTAATATTATGAAATAAAAGTATGTCGAACTCTCTCACTGTCTTCCACTCATCGATAGTGCAACGTTAAAACATGGTATGGGTAAGTGTGTATGCATGTGTCTTATAGATGATTTAAAACCATGGTAGAATATGGCTTTACATTGTGTACCAAGTCTTCTCTTTACTTATATACCCAAAACAAAAATTATCCAACCAAATGACCCAAACCTAAATCATATTTAATCCCCTAATTTAAAAAGAAAAAAAAAAAATACCCAAAGGGGTTTCGACGTCTTGATGGTGGTGGGAGGCCAATATGACGGAGGTGACGGCCCCTCATATTTCTCTTTCTCTCTCTTTCAAATGTTTTGTTAGTCTCAGGTCTTTTATTTTGGTAATATCTACAATGCGTTTTATTTAACAACCCGCAACATTTTTGTGTCTCTCTATCTCTCTCCAAGGCCTTATCTGATTAGTTATTACTATTAGTCCTTAATTATTATTATTTTTTTGTTTTTTTTTAAATATTAAAATGGTGAGTATGCTAAAAGACATGAAAAAGAGAGAAAGGTGTGATGTAAGCTTAAGAAATTAATGAAAGATTAATGAGATAACAGTAAAATAAGTTAATGTAAACTTTTAAGTAACGGTAAAAAAAACCTTAATGAATGAGGTAAAAAAATGTTAAATGCAAAATTAAAGCGTTACTTGGCAAGACCTCATGCACTCCCGCATGAGATCTCTTCTTTATATATATATATATATATATACACACTATCATAAAGTTTTTTGAGACTCAAGCTGATTAGTGATTAGAAGTTATAAAGGAATAATCATCAATATATATATATATATATATATTGATGATTATTCCTTTATAACTTCTAATCACTAATCAGCTTGAGTCTCAAAAAACTTTATGATAGGACTTTATCATATGTACAAAATAAGCATAGATTTTTTTTTTTTAATCTTTATTTTTTTTTAAAGGATATTGCTATTGTGTTCATCCTTATAAGAATTTAAGCACAGATTAAATTTTCATTATTTTTGACAATTTTTCTTTGATTCCTTTATAATTTATATATTGTGTTGATTTAAATGAATTTTTTCGCAAGCTTTCAAAGAATGGACTTTAGATAAGATGTTCAACTTTTATACGCCAAGTATTGACTATAAGTCTTGTACATGGAACAAATCGAGATAAGAAATTAAGAATATGGTCCATTTTGGTTGGCCTTAGCTTGATTTGTCTAGACATCAATTTTCTTTCTTACCGAAAGTTCGACTTATTTTAGGTGGAAGTTTCCTTGATTATTACTTGTATACAAAATTTCATGATCATTAAATTGGAATAGGACCTTACTGACCTAACCAATTGGAATAGCATGAAATTTCTTCCCATCCACATTAATCGTTGTGTACACTCCAAATTTTTTCTGCATCTCATAATGATACGTTGTGGAAAGGCGTCATCCAAGTCCAACATGATTGAGAGTTGTAGTTGAGACTATGGCCTAGAAGCTTTACTATTTAATACTTTGTGAGAAAAATTAAACACTCATTTGATGTAATAGGAGACTATGGAATTTGACACTGTATACATTGGGGTTTGTTCTTGATGTTGTGAAATTGCTGTAGGTACTAAAAACTCTAGTTTGATTAGTTGACAAGTCATGTTCTTTAAGCGTGAAAAGTCTACAATGGAAAACTTTTATGGTCCTACAATAAATGTTTTGGAGAGAAAATTGTTAGCCCCCTCATCCCATTGGGACCCCCCTATTTATACAAAGGAAAAAGGGTCCAACATTCCTAAGTGTAACTTAGTTACATGGAATATTTGTGCAATTGTGCCTAGATTTATTTTAAAATTTTAATTATAATTTTAAACTCTAATTTGGTGATTTTTATATGATTTTTGTGGTTTGATTTTAATTTAGTAAAGACATGTTAGCCAAAAGAAACAAAGGTAGAGCTATTAAAGAAATCTGTACTTTCAGATTAGCAATTACTGATGGCCAATGCTGCATTGTCATTTGTGGTTGTGGTATGAATAAGCGGTATGTTGTTTGGGAAACTAATTGAGGCAAAGCAATTAACCATATTAAAAGGGATTAGCAACTTTTTTTCTTTCACCTTTACCATTTGTGGTATGTATATGCCTTTTTCACATATGCTCAAGTGAAGTACCCATTAGGATTTCCCTTAATTATGGTAAACATATTAATTTTTTTTAAAGGATGTTCTATATTTATTGAATGATATATATATATATATATATATATATATATTGTTTTCCTTGAGCTAAAGCAGTTGCGATGGAAGTGTGGAGTGGATGGTTCTTTTTTAAGTCCTTGAGTATTTTGGGTTGTTTCAACTGAGTAATGGCTCTTCTTATGCTCCTAAAATTTTTGGTTTATTGATTTTGCTATCTATAACTTAATTCTTCTTTACCTAATAAAGTTTGGAATTTTTGTAAGTACAATTTTTTTTTCAAGAAAATGAATAGAAATCTCTCTTCATGTTAATGTTAATATTTGTATCTTTTGCAATACTCAATAAGTTGTTTACTCATTTTGTGAATTATCAATTGTAGTTAAAAAAAAGTATAAACACAATACTATTCAATTAAACTAACGTGAAAAATTAAATCTATTAGATTAAAAAAAGACATGAAAATGAAAATTTCACAAAAAATTTCTTAAATAGAATTAAAATAATTTTTACTCAATATTGTTTATCAAGCAATCATGTACTAACTAACAACATTTCAATCATTACGTGCATAATGGGGTGATGAAATGATTGTTCAGTTTATTTAAGAAATGTGATCTAGCTAATAGAAATTAAAAAAATACAATAACTTTCATGCGTAGTCATGAATTATACCTTTACGTATATCTTATGCATTTTATGAGTTTTATTTTATATAAATGTATTTCATAAAATTAACAAAATTTATCATAAAACCCTTCATTGTATTTTTTAAAATCACTACATAAAAATGAAAGAAGTTTTTTTCCCCAAAAAAATGTCCTCCGGTCATAATATTTACCAAAAAAGATCATACCAAAAAAAATTGTGCAACGCTCGGGCCAGTCACCAGTTTATATACATAATTAAAGTCAAAACTGAGAGAAAATCCAATTAGATTCTAAATTGGATTCTAATTACTGTCTAATTTTGTGCCATGTGTCCAATTTAAGGTTTTTTTATTTTTATTTTTAATTTTTTTTTTAAACATTGATTCCAAATACTGATGGACTCACCATTCCAAATACATTGCAATATACTATTTTTTTTTTTTTTTTTGATGAGATAGTGGCTCCTAAAAATGGGCCATATATGGGACTGTGATTTCATGAACAACATGTAATCTATATATATAATAATAGGTGAAGCTAAGAGAAACTCAAATTAGAATTCCAAATTAGAGTTTCAATTTTGCGGCATGTGTCCTAAATTATTTATTCTTAAAGAATTTTATTTCTTAATTTTATAATCAAATGTGGAATCACATCATAAATATTCATTTAAATGAGTTATTAAGTACAAAAACATAAAGAGTGTAGAATAAATGAATTGTAAAAAGAAAAAGAAAAAGTACTTCACAATAATAAATAAATAAATAAATATTGGCAATTTACATTTTATACCTAATAATATCCTTACAAATTTTTTTAAAGAGTTAACAAAATATAAAAATGACTATCAATAGTATTTAAATTATATATAGCAATTATATTATGCATATTATTGTATATCTTTAAGTGTATCCATGCATATGCATGGGGTTACAAGCTAGTTTTAAATAAAGTGATGGTAGGTTGCTATACATTTATATATTGAAGTCTAATTTTGCGTCACGTGTCTTATTTAATTTTTAAATTTGTGTGTCAAGTGAATTATTAGGTGCAAAAATCAAAGAGTCTAAATTTAATTAGATTCTAAATTGAATTTTAATTGGAGTTCAATTTTGCGCCATGTGTCCCATCTAATTTTTCCATTTTTGTAGCAAGTGAATTATTTGGTATAAAAACTGAAGAGTCTAGATCCAATTAGATTCTAAATCATATATATAATTGTGATTGTTTTTAAAAGTACATGTGCATATGCACGGGGTTACACACTACTTTTATTTAAATGGATGTATCAATTTTTAAACACAAAATAGAAAAATAATTAGGAAATTGATTTATTACCTTGTTGACATGACACTAATTATATTCATTACCATGTTAGTTGTAAGGTGGTGGGCTGTGCTAGTAGTATTGGGTTGCTTCCTGTCGCACTAGGCCCAAGTTTTCTAGATAAGAGAGTTGGGACCGGTCCAATTGCAACTCAACTTGGTTCGGCTTGTGCATAAACTATGCCTGGTTTGCCAGGATCGTGCTTGCGGTAGGCAGAGCTGTTTCAGACAAGTTGTGGCAGACAGACATAATAACAAAATAAAATATCTAGCTACTTAGTAGGAAAGACCAAATAACCCCAAGCACAATCACAGTAATAATAATCACTTTTACAGAAAGAAAAGAACAGAACAAAAGGAGCAAATAGTAATAGGTATGGGTTAATCCAAAGATGAAGAAATCAACTTAAATCTGGTCCGCAGGAGCAAAACTAGAGAGGAAAGAACGTTTCCTCTCAACGCAATTAATCTCTCAGGAAAAGTCCAGCCGTCGAGATTAACTACCCTGAGGGAAACAGACCTGAATGGTTGATGCGCAGAGACCCCTTTTGGTTTTAACAGAGAGTAGGATTTCGTGAGGGAGAAAGGGAATCAATTTATCGGTGCATGCCTGCCGTTCTAATTCTCACTTTATTTTTTTTCTGGTTGTTTTCTTTCTTTCCTTCCCACTCGTTTCTTTTTTATTTTTTTGGTCTTTCTTTTCGAATTCCTATTTCTTAGTTACGGTTCCTATTGTTGCCCCCCTCTTTACTGTTCACGGCAAGGGTCTCTTTATAGTGTCTGCCGTGACCTGATTTTACTGTTTTAGCCCTTAACCTCTTTTGTCTGGTCTGGGTGTACTGGCCGACCACCACTGGTTCATCTGTGTGCCACCCCCCATCACCAGACAAAGAGGGGTATTTTGTTTATTTGTCTGCCGTGGCACCCTTTCCTGCTACGGTCTGGGTTCTTTCTCTCTCCCTATCCCTCATGGCATGCACCTAGTGGTTCCAACTCAGCTTGCTTCTTTTAGGTAGTAAGTCATCCCAACAGGACACTTCCCCGAAAGAACCTGAGTCGGAACCTCAAAAATAGATTTTTCCCCTCTCCCCACCACCAAACCATGCCCTCCTACCTCTGACCCAAGGTCTCACCATGTCCTATATTGGCTGGGTACAGGCTGGTGGTGCCTGGGCCTTACGCGTGCCTCCTTTCCATGTGTGTCCAAAATCTACCTGCTGGTCATTCGTCTACCATGGTCTGGAGGCTTGCCTGCCTTCCGTTTTCTTTGTCCTCTTATGCGAGTTGCTTTTTGATTTCTCGCTCCTCTCAGGAGCTGGGCTTTATTTGGTACTGGGCCTTTCATTTCTTAATTGCCCTCATTTCCTGCCATATTATTCTGCCATTCTTGCTGTAATGACTCAATCTTGCTAGGCCTCTTTAGGCCAACCGTTTACTCTTTCCCCCAGTGGCTTGGCAGGGCCATTGGTTTTCCTACTTATAGGCTCCAGTGTCCTTTTTGTCTTTCTCTTGGGCATCCTCAGCCCATTTGCTTTCTTTGGGCTTCCTTGGCCATTTTACTAACTTTGCATTCCCATGGGCCTTTACTAACTTCATTGGGCTTCCCTAATCCAATTACCTTATTCTCATCCTTGGGGTTTATGAGCTTGCCATTAACCCCTTACTTTCTTTGTTTGCATTACTTTGGGCCTGCAGTGGCCTATTCTCACTTTTCTATATATACTGCCCATGGGTATGTTATTTCTCTCTTTTCGGGCTTTTTTAAGCTCATTTTCCTCTTCAAGACCCATTTGTTTATTTTATGGGCCTGTGATCCATTGTTCCTGCCGCTTGGGTCTAATGGTTCTGCCATCTATTTGTCAAACCTTTGTTGCCCTTGTTACTGGGCTTTCTTCTTTCTTCTTGGGTTCTCAAAAATGACCCTCAACATTAGTTTACAAGATTTTTATAATATAATTGGTAATAACTTTAACTTCTTAAAAAAATTGATAATGTAAAAAATTGACATTTGGCTTTTTTTTGTTTGTTTGTTTGTTTTTTTTTTAATTTTCATTTTAAAATTAGGTAAATAGTATGTTTTTTAGATGATGTTCATGAGAACTTTAACTAAAAAGTCAAGACTTAAACCCCATTTGGTTGCTGAGAAAGCAGAGGAAAAGAAAAGAAAAGAAATTTTCAATTTATGCTAATAAAATGACATCTCATTTACTTATGGAGATGCAATTAATATATTTTCAAATATTTTATTTTATTTTCTAATTAAGGACACGTGATAATTCAAAGGATAGCTTAGATGGCATAAAAATATTATTTTGATATTAATGTTAGATAAATAAATTCTTTTCATGTACCGCTTAATAATAAAGATTATCTTGACACAATACCAAAAGTTTAGAAACAAAATTGACACGTTTAAGATGTTAAAAACCATTTTGATACATAGTACAAGTGTAAAAGACTAAAACGGTAATCAAACATGTTTTTTTACATATTTTTATTAAAGATTAAATTCTATAAGGATGTGGTTTAAAACCCAAGTTTTACACCCTCCAATCCCAACATGCCACATCATCTTATCATGTATTAAAAAATAAGCACAACCACACTCAATCAATTATAATACTTATTTGAAAATTCAACCAAATTGGGAGTTTATTAAGATATTATTAATTGTGGTATTATGTACTGAATTTTTAGTAAAAAGTTGATGTGACATCTCTTATTGGATGATGTAAAACATGAATTTTACACCCCATTCTTACCAAATTCAGACTCTTTTTATTAATATACTCAAAACATTTTTTTTTATTAGCTGAATTAGGAAACTAATATCTTGTTTGGTTGTAAGGGAGATGAAAAAGAAAGAAGAGAGGAAAAAGTAATGGAAGGGAAAGGGAAGAAGAGAGAGTTGTACATAGAAGGATTGCATTAATACAATTTCTTCAAAAGAAAGGTCTTCTTCGAAAAAATAATGGGACCGTCTGAAGGATTGTGTTAAGAAAATTTCTAGAATACAAACTTTTCTCAAAATTATAGGTTGTGAGAAAAGTATGAAACTTCATCAAAAAATAAAAAGTAGGAAATATTGGCAAATTGGTCAAATTGTGTATTCTCACTTTTTAATTGAAAACTGAAAAAGTGAAAATGTTTAGGACCATCACAGCACATATTGATATAGAAAAGCTTAATGAAAGAGGTAAAAAATGTTAAATGTAAAATTAGAGCACCACTTGACAAGACCTCATACACTCTCATATGAGGTCTTTGCTTTTATATATACTAGCGTTTAACCCGCGCAATGCGCGGGATCATTTTATGAGTTAGAAAAAAATCAACTTAATATATTATACTTAATGTGATGGTAAAATATGGAAGGGAGTGGATGGTTAGTTGTTTAGATAATGATGCTAATGTGCAGGTGTTCTTCTAAAAGACAGACATAACCTGCCATCAACACATAATCTAGAAAAAAATGTTAATTGAAATCTCATAAGTTATAACTAATTGGTTCAAGGTTTTTTTAAAGGTTGTGGGATTGTGAGAATATAGTTATTGAAGTATGAACTAAGTACGAGAGAAACTTGGCTAACAAAATCAATCTGTAAAAGATTTTCCTCTTGTATTAAGAGTTGTCCTAACAACATTTATTTGAAACTTAATCTCTTCCCTTGGTATCTCTATCACATAGGATTAAAAATTCTTAAGTTAGCTAGCGTTCATTATTCCTAGAACTGGTCCAATATTTTCCAACAACTTCACTTTCAGTCATCACAATCCAAAATTTGGTGGTATTTACAGAGGAGCTTAACAAATTACATTGAATTAAAACAGACATGTCTTTTCACAATTAGTTGGAGCCAAACAAACTAACCTTTAATGCAATATAATCGCAATCATGCTAAAATAGTCTTTGAAGGCAAGAGTTATGAAATAAAACTTGAACATAATTAAATCAACGGCTAAACTCGTATTCACCACCAACACCACTGCAATTTTTTTGCATAGGTGAATTCAAATGTTCAAAGGTTCTACACATTCATTTTGTCACATTTTTAACCCATGGTACTAACAAAAACAAAAAATACCAGACATAGAATTTCATAAATTCAAAAGATCACAAAAAAAAATACATATAGAATTTCATAGACTTGATAGAGTGTGTTATCCTTCAGATTAATACATATAGGTTGAAACAAAGACACATTTTTAACCCCAACCAACATTTCTTGTGATTTGTGACAACTGTGTAACAACCACCTGCCATTTGTCAATATTTATCTATAAGTTGATTTGGCTGAAAATACAAAACCATAATATTAGTTAGAATGCCACAAAGATGTAATATTAGCCCAACAAAGATGTAATGGTTTATAGGATATTAGCACTATGATTTAAGTCATTGGTGTTTCAGATACAATCTGATAGTAAAAACATAAAGTAAACTTAGAACAAACAATTATCAATAGAAATCTACCAAGAAAGCCACTAAATATATATATATATATATATTTTAGTGAGTAACTAAAATATAATATAGGTTCTGCTAATGACAAAATTCCTTGTAATCCTTAAAATATCATTTGTTGGAGTAATATTAAGACGCATAAAATACTTCCAGGACTTATAAATGTGATTCAAACTCAGGATGATTTTTGCAATTTCTATGACACCTATAACAACTATTATTTTGTCTACCCTTTAATTTTTCGTTTTCTTTTTCTTTCTTTGACTTTCCTTTATTTGTTTTGTTTTGGTTTTTTTTTTTTTTTTTCATCTTTTGATTTTGGCAATTTTTGACTTTATTAATAATCAAAGACATGAAATTTGTGACCTAGGAATAAAATCATATAACCAATTGCTGCACAAAAATGAAACTGGCAACGTCATCTTCATCTAACACATATATTAGGTAACTTTAATGCAATGCTTTATTATGTTAATAATGAAAATCTATACAATGCTAACAAAAGAATTATAAAAAAGATAAAGAAAAAGATAGAGATAATTTAGTAGAAAACAAACCCGAAAGAGAAAGGACTTAAAGCAATATCACATTTAGAGTAAAACTTTTCCTTTCACTTGTGACTCAATTGACCTGAAATTTTATGGAATCAAATAGCTAAACATAGTGATAAGTTACTGAATTTCATGCTCTTTCTAAGGATGACGCCATCATTGCCCAACATTTTCATTAATCTTTGACCTATATCATAGTTAGAGTTAGTCTCTCTCTCCCACCCTCTAATTTCATAGTGATTACAAAATTAAGAAAACAATTATAATATATGAAGTACATTACTAATTACATAAAAACAAAAGGAAAATATAAAACAAACTGATACAAACCCGGAGGAGAAAGAAGATACGGAACAAAGTGGCAGATTTTTAAGTGGGGAGTTTTCCTACATGTCTCAATGGCCTTAATTGCAGAGAAAGGTTTAAACCCTCCTATCATTGGCCTTCTTAACCAAAATTCTCAAAAAAGAAATAGTACTCAAGGCAGATTCATATTCTTAAACACTTCTACCTTTTGCATAACTTTGAACTTTTTTTTTTTTTTTTTTGGTTGGGCTACCAACCATGGTGCACAAAAACTTTCAAAAACTACAACATGGCCGTACAAATGAACTGCAAGCAGTAGGCAGAGGTAATCACAAATTTAAAAATAGTTAATTTTTTAAGGACCATGCTATCAATAACTTATCAAGGAAAACTCATAGAAAAATGAATTGCATGGTTAACATTGGGAATAAGGCCAAAATCTAACTCTAACATTGGTCCCATAGGCCATGAATTCAATCATGCAGGCCATACTCTGTAATTATTGAATCAGCACTGTATGAACCAGAAGTGAGACTGTTGGGCTTGAACTCACTTGGGCTTACAATTTATTTGTAGAATGGGCTTCAGGATTTCCTACTCTGGGTCGTTCTCGGCATAGAGACTCGAAGCAATATTCATTCTCTCTTCCTCCTTGACTGTTTTTTCTCTTCTTTTTTTTTTGAACCCCCTTCCTTTTCCCAAACTTCTGCTATATATAGCCAAGGTTAGTGGGGAGATTATGATTACAGCCACCGCTAGTGCTATTGAAGGTCCAATATAATCTGCTTTAAGTGGGGGTTTAGGTGAGAGTGGGATGCAGCAATTATGGCCTTGGAACTTGATTCCAGCTTACACGATTGTGCTCGGTAATGCAGTTTCCCGAGCATTTCACGATTTTCCTGGACAGGGTTCATATGCTTGTTCGGGAAAGCTTATGCCGAACACTTCTCAGGATCCGAGACCCAAAACTTTGTTTTTACACGAAGGCAGTTTCAAGAAGGGCTTAGGGCAATGGGGCCGTTCCACTGGGCCTGGGCCCAGGGTCCATATGGGTCTTGGGATCTCGGTGCTGTACAAGCACATATAGCTGATTACGTACATACTTTCAGATCAATCCTCACGTGCCCCAATTATACAAATATAAATAACCATATATCTTAGGCAACAAACTTAAGTGGACCTCGAGGCAGCTTGTACAAAACTTGAACATAAGTCCATTATTAGGACCTAACAGTCGCATCCACTGCAGAAATGCCTATGTTGGATAAGTTTGATTGGATCAATTTCAAGCTTAGTTTTTCTTCCAATTAAACACTAACAATCTATTATTAATCCAATAAGTAATCATTTCATGCACATACTAATTTGATTTCAAAAAAAGTTGTAGAGAATTACTACCATAAGTAAACCATTTAGCAAAATATTCTACATAATATAATCTTTTCAAGGTAGGCATTTTATCAAACACACATCATGCATTATTGCTGCAATCACCGTTGCATATAATCTTATCAAAGAACTACCTACAAATACATTCAACTCAAAACCCAGCAACTAAATCCTTTGGTAGACTAAGTTCTCCAAATTGCAACTGCCAATACTTTGAATGAAATTGTTGAGGCTGAAAGTATATAGAACACATACAGTACATTAAACACACACACATACATGAAAGGGAAAAATCTCATAGATCATTTAATCTAAAAATAAGATGTCAAAAGCTCAAACATGTAAAAGCAGCAAAAGAAAAATCACAAATTTATGCATAAAGCCATGCCTATATGACTTTTAAATAATCCGAATGCAACAACACATATACATCTCATAATGAACAAATAACATATTTAAGGAAAAAAAGATCATATTTAATGCACAAATTTAAAAATAAAGACGACAACTTACTGTTAGCAGTCCTAGTGAGTCAGTGGTTGGAAGGTAGACGTTGGCAGGAAGCTGGCTTGACAGAGGGGCTGACCTACATATTTCGATCTCCCTCTCTCTTTATTTATCTCATTTTGTTCTCTGTTTAAAGTTTATTAACGGTTATGGGCTCTCTTTTTAAGTTTTTTTTTTTTTTTTTTTTTTTTTTTTTTTTTTTTAAATAAAGTGCAAAATAAGTATTTTTTTATTTTTTTTAATTAAAATAATTTGTAAAAACAGAATAACGAAGATCAATAATAGTGCAGTAAATATCCACCTAAATCAAGTTAATACCTACTCACAAAAATAGTAGCAAGAGAATTAACTCCTACATCCTTTGCAATCTTTAATAGTCGGAAATTGATTCACATGCTCAGGTGCATTATAGAGGTACAGAACTACAGAGATTGCAATCTTTAGGAGGCAGCAAACAAATGTGCAAGATCTGGAAGACAGCATCGAAAACATGTCATTCTAAGCTTTAGTAGTTGGAAACAGATTCACATGCTCAGGTGTAGGATAAAGAAGGCAGAAAGTGACATGGGGGATTCGTTCTTTTTTATAGAAATGGGGATTTGTAAAAGTTTTCTTTCATGGTGACTCCTTGAAGGCTTTTAAGGCATCAGCAAGACTTCTAAAGCCAATTTGAGCACAGAAACTGTAAGACTTCTTAAGTAAAATGTAATCTAATGTAAATATTATCGTAGACTTAGAGATTCATAAATAAAAGGGGCAAAGGAGTAAAGGAGGAAAGAAAGGCCAAACTAAATATCGAGTCATGATGCTGAATATTAAGGAATCAGAGAGAGAGAGAGAGAGAGAGAGAGAGGGTTAGAAATGAGTTTCCTTCCATTATCAACACCAAGTCTACAACGTAAGTTTTTTTTTTTTTTTTAATTTTTAAATGAGGAAGAGGCAAAACTAAAGATTTTTTTTTGAGGTAATTGTTCAAATAATTCAAGCAAAACTAAAACAGAATAACACTGAATCACTGACTCTAAATGCAGCAGAATACACCCCCTTACATCAGAATTCAATAATTGTTCAGCATCTATAGTTTTGAATGTAACTACAGAACTTATTTTTTTAATTCTATTTCATTAATTGTTTATGCAGATTACAGGCAACTGTGTTTCTTTTGTAAAATAACACTAAACTAATCATAAATTAATCTCAAAAGCCAATTCTTGCTGGATTTTAAAAAGATTGCACAAATTTTCCTCCTAAATCTTGCCTCTTGAAAGGAATTATATAATGATGAGAAATCTTATTGAACATTCATAAAGAACTTATATTTCTCAATGTCCTACCATTTAAAAAAAAAAACTTGATATAGAACTTATATTTACAGACAAAACTAAAAATTGTTGAACTTGCTTCATTTAAAAGGCATATATATAGAGAGAAATTGATGAGCATAATATTGTAAATTGCTTCAGGTGGTGTGGCACATGGGAAGTAAAAGCAATGGTGTTTTCTTTTGGAATTGGAAATCTGGCAAACAGAAACCTTTCAGGTAGATTTGTTCTGATTTCTACCCCACAACAACTACATAGTACTGTTACTATGACATGATAGAGACATTATAATGAAAAGTTCAAACAGGTATAATTAAAAATAATGCATTGTTAAGAAATATATATGCAGTATGTATAATTGAAATGAAAGAAATTAAAGTATAAAGATAGCTTTAAGTGAAAAACAGACCATCAAAAACTAACAAACACCTGGAGTTGTTGTTTCAAATTGTTCTAGTCTAGGGAAATTCAAAATCCAACTGCAGAACTTGGGTTTTGACGATGGAAAGCTCTAGTGTATAGTGTACTAAATTGCTACTTATGTTGTTGACATAGAATGCCTAAATGCACATTAGAAAAAAATGCAATGACCAATGACAACTAAAACCAAGAGGCACAAACCATGGAGTGGATATAAACTAATGCAAGAGTAAGTAAATCATTTTGTCAAACGCATGCTGTGCACAAAATTTCAATGTCTAAGATATTATCGATTGTTATTATATATAAAAGGAATTAAAACAGAAATACACAACTTATTGGCACATTGAACCGTTCCTACAACGCAACATGTCTAACATTTGTTTGATTCGGCACCTCTTAAAAGCAAAGGAAAGTTTTCATATCACCAAAGCAA
This sequence comes from Quercus tomentella, assembly GCA_028535165.1. Taxonomy (NCBI): domain Eukaryota; kingdom Viridiplantae; phylum Streptophyta; class Magnoliopsida; order Fagales; family Fagaceae; genus Quercus; species Quercus tomentella. Next base: position 59,996,884 of record JAPQVY010000155.1, on the reverse strand, counting down.
ACATGGTATAATCTGGAAAATAGTCTAAATCAAAACATACAATGGTAAAATTATATCTCTATCAAATTAGTGGAAGGAAATAAAAACACGGCAAATGTTGCAATATTGGGTTTTTACTTTTTTTTTAACAATGCAATATGGTAGCATGCCTGTATGAACATTGAGGGTGGAAGGAAAAAGAAATTGAGCTACCCAAATTACACAAACAAATTTTCACTCAAAAGGAGAAGAAGATTAAGAAATAAAATCCAAAGCACTACAACTGAAAGGGGAAAACGAAAGAAATCAGTTTTACCGGTAGTGGTTTCGCTGGCTGACCGGTGGCGGCAGGCTAGTGAAGGCAGGCCTCTGTACTTTCTCTTTAAGCATCGCTGGGTTTCTTATCGCAGAGGAAAAAGAGCATAACAGAAAAAGGGGAAAATTGAAGAGAAGAAACAATATATAAGAAGGCAAATAGAGTGGTTACATATTGAACCGGTGTGGGTTTTTAAAAGTTAAAAGTAAAGTTTTGGTGAACATGTGTGAGGATAAGAATGAAATCAAATTTAACCCAAACATCTAAATCGATATCAATCCAACCAAATGTAAAGTATACAACCAAATCCATAAATTTTAATAATGAAAAAAAAAAAAAAAAACTTTACCGTGGGGTCACAGGAGTCTGATAGTGGTGGGAGATCGGAATTTACTTTGGCAGGCATACGGCCAGTGAACTCTCCCTCTTGCGAACTCTGTCTTTGTCCCTCTTGCGAACTCACAATCTGTACCAAAATGGTTCTCCCTCTTCTCTAATGACCCAGATAGCAAGCCCAAAAAAAAAAGAAAAATCAAAGCAAAACAAAATATGAAACTGAAATTCATGAAAGCATAGGAACAAAACCTAGAAACTGAAAATTCCTAATAACAATTCAGTTAGAATTTGATACAAAACCCAGAAATAGAAAATTCCTAATAACAATTCAGTTTGAATTTGATCTTCTAGGTTGTTTCCCTGATTTCAACGAAATCCCTAAATTGACAGCAAACATAATTGAAGACAATACGGTAAGAGATTAGTTGAAAATTACCGAGAAAGAATGGTTTGATATCAAGAGTTCCTGGGAAAGGTTTTTTTCGTGCTTATTTTGAAGGCCGCTTCATCTTCCTTCCTCCTTATTTCGGGAAAAAAATAGAATGGAAAACGTCTCTGAATTCTGATCTTAGATTTAGCGGAAACTAAGAAAGGTTTCTAAGATCAGAATTTGAGAGATGGCGTCTGCAAAATCTTGTTTTGAAACTTTTTGACTTCTTATGCCCAATCGATGTAGTCTTTACCGTTCTGCCTCTTTCTGTTTCTTTCTCGTGTCCCAGGCCTCATCGCATCTCTCTCTGTGTGCATAGTATTGTAACCAGTTAATTTTTTTTATTTATAAGGAGGCTTTTAAACGGTGTTTTAGCATTGCCAAACAAAATAATTTATCACTTTTTAAAGCTAAATGTGGCTGAATTTTAGATAGGCAGTTATCCTATTTGTCAACACCTCTTTAATTGTAGGGAAAAACTTCTACTATTATAGCATACTAGTCGCATACCCGCGCTTTGCGCGTGATAATTTTTTTAGGATAATCTCATTAAATATTTTATTAATACTATAATTTTAGTTACTAACCATTGGTTTTTTATTAGTTTTTAAGTTAATAAAAAACTAAGAAAACTCTATATATTCCACTTTTTTGGATGAGTAAAATTATAGACTACTACTCCATAATGATAATGGCTAATTAATTTTATATTTTTTTTTAGTGATCTCATTTGTAACGCTTCTTACCATTATCATATATTTACTAACTAATGATTTGCATTACAAAGACAATAAATGAGAGGTAGCATTGTTCATTAGATTTTCGAAAGTAATAGTGTATGAAAATTATATATATATATATATATATATATATTTTTTTTAAATAAGGTTAAATGAAATGTCAAAAAATGGATTTTTAAATTTCCTAACTTTATTTCTTATGTAATTTCTAATACCATTAGAGAACATCTCTTTTTTAGTTATGATTAATATGGTTTCTATATTTAGAGTTTGATTAGTTTTAAATTTAAATTTAGTACTATGATTGTATTTAATTGTCGATTGTTGATTTAATTTTTTAAATGAATTTAATGGTTTATGTTACTACACTGTAAAGTTTTTAATTTTCTCCACACGGTAATCTCTATTTTATTTTTTACTTCTCCTTACAACCTCTTCATTTTCTAATCAACGATTACTAATTGACGTTTGGTTTTTTTTTTTTTCCTACTCTTTATTACTTTGTATTGGTTTTTTTCTATACCATCTCTCTCTCTCTCTCTCTCTCTCTCCCCATTGGCAACCTATCATTTTCCAAAATTTGATGATGATTCTATGACATTAAATATGCATTATTAGTTTTTTTTTTATTTTTTTTTATAAAAAAATTAGTGTTTCTAACTTGATTTGTTTTGTATTTCATTCTTCCTTTGATGCATTGGGTGTGAGAATGAGTGTTTCCCTAGCATTACTCCACTTAATGTGGACAATTTTATTTACTTAATTTAAGCAAAATATTATATTTTAAAATTTTTAAAATAAAAAAGGAGTGGAAATATAAACAATTTAATGATATATATGGGGGATGTGGCTGAATTTAAATGTTAAATAAAATGATATGAGAAAAAAATAAAAATAAAATACATAATAATAAACACTAACTTATCCAAATAATTCTATGTAATATAATAATAGCATATTCTTATATACTATTTTTAATTATTTATAATGCAATATGATAATATTCAACAATCAAAGTCATAAAAAATAAAATAAAATAAAATAAAAACTTAAAACACAAAACTAAATCCCATCGACCAAAATAGAGTTTTAAAGAATACAAAACTTTATCAAGCTAAAATAGAGATGCAAGAAAATAAAAATAAAAATCCACCAAAAAATTGAGGTAGAAAGAGTGGGAAATAACCACCTTTTTGTGAGAGAAAATTAAGTAAAGAATGAAGGAGTGAATGACAAATTTATACTAAGAGAATGATAATAAAAAGAAACAAAATAAAGGAAGACAAAAAGAAAGAGGAAGAGTGATATCAAGGTAGAATGTTTGAAGAGATGAAAATGTAAAGAGAAGGAGAAGGTTGGAGAAAGTGTAAATGTTAAAAAAAATGAGTACAAATATATTACGAAAGATAAATCAGAAATAGGGAATTTGGGGTGCATTAAAATCTGGAAATTGTTAATCGTAGCCACAACTAAACCCGGCAAGAAACAGCATATGTAAACTTCAAATCAGCTAGGGCTTGTGCACGATCTTGAAAAGCCTTATGATCATCATATAACTCAAAAGTTTCGATAGCCACCAAGAATAGCTGCAAAGAAAACAATGAATAGATCATTAAAAATGTCTTGCCACAGCATCAACTTTTAAAATATGTTGGAACCAAAAGTTGAATGAATTAGTTTAGAATCAAAATTAGTATCTGTGACGGAAACTAATGACCATCATCATCCTCCTCACTGGCACAAACATATTGATAGAAGCACATAGTATAAGTTGAAATATATATATACAATTATGGTTAAGGACAAACCACAAAACTCATCATTATCAAACCTGTTCTAGCAAGTGTCTGCCCCCTATAAGATACCCAATGACGAATTAACTCCATCTAATTTTCTTTGTGGTTGAATTTCAATATTGAGTAAAATAGAAGAGAAGAAAAAAATAAGAAAAATTAAAAGATATAACAATAAACACTAAATTATCCAAATTATGCTATGCAATGGAATACTATTTTATTTTTATCTACTATCTTTAATTTTTTATAATGTAATCGGATAAAATTTAACAATCAAAGAGCAAAATAATAATAATAATAACTTAAAACATAAAACTAAATCATATCAACCTAAATTAGAGTTCTTAAAAACACAAAAATTTATCAACCTAAAGCGGAGATGCAATAAAAAAAAAAAAAAAAAACCACCAAAACATTGAGAGAGACAGAGAGAGAGAGAGAAAAAAAAAACCTTTTTTGTGAGAGAAAACTATGCAAAGAATGGAAAAGAGTGACAAATTTATAGTAAGAGGGAAGGGATAAGAAGAGACAAATAAAAGAAGATGAAGGGAAAGATTAATAACAATATTAAAGTAGAGGGTAGTGGGGAGATGAAAAGATAAGGGAAGAAGAAAGGTTGAAGAAAGTGTAAATATTTAAAAAATAAGTGAATGTAAAAAAAATTATGGAAAATTGAAAATAAAAAAGAAATATATATATATATATATATATATATATATATATATATATATATAGATGTTAAAACCAACAAAGATGAATATGTAAAGTCAATAATCTATATATATATATATATATATATATTTTGTAAAAAAAAATATGAATAAATAATAAATAATAATTATGTAGCGAATGACATAGCGATGAGGTGGCGCAACAGGAGCTTAGCAGTAATAAATGTCACGCTTCAGCTTTTAGTAGTATATAGATATAGATGATATGATATATATATATATATATATATTGATATTTTAGTAAGAGTTAGAGTTGTATTTTTACCGAATTGTCTTTTAGTTTTATCTCTATTTAAATATAGGGATGTAGGGGCATTTTTGAAGTAAAAAAAATAAAGATCCCAAACAGGAAAAGCTCATTAAATAATAGTATAGATAATTAAAAATAGTAATATAACTTTTTGTAATCTTGGATTGAAAGGAATGAAGAGGACTGGATTGGATTGAATGGACCAAAATGGATCGAATTGGACCGAATAGATCCATTGGACCCAAATGGACCGAAAGGATGAAAGTGGACTGAAATAGAGCAGATTGGACATTTCTAGACCGAGTGGATCGAATTGGACTGAATAGATGCAATGGATGGGATGGACCGAAGTGGACCCAAATGGACCAAATGGACCAAAGTGAATTGAATTTAAGGCATGTATAACAATCCTAGACATTAATTTATAGGCAAATTTACACGTTTACATACCATTTTAGTTTTTTGGGAAGTAAGTGATAGAAATTTATTGAAGTATTGTAAAAAGGATTGAAAATAAAGCATCACAGTAAAGATTTTGTTTATTTTTTTTAAAGAATTTGGAATGTAATTTTTCATATATTTTTATTAGTCATTACAAAGCATTGAAAGTACTACAATATTTCCCCATTAAGGCTTCGCCTTGCATGCAAAAATTTTAAACATAGGATTTTGTAGATATTGTGTATCATTTTGTTATATTTAGTATATACATGGTTAAACATAAGATTTGTAACTTTTAATAAATAAGATCATCGAGAGTCGTGTGCCCTAGTGGTATTACCAATTCTAGTCTTGAAGCTCATAATGAACAATATCTAGCCATCCTAATATTGCGTAGAATGTGGCAAACCATTTAACTTCTTTTTAAGGTTTCAAAAGAAAATTTCATTAAAGGGATGATTACATCAAAATACAATCATCCTTGCACGAAAAGTGGTTTTAGGGTGTTTTAATAACGGGTGTAGCCGCGCAGGCATGCCATTAGTTTCCCTCTTTCCTTTGTTTTACTTCCCCGATAAACTAGGGTTGGAATTATTCATTTAGTACACCACACCAAATTGAGTTTCATATGTAGCTACACGTTGCACAGCAATAAAATAAAAACAAAAATGTATAGAATCAATTTTAAAAGGGACGAAAAGGTCTGTAATCTGTACATCGTTTTATGCAAGATCAATGATACACAGTATCTGCAATAGCTGGTAAATATGACCATTGATTTTTCCATTAATCAAACAAGAATGTGCAATGTAGCATGAGAGCAATAAGTATCATCACCCTTTTACATATTACATCCTCATCTCTAGCTGCATCTCTTCACATAGAAATCTGATCCGAGCTTTAAAAAAAAAAAAAAAAGAGGAACCCAGAATAAATTATAATCAGATTCCGGAATATGACAAAATTGGGGACATTATACTACTGTACAACACTACAAAGAATAATATACGTGGGGCATTCTCGAATACTCGCCCCAAGATTGACCAACCCTTAAAACAAGCCATCAATTTACAACAAATACAACAGGTGCTGTCAGCTCCAGGATGAAGGACCCCCGATGGCTCTTGAAGCTGCGGGCTGGATCAGCTGTATACAACATAACAGAGGTTTTCTGCTACCATCAAGTCAAATTTGGGGCATTCCGATGACTATCAGCAAACTCACGGAGTAGACGCTTTAAAACTCTTCCCCCTTTCCCTTGCATATGCCCATAATTATTTTTCCCCCCATCACAGCTCTTGCTCTCAAGACAGTCTGAGGCAGCACCAGCAAGAGCCTTTAACCAAACTGGCACTACAGATTCTGCTTCCCCCTGGTTCAGATATTCAACAGGAAGAGTGTGCACCTGTATAACTAAAACAGTCAAATAATCTGACACAGACGAGGAGAAACAAATAGTCAATTTTTGGAACACCTCTAACGGAGAGACAAATAGTCAATTTTGAAAGAACTTATTGTAAACTTCCTTCAGATATGATGTTATCTGATTCAGAGAGGAAGAACTTGCAGCAGTATCTCAATTTCAATTCAATCATGGGTTCGATTTGCACTCCATGTTCTGAGAAATATTAACCATCCGAAAAAGAGGAAAAAACGTAGTCTTTGTCTAAAGAAATGCCTTGAGAAAGGGCAGATGTATAGAACCTTTCAACGAGATAGTGCCTTTTCAACTCTCTCAAAATGGAATCTATTCCAAACATATATGCCATGTTTCCTTATTTCGACAGTGTACAAATATCTAAATTTGACATTTTTCGATACTTTCTCAGACCTATTGCCAATACTAAGCAGCATCCAAAAATTTGTATCCATTTTTCATGATATTATGCATGGATAAGCCTCCTTAGAGGGACCAGTAGGCCATGCCACTTGCCACTTGGCTACATAACATAACCCGGAAACAACCGGTTTCTGCTTGGGTTCCAAATCAACTAACCTGAACCAGACCTATATAGCAGGAACAAACTCAAAACATCCATCCTGATAATAAATCATACGGTGAATTGGAATTTTCCATCCTAAACTAATGCGTAAATTCACAATGTCACCTAAACTTTAAAATTGAACAATCACCCCCAAATTTTCACTCTAAATGCAAATAGCCCCACTATTGCAAATTATGATGTTAAATTTAAAGTTCTTACCGTGTGGTTGTCATAGATAATACAGGCTTTTGTTTCATCTTAAAACACCTTTAATTTGCTAGTCATGTGATAATTATTTTAAAAACTTCAATTTTTATACTAATTTTAAATGATAAGGGACTAATTTTCATTTATGGTGTAACTTTGAATGTTGATCACTCGATTTTAGAGATCAAGAGGACAATGCAAATCACATGGTGAAATCAAATTGCCATAAATAACCCCAAAATTTTAGGGTTAGCTGAAAATTGCATTTAAATTATTTTTGTTGTTGTTGAAAATGTTGTGTTTCTAAAACTTATATAAAAACTGACACTTTAAAATATGTGAGTCCAACTCACACTTTAAGAGATGAAATCTTGGGTTCAACTCATGAATATACTTGTAGTATTGAGATCAACTCACATTTTAGATTGACATGTCAAGAGTGAATTTGATTGTGAGTTGGACTTATGATTTCAACCTAAAAACATAAGTGAACTCACCATTTCAAGTAAACTCGTTAGTTAAACCCACAATTTCAAATCTTGAAACCATGAGTTCAACTCACGTTTTTTAAAGAGCCACATTTTTTCAGATAAATTTCAGAAACACAATATTTTCAATATGTTTTTTTTATTGATTAAAATACAAATTTTCAGCCGAATAACTCCTAAATCATAAGACTGTTAAAGATTAATATACACAATATGAACAGTAGTTTTGGGTTAGTAGGTTCAGTGGCCTTAATTCCAAAGTGAAACTTACCCAATGGTCTTGGCTGGATTTGAGTACTCAAAGCCGGCCCATACAAATCCACTCACATTCACACATGGATGTATATAAATGGGCACAAAGTGTGCATGTGCCTCCCCCCCAACCCACACCCACACACACATACAAAGAGAGAGAGAGAGAGAGAGAGACAGACCGCTGTGTGTAGCCACCCATGCAAAGATTCCCAACAAAGATTAGCCTTCCAGTTTGTTCTCTCACTTAAACTGCAAATCGCTGCTAATTGTTGCAAGATTGTCGCACATTTGTGAACCTATAAGAAAGAACAGAAAATAACTTCTTAGCTGTATTCCATATGGATGTATATTCATGATACACCAATTATCAGTAAGGCAAATGGGTGTCCCCTGAAAGTGAATATGCTCTATTCTCTTTTGTATAGGAATTGGGGGGAATATATGCTAATTAGAAATTAAATCAGCGAAATTGTTTTCTTAATACACCTAGGGGAAGGACAACATTGTTATTGAGTAGAATGTTACACACAGGCATTCCAGTGAACCATGAACTGAAGTATCCATTACAGCACTGACTCATGTGATTAATATCCCTGTGAAACAATGGGGAGTGGTCTATACATCCATTTGTTTCAACAGAAAACAATTTTTGAAAAGTGAATCGTTTTCTGGAAAGCTGACTTTGTTTTCCTATGTTTGGTTGATGACCTTAAAAATGAGTCAAAAAACATTTTATGTTGTTTGGCTCCCACCAAAAATCATTAATATTTCTTGCAATTCCGAATAATTATATGAACAAAAACATTACTTTCTTCCTAAACCATTAGCCTTCAGGTTTGAGGTAACCAGGGGAAAACTAACGATTTAAAAGCCACAACATACACAAGGGTCCAGGCACACACGAGCTAGCAAGTGAAAATCAATCCAAAGATAATTACTCATATGACAAGAAAAGTCAAACCATGTGTTCAGAAGGGGGAAAAGTCAATAAAAAAACAAAAAGGTATAAAAAGTGCAATATGTGGGTGACTAACAAACTTTCAGAACTATTATTAAAAAAAAAAAAAGTCAGAACTTCAATATTGCCACTTAAACAAACTTGGATTAATTTTTTACTAGGAAAAAGACTATAGAGCATAGTTATCAGAGCTGCTCCAGACAGCAATCTGATCAAGAGATAAGTAACTGGGTTTACAGTTTTACACATTCTTATTGGCACAGCGAACAGGCGTATAAATATTGTCTCTGTTACAAGCTTGAAGCCTTTCTGGAATAATAGTAATGGCAATACACTTGGATCCCTGGACTATAAGTTCAAGTCCTACTACCCCCACATTTATTTTTCAAGTAATATAAACTAGTACCAGATTCCAAATAGTCCAATTGCCACCATTCAACTGTAGATTGTTTAGTTCATATGAATTAATCCAGGTTTCAGTCTCTAAATGGTCATATTGAGGATGCAAACAAGATAGAGGGTTGAGGTAGAGTTTCTCCTGTTTCAGAGTTGGGTCTGGTCTAGGTTTGATAATGCTGGACTTGAGCCCAAATATAATTAAAAAAATAAATCCCAAGAAAATATAATATTTTGCTTATAGATAATGAAAAAAATGAAACTTCAATCTTCACCTGAGCACTTAATCACTTTCTGTCTGCTTTTACTGCATTAATTGAACTCCATACTATAATACAAAACCTTTCATAAATGCAATACAATAGACACATGGATAAATACTACTTTTTACTCTATGCATGTCTATGTAATGCAATTAAGAGTTGTATTTACCCGTGACATTGCTGAAACGCCAAGTAAAGCATACACCACATTTGATACAAGGCCCTCGCCACTACGAGATATGACCTGAATTGCTATGGCACTGAATGATCCTTCGGAAATGCAAGTTAGGCACTCCAACAAAGAGGCCAGGCCCGCATCCAAGAAACCTAGAAAGCTCAATAAAATTAGAGTTGAAACACCTCATCCTAACAAAAGAATAAATCAACTCAAAAAACCAAAGAGATAAACATTCAACAAAGGCACATACCCATTCAATATAGTTATCAACCATACTGTAGAAAACTTTTTTTTTTTTTTTTTTTTCTCTTTTTTGACAGGTAAATGAACAAATAATAGAAACACACTTTTTAGTGACTAGAAAAGGTTGATTACATAACAGAAAAGGTCGATTACATATTATTTTTAGTGACTACACTTTGTTTGCAAGTTTAGTGGACTGCTTTAAGTTTAAACAAATAAGTAATAAAAAGCAGCAGTTGTCTATCAACTTTATTCTCTGCTTTAAACTGCTGGGATATCAGACATATACAAAGAAACGCCAGAAAGCAGCTACAGACAAAGAAGTAAGTATTACAGCCACAAAAGTAGAAAACCTGTTTGTAACATAGAAGATAGGGAGGATCAACAATCTATTCAATGGCTGACATGATAAGCATGTTGAGGGTAACACTTACCAACCAGCAAGTCCAGCACCCAACTGTAAATATATTTGGAAGTTTCCAGAGGAACTCTATAGAATGAACTGAAAGGTATTTTGTCCAAGGCCTTGGTCTAGGTCTTAATTTACCGAAAATTGAATAAGATATCCACTCATTTTCAAAATGTGGATCCATCAGTTTCAACACTAAGGATGTGGATCACATATAACTTAGTGTTAACATGAGCCAGTACTTTAAGTGAGAAAGTGGAGCAAAATCCAATAGTACATAGATATAGTTCGAGTAAAGAAAATTCACTTATTATGCCTCAACTAAATATAGATTTAAGAACACAAAAATGTTAATGCGCATTTTTGTTTGCTGGAAAGAAAGCTGAGCTACAACGCAATACATGTCTTTTCTGGCTTTCTCAGGTATTATAATAGCAGGGGGAAAGTAAACAAGATTTAAAAATAAAAATAAAAAATAAAATTAAAGAAAGAAAGAAAACCATCCAATATGCTTACAAGACAAATATGACATTGCAGCTAGTGCTGCCCCACGATGCATAGCTGTGCAACATATAGCTGCCTTTTGGAAGGAAACTTCAAGAAGTGAACTGGATGCAGCCAGCACTTCCTGTAATACATCAAATAAGTGAAAATCTCAATGAAATAATTATTTATACAATCCTTTCAATTTCTAGAACTATATGAAGGAAATTTTTTCTTTTGGAAAAAGTAAATCAATAAAAATATAAAGATTTACAAAACCTTAGGAGAGCCCCGGACGAATGTGGATGCAAAGTTTGTGTAGGCCTCCACTAGATCAGGTTCTTGGTCACATATATACGAAGAATTAAGAGCCACTACTGATACTGCATATGTAAATCTTTCAAAAGTGGTGACAAACAGAGGTCCGTAGTCCTCCCTGTGACCAAATTCTTCAATGACAACAGAAGCTGAAAATGATGCGTCCCAAAGAGGAAGGAAGGGAAAGTAAGTAGTCTAGTTGTTCATTGTATTCAACAAAGAAGCAGCTAACATGACCAAATAATTTTAACTATTTCTGTAAACCATGCACCACCTATCTTAGAAAATGTCTACATTGAATTATTGACAAGGCATGATATACTTAGAGTTACTTGTTATATTTTACATTGGCATAAGGGTATTCTTATAATCATTCAATAAAGCCCAAATATAAATATTTGCAAAGGTGGGACTGGTTAACACAGCCCCAAACCTTTTCTCAAATATCTCTCTCCATTTTTCTTCTCTCATTTAACCCTAATATCTCATATTCACAACTCAACTTGGTATCAAAGTGTACCAATCAAACCCCAAATGTCGTTAAAGCAATCTGGAGATAGTTATCAGATATCAAAGGAAGCATGTCAACACCACCACAGACCTAGGTCTGGCAACCACATGGTTTGGTTCACCTCTCTCTCGGTGATTATTGTTTCTATCTTACAATGATTTTTCAATTTACTAGCCTTATCGATATGTGATTTTGAAGATTGTTTGCTGATTTATAAAGTTTTTTTTTTTTGGGTGGATTTTAGAAGTTCAGTCTTCACCAATTCACATTACAGAGCGTTTTTTGTTTGCTGAGTTGTTGAAATTGAATTTTTTTTAAAACTTAAGGAATTCAGCTCACGTACTTATCAAAAAATTGGAGTATAGCTCATACAGGGATTGAAGTTCTGGAGCGGTTGGTTGCAATCTTGACTCTTGGTGTTCATCTGTTGGTTAATTGATGAAGCTGGTATTGTTTTCTTCTCTTTTATGGGTTTGGATCCAGTCCACTTAATTGATTATTAGCTGGCCAAATTTCAATAGAGTTCTACCTTGACTTGGTTGTATTTGATATGACTGAAGAAAATTATATACTCATGGCTAAGTGAAAACATCACTGCTGAAGGATGATGATATGCTTAAATCTATTTCTTCAAAAAAAGTTAAATGCATTTAATATGACTAAAGAAAATCTATGGTCATGGCTAAGTGAAAACATCACTACTGAAGGAGATATGCTTAAATCTATTCCTTTGAAGAAGTTAAATGGTATGTATTATCTGGGTTGGGCACATGTCGTGAAAATATTTCTCTGAGACAACCAAACGTTGAAATATTTGATAGATAACCCCTCAAAAGAAAGAATGAATTGGATGAGTGACGATTCAATTGGAAAAATTAGAACAAAACATAAGGGATATATAAGATTGTCATGTGGTATTATAGCTAGAGAAGGATTTATACTAAGACACAAGGAAAAGACTTATAAATGTAGTGAGAGATAATAATGAAATGCCAAAGTTCAATAAAAAATGGCAGCAATTAACATCATCCTTTCCAGGGACATCAAGCATATAATGATTATAATACGCCTATATGTCATTTATCATGTACAATGTAATGCATTTAGACACCGTAATGTTCAATTATTACGAAAGACAATCCTTTCATAAAAACTGAAGATACTATAACACTAAATTTCACTGCTTTCAAATCGCCATAGACCAAAATACCCTACCTGTTCTAATGTAGCATTCATGACTTTGGAATGACAAAAAGTTAGTCGATAGGCAATCTAGTACTTTGGGCAGTACCGCCACGAAATGCTGTCCTGCAGATAAAACCAATTCAGGGTTCAATACATATTTTGTGATGAGAATTGAGAAGATACCATGACCAGTAAGAAAGTCACAATTACTGTCTTTAATCATACCTGAAGACTGAACTGCTTGTGAAAGGGCCCGGCAAGCTGCTGCAGCTAAATTACCATTCTCCAAGTGTCCAGACATAAAAAGCTTCTCCAGCATGGGCCAAAATACTGTGAGAAGTGCTAGTATGGGATCATCTGCAGAAGGCCCAGTAGGCAAAGAAGTTCCAAGATGACTGAATACAGTTCCCATCCTGAAATGAAACAAATAGTCACGAGAGCTGGAGAAGAAGATATTGAATAATTTTGATGCGGAGATAATAATTGTTTAAACAAGGAAAATAGCATATCAAGCATTCACATTAGCTCTGGCAAAAATTTCTGTTTATTTTAGAATAAGAACCTACTTTTTTCTGTTTTTCATACTCACTTTTCAAAATACTCCACATCAGATTATCTATTTCACACTACATTCATTAAAATATCAATTTTTCTTGATTTTTTTAATTGTTTCTCAATCTTCACACAATCATCATTCACTCTCTTTCTTCATCCTCGGGATACATAAGGAAATAATAAAAAAATAAATGCAAAATGAATAGTTAGGGTTGTCCACATATGTAATTTTTCATTCCATTCTAATCTATCTATAGTCATACTCTCTGTCACTCTCTTAATTGCCATGTCTCTTTTTATTACTTTTACTAAGCATTTGTCCACTCGAAAAGGGTCTAGAGAAGAGCTCTCTTAATTGCCATGTCTTTTTTTATTACTTTTACTAAGCATTTGTCCACTCGAAAAGAGTCTAGAGAAGAGCTGCTTCAAGTCATGAATTGATCTCTCATCTCCTTCAAAAGTACAAGCATTTGTTTCTCTCCAAATACTCCACAAGGCACTGAGGGATCATGGTCTAAATTTTTGCAGATCTCTACCTGTTGAATTTGTGTGACCAGCTAGCTAGAAGATCCACAACCCCACTCGGCATCACCCACAGCAACGGTGCAACCCAAATAATGAAAACCAAGTTCCACAACTCTCTAGCTATAGGGCAGTGCATAAGTAAATGATTAGTAGTCTCCCCATCTTTCTTACACATGCACCACCAATCAATCACAACAACTTGACCCCTCCTCAAGTTATCAGTAGTTAAGGTCCTTCTCAAAGCAGTAGTCCAAAGGAAGAAACTGACCTTTGTTCGAACTTTCAGCTTCCAAGAGAGTTGGGCAGTAGAAAGTAAAATCCTATAATAGGAACTGACATAAAAAATCTGCTCTGGGGATGGATTCCAACAAAGCTAATCCCTTTCATTACATCTCATCAAACCAGAATAGATCAGACCTAAGAAAGATGCAATTGATTCCAACTCCCAATCTTGCGCTGGTCGACCATCAAGCCGCCCCTTCATTTCTATTTCTATTTCTATTTTTACAAAATTTACATTCCATGAACTCTATTTTAGTCCTACTTAATTGAAATCCTTTAGATGCTAGAGCTCTCGCCAAATTTTTAACTTGGCATTAACTTCATTTCTAGCTTCATCCACTAAAACTATATCATCTAAAAAAAGCATGCTGGGTCCTAATCTACCAATAGAACAAACTTTAGAAAACCTAATGAAACCCTCCCAAGACCTTTCCACCAGGTCTGAACTTTGAACAAGAAAGTGCCAGGAATACGGCCTAATCAAGAGGACTTGCTTTGATACTATAAAAAATTACAACTTATTGGAAAATTCTAAACTGATAGGAATGGTAGCAATTTAAATCCTTCCACCAAAGACAAATCAAGCTAGCATAGGTGTTAAATTGCATGCTTCCCCGCAAGCTATCCAACTAATTAATCTCAATAACATTACCTGTACAGCCCTCTCGCTGCAGAGGTCAAAATTTGTGTATATGTAGCTGGGTTCTGTCTCAGAGAATGCTTGTTATCTTCTTCAACCTGAAAGAACATTAATCTCTTAGATCTTAATTGCACTTCAAATTAATTGGTTATTATTTGATTAATAACACTCATAGCACAAACCCATAAAATGAAAACAGGCATCTTAAATAACAACACACAAGAAAAAGCTTACAAGTTTTCCAATTGCTTCATAGCTAGAAGAAAGCAATCTAGCCAACAAGTTGCCCTTTAGTTCTTGGTTGGGAACAGAACCAAGGATCAGACTTATTGCACTGACAATTTCTTCCTCATATTCTAAAGGTAAATTCCTCTTCTCCAAACCCTAGAAAACAAAACACTACTTATAAGGCAAAGAACACAGATGAATATGTATTCCTATTAAATATTTGAAGAGAAGATTTAATAATAATCAGGAAGCTGGAATACAAAAAAGTCGCAAACAATAAGGCACCACATTTCGCGAAAAAATCAAGTAGGATTCCAATGTCAGCAGCAATTGGCATAAATGACAAAATTAATTACACAGAAATCACTAAAAGATATAACAATTGAGTGAAGCATCCATGCAATACCCATTATAGCTTTGGAAAGTAGCTCACCTCTCCTATCCACATCAAAATTTCCAAGTTTGCAGGTTCATAAATTACTGCAGAAGCATCTTCACAAATTTTACGCAACGCTGAGGCGCAAGCATTTGAGGACAGAGGTTCTGAGATCCCCGTAGCAAGAAATAATCTGAAAATAGCAAATCAGTACCAAACAGGAAATGGTTTGTGGCAGATCTAGTGATGCTAGATGATAAATACAGCATAATAATTTGTTCTTATCTAAAAAAAAAACAGAAAAAAAAAAAAAAAAAAAAACTTGTCAGAGCTCAAAGCAACATCAAGAATAAATTCATTGATATAATAAATTGGCAGATACTCAACTCTACTAAGTCCACATTCCAACTATATGGGCTACAAAAATCCTTATTTGCAATTGGGAAAAAGCCAAGACACCCCACGAACTAAGATAGTGGCCATTACACCCACTAAACTTTTAATTTGGCGAATTTACTCCTTAAACTTCACATATGTGCCAAATAGATAATTCCTTCACTCTTTTTTTTTTTTTTTTTTTGATAAGTAATAAGAATTCATTGATAATAAAAAAGATACACCCAAGCACACAGGGAGTATACATGGGGGAGCAAGTCAAAGAATGAAAATTACAAAAGTCAAGTAAATCCAAAATAGAAAAAGGATGGTTTCTCCACACAGAGAACCATTCAAGTAAGGTTCGGATGAAAAGAAGCTTGAGGTCAGGCATAGCACGCTCAAAGTCTTCAAAGCATCTACTATTCCTCTCCTTCCAAATACACCACATCAAACAAAGAGGAACGACCTTCCAAATAACTCCATTGCGGAGGCGACCAAAGTGACCTTGCCAGTAAGCAAAGAGACCAACAACAGACGAAGGCATGATCCAACACACTCCAAATAAACCAAAAACCATATCCCATAACTCCGAAGCAACCGGGCAATGAAGGAAAAGATGGTCAACACTTTCACTACTACACTTGCACATATAACACCAATCCAAAATGCAAACCTTTCTTTTCCTTAGATTGTCAATAGTCAAACATTTCCCCAAGGCTGCGGTCCAGACAAAAAAAGCCACTCTAGAGGGGATCTTCTGCTTCCAAATACTTTTCCAAGAGAAAATATGCTCACTATGGCCAACAAGAAGATGGTAGTAAGCACTAACCGTGAACCCCTTACTCTTACAAGGCAGCCAAAATCTCTTATCCTCCTCGATTCCCCTTACAGGAGTGCTATAAATGGAGTTGATGAAGCTCCTGAAAGCTTCCAATTCACGATTATGCACCTCCCTACAAAACTGAATCTCCCAATGGAAGACTCCATTGGAGAAGCTCATAAGATCCGCCACACTTGCCTCTTTGCTACAGCTAATCCTATATAAATCGGGATAGCGGACAGCGAGAGAGGAAGTCCCACACCAACGATCTAGCCAAAACTGCACTTTTGAACCATCTCCAATATCATACATAATAAACCGAGATAAAGAGTGCCACCCCCTGCTAATATTTTTCCACAAACTGACACCATAAGGACTAGAGGAAGAGCTAGAACACCAACCACCCCAATCACAACCATACTTTACCTCTATCACTTGACGCCAGAGAGCATCCCTTTCTTGCCCGAATCTCCAAAGCCATTTCCCTAAAAGAGCTATGTTGAAAGTTCTCAGGTTCCTAATCCCTAAACCACCTGAAGAAAGCGGGGTACACACCGTAGACCAATCAACCAAATGAAATTTGGGCTCATCTCCTAGGCCACCCCACAGGAAGTCCCGCTGAAGTCTAGCAATACGGTTGGCCACAAAGGCAGGAATAGGGAATAAAGAGAGAAAATAAGTAGGAAGGTTAGAGAGCGTGCTTTTAATTAAAGTGACTCTACCTCCCTTAGATAAATATAATTTTTTCCAGCCTGCTAATTTTCTTTCCATCTTCTCAAGAATTGGATTCCAAATAGACTTGGCTTTGAATATTGCCCCCAAAGGAAGACCCAAATATTTCATTGGGAGAGACCCTTGTTTGCAGCCTAAGATAGCCACCAAAAGATCCATGTTATGAACAGCCCCCACAGCCACCAGCTCAGACTTACCCAAATTGACCTTCAGACCAGACACAGCCTCAAACCAAATGAGCACCATACGGAGAATCAGCATTTGATCAATATTAGCATCACAGAAAATTAGAGTATCATCAGCGAAAAGGAGATGAGAAACCATCAAAGATCTACCAGCAGAAGCACCTGCATTAAAACCTGACAAGCGACCTTCATGGACCGCCTTATCCAACATTCTACTGACTGCCTCCATAACCAGAACAAATAATAAGGGGGACAAAGGATCACCTTGCCGCAACCCCCTAGAACTTCCAAAGAACCCATGGGGAGTACCATTAATAAGGATAGAAAAACGAACAGTAGATAAACAAAAAGAGATCCATCGCCTCCACTTATCAGGAAAACCACAACGCTCAAGCAAGAGAGTAAGAAAACTCCAGTTCACATGATCGAAGGCTTTCTCAATGTCCAGTTTACATAACAGTCCTGTTTGACCAGACTTCAATCTACTATCAAGACACTCATTAGCAATAAGAACAGAGTCGAGAATTTGCCTATTAAGAATAAAGGCATTCTGAGGAGCAGAGATGATCTCGCCTAAAACCAAGCGAAGACGAGAAGCCAAAACTTTAGCAAGAATTTTATAAACTCCCCCAACAAGGCTAATAGGCCGAAAGTCTTTTATTTCCACAGCTGCGGCTTTTTTAGGAATGAGAGCAATGAAGGTTGCATTCAAGCTTTTTTCAAACTGGCCAGTGACATGGAAGTGATGGAACACCGCCATGATGTCTGTTTTGAGAATCTCCCAGCAAGCTTGAAAGAAAGCCATCGAAAAACCGTCAGGCCCAGGAGATTTATCCCCATTGAACTTCTTGATGACTTCTAAAACCTCAGATTCCTCGAAAGGTTTTTCTAACCAATCCACATTGTCCCCAGAAATACATGGGAAATCCAATACATCCAGAAAAGGGTGCTGCACTTGCTGCTCAGAGTATAGGTTTATAAAGAATTGTTCAACATGGTCAACAATCCTATCCTGGTTGGTAGTCACAGCCCCATCAATCATAAGGGTTTCAATACAATTATTTCTTCTATTAGAATTAGCCATTCTATGAAAAAATTTCATATTGGAGTCGCCCTCCTTTAAAAATAACATTTTGGACTTTTGCCTCCAACTAATCTCCTCAAGCAAGGCAGCCTTCTCAAGATCGACGCGAAAGGAAGCTTGATCCAATTTTTCCTCTTCAGATAAGGGTTGAAAGTCCTCTTTGACATCTAAAGCATTCAACTTACTCCATAGCAGCTGCTTCTTTGCTGTGATATTGCCGAAATCGGACTCGTTCCACTTCTTTAGGTCCGATTTTAGAGCAGTCAACTTCTTGGCAAGAATGAAACTAGGGGTCCCTTGAAAATGGTAATTCTCCCACCAGGACTTCACCTTATCTAAGAACCCTTCCGCCTTCAACCACATATTCTCAAAACGAAAAGGGATTCGCCCTCTTCGATGACTCCCACTCTCCAAAAGAATAGGGAAGTGATCGGATAACACTCTAGGAAGCCTTTTTTGGGAGAAGTGAGTGAAGTGATCTACTAGAGTCGGAGAGAAGAGAAACCGATCAATTCTAGAGGCTGAGGTGGAGTTAGACCAAGAGAAGAGACCTCCCTCTGAAGGAATATCCATAAGCCCATGAAGAGCAATAAAATCCGAGAAGTCATACATGCACCGAGAGAATCTTCCCGCCCCTAATCTCTCCGAAGGAAAGCGGATGACATTAAAATCACCTCCCAAACACCAAGGCAAATTCCACCAACTGATCAAGCCTGCCAGCTCTTCCCACATAAGATGACGATTCCTGTTTAAATTTGGACCATAGATACCAGAGAAGGCCCACTCAAAATGATCAAAGACATTTTTAAACCTACACGAAATCGAAAAATTCCCCACTGCTTCCTCTAACTTTTCCACCACCCTTCTATCCCACATGAGAAGGATACCACCGGAAGCACCCTCAGAGCCTAAATATAACCAATCAATGAAGGGACAACTCCAAATGCTTCTAACTAGGCCTCTAGTAACCCATTCCAGTTTTGTCTCTTGCAAACAAACAATATCAGCCCTCCAAGAGCGTAAAAAATTGCGAATCTTGAGCCGTTTATCTTTGTCATTCAAACCTCTAACATTCCAGGATATAATCTTCAAATTCATTGGGAAACAATAAGAGCCTTGTCCTTACCAACACTAGAGCATCTTGAAGACGCGGAACCATAATTGACAGAGCTGAATAAGCCCCTTAATTCTCTTATTCCTTTCCTCCCTGAGCTCTTCTCGGCTTTGTCAGTTTTATCCTTAAAGTCCCTCTGCTGTATCTCAGTTTCGACAGCCAACAAGAATTTGGTTGCTGGCTCTTCTAAGCCTTTAAGGGAAGTCCCAAGAAAATCATCAAAGCCACGGAATTTATCCTGAAACCATTCTGAGTAACTGCCCTTACCCAGCAAAGTCTCTACTACCAGAGTTGCTGGCTGATCAGAAACATCCGTGGCACCCAAAGGTAAAGAGAAAGCCAGAGGATCGACATTGAGGGGTGGCGAAGAATCAGTGAATTGAGAGGCATTCTCGGAGGAAAAATCTGAAGACCAATCCTCCACAATAACATCAATCCCTTTTTCCGACTCAGAATTAAGCTCCTTAGATTTCGAATCCTTCGCCGGAACTATCGCTAAATGGTCTGAGTTGTCCACTCCGACAACGTCATCTCCCGGAGGCAAAGAAATATGAATCGGAACTGCCACCCTCTTCCCATCTCGTAATTCGAGAACCCATTGCTCGGAATCTCCCCATTTCCTGATGACATCGTCTGAGTGCTGCTGAATGATCTGTTGGATGTTGCGATGCAAATCCACATCATCATCGGAGCACCAGGAATCATTTAAGGAACCATCGGAGGCCATAGACTCAGTGACGGAGGCGTCGGAGCTGTCAAGGACTGAGAGAAGCTTGTCGGTGCCTGTCGGATCCATGTGGGTCAGAGGCAGCACCGCGTCGGACATCTCGCTACTCGTGAATGAAGGTGACGGAGAGAAAGTGAGAGTGGGAGGGACATGCGAGGAGAAAAGATGAGACTAGAATTGAGTCAAAGAGGTCCGGTGGGGTTTGGGCTTCCATATATAGGAGGGTTTAATATTGGGCTTTGGGTTAGAGGCTGGAAGGGCTTTGGGTTTAGAATTAGGAGTGGGCTTTGTGTTTGAGAAAGGCTTAGGCTTTGGGTTTGAGATGGGCTTTGGCTTTGGGCTTGAGATGGGCTTTGGGTTTGAGGCTTGAAAAGGCTTGGGGGTTGAGTTTCGGCCAACTGTAGGAAGTTTGGGCTTAAAGGGATCAGTGGGTTTTGGGTTAGAGGGTTGGCTAAGTGGGGAGTCCACCTCAGTGACATTGGAGCAACTGATCTCCCACGTACCAAGAGGCCCACGAATCAGTCTAAAATAAATATCTAATTGCACCTCACCTTCAGTCCCATTAGAGGAGACAGGAGGGAGCTTCGTCCTGATCAGATTTTTCTCCTTCCCAAGGAAGCTCTCGCGAGAATCCTGGGTCTGAGAACCCAGAATTGCTAAGTTAGGATTTCGAGAGTCCAACAATAAATGCCCAGGATTTACTTTGTCGCGAGAATCCTGGGTCTAAGGAAGCTCCACCGTTGCCAACCTGTGAGCTTTGGGTTCACTCCGACGGCCTTGTACCACCGCTGCTGCAAAGGATTTGGAGGCTTGAAGTTCAGACCCAGGTAGGAGTTTAGGGGGCAGATTAATGGCAATATCCCTCGGAGCTAAAACCTTCTTCAAATGCCCAACAAAACCTCTCCAACCATTGCCCATTCTTCCTTCTGGGATTACCAAGAAACCTTTTCGACTACCATGTAAAAGTTCAGAAATCATAAGAAAAGAACCATGAGCATTGGAGCCTGATTGAAGAATAAACACCGTCTCTCCCTCTCTAACAGTACGAGCATAGTGACTAGGGGATTCAGAGTAAATAAAATTCTCCATTAAAGATAACAATCTCTTAGCACTCTCTTTGCCCAAGAACACTGATCGGAGAGAATCTCTACTTCTCTCAAAGATACGCAATAAGAAAAAAGAACCCCCTTCTTCAACAGAGAATTCAAAAGATTTTGACTCAACGAAGAAAAAGAGAGAGCCACCCATGGTTCAAAGCAACTCCATAAACATACTTTTTTTTTTTTTAGATAATTCCTTCACTTTGCTGTTAAAATTTAACATTCAACTCATGTGAAAGGAAAAAAACACCAAAGGATCTGATTGAGAGGGAGAGAGAAAGAGAGCTAGGGTCCAATTTTTTGAGAAAGAGACAGAAAGAGAAACCGACCAAAGAGAGAAAGAGGAACAAGGTTTTGGAGTCGACAACCACTGGTTGAATCCACCACCGCCATTTATGGACTCAATTTTTTCGTTTTCTGCACAAAACTTCCTTGTGTGGATTCATCGTCCCTCTGCAGATCTACTTTTATTTGTTTGTTATTTGTGTTCTCACATCTTCTCAACAATGAATATGGTAGAATTGTTAAAGAAGATAGAGGAGAGGGGTGTTTGTGTTGGGGTTATCGGAGTTGGTGGGGTGGTGATTTATGGTGGTGGCCATCAAGGCTTTTGGTTGATGGGTATGGTGGTATTTTGTGGTGGTGTAAAATTTTGGGTCAGTGACTAGCTTGCAAATCAGCAACTGCAAAATCCGCACTTGCCCAGTCAAATGAATCTACTCTCATTCCCTTCAGATTTATGTCCACCGTACAACACCAATTGAGGAGATGAAGTTTTGGCTATGGAGGTTTCCTTCTTTTAGTTTTGTCAAATAAATGTCCAAAATAATTGTCTCATTAAAATGTGTCTAGATATCATTAACAATGTAATTTGGAACGTTCTTGGTCAATTTACTCTAGAAATCTGGATTGGTCTCTTTGAGGTTTATTTTCCTGCCCTTCTTTGGTTAGTTTCACATCTTTAGAAATACTAACAGTTTGGGGGAGAGTTGTCAGAGTTGTTGGGGGTGTGGGTTATAATCCTCTCTCTGGTCAGTTTATCTCTCAACTGAACCCAGCTCTATCTCTCTTCGTCCCTTTCTTTCTTTTTCTTTCACGTGATGTGAGTTGTCCGTTAAATATTTAACGGCAAGGTGATGAAATATCTATTTGGTAGATGTGTGAAGTTCAAGGACTAAATTGGTCAAATTAAAAGTTTAGGGGGTGTAATAACCACTACATTAAAGTTCAAGGGGTGTGAAGACATTTTTCCCTTTGCAATTCAGCCGTAAAACATCTTGTCAGATGATGCCCAAAAATGTATAATATAAAGTAAAATGGATAGAAAGTATTTGAACAATATAGGTGGATCTCAATCCTAACACCAACTGGTAAATAAAAGTAGAGTACTTACAGTAAAGACCTAGCATTTGATTGAAAAGCAGATATCAGCTTGGAATAGGAACCAACAACATCAGCTAGAGATCTGTATACCTAGAACAGAATTAAGTATCTTAGACAATAGAAGAATGAACAAGATCAAAATGGATTCTCATAGATTCAAGGCCTACTACTATTTCTTTATATTAAAATAAATTTAGCAACTGATAAGCACAGTAGAAAAAGTGAAAACGGGGGGGGGGGGGGGGGGTGCAGTATCTGACATACAAAGCACACGTAGCCCTTAAGCTCGTCAGAAGGCCAAATGGACAACATTGTCACCAGCTGCATAATCACAGAGAAATCGAAGGATTGACCCTCCTGTAGGACTACTTCTGCAACCTGAAATGTGAAATTTATACATTAGTACTAAGGTAAGGAGTATATAAAAACCAACCGCAATACATGTGAATCACAAAGTCCATATTCAATGAAGCTCAAATCTATCAAAAGATCTGACTCACTGAAACTCTTACAAGGGTGCTGGAATAGTACAAGCCAGGTGACCCATGTAAGTGGCCAGCAGAGACATACAGATTGAACTGAAACAGCAACCCTCAAACATTCCAAGTTGAGAGAAGGAGAAGATAATAAAATAAAAAGCTGCTTGCAAGCATGAAACCACAACAGTTTCTGAGGCCTAAATACAACTATACCTAGTAAAACATGTCACCGTAAAGTCTAGTATATGCATAAAAAAAGTTATTAATAAAAAGACATAGAGCTTGCATGTATCAATAGGTTTGTCAAATTGATATTTTCAGTGACTATGATATAGCAAACATATTTTGGATTTCAATATATCGATACTGACGGTAACTTGCAAGTATCATGGTTGTGCCCGGCAAGTTATTCTTAAGAATATTTATTCTTGCATTCAAGTTTTTTGGAAGTGTTGAAGGATAACAAATCCTGCATTTGATACTTGCTTCAATTTTGGAATCACCTTTGGTAGCACTTAGTACAGTGAAGCTTTGCACTCCACCCATCATTAAATTTTTGTGGGATAAAAAATCATCGTGCGGGATCAGCATTGTAAATGATACAGCCTTATCTTGATCCTCAGAAAGCATCATTGAATCAAAATTTTCCACTTCATCAAGCTTTGTCAAATTGACATTTTCAGTGACTATGATATACCAATTAACATATTAGTATTTTGGATTTCATTATATCAGCGATACTGACAGTAACTCACAAGTATTACAGTTGAGCCCAGAGAGGTATTCTTACAAATATTTAAGTATAAGATGACATAGAAAAATATTTTGGAGAATGTAATCAATCGTGCCTTCCCAAATGGGAGATATAATCACAAGCTAGTATAATGACATGGAGGCAAAACATGTATTAGTTCAATTTTCAAAACCCAAAATGGGTTACCGAAACATATTAAAGATGGGAACAACATATATGATATATCCATGCAAGAAGAGTTTAGAAGAAAATTGACCCTAAATTAGGTAAACCACCTAAATACATATTAAACATCATGCGAATGCAACAACTGGCATCACCCAAAAGGAAAATTCAAAGTTTGGAGTAGCAAGTTGTCCTCACCACATTAAGAGCAAATAATTTGCTCTCCACTTCTGTCCAAGGTATTGGTACATTTGCTGAGGTCCAACCACCAATGAAAAGCTACAATGCCATTTAATAAGTTAATACAAATTATGAACATCATAATTTTATAATAAAGAACTTCAACCCTAAATTGTAAGCATTTAAGAAAAGGAAAAGCATGAATTAATTTAGGGACACTATTGGTCAGGTGGTTTTATATATATATATATATATATATAACATTTATAAAAAGAAGAAAGACCAAAGTCGTCAATACCATACCAGAGGCTATTTTAGTTTGGGCAGAGGAATAAAATATTTCGATATTGGTTAATACCGTTGTATCATTGTGGGGTTATATATATAAGGTCGGGATCAAGTAAAGGCGTTCACCAAACCGCATAAACCGTAAAAACTGCACCAAAACCGCCAGCAAAATGGCATAACTACATCTCATCACAAGTAACAGTGCATCGCACCGCATGGCGTAGTGCAGTTTGCGGTTTTATAATAAGAAAATCGCACAAACTGCACCGCACCTTCTCTATATATTAATATATTTATTTTTTTAATATTAAATATATTATTAATAGTTTAATAACCCTAGTTTTCAAGGGAAAAAAAAAGTTTAATAACTCTAGCAAGTGTTGATTAGGAAAGCCAGCCCAAAATAAAGAAAAACTAGCTCAATAGTTTAAAACTTGGCCCAAAACAAAGGAAAAAATCAGTTTTGGGTTAGGCAGGAAAAGCCCAAAATTTGAAAAATATACCGGCTTCAAACTGTTCAAACCGCATCTTATACAACGCATCGCACTTGTGTCCGCAAAAATGAGGTGCGGTGTGGTTATGATTTTAGCTAAACTCTAAACCGCACCATATCGCACCGCACATGTGACCGCAAAAAATGAGGTGCGGTGCGATTATGGTTTTGGCTAAACCACATCACAAAGTACAGTGCTAAAATTGGCCCAAAACTGCACCGCGAACACCCCTAGATCAAGTGACGCCATTTAATAACTTTTTATTGAATTTAAATTTTGAAAATCTCAAGTTGGATAAAATGTTATCTATGTTCTTAATGCGTATGCCAAATTTTGAGCCAAACAAATGTTATTTCTTCTATGTAAGTTATCTAATATGATAAAATTCTCCAAAGCAGCTGTCCATATAAAGAAAGCTACCTTAACAGGGACTTTAACCTTTCAAATGCTTTTTCAAGGAAAATATTGGGCATCAGGTGGTTTTACATTTCCCACACTTTGAGCTAGTTACTATCACAAATGTTGATTTCAAGCAGGTGTCCACATAAAGAAAGCTACCTTAACAAGGACTTTAACCTTCCAAATGCTTTTCCGAGGAAAAGATTGCACATCAGGTGGTTTTATATTTCAGACACTCTGAGCTAGTTACTATCACAAATGTTGATTTCAAGCTCTCATTTGTAAAGAAAGCTACCTTAACAGGGATTTTATCCTTCCAAATTCTTTTCCATAGAAAACATTGTGCGTCAGGTGGTTTTATATTTCAAACCCTGAGCTAGTTACTATCACAAATGCTGATCTCAAGCAGCTGTCCCCATAAAGAAAGCTACCCCATCAACTTTGATGAGGCACCTAGGCAACACTTTCTCAGAAAGCACTCAACCAACAACTCCTGCAGCCTATAGGCTTATTAATCATGATGTCTCATATCAAGCACTATATCATTGACTACATCTATGGTACAACAACAAATAAGTTATACAATACAAAGGAACTTAGCACCAGTTCAGATATACACATAGTAAACCATACTATAAAAGAAGCACCTTTTGTATAAATGTAGCCGAACTTAAAAGCTGACAAATATCCACCAAAAGCTCAACAAGATTCATCCGGAAATGGATGAGGCCATCAGGCAGGTCAGGATTTCCTCTCTCATCATTGAATATAGATTCATCCACCTGTCATAGACAAGTTCTTCATATCATTTATTTTAGGAAAATTTTCCAAGAATTAAAAAAATCTTACCAACTTAAGTAACACAACAAAGATACAAAAATTACAATATAAAAAGAGAGACCACAAATTTTGGCAAAATGCTTTTTTGCGAACATGAGAGATTGAAAAATCATGTCTTCAAATTAAAGAATGTTCAGCTAAGGCAACATTTTTATTTTCGCAACAACTTATACAAAAGAAGTTCAAATTCACTGTTGTGTATGGTGCTCATCTTTCTAACTGCCTCCCAAAAACCCCACTCCAAAACTCCCACTTGTTTATTTGAAAACCAATTCATACTGCTACATAGCATACGCAGGAGGAAATCAACCAGTATTCAAAAGCTTGCAATAATAAACCAAGAAAACAGAAGAATTAGGCCTCCTTAGCATCACCTAAAGTACTTAAGAGTATCAACTGTTCATTACCATCAGTCTCAAAAGATTGAGCTGTCCCACCCCCCTCCCCTCCCAAAAAATAAAAACCCTAACCCTAACCCTAACACTCCCTGCATGCCAGCCCACTCAACAACACAAAATTAAATGCATGTCTTGCACATGCAGAATGAAAATAGAATTAAACATCAAACAAAAACTAACGCTTTGTTTGTTTTGACAATAATGTTTTCTAGAAAATGAGTCATTTTCCAAAAAGTGTTTTCTATAAAACTATCTCATTTTCCTATGTTTGGTAGTTACCTTAAATGAATTGAAAAAAAATCTCCTAACTTCTCTTATTTAGCTTGCCATAAGATAGAGTTGTTTTCCAAAAACAATTACGCTCTTTTTGTTTTAGCAATGATGTTTTCTAGAAAATGTGTCATTTTCCAAATAACATTTTCCATAAAACTATCTCATTTTCCTATGTTTGGTAGCAACCTTAAATGAGTTAAAAAACAATCTCATAACTTACCTTATATAGCTTGCTGTGAGATAGAGTTGTTTTCCAAAAAAAATTAGTGGAAAACAATCTCTTAAAATAAGCCATACTTTTTATATTGACTAAAGATAGTTTTCCTTTGATTCATTTATTCTAATGCTACCAAACATTGGAAAATACGAAAAATTATCTTTACATAATGTTTTCCATCGAAACAAACAAAGCATAAGTGGAAAACAATTTCTAAAAATAAGCTGTACTTTTTATATTGACCAAAGATAGTTTTCCTTTAATCATTTTTTCTAATGCTACCAAACATTGGAAAACATGAAAAACTATTTTTACACAATGTTTTCCATCGAAACAAATGGAGCATAAAAGAATAGAATGGAAGTCAACAAGACTCAAATTAAGGGCCTCACATAAAATAGGCTTTGATGATATGTTGGTTACCATCAAGAAGTGAGACAACAATGAATTAGCTCATACAAACTAACTCTAGCATCATTTAGAGTACCTTTTTTTTTTTTGTAAATAGATTAAAATAAAGACTGGTTTTGGACTATGTTCCCAATAAGTTGACAAAAATTCAGTGGAAGTGTAATTTAGGAGTAGGTTTACCTCTACATACACTTTTGATGTTAATTTCAAGTAAGACATCATCAATTCAAGCTACCGCCTATTTGTTTTTAAAAATAATTACCAAATTCCACTCATGTAATTCAACTCTTCAGCGGTCAAGAAAATATAAAACTGCAATTAATAATTGCAAAATCTTTACACTAGGCAGAAAAAAACATAACAAAACAAAATGAGATTTTTTTATATATAATAAATACTGATTTTTATTGAACTCAAAAAAAGAGTCACCCAAGTATACAAGATGTATACAACTGGGGACCAATACAATCAAACACGCAAATTACTAAGATTCATCAAATCAGAAACCGAACATAGAGAATATCTTCCTATAACTGGCATCCAACCCTACAAACTTTTTAAGAAATTTTTTTTTTAAAGATCTGGTAAGGTCCTCTCAGAGTAATCAAAGGCCTGGTTATTCCTTTCCCTCTAAAGACACTGCATCAAACAATGTGGGACAGCCATCCAAATAACACCATTGCGATGTTGCCCAAATCTCCCTTGCCAACAAGCTAGTAGATCAATAAGAGTCTCTGGCATCAACCAATAAACTACAAACAAACCAAACACCATAGACCAGAAATCAGTAGCAATATGACAATGGAGTAAAAGATGGTCTACTGTTTCCCCATTACTTTTGCAAGAATAACACCAATCCAAAATCCAAACTTTCCTTTTCTATAAATTATCAATTGTTAAAATTTTCCCAAAGGCTGCAGTTCAAAAACAAAGAAAGTAGCTCTAGAAGAGAACTTCGGCTTTCATATGCTTTTCCAAGTGAAAGAATGATCATCAGCACAAGTCAAAACCCGGTAGTATACACTAACCTCAAAACCTCTTCTCTTAGCTAGCTTCCAACACATCTTATCTGCTCCACTGACCCTCACAACAACTACATAAATAATATTCATAAGCTCTGCCATACTAGCCTCCTTATCTTGGCTGATAAACTAATACATAACAACTAATCTACTTCTGTTTAGCATGTAATAAACACATTCAAAGAAATCAATTTCTTCCAAATGTTTTAATTTGAATGCTACAAAACTAACCACTAATCTTTAAAAGAAACCACACATGTAGCATCTGCTCAACAGACAATCTAAACATAAAATGTTATTTAAAAAGTTCAAAATTTTAAACTTCTATATAAAAAGGCACAGCAGCGATATGTAATGAAGATGCCCCTAAAACTCTTTACTTGACATCATAATCTAATGAACAAACCAACAAAATCAAATACCGAAAAAGACATACAGTAATTAAACCTTAAAAAAATCTTTAATCCATGATCACAATATAACAAGAGAAATAGACAAAGAATAAACCTGTGCACGTGATAAAAGCGCATCAAGCAACGCTGAGAATAAAGAAGAAAACATTTCTTCCACATGTTTCCTACTTTTTGTACCATCTTCATCAAGGCCAAGAATATAGCTTGCGAGACTGGACCTGGGGAAAGATAAATTATGCTCATAGTTACGATGCTCTAAATTAGCAGCAAACATCATAGAATCATCAAAATCAAATGCAAGAATAAGAAAAACTTTCATATTTTCATAAAACTCCATTAGAAAGAAAAAAAAAAAAAAATTCGTAGGGAAAAGAATACATTTGGCCTAAAATAACATTAATAGAAAAGGACAAAATTTAGGAACAGCACCTTAGGTGCTGTTCCTTAAATTTCCTTCTTAAGATTCAGCCATGTGGCTACCTAATTTAAAAATACACTTCTATCCCATGAGAAAAAATCCACATGGCAAAATCTTAAAAGGGGAATATAAGGAACACCACCTAAGTACTGTACCTGAGTTTTGCTCAATAGAAAAAGCATCATGACATGTCAAGTAAGGAGTTGATAGAGAGTATGATTTTGGATAGGATAGATCGGCAAAAAAGGATAACTATTATTGGAGGTTTCACCCTCCATATAGCTTTCCAAGGAAAAATCTAAAATGTTTTTCACTCTCTACAAGCTTTTAGTAACTGTTTTGGGGGGGGGGGGGGGGGGGGGGGCAATTGGCTTATTTCAAATAGTTCAAGGTGGACATTGATTGATTTTATAGATTAGGGAGGAATTACAAATGAACTAATAATTAATGGGGGGGGGGGGGGGGGGAAGTATAATTAACGCAAGAAAAATTCTAAAGGATTACGATAAAACCAACTATGCTTTATGGTACCAAATGAATGACTGTTAAGAAAATTACTACTAAAGAGAAACATACTCATAAAATGAGAGTAAATAGAATGAAAAATTAGGATGGATGAGTGGGATTACTAAGGAAGACAAACTAAGGGATGAAATTATTTAGATAGGGGTGGCACCTATTTAGAAAAAGATGAGAAAGAGTTGCTTTACATAAGAAAAATTTTATTCAAGAAAGATTACTTCATGAAAAAATGACACAAAGCAACCAGAAAAGTATTTAAAAAACTGAAAAACACTTAAAACTATGTACAATATAAATGAGAATCTATAAACATCAGAAGGGAATCACTGGAACTGAGTCCCCAAGCATGATACCAATCAAATAAAGTGCCTACAAATGAGGCAAGGAGATGACCCCCGAGCTCTCCACATCCTCAAACATGCGATTGTTCCACTCCCTCCAAATACATCACATCAAACACAAAGGTGTCAAATTCTAAATGTTAGGATGAGTATTTCCCTGACCAATTCTTCCATCCTATCAAAAGATCAAGCGCTCTCTTAGGAAGAACCCAAGTGATCCCAAATGATCTAAAAACAAAGCTCCACAACTAAGAGCCCCCCCCCCCCCCCCCCCCCCCCTCCACCCAAAAAAAACAATGATTAAAAGATGGTCCATTGATTCCTAACTACACAGGCACATGCAACACCTGCCCACAATAAAATAACCTCTTCTCAAATTATCACCGGTGAGTATCTTTCCCCACACCACTGTCCAAACAAAAAAGGAAACCCTTTAAGGGGCCTTGACTCCCCAAATACCTTTCCAAGGAAACCCTTAACACGCTGTTAAAAGACCAAATATCAAATTCCCCATTCTTCCTCAACTTTCACCTTACACGAGGACATTCAATACGAGTTGAGACTCCAAGAGATGATGAAAAGCTGCCACCGATTCCATTTCCCAATCATTACCACAATGGAACCTCACATACCAAATCCTCTCTCAATCATTACCACAATGGAACCTCAAAATACCAAATCCTTTCTTGCCCTGCTGCCTCACCAAGAAAGACTCCACTGAAGCCACCCGATCAAAAATATTCTAATACAAGACCAAAAAAGCCTCTCCAAGAGGCTAGTCGCCACTCCAACAATCATGCCACACCGCACTTGATTCCCTATTCCAACCCATCCTAATACACCTCCAAAGACCACAACCATGAGGACACCTATTCAACTTAGAAATTCATCCTCTAAAGACCAATTATTATTTTGCTATATAAATAATGTATTTTATCGCAAAACTACCTCATGCATGTAAAAAGCACAAGTTAGCCTAAAAAATATATCAAAGATTACATGATATTACTACTATCACTCAGTTCCATTACATTGGACCAATCTCTAAGTTGTCTAATAAAGGTCTTCAACTAAAATTTCTAAGCTTCAAATCGTTAAAGGTGTGACTATTCCATTCCCTCCACAACATCCACATCAAACACATGAAAGCTAAATTCCACAATCATGATGGGAGTTCCACCAACCAACCAGTAAGTCCATCATTGTTTTTGACATCACCCACTCCACCTAAAAGAGCCAATCACACAACTCTACATCACATAAACAACACCAATCTACATATACATATGAATCCTCGTTTTTGGAGGTTATCATTGGTTAGGACTTGGGATCTTCCATGGAGCCACAGTACGCACAAAGAAAGCCACCCTCTTGGGGGCTTGGCACACCAAATACCTCTCCAGGGGAAACTAATCACCCTAGGGGCATGAAACACACCATAATAAGACCTTACATCAAACACCCACTCCCAAGCAATCTCCATCACATCTTATCCAGGTCCTCACTAGTTGGCCTGCTAGAATACAACAGTACAAGCAAAAATTCAACAGATAAAAGATTGAACAAACCGAACATTCCAATGCTTCTCACCCCCACCAGTGCCACCTACCTAATAAGCAAATACCAACACATCCTAATATGCTGCCAACGAATATAAGGCAGGGTATTGCTCCTTTAAAGGGTGCTCCCCAAACCACTTGTCATGCCAAAAACGCAATTTGTCTCCTACTCCAACTTCAAACTGCACATCATTGACAAAGCCATTCCACTTGCTCAAACACCCTTCCATACACCTATGTGTATATGTGCTATGCACCCGCTTTGTTGGCCCATACTTTAACATTATTAACCTTCTCCACAAAGGAGTCCCCTTTACCCAAAACGCCACAACCACTTCCCTAATAGAGCTCTATCAAAGGCCCCCATCTTGTCCACCCCTAGGGCTGTAAATGAACCAAGCCGATCATAAACAACTCGAGCTCGGCTGGATAAAAAGCTCGTTCATGTTTGTTTGTTTATAAATAAGTCAAGCTTGAACCTTAGTTTTAGGCTTGTTTAATAAACAAGCCGAGCCCCAGCAAAAAAATTTGTTCATGAACAAGCTCGTGAGCTATTAGGCTTGGTACATAATAATTTAAACATAGACTTATTTATAAGTTTATATGTGTTAGCTAAATATAGTCATTACACATATCTTAATAATGACATGGCCAACATGGGACCACTACCTATATTACTTTAATTTGTTCCTTTCCTCTAAACTGATCAAGAACCACTTTAAACTATAGTTACATTTAAAAATAAATAAATAATTAAGTAGGCCACATATGATCCTCCCTTATCAATCATCTAAAGTAAAGTTATTAAACATGTTAGTATTTTCTCATTCATAATAGTTACAAATAGGTATTTTTCTAATTCTTCACCATCTAACATGAATGTAAAAATTGTATTTTGAACAATTGCTGAAGCTATATACAAGGAATGATGAATGAATGAATTTAATTATGTAAATTTTTAATTTGAATAATGGCTAATCATAAGTAGGACTAGATGCATGATAAACTGAATATACTATTTTCTTTTTCTTTTTTCTTAATTTTAGATACTTAAGCATTTGATAATGTAATTTTTTTAGATCTCAAGCTCAAAAGCTTGACCCAAGCTTGAATTTGAGCTTGATATTAAGCTTGAGCTTGGCTTGACTAATTAATCAAGCCAAGCCAAGCTCAAGATTTTTGGCTTTCCCACAAGCTCAAGCTCAAACACTATTTTTAGACTTGTCACAAGCTCAAGCCAAGCTCGAGCTTTTGATTTTTCCTAATGAGCCAAGCTTGAACATGCACTACTCGATAAAGCTCGGCTAGTTTACAGCCCTATGGACCACCCCATCCCTCAAACATGACTGGAGAACACACAGTATTCCAGTCCACAAGATGAAACTTAGGCTCATACCTCACCAATTCCATAGAAAGTTTGTTTGTAACTTCTCTAATCTTTTCATGACATAGGGTGGAATGCTAAAAATAATGATAAATAGTACATAGGAAGGCTCAATAGTGTGCTTTTAATGTGTCATTCCTCCCCCTTTAGATAAATATAACTTCTTCCATCTTAATAATTGCCACTCCATCTTCTCTAAAATGGGGTTCCACACAACGTGCGCCTTAAAAGATGAACCCAAAGGCATTGCCAAGCAAATCATAGGGAAGCTCCCTACCTTATAGTAAAAAGAGGCAAAGGTATGCCTAAAATAACACAGAAATAACACAGATAGAAGCAGCAAGGAAAGATATGTTAATTTGGGAAGCAATAGAATGGTAGAAAAGGATACATGTGATTCTCCCAATTGGTCAATGACGGTCCATAACTGACCCCAATTTACAAGGGATTAAAGCTTTAGGTGGTTGGATTAAAATGCGACAAGATCTTTCTTTTCTACTAATTTGAAGCTCAACTTCTTATAGAAAGATAAACCGAAAAAACAATAATTAAATCAATTATAGCAGTACCAGAATTGCAAAGTTGAGTCTGCAATCTCCCAGTCCTCACTTGGAAATGCCACACATCTGCCAAGGTATTGAACATGTCAGAGATTTCACAAATAAAAATTTTAATAGAGAATAGCTTATATGTGGCTATATGATCTAAACAAACACTGCATTTCAAGGTGAAACACAATCGTCAACCTATGACAAAGGTTTATCTCAAACAAGCTTATATATGTTTCCTATATCACAGATCTTTGGTTTCTAAACTTGAACACCACACCCTTCCCCCACCCACCCCCCCAACCCAAAAAAAAAGTCCTTAATGTTTACTTTTTCCCATGTTCATCCTCAGTACTGCTTTTTTTTTTTATGCTTAATATTTGAACTTATTCACAAGCCTCAAGCATAAAGCTGTCAGCACATCTAAAGTCATCCAAAGAGAACATAGTGAGAATACGTTTCAAAATGATATGTTGAACAATATCTCATTAAGTAAACCTTTCTATTCCTTGCTTGGAAAAACATTAAATGGGAAAAATTATTACGTTGAGAATTATAACACTGAGATATCACCTCAAGAGTGCATCCGCCAAAGAAAGTGCTTCAGCACTTGCTTCTACAATCAGAGATGGTGCCTGGGGTACATTATAAAATTCAAATGTATTAATGACAAAGAAAAAGATAGATGTTTGTATAAATAAGCATCAAACCTTGTTACATCATTACCACTAACGACATACTATCCCAAAAAAAAAGCATCATTTTCACAAATGACATGAACAAGTCTTAGACAAGTTGAATGCAAAAAATCCTTCAAAAACAATTTGGAATAGCGCAATAACAAAGTACAGAATCACATAATCAAAACGTACAGCCTGCCCAATTTCCGACAACAGGCACGCAAGACCACCAATAACTTTCTCATCTCCCTTAGTAAGAGCTGGTAGAAGAAGCACTTCTTTAAGGAAATGTACTCTGCATAATAAAAATTGGGGTAGCCCCTACAAAAGAAATCATAACTCAAATTAGACAAGATACTTAAATTAAGTGCAGCACAAACTTTTTTTATAATGAACAATAAAATAGGTCATTTCATGCTCACGATGATAATCACTCCATAACCTAAAAGAATTACAAAAAATGATGCATAAAATAGAAGTGATTCTGAGAAATCTACAAGAGTGTTACTTTTTGCAAGACCCCAAGCACAGGACCAATCAAACAGAGTTTCACTCGGTCAAGCTTCAAAAGTACAGTTATTTCTCTGCTTCCACAATAGAAACATCAAACATAACGGTAAAATGTTACAAATCTCTGAAGAGTTCCCAAACAAAAGGTCAGCCACCCTCCTTGGTGACACCCAATTGGATCCTAGAAGGTCTAAAAACCAGGCTCAATAAATCATAGACTACATCGCAATGAATCAAAATATGATCTACCATCTCCCCACTACACTGGCACATACAACACCATACAACTAAGGTAAATCCTTGCTTGATAAGATTATCACAAGTAATAATCTTCCTCCATGCTATTGTCCAAACAAAGAATGAGATCCTCAGAGGAGCCTTAACACACCAAACACTCTTCCAGGGAAAGAATTACGTACCCCTCGGATAGCTTCACAACAAGAGCGAATAGTAAAGATGCCACTCCCTTTCAATTTCCATACATCCTCTCACAACCCTCCCTCCTAGGGATATTGGAGTATAAAAGATCTAGGAAAGAGTTGACAAACTCCAATTCCCAATCATGAAAACCTCTGTGAATCACACATTCTAGATCCAGCCTTCCCCACCTATTGGGCTATCTATGACTAAATGAACTGAGGCATTTTGATCAAGCGAGCAAGCATACAAGTCTAGCTACAACTCTTTTAGAGAATGACCTCCACACCAAACATCATGTCAAAAACCTTAATTGAGTGTCATCCCCCACCTCAAAAGACACAAATTGCTGCAAAGTGCCCTAGCCCCCACTAATACTCCACCATAGGCTATATGTATGAGGTACTCTAACCGAACCCGAAGTCCAACCACCCATTCCTCCACATATTTTGTAACAATCGGGTCTCCATAATTGTGTGACCTCAATCCCAAATCGCATAACCACTTTCCCATTAGCGCTTGATTAAAGCTCCCTAACCTCTGAATCCTCAAACCACCTGTAGCAATAGTAGAACATACAGTGTCCCTTGCCACTAAAGAGAACTTTAAACTCCACATCCAAAGCGCCCCACAAAAATTTTTGCTTTAACCTCTCCAACCTATTAGCCACATTTGTAGGAATAGTAAATGAGAGGTAGTAACTTGGTAAACTCGAAAGTGTACTTGAAAGCGTTATTTCCCAAAATTTTATCTCAATTTTTTGTTAGGTTAAAGGCATGTAGCTTGATTTATGCTTGCAAATAATATAGATGTGGAATCTGAATAAGCATAAGTTCAGAAGTATTTCTTGACAAATAACATATGTAATGTAGTGGTAGTACAATAAATAATAATATGATGTCATTTTTTGCACCATGGCATCAGAGCACCATTTTAGCATCATGAGCTATGAAGGTAGCTTAGGCTTTAATACACATGCTAGACGCATTGATGGAGGATTAACCTTTAACTGATTTAGAAATTCAGATATTATATTCTTACACTATTTCAAACCTTTCTGTGCGACCAATGCAAACACCGATGCTGGATTAAAGGCCAGGTAGTGTTGATTTTGGTTGGCCTAATAAGATTTTGGGCCTGGCTTGAGTTTGACAGTTAATGGACTGGTAGAGTCAAGCGTAGTGTAATGTTTGATTCTAATGTTCATTTGTCAATTATTTCCTTTTGATGTGACTCGGATCAAGCACATTGAATATCTATGATTAAACAGGCACACCTGAAGCTCTATAGGGCCGGGCCTAGGCCATGCCGGCTTGGACCAGCAATTTTTACTCAAACATATGGTGCTGGCAAGTACTGGCCCGGCCTCAAGCTGGCATGGCTCAGCTCATTAACACCCCTAGTTATACAAACATACATTGAAAGTGCAAACATTGTCAGTGGGAAAGGTACGAGCATACCTCATGTCGACTAACAAGTTCAATGAGAACTTCAATGGCCAGATCAAATGAAGATAAAACCTGTAAAACCAACAAGTGCAGATATTAATTAATAAGACAGCCATAAATATCATTACTCTGGTTCAAGAGTCATCGTAATTAAGAAGAATTACCTGCAAAGAACCAAAAACAAAATTAAGAAGTGGATGTGCGGGCAATGAGCCCTGAGGAATCTCCGAGAAACACCCAGCTCGAACCTAAGTGCAAAAAGGTTAAATATGTTCAGAAAACCATAATAAATGGCATTTGCATTAATGCCACAACTCAATTCAAACTAATGTAGCACAAAGCAGCAATTGGTATCAGAAAACAATGATAGAAAGCAACCTAGATTAGTCTAGGGTTAACCTCGGGTTCTCTAGTATATAAAACAGGGTCATATAGTGAAAATGTAGGCGTCAAGGGATTTCCAAATTGTGTTTTCGCTTTTCTATTTTCTTTCTTCACAACTTGATTGCAGTAACAACAAAAATTCACAATTCAATCAAAAACAAAAATGCCATACCCAACTCAGTAAGCAACGCAGAATTTTCCTGCTCCTTTCGTGACCGTGCAATTGCGCAGTCGCAGCATCAAAGCTTTTCTCCGATTGTTGCAGTAGAAACTCGAGAACTACCGGCGTATGCGAGAGAAGCTGCAGTAAAAAAAAAAAAAATGGAAACGATCAAACTCCGCAAAAGCAAAGCATTGAGATTCTAAAAAGCAAACAAAAGTGGAAAAACCCTAACTAACCTCTCGGCAATACTGAGTTCTGAGAGCAGAAGTCAATTTCGAATCAGTGTTGTGAGTGTCGAAAACTTCTTCAGGCAAAACAGTAAGCATTTCCAACACAGCAATATTACCATCCTCCTGACTCTGCAGATTCTGCAGACTGTAGAAGAGCTGCTCGATCGGCTTCCCGTTTTCGACGCCGCGGAGAATTAGGGCGGAGAGAGCGAGGCAGATTTGCGTCAAGAGCTGAGGAGGACCGGAGGAACTGAACCGCTTGGCGGCGAGGAGAAGAGCGTTGAGGAGGGCGTCCTTGGCTCCTAATTGCAAGAAACAGCCTTCGTTTTGAATCTTCCGTTTGAGGATTTGGGCGGCGAAGAACTCGAGTTCGGAATCGGCGGCGGAGGCGGAGGAGGAGGCGGCGGCGGAGGAGGAGGAGGAAGGGGAGTGTGGAGGAGGAGGAGAGGAAGTGAGGATTGAAGTGGCGACTTCCCAAGCGGCGTCGGTTTGTTGGAAATGGACGAGCCATTGGTTGGCGGCCACGCGGTTGCAGGACTGGGTGTCGTGGTTCAGCACGTGTACGGCCTCTGCCACCTTCATTTGCAACTCCATTTTCTCTCTCTCACACACTCACACAGACTCTCTCTCTCTATCTCTCACTGTATTTATTATTAGTAGTAATAGTAGTGGTAGTAGAATTTCATGGATCATCAATCTTTGAATCTTCAATCATCTCATCCAATCTGTGCTCTCATCATCCAAAACCTCTCCATGTGGCAATCCGGTTGATATCAACGGGGGGAGAGAGAGAGAGAGAGAGAGAGAGAGAGAGAATAACGCGTAAAACACAAGCGTTTAACCAAACCCTCCCTTAATATATTATTATTATATTCTAAATCTCTAACATTTAAAATAAATTAAAAACAAAAAAGGACATTATATAAGTTTATAATAACCAACAACTCAATTATGATTGAAAAACAAACTATTAATTGTTTGGATGCAATTTTTTAATTTTTATTTATTTATCTGATAGTTACAAAAAAAATACAATATGAACGGATTCAAAACCCTATATATTTTCGTTAAAAATGATCAAAAGTGGTTTTTAGTTTAGCTACCAAATTTTTACCTTAATTATTTGTTTATTGGGTGAAAATTGATTAAAATGTAGTTGTGTTATGTCTAAAAAACCACTTTTCACTCAAAGATTTGGTTGTTCTTGTTTCCTCTTCAACTAGTTTTAGTTGCAACTACATCAAACAAGATCAGTAAGACAGTAACATACACCAACAGCATTACAAGAACTCAAAAGTGTCTTTTAGGTAATCTACCACAACCTCTAAATCCTCCTATTTTGTTGCATATGTTCTACCTCAACATCGTTTTTTTGTTACATCGGATTATTTGCATTATAAAAACAATAGGTTTTTGATGGAAAATGTTTTCACCAGAATAAAGAAACTTATAATATTATTTTACATTTAAAAAATAAATTATTATAACCAACAAATCAAATCAATTATTAATTGATGAAAACAAACTTTAAATTTAATTTTTTGATGCCCAATTTTTCTAAAAGTCCAATTGAAAGCAAAACCCAAACTCTTTCTGGACCCATTGTCTTTATTTGGAGGAGTG
The DNA here is from genome assembly GCA_028535165.1 of Quercus tomentella. Classification (NCBI taxonomy): domain Eukaryota; kingdom Viridiplantae; phylum Streptophyta; class Magnoliopsida; order Fagales; family Fagaceae; genus Quercus; species Quercus tomentella. The sequence continues at coordinate 59,957,297 of JAPQVY010000155.1, read as the reverse complement.
TAATTTGAAGGGTAAAGAATGAGTCTAGTTGGGCTTATTCATGAAACTAGATTTGGGGTTTACAAAGTGAGTTGGGAACACGTAAAAGTTGAGAGTCCATGAGCAAACCCATGTGTTCGCCACAAGCACACCTAAAAACACTGATCTAGTTTGCTGTATTTGGCTATTTGCTACAAAATCCAGAGTAATGAACCAACCTATCTTAGGGTTCGTTTGGTTGAAGGGGTGAAAAAGTGGAATGATAAAAATGAGGAAGGAATAGAAAAGTGGGAAGATATAAGAGATTTAGTTTTCTTTCATATGTGTTTGGTTGGGAGAATAAAAAAGTAAAGAAATAGAAAACTCATTTATTTGATTTAGAAAAAAAATGAGAGGATGAAAATTGAAATTGGTATGAATGGACTCATATGCCCTTCTTAAAAAAAACTATGCTCAATTAAAAAATAAACAAACAATCAACCAAAAAATTAATAATCCCACCAAGTTTATTAAAACAAAAATTATGCCCAATTAAAAAATAAATTAAAAGAAAAGAAATAAAAAATAAAAACCCAACAATGCCCAGTAAAAAAAAAAAAAAGTCATGATAGGACATTAGCACACACTAATACACGGCCATTTAGTAGAGAAGAACGAAAAAAAAAGAAAAAAAAAAAGCACATTACTTTTAGTCTACTGCACAAGGATAGAAATTAAAGACAAACAAATGAAGAAAAGATACAAATGAGTGAGAACAAAAAGAAGCTTGTTATAGGGGGTAGTTTTGTAAAACAAATTGGACAAGTTTTCCACACTTATTTTCTCTTCATTTTGGAGAGATCAATTTTTGGTGGGCTCAGGGAGAAAATGCATGGATCCCACCAAAAATTTTCCATCATTTCTCTCCTTACCAAACAATATCAAATTCTATTTTCTCTCATTTCTTTTCTATCATCCCTATTTCACCTCCAACCAAACACACTCTTAAACTTATTTATAATCACCATGCTTATCACCAAGGCACTCAACATTGTATTGTTGCTAGCGCATTAATCTAAACCCATATTGATTGGAGTGGTCAAATCCTTACATCTTTTTTTCTTTGATCCAAATATAACACGAAAAGTAAAGATTTGATTCACATTAGTAAAGTTATCAAATTTTGTCACAAAGGAGCTCTACTAATATCCAAAAATAATGTGTTATTGGGGTATTATGGTCATTTCAATGGAGTATAGGGGTCATTTTTGTAAATTCTATGAAGTGTGTGGGTAATCCTTTAATTTCTATGATGTACAATTCTCTCATTTCAATGAAGTGTGGAGGTTTGATGGAAATTTATGAAAACTATGGGGGTTTAATTATAATTTTGTGATGTGCATGCGCTATTATATAATTTCTATAAGCAAGGGCATTTAATTGTGTAATTTCTGCAAAATGTTGAGGCAATTCCTTAATTTCTATGAGGGTAGGGGTATTTTGTAAAATCTATGAAGTGTGGATGTTTTTTTTTTTTTTTTTTTTTTTGAGGGGGAATGAAGTGTGGATGTTTAATTGTAAGTTTTATGAAGTGTGAGTGGATTTCTATAAAAGTAGTTAAGGTTTAAGTTGTGTGTTTGTTTTTCCATAATAAAAGTGTGTTTGTTTTTCCATTAAAGTTGTTTATTTGTTTGGGTTTAATGAATTGTTGTTAGTGGGTTAGGTTTTTATGGGTAAGGTCAGGAATCGTTGAAATGTTCTTGTGGCTAAAACCGGTTTGGGCTGAGATCTGATGGGCCGAATGAGTCTAGACAGGGTGATGGGTTTACATTATGCAGGCTAAACAGTAAACACACCTCCATCTATGTAGAACTTTCTGAACCAAAAAAAAAAAAAAAAAAAAAAAAAACAGTTTCTGATCAGAAAATTTTTCTACATATAGATCCCACTTCAAATGAATTTTTTTTAATAAGAAATTTGGGATTCAATTTCCGTTTACACCAAAAACCAATTTTTATATTGATCTGATGATAAAAAGTTATCATCAAGAATGAACGTCATATAGATTGAAACTCTTTAAAAAAAATGAATTTTTTTTGGCTTTGAATAAATAAGATAAACCATATCAACCTCAGTGGTCATTAATTTATTACCAGAATCTCAATAATTTTTGTTTTTTTCCCATCTGGTGGGACTTAGGAGTTCAATCATTTCAAAATATCGGGGTATGATAGTTCACATTCATAAAAAAAAAACAGTTTAGGGTAGGATAAATCACTATACACAGATAAACATTGGGACACCATGAAGAAGACATGAAATACGTGTCCTATCTCCGTCGGCCTTTGGGCTAGCATGAGAGGACCGGACATTAAATGTGAATAAGAAGTTTAGTAACTGCCACTGTCTTTATTGCTTCCATCTAGAAAATAGTTACACCACTCATTATCTACTAGCTAGAATGTATAAATTTTAAGTTTTCTTCTTCTAAACTTAAAAATTATACACAAAAACATGAGTTTGTATAGCAATTATCATCCAATTAATTAACACAAATTTCAGTGTGCATATTAAGAATAATAAAAATATATAATCTCATTGTAGGAATTTTAAAATATTAATCCAATAAAAAAAATGGATTGGGTAACTTTTATCAATGTTACACCACTTATTTCTATTAGACAATTTTTTTGATAAATTCATAATTGAATTAAATTGTCTCCTTATAATACCCTATGTGTATGCAAAATATCAAGACCAGAAGAGATTAAATAACTATTTTATCTATAAAATTTATATAAATATATTTTTTAATTTTTTAATTATTTACAAAACATGAGTTTCTAAATAAGAAGTTGGATATGAGTGTTAAAAAGATAAAGAACAAATTATTAATTAGGTGGTGTAAATGTGTAACATTAATGAAAAGCTGTATGTTTCTCCTTATAATACCCTATGTGTATGCAATATATTAAGACTAGAAGAGATTAAATAACTATTTTATCTATAAAATTTATATATATTTTTTTAATTTTTTTAATTTTGAAATTATTTACAAAACATAAGCTTCTAAATTTGAAGTAAATAACATCTAATTGACATAAAATTGGATATAAGTTTTAATAAGATAAAGAACAAATTATTAGGTGGTGTAATAAGTGTGCAACATTAATGAAAAGCTGTATGTTCATTCTCCTGAAGGATGTTTTCTAACCCATACCAAAAAAAAGTACTATATATCTACCAATTCAAAAGGGAGAGTTTTTCTGTCATCATAGAAAATACGAAAAATTCGAACGTACATGAGCTGTCAGGACATGTTTTGTGGGTCCTTTTATTGGATAAGCAAAAGCCTCCATGGGCATCAAATTCATTCTTTTTTCTAGGTGTTGGTTGCTTCATTCTTTTTTTGCTGAATGAGTAGGTTGCTTCATTCACGTAACAAGAATATTCAAAACAGAAAATTTACATTACAATCAATTAATGGCAAAATAATATACTACATCATGAATAGGTTATTTATCAATATTTATGTGACTCAAATATTGTCCAACAAATCACAAATACTCCATATAAATTATATACATCTTTTACATGAGTCTCATAATTCAACTGATTGATACTTCTTGAAATTTCTAATGAAAATTTCTAGTGTTCAAATTAATTTCCTTTCTCCTAAATATCAATATATATATATATATATATATAAAATGTTTTACAAATTATTTTTTGGTGAGGGTAAATGGGAGGATTGAAGGTAAAGATGCACACAAGACAGAATGAGAAACAAATTCTTTATTATCACCAACTACTTTGTTAGTGAATACTTCCCCAAAAATTAAAAAAAAAAAAAAGTTTGTTAGTGAATAGTCTTTTTGTATGGTATAAACAAGATTCAAATGTAGATTATTATTTTATTTTTAAGAATTCGATAGCAACAATGGGACAAAGATATGAACAATATTTTTATTGGAAATACTAAAAGATATCAATTGAGTTACAAAGGTTTTTGACAAATACTTCTAAAATTATCAATCACGTTAGTTCAATTAGTTTCTGATTTTAACAAATTAAAAAAAAAAAAAATTGGACTTGGTGTAATGAGGGGAAAGAAGAGGCAAAAATTGGAACAAAAATATCATTTGATTCGTCGATTCTCCACAAAAGAAATAAGTAAAGTTTCATTGTTGAGTGAGAAATGAGAAATTCATAGGAAGTTATAATCCCCACCGCGTAATAGTGCACATACACGTCTTCATCGACGATTCAGCGTTGTTTCTCAGGACTTAGTGTGATGCTCTAATGATCGAAAATATGTAGGACAATTGTGATGATCCAACAATTCAAGATTCAAGACAACCTTCTAAAACAAGCAATGCCCAAGTATCAGTAAAGCACAAGAAAGAATAAATCAACCCTTTATAAATCAAAGGGCATTTATGTAACGTCACAAGGAAACTTCCTTTTTCCTAATTCAATCACTGTGAAAACTCTTCAACTTTGTGTTATAAATACAAGCAATATCAACCTCATAGTCATTTCCTTTACACTTGCAAAAGTTATAGAGACCAAAACAAAGAAGAGAGAAAGAGAGAAATGAGGCCTACAAGCAACTCCACCACTGTTAATGTTGATGCCGGATTCCGGAATTTCAACTCTCCTATTCCTTATCTATTTGGTGGCCTAGCCCTCATGTTGGGACTCATTGCAGTGGCACTGTTAATTCTAGCTTGCTCGTATGGTAAAACTTTTTCCAACTCGCCTAGTGATGCTGAAGAAAAACAGGTTAAGACAGTGAACATGAAGGCAGATTCCGAGCCAAAGGTTGTTGTCATCATGGCTGGAGATGACATCCCTACCTACTTGGCCAAGCCGGTTTCCTCTACAGGACATAGTGAAGAAGTGTAATATATATGGATCTCTTATAACTCCATATGGAATTGTAATACTTAAATTTTGCTTTCCTTTTCCTTTTCTTTTTTACATAGAATTACAGTTTGTTGTAGTCTTTTGATATAGGCTTCTTAGAGTTTGAGCCTGCGGGAATATGTAAAAATGAGTTAGACAGACTGTCATGAACTCATCATGTTAATTTTTTGAGGGTGCTTTTGATATAGAATTATCTATTCCTTAATTTCTATTCTCTCTGTCATATGTCTATTTTTTCATTTCTTTTCCTTCTAGATTTTTGCCTTGGTTTGTTGTTGCATGGAATCAACTTGTATTGCTTCTAAGTCATCTTTCTATGGACATAAAAAATAAAATTTAAAAAAAAAAAAAAAAAAAAAAACTTTTTAGACTGATTATTTCATGATGAATACATGTTGTTGCTTAAAAGCTAAGTGAACTTGGTGCCTCTTTGGAAGCAACTTCAAGGTCGAATTTCTTTGATGTCGAATTTATGCTTTAAGAGTTTTTAACTCCAAAATGCCGTTCTTTTTCATTTCATAATCTTAAGAACTGCTTCAACAAGGAAATTGATAGTATAAATTTGTAAAGCAAGTTGAAGAAAATAAACCACAAAGAAGGGAAAGAGAGAAAAGAAAAGGAATTCAATGACTACACAAAATGCAATGACTTATGATACATCAATCCCATTGGACAAGAAAGACTTTGAATTGGTTTGCCAAATGGGAATCTAGAGGATATAGAAAGAAAAGAGGAAGAGTAGTTGTTCACACAACATTTCTCCATCCCAAAATTTATCATTATGGTTTGTACAGTTTGGACTTACTTTCATATTGCTTTTTTGAAATGTGATGGTTTTATGTTATAAGAGGCTAAACTTGCTAGCTCCAAGCATATCCTCATTAAAGAAACAACTTTTAAAGAAGGCAAAATAACAAGAGCAAGTCTTTCCTTAGCGTCTTTGTTGGGATACAATATGCGATCGAGAAGTATTATGATAGTTGACAAGAGGACCATTTTGGTCAGTAAACAAGGACTAGATGTTGAACCATGAAGAATTCTTTTTGGTTATCATCAATGGGAAGTTTTAGGGTCAAAATAAGCTGCACCAGTGACCAGGGCTGGTTTTCCACAAGTCCATTTAGGTAATTGCTTGACAACCTCAAGTGGAAAATGGTCTCATAATTTTGGTTCTATGGTACAATACAAAATATATATAACAACCTACGCTAAATATATTTTATATAAATTATTGACTTTTTATTTTAGGAAAGTAATTTGTGTTTAGCTAAAATAGTAAGAAACCCATATACCTCTTTTAGTCTCTCCCCTGGACTGAAAAAGGTCCCTCCATCATTAAACAAAGAAAAATCTTTTTCGTCTTTCCACAAAATCTCTCTTTCTAGTCTACCATCAATTTTTTTTTTTTTAATAATTATCCTTAAACTTATTCTTACGGGTCATATATTGTAGGGGAGAATTTTTGTTCAGCCCCTGCAAGCCATTTGTCCTCTTTGGAGAGCCAAGCCCGCAAGGTTTTGTTACGAAGGGGTGGGAGTTCAGGATCTTCACCTTTAGAGGCTTTACACCTTAGTCCCACATCGCCTAAGTACGCGCCCCACTCATACTTTATATGCCCTTGGAGCTTGCATGAGTGTACCACTACTCATGTCCACATCGCCTAAGTACGCGCCCCACCCCACTCATGCTTTATATGCCCTTGGAGCTTGCATGAGTGTACCACTACTCATGAGTAGTGGTACACTCATGCAAGCTCCAAGGGCAAATAAAGCAGGGCGTGTACTTAGGCGATGTGGGACTAAGGTGTAAAGCTTCTAAAGGTGAAGATCCTGAACTCCCATCCCTTCGTAACAAAACCTTGCGGGTTTGGCTCCCTAAAGAGGACAAATGCAGGGGCGTAGCTAGGATTTTTTACATGGGGGGCCGATTTTCGACAACGATGGCTATCATCATTGTATGGATAGTCTATATATTTAGGTTGATATGGACCTTCTTTGAGATAAGCTCGTCGGATTTCATTTTATTTGTTGATAGGAAATTCACATATTTGTTTACGTAATCCTGGATCACGATCTATCTCTTCAGATTGAATTCTTGAACATTTGGAGGGGTGTTCATCAGGCATTGAATTATCAACATTTATTTCTACAGCCACATTTGTTTCTATCGCCACAGGTGTCCTAAATTTTGAATTGCTAACATATTTTTTCTTTAAGAATGCATCAATTGTTTTTCGTTTGCTCATAATTCTTTTAGCTTTAAGAATATGACTCAAAAATTAACCTGAAAAGAACTTAAAAAATAAAATCTTAATTAGAAATTTTTACTTAATTATATGGATGTTATTCATACTCAAGAAAAAAATAAAATTTCCACTATAATTTAAACAGTCAACCCATCATCATTCCTATTATTCAAATTTTCCTGTATTTTAATTTTTTTTTAATTAAGAATAACCACTCAAACAAAAGCAAAAATTAAACACACAAGTACACAACATAAACCAAACAATTTAACAACACTCACTGCCACATGATATCTAACTAATCAAAAATAGTTAATAAATCAAAAAAAAAAAAATATTACCTTAGAAACTTTCAAGACTCATCACAAACAACCTCCCCATGCCCATGCCTTCAACCATATATTTCTCTAAAAATCTATGAAAAATTAAAGAGCATGTGAATATTTAAGCGTAGATAGTTGAGAAAAAAAAAAAAACACTAAAAAAAGATGAAGCGAAAACTGAAAACTCATCCTTTGGCTATGCCCCTGCTCTAAATGATTTATTTTAAGAAAGCAAGAAGAAAGAAAATAATGGTCAGTTTTTTTTTTTTTTTTTTTTTGGGATCGTGAGGACTGAGTTTGAGAGGAGGGCTGAGCTGAGCAGTAAAAAGAGTCTAAAGAGATGAAGGTCTAGTGCTTAAATAAGAGAAGAAAACTCACTAGGCAGTCACCAAGTTCCAAATTCTGAAATTTGACAATAAAATATGCTAAGTGATTTGTTTTAGAAAGCAAGAAGAAAGAAAAAATTGGTTAGGATTTTTTTTTTTTTTTAGGACTAGAGGACTGATGTTGAGTTTTGGGGGCTGGTAGGCAGTACCAGTGGGAAGTGAAAGTGTTAAAAAAAAAAAAAAAAAAAAAAAAAAAGAGAATTGGGATTCCGTGGGTGGGTTTTTGAGACGGAGAAAGTGAAATTTTGTTTTTTTGTTTTTTTTTTTGTGTATGGATTTTGAGTATTTAAACGTAAGTGGGCCAGCCTTTTGTTTTATTTGGAGTATAAGAGGCCTAAAACTAAAGCTGGGAGAATAGAGGCCTAAAACTAAAGGCTTTTAGCTGGGAGAATAGAGGCCTAAAACTAAAGCTGTGAGAATAGTGGAGATAAGGGGGAGGGGGGGGGGGGGGGGGGGGCGGATGTCCAACATTGGGGGGGCCCAATCAATTTTCTTACATACTCTAATGGATTTTTTTTTTTCTTTTTTACAGGGGCCACGGCCCCCCCCAAGGGACAACGTGGCTCCGCCCCTGAACAAATGGCTTTCAGGGGCTGAACAAAAATTCTCCCCTACATATATATTTGAGGAAAATAAGGTTTTTTTTTTTTTGAGAAATTACTTTTTAAACTCAATAGTTCATGTTATGGGGATTTCAAATTAATCTTTATACTCATAACTTACGAATTAAAGCCTTTAGTTTATAGGAGGGTTCAAATTAAACAATATAGTATTATAATTTACATATTAAATCTTGAACTTTTAAATCGTTTTTCATTGAGAGAGGGAGAGAGGATATGGTTTTTTTAATTAATTTTTTTTGGATTTTTTTGAAAGGAGGGAAAGGCCAAAAAGGGGTTTGGAGGAATAAGATACCCCTCCAAACACCTTATTTTTATTTCCCCCCATATTGTGATAATTTTGAGGGGAAGGGAGGGTTACACTTATATTAAGAAAACTTAAATTGTTAATTTTTCATCTTTAAATTGAACAAAAGAGGGGTATAATTACCAATTTATATGATTTTTTTAAAATCATTTTATCTAATTCTCATTTTAATTTTTAAAATATTTAATCAAAAGGACATCATCCATAATTCTATATTGTAGCCCTCTCTACTGATAACCATTTTCCTCCCCTTTCGTCCCTTGTCCTTCATTTCCCCTAATATCTTTTGCTCTCCTCTCCATTCAAACTTCCAATCACACTATTAGGAATTGTTCAAATTGGTTGTAGATGGGGGAGGTGGTGTTGGCTTGGGTTTCATTTGAGTAAGGGCAATGATGGTGGAGTCAATGGTCATGTTGTTGGTTGTAATGGCTGCACCATTGGAGTGAAGGAGGAAAGAAAACAAAAATACATGAGACAAAACAAAAGAGAGAAAAATGAAAAAATGATTTCATTTTATTTAATATATGTTTCTTTATTTTTTAATAAAAATAATGTTGATGCAGATAAAAAATTTTGTTTCAAATACCAAAAAAACACTGTTTTGAATTTATATGATACTTAAAGGCCACGTCAACGATGGCAATGGGAGGAAAGGAAAATTTTAATAATGCTCCTAAATGTAAAGGACTAAAATAAATAAATAAATTAAAATTAACCTAAACTTAAAGAATATAAAATGTACTTTTGAGTATTGAAAGTACCCCATAATTTAGAGTGAGAATTTGTTTTCATCACTATGTTTTTAAGCTTGAATTATCTTCAATGATATATTATTGTTATTGTTATTATTATTATTATTATTATATATCTACTTCTTCTTTGGTTATGGCTATTAGTATTATATTTTTCTTGGTTTGGTATTATAACAACTATTAATATTCTTTGCTACTTCATTCCACCATTTAATTTGAAAGGAATGGTAGCGCACTCAATCTTACCTCTTTTGTATGCCATGCTATGCCTCTTTTATAATTTCACATATTTGATATTTCTATGAAGATTCTAATATATATATATATATATATATATATTTCTATGAAAATTTGAAGTAAAGGCCTTTTTTGTATGTTCATTTCCCATCTAGATCAGAGATTTATTATTTTCTTGTAAGTTTTTTAAACATATAGAGTTTTCTCGTAATTTTTAAAATTTTATGGATCAAAATTGACCTAAACTTATAGTGTCCAAATTGTATTTTAGTATTTAGGGTGTATTGCAAGCACCCCCATAATTTAGGGAGATTATCTGCATTCATCTCTATGTTTTTTAAGCTGTAATTTTCATCAATGATATAAATTGCCTATTATTATTATTATTTTCCAAAAGCTTCTCAAAATTTAGAGAGTTTTTGTGTAGTTTTTAAATTCCAAGGATCAAAATCAAAATTGACCTAAACTTAGAGTCTATATTCCTTTTAGTCTTTAGGGTTGCAATTACTGCCATAATTTAGGGTAGTTTTCTACATTCATCTCTGTTTTTTTTTTTTTTTTTTTTTTTTTAATTCAAATTTTCGTCAATGATATAAATTACCTAGTATTATTATTTTCCCGCAGCTTTTCTAACCGTTTTAGACTTTCAGGAATTTTGAAAAATTAAAAAAAAAAATCCGTTACAAGAACATTTTTTCCATGATTAAAAAAGTTTTAGATGTGAGTTTTAATTAGCTCAACTAGTAAAATTTTTGATGGTTAAATAAAAGATATGAGATTCAATTCCCACCTATCTCAAAAACCAATTGATATCTTGATCTGATGATAAAGAGTTATTATAAAAAATGGACGTTAAAGGTTGAAACTCTCTCATTAAAAAAAGTTTAAGTTTCATTTTAGTCTCACTTATGATAATTAAGTGACTTATCGGATTCATGGAAGATTTCCCCCAAAACATGTTTTAATGATGTAAATTTACTACATGACCACCTCATCTTTATCAACCACCATTATTACTTAATTAAAGGGGTTGATATAAAACATGGAATAAATGAAGTAGGTAATGGAAAAGCACCTTTTTTTTTTCTGCTGAATAAGATAAGATAATGGAAAAACACCTAAACACAGAAGAAAAGTTTTTTCGTTACCTCTGTCAACTACTAAAGGACCCGCATCTTCCATTATACTTTTAGTTTGATAACATTATAGGTGTAGCATTAGCCAATTAAGTTTAATATTAGGTGTGTACAATTCAGCACATGTCCAGGTTAACAGACGTGGTGGCTCGAAAATGTACTTTGGTACAGTGAATATTGGGGGAGTGAGAAATTTTGAAAGGTCATTGTCGATTACAGATAAGAGTAAGTGAAAAAGAAGGCTTTTTCTTTGTATATGGCAGATTAGTCTAAAGGCTAGTGCATTTCCACGCCACATCTTCTTTAGTGGGAGACATATGAAGTGAGAATTTCCAATAGTGTTGTATTAATATATATATCCACATTTTTGTCGAGTTTCTCATTGACTTTGACAGAAGTTTAAATGAATCCTCCCCCAATCCCCTATCATAGTCTCATGGGAGAATTCTTCAGCAAGTAATGCTACGTACTGTATATTCAAAAAGTTTCAAAACTTTTTTTTATTATTTTTTATACGATAGTTGAGTGGATAAGATAGATTCTGCTGGTTCTCATTTTGGTCTATCAATTTTTTATCTATAATTAAATTACCGATTTTTATAAAAGTTTAAGCTATTAGGATATGGTAAATTTAATCATTTAATCACATAATTCTAACACCCTCCTCACGTTTAGGCCATAAATGAATCCCAACATGTGGAAATTTAAATGAGAGGTAGAGTAAAGAAGACATAGATCAAATTTAGAATCTCTTATTCTGATATATACCATGTTAATTTACCGATTCTCAAAAAAACTTAAGTTACTGGGATATAGTAAATTTAATCATTTAATTAACCACACAATTCTAACATCTAGCACTAACAATCTACCAAATTAACAGTAGTAAATTCTTTTCTGTGTTTATAAACTTTCTCTTCTTCAGCCAAGTGGGCATCACCGTAAAAAGTTTTAAATCCAGTGGGCCTATGCCATGTTTGGCAACCTTGTTCCACTTGCACAAATAATATGTTATCAAACTTATTTTTTTATAATCAAATAATATATTATGAAAATTATAAGGTTTTATAAGAGTATCTCCAGTAGATTAGGCAAATTTTTGTACTATTTGGAGAATGAACAGTGACTTTTACCTTTTATTTACTCACTTTTTTAAATACACTTTCCAACAGATTCTTTATCCCATTTTCTATTTCATTTAAATATTATTTCTTCATTTATTATTTATTCTTTTTTTAACAACTACACAGTAACACATCTTCTAACATTTTTTTATTTAATACTTGATTATTATAATAGGACAAAAACATTTGAAGAATGAATAGTAGCCTATCAGACTTGATGAGCTACTGTTCATGAGCTAAAAAAAATTCTAGGTATAGAAAGTCCATTGAAGACCTATTTTATGGGTTTACTTTCTATAGTAGGGAGGATTTTGTATTTAGCTCTATGTTAGAGATGCTCTAAGATACTGTTTGTGTAAGTGGAACAAGGTTGCCAAATATGAAACTTATGATACTTTGCATCCAGAGACTGTTAATAGAAGCATGGAATCTAAAATGTGCTAATAATAGGACAAATAAAGCCAAGCGTAAAAACCACAATGTACAAGTTGCTGGTAAGTCAAATCAAGCCTAATCTGTCCCCTTGGGACTACAATTGATTGAGATATAACTTTGCAAATCTTATCTAATCAATCTGAAAATATCTAATTAATCTCACATCAGCAGTCCAGTTTTCCTATTTTCCCAGGTGAAAAAGATTGTAATGTGTCTGTGTCTAATAATTAAAGTAATGATATCTATAGACTGTAGCTAGATTTACCGAGATGAGTCTAAATTCCTCTGATATTCTCAGTAATAAATTTGCAGTTTGTCAAAAAAATCACATGTAATAAAATGAGAATGGGATGATTCACTATTAATTTCTTTGCGACTATTAAGAGGGTGAATTTGTACCTACGATTGCTGTAGAATAATTTTGATTTGTACCTACGATTCCCAAAATGAAGGCATTCAACTCACCAAATCTCCAAAGCCGATTCTCTCCACACACGCACACCAAAAAAAAAAAAAAAAAAAAAAAGAAAAAAAGAGAAAGAAGAAGAAGAAGAAGAAATCTCCAAGCCTGTTATCAAAGGCTTTGTTTATGGTTCTTTCTTAAAAAAAAAAGAGGGGGGATTGGGGGGGGGGGGGGGGGGGGGTTGTTATGTTTTGTTTTATTTTGTATAGTTTTTTTATAATGTATTTGGGAGGGAAGAAATAAATGGAATGAAAATAATTTTTTAAGAATATTTCTTCAACTCTTTTGTTTGGAGTTTAAGTAGGAGAAAATGGAAATGTCATTCCTAACAACAATAACAACAAAGCCTTAGTCCAAAATTTTTGGTGCCAACTATGGATTTTTGATAAATTAGTTAGAAAAATAGAAATTTCATTCCCAACAATAACAACAACAACAAAGCCTTGGTCTCGATTTTTTTGGGTCAAATATGAATCATCAACAAATTAGTTAGAAAAATTGAAATGTTGTTCTCTTGTTTCGAAATTTAAGTAGAAGGGAATTAAATAAATAAGAGAGAACACCCATTTTTTTATGTCCACTAAAAAATATAATTATTTCATTCCCCAAAATCCAAAGATATGGAAGAAATGAAATGGAGTAATTAATGAAATTTTGACTAAAAGTTCCATAATGCCCATTTATATTTTATTAATTTCCTATTATATCTATTTTTTATTATTTGACTCACTTTACCTAATGATACCTCATTATTTTTCTGTTCTTAATTTTGTGATTAAATCTTGTTGTCTTGTCCTAAAGGAGTTTTACTTTTGCTAAGAGCCTTGTAACTCAATTGAAACTTCGTGATTTTTATGATGGAAATGTCTTAGATTTAAATCCATCATCTCCAACTACAGGAGTTATTAAAAAATGAAAAAAGAAGAGATATACTTTTAAGGAATCATCATGATTGGTTTGCTTTTTTATGATAATAATAATAATAATAAGGAGTAACTTCATTAAATCGTGTGTTCTGAGGGTTTTTTTTTTTTTTTGGTTTAGTGTCATAACTTTTCATGCATCTCAATTTGAGGTTTATGAATTTGTTGTTCGCTAATTTTATGTATTTGTGAACTACTGATATAGTCAAGAGTGTCATGAGGTTAGCTCCAAAAAACGAACATGGACGAACATATGATTTCAATACAATTGAGATGGTAGCTTTTTAATAGTTCTCATCAAAATTTATCATTAATATTATTTTATCATCTATCAGTCATAAATTATCGTCTAGAAAGTTGTAAGATATTTTATAAAAATTGTTGTGACTTACTTTAGGTGACAATGATACCTTCAGATATCCTGATAACATGCCAGCTGCTATGCTGTGACTCATGGTTTATTGTTCTTAAATCCAATTCTTGGCAAACGAGTGATGAGAATATATTTCCATGCCAATAAAGCCACGAATTGACTAAAGTTTTGTATGATAACTCTACTTACCTAATTTTTTTTAAAAACATAATTTATCTTAATCACTCATGCTTAGTTGGCTCTATGCATGCATGAAAAGATAGTTGAAGTTCAGTTGTAATTGTCAAGTTTAATATATATATATATATATATATATATATATATATATGCAGATCTAATCAGAGTGACAATGTGATAATCTTCAGAAATTTATAGAGCAAGGAGAAGAATGGAGAAAGTTCAAAATAATTTCTTCTAGTTTATTATTATACCATCAAAAAATTTGTTTGCTGAGATAATAATGTATCATTTTGATTTGAACACTCTGGACGTATACCTGGTACACTTGTCATCGTATAGTAGGCACAAAGTTGTGGCTTGTGGGAATGGACTAATTAATAGTATTAATTACATCGTCACGTTTCAGTTTATTTGTACCCAAAAAAAAAAAAAAAGACTTAGTACATACTTGGCTAATTCGCAATTGATTTGAAAGGTAATCACTCTCTCTAACTAATCTTATTTTTATTCTGTTTAAGGGTAATTTTAGGTTTTAATTAAATCTTTAGTTAGGTCAGGGTATAGACTAACAATTTGTTAACAGCTAGTTACCGGAATGAGGTAAGTATAAATAATCATACATATTCAAAGAAGAAACCGATGGATTTAAATTAAGAGGTGCAAAGTATAGGTTCTAATAAAACTCCATAGTGTTTAAATGTATTTTTTTTCTAAAATTATTCATCTTATATTCTTATTTCATTTAACTGTGAAATTATTCAGTTTACTTTGTCTAACAATAATAGTGTCGTAGTTAATTAATTCCACACATAAGATTTAGCCATATATGAGAGAGAGAGAGAGAGAGAGAGAGAGAGAGAGAGAGAGATAATGCACCAAGTGTACGAAATACTTTCTTTATCTAACGCGTTTAAGGAGGCTAATGTGTTTTCCCAATATAAAGTCCAATTGCAGGCAGTAAAGGAAGCTTCCCCAATAGTGCTAGCACTTCCTTCGTGTATAATTTCAGAAAGACAATTGGAGGAAGAATGAGAACCAACAATGTCAACATTTCAGCTTCTTCGGGAATAAAAATTTACTTATTTACATGAGTACTGTTTCAGTTAGAACACCAGTCCTCTCCATTTTGCATAAGAAGATGTTGGGGGACCACAATTCCACTCCAATGGCTCTTAAAAGAGGCCTGTACAAAGGATGTGATATTGAATGTTATAAAATATTTGAGTGTTTTTTTTTCATCAATAATTTTTTTGAGGTGAAGTGACATAACTCACGGTCCAACAAATGGTATCAAAGCCAAAGTCATAAGTTCTAGTAGTAGGAGTATCATTGTGAGAGAGATATTGTTAGGGGACCATATTTCAACCGCTCTAAAAACAGGCATGTAAAGCACAATGTTGAATGCCATAAAAAAATTTGAGTGTATCTTTTTCATCACTAATCAACATGATAAGAAATGGGAAATTGTGTTCAAACAAATTGACGTCGTCGTGGACGTGACTGGTCGAAGGTTTAAAGAGAATTTTCATAATGATAGGGTGGAATGATTTAGATAAGATTTCGAATGATTTGTTGGAAAAGCTGTCGAAGTTATAAAGTAAAAATTATATTTTTCTTCCTCTGGTTTTAGTTGGACACCACTCTTTGTAAAAGGAGACCACAGGATTTTGGCACTAGGGAGGAAAATAGGAATGTTAATTGGGAGGGTGAAAAGCTTTGGTCGGTTTCGTTTTGTACAAATGGAAGAAACAATTTAAAGATGGCAAATTAGTCCCACAGGCTGTATCGTGCTCGCATTCTTTAGAGGGAGACACTTTGTTGTGCGAATTTTAGCAATTTGACTTGTGTCCCCCCATGGATTTCCAAGTATAATCTATTTTTCCCAGTGCATTAAGATCAACCTGAATCACACTCACACATTTCCAACATATTTCAAAGCTAAGTTGCCCGGTTGCCTCATTTCACAAATTTTAAATATATACACTCACACAGGTTCAAGTTACACTTAATGTAACTTTAAATATCATCACATTGATTGTGTGCATCTGATTAAGTTTTTTTAATTTTTTTTTGGAGCAATTAGATAAAGAGAAAGATAAAGGGAAAGAGAAAGCAATATAATGAAATTTATTAAAAACAAATGGTATGTTCATATTTCTTAATTGAGTTTTGAGTGATTTTCTTCTTTTGAAATTAGTGGGAACTTAAGAATAGATGTGCATGATTGAATTTGTTTTTTAGAATTTGAAGAAGAAAGAGAAAAGATGATAAAAATGGATAGACATATAAAATGAAGTAACTTTTTATTATTGGGAGTATAAAGTTTGCAGGAAGGTGGGAGTAGATATGTTCAAGAGAATAAAGGAGGAAAAAACAAAAACAAAAAAAACCTATACATAACTTTTTTTTAAAGGAAAAATCGTTTGTTAATAAACTGCTTTTTTTTAATTTATCTAAAATTTAGGAGTTTTAAATTTAGTAATTTTACACATTTAACCATATTATTTAAAATTTCTAAAGAGGAGAATTTGAGAGTATTTTAGGCATCAAAAAGTAGAAGTCTAAACAAGGAAGACCACTTAAATAGTACTAGTATAGATTATACTACTCAATGTTTTTTTTTATGTGAATTTTGACAAATTCACTGTGAGATTTTGGTTTCTTTTTATACCCTCCCATGCTTGCATAATTTTAAGATAATCAGAAATTAATAATTATGTCATCTAACAAATGTTAAAATTCAAGTTTTGTATTTTAAAATCATATATGTTTGTTTTAGGTCCCTTAAAACACAATTGGATTAACCTAGTTAATTAGCCAAGTTATTACTTAGTCCAAATTCCAGATCTAGGTTATCACAATCAAACAATCATATCATGCATAGCAGCGAAAATATAAATAACACAATGATATGATGACCTAGGAAACCACACCAGTAAAAACCTGGGGAGGATTTAACTTAGCAATTCTCAAGGTAAACCTGAATCCACTATGAAAGAATCGAAGTTTTATAACAGCGACTTAGACCACTAACATCCTATTGCTATGCACCAGTAGAAACTTACTGACACGACCACGTGTAAGCTCTGAGACCATGGACTCCTTCTTGATAATCCTAAGCATGTGTGAAGGCAACCATCTCTAGATCTCACAAGAGATTCACACACACAGCAAAATAGAGCACCCCAAAAACGTGACTAGGGTTTGCCTTTTATACTTAGGGCAAAACGTAAAACTTTACACGTTTTAATAGGCTAGGGCTGAGTTGGAAAAAATCTGCAGAAAAAACATTCTGCCCAAGATTTGATCGATCGAGTCTAAGCTTCAATCGATTGAGCCAGGCCGAAATGCACACTTAATTTTGCAACAGCTCGATTCTAACTTTACATAAAAGACACAACTTTGAGCAAGTCTAAACAAAACTAAACAACCTGTTTTGATTATGGTTTGCCAACAATACACATTAGAGTTCTAACACATTAGTTCCTAAGTACTTAGAACCTAACAAACTCCCCCTTCATCAATCCGTGACAAAACACAACTTAAAACTCAAAGTTTACAAAGAAAAACCCTTTACAAAAAAAATGCCCATTATAACAAATCCAATCCTAACTACTATCCATTAGTTGCAAGTGTAGACAGCAGCTTAATTGAATTAATCTGTATATTTCCTGAAACACTAAACAAAACGCATAAACGCATGTGTGGAAAATACAAGTAAACAAAATAAATTCTTGATTTCACTCAACACAAAATAAAGACATATATCAATGAATAACTCATAAATATAAATCAATAAGCAGTGAAACAAAAAACATATAAAACAATAAATGTAACTCTCCCTAACATGAATAGCCCAACAAAAATACATCACAAGCCAAAAAAGGTAAATACAAAGTGAAGCACCTAGATAAAATCTAATCTCCACAAGCTCCAACAAACAAAAAACTCTCCTCCTAAGAACAAAACCTCTACAAATGTCCCAAATATACTCTCCCTTTTGTGACGGAATGCCAAAAGGCAATCAAAATCCATCATAAAAAAGGAGGTGGCGATGAGGATCGTCGAAACTGTGCCAACTCTGCTCGCAAGGCATGGATCTCATCAAGCACGTCCACCAAAATCTATCCATGAGCTGCCTGAACGGTCAAGATATGATCCAACGTACGTCGAATGTCTGAATCATCCGAAGTAGTCGGTGGAGGAACATCAGCATCAGCAGCAGCAGCACCAGATGCCTCAGCCGTAGCATCACCTGTAGAAGAGGGAGGAGGGGGTACAGCACCAGAAGGCTCAACTCTAGGACGCGTAGAGCCAACTCTCAAATGAGCAGCCCTCTGCCTAAGGAAGGTGGCACCTATGGGAGCTACAACATATACGGGCTCACCAGTAGGGAAGTCATCTAAACCGAGAAACAACAAAATCCTATGAATGAAAATAGGATGAATAAGAGCATGAGTGACGACTGAACTCCTATGAACTTCATTCAAAGAACGAAGAAACAGATGAGGAAAACTAATAGAAGCACCAGAAACAAAGGCGTACAAAAACACACATCGCTCAAGAGGGATGGTGTGGAGATGAGAAATAGGCCACAAAGAATGACACGCTATCCTAAAGAAAAGATAGGTAGTCTCAGTAAGCTCAGCGGACGTGATCTGAGGATCAGAACCCCACTGGATAGAAAACCCAGTGATGTATGACATAACGTCATCAAGGGGTGAAGACTCCGCATAAGGATAGACGGGCTGCCTAACCACTGGAACACCAAGAGCTTCAGCCACAACCCTAGGTGTAATGGTGAACTCAACACCTCGTATCCAACTCCTAACAAGGGTGTTGGAATTATAGATGTGGCAAGAGAGGTTCGAGTAGAACTCTATAATCAGGGCAGTCGGGGGTTGATGATCTATCTCCAACAGAGTCAACCAGCCTCTACTCTCAAAGTTTGCCCTAATGGCAGGATCAAGCTCATCTAACACAACAGATCGCTCAGCCCATATCTTTCTCTTACTGTTCAGCTTCTCATATAACTCTCTGCTTTTGTCACTCCGAAACAACTCACTCCTAGAGGGAGACTCAGAAGAAGTGGAGGGTGTCCTATGGGCTCTAGTCTTCCTAGGCATGGTGCTAGGATAAGGACAAAGACATAAAGCAGAACAAAAAGAACAGAAAGAAAAATCAAGGGTAGACTACAAGTTAGCACAAAAAAAAATAGAACAAAAATCTATATGATGCATGAACAGTTAAATGTCATGATGCATGCTCTAATGCAGTGAAACTAAGTTCAATTTAAGTTCAAATTCACAAAATTGGCTTGAGCATAGAGTTTCTAACAAAAAACCCCAAAATTTGAAAAACCACTTGTTCAATTTGTAAAAAATTGACCAATTGATCATCACACAAGGTAGAATACAAAATATAATGATCAATTACATCAATTCAACAAGCCAATTTCATCAATTAAACTCAATTTGAACAAAATCCCCAAATCGGGTAAATACAAGCCCTAGAATTTCCAATTTCTCACAAAACACCAAATTGATCAAATTAAACATCATAGATCATGTTTATAACATTATAGGAACAAAACCCAATGATCAGTTTCAGAAAAGAAGACTTGAATCATCAAAACCCCAAATTTGAATAGGTCCGAAAATCCCAACAAAATGCATGAGTTTATGCATGAAAACATGAAAATAAATGCAAAAGGAAGGGTAAAATAGACTTACCGACTTAGAGAGAGGAAAACCTTGCAAAAATTTGGGAGGAAAACGACAAAAATTTGATGAATGAGCTTGTCCGAGTCGGAGAGAGAAAGAAAAGGTTTGAAAAAGATGAGTTGAACACGTCAAATCTAGATTTTTAAAAACCTTATTCACGATTTTTGATTGATCGAAAATCAGTTTTGATTGATCGAAATAGATAGAGACTCATTAAAATTTTTAAGCACAATTTCGATTGATCGAAAAACAGACTCGATTAATCGAAACAGACAGAGGCTCACTTAAATTTTGAGAGAAAAACACAGTTTTGAAAAAAAACAAAACACGTTTTAGGAACACCTCAAAGCATTGAAATTGATGAACAAAATGCATGAGTATGTGATGAAATGTTTTAAAAAACCAATAGTTTTAAACCCAGTTTTCCCAAAATTAAGATTTTCAAACATTCTCCATAAATTCTCAAGCATCAAATCTGTTTTGCATAAAAACTCAAAGTATTTGCAAACTTGGTTGGTCAGACCAAAAACACAAACAATTACATGTACAATGTTTAGCAAAGAGTAACTTGTGTAGTGTGTGCAACTAGCAAAAGCTTGAGATACGAGTGAGGTGATATGTGAATAGCAATCAACCACAAGGTCTACAAAATTCATCACATAGGATTTGAAAGAGACTATCACCTAAAGAGTTACATCATATAACTCCCACATCTCCTAGATCATAAGCTTGCAATCATGTAAGTTTCTTGATTTTGCCTCATATTGTACACATAAATTTTAATTGTTTAGAAACTTATTAAAATAGCCGAGATAATGTACACACCAATTTTATTTATTTGATTTAGGTTTAAGTCCAATAATGTACACACCAATTTTAACATTTTAATCGAGGCTACACCTTATGTTCTTTTTGTGCATGTGCTACACTTTCTCAAGCACAAAATCTTACGATATGCACTAAGGTGTTCATGATTGGCTAATGAACAGTGGTGAGATGGTTATTTATGCCTTTCTCAAAAGGTTCAAGTCCGACAGTCAAAGACATGTGACTTCAAGATCAAGACAAAATGATCAAAACCATAAACATATTTTCTACACAACATGCACTACAAAACTTCAACTAATAAAGTGCAATAAGTAAGCTCATCAAAACTAAACAAGGTATAAAAGACATGTTATGTTAAAATAAATTGACCAACATTGTTTTCAAAACCAAGAAAATAGTGCAAAACACAATTTGCTTCCTTTTTCTTCCTTTTTTTTTTTTTTTTTTTTTTTTTTTTTTTAATTTGGAAAAAAATAAACAAAAACAATCTAGAATGAAATGCATGAATGTTATGCAATGCAAATCCTAGAACCAAAGAACAATGGTCACAAAGAATATAGTAATGAAGCATAAGGACCATATCAGAAGGACTCAATTAGATTGAGCCTTTTGCATTCAAAACTTTTTAGATGCACCATGAGCATTGGAGTTATTATTCACATGGGAATGATTTCCAATTCCAGGATTGGAATAAAAGTTTAGAGCCTTTACCAATTCACTAATGAGTACCATAGGATCTTGTGCTTGAGGCATAGGTACTTTTGGTTTGTTTGCTTTCTTAGCAACTTGCAGCTTGTAACAGTTTGGACGAATGTGTCTAGACTTTCCACAAAAATGACAAACCTATGCAGGCTTATCATGTGACTTGTCCTTAGAAAGGGTAGACTTCTTAGGTTTAGACTCTTTTAGATCAACCCTAATCTTCTTAGGAGGTGTAACTTCTACAGATTTAGTCTCACTCACAGAGGGTTTGACAACTTCACTCACAGGGGGTTTAACATCCTCACTCACAAAGGGTTTGGAAGAAGATGAAGGAACAAAGTTTGTGCAATGAGGTGCAGACACAAAGATGCTATCTACAAAACCTAAACCAGTTTTGTCAAAGGGAGACTTTTGAACACTTAGCATGTGATCAAGTTTGGAGCTTGCAGACCTATCAGTTTGTTCTTTAGCAACAGATAATTCAAGTTTCAAATTCTTAACTTTATCAAGCAAAAGCATGTTCTCAGTCTTCACATTATTCAAAAAATCATTAGCATCAAACAGTTTAACAAGCAAATTTTTCTTTTCAAGCTCAAGAGAAGCAATTTTCTTTAAGCCCAAATCAACATTCATAGTATCCTTTGTAGCAACTTTGCAAAATTTATTGTAGGCTTCTTGAAGATCTGCATCCTTAGAGAGTTCCCCATCAGAAGGGTTCTCTTCAGCAGATACACTTTCATTGACTATAGCAGTAACAGTGAAAGCAATGAAGTTTCCATCCTCGTCACAATCAGACTCATCATCAGAAACTTCATCATCACTAAGGGTTACAGCCATAGCCTTACCCTTAGACTTCAAGTAAGTAGGACATTCAGATTTCATGTGACCATACCCTTGACATCCAAAACACTGAGGACCCATAGAATTATTTGAAGATTGACCTACTTTTTCTCTAAGTTTATCAGTGTTGTTAACCTTAGTGGGATCAGTCTTCCTAAAGTTTCTAGGTTCAGTAGTGTTCTTATCTCTTCCCCTTCTGTTGTTGTTTCTAAGGAAATTCCTAAAGTTCTTGGCAAGGTAAGCAATCTCTGTAGCAGAGAGCTCATCATCAAATCCACTAACATCAACATCATCCACTGACTTAAGAGCCATTGATTTGGATTTGCTAGTCTTAGGTAGGTCCAACTCAGAGGATTGAAGAGATCCTACAAGTTCATCAATAGGGATGGAGTCCACATCCTTGCTCTCAGTGATGACAGTCACTTTGGGTCTAAAATCTTCAGTCAAAGATCTAAGAATCTTCCTAATAATTTTAGGTTAATCATAGATTTCACCCAAGTTGTAAGCAGAATTAACAATATCATTGAGTTTAGCATAAAATTCATCAAAGGATTCATCATCAGACATCCTAATGCTTTCAAATTTAGAAGTTAATTACTGTAACTTATTAATTTTAATAGCCTTTGTGCCTTCATGCACAGTTTGGAGGATATTCCAAGCAGTGTGAGCAATCTCAATATTAGAGATTCTCTTAAATTCTTCCATAGAAATAACGTTGAAGATAGCATTCATAGCTTTGCTATTGAACGCGGCTGCTTCTTTTTGAGAAGTTTGCCACTCACTAACAGGAGTAGTGGGCTTCTCCCTTCCGTATTCAACGGAGTTCCAGACTCTCTCATCAATTGATTTCAGGAGTGCTTTTATCCTTACTTTCCAATAAGCATAATTATTCCCATCAAAGTGAGGAGGAATAACAAGAGAATGTCCGTGTTCCATGACAACAGGGGTCAAGGATCAGCTCAGAGATCAAAAGATCAACAATAAGAGAGCTACCCGCTCTGATACCACTTGTTTGTTTTTAGACCCCTTAAAACACAATTGGATTAACCTAGTTAATTAGCCAAGTTATTACTTAGTCCAAATTCCAGATCTAGATTATCACAATCAAACAATCATATCATGCATAGCAGCGGAAATATAAATAACACAATGATATGATGACCCAGGAAACCACACCAGTAAAAACTCGAGGAGGATTTAACCTAGCAATCCTCAAGATAAACCTGAATCCACTATGAAAGAATCGAAATTTTACAATAGCGACTTAGACCACTAACATCCTATTACTACCCACCAGTAGAAACTTACTGACACGACCACGTGCAAGCTCCGAGACCACGGACTCATTCTTTCTTAGATTCTCCAGCAAGTATAAGCACACCCCCTTGTGTTTCTTTAAGCTTCTTAGTGCAGCAACTGAATGATCATCAAGCTCTCAATCAAATCTCCTTCTTGATAATCCTAAACATGTGTAAAGGCAACCACCTTTAGATCTCACAAGAGATTCACACACACAGCAAAATAGAGCACCCCAAAAACGTGACTAGGGTTTGCTTTTTATACTTAGGGCAAAACATAAAATCTTACACGTTTTAATAGGCTAGGGTTGAGTTGGAAAAAATCTGCAGAAAAAACATTTTGCTCAATATTCGATCGATCGATCGAGCCAGGCCGAAATGCACACTTAATTCTGCAACAACTCAATTCCAACTTTACATAAAAGACACAATTTTGAGCAAGTCTAAACAAAACTAAACAACCTTTTTTGATCATGGTTTGCTAACAATACACATTAGAGTTCTAATACATTAGTTCCTAAGTACTTAGAACCTAACAATATATAAAATATGAGCTATTAGATCGAATTGTAAATAATATTTTATTTGCATTTGGCATGCATGTCTGTGATTTTTATAAAACTAACTACTTAAAAAGTTATTAGATGATGTAACATTATTTAAAATTACACCCGGTATAATTTTAAGTAATATTATACCACTCCAATGATGTGATTTTTAAAGTTTTAATCCATTAAAAAGTTATTAGGTAGTGTAATATTAATTAAACCAGGTGTAACTTGAAATTGACTCATATATAGAGTTGAATTTAAGTTACTTTTGGTTTAATTTTAAGCAATGTTACACCATTTTTTTATTCGAATTTTGATAATTTCACAGTTGAATTATATTTTCTTCTTATATATTCAGTTTTTGCAGATTTTCAAAATGATTAAATATCAATAATTATGTTTGTAAGGACGCGTTTGGATCTTGCGCCCAAGGTATAGGTGGATCCAAGCCCAATAAGCCCAATATAATAAATTTGTAGAGAGTGGTTGGAAAAACTAGGTTCTAATGAATGGGACAATAGTTATAATGGAGTTTAAAGGATAATCAAACAGAAATGGATTGGATTTCTCAAAGTAAATTGGTCTTCAGCCCAATCCAAGGAGATATGTTTTGGTATATATTGTCGCGTCGGACACCCTCTCTGGCCCTCTATGAGTTGGTGTAACTAATACAACACTGTTTAGGGGTCTTTTCCACATAAATGCAACCAAAAAGTTAGCTGCAGAACATTCAATGAGGTGGCAGTAGTTTTCTCTTAGATATTTCTTAGCTCCCATTCTTCCAGTACGTTTGTAATGCATGCCCCTATCAGTGGAGTTTCCTGGAAGGTCACTTTAAGTGATAGGATATGCATTTAATCAGCGCTTCGTTTATTTGAGGAGGCGCTCCTCCTCGGATCACCTTTCTCAACCTTTCTGTCTGCATGTTATTTATGGGACTCTGAGCTTAACACCCTTACTACTGTTTATTTGTCCTCGGACCAATCAATGTCCTCAGCCAAGGCCCAAAACCCAGTATATGATTTTGGGCCCTTATCCCTATAACAGCCCCTCAAACTCCGGTTTTTCCCTCTTATTCGAGGAGAAAAAGTGGGATTTTGATTTTTAAGAGTCAAGACTATTCACTTCTTTGGTTTACACATGTTGGAGTACCGTTTTGTGAGCCCCATAACCGTCATTGACACTTCGCAGCCCGCGATGCGTCATTAATTGCTCCAGGCGGCGCTTTGTTCCTCGCATCCAACGGTGAGACGCAGATCTTACAGTTGACATTTCTCCTTGAATTTTGAGCTGGATAACTCCCACTTAATTCCACCCCCTATATAAGACCCCCGGGGAAATCATTTTTCTTCATTTCTACAAGTCTTCAAACTCTCCAGAGATCTCAAACACTCAAACCTCAAGGCCTTCTAAGTTCCCGAATTTCCTGAGTCCTTTTCTTACAAAATATTTGAATCTTTCAAAGATTCAAGGATCAATATACATGTCTATCCTCGTAAGTTTCTACCTCCTTAAGCTTTTTCTCCTCGGCCAATCTCCTCGGCCTTTTATTCTTTGTTATCTTTCCTTAGAAACTTCACTCCTTCCCCTTTAGCTCAACCAAATGGGTAGGTTCAAGCACCTCGTAGACTCTCCTACCGATATAAAGGGTTTTAGAGCTAGGTATCACATTCCGTAGGGAGTAGCCCTACGATATTGTGCTCCTAACCAAATAGTAACAGATAGGAAGGAAGGGGAGGTTGTCATTCCTATGATCGCTTTCATAGAAGGAGGAATGACCTTTCCTATGGGTAGGGTGACCCGAGACTATCTGATTAACCATAGGTTGACTCCCCATCAGTGCACCCCCAACCTATTTAGGGTCTTGGGTAGCGTAGACGCTCTCAACGAGCATATGGGCCTGAGATTCATGTGGCATGATGTCGTTCATATGTATGAGTGCCATAAGCTCTCCGTGCGGGATATTACCTCAAGTCTCGGTCCGAAATTGTTAGATTGATATCATGTCTTCCTAAGTCCAACAAAAGCATGAAGGATGACTACCTGATTGCCTCCGGGGAATGGTACGATGGTCTTCACTGCTCAACTCGGGAGGGAGATCCAGGTGGGGTACCCTAGGTTTAAGTCCCTCGGCATGGGATTTAGCTCCTTTAGCTTTACCATCTTTTCTTTCTAGCATTTTGTTTTACTTCGACGATGGATTTTGTTAGTCTGACCATGGTTTACTCTTGGGATGTTTTTGCAGATAAGGCGCACGTTGCTCCCAGACTCAGTCTTGTCAACGTTGCGGCTCTCAACAAGGTGCTGCGGTCCGAGATTTTTGTGAGTGAAGATGGGCAACTGCGAGCCGTTCACTTAGTATTGGACTTCGAGCCCTTGTCAAACGCATTCCAGGACACGGGCCAAGCAATAAGGGCAGGCGATCCTAGAATCAACTGGATAGACATCTCACGGCCCGATTTCTTAGCTCGAGACAACCTCTAACCTGTTGAATTACCTCCTCAACGCTTTCCACGGGAAGTAGCTGCTCCGAGGGAGGAAACAGCCTCCTTGCGTCTCTCCCTTGAGGCCGAGATCAATTAATTTCGGCTTGAAGAAGAGTAAGGAGCACTAGAAAGGCCTGTGGAGCTTTTGGATTCCGAAGCTGAATTTGACAGACTTTCCGTGGCCCATTCTCCAAGGCTTACAGTTGCTCGGGTTGATACCAGCTTAGAAGAAGAAGAGATAGCCTTAAATCCGAGGAGGGGCCTTAGAAATTTAGTGGCTGGGAGAAAGGGGTCATCATCCAAGGATGCCCCAAAGGTCCAACTTCCTCCCAATCCTGCCTTTCCCCCTTTCCCTTCCCCCCTTGGCTTGCACCCGACCCAAATTTGTAGAAGAAGAAGAGGAAGGAGAAGGAGATTGAGGAAGGGGAGGTTGCCCCACCGAAGGAGTCGAAACAACAAAAAACAAACAAAGATAGACAAAGGGAGACTTTGGTGGTGAGCAGGGAGGACTCCCTAAGGGCCGAGGTGTGCCAACCACAGCGCACTTGGGCCCCCTGGCTAGAGTTGGATGGCACTCCCATCCCCTGTGACGCTTCAGTTCGAAGCTTCCAAGGAGGGCATTAGGCTACATTGCTGAAACCCTAGAGCAGCCTCTTCTTCTCCTTAAAGATATGGATGCTCTCAGGCGCTTCAAGTAACCCAACCTCTTCCTGTCCTTGAAGAGGGACCTTGTCATGGTAAGTAATCTAACAAATCTTCGAATTAAATGCTGAGTTATGCTTTCACTCTTTCTCCCTTTTTTTTTTTTTTTTTTTTTTTTTTTTTTTTTTTTTTTTTTTTTACTAATGGGATTCCTTTGTGATTTTTATGTAGGTTACCCAGCAAATTTATGTGACCGAGGAGTGGGTCCGAGGCACCCAAAATGAGGCTAGGGCTGAGGTCCACTTCCATACTGAGACTGAGAAGTACTTGGGAGCCCTTAAGCAAGAGCAAACGAAGCTGGCCAACAAACTAACCATTGCGGAAAGGGGATGCCTAAGTGCTGAGGTTGGCTTAAAGAGCTTGCAGACTCAGGCTGAGGACTAGCGCCAAAAGCTTCACATAACCGAGATAGACTTGGCCACCCAAAGACAGTTGGTCCTGGATCATAGGGCTGAGCTGCAGAAAGCCAAGAATGCAGCTCGGGCGGCCAGGGAAGCTTCTGAGGCCGCAGAGACGGCATCTTATGAGCGTGGGGTGCTGGAAACGGAGACCCGATTGGTTGAGGAGGTGGCAGGAGTTTGTAGGGACTACTGCGCCGAGACATGGGTAGAAGCGCTCAATCAGGTGGGAGTCCCTGCTGATTCCGAGCTGAGGAGGATTGAGAACGTCTTCTTCCCGGAGGACATTCGAGAGATTCTAGCCATGCTTCCTCCACTTGTTGCCGATCCTCTCCCTCCTCTTGAGGTGCTCCCCACCACCCAAGGTCCTCCTCCTGATGCTGAAGTCTCAACAGGGGCTAGAAAGGGTAAGGAGGTTCAGCCACCGGTAAAGACCAAAGACTCCAAGGACACCCTCACGATCAAGGATGTGGTCTCCAGACCAAAGATGCGAAGCCTAAGTCCAAGGCTGGAGATTCCCAATCCAAGGCAATTAACCCCAAGAAAGACTTTCACTCAGCAAAGGCCTAGCTATAGGGATTACTTTTCTTATCTTTCTGCATGTATTTTTCTTTTGTTATGGTGTTTTCACCACTGATTGTAATATAACTTCTTCTTGATCAATGAAAAGATTTTACCTTTTGTTTTATGAATCTTTCTTTTTCCTTGTAATCTTTATTCTCTTATCAGTATTAACCAAGATTGCGAACAATAATGGATTGTTATTACTCATATTTTAACAAAAAGTTAATAGTATTGTATTACCGCTAATTCAAATGATTTGAACATGTGCCAGCTATAAAGAGAATTATCACATACTTGTATTGAAAATTGAACCTACTATAGAGAAGGCATAATCTTATAGAGATGAATAATACACCTTTTAAGAAATAAATAAGGCAGGCAATTCTCATTCTGCTCAATTACTTAGATAGAAAATCCAGGAATCTTAACTTACTCAAAGCCAGTGATTCGGGGAGTCGCGTGTGATTTGGGACCTATTATGGTACTTGGGAAAATAAGGGTTATGTCATCTTACCCAAAGCATGTGGTCCAAGGATCCAGGCATGTCTAGAGTTTTATTTAGTACTTAGAAAGGTGCCATGAAGTGTTAAATTCCCTAAAACATGATGTCCGAGGAGCCAGACATGTCTAAGGTTCTGTTTAATCACTAGAGAAGATGTTATTAAGTATTAATTTTCCCAAAACATGTGGTCTAAGGAGCCAGACATGTCTAAGGTTCTGTTTAATACTTAGAAAGATGCCATAGAGTGTTAATTTTCCCAAAGCATGTGGTCCGAGGAGCCAGACATGTCTAAGGTTCTGTTTAATTAGTGTTGAGGACTATTTTTTCGGCTTACGTGGCATTACTTCATTGGAAACCCATGCCACATCAACATATTATTGATTTTTTTTGGTAAATCTATTTAAAACCCAAAATAAGCTCATATCTCATTCAACTACATGGATTGGGCTCACATGGCCCGCAAGATCCTTACTTCAAGAGGCGGATTCATGGTCCACATTTCCTCTTCATCAATTGAGATCATAACCCCACGACATTATCAATATCAATATATGGATTGGGCTTAAGTAATGAATCAAAGCTCACGACCCATATTACCTCTCTTACACTCATGGCAAGCGGCTTCTTCAACAAGAGCCCATATTTACACAAAATAATAACAAAACCCGAGGTACTTCATCTCATCTTCGGCTTATGACCCAAGCTCATAAGTCTCTTTGGGGAAATTTTGGGAGCCGTGGTTTGGAGGGCCAAGAGGTATGTTCAGTAAAGCTCCAGCGGTTTAAAGTTGATAAAAGAAACATGTTGCTTGGCGTATCTTCTCCAACTCCCTAAACTTTGATGAGTCCGTGTGTAGTGGGTAACATATGGTAAGCATCCCTTATCACATAGCACTTTAAATTATAAAATTCCCCATTACTCTTTTCTTAAAACTTAATATTCATCATGTGACAAATACTCAATATCTCCGGCCATCTAACTGCTGGGTAACTGTTCATTCAATCCCCAGTTGTTGCTATACAAATTTAGAAACTTCATTATATTATTCTATATAAATCTCATTACTTCTTTCAGCTAAAATCCAACTCAAACACATGGCCTAATCTGATTGGCTATCTTTAATCTCCAACTATATGCAAAATATTCATGATATCTCTCATACCCAACTACTGTCTGCCACAATCAGACCATATATGTCTCTGCCAGCTGCTAGAGCAGAGCATTAAATACTCTTCTTGCTCACCAAGATTATGTCACAACACAATGAGACATTGACCAAATCTCTAAAGCTTCCTTAGCCTTCAACCAATCCTTCTATTACTTGCTAGAAATGTGTTGTAATGGAACCTTGAACCAAAAACACAAACACCCGAAAAGGAAACATTTCCAGCTGAACCCCAGTAGTGCATTCAGCACTTGACACCTGGCTGGAAGTGATATCATCAGCTATTTAATGATGAAATCCCAGCAACCAGCTGTTATATCCAAAATAGCAAGATACCCTTCAAAGAGATCTTACCATTTTCAGCCAAATCCATCCAATAAATGCTGAATGACCTCTCCAGCAGTCTGAAATCACCTATCTGACCTCATTGGCTTCTGCCCAAA
Source organism: Quercus tomentella (assembly GCA_028535165.1). Lineage (NCBI taxonomy): Eukaryota > Viridiplantae > Streptophyta > Magnoliopsida > Fagales > Fagaceae > Quercus > Quercus tomentella. The sequence continues at coordinate 59,926,701 of JAPQVY010000155.1, read as the reverse complement.
GCAAACAGCTATCTTACGACAGCTGTGACAGCTGTCTCATGATAGCTGTCATAGCTTTTCCTGACATTGGGATAACTTTTTCATGATAGCTGTCACAGCTTTTCCTAACAGTTGTGATAGCCTTTTTCAGAACAGCTGTGACAGCTGACCTAGTAGCCTAAACATTACTGATTTTTCCACATTTGGCTAAAACCAAAACCAACTATTGAAACTACCTTTCTCTTGCTAAAATACTTTCCTTTTCTGCCACTCTTTCCCCAACAGCTCTTACCTGAAATAGCAAGAATACCTTAAAGCTAAACATACCATTTTTTGGCCAAATTTTAAGATGGATTTTCCGAAAATTCATTGCTAGTTGGGACAGATTTTGGCTGTTATTCTTTGCTAAAATGCCCCTTTTAAACTCAGCTAAAGGGAACCCTTCATCAACACCTCAAAGGGGACACCAATGGAGGAGAACTCTCTCATAAACTTCTCTCTCCCTCTAATTATCTTCTGAAGCTCTTAATGAAGTTCTAAGCTTCTGAATTTTTTAGTTTCTAAATTAGGAACTAAACTCTTCAGCCATTAGCTCATAAATGCCATTCATAAGCCTTCATACAATCCCAGCAGCTTTGCTAAACACACTACAATACTATTACTCTCTTATACTCATTATCTCACTCTCCATATTTTGAAAATACATATATCTTGCTGTCCATATCCCTAAAGATCTCTTTTCTTCACTTCTCCTACACAATCTTATACACACTTACTACACCATTACATATAACACACCACAACTCTTCTAAGCTCCACTCTCATACTCTCTCACTCTGAAATTCTACTTTTTTGCTGCCTATAAACACATCTCAATACTCTTCTTCACCTATCTTACTGCTCTTATCTCCAAATACCTAAACACATCTCCATACCCTTCTCTTACAAAATCTTTCCTTTAGGAAAGCAATCTCTACAACTTCTCCAGCAGTTATAATCTCATATTTTTACTATTTTTAACCTCCATGTCTCTCATACTTCCATATATCATACATATTACAAATACTGCATCCCACAAAACATCTATATATTTTACCATCTTCACGCTTCTCAAGAGATATCAAACACTCATACTAAAAGCCCTTCTCATGGAAGGCATGAACTTCTATTACTAAATTCCTTCTCCTAGAAGGCACCAAGATCTCATATCAAAGCCCTTCTCTTAGAAGGCACAAATACTCCATGCAAAATCCCTTCTCATGGAAGGCAACACTATTCATAACTTCACAATAACTAAAAGAGCATTGTTAAGGGGAAAACTCATTTAAGTGCATGATAAGAGGGGCAAGCTTAACCAGCCCCTACACATAGCTGGACATACTCTCTCTCCCTCCAGTTACACCTATTTTTCCCCTTCAATCTCGAAGTTATCATGGCAAACTGCCTCTCTACCGCTGGGGTCACTCTGCTAGAATATTATTAACTCACAGAAGCTGTACAGCTGGGGCTGCAAACCATCAGAGATAAGTGACCTTGCTTCCTTATCTTTAAATTTACATCATTGAGTATATGATTATTTCACAATTAAATACATATTACTTTATTCCAACTGCTGTTACAACTATTAACCAAGGCTTAAACTCATTTAAATGCATGATAAGGAGGGCAGACTTAACTAGCCTCTACCGCTGGTATTCTACTGGAATCCCATCAGCTCACTAATGCTACACAGCTGGGCTACAAACCATCAGAGATAAGTGACTTTGCTTCCATATCTTTAAATTTACATCATTAAGTACATGATTACTTTACTTTTGAATAAATACTATATTTCAACTGTTATTACAACTACTAATCAAAGCTATCATATCAAACACATATTACATATTTACTCAACCATTATCGTGATTCTTAGATTTTGGCCTTAATGATTTTGTAGGCTTAAAAATACGCCATAGCCGTTGGACCACGTGGCCCAATGTTGAGTTCCGGAGGCAACTCCCCAAAAAGAACCCAGGCCTAATAAGGTAATCCCTCCAACGGACTACACGTGGCTGGGCAACCGAAAAAGGCTCCTGAACAATCACTGAAGAAGATGTCATTAAGTATTAATTTTCTTAAAGTATGTGGTCTAAGGAGCCAGGCATGTCTAAGGTTCTGTTTAATACTTAGAAAGATGCCATAGAGTGTTAATTTCCCCAAAGCATGTGGTCCGAGGAGCTAGACATGTCTAAGGTTCTGTTTAATCAGTGGAGAAAATGTCATTAAGTATTAATTTTCCCAAAGCATGTGGTCTAAGGAGCCAAGCATGTCTAAGGTTCTGTTTAATACTTAGAAAGATGCCATAGAGTGTTAATTTCCCTAAAGCATGTGGTCCAAGGAGCCAGAAATGTCTAAGGTTCTGTTTAATCACAGAAGAAGATGTCATTAAGTATTAATTTTCTCAAAACATGTAGTCTAAGGAGCCAGGCATATCTAAAGTTCTGTTTAATACTTAGAAAGATGCCATAGAGTATTAATTTCCCCAAAGCATGTGGTCCGAGGAGCCAGACATGTCTAAGGTTCTGTTTAATCACTGAAAAAGATGTCATTAAGTATTAATTTTCCCAAAGCATATGGTCTAAGAAGCCAAGCATATCTAAGGTTCTGTTTAATACTTAGAACAATGATTAAAAGATATCAATTTACCCAAGGTATATGGTTCGAAGAGCCAGTCATGATCAAGGTTCTGTTTGATATTCAGTAAATAATAGAACGCATGATAAATAATATGATAAACCAAAAATATGGTAAAGACTGCTTTTATTAATAATAATACCTTCTTAAGTTGTTTAAATTCTAGTGACGGAGTATAGTATTTTCATCTAGGTCTTCTAGATAATATGCGCCTACTCCGGCCACTGAAGTGATGCAATATGGCCTTTTCCAGTTAGGCCCCAGCTTCCCCCAAGCTGGGTTCTTAGCAATACCCAAAACCTTTCTTAACACCAAATCCCCTAGTGCTAGTGGCCTCAGCTTTACATTGGCATCATACTCTTGCTTGAGCTTGTGTTGATAATAAGCCAATTGGACCATTGCATTTTCTCTTCGTTCCTCAATTAAGTCTAAGTTCTTCTTTAGTAATCTGTTGTTATCGCTCGGATTGAAAGAACTTGTTCTCAGCATTGGGAAGCCAGTCTTCAAAGGAATGACAGCCTCGGTTCCATAAGTCATTGAAAAGGGGGTCTCCCTTGTTGACCTGTGAGGGGTAGTTCGATATGTTTAGAGGACATGGGGTAGCTTTTTAACTCATCTTCCCTTCGCATCATCCAACCTCTTCTTGAGTCCATTAACTATGATCTTGTTAACAGCTTTGGCTTGTCCATTTCCCTAGGGATATGCTGGGGTGGAATATCTATTCGTTATTCCCAGGTCACAATAGTATCTCCTAAAGGATTTGCTATCAAACTGAAGGCCATTGTCCGAGATGAGGGTACAAGGGACTCCGAATTAAGTGACAATGTTTTTCTAGACAAATTTCTTGGCATCTACGTCCCTGATATTCGCTAAGGGTTCAGCTTCAACCCATTTAGTGAAGTAGTTCGTGCCAACTAGTAGTTACCTTTTATTCCATGCTGCCTTGGGGAAAGGGCCAACAATGTCCAAGCTCCATTAAGCAAAGGGACAAAGGCTGGACAGGGGATTAAGGACTCCCCCTGGTTGGTGTATGTTTGGTGCAAATCTTTGGCATTGGTCACACTTCTTCACATACTCTTGTGCTTCTTTCTGTATGTTTGGCCACCAGTAGCCTTGAGTGATGGCTCGGTGAGACAAAGATCTACCTCCAGTGTGGCTTCAACAAATTCCTTCATGTAACTCTTCAAGGAGTAGTTCTAATGCCTTAGGATGTATGCATAATAGGTAGGGCCCAGAAAATGAGTGTTTGTACAGCTTTTGGTCCTTGGATAGCTAGAGCCAAGGAGCCTTTCTTTGCACCTTTTCAACTTCGGACTTCTCCTCGGGTAAGATGTCCTCCTTAAGGAATAGCACTATAGGATCCATCCAGCTCGGCCCTACCCTGATTTGATGGATCTGGACCATATCTTTTCTCATCACGGTAGGCTTACATAAGTCCTCAACAATTATGACCTGAGGCAAATCTTGTGTCGAGGAGGTGGCAAGGGAAGCTAGGGAATCTGCATGTGTGTTTCCATTTCTATGGATATGTACCAAACTAAAAGATTCAAACCCTGATTGCAAATGCTTAGCCTGACTTAAATATTCTTGCATTCTTATGTCCCTAGCTTCTAACTCCCTCTTCACTTGGCCTATGACCAATCTTGAATCTGAGAATATCTCTATTGCCTTTCCACCCATTTTTTGCACCATTGCCATTCCCACCAGTAAAGCCTCATATTCAGCCTCGTTACTCGTGGCCGCAAAGTCCAGTCTCAATAATTTCTCAATAGTTATATTCTCGGGGGATACTAGAACTAGTCCCACTTCAAATCCTCTCTGATTTGCTACACCATCAACGTATACTCTCCAGGATAAAGAATCTTGTAGGGAGACCATGTCAACCGATTTTCCATCCATGCCTTGCTTCTTTGCTTCTACCTCCAATGGGGATTAAGCAAACTCAGCTACCAGATCGGCGAGAACTTGACCCTTGATAGGGGTACGAGGCATGTATTTAGTGTTAAAAGCTCCTAGGATTGTTCCCCATTTAACAATCCTCCTCGTGTAATCAGCACTTCAGAGCAGAGCTCTGAGTGGAAGTTGAGTTAGGACAACGACTGTGTGTGCCTGAAAGTAATGGGGTAGTTTACGTGTAGCATGTACCACCGCCAAAATGGCATTTTCCAGTGGTAGATAACGGATCTCGGCCTTATATAGTGACTTGCTCACATAATAAACTGGCATTTGTATGCCGCTATCAACTCGTATCAACACCAAGCTTACAGCATGAGGGGCCACAACAATATAAGCAAATAGGACCTCATCCATCTCAGGACTAGACATGATAGGTGGCCGAGAGAGATATTCTTTAAGCCGCTGGAAGGCCAAAGCGCACTCCTCGGTCCACTCAAATCCCTTCCACTTATTCATCAACAGGAAGAAGGGTCTGCATTTATCTGCTGATCGAGAGATAAACTGGTTCAATGCAGCAGTCATTCCGGTTAGCTTTTGGACTTTCTTGGGATTTCGAGGTAGTTGTAAACTGTTAATTGCCTTAATCTGATCGGGGTTAGCCTTAATTCCCCGGTGAGTTACCATGTAGCCTAGAAACTTGCCTGAACCCACACCAAAAGAGCATTTGGAAGCATTAAGGCGCAACTTGTATTTCCTTAAAACTTCAAAAATGTTCCCGAGATCTCCTACATGCTCGGACACTACCTTACTCTTCACCACCATATCGTCTATATAGACCTCAATACTCTTGCCCAACTGTGGTTCAAACATCCTAGCCATCATCTTTTGATAGGTAGACCCTGCATTTTTCAAACCAAAGGACATCATTTTAAAATGGTAGTTTCCGATGGGAGTGACAAAAGCTGTTTTTTCCTGATCATTCAGGACTAGTGGTATCTGGTGGTACCCTTGAAAGGCATCTAAAAAGCTCATCCGAGGGTGGCTTACAGTTGCATCCACCAGCTAGTCTATCCTAGGCATAGGGAAGGGATCTTTTGGGAAAGCCTTATTTAGATCTGTGAAGTCCACACACACTCGTCACTTCCCATTCTTCTTTTTCACCACCACAGTATTGGCCAGCCACTCAGGGTAGAACACCTCCTTGATAGCCCCTACCCGCTTAAGCTTCATCACCTCGTCTTTGACAACATCTGAATGATCCTTGGACAAGCGCCGAGGTGGTTGCTTCTTGGGGGTGATAGATGAATTAACATTTAAATGATGGGAGATGAAGCTCGAATCCACCACTGGGGCTTCGTAGGCGCTCCATGCGAACACATCAACGTTTCTCTTAAGAAACTCTATTAGCTCTTCCTTCTCTTAAGGAGGCAGTTGAGCTCTGACCTGAAAGAACTTCTCTAGATCATTACCTACAACAACCGTCTCTAAATATTCACATTTCGCCTCCTTGGCTGATCCATTGATAGGCAACACCGGAGCTTTTTATTGCTATAAGCCCCTTTCAGTAGTGGCCAAGGACTCAGCTTCGGGTTGATGTAATATGGCAGCCATCAGGCACTGCCTAGCCGAGGACTGATTCCTAACAATCTCTTCAATCTGGCCCCCTGACGGATATTTCACCTTCTGGTGCAGAGTAGAAGAGACAACTCCAAGAGCATGAAGCTAGGGTCTGGCCACAATGGCTGTGTAAGGGGAATAAGCATCAATCATGACGAAGTCCACCTCTACCACTTTTGAACCAACCTGCACTGGTAGTCTAATCTAACCCCTAGGGATGACAATCTTTCCATCAAAACTCACTAAAGGAGAATCGTAGGCTATTAAGTCCTCTGGTCTCAAGTTCAACCCTCTGTATAAGTTGGGATACATAATCTCGGTGCCACTGCCTTGGTCCACCATCACCCTCTTCACGTCATACCCCCCAATCTTGAGCATGACCACCAAGGCATCATCGTGGGGCTATGTGGTTCCAATCTTATCCTCGTCCAAAAAACTTAGTGCAGGTTGGATATCCACCCTAGCCCTCATCGGCTTCAGATTAGTGTCCTCGGCGGATAGCCGAGCCACAGACATCACTCTAGAGGGACAATAACCTGTTCTCCCTGGAGCAGCAAAGATTACATTTATCGTTCCCAAAGGAGGCCTTGAAGAAGCATTTCTCTGGGGTTTTGAATTTGCTTGACCTTGCAGGCCACTGGAATGATGTAAAAACTGCCTCAATTTTCCTTTTCGGACCAACTGGTCTAGATAATCCCACAAATTTCTACAATTCTCCATAGTATGTCCTTGGTCCTAATGGTACTGGCAATAAAGGCTCTGGTTGTGCCTCATAGGGTTTCCTGCCATCTTATTTGGCCACTTGAAGAACGGCTCATTCTTGATCTTCTTTAGAACTTGGTGCATCGGTTCTTGGAACACCGCATTGACCACCTGAGTATTGGTAGGCCATGGATGCCCAGCAAAGTCTCTTCGAGGTCGGTTATTATTGTACCGGTCTGACCTAAAATCCCTCATCTCTTGAGAGATAGCCTTAGCCTTACCTTTTCCTTACTATTGGTCTTCCTCAACCCTTTTATACTTGTCAATCCTGTCCATGAGTTGGCGCACACTAGTGACAGGCTTTCCCGTCAAAGACTTCCTTAAATCGTACTTGGCTTGGAGGCCAACCTTGAAAGTACTGATGGCCACGTCATCAAAGTCACCATTTATCTCATTGAACATCTTCCAATATCTGTCCGAGTACGTCTTTAGGGTTTCCCCTTCTCGCATAGATAAGGACAGTAGGGAACCTAAAGGCCAAGGAACCTTACTACAAGTAATAAAACGAGAGCCAAATGCTTGGGTGAGCTCCTTGAAGGAATTTATGGAACTTGCCCCCAAGCCATCAAACCATCTCATCGCCAGGGGTCCCACGCTAGATGGGAACACTTTACACATCAAGGCTTCGTTCTTGGAATGGACGGCCATTTTTTGGTTGAAATGACTCACATACTCCATAGGATCCGTTCGACCATTGTAGATGGTGAACGTTGGCTGATTGAATCGTCGAGGAAGTCTTGCCCCTTCAATCTTATGCGTGAAGGACGACTTGGAAATTTGGTTCAACGCCTTGCTCATAGTGTCATTTCTCAGGCCTTTGCAAGGCGGGCTTTTATACCTACGTTTGTGATGGTGCTTCCTATTGTAAGAGAAAGACTTGCTAGGTGGGGTTTTTGACCTTCGTCTATAACTAGTATTCTCTCCATCATCAGAGGAAACGTCAGAGTTAGAGGGGGTTCGCTTTCACCATTCATGGCGTAACTCCTTCTTCAAATGGTCTATCTCCCTTTGCATGGCTCTGTTGTTCTGTTCCTAAGAGACGTGACTTCCAACTCAAGAGTGGCTTCTACTAGTATGTGTAGTGTGTACGCTACCCTCTCAATCTCTCCTACGCTCAAGATTGAGAAAATCATCTTGTCGTTGGGACCTCGTAGATTCTTGTTGATGAGGACCTAATCTTACCATAGCTAACCATTGCACTCACTATCACACAAGTAATTCCCATAGACAGCGCCAATTGTAAGGACGCGTTTGGATCTTGGGCCCAAGGTATAGGTGGATCCAAGCCCAATAAGCCCAATACAATAAATTTGTAGAGAGTGGGCTGGAAAACTAGGTTCTAATGAATGAGACAATAGTTATAATGGAGTTTAAAGGATAATCAAACAGAAATGGATTGGATTTCTCAAAGTAAATTGGTCCTCGGCCCAATCCGAGGAGATATGTTCTGGTATATATTGATTGGAAATAGTTACAAGTATGGTTTAGGTTGCTACAGTGCTTTTTCCTTTAAATTTCCGATCTCTTCTCCATGGAGAGTCTTTTCTATTATATAGTTCCCTTCCAATGATCTTGGCCCTCCATTTGTTGATCATCCATGCTACTACTTGAGTGCTTGTCGCATCGGACACTCTCTCTGGCCTTCTGTGAGTTGGTGTAGCCAATGCAGCACTGTTTAGGGGTCTTTTTCACATAAATGTGGCCAGAAAGTTAACTGCAGAGCATTCAATGCGGTGACAATAGTTTTCTCTTAGATATTTCTTGGCTTCCATTCTTCCAGTACATTCATAATGCACGCCCCTATCAGTGGAGTTTCCTGGAAGGTCACTTTGAGTGATAGGATATGCATTCGATCAGTGCTTTGTTTATCCGAGGAGACGCTCCTCCTCGGACCACTTTTCCCAACCTTTCTGTCTGTACGTTATTTATGGGACTTTAAGCTTAATACCCTTACTACTGTTTATTCGTCATCGGACCAATCAACGTCCTCGGCCAAGGCCCAAAGCCCAGTATATGATTTTGGGCCCTTATCCCTACAATGTCATTTATCAAATTTTAAAATTGAAGTTTTTATATTTTAAAATTATGTATAAAAGATGAGCTATTAGATTGAATAGTAATATATCCGATTAGTATAAAACTTGACATGCATGTCAAGAATATAAAGAACATGCAATTGAATGGTGTGATTTTTAAATTTTCAATTAAAAAGTTTCTAGGTGATGTGACATTATTTAATGTTACATCAAGTTTAACTTGAATCTAACTCATATATAGAGTTGAGTTCAGGTTACAAATGATGTAACTTTAAATAATATTATATTATGCAATATTTTTTATTTGATGCAATTTTTTATGAATCTATCGTTTGATTACATTTTCTTCTCATACTCTCTATGTTTACAAAATTTTAAAAAGATAAAGATTAATAATTATGTAATAAATCAAATATTAAAGTTCAACTTTTTGTATTTTAAAATTATATATAAAAGATGGGCTACTAAATTAAATAGAAAATGACATTTTGTGTGGGTTTGGATCCATGTTTTAAGCCCCACGTTTGCCTTTTTTTTTTTTATAATTTTTTTTTTAAAGACTAGCGCCTGGTGCATTGTTCATGGGACATGAACAGTGCACCAAGGCATATGAACAGTAAAAAAAAGAGTGAACAGTAATTTTTTAATTACACATTTAAAAATTATTTTACTACAGTGTTTTCAGTTTTCAGCAAAATAGTTGTATCCAAACGAATCCTTTATAAATACAAAATTTAATATGCATGTCAAAAATATAAAAAATAAATAATTCAATACGTCAAGAAAATATTGTTTATATTTACATTTCAAATGAGGAGAAGAGGTTTCAACCCTAACATTCTCTTTTCAAAATATTAACAAATGCCCGTTGACCCAAAATTCATTGATTATATGACTTTAATAATTTTCAAAAATAATTGCGTATAGACTCAGTTAATTAGTACTTTGGTCCATATTTTTTTTTTTAATGGAAACTTTGGTCCCTATTTTAATATTTACTGTAAGGGTCATTTGCATTGAACAAGTGATTGGAAATAAGCTCCAAAAAAAAAAAAAAAAAAAAAAAAACCAAGTGATTGGAAAGCTTTTAAGACCTAATTTGGTTTGGGGTTTTTCCATATTGGATTGACCTAATAATCTACGTGGATCATACTCCACCGCACAAACTTTTTCAGCCTTTCCAGCATATAAAAGAAGCTTCCTATAGAGAATGAATGGACCATTAACTATCAACATCCTCAAATAAATAATGGATTGTGATCAAGCCAAAATGATTCAGAGTTTTAAAAATTTTAAGATTGATTAATTTAATTTTATTTCGAACATACATGAGTCAAACACGAACATATCAGCAAATTAAATTAGACGTTCAGGTTTAATTCATTTTTTACTGAATAAGCTCTAAGATGTTTGCATGATACTTAATAAATTACTAAATTATATAACTTAATTTCATTTATGGATTTGTAAAAGTCGTATATTATATTATTATCAGAAATTATATACATTTTCTATTATGAAATTGACATTTTATATTATTAAGTTACAATGTGGATGAGATATTTGAACTTTAAATGTTTTTCTTTAAATACCAAAAAATACTAATCAGTTGAGTTACAAGACTCTTCGATATATATATATATATGCACACATTTTAAAAAGTTCATAGTTTTAATTAAGGCTTTTTAAATTAATTATGATTTAATTTAAAATCATCCAAAACTATTGGGAAATTATATAATTTACCCAAGTCTTTACTGAAGGGTAAAAACTTGGTGCTACATGTAGAAAGAAAATAGTTACTTCGTGTGACCAAAAGTTTTAGTAGCCAAGTTTTATTGTTTTATGAAATAGTATATGATATTATATAGACAAATTTTTTTATTTTTTATTGCTCTATTTTAAGGAAAAGGAAGAATTTTTTTTTTTTTTTTTTTTTGATAACAGGAAGAATTTGATTTATTACTTCTTAACATGATGCAATGAATTTATTTAATGTTGATATTTTTCAATTAAATTATGAAAATTAATTGAAATGAGCATCCAATTCTTAAAATTAAATATGTTAAAGTTTTATACAATTTATATTTGAATTAATAATAAGTTTTAGTAAAGAATTTGGCCTACTTTCAAATGGTTTTGAAGTGAATGAGTTGGAAATACTTTTAGTCTAGATAGATTTAAAGTAGTTTTTGACTAGCTAGGTTAAAAGTAGTTTCAAATTGAATGGACAAGAGAGAAAATTATAGCGTGTATTACACATTTACACTTAATCCTAAGAATCCGTTTGGCATGAACTACCTTGCTATATTGCAGTATTCATCATTACCAAACAAAGCTGAAATCACCAAGTCACTTTTGACATCATGAATTATTAGGCATCTGAAGAGCACAAAAAGGAATCTTCCACTTCTATCCAAGCAATCCAAATCCAAACCCCGCCTATAAATTCATGACACCACCAACCTCATTTTATTGCACCGCCAACACCATTAAGCAAAAGAGAGAAAAAGGAAAAATAAATATTAGCTAGCTAGAGCAATATATAGAGAGAATAAGAAAAAAGAGAGTTCCAAAGGCTTAAAAAGCATGCCTTTATCATCGTCATCACCAGCCACCGGAGCCCAACTATGGAAGTCTCCAGTGCCATATCTCTTTGGCAGCTTGGCTATAACATTGTTACTCATCGCTGTGGCATTGATAATCTTAGTGTGTTCGTACAGGAAAAGAGCCTCTAACTCATCAGGTGAAGACGAGGAAAAGCCAGCAATGAAGATGATGAACAACGCAGTTGTTGATAGTGAGCCAAAGATTGTTGTCATTATGGCTGGGGATGACAAGCCCACGTACTTGGCAAAACCAGTTGTCACTGCATCTTCAACTTGCCACTGTGACTGTGAGCAAGTCTAGAGTATTTTGAAGAATATTACTTGTCACAAAGAAGAAAAAGAAAATTGTTCCTCCTAGCTAGGTAGCAGAAGATTTTGTCCTTCTTCTTCTACTACTTTTTCTTCTGGGGGAGTTTTGGTTTTCTTGTCTTTTTTTAGCGTTTGTTGAGTATGTAAATTGACGAGTACTAATGGGTTGGTTTTGAGCAATCAAATAAATTTTTGGTATCTATAAAACAAAATATGTTTGTTCACAGTTTCAAACTGGACTAGTACTTAAAAGTTCTCATTTGTTTGGACTTTGTAACCATCAATATTCAATATCATCAAAATAGCAACCGATTGCTATAAGTTTGGTCTATTTGGTATGATTCTAGGTACAATATTTATTTATCCTTGATGTATCTATATGGCTATGCAAAGATAAACTCTACTAATCATTCTAGTACCAAAAAATAAACTCTCCAGAGAAATTTTATTTCTGCAAGGATATCTGGGCAGTTCTCCTTTTTTTTCATTGGGATTTTGGTGGATCTAATAATCATTCTGTGATCAGCAATTAATATTTAACTACACCACGAGTGAAGAATATTAACATCAAATTAATCGGCGAATAATTCATTGTTGTCCAACAAACGTGGCTGAATATAATTTGTGGCCAAAAAGTGAGTTGCTGGCGGTCATTTCGACCATTTAATTGCAGCCAATTCATGGTGCGAAATCACCGATGCTCTAAGTCTGTCAATGGCTTTAAATAAAAAAGGACAAAAGTTTGATGGCACTAGTAATTCATTTTGGATGAGCACTTTCCATGCTTGGAAACACTCTGACAACATAGAATTTACCTCATTTTGTAGAAACTCTAAAACCTTGACCACTTCCACAAAGGGTAATTTAGAGCTTAAATTGAACAATCACACAGCAAATTTTGTAATTTTTTTGAAAAATTGTTTTGGTGGTTTATGAGTAATATTATAGAGTACATAGACACAATAATTTCATAATTATTATAACAAAATGTTTTTATTAGTTTTCATTTAAGTTTTAAGTCTGCGGCTTACATGATGTTTTCGATAGTTGTATATTATTATTTTAAAATTGTTGGGACAGTGACACCAGTGATTGTTATTGCAAGATAAGATTTCACTGCGCATGAATGTCAGTCTGAGCATTGTTAAACCTAAATTCGTTAGAGAAAGAGCCAAGTTTAGTGATTTGAAGTGAGGTCAATGACATTCCTGAGCCGCTAGGTTATAATATATATATTAATAATGTCCATCCAAATCACATGTTGAGCGTCCTTATTGGACAATGCTTTTCATGAGAACCTTATTGAACAATACAGGCATCTACACGGAAGCACCGTACCCTCTTATCTATTTTCAATTTGGCCTTTCAGTCCACATAACGACACACCCTCTCATCCTCACACCCAAATCCAAAATTCTATTTATGCCTTAGCTTGCAATTAGATTTTAACACTCTCATGTAGATTTACCACATATACTTAAATATGTTATGTCAATTTATTTTTTAAAAGAGAGTTTTAACCCATAGCATCCGTTCCTAATAATATACCGATTGAATTTTAATGTAGGCCAGATCGAATCTCATATTTTTTATTTAACGACAAAAAATTTATCGATTAAACTAATGGAAACCCACACATCAATCATGAGTCAACACATAAACATATTGTGAATTAATTGAGTGTAAAAAAGGGTTTATACCTAGTATTATTCTTCTTCTTTTTTGTGTGGGGGCTGAACTATTTCACATTTCGGCATCTTGGGAGGCGCCGGCAAATGGAGAAGTATTTGTTTATATATATATGTTTATTTATGTTTGTTGATTCTTATTATGTGTTAGTGGACGCAGCGGCCTGGAGACGCAAATCGGTTTAATTATAGTATTGTTGAATGTGCTTGGAAAAAAGGGTCTTTGCCACTGTGATTAATGGGGAACATGTACATTTGTGCTCACACTTTTCAACAGCCTTTGTCAAATAATTCTTTATCTTTCGAACATATCCTTATGGATATTCCTTTGGGACTATGGCATAGAAGAAAACCCTAGCATGGGTCATGTCATATCATGTTTGGTGTTTGTACTTTGAACTAGAGACGAAGACCTAGCTTGTGAAGCTTTTTTTTTGGTTAAACATTAGCTTCTGATGTCTTATCTATTATTGTACTTGTAAGATAATGGAAGACAATTGCACCTTTGAAATCTCATAAAAAATGAGTACACCGCCAATTTCACCATTTTTTTCCTAGAAAGATCCTTAATATATACATATATATATATATATATATATATATATATATATATATATATATATATATATATATATAAAGCTTAGAGAAAGTTCAATTAGAATTTGAAATTAGAATCCAATTTTACACCATGTGTCTTAATTTATGTGGGAATTACATTATAATTATCCATTTAAATTGTGTCACGTGTCCATTTAAGTTTTTTAATCTATGTGACAAATGAGTTAATGAGTGCAAAATACTAAGAATCTAATATTAATGAACTATAAAATTTAAAAAGAAAACCAATCACATATACTCAATAAAAACCATGGATTACATGCTAGTTTGGACTAACAGGAAGGACCCCAAACATGTATAATTAAGCTTAGGCATGATACCACGACATCTTCACAAAACGTCATCTTTCGTCTTCAAATTTCTTGTCGTTATCTTCATAGTTTTTGGTTAGTCTCCTTTAATCTAATTTTGTAATTGTATTTGTTGGAGCTCTCGGGAATAGTAAATTCGTATGTATAAGAAAATCTGAAAATACTAGCGAGGTCCTATATTATATATACATTCCCTTTACATCTGCAAGGGATCAATATGATTAACTCAAAATTATATCTTATTTGCACGGCCACAAAACTACTTATTTAGGAATATATTCCTCAGTTATATCATATTCATATATATATATATATATATATATATATATATATATATATATATATCTATATATATTTATATTGATCGTAAAAGCTTAAATATAATTGAGCTTTTGCTTCTTTGCAAGGAATCTTGAGCAACATCATATATATAATGAAAGGTACTGTAAAAAAGGATTAAGCTAATTCATTCTAATTTTTTTATGGAATAAGTTAACAGATGTACTAAGAGTATTGATTCTTTTAGAAACTTTTTATACAAAAAAAAAAAAAAAAAAAAAAAAAACCGACTTTTTTGATAGTTTTTTTATATTTTTCATGAAAGTGATATTAAAATTTTCCTAAAATGATCTGTTAATGAATGCCTTAAGAGTACTCGTTAATAAGACAATTTTTCTTATTGTAAAGCGTCTCTCAAATTTAGAAATCATTTAAAATTACTTTCATCTCATATAAAACTAATCCAAATTCTCTCACATAAACTTTTCATTAACAAACATAAACTTCAACAAAATTTCACTAATATCATTAAAATTGAATAATAAAACCATCTTAAATTAGAAAAAACAAAGGATTTTTATTTTAGAGAAAAAAGAATATTCTTTTGGATGTTTAGAAATATATATATATATATATATATTGAAAATCTCATGAGTTTTTCGCTTAGAAATGATATTTTCAAAGAAGATGCAATTTCTCATGAGCTTTTGTAGGAAATGAGATTTTTTTTTTTGTCATTCCCTTGTTTCCTTGCCCCTTCCATTTTGATTCCACCACCACCTTTCTCATAACTTCTACCACTATAACAACACTATTTCAAATGTCGCTCCCACCACTGTTTTTGTTGCCACCACCACCACCTCACCATTATCTAATGCAAGAGCGTACGTAGTGACAATTTATGTGACAACTATGTGAGCGGCAAGTGTTATTTATTTTGTGTCTCTAAGCGCTTTTTATTTGTCATTATTATTTGGTTAAAGTTATTTATGGAATTTTATTGATAGTTGTTATAACCTAATTATCTATTTATTAGGATATGTATAGATTACCTAAGAAGTGGTCTATCTTGAAAGTTATTTTTGTATTGGAAGTTGTCAACATTTATTATTGTAAGCATTAAATTCACATGCATTATATTTGCATGTAAATATCAATTAGAGATAAAAAGAATGGAGATTTTTTTTATTTAATAAATTATATTTACAAGTGAATCTTATTTTCAAGTTGAGAGATTCTTCCTAAAAATCTAGTTTGTGGCTTGGTCACATTGAGGGACATTTATTTTCTGTGCACTACCTAGCTACAGTTGAGTGGCATCTCAATAGTATCCTCTTTTTCCTTAGTTGTTTATTTTAATTTAACCATCCTAACATGTCTCAACCTACATCACAGCCACTACCACCACACCACCTTTGTCACCCTCACCAATCATCAACACCACCTCTATCACCACCACGTTACATGAAAATTTAATTTCTTTTTTTGTGTGAGCAAAATGACATAAACTATTTCACATATCACTTTTATTGTCATAAACAAACACAGAAAAACAAGTCATTTTATCATAAATATTTTTAATGGAACATATTTCTTCAGGAAACAAATTTCATCAAAACAAGCAAAGTGATAGATGTTTTACCTGTTCTATGTGTAGAAACCTTATGTCGCAACCCCAAGAAAAATTAATTTTTGACCAAAACAACATAAGGAGAAAAATGATCATTTTATCTATATTAGACACATATTTGATGTAATTGGCTAATCTTCTGACAAAATGCACTTTACTTATAATTGGGTAGATCTAGGATGAGTTTAGTACTTCAAGAAACAAGTATTCAAGTTTAGTATTGAAGTTATGTAAATCTGACCAAGAAACAAATGAAGAATGTGCTGCTCATTAAATCTCGATAGAATCCATTCTATCGAGATTTAATGTTGAAGCTCGACACAAGCTGTATCTGTCGAGAATTACGAAATTAGGTTTTTCAGATCTGATTACACGCATATCCTTGAGTATTTGTGTAGGGTTTTTTTCCTCACAACCCTAGACATATATAAAGATTATTTTAAGAGCCGTTAAAGGTGATGCAAGATGTTGCAAAAGAATAATCCATGCAAGCTGCGACCAGAGACAAAAATTGCTCTAGTTCATTATATTCTCTGTAGAAATTACTGCGTCTTTACACCAAGAGTTTTGTGACCAAGGAGCTTCTTGATCTTCATTGTTGGATGAATTGAAGAACTTTGCAGCCAACATCTTCCTCAAGTTAGTGTGTTAGTCACGTACTAGGATCCGTGCATCATTGGTTAGTCACGTATTGGGATTCGTGCATTGAACGGAGAGATTGCCGGTACAATACAAGTCCAATTGGGTATTGGGGTAAAAATTTAACTGTAGGTTGGTATTGGATACTGGGATTACTTTTACTTGTAACCGCTTGTTATTGATAATAGTGGATTCACGAGAGTGGTGACCTTAAATTCATCTAGTGGGATTTTGTCTCGGTGGTTTTTCCCATTCGTAAATAAATCACCTGTGTCAAACTTATTTTCCACTGCATTTAGTTATTTGGTGATTTGTTTGTATTACCACGCTATTACATGTTAAATTGACTTAAGTAATTAACTTGGATAATTAATTGATTAATTTACTAAAGGGGTCAATACATTTTTGACCTATCAATGTGTTAGGACATATGTGATTCACTTATTAGGAACATATGTCACTATTTTATGTAATTGACTAATCCTTTGACTAAACGCACTTTACTTGTATTTGGGTAGATCTAGGGTGTGTTTAATACTTCAAGAAACTTTGTTTCAAGATCAAGTGTTAAAGCCATGCAAGTCTGTCCAAGATTCAAGCTGAAAAGTGCCTGTCATTTAAGCTCGACAGCTAGCCATCTATCGAGCTTGAAGAGCTGTTCAGCCCCGTGGCTCAATAGTAGCTCGACAGATAGGGTATCTGTCGAGATTTATGAAAAACAGAATTTCAGTGTTGAGGTTTATGAAAAACAGAATTTCAGTTCTGTTTTGATTCTAATCCGTGATTATGTGTCTGAGCTTTCTTTTCTCACAACCCTAGACTTATGAAAGGATTATTTTAAGGGCCGTCAAAGTGGACACAAGTTGCACAAGTGTTGAGCAAAGTTTGTTCAAGCAATTTGTGACCGGAGACACAGTTTTGCCCTAGTTCATCATTCTTGTGAAGAAGTTGCTGTGTTTGTGCACCGTAGGATTTTGTGACCAAGTATCTTCTTGATCTTCATTGTTGGGATGAACTAAAGAACTTTGCAGCCAACAACCTTCTTTAGTTGGTGATTGAAGTCGCGTACTGTGATCCGCGCAATTGGTTAGTCACGTACTGGGAGTCGTGCATCAAAAGGAGAAATTGCTACTACAGAACAAGTCTAATTGGGTATTGGGGTAATGGTTCAACTGTAGGTTGGTATAAAGTACTAGGATTCTTTTACTTGTAACCGCTTGTTGTGATAATAGTGGAATTTCGGGAGTTGTGACCTTAAAATCACCCGGTGGAGTTTTTGCCGTGTAGGTTTTCCCCATTTGTAAACAAATTACTGTGTCAATTTATTTTCCGCTGCATACTTAGTTTATTGGAGATTTGTTTGTGCTCCCACGAGTTTGCATGTTAATTTGATTAATTAATAAACTTGGCTAATTAATCAATTAATCTATTACAATGGGTCAATTCGTTTTTGGCCTATCACAATGTACTTGAGAACTTCTATTTTTGACCTAGGATTAAAATTCAAAATCATAATGGATTTCATTTGAATAAAGCTCATCTTGGATTAAGCTGGATCTGATTATATAATTTGCAATTATCTTTCAAAAAAAAGTCAAATACAGGGGAAAAAAAATAATCCAAAATTGAGACTCTAGGCCTCAGAGGTGTTGGGAGAGGCACTTTGATTGTGTCAAGAACCATATTCTGTTTGTTGAGAGAGTGGGTCAGTGTTTTTCTCCAATTTTTGTCATTAGATTTTATCCAATTAGTTTTGGGATTAAAATCTGTTTTTTTTTTTTTTTTTTTTTTTTTAATCTTCTAGTTTCAAAGTTTCCAAAGCCCAAGGGGGACCCTAGGCCTAGAGTACTCTAACCTTTCTATTAAAAAAAGGGGAACTCATCCAAGACCTCTCTTCAAAAATAGGGAGAGGTACAGTTAACATACATCATTCAGAGAAAAAAAAAAAAAAAAAAAAAAAAAAAACCCTTAACATACATCATTTCTTATCAACCACGGAGGTAGGTCGCACCATGGTGATATTGAAAAAGGAGTTGTAGATCATCCAGCAGTATTGTGAGCAAAGGAGTGAGTGGATGATTTTGCCATCGTTTTCATGAACGAAAAATCATATGCAAGTATACTCGTTAAAACCCTTTCGTGATTTTCATTCTAGATTATTTGAATTAAATTTTGATGGTATTTTGATAATGGTTACTAAAGAAAAATACAGAAGATGTGTCTCTAGTAATTTCTCACAAGAATTGAGCACATGTGATGGTGAAGTAAGGGGAATTTAGATTTTCTTTGTCATTAGCAAGATTAGGATTTATGATGTTTTCCAGCGTAGACATTAAAACATTAAAGTATGAACATGCATTATATAGTTTTTTATTTTTATTTTTTTCACATAAAATAAGTAATGTTTCTACATAAAATTATATAAGTTTACCATATAACTATTTGTTGACATAAAATCATGAATCTCATGCTTTTGAAAAATCTTCATGAAATGTAGAGGTTTGAATGTTTGCTTGTTTAACATGCATAATTTAGTTAGACTTTTTTTTAAGTTTAATTTTGTCACGTTTCTTTTCAATTATATTTGTTCAACTTTTTTTTTTTTTTCAATCTATAATTCCTTTTCAATCAACTCGTGTGAATTCAACCTTCCTTTCTGTAAAGTTGAATTTATTCAATCATTTTGTTGGCTTTATTCTGTGCCAAATTTGCTTGTAATTCAGCATTTAGAAACCCTGTATTTAGGTGAGAATCATGTAAGGGTAGTGTGTGAGAGAGTGTAAAGAAAAGCTTAAGAGTGTACACTCAAGAAGGGCCTCGCGACTGGATCTTGCAACTGGTGAGTCGCCAAAGGTGGCACACGTGTGATGCATGCAGGGGAGCTGAAGGGTCACGCCAGCTGTTGCACTACAGGACAAAATCTCCAGTTTGGCCATGCAGTTAGATCGCGACTCAAACTCGCGACTCGTTCCAATCGCGAGCTCGAGTCGCCAGAACACCCTGTTTGGTTGTAACTGACTCTTTGCATTCCATACACACCCTACTATAAATAACCTTATACCCACGAAATGTAGAGAGCTTTCAGAGAGAATTTTGAGAGAGAAACTCTAAAGAAAAACAAGATTGACTCATCCACAATCTTCATCCTTTGATTCTCCAAATTCTTCTACTCTCACCCTCTCCATTAATACATCCTTGAGAGGTACATTAGCTAAATCATTATCTCACCATACCTATATCTGTGAGGAGGCATTTTGGTACTTGGGAAGTAGTTCGGAAGGGACCAATTCATTTTGGTTGATGTAATGGGCTATTGCGGGATTCGGTAAGCTAGAGAAGACAAGGTTCGGCGTAACCCTGTTGGAGTAATAAGCTTGGAGGGCTTAGGTGCATTGGGTAGATTAGTCTTGGAGGGTCTTCTGCTATTCATGTATCCTAACTTTATTCTTTAGTGGATTATTGACCGCTTGGAGGACGGCGAAGAGGTTTTTCGCCGAGAACTTCGGTTTCCTCTTCGATAACACATCACTGTGTTGTCTCTGTATTTGCATCTCTCTTCCCTTAATCTTTGCCTTTTAATTACTGCTATGGTTGTGATTAATTTTGGTTTAGATTGTTTAACCAATTCTGATTTAGCTTATTTTCATATTTCGCACATACATTGTTTGATTATAAGCTTGTGTTGGTAATTTGTAATCTGGGGATCTAAACGTTCATAGGTGTTTTACACACTATTTGAACATTCACTTTCAATTTTCATGGTTGTTTCATTTTCTTTTTATGGATGTTGTAAATAATTATGTAGTAGAAGAGAGTACGCTATATTATATTAACAAAAGAAAAAGAAACATGCAAAACAGTTCTTCTTCTTCTTTTTTTTTTTTTTTTTCTTTTTTTTTTTTAAAAACCTAATAGATAAATACAATTGATTGATGTTGTGATCATTTTAGAAGCTTTTTTTCTAATAAAATATTACATGCTTTTTAAGATTCGGGCCTTTTAGTGCCAAAAAAAAACTCTCACCTGCCCTTTGCTTGATTTTTCGTTTATTTTAGTTTATGAATGACCCTATGAGAAGTGAATTGAAACAATATAAAAAATTTGTGATATAATTGAAAGTTTTCAAATTCTATTGTTTAATTGTTTCTTCTTCTTCTTTTTTTTTTTTAAGCATCAAATCCCTCAACCCCCAACTATAGATGAATAAAATAAACCCTTTTTTCACCTTCTTTTCATCATCTCATGAAATTTGTTTCCATTGTTTACAGCAGACATAATCTTTCTTAAAATGTTGAAACAATGTACTTGTACTTTATAATCTGAAGTCAGTACTTGCTAAAAAAAAAAAAATTCCTGAAGTCAATAAACTAGTCCTCTCGCTAATTTAAAATAAGCCAAAAAAATAAAGATGGAAAATTTGGTGTTCTAAATAATATGCCAAAAAACATCTGAATTCAGCAAACAAGTCCTTATATTAAAATAAAAATGTTGTGTTCTAATCTAATACGCTGCCGGCAAACTCTATGAGGGCATTTTAGCCAACGTAGTTTGACAAAAGGAAATTAAGCAGAAAACCATCTATTTTTTGGAGTTGGTATAACTATAAAAGACGAGGCGTCTCGGAAATGTGTGCTGCTACTGCTACTGCTACTGCTACTGCTACTGTTAATAATGGGAGGCGAAGAAAATCCATACATTTTGTAGATCAACGGGCATCAATAATTTATTTTTTTATTTTTTTTAAGAATCAATGGGCATAGATAATTAAAATTGGATTTTACTAATGTGTGCCCTAAGGGCACACATTAAGTTTTCTGTTTTTGAAAACATTTTCTCGAGAATTGAAAAAGTAATGACAGCTTTTTCAATTTCCGAAAAAATGTTTCCAAAAACAAAAAGCTTAATGTGTGCCCTTAGGGCACACATTAACCGGACCCATTAAAATTTAACAGGGTCACTTTTCTTATGATAGAGCAAACTTTTCTAAGTGTTAGTGCATTTCCACATCATCTTCTTTAGTGGTAGACATGGAAAGATACTTTCCACTAGGTTTTTTTTATATGTATATTTTTTGAATTCCACATTGAAAATCATAGAAAATGACCAGGTTCATCTCTCACTCTCTCTTGGCCGCATATTTTGGCCATGTACACAGCGCCGTAAAAAATGATATCCTGGTATATATGGCACCTATTCCCTAGGATGTTGACACCTAGTAAATATTTATCACGTGTCAGTATTTCAACAAGTCTAATGCTCTTATGCACTGAATTTAAGCAGGTTTCTTTACAACATTATGCTAGCTAGCAACATGTCAAATTTGAATCCATCCATGATTTTAAAAATCAGATCAGTCTAGTCGATTCAACTAAGAACCAAACCCTCAACTAGTCCTATAAAAACCAGTTGTTTAATGTAAAAGTTGTCGGTTCAACCCGTAAAAATATTTTATTAATGAAAATGTTTTTAGAAAAAGATGTATTTGATTTATGTTGCTTAGTGGAAAATGTCAACATGGAGAAGGGGTTGCTTGGTGGATAATGTCAACATGGAGAAGTAAGGCGAACGGGGGCGTGGTGCCATGGAGAAGCCGAGGAGGAGAAGGAGGGTTGGTTGAGAATTGGAGTGTATAGACAATGCTAGCATGCTTAGTTATATTTTTTTTAACCATAGATTTTCCTAGGATCCAATGGTCAAAAAAGACACCAACCATATCATTAATATCCTAAATATTAATGAGTTACATTTCTTCATGTCACTTTTTTTTTTTTTTTGAGTTTGGCTTATGTCTAGTACTTTTTTAACTGATTTTTATTTTATTTTATTTTAATGAGAAACTGTTACATCATCTACTAATTAAATGAAAAGTGGAAATTAAAATTAACTACTACTTGTTGCTGTATATTTAAAACAACAAGAAATGTCTAGTTAAAAAAGTACTAGAGATAAGCCAAACTTTTTTTTTTTAACCCTGATTTTCCTAATAAAAAAGAGAAAATAATGCCATTTTTTTTTTTTGAGAGAGATTCAACCTATGGCGTCTACTCCTGATGATAGCTCTTTTATCATCAGACCAAGACACCAATCAGTTTTTGATGTAGGTGGGGATTGAACCCCAGATCTCTTATACAACTATCAGAGACTTTACCAGTTGAGCTAACTGGAACCCACAATGCCATTTAAGTATAAGATTCTTATATAATATCCAGTTAGTTAAGTGATTATCTTGACAAAATACACATCATTAATAAAGCAGTATTCATTGTGTGTATATTTGTTTCTTAAAAAAAAAAAAAGAAAAAAAGAAAAAAAGAAAGAAAAAAAAAGCAGTGTTCAAAAAGGTGAGTTTGGCTTAGCTTCCCCAATTTTTGCATTTTTTAAAATCACCCAGTCCAACACACAAATGACCAAAAATCATGTTGACATATGAATGTGTTTTTTTTTTAAAAAAAAAAAAATCCAAAAAGCAATAACCAAACGGGCACGCGGTTAAAAAATGTAAGAAAAATGAAAATGTAAAATAAATTTAAAATTTGTGGTTTAAAATAAAAACCAAAAACCAAAAGGAAAACATCCTTTAGTGATTGGCAACGTGAAATTATAGCCGCCATCATTAGCAGGTAACCAGTTGGAGCACCTTATCCAAATCGTTTTGATTAGTTTCTTGAATGAAGTTCCATCAAACGATGTGCTGGAAAGAAATCCAATTCAAATCTTTGACATCAAGCTATATACATGTAAACATGTTTTAACCGGTTTTACTCAAACAACCCCCTTTTTTTTTTGTTTTGAAGATTTTTACTCAAAGACTCATGAGTGCCCATCAATATCCTTTCGCACTAAACAAACATGAATCTCTAGCTACAGTACTTTGGCGCCTCCCTTATCTTTCTAAGATATCCGATTGCTGTAGTATTTGGTCCATGGAACAATTTTGACCCTAGATTGCGAGTTTGTCACCATCCGAGAAAGCGTCAGTTACATCGAGAGAGACAATTAGAGCATTGACATCTATGATCAATCTACCTAAAAGGTTCTTTCTACTTTCAGATAATAATTTACTTTTTCTATATTAGTTATAACTATTTTTCTTTTTCACATATATTAGATTTTCTATTCTAAACCATCTTTCATTTAACTTTTATTTTTCATTTATTTTTTATTTTTTCTCTCACTTTTCAAAAAACACCTCCTTTTTTTTATCACAGTTACCAAAACACACACACGAAAAAAAAAAAAAAAAAGAGTCAGAGAATGAATAGTAGTACTTCTTAATTATAAGGAGCAGCTGTAGTAAAACCCCAAAATAGGGAGGGTAGAGATGGGTAATCTAATGTGGACAGTTTTTAGGGTGTATTTGGGATTTTGCTTATCTATTTTGTCCCCTTAGCCTAAATTAGGGACCCTCCTGCCAGTGCCCTTTGCCTTAAGACTTAAGAGAGCCATTTCTCACTCTTGTCCCTAGCAAAACTTCATATATATATATATATATATATATATATATATATATATATATATTTTATCTCAAATGGTTTTTTATATAATATATATTTATATAAAAATTTAAAATTTTGGTTCCAAAAAATACTTGAAGTCTAAGAATACAATTGGTCCAAATAGGTCACAGAAAGATGAAAATAAAATGGTTGGCTAGTCCATGACATAAGGCTCCCCTTTCAAAAAATAAAAATAAAAATAAAGATTGTTATTTGTACGTTTTTAGACCCCTTAAAACACAAGTTATTTAAGCTAGTTATTTAGCCAAGTGATTACTTAGATAAATTATTCAGATCTAGGTTAACACACTCAAATCATATCATGTAAATAATGCGGAAATATAATGAACACATGATATGATAACTCAGGAAAACCAAACTGGTAAAAAACCTGAGGAGGATTTAACTTAACTATCTTCAAGGTAAAAACAGATTCATTATGAAAGAATTGAAGTTTGTACAACAAGACTTAGACCACTAACATTTTATTGCTACATCGAGTAGAAAACTTACTACCACGACCATGTGACAGCTCCGAGTCCATGAACTACTTCTTTCTTTGATCCACTGCAACCACAAGTACTTTCACTTGTGACTTTGAGATTCCACTCAAAGGTTTCAGATCTTCTTTAAGTTCTTTATGTAGCAACTAAAGCGATTACCAAGTTCTTGACATGAATCTTGATCTTTATAACCCTAAGTATGTATGAAGATAAACACCTCTAGATCTCACAAGAGATTCAACACACAGCACATCAAATACTTCTAAAATGTAGCTAAGGTTTTTCCTTTTATACTTGGAGTAAAACATAAAACCCTATACGTCAAATCGGACTTGGGCTGAGTTGGAAAATTTTGCAGAAAAAATTAATCTGCACGAGGTTCGATCGATCGAGTCTAATTTTCAATTGATCAAGCCTTGCAGATTTAGACCAATAAATCCTGCAATCACTCGATTCCAACTTTTACAAATAAACACACTTTGACCAAGTTTAAACCTAGACTCTATGTTTTGATCATGGTTTGCCAACATAATATATAATGAAGTTCTAATACATTTAGTTCCTAAAGTCTTAGAACCTAACATTATTAAATGCTAAAAGTATAAACCAACTGAGTAGGGTGTGCGAATGAAGCAAAAACACAAGCATTGGAATTTCTTACCGGGTGAGGTTTAGGTCTAATGCATGTAGTGTATTGGACACGTTAAGATGGTGACATGTATTTGAAAGTTGACACATGTTATAATCTCAATGGGTTCAATGTAACTAGACACTAGACCCAAACCTCACCCTTTCTTACCATAGTCTTGAATGACACTTTAGGTCAAAAGGAAAATTGTTGTTCGACATTTTCCTTCCCTCGTCAAGTACTAACTGGTACTCCTTGCTTAATTAGATCAGTCTTGCTTTTTTGTAGTGATTTACTCTCACTCCCATGCATGCGGTTCAGCCTTGCCCTAATTGACAATCAAAGGCTTAGATTGATGTTATTCTAAGAGTGCACATGCTTAGCTTAAGTTAGTTATTTCTACATAGACAAGATTAAGTTAGTTAGGGCTTTAGCACATGTATCATATTAAACAAGTGTAAATACTTTTGATCATGCGATGAATTCGTCAGCCAACAATATTAAGCTATATAGGCAAAATTAAGGCTATAGTCATCTATATATAAATAGATGCTTATGACTCCTGTTTGGGGGAATGTGAAGAATAAACTTTTTGTTGCTTAGACTTGATTAGTCTTGTGCTTGGAGGAAGAGAATTTCTTGAAGAAGTCTTAATTGGAAAATGTGACTCTCTTGAAGAAGTCACAACCCATTCTATAACTTATCCATCCATCTTTCTCGTGCAATTCATCCACCATCCCTATGCATAAATGAAACCCTAATCTTATTTCCTATAAACCCTAGCGCCTCCTAAATGCCAATGTCTTTGTTTCCATCATCGAGAACCTTAGAATTGCCTTCATATCCGAAATTCACATCCCTTAAACACCTAATTCCAAAAACTCATTCATCAATAATTGAAATCCCTCATCAAAAAACACTAACCCCAAGAGTGCTTTTTATAATTGGTATCAGAGCCGATGATCTGACAACAAAATCTACTGCAACTCACCAACAATCCATGGAGGCAATCACGAACACCATTCATGAGATCGATCAAAGAATCCTTGGCAATCCTCATTCAATACCGCAAAATCTAAAGGCAAAGTGTTTTTCATGCTTACTATCAACCAAGATTCATTAAGATGGAATTTTCAAGATTTAAGGGCAATGATCCTAGCAGTTGGACATACAAAGTCGACGACTTCTTTACTTTCACAACACTCCACTAGATTGACTCTATCTCAATGGATAGTGTGTCCTTGAATTTTTATTTCCATTTTGAGAAACGTGTCGTTGATTCAGGCATTCGAGAATAGATGGTTTTTTATTGAATTAATTAAGAGGACATAAGCTAAGACTTGATTATTTGTATGTGGTTAATCGGTTGCGATTGAGCATGACTCAAATAACCGTATGTAACTGATTGCATAATCATACTAACTCTAACGAAAATGATAATACAAACAGGGGTGGAGGAAGGGGGCTCAAGAGGGGGTGGGGGGGGGGGGGGGGGGAATGGCCCCCTCGACTTTTCAAAAATCCTCCCCTCCTCTTGTATGCTTTGGTGTATATATATATATATATATATATATATATATATATATATATATATATATATATATATATATATATATATATATAAAATTGGGCATAAATTTTAAATAATAACCTCCCTAGATTTTTACTAAAAACGTGTAAATTAACTAATGCATTTTTTGTTACCTCTAATTACTCTTATATCATACATAGCTCATTAAATTAAAGTGTATTTAATAAATACCATATGTAGTTTAATTATTTTTTTATTTTTATTAAATTGACTTGTATATTTTTAGACATATCAAGACTTACTTTTTTTTTTTTTTTTTTGCAAAGATGTAAAAACTTGATGTAAATAATTTTGTTTACAAAAGAAAATATCATATGCTAAATCAAAATTACAAACATTCTACATGTATAATCAATATATATATATATATATATATATATATATATATATATATATATATATATATATATATATAAATAGCTTGGCCCCTTGACAATTTTTCTTGACTTTGCCACTGAATACAAAAGTAAATCTATATAAAATAGCTTGGCCCCTTGACAATTTTTCTTGACTTTGCCACTGAATACAAAAGTAAATCGAGCATATAACATTATAGTGAACGGTTAATTATTGAGTACCCCTGGAATACCATAAATATGTACTCCCTCCTCTCACATAATTGTGGGTCTCAGTAATTAAATTTATGGTGAGACTTACAATTCATATGAGAGAGAAGAGTGCGCATTTATAATACTCCCGGAGTATTTAATAATTTTTCATAATCAACAAGCACAAAATGACTAATAAGGCAATCCTAAACCATTTATTCCACTTAAAGGACTACTCTATCTCAATCCTCATACTTCCAGATGTGCTTTTATGCACAAGCTTGTGTTTTATTACAGCTCATAGTTAATTACTGTTTGGCAAGCATCGACATGCATGGATGTGTCACTAGCTATAGGACACTCCTTGCATTGTCTATAGGATATGTAAGTCATCCAAACTGTAGCAATGAGTCCATGGGCGTTCGGTATGAATATGATCACATGATTCACACCTATTGCTACTGTTGCATCATGACTAGAGCCTAAATTCTAAGTGTCATGAAAAAGAATGAAACGAATAAAGATAAACTTTTCTAGCAGTACGTAATCTTTTAAGAGACTATTTGGCATGAAGTAAGATCCAGTGGTGCACTAATCATCACCAAAGAAACCAAGATTTCAGACAATTTCTTCATTTATAATAAAATAATTATGAAGCTTCCTCTCATCATGTCACCTTTGATATATAATTTAAGTGTTAAGCATATGTCAAAGCATAAAAAGGAATCTTCCACTCAAGCCTGAGGCATTTAGTAATTTAAGATGCCCAATAAAAACTCACACACTGTAACTGTTGGGTCAATTGGTAGCTTTTGATGTCTTACACGTTTAGGGTTTGATCCTCCTCTCCTAGCTTAATGTAGAAAAGAAAAAAAGTTCAAACCCCACATGGAAAAAAAAATCCATTTTCTATCTATTAGTTAATGAACCACCACCTCTCCTTCAATTTCACATACACTGACTGTGGAAGACACTAACGAAAACTTTGTAGACACAAAGGAACTGTTTGGGATTAATTAATATCAGATCAAAAAAAAGGGGAAAGATTTGCTTTGATTTAATCAAATAAAATATATGGCACTTGCGATTTGCAAAACCCCAATTCAAGAAAGTGAATGTGGACATTATGAAGTAAAAGGCATCCGTAACAGCACAATTATAGAATCTTCCTCTCATCTCATGTATCATGGCCATGTTGTCGTAATTAAAGATGCCCTAATGATCAAAAAAGCCCAAGCCATTCAAATTTCCCCTTCATAAATTCATGAAAGACTAACCTCTTATTCTATTGCACAATCACACGTTATGGAAGTAACTTTTTAGAAAATAAGGGTCCGTTTGATAATGTTGTTCTAGTATTATTGTTTAAATGTTGTGAAAATACGTATGAGTGAAAAAGTGTTGTAAAAATACGTGTTGTGTTGTTTAAACAACGAAAACTGTTGTTTAAACAACTATACCAAACAGACCCTAAAATGCTCATCCAAGTCAAATTTTTATTAGGTCAGTTATTAGGTATCTTTAAAAGCATAACCAAGCATCTTCCCTCTCAAGACTTGAGGGCATTGTGGAAAATAACTAAATTAAAATGTCCTAAATCATATAGCACAAAGTCACAAACAATTCAACTTCCATGTATATATTCATGAACCACCAAACTCATAGCCCAGTGCACTTCAACACCAAAAGGATTTAAGAAAGAGAGTTCCATTGCACTTACATGAGAGAGAGAGAGAGAGAGAGAGAGAGAGAGAGAGAGAGAGAGAGATGAGGCCTTCATCATGTTCATTCACACCATCACCATCACCAGTGATCAGACTCCAGCTTTGGAAGTCTCCAATGCCTTACCTCTTTGGTGGTTTGGCCATAATGTTGATACTCATTTTCATGGCATTGGTTATTCTAGCGTGCTCAAGCAGGAAACAAGCCTCTGGGTCATCCGGTGAAGGCGAAGAGAAGCAAGCAATGCCCATGAACATGGTGGTGGATACGGAGCCAAAGATTGTTGTCATAATGGCCGGGGATGACAAGCCAACCTACTTGGCTAAACCGGTTACATTTTCAACTTGCTCCATTGAGCTTGTTTAAATACTTTAGCTTCAATTATGTTTACTAAAGAGGAATTCTAAATACTCTAGCTTCAATCTTGTTTTACTGAAGGCCACTCATGTTGAAACTTGAAGGCAGTTTTCTAGAAAAAAAAGCTTCTTGTTCTGATTTTTCTTTTCGGATTTCTATCATACTGCATATTCTGTCTATATTTGCATTAATGGCGGGAATATGTAAATTAATGATTATCAATGGCTTTGGTTTGAGAGCATAAAAGCATTCATAGCTTGACCTAAAACAATAATTTCTCCCTGAGGGAAAAATTTAGGTTTAGTTCGTTAGGTGTAGCATGTTAGGGATTCATTAACTTTGCACACATGAATGTATTGACCAATTAAACAGAAATATTATTTTTTTTCAAGAATAATTAAGTTCAATACAACAATATGTTTGGACTTAATTGAAAAACCTAATATACTAAACCTAAAATATAATACCTAAAATTTACCGTTTCTTTAATATATATATATATATATATAGAGAGAGAGAGAGAGAGAGAGAGAGAGAGAGAGAGAGAGAGAGAGAGAGAGAGAGAGAGAGAGAGAGAGAGAGACGGTACTGTTGTACTGTACAATAAATTTCCTAATTAAATTCAATTATATGATTTTATTGACCAGCAAATCTCACGATTGAATTTAATTGTTATGTGAAAAGATGACAATGGTTTTGCTACATTAGTAATATAAAAATATGATTCAGGGTATGTTTGGATATTGCTTATTTGTTAAAAATTGAAAACTTATTGCTAAAAATACTGTAGCAAAATATTTAAAAAAAAACAAAATACTGTTCACGCATTTTTATGCTTTGACTGGTCCATGAACAGTGCCATAGGACCAGCCAAAAAAATGCAACGCACACAAACGCAAACGTAGCCGCTATGCAAACGCACACTCAGTTTAATTGGAAAACATAAGGTATTTGGAACTTTTCCTTGGTGAACTTCACAAGGAGCGGGGAAATTCTTGGTTTCACATACAAAGGAATATATAAATGGCATTACCTTTCTAGTTAGACAAAATACACTATCATACGTTTTATAGATACAATAAGATTTGAAACATTTAACGTTTGCTCTTAAATAATTAGTCTCTATTATCAAATTAAGTCATCGGTGTATTTTTTTTTCTTTTTTTTTTAATTGTTATTTATGGAGAATGAGATTTGAACTGATCAAACTCTTTATCCAATGACAAAATATTTATACTTGAACTAACTAAAACTCATTATAAAGGAAATTATACATACTTGTACACGTGTAATTCCTTTCTTACTTATCAAAAGAAAAAAGAAACCATGTAATTCCTCACCCCCTCCCCCCCGCGCCGAGGTGTATAACTTTTTTTAAAAGGATAAAATATAATACCTTAGGTCCGAAGAATTTTTTTTCTTAATATTTTTCAAACATTAGTATACTCACTCTTTAACCACTCAACCACTATTACTTCTGCCTCTTGTTTTTCAAATGTTTGTCCACTTTCTAAAATGAATGTATACAATCATAAGTATTAAAAAAAATGTGTACAATATATATTATAACTTTTCAAAATCATTACTTTCTTGTATAATAAACAAGTTAAAAAAACAATGTCTCCTTAGATTTACAAAGCTATATAATATGGGACGAGAAGAGTACTTCTTTTGCTCCACTAGCTTATTCCAATGAATACATGTATAAAGGATTTTTTTTTTTTTTTTTTTAATGAAAATTTTGGAGATTTTGTGCACCCTTGGTATCAAAGGGTCTAATATTAAATTAAAAATGCATAGCCCTACACCATAAGAAGATAATAATGTAAATCACAAAATCGATCATGCAAAACTCAATTTTGTCCTCACATTAGCTGATTTCAATTTTGTCCCCTAGGCTTTTTACATTTCTTTTTTTGTCCCGATAATCGGCTACACACTGAGAAGGTGTTTCAAGTTCTTAACATTTACTAAGTTGTTGACCTTTAACTCTAACAAACCCAAAGTCCTAGGGCTTGTTTGGTTTGTATTGAGGTTGTATTCATTTTCTATTTTTATTTTTTGTACTCATTTTTTGTTTCTATCTTTTTTTTTGTTTCGCATCATTTTCTGCTTTGTCTTTCCCTTCACTTTTTATTTATTTATTTATTTTTATGACAACCACCAACAAATAGAGAGAGAGAGTGTGTTCTTTGATGTGACAAGTCAGTGATAGTAGGATCCACATATTTGATTTTTTTTTTTTTTACAAAAATACCACTGTATTTATTTTCAAGAAAATGAAAACACCAAAAAGTTGTATTCAGTTTTTTCAAATTCTATTTTTTTGATACTAAAAATGAAAACTGAATACAAATACAAATACAAATACAAAGCCAAACAAGTTTTTTAGTAGTGGGTCGAACAAAAAATTGAAAATGAATACAAAATATACCCATTTTTTGCTCAAACCAAACAGGCCCTTAGTAATCACAATTTATTAACAAATTTTGCTAGTTCTCTTAGGCCCAAATAAAAATAGACAATGATACAAATTCGGTACACGAAATTCATTTTAAATGAGCACTCACCAGAACCGGATTAATTACCATTCTCTGAATCTTTTGGGAATAATTTACAAAATATAGAGAAAATGGGCTTTCCATGCATATGTAATACAAGTATAACTTCTAAAAAAACATTCTTCAAAATTTATTATAAAATTCCAACCATTTCACATACTATCTTTGCTTTTGCTTCCTTTTCCTAGGGAGAGAGTAATTATTAAGTACTTCCGGAGTATTATAAATGCGTATTCTCTCTTCTCTTATAATTGTGGGTTTCACTAATTAAATTTATGATAGGATCTACAATTCATGTGAGAGGGACCTGGGAGAGTACGCATTTATGGTACTCTCAGAGTATTCAATAATTTTCCTCCTAGGAAAATCTCATCATTCACACCGCTTAAATGGAAAGCACATTGGTGACCATCATTACATGCTTCTTTTTCCATTTTTTTTTCTTTTCCCCAACTCGGTATTATACTCCAAAAGATGCCAAAATTCTTTTAAAACTCACACGTACTTTGAAGATAAAGGAAGGAATATTGAAGTACACGAATAATCAATCTTTTAAGTCTTAACATTGCCCAAATCAAAAACTAGCTAGGGAAAGAAAGATTTGCGATCGATGTGCTAGTGAGAGGTGCTGGTTAACGATTCTTATCCGTCCACCAAGTCGCCAACTAAATGCAATTCTACAATAGCCCACGTGGGCATGTGATTACCATTTTTTCAGTATTGCTACGTCTATAATATTTTCACAATAATTTTATAACAAATTTTGTATCAAGCAATAAACTCTAATGGATAAAAAAGTAGTATTAGTAATAAATTTAAAATTGAGATTACTACTAGTAAAAATTTGCTATTTAAAATTTGTTGCGAAAGTATTGCGGGCGGAACGTAGGTTACTATTTTTTTCCTCTTTCCATCTTAATCTATTGCTTCTTTCTTTTACCCCTCTTGGGGGCCAAGTTGCTTCATTGGCTTCATGATGAGTAGTTAGGGGTGTTCACCAAACTGCATAAACCGCACAAACCGTAAAAATCGCACCAAAACCGCCCGCAAAATGGCATAACCACACCGCACCGTAAGTAATAGTGCATCGCACCGCACCACACCGCATGGTACAGTGCGGTTTGCGGTTTTATAATAAGAAAACCGCACAAACCGCACCACACCGCACCCTTCCTATATATTAATATATTTATTTATTTTTAATATTAAATATATTATTAATAGTTTAATATTTTAACCCTAGCAAGTGTTGACTAGAAAAGCCAACCCAAAATAAAGAAAAACTAGTTCAATAATTTAAAACTTGGCCTTAAAAAAGGGAAAAAATAGTTTTGGGATGAGTAGGAAAAGCCCAAAATTTGAAAAATATATCGACTTCAAACCGCATCTTATATATAGTATCGCACATATGACCGCAAAAATGAAGTGCGGTGCGGTTATGATTTTGGCAAAACTCTAAACCGCACCACACCGCACATGTGACCGCAAAAATAAGGTGCGGAACAGTTATGATTTTAGCTAAACCGCACCGTAAAATATGGTACTAAAAGTGGCCCAAAACCGCACCGCACCGCACCGCGAACACCCCTATGAGTAGTTATGTATTATTTTTATTAAAAGTTGCTTTTTTGTTGAAGATTTATCATTTTGTTAGTGGATGCAGCCGCTTGGAATTTCAAACCAGGCGGGTTTCCCTATTTCGCTCAAACAAATCACATCCTATATATATAGCCACCTCTCTATGGGCTAAGTTTTTGTAATAGTGCTCTTTATATTAATAAATAAAGCCCCCCTCTTTTTCGAACTAAAAAAAAAAAAAAACGAATGCTTTTTCTTGTAAAATAGCAAGTGTTGATACTATTTTGTATTTCTCCCGAGAGTAAAAAACTTAAAAAGGTCAAAAGTAATCATTCATCTCACTGCTCCACCTCATGGCTTGTGCCCTCGCTGAATCAAGTCTGACTGGGCAATATTGGACGTTGTGGTTGCTTAATTCAGCGGTTGTTGAGATAGAGTAAGTTTTGACACCTATTTATTTTGTGTAACCAAATAATAACTTGAGGCCTATTTATTTCATGTGTAACTAAATAATAATTGTTTTATATTATATGAAATAGAAATATAAATATAAATATAATTAAAAAAAAAAAAACAATTATACAAGGAACACAAAATTTATAGTGGTTCAACTCTGGGCCTAGATTTATAAATGGTGTCGAGGGGAAAGTTTCACAATAAATGCATTAACTTTGGAACACCAAAGTCAAGTCATGTGAATATTATATAAAATACTTCTTTTAATTTGGTGATAGCATATTGGACAAAAGTTGTGATTAAATCAATAACAACAACCTCATTGTCAAAAGGGGTTTAAAGTTTGTGTTGTGTATCCAAGAGTTAGGCCCTTTTGGATATACACCACTGTAAGTTTTTTTTTTAAAACCTTCTCCCCTCTTCCCGTGTGTGTGTGTTAAAAAAATATTTAGTATTCTCAAAAGAAAAAACAGTGGATTAATCCCACATTGGAAAATGAGTATGAGTTAAAGAGGTTTAAAGTCTGTGTTGTGTATCAAGAGTTAGGCTCTTTTGGATATACACCACTGTAAGTTTCTTTAAAAAACCTTCTCCCCTTCTCCCCGTGTGTGTGTGTTAAAAAAATACATAGTATTCTCAAAAAAAAAAAAAAAAAAAAAAAAAAAAAAAAAAAAAAAAAAAAAAAACTCATTGTCAAGTTACACCTAATGTAATTTTTTTTTTTTTTTTCGTTTTCGATTTGATAAAAGATTTTTTTTGTTTATAAGATGATTAAAGTTCAGCGTGTCACCAAAAGATTTGAATGATAAAAATATTTTGGGTCATGTTGTTGGAAATGTAGTTTGGAGAATTGCCTAGATTAATTAACAAAGTTACAAAGTAATATCAATAATATATTAGTAAAACAAGATATGCTGAAAGTAATTTATAAGAAAAATAGACAAGTGTAAAAGCATATGAAATTAAGGACTAAGGAAAAACTTATCGCCGAGACACAAAACTAAATCCTTTGTTCTTAAGAAGCGATTTCACCCAAACTAGATCGGTGCAAATGGCTCAGACAGTCGCTCTCTAGAATACAATGGCAACTTTGTTAATGTGCATTCACAAACAGAGTTTCAAACTTGTCACAAATGCCTAAAAGAAAATTTTCAGTAAAAGACAAAAGAGAAAAAGTATCAAAGTAATATCTGTTTTTTTATTATTATTGTTTTTAACTAATATCATATCTGAAGAATTTGATAGTCTTAACCCTCGTTTGGAAGGAAGGAATAGAATAGAATAGAATGGATCGAAAGGAATAAAAAGAATATTTTTAAAATATTTTTTCCTTTCCTTGTTTAAGAGTTTAAGTGACGGAGAATGAAATAGGTAGGAGAGAATACTCATTCCTCTCTATTCCCTTAAGATTTGGCTTATCTCCAGTACTTTTTTAACTGGACATATCATTTTCTTTTAAATGTACAATGACAAGTGCTAGTGGGTTTTAATCTCCACCTTTTATTTAGTTAGTGGATAATGTAGCAATTTCTTATTAAAACAAAAGGAGATTCCAATTAAAAAAGTACTGGAGGTAAGTCAGACCCATTCCCTTAAAACCTCAAATTTTCATTCCCCTCGAAATTAGGGAGAATTGGAGGGAATAAAATTATATTTAAAGAATTTTTTACTAAAACTCCCAAAATACCCATATATATTCAGTCATTTATTTTAAAATAGTGGTCTAATAGTACTATTGTCATAAAATAATTTCATTCATTTCCCTCTGTATATGTTACTCCTAAACAAAATTACTTACATTCTATTCATTTACATTCCTTTCCATTTGTTCCAGTTAGCTCAACTGGTAAAGTTTATGATGGTTGAACAAGAGATCTAGAATTCAATTCTCTGCTTACACCAAAAACTAGGGGTGGCAATTCGTGTTCGCGTGTCGTGTCAACTTATGAGTATTCGACGACATAGGTCAACACTAATTAGACATGTTTATTAAACGGGTCAAGATTCCTCAACCCTAACACGACCCATTTAT
This sequence comes from Quercus tomentella, assembly GCA_028535165.1. Lineage (NCBI taxonomy): Eukaryota > Viridiplantae > Streptophyta > Magnoliopsida > Fagales > Fagaceae > Quercus > Quercus tomentella. The sequence continues at coordinate 59,890,180 of JAPQVY010000155.1, read as the reverse complement.
TAAACGGGTCAGTTGTATCGACCTATTTATCAGATTTTATCAAAATGAAAAAAAAAAATTATGAAAAACAAACAAATAAATTTTTTTAATATAAAATTCAGAACTAAAGAGTAATTGCATCACAAATAATCATTCAAAACTAAAGCATATCACAATATCACAAATAATCAATCACAATATGTCAAATAAAATAAACCACAACAACTAGTAAGTTTATATACCTAGAGTTTGAAGGGTATATTGGTAAAATGTCATTTAATTAAACGAGTCAGATGGGTCAAAGGGGTTCTATATGTTCAATACTAACCCAATCCGTTTATGAAACGGGTCAGTCGTGTCAACCCGAATATGACACGATCCCGTTAAGCCTCAACTCATAACCTGATAATTTTATATTGTGTCGTATCAGGTTTGCGAGTCGTGTCCAATTTTGCCACCACTAACAAAAACTGATTGGTGTCTTGGTCTAATAATAAAAGAGTTATTTCTAGGAGCGTACGTCATAGGTTAAAACTCTCAAAAAAAAAAAAAATTCATTCCTTTATTTTAAAACACTCAAACAAGGTTATTTAATTCCATTCTATTCTATTTCTTTCTTTTCCATTCTTTTCCCTTGCTTAAATCCATTATATTTCTTTCCATTTATTCATGATCATTCCATTTCATTACCTTATAAACTCTCAAACGAAGTCTCTTAAAAAGGAAGTAGCCAAGGATGATTAGAGTGAAAAAGGAAAGACAAAAACAAATGAATTTCATTTCCCATTGATGCCGCAAGCTACTGTGTATTTTCTGCAAAAGAAGGGAAGGTGCGGCTGTCTACTTTGCTAAGGAAATATGAGATGATTGTGGGTTTTGTTTGCTGCCAAAAATTCCCACGCCAGCCAAGAAAGATGCTAGAGCATGGGCTTGAGCTTTCCAACAAAATATTATGGGCTTAAGCTTTGAACATACCCAACTATTTTTAAAGCATACCCAACAGTCTGAAGTCATAGAAACTTTCCGATTCTCACACATACATCCGACCATGGCATTGATTACAGCAATTGTAAACTGAAACCAAGTCCTGGCTGTTTTGACTTGCGAAAGCTATTAGCCTTGTGTGATACACAGAAAACATGACAAGGACAAGGGTACTGGAGACTCTAATGTTAATGCTTCTTCTTCATCTGATATTGTCAATGCTGCCAATTACTACTGAGTCCCTGTATGCTAAAGGACAATGCTAATGCTTCTTCTTCTTCTTCAACTAAGATGGGACAACTTAAATATAAGCCTCATCGACGTAAATATGCTTTCTAACTTTCAGACACTGTATTCATTAGAAAGAGAAACTACGTGCCCCTGAAGATGCTACTCAGACAAGTTTTACTTACTTTTGTAGGATGCTCTAGTTTACTCCTTTAGAACTCAGTTTTGTGATTTTTCTATTCCTGCATTTTATATAATGCTTAACATTAGGACACATTAATTTGCTTTTTATGGGCAATTTTATATAATACATTAAAACCTACTGCCTCAACAATAAATTAAACATGCCAAGACAACCATTAAAAGAGAACTTTTATGCTCAATTTCACAGCATTGGCATCATCAAGATGAATATAACTGGAACTCCAGGAGTGTCCGTATAATTAAGAAAAGGTTAATATTGTAATTTAATAATTGGTTTTCCAAAGGTTAATAGTGTCAGTTCTTATATATTTCTTTTCAAGTTTGATTACAAGTTCAATTCTTGATTGCTATAGTGTTTTTTGCTCAATTTCTCGATCTCTTTCTCTCAGGATCTTCTTTTTGTTTTATACTTTCTTCTTCCTTTCATCTCCACTCTCTACGTGTAGAGTGGATTGCTGGTGTTGATCCTTGTCCCATCAGCACCTTCCTGAAATCTCTGGTAATAGCTGTAAGGCTGAAAATTACTGTTCATGTATAACTTCCTCATTAATGCGGCCAGTGAGTTAGCTACAGAGCATTCAATGCAGTGGTAACAGCTTTCTCTTTAGATATTTTAAGACTCCCCTCTATCCTGCGCTTCTGTGATGCTTATCCGTATCAATAGAATCTCCTAGAACGTTGCCCTGGATGGCAGGCCACCCCTTTGGACTTCGGCTTTGCTCAGCCGAGGAGGGATTCATCCTCGGACCACCCTCATGGACCCTTATGATCAAAACTAACCTCTTCACTTACTAACACAGACTCCTTTGATTATGTTCGCCCCTCTTCGGATTACTTCATGTCCTCGGATTGGGCCTCTGGCCCAATATATATATATTGCTGGGCCTAACACCCTACAATAGCCCTTCGAAATTCTCCTTTTTGGCTCCTCAGGAAGAAATGAGGATTTCGATGTCACCACAATGACCCCATACCTTATCGTACATCATCCTTGTTTGCTCAGGCATCTTTTTAATTGCCCAACGCACGCTCCTGATGCTTCGGCATCCGAGACACGCCTTCATTAAATTCTGGCGACTTCATGTTCCCCACGTTCTACGGCGTGATGCAGATCCAATGGCTGAGGATTTTGTTGGAACTCGAGCGGGAATTTTCCCGCTTGTCACTCTCTCTTTGATATAAAGACTAGCCAAACACTCCATTCACCTCACTTTAGCACTCATACACTGAACTTGCGTACTTATTCAATTTACTCGTGCCTTTACACATACCAAGAGCTAGTCTGAGGATAGTTTTCTTCTCTGTGTAAGTCTTCATAAACCTTTCCATTTACTTTTCTTTCTGTTTCTCTTTTCTTCGTGTCCCTTTCTCCTCGACTTCTCTATTTTCACCTTACCTTCTTAGTACCTTCAACCCTCCTTCAAGTATAGGTAGATTCACTTATCTGGTAGACTCCGAGGAGGGTATAGAGAGCTTTATAGCTCAGTATAGAGTTTTAGAGCTTTAGAGCTTTAGAGTTGCTGCTCCCCGGCGACATGGCCGATCTCAGATCAATGAGGAAACACGAGGTGTTCCTCAGCCTGAAAAGAGACCTTGCAATGGTAAGTCTTTCAACCAACTCCCTTCTCTTTCCTTTTTTTTTTTTTTTTTTTACTCTCTTTTCTTTTCCTTTCTCTCCTTTTGACCCCTTTTTTTTTTTTTTTTTTGTAGGCTATTCAAGCCACATTTAGAGTTGAGGAGATTATAAACTACTCCCACCGGCAGATGAAGGAAGAAGAAAGGAGACGTATAACGGCCATGGAGGCCTTCCACGTGGCCGAAAAAAGTAATCAAAAGCTCAAGAGTAAGTTGACAGAGGCGGAGAGGGACAGAAAAAGTGCTGAAGCTACCTTGGACAGCGCTGAGAGGCAGGCTGAAGGTCAACGAGTGCTCCTTTGCTAGGCCGAAGACTAGCTAGCCGCCTCCAAAGAAAAAATTATCGCCTTAAAGAAGAAATTAGAGGAGGCCGAGAAGGCAAGCGACCGAGCCGAGCAAGACGACTACGATGTGGGGGTGGCGGAGACTGAGAAGGCCCTCAGGGCTAAGGTCTCAGGGGTATGTAGAAACTACTGCCTCCAGGTGTGGAATGAGGCCCTTAACCAGGCTGGGGTTGAGGCCTCTTCTGCACTTAGGGGAGCAAAAAGTGTTTAATACTCTCCTGCTATCCGTGCATCAGGCTTAGCCAGTTCCAAGGCTGACACCTCCTCCGAGGTGGCAGAACTTGGGAAAGGCAACTTGGCCAAGGTCCCTCATTCCTCTGATAGTCCTTCCGAGGAGGCTCAGCAACATGGGGTTGCTGAAAAAGAAGCTGATGCTAACAAGTGAATGGCCCCCCACCAAGCCCCCAACTGTTCCTCAAGATCCACCTAAAGAGAAAGAGGTGCCCTCTACAATGGAGATAGTTCTAGCAACTCTCCCACTACCTGCCAAGGGTGATCTCAAAAGCAAAGACTCAGGATCTTCAAAGGCAGCACTCTCCCAATCTACCAAGGGTCCACTAAAAGAGAAAATTGTAATAAAAAAGAAGTAGTTTAGAGTAATAGTTTTAAGTTAGTTTTTTATTTTTTTTTATTTTTATTTTTACTTTTGTTCTTATTTCCAGAACTTGTAATTCAGTTTGATCTTTTGTAAGCAATTTGCCTTTTTCTAAGGCTAAGATCAATGATAATTATGAGTTTTTCCTTCATATTTGTGATATTGATATTGATCCTAACATAGTTTTTGTTTTATTTAACGCTTAACTGACATGGAAATGAGATTTAGCTCCATTTAATTATCTGCATAAGTGGCAGCACAGTTTCTACACCCCATATGATTGGCAACAGAACAAGTTAAACCTACTAAATCTATAATATCAACAAAGTGTAGCCTTAACCTCAAAAACATATATAATGGTAGAGCATACATCCATATTAGACTCCCCCTAGTTCTCCACTTATCAGTAAGTCTAAGGAACTGAGGATGATAATCAATTATTAAACAGATCATAAATATTCTTTCAAATGCTTTAAGTGATGCTCATAAGTGTCCATTTGATCATATCACTACAACAAAGATCTTTGCCATTCAGCATGGCTAGCTCTGTTTGATACTTAAATAAATAATAGGAAGCATTAACTTACTCAAGACAGGTGGTCCAAGGAACCAGATATAACTCAAGTTTTGTTTGATACTTAGAAAACTGTCATGGAGTATTAATTTACCCAAAGTAGGTGGTCTAAGAAATCAGACATAACCAAGGTTCTATTTAACACTTAGAAAAATGATTAAAAGATATCAATTTATCCAAGGTATGTGGTCCGAGGAGTTAGGCATGACCAAGGTTCTGTTTGATACTGAGAAAACTGTCATGAAGTATTAATTTACTCAAAGTAGGTGGTCCGAGGAACCAGACATAATTAAGGTTCTGTTTAACACTTAGAAAAATGATTAAAAGATATCAATTTACCCAAGGTATGTGGTCCGAAGAGCCAGGCATGACCAAGGTTCTGTTTTGATACTTAGAAAACTATCATGAAGTATTAATTTACCCAAAGCATATGATCCGAGGAGCTAGACATAGCTAAGGTTCTGTTTAACACTTAGATGGATGTCAGGAAGTATTAATTTACCCAAAGCATGTGATCCGAAGAGCCAGGCATAGCTAAGGTTCTGTCTAATACTTAGATAAATAACTTAAAATATCAATTTACTCAAGGTATGTGGTCCGAGGAGCCAGGCATGAATAAGGTTTTATTTGATATTCAAACAAATAGTAGAACACATGACGCATAATGTAATAAACCAAAATATGGTAAAGAAAGATTTCATTAATAATAATACCTTCTTAGGTTGTTTATATTCCAGGGGCGTGGTACAACATTTTCATCTAGATTTTCAAGATAATATGCACCTATTCCAACCATTGAAGTGATGCGATATGGCCATTCCCAGTTAGGCCTTAACTTTCCCCAGACTGGGTTCTTGGCAGTACCCAAAACCTTTCTTAATACCAAGTCTCCAGGCGCTAGTAGCCTTGACCTTACATTTGAGTCGTACCCTTACTTGAGCTTGTGTTGATAGTACGCCAGTTGAACCATAGCTTTTTCTCTTCGCTCTTCAATTAAATCTAAACTCTTCTCCAATAGCCCATCATTGCTGCTCGGATTAAAAGAGCTTGTTCTCAACGTTGGAAATCCTGTCTCTAGAGGAATCACAGCCTCAGCCCCATAAGTCATTGAAAAGGGCGTCTTGCTAGTGGACCTACGAGGTGTAGTCCGATATGTCCAAAGGAAGTGTGGCAGCTCTTCCACCCATTTTCCCTTTGCGTCATCCAGCTTCTTTTTGAGCCCACTCACTATGACCTTATTGACAGCCTCGGCCTATCCATTCCCCTATGGATATGTCAAGGTGGAATATCTATTTGTTATGCCCAGGTCACAGCAATACCTCCTGAAGGCTTTGCTATCAAATTGAAGACCATTGTCCAAGATGAGTGTACGAGGGATTCCAAACCGAGTGACAATATTTTTCCAGATAAATCTCTTGGCATCCATATTCTTGATATTTGCTAGTGGTTCAGCTTCAACTCATTTGGTAAAGTAATATGTGCTTACCAGCAACCATCTCTTATTCCCTGCTGCCTTAGGGAAGGGGCCTACAATATCCAAGCCCCATTGAGCAAAAGGCCAAGGGCTTGACAGAGGGTTAAGGACACCTCCTGGTTGGTGAATGTTTGGGGCAAATCTTTGGTATTGGTTGCATTTCTTCACATACTCTTGTGCTTCTCTTTGCATATTTGGCCACCCATATCCTTAAGTGAAGGCTCTGTAAGACAAAGATTTGCCTCATGTGTGGCTTCCACAAATCTTTTCATGTAACTTTTCTAGGAGTAGTTCAACTGCTTCAGGGTGTATGCATAGCAGATATGGTCTAGAAAAAGAGCGCTTGTACAACTTTTGGTCCTCAAACAGCCAAAACCGAGGAGCCTTTCTCCATACCTTGTCGGCCTCGGACTTACCCTCGGGCAAGATGTCTTCCTTAAGGAATAGCACAATAGAGTCCATCCAGCTAAGACCCACCCTAATCTAATGAATATGAACCACGTTTCTCCCTATTTCAGTAGGTTTATACGTCTTCTACAAGGATCACTCGAGGTAAATTTTGTGCCAAGGAGGTTGCGAGCGTGGCAAAAGAATTAACATGTGTATTTCTACTTCTAGGGATTTGCGATAAATTAAAAGACTCAAATCCTAATTGTAAGTGTCTAACCTAGTTCAAATATTCCTGCATTCTGAGGTCTCTAGCTTCCAACTCTCCCCCTACCTGGCTTACAACCAATCTCGAATTTGAAAACATCTCCACTACCTTTCCTCCCATTCTCTGAACCATAGTCATCTCTACTAATAGAGCCTCATACTTGACCTCATTATTGGTGGTCGAGAAGCCCAACCTTAAAGATTTTTCAATAATGATCTTCTCAAGAGAAATTATAACTAGCCCCACTCTAGATCCTCTTTGATTCGTTGCATCATCAACATGTACTCTCTAAGGTAAAGGCTCTTGCATGGAGACTATGCCAATTGATTTTCCATCCATGTTCTGTTTCTCATCTTTTTCTTCAAATGGGGTTTCAGTAAACTCGGCCACCAGATCAGCGAGGACCTGACCCTTGACAGAGGTGCAAGGCATGTACTTGATATCAAAAGCCCCTAGGATTGTACCCCACTTGGCAATCCTCCCTATGTAATCAGCACTCCGAAGTAGAGATCTAAGCGGAAGTTGGGTTAGGACAACAACTGTGTGGGATTGGAAATAGTGTGGGAGCTTACGTGTAGCATGCACCACTGCCAAAATGGCTTTTTCCAGCGGTAGGTAACACACCTCAGCCTTATATAGTGATTTGCTCACATAGTAAACTAGCCTCTTCACATCACCATCAACCCGTACCAGCACCAAGCTCACCGCATGGGAAACCACTACGATGTAAGCAAACAAAACCTCACCCACCTCAAGCCTAGACATAATGGGAGGCCGAGATAGGTATTCCTTCAACTGCTGGAAGGCCAAGACACACTCCTCAGTCCATTCAAATCCCTTCCACTTGTTCAACAATTGGAAGAAAGGCCTACACCTGTCTGCTGATCGAGAAATGAATCGATTTAAAGTAGTAGTCATCCCTGTCAACTTCTGGACCTCTTTGGGATTCTAAGGTGGATGTAAATTGTTAATTGCTTTAATTTGGTCAGGGTTAACTTCAATTCCGCGGTGAGTGACCATGTATCCCAAGAACTTCCCTGAACCAACACCAAAAGAACACTTAGAAGTATTAAGGCGCAGCTTGTGTTTCCTAAATACCTCAAAGATATTGCCAAGGTCGTTAACATGCTCGGATTCTAACTTACTCTTTACCACCATATCATCTATATAAACCTCGATATTTTTCCTAACTGTGACTCAAACATCCTGGTCATCATCCTCTGATAGGTAGGTCTCGCATTCTTTAAACCAAAGGGCATCACCTTGTAATGGTAATTCCCAATAGGAGTAACAAAAGCTGTCTTTTCTTGGTCATCCAAAGCCAAAGGTATCTAGTGGTACCCTTGAAAGGTATCTAGAAAGCTTATCTGAGGATGGCCTACAGTAGCATCCACCAACTGATTTATTCGAGGCATAGGGAAAGGATCCTTGGGGCAAGCTTTATTCAGATCTGTGAAGTCTACACATACACGCCACTTCCCATTCTTCTTTTTCACTACCACCGTATTGGCCAACCACTCAGGGTAGAACACTTCCTTAATAGTCCCAACCTGCTTAAGCTTGTTCACTTCCTCCTTGACAGCATCAAAATGCTCTTTAGATGAGCGCCGAGGTGGCTGCTTCCTAGGGAGAACAGCCGGGTTAACATTTAGATGATGGCAAATGAGGTCTGGAGCCACCTCAGGAGCTTCATAAGCATTCCATGTGAACACATCAATATTCCTCCTTAGAAACATGATTAGCTCATTCTTTTCCCAAGGAGGCAGCTGAGCTCTGACTTGAAAAAACTTCTCTGGGTCACCATCTATAACAATTTCCTCCAGCTTCTCGCACTTTGCCCCTTCCAACACCACATCCGTAGACAGGATCGGGATCCTTGACTGCTATGAACCCCCCTTTAGCGGAGGTTGAGGATTCAACTCTGGGCTGATGCATAATTGCAGATACCAAGCACTGCCTAGCCATAAACTAGCTCCCAATTAGTTCCTCAATCTGGTACCCGGATGGATACTTAACTTTCAAATGCAAGCTGGAAGAAACAGTTCCCAAGGCATGGAGCCAGGACCTTGCCACAATAGTAGTGTAGGGGGAATAAGCATCCACTACAATGATGTCCACCTCTACCATTTCGGACCCTGCCTGTAATGGTAATCTAATCTGACCTCGTGGAATCACAACTTTCCCATCAAAGCTTACCAAGGGTGAATCATAAGGTGCCAAGTCCTTAGGTTTCAACCTCAACCCCTCGTATAGACCAGGATACATGATCTCTGCACCACTGCCCTGGTCTACCAATACCCTCTTCACATCATACCCTCTTATCTTGAGGGTGACCACTAAAACATCATCGTGTGGCTGTATGGTTCCAATTTTATCCTCATTCGAAAAACTCAACGCCGGTTAGATATCCACCCTAACCCTCTTTGGCTCAGAATTAGAGTCCTCGGCAGGTGGCCGAGCTACAGACATCACCCTGGAGGGATGAGAACCAGTTCTCCCAAGAGCAGCAAAGATGACATTAATTGTGCCCAAAGGAGGCTTTGAAGAAGCATTCCTCTGAGCCTTCAACCTTGCGTGGTCTCCCTGCCCATTGGGCCAATAAAAAAACTATTGTAACCTTCCATCTCTGACCAGTTGCTCCAGATGATTCCATAGAGTTCTACAGTCCTCGGTGGTATGCCCTCGTTCCTGATGGTACTGGTAATGAAGACTTTGGTTGCGCCTCATGGGGTCTCCTCCCATCTTGTTTGGCCATTTGAAGTATGGCTCATTCTTGATCTTCTTTAATACTTGATGTACTTGCTCTCAGAACACCGTGTTAACCACTTGAGGAGCCGTAGACCCAAATTGCCCAGCAAAATCCCTTTAGGGCCTGTTATTATTGTATCTGTTCGACCTGAAATTCCTCCTATCCTGAGGGATAACCTTAGCCTTTCCCTTCCTTTGCTGCTGGTCTTCCTCAACCCACTTGTACTCGTCAATATGGTCCATAAGCCGACGCACACTCCTTACCAGCTTCTTGGTCAAAGACTTTCTCACATCATGCTCGGCGGGCAAGCCGACCTTAAAAGTCCTTACAACCACATTATCAAAGTCCCCATCGATCTCATTGAACATCTCCTAGTATATGTTCGAGTAAGTTTTCAAGGTCTCCCCTTCTCGCATGGACATGGACAACAGGGAATTTAAGGGCTGAGGAACCCTACTACACGTAATAAAATGAGATTCAAACGCCCAGGTGAGCTCTTTAAAGGAATCAATGGAACGTACACCTAGGCCATCAAACCACCTCATCACCACAAGCCCTAAGCTGGATGGGAATACCTTACACATCAAGGCCTCATTCCTGGAGTGCACTGCCATTCTCTGGTTGAAGTGGCTTACGTGCTCCACAGGGTCTGTTTGACCATTGTACATGGTGAACGTAGGCTGAGTAAACCGCCGAGGAAGTCTCCCTCCCTCAATTCTGCGTGTGAAAGGTGATCTGGAAATTTGGTTGAGTGTTCTACTCATCGCATCATTTCCCAAGCCTTTGGAAGATGAGTTCCTGTTTTTGCATTCATGGTGGTAGTCCTCATCATATGAGAAAGACTTACTAGGAGGAGTCCTTGATCTGGGTCTATAACTACCATCCTCCTCATCGTCAAAAGAGAAGTCAGGATTGGAGGGAGTTTGCCTTTGCCGTTCGTGGTGCAACTTCCTCTTCAAATCATCAATCTCCAGTTGCATGGTTTTAGTATTTTCCTCATGAGAAAGGCGGCTTCTGCTTCGAGACTGGCTCCTGCTAGTATGGGTGGTATGCACACTAAGCTTCCGGTCCCTTCTGCGCTCAAGATTAACAAAATGATCTTGACATTGGGACCCCATAAATTCCTCCAGATTCGGACCTGAACCTACTCTAGTTGGACGTTAAAATCACTACAGCACTAGAATTCCCACAGACGACGCCAATTGTAAGGTCACAATTTGGCTCCCAAGCCCAAAGGATGGATGAACTTAGGCCCAAAGAGCCCAATACAATGAATTTGTAGAGAGTGGGTTGGAAAACTAGGCTTTAATGAGTCAGATAACAAGCAAAGTGGATACAGATGACAAGAAAACGAAGATAGACTGGCTTAATCTAAAGAAAATCGTCCTTGGCACAATCCAAGGAGATCAATTTTTATATATTTCTTCTCAAGTTTGATTACAAGTTCAATTCTTGATTGCTACAGTGTTTTTCGCTCAATTTCCCGATCCCTTTCTCTCAGGATCTTCTTTCTGTTTTATACTTTCTTCTTCCTTTCATCTCTACTCTCCACGTATAGAGTGGATTGCTGGTGTTAATCCTTATCCCATCAACACCTTCCTAAAGTCTCTAGTAGTAGCTGTAAGGCTGAAAATTACTGTTCGTGTATCACTTTCTCATTAATGCGGTTAGAGAGTTAACTACAGAGCATTCAATGTGGTGGTAGCAGCTTTCTCTTTAGATATTTTAAGACTCCCCTCTATCCTGTGCTTCTGTGATACTCATCCGTATCAATAGAATCTCCTGGAACATTACCTAGATGGCAGGCCACTCCTTCAGACCTCGTCTTTGCTTAGCCAAGGAGGGATTCATCCTCGAACCACCCTCATGGACCCTTATGATCAAAACTATCCTCTTGACTTACTAACACGGACTCCTCTAATTATGTTCGCCCCTCCTCAGACTATTTCATGTCCTTGGATTGGGCCTCCAGCCTAATATATACATATATATATATATATATATATATTGCTGGGCCTAACGCCCCTACAATGGTAAAATGTGTTCTCGTATCTCTTAAAGTTTTGGATCATTCATGTCTTTGAACAATTCATTAATTCAATTGAAATTTTTTTTACTCACAATGGTAGGCAATTTGGTAACTTATATTGTAAGGATTTCACTATGGAAGATGGTGAAAGATCAATTTAATTCTATGAAACATTTAATTTTAAGGATTTCATTACGAAAGAAATTAATTTCTATGTATGTGTATAGATTCATGTGTTTGTGTATGTGTATGAAAGTTTGTATAGACAAATAAATTAGTAACACAAATCGGCCCCCCAAACAAAATTTTTTGGCTCTGCCCCTGATTAGCAAACAATATTTTGCTAATAAATAATGACTTAGAGAGACTGATGGAGCAACTTTTGTGGGTTTACACACACATCTCAGCTACCCACATTGAATGAAACCTTGAGATTTCCCTGTGTGCAACAGTTAGACTCGACAACTCCTAAATTTGTGAAACATGTCGCGGATGATAATCTTAGAGGTATTTCTATATATATTGCTAAACCTAATGTTATAATACTCGCAATACATGTAGGATTAAAATTATTTTTCTTACTCTAAGTACAAGTACATTCGCCTAAAATTTGTTTGAGTCATAATATCTCTACCCTATTCTAGATGGTGCTTGAACACTTTGGTTTTCCTGAAAATATTATTAAGCTTATTATGAGTTGTGTTTTTACAACCTCAACTTCTCTACTCTTCAATGGAAGCAAACTATAGTCCTTTCAACCCTCAAAAGGAATTAGACAAGGTGATCCCATTTCACCTTATCTATTCCTCCTATGCATGGAGTTTTTAGGTGCTCAAATCACTAAGATGTGTGAAGAAAAAAGGTGGGATAAGATCAAAGCCTCCAGAAATGGGCCTAGCTTCTCTTATGTATTTTTTGCAGACGACCTTATGCTATTTGCTAAGGCAAATGCTAAGAATTGTGAAGCCATTTTAGAGGTCCTGAACAGCTTTTCCAGCTTAGCTGGGCAGAAGGTGAATCATGGAAAATCTAGAATTTTCTTTTCCACCAATGTCACAAGAAGAAGGAAAAGAAGTATTTGCAGATGGATGGGAATCACTGCTACCAATAATCTTGGTAAGTTCCTGGGTTTCCCTATCATACACCAAGGTAGAGTGGGCAGTGCCTTCAATTTTGTTGTGGAGAAAGTTCAAAGTAAGCTTGTTGGCTGGAAAACCAATTTACTATCAAGGGCTGGGAGACTTGTACTTGCCAAAACAGCTGCTGCCCCTATTGCAGAGTACTATGTGCAGTATCATGCCCTTCCCATCAAAGTCTGTGATGCAATAGATAAGATGGTGAAGGCCTTCCTGTGGGGCTCAATAGATGAAAAGAAGAGGATGCATATGGTAAGTTGGAACACAGTGTCTCTCCCTAAAGAATTGGGAGGATTGGGTCTTTATTCCATGAAGCATAGGAACCAAGCTATCCTAGCTAAGCTTTGCTGGAGGCTTGCTAATGATGAGGAATCCCCTTGGGCAAAAATGCTAGCTGCTAAGTACCTAGCTCCAAGTAGGATTTCTGAAGTAGGAAGGAAGCTTCCTTGCTCATGTATTTAGGCAATTTGCAAAAAGGGAGGACCAGTGTATGTTAAAGGTTTAAAATGGGTAGTTAAGAGTGGTGATTCTATTAAGATGTGGAAGGAAATCTGGCTACCCAATGGTATCATAAGGGATATTATAAAAGGACCTCTTACCCGTGAAGAGGAACAACTTACAATTAAGCAATGTTTTGATGCCAATCATGTGTGGAACCCACAAAGCATATCCTTTGAACTTCCAGATAACGTGCTCAATACCATCAAAGCCACCCCTTTCTCTCGTAAGCAACATTCAAAAGAAACTCTCATATGGGCTTTCTCCAAAAATAGCTACTTTTCTCTAAAATCAGCATACCTTCTAGCTAGGGGCTTAAACTCCCTAAACCTAGATACTATGTCTTTTGCATGGGTTTGGAAGACTGAAATTCCCCCAAAAGTTCAGTTTTTCCTATGGCTATGTTTGCACAATAGCATACCCTTGGCGGAAGTGCTGGGTTCAAGAGGTTTAAACCTTGACCTACTATGTATGATGTGTAACAAGAGAAATGAATCTATAGAACACATTCTTAGGAAGTGCGAAATAGCTCAAAAATTCTAGCAGGCGTTGCAAGTCCCTTACTGCCTAAGAGATTCTTTTATGCTTCCAATTGGAGAATGGCTTGAAGTCAATTGCAAGGCTGGGATGAGCTCCAAGTTTATGGGTATCCCGTGGAAGCTTCTGTTTCTGTTGGGAGTATGGCAGCTATGGGTACACCAGAATAACTATGTGTTTTGGACGGGCAAGGTGGACCACCTGATATGGAAAAGATGCATTCAGGTCAGTGTAGAATTTCTCTCCATTGGTTTAGAGACTAAAGTAAAAAACCCAAAAACCATCATCCCAGTTGGGTGGGAGAAGCCACCGGAAGGGAGGATGAAACTCAATTTGGATGGTTCAGCTTTGGGAAACCCAGGAAGGGCAGGGGGAGGAGGCATAATACGAAACCATGATAAAGGGAGGATGAAACTCAATTCGGATGGTTCAGCTTTGGGAAACCCAAGAAGGGCAGGGGGAGGAGACATAATACGAAACCATGATGGAGATTGGATACGAGGTTATGCCAGAGCCCTTGGTCATACCAATAGTATCATTGTTGAGCTATAGGCTCTAAGGGATGGACTGATCTTGGCAAGGGAGCTTGGGTTGAATAACCTTATTATAGAACTTGATGCTTAAGTGTTGTAATCCTCATGAATAATGACTCTGTAAATATGTTGATGGAACCCCTTCTAACTGATTGTAGGAACCTCTTGAAGGCGATCCCAAATAAACGGGTAATATACACCTACCGCGAAGCCAACCAATGTGCAGATGCGTTGGCGAAATTAGGACCTAGCTCCTTATCATCTTTTATTGTCTTTTGGAACCCACTGCCTATGGTGGAAAGTATTTTGGCTTTTGATAAAGCTAATATGCATTGTAATAGATTTGTGAATTCCTAGTTTTATGTGGTTTTCTTGGTTTACCGAAAAAAAATATATATATATATATATATATATATATATATTTTTTGTCAAACTATTGTTACCATTCTATAAAAATGATTAATTATATTAAATAACTGTCACTTCATTATGAGATGAATAACTATTTTATCAAAATTTTCATTTCATCTTATCTCTTTGATTGACTCAGTGCAATACGACCCTTATTATAACAAATTAACCGTACCTATTGAAAAATAAAATTATGCCTTTTGGTTATTGTTTTTTGATAAGGACTACAATAATAGCACCATGCATGACCAATTAAATCTTTTTATTTATGTGAAGGATTTTTCTATGCATACAAGAGCGGGTTAGTTTTTTTTTTTTTAATTACTAATCATTTTCCAACCTTAACTAGCAAATGATTTATGCATCAAAGTTCATGATATACTAAACCCTAAGCCCGTGATTAAGAATTCAAAATTTTATCCTTACCTTTTCTTTTTCTTTTCTTTTTTTTTCATAGGTATCCTTTATACCTTCTTGTGTATCCAATTAAATTCACCAAAAAGAAAATTTTAAGCCAACGAAATCTCCCAAATTCATTTAGATTTCTAATTTTCCAAATTTAGCTAAGTATTGGCTAAAAATGGAGTGTTTAATTTTGTCCCACAATTCAACTGAGTGCCACCCGAGCACACCTATATGTCTCCCTTCAAAGTTCAAATACAAAGCCAAGTGTTCCATTCAATTGGACATGGTAGTTGTTGTACATCATGGGTACGTCAGCTAGGCCTGCAGAGAAGATCCATGTGATTGAAGTAAGCCCAATGCGGCACATATGACATATCAAGCCCAGAACATAAGTCTAGTATAATTTAATTTTGGAAAAATCTTGTTTCATCGCACTCTCTATTGCACGTTCTTTATACACACCCATCAATTTCAGCGCACATGGTAGTGTGCCTACAGTACGTGTGTAATAAAAAGTGTATGATAATAGTTACTTTTTAATCTTGGGTCATGCTAACAAGTGTCCTTAGGGCATTTATTAATAATTCATTTTATGAAAGTTTTGATACCACTTTTATGAAAAATGAAAAAAATTGTCAAAATATTAATTACCTTTTTTTTTTTTTCATTTTCCATAAAAACTTTCTTTAAATGGATTATTAACTAGTGCCCTAAGGGCACTCGTTAGTATTTCCCTTTAATCTTAAACTCTTAGTTGCTTTCTATTGATTAAAAACCTACCTACTTATTCAACTTGCAAAGGGCACTCGTTAGCATTTCCCTTTAATCTTAAACTCTTAGTTGCTTTCTAATGATTAAAAACCTACCTACTTATTCAACTTGCCTAGTTATTTAATCACTAGGCACTATATATACGCCATGTTGACGTGGGTTTTGAACCTTCTAATTAACTTAATTGATAAATTTTTTTTAATTATTGAATAAGAAATTTGAAGTTTGAACCCCACTTATATTCAAAAATTAATTATTACCACACACCCTTGGTACAGTGATCACTCCACAAGTATAAATGCTTGTGAAGCGTGAGGAGGGGTAAGGGTCGGGGTTCAAGTTTCCAGGAATGAGTTTCACACACATATACATTTAGATTAGGTTAAAGTAAAAATTCTATCTTGTATAAATAATAATAATAATAATTAGAATCTTAACCAGATGGTAAAGAATAATTATTATAAAAACAGATGTTATACATTAAAATTCTATTATATCTAAAATAAATAATAATAAAACCCTATGCGCCATGTTGACCTCAACTAGGTGCATTTAATTCACTTGGACAGCCCCCAGTGGCCTCACTACGTTGTATTAAGGCTTGGAGGAAAATAATTACATATAATATTTTTTAAATTTTATGTTTTTGACCTTCCATAAATAAAAACTTTGAACATCCTAAAAGAAGCCTAACAACAAGCCAATTTAACACCAACCTTTATGTTGGCCTTTTTAAATAAAGAGAAAAAAACTCAACAACAAACCAATTTGATCTTAAAAAAAGGCAAACCGAATAACAAAAATTAGTAATTTGTTGATCTTAAATCTTAGAAAAGACAATTTAGAGGGCAATAGAGTGTAAACACTAAAAAATAATTAAGTGTGACAATAGGGAGTGAAGACAATTTTGTTTTTTTTGTTTTTTTTTAATGACTATATTGTTGTATTGAATTTTTAATAGAGTAATGTAGAAAAACAACAATAATTCTTGTTAATAAATTACAAAGACCAATAAGTTGTAAAAATTGAGTTGTTGTCTGATTCTATGTCACATGTCCAAATTATTGTTCTCAATTTTTATTCATTCATAATATTCAATGCAAAAGTTAAGCTAAATACCCACTCATCTAGATAAAGACCACTTTTTTTTTTTATAGGTTAGATAAAGACCACTTTATCATTACTCAGGGTCGTCAATGGGCCGAGTCGGCCCATTTTTACTTGGCCCATGGGCACAATAGGCTGGGCATAATAGGCTATTAACTGGTTAACGGGCCGGGTCGGGCTGGGCCGAAAGAGAAAACCTCAGCCCATGACCCTGCCCATGGGCAATGCCCATTTTGTCTTTAGCGAGCTAGGCTACCAGGTTGAGTCTAATGGGCTACCCATGGGCTTGTTTTAGCATATTATTTTATTATTTTCATAAGGAAAGAATCAATTTTTTATAAGGGAATAATCAATCTATTTTTTTAAAGGAAAGAATTAAAGAATTTAATACTTAATTACAAATTTTTTTACAGTCAAATCTATTTAATTTTTTGTTTTGTTGATGGAAACCTATTTAATTTTTTTTATTAAGGCTTTAAATAGTTTTTTATTTTTATCTTTAATAAAAAAAAATATTAAATGGTTAATTCAAATTTGCTAGACTACTAGAAAAATATATATTTTGTAAACTAAGTTTAGCACAATTACTTTCAGTAGCTTAGTGGTTGAAGGAGTTATCTTAAGAAATTCCTCTATAATATCTCAAGATCAATCCTTTATACACCTTCTCTATATATTAATAAGAAAACCGCACAAACCGCACCGCACCTTCTCTATATATTAATATATTTATTTATTTTTAATATTAAATATATTATTAATAGTTTAATAACCCTAGTTTTCCAAAAAAAAAAAAAAAAGAGTTTAATAACCCTAGCAAGTGTTGACTAGAAAAGCCAACCCAAAATAAAGAAAAACTAGCTCAATAATTTAAAACTTGGCCCAAAAAAAGGGAAAAATTAGTTTTGGGCTGAGTAGGAAAAGCCCAAAATTTGAAAAATATACCGACTTCAAACCGCATCTTATACATAGTATCGCACATGTGACTGCAAAAATGAGGTGCGGTGCGGTTATGGTTTTGGCTAAATTCTAAACCACACCAAACCGCACCGCACCGCACATGTGACTGCAAAAACAAAGTGCGGTGCAATTATGATTTTAGCTAAACCGCACCGCAAAGTGCGGTGCTAAAAATGGCCCAAAACCGCACCGCACCGCACCGCGAACACCCCTAATTACTACTGTTGAATGTTTTCGTGTGTAAGCATGAGTTACAAACTAATATTATTCTAAGTGAAAAAAATTAAGACAATGTTAATTTTATTGATGTGAGTATAATTAAAATAAAAATAATAATAAGATGAAAAAATTAAGAAAATGTCAATTATATTGATTACTAACAATAACGTGAGTATACTTCAATTATTAAAAAGAAAAAGTGATGCCAAAGAATCAACTCGGCCATAAAAATAGAAAACATGTACGAGCAGAAGAAAAATGGTTTAGTAGAGAAAACATATGAACAACTTTTCCTCTTAACAACAGCTGCAAAAATAGACCAACGTTGAGTTTGAACAAAAGAAGAAAAAAAAAAGGTTTTGTAGACAAAACATATGAACAACGTTTCCTCTTAAGATCAATTGAGGCATTTGTCTTTAAAAAAATAAAAAGAAGAAGAAGAAGAGATTAAGCATTTGCCTCAAAAATGAAAATTCATCCATTGATACTTATGTTCACCTTCAAAGCAATCTACTAAGAGTCAAAGACAATAATTACAAATTCCATGTTTCTTGGCAATAGATAGGACTGTAACTTATCTTCTTGCTAACTGTGTTTGTATCTATCTGATCAAAGAAAAAAAAAATGAATGTTGGAATTTCATGATTCATCCCACACTACCTAATTATTTCGTGCTGTGATTGTATGGCTAACATATGGATAAAATATATTATAAAACCGTCTTTATAAAAGACCGCTTTTACATTTAGCGAGTCTTACACGCTTTTAGATATCACATATGATGAAATGAACATAAATCAATCTCATAAGATAATTGTCCCAACATAAGGTGACATGATTAGGTAAAATGTGTTCTTATATCTCTTAAAATTTTGGATCATTCATGTCTTTCAACACTTCATTAATTCAATTGAAATTTTTTTACTCACAATGGTAGGCAATTTGGTAACTTATATTGAAAATGAAAATTGTAAGGATTTCACTATGAAAGATGGTGAAAGATCAATTTAATTCTATGAAACATTTAATTTTAAGAATTTCATTATAAAAGATACTAATTTCTGTGTATGTGTATAGATGCATGTGTTTGTGTATGTGTATGAAAGTTTGCATAGGCTAATAAATTAGTAACACAAATCGGCCCTCCAAACAAAAATTTCTGGCTCTACTCCTGATTAGCAAAATGTAAAGTTGTGATTTACAAATATGTATTTTGTTGGCTTTTATTCCGTGCTAAATTTGATTGTAATTATTTTCAATCTGGTGTACCCTGTATTTGTTGTGGGATTTGATTGTAAGGGTTGTGTTTGTTAGAAAGAGAGTGTGAAGACTCAAGCAAGTGAAGCTAGAAGACTTCTCGCGGGTGTCTCGCGACTAAGCTTCCCGCGAAGTGAAACATGTGCCTTGCACATGACTGGAATGCGAAGAGTCAGTACAGATGGAGACAGCTGTGTCTCGCGAGTATCTCGCGGGTAAGGCCTTCTCACGAGACACCCGCGAGACATTCTATTCTGCCAGTCTGTACTGTCTGATACACACTTTTTGTACCTTTACTATATATACCCATATTACCCACAAATGTGAAGGAGAGCTTCTGAGAAAAAACCCTAGCAAAAACACTTGAGAGTTAGAAATTGTTATACCAACAATTCTCTACACATTTGTTTGTGGAATTGCCTCATCTCCTACCTCTCCATTTCCATACCATTAAGAGATCAATTGCCCAAACACTTACCACACCTTTTGAGAGTGTCCAGTGAGGTTTTGGTGCTGCTGGGAAACATTAGAAGAAGCCAAGGATGGCAGATGCAACATGGAGCTTGTTGCAGGATCCGGAGAGCTAGACAAGACACGGTTCTGAGAAGCCTTGTTGGAGTAGGAGCTTGGAGGGCTTAGGTACAGTAGGTAGATTAGGTTTGGAAGGTCTCTTACTTACCCATGTATCCCAACTGATTGTCTAGTGGATCGATTACCGCTTGGAGGGCAGCGGAGAGGTTTTTCGCCGAATTCTTTAGTTTACTCTTCGATAACACGTCTCGGTGTTATCTGTGTTTGCATCTCTCTTCCCTACTCTTGTTCATTTCATTTTACTGTTGTATTGATTGAAATATGGATTAGAGTAGCTCTCGTGTTTATTTACTTGTGTTTAAGCTATTCCGCACTTAGTATTAAGTTAGTGTAAAATCAACCAAGCCGTAATTTGAATTGGGGGTCTAAACAAGCTCTTGTGTTTTCACACATTTTGAGCTTTCAATTGGTATCAGAGCGGGTACACTTGATTTGGTTTCATTACCTAAGTGTGATCCTTGACCCCTTGTGTGTTTTACCATGGATAATGCTTTGTATGCTTCTATGGATTTTGTTGATTGTAACATGCCATGTGTTTGTGAAAATGCCTCTATAAGTGTTTATCCTCATGATTGTGATGCCATGTTACATGAATCTATGGGTGTTGTTGATATTCCTAACATCAAACTTTTGAAGAAAGATGCTAAAAAGTTTCAAAAGAAGTTGAGCAAGTTATTTTGTGAAAATGATGATTTGATTGCTAAGCTCAATAAATCCAACAAATTGGTTGAGAAATATAAGAATCTTACTAAAATTTCTCTTGAAAAGCTGAAAGAGTTTGAATGTTTGAATATAGACTGGGATGCTAAACTTGTTTTGTCTAACAAACTTGTAGATGATCTTAAATCTGAAAATGAATCTCTTAAGATGCATGCCAAGTGTTTGATTGCTGAACCTGTTACTAAAACGAAAGAAAATATATGTTGCAATCATGTTGTGGTACCCGATTTTGTGCCTATTGTGTGTTCTACCTCAAATGACAAATCAGTGTACATCCCTCCACACAAAAGAAATCAAAAAGTAGAGAGAAATGCTCTTAAGCCTAAGCCTCTGTTTAGGTCCCATCCTAAGGAATTGAGTGGATCTAAGTTTGTTCCTAATTGCCACCATTGTGGTGTGATTGGTCACATATGACCTCAATGCCCTAAGTTAAAGGGAGAACAAACTCATGTTGCTAGATCCCTTCCTAAAAGGCCTAGTGGACCTAAACTCATTGTTTGTCACTATTGTGGTGCCTTTGGTCATCTTAGACCACATTGCTCTAACTTTCAAGCTCTTAAAAGAATCAAAAGAAAAGAGAAACTTGAGTTGTTTGGAAGGTGTGCTATGAAAGCAAAACCAGTTTTGGGGGAAAATGGTAAGTTGTTGGAAAAATTTTTTGATGTTCTTACCTCCTTGTCTATATGCATCTCCGGTTCACATTCTTCCAACCCTCGTCTCACTTTTCATGAGACACTCATTCCAAACAATCATTCTGTTTGGATGAGGAAGGGTTCCTATGGTTGAGCTTTTGCTCATTTGGTCCTTGATTTAATTCTTTCGATCTTTGTAGGACCCTTTATGCATTAGATGCTTCATTGTCATGCATTTGTACATCTTGTATCTCTTTATATGCATTGTTCTGTTTTTGTTTTTGATCTTACTTTTATGTCTTTACTTTGTGTGTGTAAAAATCCAAAACCACATAAAAAGTGAAAAATTCAAAAAGTTTGATCGTATAAGTTTTGAGCACATATCACATGTGAGTTTGGCCTAGTACCTTCGTACTAATGGCGTAGTGCATTTACGAGCTTAGTTTGTTATGTATGCACATATATCTTTGTGGGAGAAATCTTGAAATCTATGTGTGATTGTTGTAAATAGATTTTCAAGCTTGTCATGAATGATTGGTCAATAGTCTTGTTTGTCTTGATACTTGCATAGACTTGTGCCTATATATCTTCCCACTTTTATTTTTATGTTTTTGCAAATAGAGCTCACCAAATGCAAATCTCAAAATGAAAAAGAGATTATGAGCTGCAAAAGCCTGTCGCATATACTAGTATTTGACTAGGAAAAAGGGAAAGCGACCTTTTAAATTGAAATGTATGGTGCTCAAAAAGCCAAAGGCTAAATCACAATGTTGAAATATCAAAAATTTCAAGCACCGATCTCAAAAAGAGATGTATTATCCAAAAAAGATCAAATGTCATGAATTATGCAGAAGCCTAATGAAAAGCTTCTAAATTTTGTAATTATTCTCTTGTGGGAGGTCATATATGCTCATTTTTATAATTGAGATAGACTACTTGATTTCGTATCAGTTGTATATGAGTTGATTGAATTGATCATTAAACTTTCACTCTAGTCTAAGGACTATTCCACACTTGATTCACACACACAACACACAAGGTTAATGTTCAAAGAATATCTATTTCATTTGTGTGATTGTACGTGTTCAAATGTGATGTGTGTGTCTCAACCATATGTGGATCAAACCAAAAAGATTTTTTGTTCTTTTTGTTTGCTTTTGGAAGTGATTTGTATCACCCATATTTTTCAAAGTTTTTCAAGTTTTTTTTTTTTTTTTTTTTTTTTGTGTGAAAAACATGTTTTCTGGGTGTTTTCATGACTCATTTCATGTGTAAGCTCAACTGGGAGTTTTAAGGTCCAAATCTCAAGTTTTTCAACTTTGGACAGAGAGTTTCGCAACTGTTTCGCGAGTAGCTCACGAGTAAGGCTTACCCGCGAAAAATTTCGCCAGTACTTTCGCGAGTCAGCTTCCCGCAAAAATTTCCAGATCAGCTTTTTAATGGGTATTTCGTGGGACATTCATTTTAAACCTCTCCCATCTTCTCCTAAACCCCTGTTTTAATGTTTCTACATCAAAACCCAACTAAATTCAAGTGTTTTTCATTCTATTAACGTCTCTAAGGTAATCTTTAACACTTTTCATTGATTTTGATCCTTAGATTATGTTTTTGGGGGTTTTATGTTCATAGTTGGGATTTTCTCAAATGGGAGTTGGAAAACTTAATTTTTGTCAATCTTTTTGATTGGGCTTTGTTTTAAATGATGATTTGCTTTGGTTGTTGGCCTCTTGTGGCAAAAATAACATGTATTTAGGTAAGATTTTCATATGTTCATACATTATTTAACATATATGTGTAGTGTGTGCACTCTAAGTGTTTGATAAAATGCCCAAATGGCATTTTCTCGTTGTTTTGGACTCCGATGAGTACCAAACTTTGGGGATCACCATAATTATTCATATTTATCATGTTTTGATCATTGGTGGTGTGTTTTATACACTTTGCCCCGTGAGTGCTTATTCATGCATTGGTCATGCATCTCACATGCACACTAGATGCACCTTGCTGCACACACTCTAACACTTGACATGTTTTGCACTTCACTCATGCTAGTTAAGTCTTTTTAGACCTTTTAACACACATAACATGTTCTTGTGTCTATGTCATGCCTAGGTTTATATCACGTTCCATCATCCTTAGCATGTCATGTTTACTTTATGCTTTGTAGCATTTTTTTGATATTTTTGTCTTATGTTTGAGCTTTATTTTCTCATTCATCTTGCACTCCTCATGCATCATCTTTTACCCTTGTCATATCTTCTTTTCTTTCCCAACTTCCTCTTGATTCATTTGTCTATTCATGACAAAAAGGGAGAGTGTATATTTTCGTCATTTCTATATGACTCTTGTGTACATTCTTAGGAGAAGAAATTCTACCTCGTGCACATTCGTAGGGGGAGAAATCCATAGGGGAGATGCATATATCAAGGGGGAGAAGACATTCTTTTATGGGAAAACCTTGTTTTACCTTACGCTTGGTTTCTCGGTGTTTTATGGTGCTTTGTGTTATATGCTTTATTGCGCAATTTACTTGTTACATTATACTTGTCCTTTTATTATTTGCTTTACCTTGAGGGTCTAATGTGTTTTGTGCAAGTGTTTCAGGCCACAGGTATATATGTTCCAAGTTCATCACAGCTCCTAAGATTCATGATAGGGGGAGTGATATGATAGGGGGAGAAAGACAGAAAGAGCTTTGTGCTACATTAACTATGTTTGCTTTGCTCATAGTTCATGATTATGCTTAACTATTTAAAATATTATATTTTGTGACTATCTCAATGCTTGTGTAGTATTCTCTTTGTACTTTTAGATATTGCTAAAATGTCTTGAGTACTTCACACTTGTGCCCTGGTAGGATTGTTCCTAGATGCATATACTTCGTGTATTTTGCATTGGTCGTGTGAGTGGACATGCAAGTAATCATAAGTGATTGCTTCCTTTTACATGTCCGGATGAACATTTACTTGTTATATGTTCATTGGAGTCATTCTTTAATGACTTCCCTTGTTTGATCAAGTGTTTGTTTGCATGATATCTATTGTTTACATACTTGATCGCACTATGCTTGCTCTTGTTCATACCTTGTGTTCAACTTGTCATAAGCTTAATGAAAGTTTTGTTTATGTGCGAGTGTTTCAGGTTACAGGTATAAACTGCAAGTGCTTCACAGTTTCTAGATTATGTGTGAGTGAGTTTTGCCGTTGTTCCCAAACTCACGTTTAAGTCTAGAGTCTGTTGTTAGGGGTTTTGTCACGAAATAACCAAAAGGGGAGATTGTAAAGTTGTGATTTACAAATATGTATTTTGTTGGCTTTTATTCTGTACCAAATTTGATTGTAATTATTTTCAATCTGGTGTACCCTATATTTGTTGTGGGATTTGATTGTAAGGGTTGTGTGTGTTAGAAAGAGAGTGTGAAGACTTAAGCAAGTGAGGCCAGAAGACTTCTCGCGGGTGTATCGCGACTAAGCTTCCCGCGAAGTGAAGCATGTGCCTTGCACATGACTGGAATGCGAAGAGTCAGTATAGATGAAGACAGCTGTGTCTCGCGAGTATCTCGCGGGTAAGGCCTTCCCACGAGACATTCTGTTTTGCCAGTCTGTACTGTCTGATACACACTTTCTGTACCCTCACTATATATACCCATATTACCCACAAATGTGAAGGAGAGCTTCTGAGAGAAAACCCTAGCAAAAGCACTTGAGAGTTAGAAATTGTTATATCAACAATTCTCTATACATTTGTTTGTGGAATTTCCTCATCTCCTACCTCTCCATTTCCATACCATTGAGAGGTCAATAGCCCAAACACTTACCACACCTTTTGAAAGTGTCCAATGAGGTTTTGGTAATGCTGGGAAACATTGGAAGAAGCCAAGGATGGCAGATGCAACATGGAGCTTGTTGCGAGATCCGGAGAGCTAGACAAGACACGGTTCCAAGAAGTCTTGTTGGAGTAGGAGCTTGGAGGGCTTAGGTATAGTGGGTAGATTAGGCTTGGAGGGTCTCTTGCTTACCCATGTATCCCAACTGATTGTCTAGTGGATCGATTACCGCTTGGAGGGCGACAGAGAGGTTTTTCGCCGAGTTCTTCAGTTTCCTCTTCGATAACACATCTCGGTGTTATCTGTGTTTGCATCTCTCTTCCCTACTCTTGTTCATTTCATTTTACTACTGTGTTGCTTGAAATATGGATTAGAGTAGCTCTCGTGTTTATTTGCTTGTGTTTACGCTATTCCGCACTTAATATTAAGTTAGTGTAAAATCAACCAAGCCGTAATTTGAATTGGGGGTCTAAGCAAGCTCTTGTGTTTTCACACATTTCGAGCTTTCACAAACAATTGTTTGCTAATAAACAGTGACTTAGAGAGGCCGATGGAGCAACTTTTGTGGGTTTACACACACATCTCCACTACCCACATTGAATGAAACCTTGAGATTTCCCAGTGTGCAACAGTTGGACTTGACAACGACGATAATCTCAGAGGTAATTCTATATATATTGCTAACCCTAATGTTATAATACTCGCAATACATGTAGGATTAAAATTATTTTTCTTAATCTAGGTACAAGTACAATCGCCTAT
Source organism: Quercus tomentella (assembly GCA_028535165.1). NCBI lineage: Eukaryota > Viridiplantae > Streptophyta > Magnoliopsida > Fagales > Fagaceae > Quercus > Quercus tomentella. Next base: position 59,864,365 of record JAPQVY010000155.1, on the reverse strand, counting down.
AATTTGTTTGAGTCATAATATCTCCACCCTATTCTAGGTCCTTAAAATATTTTTGTCAAACTATTGTTATCATTCTATAAAATGATTAATTATATTAAATAACTGTCACTTCATTATAAGATGAATAACTATTTTATCAAAATTTTCATTTCATCTTATCTCTTTGATTGAAATACGACCCTTATTATAACAAATTAACCGTACCTATGGAAAAATAAAATTATGCCTTTTGTTTTATTGTTTTTCGATAAGGACTACAATAATAGCACCATGACCAATTAAATCTTTTTATTTATGTGAAGGATTTTTCTATGCATACAAGAGCGGGTTAGTTCTTTTTTTTAAAAAAAAATTACTAATCATTTTCCAACCTTAACTAGCAAATGATTTTATGCATCAAAGTGCATGATATACTAAACCCTAAGCCCATGATTAAGAATTCAAAATTTTATCCTTTACCTTCTTGCGTATCCAATTAAATTCACCAAAAAGAAAAATTTAAGCAAACGAAATCTCCCAAATTCATTTAGACTTCTAATTTTCCAAATTTAGCTAAGTATTGGCTAAAAATGGAGTGTTTAATTTTGTCCCACAATTCAACTGAGTGCCACCCGAGCACAAGTGTTCCATTCAATTGGACATGGTAGTTGTTGTGCATCATGGGTACGTCAGCTAGGCCTGTAGAGAAGATCCATGTGATTCAAGTAAGCCCAATGCGGCACATATCAAGCCCAGAACATAAGTCTAGTATAATTTAATTTTGGAAAAATCTTGTTTCATCACACTCTCTATTGCACATTCTTAATTTATACAATCCATCAATTTCAGCCCATGTGGTAGTGTGTGTACGGTAAGTGTGTAATAAGAAGCTAATGTATGATAATCATTACTCTTTCATCTCAGATTCTTAGTTGCTTTCTATTAATTAAACCTACCTACCTACTCATCACTAGGCACTATATGCCATGTTGACGTGGGTTCCAAACTTCCAATCAACACAATTAATAAATTTTTTTAATTATTGAATAAGGGATTTGAAGTTTAAACTCCACTTATATTCAAAAATTAATCGGTGTCTTAACCAGATGGTAAAAAGCAATTATTATAAAGTAGATGTCATACATTAAAGTTTTATCATATCTAAAATAAATAAAAATAAAACCCTATGCGCCATGTTGACCTCAACTATGTGCATTTAATTCACTTGGACAGCTCCCAGTGGCGTCACCACGTTGTATTAAGGCTTGGGGGAAAATAATTACATAAAATATTTTTTAAATGTTTTGTTTTTGACCTTCCTGAAATAAAAAATTTGAACACCCTAAAAGAAGCCAAACAAGCCAATTTAACACCAACCTTTATATTGGCCTTTTTAAACAAAGAGAAAAAACCTCAACAACAAACTAATTTGATCTAAAAAAAAAAAAAAACCAATAACAAAAATTAGTAATTTATTGATCTTAAATCTTAGAAAAGACAATTTAGAGGGCAGTAAAGTGTAAACGCTAAAAAATAATTAAGTGTGACAATAGGGAGTGGAGACAATTTTGTTTTTTTAATGACTATATTGTTGTATTGAATTTTTAATAATGTAAAAAACAACAATAATTCTTGTAAATAAATTAAAAAGACCAATAAGTTGTCAAAATTGAGTTGTTGTCTAATTTTATGTCACATGTCTAAATTATTGTTCTCAATTTTGGTGCCAAGTTATTCATTCATAATAATTAATGCAAAAGTTAAGCTAAATACCCACTCATCTAGATAAAGATTACTTTATCATTACTACTATTGAATGTCTATTGAATATTTCCACGTGTAAGCATGAGTTACAAACTAATATTATTCTAAGCGGAAAAAATTAAGAAAATGTCAATGTTACTGATTACTAACGTGAGTATACTTCAATTATAAAAAAGAGAAAGTGATGTCAAAGGATCAACTCGGCCATAAAAATAGAAACCATGTGCGAGCAGAAGAAAAATGGTTTAGTAGAGAAAACATATGAACAACTTTTCCTCGTAACAACGGCTGCAAAAATAGACCAAAGTTGAGTTTGAACGAACGAAAAAAAAAAAAAAAAAAAGGTTTAGTAGACAAAACATATGAACAACGTTTCCTCTTGACATCAATTGAGGCATTTGTCTTTCAAAAAATAAAAAGAATAAGAAGAAGAAGAAATTAAGCATTTGCCTCAAAAATGAAAATTCATCCATTGATACTTATGTTCACTTCAAAGCAATCTATTAAGAGTCAAAGACAATAATTACAAATTCCACGTTTCTTGGCAATAGACATTGGACTGTAACTTATCTTCTTCTTGCTAACTGTGTTTGTATCTATCTGATCAAAGAAAAGAAAAAGAATGTTGGAATTTCATGATTCATCCCAAACTACATAATTGTTTCGTGCCGTGATTGCATGTATGGCTAACATATGGATAAAATATATTATAAGACCCTTTTTATAAATGACTGCTTTTACATTTAGTGAGTCTCACACACTTTTAGATATCACATATGATGAAATCAACATAAATCAATCTCTGCCAAAGGCCTTGTAGCTGAATTGGCACCTCCCCATGTACAAAGTGCTTGGGGGTTTAGGAGAGAAAGGGTTCGAACTGCAGGATTAGCAGCATATTGTAATTATCTCAAAAAAGAAAAAAAGAAAAAAAAAAAAAACATAAATCAATCTCATAAGATAATTCCTCGAACATAAGGAGACATGATTCATCATTATCTCTATATTTAGGTATTTACTGCACCTATTTAAACTCTTCTAAAAAAATAATAATAATAAAAACTATACCATTACAAATAAATAACACGCTTAAAATGCAAAAACCATTACTAATGTGCAGAGATGGCATATTTGCAACACTAGGCTTTTCTAGAACCCTTCATTAATACCACAAAGGACTTAAGTTTTACATGTAGCCCACGACAAGTCCATTGCATTTGGAAATTGTTGAAAAAAATACTTGCTCTTCTTTACTTTTTCTCTCAACCTTTTATTTTTTAAAAATAATTTAACTTTTAATTTTTTTTTTTTGAAATAATCTAACTTTTAACTTTTTGTAACATATTTTTTTAGAGAGTTTCAACCTATAGTATCCACTATTGATAATAGCTCTTTATTATCAAACTAAAATACCAATAAGTTTTTAGTGTAGGTAGGGATTGAACCTCAAAACTCTTATTCAACTATCAGAAACTTTACTAATTGAACTAACTGGAATCCACTTCTGTAACATATTTGACATAAAACAAAACGATTAGAAGCTGAAAATCATAAAAGGCCGGTTGAAATGTTGAATGTTCTTATGGCCTGTTTGGATGTTTAAAAAATGATGGAGAGTAGAGTAGAGGGAGGGAGAGTAATTTAATTACCTTGTTTGGAAGTTTTTTAAGGAAGGAGGGGAAGCGGTTTGGAGGGGTTTCAACTACCTCTAACCCCTCATTTTTAATTCCCCCAAATTGGAGAGATTTGGAGGGAGAGTAGAGTAGATAAATTATTGACCAAATGAATTCCCCAATTTATCCTTTTTAAATTAACAAAATTACAAACTGATTATATAAATAATCTTTGTTTGTTTCCTGAGAAAATTTAAGGTGAATAAAAAAAAAAAAGTATTTGATTTTGATCAAAAAATTTTACAATGTTGAAGCAAATATGGAACAAACTGCATCGAAAGTCATCAAAATCGAGCAACGACTTGTCGGCCGAGTCAACTTGCTACTCCAACTCGCCGCGTGCAACATCGCAATCGCAATCCAACGGCGGAGGAGGAGGAAAGCGCATGGTGGTGTTTCCGGCGAGCATGGTGGCCGGAATCGAGCCATTGGTTCCGTTCAAGGACGTACCGAACTCCGAGAAGATGAACCTGTTCGTTAGCAAAGTGAGTCTCTGCTGCGTCACCTTCGATTTCACCAACTCGTCGAAGAACTCGGTCGAAAAGGACGTCAAAAGGCAAACCCTAATCAAGCTCGTCGACTTCGTAGCCTTGACTTCGGGTTCATCTGATTCGTGTTCGATCCAATTCACTGAACTAGCAATCCTCGTTCTGTGTAGAATGTGCGCAGCGAATCTTTTTCGAGTTTTTATGAAAAATCTGCCAAAGTTTATGGATTTGCTTCAACTTTGGCTTGCAATGTGTGTTTTGTTCAGGAAATTAACATGTTAATTATTGAATTTCAGATACAGTAGGCTGATTCGGTTGATGATTTTTCGTAATATGTTAGTAATTTAAAAAAAAAAAAAATCATAATTTGCAATTTTTCTTGTATTTTTTTGTATTTCTTTTAATTAGCAAATTTTTTTTTTTTTTTTTTTTCGTGTATGATTTGTAATAATAGAATTTTTAGATACGCGTTTGAATGTATGAACTGCACTAGTTGTTGAAAATCGTGGTTTCGTGTTTATATTCTAAGATTTGGACGAAAGATAATCAGGTTTAAGACTTTACAAAACTGATAAATTAATCATAGACCAATGTTACAAGTCCATTTTCAAATAAGGGTAAATTTGTCTATTTAAATCATTTCTTCTCCTCTCCATCCTAATTTTTAAAACATCCAAACAAGAGGAAGGGTTAACTACTCATTTCTCTCTTACTAATTTTAAAAACATCCAAACAAGGTAGAGGATAACCATTCTCCTCTACTCTCCTGCTCTCTACTCTCCTTCCTCTTTAAACTTCCAAACAAGCCATTAAAGATGAACCATGTAGTAGAGAAGGAATTCAAGTGGGAAACATGCTGTAGGACAAAAAAGGAGGCTTATCGAAAAAATTTTGTCCCACAATTCAACTGAGTGCCACCCGAGCACACCTATACATCTCCCTTCCAAGTTCAAATACATAGCCAAGTGTTCCATTCAATTGGACATGGTAGTTGTTGTGCATCATGGGTACGTCAGATAGGCCTGCAGAGAAGATCCATGTGATTCAAGTAAGCCCAATGTGGCACATATCAAGCCCAGAACATAAGTCTAGTATAATTTAATTTTCAAAAAATCTTGTTTCATCACACTCTCTGATGATGCCGAAAAAATCACCAGTGAGCCACACGGTTCCAACACGCTCGACACCAAACCTGCCCAACACAGAAAAAGACCTTACAGAGAGTACCAGTATAGTATCGGCCAAAAACCCTTCGAAGGTTAAGTCAAAAGAGAGCTCCAATAATGTTAGAAAGTATGAGCTTTAGAGAAATTGTGTGTACCTTTTTCTTGAGGGTCTTTGGGTTTTTATAGTCGCGTAGGGCTAGACTCCTTTGCTTGCGGAACAAGTCTTTTCCTTATGGGGAAGATACTCATTAATGTGTGTATATTCTAGAATTCTACTCATGTTAGGATTCTACAAACCAGGGCTAATCGTGTGTCGCAAGTATTTTCCACTTAAGGTTCCTTGGAGACCACATAATAATGGGCTGGATGCCATGTGGCCGTCTGGTCTGTACATGCCACGTCTGTCCGTGCCACCTCCGTCCAGATAGCTCTGTCATGCATAATTTTTCCTCTTCAGTTGCCCCCTTCATCCTATGGGTCCGTGATCTTGGAGTGGAAGGACCCATGGGGTGACGGTTCGATTTGGATCCTAAGAGACTTGTCAGTCTTTGACAGGCTGGCCTGAAATTATTTATGGCGTAGGGAACTTAAATTTTGACCAAGGCCTTTTTGGGTGACATGGCTCGTCTGTCCTCCCATAGGTAGGAAGACTTTGAATTTTCACCAAGGCACTTGTGGGCGACTTGGTTGGTCCTTCCACCCTTAAGTAGTAGGACTTAAAATTTTCACCAAGGCACTCGTGAGTGACTTGGTTCGTCCTTTCACCCATAGGTAGAAGGACTTAAATTTTGACCAAGACACTCGTGAGTGACTTGGTTCGTCCTTCCACCCGTAGGTAGAACGACTTAAATTTCGACCAAGACACTTGTGAGTGACTTGGTAGAAGGACTTAAATTTCGACCAAGACACTTGTGAGTGACTTGGTTCGTCCTTCCACCCGTACGTAGAAGGACTGAAATTTTGTACCAAGGCACTTGCTGGTAGCTTGGTTAGTCCTTTCACCCATAGGTAGTAGGACTTTAAGCTTCGACCAAGGCACCCGTAAGTGACTTGGTTCGTCCTTTCACCCGTAGATAAAAGGACTTAAATTTCGACCAAGACACTCGTGAGTGACTTGGTTCGTCCTTCCACCCGTAGGTAGAGGGACTTAAATTTTGACCAAGGCACTTGTTGATGACTTGGTTCGTCCTTCCACCTGTAGGTAGGTAGGACTTAAATTTCGACCAAGACACTCGTAAGTGACTTGGTTCGTCCTTCCACCCGTAGGTAGAAGGACTTAAATTTTGTACCAAGGCACTTGCTTGTGGCTTAGTTCGTCCTTCCACCTGAAGGTAGGAAGACTTAAATTTTGATCAAGGCACTCGTGAGTGACTTGGTTCGTCCTTCCACCCGTAGGTAGAAGGACTTAAATTTCGACCAAGACACTCGTGGGTGACTTGGTCCATCCTTCCACTCGTAGGTAGAAGGACTTAAATTTTGTACCAAGGCACTTGCTGGTGGCTTGGTTAGTCCTTCCTCCCTTAGGTAGTAGGACTTTAATTTTCGACCAAGGCACCCGTAAGTGGCTTGATTCGTCCTTCCACTAGTAGGTAGAAGGACTTAAATTTTGACCAAGGCACTCGTGAGTGACTTGGTTCGTCCTTCCACTCGTAGGTAGGACTTAAATTTCGGCCAAGACACTCGTGAGTGACTTGGTTCGTCCTTCCACTTGTAGGTAGAAGGACTTAAATTTTGACCAAAGCACTTGTTGGTGACTTGGTTCGTCCTTCTACCCGTAGGTAGGTAGGACTTAAATTTCGACCAAGACACTCGTAAGTGACTTGGTTCGTCATTCCACCCTTTTTTTTTTTTCATGGACATGCATATCCATTTCTTTCATGGACATATGCATCCGTCCCCCTTTGTGTCCATCCACTTTTTTTTTTTTTGTCCGTCCACTTTTTTTTGGGTTGTCATTTTTTGGTCGCGGATTTGTTGAGATGACTAAGTGTTACCTCGTCACCTTGTTGGTCATTTGCTTGGGGTCGTGGACTTGTTAAGGTGACCAAGTGTTACCTTGTCACCTTGTTAGTCATCCACCTTGGGTCGGCGACTAAGTGTTACCTCGTCACCTTGTTAGTCGTCCACTTAGGGTCGTGACTTGTTGAGGTGACTAAGTGTTACCTTGTCACCTTGTTAGTCGTCCACCTTGGGTCGTGGATTTGTTGAGGTGACTAAGTGTTACCTCATCACTTTTTTGGTCGTCCACTTGGGGTCGTGGACTTACTGAGGTGACTAAGTGTTACCTCGTCACCTTGTTGGACGTCTACCTTAGGTCGTGGACTTGTTGAGATGATTGTTACCTCGTCACCTTTTTGGCCGTCCACTTGGGGTCGTGGACTTATTGAGGTGACTAAGTGTTACCTTGTCACCTTGTTGGACGTCCACCTTGGGTCGTGGACTTGTTGAGGTGACTAAGTGTTACCTCGTCACCTTGTTAGTCGTCCACCTTGAGTTGTGGATTTGTTGAGGTGATTGTTACCTCGTCACCTTTTTGGTTGTCCACTTGGGGTCGTGGACTTATTGAGGTGACTAAGTGTTACCTTGTCACCTTGTTGGACGTCCACCTTGGGTCGTGAACTTGTTGAGGTGACTAAGTGTTACCTCGTCACCTTGTTAGTCGTCCACCTTGGGTCGTGGATTTGTTGAGGTGATTAAGTGTTACCTCATCACTTTTTTGGTCGTCCACTTAGGGTCGTGGACTTACTAAGGTGACTAAGTGTTACCTCGTCACCTTGTTGGACGTCTACCTTAGGTCATGGACTTGTTGAGGTGATTGTTACCTCGTCACCTTTTTGGCCGTCCACTTGGGGTCGTGGACTTATTGAGGCGACTAAGTGTTACCTTGTCACCTTGTTGGACGTCCACCTTGGATCGTGGACTTGTTGAGGTGACTAAGTGTTACCTCGTCACCTTGTTAGTCGTCCACCTTGGGTCGTGTATTTGTTGAGGTGATTGTTACCTCGTCACCTTTTTGGTCGTCCACTTGGGGTCGTGGACTTATTAAGGTGACTAAGTGTTACCTTGTCACCTTGTTGGACGTCCACCTTGGGTCGTGGACTTGTTGAGGTGACAAGTGTGGCCTCGTCACCTTTTTGGTCGTCCACTCGGGGTCGTGGACTAATTGAGGTGACTAAGTGTTACCTCGTCACCTTGTTGAACGTCCACCTTGGGTCGTGGACTTGTTGAGGTGACTAAGTGTGGCCTCGTCACCTTTTTGGTCGTCCACTTGGGGTTGTGGACTAATTGAGGTGACTGAGTGTTACCTTGTCACCTTGTTGGATGTCCACCTTGGGTTGTGGACTTGTTGAGGTGACTAAGTGTTACCTCGTCACCTTGTTAGTCGTCCACCTTGGGTCGTGGATTTGTTGAGGTGATTGTTACCTCGTCACCTTTTTGGTCATCCACTTGGGGTCGTGGACTTATTAAGGTGACTAAGTGTTACCTTGTCACCTTGTTGGACGTCCACCTTGAGTCGTGGACTTGTTGAGGTGACAAGTGTGTCCTCGTCACCTTTTTGGTCGTCCACTCGGGGTCGTGGACTAATTGAGGTGACTAAGTGTTACCTCGTCACCTTGTTGGACGTCCACCTTGGGTCGTGGACTTGTTGAGGTGACTAAGTGTGGCCTCGTCACCTTTTTGGTCGTCCACTTGGGGTTGTGGACTAATTGAGGTGACTGAGTGTTACCTCGTCACCTTGTTGGATGTCCACCTTGGGTTGTGGACTTGTTGAGGTGACTAAGTGTGGCCTCATCACCTTTTTGGTCGTCCACTTGGGGTCGTGGACTAATTGAGGTGACTAAGTGTTACCTCCTCACCTTGTTGGATGTCCACCTTGGGTCGTGGACTTGTTGAGGTGACTAAGTGTGGCCTCATCACCTTTTTGGTCGTCCACTTGGGGTCATGGACTAATTGAGGTGACTAAGTGTTACCTTGTCACCTTGTTGGATGTCCACCTTGGGTCATGGACTTGTAGAGGTGACTAAGTGTGGCCTCGTCACCTTTTTGGTCGTCCACTTGGGGTTGTGGACTAATTGAGGTGACTAAGTGTTACCTTGTCACCTTGTTGGATGTCCACCTTGGGTCGTGGACTTTTTAAGGTGACTAAGTGTGGCCTCGTCACCTTTTTGGTCGTCCACTTGGGGGCGTGGACTAATTGAGGTGACTAAGTGTTACCTCATCACCTTGTTGGATGTCCACCTATAGTCGACTTTGGTCATGCGTCTACCTATAGGTGACTTAGCATAGTGACCGTTCATCCATAGGCGACTTTGGCTACGCGTCTACCCGTAGGTAACTTAGTATAGTGACCGTCCACCCGTAGGTGACTTTGGCCATGCGTCTACCCGTAGGTAACTTAGTGTAGTGGCCGTCCACCCGATGCGTTGTACAAATATTCCTCGTCTATTGCCTCCCCTTCCATGTTTGCCTTCGCTACTTAAGTTGATCATCTCTCAGATTGTTCGTCACCTTGGCGACTTGGATGATCGGTACTACCTCGGAGATATTGTAGAAGGGTAGGCGGTATTGGTTGTTCGCTTTTTTTTTTTTTTTTTAATCACAAGTAGAGTAAATATTCTTCAAGCATTCGGTATTCTAAGGGTGAGGTAGCTTCTGCCTATCAAGTCTCTCTTGTAGGGTGGTTGTCGTCCAAAAGGCGCCTTTTTCGTGGAGAATTGGCCTTCCGTCTTGCCGGGTTGCTCCAGTTCGCTGCAACTTCCCTTGGCCTACAAGGATCTCTATTTGTTGTTTCAGATCATAACACTCCTTTGTGTCATGTCCATGTTCATGATGGTAATGTCAATATTTGGTGCTTTGATTGCTTGCTTGGATCCCCATTCATCCTCCTCGGCCATTCCAACATGGGGTCGTCTTTGATAAGTGTAAGTATATGGTCGATAAGAGCGTTTAGTGGGGTGGAGCGAACGGGTCTGCTGTTAGAGTGTCTAGGCCTCTTGCCTTCTCTTTGGCCAATCATTCGTCATCCTATAGTATTGTAGTCGTCAGTCTTCTCTTCTATTTGCTGCTCCCTTCTATAATATTTCGAAGGGGTGGATAGTGATTATGACCACTTCTACGTTGATCATGCGATAAAACTTGATGTTCTTGCGGCTGCTTAATTTGCACTTCCAACGCTTGGCTTTGTAGCATAAGAGCTTTATTTTGTTGAGTAAGTCGCTCGATCACAGCTGAGAGAGTGTCTGCAGTTTCCATTCTACAACAATGCGTGGATTTCCAGTTTCTTGGTTGGCTGATGCCATCGATCGAGTTTGGACCATACGACCTTTTGTCTCAGGGATAAAGCAATGATTGATTACTCGTATTTCCCACAGACGGCGCCAACTGATGATGCCGAAAAAATCACCAATGAGCCACACGGTTCCAACACGCTCGACACCAGACCTGCCCAACACAGAAAAAGACCTTACAGAGAGTACCGATGTGGTACCGGCCAAAAACCCTCCGAAGGTTAAGTCAAAAGAGAGCTCCAACAATGTTAGAGAGTATGAGCTTTAGAGAAATTGTGCGTACCTTTTTCTTGAGGGTCTTTGGGTTTTTATAGTCGCGTAGGGCCAGACTCCTTTGCTTGCGGAACAAGTCTTTTCTTTATGGGGAAGATACTCATTAATGTGTGTATATTCTAGAATTCTACTCATGTTAGGATTCTACAAACCAGGGCTAATCGTGTGTCGCAAGTATTTTTCATTTAAGGTTCCTTGAAGACCACATAATAATGGACTGGATGCCACGTGGCCGTCCAGTCTGTACATGCCACGTCTGTCCATGCCACCTCCGTCTAGATAGCTCTGTCATGCATAATTTTTCCTCTTCACTCTCTATTGCACATTCTTTATACACCCATCAATTTCAGCCCACGTGGTAGTGTGCATCTACCTACTTTTTCAACTCACTAAGTTATTTAATCACTAGGCACTACACACCATTGATAAATTTTTAGTTGACTCAATTGATAAATTTTTTATAATCATTGAATAAAAAATTTGAAGTTTAAACCCCACATATATCCAAAAATTAATTGGTCTTAACCAGATGGTAAAGAGTAATTATTACTAGCATCATCCCACGCGCTTCATGCATGCGATGAGGCTTTTATTTTATTTTATTATGTCATAATATTATGCATTAAGAAGTTAGAACTACTAATACAACTAGGAGTATCATGAAGTTAGCTTCAAAAAATGAACAAATATTACACGTTTATTTTGTAGCAAAAAATGAAAAGAAAAAGGAAACCTGTGTTTTTATTTTATATATATAATTTTTATTTGGAGAGTTTAATTTGTAAGTAGATAAAGCAATTTGAAAATTAACAGGAGAGTAACCCTATTTTTTAGGCAATGTTTTAGTGGGAGTTAGAGTTGTATTTTGTTTAATAAACGTGAGGATGATTTTTTATTTTTTGTTTAACTTATTTTTCAATTTAAAAAAAAAAGGTATACATATAGTTGCTTTGAAGAAGTGGGTTAGTGGGAGAGTGGTCTTATTTTGTAGGAAATGCTTTAGGAGAAAGTTAAAGATATATTTTTATAGTGTTATCCTCAAATTTTGCCCTATTTAAACATAGGCTATAAGGGTATTTTGGAACCAAAAAAATCTTCAATCTAAATAAGAAAAGCCCCTTAAATAATAGCATAGATGAAGCAGATGTTATACATTAAAATTCTATCGTATCTAAAATAAATAATAATAAAACCCTATGCGCCATGTTGACCTCAACTAGGTGCATTTAATTCACTTGGACAGCCCCAATGGCGTCACCACGTTGTATTAAGGCTTGGGGGAAAATAATTACATATAATATTTTTAAAATTTTTTGTTTTTGACTTTCCATAAATAAAAACATTGAACATTCTAAAAGAAGCCTAAGAAAAAGCCAATTTAACACCAACCTTTATGTTGGCCTTTTTAAACAAAGAGAAAAAAAACCTCAACAACAAACCAATTTGATCTTAATATTAAAAAAAAAAAAAAAAAAAAATCCAATACCAGAAATTAGTAATTTACTGATCTTAAATCTCATAAAAGACAATTTAGAGGGTAGTAAAGTGTAAACACCAAAAAATAATTAAGTGTGACAATAGGGAGTGGAGACAATTTTGTTTTTTTAATGACTATATTGTTGTATTGAATTTTTAATAGAGTAATGTAAAAAACAACAATAATTCTTGTTAATAAATTACAAAGACCAATAAGTTGTCAAAATTGAGTTGTTGTCTAATTTTATGTCACATTTCTAAATTATTGTTCTCAATTTTGGTGCCAAGTTATTCATTCATAATAATCAATGCAAAAGTTAAGCTAAATACCCACTCATCTAGATAAAGATCACTTTATCATTACTACCGTTGAATGTGTATTGAATGTTTTCATGTGTAAGCATGAGTTATAAACTAATACTCCCTTCGTCTCAATTTGTTTGTCCTGTTTGAGAAGTCAAACTTTTTAAAGGAACATAATTTATTGTCTTGTTTACTTTATAAAAATGTATAAGTTTACAAAACTATCTTTAAATAAATTTATCAGTTTTTTTTTTTTAAAGAGTTATTCTTAATGAGACAACTAAAAAGGTGCCCCAATTAGATTGATTTTTTAAATATTTGTTAGTTTTCTTTTTAAATAGTTTTGAAAATAAAGTAGGGGTATAATAGGAACATTAGTAAATTAATGACTTTTATATTTAGAAACAGGACAATATTTTGGAATATCTCAAAATGGAATTGAGGACAAACAAACTGGGACGGACGGAGTATTATTCTAAGTAAGAAAAATTAAGACAATGTCAATCTTATTGAGGCGATTATAATTAAAATAAAAATAATAATAAGATGAAAAAATTAAGAAAATGTCAAATACTTCAATTATTAAAAAGAGAAAGTGATGTCAAAGGATCAACTCGGCCATAAAAATAGAAACCATGTGCGAGCAGAAGAAAAATAGTTTAGTGGAGAAAACATATGAACTACTTTTCCTCTTAACAACGGCTGCAAATATAGACCAACGTTGAGTTTGAACGAAAAAAAAAAAGGTTTAGTAGACAAAACATATGAACAACGTTTCCTCTTAACATCAATTGAGGCATCTGTCTTTCAAAAAATAAAAAGAAGAAGAAGAAGAAGAAATTAAGCATTTGCCTCAAAAATGAAAATTCATCCATTGATACTACGTTCACCTTCAAAGCAATCTATTAAGAGTCAAAGACAATAATTACAAATTCCATGTTTCTTGGCAATAGATAGGACTGTAACTTATCTTCTTCTTGCTATCTGTGTTTGTATCTATCTGAACAAAGAAAAAAAAAAATGAATGTTGGAAATTCATGATTCATCCCACACTACCTAATTGTTTCGTGCCGTGATTGTATGGCTAACATATGGATAAAATATATCATAAGACCATCTTTATAAAAGACCGCTTTTACATTTAGAGACTCTCACAAACTTTTAGATATCACATATGATGAAATGAACATAAATCAATCTCATAAGATAATTGTCCCAATATAAGGAGACATGATTCATCTTTATCTCTGTATTTAGTTATTTACTGTACCTATTTAAACACTTCTAAAAATAATAATAAACACTATACCAATTTAAACAAAGTTAATATGGCAAACACAGTTGACCAATACCATCTACAAATAAATAACACGCTTAAAATGCAAAAACCATTACTAAAGTGCAACACTAGGCTCTTCTAGAATCCATCACTAATACCACAAAGGACTTAGGGTCTGTTTGGTTGGAGGTAAGGCTGTCCATGAGTCGGTTCGGATCGGGTTTGGGGTTAACCCGCAACCAACCCGATTAGATCGGGTGTATGAAAAATGGACCCGCAATTGACCGAATATTCGGATCGGACCCGATATCTCGGGTCATCGGTTAAGCGGGTTGGAGCCATCGGGTGATTTCAGGTCTAAAGAACAACATAGAAGAAATCAACCCCAAACTCAAAGAACACATCTCACATGTCATATCCATAATCCAAAACAAGAGAAATCAAATAACACCAAAAATATCACAAACCCAAATCTGAGCTTCAAATCAAATAGCACTAAAGAAACCAAACCCAAATCTAAAACTCAAATCAAATACCAAAAACATTACAAAGTACAAACCCAAATTTGTGACTGAAAGAAAGAGAGAGAGAAAGAGAAGACCCAAATATGAGATCGAAAGAAAGAGAGAGAAATAGGAGAAATAAGACTCATTTGGCACCACCACCACTCCCTCCTCCCACCATCACCGCATCCACCATCAGATTACACAAGATCAAAGCCATGTAGATCAGAGGAGGCTTTAGCTGGATCCTCCTTTGACCCCAGAGAAAGCTTGTTCAAACCGCTCTCTCTAAACAACCCAGTATGGTGGGCCAATGGCAATAGGGTTGGCAGCGACATTAAGACAGAGGCTATAGGGGTAGGGATTTGAGAGGGATCAGAGAGAGAGAGTGAAAAACAAAGGTCTTAACTTTGAGAGAGAGACTTGAGATTAAGAGTAGAGAGAATGGAGAATGATTTATGAGAGAGTGAGATTCTGATTTCTGAGAGAGTGAGATACTGAGATGAGATTGAGAACTGAGGCTTTGCGTGTGGAATTGTGGAAAACTGATTTTCATTTGAATTTTAGCCGTTCTGAACTTCTTATTTGATTTTGGCTTTGTGTTTGTGTGTAAGTTTAGATAGCATGTAGCTCTTAATAAGTCAGTGACTTAGTGCTTTAGTCTTATCAGGTCTTTAGTCTTCAAATGTTCATCTAAAAAGAATCGATTTTTTTGTTTTTTTTTATATTCTGAAACTTTAGGTCGGGTCAAGTAATACGGGTTTTTAATCCCTTAACCCGCTATTCGAACCGAATATTCGGTTTTTATTAGAGAAGGACCCGAATCCGACTAACCATGGGCTTCGGGCAGACCCGTTGGGATTCAGGTCGATCAGATCCGGTTGGTTTGGTTGAGTCCTTAACCCGCTGGACAGCCTTAGTTGGAGGAGTAGAAAAGTGGGAGGATGAAAAATTAGTGGGAGGATAGAAAAGATTTGGTTTTTCCTCATGTGTGTTTAGTTGGAGGGGTAGAAAAGTGGGAGGGTGGAAAACTTTTTTATTTGGTTGGAGAGAAAAAGGAGAGGATGAAAAATGTAGTTTGTATAAATTGACCATTATGTCATTGTTATATAATATATAAGAAATAGATATATTTACACTCATTAAATAATATAAAAATTAACACAAATACATATACATTTATATTACTTTTCTTTATTATTATATATAATTTAAAATTTATGGGCAACAAAAATTGATTATGCATTAATTGGGAAGACATTTTCAAAAAAAAAAAAAAAAAAAAAAAAAAAAAAAAAAAAACTTTATCCACATGACCATTGTTACATAAACTGGGAAGATATTTTCAAAAAAAAAAAAAAAAAAACTATCACATGGGCGACTGGGCTGGAGTTCACGTTGCTGTGCTGTGAAAATGCTAAGAAAGAGATAAGGATGAAGAGGCAAAAGGTTAATCACGTCACAGGTGTAGTGGGAAAGTGAGAGGGATAGGTGAGTGCAATATAGGTGAGGATATTTGTGTAATTTATTACCCACATTATCTTTTCTCCCTTAGTTTTCCTCCCAAATTGGGAGGACAAAATTATGTGGATCCGGAGGGATTATTTTCCACCCCATTTTCTGTCTCTCTTTTTTTCTCTCTTGAACCAAATAAGAGAAAATTCCATTTTCCACCCTATTTTCTTCTCCTTCTTTTCTATCCTCTCTATTTTCACCCCAACCAAACATACCTTTAAGTTTTACATGTAGCTCACAACAAGTCTATTGCATTTGGAAATTGTTGAAAAAATACTTGCTTCTTTACTTTTTATCTCAACCTCTTTTTTTTTTCTTTTTTTTTTTAAAAAAAAAAATCTAACTATTTTTTTTTTAAAAAAAATCTAACTTTTAGTTTTTTTTGGGTTGAAATAAACTAACTTTTAACTTTTTGTAACATATTTTTTAAAGAGTTTCAACCTATGACGTCTGTTCTTGATGATAGTTTTTTATCATCAAATATCAACCTTTTTAAAAAAAAAAAAAAAAAAATCTAACTTTTAATTTTTATTTTTTGGTTGAAATAAACTAACTTTTAACTTTTTGTAACATTTTTTTTTTTTAGAAAGTTTCAACCTATGGCCTCCACTCTTGATGATAGGTCTTTATTATCAAACCAAAATACCAATCGGTTTTTGATAATTAAAGGCAAAAATTGAACCAAAAATCTCTTATTCAATTATCAAAAACTTTACTAGTTGAACTAATTGGAAGTCTGGAACCCACTTCTGTAACATATTTGACATAAAACAAAACGATTAGAAGCTGAAAATCATAAAAAGGCCGGTTGAAATGTTGAATGCTCTTAAAGATGAACCATGTAGTCAGAGAAGGAATTCAAGTGGGAAACAACCTAGTTAAATCATGCTGTAGGACAAAAAAGGAGGCTTATCGAAAAAATCTACATTTGAAAGTTTTTTTTCTGTTTGATCACTTTCCGGCCAAAGATTTTCCAATGAGAGTGATCTACTTTTTAACAAGTTAAATATGGGGCACGAATTATAAAACAAACATGAATAACATAAGAGGATAATGTTCTCATGCCATTTAGGCTCCATAATCAATTAGTTTATCAGCGGCTAAGATCTACATTCTACAATAGAATGGAAAGGAGTAACGGTGTCCAGTTTGATAGATTCTAAAGAATATTTCATTCCATTTTTTTTTATGCAACACTGATTCTTTTAATAAAATTACATAATTTTTCATTTTTGTACTTAATTTAACAAATGATAGTCTACAAATAAAATGTAAGGATATAAAACTGATATTACTTGTCTCTTTAATTTTCATTTCTATTATTTATAAACTCCCAAACATTTTATAAGAAAATAATAGTATTATTATCCGTGCAATGCAAATGCACGGCTTAATAAAGAATCATAAAATAATTAAATAAAATATTTTAATAATATAATTAATATTGACCAATAAAATAGATCATAAAAATAAAAGAGCAAATTAATTTATGTACATGACAAATGCGCACATAATGTAAGTTCAATTATTTATTAAAAACTAAGTATTATAAAAAAGGGTGAACTATGTATAAGGTCCCTATTCTTTACACCGTATTTTAATTTGGTCCCGAATCTTTCAATTGTATTAATTTGGTCCCTAACATTTTAGTGTCATCTCAATTTAGTCCCCATGTTATCTCTTGGATGGAAATTGCTGATGTGGCAAACGACCAAATAAAAAACTAGTTTCCGTTGATGTGACAATAAACTAATTTTTTATTTTGATTGTTTGTCACGTCAACAATTTTCATTCAAGAGCTAATAACAGTGATTAAATTGACACGACACCGAAAAGTTAAGGACTAAATTGATACAATTGAAAGGTTAGGGACCAAATTAAAATATGGATAAATTTGATAGGAACCAAATACATAGTTTACCCTATAAAAAATTATAAAATAATTAACAAAAATCATTTTTATTATTTTAGAGCTTATGATAATTGAGTTTTAATTAGATTATTTTTTAAAAAAAAAACACTCAAGTGATAGAGTTTCACTTAAGTAAACCATTTTCATATTTTTGATGTACTTATAATGAGTTACATGACAATGTTGTGTTGTACAACTTGTAATACTTACATTGAGCTACATCATTTAAACATAAAATGTATGACCCAACATTTATTATTAAAAATAATTATGGTAATTTTCTTAAATAATGCAAACTAATCGGTTGATGAATAGTTATTTATTAATCCTCATTATAAAATTTATTGTTTAATTATTTTAATTAAGTATTAAGTTTGTTTAAGGAAAAAAATCATAATTAGTCTTTATTGAAATGATGGAATTTCAAATAAATTGGTTTTATTTAATAAGTAATGCTTGAAGTGAAACATTTGATGAAAAAAATAAAGCTAATGTTTTGAATAAAGATAGATACATGATTTTTTTTTTAGTTAAGACTGATATATTGCCAAACACAATTTAGTTACTAAGTATTGACCCATACTTTAAAATATATAAATCATGGTAATAGGGTAGAGTAGTGGTACACCCTATTGTGCACTGATAATACCCATAGACTTACCAAGTAGTAATATATCATGGGACATGGGGCGATGACTACACACACAAACTCCTTTTTATTCTTCTAAAAAAATTTATTCTTTAGAAAGTTGATATGGGAAGGAAGTGGGCTAGCTTGATTTGATTCTAAAAAAAAATACCTTGACTTGATTCTCAATTACATATTGTCAAATACAACAACAAAAAAGGGGTAAATTTCAGTATCGAAAACTAGTTTCAATGCTAGATTTAGGTTGCATTAATTTTAAGCATTTTCAATGTCCCTAATTATAACAATGTATTAATTCTTTGAAAGTTAAGTAGGAAGGAAGTGGATGGACTTTGCTTAAGTGCTATAATACAATGGGCTTATTTCCGCAGACACACTTAGTGAGTGTTTGGATAGGAATTATTTGCGTCTGCGTTTTGTGTTCTGCGCTTTTTTTTTTTTAAGCATTTCAGCTTTTTTAGGAGACAAAAATCACTATTCATGCACTATTCATCACTATTCACGGGACCCACAGCCACTTTATTCGGAAAAAAATATTTAAAATGGGTCCCACGGTATTATTCATACATTTAAAAATTATTTTACTATAGTATTTTCAGTTTTCAGTTTCAGCAAAAATAAGTTGTATCCAAACGGACCCTTAATTTCAAACCTAATTTTACATCTTATTGAATTATTAAGTACTTATAATAGAAGTAATTTCACTTTCACATTAGTTTATAACTAACACTCAACAATTTGACAAATTAATTGGATGTAAAATGAATATGAAATTGGGTGTGTTTAAATTTCTATAAAATTATAGTTGTGCACCAAAAACCTCTTTTTCACTTAAGTCAACTTTTATACCGACCAAAAGCCCAATCGCCATAATCCCATCTACCATTTCATAATTATAATAAGATGTTCTCTGCCTAATAATTTTCCGATAGTCATATATAGAATATCCGTAGATGTCAAAAAGTCCTCTTTTCTATATATATATAGAGAGGCTATAGGCTTAGCATTTTTCTTCAAAATGTCACATAGGTGAGTACCTCTCTCTCTCTCTCTCTCTCTCTCTCAGAGAATCTTTGTTCTTTTATCAAGTGCACAAATTCTTCCACCTCTCCCTCTCATCAATTATGGAGTCCTTGAAACACCTATTGCATGAAGAAGGATGTAGCAGCAGTGAATCTGGGTGGACAATGTACATATCCTCTCCCATGGAAGAAGATTTTGTTGAATTCTGTAACTATCACGATGACGAGGACGACAACAAAAGTCACTTCAGAAAGCAAAACCAGCATTATGATAAGAAAAATGAGGATGATGATAGTGATGATTCATTGGCTTCTGATGCTTCCTCTGGCCCAAGTTATTATCAGCATACACATCCTAACGGTCAAGGTAGTCATACTACATCTCGTTCTAAGCAAGATAAGAGTTATAACGCAAACAAGTTCTTTTTACGCAAGAATGCAGACAAAAAAGAGAAGAAATCCGTCAAAAACAATACTAGAAAAAATTGAAAAAGTTTTGGAGTACTTTAGGCGTCTATGACAAAGTGCTGCTGTTTAGTTTAGGTCATTTCAAATTCAAAGTGGTGTAATGTTTACAAAATTTATCGAGTGAAAAAATGAGAACACAACGTACGTTATTTTCCATATATCCTTTAAGAGAATCAAATATATTACTGTTATCTTTTTCTTCATCTTAGTTTTCATGAATTCCATGTTGCACTAAGAATTTAAGAAACATGTGTACTTGTGAGATGAGACGAGGTAGAATATGGAAACACACAGGAACACGTGCATGCAAAGAGGTGAAAATAGAAATCAAGGGTCTTGTAATTTAGTGGCATTGTCTGATTTCATTTGTAGGAAGATTTAGAGAACGAATTCATCCTTCCACACTTGTTGTAACAATTAAATTATAAATAAATAAATAAAAAGGATGTGGAGAGAAAAGGGAAAAAAATTCTTGAACTAATTCTCTGATCATTGTCATCATAAGCTAAGATGTCCCCTTGTGCTTTTCTCCTTTCTTTTCTTTTCCTTTTTATTTTATATATCTTTCTTTCTTCTTCTTCTTCTCTTTTTTTTTTTTAAATTTTAAATAAGATAATT
The DNA here is from genome assembly GCA_028535165.1 of Quercus tomentella. Lineage (NCBI taxonomy): Eukaryota > Viridiplantae > Streptophyta > Magnoliopsida > Fagales > Fagaceae > Quercus > Quercus tomentella. The sequence goes on along the minus strand of JAPQVY010000155.1, from coordinate 59,843,989 downwards.
TGCTGGTGGCATGTACTATATATACTGCAAACATAAGATCTTGTTATATAATGGGTTCGAGTCCAACCATTTAATAAAGAATAGGAAAAATTTTATTAATTTTGCACAGACATTGTGATAAAGGAGCCCACAGATCACATCACTGGAAATGCTGCTGTCAAATAGGAAAGGACACAAAATTCAAGCGATAAACGATGGTTGGTTTTGGAAGGGGTTGAATGGAAGGAATTTTCCAATCAAAGTTGCAAATAATGATTTGGCCAGCACGAAGCTCTTGATAATAATAATGCATTATGTGGGTTGTGGCTGGGTATGGACAAAACCAAAAAAATATACAATATATTTGTGTGTATGTTAAGTTTTGAGCAAAAGTAACATGAAAAAGACAAGTGCTAGTGGGGTAAAGAAATATCCAAACCCAATTCACAAGAAAATAATAATTCTCTAGCAAAAGTTTCCAATAATGATGCATATTTTGCATTAATGTTGTTGCATGATTATATGCAATGTATGTGTGTATTAAACTATGAACAAACAGGTTACGTAGTGCTGGAAAGAGAGGAAAGATAAATATAGACAGACAAATGCCAACTATGACAAGCAGCAAAAGCATTTTAATGACAGAACATTGGCTAGTTATTATGTACCCAAATCCTGGAAAGAAATCGGTGCAAGGGCAGCAGCAAGAGGCAACCCCAAAGTACATGCTCTACATTATTGTTAAATTATTAAAGCTCCCAATTAATACTTGATAGAATATGATAATCTCGAAAGTCATACTCTAATCCCAACATAAACCTTCTTTCTTTTTTTCCAAAAAAAAAAAAGAAAGAAAAGAATTAGCCCACTTTTGATGTGAGGTCTGTTAATTCAAGGGGCAAGTTTAAAAAAAAGGGTTAATTGCATAAGTCCATATATTATAAAGTACGGAAATACCTTGCACTTTGCACCTCGAGTAAGTAGCTCTGTATCTTGTAATTTCTTAATTTGATTTTATAATGTCCTTGTAGCATTACATTATGTTCAAAATATTGTATTTATAGATTAAATAAATACATTATCTGTAATTACTATTGCCCAGGGTGTATGGTTGTAGTTTCTTGATCACATCTAAACATACTTACATACTTATTTCTATCGATTTAGTTATTATTTAATATTGGTCTTTCTAATCGGCATAGCGTTGTTAACGTAGTTACCATCATCTTGAAAGAATCACTGTAGATAAAAAGAAAAGTCCTCTTCGTTGAGACAAAACAAATTCATAACCTTTTAAAAATGAAGTCAAATCATAAAATCAAATGTGTAACATAGTGGAAATTAAAACAAGTACAAACAATCTTCATAGTGGAAATTATATCCCAATATTTGGATGGATGCATGAACATAATTTGGCATCTTTATTACACTTCAAGCAGCCTATAAAGGCAATCTCAGGTACCTAGAATCTTTGTCATGTTACTCATGTCATGTACCTAGATTCTTGTGTCTCAAGAGTATTGCCTAGTTTTCTAACGAAGGAGCAAATTCCCCTCCCCACTAGTTGTAAGGAAAAACAAACAAAAACGTGTAAAGTGTAGGTAGATTGAAGAGAGCCTCCGGCCACAATGGAAAAATTATATCTTGTTTAGGGTGTATATGTCATTTCTCACAATAGGTGAGTCCCACAGATATATGGCATATACACCTAAAACAGGATATACCGTCTCCCCACAATGAGGCAGGAACTTGGCCATCTATAGATCCTCAAAGGCAAGCTATCAAGCTTTTCTTAGCCTCTAATAGCTCAAAGGCATCAACATTGATCACTTTTGAGAGAATGCAAATGCAATAATAACATGCCCATATGAATCAATTCGGAGCATTCAGCAAATAATGACCCATGTCCAAGGATTTAGTCATCAGAATCAACGCAAAGCTACTCATGAGACACCAACCGCAAACAGTCTACAGAGCCTTCCACAATGTGGCTAGACCCTGCAAGAACTTTTTAGTGCATTTTAGCTACAGATAGCAAAAAGGCATCGAGATTGCATGGTGTAATTATAACCATATGAACCATTACACAAAGCATTAGAAAACTTTTATAGCCTAGAAAGCATTCGTTAGTCAAAGGTGAAATTATTCAATGCACCTAGTATATTACATATAAAGGTGAACCCATATATGAGTCTCGCATATGGAACTTACCTTAACATGAGAGGGAGCTGTAATACAACCGATCTAATGAAAATTTTCTCTAGAAAAAGACACCCACCATATGCGCGCACACATATCACACTTTGCTCTCACTACAGCCGTACTCTAAGAAAAAGCATGCAACTTTTATTTACTCATTATTCACAAACGTAACTCATCCAAATTCTTACATGCTACAGATTAAAGTCCAGGTACTCTCAACCCTTCGGAAAATCTAGCATTTGACTGGGTCCACACTGTCACTCATACAATATTATGAAGGCAAGACATAACAAAAAAAATCTAATTTGACAATTTCACTTCACATACTTAGCAAACCATTCTAATAGGTTCTGATGAGCCTCCTCAGCAGAATTTACAGCTGCCACATCTTCAACACTAAACATGAGTGTCCACCCATGTGCAACTTTAGGAAATATCTTAACATAGCCATCCACCTAAAAAAAATTCAAACATTACGTGATTACTATCAAATGCAGAAATTAGGAAAAGATGGGAAAAGTTGCACCAAGATGAATGCATTACATGAGCGAGCTATGCCCTAGTATGGAAGGTCGACCCAACCAAGTTAAAGGCATTAAGGCATTTCAAGGACAAGATGATGGATCTCCATATGAACATTTATTTATTTCTTTGAAAAGATATGATCATACAGACTTACACTAACCACAGCCTCTCTTTACCACCAGAGCCAAAGACAGATGCTATTATGAACATATCATCAAATGCCAAGGCATGAGCAATTATTTATTTGTTTGAAAATATTTTATTACTCTAAATTACCCCGACCGCAACCTATCTCTTTACCACCAGAGCCAAAGCCAAAGATGCTAAGATTAACATTCATCAAATGCCAAGGCCAAAGGTCATCATAAAATACAAAAAATTGAAAAAGACTGGGAAAAGTTGCACCAAGATGGATGCACTGCATGAGAATAGCCCTAGTAAGGAAGATTGACCTAAAGGTGTTTGAAGGACAAGATCATGAATCGCCATAAAAAATTTTATGATGCTTTGCCCCAACCCCAAACCATCTCTTTATCACCAAAGATGATAAGATAAAAATTGATCAAAATGCCAAGAGAAGACATAAAAGAGGAATCATAAAATAATAAGGATATGACCCCATATGAAGGTAAGGCAAAGATTTATGTAACCAACCTCAAGTTTTGGTGTTTATTCATTTTGTCAAAAAGTAACACACCTTAAAGTATTTGACACAGAAGAAATTAAGACTTATCAAGTAAAACATCCTATCCAAATACAAAAGGAAGATAGATTGATAGATAGATAGATAGATAGATAGATTACACCTGGTGTAACTCTAAATAATATTACATTACTCAATATTTTTTAATTGGATGCGAATTTTACAAATCCACCGTTAGATTATATTATTTTCGTATATTTTCCATGCTTTCAAAATTTTAAGGTGATCAAATATTAATAACCATGTCATCAATCAATTATTTAAATTCAAGTTTTTGTAGTTTAAAATAATACATAAAAAATGAGTTTATGGATCGAATGGTAAATAACATTTAATTGACATGAATGTTAAAAACATATAGAACATGTAATTCAACGGTAAGATTTTCAAAATATGAATTCTATAACAAGTTATTGGATAGTGTAATATTATTTAGAGTTACACCAGATATAACTTGAACCCAACTCACATATATATATATATATATATAAATAAATATATATATATATATATATATATATATTCCTTAAACAAGAACTTCGTAACTGGGTAGAGAGATTGACCATGGCCTGATAACGGCCTTAGTGGAGCGATAGTGGCCTGAGACTCACACCTTCCACATGCCACATGGTGAGGTCACCATCACATTGCAGGATGTAGAGGTTCTTCTCGGGCTTCCTGTTGATGGCAAGCCTATAACAGGGAGCACGCAGAAATTAAGTGTGGCGGGATGTGTGCCAGGACTTCCTTGGCTTTGTTCCTATAAATGATGAGATAAAGCAACTTACTGGCTAGAGTATTATCATCAAACGGCTTTTGGAGCAAGTTGCCAGTCCATTGCCGCTTAATGCTGAAGAGGATCAGCTGCATAAATGCGCTCAATGCTACATCCTAGCACTACTGGGGGACACAATCTTCATGGACAAATCCGACGATAGGGTGCATCTAATGTGGGTGTAGTAGTTGGAAGACCTTCGTAACCCACGAAGGTACAGTTGGGGAAGTACTTGCCTTACATGGTTGTACAGAGAGTTATGTAGGGCAAGCAATAAGACAGCCAGTCAGATTGGTGGGTGCTTGCTGTTGGTCCAGTATTGGGCATGGGCTAGGTTCCCATATTTGTGCCCGACAGTTAAGCGTGACCCACCAGTGGGTGCTTATGGTCCTCCAATGCGTGGTCCACTATCCCTGAAGTAAGTCTCTACCTCATACACGTCATATACATTATGTGATCATTACCTAAGCCCACAATCATGTAAGTTGATTCTATTTATTTATTTTAAAGGCTTCTAGGAATTATTTATGTTAATATTAAAAAATTTTAAACTGAGGTTCAATATATATGATTAGGTTAATATACTCTAATTTTGTGTCAAATTTCCTAAATTATATTTCAAATTCACTCTAAGCAATTTCTATCAAATACCCCTCTGGCCCTGTCCATGGGGTTATAATACATGGTCATCCGTTAGTCACCAGTGTCATATGGCCCTGCCAACACGGGTTTAAATATGTTGGCAATGTTCACCCTGTCCTTAGTGTTATAACATATTGCCATTTGTGTGCCCCATGCCTAACCATAATCTAGATAGAGAGATGCTATGTCCATAGGAATGATGAGACAAGTATACCTAAAGAATACTTGAAGAATGATGTAAAAGTAAATTTTTGCTTTCTTTGTGTTTAAGGGTCCGTTTGGATACAACTTATTTTTGCTGAAATTGAAAACTAAAAACTGAAAACTGAAAACACTGTAGCAAAATAATTTTTAATGTGTGAATAGTGTTGTGGGACTCGTGAACAGTGCATAAACAATGCGTGAACAGTGCATTTTGTCTCCTGCACAATAAATTCATGTGATGTTACTGTTCACGCGCTAGGAAAAAAAAAGAAAAAGAAAGAAAAGCTGAAAACGTGAACGTGGATCCGCAAACGCAGATCCAAACACTCACTAAGGTTTCAACTTGTCATAACTAGCATTTGTTTCCTTAGCTGTATAAATATAGATTGAACTGGGTTGTATCAAGTGCATGAAGTTACTATTTTTCTCTTTGGTTCTCTATTTAGTAGTTTGCCACAAGATAGCCAGTTTTCAATTTTGGAAAAACGAGGGGTATATTTGATGTGGAATGTAAAAGAGACATTGTTGTCTATGTGAAGCTTGGTTAACATAACTTTAAAGAGATGTACATCTGTTAGTTGGTGAAAATAAATTGGGATTTTAAGTTAAAACAAAGAGAACCTGTGTATGTGCATAGTAATAAGAATGAATTTTTCTTTTTTGATGCATTAGGTTACCTGATATTTGTTTTAGTGGACAAATTATTGATTTAAGTTGCTAAGTTTTGTTCTTTAGTTGCGGTTGTCGGGGGTGAAAAAGTTTCTCGCCCGACAAATGAGATTTATGTTGGGTTGGAGGCCTAAACCGAAACTCGACAATGGGCTTGATGCACAACCCAAAGGCTATCAGTGAAGATCCAAAGAATTCACTGTATTTTATGCCTTGGGCCTAGATTGAGACGACAAGAGTGGCCCATAAACAATCCCTACAGTGGACACGTCAGCATGGTTAAAAAACATATTGTAAGAAATAACCCAACGGTAAAGTGTTTCTACAGTAAACTAGCCCAGTGGTAAAATGTCCCAACAGTAAAGTAAGATAAAACAGGATAAACCTCCAGCTGTTAGTTATTTCACAAATTAAGAAAAATATCTACATTTTCAAACTCATCATCCGTTAGCTCTGGAGAAGAGTCTTCTAATACAACAATATAAGGGAAAAATTCTATAGTAATAGTTACATCATAACCTTCAATAGTAAATGAATAAGTAAATATCATGGATTCCATTATAACAAATAATGAGGAAAACTTAGTGTGAGATGAAGGGAGAGAGAGAGATCCTAGTTAGCGCAGCAAGATCATTATGGTGCCAAGACATGCTCGTGAATATAGTGAGTAATGAGGAACATTTCAGGTAGTATGAGTAGTAAGAGAGAGTGTGTATAGTAAAGCTGCTCGGGCTTTCTGCTGGGGGTAGATAAGTGTTTATGAGTAGAGCTATGAAGATTGTTTGTGAGCTAGGAGCTGGGGAACTTAGTTTTTAAGCTTGAAACTAAGAACTCAGTGACCCTTTTCAGAGCTTAGAGAAGGCTCAAAACAGAGAGGTTAAGGAAAAGTTCTTCTTTCTCGGTGTATATCTTAGTCCCCCCCTGAAGCATTAGTGGAGAGTTCTCTTTATGGATTTAGGGGGTAATTAGCAAATAATCTCTGCTAAATCTTTCTCAATCTTCAGAAAATCTTTAGAGAATCATTCCTAGGATTTTAGCTAAGAGTGGTAAGGTCAACTTTTAGAAGGTTCTTGCTGTTTTGGGTAATAACAGCTGGGATTCTGACTTAGCATTGAATACTGATTGGCCTTGGCTGATGGGATTAGAGCATGCATTACGTTAATGATCTTGGTTATGTTGCTGCTAGAATCAGAGCTCCCTAGGGCAGATTGTTTGTGAGCTAGGAGCTTGTGAAGGAAGGGTTTAACCCCTGATGGACACGTGTCCTCTTCTGATCTGATTGGACAAGTTAGGACTTGATGGGAATGGGTTCCAATTGTTTAGTTGTGCTGAAATTTGACTGGTTTGCTCACGTGATCTCCAGCTGCTGGGATTTGTGTGTAGGCTAGGCTGGCTCAGTTGGGCTTCGTAGTTGAGCTTCTTTGGGCTTGGTTATCCCTACAAAATGAAGAGTTTTGCCATGGCTGATATACATGGGCTTTTGTAGTTAGTTGATTATGGAAAATAAGCACAGTTCCCATAAATTTTGTTGAGCGAAATATTCTTGAGAGGTGAGTAATTTGTATTTCCCATGAGTTAGGGACTTTAGTATATATTTTGCCAAGAAATAGTTTTGGGCTTTTATAAATAGTTGCCAAAATAATATTTGGACTTCGTAAAATAAGTGCTAAATTAGTATTTGGGTTTTGTAAAATAAGTGCCAAATTAGTATTTGGGCTTTGTAAAATAAGTGCCAATTTAATATTTGGGCTTTATGGAATATTGCCAAATTAGTATTTGGGCTTTGTAAGGTAGGTGCCAAATTAATAATTGGGCTTTATGAAATATTGCCAAATTAGTATTTGGGTTTTGTAAGATTTTGTAAAAATATTGTCGTGTAGCAACAGGCTTTTAAGAAGTGTCATGTAGCAACGGGCTTTTAGAGGTGCCGTACAGTAACGGGCTTTAGAGATGACGTATCGTAACCGGCTTTAAAGATGCCGTATCGTAACGGGCTTTAGAGCGCCGTATCGTAACGGCTTTAGAGATACCGTATCGTAACAGGCTTTAGAGTGCTGTATTGTAACGGGCTTTAACAATGCCATATCGTAACGGGTTTTAGAGATGCCGTATCATAACGGACTTTAGAGTGTCGTATCGTAACGGGCTTTAGAGGGGGTTTTGTTGGGCTTTTTGGATTTCTCCACAAGGTAAATGTTTTTGGGCTTTCTTGTAGAGATAGCATGATTTTGTGGCCCAATTTTGGTAGCAATATGGTGAGTATTTTTGTGAAAACCCAAGTTGGATAATATGTGGGATATAATGGGTGGTATTTGTGAGAGGGCCCAAGGTAATTTATGGGGCTTATATAGGGAATATTTATGGGAGCCCAATATCATGGAGAATATTTAGGTAATATATATGGAGAATATTTATGTGGGCTTAAAATAATTTATGGGCTTGTGTGGGTATTTTTGTGAGTGAGCTAATGAAATTAATACCCGAAAATTTGTACCTCAACAGCGGTCAAAATCTTCAATTGGAGAATCAGAACCAGAACAATAACTGATACTTAACAAAGGCTCACATGTTGATCATCTTTGACTGCTTATATATAACTAGATTATACGTGCTAAGAGATGCCTTGGCCAAACCAATAATGATCTAAAGGTCTGTAACTGCATGGGAAGTTATTTTTCTATGGGTCGAATGTTATTTGATTTAGCAAGTAGATTGTCAAGTTGAGAAAGTCCAGTGATTAATATTGTAGATTTGCCTATAAAAAAAATTAAAAAAAAAAAATTGTTTTGGGAGCCCTCTGGTTTTGGATTTCAGTTACATTGTTAAATTGGTTGAGACTTAAAGATATTTTTTACTTGAGTCAGGAAGACAATTTTTATGGAGGTAATTTATTCTGTGACTGTTATGTGGCTTGTATGTGCCCTATTTTTTATAAAGACTGTTTCTTATTCTAGTGATATTATTAATTGAGTAAATATCTATAAGACTATCACAGAAATATCTATATGTGATTACATTATAGTTTTAATCATAACATTATCTTAGTAGGAAAGTTGTAGATATTGATCCCTTGTTCTTGATTGTAGGTGGTTGTGGGTTCCAAACAAAAAAAAACACACCCGCCCACATCTTCAGGGACAGGTATCACGAGCAGATAGCTTCAATGTTGCTAGGCCAGGTATGAAAATGCCTTGTTTTACATGTTTAGGAACAAGATATAGGTTTGGTGAACTTTGAAATATTGTTGCCTAATGTGTTGCCTACTTGTTTTTTGGCTGTTGTAGGTGGTGTGGCAGCCGTATGAAGCTAATTTAGATGACCTTCCGATGTGGTGCGTTGCTAGGAGGGTAGTGTGGACAGCAATGGTGCTGCTTGTATGTTTCCACCTAGTAGAGAAACATACACCGGATCATGTCGTTCGTCAATTTGGGATAATCCATGAAATTCCCTGTGATGTTGACACTGATACAGTGCTTCATGAGATTGATTTGAGGGGGAAGATCGGTGTTGATTGGACGCGAAGACATGCTGGACATATCATCGAGTGGGGTAATCGCCTTCAACGGCATTGTGAAGTAGTGCTTGGTGATATGCCTCCACAACATAAGTACTTTGACTGGTTCAAAAGGGTAACTCGGAGGTTCATCGATCGCCCCGGCCCTAAATTGATTCTAATGGTAACTTCTTAATAGAGCTTCATTCGTAAATCTTTTCCTATTTCTTTACAAGCACTAGTATGAGAATAACATTCTCCACTTGTCATTGTCCCATTAATATCTAAACTCCACATCATCCCTTACCAGATAAAATATTAAACACTTAACGTAAATATGTTTAATGTATCTGTTCAAATATGGAAATTGGATCTGGGGTATAAGAAATCATAGGCACAATAGTCCACAAATGAAGTTCCATTTTCCTGGAAAATGAGCTTCGAAGCAATATCCATTGGAATAAAAAATAAATGCTTTCAAAGATAGGTAGAATTTTTCAACTTAATACTTGTAATTTCTTTATAAAGGATGCCTTAAAAAAAATAAAAAAATAAAAAAATAAATTGGGATTCACCTCTTAGCTTGCAATAAGGAGCTACTTGAACATTGTGATTAGCCAAAATTCAAACAAAAATTGTTGCATTCATGGTTTCTCAAAATAACATGTAGCTCTTTGCTTATTAAAATGCTATATCTACAATCAATCCAAAAATTTTCTATTCTTTGTTTCTCAGATACTATTAGTCCTTAAATTGGTTCAACTCAAACCAAAATGCATTGACAAACCTTCCATGATGAATGCATATCAACTCCAAAGCGATGTATAAAATCACTATCAGTTATTAAGATTATCTCGGTTAGATTGTAGTATCTTTTAACAACTAGATTGATTATGAACTGCTAGTCTTAAGCTTTGTTTTAATGTTCTTCAATTTTTTTGATGATATGTGCCTTTCTTTTTCCTTTTGATACCACAATTGTGCCTCTTCCTATAAAATGCATCTATGGCAGTATTTTGTATGTAACTTTTCAGGTCTTCTTTTAGGTTAAGCCTTCTATTTCCTTTTTTCATCAACATTGTAGAAACTTCAATTAGACTTGATCAGAGAGAATTCTTGATATAAATGCCTTTTATTTCCTATTTCATCATTATTATAAGATACATCTAAATGCAGCAGTAGGTCTTCGTAACAGAATTGTAAGCAAATGAATCTCAGATCAAATTTTATGATTTTATAATGCGTCTAGAGGCAGATTGACCTTTGAATGCTGAGTCAATACAACATAGTCTACATAGTCGCCTAGCACTTGTCCATACTGATACAACAAAGTCTACATAGTCGCCTAGCAGCTGTCCATACTGAAGATAACCACAACTTCCACGTACAATGCCATTCCAAAATCGAGTATCTGCTCACCTGACAAACATTTAAATACGATCGTTAGTTCCCAAATGCGAAGAACAAAAAGCAAATGAAATTCTGAGCATATTATATAAAAACAACACTTGCCTAGTTTGTAACACTACCGCTTGTCGAAGCCCCACGAGAATTGGGACATCTTCTACGGTTATGCCCCTCTTCATGACACACTCCGCATCGCTGCCTCGGTTGAATCTCCTTCAAGTCCGAATCTTCCCTCTAGCTTCCTCATTCTCGCCGTTCCCCATCCATTTCATTCCTTATTCTTGACTTCACAGGACGACCTTTGGCCCGCAACAGATTTGGGTTAGGCACCCACCGTGGTCTACGAACGTCCCTCCACAATGACTCTAACTTTGGCACCACAAATTGATGTGAATATGTGTGAATGGCGTTGTCTAAACTATAACATGGGTCAATATAGCTGGTCGCATCGAGTCGCAGACTCTAAAAATATTTAATTGCATGTGAACAAGGAATCTTAATGTTTTGCCACTTTCCACAACCACATGTTCTAGCGAATATGTTTATTTCATGACTGTGGTTTCCCACTCCACCTCTATGGTTGTTGTATGGGGTAAGCACTTGATATACACCAGTTTCTTTATGTCGATCATGGAAATATGCAACAAGTTTACACCAAGTAAACTCAACCATTGGAGCAATGGGCAAACCGCGGGCACCTTTAAGTATCCCATTAAAGCACTCAGAGATATTGGTTGTCATTATCCCGTAACGTCTTCCACCATCATGTGACTAGGTCCATTTGTCCAAATCCTCACTCATTAGATATGTGTATGGCATATAGCATTAAGGTTCCTCATCATTTGGGTCTATCCTCCTAAGTGCATTAATCTCGACATCCTTAATAGTTTCTATTATGGACTCAAATTTAGCTTTATGAGTCGCATATCCAGCTTTCAAGGCCAATGCCTTTAGAGTTGGGTCATTAAAGTGTGTGTTGAAATTGCTAGCAACATGTCGAAGGCAATATCAATAAAATACCCTTAAGCTTCCGTCATCACCTCTAGGCCACTCTGCAATGGCGCATTTAATACATTTATGTCGGTCAGAAATAATGCAAATGCCTTCGTCAGGTATCATATTCCTTATCGAAATCTTGAGACACTTTAAAAACCACCCCCAACTAGGCCCTGACTCCTTGTCCACAACAGCAAAGGCGAGAGGCAAAACCTTATTGTTAGCATCGGTTGCCATTGCAATCATTAACACCCTTCGATATTTACCATACAAATGAGTCCCATCAATACTGATCACTAGCGAATGCCCAAAATACATAGCGCAGTAACGTAGTATCTGATACATTCCTAGGTATGGTGAAATAGTTGTACTGGGTACTCGGATCCTGATCCAAGTATGCCAACAATAACTTTCGCAACCTTTGGTAAAACTGTTCCCAATCATCGAATATCTTAATTGCCTTTTATTTTGCATCCTATACTTTATAATAAGAAAGCTCATGATTATACTTAGTATGTATGATGTCCCAAAGCTGATTAATACAAGCAGTGTGATCCTGTCGCAATTTTCCCACAATTTCTGATGCAACAAAATTGGAATCCATCATTTTACCATTTCTTCGCAGGCCAAAGGGTATACAACTGTGTGGACCCACATAAGACGTGACCATCCATAGACCATTAAGTTTAACCTTCATGAATGCCCCAACGTACCACTTGCAGTTGGTGTCAATGCATACGGCGCACAATTTAGTTTTGGTCAATCTTCGAATTGAAAAATATCTATTGTCCTTTCCTACGTATATCATCAATGCACGCTTCACCGCCTCTTTATTTGCAAAAGTCACTCATTTACTAAAATGCATCCCATCTTCCCAAGTAAAAACAAATGATATTTGAAGACGTGAATGATCAACCATATTTTCTCAAGTATTTGCATAGAATGACTCGGCAGGAGGTGTGTAGGCAATGGTCGTATTTGTAACATGCTGGACGCCAATATCATTGTAATGGCCCAATTTGATTGATTGTGTGATGTGTGTAGGTGTGTGATGAGTCCCACATCAAGTATTTACTGGGTTGAACTGGGCTTTATTAACAACTGCAAGGAGTCTCAATTATGACTAGTCCTTTTGAGGTATAGTGCAATGTGGCTAACGCTTTTCTTTGGATCGTTACATATGGTATCAGAGCCAGGTTGGTAATCCCGTGTGGGCTCAGAGACACTACCCCACAAAGTGGGCCCTAATGAGGACGTTAGGGATTTAAGTGGGGGAGATTGTGATATCTCAATATGATTGATTGTGTGATGTGTGTGGGTGTGTGATGAGTCCCACATCGAGTATTTACTGGGTAGATCTGGGCTTTATTAACAAGTACAAGGAGCCTCAATTGTGACTAGTCCTTTTGAGGTATAATGCAGATGTGACTAACGCTTTTTCTTAGGTCGTTACATATTTATCCAAACACAAAGAACCATTTAGGTTCAAGATGTCTACAGCTTTCTTTTTAAAAGGCTAGTGGCAGTTTTAAGATTTCATACCAAAAATCCTTATATTAAATTCTAAAGTGCTGCTACTGCATTCCTCATGGTTAAATGAGTTTCGATTAATGCAAGGATGTATTATTGGTTAGAATACCATCGGTTAGAAAAACGTTAATTTAGTGCTGAAAGTGTTATTAGTTCAACAAAGTATAATTCTAGTGAGTCCATTTGTATAGTACTATAAGCTTTATATTTTGTAGAGAATATTAAGTATATTTTATGATTGATGATAGGTCCTATTTAAGAGTGGTTTGGGGCTTTTTGGAGGTTGTTTCAGCTGGATTATCAAAGTGATTCAAGTGCTGTAAGTAATTATGCATAATATGCACAAGTTTTATTCTTTAGGTTCTTAGAAGTTAAAGATTTTCAAAAGTTATGTTTTAAAGCTTACGTTTTCTAAAGTTTATCGAAAGCATTACTTTTACATCGTTGAAAGAGAAACTTCGACTTTTAGACAATTTTATAAAGAGAAACTTCGAATTTTAAATTTTTGAATGTCCAAATCTCATTTAAAAGATGATTCCTAAACTAAACTATTTTCCGAAAATAATTGAGTTTTAAAGTAAGTTTTCTAGAAAGGTTCTTGTTCTTTAAGTTTGGTTAAAACCAAGTGATTTCAAAGTCATATTCTTATTTTTCAAATGGTATTTAAGACGTTTTTTTTTTTTAGCAAATTGAGTTTTCAAACTTACTCAAGAATTGTGAAAATAATTATATAAACTCTTCAATTCTTATTCATTCCCTAAAAGAGTCAAGCATCCTTTGATTTATATTTCAATTTAATGTTGAGATATTTGATATGCCATTGTTGGAATAATTGCTAATATTAAGAAAATTATTCTATTTTGTATAGATTTTGTTTTTTTGATATGTGACTCAAATAAATGTTTTTAGAATTGATCAGATATATGTGTAAATCCGCTCACAGGATTGTATGTGAGAATATGTGTTGATCCCTCACCAGCAGGGGTTAGATGTTGGTATCCGCTCACAGGATTGTATGTGAGAACATGTGATGTGTATATGTGACATTGTGCTCTGATCGATTATATGTATGTGTTTTTCAAATGATTTTAAGATGTGATTATATATGTATTAAGTGATTCATTATATGTTTTGAAATAATTATTTTGATATTATTGAATGAGTTTGTGAAAAATCAAAATACTCGTGCTTTGCTTGACTCTATTCCGTTGTGTATTCTGTATAATTACTTACTAGATGTGTGGCTCACCCCATCAATTACTGTTTTCAGATTAAAGTGTAGTTGGGAATATAGAACCTTCGGATCGCTTTGTAAGGTGCAAGGTAGAGCGTGGAAGTTGTAGGCAATTTCAGTATTACTTGGAGACTTATAGAATTTTAGTTACCTTTATTTTGTAATTCATGTTTTCTATAGTGGAGATTATTTCCTATTTGTGGAGTTTAGATTTTTGTAAGAGGTTTTATTTAAGAGTATTGTTTCTTTGGAGTTTTAATTTATTTTGGATTAATTATGTTTATGGAGTTATATAAGTTCAGCAGGTTAGTCAAGCATCTAAATTCATGTTCCATGGATTTGGGTCGTTACAGTGTTGGCTAGCACTTTTCCTTGGGTCGTTACATATGGTATCAAAGCCGGCCCGGTAACCCCGTGTGGGCTTGGAGACACTACTCCACAAAGTGGGCCCTAATGAGGACGTTAGGGATTTAAGTGGGGGAGATTGTAATGCCCCAATTTGATTGATTGTGTGATGTGTGTAAGTGTGTGATGAGTCCCACATTAAGTATTTACTGGGTTGAACTAGGCTTTATTAACAACTGCAAGGAGTCTCAATTGTGACTAGTCCTTTTGAGGTATAGTGCAAATGTGGCTAACGCTTTTCCTTGGGTCATTACAATCATCGTCTGCATCACCTTCATCATGGTACTCCATATTTTCTTCTTCAAAATTGGGAACAAGATCATGGTCATCCACATCCCTGTCAAAGTTGCCTCGCTTAACCCTGTCAAAGTTACCTCGCTTAATCCTGTCTTCGTACTCATCCATATCATCAAGATTTTCACCATTATTCGTAGCATGATCTTCGTCTTCGCCTTCCTCCCCTAAATGTGTCTCTTGAGGTTGGAGTGTTTCTCCAGTATTGGCAATATGATCTTGAGATGGGAGTGTATAACCTCCCATTGTATAGCCTCCCATTGTAGTGCATCCATCATCTAGGGCTGTAAATTGTAAAGATGTAGTTGTTTGTTGCACCTCCTCGATATCAACTTCTGCAAGCGACTCCGAACTTACGTACAACTCAACAGCATTTATTTGGGGCATTTTATGGATCCTACTAAATATGATCTTTACATTTTTGTCTTCTTTGATCGTCATATACCTGTAATTTATCCGTTTATGAAGGACTTCTTGTGGGTAACGGTAAATAATCTTTATATTATAACAAGCAGGGTTCAAATTCAATTCTTCCATTATTTTCATCTTCAAATCATTCAACGTCTTCAACCTGCGACGTATCATGATATAATAGCACTAGATACCCAGCCCTTTAAATGGGAATCCATCAATCTTTTCAAGATTGAAAAGGGGTCCACCTTAGTATATGTTTATATTAATATTCTTCAGAGATTGTGAAACTATTAGAGTCAAGTGTAATATGTTAGTGACATATTTTATCTCTTTCATTTAACATCAATTACAAAACCTTTTTATCTACTCAAAGTACAAAAATTACAACTTCTTACATCATATGCATGTACAAACACACCCCACATTTGCATATACTCAACCCATATCACATACAAACACACTCAATCATTATCATTTCATACTCAAGCAAATAAAAAAACTAAAGACAAAACTCACCCCCATTACAAAATTTCAAATCATTCTAACAAAAAAATAAAGAAAAATATTAGACCAAACAACAACAAAAATAGTCATGATAAAAAGCCTAACAATACAAATATATCTACAATATTTTTTACTTTTTATAAAAGCCTAGCAAATATATACACCAACTTGTTACATTATATGCATATACAAACCCCACATTTGCATATACTCACCCTATCACATACAAACACACTCAATCATTATCATTTGTTTCTAAAAAAAAAAAAAAATCATTAATCATACTCAAACCAAAAAAAAAAACTAAACACACAACTCACCCCATTACAAACCTTCAAATCATTCTATCAAAAAAATAAAGAAAAATATCAAACCAAACAAAAAAAAATAGTCATGATACATACCCATAAAAAAACCTAACACATATATGTAACTAACAACTAGAGAGAGTGAGTGTTATAAAAACCTTACCTGACATGAGGATGTGTAAATGGGGGGTGAGTTTGATTTGAAGTTTTGTAATGGGGGTAAGTTTTGTATGAGAGTGAGAGAGAAAGTGAGAGAGGAAGAGAGAGCCGCTGGGTGTTTTGGAGGAGGAAACGGAGAGACCCAGAGACCCACATTATGAGGACTAAGGACAAGTAGTTGCCCTAACCACGTGGATGCTTGTGGACCACAGCTTGCAAATTGAGTCTTAGAGACTCGATTACTCTTTTTAAAAACCGAGTCTCTAAGGCTCGATATCTAGCTGGAATCCACGTGAATGCAGGTGTGAACATAAATCGAGCTTCTAATTGTCGAGATATAAATCGAGTTTTAGAGATTTGATTTCCAGGTGGACACCACGTGGAAAAGCGCCAAATCAAACCTGATCAGAACATGAAAACCGAGTCTTTAAGGCTCAATTTATAAGCCCTAAATTGAGTTTTAGAAACTTGAGATGTTAGTTAAAAATATAGTTTCGAAACATTGCCTACTAACTATATAGTTGGGCAATTGGGGTTAATTGCCAATTTTGGCCGATAAATTCCATGGATAACTGAAGGTGCCAATCAATTTTCCTCAAGATTCATAAATAATCAAATAACCCATTTAATCTTAAAAACCATTTCCTCCAACAATCACATAAATGAATCCAAAGAACCCCCTATAGTATATTTTCAGAACCCAAAAGCCAACACCCAGATCACAGTTTTAAGTGAAGTGTCAAGGAAATGTGTAGGTAAGTATAGCTACCAAAAATGGCAGAGACGAGAAGATTGGCGAGCCTGGAGTTTGGGGAGCCAGAGACGTAGGTGCTGAGACCACCAAGCTGTTCAATATGTCCAGCTCCAGCATTTGGGTTCAGGGTTGGTGGTGAGCAGGGCCGGCTGAATGGGTGAGCAAAAGATGCAATCGCCTAAGGCCCCAAGTAAAAAAAAAGGCCCCCAAATTTTAACCAATAGGGTTATTTATAATCAATAAATAAAATAATTTTTTTTCCCATATGAGAAACAAATAAAAAAGAGAGAAAAATGCAACGTTTACAATATTTTTCATAACACTTTTACAACTAATGCTAAGTAGTAGGTTGTTACAACTTGTTATTAATGGCAAAAAAATAATTATAGTGATATTTTCAAAAAGAAAACAAAAAACAACTTAAAACCTAGGATTTGTTGTAAAAAAATATTGTGAATGTTGCACTTCTAAAAAAAAATAAGAATAATAATAAGAGGTGAGTTAGCAAACTTTTACTAGTTTTCATCTAAGTCTATCACTAACCCCACTCTTTTACTTACTACTACAATCTGCCACATCAATAAGTATGAAAAATTTTGTCAAGTTTTTTCTGTTTATAAAATTTCTATAAAAAGAAAAATTCTATGTAGTTCATGTTAATTAGTAGTAATTTTGCATTTAAAACAAAATAATCAATTTTCGTCTTAGGCCCCCAAATATATCAAGCCGCCCCTGGTGGTGAGTTGGAGCTACTTTGAGGACCAGACATTCTCCTTTCTTTTCTTTGTTTTTTCTTTCTTTGATCAGCAAACACAAAACAACACAATACAAACTCTCTCCTGAGTCTTTGGGCCGTGGGGGTTTGTTTTGTACAAGGTTTGTTTGGATAAAAAGGTGTGATTTGGAGCACCTTGGCTCCCACTTTCCACTAGATCGTGTCATCTTTGACATTACAACCTGCTCTAGTAGCTGTAGAGGCGAGGTGATTTGAAACTGGACGTCTCGTTTGCTAAAAAGACTCGACTACGGTATTTTATGGATGACACTATGAAGACTATATTACTAGTTGCTATGTATTGCCAAAAACCATGCAGCTAGTTCAACTGTCTTCTTGTGAAATTTCTAATTGATTATATATCAAACTCTCCCCGGTTATAACTATGGATTTCATAAGAAAATAAAAAGTAATAGCTATGTACTCTCAAATCATCATGTGAAACGTAGGAGGAGATTGGAACTTGGCATGGGCAGGCCTAGGATGGTGATAGCTATAGTGTTTTATTTTTGGTGCAGGCCAATTCAATTTTAAATTCTAAAAGTGTAGTAACTCATGATTTTTGGGCTTTTACCAAGAATTTGATAACGTTAGATATCAATATATTACTTCATGAATCACGACAATTTATATATTTTACAATTAGCATGAAATGTTGTCAAAATGTATTCATTCTTGATAAGGTTTTTCTTCCTTTGCATACAATGTGGTGGTCAAAGCTGTATTATTGCACTTTTTTGCCAAAAGTTTTGTGGATTGGATTCAACTATGAATGGCTAAATTATGGAAGAGGTATATCATGCATTGTATATGAGTCTTCCCTATTATATAGGGGTGGATCTCATACTTATGGGGATTACCCCCATGTGAGAGGGAGGACTCATATATCGGATGCATGATATATTTTTCTCAAATTATAAATGAGGGGTACCTCGATAAGTTCAAATTTTTTTTTTTTTTTTTTAAATGAGGGTTCAAGTCAAAATTATGATGGCCAAATTGTAAAAAACTTTTAAAAATACATATGTTAAAGTAATTTAAAATTTTAAGACTTCATCCACCCCCTAATTTTTCTTTTAACATTTAATTTATTTATTCATTTACCTTTTTCTATTTATTTATTTGCATCAATTAATATAAAATAAAGAAAATATCAATTTTACACATTCAATACCCAAAATCACCCACATCAATCAAGCTAAAAATGTGTGAATTTGCAAAGTTGCTACAGTAAACTATGTAAATTTAAATTGACACTATTCACTTTGCATTTTATTTTTTATTCTTTTTTTATGTATCTTGGTGCAGAAGGAAGAGAGTGGACGGTAGTTATTGTGTGTGAAAAAAGAAAAACAATTTAAAAAATCAAGAAAATTTGATATTTTAATGTAAATGTAGTGTAAAATAGATAATCTGATATGAAGTGTTTTGAAAAGTATGTAAAAGAAAAAATAAAAGAAGTAGGTTTTTCTGCTAAAAATAGACGGAATTTTTTGCACAAGCTAATGTTGATGCTCTAATGTAGCAAACTTGTAAATTTACACAATTATACACGAACTGATGTGTGTCATTTTTAAGCAAAATTGTTTAAATTCTACACATTTTTCTATTATATACGGACTGATGCGAATGCTCTCTCGCTAATTGATAGTTGAGATGGTAAACAAAAGAAATTTATATTTTGTGGAGGTGATAAAATTAAGTTAAATGCCTTAAAATTTAAGGTAGGACAGAAATAATACTTAGAAGTAAAACCAATACAGAACCTACAATATATTTCTGTTGGTTCTAAAAGGCGCAGAATGGTTAAATAACCCCACAGTTACCAACTACACTTTATCTTCAAATTCGAAAGCTATCACAAACAACAATCCTTCATACTGCATGGAAACTAAATATTTGAATTCTATAAGCATTAGTTCAATTATCAAAGTACTACATCATAAAAAGGAAGTAGAAAAGCAAATGACTATCTCCTTGATGCTATTACCCCTTGATTCAACTTATGCAAAATTTTAAAATATTTAGATTCTAAGTTTTTTATTACAATTGACAGAAATCGAATGAACTAAGTTATTGGTTAGGAACAAAATAAGAAGAAATGAAATGAAAACATAGTCTTGATAATTTTTTACTTATAAAAAGGTTTCACCTAATTACCTTCACATGGTAAAGGTTCTACAATTTCTGACCATAAAGAAGCTCACCATCCTCTATCTCTAGTAAAGAAGGTGGCTTTAGAAGCTAGTGTGGTGACGGAATAGATCGTACTTCAAATGACATTTAGAGGGAATACAACATTCAAGGTTGTTAGCCAACCACCATTCTAAAGCATCAAGAATTGATTTTGAATCCTCTGCATATATAAAAACACCTTATTCCTAGATAACATCTAAAGCTCATTTCATAGTGTTGGATGTTTTCAGTACTTCTGAAAAACATATCCACTATGCCTCTAGTTTTAACCTTTGAATCATTACTGCCAACACTAGCAATAGAACCTCCACTACCTTATCTATCTGTAGATACACTCTTATCAATGCTACTTGAGCATAGTTTGCAAACCCTCATGAATAGAAGTAATGTTTCTAGCAGGTTCTAACTCTTGATAGATCTTTTTTTCTTATCAAGAAATTTAAAATTCTATCTGTTTCAACTTGAACAAAGGATTTAACACCATTTTGGATGTCAATTGATCCATCTTTTATCATGAAAAAAATGATATGTGCATAGCAATGTTCAAATATCTTGCCACCCAACATGATTAATTTACGCTTAATCATTATTGCTTGCATAAGCCAAGGTTATTACTTGCATTAGCCAAGGTTATAATATACACCGCATTTAATTAACCAGAAAAATAAAAAATCAAACAGTTTAATTAGAAATTTAGAACACCATACCAGAAGAGAAAATAAAAAAGAAAACTTTATATATGAGAAAGAAAATATTAACATATAAAACTAAAAACGTAGGTACATAAGGATATCACCAATCATTGTGAACAAATAATGGAGCTAATTCCTATTCCTAGACTAATAATTTTGGTGTAAATGCACTTTTAGTTCTTACATTTTGCATCTTTTCTATTTTGGTCCCTATATTTTCATTTCACTCCTTTTAGTCCCTAAATCAATTAACGCGTTCTATTTTGATCCTTACCGATACTCATTTAACAGAAATTACTGATGTGGCAAACGGAGTCCACTGTTGGCACATTAAATGCTGATGTGGCCAATAAAATAATATTAAAAAATTATGTAGTATTTAAAATATACCACTTCAGCATTTTAATTTAAAATTTTAAAAACAAATAAATTTTAATTTTGCAATTCTAAAAAAAAAAAAAAAAAAAAAAAAAAAAAAAACGAAGAACCTTTTTTTCTTTTCAGTTTTAAAGATTAAGAAAAAAAACTTGTAGTAACTATCTCAATTTTTCTTAAATTTTCTTATCAACCAAACACAACATCATCAATAAACACAAAACTCAAACTCATTTTCATTTTCCTATCTCTCTCTCTCTCTCATGTCAAACACTCAAACTCCGCTCTCTCCCTCTTTGCTTTCTCTCATTTCTTTTTCTCTTTAAGTTCAGGTTGTAGTTTTTGGGATATGGCTTTGATCTGGGTTTAGAGAAAGAGAGGCTGAGATGTGGTGGTTTGGATTTGGGTAGAGAGAGAGGGGCTGAGGTTGGCGGTGGTTTGGATTTGGGTTTAAAGAGAGAGGGGCTAAGATCGGCGGTGATTTGAAGCAAATCGACGGTGAACCCGACCCTTTTGCTCTTCTCAGCGATGTCTTCAGACCTTGTGGTGGCGGTGGCAGATCGGACCTTATGGTGGAAGATCGACCATGGCGAGCAACCCCTCGTTCATTTAAGTTGTACTTGCTGTTCTATTGTTGCTGGATTTGTAGCGAAATTTTGGGAATATTTTGTTGAGGTTTTGGGTTTGATTTTTTGGGTTGTTTGATGAGTTTACAGAGATATTTTTGGAGATTCGTCTAGGATTTTTTTCTGGTTTTTTCAATGGGATTTTTTGTGGCTTTTCTATAGATTTTTCGTGATTATTTTTGGCTGGAAATTTAATTGTTTTTCTATGGAGAGGCAGAGACGTGAGAGGGGAAATCTTAAGGACCGAGAATTTTTTTTTCCCTTTTTTCAGTGGAGTTATTGGGGATGTTTTTGCTGGTTTTGGTGGTGTTTGGTTGGATGTTTTTGCTGGTAATTTGTGTTTGGTTCTAAGTATAAGAAAATGCAAGAAAAGTTTATGTTAGTATCATGTTCTTGTCGGTAAATTTATTTTTTTCTGGGTTTGTGTTATTGTGATTGAATTTTTTGGGTTTGTGTTCTTTCTTGTTCATGTTTAAGATGAAACTAGATCTAAATCCATGTGTATTTTGGGTTCTAATTTTGTTTTTCTTTTTTTTCATTTTTCATTTTGTTAAAATTGATAAATTAATTTTTAAAAATCAAAGGTTGATGTGGATGGTAATGTGTCTTTTTTTAATTATTATTTTATGTTGACGTGGCATTTTTTAATATTATTTTATTGGCCACGTCAGCATTTAATTTGCCAACAGTGGACTCCGTTTGCCATATCAGCAATTTCTATTAAGTGAGTAACAGTAAGGACCAAAATGGAATGCGTTAATTGATTTAGGGACTAAAAGTGATGAAATGAAAATGTATGGACCAAAATGAAAAAGATGCAAAATGTAGGGACTAAAAGTGCATTTACGCCAATAATTTTTTTCTCAACAGTAGTGTTCTTCAGAATTAATTAATTTCCAGTGGCCTAAGTTAGACCTTCCAACGTTTGTTGCATTTGACACAAGTGACATAAGTTGTCATGGGTTCATCGGCACTTCTGGTCTACATTTGGTAATAAGTACACTTGCGCTCGTGACACCGGCTACACTGAAACACATCAGTGGTGGCCTTTTCTTCCTTATCAACATCATGCATACATCTTTTCAACCTTTTCAACTGTATCTGTATATTCTCACTCTGCCTTTTGTTACTCGCCATCTCTTTAACACTCATGGTTACAAGATTCACTAGCTTGATCTCCCCAAGCAGCACCTTCCTCCTCAAGTCTGGGTTCTTTGGGTCTTTGAGATTGAACAAGATGGATTGATAACTAGCCTTCTTGATGGGATTAGACCACCCAATCCTTTCAAACATAGCAGACTCTACTGAAGCAGCGACTTGAACTGGGTCTATTTCTAGTGATATGCTCTCATCAGATTCAGAAGAAACTCTTGAAAAGGCATGTGTCAGAAGTTTCCTAACCCTCTCATGATAACCAGAGTTTTTGTTGTTGATGGGATTGGAATCTTGATGAGTCTTTTCTGTTTTTGCCTTGGGATTAGGAATGAGAAACTTGACTATCAGCCTCTTTCTGTTTGGAACCCCAGAATCCTTTTCAAAGCCACCATCTTTGTTCTCTTTCATGATAGATGCCTTGGAATCTTGATGATCAAGAAAAGCCATACCCACATCTGTTTCTGGCTTGGGAAGCCAAAACTTGAAAACCTATGCCACTATCATTGTGATGATTATCAGGTGACAGCACTAGTTGCAGGATTGAAGCAATTGAAGATGAAGGTGATTATGTTCCAATGGTAACTCAGTCAGATACGGTGCCGTTTGAGAAACAGTGCAAAATTGTACATAAGAAACGCAATCGTTCCATTTAAGTAGAACGGTGTCATTTTAGTTTTGAGTGTGATTATGTTAGTTATTGCACGTGTGCACGTGAGAAAGGTTGTTAGAGTAGATTACACAGTGTAACAGTTTTCAGTTTCTCCTCTCAATGACTATATATTGTAAATGATGTGCTTATCTGTAATTGAGCCATCTTAATCACAATTGAATTTTGTTAAGAAAGTTTCTTCTCTCTTTCTTTTTCTATTGCTCTCTGTTCTTGCATTTATATAGTTCTCTGTGTTCTTTCATGGTATCAGAGCTTTGATTCATACCAATGGCCTCCACAACTTCATCTTCTACTTCAAGTTCAATTCCTGCTTTGGCTAATACAGCATTACCTGCAAATGCTTCATTGCTTCTGCTATCTAATATGTCTTTGATGATGACTATTGTTGAGGTACAAATTTCCAGGCCCTAATTTCATTAGCCCACTCACAAAAATATATACCCACATAAGCCCATAAACTACTTTGAGCCCACATAAATATTTCCCACAAATATTCCATATATAAGCCCCATAAATTATTTTGGGCCCTCTCACAAATATTACCCATTATATCCCACATATTATCCAACTCGGGCTTTCACAAAAATACTCATCACATTACTACACCAAAATTGGGCCACAAAATTATACTTCCTCCACAAAAAAGCCCAACATTTAACTTGTGGACAAAATCCAAAAAAACCCAACAAAACCCTCTTAAAGCCCGTTACTATACTGCACCTCTAAAGCCCATTGCTACACGGCACCTATTAAAAGCCCGTTGCTACACGACACCTATTAAAAGCCCATGTATATCACCCATGACAAAACTCTTCATTTTGTAGGGATAACCAAGCCCAGAGAAACTCAACTACAAAGCCTAGCTAAGCCAGCCCAGCTCATACACAAATCCCAGCAGCTGAAGCTCACATGAGCTGACCAGCCAAATTTTAGCACAACTTAACAGCTGGAGCCCATTGCCATCAAGTTCCAACTTGTCCAATCAGATCAGAAGAGGACACGTGTCCATCAGGGGTTGAACCCTTCCTTCACAAGCTGAAATTCCATCATTTCTCATATGACATAAAGTTGAAAGTGACATGACAAAAAGCTGGGAAGTTTCAGCCAGTTGTTCCTTCTTTCTTCTCCAGCCCATTCGGTCAAGAATCAAGAGCAGCCATGACCAGGCCATGAAAGTTCCTGAAACAACTTGAAATCAATTCATTTTCATACCAAAAACGTGTACTCTCTGGTTCATGGACCAAGCACGTGAACCCCAAATGGGGAAATTTAGGGAAATGTGGTTTGGAGGGCACCAAGGGGATCCCAGCAAAGTTCCCAGCAAGGACTCCAAGATTGACAAATGGCTTGGGGTGATACAATCTGCCCTAAGGAACTCTGATTATAGCAGCAACAAAACCAAGATCATTAGCCTAATACATGCTTTAATCCCATCAGCCAAGGCCAATCAGCATTCAATGCTAAGTTAGAATCCCAACTGTTATTACCCAAAACAACAAGAACCTTCTAAAAGTTAAGCTTACCACTCTTAGCTAAAATCTTATGAACGATTTTCTAAGGATTTTCTGAAGATTGAGAAAGATTTAGCAGAGATTATTTGCTAATTACTCCCTAAAACTCATGGGGGGGGGGGGGACCCATATACACTAAGGCTTCGTTTGAGAGTTCATAAGGGAATGGAATTGAATGATTATAAGGGAATGGAATGGAATATATTTAAGTAAGGGAAAGGAATGGAAAAGAATGGAATGGAATGGAATGGAATTAAATAACCTTGATTGGATGTTTTAAAATAAAGGAATGGAAATTAATGAAAATGAATAGAATGTAAGTAATCTTGTTTGGGAGTAATATGGAGGGAATGGAATGGAATCATTTTATGACAATATTACTATTAGATCCCTATTTTAAAATAAAGGGTTGAATATATAGGGGTATTTTTGGAGTTTTAGTAAAAAATTCATTAAATCTAATTTCATTCCCTCTCATTCCTCCAAATTTAGGGGGGAATGAAAATTTGAGGTTCTAAGGGAATAGAAAGGAATGAGTGTTCCCTCCTACCCATTCCATTTCCTCCCACTTAAACTCCCAAATAAGGGAATGAACTTTCCATTCCCTCCATTAAAACTCCCAAATAAGGGAAGGAAAGAATATTCTAAAATTATTCTTTTCATTCCTTTCCATTCCATTCCATTCCCTCCTCCCAAACGAGGCCTGAGGGACACACTAATAGGAAGAGGTTCTTCCTTAACCTCTCTAATTAGCTTTCTCCAAGTTCTAGCAAAGATCTGAGTCCCTGGGTTCTTAGCTTCAAGCTTAGAAACTAAGTTCTCCAGCTCCTAGCTCACAAACACCCCTTATAGCTCTACTCACAAACACTTATCTACCCCTAGCAGAAAGCCCCAGCAGCTTTACTATACACTCTCACTCACTACTCATACTACTCAAAATGACCCTCATTACTCACTACTCATACCATATCCACAAGCATACCTTGGCACCATAATGATCTTGTTGCGCTAGCTGGAATCTCTCTCTCTCCCTTTATCTCACACTAAGTTTTTCTCATTATTTGTCATAATGGAGCCCATAATATTCATTTACTCATTTACTATTGAAGGTTATGATGTAACTGTCACTATAGAATTTTTCCTTCATATTATTGTGTTAGAAGACTCTTCTCCAGAGCCAGTGGATGATGAGTTTGAAAATGTGGATACTTTCCTTAATCTGTGAAATAGCTAACAGCTGAAGGTTTATTCGGTTTTGTCTTACTTTATCACTGGGCCATTTTACTGCAAAAACATTTTACCACTGGGTTAGTTTACTGCAGAAACATTTTACTGCTGGGCTATTTCTTGCAATATGTTTTTTAATCATGCTGACGTGTCTGCTGTAGGAATTGTTTATGGGCCATTCTTGTCAGTCTCAATCTAAGCCCAAAGCATAAGATACAGTGAATTCTTTGGATCTTCACTGATAGCCTTTAGGCCGTGCATCGAGCCCATCGTTGAATTTCGATTTAGGCTCCCAACCCAACATAAATCTCATTTGTCGGAAGGAAAACTTTTTCACCCCCGACAACTGTCAAGCTTGACTATGGCAACTGCATTGTTTGGAAGCATCAAATTGAGGTAATTCTCGAAACCTACTCAATGATTGATATTCTTGATGATTCAATCATAGCTCTAGATCGTTATCTGAAGGATTCTTCTGGTAATCTCACTATTGAGATTAACCCTAATTTCATTTCTTGGAAGAATCGTGAACAAGCAATGTTCACTTTTATTAATTCTACTTTGTCACCTGCTATTCTAGCTCTCACTGTTGGGCAAAAATCTGCTAAAGGAGTATGGAAAGTGCTAGAAAAGAGGTTTGCCTCAGTGTCAAGATCTCATGTTATGAGTCTTTGTAATGAACTGAGTGCAGTGAAGAAAGGTACTGATATGATTGATGGCTATTTCCAAAAGATCAAGCAAATTCGCAATAAATTGGCTGTTGTTTCTATGTTTTTGGATGATGAAGAGCTTCTTCATATTGCTCTTGATAGTTTACCCTCAGAGTATGATTCCTTTAGCTCTGCAATTAGAACTCGCAGTGATGTTCTATCTGTTGAAGAGTTAAACACTTTACTCAATGCAGAGCAAAGAGTGATCAAGAAAAGGTCTAATGGTATTAATCCTCCTTCAATGGCTACGAATATAAATTTTCAGTCTCAAAATCAAGGCTTTTCTCAAGGAAAAAGAGGCAAGTATCATAATCAAAGAGGAAGAGGAGGTCGAGGTAATTACAACAACAACAATGGGGGATATGGTAATTTTGGCTATAATTCTAACCCAGGACCACAATCCAAGTCACAAGGAGTACAAGGGACTCAAGGTCAACCTCAATCCAACAAGCCAACTTGTCAAATCTGTGGCAAGAGTGGTCATTCAGCACTTGATTGCTATCACAGGATGGACTTTGCATACCAAGGGAAGCATGCACCTGCTAAGTTGGCTTCAATGGTGGCTAACTCTTCTCAAGTGCAGAATTGTAATGGCTAGCCTACAAATACAAGTTACTCAGATCATGTCACTCCTAACCTGTCCCAATTGTCCCTTCATCAGCAACCAGTTACAGGCAATGAAACAATTACAGTAGGCAATGGTCAGGATCTTCCAGTTACTCGTGTTGGTCATGGTGAGCTTAAAACTTCTACTCATAACTTTAGACTTAATAATATACTTAGGGTTCCTGATCTTGCATCTAATCTTTTGTCTGTTCATAAATTATGTCTTCAAAATAATGCATTTTGTTATTTTGATGCTCAAAAGTTCTTAATTCAGGATTTGCCTTCAAGGAAGATCCTCTACAAAAGGTTGAGTAAGGATAGGGTGTATCCCATTCCATCACCTTCATCAAACCTGATGTTCTTTTGCTTTGGCATTACAAACTTGGGCATCCAAGTTCTGGACTTCTGTATTCTAATCTTAGGCATTTCATACTTCTGTTACTTTGTCTCAAATTGAGAACATTTGCTCCTCTTGTGGGTATTGTATAAGTGCTAAAATGCTCAAGTACCCTTTGACTAAGAATACTATTATGTCTACTTCTGTACTTGATATTGTTCATAATGATGTTTGGGGTCCAACTCCTTTATCTTCTATTCTTGGTTTTACCTATTATTTATTTTTGTTGATGACTATACTCGTTTTACATCATTTTTTTTTTTTTTTTTTTTTTGCTCAAACATAAGCATGAAGTTTTATCTATGTTTAAGCATTTTAAAACTCTTGTTAAGAACCAGTTTTCTACTAAACTCAAAGTCCTTAGAACAGATAATGGTACTGAGTATACCAATTCTGCATTTCAAGCATTTTGCTCATCCAGTGGTATACTTCATCAAACTTCTTGTCCTCATTCTCCTCAGTAGAATGGGGTTTCTGAAAGAAAACACAGGCACATTGTTGAAACAGGTCTTTCCCTTCTCTATAGGTCTCATTTGCCTTACAATTACTGGTCTTATGCCTTTTCTATTGCTGTTTTTCTCATTAATAGGTTGCCCTCTTCTGTGTTACAATTTAAGTCTCCATGGGAAGTTCTGTATTCTAAACCACCTCCTCTCCAAGCTTTTGGGGCCTTTGGTT
Source organism: Quercus tomentella (assembly GCA_028535165.1). Lineage (NCBI taxonomy): Eukaryota > Viridiplantae > Streptophyta > Magnoliopsida > Fagales > Fagaceae > Quercus > Quercus tomentella. Next base: position 59,815,174 of record JAPQVY010000155.1, on the reverse strand, counting down.
ATGCCTGTTGTCCCTATCTTAGGCCATACAATAAAAATAAGCTTCAACCCAAGTCTCAAGAATGTATTTTCCTAGGCTATCCTCCTTTGTCAAAAGGCTATATCTGTCTTGATCCTACTAGCAATAAGATTTACATTGCTTGTTATGCCTTGTTCAATGAGTCCTTATTTCCTTCTGCTCAGTCTTCATTCCTTACTGACCCTCATACTCCTTTCACTACTACTTTCTCTCTTTGGTTTCCACAATCACAGTCTACTCCTTCTTCTGATGCTGCCAGTCCTGTTCTTTCTGAACTCCCTACTCCTTCTTCTACTTCTGCTTCTATTTCCTCATCATCTTCTTTAGATCTTGCTACTTCTTTCTTGCCTTCTATGTTGCAATCTTCCTCCCTTATTCCTATTGTTCCACCTCCATGCATTATTCCCTCTTCTGTTTCCACTGCTCCTAAGCCTGCTACTTCTTCTATTGCTACCCAACCTTCAACAGATCTTGCTGTTTCTGATCCTTGTCCTCCTTCTGCTTCTTCACTTCCTGTTACTCATAATTCTCATCCAATGGTTACAAGGTCAAAACATGGTATATATAAGCCTAAAGCCTTAATTGTTTAGCATGACTATACTGTGATTGAACCTCCTTCATATGTTGTTGCTGCTAAACACCTTCAATGGGTGGCTGCAATGGACTCAAAATTTCAGTCCCTTCAGAAACAAAAGACTTGGTCTTTGGTTCCTTTACCTGCTCATAAGAATGTGGTTACTTGTAAGTGGGTTTACAGGTTGAAAAGAAATGCTAATGGTTCCATTGCTAGGTATAGGGCAAGATTAGTGGCTCGGGGTTATCTTCAACAATATGGTCTTGATTATGATGAAACTTTTAGCCCTATGGTTAAACCTGCTACTGTGAGACTCCTTTTGGTCTTAGCAGTGAATAATGGTTAGGAACTGATAGGCCAGGGATGTATTGACCCCTTGTAATTGATTAACCAATTAATTAGCCAAGTTGATTAATTAATCAGATTAACATACAATATGCATGGTAGCACAAACAAATCACCAAGTAAACTAAATATGCAGCGGAAATTAAAATGACACGGTGATTTGTTTTCGAATGGGGAAAACCTACACGGCAAAAACCCCACCGGGTGATTTTAAGGTCACCACTCTCGAGAATTCACTATTATCACAACAAGCGGTTACAAGTAAAGGAATCCCAGTACCTTATACCAACCTACAGTTAAACCCTTACCCCAATACCCAATTGGACTTGTTCTGTAGTGACAATCTCTCATTTTCAATGCACGGCTCCCAGTACATGACTAACCAATAAATGCGCAGATCCCAGTACATTACTTGATCACCAACTTGAGAAGAATGTTTGTTGCAAAGTTCTTCAGTTCATCACACGATGAATATCACGAAGCTCCTTAATCACAAAACCCTAAGGTGTACAAATACAGCAACTTCTTCAAGAGAAAGATGAACTAGGGTAAATTTTGTCTCCGGTCACAATTTGCATGAATAAAACTTTGCTTCACACTCGTGTAACTTATGTAACCTTTGACAGCCCTTAAAATAATCCTTATATATGTTTAGGGTTGTGAGAAAAGAAAACCTAAACACATACTCACGGATTGGATGAAAATCAGCTCTGAAAAACTGAGTTTCATAAACCTCCATAGATAGCCATCTATCGAGCTAACTGTCAAGCCACAGGCAGGAACAGCTTTTAAACCTCGATAGATGCTAGCTGTCGAGCTTTAAAATCCAGCACTTTCTCACTTGATTCTTGGACAGACTTGCATGGTTTTAACACTTGAACTTGAAACCTTGTTCCTTGAAGTATTAAACTCATCCTAGATCTACCCAATTACAAGTAAAGTACGTTTTGTCAAAGGATTAGCCAACTTCATAAAATATTGACATATGTTCCTAACATTGAATCACATATGTCCTAATAGGAACTAAGGCAACTTGATGTGAGTAATGCCTTTCTACATGGCATTTTGAAGGAAGAGGTCTATATGAGGCAACCTCAGGGTTATGTTGATCCTCGATTTCCCAAACATGCCTGTCTTCTTCATAAAGCACTTTATGGTCTCAAGCAGGCTCCTCGAGCCTGGTTTGAGAGATTCACTACTCAGTTGTATCACATTGGCTTCTTTGCTTCAGGTGCTGATGGGAATTTATTTATCTACATACATGGTTCTCACTTGGTGTTTCTATTATTGTATGTGGATGATATCATTCTTACAGGGAATAGTCCTGCCTTCACTGCTTCTATCATTCAGCTCTTGAGTTCTGATTTTGACCTTAAAGATCTTGGTCTCCTTCACTACTTTCTTGGCTTGCAGATTGACTATATTGACTCTGGTTTATTTGTCATTCAAACTAAGTATGCCACTGATTTGTTGACCAAGTTTGCTATGGCAAATTGTAAGCCTTGTAAGACCCCTTACTCTCCAAATTAGCATCTTCTTCCTAATGACAGCCCTCTCTTATCTAATCCCTCTTCTTATAGGAGCCCTATTAGTGCCCTTCAATATCTCACCTTTACAAGGCCTAACTTGTCCTTTGTTGTTCAACAAGCTTGTCAATATATGAGTAATCCAACTCAAAATCACTTACAAGCTTCTAAACACATTTTGAGGTACATTAGGGGTACTCTTCACTATGGTCTTGCTTTTACTCCTGGCTATCCCTCTTTGTCTGCGTATAGTGATGCTGATTGGGCAGGTGATCCAGTTGATCATAGGTCTATTACTGGCATTGTTGTGTTCTTTGGTAATTGCCCTATAACCTGGTCTACTAAGAAGCAACCTACGATTTCTAGATCTTCTACTAAGGCTAAGTATAGAGCAAGGGAGACGATTTTGTACCGTTCCGAACGGTACGACCAAAATATCTCGTTCCGGCGACCAAACCGGTATAGGTGACCCTCCCATTTCGTACCGGTTTTTATACCGGACTGTTTCGGGGCATTTCGGTCATTCCGGCCGAAATCATTTAAGAACAAGTATTACCTCTTTGAAACTAATTTTTGCTTGCAAAAACCCATAGATCCATGACACTGAGACAACGACGAAGTTCCGACAAAGCCTACCTTTGCATCATGGCCTCGTTATGTTAATTTGCATCTCTCATTCTTACTTCTTCTTTTTTTTTTGTCTTCTCCTCTTCTCTGCTCATGAACACCAGAGACCAGACTTCTCGATTCTGAGCATTTGGCTTCTCAGTGCATTTTCAAAACATGTGGGATGTGTAACATGTGTTTATTCTTTTTGAAAGTAACGTGTGGTTGTGGTAAAACTAAGGCATTGAATTCTATTTAGAATTCACGTGAGACTTAGGTGGGATGTTTGACCTTTTACACTTGTTTGAAGTTGTTTTTGTTTTTTTTTTTTTTTTTTAATTTTTAATTTTTAATCTAATGATTAGATAATTTAGATTTATTTGTAATGGATTGGGCCATTGTAAAAGGATAAAGATAATGATGAATTGGGCCTAAATATACTTAAAGACAGAGGATTTAAATTCAGCAATATATATATATATATATATATATATATATATATATATATATATATATATATATATATATATATATATATATTTATAGGTTTTATATGTATAGTGGTAAATCCGAAACGGTACACCGATATTGACCGATACCCGAAATATATCGTACCGCTGGCCAAACCAGTACAGCCTCCGGTACGGTATTGACTTCCTTGGTATAGAGCCTTGGCTTCTTCCACAGCTGAATTATGTTGGATTCAAATGCTTCTTCGCGATTTGGGCATTTTTCTCTCCAATCCTCCTCTGTTATGGTGTGATAATGTTAGTGCTTTGGCTATTGCTTCGAACCCTGTCTTCCGTGCTCGTGCCAAATACATTGAAGTAGAGTATCATTTTGTGCGAGACAGTGGCAGAGCCACACACAAGGGTGGGGGGACCAAGGCCCCCCCAAAGTTTTAAAAATTTATTTCATAGTATTTATATTATTTACATTTTAAAAAAATTTAGCATGTAAAAATTGAAGTTGGCCCCCCAAATTTTGAGTCATTTCAATAGTGCTCTTAAAAGAAAGAGAAATTATATTAAAATCATATAATTTAAGAGGTTTAACAAATTAAACTACATAAAAAATGATAACTTTTTGTACATGTCTAATAGAAGAAATACATGGCTTTTGTATGCTCATTAAAATTTAGAAGATGATAAATTCTCTTAGTAAATTAATTTTTATACGTGTGTGTGTAGAGTTTTATCTTAACTAATATATTCACATCACAACTTGGTCCCCCCAAACCAAAATTTCTGGCTCCGCCCCTGGTGCGAGAAAGGGTTCTCAAGAAAGATATTCTGGTCAAGTTTATCTCTTCTCATGATTAGCTTGCTGATATTTTCACTAAGGGATTACCTTCTCCTCATTTTCATTGGTCAACGTCCAAACTCATGTGGAAATTCCCCTTTCATTTGAGGGAGGGTGAGAGCACTAGTTGCAGGATTGAAGCAATTGAAGATGAAGGTGATTCTGTTCCAACGGTAACTCAGTCAGATACGGTGCCATTTGAGAAACAGTGCAAGATTGTACATAAGAAACGCAGTCGTTCCATTTAAGTAGAACGGTGTCGTTTTAGTTATGAGAGTGTTTATGTTAGTTATTGCACGTGTGCACGTGAGAAAGGTTGTTAAAGTAGATTACGCAGTGTAACAGTTTTCAATTTCTCCACTCAGTGACTATATATTGTAAATGCTGTGCTTATCTGTAATTGAGCCATCTTAATCACAATTGAATTCTGTTAAGAAAGTTTCTTCTCTCTCTCTCTTTTTCTGTTGCTCTCTGTTCTTGCATTTCTATAGTTCTCTGTGTTCTTTCATCAGTGCTACCTTCTTTCTCTCTGCCAAGAACACAACCAAATTTTCCAAATAGAAGTACTACGTTTTTAGCAACTTTTTATGATTTCAGAAACTCAACAACAAGGATCATTATATGTATTATAATTATGATTGCCTTAAAATTCAAGGAATTCGAGTTGGACTCAGATTCGGATTAGCAAATTTGAAATTGATGAAGCAGGGCGATGATGTGTTATAGCCGTTGGGACTTGGGGCTATTGGGTATTTGGTTTAGTGTTAAAATGAGAGAGGGTATTTAGTGAAACATGTTTGCTGTTTGGTTTGGGCTGGAGCTGAATTTTAATTTAATTTATTTAATTTTTCTTTTGTTTTTTTACTTTTTTTTACTATTGGAAATAGAGTGGTTTTGACTTTTTAGGATTTGGATCACACCGTGCAATTACATTTTTTTTTTTTTTAATTGAGAGTGAAAAAATAAAAAGTAAAAAGGTAAAATATTAAAATGTAAAAGGAAAAAAAAAAAAATCAATTGATGATTGACTTAAGTATTGCACCAATCTCAATCCAAGATTTAATACTAATTTACTAGGTGGCTTTTAAATTTTTAATGGGTACCTTACCCCCCGCAATTGTGTTTCATTAGGTTTTTAAATTAATTGTCACTACATAAGAAAACATCATTTGTGTTTTATTGGTCAATACAACATGTGTTTTAAATTAATTTGGAAACATAATATACTGTACATAAGTTTTGCCATATGTGTATGTGTGTGTGTGTATTCCTTTGTGATATTTACACTGTTTGTTTTGACAAAAAATATTTTTCAAAAAAACTTACTCATTTTTGGAAACTTTTTTTAAGAAAACATACTAGTTTTCCTTGTTTGGATGTCACTTTGAAAATGAGAAAGGAAAAAAAAAAATTTTATTGTGGAATATAATTGTGATAGTTTCTTGAGTATGATGTTCTAGAAAACGTTTTCTGTTATATTGAGCTTATTTTTAGTTGACCACAAAAGTGTTTTCTAGTAACTTATGCTTTTGTTGTACTAAACACCAAAATATAAATATAATTTTTCCTCAAAAACATTTTCTGCTAAAACAAACAATGCATTAATTTTTGTTAACTACTTATTGGTATTTTCAGTCTTAAAATCACTAGGGATGAATGTGCTAATGGCTTTTATAAATAAAGCACATCAAACAATAGATGGTGTCTAGGTTTGGAAATGGTCTGGCTCTGCATTTGATAAAAGAGGAGAAGCATTACAATTTTATCCATCTCTGGTAGGAGTACATTAAAAGATTTATTTATTGCCAAAAAGATAAACATGTCTTGCTATTTTATGATATTTATGTATATCGTATTTGGGCAAGACTTAGGTAAAGTACTTAGGTGCTATTCTTTAGGTTTCCCTTTTAAGATACAGCCATGTGGATTTCCTCATGGGATGGAAGTGTATTTTTTAGTTAAGTAGCCACATGACTAAATCTTAAGAGGAGAATCTAAGAAACAGGCACCTAATGTATTGTACCTAAATTTTGTCCATTGTATTTATATTTGCTTCCATCATGTTAGGATAGGCTCTGTGAGAACAAATCACAAATTGTAAAAATTTTATATGAGAGCTTTTGAATTGGTCATGCTTGTTTCTTTTCATTGAATAATTAATTAGTTAGTCGCCAGCTGAAAAAAAATTAGTCAATTTTTACAACAAGCCCTCTTGGTATAAGGGAAATACATTAATGACTAGAAATTTATACCAGAAGGTAAAAATAATTTTCCTTTCTTAGTGCTTTTTTTTTTTTTTTGGGGGTAAAGTAGTGAAGAATTAGATGGATCACGAAACCCACTCATGAAGAATTATGCACATCATGAAGCCCAATCCATGGAGTGATGAAATGCATTAGTTATACGAGTCTATCTCGTGAAGCGAGAAATAAAGTGGATCACGAAACCCAATATATGACCTGAAGTAATTGAGATTAATGAAAGACTCGTTGCAAAAAGCCCAACACGTATAGGTAATCATCCATAAAATTATTGGGCTTTTTAAGAATTAAGCTCAAACAATACTCAGGCAGGAAAATTTCAATGGCACATAATAACTAGAATAACAATTAGAGCACTCCCATCAGTTGGTGTATAATAGAAAAAAATGTCAAATTTATATAGTTTTGGCTAGAAATGACCCACCTTATTCTTAGATGGAGTCTAAATCTCATTTCATTGGGTTGGATGTTTCAGTACTTCTAAAAAACATATCCATTATGTCTCTAGTTTTAACCTTTGAATCATTACTGCCAACACTAGCAATAGAACCACCACTACCTTATCTATCTGTAGATACACTCTATCAATGCTGCTTGAAGCATAGTTTGCAACATAGTCATTATAGAGCTCACAAAACCCCTCATGAATAGAAGTAATGTTTCTAGCAGGTTCTAACTCTTGACAGATCTTTTTTCTTATAAAAAAAAAGTCAAAATTCTGTGTGTGTCAACTTGAACAAAGGATTTAACACAGCAATGGGCATTAAAAGTTTCACTTATGCCAGTACTTGCCAAACTTTAATTGCATCTTGCGTGCTAATACTCTCATGTAGTAATCGTTTTCAGCAGGACTGAATATATTTTTAGTTGGATAGTCACTATCCTAATGATTTAATCTTAATCACTAGGCAATCAATTCTATTCTACATTCATATCTTTGTACCCAGGGAACACGTTTCTAAACTCTAAGGTAGAAGCCAATATTGCATAGGTTGTATTCCAACGTGTGAACATTTAAGATCAGTTTCTTTGAAGGTAATTGCAATTTCTAGTGCAATCAAATACTTCACGCTTCATGAACACTGAGGGCCTGTTTGGGTTTTTTTTTTAATTTATTTATTTATTTTTTTATATATCACTTATCACTCATCACTTAAAATACCCTAATTTTCCCAACCCCACCCGTTTGGACATTGTTTTCAGTTCACATCACTCAAATTTTTCAACTTTTTGTGGGCTCATACCTATAACTTAGTGCAGCTTTTACTTTTCTTTTCTTTTTTTCCTTCAACCCCCAATACCCAAACTCACCCAACCTAGTGAAAAAAAAAAGAAAAAAAAAAAAAAAAAAGAAAAGGGAAGAACCCAAACTCACCGAACCCAATGAAAAAAAAAATAAAGGTCAAAAGTTGCAGCTAGACTCTGACCGTGGGACCCTCAGTGTGTATTTAATTACTAAAATGCCATTGGAAACTGAGTTTTGGAAACTGAAAACACCTAAAATGTGTTTTTAGTTTCCATAACTCATCATTCAAAAATCAGAGAATTGAGTAATGGAAACAAAAACCAAACAAACTTCTCAGCTGTGGGTCCCACCATTTTTGAGTTATGGGTGATAGAAACAGAGTTATGAGCAATAGAAACAACAAATCTAAACAGTCCCTAAGTCACCATTTTGGATCTCACTTAATCCATCTTTTATCATGAAAACAATGATATGTGCATAGCAATGTACATAAAATATCTTGCCACCCAATATGAGCTTCCTTTTAATTCACGCTGAATCATTATTACTTGCATTAGCCAAGGTTATAATATACACCGCATTTTTAATCCCCTAATCAGGCAAAGCTTGAAAGATAGCATAAGAAATTATAGCTCCAGAGTTTGGAAGTGATATATCACATATAAGTTTAAGATACTCGTGCAATTTTCATTTAGGGTCAATAAAATGACAAGTGAGATACATGTACCCATTTGTTTTCTAAATTTTTGAAACTAACTCAATTGACACCGTAAAGCATAGCCTTCAAAAAAATTTATCCATCTCATAAGTAGCAATGCAATCGTTCCTAGTACCAGTTCGTGATATTTTATGTTGATATAGAGTAGCAGTCTTCATACATACATTTAAAGATCTTAAGCTTGATTATATTAAAAGGGTATTCATGTACTGACCATATGTGCAGCTACTTCCCCAACCTCAACATGGTCGTACTTGAAGATTGCCAAAGTTACCGCCCCTAAACTTGCTGCCACACTCTTGAACTACCTCTACGACACAACTACTTACTATCTTGGGAGTCTTTCGATGCTGTCAGCACACCAACAAAGGTTGTCTCTACATTCAATTGCTTGGTAACCATCATACCATGCTGCTGCTGCCTGTTTCACACATGCACTTCTCGTGCACATGTTTCAACCCCCCACTGACCATATGCAAACACACCTAGCAATCCAATCATATGCCCAAACCACACAACCTTAACCAATGCACACCAGGTGGAGGGCCTGGCCATGCCAATACCACCATCCCAAATTTAATCACAACCCTACATCCTTTCACCACACCACTCATATGTAGCCCAATCATGCTTTGCCAGGCATGCCACAGCCCAAACTCATATCCCACATGAATTAACATGTTAACACTTGTTAGAAGTGTGTGGTTAAATGATTAAATTTACCATATCCCATTAGCTTAAGCTTTTGGGAGAATCGATAATTTAACAACACTGTTAGGAATGCATGAGAAGGCCAAAACACAAGAAAATACATAGTCTGGGATAAGTGTCGAACGACACTTGAGGGATTAGGGCAAGTGCCAAACAACATTCAAGAAAGGCCAAACAGTACTTCCCTCCCTTCCCCAAGTGCTGAGTGGCACTCCCTTGCTGGATCAATCCAAGATTCATGTGGCAGCTTCCTCTTATTCCCCTGTGCACGTAAACCAACCTTGATGAGGCAACCCTAGGTCCAGATGGGCGAGAACTTAGAAATTTCACATGATTGGGAATGTTATTTACAAGTTAGTTGTTAGAAGATGGATTAGAGTTAGTTAATTTGGACAATAGCACATTAATCACATGTGTAATCCATATAAACAAATGCTGAATTAGTAGTTGTACATGGGAGAGTAGTGAACCAATGATATGGGGCCATGTTAGCCAATTAGATTAGGGTTGTTGTGGTATAAACAGGGGCTTGTAATTCTCATTGGCTCATTGAATAAGGAATTCTTAGTCGTGTTTTCTCTTTGGGTAATTCTCTTTGGAGGTAGAGATTCCCTCAAAGCAACCTGATCTCAGAGAAGATGGCTCTCTTGAAGTCATACACCTTCATTCATTCATCTCCCATCACATTCAAGAATCCATTAGTAAGCCACCAATCATGGCTGAACCTACCCTTCCCTAAATACCTCATCCAAACCCTCACATCAACAAGTATTCACCTCCACTCCACCATATTTCCACCTACCCAAACCAAGAATCCTTTGAAACCCTAATCCATCTATCTTCCCTTATCAAGAACATACTTGAAATCCCTTAAGAACACCCAGGCAGCTAGCCCTGCCTTGCACACACACAGCCTACCCATTGCTCATCAATCTGCCCACGGCTAATCCACACAAAGCTGCCTAGGTTCATCATTGAACTTTATTGCCCACAACACAGAATTGGCTTGCAACTTGTCAAGGCATGACCATGAGTTCATCACATTTACAAGGCCACGAATACAATGACATCTCAGCCAACTCATGCAAGCATGCACCACAAAGAGGTCAGCACAGTGCCAGTCTGATGCCACCCAAAACTCGTTGCTCAGCCCATGGGTTTGTGTGGCTAACATGAGTGCAAGATGCCACCGCATATAGCCAGTCATCTCAAGTATCAAGGATCTAACACCTAGGCATCATATAAGGACACATCACAGAGATAAACTTGTGGCCTCAAACTTCTTGAGTTACCAAATAACTAGCAGACACAATGACACATTGGCTGTGCCAAATATGGACATAAACCATCTTGCTAAGTGGTTAACAGTGGTAAACTGTAAATTGTGACTCAACCACAGTGATTTTAAGGAATTCAGAAATAAATTAGACTTCTTGAAGAGATCTTGAAGGTTTCTGATGTTTAAGCATTTAGATAAAGAAAAGATCAAATCTTGAATATGTTGATTGCTGTTTGGTGTTAAAACAGGGAATAGAACAAGAAATATAGATTGATAAAACACTAGGCATTCACACCTAGGTTTCCTAAGCAATCACACTTAGGTAGGAGAAGCAATCACACTCAAAGCTTAAAATAAGCTGCCAGAATTTTATTAAAATCAATCTACCTATCAATATTATTGAATAAAATAAAGTCTTTATATAGGCTATTGCTAAGTCCTTTCCTAGAAGGATTAGTGCTCCAAAGAACCTATTCCTAGAATGAATAGAATTACTAATAACAAACAAAAAGGATTAAAGATCTACTAAACCAAATAGAAAAAGGACTCAAAACATAAAATAAGACCGAGTCTTTGGTGCAACCAAGAACAGCCCATTCCAGAATCTGAAAATTAATTAAACTGCCCTTGTTCAACTGAAACCGATTCAACAGTTTTCTAACCTAAAGGAACTTAATACTAAGACTCAATAATAACTGAAAAATAACCTATGAAATTCTCTCGTCCACACCACACTGGTGGAGGAGATAGCAGATAAAACTTGATGTGGTTCTCAAAAACTATCAATTAAATGAAACTGTAGTATCTAGAGATGCAATCTAAATTCACCCCTGAATGCCTTAAGAATGAATTTGTGTTTAGATTAGAAGCTTTCTAGCTTGAGAGTATGAATATGTGTCCCTCAATTTGCACCTGGCAGGCTGCAATTTTACTTCGCATCATCCAGCCACCACCTTGTATACAAACTACAAAGCCATTCAATTCTAATTTGAAGAAATACTGATTTTATCTTCCCTAAAGCAACTGCTTTCAATGTCATCTCTTCATCAAGACCATTCCAACTAGCCACAACTCCATTTTAACCCCACAGAAAAATCTCGGTTTCTTCTGCAACCATAAAGCAGAAAGGGCAATGTGCTTTAATGCTACTTTCTGAATCTCAACTAGCCGTGAATTCTCAGTGTTGAAAGGATGGAGTACCCAGGGCTAGAAATTGTGTTTAATAGTTATAAGCTAACCTGCACCTATTCTTTTGTTAAATACACTACAATTCCACAGTAATATGCTTGTAGTGTATTTCGAATGCAGAATTGTTCAGCCAAGGATTAACTAGAAAGACTTAATAGACAAAGAATAAGAGACAGCATGCAGTAATCTGAAATGTCCGAAGTGTTTATGTCACATAGAATCTCTCATCACATACAGCCATGTTTTGAGTAACTAAAATTAGTAAAAGAACTTTCACCAAAAGAATAATTTCCAAGTGTTCATAACCCAATCAGGTTCATTTCTCATGCTTGATAGATTACACCTAAGGGACTAACAAAACATAAAAAACCAAAAACATTGGATAGCATTTCCACCGTAGAATAAAAAATAATGACAATGCCACTGAGCTTCGCTCTGAGGGCTAAAACTAACAAGGATATGAGAACTTATAAGAATATTAAACCCTCTATGGATACTTATCAACAAAAAAAAAAAAACAATGAAAACCCACTATGGACATTTGCTGCAGCTCATTTGTTGTGGTACCTGATTGATGACAGAGCAGGACAGGCATTTAATTAGAGGCCAAAATTGCACATCTGCACAAACTCCATATCATTGTCCACATATTTGGTCCAGAGATTCTTATATTGGTTCAGAGCAATGTCAAGCCAAGGTTTCATGTTGCCATTGTAATGAATGACTGCAGCATTGTTGATCTCATCCATGCTAATGCTGGGATTATAGCCAAGCCCTAGCACGTGCCAGGATTTATCCAATGACTTAGTTGTTGAGTAAAAGGTGATCAGGCCAGGTGGAAGAGTACCCGACCTCCATAAGGTGTCATCTGCATTCTGATAACAGAATTCATAGAGGGAAAAACACTTAGACAGTGACTTGACAATTCTAGTAACAATACAACTGTACAACTATTTTTTTGATAAGTAAACTACATAACTAATTTGTTTAATGATAATTTATTAAAGACAATAGATATAGTACACATGCATTATATAGCACCACCTAAATTAATATTGACACAAATAAGTCCAATAAAAAGAAAACAATCACTTACCAAGTTCTGCCAGTGATGGTACTGCTCTGTGCATTTCTCATGCCTCCAACTATCAAGATCAAATATATTCATCCCATAAGCCCAAGCACAAGCCTTAGGATTGAACTTCTCCATAATACGAGGATGCGAGAAATTCAAATACTGAGCATAGCGATGGAAAGACCCAAAACAAGTCTCAACAGCCCCATTCACTTTCCCATCCAAATCAATCTTCCACAACCGTGTTAAATCTTTCTGAACCACAACATCATCATCCAAAAATAGGATTTTGTGCAATTTTGGATACATCTCCGGCAAATAAAAGCGAAGGTGATCCAACATTGACAAGTACCTTGAGCTCCTAACTTTCTTGTTATGTGCTTCCTTAGTAGCATTCTCTGCCTGGTTCTCAAAGTAAAACCTCTGCAACTTTGCTGACTCCAATTGCCTCAATACTGGCACATATGATGCATTCAAGAAACTAAAATCCTCTACCGCCTTCATCTCCAAGTGGGCACCCCCTTCCACCGGCCTCATCTTAAACCAAACCTTCATTGCTTCAAGATTCATCCTATCAGTAACAACATGAAAAACATGTTTCCAAGGCTCCTGTGCATTCTTCACCACCGATCTCACTACCACAGATACAGCAATCACATTATCTGAAAATATCGCATAATGATACAAACTCGGATCCTCAAACTCTGGCTTAGGCTCTTCATCATCCGTATAATTTTCTGGATGTGAAACCCTCTCCTCCACAAGCCTCATTGCCAAACAATGCAAGCTCTTTGGAATTGATTTGGCAGCAATGTAGCTCGCAAATGCCCCATTCTTCTTTGCCTTAATCAGCAACTCATTAACCGCAAAGATTGTATCTTGCAACTTCTGAATCTTCAACTGATTATCATAATTCTCTTTTGCCTCCGCAATCATCAACCGTGCAGTCTTAACTTTGTCCTTCACCTCCTTCTCAAACTGCTTTAGAACTTCTTCATCTACCGGGCCATCAGACTCAAACAACGATGCCCGGGAAGGGGGCTTTATCTGAAGATCAGTGAAATTTTGTGCCAGATCATTAAACATCGCCAATTGCCTAGAAATCTCAAGCTTAAGCTTCCTGGCATACGTAGCATACGCATTCACAAGCGTAATGTGATCGCTCGCTTGCTTATATATCAAATCCAATCTTGTTTTAAGGGGGTCAGAGTTCAACGCTAAAAATGTGCGATGTACATAAGCATTTCCGGTAGTCGGGAGCCCCTGCATCCAAGGTTGAACCAAATCGTCAATGCAGGCCTTTGCCTAGATGCAAAAATGTTAACTGGGTTTTGCTTAATGTTTGAAATCACCATCTGGGTCTTGCTTAATTTTTGAAATTACCCTCTGGGTTTAGCTTAATTTGTGAAAATGCTATCTGGGTTTTGCTAAATTTGTGAAATTGCCATCTGGGTTTTGCTTATTAAATTGTAAAATCTCCATGAGGGTTTTGCTCAATTGAGAAAAATGGTTTAAAAAGTGTGAAAAAGGAGAGGAGACTTACAGAGTTGTGGTCAGGGGCGGAAGGATTGGTTAAGACAACAGAGAGAGTGGCGATGAAGAGAAGAGAGAACATGGCGGAGACGAAGATCCGGAAAGAGAAGAAGCTCCGGAGACTGAATCCACCGAGACAGAATCCTCCTCCTCCTCCGCCGCCGCCTCGGCTTCCTCTGACAGCGACAGCCATTCAGTTCAGATCCAACTTCCCAGATATCGATCTCTTTTGCTTTTAACCTTTGTTTGTGCAGACACTTTAACACAAAGTTTTGCGTGTGTAGTGTGAAAGAGAAGAAGAAGCTAATTATTAAAGAGTTTAATTTTAATGTGTGAGACTGAGATCTGAGTTGAGTTTGAGACAAATGAATGAATAAAAGAAAGGAAAGACAGAGAGAGTAAAGAATTCCAAGTTGGAGCTAGCTAAGGTTGTGGAGTCTTGGATCACGCTTCACGCACAACGAAGAATGATGATTAGTTATTAGTTGCTTCCTGCATCATCTGGTAACTAAACAGGACTACCCATATCTTGCCAGGTCAGCATCCAGTTTCACTCATGCGGGTCCTAGCTGACGTGGATAATTGTCTCAATTTTTTTTTTTTTAAAAGCAAATTTTACTCCTAAATTATATATAAGAGTTTAACTGTTACCTAACTGGTGTAGTTTTTTTTTTTTTTTTTATGACCACCCACCTAGTTTATTTTAATACTACTATTACCTACCTGGTTTGTTTTAATTAGTATTAGATAAATAATAATGGGATGTGTTTTATTTATTTAAATAAAATAGTTTGGATTATTATTAGTTTTATTGATAGGTTTGATGAAGCTAGTATTTATCTTTATGTATTTGGAAGACTATTTAGTCTGTCTTGTATAATATAAATTCAAATTTTGACAATGAATAAAGAGTACTTGTCATGAATTTTTAAGGAAAAAAAATATTTTGTTAGCTAGTTTAACGCAGAGGTCTTGACTCTTGACTCTCTCAAAATAGTATATTTATCAAACTAAGAGGTCTTAGTTCCTTCAATGCAACAAACACAAAAAAGGTATATATCAATCGGTATTAGAGCAGGTTCTGATAGAGGACCATTACACGAAAAGATTGGAAGCCATGGTGAGTAACTTGGCTTCTGTGAATTCAAGATAGTATAGCAAATGTTTAAAGAAATGAAATAGATGCTGAGATGCTCGTTGTGATGCTTGCCCGCCTTGATCAAATTGCAAGTAATCAAAATTTGGATCATGCAAAAAGTTTACATAACTGAGGTGAGACCCAAAAATCCAACCATGAATTAACAAGTTCGAGTTATTGTTAAGAATTCAATGTGTCATTTGATATTTTCCTAAATCACTCGTGTTAAGCAACTTTATTTATTTGTATCAAGCTAATTAAATTGATTACCAATGGGCTTTTAAAAGTTTTGATCAGAAGCAAAACAAGATATTCATATTATAATGATATGTTTCAAAGTACATTTATTTATTGGTTTACCTGAGTGTTAGTGTACCCTAAATTTCGAATATGATTTTATGACTATCTTGCAAGTGTAAAATGATATCTTGAGGACCTTATTTTGGATTTGAAACCCTAGATTAGATATAGTGTGAATTGTTAAACCCTGGCCAATAGGGGCTAAGTCATTGGCCTTCATGACCTCATTGAAAAGATCCAATAATTATTTTGGATTTTGAAACACTAGATTAGATACGGTGTGAATTGTTAAACCCTAGCCAACAGGGGTTAAGAGGGACTTCAAATGCAATCTCATGGCTAACAGGGGTTAAGTTGAATTTAAGGTAGAATAAGTAATGCGACCATGGCTAATCGGGGTTAAGTTGAACTGAAGGTAGAATAAGTATCTATTAGTCTAGTCACGTGCCTAAATTCATGTAGTTGGGTTTGCAATTGGGTTTGGGTCGTTACAGTTGTAGGACTCAAGTTATAATTAGAGGTTCTCAAAATCACATATAAATCCAAGATCCACCTAATAAACATCCAAGTTGGGACTCAGCATACACTAACATAACACAAAAGTGAAACAATCCAATCCAATCAAATTCACTCATTTTGGAATATCATAACCATAGACTTTAGCTTGCTCATCTAACTCAAGCAAAATATGAAAAATGTGCAAGGATATTGTAGAGAGTGAAATTTTCTACCAATTACAAATTGCCACGTCAGATCACTAAATTCATGCAGCACATTTAAAGCGGCTAATTACAAGAAACCATGTACTCCCTCTGTCCCACTTTTTTTGTCCTCTATTCTATTTTGAGATGTCCCAAAATATTGTCATGTTTCTAAAAATAAAAGTCATTAATTTATTAATGTTCCTATTATACCCCTATTAATTTACTAATTCAATTTTTTGATAAATTTTTTTAAGGATAGTTTTGAAAACTTATACATTTTTAAAAGGTAGACAAGATAATAAATGATGTTCCCTTAAAAAATTTGACTTTTCAAACAGGACAAAAAAAGTGGGAAGGAGGGAGTATTATTTAGTGGGTGTCACTATTATTATTCAGAGACTAATGACAATATTCCAAGTGTCAAAGAATACCTGAGAACCAATCAGATGTTAGCATGTATTAATTTAAATGACATAAGCAATCTAATTAAAAGTTGTCATGTGTTATTTTAAATTAAAGTACTATGGCTAATCAAATAATGTCATGTGTCCCTTAGAGGACAAGACATAAAGTCCCTCCATTTAAATTATGACACATGTTATTAATGATAGCCAATCACATGTCATCACACTTCTCCAAGACTCCTATAAATAGATACCCTTCTAAGTTTTATAGGGAGATTTTCACACACATTCAGAAATCTTGAAACTTTGCCGAAATTAAGCTCCAAAGCCTCCAAGAATTTCAATAACTTCAACCTTCGAATCTTAACAACATTCGAAGAGAAATCATTCAAGTCATCTTCCTAGATCTCAAAGTGCATTGGAATCAGTCCAAAAGTGTTCAGAAACTTCAAAAGATTGCAAGTTAGTAAAGATCTACGAATTCAAGCCTCCAAAACCTTGAAGAACTTCCACTACAATTTTCGAAAACAAAGAACACACAAAGAACACACAAAGGACACATGAAGAACACGAAGAACATTCAAAGAATACACGAAGAACGCAAAGAACACACGAAGAACGCGAAGAATGAAGGATTCCTAACAAACACATAGTTAGAGATTCATTGTAATTCTACTTCAAAGATCTTTTAATCCCGTTCTCAATCAAATTGAGAAGCATCTGGTGTTCGAATCAAGTTTATACTTCAATCAAATATTTTTCAAGGAGATCAAATCAAAGGAGTATTCTTTTGTAACAAGATTCAATTTTAGAAAATTGTACTTACTCATACATCAATACAAATTTACACTTGTGAAACATTGTCAATTGTTTGATTTTCAAACTTGAGATTTTGTGTTTATAGATATGTCTATTGGCCGGTCAATGAGTACATCATACAAGAAACTCTATACGGGTGAATGTCAAAGTGGTGAAAGTTGGGATATAGATTGGAGCACACGATCCAATTTAAGGTCCTAAACTCAGGGAAAAATTTATTCATTAAGCATGTTCCTACCCAATGGGATTTTACTATATTGTTAAGGTCTTTACACGTTTGTTTGTATATGCCAATTCTCATGTACGATGGTGGAGTCTTGTGGTGGACCAAAATACTTCTAAAACCTCTAAAATGACCAAAATACCTCTGAAACTTTTAAAATAGCCAAAAATGCTCCCAAAATCGCTAGATTGAGCAAAAAAAACATCAAAAACTCTAAAATGACCAAAATACCCCAAAACCTCTAAAATGATTAAAATACCCTTGAAATTGCCTAAAATGAACAAAACGTCTCAAATCCTCTCGTATGATCAAAAAAATTGAAACCTTTAAAATGAACAAAATACCTCAAAACCATTTGAATGGCCAAAATACCTTGAAACTTTTAAACTGGCGTAAAATATCCGAAACCTTCAAAATAACCAAAAGTTTTGGGTTATTTTTGTTCATATTGAGGTTTCAGGGGTATTTTGGTCATTTCGATAGTTTTGGCTCATTTTTGGTTATCTTAGAGGTTCAAGGATATCTTGGTCATTTTAGAGGTTTTAGGATATATTTTTTGGTCATTTTAGAGGTTAAGGAGTATTTTGGTCATTTTAGAGATTTCAGGATATGTTGATCATTTTAGAGATTTCAAGGGAATTTGGGTCATTTTTTAGATTTGAGTATATTTTGGTCATTTTAGAGGATTTTCGGGATATTTTTGGTCATTTTAAAGGTTTCAAAAAAAAAAAAAATTGTCATTTTGAGGTTTCTGAGGTATTTTGGTCATTTTAGAATTTTTGCAAGTATTGGGGTCATTTTAGAGGTCTTAGGTTTTTTTGCTCATTCTAGAGGATTTGAGAGCATTTTGGTTATTTTAGCTATAAAGTTGCAATTTACAACTATGTGTTTTGTTGGCTTTTATTCTATGCCAAATTTGATTGTAATTTTATTCAATCTTTTATACCCTGTATTTATTGTGGGATTTAATTGTAAGGGTTGTGTGATAGAGAGAGAGAGTGTGAAGACTCAAGCAATTGAAGACAGAAGAGTTTTCGCGGGTAGCTCGCGACTAAGCATCCCGCAAAATGATGCATGTGCCCTGCACATGACTGGAATGCGAAGAGTCAAGACAGATGGAGACAACTATGTTTTGCGAGTAGCTCGCGGGTAAGGCCTTCTCGTGAGACACTCGCGAAACATTCTATTTTGCCAGACTATGCTATCTGATACACACTTTCTGTACCCACACTATATATACCTACATTACCCACAAAAGTTGAGGAGTGTTTCAGAGAAAAAACCCTAGCCACAAACCTTGAGAGTTAGAGATTGTTATACCCATAATCCTCTACACAATTGCTTGTGGATTTTCCTCAACTCCTACCTCTCCATTTCCAGATCATTGAGAGGTTGATAGTCCAAACACTTACCACACCCTTTTAGAGTGTCAAGTGAGGTTTTGGTGCTACTGGGAAGTATTGGAAGAAGCCAAGGATGGCAGATGCAATATGGTGCTTGTTGCGGGATCCGGAGAGCTAGACAAGACATGGTTCTGAGAAGCCTTGTTGGAGTAGGAGCTTGGAGGGCTTAGGTACATTGGGTAGATTAGGCTTGGAGGGTCTCTTACTAACCCATGTATCCCAACTGATTGTCTAGTGGATCGATTACTGCTTGGAGAGCGGCGGAGAGATTTTTCGCCGAGTTCTTCGGTTTCCTCTTCGATAACACATCGGCGTGTTATATTGTGTTTGCATTCTTCTTCCCTACTCTTTTACCTTTCATTTTACTGCTGTGTTATAATGTTTATGGGTTAGAGTAGCTTGTTTGTTTATCCGCTCGCATTTACTCTATTTCGCACTTAATATTAAGTTAGAGTAAAATTAATCGAGCCGTAACTTTAATTTAGGGGTCTAAATAGCTTTTGTGTTTTCACACATTTTTGAGCATTCATTAGCAATTTCTAGGGGTATTTTAATCATTTTAGAGTTTTTGTGATATTTTGGTTATTTTCGAGGTTTCGGTGATTTTTTTCCTCATTCTAGTAGTTTCAAGGTTATTTTGGTCATTTTAGAAATTACGGAAGTATTTTGGTCATTTTATAGTTTTTGGGGTATTTTTGGTCATTTTAAGAGACTTCGGGGCTACTTTGGTTATTTTAGAGGTTTCAGAGTATTTTTGATTGTTTTAAGGTCTCGGAAGTATTTTGGTCATTTTAGTGATTTCGAGGATATTTTGGTCATTCTAGTGATTTTGTGGGTATTTTTATTGGATTTATGGTATTTTTATTGGTAATTTTAGAGGTTTCATGGGTATTTTGGTCATTTGCTAGGTTTCAAGTGTATTTTTGAGGTTTTAAGGGTAGTTCGGTTATTTTGGGTCTTTCAAAGGTATTTTGTGGTTAAAGGGTAATTTTGACATTTTTAGGTGTTGAGGCTATTTTTAATCAATTTGTTATTATAATAATTTTAATTGTTTATAAGAACATTTATGAATCAAGTATATGAATGTTACATTTTTGGATTATGATTGGAATGTAATTAATGAATCAAACACTTTAATCTTGTATTGTTGTAATGTGATTACATGAATCTAAGATTACAAGAATGTAACATTACACCTTGATGTAACATCAAGCGAATCAAACGCCCCCTTAGTGTGTCTTCTCGTTCACTATCATTATATTTTATCCTACGTATTTCACTTAGGGTCTGTTTGGTTTTGGAGATGGAAAAGTGGGAGAAAAAAAGAGAGGAAAGGATGGAAAAGTGGGAGAGTAGAAGAAATTTTACTTTCCCCCCTTTGTATTTGGTTGGGAGTGGAAAAGTGAATGGATGGAAAAAAAAAAAAAAAGAGTTTGTATAAATTTACTCATATGCCTTTATTAAAAAATAATGTCCAATTAAAACAAAAAATTGGAAAAAAGAGAGAGGCAATTATCCAAATTTATTAAAAAAGAAAAATCAAGACCACAAAAAAAGTTTAAAAAAAGAAAGAAAACAAAAAGAAAACAAAAGAAGACACTATCACACACAAGAAAGAAAAAAAAAAAAATTAAAAGAATAAGCAAAACGAAAGAAGGCACTATCAACCCCCCCCCCCCCTCCCCCAAAAAAAAGCAATGTCCAACACGTAAGAGGAGGAGGGAGAGTAGTTCAGTCATTAACTGCAACTATTCCTCTCCCCTCTATTTTCTTCTCAAATTGGGGAGATAGAATTTCGATAGATTAGGGGAGAAAACACATGGGTCTCATAAAATCAATTTTCTCTCTTCTATTTTCTATTCTCCCTATTTCACCCCAACCAAACATATCCTTAATTTTTTTTTTCTCATTTACAAATTTTTAGTGAGGTTTAAATTTAGTGCATCTAGTGCACTGGATCCGTTCAAATGATGATACGTATCTAAAAGTGAACACGTCATTATCTCAATGAGTCCAGTGCAACTAGACACTCAACCCAAATCTCACCCACAAATTGTATTAAATCGCCCGTCATTGTAAACCACAGTGTAGCCCCATTTCGAAGGTACACATGTAGATGTAATCCCACACTAGGTGACCTCAAACCATCACAAACTCCACACTACAACCTCCAAAAAATACACACCCATCTGAAAATCTTCCGGACCCACATTAATGTTGCCGCAGAGACCCATCCGAAAGCCATCCCTCCACGTCTCCAACTCCCATTCTCGATCAAAGAGAGAGAGAGAACCAAAAACTGGGGATGATGTAAGCCGTTGATTATTACCACGTCATGATACATAGTGACACGGCAAAAACAGATAGGTGGTGGATCACTTACTAAAATAAAGAAAATTCCCACCTAACACAAAAATAAAGTGCTAGCCAAATTTGACTCGCTTGTTGAGTTGTTTCTGTGTCCTCTCCTCCTTATGTGTACAATAAACACGTAATTGGTTTGGTATATAGCTAATAGTTGGTAGGACTACC
Source organism: Quercus tomentella (assembly GCA_028535165.1). Classification (NCBI taxonomy): domain Eukaryota; kingdom Viridiplantae; phylum Streptophyta; class Magnoliopsida; order Fagales; family Fagaceae; genus Quercus; species Quercus tomentella. The sequence goes on along the minus strand of JAPQVY010000155.1, from coordinate 59,793,269 downwards.
CTTCTCATTGATATTTTCCCAGATCATTGCTCTCTTGGGTTTTGCTTATTCTTCCTCAATTTCATTCCTTGTATCAATCACAGAATAAATACTTCAGGTTTGGATCATTTTTCCTTTTGGGTATTAGTTTATGTATTGTATAGGCATGATATTTGTGCTGTGTAGTTAGATTTCCGATCTGGGTTTTCTTTTTTATGTTTAGTTTATTGGTTTATTGTCACTTAATTATTAATTTTTTGTGTTAATTCTGTATTGGGTATGTGTTGTTTGTGCATGATCTTGGTGATTTGTGGGGTTTATGTTTTTCTTTGTTTTAAAATGATTGGTTGATAATTTTTTTTAGAGATGTAAGATTTTATTTATTATGACTTATTATTTGGATCAGTTCTGTAATTAGATTGCGTTTGGTTATAACTCACCAGTCATCTGGTATATAATGGGGTTTGGATCTGTGGCAGTGGGTCTTTGCTTGTTTGGTCAAAATTATTTTTTGATGAATGGTAATATTTGATCAAAAGAACACATTTTCAAACACCAAAAAAAAAAAAAAAAAAAAAAAACATTTTAGCATTTCATTGCAGCCCACATCAGTTTGCAGAGGATAGATGTGACATCCTATTTATCCACAACATCTAATCCCCAGTTTGGTAAATCCACACTGATTTGTACACTCAGATCTATTAGATGAGACCAGATTCTACTAGTAAAAGAACATTTGAAAAACAAATGATGTTACACTCTCCAACTTATTTCTACAGAAAACATATAGGATGTCCCCTCCATAACCCCATTTAACCAGACCTTCCCTAGTTGTTAGGCTATTTTAAATAGCTAACCAACAAATGAAAAGAGTTTTTAGGGATAGCTATGCGATGACAATCTATTTCCACAATCAACGTCTTCATTGTTTGATCCTAATTTCATTTCAAGCTGAAGAGCTGGTAAATTCCTTAGATTTTGCAAGTAACCACCGTACAGAATCCTCATTTGCTAAGTCAATTTGTGATAACCCAGACTGAAAATTCACCATTGACTCAGATCTAGTTGTAGGGCAGAACCAGTAACCCTGTTTCAGGATACTAGAAACTTTGGCATTCACATTACTTGCAGCTTCCAAGATCTAGGCCTATTCTGTTGGGTTTAACAATTTGCTATAAGTGAATAAAAGTTTGATATATATATATATATATATATATATATATATTTTTTAAATTTTAATCTTACCATGAGAATCAGGTTGTTCAGGACAAGAGACCTTTACCAATTGGTTTATCATCAAACCAAGCCACCAATTGGCTTTTGGTGTAGGGGGATTGAACCCCAAATCTCTTATTCAAGGATAAGAGACTTTACCAATTGAGCTAACTGGAATCTACTCACTTTTGTTCATTTTGAGACTCAAATATGCTGGTAGTTTTTATTCTTACATCTGTATTTTATAGGATATTGAGGATTTGCACATTCTCTGTTGTTATATTGGACATATTGATTTCCTTTTTCTTAAGGGAACACTCAATTTGATATTTTTTAAAGAAAGATGGAAAGTCAGGAAAAATTAAAATAAATAAATAAAACCTAGTTATTTAAGCATTATCAAAATGTTGATTGTATAAGGGGCAGGTTGAATTCATTGAGGAAAGTACAAAGAATTCAACAGAATCTGTAACTCCAAATATCTTGGCAAATCTGATGTAATATCTTTAGTTCAGGCTAAAGCTTTTGGTCTTTGTATGTCCTTGTTTTCCTTTTTGCTTGTTGTAAGCTTCCCTCGGTGGATGTACTGACCTTTGTAGTTTTTAATTTCCTCCATTGATGTCCAAATGGGTTTCTTTTCATGTTTTGAGTAGGGCCATGTGATTTGTTTCTGTTCTTTTCTTCTTATGCATATACTTACTGAAGAAAATGGATTGTACTGTTCATTCAGAGATTCCTGGTTTCATTGCTCATGTGATTTTATTGAGTTTTATTCTTCATAAACTACAGTAGTTCTCAGCTTTTATTAAAGAATCAAAACAAGTTTTTTCTTAATGATCTTGGATCACATTTTGTTTCAATCAAAATATTGGATTTGTCTTACTGGCATCCCACATTTTTGGCAGGAAAAAATATGGCTGCACCCCCCAAGCCTACAAGAATAGGCCTTGCTGGTCTAGCCGTCATGGGCCAAAATTTGGCTCTCAACATTGCTGAGAAAGGCTTCCCTATTTCTGTATACAATCGAACTACCTCCAAAGTTGATGAGACTGTTGAACGAGCTAAAAAGGAAGGGAATCTTCCTGTATTTGGTTTCCATGATCCTGAATCTTTTGTAAACTCAGTTCAGAAGCCTCGTGTCATAATTATGCTTGTTAAGGCTGGGGCACCAGTGGACCAAACCATAAAGACCCTCTCTGCTTACATGGAGAAAGGTGATTGTATAATTGATGGTGGTAATGAGTGGTATGAGAACACTGAGAGGAGAGAGAAAGCCGCGGCTGAATTGGGTTTGCTCTATCTTGGAATGGGAGTTTCAGGTGGTGAGGAAGGTGCTCGTAATGGACCCTCTTTGATGCCTGGAGGGTCTTTCGAGGCTTACAAGCATATCGAAGACATTCTTCTTAAGGTGGCTGCTCAAGTTCCAGACAGTGGCCCCTGCGTGACTTACATTGGAAAAGGTGGATCTGGAAATTTTGTAAAGATGATTCATAATGGAATTGAATATGGTGATATGCAGCTGATTGCAGAGGCATATGATGTATTGAAATCAGTTGGAAAGTTGTCAAATGAGGAACTACGAAGTGTTTTCTCAGAATGGAACAAGGGCGAACTTCTGAGCTTCTTGATTGAAATAACTGCAGATATATTTGGAATTAAGGACGATAAGGGTGAGGGATATTTAGTTGACAAGGTTCTGGATAAAACCGGCATGAAGGGTACTGGTAAATGGACTGTACAGCAAGCTGCTGAACTATCAGTTGCAGCTCCCACAATTGAATCTTCTTTGGATGCAAGGTTCCTCAGTGGGTTAAAAGAGGAAAGGGTCAAAGCTGCCGAAGTCTTCAAATCAGGTGGCTTTGGTGATATCTTGACTGACCAAGTAGTGGACAAGGAGAAGTTGATCAATGATGTGAGGCAAGCTCTCTATGCATCCAAGATATGTAGTTATGCACAGGGGATGAATCTGATCCGTGCAAAGAGTATTGAGAAGGGATGGGGCTTGGAGTTGGGGGAATTGGCTAGGATTTGGAAGGGGGGGTGCATCATCAGAGCCATATTCCTTGATAGAATTAAGAAGGCATATGATAGGAACTCTGACCTTGCAAACCTTCTTGTGGATCCAGAGTTCGCTAAGGAAATCATCGAGCGACAGTTTGCCTGGCGAAGAGTTGTATGCCTTGCTATCAACTCTGGTATTAGCACCCCGGGCATGTCTGCCAGTCTTGCTTATTTTGACACTTACAGAAGGTCAAGATTACCAGCTAATCTGGTCCAAGCTCAGCGAGACTATTTTGGTGCTCATACATATGAAAGGACTGATGTGGAGGGATCCTTCCACACTGAATGGTTCAAGCTTGCCAAAATGTAAGATTTTAGTTTTGGCGGTAACCACTTGAATGGAACTCATGATAGTCCTAATAAATTTCAGCCCATAACTCTGCTGGGCAGAGCTGACTCTACCTATACTTGGTGAAATTTATCACAAGTATTCTGTTTAATTGCTTGAAGTTTGTTTATGTATTTTTGTCCTGGTTGTGTTTTGGCAGATCCTGCTACTTTTCTTAATGTTTTCTATTGAATTGATCCATTCTATGGCCCCTTTTTTTTAGTGAAGATGTCTTTTGGAGTGGGGTAAAGTACTGATTTGTGTTAGAATGTATGAACATGAAATGCCATAAAGAGCCTTATGTTTATGTACATCATTTGGTTCTATTCTTTTTCTACTGCATATTCCTCTCTCTTTAACTTACACAACCTATTGAATACCTCATTGTTCCTAAAAATTCCTCGTGCGTATTCCACCATGGAGGTGCGACTAGTCTGAATGACGTGCTAGCTTGTTCCCTTATTAACCAAATGAGGGAGAAAGACACTGGATATTTCTTGTATCTTATAGTAAATGAAATAGTGTGTTCCGAAGGGTATGAAAAGCCTCCTTGTTCATTTATGCTATATATATCATTTTATTCTGCCTTAACTCCGCTTTACTTTAAGAGTCTTTCTCAAAAAAAAAAAACCTCAATACTCGATTCTAAACTCTATATTTAGCCCAACCCTATTTTACAATCAACCCAAACTGATAAACCCATGGGCTAAGCACGAACCCTGGCAGCTCTATTGGTTATCCCAAATTCAAATTTCACCAAATTACAGAAATGCCACACCTTTTCCAAAAGTTACAAAAGTCCACTCCACTATTTGAAATTACACAATTGCCCGCACCTTTCTCAAAATTATCCACACTGCCTCTTGGCTTGACCAAAATTACAACAATAGCCCTCGACTTTATAAAAATTATCAAAATCTCCTCAAAAGCCTCCAAACTTACCAAATACACCAAAATCTTCCAAAATTACCAAAATACCTCTACAACCCAAAAAAAATTGCTAAAATGTTCTTCTAAACCTTGGGAAATGCTCCACATCCCTAAATAGCTCCTACAAGTCTAAATCATGCTCAATCAATCCTAACACTCAATGGTGACCTCTTTAAAGGTGTGTAGTTAATGCATAATAATAGACAGTGCGCCTCCAATTGAGCACTCCGTTGATCCTAGCCGCTTGATCAGAACAATGACAATAATTTGCCAAGTGGACATATCGAGAAATGAAAAGGTCCTTACGAGTCACAACAAGCGTGTTGCATGCTAAAAGCAATCAAGATTGGACACGCATGAATTGCCTCTGCCTTCATCTACCAGGGAAATCATTACCATCGGTTCCATCACTAAAAATACAACATTCCCCCTAAAACATAATTTTCCCTATCAGACAAATTAGATTTCAAAATGAAGGGCAATTGATACAAATGTGCTTAATGTTTGATTACACTTCACCCACTTGGCTCAGCCTTGCCAAGACAAACTCGACAAATGACTAAATTAGGACGGTACAACTAAGACAACAATGACCCCTAATGTGCACAAAATATATTAATTAAAGTATTTCCATATGTGCATTGTTAGTCTTAGTTTTATGTTATTTCATATCTAATTCTAAATTATTTATATTCTCTAAGTAATGGAGGCTTAACATTCTTATAGGCTTTATCTAAGGCATTAGAATGGACTCTAACTAAAGTGGGTTTCATCAAGTTATAGGCTTTATCTAAGGTATAAGGATGGACTCTAACTAAAGTGGGTTTCATCAAGTAAAAGCGCCATCAATATGATAAGTCAAAAGTGGAGTGGCGGTTAAAAGGGGGAAAAAAAAAGAAAAGAAAAGAAAGAGAAGTGAAGTATAAGAATTTAGTGAATGGAAAGAGGTATAAATGTAGAAGTGAAAACTACAAGATGGTTCAAGGGTTTTATCTTTCAATTAAAAAAGCTCTTGTGTGGCTTTGCTCTGTCAAGTTAATTTGACCTAACCCATAACAATGTGAGTCAAATATGGATTCATATAAGATTTTGAGATTTTACTATTTTACATATCATTAATTTGATTTTTTTATTAAATATAATTGTATTCTACATTTAAACTCTCCATTATAATTATAACACTTCATTTTTTTAAAAATTAGTAAAATATATTGTAGGGGCATTGGGCCTCGGAGACCATCATTTATGTGTGTCTTGGGCCCAAGGCCCAAGCTGAGGACTAAAGACCATCCAAGGAGGGGTGAACACCATCAAGGGGACCCGTGCTAATGGGTGATGAGGTCAACTTTAGCCATAATGGCACAAGAGGGTAGGCCGCGGACAAATGTCACCTCGAACTAATAATGCCGAGGTCCGAACAGGTAGTCTGCCATCCAGAGAGGTATTCCCGAAAGTTCTGCAAGCACGGACAAGCATTGCAAAAAAAAAGTACGGACGAAAGCCCTAAAATATCTAAGAAGGAATCCACTACCACCGCATTTAAGGCTCTACAACTAACTTTTTGGCTGCATTAATGTGGAGAAGACCCCTAAACAGGGCTATATTGGCCGTCCCAACACACAAGGTAGCCTGAGGGGGTGTCCGATGGGACACGCACTCAAGTAAGGGAATGGATGGCCAACGAGTGGAAGACTAAGATCGTTTAAAGGGGACTATATAATAGGAGAAAGTCCCCATAGAAGGGAGAGGTGAAAAAATCAGGGGAGAAATACTATAGCAATTAAGAATCAAAATTGTAATCATACTTGCAAGGAATATATAAGAGCTAACCTCCTCGGACTCGTGCCGAGGACTGTTTTTCTAAACTCAATCCAACCATCTTCTTAGTTCCTGTGAGTTGAGCCTATTTCACTTGCGATCCAATTCACTCTGACCCAGTTTTACAACCCACTCTCTATAAATTCATTGTTCTGGGCTTTTTGGGCCTCACTCCATTCGATCTTGGGTTGGGTTCCAAATTTGGACCTTGCATATATAATTTCATAAACAAATACAATCATAATAAATGCTATTAATGGTTATCATAAATCATATTATATTAAACTTTCATGTACATATATTTTCATAGGTTGGAACATTTTCCTTGAAAGAATATTAGAAAATCATTGAGTTTTGGAATAGATTCTCTTCATTTCATGTATAAATAACTTTGTATTAAATACACTTTTAAATATACCAAATTTAATTTGAATAACCAAATGCAAGACGTTTGGGTTGGGTTTACTTTTTATTGTTTTTTCTAAGTCTTTCATTTTTTTTTTTTTAATAACGAGGAAAAAAAATCTTATTACATACTCCCTATTACACACTTCATATACAATATCTTTTGAAATCATATTTCAATTAAAATTGTGAAACCATGTGTTTAAAAACATGATTTCAGTATTGTAGTAATGTGAGTACGATAAATATATGTAATAAAGAGCATCGGACTATCGTTACTTTTCAAGTTTTCTAATTGATTTTATTTACAAGAACAAAGTTTCTCTTCAAACTAATTTGAAAAAAAAAAACCTTCAAACTTCTCATATATCTTTATATTGAGTATGGATTTTGAAAATCTAACCGTTATATTACATGTTATTATTATATCATCAAAAAGTTTTTTATTTTTTTATTTTTTCCTCGATCGAGGCGCATTGTAGTTTAGGAAACGACCTCGCCAATTACCAATGAAACGGGGAACATAGATCACTATTCACCACAAGTTCTGAATCTCCCAACATTCACTTCATATCCCTTGTTTTTCACACCAATTCAATTTCAAAGGTTAGGAAGACTCTCTCATTCTCTCAAATTGAACTCATTGCATGTTCATTTTTCTATGTTCTACTATGCTCTTCTTTTGGTCAAACTGCTTAGTTTTTTTCTTAACACTCTCAAACTCTGCTTTTGTGTGTGTGTGTGTTTTTTCCTTTTTAATTTCTAGGTCAGTCTCACTTTAGTTCAGCTCCTTGGTTTTCTGTTTGGTAGCTGAGAAGCTGGTGGGAAGAAAAAAGAAAAGAGAAAAAACCAATCTTTTCTTGTGCTTTGGTTGCTTAAAAGTTTAAAAACAAGAAAAGTTACTCACCCACATTCACAACCAGCATTCTACAGGGAACCACACATGGGATAATGTAAAAGGTCTCAAATATTAGCTTGAATTGAATTGCCAAGAGCAAAACATATTTCACCAATCATATATTGCAAAAAGTTTCATTCTTTACTGGTGAAAGTGAAACAAGCATTTAAAAACAATTAGATTTTTTTTGGTACCAAATGTTTTCTTGCAATGCAATTGATTTCAATTCTTGTTATCCATGAATTACAACTATATTTTGTGTTATCATTTTTTTTAACCTTTTAAATGAGTTTAAGTATGATAAACACAATTTTGATGTGAGGTCTAGGAATTCTGAGGCTATGAATTTAAAAGGGAACTAGTAATTGACCCTACTTGATTGTATTTGAATTGTGATATCTTATGCATGTTTCTATTAAAAGGCAAAGTGGTAAGATGTGAGTTGGATGTTGTAATGAGAGCTAACCTTATGCATTGAGTCTGAATCTTAGGTTACCCTAGTGTCAAGTTAATGAGAGTTAAGGTATTTTACTTGAATCTTTGCCTCTAGGCTAGAATAGAGACAATTTGGAAACATAAAAGGAAGGAAGAAATATACAATAAATAGAATGCAGAAATAGGATACAGATGTGATGACTGATAAAATGCATTACTAGTTATCAAAGTAAAAAAAATAAAAGGGCTAATCCAATAAATTTTGTTTTATGTGGAGCTTTATTTTCAAAGCTTAACCAATTAGGATACAAATAATTTTCCAACAGACATCCATCTTAGGTCTTATCTAGAGTGTTTATGCAGCATAACTTTTGTACTTATTGGTTGTGTTAGTATCACTCCTCTTTACTATCTTCATTTATATTGTTAATTGATTTTAAGTTTGATGATTTCTTGCATAAAAGGTAACTAGGTAAATGATGCCTTCCAAGTATAAGTCACTAGAGTAAAGGATGCCATGTTTCAATCTCAATGTAGCAATTAGCATGAATCTAGTGTTGGGCCTATTGTAAGTTGTTCTACCCTGAGATGCCCTTTTAATTTGTCTATTTTGTTGTGATTCGAGCAATTGAAGGAATTTTCTTGTTTTACTATACGCGGATGTTGTCTCTGCAATCAGAGAACAAATTTATTGAAAGTTATGATTAAAACTGTAACTATATTGTCCCATTCTAATAATTAAATGCATCTAATCTTCATATGTGTTGATTTTTTCCCCTAAATAGAAAAACTGAAATGTTGACAGAGCATCTAAAAAATTTGGCTTCAAGCTGTGTTGAAAATATGTGGTATGGTCTTCTTTATAGTGTGTTTGCTAGCAGTGCAAGTAAATTTGTAACTTTTGGGTGATCCTGGACAACTTTTATAATAGTCATTGCAGAAAATGTAATTTCTTTGAAGTTTCTACCTCATATTTTTTCCGTTATTATTATTATTATTATTTATTACTATATTAATTCAAGGGCAAATTGCTCCTTTCCACACCCTGTTTACACTTAACCCTCATAACTATTGAAACACATGATTGAGTGAGCCCCCAAAATTATCACTTTGTTTTAATGTCCCTCCTGCTGTCTATTTTGGTGTTAATTATGATAAAATTTAGCATTGAAAAACCAATTTACCCATCTCCAAAACAAATGATAAATGAATAAATTAGTCTTTCAATGCTAAATTTCGTAAGACTTATCAGCAAAACAAACATTAGGAGGTGAGTGTAACATATTTTTAAAAACAGACAATAGGGGGTGAGTGTAACATATTTTTAAAATTGAATAGTTGATTGTGCATTTGATATTTTAGGGGGTTGAGTGTAATTGGGTTGATTGTTTATAGTGTCGTGAGTTGTAAATTGAAATTTTCTTTTCCAAACTTTAGTAGTGAGTTGTTTGAAGTAGATTGTTAAGGAATGGAAGCTATGGTTGTTGATGGGGAGGAGGTTCTTTCTCTCACTCAAAATAATTTATCTAGCCTTTGATTGTACTGTCTCTTCTTCACTAATTCATTTTAGTGGCAAGTTTGTTTTGACTGTGTAGCTTGAGGGGGGGAGGGGGGAGATGAAATTTGGGAACCTTGGAGTCAATAAAAGGAACTTGATGGGTGAGGTTTCATGGTTAGATGAAAAGGAAGGTGCCCAGGAGCATACTAATGAAGAAATGAGTAAGAGAGACGAAATGAAGTCCGAGTTGGAGTGACTCATTACTATGGAAGTGAGTTCTTGGCAACAAAAATCAAGAGTCCTTTGGTTCAAGGAAGAGGACAATAATACAAGGTTTTTCCATTGGATGCCGAACTCTTATAGAGGGTATAATCATTTAGGGTTCCTAGAGGTAAGTGGGTTGGTTTTTCAGGAGTATTCATAGGTGAGGGGTCAAGTGATGAATTTCAACAAGTTTGTATATAGAAGGATGGAAACCTACAATTGATGGGTGACGTTTCAAGGTTAGATGAAAAGGAAGGTGCCCAAGGGCATACTAATGAAGAAAGGAGTAAGAGAGGGAAATGAAGTCTGAGTTGGAGCAACTCATTACTATGGAAGAGATTTCTTGGCAACAAAAACCAAGAGTCCTTTGGCTCAAGGAAGAGGACAATAATACAAGGTTTTTCCATCGGATGCCGAACTCTCATAGAAGGTATAATCATTCGGGGTCCTGGAGGTAAGTGAGTCGGTTTTTGAGGAGGATTCATAGGTGAGGGGTCAAGTGATGAATTTCAACAAGAAATAGAAGGATGGAAACCTACAATTGATGGACTAGATTTTTATACTATTGAGGAGGTTGAGGGAAGTTTGCTTGAAAGGAAGTTTGAGAAGGAAGAAATTTTGCTAGTGAGGGACCTTTAGGGGGATAAAGCACCATGGCATGATGGGTTTACTATGAATTTTTTCTAGCCTTGTTGGAAGGTGGTAGAAATGGATGTGTTGGCATTCTTTGAGGAATTCTATGAGACGGTAAGTTTGATGCATCCTTTATAGCATTAATCCCTAATAAAAATAATGCTTTCAATATAAGAGACTTTTTGGCCTATTAGCCTTGTTGAGATTGTATATAAGATCCTTGTTAAGATGTTGATGAATAGGTTGAAAGGTTGTTGGATAGGTGTATTTCTAAGTCTCAGAATGCATTTGTGGGAGGAAGGCCAATTATGGACTCTGTGCTTATTGCAAATGAATATGTGGATAGTAGGCTTAAAAGTCATCTTTTAGGAATCATTTGCAAGTTGGATATTGAAAAAGCCTATGATCATGTTAATTAGGAGCTCTTCTATTTGTCGGAGAGGATTTGATTTGGTAGTAAATGGAGAGGGTGGATCCATATGTGCATTTCCACTGTTGGTATTGGCGAAGGTTCTCCTACAGGCCTTTTTGGCAGTTTGAGGAGTTTTCACCAAGGAGATCCTGTATTTTTGTTACATTTCCTCTAGTTATGGAGGTGCTGAGTAGGATGTTAAGGAGAATGGAGAATGTTGGCCTTAATAAGGTTTTTAGGGCAGGTAATGGGGATGTTGATCCTTTATCTCTGTTACTTTTCCTACTAGTTATGGAGATGCTTAAGAGGATGGAGGATGTTGGCCTTATTAAGGATTTTACGGCCAGTAATAGGGATGTTGATGGTTTATGTGTTTCTCACCTATTATATGCAGATGATACAATCTTGTTCTATGATGCTAGTACCAAAAAAATTCTCTACATTCAGTTGTTGATGACTTTTTTTGAGGCAGTGGCTAGCGTGAAGGTTAATTTGAGCAAGAGTGAGATGGTCCAATAGGAGTGGTGGAAAATATGACTGCTCTTGCTGATTTATTGTGTTGCAGGGTAGGGAGACTTCCAGTGACTTATCTTGGGATGCCACTCACACTCAGAGCTTCTTTTAAGTCTAAATCAGTTTGGAACCCCATATTGGGGAAGTATGGGCATAGGTTAGCAGCTTGAAAGAGACTTTACCTACCAAAAGGGGGTTGGTTGACCTTATTTAAGAGTACATTTTTGAGTTTATCTATGTATACTTTCCTAATTTACCATCCCCATGAGTGTGGTAACCTAGGAAGCACAAATACTCCATTTTTGTTCAAGTACTAGTATCCATATTCGATACCTCTGGGGTAATCTTGCATGCGTGTCCCAATTTTTTATTTATTTTATTTATATTTTTTTTAAAATGTGTCTATACATCTGGGATATGCTAGTGATACGATCGTAACCCTACCCTTCTATCATGAGAGAAAGGCCAAACCTGTGAGGATTTTTACTTATATTTTTTATATATTGGTTTTAATGTTGAACTCTTGTCTAGTTATCTTTTGTTTGCTTTTTTGGATCTTGGTTTTATTCTAAACATCATTTGACGGCCATAGATTCCCTTTATTATCCATTATTGCTATTAATTGATATATGCTTAACAATATATGAAAACAAATTCTTAATAATATACAAAAAACATATATATAAATATAAATATATTTAATAATTAATTAATACAAGTATTCCCATCGTATTGTAACCTAGTTTTTCATGAATTGTCGTATATTGTTGTATCTATATCGTACCATACCCGTGCTTCATAGTTAATAACACAGGAAATTCTTGTGGGGTGGTTTAGGGGAGAATTTTAAACATCATTGTTGGTTTAGGATAAGTTTTGCACTCTTATTGCTAATGGGGGGTTGGGGATTAGGAAGCTTGCAACTTCTAATCAAGCATTGTTAGGGAGTGGCTGTGGAGGTTTGGAGTAGAGGAGACACAGTTATGGAGGCATGTAATAGCTGCAAAGTTTGGAGAGGTGTGGGGTGGTTGGACCACGAAAAACCGATTCGTGGCTCTTATAGGTGTGGTGTATGGAGGAGTGTTAATATGGGTTGGGATAAGTTTTTGCAGAACATTCAATTTGTAGTAGTTTTTGGTGACCAGGTTTGTTTTTGTCATGACTGTTGGTGTGGTGAACAACCCTTAAAGATGGATATGATAATTCCTCTAGTTTTGAAGCTTTAGTGGCGTCTTTGTTGGTGAGGCAAACTATGGGGGTGATGAGGAGCTGGGATGTCAGATTTGTTCAGTCTTTTAATGATCGGGAGTTAGATTTGGTGTCCTCATTCCTCCAACTTCTAGAGTTTCACATTCCCATTAGCGAGGGTGGGGCTCAGGTAAGGTGGAAACTTAAATGGATGAGGATTTTGATATTCATTCTTTCTATAATGTTTTAAGGGGCTCCAATGCTTTTTGATTCCCTTGGAAAGGCATTTAGGGTGTGGGAGCACCACAGAGGGTCTTCTTTTTTGTGTGGACAATGGCATGGGGGAAGATTCTTACTTGTGATAATTTCATTAAGACAGGTTACACTTTAGTAGGGTGATGTTGGATGTGTTGGTGTAGTGAGGAGATGGTGGACCACCTTTTGATTCATTCTATGGTTGCATACAATTTGTGGAGCTTTGTGTTTAGATGTTTTGATATTCATTGAGTCTTATTGGGGAAGGTGATGGATGTCATGTTTAGTTGGAGGAATTGGGTAGGTAAGCATTTTTTCGGCTATTTGGAATATGGTTCCTTTGTGTTTGATGCAGACTATTTGGAGGGAAGGTAATTGGCATACATTTGAAGATGTGGAGTGTATGGGGTTAGCAACTTTTGCTTTCTCTTTTTTTGATTGATCTCGTGCATGGGGCTTTTAGCTCCTCTTTGCACATGAAGTAGTCTTTTCTCAAAAAAAATTTATTATTTAAAAAAAAAAAAATCATTTTGTGAACTTGAAATGCATTGAAAAACATAAGAAAAGTGATTTGTGCTGCATTCCATAAATAAGGCCCTTTCAATGAGGGATGGTTTGGGGGGAAGGAGTTGAAGCGTAAATATAAACTCTCTGCAGTTGATTAGTCTCAGAAATTTTAACGGTCCATATGGAACGAGGGTGACAAGAGTTCTAAATTACTTAGTGGCCTTGAAGACTTCATGTCTAGTATTACCATTGCTGCTGAATTGGCCTTGAAGAATCTTTCTGGCATGGTTTATTGTGAGAATAAGCCACTAAGATTATATTTTCAAACCTGTGTTGTGTATAAGTTCACAAGGGAAAAAATTTAGTCAAACATTGTAGGATGGGAAGAAAAATGTAATTAAATCCTAGTCTGTGGGATCAGTGCAGCAACTGGGAGTTGGATGGACAGCTTTATATAATCTTTGTTGGAATGAATGTTGGATGAAATTCTCACAGCTGATTGTTGAGTAAGGGGTATGTAGATCTAGCCAAAAGGATAATATATGAACAAGGAAACAAAGAAAATGGTATCCAATGCAGGGTTTTTTCTGAGTGGAGATTGTTGTGCTTGATTTAGCATATAGTTTTTGAATATTAGTAGAGGCTTTTAAGATTGGTGTTGTCTGATAGAGCCTCCCCCTACTTTTTTGCTTTCAGGAACTTTTTTGGTTGGAAATGAGTTGGTAGGTCCTAGTGCTTCATCGCTTTCCTTTCCCTTTTTGTATACCTGATATGCAAATATGTTGTATACTTTTTCTTTGGTATAAATTAGTTATGGTATTGGAACCATGACTACCATGTCTAGCATCCTTTTAAGCCATGCTAGGAATCTAATTAGATTCTGATGCTTCTTGACTGTGTTTGGATTGGAGTTGGTCTAAGAGTTTGAGAGTTCTGTAATTATTATCAGATCTTAAATAACAAATTACACAAGATAGGGAAATGAATTAAATAGACAAATTGCTGTTTATGATAGAGAAATGATGTAAAATAAACAAAATATTGAGGCTTTTAGTTCTGTAGGTCTTGCTAGAAAATAATAACTTGCAGGAGAGAGAGATATACGCTGTTTATGATCGGTTACCAAAACACAGCTATGCCGGACCCAACCCGATTCAGAGAATCTATTGCAAAATTGAAAAGTAATTTCCAATTATATTCAGTCAAGGTTGCTTTCGAAAAGTACCAAAGAGCATTTGGATTTTAGTGCATAAACTTTTACACATTATTTCTTTTTATGGTAATTTTTGTTTTATTTACCAATCCACTCCACCACCTTTATCCTTTATTTTTGTGTCATGTCCAACTCCACACCACCCAATGCCATTCAATCCTTCCATTGCTCTAGTACACCTGAAATAATTAATTCTAAATTTCTCACAATATATGCATAGAATTTTTATTTTACTCGAATTTTTTTCACAGGCTTGCTGCAGTATTCATCTTATTGGTTCTTGTTTCAGATGATCACTCCATATTCAATGAAGGTCGTATCTAATGTACAAAGTTCTCACTATTTGCAAGGTCTAGGAGAGGTGATTATAAGTAGTGTAACACCATTTTTAGGCTAATTTCCGGATTTGAATCCTCAACCTATCAATTTTGGTGGAAGGCACATCGCACACTCCATATTCAATGTTTCTGAAAATATTTTTGGGCAAAAGGATCTTGATGAAGTCTTTGGTGGACTCCAAACGGGTGGTGCGTGCCAACAAAATGCTCAATTTTTGACTCTGCAAGCCATTTTAACGTTTACTGTTTACATTATGATGATAATAAAAATCAATCTTGTTTATTATAAAAGGAAACTCAGAAGACCTGCACTATTTATAGATAAATATGTGATATTCAAGTAAAATGCTCAAAACGTGTTATTTCAAATTTTCTTCAATCTCATACTGGCTAAATTGCTAAGCAAAAACTGGTTGACTTCTTTAGAAACAGAAGAACCAAAACTAGAAAGAGGATAATATAATAACTTTGACCTCCATCTTAGACAAGCAGATCCATAGAACTAGTGGCAGACTGGTTTGAGGACTCAGCTCTGAGATAAGCTGTGTTGCAGGGAACATCATCCAGGTCTCTTAAAGTAGGGAAAGGGCTATTAAGTTGCATATCAGTAAGCATTTGACGAAGTTCTGAAGCTTCCTCCTTCAGCTGAGCATTTTCTTGAACCACCTTGTCATGGGACTCCGAAACATGGTTCAGCTTATCTATGAGCTGGTGGTTCTCATTCCGGAGCCAAACCACCTGTGACCACAGCTCATCTAGGTGCTTCTGCTTGCGCATACGTGAACGGCGGGCAGACTCTCTATTAGATATCATCCTTCTCTGTTTTCTCTCATTGATAAGACTTAGTTGTTGCTCATCAGCTTCATCAGAAGTTGAATTACTGCTGAAAGATGAGGAATGTGGATTTATGTCTTGAAATTGAGGTGGGAGCTGGAAATTGTATAATGGATTAGGGAACTGGTTAAATTGAAATGTGGATGCTGTATTCTGAGTCATGTTAAAGTTAGCTGGGTATGGAGATGGGTTATTTGAAGAGGCTAGATAATGGAGTGCTGTAACCTCACTAGGCTGCATGCCTGGTGAAACCTATTGAGTTAAAGAATTGAAGGGTCTTAGTCCTTTTGGAGGGGGAGGTGAATTAGATATAGTTTTTGTTAGAAGGAGGAGGGAAGCGTGAGGAGAAGAGGTGTTTTATAGGATGGGAAAAGGTTGAAATGGCCCCCACTCCTGTTAACACTGAGGAAGTTTCTTAAAGCTCAGACCAATGGAACATCATGCAGACCATGTTTTTACTTTCACATGTGGCATTAGCATTACATTGATGTATGTATTATATGATAATGAACAATTATACAAATTCTTGTATGTTTTTACTCATGCTTGATCTTTTTTTTTTTTTTTTTTTTTCCTGAGAAGAAAATGGGTAGAGGGGGGCAATTTGAGTTGGCGTCTTTCACCTAGGTGTGATCATAGTGACACTCTATTCGCTAGGCCCGAGCCTACGGGAGCAAGGGATTCGAATGAGCTATATCTGTGCACCCAGCCCCATCCAGATGAGTCATGCTTGATCCATTTAGTCAAGCAGTGTTTACATGTGTCCATGCATGCCATGATGCACATATATGGGGGGAGCCATTTGTGATGGTGGATAATCATTTTGAGATCAAATATATGCTTACATCAGAGAGAGAAAGAGGTTGTTCACTTTGTGGGGAGTAATTATTTAAATGGAAGAATGTTTTGGCAAAGAGAGTAATGGAGTTCAAGAAGTCAATCTATAATATTGGAGTTTTATTTCCAAGCCAGGTCCATGTTAGATGGTTTTTCACTTAAAAAGGCTCAGCCAATAGCACCATGTGACGTAGGGAAATAGGAGGAAGAAGGTTGGAGTGAAAGGAAAGCTCTTCAGTATTATCCTTAACTAGGAAATGCTATATGAGTTTGATGACTCAAACACCACTTCTATGAGACCAAATATAATAGCTTAAACTTGACCCTAAATTATTTTAATTTTCATGGACCAGTTTGCTTCTCTCTGTGGCATGTTTTGGTACTAATTACAGTCCATGCCGACAGGTTAATGAGGTTTGTACCATTTGTTGCCATAAACAAAGTTTATTATTAAGTTAATTGTCACCCACGCAATATTTCTTTATCACACACATGAATGGCCAATGGCATCTGTGTTTTTTAAACTGTGAAATAGGATGAAAAGGAAATGGGTTTGATGTGAATCTTTACCAGATATATGTCAATTTCTTAATTTCCATTTGGTAATATGCATATATTTCAAGAAAAAAATCATTGGTCTAATAAAACAAATGAAGCCATCATCACTACATAGGTTGCAAAATATTTAAAATATTGAAACGACTTCCATTCGAAGCAAAAAAGAGCAAATAAGCTCAATAAATGACAAATATCACATCAATTTTATATTCGTGTAAAGATGCATTTCCAGAAAGGAAAAATAAAAAATAAAAAATTTGTTCAGCTTTTTTATTAGTTGATGGTAAAACTCAATCGGTAAAAGGTTATACAAATTGTTAGTGGTGGCTCCTTGTTTGTCCAAGTTGTTCTGCTTTAATCAAAAAGTGGCCAATAGTTTCTCACTGCTTCTTCTTTTTTAAACATCAGTCTAGTACAACATTTGCTAACCTCAATTTTAATATGACAATTAAAGTGAGAGTCAAGAGAATATGTTCTGGTCTTTTTCCTTAATCATTTAATGTGGTACTATACTACTATTGGATGTTAAAAAATAAATTTCATGTAGTTCAAAATTCTTAGATATTCCTAGAGTACGGAAAAATGTGAGAGAAGAGAACACTATTTCTCGTGCTTCAAGAATACCTAAGAATTACTTGTACAGTAGTTAGAGTATTTGTGCAGCAGAGGCATATAAGCTTTTCACCAAAGAGGGTCACATGGATAAAATCCTATTGTCAATTTGATTTACTCAAAATTCAATGAGCTTGGTGCTAAAAATTTCAAGCAAGCATATCCATGTACTAGGGTCAAGTTATGCTACCTCTATTCATGACCATGGAAAGGATTTTTTTTTTATGGTCTTAGCCACTCAAGTTAGTGTCACTAAGTGGAAAAATCTTGCTATATGGTGGTGGGAATGGAAAGTGAGAAAATGGGTGTACTTTGAAATGCAGTCTCCCACTAAATGAGAAGCTTTCTAATAAATCCATAACCAAAATCCTATTGATGCAAAATGCTCTTCCTCTACATACCTGAGGATGGATCTGGTTGAGTGGATTGAATGGTCAACAATATCATTAGACAGATTAAGACCCCTCTTTCCCTTCTTGTCTTGTGCTTGTTCTTTTCCTTTTTCCGTTTTCCCTTTTTATTTTTTTATTTTTTAATTTCCCCTCTATTCTATTTCCCTAAATTCTTTTTTGCATTCGATATGTAGTTGAAGATTTACATTGCGTCTTGTCCAATTGTACTTTTAGAGTATACCATAAAAATAAATCATATTAAATGATCGATGTTGCACCAACTAAACATTCCAAGCTGATTTTCTTTTCTTTTTTTTCGTCTAAGTAATACGTTTATTCGAAAAGAGCAAAACTAAACAGAGGTAAAGGGTAGAAAAAGAGGGGTTTTACCTCCATCTCTATTCCAAGAACAAAACAAAGGTCTAGAATGGATGATATGGGGATCTACCCCGAAATATTACAAAAAATCCATTTAGCAATAGAGAGGAACCGATCAAGTAGAAAGAATAAGAGAATATACTCAGAGCATAGCTTTTGTTCAACATGCTGTAATGTGTGTAGATAGACTTTGTCCTTCTTTTGTTATAAATAATCTTGAGGGCAATACACCTCTTTTGATGTAATTAGACTTGATTTGGTTTTTGTTTCTATAATATATGCTCTCCTATTTTATCTTAAAAAAAAAAAAAAGAGCAAAGAGTGTGGTTATATATATGTAGCCGGAGGATAACATTTAGTGCGTCTCCTTCACACACACAAAATTATGTTGGTTTTGTAATGTGTTGAAAATTGACCCTAGTTATATGATGCAATTTAATATCTCAAAAGTTTATTTAATATCCTTTTAGACTTTAAATACGAAATCAACGATCCCATTTTTTTGGGGGTAATAAAAAGATAGTATATTAAAAGACTGGAAAAATGAATTTCATAATACATGTTAGATCAGTCTATGGGTCTTTAAACCCTAGACTTCACATAAATATACAAAATACAAAGATCTAGGGCAAGTCCAATACAAGTAAAAAGCATGGTTATTGTTCACGCCCTAAAAAGCTAAACCATCAACACACTTGTTTGCTTCCCGTTAGATAACTACCAAGATCTAGCTAGAATACTCTTGCAATCAGAAATTAAAAGCATTAGAGGTGAAGAAGAAGATGTGGCTTAGTAGGAAACTTAAAATCTTGTAGTGAATCTGTTTAAAGGAACATATTGCAATAGCCTAGATCCTAGACAAGGAACAAGTCGACCTTGACAACCCATAGTTCAGCAATAAGGCTAGTGGTAGTAAGCATTGGTAGCAACTTTGCCTATTTTAGGGTAAATGGTCAATTAGGTAAAGCAAAACCAACGATCACTAAAAAAAAAAAAAAAAAAAAAACCTACATCAGCCTCTCTACCAAATTGAAACTATTTTTGGCTACTAGGAAAAAAAAACGATCAAAGGCTTTATCCAGATCTAAATTTGCTGCCAAAACTTCTATTTTTCCCTTCTTTTTCGTGAACCAATGTAACACTTCTTGAATAATAAAATTATCATCCAAATTAGGGTAATAAGGCTGACATACTAGCGTGCAAGGGAATGTATGGTTTCAATATTTTGAGCGATCCGTCTTTTGTATAAGATCAAACACTTTGTGAAATACAAATTTTTTTGACAAGATTTTTTGTGCGAAAATTGTACGTTTTCACCCCAAACTATTTTTCTGATTACAATTTAATCCCCTAAACTATTGAAACGCATGATTTGACCTCCCAATTTTAAAAATATATTACACTTAAATCCCCATCGTTTGTTTTTCTATTTATTCTAATAGAATTTAGCATTGAAAGACTAATTCACCCTTTAGCTGTTTATTTTGGAGAGAGGAATAAATTGGTCATTTAATATTAATTTACATCAAACTTAAAACCAAAATAGACATAGTAAAGACATTGAAACAAAGTTATAACTTTGAGAAGTCAATTGTGTGTTTTGTTAGTTCAGAGAGTTGAGTGTAATTAGGGTGATAATTTAAAGTAAAAAGGTGTAATTAACCTCTTCTTTATCCTTATTGCTTTTTTACTTTCTTTCTTTTCTTGTAGCCAAAAATAGTTCCTACTTGAATTGTCAAATCTAGGATCATGCGGAACAATAAGGTACAATTATTTTGGTCAATTTAAATAAAGCATGGAAATGCAGGCATACATAATATTTTTTTACTAAATTCTCAAATCAAATTTCTCTAGGTCTCA
Source organism: Quercus tomentella (assembly GCA_028535165.1). Taxonomy (NCBI): domain Eukaryota; kingdom Viridiplantae; phylum Streptophyta; class Magnoliopsida; order Fagales; family Fagaceae; genus Quercus; species Quercus tomentella. Next base: position 59,772,908 of record JAPQVY010000155.1, on the reverse strand, counting down.
TACTTTCACCTGCACACCCAAAACACACTCAAAAATATTAAATAAAAAATAAAAATAAAACAAAGAAAATAAGAAATTGCACTTTGTTTTATTTGTAACTAGCTTATTGCACGGTCTTCTTAATTTATAAGTTTTTTGGTTCTAGTTTTTCAGATTTTGACTTGGAAAAAATATTAATAAATTTTTTTTTTCATATTCAGCAATTTTCAATTCATTTTTCTTTAAAATTGAAGCCTAGATGAAACTTGTAAGGACTCAAATTGTAACGGCCCCAAAATGATATGGGGTTCGCACGTTAAAGGCCCAAACAATAAAATTTGTAGAGCGTGGATGTTAAAGAACTAGATTAACCTCCAAGGAAAAACGATCAAATTCCACACTTACAGAAGTATTTCCACTAAGATAACAATCAATTTCTCTTTTAAAATAAGTTTTCTGTTCTTAGTTTTTACAAGGTTTTCTTCTTAGTCCTTCTGGTTTTCAAGTTTCGATCCTTCTTTCAATACATTCTTTCATGTTATATACTGCCATCTTGGGCTTATCTTTGCCGCACACGTGTAGGTTGAATTTGGGGGATCCCTTCCTGTCCCATCCAACACTTCTTGGAAACATCAACTAGTAGCTGTAATGCTACTTTACCACTGTTCAGGCATCACCTCTACATTAATGCGGCCAGAGAGTTGGTTGGAAGGTATTTAATGCGGAGGTAGCAGCTTTACAGATATTTGTTTGCCTCCCCCGTCTTTCCCCTGGTCCAATATCCCTTTTCTTAGCTGTGGTGCAATTCTGAAGTAAGTCGGTGATAGTATGACACTCAAATTCATCTCAGCTACAGGCCGAGGACTTATTGGACTCACCCCCTAGTGTCTTTATTCCTCCCTTAGCCTTACTTGTTTCACAGTCTTATTTGAGCCTTCTCAGATGGTCTAACATCCTCGGATTAGACTTTAGGCCCAGCTGGCATGGCCTTGATAATATCTCCTGATTAATTGGCCCCCACAATAGCCCCTCAAAATCTTGCCTTTCGACTCCTCGGGAGGAAGGATGATTTTGATATTCTCAGCTGATTTTGTTTGGGACCCTATCCTGTGTTTCCGAACTTTCATATGTCTCTTCACCTGCCCAAGGCACGTTCCTGACGTTTAGGCATCCTGAGCGTGCCAGTATTAAATTTTGGCAACGCCCTTGTCCCCTACGTTCAACGGTACGATGTGAATCCAACGGTGGAGGGTTTCCCTCGTTTCACGAGCGGGAGTTTTCCCGCCTGCAATTTATGGGTCACTATAAATAGCTTTTCAAATCATCCCTTTCTTGCTTACTTTTCGCAGTATCATAATCCTAGAGCTCGTACATTGAACCTGACTCTTTATCTTTCCTCCCTCCGAGTGTCTACAAATACTAGAAATCTGTCCGAGGACTCTCTTCCAAACCTGTAAGTTTTCTCAAAACCTTTACCACTTTCATCTTAAACTCACTAATTTTTCTATTAAAATCCTTTTAGAGAAATGGAAAGAAGGAGGGTAGGTTTCGTAGTCTAGTTGAGTCCGAGGAAGGTATGAGAAATTTTCGCTCTAAGTATAGGATTCCCTCAACAGTGGGTATGAGGTACGCAGCCCAAGGGGAATGGTTCGATGCTAGAAGGACTGGGGAAGTGGTTATTCCCATGATCGCCTTTATAGAGGGTGGGATGACCATCCCCATGGGTAAGATCACTAGGAACTACCTTAGGTTCTTTAGGTTATCCCCAACTTAGTGTGCCCCAAATATGTTTAGGGTCCTAGGTTGTATAGAAGCTTTGAACGAGAGAATGGATCTAAACCTGACCCATCATGACGTGAATTAGGTATACAATCTTCACAACTTGAAGGGATAGGGATATTATCTCAAGTCGAGATTTCCTGAGGTGAGGTTGATTCAGTGTTTACCCACTTCAAACAAGAACCTAAAGGAGGATTTCCTTATCTTCTCTGGGGAATGGCATGATGGTCTGTCATGCCCTGTGGAGGAAGGAACACCAGTGGGAGTGTAGTTTTAGATTTATGATATTCAGTTCATATGTATTTTTCTTTTTTTCTTTTTTTTTTTTAATATTCTTATCCCTATTGATGCTTCATTTCAATTCAATGGTTTTGCAGATAGGCGTTTCACCAAGCCCAACCTCAAATTAGTAAACCAAGCGAGCTTGGATAGGATACTAAAGGTCGAGATATACGTGAACGAAGCTGACGGCCAACTCCGGGAAGCCCACTTAATCCTCGGCTACACCCCTCTCTCGCTTGCTTTCCAAGCACCGAAGTGCGTAATCAGAGCCGGAGATCGTCGGCTTCAACGCATTAGCGTTGCCTACCAGGGGTTCATCGTCCCAGAAGGTATTCCGCTTCCCAAGGATACAGCCCGTACCGAGCCCCTTTTTATGGCCGCCATTACATCAGGATCCTCTTCATCCCAGCCTGCCCTCAGAGAAGAGGAAGCAGAAGAGAAAGAGGAAGACGAAGGAGAAAAGGAAGAAGAGGAAGGAGTTGTAGAACTCTCAGACTCTTCTGAAGATTTTGGGATTTTTGAACAATCCATACACTCTGAGGAGGATCTTGACGAGATGGGTGTACAAAGGAAGTCCCAAAGGAGTTTGCAGGAGTTGATCGAGAATCAACCTGGAAAGAGTGTGCCAGCAAAATCGACGCAATCTCAGCCTCCTACTCTTCCCACCAAGTCTCCTCCTCCTGCTCCACCCCAACCCTCTCACCAAACTCCCCAGCCAGTCAAAGCTGATGCTGCAGAATTAAAAAGGCGCAGGGAGCAGAAAGGGAAGGATGTGATGGACGTAAGCAAGTCCCGTCCGACCCGCGAAGAGGATGCCCAGTGAGCTGCAAAGTAGCAAAAAACAAGCCACCCAACTCAGCGAGACCAGGAGAGGTCTTCCATTCAACTTTCTGATCCATAAGCATGGTTACCAGCACCTATGCACGGTGGGGAGCCCCTACTAGATGATGCATCTATTAGGGACTTCAACGGGAGCATCGGGTGTCACGTAGCCTCGGCTATAGAGGAGGCTTTGTTGCTTCCAAAAGATATGGCCAAAATAAAGAACGTGAGGAAGAATGAGCTCATCCTCAATAACAAAAGATATTTAGCTATGGTGTAGTACAAACTTCCTTCTTTCCTTTTTGTGATCATTTCTCACTAATATATACTTTTTACTGACTATAGCATTATTCTTTTCTTTTTAGGTTATCTAAAACACGTTTAAGCTGGATGAGCTGTTCAATACCTGCTACAGTCAACTGGACGAGGAAAAGAAGAAACGGACGTTGGCTGTACAGACTATGAAAGCATCCGAGCAAGATTTGGCGACTGCTAAGAAGAAACTGCTTGTTGAGGAGCAAGCTCACAAGAGCGCTGACTCGGCCCTGGAGGGCTATCAAAAGCAAGCCGAGGACGAGGGAAGGCGCTTGCACGAAGCAAAGGCAGAACTGAAAGCTGCCTGGGAGCAAGTTGCAGTCCTTAAGAAGCACTTGGAGGAAACCCAAAAGCTGAGGGAAGAAGCTGAACAGTCCAAGGAGGAAGCTGAGAAGGCAAGAGCCGAGGCCGAACAGGCAACGAATGAAGCCGAGCAGAAAGGATATGATCTCGGTGTGGCTGAGACAGAGGAAACACTAAGGGCACAGGTGCCTATGGTGTGCCGTATCTACTACACCCAAACTTGGGATGAAGCCCTTAACCGAGCTGGGGTTGAAGCTTCATCCGAGTTAAGGAAGCCGGAGAACGTGTTTTTCCCTAAAGTAATTCACGCCTCAGCTCCTCCATCCAGTCAAGCCAAAGACATTCCCTCAACCACCAATCCTACTGAGGATGTTTTGCCTCTGAATATTCCTCCTCCTGGCCAACCAGAAACAGCTAAAGAGGGTAATGACCCTCCAGAAGCCTCCTTGGACAAGTCTACAGCTGCTTCTGAGGCAGAGATGGCCTCTCAAGACTTTCAACAGGATTTGGCTTCCACAGTCATGCCTGCTAGTGCACTTACTAAGGATAAAGAGGGAGTCACTACCTCAGAGGAAGACAAATATGCCAACCAAGCTCCAAAGCTCCAAATTAAGTTGAAAAAATAGGACTTGCTTTGTAATTTGATTAGGACTTTTGTAAGACAGTTTATGGTTACTTACTGTTGTTGCCATTTTATTTTATTTTTGTACTTGTTCATTATGTTATCTTAATTCGAACGGGTTCATTTTGACTATCTTTTGTTTGTAAGAGAGAGAATGACTTATGAATATTAGCACTTGGCGATTAAAAATGGGTGATAAACATTAATACCATGAGGTCTCATTTAGTCATTTCGGATACATACATATTCTTTCTAATTACTTAAAACCTTAGAAAATGTTCAAGTATTGGGTAAAATTGGATCCGCAGCACTTCAAATGCACATTAGATGGTGTTCAAAGGCTTTTGCTTAATAATTCAGTAAATATCATAGGGCAATGAGTATTAATTTCCACTAAGTTTGTGGTCCGAGGACCTGACATAACTTAGTTTCTGTTTAATACTTCATAAATGTCAAAGGGTATTAATTTCCACTAAATTTGTGGTCCGAGGACCTGACATAACTTAGTTTTTGTTTAATACTTCATAGATGTCATAGGGTATTAATTTCCACTAAGTTTGTGGTCCGAGGACCTGATATAACTTAGTTTCTGTTTAATACTTCATAGATGTCATAGGGTATTAATTTCCACTAAGTTTGTGATCCGAGGACCTGACATAACTTAGTTTCTGTTTAATACTTCATAGATGTTCTAGGGTATTAATTTCCACTAAGTTTGTGGTCCGAGGACCTGACATAACTTAGTTTCTGTTTAATACTTCATAGATGTCCTAGGGTATTAATTTCCATTAAGTTTGTGGTCTGAGGACCTGACATAACTTAGTTTCTGTTTAATACTTCATAGATGTCATAGGGTATTAATTTCCACTAAGTTTGTGGTCCGAGGACCTGACATAACTTAGTTTCTGTTTAATACTTCTGTTTAATACTTCATAGATGTCATAGGGTATTAATTTCCACTAAGTTTGTGGTCCGATGACCTGACATAATTTAGTTTCTGTTTAATACTTCATAGTTATGGAAACACATTGTATATGGTTGACATAAATTGAAGGGAATTCAAACTAGATTACTTTCATTAATAATAATACCTCCGAAGATTGTTTACATTCCAAGGGTGGAGTACAGATCTTTCATCTAGGTCTTCCAGGTAATAGGCCCCTATCCTGGCTACTGAAGTAATCCGATAAGGTCTTTCCCAATTAGGCCCCAATTTTCCCCAAGCTGGATTCTTAGTGTTTCCCAGGACTTTCCTCAGCACCAGGTCTCCTACAGCTAATGGCCTCAGCTTTACATTGGAATCATAACCTTGCTTGAGTTTATGCTGGTAATAAGCCAGTTGGACCTTTGCACTCTCCCTTCGCTCTTCAATCAAATCTAAACTTTTTTCTAACAGCCCGTCATTTCCATCCGAGGTGAATGTACTAGTTCTTAACATTGGGAAACCGGTTTCCAGAGGGATGACGGCTTCAGCTCCATATGTCATTGAAAAAGGAGTCTCTCATGTTGACTCTCGGGGCGTTGTTCGATACATCTAAAGGACGTGAGGCAATTCCTCCACCCATCTTCCTTTCGCATCATCCAGCCTCTTTTTAAGTCCACTCATGATAACTTTATTAACGGCTTCAGCTTGCCCGTTCCTTTGAGGATAAGCCAGAGTGGAATACCTATTCTTAATACCCAAGTCTGAGCAGTACTGCCTGAAGGCTTTACTATCAAATTGCAGGCCATTATCCGAGATAAGAGTATGTGGAGTTCCAAACCTCGTCACAATGTTCTTCCAGATAAACCTCTTAACATCAATGTCCCTGATGTTAGCCAAAGGCTCAGCCTCGACCCACTTAGTGAAATAATCTGTGCCGACCAGCAGATACCTTTTATTTCCTGACGCCTTAGGAAAATGACCTACGATATCTAAGCCCCACTAAGCGAATGGCCAAGGGCTGGAGAGGGGATTAAGAATTCCTCCCGGCTGGTGGATGCTAGGAGCGAATCTTTGACATTGGTCACACTTTCTGACATACTCCTGCGCTTCCTTCTGCATATTCGGCCACTAGTATCCCTGAGTTAAGGCCCTGTGAGACAGGGACCTTCCCCCCGTGTGGCTACCACAGATTCCTTCATGCAGCTCCTCTAAAAGTGACTCCGACATCTCGAGATGTATACAAAGCAGATACGGCCCAGAAAAAGAACACTTATACAACTTTTTGTCCTCGGATAACCAAAACCGAGGAGCTTTCCTTCGTATTTTCTCAGCTTCTACTTTCTCTTCAGGTAAGGTATCACCTTCGAGGAATTTCACTATGGGGTCCATCCAGCTCGGCGCTAGGTTAACTTGATGGACATTAAGCATATCACTCCCTGCTGGCATGGGAGTGCACAAATCCTCAACAATTATCACCTTGGAAAAATTCCGTGCTGAAGAGGTGGCAAGTGTCGCCAAGGAATCGGTGTGAGTATTCTCACCCCTGGGAATATGCGACAAATCAAAAGATTGAAATCCCGCTTGTACGCACTTAACTTGGCCCAAATATTCTTGCATTCTTGCATCTTGGGCTTCCAATTCTCCCCTCACCTGGCCAACTATCAGTCTTGAATCCGAGAACACTTCCACTACTTTTCCTCCCATTTTCTGGACCATACTCATCCCCATCAACAGAGCCTCATATTCTACTTCGTTGTTAGTAGCCGAGAATCCCAGTCTCAAGGATTTCTCAATGATGATCTTTTCGGGGGATACCAGGACTAGACCTACTCCTGCTCCCCATTGATTTGCTGCACCATCCACATATACCTTCCAGGGTGAACAGCCCTGCGTGGAAATCAGGCCAACCGATTTTCCATCCATGTCACATTGCTTCATCTCAACTTCTTTTGGGAGCTCGGCGAATTCTGCCACTAAATCGGCGAGGACCTGGCCTTTCACGGAAGTGCAGGGCATATACTTGATGTCGAAAGCTCCTAGGATCGTGCCCTACTTAGCAATCCTCCCCGTATAGTCCGCGCTTCTCAGTATGGACTTGAGTGGAAGCTGAGTTAGGATTACTACGGTGTGCGCCTGAAAGTAATGCGGGAGCTTGCGAGTGGCATGGACTATCGCCAAGATGGCTTTTTCTAACGATAGGTATCTCATCTCGGCCTCATGAAGTGACTTGCTTACATAGTAAACCAGCCTTTGAACGCCACTGTCCTCTCGTATCAGAACAAAACTCATAGCATGAGGGGCCACCGCCAAGTAGGCAAACAGGACCTCGTCCACCTCAGGGCTGGACATAATAGGCGGCCGAGATAGATACTCTTTCAACTGCTGAAATGCTACAGCGCATTCCTCGGTCCACTCAAATCCTTTCCATTTGTGCAATAAGCGAAAGAAAGGTCTGCATCTATCAACTGACCTGGAGATAAATCTGTTTAAAGTGGCAGTCATTCCTGTCAGTTTCTGCACTTCCTTCGGATTCCGAGGTGCTTGTAAATCGTGAATGGCCTTTATCTGATCTGGGTTCATCTCGATTCCCCTATGAGTCACCATATACCCCAAGAATTTTCCAGAACTCACACCAAAGGAACACTTTGAGGCATTCAGGCGTAGCTTATGCTTTCTTAGGATTTCAAAGATAGTTGTAAGATCTTCCACATGCTTGGACACCACCTTGCTCTTTACTACCATATCATCAATATAGACTTCAATGTTCCTGCCTAGTTGTGGTTCGAACATTTTAGTCATCATCCGTTGGTAAGTAGAGCCCGCATTTTTCAATCCAAACGGCATCACTTTGTAATGATAGTTTTCGATGGGTGTGACGAAGACTGTCTTTTCTTGGTCGTCCACTGCTAACGGTATCTGATGATATCCTTGGAATGCGTCCAAAAAACTCATCCAAGGATGGCCGACCGTCACATCTACCAACTGGTCTATCTTTGGCATAGGAAAAAGATCTTTAGGACAGGCCTTATTGAGGTCCGTGAAGTCCACGCACACTCGCCATTTCCCCGTCTTCTTTTTTACCACCACTGTATTAGCTAGCCATTGAGGGTAAAACACTTCTTTTATAGCACCAGCCTGCTTTAACTTAGCCACTTCACTTTTAACGGCCTCGGCGTGCTCCTTTGATGGTCGCCGAGGAGGCTGTCTTTTCGGGACAATGGAAGGATTCACGTTGAGGTGATGACAGATGAAGCTCGGATCTATACCCGGTGCCTCATATGGACTCCAGGCAAACACGTCAATATTCTCTCTGAGGAACTTGACCAGCTGGTCCTTCTCTTGTGAAGGCAATTTAGGCCCAAGCTGGAAAAATTTATCCGGATCGTCAGAAACAATCACCCTCTCCAAATCTTCGCACTTTGCCTCGTCGACCAGTTCATTTGAGGGTAATGCTAGGGCTGTTAACTGCTATAAACCATTACTGGCAGCAGCCGAGGTCTCTGCTTCCGGCTGATGCTTGATAGCCGCTACTAGGCATTGCCGAGCTATAACCTGGCTTCCCACTATCTCCAAAACTCGACCCCCGGATGGGTACTTTACCTTCTGGTGCAGGGTAGAGGAGACCGCATCCAGGGTATGGAGCCATGGTCGGCCCAAAATAGCCGTGTATGGCGAGAAGACGTCTACAACGATGAAATCCACCTCCACCACATCCGTACCGGCCTGCACAGGTAGCCTTATCTGACCCTTTAGGACGACCATTCTTCCCTCAAAGCTCATCAGAGGCGAACTGTAAGTCGTCAAGTGTTCAGGTTTCAGTCCTAGCCCGTTGTATAAGTCAGGATACATTACATCAGCAGCACTGCCCTGGTCAACCATTACCCTTCTCACATCATACCCACCTATTCTTAGCGTAACCACCAGAGCATCGTCATGTGGCTGGATGGTTTCCACCTTGTCCTCGTCCGAGAAACCCACCACCAATGGAGTGCCCGTCCTGGCTCTTTTAGACGCTGAACTACACTCCTTGGCTGGAGATCGTGATACTGATAGTACCCTGGTAGGACATTACCCAGTCCTCCCCGGGGCAGCAAAAATAACATTAATCGTTCCAAGGGGGAGCCCCAAGGAAGCATCGCCCTGCATCCCTGATCCTGCCTGGCCAGCTCGGCCACTGGAGTTGTGCAGTAGATGTTTCAACTTTCCCTCTCGGACCAATTGCTCCAAATGGTCCCATAAATTCTTATAGTTCTCAGTGGTGTGTCCATGGTCTTGGTGGTAGTGGCAATAGAGATTCTGGTTATGCCTCGCAGGATCTCCTGCCATCTTATTGGGCCACTTAAAAAATGGTTCATTCCTGATCTTCTCCAACACCTGCTGCGCATGTTCCCGAAACACAGCATGAACCTCCTGGATGTTGGCAGAATTTGACTGCCCAACAAAATCCTTCCAAGGCCAGTTATTGTTGTACCGGTTCGATCTGAAATCCCTCCTCTCCTGAGGGATTATCTTAGCCTTTCCTTTTCCCTTCAATTGGTCTTCTTCAACTCTTTTGTACTTATCAATCCTATCCATCAACTGATGCACACTGGTAACAGGTTTACCAGTTAAAGATTTCCTCAAATCATGCTCGGCTGGAAGACCAGCCTTGAAAGTACTTATGGCTACATCGTTATGCTTTCCCTCTATCTTATTAAACATCTCCCAGTATCTGTCCGAATAAGTTTTAAGAGTCTCACCCTCTCGCATGGACATAGACAGCAAAGACCCCAAAGGCTGCGGAACCCTGCTGCAGGTAATAAAGAAAGCGCCAAAAGCTCGGGTAAGTTTCTTGAAGGAATCTATAGAATTAGTCCTTAACCCGTTAAACCACCTCATCGCAACCAGGCCCAAGCTTGATGGAAAGACCTTACACATCAGAGCTTCATCTCTGGAATAGATAGCCATCTTTTGGCTGAAATGGCTAACGTGTTCTACTGGGTCGGTTCGGCCATTGTATGAGGTGAACGTAGGCTGATGAAATCGCCGAGGAAGATTCGCATCCTCAATATTCCTTGTGAACGGTGACTTGGAAACTTGGCTCAGAGCTTTGTTCATGGCGTTGTTCTCCAAGCCCCTACTCGGCGGACTTTTGTGCTTACGCTGGCGGTGGTACTCCTCTTCATAGGTAAAAGTCTCACTGGGCGGGGTTCTGGACCTTCGTCTATAACTAGCACCGTCCGTCTCCTCGGAGGAAGACCTGGAGCTAGGTGGCGAACATCTTCGTCGAGCATGACGCAACTCCCTTTTTAACTCGTCTGTTTCACGTTGCATATCTCTATCGTTCTTTGCATGGAAGACATGACTCTTCCCTCGAGACTGAGTCTTACTGGTATGAGTCGTGCGTGCACTTCCCTCACGATCCTCTCTCCTTTCGAGGTTCCGACGTGGATCGCCATGCTGGGAGCCCCTTGACTCTGCTTGGTGCGGGTTAGCGTCTATCTGATGCGGCGCAGCTGCTATCTGGTGTGGACCTACTTCCTCCATTGTAAACGTTGTAACCGAGTTTCCTTTGGCCTAAATCAAGCTCTTCCCACAGACGGCGCCAATTGTAAGGACTCAAATTGTAACGGCCCCAAAATGATATGAGGTTCGCACGTTAAAGGCCCAAACAATAAAATTTGTAGAGCGTGGATGTTAAAGAACTAGATTAACCTCCAAGGAAAAACGATCAAATTCTACACTTACAGAAGTATTTCCACTAATATAACAATCAATTTCTCTTTTAAAATAAGTTTTCCGTTCTTAGTTTTTACAAGGTTTTCTTCTTAGTCCTTCTGGTTTTCAAGTTTCGATCCTTCTTTCAATACATTCTTTCATGTTATATACTGCCATCTTGGGCTCATCTTCGCCGCACACGTGTAGGTTGAATTTGGAGGATCCCTTCCTGTCTCATCCAACACTTCCTGGAAACATCAACTAGTAGCTGTAATGCTACTTTACCACTGTTCAGGCATCACCTCCACGTTAATGCGGCCAGAGAGTTGATTGGAAGGTATTTAATGCGGAGGTAGCAGCTTTACAGATATTTGTTTGCCTCCCCCATCTTTCCCCTGGTCTAATATCCCTTTCTTAGCTGTGGTGCAATTCTGAAGTAGGTCGGTGATAGTATGACACTCAAATTCACCTCGGCTACAGGCCGAGGACTTATTGGACTCACCCCCTAGTGTCTTTATTCCTCCCTTAGCCTTGCTTGTTTCACAGTCTTATCTGGGCCTTCTCGGATGGTCTAACATCCTCGGATTGGACTTTAGGCCCAGCTGGCATGGCCTTGATAATATCTCCTGATTAATTGGCCCCCACAAAACTTCTATGCACAATATATAAAGTTAGCTGGAATCCTAAATATTAAACAAGAACTAGAGGTTTAAGTGATAAGTGATAACCCAATAATAATAACATGGGCAAATTACAACTTACCCATCTATGATTTGACCGAAATTTAAATTACCTACCAGTGATTTGAAATTTGACACTTTACCTACCTGAGGTTTGACCGAAATTTAAGTTACTCACCTGTGGTTTGAAATCTCATGATGTAAGTGTTCCGTTGGATTTTTTTTTTTTTAATTTATTTATTTTTATCTTATTTGATCTTGAATTTTTATGTTTGTTGTATTTTTGGAGGAGTGAGACATAAAAGTGGAGTAAAATTACATGTTTAGTCATGTTTTTAACAGAAGTGGATTATTGAACTCTAACTTAGCTAATCTCAGGTAGGTAAAGTGTCAAATTTTAAACTACAGGTAGACAATTTAAATTTCAGTCAAACCACAGGTGGGTAAGTTGTAATTTGCCCTAATAACATTCATTGTGATGTCTCATGTCTATAATTTGAATCTCATCTCTATCTCTATCTCTCCCACTATTGGTTGTGCATTTTTTAGCATAGCCCTACATCAATAATTTGATACAAATATTTGTTAATCTGAATTATTTGAAATCCATAAATAAGCTTCAAAGAATGGTCTTTTCTATTTTATATTATAATATAAATATAAATATAATAAGCTTTTAAAATATCAATCTTAAGACCTTGGGTAATCTTAATAAAATCAGGATTAAATTTCCATATAATACCCTTAAGTTAACAAAGTCTTATGTCAAACGATATAATAAGAATATGCAGTTATGCACTTGAAATTGTATATATAAAGTCAAAACTGGACTGCACCTAGGTCGGGTAAAGTTCTACTTATTCAAATTGACTACATGTCATAATAGAAGTATAGGATTAGTCAAAACTTATTTCCCCACTCTCACAGCAACTGTTTATGACCAAAATCTATAAGGTTTGTTTGATTTTTTTTTTTTTTAATTAAAAACAAAACACACAAGAGAGAGGCGATGGGAATTTTGACACAAAATCTATAAATTAGTACAGACCTTCATATATATATATATATATATATAAAAGCTTAAGGGCAATGTAAAATTTTGTCACTTTATTATTAATTGATCCATAAATAAGCTTAAAGAATGGTTAAATTTAATCACTTTATTAGTCACTACCAAAACAATTAAATATTAATCAAAAGTAAAATTAAACCAAAGTCATAAAACAGAGAAGAACTGTAGTGGGAAATCAAAACATCAAAATGTTTCCTATAAAATAAATAAATAAATAAATAAATAAATAAAAACATCAAAATGTATCAATCCAAGGTTGTGTTGAAAGCACTTAAACAATTCAACTAAAAGAAGAGTTGCAACCAAAAATAAAACTAAAAATCAAAAATCCATTGCAGAGATAGGAAAAACAATTTTAAATAATAAGAAATTTGAAAAAAAAGAGAGTAACATTTTTTTTTTTGAGCAAAACACTGAATGAATGGGAGAGAGGTGTACATGGAAATATAATGGAAGATAAGACAGGGAGAAGAAGAGTAAAAAATTGGAGAGGAATGGTTGGAGAAAGAGTAATGCAAAGGTGGGGGGAGAAGAAGAGTTAACAAAGGGAAAAGAAAAGTTGGAGGAAATATAATAGTAAGGTGAGAAATAATGGGAAGAAGAAAAGTTTTTTTTTTTGATACAAGATAGAATTTCTACTCTAATCTAATCTAAGTGTATATGTGTGTGAAATTCCTTTCTGGAGACTTAAACCCCGGCCTTTTCCCCCCCCACACCTCACAAGCATTTATACTTGTGGAGTGACCACTACACTAAGGGTGTGTGGTGGTGGGAAGAAGAAAAGTTAAGAAAAGCTTCTTCTTCTTCTTTTTTGAGAAAAATTAAGAAAGGCTTCTAATATGATATAACGTGATATTAGAAAAATTAATTGTTAATGTTCTATTATTATACATTGTAGAGATATCGTTTGTAATTTAATAGGGAGGTGAGTTTAACCATACACTAGAACCACCTATTAAGGCTATTATTGATATATATATTTTTTGTTGGTCAGGTTTAAATGCTAAAAAGACTAACCCTTTATGAAAAAGAGCATTCGATGCATTTTTTTAGATAAAAATTTATAAGTTTTCAAAATTTCCTTTTTAACTTAAACCCAAGTAAAATTCGTGTGCTTCTTCACATTTAAAAGAAGAAGAAGAAGAAGCTAGTGAAATTAAATAATAAAGAAGAGAGAAGGTTGATTACTTCTTTTTTTTTTTTTTTTGGATGGGAGGTTGATTACTTAATTATTCAAGGTATGATGTCTTTTTTTTTTTTTTTTTTTTTTTTTACAAGATAGAATTTCTACTCTAGTCTAATCTAGGTATGATGTCTGATGATTGTCTTACCAAGATATCAATTAGTTTTTGGTGTAAGCGGGGATAGAACCCCAGATCTTTTATTCAAGAACAAGATATTTTATCAGTTGAGCTAACTGAAACCCACAAAGGTTTTTTTTTTCCCAGAAAGAAATACACACACACAAGAGAGAGGACAAAGATGTTCTAACACAAAAATACATCACAAATTTCAATCAAAAGCCATGGTAGATAAAGATGGTAATTTCGCCCTGTCCCGCTCCCCCCCCCCCCCCCCCCCCAACCCTGCTTGACTTGCCCTTCCTTGCTTTGCCCTACATAGGTTTCCCCTGCCCCGCAAAGGTGGTGGGGCGGGGATGGGCTGAGATTTTAGCCTTGTACCATGGGGTGGAACGCGGTTGAATTTAGACTTTTTAGACTCACCCCGTCCCCGCCCCGCCATGTGTTGATAAATGTACAAACTTTTTGGATTATTTTGTTATGTGTTGTGATATTGTTTTGTTAAACACTTAGATAATATTATTCAATTTTTCTAAAAATTATTTTGATTTGATAGGATAAATTTAGTTGTAATTTCAAGTATATTTTTATTAATGAAACGTGTTTTATTAAAAATATGTAATAGTTGTGGGGCAAATTAACAAGAAGTAGAGTTTTACAAGATGGGGGCGGGGTTTCACGGGGCCCCAAGAGGCGGGGTTGGGGTAAGATAAAACCATGCGGGGCAGGGACAAAAACTCTATCCTTCAACCCCACCTTGCTCCATTACCATCCCTATTGATAGATTACTTGATTAATAATACCTAACTCATCTCAAAATATTGTTTGGATTATATAATATGATCAGATTTTTAAAAGTTGCCATATTATACATCTCTTTTTTAAAAATAATTTATTTATGTGCTATAGATATTATCATTTGAGACATTTACCAAAAAAAAAAAAAAAAAAAAAAAATCTACTTAAAACATATAATATACATACCTTGACGAGAAAAAAGATTTTGGTTTGTGTCCAAAATTTAGTAGAAGAGCCTGGATTTTGATTAAAAAAAAATATTTTTATTATTTATAACTTCATTTTTTTTATTTTTATTTAAAAAATAATAATTCAATTATAGAATATTCACACATACTTTTATAGAAGGATTTTTTAAAAATAGTTGAAGAAATTTATCAATCCCTTTATAATATTAAAAACCCTATAATAATCAATTTTTCTTCTTTCCCATGAATTATTGACAAAACTTAAGTATTATGCATCTGGTTTCAAGTTAAAATTCCTTCAATGTTGCACTTACACAACTATATAAAACCATTTGAAATTTTATATTTTTACCAATACCTTTCCTTACACATTTTTGCAGCAAAGAGAAATTTCTCTCCTTTCCCCTTTCTTTCTTTTCCATCCTCTAAAATTAAAGACCCCAATTGCCATTGATTGAGATAGTGGCCTGAAAAGTGCCACTACTCTCTCTCTCTCTCTCAACAATCTCCAATATATGATAAAGTTGAGAAATCTTTGATACTTTTATACTTTGGTTGGTTTTAGTTAGGGGAGGGAAGAGAAAGGAAAAGAAGAGGAGAAGGAAAATGGAAAGGAAAGTGAAAAGAAAACAAGATAAGAGAAGTTTTTTTTTTTTTTTTTGAGAAAAAAGATAGGAGAAGATTTATTTTTCCTTTTCTGTGTTCTCCTAAAGGAAGAGAGAGAATGTATGTTTTTACTTTAATGCCCCAATAAAATAAAGAGAGTATGACATTTAATGAGTAAAAATATAATATAGCGGACCATTAATTTCAAACTGTTAACGGTAACTTTTAACGTTCAAAGTTTTCGTTCTTTTGTTAAAAATCTTGTAATTTAACAAGCTTCTATCTCTTGATATTCAGCAAAAAATAAAGATAAAGAAAAAAAGCAAGCATTTCTTGATGTTTTATCAAAAATTGTCTAACATTTAAATCACTCACTTCCATTGCCGCCTTTTTGGGCAAATCAATAGTGGTGGACCCAACAAACATGTTTTCCCTCAATTGTTCCTCAAATTCTTTTCTCTCAGGTTAACCAATCAAGAAGTTGTCTTTTCAAGTGACGTATGTCCTTTTCCTTCTCTCATCTTTCAGTGCTTTACCCCGTTTCAATCATAGGATTAGATTGAAACACTTCCTCCTGCAATGAGCTCATTGAGTCTAATGTAAATATTGGGATGGCAAGGCAAGCCTGTCTGAATCGAGGGAATGAAGAAAAATAAAGTAGAGTTTATTGAAAATTATTTTATTTTTCAGTTAATTTTATTTAACTTTTCTTTACTTTTCATTCTCCATCAATTCAAACAAGTCTTAAGTTCGTTGAACCTAAAGCCAACACTAACTATTGCAAATAGTAATTTTACATACAAAACAAATTTAATAAGAGATGGTTGATTATGATTATACGTTGAATCAATACTTATACATTAACTACAATTTATCACTTTAATAATCGTAAAAAAAAAAAAAAATTTATTGTATATCTAGACAAGGTTTTAGGAAGAGGTGAGATAAGTGAAATTATTTTTTTACTAAAAAGGTTAAGTTATTATTATTCAATCAGTCCAGAAAACTAAGAAAGAGGGGATCAGATGAATTATGAAAAGTGAATTTACTGTTTTTCTTTTTTTGGGGTTCAACTAAAAAAAATATTCCTTTTCATATAATCTATCCACAAATTTTTAAAATTGCTCCTTGGTAATTTTCTTTAATTTTTATTTTTAAATTGTAAGGAGTTCTAATCGTTGATACAATTTTTTTCTTCTCCTTCTTTCACCGGTAGATAAAATTGTAAAAAGATTTCACATTTCTCTTTATCTATATGTATAGTTGGTTTCAAATTACTATATAGATAAAATTAATTGTTTGATTAAATCAATAACTATCTCATTTATAAAATTATACATAAAACATGATGTTATTAATTGAATAATAAAAAAAAGATCCGATCAATACAAAATTTAGATTGTCTGTTAAGAAAAATGAGAGCACATGATCTAACAATGAAATGTTAAATATTAATTCAATAAGAGGTTATTAGGCTAAATTACAAGTTGCACCATCTAACTTTGTCTAAAATTCAATTTAGTCATCTAATATCACTTTTATTCAATTTGATCATCTTACTTCATTTTTATTCAATTCAATCTTCTAACTTTCAATTTTATTTAATTCACTCCTCCTGTTAGTTTTTTTTCGTCAAAATTGAGTCATTAAAGACTCCCAAACGACGTAACTTTATATTGAACAAAGTTAAAAGTTAATCTAATCTTGTCCCCAAACTCATCACGACATGATTCTGCCATTGCAAATTTTATGTTTGTGCACAAACAACCTAAACTAGACCACTATCATTGTTAGGTTTGTGCACATATGATATAACAATATAACATGAAAATTTGGTACAAAACCTTTCCAAATATATGTGGTGTGGGATCCTAGGCTTGCATCCTAAACGCACTATATACAGGACACAAAGCCATGCCCCCTGAAAATTTGAGACCCACCTCTCTCTCTCTCTCTCTCTCTCTCTGTTTTAAAAGTAATGATAAAACTCAACTCAGGTGCCCCAGCCCCTCACCCAACTTACATATCTTATCTACCTCCAAAAATCATTACCCATATCTTCCCTCAAATACCCATTTCACCCTTTCATTTTTGGCCCTATTAATCAATGACTAAGGGCACTTTGGTAAAACCTCCTTTCTTCACAAGGGACAGTGCCCTAAAATAACGGTCAAGGTCATGTACGGAAGGGTACTTTGATTTAACTAGTTTTCCTTTTCGTACCAAATTGCAACACATACACACAAACCCTATAAAAAATGTGAAAAACAAAAATGAAATCCCTAAGAGAAAAAAAAAAAAAAGTTTTTTTATTTTTAGGACTAGGCCCCTATAGGGAGTTAATAGCAATGGGGGGACGAGAAAAACGCGGGCGCATGATAGATGTGACATGTGGGGTCCGTGCTAACGAGCGCGCGTGGGTGCTTAGTGCACCACATTCTAACTCTATTGCTTAGCTTGTCAAATCAACCAAAAGGACTTTTTCCCAAAATTTCTGTTTCTCTCCAAATTCTTTTTTTCTTTATTTTTATTATTATTTATGTTTGTTTGTAGCTTTATTTTTTATTTCAGGTTTCCCCACTCATAAAAAGCAACCCAAAAAAAATAAATTTGAGGTGTTGTCACTTTGCTACCGTGTGTGCACCCCACTAAGGCAACCTTAATTAATTTTTGTTGATTGGTCATACAAATGTAAAATACATATGACTGATGAGAGGATAAGGGGTGGTCATGTTTTGAAACCAACTTTTATTTGTGTCTGGTTTAGCGAAAAAAAAAAAAAAAAAAACTTTTATTTGCGTCCAAATCTTCTGTCTCACTTTTCCTGCTTCACTCAATACTCCACCAATAAAAACTTACCACGTGTTAACATAATTAATTAAATACTATCATTAATTAATAATGGTAATATTAATAAGTCAATAATTATAGTATTTAATTAATTATGTTAACACGTGGCAAGCTTTTATTGGTGGAGTATAGAGTGGAGTAGGAAAAGTGGGACAGAAGATTTGGATTCCTGTTTTAGTACAATTTATTTAATTTTTTACTAAAAATATTACAAATGAAAAATAATAATTTAATAAAATAAGAAGGTGGTTCATATGGGACTTACAAATAGTAGAAAAAATAAGCAAAAATTAAATAAAATAAGTAAATGACTTATGTGGAACTTGCCAAAAAAAATTAAAATAAAATAAGTTGACTTATAAGTGTATTACAAGCGAGCATTAATTTAAAAATCAGTCACTAAAACATGTTTTTTGGAGAAAAAACTACCCAAAAAAAAAGTGTTTCTAAATAAATTGTTTTAAAAAATGATTTTGAAGGCAAGATGTTTTCAAACATAAAATGTTGCTTAGTTAGACCAGTTTCAATTTTCATTTTCAGAAAAAAGATCATTTCAAACATCTTGTTTGTAAGTTTTCTTTTTCTTTTTGTTATCTAAAAACAACTTTTAAAAAACTTTTTTTTTTCCTGAAAACAAAGCTCCAAGAAACGAAGTTCTTTATGAAATCAAAGCATATGTACATCATGGTACAATGGGAAGCAAAATTTTAGGGCAGTCTACAAATCACATTCGACAACTTCTTAATTTTTTACTCTCAGTGCTAGATCTACAAACATGTTCAGCTTTATCATCATCGGCATATCATATGGTACTTGTGGAAATCGGATCTTCATTATTCTATTCATTCTTTAGCAAACCAAAACCCAAAACAAAGAAAATTCCATCTTCACAAACCTTTATGATAACAATAGAAACAAGCACAAGAGTTCTAATAGCATAATAGGACAAGGCGGCCGGGCACTAAGTTCCCGTGTGAGGAGGGTGCAAACTAATAAATGAAATTACAAAAAAAAAAAAAAAAAAAAACTGTAGTGTCTGATATTGTTTGCATCATCTTCAATGTTATACTATTTAATAAATTTTTATTTAAAAATTTTTATCATTGGATTATATATTCTATATGTTATTAACATACATGTTAAATTTTGTACTAATAGGATGTTATTTACCATTTGATCCGTAAACTCATCATTTATGCATAACTTTGAAGTTTAAACTACAAAAACTTAAAATTTAAACATTTGATTTGTTGGACTGTGAACCATGCCATTTCATCTTAAAATCAATTAGAGATAAGGAAGACACACTTAAATCTTTTATGACATTTGATATCACACCACGCGGGCCTATTTTAGAGTGGTTGTAGGGAGTCAAATTGTGGTCCTCCTAACAATCCCTCCCTCATAATGACACTCTCGTGGCTCGAATCCATGACCTTGGTTCTGATACCATTTATTGGACCGTGAGCTATGCCGTTCTACCTTAAAACCAATTGGTGAGAGATGAGGAAGACACGCTTAAATCTTTTATGACCTTTGATATTGCACCACGCAAACCTATTTTAGAGTGGTTGTAGGGAGTCAAATTGTGATCCTCCCAACAATCCCTCCCTCACAATGACACTCCCGTGGCTCGAACCCATGACCTTGACTCTGATACCATTTATCGAACTGTGAGCTATGCTGTTTCACCTCAAAACCAATTGGTAATGAAGAAGACATACTCAAATCTTTTATAGACTTTGACATCACACTACGCAGGTCTGTTTTTAGAGTGGTTGTAGGGAGTCAAATTGTGGTCCTCCTAACAATCCCTCCTTCACAATGACACTCCCGTGACTCGAACCATGACCTTGGCTCTGATACCATTTATCGGACCGTGAGTTATGTCATTCTACCTCAAAACTAATTAGTGATGAGAAAGACACACTTAAATCTTTTATGACTTTCGACATCACACTACGCGGGCCTATTTTTATAGTGGTTGTAGGGAGTCAAATTGTGGTCTTCCCAACATGATTGATAACATAGTTATTAATCTTTGATCATCTTGGAAATTTTCAAGCATAAAAGATATTAGAAGAAATTGTAATCCAACGGTGGATTTGTCAAAATTCACACCCAATGAAAAATATTAAGTATAGCGTAACATTGCTTAAAATTACATCTAGTGTAACTTGAAGATACTCAACATAGCATAAATATATATAATGTGAGGTAGAGTGAAAATATGGTTAGATCTTTGGATCACATGTTTTGATATCATTTTGTTCTATAAATTTCGTTGGCAGGATGGAAAAATGAGATGATAAAAAATGTATAAATAATAGAAAAGTAAGAATGATGGAAAAGAGGGAGGATAGATTTTGGTGGCTCGAGTGGAAAACTACATCCACCCCCACTCCTCCCTCTTTTCCATCAAACTAGACAATGGAAAACTACCATTTCCCAACCTCCCCCTTTTCACCCAACTAAACAAAAAAATTTAAACAGATAAGAATTGGTGAATTAATAACTTAACTATTACTCTAATAAACAGTAATTTTAATAATTCTAATATAACAAATATAAAGAAAATTTACCAAACTAAAATCTACGTGAATTCTTAGAGCATTCCCAATTCAGGAATGCAAAAGCTTCAAAAATGTAAAATAGGAAGCTGTTAGGGTGGATTATTGCATGGCTAGGGCTAGGTTTGGTTGTCTGTGGCGGATTTGTTGTCTTCTTTTTTGGGTTTTGTTTGGTAGCTAAGAAATTATGACGGTGATGGAAAATCGAAGTGGGCTCTGGGTTGTATATAGTTACCGGCGAAGACTCTCCTTTGGGGTGGCAGCTTGGGTTTGCTGAGAGGTTTTTTTTTTTTTTTTTTTTTTTGGTTGAAGGATGTGTAAAATATATTAATTTTATGTGATGGATTACAAAATAGAGTATGAGAAGTTGGGTGCAATGTAAGAATGATATAATATAGACAAAGTAACTTTTGGGGAGCTAAAATAAATTTTTTTTTTTTTTTAACATTCTCGAATGAAAATGCTCTTACATGCCCTGAATTTGGATATCATGACCTTCTATGTCAATTTTATATGATTATCATATGTTAGATCCGTAAACTCTCTGATATTTTGATACTCAAAACATGACCACTCGAAACTTCCTTCCCAAAAAAAAAAAAAAAAATGATACTTGATACTTGTTTTTTCTAAGGAGGTCATGAGATATCAAGAGATTGGTTGATTGTGGATAAAACCATCATCAGCTAACAAGACCTCCTTCATCATTTAACTTTTCGCCCCACTTTTTGATTATATGGAACAAAAATTTCCTTCTTAACCAAATAATCAATCATATAATACTTTTTTTATATTTTAATAATAAGATAATCATCTTTGGTGCAATGTATATATATGCATTTATATATATAATGTTGGGTGGTGCATTTAAGAATAAGACTAAATCACATGCATAGTAAGTGTCACTTTGATTACGTACTTAACACAAGGTCTTGATCCACTAACACAATGTGGTATATATGTGGATAATAAAAGGTGTTGGATTATTTTAAGAAAGAATTGCATTGTTTCCTCCATTTTAAAATTAGGGTTAACAAAATTGTCCTCGTCATTCATATTGTTGTTTATCTTTATTGCTAGCTGTGTCATTATGTTAATGGTCTTAGATTATCCAACTGTTACAAACTTTTTAAATTTTCCATATCTTGAACTAACACGGCACGACATGAGCTGGTCATGACTCACTAAGCTTGATTTATGTTAATAATTAGTGATTGCATGTCGCTATCTGCTTAAACTCTGCAACTTCTGCATTGGTTTAGGCCTAACTCATTTGGATGCATGTTAATACGGTTTGTTCAAGCCAAGTTGTTCACAAAGACTAGTAATGGTTGTAATCTTGGCTAGCTTTAACCCACAGCATCTAAAACACCATCTTTCTGTTTTGTACCCATGGCTCAATTGTCTTTCCCCCTAATTAGACAATTACACTTTTTAAAAGGTAAAACTTAGGTATAAAGTATAATACATTAGCTTCTTCGATTACATTCAAACATTGACAAGAATCTTGTAACTTAACTAGTTGGTATCTCTTTGTGTTTCCAATAGAGATATCTAGAATTCAAATTCTCCTTCCTCAAAGTATCAAATTATAAATTGAAAACCACTAAGAGGTGTGGTCTAGTGGTCTTGGGTGATGCATAAGATGTGCTAAGTGTGTGGTCTAAGGTTCGAGTCTGAATATGGACTCACTTGGGTTGCCTCTCTCATCAGCTCAAGGTTCATTAGTATCCCTCGTCGGGATGGGAAGCTATGGCTCACCGTGGTCCCCTACACCCCAGTAGGACCCCGGACCCAGTGGTAGGATGCTACTATGGTCACATTCAGGTAGGATTGTCACGTTGGTCGGCCCCCTTACCCCTTTTTTTCCATAAAAAAAAATTATAAAATGAAAAAAAAAATTAATTCAAACATATAGTTGAATTGAATTATTTTAATTTTTCTAAAATGGGACCCAATTAATCGTTTTATAGTAATTAATAGTGTTAAAATAATTTTTGTGGCAATTAGCAAATTTGCTTTTTGTTAATTTTTTTTTTTTACTTGAAAATGTGTTAAAATATACTTGTACTTAAAAAAGTGGAGTTCTAAAAAGTTGTACATAAACAAAATAAGCTAAAAGATGAAGAAAAAAGCTTGTGGCAAACAGATACTTGCATATAAAACTGTAAAAGAAATATTGGAAGGCACACTTTATAAGTGGACTAATATAGTGTTGTACAAGTAATGAGCTTGAGCATTGGCCTACAACCTAATAAGTTGTCTAACAATTTGGATTAATGTCAATTAATTTTGTCAATACCCCACAAATTATATTTTCTTACCCAAAAAATAATAATAATAATTAAGGTTTGATGATAATAAGTGCTAAAAAAAAATCTGCTGATATTTGTTCATAGCTCGTACAGATTTCTGCATAATCTATCCACCTCCCAGTAAGCTCAAGTATATGTTATGTTCAAAAGTCACGCTTTCCATTCCATCATTTATGTGATAAAACTTTCCTATTATTCATTATATATTGTCAAATACAATCATGACATGCCTAAATATTTATGCAAATTGATAAGGTATGTTGTGATATGCACCCTTTCCTTCTGACATTTTTATTACCATTTGTTGCTTGTCTATGTTTCAATGACATACATGCTTCTTATTAGTTAAGTCTAATTATGATTTTGTTTGTTTTTTTCTATTTATCCTCTGACAAACTTGTTCCCAATCCAATAATATTGACTAAAATTTCTTGTCATGGAGAAAATATAATCTTTTTAAAGCATAAAATGATGGAATTATATATCTTGGAGATAAGTTTTCGTGAAAAATGTCAACTGCCGAAAGCTTAATAGTGGATAGAATTACGTAATCAATCTAATTTCTTGAGTCCTCTCTAGCTAGCCAGTACTTTGTCGGCTACAGAATTTCTATTCATATATAATTCAATACATTTATGTAAGATTTTGATCCCAAATGTAAAAGAAAGTTGCAAATGATGTTATACATACATAGCAAAGGTTCAAGAATGCGGGAGGCAATGCAATGTGGGCAGCTGTAATGCTGCTGGGAAGTTGGGTGGGTGGGTTAGTACTTAGTAGCCATCAATCCGAGAAATTTTGATACACATTCGCTAATGCACACTCCATATATACACATTCCTTTTGAAGTGGTGAAATTGTGTTTTCATGATTTCACAATTTTAACTGAAATTGTATTTTAAAAACACAATTTCAATCCACATTACAATGTATATGTATAGTAAGTGTGTAACAGCAAGTATATAATAATCATTATCCCATTAATTGTAACCATAAACTAAGCACGAAGGAGCATAAGCACCCAAAAAAACCAATCCAAAGGCGAAACCAAAACATAGGGGAGGCACCATTGCAACATTTTCTTTCCACAAATTTCAAATTCATAATGATTGAAGTAATAATAGTGATCATTATTAGTACCCACGCCTTTCAAAAATATCCTCAGAATCAGATAGGAGGGGTAGGGGTTCTGTAGAAAAATATGTACCAATTAAAGCCACTTCTGAGGACCACATACGCAATACAGTTCTAGAGGGTGTGAGTGCTTTGTTTGATTGCCTCTGTGGACACTATGAGAGCCATACAGACTCTTCTCTCCTCCATTAATGAAAATGACAACTTCCTTTCTTTCGTATTTTTAACTTTTTGGTAATGAGATTTTGCTTGTGATGTAACCCAAATTCATAGTTAAAATATATGGGAAAGTGGGTGGATTAAATATAACACTCTAGTTTGTACTGATCCAAGAATTTTAACGACCCAAATTTGAGTACTATTCGTTTGCTTAACCTTAAAAATACAAATAAGTGGTACAACTATTTTTACCCTCATTTTTTTATATATAAGCACAGGAGCAGCAACTGTATTTTTTACCCAACAAACACTTAAACAAAATAAACTAATACATGATACAAAGCTTTTGTTCACCGTCTTTAAAATACACGCGTGAGTTGAAGTCACACGGAGAAAAAATAAAAAAGATGAGGGTATAATATAATATAAACTTGAATATCTGTTTTGATACATTGATAATTGGGTTAAGTACCCTTGGCATGTTCCTATTATTATATTAAAGCTTCATTTGGAATCCAGTTAAGATATGAATCATATATATGATGCCAAAAAAAAAAAAAAATGCAAGCATGCAACTCTCTATTAGAGCATGTCCATCCGGTTGTTCAAAAAACCAAATAAAAAAAATCATTCTATCTATTTTATATAACTATTTTTACAACACATGCTAAATTTGATTCTTTATTTTACAATATATCACATTAAAATAACCTTAATTTATAAAAAAAAAAAAATTAAAGTAATCTTGCAAAATAGAAAATAAATAAATAAAATTTTACATTTTTTTTAATATAAATTGATCCCACACAAAAAGTATTACTAAATGGGAATCATTAAATGGGATTGGAAAGTCCAAGAATCAGCAAGAGTAGTTGAACATGATGTTAAGGTTGTTTTAGAAGATTCCAACGTATATAATTAGCAAAGCACTTCCCTCCCGGTATAACACCAAAATATGCCCTTGAATGAGACATCAAGCTGCGTAGTCTGGCACTTTAACAAATGACCTAAAGAATTGTTGAAATGAAAACTATACAACTGCAAAATTGCAGAAATCACCTGGAAAGTATCTATCTTTAATTTTCTTCTTTCTTTCCTCCCCCCCCCCCCCCCCCCCCCCCCCCCTTCCCTTTTGTGTGTGTCTATTTTGGTTTATTCAAGAATAATTTATCCCAATGTGTTTTGGTACACAAAATTTCTATTGATACATTTAGTCCTAAAGTTTGAATTAAAATAAAACCATTAAGGTTATTTTAAAATATAAACATTACTCACATATGCAACATGTGTGTAATTTGATGGATGTTTAACAAAAATATCCTTGCCATTTTCCGTACCCATTTTAAGATCTAAAACCCTCTCCACCACCCATTGGCAGAGGGAGGGGGGGGGGGGGGGGGTGGGTAAGGGGGCCATGGCCCCCCTTCCTTGGGTTTTAAACAACCCCCACTTTCCCACCTTGAAATTTTTATAAATATAAAATTTTATATAGTTATTTTTTAAAACATTAGGGTTTAATTTATCACTTTTGTAACTATATAAATTTTTTTTTTTTTTTTTTGGAAATGTACCCACAGGTTTTAATTTGTACACTCCATAAACTATAGAGTTTAAAATGTCATTTTGTAAGGAAAATAAAAGTAAACTATAAAGTTTAAAATGTCATTTTGTAAGGAAATTAAAAGTAAGACAATATTGAACCATGGTGTGCATTGTGTGGTTAACATGAGAACTCGTAGGTTGAAAAGTACGCAACTAAAAAATTGCACAATAAAGGCCATGGCCAAGATTACTTTTTTTTTTTTTTTTTTTTGAGAAAAGTTTAATGATTTTAAATTGATGGTGCATGTAGTATAAGATGCTTTTTTAACGTGGGTGTAAACATTAAACAATTTATTTAGCGGTTGTGATCAACTTAATTGTAAGCTGTAATAATTAATACGTCAAAGTTATTTATGCTTAAAAGGTCCAAACATCATACATTAACTGCGTCCAAAACAAAAAGGCAATGATATAAGGATAACAAAAAAATAAATGACAAAAATTTAGCTATAAAATTAGTTGTAAGTTAAGATTAATTACAACCTTACTCAATATCTTCTTATTGGTTGACAAATATACTATTGGATTACATATTTTTCTTATAACCTCCATGCTTACAAAATTTTTAGAAAATTAAAGATTAATAGCTATGTCATCAATAAATTATTTAAATTGCTATTTTTTGTAATTTAAAATTATACATAAAATATAAACTTATAGATCATATAGTAAATAATATCCGATTGATACAAAATTTAACATGTGTATTAAGAGAGAAAATAACATGCAATTCAACGGTTAGATTTTCAAAATATGTAGTAATTTTTATTTTATTGAGTAAGGTTGTAACTTAAGGCTACAACTAATTTTGTAACTAAACTTTGTCTAAAAAAAAAAGGGAAGATGCTGAATTTTTTTTTTTTTTTTTTTGGGAATAAGAAATACATTAAACATGGAAGATCAATCCAAAATACATTATTGGGAATTATCACTATCTCCTTTAGGGATAGGAGTGATGGAAATCATTTCCTTAAAGTTTGACTAAAGAGTCCATTTAGCAATATCCTAGGCAACAAAATTAGCTTATCTGAAATTATGATTTACAAACTATCCATAAAAATAGTTAAAAGTAAAGATCTATAGCTTCCATGATCAAACTTTCACTAGTCTAATTAATGATGTTGGAAAAAATGGTTTCGATGCAGGAAAAATCACATTCATTGCATCCCCTTCACACTCGCATGCACCAAGAATTTATAACCTATCTCTGCATCTTTTGAAATTGCAAACACATTCCACCATGCAAAAATAATTTCCCTCATGTGATTTCTCCCAAAAGCAGCTAAGCCAGTCTTCTTTTGATACTTGTTTTGTCTTCACCTGCATATTCCCATGCACACTAGGTGACTTTTGTAAACCATTTGTCTACTTACTAAAACACCAAAGATTCGAATCTGAATTCTTAGCACCATGGAACAATCATGCAAAATTCAACCCGAACACATAAATTCTTCATGCAGCATTGGCTATTGATGTGCCACAGAAAGCAAGAAAATATAGCAGAAATGGCTGAACATCACCCACAATGCCTTACTTTAACTTTTAAGTAGACTGCATTGCCTGACCTGAAATAGCTACATTTCCACTTTCGGATAGGCAGAGACAGCCCGACATTTCAGATGGCCAAAGCTTTTGGAGCCATCAATCAATAATTCATATTCCCTCATCATGAGTCATGACTAGTCTCATGGTCTATAATATATAGTCTTAATTAATTAACAAAATCTTGCGGATGAATATATATGTAGAACCCATTACAATTAACAAAATCTTGTGTGATCGTTGTGTTGCTCACTTGTTTGAGCAATCAATGGAGAAAGGCTCACCAAAAAAACTCATGCAATGAACTGAGCATGCAGGTGTGGAGATACCCCATCAAGGGCAAAATTGTAATTTAAAACCATGAAAAGGGTAAAAATGTCATTTGAGCTATTTGATGAATTTGAAATCAATTCCAAAAGTTCATCGAGTTCACAATAACTAAAATAATGTGTTTCTTCTCAAAAAAAGAAAAACTAAAATAATGTGTTGGATGCAACGATCGAGTCTTTTGGCTGAAAATTGCAGAATTTTGAGTTTATTTGCGTTATGGGTACTATTCAAAGTTATTTGGGAAAATGAGGAAAGAGAGTGAATTTCGGCAACAGTGTTGCCGAAATTCTAACAAAAGTATGAGAGAGAAAAAGAAAAAGTAAGAGAGAGAAAATTTTGAATTTCGGTAATCTCATTACTGAAATTCCTGCTGCCCAAAGCTGCTGCCAAAGTGAGTGTAAAGTGTCCGAAGTGCTAGTGCTAGGTGGAGTGCCCAAAGGGAAACCAATTGTGGCAATGGCATTGCCGAAATAGAGAGGGAAAAAAAAAATAGTGGCAATTGATTTGTGGCAATGGCATTGTTGAAATAGAGGGGAAAAAAAATTGTGGCAATTGATTTGTGGCAATGGAATTGCCGAAATAGGAGAAAAAAAAAAAAATTGTGACACCGAAAATTGGAGGAGTCAATTAGCCAATCACCTCACCTCTTCCTCTGATTCTTATTCTTCAAAGTACTTGGAATATATTCATTGATCATTCCCAATAAAACTTAACCTACTGGTATCACGCCTAAAATCTATGTCAGAGATTTTTTTTTGTCTTTTTATTTCTCCTCTTCGTAATAAAAGGCAAGTACCCTCACTAAAGGATTGCATCTCCTCACAAAATTACATCCTCTGATTGTTCAGTAACTTCAGTTACTCTTCTACTTTACTTTAGTGTGCACAACTAAGGATTGTAAGTTTTGGGTTAATGTAAGTTTTTTTGCTTTGCTTATTAACTTACAGCTCTAGAAATTAACAAATTTATTATTATGGTATAAATATATGCTTTGTAAATATTAGAAGCTAATACATTGTAAAATATTATGTATTATTGTAGTTAATATTGTTTGTATGCTTATGATTATGATTATGATTATTGTTGTTGTTGTTGTTATTATTCAAATTTTAGATTAATGAATTTTTTATGGTTAGGACTACAAGCATTTTCAATATTGTTGTTATTTTTTGTGTTTATTTATTGTAAGGACTCAATTTGTAATGACCCCAGACTGATGTTGGGTTCGCACGTTAAAGGCCCAAACAATAAAATTTGTAGAGCGTGGGCTGAAAGGCTAGGCCTTGGTCACCGGACAGTGGTTGGTCATGGTGTTCATGGTAGTCGCACGAGGGTGAACTTAGCGTATCTAATAAGACCTTTCCCCTGGCACGGCCTGAGCGGCTCCGGTCCTTAGACCTCGTCCGAGGGGCTTGGTATTCTTACTACTCTCCCCTTTTTAGGGTTCAATGGCTTGGGAGACGATTTGTCCCCCCCCTGTAGTTGCTTCTCTTTCCTTTTTATACTAGCCTTTTTCCTTCCCTCCTACGTCCACGTGTAGGTTCAACTTTCTAGGGCTGATACTTGTCCTATCAGCCCATACCCAAAGTGGTTGGGGGTGGTTGTAAAAGCTAAAAAGCATTGCTCTGTCAGGTGTAGAGTACTTCATTGTAGTAATGGTTGCTTTTCCCATGTCCTTTGTCGCCACACTATTCAAGGGTTTTTTCCACATTAATGCGGAGGTGTTGGGCTTTTCCATGCACCGCTCCTATATCATAATCGCCCTTTTTTCTAGGAGCGTCTCGGGATGCCGAGGGCAGAGTCGTCCTCGGCTATATCTCTAGGCCATTTGGATTTTCATTGTATGTCTTCGGCAATGTCCCTCCTCGGCTCGGGCCTTGGGCCTTAACGTAAAGTGGGCCGGGGTCACAAGTTCTCTGGCCCCACAATAGCCCCTCAAATCCTGCTGTCCGGCCCATCGGACGGAGAGGAGGGTTTTGGCGACGTCGGGCCTATGTCATGGCTTGCCAAGCCTCGTCCTTCATCAATGTCAGTGCCTTTTCATTTGCTTGGGACATGCTCCGGGTTATGAGACATTCCCTTAGCTTTACTCACGCCGCACTCTTGCCGTTTCGGTGCATAAGGCGCATCTTTAATAAGTTCCCTCTAAGAGGCGACGCAAATCCAACGGTTGAAGATGGCATTGGGAGTTGGGTGGGACTTATCTCGTTTGTAGTTTTTCTTAGAGATTTGTACAGCATAAATGCCACCCGGCTTGCTCCCCATATAAGGAGTGCAATGGGAGGTCATTTTCTTTATTCGCAGACCCTTTAAGCCTTCCAAATCCCCAACTTTCCAGTTGTGCCCATAGCCCCTGTTACCAGTGTGACTGAGTCCCGGGGAATGATATAGTCAAGTCTGGGATGAGGGCAAAGAGACCACACCCTCTCCAGAAGCATTGGGTTTCCCCGAGATTCAAGATGGCCCGATCAGGGCAAGGGAGACAAAGACTCAAGACACTTCTTCCTTTTGACAAGGCAAGAAAGGAGCCTCTTCTTCCTTCAGCCAAAATCCGAAGCAGGTGCAGGTCGCATCAGATTTTTGGTGCGACAGCACTGAGGTTTCTCATTGTCGGTACCATCCGCTCTCTCTCGAGCGTTACTAATATGACACCTGCTCGATTGCAGTCAGAACTGGCACGGGGGTTAGTTTCAACTGCTTCTTCCTCTCTTCCTTTCTTGGTGCCGCCTTTTGCCTCTGTTTCTTTCTCTCTTCCATCACTGGGGTCATTCTGACATGCTTAGTCGCTACTAGAGCCGAGTTTAAAGGATTTAACGCTCCCCTGTGTCTTCTTCTTCTTGCTTTTCTTTTTACTTCTGTAGTTAGCTTTCGGTATAGGCTTGCTTAAGCCCCTTATTGTACGCTGTACTATTTCTTTGTCTAATAAAAGATGATGTTATCCCATTTTACGCATTCTTTTTTTTCTGCAATATTTATTTCGTGAATGGATGTGTTGGTGTGTTTTTTTTTTTTTTTTTTTTGAACAATACTTAGGGCCGGAACCCTTGTTAACCAAAAGCTATCACTTTGAACTTATTAAGACTAATAGGCACAATAACGCCGACCTAAAGTGGGTTAACCATATAAGACTAACCAAGATAACAGCTAAATGCTCTGTCTTGCATATGGGGTAATCATCCGAGGATGGGTGATCCAAAATAAACTATCCGACAGGGTCATCGAGCACTATGGCGCTTTGCCACGTTCCTGACAACACTCATAGCCTTAACCCTTTTTTGTACCAAGTCCAAGTACTCGGTTGCATTAGTTTCCTTAGAACTGGGGATCCGAGGACAGCGCGGGATTTCTGCTCTGTCCAGGACTTAAGACATTCTCTAGTAACTAGTTTTCTCCATAGGTTTGAGTCCGAGGACCATACAATACTTTGGTTCCGTCCAAAACTTAGACTTTCTTTAAGTAGTTGGTTTCCCCATATGTTTGAGTCCGAGGACCATGCAATACCTTGGTTCTGTCCAAAACTTAGGCTTTCTTTAAGTAGTTGGTTTTCCCCATAGGTTTGAGTTCGAGGACCATGCAATACCTTGGTTCTGTCCAAAACTTAGGTTTTCTTTTTGATGTACCTGGTTTCCACATAGGTTTGAGTCCGAGGACCATGCAATACCTTGGTTCTGTCCAAAACTTATGTTTTCTTTTTGATGTACTTGGTTTCCCCATAGGTTTGAGTCCGAGGACCATGCAATACCTTGGTTCTGTCCAAAACTTATGTTTTCTTTTTGATGTACTTGGTTTCCCCATAGGTTTGAGTCCGAGGACCATGCAATACCTTGATTCTGGCCAAAACTTATGTTTTCTTTTTGATGTACTTGGTTTCCCCATAGGTTTGAGTCCGAGGACCATGCAATACTTTGGTTCTGTCCAAAACTTATGTTTTCTTTTTGATGTACTTGGTTTCCCCATAGGTTTGAGTCCGAGGACTATGCAATACCTTGGTTCTGTCCAAAACTTAGATTTTCTTTAAGTAGTACTTGGTTTCCCCATAGGTTTGAGTCCGAGGACCATGCAATACCTTAGTTCTGTCCAAAACTTATGTTTTCTTTTTGATGTACTTGGTTTCCCCATAGGTTTGAGTCCAAGGACTATGCAATACCTTAGTTCTGTCCAAAACTTAGATTTTCTTTAAGTAGTACTTGGTTCCCCCATAGGTTTGAGTCCGAGGACCATGCAATACCATGGTTCTGTCCAAAACTTATGTTTTCTTTTTGATGTACTTGGTTTCCCCATAGGTTTGAGTCCGAGGACCATGCAATACCTTGGTTCTGTCCAAAACTTATGTTTTCTTTTTGATGTACTTGGTTTCCCCATAGGTTTGAGTCCGAGGACCATGCAATACCTTGATTCTGGCCAAAACTTATGTTTTCTTTTTGATGTACTTGGTTTCCCCATAGGTTTGAGTCCGAGGACCATGCAATACTTTGGTTCTGTCCAAAACTTATGTTTTCTTTTTGATGTACTTGGTTTCCCCATAGGTTTGAGTCCGAGGACCATGCAATACCTTGGTTCTGTCCAAAACTTAGATTTTCTTTAAGTAGTACTTGGTTTCCCCATAGGTTTGAGTCCGAGGACCATGCAATACCTTAGTTCTGTCCAAAACTTATGTTTTCTTTTTGATGTACTTGGTTTCCCCATAGGTTTGAGTCCAAGGACTATGCAATACCTTAGTTCTGTCCAAAACTTAGATTTTCTTTAAGTAGTACTTGGTTCCCCCATAGGTTTGAGTCCGAGGACCATGCAATACCATGGTTCTGTCCAAAACTTATGTTTTCTTTTTGATGTACTTGGTTTTCCCATAGGTTTGAGTCCGAGGACCATGCAATACCTTGGTTCTGTCCAAAACTTATGTTTTCTTTTTGATGTACTTGGTTTCCCCATAGGTTTGAGTCCGAGGACCATGCAATACCTTGATTCTGGCCAAAACTTATGTTTTCTTTTTGATGTACTTGGTTTCCCCATAGGTTTGAGTCCGAGGACCATGCAATACTTTGGTTCTGTCCAAAACTTATGTTTTCTTTTTTATGTACTTGGTTTCCCCATAGGTTTGAGTCCGAGGACCATGCAATACCTTGGTTCTGTCCAAAACTTAGATTTTCTTTAAGTAGTACTTGGTTTCCCCATAGGTTTGAGTCCGAGGACCATGCAATACCTTAGTTCTGTCCAAAACTTATGTTTTCTTTTTGATGTACTTGGTTTCCCCATAGGTTTGAGTCCAAGGACTATGCAATACCTTAGTTCTGTCCAAAACTTAGATTTTCTTTAAGTAGTACTTGGTTCCCCCATAGGTTTGAGTCCGAGGACCATGCAATACCATGGTTCTGTCCAAAACTTATGTTTTCTTTTTGATGTACTTGGTTTCCCCATAGGTTTGAGTCCGAGGACCATGCAATACCTTGGTTCTGTCCAAAACTTATGTTTTCTTTTTGATGTACTTGGTTTCCCCATAGGTTTGAGTCCGAGGACCATGCAATACTTTGGTTCTGTCCAAAACTTATGTTTTCTTTTTGATGTACTTGGTTTCCCCATAGGTTTGAGTCCGAGGACCATGCAATACCTTGGTTCTGTCCAAAACTTAGATTTTCTTTAAGTAGTACTTGGTTTCCCCATAGGTTTGAGTCCGAGGACCATGCAATACCTTAGTTCTGTCCAAAACTTATGTTTTCTTTTTGATGTACTTGGTTTCCCCATAGGTTTGAGTCCAAGGACTATGCAATACCTTAGTTCTGTCCAAAACTTAGATTTTCTTTAAGTAGTACTTGGTTCCCCCATAGGTTTGAGTCCGAGGACCATGCAATACCATGGTTCTGTCCAAAACTTATGTTTTCTTTTTGATGTACTTGGTTTCCCCATAGGTTTGAGTCCGAGGACCATGCAATACCTTGGTTCTGTCCAAAACTTATGTTTTCTTTTTGACTCGAGGGTTAGCCCCTTGACAAGGGTATGGGGCATTAACTTGATGTTGGAAGCCCCTAGGACTACCCGTGCCACTGGCACTTCGTAGGGTAGCCCTAAGTGGGAGCTGAGTTAGAACAACAACTGCTGGAAACGGTGGAGAGGCTTTCTCCTAGCTAGCCCCACAGCCAAAACTATTTCTTTTAAGGGACCCTTGTCGACAAGGGCCTGATCCCACCATGACTAACTGCCGCCTGTGCTAACGCACAAGCCTCCCCACAGACGGTGCCAATTGTAAGGACTCAGTTTGTAACGACCCCAGACTGATGTTGGGTTCGCACGTTAAAAGCCCAAACAATAAAATTTGTAGAGCGTGGGCTGAAAGGCTAGGCCTTGGTCACCAGACAGTGGTTGGTCATGGTGTTCATGGTAGTCGCACGAGGGTGAACTTAGCGTATCTAATAAGACCTTTCCCCTGGCACGGCCTGAGCGGCTTCGGTCCTTAGACCTCGTCCGAGGGGCTTGGTATTCTTACTACTCTCCCTTTTTTAGGGTTCAATGGCTTGGGAGACAATTTGTCCCCCCCCCCCCTGTAGTTGCTTCTCTTTCCTTTTTATACTAGCTTTTTTCCTTCCCTCCTACGTCCACGTGTAGGTTCAACTTTCTAGGGCTGATACTTGTCCTATCAGCTCATACCCAAAGTGGTTGGGGGTGGTTATAAAAACTGAAAAGTATTGTTCTGTCAGGTGCAGAGTACTTCATTGCAGTAATGGTTGCTTTTCCCATGTCCTTTGTTACCACACTATTCAAGGGTCTTTTCCACATTAATGCGGAGGTGTTGGGCTTTTCCATGCACCGCTCCTATATCATACTCGCCATTTTTTCTAGGAATGTCTCGGGATGCTGATGGCAGAGTCGTCCTTGGCTATATCTCTAGGCCATTTGGACTTTCATTGTATGTCCTTGGCAATGTCCCTCCTCGGCTCAAGCCTTAGGCCTTAACGTAAAGTAGGCCGGGGTCACAAGTTCTCTGGCCCCACATTTATTATTATCTGATTGTGGTTTTTTTTTTTTTTTTTTTTTTTTTTTTTTTGCAAGTATCACTCTATAATTCTCACTCTTTCAGTTGGTATCACAATTGTGGTAAGCATCTCAACTCTCTAATTAAATTTATGTATGTGTTTTGTTAATTTTGAAATTATTTAATATTATTTAATGATATTATTAGTATATGTCCACAAAAATTGTAATAAATTGTATTATTGTGATCTTTTTATAATCAATTTTACTTTGTTATTATCAATTATTACATCTATTACTTGGAAAAAATATATTGCATAATATGTTTGTTGGTTTATAATAAAGATATGTATGTGTATTATTATTATTATTATTTTTATTTAGTACAATAAATCGTACATTTGTGTTTCTTTTTCTTTAAAGTTTAGTTGGTATAAAAATTTATTAAATTTCTTGAATCTTTACTTTTTAAGATGGTTATAGATTGGGAAATGAAAATTAATTATATGCTTTATAAATATTATACATTAAAACTATTGTTGTGTGTATGATTATTTTTGCTAAAACTATTATTATTATTATTAAAAATTTTGCTTCACAAATCCTTTATTTGAGTTTCTTTCAATTTTATTATGAGCTACAAGCATTGTAACTTATATTTAATATTTAGTATAAAAAACTGTAGTAGTCACTATATATTAATTTTATTATTGTTTTTTTTTTATTTAGGATTATATTTTTTTAGAAGATATTTATGATTATCTGATTGTGTTTTTTTTTGTTCTTTCTTTCTTTTCTTGCAATTATCACTTTATAATTCCTACATTCCTTCACTTCGTATCGCAATTGTAGTAAGCTTCTCGGCCCCTTAATTTAATTGGAAATTATTTTCTTAGTTTGTAATTTTTTATATAGATGGTTTGTAAAAAATATACCTTCAGATGGATGTTGCATGGTTTAACTCATTGTAGCATTTAATGTAGGATATATTTGAAATGGAGCCGGGGCCATTTGATCATTCTCTGCTAACCCAACAACAATATCACATCTCTAATGATGCAATGGAAGGTAATGTACATTGCGAGATCAAAATTTATTAATGTCCTAATAAAATCTACAATTATTCAATTTACATGAAAATAATTTCAACATTAGCAATATAACATTGTACATTTTAAAAAAAAATTCAGGTTTCCACCTTACGAGTGCGACCACAACCGTTTGCAACCCCCCCTCCCCCCAGCAATTAGGCAAGCGTATCACCCTATATTTGCATCAATGTAGACTATACCATGTTACCCGCCTCCCACATATAGATATTGACTGGGTTCTTATCACTTCTTTGGTGGAGCGGTGGCGATCTAAAACCCATACATTTCACCTACCTACTTGTGAAATGTCGATCACTCTACCGAATATAGCAATCATTACAGGATTGCCTATTGATGGCAATGCAGTGTGCAGGCCCACTAATTTGGATTGGAAAACAGTTTGTGAGAATTTATTTGGGGTGACACCACCTGTAACAGCATTGGCATATGGTGGCCTTAAAATAACATGGGTAAGGAATACATTCTCAAACTTACCAGAGGATGCCAATGCTGTAACAACCCAACAGTATGCTAGGGCATACATGTTCCAGGTTTTGGCTTTACTATTTAGAAATAAGAGCCAAAGTAGATTGCATTGCTGCTTTCTCAAGCTGTTAGCAGACTTTGGTGTAGCTGGGGAATATAGCTAGGGTAGTGCCACACTTGCTTTCCTTTATAAAGAGCTGTGTACTGCTACTATTAAAAAAAGCATGGAGGTTGCAGGTCCTGTTTACATATTACAATTATGGGCGTGGGAGCATCTTCCATATCTGACCCCAATTCCAATAAATCTAATAAATTTAAATGGTGACGACCTATACGGTTGCAGGTATAATATTTACTTTATATTTCTATACAATATTGTATACTGTAGCGTTTATCCTTAATACTTCCAAACCCTAAAATCAGTGGCAATCATTAATTGTGTATAGGTGGGATACCAAGAGAATGTTTACTCACACACCAACGCATGTTCTACGTGTGTACTATTCTAATCACGACACACATAATAATGAACAGGTAATGTATGTAGAATGTATAGCACGCATGAATTGAAAATGGTTGGTAGAATTATGAGAGAAATAAGAGTGAAGAAGAAGGTTGATGAAATTTTTAGGGGAAAAAGAGTATAAAATAAGAACCGTGGAAACTTCAGTAACATTAGTGCTGTTTAAATATGATGCAAGTTTCATATAAGTTAAATTCTTAGATTTTAAAATGTATAATTAGATACGCCAATTGACCAAATACAATACAACATAGACCAAAATGGGACACCCTGATACAAATAAATTACTATAAACATATATTCACTGCAAAGAATCTCGGTAAAGAATCTCAGTTTCTTTGTTTTTTTTTTTTTTTTTGTTTATAGTGTGCACATCAATCATTTTTTTCTTCCATTTCATATTGTAAGAATCTATGCAAAAATCTCAGTTTCTTTGTTTTTTTTTTTTGTTTACAGTGTGCACATCAATCATTTTTTTCTTCCATTTCGTATGTCAAGAATCTATACTTTTTTTTTTGAGAATAAGAATCAATGTACGTTGATTTATTATTTGTTTCATAGGGCAAATCATGCAAAGAATACTTTTACTATACAAAATGAAAGAACATCACATACACACAAACCAAATTGTTTCGGTCAAAATCTACTGACACACAGAAATATGTGTACTTTTTAGAATAAGAATCCGAAATTTTTTATTTTTTTATTTTTTTTATCTAGGTAGTCTCTCTCTCTCTCTCTCTCTCTCTCTCTCTCTCCAATTTTCGGCAACTCAATTGCCTTTTTTTTTTTTTTTTCCTTACAATTTTTTCCCTCCCATTTCGGCAATTCCATTGCCACAAATCAATTCCCACAATTTTTTTTTTTTTTGCCTTCAATTTTCGGCCTAAATCATCACTTTTTTTCCCCTCATTTTCGGCAACTTCATTGCCTAAATTACTATTAAATTTCTCCCCAAGTTTTCGGCAACTTGGTTGCCACAATTCTTATTTTCTCTCTCCTCACTCCCTGCAATTTCGGCAACTTGGTTGCCACAATTGATTTCCTTTCGAGCACCCCATGGAGCACACTTCGGGCACTTCACCTAGCGGGCAGAGGATTGGGCAGCAGGAATTTTGGTAATGAGATTACCGAAATTCAAAATTTTCTCTCTCTTACTTTTTCTTTTTCTCTCTCATACTTTTGTTAGAATTTCGGCAACACCGATTTCGAAATTCACTCTCTTTTCTCATTTTATCAAATAACTTTGAATAGTACCCATAACGCAAATAAACTCGAGATTCTGCAATATTCAGCCAAAAGACTCGCAATGATCAAACTATCCGATTAAAAGACTACGTCACATCAAGATTTAACAGTTAATGTGTTCTTGCAAGACAGGTGATTATGTTTAAATTGATTTTGATTGGTCCTCACATGGATTAAATCCTAGAGATAATTATGAGTTTTGAATTTTAATCCATCTTCTTGTAAGACAGGTGATTAATTTAAGTTTAAAATCCATAAATACCATAAGATTTAATCTGGATTATTAAAAGGTTCAAAATTTGGCTTAGTACAATCGATGATTGCAATGACCAAAGACCAGCGGACTGAATGTCAAGTTCCTCAAGGATGGGCTAGCAAGTGACCATAGCCGTTAATTGGTAGTAATAGACAGTCGAACATCGATGACCACTTTCGATGGTGACAGATGAATGGGTGGCAATGGTTGTCAACAATGTTGGGGAGGTGGTAGTGGTGGCATAGACAAGTTGAAAGGGGTAAAAATGGTGGGGATGAAGTCAAGGCTAGCTTCTTTCATAAGAAGTTTTATATTGTAGCTATTAAACGCATAAAATATTTTCTACCATTTGGTGTAATTTTTCATTGACCATGGAAAATGTCAAAATGTCTTTTGATTAACTAACATTTTCAGTTGCACCAAATACCAAAAAATATTTTATTTCCAAACAAATGAGTTAGGTTCATTCATTTTCTTCTTCTCAAAAAAAAAAAAAAAAAAAAAAAAGGTTCATTCATCTTCCTTTGTCTCACTCTAGTTACTTTTCCTATTGTTGCTTATGGTGTTTAATCTTTGTTGAGATTTTCCCTTGACACCAAAAAACAATGATAAAGTTTAGCTAAAAAATTGGTTGTAGCATAAGGCTACAACCTTACTCAATAAAATAAACATTACTACATATTTTAAAAATCTAATCGTTATATTGCATGTTCTTTACACTCTCAATATACATGTCAAATTTTGTGTCAATTGAATGTTATTTATTATATGATCTATAAGTTTATATTTTATGCATAATTGTAAACTACAAAAACTTGTAATTTAAACAATTTATTGATAATATAGCTATTAATCTTTAATTTATTAGAAATTTTGCAAGCATGGGGATATAAGAAGAAGATGTAATCTAATGAAAGATTTATCAAAATTCAAATCCAACAAAAAGATATTGAGTAAGATTGTAGCCTTGTAGCTAAACTTTGTCCAAAAAAACAGAGGAAAATTTTGAGTCTCCCAATTCTAATATAGCCTAAGAGCATTGGAATCCCATTTTTTAAATGAAGATGAGTAGCTAATGGGATTTAGAGCATTTTTGGGGGGTTACTAGTTATTTTTATTCTTTTTCTTCCCTAGGCTTCCCCCAATTTTTCATCCCTTCCCTCCTACCATCCCTGTCTATTAGGCACCAATGCCCAGCCAAGTTTGGTGATACCAAGTGGCCACCCCATGGCCAGATTAGCCACCAATGCCCAGGGATTCAAAGTCTCTAGGAACGCCCAATAACATATCAATTCGTCAATTTTTGTGTGTGTGACTGTGAGAGAGAGTATTCTGAGTTTTTAATTTCACAGGAAAGAGATGGGGGAGGAATAAAAAAATGATAAGAAAGCATATCAAAACCACTACAGTGCTCAACATTGCTAACGAGTACTGTAGTTTTTTGCAAAATTTTGAATAGTAATAACGCAAAACTGGGTGTGAAGCATTTTTTGTGATTCTTAGCTACAGACCTACAGTGCTAAATTACTTAGTTTAAACGACCATTACAAAACCGGATATGAATGTTCTTATCAGGTCAGCATCTCATGACCTGTAACTTAGAAATTAGTCATTGGACCAACTGAAATCCTGCTTTCCAAAACTATTTCTCTTAGATTAGATGGTGACATGGTACCATTCATCACTCTGGTATTTGTTTTTCTATGAATGACGGGTATACCAAACAGAAATGAATGAGAATAGACTAAAACCTTTCTAAAACATGATGGTAAATAACAAAAACGAAGAAATATAAGAATCAAGGTTAGAGACCAAATAATTCATTGCCGTGCGCCTCACCATTTTCATCGGGGGAGCATTTACAGCCTCAGGCCTGGAAAAATCTCAACCCCCCCCCCCCCCCCCCCCCCCTCTTTTTTTCTGTTATGGAACCTTCTGTGGATTCATGTAGAAGAAAGCCTGGTTAATTTCAGTATCTCACAATTATTACAGATGTTACTGCAGCAAAAGACCACATTCAAGCAAGAGTTTCTATCTATGCTTCGGCTTATCAATTCCGTTTCTAGAATTTGGCCCATCAAATCTATGTGAATAATAAATAATCTGCCTGAGGGTTTTACTCTCCAGCTTCATTTGGTTGAAAGGGAAACATAGAAAAAGGAACGAAGAATAAGAATCTGATTAGATTTCCTGTAAAGCATGGGCCTGATTAGATTAGGACATGGTACAGAAAAATGCATCTGAATTTTCCAGCCAATAAGGAGCGGGCCTCTCTCACACACGCAACAAATCAAAACTAAATGATGAGTGCTCCTGAACTAATAGAGACCAACCCTTAACACAGACAAAGACAGATAATGAAAAGGAACTTGGGATAAAAAGGGGAAAAAGAACTCTGTTGGAAGTGGAGTAGAGTAAGATAGTGCAGTGGAGTAAGATGTAAATCTATAATTCATAGGTTTTAACTACAAATTACATTATTCAGCATAAGCTGTGAACAATACAATGATGTACCTAGGGAGTGAACCTAAAACGTATAAACTATATTTCTCTCCTTTTAGGACCATAGCAAGAAAAAAGAATATATTAGAAACCCTCATTACCAATCGCAATTTAAGGAAATTTTGGTCAAGCCTTCTTACGTCAACAGAGCATATGCATCACTGTAAATGGCTATTGCATTTGAGAATACTGCAAGAATGATCATGCAGATGGATATGACCTTGTCCTTCCTTGTGGCAATACCATGAGGGTCCCTGGAAACGCCAAGTAAGAGAAGAGACAGAATGTTAAAATGTCATAACAGTGATTAACAAAACTGTACTCATGGTCTAAGCAATTATTAGTTTGCATGCAGATTACTCCAGTAAATGAAGCCTCATTGTAAAATTCTGGCTCCACGGGTCTATGAGATAATTTTTTTAGACAAGTTGGTTCTCTTGAAAGTATTGAACAGAAGCCCACACATCTACTGCAATGGTATGTATGAAATAGAGGTATATATTATCAATCCACCAGAAATGCCTTCTCCATCGATTTGAAAAATGAATGTTGAGAGTCTTCCTAAGCTCTCTTCTCTTCTTGAGGTGTGTTAAGAAGGGATACAAATGCATACCCTCCACTATAAACAAATTTTGCAACTCCATCAAGTGTTCCAGCATAGCCATTGACAGTCTTTCCTTAACAAAATAGGGAGAGGGAGAGAGAAAGAGAGAGTATATTTGACATTATTGCTAGCCCCAAAATGAGCGCCCCAGAGTGCAGACATATATTGCTATAGATTGTGAAACAAACCCAACCCATCATCTACATAATAGAATTTTGAAACATGACTCCAACAAAGTTATGTTTATTCCTAAAGTAAGATATTCTACTATAGAAAATATATAAAAGTAACTTGCCACAAATTTAAGCTTCAAGAAAAAAGATGAACTTTCTTGAGACTAATGGAAGCAGGAAAGATGAATGCCAGTAGAACTCCAACAGTTGCTCCAGTGAACTCAAAAGCTACCCACCTGGTGGGTATAAATATTGCACCCAAGAGAATAATTACAACAAACCCCATGCTGATGATTGCAAATCTAAAGTTGTCTGAAGCCAAGGGCCTGGCTGAGGGAAAAAGGAGACCATCCAAGTTGAGCCTCAATGGAAAGAAGGCATGGGAAATACTAGTATGATATGGCCAGCGTAGCTTATACGAACAACATCGTTAAAAAGAGAACTGTAGGGGACACCAAGGTCAGTGTCAAACTTGGAAAGCGAGTCAGAAAGAGTTGAATCACCAAAGAGAAGGAACCCAAACAACCTTGTCATTACGTAAACAGTGGCGCAGAGAGCAAGTGAAGTCTGTACGACTCCTATCATCTGTGGAGAATCTTCAAGTTCATTCTCAATTGTATGAACTGCATATATTTAACAAAGTTTATTACAACACTAATGTGATGAAAGCTAAAATCATAAGCCAAGATGTGAGAAGCTAGGTTACAGAACCAGACCTCCCAACTCAAAAGACCTAGTGTATCATCCAAGCATTCTGCCTTTCATGTATCACCCTAGATTAATAGAGCTCATATGAATGGTGTTGAATGCATGTTATCCTCAGAAATCAGATGACAAGTTTTGTTTTATAGTCATTTTGTATGCACAGAGGAACATGTAAAATTTTTTGCAGGACCATGATACAAATACAAGATGTTTTCTGACTAAGTCTAAAACATGAAAGACGGGTCCTTGAGCACTCCCTGACCCCTAAAATCATTAATTTTCAACCCCAAATTATATGTTTTCTGAACAGAATATAAACCTATATGTTTGACATTTTATCCAAAACAACAAATGAGGGACATATGAACTTTGTATTAATTTTCTTTTCCCTAACACAGACCATATACATTACCAGGGAAAAAACCACCATATGTCAGATCATATTATTTGGATACAAATCACAAGCCACGAGTGTACTATCACTTGTGCATAAGGAGAGAGTTGGCTTCTTACCATTGTAGTGGCAGACATAAGCAAAAACAACCACAGGGACAGTAGTGAAGAGATCACAAAAGGATGCCAAATCAGTGACACTTGGAAACAGTGTTGGGGTCTCTATGCTTCCCACTATCAATTTGTAAATTGTTACTCCAATGACAACAATAAGGAACAAAACTGCCAGAGAAATGATATGGCTGATGAAAATCTCAATGAATCTGCCGCCCAAATTAATGAATATCATTAGTGGTGGGAATCATTAAGGATGAACAAGAAAATTAAATTATACACTAACCAATACACTTAAAGCATATCAATGGAACAAATATTGCCACAGTTAAGACAATAAGAACAAAGGCACGTCCAGTCCACCAGTGTTCCCCAAACCACTCTTGTAGAACACCAGAATGATGAACCCCACTGGAAGTGGATCCCGAAAGCACATCCTCTGGTCAACATAAGTACCATCTAGATTAGTTTGGTAATTTACAAATATTTGATATAAGGAAAAATGTAAGGTAATCTACGAGTCCTACCAGACACTGCTAAATGATGGTATATTAAGACTAAATTAAGTAAAAGCAAATAGGATAAAGGAAAGCATTGAAGTTACACCAATTATTATCAAATACACAATAAGAACACCAATGTTGTTGATGATAACACAGACTTGAAGCAATATTTTCCCAATCCTTCCAAAGTCATCACCCATTAAATCCCCATAAGAAAGTCCTGCCCCAAGGAGGCAAGGACAAGACCCAACACTTTCAATGTGGCAGGCAAACTCATAATTCCGGAACCAACGATGGTACACACCAGATTGAAGACAGAACCATGAAAGGAAGCTCCATGAAATCTACTATACCTAACTTCTTCATCCTGACTTGTGGATAACAAGGGGGCTCTCTCATCACCAACCGGTTCCTCTTTTTGTGAAATGTTATCAAGACTTTCATTAGTCATATTCTTACGTTTTAGTACAGCAAAACCAAGATTGCAGCTCACAGATGTTAGTTTTGAGAACCCAATTAACAAAATTTAAACCAGAAACAAATGGTTAATTAAAAATTTAAAAATAGGAATGAAAACCCAAATATTTCTATAAAATCTTGGATCAAATCTTGGTAATCACATTCCAAAATTCACAAATTCTGAACAAAGTGGTATTACTAGTATGAAAATTATAATTAAAAAAAGAAAAAAAAGAAAAAAAAAAAGAAGAGAGACTTTATATACTAAATACAAACGCCCCCACAAGGTTTTTCAAGGACTATACTTGAAAACCACTGCTTTGGCAGATGGGACTACCAAAAGTATTAACTTGAATTAAAACTTCGTAAAACCTCAATTTAAACCTCTTTTGGTATATTTGAGGCCTATAAACAGAAATGAAAACTTTAATACACTCTTTGAATTTTTATAAATAACCAAAAATTAAATTTAAAAAAATGGTTACTGCAAAAATTATAAAAAGCAAAAGAAGTCTGAGTAAAGTTGAGTTCACACTG
Organism: Quercus tomentella; assembly: GCA_028535165.1. Classification (NCBI taxonomy): domain Eukaryota; kingdom Viridiplantae; phylum Streptophyta; class Magnoliopsida; order Fagales; family Fagaceae; genus Quercus; species Quercus tomentella. The sequence continues at coordinate 59,728,480 of JAPQVY010000155.1, read as the reverse complement.
ACTGAAATACAAAAAAGACTGTCAAATATCAATCAGTGTAACAGTTGAATACCCAGAAACAGACAAAGACCAGTTGAACTAATTATGATGAACACAAGACGAATACAGTAATAAGTGACTAGAAAAACAAATATGTAGCACAAGACCATAATTTGATGGAAAAAGAATTCCAATATGACAGTGAAGTTTGGAATTGAATTCAACTGTTATTCAAAGAGACACATATATGTGAGATGTAGTGACAGTGTAATACCCATTTGAGTTTTGAACAGAAGGTGAACGTGGGTACGAAGTAGACTCTGTACTGTGCTGTTCCAACTTCCTAGTTCCATGTCTTTTGTTGTTGTTGTGAGGAGTGAGTAGGGATGCATTGGCTGGGACCAAAGAATGAATGAAAGAAGAAATGAAACAATAACTATAACTCCAAGCCATTGTCTTCAACACATTGCAATTCACTGCAATTAAAGATGGTTCAGAAAATCAATAAAGAACTAGTCTTCACAGAGACATTGATACAGTACATGACGTGAGATGTTAGGAAAGGTAAGTGGCAGTAAAAGAAGAAATAAGTCTTCTCATGAAAAAAAAAAAAAAAAAAAAAAAAAAAGAAAAAGAAAAAGAAAAAAGAAGAAGAAGATTTTTTTTTTCATTTTAATTCTTTAACTTATGACCATTTTAAGAGTTTTTCAAACAGTAAAATCTCTTGTAATAATTAAATAAAGGACTGAAACTAATGTTGCCTACACTAAATGAGTAATTATCATGGCACAAATCATATTATTATTTCTATAAAAAAATTTATATATAAAAAAATGTAATCCTATTAGTTAACAAGCTGCATTTAAGTGACCGTTTGGATAGTGCTGAAAAGCATTGTGTCTGGTTTTTCACTTTTTTTTTTAGAAGATCGTTTCTGTGGTAATAACTTTATCTAGTGGATCTTGTGCACTGTTCATGGGACCCACAAACTTCTTTTTTTAACAAAACTTTTATTAAAACTGAGTCACACGACACTATTCATACATTTAAAAATTATTTTGCTACAGTGTTTTCAGTTTTTAGTAATAAACGGTATCCAAACGGACCATAAGTCTTAAAAAAATAAATTTTTTAAAAAAAAAGAAAGATTAAAACGACAATTATTTCTACTATTGATAAATAAAACATAAGATTTTTTTTTTCTTAAAAAAAAAAAAAAAAAAAAAAATAGAAGACAACACATCAACAGACTAGCAAATAGCAAAGAGCGTTACGAGCTCATCGAGGAATCCATTAATAAAACAAAACAGAAACACCTCAAATCCTTCATGAGAAGGGTTATGAAATAATGCTCATTTTCGAATAGTTATAAAATAGTGCTTATTTTGTTCCATTTCTTCCTAAGCCTTCCGGAGTAACACTTATTCCTTCAATGAAATTGAGGTAAATACCATTTTTATCCCTGTTCTAAAAAAAAAGAAAAAAAAAAGAGTAAATTGCAAATTATACTCTGAAGTTTTGGGTTATTTGGATTTTATATTCTAAAGTTTCAAAATTTTGATTTTAAACCCTGAAGTTTGGTTCTGTTAGCAATTCACACCCCCGCTTAGTTCCTTCAGCTCGGTGAACCCAAATGGCTAGACCTCCCTAACTCATCTCCTCCGCTCATGTGAACCCATCAGCCCAACCAGATCTGGTCCAAGGCGGCGGCCACAGTCACGGCGACAGCCACATCAACAGTAAAACCATCAGCTCTCTTTCTCTTCTTTCCAGCTCTCTTTCTCTGTCTCTTTTGCTTTTTCTTTGGGTTGTTGTTGCTGGATTTGGACTAGTTGGACTCTTTTTTGGGAATTTTTTTATTGATGGATTTGCTCGATTAGATCATTGTTATTGGAATATAATTTATGTGTAATTTGTTGGGCTTCGATAAGGTCAATTTTAAGATTGCAAAAAAATCATCACTGTTGCAAAAGCTATGATAATTCAATAACCTTCCAAAACATAGTACAAATTGCTTCTTGAAGCCAGCTACTGTGATAGTTGTCTCTTGTTTTCCTAATCTGAATTTTACACTCACTCACTACAATTCATAGATGGTCAAGGTGCTTCATATTGTACGCGATCATTTTATGTATTTTTTTTTTCTATGTATTGGGATCCCATTATGTTTGACGGAGCATTGAGAGATAAGGGCTGAAGGTCTGCCTTCGTTGGGTTGTGTTTTTTTTTTTTAATTTTTGAGAAAGGCCTGAAACGGTGGATTTGTGTTTTAACTTCGGGTTGAAACAGTGCCCTTTTAAAATGCCAACTCTTCTCCTAGTTTTAACTTAAACGGCTTCGTTCGGGCTGATTTAGCAAAACAAAAAAACACGTCAGCACACGAGGAGTCACTTAACAGTAGAAATTAACTGAGAGTGTGAATTGCTAACGAAACCAAACTTCAAGATGTAAAATCAAAATTTTGAAACTTTAGGGTGTAAAATCCAAACAACCTCAAATTTCAAGGATGTAATTTGTAATTTATCAAAAAAAATAAATAAAGGTGAATGATATTATAGTAAAACTATGTTTTTTTTTTTTTTTTTTCATTATTTTTTAAAACTCCCAAATTCAATAGAGAAGATGATGTTCTACTCCAATCCATTATTTTCAAAACTCTTAAACATAGTGTTAACACTTGTTCCACATTATTTAAGAGGATATGTTGTGTGCAGTATAATTTATTCCATATTCCCTTAAAAATTACCATGACTTTTTAATGGAGTTTGTAGTATGTCTTTACGTTAAAATCTTATTCTTGCTTCCTTGTGTGAGTGTGTGTGTGTGCTTGTTTCTAAAAAAAAATTGTTTAAACAAAAAATAGAGATACCACACAAAGAAAGTGTTTGGTCGAGATTGTCCAACCCAGAGAGAAAGAGAGAGAGAACCACATGTAGATCCTTCCTAAACCTTCACACACACACACACCCCCCCCCCCCCCCCAACCCTTTCCTCCATAAAAAACCCTATATTACAATTGCAACCATCCTCTTCCAAAACCCTACCCAAACCAAAATCCTTGCAACAATTTCCCCCAAAATACCTCAAACAATACTTCTTTTCCCATCATTGATATCCCAAACCCTTGTCCAAAAATGGCTTGACCAACAACAACCACAATGGTACTGTCTAAGAGTACTAACCCAAGAAGACTGAGATTTTCAATATCATCTAATAATGAATTGTGAGGAGGAGATTCTACTAAGGATATGTCCCTTTTAGGGTGGAAATTCATGTTCGTGTGTCTTGTTTTTGTTGTATTGACTCATATCAGTATTTGACTATATAGTTCGGCATAAAACACGATGTGTTTATTAATTGTGTCAAGATCCATCGATTTTAACATGACCTATTTATTAAACAGATTGATATGACACGACCCACATAACTTGTTTAATAAATAAGTTATATTAGGGGTGACACAACCCATTTGATGAATAAGTCATGTTGTCACGTTAACATGTTTATTTGACAAGATTAACCTATTAGTAGTTTTCATATTTTATAGAATGTATGAGTAAACAACTAAATCTCAACACAAAGTCACCAACAAATAAAATATAATTACAACTATAAACTTTGAAAGGTAAATTAGTAAAAGTGACTTTTAGTTAAACCAAACAGCATGAAACGAGTTTTTTCTCAAGAGGCAATTTCAAGAATCAACCAACCAACAAATCCGTAGCCCAGGTGACTCACAACCTCCCTCTCATCCAAATGAAATCCATAAGCTTTTTGATTGATTAAGACGTATCGGAGACAGGTCAACAACGTCCACATTAAGCATCCGTCTAAAAAGTACCGACGATCAGAGAATGACGACATAACGTTCTTTGAGCATGATGCAAGTGGAATAAAGCAACCCCATGACGACCCTCTCATCATCATGCTAGAAATCGAAGGTTTCAACACAAGGAGAGTGCTAGTTGACAATGGGAGTTCTGTAGATATAATGTATATGACGGCATACCAACAGTTGAGGTTGGACCCAAAGCGGCTTCGACCTTTCAAGTCCCCGTTGGTTAGTTTCAGTGGGGATCGCATCTATCCAAAGGGTATCATTTCTTTAACAGTCAGAGCGGGAACACATCTCGCCCAGGTAACGAAATAGGTTGACTTTTTGATCGTCGATTGTCCGTCATCCTGGGAAGACCTACACTGAATCGACTTAAGGCTGAAACCTCAACCTATTGTCTCAAGGTGAAGTTTCCCACTCCACATGGTATAAGGGAAATACGCGGGGATCAGCTGCTAGCTTGGGAGTGTTACCAAGCAGTGCTAGCCTCCAAAGAAAACCATACCTAGATGGTAGAGGACGAACCAAAGAAGCCTAATCAAGAGCTGGAGGAGGTGAACCTAGTAGAGGGAGACACTACCAAGGTCACAAAGGTGGGGGCAGGGCTTGACTCATCCCTGAAAGACAAGATCGTGGAGTTCCTATAGCAAAACCTAGATATCTTCGCCTGGACTCATAAGGACATGCCAGCTATAGATAACAAAGTGATAGAACACAAGTTGAATGTCGATCCCACTAGAAAGCCCGTCTAGCAAAAGTGACAAGTATTTGCTCCTGAAAGGAACAAGGCTATTGTGGAAGAAGTGGAAAAGCTTCTAACTGTCGGATTCATCAGGGAGGTCTACTATCCTAAATGGTTAGCCAACGTCGTCATGGTGAAGAAGTCCAACGAGAAGTGGCGCATGTGCATCGACTTTACAGATCTCAACCGTGCTTGCCCAAAGGACAGCTTTCCACTCCCCAGGATCGATCAACTGGTAGACTCAACAGCTGGCCATGAGCTGCTAACCTTTATGGACTCATTTTCAAGCTACAACCAAATCCGCACGAACAAAGAAGACCAGCAGAAAACAACCTTTGTTACTAGCCAGGGGTTATATTGCTACAAGGTCATGTCGTTTAGCCTGAAGAATGCCGGGGCGACTTATCAGAGGCTGGTGAATCAAATGTTTAGCAAGTAGATTGGACGAACATGGAAGTCTATGTGGACGACATGCTTGTGAAAAGCAAGAAAGCAGAGTTACATCTGGATGACCTTAGAGAAACTTTTGATACATTGAGAAAGTATCAAATGAGGTTGAATCCAGCAAAGTGTGTGTTTAGAGTCTCATCAGGTAAGTTTCTGGGGTTCATGGTCTCGCAACGGGGCATAGAGGCCAACCCAAAGAAAGTCAAAGCCATATTGGACATGACATCCCCAAGGAGTGTGAAGGAGGTACAGAGGCTGATGGGACGAGTAGCAGCTTTGAACAGGTTTGTCTCTAGAGCCACAGATAAATGCCTCCTGTTCTTTAAAACATTGAAGTAGGCCTTCCAATGGACGGAAGAGTGCGAAGAAGCCTTCCAGGCCCTCAAGGATTACTTGTCGAAGCCCTCGCTCCTAAGTCCGTCCGTTGAAGGAGAAGATTTATTCCTGTACTTAGCTGTCTCCTAGACGGCTGTGAGCTTGACACTGATCTGTGAAAAGCTCAGAGTCCAAAAGCTAGTTTATTACACAAGCCAGGCCTTCTAGGGCCCAGAAACAAGATACCCAAGGATAGAAAAATTAGCCTTTGCGCTAATCGTCGAGTCAAGAAAGCTTCGTCCCTATTTTCAGGCACACATGATATTAGTCATGACGGACCATGCAACCTCTGCGAAAGGCGATAGGTAGGCCGGACACAGCAGGAAGAATGGTCTAATGGGCGGTGAAATTAGGTCAATTTGACGTTGATTACAGGCCTAGAACGGAGATCAAAGCCTAGGCATTGGCAGACTTTGTCACTGAATTTATTATGGCTGATCAAGATCCAAAATCAGATTACTGGACAGTGTATACAGACGGCTCGTTAGCATCAGGCATGGGTGGAGTAGAAGTGATTCTCTTATCCCCTGAGAAAGATATCCTTAGATACGGAGTCCAGCTTCAGTTCCCAGCAACGAATAATGAAGCAGAGTACGAAGCTGTCCTGACGAGCTTGAGGGTTGTAAAAGCATTGGGTGTAAGAAATTTAAAGCTGAACTCTGATTCGAAGCTTGTGATAGGGCAGATGACCAACGAGTATGAGGCCAAAGAGGACAGGATGAAAAGGTACTTAACACTGACCAATCAGTTAGTTTCTAACTTTAATGATGTCAAGATCACTTAGGTACCCAAGGAGGAAAATTCGGAAGCAAATGAGGTTCCTAGGCTAGCATCGTCAGATACCAATGAACTACAACTCGGATTGTACATGGAAGTGCAATACCTTTCGAGCATTGAAGGGTTTGACGTGAATTACGTCCAGTCTAGAGAAAGCTAGATGGATCTAATAATCACGTACATCAAGGATGGTAACCTCCCTGCAGATCCCTTGGAAGCTAGGAGAGTCAAAGTAAGGTCGTCCAGATTCACAATCCTAAACGACAAGCTTTACAAGAAGGGGTTCTCACAACCCTACTTGAAGTTCCTCGACCCAGAAGACGCTGAGTACGTATTAAGAGAGATCCACAAAAGGGTATGCAAAAGTCACTCTGGACCTCGCTCACTTATTAGGCAAGTTGTTTGTGCAGGATATTTCTGGCCAACCATGCAAAAAGATACAGCTCAGGTCGTTCAGAGATGCGACAAGTGCCAATGGTTTGGAAACGTGCAGCATGTCTCAGCAAAGCACTTGACTAACATCACCTTACCATGGCCATTCTCCACATGGGGAGTCAACATAATGGGCCCCCTACCCCCTGGTAAAAAGTAGGTAAAATTCCTAGTCGTCGCTATTGATTATTTCACGAAATGGGTGGAAGCAGAGCCTTTGATAGTTATAACAAAGGCCAAGATACAACACTTTATGTGGAAAAACCTTGTCTGTCGGTTTGGAATTCCATGGGTCATTATCTCTGACAATGGACGACAATTTGACAGCCACAAGTTCAGGGATTTTTGCAAGGAGCTGGGGATAAGGAATCACTATTCTTCCCCTGGACATCCACAGGCAAATGGCCAGACTAAAGTCACAAATTGGACTTTGCTTAAACTGATCAAAACCCGACTTGAGGGGGCAAAAGGAGCATGGCATGACGAGCTCCCAGGGGTGTTATGGGCTTATAGAATGACGGTGAGGACACCAACAGGCGAGACACCCTTCAAGATGGCATTTGAAACCGAAGCAGTAATTCCTGTGGAAGTTGGAGTGTCAAGCCTCAGAAGGACATGTTATGACAAACAGAGCAATGACGAGGGCCTCAAGCTAGCTCTGGATTGCTTACCCGAGGTCAGAGACGACGCAGCTCAGAGGATGGCCTTGTATCAGGAGAGGATGACAAGGTACTATAACCAAAGGGTAAAGCTGAAGCGTTTTAATCCTGGAGATATGGTTCCGCGGAAGGTTTCACAAGCCACCAAAGATCCAAACGAAAGGAAGCTAGGCCCCAACTGGGAAGGCCCATACAAGGTCGTCCGTTATTCAAGAAGAAGGGGCTACTCATTAGAGGACGCAAATGGGAAACATTTGCCTTGTCCTTGGAACGCAGAGCATCTTAAAAAGTACTATCAGTGAGGGAACGAACTTTCAGCCCTAATGAGTTCCAGGGTTTGGAACATCTCATTTATTCATCCACAGATAAGCGGGACTTCAATTTCATTGCTTTTATGCATTTATCCTTTTTTCTTTCAGTACTTTATTTTCAGCACTTTTTGTGTTTTCGTAAAGTATTACCCTTGTAACCCCTTTTTTACAAACAAGGATGAATAAAACAGACAAAACATCTGCAGAGCTATTTCATTTGATGTCAAACACTCCATGGTGAAAATCTCCCTTAATCGAAAAGAAAAGTTCAAAGCGCAACAGTTATGATAAAAACTCTAATGAGTTTATATCATGATCAAGTGATAAAAACGTTAAGTTTAAATCACAAGGATAAAAGCCTCGTCAATATAAATGACAAAGTTAAAATCCAAGTTAAGTGATAAAAACATTAAGTTTAAATCACAAGGATAAAAGCTCCGTCAAAATAAATGACGAAGTTAAAAATCCAACTAATGTGATAAAAACATTAAGTTTAAATCACAAGGAGAAAAGCTCTGTCAATATGAATGAAGTCAAAAATATGAATCACGTGATAAAAACGTTAAGTTTAAATCACGAGGACAAAAGACTCAGCCAATGTACTTGACAAGTCTAGATCATAAACTGAGCGATAAAAACTACAAGTTTAATTCGCAAAGATAAGCAACAAGTTATAGCATGAGCAAAGCGACAAGTTAGTTGTAAAAAAAGAAAAAGGAGTTGTCCAAAATAAAAGCCTCAAAACAAGGAGGCAACCAGTTTTTGGTGAAAGATAAAACCCCAAAACAAAAAGGGCACCCATTGTTTTCCAAATAAATGAAAAAAAAAGAAAGGAAAGAAATTATGAAGGAGGAACAACAGATTCGTCAGCATCTTTTCCTTTAGTGACCTCGTTCACATCAGGGTTTTTCTCCATGGCACCAGCTTTAATTTCTTCTTGCTCCTTAGCTTCGTCTTTAAGGATCTCCGTGTCATTCTTCTCAAAGTCCAAATTGGAGAAGTCCACAGCTAAGCTCCGATGCTTCATTGTCCATCGATACAGAAGCTCGAACCCTTTAAAGTACTGCATAAACTAAAGATCTGAAAATTCCTCTAACTGCTTGAACTTCTAGATGATCTTGTCTCTCTCCTTGCCAGTCTGGGCAGCTTGAATCTCTTCGTCCTTCTGGATGACAAGCGCCTTTTTTACACGCAAGGCCTCAATAAGCTCCTTTACTTTCTGGTTCGCATCATTCATCTCGTTCGTGGCAGCAATCAAATCTTTCCTTAACTTGGAGCATTCAACCTCGACGGATTCTGCCTTCAAAGTAGCCACCACGACCTTCTCCTCCGTGTTCAAATAGTCAGTTGTGATGTGTAGTGACTCCCCAAGGACCTAATGGAAACAAGTAAGTAAGGAGGGAAACTATGCACACTTACTCGTACAAACAAATACAAAAGGGATGCTGGAAGAACAAAACCACATACCTGCACCAACTTATGGATATGTCGACTGACAAGCTCGTGGGAGGGAATGGATGACAAACCCTTGAGTTCATCGTTGGTGATCACGTTGTGAGCATGACCCAGAGCAGTAGGAGCAGCGTCCCATAGGCTCCTCCCAACTTTGCCTTTACCTTTTGCATGGGTAATTGGATGGGTAAAAGCAGTCACTTTTAGAGACGGAGTAGGAGAGCAGCGGTCTCAGCTTTCTTATCACTCAACTTCCTTTTCTTTGAATCAGAAGTCAGGTTGGCTAAAGGTTTGTTTTTCAAGTTCTTGATGCGGGCATACTAATCTTTGCTATATCTGGTTGCCATTTCTGCTAAGTAAAAAAAAGAAAAAGAAAAAAGAAGGGCAATTCCCAATTAGACAGTTAGGCAGAGTACCAACGAAGTTAAAAAAGACGAAGTGAGGGATAGATGATCTTACTTTTCTCCTCTCGGCGGATTTTCTCTAAAACGTACTTCGAAGGCTCAGGGCCTAAGCAACAGTCAAACAGGTGACAAGGATTAACAAGGTTGTCAAAATCCTCAATTTCACGAGCGTAGGCGAGGGCAGCACAGACCCGATGGCGATGTTTATCTTCCAGGTCAGGATGATCAAGAGCTGTAAAAAATCAAAAGGAAAACGTCATTAGACGAGCAATAAAGACATGGAAGAAAACCAAAAGAGGACAATGGAAATATGCACCAAGTGCTGGGACTTCCCATTTTTGTAGTAATCTTGGGACTTCCCCCCAGAAATCGTCAGACAAAGTTTCCCAACCCGTTCTAGAAATGAAAAAATATCGTGATTTCCAATCATGAAAGGATGAAAGAAAACCCATAACAATCCTAGATTTCCTAGTCCAAGGCAAAAGTTCAAAATAGCCATAGTGGGTAGAGGCTTTCAAACGGTACAAAAACAAAAATTCGTTCAAAGTAATCATCTCCCCATCGCAAGCAGACATCCAAATGGACATACAACTTATTATCGTCCTTCAAGCATTAGGGACGAGCTGACCAAGGGTGATTTGAAATTCATTTAGAAGATGCATGATAAACGGATGGACGGGGAAGCGAAAGCCACACAAGAAATCAACCTCGTAAAAACACACCTCTCCGTGGGCAAAGTTGCAAGCTTTCTCACCCAGGTGAGGTAATCTAACAAAGGTCCCTTTAGGGAACTGAAACCTCTTCCTAAAACCGTTCAAATGCTTCTCTTTCAAGGAGCAAGACTCCGAAAGAGCAAGCAAGGGGAATAAAGATAAAGATGAAGGTAATTTTGAAGCGGCGGTATCCACTACCTTACTCAAAGATTCCATGTTGGAGGACAACCCAGTCTCTAACTCGCTAGACCTAACATCATCCACCCTATACTCGATGGTGGTCATCTCCAAATGGTGTTTTATCAGAGTTTGACGGATTAGAGGGTAGAGAGAAAGTAAAACGGGCCTAAAGGCAGAAAAACGAGATACAAACAAGCCTACTTGGGGACGTCGACCTGAGGAATATTCCAAGAAAACCCCCAACCGAGCAAAGAAAAACGAGACCAGGGGGCACTCTTGACTAAGGAATTCAAAACCAACCATCAAAGCATAGAGAAAAGAGGCCTTACCAGGAAATTTTGAAGAATGAAGATTTCTCTGCGCTCTAAAGTTTAGACTAAATAGGGCGGACGAAGAGGAACGGTTTTCTCTAAAAGGAAAACTTGGAATTAAGGCGTGCCAAAATCAAGGGAGCCTCACACACGCCGCTAATGGAAGACCAACACGTGTTCATTTCCTGAAGAGTAGTTGTTTCGCATTTAAAACGAGAAGCCAAATTTTGAGAATCGAGAAGATACGAAGTGTCACGTCCAGTCACATTCCTAAGATCGTCCAACTTCTTGACGACCAAGGAATGAGGGGGCAACTGACGAATATCAACTGGAGATCGTTTAGATGAAAGAAGACCTTAGCCACATTCAAATCAGGAATGAGAGTAAGGGCAACACCCTGTCATCATACGTCATCCTTATAGACGAGGCAAGCCATCATTCATTGAAGGCATAAATAAATGCCCTCAGGACAGCTGACAAGCAATGAGTGCGCCGGAACAATTACAAGAGCAATGATGGCCCAACGATCATCCGTTACACCTTAAATGGAATCATCATTGTCAATTAATGCTACGTTTCTCTCAGGAGAAAAACGCTCAGAGCAGCATTAACAGACATAACTGCACCAACCTGAGACAAACTATAAAAAGGGGAATAGAACTCAGGTAAAGACACATGAAAAACTTGAGAGACACTTGTAAGAGAATTTTTTGAGAACTATTAAGCTGACTTTAGCATCGGAGCATGCTCAACTGGCACTATGCTAGTGAAAATCTCCTTTGCCTTTCGTTCCTTGATAGCAGGTACCGGAGCTCATCCATCAACACTGACGATGAGCATACTAACGAGGTCAACTTTCGACTTCATCATTAACCATTTACTTTCAATAAAATAGACGTTTTTCGTACTTCTAATGGATTAATTTGTCAAGGTTCTGTTAAAGTTAGAACGATATATAGCCTTACTACGTATGTTAGGTGAGTGTGATAGATTGGATTACTATACATGATTGATGTGGTCCTTCGGGTGTAGTAGATAATTTCTCCCAATTACTAGTTTAGGATTCGGCAACAAGTACGAAATTGTTAGGACATACGTGATTCAATATTAGGAACATATGTCAACATTTTATGTAATTGGCTAATCCTTTGACAAAATGCACTTTACTTGTAATTGGGTAGATCTAGGATGTGTTTAATGCTTCAAGAAACAAGGTTTCAAGTTCAAGTGTTAAAGCCATGCAAGTCTGTCCAAGAACCAAGTCAGAAAGTGCTGTTCATTAAAACTCGATAGCTAGCATCTATCGAGATTTAAAGAGAGCTGTTTCAGCCCAAGGCTTGACAGCTACTCGACAAATAGGGTATCTGTCGAGATTTATGAAGTTTAGTTTTTCAGGACTGTTTTTCATCCAATCCGCGAATGTATGTTTGGGCTTTCTTTTCTCACAACCCTAAACATATATAAGGTTTATTTTAAGGGCCATAAAAGGTGACACAAGTTGCACAAGAGAAAATTTCACAAGTGTGAAGAAGAGTGTGACCGGAAACCTAGTTTGCCCTAATTCTTGAAGAAGCTGCTGTGTTTGTACACCATAGGGTTTTGTGACCAATCAACTTCATGATCTTCATCGTCTGGATGAATTGAAGAACTTTGCAGCCAACATCCTTCTTTAGTTGGTGATCAAGTCGCGTACTGAGATCCACGCAATTGGTTAGTCACGTACTGAGAGCCATGCATTGAAAAGGAGAGATTGTCACTATAGAACAAGTCAATTGGGTATTGAGGTAAGGGTTCAACTGTAGGTTGGTATAAGGTACTGGGATTCCTTTACTTGTAACCGCTTGTTTTGATAATAGTGGATTCTCGGGAGTGGTGACCTTAAAATCACCCGGTGGGATTTTTGCTGTATAAGTTTTCCCTATTCGTAAACAAATCACCGTATCAATTTATTTTCCATTGCACACTTTAGATAGTTGGTGATTTATTTGTGCTACCACACACTTTACATGTTAATTTGATTAATTAATAAACTTAGCTAATTAATCAATTAATTTATCACAAATGGTCAATCCATTCTTGACCTATCAGAAATGTTCAAAATTGCAAGATACAAATTAATTAAGAATAGACTTTATCTCTCAGTGGTAAGAAATCTTCAACGTACTAAACTTGGAGAAATTATAGTCCTCTAGTGGACTACGTCACTTGTCTACCATTCCACTAAAAAACTTCCACTTGTTTAAAATTACTGAGTCAGTAATTAATTTCTGTTTAAAAAAATTTTCTAACTAACAATATTAAACAGGTGGAAGTTTTTTAGTGGAATGGTGGACCACATCACTTGTCCACCATGTAGATCTTATAATTTCTCCTAAACTTGCATCCCTTTTTCTCTAAACCAATATTCGCCTAGCTAGAAACATTAACTAATACTAGATCACCTAGCCTACCAAACACCAGTTGACCAATCACGGAACCCATGATAGGGATGGATCATGGCCACCATGGTGGACACATCCTCAGGTGGGATCACATACTTAATTGTCGGGCTTCTTCTCGTAGTAGATTCGTCCAATGAGCGTCATAATCGGAGGGACACAGAAGAAGTCGTAGGTGTCAATGAAGAGGCCGATACCAGCTATGATGATGGCCTTGAAATGGTATAACTGAGTTCTTGCACTGTCAAGGGCGGAAAGGACTTTTAACGCCATTCTTATTTCTTGCAAGACTCAGATTGTGAAACGGCATTAATTGAAATTTCATTGGTGTCTTTGTTATTGTTAACAGTACGTGCCAAGTAGTTTCCTTGAAGTTGATGGGTAGTTAGGTTATTAAGGAGAATAATTGACAATTTGTGTCCATGATTACATCAAGATGGGGATTGAATTCGAACCTAATCCAAGAATTAATGCATACGTGCCTCATATCCACAAAAAAAAAAAAAAAAAAAAAAAAAAAGCTTACGCACCCGTTTGGTTACCGCATTTTGGGCAAAAAACGAAGTTTGCAGTTTCAAAACATAATTTAATACGTTTGGTAAGTCAATTCTTTTTGGACTCGATGCGTTATTTTTGGGTTTGTGCATTGGACAAGGTGAGCAGAAGTGATTTTTCAAAAAAATAATCTTAGAGATATAAACTATTTTACAAAAAAATTTACAAACTACTGATGTGGTGAGTGATTATTGAAAAATGAAAAAATAATATTAATGATGGGCCTAGATGAAAACCAATAAAAGGTTAGTTACATCAATATTTTATAAAAATGTTGTAAAATAATTTGTGGCTATAACATTATTCTTTTCAAAATGCATAAACTAGAAAAGTTGAACCAAAACTCAACCGTGTTTTTGACGCTTTCCATATGTGATTGATGTTTATATTTGTTGGTACCCATTTTTTAACATCACTTGTAAGGGTTGCACGTGCTGCCCCTTGAGTAAAAAGATTTAGATAATTTTTTTTTTTAAAGTAGTATCAAATCATATATTTAAATTTAGAATAGTTATTTAACATATGACTATCTATTTAGTACGATAATTTCTTAGAACCTATTTACTAAAGACAATATCTACTCACAAAAAAATTCTACTAAGAATGATAACAAATGTCGTCATCTTCCAACAATAAACAACTAAGTTTTGACAAAAGATTGTCACAATATTTAAATTTTCACAATAAATGATGACATATGTTACAATTGAAACTCTTCATCAAATTAAATACCTACAGCCATTTGTGATAAATATTTTGTTATTCATACTTCCTTCTTTATCATTTTATTTTATGAGCCTAACCATGATGCTTAGCTTACTTAATTTTTTATGAACACCTTTTTAAGAAAGAAAAAAAAATAACAAAAGACATATGTCATTGAAGTTTCTATTAGATAAAATTATAAATCTAGAAGATTTAAACCTTTAATAAATTTGTGTTCTCTAGGTAACAAATAGAATACCATAGATCACCATTTTTACTTTTTAAGTATATGACTAACGCATAAAACTCAAAATACACAAAGAAAATTTGTGGGACATTAAAATTTAGTGAGGCATTTTAGATATTGCACAATGAAATATTCTAGGAATCATAAGATTTAGTTAGGATTTAACTCTTCTCAAAAAAAAAAAAAAAAAAAAGTTAGGATTTAACTAAGAGAGTAATAGCAGGGACTATATGCTTGTGTACAAAATATAAAGGAAGAAATTATTCAACTTTAAAGTTGGGGGAATGAAACTACTCCAAACATAAAGGGGGAAAGTACTTTTTTCTATAATTTTTTTTTTTTTTTTTTTTGTTGGTAAAACTATATGTTTTTTACTTTAAACAATGTGTTAAAAAAACCCAAGAAAACTGCCTGTAAAACTATGAATTTTGGCTCAACAAATTGGCTAAACAAAAAAAAAAAGTCAGGAACACAATAAATGTCACAATATTTTCTCAATACCTTTATTTTAGCTATGGTGGGCCCTAATATGATATTTTATAATTTTATTTTAGAGTAATGTTACATCCACAACATTTTCATTACATATTCTAGATGGTAAATTGTTATTGATTTTTAATTGGGACAACCACTTTAAACTATGCATTAAAAAAAAAAAAAAAATTACGTAAAACAGTGAATTTTTGCTCACAAAATTTGACTAAACCAAAAAAGAAGTTTAGAAACACAACAAAATATCACAATTTTTTCATACCTTTATTTTTAGCTGTGGTAAGTTTCGGTTTGATATATTATTATTTATTTTTTAGAGATGATATCTCCATAATATTTTCATAACAAATTCTAGATGGCAAGTTGTTACTGATTTTAAAATGGACCCACGACTGATATCACTTTTTTATCCATCAATAGTAGTTTACCACCTATGATTTGTTGTGAAATTAATGTAAAAATGTTATGGACTTAGCAATTTTTTATTTGATCTATAAGAAACTGAGATCTCAACTGTGGGGTACAAGAATTTAAATAAGGTAATTGCGCCACATGTCATAGCCATGGACAAGGAGGTCATTATCTTGTCGAGGAGGTCACACTCTTGGACAGTAAGGCCATGTCAGTGACACGTTACTAGAGGAGGTCATACCATAGAAAAAGAGTTTTGGGGAGGGGGTTAGCCCTGACATGACTGAAGGGATGGTGGCTGCCACCACATTTAATGCATCCCACCAAACCTCCTGTCTGCATTTATATGGAGAAGACCCCTGAACAGTGCTGCCTTGGTTAGCACAACTCACAAGGGGTTTGGGAAGGTGGCTGATAGGACAAGCATTTAGGTAGTGGCTTGAACGATCAACAAATATAGGGCCAAGATCATCTAAAAGAAGCTATATAATGTAAGAGACCCTCCAAGGAGAAGGGATCGAAAAATCTATAGAGAAAATACTATAGCTACAAGAACTGTAATTGTATCCAAGTTTAAAAGAAATATACATAAGGACCACTCTCCTCGGATTTTGCCAAGGAAGGTTTTCTTGGTGCAGAGCTTGTCTTCCCTTACTTTCTTACTATCTTTGATTCACTGTGCATGTTGTTTGATCCATTGAAGCCTAGCTTTTAAGCCAACTCTCTACAAATTCATTGTATCAGGCTCTTTGGGCCCTAATCCATTCACCTTTTGGGCTTAGGAACCAAAACCTACCCCTACATTAACAATTGTGAAAATATTGTGATAACAACAAGTGTTACAAAAAAAAGAAAGTTAGTGGACAGTGCAAATTGAACTAACTAGAAAAAAAAAAAAAAATGTAGCTACTACTATAGCTTTATGCATTCACACTTTTATTATGAAAATGTTGTGGATGTAGCACTTTTTTTTTTTTTTTTTTTTTTTTCAGAATACCTTTTTTTTTAGTTGTGCTTGGTTCTAGTATGATATTTTATTTTGACCTATAAGAAATTAACACCTTAACAATTGTGAAAATATTGTGACAATTTATTGTGTTAACTAACAGCTTTAAAAAAAAAAAAAAAAAGGTACCAAATTACTGTAGTTTTTTACTGTTGAAAAAAAGAAAAGAAAAGAAAGAAGCAGCAAAACAGTGCAAACTCAATAAACCAAATTACTGTAGTTGTTCACTATTGCTTTAGCGCATTCGCGCTTTTTATATATAGATTTTTTTTTTTTTTATACAAGATAGAATTTTTACTCTAACCTAATCTAAGTGTATATGTATGTGAAACTCCCTCCTGGAAACTTGAACCCCAGCCCTTATCCCCCACACCCCACAAGCATTTATACTTGTGGAGTGACCACCGCACCAAGGGTGCGTGGTGGTTTATATATAGATATTTGAATTGAATCAATTATTTATTCCTTTGCCCACAACCATAAGAAATCTAAATAAACCATTAACTTGAAGAGAGAAAAGTAAAAGATGAAAAAGCCAATAATATATTAATGTATACCAAATACACTGGTAGTTGGACTAGAAGACCATTAGACACCCAACCAATTGACACTTTATCTATCTAGTACACGAAAAGAAGATTAACTTAACAAGATTAAGTCAAACCATAGGATTTGGGAAATTTATGCGAAGCACTACACTATTGACTCTAGAACATCTAAACTTACCTTGAATTAATACTTAAAATCTTTTACCCAAAAAAAAAAAAAAAAAACTTAAAATCATCTAGTACCGTCACTAACCCAAAAAAGTGATGTTTGATATATAAAGAGTAGAAGAGGCCATGAAATCCATACAACAAAGAATTAAAGAAATTGAATTGTAGAATGGCATTGATGTTGTAGCAGTATCTACTATTTATTTCACACAAGTTATTTTACATAGTTTTATACACGTGAAAAAACAATTGAAATCGTGACTTTTCATATGTTGTCCAAGTGCAACAAGTTTAACCCTTGAAGTTGTCCAATTTGATTGGTTTCTAGTATGTACTTGCAGGGACGGAACCAGGATTCGAATTTGGGGGACCAAAGCTTAAAACCAAAAAAAAAAAAAATTATGAAAATAAAAACTAATATCTATTTAATATTCAACAAAATACTGCATACAAAATAAGTATTTCTTAAACATTTCATATTATAAAAACATCAACAAAGTATAACATACAAAATAAGTGTTTCTTAAACAATATTAATGTTAAATTGTTAATCATGTGTTAGATGCACCAACTAAAAAACATGGAATTCTCAAAAAAAAAAAAAAAAAAAAAAAAAAAAAAAAAAAAAAAAAAAAAAAAAAACTAAAAGAATGGAACACAATTACACAACCACGCCCACATGACACCAATGTTTCTACTCTCTAAAATGTTTGCTAAAGCCATGATTTAAATAGTTATTTAATGCTATTTAATTATTGACAATTGGCCACACAAAGACTTAAATCACAACCACACAAAGCATTAAATTAAATCACAAGAGACAAACACAAGTTCATATATATATAATATATTGGCCACACGGCCCACACCACACAAAGTGACAAAGAGTCAAAGACAAAGTTTAATGACTCAGTACCAAAGACTTTGCTCTCAAGCTCAGACACAGTACTCACATAATGTAATAAAGTTATGCCTTTATTACTAGCCAGCTCAGACAAAGTTTTGCAGTACTCACAAGCTCAGACAAAGTTATGCCTTTATAGATAAAGTAATAAAAGTATAAAACCAAAACAAAAAAAAGTCACAGACAGTCAAACACAACACAAACTACAGTCACAACTCACACCAGTCCCTAAAAAACGTAGAGGGCAAAGGCAGAGCAATAGAGTAGAGAAAAAAAAAAACACAAATATGGACTTGAGAGAGGAGAGAAATTTTTTAGATTCACCATACCTTAGCCGATTCAACTCATGTGTGAGTGTAAACAACAGCAGATGTAGATCGAGGATCTAAGGAACAGTTGCAGCAGCAGCAACAAGCCAACAATTGTAGATCGGATCTGATATGAGGAACAACGTAGCAACAACAGCAGATGGCAGTGATGGAGACGTTGAGGTTTTTTCTTTTCTTTTCTTTTCTTTTTTTTTTTTTTTTTTTTTTTTTTTTTTTTTTTTTTTTTGGAGAATTGGAGGCATTGAGGTTGAGTGGAGGAAGCATGAGGTAGAAATTTGGGACTTGTAATTTAGGTTTTCTGGAATTTTTTTTTTTTGTGCATGATTTTTGTTTAGTCCATATTTATTTTTTTATTTTGTAGTTGGGGCATGAATTTTATTTATTTATTTGTTTTTAGTTCAATACTAAATATTTTAGAGGAGGAGAGCCAAAATATATATATTTAAGGACAAAACCAGTTTTTTTTTTTTTTTTAATTGGGGGGGGGGGGGGGGGGGCATGGCCCACCTCTGCCCTACTGTAGGTCCGCCTTTGTGTACTTGTAGTTGTGGTTAAAGAATGGTTCCTCCATTAGATATTAATATTAAGTTGATAAATGAATGACTTACTAGTTCTTAACTACTCTGAATTAAGTTGCAAAAACGACACATATAGACCCGTTCACTGACTCCCCTCTATAAATACACAGGTTCCAATCCTCACCCCTCACCCCACCAAGAATACAGAGTACTAGAAGGTCAAGATAACCTCAAATATGATGAAAGGTGTTCATTACCTTGTGACTGTGGCCTTGTTGGCTTTGGCATCCACCCTTGCTTTTGCGGATGACCCTAGTCCTCTGCAAGATTTTTGCGTTGCAATTAACAATACCGATTCTGCTGGTATATAATTTTAGACTCTTATTACTACTACTAGTATTATATATTATATTCTTAATTTTGAACTCATTTCAAACCTCTGATTTTGTTTTTGTGTTAAAAATTTAAAAATTAACGAAGTTCAGTTCAAAGGTGATATTATCTACATGGATTTTTTATTTGTTTTTATCATGAAATATAGTCAACCATTTTTATAGTAGTGTCTTATACTTACTCAAGATAGTAACAAACTTTTCTTTGTGTAGTATTTGTGAATGGAAAGTTCTGCAAGGACCCAAAGCTTACAACAGCGGATGATTTTTTCTTCTCCGGGCTAGATATTCCTGGAAACACTAAAAATAAACTAGGATTGAATATCAATCTTGTGAACGTGGATAAACTTGTAGGCCTCAACACTCTAGGTATTTCCTTGGATCGCATTGACTTTGCACCGTATGGCTTAAATCCTCTACATGCTCATCCTCGTGGCACCGAGCTTCTAGTAGTCTTAGAGGGTACTCTCCTTGTGGGCTTTGTGACATCCCAGCCTGACTACCGCCTCTTCACCAAAACTTTAAATAAGGGAGATGTCTTTGTGTTCCCAATTGGTCTCATTCACTTCCAGTTCAACATAGGAGAGACCAATGCTATTGCCTTTTCCAGTTTCAGTAGCCAAAATGCTAGGACCATCAGAATAGCAAACACGGTCTTTGGATCTAATCCTCCCATTAATCCTGATGTTCTCGTTAAGGCCTTCCAAGTGGACAAGAATGTGGTTGATTATCTTCAGAAAATATTCCATGGATAATAATGATGAAGCTAGCATTAGACAGCTAGAATAAAGTTTTTATGTTTCCCTTGTTGTAGTGTTATGGTTATAATTATTATGAAATAAAATGATTGCTAATAACTCATTTTGTGTCGTACTATAATAACAAGGTGGAACAAGTGCATGACTGAATCTTAATTACACCTTGAATCCGATTATTTGCTCAATATATTGCTCTGTACAAGAGAATGTTGTGATAATAATAGAGGTGGAGCAACCGCATGTCTCCATCTTAGTTACAGGACTAAATTGAATTTTGAACAAAATTAAAAAGTGAAATCTGTAATTTACCTTCTTCTTTTTTTTTTTTTTTTTTTTTTTTTTTGACTTTAGAGTGTGCATGGATATGGTGTTTCGTTTAGGAGAAAATGCAGGAAAGGAAAGGAAAAAAATTTATGGTTTTTGTTCTTTCTGTATATTTTATATTTTATAATTTAATGTTATTTGAGTAATTGAGTTGTATATATTATGAAGTATTGATGGTATTTGTAGATAGAGTTTGGTTGCTGAGCAAAAAGAGAAAAAGCAGAAAAAGTTTAAAATTGTGTAATAACAAGTTCTGCTTTATTTAGTTTGGGATATTTTTTTGCCTTCTGAGAAACAGAAATAGCAACTTGTTATATATTTCATGAAATGGGTTTAAGTTACACCTGGTGTAACTTTAAAAAGTTATACATTTTTTAAACCATTGGATTTAAGTAGATCTAACGGTAAAATAAAATAAAAAAACCCTCATTAATGCTAATATTCTGATTAGGATCTCATTAATTATCCCTCATTTATTATATTTTATATTTATCTCTAAATCCAAAAAAAGTGTTATATTTGACTCTCTCTCTCTCTCCGTCTCTACGTTTCTCTCTCTATCTCTGACACTTATAAAAGAAAATGAATTGTATGCAGTTTATAATTTGTCCATTATTGCCAAATGAATTGCAAAGAAAAAGGGAAGGCTTAGCTTCAAGTAATTACCTAGACATCATTGCCATGTTTCATGAATGGTTAAAAATGAAAATTCAAAACAAAAATTCATGTTCTTTTTATGTTTATGCAATCATATTACCTTTCATCTTTCTAACTGGGAATGGTCATAACCTCAAGCAATTGGTGCTTGCAGCAAAATATGTCAGGTCAGTGAACTAAAGTGAGATACATAAATGATCATGGGCCAACTTTTCAGCATAAGGCTAAAGTCTTAGACTCAAGATCTAGCCTTTTATTTTCTGCTGTTGGTACTATGAGAGCTAAGTTATTGGTTAAACTTGGGCCTAGGGGACCGTGGTGTTGAGAATGAAACAGAGGGAAAAAAAATGTATTAGGGCTCATTTTATGTGACGAAGCCACAATGTGACATAACTTGATAAGAATTTAACAATTTATTTATAATTAATATTAAAATTCACCAACACTTACTTGGCCTGCCTTCACAGTGTTCTCATTTTTCATACAATGCAACTACATTTCAGATGGGACACAAAATTTTTCTTGGATTTGATGTGCCATTCATTGAATCAATTTCTCCTGCCTCTTTCAAAGTTCAGATGATTCTGGGACTGCTTAGCTAGTTAATGGTTAAGTGTCTAGCATCTTTTCTTCCTAGGACAACTTTTATGCAACTTAAGCATATAGCATATAGAGTTTATTCAAAATGTTGATTTGAGGGAACTTTACCATTTTTGAGATTGTATAAGGTAATTTCTCTTCAATGTTTATCTGAAATTTTGATTTTACAATCCCTTCAATTCTTTGTGCATGTTTGTGGGGGGATTTTTAACTTGAACTGTGACTTGCCTTTGTTATATTAATGAATGCAGAAGAGATGTGACTTAGTTTAACAATAGCCCGCCCATTAAAGTGTTAAAGATGATTAACAAAGTTGTAAGTGTTAAAGATGATTAACAAAGTTATAAATGCCAACATCCTAACAAAGTGTTATAAGTGTTAGAGATAGAGAGAGAAACGTAGAGAGAGAGTCAAATATAACACTTTTTTTGGGTTTAGAGATAGATAAAAAAATATAATAAATGAGGGATAATTAATGAGACTCTAATCAGAATATTAGCATTAATGAGAGTCTTTTTTTGACCGTTGGATCTACTTAAATCCAATGGTTTAAAAAATGCGTAACTCTTTAGAGTTACACCAGGTGTAACTTAAACCCATCTCATATTTCATTTATAGCGATCAATTATTAGTTACAATATTATAGAGACAAAGTTCAATTTTCTAAGGCAATTATCTGCATTCATATTAGTGAAATTATTAGGAGGTTTAAGAAGAACGGCTTCGCTTTGAAATCAATACCTCTTTGAAGTTTTCATCATATTCTCAAATTTCCATTAACGAAAGTAACGGCTGGTCGTTGGTGGAATTCAAATTTCAAAGTCAAAGTCATTGGAGTTGGTTGGGCAGAGAAATCGAAAGCTGTCGTAGCTCTACCGGCAATGGACGTGGAGGTAATTAGTTAGAAGCCACATCTGGTGGAGAGATTTCAGTCCGATGTGTGATTAAGCTATATATCTATATATATAATAATAGGTGAAGTTGAGAAAAACTCAAATTAGATTTCCAAATTAGAGTTTCAATTTTGCATCATGTGTCCTAAATTATTTAATCTTAAAGAGTTTTATTTCTTAATTTTAAAATGAAATGTGGAACCACATCATAAATATTAATCCAAGTGAATTATTAAATACAAAAATCAAAGAGTTTAGAATAAATAAATCGTAAAAAGAAAGTGCTTCACAATAATTAAAAAAAATATATATAGACAATTTACATTTTATACCTAATAATATCCTTACAAAATTTTTTAAAGAGTTAACAAAATATAAAAATGACTACAATAGTATTTAAATTATATATATAGGAATTATATTATGCATCTTATTGTATATCTTTAAGTGTATCCATGCACATGCATGGGGTTATAAGCTAGTTAAATTAAAATACATGACATCTTTTAATTGGAGGAGAGGTCTACTAAACAATGCTAATGTGGTCCTTTATAAACATTGAATAATTTTTTTGTAAAAGAAACAATTGTACAAAATTTTTAAGTTTATTGCCATTATTGGGATTAAATATATTTTCTTTCTCCTAAGTTCAGGGATGGAACCAGGATTCAAATTTGGGGGCCCAAAGCTTAAAACCAAAAAAAAAAATTATGAAAATAAAAACTAACATGTATTTAATTTTCAACAAAATACTTATTTTCAACAAAATACTGCATACAAAATAAGTATTTCTTAAACATTTCATATTATAAAAACATCAATAAAGTATAACATACAAAATAAGTGTTTCTTAAACAATATTAATGTTAAATTGTTAATCATGTGTTAGATGCACCAACTAAAAAAATGGACTTCTCAAAAAAAAAAAAAAAAAGAATGGAACACAATTTCACAACCACGCCCACAACATGACACCAATGTTTCTACTCTCTAAAATGTTTGCTAAAGCCATGATTTAAATAGTTATTTAATGCTATTTAATTATTGACAATTGGCCACACAAAGACTTAAATCACAACCACACAAAGCATTAAATTAAATCACAAGAGACAAAATCAAGTTCATATATATATATAATATATTGGCCACACGGCCCACACCACACAAAGTGACAAAGAGTCAAAGACAAAGTTTAATGACTCAGTAACAAAGACTTTGCTCTCAAGATTAGACACAATACTCACATAATGTAATAAAGTTATGCCTTTATTACTAGCCAGCTCAGACAAAGTTATGCCTTTATAGATAAAGTAATAAAAGTATAAAACCAAAACAAAAAAAAAGTCACAGATAGTCAAACACAACACAAACTACAATCACAACTCACACCAGTCCCTAAAAAACGCAGAAGGCAAAGGCAAAGCAATAGAGTAGAGAAAAAAAAACACAAATATGAACTTGAAAGAGCAGAGAAATTTTTTAGATTCAACATACCTTAGCCGATTCAACTCATGTGTGAGTGTGAACAATAGTAGATGTAAATCGAGGATCTGAGGAATAGCAATAGTAGCAGCAAGCCAACAACTATAGATCGGATCTAATATGAGGAACAACATAGCAACAGCAGCAGATGGCAGTGATGGAGGCGTTGAGGGTTTTTTTTTTTTTTTTTTTTTTTTTTTTTGGAGAATTGGAGGCGTTGAGGTTGAGTGGAGGAAGCATGAGGTAGAAATTTGGGACTTGTAATTTAGGTTTTCTGGAATTTATTGTTTTGTGCATGATTTTTGTTTAGTCCATATTTATTTTTTTATTTTGTAGTTGGGGCATGACTTTTATTTATTTTATTTTTTAGGTCAATACTAAATATTTTAGAGGAGGAGAGCCAAAAATATATATATTTAAGGACAAATCTTAATTTTTTGTATACCAGTTTTTTTTTTTTTTTTTAATTGGGAAGGGGGGGGGGGGGGGGGGGGGCATGGCCCCCCTCTGCCCTACTATAGGTCTGTCTCTGCCTAAGTTTTGAGTTTTTTTCCCCCTGATCAATATGTGTTTTTGACAATTTTTTTTTCCTATGGTGTTATAAGAAAATTGCTTTACGAAAGCTTATATTACCTCCCCATACACCAATCTTTCCCGAATCGAGGGAGTAATAGCAGCTTGCCATGCTGCTTATGAGTTGTGAGGGACATCGGAAATGCACAGATGATTGTAATGAACCCAAGCCGAGCCTAGTCCAAAGTCCAACCCATTAGAATGACACATAGTGCATGTGAATTAATGGATATGATCAAAGTGGAAGAGCAAGACTTGCATAGATAATTAGTTGCAAAATACTTAGTTACACATTGGTTTTACAGGTTAGTCGTTCTTTAACTTTTCTTGATAAGTTTCATGAATAGGCACCAGTATAAAAACTTTGTAAAAATCTTGTAACTCTTTATATATGATCAATGCAAATTTCTATACTTCCTTTTTAAAGCCCTCTTCTCTTGTTTTGCTTTACTTTTAGTGGGTAATTACCTCAAATTAAGTTAGTTTTCACTAATTATCATTAGTTTTTTTTTTTTTCATTCACTTTTCTTAAACTCGGCAGGTTCATTAAAAGTGGTATCAAAACTGTTAATTCGAGATGAATGAATCCGTTGCACTTCATCAAAATTCCATGGGGTTATTGAAATTTCAAGGTGAAGATCCTTTTTGGTGGCTTTTCAAGGTTTACGAATTCCTCACGCTTGAAAACACTCCACCACGCCATATGGTTTTGATTATCTCTTATTACATAGAAGGAGAGATGTGAAAATGGTTTTAAGACCTCAAGAAATCAGATTATGTAAAATTTGGGTGGAATTTCTAGAATTGCTATAATAATGCAAGAAAGGTTTATTGAGTTGGAATAATGACGTCATTGTATCTATCAGCAAATGTGAGCCTTAAATCAAGACAAAGCTTATTAGAAATAGGATATAGAGTAATCTATATTTATATATATCTAAAAACTAAAATATAGCATTTATTGTTACTACGCTTTTATTGAACTACATTAGCGGTCACATCACATCATCCACCTACTTCCAACTCATTCTTTCTTATTTTTGAAATATTTTCTTCTTATTAATTTTCTAACTTATTGTTACACTCTTTCCAACCTTTCCCCTTCCTTTTACATTTTCATCTCCCCACTGATATCCCTTAATATCACTATTCCTTTACTTTTGGCTCTTCTGATTTTCATCCTCTTACTACAAATTTGCTTCTCTCTCACTTTCTATCTATAGTTTTCCCACACACACAAGGTCTCACTCTCTTAATATATATTTTTTAATTTTTGGTGGATTTTTATGTTTATTTTTTTTGCATCTCTACTTTAGAATGATGAATTTTTGTATTATTTAGAACTCTACTTTAGATTGGCAAGATTTAGTTTTGTATTTTTAAGTTATCTTCTTTTTTCTTTTCTTTAATTTCATAGATGTTAACTTATTGCATTATAAAGATAGTATATAAGAATATAATGTTATTCTATTACATAGCATGACTTGGATGATTTGATGTTTATATTATATCTTTTTTTGTTTTTTACTCTTTTTCTTCTCATCTTATTTTCTGTAAATTTTTTATTCTCTTTTGAAAAAGTGTTTACTCTCTCTCTCTCTCTCTCTCTTGATTTTATATTCTTTCTTGCAACTCTACTTTAGGTTGATAAATTATTGTGTTTTTTAAAACTCTATTTTGAGTTAATACATTTTGATGTTGTATTTTTGAGTTCCACATCACAAGTAGTTTCTCTCCCTTTTATAACTTTGGTTTTATTATTGTTTGAGTTACTACATAATTATTTTGGAAGTGAGAATTGAATTTATATCAAAACACAATATTCCTCACTCCGAATCGGAGCGTTCCAATGAGGAGGAAGGACGCCGCGACCCGGATAATGAGTGTGCTCCCCTCATAGACCCGTGGTACAACACCCATGCCCATTTTCCAAAAGTTCCCAGTGAGTACACGCCTTTGCCGCCGAGCCGTGTGTGGCTCGCCCTCTACCGTCGCAACACGGAGATAACGTTGGCTTCTTCAATTCCTGATCTTGTTATCCGCCAAGGTACTTCACTCCCTGTGCCCATTCTCTTCGAGTTTGGATTGGGTACCGCTTTGGGTTGGAAGGAATGGGTGGACGCCGAGTTGTCCGATAAGGGTTTTATGGAGGCGCTACAGCGGGCCGACATGTTGAAGGCCATTGTTTATTGCGTTGCTTGTCCAACTATAGGGACTTATTCAATCTCCGCCATTTGGTCCGTCGATGGTGCACCACTACTCACACCTTCTTTCTTTCCTGTGGTGAGATCACCGTGACTTTGGAAGACGTGGCAAACCAATTGCTTTTGCCCATTCTTAGTGATGTTGACCCCGGTGCTTTGGAGCTCTCTACGGAGGGGGAGGCCATGGAGGCTGAGTTGAGGAAGGGGATGAGTGGCAATGCAAAGTTGTCACATTGGGTTGGGTCTTTCTCCAAGGATTCCGTCGCTGCATGCTGTGCGGCCTTTGTCACGTTTTGGCTCTGTAAGTTGAACCAAACTCATAAATGAAGTAGTCAGTTATTTAATTATGCCTCATTGTTAGTATATAATATTAGTTTTTCAAAATATCATCTCATAATATGATAATATTATTATTTTTTGGCTAGCCTCATTTTTTTTTTCTTTGTGTGATGATGTTCTTTTTTTTTTTTTAGTTTAGTGTCATAATTTTTTTCATTACAATTTGGTTTAAGCTTATGTTCGAACATATTATGCATTTGAGATCTACTGATATAAACTATTTTTTTATTTTGACCGTTTGTCATGTCAACAATTTCCATTTAAAAGATAATGATAAGGATTAAATTGACACGATACTAAAAGGATAGAAACCAAATTGACACAATTGAAAAGTTATAGACTAAATTGAGATATATATATATATATATATATATATATATATATATATATATATATATATATATATATATATATTTTAGAGAGTTTCAAGTTTCAACCTATGACGTTCGCTCTTAATGATAGTTTTTTACCATCAGACCAAGATACCAATCAGATTTTGGTGTAGGCTGGGATTGAACCCTAGATTAGGGACTTTACCAGTTAAGTTAACTAGAACCCATAGACCAAATTGAAATATGATGTAAATGATATGAACCAAATATGTAGTTTACTCTTTTTTATGTTTGAATTTTGTTGAATTGCAATTTTAACCTCATTTTTTTTTTTTTAGGAATAAGAACTATCTAATTAGATTAGAGGTATTTTTGACATTTTTTTAAACGATAATTAACTTTCCTAATCCTAATATATATATATATATATATATATATATATATATATATTAATAGCCAAAACTGAGAGAAAATCCGATTATATTTCAAATTGGAATTCAATTAGATTTTGCGCCACATGTCCCATCTAATATAAGCTTTTAAATTTTTGAGCCAAGTAAGTTAATTTTTACATTTTAATTTTACGCCATGTGTCCCATCTAATCTAAGTTTTTTAATTTTTGTACCAAGTGAGTTAATTCAATATAGAAAACGAGAAGTCCAATATAAATAAACCATTAAAAAAAAAATCATACAACATAGAAAACGAGAAGTCCAATATAAATAAATCATAAAAAAAAAAAAATAAAAAATAAAAAAAAAAAACCTAATCATATGTCTAACTCTATATATAAAATTAGAGTAAAAGAGAGTTTGAATGATTTTATATTTATGAGCCAGTTTTTGTGTAATTAAAAATAATTCAAATTTATAAGTTATTTATGTAATATACCAAAACTATGTACGGTCCAATACTAACGAGGTAATAAATATATATATATATAACCAAAACTTAGAGAAAATTAATTATAATCAAAATTGGATTTTGCTTTTGTTAACTTTCCATAAAAATTAAATTGTTTAGATTTTTGCTATTATTTTTTCTCTAAACTAATGAACATATTTTTTATACTGTTTCTATTCAGATATTTTGTATGTGAAGATCTTGAACCTAAAAAATTGTAATTGAGCTTAATGATCCCATGCACCTATCCCCATTTAGTTTAGGAGATACTATTGGATCAATCTATTCTTTTTATTTTGTGTTGTATTTAGTAGAATTTCACGTACAATGATTGTTAATTGATATTGTATATATAGTATCCAATAGTGATTTTCAAAATTATATTCATAATAGCAATGTAATGAGAAACTTGGCGTAACTAATATCATGAAAATTACAAGGAAAACCCATTTTAATACCTCTAAATGTCCTGGTTGAACTAATGTCCTATATGTTTAATAACTGAAGCTAACATCAATAACACCACTTCAATTTATCATACTTGTCTGTATAGGTGTTACTTAATGCCCCGTTTGTTTCAATGTAAAATATTTTCAAGAAAATATTTTCTAATTTTACAATGTTTGTTTTGTAGGAAAATATTTGGTCAAAAGTAAAATATTTTCAGTCAACCAAATCAACCTAAGCAAATTTATGTAAAGTATTTTACACTTAAAATTTTGGTAAAACATTTTACATTTGCTCTCCCTCGCACCCTGATACTTATCACTCCCTCTCTCCCACAATCACTTTCACGTTAACTCTCCCTCTCAGATTTCTCTCCAAAAAACCCAGCCACCTCCGGTCCCTCTCTCCCACCCATCACCGGCTCCAAGGTCTGAGGCACCACCAGCAAGCTCCACCCTCCGCCGGCGCCGCACATCGCCGATGAAACTCAAGTACTTTTCTGTCTTTTTAGATTAGATTTCTCCTTTTCTTTTTTTCTTTTTTTCGTTTTTCTTCATCTCTAACATTTCTCTGGTTTTTCTTAGGTTTGATTTCTACTCCTTGCTGGAAAAACACCTCAAAGTTTCAAGTTTTATTTTTGATGAATCATAATTTTTACACATATTTGATTTCTTATCATTTTTCATATGGGTTTTTTTATGTTGATTTGGTTATGTGTGTTAAATATCTTAGTAGTCTCAGACCTGTGAAGAATAAGAAGCAGAGGTTGAAGATAAAGGACAATCAAAACGACAGTGTTTTTCCATTGCAATAGTAAACACACCAACGCACCATTTCATTAAAGGGGTTTCGTTGACAAAACGCTTCGTTTAGTTTAAAGACTGAACTTGAAGTTATGAGTGGATGAAACGGTGCTGTATTGCTAAGTTCAATAAGTCGTTGGCATGGCACAAAAATCTGTTAGAGTTACTAAACTGTGATCCCTGTTTTTTAGGTTTTAGATCCGCATAATGTGGAAGGTTAATTAAGTAGTTATGATCATCTTGTGTACTATAAAAACAGAGCATAGAGCTCATTTATAATTATGCAAGAAATATTTATTGGTTAATACAAGTTTACTCTCTCAATTCTCTCTCTTCCTTTCTCTCGCTTTCCCTCACTTTCTCAAACTTTCTCTCTTCAAGATTCTTTGTTACAATCTTTCTTCAATTATTGTTGATATTCATTTCTTGTTCTTGCTTCATCAATACATTCTAGTTATCAAGAATTTCTTCATGGTATTAGAGCCATCAAGTGCTGCTGCTCAATATTCAACAATGGCAGCTTCAAGCTCAACAATGGCTTCATCCTCATCTACTTCTTCAGTGTCCTCAAGTTTTACTGTGAATCTGGTAAATCAACCACTCTTACTCCTGTCTAATATGTCAAATATGATGACTGTGAAATCAGACAATACCAATTATATTGTGTGGAAGCATCAAATCTCCATGGTTCTTGATACTTACTCCTTATTTGAGTTGCTTGAAGAGCCTCAATTGATTCTTGAGAAATTTCTCAAAGATCTTTCTGGAACATACACTACAATTGTAAATCTAGATTTCTTAGTCTGGAAATCAAAGGAAAAGGCTTTACTTACCTTCAAAAGTTCAACTTTGTTTCCTTCATTCTAGCACTTACTGTTGGATGTGCTACTGCTATGGAAGTTTGGAAGGTACTTGAGAATAGATTTTCTTCAATCTCAAGGTCTCACATCATGAATCTTAAAGGTGAGCTTCATAATCTCAAGATGGGAAGTGATTCTGTGGATCTTTACCTGCAGAAAATTAAAGTTGTGAGAGACAAGTTGTTGGTAGTTGGAGTGATTGTGGATGATGAAGAATTGCTCCATATTGCTATTAAAGGACTTCCTAAAGAATATAATGCCTTCAGATTTGCTATAAGAACCAGGAATACTCAACTCAGTTTTGATAAACTCTTAACTATGCTAAATGTAGAGGAAGAGTCACTTAATGAAGGATTAGAGGTCAAAGATACCATCTTTGCCATGGCTACAACAGCTAATCAGAAATCCAATGGCAGTGGCTATAATCAGTCTTACAATAGAGGAAGGGGCAAAGGCAACAACAACAATAGAGGAGGTAGAGGTGGTAGAGGCTCCAATAGTCAACCTTCTCAATTCAATCCTTTCAATCAGTTACAACAAAACCAACCAGGCTCTAGAGGTTCTAGATCAGAAAAGCCAACATGTCAAATCTGTGGAAAGCTTGGACATTTGGCTATAGACTGCTATCATAGGATGTATTATACTTATCAAGGCAAGCATCCTCCTACTAAGTTTGCTGCAATGGCCACAACATCAAATGCTTGTTTTGCTCAAGACCAGCCTTGGCTTGCTGACAGTGCAGCCACAGATCATGTAACAGCTAGCCTTAACTATCTCAGCTTTCCAAAGCCTTACACTGCTCAAGATC
Organism: Quercus tomentella; assembly: GCA_028535165.1. Lineage (NCBI taxonomy): Eukaryota > Viridiplantae > Streptophyta > Magnoliopsida > Fagales > Fagaceae > Quercus > Quercus tomentella. The sequence continues at coordinate 59,697,166 of JAPQVY010000155.1, read as the reverse complement.
ATCTCACTATTGGAAATGGCCAAATTTTGCCCATTACACACATAGGTACAACCCTTATTCCATCCTCTTTCTCTAATCTTCAACTTAATAATGTTCTTAGAGTCCCTTCAATTGCATCAAACCTTGCTTCTGATCATAAAATTTGTCATGATAATAACTGCTGATGCTATTTTGATGAAAATATTATTTCAATATAGGCCTTTGCCATAGGGAAAATTCTCTACTAGGGCAAGAGTGAAGGTGGAGTTTATCCCATCTATCCTCAACAAGCCTCTCAACTCTCTTTATCACCTAAGGTCTGCAATAATGTTGCTAGGTTTCTTGTTTTCAATAGTCTCTTTGGCACATGAGACTTGGTCATCCTCATGATCAAGCTCTCAAAAGCTTGTTTCCTAATGTCAATTCTGTACTTAATAAGAGTAATACTGTGGATCAGTCTTTTACTCATTGCTTGTTTGGTAAAATGCACAATTTGCCTTTTCCAAATTCTCAATTTACAACCTCTTCTCCTTTTGAGCTTGTTCATTCTGACTTGTAGGGTCCTGCACCTGTTAATTATGTTAATGGCTTTAGATATTAAATCTTGTTTGTTGATCATTACACTAGATTCACTTGGCTTTATCTGCTTAAGTCCAAATCAGAAGCTTTTACCAAAATTTATTCATTTTAATGCCATGTTTGAAAATCAATTTTCTTCCAAAATCAAAATCTTTAGATCTGATGGAATTGGTGAGTATACCTCTAATGATTTCAAAACCTATCTATCACAACATGGCATTACTCATCATCTGTCTTGCCCTCACACACCTCGACAAAATGGTGTTGTTAAGAGAAAGCACAGACATATCATTGAAACCACAATGACTATTTTATCACAAGCATCTATGCCTTCTTCTTACTGGACCTTTGTAGCTCAAACTGCTATTAGTTTGATTAATCTCCTTCCTACTTCTGTTCTTGGTTAGGTCTCTCTTTGGTCTAAACTATATTCCACTACACCTAATCTGTCCCAGCCTAAAGTTTTTGGTTGTGCATGCTATCCTAATCTTAGACCCTACAATGCTCACAAACTTGAACCTAGGACTAGAGAATGCACATTCATTGGATATCCTCCTGATTCTAAAGGGTATCTCTGTCTTGATCATCAAACTAAACGTGTGTATACCTCTAGACGTGTTCTTTTCAATGAGTCTAAATTTCCCTTTTCATCTACTATCACACCTGTGTCTTCCTCCTCTTCCATTGCTACCTATGACCCTATTTGGTTCTCAAATCAACTCTATTCACATTCCACTAATCAACCTTCTTTGCTTGGTTCCTATCACTCTTCATCTACTGTTGTAGACACTCAATTTTGCACCCATGATTTAATCAAGGAAGATAACTGGAGTGACCATCCATGTACAAAAAAAAAAAAAAAAAAAATCATTCTTGCATCACATGCATCATTTTGTTCCTGCATCACATGCATCAATTTGTTCCTACATTGTATACATTGATTCATTCATTACATATCATAAAGGTCGCAACGGTGTTTTTGGTTTCCGAATCGAACCATCGGACCGAAAGATATCGTATGATCAAGTTTGCACGGTCAGCATGCATTGTGTCTAGGTAGAATCGACCGCACATGATTAATTTAAATTAATTCTGATTGGTTAAGAAATTAAAATTAATTAGATTATTTTGTGATTGGTTGATAATTAGTGTTTAAAATATGGATGCATGCATAAGAATAAAAAAGATGATTAGATAACAATAAAACTGTGGATAATCTGAACATTATCAAGATTTATTTTAAGGGATTTATCCACAAGATAATTGTTCAAGATAAATGTTCTTAAATAGCCTGAATTATCCAAAAAAGAGACCCAAAAAAAAAAATCATAAACAGAGGTTGAAAACACTTCTAGGTACAAGGACCGGCCAAGAAACCCTAGAAGGAGAGTCCAAATGGCACCCGAACATGGAAGTGCGTTCAGCATCCAAGAGCCAATTCGGCCATTTTGGAGTGCCAAATTGCCATCATGTGGGCTTTGGCCCAACGGCCTTCAGGTGACGATAAGGCACACCCTTTTCGACCTTTTCGCAAAAGAATGCGTCCAGATTCAAACCCTAATTTTCCATACCTATTTTTTAGAGTCTTTAAGCTTTATAAATAGAGACTGAACCTCATAATTCAGCACCTCTTTTTTACGCTCTGAGAGGCATACATTTTTTACTCTCAAACTACACATATTTTCTGATCCTCTCTCTGAGTGTTGCTGCAAAATTACAGTTTTTAGGTTTCAAAGAGAATTGAATAAATTTCTTTGAACCCTAAAACATCCTCTCAAAAACAAAGTGTGCTCATTCAAGAGGTTGTTTCATTCACCCTTCTCTTATGATGTGATGATGCATATTATATATCTTTCTCTTTCAAATATCTATGAATTGTTAATTGTCCTTTTGTTTAAAGCATGATATTTTCTATATGATTGTTATAATATTTTTCTTGAATGTCAATAAATTGCATGTGAACAATTATTTTTTTTTTTAAACAAAACAGATCTGCATCTTTATAAGATGTAGACCTGAATTTTTCTTAAAACAAAACAAATCTGCATCTTTATAAGATGTATATCTGAATTTTTCTTAAAACAAAACAGATCTGCATCTTTATAAGATGTAGATCTAAATTTTTCTTAAAACAAAATAGATCTGCATCTTTATAAGATGTAGATCTGAAATTTTTCTCAATACAAAAACTGATTTGCATCTTTCTTAAGATGTAGATCTGAGTTTTCTCAATCTTTATGAGATGCAGATCTAAATTTTTCTCAAATCTGATTTTCTTAATACATGCAAATTGTTGAAATAAAGAAAGAGATTATGTATTACTGTGTATTTTAATTCATGATTGCATAATTTTAGATTATGAGTAAAGTTTCTTCTTAGAAAATCTATTTTTAAAATATATAATAAAACAGATCTAAATTTTTGTCATCAAAAATCTTTTTTTTTTATATAACAAAATAGATCTGAATTTTTGTCATCACAAAACCTTTTTTTTACATCCCACAAAGCAGATATGATATTTTGACAAATCAAAATCATTTTTTTTTCTTTTTTTTTTTTAACAATAAAAACATGTCTAATTTTTTCAACAAAAGAAGAGATTTCATCCATACATAAATTTCTGTGATTTAATTTTTCATTCACATGTTCAACATATCATTCATGACATGCATAGCATAGTACATTGGTCATAAGAGTTTAGAAGACTAGACTTTGTCTGGGTGGAATGGGTGCCTAACACCTTCCCATTCCATAACCTAGCTTTCGGATTTAGGTTTTTGGTTTAGTAGATCTAGCCTTATCTTCATTTGTTTTGGGTAGAATGTAACTAGGACAACAAGCCACGTAAATATTTGGTAGATTGTAACTACGACCCAAAGCTATGTAACTTTTTAATTTTCTTTCAGATATGTAATTTTATTCAATCAATGAATGGAACTATTCAGTCATGTATTTTGTAATTAGTATTTTTTTCTTATTTTTTTTTGTATAAAGAAAAATAAGTGGTGACTCCATACCACTTACCCAAAAAGAGAGGTGCCCTAAAAAGGTACCCGAATCTCTTTTTTTGAGGGACACGCCTCTCAATATGGTGACTCCACTGGGGATGTCAAGGGCTAAGCTTCGTATTAGACTTAAGTGACCAAATGTGTACCTTTGTTTTGCATGGTCTTGCATGATATAGTTGTTTGTTTGTTTATTTATGTTTGATGGGATGTTGCATAATATTGTGGTGTATGATATTTTGTTGTTTGTTTTGGTTGTTAAAATCTTTTCCTAACTGTCATAGTGTGTGCCATCCAAACAGCAATGTATGCACCCCTTTCAACAATTTTGTGGTAGTAGTAACCATGGATCATCGATCTTTATTAGATTCGGGAACCTCCTGGCGAACTCACCAACTCATAGTCCAAAGTCATTAGATCACTTCCTGTTGACTATAATGGACAAACCATGCCGCTTGGACCAACGCAATGTTCATTACATTACAAGTTGAGAGGTGTAACATCCTAGCTTTGGGAAACAATGAAACAACAAACCCACCCTACAACATAATGACTTAGAACCTATCCTTAGGTCGGTCCCAGTTAAAATTGCATTGCATGTTGTTTGTTTTGATTGACTGATGGATGTGGATGGGGTCTTAGCTTTGATTAACCCGACCAAGCCTATCATTAGGGGAGAATCTGGTCAAGATTTGAAGGAATGCTACAAAAAGAACTAAAGCCCGACACTCAAGCCAGTAGCTCCAGTTCCAAGCCTGTCACTCCCATTAGGGTAACGAAGCCCTTAAGCATAGAAGAAACTTCGTTGCTGCAACATCACAATCCCATGTCCGACCTACAAGATACTTCAAACCCTAGCCAAATCACCTAACATCCACAAATGGGGGGAGACACTTCAAACCCCAAGAAAACAACCAAACATCCACAAATGGGGGGAGACACTTCAAACCCCAAGAAAATAACCAAACATCCACAAATTAGGGGAGACACTTCAAACCCCAAGAGAATAGCCAAACACCCACAAATGGAGGGGAGATACTTCAAACCCTAAGACACCGACCTGAATAACAAAAATTGCCCACATCAAAAGGGGGGGGGAGACACTTCAAACCCCCACATTTTGTAACCGACAAGCCCACAGACATGGAGGTTAAAGAAGAAGCTACAAATTATATGGATGTAGACCCCACAGTACTAATGTTGAGGGAAGAAAGAGCTTACTGGGAGCCACCTGCCATTGTGGAAGCCATGATCGAGTTGAAGAACTGGGCATGGGAGGGAGCCGCCCACCCCATGAAGGACTCTGTGAGAAAGATCAAAACCGTCAAGTCAATCACTTTTGCCAAGAAAATCAGGACCGCCGAGCCAGTCACTTCTACCAAGAACATTGTTTCCATTCTTATTGAGTCTACTTCTGCTAGTGTCTCTATTCCTGTTTAATCTGTTTGTGATAGTTTTCCAGTTGAGTCTATAGAGTTTGTTAAAAACTCTTTCCCTTTTAATATGATTTCTGATTCTGCTTATTTGCTGGCTTTGAATGTTTTTATTTCTGAAATTGGTAAGGAAACTCTTAATAATAAGGAATTAAAACATGGATACCTAGAACCCATAAAAGAAGAAACCCAACCCATTAACTTGGGAATTGATGATGATCCCAAAATGATCCAAGTAGACAATACCCTAACTACCTCAGAGAAAGATACATTAGTGGCACTGCTAACAGAATTCAAGGAGGTCTTTGCCTGGTCATATGAAGACATGCCTGGGATTGATACAGATATAGTACAGCATTGCATTCTAACAGATCCAACCATGAAGCCAGTCAAGCAGAAGTTAAGAAGAATGAAGCCAGAATGGACTCCCAAGATCAAAGAAGAAGTAGAAAAACAGTACAACGCAGGATTTTTTAGAGTGGTCAACTATCCAGAGTAGTTAGCTAATGTGGTTCCAGTACCAAAAAAAGATAGGAAGGTCCGAATGTGCGTAGATTTTCGAGACCTGAATAAGGCCAGCCTAAAAGGCGACTTTCCATTGCCTCACATTGACGTCCTGGTTGAAAACACAACAAGGCATGCTTTGCTCTCGTTTATGGATGGATTTTCAGGATACAACCAGATTAAGATGGCTCTAGAAGATATGGAGAAAACCTCCTTTATCACTCCATGGGGGACATACTGCTACAAGGTCATGCCATTTCGCCTTAAAAATGCTGGTGCTACTTACCAACAAGCAGCCACTACTTTGTTGCATGATTTGATCCACAAAGAAGTAGAAGTTTATGTTGATGACATGATAGTAAAGTCCAAAGACCGTGAAAGGCACATACCAGCTTTGAGGAAGTTCTTTGAAAGAATCTGGTTCTACAAGTTGCGATTAAATCCAAAGAAGTGCACTTTCGAAGTCACATTCGGAAAACTGTTAGGGTTTATGGTAAGCCAAAGGGGAATAGAAGTTGATCCTAACAAAATCAAGGCAATCGTAGAAATGAAGCCTCCAAAGACTGAAAAGGAGATCCGAGGATTTCTGGGTATAATACAGTACATCAGCAGGTTCATAGCTCAACTTACTATGACATGTGAACAAATCTTCCGACTACTCAAGAAGGAGGTCCCAACCTTGTGGAATGAACAATGCCAAGAAGCCTTTAAGAAGATCAAAAGTTATCTGATGAAACCACCAATACTTGTTCCACCAGTACCCAAAAAGCCATTGTTGTTGTATCTCACCTCAACAGATACAACAATGGGGGCTCTACTTGCTCAATACCTAGAGGAGACTAGAAAGGAGAATGCCATATACTACATCAGCAAAAAGATGATGCCTTATGAAGAGAAGTATTCACCATTAGAAAAGACATGTGTAGCACTCATATGGGCAACCCGTAAACTTAGACATTATATGCTAGCTTACAAGGTTCTGTTGATTGCAAGAATGAATCCTTTGAAGTATTAAATGGAAAAACCTTTGCAAGATGGGAAGACTGCTAAATGGGTTTTGCTTTTGTTAGAATTCGATATCAAGTATGTGACTCAAAAATTTGTGAAGGGGAGGGCAATTGTTGATCACCTAGCCCATTGTTCACCAGAAGAAACTGAAGAGATTCAAGGAGACTTTCCGGATGAAGACATCATGGAGATTGAAGTAGAATCATGGAAGATGTATTTTGATGGAGAAACAAATCAAAACGGAAGTGGAATTGGAGTTCTCTTAATTTCTCCAAAAAGGGCACACATCCCATTTTCTGGCAGACTCAACTTCCCTAACACCAACAATGCCACAGAATATGAAGCTTACATCAAGGGCCTACAAGCAGCCTTAGGCCTAGGAGTGAAAGAGTTGGAGGTGTATAGAGACTCAACTCTAATAATCTCTCAAGTATAGAATAAATGGAAGATCAAAGAAGAGAGGCTTATGCCTTATCATCAATGTCTCCAGAAGTGGTCATCAAAATTCAACAAGATCCAATATCAGTATGTGCCGAGGATGCAGAATCAAATTGCAGATGCTTTAGCAACTATGGCATCCATGATGGATAGGCCAAAAGAAGATGAAGCTAGACCGATAGTGTTGGAACAAAAAGAAGAACCAGCCTACTGTATGACAATAGAAGAAGATGAAGGAAAGGATGGGGAAGGTGAATGGTATTCAGACATCCTACAATACCTCAAGGATGGAACATACCCAGAGTCTGCAGACAAGAATGATTAGTTAACCGTCCGGAGGTTGTCCACTAATTACATTATTTGTGGTGAGAGGCTTTACCGAAGATCATATGATGTAATTCATCTCCTTTGTGTAACTGCTAAGGAAGCATAACAGATAATTGAAGAGGTTCATGAGTCAAGTTATAGGCCACATATGAATGCACATATGCTATCAAGGAAGATAATGAGACAGGGTTACTACTAGATTACTATGGAAGCTGACTGTGTGGCTCATGTTCGAAGATGCCATCAATGCCAAGTCCATGGAGAACTGAAGCACATGCCACCCATGCCATTACATACCATGACATCATCTTGGCCATTCTCTACACGGGGAATAGACATTATTGGGAAGATCCACCCTATAGCATCCAATGGCCATGAATTTATACTTGTAGCCATTGATTACTTTATTAAATGGGTAGAAGCTGCCTCATACAAAGTTTTGAATTCAAAGAAAGTTGCTCAGTTCATTCAGACCAATATCATCTGCAGATACGGGGTACCGTATGAAATTATCTTTGACAATGGGCAGCATTTCAAAGGAGAAATAGAAAAGTTGCTACGACAATTCAACATTCGGCACCACAAGTCTTCGCCTTATCGTCCTCAGACTAATGAAGCAGTTGAGGCTACTAATAAATACATTGGGCGAATCTTGAAGAAGGGCACAAAAAACTACAAGGACTGGCACCTATAGTTGCCCTATACACTCTGGGGGTATAGAACATCAATCCGATCTTCCACAGGAGCCACTCCTTATTCATTGGTGTATAGGATGGAAGCAGTCCTTCCCATCGAGATGGGTGTTTGATCACTAAGGACAGTATTGGAAAGTGAAATCTCTGAAGCAGACTGGTTACAAAGCAGATATGATCAATTATGCTAGATGAGAAAAGACTTAAGGCCTTGTATCATATTCAAGGTTACCAGAGGAGGCTTAGGAAAGCTTTTGACAAAAAAGTGAGAACCAGAAATTTAAAGTTGGGGGACTTAGAGTTGAAAGAAATCCGAGCCCCGGTTCAAGATGCAAATAGGAAGTTCAGGCAAAATTGGGCAGGCCTATACATTATTAAGCAAATATATTCTAGGGGAGCAGTAAGATTGATGGACTTGGATACAAACCCTTTTACTGAGCCAACCAACATGGATCAATCGAAGAAGTACCACGTCTGAGGTGGTTGCAAATTAAGTTATTTCCTTGCCTAGGCTTAACTAAAAAGAAAAGAAAAATAAATAAATAAATAAATAAAAGAAAAGAAAAGAGAGAGGTAGGTTGAAAACTTGAAAGGGCGGTCTACGCAAAAGAAAAGTAAAAAAAAAAAAAAAAAGTGAGAGAGCCTACTAGGTTGAAAACCCGAAAGGAAGACCTAGGCAAAAGTTAAGGCAAATAAAAAATAAAAAAATAAAAAAAAAACCCCTCATCAATGAACTACGTGATGACTTGATCCTTCTATCAAGGGGGTACGTAGGCAACCATGCATTGGTTCGGTCACAATTTCCCAAAACCCACCATTTGCCCATTAGCCAAAATTACCAAAAAAATTCAACCATTCCATTAAACCATGTCATTGTACAAAATCCAAAAGCCTAAACCCTAAACTAGACCATAAAAATTCCAAACCCCAAAAGCCTACACCTTAAACAGAATCCTTAACCTGCAAATTCTAAATAATTCTCAAACATAAGAGTTTTTTTACATCAACTTCTAAAATAAATGATGGTGTACTATAAACTAAGCCAACTCCCATCTCATCCATAAGGGTCGTCCAAGGCAAGAATAGAAAAATGGGCACTTTATATAGAGCACTCATCCATGCAGAGATCGTCCATCGAAAAAGACGTTTGGACGACCACACAAATTCCAAGCATGTTTCTCTATACAAGGTAATGAAGTGAACCACACATTCCTGTTCCAAAGCATAAGTAAAAATCGAGGTTCATTACTACAAGTTCTTACTAACTGCTTCCAATGACGGTTATGGGAAATAAGATCAAATAATCTAACTTCCATGGCAGTTATGGAAGTTAACTCCGAACCTTTCGACCTCCTCAATGATAGGGGAAGTTATTAGACAAGTAACCGCTTCAAGTGTATACTATATAAACACTCATCTACATCAAAATAAGGTAAGTCTGAAACAATTCCCAAAAAGTTTGAACTCCAGAATTTGAGAGAGAAACTAACTTAATCATCGGAGGGTTCTTGGCCGGTCACCATCGGTCTCCTTTGATTGTTTGTTTTCCTTTTCAGGCCTTCCAGATCATTGAAGCCCGAAGCATTCAGCCTACTGATTTTCTGTGCATCATCAGTTGGCGCCGTCTGTGGGAAGATCATTTTTTTTTTGTTTTGCAGTATCTTTCTCCAATAAAAGGCTACATGGTTCGAACAAGATTAAGGGCCACTAGCCCAAGCCACCAGGAGAGTAGGGATGCTTCTAGCAATCTCCACCGTGATCGCCAGTCAGCGCCTGTCACGCAACCGTCTTCCATCCAACGCATATAGTCCATGGCAGCCATCATGGTGGAGTTAACTCGTTAGAACCTAGAGTTGACTAGGGAGATTAATCTAAGGAGGCAACGTCATGAAGGATATGCTGAAGGACAAGCCTAGAGTCAAGAAGATAGAAGAGGAAATGCTAAGCCCGAGAGCCAGTCAAAGGGTACCACTTTGCGAAAGGTGCCACACTTGGAGAGGGAGATGGATCAAATAAGGAAGGTCATGGACAAGATGAGGGAGAACATGAGAAGGGAAAATCTCGTAGAGGATTTAGTTCATCGAACAGACTCCCCTTTCACGGCTTTCACCAACGGTCACCCCTTGCCTTTGAAGTTCAAGATGCCTTCCTTGGACTCGTATGATGGAACGCGTGACCCTTTCAATCATATTGCTACTTTCAAGACTACGATGCATCTTCAAAGGGTTCCGGACGAGATTATGTGCAGGGCCTTCCCTACTACCCTCGAAGGACCAGCATGAGTATGGTTCAGCAAGATACCTCCGAATACCATGAGTTCCTTCGAAGAATTGAGTAAGCTATTTGTCAACAACTTCATCGGAGGACAAAGGCATAAACGTTCCTCGTCTAGCTTGCTAACCATAAAATAAGGAGAAAATGAAAGCTCACGATCCTTCATTACTCGTTTCAATAGGGAAGCCCTAATAGTGGACGAGATGGATGACAAGTTGTTATTGGTGGCCTTCCATAATGGAGTTAACTCTGATTTATTCATCCATAAGCTTTATGAGCAGGAGCCTCAGACCATGGCTGAACTCGTCCATTCAACCCAAAACTTTATGAATACAGAGGACGCAATTATAGCTAAAAAAAGGAAGAGAGCTAAACATATGGAAGCAAATCTCCAATGCCATCCTGAGCAAGGTCCTCGTCCAAAGAAGGCACGGACGGGAGAGAAGAAAGATCAAGACAACAAGAAGGCAGGCTCTTCAGCACGAAGTCAACAATATACGCCCTTGAACATGCCGCTTGAACAAGTGCTTATGCAAATAAAGGATGATCCTTCCTTAAAGTGGCCTGAAAAAATGAAGGGAGATCCTAATAAGCGCAATAGGAACAAGTATTGCCGCTTCCATAGAGACCATGGGCATGATACGAATGAGTGTTTCAATTTGAAGCAACAAATAGAAAATCTCATCAGGCAAGGGAAGTTGAGAAATTTCCTTGAACAAGATCACAAAGACGAGAAGATGAAGGCAAAGTTAGAAGAGCAGTCACGACCCCTACTTAGAGAAATAATAGTTATCATAGGATGGACCTCGGCAGGGTAATCTTCCAGGTTAAGGAAGACGTACCTAAAGGTAGTGCAAAACGTCCAACTCTCAGGACGATCCCCAAAGATGAGAGAAACTGAAGAACAAGCCATTACATTCACTGACGAGGATGTTGAAAGGGTTCACCACCCACATGACAACGCAATCGTCATTACTTTACTTATTGCTGATTATACCACCAGAAGGGTGTTAGTGGACAATGGTAGTTCAGCAGACATCTTGTACTATCCTGCTTTCCAGTAAATGAGGCTTGGACAAGACCAACTTCATCTGTAGGTACAACCTGTAGGTACTGTTACGTTGTCTGTGGTGGTAGGAGCATATCCATAACAGATAACCAAAGAAGTATTCCTGTGGTGGACTGTTCGTCATCATACAATGCCATAATTGGGAGACCAACTTTGAATAGTTGGAAGGCAGTAACGTCTACCTACCACCTGTCAGTCAAGTTCCCTATAAAGTAAGGGGTAAGACAAGCGCAAGGAGACCAGTTAGCAACGAGAGAATGTTATTTAGCCATGTTGGCTATAGACGAGCATGTTCAAGTAATGAGTATTGAATAGAGGAGAGTTGTTGCAGAGCCCACCGAAATGCTACAGGATATTCCTCTAGACGAGAATAACCTTGAGAAGTATACAAGGGTCAAAGTAAGCATGGAAGAGAAAACGAAGCAAGACCTTGTCCAGTTCTTAAAGAAGAGCATTGATGTGTTTGCATGGAGTCATGAGGACATGCCAGGTATAGACCCTAGTTGTCATTACCCATCATCTAAATGTACATCCTTCCTCCAAACCTGTACGTCAGAAGAAAAGAGTATTTGCTCCTGAGCGAGATAATGCCATTAAAGAAGAGGTTCAGAAGTTAACTACAACAAAGTTTATTCGAGAAGTTTATTACCCAGACTGGTTGGCCAATGTAGTAATGGTCAAGAAGGCTAATGGCAAATGGAGGATGTGTGTGGACTTCACAGATCTAAATAAGGCTTCCCCCAAGGATAGCTATCCATTGTCACGTATTGATCAGTTGGTGGACTCGACTAGGGGTGTGCGCGGTTCGGTAGAGGCGATTTTTTTCCAAATTTATTACCAAACCGATAGAGATCAGTTTTTTCATAATTGGAACCGATGCACACCGCCTTTTTCCGACCTATAACGGTGCGGTTTTTTGCGGTCGGTTTAGTCGGTTTGGTCGGTTTAAAATATTAAAAAAAAATTGTTTTTTTTAATAATAAAAAAATTGGGTTTTTAAGCCCAATATCAATATATCAACCTGTTCAAGATTTCAAGTAAATACAAATAGTTTTTTTATTTAGCAAGCCATCTGTGCAAAAATCTGTGCAAAACCTATGCAAAACCTGTGCAAAAAATATGTACACATAAAATCTGTTCAACATAAATAAAAATAAAAATAAAAATAAAAAAATAAAAAAACCTGTTCAACAAATCTGTTCACATAAAAAAAACTGTTCAACAAACCTGTTCACATAAAAAAAATCTATTCAACATAAAAAATCTGTTCACATAAAAAAATCTGTTCACTCAAATAGTAATGATCCAAACTATCCAAATTTTTTCATTTCATTCACCATGCAAAAACATTTTGAAATTGCCTGAATAAGAGTTCAACTCCCAAAATACTATCATGTAGCATATAATATCATTAGTGTCACTGTGTGTGTCAATGTTAATAACAATAAGTGTTAATGTATCCACTTAATAACGTATTACAGAACCATTTGTCACTATCCACAAATGCCAAAAGAAAGATATACAAATTAAATTAGCATTTAGGCAAAAGAATGCTAATTGCTTGTATACCCAAAAATAATCCCACCCATGAATACCTAAATAACTACCATTAGTGAAAAGTCCACTACCAATAACATGTACAAATATAATTAGCATATAGGCAAAAGAATGCTAATTCTTTTAAGTCTGTTGTCCAATAAGTCTGTGCACTATGCATCATTCTAGAACTACTACAAAATACTAAACAAAACAAAATAAACACGTGTTAATAACAATAAAACGTTTATGAACAATAGAATATTTATAATTAACACAAACGAATGATAATAACAAGTATACTTACATAATACTAACTACTAACTAACTCCAAGCAAAGAGTAGCACATCACTCATCATCATCCAACACAACGGTGCTTGGATCCTCCTCCATAGGCATTGGGCAAACTGATGCAATTTCTACAATCCCATTCAAAATAAAATTATTCGTAAGCATTGAGCAAATAAATAAGCAATTGATATATACAACAAACAGAATGAACATATATTTACCAATGTCAATCTCAAAACCATCCATATCCCCTACATTATCCATGCACTCCCAAAGCTTTATTGGTATTTTTTTCCTTTGCATCCTTCAACCAATTTTGGGTACAAATAAGGGCTTCAACTGTATTAGGAGATAGTGAACTACGGAACGAATCCAAAACACGCCCCTCTACTAAAAGCAGACTCGGATGCAACTGTAGAGACAAGAATAGCCAACACATCACGGGCAATTTGGAAAAGGACTTGATATCTAAAAGAATTCATTTTCCACCACATCAAGATGTCAAAATCTTCCACATCAGGGTCCTCAGAAGATTCCAACATATACCTATCCAACTCAGATTTGCTTTCCACACTGTCCTCGTCCGCCAAGTGTTGCTTAAACCCATTATTATAACTTTTAATACGATCAGACAATGAAGCATTGCCAACACTTGGCCTGGAGTCCCTAGACAATGAAGCACCACTACCAGTAGAACTCGAAACTCCATTTTGACCCACTCTTTCCACATACAACCTCTTCAATGCATCCCGAACCTTAGAGCTCATTGCATCCCCCTTGTCCTTTCCATACCACTCCCTAAACCAAAACTTTACATACTTCAATCTATACCTTGGGTCAAGAACAACAACAACAAAAAGCATCAAATTGATATTATCTATACTTCCCCAATACTTATCATATTTTTTTTTTCATCTCTACCGCCATACTCTTCAAAAGTGGATTCCCATCAACAATACACAACTGTTGCAATTGATCTTCAATGCTAATTAGCTCATGGAAGTATGTATTAGAAGTGACAAACAAGGACCCAGAAAATCTAAGTGTCGCCTCATAAAATATGCCAAGAAATTTCACAAAGGTCTTGACATTTTCCCAATCAAGATAGTTAGGAGGACCAATGGGCTTTTTTCCATCCCCATCCGATTCACAAAAATAAAGTTTGTAATGCCCATCCTCCTCTTCCAACCTATCAAATGCTCTCACAAATTTCAAAGCACAATCTAACATAAGATAAGTGGAATTCCACCTTGTTGGCACATCAAGGGACAACAAACATTTGGCTTTGATTTTCTCATTTTCAACACATTCTTGAAACTTCTCAAACCTTGTGGGAGAGACTCTCACATATCGCACCGCATTCCTAATTTTGGCAATTGATTCATGAATGGACTTCAACCCACTTTGCACTACCAAATTCAAGATATGCGCACAACAACGCATATGCATGAACTCACCACCCAATATGCTATTTTCTCTTTCTTTTATTTTCTTTTGCACATAATCAATTGCCACATTATTAGAACTAGCATTGTCCGCGATGATTGTAAGCAACTGGTCTATACCCCACTTCAACAAACATGACTCAACCGCTCTACCTATGGTGTCCCCTTTGTGATTAGCTATAGGGCAAAAGTTCAAGATTCTTTTTTGGTAAGTCCAATCCCCATCAATGAAGTGTGTCGTGACTACCATATAGTTCAAGTTTTGTATGGATGTCCAAGTATCCGTTGTCACACAAACCCGTCGCCCAACAAAAGCCCTTCTCAAAATATCCACCTCACTAGAATAAATCTTCATACAAGCCCTTGCAATGGTAGTGTAATGGGGAATAGGAAACCTAGGCTCAACTATTTCCATAAATTCTTGAAAGCCTTGACGTTTCACAAATTTAAAAGGCAATTCATCAATGATGATCATCCTTGCCAACGCCAACCTTATCCTCTCTTCACTATAGTTTGCAACCACTAACACATTTGAACCACTTTCCCCTTCTCTCTTGGCTTGGAAAGACAAAGTTTTTTGCTTATCATCACGGGGAAAATGCCACTTCTTACACACCTTCATGTGTTGCAACATGTCTGAAGTACCATTTTTCTTACCATGACATTTATATTGATTTTTACAATACTTGCATTGAGACCTAGGATTATTGGGACCAAAACCAGTCAACTTAATGAAGTGTTGCCATACTATAGACAGGTCCTAACCACCTTGTTTAGGTGATAATGGGGGAAGTGATGCACCAAGTCCAATTAGTGCTACAGGTTCAGGTGGGTTAGGGTTAGCACTACCAGGAATAGGAGGAGGTGGGTTAAGGTCCCCAGGTGCACCAAATCCAGGTGGAGCATCGACATCCATCTAATAAAAGAATTTCCAACCAACAAAAAAACAAAGTTTCCACAACAATATCAAATTATAATTTTTCCAGCAAATACAATATCAAATAGCTCACTCTCAATCAATGAATGTCACAACCAGATTCAATAATAGCAATAACTAATCAGTTTAGTTACAGCAAGGCAACAATAACAGACTAACAATCATTAATCATTACTCAACAATTCATGTCACTAATATAATTAGCTTTTATTTTATATTTATATTGAATAAATAGAAAATAAAAGCTAATTTATATATAATTATATATAAACTTAAAGCAGTTGTTACTAAGTACTAAAAATTTAAAATCATAATGTTGAATATAGTGAGTGTTTAGTGATTACCTCTCGGTGAAGGATTGAAAGCCTAAACTCTCTCAATCTCATCTCCCTCAAAAATTAAAACGCTGAAGAAAAAAAAAAGTTAGTGCTTACTACTTAGTAGACTGTGACAAATAAGTGCTGAAAAATTGATAAAAACTAAACTGACAAGCATTAACTATAAGCAAGAGAGCATTATAAAACTACACGGTATAAATTAACTAAACTGACTAAATAAATAAATTAACTAAAAACTAACTAAATAAATTAACTAAATAAATTAACTGCACGGTATAAATTAACTAAACTGACAAGCATTATAAATTTACAACTATAAGCAAGAAAGCAAGAAGGAATCCGGCCTTGTTTCACACAACCATCTCAAGACTACTCAAAGTCTCAAACAGTCAAACCAAGAGAATCATATAAAGTATCAAGACTACTCAAAGTCTCAAACAGTCAAACCAAGAAAATCATATAAAGTATAAACCCAACTCAATGATGTATGTCCAGCCAAGAGGAAAGGGGCTGATGGCTTACCGTGGTTTGCCGCGGGCCCGAGGTGAGCTGCTGCTACAAGGCGTGACTCAGGTCGGCGAGACCGCGAGAGGCTAGACTAGAGGCGACTGGTGAGAGCGAGAGAGAGAGTTAAGGGTTATAAGAGAGAATAGAGTGAATTTATAGTTAGGCATGTCTAAAAACCTAGCATAAAACGGTGCCGTTTTGTGTGTGTGTGTGTGTGTTTTTTTTTTTTTAAATAATAACCCAAACGACGACGTTTTAGTAAAAAATTTAAAATGGATACACACCTAAACGACGCCATATCCAAGATCTGAAACTACTTTGTTTGTATCGGTTCGATTCGGCTCTAACTCGGTGCGTGCTTTGCGTCTCTGATGTCCTCACCGCACCGGCATCGGAGCTCCGTTTGCGTTCCGATCGCTGGAGTCGGCTCCATCGGTCGGTGCAGGATGGTCGGCGCCGGTCAGTCTTGTCGGCTCCGGTGATGGTTTGCACACTCCTAGACTCGACTGCAGGTCATAGGTTGTTAAGTTTCATGGATGCTTTCTCAGGTTACAGACCATGAAAAGACATCCTTTATCACCAGTCAAGGCTTGTTCTGTTACAAGGTAATGCCCTTCGGTTTGAAGAACACGGGGGCAACCTATCAAAGGTTGGTTAACCATATGTTTCGTCCACAGATTGGACGAAATGTGGAAGTCTATGTAGATGATATGTTGGTGAAGAGTTTAGACGATGGGAAGCACTTGGACGACCTTCAAGAGACCTTTGATACATTTAGGCAGTACAACATGAAGTTGAATCCTAACAAGTGCGCTTTTGGAGTTTCATCAGGAAAATTCGTTGGATTCATGGTTTCACATTGGGGAATTGAAGAAAATCCTGATAAGATTCAGGCAATACTGGATATAAAGCCTCCGCGAAGTATCAAAGAAGTCCAGTCTCTTACTGGACGAGTTGCTGCCCTTAACAGGTTTGTCTCTAAAGCTACTGACAAATGTTTACTGTTTTTCAAGGTTCTTAAAAAGGCGTTTGAATGGACGGACGAGTGTCAGAAATCTTTCCAAGACCTTAAGACCTACCTCACTACAGCTCCTCTGCTGAGCCCGTCCGTGCCTGGTGAAGAGTTGTATTTGTATCTGGCAGTGTCCCCACATGCAGTGAGCTTGGCTTTGATTAGAGAAGAAGGAAGGGTGCAGAAGCCAGTCTACTATACAAGCCGAGCGCTAAGAAAGGCGGAAGGACGATACCCTATGATGGAAAAACTAGCCTTCGCTTTGGTTACAGCTTCTAGGAGGTTAAGGCATTATTTTCAAGCTCATTTCATCAATGTCTTGACAGATCATCCATTAAAGAAGGCAATGAACAAATTGGAAGCCGCAGGACGACTGATCCAATGGGCCATAGAACTTAGTGAGTTCAATGTCAAGTACCAACCAAGAAGCACGATAAAAGCACAAGTACTAGCAAACTTCATTGCGGAGTTTACTCCGAGTTAAGGAGAGCTAGATGACCTACGTAAAGCTCAAAAATGGGTCGTCCATGTGGATAGGTCATCTACACTCCATACAGGAGGGATAGAAGTTGTTTTGCAGTCCCCAGAAGGAGACGAGTTGAAGTACAAAGTTCTCTTGCAATATTCAGCAACCAATAATGAAGTGGAGTATAAAGCCCTTCTTAAGGCATTAGAGTTGGCAAAATCCTTAGGGGCAGAATCACTATTCATCCATGAAGACTCTCAGCTTGTTATAGGTTAAGTGAATGGAACGTATGAAGCAAAGGAAGAGCTAATGAAGAAGTATCTTAATAAGGTAAGACGCCTTGTGAAAACATGAAAGTAGACACCTTAGCGAAGGAAGCCTCAGCGAATGACTCAGTGGACGAGTTTGATGAAATTCAATATATGTCGAGCATAGATCTTCCAGAGGTACAGCAGATAGAAGAAGAAGAAAGTTGGATAACCCCAATAGTGGCTTACCTAAAGGATGGAAGGATTCCAGAAGGAAGAGATAAGGCTAGAAAGTTGAGAATCAGATCAACCAGATACATCCTTATAGATAAAGTGCTGTGTAAAAAAGGCTTTTCCCAGCCTTATCTAAGATGCTTGGCCCCAGACGAGGCAAACTATGTGTTGAGGAAAATTCATGAAGGGGCATGTGGAAACCACTCAGGAGCAAGGGCACTAGTCCATAAAGTCATCCGTACAGGTTATTACTGTCCAACCATTCAAGCAGACGCAAAAGGTTATGTCAAGGTATGTGACCAATGTCAACACTTTAGTAATATCCCCAGGTAGTCGTCAGAGTATCTTACCCCAATAATGGCCTCGTGGCCCTTTGCACAATGGGGATTAGACATCTTGGGTCCCTTTCCACTTGGAACCAGGCAAGTGAAATTTTTAGTAGTAGGGATAGACTACTTCACCAAGTGGGTGGAAGCGGAACCCCTGGCAAAGATCACACAGCAGAATGTCAAGAACTTCATTTGGAAGAATATTGTATGCAAGTTTGGGGTGCCTAGGGTATTAATATCAGACAATGGACGACAATTTGATAACACACATTTCAGGGACTTTTGCAAACACTTTGGAATTCAAATTCATTATTCCTCACCCGCCCACCCGCAAGCAAATGGTCAAACAGAAGTAACAAACCGATCCTTGTTGAAAATCATCAAGACTCGGCTTGAGGGGGTAAAGGGAGTATGGCCGAACAAGCTACCAGGTGTTCTGTGGGCCTACAGGACGACAGTAAGAACCCCCACAGGGGAAACTCCTTTCAAGCTAGCCTATGGAAGTGAAGCAGTAATACCTACAGAAGTACACATGGCCAATCATAGGGTGATGAAATACCAAGACAAGGATAACGAAGAGCAACTTCGCCTTAACCTTGATCCAATAGACGAGGTAAGGATGGACGCGGAACAAAGGACAGTAAGGTACAAAAACCTCATGGCCAGGCAATATGATGCAATAGTAAGACCCAAGCGTTTCAACATAGGGGACCTCGTCTTGAAAAGGATCTTTTTGGCGACAAGGAACCCAGCTAATGGGAAATTGTGGCTTAATTGGGAAGGACCTTACAGGGTTATCAACTGCAAAAGACAAGGGTCGTATTACTTAGAAGCTCTAGACGAAAGAAAGTTAGAGCACCCTTGGAATGTTGAACACCTAAGAAGGTATTATCAGTAAGATGCCGGTTTAGACGAGCATTGTCTTGGACAAGATCACCCAAAATGTTCACTTGTCACTCTGGACGAGCCATGCTTTCTGTTACTTGCACGCGTGTTGTTAGCATTATATGTTGTGTTTTAACTCCTTAAGAATGTAGTAGTTGTTAAACTATGTGTTATGGATTATGGACGAGGTCATGGTCCATGTTTGTATTTATAATTTCCTAAAAGGCACTAGCTACTAAGCATGTGCCATACTTGTGGATGAAGTTTATATCATAAATATGGTGTTTGGATTTTCAATGTATGTAATGCATAAATCTAACTTCCATGAATTCACCCACAAGAAGGCTAAGGCCTAAGACGAGTAAAAATCTCTGGACGCAGAGATATAACGTCTATAAGCTTTCCTTAAAAGGATAAAGAAATGAGACTTAAGGCACATTTGTCTAAACGTTGGACAAGACAAAGCCTGAAGCACACCTATTTAGCCCACAGACAAGGAAATATGTGCATGAGAATATTCAAAGTTCATGGACAGGCAACTAGCTAAAACAACCCAAACTCTAGACGAGCAAAAAGTTGAACGCCTTAAAAATCCTATGGATGAAAATTTTAACCAATACCATTCTCAAGACGAGTTATACTTGGTTTGAAAAATGGTAAAAGATGTTAAACAGGAGGGAATTCCTGTCATGAACAAGGCCATGCTTGAAATCAACGTTATAGATGGTGAAAAATAATAAATTTCGTCCATAAAACAACATGTTTAATAGTAAATAAAAAGCAATGGAAACATTCATTCATAAAAGTTTTGAGAAGGGTAGATGACCATCGTCCAAAAACCCTTATAAGTAAAGCTTAAAAAAGATATTGTTTGGAGGCTCATCCAAAAAAACTATGGACGCATTAAATGTACTTAAATAACTTTGAATGGTACCAAACAAAGGACCAAATGAAAAGAAAAGTAAAAAAAATTACAAGGATAAACTAAATATCAAGATCTTGTCTTCATGAAAGAGGGGCGTCAACATTGGGGTCGTCCTGAGTTGGCTGGGTGGTGGCATCGTCCTCTATATTGATATCTTCTGAGCTCTTCTAGAGGAGGGAGCTTGTAGTAGTACCACCAAGGTTGAGTTTAATGGCGCTAAAGTCAACCTCAGGGAAGTTTTCCATAGCGTCCATCCTGAAATCCTCAAAGCCGGCTATGTAGTTAGTGTCCATCAAGTCAGTGAATTGCTTGGACGCCTTAAACTCCGCAACCGTATCTCCCTTTGCTTTATCAAGAAGGGTACTCAACTCGTCATTCCTCTTTTGGAGGTGATCAAGACGAGTATCCTTTTCTATAGCATCGATCCTCAGCTCCTCAACCAAGTTTTGCAGCTCCTTGGCATCGGCTTTGGCCTTAGCCGTCACCTCAGCCCACCTCTTGCACTCGTCCTTGACTTCCTGGATCCTCGTCTCCAGCAGAATCCTCGTCTTGTCCATCTCCGTTGCCTGCCTGGACGCAGCGATGAACTTAGACATTGCCTACACAAATAATAATTTTGTTAGACAAAATACATATGTATATATTATTGACTGGACGAGATAAAAAAGTTTACATACCTTAAAAAGGTCATGAACACCAGAGTGCTTGAAATCCTTCAAAGACATGTCATAGCATGCCGCCACGTCCTGGTCGGTCACAACCTTCTCGAACCTCTCCCAAGCCAGGTCTTCATTTTCAATGAGATTTTGAGGAACTCGTCAAGAAGGTTGAGACGAGGCAAGCACCTTGGCTATGGACGGAGTATCCATAGACGAAGGATCTCTAGGCTCAAAATCAACATCATGAATTTGGACAGAGGGCTGCTGAGTAGGAAGGATAGGAAGGCTGGGCTTGACCACTCCCAGCTTGGACGACCTGTGCTTAGCCCTCCTCTCCTTACGTCGACTTGGAAGGTTCTCCAAGTCAATTGCTTTTGACAAGTTATTTCTTTTGTCACCTACAAATGGACGAGGCTGGGATTGGACCCCCAACCTGATTGCCTTGTCCAACACTTCTTTGCCTTTATTTTCTTTCATTGTTGCCATCCCTGAAAAGAAAGACGTTAATCACTCAAAAAAAAAAAAAAAAGAGAAAGAAAGAAAAGAAAGAGAAGAGAGAAAAGAAGACTTACGTCTACGGACAATAAGCTCGTGGGTAATAGCTTCAACGGACGACTTAGGACCTAACCCACAAGTGGCAAGACGTTGAAGGCTTACCAAAGAATGGAAAGTCCTGTCAGTGTATAGACTAGCCTTTTGGACTCGTTCAAGATAGAACTTGCTCAAATGAGGTCGTCTAACACCTGTAAAAAAAAAAAACAAAAAACAAGGAGAGAACAGAGAATTGTTAGACAATTGCAATCAAGAATAAATAACAAATAATAAAATGACAACCATAAGCGTACCTTCAGGACGAAGGTTCCCTAACTCTCTTGTGTAGGGAGCAAATGGATCCCTGCCAACCTCAACAGGGTGTCCAGCCCAGAAACTAGAGACGAAGAAGAACTCCGTTTTCCAATTCCTATCTGAGGTGACTAGGGATTTATTAGCCTATAATCTTTCCCTCTGGTTGTGAATTGATAGAAGCCAAGGGATTGGTTAATCTCGGAGGGTTTGTAGCAGTAGAGGAACTCGTCCACAGTAAGAGGACGATCCCCTTCAAACACCTCCCTCCACAAAACTTGCATAAAGACAACTAGCCTTCATGCGTTGGGATTAAACTGACATATACCTAAACCTAACCTAGTGAGCAACTCCCCAGCGAAGGCATTAAGGGGCAACCTCAAACCCCCCAAAAGATAAGCCTCATAAATGCCAACGCCAAAACGGGGTTGGCAACACCACTCCCCGTGTACAGGTAACCTGGGGTTTAGGTCATTAGGAATTTGGTACCAAGTCTTAAGGAAGTCTAACCTTTTCTCGTCTGTCTTAGAAGCGACCCCTATAGCACAACTATAAACTATCTCAACCTCATCTTGAACAGTAGACGAGAAGGAGCACTTGTACTAGCCTTAGACCCGGACGCTGCCCTCGTCCTAAGTTCTTCCTGAAGAACCTCTAAGGGAACCCCAAGAACACCAGACGTGTACTCGTCTGTGGTGTTTCCCCCACTACTACTATTGCTACCACTACTACTACTATCACTAGAACCACTAAAACTACTAGGGTCATGATACTCGTCTATGGCCTTATCAATGCTATTGCTAGACGTGGAAAGGACAAACTCAGACATTTTTAAGAAAACTTAAAACCTAAGGACAAGGATGGAGAAAATACCTGGATCTAGACGAAAGGAGACTATATACGAGGGAAACTTCTAGACGAGGCGCTAAGACGACAAGTGTCAAAAAAGGAAATTTTAGAAATGTAAAGGGTAGAGGAGGAATTCTACTATTTATAGGCAGTAGACTTTGGCACCTGAAACAACACGACCAACTAAAACGTGACACGTGGCATACTCCTCGAAAAAATGAATCGACGTGGCCGATCACCAATAGCATCGTGACACATGGCACACCTATCGCTGACATAAAGACATACGTCCAAAGAATAGCGTCAGGATATACATTTCCCTAAACGACCCATGAATAAGGGAGCAACTGATGGTGTACTATAAAATAAACCAACTCCCATCTCATCCATAAGGGTCATCTAAGGCAAGAATAGAAAAATGGGCACTTTATATAGAGCACTCGTCCGTGCAAAGGTCGTCCATTGAAAAAGACGTTTAGACGACCACACAAATTTCAAGCATGTTTCTCTATACAAGTTAATGAAGTGAACCACACATTCCTGTTCCAGAGCATGAGTAAAAATTGAGGTTCATTACTACAAGTTCTTACTAACTGCTTCCAATGATGGTTATGGGAAATAAGATCAAATAATCTAACTTCCATGGCAGTTATGGAAGTTAACTCCGAACCTTTCGACCTCCTCAATGATAGGGGAAGTTATTAGACAAGTAACCGCTTCAAGTGTATACTATATAAACACTCATCTACATCAAAATAAGGTAAGTCTGAAACTATTCCCAAAAAGTTGGAACTCCAAAATTTAAGAGAGAAACTAACTTAATCATCGAAGGGTTCTTGGTCGGACACCATCGGTATCCTTTGATTGTTTGTTTTCCTTTTCAGGCCTTCCAAATTATTGAAGCCCGAAGCATTTAGCCTACTGATTTTCTATGCATCATCAATAAACATGATTCAAAGCCAAAGAATAAGGTCACTTTGTCTTCAGTATTTTCTTTTTCTGTTGATCATCAATTCCCTCTGTGATAGGTACCTTGTCAGCATTGTCCCTTCTTTTGAATTCGTAATTGTCTTCATCAGGTCCTTCCCGGTTGTCTCTGAGAAACTATTCTCTTATAGCAATCCTTTCAGCTCCTTTGTCAACAATCTTGTCCATCAACCAGTTAGAGTATTATGTAGTCATCTTGTGGAAGTGCACCTTGACAAAAGATTGGTCCACTCAGTCAGCCATCTCTAAACCCAATTGTATGTTCTGTACAAAAGTAGGGTTTATGTCCACAGGAGAGAAAGATCTTCTTCTTTTGCCACCAGGTATTCCTTGCTCATATTTGAATTGCCTCAAGAATCTGTCTCCCTTGTAGAAAGTTGCTCTCCGCAATCCAACAAGGAAAATATGATCTGGTCCTGGAGACTTCAGTAAAAGGGGTGGGCACTTCCACCAATAACAGTCCCATTGAATTGAGGTACTAGATTTCTTGTCTAAGAATTTCACCCAGTCACTCTCAATTTGGCATTTAGTCTTAATTACAGCCCTGCTAAGAAAACTGCTAGGCCCATAATTACCGGTTGTAGGCTTGGCAATCATGTCCAGTCGCTCCATTAGCCATATCTGCAAAGTCAAAGGAATCCCTAAAAAGTTCTGAGTTTCTCCACCATGAAATACAGCATCCAGTCCCAGAAGAGTTTCTACCAAGATCAAAGAAACAGGATTATCACCATCCTTAATCTGACTTACAACACCTATAGCTCGAGCATCCACAAAGTTGTTTCTTCCAGAGCAAAACAAAAGTTCTCCCACAAAGCATAAAGCCAAACCGAAGTTTTTCTGCATGTTGTCGGTCACTCCATAGGTGCGTTTGTCAATTAGCCGAGAGATAATGGCATGAAGATTCACCATATGACCTTCAATCATACTATCAGTAATAGAAGTAGGAAGACTGAGAGCATCAGACAAAGATTCCTTATGTCTGGGATCACATGAAACCGCTACAAATTTTTTACCTGGATCGTAGCCCAAGATAGAAGAGAATTCTTCAATTGTTGGACAGAGTTCAGTAGTGTTGAACCGGAACACATGATCTTCGGGATCCCAAAATTTCACAGCAGCACGAAGGAAGTCCCACTTGATTTTGACATTCCTCAGAACCTTGATTCCCTCTAATTTAAAGGCTGTAAAATTGGTTTTGGTACTGAAATCAAAGCAACGAACCCATCTATTGATGTCATGAATTGTTGAATGAGAAAAATTATGATTGCTAGCCATGGATGATTTTTACTTGTGATTATTGTGTTTTTCTAACCTTTATGTAGAGATCTGTCGCAGGAGAATTCATTTAAATAAGCTGCATCAATTCCTAATCATGTTTGAAATAGGTTTCAGAGAGTTTGTAGCTGACTAGGAGAGAGTCTCATGATCACAAACGAAGTAAATGTTTTTCAAAAAACGAGAAGCGTGCATTAGGAGACCATATGGAGTCAGCCCACCATGGCGTGAGCGTCATGGTGTGGCTCAGTGCAATTCGGCACTCTAGAAGTGCTGAACGGCACTCCAAAAGTGTCGAATGGCACTCTTCAGTTGCCAAGTGGCATGCAACCCCTCGGTCCTACACTTATGCAATTCCATGCAGTTTCATGTTCTCAAGTAATTTTTTTAAGATCGTTTGACACTTAAAAAGATTTTTTTTTTTAATTAAACTGAGACATTCCAACAAGTCTAACACACTTGTTTTCAAAAAATCATCCCCTGCATCATTGTTCTCAAAAAGTGATTAACTCAAGTTTTCTTAAGACTCATGGATTTATGTTCCAAACTAGGGGCATTAGCCCACGCCTCATGCATTTTCAAAAAAAAAAAAAAACACCACCATCATTTTCTTTGAAAAAAAAAAAAAATCACATCAAGATTTTCAAAAGTCATGCATTCATTTTAAACTAGGGGCATTCGGCTCCACCTCATGCAAGTAAGTGCAGATTCCAACATAGCCAAGCAAGATAAGTCTAAATTAGTACTACAAAATCTCATCAGGTGAATTCTAAACTTATCTTAGTTAAAGTTTCTACATGATCCAAGGTGATACCAAGGACAAATAGCTAAACATGGAAAATAATACAAGATTGTCTAAGGAACACTTCCTTTTTGTTTTGCAGGAAAAATAAAATACAAGTCATGCATCATTAGGACT
The DNA here is from genome assembly GCA_028535165.1 of Quercus tomentella. Lineage (NCBI taxonomy): Eukaryota > Viridiplantae > Streptophyta > Magnoliopsida > Fagales > Fagaceae > Quercus > Quercus tomentella. The sequence goes on along the minus strand of JAPQVY010000155.1, from coordinate 59,671,172 downwards.
CCGAGTCCACCTGCGGGAGGATCTCCTTAATCCACCTCTAGAGGAGTCACCTTCAATATTTCCTTCTTGACTTAAGAAAAAGCAGGGATTGTACTGACGATTTTCAAGTTCGAGGTTCCTGATTCTTTCCTCCAAAGTTCTTTCGGTATTGTCAGCGGTTTCCATTCGATGTGCCTGAAAAGTCAGCAAAAGCAAATGTTAAAGTCACTATCAAGCAAAGATCAAGCCAAAGATATTCAGAAAGCAACATGGTATACCCAGTTAGAATCACTGATCACATATTGGGAGGATTGGGTACGAGCCAATGACTGCAAGCCTCCAATCATCCACATGCTTTCTTCCACAAGATCCACATCAACCTGGAGCACAACTCTACCGAGTTAGAAGCCATTCAAGAAAATAAGGAACTGAACATTCAAGAACATACCGGATCGGGCCAAGGAATATTTGGTACATGCTTTGGCCTTTCCATCAGGATTCATCACATCATACTGCCATGCCGGAAAATGAGGATAAGTCTCTGTGAAAGAACTAAAAGAACCACCAGCATGGTGAGGAGAGGGAATCTCTTCCTCTTCCTCTTCCTCTCCTTCAGAAGATGGAGGCTTAAAATCCAACATGCAAATACTGTTACCAAGTAGAAATATGGAAAACGAATTTGCAGAGCAAAAGTTTGATCTTAGAAGGGAAGGAAAATACCATTGTACCAACTAAACAGCCTTGAAGATGATCCCAGATCAATTCAGAATAATTTCCTTCTGCTCCTATAACAATATAGCCATCACGGACCCGAGCAATCTCTTCATCAGCCAGAAAGTCAGCCAACCAAACAGTGCGACAAGGATGAGCCGGAATTGTGGCAAGAGGATACACGTGTTCAACTTGGGGCAACACCCGATCACCAAGATACCAATACTTTCCATGCCCACACTCAAACAATACTTAGCGGCTATTCAGTTCTAAAGCCCATTCACACTCAGCATACCCTTCACATCCAACCCAAGGATTAAATTTCAGCTAGAAAGTCACAAAGAAACTCAGAAAGGGAAGAGACTAGATCATAACCAAATGCCAAAGATTTAAAAAGCAGAAAGAAAGAACTCACCATCAATTGTCAGATTGTCAATCACCAAGCGCCAAAGCTCCAAAGAACACTTAGAGGGTGGAGACAAGCAATGTTTGGGCAACCAACAAAGAAATCTAGGAAAAATGCCAGTAACCTTCTCCCGAATTTTAGGGCCAACCCCAAAATACCCATACATCCAAACCTGAAAAATTCACAACACCATTACCACATAACCAAAATAATTTTCACAACCGACACATAGCCAAAATAAATACCAAACCTCACCTGCCAAACAAATGGAGCCCCACCCAAGCTTGAAAGACTCCGCCTAGAGAGTTAGGTCATGAAATGCATTAGAGTAGCATAGGCCATGCTGTCCCAGTCATAATTCCGGAGATGTTCAATTTTTCTCAAACTCCCCAAGTAGTGCAAATTCATAGTACTGCCTAAATCTAGACACAAGAAAGTCCTAATAAAAAGAAGCATGAACATATGAGCACCCTTTGCCACAGTCTCACATTGGGGAATACTTTCGCATAACCAAGACAAAGGAACATTGTTACTCCTCATTCTAGAAGGCATTACACCTAGAAGTTTCTTGAGCTCAGTTGAAGTAAGGGAATTATTGACAAGAATTCTTTTACCACCCAACCTCAGACCAGTGATGATAGAAAAGTCATAAGGTGTCAACATTACCTCCCCAATGTTCGAAAAATGGAAGGTACAGGTAGTGTCCCAAAAGCGCTCTGCTAAGGCAAGAAGTAACTGAAGATCCTTGTACTTATGTGTCTCATGATTCAACAAAGCTTCGAAGAAGGTGCCAAAGCCCGCTTCATTGATGACATTTTTGATGCTAGGAGACAGTGCTGCCCATGCACTTTTCAACATTTGGAGACTCCCTCGACTCTTGAGGCTCTGCAACATAAAAATTCAGCTCATCAATTTCCATAACCCAAAATATGTAACAAAAAAATTTTCATACCCTAAAAATATTTCCACAATCAATACCCCACCACAAAATCAAATCAATACCCCACCAAAATGTCACCACTACCAAATTTATCACATATCCGTACAACCACCAAATTTTTCCATAGCCATGCAAAAAGAAAAAATTTCTACATGCCAAGAAAAAATTCCTACAACTTCATGCACAAATAAATTTTCACATACCCAACAAAAATTTTTCCACAATACCAAAAAAATTTGCCAATGCCTATAAATATATCCATGCACATACCCACAAAATTTTTCCATAATCATAAAACAAGTTTACACATGCAACAAGTTTTCCCACATATATCATGAACACATTCATATAAGTTAAGCACAAAGTTTTCATGATGCCAATACTCCCAAAGTCCAATCCAAAATTCATCCAACATCATCACAAATTACCTACATTGTCAAAATTCCAAAAGCCACCAACATTGCCCAAATTGCACCAAGATCAAAGAAAAAACACACTTCAAGAATGCTCCAAAGCGAACATTCCAAACATGATCAATCACACAATGCCCTCAAAATTTCAAAAGTGATAATATCTCACCATGAAACTTTCAATGAAACATGCAACAACATTTCTTCCAAGCAAAGAAACCAAAGAAAAACTCACCTTGGTGTCTACATGACAATATGGAGCATGGGTCCGAGGGTCTTGAAGAAGTCTATCATTATCATGCCACTCAAATGTTGGATCATACTTCTTACAATGAGAAGTTAGAAAGGAAAATCCCTTGGAGGAAGAAGCCATTTTGAAGCAAAGAAAATGGGTTTTGGAAAATGGGTTTCACCAAAAATGGGTATGTGATGAAATGCTCAAGAACACAAGAATCTAAAGAGATATTGATGGAGATGGATGAGGGAAGCTTGAGAAGCTTAGAAAAGTATTTTTGTGAGAAGAAATGGTGAGATGAAGAAGAAAATCCAAGGGGAAGAAGAGAGTGAATAGTGACAATGGAGGAAGAGAGGTGGAGAAAGATGAAACAAACCAAAAAAAAAAAAAAAAGGAAAAGAGAGAGACAAAGGAAAGTAGGGGAGCAAAATTCGGCCCCCACACTTAAACTTAGCCTAAGGTTGAGTTAACTTAGTCAAACTGAGTTGACTCAGTCATCCCAAAAAAAAAAAAAAAAACTTTCTGTTTCAAAGTTTTCAAATATCTCAAATCCCAAATTTTCAACTCAAAATTTTTGTTCCCAAATTTTCAAATTCATATTCTTAATGCCCAAATTTTGAATTCAACTCTTCAGTTTTCAATAAAAACTCAAACTTCAAATTTCATGATCAAGATTCCGAGCCTTGATTTTAAAATTCTAAAAGCTCAAAATTTCATATTTTAAACTCTAGATTTCAAAAAGAATTTTTTTCGAAGTCTCAAAAGTCAAAATCAAAATTTCAAAACTTCAGAATTTCAAAAATCAAATGTCTCTCAAAAGAAAAATCTTTTGTCAATTAAACTTTTCTTGATAAAGTTCAAATCAAGAAAGGGATCACATCTCAAAAAGCAGTGGGAACGCAAAGCCTTTATCAGTTAGAAACTGATTCCAAATTTTGATTTTTGCAGGCAACAACTTGATTTCAAGGATGAGAAGCCCTAAACACCTCCCTTTCGCCAAGGCCAAGCCAATTGGTCGTAGATATTTCTTTTCATCAAGATCAAGCCAGTTGGTTGCAGACGCTCCTTTTTGTCAAGATCAAGCCAGTTGATCGTAGACACCCTTTCGTTAAGATCAAGCCAGTTGATCATAAACACTCCTTTTTGTCAAGACCAAGCTCGTTGGTCGCAGACGCTCCTTTTTGTCAAGATCAAGCTAGTTGATCGTAGACACCCTTTCGTTAAGATCAAGCCAGTTGGTCGCAGACGTTCCTTTAGTCAAGATCAAGCTAGTTGATCGCAGACACCCTTTTGTCAAGATCAAGCTAGTTGATTGCAGACGTTCCTTTTGTCAAGATCAAGCCAGTTGATCGCAGATGCTCCTTTTTGTCAAGATCAAGCCAGTTGATCACAGACACCCTTTCGTCAAGATCAAGCTAGTTGATTGCAAACATTCCTTTCATCAAGATCAAGCCAGTTGATTGCAGGCGTTCTTTTCATCAAGATCAAGCCAGTTGATCGCAGACACTCCTTTTTGTCAAGACCAAGCCAGTTGGTCGCAGACGCTCCTTTTGTCAAGACCAAGCCAGTTGGTCGCAGACGCTACTTTTTGTCAAGATCAAGCCAGATGATCGCAGACACCTCCTTTTGTTAAGGCCAAGCCAGTTGGTTGCAGATATTTCTTTTCGTCAAGATCAAGCCAGTTGATCACCGACACCTCTCTTCGTCAAAACCAAGCCAGTTGGTCGCAAACTCCCTTTTTCGTCAAGATCAAGCCAGTTGATCATAGACTCCTCCATTATTAAGATTAGAATGAAAAAGTCTCAGTCGTATCAGTTATCAAGAGTCATTTCAGAGTTCAGCAATTACAAGCTAAGTCAAGTATTTTCATTGTTTTGCCAAAAGATAAGGCACTAGTTCTACATTCCAAAGTTTTAGGTTCGAGGGCTAGGTAATCTTTGAAAATTCAACCTTAATTAAATCATGGTCGCTAAAATCAGTGTCTTTGTTTTACATTGACATTTGCTTTCCAAGCTCTGTCAATGAGGGGCATTCTATAGACACTCGATTTTGCACCCATGATTTAATCAAGGAAGATGACTGGAGTGACCATCCATGTACGAAAAAAAAAAATCATTCTTTCATCACATGCATCATTTTGTTCTTGCATCACATGCATCAATTTGTTCATTGTATGCATTAATTCATTCATTGCATATCATAAAAATGATCTTGAGATTCTAATGGTCGCAACGGTGTTTCCGGTTTCCGAATCGGACCATCGGATCGAAAGATATCACATGATCAAGTTTGCACGGTCAGCATGTATTAGGACATATGTGTTTCACATGTTAGGAACATATATCACTATTTTATGTAATTGGCTAATCCTTTGAAAAAAACGCACTTTACTTGTATTTGGGTAGATCTAGGATGTGTTTAATACTTCAAGAAACAAGGTTTCAAGTTCAAGTGTTTAAAGTCATGCAAGTCTGTCCAAGAATCAAGTGTGAAAGTGCTGCTCATTAAAGCTCGACAGCTAGCATCTATCAAGGCTTAGAGAGCTGTCTGAATCCCATGGCTCGACAGCTACTCGACAAATAGGTATCTGTCGAGGTTTATGAAAAACATATTTTTCAGTTCTGCTTTCATCCAATCCATGGGTATATGTTTGGCCTTTCTTTTCTCACAACCCTAGACATATATAAGGATTATTTTGAAGGCCATCAAAGGTGACACAAGTTGCACAAGTGTGGAGCAAAGTTTTGTTCATGCAAATTGTGACCGGAGACAGAATTTTCCCTAGTTCATCTCTCTCTTGAAGAAGCTGCTGTGTTTGTACACCGTAGGGTTTTTGTAACCAAGGAGCTTCTTGATCTTCATCGTGTGATGAACTGAAGAACTTTGTAGCCAACATCCTTCTCTAGTTAGTGATTGAAGTCGCGTACTGGGATCCACGTAATTGGTTAGTCACGTACTGAGAGCTGTGCATTGAAAAGGAGAGATTGTCACTACAAAACAAATCCAATTGGATATTGGGGTAAGGGTTCAACTGTAGGTTGATATAAGATACTGGGATTCCTTTACTTGTAACCGCTTATTGTGATAATAGTGAATTCTCGAAAGTGGTGACCTTAAAATCACCCAGTGGGGTTTTTGCCGAGTAGGTTTTCCCCATTCGTAAAAAAATCACCGTGTCAATTTATTTTTCACTGCATACTTTAGTTAATTGGTGATTTGTTTGTGCTGCCACGTACAATTGCATGTTAATTTGATAAATTAATAAATTTGGCTAATTAATCAATTAATTCATCACAAGGGTTCAATTCGTTTTGGCCTATCAAGTGGTATCAAAGCAGGCACACTCTAATTAGGGTTAATCTTTGCTATGCAATCCATTGACCCCTATTTGTCATGGATAGAGGACAGTCTCTTATTATACCTCCTTTATTTGATGGCACTAACTATGCATATTGGAAAGTACGCATGAGAGCTTTCTTGTAGTTTTTAGATGAGAAAGTGTGGCAAGCTGTGGAGATAGGCTGGACTAAGCCTACAGAAGCGCCAGGCGATTGGGATGATGCTAAGATCAAGGCGTCAAACTTTAACAGCAGGGCATTGAATGCCTTATTTAGTGTGGTCACAAATGAAGAGTTCAAGAAGATATCCTCCACTGAAACTGCGAAGGAAGCACGGACCATTCTCCAGACAACCTATGAGGGAACAAAGGCTGTCAAGGACTCGAAGCTTCAAAGGCTAACTACTAGCTTCGAAGAGATCAAGATGGAGGAGGATGAGTCGTTCGATGAGTTCTATGCCAAGCTCAAGGACATAGTGAACTCAGCTTTCAATCTTGGGGAAACCATTCCTGAACCCAAGATTGTGAGAAAGGTGCTTAGATCTCTACCTGAGAGATTCCATGCCAAGATCACTATGATTGAGGAATCAAAGGATATTGACAAAATTCCTTTAACAGAGTTGGTTGGAAATCTGCAGACCTATGAGTTGGGTTTAACAAGGATCGGGAAATCGAGCAAGAGCAAGAGCAAGAGCATGGCATTGAAGGCCAAGAGCAGTGATATTGATGAGTCTTCAGATGATAAAGATTCTAAGATGAATTCCTATATTACAAGGCAATTCAAGAAGTTCATGAAGAATGCCAATGGGAAGGGCTTCGACAAGGACCGTAGGCAATCTAGCTCCTCACAGTTCAAGAGCCAAGACAAAAGAAAGAAGGATGCTAGGGATGGCGGTCAGTACACTATTCCCTCAGGACTAAAGTGTTTCGGGTGTCAAGGTTTTGGGCATATGAAACAAGAGTGCCCTACGTATCTCAAGACCATTGGGAAGAGCAAGGCACTTGCTGCTACGTTGAGTGACACTGAACTTGAGGATGATTCTGATAATAAGGATAATGGAATCCTAAATGCCTTCACTGCCACTGCAAATCCTACTAAGGGGATTGTTGAAGATGTGGATGAAGAAGAGGAATTGGTGGAGTCTAAATTTGAGAAGATGGATGAACAAGATGACATCCACATATCCTATGCAAAGTTATACAAGGTCTTAGAAAAGCATGAGAAAATGTATAGGTTGGCCACCAAGAAGCTTAGTGATGTGGAGCTTGAGCAAAAAGAAATCTCTACAAAGTTTGATGAAGCAAATCAGACTATTGGGGTACTGAGGTTTAAAAATAATTTCTTGGCTAAGAAGACCAAGAAGCTTGAGGTAGAATTGTTCCAAGTTAGAGCTCAGCTGGAAAGAACTTCAAGCGCTAAGCTCGATAAGATGCTCAATCTTCAGAAATATATTTCCAATCGAACCGGTTTAGGGTATGATTTCTCTTCTTCTAGTATTGCTTCTACTAGTACTACTGTTTTTGTTCCTCCTTCTAATAATATTGAAACTGAGAACAATGTTGTTAAAAATGAATTAGCTAGTGAGAACATAGACAAGGGTAAATCTATCTTAGGAGCACCCCCTAAGCTTGATAAGAAAGAAATTAAAAACCATAGGGCTAAGAAGGCTAACTCTCAAAAGCCTAAACAGAAGAAGCAGCATCTCTATCATCACTGTGGAGCAGCTGGTCACACTCGACCTAATTGTTATAAGTGGTTAGCCACTCAACAGAGCAATGGCTTGATCGCATCGGGAAACCAAAATCAGTTTCCATCCTCTTTTGCTCCCTTTGGAAATCTTCTCAGAGCCCCCCTCACCACCGGTTCAAGGGTTCACTCAAAGGAAAGGTTCTTCCAAGGTGCAGAAGGAAATGGGCTTCAAGTGATTCTATCACTTTTCTTTCTCTCTTCTTGTTTTTGTGTTTGCATTACTTGTGTGTTTTGCTTTCAAGTTTTGAGTTAGTCTAGTTTTATGCTTTACTTTGTTTAACATGTTTTTGTTTGTTTTCAGTTTTTTTTATTTTGTTTTTCATATAAAAATTTTAAAAAAATTGAAAAATCAGAAAAATACAAAAACAATGTGTGTTTTGTGTACCTTAGATGGCCATTGAAACAAAGTTTTCTAAACTTTGTATCTTTTGCAGCTTAAATGAGCATCTCTATGCACAACTAAGTAAGTGAGCTTTGTGGCTCGTGCTTGTGATGAGTAAGATTAAGTAATCTCTTGTACTTAACACTCGTATCACTCTTTTTAACGGGAAGGACTAGAAAATCCTAAGAGAAAGGCATAAATAACCATCTCACCACTGTTGCCCACCAATCATGAAATGACATTTGTATGCTTCAGCATAGCAAAATTGGAATGTCAATTGCTTAACATAATTGGGTATTTCTTTTCTCTCTTTTATATACCCATGCATGATTTGCTTAAAAGAAAAAAAATATGCAAAGAAAAATAAAAGCAAAAAGATTAAAATGCTTTATATATGATTGCAAGTGTGTATTCTAGGAGATGTAGGAGTTATAGGATGTACCTTGAAGGTGATAGTCCTCATCAAACAGTTATGATTGTGTGTGAGTTAAAGTGATTTTCTCATATCTTAAATCGTCATAACATATAGACACTTATGCAATCTTACGATGTTTTTCACGCATAACACGCAATATTCTTTGCTACTCTTGATACATGTGCAGGTACAATGTGATTTGACCATCACAAGGTTTACATGTGTTAATGTATGCTCACTAAACTGTCTTGACTTGTTTTTGAAATATAAAATTGGTTAGACTTGTTTAATGTGTATGTGTGTGTGTGTGTTTTGGGATCTATGTGCTTAACATTTTTTTGTTGAGAGATGATTTTGAGAGTTCAAAATGTTGTTTGGATTCTTGGTTGAGTTGCATGTTTGATTGCATTCATGTATGTGTTTTTCTTTTCTTTGAAAAACTGTTTTTAAGCAATCTTGACAGCTCCTCGACACCTCTCGACACATAGCTTATCTATCGAGCTCTTCAGTTGCTTTTTATTGTAATCTCGACACCTCTCAATAGCTAGGTCGATCAATCAAGCAATTTTTTGTCCCCTCGATAGCTCCTCGACAGATCCTCGATCCATCGAGATTCTTTTTGCCTTGGACACCTGCTTGATAGCTGCATCTGTCGAACCCCTTAAAGCTCGACACCTTTCGACACCTCTCGATCTGTTGAGAATTACTGAGCTTGTATATAAAAGGTTCTCGTGATCTCAGACTCATTTCTCTCGATCTCTCTCGATCTCTTTTGACTCTTCACCTCTCAAAACCTCTCTCACTCACTCCAAACCTCTTCCTCAAGGATTTTTCGGCCTAGATCAAGTTTTTCTTCACTTGGTAAGGGTCCTAATCCTTCTTTTTCATGCATTTCATCTTTTATGAACTAACTTTTGGGGTTTGATTAAAAATTTGGGGTTTTTCAAAATCAAAGAGGTTATTGCAAAATTTTTAGGATGGGTTTTGTGTTTTTTATCTTAAAACTTCATGCATTACATTTCATTTGCATTATAACAATGTTTCATGCATTCTTAAATGTGTATTTACCTTGTTGCAAACTTGTGTGCTGGTAGGATTGGATTGGGCTGAGCCCATGATGCAATTACTTTTGCATGTCACATGTTCATGCATTCCCATGCATACGTACTTTCTATTCAATACATTTTGATATTTTTTTTGCTGCTTGGGACTTTTTTGATTGTCTTTTTCTCCCTCTCTCTCTTTTGTTTACGTTAGTCTGCTTCTATGGCACCCAAACGCAAATCTACTCCATCCCAAAACCCTCTTCGTTTCGGGGCATCCACTTCTTCTGATCCTACACCATTTTCTATCCGGTTCCATGATGAAAATGCCAAATCGGACTTCTTTGAGAACTTCTCTAGACGAGGTGTTCATTCGGAACGCCAAGTCATTTTGTCGGACTTCTCTGACACTGACCTACCCACTGTCATTCACAGTAGGGGTTGGGAGTCATTGTGTGACGTCTCGGTCACTTGTCCATCCGTGCTTATCCAGGAGTTTTACTCCAACATGCATGGATTTGATTATTCAGTACCTCTTTTTGTTACTCGCGTTTGAGGTATGCGCATTATGGTCACACTGGATATTGTATCTGATGTGTTGTGTCCCAAGGGTAGAGCATCCTGACTACCCCGGTTGTGATTGTCTAAGGACTGTGTCCAAAGACGAGCTCATATCTTCTTTTTGTGAGCGTCCCTCTAATTGGGGTGATCGTCAGTTCACCTCTTGTACGGCCTTTACTAAAGGCCCTAGGTTTCTTAACATGGTCATGACTTTTGTTTTACATCCTTTGTCTCACTATAACTCTATTACAAAGCCCCGTGCTCAGTTTTTGCTTTCCCTTTTAGAGCATCTCTCTATAGATTTTCCCTTTCATTTCATTCTTTCTATCATAGATGTACATAAGGATTCGGCGACTCGTAATAAGCTCATCTTCCCTTCGGCTATCACGAAGATTTTACGCCATTTTTCTGTTCCCTTTCCCTTGTCCGACCACTTCCACATTATGGGTGCTATAGATACCGCTACCATTAAACGAAGCGAGGCGCAGTTTCGTTTAAGGCGGTCCGAGTCAGTAGCTCTTCCCATTCCTTCAGCTCCATCCACCTCCGCTCCCTCTTCTTCTGCGGGAGGTGTGACCCTTGATGCGATCATGGCACAGCTTCAGCGCATGGATGCTCACCTTGATACACTCACTACTAAGATGTATCAGGTGAACACCCGTGTCGGCCGTATTCCCAAACAGCAGGCTCGCCTTGGTGGCTTTGTGGAGTCTCCCTCTCCTCCTCCCGAGGCATCCGAGGTCGACGAGGCATCCGAGGACGATGATAACTCCGACGACGATGATGATGATGATGAGGATGGAGATGCTAACTCTTCCTGTACTGACGAGATGTCTACTTGATACTCTTACCCTTTGTCACTCATGACAAAAAGGGGAAGTAGTTTTGGATATAAGAGTAGTCATACTTAAGGGGAGGGTTAGTATAGGAGATTTTTGTTAGGGGGAGTGTTGATTTTGAGGGATGTAGTGAGGATTTTATGTATCTTTTTCTTTTGTTTCTACTTTAGATGCATTTATCTCTTGTACATGGGTCTTGTGACCATTTTGACATACATTATACTTATATTCTTTATATATTGATGTATGTTCTTTCACCTATCTTTACATGTGTTGTTTCTTTTCTATCTTTATGAACATGTTTCTTATTACTTGTATGCAATCTATTATTTCTGTTTCACACTAAGATGCCTTGATAAATTTTGTTTAAAGTATTTCAAAAATACAGGTTGTCAAAGTCTACTTGCCATAAACTTTCTTCTTGCAAAGTTTTTCAAGAGTTTGTGTTAGGATAGATTTTATTATATTCAACAAGTGAGTATGAGTTGAGTGATTTATGACTTCTCTCATATGTTCATTTATTTGTTATGGTTTTGTCACAGATTGCCAAAGGGGGAGATTGTTAGGACATATGTGTTTCACATGTTAGGAACATATGTTACTATTTTATGTAATTGACTAATCCTTTAACAAAACACACTTTACTTGTATTTGGGTAGATCTAGGATGTGTTTAATACTTCAAGAAACAACGTTTCAAGTTCAAGTGTTAAAGTCATGCAAGTCTGTCCAAGAATTAAGTGTGAAAGTGCTACTCATTAAAGCTCGACAGCTAGCATCTATCAAGGCTTAGAGAGTTGTCTGAATCACGTGGCTCAATAGCTGCTCGACAGATAGGTATCTGTCGAGATTTATGAAAAACAAAATTTTCAGTTCTGTTTTCATCCAATCCGTGGGTATATGTTTGAGCTTTCTTTTCTCACAATCCTAGACATATATAAAGATTATTTTGAGGGCCGTCAAAGATGACACAAGTTGCACAAGTGTGAAGCAAAGTTTTGTTCATGCAAATTGTGACCGAAACATAATTTACCCTAGTTCATCTCTCTCTTGAAGAAGCTGCTGTGTTTGTACACCATAGGGTTTTTGTAACCAAGGAGCTCTTGATCTTCATTGTGTGATGAACTGAAGAACTTTGCAGCCAACATCCTTCTCTAGTTGGTGATTGAAGTCGTGTACTGGGATCCGCGTAATTGGTTAGTCACATACTGGGAGCCGCACATTGAAAAGGAAAGATTGTCACTACAGAACAAGTCCAATTGGGTATTAGGATAAGGGTTCAACTGTAGGTTGGTATAAGGTATTGGGATTTCTTTACTTGTAACCGCTTGTTGTGATAATAGTGAATTTTTGGGAATGGTGACTTTAAAATCACCCGGTGGGGTTTTTGCCGAGTAAGTTTTCCCCATTCGTAAACAAATCACCGTGTCAATTTATTTTCCGCTACATACTTTAGTTAATATGTGATTTGTTTGTGCTGCCACGTACAATTGCATGTTAATTTGATTAATTAATAAACTTGGCTAATTAATCAATTAATTCATCACAAGGGGTCAATTCTTTTTGGCCTATCAGCATGCATTGTGTTTAGGTAAAATTGACCGCATGTGATTAATTTAAATTAATTCTGATTGGTTAAGCAATTAAAATTAATTAGATAATTTTGTGATTGGTTAATAATTAGTGTTTAAAATAGGGATGCATGCATAGGAATAAAATGGATGATTGAATAACAACAAAACTGTGGATAATCTAAAGATTATCAAGATTTATTTTAAGGGATTTATCCACAAGATAATTGTTCAAGATAACTGTCCTTAAATAGCCTGAATTATCTAGAAAACAGACAAAAAAAATCATAAACGGAGGTTGAAAACACGTCTAGGTACAAAGACCGGCCAAGAAACCCTAGAAGGAGAGTCCAAATGGCACCCGAACACGGAAGTGCGTTCGGCATTCAAGAGCCAATTCGGCACTTTTGGAGTGCCAAATGGCACTCTAAAAGTGCTTAATTGCCATCATGTGGGCTTTGGCCCAACGGCCTTCGGGTGACGATAAGGCACACCCTTTTAGACCTTTTCGCAAAAGGATGCGTCCAGATTCAAACCCTAATCGTCTGTACCTATTTTTTTAGAGTCCTCTAAGCTCTATAAATAGAGACTAAACCTCATAATTCAGCACCTCTTTTTTACGCTCTAAGAGGCATATGTTTTTTACTCTCAAACCACACATATTTTCTGATCCTCTCTCTGAGTGTTGCTGCAAAATTAGGGTTTTTAGGTTTCAAAGAGAATTGAATAAATTTCTTTGAACTCTAAAACATCCTCTCGAGAACAAAGTGTGCTCATGCAAGAGGTTATTTCCTTCACCCTTCTCTTGTGATGTGATGGTGCATATTATATATCTTTCTTTTTCAAATATCTATGAATTGTTAATTGTCCTTCTGTTTAAAGCATGATATTTTCTATATGATTGTTATAATCTTTTTCTTGAATATCAATAAATTTGCATGTGAACAATTATTTTTCTTAAAACAAAACAGATCTGCATCTTTATAAGATGTAGACCTAAATTTTTTCTTAAAATAAAACATATCTGCATCTTTATAAGATATAGATCTGAATTTTTCTTAAAACAAAACAGATCTGCATCTTTATAAGATGTAGATCTAAATTTTTCTTAAAACAAAATAGATCTGCATCTTTATAAGATGTAGATCTAAATTTTTTCTCAATACAAAAACTGATTTGCATCTTTCTTAAGATGTAGATCTGAGTTTTCTCAAACAAAAAGAGATCTGCATCTTTTTGAGATGGAGATCTACATTTTTCTCAAATCTAATTTTCTTAATACATGCAAGTTGTTGAAATAAAGAAAGAGATTATGTATTACTGTGTTTGTGTTTATTTTAATTCATGATTGCATAATTTTAGATTATGAGTGAAGTTTTCTTCTTAGAAAATCTTTTTTTAAAATATATAATAAAACATATCTGAATTTTTGTCATCAAAAATCATTTTTTTTTATATAACAAAACAGATCTGAATTTTTGTCATCACAAAACCTTTTTTTTACATCCCACAAAGCAGATTTGATATTTGACAAATCAAAATCAATTTTTTTCTTTTTTTTAACAATAAAAACAGGTCTAATTTTTTCAATAAAAGAAGAGATTTCATCCATACATAAATTTGTGTGATTTAATTTTTCATTCACATGTTCAACATATCATTCATGACATGCATAGCATAGTACATTGGTCACAAGTCTAGAAGACCAAACTTTGTTTGGGCGGAATGGGTGCCTAACACCTTTCCATTCCGTAACCTAGCCTCCGGATTTAGGTTTTTGGTTTAGTAGATCTAGCTTTATCTTCATTTGTTTTGGATAGAATGTAACTAAGACAACAAGCTATGTAAATATTTGGTAGATTGTAACTAGGACCCAAAGCTATGTAACTTTTTAATTTTCTTTTAGATATGTAATTTTATTCAATCAATGAATGGAACTATTCAATCATGTATTTTCTAATTAGTATTTTTTCTTATTTTTTTTGTATAAAGAAAAATAAGTGGCGACTTTATACCACTTACCCAAAAAGAGAGGTGCCCTAAAAAGGTACCCGAATCTCTTTTTTTGAGGGACATGTCTCTCACAACTGTCCTTCCCTCAGATACTCCAACACAACCTTTATCTGCCATCTTAGAATCTTTTCCACCTATGATTTCACCTTCCTCTCCATCTATTGTACCTTCATCTACTGAACCATCCACTATATCCAACTCAAAACCTCTTCCAGAATCCTTAACTACTCTCCCTACCACTACAATAACACAACCTTCCTCACTTCCTTCTAACTCTACATCCAATTATCATCCTATGCAAACCAGATCCAAGGGTGGGATCACCAAACCTAAGTCCAAACTTTGTTACAAGGCAGTTCTGGACTATACCTACTCAGAACCTCCCTCTTTCAAAATTGCCTCTCAATATCCCAAGTGATGTGAGACAATGGATGCTGAGTTTCAAGCTCTCCAAAGACAGCAGACGTGGTCCCTTGTTCCTGCACCTCCTAATGTGTATCTAGTTGGCTGCAAATGGGTATTTAAGCTCAAATTGAATAGTGATGGTTCAATCTTAAGGTACAAGGCCGGGTTAGTTGCAAAAGGGTTTCATCAGCAAACAGGTATGGATTTTCATGAGACTTTCAGTCCTGTGGTTAAGCCAGCCACTGTGAGGTTAGTCTTGGCTATAACTGTGAGTTACAAATGGCAATTGAGACAGCTTGATGTCTCCAATGCATTCCTTCATGGCTACCTAAAGGAAGAGGTTTACATGCACCAACCTCTAGGCTATGTGGATCCTAAGCATCCTGATTATGTTTGTAGATTTCATAAATCCCTTTATGGTCTCAAACAAGCACCAAGGGCTTGGTTTGAGAGGTTTACCTTTCATTTACTTCACCTAGGCTTTACTGCATCAACGGCAGATAGCTCCTTATTCATTTTCTGCTCAGCTAATACCATCATCTATCTTTTCTTGTATGTTGATGATATCATTGTCACTGGGAATGATTTAGCTCAAGTTGCACATCTTATAGCAGCTCTTGGTCAAGTCTTTGAGCTTAAGGACTTGGGACCCTTCAATTACTTCTTGGGTATTCAAATTACTCAAACTGCCTATGGTCTCACTCTCACTCAGTCCAAATACGCATCTGATGTGCTTCACAGATTTCATATAGAGAACTCCAAAGCTACTAAAACTTCTTGCTGCCCTTTTACCAGATTGGAGCCTTATGATAGGGTTGCTCTCTCAGACCCTACTGAGTATAGGAGCATGGTTGGTGCTCTTTAATACTTGACCTTCACTCATCTAGATATTGCCTTCAGTGTTCACCAATTATGCCAATTCATAAGTCACCCTACTACCACTCATCTAGAAGCAGCCAAGCGTGTTCTTTGCTACATTCAAGGCACCTTGCATTTTGGCATTTCTTTATCCCCTGGACCTTTGACACTCACTACGTTTTTAGACATGGATTGGGCTGGGGACCCCACTGATCGCCTCTCTAAAACAGGTTTGCTTGTTCTCCTTAGCCCTAATCCTATTTCGTGGTCTACCAAAAAGCAGAGTACAATGTCACGTTCTTCAACAGAGGCTGAATACCGTGCCTTAGCAACAATTGCAGCGGAATTGTCTTGGCTTTGAATTTTGTTCAAAAAGCTCAGAATCTTTCTTCATCGTGTTCCTGTGATTTGGTGTGATAACATTTCTGCAATTGCTTTCTCTGCTAATCCTATTTTTCACTCTCGTACAAAACATCTTGAGGTGGATTACCATTTTACTCGAGAGAAGGTTCTTCTCAAGCAATTGCAGATTAGATTTGTTTCTGGCAAGGACAATTTTTCTGATGTTTTCAGTAAATCACTCCCTGCTCCCTTCTTCCAGTTTCACTAGGACAAACTTTTGGTGGATTCCTTCCCCTACAGTTTAAGGGGGGATGTTGAAGATGGTAGTAGTCTCAGACCTATAAAGAAGAAGAAGCAGAGGTTGAAGATAAAGGACAATCAAAACGACAGTGTTTTGCCATTGCAATAGTAAACGCACCAACACATCGTTTCATTAAAGGGGTTTTGTTGACAAAATGCATCGTTTAGTTTAATGACTGAACTTGAAGTTATGAGTGGATGAAACGGTGCCATATTGCTAAGTTCAAAGAGTCATTGGCATGGCACAAAAATCTGTTAGAGTTGCTAAACTGTGATCCCTATTTTTCTGGGTTTAGATCCGCATAATGTGGAAGGTTAATTAAGTAGTTCTAATCATCTTGTGTACTATAAAAACAGAGCATAGAGCTCATTTGTAATTATGCATGAAATATCAGTTGGTTAATACAAGTTTACTCTCTCAATTCTCTCTCTTCCTTTCTCTCACTTTCCCTCACTTTCTTAAACTTTCTCTCTTCAAGATTCTTTGTTACAATCTTTCTTCAACTGTTGTTGATATTCGTTTCTCGTTCTTACTTCATCAATACATTCTAGTTATTAAGAATTTCTTCAATGTGAGATTTATTTATTTTTTTAATGATTTTGACATTGGTTGTTTAATATGAGTTAGGGTTTATGATTTTCAAATTTGGGTTTTTTTTGGGGGGGTTTTATTTATGTGTGGCATTATGATATTTTGTGATGAAATTATTGTAAACTAGTTTATGATATATGTTTGATATCCAAGATTCCTTGTTAGAATTTGAAGTAGTCGATCTGATATGAATTCAATGTTTGATTCCCTTTGAGGCCATGTTTGCACTTTGGTCCTTGGATTAAAGGCCATTGTAATTCTTTTAATCTTGTTGCCTGGTCCATCTTGATTACTGTAAAATTATTCTCTTTCTATTATTTTTGTTCTTCTACAAGTATATAAAAAACTGCTGTTTATATGAGACCAAACAGCGTGGTGATCTGTTGTCAAAATCAAGCATTTTTGTCATGTTCATGCTGTTTATTCTTGTTTAATATTAACATCATGTAGGGCATCATTGATGGCCTTACCTCACCAACAAAGGATTTGGCAACAGATCACCACAAGTGCAGTGTTCATGTGGCCCACGTAATCAATCTTCTACTCTGTTTTGTTCTTCTATGAGTATATAAAAAAATGCTGCTTGTTTATGAATAAGGATCTTCACTATATTTAAAATCATACTTTGCTTAGGTAATGAAAGAATAGGTTTACTGGTCAAGTTATGTTGAGGACCCCTTAAGGACTCTAAGTCCAAATTTTAGCATATATAGGAAATAGAGGTGTGAAAGTCTTCATTATGAAGAGGATGCTGACCAGGTTTTCCTATGTTTTATTTGGGAAATGCTAACGAATGCCTTTAGGGCATTGGTTAATAATCCATTTAAAGTAATTTTTTATGGGAAAAGAAAAAAAATTAATTAATATTTTGACAGCTTTTTTCATTTCCCATAAAAATGGTATCAAAATTTTCCTAAAATAGATTGTTAACCAATACCCTAAGGGCACTCGTTAGCATGACCGTTTTATTTTATGTTATGTAAATGATTGTAACATGCAATCTGACCAAAAGAATACAAAACGATAGGATAAGAAAGCATTGGTTGGAGAAATTTTTCAACAAAACCTTCTAACTTGAAGTTGCTGGATACGTTTTGCGAAACATGTTAGTGGTACCATGGTATTCTTTAGGTTATTAATAATTATAGAACAATTCCATATTTTGGAAGATTATGTGTTTATGTTAGCTATATTGTTGTAGTTTTTGGGTTTTGTTATTGTAAGTGTGCTTATGGATGGTTATGCAACACTAATTAACATGGTTTGGAATGGTTATGGGATAATGTTATATTTCCCTGGTACTTCTTTTAACCACTATTAATATTTATTTGATCCCTTACTTTTATTTCATGCAGTCAGTTTCTTTTCCATATCTTATCATCTTGTTACTCTTTGAATAACTTCTTTGCTCTCTGCTTTTCTATTTATGCTGACTTTGGGAAGTTGCAGTACTGAATTGACTTGCAACTTAAGGTCTTAATATATTATCCTTAGTTTTTCTTTTGAGTTCTGACTTCCTTAACTCCAAATCATCACTTTCCCCATTTTAAATTATTATTTCTATTGGAAGCCTTGGCCTAACAAATTGTTGAATTTTAGTCTCTAGTTCATGTATTTCTATTCTAAATTTGCAGGTTGTCCCTGGATTTGGGTAGGGAGTTTTGCATAAGACAGATCTACTCTCAGGTTATATTTTTCCCCTACTTTTATTTGCAGTTATTCTCTGATGCAGCTCTTTTATGAGTTTATTTGAATTGTATTTTCTCTTTTGTTGTTCAGATAATATGGGACCGAGCTCTTGGACTGCCACTAGAGAGGCCAAAAAGTGTGTCATGGGCCGTGACTTTGCTAGGCCCAGATTTGTTTTAGGGAGTTCAATCTGGAACTCAACATTAAGCCGCATAGACCAATGGCTTCTAGTGCATTTTTAAGCCTACAAAATATATAAAACCCAAAGTCTAAGAATTGTGATAATGGTTGAAATAAATAAATAATATGTTTAGCATAATAAATTTGATTAAATGGTGAGTTGAACGTTATTATTATGTGTGTTAAGTGATGTCCATTAGAATGATTAATTAATTGTCATATGTACAATAATGGGATGAGTCCAATAGTCCATATCCAGCTGTAGTATAGTTCAAGTTCAATATAATAAGGTATGTCCAAATAATATATATCCTTTTTTTTAAAGAATCAAATAATATATATCGAGCTATGGTTTATGTCCAAATATTATACAT
Organism: Quercus tomentella; assembly: GCA_028535165.1. Classification (NCBI taxonomy): domain Eukaryota; kingdom Viridiplantae; phylum Streptophyta; class Magnoliopsida; order Fagales; family Fagaceae; genus Quercus; species Quercus tomentella. Next base: position 59,651,841 of record JAPQVY010000155.1, on the reverse strand, counting down.
CCAGCAGTGGTTAATGTCTAAATAATATATGTCCAGTAGTGGGTAGGTTCAACTTGTCAATATTTTTGTATTCATTAGTGAAATATTAGTAAATCCATTTTGTTAAATAGTAAGATATTATTAGTGTGAGTTTCATTTTGCGGTATAGTGATAATGAAACAATATGTACTCAATAATGTAAGTTTATAGATTGAGACATAATAACTTATCTCGATATGGTTTGTGGTTCCAGCTATAGCATTACTTTATATGGTTTGTGGCTTCAGCCGTATAGCGTCAGTGAGCTGATAACATTCAAGCGGCATAATAACATAAGTCCAGCGATACAATGATAATGAAGTAGAATATATTCCATAATTTAAATTTAGAAATAAAGACATAATGTATTATCTTTATGTGGTTTGTGGCTCCAACCGTATAACATCTATGGACTTATAACATTTCAGCGGCATAATAAAATAAGTCCAGTGGTACAATATGATATTATGAATCATTTCATGGTGACTTCATGATTGAAGGGGAAAAATGGGCGCAACTGGAGGGAGAGATAATATGTTCAGCCGTGTGCATAGGTTGGTTAGAGCACTTGCAGCAATGGAGCTAAATAGCTATATAGCTATTTTAGCTCCACCAAAACACAAAAAACCACCATCCAGCAGTGGAGCTAAAGCTATTTTTTTTAGCTTCATTGCTATAGTGCACATCTATCTATGGGTGTGCACTGTAGCTGAGAGCTAAAAAAAATAATAATATTTTATTCCCAACCGGATTAAAATAATATTCTCAAGCTCTCACCTCTGTCTCACCTCTCTCAAAACTCTCTCAAGCTCACTCTCTCCCTCACAGCTACCTCACCCCAGCCCGCCGTCGCTGCCATTCGAGCTCGCCACCACCGCCAATCTAGCTCGCTGACGCCTTAGCTCGCCTCCCTTCGCTGACCGTTCGCCTCCCTTCACTCCCTTCGCACCCAACCGGCGACCCTTCGCCTCCCACCCATCCGGCAACCTTTCGCCTCCCACCCCAACCGATGACCCTTCGTGTAATGAGTATTTTTTTTTTCCTTTTGAGTTAATTTTTTTGTTAATTTTTGTTTAATGATTCTAGTTCCTTTGGGTATTTTTGTTTAATGATTCTAAATGCTTGATGTTAATTTTTTTGTTTAATGATTCTAGTTCCTTTGGGTATTTTTTTGTTTGATACAATAATGGGTTCATGTATTTTTGTTTAGTTTGGGTATTTGATGTTTACTGTGTAATGGTTGTGAAGAAAGTTTCTTTAATGTTACAAAGATTTCATTTTTATTATTGTTAATTATTATTAGTGTTGGTCTTGTTGATTACATAGAGCAATTTGCAAGGAAATGAAATGAATAGAAAAGAAAAAAGGAATTAGTTGGTGTTGTTTCTCTAAAGAGTTGTTCAGTTGAATGGTTGATTTTTGAATACGTGGCGGTGGTGGTGGAAGAGTCGGTGGTGGTGGAAGAGTCGGTGGGGGTGGTGGTGGCGATAGTGGCAGCGGTAGCGATTGCGGTGGCGGTGGCGGTGGAAAAGTCGGTGGCAATGGTGGTAGTGGTTGCAGATGGTTGTGATTGTTGTTTATTGTAATGGATATATTATTTTATTGTAGTAGATATATTATTTTATTGTGATATTTATATTATTTTATTGTGTTGAAAGCTAAAATAGATCCACTGTTGCAACATGTGAGTAGGTAAAATAGATAAAGTAACTTTTTGTGGTGCCAAAGAGCTAAATTTTTAGCTCCACTGCTGTGGATGCTCTTAAGTTTATCCCCTTTATCATGCATTTAAATGATTTTCTCCATGAAATGCTCGTTTAGTTTTTAGTCAAATATGAGTAATATTGCATTTCATGAGAATGACTTTTAGTATTATAAGTTTGTGCCTTTCATAAGAAGGCCTTTTAGCATTATAAATATATGTCTTCCATGATAAGGGCTTTTGTAACATGTTCTTGGAAGAGTGTTTGATATCTTTTAAGATGTATGGAGATGATAAGAAATATATATTTTTTGTGAGATATGGTGTTTGTAAGATATATTAGAAATATATGAGGGAAGTACGTATGGATAGTTTATGAGGAATGTGTTTGTAAAATATATGGAAGTATGAGATAGATAATATGAAGGTTAAATATGGTAAATACATGAGCTTATAATTCCTGCTGGAGTGATTTTTTATGTTATGTTATAGGTTATGTTGATTTCTAAGAAGAGAGATTTTGCAAGAGAAATGGAGAAAGAGATGGAGATTTGTTTATGGGCTGCAAAATAATGAAGTTTCAGAATAAGAGAGTAAGAGAGGGATGGATAGTAGTGGTGTGTAATAGGTGTGTTGTAATGTTGTTATCTAAGAAGAGAGATTTTGTAAGAGAGATGGAGAAGTACGGAAATGTTTAGAGATATGGGCAGCAAGATAATGATATTTCAAAATAATAGAGTGTAGGAGAGATGAGTAGTGGTGGTGTGTTAGTGTGTGGCTCGGTTCTCTTTATATAGAGCCAAGTATGTAACTAGATTAGAATTAGTTGAAGGGAAAATTAGCAAATAATGAAAAGTCTATGCCAAAGTAAGTGATTTCTCTAGTGGGTTTTTGGTTTTTAGCCAAAAGGAGAAAGTTTGAAACTTTAAGGCTACTGCTGCAACTGTACAGCAGCTGACAGCTGTACAGCAGTAGCTGCTGCTGCTGACAGCTGTACAGCAGTAGCTGGCCTAACACAGCTGGATGATGTCAGCTGTGTGAGGTCTTTTGCTGTAGAAAATATTCTACATTAAATTCATAGGTTTGGCTAAGAATAGTAAGATAACTTTTATGGGATCTTCCTATTTCTAGTACTGCAGCTAGAGGCTAAGGATCTTAGCTTAAAACAGTATGATTTCTTTTATAGGACCCTTGCTTCTTTGGGTATGGCAGCAAGCTGCTAGGATTGGGCATTAATGGGTTAATGATGACAATTTTGGACATGTGTCAATTGCTAGAGCTTTTGCTGGAGCTGTTGCAACTTCTGGTGGAGTTAAGGTAGCTTCTACTGGAGCTGCTGCTGCCTGCTAGAGCTTTTGGCTAAATTTCCTTTTTTGGAAAAATATATGTTTAGTCCATGGTTTTACACAATACATTTTTTAGTATATAATAAACTAGTTGGTTGATATTTGATGAAGTTTTAGAGATGTAATTATGATCTCTTTGTGTTTTGACCAAATCTTAAAGAGCAAGGAGAGCATTTAATGCTAGATATGAGATATTAATATAGATTTAGCCATGTGCTTGGGATTGATTTTGTTAGGACATATGTGATTCACTTGTTAGGAACATATGTCACTATTTTATGTAATTGGCTAATCCTTTGACAAAACGCACTTTACTTGTATTTGGGTAGATCTAGGATGTGTTTAATACTTCAAGAAATCTTGTTTTAAGATCAAGTGTTAAAGTCATGCAAGTCTGTCCAAGATTCAAGCTGAAAAGTGCAAGTTCATTAAAGCTTGACAGCTAGCCATCTATCGAGCTTGAAGAGCTGTTCCAGCCCCATGGCTCAACAGCAGCTCGACAGATAGGGTACCTGTCGAGGTTTAAGAAAAACAGATTTTCAGTTCTGTTTTGACTCTAATCTATGATTATATGTTTGGGCTTTCTTTTCTCACAACCCTAGACATATAAAAGGATTATTTTAAGGGCCGTCAAAGGTGGAACAAGTTGCACAAGTATTGAGCAAAGTTTGTTCAAGCGAATTGTGACCGGTGACAGAATTTGCCCTAATTCATCTCTCTTGTGTAGAAGTTGCTGTGTTTGTACACCGTAGGGTTTTGTGACCAAGCATCTTCTTGATCTTCATCATTTGGATGAACTGAAGAACTTTGCAATCAACAACCTTCTCTAGTTGGTGATTGAAGTCGCGTACTAGGATCAGTGCAATTGGTTAGTCACGTACTGGGAGCCGTGCATTACAAGGAGAGATTGTCACTACAGAACAAGTCCAATTGGGTATTGGGGTAAGGGTTCAACTGTAGGTTGGTATAAGGTACTGGAATTTCTTTACTTGTAACCGCTTGTTGTGATAATAGTGGATTCTCGAGAGTGGTGACCTTAAAATCACCTGGTAGGGTTTTTGCCGTGTAGGTTTTCCCCATTCGTAAACAAATTACCGTGTCAATTTATTTTCCGCTGCATACTTAGTTTAATTGGTGATTTGTTTGTGCTACCACGCGTTTGCATGTTAATTTGATTAATTAATAAACTTGGCTAATTAATCAATTAATTCATCATAAGGGATCAATTCGTTTTTGACCTATCAGATTTAAATGAAAATAATAATATAATTTATATGAAACAATATAATTATATTTTTAAATTTATATTATATAATGAATATTAAGTTTTAGGTAAAAAGCAATGGGGAGTTTTATCATTTTGAGTGTTATGTGATAATAGAGACTTACCAAATGTTACCTATTGCACACTGACCTGTCAAAATTTAGGGAATTGGGAAAGACATGCCAAGCAACATGTTTCATTTATCAACTTTAAACAACTGGAGTTTTACTGAACATACTTCTTGGCCCTCCAAACCACGACTCCCAAAATTCCCCTGATGAGACTCATGAGCTTGGATTATGAGCCGAAAATGAGATGATGTGCCATGAGCTTGAATGATGGGCTTTGATGAGATAATATTGCCATGGGTTTCAGACCATGGGCTTTGGCATCGTTTTGTGTAAATATGGGCTCTTTTGGGCTTTGAAATAGATTTACCCAAAATCCATGATAATATTAATGTGGTGCAGGTTGCCAATGAAATAAAGCCATGTAGCGTGAAAATTTTGTCCTCAACATTTAGCCCCCCGAGTGCATAGGCTTGTTTTGCAAGGGCATGCACGAGTAAGGTTTTGCTTGAAGACTTTGTGGTTGAGCCATTTTGAGATTTTTGACCACTGGTGATTATGGCCAATAGTACTGCTAGAGTAGTAAAATAGGTGCTGCTGGACATATGGTACATTTGATGAAGAGATATGATGTTTCCATGTACTTGACTTGAGAAATGTGATGATGAAGTTGATGATCGTTGGTTTTGATGTGAGCTTTATTTGTTGCTTGTAATTTTGTAATGAATGTCAAATAAAATGTTCATAAAAAGATTGGTCGTTGTTGGACTAATAGACTTGTGTAGAGGAAATGCTCCATTGATATAGTTGATACTTTGTTGAATATCTAGTTGTAGCCCTTAGAATTGGAACCCTTTGGACTAATAAATCAAGCCCCCAAGTGTGTAGAGGCGTTGGATAAGCATAAATTAGGAATGTGGGAAGCACCTTAACAAGTTCAGTGGTGGAATCTTGGCACTTTGATGTTTAAGATAGCGCAAGCACTTGCGGTAATGATCTTGTATAATGATTTTTTGCTTGAATATGCTTGATTAGTAGGAGTCTGACTACTGGAGACGTCTGACAAGACTGCTGGTATTCTGAACATGAGCAACTGGAGTTTTAATTTGGATGTAACTGCTGGATCCCTTAATGAAAGAGAACATGACATATCTAGCAGTTGAGATGATCATTTTCTTGTAACAAAGAGATAGTTGAGATCTTCCAGCCATAAGGAGCTTGTTTTGTTTGCTGCTATATATGTGTTCATTTACTGCTGGAGTAATCTTTTCTTGATTTGGATAAATGGTTCCTCATTCCTTGGTGGCTTTGTGACTTGCCAAATATATTAATGATTGTTGAGTAGATGATGATAATTAAGAGCAATGGATCTCCATCTCTTTGTTGGAAGCTTTTAGGAAAGTATGGCTGGTATGAGTTCTAGTGGTAAAATAGTATGAGCTAGATTGCTGCAAGTATCACTGCTGAGCCGCTAACTATTTCCTCTTAGCTACATGAGCTTTGATACATAATTTGCCATGGGCTTAAACCAAGAGCTTTGATTATAAGATTGAATTCCATTGATAAAATAGTTTTGCAATGGACTTGAATCATGGGCTTTTAAAATATTGTCGAGTAGTATTGGGCTTTTGATAAGATATTGCCCAGCATTATTGGTCTTGGGCTTTGATAAATAATTTGCCAGGGGCTGAACCATGGGCTTTGATTATGATAAAATAGTTTTGCCATGGACTTAAATCATGAGCTTTTATTAATTAGTATAATTGTAGAATAAATAATTGCTTTGGTAATATAGTTTTTCATGGGCTTTTGATAAATGTGTGCCATGGGTTTGTAAAATAAATGTAATTTCCATAGGTCTCAAATATGACTTCTATGGGTTTAAATATTAGTAACACAAGTTCATATTTCTCCATGGGCTTGATGTATGTTTGCCATGGGTTTTGGAAAGATGAATAGTGTTACATAAGATAAGTAGCTACTACATTTTTTATGAATCTTATGGTATAGATAAGTACATATATTTGTAAAGAAATCTATGTTGCCAAAGATTATTAGTTTTGTGCTTTTAATAAGATATTAGAAATAATTTATTTGCCAAGTATTATTAGTCTTGGGCTTTTAAGATTTTACGACAATATTTGCCAAATGATATTGGGCTTTTAAAATATTGCCAAGTAGTATTAGGCTTTTGATAAGATGTTGCCAAGCATTATTGGTCTTGGGCTTTGAATGTTAATGAGATAAATAATGTAACATAAGATAAATAATTATAATTTTCATGATAATATAATTTTTCCTTGAGCTTTTTATAAATGATTTCCATGGGTTTCTGTAAAATAGTAAGGTAAAATATTAATTGCCATGGGATTTAAGATAGCTTCCATGAGCTTTTGAATAGTAGAGATATAAATAATGTAATATAGGATAAATAATTACCATGGGTTTTAATGAGGTAAGTTCCATGGATTTATTATAAAGTATGAAGTAAATAAGTGTCATAAGTTTTGAACATAAATTGCTATATGTTTTAAGGTAAAAAAATTTATGGTTTTAGATATTAGTAACACATATTCATAATTCTCCATGGGCTTGATATATGTTTGCCATGGGTTATGGAAAGATGAATAGGGTTACATAAAATAAATAATTAAATATAATTGCCATAGGTTTTAAATATAATTTCCATTGGCTTAATTATTAGTGACACACACTCACATTTCTCCATGGGCTTGATATATGTTTGCCATGGGTTTTGGAAAAATGAATGGTGTTACATGAGATAGATAATATGGTATAAATATTTGCCATGGGCTTATGCTTACTATGAAATTTAATTTGTCAAACGTTATTAACTTTGGGCTTTAAGTATAATGTTTTTGTTGAAAATTTTTATTTTGCCAAAGATTATTAACTTTGGGCTTTGAGTAAGAAATAATATGTTTTTTTGCAAAGTGATTTTGGATTTTTTGAAATGATGGTTTGCCAAAAATAGTACTTGGGCTTTTAGTAAAATATTTATAATATAATATTTTCCAAGTATTAATAACCTTGGGTTTTTGATGAAATAGTGCTAAGTAATTAGCTTAGGCTTTTGATAAAATAGTGCCAAGTAGTTAGCTTGGGCTTTTGATAGTGCCAAGTAATTAGTTTGGGCTTCTAATAAAATAGTGTCAAGTAATTAGCTTGGGCTTTTGATGTTGCCAATAAGAATTGGGCTTTTTGATGTTACCAGCGAGAACTGGGCTTTTGATGTTGCCAATGAGAATTGAGCTTTTGATAGTGCCATGTAGCAATGGGCTTTGATGGTGCCAATAAGAATTGGGCTTTTGATGGTGTCATATAGAAATGGGCTTTGATGTTGCCAAGTAGTTAGCTTGGGCTTTTGATAGTGCCATGTAGCAATGGGCTTTGATGTTGCCAAGTAGTTAGCTTGGGCTTTTGATAAATAATTTGTCATGGGTTTGAACCATGGGCTTTGGATATGGTATTTGAATTCCATTGATAAAATAAATTTGCCATGGGTTTAAACCATGGGCTTTGATTATGGGGTTGAATCTCATTGATAAAATAGTTTTGCCATGGACTTGACTCATGGGCTTTTTGAATATTGCCAAGTATATGTTGTCTTGGGCTTTGAAGGGATGATATTTGCGCATTGGGCTCATAAGGTCAGTTTTGGGCTTTGCCAAGTGTTAAAAAAATAGGGCAAGATATGCGGTTTTTGGGCTTTTATGGGAATGATTTATATTGTGGCCCAATTTGGTAATGAGATAGTAAATATTTGTGGACTAATTTGGTGATGGGATGAGAAATATTTGTGGAGGCTATTTGAGTTTTTTTTTTTTTTTTTTTGATGAGTGGATAAGTAGGATCAATGTATTTTTTGTTGGAAACTTATTTGCTTCAACTGCTAGAGAAGAATGGATTGTCCAGCGATAGGATTAGTTTCTACTAATGAAGCCCGACTTTTTATACTGAAGTGATGGATAACAATGTGTTTGTCTAGCATGCATAAGGGCTTACTACTGATGAGGTCATCTGCTGCTGAAGAGATAAATATGTCTAGTGGTAAGAGAGGTTTCTACTGTTGATGCCCTCTGTGGCTGGAGAGATGAATATGTCCAACGGCTAGAGAGCTTTCTACTGCTGGAGCCCCCTGTGGCTGGGATGATGAGTAATAATAAATTATTCCAACAAAAAAGAGAAGTTTCTACTCCTAATGCCCTCTGTGGCTGGAGGGATGAATGTCTAGCGATAAGGGGGGTTTCTACCACTAGAGCCCTCTATGGCCGGGATGATGGATTATAATAAATTATTCTAGCAAAAAAAGGGGTTTCTGTTGATGAGAACCTCTATTGCTAAACTTTGAACCCCCTTTTTTTTAAGCTGCCACCGCAGCTGGATAGACTCTTTTTTTTTTTTTTTTTTTTGTAAGGGATAAGAACTTCTTTTTTCTTTGCCTCATGGGGGCTATATGCTTAGAATAAGCATGTTGAAAGCCTTGGACTAGCTCACATAGTTGAGAGATAGGTGGTTTGGCATCTCACAAAATATCTTGAACATATGGACCAAGAGATATTGAGCATGTGATATGTTGGGGTTGAGATCTCCTTCATGATATGTGATCTTAGACTTTTGGAGGCATAATAAGGCTAGGCTTTGGGTCCATTTGGATAGAACTTATTTTGCTGAAACTGAAAACTAAAAACACTGTAGCAAAATAATTTTAAAATGTGTGAATAGTGCCATGGGACCCATTTTTAATGAAAAAGTTGCTGAAAAATGGAATTTGTGGGTCCGTGAATAGTGCACGGGTGCACTGTTCACTGTGGAAAAATCAACAAATGCGGGCTAAAAAAAAAAAGGGAAAACGCGGAAGAAGCAAAACGTGGACGTGATAAGTTGGATCCAAACGTCCACTTTATGACTTCCCAATGGAGTCGCCAGAATGTCGGGGGCCATTTTTGCGCATAGCCATGTGTCTTCCGTTGGAGGCGTGACTTTGCTAGGCTTAGATTTGTTTTGGGGAGTTCAATCTGGAACTTGACATTGGGCCATATAGACCAATGGCTTCCAGTGCATTTTTAAGCTTACAAAAAAGATAAAGCCCAAAGTCTAAGAATCGTGATAATGGTTGAAATAAATAAATAAATAATATGCATAATAAATTTGATTAAATGATGAGTTGAACGTTATTATTATGTGTGTTAAGTGATGTCCATTAAAATGATTAATTAATTGTCATATGTCCAATAATGAGATGAGTCCAATAGTCCATATCTAGCTGTAGTATAGTTCAAGTTCAATATAATAAGGTATGTCCAGCAATAGTCTATATCCAAATAATGTATGTCTAGCAATAGTTCATGTCCAAATAATATATATCCAGCTGTGGTTTATGTCCAAATATTACACATCCAGCAGTGGTTAATGTCTAAATAATATATGTCCAGTAGTGGTTAGGTTCAACTTGTCAATATTTTTGTATTCATTAGTGAAATATTAGTGAATCCATTTTGTTAAATAGTAAGATATTATTAGTATAAGTTGCATTTTGCGGTATAGTGATAATGAAACAATATGTACTCAATAATGTAAGTTTATAGATTAAGACATAATAACTTATCTTAATATGGTTTGTGGTTCCAGCTATAGCATCACTTTACATGGTTTGTGGCTTCAGCCGTATAGCGTCAGTGAACTGATAACGTTCCAGCAGCATAATAACATAAGTCCAACGGTACAATAATAATGAAGTAAAATATATTCAATAATGTAAATTTAGAAATAAAGACATAATGACTTATCTTTATGTGGTTTGTGGCTCCAGTCGTATAACATCAGTGGACTTATAATATTTTAGCGGCATAATAAAATAAGTCCAACAGTACAATATGATATTATGAGTCATTTCATGGTGACTTCATGATTGAAGGGGAAAAATGGGTGCAACTGGAGGGAGAGAGAATATGTCCAGCCGTGTGCATAGGTTGGTTAAATTTATCCCTTTTATCATGCACTTAAATGATTTTCCCCATGTAATGCTCTTTTAGTTTTTAGTCAAATATGAATGATATTGCCTTTCATGAGGGTTCTTCCTATTTTTGGTACTGCAGCTGGAGGCTAAGGATTTTAGCTTAAAATGGTATGATGTCTTTTATAGGACCCTTACTTCTTTGGGTATGGCAGCAAGCTGCTGGAATTAGGCATTAATGGGTTGATGATGTCAATTTTGGACATGTGTCAGTTGTTGGAGCTTCTACTGGAGCTGTTGCAACTTCTGCTGGAGTTAAGGTAGCTTCTGTTGGAGCTGCTGCTCGAGCTTTTGGCTAAATTTCCTTTTTTGGAAAAATATATGTTTAGTCCATAGTTTTATACAATACATTTTTTAGTATATAATAAACTAGTTGATTGATATTTGATAAAGTTTTAGAGATGTAATTATGGTCTCTTTGTGTTTTGACCAGATCTTAGAGAGCAAGGAGAGCATTTAATGCTAAATATGAGATATTAATATAGATTTAGCCATGTGCTTGGGATTGATTTAAATGAAAATAATAATATAATTTATATGAAATAATATAATTATATTTTTAAATTTATATTATATAATGAATATTAAGTTTTAGGTAAAAAGCAACGTGGAGTTTTATCATTTTAAGTGTTATGTGATAATAGAGGCTTACCAAATGTTACCTATTGCACACTGATCCGTCAGAGTTTAGGGAATTGGGGAAGACATGCCAAGCAACATGTTTCCTTTATCAATTTTGAACCGCTAGAGTTTTATTGAACATATTTATTGGCCCTCCAAACCACAACTCTCAAAATTCCCCTGATGAGACTCATGAGCTTGGCTAATGAGCCGAAAATGAGATGATGTGTCATGAGTTTGAACGATGGGCTTTGAGGAGATAATATCGCCATGAGTTTCAGACCATAGGCTTTGGCGTCGTTTTGTGTAAATATAGGCTCTTTTGGACTTTGAAATAGATTTACCCAAAATTCATGATAATATTGATGAGGTGCAGGTTGCCAATGAAATAAAGCCATATGGCGTGAAAATTTTGTACTCAACATTTAGCCCCCTGAGTGCATAGGTTTATTTTGCAAGGACATGCACGAGTAACATCAATAACACCACTACGATTCATTACATACTAGTTAATATATAAAGATAAAGATTATACATAGTAAAAATGATGAAAAATCTTAAATAAAAACTCTATTATTACATTAAATAAGTTACAAAATGTTTGCAAAGATGATTCCTACATAAAATTTAATTAAAAGAAAATAAATAAATAAATTAAAAAACTTATATTCCTAATCACAATCTAGTAATCTGCCTAAAAAACAGAATAAAATAAACTAAAATAAAGACAGAATATGAACGTGAACCCAACCGGACAGAATGATTCGAGTAACGAACCCGCTCGGTCGGGTATCAGCGATCGAGTACACATCGCTTATCTCTAATAAATAAATAAATAAATAAAATAATAATAATAATAATAATAATAATAATAATAATAATAAAGAAAATAAGAAAAATGAAAAAAAAAAAAAAAAAGTTTGGGATTTGCTTGTCTTGAAGCTGTAGAGGAAAAAGAAAACAAAAACAGAAGAAAATTGGTAAAATTGTATATATGAAGAAATGAAAACGAAAATAAGAAAATAGTTTCAGTTTTGTTGTTAATCATTCATCTCCGTCGGAGAATCGGAGGAGGTCTAGGGCTTCGTGCTTGCTAGACTAGATCCTCTCTCTCTCTCTCTCTCTCTCCAAAATTAAGGGTTCTGCAAATTCTTCAGGTACAATCTCTCTCTCTCTCTCTCTCACACACAAATTTTGGTTTAAATTTTGTTAGAAACTTTACTAATTGTTTGTTTGGGATGTTGAAGTGAAGGAATTGATGAGATAGTGTTGAGTGAAAAAACACGAGAGTTAGGAAAATGAAGGCAGGGAGCGCTGCTAAGTTGATAGTGGACGCCCTTCTGCAGCGGTTCCTTCCCCTCGCTCGCCGCCGCATCGAAACCGCCCAAGCTCAGGTCTCCTCTCCTCTCCTCATTTCTCTCTATTATATGATGAACTGAACACCACCACTCCATTTCAATAACTCTATTATCATTGCTTATAATAACATGACATGTCTAATTCACTGCAAGACAATGTTTGTATCTTAAAGCATTAAGATTTGTGATGAATTTTTTTTTATATTTTTTTTTCAATGACCTTATGTTCCAAGTGGTTAACTGGTAGATACCAACTCATTTGGAGTAGCTTTCTTAATGCATAGGTGTGGGAGTTAATTAGGTGCGTTGCTTATAGGAAATTCCAAATTAGGCTGTATTTTGATGTAGCGCGCTGCTAGTTATAGGACGCCTCAACTTGTTTTCCTACAGGATTCATGTTCATAAGACGTAAGTTTTATGCTGATTGTCAAAATTATTTGGACACTAACAAGTTTAATCGACCATACATGACTTCTGATTTTTTTTTTCTTTTTTTAATAAAACATGAATAACCGGAGTTTTCAAAGGACAATTCCTAATCTTAAAATCTTCTTCTTCAAAACCTTGTTGGATTGGTTGTCTGTAGTAGGCAGTCATTCTATTTTTTTTTTTTTTTTTTTTTCGAGTTTTTTCTTTGATGGATGCTTGTAATTTGGGTTTTTGATTGTTCTTGTCCCTAGCATATACTTCCTGTATACTTGGGTGTCACGTTTTTGATATTCTAATAAAATTTTCTCATTACTTATCAAAAGAAAAGAAAAGAAAAGAATAAGCAATTATTATTATGCATCGAAATTTCTGCCGAAAGGTAAGATTATTCAGATTTTATTTTTTGGGATTTCATAGCTTGGTCTCAAACCATAAGGAAAAAGTGTGTTAAGTGGGGTTGCAAGAGATAGAGGGTTCAAGACCCACAAGGTGCATTTGTAACTTACCAATAAAAAAAGGGTTGCAAGAGATATAAACCTTAATTTTTCCACACTTTTCATGGCATGTTTCCTACGTTTTCTGTACTGTGTGTATGATATAGATACCAACGATTCTGTTCTCAATGACCAGTCATGTAAAATCTTACCAACATTATTATAGAATTGCATATTCTTTATATATTACCCCATGCAAAACTATGACTGAAAGCTGGCCTATGCTGTATTGCTAATATAGATTGATGCTCATCTATTGTATTTTGTATTTCTTCTTCTTGCTACTTGGGCAAATCACAGGATGGACAGTATCTTCGACCGTCAGACCCTGCCTATGAGCAAGTACTGGATTCCTTAGCCATGATTGCACGCCATACACCTGTACCTCTTCTAGAAGCTCTTCTCAGATGGAGAGAAAGGTGGGCCAAATCCCCATTTTTTTTTTCCTTGGTTTTCTTATATTGCTAATACAGTCCATGTTGCTTACTTTTATTTTGTATATAATCAAAGGACAAGAGTGACATTTGACCTTTCCCCTTCTTCCTTCTTTGAACTCCTTTCCCAATGAACCTAATCCCCACTCCCCGCTACACACTACTCCTTGTGATTCACTCTCTTGGTGAATCCAATTTGAAAGTTTATTATTAGTTTATTCTTTACACATGTAGATGAAATGGAAATCTCAAATATGTTGTAGGTAAATGACCCAATGTACAGCCCAATCACATTTTCAATCAATATCGGCTCATTTTTACTCAATATGACCTTTAAGCCAAGTGCACTCTCTTGGCGACCTCCATTTGATGTCATTTGTTGATTTTATTGACTCTCTTTGCGATTGTATTCTTTGAAAAGGGATTGTTCACATCTGATTATGTGTCTTTATCTTTTCTTCTTCTATAAAATTTTTTTATTATCAGAAAAATAAAGATCTTTAAGCTTGTTACTACTTCAAAGCAAAGGATAAAACTTCGTAGAATCATATTCATGGGTAATCAGGATGTTGAGAATTTCCTCACAAAACAATTCAATGTCATCTGTGAAAAGGAAATATGAGATCTTCATAATCCCCATGTTTTGACCTCCTACATTAAACCCAACAATAAAACCAATTTCTACGTCCAATTCGCACTACTCATGGGTTAGTAGTTTGAAATGCCGCTAGAGTAGTAGGTTGGGATTCCTTATGTCAATTTGTTGGCTTTGGGATTGGAGATGGCAGAAGAGTTAGATTTTGGAATGATATTTGGTGTGGTGAGTCCCTTTTAAATAATATAGCATCACATTTACTCTTGTTGATTGGTGTTGCATGTGGAAGGGTAGTGGGTTACTGTGGATCTCTTATTGCTGCATTGTGCAGTTGGCCATAAACTGTGGTCTATTGTCTTCTCTATTTAGGAGTTATTGTGGATTATGTAGCGTGGACACCAAATTTGACCTATTAATGCCGATTGATTTTGTTGGATTTGATTGATGCTGATTGATACTATTTGATGGATTTGATTCTATTTTATTTTATTTCTCATATCTCTTATGTAATCTTGTTATGAGGTTTTTTTTCACAATGTCTAATGTGATTTTGGGACCTGTTTTAAAGGGTTGAAAATTCACTATTGTAGATAGTTGGTTATGGATTAATGAAATTGGGTTGGAAGTTTTCTTCTAGTGCCTTGTGGTGATTCCAAGCTAACCCATTACTTGGTGTTGGTTCCAAGCAACCTTAGGTAGTGATTACTAGTTTTTATTTTCCTCAAACCCTAGGTAGTGATTAATAGTTTCTATTTTTCTATTTTCATCCTTGGTAGTGATTCCTAGGTTCTATAAATTTTGTTCTTTTTGTTTCCTCCAACTCCAAGTTCCCTTTTAAGATTTTATTGTCCTCCTGTTTTGGTATGTGTGGTATCTGAGCAAACCACGATCTAGTCTCTAGGAAAGTCAAGAAAGCCACCATAATTGCTACCCTCCTCAATTGACCATCACAAGTTCACAACATAGTCAACCTCCAAAACCTCAAATCAACTCCAAAAACCTATCCAACAAAAAAGAAAAAAGAAAAAAAAACCCTCAATTACCTCCAAAGCCAACTCAAATCCAAATTCCCCATAATTCATTAAGAAATAAAAAACACCCTCACCATTGCCAACCCAATCTTGCTGCAACCTACAATAGAGTGGCAAGACCCATCCTAAACACCCCAACCGGAGATTTTATTCTTCACAAATCCAGAGGGTCCAACTGTTATTCAACCGTGAACCAATTCATGTTGAGCACATTACCCACCCAAGTCATCGTTGTCAGCAATAAAAACCACAATCGAACCTCAATGAAGGCCAAACCCATTTCAAATCACCTTGAACTCAATCTGGCTTCACCAATTGAGCCCAAGACTTTGGCAACACCCTATAACCGAATTCCCTGCTGTGAGGTGACTTGCCTCATGAAGCTAACCACCTCTACTCCTATTGTCATCAAAGTCCTGTTCTCAATGCCATCTTTGACTTCTTTACAGGAGCCACCTAGGTCATGTACAATAAAAGCCTCCTCATTGCAAAAGACAAGCTATGTCACCCTTTGGTTTTGAAGCTGATGGAGGTTTCAGAAATTTTTTTAAGTAAGAAAATTAAATTGAGATTCAAGGGAGCAACTCTAGTACATGGAGAATATACAAAGGAGATGCCCAAGCAATTAGAAACAAAAATAAAATGAAAATATTAGAAAGGCTAATGAAAGCTCAAGGTATCCAGGAACACTAGACAATCCACAATAGAAAAAGTATTAGAAGTCAGAATTCCATTCATATAAGTCTTTAAAAATAAGAACTTAAACTCAATCAAGTTTGGCTCCTTTCCCACAAATTAGTGAGCATTTATCTCTCCAAAGACTCCACATCAAGCATGACAGAACAGCTTTTCAAATCCTTCCATTACCTCTCTTACCAAAATGTCCCTTCCAACATGATAATAACTCCATCATAGAGAAAGGCCTTCCCCAAGAAACGCCAAACAAGTAGAAAACTAAGACCAAAAATCTTGAGCCACTGCACAGTTGAGGAAAAGATGAGCTACACTCCCATCATGTCTTTTACACATAAAACAACAATTCAAAATAATTTTCCCTCACTTAGATTGTCTATAATCAACGTCTTCCTACGCACCATGGCAAGAAAGCCACCCTTGGAGCTATACAAACTTCAAATGCTCTGCCAAGGAGAAGAATTCCCTCCTCTGCTTAAAGCCTTGTGTTGCTTTTCATTCTCTTTTTTTTGATAGGTAATAAGAATATTATTAAACCAAACTGAAAACAAATGTAAGCCAATACAAGGTGTTCATGATGGTGAACACAAGGAAAAGCAACAAACACACAATCAGCAACAAAGAACAAGAACAAACTTAAAGGGCAATACTAAGAGAAGAAATAAACTCGAAGATAGTGGAGCAATCCGAGAAGCCCCAACACCTAGACCAATCAAATAAGGTCTTCTGGCATAGAGCTTGTGTTGCTTTTCATTCTCCTCCTTGTTTTACTCTTCTAAATATGTTTGATCATTGTATTTGATAGATTGATTATTCTCTTTGAGTACAACCCGGATGTACTTGGTTTTTTTTTTTAAATAAAATTTGTTATTACTTATAAAAAAAAAAGGATATCAAATTTACAAGAGATGCAACCTAACAACCCCATAGGGAACCATCCAACGTCTTTGTTGTCTATATATCAAATGGCGAAAGAATTTGATCGACTACAATGAATGAGGAATTTTAACCTCCTATGTTATTGTTTTCATGCATATAAGAGTTAAAATATATAGTTGATAATCTTCATATATATATATATATATATATATATTTTTTTTTTTTTTGGGTTAACATAAAAATGGAAATGGCATCACTCTAGTAGATGATCCTATCACTGTGATCTTATTTGGTGTTTGTATTTGGATTATGAATTTTTTTTTTTCTTTTGTGGGTTTTTTTATTCATTGCAGTGAGTCCCCAAAGGGAGCAAATGATGCATCTACATTCCAAAGGAAGGTTTGTATTGTGATTATTAGCTTGTAAAATTTATTCCTATTAGCAGACTCATTAATTTTTTGTTGTATTTAATGTATGTTGACAGTCATGAACCTGTTTCACTAATGCAGTTGGTTCCCTTAATTACTAATGATCAATTAAAGACGTCATTATCAGAGTAGTTTTTGTAAACTTGTGACTATATGACTGTATAGAGAGATATATTTTAGAAGCCTAAAGAAACTCCCAGACCCTTTGTCTTTATATATATAAGAGTTATTCCTTCATCACTGCAGTCAATCAATTGGATTCTATCAACTGACTAGTCCTACTCCCCCCCTCCCCCCCCCCCCCCCCCTCTCTTTTTCCCCTGGGCACTGAACAAAAGTTTGCCACTGGATCAGATGTGAACAATGGAAGCATTAATTATAACCAACAAATGCACTTTGCAGATACACAGTTAGAGCATAAAAATAATTAAAGTCATGATTAAAAAAAAAAAAACTGATAATGCTATTCGCTGATATGGACATGCTTATTTTGGCCTTGTATTTGACACCTAATGTTAACTCGTGCTAGCGCTCTTGTAGCAGTTATATAAATTTTGTGTAAGCTCATCATATAGGGCACATCTAGTAGTGTTCTTGTCTTTGTGGATAGATTCTTTAGGATTGACTTTGCCGATACACAGTTAGAGCATTAGAATAATTAGTCATGATCTTATCAAAAAAAGAATAATTAAAGTCATGAGTTTTCAAAAACTACTCTGATACTGCTATTGGCAGATCTGGACATGATAATTTTGGCCTTTTATTTGCTATGTGATTTTAACACATGCTAGTGCTTCTGTAGCAGTCATATCACATTAGTGTAAGCTTATTGTCTAGGGGACATCTATGAGTGTTCTTGTCATTGTGGATGGATTCTTTAGTGGTTGATTTCTAGACCTAGATTTTGAATCAAAAGGTTGGGTTTTTCATTTTTGTCTTTTAGAGCATTGTTGTCCCTTTGTGAAGCTATTATTATCATCCCTTTGAGTTTTACTTATATTATTTTTCAATTATCAGAACAAAAAAAAAAAAGATTTTTGTTTGATTTATCATATCATGACTTAGTCCAAATGTTGGATTTTAGTATTCTATTGTCTTTGTTGTTTACCAGTGTTGACTTTTTTGAATTGTGTGTGCCTAGCTATTAGTCACTAACAGCTTAGTTTATGATCGAAGAAAGAACTGCTTAAATGCAGTAGAGGGAAAAAAAATTGGTTGAAGGCAATGAGATGGCTTTATGTCCCTGCAAAATCATTTGGAAAAGGATAGATGGGTGTTGTTTATTCATTTGCTTACTTAGACAGTGAGCTAATCTATTTATTTTTAGTTATAGCTATCATGAGTCTGGACATGAAGGCATTTCAATCTAATCCTTATTCTGCATTTTTTGGTCTGATTGGCCTCCAATGGGTTAAATCTGCTAGAATTAAGATGGTGACACTGGTATTTATAAAAACAGATAATTGCTACAGCTCTTTTCTTTGTTAAGACTATGTTTATAGAAGACATCTGGACAAACCTGAATTATCTTTTGATTGTGAAAGACCTTTTTTTTTTTTTTTAATGCATATATTGCATAATTGTTTCATCCGGATAAGTGTGCTTTATTGATCCCCGATTTTACATTGTCTTTATATGGGTCAGCTTGCAGTGGAGTGCATTTTTTGCTCAGCATGTATTCGCTTTGTGGAGTGCTGTCCGCAGGAGGGACTTACTGGTTTGTAAAGTTTATATATGTGTATATATATATATATTTGGATATATTATTATGCTGTTTTCCCCTTTAAAACGGTAATATCTTGTTGTGACATATCGGATTGTGCTCATTACAGAGAAGCTGTGGTCTGGGCTTGAGAATTTTGTTTTTGACTGGCTGATTAATGCTGACAGGTAAGCTGCTTTAAATGGGTGTGGGAACTTATAGAGGTTATGTGCTCATTCTATTTTCTTGCATATTAATGACTGTTTGTGATAAAATTTTGGACTTCCTACTTCCCAAACGAATGTGGTTATTTCATCTTTAGGTTAAATATTCAACTGAGTTTGTATGAGCTGTATCTACTGTACATATACTAGGCTCTAGCTTTCATTAGATATCAGTGCAAGATTTCTGGACATTGACACATTTAAGCATGTGAATGAGCTTATTTTCATTAGTTTATCAAAGCTTATTTTGTTTATTGTGTAAAAGTATAACTGTACCTTGAAAAAAGTAATGCTTTAAAAAGCTGTACACAGGGCCTTAGTTATGTGGACTATCCAGAGTAAGAAGAATAATTGGACTTTCAGTGGAGTTGAAATTCTTTGTAACAAGCTAAAATCCTTATTTTTGAAACCCTTGTATGTTTTGATGGCTGCTTTTTGTAGCCCCAACTCCTTTTTAGATTTTTACACTCTAATTGAATTTTCACATGTAATTTTTTAGAAAGTTCTCTCCAAGAGCCTTATAATAGCTCAAATGACACCTCTTGGTATTTTCAATAGAGATATTAAAGGTTCCAAACTAGAAAGCACGGGTGAGCCGATTGGGTCAACGCACTCGAGTCCGATACGCATGGACGTGCCATGCGGCCGTGGACGCGGATGCACGCGCGTCCATCACCGAATTTTTTATTATTTTTTATTTTCTGATTCGGGCCAATACGGTCCGATTCAGTCCAAAACCGGCCCCGAATCGGTCCGATATAGGCAAAAATAAGTGTTAAAAAAAAGGGTAAAATTTTTTTTTAAAACACACCGTTTTGACATCCTAGTTTAAAGAAAAAACCCTAAACTCATCTCAAACTCTCTCTGACTCTCTCATTCTCTCCGTCTCCTCTCTCTCTCTCTCTCTAACCCATGACTCTCTCGTTCTCTCCATCTCCTCTCTCTTTCTCTAACCCACAACTCTCTCGTTGCTCTTAAATTGGTATATGTTTACCATTATACGAAAAAATATGCTTAGCAATATATAGAAAATATAAATAAAAATATATTAAATAATTTATTAATAAACGTATCCCGCTGCACCTGCACCCTACTTTTTCAAAAATTGTCAAGTCGCCGCACTGCACCGGAATCCGAATCCACACCCGTGCTTCCTAGGTTCCAAACCCCCTTCCCCCATTGTTGTAACTATTGAATTATCAATTTTTTTTTTAAGAAAAATCTCTCCTATCACATAACAAGAACAATATTGAGTGTCCATGAAAATCTTTGCTTTATTGTACAAGCCTGCAATTAGTAATTGGGAAAGAAATGAAAGAAAAACTTATGAGAGGAATATCTACCTTAATCATATCGAAAGAAATATCTACCACAATATCATCATGATGATTTTCTAGATCAAAGATATGCTCTAATGCAATGGAACATATAGTTAGTGACACAATCAAAGAAAACAAGATGAGTGTTCCTGCCGTTTTTAGACTTAAACCCACTCCAATGCAAAGTGTGAGATAATATTAATACTCGGATTGATTTATTGGAGGCATCAAGAATGCCCAATAACCTCAAAGGTAAAGCTTCAAGCATGAATTGTAATAATGTTAGGCACTAACCTAGTGTTGAAATGGAAGTACAAACAGATATTGCTAGGGCAACAAGAAGAGCATACTGTAGCGTTTACAAAACATGCTGGAATAACAGAACCATGTGTAGTAGATTTGATATAGCTTGTTGAAGAGTCAGTTATGTTGCTTACTTTTGAGAAGGAAGATTTCCACTGCTTGATGAGGAGAAAGTTCAGTTAGAGAACAACAAATCATAGGGTACATTTGTTTTGAATAGTGAGTAGATGCATCTACTACTGATCCAGTCTCTATGTTGCTTGAAGTTAAAAGGCTTGATGAAGTGGAAAAGATTGATACAATGGTGCTTCTTGTGGCTCAAGATAAGGCTGTATCATTTGCAATGTTGGTTGCACACAGTTAAGTTGTAAAATATGAAGATTTAGAGTAAAATGTGAATAATGAGGAAGAGAAGAATAGAGAGACAAAGAGAAAAGAAAGAAGAGGTTGAGGGCATTAACTTATCAAGCCCATACCTTAGCATATATTTATATTAGGGTTTATAACACGATTACAGAAATACCCTTATTAATATGCTAAAATAAATGACGACTAGAACTAACTCTAACACTCTCCCTCAAGCTGGAGCATACACATCAAACATGCCCGGCTTGGAAGTCAAACTCTAAAAGAACAAAGAGAGTGACGATATGTTTCTTCATCAATAAATCCTAAATGAAGTGACAATGCACCTCAATATGTTTGGTACATTCATGAATCACGGGATTGTTAGCAATAAAGATGGCATCTTCATGAAGTGACAAGCCACCTCAATATGAAGGAGAGATTGAACCCATAAACATCTTAGAAGCAGTGTGAGCCATAGCTCTATACTCAACTTCAGCAATAGAAAGAGCAACAACATTTTGCTTTTTACTACGCCAAGTAACAAGATTGCCACCAACATAGGTACAATAACTAGAGGTGAACCGATGATTAGAATGACTACTAGCCCAATTGGCAACACTAAAACCTGTCACATAAAGAGAATGAGAGGGCTAATACAAAAGTCCGCGCCAGGAGCCCCTTTGAAATAACCCAAAATAGG
Source organism: Quercus tomentella (assembly GCA_028535165.1). NCBI lineage: Eukaryota > Viridiplantae > Streptophyta > Magnoliopsida > Fagales > Fagaceae > Quercus > Quercus tomentella. The sequence continues at coordinate 59,629,848 of JAPQVY010000155.1, read as the reverse complement.
ATAGATAGCTTCATAATAAGGTTGACGAGGAGCTTTCATAAACTGATTAACCACTCCAACCACATAAGTAATGTCAGGATGAGTAACCCTAAGGTAAATTAACTTCCCAACCAAGTGGCAATATCGACCAAAATCACTAAACAATTCACCTTGCTCCTTATCAAGTTTAACAGTGGATTCTATCACAAAAAAAAAAGTTTAACAGTGGAATCCATGGGAGTATCAGTAGGACGAGTACACAAAAAACCAGTCTCGGTCAAAAGATCTAGAACATACTTCTGTTGAAACAAAAATAAACTTTGGGAGGAACAAGCAACTTCAATCTTGAGATAATAGCGAAGAGGACCTAGGTCCTTAGTATGGAATTGTAGACCCAAATATCTTTTTAAGTTAGTTATACCAGCAGAGTTACTTCTAGATATTATACTATCATCCACATAAACAATCAAAACAATAGTGCTAGTGGAAGAGTGACGAACAAAGACAGAATGAGAACGCTGGAAACCATACCCAAGTACAACAACACTAAATCGATAAAACCTTGCACGAGGAGATTGCTTCAAACCATGCAATGCCTTACGGCCCTTACTTAATCGACAAACAAGGTGTTCACTACCAGAAACAACATACCCAAGGGGTTGATCCATGTATACTTCCTCTTGAAGGTCTCCATGAAGTAAAGCATTCTTGATATCAAGTTGATACAAAGGCCAAGAGTGACTAACTCAAAAGATAGTAGGATCCAAATTGAATTTGGGCGTGCCACAGGAGAGAATGTTTCTAGATAGTCAACACTATATGTCTATGTGTAACCTTTGGAAACCAATCAATCGTGCCTTAAGGCGCTCAACAAAACCATCAGGGAGGTACTTAACAGTGTATACCCAACGACAACCTACTGTGTGTTTGCTAGGGGGAAAGGTAGTAAGTTCCCAAGTTTGATTCTTGTGAAGAGCACTCATTTCCTCATCCAAAGCACGTTTCCATCCAAATGAAGACAAGACCAGTTTATAAGATGAGGGAATAGACATAGAGGACATAGTACAAGCAAATGAATGCAGCCAAGGTGAGACAAGGTTAAACATGATGATAGGACGCAAAATTTGCAGTTGGGTGTTGAGTACAAGAACGTTTACCTTGTCGTAGGCAATAGGAAAATCATCAGTTTCCAGAAGAGGGGTGGATGAAGTAGGAAACCTTGAATGAAGAAGATTTAGCATCAAGGCCATATGACACAACATGCCTATCCTGAGATCACTAATAAACTTGCAAGGGAGGATTAGGCTGGGAAGCCAAAGGTTTTGGAGGAGGAGAAGAAAGAGGAGAAGACAAAGGTACTAGAAACGTAGGAGATGGGAAGGAAACCTCACCCTCATGACTAGAGATAAGATCATGTGACATACATTGACCACGTGAAGAAAAGAATGTGGTGAACTCAAAAAAGGTAACATCAACACTCACAAAATAGGGCAAAACTCAAGACTATAACAACAGTTGCCTTTCTAAGTGAGAGAGTATCCAAGGAAAATACACTTATGAGCTTGAGGAGAGAGCTTATCTTGACCAGGATCGAGGACATGAACAAAAGCAACACAACCAAATACATGAGGAGTAAGTGGGAAAGGAGAACGGGTAAGATATAAAAGTGAAAACAAAGACCTATGATTTAAGATATTAGAAGGCATACGATTAATAAGATGGCAAGCAGTAAGAACAACATCACCCCAAAAATGTTTTGGTACTTGCATATCATGGAATAACAAGGTGTGAGCAACATCTAGTAAATGACGATGTTTTCGTTCAACCACACCATTTTGTTGGGAGCTACGAGGACAACTAGTCTAATGAATGATACCATGATCAGTACAAAAGGAAATCATAATAGATTGTGTATATTGTAGCGCATTATCAAATCAAATAATCTTGATGCGTTTATTAAACTGAAAAAAGATTTCATTATAGAATGTGGAAAAAATATGAGGTAGTTCAGATCTCCCTTTTATAAAAAACAACCATGTCGTTCGAGAATAATAATCCATAAATATAACAAAATAATGGAATTCATTCAAAGTAGAAACACGAGAAAGGCCCCATATGTCTGTATGGATTAGTTCAAAGGACTCAAATTGGTGACTATGACCACTACTTGAAAAAGAACTACGATGATGCTTCCTTAACTGATGGGACTGAATAGTTGGTGAAGTTTACCATGGTGTGTGGGTGGTGATTTCAATGCTATTCGCTTTCCCTTTGAACGGTTGGGGCTGCAAACTTCACTTAGAGTATGCAAAATTTTTCTGATTTCATCTCCATTAATGGGTTAATGGATATCCCCTTGGAGGGTGGCTGTTATACTTGGTCCAATTCATTGTCCAGCTCCAAGATAGACTGTTGCCTCTTTTGTCGAGAGTGTGAGGAACATTATCCTAATATTCATCACAAACGGATGGTAAGAGTGTTGTTAGACCACTTTCTGATTTCTCTAGAGGGTAGGGATATTCATAAGGGACATAGGCCATTTCAGTTTGAGAACATGTGGTTTCAGGTGGAGGGTTTTGTGGGGAAGGTAAAAAAATTGGTGGGACTCTTATGATTTCTATGGTACTCCCAATTACAAGTTAGCTATGAAGTTGAAAGCTTTAAAGGGTGATTTAAAAAAGTGGAATGAAACAGAGTTTGGTAATGTACCATTAAGAGAATGAAGTTGTGGAATGATTTGAATGCCTTGGATTCTAAAGAGGAGAGGGTTTCCTTATCTGTTAATGAAAAGCTTGAAAAAGAGAGGATTCGCATGGAAATTGAGAAAACTACCTTGTTAGAAGAAATTAGTTGGCGACAAAAATCTCGAGGGTACTATGTTTAAAGGAGGGAGACAGTAATACTAAATGTTTTCACCGGATGGCTAATTCTAATAGAAGGAACAACAGTATTGGCAGTCTCAATATTGATGCGGTGTTGATTTCTGGTCAGGAAGTTATTGAAGAAGGTATTACTTGGTTTTATAAGAATCTTTACTTAGAAGATGGGCTACATCACCCTCACCCAAATGTGCTGAATTTTTCCACAATCTCTGAGGATAAGGCTGGCTGGCTGGAATGGCCCTTTGAGGAAGCGGAGATTTTTGGGGTGGTCAAGGATTTCAATGGAGATAAAGCTCCTATGCGTTTTTCCAGACTTGTTCGGCCATTATTAAAACAAATCTTGTGGAATTCTTTCAGTACTTTTTTGAGAATGCTCAATTTGAAAAAAGTTTGAATGCCACCTTCATTTCCTTAATTCCTAAAAAACCTGATGTAGTGGAGGTAAGGGATTTTAGGCCTATTAGTTTGATTGGGGACATGTATAAAATTATTGCCAAAGTTTTGGCTAACATATTGAAAGTGGTGCTTGGGGACATTATGTACGAATCTCAAAATGCTTTTGTTAAAGAAAGACAGATTTTAGATTCTGTTCTTATTGCCAATGAATGTTTGGATAGTAGGATAAAATCAGGAGTTCCTGGGGTGTTGTGTAAGTTTGATGTAGAGAAGGCATATGACCATGTGAAGTGGGGCTTCCTCATTTATATGTTAGAGTGTTGTGGTTTTCCTGAAAAATGGAGAAGGTGGGTTTCTTTTTGTATCTCTATAGTCAAATTCTCTATCCTTATCAATGGCACTCCTTGCGGTTTCTTTGACAGCTCTAGGGTATACGATAGGGTAATTTTGAATTTTATGGAAGAGCCATACTGTAGCGTTTACAAAACATGCTGGAATACCAGAACCATGTGTAGTAGATTTGATATAGCTTGTTGAAGAGCCAGTTATGTTGCTTACTCTTGAGAAGGAAGATTTACCACTGCTTGATGAGGAGAAAGTTCAATTGGAGAACAACAAATCATGGGGTACATGTATTGTGAATATTGAGTAGATGCATCTACTACTGATCCAGTCTCTATGTTGCTTGAAGTTAAAAGGCTTGATGAAGTGGAAAAGATTGATACAATGGTGCTTCTTGTGGCTCAAGATAAGGCTGTATCATTTGCAATGTTGGTTGCACACAGTTAAGTTGTAAAATATGAAGATTTATGGTTAAATGAGAATAATGAGGAAGAGAAGAATAGAGAGACAAAGAGAAAAAGAAATAAGAGGTTGAGGGTGTTAACTCATCAAGGTCACACCTTAGCATATATTTATATTAGGGTTTATAACATGATTACAAAAACACCCTTATTAATATGCTAAAATAAATAACAACTAGAACTAACTCTAACACACACATTGATTTTTTTATTTTTATAATAAAAATTGTATAAGGAGAAGATTACTTCATTAAGAAATGAAGTAGCCAGAAAAAATATGTACAAGCAACAAAAAAGAAGAGCAAAAAATTATGTACAAGAAGAACGGGAATCCAAAAACAGCGGAATGGATTCCCTAGAAATTCCCATGCATGAGACCAATCAAACAGGGTTCTTGCAAATAAAGCGGGGAGCTAATCCCCAGTAAGCACCAAATCTTCAAATATGTGATTATCACACTCCCTCCAAATAATCCACATCACACAATGTGGTACCAAATTTTAAATATTTGAAGAGTGCTTTCCCAACCAATTTCTCCATCCTACCAATAAATCAATAACCCTCTTCGGTAAAACCCAAGTAACACGAACCTATCTAAAAGCAAAACTCCATAACTGAGAAACCTCCCCACAGTGCAACAAGAGGTGATCAAAATTCTCCCCACTGCACTGGCTGAGGCAACACCAATCCACAATTGTAAAGCCCCTTCTCCTCAAATAATCACCTGTGAGAATCTTCCCCATGCAGCTGTCCAAACATAAAAAGACACTTGGCGTGGAGCCTTCACGCCCCAAAAGCTTCTTTATTCTTGGTGTTGCCAAAGATAACTCAAGAGTTGGTGCAAGTACCATGTGCCAAAATCTTATTGTTCAACACTTCAAAACTTTGGGTCAAGTTTTTTCCATCAATGTGAAAATGATGCGGGAACCATGATGAAAATTTTATTCTAATTTAGTCTTATTTAATTTTGGAAGTCAATTGTATTTTTATTAGTCATTTAAATTTTTTTTTAGATATTAGTAGTTGATTAGGTTATTAGTTTTTATTTATTTAATTTACTAGAGCCAATGATATTTTTGTAATTCAATAATTGGAATTCATGATTACGGTTTCCTAAGTCAATTAGAATAAGAAATAGGGTTAATTCATAGTCTATATAAGCACGGTATTGTACCTCATATGGAGAAAATTTCCAATTTGATTGATTAATAAACTCTCTCTTGGAAATGGTTTAGTGCTAACTCCAGCTAGTTCTAGGTACCAACTCCTAGGTATGTTCTCTCTAGTTTGATGCTAACTCCAAGCTAGCGTAGGTGCTAACTCCTATGTTATTATCTTTTATTTTCTGTTCTTTCAACTTTATTTTTGCATCCATTTTGGTTTTGATTTTGTTTCGCATCATCTTTCCCAGCTGTTTCTATTAAATTTATCTTTAGTACTTAAGGGTACCTTTCGAAGATGCCTTGTGTGCATAAGGGTTCTAGTTCTACCCTATAATAGAATTTTATCACTTACCTAGAAGAAGGGAAAGGGGAAAAATAGGAGTTGATTGGCTGTTTGTTCTACTGTTCAGATTGGAAGTTTGATAATAATATCTTGTAAAGAATACTTCCATAAGGATAGATAGTTTTCTATCTCTGTTTTCTTTTTCTATTTTTGGTTACTTATAAAAAAAAATCCCGTTGTTATTTTTTTAGTGTGAATTTTGAAGTACAATCATGCTTATGAATCTTATGATCTAGACTGAAACATGTACTGTAGACATTAAGGGACTTGATATTTTCCTTTGGTCAGAATGGACTAGGTCATATACTTCAGAATTTTATGAACACATCATCATAAGCCTTGAGAAGTTTATAATGTGCACATATACATTTTTTCTTAAGAATTCAGTATACTCTCATTGCAGGGTTGTTAGTCAGGTTGAATATCCCTCATTGGTTGATTTGCGTGGACTTCTTCTGGACCTGGTTGCTCAACTCTTAGGTGCCTTATCTCGCATCAGGTAACCCAATCAGGATCTTTAGAACTTGAACTTTTAAAGATTCTGCTCTGATTCAAAAAAATTTCACTGTTATGAAAGTTATTCTGGAAACAGGTAGTCTTTGTAGTGTTTAACTGTTTATATTCTCTCATATTTTAAAATTTTGGCTCTATGAGATATGCAATCATTGCTGCTTAGTTGGATTGTTATAAAACTACATAGTTTTTGGCAAACTGAATTTAGTTGTTCCATGATTATGTATCATTGGATGTTGGTCAAGTGTGGCATGTCTTAGTCTCAGCATCTATGGCCTGTTGTGACTTGCTTTTGGGGTAGCTTGAGGAAGAAAATTTGGTTTTCCCTAATGATAGAATTATTGCTTGGTGAACCATTCATACCTTGTATCTGTGATTACATCATTATCATCCTTTTTTTGCTTCATTATGTCTGAAATTTCTAAGTTGATGCGAATTTAATAGCTACCTATAAATTGCAGCTATTCCTATAGCTTATTTCTAAACCACACACAATTAAGTTGTGTGTGGGAACTAGCTTCTCTTATTGGAGGAAACCAATGCAACTATGATAATCTGAATTTTTTTGAGGTTGCCCCGCGGGGGGGTTGTGCTGGGAGAGGTACCAAGTTGTCATATGGCTGCCTGTTTGTCATGACAGTTTTTTTTTTTTTTTTAATTTTCCTGGCCTTATCTAGTATATGTATAAATCATGGTTTAAAAATGATTTAGATTACTAATAATAGTATTCTCAATAATTTGATGCTTACCCTCAGCTCTATATTGTCGTGTCTGGTAGAATTTGTGTTTTGCTGATCAGACGGGTTGTTCTTAAAGCTTTTAAAATATGATTATAAGTAAAGAGCTAATTCAGCCACAAAAAAGAAAGAAAGAAAGAAAGTAAAGAGCTATATTTTGACTATAGAATGCTTCTACTAACCAAAAGAAATATGCTTCTCGTTGCATAAATTAGTTGATTGGGTAGTCATAGTATGAATGTGAGATGGGAGCAACCATCAATGTTTAGTTCTGTATCTCTGGAGTAGATCATATTTAAATTTATGGTTCTTTCCCTTTCCTATTACAGATTTAGTTCTGTGACTGAGCGCTTTTTCATGGAACTCAATACACGTCGGATTGACACTAGTGTTGCCCGAAGTGAAACCCTTAGCATCATTAATGGGATGCGCTACCTAAAGCTTGGGGTATGTGTAAGTTAAATTTCTTTTTTTTTAGTGAAAATGGCATGGAAAAGACAATGATTTAACAATAAGGTAATTGCCAGGTTAAGACAGAAGGTGGACTGAATGCTTCTGCTTCCTTTGTTGCAAAAGCAAATCCTCTTAACCGTGCTCCACACAAACGCAAAAGTGAGCTTCACCATGCACTCTGTAATATGCTTTCAAGCATCCTAGCACCCCTTGCAGATGGTGGAAAAGGCCAGTGGCCACCTCCAGGTGTAGAGGCTGCACTTTCCCTATGGTATGATGCTGTTGGACGAATAAGGTTGCAGCTCATGCATTGGATGGATAAACAGAGCAAACATTTTGCGGTAAGTGGATCTTAGAAAACGTAACTCCCTTTTTCTTTTATTCCAAGGTTCTGTTTGTTTTTCATCTGAGATGCGGAAATTGCTACCTTCACAAGTTTCATATTCTGTTTAATTTTACCTTCTAATCAGTTTGTGTCATTAAGTAAAAATGACGTTTGGCAAAAACTCTGATACCAAATTGATGCGGGACAGTAGGCTCATTGTGGAGTTTTAGGATAGCTAGGTCTAGGGTTTGTGGTGGGGAAGGCTGGAAAATATTATGAAATTTAGTATTTCTAACTGGGCAAGGGTAGGGTAGAGTTTGGACATGAAACAAAGATAACTAGGGTTTGGGCTGCTGTTCCAGCGTTAGGAACTGTAACCCAAGAACAATAGTTGGGTGGGTCTTTTTTAGGTTGAATGGAAGTGTTTCATGGTTGGGCAATTTAGGGTTTTTGGGAATGGATTTGAGAGAGAGCTATTGAAGTAAAATCAGGTCTGATACTGATGGAAAATTGCTCAAAGTTAAAAAGAAAAAGGAAAGAGAATATACTGTCTAAACCTCACACCTAGCGATCCTAAGCATCACACCTAGGGTTTCCTTGATATTACACCTTCGATTAAGGTTGCATTACACAAACCGCCATCAAAAGCTTCATAGCTTCTGAAATTTTTGCAAAACATATGCAATGGAAAAGAAAGCATTACAATCTGATTTCTACCCATAATAGGAATTAGACTTGATGAGCTTAGATCACTAGGTCCAAACTAGATAACTATTAAAAACACAATGTAATTGATCCAATAACATAAGAGACCCTTTATATACCCAATATGTGATAAATAATGTCCCTCTAGAAATAAAATTACATTAATGCCTATGATTTAAAATTAAAATGAAGTAAAAAAATCAAATTCCAGCATCTTGCATCATTGTCTTCTGGCTGGAGAAAATTCATGATTACAATGAATCTATGAAGTCACACATTTCCTGTTTTCAGTTTTGTTAGTGTACCTTCCTTTTACCTTTCTTAATAGCTTTGATCTTCTTCTGGAGAAGGGATGAAAATAATGGAATTGATTTTCCCTAGGTGCTTATATGGCTAATTTTATATAAATATTTCTTCCAAAAGAATCTTCCTTTAATTACTTTGTTATTCCCTAGGAATCAAAACCTGGGCTTGCTTGGAATCAATACCAAGCAAGAGGAACAAAACATAGGAATCAACACCTAAGGTTGGCTTGGATCAGCAGCAGACTATTGAATAAATGTTTGAGTGGGTAAATGTTTTGGGTTTGTTGTCCTTTAGTTCTTCATTTGAGATTCTTGACAGTTGTACCATCAATGCTTGATGGTGGTGTACCTATTGTATACTTTCTGTATATGTGGGTTACACCTATTTTCTTTTAATTATGAAATATATACTTATAAACAAATTCTTATATTAACCAGTAGGACTAAACCCTGAGTCTAATTGACAAAAGGAAATCCCAAATGTTGAATTACACAGCCGAACCTTTGGCTGTGATGACAAGGTGCCTTGCGATTGGCGTTCAAGATTGCTGGCGCTTCTTAGAGACCAGTTGCGGGGCTTAGGGGCTTGATTTGACCGATGTGGGGTTGTGGGGCTTCCATCAACTTCCAGTGAACTCCTGGGTAGGCTCGACAGATTTTTTTTTTTTTTTTTTTTTTTTGGGTGGGGGGGGGGGGGGGTGGGTGGGGGACTTTGTGATGGCTCAATGAAGGCAACTGGGTGAAGGGTTCTATGTCGTTGTTTTACAGTGGTGAAGAGGGGTTTTTGTGGTTGTGGCTCGTGTAACAGTGGCTGTGGTGGATTGATGTTTTCTTAGGTATGGAAATTTGATGTAGGACAATAGATTCTAAGATGACGACTTGTGTTTGGGAAACAAAAGAAGATCAAAACAGGATAGGATCTTGGAATCATCACTGAGGGTTTGCCAGTAATCTGCACCAAAGGTTGAAAATAGGAAAATAGAACCTAGGAATGAGTACCTAAACTGCTTGGAATCAGCACCAAGCAGTAGAAGAAAATTTCCAACCCAAATTTTATAAATCCATCGTCAATCAACTTCAAAAATTTATTTTAAGGGAAAAAAACTAAATTTTTTGGTAAGTTCATATCATCTTTTTTTCTCCCTTTTCATTTCTTAATTAATTTGCAACCCCCCCCCCCCCCCCCCCCCCCCACAAAAAAAAAAAGTGCCTATTTGTGTTTATAGTTTTTTTAATCCCCACTAACTATTTTTATGTGTTAGGTTGGTTACCCTTTGGTGACTCTTCTTCTCTGTCTTGGTGATCCTCAAATATTCCACAATAACCTAAGCCCTCATATGGAGCAACTCTACAAGCATCTTAGAGTAAGTTTAACTATTTGGCATTTAGTACGGGGGAACAAGGAAGGTGTGGATATGGTGATATGATTTAATATTCCATGTCTTTCTATAATGTCTTGTCTTGTTTATCTGTCGGCCATATCCATATGGAATTATATTTTGAGTTTTTAGCCATATAACAAAATCTGGGTTAATCATTCAGGACAAGAACCATCGTTACATGGCCTTAGACTGTCTTCATCGTGTTTTGAGGTTTTACTTGAGTGTTCATGCGGCTAACCAGGCCACAAATCGTATATGGGACTACTTAGACAGTGTAACCTCTCAACTCTTAACAGTTCTGAGGAAAGGGATGCTTACTCAGGATGTCCAACATGATAAACTTGTAGAATTCTGTGTGACTATAGCGGAACATAACCTTGATTTTGCCATGAACCATATGATATTAGAATTGCTGAAGCAAGATAGTTCAAGTGAAGCAAAGGTGATTGGTCTTCGTGCTTTGCTTGCCATTGTTATGTCCCCTTTAAGCAAGCATGTTGGCTTGGAAATCTTTAAAGGTAACTGAAAAATGGTCATAGACCTTGATTATTGTTATATAGTTATATTTTGATATCTCAAGGGCTGATTAGACTTCATCTGACTTTTGTTGAACAGATCACGATATTGGCCACTACATTCCAAAAGTAAAGGCTGCAATTGAGTCAATTTTAAGGTCTTGTCATAGAACCTATAGTCAAGCTCTTCTAACTTCTTCAAGGACCACCATAGGTAATTTTCTTTTTTGTCTATTGTAGAACCAGTCTGCTGCAAGTTTTGGTATCTGGTAACCTTAATTTAAAATGGACATGGAAATCTTGATTTAGATATTTTGTGTTATTTGCTCTTGATTTGAACTGCTAAATAATTGTATTTTCATCATGTGTTCTTTTCTTTTCCTTTTGTTAGACTTATTATCATTTTTATTGGTATATGTTTCCTGGTAAAAATTATGATTTTGATTTCATTATAATTGGTGAATGTAGTCCATTTCTATCTGATGTTAATGGGCCAAGCCTGAGCTCAATATGAGGTTTGCAAGCCCTTTGGATGTACATACCCCAAATGGACTAGGTTCAACACAATTTGTTTAATAGAGCTTTCTCACCTCATAGAAATAAATAAAATTAAATGCAAGTGATTCATAAAGCTGTTGATTAAATGCTTTAAATTCTTGGTTATCTGTTTACTGTATAGTTATGCTTAAATTGCTTACATTTATGTTTTGGTTCCTGCAGTGGCACATGCTAATTAAATTTTATTCTTTCCAGATGCTGTAACGAAGGAAAAGTCTCAAGGACATCTTTTCCGGTCAGTACTGAAGTGCATTCCATATTTGATTGAAGAAGTTGGCCGAAGTGATAAAATCACTGAGATAATACCTCAACATGGCATAAGTATTGATCCAGGTGTTCGTGAGGAAGCAGTGCAGGTACTGAACCGGATTGTAAGATACCTTCCCCACCGTCGCTTTGCAGTTATGAAAGGAATGGCCAACTTTGTCCTAAGGCTTCCCGATGAATTCCCTCTTCTCATTTCAACATCACTGGGACGTCTGCTGGAACTCATGCGTTTCTGGAGAGCTTGTTTATTAGATGATAGACTGGAATATGATGCTCAAGATGCAAAGCACGTTGGGCATGTAAATCAGTTGGCCAAGAAGCCTCCTTTCCACCAATCAGAAGCAATTGAGTTCCGCGCATCGGAAATAAATGCAGTTGGGCTTATCTTCCTTAGTTCTGTAGATAGCCAGATTAGGCATACAGCACTCGAACTACTTCGGTGTGTTCGCGCTTTAAGGAATGACATACGGGACCTAACACTACGTGAACAACCGGATCATAGTTTGAAATATGATGCTGAACCAATATTTGTAATTGACGTCCTGGAAGAACATGGGGTGGGATATACTTTTCTATTTCCCCATCTTTTGCTCCTGTATTTCCTTAATCTTAATTTTTCCCATATCACTTCCTGATCATAATTTGAACTTGATCTTTGGATATGACAGGATGACATTGTTCAGAGCTGCTATTGGGATTCTGGTCGTCCTTTTGATATGAGACGAGATTCTGATGCTATTCCTCCTGATGTGACACTTCAGTCTATAATATTTGACAGCCCTGATAAAAATAGATGGGCTCGGTGTCTAAGTGAGCTTGTCAAATATGCTGCTGAGCTTTGCCCAGACTCCGTTCAGGAAGCAAAGTAAGTGTTTTCATATTCTTCTCAATGCTTGCTTCTGCCCAATGCTGACTTGATCTCTTGGCACACATGTTGTCCTCAACATTAAGTCTTCATGATAAAAATAATATTGGCGACAAAGTTTCTTTCTTTTGTTTCTTTTCTTTACTTTTTATTATTATTATTTTTATTATTATTATTTTGTTGACTTGATGTGGTAGATAAGCAGAAAAAATGTTCCTCGTTATACTTCATTTGTTTCGGTAGAAACATATTTCCTGGGGAAAGTGACTTGTTTTCCTATGTTTGGTTGCAACTTTGAAAAAGATCCAGTGAACATTTTCAGCTATTTGACTTGCATGGAAAATTAGTAATATTTCATGTACACGTGGTAGTGGAGGTAATGGAGGTGGAGGCACATAGGAATGGAAATTTGTGGGGGCACCAAAGAATCAGAAGCAGAAAACATTTGCCTCCTCTTTTGGGTTATTTTCTGTTGACTTTGGAAAATTTTATCTGTTGCCACAGATTTTCTGACATACTAAACACCAGAAAATGCAGAGAACATTTTTTTGGAAAGTTTTTCCACTGAAACAAAAGGAGTGTTAAATCTCTCAAATTTTATGGGTGGCCTAAAATAAAATTCTTATATGTTTCTCTGGTTTGTGACATTTGGGAACATGTTTTCATGTGTGTTAACTGTTAGGTCCCTGTGACTTAAAATGAACAGTTTACAGCAACTAATGAGAAAAGTAATTTGACATGGAAACTACAAAATCTTGTGAGGGTTGATTTGTTTCTAATTTGTCCACAAAATACTTAGTCTGCACATTTGCTTTCTAGTTTCTGCTCAAGATCTTCAGGTTAAATCAAGTTCACAAATTACAATTCCAGGATCTTCTTTTAACAAAATCTTTATTTGCAGGAAAGAGGTTATGGAACGTCTTGCTCATATCACACCTGTTGAGTTGGGTGGAAAGGCTCATCAGTCACAAGATGCAGAGAGCAAACTGGATCAGTGGCTGATGTATGCAATGTTTTTATGTTCATGTCCACCAATGATTAGAGAAGCTAGTGCCTTAGCATCAACCAAAGATCTTTACCATCTTGTTTTTCCTGCCTTAAAATCTGGATCTGAAGCACACATAGTAAGTACTTAAGATCTAATATTTGTATTTGTAGTAGGAAGTTAACCAGCCAACTATTTGCTACTGCAAATCTGACATGGAGCTCTCAGATGTTCTTTTCTGACACTCAAATATTGACTGGACCATATGTTTAGGAAATTGATCCTGTTTCCTTCTTTCCATCTTAAATTAAAAAAAAAACAAAGAAAGAGAGAGAGCTATGTGGTCTGATTAAGACTAATGTCCTATATTCTGATGATAATATATATATACACCCCCATTAAATTTGAGGTATCAAGCTTTGAATAAAATAACTGTTTAATGGCCCCATTTATGTGGTTGTTTATCCTTTTTTTTTCCTGAATGGAGGAAAAGTGGTGATAATTGATGTAGTCAAATATCTTATACTTGATCTTACTTGTAATGAGTAATGTGAAATTTTGAGGAGGAAAATTATAAAGGTGAATGATGCAGCCCTCTAATTAATCTTCCTAGAAAAACCAACCATAAAATGTTTAATGGGGTAATGTTAGGTAAGTAATTAGCTTGATAAACTACCTATCAAAAAAAAGTAATTAGCTTGATAAACTACCAATTGTGCTAAAAGGTTAAGTTGACATGAATGGGTGAACTCACTCATTTAACCATTATTCTAACACACCCCTAGGGCCCTGCTTGTGAGATTTTTAACTTTTTTAAATGGGAAGTATAGTGGAGATCTAGTTCGAACTTAGGACCACTTGCTCTGATACCATGTTAAACTATCACTTGTCCCAAAAGCTTCAGCTAATAGGAAATTGTGAATTTAATCATTTAACCATTATTCTAACACAACCCTTGATTTACATGTTTTGGGAACTTAAAATATATGTGGAGTAAACAAGGATTGGTAGACTCTTAATTTCATATCTAGGAACTTCTGAAAGGAATTGATTCTGAGAACATCAAAATTAAGTTAGGCTTGTATTCTCTATAAAAGAGGAATGAAAATTGAAGAAGGCTGGCTATCTTGGACTAGAAAAACTTGTCTAATTTATTGGGTTATTCCGTTTCCGGTGGTTTTAGGCTGTATCTACCGTTTCACAGCAAACATATAATACTTGCAGCATTATCTGAATGCATCAAGTGGTATCTAAGAAGAATTGACACTGACACTGACATGTACACAAAAAAATATAAAACATGGCGATATGGAAATTCTTGAAAAATTAGGACATGCCACAATGAGAACAGGACAAATAATTGATTAATATATAGGTAGGTATATTTTATTTATTTATAGGCATATTTTAGGTTTATTTTGAGTTTCTAAAATAAATAAACACCATCACAATCTTTAACAGTATATCTAAAATCAAAGGAATATAAAATAATAATAAAAATTACACGTCTGCGATTTTGGAGTGTGTGCTTCTTAGGGTGGTATCGAAGCAAAAATTGGTCTGTGGCTTTGCGTAAAAAATGATTGCAATAGTTGAAGCTCATATGCGGATTTTGGAAAGGAATTGCTTCAATTCTAGTGCATTCCTAGAATAGCTAGAAGTGAATGGTATAAAATATCCTGTTCAAAGTTTTTGAACAATAGCATTTTCAAGTTTCCAGTTGGTATTGGTATCAAATTGATAAATTACAGTAAGATTTTCTTTGGGGAGACATAGGAGATATGTTTAAATTCCAATTTGTTTATTGGAGAACGGGGATGGGGAATCAGAAGCATGGTAATGTTCAATCAGGTATTGTTGGGAAATGGCTATGGCATTATGCAGTGGAGGCAGATGCACTTTGGGGAGGAGTGGAGGATAAAAGGTATGGAAGTACGTAGGGAGGTTGGTATTCAGCTGGAGTAAATGGTCCTTTTGGGGTAAACATATTGAAGCATATTAGGAATGGTTGGGGGAAATTATCTGGATCATTAAATTTGAGGAGGCAATGGCAGTCGCATTTGATTTTTGCAAGGTTTATGGTGTGGGGACTATGTTCTAAAGGAGGCATTTGCAGAGTTGTATTAAATTGCATGGTCTAATGAGCCATTGGTCTAATGGTAATATTCATTGGGATACGTTATTTTTATTAGAGCCATACATACCACGATTATTTTCTTTTCTATTTTACTTACCAACAAAATATATATATAAATATATATATATATATATATTTATTAGAGCCATAAATGATTGGGAGTTAGAATCTCTAGTTTCTTTTCTTGATATAATATTCTACCAAGATTTTTTTTTGGGGGGGGGTGTGGGGGGGGGAGGAGAGAATAGGATATGCTGGACACTGACTAGAGATTGGATATTTGAGGCTCAATTTCTACGAGGTTCTACATTCTAATGGTGATTTACCGTCTACAAGTTGGATTGGTATTTGGAAATTACTGATCATTTACTTATTGTGAGATTGCTCGTACATTTTGAAGGGAATGAGAGAGGAATTTTGGACTAGGAAAATTCTCTTCTTATGCACCATGTATGATTGGATTGCTGCCACTAGTGGTCACTGCTTTTCTAATTTGATTGAGTTTCTTTACATATATTTTCCAATTTTAGATGATAATTTATTAGTGTATTTTTATATACATCCCTTGTACTATAGTTGTGCCCCTATTTTGCATTTATTTAATACAAATTTTTATTAAAAAAAATTAAATTAAATTTGTCTTCATCTCCTGCATTAGAGATTGATTGGAACTTACCTCCAATGTTTTATGATTACTGGAATAACATTTCATTATGGGTGATGGATCTTTTGAATTAAGAAGTAAAGAACTAGACATTATATGTGAAATGATGGAGCTTAAAATAGTAGATGGTTTTGAGATTTATCCAACAAAGTTCTCCTCAAATTATGATGATTTTTTTTTTTTGTGAAGTAATTTTGAAGAACATGGGAAGGAGGAATTGAAGATTTTGTTTTCTTAAACAATGCATTTGAAATCAATGGTCACACAATAATGTTCAAGCAAGATGAAAAATTTTGGTCTTGTACAGTTAAAAGCAGCAAATCAATTCAATGTTTCTTTCCTTTTGTCAGCCAGAGTTGTGTTTATTGGCACAAAGCTGCAAGAGATTGAAATGGGTTTGGTGGATTAGCCAAGAGCCGAAGTTAGCAACTGACAAGAAGACAATGAACTCAAGTTTGAGTTCTTGATGATCAGGGGAGACTGATATAGCCAGTTGGTCAAATTTCCTGAATAAAAGTCCATGAAATCTGTAATTGGGTATCTGAGTTAGGTTTAGTCATCAGCCCTTGATTTCCATAGTTTGGGAACTCCAACATGAGTAAGTAGTGTGGTCAACATCTCAGTAGGCTCTTAACATCCCATCTAGGAACTTATGAAAGTAGTTAATGGACCGTCTAGAATGTCTATGAGCATTAAATTTAATTTATGATTGTGTTCTCTTTAAATTAGGAATGAAAATCTGAGACTGCCTTTGACAGAAAAGTCATGTTAATACTGGGATTATTCCCTTTTCTTTCTTTTTGGGCTTATCTGTTCTTTTACAGCAAGCATCATATTTGCAGCATTATCTAGCTGCATCAGTAGACCTGTGGGTTTGGTGGTGGTGGGTGCTGACTGCCAACCCTTTCTACTTCATATGTTGTGCTCAAGTTGCCATTTGTCTACCTTGTCTAACCTAATCTCTACATTCACACTCATACATGTGCACACTGTTATAACTTATATATGGTATTTTTTCTCCATTTTACCTTAGGTATTACAAAATTGACGTATTTGCCTAATTGGTGGAGTTCCACTCTGCCATTCCCCTCTTCACTGGAAAGCAGCATTGGGATATATATATATATATATATATATATATATATATGTATGTATGTATGTATAACGCTGGAGTGATTTAAGGCTGAAATTGTCTCACCCAAATAATATCTTTTTTGTACAATTGCTTCTAAATGCTCTAATCCCACAATGTTTTAAATTTTGATGCTTGTGCTTAATAATTTAAAAGACAAAAAGAAATCTATGCAATTTTCTTATTTATGTAATTTGAATGCTATTAGATTTGTTCCTCTTGGTTAAATTAATTTTTTCCATTCCGATTTAGCATGCAGCCAGCATGGCTCTTGGCCATTCACATCTTGAAGCATGCGAAATTATGTTTGGTGAGCTTGCGTCTTTTATTGATGAGGTTTCTATGGAGACAGAGGCAAAGCCCAAATGGAAGGTTGGGAAATTGTTTTAATTTGTCAAATGTCCTAAATTTTCTGATTGTCATTTGTATATTCATAACCAGCATAGCATTCTCATCCTAATTGCCAGTCAGTGAACTACGTAATTCTTTACTGGCAAAGGTAAGTTATCATAGGATTACAATAATTTGTGGTACCAACAAATTAATAGATGAAACAGGCAATCTGTTTTGCTAACTCAATACTTACAGTTTTGAGTAATATGAGTATAAAAAGAGGCTAATGTGTTTGGGTTATCTTATTTTCTTTGGCTTATTTTGGTTAAAAAATAAGTTGGGTAAATGTACAGTTATAGCTAGAAAAAAGTGTGGCATTAAAAAACTATACCAAGCTAAACGAGGGGGGGGTGGGACCCCAGCCCAAACGTAAAGAACAAAATCTCTCTAATTTTAATTGACAAATTATGATTAAATCAATGACGTTGTAGCCATTTGACTTAATGAGTGAATGAAAATTGCAAATGCTTTAAGGTAACTGGTAGACACTCTTAAGTGAGTGAATGACAAAAAGAAATCCAAACTATACTGGAGTGCAAGGGCATGGCTCAGATATATGACATCCAAAAAACTCCCAAGTTGGGAGAGAGACCACCACAATAGAGAATCTTTATGCACACTTAGAGAACAGGACAAAACGAGAACTAATACCTCAATCTCTGGAGCTACCTATTTTCTTGAGAAGGCTTAAGGCTGTGGAGGGTATTAGGATGCCAGTCACTTGCATGGTTCTACCAACCTGTTCTGATGGGTTACACCAGTTGATCTGTTATCAGACATTGAGATTCCTTTGGTAAATATAAATAGATTTTCCTATTAATTGGTCCTATCAAAATAACCCTTATCTGACATATTCTGTATGAATGCTTGTTGTTTTATGAAGGGCGCCCCTCCTAACCAAATATGGAAAATATGTTAAATAGCATATTCTCCTTTAGTTCATTTCCAGTTCATTGTCAAAAAATTCTAGGTAGTGTGGTTTAAGAGTGGGCAACAGCTGTTTTTACCTGATTCTTTGAAGAAATTTGCTCACATTTCCTTTCTTTTGCATTAATAATTACTAAAAATCTTCTTTTTCGAAATTTTGGATTTCAGTCAAGATGACTTACAAAATATATCACTCCTTTGGATGCAGAGTCAAAAGGCTCGCCGTGAAGAACTCCGTATCCACATTGCAAATATTTATCGGACTGTTTCTGAGAATATCTGGCCTGGCATGCTTGCTCGCAAGCCAGTTATCCGTCTCCATTATCTGAAGTATATTGATGAGGCAACCAGGCAGATCTTAACAGCAACTGCCGAGAGCTTTCAAGAAATGCAACCTCTCCGTTATTCACTGGCTGCTGTTCTAAGATCATTGGCCCCTGAATTTGTTGAGTCAAAATCAGAGAAATTTGATCTTAGAACTAGAAAACGACTATTTGATCTTCTTCTCTCATGGTGTGATGACACAGGCTGTACGTGGGGTCAGGATGGTGTTAGTGATTATCGACGTGAAGTAGAACGCTACAAGTCTTCTCAACATGCTCGGTCTAAAGATTCTGTAGACAAAATATCATTTGATAAAGAATTGAGTGAACAGGTTGAGGCAATTCAGTGGGCCTCAATGAATGCTATGGCTTCGCTTTTATATGGACCTTGCTTTGACGATAACGCAAGAAAAATGAGTGGGCGGGTAATATCTTGGATCAATAGTTTGTTCATTGAGCCTGCACCTAGGGCTCCATTTGGTTACTCACCAGCTGATCCAAGAACTCCATCTTATTCCAAATACACGGGTGAAGGTGGTCGTGGAGCTGCTGGTCGTGACAGGCATAGGGGTGGTCATCATCGTGTTTCATTAGCAAAATTGGCTCTAAAAAATCTTCTACTTACAAATCTGGACCTGTTTCCTGCCTGCATTGATCAGGTAATAATGTTGTTCTTTGATTGTTGTGCAGTACTTTCCAATTAGTATGCATTTTACTGTTTGATAAATTAGTATGTGGGATGCTTGTTGGTTTCTTTACAAGGAACTAATTATATATATATATATATATATATATATATATTTTTCCCTTTTTTCCCAGTGCTACTACTCGGATGCTGCTATAGCTGATGGTTACTTCAGTGTGCTGGCTGAGGTCTACATGCGCCAAGAGATACCTAAATGTGAAATCCAAAGACTCTTGAGCCTGATCCTCTACAAGGTGGTGGACCCATCTAGACAAATTCGTGATGATGCCCTTCAGATGCTGGAGACACTTTCTGTTCGTGAATGGGCTGAGGATGGTATTGAGGGTTCAGGAAGCTATCGAGCTGCTGTTGTTGGCAACCTGCCTGATTCGTACCAACAATTCCAATACAAGCTCTCATGCAAACTTGCCAAAGATCACCCTGAGTTGAGCCAGCTTCTCTGTGAGGAAATCATGCAGAGACAACTCGATGCTGTTGACATAATTGCACAACATCAGGTTTTGACATGTATGGCTCCATGGATTGAGAACCTTAATTTCTGGAAACTCAAGGACTCAGGTTGGAGTGAAAGATTGTTAAAAAGCCTTTACTATGTGACATGGCGACATGGAGACCAATTCCCTGATGAAATTGAGAAGTTATGGAGCACAATTGCTAGCAAACCTAGGAATATTAGTCCTGTTTTAGATTTCTTGATCACAAAAGGGATTGAAGATTGTGATTCAAATGCTTCTGCTGAAATAAGTGGTGCATTTGCTACATATTTCTCGGTGGCAAAGCGTGTAAGTTTATATTTAGCACGGATATGTCCTCAGCGCACAATTGATCACCTGGTATACCAATTGGCTCAGCGTATGCTGGAAGATAATGTTGAGCCAGTCGGGCTAAGTACAAACAAAGGTGATGCTAATGGAAATTTTGTGTTGGAATTCTCCCAGGGGCCTTCAGTGGCCCAAATTGCAACAGCTGTGGACAGCCAGCCACACATGTCACCATTACTTGTCAGGGGTTCCCTTGATGGTCCACTTAGGAATGCTAGCGGAAGCCTGAGTTGGCGAACAGCAGGTGTTACAGGACGAAGCGTCTCAGGCCCATTAAGTCCAATGCCTCCTGAGTTGAGCATTGTTCCAGTAAATCAAGGCCGCTCAGGCCAGCTTCTTCCAGCTTTAGTTAACATGTCAGGGCCTTTGATGGGGGTTAGAAGTTCAACTGGAAGTTTGCGGAGTCGCCATGTTTCTAGGGATAGTGGAGACTACCTCAGTGATACTCCTAACTCTGGTGAAGATGGATTGCATTCTGGGGTTGCAATGCATGGCGTTAATGCTAAAGAACTTCAGTCGGCCTTGCAGGGTCATCAGCAACATTCATTGACTCATGCAGATATAGCATTGATTCTACTTGCAGAAATTGCATATGAGAATGATGAAGATTTCCGTGAGCACTTGCCTCTGCTCTTTCATGTCACATTTGTTTCAATGGATAGTTCGGAAGACATTGTGCTTGAGCACTGCCAGCATTTGCTTGTTAATCTGTTGTACTCGCTAGCAGGCCGTCACTTGGAGCTGTATGAGGTAGAAAACAGTGATGGAGAGAACAAGCAACAGGTTGTGAGCCTCATCAAGTATGTCCAGTCGAAGCGAGGAAGCATGATGTGGGAGAATGAGGATCCCACGGTAGTGAGAACTGAGCTTCCCAGTGCAGCACTTCTCTCTGCATTAGTCCAGAGCATGGTGGATGCCATCTTCTTCCAAGGAGATCTGCGTGAGACCTGGGGGGCTGAGGCACTCAAATGGGCTATGGAGTGCACATCAAGACATCTTGCCTGTCGCTCACACCAGATTTATCGTGCTTTGCGGCCTAGTGTCACAAGTGATACATGTGTATCACTCCTCCGTTGCCTTCATAGGTGCCTAGGGAATCCAGTTCCTCCAGTTTTGGGATTCATCATGGAAATCTTGTTAACGTTGCAAGTAATGGTGGAAAACATGGAGCCAGAAAAGGTGATACTCTACCCTCAATTATTTTGGGGGTGTGTAGCTATGATGCACACAGATTTTGTTCATGTCTATTGCCAGGTGCTGGAGCTCTTCTCACGTGTGATTGATCGTTTATCATTCCGAGACAGAACAACAGAAAATGTGCTTCTTTCAAGCATGCCTAGGGATGAGCTCAATACAAATGTTGATATAGGTGAATTCCAGCGGGTAGAATCTAGGAGTGGCTATGAGCTACCACCATCTAGTGGGAATCTGCCAACATTTGAAGGGGTGCAACCTCTTGTGCTTAAAGGACTTATGTCAACTGTTAGTCATGGTGTTTCTATTGAGGTTCTCTCACGTATAACAGTGCACTCATGTGATTCTATATTTGGGGATGCTGAGACCAGACTCTTGATGCACATCACAGGCTTGCTTCCCTGGCTCTGCTTGCAGCTTAGCAAGGATCCACTGATGGGGCCTGCTTCACCGCTTCAACAACAGTACCAGAAGGCCTGCTCTGTTGCAGCCAACATCTCCATTTGGTGTCGAGCAAAATCATTGGATGAATTAGCTACTGTATTTGCAGCCTACTCCCGTGCTGAGATCAAAAGCATTGATAACCTTCTTGCATGTGTTTCACCATTGTTATGCAATGAGTGGTTTCCAAAGCACTCAGCTTTGGCTTTTGGGCACTTGTTACGGCTACTGGAGAAAGGGCCAGTTGAGTATCAGCGAGTGATATTGCTCATGCTTAAAGCCTTGCTCCAACACACCCCCATGGATGCTGCACAAAGTCCACACATGTATGCAATTGTGTCCCAGTTGGTAGAGAGCACTTTGTGTTGGGAGGCACTGAGTGTGTTGGAAGCCCTTTTGCAAAGTTGTAGTTCGCTGACAGGTTCTCACCCACACGAACCCGGGTCATTTGAGAATGGGCTTGGTGGCCCTGATGAGAAGTTGCTTGCTCCTCAGACCTCGTTCAAGGCTCGCAGTGGACCCCTACAGTTTAGTATGGGTTCAGGGTTTGGGACAGTTCCAACACCTGCACAAGGGGGCTCAACTGAATCTGGAACCTCACCTAGAGAGGTGGCTTTGCAAAATACACGTCTAATTCTTTGGCGGGTGCTTGACAGCTGTGCTCTAGGGAGGAGAAGGGATTACAAAAGACTGGTGCCTTTTGTGAACAATATCGGGAACCCATAATCTGCAAAAGCCTGTTTCTTGCTTTCTATCTTGGGTGGAGCTCTGGGGAAAGTTTTAGGTGATGAATATGTATATAGCCATCGTAAAGTAGTGATTTTTGTAGTTAGGGTTGTAAAATGTTGTTTAGTTCCAGTATTTATGATCTTTTACGGTAGTCTGCTGTCTTGTATCTCTTCTCTATTTATGTTAATTATAATTTCTTTTTCTGTTCTCAATGGAAGTCCTGTCATAATTTATTTTCCCTCTTCCAACTGAATGCACTGTGAGTTTAGATCACTTGACCAAGTTAAAACAGGTTAGTTGGACTCATGGGATACTGCGATTCTAATGGACTCAATATGCATATAATTTACTTCATTGAATGATATCGGTTCTCATGCTTGTAGTTCATCATCTACGTCTAGGAGAAATTCGGTGGGACTTTTCCAAGCTTAAAGATAGTTCTATGAGGGCTTTCAACACCAACCAACGAAAAGCTTCACAAAACATCTCAACGGAAGAACAGGGGAGACTTGATTTTTTTTTTTTTTTTTTTTTGAGGGGAGAAGGACAAAGTCTTGTGTGGAAAAAAAAAATTCCAGAGCACAAGAGTTTGCCACTACAACGGGCCCATGATTATCATATTCGGATATTCCACTTCAACGGGGAACTAATATTACTCCATATATTGGTTATTTAAGGTTAATTTTATGTTTTACATGGTATTTAAGGGTTTCTTTGACATGAAGGGGATGTTTTGCAAAAACAAATGGGAAGATTTATCCAAAGATAGTTTTAAGAAAATAGAAAGATAGTCTTTTTTTTCTTTATCTTTTTTTTGAGAAGAGAAAGGCAAAGTCTTGTGTTAAAAAGAAATAATCCAAAAACATTTTTCTTTTAACCAAAACCCACAATATTATCCCCCCAACACAAAATCATGATTCAAAACCCCCAATTGTCAAACCCATCCATTAAAAATGTTAGACCCTCATATTCTCACTTCACCTTGCCGGCAGGGTTGCTGATAAAGGCTTCATATGACTTGAGCAGTGGGTCGCAACCGCACCTTGATCATGGGTTGTGATGATGGATTGATGGGTTCAAAGGCTCACAACAAGGTCTTATCATGGTTGATGGGGGTGGCCTATTTATAATTTGCCACTGCATCAATTTGAAAATATAGAAATGAAACTGAAAATATCTTATTCTTTTTTAAGACATGATTTTAAGACGTATTTTTTATAAACATTCAGCCAAACAAAACTTCTAGTGGATCCCATGGTTGTTTTTAAGCATTGGAAACAAATTTATAGGGTCGCAACATATCCACAGCCATGCAGCTGCAAAACTTGTTTAAAGTGGTCTGACTGAACTTTTAAGTCTTAACAGATGTCCATAACCATATATTAATTAGCTGATCTACGAAAATTAAATGATGAATACAATCCATTCAGTCCTAGTTATGTCAGTTAATATGTATCATATGAAAACAGAAATTAGTAGTTAAAAGTAGACTTAATCCATAATTACATAAATACCAAGTATCAAAACTTTGAATGTGCCAGCAAGCCAGTTGAGAGTTGGGAATTATGGCATCATCAATATTATTATATAAGGCAATTTGTGTTCTTTTGCAACTTAAATTTCCCATCACATTCATCAGGGAGAAGGGATGACACACAAACTGATAGAAAGAACTATGCAAGACCCATCTAGGATATGCAGTAGCATTTCTATGACTTAATCCTATTCCCTCACAACAAAATCCAATAACCAGCACAAAGCAAGACAACAATGCACACCAATATGCATATACACCTTAATACACTTCTAGAAGTACCTTTGTACATTAAGGGTCTTTTTATTATCACTATAATTCAACTCAAGCCCTCTTAGAAAACCTTGATTTTCTTACTGGCTTCCAAAGGATCCTGCCATGACGTTCCTTCTCTGGAAGCATGACCATACCTCCTGCTTGGGCATGTCTTCAGATGACAAATCACATAACATGAGAGATCATTCACGGGGAGATGTATTCCTTTTTATCAAGGCATAGGCATCACTGTATATGGCCACCAAGTTTGAGAAGACTGCAAGGACTATCATAAAAACAGCCAAGATCTTGTCCTTCTTCGTTGCGATGTTGTGTCTATCCCTGAATCACCAAGGAAAACAATTTACAACAAATTAACGATTTATTAACAATTCCATCCATAAAATCATGAAAAGAAAAAATAAAAACACCAATGACATTTATCCTGAATAATCCCCCATGTTAAGTCACAGAGAACAATAAACAGCCGGTGGAGCCAGTAGAGAGTATGTTTAACATTATTTGATACAAAAAATAGTAGCAACCTTTCAGAATTCTTGATATCAATTAAATAAAAGGGCTAAAGAGTCACAGTGGTCCATCATTTCTATCAAAAGGTTAACACATTTTCCTTCACAGGAAATCACAGTCCTAGAAATATCCATAAATGCAAACTGAAAGGCCTTAATATTGAATTTTCCTTGCCTAAAGAACAAGTTCACATAAGCTAATCAACCATGAATGCCTGTACCAAACCATGATCTTTCTGCATTTTTTATTTTTTATTTATGGGTAGTCACATATGCACCCAAAGCCCCACCTCCACCCCCTTCTTATGGGGGGGAAACATGCCAATTGAGCTAGTGCTCATTGGCTTTCTGCAAATTCCAATATCCAAATATTGAAAATGAAAATAAAATTTTACATTTGAAAAAGTTAAGAGAAATAAAATGTCTTTCTGCAAAGTAAAAATGTTGGGAAACTCACTTAAGAGTAATGGCAGCAGGGAAAATGAACCCAAGGCAGACTGCAGCAGTCGCTCCAGTGAATTGGAAAGCATCCCAAATGCTAGGTATGAAATTTGCACCTAAGAAGATAACAGCGATGAGCCCAATTGAGACCAATGCAAACCTAAGATTGTCCAGAACCAGAGGCCTTGATGTGGGAAAGAGAAGGCCATCCAAGTTGAGCCTCAATGGATAGAAGACAATGGGAAACACAAGCATAAGGTGAGCAGCATAGCTAACTCGGACAGCATCATTAAGCAAGGAACTGTAAGGAATGCCAAGGTTGGTGTCGTAGTTGGCAAGCACATCATCTAAAGTTGCATCACCAAAAAGAAGGAAGCCAAAAAAGCTTGTCAGTATGTACACAGATGAGCATAGAGCAAGTGAAGTTCGCACAACCCCTTTTATCTGTGTAGAGTCTTCAAGTTCATTGTCTATGCTGTGAACTGCAAATGAAGTGCGCAGGAGTTAAATCCCAGTTATTTACATGCTTCACAATTGAAAGGTGAAAGAACATGAAAAAATGAAACCTCCCATTTCAATCAAAACAACTAGAGCTTATTCCAACCCTGGAAACTTCAAAGTTAATAGGATGATCTAATGTACAAACCAGAGCTAAAATACAGATACCAAACATCACTTTTTAAGTTGGTTACTTTTATGAAATTGCAAAGCCCATCATGGAAAAGGAAAAGATCAAATACAGGGAACGCTGATTTTCATCTTTCCTCGTCAACACAAAACAACCTGATTGGTTAAAAATGTAATTCACAAGCTCAAAAATCAAAGACAATTTTGATATTAGGCTGCATTCAAGTTGCAGAGAAGCAATGCCAACTAATCCAAACTACAGTCAGTTCAACCAAATTGATTCAAAATTTTACTACTGCTGACTAAGTCAGAGTAGTCTTGATGGTGAGTTTTTCTTCATCCTTTTTGTTTTTTTTTTTTTTTTGAGTGGGGAGGGGGGTGTTTACTTCTGTTTCATCCAATTCCAACAGAAACACCGGGATGTAGGAAATGAAAAAAAAAAAATTCCCATAAATGAGTAAACAGCGTCCATACCGTTATAGTGGCAGATATATGCAGTAACAAGGACAGGGACAACAGTGAAGAGATTGAGCAATGATGTCAGGTCAGTAACATCTGGTATCAATCTAGGCATCATAACACCTCCACTTATCAACTTGATGATTGCAATTCCAACAGTAATAACAAGAAACACAACTGCCAGGGCGACGGATAAAGCAGATGTAAATTTCAATGAATCTGTCACCACAGAAAGAAGACATATAAGATCTCCACAGCAATGCACAACAAACATAACAAGGCCAAAGAATATGAAATAAAGCCGTATGGCCAAGCTACACAGAGGTTGTTAAGAGGGATATAAGCATTTAAGAAACCACGTGCACAAGACAAGGTATGAAAACTCAAAGCAAGAGAAGGCCTTTGAGATATGTTAAATTGCTGTTACACCATATTCAAATCACCCAGATGTCACAATACTTTTCCAATTTGAGAAGAGCAATATACCAACTTATATGTTTTATATTCTTGCAGGGGCAAGTATCATTGATTAAAATCAAAGAAAATAAGGTTGTCAGGCTGCAAATCTCTATTGCTAGTTAATTGCTATGTAGTAGAAGCTACTAGTACAACATGCACATACCAATGAATTATATCACTTGTGAAAAAAATAAAGCGCTAGTATAATAGTTTCAATAAAACATCAGAGATTGATAGATCTGATTAGTGTTCTACTTAAGGTAGAAAATTAGAAGTTAGATGGAGTAGTTCAGATAGCAGCTGATTAAAAAATGGTTTATGGGTAAGGGATATCACTAACCGATTCGCTTAAAGCATGCCAACGGAGCAAATATACAAACAGTTGTGACAGAAAGAACAACAGCACGCCCATTCCACCATTGGTCTCCAAACCAGCCTTCAAGGACACCAGCATGGTGAACTCCACTTGAAGATGTTCCAGAAAGAACATCACCTTCAAGTAATATAAGGATACAAATTTGCAAAATTAATCAAACATATTTATAGCTTTCCCCAAAAAGTACAGGTAAGCAAATAAATCTACAAAAACCTTCCCTAGATAAGGTACCAATAACACAAATGAAACTGAAACAGAGATTTGTAGGAATGAAATATAAGTCATACCAATAATAATCATGTACACAATGAGTACACCAATGTTGTTAATCATAACACATATCTGCAGCATAATCTTTCCATATTTTCCAAAGGCATCCCCCATAAGACCTCCATAAGAAGATGACTTTCCAGCCCGGCTAAACCTGAGGATCAACTCAATTGAAGCCTCAGTCAAGAAGGCCATGAAGATGATCATGACAATCCCAAGACCAAGCCCCAACACTTTCATTGTTGCCGGCAGCGCCATGATCCCAGCACCAACAATTGTGGTAGATAAGTTGAACACTGCCCCAGTAAAGGAAGCACCATTGAACTCATCAAACTCAGCACCAACATCATCTTGCCTCTTAGGCAACAAGGGTGCTTTTTCATCAACAATTGATTTGTTCTTTCTTGACTTCCTCTCCTTCTTAGGTGCAATATTTCCAATCGTCATCTTCTTCAAGTATCTTCAATAAAAGTTTCACACCAAATATGATTAGCTTCTAAATTGTATAATTCTTGGGAGTTTGAAATCAAATTCAAGTAAATTTGCAAACTTTTAACAAATACTAACCTGTAAAAATGGAAGAACTTCAACACAAACTATTGAGATCCCTTATACTGATTCTCAATCCACAAGAAGATATAATATTCAAAACAAATAGCTAACTTTAGAAAAAAAAAAACCCACTTCTTTCAAAGTTCCAAAAGAGGCAGATCTTTTGCAAATGGTTCCAAACTAACAACAAGAGGGCTGATACTAACAAACCCAGAAGAAATTTCAAAACCCCAGAAGGCAAGTATTGAAATTAAGCTTGGAATTTGGCTAAATTCTTTAATACACACAACTGATGAAGAAGAAGATTCAAACCCAATTCCACAAACCCAGAATGTCTTGTCTCTTCAAAGATAAGCAAAACCCCCCAAATCCAAACAAGACACAGAGATTTCTGAAATAGAAACAACAAACTTGAAAACCCCAAAAGCAGAAATTGATAAAAATTGGAACTTTAAAATTAAAACCAAGAATTATTGGTTCTAGGATGGGATGCTTGGCTATTAATTTATAGAGAAAGTGAGAAACCGTGAGACAAACGCTTACGTAATGTGTTGTACAATTGTACAATTAAATATAAAACTACTAATAATTTTATATACGAATTGACTGAATCATGAAAGCAAATTATGACTATAAAGACAAAGAAATTTCAGGGATTGGCTAATGCAGTATAATGGTCCAAATTACCATCAATCTTTAACGATTCTCCATTCACAGACAACCATTGACGTCAACACCAACACCAACATTAACAACAGGGTCTGTTTTTTTTTTTTTTTTTTTTTTTTTTGATAATTCAACAACAGGGTTTGGTTTGGTTTTTTGGGTGATCAATGGAGAGACGCTTATCAAAAAAACAAAAAAAAAAACTAAATTATTGAATTTGGGATTTTGGGTTTTTATCTTTTAATGCAACAAATTGAATTTTCCCAGAAGCAGAAAAATTCAGAAATGAAATGTAAGATATTTATGATTTCCAACTTTTTATTAAAAAAATATATAAAAATTTTCGAGGAGAGACTAATCACTAATGTGCTTTTCTTTTTCTTTTTTTGAAAAGCTAATGTGCTTTTCTTATATACTAATTTAATGATTTTTTTTTTGGGCTAGAATATAGGAAAGTAGAATGGTAAGTAAACATTACAGGCTGAGATTCTCAATAGAGTATTTTGGAAAACTTTAACTGTAAACTTGTTAGAATCTTTAACATTAGCTATTAAATAAGAGGTTCAGATTCTCCTATATTATTAGTAATGTGCAGATTCCAGTGAGTTAATCTAATGATAGTTTGTTTTTGCAATAATATTTTCTAGAAAATGAGTTATTTTTCAAAAATTATTTTATATAAAATTATTTTATTTTCTATATTTGGTAGCAACCTTAAATGAGTTGATAAATAATCTCCTAACTTTTCTTATTTAATTTATGTGAGATGAGATAAAGTTGTTTTTCAAAAAATTTTAGTAGAAAAAAAATCTTTAAAAATAAATCATACTTTTTTTATTAACCAAAAATTGTTTTCTTTTTACTCATTGTTTCTGATGCTACCAAACACAGGAAAAAAAAAATTATATCTACATTATATTTACACAAAGTTTTTCATCTAAATATACAGTGTAATAAAATTTTGAATAGCACTGCCAGCACAATAATTTCACAACAAAATGCATAGGTGGCAAATTGTTATTAATTCTTATCTGAATTCACTAATGACATATCTTTTTTACTTACTATTAACAATTTAACACCTGGACTTTATTGTGAAATTGTTATGCTCATGCTTTTTTTAAAAGCTATTTATTTGTCATGGAATAAAGTATACTCAATATCCTTTTTAAAAATAATGAAAATTAAGTTATTCTATATTCTTAGCTACAAATATTTAGAATATTACTTCTTTTCAATGTACAATTTAGACAAACCGGGCTTATTTCTTTTTTATTTTTTATTTTTTTGATAAACCAAGGAACTTTGATTAAATTAGACTATAGAGTTTGGGCAAAGCCTCTCAAAGTCCATGCCAATAACATCAAAATACAACAAAGAATTAATTAATATTAATATTCACAAGTAGAAAAAATGAGAGGTGAACCGGGATTATTTCTATATCATTAAAATATTTATATCAAATATATACATAATTATCACACTTAATTAATATTTATTTGAATATTGATGGAAAGACAAAATCTAAAAACTCATTTAACAATCAGAATTTTAGTCTATGATACTCTAAGTAGTGTTACGAGCATAATATTTTTACAACAATTTTATAATAAAGCCTTTGTGTCAACTTGTTAAAAAACTTAAAATTAAAATATTTGCTAGATGACATGGTTATTGATCTTTGATCAGATAAAAAAAAATTTAAGTACGTAAAATATAATATGAAAATGTAATCAACAATGAAACTATGAAAATTCACATTAAAAAAAAATTGTGAGTAGTGTAACATTGTTTAAAGTGTACCTAATTCTCTCACATAAAAATAGGAGACAACAAAAAATTTTACCAATTCAACTAATTAGAATCTATCTTCAAAAAAAAAAAAAAAACACTAGAATCTAGTTTACAACTTTACATACTATGTTTAAGTGTTTATTTAAAATTTATATATGACAAAAGATTTTACCAATTCAACTCACTAGAATCTATCTTCTCAACAAAAAAAAAAATTAAAAATAGAATCTATAGTTTACAACTTTAAATACCATGTTTAAGTGTTTACTTGAAATCTATATATGGGATTAATAGTTAGCACAAGATATTTCTTAATTTATATTTGTAGATTCAACCATATCTTGCATCTTACCCACCCACCCACACACACACACGTGTGTGTGTATATGTGAACTAAATTTTTGGCATCTTTTTCATTATGATTACCATCATGCCAAAATAAAAGTCGACAAAATATTTTACCAATTCAACTAACTCAAATTTATAGTTTACAAATTTACATACCATGTTTGTACATTTACTTGAAACCTATGTATGGGATTAGCAGAAGATATTTCTTAATTTATATTTGTAGATTCAATTATATGTTGCATCTTGCCCAAATAATATGCTTATAGCATATTTATTTGTGTTTATTACTATCTATTAACAGGAGGCCATTCTTTTTCCTATCAAATACAAGATTTCTTATGACTCAACTAGGAGATCAATTGTTTCTCTAAAAAAAAAAAAAAAAAACTAGGAGATCAATTAGTATTATTTAAAAATACTGATAATTATTTATAACTAGGAGATTTATTTGTTAGAAGTATGTGGTTAAATGATTAAATTTATTATATCTCAAAAACTTAAACTTTTGAAACAATTGGTAATTTAACATAGTATCAAAGTAGAAGGTTTTGAATTCAGTCCACATGTGAGGGGGAGTATTAAAGTATGTGATTAAATGATAGGTAGTTTCGGTCCACGCATGAGAAGGAGTATTAAAAGTATATGGTTAAATAATTAAATTTATCATATTTCAACTGTTTAAACTTTTGGGACAATCGGTAATTTAACACTATTAATGAAGTAGAGGCGCATTTTCCTTGATTTTTTTTGCTAAATATGAAGTGGAGGAGCATATGATTAATGTCGATTACATGTTTTATAAATTAATCAAAGTGGATATCACTCAAAGCCCCATGAAATAATATAAACCAACCGGGTCCACAAGTCCTTGAGTATCTTCCAATCAGGTCAAAGGGCAGCTAATTAAATTTCTCATTACTCCTGTTGAAAATTTGTGGTGTTTATTTGAATTGTCTTTTCGAACAGCAAGTCCATAAGGGCGATTTGCCAAAATGAAAAAACTAAAATGTGGTGTGCCACAGATTATATTAAAGCCACCGCCACAGAAGTGTGAAAGCCAAAACTAATTAACATAAGGACAAACTATAAACAATGCCTGTGGTGTGCAAATTGCTAATTGCCATTGACCCTTTCACAATAGAAAGAAATAAATATGAGTTTGTTTAATTTTGTAAACTATATATGTTTGATTGTATGTTTTTGTGTGCTTTACGTAATAGACCCCATAACCCATGGTCAAGAATGAAAATTTGGACTAAAAAGAGGCTTTAGGATTGAGCAGAGGAAACATTCAAGCAAAAATCAGGCAAAGATATTATTCACGGACACCCTTTGAGGTCAACATCAACACCAGCATTAACAGGGTTTGATATGTTTTGTGTGAACAATGGAGAGAACTTTAACCTTAAAAGCCCAATAATTGAATTGGGGATTTTGAAATTTTTAGTTTTGAAGGCAACACACATTGAATTTGCTCAGAGATAGAAATAAGAAATTCAATGTAATGGATATTTGGACGGTAGGTACTTAGATATTAAAGTGCTTTGGTTTGTTTTGGTTGTCCAATGAAGAGAACCTTAACCTAAAAAGCCCAATGAATTGGGGATTTTGAGTTTTTAGTTTTGAAGGCAACAAACATTGAGTTAGCCCAGAGATAGAAATTCAATGTAATGGATAATTGGAAGGTACCAACTTAGATATTAACATGCTTTTCTTAGATGAGTTGTGCCACAAAATGTAAAAATATTTTTATAACAATTGAGGTGTCACTCATCATAGGTTAAAATAAAATGAAAAAGATTATACCAAAATTTATCACAATTGAAAACAAAAGTGTTGTGAGAATGATGTGACATTTTATTGTGTCTCTAGACTTTCTCTTCTTAAAAACTAATTTTACGATTTTTTTTGGCAAAAAAATAGGAGGGTAGGATGGTATACAAGATAGGCCGAGATGCTCAAAATATTTGGAAAATTTTTACTATAAAATTCTTAGAATCTTAAATCTTAGTTACTACTTAAATTAGTTAAATCTTTTGTTTTCACTTAGACTTGACTCATTTGGATTTGGATCTGATAACCCACTTGAACATGAAGGACTTAATTAGTATGAGTAGGAAATTTTTTTTGACTCGTAAAAAAAAGATTCGCTGAAATGATGGACAAAAGTCATAGAACGACTAACAATGATAGCAAAAGCATACTTAGGATTTGTTTAGGATCCACTTATTTTGCTAAAACTGAAAACTTTTTACTAAAAGTACTGTAAATAAAGGTAAAAATTAGCTGAAATAATACAGTGGGACTCATAAATAGTATTAAAAAGTACAGTGGGGCCCATAAATAGTAGCAAAAATAAGCTGAATAGTAAAATAAGCTGGCAAATTTCATCATGCCAATTGCACACTTAGGGTCTGTTTGGGATCCGCTTATTTTGCAGAAATTGAAATTTTTTTACTGAAAGTACTGTAGATAAAGGTAAAAGTTAGTTGAAATAATACAATGAAACCCATGAATAGTACCAAAAAGTGCAATGAGGCCCATAAATAGTAGCAAAAATAAGCTGAATAGTAAAATAAGTTAGCTTTTTAATTTTTGCTAAACACACACTTAGGTCCGTTTGGATACCGCTTATTTTGCTGAAAACTAAAAACTGAAAACACTGTAGCAAAATAATTTTTAAATGTGTGAATAGTGTCGTGAGACCCATTTTTAATAAAAAAGTTGCTGAATAAAGAGGTTTGTGAGTCCCATGAACAGTGCACGAGACCCACTAACAGACCACTTTCCAGTTGAAACGCGCTCTCAACACAAAAAAAAAAAAAAAAAAAAAAAAAAAAGGAAACGCAGACGCAAACACATCTGGTTTCATCAGTACCCAAACGCCACCTTAAAGTCTATTTAAGATCCGCTTATTTTACTGAAACTGAAAACTTTTTGCTGAAAGTACTGTAGATAAAAGTAAAAATTAACTGAAATAGTACAATGGGACCCATGAATAGTACCAAAAAATGCAGTGAGACTCATGAATAGTAGTAAAAATAAGTTGAATAGTAAAATAAGTTGGCAAAAAATAAGTTATCCAAACGAACACTTACTATACCAAAATGACAAAAATGAAATTTACAGGTTTAAAATGAGAATTGACCAAAATTAAATAATGTAATTTGTTTCATCCTTCCTTAAAAGTTACTATGACTTTTGGGTGAAGTTTATAGTGTGCCTTTGTGTTAGAACCATATTTCATTTCCCTTGTGTGTGTGTTTCTTAAATAATAATAAAAAAGTAATTATCCCATATTGCTCAGTGGTTCATTTGGATTGAGAGAGAGTAGAGTAAAGTAAAATAGATTTGACTCAAAATTAGTCTATTTTCAGTCAACTCTACTCTACTCCCCTCCACTTCCCCTCCACTTTCCCTTCTTCTCTCCTCAATCCAAACGGGCCCTAAGATAGTATGTTATATGTAGTATAATTTACCTCACCACCTTCCTTAATAGTTATCATAACTTTTGATTAGAGTTTATAATGTATCTTTGTATTAGAAGTTAGAACCACATTCTCTCCCTTCTTTGGGTATGCTCTGAGAGTCTGTATGTTTCTCAAAGGGGTCTCTTTTTTGCCAAAAACAAAATAGAATTAATGACTCTGCGATCTTGAATCCCATCACACAATAATGTGACGTATTTGTTTTATTCTTCTTATCCAAAACAAAATGATAACTATGAAGATAAAGTTTAGTTCTTTTATAGAGGAAAACTTGGATTTGAATTTCCTTCCTCCATTTGTTATAAGAAAAAAAGTTATTATTCTTATTTATTAAAATTATGAATAAAAATATAAGAGACGTGATGATAAAATTATATAGTTATTTTATTTTTATTATTTTTCTTGTAAAACTTTTTTTTTTTAATATAAGATAAAAATTCTACTCTAAATATAAGTGTATATGTGTGAGAAGCTCTTTCTTAAAGATTTGAACTCCAGCTCTTACCTCCACTTCATAAGAACTTTATATTTGTGGAGTAACCATTACGTCAAACACAAAAAAAAAAAAAAAAAAAAAAAAAAAAAACCTAGAAAAAAAAGGGCATCACATTCCTTTTTTATTCTATTCAATTCCTTAATTACCTATTTATTATATTCTATACATTCCCTCTACAACGTGTTTGAAATGTTACATTGAGATCATTGTATAGAGTGGAGCACCCAAACTTCCATGGCCTTCCCCTTATGTTTTATCCAGGCACGGTAAGATCTATTCGTATTCAGGGGCGTAGTTAGAAAATTTTACTTGGGAGAGGCCAAATTGTAGTATTGGTATATTAACCATAGTTCATATTGAATACAAAATTATTAATTTTGATATATTGTTATATTCTTAAATATTAATGAACATACAAAAATTATATAGTTTATTATAGAAAAATACAAAAAAAAAAAAAAAATCCGATAAAAGAACATTTCACATCAAAATTATGCCTAACGATCTTTAATGGAATAAAGATAGCAATACAAAAAAGTGAACAACAAAATCTTAAATACCCATATGCATATCAACACACACACAGTGGCAGAAGAAAGAAACAAAAATAATACTAATGGTAAAATAATAATGATGATTGATAAAAGTGAGAGAGAAGAAAATGCACTTGCATATTCACTTCTTTAAAAAGTCAAGAAGATGATGTTGCGCCAGGACAAAAAATGGATTAATAGTCTTAGTTGAGATAGGAGTTTTTTGTGTTGAGAAGAAAGAAATTAGGGCAATGGGCTGGCAATAGCAGCAGCAACAAAGCTCCGTAGGTACCTAAAGATGAAATTATTTTTTTTTTAAATTATGTTGGGAAATGGGTTGTCAATGATGCTAGAGAGTGAGTTATTATCCATTGAATTAATTATAAATTTTTTGGACAATTGAGAAGATCAACTTTTAGTCATCATCCTTTGGACTAATTATAAATCTTAGAAATAATTGGGGTGGACACGTAATAAAGTTTTGGACAATTGAGGAGGTCAAATAAAAATCCATTGGACTAACTAGAAATCTTAGAAATAATTGGAGGGCCGGTTCTAATTTTATGGGAGGGCTATATCCTGTCACTAGTATAGTTGTAGGAGAAAAAAAAAAAATTAAGGGGGGGGGAGGGGGCATGGCCTCCTAAGAGCATCTACATCAAATGTGCCAAATATGCCAAATGCCAAATATTTGGCACACCAAACACCAAAAACGCCCCTTTATCAGATGTGTTAAATGTGCCAAATTTTTGCAACATGCTACAGTACCCTCACAATTTTGGCACGGTACGGACAACAATTGCATAATATATATTATTATTTTATTCCCGTTTTCTCTCCTCATCACAGATATCTCTCTCTCTCCGTCTTCTCATCTCTGTCTTCTCTATTCGTCTTCCACAGCACGCCGATCACCAATGGCCACCACTCAACGCCGCCAATCTCACCAAAGACCACCACTCGACACCGCTAACCATCTGTTTTCTCTATTTCGCTTCGGGTTCTTTTTTTTTTCCGTTCACATTTTTTGGCTGTGGTTTGATGGGTGGGTTGGGCAATGGGTGGATTCGGATGGGCAGATCGATAGTGGGTGGGTTCGGGTTGTGGGTTATGGCGGTGGGTGGGTTGAGATGGGTAGATCGGTGGTGGGTGGGTTTGGGTTGTCGGTTATGGTGGTGGGTGGGTTGAGATGGTGATGGGCGGATCAGTAGTGGTGGGTGGGTCGGCTGGTGATGGGCGAATCGGTGGTGGTGCCGATCTCTGTTCTGATATGTTTTTGTCTTTGTTTTTCCTGTTTTGGTGGTGGATTCGGCGGTGGTTGTGGGTTGATTTTGGTGGTTGTGGTTTTTTGGTGGTTGTGGTTGATGATAATGATGATGGGGGAGGAATTTAATATATTATTTTAATGTGTTGTAAATATTATTTTAATGTATAGAATTAAAGAATAAAACATTCGATAAATGAGATATTGTAAAATGATGTGGTAAAATAATAAAGTAGGCTTTTGATGTGTCAAAATGACATTTTTTTTGCAACATCTGCTGTGGATGCTCTAAGGAGCAATGTAGCTCCACCCTGTTTGTATTGTGATTTGACTAAATTAATTTAAAATTGATGTCTTCATTAAAAATACCAAAAAGTATCAATCAATTGAATTACAAGGATTTGCATATTAATTATACAATCTAATGACATTAGGAAATAGTAATGCTATAGTAATAATTCAATGAATGACAGTGGCAGATTATTCTATAGTAAATATGAGGCTGTGGTTGCAAGAAGGTTTTAGTAGCCGACGAAAGCCATGGCAATTTTTTGGAAATTTCCCTCTAGTTGCTGAGGTGTACCTTGCTGAGGGGTCCCTCATTAGTTAATTAGTCACTCATGGACAAGACTCAAAGATTATTTTATGGAAAAACAAAAGCTAAATTACAAAGGATTTGCAACTTTATTAAAAGTTGGGGTGACCTCATTAGCCCAAAGATGAATCTCCATCACAAGTTTTTTTTTTTTTTTTTTTTTTGTGTGACATATGAATCATGGTGGATAGTGAATATGATGGAGATGGGCCCATGAGCCCAATTGCCCACAAGAGTCACAGTTAGGCATGTGATGAGGCACAGTGTTAAAATACTAAATAAATAGATAAAATATACAAAGAGTTCACTATCAAATAGCTCTATTCACTTGGACGCGGCGATACGCAAAATGGACACATTTTATTGGCTTTTGTAGTTTGGACTTTGGACACGTTCTTGATTTTTATTGGGTTTCTTAGTTGTCTATTACAAAATTGAGGAGATTGGATTGAGATAAAATATTTCAATGCAAATTCAAAGAGTTAATTGGGTTCCATTTAGCCCAACTACTAAAATTTTCTATGATTAAAATATTTAAATTTCAAACTTTATTTACAGCAAAAATTATTTGGTATCTTAAAATGATAATAAATAATAATAATTATCATATCTATATTTAAAAAAAAAAAAAATCAAATGTAAATAAAATTTGTCAAATTTACATCCCTATTAACCCAGAACGTGTCACATATTTGTGGACACTAGTGGAAATGGAAAATCCAAAGTGAAATCAGCATATAGATGAGATGACAAAGAAGTTCTTCCAACTAAAGAAGTTCTTAGCCATCAACTTCACCTAGAAAATGATGTGTGCGCCTTTTTTGTAACCAACAAATTAAAACTCTTCAGCACATCCTTATATTATGTCAATTGACCTTTTGTGTGTGGTCTCAAAAAGTGTGGCCTTATTAGATTTAAGAGGGGGTGCGATCATACCGACACTACATCTCTACGCAATTTCAACCAGAAATTTCTGAATTAGAGCTATTATGACTGTATCTAAAGATGTAAAAATGAGATTGTGTTGGAAAGCAAGTCATTGGCAGTTTCGATTAGTAAAGTTGGTGTATGAAGAACGTGTGAAAACTTGGGATTCACTTAAACCAAGCTTTAGAGGAAACTCAGCCCACCCTAACTCCCTCTTGGATGAGAGTAAGAATAAATTTTGATGTGGCAACAAATTACTACACGAGTCAAATTGGATTTGACTAAAATTTGATGCAACAGCAAACCATTATGTTCTGCATCTTAACAAATGAATGTAGTATTACAACTATGAGGCAAGAAACTCTCTAGAGCAACAATGGGAGTATAACCTTGAATGAATTGATTCCCCCACATAATTTACTTTAGAATCCTGGCTCATAATAAGTGTTCTTGTAGGGGGATAAATTGTATGGTGATTGGGTGAAGGGTATTTGATGGAAGCTCTCACAAAAGAAGATCTAACTCGCTAGTACCTACACACAATAAACGCAGCACCATTGTAGGAGGTGGTAGTGAGCAATCTCAAGATAAAGTTAGAATTGTGGAAGATATAAAATCTAGTGGAAATTCTCCATTGCCTTCTCATATTGTTTTTTGTGAATGTGACAAATCTCTGTCTGTTTTGTTGGTCTGGGTGTGTGTCCATAATGATTGGGACTCCCACCCTAACTCCCTCTTGGATGAGAGTAAGAATAAATTTTGATGTGGCAACAAATTACTACACGAGTCAAATTGGATTTGACTAAAATTTGATGCAACAGCAAACCATTATGTTCTGCATCTTAACAAATGAATGTAGTATTACAACTATGAGGCAAGAAACTCTCTAGAGCAACAATGGGAGTATAACCTTGAATGAATTGATTCCCCCACATAATTTACTTTAGAATCC
Source organism: Quercus tomentella (assembly GCA_028535165.1). Classification (NCBI taxonomy): domain Eukaryota; kingdom Viridiplantae; phylum Streptophyta; class Magnoliopsida; order Fagales; family Fagaceae; genus Quercus; species Quercus tomentella. The sequence continues at coordinate 59,590,636 of JAPQVY010000155.1, read as the reverse complement.
TGGCTCATAATAAGTGTTCTTGTAGGGGGATAAATTGTATGGTGATTGGGTGAAGGGTATTTGATGGAAGCTCTCACAAAAGAAGATCTAACTCGCTAGTACCTACACACAATAAACGCAGCACCATTGTAGGAGGTGGTAGTGAGCAATCTCAAGATAAAGTTAGAATTGTGGAAGATATAAAATCTAGTGGAAATTCTCCATTGCCTTCTCATATTGTTTTTTGTGAATGTGACAAATCTCTGTCTGTTTTGTTGGTCTGGGTGTGTGTCCATAATGATTGGGACTCCCACCGAGGGGACAGGTCACATCACATTAAATGCTGAGTAGGTAGTTAAGTATGATAAATGTGATTTGACTAATCTTACAATCCGATTTACTTTTCGAGGATTATCTCATGATCGGTCTTGGTGAACGATACATTGAGCTATTTGCATGCCAGCCTCATATACCAACCTCCTACCTACTATTACATGTTGATGGTGAAGTTACTATATCTTGCCCTTGAGTCATATATTAACACCCCCACAATTCCAATAGGCAAAAGTTTATAAATAATCAAGTGAGCCACGGTTTCTTGCTGATTCTTGGCAAAATGCACAATTTCATTAGACAGAACTGAAGTTTAAAAATAATCAAGTAAGCCACGGTTTCTCGCTGATCCTTGGCAAAATGGGCCTGTCTATGACTACCTTAGCTCTCCTTAGCATCCAAATCCTTTCATTGCCAACACTCAACACTCAAACCCACAACACACCTTAGTCCTCCAAATCAGTATTAACAACACTTCAAAATCCTTATAAAAAAAAAAAAAAAAACACTTCAAAATCAATTTAGTTTTAATACATGCTATAAATAGTTAATAATTCCGTGTGCCTCTATGCCAACTTTCATAACATTAAAAAGTTTTCTAGAGCAATTACATAATCCCTATAAAATTCATTTTGTAAGGAATAAAAATTTAGATGATCAACTAAAAAAAGCAATTCTAGAAGTATCAAATACAACTACTAGATAACCAGTTGTAAATACATAAAAATAAATGAAAATTTATGACATCCAAATTCATTAAAGCGACAACTGATATACCCCTTCCAACACAATTGTGGGTGTTGCATGGTTTTATTAATTACCATGTAGTGTGTTAGGGGAGTTTTTCTCCAAACCGATTTGAAAGTAAATTTTTTCCTTATAAAATTGATGACTCTCACTGCCTCCCTCTTTCAATGAATTTTTTTCCCTCCGTTTCTTTGATTATATTTTGTTTGTTCATTTAAGTAGTTATTTATCAGTGATATAAATGTTTTAAATATGACTTTCACTTAAAACTTTAAATGTTCATTTATGTAAGAATTTTCTATTTCGGTAATGCTTTAATAGAAATTGTTAATTTAGCTCCTTTTTTTTCTCCTTAAAGTAACATATGATTACTTTCTAGGTAATTTTTTTTCAAAGAATTAATTTTTTTTACTTATTTATAATATATCTAGACCAATGAACCATGTCTCAAATGGCACTTCCTTCTCATATAAGAATGAATGGAAAATGTGATAATGAATTCAAAACTCATTGGGTGCATGTATAACTTATTAATAATTTTTTTGGCTAAAATGCAAAACCCACTCTCTAAGTTTCACCAAAATTCATTTCAGTCCTCTAATTTTGCTTTCGTTCATTTCAATCCTCTAAGTTTCAAGTTTATTCAATTAAGACATTTCCTTCAACTTCCGCTATTTTTTTTTTTTCCTAAATAGAAAATATTTTGCAATCATTAATTGAATTTTTTAAAATTTAAAAATTTCGAAGAAAAAATTAAAATTTTGGACAATTAGCCGCAAAACAGAAGTTGATGAAGGTGCCTTAATTGAATAAACTTGAAATTTAGATGACTGAAATAAATAAAAGTAAAGTTAGAGGACTTAAATGAATTATAACGAAACATAGAGTACATTTTGCATTTTAGCCTAATCTTTTTATAATCAACTAATTTTAAAAAACTAAAACTAATATTCAATTAAAAAAAACTAAAGCTAATATTAAAATGTTAAATGAGATAACAAAAAATAAAAGTCATTGTAAATAATCCAAAGTTATTATTACCTTTAAATTTTGAGGTTTTTTCTTTGTCTAAATTTGTTTACTATTTTATATTATCTCATAAATTTAAAAATTTACTGAATCTAGAAAGTCTAAAACAGAGACAATCTAGTACAAAACCTTATCCATTTGAGTAATCGAAAAAACCATGTCCATTTGAAGATATAGACTAGTTGTATTAAATAAAGAAGAAGATATAATAGACTAGTAGACTAGTCGCCTTAAAACCAAGACTTTCGACCTAATAGGTTCACTTCGCATTTCGTAATAACAAATATAAAATCCGCTACTACAAAGAATTTATTACGTCAAAGTGGGCCCTCACACAAAACGACGACGGTTGTGTCTTCTAACTATTAACTAAAAATTAACGTCCTATTTATAGTATTAATTAGCTAATTGCTAATTGGTAAAGCGAACCAATACATTTCTGTTCGGTGCTCCGGTAGTTTTTGACCTTGACGGTTCTCTTCTCCTACTTTCCTTCATAAGGTAACTATCTCTCTCTCTCTCTCTTCTGGTAAATTCAATTTTTTTTTACATTTCCTCATTGATTTTTGGAAAAAGCATGTTGGAAAATAATGTGGGTTGTTTTTATAATCTCCAATGTTTGGCTTGTATGTGTCATCAGTGCAAATCATGAGATGGGCATTTTGTAGTTTCTATGTTTGGTTAATGAAACTTCTTTTTTCAATGATATATGGGAAATTTAGGATCTGGGTGTTTCAAATTTTTATCTATTATGAATTATTATAAGCTATATAAAGGGTTTTTTTTTTAATTTTTTTATGGCTGATATTATGTGGCATGCTGCTATTAGAAACTGAACCTTCATGGGGTAACCTGTCAACTTTTTTAGATGGGTGTTTAGGAATAAGGATTGTTCATTCATTGAATTGTTTCAAGTTTTTTTGTAGAGGGATTCTTTTGTTGGTTTATGGAGGTAGTTTGAGAAGTTAGAAGAGAAATTTGGATTGGTTTGAGGTAGGAAAATGGTTTCCTTGTTTGTGTTTTGTGCATACGTGCGGAGTTTATAATTTGTTCTACTTACTGAAGGGTGAAACTTGGATTGGATTTCTAGTGAGTGTTCATTTATAGTTATAACTTATAAGTTAAGTTGTAAATTTTAGTGAAGATATTTAAGGAAATTATTGAGTTTTTTTTTTTTTTTTTTAGTAAAATGCACACCCAATGGCTCTTTGAACTAATCACCTCCATGTTCTTATAGGGAATGACATGTCATTCGAGGTAAAGCTTATTGGCTTTAGAGTTTTTGTTTAGTGCAATTATTTGTTTTTTTGCACTTGATCCTGCTCTATCGCCTGAGCTGGGAGATCTTACAATGTATTGAAATGGCTTTGGGAAGAAAAAGATTTGCTTTATATGATATGGAAGTGAACCACTAAGACAGCTTTGCCAAGACATAGTCAAGGGCAAAACTAAGATTTTATCTTTGGGGGGGCCAAACCATGAGCCAAAAAAATTTGACTACTTAAGAATAAGAAATATATTAAAATGCAAACCTAAATTAATATATGAAAAATAAACTAGAATTTATTTATTTGTTTTTTTTTTTAAGAAGAACTAGAATTTATTTAGTAATAACAAAATATGAACAAAATAAAATAATTGTTTCTTAATACATTTCAACTCAATCATCTATGATCTATCAAAATAGAACTTGATGTTTTATTCAAATCTTGAAAGTCATTTATGATTGATTATGAACCTAATTTTGTAGCAATTTCCCTTTCAATGTACAAAATCCAGGAATTTTTTAGAACATTACCTTCCATTTTGTTGTTAAGCCTAGTTTTGACAATATTCATGGCTAAAAATGCTCATTCCATAGTTGTGGTTGAAACTAGAAGAGCAATTACAAGTACATCCACAAGTTGATAGTGTTAGGCTACTGATTTTCTAGTCCTTATAAGCCATTTGCATGGTAAAAATAATATTTGATAATCTTTTGAAATAAGAAAGCAAACTTACATTATGCTTATGATGATGAAGTTCCAATTCCAGTTCCAATAGTAGTTTTTCATGATCTATGAAGTCAAGCATATAAATTTTTTTGACCAAAACAAATATAATCTAAAAGATTTATGTGCCTATAGAGGAACCATAGTTGAGCTAAGAATAAACATCTTTTCATCTTCACTAAGCCAAAGATTTTTTTTTTTTTTTTTAATTTTTAAAATTTAGAATCTATTGTAGCACAAAAATGTCTACTTTAATAATGATGCTCAATTCAATTGTAATTTGTAAAGAAATCTTGTTGATGGTGAGCTCGACCTTGTTTCTCAACATAAGGAGCATTCGTATTGGGGAATTTATGTTGCGTTCCTTAAAAAATTATTTCGAAGTGGTAAAGTAAAAGCATCTCATCCATCGTGTCTGAATTCTTTTAACTAAAAGAATATTTAGTTTTACCAAGTAAAAAAAAAAGTGAGGGTTCCAGTTAGCGTACAATCTCTTGTTGTCAAATAAGAAATTTGACATTCAAACCCTGCCTAGATCAAAAATCAATTAGTGTCTTGGCCTAATGATAAAGAGCAATCATCATGAAGCAGATGCTATAGGTTGGAATTTTATTATATTTATCAATAAATAAATAAAACCCAATTGTAGGCACAAAAAAAAAAAAGAACCCAAGGAGCAAAACAGCATCGCAGCACCCAAATCCCAAATTCCCAAAATTTTAACATTGGTAATAAGGAGAAAATAATCTAAGCGTCATGCTAAACACATATATAGGTTAGGTGGTGAGGTGGCTATGTTTTTTTTGGGTTCTTTTGGCCAGCTTTCAATTTTTCTTTTTCTTTTTTTTCTTTTTTTTTGGGGGGGGGGGGGGGTGTTGTGGGAGGAATAGGGGAATATAAATTTTTTGGGTTCAAACTTTCGAATCTTATATATACTATTAAATAGAAATTACATTCTGGGGGGGGGGGGGGGGGGGCTTGGTCTTATAATATTTTCTGTAACTGGACATAGTTGAGGTAGTGGTGGTGCTGAAATTGATATGGCAGTGGCAGTGTCAGTGGTGAGGATGATGGCACAGGGGTGTTGGAGGTGGTGGTGAAAGGGTGGCAGCAGTGGCTGTGGTGGGATGGTGGTGGCATTTGTGAACTGATAGTAGAAATAGAAGTAGTAGTTTCTACCATTTTCATTCTTAGCAAAAACATGAAATATTTGCTTCCTCTATTCTCTGAAATTTTGTTTCTGTTTCCCATTATTTGGAAACAAATTCTCCTTAGCTAACTGTAGTGCATTAATTTTCATGATATTTAGATAATTTACAACTGTTTTCCTTTACAACTTGCTCTAATTTACTTATTCTTTTAGTTCATTTTCCAGGTTTTAAGAGCTAGACAATTGCAATGGAAACCGATGCTTTTGGTGAAGCAAGTGTATCTCATGATGATGTTGTTACTGGTTATCCAGAGACAGAGTCTAATAAAGTTGACTCACTTGAAGGGAGTTCATCTAATGGAGAGGTTGTTGGAGAATTAGGAAATGCTGGGGAGTTTCTAACGAGAGTTGAATTAGATTTAGCATGTTCTTCTGAAAAATTGGTTAACCTAAGTGTCCTTATGATGCAAGTGGCGACCAGGGAAAGTGACTATGAAGCCTTTGTGTCACGGGGAGAAGGCATGTCGGGTAATTCTTTTGAGAAGGCTTTGGAATTTGATCTCTTATCTGGAATTTTAGATTCAGAGGTGCAAGAAGTGGATAAATTCATGTCTACACTTCAAGCAGATGTAATTAGTGCCCATGAGATAGTATCTTTATTCAAACACTTGGGAGAAACTTTTGTGGAAATGGAAGGAAAGTTGTGTGATTCTGAACTATCTTTGAAGCAGTCGCAAGATCAGGTCTCTGAAATTAGGATGCAATCTGCGAAGTTCCAGAGGATCTTGGCAAGTTCTAACCGGGATGAACATTGTAAGCTTTAGAAAGTAAATGTAGTTTATAATAACAAATAATTGTTATCATCATCATCATAATTTTTAGTATTATGGATTAATATGATCATAATATGAGAGGTAGCTGTAGAAATTCATGGAGTGGAACAGGTTTGTTTGTGCTAAAGAAATGTGAAGTTGACTATAAGCAGTGAAAAGGCTTTTTATAATCATTCTTTTAATATATTATAATATATATTTTTTATATGTTTACCACTCAAATGGCTGAACCACTATGGCAGCTGTATGTGGCAACTGAACATCTTCAGATCGTTTTTATAATTGAATGGCTCAATTCTGTTCTTCCTAATGAATATTTGTGACAGATTAAGTTTTTCTCTCTGGTGCCGTTATAATTTAGTGCAATATTAGATGAGAAAATTTTTAATTGTTATGTTGGTATCTCAGTTTCTAATGAATGCATGTTGACAGGGAATAATGATAAAGGTGTGGACTTTCCGGGGGATGATCAATTTTTGGATACCTATGCAAATATAAAAATGCAAACTGCTGAACAACAAAGACATATTCTCAGGCTGCTGGAAAAGTCTTTGTCTAGAGAGATGGATCTTGAGAAGAAGTTGACCGAATCAAGGCAAATTGAAGAAGAATTGAAGCTGAGGCTACATTCTTCAGAGCAAGAAGTATTTTTCCTAGAGGAAGAAGGAGCAGATATTTGGGAGAGATGGTTCCAGGCAGATAATGCCTCAGAAATTCTGATGGGAATTTCAAAAGAACTACTGGGTCGTCTCCATATTTTTCAGTTTAATTTGAATGGTGCTGTTCAGAGGGAAGCTGAGCTAAGACGTGAGCTTGAACGCACTACAGAACAGTTGAAATCCAAAGAAATTAATTTGCACAAGCTTGAAAGCAGTGAAATGGACAATGTTATTGTGGGTCTGAAAGAAAAAATATCTAAAGCAGAAAGTAGGGCAGAAAGCGCTGAAGCCAAGTGTAAATTATTAGCGGAAACCAATATGGAACTTAAGGATGAGCTGGGTCTTCTTAAAGACGGTGGTAATATCTCTGAGAAGGTGAATTTACTTGAGAGGCAATTGCAGGAATCTGATTATCGACTACAGCATGCAGTGGCATCTGCCGAAGCTGGTGAGGAGAAGCAGAGCATGTTGAATTCTACAATTGGAGACATGGAGAATTTGATTAAGGATCTGAAGTTGAAGGTTTTAAAAGCAGAAACTCGGGCTGATAGTACTGAGGAGAAATGTATCATATTATCCGAATCTAATATGGAGCTACATAAGGAACTGAGCTTTTTCAGTAGCAGACTGGAATCCTTGGAGGTATCTTTGCATCAAGCTGAGGAAATGAAAATAGCAAACGCAAAGGACATTGCTACCCGGAAAAAAGTTATTACAGATTTAGTCATGCAACTGTCAATTGAAAGAGAGCGCCTTCATAAGCAGGTATGGACCAATTACATGTGTGATTTGATTTTTCAGATCAAAAGCTGGTTTTATCTATAAAATGTCCCTTTTTGTTGTCTCTTTAGCGTTTACCTCCTAAATTTAAGTATCACCTGAAGTATATATTTAATATCTGCATATCAAAATTAAGCAAAAGTATAAAACTATTCAATAATCAGCAACTTGGTAGTTACTAACTAAAAACTATGATAAAAGATTTTTTGTCCCGACAGTGTCTCACTTCAATCCAATATAGAAAAGCCTTGATGAATCCTATATAAAAATTTAATAAACTAAGTTATGAATGATCTGCTTTCTTAAATGAAAAAAGTTGTATGTTTTTGTGTTTTAAGAAAATTAAAAGTGGGGACTGCACATGACTCTCAAATTATGCTTTTCAATTATTGGATTGAGGCATATGTTTAGTCTTGTTTTTGTGTAAAACTTTGTGGAGTTTAAGAATAAAAAAATGTAGAAATTTGGTTATGGTAAGAATAACACCAAGAACAACAACAACAAAGCCTAAATCCCAAAACTTTGGGGTCGGCTTTTTGGTTGTAGCAAGTCTTAAATATGAGGGTATGCTTCTAAAGATAAAATGGAGTTTTTCTGAACTCAGCACAGTTCCTGCAGACTCAAGATATTTTGTGTTATGTGCAGATATCTACATTGACAGTGGAGAACCACAATTTGCTACTGAAGTTACAGCAGATGAACATGCACCACCCTGTAGATATTGGCCATAATGGTCGAGGGAACAGTGAAGAATTTTCATTGCCCAAGCATGATTCGACTGATGTTACTTGTGCAAGAGAAAGTAAGGAAGAAGTGACTGAGTTGTCGGCTACTGGTTCCATGGTAGGTGCTTCCTATTTATTTATATTCTTCTTAACAGTGGGTCGATTTCTTTTAAGCAGGTTTAAAGCTGCCTTATTCTTGTCAGGGTATATAAATTTGTCATAGATGTTTGATCTGCTAACTGCCTTTAACACTTGTTTTCAAGCCCAATCCCTCCCCCAAAGACTTAGGGAGACAGATCTTTTTTGATGACATGGAACCTCACCAAGGCAAGGCCCTTTGGACCTACTTTTGGGGAGTAAACCACAGATACATGACCTCACCTGCCAGAACCGTGTATCATGTAATCCAAGAGAACTCCTAGTGGGGATCAAACCCAAGATGTTTGGGTCTACAATTCATCCCAAGCCTCCAATCACTAGGCTGCCCTACACCACTCCATAAGTAGGAATTGAAGAGCCTTTCAATGTCCTTGATCACCTTTACAGTCAAAATAAAAGTGCTTTTCCAATACACTTGAATGCCACCAAAAAAAAAAAAAAACGGATTGTATAAGCTGCAGTCTTCCATAAAAAAGACAGCCTTCTAGCAGACCATGTGTTTATCCTGGCAGCAATCTTGTTAGCCAACAGTTTACAAACCTTAGGAGCCAATTTACCTGAAATGAGGGGCAGGCCCAAGTACTTGACAGGTAAAGAGCCCTCTTTAAAGTTTGAAATTGTCAGAATTTTCTGCTTCATTTCACTGGTAACAGCTGAGAGAAAGACCTCAATCTTTGCTGGATTAACAGCTAGGCCAGAAGTCAGTTTGAACTGAATAGTAACATTCTGAAAGATTGAATGGAGCCTTCCTTTGCAGTAGCAAAGCGCATCAAATCATCAGCAAAACAAAGATGAGAGAGTGCCTCCTTATCACACCTAGAGCGATACTTGAATCTGTCCTTTGTCCCTGCCAACCACTCATCATTTTTAAGAACACCTCCATATCTATAACAAACAGCTTGGGGGTGAAAAAGGATCACCTTGCCTAAGACCCCTTCCACCTTTAAATTAATCCACCAAGGGGCTATTTATTGCCACTGAAAACTTTGGTTAAGTAATACAAGATTCAATCTAACCAATGAATCTATGAGCAATACCAACAGCGGCCTAAGTGTTGAGTAAAAAGTTCTAATAAACTATTATAGGCCTTCATTGGATCCACTTTTCTTGTGCATCTTAGTGAACCAAGATCCCTGTGGTAGTTCCTCACCAATTCCTAAGCTAAATGCACATTCTCAGTGATGCTTCTTTTGGGTATAAATGAAGTTTGAGTAGGACTAATCAGATTATGAAGAAAAGCCTTTAATCTGTTAGCCAAGATCTTTGTGGTACACTTTTTAAATTGTATCGCAACAGGAAATTGGTTAGATTTCTAAATCAGATTTACATTATATGCTTCATTACAGCTGCATCTTCAATTTCTGCCTAACTCATGATTCTCATAGTTATTCAAGAAACTCCAATTGGGGAATAAAAAAATCCTTAATTTTCATAGAATTTTCACCCTTAACTCTAGTCTCTAATAAACATACTAGGTTTTCCCTATGGATTTAAGCCTCTAACATTCTTAACCTCTTTTTGTTTGAAAGGGTCATTTAAACCTCTACCATTCCAGATAAGAAGCTTCATTGGCTTGTATCAAGGAAATGGCAAACATCACTCTCCAATTGGAGAAGCACAAGCTAAATCTTCCTGATCCACATAATCAACATTTTCCTTAGCTTTCCCAGCTTTCTTCGGCTTTAGTTTTGCACCCAGCTTCAAAGTTGCATCTAAAAACTCCTTTTAAGTAGTCTGCCCTCTAGACCTTGTCACAACTGCTATAAGGACCTTCCACATCCTTCATCAGTATCCTTTTTCCAACGGCAGGTTTAGATCTCATAACAGCTTCATCAGAGTGAGCAGTTCTGGCCCCTGGAACCCTCTTCCAAGAGGAATTTTTTGGGGAAGCAGAGCCTGCAACTTGATAGCCTCAAGGTTTTTCTCATCTTCCTGCTTTTCTTTAGACTTTACCTCCAATCGGATAGGAGAAATACTACTTCTAATCTATTCTCATTTTACACCATTACTTATTACCAAACTTTTTTTTTTGTTGAAAAGTACCATTCCTTCATTGGTTTTCATTGATCTAGAGAAACATACAATAGGGTCCCTAAAGAGGTTATGTGGTGGGTTTTGGAAAAGAAATGAGTTCCTATGAAGTATATTAAGTTGATTAAGGATATGTACGACATAGTGGTAACTAGTGTGAGAACAAGTGGAGGAACCACAAGTGAGTTTCCTATCACTATAGGTTTGCATCAAGGATCACTATTAAGTCCATATCTCTTTGCACTAGTGATGGATGAGCTCACTAAATCAATCCAAGAGGAAGTCGTTGGTGTATGTTTTTTGCAGATGATATAGTTTTAGTGGATGAAACTAGAAGTGGAGTTAACGCCAAGTTAGAAATTTGGAGAGATGCTTTAGAATCTAAAGGCTTTCAATTAAGTTGGACTAAAACAAAGTACATGGAATGTAAGTTTAGTAAATATAGAAACACAGACAAAGGGTTGATAAGACTTCATGATCAAGAGATACTAAAGAGTGAAAGCTTTTTATATCTTGGATCAATAGAGATATTTAAGTGGATGTGAATTATAGAATAAAAGCAGGGTGGATGAAGTGGAGAAGCGCATCGGGAGTGTTGTATGATTGTAGAATATCTATTAAGTTAAAGGGAAAATTTTATAAGACTGTTATATGACCAGCTATGCTTTATGGCACCGAATGTTAAGAAGCAGCATATTCTTAAAATGAGTGTAGCTGAAATGAGAATGTTAAGATGGATAAGTGGAAATACACAGAATGATAGGATTTGAAATGAGGAAATTTTCCTAAAGATAGGGGTAGCCTCTATCGATGGAAAGATGAGGAAAAATCACTTGAGATGGTTTGGTCATGTTCAAACTTCAGAGGATAGTGACTACTGCAACAGTAAGAAAGAGCGAGTTTATCCAAGTTAAGGGAACTAAAAAAAGGTAGAGGAAGACCAAAAATGACATTAGTAAAAGTAATAAAAAATGACATGTCAATTAAGGGAGTAACAAAGAATATGACTTTAGATAGAGTATAATGGAGGAAAATAATACATATGATTGACCTTATAACTAATCTATTGATTATCCATAGCCAATCCCAAAATTTTGGGACTAAGGCTTTGTTTGTTGTTGTTATTTTTGTACCATTCCTTTATACCAGACTTTATCCTCTTTCTTTGCTCGTGCTCTGTTAGAAAGACCAAAACACCATACAATGAAAAAGTATAGGTGGCTTCCAGGGGTATTCTATAGAAGCCTCCAAGAGTTGATCCATCAAGTAATTCAACTAGTAAATAATCTGGAAGTGCATCCTCAAGCCCAAATTCCACACAAATGTTGGCAAACCCAAGCCTCTTCTGCTGATCAGTGATAGCATCAACAAAAAGGGGCTTTCCAATACCACTAGCAATATAGCTAAAGCATTTAAGAGCCCAAAATTTAATTGGTAGATGCAGAACTAATTCCAGATTGGAATCTTATTAAATCTTATCTTTTCCATCTGCAGCCTGGGGTTCCATTCTCTTAGGAACAATTGCTTATTAGCATTAGCAACATGCCACATTTTGGCCTCCAATCAAAAGTGAAAACCTCCATCCCACCAAATGATATTCACAGAGCTTCAACAGACTTCTTTACTAGATAAAAGGGGATTTGTGTCCAAACACTGTCCAAGTAGCAAGTAGACCATTAAAAAATGCTTTATTCCACTACCTCCATATTTGACAACAATTCCCCCATTCTTTTTAACAGGAGCATGGAATTTCCAAATGAGCAGCTTCCCTTTATCCAATTCAAAACAAAAATTTTTAAATCTTGAAATTGGGTCCATTTCCCTTGAGCATTCTGATCCACCAATTCTTTACACATATTCTGAACTGCAGAGGACTCGGAGACTTCCTGCATACCCAACCCCTCCCAATGCTTCAAAGAGATTCCAGCCTTGCCTCTGCCTCTCCCCCTAGTCTTCCTCATGAGTAAATAAACACTAATTAAAGAATTTAAAGATGAGAATTTGGATCAAGAATCACAGAAAACTCAAGAATTTTCAACCGCGCATAGCATGCGTGGTTCTAACATGGACTGAGAACATCCTAATCCTAGCTAACTAACTGCCTCTCTCACAATACCAATACTTGTTACAAATGATTTACTCCCTGGAATAGATGTGATCTTTTAGGATTCCAATTTTACAAAAGCTTCAAAAGCTGTCAGCTCAAATCTCAAAAGCTGTCCTAAAATGCAGCCAACCCTAACTGTTTTTTGTTTTTATTATTATTTTTTTTTTTCGTTTAAAACTCCATAGAATAAAAGAATAATGTATGTGGGGAAAAATAGAATAATTTAATTGGTAAGATATCTGAAATATCCTCATTCCCCATCATTACCCTTTTTTTCTGTTTGAACTCTGTTTTACTGAAAATTATATTTTCAAAGTATTTGGAATTGAACCTTCTTGTTATTGCTGTCTTGCCTATTTCTTTCTTTCCAGTTGGACAAGAATCAGATAAGTGTTCCAGTTGGTATGACCAAAGTGGTGTCTGCAAATTCTACATCAGAGCTTGAGTCAGTGAGGAGAATAGATGCAGGGCTCCTGAACTTTAAACATGTTTTAATGGCGATCATCATCTTACTGATTTCAGTTGTAGCTTATTTAATTCAAAAATAAATTTCCTTCTGTTATTTTATGCTCGTCTAAAGTTTTGTCATCGCCAATAATAGAAAGGTTTTCATCAGTGCTTTTCTTGGTGTTTATATTCTCTCTTTTGTAGTGCATGGTATTTCTCTCCTATGGTAGTTTTGTTGTTAACCAGGGGTTTAGAGCCTCGAAAAAAAAGTGATATTTTTCTCAAATTTTGTGAGAAATGCAACCTGTTGTGCCTAAAGCACAGATTTTCATTAGCTTAATACCTGAATACATACAAACAGAAGGCTTTGAGTTTGAGGATAACAGGATGAGCTTTGTTATGTAATTATAATAGGGTTGGGAACCAAGTGAGAATGATATATCTTGCCTGGACTGAAGACAATTCAAGAAGTTAGCGTGGAAAGTGCCCACCATTTTTGGAGCTCGACACTCTGGCCTTCTGCAGAACACAAGTATTCTTGACTGGTGTTTAGCCTCCAATCCATGATATGGTTTTAACAAATGTATATAATAATCCATTTATCCCCCAAATAAGAAGTAAATAAATTTTCTGGAAAAAAAAAATGCTTGTTATGGAAATTATCTCTCCTGTAAGTGTGCTTTTGATATAACTTATTTTGGTGAGGTGAAAAACTGAAAATAGGCCGAGGTTTGACCAAATTTATGGGAATTGTTTATTTCTGGTAACTTATTTTTATAATACAAGACAAAAATTTTAAATCTAGCTTATGTTCTTTAAAAGCTGAAAGTTAGATTATCTAAAATAAAATTGAGACAAAAAGTTGTGTGTAGCTTGCAAACAGTATATAAAATAAGCAAAAAACTAACTTATAATCATTCCCCAAACCAAGGTTGTTAAAATCGGGATCCTACGTAGGATCGTTGAAGGTAGGTGGGATTGTAAATCATAGGATCGAATCATGAATCGGATCGTGAATAATAAGATCCTACATATTTTCAGATTTAGAGCAAAAAATTAATTGATAATGACTTTGTATGTTGAATAATCACATAAATTATAAATTTATCCATAAAAAAACTAAAATTTGCATCATATGATGTAATTTGCATGTCATACATCGCTAAATCTATACTAACGAAACAAATATATTTAAGTTTTGACCCAATGTATCTAAAAAGTTCAATAAATGTTTAATTAGTAACCAAATACCAAAATATTTATCAAAACATATGGAAAATATTTTCCAAGTTTTAAATTCCAAGTTTGAAATTCAAAATAAGTTAGCAAATGGAAATTTGCTAACTACAATATAAAATCCAAAAGCAAGATGAATATTAAGGTGAAGTGAACATTTAATTATCCTCATTCTAAGGTTCTTATAACCACCGTCCTAAATTCCTAATCATTATCATCCATTTCATCATCTATGTAGACATTATATATTTGTATATTAGAGCTACAAAAGATATCAAGATACAATTTCACATTCAACTATTCAAGTTATACCACTTGCAACAATTAAAGAGCATGCTCAAAAAATCAATCAATCAATATACAAATACAAGCATAACTAATAAAATTATATATAAAAAATATATTTTAGTAATATTAGAACACAAATTAGTACATTGATTAAACAAATTTAACAATATTATAGTTTAAAAGGCAGCAAAGCCAACATCAAATTCTTCATTTAGAAATGATGAAGCATTCATTCATTTTTTTTTTTTTTGATAAATCCATTCATTCATTTTCATTACAAGTGAACTAGAAACTATAAAACATTTGCTTAGGTTAACATAATTTTATAAAAATAAAATAAAAAATCATACCATCACAATATGAAAAAAAAAAAAAAAAAAAAAAACCCTTAAAGCTTCATCAAAACAAAAAATTTATCCCATAAAAAAAAAAACCAAATTTTTTTTGTTTTTGGTAGGATCGGTAGGATCCCATACTATCCTACGATCCTACATGATCTTACGTACGATCCTACCATTTTTACGATTCTAGTGCGATCCTAAACATTTTGGTGAGTTGGGATCGTAAAATTATGCGATTCTACGATCCAGATCGCGATTTTGACAACTATGCCCCAAACGCACATATAAAAGTGTAATTTTAAAAAACTTGTAACTATGAAAATAAGGTGATAATCACATCATATGAAGGTGGAGACAAGTTCAATGCCATACCTATAGCTCATCTCTACACGAGGCGAGATATTGAAATGGTTATTTAATTATTATTATTATTATTATTATTATTTCTTGAGAAACACACTAATTGCTAAATACACATACTTTTAATTATACTCTCTCAATTGAAATGGTTATGTAGCCAAATAAATGCAAGAATATTGCTATATTTTGATAGTTTAGTCAAATAATTCATATATACATAGTATTCACAATTTTTGTTTACTGTGACAAATTCACAGTGAAATAAAACAAACAAAATATGTGCCATTGTAAATAATTAAACCTTAAATTTAAATAGAGAAATGCTACGTACGTAATATTTTCCCAACAAATCTTATATGATAGGTTATTATAAGATATTATTGATTGGATAAAAAAGTACTTACAGTGTTAGATTTAAATTATAACAAATAATTATTAACCACTTATAATTAATGTCACGTAAGTAGCACCTCTCAATTAACCTAAGTTAAGAACAATTCCTAACCAAAACGACATTCGTTAATTCCATTGTTTGTTACTAATGACTTAGCAAAAATTGAGGTTGAATTTCAAACATGATGCGAATACGAAGTCAGGTCAAATTCCCGAAGCGGTTAAAACAACAGATGGGAAAGCGTCAACGTTGATTCTGTCACACAAAACACAATTTTCCTTTCCCCAACATTTTCCCGACATTGTTTCTTAAACTTTCTCGGGCACCGAACAGGGGAAAAGCTCTCTCAGCGGCCACAACGAAAACGCGCGGTTCAGAGACAGAGACAGTCGAGGTCGAGGAGGATAACCATGAATAAGCTGACGAGAAAATGGAGAAATTCTCATGACGATAGATTCTCTCTCCCTACTCTCGACGATTCTCGCCCCATCGACACCCAAGGTCTCTCTCTCTCTCTCTCTCTCTCTCTCTCTCTGTTTGGTTACTGAGAAAACGAAGGTAGAGAAAAGAAAATTCAAAGTTTGAATCTGGAAATCTTGTTTTTCTCTTAAAAAATTTTGCAGAACAGGAGGAGATGATTCGATCCTTTGAAAAGACACATGCCCAACAGAGTCGTCTATGGCGGGTAGTTATATTTGACTTGTTTCTCAAGCAACAAAATGGGTTCCACTTTATTTTTTACTATTTAGCTCAAAAATGAAATCTTTTTATTTTTATTTTTTGGATTTGTTGGCAGAGTGTGTTCGCAGCAATGCTGTTTTGTTTTGCGGTATTTCTATTGTACTCAGTCTTCCAGCAAGCTTCATCTCCATGGGAACTGGTACGGAAATCCTTAATATTTCTATTCCATGGTTTTGGCTTAGTAGTATTAGACGAATTAGATCTTCTAGGGGCTAATTCCATTATGGAGTTTCTAAAATTCTATCCATCTATTTTGAATTAAGTTGGTTGGATTTTGTCACATTATCAACTATCACCATTTTATTACCTCTTTAAATTATCCGTGCAGTTATCTGGTTATATTATCTAAAGTGGTAAATTTACTGAATTTGTGACATTTGTTAGATTAATGGTGGAATGATTAAATTAATTCATTTCCATTTTACTTTATAGTGGTAATTTATATGGTAGAAAAAAAGATGGTCCTGAGTTCGAACTAATTCCATTTATGATTTATCTCTCATTTAATGTGAGAAATTCCACCTTTTGAAAACTACTCATTGAGGGGGAATTTGGGCCTACTTGTACATAAGGGGAACAAATAATGTATGTCTTAATGTAAGGACGTTGGGAATCAGTCTTTTCAAAACAAATTGGGGGTAAGGCTGCCTATCATGACCTGTCCTAGACCCTACAAAAAGTGGAAGCTTTGTGCACTGGGTATGACCTTTAATGTAAGGGCGTGATTTGTAATAGGTAAGACAGTCGTTTTGGAGATGTCCTTAATCATATTTTTATTGATGAATCAATTGAATATTATTTCACAAAAGAGTTCACACCAAGAGCCCAAAGGCCCAGAAATACAACAAACCATAGGTACACCTCTATATCACCCAGCACCAACACAGTACACAGCCATAAGCTTGAAACCAAAAACAGAGCAAAGTATTCTGCCACAGCTCTAAACTACAATTACTGTTGTACGGCACAAGGGTCCCCAGGCCCACTTGGACCATGAACTTCAACCCTACCGTGTGGCCCATGGTACCAACCCCTTCGTCCGAAGCTGGGCCCTAGGCCTGCTGAGGCCATGGGCCCAGGATCCATGCCACACTATGCCTAGCCCAAGGCCCATTGGGCATACAATCTTGAACCATACACCTCATGGTTCATAGCCAGAGACCTGCCCGACCAACACATCTTATCCGGGAACATGATTGCTCGGGGTTACTATACCTTAGCTGCCTGGTATTACCCTGGAGAATATCACTCCCGAACATCTCACTTAAGGTGGGAACCAATTCCAAAGCCACTTCTCACACTCCCAAATAAACACCCACTTAAAGGCAATGGAATTGGACCTCCACGCCCACTAATAACCTAGAGTAATCATAACCCCTCCACTAATCTTGAGCTATAAATAAGAGATGAGAATGAGAAATTGGGGTTTGTTAAAGGGGACAAAGAAAAGAGAGAGCAGAGAGGAGAGAGAGCATCAAAAGAGCAGTAAGAGAGAAAGGAGAGGAATTCATAGGGTAAGGTTGCATTGTTGGGTCTCTGTGCTAGGAATTACCCAAGGTAGGAAATCCAAAGCCCACATCACAAATAGATTGTGAGCCCAAGTGAGGACCGGCCCATTAACCTCATTTCTGGTGCGCACAATAGTAATATCCTAAACTATTGCAGAACCAATATAAGCTGTAAGGCTATTCAGTTACACAGAAAGGAGGTCAGGAAGTTTTGCAAAGAATAGCAGGATTTATGTCCCATTTGCAGCATAATATCCTCATTATCCTGTTAAGAATTAATTCTTCTGCTCCCCTTTTGCTCTCTATTCTGCTTTTAACATCCTTCCTAATAACCTTGATGATTTGCTTCTCACTCTTGATCCTCTTTGAATGAACAATAGCATTTCTCTGCTGCCATAAATGATAGACAGCAGCCCACCAGCCTATCTTACAAATGGTAACTCATAAGACTATGCCCTACTAGATCGTTAACAACCCAATCACTCCATTCCTTCCATCTGCTTTCAGCATCTGAGATCAATCACAGCTTCATTGCACTAGCCCAGATTCTACCAGAGAATGAGCTTAATCATCGATCCTAATATCTTGAGCTAAGCATGTTTTGGTGAGCTATTGTAGGATACTGAAATCTTGGCAGAATGCTGTTATGTTGATCATGGAAAACTCTAGAAAATTGAGATGTGTAATTCCTCGAATTTTCTGGATAAATGGAGCTCGTTTGTTTCTGTTTTGTGGCATTACAACAAAATTAGCCAATAATATCAAGTTTAGACTAGGGGCTATGTAATTGCATACTGTATCTCATGACTATTTCCTTTCAAAATTTGTGTTTGTTCAATTGATTGTTTAACCTTTTTTGATGAACAGCGTTATCATGCTTACTTCATGGAGGAGGTTGACTCATGGATGGTTATATCTGCAGGTTCATTTTTTTACTTATATCTTTTTCTTCTTTTTCCATTCATTTTGGGATGATTGCATGTCATTTATTGTTAGACTATTGTAGCATTAATATCAACTGTTCAACTAGTCTTCTGTAATCAGCATTTATTTTTGGCCCTTGCATATATGGTTCTTGTAATACCTTCCTTTGTCTTGGTTATCAATCAAATTCTTTGTTTCATGAGAACGTACCTGTTTGGTGGCCAGGCAACAGCTTTTTATATGTTCTTCAATGTATTAGTTGAGTTTTATTTCTTCCATTTGGAGTGAGGAATTTTGAAACTGGATGTTGTGAATCTTGTGATGTCATGTTTTTTACACGGTTGGTGTTGTTAAGTTCATTTCAGATATAACACTGGTTTTAAATTTGAACAGATTGGCTTGCTGTTTTAGCATGTTCATTCGCCATCATAGGGCTACTTCATAACTCAAAGTATCACAGGCAATGGATTTGGTACTCGTGCTTAGCTGGAATCATACTGGCAATTTTCTGGTTATATTACATGTTAAGGTATTTCAAGTTCTCGAAGTTACCTTTTCACAAACTCAAACAAGATAATGTTATGAATATATTACACGGAGTATGTTGATATAAAATCTCTTGGTCTCTGTCCTCCCTCATTTCTTTCGCTTCACTGCCTTTCATTTTCTTTTCTTCTTTTTTTTTTTAATTTCTTGGTCCCTGTTCTAACATGGTACAAATGCAATTATCCTGAGTTGCTGATTACATTTTCAATTTGATGCCATCTTTTTCTGCTCTTTGGATTCTCTTCACATAGTGAAGTGTGTTTTAGTGTTTATATCCTACTGGATGTTCTAATATGTTAAGTGCAGTGATCTGTTTACTTATTTGATACTTCTTTGGGTGGTAGATTGCCAAAATTCCGGTGGGATGTTATCTGGCTTCCATTTGGGCCACTTGGGTATGTTATTAACTTATTTGTCAGCATTTTTCTATTACAATGTCTTCACTGAGAAATAACGCATGCATGGAATCACAGTGGAGCTGGAGTATGTCTCTATGTAGATCATCTACTATTGGAGTCATCAGAAGAAATAAGAAAGCTTCGAGCCTATACGTATTCTTACAAAGCCTATTAAAAGGGAATTTTGGTCATTGTAGTGGGGTTTGAGTTTTTAAATACAGAGGAGAGAGTCAAAGAATATGTGCTCCGGTGACGTTTGTTCTTATCAAATACTTAATTAAGTTCTTGATGGGAATGTACAAAATCATAGTGTAACAGTAGATAGAACTTCTCTGGAATTTTGTTTACAAATTTTGTGATTGAAGACTATTGGCAGTAGAGATTGTCTATGTAATTTGTTAGTTATTATCAATGGGTGGATGAATTTTTTCTTTTGTTGTTTATAGCAACTGGCCTCTCTTGCGTTCTCTCAAAATGACAAAGATACGGACTAGATGGCATAGTTTTGTTTAAATCTTCGAACACCTACAATTGTTTTTGGCTTATTAAGTTAAAAGGGGAACATTTTAGTTGCTACAGATACGGTTTCTTCTTCTGGAATGACAAAATTCTGTCAACCGGTGTATAAAATCAGTGTGCATGTCCTATCAAAATTAGTTAACAATAACCAGAATCATACCAGAAGAAACGAGTACCAAACATGGGACACCAAGAAATTCATAAGCAGACAAACAAAGAAACAAGTAAAAACTTTTAGGAATGGTCCCTCTTTGTTATTTGAATAAAAGATGGTTGACACTGCAACAAGGGAGTATTTGGCGGGTATGCAGTCCTTAATTGCAAAGTGGATGAAACTGGACTCCGTGAACCTTCTCTGTGGTAAATTGACATTTGGGCAATAGGCAGCAACACATACTTCTTGTATTTAAAGTGCTTCGTACATCTAATATTATGTATTTAAAGTGATCTGTGTATCTAGTTCAATGATATTGTTGTACTATATGGAAGAGGATTCAAGTAGAATCTGTATTTCCTCCATTTGGACCATTTCTTTTTATTACAAGACAATATTGAAAAAAAGAACCAAGGAAATACATATTCTGCCCAACATTCTAGTATATTCATAACATCTAAAGTTCAAATCTATTGTAACTATTAAATTATTAAATAAAAAAAAAATAAAAAAAAATACCCAACATTCTGGTATGTCCATAACATCTAAGTTCAAATCCACTCTCCCCACATTGTAACTATTGAAAAAAAAAAAAAAAAAATATTATAAATGTTATTCCAGTCCAAGGATGTTCAGGAAAAGCTGATATGTTTTTTAGTCTACAAATTCATATGTTAAGCACTTTGAATTTAACATAAGTTTAACCACCACATCGACAAGCAGACAGTCATTTAGCACCCAATGTAGCATCTTTTGACATTTTCCTTTCTGGCTGTTGTTTTAAATCATTTCGGTTGTGTTGCTACAGCAAAGACATGGCATTTGGCATCCTGTCTTTTCATTGATCTTTCAACATTGATTAAATTTTGAATAAAGCATAAAACCTAAATAAGTATTCCAAGCAAATACACTATTGATTCATGAGATGTAAAAAATGCCAACTTGATCATTTTCCCAGTAGAGCCACCCCCTCCAACAAAATTTTTTTGGTGTCAAATAATCTGGAATGCATCTAAATTTTTAGCCATCTCACCATATACGTCTAGAGAGTCTGTGTTTGTCATGTAGTCCAGATGCCTCAAAGAATGTCACATTTTTTGCCATAAAGACAACAGCAATGCTAATCCTCCAAAGGGAGAGCAAAAGGAAGACAGTTCAGCAACCTTTTTACCAATAGAAAATGAATATCCAGCAAAAGCTAGCTGCAAGTAAGTAATATGCATCAAAAAGACATACGCACACAGTCCAAATGAAATTTTAGTCGGATATCCTTTACTTGTATTTATCGGTCTGCCATCAAATCCAAACAGCCATCAAACAAGTGGAACTTTTGTAAAAAACTCGATCAGACTGTGTAGCATTAGAATTAGTTCTAACTACAACCAAATAAAAGTGCCAAAAGCCAGCAATCTAAAGATTAATGAAGCAAATATCTGAAATAACTTGCTACTCAATTCTAGCCTAAGTCATGTAATCTTTATCCAGCCTATGAAGGCCAGGGTTTTATTTAAAAAGATAAAAGATTCTTCAATGGTGCTCAATCTGTACAATAACTACAGTGAAATGTAATCACTCTTCCTTTGCATTTTTCGTCATCATCTTTCTTCGTCATCATCTTTTTTGCCAACAACGCTAACCTAGGTCAAACCTCTCCAACCTGTACCCAAAAGAAAATTAAATAAAAAGGTAAAAATGTTAATAAAAAGAAGTAATCCTCAAGTTCAGAGTAAGTTAAAGTTTAAACTTGACAGGCTGATTTCTTTAAAAATGAGACTATGCATGTAATTAGTAATTACAACAAAAAGAAACAAGTTATAAAATGATAGATAAATAGCTATATAAAACACTATAAGGGAGACATACTTCTTTCTATCATGCTTTATCTCAAAAGTTTATATGAAAAGGCATGGATTAACTTTTAAAACCTCTAAATCTGCCTAGAGATTGTTTTACAATTCCCGTATTCTTTTTCCTCTTTTTCAACTGATAAAAAGAGAAGAAAGATCAACTAATACACACTTTTTGATAAGTTTAAGCTGTGCGTCTATACTATAACAACACATATAAGATGGTACCTTTAATCTATACTTGGAAAGTTACTAACATGTGCTAGAAAAATTAGTAAAAAATGGAATAGCAGCATCTTTCTGCCATAATAATGAACAAGTGGGACGCGTTGCATTGTCTATGGGTAAGTATGAACATAGAATGAATGCATCTTCTCTTCAAAATAAAGTGATCAAAATAAAAATCATCGATGCAATATTCCTTTGCTCATAAGAAAAAGATTCTTAGTTTAACTAAGCATGAGAACAAAGTCATAACAAAAACAAGATTTTGATAAATTAAATTTTTTTTTTTAAAGTCCTTGTTAAACTCATTAACCCATCAACCCATCGATAGTTTCCAGAGACTGCAGAATAAAGGTCATTGCAGCAGGCCACTATGTTAAAAATGCACCAAAAGCCTCTATCTATAACCACAGTGACTACTCTTTTTGCATTATAGCTGTGTTGGCTGAAGAAAACAAATAATTAATAGCCATTCAGTCATGTGAATGTAGGTACATCTACGCGCAAGTGTGCACACACACAATTATATCATCTAGCATCTGTTATATTAAAAGACAAGAAGGGTTTTATCATGTCAGGCTAAAAAAAAAAAACAAGGCAACAATCCTTTGGAATTAAAAACTTAAAAAAATGCTGACCTGATCTACTACCTAGTTAAGAATCCACTTTTTCTTTTTCTTCTTCTTCTTTTTATTTTATTTTATTTTATGAATAGTTAAAATTCCACTTGGTTGCATAGCTGACCAACATCTCAAATGCTAGGTGAGGAAAATCGCATTGAATTCAAGATCAATGTACCTTTTTCATCTTAAGTATTTTATCAGGTGACATGAATACCACAGGTCAACTTAATCTCTTGATAAGGTAGTGAACTGGAATTTCATCTTGATACACCTAAAAGGCCCTCACTGTGCTATGTAATTGCCTCTGAAAGTTATAAAAAATTATGGAAAACTAGAATACCAAACAGGGCATTCTGCTTAAAACAAAAAAACTAAAAAAGTATGGTCGTATATGGGAAACTTGACAAGAAAGTTATAAAAATCACTCAAAATACAAGAATAAATCAGTAATATTGGAACCAAACCCATTTATGAAAATTGAAATGGAACATAGTATGGGATTAACAACAAATGGAGATAGAACATAATATAAAATGTTTTACCTTGCTACTCCTCGACCTTTTCTTGAGCATTTTCCCCAATTCTTGGAGACTGCGAATGAGCACCATCATAAGCATTTGGTGAAACTAAACTTTCCACATATAAAGTCCCATCAAATTCACAATGACCAATAGGGGAAATGTATATCCTCCTATAACCATTTTCCTTCAAATTGTAGGCATCCAATTGCAATCCACCTTTGAGCATTATCGCTTCACCATTCTTTGCAAAGCATAATGGTACCGAATATTCACGAATATATTCCGGCTCCATCTCTAGCGAAACAGTGGCGAATTTAATCCAGGACACCTTAGCTCCCTCTTCCTTCATTGTCCATACCTCAACATCCTTCCCAAACAAAGAACGACATGCACAAAGAGACTCTCCTAGAACACCCAACAAAGGCCCTTCAGCAAACTTGCTATCTGGTTTTGGCAACTCACGAAATTTCTCCTTCACCAAATCAAAGGAAACAATAATGAATTTTGTCTCTTTTGTATCTTCACGTTTTGCTTGCCAATAAACAGACCCATTTAACAAGGTCCCCCTATCATCAACAAGATCAAAACTATGACCACCATAACAAACCCTCCTCCAAGAATTGGTTTTGAGTGAAAAGACATCTACACCAATCTCATCAGATCCATTTCTTGGAATTACTTTAACTAACTTGTAATCATCATTGCAACAGTCATAACCAAAACCATAAGAACCTAATCCACTGGGTTTTTGTAATCTCTTGTACCCTCCTATACATGGGTTCCACATGATAATGTCATTGTCACCTATGCCTAAACACAACAAACCATTACAAGAACCAAGAATCCTAACCCCACGCAAGGAACCCATTGCAACTGGGAGTTGAAGATTCTTTACAGCAGACTTTTCATCATCATCACCACTAACTAAGGCTTCATAGTCTAAAGATTGGATTTTGAGCCAAAACATGAAATACATAAAGAGTTTGTGTGACAGTTTTTGTTTAAGGTGCATTTTGATGAAGTGGGGGTCAGAGAGAAGAGAAAGCCATGGCTTTGAAACGCACCTGAACTGACCCAGAGACTTAACTGGCAGTCTTGAAAGTATCTCTGCTATGACTTCGTTTGGAAGGGTCGGAATAGCCATTGACATAGACATAGCCATGGCTTCAGTCTTGTTTGCATGCCTTGTTGTCATCACCATTGTCGTTCTGTTTGCCACAGTTTTCTTGACTTTCTTTCTTCACACGAACACAGGTTTGTGGGCTTGTTTTTGTCTCATTGTCTGTACTGGTGTGATCTCATCCAAATCCAGTTTTATCTATATCACTTTTTGTACAGTGCCTTTTTATAGCAGCCTTTTTTTGGGGGGGGGGGGGGGGGGTTTGGATAACGTGAAAACCGCTATGCTGAGCCGTTTATTAATTAAAAGCGTTATCTTACGCAGCGTTTTCAGACGAAAATACCGTGATTTGGCACAATCAGCGGTGATTTGGAAGATCTTATCTCGGACAACCGGATAAGAACAAAAATAAATCACAACTTTTGTTACAATGGTCCCTAAGCATATTAGTTAGTGTAAAAATTTCTATTTTAACATAAAAATATATTTTTTATTGGACTTTGTTAACCGGTAAAATGTGTGTCATTTTTTATATTATATTTCATTAAAATATTAATTTTTTTTTTATTTTTTAAAGTTTTTCTTTCTTCACACAACAATTATTATTCAGTCTATTCTTTCATCCTTGATATAGTAAAGGTAGAATAAACAACTAAATACAAAATGAATAATGTCAATATAACTTGTAAATTTACCCAATAATTATACACAAATTAATATGAATCATTTTTAGATAAAATTATGTAAATTTTACATTTTTTTTCTATTATTCACAAACTCATGTGAATACTCTAAATAATATGAGAAAAAAAGTGATAATTTTAAGTAAAATTAATAAGTAATTTAAAAAAAAAAATTAATAAGTAATTAATTACAGAGATCACGTCATTGTGACAAAAATTTGTGACATTTAATGCGGTATCATAATTAATTCTTAAACTACCATAATAAAGTAACTTTTGCTTTATAGTAAAAGTGAAGTCCATGTGATTTTTTCATTTTAAAAGGAAAGCTTACGTGCCACGTATTCAAGCTTATCTCATTAGATATATTAATAATATCAGTCCTTATAAGGGAAAAAAAAACAAAAAAAAAAAAAACAAAACTGTCAAACAAGTTTATATATTGTAAGGACTGAAATCGTATTGACCCCAAAACAGGAATGAGCTCAAACGTTAACGGCCTATACAATAAATTTGTAGAGAGTAGGCTGAAAAGCTAGGCCTTAGCAGGCGAGCAATTGTTAGTCATGGCAGTCAAGGTGGTTGCGCAGAGATGAACTGAGCTTATTTAAGGAGATTTTCTCTTTGACGCAATTTGAGTGACTCCTGTTCTTGGGCTCCATGGGGGTGTTCCCCCTTCTTGGATTGTCTCTTCCTCCTTTTATACTAGCTTCTACCTTCCTGCGAATGTCCACGTGTAGGTTGAGATTCGCAGGGTTGATACTTGTCCCATCAGCCCATACCCAAAGTGGTTGGGAGTGGTTGTAAAGGCTGAAAAGTATGACTTTGTCAGGTGCAGAGTACTTAATTGCAGTTGATAATTCCTTGGATATCAGTAGGTTGACGTGACTCGAACGATAATCTTTGGGCTATATCCTGTAACACAAGACCACTGAATCAGAGGGGATCGGCTAAAAGTCCTCCGATGATGAAGTTAGTTACTTTTGAACTCTCTGTAAGGAAGGAGTATTTTCTTAAAATAATATTGTCTGAGTTTTCTTACCCTTCATCGAAGAATCCTTATATAGTATGTGTGGAACGGTTATCTGTTTAGTAACCATTCCCAATGTCGAGGAGTCCGGAGAATTGGGGGTAACTTCCATAACCGCTATGGAAGTTACCTAGGTTGGACGGGCCGTTCCAAGGTGAACTCGTCCGTCTTTTATTGAAGACAGACGAGACCATCTTGGACAGCTTGCCCCTACCTGAATGATGATGAGTAAGATTCCCATGAGGTCTCGTCCGTCCAAAGACGGACGAGGTTAGCCAGAACGCTTGGAACAATCACTTCGCCTGTTTGATTTGTCGTAGCTTGTCTTTCGTTGGACGAGACATATGGACGAGTTATGGAGTTGGATGTTTTTTGTGACACTATCAGTTGCCCCCTCGTCCATGTGAGTCGTCCAATGAGTTGGGTGAATATAATCGGTTAACAAATCAATGCACCACATGTCATTTTTTTTACTGGCGACTGATCCCGTCGATTTAGTTTTCCGAGGTAGATGCCACATGTCATTCTCGTATTGGTAGAGTCGTTTCAAATTCCTAGGTCAGCATCCTATAAATAGTGGAATGCCTCCCTTAACCCTTCTCATTTCAGAGATTTTCTTCCTTGACATCCAGCGTCTAGAGCCTCGTCTAGGAGTTCCTCTGCGTTTAGAGTCTTCCGTCTAGAGCCAGGTATTCTTCTTCTCTCCGTCTTTAGGTTCTAAGTTTCTTGTCAAAAATGTCTGTTGCTTCTTCGTCCACTAATAGTCTTAATAAGGCTATAGACGAGTATTATGAGGACAGTAGTGATAGATCTAGTTCTAGCAGTGCTAGTGATGATAGTGGAGGAAGCACAGACGAGAATTACTCTTCTGGGGCCCCTGGGTTCCCTATTGAGGTCGTCCAAGAACAACTTAGGAGAGCTTCTGGCTCTCAAGCTGGCTCTCCGTCCAACGTGCCTCCGTCCAATCCGACAGACGTGGAAGAGACCGTCTTTAGTTGCGTAGTAGGCGTCCATTCTAAGACGGATGAACAAAGATTAAATAGTCTTAAATCTTGGTATCAAATTCCGGACGAGTTTAACCCTAGGCTGCCCGTCCGTGGAGAGTGGTGTTGTGACCCACGTTTTGGAATAGGCGTCTATGAATCTTATTTCCTAGGTGGCCTTAAGTTTCCTTTAAATGCCTTCGCTAGAGAGTTATTAGTCAAGTTAGGTTTAGGTGTCTGTCAATTTAATCCTAATGCGTGGAGATTAGTTATCTCCATGCAAATTTTGTGGAGGGAAGTTTTTGGTGGGGACCGTCCTCTTACTATGGACGAGTTTCTTTATTGTTATAAACCTTCTGCAATAAGTCAATCTGAGGGTTTTTACTAGTTCACTGCTAGGGGGAATGATTGTAGGTTAATCAAGTCCCTAGCTTCGTCTGATACGAAGTGGAAGACGGAATTCATCTTTGTCTCAGGCTTCTGGGCAGGGAACCCTGTGGATATTGGCAAGGATCCCTTTCCTCCTTACACTGGGGACTTAGGGAACCTTCGTCCAGAAGGTACGTCCCTTCCCCTTGTTTATTTTTATCCTTCTTTCTATTTGATCTGTTTACAATTTCTAACCTTTATTTACTCATTGTGTTGTAGCTGCTAAACGTCCGTCTTTGAGCAAATTCCATCGTGACCGCGTCCACAGGGCTCTTCTTCATACAGACAGGAGCTTTCGTTCTCTTGTCACTTTTAGACGTCTAGCCAAGTGGGGTTTAGGTCCTAAGCCGTCAGACGAAGCTATTGCACATGAGGTTACTATGCGCAAAAGTAAGTTTTTAGCTAAGTTTTTTATTTTATTTTATTTATTTTTTATTTTTATTTTTTTAAGTATACATTCCTAATCTGTTTGTTATCTCGTTTTAGGAATGTCAACAATGAAAGAAAACAAAGGGAAAGAAGTTGTAGGTGAGGGGAAACGTCTTAAGGCTCAGGCCCAGGATCGTCCTAAGGTTCAGGTACGTCCAACAGCTGGGGACAAAAGGAAGTTCTTGCCAAAGAACATTGATTTGGAAGGGCTCCCCAGTCGTCGAGACAAAAGAGTTAAGCAGGGCTCGTCCAAGGTTGTTAAGTCCAAACCTTCACAGTCTTAGCCTTCCATTCAGGTAGTTGATGTGGACTCGTCCACTCCGTCCAAGACTCCTCCGCCCAGAACTCCTTTGTCCAAGCCAACTGCGCCTGGCTCGTCCCAGCCTTCTACGAACATCATTGAAAATGAGGATCTGGCTTGGGAACATTTTCAATTGGCGGTCCTGGACGAGGACATAAACATGTGTTATAACATGGGCTTGAAGGAGTTTGAGCATTCTGGCGTCCATGA
The DNA here is from genome assembly GCA_028535165.1 of Quercus tomentella. Taxonomy (NCBI): domain Eukaryota; kingdom Viridiplantae; phylum Streptophyta; class Magnoliopsida; order Fagales; family Fagaceae; genus Quercus; species Quercus tomentella. Next base: position 59,561,856 of record JAPQVY010000155.1, on the reverse strand, counting down.
CCTCTTTAAGGTATGTTAATATTTCTCGTCCTTGTTCAGTTAACAACCTTTCTTCATTTAACCATCCTATGTTGTTTTATCTATTCATAGGCCATGTCAAAGTTTATAGCAGCGTCCAGACAGGCAACAGAACTGGACAAGACGAGGGTCTTGTTGGAGACGAGGATTCAACAGGTGAATGCTGACTGCAAGAAATGGGCTGGGGCTGCTGCAAAAGCTAAGGAGGAGGTCAATGAGCATAACAAGCTGATTGAGGAGCTAAGGATTGATGCATTGGAGAAGAATACCCGCATTGATCATTTGCAAAAGATGAACGACGAGCTGAATGCTCGTCTCTCCAAGGCAAAAGAGGACGCTGTGGTTGAATTCAAGTCGTCCAAAGTGTATACGGACACTCTGGATCGCAATTATGCAGCTGGTTTTGAGGATTTCAGAATGGATGCTATTGAGAACTTCCCTGAAGTTGACTTTAGCTCAATTAAACTTAACCTTGCTGCTGCCACAAGCTCTCTTCTTCAGACCGGCTCTAATGACGTCAATGTGGAAGACGACGCTAGCACTCAGCCACCCCAGGACGAGCCCAATGTCAATGCTCCCCCTGCTTAAGGACAAGACCTTTACACTTAAAGCAGTCTTTGTTTGTTTTTCTTTTTTGTTTGGTTTTTGTTTGGTCCTTTGTTTTAGGACCTTCTTTATGTAACAAGAATACACTTGTAGGCTCCGAAAGTGTGGCTGTTGGGCCTGAATACACTTGGGCTAACAATTTATTTGTAAAGTGGGTTTTTAGATTTCCTACTGAGGGTCGTTCTCGGCAGAGAGACTCAAAACAATATTCACTCTACTCTCCTTTTTTCTGAACCCCTTTCTCTTCCCAAACTTCTGCTATTTATAGCCAAGGTTAGTGGGGGATCATGATTACAGCCACCAATAGTGCTATTGAAGGTCCAATATTGTTTGTTTTAGGTGGGTGTTTAGGTGAGAGTGGGATGCAGTAATTGTGGCCTTGGAACTTGGTTCCAGCCTAATCAATTGTGCTCGGTAATGCAGTTCCCCGATCACTTCGTGACTTCCCCGGACAGGATTCATAAGCTTGTTAGGGAAAACTCATGCCGAGCACCTCTCAAGATCCGCGACTCAAAACCTGTTCATGCACGAAGGCAGTTTCAAGGACTTGGGGCAATGGGACCGCCACGTTGGGCCTGGGCCCAGAGCCCATACGAGTCTTGGGATCTCGGTCCTGTACAACACTAGCCTCGTCCATGGTTTTAGGATGGGGCTTTTAAACAACCATTTCAGTTTTTTGAACTAATCGAGGGTTTTTGGACGTAGGACGTCCACCCTTTGAATGAATGAAGTTTTATTTTCTTTGCATGGACGAGTGATCTCATTTTCTTTGCATGGACGAATGCTGTTACGCTATTTTAATTCATCCCCAGCTTTAGCTCGTCCATGGCGAAAATACATATTCTTCATATTATGTTAGTCTAACTCGTCTTTGCAGGTAGTATTTTTATCCAGCTTGATTCGTCTTAAGACTCACAAGCTGATTTTACATACCATCCTACTTATTTTGCCTAACTTTTTTCTCGTCCAGAGTTTGGATTGTTTCAGTTGGCTTTTGATTCTCACCCTTAAGTTGGACGAAAATGTTGACTTTGCCTCGTCCATGAGTTGGACGAGTATATTTATGGTTTTTTCCTTGCTTTATTCAAGAAAATTTAGATGTTACATCTCTGCGTCCAGAGATTTTATTCGTCTTGGATCTTTCAATCCTCTTGAGAGTTGGCTTGGACGAAAATATCATGGAGATGTAAAATTCACACAACATTTTGTACATAACATAGATATTGTTTACAGATAAGGCACATGCACAATAATGCCTTTTTATTTAATAAGTACTTACTTCATAACTTCGTCCATAACCATGACACAACCATAATAAGTAATAAGGTAGTAGTTTCAAACTTCAAACACAAATAGCATCAAACATAAGTAGAACGTAAATAGATAGACAAGATCCAGGCTCGTCCACAGGTTCACTTTTACTGATAGTACCTCCTCAGGTGCTCCACATTCCAAGGATGTTCCAACTTTCTCCCGTCCAGGGCCTCCAGGTAGTAGGATCCTTGCTTTTTACAGTTGATAACTCTGTAGGGTCCTTCCCAGTTTAGGCCCAACTTCCCATGTGCTGGGTTTTTGGTTGACAAAGAGACCTTTCTCAGGACGAGATCTCCTATGTTGAAATGCCTTGGCTTCACCATCGCATCATACTGCCTAGCCATGAGGTTCTTGTACTTTGCTGCCCTGTGTTCTGCGTTTGCCCTTACCTCGTCTATTAGATCGAGGTTCAAACGGAGTTGGTCCTCATTATCCTTGTCTTGATACATCATCACCCTGTGATTAGCCATATGTACTTCTGCAGGTATGACTGCATCGCTTCCATAGGCTAGCTTGAAAGGAGTCTTCCCTGTAGGGGTTCTCACTGTGGTCCTGTACGCCCATAAAACTCCTGGCAATTCATCCGGCCATACTCCCTTTGCCCCTTCAAGCCGAGTCTTGATGATTTTCAACAAGGATCGGTTTGCAACTTCAGCTTGGCCATTGGCTTGGGGATGTGCAGGCGAGGAATAATGGTTCTGAATTCCAAAGTGTAAGCAGAAGTCCTTGAAGAGTGCATTCTCAAATTGTCGTCTGTTGTCAGACACTAATACCTTCGGCACTCCAAATCTGCATACAATGTTCTTCCACACGAAATTTTTCACATTCTGTTGTGTGATATTTGCCAACGATTCAGCTTCCACCCATTTGGTGAAATAATCGACACCCACCACTAGAAACTTCATCTGCCTTGTGCCCAGAGGGAAGGGACCCAAAATGTCTAGTCCCCATTGTGCGAAGGGCCACGGTGCCACTATTGGGGTGAGGTATTCCGATGGTTGCCTGGGGACGTTACTAAACCGCTGGCACTGGTCGCAGACCTTAACATATGCTTTAGCATCAGCTTGCATGTTTGGCCAGTAGTACCCTACACGGACGACCTTGTGGACAAGTGATCTGACTCCTGAGTGATTGCCATATGCCCCTTCATGAACTTCTCTCAGTACATAGTTTGCTTCGTTCGGAGCTAAGCACCTAAGGTAAGGTTGAGAAAAGCCTCTCTTGTATAGCACTTCATTCATAAGGACGTATCTAGCTGATCTCACCCTCAACTTCCTGGCTTCGTCCTTCTCTTCTGGTAGTCGTCCGTCTTTCAAGTATGATATAATGGGGGTTATCCAGTTTTCTCTGCTATCCACCTGTTGTACTTCCGGGACATCTATACTTGGCATATACTGAACTTCATCTGATTGGTCCACTGATTCATTTGCTGAGGCTTCTTTTGCTATAGTATCAGCTTCCACGTTCTCCTCCCTTGGGATTTGAATGAAATCAGCTTTTTCAAATCTTTTCACAAGGCGCATCACCCTATTAAGGTATTTCTTTATCCGTTCTTCCTTCGCTTCATACATCCCATTTACTTGCCCCATGATCAGTTGAGAATCCCCCAGGACACGTATGGACTTGGCTTCCACAGACTTAGCCAATTCTAGCCCTTTGAGAAGGGCTTCATATTCGACTTCATTGTTAGTTGCTTGGTACTGTAGACGGACTTTATGTTTCAGTTTATCTCCTTCTGGGGATTGTAGGACCACACCAATTCCTCCTGCATGCCGTGTAGACGAACCATCTACGTGGACGACCCATCTCTTACTGTCTTCTACTTTATTATGACTTGGGGTAAACTCCGCAATGAAATCTGCTAGTGCTTGAGCTTTTATGGCATGCCTTGATTGATACCTAATGTCAAACTCACTGAGCTCTACAGCCCACTGGATTAATCGTCCTGCAGCTTCCAGTCTATTCATTGCCTTCTTGAACGGGTGATCTGTCATGACATTAATGACATGTACCTGGAAATAATGCCTCAGCTTCCTAGAAGCGGTGATTAGTGTGAAGGCTAATTTCTCCATTTGTGGATACCATCCTTCCGCTCCCTTCAATGCCTTGCTTGTATAGTACACAGGTCTTTGCACTTTATCTTCCTCTCTTATCAATGCTGAGCTCATGACATGCGGGGTTACCGCTAGGTATAAATATAACTCCTCTCCCACCACTGACGGACTCAGCAGCAATGCCATGGTAAGGTATGCCTTCAAATCTTCGAAAGCTCTCTGACACTCGTTGGTCCATTCGAATGCTTTTTTGAGAACCTTAAAAAATGGCAAACATTTATCAGTAGCTTTAGAGACAAACCTGTTAAGTGTGGCAACTCGTCCAGTAAGGGATTGGATTTCCTTGGTATTTTGCGGTGGCTTCATGTCCAATATTGCTTGAATTTTATCTGGATTTGCTTCAATTCCCCTGTGGGAGACCATAAAGACAAGGAATTTCCCTGACGATACTCCAAAAGCACATTTGTTAGGATTCAACTTCATGTGATACTGTTTCAGTATGTCAAATGTCTCCTGCAGGTCGTCTAGATGCCTTCCCTCATCCTGACTTTTCACCAGCATGTCATCTACATGGACTTCCACATTCCGCCCAATCTGCGAACGAAACATGTGGTTGACCAACCTCTGATATGTCGCCCTCGCATTCTTTAAATCAAATGGCATTACCTTATAACAGAATAAGCCTTGACTGGTGACAAAGGACGTCTTCTCTTGGTCAGCCTCATCCATCCTTATCTGATTGTATCCCAAAAAGGCATTCATGAAGCTAAGCAATTTGTGGCCTGCAGTTGAGTCTACTAACTGTTCAATGCGTGGCAGCGGATAACTATCCTTGGGGCAAGCCTTGTTCAAATCAGTGAAATTTACGCACATTCTCCACTTGCCATTTGCCTTTTTGACCATTACTACATTGGCCAACCAATCCGGGTAGTACACTTCCCGAATGAACTTCGCCACCATCAGATTTTGAACCTCGTCTTTGATTGCACCATCTCTCTCAGGGGCAAACACCCTCTTCTTTTGCGCACAGGCTTGGAGGAAGGACATGCATTCAAACGGTGGGTAATGACACTAGGGTCTATACCCGGCATATCCTCGTGACTCCATGCAAACACATCAATGTTTTTCTTCAAAAACTGGACAAGGTCCTTTTTAATCTTCTCTTCTAAATCTGCTCCAACTCTGGTACACCTCTCAGGGTTATCTTCATCCAAGGAAATGTCTTCCAATGCTTCGGTAGGCTCTGCTACAACCTTCTTTTCTTCAATATTCATGGCTTGAACTTGTTCATCCATGGCCAACATGGCCAGGTAACATTCTCTTGCTGCCAGTTGGTCCCCTTGTACCTGCCCTACTTCGTGTTCTGTTGGAAACTTGACTGATAAGTGGTAAGTAGAGGTAACAGCTTTCCAACTATTCAAAGTTGGTCTTCCAATTATAACGTTGTAGGAGGATGGACAATCTACCACAAGGAAGTTCACATCCTTGGTGATTTGTCGTGGGTATACCCCCACTACCACGGATAAGGAAATAGTACCCACTGGTTGCACCTTCATCCCACCAAAGCCTCCTAGGGGGGAGTTTACTGGACGGAGCTGGTCTCGTCCTAATCTCATCTGCTGAAAAGCTGGATAATATAAAATGTTTGCCGAGCTTCTGTTGTCCACAAGCACTCTTCTAGTTGTGTAGTCTGCAATTAATAAGGAGATAACGAGAGCATCATCATGGGGGTGATGAATTCTCTCAGCGTCTTCGTCCGTGAAGGTGATTGCTTGCTCGTCTGTGGACCTTGCCCTCGGTGATCGTCCAGAAAGTTGGACGCTCTGTACTACCTTTAAGTATGCTTTCTTGGACTTGGACGACTGGCCAGTTGAACTTCCCCCTATAATGACTCTTATTTCTCCGAGTGGTGGTCATGATTCTTCCATCTTCCCTTTCTGTTTCTCGTCCCTGTGGTCTTGTCCAAGGAAACTCCTCAACTTCCCTTGCATTATAAGATTTTCAATTTGTTGCTTTAAATCGAAACACTCGTCTGTATCATGACCATGATCCCTATGGAAGCGACAATACTTGTTCCTATTGCGCTTGTTGGGATCCCCCTTCATTTTCTCCGGTCATTTCAGGGAAGGATCATCCTTGATTTGCATAAGAACTTGCTCAAGTGAGGCGTTCAAAGGGGTATATTGCTGGTTTCGTGCTGAAGGGCCTGGCTTCTTACTATCTCGGTCTCTCCTTTCTTCCGTCCGTCCCTTCTTTGGACGAGTACCTTGCTCGGGATGGCGACTGGGATTTGCGTCCATTCTTTCAAACCTCTTCCTCTTTTTAGCAATGATCGCGTCTTCTGCATTCATAAAATTTTGAGCCGAATGGACGAGTTCGGCCATGGACTGGGGCTCTTTTTCATAGAGTTTATGTATAAACAAATCCGAATTCACCCCATTATGGAAGGTCGCCAATAGGAGCTTATCATCTGCTTCGTCCACACTCAGGACTTCTCTGTTGAAACGGGTAATGAATGACCGAAGGCTCTCATTCTCCCCCTGCTCTATTGTCAACAAACTGGACGAGGAACGCTTGTGCCTTTGTCCCCTAATAAAATTGTTAACAAACAACTTACTCAACTCTTCAAAAGAACTTACCGAATTTGGGGGTATTTTACTAAACCAAACTCACGCCGGACCCTCAAGGGTGGTAGGGAAGGCTCTACACATTATCTCGTCAGGCACCCTTTGAAGATGCATGGTGGTCTTGAAAGTGGCTATATGATCAAACGGGTCACGTGTTCCATCATATGAATCCAGAGAAGGCAACTTGAACTTTGATGGTAGGGGGTGACCGTTGATGGAAGCTGTAAAGGGGGAATCAGTTTTGTGAACCAAATCTTCTATCGGATTCGCCCTTCTCATATTCTCTTTCATTTCCTCCATAACTCTCTTCATTTGGTCCATTTCTTCCTTCAAGTGTGGTACCGTTCGTGAAGTGGTGCCTCTGAACTGACTTCCAATTTCGGTATTCTCTCTACCACCATGACTCTGTGTTTGTCCTCCTTCTTCACGTTCTTCACGTGTCTGCCTCCTCATATTAATCTCCATTCTTAACTCTTGGTTTTGGCGAGTCAACTTCGCCATAGCGTCCGCCATAGATTGTGCATGTTGGACAGATGATGCCTGCATGACCGGTGCAGACTGGCGATCGCGATGTGGGTTGCTGCTTCCCTGATGGCCTGGGCTAGTAGCCCTCGATCTAGTCTGAACCATCAACCCTTTGTCATGGAGAAGTAAACTGTGAAACAATCTCTTCCCACAGACGACGCCAACTGATAATTCCTTGGATATCAGTAGGTTGACGTGACTCAAACGATGATCTTTGGGCTATATCCTGTAACACAAGAACACTGAATCAAAGGGGACCGCTGGGGACCGGCCAAAAGTCCTCCGATGATGAAGTTAGTTACTTTTGAACTCTCTGTAAGGAAGGAGTATTTTCTTAAAATAATATTGTCTGAGTTTTCTTACCCTTCATCGAAGAATCCTTATATAGTATGTGTGGAACGGTTATCTGTTTAGTAACCGTTCCCAATGTCGAGGAGTCCGGAGAATTGGGGGTAACTTCCATAACCGCTATGGAAGTTACCTAGGTTGGACGGCTTGCCCCTGCCTAAATGATGATGAGTAAGATTCCCATGAGGTCTCGTCCGTCCAAAGACGGACGAGGTTAGCCAGAACGCTTGGAACAATCACTTCGCCTGTTTGATTTGTCGTAGCTTGTCTTTCGTTGGACGAGACATATGGACGAGTTATGGAGTTGGATGTTTTTTGTGACACCATCAGCAGTAGTGGCAACCTTTCCTTTGTTCTTTGTCGTTTTAGTACCTTTTCTGTTCGGTGGAATGACCCGGGGTGTCATCATCAGAACCGAGTCACTCCCTTTGTCCTCGGCTATAGTTATGGCCGAGGAGGATCCTTCCTCGGATCGGGCCTTGGGCCCAACGCGAACATTGACATGGGCTTCTCGGTTTTATTCCCCCCACATATATATATATATACACACACAATATTGAAATTTTATTCTAGCTTAATATAAGTGTATATGTATGTGAACCCCTTTCTAGAGACTTAAATTTCGGTCTTTACCCCCCATATCTCACAAGCATTTATACTTGTAGAGTAACCATCACACTAAGAGTGTGTGGTGGTTTTAAACAAGTTTGATACCCAACAAATTTCATAATGTTTTTAATAACAATTAAGATAAGATATCATGTATGTGAACTTCCTTTCTAGAGACTTAAACTTCGGTTTTTACCCCCCACATCCCACAAGCATTTATACTTGTAGAGTAACCATCGCACTAAGAGTGTGTGGTGATTTTAAACAAGTTTGATACCCAACAAATTTCATAATGTTTTTAATAACAATTAAGATAAGATATCATGTATGTGAACCTCCTTTCTAGAGACTTAAATTTCAGTCTTTACCCCCACACCTCACAAACATTTATACTTGTAGAGTGACCATCATATTAAGGGTGTATGGTGATTTTAAACAAGTTTGATACCCAACAAATTTCATAATATTTTTAATAACAATTAAGATAAAATATCATGTTGTGATCAATGTACAATAAAAATTATGTTAATAATAAACTCATCTCATATAAAAATTGTATGGCATAAGGCTTCGAGCCCACTGGGCATTGGGCTTTGGCCCAAGCGCACTACTAAGACACTCTCAAGCCCAAATCCAATAGTAGGTTCATTCAACTAATCACAAGGTAGATAGGCCCACACTGACCATGTATGGGTTGATCGAGGGTTGTATTTACCTGGAACAACCTATGAACTCGGCAGCTCGGTATTGCCTTGGGGAATATCGCTGCCGAGCAACCTTTTGGAGGCAGGAACCAGTTCCAAAGTTATCCCTACCATTTCCAAAGAAGCATATCCCATGTCAGGAATAATCAAATTGGACCCCACCCACACGAGTGAGACCAGAACGTAATCATGAACACTCTACCAACCTCAAGCCATAAATAGGCGAAATGAGTAGAGAGTGGGGTAGGTCATTCTGAGCCAAAAAAGAGAGCTAACAAGAGATAATACTAACCACAAAGAGGAGCTTAGAGGAGAGAGGGGAGTTTCGAGAGGGCAAAGGAGTGCAACTAAGTAGTCCGGTTAGGAGCTACCCGTAGTAGGAAACTCATAACCCACCATATAAATAAATTGTGAGCCCACCACTAGACCCAGTCCAGTGAAGAAAATTGGGCACGTACAAAAATGATCTCATATTAATTACAATCTTCTACTTAAAATATTATGTAAAAAAATATTAAAATTTAGTGTATTTTTATTTTTTTACTCATAATAGTACTAATTGATAAATGAACCAATTGGTTTTTTTTTTCTTTTTTCTTTTTTCTTTTTTCTTTTTTTCCCCTTTAAAAATGTAGTTCACTTGTTATATAACATTTCTATCACATTGTGTAAATTCCACGTGTGAATTGGGTCCACACAATATGAGAGAAATGTTGTATATAACTAATACTTAAGATATATATTTTTTTCACATATTGTCTTATACTAGCCACTAGGTACTTGGGTTAATTGCAACTTTTTTTCCCCTATAATTAGTAATTTTCCTCGTAAACTTCAAAACTGAGCAATATGCAACTATGCAAGTGTGCACTCACAACTATTGGTAATAAGCCCTATTAAAAAATATTGGTAATAAGCATTTTACTCCCGATTATTAGGATTTTCTTTAAATTTAATTGATTAAAAAATCAAAATTTTTCGAAAAATATGATCAACAAAAGTTGTATTGGTATGGGACAATGTGCTAAATAACAATAGCGAAGAAAGGTCATTAGTTGCAAAGTTTATGAGACATTGCAAGTAACAAATGCACCATAATAAATGGGAAAATACTGTTTGCCCAACTTTTTACTTGCAAAGTTTTTTTTGTTTTTTCATTTTTATGAGCTCGGTGTTGTATTTTGGACCTATCCGTGTGGACCAAGCCTCGATATTTTTGAATTACGTATTTTAATAATTTAGACATGACAATTTCTAATTAATAAAATCGTCAAATAAATGACCTGAATTGAAATCTCATCTATAACTAAAAGAAAACCAATTAAAAACAATTATCATGAAACATACCTCATGAGTTTCAAATTCTATCATACACATGCGATCCTATTCGACACAAGGGGAAACCCCATTAGAGAAGCCAGGCCATGCTAATCGAACAAATTATCAGCATTGTTTTGGAGTCTTCAGGCAAATTTCACAAGAACTATTTTGTTTCACAATGTAATCTGTTCAGCAATGAATACTACATTGCGTATCACCCCTAGAAAGTGGTGCATCCTACCCTAGCTGACCAGATAAAAAATGGGTATCCATATATGTTACAAGCCTTCATTGGGGCCATATATAAATTTGTAATGTAGTTCCTCTTGTTGTTCAAATTCCCAGCTCTTGTGAAGGTAATATGAACCACCTCACATCCATCTACAGTGAAGAAATAATCCATCCTGACTTGTGTTGGAAACCTTCATACTTCTCAACTACATTTAACTTGGCTAAGTACATCTCCTAAGATTTCAGGGTACTCCTTGAATATCTCCACAAACTAAGACCTATGACCGCCATACCAGCAATGCCTGCTAAAATCTGCCACAACAAAATAGAATAGCAAAAATTTGAGAAACAAATTTCAAAAAAAAAAAAAAAATTATACTAGCGCGCACCCTCGTCAAGAGATAACAGGGATGAAATGGATTAGCTTGCATCTTACCCCCCCACCCCCCACCCCTTCTCTCCCCTCCAAGAAACGAAGGGTAAAGCAATACACATCAGGGGCAGATATAGTCAAATTAACAAATTAGGAATTTTGCTGAAATTTTGGAACGAATTAACAATATACACATTGAGAATGTTGTAGAACTTCTAGAGAATATTTAGAATGTTCCAAAAACTCTTTAGAGAATAATGGCATGTGCACAGTGCACTAGATACACATAAGTGGTAAAACATGCATAATCATGACTGACCTTTGCGTCTCTGCGATAACTGGTCTTAGTAGATCGAAAGAATGATTTCAGTAACTTAAAGCGAGATGTCTGGGGCATTAGAATCACTGCAGTGTACTGTTTTTTGCAAGGATAAGGTAGTATCCTCTGAAGTGCCAACTTTGCTGTTTCTGGTGTCAGAGATATTCTAACTTTGGACCGCCCATCATCTATAATCTGCATCAGAGAAATAATTACAGATTTAAGTCTTTAAGAATTTTTTAAAAGTATAATACACGTTTCTACCCTACTATTGTTACTAAAATGGCAGCATACAAACGGAGGCTTGGAAGTGAAGATGAAGTGCTTGCTGAGCTGCAATTACATGCCCAAGCATTACATTTTCTTTCTTCAGCTAAAAGATGAATAGAAACATGAAGGTATGGTGGATACTTAAAATCGTGACTATTCAGCTAGAATGTTACTGTCATTGCCAATCCTCAGTAGCAATATTGTTTAGAGAAGTATCCAAACTATTAATTGCTTGGAACTACTTTTTATGTTAACCAGGACAGCTGTATTTGAAATTTTTACAAGCAAAGAAAGATTTAAGCGAAAATACCATTTTAAGGTCACTATTAATTTGGTCTCTAAATTTTGGTAGCTGTTAATTTGGTCTCTGTTATTTTCAACTTGTAATCAATTTCCACTAGTGAGTTAACCATAGAGACCAAATTGACTACTACCAAAATTCATTAACCAAATTGACAAGGGACTAAAAATTTAAGTACCAAAGTTTTTTTTTTTTTTTGCTAAAGATCTAAAAACACGGTATAAAACTTGAAATCCAGAACTCTATGCATAAAATAGTGAAGTAATGGTGCGATAAATACTAAGAATTCTTATTTGCTACACTTCAGAAGCCAAGAAGACAGTTAGCTGTATGCATCTCTCACCACATATCGTTATTCGGAATATTCTTGTACCTTAAGGGTCCATTTGGTTAGGGAATGGAAAAGTGAGAGAATAGAAAATAGGGAGGAGATGAAAATGTAGGAGGATAAAAAACTTTTTTGTTTAGTTGAAAAGAAAAATAAGAGGATAGAAAATGTAAATTGTATAAATTTACTCCTATGCCCTTATTACATAATATATAAGAAGTAATTTTTTTAATCACTAAATAAAAAGATTATTTATTATTAATTAAAATTAATTTATAAAATTTAACATATTACACATATTATATTATATTAATTTTCTGTTATTATAATTTTTATTTAACAATTATTTTTTATTTTTTAATAGAAACACTATAACGAAAGTGTTTCCAATGTTAAGGGGGAAAAAACCAGGACAGAGACGTTGTAGTGGACAAAGAGCAGAAACATTGTGTTTGAAAGAGAAGAATAAGATAAGGTTTATTTGAAACAGAAAAGAAGAAGATAAAGCCGTGTGGTTGGTAGTTGTAGTTAACATTATAATGAGAGGGAAAAAAATGTAATTGCAACAGGTTGAAGCAACAGCCAGCTAGACATGGCAAAACGGGCAGGTCAGGTCAATCGGGTTGCGGGTCAAAAGGGTTGCATGTCAAAAACGAGTCATTTTAAGCAGGTTAAAAAGGGGTTCGGGTCAATCGGGTTGCGAGTCGAGTCGGGTTGACCCGTATTTTTCACATGAATTTTTTCTTTTAATAAAGAAAACAACATGAATTTGCCATTTGGAAAGTCATGCAACAAATTGCTTGATGTAAAATGCATTACTTTGAATTCACCACTTATATCAAGAATAAACTTCACTTATTAATACTTATTCAATAATTTTAAAATTATACAAATCCTAACATTACTATCTAAAACAAAATAACACAAAGATAAGTAAAACAAAGACACAAGTTTTATTTCTACACGATATCAACATCTCAAAATATAAAACAAAATTACAAATGACTTATTGGATAATTCATTTGACAAAGAATAAAAACATATAAGAAATTTACAATCTTGAAAATTAATTTTATAATCTATGATCAATTGTGGTTGGCACTCTATTTAAATTTGAGATATACATTAAAGTTTGATTGTTTACTTATTTATACATTGTCTCTTTTATGAATATCATATCATTGATAAGCAACACACACTCTAGGAAATATCATAATTTATTTTGAAAAGCCATTTATTTTGGACATAAATTGTTAAAAAATAGGTCTAAGCATTCATAATTTATGTTAATTTGATACTTTGACTTCACTATTTTCACACTTGTGAATGTTTCTCACACATGTCTATAATTTTAAACCTATGTTTTTAATTGTACTGTAATCAGATTATTTTGACATGTACTTTGCTATTTGATATTTAAAAATCTTTACTCATTGCAGAATGCTCAACCATTCATATTTCAATTAATTTGCATGCAGTTATGTAAATGTCTTAATTGTTTCCTTAAAACTCACAACAAACAATTAAACTAATATTGCCTTTATTTTATTTTATTTTTTACCAAAAAAAAAAGTTTTAAAAAATGGTTCGGGTTCGAGTTGAGTTAACCCGCAAAAAACACGGGCCAGGTCACAGGTCAACCCGATTTTGCTTTGGGTCAAAAAATCGGGTTCAAATCAGGTATTTTTCGGGTCGGGTCAGAAAATTCTGACCCGTTTTGCCATGTCTACAGCTAGCACAATCACCAGAGTTTTCTCTCCATATTGGAGAGATTACATTTTGGTGGGTCCAGGGAGAAAATATTTGAGCCCCACTAAAATCTTTCCCCTTTTCTCTCCAAATCAAACAACCCAAAACACTATTTTCTCTTCCCCATTTTCTATCCTCCCTGTTTTCCACCCAACCAAATGGACTCTAGGGCCAAATAGAAACATAACACATTGCCAATGAGTTTAAACTCAAATGCCACCTCCACCCACATAAGAATGGGGTAAACAGGGTAAGGTTGTGGGTTCAAAAACCATTGGGGTACACTTGTAAGCTTATCAATGAAAAAAACAGAGAGTAACACTTGTATGCAAACAGCAACTTAGGCTGGTATACAAACACAGTTACAACCACCAACCTCAAAAGAAGTGCCAACATCACCAGAATAGATTCTTGACTGGTAGCTGCGTAAAATCCTGTCAAGCCAGAAGTAATTCTCCTGAAAAAGCATAAGTAAATCAGCATCAGGAAATGAATGGTAGTAAATTGCTCTCATTTCTCACATCCATGACCCTTAATGCTCTGGGTGATTGCCAAAAACAGATGAGAAGAAAGTCGAAAGTTTTAATGCAAAGCAAGTTGAAAATGGTGTGTCTAAGAATCATATAGCTTTTTCTCCATCTTTATGACAACCATATTTTTTGGTAAGTCATCTTTTTGACAACCATATGGACCACATTTTTATGAAACACACAGCTATGTAAAGAAAATCTAACCTGAAGCCCATTTTCATGGGCTCTTTGCTCAATTTCAAGGATGGTTGAAACATCCTCATCTGTAGGTCCTTCCTCTTGAAGAAGTAATATCTCATCCAGAGCAAGATCAGCCTGTTAAGAAATATACCAAGAGCTAGAAAGTGAGCAGATAGGCCACTGAATTATTAGACCAAAAACCAAAAATAAAATACAACTATAACAACCTACCAGCTTTGCGGAGATTGCTGGATCACAAGAGAAATTTATGCTAATATCACCACGAACATTACCAGTTCGAGAAGGTTTATTACCGCCAAGAAATACTGAAACACTGGCAGAGTAGATCTGAATGCAGAGAGGCAATTAAATAAAAACAAGGCCAACAAATATTATGATCAAAAGAAAGATAAATGACATGCATGCAGACCTGCCCATGCTTGAAACGCAGAACCTGCATTAATTTTGTCTCAAGAAGTTTGCTCAGGAACCCAACAAAGTGAATCTCTTCTACCTGCCATTATTATTATTATTATTATTATTTTGGGTTTAATTTATTCTATTTCACAGATAACTCACTATAAACCATCAGTAAAATGAAAGCCAAGAAAGGCCTGATGGCAATCCATTACAGAAGTATTTAATTGATAGATCTAAAATTTGACACATACCATGGTTCCATTTTTCAGTTCCACAGGAAAGCATAACAGAACCGAACATTGTGCTTCCACCATCGGGCTCCGGACCACTTCTCTACAAGCATATCCAATGGTTAAAAGGGATTTGAATTCTAAACAAAATAAAAGAGGCATCCACACAGGAAAATTCCAATGATGTTTCAAATGTCAACAGAAATGTATGGAAGCAACAACATTCAAAGATAACAACAAAGAGGAGGAGGATTTAAGAACGGGTGTCCTGTCAGAGAAAAAAAAGTGGAATAAATAATTCCTCCGAAGAAAGAAGATGAGAAATCTTCACTGTAAAGTCAAGGATAATTCAGGATCATTAGCTGGTCCAACTGAATCCATAGATGACCCTACCCTTCCTATTACATTCCAGAAATATGTTACTACTACCATAACTCAAAATTAGATGGCTGTATACAAGCATGCGTGTGAGATTGCACACATTTGCTGATTACCTAATTATGGTTGATGGAAAAGTGAATGGTAAGCCTTTGAGGTCATCACGGTTAAAATGCATAATAGGTTCAGGAGGCCTTGGTATTCCACCCTGCATGCAGAATCACAAACCCAGTTAACATGGAATATTTACCATTCCATGCCTAACTAGAAACAAAAAGAATCTATTACTTACCAAATACTGCAATATTAAGGGAAGTGCAATCGTCGGAACAATATTCCCTACAATCACAACAGTAAAAGTTGATGGATCTTTGAAACACTTGTTGAAATATTCACAAGCTCTTAATGGATCAACTTTTCGAAGGTCACTTAATTTAATGGGCTACACAAGGAAGAAATTGACAGCAAGTTAGAAGGAAGGCGCACCCATCTTGAATCAGTAATTTTTAAAACAGGATATCAGGCACACCTTAAAGAAATAGGAGTTTCCATAGTTGAGCTCCTTCACACGGTTTGCAAAAGCAGTGTAAGGATCCCTCTCTTGAGCACGAACTGCTTCTTCAGCCATTTGCATCACTATTTTGACATCTTCTTCTCCTGGTGTTACATTTGTTGTAAATAGTTGATAGACAAGCTGCCAGAGCCAGAACAGCATAATTAGAACTGAAAAAGACATGAACCCAAATAAAACCCAGATCTGGTTGGAAGGAGGGACAGGCACAATAGGAAGCAACAACTTTGTGTACAATCCCCAATATGCATGCTTAACAAATTCTAACAAATGAGACTTTGGACATGAAACAAACCTGCAAGGCAGTTTCCAGGTCTGATGGTGAACAATCACCATAGAAGCTTCTCATGTATGCTCCAAGATTCATACCGACTTCAGCTCTCTTGCCAGCAAGCATGTCCATTAATACTGATGGTCTATAACCAAATACACCAATTTCTCCAGCAATGGTTGGTCCCATTGAACAAGAGAAATATTCACTCTCAGGGAGTTCTGATAAACCCCCATATGAGAAGCCTGTAAAGATAACCTGTTGGAACAAAGAGCCAAAAGAATTATACATAGCACCTGAAGTCATGCTCAGGTTTAGATCATATATTCACTTTTTTTATTTATATGTAAGCAAATCTTTATTGAAAAGAAGCTGCGAAAGTAGCCACAACAGCCAAAGACTACAAATCAGCTGAACAGCACCCAACCACAACAAGACAACCAGCTGTAACAAGATCAGGGTACAAAGACCCAACCTAATATACCAAGTGCAGAACAAACCAAACACCCAGCTCAAAACCACAGCCAGGACACAGAAGCAAAGCCATACATAATAATCACTTCTGTAGGCCAAAAAATAATTCACAGCCAAAAAGTATAGAACAAGAGCCCCTGTATATTTGAGGTAACGTTAACAAGAAACAAATTCTACTCTCAATGAGAACAGGAAACAAAAAGGAGAATTGATAAATGCCCCTTCACAAGAGCCTTCAAGTAATCAAGTTCTCTTGATAATGATTAGTCTCCTTTAAGATGCACCAGGGAATATAAAATAAAATAAAAATGAGAGCATAAAAAGAGGAGAAAAATAAAAGGAAGTTCCTCTAGGTTTCAAACTTGACCTTCAGTCTTGCAATTACACACTCTAATAACTCCTGCAAAGATTGAACCTAAATTGGATTCAAGTTCATATCCCTCTGCAACCAACACTTAAGCATGTAATCCTAATCCCCCAAGTCCACATATAAGGCAATCTATGCCCTCCAGATATGATAGACCAATTTCCAGATCTTTCGTGCTTCTGCTTACAATAATGAAGGAAAAACATAAAAATGGAGACTTACTCCCCAAATGACTGGAAAGGAACCTAGTCGACCTTGATCATATCATATATAGGAGTATTTCAAATCCATTTCTTTCTAAGATCTAAGTGTTAATTTTATAGCCATATAATTGGTCTTAAAATGAAATTATATGATATGAAAGACTGAAATTTACAATAGAACTAACCTTTATTAGTTGAGTTTTAGTTCTCTTACTAGTAAGCACTCATTCTTCCAATGATCTGTATCATTTCATAGTTGACCAGGCCAATCCACTAATTTTTTTTCCATTGGAAACCACAATACCTTTGTTTATATTCCTACAGTTTTCATAGTTGTTTCATCTCATACCCAACTTAAGAAACTCATCCATTAGTTCCTACCATAAAAACTGTTAATCTTATGCACAGGACTTCAAAATGCTAGATTTACTTCTATGTTTCTCCCAACTCTATCCAATAATTGTTTCTATGTAAGTGCAAAACTTTAAGAATAAACAAATACGTCAGACCAACAAAACTCATAAATATAGCGAATTGAGGAGGTAATATAAATGAGATTTTACATATAATTCCATTAGATAGTTCTTTTCACTACAGATATTCCAATACCTATACGGTTTTATACCTGGTCATCAAGAAAGTCTGTACACTTATAGCAAACTCGCATGCCATTTGATAGAATTAATTCAGTAGCTCCAACAATTGGATATTCAAACTGCTGCACAATATTCCTGAGACAAATTATTTGCAACAAAAAAATTACATTCATATAATCAAATTGCAAACGTGATCTGTTTTGTAGATTCAGATCCTCCTAAGTAGCACAAATGAGCTGTCTCATTGAGCTAGTAAGGAATATAGAAGAAAAAAATGAATGCATCATGTATCAAACTACATCCAAAGACAAATAAAAGCTAGTCAATGCAGATAGGGAGAGTAGTATACAAAAAGTAAATAAAATAAATATCTACAAAATACTGATCTGCAAAGTGGTCCAACTTTACCCCGAATTTGGCTTTGAACTGACAATTTCTTCTGGAATTTGTTCATCATCCCAACGAGAAATGTTCCTCTCTTCCTCAAGAATATTGATCCTCAACGCTACATTCTTCAGATCATCTACTGTTGCAGAAGCTCGAGGCTCAATTGTCTTTATGACACAGCTGCGTGATGTTCTTAACTTTTCTGAATATTTGGATACCTCTGATGCCGTTATATCTATGCATATAAGAGAGCATGGTGAGAACAACCATATATATTTTCATACTTGGTCTTTTTCAGAGATCTTAGAACCAGTGCATTTATAGATACAATAATAGTTACTAACAAGGTAGAAGAGTTTTCTGGAGTTGAGCCTCATATTCAATCCCAACAACAGGTTCATTGCGCAGAAAATGCTGCCAAAAAAAAAAAAAAGAAGACGAATTTTTTATAATGACTAAAAATTCAAATTAACAGTAAGATGTCCCAAGAAACTACAATTGGGATATACTTGTAAATATTCATCCCGCAAGCTTGTTGATTGCATTTGATCACGCTCCAAGTAGGCAGATTCAATCTCTGACATCAGTAAGGCTCGAACAATAGATATTTCACGTTCTGAAAAACCATGTTGCCGTACCTTTGCAACCTGAAGCATAAGAGCTGTCATTAAAAAGGTAAACATTTTGAGAGAGAGAGAGGGAAGATAGAGGAAGTTCTATAAACAGATAAAAAGCAGACCTCAATCAGCATTGACTCTAGGGCCTCAACAGTCCCTTTTTCTTTACAAGATGAAGTCATTATATAGGCCTTTAATGGACGCACTAGAACATCTGCAGCAGCTGAGCATGAGAAATAGGGTGGATCCCTTCTACGAGAGATCTTAAAGAACCTTTGGTTTAGAGCATAAAGAAACATGGATTCCGCAAGTAAATCCCTATAGTCCTTCACCGTTTTCAGCTGATCCACTTGCATCTTATAGCTAATCATAACTGCAGACTGTTTTTGAATAAAGTCAAGATATTGCTATTAAAATTACAATTTCCATGTGAAAGCCTACTACTCACATGCTCTCAAAAATGTGCAGAAATATTTGTATGAACCAAGACTAAAATTTATTCTGTACTAACCCCAGCAGCTTCAGATTCAACAAAACATGAAAAACGTGGTTCCTCATGAGATGGAACTGTAAATTTTGGTATAAGAGGAGGCTCAGGTGCCGAACTCTTTTGTCCGAAATGAGTCTTTATCAACTCAACTACACTCTGTGAGAGAGAGAGATTGTCAATAAATCTTAACCAGAAAACCTAGGTTCCAGTGTGACAATTTATACATAAGTGAAAATTTATACATAAACAAAACAAACCTGCGTATTAGAAAAATCTCCAACAGCTATCACTGCCATATTAGATAAATGGTACCACTTTCTATAGAACTGCTTCACAGTCTCATGAGACACCGTCCGAATTACCTTCTCTAATCCAATTGGTAAGCGCTCAGAATACTGCAATCAATCAGAGGATTTAAGAAGCAACATGAAATGATAAAACAAGGAAATTGAAAGGCCAAAAGCAGTTTGTGTATTACGGTGCTGCTATATAGAAGCATTATAAGAGAAAGCTAGTAAAAGTAAAACATAATTGCATGTACTCATCAGGATAGCTAGGAAAGAGAAATGTTTTAGCTTTTAATGCAATAAATGTGCAATTCTATCTGCAAGAGAGCCTCAACAATGAATTGATACAATAATTAATCATTAAGATATGAAATATTAACAAATTTATTGTATTTAATATCAGTACCTGGGAACCTTCCATCATCAGAACCCAATGTGCATCCTGCATTCTTCCAGCAGCATTCCGATTCCCTCTGTACTCTTCCATTACAGCTCCTCTTTCTTTTTCCAAATCATCTTTTGAGACTCGAACCTGCGTGGAACAAGTAAATATACGAAACAAAGTAAAAATTTCAAAAGTACCAAAAATGGTGGTTATTAATACCTCCGAACTAAATTCTGCCAGGACCGAAATGGCTTGAGATAACAGTTCAGGCTTGTCAACGGGAACAAACATCTCATATACAGTGTCATCAGCACAAGTTACTGCATTTTGACAAGCACCAAATTCTGCCCCAATACTTTCAAGGAATTTGATAATATCATGGTTTGAGTATTTCTTAGTGGCACTGAAGGCAAGATGCTCAACTATGTGAGCAACTCCACGTTCATCCTCCTCTTCCAAAACTGATCTGCCATGAAACCAATAAATTAGCTTGTTTGACATTCTTTATATATATAGTCAAATTCAAGTTACACCTAGTTTAGTTCTTCTTCTTTTTTTTCTTTTTTCTTTTTGATAAGACACCTAGTTTAGTTCTTTATTAATACTACACCACTTAATAAATTTTTTTATTGGACTAGTATTTAGAAAATCAACTGTTCAACTACACATTCTCTTTATTCTTGAGACACATGCCAAATTTCCTATTAATCGGACGTTATTTACCATCTAAATAAAAAACTCATGTTTTATATATATTTTTTAAAATACAAAAAACTCGAAATGTAAACATTTTATAGATTGTTTAGTTATTGATCTTTGATAATCTTGATATATTGCAGGCATGGAAGATATAAGGAGACAATCTAATCCAACGAAAGATTTGTCAAAAAATATATCCAAAGAAAGTTATTATAGCATTGACAAACTAACACCGGGTGTAACTTGAACCTAATATATATTTATATAAATAATAAATATAAAGCCTTTAACTTAGATACGAAACCTATCTATTACAGTGAGCTAGCTTAGACCAAACACTCTATATACCACGTAACACTTCTTCCACAAAAGGATAATATTAAAGAAAGGAAAACTCAAATAATAAAGCGTCCTAAAGAATTACAGTTGTGGTTTAAGAGATCCATGAAATCAACTAAAGAGTTACAAGATACCCCAAACATAGTACAACATTCAAAGAAAAAATGCAAGAAAATATGTACGATCCCAATTACAGATATCTCAATCCTTTGAAAGCTCAATTTTTCTGCTCTCTCCACAAATTTTCCACATAATACAATGAGGAGTCACATCATATTTTAATACACAAGAGATTACCAGCACAGCAAGTGGATGAGTGACAAATGTACTTGTTCTCCTTGCTCAATGCCTAGGGTTTGAATCCCACTATGACCAATGAGCTATAGCTCAACTGATAATTCCTCCTCCCGTAATAATGGGATGGAGGGTGAGGTCATAGCCCATTGGATGCATGTGTAACTTACCAATAAATAAATAAAAGAGTACGAATCCCACTGTGCTTATTTTGCAGTGGATGATACCTACACTTATGGCTCAGTTGAGTATAACTTTCTAGTCAGTCCCTGCCACACCATCCTACCCTTTTTCCTAAGTGGGAAAAAAACCCTCAAGAGATTGTGATTAGTGGCTTTTTATGAGAAATCCAAATAAAATTTTACATTGGGTGTTTTTCATTTTCAGAAGGTAAACCAAATTTGAATTGCATTTGGGTAACATACATATTCTATAATCTCATGGTAAAAGTAACTTTCTCTACCATTCTCTTAGCTCTTATAGAGGATGCTAACATGCCATTTAGTGTGCGTTTGGGAATTGATGAAAAAAGTTTTGCTTTTTGCTTTTCACCTCGGCGTTTTTGCAAATAATCTAGCTTTTAGCTTTTTGTAACACAATTAACATAAAAGTTACCAAAAAGGCAAAAACTATATCTTTTGATAAACAATATGCAAATAAGCTATTGGAAATAAGCAATTCCCAAACAGACACTAATTAATTGTTCTCAACCCAAAGCATAATACACACTGCTCCACACATTAAATAGTTCATCAAGTCGAAATTTTGCCAAGTGGGTCAAACCCCATACCCCATATTCTTGCAGTACATAACAGATTCAAACAATTCCCCATTTGAAATAGCATACTAAACTACTATCAAACTCACCAAAACTCAAAGCACAGCCGCATATAATCAAAATCAAACCAACCCAACAAACAAAAACAACTGTTGGGCACATGCATATATATACAAAGTACAACAACAAAACCATAGTCCCAAAATTTTGGGGTACACTATGGACCCTCAATAGATTAATCAATGTCTCCACCATTCTATCATATATATATATATATAACATCATAATCAATCTGCATGTGATCTTTTACTGATTCTTCCAATATTATTCTACATATAAAGCCAATATATGTAAAGCACTCTAAAAAAGAAAAAGATAAAGGAAGAGATTAAAAAAAAAAAAAAAAGGGAAAAATAAAATTACCCAGCTTTGACAGCAAGAGCAAGAGCAGCTCTCATTCTGGGTTTAGAATTGGAACGGACATAGTAAAAGAGACCATTGTCAAGCCTGCCATAGTGAACACCAACAGGTTGTTGAGCAAGGACTTGGTCCATGTCCACGTTCACTAGCTTCAGGGACCTGAACCGATGTTTCTTTGGGATCTGTGAGTTCTCTGCCGGAAGCAAATCCATCCCAGATAGACAGACAGTATAAACCCAAAGAGGGAATCAACTGCTGAAATATTCTGTGTGTTTGTGTGTTCGTACGTACCCACTAGGCTCTTCTTTTATAGGCAAACAAAAAACATAAAATAAATTTGGTTTTTGCAGCAGCCAAAAGCTTCTTTTATATATTTTAGTCTACTCCACTGGCTAAAATCAAATAAGATTAATTTTTTTTGGCAATGTTCTGGTGGTGCTTTGGTACTTTACTCAACTGGGTTTTGATCCTTGAGCATCATTGTGGTTTTTGGGTCCACTCTATCGCTTTGACACGCAAAGGGGTCACGTACATGATTGTGTGTTTGCACTTTGCAAAGACAGACCATCAATGGACCTCACATAACAATTATATTATTAGGTCGGGTTGGGGGTAGCCGGAGGATAGGTCCTAGTCTTTTCAAACTATAATGAATTGAATTCCTCACTTCCAAAAAAATATTATTTTTTTATATGATAAAATTACAAATTTCCCCCCTACTTAATCATAGCATCACAATTTTTATTTTTGGAATTTTTAATGGTAATGTTTGATTAGGGGTGTTCATCAAACCCATTAGCTCAACAAAACCAATCCAATCTAATCCAACCTGATGCCTCAAGTTGGTTTTATTGGATGGTTGAGTTAGGTTGAGTTGAAATTTTATTTTTAGTCTTAGATAAGGTCAGGTAGATAGTTTTTTCAACTTATCTGGCTCATCATAACCCGTCATGTATATAAGTTCATTTCATTACCATTATCTTAATTTCTTTTCAGTTTGATTTATTTTGATATTTTGAGAAGTAGTTTTGATAATTTTGAAAATCTAGTCTATAATTCAAGCATATTATATGAATGATAATAATTTATATATAGAAAAAACATTTAAATTGATGAGAGCTTAATTTTTTGTAAGGCATAAAGCATGTATGCATAATCCATCAATCCAACACAACCCAACTTGATCCATGTGAGTTGAGTTGGGTTAAAAAAAAACCTTCTAACCTAACCCATGCACACCCCTATATTTGATTTCTTAAAATTTGGATTAAAATTAAGTAATTAAGAGTTTATTCAAATTAATATATTTCACATTTTGAATACATATTTTCAATTAAATTTTAATTCTTCTAGTTTTGTTGTATTACAATTTAGTAACCTCTTGTAGTTTTGTTCTATTATAACTTAGTATCATAATGTTTTAATGGTTACATTTTAACCATCTAAAGTTCGGGTAAAAATGAATTCATTAAGAGGTCTTTGGATAAAACCTCAATAATTTTATTTTGGTACAAATGAAAATTTATGAATTAATTGTGATAAGGTCAAACCACAAGGGGATAAATTGTAGTCTCTAAGAAAAATATATTGTATACAAATCATGTGAAATTTATAAAATTTATTTAATATTTAAGGAATGACCGCCCTTATACTACAACAAATTATTTTTCTATTATATTTTTTTCTTACAACAAGTGAAGAGAGAGGGGGATTTGAACACATGTTCTTCTTATAATTGGGGGGATCGGATAATGTCACTAAGCTACAAGATTTTTTGGTTATAGTATTGTAAATCATGCAATATTAAATGACATCTCACATCAATAAAATAAAATTATTCATGTGGGGGACGATTTGTTCCAAGCCCGCAAGCAGTTTGTCCGCTTTGGGGCCAAAGGACCAGCACGGCTTTGTTCTTGGGGCGCATCTTTCTTTGATGTGAGAACAAGTCTAAAAAACTGCCCACGTCACTTGCAAAGAACAAAGCCACGCGGGTCCTTCGGCCCCAAAGCAAACAAACTACCTACGGGCTTGGAACAAATCCTCCCCCACAATTCAATATTTAAAACATTATGGAAAACATTTTTGGGATATTTTAAGAATATTAATTTGGTCCTCAACTATTGGTAAAGTTCAGGGTGATTATTGAACTATTAATTATGATAATTTAGTTAACAAAATTAGCTGATGTGATAAATGTAGCACATACTAAAAGATTATTATGAAAAGTGTTAAAAAAAATTTAATCAAGTCAATTTCAATTATTAATTTGATCAAAATTAAACATAAATGAGATTCAATGATGGCATTTACTTGTTTAAAATTTGAAGCTTGAAGGACTAAATTGACACAAGTAAATAATAATGAATCAAAAATTGAACTTGACGTGATGATTGGATTATCAAATTAGTAAATTTTCTCCTTTCCTTTAAATTCCTACACGCCTGAGTGCATAAATAATATCCTAATTAATGACATTTTTTTTTTTTTGCTTGAATGAAAATGATTTATTCAAACAAGAGGATTACAACAAAAGGCCATCATCCACACAAACACACTAGAAAGATGGGGAGAACCAAATAAACCATTTATCATTACTAGCTAGTTAAGTCATGGGCAATAGAAGGAACATGACTCAAAGGAACAAGAAATATTCGAGATTTCCTCAATTAGATTGGATATTTGCCAAGAAGGAGCAATGGCAGGAAGACTTACATCACAATTAATTTCGATTGAGTTTTTGGGTGGATTGGTCTATTGGGGGTCCCTCTTGAAGGTAGTTGAGAATTGGTTCTTAGCTCTGTGGTGGCTTTGTGCTCTTGGAACCCTAGGAAAATGCCTCCTTGAATTCCTAGCATAGATTAGGCATTAGGTATATAAAAGTATGCCTAATGACATACTTTTATACCATATACAAGAGTATCAAAATAAATTAAGACTAATGCCATACTTTTATACTATATAAAAAAGTAACCAAAAAAAAAATTATGACCAAAATATCTTCAATGATTTTAAAGAGATCAAACTTTTAAAAGTTCTCAATAGACATGAAAAATATGTCATTAATCCAGATATTCTAAATTCCATTTACTTTAGCAATATACAAGAGTAACAAAAAAAATGTTTTAAGACCTAAATATTTTCAATAATTTTAAAGGGATCAAACTTTTAAAATTTCTCAATAGACATGAAAGATGTGTCGTTATTGCAGGTATTCCAAGTTCCATTTAATGTAGCAATAGTTCATGAAGTTTTTGAGATATTTTAATGGTAGGAAATATAATAGTCTAATCAAAAGTTGTGACTTGTGACGCCAATTATACATATATAACAAATCACACTCAACAAAAAAAGTTAAACAAATTATTAACTAGCCAGATCACATCTTCTCAAAAAAAAAAAAAAAAAATTAACCAGATCATTAATTTGAATGAAAACCAATATAAATCATCATTAAAAATACTTCAGTCTACCTTTCCCTCGATTATTTTTTTGTTAAATGAGACAAATAGATAAAGCTCATAAACAAAAACTATGAACCTACCAATACATTATACCAATGTTCCATTTGAAAACTTAGTGTGAAATTTATTTTATTCCGCACGCAATTTCTTTTCCTTCTTTATTTGTAGACCGTCTTTTGTGCTCTGTTGAGATGCTTTAATTAGTTTACGCTTCTTTAGCTTATGCTTCTTATTGTTCCAAAAGAGTTGAAATTTTTTTTATACTTTGCGGCGATCTGTTGGTTCCTTTCTTTCTTTCTTTTTCCCCTAAAAGTTCAGACAAATATGAATTCTTATTCTTCAAAGGTTAAAATTTTTATAAATAAATAAATAAATAAAAACAAAGGTGGACAAAGAGCTTTTAACTTATTAAAAAGCTTTAGGTACGGAGTAATGTTTTAAGATTCTTGAGAATGTTGAAATTTCCGCATCATTTTCATTTCAAACAAGAATTGGAATCCTTTTTAAAAATAGGAAATTAAGAACCCAAAAAGATGCTGGATTGAAGAAAGTCATAAAATCTTAGATTTTTCTGCTTATTCTATTTATTATAATATAATAATGTTAATGCTCAATAAAAGCATTCAAATTACATTTTAATTTTCTGCAAAGTGTAATAAAAATTAGATTTTATATTTTTCTCTCTCTCTTTTTCTTCTTCTTTTTTTTTTTTTTTTTATTCTAACATTTACTATCAAATAGATTGGCTACCCACCATGGGGATGGGGTTCGGCCCTATAAACCAAGTGTGGGGGCCTTCCTCCTTCATAGTGGCTGTGCAAGCCCATTCAATTTCTAATTTTCTATGTCGAGTCAAGTGTCCCTTCTATTTAAACTACTTCAAACCCATTGAAAACAATTTAAAGTTCATTTAAAGCTAAATCTAACTCATTTTAGTTAAAACTCATTTTAAATTTAATTTCAATACATTTGGAACTAATCCAAATTTTCTTACCAAAAATTATTATTAATTCTAATATACTAAATTTACATGAAAAAGATTTCCATGTTTAAAAAAAAAAAATTGGATGTTCAATTTCAATATATTTTCATAATAGCTTAATTTTCATAAATTATTTGAAAACATACAATAGTATTAATAGGGAAAATTTGAAGAATTTTATCAGTATTAGTTTGAATATTGTAAATTCTAATATTATTATTGTTGTTGCTGCTATTATTATTATTCAAGCAAAAGATGTTAATATTTATTATCAATATTGTATAGCGAATATAATATGAAATTATGTAACACTACAGTTGAAATAAATGCTAAAAAATAAAAAACAAAAATTGTAATTCAATAAAATTAAATAAAAGTGAGGTTAAAATTGTTATTCAATAAAATTAAATAAATAAATAAATAAAAAACTATCGGATAAATTTCCTCTAACTTCCCATTATAGTCTTAGACAAATGCAAATTCCTCACCTATTTCTGAAAAACAAAAAACGTCCAATCTCACAACTCACATCTTCTCACCCCACGTCTGATGAACTACAAACAAAAACTCTTCTCAATTCTTCCCAATAGATGAACGTGGTGTACAAGGAAACTTCCCATTACAAACAATTCCCACCCTTCCTATCACAAACTACAATCTCTTCCCCAGGATTACTATTCCTAATTGAAATATGAACTGTGTCAGGCAGCTACTCTTTGTATAATGCAGTGTTTGTGGTTTAATTGAATAGAAGAGCTAGAAAGTTTTGTGCGGCACTAAGGGAAAAAAAAGGTGATTTTTAACGTACTCAATTTTTTCCTTTTTAATGATTATTTATTTTGGGGTTTGAACTGTTTTCTCTTCGTATTTGTTTGTACTACCTTCTTCTTCTTTCTTTCTTTTTTTCTTTTATTTTTCATTTGAATGAATGCCTTTTCTTTTTCCAAAGTAAAAATCACTATGCGTGTGGTTTAAATTTAATTGAATAGAAAAGAGAAACATATAGAAAATAGAAATTAATTGTTTCAAGCAGCTTTTTTTTTTTTTTTTTTTTTTTTTATATATATATATAAAAACAATGTGCATGTGGTTTAATTGAATAGAAGAGAGAAACACAATAGAAAGTTTTGTTCGGCCCTAATAAAAAAATGAACACCAAAATAGCATTGAAATGACATGTTCGTGTGTAGATTTGTTCATTTTTTGTAACTAGCCTCTGACACTATTGATTGTATTAGCAATTAGCGAGTGTGATGAGGTTAGTATTTATTATGAATGTTGTATAGCGAATATAATATGAAATTATGAAACACTACAGTAGAAAACAGTTTTTTTTTTTTTTAAATAAATTGAAGTTATGAAATTGTTTGTTAATCAGATTTTGAAAAAAGAAGAGGCAAAATTGAAATCTACATTTATAATTAATACACCATGTTTTTTAAATGCTAAAAATTTGTCTAAACTTTTTTTTTTTTTTTTGAGATGAAAGATAGAAATATATATTTACTAACCAAATCAAGGTTACAAGGAACCCAAATGTGCTTAGGAAATAATGATTACTTTGGTATTTTTTGCTACTAAGTTGAGGAAATAATGAACAACTTACATACTTTACAAAATGTTAGCATTACAAGTTCCTCCAAAAAAAAAAAAAATACTTTACAAAATGTTAGCATTACAAGGTTTAAAGAATTGACAACCATTCAAAAGAGAATATTAAGAGAGCATTAAAATCAATTTATCTAAAATTTTCTCTATATACTTTTTTCTATTTTTGCTAATCAATTTTCAAAACACCCATATTCAATTCTTTATTTTCTTCTTCATTTTATGAAAATATTATCTACAGTTGAAACGTAGTATTTATTGCTGCTAAACTCCCGTTGCACCAACTTATCGCCATGTCATTGGCCACATAATTATTATTTTTCTTGTTTTTTTTATTCCTATTTTTTTACAAAAAAATATAAATAGATTATTGATTTTACACATTCATCTTGAGCAATTTTATCGTTAAATATAATTTTACTTTTACATATTCATTTACTTTAATTTAGAATTTATTTTTTATTCCTTTTTTTAAAACAAAAAAATATAAATAGATTATTGACTTTACACGTTAATCTTCGGTGGTTTTAACATTATATATAATTTTGCCTTTACATATTCATCTACTTTAATTTGAATGTTTATAACTAAATAATGAAATCAATGAACCAAAAAATGGGAAATTATTAGGTATTCCCGGAGTACCATAAATGCGTACTCCCTCCTCTTACATGAATAGTGAGTCCCACTAATTAAATTCATAGTGGGACCCACCATTCATGTGAGAGAGGGGAATATTCATTTATGGTATTCCGGGAGTACCTAATAATTTTCCCAAAAACATGGGGTATAAATTTATCCACGACAAAAAGGTCAATACTCGCTTTCTCCAATTTTGTTTCTCTTTTGGTAGATTTTTCTTTTATTGTTTTAACCACTTTTTTTTTTCCTACTAATGGTTATTTTTGTTATTGTTGATTTAATTGTCACATCACATTTTTTTAATCTTTTTGATAAATTTGTATCGACTTTTATGCATATTTAGGTAGTTTGGTATTCCAATTTCCAATCACAAGTTCTTTTTCTTTATCTCATTGGTTTGATTTGATTTGGGTTAATAATTAGTTGTTTTGCAAGTTAGAATTTGATTTTTTATAGTGATCAATTTAGATGTTAAACTATGAGACTTTACTAATTTTTTTTTTTTTTTTTTTAAATCCTTTGGGGGTAGACAAAGTACTCTTAAAAATTGTATTAGAAGTACTCTGTAATTTCATTTATTAAGAGAAAAATAAAGGTTAGTCAAACGAAAATAATTGGATGGCTGACATATTTTAACTTTTGTAATTGTATTTTAATTATTATTATTATTTTATAACAATGTATATATAGAAATTTAATTCTTAGATTTTACTAATAATTGTTTATTTGATAATATGTTTTTGGTGGATCAAATTGCAATTTCTGCAAAGAAAATAATCTTAATAGATTATCAATAACAAATTATTTTCCTAATTGGTCCAATTAATCATTGTTAAGTTTTATCAATTTTTTTAGTTACGTTTTTCGTGTTTTGGATTGTAGGGCAGAAAAATTAAGATTTGAGAAAGTTTTTTTAAAACTAAAAAAGAATATTTTCTAAATTTTATATTCTCTTTAACGATTCAAAAATGTTAATAGTGAATTTTATTAAAAAATGAATATTTTCATTAACTTACCTTTTGAATTTCTAAGAAAAATTGTATTGTTTTCATTTTGGTACTACGAAATTTATATTTATAATTTATGATTGTTCCTATAATAAATAAAAATGAATTTTCAAATTAATATTTATGATTGTTCATATTATACTATATTTATAATTATGAAATATATTAATCTTTATTAAATTAGTCCAAATTATAAAAAATAAATTAAATAAAACCCCTTTAAAAAAATTAATTAACACTAGACTTTGGTTCCATTCCCAAAAAAAAAGAAAAAGGAATAGACTTTTTATTTTGGTGCAGTCCAAGATAAGTAACTATGGAGTAAGGAGTCTAAACCTACACCAAGGTTGTCTCTCTTACAGTCTTACTCTCTTTAGCAGCTATGAACAGAGAAGGTGCAAGTTAAGGAAGAAAGCAGTGGAAAACACTAGCCCTCCACAACACAACTACTCTCCTGTTGCTAACATACGCCGATCCTCTCCAACACCAACATTCCAAACCTTTTTTTTTTTTTTTTTTGATGCAAAGCATGCTAATCCTACACTCCTGCGCACCATTTCCTCAACCGCCAACCATTCTATGCCCCAACTTTTCCCCCCAAAACAACCGCTTCGCGCCATTTTTGTTGACCGTTAAGCTTTCGAATCCGAGCTATGCTCGAACCAAAACAATTCTGTGTAAAGCTAATGCCAGTCGAAGACAGAAATTAAATACCCACAACTTGAAAAGAGAAATTGAAGAAGAAGATGATGAATTTGAAGATGAAGATGAAGATGAAAGTGAAGATGGAGATGGAGATGGAGATGAAGATGAAGATATAGATGGAGATGAAGATGAAGATGAGTTTTCAGCTTGGGGTAGATTTAGAAGGAGAGAAGAAGAGAATGACTTCGATCGAGACCCCGAAATTGCTGAAATTCTTGGTCATTCTGTGGACGACCCGGAAAAGTTTCGGTCAAAAGTAAGCTATGCATTGTGAAAACTTATTTTGAGGAAAAAATTTCGCGGGTTTTTGTTTTTTCACCTTAAAGATTTGGTTTTTAGTGTTGGTTTTATGTTTTAAGGGTGAATTATTACATGGGTGTTTTTGTGTTTTGGTCTTTGTATTCTTGGAAATGTTTGACAGGGATTGTTTTTAAGGGGATAGCAGATATGGTCTTGTGGATTTTGGGGATTTTGTGTGTGTGTGTGTGAGTTGAAATGGGGTTTATTGGATTGCAGATGAAGGAGAGGTTGAAGAAGAAAAGGAACAAAATATTGCAGGCAAAGGCTGGTTCAGCAAAACCAATGAAAGTGACATTCAACAAGTAAGTTTGAATACATGGGACATTAATTATGTGGTTATGCTATTGCAAATTTAGTGGTACACAAGAGAATGGTGATTTTGTGCTAACTATGCACACATGATTGCTTTCCATAAGATTTGTGTAATATTTCCAGTCTGTGTTGGCAGCTTAGCGCTGAATTATTATTATTTTTTAAAAATACCACCTTTTGTGGGCAAGCAAACCAAATTGAGGAGAGGTTACTAGGAACACAAGCTCTGAAAGCATACTGATGTCACTGCCCATTTTGTGAGGCTCTGGAAAGAGACAAAAAGGGATTTGATTGGTTCATTCTACATAATAATGTATGGAAATTGGGGGCCAGAAATTTGGGGTATCACAAATAAAGTTATCCATGAAAATGCTTGAAATTATAAATAACCAGTGACATTGAATTACTGCCATCATGTAAGCTTATAATAGGCCATTCCAGCCAAACATGTTTTCTCCAAACAAACCATTTTAAAGCTGGGCTTATTCAATCCTTGTTGATTGATAATTGGTAGGATTGGATTTATTAAGTCATACTGATAAGTTGAGTACATAAACGTTTTTGCATACATCATTTATGGTTGTGCAGTCCATCATGTGTGTCAGTTGAACAAAGTTTCCTCAAGGTCAGCTGAACCAAGTTTTCTCAATGGCCAAAAGTTCTTTAACTGCCTTTTTTAGATTCTTGGACTCAATATCTTCCATCAACTTCTTTTCTTTTTCTTTTTTTGACTGAAGACGAATGAAATCTTCCATCAACTTCTAATCATGGAGTTATTACAACACTTACATATCATTTCCTCCTTCATAAACTTACTCTTTGACAGCTGGTGCTTCCAGATTCAAATACTCAGACTCATACATATGGCTCGAATTCTACAACAATCCGTTGGAGAAAGATATTACTTTAATTTGTGATGTAAGTGACTATTCTCTAACTTAACAATAACCTCTCTGCAAGATGAAGTTAATGACTTTATTTTTTGTTCTTTTAGTATCCTGGTTTGAAGTCCAGTGACTTAATTGATATGTTTGTTTGTAGACCATCCGATCATGGCACATAATTGGACGTCTTGGTGGATGCAATTCTATGAATATGCAGGTAAAATTTCATCTTCATAAAATTTTGATCCAGATACTTGTCATAACCCCACCATATATGGAATGCAAGTTTATTTCCAATAGCCATATGGGTTCTTTGTTACTCACACAATGCACAATGTCATTCCTGCAGCTGTCACAAGCTCCTATGGATAATAGACCAAGTTATGATGCTATTCAGGGAGCAAATACAACACCAACCGCGTTTTACAATATTGGGGATCTTGAGATTCAAGACAACTTGGCACGAATCTGGTGGGGACCGTTTTAAAATTCTAAATAATGGATGCAAGTTTTTTCTATATCCTTGATGATGCTCAATTTACATGTGCTGATTTTTGTGTGTGGGTGTGTATAATTTCAAAGGGAAGTAGATGCAGATTAAGGCATTACATATATTATACATGCACACATAATACGTGCACACAACCACACACAAACGGAAGATTGATAATTATTCCTCCTAAATCTGATAATTTTTTACAGGGTGGATATTGGGACCAGTGAGCCATTGCTTCTGGATGTTTTGATAAATGCATTGACACAGATAAGCTCCGAGTAAGCTCAGCACATCTCATTTCTTTTCAAATTTTTTGTTAGTTTTATTGACTCAGTTATTATTATTAAAGTTTGGACTGGAAATAATTATCTTCCTGCACACAATCCTTTGAACCCCACTGCAAATAAGAAATTAGTTTATACATAATAGAAATTTCAAGAGAATGATAGTTGCAGATTTCCAAGTACTGATTAATCTGTCTCTACATTTCTGAGTTTTTTTTTTTACTTAGGAATGTGTAGTTAGATATACACATATGCATATGCTAACAGCTAGGATTGCTTTGTTCTCTCTTTCAGCTCCTTAAATGGTCTTGCCTTCTTAGATAAGTTTTGTTTCTGATGTTTGTCTGTTGGTTTTTTGGCCGTATTTTTGTGTGTACTTAAAAGGTTCTTATGTTCTATCTCAAAAAAGCTTCTTACCCCTTTACCTTTCATTTAACAGCATGGTTGGAATTAAGCAATTGACATTTGGTGGATCTGAATTTGAGAACTGGAAAGAGAACTTGAAATCAGAGGATGCAGGTTACAGCGTACACAAGATTTAGCATACTTGCTGTACACCCAGGGAAATGTTGATGAAATGGCTACATTCTTCACTTGCTTAATTTCTTTGCCAGTTCTAAAGGGCAAGGACTGGGTGCAAACAGTCTGGAATGCAAATATTATAGACCATAGAGTGCTGGTTTTAGGCACATGTACCTGTGTTGTTGAGTGTAGAAATGTATATTTCAGAATGGTAGATCAAGAGGAGGCACTAAGGGAAGGCATTTAAATTGGTTGCAGTCTTATATCAATTGATGAAAATTTTCCCTTTTCACTTTCCTGCTAGGACAGTGTGCATGAGCATTGAAGGTAGTAAGTGTCCATGAGGACATCACATGCACACTTTATTTTTAAGAGGATAATGATTATCACACACTTCTTGTTGCCCACTCATCATAGTATCATACACACTGCCACTTAGGCTGAAACCGTGTTTTCAAAACATGATTTCAAAGAGAGCGTGTATGGAGTATGCAATAATAAATGTGTAATAAGATTTCTGTTTGCAAAATTCCCAGCACACGCTCCCCCCAACTGGCTACTTCCATTCCTGGGCACATAAAACGTGTAGACACGCTGAAAGGGTCTAGCCATAGGAAAGCAAATTTCAAATTTCACACCTGATGAACATTGTTTTTATATCAGGCGTAAAAAAGGCATACAATGTGGGTTGTAACTGTGAAGAGGTTTGTTGCTTTTTGCTGATTCTCTTGTCGAGGTTGTCATATTTTCAAGAGTCCTCAGTGAGCAACCTGTGAACCAAGCTGTATTAAATTATATATACTACCCAATATATAATTGCTAACCTTTTTTCCACACTCCACTCTCAAAAATTCCCAAATCAATGAAATCTAACTCAGATTTAGAGAGTTGACTCGAAAAAACTGCATAACCCAACTTAGGGCTGGCTGGCCAGCCTCTAAAATTCTTTTCAACTACCCTTAACACTTCACATCTCACTCAGGACAACCACAAATAATCAGCTCCCCCTTCTACTATTTGGCTATGGTGCCAATCGTCCATAAACGAGCATTACAACATCAAATTTCCTAGAATCTTAAAAAAAAAAAAACAAAAATCAACAATTTATAGGAAATGAAACCAACATTTATCACATTAACTTGAAAGGCCAAGAGCCTTCTACAAAGACGTTTAGGATTCAAATCTTCCTCTCTCATTGTAACTTTTGAATTATCCACACACACACACAAAAAACAACTTATGAAAGGGAAAAATATGAAAACTAAACTCATCTAATTTATAGCCATTTAATCCCTAAAGTTTTAGATTGCCAAGACTCAAACACTAACTAGTATAACTCATTTCTTAGGGCCTGTTTGGAATGGAGGAAGACGGAGAGAAGAGGAGAGGGGAGGTGGTTGGAATGTTCTCCTCCATTCGAAGATAAGGTTAGATTATTCAGACAGAGATTTCGTTACTTATTGGTTTGAGAGGGGATGAACCGTGGGTCTGAATTTTGATAACTTCAATGTCCCCATTCCAAGTGTTTGTTACTTTGTTTCAATTTCTAAAACAAACTCGAATTCCCTTTCTTGTCTTGGAGTTTGGTCGGAGTTGATTGTGGAATCATTGCACATCACTCCTTGCTAGGATAGGCCTGTTTATGCTGCACTATTACCACTGACTTATACTTGAACCCCATATGAGAGAGTCTATTTAGTAAGCCTAACAATGTCATAATAATGCATAGACCCATATCACAAACGTGACTTGTAAACACCCCATTTTACAACTTGCATTTAACCAATATTAAGGGCAAAAAAGTAATGTTGCAACAAGGGCATGATCATAATTTCAACAGATAGATCTTCAGATTTGTGATACAAAACAAATCTTGATACTCTAACGATCACAATGGTATGTCATAGGCTTTGATCGGACCACCTGATCAAAATTTATCATACAAACAATTTTCAAAGATCGTGGCTCACCTACACAATAGGCCCGATCATGTCCTATTTTAAACACTTAATTTTGATCGGTTTCAACAAAAACTAATTTAAAATTAATTAAGTGTGAATTTTGATTGGATCTCATTTTATTTTATTATTTTTAAGAAACTAAAAATTAAAAATAAATTAAAAAAAAAAGGTTTTCCTTTATGGCATCTTATCTGCTCTTTTGAAAAACAATTTGGATAGAGAAAAAAATATGATCCATGAAAATTTTCAAAAATAACAGAAAATGCTAAAAACGTTATTATTTTCAGTGGCAACTTGAATCGCATTTTTAGCCTAGAAAAAATTGAAATTTGGTTTTCTCTATTTCTGGAAAAGTTGTAGAGAATTGAATTTCCTTTCAAAAAAAGCCAATCCCGAATCAATTGAAATTTTAAGTAGAAAGTTATAGCCAAAATACGAAACAGGTGCAGAAGATAACACAAATTCAGCATCATCTTCAACTTTCTTTCAAAATTTCAAATGGGGATCAACACCAAATCAGTTCAAGTTTATCTAATAGGCTTATCCCCTCCCTTAGCTTCAGAAGAAAACTTTTGAAAAACAAGTTGGATAGAGAAACAGATATATTCTATGAAAAATTTCAAAAAAAAAACAGAAAAATGCTCAAAAAACGTTACTATTTTCAGCAGCAACTTGAATCGCATTTTTGGCCTGGAAAACGTTGAAACTTGGTTTTCTCTATTTCTGGATAAGTTGTAGAGAATTGAATTTCCTTTCAAAAAACACTAATCCCGAATCAATTGGAATTTGGAGAGAAAGTTAGAGCCAAAATACGAAACAGGTGCAGAAGATAACACAAGTTCAGCATCATCTTCAACTTCCTTTCAAAATTCAAATGGGGATCAACACCAAATCCGTTCCAGCTTATCTAAACAGGTTTATCTCCTCCCTTAGCTTCAGAAGAAAACTAATAACTTAGCTTTAAAGCTAAGCCACCCCTTCCCCTATAAATAGAGAAGACCTCTTCCATTTTCTTCACCCCATTCCCTCTAGAGAGCTAGTGAGAAAGCAGAAAAGAAAAGCTGTGGGCAACCATTGTTCTTACTTTGGTTGTAGTTTAGTACTTCCTTGCTTTCTCCCTAGCCCTTTAAGTGATCACTTCCCCCTTTAATTTATGCTCTATGCTGGTAAGTAGTTAATCATGTTCTTTGAATTTCTACACTAGTTTAGTTTAGTCTGTTTTTAACATTAAAATACTTGCCTTATTTTGTCCTTCGTGTTCTAAATTTTGTGGAGTCATGCTTGTTTTAATACATGGTTATTTTTTTGATTCTCATATAATGCTTCATTCATGGTGTCTTATTCCTCTCTTATAATTTTGTGTCTTCTCATATGCCACACACTTCAATGTAATCCCTTAATGTAATTCAAATTTTTCAATACCATCTCATGATATCTCACATGCTTAATGTATATTATCTTTCACACCTATAGTTCTGATGCTTTGTTACCACATGCTTAATATTTGGTTTTCTTCATAAAAGTCAGATTATTGCTTGTTAGGGAATGTCCTAATTTATTAATTCTCCACGATTAAATCTTGAATTGCGTGATCACATCTTAGTTTGCTTTCAACATGACAGATGTATTCATTCTTAGTCATATTATCAGATTTTTGTTTGCCTTCACATGACTTGAATCTTTGTTTGCTTACATGTGCTTTGTTGCTCAACCAAGATTTTCTTCACATGCTGAATTTTAGATGCTGAATTTTTAGCTTTCCGTCTCAAAGTAGCATGACATATATATTTGGTTCTCTTCACCAACGATTGAGACATGATCATGACATCATTTTCTGACTTTCCTTTAAAAACTTTAGATGAACCTGTCTAGATTTTTTTTAGTTTCTGCACATGATTGAATAAAGGCTTCCAAGTCATTATATGTTTCTTTCATGATATACTTGGATGAACATGCCTATATATCTCATTGATATTCCTTTTACATGCTTAGATGAACACTTCTAGGCTAATGCGCAACTTTCTCTTGAATGCTTAGATGAATATGTTTAGGTAGTTGTTTTACTTTTTTTAAATGCTTAAATGAACATGTCAAAGTATTTTGATTTTCTCTAGATGAACATGTCTAAGGGAATTTTCTTTACTTTTTTTTTCATAATTGCTTGGATGATCAAATATACTTAAATGTTTTGTTTTTCTCTTTGCAATTGTGTGGATGACAAATAGCATGACAATTCTTTGTTTTCCTTCACATGCTTAGATGAACATGTCTAGGCTAGGAATTCTCTGTTTTACATTAACTTCTTGGATGAGCATGCCATTACTTTCATGCTTTCTTTACATTTACATCGTTATCTAACAAATTTCACTTTTTGTTTCTCTTTACATTAAATTCCCCAACACATGTTTGTTTACAATTCTTGCAAATTAACATGTTTATGTGATATATTATTTGCATTTGTTTGACATGACATGATATTGGTTAACCTAGGAGATTGGTTTTACCGGGCGAGATGGGTACTTAATCCATTTTCATCTCGTAAATTAGCCTCCGAACCAAGATCAAAGGTTCTAGACTAGGCTCTTGTATATGCAATTTTACATTTTTTAGAATGTAACTTGGAAACAAAGCAATGTAATTTACTTTCTTAGATTGTATCTAGGACCAAAAAAACATTGTAAAATTTGTTACAAAATTGATGTAAATTGTCATATATATTAATACAACAAAAGCAATTTTTTTATAGAGAAGGTTTTCTTATTTTTCCATTTAAATTAAATAAGTGGCGACTCCATGCAAAATCCTCGATCTAAGGGGGAGTACATTTTACAGTGAATTCAACATTTTGAGCATCATGATCCCACCCGTTCACACGGGTTAGGCCCAATTTGAGAAAAAAATTGGTGGGTTGGGGTCGTGGTCGCTCACAAATGTCAAATTCACTGTAAAATGTACTCCCCCCTAGATCGAGGGTTTTACATGGAGTTGTCACTTATTTAATTTAAATGGAAAAATAAGAAAATTTTCTCTATAAAAAATGCTTCTGTTGTATTATTATATATGACAATTTACATCAATTTTGTAACAAAAATTTACAATACTTTTTTGGTCCTAGATACAATCTAAGAAAATAAATTACATTGCTTTGTTTCCTGGTTACATTCTAAAAAATGTAAAATTGCATATACAAGAGTTTAGTCTAGAACCCTTGATCTTGGTTCAGAGGCTAATTTACGAGATGGGAAGGGATTAAGCACCCATCTCGCCCGATAAAATCGGTCTCCTAGGTTAATTTGGCCAATATCATGTCATGTCAAACAAATGCAAATAATATATCACATAAACATATTAATTTGCAAGAATTGTAAACAAGCATGTGTTGGGGAATTTAATGTAAAGAGAAACAAAAAGTGAAATTTGTTAGATAACAATGTAAATGTAAAGAAAGCATGAAAGTAATGGCATGTTCATCCAAGAAGTTAATGTAAAACAGAGAATTCCTAGCCTAGACATGTTCATCTAAGCATGTGAAAGAAAACAAAATCGTCATGTTATTTGTCATCAACATAATTGCAAAAAAAAAGAAAATTTATTTTTAGGCCTACCAATCATCCAAGCAATCATGAAAAGCACAAAGAAAATCACCCAGACATGTTCATCCAAGTATTTAAGCAAAAACCATAATGTTAATTAGACCTGTTCGTCTAAGCATTCAAAAAAAAGAGAAACTACTACCTAGACATGTTCATCTAAGCATGTTATGAAAAGCAAATAATAACTTAAAAGTGTTCATCCAAGCATGTGAAGGAAAACAGAGAATTGTCATGCTATTTGTCATCCACACAATTGCAAAGAGAAAAACAAAACATTTAAGCATATTTGATTATCCAAGCAATTATGAAAAAAAGTAAAGAAAAATCCCTTAGACATGTTCATCTAGAGAAAATCAAAATACTTAGACATGTTTGTTTAAGCATTTAAAAAAAAAAAAAAAAAGTAAAACAACTGCCTAGACATGTTCATCTAAGCATTCAAGAGAAAGTTGTGCATTAGCTTAGAAGTGTTCATCTAAGCATGAAAAAGGAATATCAATGAGATGTATAGGCATGCTCATACAAGCATATCATGAAAGAAACAAATAATGACTTGGAAGCATTTATTCAAGCATGTGCAGAAACTAAAAACAATCTAGACAGGTTCGTCTAAAGTTTTTAAAGGCAAGTCAGAAAATGATGTCATGTTCATGTCTCAATCGTTGGTGAAGAGAACCAAAAATATATGTCATGCTATTTTGAGATGGAAAGCTAAAAGTTCAGCATCTAAAATTCAGCATGTGAAGAAAATCAAGGTTTTTTTTTTGAAATTTTTCATAGAATGTATCTGTTTCTCTATCCAACTTGTTTTTCAAAAGCTTTCTTCTGAAGTTAAGGGAGGGGATAAGCCTATTAGATAAGCTTGAACAGATTTGGTGTTGATCCCCCATTTGAAATTTTAAAAGAAAGTTGAAGATGATGCTGAATTTGTGTTATCTTCTGCACCTACTTCGTATTTTGGCTATAACTTTCTGCTAAAAATTTCAATTGATTCGGTATTTGTGTTTTTTGAAAGAAAATTCAATTCTCTACAACTTTTCCAAAAATAGAGAAAACCAAATTTCAACATTTTCTAGGCCAAAAATGCAATTCAAGTTGCTGCTGAAAATAGTAACGTTTTTGAGCATTTTCTGTTATTTTTAAAATTTTTCATGGATCATATCTTTTTCTCTCTCCAAATTTTTTTTCAAAAGAGCAGATAAGATGTCATAAAGGAAAACATTTTTTATTATTTCTTAAAAAATAATAAAATAAAATGAAATCCAATCAAAGCTCACACTTAATTAATTTTAAATTAATTCTTGTTGGAACCAATCAAAATTAATTGTTTAAAATAGGACGTGATTGAGCCCATTGTATAGGTGAGCCATGATCATTGAAAGTTGTTTGTATGATAACTTTCGATTAGGTGGTCTGATCAAAGCCCATGACATATCATTGTGATCATTAGAGTATCAAGATTTGTTTTGTATCACAAATTTGAAAATCTACCTGTTGAAATTACGATCATGCCCTTAGTGCAACATTACTGTTTTGCCCTTAATATTGGTTAAATGCAAGTTGTAAAATGGGGTGTATACAGAATGCCCCTCATTGACAGAACTTGAAAAGTGAATGTCAATGTAAAAGAAAGACACCAAATTTTGCAACTTGAAATTTAACCAATGTATGATGAAAATTTGTGAAAGTTTTAGGAACTTGTTGTTTTCCGAAAAGGATTTAGATCCTCTAGATTTCCTAGGGTACTCTACCAGTAGATTTCCTTAAATCCTAACTACTCTTTAATGATTTAATGGTCAAGATTTTGCCATGTCAGCATTCCACTAACAATATTCTTAAAATAATAAAATAATGTTGCAAACAAAATAATTAAGATTATTGTTAGTGGAATGCTGACATGGCAGAATCTAAACCATTAAATCATTAAAGAATGGTTAAGATTTAAGGAAATCTATGTGGTAAAGTACCCTAGTAAATCTAGAGGATCTGAATCCTGTGTGATGTAGGAGACTCCTTAACTGCTTCGGTGATCTAGACTTGAAGCTACTGTTGAATGCCAAAATGAATGAGAGATCTTTGCTTAATTCCTGCAAAGATGAAAATTTTCCTTTCTCAAGCTTGTTATAAACCAGTTAATTTGGACCAATGCCCCTAGTATACACATACTTGCATAGAAAAATTAATGAAAAGCTTGCATATGAAAACTAATGGGCCAATGCTCATAATTTAGGCATGCTTAATGCAAATAAAAAGCAAATAGGCCAATGGCCCTAGTTATGAGTCTTGATCAAAAATTATTTTTCAAAATCAATTGCAATGCCCCTAGTTTAAAACTTCACTTATCTTTTTTGGCGATAAAACTTCGCTTATCTTCTGTTGGCTTAGAAACTTCACTTACTTCTTTTTGCTATGCAACTTCAAACTTCAAGATGATCTCCTACCCTTACGGATATATGATTCAAAAACTTTCAAAAGCAATTATCACTATATAAGACTTGGAGTTCTAAAGATTATATAATGCTCTACCAACAAGATCAAACAAACAAACAACTCAAACAATGGCCCGAACTGTCCCTTTTTCTTCTCATTCCAATACATGGCATCGGACTGATTCAATCCTCAACCTTTTGAATAAATGGGTGGATGGCATGGACAACCACCCAATGAAATAGGTAAGACAAATAGACGAAAAGAACTAAGGACATGTTTGAATTGAGGGGGAGGGAGGGGAAGCAATGGCGGCTCCAGGATATATTTTTAGAGTCAGTAAGAAAAGCATTTTGGGTAAAAAAATGAATCTTATGGTTTACATGATTTTCTTATTACAAATTTGTCCATAATAGGTACTTGCAAGAGAATAAAAGATTAAAAGTGATGTGAATAAGTTTTTATTAGTTCTAATTTAAACCCACTACTGAAATTACTTTTTTGTTCATCAATAACAGTTTGTTAACTTACACAAAATGACGCCGTTTTATAGTTTAATTAATTTTTTTTTTTAATTTCTAAATTTTATATAAAAAAGTTAATTAAAAAAAAAAAACTAAACCCAAAATAGCGGTGTTGCTCCCTCCCCACCCATGAAGAACAAAGTCTAAAACCCCACCCCCACCCCTAATTGATCTCAGAGGTTCAAAGTGAGAGGGATATCAAGGTACCTGGCCATTGTCTAGTGCATAACTGTTTTTTTTTTTTTTTTTTTTTTTTTTTTTGCATTACTGTTCTATGGTCACAAGTTTCATGTTTATGTTTGTACTTTGAAGGTTCACCAAAAATGTTTGTACTTGAAGGGTGTATCTTTCCAAGAACTTAAGCCCTCGTTTGGGAGGAGGGAATGGAATAAAATGGAAATGAGTGAAAAAAATAATAATTTTAGAATATTCTTCCCTCCCCTTATTTGGGAGTTTAAATAGAGGGAATGGACTTTCCATTCCCTTATTTGAGAGTTTAAGTGGGAGGGAGTGAAATGGATAGAAGGAAACACTCATTTCTCTCTATTTCCTTAAAACTTCAAATTTTTATTCCCCCCGAAATTGGGAGGAATGAGAGAGAATGAAATTAGATTTAATAAATTTTTTACTAAAACTCCCAAAATACTCCTATATATTCAACCTTTTATTTTGAAATAGGGGTTTAATAGTAATATTGTTATAAAATGATTCCATTCATTTCCCTCTATGTTACTCCCAAACAAAGTTACTTACATTCCATTCATTTTCATTCCTTTAAGTGAGTTCTAGTTAGCTCAACTGGTAAAGTCTCTGATAGTTGAATAAGAGATCTGGGATTCAATCCTCATCTACACCAAAAAATTGATTGGTGCCTTGGTATGATGATAAAGAACTATCATCAAGAGCGGACGCCATAAATTGAAACTCTCTCAAAAAAAAAAAAAAAATCATTCATTTCCATTCTTTTATTTTAAAACATCCAAACAAGGTTACTTAATTTCATTCAATTCCATTCTTTTCAATTCATTTCCCTTGCGTAGATACATTTCATTCATTTCCATTCCCTTATGATCATTCCATTCCATTTCCTTATGAACTTCCAAATGAAGCCTAAAGTTCAAGATTCTTTATCTTGGCAAAAGCAGAAAAGTCAAACAAAGTATAAACAAAATAGACCAAAACAAAGTATGAACAAAATTGACCAAAACAGAGTATAAACTTAGCTTCCGATCTGCTCTCTTCAATTGCATTGTTGTCGAGTGTTCTGATCTCTCTCTCTCCCTATTGGTTTCTCTGTTATCGAGTAGAGGGGGTTTCAGACTTTGTTATTCACGGGTGGGAGGGAGCGACTCTATTTTGGGTTTAGTTTAAGCTTTTTTTTAATATTATAAATTAACTTCTTTTTTAATATAAATTCAGAAATTAAAAAAATTAAAAATTAATTAAACTATAAAACGACATCGTTTTGTGTAAGTTAATGGTGCAATTTAACAAATAGCAAACGAAAGACTGAAATGAGTATAATTAAAAATTAAAGGATTTAAATGAGAAAAAGTCAA
This sequence comes from Quercus tomentella, assembly GCA_028535165.1. Classification (NCBI taxonomy): domain Eukaryota; kingdom Viridiplantae; phylum Streptophyta; class Magnoliopsida; order Fagales; family Fagaceae; genus Quercus; species Quercus tomentella. The sequence goes on along the minus strand of JAPQVY010000155.1, from coordinate 59,517,974 downwards.
ACTTAAAAGACTGAAATGACAAAAGGTAAAACTTAGAGGATGAGTTTTGCATTTTAGCATAAGATAAACTATAAGTTCATTGCATATTGTTTCTTAATACAATGAACATACTAATTATTATTGCTAAGATTAATTCTTTGAAATCATCTATTGTTTGTAAATGCAATAAACCTTTTTATTATTGTTGTTAAGTGAACTCCAAGCGAGATCTAAATGGATTTTTTTAGATTTAAGATGAAAAAAATCATACTTTTGTTATTAGGCTTACTATTTTTTCCCCATATTATAGATTAAATTGGTTTTGTGGGGCCAGAGAACTTGTGACCCCGGCCCACTTTACGTGAGGGCCCAAGGCCCGATCCGAGGAAGGATCTTCCTCGGACATAGGAAGGACCCTCCTCGGCTATAGTTATAGCCGAGGACAAAGGGAGTGACTCGGTCCTAAAGATGACCCCCCAGGTCATCTCACCGAACAAAAAAAGTACTAAAACGACAAAGAATAAAGGAAAGACTGCCACTACTGCAGTTAAGTACTCTGCACCTGACAGACCCATGCTTCTCAGCCTTTACAACCACTCCCAACGACTTTGGGTATGGGCTAAGGGGACAAGTATCAACCTTGCAAATCTCAACCTACACGTGGACGTTCAAGGGAGAGTAGAATCTAGTATAAAAGGAAGAGAAGACAGTCCAATGAAAGAGGCTCCCCTCCGGGGCCCAAGAAGAGGAGTCATAAAAACTGCTTCAAGAGAAAATCTCCTTGAATAAGTCCAGTTCACCCTCGCACAACCGCCATGACCACCATGACTAACAACCCCCTGCCCACTAAGGCCTAGCTTTTTATCCCACTCTTTACAAATTCAGTCCTTACAGGTTTGTTATGGGATTTTTTTTTTTTTTTTTTTTTTTTGTGTGTTTTTAAAAAGATGAAGATATTTCAGTTGGTTGCCTTAACGTAGCTCCCACTCGGGGCTACACCTTGAAGTGCCAGTGGCGCGAACAGTTCTAGGGGCTTCCAACATCAAGTCAAAGCCCCACACCTTTGTCAAGGGGCTAATCCCCGCGGGACCATTAAATATAAGTTTTGGACAGAATCAAGGTATTGCATGGTCCTCGGACTCAAACCTATGGGGAAACCAAGTACTTTAAAATGAAAATCTAAGTTTTGGACAGAACCAAGGTATTGCATGGTCCTCGGACTCAAACCTATGGGGAAACCAAGTACTTCAAAATGAAAATCTAAGTTTTGGACAGAACCAAGGTCTTGCATGGTCCTCGGACTCAAACCTATGGGGAAACCAAGTACTTTAAAATGAAAATCTAAACTTTGGACAGAACCAATGTATTGCATGGTCCTCGGACTCAAACCTATGGGGAAACCAAGTACTTCAAAATGAAAATCTAAGTTTTTGACAGAATTAAGGTCTTGCATGGTCCTCGAACTCAAACCTATGGGGAAACCAAGTACTTTAAAATGAAAATCTAAGTTTTGGACAGAACCAAGGTATTGCATGGTCCTCGGACTCAAACCTATGGAGAAACCAAGTACTTCAAAATGAAAATCCAAGTTTTGGACAGAACCAAGGTATTGCATGGTCCTCGGACTCAAACCTATGGGGAAACCAAGTACTTCAAAATGAAAATCTAAGTTTTGGACAGAACCAAGGTATTGCATGGTCCTCGGACTCAAACCTATGGGGAAACCAAGTACTTCAAAATGAAAATCTAAGTTTTGGACAGAACCAAGGTCTTGCATGGTCCTCAGACTCAAACCTATGGGGAAACCAAGTACTTTAAAATGAAAATCTAAGTTTTGGACAGAACCAAGGTATTGCATGGTCCTCGGACTCAAACCTATGCGGAAACCAAGTACTTCAAAATGAAAATCCAAGTTTTGGACAGAACCAAAGTATTGCATGGTCCTCGGACTCAAACCTATGGGGAAACCAAGTACTTCAAAATGAAAATCTAAGTTTTGGACAGAACCAAGGTATTGCATGGTCCTCGGACTCAAACCTATGGGGAAACCAAGTACTTTAAAATGAAAATCTAAGTTTTGGACAGAACCAAGGTATTGCATGGTCCTCGGACTCAAACCTATGGGGAAACCAAGTACTTCAAAATGAAAATCCAAGTTTTGGACAGAACCAAGGTATTGCATGGTCCTCGGATTCAAACCTATGGGGAAACTTATGGGGAAACCAAGTACTTCAAAATGAAAATCCAAGTTTTGGACAGAACCAAGGTATTGCATGGTCCTCGGACTCAAACCTATGGGGAAACCAAGTACTTCAAAATGAAAATCCAAGTTTTGGACAGAAGTAAGGTATTGCATGGTCCTCGGACTCAAACCTATGGGGAAACCAAGTACTTCAAAATAAAAATCTAAGTTTTGGACAGAACCAAGGTCTTGCATGGTCCTCGGACTCAAACCTATGGGGAAACCAAGTACTTTAAAATGAAAATCTAAGTTTTGGACAGAACCAAGGTATTGCATGGTCCTCGGACTCAAACCTATGGGGAAACCAAGTACTTCAAAATGAAAATCTAAGTTTTGGACAAAACCAAGGTATTGCATAGTCCTAGTGCTCGGCGACCCTCTCGGATAGTTCGTATTAGGTTACCTATCCTCGGGTGATCACCCCTTAGGCATTACAGAGCATTCAGCGGTTATGTTGGACAGTCTTATATGGCTAACCTACTTCAAGTCGGCATTATTGTGTCTGTCAATTTTAATAAGTTCAAAGCAATAGCTCTTTGTTAACAACAGTTTCGGCCCTAAGTATTGTTCAAAAGAAAAGGATACCAACTCATTCATTCACAAAGTAATTATGGAAAAAATGAAAGAACACGCAGAATGAAATGAAATCATCTTTTATTAGACAAAGAAGTAGTACAACGTACAATAAGGAGTTCAAACAAGCCTATACCAGAAGCTAAATACAGAAGCAAAAGGAAAAGTGAAAAGAACAAGAACGCAGGGAAATGATAAATCCTTCAAAATTTTGCCCTAGCAGCAGCTAAACGCATCACGATGGCACCAGTGATGGAAGAGAAGAAGAAGCAGAAGCACCTAAGTAGCACCAGTGACGGAAGAGAGGAAGAAGCAGTTGAGCCTAATCCCCGTACCCACTCTGACTGCAATCAAGTGGGTATCATATTAGCAGCGCTCGAGAGAGAGCGGATGGTACCGACGATGAGAAACCTCAGTGCTGTCGCACCAAGAATCTGATGCGACCTGCACCTGCTTCGGATTTTGGCTGAAGGAAGAAGAGGCTCCTTTCTTGCCTTGTCAAGTGGAAGAAGTGTCTTGAGTCTTTGTCTCCCTTGCCCTGATCGGGCCATCTTGAATCTCGGGGAAACCCAATGCTTCTGGAGAGGGTGTGGTCTCTTTGCCCTCATCCTAGACTTTACTGTATCACTCCCTAGGGCTCAATCACGCTGGTAACAGGGGCTATGGGTACAACTGGAAAGTTGAGGATCTGGAAGGCTTAAAGGGTCTGCGAATACAGAAAATGGCCTCCCACGGCACTCCTTATATGGGGAGCAAGCCGGATGGCATTTATGCTGTACAAATCTCTAAGAAAAGCTGTAAACGAGATAAGTCCCACCTAACTCCCAACGTCATCTTCAGCCGTTGGATTTGCGTCGCCTCGTAGAGGGAACTTATTAAAGATACGCCTCGTGCACCGAAACGACAAGAACGCGGCGAGAGTAAAGCTAAGGGAATGTCTCATAATCAGGAGCATGTCCTAAGCAAATAAGGAGACACAGACATTGATGAAGGACGAGGCTTGGCAAGCCGTGGCATAGACCCAACGTCGCCAAAACCCTCCTCTCCGTCCAATGGGCCGGACAGCAGGATTTTGAGGGGCTATTGTGGGGCCAGAGAACTTGTGACCCCGGCCCACTTTACGTAAGGGCCCAAGGCCCGATCCGAGGAAGGATCTTCCTCGGACATAGGAAGGACCCTCCTCGGCTATAGTTAGGGAGTGACTCGGTCCTAAAGATGACTCCCCGGGTCATCTCACCGAACAGAAAAAGTACTAAAACGACAAAGAACAAAGGAAAGGCTGCCACTACTGCAGTTAAGTACTCTGCACCTGACAGAGCCATACTTCTCAGCCTTTACAACCACTCCCAACGACTTTGGGTATGGGCTGAGGGGACAAGTATCAACCTTGCAAATCTCAACCTACACGTGGACGTTCAAGGGAGAGTAGAATCTAGTATAAAAGGAAGAGAAGACAGTCCAATGAAGGGGGCTCCCCTCCGGGGCCCAAGAAGAGGAGTCATAAAAACTGCTTCAAAGAGAAAATCTCCTTGAATAAGTCCAGTTCACCCTCGCACAACCGTCATGACCACCATGACTAACAACCCCCTGCCCACTAAGGCCTAGCTTTTTATCCCACTCTCTACAAATTTTATTGTTTGGGCCTTTAACGTTCGAACGCAATACTCAAATTTGGGGTCGCTACAAATTCAGTCCTTACAGGTTTGTTATGGGATTTTTTTTTTTTTTTTTTTGTGTGTTTAAAAAGACGAAGATATTTCAGTTGGGCTTAAAAAAATTTAGGTTCAAGAGGTTCAAATTTTATTTTAAGAGGATCAAATAAAAAAATTTATATATAAATTTTTTTTTTTTTTTGACCCAGCTCAATGGGTTTATTTAAACCCCCTAGACTATACCTAGAACCACCCATGAAGGAAAGTAGAGTAGAATTGGCTGAAATTTAGCTAATTTTGCAAACTCTATTCTACTCCCAAAATCCAAATAGGCCATAAAGTTTTAAGATATTAAGTTAAAAAATAATAATTCTAACCCACCCACCAACAATTGTTAATTATAAATTGGACAAAACTTAGATACAATTCCTTATGGTGCCATATAATACCTATTTTTAATTAACAAAAAATTAGTTTAAAATCACTTATCAAATTAGTTGTTCTTTTTACCAAGATCCGTTGTTTACCTGCATTTTGTTGAATTTCTTCACTTTGACATTTAGAGTATTGGGCAGAAATTATCCACAGGGTGACGGGCTAAGGGACTTCTTCACCCTCACTCAAGCAGTCTCCCATAACCAAAGTCACCGTCATAGAAGTAATAAAGAGGGTGAGAGGATTGTTAACTGTGTAAGGTGTAAAGACAGTTGATGCATACGCATCAAAACAAAAGCAACAGACACAAAGATAGTTCTATTCATTGCAAGGATGTCTACTTGCAAAACAGTAATTATTAAGTGGTGATCAATTACTGAGCAGACAATTTCATCCACAAGGGTGGAGAAAATAACCTAGTTCAGGGTCATAACATAATCGAATGTCATCATAGCTATAATCAATACTTGTAGAACTTACAAATAAAGCACTGTTTATTTCTTACATGGATTTTTTAATAGTCCAAAAACTAAGCTAATTCACTTGAAATGGGATTTTTACACCCAAGGCAATTGCAATGAGCACTAACACAACCAAATAATATAATAATTATTAAAGAATTTGTCTTTGGTGGCTCAATTCATGCTAAGATGAAGTGAGGAATTCAATGAATTTGGTGTTTTGCTAATTTCGTTAAGTGGAGAATTATTGTAGAGTTTGACTCAATTTGTGATTTTTACCTTCTAGATAAGGTGAAAATCCTAATTTAACTTGGAAATTGGAATTTGAGTCAAGTTGGAAATTTATTGTCTACTAAGGAAAGCTATTTTTTATCTACCAAGAATGGTATTCCGTGTTCACTAAGAAAAGTATTCGTTGTCTATTAAGAAAGGTACTCTTTTTCTACCAAGGAAAAAGTATTATAGAATTACAAATAGTTAAATAGAAAATACCACGAAGTGTTTTGTGGCTTGGCCGAAAGAGACTTTGGAATTGTGTTTGTCCCGAAATTAGAGAACTCTTTGTGCTGCATCTTTGGATCTCAATTTGGTGCAGCAATTGGTATCATCGCTGCGGGTGTGTTTATCGCTCTGTTGAACAACATAAATTCTTCTCTCTTTTATTTTTTATTTTTTTATTTTTATTGTCTATTTTTTAAGCATATAAACAAAGGGTAATTCTACCGTACTCCCCTTTTTTGGGGGTACGGTATCGATTATTAGTAGGTAACCTGTTATACCAGATTACCTTTTTCTCACATTTGACGATTTCATCCTCACATTATGCAGTTTCAACATCATATATAACTATTCTTTTGTCATATTCGGTGGTTCCCTTACTTTTTTCTCACATTTGATGGTTTCATCCTCACATTGTGCAATTCCAATATCACATTTGACAGTTCTTTTGTCGCATTCGGTGGTTCCCTTACTTTTTCTCACATTTGATGGTTTTATCCTCATATTATGCAGTTCCAACATCAAATGTGACAGTTCTTTTGTCATATTTGGTGGTTCTTTTATTTTATTTCTCACATTTAACAGTTTCATTCTTACATTATGTAGTTCTAATATCACATGTAACAATTCTTTTTTCACATTCAGTGGTTTCCTTTTTTTTTTCTCACATTTGACAGTTCTATCCTCACATTGTGCAGTTCCAACATCACATATGACTGTATTTTAGTCACATTTGGTGGTTTCTTTATTTTTTTCTCACATTTGACAATTTCATACTCACATTTTGCAATTCCATCACATGTGACTATTCTTTTGTCACATTTGGTTGTTCCCTTTTTTTTTTCTCACATTTGATAGTTCCATTGTTACATTAGGTAGTACCAACATCACATTTGTCTGTACTTTTTTTCACATTTAATGGTACCCTATTTTTTTATCATGTTAAACAGTTTCATTATCACACTATGCAATATCAACATCACTTCTAACCGTACTTTTATCACATTCAGTGGTACCCTAATTTTTTTTCTCATATTTGACAATTCCATCGTCATATTGGGCAGTACTAATATTACATATGACCGTACTTTTGTCACATTCAATGGTTTTTTTTTTTTACTCACATTTGACAGTTCCATCGTCACATGAAGTCATACCAACATTACATATGGGCTTAGCCAACCTAACCCAACCCCACTGAATTACCTAATAATCAACGAATATATATAGCAAAAATACTCCTAAAGTCTCTAAAATTCCAAAATACCCTTAAATACACTAAAATTACCAAAATGCATTCTAACAATTAAAAATTACCAAAATAACCTCGAAACTCTCAAAAATTATTGGGATATCCTTAAAACCTAAAAAATGACCGAAATGACCCTAAAATATAAAAAATGACTGAAATACCCTCTAAACCTAAAAAATAATCGAAATACCCTTAGATACTAAAGAAAATGACTTAAATGACCATGAAACCTAAAAAATAACTAAAATGACCTTGTAACTTAAAAAGTGACAATAATGCCCTTAGAACCTAAAAAACGACCGTAATGCACCTTAAACCTAAAAAATTACCAAAATACCCATAGAACCTTGAAAATTACTGAAATGACCCTGAAACCTTAAAAAAAATTGAAATACCCTTGAAACCTATAAAATGACCAAAATACCTTATTAAACTTAAAAATAACCAAAACACCCCCAAAACCCTCAACAATTATCAGAATACCCTTGAACCTAAAAAATTATCAAAATACCTTTAGAACCTAAAAAATGACCGAATGACCCTAAAACCAAAAAAAAATGTCTGAAATTACCCTAAAATATAAGAAATGATTGAAATAACCAAAAAACCTAAAGCAATGACCAAAAATACCCCATTACACATGAAAATGACCAAAATACCTTCGAAACCCTTTAAAATTACCATAAGACCCTTAGAACCTAAAGAATAACTTAATGACACTAAAACCTAAAAAATGACCGAAAATGACCCCGCAACTCAAAAAGTTATTTAAATACGCTTAGAACCTAAAAAAATGACCATAATTTTGTCACATTCGGTGGTACTCTAATTTTTTTTCTCACATTTGACAATTTCATCGTCAAATTAGGAAGTACTAACATCACAACTGATTGTACTTTTGTCACATTTGGTGTTATCATTACTCTTTTCTCACATTTAATGGTTCTAACGTCACATTGGGTAGTACCAAATCACATATGATCATACTTTTGTTATATTCAATAGTTCTATTATTTTCTTCTCAAAAAAAAAAACAATAGTTCTATTATTTTTTAGTCACATTAGGTAGTACTAACATCACATATAACTGTACTTTTGTCAATTCATAATAATCTTGGTAATAATTAAAATGTTAACAGTGAATTTTCCCAAAATTGTTATAGACTTAAAAATTAACAAAAATACTTGGAAATTAAGGATTTCAAAAAATAGTCCTAAAAATATATAAAATTACTAAAATACCCCCAATGCCTTAAATATTACCAAAATACCTTCATTAACCTATAAAATGACTAAAATACATTTTTAAACTTTCAAAATTAATAATAATAAAAAACACTAAAAATGAACAAAGTAGCGCTAAAAATACCTAGAATGATTAAAATACTAAAATATTCTGAAAATGACCATAATAGCATCAAAACCACTCAATTTGATCAAAAATACCCATGTGATATAGCAGGTTACCTACTAGTGGGTACCGTACCCCCTCAAAAAAAGGGGGGTACAGTAGAATTTTGGATTTTGGCCACGTTAGAGTCATATCTTGGATTTTTTTTAGTGATTGTAAAGATATTTTGGTCATGTTAGAGGTTTTCAAGACAACTTGGTGATTTTTGACATCTCATGGGTATTTTAATCAAACACATCTCACCCATTTTGGTGTCTTTATGGTGTTAATTTTCCCAATGAAAAAAAAGGTGACCCAAAGCAAACGTTATTTGTTAGGAAACATTTGCTCCTCTAAATGATTCCAAAGAAGCTATATATTTAGACCATACAATTATGTAACTGTGAACTCTATAGAAGAAAAAAAATTGAAACCTAAAACAATTTAGGCCTCAATGTGTTCTCTTGAAGAACTTGAACTTGAAACCTAAAACAAATTTAGGTCTCAGAGTGTGTTCTTGAAGAACTTGATGTCCTAGATATGAAGGGAAAGAGAGTGTAAAATTGAGAAGCAAATAAATTATGCATTCTCCAGATTTCAGCCATAGTGTTCTCTCTCTTTCTCTGCCCTTTTGTTCAAAATCTCCACCGTTTCTCGTCTCAAAATCTTAGTACATCTCATCCTAAATCTTTATTTATCCATCGGGTTTTAACTATTGCCGTTTGGCTTTTGTCTTGCTGAGGGAGACTTGGACGTTGGGGGGGCAATGGCCCCCCAATTTAATATATATATATATATATATATATATATATATATATATATATGTATATTATCATATACATAGGTACAAATTTTGGCAATTTTTTTTCATAAAATTACACGTTTTCCCCTGGAGAGCATACTTAGAAATAATTATAATCTAACCGGTCAACCCAATTTACCTACAAACTCTGTACAAACCATAATAATGTGAACCTATTCGGCATACACCTAAATTGAACTAAAACACATTTTTCTTTGTCAAATTAAGGTTTTTAGGCTGGGCTCAAAGTTTTACTATGCATTTCTTATGTTAAATCCACATTTATAGGTTGGCAACCAAATTGAGTGTGGACTGTAGTGCAAAAAAGAGGTTATTAAGCTTCTAAATACAGTATAAGTGTTTGTGGGGTATGAGGGGCAAGGGCCGGGGTTCAAGTTTCCAAGAGAGAGCTTCACACACATATACACTTAGATTAAGCTAGAGTAAAATTTCTATATTGTATTAAAATATATATATATATATATATATATATATATATATATATATATATATATATATATATATATATATATATATAGATTTAGATTTCATAAGAAAAGTCCAAGTAACTATAGTGGCATCATCAACCACTGTTAAAAAAATATTTGAAACTTTTGAAGTAGGAGCAGAATAAGGACTCCACACATCCACATGAATCAAATTAAAAGCATGTTCAGATAAGCTATTGAATGGAAAAGGTAATTTTTTTTTTAGCCAAAGGACAAACAATACGATCTTTATTACAAGAATTCTGCAAAATAGGTAGAACTTGGCCTAATGAATGAAGTGTAGAATCAAAAGGATGGCCACAATCTTTATTACAGGAATTCTACAAAATAGGTAGAACGTGGCCTAATGAATGAAGCTTAGAATCAGAAGGATGGCATAATTGTGATATGTAGACAGGAAGTCATCAAGGAAAGAAGAAACTTGAGACAGTTAGAAGCAAGAAAAGCAAGACAACAAGGATGTGATTTGGTAATAGTGCTAATTGATACTTGAGAAAATATTTCTCTAAGGTCATTTCAAATCTCCAAGTTTGTATCCATGTAAATGATGCTAGCTTGAATTCTTGGTGAAACTGCATTTATAATCCATGTTCATACCATGTTTTTGCTCGAATCCAAGCTTGAAATCTCAAATGGAGTTTTCCTCAAACGAGATGAGAGTGTGAGTGTTCCGTCTATAAACCCCAATTTGTTTTTGGAAATCAGGGCTTTCCTAATTGATCGAGTCCAAGCTAGATAGTTTTCACCAACTAAGGGCTAAGACACAAGAACACCACCAAGACTCTCTCTATGATGTAGAAACAAAGGATCATCTGCCATGGATAAAGGATATTCAGAAGCAGAAGTGTTGTTTGTGACAGCAGCCATTGATGGACTTCAAGCTTTTGAGAGACAGAAAACACAAACTTTGAAAGAGAAAAGATAACCCTAAAGGCTTCTAGAAGCTTCGCTCTGATACCATATCAAAATATGTGTTTTGTAAGTGATTTGAAGACTACTCAATGTTCAAGATTTGATTCCAAAATAACTTAAGAAGATTCAAGTCTCTAGAATCTTGACACATGGTCGATTTGTTGGGAGCTCGACACATAATTTACTTAAGTCAATTGATCGAGAATCGTGATCTTAAAATCCAAATCAAACCATCAAGTTATCCAAACTCTAGGATTGCATGACCTAATTCCTATTCATCACGAAAGAATTCCCTCATAAACCTTAACTTGTTATTAGTTTCCTCTAATATCTCATTAATTTTCTTTGTAAAAAAATTAATTCAATAACTTTTTATTAGTAATCTATTTTATAGATAAAATAAAAAGAAAGTAAGAGTGATGTAGTGATATGATCATATTATATGTGTTTACAAATTTAAAAATTGCATGATATTGGTGTAGATAGACATAATTCATGCCTACTCAACCATGCAAATATCATTTTGATAAACTAAAAATAAAAATATCCTTATTATTAGTTTCATTTTTATTTTTATTTTTTTGTTCTTTCCTCTATGAAGTGTGCCTTATTCTAAAAACTCATTATTGGCAACTTCGTTTTGGTATGCCATTTTTGACAAAGTTAAAGAGAATTTTTCATATTATCATGATTATAAAATAGGAGTAACATTCTCTTTGCCTTTATGAAGTTCTTAATAGATAAGACTTTTCTATTGGAGAAACAAAAACTTCATCAAACCTAAACACTCAATTCTTTTAGCAAGTTCATCTTCTACATATGATTATTTTGTTTCGTGATCTACTTGACCATTAATTGATTGGCTTCCAAAATGTGTGAGATTGAAACTTCCTAGAATTGTTTTATGGAAATCATTACAAGTCATTTTCTATACTTTCTTGGTGCTTTTGATAACTAAATAGAGCTTGAGAAGATTGAGAAAAAGAGAAAGCTAGAACTAATTTCTTTTTTTGTTTCTCAGCAACCAAACTAGACTATGCATCAACGACCTATTAATCTAAATCGTTCAATAATTCCTAATTAAAGATGAAATGTCAAACTACAATTAAGAAAATTCATCTTTAACATGCAAGAAAAAACATTAAAAAAGATAATTAAGAATTTAAAGTTTTGAGGGAAAGAAAAGAAATACTCCCTACCACTTTGATAGGTCAAATGTCCCTCTCATTACATGTGCATCCACGTGAGTAATTCTTGAACCGACAAAGCTACTTGATTGGGACACTTGTTTTAATAATATTAGTCGCAAACTAGCACCAAGCACAAGGAAAATTAAACTTCAACACAAATGATAAATTTTGACCATTAATTTTAATTTTAATTTTTTTTAAGTTACAAAAAAAAAAATTAAAATGGTTAAAGTGCAAAATACATTTCTAAAGTTTGAAGATCTTTGAATTTTATATCCTAATATTTTAAAATTTCGATTTTGCCCCCTAATGTTATATAGGGTTTGGATTGTTAGTCCCTCCATCAATTTTTTGGTGATGTGGATTGTTAGTGAATTGTTAGTCCTCCATCAATTTTTTGGTGATGTGTTCATTATGTTCTTTCCTTGAAATTGGGAATAGTATTGTCAAGTGAAAGAACTCATGTTGTGGAGGCATGTTCATTGCCCATCGACGCCTATTTCAATGTGATGAAGCTTCTTTGGTTGATGGGATGTGAACACTGCTAATGAGAGAGGAGAGACAGTGGAATCAGGGTTTGTTTATATGTTTGTTTTTTCCAACTATAACCACTTGGATAATATGGAATTTAATTGGTGAGGCGAATGGAGGTACACGTGTTTATTTCTCGCATGCATCAAGAACAATGCTCACAAATCTTAAAACATAGAGATGCAAGATCGTTTGACTTACAAGATAAATATGTTTAAGTTCATTATTATATTTTGGTGTAGACCAAAGCTTGGTTGTTATCAACTATTGAGGATGCATATGACAAAGAATCTCATTTTTATATAATTTGACTTTAAAATCATCAATTTGCTGGTCTATTTATTTTTGTTTTTATTTTAAGAAAATGCTAACAAATATCATTAAGGCATTGGTTAATAAATATAAAAATAAAACCATAAACACTCAAATCCAACACATAACAAAAGTGTTTTTTTTTTTTTTTTTTTTAAGAACACGTAACAAAAGATGGGTATACATAATATGCAAAGATAACTAAAACTTGATGCTTTTTTTTTTCTTTTTATACATGTAATTGAATCCATTGAAATAATATGAAATTTTAATATAAAAAAGGTCCAAATACAAATCCATAAATAATTTTTAAAAAAAATTATATAATAAGTGTAAGGACTCAATTTGTAACGACCCCAAACTGATATTAGGTTCGCACGTTAAAGGCCCAAACAATAAAATTTGTAGAGAGTGGGTTAAGAAGGCTAGGCTTTGGTTATTGGACGGTCGTCAGTCATGGTGTTCATGGCGGATGTGCGGAGATGAGCTGAACTTCTTTTTAGGAGGTTTTCTCTTTAAAACTGCTTGAGTGATTCCTCTTCTTCGGCTCCGGGGGGAGCCCCCTTCTTGGATTGTCTCCTCCTCCTTTTATACTAGATTTTACTCTCTCTTGAACGTCCACGTGTAGGTTGAGATTTGCAAGGTTGATACTTGTCCCCTCAGCCCATACCCAAAGTCGTTAGGAGTGGTTGTAAAGGCTGAAAAGTATGGCTCTGTCAGGTGCAGAGTACTTAATTGCAGTAGTGGCAGCCTTTCCTTTGTTCTTTGTCGTTTTAGTACTTTTTCTGTTCGACGGAATGACCCGGGGTGTCATCATCAAGACTAAGTCACTTCCTTTGTCCTCGGCTATAGGTATAGCCGAGGAGGGTCCTTCCTATGGTCGAGGAAGATCCTTCCTTGGATCGGGCCTTGGGCCTTAACGTAAAGTGAGCTGGGTTCACAAGTCCTCTGGCCCCACAATAAGTAATCCAATTCATGATCAGATTTTCAAAAATTTCCTCAAATTATGTAACTAAAACCTATTTAACTAATACGAAAGATATAAAACGTGGGTATAAATTAAAATTCATAAATAACCAAAACCCAATTCATGGGCACAGTTTCAAGAAATTATATAATCTAATTTCAAATCTACTATAAATAATTTCGTAGACAAGTATACATATAAGAATACTAGTCTCTAATCTCTATGCATGTGTATTGTGCGTGCTCATAAACTCTTTTTTTTTTTTTTTTTAAGCAGTAATTGTATTTTTTTTTTTTTTTTTTTTTTTTTTGAACTCGTGTTTGAAAGTGATGTAGTGATATAGAGAAAATATTGGGTAGAAAAATAAGATGAATGTAAGGAGAAAGAAGGCTAAATTTTAGGAGTTTTCTTAGGTTTAAAAAAAAAAAAAAAAAATTAAAAAGACTAAATTTTAGGGAATAAAAAGATGAATGTGAAAAAGAAAAAAGAAAAAACCTAAATTTTAGAAGTACTCTTTTTGAATTCAAAACGATAGTAGCTATAGGTGTTGTAGATAAATTGGTTATTTATTTGACATTTATGACTTTATTTTTAAGAAAAGTTATCATTTATTAATGAGAGTATTTTTTAACCACATAAAAGTCCAGTTCAAAGAAAGAAATTCTCTTATAAATAGTATAGTTATAAGAATTATAGTCAAATTAAGTCCTCATGTTCATGAGCTTGTTCACAAACACATTACTATTTTTGAGCTTTTCTCGTTTAATCTAGCCTAAACTTAAGGCTTGAATTTAGCTTGTTTTCTAAGAAAACAAACATAAACAAGTTTTTTCCCCGAGCCGAGCTCAAGCTAACTATTCATAAACAACTTGGTTCATTTACATGATTACATCCCTAGGCCAACTAGAGACTAGAGTAGAGACAATACTGGGAACGTACACAAACCAGACTCATTACCACACCTCTCTGCTCAATATAAGCATTAGAACCTAGGGGTAACCATATTACCATATATACTCGCAATTGTTGATTATGATGATAAAAGTACTCCAATGCTTACAAGAGTTTACATGTATCCAGACTTTGACAGTGGGGTAAAGATCTACTGAAACCATCACTTCAAAGTAAATTTGCGGCACCAAGTGTTTCTAATAAAAACCCATATTAGAGGGCTCAAAAATAGTAGTGCTCAGAAGTTAGAATAGATGCTTAAATGCTCAAATTCATTGAAAAGGAGTTCTGTAAATTTTCTAAATAACAAAAGCTAAAAATTTCCCAGGTACAGCTCAGTCATTTACAGCCAAGCCTCCATCCCTCCCAACATACAGCATCACCAAGACCTCCTATGATTGCATCATTTAATAATATGCAGGTACTTCCTAGAGACCAGAGTCCACTACAATGACTCAGCCACAATTCATACACGATGCCCAGATACTTTCTGCGCAATTGACTTGATTTCTTTCACCCTCTCATCGACTAATTGCCGGAGCTGCTCTTCTTGATTTGTTTGATTTTCATCCATCTGAACATCACTAGCTTCACCAACCTGTGACCTATACATGACAAATGCCATCTCCTTATCGTAATCACTCGGAACTTCAATTACTCGCTTTCCGTTAGTCCCAGAGTCTTTCCCAATAATATCACCCTTCACACGGCTGGAAATGATGCTCACAAAATCCTCCATGTACTTGTCAACAGGATCAAGACCAAGATAGATTAAAACCTCCCAACAATTGAGAAACTGTTTCTTGTTGATTTTCAAACTTCTCCTGACATCATCAATTACACTTGGAGGGGGCATGAACCGGGGGATGTGGATTTTCTTTGACAGCTTTCCTTGCTTCAAACGTGAAACAGCTGAACTAACTGCATGCTGGATTGGATCAAAAACAAGCAAGTGTGATAAGTCAACACAGGTGCGCACATGCTGGAAGTAATCTAACGGCTCTTCAACTGTCAAGTCGTAAACATCTTCAGACACTGCAACATCATTAAGCACCTCCATAAGGTAACGGCCATAACCTTTGTGTTGGTAAGGAGGCAATACCAATATCTGCAAAAGGCAAAATTGGAATTTCTAAAGATATGAATATAGATTCAGATAGTATTCATACAAGGGAACCAAAATTAGATTTTCTAAGTGTGTCAAGCCAGTAATTAACAAGAATAAAGGAGAGTATACCTGACCAAGTCGCAAGCGAGAACTGTCTGGATAATGGTAAAAACGATAAATAGCTGAAAAACCAAGCACTCTACATTGAATCTCGCCCTGCTGATCAGGTTTCTTCTGAATCAGGACATACAACTCCCAACTTGGATCACTAACATCAATAGGGCTGCTACCTAATTCAGAAGGTTCAAAGTTAAAAATTGAATCTATACTTTCAAAATGCAACCAAAGAAAAGAAGGGGGGAAAATAGAATGTTTCAACAACAAAACAAATGAGTGCATACCATCAACAAGAAGAAGAACAAAAGGTATCAAGCGACTGTAAAGGTGCCCAGCAGCTGTCTTGCCCACCACCATGCGAACAACCTGACCCAGAAGAGCACATCAACCATGGTACTTAGTTTCAAAAATTCGACCATGCACATTCAAATACAAGGAAAAGGAGCATGAAAAAGGAACTGGTCATTACAAAATCCTCCTTTTACCTAACTACTAATACCACCGCCAACAAGGGATCTAAAAGAAAAGACGATAACTTTTCAACATGCAGTCAGCCATGGCAAGCCTTCTACAACATGTATACAGTATGGCAAGCTTATTTTTTTTAGCAAAACAAGTCAATAAGAATAAGTCATCCCATACGGATCCTAAGAAAATTTTTGACAACTTAATGGTTAAAGTCACAAAGCCCCCAGTATTTGACAGAAAACCATATCCAGTGGCTTTCTAGCCAAGCAACTATCATTTTCACTATAATACTAAAACCAAAGCTTTATGTGGAAAGCACCTCAACATCAGAAATAGCTGCTTTCAAATCACCATTACAATCAGTGACACATCCATTTGAGGCTTTGAGCTTCAATATCTCCCCGCTTGAGACCATGGATCTGTAACCAGTTAAAGGTGAACATCAGAACACAAGAAACAACCAACCTGACACTTCATTGAGAAAAAAAAACAGGGTAGATTTCTAGATGTGGGCGAAGTACAAGGTACCCGATGAGATTACTCCCTGTTGAAAAGGCCTGAAGAAAGTCAACTTTACTCTCAACAAGAGTCTCAGCAAAAATTCTCTGCAGAACATGACAAATGAATGAGCAGAAATATAGGCATAATAAGTAAAAGGGCCAGTTTAACATGGGCAATTAATGTATACCTGAAGAGCAGCTTTCAGATCTGTGATACCTTTTCCTCCCTTAAAACAAATAAAAGCAATTAATAAATGTGGTCAAAAGGACAACCAAATTTAGCTCTTTTAAGGACAAAGTCTCAACTCTATGTAACAGGTAATGGAAATACATAACAATCTTGACTTTCTAGTAGACCAAGGATGAATGACAGTACTTACATCTGATGTGCTCTCAAATGTAATATCAGCATATGCATGAAATGATATGCTGCTAACCCATATTGTAATCTGCATAAAATGTATCAAACAAGACGCATTAGTGAATTTCTTTTTTGTACAGAATTAATCATTATGTTTATATTGTTAAACAGCATAACATTGTTTTTACATCATTAGCCCCTTGAGCAGCAAGTAAAATTCAGGTAAGCTTAAATTTGCTACAATTTTAATTACCTTCAAGCCTTGGTAACCATATATCTTCCCATCCTCATCAAAAAAGCTATTTAAGTCAACCGGGTCGATGCAAAAACTATCTGGAGAACCCACTTCCTCTTTGCTAGAAACTATTGACACAATGCACTCCAACATAAGCTCAACATATTACAAAGAAAAATTATAGTATATAATGAAGAATATATATATATTTTTTAATCTGTAGCTGCCTATCTAATAAGTTTATTAAGATAAATTGGATGATTCACTTGCTAAGAATCAAGACTAAGTTCAAAATCATTACTGTTATCATACAATCAAGAACCATGACAGCGAAGTCAGGTTCTTTTCCACAGCTTATTCAGTAAGTTAAAACGTTAAACAAGCAGCTGTGCAGTAGAAGTAATGAACATACACAAACACACATGCTTGCACGCACAAGCACTAACTGATTGCATAATGACACATGCACAGAAATGTTAACTAATTACAAATCGACACATGCACATGAGCACTATACAGTGGCACATTGCCTATCCTTTTAGACTAAGCAAACAGCAAAGAAAAATTTCGCCAGATAATCATAAAAATAAAAAATAAAAAAAAAGATATTGCAAAGAACAAGATAATCATATTCATAACCAGACATTGCATTTATGAACTCTTTACTATTCACTTAGGCAATGCAGGATGACTTAGCAAGCTCAGATTCCAGGTTCTCAAAAAACTAAGCTATCTTCAAAGAACCTCAGTTCACACAACTCTATTATAAACCCCAGCATAACTTGACTATTTAACAGAAACTTAAATCAAGATTTTGTTATTTACCATTACTTCCTTGTTGACTCTATTGACAACACTATCTCAAACCCCAAAAAAAAAAATTTCAAAGGGACCAACTTTAAAATTTTCCCACATTTTCTCACCAACCAAACAGGGCATTAGAGAACCAAAACATGCCTTTTAACTTCTAATGCAAGCAGAACATAACAATCAACCAATAATAAACTAAACAAACATTAAAAATCAACATATAACCCAACAAAAAATTCAACCTAAAAAAACAAATTAATACTCAAAACGTAAATCATACCCAGGTAAACCTTAATGCAATCTTTGGCCTCAATTCCAGAATCTGAAGCAGACCCACATGAACAAACACAAAGGAAACAGTATTAGTAAACTAAAAATGTGAAATTGCTTCCAAAAAATAAAACACATAAAAACGAAAACAAAAAATCACAGAAATGAAAGCTCAGTGAAGTATCGGAAAGTGAATAAAATTGGAAGCTTGAATCGGAGCTGAGATGACTCACCCAAGTTGAAGAACCCGACCCGCCTTCGTTTCTTGGGCTCGGCGGTGGGATCGGCGGTGGATTGTTGCTTCTGACCCATTTGGGTTTTTGGGGATTAGGGTTTTTCTTAGAGCGGGAAATGTGAGCAAGAGAGGCGGGAAATTGTGGTGTGTACGAACTGTTGGGGAAAATAGATTTGGGGCTTTATATATAGAAGAAGTTGAAGATGTATATCACGTGCATTGCACGTGATATACAAAAAAGTATGTGGCCCTACATACATGTTAAGGCCCTGGTGGACTAGCCAGCCAGTTAGGCCCAAGTGAATTAGGGGTTTCATGCTATTGTACAAGAAATGTGGCTTTTTAAGCAATCCAAGAGTTTGGGAAAGTCTAATCTAGGTTTTGTCCAATTAGTTTTTAGTTTTTAGTTTTTATTAGATAACAACTTGGTTAAATCTTAGTTTTGAAGTATAAAGAATGGTAGGTGTCTTTGTTTTATTAGATTCATGGTTCTATTGGCTAGCTTATGGGTACTATTATTATGATTTTAGACAAGTGATCATCTTATGTCATATGTTGTGTTGGTTGTGGATTTAGACATTAGACAATTCTTTATTATGTTGTCCTTTTTCAATAGGCCAAACCTAAAGCAAACGAGTGGATGAAGGAACAAATGTCAAGCTAATACAAATTGGTTGAGTTTTATGGAAAAGGTAACCGTGGACTAATTCAACTCTAGTGGGCTTTATGGAAAACATTGAAGAGAGGTTCAAAGACACTCATCTGAGATGGAGTGGATTTGTTGCTCTAAGAGACCAAGAGAGATGAGAGACCGAGAGAGATGAACAAAGTGAGATGAGACAACCCCTCACATGAGGTCTGAAGCCAAGAACTAGACGAAAGAGAAGTTCAAAAGAGACTCACCTGAGAGGTGAGAGAGATGAAGTTTTGTGAGATGAGTATGGGGTTTTCTTGCTTCTATTGTTAGAGTGAACTTAGTGAGTTCTATCTACTGCCTCAAATAGCCGTTGGGCTTCATTACTTCTTTTTGACTTGATAGAAACAACTTAGTTGTGTGGGTCCCACTTTTTTGTGTGTCATTATTATTTTGCGATTTAATTCACTTTCCTAATATTTGAAAACTCCCAAAAATTGTTCTAATAACTCACTACTCATTCTCAATTTTGTTGAGTGATGAGTTATGATAATTGAGAACAAAAATCAAACCAAATAAGAAAATAGTAGGTGGTGGAACCCATGAAAAACAAGAAATGAGTGATGGAAATTCCTAAACCAAGTCACCCAAAGCGAAGTTACTTTGGAGATATGTGATACTAGGGTGATAATAATGATTTATGGCAACTCTTCAATCATGTTTTCACCCTCAAAGTGGAACCTCCTCAAAAACCAAAAAGATAAAAGCATCAAAAAATTAGATTGGTGTGGATCAAATTATGAGGGCAATTTAGGATGTTGCTTCAACAATGAGACGAAAATTCAACACTTAAAAGAAGTAAATTTAGTTTTGAAAGGAGCTTAGCACATCTTCCAATTCTTGAATAATAAGAAGTGTTTCATCTCTTGGATGTCATAGGAATCACAAACAACTTATCTCCTTCCCATTACGTTCTTTTAGATTGCAAACGACGATCTATTATTTCACTAGTTTACAGCAAACCTGTTATTTCACTAGTTTACAACAAATGGCAGATAGGAAACCCATAAAAAGAATTCCAATATAATGGGTGCATTAATTATTGGTCACAATTTTGCGATTTTGAGGCAATGGTGACCACAAACCCAATTTTGCTATTTTGTTCAATTAGGGGATTGAACAAATATGGCTTAAAGCATTCACATTGAGTTTTGTATAATTTCTCAATTTCGCATCTCCAAAAAATCACTTTTTCTATTTGAACAACTCCCTTTTAAAAAACATCATACATCTCATTCGTTATTTTGAAGTATATCTTATTAAAATAATCTTATAATCTTTTTTCCTTTCCCAAAAACACACCCTTAAGAGATTAGAAACCCACCACAAAAACACACTGGTCTTCAATCAAAGAATCAGAAACCCACAACCTCAACCCAATTAAAAACCATCGATCTTCGAGACCCAAAATCCAAACCCTAAGGGTACGTTTGGTATGCTGTAATAGCTCCTGTAATGGAATAGTTATTCATATGTAATAGCAATTCGGTCATTTAGTTGCATCTTTATTACATGGATTAATGGATTAGTTATTACATTGGAATGACTATTCTTTAAATTGAAGAATAGTTATTCCTCTTTAAAATGAATGTAATAGTTATTCCTTAGTATATATAATAGGTTTTAAAATTAATATATTTCCAAAAATATAAAGTTTTCTTATATATCATCTTTTACAAGCTTTCCATATATAACAACCAAACTTATGAATAGTAATAGTTATTCCTTTACAATGTCTTTTATTCCCAATAATAAATATTACTATTCCTAATGTAATCTACATTCAGTGTACCAAACGTACCCTAAGTCTTTTGATTGTGACCGTAGATGTACTAATCCTAGAGAATGTTTTCTTGCTATAGGATTTACAGGTCATCAGTTTAAATTTTGCTAATGCAGCTCCGTTTGCTTTGTTTGACTTGTACATAATAAATGGCGAGAGTACACAACCTGCCCTTCCCATGAACCCCTTAAGAAAATGGTATGGAAATCGAAAGCAGGATAGGATCTCAGAGAGACTCGGACGATTTGGTACAGCCAACGTCAAGCTTTTGGAACCAATCCATCAACTTTAAACTCATACCATATCTTTCAACCTATGTTTGTGTTAGGGGTTCTAAGTACAAGAAGAACCTTGCAGCAACAGTAGACACCCAATTAGAGAGAAAACTCAAACGTGGAACACAAATGAACTCCAATTCAATTGAACTTGATGACAGAGAAATGTGGAAACATTGCTTTACCTCCACAATTTTCATCGTAGAAGCCAACAGCGGGTTGACCGTCCAACTTGAACATGCCAAACCGTTCCCTTGCATAATAATGGTTAAAATTGGTGTCCATAATAAGTGACATTAATAATTGTTCCATGCAGAAGTGACACTACATAAATCACATTTTGCTACCTAAATAAATTGTAATTTATGTATCATTGATGAGAGAACACATATCCATGTCAAAAGCTTTTGGCTGGAGCCTGGAGGGGTGTAACTGCTTATGTTGGCTACGAACTGTCTCGAACGAACATCTTGCGTTGCTTATGACTGCATCAATGCAATCCAAGTCATTTTGTAACAAACAAAAACGCTGGGTACCATGAAAACCCAGTGCCATAAATTTTCAGAGCGTGGATATGCATGCAATCGCAGGAGCTCCTAACCTACCGTGCAAACCACTTTCTACAGCTCACCTCATCACAAATGACGAAGCTGGAATGCACAATTTGGTTCAAACCTGCGGTTTGAACCATCATTTCACGCTAATGTATTGATATGAATTCCATATCAATCACTAGCAGCATTGACAGAGCAACACTACTACACTCACAACAAAATTACCAATAACGTTCCAAAAAATTACATAGTAAGTCGAAGCATAACAAACTAAGGCCGTACTAGGTCAAAAACTGGGTTTTCCCTTTTTGGTCAAGGGGTAGGTCTTTTGAATACATTCAGATGATTAATACAGATGAAAATTTTAACTCTTTCTTTGAGACTAAAGAGAAACTAAGAAAGACCACCAAAGAAATACAGCAAGACAACTCGGTTCCCTAGCATATCTCACTTCCTACCAGGGGTCCTAACAGCCTGCCTGTTCTTCTTCTTGGGACCAGACTTTGAAACCTTAAGGCTCCTGTGAACAGCACTAAGCCTTGCAAGAGCTGCCTTCTTCAAATCTGGCCTGTAGTAATTATCAGAAACCTGCAATCATTGGCAAGCAACCAACTTAGAAAGTGTTGACATTTAGACAAAATATAATGTCATTCTTGAATGTGTGTAATAAATAGTAAAAAGTCAAACACATCACTTTTAAATGCACATTTTGGAAAACAAACTTCAATCCATGCAATTCGAAGTACATGGAAACATGCAATGAAAACATCAATTCCGAAATTCAATTTGACATATTAGGCACTAGCAACAATGAAAAAAAAAATGCTGAAAGTCAGTTCTTCAACTTCTAGGCATCAAATTCGAACAAAATTCTAAGACATCAGAGATTTGTCAACAATAGAAAAAGAAAAGTGACATGATCAAAGTCAATGCTCATCTATGCCTCATTTACAGCACTAAGAAATTTATGAGGTTAATAATGAGAATCCATATTAACAGCAGAACTTGGAGAGAATTAAATGCTTCTTTTTACATGTATTGAATCACTTTCAACTACAGTATTCCAGCCACACCCCAAGTATACAGAAATTACACAGTTTAACACTTGACAAGAAGGCTCAATGCAAATAACTGATAGGTATACATCCTGGTCAAAAGGGAGATCGCTCAGAGCCAACGTAACAAGTGCATTTCATTGAAGAGTCCAATTGCTAGCAGGATTTTCTTACATGTTAGCTGTTCATCACCGCCTGACTGATAAATTTACCAGTCATAATAAAAAAAATTGAAAATCATAGATGATTCCACAAACAGGAAATTTCCAAGAAACAAAATCTGAACTGACTATTTCTAACCACACCCCAGCATACAGAAATTACACACCATAACACTTGACAAGAAAGCTCAATACAAATAGAACTGTTAGGTCATATTGGCAGCTCTCAAAGCATAATACATCTTGGTCGAAAGGGAGATCGCTCAGAGCCCATGTAACAAGTGCATTTCATTGAAAAGTCCCATTGCTAGCAGGATTTTCTTACATGTTAGCTGCTCATCACTGCTTGACTGATAAATTTATCAGTCATTAACAAACTAAAAAAAATTGAAAATCAAAGATGATTCCTCAAACAGGAAATTTTCAAGAAACAAAATCTGGACTGACCATTTCCAACCACACCCCAGCATACAGAAATTACACACCATAACACTCAACAAGAAAGCTCAATACAAAAAGAACTATTGGGTCATATTAGCACCTCTCAAAGCATAATACATCTTGGCCAAAAGGGAGCTCAGAAGCCAAGCGTAACAAGTGCATTTCATTGAAAATCCCATTGCTAGCAGGATTTTCTTACATGTTAGCTGCTCATCACCGCTTAACTAATAAATTTACCAGTCATTAACATACTAAAAATAAAATTTGAAAATCATAGACGATTCCTCAAAGAAGGGGAAATTTGCACGAAATCAAATTTGGACAGATAATATTTCAAACCACACCCCAGCATACAGAAATTACACAGTGTAACACTTGACAAGAAAGCCCAATGCAAATAGAACTGCTAGGTCATATTGGCACCTCTCAAAGCATAAACATCTTGGTCAAAACAGGGAGCCCAGAAGCCAAGTGTAACAAGAAAATTTCATTGAAAATCCCATTGCTAGCAGGATTTTCTTACATGTTAGCTGCTCATCACCGCTTAACTAATAAATTTAATGGTCATAAACATACTAGAAAAATTGAAAATCATAGATGATTCTACAATGAACGGAATTTTCACGAAATCAAATTTGGACTGACAAAGCGTGAACATCTTGGTCAAAAGGGAGCTCAGAAGCCAAGCGTAACAAGCAAATTTCATTGAAAACCCCATTGCTAGCAGGATATTCTTACATGTTAGCTGCTCATCACCGCTTAACTAATAAATTTACCGGTCATAAACATACTAAAAAAATTGAAAATCATATAAGATACTTCAAAGAACAGGAAATTTTCAAGAAACCAAATTTGGACTGACACCCCCCCCCCCCCCAAAAAAAAAAAATCACCATAGAAGCAAAACAATCAACACATAAATCAAAGATCACACAGATAACTCAAAACTAGTTACTTATCCAAATCATTCAATGGTGCCAAATAATTGTTTGAATAATGGTTAACAAATTAAATTCACTATTTCCTATGACCTTAAGCTTTTGAAAGAAGCGAAATTTTATACTGGTATCAGAGCCACTTGAATTGAAACCCTATCTCCATTATACCTCACAATTGAAGTTGGAAGGAATAATGATATTTAGGAGAAAATTTTCTAAACAACAATCATTGACAGAATTCTAAGCTAAATCCAATGGCTACTTAGCTTAAAAAAATAAGCTGAACCAAGGAGAAAGTAAGGCTTAAAAAATCTATACCTCGCCAAATAATCCATGAGACACATACACTAAAATAAAACAAAACTCAGTAGGTCACATAGGCCAACACTCTCAAAGCATAATACACCTAGGTGAAAAGGGAGCTCAGAAGCCAAGCGTAACAAGTGCATTTCATTGAAAACCCCACTGCTAGCAGGATTTTCTTACATGTTAGCTTATCATCACCGCTTAACGAATAAATGCACTAACCATTAACATACTATATTAGAAATTTAAAATAGCGGCCAATTCTTCAAAGAACCAAAACTTTTCAGTACACCAAATTTAGAGAGACTGGCCCCCAAATCACTGCAAAGAACTAAAACAACAATTGAAACACACATTAAAGATCACACACATAACTCAAAACAAATTACTTATTCAAAGCATAATACACCTGGGTGAAAAAGGGAGCTCAGAAGCCAAGCGTAACAAATGTATTTCATTGAAAATCCCACACACAGCAGGATTTTCTTATATGTTAGCTGATCATCACCGCTTAGCAAATAAAAGCACCAGTCATTAACATTCTAAATACGAAATTTAAAACAGTGGCTTATTCTTCAAAGAACCAAAAACCTTTTCCGGGCATCAAAACACTGCAAAGAACTAAAACTACAATTGACACCCAATAATCAATAGAATAATGTCAAGTGATTGCAATCACCATTTCCTCATCAAAGGAAAGACTTTCACAACAAGTGGAAGTTTATTTTGGCATTTCAAATTCTAATCAAGATTCAATTACCTGATTGGTAACAGCCTTAGCCATACGAGGGAACTCCTTCCTCATGACCGACTTGTGAAGTATGGCCGCCGGCTTGTTCTGCTTCTTCGTCTTCGTGGTCCCCAATACCACCGACAGATCTTTGCCACCTGGCTGAATCGTCACCGTCTTTCGGTTCGCCAAACCTACGTATCATCATCATTTTATTATAGATAGAGTAAGTACTAAAAATTCACATACATAGAGATTGAAAGAAAGAAAAGAAAAGAGAGTTACCGGAGTACTTGTAGGAGTTGAGGTTGAAGAGGTTGTTGGGCTCTTTGCTGAACTGGACGCCAGCGTTGCCTCGTCCGAACTCCTTGACGAGGAAGCAGTTGTTCTTCTTCACCATCTCCCATATCAACTGCCCTGGAACTGTTGCCATTGCTACCTTTTACCTTGCCTGTACCATTTTTTTTCAAAACAAACCGAATACATTAGATCAAGATCGTGTAAATGGAAATAATTCCTGCGATGGGAAAAAAGTGAATCGGAAATGAGAGAAAGAAGAGGGATCTGATTGATGAGGAAGACTTACGGTTTTAGGTCTGAGAGAGAGAGAGAGAGAGAGGGGTTTACGAGGGCTCGGCTGAGAAGACAGAAGGTTGATTTTATACACCTTTGCAAAACCCTAGGAGGAGCTGAGACTGAATGGGGAAAAATATGTTGTTTGTGTATAGATTTATTATCAATGGGAATATACTTCAAGCAAGGGCGTTTGGTCTAGTGGTATGATTCTCGCTTTGGGTGCGAGAGGTCCCGAGTTCGATTCTCGGAACGCCCCCTTTTAATTTTATTTTTTATAGTTTCCGTTTTTTACTTATCATTTTTTAACCCGCTCCATTGGTCTGAAAAATAAATTTTACCGGTGGCTTTTTCTTTCACATACTTTCTATTTCAAATAAAACCAATGAAAATTTCATAACAAATCTCATAAATAAAATTTCTCCAAAAAATAAAAACTAAGAAATAAAATTGTATTAGATACTCTCCATACAATTTTATTTCATAACAAATCTAAGAAATAAATTTTCAAGTAAATTGGAGAGGAAATTGTTCATTTTCACATGGTTGTAAAACTAAGAAATAAAATTGTATTACATACTCTCCGTACAATTTTATTTCATAACAAATCTAAGAAATAAATTTTCCAGTAGATTGGAGAGGAAATTTTTCATTTTCACATGGTTGTTATATATACATAAACCTCTTTATGTCTCTTTCTCCAAATTTGTTAGTATTACCCATTTCTTCTTACAATTTTTTTTTCTTTCCATATTCTCTTCCAACCCACTACATGACGGTTTACAAAACCATCCAAGTGTATTGTTTTAAATAAAGTCACATAACTTTGTGAATAAAAATACATATGGATTATTTTTTCAACCACCACACAATAAGTTGGAGGAAGATTCGTCTAGATTGATTTGGAGGTAAACTATTTCCATTAAAATTTTATACAACATATAATTCCAATGAAAATGACAATGATCAATGAAAATATAGAACCACACCACTGCGTTTCCCCCATAAAAATGAAATTGTGCCAGATACAATTTCACATGAAATTTTGACAACACGATTAACGTCATTACAAGTTTCAAATCAAAAATGTTGTTGTCGGTGACATTTCCTCTCTCTCTCTCTCTCTCTCTCTCTCTCTCTCTCTCTCTCTCTCTCTCTCTCTCTCTCTCTCTCTCTCTCTCTCTCTCTCTCTCTCTCTCTCTCTCTCTCTTAGAAAGCTTTCAAAAAGTCTATGAACACAACTTTTACCATACCATTTCTCTCAACTATCCTACGTATCCGACTATGAGTGGTGGGTCACAGTTTGCCACATATCATAGTTGTGGAAAAGAGTACGATAAAGATTATGATTTTAGAATAATTGAAAATCTTGTAACCTTTACAAACTCCAGTGTGTCAGTGGTTTGATATTTGAAAAGACTGACTAAATCAGTTTGAAAATTTTGAATACCCTAAAATTGAGGTCTGTATGTATAAAATTGGGTAGTTCAAAGTAAGAATCTTATCTTAAGAAATTATAAACAACAAAAGATATTTTTAAAACATAAATGTTCTACCAAACCAAAAGGAGGCATAGGGGAGGTGGGAGATATTTGCAACTATCCTCAACTTCGCAAGTCAAATATGAACAGTACATATGTATGGAAATGAGTTAATTTGCATTGAAAGGTTTACTCATCATATGAGAGAGAGAGAGGGGCTAGAACAAAATTCCAATATTTACACGAGTCCTACAAATTTCAAAATATTTACAAAATTGCCATTGTAGCTGAATTGGCATTTCCCCATGCACAAAGTGTTTGGGAATCTAGGAGGGAAAGGGTTCGAGCTGCGAGATTAGCAGCATGTTTGAAAATTGTTGTTTGGAATCACCAACCAAACAGGCCCCTAATGTTCCCACCAAATTCTACATCAAGGATATGTACAACAGACCTTGGACGCAAACTGGTGGGAAATTACAGTTGAAATGTATATTTCATTTTAACCAATGAAATGAGAGGATATCATTCCCTCCTATGCATCTGATATTGTCACGAGTCTTATGAACTATTGGTCTTTGCCACCTCCCGTATGTCTGCCAAATTCCACACAGGAAATTATTGTTCTAACAACATGTCATAGATAAAGGAATTTTTATTCAAATTATACATAACATAACTCTTTGGAAATATGGCATAGATAAAGGAATTTTTATTCAGTCCTCTTCCTATTATGGACACCCACGGTTGCCAAACTACAGGGGTTCAGAAACCCAAAGATCCTCTGTTCCTTCTATCCACATTCCTCTCTTCCATCTAACTCTTGGACAAGCAGCTCTACACTTTGAGATGAGGCCGCTAGCAGTGGGATTATCAACTCGTTTGTGGATGACTAACGCCATGTCTGACAAGTTGGTACAATTATCCAAAATAGATAAAATGAATGAAAATGTAAGATAGTCACATTCCACCAAATATCCAACGATTTCCTTCAACCCCTTCATCCCACGCCTACCTTCCATACCTCTTGAGTGAAAATAATTCTCTATTTCCTTCCAAGATCCCGAACCCATATGAAGATAGCTCAAATTTGGGAAAACATCAAACAACATGTCAAAGTTAAACCCTGTCATTTTCAATTTCATTGAATCCACCCTAAGCTTCTTGACGGTTCTACCAGATGGAAACATGCGGATAAGACTGCAAAGATTCACAGACTCAAGCTTAAGGTTTTTTAAATGAGGAAACTCTTTCACTTTAAATTCATTTGCTTCCTCAAGGGCAAGGTGGAAATTAGAGAGCAGTGGGGTTTCAAGGACAAGAGACTGTGGTTTAATGCACTTCAGCTTGAGTTTGACAAGTTTGGGTGCCAATATGGTCAGAGAAAGTGGAGCATTTGACACTGTCCATAGACAAGTGTTAAGGTGCAAAAGATGGATCTTTGGTTCCTTAAGTCCACCAACACCAATCAAATTCAGAACTTTCAGATAAGGGAAGCAATGGTTAACCTTGTGTAGATCTTCATCATCCAGTCTTATGTATTCAAGTGTCAAACTAGTGAGCATGGGCATTGGTTTCAGACCATCCACAGACAGCCAAGCATTTTTCACCTGTAGTTCAAGAAGACTATGACCTGCACATGCACATGTACAAACATATAACATGCATATATTCAATCACAACAAGCATATTTGAGTAATTATCAAACTGGAGCTCCGCTGGGAATGAAATTAAACAATAAAGTGACATTTCAGCAATCAAAGGAAACTGGTTAATTGTAGTTTTCAATCCTATACTATGAAAACATTTGTGATATGCATCCTAAAATTCTAAACGGTATAGATGCGCAATGTACACCCACTATCCAAATTAGATTTTAATCCAAATCTCACATCAGGCTGTTGATTGAAGATTTTGTGTAGTTTCTGATGCGGATGGGAAATGCTCTGAACCTCTGTTAATTTAAAGCATAAAAGTCCACCATTTGTTAATTTCTAAGTTTTTTTTTTTTTCCCCCATTGATAAGTTACACTATCGCACCAAGTGCCCTTTGTTGTGAATTTTCAAAATCTGCCTCTTTGAAAATTGGAGCTAAGAGAAGATTGACTACCTTTATGGAGTTTCTAAAATCCAACTCTTTCCTTTTAAAATTAGTTGATTAGAATTTGATACATCATCAACATCTAGACGAATTTCAAACATTAACATTTTGGTACTCTTTCTTAAGTGTTGTAATTTAGGTTCCTCAGTTAAATTCAGTGATCTTCTCTTATGGACTATCAAATTCACCTTATGGTTCATTGACCAATACAATCACATGATCTGGGAAACCTAAGGTACACCACATGCCAAGAGCCTTCTAGCTAATTGACACTTCTGATGTTCCCAACAGAGACATCCAAGCTTCAAATCCCCCTAGTCTAGTTATCAAGTTTATAAATAAATTAATAATAAAAAAAAATATAAAAAAAACAGCACATAATTGTTGTAACTCAGTTTTGTTTCTATCATTAAAGTATTGATGATGTTACCATAATTCAGTTTCAAACTGGATTTAAATTTCATTTGACTATTTGATAGACAAGACAACATGTGTAACCAAAAAAAAAAAAAAAACAGAAACTCACAGTACGATGAAATGAGAGACAGAATCTCCGACTTTCGCCAACAAGACTGAATCCAAAAGTCCGATACCGAAAGCGATTTGAGCCCACCACCGATGTTCGGCAACCACTGGTTAACGAATCCCACATCGGTGAGGTAAAGATCGTTGGACTCGCCCTCTACGTCGACGTCGGATATGTTTCCGAGCGATTTCTCGACGCCGATCGATACGGACCGGAGGGCTCGGCGGTGAAGGACCAAGTTGCTGATGATGGTCTTGAAGGGCGTGACCGAGGGCTCGGTCCCTGGGGCTCGGGATTTGAGGTAGCGGGACAAGGTGAAGAGGAGGTGGATTTTCGAGACCTCGCGAGAGAGCGAGTTGAGTGTCCTCGAGACGAGTCGGCACCGAGCGAGCTCCGATGAGTCGCCGAGTCGACCCAGGATTTCGATGATTAGAGGAGGAGGTAGCTCCTCCATGGAGAGAGAGAGAGAGAGAGAGAGAGAGAGAGATGGGTGGAAATGGAAGTCGGTTATGGCTTTTTAGTTTAGTTTTGTTTAGGTCTTGTAGGAGTCGTTTTATTCATCGTTGACACTAATTACAATACGTGGCGTTGAATTTTTTTTTTTTAAAAGAATACTAAGTATTTTTTTAACAAACACGGGAAGAGAGGGAAGAGTGATGTATATCTAAAAAAGCTTAACTCTTAGATATACAGTATAGACTTTAAACCTTTTTAACTTACACTCATTTTTCAATGTGACGTTGAATTTTCAAGATCAGGTAGATAGGTAGTTGCACTCTCTCTTTGTATCGGTCTATTTTAGCATAATATAATTTTACTTAACAACTTTTCATTGTTTTCAAAAACATTGGCATGAAATTATTTATTTTAAACTTTATTTTATTAAATATCAATTTTTCTTATTTTGTTTCTAAATTTTTTTAATTTTTTAATTGTTTCTCTCTCTTCACACACTAGTAACAATACAAGTATTATCTACTCTCGTCCTTCTTATATATATGTCCTTATATATATTTGCACATATGGTGTCCGTTTGGGAATAGCTTATTTAGTTAAAACTGAAAATTTTTTACTAAAAGTATTATAGATAAAGGTAAAAGTTAGTTGAATAATATAATGAGACCCATGAATAGTACCAAAAAGTGTAGTAGGACCCATGAATAGTAGCAAAAATAAGCTAAAATTGCAGATAAGCTGAAATTTTCAGCTTATCCCAAACGGACACATACTATTGTAAAAATACATTTTACAGCCAATGGATACATAGGGTCCATTTGGATTGAACTTATTTTTGCTGAAATTGAAAACTGAAAACACTGTAGTAAAATAATTTTTAAATGTGTGAATAGTGCTATGGGACCCATTTTTAATATTTTTTTTAATAAAGTAGTTGTGGGTCTCACGTGAACAGTGCTGCTACAGTGCGTGAACAGTGCGCGTACTGTTCATGAACAGTGGATTTTGTCTCTAAAAGCGGAAACAAGTGCAGGAAAAAAAAAGAAAAAAAAAAGAAAGAAAGAAGGAAACGTGAAACACTGGAAACGTGAAACGTGAGAAACGCAGACTCTCAATCCAAACAGGTACATAGTGCCGGTTTGGATTCGGCGTCTGCGTTTTCATTTCACCGTTTTCCTCTTTTTTTTCATTCACGTGTTTCAGGGAGACAAAATTTACTGTTTACGCACTGTAGCAGCACTGTTCACGTACTGTTCATGGGACCCACAACCACTTTATTCAAAAAAAAAAAAAAGGTCCCACGATACTATTCACGCATTTAAAAATTATCTTACTACAGTATTTTCAATTTTCAGTTTTCAGTTTCAGCAAAAATAAGTTCAATCCAAACGGACCCATAAGCTAATGTACAGTCAATCTGGAATTAACGAAACAAGGTTTGTCTTCATCATCCTTGTTGCCCCACAAAGTAACTAGCCCAGCTAGCTAAAAGACCGTTTGGAGGAGTACAAAGCTATGATGCCCTCCCCAAAATCCGCCAACAAAAACAATGATCTAAATGGATTCCACCACCTCAAGATTTCTTTAAGATAAACTATGACGGAGCAGTTTTCCTTGCTGAAAATAGATCAGGCATAGGTGTGGTGATCCGAAATAACAGGGGGCTAGTTGTGGCGTCCTTAGTACAACAATTACCCTATGCTTTCCAAGCTGTTGAGGTTGAAGCTATGGCGGCATGCAAAGCTGTGTTGGCAGGGAGATAGGAGTAGCTAAGGTTATTGTCGAAGAAGACTCGACAACAGTGGTGAAAGCTCTATGCTCTAGTGATAAGGGATTGACCTCTTTCGGGTGGTTGGTCAGTGATACTACTCTTTACTTTGGTTTTTTTTCAGAATCGTCTTACTCTCATACTATGAGAGAAGGCAATAGAGTTGCTCATAGCCTGACTAGACAAGCTGTGTTCTTTTGAGATAGTACAGTGTGGATGGAGAATGTTCCACACATCACTTATTTTTTTGTTCAGGCAGGTAAAGCCACCCTTTGATAACTTTAATAAATGATGTCTTTCTTCTCAACAAAAAAAAGAAAAAAGAAAAAAAAAAGAAAGCTAATTTGAATGTTTTTTGGGACTAAGTGGGCAAAATTTGGCCCTTGTGCTATTTCATAATATATGATGTGAATGCTCTAACATGTAAAAGATTTGTGTTTTCCAATGTGTATGTTTTGTACAAATTATGAAAAATACAAGGATGAAAAATAAAAATAAAAATAAATTTAGAAGAAAAATAAATTTATTTTATTTGATTGAAAAGAATAATAAGACAATGGAAACTATAGCTTGTCTTAATTTACTATTATATTCCATGTGGATTGGGTTGGAGCACGGGTTGAACATTTAAAATAAAAATAAAAATTGAGCATTAGAACAACAGATTTATAAGATTACCAACACAAAAAAACAACATATTTATAATATTATTTATGTTGGTAATCAAACTTGAGTATAGCATCAAACCAACACAAACTATTTTATTAGTGCATTAAACCATATAATATATACTTTAAATAAATATTAAATATATATGGGTTAGGTAGATTTGTGAATTTGTTAGGCGAATTGATGGATATGCACAACCGTAATGGTAATTAGAGCAATTACATCAGCTTGGGCATAATTGTGCAAAATGGAAAAAGTGGCTAATTTTACACAATTTGAACAAAAAAACACCCACACCAGCTTGTGCATAATTGTGCATAAATGCACAATTGCTACAGTAACCATGCATATATGCACGGTTACTGTAGCATATGTATTTATTATTTTATTAATTTCCCATTCGCTCCCTTTTTTCTCTATCTTCTCCGTGCACAACGAACTCGGTAACTCTCCTCTCCCCATCTTCTTTTTCCTCAGATGCACACAAACACACCCACGTACAAACACATCCACACGGACAAATCAAAACAGAGATACACAAACACACCCACAGGGAGATCTGACCGAGATGGGTCTTGCCTGATCGGAGCTAGGGAGATAGGTCAGTTTGATCGGAGCTCGTGGGTTGCTTGAACGGAGCTGGGTCTTGCCTGATCGGAGCTAGGAAGATCTGACCGAGATGGGTCTTGCCTGGTCGGAGCTAGGGAGATCGGTCAGTTTGATCGGAGCTCGTGGGTTGCTTGAATGGAGCTGGGTCTTGCCTGATCGGTGCTAGGGAGATCTGACCGAGATGGATCTTGCCTGATCGGAGCTAGGGAGATCGGTCAGTTTGATTGGAGCTCGTGGGTTGCTTGAACGGAGCTGGGTCTTGCCTGATTAGAGCTAGGGAGATTTGACTGAGAGGGAGAATTGATCTATGTTAATGGGTATAGAGATGGGCAGAGAGATGGGTATACAGAGAGAGCAACAAATCAAGAGCAACAAATCAGGAAAAATGGGTAAAGAGAGAGAGAGAGAGAGAGAGAGAGAGAGCGCGCGTATGTAAAGGGTAATTGAGAGATATAATAAAAAATTTGAGAATAATGAATATTTTATTGAAATATTTTGTAAAATAGATAAACTTATGTGAATGTTTTGTAAAAGTGATGGTGTAAAATAGAAAAAGTGGGTTTTAAGTGTAAAATAGACGGAATCTGTAAGGTTGAATTTATTCAACCACCTAATTGGCTTTATTCCGTGCCAAATTTGCTTGTAATTCAGCATTTAGTAACCCTGTATTTAGGTGGGTTTGATGTAAGGGTAGTGAGTGAGATAGAGTGAAGTTTGCTCAAGAGTGTGCAAGAAAACAGAGACTCGCGGCTGGGACTCGCGGGTGGAAGGTGAACAATCATGCCAGCTGGAGCACTACAGGACAAAACAGGACAACTGGCCATACGGTTATCTCGCGACTGGATCTCGCGACTTGGTCAAGCCGCGAGGTCAAGCCGCGAGCCACCCCTGTTTTGTAAAACCTGACGTTTCACATTCCTCTCCCACTCTAGTATAAATACCCCTTTTACCCACGATTGAGAGAGAGCTTCCAGAGAGAATTTTGAGAGAGAAACCCTAAAGAAAAACAAGATTGATTCACCCATAATCTATACCTTAGAGTCTCTCCAAATTCCCCAACTCTCTTCCTCTCCATTGTCAAATCCTTGAGAGGCATTATACCAGACCTGGTTCTCACCATCATCATCATTGTGAGACAGTTGTTTGGATTTCTGGGAAGCAGTTAGGAAGGAACCAATCTTCATTGGTTGATGCTATGGTCTAGTAGCGGAATCCGGGAAGCTAGAAAAGAAAAAGGTTCGGCGCAACCTCGTTGGAGCAAGAAGCTTGGAGGGCTTAGGTGCACTGGGTAGATTAGGCTTGGAGGGTCTATTGCTGTCCTTGTATCCCAACTACATTTTCTAGTGGATTATTGACCGCTTGGAGGGCGGCGGAGAGGTTTTACGCCGAGGGCTTCGGTTTCCTCTTTGATAACACATCGCGTGTTGTCTTTGTGTTTGCATCTTCCTTCCTCTCTATCTTTGCCTTTTTATTATCTGCTGTGGATTTTATTTTGTTATGGCTTAGATAGTTTTTAACCAATTTCATATTATAGCATATGTTAAGTTTCCGCACACTTGTTGTTTGACATATTGCTTGAATTGGTTAAGTTGTAAGTTGGGGGTCTAAATGTTCAAAGGTGTTTTTACACGTTTTTGAACTCTCAATTGGTATCAGAGCGGGTACACTTGTTGTGGTTTTATTACCTAAGTGTGATCCTAGACCCCTGTGTTATGGAAAATACCATGCTGAATTATAGCTTAAGTGTTTGTGAAAATGACTCTATGCATATGTCTGAAAGGTGTTTTACTAATGATCTCATAGAGTTGTTAAAAACTAAGAAATATGCTAGAGTATTTGTTCACATGCTGGAATATCTTGAAAATCAGAATCATGTCTTAAACAGTAGCATATCTGAATCTAAATCATTGATTAAGAAGTATAAAAGAAAGAATAGAATGTTGTGTGAGATGATTGAGAATCTGAAAATGAAAAATCAATATGAAAGAAGCATGAAAACTGATAATGAGTTTGTGTTTGACGGTCAAGAATGTTTGTCACACGTGAACCTATTTGTGCATACCTCGTTGAAGGTGTTTAATGCGTGTTTGTGGTATCTTGACAGTGGGTGTTCTCGCCATATGACAGGGGATAAGTCACTGTTTAAGACAATCAAAGAAAAGGTTGGTGACTATGTGACTTTTGGTGATGGAAGTCATGCTCAAGTCCTAGGCAAAGGAACCATTGAGATACCTGGTTTGCCGCTGTTGAAAGATGTGCTGTATATAAAAGGGCTGAAGGCGAATTTGCTGAGCATCACTCAAATTTGTGATGATGATTTCCTGGTACAATTCTCCAAGAAGGGATGCTTGATCATCAATGAAGAGGGGATTCAGGTTTTGGAAGGAAGTCGGACTACAGATAACTGTTATGGAATAGTTCCCACGGCAACCCTATCGTGTAGAAGTGCTCGTGTGGATATGTTGGAGTTGTGGCATCACAGATTTGGGCATGCCAACTTCAAACAAGTAGCAAAAGTCGCCAAACTTGAAGCAGTCGAGGGACTCCCTAAGTTTGGAAAAGTGAAGAATACCGTTTGTGGTGCATGTCAAATGGGGAAGCAAACTAAGGCAAGTCATCACAAGGTGAATGTGATCGCCACTTCTCGGTGCTTGGAGTTACTCCATGTTGATCTAATGGGGCCTACCAGAACTGAAAGCCTAGGGGGAAAGAGATACATTATGGTGATTGTGGATGACTACTCAAGATACACTTGGGTTGAATTCCTTAGAGAAAAGTCAGAAGCATGTGAGAGGTTGGAGATTCTGTGCAAGAAACTACAAAACGAAAAGGGGATTCCGATTGCCAAAATTAGAAGTGATCATGGGAGGGAATTTGAGAATGCAAGATTCGAGTCCTTCTGTGAGAAGAATGGAATTAAGAGAGAATTTTCAGCTCCCAAAACTCCACAACAAAATGGAGTGGTAGAGAGAAAAAATCGTGTGATTCAGGAGATGGCAAGAGTCATGTTGCTTAACAAGCAAATACCTCAAAAATTTTGGGGAGAAGCTGTCAACACCTCGTGTCACATTGGCAATAGGATTTTCTTTCGAGCTGGTACAAAGAAGACTGCCTACGAGATATCGAATGGGAAGAAGCCTAAAGTGAAGTATTTCCGGGTGTTTGGAAGTAAATGCTATATCCTAAATGATCGGGAAAATCTTGGGAAGTTTGATGCGAGAAGTGATGAGGGTATTTTTCTTGGGTACTCTACTACAAGTCGAGCGTATAGAGTGTTTAATAAGAGAACAAAGACTGTGATGGAGTCCATAAATGTCAAGATTGATGATGCCCTATCTAAGGTGGAAATGATTGATGATGTAGAAGGGCCGAGCTCCAAAGAGCCCGATGTTGAGGTAGAAGCTTTGGATATAGAAGGTGAAGAATCTATACCAGAAGCAGAATCGACTCCCATCAACCCAAGAATGGAAACGAGATCGATGTCTAGAACATCAAGTCCTCTTACTCCTCCGGAAGTTCATCCTCCTATCTCTCGAAGTGATGAAGTTTCCACTTCAAAAAGGCCATCTTCAAGAGTCATCAAGAATCATCCTGAAAGTAACATCATAGGATCTCTTGATGAAGGTCTTCGCCTCAGGAAAGGAAACATTCTGCTAGCCAATCATGTAACTTATCACTGCTATCTCGCACAGTTTGAACCAAAAAGGGTTGAAGAGGCTCTTCGAGATGAGAATTGGGTTGAGTCAATGCATGAGGAGCTGAATCAGTTTGTGAGGAATGATGTGTGGGAACTTGCTCCAAGGCCTGAGAACGTTCATGTTATAGGCACAAAATGGATTTTTAAAAACAAAACTGATGAAGAGGGAGAGATAATTCGAAACAAATCTCGATTAGTAGCTCAAGGATACACTCAAGTAGAAGGAGTAGATTTTGATGAATCTTTCGCTCCGGTGGCAAGACTCGAATCCATTCGAATCCTAATGTCCATTGCGTGCACTTTGAATTTCAAACTTTATCAAATGGATGTAAAGTGCGCGTTTCTGAATGGATATCTAAATGAAGAAGTATTTGTTGAGCAACCAAAAGGATTTGAGGATCCTCATTTTCCAGATCATGTATTAAGATTGAAGAAAGCCCTTTATGGCTTAAAACAAGCGCCTAGAGCCTGGTATGATCGTCTTACACATTACCTTCTAGATAGAGGTTTCAAAAGAGGGTATGCCGACCGAACTCTGTTTGTCAAAAATGATGAAGATTATCTCCTTGTGGCACAAGTCTATGTTGATGACATAGTGTTTGGGGCAACCATCGAAGATCGTGCTACTGAATTTTCTAAGGAGATGAAGAAGGAGTTTGAGATGAGTATGGTGGGGGAACTCACATTTTTCTTGGGCCTTCAGGTCAAACAACAGAAGGAGGGTATATTTGTATCTCAGGAGAAGTATGCCAGAAACATTGTCAAGAAGTTTGGACTAGACTCAAAAAAACATGCCTCCACTCCCATGAGCTCATCCACTAAACTGAATGTTGATTTGTCTGGAGTCGAAGTAAGTCCTACATTGTATAGGAGCATCATAGGGAGTTTGCTCTATCTTACAGCTAGTAGACCAGACATTGCTTTCAGTGTTGGCGTTTGTGCCAGGTACCAAGCTAATCCAAAGGAATCTCATCTGACTGCTGCTAAACGAATCATTCGATATGTGAATGGTACTGCAAACTATGGTCTGTGGTATTCAAAAGACTCAAATGCTTGTCTTGCTGGGTATTCAGATGCTGACTGGGCTGGCAGTGTAGACGATCGGAAAAGTACTTCAGGCGGCTGTTTCTACCTTGGTAACAATCTTGTCTCATGGATGAGCAAGAAGCAGAATTCAGTGTCTCTATCTACTGCAGAAGCTGAATACATTGCTGCTGGAAGTTGCTGCACTCAGCTTCTTTGGATGAAGAAATTACTTCATGACTATGGAATTCCTCAAGAAACGATGTGTGTCTTCTGTGACAACACCAGTGCCATCAATCTTTCCAAGAATCCTGTCCAGCATTCAAAATCTAAGCACATAGAGATACGTTACCATTTCATTCGGGATTTGGTAGAGGAAAGAGTTGTGTGTCTTGAGTTCATACACACCGATAATCAAAAGGCGGACATCTTCACCAAGCCTCTTGATGGTCCACGGTTTGAATCACTCCGTAAGACCATTGGTGTTGGTACAATTCCTTGACTCTCTTGTGTGTTGGGGCACACACTTCTCTGTTAACTCTTTGTGCAACATTTTTTTTTCGTTTGTTTGTCCATTTGTGAATACGGTTGCTTCTTTCTTTGTTTGTTCAATCATTTTCTTCTTTTATGTCAAAAATCCAAAAATACACATAAAAACTAGAAAATCAAAAAGCTTGATTGACTTTGTTGAGTTTTTGTCTCAAAACTTGTTTTGCCTTGTACCTTTGTGCTAATGGCTTTGTGCATTTTCGAGCATTGCTTGTCTTCATGCACTCATATCTATGTGGGAGAAATTTTGAAATCTTTGTGATTGTTGTAAATAGATCTTCAAACTTGTCATGAATGATTAGTGAATGGTTTTGTTGATCTTGAGACTTGCATAGACTTGTGTCTATATATCTTCCCACTCTTTATTGTTGTTTTTGCTAAAAAGAGCTCACCAAATGTAAATCTCCAAATGAAAAGAGATATTGAGCTGCAAAAGCCTGTCGCACATACTAGTATTCGACTAGGAAAAAGGGAAAGCGACCAAAAATTAAAGAGAAATGTTTTATTCAAAAAGCCAAAGGCTTGCTCATCAAAAGGAAATGTCAACTATCACTCTCACAATGAGAGGTGATTGCTTCAAAAGATCAAAAAGATCAAAGGTTGATTAATAGTGGAGTCAAATGTAAAGCTCCAAGTCATGTTATCAAGTTTTTGTGGGAGGTCATATATACATACTTCTATAATTGAGATGGGTCACATAATCTAGTGCTAATTGTGTATGTCTTGGTTGAATTGATCATTGAAGCTTCACATTAGACTAAGGACTATCTCATTGTTGATCTCCACACACAACACACAAGTTTATGTTCAATAAATGCCATATTCATTTGTGTGATTGTACTTGATAAAATGTGTTTTCACATGCTCAATCTTTGTTTAATCAAGCACAAAAAGATTTTTTTTGAGTGTTTTAGGTGTTTTTGGAAAGTATTTTGGTTGAAAAATCTGAAAATTTCAAAACTCCAGTTTTGCCCTGTTTTGGCGGCTCAGTCGCGGTTATGTCAAGTCGCGTGCCTCAGTCGCATCTTCGCTGGTCATTTTTGGCGACTTGTTCGCGAGTGAAAGGTCCAGTCGCGAGGTTATTCAGAGATTTTCGCGGCTCAGCTCGCGACTCATTCGCGGGTAGACCTTCCAGTCGCGAAAAACACTTAAAAAAATTTTTCAAATTTTTGTCCTTAAGTGTTTTGGCGGTTTGATCTGGCGACTGTGTGGCGACTTAATCAAGTCGCGAAAATCGCGTGTTTTGGAAAAACAGGGATAGTTTTGTTTAAACTTTTTGTTTTTCCCTCGATCTTTTTGTGAACTGTGCATTGTCTTTCTCATCTGCTCTTACCCATTCACACCATACCTCCATTTTCAATCTCCATTGTTTGCCTCTTTTCAGCTCAAAACCATCAAGTAACAGGTATGGATTTTCTGTCTTGAACTCAGTTCTTCTTGTTGTTATAGTTTTTCCTCTGGTTTATTCGTATTTCATTCTGATTTTGAGATGGGTTTTTAGCTCTGCTATCAATCTTTGTCCATGCTTAGTTTATGGAAATTTTTGTGTCTATTTTGAGCTATTTTATACTGTTGGTCTTGTTCGTCATCTTGTGCTTAGCTAGGGTTAGCTATTTTTGTCTGCTCTGCTGTTGATGTGGTGTTTCTAATTGTTCCTGTGCAGTATCCTGTAGATGTGTTGTTGAATGTGAGTCCTGTTTCAGTTGATTGTGTGGTTTTTATTTTGACTCCATCTACTGTGTAGTTCAATTTGGGCCATTCGTGTCCCTCATTGATATTTTCTGGATTTTTTCATCCAGCTATTAGGGTTTCTTCATTGTCCCTAAATTTCAGCTACCCACTGCTAATAAAGTTTGTTGGATTGTGTTGTGTCATTCCTCTTATTCATAATGCAGACTAGTTATGTCTCCATTCAAGAAAGCTGCTGTGAAAGGAGGTAGTTCCAAAGGGAAGGAACCAGTAATTGATGTTGATGATTACCCTCTTCAATCAAAAGGGACTCGCTCTTCATCAAAGAGCTTCGATCCCAACAAGTTCAGATCATATGCCGCCTATCAGTCTTATGCAAATTACTTTCTACATGCCACACCATTACTAGAAAGAGCTGTGGATCAGCCCTCCCTTCATGACACTGACATTCCGATATGGTTTGCTCACAAGGATTGGAATTACCTTCTCTCTGATCTGGATGACGCGTATGAAGATTTGGTAAAAGAATTTTATGCCAACGCAATTGTGGAAGGAGATGAACTTAAGTGCTGGGTTCGGAAAAAGAGTTTTTCTGTCTCTCCTGCATATCTGGCAGAAATACTTCACATCAACAGACCAATTATCCGTCATTCACTGGTTTATGATGATGTATGTCCTGATGAGGAGCTTCTCAAAGAAAGTCTTGGTCAAGATTTGGAATTCTCACCCAATAGAAAATCCATCAGTGTTTCCTCTCTGTCTCCAAAACTGAGAGTACTTATAATTGTGATGTTTCACAATTTGTACCCCTTATCAAGCACTGGGTATATGAACCTCGGACGTGCTTTGTTTCTTCATGATCTAATCTCTGATGTGGAAATAGACATCTGTGCGCATATCTTTCATGTTCTGCGCAAAACGGTTCTTCGAAATGAGTCTCGGATATGTGTTCCCTTCTGCAGTCTCATTACACGGATCTTGAAGCTCAAGGGAATTTATCCAACGGCAGAAGAATCTCCTATCGCAAAACCAAGACCAATTAACATGCGTACATTCAATGCAAGCATTGGACATAGTCGGAAGAGAGCCAAACCAGAAACTTCTGCTTCTCACAGTGGATCTCATTTCAGCAATCTCTCCATAGATGAGAAACTTGATCACATTGTATCCTCTGTCCACGAGCTGAATACAAAGATGTCTGGACTCACAGCTTCTCTACACCATCAAAGCACTCGGTGGGATATGAAGTTTACTTCTCTTCAGACTCAGTTGGATCAAATTCAGAGAAAGCTGGAAGAGGATGAATAGCCTATTCCATGACAAAAAGGGGGAGTGATAGGCATGATCAGAGGGGGAGTGTCTACCTAAGGGGGAGTTGTCAATTTCAAAGACTTTGTTTATATATGTTTATCTTTTGAGTACTCTTAGTGTTTTTATGTGTTTGATACACTGTGTTTTGGTGTATAGTTGTTTCTAACTCTTATCTATACTCTTGGTTTAAACTTTAACATATTTTGATGATGTTATTCAGGATGTTTTGTTATCTGTACCCATGTGCTTTTGTAAGCTTTTAGGGTTTATGTTTTATGCATAGTTTGTAGGCTTTATGGTTTGTACCTTGCTAATTGCAGCCTTTATGCTATGATTGAAATCAGTACTCTGATCTAAATGTTCTGCATTTTGATATTTGTACTGTCACTCTTGTGCCCTTGTAGGATTGTTCCTAGATGCATATACCTTGTGTGTTATGCATTGGTTGAGTGTTGAACATACAAGTGTCTTGCCTTGTGCTTGTTAACTTGTATGTCCTTGTGTTCATTCCAAGTGTGAATGAGCACTGTGATCACTACCTTGTGGTGTTCACTTGGTTGATCAAGCCATGGCTTGTTTCTTAACTCCATCTTTGCTTGATCACATATTGCCTGTTTCATATGCATTTTATAATTTTCTGCTTACAATGATCATGGTGTATTGTTGTGTTTCAGGAGTATTATGTTCATATGATTTAAGTGCCTCACAGTTTCTAGAGTTAGGTGTGAGTGAGTTTTGTTCAACTGTTCCCAACTCACATGTTAAGTCTAGAGTCTGTTTTAGGGTTTTGTCACGGAATAGCCAAAGGGGGAGATTGTAAGGTTGAATTTATTCAACCACCTAATTGGCTTTATTCCGTGCCAAATTTGCTTGTAATTCAG
This sequence comes from Quercus tomentella, assembly GCA_028535165.1. Classification (NCBI taxonomy): domain Eukaryota; kingdom Viridiplantae; phylum Streptophyta; class Magnoliopsida; order Fagales; family Fagaceae; genus Quercus; species Quercus tomentella. The sequence goes on along the minus strand of JAPQVY010000155.1, from coordinate 59,474,947 downwards.
CATTTAGTAACCCTGTATTTAGGTGGGTTTGATGTAAGGGTAGTGAGTGAGATAGAGTGAAGTTTGCTCAAGAGTGTGCAAGAAAACAGAGACTCGCGGCTGGGACTCGCGGGTGACTCGCGGCTGCAAGCCGCCAGACGCAGCACACGTGCCAAGCATGCTGGAAGGTGAACAGTCATGCCAGCTGGAGCACTACAGGACAAAACAGGACAACTGGCCATACGGTTATCTCGCGACTGGATCTCGCGACTTGGTCAAGCCGCGAGGTCAAGCCGCGAGCCACCCCTGTTTTGTAAAACCTGACGTTTCACATTCCTCTCCCACTCTAGTATAAATACCCCTTTTACCCACGATTGAGAGAGAGCTTCCAGAGAGAATTTTGAGAGAGAAACCCTAAAGAAAAACAAGATTGATTCACCCACAATCTATACCTTAGAGTCTCTCCAAATTCCCCAACTCTCTTCCTCTCCATTGTCAAATCCTTGAGAGGCATTATACCAGACCTGGTTCTCACCATCATCATCATTGTGAGACAGTTGTTTGGATTTCTAGGAAGCAGTTAGGAAGGAACCAATCTTCATTGGTTGATGCTATGGTCTAGTAGCGGAATCCGGGAAGCTAGAAAAGAAAAAGGTTCGGCGCAACCTCGTTGGAGCAAGAAGCTTGGAGGGCTTAGGTGCACTGGGTAGATTAGGCTTGGAGGGTCTATTGCTGTCCTTGTATCCCAACTACATTTTCTAGTGGATTATTGACCGCTTGGAGGGCGGCGGAGAGGTTTTACGCCGAGGGCTTCGGTTTCCTCTTCGATAACACATCGCGTGTTGTCTTTGTGTTTGCATCTTCCTTCCTCTCTATCTTTGCCTTTTTATTATCTGCTGTGGATTTTATTTTGTTATGGCTTAGATAGTTTTTAACCAATTTCATATTATAGCATATGTTAAGTTTCCGCACACTTGTTGTTTGACATATTGCTTGAATTGGTTAAGTTGTAAGTTGGGGGTCTAAACGTTCAAAGGTGTTTTTACACGTTTTTGAACTCTCAGAATCTTATGCACAAACTGATGTAATTGCTCTTAAGTAGCTATCCCTCTGTGCCAAACACACATGGTGGAAAACATAAGGGTATGTTTGGTAACTATTTTTTCCCCTTATTTTTTGTTTCCAAAAACAATTTTCTATTTTTGAGACTAAAAAACTTGTTTGGCAATCCAAAATGGACAGAAAACAAAAACTATTCTCAAAACTCAATTTTTAAAGGAAACTGAAAACATACAAAAAACTGTTTTCAATTTTTAATTTTCAAAAGTCAATGAAAATACGCATTAATTTTAATGAATCTATATCATTTAATGAGTTAGCATTAGAGTTCAAATCCTAGTAGCAACATAATTTAGTATTTTCTATTTTTTTTCTTCAAAAAACTATCGTTTTGATTTTAACTAACCAAACATGTTTTTTATTTCAAAAATATAAGAAAATTATTTTTTCTTTATATTCCCAAAAACAAGTTTTTGAAAATAGAAAACAAAAATTGTTACTAAACTATTAAGTTTTTAGACCCTAACACAATATGTTTAACCTAATATTAAGTCAAGTTGATTAACAAGTTTGTTATTCAAGTCTAGGTTAAACAAGTATGAGCAAAACAAATACAATGTAGAAAGTAAAGAACACAAAGATCTAATGACCCAGGGAAACCAAACTGGTAAAAAACCTAGAGGATTTGACCTAGCTATTCTCAAGGTAAAAACAGATCCACTATGAAAGAATTGAAGTTTTACAAAAGGACTTAGACCACTAACATCCTAATGCTACATCAAGTAGAAAACTTACTACCACGACCACGTGACAGCTCCGAGTCCACTGACTACTTCTTTCCTTCAATCTGCACCAAACACAAGTTCTCCTACTTGTGACTTTGAGACTCCACTCATAGGTCTTGTACTTTGAAGGATCTTTGTGCAGCAATTGAATCACCACCAAAACTTGATTTCAAGTCTAGACTTTGGTAGAGCTTTCCTTATGTTTTAAGGTAAACACCTCTCAAATCTCACACGAGAGAAAAACACAAAGCTATTCAAAGACTTCTAAAACGTGGCTACAGTTTTTCCTTTTACATTAGGAGTGAAACACTTAACCCTACATGTCATATGGGCTTCGGCTGCGTTTTGAAATTTCTACAGAATTTTCTAATCTGCGATTCTCGATCGATCGAGCCTTACTTTCGATCGATTGAGCTTTGCAATTTTGCATAGTAAATTTCTGCTCGATTCAAACCATAACAAATAAACTTTGAGCAAGCCTAAACCTACACTCATTTTTTTATCATGGTTTGCCAACATATACATTTAGTTCCTAAAGTCTTAGAACCTAACATAAGCATAACCTAAATATTTTATATCCTCTCATTTTTCCATCCTCCCAATAGGGATGGCAATGGGGCGGGGCGAGGCCGACGGATGGGATCTTCGTCCCTGCCCCGCATGGTTTTGTCTTGCCCCATCCCCGCCCTGCCCCACATGACGGGGAAAACTTTCTCACCCCATCCCCGCCTCTTAGGGCCCCGCGAAGCCCTGCCACACCCCGTAAAACTCTACTTTTTGTTAATTTGCCCTAAAATTAGTACAATTTTTTTAATGAAACTTATTTCATTAATAAAAATATACTTGAAATTACAACTAAATTTATCCCATCAAATCAAATCAATTTTTAGAAAAAATTGAATAATATATCCAAGCGTTTAACAAGACAATCACAAAAAAATAAAAAATAAATAAAAAATAAAATAAACTCATAGTATAACACATAACAAAATAAAGGCAGAGAACCACATTAGATAGAATAAAATAAACTAATATTGATATGTTATTTAAATAGTAGGGTTTTAGGGTATGAAAAATTTACAATTATAACCCTTAGCAACTTGGGTGAGGTGGGGTGGGGGCGAGGGCAGGCCAGGGTGGGTCTGAAAAGTCTAAACCCATCCCCGCCTTGCCTCATGGTGCAGGGCTAAAATCTTGCCCCATCACCTTTGCGGGGCGGGGAAAACCTGCGTGGGGTGAAACGGGAGAGGGGCGGGGCAAAATTGCCATCCCTACCTCCCAACCATCAAAGCTTAAAGGTGGGTTTAGCATAAGGAAATTGGAAATGTGATTACTAGTTTAGTTTAGTTTAGTTTTTTTTTTCTCTCTCTCTTTCTCTCTAGTCATTTCATAAGATAGAGGAGGACATCAAGGCTTACATGAAGCCTTGCTTGGTGTTTCAGCAAGGGAAAACATAAAGGAAAAAGGAAGCAGAATTACTGCAACCTCTATTGATTCCAGAACAATCTTGGAAGAGTGTATCTATGGATTTCATTAGGGGTCCTTCCTAAAGTCCAAGGACACAAATCAATTATGGTGGTGGTTGATAGGTTCTCCAAGTGCACAGTCTTCATCCCAACATCGCATCATGCCCTGCAGAGGAGGCAACCCAACTTTTCTACAAGCATGTGGTGAAGCACTAGGGGCTACCATAAGGGTCTGTTTGGTTGAGAGGATGAAAAAGTAGGAAAATAAAAAATGAGGAGGGATTGGAAAGGTGGGTGGATAGATAAAATTTAGTTTTCCCTCCTTATGTTTGGTTAAGGAAGTGGAAAAGTGAAGAGATGGAAAACTCTTTTATTTAGTTGAGTAGAAAAGTGAGAAGATAGATGTTGAGGGTCGTTTTTTGAGAATTCAAGAAGAAAGAAGAAAGCCCAGAAACAAGGGCAGCAAAGGTCTGGCAAATAGATGGCAAAACCATTAGGCCCAAGCGGCAGGAACAATGGATCACAGGCCTGCGAAATAAACAAATGGGCCTTGAGGAGGAAAATGGGCTCGAAGAAGTCCGGAAAGAGAGAAATAGCATACCCATGGGCAGTATATATAGAAAAGTGAGAATAGGCCACTACAGGCTCAAAGTAATGCAAACAAAGAAAGTAAGGGGTTAATGGCAGGCCCGTAAACCCCAAGAATGAAAATAAGGTAATTGGACCAGGGAAGCCCAATGAAGTTAGTAAAAGCCCATGGGAATACAGAGTTAGTAAAAGGACCAAGGAAGTCCAAAGAAAGCAAATGGGCCAAGGATGCCCAAAGAAAGCAAATGGGCCAAGGATGCCCAAGAGAAAGGCGAAGTGACACAGGAGCCTATAAGTAGGAGAACCAATAGCCATGCTAAACCATTGGGGGAAAAGTAAACGGTTGGCCTAAAAGAGGCCCAGCAGGATTGAGTCATTACAGTAGGAATGACAGAATAATATGGCAGGAAATTAGGGCAATCAAGAAATGGGCCAAAAGAAATGTAAGGCCCAGTACCAAATAAAGCACAGCTCCTGAGAAGAGTGGGAAATCAAACAGCAGCTCACATAAAAGGTCAAAAAAAACGGACGGCAGGCAAGCCTCCAGACCACGGCAGACGAATGAGCAGCAGACAGATTTCGGACACATATGGAGGGGAGGCACACGCAAGGCCTAGGCACCACTAGCCTGTATCCAGCCAATACAGGACATGGTGAGGCCGTGGGTCAGAGGTAGGAGGGCATGGTTTGGTGGTGGGGAGAGGGGAAAAATCTATTTTTGAGGTTCCTGTTGAGGCTCTTTTGAGGGAAGTGTCCTGCTGGGATGACACACTACCCAAAAGAAGTAAGCTGAGTTGGAACCACTAGGTGCATGCCATGAGGGATAGGGAGAGAAAAAGAACCCAGACCGTGGCAGGAAAGGGTGCCACGGCAGACAAACAAACAAAATACCCTTATTTGTCTGGTGATGGGAGGGTGGCACACAAATAGACCAGTGGTGGTTGGCAAGTACTCCCAGACCAGATAAAGGTGGTTAAGGGTTCAAACAGTAAAATCCGGTCACGGCAGGCTCTATAAAAAGAGACCCTTGCCATGAACGGGGGAGGAATAAGAACAACGGGAGAAACCATAACTAAGGAACAGGGGATCTGAAAAGATATACCAGTAAATAGAAAGAAACGAGTGAGAGGGAAAGAAAGAGAAAAGAGAAAAGAGAAAAACCAAAAAGAAAATAGATAGAGAGTGAGAACGGCAGGCATGCACCGGTAGATTGATTCCCTCTCTCTCTCACGAAATCCTGCTCTCTGTCAAAACCAAAAGGAGCCCTTGTGCATCAACCATTCAGGTCCGTTTCCCTCAAGATAGTTAATTTCCACGGCAGGACTTCCCTGGGAGATTAATTGCTTTGAGAAGGAACATTCTTCCTCTCTGGTTTTGCTCCTGCGGATTGGATTTAAACTGATCTCTTTATCTCCTGATTAACCCATATATATTACTATTTGCTCCCTTTTGGTTTTTTTTTTTTTTTGGTAAAAATGATTATTATTACTATGATTGTGCTTGAGATCATTTGGTCATTTCCTACTAAGTAGACAGATATTTTATTTTTGTTATTATGTCTGTCTGCCACAACTTGTTTAAAACAGCTCTGCCTGCCGCAAGCATGTTCCTGGCAAACCAGGCATAATTTGCGCACAAGTCAGACCAAGTTGAGTTGCAGTTGGACCGGTCCCAACTTCCTTATCCAGAAAACTTGGGCCTAGTACAGCAGGAAGCAACCCAACACTATTAGCACAACCCACCACATTACAATAGAAAATGTAATTTATATAAATTTACTCCCATTCCCCCTAGTACACAACAAAAACAAAATTATTAATAGTTTCTATTTTTTTTTTTAATTACTACAAACTTACAAACTAATACGACTAATAAAACATCTAGCAAAAAAAAAAAACTAAAAATGATATTAAAAAAAGTTGCATTTGATATGAAAAAAAGAAAGAAAGAAAGAAAGAAAGATAAAGAAAGCCAACCAGTATAGTGAAAAGGCAAAACAAGAAGAAAGGAAAAAAGAAAGAAGCAGTAGCACTAAGGCAGTAAATAAAAGAAGCAATATTAATAAATAAAGGGGAAGGTAAATGGGTATTTCACACCAAGCCCACTCCTTCCCTCACTTTTCTCTCTAGTTTTCTCCCCCAATTTAGGAGGAAAACTTTTTCCTCTTATATGGTGGGCCCACTCCCCCACCCCCCTTTTCTCCTCCCCCAACCAAACACCATCTTCTCCCCTTTTCTCTCTTTTATCATTTTACCCCAGTCAAACATACCATAAGACATAAACAGTGACAAGGACACTGGATTTGTGGGCAAGTTTTGGATGATGTTCAACTTGATGGGGTTTAAGTTGAAGTTCTCCACAGCAAACCATTCGCGGATGGACAGTCAGATATTTTATTTCCTTTAATGGAAAGTTTTAAAGCGATATTTAGACATAGTTTATAATGGGCATTGACAAGTTATTATTGCATATCACAAAATTTACTGGCACAAATTTTTATTTTGTAAAAATTGAACACAATATTTAAGATTAATAATAGAACACAAGATTTTATTTGATATTTCTCAATTAATTTTGTTTAAGAAATATAAAATATTTTGTAGTTTTGCTTTTTGGAGATGAATATTATGTGAAATTTATTATTTTTCTTTAACCTGCTACATAAATTTCACTATAGTAATGATTTTGTTAACTAAATATTTATTGAAACTTTTAGATAAATTGTTTTGAAAATTAGGTATATCACATATCAATATCATATTATATATTATATAATAAAAGTTGGGATTAGAAGCCGTGATTGCGCCAAGTGGCTTCACCAAATTGCATACATTTTTTTTAAAATTTTTTAAAAAATAAATATTTTTTTTTTTGTTCTTATCTTCTTCTCTATAATTTCTAAGTTGATAAAAATATTAATTTAATTGCAATCCAAACTCTTCATCTAATCCTTTTTTTTTATTTAAATTATATTATCAAGTGTAAAAAAAAACAACAACATAAAACATGTAAAAATAAAAAAAATAAAAAATTTGCAACAATCTTCATATAATCCTTTATTTTTATTTAAATTATATTACAACATGTAAAAAAAAAAATAGTACACGAATAAAATAAAAAAATAAAAAAGCAACGTATTCAACTACATATTCAATGTATTCAATTTATATGACATTTTTTTTTTATAGATAATCACTTCTAATTTTTTCTATTCAATCTATATGACAATTTTTTTTTTTTTTTTGTGTGGATAAACATACATCCTAAGTTAATTCTTCTTCTCTTATAATTCCTAGAATGATTAGAAATCTAATTTCCTCACAATTGAAAATTCTCTCTCTCTCTCTCTCTCTCTCTCTCTCTCTCTCTCTCTCTCTATATATATATATATATATATATATATTGTTTTTCCATGTATTCTTATATATTCTTAGGCACAACTTCTTCTTCTTCTTCTTTTCTCTCCTCATTATCAATAATTCTCACTCTCTTACAATTTTTATGTTGTTTAGAAATCTAACTCTCTTTTGTTTTTTTTCCTTATACTTAGGCAATTTGATATTTTTGTGAAATCCATAGTAGAAGTCTTTATCAAACCTACCATCCAAACTATTACAGGTATTTCTCTACTTTGTTTTTGTGTTGTTTTTTTTAAAGTTTTGTTTATGAGTCATGAAATCTATTATATAAACCTCTATAAATATATACGCTTTATCTATTAATTATTTAAGAATTATCAAATTTTGTATTCTCTCCTACAACAAGGGTTCCATTTGTATTTGTGTTATGTTTTTATGTGCATTATTAGATTAAATTAATTTTCTTGAGTAGTAAAATTTTTATTAATAAAAAGGAGAATAATTGAGCAAAATCATGATGTTTTAAAGATTTAGATTTCAACTTTACACCTTAACAAATTAGACTAACATTAACTCCACAAATTAGACTAACATTATATTTTTGTTCATATCAACTTCTCATTAAATATGGTTGTAGACACCTAATTTTATAACTTGCATTTAACCAATCGGTAGATCTTTAGATTTGTGATACAAAACAAATCTTGATGTTCTAATGATCATAATGGTATGTCATGGGTTTTGATCGGACTACCTGATCAAAAAGTTATCATACAAACAATTTTCAATGATCATGGCTCGCCTACACGATGGGTCTGATCACGTCCTATTCTAAACATTTAATTTTGATTGGTTCTCACAAGAATTAATTTAAAATTAATCAAGTGTGATTTTTGATTGGATTTCATTTTATTTCATTTTTTTAAAGAAAATAATAAAAAAAATGTTTTTCTTTTATGGCATCTTATCTGCTCTTTTGAAAAAAATTTGGAGATATGATCCCTGAAAAATTAAAAAAAAAAAAGAAAAAGAAAAATGCTCAGAAAACGTCATTATCTTCAGCAGCTACTTGAATCGCATTTTTGGCCTGGAAAAAATTGAAATTTGGATTTCTCTATTTCTATAAAAGTTATAGAAAATTGAATTTCCTTTCAAAAAACACCCATCTTGAATCAATTGGAATTTTGAGCGGAAAATTAGAGCCAAAATACGAAGCAGGTGCAGCATCATTTCAAAATTTGAATGGAGATCAACACCAAATCCGTTCCAGCTCATTTAAACAGGTTATCTCCTCCCTTAGCTTCAGAAGAAAGCTAATAACTTAGCCTTAAAGCTAAGCCATCCCTTCCCCTATAAATAGAGAAAACCTCTTCCATTTTCTGGACCTCGAATTTCCTCTAGAGAGCTAGTGAGAAAGCAAAAAAAAAAGCTATTAAGCAACCATTGTTCTTACTTTGGTTGTAGTTGAGTATTTCCTTGCTTTCTCCCTAGCCCTTTAGGTGAGCATTTCCCCTTTTAATTTATGCTGGTAAGTAGTTAACTTTTTTTTTATTCTTTATACATGCTAGAATAAATGCTTACAAATCATTATTCACTTCTTTTATGCTATGCTTGGATGAACATGCCTATGTTTTATTGGTTTTCTCTTACATGCTTAGATGAACATTTCTAGGCCAATACACAATTTTCTTTTGAATGCTTAGATGAGCACTTCTAGGCTAAAACACAACTTTCTCTTTAATACTTAGATGAACATGTCTAGGTAGTTGTTTTACATTTTTAAATGCTTGAACAAACATGTCAAAGTATTTTGATTTTGTCTAGATAAACATGTCTAGGGTTTTTCTTTTACTTCTCTTCATAATTGCTTGGATGATCAAATATGCTTAAAGGTTTTATTTTTATTTGCTTCTCTTTGCAATTATGTTGATGACAAATAACATGACAATTTTGTTTTCCCTCACATGCTTAGATGAACATGTCTAGGCTAGGAATTCTTTATTTATATTGATCTCTTGGATGAACATGCCATTGCCTTCATTTTTTGTTATCTAACAAGTTTTATTTATTTATTTATTTTTTCTCTTTATGTCAAATTCCCCTAACATATATTTATTTACACTTCCTGCAAATCACATGTTTATATGACATATTCTTTGTATTTGTTTGACATGACATGACATTGGCCACCTTAACCTAGGAGACCGGTTTTACCGGATGAGATGGGTGCTTAATCCCTTCCCATCTCGTAAATTAGCCTCCGAACCAAGATCAAGGGTTCTAGACCATACTTTTGTATATGCAATTTTACATTTTTTAGAATGTAACTAGGAAATAAAGCAATGTAATTTACTTTTCTTAGATTGTACCTAGGACAAAAAGCATTGTAAATTTTTGTTACAAAATTTGATGTAAATTGTCATATACATTAATACAACAGAAGTATTTTTCATTAAAGGTTTTCTTATTTTTCCTTTTAAATTAAATAAGTGGCGACTCCATGTAAAACCCTCGATCTTGGGGGGAGCACATTTTACAATGGTTAGACATGATTTTTATCAATCATTAAATTTTCTATTGCTATGATTTTTTAGATAAATATATTATTTTATTTTATCTTCATCAATCGTGCTTAGAAACTTGAAAAGGTTCAAGTTAATTCATTTTTTATTTCCCTTGAATTAAGAGAGTTTGAGTTTAAGTTTAGTATTGATTTTACTTTTTAATGACACTCTTATGAAGATAGTTTGCTTGAGATTAAACTCTATTAGCTAAAATTTTAACAGTATAAAATTCCAGTAAGTTTACAACTTTTAAACTATTGCTACATTAATTTTTGGATAGATACAAATGCTTAATTGTTGATATCAACTTTTTTTCCTCTTCATCTTTAGTATTTATTTTACTTTTTAATGACACTCTTATGAAGAGTTTGTTTGTCAATTATAATTTTTTTGAGTAAACAGTAATACTTATTAGAACACACACGAAAATAGTAATATTAGTGTTTTAAACCAGATTTATAATACATTGCATAACTAGAGTACAACTACAACCAATGTGGGATTAACAGTAATATTGTAGTTATAGACTGGGGTTATAAACAGCGGACGCTTGACACACATAACCAATGTGGGATTAACATCCCTATTTTTTTTTTAGTAAACAGTAATACTTATTAGAACACGTACGAAAATAGTAATATTTGTCAATTTGGTTACAAAGCACGTGAAGATCTCGTATATAATCATCTCAAGCAACTTTACTCCACACATAAGGTTAACACTTATTCTTTCATTGTTTACATTATGCATTGGGAAAGTCAAAATAATGCTCATAAGCCTCAAATGCCATGTTTTATCTCCTCAAAATGCCCATTCCTTTTCAATTTTTTTCCTTTCAAAATTAAAGTATTTTGGTAATATGTTATACTACTAAATGCATAAAGATAGTTAATTGTCATTAATAATTAATATAGTGACAATAGATAATTAATGTAAATCAAACTCTTTTACCAATAATTTACTATGAATAACAATCTATTTTCTAAACTATAAGAAATTAAAAATTCTACTAGCAAAAGTTTCAAGTATATAATTTAAAATAAATTTAATATTTATTTTGATTGTATATCATTATTTTATGTTTTAATATGTAAAATTTATATATTACACACCGTGCTCATAAAAAAAGTGACTCAAATGTATGCATGTATTAATTATATATCATAACATTAATATGTTTTATAATGTGACTAACTAATTATTAGTATAATTTTGAATATTTTAATTTATTTACATATATCTCTTTAAGTAACAGTGCAACGCATGGACCTTTAACTAGTATCATATATAAAGTACATTATATTCATGCAAAACATTTTTTTTTATAGATGAATTCACCATTTTAGTGATTATTCAATACACAAAATTACTACTAATGTGAATTTTTTCCCCAAAAAGTAAGTGGGACCTTACTATCTATAATTCAATAGTATATTCAAATTCAATCGATATGCTAAGCAAAGGAGTACAAGTGTTAAACAAGTGAGAGCGTCATCCTTTGTGGTGCCTAGTGCCTACCTCCTGTGGGAGTTCAAGTGTATTGCCTCTGCTTAGAAGAAAAAAACTACAAAATTATTATAGCAATATAAATTAGTCATATTTTTCGATGAAAAAATTACTCATATTTATTATTAAAGTTAATATTCAAGATCATATATCTTTATTTTATGAGAAATGTAATATTTATAATATTTTTACAATACTTTCATAGCAAATCATAAGTGTCAAATTGTTATTGATTTTAATTTGAATCCACAGTTTAAATTGCTTTTTTGTCCACCCATAATAACTTATCACTTAAAATTTGTTGTAAAAGTGTTGTGAAAATTTTATGGACATGACATTTTATTTTATTTTTTATTTTCATATTGTTAATAATAAAGATAAAATTAATTAAAACAAAACAAAAGTAAATTAAAATTATTAAATTGATATATTTGATAAATTAAGCAAAAAAGAGCGTAACTTCTGTCTGATCACTAGTGTCACTGGGACCGATGTGATTATGACACGTGCCCGGGCAGAAGCCATGCCATAAAAAAAAAAACCATAGACAGTTTGTCAGTCGAAAATGTCCATGCTATTTATTCGAATATCCAAAATGCCACTCAAAATCAAAAACCCCCAAACCTCGCAGAACTCAATGTGTGACTGTGTCCGACTTAGGGGTTTTAGGCTTTCAGGGTAGAGAGAGAGAGAGAGAGAGAGATGGGGAGGAGGATATTGAACGATGCGTTGAGATCGATAGTGAATGCGGAAAAGAGAGGAAAAGCAACGGTGGAGTTGAAGCCTATCTCCAATGTCATTTCTTCCTTTCTCAAGATCATGAAAGATCGAGGTAAATCTGTACTATTCCTCTCTTTGCCGATATGGGTTTTCTTTATAGTTCTACTTTTTCCATTGCTTCAATGAAATTTTCCCATTTATACTTTCGGATTCCCTTATTATTTGAATTCGTGGTGGGTTTGTATAAATTAAGGATCTTTGCAACTTCAATGGTTTAGTTTTTATTTATAATATTTGTGTTTGGTTTTTGGTACTGAAGTGGTAAAAGGTTGGTGGGTACTTCAAATTATGATGTCATAATGTTGGAGCTACCAGAAATGGTGGACACTGAGTTATTAGAGTGTTTGGAATTGGAAAAGGATGGTGGATTGTCCATTTTATTCCTACCCATAAAATTTTTAATGGGGTTTGTTTTAGAAATCTGGTACTATAAATAGAGTGGAGGAGGATTGCATCATGGTTCTGTTTCATTTCATGTGAATTTTAGAGCATTTTAGATTCTCTTTTCAATGTTAATATAGTTTGAAGTCCAGTGCTGTAACACTCAATTCAAGGTTTGTTATTTTGTGTGTTTTTGTTGGCTTCTATATGTTTCTATTCTGAACTAATTATGGTCTAAGTTTGTTTGATTTTTGGTAATGCTTGATCTGGTGAATTTTGAACCCATTTTCATATCCTCCACCTATTGTGGGAGGAGGAAGTACTATTTGATTTAGAGCTCATATACTTATTATTTTTATTTTTATAAGTAGCTCATATACTGGGTCTAAGCCAAAATTCTACTTGTTTTATTATTATTTTTCAAGTACTGGTGCCTTTAGTCTTATTCTTTGTCCAATATCCCTAAAAGCGGGAGGTTGAAACAGTTGCCATAAAGTAAGAGGGCGATAATTTAGTTTACAACCCTTGGGAGGTCCCTATTATAATTAGAAACCTGAAGTTACTAAAAATAGATAAATAAACATAAATGGGAGACAAGGAGGTGCCTGTATTTTACTTGATTAATTGGATAGCTGCTTATGTTTCATTGGGGTCAGAAGTATGATTTCATTTAATTTTCCTCACAGCAGCTCTAGCTGCTTATGAAAGGTTAGTCTTAGGCATTTTCAGATAGTTCCTTTGCTTCTATATGAATCCATGCTTATGTAGGGGCAGTTTAGGAAGTTTTTAAGCCACCTTCTCTAGACCAGCAAAGCTTTGCTACCCATGGATTGGAGCAGATACTATACATGTGCATTTCCTCCTTCCATTTTAGGGTACATCAAGGATTATCAGGTCTATGATCCGCATAGAGTGGGGAGGATAACAGTTGAACTACAAGGCAGGGTTAAAGATTGCAAGGCTCTCACTTACAGGCAGGATATCAAGGCAAGAGATATTGAAAATTACAGATTGCGTATGCTACCAACACATCAGGTTTGTCACATTTTGATTTTCAACATTCTGTCATGGATGCTCATTTTCCCTTTTTATATTGGAAAAGGCTTGGGGGAAGAATGGGCTCCATGTTTGTGTTGTTAATGAAATCTCACTTGTTTATGAAAGAATGAAATTCCTCTTCTTCTGACTTATTTTATTACTTGTCTCTCCCTCTCTCTGTGCAGTGGGGTTATGTTGTAATCACAACTCCAGATGGTGTTTTGGATCACGAAGAGGCAATTAAAAAGAATGTGGGTGGTCAGGTTTTGGGTTATTTTCTTTAGACTACCAACTTTCCTTTTTTGACATGCTTGGAGGGAACGGGGCATAGAGTTGCCCATATGATCACATTTTGCCTTTGTTAGCAAGCATTTGTTATGTTGTCTACTTTTCTTCTTCAGTCAGTTGTAATTTTGTCTCTGTTGATGAATGAGATGATGGACATGACTTTGTTTCCTTTCTCTTCATAAATTGATTGTTTGTTCAGTATTGAAACATGATGGTACAAATTCAAACTAGATCTACCTGAGAATTTGGTCATATTGTTACTTAAAAAGTATCTTAATTTGACATGGATGCCAACCATTCTATGACCAGATCTTCATATGTCCTGAATCTGTTATCCATTTTAATCTACGGTTGCACTTCTATAGTCAACTTCCTGAATCTGTTATTGATTACATGACCAGATCTTCATATGTCTTAACAATTGCCATTTCGTCAGTTTGCATCTTCAGCCATGTTGTGGCATTATACCACTGGTCACTGCTGTAGGTGCAGGGGTGCATAGAAGGAACCTACCCATGTTTTCAGTTTGTTGTTGATGGATACAGGCATGAGGTGTAGATATGTGCTTGCTTGTGGCATATACGGCTCTTTGATGGACTAATCCTTTGTATAGTTTGGGTTGGAGCTGTGATGGTTGAATTGAAACTGTGGCCGTGCATTATGCCCTTTTATTAATAATTTAATACCCCCTTGCTCTCTTCCAATGGTTATGGTTGAGCATTATGCCTTATAGGTTTTCCCCCGTTGCGAGTAGAACTAAAAAGTCGAAGTTGTGGCTAATATTTTCCTAAGACTAAAATTGGGAAAATTGGAGAGACTTGGATTTGGGCCCAAAAAAAATCTACCTTCAAATGGTAAGTTGAAAAAGAAATGTTATCTTATGCTTCTTTGCTCATATGTAAATTGATTGTGGTTTGTCTTTGTGTTAAAATCCCATCTTCTCCCTCTGGTGTGAGTTTTGTTTCTAAAAAAAATTAAAAGTTGGACTCATGTTTGATATCTTATTTTATTCGGATGTCAATAAAATAATTTTATCGTTACAATCGTGTAACTCTTAATAGTATTACATCACTCAATAATTTTTTATTATGCTTCTTTGCTCATTTGTAAATTGATTGTGGTTTGTCTTTGTGTTAAAACCCCATCTTCTCTCTCTGGTGTGAGTTTTGTTTCTAAAAAAAATTAAAAGTTGGACTCATGTTTGATATCTTATTTTATTCGGATGTCAATAAAATAATTTTATCGTTACAATCGTGTAACTCTTAATAGTATTACATCACTCAATAATTTTTTATCAGATAAGTATTTTCAAAATCTCACCATTAGATTATAGGCGAAAAACACATTTTGGTCCCTACATTTTTAGCCGATTTCCGTTTTAGTCCCTAAGTTTTTTTTTTACCGCTTTTAGTCCCTCTCCTGAAAAACGCTTCCATTTTAGTCCTTGCCGTTACATCAGAAACGGATATTGCAGACGTGGCAAACGGCAAAGTTAAATAATAATAAACTAATGTCTACGTGGCCTAAATTAATAATAAAAAATATTTTTTAATGCCACATCAGCATCTAAATTAAAAAAATTAATTTATTAATTTTAACTAAATAAAAAAAATTAAAAACAGAATTAAAAACTAAAAATCTTATGAATTGAGATCTAAGTGTGGCTTGAACAAGAGCAACAAGAAAACAAACCCAGATCCAAGAACACAAACCCAGAAATTATTTAAAAAAAAAAAGCTTTGTTGAGCTCGGTGTTCTGTTCCTCACTTCCTCGGAGGAAAATCTTATGAATTGCGAATCTACGATTGTTCTGTTCCTCACTTCCTCGGTGTAAAGATTTTATTTTGCATGGTATTCCTTCATTTTCTCAGCAATCAAACAGAGACTCATAATAAAAGACACAAAATCTAAACTTGCAAGAACACATCATATTCTTCCATTTTCACCAACCCAGAGAATAATAACAAAAAAAGCATCAAAAACCCATCATCCAAATCCAAAACACATTACATTTTCCATCAATTTCTCAGCTAACAAACACAGAATTACAACAACAAACAAAACCCAAAACCCCAAAACCTCAAATTAAAATCCATGCAAAACCCATACCATAATTTGGTCGTATTAAAATAGAAACTTATCCACCGCTTCGCACGCTCCGAGTAGTCAAAGTCAAGAGATAGACAGCGCTCCGATATGTGAGCACCGATCTCCGAGAGATATTTGCTCCGCCGCGAACCCTCTGCTCCGATTTGGTCCAGAAACCCACCACCGGTTTTAATACTTGCTCCGCCGCGAACCCTCTGCTCCGATTTGGTCCAGAAACCCACCACCGGTTTTAATACATATCTATAGTAGTTTTCCGATGGCTTCTACGAGCACAGAAAACGCCTCCTCCTCATTTTCCCCCTCTTCATCTCGGGTCCCCCTCTCTTTCTCTGTGACAGCAACTCATAATTACAAAACAATTCACAGTAACAATCAGTATCAAAAAAAGAAGAAGAACGTGAAACACAGAGCTTATTAAAGTGATTAGTGGGTTTGTGGCTGTGGGTTGATTTTCTTGGCCTGGGTTGTTGTGGGTTTTTTTTTTTTTTTTAAAATAAGTTTTGGGTTTGTGTTCTTGGATCTGGGTTTGTGTTCTTGTTGTTCTTGTTCAAGGCACACTTAGATCTCAATTCATAAGATTTTTAGATTTTAATTCTGTTTTTAATTTTTTTATTTAGTTAAAATTAATAAATTAATTTTTTTAATTTAGATGCTGATGTGGCATTAAAAAATATTTTTTATTATTAATTTAGGCCACGTGGACATTAGTTTATTATTATTTAACTTTGCCGTTTGCCACGTCTGCAATATCCGTTTCTGATGTAACGGCAGGGACTAAAATGGAAGCGTTTTTCAGGAGAGGGACTAAAAGCGGTAAAAAAAAAACTTAGGGACTAAAACGGAAATCGGTTGAAAATGTAGGGACCAAAATGTGTTTTTCGCCTAGATTATATGTTCTTTTGTTTTTAACAATGCACTTAAAATAATTAGATTATATATTATTTGATCCATAAATTCATTTTTGTTTATAATTTTAAAATGAATCGAAATTTATAAATTTTATAAATGAATGGTTATTAATGTCTAATCATCTTGGTATTTTTCAAATATATAGGGTAGAGAGAGACAATATGAAACTAACTGCTAAACACACACACACACACTTAATTACATTCTCTTACCAAATTCAAACACATTACTTAACACAAAGTACCACTACAAAAGAGTCTAATTTTTGTAGTAGCAGAGAGAAGTTTTAAGCAATGGGAAAGAGTTACATTCAAGTGATTTGGGACAATATCCACTTTTATTTTTATTTATTTGAGAAATAAACTAACTGCTAAACATACACACACTTAATTACACTCTCTCACCAAGCCCAAACACATTGAATTCAAAATTAAGGGAATTAAAAAACAATTGCTAGTATGAAGTGCTTGTTTTAAATTTAATAACACATGATGACATGAGTTTTGAAGATTTTGCTTAAACAAAAAGAATTGTGATATCATGAATCTAAAATGACAACTAGCACCTAGCCATTCACACACACACACACAATTATAGTTACAATGGGGGATTTGACCTCAGGATATCTTCGTTAAAAATACGAGAAAGTACCAACTAGTTGAGGTACAAGACTTTTAGCTAACACCAAGTAATATTAAATCCACTTGTTAATAAGACTTAATTCATCCATAAATTCCATCAGAAGAAAACAAAAATTGCCATATTTTACCATATTCAAGTCTTTTATCCTAGCCAAAGACCTTGTAGCTGAATTGGCACCTCCCCATGTACAAAGTGCTTGGGGGTCTAGGGGGGAAAGGGTTTGAACTATGGAGTTAGCAGCATGTTGTAATTATTTCTCAAAAAAAAAAAAAAAAGTCTTTTATCCTATATTCAAACAAAACTAGTGTGTAATTTACCCCAAACACCCTCTCTCTCTCTCTCTCTCGCTCTCTCTCTATATATATATATATATATATATTTATGTGTAATGAATAAAAGATAATTTGGAAGACTAATTAAATAATTATGAAATAATGTTATTTTTACTTTTTATAAATAAAAATGATTTATTTAGAAAATGTCCACACTATGTGCTAATAGTTTTTTTTTTTTGAGAAACATGTGCTAATAGTTTATGACATGACAGGAAGACACAAACACATATAAATATATAAATATTGGTGGTTAACCCTTATAATGCACGGAAAGATAATACATATTTAATTACTAAGCATCAATAAGTAAAAGGACAAATTAAAGAGTTTATAGTAAAATAATTTACCAAATTATTTAAAACTTGCGTAAAGAATATCAAACACAATTTTGTTTAGTTAGTGTATCAAATTTAATTTAATAAGCATTATTTAGTGTAAAGTTACTTTATCCTAAAAGATTATGATTTATAATTAGTTGAAACTGACATAGTATAACACTATTTATAACTCTAAAAATTAAAATTTTAAAAAATATCAAAATGATGATGTTAGGGTTGTCCAATTGTGACTAGATCAGACAAAACCTTCCGATCCGGAGGGATCTAAACCGGATTTTGACCTAGTTGACCAGTATGACAGTTGGTGATCAGTCTTTGCCAAGAAAACTCGACTATTTTAGGTCGAGTGGCAATTCTCCTCACTTGAAACCAACTCCAACTGATTTGACAGAATGCCACCGTACTCTTCCTTCTCTCTTCCAATTTTTGTCATGTGCCTCCAATATGTTGAAATTGCTGCCAAATGTCGCGAGTTCCAACCATATCTAGTGAGAACTTGATTGGATCTAGGCATATCTCAATTGAAAATCTCAACTTCACCATGGTTGCTAACATTACCAATTTTAAGGCTGTTTTGGCAAATTTGACCTATGAATCACCCAAGTTGTGGTAGTCTAACCTATATACTTGCAATCGGCAATAAGTCGCTTGATCCCAGACCCACGTTAATCGGGTTAGTTGTTAATTTGAACCTAAACTTGACATCGACCCACTCGTGGACAACTCTAGATGACGTGAAAAAAAATGTGGTTTTTCCAAAGTTTATGTGAAAATATTAGAAAAACTCAATAAAAGGTCAAATACTTGTATTTTACATTTTTTTTTAATATAAGAAAGTCATGTTTCAGCCTTTGGTCAGACTATTTCACTCCTTACCCATGAAACATCTTGAAAATCCAATAGATTAATAATATGAAGGATTAAATTTGGGACCTTTGGGCATGTCTTTCAAGTCTATGGACTAATACTGGGTGAATGGAAATTGAAACTCAAAATATAGGACGTGTCCTTCGAGTCCATGGAGCAACAGTGTGGTACATCAAACTTACATTATTATATATGTATTATATTGATATGGATATAGGTATAAACAAAATCCTAAAAATAAAGATAAAGATGTGGATATAAATATAAATAGAAATAAAATATAAAAAGATTAAAGTGACTTGATACTTGTGCCAATTGCCAAGCCTGAATAGGATATATATATATATATATATATATATAAATTTAGTTATAAAGTTAATTATAACCTTAGACTATAATCTTACTCAATATCATTAACATTTCAATATATTTTGAAAATTTAACTATTAGATTGCATGTTCTTTACACTTTTAATACACATGTCAAATTTTGTGCTAATTGAAATATTATTCACTATATAATTTATAAGATTATATTTTATACATAATTTTAAATTACAAAAACTTGCAATTTAAACAATTTATTGATAACATACCTATTAATTTTTAATTTTCAAGAAATTTTACAAGCATAGAGAACATAAAAAGAAAATATAATCCAATAGTAATGTGGGGCCCAGTAAGTTGTGGTCCTGGCCCATTCATTCGTTGGGGCCCAAGGTCCGAGCCGAGGAAGGTTATAGCCCAGACTCGGTAGTATAAGTACGAAGTAGCCTTGGGACACAGCCGAGGACGATTTAGTCCTCGGCATGTCCAAGGTCTCACCAAAAGAAAGGGTAAAAATGGTACAGGAACAGCTGGAACAAAATCTAAAATATCTAAGTCAATAGAAAAGGGTACGTTGGAAAGAGCAACAACCAGGGAAAGCTGCCCTTATTGCCATTCAATATTCTGCACCTGACAGAGCCATACTCCCCAGCTTTTACAACCACCTCCAACAACTTTGAGTATGGACTGATGGGACAAGTATCAGTTCTGAAAAGTCGACCCTACACGTGGACGAAGGATAAGGAACACAGACTAGTATAAAAGGAAAGGTAAGTAATCCATAGGAGGGACTGGGAAAAATGGCCAAAACCAGAGCCTCCCAGCCCACCTCTAGGAGAAAGACTCCCAGAGCGTGCACGATCTATTTATGTATGTACACGTTTTATTTATGTATGAACACTCCGGAAAACCATCGACTTGTGATCAAGGCCTAGCCTTTCAAACCCACGCTCTATAAATGATATTGTGAGGGCCTATTTACGTGCGAACCCAGTATCGTTTTTGGGTCGCTCCAAATCGTGTCCTTACAAGTAAATTTGTCAAAATTCACTACCAATAAAAAGATATTAAGTAATTAGTCCATTTTTGCCTAACGAGGTCTTTTTCTTCCCCAAATTCCCAATTGCATTTATTAAAAAAAAAAAAACCTCTCCCATAGGGGCGCAAATCAAAATCCAAGGGCCCAGTCAGCTGCAAAGCAAACGCAAATCACCGTTCTCCACAATCCAACAACTGCAGCTTCCAACACTACTCAACGGTCAAGGGTACGGTTCGAGCTTAAAAAAGAAAGAATACAAAGCTATAATTAAAAAAGGCGAGGAAATAAAACAAAAAAAAAAAAGTTGGAGAGAGAGGGTTGTTTTTTTTCTTTCGAGTTTTTTAGTTTTTACTAACATTTTTGCTAAACCCTAAACGCAACCCCCCCCTCTCATTTTTCTCCAATTGAAAATTTGGTGGCCGCTGCTACTTTCTTCTCTGATTGCAGAAGTAGAAAACAATGGGGGAAGCAATGAAGGAAGATCTCAATCTCATGTCATCTGTGCACTCGACGGTTTTCAAACAATCAGAAAACCTAGAGGGTCAATGTATTAAGATCGAGGGTTACGATTTCAATCAAGGAGTCAATCACTCTCAGCTTCTCAAGTCCATGATTTCCACCGGCTTTCAAGCTTCCAATTTGGGAGACGCCATTGAAGTTGTTAATCAAATGGTTAGTTTCTGTTTCTGAAAAAAAAATTAAAAAAAAAAAAAAAAATTAGTTGTTAGAATTTTGTCACTAGACTTGATTGTTTTTTAATTGGATTGAAGCTAGATTGGAGGCTTGCGGACGAGAGTGTAGCGGAAGATTGTAGCGAGGAGGAGAGAGACCCTTCGTACCGAAAGTCCGTGAGGTGCAAAGTTTTCCTGGGTTTTACTTCAAATCTTACGTCTTCCGGTGTTAGGGACGTGGTTCGCTATCTTGTGGAGCATCATATGGTGAGTAATAAATGGTGTTTTGAGTTTAAAATGAGCGTTTGTAAAAAAAAAGCTATGAGGAGTTGTTGTTGTGAAACGGAGTTTTGAGTTTTAAAAATGCACTTTTAAGCTCTTAGAACACCTAACCAAACGGACTTGTAATCAACAATTTGAATTAGTTTAATTTTATGGGTTTTTTTTTTTTTTAATAATAGAAAGGGTTTATAGTATCATTATTGTTGGCTTGCCTTGGGTTTACCTTTATCAACAATTTAAATTAAGTTTGATTTTTCGGTTTTGAGTTATAAAAGGATTTATAAATGTATGGTCATTATTGTGTTGTTGCATTGCATGTAAATTTATCAATAGAAGTGTTACTAATCTTATGATGACTGCAGGTTGATGTGGTGGTTACAACAGCTGGTGGTATTGAGGAAGATCTGATAAAATGCCTTGCACCCACATATAAAGGTGACTTTTCTTTACCTGGAGCCTATTTAAGATCAAAAGGACTGAACCGCATTGGTAACTTGTTGGTTCCTAACGGCAACTACTGCAAATTTGAGGATTGGATAATTCCGATTTTTGACCAGATGTTGAAAGAACAAACTGAAGAGGTATTCCTTTAATGCTGTTCTTCTGCAGATTGAGAATTGCAAACTAATTTTGTTCTAATCTGCTTCAAAACCGGTAGAGTGATTAACTTGTTTGACGGATTACATTTCCCGGGCTTTGAATGTAAATAAATCAGTACCTGTTAAACTTAAATGATTCAAAAAGAAAAAAAGAAAAAAGAAAAAAGAGTTTTGAGTTGCTAATGTACTTATGAGTGCTGATATGTGCCTTAAGTTTTGGTCTCCCAGCCCATGTATGCTTTATACAATGCCTTGATGAACTTTGAGGAGAAGATATCATTTTAATATGTAATCTTCTTCTCCTGTTGCCCTGTTGATGGAAAGTGATAACCTATTTTGTTTTGGATTTTCAGAATGTATCATGGACACCATCGAGGTTGATTGCTCGCTTGGGAAAAGAAATTAATAACAAGAGTTCATACCTCTACTGGGCTTACAAGGCAAGTGCTTGTAGCTTTATATTTTGGGAGCAGGCCCTTGCTCCCTTCTTACCATGTTTCTTAGTCACTTTTTTTTGGTTGTTTTTTATTATTTATTTTCCCCTAATTTTTCTTATTTTTATGTTCAACACTGTCCAATGCTAGTTAAATAGTAAGTTCAGTGGAACTCGTGGGAATGCCATTTTATTACGTAGCATTACTAATGATGCCTATAATCCCAACCTTCTGAGAATTTTTGTTTCTTAAATTTTTTACTACATATGAGAAATTTTTTTGCAAGACTTCTGGTTCTCTTGTAACATATCAGTTTCATTGACACCTCAAGCAACTCAAACCCTATCTGAAGCGGTCTACATTCTTTTTTTTTTTGGAAAGTAAAGTGAACTACATTGAAGGAAAGAGAAAGAGAAGAAATTGTAACAGTAAAACATATTAGAAGAGAGTTTTAGAAAAAATAAATAGAGGTGTTTATGCTTTAGTTATTTAAATATACAAAAGAGAGCTAACTTTAGATTTCTTTCATCTAGATTTTTCAGATGCCTCTCTATTGACACTGAGATTCAAGATACATAATCCTTACAAAGCTTTTGTTAGCATTTGAATGCATATTATATATTTTCTGTGTGCTCCAGACTCTGGACCATCCTGTAACTTGCTGCTACTTTGATGTTAGGTTTTGGTAGTATCAGAATAAGTCACGTAGCAAGTTTAGCTGTGGGAAAGTATTTCTGGACTAAAAACCATAAACACTAAGATGTCCTGTAATAATCTTCTGATGGGTAGGTTAGCTTTCATATGTTACAGAAGTTGCATTTGAATTAGGAATGACGACTCAAATTAAAAGTTAGCTATGGACGGTTTTTGGCTGTTGTAGTGTATTAGATGGTGCCATTGTTGTGGTCTTTATGGTAATCTAGTAGGTATTTGAACTCTGATCAGTTGTGAAGCATTGTTCACTTGCTACTTTGAAGTAATTGCTCAACATAATGCTACAGAAGTGGTTATTTTGAGATTCACAGATATTTGATTTTCTTTGTTGATCTTTTCCAGAACAACATTCCAGTTTACTGTCCAAGCCTAACAGATGGCTCACTAGGGGACATGTTGTACTTCCATTCCTTCCGCAGCCCTGGTCTGATCGTCGACATAGTTCAAGGTATGCATATCCTTTTTCAACAATCTTGTGAGCCGGTATTTAACAAGTAGAGAATTGAAACTACAAACTCTTTGAACAGACATTAGAGCCATAAATGGTGAAGCAGTACATGCGAATCCTAGGAAGACTGGCATGATAATTCTTGGAGGGGGGCTCCCCAAGCATCACATTTGCAATGCCAATATGATGCGTAATGGTGCAGATTATGCTGTGTTCATTAATACTGCACAAGAGTTCGATGGGAGTGACTCTGGAGCTCGTCCTGATGAGGCTGTATCATGGGGGAAAATACGAGGTTCTGCTAAGACTGTTAAGGTATATTGTGTTTGTCTCATCACTGCTTTGGTTGTTGCCTTCTAGCTTTTCTTCTCACTATACTAAAGCAAATCTTTAGCCTTTTGTTCTCTTTACTTTTATGGATTAGTTGTGTTGCTTCATCTCAGTGTTTGCGTATGTAATAGAACTTAGAAGTGCAATAAATATACTATTCTAAGTGTTTTCCTCTTTACTTTTATGGATTAGTTGTGTTGCCTTCATCTCAGTGTTTGCGTGTGTAATAGAACTTAGAAGTGCAACAAATATACTATTCTAAGTGTTTTCCTCTTGACTGGATTGCCAGGTACATTGTGATGCAACCATTGCTTTCCCTCTACTGGTTGCAGAAACATTTGCCTCAAAAGAGAAAGAATTCCATCAAGAATAAGGCTTCACACAATTTTTCGCAAGGTGTGGATTCATTTATTACTGTATTCTTACTGCTCTTGGTAGCTGAAAATTAGAAAATCCATTCAACAGCCAAGACCACGTCTCTAGCAAGATCAGGTTTCTTGATGATTAGCCCTAAAATATGTACTGTAGTGATGGGGTTGGGAGGGGGGCTTTGGAGATGCTAATGTATGGTCAGGAATATAATGGCCTTTAAAATGATTTATTTGTATTTCTTCTGAATCGTTCTGATTGGCTTTATGGACCTATATTTGTCTTGAATTAAAAAGACATGGAGTTAACTTGCCTGCAACAATTCTAGTCATGTTTGGCTGCTTTTGCAACAGAAAATTGTGTGTATATCCGCCATATGCCAATGCTCTGCACCGTGTGAAATTGTGAATGTTGAGTTAGACGACCATACTTCTGTGCTATCAAATATCACAGTAGGAATGACACTTTTGGAAGACAATTGTCTTTAGGCTTTGGGAAAGAACAATGAATTGGTCAATTTATAAATTGTTGGCATTAAGGACTTGTGTTGAGGACGATGGATTCAAATCCAACTGACAATAGATTCAACTCGTATTAGGGGGAGAGGAGGAAGAGAAACATTGAATGGTGCGAATTTATTTACACAGAAAAGGTAGCTAGGCCATTTAATGTAAAAATGCAGGTACTCGGATTGGATTACTTATCCCAAAAAAATAAAACAATGAAGCTACAATAATTGCATCCTCACAAAAGAGAGATTTTAGCTGACAATGGAATACACTGTTTTCTGATAATAATAGCTAGGCAGAAACTGTCAAACCATCCCCACCCCCTTTTATCCGTAAGGAAGAAGTGGGTGAAGTCACCTGTACTTTTAGTAACCTGAGGCTCTGATGATTCCAAAATCACAAACTGATTTTCAGTCTTCATATGACTACTAATATTTTTGAAGGAGTAACAATCTGTGCGAGGTAATTCAGGCGCGTTTAAATTCAAACTCATAAACAAGTAAAATGCAGAGAAGTTTCAACTTCCAAGCAGTTCCTCATTAGAGACGCTGCCTGCAGATTGTGATACCATCACCCAAAGAAGCATGTGAAATTTGGACACGAGGATCAACTGCAATTAATTTGTTAAACTCAATTATTTTCTCCCTTATCTCCCTCCCGAATTCTGGAACCAATGCATCAGGAATCACAACTGATCCTCTTTGGAGTGTGTTATCATAGACAACCTGGCCACCCACCTTTAACAGATTCATCAGCCTCTCATGGTAGTTCCAGTAATTAACCTTGTCAGCATCAACAAAAGCAAAGTCAAAACTCCCTTCGTTTTCATGCTGCAAAAAAGAAAGAGAAACTTGAAGACTTTACTGTGGTAGTAAACTGATGAGCTGAATAAAATTTAAAACTAGAGGAAATAGAGATAATAAGATCATATTGTGGCAATCAGGAAAGAATATTAATAATAAAAGGAAATATATCCTTATATTTTGCAGCAGCTGATCAAGAACTGGTAAAGCTTCCGACTCAATGAAATCAATTTTGTCTGCAATACCAGCTTTCTTAATAATCGGCAACCCAATCTCAAATGTCTCCCGATTTACATCTATGGCTATAATCTACAGTAATGTATGGCAAACCATAAGTAATTTTATAGGTAACTATAAGATACTCACTAAAGATATCCATCGCAGACCTTGCCGTCCTCAGGAATTGTAAGAGCAGTGAGGAGAAGAGAGTATCCTGTGTAAACTCCAAGCTCAATAGTCCTTTTTGCATTAACTAGCTTCAACAGCATGGCCATCAACTGACCTACATCTGGTGCAGTAGAGTAAAAAGCCCTAAAAATGAAAAGCTAATTATCTTTCTGGAATCTGTGAGATAAAAAAATGCTTGAAACTCTCCACCAAGTCATTTTAAAGGCATAATCAAGAATGGGTGCTATAAACAACTTCACTAATTCTTTCAGTGCCAACTACTGAATCGGTAAGATGATTTACAATATGCACATCATTCTTTGTCTTGTGCACCATTTCTTAAAGTGGGATATACCACATGAATTAATTTGTTCCATTTCATTCCCATGGCCTTTTTTGGATGAACAAGTGACTTTATTCAAAACAAAGAAACATGCTTACAAGCAAAGTACGCGGCTGCTAAGCTGCAAACACTGTACACTTGTACAAACTAGTTAAATTTAACTGATACTACAATCAACTTTAGCTACCTTACTAACCTACTGCACAAACACCAAATTACTCTTCACTTTCTAGATCTTTTGATTCCCCATTTACACCTCACTAATAATATGTTTTGTCATCTATAGAAAGGAGGATTCCCTCTTCACAACATAGGAATCTATTCAAGATTCAATGGTTCCAACACCTCTTGTGGCGCCTAGGCACTGAGGTTCAATCCCCACCAGTCCCCTTCCTGCTATTTACCTAAAAAAAGAAAAAGGATTGAATACAATAGCTCCCTCTATTCTCCACATGAGCACTAACTTCCAATCTGATAGTATGAACTATACCATCCTCTGTTTCGACTTGATCACTGAATTCTTGCATTTTTTTGAAGCTAGATGCAGCACATACTATATAGTTGCATTCCAAGCTAGCTTGAAAAGAAAAACTCTGTTGGGAAATTTAGACTCCGGTTGATAGAATTAACAAGTTTTAAACCCAAGTTGTTAATTAAATTTATTATGAATAAACTTTGTTAAAACAAACTAACATCAATATCATGTCAAAATCATGCAGCAAAAAAGTAAATAAGACAAAATATGATGACCCACGAAAACCAATGAAACAAACTAGTTTCACAGTAAAAAACCTGGGGGAAACCTTTCTGAAAAACAATCCACTATAATAAAGAGAAGTTTCAGATCTAGTACAAAACCTTTGTCCCTAAACTCTACAATCCCCGCAGATGAATTTATAGCAGAAATTTTCTACCGCTTCAGAACCTCTGAACTCTTTAATTTATGAATGCCACCTTTTTGCACGGATCCTATTACGTGACTAATTAATTGATGCACGGCTCCCAGTACGTGACTAACACACCAACTTGAGGAAGATGTTGGCTGCAAAGTTCTTCACTTCATCAACAATGAAGATCAAGAAGCACTTGGTTACAAAATCCTAAGGCGCAAAGACGCAGTAGCTTCTTTTAGAGAAAATAAGGCACTCGGTCACTTTTTGCATGTATTCTCCTTGTATTCTCTTATGTAATGGCCTTTAAAAAAGTCATATATATGTCTAGGGTTGTGAGAAAAGAAACCCTACACATACATGTCAACATGGGCCGAAAATCAGATCTGGAAATTCTAATTTTGTAATTCTTGATAGATACAGCTGTTGAGCTATCTGTCGAGACCTCGATAGATATATCTGTTGAGCTATCTGTCGAGATTCATTAAACATCGATAGATACAATCTATCGAGAAGTTGTCGAGAATCTGTCCAACTTTAATGAACGGCTTTTCTTCACTTGTTTCTTGGTCCAATCTTCATGGCTTTAATACTTGACTTGAACAACATGTTTCTTGAAGTACTAAACTCATCCTAGATCTACCCAATTACAAGTAAAGTGCGTTTTGTCAAAGGATTAACCAATTCTAAAGACATATGTTCATAACATGTTCCACATATGTCCTAACAAACTCTTTTCTCCCCAATCAACTGTTTCAGCTCTCCAAGTGGGAAGCAGCTCCTGCAGAAAATACAAGCCGTGTCACCATTGTAACCCCATTGCAGCAGCCTATCCTGAATGACCAACCTACTTCTGTCTGCTAACCAGCCAATAAAAGCATATCTAGGGGCAACAATGGAGAACCATACTAACTTCTGGTCACTTGGATCTAATTTCATTCAATGTCTCTGCACAAGTGAATTTTCCTGATTGGAATGGAATCCAAATGGCCTGGACCTTCTCTTCTTAATCAGAGGAAGCTTGCTTTGAATTAATACTAGAGCTCCCAATCTTACAGGCTTCCAGATCCAATCTCTTTCTTGCAGCACACCTGAGACTGGGGTATTCATACTGCTGGATGCATCATATACAACTCTAAATCTATATTTTGAATGCCAAATTCCTTCAGAATGCCAACTATACGTCATAGTTGAAAATTTCTCCCATCTTCCACAGCAAACTACAAGAATGGCCTTGCTGTACTTCTAAGCCTTAGGGTTTTCCTCCATCCCCAACTGTTCTCTTGAGGAATCTTCACAATCTGAAAACTTTTTCCTTTCAAAAGGTTTGTGTGCACCCAAGCAACCCATATTAAGTCTGTTTGTGCACATGGCATTTCATAATTCTAGAAATTTGAAATTGTTTAAGAATTTAAATGGCATCCATTTATAACTAAAGTGATTTCAGGATTATGGACTTAGAACGCATCATTTTTGTGGTTTTACTTTTGCATTATCAAAGGAATATTCAGAAATTTCATTTCATGCTGAGGTTTATAAACACCTAAAAAATAACCTTGACAAGAGTCAGAATACAAAAGGAGTCAAGAACTGTAGTAGAAGATAGAACTAGAATCAAGTTCATAAGAAAGAAGAACGATTACTTTGGATGGCTAGCAGTAACATGCCTTAGCTCCTTCAGAAATTCTGATTCACGTGGGTACACACTAGTCTCCAGTATGTACTACAACATCATTGAAGAATGAAATTGAGAATTCAAACGGCAAAAGCGCCCACTTGGGGTGGGGGGTGGGAGGGGGGGGGGGGGGTGGGGGTGGGGGTGTTGAGGAAAATGGTGCAGTACCTGATACAAATCTTCACTCTGCAATATATTGTGAGGTACCTTTCCCACAATTTTCTCCATTGCTTCCTGTAAAGAGGTAAATGAGGAGGACTCACTATAAGAATTATATCATTTAGAAAGGACAACGATATATTATACCAGCAATGTATTGTTTTCAAAGAGAAAGAAATTTATAAAACCTCATATATATATATGTAGATCCAAACTTGAATGAAAAAAAGGGGGTCAGCTAAGGAAAATATGTAAATCTCCTTCTTGGCACTACCTTTGGAGTATACACCGAAGAAAAGAAAAGAAATGGAGGTTTTCAGTTTATCTTATGTTTCATTGGTTGCTTAGTAAGTGAGAAGAAAATTATTCAAAAATTTCAGAAATTTTCTCTCCACAATAGGTTAGATTTGGATTGAAAGTTGGTAACAAGAAAAGAAGTTACTGGAAATAATTTTTTAATTTTTTTCTCTGTAGTTTCCTTCCAATTATTGTACATAACCAAACATCATTACATAATTCTTTTCTTTTCTCTCATTGAAAGCAAACTAAACAGTTGTAAAGTGTTGCCAAGAAAAGAGCCATAGAAATCTCAACGTATATATGACATCAGGAATAAATGTTGATTATCCTGGCAAAACGGACTGAATCAACTCCTTCAGCCTCATCAAGCAGTTACTCTTGTTTTGTGAACAACACTGCAATTCAAACCAACTAGTTCACTTATTGGAGGCAATTAATTCCTAGCCTTTGCAAAATGCCTAGGTCTTTACTACAAATCAATTAACATCATGATCTACGATACAACTATCCTACAAAATTAGTCATTTCCCAGCACAATGTATTGCACCTTAATGCTTATCTTGTCCTATTGCTTCTTGGCATTCCTATTTCAATATTGTCAGATGCAAAACCTCAAGTCATTTTGATTTTCGATTTCTCATAGATGTATCATTTTTTACTCATAAAACATCTGTATTACTTGGACCAAAGGGGTCCTATGAAAACAAAGGACACAAAAAGAAAAAGAAAAAAGAAAGAAAGAAAGACTGTATTAGTCAAAATTCAATATGATGCCCATATATATACATCAAATGTATCACATAAAAAACTTAGAATATAGTAACAATCACCCCAAAAAAGATATAACACATAGTTCTAGATGAAGTGAATAAGTGCCAAGATTATATATAGAATTTAACTAAGTTGCACCTGGCTGCAGATTTATCTTGTAAAAGTTCTAGAGAGAGAGAGAGAGAGTGGTTGTACCTGGCTGCAGATTGTGGTGTGAATTTGGGTTCCACCTTCAGCAACTGGTTTTTCCTGGGCTACTGTCTAACACTTAACACTTTACGTGGCTGACAGTTGACTTATCTGTCAATCATTGCTGTCTGAAACCCTTTTTGTCTGGACGTTACAGTGGTTATTGTATCACGCTTTCCAGTAGAAACAGAATTAATTAAGGCTTCGTTTTATTCACCACTGATAAAATTCTTGTACAAAATATGTTCCTTAAATCTCATACTGTATTTTTAACAAGATTATGCATCATGAGAAAGTTTAAAATTATATCCTAAAAAACCTTCCTTGCAAATTAGACCATTACAGGAAAGTTGTGAATTATTATTGTTAATTTTTCATTTTGTTTACTTAAGGTTTTTTAAAACTTTCTTAAATTTTTTTTTTATATATCTATATTCTATATATTACTAAAAGTTGAAGCGGAACATTTATTGTTGCTAACCCTCATGTGAGACGCATCAATGTAGCATTTCAGTCGACTTTGGTACATTCCGGGTCACATTCGGTCCAATTCAACCCATTACGGTTCTGTTCAGTCAACCTTGGTTTATTTGGTCCCATTCGTTCCACTTGGTCAATTCGGACCAGTTCGGTCCATTCGGTCTTGAAATATAAAATGCAAAAACTAAAATTACTTAAAAATAATATTTTTTTTGGAATATGATTTTTATTAATTTTATTATATTTCATTAAATTATTTAATAATATATATATAATTTTTTTAAAAAAAAATTATTTGGATGATAAGTGCTCTGTATGCTCTTAACTGTCGTAATTACTATCTAACTGTTTTTGTTTTTATTTTTATTTTTATTTTGAAGTTCCTATTTTATAATTAAGTTTGTCTAATATAGTTATTAACAATGTGTTTACTTAAAAACTTATGTTCATTTTGATGTTCTTTTCTATGTTGTTATATCTTATTGGCTTCCTTGGGGATTGGTAACTTAATTGCCATTTTGAATTTACGTGTCATGACTAAAAACTCAATTACAAATTCATCCAAAAATTTAGTATTTCAAGTTAATGTGCTTGTAATATTTAAAGATAAAGCATTGTTATGCTTCTGTTAAACCACATCAGCTTAGCATTTCGATATATTTGGTCCAGTTCAGTCAATTTCAGTCCACACCAATCAATTTCGTTCACTTTGGTGATGCTTTGGGAGGAGATGTTTGCGTAGAAAGAGAAGTTGCTTTATTGACAACTAGTATGTAACCTGTGCTATCGCACGGGAATGGATATATTATTAATCATGAGTTTATTTATGTTTAAAATGCTCAGTTAAGTTTAAATTCATATTATTAACCAGAAAATCTCATTCACAAAACTTAGCAAATACGTTTTTATGATACTCCCAATGTATTCAATAATTTTTCTTCTTTTATGTTGAAGGGTAGAGGTACCAGGACCATATGAAATAGGAACATCAAATAGGTTCTTAGGATCCACTTTAGTTCTACAACACATCTCTACTTGAGTTTGGATAGCTCTTTTTTTATTTAAAATCAAACGCCTTTTTGACCTTCTAGCTCGTGCTTCATCCATAACTATCTCAAATAATATACTTGTATTATCGAACCACTAACACAACATTACCGCTAAGTACTCACCATACCAAAATATTATAAAATCAACTAAAACTCAAATATCTTAAATTTCATAAATATATATTATATGTGTTAGGATTGAATTGTTAGATTTTATTTTTTATTTTTTATAATATTATACCACTTGATAATTTTGTATAAGATTATTATTTTTAAAATCTTTCCATTATAATATAGATTTTCTTTATTGAATACCATAAAATATTTTTCATTTCATTTTCAAGGTCAATACTAAATACGAAAAAATAAGATAATTTTCTTGAATTCATTTTTTTGAATAAGAACTCATTTTTTTGAAAAAAAAAAAATTTATGTTGAACCAAACAGAATATTTTGGAAGTATAGAGCGTATAGACTCCAGAGAAGCAACGTATTTAAATAGAAAGTTTATATATATATATATATATATATCATCTAATAAAAATTTATTAAATAATGTATAATATTGTGAAAAACTATAACACAAGAAATAATTTGAATCTTAACTTTTTTTTTTTTTTTTTTTTAGGTTGACTCGTTTTATGCATATGACTATATATACACACAAGCGATTATTGACGCATAAAATAATTTCTCCCCATTCTGAATCATTACAGTTGCATCTTTAATCTCTACCTTACCTTTTCTTTTTTGTTTTTGGCTATTTTTCCTTTTTTGGGCAATTATCTGATCTGTGCCTTAGGTGTCAATTCCTCGAAAGCACGTTACGAGTTTTGACAAAAGGATGAAACGTGGATTGATGGAAATCCCACCACGTGAACACTTAGAACAATTTCCACTTCAATTGAATTTGGGATAGATGTTTACACACACATTTTTTTTTTTTTTAATGCCACATAGATGTTTTGACTTTCAGATGTAGGAGCCGTTTGGTAACGTTATTCTAGTAATATTGTTTGTATTTTTTTAAAATACATGTGAGTAAAAAAGTGTGTGAAAATACATGTAATGTTGTTTAAAAATTGAAAATATGTTGTTAAACTACTCTACCAAACGGGGACCTTAGACTTTACACTACAACACATATTTAGTCTAGATTTATATCTCTAATAAATAGAATATGAACAGCCTATCAAATAATTGACCAATAATAATAACATAAACAATAAAAAAGAGCTGACCTTTGATAAGAAAATAAGTAGCTAAAAAGCCTCAATTCGTTTGCAACAGAGTTTCCCAATTTTACGACAATCTGGAGGGAAAAAATCACACAAAATAAGGACATGAATTGTAAAAACATAGATGACATTTGTTAAGACAATAATCTGTTTAAAGATCCTTTATCAGTCAAATATTGCGACTACTGTTTATGAACAGTAGCTGCAATAGTGAATGAACAGTAAAAATATTGGCTTGAAACGCGTGCAAAAAAAAAAAAAAAAAAAAACGCACACAAAATAAAGATGTGAAATTCTACTTGATGATTCTACCAAAAAAAAAAAAAAAAAAAATTCTACCTGATTCACTCCCGTCCAGTTGTTATAAAGTTAAGCCTTGTTGTTGGACATCAAAAAAAAAAAAAAAGTTAAGCCTTGTTGTTTATTATATATATATATATATATATAATTATTAATTACTGTTCACTTATAGGGTCTGTTTGGATAAGCAGTTTGAAAAAGTGCGTTTTCAAAAATAGCGTTTTTAAAATAAGCGTTTTGAAAACAAAATTTTGAAAATCACAATAAAATGTTTGGCAAACTTGTGAACGGTATTATTCTAAAATTGTTGTTTCGGTTCAAATTACCAAAAAGGGCTTAGCGTTTGGTTTGTCTACTATTTAGTTTGTCTACTAAATTATCATCCAAATATCAATATATATAAAAAAAAAAAAATTAAATACAACCAATTACATGATGTATTGTTGTATATTTTGATTAGATATAATACTAGTTTGTTATGTTCATTTAACAAATAAAGATAAAAAAAGAAAAGTCATAAAAAAGTTTATGACCCATACCATTACCTGACCACCTAGGGACTCTAAATTTTGAGACTTCTAGTTTCAACCATACACGTGGTGGAGGTAGGATGGGTAATTGATAAATGTTGTTTGGTAAAATCAAAAAGTCACTCTCTGTGCTTCATAAAAATGACGGAAGAACTGATGAAGAAATAAAGAAAGAAGAACTGGAAGAAAAAAGGTAGAAGAGTTAGGATGCTGGAGATTTCTCTTCAAAAAAAAAAAAAAAAAGGATGCTGGAGATTTCGAGATGAGCTAAGAAAACTGTGAAGACTGCTTATTTAGTAAGCGCCTACCCAGATGCATCTGCCAGCGAAAGCTAGTGTTGTTTGCAACTATATGGTGGTGCAGATTAGGTAAGTTGCTAAAATTACATTAAGCTTGAAGTTTTTTTTGGGAGGGCAAGCTTGAAGGTGGCTCCGCCACTGGACAGAGGGCAAGCTTGAAGGTGGCTCCGCCTCATCACCACACTCACGGCTTCGCCTCACTGTCCACCATGGGTTAAGGCTTCTCATGCTGACGGATCAGCTTCTTAGTGCCCGTTTGTTTCCACATTTTGAGCCCAAAAAGGGCTTTTTGAAAAAAGCCAAACCTAAATTTGCATTTGGTTAAGCCCAAAACGCAACTTTTTGATAAAAGTTGCGTTTTGGGCATAGACCAAAAATGCGGACAAACGCGGAAATTTTTATGTACCTCTGAGGGTCCATAAATGAAAACGCGCAGTGCGCGTTTTGGATTGGTTACCGTTGCTACGGTAGAATTACGGAAATACCCATTCAATTAGAACAACAACTCTTTCGGAAACAGCAGATCAAGAACAGAAAAAAAAAAAAAAATTTAGAACAACAACTCTTTCGGAAACAGCAGATCAAGAACAGAAAAAAAAAAAAAAATTAGAACAACAACTCTTTCGGATCAACAGCAGATCAACAACAACAACAAGAAAATTAGAACAACAGCAGATCAAGACCCTCTGGCGGATCAAGAAGACTGACGAAAAAAAAGGGGGGGGAGAGATTTACCGACCATCCAATCTTCCCGATCATCCAAGAACAAGAAAAAAAAAAAAATAGAAAAAGAAGAAGGAGAGCTGGTTCCTTCGTTCGTTTTGAAGTGCTAAGAGGAAAAAAAAAAAAAAAGAAGAAGGAGAGCTGTTCGTGCCACTGTTCTGGACTGAAGTGCTAAGAGGAAAAAAAAAAAGAAGAAGAAAGAGAGCTGTGGAATGTTCTGGACTGTGCTGGTATGGTAGGAATAAAAGAGGAAAGAAGGAAAAAACAAAAGAAAAGAGTGTGGGTACGTGGGTGGAGAAGAAAAAAAGAGGGAAAAAAAAAAAAAAGGAAGGAGAGCCCACGTGTGTGGAGAGAAAAAAAGAAGAAATTATATCACAATATTTTCACAATAAATCCTAAGGTAGGTTATTATTACCTAATATTGGTGAGAAAAAAATAATTTTTTTAGAAAGAGAAAAAAATAATTTTAATAGTATGTTAAAATTAAAATTAGTATCAATTTTTATCACAATACTTTCATAATAAATCTTAAGTGGTAGGTTATTATTAGCTAATATTGGTGAGAAAAAAATAATTTTTTAGAAAGAGAAAAATTGATTTAAGTATGATGAAGTAATTGATTTAAGTATGAAACAAACTCACATAAAAAAAAAAAAAGTATGAAATAAATTCCCTTATATATATATATTGTCCTTTTTGGTAATTTATCCCTCAAACTGTCACTTTTATAAGTGCTAGCCAAACACTCAGCTTTTTCATTATGCACTTTTTAACAGTTTTTACCAAACACTCGGCTTTTTGAAACTCCACTTTTTCATTATGCACTTTTAACAAAACTCCACTTTTTCATTATGCACTTTTACAAAAAGCTGAACCAAACTCACCCTTAGTCTCAAGACTCAGGTATATTTTCTTCCTTTTTCATATATCTTTTTCTCTATTTGGGAATATGATTTTTTTCCCTTTAAATTTATGTACATCTCTCTGATATTTAGTTTTTTCTTTTTTTGGGTGTTTTCATTTGCTTATTCACAAAAACGAAGGAATAGGAGTAATCAAACCTTTCGTTTTGTAGAGCAAGACCTTTAAAATTGTGAAGAAAAGTACAATCGGAATAGATGGAGAACCTCTGCCTATATAAGATACAGAAATACATGCATCATTGACACCGAAATATTCTTTTAAAATTCCATAGCATTAATTGAAGAAGAGGGGAGCTGTATATTGAAGGAGACGAAGGATTTTGGGTTTTGATTATTGTAGAAGGGGAGGTGAACCTGAAAATATGCGGGTGTGAAGAGCAGAATGTTTTATTCACCCAAAAAAAAAAGAGCACAGCGTAATCTGATCCCACTTAATTTTAGACGGATTGAGGAAAGACACGTCACAC
Source organism: Quercus tomentella (assembly GCA_028535165.1). NCBI lineage: Eukaryota > Viridiplantae > Streptophyta > Magnoliopsida > Fagales > Fagaceae > Quercus > Quercus tomentella. The sequence continues at coordinate 59,438,707 of JAPQVY010000155.1, read as the reverse complement.
AATTAGAGTTCTAATTTGAAATTGCAATCTGAACACGTGGCATAAAATTAGAGATCTAATTTGAAATTGCAATTTGAGTTTCTCTCTGCTTCACCTATTATTTTATATATAGATTATGTCATATTCTTAGCGTAATGTTGGTGGGTTCTTGATAAAATTACATTTTTCTTATATTATTTAAGGTTTTTTTTTTTTTTTTTCCTAAAATAATTGATGAATTTACTTATTCATCAGGTCATTTCAGACTAATAGAGGATGAATTGTATGTAAGGAAGACTAACAACAAATTTCAAGTACACATTATATTATTTACAAAATACTTCGTCTTAGATAATATTGAATGTAAAATGCACTATATTTTCTTTAAAAAAAAAAAACTTACAAAATTTCAAACACTTTCAAATAACAAATGTAGATAGCTTAATTTGAAAATTTAACATATTGTATCAACCATACTTTGTTAGAAAATAATTACATCATTTTAAGAAGTTTTGAGACTTAACTCTTATAAGTCTCATATACTATTTTCATTTTTCACTTAGAAAAATAAATTATCAATTTTTTCTGTGCACTGCGCCCAGGTTTGCGACTAATGTAAAGAAAAATTTAGGGTGGATCACTTCATGTCAATAATTCTTCCAAACAATCTCTAAAAATTCTTAGTGCTCCCCTTTTTTTAATATAAAAAAATGGCAAGTGCTTAGAGGGACCTTGGGAGAACAATATGGAAATAATTTTTTGATTATAAATTAAAAAGTTGGTAACATCATCAATAATTTGTATTTTGCTTATGTCTCGTTATTTCTTTGGTTGATGCCTTCAACTTTTCTTCTAACGTGCATTATAAATTTTTCTACAAACACAAATCTGTAGCTTTGTTTTTTTTTTTTTTTTTTTTCAATGAATAAGTTGCTTTATTCATACCAGAGAAAATAATACCACCTGTTAAGCAGGAGACACGAACTCTCAGTTGACATTGCAACACTTCACTCTTTGGCTCAGCTATCTATAAATCTACCCCTTCCTACTAATGACAGGACATTAATATTATACTATACTTACTGATATGTGAGTTTGTGCATGTTAAGTTAGATGACCATACTTCTGTGTGATCAAAGATTGAAAGTAGGAATGGCACTTTAAGAAGATAGCTGTCTTTTGCCATTGGGGAAAGAACAATCAACAATGTATAGAACAGTCTATAAATTGTGGGCATTAAGGACTTATGTGTTTAGTCAATAGATTCAAATCGTATTACTTAAAAAGAGGGGGAGACGAAGCAAAACATCCAACAGTTCAGATTCAGTAACACAGAAAAGCAGCCTAGGCCATTTATATTTAGGCTAAAATACAGGTACTGGGATTGAATTACTTATTGCAAAAAGCAGCAGGCGTTGTACCCTCATTGGCATGATGTATATCTTCCTTAATTGGTCATCAAATTTACACAAGAACAGATTATCATTTGGATAAAAAGTGGAGAAAATCATAAGAATGAACCTCGGGCTTATTCAAACAAAAGGGGAACTTCAGAGAGAGAGAGAGTCCTTTGTTGAAGATGATTTCAGCTCACAATGGAAAATATACTGTTTTCTGATAATAGTAGCTAAAAACAGAAAATGCCAACAGTTCTTTTTGGTCCACAAGGAAGACCTGGATGAAGCCATCTGTTCTTTTAGCAACCCAGCTTCTGATGTTTCTAAAACCACACACTTTTCTTTATATGAGAACTAATATCTAAAGGAGTACTAATCTAAGCGAGGTAGTTAAGGTTCAATTATTACATTCAAACTCATAAAGCAAGAAAAATGCAGAGAAGTCTGAAGAAATCATTCAGTAGATACGCCTGCAGATTGTGATACCATCACCCAATGAAGCATGCGAAATTTGGATGCGAGGATCAGCTGCAAATGATTTGTTAAGCTCAATTGCCAAGTCCCTCTCCTGTTTCCAGAACTCTGGAACCAACGCATCAGGCATTGCTACTGTTCCTTTCCAGAGTGTGTTATCATAGACAACTAGGCCACCTACCTTTAACAGTTTCATCAGCCTCTCACGGTAGTTCCAATAATTCACACTGTCAGCATCGATAAAAGCAAAGTCGAAACTCCCTTTATTTTCAGGCTGCACCCCCCCCCCCCCCCCCCCCCCCCCAAAAAAAAAAAAAAAAAACAGGAAGAAGAAGAAAGAAAGAGAGAGAAATGTGAAGACCTCATTGTGGTCTGTGGATAATGAATTGATGAGATCATATTGTGGCAATCATGAAAAGATTAATAATATAGGGAAGGTCATTCTTACATTTTGTAATAGCTGATCAAGAACTGGTAAAGCCTCAGACTCAATGAAATCAATTTTGTCGGCAACACCAGCTTTCTTAATTACTGGCAACCCAATCTCAAATGTCTCCCGATTTACATCTATAGCTATAATCTGCAGTTTTATTTGGCAAACCATAAGCAGTTTGATAGATAAGTATAAGATTATCACTGAAGAATATTCATTACAGACCTTTCCATCCTCAGGAATTGTAAGAGCAGTGAGGAGAAGAGAGTATCCAGTAAAGACTCCAAGTTCAATTGTCTTTTTCGCATTTGCTAGCTTCAACAACAAGGCCATCAGCTGACCTGCATCTGGTGCAGTAGCCATCCTAGCCCTAGAATTTGACAAGCTAATTATTTTTTTGAATGCAGAGAGATATTGATGCAGGGAGCACTAAAACAACAACAACCTTGAGATTTTATTTTATTTTTGAATTTCAAATTTGAGTTTAATGTTGAGGGTTTTAAGGGATTTAATTAGGTATTTTCTATTGGTGTAATCCCTAAACCATTTAAAGTAGTGATCTTGTAATTGTGGAAGGCAGTATGATTTGGAATATAAATTATGTTTTGAGAATATTTCTCTATCTTTGATTGGTGGTGATGCCAAACATCCTTAGGTGTTGACTGATGCCTAAGGTTCAGGGGCGGGTTGATGCATTGAGGGGCCTATGGCAAAAAATGAATTGAGGCCTTTTATATATTTAAAAATGACTTTTAAAAAAAAAAAATCTAAATATTGCTTAAACTCTATTCTCTTGTTAGATGCAAAATTACTAATTAATATGAACCACCTAGAATATTTTTTTTAGAATGTTTGTAGACGCAAAAAATTTGACAAAATATTTTCACACTTGTTGATGTGGCAGAATAATAATGGTAAGTAAAAAAGTAACGTTAATAGTGGACTAATATAAAAATTAGTAAAAATTTGCCAACTCAATTGTTGTGAAAAATCTTGTGAAATTTTTTGTGTATTGCTCTTTTTTTTTAGAAGTGCTAAATTCATAATATTTTCACAACAAATTCTAGGTGTTAAATTATTACTAGTTCTAATTTGAACCCACCATTGAAATTATTTTTTTAACTACCAATAACAGCCAATAACATTCTGCCATTTAGAAATTATTGTGAAAATATTGTGAATGTAGAATTTCTTTTTCATAAAAAAAATACTATTTTATTTATTGGCTAATATTTGGGCTTAATTAATAATATTAAAATAAAAGAAATAACTCTATTGGTTTCTATTGGTTAAAATTAGGGGCCTTTTTTTTACGCAGGGCCGTAGGCGACTGCATCTCTCACTTATATGCTAGAGCCGGCTGTGCTAAGGTTTTTAGGCAGATTCTATGTGGTAAAGCCTAGAGTTTATACTTTTGTTTCTTGTTAATCCTCATTTTCCTACACTTTCCTGCATTGGATTTTTTTTTTAATAAAAAATGTTTGAAAGTCCCCACTAAGTCATTTTACACTGAGTCATGAATTGTTGCTATAACCAAGTATTGAACCAGTTGATGATTTGGTATATGCTCGTCATCCATTGTCTAATACACCATTTCTTAAGGTGGTATTCAAATACCACACGAACAAATTTGTTCCATTTCCTTCGGCATTTCATAATTCTAGAAATTTTTAAACAGTTTGATAGTTTATGTGCGTTCCATTTATAATTGAAGTCATTTCAGGATAATAAACTTCTAATTGCACCATTTGTGGCGTTGCTCTATTGAAGGAATATTCAGAAATTTCATTTAACACTGAGGTTTCTAAACACCTATAAAATTACATTGACAAGAGCTTGAGTATACAAAAAGAAGTCAAGAACTAAAGTACACGAAAGAACTAGCATCGAGTTAGTTAAGAAAATTTCTCAAAAAAGAAAAAGAAAAAAAGGTTAGAGGACAATTACCTTGGATGACTAGCAGTGACATGCCTTAGCTCCTTGAGAAAATCTGGTTCTCGTGGGTACACACTAGTCTCCAGGATGTACTGCAACATTGTTGGAGAACGAATTGAGAATTCAACCAAGAAAATATTAAAAAAAAAAAAGGAGAATGGTATAGTACTACCTGATACAAATCTTCACTTTGCAATAAACCCTTGGAAGGACTGGTTATCTTTTTCGCATTTTGCTCCATTGCATCCAATAAAGGTCTAGGGTAATGATGAACTATAAGAGCCAAAATGAATGTTTTCTATTCCTAAAAACTAGTAGCTGTAAATCTCAAAAAAAAAAAAAAAAAAAAAACTAGTAGTTGTCCTCACAGAGTTTTAAAAGTTATGTCTTTTCATAAGTAGCCTTTCAAAGGTCACATTAAGTTATTCATTTTTGGAAACATTTTCTCGAGAATTGAAAAAAATATTGACAGCTTTTTCAATTTTCGAGAAAATATTTCCAAAAATAGATGGCTTAGGACACACATTAACCAGACCTTTCATTTTTTTCACAGATTGTTGCAAACCTCAAAGAGAAATTCAGAGACTTATCCAAATAAAGAAAACAAATTCTTTGCGCATCTAAGCCTACTTCAATCCATGTTTCTTCCATTGTTTTCCCTTAATTTTTCAATACTCCCAATAGTGACGAAAAAGCATAAATGGCCAATTTAGAAGACCACCTTCAAATTGGCCATTTGAATGTATCAATTGAAAAACTTCGAATATAATAACAACCAGCCAAGAAAAGATACAACATGTCAACATATAGTTCTAAATGAAGTGAATGCTTGCCTAAATTATATATAGAACTTAACTAAGTTGTACCTGGCTGCAAATTTATCTTGAAAATGTGTGCGTGTGAGAGAAAGAGAGAAAGAGAGAGAGAGAGTGTGTGTGTGCAAGAGGTGATACTTGTACCTGGCTGCAGATTGTGATGTGAACAAATGGTTGAACCAGGACCCTGATATTGTATCTGGGTTCCACGTGCAGCAACAGCTTTTTCAGGGCTACTGTCTAACACTTCAATGTGATTGATCTGTCAATGAATGCTCTGTTGTCTGAGTGCATTTTTGTTCAGAAATTAGAAATGCCTATTATAATATGCTTGTGAATTTTTTTTTCCCACGTTTGTTTACTTAAGCAAACGTTTCTTTTTATTTTTTATTTTAAATTTATTAGAATGCAATGAAAATCTGAAAGCAGATCACTTCATGTCAATTATGCTTCCAAACAATCTTACAGAAATTCAAAGTGCTCCCTATTTTTAATATTGAAAATGGCTAGTGGTTAGAGGTAGCTTTGGAAAACACTATGGAGATAATACTTTTAGGGGTCCGGTTAATGTGTGCCCTTAGGGCACACATTAAACTTTCTATTTTTGGAAACATTTTCTCGGGAATTGAAAAAGCCGTCATTACTTTTTCAATTCTCGAAAAAAAAAATTCCAAAAATGGAAATTAATATGTGCCCTAAGGGCACACATTAGTAAAATCCTACTTTTATTATAACAAAAAGATTCTGTAACATATTAACAATTTGTGTTTTGATTGTCTGATTATTGCATTGCATTTGGTTGCGGCCCATCTGCTTTTCTTCTAACGATATAGTGCTATTCGTCTGACATTCAAACTAATATGAAAAAAAAAAAAACAGCTGGCTTCACACAGCTTATTCCTCCTTTAATGAGGTGAAAAACAATAAATATTTAATGATGATATGGATAGTAGTGTTTTTTTTTTTTTTTAATTATTAGATCTTTTAGAAATCTATTGTGTAAAAACGGTGTAACTTTTGCAAAGTTACCATTTGGTTTCAGAGGATCAATTGGTGAAAGAAAATTTTGAATGATGTAAGAGGATGAGCTAGTGCATACATCCCTGCAAAGTTTTCTGCCAGTGATACAAGCCTCTCTACTATGATGAGAATCCAGGCGTAAATTGGATCATTATAGGCTAGGCTTGAGTAGGGTGTACTGTTGTTTGTTTGGTCTGTTAGTTAGTCTTTGCCTGGTTGTGCCAAGGCAGGGGTGGGTTTGTATTTTGTAATTTTTTTTTGGGAGTTTTCTTTATTTGCTTCCCTGTTGGCAGCCCTGTTGCTACTTGCTAGTGTTGGTGTTTTGAGTTCTAATTGTTTGATTTGGTTTTAATAATATCGTCTTATTCATAAAAAACTATACATAAAATTTTGACAATTCTCTGTCCATAAGGAGGAATAAGTGAGTGAAAGCCATCTGTTTTTTTCTAGTGATTCCAAAACCAAACAATGCTATTCATGTGAGATTCAAACTCATTTACATTAAAACCACACCATTCATATGCCATCTTAAGGAGTAAAAATCTAAGCAAGGTAGTTCAGGTGCATTTACATTCAACCTCATAAAGCAAGTAAATTGCTGAGAAGTTTCAAGCAGTCGTTCAGTAGAGACGCCTGCAAATTATGATGCCATCACCCAATGAAGCATGTGAAATTTGGATGCGAGGATCAGCTGCAAGAAATTTGTTAAACTCAATTGTTAACTCTATGTCCTTTTTCCTGTGCTCTGGAACCAACGCTTCAGGCATTGCAACAAATCCTCTCCGGAGTGTGTTATCATAGACAACTAGGCCATCCACCTTTAACAGTTTCAGCAGCCTCTCATGGTAGTTCCAGTAATTAACCTTGTCAGCATCAACAAAAGCAAAGTCGAAACTCCCTTCATTTCCATGCTGCATATCCCCCACCCCCCGCAGCCATAAAAAGAAAGAAAGAAAAAGAAATATGACAAGCTTATTGTGGCAAGCATGAAAGAAGATTAATAATAAGATGAAGTTAATCCTTACATTATGTAATTGCTGATCAAGAACTGGCAAAGCCTCAGATTCAATGAAATCAATTTTGTCTGCAACACCAGCTTTCTTTATTACTGGCAATCCAATCTCAAATGTCTCCCGGTTTACATCTATAGCTATAATCTGCAGTTTTATATGGCAAACCATAAGCAGTTTAATAGATTAGTATACAATTCTCACTGAAAAATATCCATTACAGACCTTGCCATCCTCTGGAATTGTAAGAGCAGTGAGGAGAAGAGAGTATCCTGTGAAGACTCCAATTTCAATAGTTTTTTTTGCATTTACTAGCTTCAACAACATGGCCATCAACTGACCTGCATCTGGTGCAGTAGCCCATATAGCCCTAGAAAATGACAAGCTAATTATCTTTTAGAATGCTGAGATTTATTAAAAAAAAAATGTTTGAGAGTCCCCATCAAGTCATTTTAAACTCAATTTGCTATAACGGAGTATTGAACCAGTTAGATGATTTGCAATATGCCTGTCGTCCATTGTCTTGTGCACCATTTCTTAAGGTGGTTGCAAATCCCACACGAACTAATCTGATCCATTTCCTTTCCAAGGCATTTCATAATTTTTGAATTTAATACAGTTTGATAGTTTACATGCATCCATTTATAACTGAAGTCATTTTGGGATAATAAACTCTACTTGCACCATTGGTGGTGTTGCTCTATCAAAGTAATATACAGAAATTTTATTTAACACTGAGGATTCTAAACACCTATAAAATTATCTTGACAAGAATTTGAATATACAAAAAGAAGTCAAGAGCTAAAGTACACAAAAGAACTAGCATCAAGTCAGTTAAGAAAAAAGGACAATTACCTTGGATGACTAGCAGTGACATGCCTTAGCTCCTTGAGAAAATCTGGTTCACGTGGGTACACACTAGTCTCCAGGATATACTGCAACATTGTTGAACAACTAAATTGAGTATTTAGTTTCTCAAAAAAAAAAAAAAAAAAAAATTGAGTATTTAACTAAGAAAATCTGAAAATTAGATAAAGGAGAATGCTATAGTACTACCTGATACAAATCTTCACTCTGCAATATACCCTTAGAAGGACTAGGTACCTTTTTTGCATTTTGCTCCATTTTTTCCAATAAAGTTCTAGAATAATGATGAAGAATCACTATAAGAGCAAAAATGGATGTTTTCTATTCCTAACAGCTAGTAGCTGTCCTAACAGAGTTTTAAAGGTTGTCTTTTCAGAAGTGACCTTTCAAAGGTGTATTTTCATTGGTATCTCTTCATTGTTTATAAATAATCATTCATATTCAGTTTTTTTAAAGATTGTTGCAGACTTTAAAGAGAAATTCATAGACTTCTCCAAATAAAGACCCTCTAAGCCTACTTCAATCCATGTTTCTTCCATTGATTTCCTTTAATTTTTCAATACCCCTATACCAACTAAAAAGCATAAATGACCATTTTAGAAGACCACCTTCAACATAGGGAGGGAATGGATTAGCCATATGAATGTATCAGTTAAAAAACATAAAATAAAAACAGCCACCCAAGAAAAGATCCAGCTTATAGTTCTTTTTTTTTTTTGGACTGAAATGATAGAAAGCTTATAGTTCTAAATGAAGTGAATGCTTGCCTAGATTATATATAAAGCTTAACTAAGTTGTACCTGGCTGCAAATTTATCTTGTAAACGTGTAGTGAGAGAGAGAGAGAGAGAGTGTGTGTATGCAAGTGGTGGTACTTGTACCTGGCTGTAGGTTGTGATGTGAATAAATGGTTGAACCAGGACCCTGATATTGTATCTGGCTTCCACTTGCAGCAACAGGTTTTTCGGGGCTACTGTATGCTGTGTTGTCTGAGCGCATTTTTGTTTGGAAGTTAGAAATGCTTATTATAATATGATTGTGAATTTTTTTTCCCTCGTTTGTTTTTATTTTTTTAAAAACTTATTAGAATGCAATGAAAATCTGAAAGCGGATCACTTCATATCAATAATGCTTCCAAACAATATTAAAAAAAAATTCAAATTGGTCCCTTTTTTTAATATTGAAAATGGCTAGTGGTTAGAGGTAGCTTTGGAAAACAGTGTGAAAATAATATTTTTAGAGAATACCTTCTGTTTGGAGCTGGCACAAAAGGGCTTGTTTATGCCACCAATCAGGAGCTGCCACGTCAGACATTTAATGAGGAAGCAGTACACTCTATCACACAGGATTATAACTCAATTAAAACTAAAATCATCAAACATGTATCAGATTAGAAGCAGAGACCTGGAGAAACAGCACCAATTAATTGAATAGTGGAAAGGTCCTTGGGCCCTGGCTAAGACGGTAAAGGTGAGCAGTGGGGTTAGGGAAGATCTTAAGTTCAAATCTTTCCAATTAAACTAATTTGACAAATAGTAGAGAGCCTTGATATGGTATTCAATGATAATAGATAGTATTTCAAGAATGGGTTAGGCGTTGGTGCTGTTTCTCCAAGTCTCTGCTTCTGATCTGATACGTGTTTGATGATTTTAGTTTTAATTAAGTTATAATCCTGTGTGATAGAGTGTACTGCTTCCTCATTAAATGTCTGACATGACAGCTCCTGATTGGTGGCATAAACAAGCCCTTTTCTGTCACCTCCGGCCAGAAGCTATTCTCATATTTTTATTATAACAAAAAGACTTTGTAACATCTTTAATAATTTGTGTTTTAATTGTCTCATTATTGCTTTGCACTTGGTTGCTGCTTGTTAGGTTATAGATTGACCTCATTTAATTAATCTAATTAACTAAGTTGGTTAATGAGTCAAATTACATGCAAATCAGATTAAGACACAATTAAATCACTAAACTAAATAGAGTGCAGTAGAAATTAAGTTTGACATGTTGATTTGATCACGATGAGAAACCCTTGTTAGCAAAACCCCACCAAGTGAATATCGAGTCACCACTTCTGAAGAATCTACTAAGGGTATGTTTGATAGACTCTAATAGGCATTGTAATGTAATAGTTATTCTTATGGTTTAGCTATTCAGTAGTTTTGTTATGTTTTTATTATAGAAAATGGTCATTCCTTATGAATAGTTATTCTTTAAAATAATGAATAATTATTCATCTCTAAAAGGGATATAATAGCTATTCCTTAGTAGGTGTATTAATTTCTACAATTAATATATTTCTAAATAAACAAACTTTCTATATGCACATAACAATTATGAATATAAAAAATTATAAAAAATAACTAATCTCTCTTTTAAATTTAAAAAAATATTATTTTTTAGAAAATATAATTATATGAGTAAGATATTTCCTAAAATATATCTTAAGTTTGATTTAAAATGTTTTCATTCCATTGGCTTTAGGGTTCTATTATTGTATTGTCACCAAACAAATCTATATATTACTAAAAGCTGAAGTGTAACATTTGATGTTGCTACGCTCACGTTAAGCCACATCAGCAACCACATCATCATTTTTTGTTTCCAATTTTTCTTATATATTTTTTAAAACATTTTCTCATTTAAGGTGACTTAAAAACTCCATTATTTAAAAATTAAAATATCTTTTAAGCATTATTTTTATTATTAATTTTCCAAAACTCTCCCTCTCTTTTAACTCTTCATCTCCCCACTACTTTCTACCTTTTTTTTTTTTTTTTTGAGAATCCACTACTTTCTACCTTGATATCATTCTTTCTCTACCTTTTTATCTTCCTTTATTTTGACTCTTCTTATTCTCAACATCTTACTATAAATTTGACATTTTCTTTTTCATTCTATGCATAGTTTTCTGTCACAAAAAATGTTACCTCTTCTCTCTCTCTCTCTCAAATTGTTTTTCATTTTTTGTTTGATTTTTTTATTTTTATTTTTGTTGCATCAATTCTTTAGGTTGATGAATTTTTGTGTTAATTAGAATTCTACTTTGGGTTGATGCAATTTAGTTTTGTGTTTTAAGTTATTATCTTTTATATTCTCTTTGACTAAATATTATCCTATTGCATTATACATATAGTATATAATAATAATATAATGTTATTATATTACATAGAATGACTTAGATAATTCGATGTTTATTGCTATATATTTTATTTTTACTCTTTTTTCCTCTCAACTTATTTCATTCAACATTTAAATCCAGTCACATCCTCCATACTACTACATTATGTAGTACAAATCAAGAAAATGGCTAGACACAAACTTGTCTTCCTTTACCATAGATTGGGGAAATCAATATATTTGCGTGATAAAGGGTCATATAATTTATTATTTAGATAGCAGCCTTTGAATGTGTCTGGGCCCATAGATTGAGCAATTTGTAGACTTAAAAGGCTATTGAGAATGAATTTTTTGAATTAAGTCTAAAAAAATATGAACTACTATATATCATTTAGATAAAAAATTTGTGAGGGTCTTTTTTGGACAGTGTCCAGGCCCAAGTTGAAGCAAGGACCCTGGGCCTTTGAGTTGTTGTTTTAAGGGGATTGGGCTTAGTTCACCGCAGCTAAATGGGCTGTTTACAAAAACAAGTAGTGCAAAGAGCAAAAATCCTACAATACGTACATACTAGCAAGAATATATATGTATTGAACAGCAAGAAACAGTAAAGAAACAATGTAATAAAGAGAGGAACGAATATATCGTTAAGGATCCTTAAAACACTAAGAAATGTTTCATTACTTTATTTAGTTATAAATCACAATGTGCTAACTAAGACGTATTACAAGGTTCAAATAATCTCAAAAATTACAGACTTAGATGACTATCTAAACCTCTAAAACTTGCAAAGTTTGAATCCCTTTGAATCCAAGTATGTTTTATAATGGCTGTTTCGGGATACTGGGTGATATTTGTCTTTCTTTTACTACTTTCTTTGAGTTTTTGACAGAGTTTTCTTAATGATTCTGTTATGATTTACTATTGCTGAATGCTTCTTCAATGTTGGCTGCTTCTCCCTTTTATAGTGTCATTCTAGGATTCCGAGATACCATTGATTCCCCTCCTTTGCTCCCCTAGGTACCAGAGCCCACGTTGTGCCAGCCATTCTGATGACTGATCATTTCCTTGTTTCTCATAGTTTGCTTCTTTTGGTGCTGTTTCCCTAAAAGTTTCTTGCTGACTTTCCATTCTGGGGTGTCCTGACCTCCTCCCTCTAGGCTTTTAATCCTTACCTTTTTCAAACTCAGCTTTTGACTGTCTTTCTTTTGTCATTTTTCCTAGGTGAGCCGAATCCATTCCTGCCAGGTTGGAGGTTTTCCCAGCTACTTCTCTTTATAATTCTTCTTTTTGGGTTGCCCGAGGTACCAGCCCTTTGTTGATGAATTGTTATTCTCCACGCCTTCTGTTTTCTTTCTGCATCATTGGGTGACTGAGAAGGACATATCTGTCCTTCGTTCTTTGTGTTTCTTGGTGCTCTTTTTGAACTGTCTTAATCTCATCCTAGTTGTGTTGCACGTTTCGAGGATCCCGAGCCCTTGGTAGTTTCTGAGTATCCCAACCCAGTTCTTCCCATTGGACTTTCTTTGATTTTCTGATCTTGATGGATTAGGCTTTTTCCTTTCTTCCCTCCATTTCATGGGCCCTAAGGCCTGTCCTTTTGTGGGTTTTGGGCTTCAAATCTTTCTTTTGATGGACTTGGGCCATCCTTTTCTCTTGTGGTGAGCTCAACCGTTTTATATGAGGTTAACCCACTGTGTTTTTTTCCTTTTGGGCCTTGGTGTTATAACTTTTTAGACCTCAAAAAACTTTTATCATAGATACATTAATATTTTTTTTGCCACAAATTTAAATCATGCAAACTTAATAATTTTATATTATGTGTTAGCATTGTCTCTGCTTCATCTTCTTCTTCTTCTCAAAAATATTATGTATCATCTTTAAAGGATGCCAACAATATTGATCTTATGGGAAAAGTTACATAAAATAATGAAAAAAAAAAGTTTTATATTACAATCTACTAATTTTTTTTATAATATTTAAACCTTTTTATTTTTCATATCACTGACGTGTTTTACAACCACCACATGTGTCAACATAAGTCTTAATATTCTTAAGTTGTTTCGGCAAAAAGAAAAAAAGAAAAAAAAGTTGCCACAAAAGATGAGTTCATGTAAAGTTTTTTGCAAAATGAAATATCTGTTTTGTAAGGCCACCAAACTTGATAATTTGCAAATGATTGAACCACTCGCAACAATATTTGCATAGTTATATAGTTCTAACTAAAGCAATTGTGTATACTTTTAGTCTTCAAAAAACACATCTACAAGTGGTTAAACGTCCATCTTGGGTAATTTTAACTTTTCATATAATTTTACCTTTATATATTCATCTGTTTTAATTTAGGTATTTTTTCAAAAAAAAAAAATGATTTAGATATTTATAAGTAAACAATGAAATAATGATTCATGAATAAAAAAAAAAAAAAATTATCTATATATATTGATCTTGTGTAGTTGTAACTTTACATATAATTTTGCATTTACATATTCATCTACTTTAATTTAGATGTTTATAACTTAGTGTAAGGACTCAAATTGTGACGATCCCTAATGATATGGGCTTCGCACGTTAAAGGCCCTTGCAATAAAATTTATAGAGTGTGGGTTTGAAAGGCTAGGCCTTGATCACAGGACGGTGGTTAGTCGTAGTGTTCGTGATAGCAGCGTTTTTAATAAAACCTTTCCTCCGGCACGACCTATGCGGCTCCGATACTTTGGCCTTGTCCGAGGGGTTTGGTTTTCTCATAATTCTCCCTTGTCTAGGACTCAGGGGGGTGGGAGACGGTTTGTCCCCCCCTTTTTTTGGCGCACAAGCCTTTATATTATATAGCCCTCCTTGGTTGATCCTGACCCTCCATTTGTCGATCAGGTAGGTGCCTATTCGAGTGCCTATCCCATCAGCCGCCTTTCCCTACTTTCTGTTAGTTGCAATAATCGAAGCCACACTGTTCAGGAGTCTTATCCCTTCAATATGGATAGGATGTTTGTGGGCGCATTCATTGTAGAGGTGACCTCCTCTCCTTGAACCATTCCCACTCCGTACCCCCACGTGTGACCCATTTAATTCGCCTTTTCTTCCGGGGGTGCTTTTGAGGCTGCGTTTGATGACATGTCGTTCTTTCTTTCGAAGTCTTGAGATGCCGAGGACAGGGTCACCCTCGGCTGCACCTCTAGGCCATTTGATCCTTCACCACTCGTCCTCGGCAATTGCTTTCGTCGGCATTGGCCCTGAGTCCAGATGGAAAGTGGGCCGGGTCACAAATTTTCTGGCCCCACACTTAGTAATGAAATCTATAAACAAGGTAATTAAAACAATCATATTTCTACAATTCAAGAAGTCACAATTTATTTTTTCAAAAAAAGGCCTTTTACATTTCCTTGGAATTATTTTTAATTTTTTTTTATAAAACCTTTGACATACCACTAACCTACCACTTCATACATTAAAAAAAATTTAAGGCTCATTATTACTTCTGTTAATATATTATGGATATCTTGATTGATTGAGAACAAACTAGAGAAAGGCCTTTCATAATTCCTTGAAAATTTAGATTGAAAAAAAAAAAAAAAAAACCCTTTGACTTACGACTAACGTAACTACATCTATAACAACTTAAGCCATCCATGATATCTATTTCTTATTAATAACCATAAAATTTACAACTAGCAACGAAACATACAAAGTAATAAAGAATAAATGAAGGAAGAAAAAAAGAAATGAAATCAAATGTCAATTAATAACCATTATTTGGAAAATAAAAGGTGGTCAAGAGGAGTAAGAAATAAAATAGAGATGACTATACAAAGAACATTGAAAACTATATAGTGCAATAAAATCAACCATTACATTCACTTAATTAAATAATTAATCAACAATTAAATATAATTGTAAGAACTCAAATTGTGACGATCCCAAATGATATGGGCTTCGCACGTTAAAAAAGGCCCAAACAATATAATTTGTAGAGCGTGGGTTTGAAAGGCTAGGCCTTGATCACTGGACAGTGGTTATTCGTAGTGTTCATACAAGAGTAAGTCGTGTTCGCTCGAGGAGTCATTCTCCTCGAGGCGGTCTGGGAGGCTCTGGTTTTTGGCTTTTTTTCCCAGCCACTTCCCCGGATTGCTTACTTCTCCTTTTATACTAGCTTGCACCTCTTATCCAACGTCCACGTGTAGGTTCGACTTTCCAGGACTGATACTTGTCCCATCTGCCCATACCCAAAGTGGTTGGGGGTGGTTGTAAAAGTTAAAGAGCATGGTTCTGTCAGGTGCAGAGTATTCAATAGCAGTAATGACAGCTTTTCCTTTGTCCTTGGTCGCCATACTGTCCAGCGGTCCTTTTTCTATCAACATGGGTATTTTAGGTTTTTTTCCCAAAACTATGCCTGTACCGTTCTTGCCCTTTCTTTCAGGAAGTCCTTGGTAGTGCCGAGGACAGAATCATCCTCGGCTACGTCCCTCCTCGGCTCGGGCCTTGGGCCCCAATGCAAAAATGGGCCAAGGCCACAAAATATTGGGCCCCACAATAGCCCCTCAAAATCCTGCTGTCCGACCTCTGGGTCGGAGAGGAGGATTTTGATGATGCCAAGACTTTATTACAGCTCGTTTAGCTCTGCCTTTCATTAATGTTGGTGTCCCTTCATCTGCTTAGGAAATGCACCGGGTTAAGAGACATTCTTCTAGATTTACACATGATGCGCTCCCGCCGTTTCAGGGTACGAGGCACGTCTTTAATAAATTTCCTTTACCAGGCCAATCAAATCTGACGGTTAAAGATGACATTGGGGAGTTGAACAGACACTATACTGTTCGCAGCTCTTCTTGGAAATCTATACAGATTTAAATGTCACTGAACTTACCTTCCATATAAGAAGCCAGACGAGAGGGTACTTCCTGTGCATAAATACCCTTTAACCTTTCTAAAGCCTTTAAACCTCAAGTTGCGCTCATAGTTTTCCTCATCAGCACAGTCAAATCTTATAGTGTGATATGTCTGAGGTAGAAATGGGGGTGAAGAGACCACATCCTTTCCAAAAGCACCGTGTCCCTCCGAAGCTTAAGATGGCTCGGTCAGGGCAGGGTTGGCAGAGACTCAAGATATTTATCATCCTCTTTCAGCCAAAATCCGAAGCAGGAACTAATCGCATCAAGTTTTTGGTGCAATCGAGCTGGAGTTGCTCATTATCAGTACCACCCGCTCTCCTATGAGTATAGCTAATATGGCACCAGTGTGTTAGGAGTCAGGGTTGATGCAGGGACTAAGTCTCCCTGCTTCTTCCTCTCTTCCTTTACTGGTGCCTCCTTTTGCCTCCCCTTCTTCTTCTTTCTCATCACCAGATCCATCCTGGTGCTTTTACTTCTTCCTCTTCTTCTCCTCATCCATCAAAGGGGGTCTCCCTCTCATACACGGCCACTACTGGAGCAGAGTTTAGAAAGATTTGTCGTTTCATTGTATTTTATTATTATTATTTTTATCTTATTTTTGTTTCTGTAATTAGCTTCCTGTATAGGCTTGTTTTAAGCCCCTCATAGTACGCTGTACTACTTCTTTACATCAATAAAAATTGACATTGTCTTATTCTATGTATTCTTTCTTTTCTGCAGTGGTTATGCCATAAATAGATGTGCTATCATATAATTTCCTTTCATGTTCTGAACGATGCTTAGGGCAGAAACCCATATTAAGAAAAAAATATCATGAAACTATTCGACACAATAATGCCGACATGAAAAAACTATATCTAGGGCAGAAACCCTTATTAAGAAAGAGATATTATGAAACTATTCGGCACAATGATGTCGACATGAAAAAACTATATCTAGGGCAGAAACCCTTATTAAGAAAGAGATATTTTGAAACTATTCGGCACAATGATGCCGACATGAAAAAACTATATCTAGGGTAGAAACCCTTATTAAGAAAGAGATATTATGAAACTATTCGGCACAGTAATGCCGACACGAGAAAGGTTATACATGTAAGACTAACCGAGATAATAGCTGGACGTTTCTGTATTGCGCATAAGGCAATCACCCGAGGATGGGTAACCCAAAATGCACTATCCGAGATGATCTCCGTGTACTAGGATGCTTAACCACATTTTTATCTACATTCATGGCCTTAACCATTTTTGACATGCGGTCTAAGGACCGAGATATGACTATACCGGGCCTAAACACTCGTTTATATTGGCTTCTTCAGAGCTAGGATCCGAGGACAGGGAAGGACTAGGACCATGCAATACCTTGGTTTTGTCCGAGGACTATGCAAGACCTTGGTTCTGTCCAAAACTTAGATTTTCATCTCATGTACTTGGTTTCCCCATAGGTTTGAGTCCGAGGACTATGCAAGACCTTGGTTCTGTCCAAAACTTAGATTTTCAATCTCATGTACTTGGTTTCCCCATAGGTTTGAGTCCGAGGACTATGCAAGACCTTGGTTCTGTCCAAAACTTAGATTTTCATCTCATGTACTTGGTTTCCCCATAGGTTTGAGTCCGAGGACTATGCAAGACCTTGGTTCTGTCCAAAACTTAGATTTTCAATCTCATGTACTTGGTTTCCCCATAGGTTTGAGTCCGAGGACTATGCAAGACCTTGGTTCTGTCCAAAACTTAGATTTTCAATCTCATGTACTTGGTTTCCCCATAGGTTTGAGTCCGAGGACTATGCAAGACCTTGGTTCTGTCCAAAACTTAGATTTTCATCTCATGTACTTGGTTTCCCCATAGGTTTGAGTCCGAGGACTATGCAAGACCTTGGTTTTGTCTAAAACTTAGATTTTCAATCTCATGTACTTGGTTTCCCCATAGGTTTGAGTCCGAGGACTATGCAAGACCTTGGTTCTGTCCAAAACTTAGATTTTCATCTCATGTACTTGGTTTCCCCATAGGTTTGAGTCCGAGGACTATGCAAGACCTTGGTTCTGTCCAAAACTTAGATTTTCATCTCATGTACTTGGTTTCCCCATAGGTTTGAGTCCGAGGACTATGCAAGACCTTGGTTCTGTCCAAAACTTAGATTTTCAATCTCATGTACTTGGTTTCCCCATAGGTTTGAGTCCGAGGACTATGCAAGACCTTGGTTCTGTCCAAAACTTAGATTTTCAATCTCATGTACTTGGTTTCCCCATAGGTTTGAGTCCGAGGACTATGCAAGACCTTGGTTCTGTCCAAAACTTAGATCTTCATGTAGTTGGGGGACATTAGCCCCTTGGCCAAGGTGTAGGACATTAGTTTGGAGGGATTAGCATCTCGGCCCAGCCCCTAGTGAATAACGCAGCCCCTAGTGGAACTTTAGGTTAGGGCGCTACAACGGGCTGTTGGAAGTGATGGGGGGGAACTTTCTCGACCCACCGCCTGTGCCAACACTCAAGCCTTCCCACAGACGGCGCCAATTGTAAGGACTCAAATTGTGACGATCCCAAATGATATGGGCTTCGCACGTTAAAAAAGGCCCAAACAATATAATTTGTAGAGCGTGGGTTTGAAAGGCTAGGCCTTGATCACTGGACGGTGGTTATTCGTAGTGTTCATACAAGAGTAAGTCGTGTTCGCTCGAGGAGTCATTCTCCTCGAGGCGGTCTGGGAGGCTCTGGTTTTTGGCTTTTTTTCCCAGCCACTTCCCCGGATTGCTTACTTCTCCTTTTATACTAGCTTGCACCTCTTATCCAACGTCCACGTGTAGGTTCGACTTTCCAGGACTGATACTTGTCCCATCTGCCCATACCCAAAGTGGTTGGGGGTGGTTGTAAAAGTTGAAGAGTATGGTTCTGTCAGGTGCAGAGTATTCAATAGCAGTAATGGCAGCTTTTCCTTTGTCCTTGGTCGCCATACTGTCCAACTGTCCTTTTTCTATCAACATGGGTATTTTAGGTTTTTTTCCCAAAACTATGCCTGTACCGTTCTTGCCCTTTCTTTCAGGAAGTCCTCGGTAGTACCGAGGACAGAATCATCCTCGGCTACGTCCCTCCTCGGCTCGGGCCTTGGGCCCCAATGCAAAAATGGGCCAGGGCCACAAAATATTGGGCCCCACAATAATAATACAAAATTTAAACTTAAAACTAATCAAACTCTAACTAGGGAAATTTTATACACACACACACACACCATGACTTAAGAAAATTTAATGAATAGTTCTACATTTTATTTAAAAATGTCTATGTTATGCAAATCATCAACCAATAAATATATGATAATGGTAAAAAAAAAAAAAAACTTTATAGACAAGATTATGAAAAATATGATAAAACTATTTAAAAAAAAAAAAAAAAAAACTCTTTATAAAGTCTAGGGACTAAAATAGTATTTTATCAAAAAAATTATCACGCGCAATGCGTGGGTCTATGACTAGTGAATAGTAATAAGCATTACATTATAGCATTTTGTATTACTTGTAATATCTATTCCTATTCCTATGTAATTACCATTCTAGTCTACCAAACGTGCCCTAACAAGAAAAACCAGGTACAAGGAATCTTACCCTATATGCCTATCCTGTAGTACCTACTTATAATAGAACCTATTAAGCTATACCAGTCTTAGCTATAATGCCCAATTGGACTTGATCTTGTAGAAGATTTCTTCTTTGCACGAATCTCCCTATCCATGACTAACTCCAAAACAACCTTTTTGATTGTTGTAACTTTACAGAGTTCTTCAATCCATGCTCGGATGAACTGGAAGTAGCTTCGCACAAAACCCTAGGTGCACAAACGTTGCAGCAACTCCTGTTATGCATGAGTCTCTTTGTCTCTCTGATGACGACTTTAAAATATGTCTTTTATATGTTCTGGAACCCTAGTACACGAATCCCTAGAAGGCCAAGTCATCATGGACCAAAAACTGAATTTTACATTCAAGTTACTCAAGACTCGATAGATCGAGAGGTGTTGAGCAGGTATCAAGGTTCATTAAATCGATAGATCAACAGGTATCGAGCAAGTGTCGAGATTTATAGTTTCAGCTTTTCTTGTGTAGTTTCTTGAGCAATCTTGTGTCTTTAATAATACCACTTGTTGTACTACTTAAACACACTAGAAACTAATATTCAATTACATATAAAATGCGTTTTGATCTCAGATATGCCACATACCTTGGCCATCTGCTTTTCTTCTAATGATATAGTGCTATTCGTGTGACATTCAAACTCATATGGACAAAAAAAAAAAAAAAAAAAAAAGGCTTCATACACTTAATCCTCCTTTAATGAGGTGGAAAACAATAAATATTTAATGATGATATGAATAGTAGTGTTTTTTTTTAACCGTTAGAGCTTTTAGAAATCTATAGTATAAAAAATGTATAACTTTTTTATTTTAGAGGATCAATTGGTAAAAGTCATTTTGAATGATGTAAGATGATGAGCTAGGGCATACATCCCTGCAAAGGTTTCTGCCAGTGATACAAGCCTCTCTACTATGCTGAGAATCCAGGTGAAATATTGGATCATTATAGGCTAGGCTTGAGCAGGGTTGGGTTTGTATTGTGTTGTGTTGTTTTTGGAGTTTTCTTTGTTTGCTTCCCGGTTGGCAGCCCTGCTGCTAGTGTTGGGGTTTTGAGCTGTAATTGTTTGATTTTTATTTATTTATTTTTAAATAATATCACCTTATTCACCCAAAAAAAAAAAAAAAAAAACAGAAAATGTCAACATTTCTTTTTGTAAATACGGAGGAATAAGTGACTGAGCCATCTGTTTTTTAGCAACCCCAACTTCTGGTGATTCCAAAATCATGTGACATTCAAACTCAATTTACAATCAAAACCAAATTACTCATATACCATCTTAAGGACTAATAATCTAAGCGAGGTAGTTCAGGAGCATTTACGTTCAACCTCATAAAGCAAGTAAAATGCAGAGAAGTTTCAAGAAGTCATTTAGTAGAGACGCCTACAGATTGTGATGCCATCACCCACTGAAGCATGTGAAATTTGGATGCGAGGATCAGCTGCAAGAAATTTGTTAAACTCAATTGAAATCTCTCTGTCCTGTTTCCTGTGCTCTGGAACCAACGCTTCAGGCATTGCAACAAATCCTTTCCGGAGTGTGTTATCATAGACAACTAGGCCATTCACCTTTAACAGTTTCATCAGCCTCTCATGGTAGTTCTGGTAACTAACCTTGTCAGCATCAACAAAAGCAAAGTCGAAACTCCCTTCATTTTCATGCTGCATATCCCCCACGCAGCCATAAAAAGAAAGACAGAAAAAGAAACATGACAAGCTTATTGTGGAAAACATGAAAGAAGACTAATAATAAGAGAAAGTTCCTCCTTACATTCTGTAATAGCTGATCAAGAACTGGTAAAGCCTCAGACTCAATGAAATCAATTTTGTCTGCAACACCAGCTTTCTTAATTATTGGCAACCCAATCTCAAATGTCTCCCGATTTACATCTATGGCTATGATCTGCAGTTTTATATGGCAAACCATAAGTAGTTTAATAGATAAGTATAAGGCTCTCACTGAAGAATATCCATTACAGACCTTGCCATCCTCTGGAATTGTAAGAGCAGTGAGAAGAAGAGAGTATCCTGTGAAGACTCCAACTTCAACTGTCTTTTTTGCATTTACTAGATTCAACAACATGGCCATCAACTGGCCTGCATCTGGTGCAGTAGCCATCATTGCCCTAGGAAATGACAAGCTAATTATCTTTCTGAATGCTAAGAGATATTAAAAAAAAGAAAAAAAGAGAACAAAGAAACTTGAAAGTCCCCGCTAAGTCAGTTTAAAATCAGTAATGGTTGGTTGATACAAACAACTTCAGTATTTCTTTAGTCACCAAGTACTGAACCAGTTAGATGATTTACAATATGCCTGTCATCGATTGTTTTGTGCACCAATTCTTAAGGTGGTATTCAAATACCACATGAACTAATTTTTTCTGTTTCCTTCCACGGCATTCATAATTCTAGAAATCTTAATTTGATAAGTTACATGTATCCATTTATACCTGAAGTCATTTCAAGATAATTAACTTCTAATTGCACCTTTTGTTTGTCTTTCCTTTTTTGGTTTTCTCTATCAAAGGAACATGCAGAAGTTGCATTTCTTGTTGATGTTTCTAAACACCAAAAAAATTACCTTGACAAGAGTACACGAAAGAGCTAGCAAGTTAGTTACAATTTACAAAGAAGAACAATTACCTTGGATGACTAGCAGTGACATGCCTTAGCTCCTTGAGAAATTCTGGCTCACGTGGGTAAACACTAGTCTCCAGGATATACTGCAGCATCATTGAATAACGAAATTGCGAATTTAATCAAGAAAAGCTGAACAAAAAATAAAAATAAAAAATAAAAAGAGAGAATGATATAGTACCTGATATAAATCATCACTCCGTAACAAACCCTTGGAAGGAGCACGTACGTTTTCCACATTTTGCTCCATTGCTTCTACTTACTGTATATTTTAATGAAGAAGAATAACTAAAGAATGATATCATTCAAAAAAGGACAAGGGTTATAATATTCCAGTGGGGCAGCAATTTCATTGTTTATGAAGAGAGAAAACATAACTGCATATATATCTTAATCTAATGAAAAAAAAAGAGGGGCCTTTTTATACACAAATCTCCTTCACAGACTTATACTAATACTATGTTTGGTTTGCCACTAAGAAAACAAAAGAATAAATCTTTTTGAGTTTCTCCTATTTTCATTGTTTGGTTAGTAAATAGTGAGGGAATAGATAAGATTCAAAATTTTCCTCATGTAACTAAAATTGTCCCTCCAAAGATAGATGATATTTTAATAGAAAGTTAGTAACAAGAAGAAAAGTTACCAATTTTTTTTTCTTCTGTCTAGTTTCCTTGCATTTTCTCTACATAACCAAACAGCATAAAATAATTCTATTCTTTTCCTCTCTCTTATTTTCCATTGTTCATTTTCTCTCATAGAAAGTAAACAAACAGGGCAGAGTATATATGACATCAAGGGTAAAGGTTGATTATCCTAGAAAATTGGACTGAATCAACTCCATTAACCACATCAAGCAGTAGTCTTGTATACTAACATGAAGAATACAAATCAAACCAACAAGTTCAATTACCAGAGGTTCCAAAAGCCTTGTGGCTCAATGACACTGTCTGGTTTTCCGATGAAAGAGAATCTGTGTTTGAATCCCTTCTCCCCCACTTGTTGTTAGAAAAACAAATTCAATTACCGGAGTCCGTAAACGATTAATCCCCAGTCTTTGCAAAATTCCTAGGTCTTTAGTACTGATCAGTTATAAAACATTATCATCTAGGCTACAACTATCTTCTCAAATTAGTTATTTCCATCACAATGTTTTGCACCTTAACACGTCTTATAATCTCACATTAGTCTGTTATACTATCCTCTTTATATTTATTTTAAACCAAACATTATGATCTATATTTCTTGTAAGTGCATCAAAACACTCAAAAAACCAATCTTGGTATTTCACTTAACCAAAGGGGCCTAACAAAAACAGAGGGTATAAATCAAAATTCGATTTTTATGTCCATACACATACACCAAGGAAAAAAAAAAAATCATACATGGTCATTTTAGAAGGCTACCTTTAACATGGGAAGGGATTAGATTAACCATAATAAAGGAAACTATAGAAAATAATCACACCTACCCACAAAAGATACATAGAAATTATATAGTTCTAAACTATCCAAAAAACACAAAAAGAAAAAGTTCTAAGCGAAGTGAATGCTGCAGAATTATTTTGAAAAAGGTTAGAGAGAGTACCAATGGATTACGGTGTGAAAAAAATGGTTGAATCAGGAACTGAATTGGGCTTCCACAAGCGCCACACAGTTTTTCATTGCAACTTCCTACACTTTCATAAGGGAAAGTGATTTACGTGTCAAACGGTCAATGAGTCGTGAGTGCTGGCGGAGATTGCAAGTTAGAAAAATTAAAAAAAGTGAAACACAGTTACTATTTACGGTTATTTGCAAAAAGACATCTCAACTATAGGGATACTTGTGTTTTTACACACCCAAGCTCTAAAAAGTTACAACTATTACCCAATTTGTAACAAATCTAGTCATTTACACCCTACTGTTCATCTTGATGATGTTAACTTTAAGAGAAATGATATGTCTATAACATTTTTACAACATTTTTACAACAAATTCTAAGTGACAAGTTGTTACTAGTTGTTATTGTTAGAGCAAAAAAGTAATCTTAGAGTTAGTTTGAAATTTGAACCAATAATAACTAACCACCTGTGATTTGTTGTAAAAATGTTGTAGACGTAGCATCTCTCAAACTTTAATGGCCATTGTTCGAAAAT
This sequence comes from Quercus tomentella, assembly GCA_028535165.1. Taxonomy (NCBI): domain Eukaryota; kingdom Viridiplantae; phylum Streptophyta; class Magnoliopsida; order Fagales; family Fagaceae; genus Quercus; species Quercus tomentella. The sequence goes on along the minus strand of JAPQVY010000155.1, from coordinate 59,414,385 downwards.
TAGATGAAAAATTTGTCCAATGAAATTCCGATTTACAAAAATGCCATGTCAGCTTGAAAAAAACTTATTTATATTTATTTATTTAACAAATGAGCCAAGCTCAAGTCAATATTTAGGCTTGATAATTAAATGAGTCAAACTCAAATATAAACGATACAAGATTGGTTATCTATTTTTTATAAGTTCATAACAAAAATCATTCTAGCTAAAATAATATATAATTTCAACTACAATCTATTTATTAATTATTAGCATAGATTAGTGAAAAAGGATTAAAAAAAAGCTATGATGTTTATTATCTATGAGAAAAAAAAAAAGTTAATCAAAGGGTGTGGGGGCGAATTAATCAGGAGGTACTATTACGGCCATGCCAGCTGGGCCTAAAGCCCAATCCGAGGACGTTAGACCATCCGAGGTGAACCAGATTTTGGCCCTATCCGAGGACATTTGGCTATCCGAGGAGGCCCAAATTCGGCTATGAAGAGCATAAAGTTAGGAGAGGAATAGAAACAATATGAGATGGGTCCAGTAAGTGTCCGAGGATAAAAGTCTTCTCGGAAACTCGCGTCCGAGGTAAATCTGAGTGCCATATCATCATGGACTTGCTTCAGAGTTACACCACAGCAAAGGACGGGATATTGGGCCGGGGGTAAGACAAGAGAGGTAAAAAAATATCTACAAAGGCTGCTACCTTCACATTAAATGCCTTCCAACCAACTCTCTGGCCGCATTAATGTGGAAGTGATGCCTGAACAGTAATCAAGAAGCCTTACAACTACTAGTTAACAGTTCTAGGGGGTGCTGGATTGGACAGGAAGGAGTCCCCCGAATCTAACTTACACGTGTGTGATAAGGATGGCACCAAGATTACAAATATATAACCCGGAAGAATACGCCAGAGGGTGGACGATAGAATTTCTGTCAAAAAAGAAAGAACCATATGAAACAAGCAACTGAGTTCACTCCAAGGAAAAAATTTGATAATCTTATTTTGCATCGAACCATCTTGAATAGTTAAGTCCAATCGATTTTCTGCGAGGATAAACCTAGTTCTTCTACCCATGCTCTACAAATTTATTGTTTGGGCCGTTAGCGTTTGAGCCCAATCCAGTTTTGGGACCAACACATTTTCAGTCCTTACAATTGGCGCCGTTTGTGGGAAGAGCTTGATCTTTCTGAAAGAAATTCGGTTACAACGTTCATGATGGAGGAAGCAGGTCCACATCAGGCAGAAGCAGGCCCACACCAAGCAGAATCGAGGGGCTCCCAGCATGGTAATCCGCATCGGAGCCTCGAACGGAGAGAGGGTCGTGAGGGAAGTGTACGCACGACTCATACCAGCAAAATCCAGTCTCGAGGGAAGAGTCATGTCTCCCATGCAAAGAATGATAGGTACATGCAACGTGAAATTGACGAATTGAAAAGAGAGTTGCGTCACGCGCGACGACGGCGTTCCCCGCCCAGCTCCGGGCCTTCCTCCGAGGAGACAGATGGTGCTAGTTATAGACGAAGATCCAGAACCCCGCCCAGTGAGACTTTTACCTATGAAGAGGAGTACCACCGTCAACGTAAGCACAAAAGTCCGCCGAGTAGGGGCTTGGGGAATAACGCCATGAACAAAGCTCTAAGCCAAGTTTCCAAATCACCCTTCACCAGGAATATTGAGGATGCGAATCTTCCTTGGCGATTTCATCAGCCAACTTTTACCCTGTACAATGGCCGGACGAATCCGGTAGAACACGTTAACCATTTCAGCCAAAAGATGGCTATCTACTCCAGAGACGAAGCTTTAATGTGCTAGGTCTTTCCATCAAGTTTGGGCCCGGTGGCGATGAGGTGGTTTAACGGTTTAAGGGCTAATTCTATTGATTCTTTCAAGAAACTTACCCGGGCTTTTGGCGCACGCTTTATTACTTGTAGCAAGGTTTCTCGGCCTTTGGGGTCTTTACTGTCTATGTCTATGCCTATGCGAGAGGGTGAGACTCTTAAGACTTATTCGGATAGGTACTGGGAAATGTTTAATGAGATAGAGGGAGAGCATGATGATGTGGCCATAAGTACTTTTAAGGCCGGTCTTCTAGCCGAGCATGATTTGAGGAAATCCTTAACTGGTAAACCTGTCACTAGTGTACATCAATTGATGGATTGGATTGACAAGTACAGAAGAGTAGAAGAAGACCAATTGCAGGGAAAAGGAAAGGCTAAGGTAATCCCTCATGAGAGGAGGGATTTTAGGTCGGACCGGTACAACAATAACCGGCCTCGGAAAGACTTTGTTGGGCAGTCAGGTTCTACCAACACCCAGGCTGTTAATGCTGTGTTTCGGGAGCCGGTGCAACAGGTACTGGAGAAGATCAAGAATGAACCATTTTTTAAATGGCCAAATAAGATGGCAGGAGAACCTACGAGGCATAATCAGAATCTCTATTGCCACTACCATCAAGATCACGGGCACACAACTGAGAACTGCAGCAATTTATGGGACCATCTAGAACAATTAGTCCGAGAAGGGAAGTTGAAGCAACTATTGCACCACTCCAGTGGCCGAGCTGGCCAAGCAGGTTTAGAGATGTGGGGCGATGCTTCCTCGAGGCTCCCCCTTGGAACAATTAATGTTATTTTTGCTGCCCCGGGGAGGACTTGGTCATGCCCTTCCAAGGTACTATCAGTATCACGATCTCCAACCGAGGAGTGTAGCTCAGCGTCTAAAAGAGCCAAGATGGACACTCCATTGGTTTTGGGCTTTTCAGACGAGGACAAAGTGGGAACCATACAGCCACATGACGATGCTCTGGTGGTTACACTGAGAATAGGCGGGTACGATGTGAGAAGGGTAATGGTTGACCAGGTCAGTGCTGTTGATATAATGTACCCTGACTTATACAACGGGCTAGGTTTGAAGCCTGAGCACTTGACGACTTATAGTTCACCTCTGATAAGGTTTGAGGGAAGAATGGTTGTCCCAAAGGGTCAGATAAGGCTACCTGTGCAGGCCGGTACGGATGTGGTGGAGGTGGACTTCATCGTTGTAGATGTTTTCTCGCCATACACGACTATTGTGGGCCGACCTTGGCTCCATACCCTGGATGCGGTCTCCTCGATCCTGCACCAAAAGGTAAAGTACCCATCCGGAGGTCGAGTTTTGGAGATAGTGGGAAGCCAGGGTGCAACTTGGCAATGCCTGGTAGCGGCTATCCAGCATCGGCCGGAGGTGAAGACCTCGGCTATCGCCGATAATGGTTTATAGCAGTTAAAAGCCCCAGTATTACCCTCAAATGGACTGGCCGACGAGGCAAAGTGCGAAGATTTGGAGAGGGTAATTGTTTCTGATGATTCGGAGAAATTTTTCCAGCTTGGGGCTAAACTGCCTTCACAAGAGAAGGAGCAGCTGGTGAAGTTCCTCAGAGAGAATATTGACGTGTTCGCCTGGAGTCCATATGAAGCCCCAGGTATAGATCCGAACTTCATCTATCATCATCTCAATGTGAATCCTTCCATTGTTCCGAAGAGACAGCCACCTCGGCGACCGTCAAAGGAGCACGCCGAAGCTGTTAGAAGTGAAGTGGCCAAGCTCAAGCAGGCCGGGGCTATCAAAGAAGTGTTTTACCCTCAATGGCTAGTCAATACAGTGGTGGTGAAAAAGAAGACTGGGAAATGGCGGGTGTGCGTGGACTTCACGGACCTCAACAAGGCTTGTCCCAAGGATCCTTTTCCTATGCCCAAGATAGACCAGTTGGTGGATGCAACAGTTGGTTATCCTCGAATGAGTTTTTTGGATGCCTTTCAAGGATATCACCAAATACTGCTAGCGATGGACGATCAGGAGAAGACAGCTTTTGTCACCCCCATTGGAAACTATCATTATAAAGTAATGCCCTTTGGATTGAAAAATGCGGGGTCTACTTACCAACGGATGATGACTAAAATGTTCGAACCCCAATTGGGTAGGAACATCGAAGTCTACATCGATGATATGGTTGTAAAGAGTAAAGTGGTGTCCGAGCATGTGGAAGATCTTACGAGTATTTTTGGAATTCTGAGAGAGCATAAGTTACGTTTGAATGCCTCAAAGTGTTCCTTTGGTGTAAGCTTCGGAAAGTTCTTGGGGTACATGGTGACCCACAGGGGAATTGAGGTGAACCCAGACCAGATTAAGGCCATTCACGATTTACAAGCACCTCGGAATCCGAAGGATGTGCAAAAATTGACAGGAATGACTGCTGCTTTGAATTGATTTATCTCCAGGTCAGCTGATAGGTGCAGACCTTTCTTTCATCTATTGCATAAATGGAAAGAATTTGAGTGAACCGAGAAATGCGCTGTAGCGTTTCAACAGTTGAAAGAATATCTATCTCGGCCGCCTATCATGTCCAGCCTTGAGGTGGACGAGGTCCTGTTTGCCTACTTGGCGGTGGCCCCGCATGCTGTGAGTTTTGTTCTGATACGAGAGGACAGTGGCATCCAAAGACCAGTTTATTATGTAAGTAAGTCACTTCACGAAGCCGATGTGCGGTACTTATCGTTAGAAAAGGCCATCTTGGCAGTAGTCCATGCCACTCGCAAGCTCCCGCATTACTTTCAGGCACACACCGTAGTGGTCCTAACTCAGCTACCACTCAAGTCCATACTCAGAAGCGCGGACTATACAGGGAGGATTGCTAAATGGGGCACGATCCTAGGGGCTTTCGACATCAAGTATATGCCCCGCACCTCTGTGAAAGGCCAGGTCCTCGTCGATTTAGTAGCCGAGTTTGCCGAGCTCCCAGAAGAAGCTGAGATGAAGCAACATGACATGAATGAAAAGTCGGTTGGCATGATTTCCACGCAAAACAGGTCATCCTAGAAAGTATATGTGGACGGTGCAGCAAATCAACGGGGAGCAGGAGTGGGGCTAGTTTTGGTATCCCCCGAAAAGATCATCATTGAAAAATCCTTGAGACTGGGATTCTCAGCCACGAACAACGAAGCAGAATATGAAACTTTGTTGATGGGAATGAGCATGGTCCAAAAAATGGGTGGAAAGGTAGTGGAAGTGTTCTCGGATTCAAGGTTGATAGTCGGCCAGGTGAGAGGGGAATTGGAAGCCTGAGAGGCAAGAATGCAGGAATATTTGAGTTAAGTTAAGCATGTACAAACAAAATTTCAATTTTTTGACTTGTTGCATATTCCCCGAGATGAAAATACCCATGCCGATTCCTTGGCAACCCTTGCCACCTCCTCGGCACGGAATTTTCCCAGGGTGATAATCGTTGAGGATTTATGCACTCCCACGCCAGCAGGGAGGGACGTGCTTCAGGTCCATCAAGTCAACCTAGCGCCGAGCTGAATGGATCCCATAATAAAATTCCTTGAAAGTGACACCTTTCCTGAAGAGAAAATAGAAGCCGAGAAAATACGGAGGAAAGCTCCTCGGTTTTGGTTATCCGAGGACAAAAAGTTGTACAAACGCTTTTTTTATGGGCTGTATCTGCTTTGTATACACCCAGAGATGTCAGAGTCACTTCTAGAGGAACTGCATGAAGGAATTTGTGGAAGCCACACAGGGGGAAGGTTCCTATCTCACAGGGCCCTTACTCAAGGATACTGGTGGCCGAATATGCAGAAAGAAGCGCAGGAGTATGTCAGAAAGTGTGATCAATGTCAAAAATTCGCTCCTAGCATCCACCAGCCTGGAGGAACTCTTAATCCCCTTTCTAGCCCTTGGCCATTTGCTCAGTGGGGTTTAGATATTGTAGGTCCTTTTCCTAAGGCATCAGGAAACAGGAGGTATCTGCTGGTTGGCACAGATTATTTCACTAAGTGGGTGGAGGCTGAGCCTTTGGCTAATATCAGAGACGTTGATGTTAAGAGGTTTATCTGGAAAAATATCGTGACGCGGTTTGGAACTCCACATACTCTTATCTTGGACAATGGCCTTCAATTTGATAGTAAAGCCTTCAGGCAATACTGTTCAGACTTAGGTATAAAGAATAGATATTCCACTCCAGCTTATCCTCAAGGGAACGGGCAAGCTGAAGCCGTCAACAAAGTTATAGTCAATGGACTTAAAAAGAGGTTGGATGATGCGAAAGGAAAATGGGTGGAGGAATTGCCGCACGTCCTTTGGAGCTATCGAACAACGCCCCGCAAGTCAACAGGAGAGACTCTTTTTTCAATGGCATATGGAGCTGAGGCCATCATCCCTCTGGAAACTGGTTTCCCAACGTTAAGGACTAGTACATTTACCTCGGACGGTAATGATGAGCTGTTAGAAAAGAGTTTGGATTTGATTGAAGAGCGAAGGGAGAATGCAATGGTCCAATTGGCTTACTACCAGCATAAACTTAAGTAAGGTTATAATACTAATGTAAAGCTGAGGCCGTTAGCTGTAGGAGACCTGGTGCTGAGGAAAATTCTGGGAAACACTAAGAATCCAGTTTGGGGAAAATTGGGGCCTAATTGGGAAGGACCTTATTGGATAACTTTAGTAGCCGGGATAGGGGCCTATTATTTGGAAGATCTAGATGAAAAAGCTGTACTCCACCCTTGGAATGTAAACAATCTCAAGAGGTATTATTATTAATAAAAGTGATCTAGTTTGAATTCCTTTTAATTTATGCGAACCATATACCATGTGTTTCCATATCTATGAAGTATTAAACAGAAACTAAGTTATGTCAGGTTCCACGGACCACAAACTTAGTGGAAATTAATACCCTTTGACATCTATGAAGTATTAAATAGAAACTGTTAGGTTCCATAGACCACAAACTTAGTGAAAATTAATACCCTTTGACATCTATGAAGTATTAAACAGAAACTAAGTTATGTCAGGTTCCTCGGACCACAAACTAAGTGAAAATTAATACCCTTTGACATCTATGAAGTATTAAACAGAAACTAAGTTATCTCAGGTTCCTCGGACCACAAACTTAGTGGAAATTAGTACAATATGACATTTATTGAAGTATTAAACAGAAACTAAGTTATGTCAGGTTCCTCGGACCACAAACTTGGTGGAAGTTAATACCCCTTTTTATATCTATTGAAGCGTTAAATGGGTTCAATGGAAATTAATACAGCCTCTTGTTATTAAAGTGCTAGGGCCACATGAACTTGGGCATTTCAAAACAATAAACCCTCGGATTACAGGGTTCTCAATTATCTATTGAAGAAATAATCCCAATAGGCCTGGGGACATCATTTAATATATAATTGAAGTAATTTAGACTTAACCTTATCCAATTTTTGAACACTTCCTTAAATTTCAGTTTATTAGAATGGATATATACGTATCTGAAATGCATCTATGTGATGCCATAATCCTACTGATTGTCATCCGTTTTGGTTGTCAACTGTTAGTGTGTGTGTAAGTTGTATTTTTCCTCTTACATAAACAAAGGACAATCAGGGTGGAACCACTCAAACTGAAATGACTAAACGAACAACACAAAAATGAGATAAATGCAAATCAAATTAATTCCAAAAAGTGAAAGTGCATTCTTCATTAAGATATGTCTATAAAAAGAAAATAGCAACAACAACAAACAAATGGGAACAAATTTCTTTACAAAAGTTCTGATTAAATTACAAAATAAGGCCTACTTTTTCAACTTAATTTGAAGCTTGGATGTTTGGTTGGCCGTTTTGTCTGCCTCCGAGGTAGTTGTTCCCTCTTTGGCCTTACCAGCTCCCTCAACTGGCTTGACTGTAGAGGCCAAATCTTGCTGAAAGCCTTGAGAAGCTACCTCTGCCACTGGAACGTCTGCGATTTTACCCAAGGGTGCGCCTTGGGGAACATTGCTCTCTTTGGCTGGTTCCTGTTGGCTCGGAGGAGGAGGGTCCTGAGGTGATACTACTGGATTGGGATCAATGGTTATAGAAGTCACCTTAGCTTGAAGAGAAGAAGGATCTGAGACTCGGATTGCAGGAGGGTAGAACACATTTGCTGCCTTCCTCAACTCAGATGAAGCCTCAACCCCAGCTTGGTTGAGGGCTTCATCCTAAGTTTGGGCGCAGTAAATGCGACACATTGCTGGGACCTCTGCCCTGAGGGTTTCTTCAGTCTCAGCCACTCCGAGGTCAAAGGCTTCCTCCCAAGATTTTTCAGCTTGCTCCCTTAATTTTTGGGTTTCCTCCAGATGTTTTTTAAAGACTGCCACTTACTCCCTGGCCGCCTTCAATTCATCATTTGCTTTGCGCAAGCGCCTCCTCTGGTCCTCGGCTTGCCTTTGCGTGCCGTCCAAGGCCGAATCTGCACTCTTTCGGGCTTGTTCCTCCTCAGTTAGTTTTTTCTTCAGCTCTGCCACCTCTTTTTTAGAGGTGGCCAGGGTTTGCACCGCTGATGTCCTCCTTTTTCTTTCATCTTCCAGCTGTTGATAGCTGGCATTTGTTATCTGTTTGAGCCTGAAAGTGTTTTGGATGGCCTAAAAATTGAAAGGTCAACATCATAACAAGTAAAAAAAAAAAAGGCGAAAAACACATTTTGGTCCCTACATTTTCAGCCGATTTCCGTTTTAGTCCCTAAGTTTTTTTTTTACCGCTTTTAGTCCCTCTCCTGAAAAACGCTTCCATTTTAGTCCCTGCCGTTACATCAGAAACGGATATTGCAGACGTGGCAAACGGCAAAGTTAAATAATAATAAACTAATGTCCACGTGGCCTAAATTAATAATAAAAAATATTTTTTAATGCCACATCAGCATCTAAATTAAAAAAATTAATTTATTAATTTTAACTAAATAAAAAAAAATTAAAAACAGAATTAAAAACTAAAAATCTTATGAATTGAGATCTAAGTGTGCCTTGAACAAGAACAACAAGAACACAAACCCAGATCAACACAAACCCAGAAATTATTTTAAAAAAAAAAAAAAAAACTAACCAAACCCAGAAATTCCGATCTCAAAGCCAACCCACAACCAACAAAATAAAACCCACAACAACCCAGGCCAAGAAAATCAACCCACAGCCACAAACCCACTAATCACTATTTGGAGGATCCGGTGAGCATTTGGACCACTTGTTTGAATGAGGAAAGGTCAGCTTTGACGAAGGCAGCAGTCGGGTATGGGTCGGCGGACTCGAATCTGATGACGGGTGGTTTTGAAGGAGGTTTGTTGTGTGAGAGATGTTTGGCGGTTCGGATCGGGTCTTGCTGGCGATCCGACTCGATCTTCGGACCGGTAATGAAGAGATATCTGGAGTTACTCTCGATCGCTTCACCTGTCCGTACAAGAATCAAAAATCCAAAAAGCAATTAATCTCAAAGTTGGAAAAGCCGGAAAAAGAAAAACACTGAGAGAGTTGTGAAGGAGAGACCGGAGAGGATTTAGGAGTGGTGGAGGCTTTGAAAGCGAGAGCGAGTTTGCCTATATTGAGCTCTTCCATTCTCTTCTTGTTCTCTTCTATTCTCTTTCTCCGGCATTCCTCGTAGCTTTGCTTCGATTCCACCATTTTTCCTTTTCTGAGTTCTGTTCACTTTCCCTCTTTGACTTTTTGTTTTCCTATGCTGGAGTTGGTTTGTGGCTGTGGGTTGATTTTCTTGGCCTGGGTTGTTGTGGGTTTTATTTTGGTGGTTGTGGGTTGGCTTTGAGCTCGGAATTTCTGGGTTTGGTTAGTTTTTTTTTTTTTTTTTTAAAATAATTTCTGGGTTTGTGTTCTTGGATCTGGGTTTGTGTTCTTGTTGTTCTTGTTCAAGGCACACTTAGATCTCAATTCATAAGATTTTTAGTTTTTAATTCTGTTTTTAATTTTTTTTATTTAGTTAAAATTAATAAATTAATTTTTTTAATTTAGATGCTGATGTGGCATTAAAAAATATTTTTTATTATTAATTTAGGCCACGTGGACATTAGTTTATTATTATTTAACTTTGCCGTTTGCCACGTCTACAATATCCGTTTCTGATGTAACGGCAGGGACTAAAATGGAAGCGTTTTTCAGGAGAGGGACTAAAAGCGGTAAAAAAAAAACTTAGGGACTAAAACGGAAATCGGCTGAAAATGTAGGGACCAAAATGTGTTTTTCGCCAAAAAAAAAAAAACAAAACAAACAAAACACAAATGTACTTAGTGGGATTATAACTTAAAGTAGTTTCATACTAGAGCTAAGTATCTTTTGCTATTGTTAAGGACCTCGTTCTTCCCCATACGCCGCAGCTCGGCCATGTCTTTGGGGAGTAACAGGGATTCCTCCAAGGCTGAAGCAACATGGCACCCAATGCCCCCGTTGAAGTCCCTGATAGATGCATCATCTCTCATGGGCTCTCCTCCGAACATGGGTGCTGGAAGCCATGCTTGTGGCTCTGAAGGCTGAAGGTCAACTCTCTTCATGCCCTGTTGTGGCAAATGGCTGATTTTTTGCTGCTTCACAGCTCGCTGGGTTTCTTCTTCCCTGGTCCGACGGGATTTTCCAGTGTCCACCACGTCCTTCCCTTTCTGTTCCCTTCGCCTTTTCAATTCAACAGCATCAGCTTTGACCAGCTGAGGGGGTTGGTGAGGAGCGGGAGGAGGAGACTTGGTGGGAGGAGGAGAAATCTAAGATTGTGTAGATTTCACCGGTGCATTTTTTCCAGGCTGATTTTCTATCAGCTCCTGTAGACTCTTCTGGGGCTTCCTTTGGATACCCATTTCGTCCAAAATGTCCTCGGCGGGTAGAGTTTGATTAAAAACTTCAAACTCGTCAGAGGAATCGGACAAATCTACAATTTCCTCTGAGCCTCTTTCTTCTTCTTCTTCTTCTTCTTCTTCCTCTCTTCCTTCCCCTTCCTTAAGTGTGGGTTGGGTTGATGATGCCCCTACTGAAAGACTGGCAACGACAAGTGGTTGAGTGCGAGAAGTATCTTCTGGGAGTGGAATACCTTCGGGAATGATAAACCCTCGATAGGCAACACTAATGTGGTGAAGCCGAGGGTTGTGAGCCTTGATCACGCACTTAGGCACTTGAAATGCCGATGAGAGTGGCGTGTACCCGAGAATTAAATGGGCTGCTCGGAGTTGACCGTCAGCTTCGTTCACGTACACCTCGACTTTCAAGATCCAGTCCAAGCTCTTTTGATTAACTAAGCTAAGCTTGGGCTTAGTAGCATGCTTGTCTGCAAAATCATCAAATTGGAATAAAGTCTCGTTAGGGACGGGGATGTAAGTAAATGAAAGAAAGATGTGAATCACAATTTGTAAACCTATGTATATTCCCTCACCTGGTTTTCCCTCCCTAGTCGGACAAGATAGGCCATCGTGCCATTCCCCGGAAAAGATTAGGAAATCCTGCTTTAGGTTTTTGTTCGAAGTGGGGAGACATTGGATTAGCCTTACTTCGGGACACCTCGACTTGAGGTAATATCCTGACCCTTCAAATGGTGCAAATTGTATACCCAATTCACATCGTGATGGGTTAGGTTCAGGTTCATTCTCTCATTTAAAGCTTTTATACTTCCCAAGACCCTAAACATGTTCGGGGCACACTGTGTGGGTGACAACCTAAAAAATCTAAGATAGTTCCTAGTAATGGTGCCCATGGGAATTGTCATCCCTCCCTCTATGAAGGCGATCATGGGAATGACCACCTCTCTAGTTTTCCTATCGTCTACCCATTCTCCCTAGGCAGCGTATCTCATACCTACTGTGGGTGGAATCCTATACTTAGCCCTAAAACTCCTCATACTCTCCTTGGACTCAACCAAACACTGGAACTTACCCATTTTCCTAAAAGGCTTTGAATAAAAGTTAACGAGTTTAAAATAAAAGTTAAAGGATTTAAGAAGACTTACAGGTTTAGAAAGGGGTCCTCGAACAAGTTTCTAGTATTTGTATGCGCACAAAGAGATGAAAGATAGAGAGTCAGGTTCAATGTACGAGCTCTAGAATTATGAGGTTGTAAAAAGTAAGCAGAAGAGTTGATTTGAAAAGCTATTTATGGTGACATATAAACCGCAGGTGGGAAAATTCCCGCTCGTGAAACGAGGGAAACCTTCCACCGTTGGATTCACATCTTACCGTTGAACGTGAGGGATAAAGGCGTTGCCAAAATTTAATACTGGCATGCTCAGGACGCCGAAGCGTCGGAACGTGCCTTAGGCAGGTGAAAAGACATATGAGAGGTTAGGAATACATAGTAGGGTCCCAAGCAAAATCGGCCGAGAATATCAAAATCATCCTTCCTCCCGAGGAGTCGAAAGGCAAGATTTTGAGGGGCTATTGTGGGGGCCATTTAATCAGGAGGTACTATTACGGCCATACCAGCTGGGCCTAAAGCCCAATTTGAGGACGTTAGACCATCCGAGGTGAACCAGATTTTGGCCCTATCCGAGGACATTTGGCTATCTGAGGAGGCCCAAATTTGGCTATGAAGAGCATAAAGTTAGGAGAGGAATAGAAACAATATGAGATGGGTCCAGTAAGCGTTCGAGGATAAAAGTCTTCTCGGAGACTCGCGTCCAAGGTAAATCTGAGTGCCATATCATCATGGACTTGCTTCAGAGTTACACCATAGCAAAGGACGGGATATTGGGCCGGGGGTAAGACAAGAGAGGTAAACAAATATCTACAAAGGCTGCTACCTCCACATTAAATGCCTTCCAACCAACTCTCTGGCCGCATTAATGTGGAAGTGATGCCTGAACAGTGATCAAGCAGCCTTACAGTTACTGGTTGACGGTTCTAGGGGGTGCTGGATGGGACATGAAGGAGTCCCCCGAATCTAACCTACACGTGTGTGGTAAGGATGGCACCAAGATTACAAATATATAACCCGGAAGAATACGCCAGAGGGTAGACGATAGAATTTCTGTCAAAAAAGAAAGAACCATATGAAACAAGCAACTGAGTTCGCTCCGAGGAAAAAATCTGATAATCTTATTTTGCATCGAACCATCTTGAATAGTTAAGTCCAATCGATTTTCTGCGAGGATAAACCTAGTTCTTCTACCCACGCTCTACAAATTTATTGTTTGGGCCGTTAGCGTTTGAGCCCAATCCAGTTTTGGGACCAACACATTTTCAGTCCTTACAAGGGGCTTGTGAACAATCTTGAGTTTGTTCAACAATAAAATGAACCAAACTTGAAAATTTAATCTAGTTTGTTTATAAGTTCGAGTTTAGCTCATTTACATCCTTATCCACAATGGTGTACTGTTCAATTTAATCGGTTCGAAAAAGAAAATGGCCTTGGAACTGGAAGAATTGGGCAGCATAGAGATGTGTAATGCTTTGCCTACTCCTTTGTTATGTGACAAGCATATGCGATTGTTTCTCAAGTGTTATTGGACTAGTTCCTCTTTTGATATGTGGATCGTCATTTAAATTAGTTTTTCTAATATTAATAATTTTCAAATTTCATATTTAGACCAAAAAAAAAAAAATCATATTATGTTAAACTTTCATATGAATTGTATGGGTTACCAACTTATATAACAAGTATTTAAAGTCGCTTTTGTGTTTTGCGTCAACTTGCTTGTAATAATTGTGAGTAATGCTACGTACACTTTTTTTTACAAAAAAAATTTCACAATCAATGAATTGTCAAGATATTATTAATTATCATTTAGGCTTATTACTAACACCACTTTATTGTCTACTAGTTACAACTCCTCACTTCAATGATTCTGAATAATTTTGTGAAAAAAAAAATGTGATTCTAGACTTATTGATTTTTGTAGTCATGTTTAAATGATAGGATAAGGGAAGGAATTGCACTTTGGAAGAACTTATCTTCTGCCTTTGGGGAAAGAGCAATAATTTGATAAAATTATAGACTGTTGGCGTAAAAACTTCTTTGTCAAGGACAACGGATTCAAATCCCACTACTTGAAAAGGAAGAGAGGAGGAATGTTCTCTTCCTCCTCTCATCCTTTTCAAGTAGTGGGATTATAAATATATAAAAAACAGCAAGAGGGGTCGCACCTCACTGGCATGACACACACATCTTTAACTTGTCATATAAGGCAAGAAGGCATATTCTCATCGTAATAAAAAAACGGGAGAAAATAATGAGAATGATCCTCACTCCTCAGGCTTATTCAGGTAAAAGAAACTACAAAAAATAGACAGTGTACCTCAAATAGTTTGGAGGAATTTTCACCAACCTACAACGTGACAATTTACAAGACCATCTTTATGTATTATTTAAATTAGTTTATAATCTCATGCATATGCATGGAATAATTTAAAAGATATATATTAAGATGCATAGTATAATTCTTACATATATAATTTAAATATTGTTGATAGTCATTCTTATAATTTTTTTAAAACTCTTTAAGAAGTCTTGTAAGAATATTATTAAGTAGAAAATGTAAATTATCCAATTTCAATTTTATTTATTTATTTTTATGTTCATTAATTCTAGACACTTTGGTTTTTGTATACAATAGCTCACTTGGATAGATATTTATTATTTATGATGTGGTTTCACATTTGACTCCAAAATTAAGAAATAAAACTCTAAAAATAAATAATTTAGGACATATGGCGCAAAATTGGACTTCAATTGTAAAATATAGTCAGATTTTCTCTAAGTTTTGCCTATATATATATAAGTCACATAACTCATTAAAAAAGTCATGTGATTAAAACTACATATGGATAGTCTCTTTAATCGTCATATGGTAAATTGGAGGAAAATAGCTCCAAATCAGTCAAAAACAAGTGAGAATGTTAGGGAGAGAAAATCTTGGAATAACTCCTATGGATAGGGGTGTCAATGTTTGACCCAACTTGTGAACATGACATGGGTTTGTGCGAGTTAGGGTTGGGCTTTAACAGGTTTGGGTCATAAATGGGTCAACCCGAAAGCGACACAATAGTGACATGATAAGAAACATGTTATAAGCGGGTCAACCCGCGTAACCCACAATAGACATGTTTGACACGCAAATTTATTTGTGTCAACCTGAAATAACCCATTTAACACAACCAGTTTAACTAGTATAACAAATAAATATTTATTTTATTTTAGATTTGTCAAATATCTTTTATATCCAACCTATATTTTAAATTTAAAAAGAAAAGTGAGTAATTACAAAAACTTACAAGAGATATAATTGAAAATTGAAACTTTACAAACCCTAAGGATATTAAATTTTTGTTGAACTATGTTATTTTGAATTTGGGTTGAAGTGTATGCACTTCTTTTGGGGTGTAAAGTACTTATTTCTAGATGAATGTTATATTTTTGTTGAACTATATTATTTTGAATGTGGGTTGAAGACTTGAAGTGTATGCACTACTTTTGAGATGTAAAAAAAAAATTTCTAGATGGATGTTATATTTAATAGGCGAAAAACACATTTTGGTCCCTACATTTTCAGCCGATTTCCGTTTTAGTCCCTAAGTTTTTTTTTTACCGCTTTTAGTCCCTCTCCTGAAAAACGCTTCCATTTTAGTCCCTGCCGTTACATCAGAAACGGATATTGTAGACGTGGCAAACGGCAAAGTTAACTAATAATAAACTAATGTCCACGTGGCCTAAATTAATAATAAAAAATATTTTTTAATGCCACATCAGCATCTAAATTAAAAAAATTAATTTATTAATTTTAACTAAATAAAAAAAATTAAAAACAGAATTAAAAACTAAAAATCTTATGAATTGAGATCTAAGTGTGCCTTGAACAAGAACAACAAGAACACAAACCCAGATCCAAGAACACAAACCCAGAAATTATTTAAAAAAAAACTAACCAAACCCAGAAATTCCGATCTCAAAGCCAACCCACAACCACCAAAATAAAACCCACAACAACCCAGGCCAAGAAAATCAACCCACAGCCACAAACCAACTCCAGCATAGGAAAACAAAAAGTCAAAGAGGGAAAGTGAACAGAACTCAGAAAAGGAAAAATGGTGGAATCGAAGCAAAGCTACGAGGAATGCCGGAGAAAGAGAATAGAAGAGAACAAGAAGAGAATGGAAGAGCTCAATATAGGCAAACTCGCCCTCGCTTTCAAAGCCTCCACCACTCCTAAATCCTCTCCGGTCTCTCCTTCACAACTCTCTCAGTGTTTTTCTTTTTCCGGCTTTTCCAACTTTGAGATTAATTGCTTTTTGGATTTTTGATTCTTGTACGGACAGGTGAAGCGATCGAGAGTAACTCCAGATATCTCTTCATTACCGGTCCGAAGATCGAGTCGGATCGCCAGCAAGACCCGATCCGAACCGCCAAACATCTCTCACACAACAAACCTCCTTCAAAACCACCCGTCATCAGATTCGAGTCCGCCGACCCATACCCGACTGCTGCCTTCGTCAAAGCTGACCTTTCCTCATTCAAACAAGTGGTCCAAATGCTCACCGGATCCTCCAAATAGTGATTAGTGGGTTTGTGGCTGTGGGTTGATTTTCTTGGCCTGGGTTGTTGTGGGTTTTATTTTGTTGGTTGTGGGTTGGCTTTGAGATCGGAATTTCTGGGTTTGGTTAGTTTTTTTTTTTTTTTTTAAAATAATTTCTGGGTTTGTGTTGATCTGGGTTTGTGTTCTTGTTATTCTTGTTCAAGGCACACTTAGATCTCAATTCATAAGATTTTTAGTTTTTAATTCTGTTTTTAATTTTTTTTATTTAGTTAAAATTAATAAATTAATTTTTTTAATTTAGATGCTGATGTGGCATTAAAAAATATTTTTTATTATTAATTTAGGCCACGTGGACATTAGTTTATTATTATTTAACTTTGCCGTTTGTCACGTCTGCAATATCCGTTTCTGATGTAACGGTAGGGACTAAAATGGAAGCGTTTTTCAGGAGAGGGACTAAAAGCGGTAAAAAAAAAACTTAGGGACTAAAACGGAAATCGGCTGAAAATGTAGGGACCAAAATGTGTTTTTCGCCTATTTAATATTATACAGGTTGAAATGGGTTGTGTTATATTCGTGTTAACCCAACACGACCCGTTTATTAAGCGTGTCAAGTGAGTTGGGTCAGGTTAACTCACCTTATTAATAGGTCAGGTTAGGGTTGAAGGATCATGACACGATTATTAAATAGGTCGGGTTCGAGTTGAGCCATTTAGTCGAATACTCCTATCTCGACACGACACGAACCCAACATGCTAACCCGAATTTACACCCATAGCTATTGAGTAGTTAATATAACATATAATAACATCATTTAACCCCAAAACTTAAGCCTATGATTTTGGGCCCAATTATGTTATATTAATCATTTACTTTTATCATTATTTTTTAGTGTAGGACTTCACTCACACCGTCACACGTATATGTTGATAAAACCTTAACATAAAAAACTGCTCTCAGGAGATAGGTGCCCGTGGGGACCAAAGGAGCCCTTGGAGCCATTGATAGTGTCAACATTCTTTTGTTGATATGGAAGAAATGGGTGAAGCAATCTGTATATTAGCAACATCAGCATCTTCTGATTCAAAGTTGCAAACAGTTACATATGATAAGTAATTTTACATTCAAGCTCATAAAACAAGTAAAGAAATAAATACTTGTGATGCTGCTTAGTTTGTTCTCATGCATTTCCTTTCTATAGACAAAAGAAAACAAAGTAAAATACAGATTAAATCCAAGCAGTAATTCAGTAGAGACGCCTGCAGATTGTGATACCATCACCCAGTGAAGCGTGTGAAATTTGGACTCGCTGATCAGCTGCAAGTAATTTATTAAGCTCAATTGTCAACTGTCTGCCCGGTTTCATGAACTCTGGAACCAATGCAACAGGCATTGCAACTGACCCTCCCCAGAGTGTGTTATCATAGACAGCTACCCCACCCACCTTTAACAGTTTCATCAGCCTCTCATGGTAGTTCCAATAATTGACCTTGTCAGCATCGACAAAAGCAAAGTCGAAACTCCCTTCATTTTCATGCTGCATAAGCCCCATCCCCCGCAGCGAAAAAAAGAAAAAAAGAAAAAGAAACATGAAGACCTTATTGTGGCAAGCATGAAAGAAGATTAATAATAATAAGAGGAAGCAATCCTTACATTCTGTAATAGCTGATCAAGAACAGGTAAAGCCTCAGACTCAATGAAATCAATTTTGTCAGCAACACCAGCTTTCTTAATTACCGGCAACCCAATTTCAAAAGGGTCCCGATTTACATCTATAGCTATAATCTGCAGTAATCTACAACAAACCATAAGTAATTTAACAGATAAGTAGAAGATACATAAGATTGTCCATTACAGACCTTGCCATCCTCTGGAATTGTAAGGGCAGTGAGGAGTAGAGAGTATCCTGTGAAAACTCCAACTTCAATAGTCTTTTTCGCGTTTACTAGCTTCAACAGCATGGCTATCATCTGACCGGCATCTGGTGAGGTAGCCATCATAGCCCTAGAAAACGACAAGCTAATTAATTTTCTGAATGCTGTGAGACAAAAGATACTTGAAAGTCTCCAGTAGCTCATTTCGAAGGCATGCTCATGAATGTGTATAACAAGTTCAATAATTCTTTCAATGCCAACTACTGAACCAGTAAGATGATTTAGCTGTATCCATGCCATCCATTGTCAAATGCATCATTTCTTGAGGGAGTATTTGAATATCACAAGAATCAATTTGCTCCATTCATTCACATGGCATTTCTTAATTAAAGAAATTTTAAATAGCTTAACAAGTTACATTGAATCCACACAGAAATTTTCATTTTCACGCTGGGGTTTCTAAACACCTACTAAGTTACATTTATAAATTTCAGAACATACAAGAACTATAGTAATTGAAAGAACAAGCACCAAGTTAGTTAGAAAGAAGGACAATTACCTTGGGTGGCTTGCAGTGACACGCCTTAGCTCCTTGAGAAATTCTGGTTCACGTGGGAAAACACTAGTCTCCTGGATATACTGCAACATTGTTGAAGAATGACATTAAGAATTTAAAAAAGAAAAGAAGAAAAAAAAAATTATCAAAAAAGAAAAGAAAAGATGAACACACACACAAACACACAAAAGAATGGTATTGTACCTGATACAAATCTTCACTCTGCAATAAACCCTTGGATGGGCTAGATACCATTTTCGCATTTTGCTCCATTGCTTCCAATAAAGGCCTAGGGTCATGAGGAGGAATCACTATAAGAATAATACCATTTACAATGGATAATAATGATAGGATATACCAGCAATAGTATTGTTTATGAAGAGAGAAAAATTAACAAATCTGCATATATATGCTAACTCAAATAATGTGAATCTCCTTCACAAACCTGTGTTACGTTTAGTTAAACACTGAATAAAAGAAAACAATGGAAATTTTTTAATTTCTCTTATTTTTTCATTGTTTGGCTAGTAAGTGAAAATCGACAGTGAGGTAAAAGAAAATAAAGATGGAAGAAATTGTTCAAAAATTTTCACCGATCAAGTCAACTAAAATTTTCTCTAAAAAAATTGACGAGAAGGAAAAAGTTAACAAATGTATCTTTTCTTATCTCTAGTTTCCTTCCATTATCTCTACATAACCAAACAACATGAAATAATTCATTTCTCTTCCCTTCTTTAGTGTCTAACCTTCAGGGTGTTTGTCTTGTCCACAATAAAGCCTGTCATAGAAAATCTCAAAGTGTACATATATATATATATATATATATGACATCAGGGATAAAGGTTAATTGTCTTGGCAAAATGGACTGAATCAACTACTTCAGCCCCATCAAGCAGTACTCTTTTTGGAGAACATCAAGACTGTAATTCAAACCAACTATTTCAATTAATTCCCAGCTATTGCAAAGTGCTCAGGTCTCAATTTTAATATCATCATATAGGTTACAACTATTTTATGAAATTAGTCCTTTTCCAACACAATATTTTGCACCCATTGATCCATATCATGTCTTATTGACTCCTGGGCATTCTTATTTTGATATTGTCATATAAGTCCTTTTCCAACACACTGCATCACTTTTTTTTCACTCAAGAAACAACCTCGGTATCAAAAAAGAAAAGAAAAGAAACAACCTCGGTATCTTACCTGGACTTGGACTTGGACCTGGACCGAAGGGGCCCAACAAAAAACGAGGAACCCAAAAAAAAAAAAAAACCAAAACCAAAACCAAAACCAAAACAAAACAGAGGGTATTGATCAAAATTCAATTGTATGCCCGTATGCCAGACAAAGAGCATAGATAGCCGTTCTAGAAGGCAGCTTTTAACTTCGATTAGTCATATGAAACATCTAAGATACAAAACTTTTAGAAGATAATAAATGTCACCCAAAAACGAAGAAGATTATATATAGAGAAGTGAAGCATGCCTAGATTAAGTTATACCTGATTTAGTAAAGCAAATGAGGGAGAGAGTACCCAAGGGATAGTGGCGTGAGGAAGGAAATAAATGGTTGAATCAGAATTCAGAATTCAGAATTTCAGGAGTCAGGAGTCAGGAGTCAGGACCCTGAAATCGAATGGAGGATCCCACCTACAGCAACCGGTTTTTGGGGTTGATACAAGGGTTCTCAATGGTTGGATGCACGACAACACTAAATCATTACTCCTGATAAAGAGATAGATATTGTTTTGTTTTTTTGGTTTGGTTTACCCGGTATTTTTTGTCCTGGACAGATCCTTTTGTTTTAATCATACAATGACAGGTGGGAGATCATTTTAATCGCCACATTTTATTTAGTTAATAAATGTTGTAGCTTTTTTTCATTAAAATTGAAGGAGATTTTAGTTAAAAAAATACTGGAGGAAAACCAAATCTTTGTTTTGTTTTGTTTATGGGGCAACCAAAAAACAGAATAAATGAGAATTATTTACTATGACTATTTTTTTTTTGCTAAAATGCAAAACTCATCCTCTAAGTTTTACTACTTTTTATTTCAATATTTTAAATTTAAGTTTTGTCATTTCAATTTTTTAAGTTTCATTCATTCACAATTAAGTCCCTTGTTAACGATATGTTAGTTGTTGCCGTTATCCCACCCAAACAACACCGTTTTTGCCCTTTATTTATTTAATTAATTAATTAATTATTTATTTTAAAAAAAGTTAATTTAAAAAAAAAAAAAACAGAAATTAATCCATGTCATCCCTCCCATCTGAAAGAACACAATTGCAATCCCACCCACTTGATACCCCAGCCCAGCCCGATACTGAGAGGGAGAAAGAGAGACATTGAGAGGGAGAAGGAGAGAGAAAGAGAGATTGAGAGGGAGAACAGGGAACTGGAGCCACTGAATCTGTACAGTCCGACCAGAGCAAAGCCGCCCAAAGTCTTCCCTTTCAGTCTTATGGTCCCCAGAAAATGTAAATACCTTGGGCACATAGGCTTCCCATGGCATTAAGTAATCTCCTACTTGAGTTGCTAAATGAGTTGACATGTTTGAACTGGATCCTCCTCATACTCTACCCCTTAGCAAATCTAAAAGAAAAGCTCTGGAGGAGGAAATCCCCCATCAAAAGTTTATAGGGAATCTGTTGCTTTCCACCACCATAATTCTATAATGACCCACTGCTTTGTTACCAACTTAGGATTTGGTTGGATAGAAAAACGAAAATTAAGGAAAGAAATTGTTAGTATCAAGATAGGCTTCAGATGGAGGGACAATGTTGATTCTTTCATTTTTTTTAATTTTTTTTTTAAATTTAAATTTTAAATTTAATTTATTTATTTGAATTTAACGTTTTTTAAAATTAATAAATAAATATAAAATTAAAAATTAAATAAAGGGCAAAAATGGTATCTTCTGGGTAGATAACTGTAGCAACTAACAGATTGTTAACGAAGGACTTAATTGAGAATGAATGAAACTTAAAAGATTGAAACGACAAAACTTAAACTTAGAAGACTGAAATGAATAGTGAAACTTAGAGGGTGAGTTTTGCATTTTAGCTTTTTTTTTTTTTTTTTTTTTTTTTATCAGAAAATTCTAATACCAAATAATTGTATTGTTGTACACAATTTTGGGCATAACTAGTGAGTTATGAATGGTAAAGATGTGGACCCACGTGGACCCACCACTACACTTTTACCACACACAACTCGTCACATGACGAGTTGTGACTAAAGTCGTGTACAATTATGTGGTCCTAAGATTATTCTTTTTTACTAAAATTTCTTAAAGTATTTTAATACAAAAGTGATTTAAATGAATAAATTAAAAAGATTAGTTGAAAAGTTTTTATTTATTTATTTATATTAGAAACAAATGGTCACATAATGGATATGGAATGAGATGAGGTTCTAAGTTTTAATAGAAAGGTCTATTACAAACTCTACTCAAGAGTCATAATAATTTTAAAGGAAGAATGATGTGCCTTTGTGTTAAAATCTCGTTCTCTCTTCCTTGTCAATTTACATATGGTGGGATGGGTTAAGTTAAACAGGTTTAAAAACTACTAACTTAAATTTGATTTAATTAGGGACTCAAAATAAAATTCCAACCCAACCAGACCCATATTTCAACCCAAATTAATACAACCTATATGGGTTGAGTTGACTTGCATTGGATAGCTGGCTGTGCTTATATATTTCATACATTGTAAAAAATTGGACTCTTTCATTAACTATTTAAAAATTAATTTTTTTTCAATAAATTATTACAATTCATTGTAATATGCCTAAGTTATATTTTGAATTTTCAAATTCATAATTAGTTCTTAAAATAGCAATAAAATAAAATAAGTGGGTTAAGTTGAATCATATAGGTTGAAAAAATTATCATTTCAAGATTCAAAATAAATTCTAAAACCCAATCCAACCCAACAATTAACAAAAAACCAACTTAATTTTGGACAAAGTTTAGCTACAAAATTGGTTATACCTTAAGGTTACAAACTCACTTAATAAAATAAATTTTACTACATATTTTGAAAATCTAACTGTTGAATTGCATGTTCTTTACGCTCTTAATATACATGTCAAATTTTGTGTCAATTGGATATTATTTACTATATAATTTAAAAGTTTATATTTTATACATAATTTTAAATTACAAAAATTATATAGGTTGAAAAAATTATAAAATAAGTGGCTTAAGTTGAATCATATAGGTTGAAAAAATTATCATCTCACGATTCAAAATAAATTCTAAAAACCAATCCAACCCAACAATTAACAAAAAACCAACTTAATTTTGGACAAAGTTTAGCTACAAAATTGGTTATATCTTAAGGTTACAAACTCACTTAATAAAATAAATATTACTACATATTTTGAAAATCTAACCGTTGAATTGCATGTTCTTTACGCTCTTAATATACATGTCAAATTTTGTGTCAATCGGATATTATTTACTATATAATCTAAAAGTTTATATTTTATACATAATTTTATATTACAAAAATTTGCAATTTAAAAAATTTATTGATGACATAGCTTGTGTTCTTTAATTTTCTTGAAATTTTGCAAGCATAAAGGATATAAGAAGAAGATGTAATCCAATGATGAGTTTGTTAAAATTCACCTCTAATAAAAAAGATATTGAATAAGGTTGTAGTCTAAGGCTACAACCAATTTTGTAGCTAAATTTTGTCCCTTAATTTTTATTAAAATTTTTTACTATGATAATCTCAAATCCAAACCTATGTGTTTGGGTCTAAATCCCCAATTCAAATCCAAACCCAGAAATAAATCTAATCTTGTCTTTTGCAACCAAACAATCTCATTTTCCCACAACAATCAGATCTAGTCGCCCCCCAACATTTATGGCTTTTAAATCTCCAACACCATTCAAATTTAAAGAGATTGAAGCATAGGAAGAATGAAGGGAACCGTTGGAATGAGACTGTCGCGATACTATGAATGTCCTTCAAAATTTCTTCCGTAATCTTCTATGAACAATATACATATACTAGTATTATGCCTGTGTGATACACGGCTTAATCAAGAATCATGTGTAAATTAATAAAAATAAAAAAATAATTTTATTTTAACTAAAATTAAATAGATAATAAAAATAAAGTAATATTTTACTCTATTTTTTTAAACAAAGTTACCTTTTACTTTAAGTTATATAATGAATTATTATTGTGTAAGATTAAGCTTTTATTAATGAATAAAAATCATATATAAGTCCAAAATTAATTGAATGGAATATGGTAGATAATTATGCAACTAATATAAAAGGAGATGCCTAAAAAAATTATAAAGTGAGTTTGCATAATTAAAGCCCATATTTAAATGAAAAACCTTGAATTCAATAATTTTAAAAAAAGATTTAAAGCATATTTAAGTGGTAACCTCAATGTAATAGTTAAGAATTATGAACAACCCAAATTACTAAACATTAAAAAATAAAAGTAGATAAACTTACATAAGAATTGAATTTTTGTCTTTGAAAGTGAGGGAGGAGGCACCGAATTTCACCCTATCAAAACTAAATGTGTAGATATAAACTTCAAGAGATTTTTTTTTTTTTTGGAGAAAAACTCAATACCAACAAAATTGGGAGTTTACTTTTTGAAGCGATGATAGATACTTGGACGTTCAAAATATTAATAAGAAAAATCATAAATCTGACCTTAATATTTATAGTGACCTGAAAATCTAAATATAAAAGTCATGGTATAATAAAACTATTATCCATAATCATTCCTATATTTCTCCAACAAACAAAATTTCAACTGCGGTAAACTTCAAAAACAAAAAAAAAAAGTTGATAAGAAGTTGTTTCTATTTAAAACAATAAATTTAAGTTGTGAAGAAGTCGATATAAAAATCAAGTTATTAACGTTAATTACAAATCTGTTATACCGTAAAAATCAAGTTGTTAACATTATTAGCTTTTTTTTTTTTTTTTTTTTTTTTTTTTTTTTCATCCAAAAATTTGATACTTATCCAAAAAAATAAATTAAAGCAAAATATATTTGAAAAAAAAGTAGATAATAAATTTATTATCAATTCTTCCCGTGTGTATATCCTCCCAATGAATTTGGTTTTTATTTTTTATTTTTAAATTCATGGGATTAGCTTCATTGGTTTTTATTTTTTATTTTTAAATTCATGGGATTAGCTATACTTCTAGGTACACAATTACACATTTTAATATTTTATGCTTTGGATTTTTTTTTCTTTCTATCCTATTATTTTAGGCTTTGTTGATAATATTTAGATAGACGCAATTGTAGGTTGTAGTTGTATGACACCAACCAACTAAATTTACTTCTCAAAGAAAAAAACCAAATAAATACATGTAGTGTAGTAATTAAACAATAAGAAAGTTGCTGCTTTTTTTTTTTTTTTTTTTTTTTTAATTTTATAATATACTACACTAAAAAATAAGGATTAGATGAAGAATTTGGATTATAATACACTACACGTAAAAAATAAGGATTAGATGGATTAGATGAAGAATTTGAATTGTAATCAAATTAAGTTTTTTTATTAACTTAGAAATTATAGGAGGAGAAAAATACAAAAATCTAAAAATCTAATTTCCTTTTTACAATTTGGTAAAGCCACTTGGCAAAACTACGGTTTCTAAGTCCAACTTTTATTATTATTATTTTATATATATTCTATGTTTCTGGTACGGGATCAAGAGTCATTTTTAGAGAGATTGCCGAAATTTTGGTCAAAGAATTTCTGGTATAATTGAGATTCAGAGGAAACAACTCACAAAAACTCAAAAGCCGTGGATGACGATGACTTGATTTGATTGGTGTGGAAGAATGAGACTGTTTGGTGACAAAGACAAGATGAATGTGTTCGGTTAGAGAGTTGTAATTGCTAAATTTTTTTTAAAAGAATTATTGGTTTTTTTTTTTTTTTTTTTGTTTGTTGATAATTAGATAGTTGGGAGAAGGGTTTTGAATTTAGGATATTTTCGTTGGAAATATCAGGAAGTGTCAATTAGTTACGTTGACTTTAAATTGTTTAATTGTAATTTTTTTTTATAGATACAATAGAATTTCAACTTATGGTAACCAGACCGCTCTCTAATGATTGATCTTTATCAATTGATTTCGGTGTAGGCAGAATTTATACCCTCTATTTATTGAGATGTCTTATTGGGTTATCTCTTAAAAAAAATGTCACTACATTGATCGGTTATATATATAGACAAGAAAACAATCGGAGCTAGACAAAGAGAGTAAACCAGACTTGGAGATGTTTTGTGCCACTAGTTGCTCTTGTGGATTCATAGAAATGAGACTCTCATGGGATTTCGAGAATTGTGTTCCTCCCCAGATGTTTTGGTTCGGAAAGTAGCTGATTTCAAGATTCAATTCTTGGAACTGAATGATGGAAACATTATAGGGTTGCATAATATGTTTCAAAACTTTGTGTAAAGCTCTGTACTAGGGCTACTCTTGGGTTGGTAGTTTTGCTATAGGGCTGCAACTTTTCTATGGTAGGACTAGGATGGCGGAAACCACCTCCATCCATGTTTCTTTGAGTTTTTCTTACTCAGGTTGTACAGGTAATATATAGTTTCTGTTGGTGCAAAAATGCTACAACATTTTCTCTTTCAATAAAATCTTCTATTGATTTTTTTTTTTTGAGCAAAAATAAAAAAGATCTTAAGTTTCACTGTGCAGGCCATTATATAAATAGAGATGGCTCATTTTCGCCTTTATATATATATATATATATATATATATATATATATATATATATATATATATATATATATATATATATATATATATATATATATATTAGTTTAAGGATAATGGTAGATCTCTTCTAATATTAAGTTTCCTAAAAAAACACATGAAACCTAGGACAATTGTTAATAAATCTCTTGTGTTAATTATTTTAATAAATCATAAGAAGTAGTTAATATAAACAAGGGTCATGTTAACGGATACCCTTAAGACAATTCCTAATAAACCATATTAGGAAGGGTTTTACATAACTTTTATAGGAAATATAAAAAGTTGTCAACAAAATTAATTGATTTATTATTTTTCCATAAAATATTTCTAAAAATGGTTCTTAAATCAAAGTCCTTATGTCATTTTTTAACATTTCCCTATAAACAAAACCTAGGTTGTATATTTTGTTAAAACACTTATTATCTATACTACTATTTAAGGGGCTTCCCCTGTTTGGATTCCTCAATTTTGATGCCCAAAATACCCTCAAATTTATCATTTTATAAAACTTAAATGATAGGGTTATAAATGTAAAAATAAAAAATAAAAAAAACCCACATTCAAACCCACGTTCAAATGTTTCTCAAAAAAAAAAACCACTTTCAATTTTTTTTTTAAACCACTTTCAATTCTATAACAAAAGTTTCGGATAACTCCCATAAAATTAAAAAGTTTCAGATAAAAAATAAAAACCACGTTCGAATTTTCCCTAACAAAACCCCACGTTCAATTAAAAAAAAAAAAAAAAAACCCACTTTTATTCTATAACAAAAGTTTCGGATAACTCCCCCAAAAAAAGAAGAAGTTTCGGATAAAAAATAAAAACCACAGTCAAATTTTCCCTAAAAAAACCCCACGTCCAAATATATTTTTGTCAAAAATACCCTGGCAAAACAAAAACTACCTTTGAATAACCTCCTTCACGCTTTCAACTTCCCACTATAAAACAAAAACTCTTCCCACTAATTACATACAATCCCACTACATTACAGAATACAAACTTCCCACTAAACTACTGTGAAAATTCAATCTTCTACAATCACGATAAGGTCTCCCTTATTCTTGGGCTAGATTTCTTTTCCTTTCTAATCATATTCAGCTTTTTTTTTTCTTAAGACTTTTTTATGGTCATCAGCAGGTTTTTTCGTACCATAGCTTTTCTTTTCTGCAGGCAGAGAGGTGCATAATATGCAAAGCGGTGCCGGTGAAAAACTGAAATAATTCTGGAAGTGATTTAATTTCTCCAGTATGGTCATTTCAGAATTCTGATGCGTGTACTAGAGGGCTCTTTTCAATTCCATTAAAGGGGAATAATACCATTATCAAGTATTGGTCTTTGTGAAAGTGTTCGTGCGTGTGTGTGTTCTATTTATCTATGGGTCATAGTGCATTTTTTTAGTCGTAAAAATTAAATTTTAAAATTGTTCATCGATTGGCTTCAATACTACATATATACATATGTTATTTACTACTTATTGCTGTATGGAAACATTTCTTTAAAAATTAGAAACTATATTATTTATGATTTTATGTTTTAAACTAGGCTCTTTCTTATATGGATTTATGTTAAATATTTTTATTCATATAAATTTAAGGATGTTGCATTTGCCCATTGATGTTATGCATTTGTCAACTATTGAACACGTCCACAAATGAATAGATGATTTGAATTTGAATTTAATTTTTATGAACAGGTTGTGAGTGAGTTTGCATTGTCATTGGAGTCTAATACAATACACCGTCATCAAAATTCAAGAAGAATAAACTCTATTTACAAAAGCAAAGGACTTCTTTATCATAGCTATTGGCAGCCTGTCTTTTGATGAGGATTTCACAATTCACAATTGGTTTTTGTTGAATATTGGTATGTTACTTTAACAAAAGCATTGACATTATGTTATCAAGTTTTGATATTTAGTTTTTGTTAGGACTGTTATTTTAAATATTATCAAGTTTGGAAATTTATTCTTGGTAGGACAGTTTTTTTTTTTTTTTTTTTTTACCACTGTAGGACTGCAATGGTTAATGAGATTGAATATCTTACTTAATTATGAAGTAACAATGGTGCAATACCAATGTTGCCTCCTATTTAATGTTTGCTGTTTTTCTTATTTTTAATTCTTACTCTTTTTTTTTTGGGTCTCTTTTTTAGGGTCACATATCAACAATTTTATTGGATTGCATACTGGATATATTAGATGAATTCGGGTGAAAGACTTTGGAAACATATTGTATGACTCAAGGCTCATATAAAGTGGTAGTAATTAGTTGTTTAAGAACTTTTTTGTAAAAGAAATTATCCTGAATATCTCTATATTTATCAATTTGTGTAATTCTATGTTGGATTCAATTTACTGTTTTTTGGAATGGTAATGTGCATATCATTATTTTTCTCAATCACACCTTTTCCATATGAAATTAATTATCCCTAACAATTTTGTGCCTTTCACTACAACTTCTTTTCATTTTTTACAACAAATTCATTTTTAAAATTAAAAGATAATATTTATTTATTTTTTATTTTATTATTTGCTTTTTTAGGCATTTGAAACTTTAGAATATTTGAAAACGATTTTTTCTTTTTTCTTGAACCCATAATACATAATACTCATCACACCCCTAGGTTTTTTTTGTAATTGGAAAATGTAGTAATCTCAAATTATAATAAATATTCTAAATTAACGTTTACCCAAAAAATAGAAGAGCCTTTGAGCACGCGCGTGAGCGCGTGTTCAGAGGCTAGTTATTTTATTTAAAGAAGTTGATAAAAACAAATACATTGTTTTTATCTAAAAAAATTACTGCAATTTAGTGTAGCTACTTGGCATAATCACGACTTGTATATATGCCCAAATTTTATTATATAGTATATAATATGACGTTCTTGTGACAAAATTAATCAGAGTACATTCAAAGTCTCTTACAAAATAGTCCAATTCTTTAGCAGTTGTTATTGAACAAAGACTGATGACAAATCATGGTCCAGCTTTTATTTCTGATTTCAACTGGTTCACAGAAAGCCTTGTCTGCACACATTTTTAGTCACAACTGAGTGAATATTTAGCAAATTCGCCTGCAGATCAGGACACCATCACCCACTGAAGCATGAGATATTTCAACACGAGGGTCAGCAGAGATGGAGTCATTGAACTCAATGGTAGATTGCCTCCAAGCTCTTTTCTTTTCTGGAACATCCTCTTCAGGCAAAGCAACATATCCTCCCCACAGTGTTTTATCGTAGATAATTATCCCTCCAACCTTAACCAATTTCATCATCCTCTCATGGTAATTCCAATAATTAACTTTGTCAGCATCAACAAAAGCAAAGTCAAAACTCCCTTCATTCTTTGTTGATAATTCCAATAATTCCAATTTTTTTTTTTAAGAATTATTGGTTTTTTTTTTTTTTTGTTGATAATTCGATAGATGGGAGGAGGGTTTTGAATTCAGGATATTTTCGTTGGAAATATCAGGAAGTGTCAATTAGTTACGTTGACTTTAAATTGTTTAATTGTAATTTTTTTTATAGATACAATAGAATTTCGACTTATGGTAACCAGACCGCTCTCTAATGATTGATCTTTATCAATTGATTTTGGTGTAGGCAGAATTTATACCCTCTATTTATTGAGATGTCTTATTGGGTTATCTCTTAAAAAAAATGTCACTACATTGATCGGTTATATATATAGACAAGAAAACAATCGGAGCTAGACAAAGAGAGTAAACCAGACTTGGAGATGTTTTGTGCCACTAGTTGCTCTTGTGGATTCATAGAAATGAGACTCTCATGGGATTTCGAGAATTGTGTTCCTCCCCAGATGTTTTGGTTCGGAAAGTAGCTGATTTCAAGATTCAATTCTTGGAACTGAATGATGGAAACATTATAGGGTTGCATAATATGTTTCAAAACTTTGTGTAAAGCTCTGTACTAGGGCTACTCTTGGGTTGGTAGTTTTGCTATAGGGCTGCAACTTTTCTATGGTAGGACTAGGATGGCGGAAACCACCTCCATCCATGTTTCTTTGAGTTTTTCTTACTCAGGTTGTACAGGTAATATATAGTTTCTGTTGGTGCAAAAATGCTACAACATTTTCTCTTTCAATAAAATCTTCTATTGATTTTTTTTTTTTGAGCAAAAATAAAAAAGATCTTAAGTTTCAATGTGCAGGCCATTATATAAATAGAGATGGCTCATTTTCGCTTATATATATATATATATATATATATATATATTAGTTTAAGGATAATGGTAAATCTCTTCTAATATTAAGTTTCCTAAAAAAACACATGAAACCTAGGACAATTGTTAATAAATCTCTTGTGTTAATTATTTTAATAAATCATAAGAAGTAGTTAATATAAACAAGAGTCATGTTAACGGATACCCTTAAGACAATTCCTAATAAACCATATTAGGAAGGGTTTTACATGACTTTTATAGGAAATATAAAAAGTTGTCAACAAAATTAATTGATTTATTATTTTTCCATAAAATATTTCTAAAAATGGTTCTTAAATCAAAGTCCTTATGTCATTTTTTAACATTTCCCTATAAACAAAACCTAGGTTGTATATTTTGTTAAAACACTTATTATTATTTTATTTAAAGAAGTTGATAAAAACAAATACGCTGTTTTTATCTAAAAAAATTACTGCAATTTAGTGAAGCCACTTGGCATAATCACGACTTGTATATATGCCCAAATTTTATTATATAGTATATAATATGACGTTCTTGCGACAAAATTAACCAGAGTACATTCAAAGTCTCTTACAAAATAGTCCAATTCTTTAGCAGTTGTTATTGAACAAAGACTGATGACAAATCATGGTCCAGATTTTATTTCTGATTTCAACTGGTTCACAGAAAGCCTTGTCTGCACACATTTTTAGTCACAACTGAGTGAATATTTAGCAAATTCGCCTGCAGATCAGGACACCATCACCCACTGAAGCATGAGATATTTCAACACGAGGGTCAGCAGAGATGGAGTCATTGAACTCAATGGTAGATTGCCTCCAAGCTCTTTTCTTTTCTGGAACATCCTCTTCAGGCAAAGCAACATATCCTCCCCACAGTGTGTTATCGTAGATAATTATCCCTCCAACCTTAACCAATTTCATCATCCTCTCATGGTAATTCCAATAATTAACTTTGTCAGCATCAACAAAAGCAAAGTCAAAACTCCCTTCATTCTTTGGCTGCAATGTAACATATATAGAGTAAAACATTCTAATTCTTGAAAAGTGATCATGAAAACTAGAACATTTTTTTGGTGAAACTTAGAAAGTGCAACCACAACTAAAGCTTACATCTTGTAGAAGTTCATTAAGAATTGGTAAAGCTTGTGACTCGATAAAGTTAATTTTGTGCTCAACCCCCGCTTTTTGTATAATTGGCAATCCTATCTCATCTTTTGTTCGATCAACATCTATGGCTGTAATCTGCAATTAGGCATTACAAGGCATAAGGATTTTGCCAAGACAATGTATTTAACATACATACTGATCATGAATGGTTTGCATACCTTGCCATCATCAGGAATTGTAAGGGCCGTGAGGAGAAGAGAGTATCCTGTAAAGACCCCAATTTCAATTGTCTTCTTTGCATTCACTATCTTCAAGAACATGGCAATTAGCTGACCTGCATCTGGTGATGTACCAAAGTATGCCCTGGACAAGATATTTGTCACTCAACCTGTTAGAAGTAATCACCTGAAAGTATAGCCCAGAGTCCCCACTATCTTTTTATTTTTTGGTACAAATGGAAATATTATAGATCACCTGCAAATTAGTCCAGTATAGAAAAGCTCAGCTTTATCAAAAGCTAGCAAAGTAACCACCACTAGTAGTATTGGGGAATCAAAAATAGCAAGTCTATGAGCTATCTAGCACCAAATAGTCCCCAATAATAAAGATATGTTTTATTGGTTCAAATGAAATAGTTTGGATTCCGATTAGTTAGATTTGTTTGAATTAGGATTAATTCTAATTGAAGTTAGTATTCATTATTTATCCAATTGAAAGTTTGTTATGTATAAATTCATATGCTGACAAAAAATAAAGTATTGTCATGATCTCCTAAGTGACGAATGGTCCGCTAGTCTAACTTAGAGATTTTTTTCGTTTTGATGGACAACTTGGTGCAAGTGATCCCCTGTTCTGTGTCATCCCAAATTCCATTCTGTTCTGACTTAAACCGGCATTTTGGAAGAAATTCTATCATTCCTGGTGAAAATAGTATTCTAGACCGGAATTAGACATTGCTAGAGAAAAGACAAAAAAAGGAATTGGGATCCGGTGCAATTGCACCATGCAATTAGCCCATTTCCTTCACATAATTTTTTACATTTTAACATTTTAACTTTAACTTTTTACTTCTTTTTAATACATTTTTTATTTAATGGTTGAGATTGAAAGTTATTTTTTTTCAAATCTTAATCTCAACCATTCATTGCAATTGCATTAGGTGCAATACCACTTGATCTCAATCCATTGAAAAGCTGAAAATTAAGACATAAAAAAGAGTGAAGGTCACATGAAACCATGGAAGTTCAAGTAAGTTTAAAGAAAAGAACCTTCTAGGACGGTTCATAATTTTCCAATACCCCTACATACTTCTTTATTTACATATATACCGGGTATGATTCATTTTTTAATAACCATTAACCATATTTGAACTTCTTTTTTAGTAACCAATCTCATAATTACATCATTTATTCACTTTTTAAGGAATTTATTTTTATACTCTAAAATAATAAATTTAAATCACACACACACACATATATATATATATATATATATATATATATAAAAGCCTGAAACAATGCATTGAAACTCACCCACATTGAAATTTTCCGTTCCCCTAGTCAACCCTAAACGGCTTCTGGAACGGAATTCAAAATCTTGATTAGAACCATAAAATAAGGGAGTGAAGTAGTTGTAGCAAAAAGTTTGTTCAATCATCTCTATTTAGTTGCAGTTGCGACAGATTATGGAGAGATCTGAATTATTCAACAAGTTCACCATGTCTCCATTGCCCAGAGAAGGAGAGAACTTACAAGCTCATGCAAAGGCCAACCATAAAAGGCATTGTGGCAATGGAGGATCACAAAAGACTGGTAATACGTACAAAAGGAGGAAAACTATAGTTCCAAAAGGATTGCCAAGTCATTGCGGCTAAAAAGTAAAAAATATGTCTTAAAAGGATGAACAAGTATGAATTTTTTTTTTTTTTGAGAATCGAACAAGTATGAAGTATCGTCACAAAAAACAAAAAAAAAAAAAAAACAAAAAGTTCCAACAAATATACCTTTATGTCATTCACCAAGGAAAATTAAATGCATGTCATCTTAAAATAAAGGAATGAAGAATTCAAGAAAGGGAGGGAGGTTGATCGAATCCAAAAAAGACAACATGTAAGAAACCAAAGAAAGGTACTTCGAGGCGAGAGAAGACAAAAGAACCATGAGGAATAGAGTGTCTTTTTAGAGGGGACGAATGTTATGAGTCTAATTTATTGTAGTTAGTATTGGGTAAATAATGATAGATATGTTTTACTGATTCCCTCGGTAAAACTAATCAAGATTCATCCTAATCCAAATGGAAGTTAGTATTTATCTTCTATCCAAATGGAAGTATGTTCCTTATAAATTCAGATGTTGACAATAAGTAAATTTTTTTTTTTTTTTTTGAGAAAGAAGACCAAACTTTTATTAAATAGGAAGGCCAGTCAAGTCGGCCCGAAGTACAGGAAGAATATTTGGTGGTACATCCTCTATCCAGACTTGCATTTGAGATAAAGAAACTGCCCTTCTTGCTAAAGAATGAGCTACAGTATTATAATGCCTACGCACATGAGAGTAATTTATTTTTGAAAAACAAGAGGCGAGATACTGAATGTCCTTCATTATGTGTCCAAAGTTTGACAGAGAGTGAGTATTGTTTTCTAGTGCTGAGATAAGTGTCTGCGAGTCCCCTTCCAAGGTTATCTGCTGAAACCCGGTCTCTAGTGCTAGCTTCAAAGCCCTCCTTGCTGCCATTGCTTCCACTTCAATAGCTGTAAAGGGACGTGTGGTTTTTTCGAGAGAGAGATCATGACTTGGCCCTCTGAATTGTGAATAACCACTCCCAAACTGGCGCTGTTTTCTGCTGCAAATAGAGCGCCATCAAAGTTAACTTTGTAAGTGTTGCTGTTCGGAGCTTGCCAACTGGTTGGTGGTTGACCCACTGGGATGATGGTCGAGGAATTGTAGAGCTTAAATTCGCGCAACCTGTCTTGTGCCTGAGTTAGGAGCTCGTTGAATGGGGCTGCTGGTTTTCTGAGGCAAAGATTATTTCTCCAGTTCCAAATTGCCCACGCCACCATGGAGAAAAGTGTTGGATCCCTGTTATCTGCAAAAACACAACCAATTAGATCAATAAAAGATGTCGCCTGCTTCAGGCAACTGTGATTCCAGAGCTTCACATCTGACCACAGATCGAATTTGGAGTTCTTTAGCAACAAAAAAAAAATTGTATCCCTTGTGACATTGTTGGTACAAATGCAAGGAAAAGTTGAAAGTCCATTACTTCATATCAATAATGCTTTCAAACAATCTCTAAATGATTTTGATGTGAATCATGTGAAGACAAAAGAAAATGAAGAGAGAGAGAGAGAGAGAGAGAGAGAGAGAGATTTGGTGGTTTAGCGTAGTTTAAGATAGAAAGAACTATTACAATGGTTGGGTTGCAGTAGCTTTCCTTAGCTCCTTAAGAGGCTCTGGTTCTCGTGGGTACAAACTATTGGCCAGAATGTACTGCCAGATTAATGAAAAATTAGATTGAACGTCATTGACTTAAAAAGAAACAAAACAGCTAAACTCAAGAAAAAATGTCAAGAAGATAATAGACAGTACCTCATATAACTCCTCACTCTGCAAAATTAAAGGGTTTGCCAGATTTCCTTGCCTTTTTGTGTTCTCCATCTATATCCATGTGCACAAGAAATTATGACATTTCTCTAAGCCTTCGTTTGGGAGGAGGGAATGGAATGGAATGGAATGGAATGGAAATGAATGAAAAGAATAATTTTAGAATATTCTCCACTTTCCTTGTTTAAGAGTTTTAATGGAGAGAATGAAAAGTCTATTCCCTTGTTCGGGAGTTAGATTTAATGGGTAAGAGGAAACACTCATTCCTCTTTTTTCCTTTAAAATCTCAAATTTTCATTCCCTCAGAAATTGAAAGAAATGGGAGATAATGGAATTAGATTTAATGAATTTTTTACTAAAACACTCAAAATACTCCTATATATTCAACAATTTATTTTAAAATAAGGGTCTAATAGTAATATTGTCATAAAATGAATTCATTTCATTCCCTCTATTTTACTCCAAAATAAGATTACTTACATTTCATTCATTTTCATTCTTTTATTTTAAAACATTCAATCAAGGTTACTTAATTTCATTCTATTTCATTCATTTCCCTTGCTTAAATACATTCCATTCAATTTCATTCCCTTCTGTTCATTTTATTCAATTCTATTACATTCTCTTATGAACTCCCAAACAAAGCCTTAGGAAAAAAAGTTGCTAGTATAATAACTTTTCTCAAAGGTATTTAATTTTTTTTTTTTGCTAAAACTTGTCTACTATAGTACTCCACATTCATGCTAAGAGAAGACACACACATATGACAAATCATAGTCTCTCAATTATGAGAAAGATTTTGGTTTGGGTTTTTTCAAAATTTCAAAATTTTCTTCTTTGTATGAATTTTCAAAAGGTTTTTTTTTTTTTTTTTATATATTTTTTTAGTTTTTTTTAAACAGTGTCATTTTGGAGGTTGGAGGACTGTTGACTGAAATAATCAAATTTATTTATTTTTCCTAGGACACTTTGTGAGATCTCTAGCCACCTTGACGTACTAGCAAGGGGAACAGGGTCAACAAAAGTCACAATAAAGGAAGTTCATTGGGTAATTGGGTTTGTGTTTTGCCTATAGTTGATGGTTTGAGCCCAACTCACAAAGTTATAGGACTTGATTGAATTCTGAGCAAAGTTAGAAGGTGCAATTTGTAATTTAGCCAAAAAAATTACCAAGCATCTCGTAGTCTAATGGCATGTTTGGTTAGGTTGTGTATAAGTCGGGTTGGATTATGGTTGTGGTATTTTTCAACCCAACTCAACTTCTCTTGTTTTAGAAATCTTGAACCCATAACAACTTTAAAAACAAAATAAATAAATAAATGTAAAATTCATATATTCTTTAAATGGTAAAATGCAAAAGTCTCCCTGGATTTGGGTCTATTGCAAACTAACCCCTATATTATCAATTTTGTATTATAACCTCCAAGGTTTAAGAATTATCCAAAATGACCTCTTCATCTTAATTTCATTAACTATAATTGACAGAATATTGTCATTTGCTATGCACATATTATTTTTAAAACATTGTTGGTTTGTTGTGCTGGGTGTATGAATTTGTGTAGAGCTTTGTCATTATGAGAAAAATAAATGAATTAATGATACATTGACAAACCAATTTTTTTCTTCTTTCACAATTGAAACCTATGCAAAATGAAGTTTTGAAAAAATATTTTCAAAACCAATTTTTAACCTTTTTTTTAATGTGAACCAAATAGTCCCAATGATATGAAAATTTCCTAACTCCAATATATATCTTCTTCTTTTTTTAAGTTATAATGGTCTTGAAAAGGCCAAAAATACAACGGTAGAAGGAGACATACTTTACCAATTAATTAAGTGTAACCATATGTGGTTGGTCTAGTGGCTATAGTTCTTAATGTCTCATGAGATTCACAAGGCTGAGTTTAAAACCTCTAGCTACCATATTTGGACCTTGAGATTCTTTTCCCTAATTATTTCGTGTGCGCTAAGACATGAGTACTATACACATTTTAGAGAATAGTCAGGTACTCGAAAAAATATGAATACACTCGTAAAAAGATAGAGATGGTAGGAATTGAGGAAAAAAAAGAGAACTAAAAAGATAAATTACCAAGCTGGTTTTTTTTTTTTTTTTTTTTTTTTTTTTTTTTTTCACATTAAAACCTATATTAAAATATGCTTTGAAAAGAAAAATATTCAAAACCACTTTTTACCCTTTTTGGAAACATGTAGATTCTAAAAATGGTGAACTAAACAGACCTAGTAGACAGTAGTATAAAAGATTCCTAACTCTAATATTTTTAAAGAAAAAAGAAGTGGTCTTGAAAAGGCTAAGAAAATTAACCATGTAGATGTAGAAGGAGATTTCTTTTACCAATTCCCGCGAGATGGATGGGATCTTTCATACTCATAGACCTTGATACGTAACTTGGCTTTTTGAAACTATCTCATAACATGGGAATAGTCATTATTATTCTAAAACAATCTCATAATATTCAGGTTTGTCACTCATAATTAAAACAAGAACAATATTTATTAAAAAAAAAAAAAAAAAAAACAGGTTGACGATCCAAATGATTTGAGTGCTTGAAAAGAATATAAAATTTTATTAAAAATTAAAATTTGGCAATAAAGATGGATGGAAATTACCCGGAGGAAATGGTTGAGGACTCACCTTGAGTCTGAGTTCCAGCACCAGCAAAAAATGAAATTGATTCAAGTATCATTCTGGAACCACAGATTTATGATATATTTGTATAACCAAAAACAATATTTTTTTTAAAAAAAGGACCCAAATCATTGTAAAAAAATATTGAGGTGTGTCTTAGTGTGTGTCCCCACTCTCCACCCAGTGACAGAACCACTCTTGGAGCATGGGGGGCAATGGCTCATGGTTTTGAAACTCGGACCGTTCATTGAACCGTAAAAGGGAGAGGTTCAAGGTTTTTGAGGTCGAAGCGAGGTTGAACCTTGATGACATCATAATTAATTTAATATATATAAAAATATTAAATTAATAAAAAATAGAAAAATTAACCTTCAGGTTATATACACAGTTGACAGTCCACATATAGCTATATATATTCACAAACACAAACATATATATTCTCACATGCAATTATCACATAACATAATTGATCACATATTATTTTACACAATAAAAATGAACCCAACAATCCAATCTGGGCAGTAATTACACCAAAAAAAAAAAAAAGTTAACAGGAAATTTCAAATTGGCATTAGTAACTGTAGGGATAAGGGCCCGAAATAGTATATTGGGCCTTGGGCCTTGTCCGAGGAGAAGCGAGTAGTTATTAAACGTTCCCAATTAAAGTCTCAAAGATGGGGAATAAGTGAGAGGTTGTCAGAGGAGGAACTACTCCTCGGATATGATGAATACAGTTCACAATATCTACTCCATTCGTTAGTGTAATCCTCCAAGAAGCTCCAATGACAGAGACACGCTTTAGGAACATACGAGAAGGAAGGAAACCTAAAAAAATCTAAGGGAAAGCTGCCACCACTGCATTAAATGCACTGAAGCTACTTTTCTGGCTGCATTTATGTGGAGAAGACCTCTAAACAGTACTACCTCGGCTACCACAACTCACAGAAAACCAGAGTGGGTGTCTGATGGGACAAGTACTCAAGTAAGGGTTCGGATAATCAACAAGTGGAGGGTGAAGCTAATCCAAATGAGGATATATAAGATGAAAGACTCTTCATGGAGAGGGGATCGAGAAAAAGAGAAAGAGAACACTGTAGTAATCCAAATTGTTTCTGTATTCAACTGTGATCAATATATATAATTACGGTCTCCTCGGATTGAAAGTCTATTGATATCAATACATCTTGTTTGTGCCTGATTATCATTTAATTCTATATTAGCCGTTGTTCAAATCATTAGGACCTAGTTCTTTGACCCACTCTTTACAAATTTATTGTATTAGACTCATTGGGCTGAGATTCCATATACTTTGGGCTTGGGCCACAAATCGGGACCCTACAATTGGCGCCGTCTGTGGGAAAGAACTTGTCTGGTAGTGAAAACAATGGTCAAATATGGCAAATTCAAGCTCACATCAAGCAGAATCCATGGCATCTCAACGTGAAAATCCTTTTGCCAATCTTGAACGTAAGAGAGATAGGGAGGGCAGCGTGCACGTTACGCACACAATCAAAAGCCACTCTCGAGTTGGGAGTCACGTCTCTCAAGAACAACACAATAAAGCCATGCAAAGGGAAATCGACCAGCTTAAGAAGAAGTTACACCATGCACAACGAAAACGAACTCCCACCCCATTTGATTCCTCCTCCAACGATGAGAAGGATAGTGGCTATCAACGCAGATCAAAGACTCTCCCTAGCGAATCCTTCTCATATGAAGAAGAGCATCATAGTGAACACTGATGCAAAAGCCCCGTTCATAGAGGATTGGGAAATGATGCGATGAGCAAAGCTTTGAACCAGATTGCCAAGTCGCCGTTCACGCGTAGAATCGAAAGAGTAGCTCCTCTTCGGCGTTTCCATCAGCCAACATTCACCATCTATAATGGGCGAACAGACCCGGTGGAGCATGTGAGCCATTTCAATCAGAGAATGGCTGTCTATTCTAAGGACGAAGCCTTGATGTGCAAAGTGTTCTCATCCAGTTTGGGACCCGTGGCAATGAGATGGTTTGACGGCTTGAAGACAGGTTCTATAAATTCCTTCAAAGAGCTCACTCGGGCGTTTGGCTCCCGTTTTATCACATATACGAGGGTTCCTCGGCCTTTAGACTCCCTACTGTCTTTGTCCATGCAAGAAGGGGAAACCCTAAAAACATACTCGGACAGGTACTGGGAAATTTATAATGAGATAGAGGGTGACTTTGAAGATGTTGCCATCAGTACTTTCAAGAGTGGCCTCCCAGCCGAGCATGGTTTAAGGAAGTCCTTAACAGGAAAACTAGTCACCAGCCTGCGTCAACTTATGGACCGTATTGACAAGTATAAAAGGGTTGAGGAAGATCAACAATTGGGTAAAGGAAAAGCTAAGGTTATCCCTCAGGAGAGGAGGGATTTCAGGTCGGAACGATTCAATAATAACTGGCCCCGGAGAGATTTTGCTGGGCAATCAGGGTTTACCAACACCCAAATTATTAATGCAGTATTCCGAGAACTGGTGCATCAGGTTCTAGAAAAGATTAAGAACGAGCCATTCTTCAAATGGCCAAATAAGATGGCCGGAAACCCCTTGAGACGCAATCAAAGCCTTTATTGCCAATATCATCAGGATCAGGGGCACACCACGGAAGATTGCAGGAATCTTTAGGATCATTTGGACCAGTTGGTTTGAGAAGGGAAGTTGAAGCAGCTACTGCACCATTCTAGTGGCCAAGCGGGGCAGACAGGTTCGGATCCACGAAGAGATTCTTCTTCAAGACCTCCTTTGGGAACGATCAATGTCATCTTCGCTGTACCCGGTAAGACCGGTTCCTGTCCCTCCAGAGTAATGTTGGTGGCTCGGCTATCAACCGAAGACAGTAATTCAGAACCAAAAAGAGCCAGAATAGAGGCCTCGTTAGTCTTGGGCTTTTCAGCCAATGATAAGATCAGAACTATCCAACCCCATGACGATGCTTTGGTGGTCACACTCAGGATAAGGGGGGTACGATGTGAGAAGAGTGTTGGTAGATTAGGGAAGTGCTGTCGAGATAATGCACTCCGACCTGTACAAGGGGCTGAATTTGAAACCTGAGGACCTGACAACGTACGATTCCCCACTAGTAAGTTTCGAGGGGAAGACAGTTATTCCAAGAGGTCAGATTAGACTGCCAATACAGACCGGTTTGGATGTGGTGGAAGTAGACTTCATTGTGGTGGATGCTTATTCACCTTATACGGCTATTGTGGCCAGGCCTTGGCTTCATGCTTTAGAAGTCGTTTCTTCTACACTCCACCAGAAGGTGAAATATCCGTCTAACGGCCAAGTTAAAGAAATTGTAGGGAATCAATCCATGGCTAGACAGTGCATGGTGGCTGCCATCTTCCATAGGCCCAATACGGAGTCCTTGGCCTCTGCTGAAAGGAATTCATAGCAATTAAGAACTCCGGTAATATCCAACAATGAATCAATCAAGGAAGTGAAGTGTGAAGATCTAGAAAAGGTTACTGTTGGTGATGATCCGGAGAAGTTCTTTCAGGTCGGCTCCCAGCTGCCTCCCCAAGAAAGACAAAAGTTAATCGAATTCCTAAGGAAAAACGTGGATGTATTCGCGTGGAATGCTTATGAAGCCCTGGGGGTGGACCCAAGTTTCATTTGTCACCACTTGAATGTTAATCCATCTATTACTTCTAAGAAACAACCTCCTCAGCGCTCGTCCAGAGAACATTCTGATGCTGTTAAAGATGAGGTGACGAAACTTAATCAGGCAAGGGCTATCAAAGAGGTTTTCTATCCTGAATGGCTGGCTAATACTATGGTAGTAAGGAAAAAGAACGGAAAATGGCGAGTGTGCGTGGATTTCACGGATTTAAACAGGGCTTGTCCGAAAGAGCCCTTTCCTATACCTCGGATAGACCAGCTGGTAGATGCTACTGTAAGCCATCCTCGGATGAGCTTTTTAGATGCCTTTCAAGGATACCATCAAATACCGCTAGCACTGGAGGACCAGGAAAAGACAGCTTTTGTTACTCCCACTAGAAACTACCACTAGAAGGTAATGCCCTTTGGCTTGAAAAATGTAGGATCCACCTATCAAAGGATGATGACTAAGATGTTTGAACCTCAGTTGGGTAAGAATATTGAAGTCTATAAAGACGACATGGTAGCGAAGAGCAAAGTGGTGTCCGAGCATGTGGGAGACTTCGGAAGCATTTTTGAAATACTGAGAGAACACAAGTTGCGCCTTAACGCCTCCAAATGTTCTTTTGGTGTGGGATCAGGAAAATTCCTAGGCTACATGGTAACCCACCGGGAAATTAAAGTTAATCCCGACCAGGTTAAGGTGATAAACGATCTACAACCACCTCGGAATCCCAAAGAAGTTTAGAAACTAACCGGAATGACTGTTGCTTTAAACCGGTTTATTTCTCGATCCGCAAATAGATGCAGACCTTTCTTCCTATTGATGAAAAAATGGAAAGGATTTGAATAGACTGAAGAATGTGCTTTGGCATTTCAGCAACTTAAAGAATACCTATCTCGGCCGCCTATTATGTCCAGCCCCGAGACGGACGAAGACTTGTTTTCTTATATTGCGGTGGCCCCCCACGCTGTGAGTTTGGTATTGATACGGGTTGATAATGGAGTACAACGGCCAGTCTATTATGTGAGCAAATCACTGTATGAGGCCGAGATTTGCTATCTACCACTGGAGAAGGCTATCCTGGCAGTGGTGCACGGTACAAGAAAGCTTCCCCATTATTTCCAAGCGCATACAGTCGTCATCCTAACTCAACTTCCACTTAAGGCCATACTTCGAAGTGCTGATTACACGGGGAGGATTGCAAAGTGGGGCACAGTTCTAGGGGCTTTTGACATCAAATACATGTCTCGTACCTCTGTCAAGGGTCAGGTACTAGCAAACCTCGTGGCCGAATTCACTAAACCCCTGTTAGAAGAAATATCAACAACACATAACATGGATGGAAAATCGGTTGGCACAGTATCCCTACAAGAACCTTCATGCTGGAAGGTATATGTTGATGGTGTGGCAAACCAAAGTGGCTCTAGAGTGGGGCTAGTTATGATCTCGCCCGAGAAGCTCACCATAGAAAAGTCACTAAGATTGGGCTTTGCGGCCACGAATAACAAAGCTGAATACGAAGCCTTGCTGGAGGGAATGTCCATGGTTCAAAGAATGGGAGGAAAGGCGGTAAAGATGTTCTCAAACTCGAGGTTGATCGTCGGCCAGGTGAAGGGCGAGCTAGAAGCAAAAGATAATAGGATGCAAGGGTATTTAAATCAAGTTAGACATCTGCAATCAGGATTTGAATCCTTCACTCTTTTGCAAGTCCCTAGGGGTGGAAACACACACGCTGATTCTCTAGCCACATTGGCAACCTCCTCGGCACAGAGCCTACTTCAAGTTATCCTTATAGAAGACTTGTGTAAACCCACAGAGGTCAAGGGACCAGCGGTTCATGTTCACCAAGTCAGGGCAGGACCCAGTTGGATGGATTCTATAGTATTATATCTAAGAGAAGACATCTTGCCAGAAGACAAATCAGAAGCTGAAAAGATAAGGAGAAAAGTGTCTCGTTTCTGGCTATCTAAGGACCAAAAATTGTACAAGCGCTATTTTTTTGGGCCATATCTACTCTGTGTTCACCCCGAAGCAACAGAACTACTCCTTGAGGAGCTGCATGAAGGAATTTATGGAAGTCACACAGGAGGCAGATCTTTGTCTCATAGAGCCATCATTCAGGGCTACTGGTGGCCAAATATGCAGAAAGAAGCACAAAAGTATGTGAAGAAGCTTAATCAGTGTCAAAGATTTGCACCAAACATACATCAGCCAGGAGGAGTTCTGAACCCCCTGTCTAGCCCCTGGCCTTTTGCTTAATGGGGCTTAGATATAGTTGGCCATTTCCCCAAAGCAGCAGGGAACAAGAGATATTTGCTGGTCGACACCGACTATTTCACTAAATGAGTTGAAGCTGAACCTTTAGCAAATATCAGAGATGTGGATGCTAAGAAGTTTATTTGGAAAAACATTGTTACCCGGTTCGGAGTCCCTCATTCCTTCATCTCAGATAATGGTCTTCAGTTTGACAGTAAATCCTTCAGGAAATACTGCTGTGAATTAGGAATTACAAACATATATTCTACTCCAGCTTATCCTCAGGGAAATGGGCAAGTCGAGGCTATTAATAAGGTCATGGTTAGTGGACTCAAGAAAAGGTTAGATGATACGAAGGGAAAATGGGTGGAAGAATTGCCACATGTCTTGTGGACGTATCGAACACACCCCGTAGATCAACAGGGGAAACCCCTTTTTGGATGATTTATGGAGCCGAGGCTGTTATCCCCTTAGAGACAGGCTTCCCAACACTAAAAACCAGTTCATTTAGTCCGAGTAGTAACAGTAACTTGCTAGAAAGGAGCTTGGATCTTATCGAAGAAAGAAGAGAAAGTGTGATGGTCCAATTGGCGTACTACCAACACAAACTCAAGCAAGGTTATGGTGCCAAGGTAAAGTTAAGACCACTAGTACCTGGTGATTTGGTATTGAGGAAAGTTCTAGGCACTGCAAAGAATCCAACATGGGGAAAGCTAGGAGCCAATTGGGAAGGACCATACCGCATCACCTCTGTGGCTGGTATAGGGGCCTATTTCCTTGAAGACTTAGATGAACGTGTAATACCACGCCCTTGGAATGTAAACAACTTGAAAATGTATTATTATTAATGAATTTTCTCTTTTATCAAATGAATTCTCTTGTTGTGTAAAAACATTGTGTTCCACGTTACTCAATCAAGTATAAAACAGAACCTAAACCCTGCATGGCTCCTCGGACCACAGGCTTAGGGGAAATTAATTACTTTTGACATCTGATCAAGTATTAAACAGAACCTAAGTCCTGCATGGCTCCTCGGACCACAGGCTTAGGGGAAATTAATTACTTTTGACATCTGATCAAG
This sequence comes from Quercus tomentella, assembly GCA_028535165.1. NCBI lineage: Eukaryota > Viridiplantae > Streptophyta > Magnoliopsida > Fagales > Fagaceae > Quercus > Quercus tomentella. Next base: position 59,369,389 of record JAPQVY010000155.1, on the reverse strand, counting down.
TATTAAACAGAACCTAAGTCCTGCATAGCTCCTCGGACCATAGGCTTAGGGGAAATTAATTACTTTTGACATCTGGTCAAGTATTAAACAGAATCTAAGTCCTGCATGACTCCTCAGACCACAAGCTTAGGAGAAATTGATTACTTCTGACAACTATTCAAATATTAAACAAATCTTAAGATATGTCAGGTCTCTCGGACCACATATTAGGGTGAAATTAATACTTAAAGGCATGTACATAAGTGTTTAAACAGAACCTAAAGCCAAAACAGATCCAAGGCAAATTTAAACTTATATTTATGGGCGATATACAGATTGTTTGCCTCTTTTATTTTCTTTCACATGATATAAGTTTATGAATATCAATCTTTATTACCTAAGATTCCATTTACAACTTTACTCTTGACACTTAATCAGACTATTAAGCAGCGTATTATTGTTGGCTTTAATTGAAGGCACAGTAACATCAATTCAATGCTATGTATAAAAATAATAAAAATCAAATTACATGAGGCAAAAGAACAAAGGATGAAAGGAAGAACATTCTCATTAAGTAATAAAGAAAATACATTGAACACATTGACATAATGTCATTAAAAAAAAAAAAAAAAATTAAACTACTACAAAAAGGAATCCTAAGGGCTAAGCTTTAGCGGGAGGATCTTCCTTCTGGCTTGACTAGATAGTAGGAGCATCCTTGGCCTTGGGGTCAGCTTCTTGAGTCTCGGCCTCTGCTTCCTTTACCTTAGCTGCATCTTTGGCCTTGGCAGAGGACTTCTTCCCTTTGTCTTTGCCCTTACCTTTCTCCCCTTCAACCTTCTGGCCTTGGTCACCAGCCTGGCTGGATCCCTTTGAAATTTCAGGAAGAGGGAGGGCATCTAGGATGGCCAATGGCTGCTCCAAAAATTCTGGGGCAGGGGCAGGAGAAGAGGAGTCAACCGGGACCTCACGGATTTCTGGATGATAGTAGACATTTTTGGGCAGCCTCCAAACAGAGTCAGCAGGGACTTCTGCAACAGTCAAGGCCTTATCCCATGTCATGTTGCAATAGTCCCTGCAAACCTCTGAAAGCTCCTTGGCAAGCCTTACTTGCGTTTCCTCCACACCAAGCTGATACGCAGCCTTTTTCTCAACCTTGGCTGCTTCTCTGGCCAGTTGAGCTTCTTCCTTAGCCTTCTGCAACTCAGCCTTAAGATCTGTGACCAGTTGCTTTTGTGTGGCCAGATCTATTTCTGTTAAGTGCATTTTTTGGCGCTGATCTTTAGCCTGCCTTTCAGCTGTTTTCAAGCCATCCTTTCAGCTGTTTTCAAGCCAGCCTCAGCACTTGAACGAGCTTGGTCTGCCACTTTAAGTTTCTTGGACAGCTCTATTTGCTCCTGCCTAACAGCCCCCAACGATTTCTCAACATCAGCACGAGAGAGGGCCTCAGCATCGGCCTGTTTACGAGCATCACGGTACCACTCCTCGGCCACAAAAACTTGTTGACTAATCTGCCTAAAGACCACAAAGATAATATGAGTTAAAAACTAAAATACAATTTAGCATCTAAGTTCACAAATGGATAAATTGTTTACCATAACAAGGTCCCTCTTCAAGGACAGAAAGAGGTCACTCTGTTAAAAGCGCCTGTAAGCGTCCATGTCCTTGGGAAGGAGTAGAGGCTGCTTCAGGGCTTCAGCTACATATCTAGCTCGACCCCTTTGAAACTCCTGAACGGCATTCCAAAGAATGGGAGCCCCGTCCACTTCTAGCCGAGGACTCCATGTGCATGGTGTTACACACACATCAGCCTTGTTTTGTTCTTCTCAGCTTTCCACAGACTGGGATCTCCTGTCCCGGGCATCTGGGATCACCTTCTGCTGCTTCGTCCCCTTTCAAGGACCCACCTCGCCTTCCTCAAGCGTCTCAGCTGGCCTTTTCTTCTTCAAGTCAAGGTTAGGCTTTAGGCCGAGGTCGGTGGGGATCTGTGGAGGAGGAGGGGGAAGATTGGAGGGAACTTGGGACTTAGGGGCTGCCTTCGATGTTGACTCCTTGCCCCTAGAAGCCAAGAGCTCCCTTAAACTCTTATTTCCCTTGTTCAGCGCTATACTATCTTCCTCTTCTTCAGAGGAGTTATCTGGGTGGGCAGTCACTAGAATGGGAGTGTGAACACCAGAATTCTTATCTAATTCACCCTCGGCGTCCGAGATGGTTATTAGAGGAGCCTTCGGATTGTTTTCCTCCTCAAAATGGAATTTTTCGATCTCCTCCTCTAATGATAATCGAGACAAGGCAACCCCCTCTTTAGGAATTGCTGCTGCTATAGGAAGAATTTGTGGAAGCGGTAATGCAGCTGGTGGAAGGCTCTGTGGAATTGGCAAGACAACTGGGGGAAGGTCCGTCCGAGCCAAAAATCCGGGCTTGGAGACGTCAATCCGAGCCAATCTTGAACTTCCGGCCCTTATTGCTAAGCCTACGTCCTAAAAGATGCAAGATAGAGGCTCGTAGTCCAAGATTAGATGAGCGGCCCGCAGCTGTCCGTCCTCACTCACAAAAATCTCTGACCTCAGAAGGTAGTTGAGAGCCTGGACGTTAGTAAGACTGATCCTAGGAGCAACGTGGTTCTTATCTGCAGAAATATCCGAGAAGGAGACCATGGTCAGATCGACAAAAATTACCACCGAGAGAAGATGAAATGACAAAAAAAAAGAAGAACAAAGCTAAAAGTGCTAAATCCCCTTCCAAAGGGACTGATCCTAAAGGTACCCCACTTGGATCTCCTGCCCGAGTTGGACAATGAAGACCGTCGCTCCACTCCCCTGAGACAATCAGGTAGTCATCCTTCATGCCCTTATTAGACTTGGGGAGACAGGATATCAGTCTGACGACCTCGGACCGGGATTTGAGGTAGTATCCTGCACTGGCAAGCTTGTGGCGCTCGTACATGTGAACCACATCGTGCCACGTGAGCCCCAAGCCCATCTGCTCATTCAGAACATCTACGCAGCCCAAGACCCTAAATAGGTTGGGGGCGCACTGGTAAGGGGTCAATCTACGGTTAAGCAAATAGTCCCTGGTTATCCTACCCATGGGAAGCGTCATTCCTCCCTCTATGAAAGCAATCATGGGAATGACGACTTGACCCACGTCCCTATCAGTAAGTACTCGGTTCGGGGGACAATATTCTAAACCCACCCCCTAGGGGATGTGGTACTTAGCCCTAAAACCCTCCATGCTGGCCGGTGAGTCTACTAAATGCTTGAACCTACCCATCTAAATAAACAGAAAGGCCGAGGAGAAAGGCCGAGATGAAAAAGGAGAGTGCAAAGAAATAAAGACTTACAGGAACACGAATATTAATCTCTGAAACTTTCAGAGATTATTTGAAGACTTCTTACAGGAAATAGCTATGAAGACTTAAAAGTTTTGAAGCATTTTGAAAGACAGGGCGCTGGAATTTTCTGAAGCTCTTGAATATTGGTGAAGAAAAGAGAAAAATGGATTCCCTCAAGGTTTTATATAGAGGGAGAAGATGAGTGGGAATACTCCCACTCAAAATACTAGGAAAAAATGTTAGCCATTGGATTGGTGTTTCACCGTTGGATGCGGGGGACATAAAACCGCCTGGAGTAATTAATAACACCTCGTAGACTACGAAACGTCAGTAACAATTATGAGGCATGTAAAACCGCATTCTCACACGTGTAAATCAAAAAATCAGTTGATCTTATCTCTTAAAAATAAAAACCCCACTTTTTCTCCTCGGACGAGAGGGAAAAATCGGAGTTTTAAGGGGCTATTGTAGGGATAAGGGCTCGAAATAATATATTGGGCCTTGGGCCTTGTCCGAGGACATCGATAGGTCCGAGGAGAAGTGAGTAGTTGTTAAACGTTCCCAATTAAAGTCTCAAAGATGGGGAAGAAGTGAGAGGTTGTCTGAGGAGGAACTATTCCTCGGATATGATGAATACAGTTCACAATATGTACTCCATCTGTTAGTGTAATCCTCAAAGAAGCTCCAATGATAGAGACATGCTTTAGGAACATATGAGAAGGAAGGAAACCTAAAAATATCTAAGGGAAAGCTGCCACCACCGCATTAAATGCGCTGCAGCTACTTTTCTGGCTGCATTTATGTGGAGAAGACCTTTGAACAGTACTACCTCGACTACCACAATTCACAGAAAACCAGAGAGGGTGTCTGATGGGACAAGTACTCAAGTAAGGGTTTGGATGATCAACAAGTGGAGGGTGAAGATGATCCAAAGGAGGATATATAAGGTGAAAGACTCTTCATGGAAAGGGGATCGGGAAAAAGAGAAAGAGAACATTGTAGTAATCCAAATTGTTTCTGTATTCAACTGTGATCAATATATATAATTACGGTCTCCTCGGACTGAAAGTCTATTGATATCAATACATCTTGTTTGTGCCTGATTATCATTTAATTCTATATTAACCGTTGTTCAAATCATTAGGACCTAGTTCTTTGACCCACTCTTTACAAATTTATTGTATTGGACTCATTGGGTGGAGATTCCATATACTTTGGGCTTGGGCCACAAATCGGGACCCTATAGTAACAATACCTAGATGATATGTTGCTTGATAACTTGAGAAAAATTGGCCAAAAAATATAAATTGACATAAAAGAAAGAAGAATTAAAAAGGATAAAGTACCTTACAAGAGTAGAGTCGAAATGAGATTGGGAGGAGGCCTGTTGAAGTTGAAGAATGGCAAATTGCCTTTCCAAGTAGGACTTGGAGTGACAGCAACGAGGCAGAGATGTTGATGACGACGACGAGGCAGAGTGAAAGAGAGGCAGAGGGTGATTGAGAGAATAAGCTGTGATCTGGGTTGAGTTACGATCTGGGCAGAGAGTGGTGGCCGACGGCGACGGGGGAGAGAGGTAGAGATGAGAGATGTAATTGAGAGAGTGAGCAGTGAGGGAGAGGCAGAGAGCTCAGAGAGTGATTGAGATTTGAGAGAGTGAGGCGAGGGTTTCAGGGTTTCTATTTGTTTCACGCGTATGCTCATTAGCCCAAATGATGCCGTATAGGAAAAAAAAAAAGAGAAGAGAGTCCAACGGTGCTATTTAAGGCTTGAAACAAAGGAACCATGTGAACCGGTTGAACCAGTCACGGTTCACATAATCGGGCGGTTGGACCGCGGTCTGTACGGGTCCCTGCTTTTTTTGCATGGAACGGTTCTTCACCTTAAACAGACCGTAGAAATGGGCGGTTCGAGGTTTTCCCAGCCAGACCGTACAGTCCAGTTCGGGTTTCAAAACCATGCAATGGCCCCCCTATTTTTTTCTTTCTTTTTTTATAAAATTATTAATGTGTGTGTGTGTGTGTGTGTGTGTGTAGGTATTAATTTTGGCAATTTTGTTCCATAAATTTACACTTTGCCCCCTCAACAATATCATTAATTCTTTTAAGAGTAATGCTATAGTAACAAAATTTTCTACAATATTTTTACAAACTGTTGAGTTAGCAAATTCTTATTGGTTCGTATCTGGAACTACTACTCATATCACTTTTTTACATATCAATAACCACTAATCACATCAGCAATTTATAAAAACGTTTGTAACTCTAGCATTTTCATCATTTTAAAGACTAAAAATTTATTTATAGATATAAAATCTAAAACAAAATATACAAGCCCAGCAATAAAAATTACCAATTGCAAAAATAAAAAAATAAATAAAAATTAAGCCCCATCAACCAATTTTACTCAAAACAAACAACTCGGCCCTTAAAAAAATTTTAAACCAACTAATTTTATCCTTACCTAGCAATACACATCAAAGACACCAAAAAAAAAAAAAAAAAAAAAAAAACCTCGCAGCTAAACAGCAGATTTAAAGGCCAAAACCACAGTATGCAGTCAGTAGCAAAACCATCCCCTAATTCCAAGTCCTGGCTACGTCCTGTCTCCACCCTTATGTGTCTTTGAAGACTTTAGGATGATAGAAATTATTTCGTTAATTAACATCCATTGAGCAGTCTTTTTTTATTATTATTTATTTATGAGATTAATATCACTTTGGGAAAATTATCTATTTGTTCCCATACCTTTTAAATGTGTTGATATTGTGTCAAAAAAATGATCCTTAAAGTGATAAATGAAAAAGGCTAACCTATTTCTCGAGAAAAAATAATAAAAAAACTGACTTGATTAACAGCCAAATAAAATATTAGTTTCATTTCATGTAAATTGCCACCTGCACTGCCATGTTACAATAGCCTAAATGAATTAAAAACTTGCTTAGTGAGTAAGCTCACGTGCAAACACATGAGGTTTAATTTGGGATCAAAATCCCTCACAATAGCAATACGATGTCATTAGTGACTGGATTGCTTCACTTTCTTCAATTATAAAAGAAATTCATTTATTGTCATAACTTAATGACATATATATGCAATTGTGAGTGGTGGAGAAAAAGTACGATTAATGGTTCATCAATCATAGTCACACATGTCATCAAATATGAAAAGTTGTGGCAAAGTGTGTGGTATTGACTATTGAATAACTGCTTTTATATGAGTCCACTATTGAGACTATTTTATTGTGAATCAATCATAGCTTGACACATTAGTTGAGTCATGAGTGTAAAATTAGGTGTATCCCTTGATTTATAAAAAATATTTTAGTTTTTCATCATGTATATTTAGCACAAAGAATAGAAAAGTGAAATGATAGATATTTAATTATTATTATGCCCGTATTGCAATTTGAAACAATAAGGTAATGAGGGTAATTTTTTAATTTCATTATTCATGGTCACTCCTCAAGTTGAAAGGAAACAAATTGGTGGGCGGGTGAAAAATCAACGATCACTATTTTCTTTCCAACCAAAAGATAGATAATCTTAATCCTCTCTCTCTCTCTCTCTCTCCAGATTGTAATTTTTTTAATTTTTTTCTTTTAATTTATTCTTTATCATTTGGGTGTAAACTATATAGACTGTATATTAAATTAACTAAAAAGGAAATTGGATTTGCAGAATATTAATTATTTGGACTTAGATTGAATAGAAGAATCAAAATTCATGCAAACTTAAAGGGACAAAAACAATAAAAATTGTCCTTCCTACAAAACCAGAGCACATTTTCCCTAAAGGGCCTAAACATTCCTATGAAATAGTCTGGTCCTTAAGAAATTCATAACAGGCACTCGTGCTTGTAGGGATGAAAAGATTTATTAATAAGTTCAACTAGTTGTCTAGAAATACTTAGCAAATTCGCCTGCAGATCAGAACGCCATCACCCACTGAAGCATGAGATATTTCAACACGTGAGTCAGAAGAAATGGAGTTATTAAACTCAATGGTAGACTGCCTCCCAGCTCTTTTCTTTTCTGGAACATCCTCTTCAGGTAAAGCAACATATCCTCCCCACAGTGTGTTATCATAGATAATTATCCCTCCAACCTTAACCAATTTTGTCATCCTCTCATGGTAATTCCAATAATTAACTTTGTCAGCATCAACAAAAGCAAAGTCAAAACTCCCTTCATTCTTTGGCTGCAATGTAACATATATAGAGTCAAACATTCCAATTCTTGAAAAGTGATCATGAAAACTAGAACATTTTTCTACAACATTTTTCTGGTGAAACTTAAAAGGAGCAAGCACTACTAAAGCTTACATCTTGTAGCAGTTCATCAAGAACGGGTAAAGCTCGTGACTCGATAAAGTTAATTTTGTGCTCAACCCCCGCTTTTTGTATAATTGGCAATCCTATCTCATATTTTGTTCGATCAACATCTATGGCTGTAATCTGCAATTAGGCATTACAAGGCATAAGGATTTTGCCAAGACAATGTATTTAACATACATACTGATCATGAATGATTTGCATACCTTGCCATCATCAGGAATTGCAAGGGCCGTGAGGAGAAGAGAGTATCCTGTAAAAACCCCAATTTCAATTGTCTTCTTTGCATTCACTATCTTCAGGAACATGGCAATTAGCTGACCTGCATCTGGTGATGTACCAAAGTATGCCCTGGACAAGATATTTGTCACTCAACCTGTTAGAAGCAATCACATGAAAGTATAGCCCAGAGTTCCCACTATCTTTTTTTGGGTACAAATGGAAATATTATAGATTAGCTACAAATTAGTCCAGTATAGAAAAATGGTCCACTAGTGACAAATGGTCCACTTGTCTAACTTAGAGATTTGGACTCCCTCAAAATAGTCCATTTATCAATTTTGGAGGTCTTGAATTTCATTCCATTTTGGCCAGAATTTTTCATTCCGGTGGACAACCCAGTGCTTTCAGCTCATGCTCACTAGCGTCCTCGATGGGGCTGGGTGCACAGCTATAACTCATCCGGATCTCTTGCTCCCGTAAGCCTAGGCCCAGCGGGTAGAGTGTCACTATAGTCACACCAAGGTGGAAGACGCCAACTTAGGTTGCTCCCCTCTACCCATTTTTCATTCATTTAAAAAAAATGATAAATATGTTTTATCGATTCAAATAAATTAGTGTGGATTAGTATGAATCATGATTAGTTTACTGAGGGATTATAGGAAGTTAGTATTTATCTTATATCCAAATGAAAGTATTTCTATAAATTTTGATGTTGACAATAAATGAAGTATAGTCATGATTTTCTAAGTTACAAATTGTTAATTAGTCTAACTTGGAGGTCTAGACTCCCAAAATAGTTAATTATATCAAATTTGGAAGTTTTAATTCCCTCGGACCAACCAAAAAAAAAATTGTATCTATTGTGGCATTGTTGGTACAAATGCAAGGAAAAGTTGAAAGTCCATCACTTCATGTCAATAATGCTTTTAAACAATCTCTAAATGATTTTGATGTGAACCATGTGAACAAAAGAAAATGATGAGAGAGAGAGAGAGAGAGAGAGAGCAATTTGGTGGTTTAGTGTAGTTTATGATAGAAAGAACTATTACAATGGTTGGGGTGCAGTAGCTTTCCTCAGCTCCTTAAGAGGCTCTGGTTCTCGTGGGTACACACTAGTGGCCAATATGTACTGCAGATTAATAAAAAATTAGATTGAACGTCATTGACTTAAAAAGAAACAAAACAGCTAAACTCAAGAAAAAATGTCAAGAAGATAATAGACATTACCTCAGATAACTCACTCTGCAAAATCAAAGGGTTTGCCAGGTTTCCTTGCTTTTTTGTGTTCTCCATCTATATGAAAGTGCGCAAGAAATTATGACATTCCTCAAAGAAAAAAAAGTTGCTAGTATAATAACTTTCCTCAACAGTATTTTCAATTTTTTTTTTTTTTTTTTTTTGGCTCAAACTTGTCTACTACAGTACTGCACATTCATTCTAAGAGAAGACACACACATATGACAAATCATAGTCTCTCAATTAAGCATACTCGAAGGTATATTACCGTTCCAACATAACAATCTCAATCACAAAATTTCCAAGAAAGGGAAAAACAACAAACACTCATGATAAGACAAAACGTGGTGTCAAGAAACAGAAGTACAGAACATACATAAATAGAAAGAAAATAAAACATGTCATACACTTTAAGAGGGTGATCTGTCAGAGACTTCCGAATATCCATGCTTTAACACGGTAAAGAACTAACCAAACCAAAGCCCTGAACCTGAATCACTGATATTTTACTTACTCTGCTCTTAATTTCAACGACTTCCTTATGCTTCTTCAATATGGACTCGGTCCCACCATGGTTGTAACCTCTGTTTTAGTGCAAGACCACTTTGAGAAAGAAAAGTAGTATGAGAGTGAGAACCGCGCTTTTCAGATTTCAAAGCTGCAACTAATTAATGCTAGCATAAAGGCTTCCTCAGTTGTTCCTTTCTTGTTTGCTATGTTTCCTTGGGATATTTCCAAGCGATGTTTTCACTCGTACAAACTACAAAGAATCTTTGTCTTCTTTTCTTTTGAATCCTTTTTTTTTTTGGTAGAATTCTTTTGAATCTTTGATCATTATGATTTGTCAAATCTCAACTACGTATGCAGATGATTCGTGACCACCCAATTTGAAAGAGTTGCCCACTCCAGATATTTAGATCCCCCCTTTTTTTAAAGCTAATGTCAATTTTATGGTAATCACTAATCACAAAATGTCAAAGTGTGTAAAATCACAATCACCCACAAGACAACAAAGTGTCTACGAGGAGGAAAACCCAAGTATTAGGCGGAAAAATCTCTCTGAGGCATCACAGTATCAAATGGTCCACTAAAAAAAATGGTTGTAGTACATCTTACATACGAAGTCCTCTAAGTAAAGAAGTAAAAAAAATATACTCAATACCTCCAAGCTCCTACTAGCAATTGACTTTAGCAATTGACTTCTCGAGTCCTTTCTCTCCTCTAGTCACCAAATCTGCAATTGAGCCTCCAATTGCAAACCTCAAGTCTCCTCGGCTGTTTTGTAGTGGCTCCAATGCGTCCCAAGTGAATTGACACAAAAACTCGAAAGGTTGGTTTGTGTGATAGATTTGATCTCCTCTCAAGAATTAGGCAATGGTGAGAGCAAGAATATAGAGAGATTGATTTGGGTGTTGCTCTAAAGTTATGGGTTCTCTCAAAAAATTTCAGATGAGACTTTGGGGTAACAAATTTGTGGGAAATGGAGCTTATATCGGTGGGCAAAAAGGTTGTATCTGTAGAAAAAAAAACGTAACTGAATTAAACTGAAGTATTATTCAACTAACAAGAAAAGGAAAGCTCAGGACAAAGTCTGTTACACCAAGTACCATGTCAATCAGCCTCAACAGAGGGGATTAAGCTCACGGGAGGAACAGAGTGAACAATAAAATCTAAAGATTCAGAATGGCCAGAATTGGCTAACTAATCGGCACATTTAGACCAATAAAAGATACAAATAAGTTTGACGTGGAATTAACCAACAATTATAGACCTTACACGATGGTGCTCATGACAACTGACAAGTCGTAAGTGCCACTAAAAAGCCATAGTAAGTTCTTGAAAAAGAACGTCGTTATAATTATATTACTGGTAGACCCAAAAATTTTGATATAACTATTTTTAATGGAGTATAATTAAAATAGTATATTAGAGCATTCCGGTTATGCAAAAAATAGAAAAAATATACATTTTATTTCACTAAAAACCCATTTTATCTATTTTACAACGTACTATACATTTATTCTATATTTTATAATATATCACATTAAAATAATCTTACTTTAATGCTATAATGGGAGAGAGAAGAGAGAAAGTGAGACAAGAGAGGAGGCTGAACATAAAAGAGGAATAAAAAGGAATTTACATGTTGCTACAATGCTTATGTATATTTGCTTAAACACTGTAGCAAGTTGTAATTTTTTTTGCATTTTAGCCCAATGGATGGTGTCTTTTGTGCATTTTTGGTAAATAGTGTTATATATTGAGCACTATAGCAAGTTGTTAGTGTATCATTTATTTTGGCTCAAAAATTTAAAAAATTTAAACGAGATACATGGTGCAAAACTGAAAATTCAATTAAAATCTAATTAGATTTTCTCTGAATTTTACCTTTTAATATATATATATATATATAGATTTTACCATGTATCTGATACATGTATTTATTTTTTCACATGAAGGTAGGTTTCACAAGTATGAGGTCCACTCATATGTGAGAGCCAGCGAAGATGGATACATATAACCAATAAATGTAATACCATGTCCAAATTATTAGTCTCCCAATTATGTATTCTTGAAAGTAAAAGCTACCGATTATAAAATAAAATAAAAAAGTAAAAGTTACCGTGCCTACACATCAATCTCAATCATAAAATAAAAAAGTAAAAGTTACCGTGCCTACACATCAATCTCAATCACAAAATCCCCAAGAAAAAGAGAAACGGCATACCCAAACGACGAGACGCATTTTTAACTATACTGGCAATCCTAATATCAGATTATAAAGCTACAAGTGCAACAAAAACGTGGTGTCAAGAGACTTCTGAATATTCATCCTTTAACACATAGTGAAGAACTAACCAAACCACAAAGCCCTTAAAATTTAGCCCCCCTAAAAAAAAACCATGCAAATAAAATGAAGAGAAGGAGGCATACCTTGTAACTTCTGGCTTGGGGAAAAGAAGAAGAAGAAGAAGAAAATATTTGAAGCTTTGAATTGTTAAGAGTCTATTGTTTCAACAACTTCCTATTGTTTCTTCAATACAAACTCAGTTCCACCATGAAAGCTCTCTTATAGACTTTGTTTTAGACTTTTAGTCAAGGGCCTCTCGCAAGCTTTGGCAATTTTCAACTTTCAACTATAATAATGTTCCCTTGCATAAGGCTTCCTCAGTCCTTTCCTCTAGTTTTTTTATTTTATTTTATTTATTTTTATGTTTTTCATAAGAATATTTCCAAGCCAATGTCGCCAAAAGCGTCGGTGACAAGTATTTTTTTTTTTGAAATGGTACGCATGGTACAGCTAGCTCACGTATTCTACTTTGACAAGTAACAAGTAAACAAGATTAATTCCCAAAGGAAAACTATTTTTTTGTTCTTCTCGTAGGCTGCCAACCATTTTAATATGTCAAACTTCAAATAACGTAAGCAGATGGAATAACCAATCCATTCAGTGCTCAAGAATAAGTCGTAAGTACTAAGTACCACTCAAAGGGTATAAAAGTTCGTCAAAAAATTGTTGTTATTATTATTAATATATTATTGTTATTAAATTCTTGGAAGGACAATTATTATATTACATGAAAGATATATCACTAAACAGGCTTGCATTTCTGCAAATAAAGACAATAGCGATTTTGACAGCAACTAATCCCTCAACATGATCCTGTCCATTGCTGAACTAAAAGTTTACAATAAACTCGAACCTGGTAATTTACGATAAATCTAATAACACAAAATTTTCACAACACTTTTTCATAACTTAATGTGATTGGTTTAATAAAAATGATGTTCATAATTGATCCATGTAAAGATGATGTTTATCCAATCGAAGGACATCTCCAGTAAGGGTGGCAAATGAATGGATTGGGTCATAAATAGGTTGGGTGTGTAATTACTCATTTATTCATTTATGACCCGTTTATATATAAATTAATTACCCATTACCCACCCAACCCATTTAATTAGTGTCGGGGGCGAAAAAGTTTTCCTTCCGACAAATGAGATTTATGTTGGGTTGGGGGCTTAAACTAAAACTCGACGATAGGCTTGAAGCATGGCCCAAATGCTATCGATGAAGTTTTTGAAGAGTTTGCCCTCTTTTTATACCTTGGGCCTAGGATGGGACTGACAGGGGTTATGAGATGGCCCAAAAACACTTCCTACAACAGACACGTCAGCACAATAAAAAGCATACTGCAATAAAGAAATAACCCAGCAGTAAAATATTTCAGCAATAAAGTATCCCAACGGTAAAGTGAAATAGAGCAGAATAAACCTCCAGCTGTTAGATATTCACAGATTAAGGAAAGTATTTACATCTTCAAACTCATTATCCGTGGACTCTGGAGAAGAGTCTTCTAATACAATAATATGAGGGAAAAACTCTATAGTAACAGTCATGTCATAACCTTCAATAGTAAATGAATAAACAAATATCATAGGTTCCATTATAACAAGTAATGAGGAAACTTAGTGTGAGATGAAGGGAGAAAGAGAGATTCCAACTAGCACAGCAAGATCATTATGATTCCAGAGCATGCTCATGGATACAATATATGTAGAGAGTAGTGAGGGCCATTTGTGGGTAGTATGAGTAGTGAGAGAGAGTGTTTAGTAAAGCTGCTGGAGCTTTTTACTGGAGATAGATGAGTGTTTATAGATAGAGGTATGAAGGGTATTTATGAGCTAGGAGCTAGAGCACTTAGTTTCTAAGCTTGAAGCTAAGAACTCAATAACTCAGAACTTTGCCAAAGCTTAAAGAAGGCCAAACAGAGAAGTTAAGGAAGAACTCTTTTCTATTAGTGTATCTCTTAGTGTGTGTTGAAGTGTTAATGGAGAGTTCCATTTATAGTTGAGTTTGAGGGGGTAATTAGCAAATAATCTCTATTAAATCATCCTCAATCTTCAGAAAATCCATAGAGAATCGTTCCTAGGATTTGGCCAAGAGTAGTAAGCTCAGCTTTAGGATGTTCTTTGCTGTTTTGGGTAATGACAACTGGAGTTCTGACCTAGCACTGAATGTTGATTGGCCTTAGTTGATGGGATTAAAGCATGCATTAGGCTAATGATCTTGGTTATGCTGCTGCTAGAATCATAGCTCCCTAGGGCAGATTGCATCACCCCAAGCCAGGTGTCAATCTTGGAGCCCTTTGTTGGGAACTCTGCTGGAGATCCTTTTGGTGCCCTCCAAACCACATTTTCCTAAGTTTCCCCATTTAGGGTTCATGTGCTTGGTCCATGAACCAGAGAGTTCATGTTTTTGGCATGAAAATGAACTGATTTCCAATTGTTCCAGAAGCTCTCACGGCCTGGTTATGACTACCCTTAGTCCTTGACCGCATGGGTTGGAGAAGAAAGGAAAGACAGCTGGTTAAAGCTTCCCAGCCTTATGTCATGTCATCCCAACTTTGTGTCACATGAGAAATGATGGAATTCAACTTGGCAAGGAAGGGTTTAACCCTTGCTGGACATGTGTCCTCTTCTGATCTAATTGGACAAGCTGGAACTGATGGCGATGAGCCCCAGCTATTAGGTTGTGCTGAAGCTTCACTGGATAGCTCACGTGAGCTTCAGCTGCTAGGATTTGTATGTGAGTTGGGCTGGCTCAGCTGAGCTTTGTAGTTGAGCTTCTTTGGACTTAGTCATCCCTACAAAAATGAATAGTTTTACCATGGGTGATATACATGGGCTTTTATAAATTTTGTAAGAGAAGTATTTTTTTGAGGGATGAGTAATTATATTTCCCATGAATTAGAGACTTTAGTATATGTAAAATAGGTGCCAAAACAATATTGGGCTTTGTAAAATAGATGCCAAAATAGCATTTGGGTTTTGCAAAATAGGTGCCAAAATAGCATTTGGACTTTGTAAAATAGGTGCCAAAATAATATTGGGTTTTGTAAAATATGTGCAAAATAATATTTGAGCTTTGTAAAATAGGTGCCAAAATAATATTAGGCTTTATAAAATAGGTGCCAAAATAATATTTGGGCTTTGTAAAAATAGGTGTCAAAATATCATTTGGGCTTTGTGAAATTAGGTGCCAAAATAATATTGGGGCTTTGTAAGATTTTGCAAAAATATTGCCGTGTAGCAACAGACTTTAGAGGTGCCATGTAACAACGGACTTTTAAAGTGTCGTGTAGCAACGGGCTTTTAGAGGTGCCGTGTAGCAACAGGCTTTTAGAGGGTTTTGTTGGGCTTTTTGGATTTTGCCCACAAGGTAAATGAGTTTGGGCTTTTTATAGAGATTGTATAATTTTGTGGCCCAATATGGTAATGGTATGGTGAGTATTTGTGTGGGCCCAAAATAATTTATGGGGCTTGTATAGAGAGTATTTGTGGGAAATATTTATGTGGGCTCAAAATGGTTTATGGGCTTGTGTGGGCATTTTTTAGTGAGTGGGCTAATAAAATTAGGATCCGAAAATTTGTACCTCAACAATTAGTAACCCATCCATTTAACCCAATATGACTCAAATACTTCTAAAACTACTTGAATACCCTCTGACTTCAAAATACCCTTAAATACGTCAAATGACCCAAATACCCTCCAAAATTACCAATATATCCTTGGACATCCAAAATTATCCCCAAAACCACTAAAATGGCCAAAATATCCCCAAAACTTCCAAAATGAGCAAAATACCCATGAAACCTCTAAAATGACCAAAATATCTCCAAAACCTCTAAAATGACCAAAATATCCATAAAACCTCTAAAATGACCAAAATACCTCCAATATCTCTAAAATCACCAAATATGCTCAAACACCACTAAAATGACCATAATATCCCCAAAATCTCTAAAATGAGCAAAATACACATAAAACCTCTAAAATGACTAAAATACCCCTGATATCTCTAAAATCACCAAATATACTCAAAACCACTAAAATGACTAAAATACCCCAAAATTTATAAAATCACCAAAATACCCCCCCTAAATCTAAAAAATGACCGAAATACACCTTAAACCTAAAAAATGACTGAAATACACCCTAAACCTAAAAAAGGATTTTTTTTTTTTTTTTTTTTTTGCCATTTAACATTATTTTAGCAACAATTTCGTTAGTTAGCACGTTTTTGAAACATTTTAGCAAACTAACATCTCAAGTTTTTTGAACTCAATTTCAATTGACGAAATCGAGTCTCACACACTCGATTTTGATGCTCTAGAAGGCTGATGTGGAAATTTTTATACACCTAGAACTCGAGTCTCACGCACTCGATTTAGTTTTACTGATCTAAGAAGCAAACAAGAAGAACAAAGAAGAAGAGAGAAGGAAAAGAAGAAGAGGAAGAAGAAGAAGAGACCCACCCCGTGAAGTCACTTGCAAAACCAAATCCACCCCTTTGTTGCCATCTCTACCTGTAAAACCAAACCCACTTGCAAAAAAATATTTCTTTCTTCTTCTCTGTGTTTTCTTCTTCTCTGTGTTCTCTAAATCCAAAGCCTAAATCAAGTGTATTAGACTCGAGATCCACATGTATAAAAAATCCACATCAGCCTCTGGCAGAGCATAAATCGAGTGCATTAAACTTGATTTCCTTAGTTGAAATCGAGTCTAACAAACTCGAGACATTAGTTTGCTAAAATGTTTCAAAAACATACTAACTAATGAAATTGTTGCTAAAATAATGCTAAATGGAAAAAAAGAAAAAAAAAAAAAAAAAAACCCCTAAAAAATGACCGAAATACCCCCAAAACCTAAAAATGACCAAAAAACCCCGAAAACTTGAAAATTGACCAAAATACCCCCCGAAATAAAAACTACCAAAATACTCCCCCAAAACCTAAAAAATGACCGAAATACCCCCGAAACCTATAAAATCACGAAAATGCCCCTAAAACCTATAAGATGATTGAAATACACCCTAAACCTAAAAAATGGCCAAAATACCCTCAAACCTATAAAATGACCAAAATACCCCTAAACCTTTAAAATGACCAAATACGCTCAAACCTCTAAAATGATTATATAAAAATAAAATAAAATAAAAAACCCAAAACCTCAAAAATTACCAAAACTTCCCCGAAACCTATAAAATGATCAAAATACCCCTAAACCTTCAAAATGACCAAAATACACCCAAAACCTCTAAAATGACAAAAAAAACCCCGAAACCTCAAAAATTACCAAAATGTAGGAAATCTTTCTCTCTCTTTTTTGGAATACTTTTAGCTAAAAAAAAATTAAGTTACTCTAAATATCCCTACCCTAGTTGGAAAAATCAGTTTGGAACCAATTCTTTTCTCCCATATAAATTTGCTGTAGATGAGTTTTGCTTCATATAACGATAAATCTACCTTCACAAACCTGAAACCATTTGATTACTTGTATTACCTAATAACTGATTATATCTTATGCTGAAAAATAAATGGTTTTACCAAGAAATTTTTTTTAAAGTAAATGTATTTGGAGTAAACATAAATCTACTTCATCCAGGGTCCCGAAAACAATGTAGATCGATGTAAGAAATGATGATGTACTTTGGTGATGCCTTGTATTGGTACTTTTCTAGAAAATGAATGCACTTTCAAAGTGGTAAGGAAACCTATACTGGCCATCAAAGAGGATATGCTACTAAAATTGGTAAGAAAACAAGAAGAGTAACATTTAGGGTATAAGCACAAATGTGCTTAACCATTTCCTTGGGTCATGAAAAATCTTATCAGACCTAATAATTGCGTAACACCATTCTACAGTTACTGCAAATAATAAGCTCCTAAAAAATATCAAGGAACAAAAAAGTGTAATACGAGGGCAAAATATATTACATTTTGCTAAAGCGAATTGCCACACTTATAAGTTAGTGCAAAATCAATCAAATTTTACAATCAAAGGGGAAAATCGATCGAGTATGACTGATATATGAACAAGAAGATAGCTCCTCACCATTACAATAACCCTTCACCGTAATTAAACTTAACATGCAATCAATTGGGATAAGGTCTAGAAATTTATTATAATGAAAATACAGCTTCAAAAAATAATAATAATGATGATGAAAATACAAGCCTCATCCCTTCCTTGGGTTTCATTTTTTGTGAAAATACTAGGCTAAATATATTTTAGGTTTTAGGGGTATTTCGGTCATCTTCTTAGGTTTATGGGGTATTTTGGTCATTTTTAAGTTTCAAGGGTATTTTAGTTATTTTTTAAGTTTCGGGAGTATTTTAATCATTTTTTAGCTTTCAGAGGCATTTTGGTCATTTTTTAGGTTTAGAGAATATTTTGGTCATTTTTAGATTTTGGGGGTATTTCGGTAATTTTGTAAGTTTGGGGGGGTATTTTGGTAATTTTAATTTCCAGGGGTATTTCGGTCATTTTTTGGTTTTGAGGGTATTTTGGTCATTTTTTAGGTTTTGTGGGTATTTCGGTCATTTTCTAGGTTTCGGAGGCATTTTGGTCATTTATTAGGTTTAGCAGATATTTTAGTAATTTTATAGGTTTCAGGGTTATTTCGGTATTTTTCTAAGTTTCAGGGGTATTTTGGTCATTTTATAGGTTTCGGGGGTATTTCAGTCATTTTATAGGTTTTAGAGATATTTCAGTCATTTTTTAGGTTTAAGGGTATTTTGGTCATTTTCAAGTTTTAGGGGTATTTCGGTCATTTTTTAGGTTTTGGGGATATTTTGGTAATTTTTAGACTTCTAGGGGTATTTTGGTTTTTTTAGGTTTCAGGGGAATTTCAATCATTTTTTAGAAATTTATAGTTTGTTATTTATTTAAATTTTAGATGAATTTTAGTGGGAATTAGTAGGTTTATCTATTAAGACCCATATAATTAAATAACTTAATGGGTCTTTATCCATTTAACCCAAATGTTTAAATGGATTAGGTTAAGACTTATCCAAATTAGATGGGTAATGGATGAGTTTCTAGATATGGATAAAAATTATCACCCCTAATCTCCAGTACTTTAAAACATCAGGCCTGCCTTTCTTTGGATGTCTAAGAGCACCTAAAAATTAAATAGACATTGTACTGGACAAAAGTAAGCCAGTTACAAATTAGAATGACATGCATAAACTAGGGAGGTTCACATTCTTACAATTTTGATCTTTAAAGTCAACCAAGAGAAAACAATTCATTACGCTACAAGATCGTTCAAACCAATGTAACCTTATATTTTTATGGTACAAAAAAGAATATAAGAATGACCAAAAAAAATATATTAACTGACATGACTCGTTTTGGACAAGGAAACTATAATCTTACTCATCCTATAAGGCTATATAACAAACAAAGCTATTTGGGTTCTCGGATCAAAAATGTAATTACAAACATACACATTGTAAAAGTATAACAACCCACAATAATCATGTAACAGTACCTATATTCTATGTGGTAAGTAACTCAATTTATTACTGACTCTGTCGGAGAGACTGGAAGTGTGCACTTATGGCATCATAGTCAGGAAGCTTTGGGTGAACATGACTAGCCTTTTCCTTAGATGGAGTTTCTGCACTTGAACTTGGAGACCGTGGAATTTCAACTGAGGTTGATCTCTCCGGAAGAGAACCAGATGAATGGTTTCCTGTAGATGACTTCAGACTTTCCCCACGCAAGGACCTCTTGGATTCTGGCATTGGCTTAAAGGCTACCTGCTCTGTTGACCGACGCTGCTTAGCACTTCCCAAGCTATCTAAGCTCTTGGTCTGAGATGAGGGCTTTGTTGGAGCTTCACTAGCATACGAGCTCCTTGAAGAGGCTTTCCTTTCAGTGCTAACAGATGTTAATATCTCTGGAAGAGATCCAGATGAATTATTCCTTGCGGATGACTTTAAACTTTCCTCATACAAGGACCTCCTGGATTCTGGCATTGGCTTGGAAGCTGCCTGCTCTGTTGACTGACGCAGCTCAACATTTCCCAAGTGATCTGAGCTCTTGGTCTGAGATGAAGGCTTTGTTAGAGCATCACTAGCATAGGAGCTCCTTGAAGGGGCTTTCCTTTCAGTGCTAACTGAAGTTAATATCTCCGGAAGAGAACCAGATGACTGTTTCCTTGTGGATGTCTTTAAACTTTCCTCATGCAAGGACCTCTTGGATTCTGGCATTGGCTTAGAAGCTGCCTGCTCTGTTGACTGACGCTGCTCATCACTTCCCCAGTGATCTGAGCTCTTAGTCTGAGATGAGGGCTTTGTTAGAGATTCTCTAGCATATGAGCTCCTTGAATAGGCTTTCCCTTCTACTCCATAGTCAGGAGTCGATTCCTCAGGAATATCTGTAGCCTTAGAATAAGAACTCCTACTGGTACTTGAAGAAGGGGCTTTGGTCCTCCGCGACAATCCAGTAATTGGTCGAGCATTGCCAGAGGAAGCCTGTTTAGGAAGATCTTCCTCAGAATCACTAGTATCTGCACCAAAATATTTAATTGGGACCCTTGAGCTTGAGTTTTTATTTACTTTAGTGCCTGCTTTCTGATTGTATGGCTCTCGGCTACTGCTAATAGTTTGTTGTGAGAACTCCTCCTTCGAATCATCATTATCAGAATCAGAAGATGAGACCAAGACTGTTGAGTTTGGTTCTTTACTTTGTTTTAAAATCACCTTCTGATTGTGTGGCTCTTCATTGCCAACATCATAACTAACTGAAGTCCTGCCTGTTACAGAAGAAGAGGATTGCTCGATTTTGGAAAAAGTATCATCTGATGGTTGTTTGAGTGATGAGGCACTGCCTGATGGACTCCTAGTATAAGGTGGATGCCTGAAACCCTTATTTCGAAGGCCTCCTTTCAACTTTCCAAAGTTCAACTCACTACCACTATCTAGACTAGATTCTTTCAGAAGTTCATCATCTTTCCTAGCATCAGGTAACTGTGGCGTGTGGTCATTGTACTTGATGCTCAAGTCTGATTCTGATTTCTTATGTCTTGGAGATGGCACGTCACCATAACCAAACTTTTTCTCAGATACAATACTAAATTTATTTCCTTGGTCTGTATCAAAGCGTACTTCCATGGGGTCTGAATCAACTGAAGAGGTTGGTAACCATGGCTTTCTGTTAGATGCCACATTTTCCTTCTCTACAGATGAAGATCCTGTTAACCCATGACTTGCACTCTGGTTCAGATCAGAATTTCTGTCGTAAACATTCTGTTCACGATGATATATATCAGAGTCCATACTCCCAACAAGCTTTGATTTGTCTAGCTCCTCTTCACCATCAGAACTTGGGCCCTCTGAATCATCATAAGTTACATGCGACAGATCATGTGGCTGTGAAGGAGCTGTAGAACTTGTCAAACTTTCAGAAAATACCACAGAAGAAGAATGCTGCTCACCGAAAGAATGTGATTGAAAAATAGAATCTCCCAAGGACTCACCAATGTTTCTCCTGGGGCTCCAAGCATTTGTATTTTCGAACAGATTTACAGGTGATTTTCTACCAGGTGATGAAAAAAACAAACTAGATTCTTGCCTTGTGAACTCGTTCTCTTCATCAAATTTGTAGTTATTATCATCAGAACCATATCCATCAAAAACTACAGCAGCATTGTCATAAGAAGTCGTCTCCTCATCATTTGTGCCGATGTTCACTTCATCAATAACAGGAGAGTCCTGATCAGCATCATTCCCTAACATTTGGTGGTTCAAATTCAAAATATCAATGTGTTCATCACTAGAAGTGCTTGAATGAGAGGAAGCTCTGCTTAATTGTTTTCTGATTCTTACATCTCCAACATAATCAATTTTTTCAGATTTCATACCATCATTCAGGTCACTAACAAATTCTACCTTATTATTGCTGGATTGTTTCTTCACACTCACTTCACCTACAGAGTCACTGTTCTCTAGTTCAGATGAGTTCCTTTGAGTATATCTATCTGTCTTTTGGGAAACATTAACCAATGGGTTATTATCAACGGAAGCTGACCAGGTAGATTTCTCAGTGTTCTTATGATCATCCCTGTAATACCTGTCAGCTGCTCCTGCCAAATTATCTTGTTCAGTATGATCAACTTGAACATCTTGCTTCCAAGAATTTCTTCTAGGAGAGGCATTACTAATTGGACCTTTGGCAAGATGTTCACCTTGCAACTTTGACTCCGCATATTTTTGAGACCCTTCACGGCTTAGACCATAAGCAGAAGACTTTGGTGATTCCATAGAATATTGCCCAGTGAACTTTTCACGACTTGAAAGTTCGGCAGCTGCTCTGGCAGCCATGCTTGCACGCTCTGCAGATTCAGCAGCTGCCTGTGCAGCAGCAGTAGCATCTTTAAATTCCATATTCCAATTCTGCCTACTCGAAGAAAAAGCATTACTATCCCCAGAATATGACTGCCTAAATTCTTTCTCTTCACTTCCAGTTCCTACAAGAAAAATGATCCCATAAATCCACCTTTAGAAAAAGTATATATTAAAAGTTTCCACTATGTAAGACCTTAAAGAGTAAGCATTTACAATCTTCAAATGAATACTTCACATACCTGAAGATCCTGCTTCTGCATTAAAGGTGCCAAATGTTGTTGCCTTATTGGCACTGACATCTGCAGAATTAAAATTTTGGGAGTGAGGCGATCTCGAATTGTGGAAGTTTCCAGATACATCATGCTTTGCTTCGTGTTTAGGTGAAACTTGAACATTAGGAGGTCCCCTGTAATCATGATTAGGTGGAGCTTGGACGTGAGGTTCCACATACGTTTTACTGGCCTTCTCGAAAGTGTTTGGTCCACTCTGCTCAAATATATGGAAATGACATTAACAAAGAAACCATATAAACAATGACACGCATATATAGATAACACCTCACCCTCATATTGGCTATATGCTTTATAACAATCTCACAGCAAGCAATGTATGGACCAATTAGATGTGCTTTAATCTTACCAGCAAATCCTCATTAGACTTTGTATCTTTCTCTTGCAACGAGTTAGGATCCCATTTGAAGTTATGTTCCTCAGCAATTGCACTCAAGATTTTGATCTTGGTCTGGCTATCAGGTGCTTTGGCAGATAACTTCTCAACCAACTGAATTGGAAAACATTAAAAATAAGCATTGATCTCTGACAGATATTATGTTATTATCTGCGATTTCAACATATGCAAACTTACCATGCGGCCTACACCACAATCTGGACGTAATTCAACAGCAGCAGAGACAAATTCTTTTCCATATTTAGCTGTAAAATGTTTGCGGACATCCATGAGCTCAGGAATGTCCGCACACCTTGGAGATGCAAATATTACACTTGCAACTGCTTCCTTCAGATCAATGGGGCAGTTTCTGGAAAAATAT
This sequence comes from Quercus tomentella, assembly GCA_028535165.1. Classification (NCBI taxonomy): domain Eukaryota; kingdom Viridiplantae; phylum Streptophyta; class Magnoliopsida; order Fagales; family Fagaceae; genus Quercus; species Quercus tomentella. Next base: position 59,346,039 of record JAPQVY010000155.1, on the reverse strand, counting down.
GAAATATATCAACACAATGCAAGCTCTCAGAATGATCTCCTTACGTAAAGTCAAGATAAACCTCTATACACAGAACCCTTCACAGTTAAGATCATAATGCTGCAAGTTACAAATTCTGATAGCTTTTGGAGTCGGCTGTCAACATAATTTAAACTATTATACTAAATCAAACAGTGGAGCACCTACAAGACTGCAATTCATGTCTCACTCAGCAGGACTGAAGCTAAACCATATCAGTGTGTGGACACTATAGAGCCACATGATTGACAGGAATTTAAATGACATCAGACAATTTCCCAAGAAAGGGCTGTCTTTCTTTATTGCTTCTAACTTTATTGCAAAGTTATGATCTACCACATTGAAATGCATGTCTCTGGCTAGGGGTTTTGATTTTGTTGATTGGTGCATTATTTTTTGTTGTTGTGGGGAGACTGGGGATCATTTGCAACTTCATTGTGAGAAGGCTCATTGATTGTGGAGCTTTGTTTTAGATCTTTTGGGATTTGTGGATCTTACCAAGAATGGTTCCAAATGTTCTTTTTGGTTGGTGGAATTGGTTGGGGAAGTAGTAGTCTAACATTTGGAATTTAGTTCCGTTGTGCTTAATGTGGTGTATTAGGAGGGAGCGTAATTGGCGGACTTTTGAGGACATGGACAGTTCCGAAGACCAGTTGCTTGCTTCTTTTAGTGGTTCTATGTTTGGCTGGTCTTAGGCTTGGGGACTCACATCTAGTGAATCTCTTCATTTGTTCCTTTGTTCTCTCCTTTTTTGTAATTAATTTTCTACTTTGTTTTTTTTCTCTTCCTCTTAATTTTTAGACTGCTTTGTGCTTTTTATGCATAAAGCAGCTTTTTGAATATACATCTTTCTTACTTATAAAAAAAAAAGGGAATTAAAAAAGGAAATGTTTTTACCTACACACATTAATATTGTTTGGTGTACATAATTATGCATGCTAGCAAGAGTGCTATAAATCAACATAACTAATAACTTTTACAAATTCACATACTTTTGTGACTCAATGATTGGTAAGCGTGCTGCAATGAGTTCGCAGTATATTTCAATAAGTTCAAATGCTGCCATTGTCTTCTCCTCCCTGACAACATGTTCAACCTGAGACAAAGAATTAAAAACATAAGTTAGAAGAAAGAGAAGTCAAAGATAGGGAAACAGGAAGGGGAGGGGAGCATATGGTTTTGACACTCATTAATACCTTAACAAAGTATAAAAATCAAAGACGCAGAAACAATTTACCTTTAAGGTAAGATGTCATATGCAAAATTCCAGAGCATGAAGTTAAATCTTTGCTAATTTGCTACTTAACCTTATAAAAAGTCAAAATTGATGGCTGCAAATTTACCACTTAAAAAAAAAAAAATTATGATATTTCATATCCACAATAAAAATCATCCGAGCCCTTTTTTTTTTTTTCCAAATTTTTCCATCATTCACTTATCATTGAATGGTGGAACATCTCCCACTGCATAATTCCACATGGGTTATTAAAATTACTGATGCCACTAAGTTACACATGCGTTCAGTGAGTCTTAAACACAGTTGAGCTATACACGCACAAGCTAAATAGCTTGATTATTGATTCCATGCTATTGATAACAACAATATTCATACCAATTGTACTCAATCGAAAAGAACCAAATGACAAGTAAAATCATAACAAGCACAACAGAGTGATTAAAAAGTGATCAAAACCTAAATGGAAACTCAAGAAAAAAAAAAACCAATAAAAACAACAAGGATCTTGAATAACATACACGAATCATAGCAGTCCGTTCCTGCCCAGACTCTAGCAATTGAGCCACATCCCTTTTCAACTGCTTCACCTGTGCATCCTTCTTATTCTTAAACAGCTTTATCCGCGACGCCGCAAGCTTCAACGCTGTTTTGCTGAATACCAAAAAACCAAAAACAATCCAAAATTCAACAAAATTCTCATATCCAATTCCATCAATCAAACAGTAAAATCCGAAATTCCTCATAACCGCTTAAAACAAAGGCAAATAATAAAGAATCTGATTTCTCGGAAACCAAACAGAGTCTGAAAATTAGCGAGAAAAAAAAAAAGTCATAGATTACCATTTCGCGGGCTTGAAACTCCTGTGTAGCATAGTTGTTCAAAATTTGTGACGAAAAAAGAGAGGTTTCAGATCGTTGGAGTTGCAGAGCAAAATTAGGGCTTTCTGAAAGGGACTGATATGTGATTTTGAATTTTCTGATTTTTTTTTTAATTCCAATAATATGGAATTTAAATCAAAGAAGAAGAAGAAGAAGAAGAAGAGAGAATCTTAGGGACGAAGAAGAACATGTGAAAATGAAAGCGAAGGGAATTATTACGCGGAATATTAATAACTAATACCTGTGAAAAAAAGACATATATGAAAAATTTTAAATTAAAGCGATTTTTTGTTTTGTTTTTTTTTGGGGTAAAAAAAAATGAAAGCGAGTTTTTAATTGTGAGTTCCGTAGTCAAGGATGGAACCCAGCAGTTTCAACAAACAAGACTTTGGTACATGGAAGGTGCAGGGAAGGAACTAATTCTGAAGTTGACTTTTCAATTTTACTAAATTGCCCTTTTTAATGTATTCTTTTTCTTTTTTCTTTTTCTCTTTTTTTTTAAATGAATGGTTTTCTTTTTAGGAAATGTTTAAGTAACGCCAGATATATTTTTAGAAATTTTTTATAAAAAAAACAGATTATTTTATTGTCAGATTTTTATATTTTTCATGAAAATTATTAATTTTCTTAAAATAATTTACTAATAAATATTCTACAGAAGTGTTAGATTCACAATATTTTCACAACAAATTATAAATGATAAGTTATTGTTAGTTCTAATATGAATTTACAACTTAAATTTTTTTTTTTTTTTACTCATCTGTAAAACCAATAACATCTTACCACTTATAATTTGTTGTAAAAGTATTGTAAGCATAGCATTTTTTTAATATTTTAAGAGCACCCTGGAACTTTTTTTTCCAAGATATAAAAAATTCTTCTTTGTGTCCTATTTGTTGGCCTATCTTGGTCTTATCACAATATCATGTGAACTAAATTATTAAGTAGTTTTTCTTTATATATATTTTAGCCTGCTCTGTATCTGGGATGAGACTCTTTTTTATTATTTTGAGTTTAATGTAATTTTTTAATTTAAATTTATCTATTGTTAGTGAGTTTACACAGAAATGAATTTTTAAAAAACTAAAATTTAGAATTTGAAAATAAATAAACTACTAGATTTAGTGTATGCCTGTTTTTAGGAAAAAAAAAGTATTAAACATGCGCGAAATATATTCAAATAGAAAGTATGCAAATTTTTAGGAAAAAAAGTTTATCTAATAGTTTTATTTTTATTTTTAAATTTTGTTGAATTACAATTTTAACTCTATTTTTATTTTTTAAGAATAAAGATTATCTAATTCAATTAGGGGTATTTTCATATTTTTTTTGAAATCATAACTAACTTTCTAAATCCTCTTAATATATAGAGATATTTATAAAAAAAAATAAGTGTGCTCACTACTCAAAATACAAGTTGAAATATATTTAATGTCTTATTCAGTATTGTTAACATAACCCTTGGTTTTTTTTTTTTTTTTTTTATAGCTTGAATGAAATAATTATAAATAACTAAGTAATAAGTAGTATTTTGAAAACATTCATAAGCTCTTAAGTGATGTGTTTAGTTTTTTTATGGAAAATATGAAGAGTCTTATAATCAAATTGTCACTTTGTGGTATTTTCAAGTAAAATACTCATGATTCATATCCTCCTTCTCTCAATTATTGAATAACTCAATTAAATTATTAAAAAAAAAAAAAAAAAGAGCTCTCCTAAAATGTTGTACTTGACGAAATAATCAACAATTTTATATTTAGATAGGATAGATTTTGAAGTTACATATAAATAAATGTGGGGCCAAAGAACTTGACAACCCCGGCCCACTTTATACCAGGCCCAAGACCCGCGCCGAGGAGGGAGAAATGGCCGAGGACGAACAAAGAAAGCCCAAATAAGCCTAGAGATGTTGCCGAGGACGATCTTGTCCTCGGCATCCCTGATCCTAGAAGGAAAGAACGGCACACCGCCCAAGGGCAGCCTCCTATAGTGCCTCAAGGAAAAGGGGGAGATATAGCAAAGCATCCATGGGGGTATGGTGCAGGAACAATTCAATGAGAAACTGTCACCTCCACATTGAATGTCCACAACTAACGTTCTGACCGCATTAATGAAAAAATGACCCCTGAACAGTGTCTCCTTGGTTGCCATGACTAACAGAAGGTTGGGGAAGGTAGCTGATAGGACAAACACTCGAGTAGTGACCTGCATGATCAACAGATAGAGGGTCAAGATCAACTGAAATGGGCTATATAATGTAAGAAATCCTCCATGAAAGGGAGATCAAGAAAAAAGAGAGAAAGAAGTCAGCCAGCATTATGTATCATCTCTAGGACCCTTGTAACCTAGCATTAAAGAAATAATAAAAACACTAAGCTCCTCGGACGAAAAGCCCAAGGACGGAGTTTCCAGCTTTAGCCCGTATATCCGTTATTCAATCCATTCATGACCGTGTCCAGTCGTTGCAATCCTCACTAAAACCTAATTCTTGAACCTACTCTCTACAAATTTATTGTATTGGGCTAGTTGGGCTTGAATTCACTCATCTCACGATAAAAGTGTTCGAACCCAGCCCCTACAATAAAAATATAAAATAAAATAAAAAAGAATTTACTGAAGTTGCGGTTTTGTCTACTTGTTACTTGTTAGCATCAATCAAATACATTAATGGTTTTTTTTTTTAAGAAGTTGAGCTAATTAAAAATTAACTGACAGATTGCCCTATAAAAGGTGTCAAAAAACAAAAATTTGACATTATGTTTACAAGCGATATGCTATATGCATAGAAGAAAAAACTTATACAAAATTTTTCTTACATAATGTAATTATGTAAGACAAGAAATCATTTCATAAAGACCTTCTTTCTTCTTCTTTTTCTTTTCTAATTTTAATGCTATGTTTCTACATTTGTCTATCATTTTTCTTACCATAAATGACCAAACAAGACATAATTCTAATTTATTTGAAAGAAAATACTCCAACATTATTAACTAACATTTTAAATTACTATTCATATACAAAAGAATTTGATGGATGTGGGTTACAGCTAGCTCAATTGGTAAAGTTTTTGATGGTTAAATAAAAGATCTGATGTTCAATCTCTACCTACTCTAAAAACTGATTGGTGTCTTGATTTAATGATAAAGAATTATCATCAAGAACGGACTCCATGAATTAAAACTCTCTCTAAAAAAAAAAAAAAGAATTTAATGGATAATATGATTAGAATAACATGTATAGTCATCTAAAAGTCACCTAATGATAATGGTAATTGACAAGAGGAAATTCATGATCGAAGGAAATCTTTACGGAGAAATGACATTAATTTAAAGCAAGGATTTACATGTACGCCAAAAGGCGTTAATGATTTATTATGCGTGGGTCAAAACTCGAAAGGAGTAAATGATTAACAACATTGAAAAACTGTCATTTAAGCCAATAAACATTAAGAATTAAGAGCAATATTATTACTTGTTCTAACAATATTTTTTTTTGGTCATAACTTTTTTGTTTTTACCCCCAAAAGCACAACATTACGCAACGAAGAAGTGATTTGTGGGGCAAGATTTACAAACAAAAGTTAAGAGTTTCTTAATGCAACTGTGAATTAAAAAAGTTGGTCGTTGCTTTGGTGTTAGGGCAAGCCTGCACGTCTTAGACGCGTGTTGACTGTTGACCCAGCAGCAATTAAGAAATGCACTCACATAAATAATGCAATTTGCTGAGGCGTCGTTCTCATTTCTTTGTGAAAATCTTTCACTTTTCGTCTTCTTTCATATGCAGTATAGTCGGTAAGTCCTACATGTTGCAAATATCGTTTTCACAATCTTTTGTTTTCTCTTGTTAGTTTGGTTCTATGCAAGCATCCAAAGCGTTAGAGACTTTATTAGCTATTTCTATCATTGAAAACGAAGCAATATTAATGTCTTTTTTTTTATGGGAAAAGCAATATTAATGTCTTGATGCTGGTGGATTTTTTACATTTAGCTTTTATATTAAGGTTTGCAGTGTCTTTTTTTTATTAAAAGATTATGTTAACCTGCTTTCTTTTTGGACTCTTCCCTGTCCCTAGTATCCTATTTCCTATTCAGAAACGGGGAATACAAGCTCAAATGAATTTAACTAATTATTTTGAGGTTTCTCTTTTATTTCTTCTTTAAAAAAAATAGATAGAGAGTGTTGTCCTTGCAATTTTTTTTTTTGTTTCCAAATAATTGAGGAGAAAAGCTTGAGAATAAACGAACACCTTTATAGTTATAAGTGCAAATCCCAAGTCCATCACAAAAATCCCAAGCTAACTTAAATACTATAATCAACACCCACTCCCTACTTGGAAATGTAAAACAAGTCCCGACAAATTACTCTCAAAACTTGAGTATCACTCATCTAGATGCTTAAATAACTAGGTAATTGTACTTCTACACAAAGAATTGCTTTGGTGAAGAGGCACTTTTTTTTGGTTTTTCTTATTCGTTTCGTGCCAGATTCCTAGTGTGTCACTAATTGCTTTCTAGTGCAACAGAACTTTTCCCTTCGTCTAGGCCGAAATGGAGAGAAAGGCCCTTTAACTTATTTGGGCTTAATCTGGTGTTATATTTCATTTGGATCCTCTTCATTTATCTTTGAAATGGTGAGTGTGAGTGTGTGAGGGTTATGGTCTAGATTAACTTGAAATGGTGAGTGTCTGAGGACAAGCCATTTAAGAGCCTTTAACTTCACCTAATGCCAAACTTAACTGTGATTAAACTAAAGTAACCACTTTGTCTTTCCTCCCCAGTGTCTCTCTGACTCTCTCGCTAGTTTTTCCAGTGGAGTCGAGGTTACTAACCACACTTAAGTTTGGTATTAGGTTAAAGGCTTTTAAACGAGTTGTCATATTGTAGACCATAGATTTCATTCAAATGAATCGTGGCCATAAAATAGACATTCTCCATTTCGAAAAGAAATTGAGAGGATCATAATCAATAATTGGCCACAGTAATTGTAATGCTTAATTCACAATGATAAATGGAAAATGCGCTCTGTTTGGGAAATAATCTCCAATAGTCCATTTTAAGGGAACAACTACTAATGATGTTTGGGAATAACAGGGCATTTGGACATTATGGAGAGCCTGAAATCAGATGCCTTTCGATTGTGCTCAACTACGTTTCTTCTCTTTTCCACAGGATACACGCCATTTTATGTGTAAAAAAACAGTGCAGTAACTGCATTTAAATCCAAAAACTTGATTCTGTCAAGCTAAAGAAAGAGATCCAAACATCTCATACATACATCTTGACAAGAAGGCCTCACATCAAGAAAAGACGGGTTTCCTTTGGGCACTAGTTGTATTCATCTCAATTATCAGACACGCTTTGAAATCAGAGTTCATTGAGAAAAAGGTGAATGATTTATACATTAGAGCTAGTGAAAAAACACAAACCTAGTTGGATCATAGGATCCACACATTAATAATTCTAAGTTCCATTTCTGAAAAATGAGAATCACTCCTTTTTCTTTTCTGTATTTGTCTCTAAATTTGCTAGGTGATACCAAAATTTGGCAAGTCAGAGTTCATCCTTCACGTTAGCAAACTGGCTCATTAAGATAGCCAAATCCATACCCTGTACCATTGTAGGCACAGCTGTATCGTAAGGACACTCCCAAGAAAATCCAACTTTCCCAGATTTCTGTACTCTCTTTATGCATTTCTTAAACTTCTCATGACATTTCACATTGGCCACACCTGCAAAACCCATGTTTCATTAATCAACGATCAGATTAAAGAAACAACACAACCACCAAACCCAACCCCCTGGACAAAAGTAAAATAGATCTACAATTACCAGAATCATAACAATATTCCATTATTCACAAACAGACACAAAGAAAAGCCCCTGAAAAAGGGTGAATGCAAGAGGGAAGCAAACTTGTTGGTTTCTACTCAGAGATGTGATTTTATATCCTTGAAAATATGATTCACCATATAATGTCATCATATTTTCACTTGTCTACTCTTTTTGTGTTATAAGCAATTAACCATTAAGTAGCTGATAAGAGGGCAAACTGGCACCGAATATCCAATCAGCAATGATGGCTGCAAAATGTTCCCCTTCAATCTCTCCTTTCTTGATAATTAACATGATGGCTCTTGAAAAAATATGGCAACCCCAACTTTCAAAACACACCAAGATCAAACAACCAATATATCCATCCACCATAAAACCCTCAACTCGAACTTCAGCATGCAAATTTGTTTTATTACAGAATAAATGATATGGCCCAGAAAAAAAAAAAAATCCAAAAGTTAACTTCCCTTAGAATCAGTTAAACACAAATTCAGGCATATAAATGTTTACCTTGTGAACCTATCCTGTTGTCCTCTTCTTAATATTGAACATTACATCCTTCTCCTACAAGACTACTCATTATCAACATCTATATACAACACAACCAAGTACATCTAATTTGATTTGTTTTTTTCAATTCTCCTTTTCATTCCAAGATCTAATTCATATTAGTCTTACAAGAAATGCTAATCATTTTTTTTTATAAGTACAAGTAATGCTAATCAATTAGATGAAACGATTGTGATAAAGCATTCCACAACTACATTATACTTGAAATAACATATTTCTATAGTGTCTATGATGATAAAACACATTGTGGACATAAATTAATTTCCTCTTTCAGCGTTTGTACTATTGTAAACATCCCGTAATGCCCTTATCCACCCAATAAATCTAGTAATACCAAAATTTTCACAAATACTAACATGGCGTGCATAATAAAAACAAGGGGAGATTACATAAAATGGCCCAAAGTTTATAAAATGTTTCAAATTGATATTGCTTAATGGCCTGTTTGGAAGTTTAAAGCGTGAGGAAAGTAGAGGGGAGTAGAGGGGAGGAGAGTAGTGGAGAATAGTTATCCTCCACCTTGTTTAGATGTTTTTAAAATTAAGTAAGGAAGAGGAGAGTAATTAGTCTTTTCATTTGTAATTTTGTTAATATAGTGAGGGCAAATTTGGTAATTCATTTTGTCAAGCATTTTTATCCTCCACTCTCCCTCCAAATCTCTCCAATTTGGGAGAATTAAAAATGAGGGGTTAAAAGTAGTTCAAACCCCTCCAAAACCCTCCAAATCCGTCTCCCTCCTTCCTTAAAAAACATTCAAACAAGGTAATTTAATTACTCTCCCTCTCTCTACTCTACTCTACTCCCTCTCCTTTTTCCAACATCCAAACATAGCATAAAGGAAATCTACTAAAGCAACAAACTATATTACAAACTGCTGATGTGATGGATAATTATTGATAAGTAAAAAGATGATGTTAGTGGTGAATCCAGACGAGATTTGTAAAAATGTTGTAAAATAGTTTGTAACTTTAACTTTACTCTTGCTTAAATTACAATTTGACACCTTTGACAAGTCGTAGAAAAGGTTGTGAAATTTTGAGTTGGAGCTAAATTGGCGTTTAAGAAAGCTTCTAGAGTACTTAAAAAAAAAAAAAAAAAATCATATTCACCCATGGTGAAATTAATGGAGCATTTAATAAATAAATACATTGAGATTGAGAAACAGCGTACCGTGATTTCCAACACATTCATCGTGAATTTTGCAACAGGCATCGAGATCATCACACGGTTTCTCTCCTGGACAACCGGTCCACCCTACTCCACAGTACTTACCGTATCGTATCCCAACACCTTACAATTATTCCAAAAAAAAATTGAAAATTTATTAATTAAATACATTAACAAAGTAACAATTTTTTTTTTCAAGAAATGCAAGTAATGTAATAGAAGGATTGGATTAAGCTTACTGTTACAATTCTGTGCAACGCAGGTTCTGCTGCACGTTGTCTGTCATTGAAGAAAAATTGAAAATTTTCAGAGATTTGGATTTTGGAAGATCCAGGAAAATTTTTATCACTATATCTTCGATTCAACGATTTATTTTTTCCTACGTTTTCGCGGGAAGCAAACAGAGAGAAAGAGAGAGAGGGACGTTAAGTTACCTCGGAGTTGTTAATAGAGCAGTTGGCGACGACGGTGAGGAAGGTGAAAGCGAAGGCGAATGCGGCGGCGACACGTGTCTGAACGGGAACGCCGGCACTACGCTGCATTTTTTTTCTCCTTTCGGAAAATGCTGGTGATGATCGTATTCTTCTGCGTTTTCTAGAATATTCTATTTTTATAAAAATTCTCTTTTCGGAAACTTCAAGGAGTGGTACAGAAAAAATAGTATCTTACAAAACTGCCGCTGTAGCGTAAGGAAGAAGATCAAGAGTTGCCCAGAATTTATAACGCTATTATGCTGGTTTTTCTGGAATTTTATTTTTTAAGATAACCATCACGCGCGCTATGATTGGATCTAACACGTCGTATGGACTTTTTTTTTTTTTTTTTTTTCCTTTTTTTCACCCCTATCACTCATGGAAAGATTTTGGGGGCAGATAATGCTCTAGACAGTTCAGCTACAACAACCGGTAAATTTTTGTTGCTGTACTTATTGATAAAAAGTAATCCGTAAAAGCTGACTCTATAAATTGAAATTATTATTTTTTCTTAAAAAATGAAATTTATCTTAAAAATAATTTAAAAGAATTCATTCCAACCCTACAATATGGGGTTAGATTTCTTTCAATTTTAATAGGATATGTGACAAGTAGCATTAATTTGATTTTTCAACTTCACATATCTTATATCAAAAATTTTAAAAAAAAAAAAAATTAAAAAGAATTAGAGAATGCAATTTAGGCCTGATTGCAGAATTGCTAATTGATGGCATTTGAAAGTTGGAACGGGCGAGTTTCTGTTACCAAATAGTGAAGGCTTGTGTTTTCTGTTTGAAGTACAAAACTTGAATGGTTCATTATTTTTTAGTGTAGGCTTGTGTTTTCTGTTTGTAGTACAAAACTTGAATGGTTCATTATTTTTTAAAGTGTTTTGGCAATAGTTTTGTGTTTTAATTTTTTAAATTATGTATAGCTTTTTAGTTTTTTTAGCTACAACTATGCTTTAACCAACTTTCAGTTTCAATCAAAAACTACATCCAAATGAACTGATCAGATCAGATGTAATAGAGATAATCCACAGAAGCCTTTCAAGTGGGGTTAATGACTGGTTCATTTTCGAAATATATATAGCTTGTAGGACATGTCTTCAAAAGCTCTAAACAGTGATCAAGCAAATACACTTGATGATGAAATATCAGAATCAACAGATGCCTTCGACAAGGCAATCCAAAGGTATAGCAAATAAAACCATCGAAACAGCCAAGTGCAACTGGAATTCTGGCTTCAGCCTTCAGGCATGTTGATTGTTGGGTAGCCAAGCAGTTGCTTAGATCACAGTTCACAAACCTCAGGAAACAAACACAGTTACAAAGTGATATTATCAGATGATGGGAATTTTTCAAGTGTAACTCATATTTAAAGATAAAAAATCTAAAATCTAAAAGGTATTAACACCTCAATATCTATATTCTCCCCACCACTGGCATAAGAATCCTTATATCCCCACAAACCACTGCAAAATATCAGATATAAAAATTTGGAAAAGATGTTGTGAAATTGTATTAAGAGTTTTGCCAATCACACCAACTTGGATTCAAGTGATTGATCAGGATACCACCAGTAGAAGTATAGTAATTGAGGAGAAAAATAGTAAACCAATGCAAATTTGCAGTATTATGATTCATTCAGCAGCAGCAGTGCCAGTAGCTTTCAACATCAATAACAAAGTAACAGCATGGTACATACGAAGTTACTTTCAAGTACATGGATTATTAAGGCTACCAGAGATTCCAACTGATTTCTCAGCTTCAAAAATTTTGCAGAAGAAACAAAAATTTAAAATCAGGGTTCTCATGTTTCAGATCACGCAATGACATGAGAAGCTTACACATTCAAGCCCCTTAAACAGTGGTTATCCTCAGACTTTGTAACCAGTGATAGTAAAACCCCTTCCCACTATCTCACCAGCACAAAACCAGGCAAAGCATTCCAGCCCAAACAAAGCAGCAATACCAGCATCTTCAACCTTCAAGTCTTGCTTGTGCTTCCACAAATGCTTGACATAATCAAGTTCCTTCCAGAATGACTCATAACGACCAGGAATACTGTACAGAACAGAACAAATAAGTCCAATGAAGTTGCAGATGTATAAATCTGAAGGAAAAGCTGTGCATGATAGTTCACTTCACCACAATGAGTACAAACAAAAACAACCATGACCAACCCTTAGTCCCAAAACTTTGGGGCCAGCTATAGATCCTCAACAAACTAGTCAAGATCGGCCACATGTATTCTTTTCACCATTTGATTCTATCCATAATCATTCTCTATTACTTCCTTAATTGACATGTCCTTTTTTTTACTACTATTAATGTTATTTTTGGTCATCCTTCACCACAATGAGTACAAACATAAGGTGATGTTAATTTTTCCCAAAAAGTAGTAGAGCCAGACATAATTTTTAATGAGGTAGGGGTGTGAGTGGGTTTTCCATGATGAGGTAGGGGCAAGAATCCAAAACCCACCAGAAGTCCAAACCATTGCCATCCCTATTCTAATGTTATCACCAAAGGAACTGAATGTTAAAAAGTGTATGGTCATGAAAAGGCTTTGATTTAGAAGTTCAAGACGTGGAACAGGAACTAGAGATGATAAGTTGCGACAATCCAACAACTTTTGCTTCTCCAACACTCTCATATATTAGTAGTAGCAACAGTAATATGTGCACAGTTTTTCTTCAAGTTATTAACCCTAATAACTCAAATAGCCCACAAGCAATGGAATTTTCATTCATTATTATTCTAGCAGAAGTTATTTCACTTAAGAAGTTTTTATTACCAATTAGATCTTCTACAATACTAATTAAAGCAAAGGTGTTCTGAAGGATATGATAGTTTACGCATGGTGAGGCTTGTTAGACCAATGTAGGTTTTTAATAGCAAACTTTACTTCCCAATGTAGATCTTTAAAAGTAAATTTTACTTTTCAATGGAAGTCTTCACTTTTCTAGTTTTCTTTGCATAGAGTTCAAAACTTGTCCAACCAGCTGTTGGAGGTAAGTTAAAAGCAGATATTGAGATGCTTACCTTCACTGCATAACTCTAGTGCCCATCACAAGCAGTACAATACCACATGCAATTTTAAATTATTAACAAATACCATAGAAAGCCAATAAAAAGCACCTTTTTAAGTTTGCAACTACCATGAGCAATCTATATCCATACAATATGTTACGAGAGCATTGTTATGCTCTACTGGATGCAGCAAGCAAAGAGCTCAATGAAAGAAAAAAAAAAAAAAGGATCAAATAACAAGATATTCTAGAATTATGGTCTAGTTTTGATGCGGGACTTTATCGACACCTTAGATAGGCAACTTTAGTTATCTAAGAGTCTTAGTAATAAGTTTTTTTAAGTTAGAAAGTTTTTGGTTCAGTTCTAGTTAGGTTTTCTTAAGACTATGGGTAGTTTGGTAATTCCATATTTTTGGAATGGGCTGTATCAAAGGGCCATGAGTCTAAATTGATGTTCCCTTTTTCGGAGTCCTAGTCTATCTAAGAAAGGGGTTGGCAGTAGCCTATATAAAGGCTTCAATGTAGTCAATAAGATTCAGATAAAGAGATTGAGTTTAATAAAATTCCAACATCTTATTTTTTGATAGGAGGGTGTGATTGCCTTCTCTTTCTTAAGTGTGATTGCTTAGTGAACCTAGGTGTTATTTCCTAGGTTTATCTTTCTTTGTTTCTCACTCCAATTACTGCTTTGACACCAAAAAAGCATCAAACTCATCAAGATCCAATCTTTTATTACCTAACCCTACCTAAACCCTTAAATAACAAAACCTATCAAAGAACCCTTTGAGATCTCGTCAGGAATCCTAATTTCATGCCAAAATTCAAAATATCCTATAGCAACAATAGTATCGGAGCCCATTATGGCTTTTATCTTGCATAAAATAAACTCACCAAACACCTACTTATTGAAATATGCATCATTGCACATGGTCTACACTAGAGCCACTATAATATGCTTAATAATTCATACTGTCAAATATTCATCAAGGCACATTATCGATTTTAGGCTTATTTACTTTAGAGCTAGAATGCTTATTGCTATATATATGGTGCCCAATATTTAACATGTTCTCAAACTATCTAAGTTCTTATAAGATAATACCACTCCACACAATTCATTTTAAAAAACCCACCAAAACCAAGTAAAAAGTAATTTCAAATGTCAATACGACATGGGGAAAAGAACTATAACCTAGCAAGACGAGTGTAAAACAATTGCTTGGACAAGAGGTTGCATTTCTCCACCGTGGGTGGCTCCTGAATGAATTGCTTGTTCTGCTCCAACAACTGCTTGTAGTAAGCACCTCCATGCTTTGAAACAAACTGTGAAGCTTGGAGAGCCTTAGACTGCAACTGATGCAACTTTGACGCCATCAACTTCCAAAATTAAGCCTAATCATAAAAAAATAAAAATAAAAATAAAAAAACCAATATGAAACAAAATACTCAAGTTTAACATTGGAGCCCAACTTCATATTTCCAAATTAGAAAAGAAGGCCAGAATGCACATATAACATAACCGCACCGCTATTCTGGTTATTAACAAGAAATAGTGAAGACATATACTACTAAGTACTAACAATTGACTCTCATTCATTCACAACTCACAACCATTCACAGAAAATATCTTTTTTCCTTTAATTGGTAATTAGACAATCACCAAGAGGGCCACCTTGATCTTACAAGGGGAAGATGTGCCATTTGAGCTTGAATTCATTGGCCATTCACAGCAAAAATACCAACTTTCACACCAAACACATAAAATGATTAAAAAAAAATTCAATTCATATAATCAAAATTTAAGTTCAACCCAATATGGGTTTCGATCAAAAACCCAAAATTTTAAGATTCTGATAGCCACACTAATATATTTTCATAGTTCTGACACTGTGTTTCCAAAGTCAGAGATTACCACGAAGCACAACTTTAACATTACACAAACCCCATTAGATTAAACCCAAAAATTATAAGAGCAAAAACACAAGCAGATCTGTCAAAAAGCAGAAGATCTAAAACAAAAGCCCAAGAGATAGAATTAATTTTTTTTTTCGTGTAAAGAAAATTAAGAATATAAGGAAATTAGAAATCTTGAGTACATGCGAAGTGAATTAAAGAGGCTTTACCTTTGTTATTGATCTATTAGATGAAAGAGCAAGAGTGTGAGAAGCAGAGGAAGAGGACGGCTTTTGGTTCTCTCGCCGCTGCGAAGTATGAGCAGTGCGAGCGAGAGAGAGAAATCGTTTGTGGGTTTTAGGCAGTTTAGCTGTGGGTGCATTTTATTTGTCTTATAGTGGGGTAAATTTGGCTTTTCAAATTTACTTGGTAAGGTAAGAGCATCCACAACAGAGGTGGCAAAAATTATGCCATTTTGTAACATCAAAGACCTACTTTATTATTTTACCACACTATTTTACAACATCCCATTTATCAGATATTTTATCATACAATTCTATACATTAAAATAATATTTCCTATACATTAAAATAATATTTCCTACATAATAAAATAATATTTCCTACGCATTAAACACAATCTCCGGCCACTGCAAACAACCAACAGCCACCACTACACAGCCACCTATTCCTCCACAACCCAAAACACAATTCAAAACAAACCCACCACAGCCGTTAATCTCTACCATTATTGAAAAATTTTAAGGTTTCGGATGTTTTTCTTGCTCTGTTTTGGTTTGGAGGCAGAGAGAGATCTTTGATTGATCAACACCCAGCCACAACCACGGCCCCACGCCGCCACTGCACCACCACGACCCAAACAATCAACGACACAAACCCATTACAAAATCACCCCAAACAACCACGGCCCCACGCCGGACCCATTACAAATCATCCCAACAATCAACGACACCAACCCAGGCACGATCGCCGCCTTGGCCCTGTCAGTCCACCCGATCGTGTTGAAAGCGAGCGCGAAGAAGAAAGCGAGCGCGATGAACTGGGCGAAGAAAAAAGCGAGAGCGATCGGATCTCCGAAGGCGGAGAACGCGGCGGCGAAAGTCAGTGTCTTGGTGAGCACGAAGGCGCCGAGGTCGAGCAGGGCGACTGCGCCGAGAGAAACAGGGAGTTCGACAGAGAGACAGAGTGAGGTTTGAGAGGAGAGAATTGGGGGTTTGAGGGAGAAGAGAGGGAACCGGAGAGTGAGAGAGAAGAGAAAAGAAAAAAATGAAGGGAGAGGAGAGAGAAAACGAATATAAAACAATAAAAATTTTTACCACATTAGACCGTACCGTTGCAAATTTGCAACGGTACTGTAGCTATGTGGTATAATTTTTGAGATTTAACACATCTCATAAAGCATCATTTTTGTGCTTGGTGTGGTAAATGTGCCAAATATTTGGCATTTGACACATTTACCCCACCTGCTGTGGGTGCTCTAAGAGAGATTTTTTATCCAAAATAATCAAATCCCTCGTACTCTAGCTAAGGTTTTGAAACTATTTTGATATCTAACATATCGAGTGCAGAGAACTCGATTTTACTCTGTGAAATTATACTTGGAAATCGAGTGTATCACACTTGAGTTCCATACTCGAGTATCTCACACTCGAGTTCCAAGTGCAATTTCACAGAGCAAAATTGAGTTCTCTGCACTCAATTTGTTAGATACCAAAATAGTTTCAAAACCTTGGCTAACTAATAAAATAGTTTGATTTTTATAGTTATTTTGGAAAAAAAAAACCGATAAAAGACTAAAGACAAATTAAATTAAAAGGACAGACGCTATAGGTTAAAACTCTCTTGAATAAGTCTCTGATGGTTGAACAATACCAAGAACTGATTGGTATCTTGTTCTAATGATAAATATCAAAAATTGATTAGTGTCACGGTCTAATGATAAAGAGCTATTATTAGAGCAGACGACATAAGTTGAAACTCTCTCAACCAAAAAAATATATATATATATATATATATTTTTTCTTAAGTTATCTAACTTTTTGCATTCACTTCCCCAACAAAACTCTCTCATTTTTTCTTTATTCCATTCAAATATTATATTTTAACCAATGGCCATATCTTTCACTCTAATTCTCAGTACAAATTCCCCAAACTGGGGGCGGAACTAGACTTCTAAGAATAGGGGGTCAAAATTATAAAAAATATAAAAATTGAATCAATATAAAAGTGTCATACAATAAATAAGAAAAATTTGGGGAACCAACCTTCTATATTTTTGAAAACTTTAAGTAAATTTAGGTGTAAAAATCCAATATTTGAGAAACTTGGAGAGCCAAACTTTAAGTAAATTTAGGGGTAAAACCCTAACATCTGAGAAGTTTGAGTTGGTCCCTCCTATCTTCTATGTGGTTTCACCCTTGACCCAAACCTATTTCCATTCACTCAAATCTTTAACTACACAAATTCACCCAAATCGTCAAACCTAATTCCAAATCCATGCACTTAGCCCCATCATCAAACATAACCATAGAACGAAATACCAATAAAATAAAATAAAATACAAAGGCATTGATTTAGGATTAAAGGGCCTCACATTTGACACAATGTGCCCCTCAACTTTGTGTCACCATACATTCTCAAAAAAAAAAAAACTTTGTGTCACCATTCTTAGTGGTGACAACTCTAAAGACCTTAGCATCGATGACTTTGCCAATGTCACAATGTTGTTGCTTTAGCGTTAATGCTCCTCTAATGATGCTTGATTAAGGATTAAAGGGCCTCACATTCAACATAATGTGCCCCTCAACTTTATGTCACCATTCTTAGTGGCGATAGCTATAGAGACCTTAGCATCGATGACTTTGCTATGTCACAATGTTGTTGCTTCAGAGGTGATGCTCCTCTAATGATGCTTGAGAGAGAGAGAGAGAGAGAGAGAGAGAGAGAGAGAGAGAGAGAGAGAGAGAGAGAGAGAGAGAGAGAGAGAGAGAGAGAGAGAGAGAGAGAGAGAGAGAGAGAGAGAGAGAGAGAGAGAGAGAGAGAGAGAGAGAGAGAGAGCAAAAAAATGGGCAGTGGGAGGAAATCTCTGTTGAGAGGGATTAAAGAGAGCAAGAGAGAAATTTGTTTCTTAGGGAGGAAATGGATAGACATAGAGATTCATCTTTTGAGATGAAATACAAATTTGGTGTCAAATTATTTAGTAAAGCTACAATACTCAACAAATTTGTTGAGTTAGCGTGACAAAGAAAAAAAAAATGTTGAGGAAATGGCAAGCTCTTTGGAGATGAAAGAAAATGAGTTTTGCTCACCAAAACTAGGGGAAAAAAGTTAGGATTTGTGGAGCTCCTTGTGAATGCTCTAATTTGGGATTGTTAGAAGCTTTAACATTCACAGTGTTTAATTGAAAGGAAAATGGAGATAACAAAAAAGAATGGAGGGAAAGGAAAATAGTCCTTATGTTTGGTTAGACAAAAAAGAATGGAGAGAAAAGAAAGTAAGGAAATCAGTTGATCTAATGTATATCTCTTATTTGTTATTAGAACAAGGTCACGAGTCTTGACCCTGCTACGAGGAAGAAATCTTAAAAGAATCCTCCCAAGTCAATTAAGAGAGGAATCCAACTACTAATAAAGAAAACAAATTTCTGAACTATGTATGGCTTTCATGTATCAAGAAGTAGTTTGCAGAGATCACTTCCTTTGTTTGAGTAAGGTTTTTATAGTCCCCAATAAAATGTTTTTTTGTAGCTCTGTAAGTTCAAAAATGTCTAAATCAATGCAACAAATGTAAACCTTATCTTGTCTATGAATCTTCAAATAAAGACTAAATTTTATAAGGATGTGGAGTAAAATCTAGTTTTTACACCTTCCAATTCCAACATGTCATATCATCATATCACATATTAAAGAATAAACATAACCACATTCAATTAATTCTAATACTCATATGAAAATCCAACTCAATTGGGAGTTTATTAAGATGTTATTATGTATAGTAGGATGTATTAAGTTTTAAATAAAAAACTGATATGGCAATCTCTTATTGAACGATATAAAACATGAATTTTATACCACATCTTTACTAAATTCGGACTCTTTCAAATAATATTAAATTAGTTAGCAGCCGTTGTCTATTTTTTACAATATTTTGTTAAGTGCTAATTTAGTAAACTATTTTAAGAAACTTTTAATGGAAAAATGAAACTTTTATCATAAAAGCTATTAGCTAGGTACTAGCTTTTTAGAATAACTAGTGTGTAGCTCCGTGTATATACACGGGTACAATTAAAAATAATTACAATTATATGGTTCAATTTATACACTTTTTCGAGAAGAGGTTCAAACTATACATTGTATTAGCTTATACTTTTTTTAAATCATACATTTCTAAAATATGTAATGGTTTTTCATTATATATATATGATTTAAAATTTAATTGGTTTTAGACTATTTGGTTTTTGAGAGATGTTACGTCCACAACATTTTTACAACAAATCACAGGTGGTTAGTTGTTATTGATTCAAATTTGAAATTAACATTAAGATTACTTTTTTGCCCCAACAATAACAACCAGTAAAAACCTGCCACTTAAGATTTGTTGTAAAAATATTGTGAAAATATTGTGGGCATATCATTTCTCTTGGTTTTTATACTCACTAATTCACTTATTACAAAAATTAAAAATTTAGATGGGCACATGGTGAAAAATTAAACTCTAATTGAAATTCAATTTAGAATTTAATTAGATTTGGACTCTTTGATTTTTATACTCAATAATTCACTTAGTACAAAATTAAAAATTGAGAATCAAATCTAAAATCTAATTAGATTTTTTTTGAGTTTTTGGCTATTAATATATATATATATATATATCATTTTTAAGAGGAAAAAAAAATCTTAATAATTATACTTGATTTCTATATAATTATAATCTCTAACATACACTCATGGCGAGCCGTTCAATAATCAATCTCTTATTATCTACAAAAGGAAGACGGAATGCTAGATGATTTTTGCTTATTCAGGAAATGGGTATTGCTTATAAATCAACAAATTCTCTTGTTTCTTATATATTCAATCATTTGATTATTAGAGTAAGCCTTCCATTTCATAGGGCTCTTGCTTCTTATTCTACTACTAGTACTTGTGGTATTAATAGTAGTAGTAGATATAGAGAAAATGTGAAAACCCCACATCAGAATCGGAATCAGTTCTTGAAATTTGTAAGGGATGAGTGCAAATCTCGGAGCTTAAAGAATGTTGATCATGCCTTAGACCTGTTTGATAGAATGCTTCACTTGCACCCTTTGCCTTCCGTTGACGATTTTAATCACATGTTGGGTGCCATTGCAAGAATGAAGCATTACTCTGTTGTGGTTACTCTAATTAAACAAATGGAATCACTGGGTATCGCTCCTGATGTTTATACTCTCAGTACTTTGATCAATTGCTTCTGTCATTTGAACTGTGTCGATTTTGGGTTCTCTGTCTTAGCAACAATGTTGAAACTTGGTTGTCAACCATATATAACTCTAACCACTCTTGTCAAGGGGCTTTGTCTTCAAGGTAACATTGCTGGGGTTGCGAGGTTGGTGGAAGAAATGGAGAAGAAAGGGTATGGACCTAATGCAATTACTTGTGGAACGATACTAAATGGTCTATGTAAGATTGGTAAGACTGATATGGCTATTGGGTTGCTCAGGAAGATAGAAAAAAAGTATTTTGAACCTAATGTAGTGTTTTATAACACAATCATTGATAGTTTATGCAAGGATAGATTGGTAACTAAGGCTTTGAACCTTTTATCTGAAATGATGGGTAAAGGCATTCAGCCAGATCTTGTCACTTACACGTGTTTAATTCAAGGTCTATGCAATTTTGGTCGATGGAAAGAGGCTACTGCTTTGTTGAATGAGATGGGGCGAAGGAAGGTTATGCTAGATGTGCAAACATTTAACATCTTGGTGGACACACTTTGCAAAGAGGGGATTCTGATAGAGGCTGAAGAAGTTTTTGATGTGATGATTAAAAGAGGCATTGAGCCTGACACAGTTACTTATAGTTCTTTGATTGATGGTTACTGTTTGCAAAGCAAAATGGTCGATGCAATCAAAGCCTTTAATATGATGCTTGAGAGGGGTTGTTTACCTGATGTGTTTAGTTATAATATATTGATCAATGGATATTGCAAAAGTAAAAGAATTGATGAGGCAATGCATCTTTTTCATGAAATGTCTAACAAGGGATTGGTTTTTGATGTTGTGACTTATAGCACTCTTATAGGTGGTCTTTGTCGAGTAGAGAGACCTCAAGTTGCACAAGAGCTATTCTATAAGATGCGTGCTTGTGGCCAGCATCCAAATCCCCGTACCTATGCCATCTTGTTAGATGGTTTATTTAAGAACAAACATTTTGCTGAACCAATTGTATTGTTTAAAGAGATGGAAGACAAAAATTTGGACTGCAATATTGTGATTTACAGCATCTTAATTGATTGTATGTGCAATGTTGGGGAAGTTATGGCTGCAAGAGAGCTCTTTTATAGTCTTGCCACCAAAGGGTTGCAACCTGATGTCTGGACTTACAATTTAATGATCAAAGGGCTTTGCAAAGAGGGGTTGATAGATGAAGCAAGTGCGTTGCTTGAGAAAATGGATAGGAACGGTTGTTCACCTCATGATTGCACATTTAACACAATCATCCAAGGTTTATTGCAACATAATGAGACATCAAGGGCAATGAAATATCTCCACATAATGGTTAAGAAGGGTTTCTCAGCAAATGCAACCACTGCAACCATGTTTATTAATTTGTTGTCATCTAATCAAGCAGATAACAACATTCAAGAATTGCTTAAGAAGTCTACATGAAGGCCTTTAAGTTTTAAGTTGCTCAACGTCAAGAACAATTTTCATATTTTAACCCGTTTCAAGTCAATTTGTAAGTGACATATATATGCCTTTTGAATTTGATTCTTTTTGCATAATTATATTTCTTTTAAATTCTATGCACAAGCTTGTTTGCTGCTTTAACTGTTTGATCTTACTTTGCAATTTCTTTGTGCGTTAATGTTGCTGCTTTGAACCTATTTTCATAAATATCTATTTCAAAATTTAAAAGATGTGAAGTTAGTTAATGTTACATATTGTACTCATAAAATTTGGCATTTTCATGAATACTTATTTCAAATTTTGACTTTAGTCAATCTATAGTAAGATGGACTTTTGGATAAGTTTTTGCACTATTCTTTTTTTATTTATTATACTATTATGATTATTTATTATTGTTGCATGCCATATATTTGATGAAATTTCTTTTAGACATGATATGTAATCTTTTCATTCTATTTTTTTTTTTCCTTTTCCTGTTATAGATTTACATCTTCTTTTTTTGCATTCACAAAATTGTGGTTGGTTCTTACATATCTATGTTTTTTTATTAGGTTTTAATTGAATTATGTTGATCACAAAATTGATCGATCATTGAGAATTCTAGGGAATCAATGATTAGATAAAGTTTTGTTATGAAGTAAGGAACAAAATTGAGCCTACAAAAGATTTTCCTAAGTGGCTGAATATAGCTGATCAACAGCATGCAGTAAATGGCTATGTAAATAACTAATTGTGTTAAAAAATTTGAAATCTGTCATTTGTTTCTCCCCTAATTCTCATCCCTTTACTACAGATGACTTCAAATTGTTATTTGCAGAAGAAAACTGAATGGCAAGGATTGTCATAAAGTAATTTTTACTCCACAACATTCCTTTTCGCCTTTAGGCCGGAAAGATTAATCAATAGGACGAGTGCTAATTCCTGACTTAAATGCAAGTTAGGCCAACTAATTCGAAACTGAGAACATATTGAAGCTCTTTTATATGAATGATTGAAGCATGGAGAATGGAGGTAACTCACCTTACTGACCAGTACAACTGTACAAGGCTTAACACAGCTGTCAATCCTCAATCTACCTTCTCGATTAAGTTAAAATCATATGTTTTCTATACATATGTGTGTATGTACAGGTGTAGGTAAGTATACATACAATAGTTTATTCTGCTAGAGGATCATTGAATAAAGGCATACTCATGTAGCTTTTTTAGTTTATGCTAATATGCCTGCTGACTTTGGTAGCAGTTGCAATCCTATTGTCCAATGTACATCCACCAGATGGGAAATGGTAACCCATTAAAGTGTAGTATGTATTCAATATCCAATTCTATTGACATATGTCAACACTTCATCTAGATCAAATTGTTTTATGTAGGGTTGAAAAATTCTTCATTGGAGGGATAGTTGGGTTTGTTCTTTGTTTTAAGCATCTCATTTCCTGTTTTTCTTTGAGATTTCTAATAATGTATGATGTTAGTTTTAGTGATTCCTAAATAATTATGATTTGACAATCTACATTTTGAACATAAATTAGTTGGTATAGTTGCTAACAATGGTTTTGAGATGGTCGTTTGGAATTTTGTGCAGAGAAGCTGATTGTATTGGTTTAAAATGGATGGTTTCCATATTCTATCAACGTGCTATTCAAATCAAATAGCTTTGTGATTGTTCTTTCTTCCTCTCTTTTTTTTTTTTTTTTTTTTTTTTATTTATAAATTTTAAATTTAAATTTTGATTTTAATTTTAAAATTTGATTTTTTGTTATAGACTTGCTGCATATGGAGCCACAACAGGAAGTGTGGTGCACTTAACAGAATATTTGCAGCTATATGGTCAACTTGACAACTTGATTTGTTGAATTTTTTTTTTTTTTGGTTGATAAATAACTTGATTTTGGGAAGTTACTAGGCTACTGAATTATATTTGAACTCATATGTGCTGTTCATGATTTTTATGTTACTGATTATATAATTGTTTGTAGTTACAGCATGATTGGACTCTTTTATGTGGATTTTGTTCTTGGATTTAATTGAACATAAGGGTTAGATATATTTGTTAATGAATTTTTCTGACATCTTTGATTTTTATTTTTTTATGCGTTTTGCTTTTTAGATGGTCTTGAAGATATTACTTCTATAATAAATTAGTCCTGAAGAGAGGCATGTTGATATTGGATTGGTGCTGCATGTGCAAAAAATGTGGGGAGACTATGGATCACCTCCTCCAATTCCTATAGCTTTGGAGCTGTGGACTATGGTGTTATGTTTATTTGACCTCTATTGGGTTATGCCAATGAGAGTCATTGATATGTTTGTAGCTTGGCAGGGGACTTCGGCAAACATAGAAATATTGCTTTTTGGAAGGCCATGCCAAATTGCATTATGTTGTGTCTTTGGCAAGAAAGGAATTCCAGAAGTTTTGAGGGATGCGAATGGAATATCCTAGAAATTAAAGCCTTCTTACTTCGTACTTTGTTGGATTGGAGTGCTGCTTTTCTCTTTCCACCTTTTTTTTTTCTCACGTTTGTTTGATCATTGTATTTTGAATTGATTGTACTTCTCTCTTAGTACACTGCTGGTGTACTAGGTTTGTTTTTATTTCTAATAAAATTTTCGTCACTTATAAAAAAAAAAAAAAAAAAAAATAGTCTTGAATAGATTACTTCTATAATAAATTATTCTGGAAGATGTTGATTTTTGTCCAATATGTTATATATATATATATATATATATATATTGTTTTTGTTTTTGTTTAGGTGTACCATAAATCATGGTGGTTTGGGCTTTCAAAGACTCTGTAAAGAGGGAGTGAGTTGCACTGAAGAGATGGAGTTTTCTTGCAATCAGCAATTTTTTCTGGTTATATAATCATTTGTAACTACATTTTACTTTTGATCAAAGTATCTGATCGTACAGAGTCAGATGCTGAACTTATTGAGTTGTTGGTGCGATTACATTATAGAATAACTTAATTTCTGACCAAGGTTAGCTGCTCCCATTTTAGCGGGAATCTGTTTAGATGATAATGTAGTTTGGAATATGATCTTAGAGGTGGAGTATTTGTTTAAGCAGCCCAACAGCTAAGTGGTGAAGTTTAATGTTGTGCTTGACCAATTAGCTCTACCATGATGTATGCTTTCTATAGGGTAATTTAGCTTGTGTAGTAGGATCTAATATAGTAGGATCTAATGATGACAGGTGCAAGTGTGCAACACAATGAACTAATGCTCTTAGATGATGTAAATATGATTTTCTTACTCCATTTCACCAAATGGAGCATATTCTGTTTTCTTAGTTTTTATTGGTCACTTTAATTTATCTAGTGTTTCTCAAAACAGAAAACACATGAATATATAAAACCTGGTTGAATTGTCCCAAATAGAATTATTGATCTTCCTCTTTCTTCTTCATTTTGTGTTTTTGTTTTGTTTTTGTTTCAGTCAAAGAGAAATGAATTTGAAACTGTTGCAAGATATGCTAATCTACTTTTGTTATGAATTTACTATTCATCAAGATTGAAACATTGAAGCATCAAACAAAATTCCTGATGCATGTTTCTTTCATTGAGGTACATTCGTTATATGGTTCATTTTTCTTCTTAATACCTAGATATGCCCGCAGTCATATGCTTTAGAGCACGTTATTCTTTCTGAAGCTACTGATTTCCCATTTCAATTCATATTAAAGGGCACAAAAGAAGTAAAATAGGGAAAAATTCTTAAGAATTCCTTATTTGTAAATGTGCACAAGATAATAGGTTCCAATACTTTTGAAATGCTATTTACAATTTTACATGATAGCCTACTTGTATTGAGGAATCCAATTTGATCCGTTTCCTTGCATAGATGCCTTCTGTTTCTTATATCCTTAGTAAGAAGTATATTGTAATGCTACACTAGCATTACAATAATGCAGGAATAACTCAATCCTTGACGGTTGGGTTAAACCTTCTGATTTCTAGTTCTGGAAAAGTATTCTTCTGGCAAGGAAATGGTTCTTATGGACGTAAAATGGAGGGCTGTTAAGGGTGAAGCCATTACCATTATCAGTA
Source organism: Quercus tomentella (assembly GCA_028535165.1). Taxonomy (NCBI): domain Eukaryota; kingdom Viridiplantae; phylum Streptophyta; class Magnoliopsida; order Fagales; family Fagaceae; genus Quercus; species Quercus tomentella. The sequence continues at coordinate 59,319,981 of JAPQVY010000155.1, read as the reverse complement.
GTTCTTGTAACAAAGTAAGAGATGAAGGCATATTGAATAACTTTCTAGTGATCCACATTATGGATGTTCTTATATATTATACAAGCAATAGGTGGAAAGGGGATTTAGTTGACAGGACCTACTAATGTCAAAGTGCACTGGAAATATTGAAGATTTCATTGCCTAGAATGGCCTTGCAAGATAAGTATATTTGTCCTTATTCTAGAAAATGATAATATGAAGTTAGGATAGGCTATTTCCTTCTGTGTAGATAATTGACTTGGGAGGTTAAGACCAGACCATAGTTGGGGATTGTATTGGGTGAAAATGGCTGTGGAGGTTCAACAGTTGAAGCTGTCGTTGAAATCTGTTATTTGATTTGGAATTTTTGTCAAATAGGCACTGGTTATTACATCTGAACTGGCAAGAAGGAAAAATTATGCTAATACCTGTTGTCCTTTCTGTGATAATGAAAAGAAACTCTTGAGGCTTGACCATATCATCATTTCTTGACCCTAGCTAGAGCCTTGTGGTTTGGCTTGGAGATTTCTATCATAACTATTGTAAATTACCTCCATCCATACAGCAGTAGAGAATAACGCTGATTAATGGGGTAATGATAATTGTAAGGAATATCTTGATTTTTCATTCATTTTTTCAGGTGAATTTGTGGAATCTAGGGAACGAACATCAATGTTGAAGCTCTCCCAACCTTTTGCATAAAAAATTAAAAATTTTCTTTGGACTTGCAGGGAAGCCTTTGGTAATCAACATATTTCTTCACAGAAATCTATTTGAGGGGGCAAGGTATTCTATTAGTGACAGATAGAAGAGCAAAGAACAAAAGATGGGGAGGGTCAGGTTTTGTTGGCGGAGATGAAGAAGGCAAAAGGATCATAGGTGGCTGCCATAGTTGGGAGTCTCTGGATAAGGTGGCAATCATCTTTCTAGCTGTCAAAGAAGCCTGGGACGCAGCAAGAAACAAAGGATTTAAAAAGTTAATTATTCTTGTAGCTATGCTTAAGCAGTGGCCTTATATCAGAACACGAGGCTTCTTAGATGGCAAACTCAATTGGTCATGGAGGATGTAGGACACATTGGCAAACGGAAGGGGATGATCTTGCTGCAGTAGCAGAAAAGGACTTTTCTTTTTTTTAGTTGGCATTGTCATGTGTAGCTACCACTATTGCTTTTTGATGTTTGCCAACTGATGTTGTACTTGACTATGAATTAAAAAATAAAAAATTGGAAAATGAAAAATGAAAGAGATTGTTGCAGCATACCTGCAAGCTCGAAAAGAGCTCTGGACTAGTAACCGAGGAAAAGTTATTATTTATTTATAATAATTTGATAGTTGGGAGAGGGATACATACACAAAAGATTAAGACATCATTTGGTCTATTGCAATAAAATACTGGACTTCTGTGCTTTTCACTTTTACATGTGTATAGAGTCACGTAATACTATCCTTGTGAAACCGGATGGTTTGCTAGAGAAGATAAGACAGAATCTAGAAACTGTGTGAATCAAGTTGGTACAGAGTGGTCTATCTTTTTCTTTTCTTTTTTTTTTTTTTTTTTTTTGAGGAACAGAGTGGTCTATCTTAAACTCTAGCTATCTGTCTTAAATAGTAGTATCAACTATCTTCCACGAGAGAAAAGCCATATTGCTAATTGTAGATTGCAGTTATAATAATTTGGAGGCACTTATGCAGAAGCACCCCATTTTTATGCATATGACTTGACTTCACTTGACAAAATGAACATATATATAACAAATAAGTACTTACAAATAAGCATTTTGATGAGTTAAAATGCATTTTTTTTTAATAACCAAAAGAGAATGCTCTTACAAGTTACAAGCTCCTTTTTGTTCCTCTGGATAAAAAATTTAGAAGGGCATCATATTCAAGTCTTTATAAATGTTGTTACTAGTTACTACATGACTGGTCTTTAGTATAGTTAAAAGACTTTACTTAATGGTGCCCATGTGCACTTATTAGTCATTAGTTGTTACACATGTTTCAAATGGTTCTTACTAAAATTGGAAAGTAGCAAAAACTAATAAACACTAAAAAAGTTGCTTGACTTCCTAAAAAAGGCTAAACGCTGTTGCACTAAAAGTGTCTGTTGGGAAATAGTTTATTTAATTTTTTGCTGAAAACATTTTACTGAAAGTGTGCTAAAAAGTATACTTGTACCTTGAAAATTTTTAAAAACTAAAAAAAAGAAGAAAAAATATGGTTTTTAAAAGTTGTACATAAAAATTAAAAACTAAGCAAATCAACATAAAAAAAATGCACAAAAACACCCATTAATAGAATCCATAATTAATTAATTTTTTTTTTCCCAAGGAGAAAGGTTTAATGATTATATTTTAATTCTAAAAAAAAAAAAAAACAGAAGGGTAAACTTTTTTTTTTTTTTTTTTTTAATTTGAAACAACAGAAGAGTAACCTAGCTACATTATTGTTATAATTAGAATCAGAACCTAGGTTTTTTTTTTTTTTGAGAAAGTAATCGGAACCTACATTTATTTATTTAATGAACTATATATGTCCAGGAGGACGGCGAGAAAAGGACAGAGACAGTGGCTGTCTACTTTGCTCCCCTGTCTGTCTCTCTCTCTCAAACTCAGCGCTTCGGTCTCACATCCAGCACCGAAAACCCGACCCGAATTGTTAGCTGGATCCGACGAGGAATACCAGATTTTTGCTGCTGCTTCTTCTCTTTGTTCAGGAAATGGGTACGGCTTCTGTTAAATCAAGAAACCTCATTGCTTTTGTATTCAATCCTTTCATTGTTAGACTAATAACCCTTCCTTTTCAACTTCATGCTTCTTCTTCTTGCTACTACTTCTACTACTACTGTTACAAGTAGTGGCAAAGAAAACTTGAAACCCCTAATCAGAATCGCAAACAATTCTTGAAATCTGTGAGACATGAGTGCAAATCTCGGAGCTTGAGGAATGTTGATCATGGCTTAGAGACCTGTTTGATAAAATGCTTCACTTACGCCCTTTGCCTTCCATTGACGATTTTAATCACATGTTGGGTGCCATTGCAAGAATGAAGCATCACTCTGTTGTGCTTACTCTAATTAAACGAATGGAAGTCATTGGGTATCGCTGCCGATGTTTATACTCTGAATACTTTGATTAATAGCTTCTGTCAATTGAACCGTGTTGATTTTGGGTTCTCTGTCTTAGCAACGATTTTGAAACTTGGCTGTCAACCAGACAATATAACTCTAAACACTCTTCTCAAGGGGTTCTGTCTTCAAGGTAACATTGCTGGAGCTGTGAGGTTGGTGGAAGAAATGGAGAAGAAAGGGTATGAGCCTTATGCAATTACTTGTGGAACCATACTAAATGGTCTTTGTAAGATTGGTAAGACTGATATGGCTATTGGGTTGCTTAGGAAGATAGAAAAATGGTATTTTGAACCTAATGTGGTGTTCTATAACACAATTATTGACAGTTTATGTAAGGTTAGATTGGTAAACGAGGCTTTGAACTTTTTATCTGAAATGATGGGTAAAGGCATTCAGTTAGATATTGTCACTTACACGTGCTTAATTCAAGGTCTATGCAGTTTTGGTCGATGGAAAGAGGCTACTGTTTTGTTGAATGAGATGGCGCAAAGGAAGGTCGTGCCAGATGCGCAAACTTTTAACATATCGGTGGACACACTTTGCAAAGAGGGGATGCTGATAGAGGCGAAAGAAGTTTTTGATGGGATGATTCAAAGAGGCATTGAGCCTAACACAGTCACTTACAATTCTTTGATTGATGGTTACTGTTTGCAAAACAAAATGGATGATGCAATTAAAGCCTTTAATATGATGCTTGAGAGGGATTGTTCACCTGATTTGTTTAGTTATAACATATTGATCAATGGATATTGCAAAAATAAAAGAATTGATGAGGCAATGCATTTTTTTCATGAAATGTCCAACAAGGGATTGGTTTCTGATGTTGTGACTTATAACACTCTTATAGGTGGTCTTTGTTGAGTGGCGAGACCTCAAGCTGCTCTAGAGCTATTACATAAGATGCGGGCTTGTGGCCAACATCCAAATCCCCAAAACTATGCCATCTTGTTAGATGGTTTATTTAAGAACAAATAATTTGCTGAAGCAATTGCATTGTTTAAAGAGATGGAAGAGAAAAATATGGACTACAATATCGTGATTTACAGCATCTTAATTGATTGTACGTGCAATGTTGGGGAAGTTATGACTGCAAGAGAGCTCTTTTATAGTCTTGCCACCAAAGGGTTGCAACCCGATGTTTGGACTTACAGTATAATGATCAAGGGGCTTTGCAAAGAGGGGCTTATAGATGAAGCAAGTGAGCTGCTTGATAAAATGGAAGGGAACGGTTGTTCACCTCATGATTGCACATTTAACACAATCATCCAAGGTTTATTGCAACATAATGAGACATTAAGGGCAATGAATCGGTGCCGGCATCGACGAGGAATGCTACTTATCAAAAAAAAAAATTAAGGGCAATGAAATATCTCCACATAATGGTTGAGAAGGGTTTCTCCGCAAGTGCAACCACTGCAACCATGTTTATTAATTTGTTGTCATCTAATCAAGCAGATAACAACATTCAAGAATTGCTTAAGAAGTCTACATGAAGGCTTTTAAGTTTTAAGTTGCTCAAAGTCAAGAACAACTTTCATATTTTAACCCATCACAAGTCAATCTGTAAGTCATATATATATGCCTTTTGAATTTGATTCTTATTACATGATTATATTTCTTTTAAAATTTATGCACAAGCTTGTTTGCTGCTTTAACTATTTGATCTTACTTTGCAATTTCTTTGTGCGTTAATGTTGCTGCCTTGAACCTATTTTCATAAATATCTATTTCAAAATTTAAAAGATGTGAAGTTACTGTTACATATTGTTCTCATAAGATTTGGCATTTTCATGAATACTTATTTCAAATTTTGACTTAGTGAATTCATTGTAAGATAGACACTATTATTATGTATTTATTTATTATGATTATTTATGATTGTTAGCTATAGCATATTGATCAGTGGACATTGCAAAAATAAAAGAATTGACGATGCAATGAGTCTCTTTTGTTAAATGTCCAACAAGGGTGTGACTTCTAGTGTTATGACTTACAACACTCTTATAGGTGGATTTGACTGAGTGGCGAGACCCCAGGTTGCGTTAGATCTATTCCATAATATGTGAGCTTGTGGCCAACATCCTAATCCCCCGACCTATCATGTCTTGTTAGATGGTTTATTTAAGAACAAACATTTTGCTGAATCAATGGCATTGTTTCAAGAGTTGAAAGACACCAAGTTGGACCACGATATCGCGATTTACAACATCTTGATTACGGGTTTGTGTAACAATGGAAAACTTTCAATTGCAAGAGAACTCTTTTATAGTCTTGCCAGCAAAGGGTTGCAACCTAATGTTCCAACTTACAATATTATGATCAAAGGGCTTTGCAAAGAGGGACTAATAGATGAAGCGGGTGAACTACTTGAGAAAATGGATGGGAATGGTTTGCACATATAACACAAGTATCTAAGGGTTACTGCAACATAAGGTTACCACAACATAATGAGACATCAAAGGATATGGAACTTGTTATGATAATGGTTAACAAGCACTTATCAGCTAGGAAGTACGGACACGACATTTAGGGTGTTGTATCTGTGTCGTACCTGTGTCATACCGGCTGTTTCATATTATAATTTTTCAAAAAATTGGTCATGTGTCCGTACCCATACCTGTGTCCGTGTCCGTGCTTCCTAGCTTATCAATGAATTTGGCCACTACAACAATATTAGTTGAATTGTTATTTGTGAATCCAGCAGATATAGCACTTCAAGAGTTAATTCAATAGCAATGAAGGATTTTAGTTTAAAAATAAAAAAAATAAAAAACTTAAAGTGGTGGTGATGGATTGGTGTTGTATGTGCAATGAGGAGACAACTAACCACTTACTCCTACTCTGCCCAGAATCTCAAGAGTTGTTAGTGCATTCACTATTTGAGGTTCATTGGGTCATGCTGAGTAGTGTTGTGGAACTTTTGGCAAGTTAGTCAAACAAGTTCAACAAACTCAGATCTTAGGTGCTTTGGAGAATGATCGCTCATTGTGTTATGTGGGTCATTTGGAGGGAAAGGAATACTCGTACCTTTGACAGGAATGAAAGATCGATTCATGAGTTGAAGCTTCTCTTTTTTCAAACTTTGTTTGATTGGGCAAATGCTACAGGTGTTTTTACTTTTATTTCTTTACTTGATATGCTTGATTTTTGTACTTTCATTGTTACTTAGTTTTTTCCCTTGTAGCTTCTAGCACACGGCCTGTTTTTTTTTTTTTCTCTTCTTTTTTGAATGAATTTTATTACTTATCAAAAAAAGGCTTTTAGTTTTTTAACATCAAGAACAACTTTCAAAATCTAACAGCTAGTCATACAATGAGTATGTGTATTTGTTGGAAGTTGATATTTAATTTTTATAAAGTGATGTTTCTTTACATGCCATTGGAGATTTTTTCTATAAAAAAAAAATTCTATTTTGTTATTGTTCACATCCTTCTATTTTTAATGAACTTTTCTTTTCAAAAGTTTGACTCCTGAAAATTCAAAGTATTGTTTTTTATGGGATGTACGTTCAATGTTATGGACAGCAATATAGGTATAATGCTCAAGCACATTGTAACACTGCCTATTATATCGTGCAGCAAGTGCTTTAAGCTTTGTGGATCTATATGTACAGTGAACTGTGAAAACAATTTTTATTTGTGTAGCTTGGTTTGTTTATCAACTCAAGGTGGTAGTTGATAATGACTTGCTTCTTCTTGCAATGTCTAAGAGAGAGCCAACTTAGGTTGCAGTGCAATACAAATAATTTCACAATTTAATCATTTCGACATTTGCTGTTTTGAGTAACAAAATAACTAGTTTGAAAATCAAAGTAGAAGAATATGTGTTATACTCCAAACTTGTGATTTTTTTTTTGTTAGTTATCTACTAACATTTCATTGACTTCTCAAATTCTGACAATGCTTCTAATATGCATGCACCTGTTTTCCCTATTAACTATTCATCTAGCTCATAATTTACTATGGATTGAATATGAAAACCATCAGATGCCTCTAACCATCTGGTTGCTTTGCATTATTGTGGTTAACATCCTATGTAAACCACACCCTTCTCCCCCCCCCCCCCCCCCTTTTTTTTTCCTTCCTGTTCTTCTTTGCTTGACTTCCCAATTCAATTCAGTTCACCATTATGACTCTCTTCCCTCTTCAAAGTTATATTACTTTCTTCTCAATATTTATTAGATTGATAATTGATGCATGCCTGTGCAGATATTGAAGAACACAAACATTGAAAAATGGTCAGGCAGGTCAGCTGTATGCTTTTTCTTCCACCATAAGTTTTTAGTTTAGCTTTGACTTATTTGGACTTGATTTGAAAATTGACCTTCAAACATTTTTTAGTTTGGTTTTGACATGAAAACATATTCTGGATGAAGTTTTTATAAACAGCCTGCCTTTAATTGTACGTGGCTTTATTTACAAGAAACCCACTCTTTGGATTTGGCTGTCATTATGGAATATGTTGTAGACAAGTTAATCTATGAATTTCCAATTTGCTTCCACTTTGCATGCAGAGCTGTCAGTTTGATTAAAGTGTCCTTTTATATATATATATATATATATATATAAATGGGTATGCATTAACATTTTGTATTAAAAAATTTCCCTATATTTGTGTTCAGGTAAAATTTAAGTATCTGGAGACTCTATGCTACATTGCCCAATCTATCATTGTCAAATTCTGTGTGTTAAGTAATAGGGTCTTGCTTTAGATTGAGAAGGAAGATGGAAGCCTTTCTCCTTATACATTTACTTCAGTTAAATCTTCTTCTTTTCTTTCCTTCTTCCATTTTGTATTTATATTATTTTTTTTCTGTTGATAAATTGGAACTTGAATAAATCTCATTTTATTTCACAGGCTTCAACAAAATCACTTGCAAAAAAGTTATGGGCCAAATAGAAATTTATTAAGCAGTTTGGAGGTGGTAGGCAGTATGTAAAGGCTATGGAAAATTAGAGAAGCTCTGCCGCAGAGTGGTTTCATGTGTTAGCTTAGTGGTCATTGCTGTAAGAGACTCCATGGTGGTGCTGGTAAATGCTTGGCTCCCTTATCATTCCTTGATGTGAATTTGATAAATAAAATTTTGTTTGTTTTCCCAATCTTTGATTGAGTCATTAATTGATAGTGTTTTGCTTTTATTAATATTGATGTGACATGCACTAAATATATACAACAACAACAACAACTAAGCCTTAGTCCAAATACTTTGGGATCGTGTATGGATCCTCAACAGATTATTTATCAGACTTGGAACATCAGTATTATGATTTAAATATGACCCAGTCTTACAAGAGGTTTCTGATGTTGCCTTCTTTACTCTCACTCCTCGTTTTCATGTTTGTTTACATATAAATGCCTGTGAATCTAAACAGTCACTCCTGCATGGCTTCTTTTTTTTATTTAGCTTTGTTGTGATTAATGAATACTATTGGAATTTGCATCATTTCTTTGATCGAGTAGGAAGTTGCAGGAGGCCATGTACAGTTCCAATGGGGTAGCAGGGCTGGTGGTTGCATGCTTGATTCAGTCTTGGGATTTTGGTCTATGTAATGGCAGTGGTTACTAAAACCTCTATTTCATAAGTGCTCTGCTTGGTGCTTGTCTGGGATTGCTTGGTACTTCTTCATGAATTTTTGCAAGTCCAAGGCGTGGGTTGAGTTCAACGATGCTGGGGAAAAGTTGGAAGACTAGGATTTGAATAGGTTGATAAGGATTTTGAAGGTCTGTATTTGTTGATCCTTCCTTGAATTTACGTTCTCTAAGCTTTATCTCATCAGTTGAGTGGATGCAATATTCCTTAGTGGCAGAGAAACAACCACTGACATGGTTTAAGTTTGAGAACCTAGGAGTCTTTGTAACAACTGTTTATGTGTTTTCTTTATGCTATTTGATTAGGTTGGCAACATGTCACTTGAACCCGTCGAGACATTTAGATACACCAGAACTAGAAGAGCCCTTCACTTTGGACATGAGAAGCATGGTAAAGGGTCAAGTCACAAGTGTGGATCAATGGGCAGAGCATTGGAAGATATTGGAATGTCTATGCTGATGGACCTTATATCTAGAAATACAAAACTCAATTTGGTGCAGACCCATGTCCAAACATATGAATCCTAAGATACTAGAGATTCAAATTCAAGAGTTTGAGAAGAAGAAAATGAATAACTCCATACATATGCTAGACCAATTATACTCATTTCTACATGCATTAGTAATATTTCAAGCAGTATATTCTTTCAATCAAATGTAAATACTTTTGTTTAAGAACTATCAAAGATACAAATAACACTTTCTTAGAAATAGATCCAGAAAATGTAAGATTTAGGCCCCCTTAATTTATGCCATATAAACACCTGTCAGAAACATCATTTTAATGCACAAACATTATATTTAGGAGATTGACATGGTTGAAGTGTCTGACCTGATTAGACTAAATTTATGAGTTGCATGTTAAATGTTTTGTAAGAATGACATGGTTGTTCTGCTAAAAGGAATATTTTAGTGTAATTTGTGATATGATGCATTTAACTTTTTATGCATGTTTGTAACCTGAATATATGTTTCATATGCTTTCTAGAGCTGTATTAACGTTGGAATTGGTAGTCAATTTTGAGTAGGGTAGTTTGGTTAGGTGGTCTACCTAAGGAAGTTGCTAACAATTATCTACATGCTTCTTTGTCTGTTGACTAAGAGATGGGTGACATACATTGCAATCTTGTAAAGCAAAGCCCTAGTTTAGCGAGAAATTATTCACTCCTATGCAAGGACTCATCCCATAGGAATGAATGATTTCTCCTAGATTAGTCATCATAAAATTCACTTTCTAAAATGGATGAAAGAAATGCTTATTAACTTAATCCATCACAAGTGGTTTGACATTCATTCTTAATTCATGAATCAGCTGGATCCAAGGTGATTAATTTCACTTTGTAGATCAAATTTAGAGTTAATGCTGATCATAGGCATTTGAAATTAATACAATGATTACAATCATCTTTCAGCAAGCTGAGTGGAATTATCTGGAGCTATTTACTAGACAAGCTTGCTATTGTTCCAGATGCGAGGGAATTGGAGATTGTATCTCCATTTATTCCAAAAAAGGCAGTTGTTTCTCCTGCAATGTGGTCTGAAGTCTTAAAAGCCTTACAATAAATGAAATGTGACTTGGTAAGTGCTAGCAACCTTTATATTCTGAATTTTCTATATTATGATCACTTTCATTGGTTCCCCTGCATGACAACATTAAAATTCATATATTTTTTTCCCTGCTATTACAAATGATTCAGTATTTAATGAATCCATTCAACTATTTTGTGCACCCATCTTTCTTCTTCTAAATCGCATGTATTAATTCTTGTTTCAGGTTTGGTTTATGCTGAAGCATACTTTAAACAAGCTGCTACAGTAACCTGTTGCTAAAAGGAAAAGCATCATGAGAAAAATGTTTAATATTGTTAGTTCCTGCCAAATTTCTATATTCTCTTCTTGCTTTATCAGTGTTCACTCCACAGTACCCATTCGACAGGTAGGAAAACAAGAAATTTGTAAATCAGGAAATCATTTACTAGTGACTTTTAAGTTGCTGAGCTATTTTCCAGCTAAAGTTTTGGCATATGTCCATCTATATCATTAAAAACTTTTATTTTGTCACCTTATCCTCAAGATTGGTAACTTTTACTTGCTATTGCAATAATCCTCAGCATTTAAGAGTTAAAGATACTATATATATATATAAAAGAGAGTTAATGATAGTATTAGATTCTATTGAATGAGGTCATCAATTTTAAAAATCTTGTCAGTGACATTATAGCCTAATCATACATTTATTTTTTTCTGCTTATTTTTAAAAATATAATATTTGATTTCCCAAAAATCCTAATAATACTTTATTTTGTACTGTATCTATGATTCGCCTCCGACCAAAAAAAAATGAGATAAAAAATTTATGCATACAATTTTATTGATGATTGAAAAGTAAATAGCTTTCCCAAAATTCAAATCATGATAAAACATGTATTTCTATGGACAAAGCTCCTAAGGATTGTCATAAATTTAATGAATTATAAATTGAATTCCACTATTTAAAGCATTTAGTGAAACATTAATAAGAATTTACTCAAACATTATGATTGTTCAAAATGGAACCGATGATAAATTTAATTCGTATAGGAGAGGCCTTAGGCCCTCAACCATCTTTTGTGTTATATATATATATATATATATATAATATTTTTCTCAATAGTTATTAATTTGAATATACTTTCACTATTAGCAATTATTAAAATTGTTGCAGGAAGAAGTTTTACACACATATACACTTAGATTTAGGCTAGAGTAGAAATACTATCTTGTATAAAAATAAATAAATAAAAAAAATTGTTGCTTTTTAAGTACATTGGGAGGTGTTTGTTTTTAGCTATACCGACAGGACAGGGTTGGTCGAATTATGGGTGCCATTCTTATTTGTTTTCTTTAATAATATTTATACTTAAAAAATTAGAAATTATTAAAATTTGGTAATAAATGATTGGTTTAAAGCTGAGAATATATGTTTGCATATTCTACCACCTAAATGCCTCAATTTTTAGGACCGGGCAAAGTCCAAGTGAGTGTGTGTGCATGAGGTTCTGTTAAATTTTTTTTTTTCATTCCCTAAATTAAAATTACTCTCATTTAAAGATGTACTTATCTTATTTACGAGATTACCTGAAAAATATACTCACAGCCAATGTTATCAATGTGAAATCACTTGTACAAATGAGGAGATATATATGGGTAGACAATATTTTTTGAAAAACAACAATACAATACAATAATAAATAAATTTAAAAAAAAAAATTTTTAGGAATATTTATATTAAGTTTAAAAATTAACTAGGTATCAAATATTTTATTAAAACAATAGTAAAAAAAATTGATTTTTGTCAAGTAATTTATTTTGTTTGGGTTTTTAAATGCAGAAAGATTTTGTTTGTTAATGGGCCAATATTTGAATCTTTCGGGCAAGTAAAAGTATCACCATGCCAAGTAGCGGAAATGAAAACTGTGAGACAAAGTATTATGGATTACGGAATACTTTTTGTTTGGGTTTTTAAATGCAGAAAGTATTGTTTGTTAATTAAGGAATGTTGGTCATGCCTTATGCTTGTTTAATTTTCACATGCGCCCTTTGCCTTCCATTGTGGATTTTACTCATTGTTGGGTGTGATTGCAAGAATGAAACATTATTCTGTTGTGGTTACTCTAATTAGAGATATGGAATCACTAGGAATCCCTTCTGGTGTTTATACTCTCAATACTTTGATCAATTGCTTCTACCATTTAACTGTGTAGATTTGAAAAACTAGACCATATAACTCTTAACCACTCTTGTCAAGGGGCTTTGTCTTCAAGGTAACATTGCTGGAATTGTGAGGTTGGTGGATGAAATGGAGAAGGAAGGGTATGAACCTGATACAATTACCTGTGGAACGATGGTAAACACAACGCTTTGTGTAAGATCGGTGAGACTAATATAGCTATTAGGTTGCTCAAGATGGAAAAAAGGGAAATTTGAACTTCTTGATGTGGTGCTCCATAGCACAATCATAGACGGTTTATATGAACGATAGATTGGTAATTGATGTTTGAAATAAGGAGCAGAGGCATTCAGCCAGACCTTATCAGTACTTACAATTCCTTAATTCAAGGCCTATATATGTAATTTTGTCTGGTGGAAGGAAGTTACTACTTTATTGAATGAGATGGTGTAGAGGAATTGAAGATCATGCCAAGTGTATGTTCCTTCAGCATATTAGTGGACGTACACACTTTGCCAAGAGAGGATATTGAAAGAGGAAAAAGAAGTTTTTGATGTGATGATTCAAAGAGGCATTAAACTTGACACAGTCACTTGCAATTCTTTGATTGATGAATATTGTTTGCAGAAAAAAAAAAGAAAAAAAAAAAAGAGAAGAAGCAGAAAAAGGATGATGCAATTAAAGCATTTAATACAAAGGTTGAGACGACTAGATGAGTTGTTTACCTAGTATTTTTAGCTTAACATGGATATTGCAAAAATAAAAGAACTGATAATGTCTTTTTCAAGAAATGTCCAATAAGGGAATGATTCTTAATGTTGTGATGACTTATAATAATCTTATAGGAGGTTTTGTCGAGGGGAGAGTCCCCAAGCTGCCTTAGAGCTATTTCATAAGATGCGAGCTTGTGGCCAACATACAAATGCCCAAACCTATCATGTCTTGTTAGATTGTTTGTTTAAGAACAAACATTTTGCTGAAACAATGACATTGTTTAAAGAGATGGAAGACAACAAGTTGAACCACAATATCATGGTTTACAATATCTTGATTGATGGTTTGTGTTATGTTGGAAAACTTACAAGAAAATTCTTTTATAGTATTGCCACCAAAGGGTTACAACATAATGTTTGGACTTACAATATAATAATCAACGACCATTAATTGCAAAGAGATGTTAATAAATGTAGTGAGTAATCTACTTATTTCCTCATTTCACATAATTGTGGATCCCACTAATTACTTTCATGGTGGAACCTATAATTCATGTGAGGGGGGAAGTATGCATTTACGGTACTTCCAGAGTATTCAATAATTTTCCAAGAAAATGGATGAGAACGGTTGTTCACCTAATGATCTCACATCTAACACAATCATCCAAGGTTTATTGCAACATAGTGAGACATCAAGGGTAATGAAATATCTCCATATGATAGTTGAGAAGGGTTTCTTAGCAAATACAACCACTGCAACCATGTTAGTTTTCACATTTTAATCCATCACAAGTCAATTTGTAAGCAATTTATATATGCTTTGAATTTGAATCTTTTAAATTTTATGCTCAAGATTATTAGTTGATTTAACATTTTGGTCTTTCTTTACAATTTCATTTGTGTTATTGTTGCTACTTTGAACCTATTTTCACTAATATTTATTTATAAATCTGGCAGATTTGAAGTTAATGTTACATAAAGTTCACATCAAAAAAATGATTCTCACATCAATTCTTCTTCGTATAAATAAACACCACATGTTTTATTAAGTTTGTAAGTAATATAATAATAAATTTCATCATACATCTAGAAACAGAATCATGACACTAATTTTTATTTTTGGCAACAAGATTTGTGGTTTCTTTTTAACAAAAAAAGAAAAAAGAAAAGCTTTTAATATAGATTTAGAGCCTATTTGGATTGAGGGGGAAGGAAGGAGGATTTTGGGCCAGTTCTACTCTATTCCCCTTTAATTCAAATGGACCATTAACTCCCATGAGCGTTGTTTCTCAAAAAAAAAAAAGAACTCCCATGAGCATAGTGTTTTTTTTGGGGAAGAAGGGGGGGGGGGGGGAGGGATAAGCAACTAATGTCCAAGCACCGGGGAAAAGTAAAACAACTTGTAACGCTCTTTGGAAGAAATATCTTCTAAAGGATAGTGCATTCGATACAGAAACTACACATTTCACAAAATAGAAGTTTCCAATTAAAAAAATTGCTCTCTCTCACTTGTTGAGAAAAATGACTTACAACCCATGCATCCTCTTCCTGCATGACTTGCTTATATTTCTAATATTCTTCCATATATTCTTTGTATAATTATCATTCTAACTTTTGTTTTGTGTGTGTCTCTCCAAATTTTGTGCACCTTTTTTGGTTTTTTGGTATGCTGGAATCTAGAGATTTATTAGATTTATGAAGTGTATGTGGTATGAGATGGGAGACAATTCTCTGAGCAAGGGTAGGAAGAAGCTTCCTGACGAAGCCACTGTCCTCTCCACATTAAATGCTCTGCATTAACCAAACATGTCACATTAATGGCTAAAGGACTCCTGAATAGTGTCTCAATAGTTAGTTACCTACTCAGCATAGCCTTAAAAGGAGGGGAGAAGAAATATGGGACAAGTATCTTGCCTGAAGAATCATCCACTCTACAGGTGGATGGCTAGGATTGAAGCATTAGAGCTATAAATAGGAAACGACCCCCCATGTATAGAGATCTGATCCAGAAAAAGAGAAAGAGAATAAAACCTTTGTAATATTGAGTAGAATTTTGTCTTGTATTCCCATCTTAGAACAAACATTCTTCGAACGTTCCGAGGAAGGCAAAATAAACAAGAATTGATTTTATCTTTTATAAGTTTAGCTTGTGTTGTTTTTCTATTCTCTACATTGAAATATTGTTTTAACTCAACTGTTTGTCCAAACACCGATCTCTTACAAATGAATTGTTTCATATAAAAGCCCAACCCATTAACTAGGGTCCTCGGCTTTTGACCCATACAAAAAACAATTCTCATCAATATTCTATACTATTATTTTGGACTCCTACGTTTTGATGTCCAAAATACTCTTAAATTATACCGTTTAGAAAGTTTAAATAATAGGGTTAGATATATAAAATTACTAATTTTAATACTCCTAAATTTTAAATAAATTAAAAAAAGTAGTTTACCAATAAATGGTTTTTCTTTTAAAAAAAGTTACGTATATGTTTTTTTTTTTTCTTTGTTCTTCTAAGCAAATCTACTCCCACGTTCCCACTAATTTTATACTCCCAATAACAAGCAGTTACTTAGTTACACATGTCTCTCCATTTTTATCATATTTTTTCTTTCTTCTTCAAATTCTAAAAAACAAATCCAATTATGCATATTTAAGGTCCGTTTGGGAACAATTTATTTATCTGAAACTGAAAGCTATTTACTGAAAGTACTATAGATAAAACTAAAAGTTAGTTGAAATACTACGGTAGGACCCATTAATAGTACCAAAAAGTGTAATGGGACCAATGAATAGTACTAAAAATAAGCTAAATAATAAAAGAAGCTGCACAATATAAGCTTATCCCATACGCAACCTTATTCTTAGGTTCCCACTAATTTCAAAAGAAGACACTCAAAAGTCAAAACTCAATTAAGAATGTATGAATATACTATTTGTTTTTAATAAATTTTATTATATTGATTTCTTTTTCCCTTTGTCTTTCTCTTTGTCTCTCTTTCTCTAATTGCTTAAAAAAAAAACTCTTTACATGTGCAAAACGCATATGATGAGGTTAGTAATTTTAATTCATTTTCCCAAGTTTAAACGCGATTTGATTCCAAATTTATATATATATATATATATATATATATATATATATATATATATATATATATTTTTTTTTTTTTTTTTTTTAACTATAAGAAAACTTTTTATCATTTGACCAAAATGCCTTTAATTTGATCGAACCAAATGTGAACAATCCACGTGGGATTCCCTCTCTTGCAACAATGATCACGCAACCAGTGCCGGCTCTATATGTAAAGCAACTGATGCAGCCGCCTAAGGCCCCAAGTAGAAAAAAGGCCCCCAAATTTTAACCAATAGTTTTTTTTTTTTTTTTTTATTTTATAATATTATAATTGTGTTAATTAAATCCAAATATTATCCAATAAATAAAATAATATTTTTTTATCAAATGAAAAACAAGAAAAAAAAAATGTTACGCTCACAACACTTTTAGAATAAATTCTAAGTAGTAGGTTGTTACAGGATATTATTGACAACAAAAAATGAATTTCAATGATGAGTTCAAATTAGAACCAGTATCAAATTAACAAGTTTTTTTTCACAACATTTTTCAGAAGTTTTTTTTTTTTGAGAAACAAACACACACACAAGGGAGAAAGAAAGAGGTTCTAATACCATTTTTCACAAGTTGAGTTAACAAACTTTTATTAGTTTTTATCTAAGTTCACCACTAACATCACTTTTTTTATTTATTATTATCAATCTATCACATCAACAAGTATGAAAAGTTGTCTATAGAATTTCAAAAAAATCTACATAATTTATATTAATTAGAAATAATTTTACATTTAAAACAAAATAATAAAGTATAAGTAATATCTAATTTCTAAAAAATTATATTTAAATATATGAAAAGTCTCCATTTCAATTTCCACCTTAAGTACTCAAATACGCCAAGCCGCCCCACGCAACTAAAAACCTTTTAGGCTTTTCATTGATAAAGTTTCCATTTTGTCGAACTAAGTTGCCATTTTGTCGAACTAAAATCCAAACAAGCAGTTGTACTTGGTACACTTACGTGGAACTCAATGCTTGCTTCATTTTTACTTTTGATTTTTGTTTTGTTGGATATCAGAGTGTTTTGGGGCACATCAAATCAAAGTGGCGCGCTCCTCAAACAAAAAAAAAAAAAAAAAAAAAGGTCAAAGTGGCGCAGTTGATTTTTTGACTATAATACTCCTATCCTATCAATGAGATAGGTTTGGTATGGTGCATAGGGATATTTGTATTTGGCGGAAACAAAATGTCAACACGAAACTCTACTACGTCTACGACTCTACGTAAACAGACACCAAAAAAAAAAAATCCCAACTTAACTCATTAATTAGCCTTTACACGTGAGAAAGGATATGCTTTCTTTTCCTTTATAATGACTTTTATTCAAGGCTTTTAGTTTAGTTTATTTTTAAATTTGTTCTTCCCAATATTATACTATCAAACAACTTTATTTTTCAATGTAACTTGTAAGGCAAACCCTTTTTCACCCGATTTCTTTTTGCTTTAAACATATCTTGAAACATAAGCTTTTAAAGAAATTGAGTTGCTAATTTGATGCATAATAAGTTGGTGTTTGATGGTATCTTGTGGTTACTTTGAACAAGATTTTCATTAAAAATTTAAAATTTTTAGTGTATAATATAATTTAGGCCCCTCAAATTTGGGATTTACTATATTTTTGGTCTGTCAATTTTAAAATATTCAATTTTGATCTTTCAAAATTTTAAAATATAACAATTTAGTTATTCGTTTTTTTTAGTTGACTAGTAGGATTTTGAGCCCACCATATTTAAGAGACCAAAATCAATCTAAACCTATAAGGCACTATTAAATTATTAATCAAACTAATCTCATATTTAAGGGACTAAAATTGAACAAAAATACAAGTAAGAAATGGATGAAAAGCAATAAGTAGAGTTAAAATAGAATGTGAGACTAAATTGTTACATTTTTTTTAAAAGAAATTTAAAGGACCAAATTTGAACAAACTTTATATTTGAAGGTAAAAAAATGTAATTACCCAAGTTTTTATTAACTGTAGACTTTTTAATTTTAAAAATGTTAACGAATTTAGTCAAATGCTGTGAAGTGTGAAACTACCTAATCATTGTAAATTGGAGCGTAAGCTATTTAAGCTTGACCATCTTAGAGGCAATTCGTATCGGTAAATAGACAGTTAATACTAATAGCCTATTAGCCTATTAGTATAGGCTGTTAGTCAAAGGCCTGCAAGGAATTAATTCATGACCCAAAAGAAAAAAAAAGGTTAAAGAGTTTTGAAACTGACATCCTAGAAATTAAATCTAAACTAAACCAATTTGGAGTTTGGATTAAGGCAAATGACAGTTGACTACTTAATTGGAAACTAAAAATCACGTTTAACGAGGAAGTTAGGTGATTACTTTAGCATGGAAGAAAGGTTTCTTGCGTAATGTAGTTTTGAAAGATGAGAAAAGCTACTTAACCATGCCTTATTATATCATTAAATCATTGTCAGTTTGTGTTTTAGTTGAATTTAGAAGGGGTTGTTAAAGTCAAATCAAACTTTTAAAGTAAATGCTAAAATATTCAGGAAACTTAATTTAAAAATATGTTCCAAACTCCTCACTATGGTAATGACATAGACAATAAAACATATTTTATATATCGTGATCTGAATGCATGATGAGTTAACCAAAAACCCAAATATTTATCAACAAAAAAAAAAGAGAAAAATTTTATGCTTATTCCACCTTGTATGTCTTACCTTTTATTAATCCTTGCTTGAAGGATTAGCCGATGAGATTATCTTCATTATATATGTTCTCTAATGTTGTACTATTTGGTCATTACATTAACATAATTAAGGTTTATTCATTCTAATCCACTGCATTACTTTTTAACGATATCATGTGGTGGACCATTGTTTGGTATAGAGCATTATAGTGTGTGGAAAGCAAAGCATACCTT
This sequence comes from Quercus tomentella, assembly GCA_028535165.1. Taxonomy (NCBI): domain Eukaryota; kingdom Viridiplantae; phylum Streptophyta; class Magnoliopsida; order Fagales; family Fagaceae; genus Quercus; species Quercus tomentella. The sequence goes on along the minus strand of JAPQVY010000155.1, from coordinate 59,300,818 downwards.
ATCTAATTACTACATCTTAATCAAGCCAGGTTATTATGTGATCATGCATGACACGACCATGACAAAAAATCAAATTCAAATGTCTATGTTAAGAATTTCCTGTGTTTAGATTCCAACCTAACCAAGAAATTTGGTCCCCTGATGTTGATTAATATACACAAAGTTGATTATGCTTAGTTGCGAACTCCAAGACAAACTCATTTCTTACTTAGAATTAAGTGGTGGCCAAGCATGGACGGACCTAAGTGGGGCCCAAGGGGGCCTGGGCCCCACGGGGTCCAATTTTTTTTTTATTTTTATTTTAGTTATTATATATATATATATATATATATATATATATATATATATATATATATATATATATATGTCATTTTTGTAGTTAGACCCCTTTCTCTTTAATAAAATTAGCTAGTCTTATCCAAATAGCAACTATTTAACCCAAAACTTAATAAAAAAATAAAAATATTCACAATGGTGATTGTATTTTAGCATAAAAAAAAAAAAAACTATTTTACCATCAAAGAACCAAAAAAATCATGTGTTATTAGAGAAGATAAAACTAATTTTTTTGCAATTACAGTAAACTGATATAAATACTAGTTGACTGTAGCAAGTTGTTAAAAATAAAATACAATATTTTATTAAGATTATATTTCTTCTTTCAATTAAAAAACTCAAATTCTTTTTATTTATTTATTATTTTAATGAGTTATTTATATTATTTTAAATGAAGTGATAAAAAAAATAGAAAATTTGATATTGGGTATATAGTAAAGTGAGGTGGTAAAATAAATAAAATACTTTTTTGATGTGCTAAAAACTATAATTTTTAGCACCACTAGCCTAAATGCTCCAACTTCAAAAAAAAAAAAAAAAAATCATAACCAACCTAGTATTAAAAAAAAACATTATTTTGTTTTTGTTTTTATCTTTGTTAGTAAATGATTGTATCATAATGTATTTAAAAACAACCTATTTGAAGTTTTTATTTATTTATTTTTTTCTTTATATTCCGGTCCTGCTCTAGTTTAAAATCCTAGGTTCGTCCTTATGATCAAGTCAAAGGAATTATAAAATAGTTACAAGTTTCTATCTTTTATCTCCAAAAAAAAAAAAAAAAAAAATAGAGTTCCAAGTGTGAGAAAAATTCTGCATTGTTACTTCAATGACAAATGGAATTTCTGGGAAACTTGCTTCGCAAAGCAAGAAAACAAAATATTTTCCAATTCAATCTGATTTACAGTATAGTAAAATAAAGGGACCAGCCCAATTCCTGAAATGGTTTTTGTCACCCAAAGAATCAAAATGGGTAAAACCATAAAAAAATTGAAGATTTACTGAGAAGAGATTAGATTTCTAACTCTTTCTCTTTTTTCCATGAGATTATGGATTCTTTTCAATGCAACTTCTAGTGTCTGCTCACTCATGTTCGCAAAACACACCCTGAACCAACCAGGTTCCGAACAGTGACAAGAAGAGCCTGGAGATATATTTAGCTTCACTTCATGCAGCAAGGAGTTCCAAAGAGTCAATTCACCTTCTCTTGTAGGTTTCTCCAACAATGGACTTAGATTCATCCAGCAAAACAACCCGGCATTACCTTTCAAACACTCAATCCCAGCACTCCTTAGACCTTCAATGATCATATTATACCTCTTCCTTAGTCTCTCACGGTTTGTCTTGATGTAGTTCTCAGTGAATTCCTTGTTAGATAACATGGAGGCCAGTAGATGTTGTGTTTGAGAAGAAATTAAGGTAAAGCTGGACATCCTCCTAGCTGTGGTCACAACCTTGTCGTTGTACGAGTATATCGTGCCAACTCTAAAACCAGGAAGGCCAAGGTCTTTGGAAAGACTATAAACAATGTGAACTCTTTCTGAATTCTTATACTGACGAGCTTCAAGGATTTCTGCAATGCTTATGAACTCAGATGATGAAAACACAGATCCTGAGTAGATTTCATCAGAGACAAGATGGATGTTCTTGCGTGTGACAAAATCAAAAATCTCTTCAAGAACTGAGCGTTGGATTGTTGCCCCTAATGGGTTGGAAGGGTTTGTGATTAGTACCCCTCTAACTTTGATGTTCATGGCTTCTGCTTCACTATATGCAGCTTCTAAAGCTTGAGGAGTAATCTGGAAATTGTTTGAGCTGTCACAGTGGATTGGAACAATCTTCACACCAGTCCTCCACCTTAAATCTCTATCAAATCTGAGTAAAAAGAATAGAAATTGACATCAGTACAAGGTTATATATTCATATAAACAAGATAACATAAAATGAACTATTTCAATGGAAGTTTGATCAAGTACTAGTACTATTTCTTACCCTGGATAGTACGGGGTTGGAACTAGCAAAGCATCCCCAGGATCAGCCAAAATGAATGTCAAAAGTTCATTAGCCGCAGTTGCACCTGCAGTTAGGACTACTCTTTCAGGGTCAAATTTTGCTCTCCCACCTATTATTTGTTCCATGAAACTTGCCATTGCCTTTCTGAAAGATAGAAGTCCGTGGTAATCTTGAAACAATGCATTCTCTCTAAATCCAGATGCTCCTTTTCCCCAGCTAGAGGCTTCTGAATGTGTTTCCAAGAAAGCTTCTAGCAAATCAAATGAAACCTGTTCAAGAAGCAACACACACACGTTAACATGCAAATTATATGAAGTGAGAAGCAGTAACAGAAAAGTTTCTTCTTTTAGCTTTTGCAATAACTGTTTGATAGACTCTTTGTGCACACTTACTTGATTTTCTGCCAATCCCATCTGTATAACTCCTGAGGGGTTGTTGAGTTCATCATAAGGGTTTTCATCATATGCTTTCCAGCCAGCAAAATATGGGGAATCTTCCCCATGAGTTTCAGAAACAGCTACTTTTGACAGTCCAACAGAAGGTTGCCCAATCTCTGTAGCCATAACTAGCTTTCTTGTAAATAATGAAGCCCTTTTTTTTTTTTTTCAAAGAAAGCTGCTGTGGATATGAGAGATAAGAGAAGATAGCTGAAGGTGTTGTTGAATGAATGAAAGCTTTTGTCGAAGACCCCTTTATATATAGGAAGTCTTTGAAATAAAATAAGACCTTCACACCTCTAAGAAATAAATAAAAAAACAATAAGTGAAAGAACAAATATCAATGATTGATTCTGTAGTGTAAGCAAAATCAAAGCTAACCTTTTACAGATATCGTTTTTATCTCTGGTGACAACTGTTAGCCTCTGTCATCTTGTCAAAGCTTTCTTTATCTCAATCTTCATGAGATCCATTCCGAATAATGGTGGTTGATGAGGGGTGGGTGCTATTCTTTATAATCCCAATCCTTCTGCAAGTTCTTTTTGTCAGAATAAACAATTTTTTTTTAAAAAAAAAAAATTACTTTCTGCTTTATAGACTATACAGTGGTGTTTGGTATAGCTTACCTTCATTGGTTTAAAAAATAATTGGATAAAAGTACAACTGCTCTTAACAATAAGAAGAAGAAGTAAAGCTTTAAAAATTCTTAGTTGTATATTAATGAAGCGTCTTGTTAACAAATATCTTACCATTGGCAAACCTAATGTAGTCATGCTAATTTTTATAGGTATGTAGAATCAAACCACTTTTAATCAAAAAGCCTATATTTTAATTAACTCTTGTTCTTATTACTATTTCCCCGTTGTAAGTCGGATCCAATAGAATGTTGGGTAACAAAATTCATAAACCAAATAATCTAAATAAATTGGGAAAAAAATTATACCAAACTGCAGGCTCTATCTACATATAATTAATCTCATTATTTTTCCCCAAATAATGGTTGTTGGGTTTTCTCTATACATTCCCACTTCCCCAATCTATGACTAATCAAATTTTCTCCAAACAAACTCTGAACCAAATCATGCATTAAGAATACATTTTACATTCAAAAGTTTGAAGAGATCTAAGAGTAGTTAAGTTCTGATGACCTGACAAAGATACCAATTTACCCAAGATTATGATTCTGATTTGCAAACAAAGCTATGACAAAATAGAAGCTCCGGCCAGATCTGATGGACCCACACATGTATCAATTCCAAACAACAAAATTTATGACTTGCTTTTGCATTTGAGGATTGTAGCCATAATGGGTTCTCCATCATGATCTAATTATGCTTTACAAGATTTTATTCATTCTTGATTAAATGCAGTAATCATTGGCTAATCTTCATCTTATATATATTTTATTTATCTATGGTTTGTTTAGTCATGTATGAGATGTTAGATCATCCATGCAGTGCCTGTGAAATCCGGATGCCAAGGTATTCATGCATTACATAAACATGGTTGTGAATGAGTAAACCATTTCCTTGTATAACATGTTTGCTGCATAATGTATGTGCTATATAATGCGTGCTACGTGTATATAAATATAAATATAAATATATATGGCTGAATCAAGTTGCACATACATACACATGCATCACATGTACATGTAGGTATATATGGACATATAATGTGGAAGCCCTGTTACTCTTATTTAAGCTGCTATTTGTAGGATTTAAGATTTATTTTCAAGATTGTGTCGTTTGTATGGATTTCAACTAACTGACATTAAGAATAAACATCCAGGACCTAAAAAAGAAAGCAAAAGAAAATGCAATAAGGAGTAGAATATGCTTTCTTTAGATCAACGACGTGGGGTTCAAGATCATGGGTATCCATGTGCAAAAGAACTACAACAGCATGAGATTTGCGAAATGATAGATTGAATCCTAATGCAAAAAAGAGAACGTGAATGGATTGTTCAGATGACGACTGTTCGGCAACCTCAGCCTCTAAGGGGGAGACAAGTATCAACCAAAGGTCTTCACCAGATATGGAAATTCTATTTTATAATATTTTTGTGTTTCATATTTTTGAATAATGGCAATGCAACTACAGTACCATTTCTTACTCTAGAAGGCATTTAAAAAAAAACTCACCAGAAATAGCCTCAAACTAATCATTGATTGGAAAGTATGTGGTTGATGTTAATATATATGCTCCTTGAATTAATTATACGGCTTGTAGCCCAATTAAAACACTAATAGTAGATTATATTATATGAGATAGTGGAGTGAGGTTTTGTCTTCTACCAAATAGAAATAGTGCATTGATTTTCATGCACTTCTTATTGCATCGTCTATATACATTTTAAACGTAGGCATCAATAATATATATGAACATCACACTTAAAATTATGGACAACAAATGTTAGAGAACAACTACTGATATAAAAAGCTTGGATTGTTTGATGGTTTAAGAAAAGAAAAAAGTAAAAGTTTTCTTCTAGAGATGCTATGAATTTTATTATATAAACATTATAAACTGATGTGTTACCGAATACAAAAGAGTAATTCAAATATTTATTTATTATATTGTTGAACTGAAACTAATTATATTCATTATCATGTCAATTTGTAATTTTCATATATAATATCATATATATTTTGTCAAAATGGAAGTTGAGACTAGATTCAATCAAGAATCCAAATTAGGTTCTAATTGCATTTTAATTTTATGCGAAGTGTCATTCTAATTGTCCTATTATTTGATGCCAAATGTTATGTATTTTAAATGCACTACAATTTCATGCCAACTGTCTTTCCGATTTACTTTAATTTTGTGTCAATTATGTTTACGAGCAAGTTCATGTATCTAAAATTTGAAAATATGAAGAAAAAAAAATTCTATTCAAATTTGTTATACTTCTATTTAATAATGAATGTGTACCGTTTATTACTTATTAGGTAGAAATGTACTACATTCGTTCCTATATGTACATGGGTTATAAGCTAGTATTATATTAAAAATAGAAGCACGATCAAAATCCAAATTAGTTTTTAATTATTGTCTAATTTTGTGTCATATTTACAGTTTAATTTTCTTAATTTTGGTGCAAGTAACCCATTCATATTCAGTGTGAAGGCTAAGATGATCACCTCACTGATCTAGGCAACACTATCTTATCTTTACTATTGTTGAATGTTTTCATCCATAAGTACAGGTTGCAACCTAGTTTTGAAATAAAATTAGTAGTAGTTTAACTTTTTCTTTTTCTTTTTTTTTTTTTTCCAAAATGGTATCTATTTCATAATGAAATATGTGTGATTCAGGCCAAAACTAGTTTTAATCCGTCAAAAGCCAAATTAATGACAAAATTATTGAATATGTCGTACCAAGAAAATAAAATCATCAAGTAAAGCACATTGGTGAGAAAGTGTTTATGCTCCCAAGTGGATTCCAATGTATAGGGGATCATGCCATGGAAGCACCCTAGATTTTAGAGGTACCTTTAATTTAAAAACATAAATCTCATAAATTGATATGACATCAATCATATTCATTATTATGTTAGTTTGCAAAATTTTTTGCAATAAAATTAATAGTGCTTTTTGTAGTTTCCTGTTTTTAACTATAAATTTGTGTTATCTATTATAAAATATGCAACGGCATGTGAATTTCCAAAACTAGCTTTTCATCCATCAAAAGCTAAATGAATTGATGAAAAAATTAGTGGATATCTCGTTGGAAGAAAATAACACTATAAATTAAATCACATTGGTGAAAAGTGTTTACGTTCTTAAAGTGGATTCCAACTTAGAGGGAGCATGTCATGAAAGCACCCTAGACGTTGGAAGTATTATAAATTTTATTATATAAATCTTTCAAATCGACGTAGAGTTAATCAGATTCATTATCATTTCTATTTGTAAACTTTTTATAATAAAATTAATGATAGTTTTGTTATTTATTTTTTATCTACCTATAAAGCTGTGTAATTTATTATGAGAATATCAGAATATGTGGCAGTGTGGGAATGACCAAAACTAGCATTTCATTCATCAAAAGTTAATTTTAATGAAAAAAAAATTATAAAGTAAACCAGAAGTGTTTATGCTCCCAAGTGGATTCTAACTTAGAAGGAACATGTGAAGGAAGCATCTTATACGTTAGAGGTACTATAAGTTTTATAACATATTATAAATTGATGTGGTACTAATTACATTTTTTTTATATGTTAGTTTGCAAACATCTTGTAACATATTTGTATGGCATTTCCTCGTTGGCCTTGTAGTTGAATTGACACTTCTTCATTCACAACATACTTGGGGGTTTAGGGGTAGAAAAATGATTTGAGCTGCAAGGTTAGTAGCATATTGTAATTATCTATAAAAAAAATCTTGTAAAATATTTTTATCAATTTCCTTTTTCTTTTTTTAAACTGTAAATCTATAAAATTTATTATGAAATATGTGCAACGTGGGAATTGCCAAAACTGGTTTTTTCAGCCATCAAAAGCTAAACTAATCACAAAATAATGAATATGTCATACCCATAAAATAATATAATCAAGTAAAAACCATTGGTGAGAAAGTGCTTATTAAGTTCCCAAGTGGATTCCAACTAAGAGAGAACATGACATGGAAGCACCCTAGATGTTAGAGTTTTACCAAATAAAGTTTATATATTGAAGTGGCACCAATTATATTTTGTGCCTCTTCATTTTGTAATTTTTTTTTTTTTTTTTTGGGTAAGAATATTGATAGTAGTTTTAACATTTTCTTCTTCTTTTTTTAAGTATTTTTATTATAAAAAATGTGGCAGTGTGAAAATTGCCAAGACTGGCTTTTCAACCATCAAAAGCTAAATTAATGACCAAGCTAATGGATATGTCATACCAAGAGAATAATATTATCATATGAAGCCCATTGGTGCCAATGTGTTTAATTATACACTCAATGTAGATTACAACTAAGAGATAGTATGTCATGGAAGCACCCTTAGACACTAAAAATTTATAATAATATTTCAAAAGCAACGCTCCCTTTTTTCATAATAAATCCTACAATTAATTTAATTAATGAGACTTACTATTAGACATTAAAAGTACAATAATAATATTTTTTTTATAATAAAAATTGATAATAGTTTTAGTGTATATATATATATTATGTGGCTACGTGGTAATTGCCAAAACTGGCTTTTCAGAAGCTAAATTAATTAATGATAAAACTAATGAGCATATCGTACCAAAAAAAAAAAAAAATTATCAAAGAAAGCACAATGGTGAGAAAATGTGGATGTTCCCAAGTGGATTCCAACTGGTATGGAGGGAGCATATGTCATGGAAGCACCCTAGACGTTAGGACTTACACGTATGAATATGACAGGGCCAATAGGCTTTATACAATAGTAATTGCAACTGGACTTCCCTGATGTGTCTTTTTCCAACATCAACTACTATTTTAAGCCAAAGTCACGGGGATTACATACATTATAAGATGGGATTATCTTAATTGTCTCAACAGCTCATTGTGTCAACATCTTAAAGTAAGGTGCCAAAGACTATGTCACTTCATGTTTTTGATTTGGACTACAAGAAAAAGGAATGTGCTATTGTTTTAATTTGCATCCTATATTAATTCTTAGTGCGCACTAAGAATTAATATATATGCATGCAGAATTCCCACCAAATAGTGATACTATCATAGTACGCATTTGCTTGCTAATGAATAAAATCCAGATAGCACTGGGCATATGCATTGCTATTACATTGCACAAGTCATCTATTGATATAGAACAAACAACATAAACTTTCCTTGAGTAAAGGAATTGCCAAAAGTTAGCGCTCGAGAAAATAAAAAAATAGCAAAATTTTTAGTAGAAATCATTGGCAACAGTAATAAAATTGCGTGAGATTTGGTGACGTGAAGAGAAATGACTCTGAGGATAAAATCGTCTCCTTTGGCCACAACCAAAGTTGTTTTTGGGAAAAATTCCATCATTTAGTCCTTGAAATCTATGTTTTTGTTGTTTTTAATTATATTGGTTTCTTTTATAACATTTAATTTAAAAGTTAGAATAAAGTCTTGTCTTTTTGGGATTGTTTCTTAGAGGTAATAGTTTTAAATTCATCAATTATCTTAATTTTTCCGTTTTTGGTGAAATTTACCATTCTACCACCTAATCTCATGGTTTGGTGGGCGTTTTCCTAGCAGTCCTAGAATTTCTTTTCAGTATTTAAATACATTGTAATCTCTAAAGTCATCAGTATTTGAATAATAGAATTTAGATTTTTTCTTTATTATTTCTCTGGTGAATTCCAGACTTATCACCTTGTGGATTTAAGGAGTTCCTCGTAAATTTGAGATTATTTTTTCGAAGCAAAAGTGTTTTGTTTTTTGTATCTTGAGATAGATGTGTTCTATTTCTCATAGCTATTCCGCTGCATTATCTATGTGACAAATTAAGCCTCCTATGCTATATATTTTGGTTCTCAATTAATCTCGTAAACCTAAATTGGGGTGATATAAGTTGGCATGTTTGTGTGTGGAATGCAAAGGGCATGAAAATCTGCTGGGAAGATATATTACCAATAGCAAGAAGCCACGTGGAAAACAATATACTAATCATGCCAATGAGAAAGCACTTTAGAATATTGGGTAGGTCAGATCTTAATACTGACTCTGGTTCTATTGGAATACCTATAAGATTTGCAATGAAATTTCTTAAATTATATATGTTCTCTTCTACCTTCCCTTATTTTTTTTTTTCTTGGGGGCCATTTCTACCTTCCCTATTTTAGCTTCTTTAATACTATATTCAATGCGAATATATTCATGTTGAAGTTATCTATATTGATGATTCTTTGCGTGTTTGTAGAAACACGTTTTTGAGAACTCCATTGGATATACATGATGACCTTTAAGGCAGACTAGTCTGCTGTGTTCATCACAAAGTCTTAGCAAAAACGCGACAATATTTGTCTTTATATTAGAAACTTCAGGCATGTTGATCGAGAAAACGATACTTTGCCTTGAATGTGGTACCCCAAAAGATGTTTTTGTATTAATTTCTTAATGTTCTTGTTATAGTATATGTTTTTGTATTACTAGCTAATATCTTAATGTTGTTGCTATAGTTGTAAAGCACAAAAGTACGATCCACCGGCGTCCACATAAGCTTTGACTATGAACAATATATCAAGGCCATTCAAACTCAATCTATATTTATTTGCACTTAAAAACAATTTGTACGTAGTTCATTTCTGCCTTGCACTTGTTTAATAATACATGCACAAGAACACAGTATATATGTATGTGTGTGTATATATATATTGTCATTGAGTTGTAAGCGAAAAAAAAAAAAAAAAAAAAAGACAATTGTGTATTATCATCGAGTTTTTAAGCCACTTGTCTGTACGTATGCACCAAGAATCCCCTTTTTGTGGATATAGCTATCTAATTTTACATCAACCATGTGCCTCCTCAACTAGCTCTCACAAAAAAACGTGAATATTTTTCATTATTGATTGAATTAGTTTATGAGTAATTAATTAATAAAGGCATACTTAAATAAAATAGCTTCTTGCACTCCCTAAATTGTGATCCAAGAACATCCACACAGGCCTGGAGAGATAGGGTTGCTCATTCATGAGTATTATATAAATTAAACAGACCGTGATTTCACAATCTAAATGTCTTTCTCTACTAGAACTCATGCTTGGAATTATTTCATTTTCTTATTGATCTTTAAATTATTATGTATAATATCCAGCTCCTCGCCAACCAGGCTACATATCACGCACGCTCAGCGTTCCAATCATCTAGCATAGCTTATTACATTGGAACTCATGAAACACTGCATATTAAAATGTTTTTCCAGTAATCAAACAAAGACCTCGTAAATTCAAACACATGCCTCACACTTTGTCTCAAAGACAAAAGGACTACGGAGTAGGGACACCCTATTTCACAGTTTTTTGAGGTGTAAGTTGTGATTGGTCATGTGTGCAAATTGTGTATTAGCCATAAGTGCATGTGCAGGTAATATATGTTACACCAACCATTTCTTACAGGTTGTGAAGAAGTGCGTGTTCTGTGAAATATAGCTCATATAACACAATTCTATAATGGAAACCGGAAAGTAATTGCATCACTCCTCCACCTGCGAAGCTTGTCTGGACAGCAGCCATAAAAGGACAAGAGAGCAGGATTTTAACATTATTTTTCTATGCATAGTCTTGCCGTACATCAAGATTCGAGACCATACTCCAATAATTATGAAGCGATGAAAATGATTCACGTTAGGGTGTTAGAAGATAGGCTATACAGCATATATGGGAAAAATACTCTTCCGCGTAGTGTGTTTTACATCTTGTGTGTTTTTATGACCAAAAACGTCGGTTAAAAACGTGACACACTGTGTGAAAGAAACAACCCCCATATAGCATATACTTTTAACATTGGCAAGTTCTAGCCGAGATACTTTAAGCTATGATAAAATTCTTTGAGAAAAGTTCATTGGGGGTAGCAGCTAGAAGAAAAAAAAAAAAAAAAAAAAGGAAAGAAAAAAACTTAATTGAATTGGGTTAGTTGCTTTCTTTGGATTTGGGAAAAGGAAGTGATTTTAATTGGACCTAACTGATCATGTTTAGACGGCAAAGCCTCAACTCTACAACTTGGTACAATTCCGAAGCAATTGCTCTTCAATAAAGTATTTTTCAAATTGAGTTAGACTTAAGTTCAGTGTCCAGTAGTACTGAACCCGTTGAGATGATGACAAGTGTCTATTTTTAGACACGTGTCACCATCTGACCGGGTCCAGTGCCAGTGGCGGCTCTAGAAATTTTTCTCAGAGTGTTACTTAAGAAGTATAAATTATACAATCTAATAAAAAGAAAAATTCATATATTGACAACAACAATAATAAAAAAGCACACAAATACATAAAGTTTACAATTACTTTTTACGAGTTTTCATATTTTGAAATCGGTGCATGATAGTCTCATTATTAATGCTACAAGTTACATCTCTTTCAATGTACACAGCCAAGCAATCATTCATCCACTGAATGTAGAACAAATTATGGAGAAAAATTTAATTTTATTGGCATAAAAAAAATTGAGGGTGTTCCCAAATTTATTTTGAAGGGTAGACAAATAAATTTTTTTTAATTATTTTATATATATATATATATAAATTTAAGGTCAGGGTGGTCCCACCCTGGCCTTAACGTGGCACCGCCCCTGTCTAGTGCATTAGATGCATTGAACCTAAACCAACTCTTTCCAAAATTTTGAAAACCTACTCCTGGAAAGACCACCCTGGCCTTAACGTGGCGCCGCCCCTACCTAAACCAAGTCTTTCCAAAATTTTGAAATTTTGAAAACCTACTCCTAGAAAGACCACCCTGACCTTAACGTGGCGCCGCCCCTACCTAAACCAAGTCTTTCCAAATTTTTGAAAACCTACTCTTTTCATAGTAGTGGAGTCACCATGTATGCTCTTTCAAAGAGGCACTTATTACAACAACAAAAACAAAAAGAAATGGACACTTAAATTAAAACATGCTTCCAATTAAGTCCAAGTAAAACCAACTACTTTGCTTGGCTTGTCAAGGTTGCGAAAGTTCCGTTTTGACTTCAAATTACACCACAAAGTTACACCTTTAAGCCGTTTGAATCATAAACTAATAATATCCTGAATTGACATGAAAGATACTGATGTAACATTTTCCCATACCAAATAGAAGCTGCCAAGAGAGGACACAGTTGATCACCAGTAATAATTGTCAATTTTAAAATTAAATAAGTTATTGGATGATAATAAAAAAGAAAAATAGAAGGTTTGGACAGGATAGATAAACTCCACAAATGTTGACCTTGTGCCTCTGGGTCTTAAGTCCATATCAGGCCTGTCAAATGATGCTCATCATGTCCAATTCTCACAAACTCGCTAGACAGGCCAATCGGTTAGTCACATGTCAGCTAAGTCCTTAAAATTTCAGGCTTCTCACTAGAAAAAGTTAAATACTTCATCTTTCCTTGGAGAACTTTTTACATCCCATAGCTGATAGATCAATATGGGGAAAAGAAGGACATAGTTCTAGGGTTTCCTTTGTTTTGCACTTGGAAGTAGGAACCTCAAAGTTTTACTGTTAGTCAATTTAAGGCTAGCTGAAGCTTCGGATATTTGCTATCTCACTCTCTTTTTGTGTTTCGTTTTGTTTTTAATATATTACATTTTCCACAAAATGAAGAATCTTCATAATCAAATGTATTGGCAGAGAGCCAAGGAGTTACTTGGGTGGTAGACTCATTGGTCTTAGAGTATGACAAATGTTGTTAAAAGCGCGCTTAGGTGTGCTTAAAGTTCAAAACTCAAAACCCTAAGGCTTGAGTGCTTTGCTTGGCCAAAAAATAAAACTCATTAAATGAGGGATGCGCTTTTTTGGATGGTTTTTTAAGAAGCAAAAAGCATGCCTAGATGAACGTAAATCCCTTTTCTGAGTGTTAAACCATAGATTTTGCAGGCATGTGACAAGGCCACAAACTAGAACCATAAATCCCTTTTTTTGTTTTGGGTTTTCTATTGAGCCCAGCTCGCCAGCCTAGAGTTCAGGGCCAAGGCCCAGGTAGAATAAGACAATCATCAACAATCCTAATGCTACAGAACTCCTATAAAGCCAGGCCTCCACTTTTGACTTCCCCATAATTCACACGGGAAAAGGTGAGGCCCAACAATCTAGATAGTCATTGCATGTGTCTTTCACATGTATGCAAGATGGTAATTGCATACGATAACTTGTGTTACTTTTTGAATCCTATATAATAAGGTCTTTTTTTTTTTTTTTTTTGGTAAGAGCATTAGTATTGGTGGAGACAAATTGTTAAAATGCTAAATTTAACAACCAAATATAATAAAAGTGGGCTGTATTAGTGGAAAAAAAGCTAAATTTTTTTGCTGTTAAGCTACAGTGCACAGTCATTTTTGCGTATGTAGCTTAAATGTTACATACGCAAAGATGGATGTGCAATATAACTCAGATATTAAACAAAAAAGCAATATTTTTTTAGCTCCTCCACTATAGCTTAGATTATTAAATGATTTTTTTTTCTTCATTTCTTTTCTCATTTTCCCACCATACCTTCTCTCTATTCTCATCACTCTTCACTTCTCTTACCCTTTCTCCTGATATTTTTCTCTCTTCCTTCACCTCGCCAACTCATCTCGCCTGCCCAGCTGTCGATCAACCCATCTCTCCTGCCCAGTTCTAACCCATCTCTTCCTCCACTCCCCGTCCACCCAAGTCATCGCCCTTCTCTTCTCCCTTTCATTTTTTTTTTCCTTTCTTCCTCCACTCATCGCTAGCCCAACTCCCTTGCCCTAACACCGACCATCTTTCTTCCTTCACTCGCTACCGACCCATCTCTACCTCCATTGTCAACCCATCTCCGACCCATCTCACACTCTCTTTTCTCTTTGGATTTGAGTTTTGTTTGGTTTTGGGTTAGGGATTCATTTTGGTGGTGGTGATAGTGGTTGTGGTTGTTGTTTATTGTAGTGGATATATTATTTTATTGTGTTATTTATATTATTTTAATGTGTTGAATGCTAAAATAAAACCACTAATATTAGGTGTTTTATAAAGTGAGGTGGTAAAATAAATAAAGTAGCTTTTTGGCATCACCAATGTTGATGCTCTAAATAATGCATTTTTTTTCTTCAAATTATTTTACAAAATGACACTTTTGAATGTTATTAAATAGTCTTGTTTAGAACTCGACTTTGCAAAACTCGAGTTCCAAGCCGCTACTGCAGATGTAGCGTACTAATGTGACATTATTCCCATTTAAAACTCGACTTTTGAAAACTCGAGTTCTTAGTAAATGGAACTCTCTTTTGACAAATTCGGGTTCTATGTAATTTTCTTTTGTTGTATGAGACTTGGTTTTGTGAAAATCAAGTTCTATGTAAAAGAAAAAATTGCAAGGAATTTCTAATGTAGAACTTCTAATGCAGAAAGTCATGTTCGAATCAAGGCACCCATTAGATTCTTCTTACCGATAGTCTTAATTTATTGTTTTTGTTCATTTCAATCATGTTTTATTTTTCTGCTTTAGGCAGGCAAGATGTATAGCTTCTAATGCAGCAAAAACCATCTTAAAAACTAGTTGGTTTTTGTAGTCACAATTTTACATATCATTATTTTAGAGGATTGGAAGTGTGATTATAAATAATTATTTGTAAAACAGAAACCATCTTGTGCACGGGATGAATGAACGCACTATTAAAAAAAGGTAAAAATATATCATAATCCCTAACCTTTTATCTCACTAGTGATTTTATTAGCTTCTAAAAATTTAAAATGATCACTTTTTAAAATGCCTATAGGAGTAACTGCATGTCTCTTTTTAAATTTGACCACATAATATAAAGGAATAAAATCCATCACTTTACGTTAAATCATCGACCTTCATTGGAAATGAGGAGAATTTATAAAATGGTTTAGATTTTATTTCTTTGATCTAATAATGTATACAGTGCCTCTTCATTTAAAATTAAATCCCACGAGAGATCCTATCAAAAAAAAGCCATGAGAGAAACAAACGCCGTCGTTTGAGCGAAGTATAAAAGTGCAGTGACAGTTATCGAACTGACTGGTCCATCATCGTGAAGCCATTTTTCCATGGCTTCGTCTTCGTCGTCTCTGTCTCCTCCGGGAGTTCCAATGGAGCTCCACGTCACCAACCGAGAGAAGCTTCTCAGTTCTCTCCGCCATGACCTCTCTCACTCCTCTCGTCCTCTCCACGGCTCGTCTTCCTTCAGGTACTCACTACGAATGAGGTTTCGAAATTTCGAAATGCAATTTCCCTTCAAATTTTCTTATCGACCAAACGGTTTTCCAGGGAGGCGATGAACAAACGCGCCACGATACTGATCACATCGAACTCTTCAGGTACCCTCTCTCTCCCTCGTACACATACATTTATGTATACATAGATACATTGAATCGTTTACTTTATCGAACTTTTTTGAGTTGTTGTTAGGATTTGGTATCGGAGAGAATTATTGGCATAAATTTGATTTTTTTGCAAGCTGATGATCATTTTATTCGCTAATTGAGGGTTTGGTTTGATCTATATAGGCAGGAGAGTTTCTTTGCTTACTTGTTTGGAGTCAGAGAACCTGGCTTCTATGGAGCTATTGTAAGTACATCACATCTATAACACGTTATCTCTTGGTTCTGGTTTACGCGTAGCTTCGAAAATTTGGCTTCTAAAGAGTTATCTTCATTATCATTCTTGTTTAAGTACTGGATCATAACTACCATTAATGGAATAATGATTATTTTCAATTTTCATAGAATGCTTAAAATCTTGGGTTGATTTCACTTTCCCCCCTTAACTATGATCCACTTGCAATGCTGTCCGAAACTTTAAAACAGAGCAATGTTCACTACTTACCTATTTACAATTTTTGTTAAATTTATTGGAAATGTAAATGTCTTTTTTTGTCAGAAAAAAATGTCTAATAGAAATTTGAATTTTCTGTTAAATTTGATGGAAATTCAAATGATAGGGACAAATTGCTTATTACCAATAGTTAAGGGACAAGATTACTTAGTTTTGTAGTTGGGGGGAGACATTGCGACTTGGGGATAGTTAAGGGGGGAAAAGTACAATTTTCCTTAACTTTTTTTAATGGTTTGAAAGCTTTCAACAATTTTTTTGGTGTGCATGCTTGCATGCTTAACTGAACAAATAGTGTATATTGTATGGGTTTTTATATATGTCTATTGATGCTTTGCTTAATTTACTGTCATTTTTTCCCTGAAGGACATTGCGACTGGGAACTCAATCCTGTTCGCTCCTCGATTACCCTCAGATTATGCTGTTTGGATGGGAGAAATAAAGCCATTACCCCATTTTAAGGTGATTAATTGATTGATAATTTGAAGTGTACGCCTTTGTGCATATTTTAGCTTGTGTTTTACCTAAGTACATTCCTTTGCAGGAAAGGTACATGGTTAGCATGGTGTACTACACTGATGAGATCACAGGAGTTTTGCATGACCAATTCCAAGGATCTGGTAAACCTTTGTTGTTTCTGTTGCATGGGCTTAACACCGACAGCAATAACTATGCAAAACCAGCAGAGTTTGAGGTGCTTGTATCTTATATTTTTCTCTCTCATCACAAATGACTTCTTTATACCTTCAGAATAGTGTAATGAGAATCTGGTTTTTCTAGTTTCCCTACATTTTTTAAATATCTCTATACTGATAGCATTTCCATGGTTCTGATGTATATCTTCATATTATTATTCTTAGACTAGAATTACTATTGCAGATAAGTTTTACCTTTTCTTTCTTTCTCTGAATCTCTGTAGGGTGTGGATAAGTTTGAGAAGGATTTGAAAACCTTGCATCCAATTTTGACTGAATGCCGTGTTTTGAAGTCGGATAAGGAGCTTGCCCTCATCCAGTTTGCCAATGATATAAGCTCTGAAGCTCATGTTGAGGTAACCATTTCCAAAATGTCTTATTCACTAAACACATTTATATAAACAGTACTTACTTCATTTGACTACACACACACATCATTCGATCTAAGTATAATTTTGCGTACATGACTCTGACGTAGTTGCTAAAGGGGTCAAATCAGTAACATGTCTATGCAAAGTAATAGGGAAATAGGTAGCTAGTAGATAATGTTTACATATACAACAACAACTAAGCCTTACCCTATGTTTAGATGGAGGGAGATGAGGGGAGAGGAGAATGGAAGATAATAGAATGTATTAAATTTTTGGTATATTCCAGCCACCGTCCCCCTACTCTTCTCTCCTCTCCCTCCATCTATCTCCCTTCCAAACATATCATTGATCCCAAAATTTTGGGGTCGGTTATGTATTCTCAACAAATTAGTTAGGGTTGGCCATATGTATTCTTTTTTACTATCCATTTATAAGAAATGTCTGAGTTTTAATGAAAGTAGAACAGATCTAGTGGAGACGGGGTGGGGCCTGTAGCTCAGAGGATTAGAGCTTATATATATAAGAAAAAGGCTTGTCTGAATTTTTCTACATTACTGTGGCATTTCTGATTAATAAAATATTAGTTGGCAACTTCATTATGTATGTTCGGTTAGTTTGCTTCTGTTATGAAAGGTATTGGTATTGGGCACAACTATAACTTAAATGACAGAAAGAGAAAATAGGGGTTGGGGGGGGGGGGGGGGAATCTCTGAGTGTTTTGGGAAATATTCATATTGTAAGTGTATTTTTGTGTGTATTGATATTCAAAAGAATCTTGTTTTTAATAGGTATTTGGGATGTAGAGTACATGTATGCTGTTCATTTTTCTTGTAGAGTCATCCCTGGCTTGGTTGTAGTTATAAATATAATTTTTTTATTTGCTATTTACATTCTGACCAGGTCATGAGAAAAACTAGAGTGGGAATGAAAGAGTATCAGTTGGAAAGCGTGTTTCTTCACCACACCTATATGTATGGTGGCTGTAGGCACTGTTCTTACACATGTATTTGCGCTACTGGTGAAAATAGGTGAGACCTTTGGCGGTTCTCAAGGTTTTTTGTTCTATGCATGCGGTGCCAAGTGCTCTTCCATGCATTACTGAAACTATGATGCATACTCATCCAGGAAGTAACTTCTGATTATCACAGAAAAAAATAAAATAAAAGTAAAACACAAACAGATGTAAATGTGTGTTTTATATTCAAATTTCCATAAAATGGACATACTTTGGGACTGGTTTTAACTAGGACATTTGTATATAGTTATGCACTTTTGTAGACTTTCTGGCAAACTCATGATTGAAAAGATTTTAACTGTTGCAAATGGAAAGGTAAATTATGAGTGTAAATGTATTGATATAGAATTTTACATCCATCACAGAAAGGTTTGCTAACTGGTGTATTGTTTCATAACACAGTTCTGTGCTGCACTATGGGCATGCAGCGGCTCCAAATGACAGGGTATGGTAAATTCGATATTCTTTTAGACTTAATGCATTGTAGAGCCTTTTGTATTGTCTTTTTATTATTTTTATGTTTATTTTTAAATAAGAGAACCTTTGTATAGTCTTAATACTTAAACTAGGCTTAATTGCACAATGACAGAGTTAGTTATACTTAACAGTTTCATTATTCAATTTTTCTGATTGAATCTCCTTGACTTCAGAAGTATCTTATGAAGTTTTCAAATCCTTATAATCTCCTTTGTGCAGGCTTTGGAAGATGGAGATATGGCATTGCTTGATATGGGAGCTGAATACCATTTTTATGGTTCTGACATAACTTGTTCATTTCCTGTGAGTTTGGCCATTTTGCTAGTAAAATAATATTAGATACAATTTTTTACCTTTGGGCCTTGACTTTTTGATTCAGGCAGTTAATAAACTTTAGGTGGCTCCTCACTTAAGTCTTACCCAATTTTATTTGGTTTCTCTTTTCCGCTTTACATGTAGGTCCTTCTTTGATGGCGTTCATAGATTGATTAGATCATCATCATTGTCATTGCAACCTTCATCCTTTGCTCTTATAATACTTATGAAGTTATGATGATTAACTAGGTCATTTTATAATAATCATTATCACTACCATCATCATACATATTTCTAGTCTTTGACTTCTTCTGATTTTATAAGGAACCATAATGATCCATTATCAAACCCATAATGTCTTAGACATTGAGGGTTTTAAATCAGAGCTCTGATTTCATGGGAATTTATGGAGTAAAAGAGTATATTTGTGATGCCAAGGTTATCTAAATATGTCTGATGCAGATTTATCTTCACTCTCCAGTTGTAAGGAATTATAATTTTGTTAAATTTTCTGTGCAGGTGAATGGGAAGTTCACTAGTGATCAGTCGCTCATATACAATGTAAGTGCTTACTCCTTAGAGCAGTATCAACCTGATCAATTAGACTTAATTTTCTTCTCCCTGGTGTGTGAGTTTGTAATGGTCTGAAGCTAGGTGATAGAATTCGTACGTGGCAAACCTGCTCTTAAGTTGTCTGAGAATTGTGAGCACATTTACAGTAATCTGTGGATTGTAATGATACATGTAATGTACTTAAACAACTGTTTATATATATAATTTACCTAACCACTGTCTATCACTGCTGTACTAAATAGGTACCAAACAGAACTGCACACATATTATTTGGGTGTATTGCCTGTGGCATTTTGTTGTTCAGTGGTTCCTTTTCTAACTATCTTGTTTTGCAGGCTGTCCTTGATGCACACGATGCTGTAATATCTACAATGAAACCTGGAGTAAACTGGGTGGATATGCACTTGTAAGACTTGATATTAAACTTTCTGTTAAAACAATTGTAATATGCATGTCTTGTATGTGTTTTATGGGAGGAAGGATAGGGTGTCCTCTTTGGGGAACTACATGGAAAAATTAGAGCATATATGAAAGCATTGAAATAGAGTGGTTTTCATTTCATTTGTTTGAACATCGAAAAACCATATGTTGAATTACAGAAATTGTAGAAGGCAAAAAAAGAGAAAGAAATCCTTGTGCATTCAAGCCTAAACCAAATGTGGTTCTCAAGAAACCTCAAAGACGTTTTTACTCAATGTGTCATATGGAAACTGAACATCATGTTCTAGAAGTGTTGGTAGACATGCATAATGTATTACTTGCATGCTATTGATAATTGCATTTTCGAAATGAAGGAATTTATTTGTTTTATCTAAAAGATTTTGTGGCATTTCAAGGTTAAGTAGATTATTCATTCAATTGAAAGAATGTAGTTATAATATTTCTGTGTCTTCCACTGATCCTTTTTAAGTTTCCTATATCTTCTCTTCGGCATGACATCTTTATTCTCTCTTCTGCTCTCCCCCAACCCCTGCCTCCCTCCTCAAAATTGCAGATTAGCAGAGAAAATTATACTTGAGTCATTGAAGAAAGGATGCATCATTGTTGGGTAACATCTGTTTTGTCAATGTTACTTCCTCAATTACCTGCAATTTATTCCCTTTATTAGAAGGAAATCTTCTAATTTATGTTTAGTTATGTTCTAGCAATGTCGATGATATGATGGCTGAACGATTGGGTGCCGTTTTCATGCCTCATGGTCTTGGGCATTTCCTTGGTATTGATACACATGATCCTGGGGGCTACTTAAAGGTCTTAGTGAATAATAATTTTTATTATGCTCAGTTTCTTTTTCTTGGTTTAATTTATATTTTTAGAGAGCTGCGCATATCACAAATGTTTTGTATTACATTTTCCTTTATTGTCTTGAAAATTTGCATATTTTTTTGCAGGGGCTGGAGAGACGAAAAGAACCTGGATTGAGGTCTTTACGTACAGTTAGAGAGCTCCAAGAGGGAATGGTTAGTAATGGTTTTTCTCAGTCATTGGAATTATCCTTTCTTACTTTTTCTCTTTCGGTAACATAATTAAATCATATGTGTGGGTGATGTAGGACAAATTGGGGGAATTTGGCTATGTGTGGTTGTGGTGGGGTTGGGGTTAGGGTTAGGATGATTTGTGGAAATAAGATTTAGAGTTGTTGAAGATAGGGTCTTGGAGTTATGACCAGAATCAAAAAGTGGTTTGATAAGTTATTTGATGGCTATTTAGTATAAGAAAGTATGTGGGTTTTAGGGCTTAAATAGGTAAAAGAAAGGACTTGTATGTGGGTTTTAGGGCTTAAATAGGTAAAAGAAAGGACTTGATTTTGGGTTTTAAGGAAAAAGAAAAAGAGAAGAAGAGAGGGAGAACAGAAAACACAAAGGCCAACATGTCTCTATGCTCAAATCAATAATTTTATCAATCAACTCCATCTCCTTTGAATACATTGAGCACAAATATATATTAAAACTCTTTCTTGAACTAGTAGTATTAAGACTCCTAGTTTGACTAGTTACTAATAAACTAAACAACTTATAAAGACTAACTAGGATTCAAAGAAAATAAACCTAAGATACTTAGGATTCCTAGAAAATTCTAGACTCAACTAAGGTATCAAAAATATCCTTCATTCACAGGAGTTGCAGAAATTACAGATTTGCCTCTGACTACGAAATTGACCATAACTAATAAAATAAAATTCCAAATAGAAAATTGTTTATCCCTAAAACATTCGGACCTAGACCTTTAAAGCAACACAAATTTTACTTTTATTGAACTTCAAAGGTGGATCCCATGCAATAATTCTTGAATAGGAAAATTTGCAAAGTAATAGCAAATCAATCTTCCATAGTTGCATCATCGATGGGTGATTCTATCTTTGAAATCTAAGACCCTAAAGCATGTGTGTTGCATATGATAATTGTGAAGTTGTATGATTTCCTTCTGATTTTATTTTATTTTTATCATGCTTCATTCAGACTTATTTTATGGTGTGGTTTGGATCTAGAGGTTGCGTTTCACGTTTGCGTTTCTTCTCTTTTTTTTTTTTTTGCTCTGCTGCGCACGCATTTAGGGGGGACAACGGCTACTGTTCATGAACAGTAGCCATGGTTTGTTGACTTTTCAGTCCCTTTATCAGTCCTGTGAGTCTCATGAACAGTATACGGGACCCACAAATTTCATTTTTCAGCAATTTTTTCATTAAAAATGGGTCCCACAGTACTATTCACACATTTAAAAATTATTTTGCTACAGTGTTTTCAGTTTTCAGTTTTTAATTTTAGCAAAATAAGTTCTATCCAAACAGACCCTATATGTCAAATTCATAATTAGTTAAAATTAAAAAACCTAAATTGGGATAAGCAGCATCACTTTATCTTCTATTTGGTTAAGAAGTTGTAACTTCTAACTTCTCAGGGCTAACTTATTTAAAGGGAACTGAAATATTTTACTTATATTGATATACATTATGTGCCAAACATGTTTGTCAGGGCTGTTCATTGGTATTATAATCACTGATTGTTTAAAGCACCTTTGTATATGCTTTGCCATGAGGATAGATATTCACTTGGGACCTGTAAACTCTATTGCTAAGACGTGGAAAATACACTGGAGGGTCTGGTCATGTTACATTATTTGGAGGGAGGGAGCTCATTTATGTTTAATTGCTCCGTTTGATTGAAATCTGTGATTTATTGATTAATTTATCTTTTGGTGGGGAAGGATTGATCCAATATTATTTATAAAAAAAAGAAAAAGAAAAAAATTTGACGTTACAGTTATCTACCATCTCTTCCCAACTACTTCATTTATGTTCTTGGCTTTTATCTGTAATATGTCCATATAATTTTATGGATCTTTGGCTTATATGCTTCAGAATATATCATAGAATAATCATTATTCCAATTTCTTTGGGGCTTTCTATGTAGGTGATAACAGTAGAGCCTGGATGCTACTTCATTGATGCTTTGTTGCTTCCAGCCATGGAAAGTTCAAATACTTCAAGATTCTTCAATCAAGAAGTAATTGGCAGATTTAAATGTTTTGGTGGGGTTCGAATTGAAAGTGATGTGGTACTCCATCTACCGAAGCTCTCTTTTAACTGGATCAAATAATTTGCTTTCTTTGACATTTGCATCTGCATAATAGTACTGGTTATGTTATGTTTTCAATCTCACCACATAAATCGCATATTAGATTTACCCAATTTAACTTTTAATACATTGGAAATGCAAATTCAGTAAATTTTCTTAAGCCAGTCAATATTGTAACTTATACAATAAACTGTTTTGGCTTATTTCTCATCATGTGCTCATTTTTCTTTCTTCATCAAGTATGCTTTTGAGTGAGCCATATGCAAGGCAGATTTATAAATGTTCCCATATTAAAATTATTCTTGTGCCGTTTCTCTTTCTATGATAGCAATTTACCACTAAATGCATTTCGCTTAATAGTTTCTTATTGCTTTTTTTTTTTTTGCTTTTTTGTTGACCTTTTTTATTTTTTATTTTTGCAGCATGTCACTGCCAGTGGTTGCAAGAACATGACAAAGTGTCCCCGGAAAATATGGGAGATCGAAGCGGTGATGGCAGGAGAACCATGGCCACTCGTTAAGACCCTATAGAGGATGGAGACTGAGTTTAAAAGTCACTGCCTTTGATAATTTGCGCAGGAATGTGCTCTTAACTTGTGACGTTGTTGTAAGGCAACCTATTACCCCGTGAAGTTTAGTTTGAAGTACTGCATTGTGTTTTTAATAATAGGGCCGGATTGAGAAAGCTTTTGAACTCGGTTTCGTTTGATGGAAATATTTTTTTTCTGGAAAATGATCGTTTTTTTGGAAAATATATTTCTAGAAAATTGTCTCATTTTCCTGTGTTTAATTGTGAAAAATGAGCTAAAAATTATTTTTTTATTGTTTGACATGCATGCAAAATAATTAGTAATTCTTATAATTTCAAATAATTATATGAACATTTTTCTTTCATAAAAACATATGTCCCAAATGGAAATTTTTTTTAATTTCTTTTGGGAAAAATTGATCCCAAATTTAGACTCTACATCAAAAAAATTAGTAGAAAAGTGACAAGTTTGAGTAAAAGTCATTTGGGAAAAAAAAATTAAGGGTTGGTCAAGAAGACAAGAACGATAAACAGTCGTTCTATGGAGTGAGAGTGAGGGGAGTTACCATTGTGGAGTCTTTTGTTGTATGGAGCTTATGACATTTCAGAAGATGTTTTAAAAGTTTCATAAAATGTTTTATGCTTTAAACGGTTTTTTTTTTTTGGCAAAATATTCAGTTTTTGAAAAATCTCTACCGAAGTTATTTTGTTATGTAGCCGCTCCCAAAATAAAGCCTTTAAAAAGTCAAAAACATTTTTTGAAATGAAAATTTCCATTGAAACAAATGCAACAATAGTCACAGAACTTTACTCTCCAATAATTAGTTTAGTTTTCTATTCAATTGTTTTGTGTTTGTTTGTTTTTTTTTTCTTTTTCTTCTTGTGGGTCCATGCACTCTAGTAAGATGTGCTATTGCTGGATGGATTTCCTATACTATTTGATAGTCCAAGGGCAATTGAAGCAGGGTAGAAAGGTCCTAATGTGATAGTACACTGTTCTTTAGGTTTCTTAATTTGAATTCAATCATGCCAATTATTAGTTAAAGCATCACAATTATGTTGATAAAGTTAAGGTAGAATGCCTAAGAAACAGTAACTAAGTTTCGCCTTATCCTATCTAGGCTTCTTATTCAAATGAATATGTTGGTATTAAGCTTACATTATTATATTGGGAGTTTTGTGCCGTTGTTTATGAGAGTGTGAACTCAACGAGGGCCATTTGAATTGAATGCAAGAACTAGTTTCAAGTGCAGTCATACAGTTAAAAATGCAAAGAGAAGTTAATGGACCTTCCACCCACGATCATTTTTATGCGGCCCGTTGCTTTGACTCAGCTACAATGCCCTCACGAGACATTTCAGTTGAAAAATGATTTTGGATAGATGCAAAGCTTGAAATTGAACCAGGGTACCCATTGAGCTAGGTATTTCTGGCCAAATAAAGAATTGAACCATTTAGTTATTCTTTATTATTGGCCAAATAAAGAATAACTAAAAATTCAATAAGCATCTAACAACCATAAAGTTCTCGAAATAGTTGGTATGATGAGAGGTCTGGAATTTTTAAAGTGCTATAGGTCATTGAACAAAACAAGAAAATTGGAGCAAAGAACATATTGTTAGAGAGTGGAAAACACACATTTGGGATCAAAGTGGAAACTTCTGCTTTGTTTGCCAGCTAGCTGTGAAGAACAACTTTAATAGTAATAGAATAGCTGGTTGAGTCAATGAAAATCACAATTCTAAAGTTCATAATGGAAAGTTAAGAAGTATGGACACAGACTAATATGGATACTGTGACATGATAATTCTTGAAAAATTATAACACAACATAGTGGGATATGTGACTATTAATTAACTAATATCTTTAGGTATATTTAATTTATTTGTAGGTATATTCTATGTTTTCAAAATAAACAACTGTCCAATTATATCTAATATCAGAGGAATATATTTTAGATAAAAAATATTTTCATCTCCAACACAATGAGGAGAAAAATTCAACCTGATGTTGAAATTGTCCACGCTATCATGCAGGATGTGAGATATACACTGATTTTGTGAAGAAATATAATGAATTCTATTCAAAATAGGGTCTTGAATATTCGTTTTATTGAATTTGATAGCTATTGGGATTTTTGGTTTGATGTAGGTTTGCAGCTCTGCTGCTTGTTTGTATTGTCGGTGTTATCATTCTGTTTGGTGAATAAAATTGCTCATTCATTAAAATAAATTAAAATGCCTAATGGGCCAAAAAAAAAAATTAAAATCTTAGGGGTCATGGCACCCTTGAACTACCCGTAGTTCTATTCCTAATTAGCTAAATAAAACAATGAATGGTATTATACACATCTTATTCTACACAACCTAGACAATTTTAGTGCAAAATGTGGGTATGCAGTTGTGCATGTAAGAGTCATTTTCCATAAACAATTACATCATGAAGTCTATCATGCATTTGATGTAGAAATTGTTTTATGTGTCCTCTTACACACTAATACAGGAAAATAAATAAATAAAAATTAGTAGAAATACTGTTCAATGTATTTTGAACCCCAACTATCCTAATCAAATGAAACCATATCTTTAATCCAATATAGAACAAACAATTTATTGAGGGCAATTTCAGCTTTTGCCAAGTACACACGTAATTCTGTATATATATGAATAAATAAAAGCGCGCACGCGTTGATATTGGGATTTGGAAGTCTAAAGTCATGTGATGTCCAAAACTTGCACCACAGCATCAGTCCGTAAGCAAAATAAAAGCATGTAATATCGAAGGCCCAAGATCTCCTCCAAGGCTACAAGGTTAAACAATAGCCATTAGTTTGCAAAATTAAAATCAATCCATAAGAAATAGTTAGAAACATATAACCAATCCAACAAAAATTCCCAAACCTTTTTTAGTAAAATTGTAATAGCCTCTAGCTGTGAAACACCTTCTGCAATCTTGTAGTATGCACTACTATTGTCACATACAACCAATCCTTCAGGTTGGTCATCAATAGGAAATATGAATGTCTCCAAGAACAGTTTAACATCAAATAGCCACAGACTCCCCAAAAACCAACAATGAATCCAAGCCCTGTACCAATATAAAGACATCTCCAGAATTCATCTCCATCTTCTTGATAGTTTTCACTGCAATTAGTGTTGGATGCTACATCTTCTGGGCACTTTTCTATAAGTGGAGGTCCACAAAGTCCAAGATTACCAATGAATCTATCAGAATCAAAGGACTGGAGTTGAGTGTTTGTCGGAATTCTTCCTGAAAACTCATTATAGGACAAGTTTAGGAAGTCCAAGTAATGTAAAGCAGCAATGCTAGCAGGTAATGGACCAAAAAACCGATTTCTTGACAAATCAAGAGATTCTAATTGTTCCAATTCACCAATGTTTTGTGGAATCATTCCAGTCAACATGTTTCCTGATAAATTTAATGCTTTCAATTCTATGAGGCTGGATATCTCTTCTGGAATTTTTCCAGTCAATTTGTTGTTTGCAAGATCGATGCTCCTCATTTCTCCAAAATTCTTTCCGTACTCATACACATTCCCTTTCCCGTCAATGATGTTGTTACTCCCAGAAGCATACATTCCACCAAAAATTGTATATTCAGTGCCGTTCCAAATGAAGAAGTTGTCGCTCATTGTAAAATTTGAAACTTTGTGTGTCATGGCAGTCAAATTATTGAGGCAATGGGGAATGGTTCCAGAAATATTATTTTGAGACAAGTCTAAATATCTAATATGGACTAGCAAACAAATTTGAAATTGCATACTTCCATGAAATTCATTGGATGTGAGGCTAAGAATGATCAATGAGGACATTTTTTCCCCTATCCAAGTTGGTATCTTCCCAGATAATTTATTCTTTCCCAAGTACAAAAATCTTAACGTAGTGCAATTTTGCAAGGACCAAGGCAATTCTCCTGACAAGCTATTATAGCTTAAGTCTAATGCTATAAGTTGTGTTAAAGAACCCATTGAGTGTGGAATTTTCCCAGACAACTTATTGTGAGCCAAATTCAGAACTTCTAGTCCTTGCCAATGCATGAAACAATCAGGGATCTCTTCAGATAGATGGTTGCTTGAGAGGTCAAGGAGTCTTAAATTACCACCAGAAATCGAGCATACAAAGGAATTTAACCTTGAAAACATATTTTTGGAGAGATTTATTGAGGTCAAATTCGGAGGAAACACTGGAAATGGGCCTTCAAATCTGTTTGAACTGAAATCTATTGTGTGAAGGTTTGAAACTTTGGTGGATATATTTGGCAACCTTCCCTTGATTTGGTTATGAGACAAATTTAAATAGCGTAACCCACTAGGAATGTCCCAGAACGAAGTGGGGATGGTATTTGAAATTCCAGTATATGAGACATCTAGGAACCAAAGGTTTCTTTGAGTTTTTATCCAATTTGGGAAATCAGGACCCAACTTGCAAGATCTCACATATAGATATTTCAATTGGAAAGGGGGAACCCAATCAAAGCTGAAATTAAAAGAAAAATAATTATGACTTAAGTCTAAATACCACAATTCAGGGAAATTTGATAGTAGGGCTTCAGAAATGAAACCTTCCAACATATTGGATCGAACAATCAAAGCCCCTAGCTTATGTAGGCTTTCAATACTTTTGGCCAAATTCCCATTTAATTTATTGTTAGCAATACCTAACCATGTTAATGATGGAAATATTGCAAAATTAGGCACTGACCCCTCAATTTGATTGCTATCTAAATATAAGCACTCTAATGAATCTTTTAGGCATCCCTTCAAGTTTTTGAAGAACTCAAGAACCTGTTCATTTAGATAGTTCTCATACAAACCCAAAATTGTTAAAGTACATATATCCTCAAACGATTTTGGAATGCCGCCTTCAAGTTGATTGTCATCGAGGAAGAGGAACCGAAGAGAATTCATGTTGCCAAAAGCATTCGGAATTGAGCCATTTAATTGATTAGAAGAGAGATAAACATAAGCAAGCTTGGTACTAGAGTTGAACAACCAGGGGAATATCGAGGAACTCATGTGAGGGTTGCCAGAGAGATCAAGTTCGGTAAGAGATTTAGAGGAATTAACATGCAAAAGAGAAGAGGGAGTGATAAGAGGTAGATCACAATCACTCAACCACAACCCTGATAGCTTTGGTAGACCAGCAACAACTTTCAGCCAATTATTGGCTACACTGAGATTAATAGATGTTAGGCTGAGGTATTCTACTGAAACAAGAGGAGAAAGCCAGTCAAGATTTTCAGCAATTTTCAAATAATTCCCACCGAGTTCAAGAGATTGCAAACGGGAAAGGTTACCAAGCTGAGATGGAATTTGGCCACTGAGATTAGTGTATTGGAGATTTAGGTACTTCAAGTTACCGAGTAAAGTGATAAACTTAGGGAATTGGCTTTGATTAAAATCATTGCCACTCAGGTCCAAATAACTCAAATGATGCAACTCAATTAGTGAAGGACTGATCTTACCTCGCAAAGTTGGCTTATCCACAGCCTGAAGGTCAAGTTGGAGTATATGGCCTGTTTGGTTGCTGCACTGAACTCCTTCCCAGTTGCAGCAATTTTTCTTTGCATATTCAGTCCCCCATGAAGAGAGCCTATTGTTGTCATCAATAAGACCTTTTTTGAACTCAAGGAGTGCTTGTCTCTCCCTCTCTATGCACCACATATTACCGTCTCCAACCCCTGAAATGACTCCAATAGTTGGTTTCAAGAGCAGTAAAAGCGTAAAAATTGCATAGAGAAGTTTCAGGGACCTTCCACCCATGATAGAAGTCACGGCCAATGATACAAACAATTATAAGTAAAGATCAAGATGCACCACTAAAGCAATCAGTATTTCTAGTTTGAATTTGTTTTTTGTGCTCTCACTACCATTAGCATCTGCTATTTATAAACACAATTGCATGCAAGGAAAAAATATTCATACCCAAACTCACACCAAGTTCACAACATACTTGGCTGTTGTAATTGAATATCAGCAATTATACATGGAACTACCAAATAAATTTACTAGAAAAAAAAAAAAAAAATAGGCACACTAATCACAAACTGACACATAAGCATGTTATGAAATTTTTTTTTTTAGAGAAAGCATATTATGAAATTAAATGTGAACAATTTTAAGAATACAACATTTTTTGTTATTACTCTATTATATCAAATGACTGTTTATCACTTTTACGTCATATCACTATTTTCTCTCCACGACATACAGTTAGATGTGACAAAAGAATTTGTGGTCCTAAAATTTTCGCACCCAGCAAAACTGAGAAAGTATAATTAGTGGAAGATTTTAGGCTAAAAAGTTGATAATTGGCGGTAGTACATACGGGTATCTTTTTTTATTCCAACTTAATGATGTCGATAAAAACAGATGTCAACATTTTAGAAGGACTTTGATGTCTCAAGAAAAAGGAAGAAAAGGACTTGCTGTCGATAAATATACGCTGGATGCATTGGGTATAGAATGAAGACAGTATATGGATTTAGGATTTTTATCCAAAATAAATAAATAAAAATAAAAATAAAAAGAAGACATTTAAGAGAGTACAAATCATAGTAGTGCATGAGTCTTTATTTTATTTTATTTTTTTAATTTTTATTCAAACTTTTTTTCTCCAAAAAAAAAAAAAAAAAAAAATCGAATGTCAACATTTTCGAATGACATGATGTTTTGCCCCAAATAGACGTTGGATACATTGGGTAAAGTTTGAAGAGATTATTAGACCCATTTCTTCTCAATAAACCTAGTTAACTTCACCAAAATAGCAACTATTTAATCTAAAAACTTAACAAAAACAATAAAAATATTCTCAATAGTGATTGTATTTTAACACAAAAAAAATATCTTACTACTAAAGAATCAAAAAATCATAAGTTATTAGAGAAGCTAAAGCTAAATTTTTTGCAATTACAGTAAACTGGAACTATAGGAAGTTGCTAAAAATAAATTACAATATTTTATTATGATTAGGACAAAACTTAGCTACAAAATTGGTTGTAAGCTTGTAACCTAAGGATACAATCTTACCTAATAAAATAAACATTATTACATATTTTGAAAATTTAACTGTTGAATTACATGTTATTTACATTCTTAATACACGTATCAAATTTATGTCAATCGAATATTATTTACTATAAGATCTACAAGGTTATATTTTATGTATAGTTTTAAATTGCAAAAACTTGTTACTTAAACAATTTATTGATGACATAACTATTGATCTTTAATTTTCCAGAAATTTTGCAAGAATGGAGGATATAAGAAGAAGATGTAATCCAACGGTGGATTTGTCAAAATTCACAAACAATTAAAAGATATTGAGTAAAGTTGTAGCCTAAGGCTACAATCTTACTCGATAAAATAAACAGTATTGCATATTTTGAAAATCTAACCATTGAATTGCATTTTCATTACGCTCTTAATATATATATCAATTTTTATGTCAATCAAATATTATTTACTATATGATCTATAAGCTTATATCTTAAGTATAATTCTAAAATACAAAAACTTGTTATTTAAACAATTTATTGACGACATAGCTATTGATATTTAATTTTCTAGAAATTTTGTAAGAATGAAGGATATAAGAAGAAAAAATCCAACCGTGGATTTGTCAAGATTCACCAACAATAAAAAAAATATTGAGTAAGGTTGTAGCCTAAACTATCAATATCAATCTCAAACATTTTCCACTAAAAATTTCTATGCGTGATTTAGAGTTTTTTTTTTTTACACTCCGGCTCCCGCTAGCTTAAAATCCTGGGTCCGTCCTTGAAAATGACCTAAAGTCTTGCCCCCCAAATATACGTTCTACGCATTGGGGATAGTTTGAACACATCATAAATAGATCAATGGACAATTGGAATCCCAATGCCACCATATATGACTTATTGGCTATGTGAAAGTTTAATGCTGCCCCCTTAACTATCAATATCAATCTCAAACATTTTCCACTAAATTTTTCTGTGTGCGATTTATATTTACAATGGTCTCAAACAATTTAAACTGGAAGTATGTCCTTAAAAGAGGAACTACTTTTTTTTTTTTTTTAATCTAGATAGAAATTCTATTTGAAGCCAAATCAAAATGTGTGTGTGAAATTCTCTCTCTTCCTTTATTATTTTAATGAGTTGTTTATATTATTTTAAACGAAGTGATAAAAAATAGAGCATTTGATAATTGGTGCATTGCAAACTGAAGTAGTAAAATAGATAAAGTAGCTTTTTGAAGTGCTAAAAGCTAAAATTTTTGCACCATCACTTTGAAGTCTAATCAAAATGTGTGTGTGAAATTCTCTCTCTTCCTTTATTATTTCAATGAGTTGTTTATATTATTTTAATTGAAGTGAAAAAAAAAAAGAACATTTGATATTTGGTGTATTGTAAAGTGAAGTGGTAAAATAGATAAAATAACTTTTAGAAATGTTAAAAGCTAAAATTTTTAGCACCACCACTTTGAATGCTCTAGCTTCAACAATGACACAAAAAAAAAAAAAAAAAAAAAAAAAATCAAAGCCAGCCTAGTCTTAGAAAAAAAATTATTTTGTTTTTGTTTTTGTCTTTGTTGGTAAATGATTGCATTTTAATGTATTTAGAAACAATGATTTTGTATATTTATAATTTTTTAAAATTATAGAATACCTATTTGGAGTTTTTTTTTTTTTTTTTAATACTCCAACCTCTGTTAGCTTAAAATCTAGGGTCCATCCTTGGAAATGACCTAAAGTCTTGCCCCCAAATATACATTCTACGCATTGGGGGTAGTTTGAACACATCATAAATAGACCAATGAACAACTGGAATTCCAATGCCGCCATGTATTATTTATCGGCTATGTGGAAGTTTAATCTTGCCCCCTTAACTATCAATATCAATCTCAAACATTTTCTACTAAATTTTTTTGTGCACGATTTACATTTACAATGGTCTTAAAAAATTTAAACTAGAAGTATGTCCTTAAAATAGGAACTGTTTTTTTTTTTTTTTTTTTTTTTAATATAATCTAGATAGAAATTCTATTTGAAGCCTAATCAAAATGTGTGTGTGAAATTCTCTCTCTTCCTTTATTATTTTAATGAGTTATTTATATTATTTTAAACGAAGTGATAAAAATTAGAACATTTGATAATTGGTGCATTGCAAACTAAAGTGGTAAAATAGATAAAATAACTTTTTGAAGTGCTACTCTAACTTCAAAAAAAAAAAAAAAATCAAGGCCAGCCTAGTATTAAAAAAAAAAAAAATTCTTTTTCTTTTTGTCTTTGTTGGTAAATGATTGCATCTTAATGTATTTAGAAACAATAATTTTGTGTATTTATAATTTTTTTAAATAATAGGATGCCTATTTAGATTTTTTTTTTTTTTTTTTAAATACTCCAACCCCAGCTAGTTTAAAATCCTGGGTCCGACTCTGGAAATGACCTAAAGTCTTGCCCCCAAATATACGTTCTACGCATTGGGGATAGTTTGAACAAAGCATAAATAGACCAATGGACAACTGAATTCCAATGCCGCTATATTTGACTTATTGGCTATGTGTAAGTTAAATCATCCCCTTAACTATCAATATCAATCTCAATCATTTTCCACTAAATTTTTCTATGCACAATTTATACTTACTATGGTCTCAAACAATTTAAACCAGAAGTATGTCCTTAAAAGAGGAAACCCCCTTTTATATATATATATATATATATATATATATATATATATATATATATATAATCTAGATAGAAATTCTATTTGAAGCATAATCAAAATGTGTGTGTGAAATTATTTTGCTTCCTTTATTATTTTAAATAGTTGCTTATATTATTTTAAACGAAGTGATAAAAAAAAAAAAAAATTTGATATTTGCTGTATTGTAAAGTGAAGTGGTAAAGTAGATAAAGTGGATTTTTGAAGTGCTAAAAGCTAAAACTTTTAGCACAACCTCTTTGAATGTTCTAACTTCAACAACAACAAAAAATTCAAAGCTGGCCTAGTATTAAAAAAACCATTATTTTGTTTTTGTTTTTGTCTTTGTTGGGAAATGATTGCATCATAATGTATTTAGAAACAATGATTTTGTGTATTTATAACTTTATTTTAATTAAAGGATGCCTATTTGGAGTTTTTTTTTTAAAATACTCCGGCACCCGTTAGCTTAAAATCCTGTGTTTGTCCCTGAAAATGACCTAAAGACTTGCCCCCAAATATACGTTCTACGCATTGGTGACGCATTGGTGATAGTTTGAACAAATCATAAATAGACCAATGGACAACTGAATTCCAATGCCGTCATATATGACTTATCGGCTATGTGAAAGTTTAATCTTGCCCCCTTAACTATCAATATCAATCTAAAACATTTTCCACTAAATTTTTCTGTGTGCGATTTATATTTACAATGGTCTCAAACAATTTAAACTGGAAGTATGTCCTTAAAAGAGGAACTACTTTTTTTTTTTTTTTAATCTAGATAGAAATTCTATTTGAAGCCAAATCAAAATGTGTGTGTGAAATTCTCTCTCTTCCTTTATTATTTTAATGAGTTGTTTATATTATTTTAAACGAAGTGATAAAAAATAGAGCATTTGATAATTGGTGCATTGCAAACTGAAGTAGTAAAATAGATAAAGTAGCTTTTTGAAGTGCTAAAAGCTAAAATTTTTGCACCATCACTTTGAAGTCTAATCAAAATGTGTGTGTGAAATTCTCTCTCTTCCTTTATTATTTCAATGAGTTGTTTATATTATTTTAATTGAAGTGAAAAAAAAAGAACATTTGATATTTGGTGTATTGTAAAGTGAAGTGGTAAAATAGATAAAATAACTTTTAGAAATGTTAAAAGTTAAAATTTTTAGCACCACCACTTTGAATGCTCTAGCTTCAACAATGACACAAAAAAAAAAAAAAAAAAAAAAAATCAAAGCCAGCCTAGTCTTAGAAAAAAAATTATTTTGTTTTTGTTTTTGCCTTTGTTGGTAAATAATTGCATTTTAATGTATTTAGAAACAATGATTTTGTATATTTATAATTTTTTAAAATTATAGAATACCTATTTGGAGTTTTTTTTTTTTAATACTCCAACCTCTGTTAGCTTAAAATCTAGGGTCCATCCTTGGAAATGACCTAAAGTCTTGCCCCCAAATATACATTCTACGCATTGGGGGTAGTTTGAACACATCATAAATAGACCAATGGACAACTGGAATTCCAATGCTGCCATGTATTATTTATCGGCTATGTGGAAGTTTAATCTTGCCCCCTTAACTATCAATATCAATCTCAAACATTTTCTACTAAATTTTTTTGTGCACGATTTACATTTACAATGGTCTTAAAAAATTTAAACTAGAAGTATGTCCTTAAAATAGGAACTGTTTTTTTTTTTTTTTTTTTTTTTTTAATATAATCTAGATAGAAATTCTATTTGAAGCCTAATCAAAATGTGTGTGTGAAATTCTCTCTCTTCCTTTATTATTTTAATGAGTTATTTATATTATTTTAAACGAAGTGATAAAAATTAGAACATTTGATAATTGGTGCATTGCAAACTAAAGTGGTAAAATAGATAAAATAACTTTTTAAAGTGCTACTCTAACTTAAAAAAAAAAAAAAAATCAAGGCCAGCCTAGTATTAAAAAAAAAAAAAATTCTTTTTCTTTTTGTCTTTGTTGGTAAATAATTGCATCTTAATGTATTTAGAAACAATAATTTTGTGTATTTATAATTTTTTTAAATAATAGGATGCCTATTTAGATTTTTTTTTTTTTTTTTTTTAAATACTCCAACCCCAGCTAGTTTAAAATCCTGGGTCCGACTCTGGAAATGACCTAAAGTCTTGCCCCCAAATATACGTTCTACGCATTGGGGATAGTTTGAACACAGCATAAATAGACCAATGGACAACTGAATTCCAATGCCGCTATATTTGACTTATTGGCTATGTGTAAGTTAAATCATCCCCTTAACTATCAATATCAATCTCAATCATTTTCCACTAAATTTTTCTATGCACAATTTATACTTACTATGGTCTCAAACAATTTAAACCAGAAGTATGTCCTTAAAAGAGGAAACCCCCTTTTATATATATATATATATATATAATCTAGATAGAAATTCTATTTGAAGCATAATCAAAATGTGTGTGTGAAATTATTTTGCTTCCTTTATTATTTTAAAGAGTTGCTTATATTATTTTAAACGAAGTGATAAAAAAAAAAAAAAAAAAATTTGATATTTGGTGTATTGTAAAGTGAAGTGGTAAAATAGATAAAGTGGATTTTTGAAGTGCTAAAAGCTAAAACTTTTAGCACAACCTCTTTGAATGTTCTAACTTCAACAACAACAAAAAATTCAAAGCTGGCCTAGTATTAAAAAAACCATTATTTTGTTTTTGTTTTTGTCTTTGTTGGGAAATGATTGCATCATAATGTATTTAGAAACAATGATTTTGTGTATTTATAACTTTTTTTTAATTAAAGGATGCCTATTTGGAGTTTTTTTTTTTTAAATACTCCGGCACCCGTTAGCTTAAAATCCTGTGTCTGTCCCTGAAAATGACCTAAAGACTTGCCCCCAAATATACGTTCTACGCATTGGTGACGCATTGGTGATAGTTTGAACAAATCATAAATAGACCAATGGACAACTGAATTCCAATGCCATCATATATGACTTATCGGCTATGTGAAAGTTTAATCTTGCCCCCTTAACTATCAATATCAATCTAAAACATTTTCCACTAAATTTTTCTGTGTGCGATTTATATTTACAATGGTCTCAAACAATTTAAACTGGAAGTATGTCCTTAAAAGAGGAACTATTTTTTTTTTTAATCCAGGTAGAAATTCTATTTGAAGCCTAATCAAAATGTGTGTGTGAAATTCTCTCTCTTCCTTTATTATTTTAATGAGTTGTTTATATTATTTTAAACGAAGTGATAAAAAATAGAGCATTTGATAATTGGTGCATTGCAAACTGAAGTGGTAAAATAGATAAAGTAGCTTTTTGAAGTGCTAAAAGCTAAAATTTTTGCACCATCACTTTGAAGTCTAATCAAAATGTGTGTGTGAAATTCTCTCTCTTCCTTTATTATTTCAATGAGTTGTTTATATTATTTTAATTGAGGTGAAAAAAAAAAAACATTTGATATTTGATGTATTATAAAGTGAAGTGGTAAAATAGATAAAGTAACTTTTTGGAGTGTTAAAAGTTAAAATTTTTAGCACCACCACTTTGAATGCTCTAACTTCAACAATGACACAAAAAAAAAAAAAAAAAAAAAAAAAAAAAAAAAAAAAAGAATCAAAGCCAGCCTAGTCTTAGAAAAAAAAATTATTTTGTTTTTGTTTTTGTCTTTGTTAGTAAATGATTGCATTTTAATGTATTTAGAAACAATGATTTTGTATATTTATAATTTTTTAAAATTATAGAATACCTATTTGGAGAATTTTTTTTTTTTTTTTTTTTTTTTTAATACTCTAACCTGTGTTAGCTTAAAATAGGGTCCATCCCTGGAAATGACCTAAAGTCTTGCCCCCAATTATACGTTCTATGCATTGGGGGTAGTTTGAACACATCATAAATAGACCAATGGACAACTAGAATTCCAATGCCGCCATGTATTACTTATCGGCTATGTGGAAGTTTAATCTTGCCCCCTTAACTATCAATATCAATCTCAAACATTTTCTACTAAATTTTTTTGTGCACGATTTATATTTACATTGGCCTCAAAAAATTTAAACTAGAAGTATGTCCTTAAAATAAGAATTGCTTTTTTTTTTTTTTTTAATATAATCTGGATAGAAATTCTATTTGAAGCCTAATCAAAATGTGTATGTGAAATTCTCTCTCTTCCTTTATTATTTTAATGAGTTGTTTATATTATTTTAAACAAATTGATAAAAAATAGAACATTTGATAATTGGTGCATTGCAAACTAAAGTGGTAAAATAGATAAAATAGCTTTTTGAAGTGCTACTCTAACTTCAAAAAAAAAAAAAAAAAAAAAAAAAAAAAAAAAAAAAATCAAGGCCAGCCTAGTATTAAAAATATATATATATATATATATATATATATTTTCTTTTTCTTTTTGTATTTGTTGGTAAATGATTGCATCTTAATGTATTTAGAAACAATGATTTTGTGTATTTATAATTTTTTAAAACAATAGGATGCCTATTTAGATTTTTTTTTTTTAATACTCCAGCCCTAGCTAGTTTAAAATCTTGTGTCCGACCCTGGAAATGACCTAAAGTCTTGCCCTAAATATATGTTCTATGCATTGGGGATAGTTTGAACACATCATAAATAGACCAATGGACAACTGAATTCCAATGCCGCCATATTTGACTTATTGGCTATGTGTAAGTTAAATCATCTCCTTAACTATCAATATCAATCTCAATCATTTTCCACTAAATTTTTCTATGCACGATTTATACTTACTATGGTCTCAAACAATTTAAACCAGAAGTATGTCCTTAAAAGAGGAAACCCCCTTTTATATATATATATATATATATATATATATATATATATATATATATATATATATATATATATATAATCTAGATAGAAATTCTATTTGAAGCCTAATCAAAATGTGTGTGAAATTCTTTTGCTTCCTTTATTATTTTAAAGGGTTGCTTATATTATTTTAAACGAAGTGATAAAAAAAAAAAATAAAAAAAAAAAGAACATTTGATATTTGGTGTATTGTAAAGTGAAGTGGTAAAATAGATAAAGTGGATTTTTGAAGTGCTAAAAGCTAAAATTTTTAGCACAACCACTTTGAATGTTCTAACTTCAACAACCACAAAAAAATCAAAGCTGGCCTAGTATTAAGAAAAACATTATTTTGTTTTTGTTTTTGTTTTTGTCTTTGTTGGTAAATGATTGCATCATAATGTATTTAGAAACAATGATTTTGTGTATTTATAATTTTTTTAAAATTAAAGGATGCCTATTTGGAGTTTTTTTTAAATACTCCGACACTCGTTAGCTTAAAATCCTGTGTCTGTCTCTGGAAATGACCTAAAGACTTGCCCCCAAATATACGTTCTACGCATTGGTGATAGTTTGAACAAATCATAAATAGACCAATGGACAACTGGAATTCCAATGCCGCCATATATGACTTATAGGCTATGTGAAAGTTTAATCTTGCCCCCTTAACTATCAATATCAATCTCAAACATTTTCCACTAAATTTTTTTGTGCGCGATTTATACTTACTATGGTCTCAAACAATTTAAAACAAAATTATGTCTTTAAAATAGGAATTTTTTTTTTTTTAATCCATATAGAAATTCTATTTGAAGCCTAATCAAAATGTGTGTGTGAAATTCTCTCTCTTCCTTAATTATTTTAATGAGTTGTTTATATTATTTTAAATGAAGTGATAAAAAATAGAACATTTGATATTTGGTGTATCGTAAAGTGAAGTGGTAAAATAGATAAAGTAGCCGGCCATTAATCCGGTCTGGTTATGACAAATAACCAGAAAAGAGTTAAAAATCGAGAATAATCGGAAACCGGTTGGTTCAATCGTAAAATCGGAAATTGGTATGGTTGACCCAATATGCGTGGTGTGCGCACTAACCTCACGGTCCCTCCTCCGCTCTAGGTTGAGGAACCGATCCTGACGTTGGGAGCTGATAAACTCCTCCCGGTCCTTCCCTGATCCTGCCATGGTTGGGCATTGAACTCACTGAAGCTTAAGCCTTCCCCACAAATGGCGCCAATTGTAGGGGCGGGCTTTAGCTTTTAGGTCCAAAAGATGAATGGACTAAGACCTATAGAGCTTAGTACAATAAATTTGTAGAGAGTAGGCTAAAAGGCTGGGCTTCAACAAAGTGGACGACGCCCTTAATGGCCTAAAGATGGTAAGAGAACAAGGAAAACCAATAAATAGACAAACGTGACACACAGATATTCTTCCTCGGCAATGTCCGAGGAGGGTAGTTCTTGAATATACTTCTCTTAGCTTTGATTACAGTTACTTTCTTAATACTACAGTGTTTTCTCTACAGATTTTGCGTCCCCTGGCCTTTGAAGGGTCTTTCACATTATATAGCTCTCTTCAGGTGATCTTAGCCCTCCATTTGTTGATTGTCCAGTACACCACTTGAGTGTTTGTCCCATTAGACACCTTCCCAAGCCCCTTGTGAGTTGTGCCGGCCAAGGCAGCACTGTTCAGGGGTCTTTCCCACATAAATACAGCCAAGGGTTTTGGTGGGATGCATTAAATGTAGGGGCAGCCACTACCCTTTCAGTCATGTCAAGGCTAACCCCTCTCCGAAGCTTTTTCTCAGCAGTAGGACCTCTTCTGGCAATGTGCCACTGATGTGGCCTTACTGTCCGAGCGTGTGGCCTCCTCGGCTTGGCAATGGACTCCTTGGCCATGGATATGTCACGTGGCACAGGTGCCTTATTTAAATTCTTGTACCCCACAATTACATTTTCCACAAAATGAAGAATCTTCATAATCAAATATATTGGCAAAGAGCCAAGGGGTTACTTGGGTGGTAGACTCATTGGTCTTAGAGTATGACCAATATTGTTAAAAGCGCGCTTGGGCGTGCTTAAAGTTCAAAACTCAAAACCCCAAGGCTTGAGTGCTTTCAGCCCGTTTGGTCATCCATTTTAAACACTAGTGTTCAGTGTTTAAACACTGAACACTAGTGTCCAAAAAGAAAAACACGCGTTTGGTCATTCATCCCTGTTTAGGGTTGTTTGGAAAACATTGTTCAAGAACTGGTTTTTAAAATGGTGCTTTTGAAATCACCTCCGCCTTGTTTTAAAACAACAAACAACGTTTTTCTGTGGCAATTGGGTAATTATTTTGAACACTATGTGGGCCCACCTGGTCAGACTTATCTGTTTAGTGTCTCATCTCTTGAATTAAGACGTATTCTCTCTCCTGAATTAAAAAATGTTAATATTGTACAGGTGTCAGCTTTTTTTTAAAATCAAACACACGCATACCAAGCACATATTTCTGTTTTTTGAACACTGAAACATGTTATTTAAAACCATGATACCAAACATTTTTTTTATTTTTTTATTTTTATAAACACTAAAAACATGTATTTTAACAACATTTTTTAAACCACAGTTTTCACATCATTTTAAACAACAATTTTTGAAATCCATTACCAAATGGGCTCTTTGCTTGGCCAAAAAATAAAACTCATTATTAAATGAGGGACACGTTTTTTTGAATGGTATTTTAAGATGCAAAAAGCATGCCTAGATGAACGTAAATCCCTTTTCTGAGGGTTAAACGATAGATTTTGCAGGGACGCACTATTTGTCTTTTTTAGCTTGTATTGGTTCTCATTTTCTGAGTGTTAAACCATAGATTTTGCAGGCATGTGACGAGGCCACAAACTAGAACCATAAATCCCTTTTTTTTTGGGTTTTCTATTCTGCCCAGCTCGCCAGCCTAGAGTTCAGGGCCAAGGCCTAGGTAGAACAAGACAATCATCAACAATCCTAATGCTACAAAACTCCTATAAAGCCAGGCCTCCACTTTAGAATTCCCCATAATTCACACGGGAAAAGGTGAGGCCCAACAATCTAGATGGTCATTGCATGTGTCTTTCACATGTATGCAAGATGCTAATTGCGTACAATAACTTGTGTTACTATTTTGAATCCTATATAATGATAAGGTCCTTTTTTTTTTTTTTTTGTAAGAGCATTAGTATTGGTGAGCTGTATTAGTGGAAGAAAAACTAAGGTTATGTTTGGTAACAGTTTTTATTTTCTATTTTCAAAAACTTGTTTTTGGGAATATAAAGAAAAAACAATTTTCTTGTATTTTTGAAATCAAAAATATGTTTGGTTAGTTGAAATTAAAAAGATAGTTTTTTGAAAAAAAGAAAAGAAAAGAAAATACTAAAATATGTTGTTATTAGGATTTGAATTCTAATGTTAACTCATTAAATGAGATAGATTCATTAAATTAAATGCGTGTTTTAGTTAGCTTTTGAAAATTAGAAATTGAAAACAACCTTTTGCATGTTTTCAGTTTCCTTTACAAATTGAGTTTTGAGAACAGTTTTTATTTTCTGTCTATTTTGGGTTGCCAAACAAG
Source organism: Quercus tomentella (assembly GCA_028535165.1). Taxonomy (NCBI): domain Eukaryota; kingdom Viridiplantae; phylum Streptophyta; class Magnoliopsida; order Fagales; family Fagaceae; genus Quercus; species Quercus tomentella. Next base: position 59,258,903 of record JAPQVY010000155.1, on the reverse strand, counting down.
TTTTTTAGTCTAAAAACTAGAAAATTGTTTTTAGAAATAGAAAATAAGGAGAAAAAACAGTTATCAAACATACCAATTTTTTTGCTGTTGAGCTATAGTGCACAGTCATTTTTGAGTATGTAGCTCAGATGTTACATACGCAAAGATGGATGTGCACTGTAACTTAGATATTAAACAAAAAAAGCAATATTTTATTAGCTCCTCCACTATAGCTAAGATTATTAAATGATTATTATTTTTTTTCTTCCTTACTTTACTAATTTTCCCACCACACCTTCTCTCTATTCTCATCACTCTTCACTTCTTTCACCCTTTCTCCTGATATTTTTCTCTCTTCCTTCACCTCGCCAACTGTTGGATATTTTTATAAAAAATATTATATTTATTTTAATACTCATTTATGTGTATCAATTATCCCTTAATGTCAGATACGTTGATTGCTAAATTTTGAAATTCAAATATAATTCAAAATTTGAATAGCCTTTGTCAATGGTTTTAATAAGGAAACTTATGAACATTAACGTGCTATTAATACCATAATTGCTAGCATGTTTGGTTTTATTACAAATATATATTTTCCATTCTAAACGTTTTGTATTCAAACGTTCTTATTTAAATATGACATAATAACGTCATATATGGAAGATTTTTTAGCACTTAAATATACAATTATTGCTAAATTATTTTATATTATAATAAGTTACCATAAATACACAAATGGTTACTATTTGGTTGAATGGAAAGCGGTCAAACTAGGCATGGCAATTTTTCCCTGCCCCGCTTAACCCGCCCCTTCCCGCTTTGCCCCGCGTGGGTTTTCCCCGCCCCGCAAAGGTGGTGGGGCGGGGATGGGGCAAGATTTTAGCCCCGCACCACGGGGCGGGGCAGGGATGGGTTTAAACTTTTTAGACCCACCCCGCCTCGCCCCTCCCTGTCCTTGCCCTGCCCCGCGTTGCTAAGGGTTATAATTGTAAATTTTTTATACCCTAAAACCCTACTATTTAAACGAACATATCAATATTAGCTTATTTTATTCTATTTAATGTGGTTATTTGCCTTTATTTTGTTATGTGTTATACTATGAGATTTTTTATTTATTTATTTATTTATGATTGTCTTGTTAAACACTTGGATATACTATTCAATTTTTTCTAAAAATTGATTTGATTTGATGGGATAAATTTAGTTGTAATTTCAAGTATATTTTTATCAATAAAATAGGTTTCATTAGAAAAATTGTACTAGTTGTAGGGCAAATTAATAAAAAGTAGAGTTTTACGGGGTGGGGCGGGGCTTCGTGGGGCCCCAAGGGGCGGGGATGGGGTGAGAAAGTTTTCCTCGTCATGCGGGGGGGCGGGGATGGGGCAAGACAATACCATACGGGGCGGGGACGAAGACCCCATCCTTCGGCCCCACCCCGCCCCATTGCCATCCCTAGGTCAAACAGCTAGCAATTTTTTGTAACATATATTTAGAAACTTTTGAAAAGGTATTGTAATAATGGGCCATTAAATGCATGGCATTATCATCCTTTCCTTTTGTTCTCAACGTACAAAGTTTGGCTAAGACAACTTTGATATCCGGTTATATTATATATATAAAGAAGGCTATTGATTATATATATTAATTTCAATAACTTTATGACTATTTAATTGATATCAAACGTTTTATTTTTTGGCTAAGGACAAGCAACATGTCTAGTTCTATATATATGGAAAGAAATAAAAGTTTCAGATATACACATTTTTATTTTTGAATTAAAAAGCTGTAGACTTTTCAAAAACAATTTTTTATTGTCTTAAACACTTACTATCTATTGTTTCTTACTACTCACAAAAATATTCTATCTTTTACAAAATTTTCTGGGAAAAGAAAGTACTATGGAGAGCTTATATCCTATGAGCAGTGTAGGCTCGCAAGGATAATCAACAAAGGTGGTTGGGTTGTTGTATCCTGGGGACAACGTGCAGAAACTATTTGTCTAACTACATTGGATATACCGTAGACGACACGATTTGTCTCAAGACAGTGACTTGGTCCACGTCTCATCCCTGCCACCTCTTTTGGTAAAATCAAATTGTGTAATTTCCAAGGAAAATTCAGGTATTATCTCTCCTTTATTTCCAACAATTTGAGACAAATCGTACTGGAGAACACAAAATCATCCTTGGAAAATGGTAATGTTATGTCTAATTCCTCTGGAGCGGGTGATCTTAATAAGCCATTCCGCTTCCATGGTGTTAACTTTAAGAGGTGGAGACAAAAGACTTTATTTTATCTTACTCTCTTGAATGTGGCTTATGTGTTAACTGAGAAAAAACCAAAGAAAAAGAAATCTGAACAATTGACTGAAGAAGAACTTTCTCAACATGAAAAAGATGTTAAGAAATGGGATAAGGATCATCTTTACTGTAGAAATTGTTTGCTTAATTGTCTTTCTGATGATTTGTATGATTATTATGATCAAGCTTACAAATCAGCCAAAAAGATATGGAAGGCATTGAATCAAAAATATGATATAGAGGAAGCTGGATCCAAGAAATATGCATGTAGCCGATTTTTCAGATTTCAGATGGTTGAAGGCAAGTCTGTGGTGGAACAATCCTATGAACTCCAAATGATTTCACAAGATGTTTGATTTGAAGGCATTCAAGTGGATGAACAAATGCAAGTTTCAGCCATCATTGACAAGCTGCCTGAGTCTTGGAAGGAGTTTGCCAAAGTCCTAAGACACAAGCAAAAGGAACTCTCCATTGAATCCCTTATCACCCGTTTGAGAGTGGAGGAAGAGGCAAGGAACCAAGACAAAGTTGTTGAACTCGATGGAGCAAATGGTCCTAAGGTAAATTTTATCTCTTCAAATGAAAACATGCCAAAAGCCAATGCAAAAAATAATGACTATGTAAGGCCTAAGAAAAGGAACTTCAAACATAGGCCAAATGGAAATTAGCCTCAACATAAGACCCACTCTAATCAAAGAAAGAACCAAGCACACCATCCTAAGCATGCTCCAAATAATGGCAGCCACACTAATAATAGCAATTATGCATGTTTTGTATGTGGAAAGCCTGGACATTCGGCTAGAAATTGTCGTTTTCGAAAACATGGGCCTATGGCTCAGGCCAATGTCATTGAAGAGCCTCTTGTGGCTATGGTTACCGAGATTAATATTCTCGAAGGCTTAGGAGGGTGGTGGATTGATTCTGGGGCAACCAGACATGTTTGTTATGATAAAACTTGGTTCAAAACTTACACCATTTTGGATGAGAAAAAGAAAATTATGCTTGGTGATTCTCATACCATTGAAGTTGTAGGTATTGGAGAGGTGCTTCTCAAATTTACTTCTGGAAGAGAATTCACTCTCAAAGATGTCTTTCATGTTCCTAACATTAGAAAGAATCTAGTTTCTGGTTTTTTGTTGAATAAGTCTGGTTTCAAACAAGTCTTTGAGGCTGATCAATATGTACTCTCTAAAAATGGCATGTTTGTTGGCAAAGGCTATGCTTGTGATGACATGTTTAAACTTAATGTTGAGATGAATGAAAATTCAAGTTTTGCTTATATTGTTTCTTGTGTGAATGTTTGGCATGGTAGATTATGTCATATTAATAATAAATATATGAAAAATATGAGTGGTTTAGGTTTAATTCCTAAACTTGAAAATGAACTTGAAAAATGTGAAATTTGTAGCATGACTAAAATTACTCAAAAGCCTCATAAATTAGTTGAAAGAAATACTGAATTACTAGAGCTTATCCATAGTGATATTTGTGAATTTGAAGGACACTTGACATGTGGAGGTAATTGGTATTTTATAACCTTTATAGATGATTTTTCAAAATATTCATATGTCTATCTTATGAAAAATAAAAGTGATACTTTTGAAAAAATTATCAATTTTCTTAAAAGAAGTTGAGAATACTTTTGATAAAAAGGTTAAAAGGTTTAGAACTGATAGAGGAAAAGAATATGATACTCTTGGTCTTAATAATTATATTCAATTTCTTGGTGTTGTTCATGAGACTACTGCCCCTTATTCTCCATCTTCAAATGGAGTAGCTGAACGTAAAAATAGGACTCTTATAAATTTAACTAATGCTATGCTTGTTAGTTTTGGGGCTCCTAAATATTTTTGGGGTGAAGCTGTTTTAACTGCATATTTAGTTTTGAATAGAGTACCTCATAAAAAGACTTTTTTAACTTCTTTTGAATTATGGAAAAAATGTAAACCAATTCTGAATTTTTTCAAAGTTTGGGGTTGCTTAGCATATGTAAGGCTACCTGACCCTAAAAGACCTAAACTTGGGGTAAAGGCTTCTACATGTGTATTTTTGGGTTATTCTTTATATAGTACAACTTATAGATTTTTTGATATTGATAATAATACAATAATTGAATCTAGAGATGCAATTTTTCATGAAAATAAATTTCCATTTAAATATAAAAATAGTGGGGGTTTTGAACAACAAGAGAAAGTTGAATGTTCTAAGTCAAAAGATGTTAAGGAATATGAGATTGAACCTAGGAGGAGTAAAAGACCTAGAATTGAAAAGGTTTTTGGTCCAGAATATTATGTGTATAATTTACAAGGTGAACCTACTTCTTTAGAAGAAGCTTTATCTTCTCCTGATTCAAGTTTTTGGACAGAAGCCATCAATGATGAGATGGATTCTATTATCTCTAATAATACTTGGAAACTTGTAGATTTATCTCCAGGTTGTAAAACAATTGGATGTAAATGGGTACTTAGAAGAAAATTAAAACCTAATGGATCTATTGAAAAATTCAAAGCAAGGCTTGTAGCTAAAGGTTTTAAACAAAAAGAAGATATTGATTTTTTCGATACTTTTCTCCTGTTACTAAAGTTACGTCTATTAGATTATTGATTGCTATAACAGCTATTCATAATTTGATGATACATCAAATGGATGTAAAGACAATATTTCTAAATGGAGATTTAGAAGAAGAAATCTACATGGACCAACCAGAAGGTTTTACAATGCCAGGTAACGAGCACAAGGTATGTAAACTATTAAAATCTTTATATGGTTTAAAACAAGCACCTAGACAGTGGCATGAGAAATTTGATCAATGTTTGCTTTCTAATGGTTTTAAAACAAATGAAAGTGATAAATGTATATATTATAAAACTTTTGATGATGCTCATGTTATAATTTGTTTATATGTTGATGATCTTCTAATTTTTGGTCCTAATATGGATATTATAAATGCTGCCAAGATGCTTCTTAAAAATAACTTTGATATGAAAGATTTAAGAGAAGCTAATGTGATTGTTGGCATGAAAATTTCTAGAACTTCAAATGGCATATTTGTAGATCAATCTCATTATATAGAAAAAAAATTTGAAAAAATATAATTACTTTGATTGTAAACCTGCAAGTATTCCTTTTGACTCTAGTGTGCATCTTTTCCCTACTAAAGATGAAAATGATATTTACAATCAAAAGGAATATGCTAGTATTATTGGTAGTCTTAGATATGCTACTGATTGTACTAGATCTGATATTGCTTATGCCGTAGGAGTTCTAGCAAGATTTACTAGCAAACCTAATTTTGAGCATTGGAATGCCATGACCCAATTAATGAGATATTTAAAAAGAACTGTGCACTATGGTTTGCTATATCAAAGATATCCTGCTGTTCTTGAAGGATATAGTGATGCTAGTTGGAACACCTTATCAGGTGATTCTTTGTCTACCAATGGCTATTTATTTACAATAGGTGGTGGAGCAATAAGTTGGAAATCTAAAAAACAACAGATTATTGCTAAATCCACCATGGAGGCAGAATTAATTGCCTTATCTTCAGCTAGTGAAGAAGCGGGTTGGTTACGAGATTTATTATCTGAAATTCCCATGTGGGAGAAACCTATTTCACCCGTCTTAATTCATTGTGATAGTACTGCCACTATTGGTAGAGTGCACAATAAATACTAAAATGGTAAATCCAAATCTATTAGAAGAAAACACAGTATTGTAAGATCATACATAAACAATGGTACCATAAATGTTGATTATATTAGTACAAATGATAATATTGCGGATCCATTAACTAAAGCTCTAGCTAGAGAAAAGATCTGGATAGCATCGAGGGGGATGGGACTTAAGCCCAAAGAAGAATAAACTACCTATAAGGATACCCTACCTAGGGACTGGAGATCCCAAGAACTAGGTTCAAAGGGAAAACCTAATCATAGAGAAGTTTGATTAACATGCACTAAATATATGTATGAGTAATAATACTCATGTCCCTCCCTATGGTGTGCGTGCATGTATCTTGTAACGTTATATAGGATGAGTTTTTATTTATTAAAAGAAAAAAAACTCTTAATGTGGACTATAGCTCTTATGAGTGGGATGTTAGAGTTACAAGAACATCCTTGATAGCCACACCTAAGTGAGCATGGAAGTGAGGCCGCTTCCTTTGAGAATGGAGCTAGTTCTCTAAATTGCTCATGGATGCTGGGATAAAGCACAAGGCCTTAATGTGTTGGCTTAGAAGCTCGTAGTAGAGTACTGGAATATTATGTGTGTGATGTAATGTTTTGTATCCATATAAAAAGTTATAGTTCAAGGCTTAGATCACTATTAACTTTGGAACAATGTTGCTGAAACACTAAATGAGGGTTCAAGCCATTGGCACTCCCATTATGCATAATGTTCTACTTAACCCAGGAAATATTCTTATATATATATTTACCTATTTATTTTTTATAAAAATAAGTGGGGGATTGTTGGATATTTTTATAAAAAATATTATATTTATTTTAATACTCATTTATGTGTATCAATTATCCCTTAATGTTAGATACGTTGATTGCTAAACTTTGAAATTCAAATATAATTCAAAATTTGAATAGCTTTTGTCAATGGTTTTAATAAGGAAACTTATGAACATTAACGTGCTATTAATACCATAATTGCTAGCATATTTGGTTTTATTACAAATATATATTTTCCATTCTAAACGTTTTGTATTCAAACGTTCTTATTGAAATATGACATAATAACCTCATATATGGAAGATTTTTTTAGCACTTAAATATACAACTATTGCTAAATTATTTTATATTATAATAAGTTACCATATATATACAAATGGTTACTATTTGGTTGAATGGAAAGCAGTCAAACAGCTAGCAATTTTTTGTAACATATATTCAGAAACTTTTGAAAAGGTATTGTAATAATGGGCCATTAAATGCATGGCATTATCATCCTTTCCTTTTGTTCTCAACGTACAAAGTTTGGCTAAGACAACTTTGATATCCGGTTATATTATATATATATATATATATATATATATATATATATATATATATTTATATATATAAAGAAGGCTATTGATTATATATATTAATTTCAATAACTTTATGACTATTTAATTGATATCATACGTTTTATTTTTTGGCTAAGGACAAGCAACATGTCTAGTTCTATATATATAGAAAGAAATAAAAGTTTCAGATATACACATTTTTAATTTTTAATTAAAAAGTTGTAGACTTTTCAAAAAAAATTTTTTATTGTCTTAAACACTTACTATCTATTGTTTCTTACTACTCACAAAAATATTCTATCTTTTACAAAATTTTCTGGGAAAAGAAAGTACTATAGAGAGCTTATATCCTACGAGCAGTGTAGGCTTGCAAGGATAATCAGCAAAGGTGGTTGGACTGTTGTATCCTGGGGACAATATGTAGAAACTATTTGTCTAATTACATTGAATATACCGTAGACGACACGATTTGTCTCAAGACAGTGACTTGGTCCACGCCTCATCTCTGCCACCTCTTTTGGGAAAATCAAATTGTGTAATTTCCAAGGAAAATTCAAGTATTATCTCTCCTTTATTTCCAACACCAACTCATCTCGCCTGCCTAGCTGCTGATCAACCCATCTCACCTGCCTAGCTCTGACCCATCTCTTCCTCCACTCCCCGCCGACCCAAGTCACCGCCCTTCTCTTCTCCCTTTCATTTTTTTTTTTCTTTCTTCCTCCATTCATTGCTAGCCCAACTCCCCTACCCTAACACCGGCCCTTCTTTCTTCCTCCACTCATTGCCGACCCAAGCCGACCCATCTCTACCTCCATTGTCAACCCATCTCACACTCTCTTCTCTCTTTGGATTTGAGTTTTGTTTAGTTTTGGGTTAGGGATTCATTTTGGTGGCGGTAATGGTGGTTGTGGTTGTTGTTTATTGTAGTGGATATATTATTTTATTGTATTGTTTATATTATTTTAATGTGTTGAATGCTAAAATAAAACTACTAATGTTAGGTGTTTTATAAAGTAAGGTGATAAACCAATGTTGATGCTCTAAATAATGCATTTTTTTTTTTCAAATTATTTTACAAAAAAGACGCTTTTGAATGTTATTAAATAGTCTTGTTTAGAACTCGACTTTGCAAAACTCAAGTTCCAAGCCGCTACTGCAGATGTAGCGTACTAATGTGACATTATTCCCATTTAAAACTCGACTTTTGAAAACTCGAGTTCTTAGTAAATGAAACTCTCTTTTGACAAATTTAGGTTCTACGTAATATTTTTTTGTTGTATGAGACTTGGTTTTGTGAAAATCAAGTTCTATATAAAAAAAAAAAAGAAAAAAAATAAAAAAAAAGAAAAAAAAAAAAGAAAAAAAATTGCAAGGAACTTATGTCGTAAAGAAGTTGGAAGCAAAAATACATGACTTCTAATGCAGAAAGTCATGTTCGGAATCAAGGCACCCATTAGATTCTTCTTACCAGTAGTCTTAATTTATTGTTTTTGTTCATTTCAATCATGTTTTATTTTTCTGCTTTAGGCAAGCAAGATGTATAGCTTCTAATGCAGCAAAAACCATCTTAAAAACCATGTGATTTTTGTAGTCACAATTTTACATATCATTATTTTAGAGGATTAGAAGCGTGATTATAAATAATTATTTGTAAAACAAAAACCATCTTATGCACATGATGAATGAATGCACTAGAAAAAAAAAGGTAAAAATATATCATATTCCCTAACCTTTTATCTCACTAGTGATTTTATTAGCTTCTAAAAGTTTAAAATGATCACTTTTTAAAATGCCTATAAAGCATACTCCATAAGGTAACTGCATGTCTCTTTTTAAATTTGACCACATCATATAAAAGAATAAAATCCATCACTTTACATTAAATCATCGACCTTCATTCAGTTCATTGGAAATGACGAGAATTTTTTTTTTTTTTTTTTTGAAACTAAATGAGGAGAATTTATAAAATGGTTTAGATTTTATTTCTTTGATCTTTTTTGAGGAACTATTTCTTTGATCTAATAATGTATACAGTACCTCTTCATTTAAAATTAAATCCCACGAGAGATCCTATCAGGAAAAAAAAAAAAAAAAATGCCATGAGAGAAACAAACGCCGTCGTTTGAGCGAAGTATAAAAGTGCAGTGACAGTTATCGAACTGACTGGTCCATCATCGTGAAGCCATTTTTCCATGGCTTCGTCTTCGTCTTCGTCTTCGTCTTCGTCATCTCTCTCTCCTCCGGGAGTTCCAATGGAGCTCCACGTCACCAACCGAGAGAAGCTTCTCAGTTCTCTCCGCCATGACCTCTCTCACTCCTCTCGTCCTCTCTCACTATGAATGAGGTTTCGAAATTTTGAAATGCAATTTTCCTTCAAATTTTCTTATCTACCACGATACTGATCACATCGAACTCTTCAGGTACTTTCTCTCTCCCTCGTACACACACATTTATGTATACATAGATACATTGAGTCGTTTACTTTATCGAAGTTTTTTGAATTGTTATTAGGATTTGGTATCGGAGAGAATTATTGGCATAAATTTGATTTTTTTGCAAGTTGATGATCATTTTATTCGCTAATTGAGGGTTTAGTTTGATCTATACAGGCAGGAGAGTTTCTTTGCTTACTTGTTTGGAGTCAGAGAACCTGGCTTCTTTGGAGCTATTGTAAGTACATCACATCTATAACACGTTATCTCTTGGTTCTGGTTTACGCGTAGCTTCGAAAATTTGGCTTCTAAAGAGTTATCTTCATTATCATTCTTGTTTAAGTACTGGATCATAACTACCATTAATGGAATAATGATTGTTTTCAATTTTCATAGAATGCTTAAAATCTTGGATTAATTTCACTTTTCCCCCCTTAACTATGATCCACTTGCAGTGTCGTCCTAAACTTTAAAACGGAGCAATGTTCACCACTTACCTTTTTACAATTTTTGTTAAATTTAATGGAAATGTAAAATTTTTTTTGGTCCGAAAAAATGTCTAATAGAAATTTAAATTTTCTGTTAAATTTGATGGAATTTCGAATGATATGGGCAAAGTGCTTATTACCAATAATTAAGGGACAAGATTACTTAGTTTTGTAGTTGGGGGGAGACATTGCGACTTGGGGATAGTTAAGGGGGGAAAAGTACAATTTTCCTTAACTTTTTTTAATGGTTTGAAAGCTTTCAACAATTTTTTTGGTGTGCATGCTTGCATGCTTAACTGAACAAATAGTGTATATTGTATGGGTTTTTTATATGTCTATTGATGCTTTGCTTAATTTACTGTCATTTTTGTCCTGAAGGACATTGCGACCGGGAACTCAATCCTGTTCGCTTCTCGATTACCCTCAGATTATGCTGTTTGGTTGGGAGAAATAAAGCCATTATCCCATTTTAAGGTGATTTATTGATTGATAGTTTGAAGTGTACGCCTTTGTGCATATTTTAGGGATTTTTCAGAAAATAACTACAAAACCCAAACTATTTCATTAGTTAGGAAACGTTTGAAACTAATTTGGAATATAACAACTCGAGTTCAGAGGGGACGATTTCCTGGGTTTTATATTTTTTATTATTGCGAGAAATCGAGTTGAAAGAACTTGACTTCTAAGCCTGGAAATCGAGTCCAATAGACTCGGTTTCCAGGCTTTGAAACCGAGTCCATTGCACTCGGTTTCAAAGCCTGGAAACCGAGTCCATTGGACTCGATTTCTACTCTTTGAAACCGAGTTCAACGAACTCGTTTTTCAGGCTTAGGAACCGAGTACTTTGGACTCGATTTCCTTTTATAAATTGCCAGCATCCGTTCCATCAAAACAACAGCAACAGCAGCACTCCCATCCAACAGCAGCAACATCACGTGGGCATCACAGTTCCCCCACAGCAGCTTCAGTCCCCAGCCCTCCACGTGTCTGTGGGTCCCAGCTGGACCTGTCCCTCTTGCCGTGGGAATAAGTTCTCTGTAATAGTGTTCCATTAGTTCTCTGTAATAAGTTCTCTGTAATAGTATTCAGCTTTCTCTTGAACACTCTCTATATTCAGCTCTTCAACTCAGTCTCTATATTCAACTCACTCACAGAACACTCATCACACAACATTCTCAGGTAATATTTTTACAATATTGTGATTATTTGCTAGATTTTTTTTAAAGAAAAATTTAGAACATATTAGGAAAAGTTTTGTTTTTCTTATTTGTTAGTGTAAATATTGTGATCAATTTATTTGTTAGTATATTGTGATTATTTGCTAGGTTTTTTTTAAAGAAAAATTTAGAACATATTAGGAAATGTTTTGTTTTTCTTATTTGTTAGTGTAAATAGTGTGATTAATTTATTTGTTAGTATATTGTGATTATTTGCTATTTTTTTTTTTTTTTAATTAATGTTATGACACATTTATATAAGATCATGAATCTACTTAAGAAAAAATATCTATAATGAGTAGTAATTTAATGATTAATTGTTGGGAATATTTAGTAAATAATTGTGATTAAATTACAACATATTGGGGAATTTTTTTTTGTTAGTGTAAATATTTTGATTAAATTACAACATATTGGGGAAATTTTTTTTTTTTTTTTTGTTAGTGTGAATATTGTGATTAAATTATTTGCTAAGTTTTTTTTTAAGAAAGTTAATATTGTGATTATTGGGAATATTTAGTACCAAATATTGTGATTATTATGTGAAAATTTGAGTACTCTAGATATGCAATTTTTTCCTTTTTATTTTTATTTTTTCATTTAAGAGAATATATAAAACTTTTTTGGCTAAAGGTTCGAAGCTCAAAATCTTATAAATCCAATTATTTTTTATTTTTTTTAAGGAAGTTGCAACAGTAAAATTGTAACATGAAATGGTCATGACCATGACCATGACCATGACCATGAATGAATGTGTAAGGATGGTGCAGCACGAGCACGTATAGTTTGTGAAAAATTTACAAATATTTGGTGTTGTTACCATTTGTAACATTCCAAGTTAGGAAAAAAGGAACAGACTTTAAAAATAGAAAGAGAGCAAACGCTGTCCATTTCCATAGCCCTTTAGGATTTTAGGGGATTAGATATTGGCAAAAAGAATGGAGTCATTAGGGATTTTTTTAGAAAATAACTACAAATATTGTGATTATTGGGAATATTTAGTACCAAATATTGTGATTATTATGTTATTACTACATATGGGAATATTTGTTTTGTTTGTTAGTGTAAATATTGTGATAATATGCTAAGTTAAAAAAAAAATTAATATTGTGATTAATTATTGGGAATATTTAGTACTTTTAGGTCTTTCTCATGGATATGAAATGGATTATGAGTTTGATACCTAAGATAGTAGTCTTTTTACCATAAATTATTTCAAGATATATTTGTTTAAGATTTGTAACAGAGATTTCAATGGATAACTGGTTGGTATATAATATTTTTGTTCATCATAACTTATTTGAATGGGTTTTGAAAGTCATGCCCCTAGAATGATTTAGAATTTTTAAAGAATATGAAATTGGTAATGACTATTTTTGTAAGATTACTAAAGGTGAGTATATGCAAATTTGGTTGAGGTTAGTATTGTTGGCATTTCATACGCAAAGTTTTGTGATTGATGTTGATTGAGCGTTATAAATTTGTCACTAACACAATTGCACTTGATGATCTATAGGTTGACAATGATCTATATAAATATATACTACGGTGGACCCCTTAGCAATGCCAACCCTTATGATGGAGTCTCATTTCAAGGGCCGGGTATCCAGTGCTACTATATGATGATACGCTGTAAGCTAAAGACCCTGAATGAGCTGAAAGTAAAAATTATGGAAGAGTTGCAAGTGAACCCTGCTTTGCATGACATACATATTACTTTCCGTTCTCCATATGAAGTCCTCAATCAATGCATTAATTACAGATATATGGCGATAACAGAGGACAAACATGTGAAATTCATGTTTAGTAAGATGGACAAATGGAAACAAGCAGCAGATTTTGAGTTATACGTCACTTTGGAGCCTCGTGCAGAAGTCGGCGTAGAGGACGAAATTGTACAAACAACTACATCTCTACAGTTTGCAGTCCTAGATGATCAATGCACCACATTGGGAGGCTATACACCCCCTTTTCAAGAGACACCAGTAACAATTGAGAGCGAACCTGGAAATAGATATGAAGATCAATTTTGTACACATCGAGGTGAATCCTCTACAGTTCCAGTAGTTGAAGATGAAGATGAAGACGGAGACTGTTCTGGGGAAGATGGTGAGGATAGAGATGAGTATGAAGAGAGGATTGACGATGGTGACTTTGACAGGGGTCTTGATGACCATGACATTACTCACATTCCTCATGTTGATGATATGGCTGAATGTGATGAAGATGATGAGGACGCTAATGCTAGAGTTCAGCATGTTACAAATACGACCCTCGTTTATGAACCTCCTGCCTCATCATTTTATGAAAATACTTGGGAAAATATGGTTGATCCTGAAGTTGGTCAGCAAGCATTTGGTTCTTGGAATGCAGACATGAATTTTGCGAAAGGGTTGATTTTTGCTAATAAAGATGCGGTGAGACGTGCATTAACAATTTACGCCGCAAAGCATAACAGAAACTTTGTGACTAGTAGGTCGACCACAAGTAGACTGTCTGTGAAATGCAGCGATGAATCATGCATGTGGTACGTTGGGGCAGTTGTGAAGCCTGAACTCGGACTATGGATGGTCACATCTTATAGGGGTCCTCATAGTTGTATGCCCCTTGCCACGGCCCTTGATGGTAGAATGATGGATTGTAATTTTCTAGCAGAAGAATTTGTTCCATTGTTGAAAGAGAAACACACGGCAACAATTTATCACCTCAGACATTTCATTAAAGGGAAGTATTATGGGCATATTCTTTCTTACTATAAGATATGGGATGCGAAACAACGAGGTATTGCAAAGATATTTGGGGATTGGGAAGAGTCTTACCAAAGGTTGAAAAAGTTATTGTTTGCATACTGGGATCAAGAACCTGGCACCCGTTTCTGGTTTCACACCATACCCAGGGACGAGTTCGGTGATACAATATTGCGCTATATATTTTGGGCTTTCGCTCCATGCATTGCAGGATTCAGACATTGTAAGCCAGTGATCAGTATTGATGGGACCCATTTGTATGGTAAATATCGAGGGGTGTTGTTGATTGCAATGGCCACCGATGCCAACAACAAGGTTTTGCCTCTTGCCTTTGCCGTTGTGGACAAAGAGTCAGGGTCTAGTTGGGGGTGGTTTTTAGAACGCCTCAGGAATGCACTGGGGGATGTGATAGCAGATAAGGACATCTGTATAATTTCTGACCGACATAAGGGTATTCAAAGTGCAATTGCAAACTGGCCTAGACATGATGATGGACGACAACGAGTAGTTCACAGATATTGCCTTCGACATGTTGCTAGCAACTTCAACACGCATTTTCAGGACGCCACTTTAAAGTCATTAGCCTTGAAAGCGGGGTATGCTACTCAGGAATCTAAATTTGAGTTGTACATGCAACCTATCAAGGAAGCTGAGATCGAGGCCCTTAGGAAGAAACGGAGAACCGAGCGGCAGGAAAGTGAACCCGACTCATCCATCATGCCATACACATATCTAATGAACGAGGATCTAGACAAGTGGACCCAACTACATGATGGTGGATACCGTTATGGGGCTATGACAACCAATGTCTCGGAGTGCTTCAATGGAGTACTCAAAGGTGCCCGTGGCCTACCCATTGCTGCAATGGTTGAATTCACTCATTGCAAACTTGTTGCGTATTTCCATGATCGACACAAAGAAATTACTCATGATCTCTCAAAGGACAAGGTATGGACTAAATATGCCTTAAAAATCTATGGACACAACCTACAAAAATCAATTTCACACCAAATAAATCCGTTTAATAATCTGAATGGTATATATCAAGTAATTACTTCATACAACATCTATAGCTCTGGAGGGGGAAACCATAGTTATGAAGTAAATGTAATGGCCAGAACATGTGGTTGTGGAAAGTGGCAAATGAGAAAGATCCCTTGTTCACATGCAATTAAAGCTCTTCAGTACTTGGGGCAAGATGCGACTGCATATATTGACCCATGTTATAGTTTGGTGAACGCCATTCACACCTACTCACATGCATTTGTGGTGCCAAAGTCAGATTCATTGTGGAGGGATGTGGATGGTCCAAAGTGGGTGCCTGACCCAAAACTGTTGCGGGGCAAAGGTCGACCTGTGGCGTCTAGGATACGAAATGAGATGGATGGGGTCCGGCGAGAACCGGGAAGCCGGAGGCCAGATTCTGACTTGAGGGAGATTCAGCAAAAGCAGAGCTGTGGACTATGTCATCAACATGGGCATAACCGTAGAAGATGTCCGCTTTCCCGTGGGGCTTCGACAAGCAGTAATAATCCAAACTAGGTAAGTGATGCTTTTATATAAAATGCCATGATTGTATCAATTAGCCAAGTTGCATAGATTAGTACGTATGTTTTGGGTTTTGGTATCTAACAACAATATTTGAATTTTTGCCAGGCATGCAAATACTCGAGTTTGGAATGGCATTGTAGATGTCAATTGGGGTTCTCTTTATTATGTATTTGAACTTACTACTGGGTTGTATCCACACAATTATTATTTTGTTTGTCACTGAATGAACTTGTAATCGAAGTATTTTATATCCAATGTACCTGTTTCTAGATTGTGATATTATGACTGTTTAATTTTGTCTTTCAATTTTAAATCCCCACAATTTTGTAGTTTATATTGCTTACTACTCACTAGTTTAATTGTGATGATTGAATTAACTTACTGAAATGAACTTTAAACAGTACATATATATCCAGGCCAGGAACAAATTTTGTCAGAGTGATGTGTGACTTGGACGGTTAATTTTCAATGAATTAAAGGTAGCACTGTACCAAACTTCAACTTCAAACCTTACAGTTACAGACTACAGGACAAGCTAAATGGAGAATTGGGTTTTGGGAATCTCCATCCCCTTTTTCATATATGAACTAGTCTTGGCCTTGTTAATAGAATCTTTCACAATGTGATAAAGTGAAAGAACACCTATTGGCTATTGCTTAATATTGTCTTTTCTCAGCTGGACGGTACCACTGCCACATGGAGAAGAAGGGACAGCCATCGAGGTCAAGTAGAAAGCAATAAAAAAAAATTCAAGTTATCTCAGTAGAACTACTACCTTACTAAAGCCGCTGCCATAGACAAATAAAGTACGTAAAAACAAGATGAAAGAAATGATCCATATGCTAGCAGGACAGGTTGTGGTACTAGACCAAATTAGATGTGTTCAACAAGTGGGTGGTCCTTTTCTTTCCCAATATCCCTGGAAAATATTTTGTTTCTTCCCCTAATGTTTCATTGTAAATTTTAAGGTTGTTTTTTTCCTCCTATTATAGTTAATTATAGAAGACCAAAAAGAGAAATGGCAAGAGAGCTCCACGTAAATGCAATAGCCTCATTATTTAGGTAAAAAAATAAAAATAAAAATTTATTTTATTTTTTAGGGGAGAATATTACTTGTAAGGGTTCTTTTGCTCCCAAAAAAAAAACATAAAAAGCCTTTATTGAACCCAATGTTCACAATTCTTAACTATGATTTTTCCTGAATGCTATAGACACACACACATCCTTCCCTTCCCCTTCAAGCAGTAATATATATTGTCAATGAATTATCAGCCCTTTGATTATTCGTGCTTTGAGCATTGATGCTACAACTTCCAATTGAAGCTTGGTCAGTACCATCAGTGCAATCATGCTCATTCATCAAAAAACAACCAAAAAGAGAGAAACAATAAACACCCCAAGGAAACACTTATTTCTAAAGACACTCGTAGGAAATTTCCCACCTCAACATCCATGCAAACCCGACTATGCATTTATCTAGTGAACAGATTATTGTCTATCAAATATATCAATTACAACCTCCCATTTGTCTGATTTTTTCCCCATTTGAAACATTGGTTATTTTATAAGGAAAAAATAAATTCTAACAATTTGTGATTGATAGAAGCATCAATGGAACAGAAAAGGTGAAATAGATGACTTTTATTTATCAAATTAGTATCATTTCGGTAAATCTCAACATAATTTAAAAGCTGTACATAGAAAAATCCTTGTACAAGCTATGCAATTCACATACAAAGCATTACGCAAACCAACATACTGATTATGAAGAGGCTATACGATCATACATAAGATCTAGCTAAATCCAATCCATTTAACCAAGGATGGAACAAAGTGACAAATTACATATAAAAAACAATCAAATTATATAGCCAAAATGGATAGATGCTACACAGCTACACTATTGTTGCTTATAGTAGCCACTTTGCTTATATACCTTACTTTCTCACTATGGTACCGCTCCATCAACTCTTGAAAAGAATGTTTGTTGTTGATGGACTACTCTATATCAGCAAATGATGATGCACAGGCAATGAACTCCTTCACACGCTCTTGAAAAGGTGTATAATTAACTAATAGACGATCCAAAACGATAAAAGTAGATTCCACCACCTGTGTCATGGACTTGTGTTGAAGCAGATTCATTGATTCAAGATGGGTAAGAAGCTGATTTTGAAGAGGCAACACTGTCTGCTCAAGCACATCCACGTTTAAAGTTGTTACGCTACCTTTTAGCAAAGCAGGAGGACTCTTGGGGATTGACAATTCACTCGAAGACTGAGCGTCACGACAAGATATTTGTGATCACGTCTCATCAAATTCAACAATTGAAGGGCTATGATGCAGGTCAGCAGAGCCTTCACAATTAGACACATCTTTATCTCGAGGAACAAATATGGAATCAAAATTAGGGAAAACACCTGCCAAAAATATGAATCAGAGTCACAACCAAAGATGAAAGAGGGAGAAACAAAACCAAACAAATGGAATGTAATCTGTATTTACCACAAGAGAGAGGCCGAGGTGGAAGAACTAATAAACATCAAGGAGGAGGGAAAGCAAGCCGGCCCAACCAACCCAGAATATGAAGTCCTAAAACTTGACTTATACAATCTGTCACTGGAAGAAAAAATATATATATTAACAGATAACTGATAAGGGCAAGCAGCAAGTTAGCAAGAACAAAGCAAGAGAAACATAAACTATAAAGATACGGTGGGTGAGAGGGGGGGGGGGGGGGGTTGGGCTGGGCAGGGCAGTAACTGTAGGATACATAGCAAATGTGTACATGCGCAAGAAAATACCTTCAGTACAAGTGTCTCCAGCAGCAGTAATCTGCCTCCAGATCTCAGCCTGTCCGCAATGAATCTCCCATGCATCATATAATCCAAGTAACGACTTCATTCGGATAATCAATTATCAAATTTTTCTTAATCAACTGAAATGGAATCATCCCATTTTGGCAAGCACCATTCTCTCCATGAACCAATTGTCTCTGTACCACATTATTGGAAGTCGATGGGCCTTCACACACTCAAACACCACTCACAAATGGAACAAACCCACACTCTCAAAGCACGCAAAGAAAGATAGAATGGAGAGGGAAAAGGAAGAGAATTCTTCTTGTGTTCTTATATCTGTTCTTCACACTTGGTTTGCAATTAATGGAGGAAAACATGAATATATACTACACCATGCAACCTTAATTCTGACAGTATTAAATTATATAAACTTTAAAACTTTACTACTCCATTCAACTTGTTTACTATATTATTTGATGAATGAAATAAAGTCTCATAAATAAAATAACTTGTTCATAAACACTGCAAACATTTCATTAGCAAGTTTCTTATTCTTTCAGTAAACCAGCACAGCGAAATGGACATATAAAGACATCACTAAAAAGTCATGTTTTCCGCCTCTCTCCTAATGGAATCAAAGAGTGCAGTAGATAAATAACGTTCTCCAGAGCTGGGGAAAATCACCTGCATAGCACACAAAATCAAAAGGAAACAGTTAAATAATTGGGTTAAACATATATATGCCGACAAGTATATTTTTCAAACTTTGAATTAGGTTAAAGAGTGGTAATAATTACACACAGTATGTATGGGACACCCGGACACACAATGCCATGTTAGCTGAAATTATGTTTTGAGAACACAATTTCAATAAAAATTGTGAAATTAAAAACACGATTTTACCATTTCACAAATATAACTTAAATTACAACAAATTGATCAATATTGTATACGATATTATGGCCACACAACCTGCAGCTAAGCAAAAGTAATGGACAGCTTGAAAATAAATATGGTATTCTACAACACTCTTCATCTCCTGGTTTTGGAAGACATGAAGAAATATGGATCCTAGAATGTGCAGTCAGGACTCCGTAGAGCATACAAAAGGAGTCATCCAAAACATATTTAAAGGGGTTCAGATGTGAAGCTTGAATTATAATAACCTAAGCAGACTATCATAATAATAAAAACATGCAACAGAGATTCTATATTAATTTGAAGAAGGCAATAAGACTTACAACAATAAGTTTTCCATCATTTTCAGGCCTCTTTCCCACCTTCATTGCAGCAGCTGCTGCAGCACCAGATGAAATCCCCACCTGAAATAAACAAGCTCCCATTTTCAACAGAGAGTTGGAAAACCAAAGAGACCAGCAAGTAGCAACAAAAGAACTGTAGAAATTATGTGTAACAAAAATAAATAAAAAGGAAGTGTAAGGAATTCCTCTAGAATCTTTACATATTATCTAATTAAGATAATTCCATACCAGCAAACCTTCTTTCAGGGAAAGCAGCTTAGCAGTTTCAATAGCTTCCTCACTTGATACCTGAAAAAAGTTACCAAAAACATCACAAATCATTGAAGGTAAATCCATGCCTGTAGTAGCAGCCAACAGAAATCAGAAATGTTGTCATGGAAACAAAATAGCTCAGACTTGTTATGATTTAACAAGATTCACAAAGCAAACGTTGTAAGTATGTTCCTGCACTACTAATCTAATAGGTTCATATAAATATCACAAGCATTTGCAACTTTTACTTAAAAGAAATCATATAGATTAAATAAATATCAAACATAATGAAAATAATTTATGGCAGACAAATTTAACAAAGATTTGACTGTTCAAACATGTGCAATTTCTATCCCCATAAAAGAAAAAGAACCTGCCCTAAAATTTTTAATTTAAAAACCAACAAAGGTGGTCCAACCACCTTGGATTTCCTAACGATGCACCAAATTGATGCCCGCACAACGTACTCATATTTAACAAAATCACACATCCGATAAAGTTCCAACTTTTTTGGTTTAGACACCTCATAATATCTCATATTATTATATTCTAAAGGTATAAATGATACCAGTGAAATTTGGAAACTGTAGAAATTTTTTCAAGTACAAATTTAATAATAAATTTTCAATCACAAAGACTGCACATATACATAAGAAGGGTAAAAGTACCAAGAAAGAATAAAGAATTGAAGGTGCTAAACATTAACTAACCTTGTTGTCCTCCATTCAAGATTGCACTTTCAACCGGTTCTACCCCATACACCTACATTTATACAGGAGAAAGTGGACCATTAGTATAAAGTATAAAATAATCTCTCTCTCTCTCTCTAAGAATCAAGCACACACACAAACGGACCTTAATCTCTGGGTTTTTCTCCTTCAGGAAATTCCCTGCACCAGTTATTGTACCCCCAGTCCCTATCCCTGAAACCAAAATATCAACTTTCCCTGCTGAATCTCTCCATATCTCTGGGCCAGTGGTTTCATAATGGATCTGAACCAAGAATGACAGAATGATTTATTAATGGTGTCAATCATCTATCCATATCAAAATATAGCAAATGTAAACAATACCTGTGGGTTCGCAGGATTTGCAAATTGTTTAAACAGATAACTATTAGGGAATTTGCTTAAGAGCTCATCAGCCCTCTCAAAAGCACCAATCGAAGTATGGATGAGCAGGCGACATATCACCCTCTAGTCGTGCTCCAGGACATAGAGATCGTGCTCGAGTATTCCATACTCGGATATGGCCATAATGTCTGTCCCTCCAATTCACCTCCATCTTCCCCCTCAGGTCTATGGCATGAAGGGCTTCGTCAGTATCAACATATGGGGGGGGTTCTTGTACCATCCCGAACTGACGAACAACACGGTCCGGTGTATGTTTCTCTACTAGCCAGAAACATACAAGCGGTACCCTCGCCGTCCATACATCCCTTCCGGCGACACAAAACGCAGGCAGGTGGGCTAATTCAGCTTCATATGGTTGCCACACCACCTGAAATAGTCAAATCAAAGGACAGCACATTATGCAATGTTCCATATCTATGAGCTCTTTTACATTTATAAATACAATAGTCATAAACAATAGAATAAACACAATTTTGGTACCTGCTTTGGATGCATACAATCTAAAAGCTGACGGTACCGGACCAGACAGATTTCGGCGGGGCTATTCAAGGTGCTCACAACCCACACAGTCCTACAATTGCGAAAGAGGGAGTCAATACTTGGAATTGAGAATATGAAGTAATCAACAACAATAAATGATGGGCAATCGTAAATTTAACAGTACATACCACTAAGATTATACTAATAAATGATTATCTAAACATATGATTAGTGGTGGAGCTAGAAATTAATAAGACTTATATTATACATCAATCATAACATATGACCTCCGTGGTTATCAAACGATATATAAAAAACATAAATAAAAATCCTATTAATGAGTCAAAATTTGAAGAATATCAAGGTTAAAATTTTATTTTCTATGTCTAACAATGTGTTTAAAATTATGAATCTATTTCCAATAGAGAGAATCGGTCAAGGAAGAGACTTACTTAATAGACAATGGAGAAGGTGCAAATGGTGGGCCATATGCACCATCTGGTGGGAGGTCCATCCTTGGGCACAAAAAAGGGAATCTGACCCATGCCCAATACTGAACTAGCAACAAGGCCCCACCAATCTGACTAGCACCTCTGTCGGTTGCCCTGCATAACTCTCTGTACAGCCATGCAAGGCAAGCGCTCCCCCAACTGTACTGAGGTGGATTCCGAAGGTCCCTCAGCATCTGCAACCACATCGTATGCACCCTATCACCAGACTTGTCAGCGAAAATTGTGTCTGCCAGGAGTGCTAGGATATAACACCGTGCATATTGATGCACAACCACCTCTGTTGCATCATCGGGCAACCCTTCGTCAATTTTTTCTAGTAGCTTCTTTATTTGGATCCTTTGTCCTTTAAGCGTGGTGTCATTAGTAGCAATTCCAAGCAGACTCTGACATTCATCTTTCCATGTCAAGTCAGTTGTTCCAACAATTGCCTCACCATCGATTGGAATCCCGAAAAGAACCTCCACATCTTGTAATGTGATCGTTGTCTCACCATGTGGCAGGTGGAAGGTGTGGGTTTCAGGCCGCCATCGCTCAACGAAGGCCGTGATCAGGTTATGATCAATCTCTCTACCTGGGGTCCTATACAGCCCTTCTAATCCAACTCTCTTCACAATGTCGACGATACGATCATCCACCACTATCCGGCGTCGTTTTCGGAACTCGTCATTACGACCGCGGCATTTCAGTGGCCCTGGATCCTGCACATGATAGAACTATGGTGATGAGATGCAATATGCCATAACCTTTGTATATATGATTGTAGTTATTGATCCCAAAAAACAAAAATAAAGCAGTTATGAAGGGACCTTAAAATATCAACCCCAAAAAGAAAAAAAAAAAACCAAATCGAATTGTTACCTTGCCTTCCCAAACAGCGCACGCTCGATGTGTTTTTATAAACCTCAACACCGAATCGTCCATGGGCCCAGGACCAAACTCATCAGGGACCTGAGCAGGAACAGCAGCCATACTGCACGAAGTTTAGGGAGTCAAGAGTAATATAAGCACATGTTAAATTGGTAAGGATCCCAATTTCTTGCACAAACGATAAGTATTCAAGAGCTTCAAAAACGATAATATACTGCACCTAAAGTATATAAGTTTTACCCATTATACACACACACACACATATACACTCTTCTAACCATGCATTTTATCATGAAATATGTTATATTCATATAAACACTCTTCTAACCAAAAAGGGACCAGTTACTATTCCAAAATACCCAAAAATTACACTTCAGTAGTTTCAATCCAAACTAAGCAACTTGCATGCAAATAAGCGCTAACCCTCACAATTTGATTACATTTGGTCGTCAGAAACTTTATTTTGCTCTACATTTAAAGAGTAAACTCAGCACTACAAGGAATATTCATTTTGCATACATATATCCTAAGGAAAAAAGTTTCTTCTCAAATGGTTAAACACTTAAAATGTTAGTGAAAAGGCACATCTAATTATCTATAAAAAAAATAATTACAAATTTGGAAGGAACTGTATCCTTTTCGGGACAAATTCCCTGTTCCAACACCAACACAATGTGTTGCATGGGGGGAACTTTTACAGTATCAGAATGCAGGGACGCATCTAAAAATGGTATCTTTGTGATTTGCTACAATTAAACGCATTATTTTGAATAAAAAAGTGTTGACTATTATCAAGAATTTCAGACATATTCCATTTAGTAAGCATTTCAGACGTGTTCAACTCAGAATGCGTTGTGTTGACAAGTTTCCAAACGACAAGCCTGTGATAGTAGAAACACCCTACACTACATATCATGAAATGTACCCAAACACAGATGTACCCACAGATGTACCCATAACAAACAAAAGAATCACCAAACGCGGGCATGCATATTCCATGGTAAAATGAATCACCAATGACAATATTATACAAAGGATTACTAAGCCAAAATGGATTTAATCACAAAATCAACAAACGATGATCGTTGTCAAAATACAACAATATTTTAAAGAAAAAAGAAAGAGTCCTTACTTGTGACGGCGAGAGGCAGCGACGGCGACGGTGACGGGAGCGAGAAGCAGCGACGGCGACGGGAGGGAGAAGCAGCGACGGCGATGGGAGGGAGAAGCAGCGACGGCGACGGTGACGGTGACGGGAGCGAGAAGCAGCGACGGCGACGGGAGGGAGAAGCAGCGACGGCGACGGAAGCAGTCGGCGACGGTGCCGGCGACAGGCTCGGAATGAGAGTGTCAGAGAGAGCTCGACTTCTCGTGAGAGAGAGAGAGAGACTGAGAGTGTGTAAGTTTGAACTTAGTTTTTTGGATTTTTTTAGAAAATAAGTTTGAATTAGTTTTTTGTGTTTGGTTTTTCTGTGAAAGGGACTGAGAGAGTTAGAGAGGGAATGAGAGAGAGCTGTGTAGTTTGAACTTCGTTTTTTGAGTGTTTTGTGTGCCTGCGTGCTTTTTTGAGTGTGCCTGATGGTTGACGCGTGTTACGCATAAATCGAGTTCAGTGAACTCGTTTTGTAAGAGCAAAAAACGAGTTCAGTGAACTCGTTTTCCAGTGTTGCAAAACGAGTTCATTGAACTCGATTTATGCGAGGAAAAATAAGTTCAATGAACTCGGTTTACAAGAATAGAAACCAAGTTCATTGAACTCGTTTTTTACTCTTACAAAACGAGTCCACTAAACTCGATTTCTGGCATATTGGGCCCACCTGAGTTCTGGCAAAAAAGCAAAATCGAGTAAAAGTTACTCGATTTCTTAACACAAAAACCGACCCCCTTAGACTCGAATTGCTAGAATCCAAAATAGTTTAAAACGTTTCCTAACTAATGATATTGTTTGGGTTTTGTTGCTATTTTCTAAAAAAATCCCATATTTTAGCTTGTGTTTTACCTAAGTACATTCCTTTGCAGGAAAGGTACATGGTTAGCATGGTGTACTACACTGATGAGATCACAGGAGTTTTGCATGACCAATTCCAAGGATCTGGTAAACCTTTGTTGTTTCTGTTGCATGGGCTTAACACCGACAGCAATAACCATGCAAAACCAGCAGAGTTTGAGGTGCTTACATCTTATATTTTTCTCTCTCATCACAAATGACTTCTTTATACCTTCAGAATAGTGTAATGAGAATCTGGTTTTTCTAGTTTCCCTACATGTTTTAAATATCTCTGTACTGATAGCATTTCCATGGTTCTGATGTATATCTTCATATTATTATTTTTAGACTAGAATTACTATTGCAGATAAGTTTTACCTTTTCTTTCTTTTTCTGAATCTCTGTAGGGTGTGGATAAGTTTGAGAAGGATTTGACAACCTTGCATCCAATTTTGACTGAATGCCGTGTTTTGAAGTCGGATAAGGAGCTTGCCCTCATCCAGTTTGCCAATGATATAAGCTCTGAAGCTCATGTTGAGGTAACCATTTCCAAAATGTTTTATTCACTAAACGCATTTATATAAACAGTACTTACTTCATTTGACTACACACACACATCATTCGATCTAAGTATAATTTTGCATACATGACTCTGACATAGTTGCTAAAGGGGTCAAATCAGTAATGTGTATGCAAAGTAATAGGGAAATAGGTAGCTAGTAGATAATGTTTTCATATACAACAACAACTAAGCCTTACCTCATGTTTAGATGGAGGGAGATGAGGGAAGAGTAGAGGAGAGGAGAATGGAAGATAATAGAATATATTAAATTTTTAGTATATTCCGGCCACCTTCCCCCTACTCTTCTCTCCTCTCCCTCCATCTATCTCCCTTCCAAACATATCATTGGTCCCAAAATTTTGGGGTCTATTATGTATTCTTAACAAATTAGTTAGGGTTGGCCATATGTATTCCTTTTTACTATCCATTCATAAGAAAGTGACTAAATTTTATGTTGGCCATCAACCTACTGACCCCTCTCCCCTTTTCGGGCTTGGGATCGACTGTGAACAAAATGTATGACACTGAACACAGAAATTGGTCAACTTTTTTATTTGTACCAATGAAAGTGGAACAGATCCAGTGGAGACGGGGTGGGGCCTGTAGCTCAGAGGATTAGAGCTTATATATATAAGAAAAAGGCTTGTCTGAATTTTTCTACATTACTGTGGCATTTCTGATTAATAAAATATTAGTTGGCAACTTCATTATGTATGTGCGGTTAGTTTGCTTCTGTTATGAAAGGTATTGGTATTGGGCACAACTGTAACTTAAATGACAGAAAGAGAAAATAGGGGGTCTTTTGGGGGGGGGGGGGGATCTCTGAGTGTTTTGGGAAATTTTCATATTGTAAGTTTATTTTTGTGTGTATTGATATTCAAAAACATCTTCTTGTTTTTAATAGGTATTTTGGATGTAGAGTACATGTATGCTGTTCATTTTTCTTGTGGAGTCATCCCTGGCTTGCTTGTAGTTATAAATATAATTTTTTTATTTGCGATTTACATTCTGACCAGGTCATGAGAAAAACTAGAGTGGGAATGAAAGAGTATCAGTTGGAAAGCATGTTTCTTCACCACACCTATACGTATGGTGGCTGTAGGCACTGTTCTTACACATGTATTTGCACTACTGGTGAAAATAGGAGAGACCTTTGGCGGTTCTCAAGGTTTCTTGTTCTATGCATGCGGTGCCAAGTGCTCTCCCATGCATTACTGAAACTATGATGCATGCTCATCCCGGAATTAACTTCTTTTTATCACAGAAAAAAAATAAAATAAAAGTAAAACACAAACAGATGTAAATGCGTGTTTTATATTCAAATTTCAAAATATGGACATGCTCTGTAATTTTCCAATACATTGGGACTGGTTTTAACTAGGACATTTATGTATAGTTATGCACTTTTGTAGACTTTCTGGCAAACTCATGATCGAAAAGATATTAACTTTTGTAAATGGAAAGGTAAATTATGAGTGTAAATTTATTGATATAGAATTTTACATCCAGCACAGAAAGGTTTGCTAACTGGTGTATTGTTTCATAACACAGTTCTGTGCTGCACTATGGGCATGCAGCAGCTCCAAATGACAGGGTATGGTAAATTCGTTATTCTTTTAGACTTAATGCATTGTAGAGCCTTTTGTATTGTCTTTTTATTATTTTTATGTTTATTTTTAAATAAGAGAACCTTTGTATAGTCTTAATACTTAAACTAGGCTTAATTGCACAATGACAGACTTAGTTATACTTTGCAGTTTCATTATTCAATTTTTCTGATTGAATCTCCTTGACTTCAGAAGTATCTTATGAAGTTTTCAAATCCTTATAATCTCCTTTGTGCAGGCTTTGGAAGATGGAGATATGGCATTGCTTGATATGGGAGCTGAATACCATTTTTATGGTTCTGACATAACTTGTTCATTTCCTGTGAGTTTGGCCATTTTGCTAGTAAAATAACATTAGATACAATTTTTTACCTTTGGGCCTTGACTTTTTGATTTAGGCAGTTAATAAGCTTTAGGTAGCTCCTCACTTAAGTCTTACCCAATTTTATCTGGTTTCTCTTTTCTGCTTTACATATAGGTCCTTCTTTAATGGCATTCATAGATTGATTAGATCATCATCATTATCATTGCAACCTTCATCCTTTGCTCTTAGAATACTTATGAAGTTATGATGATTAACTATAGGTCATTTTATAATAATCATTATCACTACCATCATCATACATATTTCTAGTCTTTGACTTCTTCTGATTTTATAAGGAACCATAATGATCCATAATCAAACCCATAATGTCTTAGACATTGAGGGTTTTAAATCAGAGCTCTGATTTGATGGGAATTTCTGGGGTAAAAGAGTATATTTGTGATGCCAAGGTTATCTAAATATATCTGATGCAGATTTATCTTCACTCTCCAGTTGTAAGGAATTATAATTTTGTTAAATTTTCTGTGCAGGTGAATGGGAAGTTCACTAGTGATCAGTCGCTCATATACAATGTAAGTGCTTACTCCTTAGAGCAGTAGCAACCTGATCAATTGGACTTAATTTTCTTCTCCCTGGTGTGTGAGTTTGTAATGGTCTGAAGCTAGGTGATAGAATTCGTACGTGCAAACCTGCTCTTAAGTTGTCTGAGAATTGTGAACACATTTGCAGTAATCTGTGGATTGTAATGATACATATAATGTACTTAAACAACTGTTTATATATATATATATGTATATATATATATATATATATAATTTACCTAACCACTGTCTATCACTGCTGTACTAAATAGGTACCAAACAGAACTGCACACATATTATTTGGGTGTATTGCCAGTGGCATTTTGTTGTTCAGTGGTTCCTTTTCTAACTATCTTGTTTTGCAGGCTGTCCTTGATGCACACGATGCTGTAATATCTACAATGAAACCTGGAGTAAACTGGGTGGATATGCACTTGTAAGACTTGATATTAAACTTTCTGTTAAAACAATTGTAATATGCATGTCTTGTATGTGTTTTATGGGTGGAAGGATAGCGTGTCCTCCTTGGGGAACTACATGATTAGAGCATATATGAAAGCATTGAAATAGAGTGGTTTTCATTTCATTTGTTTGAACATCGAAAAACCATATGTTGAATTACAGAAATTGTAGAAGGCAAAAAAAGAGAAAGAAATCCTTGTGCATTCAAGCCTAAACCAAATGTGGTTCTCAAGAAACCTCAAAGACGTTTTTACTCAATTTGTCATATGGAAACTGAACATCATGTTCTAGAAGTGTTGGTAGACATGCATAATGTATTACTTGCATGCTATTCATAATTGCATTTTCGAAATGAAGGAATTTATTTGTTTTATCTAAAAGATTTTGTGGCATTTCAAGGTTAAGTAGATTATTCATTCAATTGAAAGAATGTAGTTATAATATTTCTGTGTCTTCCACTGATCCTTTTTAAGTTTCCTATATCTTCTCTTCGGCATGACATCTTTATTCTCTCTTCTGCTGCCCCCCAACCCCTGCCTCCCTCCTCAAAATTGCAGATTAGCAGAGAAAATTATACTTGAATCATTGAAGAAAGGATGCATCACCGTTGGGTAACATCTGTTTTTTCAATGTTACTTCCTCAATTACCTGCAACTTATTCCCTTTATTAGAAGGAAATCTTCTAATTTATGTTTAGTTATGTTCTAGCAATGTCGACGATATGATGGCTGAACGATTGGGTGCCGTTTTCATTCCTCATGGTCTTGGGCATTTCCTTGGTATTGATACACATGATCCTGGGGGCTACTTAAAGGTCTTAGTGAATAATAATTTTTATTATGCTCAGTTTCTTTTTCTTGCTTTAATTTATATTTTCAGAGAGCTGCGCATATCACATATGTTTTGTATTACATTTTCCTCTATTGTCTTGAAAATTTGCATATTTTTTTGCAGGGGCTGGAGAGACGAAAAGAACCTGGATTGAGGTCTTTACGTACAGTTAGAGAGCTCCAAGAGGGAATGGTTAGTAATGGTTTTTCTCAGTCATTGGAATTATCCTTTCTTACTTTTTCTCTTTCGGTAACATAATTAAATCATATGTGTGGGTGATGTAGGACAAATTGGGGGAATTTGGCTATGTGTGGTTGTGGTGGGGTTGGGGTTAGGGTTAGGATGATTTGTGGAAATAAGATTTAGAGTTGTTGAAGAAAGGGTCATGGAGTTATGACCGGAATCAAAAAGTGGTTTGATAAGTTATTTGATGGCTATTTAGTATAAGAAAGTATGTGGGTTTTAGGGCTTAAATAGGTAAAAGAAAGGACTTGATTTTGGGTTTTAAGGAAAAAGAAAAAGAGAAGAAGAGAGGGAGAACAGAAAACGCAAAGGCCAACATGTCTCTATGATTAAATCAATAATTTTATCAATCAACTCCATCTCCTTTGAATACATTGAGCACAAATATGTATTAAAACTCTTTCTTGAACTAGTAGTATTAAGACTCCTAGTTTGACTAGTTACTAGTAAACTAAACAACTCATAAAGACTAACTAGGATTCAAAGAAAATAAACCTAAGATACTTAGGATTCCTAGAAAAGTCTAGACTCAACTAAGGTATCAAAAATATCCTTCATTCACAGGAGTTGCAGAAATTACAGATTTGCCTCTGACTATGAAATTGACCATAACTGATAAAATAAAATTCCAAATAGAAAATTGTTTATCCCTAAAAGACTTGTACCTAGACCTTTAAAGCAACCCAAATTTTACTTTAATTGAACTTCAAAGGTGGACCCCACACAATAATTTTTGAATAGGAAAATTTGCATAGTAATAGCAAATCAATCTTCCATAGTTGCATCATCAATGGGTGATTCTATTTTTGAAATCTAAGACCCTAAAGCATGTGTGTTGCATATGATAATTGTGAAGTTGTATGATTTCCTTCTGATTTTATTTTATTTTTATCATGCTTCATTTAGACTTATTTTATATGTCAAATTCATAATTAGTTAAAATTTAAAAACCTAAATTGGGATAAGCAGCATCACTTTATCTTCTATTTGGTTGAGAAGTTGTAACTTCTAACTTCTCAGGGCTAACTTATTCAAAGGGAACTGAAATATTTTACATATACTGATATCCATTATGTGCCAAACATGTTTGTCAGGGCTGTTCATTGGTATTATAATCATTGATTGTTTAAAGCACCTCTGTATATGCTTTGCCATGAGGATAGATATTCACTTGGGACCTGTAAACTCTATTGCTAAGACGTGGAAAATACACTGGAGGGTCTGGTAATGTTACATTATTTGGAGGGAGGGAGCTCATTTATGTTTAATTGTTCCGTTTGACTGAAATCTGTGATTTATTGATTAGTTTTTCTTTTGGTGGGGGAGGATTGATCCGATATTATTTATAAAAAAAATTTGATGTTACAGTTATCTACCATCTCTTCCCAACTACTTCATTTATGTTCTTGGCTTTTATCTGTAATATGTCCCTATAATTTTATGGATCTTTGGCTTATATTCTTCAGAATATATCATAGAATAATCATTATTCCAATTTCTTTGGGGCTTTCTATGTAGGTGATAACCGTAGAGCCTGGATGCTACTTCATTGATGCTTTGTTGCTTCCAGCCTTGGAAAGTTCAAATACTTCAAGATTCTTCAATCAAGAAGTAATTGGCAGATTTAAATGTTTTGGTGGGGTTCGAATTGAAAGTGATGTGGTACTCCATTTACCGAAGCTCTCTTTTAACTGGATCAAATAATTTGCTTTCTTTGACATTTGCATCTGCATAATGGTACTGGTTATGTTATGTTTTCAATCTCACCACATAAATCGCATATTAGATTTACCCAATTTAACCTTTAATACATTGGAAATGCAAATTCAGTAAATTTTCTTAAGCCAGTTAATATTTTAACTTATACAATAAACTGTTTTGGCTTATTTCTCATCATGTGCTCATTTTTCTTTCTTCATCAAGTATGCTTTTGAGTGAGCCATATGCAAGGCAGATTTATAAATGTTCCCATATTAAAATTATTCTTGTGCCATTTATATTCCTATGATAGCAATTTATCACTTCATGCATTTCACTTCATAGTTTTTTTTTTTTTGGGTGCTTTTTTGTTGACCTTTTTATTTTTGCAGCATCTCACTGCCAGTGGTTGCAAGAACATGACAAAGTGTCCCCGGAAAATATGGGAGATCGAAGCGGTGATGGCAGGAGAACCATGGCCACTCGATAAGACCCTATAGAGGATGGAGACTGAGTTTAAAAGTCACTGCCTTTGATAATTTGCGCAGGAATGTGCTCTGAACTTGTGACGTTGTTGTAAGGCAACCTATTACCCCGTGAAGTTTAGTTTGAAGTACTGCATTGTGTTTTTAATAATAGGGCCGGATTGAGAAAGCTTTTGAACTCGGTTTCTTTTGATGGAAATATTTTTTTCTGGAAAATGATTGTTTTTTTGGAAAATATATTTCTAGAAAATTGTCTCATTTTCCTGTGTTTAATTGTGAAAAATGAGCTAAATTTTTTTTTTTTTTTTTATTGTTTGACATACATGCAAAATAATTAGTAATTCTTATAATTTCAAATAATTATATGAACATTTTTTTTTTCATAAAAACATGTGTCCCAAATGGAAAATATTTTTTATTTCTTTTGGGTTATTCAAGAATCTCATATGGAAAAATTGATCCCAAATTCAGACTCTACATCAAAAAAATTAGTAGAAAAAGTTTGAGTAAGAGTCATTTGGGGAAAAAAAAAAAATTTATGGGTTGGTCAAGAAGACAAGAACGATAAACAGTCGTTCTATGGAGTGAGAGTGAGGGAAGTTACCGTTGTGGAGTCTTTTGTTATATGGAGCTTATGACATTTCAGATGTTTTAAAAGTTTCAGAAGATGTTTTAAAAGTTTCAGAAAATGTTTTATGATTTAAAAAGAGTATTGTTTTTGCCAAATATTCAGTTTTGGCAAAAAGATATTATTGAAAAATCTCTACCCATTGGCCAAAAAAAAAAAGCCTTTAAAAAGTCAAAAACATTCTTTGAAATGAAAATTTCCATTGAAACAAATGCAACAATAGCCACAGTACCTTACTCTCGAATAATTAGTTTAGTTTTCTAATCAGTTGGTTTGTGTTTGTGTGTTTGTTTTTTCTTTTTCTTTTTGTGGGTCCGTGCACTCTCGCAGTGCTGGATGAATTTCTTATACAAGAATTTGATAGTCCAAGGGCAATTGAAGCAGGGTAGAAAGGTCCTAATGTGATGGTACACTGCTCTTTAGGTTTTGTATATTAGGTTTCTTAATTGAATTCAGTCATGCCAATTATTAGTTAAAGCATCACAATCACGTTGATAAAGTTAAGGTAGAATGCCTAAGAAATAGTAACTAAGTTTTGCCATATCCTATCTAGACTTCCTATTCAAATGATAATATATATGTTGGTATTAATCTTACATTATTCTTTTGGGAGTGTTTTGCCGTTGCTTATGAGAGTGTGAACTCAATGAGGGCCATAACCATTTGAATTGAATGCAAGAATTGGCTTCAAGTGCAGTCAAACAGTTAAAAATGCAAAGAGAAGTTAATGGACCTTCCACCCACGATCATTTTTATGCCCATTGCTTTGACTCAGCTACCTCACGAGTCATTTCAGTGGAAAAATAATTTTGGATAGATGTAAAGCTTGAAATTGAACCAGGGTACCCATTGGGCTAGGTATTTCTAGCCAAATAAAGAATCGAACCAGTTAGTTATTCTTTATTATTGGCCAAATAAAGAATAACTAAAAATTCAATAAGCATCCAACAACCATGAAGTTCTCGAAATAGTTGGTATGATGAGAGGTCTGAAATTTTTAAAGCGCTATAGGTCATTGAACAAAACAAGAAAACTGGAGCAAATAACATATTGTTAGAGAGTGGAAAACACACATTTGTGATCAAAGTGGAAACTTCTGCTTTGTTTGCCATCTAGCTGTGAAGAACAACTTTAATAGTAATAGAATAGCTGGTTGAGTCTTGAGTTGCTGTCATCTATTGTATTATCCAAATCACAATTCTAAAGTTCATAATGGAAAGTTAAGAAGTATGGACACAGACTAATATGGATACTGCAACATGATAATTCTTGAAAAATTATAACACAACATAGTGGGATATGTGACTATTAATTAATTAATATCTTTAGGTATATTTAATTTATTTGTAGGCATATTCTATGTTTTCAAAATTAACAACTGTCAAATTATATCTAATATCAAAGGAATATATTTTAGATAAAAAATATTTTCATCTCCAACACAATGAGGAGAAAAATTCAACCTGATGTTGAAATTGTCCACGCTATCATGCAGGATGTGAGATATACACTGATTTTGTGAAGAAATATAATGAATTCTATTCAAAATAGGGTCTTGAACATTCATTTTATTGAATTTGATAGCTATTGGGATTTTTGGTTTGATGTAGGTTTGCAGCTCTGCTGCTTGTTTGTATTGTCTGTGTTATCATTCTGTTTGGTGAATAAAATTGCTCATTCATTAAAATAAATTTAAAAAAATTATGCTGCCGCCAAATGGGCTTAATGTTTCTATTTAGCCAGAAAAGAAAAAGAAAAAAAAATCTTCATTGTTTCTGGGGTTTCACACTTCTACAAATGCTTGGACGAGGAATGAGATCATCTGCAATGTCGATACTTGTGTTTAGAGTTAGCTAGTGATTTCCTCTTTTAAAGTGTTAAATTTGGTTCACTTGAGGCATAGTGACAGCTACTCCAAGCTGGAAATATAAAGAGTTGAACCTACTTGAATTTTTGGGACAATTTTGAATTTGAGGTTAAGTATAATTTTTTTTCAAAATTTAAAATGCCATATATATAACTTAAAAAAAATTAAGATCTTAGGGGTCATGGCACCATTGAACTACTCGTAGTTCTATTCCTAATTCGCTAAGTAAAAAAATGAATGGTATTTATTATACACATTTTATTCCACATAACCTTGACAATTTTAGTGCAAAATGTGTGTATGCAATTGTGTGTAATAGTCATTTCCCATCAACAATTACATCATGAAGTCTATCATGCATTTGATGTAGAAATTGTTTTATGTGTCCTCTTACACGCTAATGCAGGAAAATAAATAAATAAATAAACAGAAATTCTTAGAAATACTATTAAAATGTATTTTGAACCCCCACTAGCCTAATCAAATGAAACCAAATCATTAATCCAATATAGAACAAATAATTTATTGATGGCAGTATCAGCTTTTGCCAAGTACACACGTAATTCTGTATATATGAATACATAAAAGCACGCACACATTGATATTGGAATTTGGAAGTCTAAAATCATGTGATGTCCAAAACTTGCACCGCAACATGAGTCTGTAAGTGGAAGTAAAGCTGTAATATCAAAGGCCCAGATCTCCTACAAGGCTACAAGGTTAAAAAAAATAGCCATTAGTTTGCAAAATTAAAATTAATCCATAAGAAATAGTTAGAAACATATAACAAATCCAAAAAAATTTCACAAACCTTTAGTGAAATTGTGATAGCCTCTAGTCGTGAGACATCTTCTGCAATCTTGTAGTATGCACTACTGTTGTCACATACAACCAATCCTTCAGGTTGATCATCAATAGGAAATATGCATGTCTCCAAGAATGATTTAACATCAAAGAGCCACAAACTCCCCAAAAACCAACAATGAATCCAAGCCATGTACCATTATAAAGACATTTCTAGAATTCATCTCCATCTTCTTGATAGTTTTTACTGCGATTAGTGTTGGATGTTACTTCTTCTGGACACTTTTCTATTAGTGGAGGTCCACAAAGTCCAAGATTGCCAATGAATCTGTCAGAATCGAAGGACTGGATTTGAGTGCTTGTCGGAATTCTTCCTGAAAATTCATTGTAGGACAAGTTTAGGAAGCCCAAGTAATGTAAAGCAACCATGCTAGCAGGTAATGAACCAAATAACCGATTTCTTGACAAATCCAAAGATTCCAATTGCTCCAATTGACCAATGTTTTGTGGAATCATTCCAGTCAACATGTTTCCTGATAGATTTAATGCTTTTAATTCTATAAGGCTGCATATCTCATCTGGAATTTTTCCAGTCAATTTGTTGTTTGCAAGATCAATGCTCCTCATTTCTCCGAAATTCTTTCCGTACTCATACACATTCCCTTTCCAACCAACAATTATACTGACACTATCGACACCATCAATGATGTTGTTACTCCCAGAACCATACATGCCACCTGGACCAATAATTGTATATACAATGCCATTCCAAATGAAGAAGTTGTCGCTCATGGTAAAATCTGAAACTTTGTGTGCCATGGCAGCCAAATTATTGAGGCACTGGGGAATGGTTCCGGAAATATTATTTTGAGACAAGTCTAAATATCTAATATGGACTAGCAAACAAATTTGAAATTGCATACTTCCATGAAATTCATTGGATCTGAGGCTAAGAATGATCAATGAGGACATTTTTTCCCCTATCCAAGTTGGTATCTTCCCAGATAATTTATTCTTTCCCAAGTACAAAAATCTTAACATAGTGCAATTTTGCAAGGACCAAGGCAATTCTCCTGACAAGCTATTATAGCTTAAGTCTAATGCTATAAGTTGTGTTAAAGAACCCAGAGAGTGTGGAATTTTCCCAGACAACTTATTGTGAGCCAAATTCAGAACTTCTAGTCCTTGCCAATGCATGAAACAATCAGGGATCTCTTCAGATAGATGGTTGCTTGAGAGGTCAAGGAATCTTAAATTACCACCAGAAGTCAAGCATACAAAGGAATTTAACCTTGAAAACTTATTTTTGGAGAGATTTATTGAGGTCAAATTCAGAGGAAACACTGGTAATGGGCCTTCAAATCTGTTTGAACTGAAATCTATTGTGTGAAGGTTTGAAACTTTAGTGGATATATTTGGCAACCTTCCCTTGATTTGGTTATGAGCCAAATTTAAATAGCGTAACTCACTAGGCATGTCCCAGAACGAAGTGGGGATGGTATTTGAAATTCCAGTACTGGAGATATCGAGGAATTGAAGGTTTCTTTGAGTTTTTATCCAATTTGGGAAATCAGGACCCAACTTGCAAGATCTCACATATAGACAGTACAATTGGAAAGGGGGAACCCAATCAAAGCTGAAATTTAAAGTTAAAGGATTATGAGATAAGTCTAAATATAACAATCGGGGGAAATTTGATAGTTGGGCTTCGGAGATAATGCCTTCCAACATATTGGAGCGTACAATCAAATACTGTAGCTTATGTAGGCTTTCAATACTTTTGGCCAAATTCCCATTTAATTTATTGTTAGCAATACCTAACCATGTCAATGATGGAAATATTGCAAAATTAGGCACTGGCCCCACAATTTGATTGCTATCTAAATATAAGACCTCTAATGAATCCTTTAGGCATCCCTTCAAGTTTTTGAAGAACTCAAGAACCTGTTCATTTAGATGGTTCTCGTACAAACCCAAAGTTGTTAAAAGTACATATATCCTCAAACGATTTTGGAATGCCGCCTTCAAGTTGATTATCGTCGAGGAAGAGGTCATGAAGAGAATTCATGTTGCCAAAAGCATTCGGAATTGAGCCATTTAATTGATTAGAAGAGAGATAAACATAGGCAAGCTTGGTACTAGAGTTGAACAACCAGGGGAATATCGAGGAACTCATGTGAGGGTTGCCAAAGAGATCAAGGTCGGTAAGAGATTTAGAGGAATTAACATGCAAAAGAGAAAAGGGAGTGATAAGAGGTAGATCACAATCACTCAACCACAACCCTGATAGCTTTGGTAGACCAGCAACAACTTTCAGCCAATTATTGACTACACTGAGATTCACAGATCTTAGGCCGAGGTATTCTATTGAAACAAGAGGAGAAAGCCAGTCAAGATTTTCAGCAATTTTCAAATAATTCTCACTGAGGTCAAGAAATTGCAAACGGGAAAGGTTACCAAGCTGAGATGGAATTTGGCCACTGATATTAGCGTCAGCGAGATTTAGGTAATTTAAGTTATTGAGTAAAGTGACAAACTTAGGGAATTGGCTTTGATTAAAATCATTGCCACTCAGGTCCAAATAACTCAAATGATGCAACTCAATTAGTGAAGGACTGATCTTACCTCGCAAAGTTGGCTTATCCACAGCCTGAAGGTCAAGTTGGAGTATATGGCCTGTTTGGTTGCTGCACTGAACTCCTTCCCAGTTGCAGCAATTTTTCTTTGCATATTCAGTCCCCCATGAAGAGAGCCTATTGTTGTCATCAATAAGACCTTTTTTGAACTCAAGGAGTGCTTGTCTCTCCCTCTCTATGCACCGCATATTACCGTCTCCAACCCCTGAAATGACTCCAAGAGTTGGTTTCAAGCGCAGTAAAAGCGTAAAAATTGCATAGAGAAGTTTCAGGGACCTTCCACCCATGATAAAAGTCTGGTCAATGATACAAACAATTATAAGTAAAGATCAAGAAGATGTACCACTAAAGCAATCAGTATTTCAAGTTTGAATTTGTTTTTTGTGCTCTCACAACCTATCAGCTATTTATAAACACAACCTGCATGCAAGGAAAAAAAGATTCATAATACAATTATGGCTCCGTTTGGATATAATTTATTTTGTTGAAAATTGAAAATATTGTAACAAAATAATTTTTAAAAGTGTGAATAGTATCATGGAATCTATTTTTAATATTTTTTTTCCTGAATAAAGTGCTTGTGGGTCTCATAAACAGTACGTGAACAGTGCATTCTATTGAAAAAATCTACAATGTATGAACAGTGTATGGTGGAAAAGTCAAATTTTATGGCTAAAAAAAAAAAAATTGAAAACGTAAACACAGTAGACATGGACACGGATCCAAACACATACTATATATATCAAACTATGAAGATTGTTTATCACTTTTACTTAGTACAACTATTTTTTCTTCACAACATATAGTTTGATGTGACAAAAGAATTTGTGGTCCAAAAATTTTGGAATTGAGTGTGGGTTTAGTTGTGTCTTCATGTTTTTTCAAATAGATTAGACTGATAATAATGTGGACCCAATGTAAAACAATCATTTAGTTATCTCTGTTCTCTCAATAAATAAATTTTTAAAAAAAGTTTGAG
The DNA here is from genome assembly GCA_028535165.1 of Quercus tomentella. Taxonomy (NCBI): domain Eukaryota; kingdom Viridiplantae; phylum Streptophyta; class Magnoliopsida; order Fagales; family Fagaceae; genus Quercus; species Quercus tomentella. The sequence continues at coordinate 59,220,167 of JAPQVY010000155.1, read as the reverse complement.
TATTTTGGCAGGACAGCACAGCAACTGCCAAATGGTATGATTTGCGTACATGGACATAATTCGTTTGACTCAGCAGTAGTAATTTTTTTATACATATTTTTAAACAACAATTTTTAATTTTTAAGTGCATGTATCAAACATCCAAGAAAATATAATTAGTGGAAGATTTTAGGCTAAAAAGTTGATAATTGGCTTTAGACTACAAAATCAAAATGCTACTAGACTAGTAGGCTAAACAGAATATAAAAGGAAGTGAAAGACTTTTCACACTCCATTATTATGGGTTTTTTTTTTTTTTCACACTCCATTATTATTAGGCTTCAAGCAACTGCGAATGAAGATGTGCAATTATTTTTTCGGCAGCAATGCAAGTATGATTGTAACACTTTAATAAAGTAGGCTAGTAAAATAGTATTATTTTGCTTGCTCTCTGAGGAAGAAATTTTTTTTTTCTTCTGTACTACCCAATCTTCATTAAACAACAAGAAAAGCTTGCTCTATGAATTAGAATTGCATACATTGAACGGGTAAAGTTGTATAAAAGTTTGCTATATCTACTGTAGGGATGAAGGGCTCAAAAATGGGTATTGGGCCGTGGGCCATGTCCGAGGACATCAAATAGTTCAAGGACAGGTAAATACTAATGGGGGCATACAGGTTAATGGTCTGTGGAAGAAGTCTGGTCATAAAGAGTTGGGAGTGTTGTCTGAAGAGAAATACCTCCTCGACTAAATAGAGTAGAGGTCATAGGTCTGACCCCTCGTCAAGAACAAGGCGACAGACAATCATGCTGGCAAGGATAAATATCAGATAGGGATAAGACAAAAGAAAGCTGGAAAATATCTGAGAAGAAAGCTGCTATCACCGCATTGAATGCTTTGCAGCTAACTCCTTAGTCGCATTTATGTGGAGGTGATACCTGAACAGTAACATTCAGCCTTACAGCTACCCACAAAAACTTCAGGAAGGTGCTGATCGGACAAGTATCAAAGCCAGCAATCTGATCTACACGTGGAGGGTTGAGATGGAGTGAAGAAGGGGAATATAAAGAAGAAAAACCCCATTACAAGTGGGTGATCAGAAAATTTAAGGGAAAATCATTGTACACTCAAGAACTGTAATTTTAGTTAAGTCTAAGAGAAATATATAAAAACAACCTTTCTTGGACTTTGCCGAGGAGGATTTTCCTTGCTCAAAACTGTTTGTTTTATGCTTTCCAATAGCAACTAACCTACTGTGATCATTATACACCTAATTCATTGAAAGTTCAGTTTCAAACCCACTCTTTACAAATTCATTGTTTTTGGCTCTTTAGGCCATTGACCTTTCTCTTGGGCTTTGGGAGCAAAACGTGCCCTTACATCTAACATAATGATTCTTTATATCTTGAATTAAAAAGAAACTATAGAATTTTTATATTATATCCACAAAAAAAAGAAAAAGAAAAAGTAAGGATTTCTTCCAAGTTTGAAAAGTTGTTAAAATTGTGTTGAGAATTTTCAAATAAGGAATATTTTAGGAAATTCTAAAATAGAATAGAGGACCAACAATATAAAGAGAGTACAGGTTCTTGTGGGGTGGGGGGTAGTGCCAAAATTTAAGTTTCTAGTTGGGAAATAATTTCACACACATACATTTAGATTAGGTTTCAATAGAATTTCGATCTAGATTAAAAAAAAAAAAAAAAAAAAGGATTTCCTCTTTTAAGGACATACTTCTGGTTTAAATTGTTTGAGACCATAGTAAGTATAAATCACACACAAAAAAATTTAGTGGTGACAAGGGCGTTTTTGTCCAGAGAAAAGTTTTTCTCATCCATCTGGATGACTGAACCTCACTCGAGGTTTGAGGTTCCTCAGGATAAAATCCTCAAGTTCCAATCTAATTTTGGAAGACCCGTCGAAGACCCTTTAGGTCAGCCTGACGGGTGACTCACACATCCCGCGTATGGGGTAGACGAGCCCGATGGATGAAGATGTAAGCCCAACGGGTAGATGCTCCTGAACCTGACGGTTGGTCTATGGGTCCCATAAACCTTTGCATGCACACCACTCAAAAACTCCTACATGTAAATAATTTGCACACCACGTCGAAAGACCCTTCTACATACTCAAATCCTCCCAATATGGGAAGTAAGGCCTTAAGATCTCAGAACATTAACTCTGTATCCTCCATATAAGGAACAATCATATGGGATCTTGGTTAGCCTTACATCATTATATAAGCACCAAGCCTTCTTTTACCTAAGGTACGTGAAATTCTCCTAGCTCTCACATCCTTAAGTTCTTGGAAATTCTTCAGCCACTAACTTAACCTTCAGAGAGTCTTTGGCCGATACTCTACTGGTGTTCTCTGTTGGTTCTTGATTTTCTTATTCGTAATCCTATTGAAGTTCTTGTAGTTCTTGTGGATGATTAACTCACTAACAATTTTTGTGGATCATAAGTGGAAAATGTTTGAGATTGATATTGATAGTTAACTAAACCATGCAACGTATATAAGGGGGCAAGATAAACTTTCTTTTTTTTTTTTTTGATGTTGGGCAAGATAAACTTTCATAACATATATTGATAAGTAATAAATGGCCGTATTGGAATTCCAGTTGTCCATTGGTCAATTTATGATGTGTTCAAACTATCCCCAATGCGTAGAACGTATATTTGGGGGCAAGACTTAGGTCATTCCACGTTGATATCTGTTATCAAATAATCTCTTCAGACTTTTCTATCAAAAAACAAATAAAATAAAATAATCTCTTCAAACTTTACCCAATGTATCCAACGTCTATTTGGGGCAAAACATCATGTCATTCGAAAATGTTGACGACTTAACATTCGACCTTTTTTTTTTTTTTTTTGGAGAAAAAAAAAATTGAAAAGAAAAAAAAGACCCATGCACTACTATGATTCGTACTCTGTTAAATGTCTTCTTTTTATTTTTATTTATTTATTTTGGATAAAAATCCATATAATAATGTCTTCATTCAATACCACAATGCATCTAGCGTATGTTTGGGGTAAGACAGCAAGTCCTTTTTTTCCTTTTTCTTGAGACATCAAAGTCCTTCTAAAATGTTGACATCTATTTCTATCGCATCATTAAGTTTTTTTTTTTTTTTTGAGGGGGTGGTCTTCATTAAGTTGGAATAAAAAAAGAGACCCATTGGCATGGGTTTAGGTGTGCCCTCGACGTTTTCCCAACAGATTAGACTGATGCGGATCCAACATAAAAGTTATAAAACAATCATACAGATACAGTCATAGGCGGAGCTACGGGGCCGACTTTCTAAATTTTCCATGAGGATAAATTCAAACGTTAAACAAAAGTACACTGATCAGCCCTCTCTGAAATTTTAAAATTTGGCATTCCCAAAATTAAAAATTCAGTTCTATCACAATCACAGAAAAAAAAAAAAAAAAAAAAAAAAACCCTTAAATTTTTTATAATTGATCCCTAAAATTTTTGAACCAATCTATAAAATTTCCTTAAATAAAATAAATTCTTACAAATACAACAACCCAAAAATGAATACAAGATAACAAGGGCCCTTTCCCTCAAAAAGAAAAAAGAAAAAAAAGAAAAAAAGATAACAAGGGCCCTAATGTCCTAAAAAAATGTCTTCATTTACAAATCCCTAATACCCAATATAAAAGGAAAAACAAAAAAGAAAAGTAAAAATCTAGAGAAGTCTCTTAAAGTGTGTTTGATAGAGTGGATTTTAGGGAAGATGGAAAAAAAAATGAGAGAAAATTAGAGAGGAAAACATTTTAGAAGATGTTTTGTTGGGAGGGGGAAGGGAAAATGATGGTGGGGTTCGGGTATTTTTTCCTTAGACCCACTAAAATGTTTTCTTTCCAAAATAGAGAGAAAATTTGGGAGAGGAAATATGATGGCTGAATGACAAAAATGCTCACGTGCAACTTGCACACGGGCTTAACGTTGCTGCTACTTTTTTTAATTTTTTTTAAGCCTTTGGCTTAAGTTGTTGCTTCTCTTTTTTTCCTTTTTTTTTCTTTTTTTTTTTGGGGTTTAACTAGCCTTTATTTTTTTTCTAGACATGATTTTTAAAAAAAATATATATAATTTGGGTGATTGCTTTATTTTATTTTATTTTTTTAGTTGTTTGTCACTTTTTTTTATTTTATTTGTGTAATAATCTCAATTATATATATATTTTTAGTAATATTTCCTATTTTGTCACCTAATTATGTAATTATTGTGAATTAGAGTTCTTAGGGCACCATTGCATTTTCTTTTACTACTTAAATGCATTATAGATTCCAAGACAATTCATTTTTTCAAATTAATAAAAAATACAGATTTTGCCTCTCATTTTATGGTAATTTACAAATTTTATTACATTGTGGATTTAAGGAACTCATCAGGGATTCGAGGTTATCTTCTTGAAGTAAAGATGTTTTGTTTCTTGTAGCTCCACACTGTATCAATTGGACAAGAGCTCTAATGCATTAGATTGGATATCTTTTAACATAATGGATTTTACATTTGAACTAAATCTAAACTTTATAAAATTTTATTCTAATACCCATCCTTTGAATTTAGGAGATGGTAAGCAATATACTTCTAAGTTGTGTTTGGCTACTTGAATTTGGATTTGAATTTTAAAATTGTAGATTTGAAATGCTTTAATTCCAAATCTATAAATGTTGAAACATATTTTATAAATTTCTAAAACTGTATGGGTTTATAATTATTTCAAATTTAAGGATTTTAAGATTTAAAATTCTTGGTGAATTTGTCAATTCTAAATCTTTAACCCTTTTTAAACTATCCAAACAAGGTACATATTTGGATTTCCATCACCAAAATCCAAATCGTGCATCCAAACACACCACAAAGAAATTCACACTACTCACACTTTAAAATTTTCCTTTAATTTTTGGGATCTCAGTTGCATTGATGATTATGTTAAGAAGAATAAGGCTGATCACATTTAAGACTGGCAATGATTTTGAGTGTCAAGTGTGAACTCAAGGATCGGCGTCAGAATTTATTGTATAAGAACTAGTTTCAACTTTCATAAATGGACATGGTTTTAAAAACCGAACCGGGCATCAAACCGTTTTTTTGAAAATTTCCGGTTCAACCTCGATTTTTGACCGGTTTTGGGAGTTTTAACGTATCGGACCGGACTGGCTCCTGGTTCCTGGTTGAACCGATCGAACCGGCCAGTCCGATTTGGTTTTTAAAACTATGTAAATGGATTTTGCTAATGTGTTCACACAATAATTAATCATTTTTAGAAAAAATTTTCTCAGAAATTGAAAAAGTATTGACAGCTTTTTTAATTCTAGAGAAAATGTTTTCAAAAATAGATGGGTTAATGTGTGCCTAAGGGCATCCATGTGATTTTTATGGCCACTACTTTGACTCGGTTTACAATGCCTTCACGAGACATTGCAGTAAAAAAATAATTATTGGGCAGAAGTAAAACTTGTGTTTTTGTAGTTAAGAAAATGCAAGAAAAGAAAAGTAAATTTTAATAATTTAATTTGTGTGTGTTTTTTTTTTCTAATTTAGATTTTTTAATTTTTTATATATTAATACGGCATTTTTAAATATTTACTAAATTCGTTTTATTATTATATTAATTAAGTAAACATCAAGTACTCCATGTATGCACGCTGTGTGTCACATAATTATTTTTTATTAATAATTTAATTGCAAAGACTTAAATTGATAGCAATGAATGCCTTGCTTTAAAAAAAAAAAAAAATTTAAATTAACTTGTGATTTTTTTTGAGAAAGAAATTAACTTGTGATTGGTCATCAGTCATCACTTTGGTCAAATATATAGATTATAGACCTGTGGCTTGCACGGCCTCCCTGTCTATGCGTGTCAGTTAACAGAACAGAAGTCATTAATTTTCCTACAGAGGTCATTAGTTTTCCTGCAGAGGTAATAGACTTCGTGCTGCGCTGCCTTCTGCATCACGTAGGTAATCCTACAGAAGTCATTTATTCAAAGTTTCAGGTTTCATGTGGATGACCTACGTAGTACGTACTGGTAAATAATATTTGTTTATATTGTCAATGGTGTGAGAGGCTTCCTCACGGTGAGATTGATAATTTTTTATTTATTTATATTTAGAAAACAAAATGGCAACAAAATATTACTACTTGTAACTAAAGGGCTTAGAGCATTTGTAGAAGTGGAGCTAAATAGTTATAATGCTATTTTAGCTCCACCATTATACCAAAAAGAGCCGGGCAGCAGTGGAGGCATATGTATATATTTTAGCTGAACTGCTACAGTGCACATCTAAAGATAGATGTGCACTGTAGCACACATCTAAAAAAAAAAAATAATTGTTTATTCACCCCGGATTAAAATAATATTACTTTGCTTACTTTTTTCTTTTCTTTTATCTCACCGTCTTCTCTCTGAGTCACTCTTCTCTCTGAGTCACTCTTAAGCTCCCAAAGCTCTCATCTTTCATCTCTCCATTTATCTCAAAGTTTATCTCAAGCTCTCATCTCTCAGTTTACCGCCGCCTCAGCCCACGCCGTCCCAGCCGCCGATCGCCTCAGCCCACGCCTTTCCAGCCGTCGATCGCCTCACCCCACGCCGTCCCAGCCGCTGTGGTTGTGGTTGTGGTTTTGTTTTTTTTTTTTTTTTTTTTTACTATGTTGTGTTGTGGTTGCCGTGGTGGTTGTGGCCGGTGATGGTGGTGGGCTGATGGTATAGGTGGTTGTGGCGGTGCTGTGATTTTTTTTGGTTGCAGATATATTATTTTATTGTAAAGGATATATTATTTTAGTGTAGAGGATATATTATTTTATTGTGGTGTTTATATTATTTTATTGTATTGAAATCTAAAATAGATCCACTGCTGCAGCATGTCTATAAGTAAAATAGATAAAGTAACTTTTGGTGGAGCTAAAAAGCTAAATTTTTAGCTCCACTACTGTGGATGCTCTAAGAGCATTCACATCAGCTAGTGGAAAAGATTTTGTCTATTTTACACAAAAAATCTACTTTTTTTTTTTTAATTTTACACCATCACTTTTACAAAATACCCACATCAGTTTATCTATTTTACAAGATATTTCAATAAAATATTCATTCTTCATCAATTTTTTATTATTTTCCATAATGGTCATACTTTTTTAATTTAAACTTATATTTTAAGTAAACAACCAACATTGGTGGCTCAGCCAATGGAGCTGCTTGTCGTGGAGGTCTAATGGCCGAACCGCCGAAATAGTAGCTCCGGCGAACGCCGCTGAAATAGTGGCTCCGACGAACGCCGCCGAAATTTTTTTTTTTTTTTGACCCAATGGTCATAATTTTTTTTCCAGCACCACAAGACCGTAAAAGATAACATTTTGCTTCCACACAAGAGGCGGCAAGAAAGGATGTCGAACGTGCATTTGGAAGCGCGATTTGCAATTGTGCGTGGGCCTTCACGTTTTTTCCACCTTGAAACGATTAAGGACATTATGATGGCATGTATAATATTGCATAATATGATCGTTGAAGATGAGCGACATACTTACCTTGGAGCAAATGACTTTGATTATGATCAAATCGATAATAGTAGACCCAAACCGGTGTCACATAATCCCACTTGTAACCTTATGCAGTTCATTGAACGCCATAATTCCATTAGAGATAGAGCAATTCATTCTCAACTTCAAGCGGATCTCGTCGAGCATCTATGGCAACTACAAGGCTAGTCGTAGGAATTTGGAATTCTAATTTTCTAAGTATTAACTGGGAGGAATATGAAACTTTGGGCCTATGAGATGGGAGTGCTCTATTTTGGGCTCTATAAGTAATGATAAAGAGCCCAAGTCCGACCAAATAAGTATCATCTTTCTTTATTTGTTGTTATTATTTATCACCAATGAAAAAGACAAATTTTAAGCTGCTTTGAAAAATCTAATCTAGATTTTTGAGATATTTTTCAACTACAGAATCTCAAGTACTTTCCATTATGAAACTCTAATAAAGTTTTAAGAATTGAAACTTTGTTTAAGGATATAATAATAATAATTATAAATTGTTCATTTGTGAGGCCGAACTATAACAAAACAAAATTCTTCTAAAAACAGAAATAAAAATGTTGCTGATAGATTTATATGATTGTTAATTGTTTTTTATGTTGATCAAGTGATCAACTGATAAATAGGTAGCAATTTACAATGGCATCTATGGCAACCATTATATCCATATTTACATATTCAAATTTCTTGCATGAATCATATTTGATATTTCTATCTATCTATCTATGTAACTTCACATCTGTATTTACAAAATTAGATGTCATCTTTCATCCATAAAAAATTGTAAGCAGTATTTTAATTTTGTTTGCAAAGACAACCCAAACTAGCTTATTTGAAAAAGTGCCCATTTGAGCTTCTCTAAACTTTGTCCTGCATCACAAAAAATTAATATTATATTTGAGTTCACAAGCAGATTCCATTGTTTTCCATCATTCCTATGGTCATCATTCAAACTTAAAAAATGTGCCATCTTGTATTCTGTATTAGGAATTCCTACTAAAGTAAAACAATGAGAGTTAATGTACAATAATATTTCCAACCAATTCCAACACAGCATGACAGCAATATTTTTCCACCAGCTTCAGTCATTGAGAGAAAACAGTACAGGCTTACAGAAGGAGACATCACAGCCTTGCACAAGTGAAGATTACAAAAATATATCTAACATGATTAGAGATTGAATAATCATGTTCCTTGTACAAGTAAATACTACAAAAGAAATGTCTAACATCAAACCATCTATGTCAACCATGTGCTAATCTTTGCACTATACAAAAAATTACTTAATTAGATATTGTCAATAATAATATACAAATTATGATGATGATGGAAATTTAGACTTTAACCTCTCCAAGATTTCCAAACGACGTAGGCGAATGTATTCTTTTTGCTCAGGATCCATGGTTCTTGTATCTTTCATCATAATTTCATCTTCCGCTTTCCTCTTTTCTACTTCATTCTTGTCTTCTTTGATACGAATCAACTCTCTTTGTTCTTCGGATGCAATGCGCATGAACTCTCTTCGTTCTTCTAATGCAATGCGCATACTTTCCTTTTTCTCCTCATGCATTCTCCTTTTTTCTTACTTGATTTCGTCCAATTGGGAGGAAAGTATTGGGACCATGTCATCACAATTCTTTCTTTTCTTTAATTTCTCCTTCTCGGCGTTCTTGCCTATGGGTCTCTCCAAGGTTTCGCCGGAGTTCATCTCATTATTATCTTCATCCAAATTTATTGAGCTTGCAAAAGTATTACAAAATTGTGTGGTTGGTTGTCTAGGGCGGACCTTCAAATTATCTCTTTGAATCAACCACTTAGCTTCATTCCTCAAAATTCTCCAACAATGTTCCAATTGAAATGCATTTTTGCTATTTTCTTTATACATAGTTTTTGCATCTTCAATCTACAAAAGTAAAAAAATTTAAAATAATGAGAATCATAGAACTAAAAGTGCATTGATATACAATACATATTAGATGTTGAGTTGAAATACCTTGTCATGCTCAGTTTTACCACTTTCATTTCGGTTCTCCATTTGGGCCAAGTATCCACAAAACTTGTTGGTCTCCCTTTGAATTGTTGACCACCGACTACATAAAGAATCCTTGGAGCGGTTAAATTTCTTGTCATTGTGGAAGGTGGACCAAATTCTATCCCAAAATGTTGTGTGTTTTTGGTCCGTCAATATCACGGCATCTAAGCTAACATTAAGCCACGCCGATACTAGCTTAATGTCTTCATCTACCGTGAAGTTGTTTCCCCGTTGACTTCTCTTAGTAGTTGATTTTTTTTGCAATGGGGGGTGTAGATTGTCCCATTTCAACTTCGGGTGGAGATTGATGGACATTCACGTCTAAATGCGGAGTAGACATCAAAATACTACTATCAAAAGACTCAAAACCTTGTTCCTTGTCTTGTAAAATGTCAAGGAAGAAGGGATTTTGTGAGTCCATCACCTAACAAACACCAAAGTAATTTAGATATGGGGGAATTGGAGGTGCAAGAACTTAGATGGGATGGTGAAAGAAAATGAGTTATTCCAACTATTGCATGCACTTCAGCTATACAAAGACAAGATGACTTCAAACCAGGTAGTTACCCCTCCTCCCAACCATTGACCACCCCCACCCCCACACCTAGGCACTCCCCAAAATAAGTCTTATGAGATACCATGTGAGACAGAAAATCAGAAATATGCAACAAAATAATTTAACACCATGTGGTTTGGTTTGGTTAAATGTGCCTGGAAAGCACATGAATAATGGGCAAGACGAAGAGGCCCCAGACCAAACTTTCAGCTTAATAACCATAATAGGTACTTCACACAATTTGTGGTTCCTTAACAAAGTGCCAAAACCAAATACCTAGAGTTGTTACCATACCAATGCAAAGTGGACAGAATGTACAGAACCAAAAAATAATTATATAACCAATACATAAGTACAAAACACAACCAATTGAAAAAGAATAGTTTGGATCAACTTGGAAGTTCTTCAAAGACCACATTTCCTAAAAACCAATGCAAAATATTATTGTTTCCTAAAACAAAAGGTTTGATACTGAAAAATAAAGTCTTTTAATTCACAGCAAGGTCATTACCGGAAAGACAGAGGGTAGTCTTCACAAGCACAAATATCTATCATTACCGGAAAGACAGAGGGTAGTCTTCACTCGGTATAAAAAATTTTCAATACAACAAAATTAAAGCTTTTAGTAAACAAATGAGCAAAGATTCCCATATATAATTGGACATACACTCATACATAATGCGTAAGTTCCAGTGACAGGCTACTGATTAAAAAAAAAAAAATCTTGCAAATTTAATTAGCAATTTATTAATAAAACCAAAAAAAAAAAAAAAAAAAAAAACCAAACCTGTTGGTGATGTTCATGAAAATTGGAAGAACTAGAACGTTGCATATTAACTTTGAAAAACTAAAAACCAACAATGATCTGTCATAGAAAAAAAATTTCTCAATGCACAAACCCACCATGAAATAATGCATAAAAAAATTATATCCACTTCTAAGTTTCCTCAAGAACGTACATACCCTGTTCAAGCAGTCCGAAACAGGGGAGAAATAGGAATTCGGGTGTGTTTGAAGAATCCCTAAAAAAAAACCCAAACCAGAAAAAATTTGAAACAAGAAACCCTTAAAAAAAAAATTAGTTTAGAGAAACTCCTAAGAATATTGCTTGAAACCGAAAAACAAAAAAAAAAACCTAAAATCTCAATGAGAAAAACTCATACCTTCTTAAAGAAAATTGCCCAAAGCCTGATAGAGATACCTTCGGATTGATTCACCCTCCTCACGGTGCTGCAAAAACTCCAAACCGATCACATAATTTCCGGTGATGATGACAATGAGCAAGAGCTGAAAAGAACCGGAGGAAGAGAGAAGATGAGAGGATTAACTCAGGAATGAAACAGGGAGGAACAAGCTCCTGATAGAGATACCTTCGGATTGATTCACCCTCCTCACGGTGCTGCAAAAACTCCAAACCGATCACATAATTTCCGGTGATGATGACAATGAGCAAGAGCTGAAAAGAACCGGAGGAAGAGAGAAGATGAGAGGATTAACTCAGGAATGAAACAGGGAGGAACAAGCTCCTGATAGAGATACCTTCGGATTGATTCACCCTCCTCACGGTGCTGCAAAAGCTCCAAACCGATCACATAATTTCCGGTGATGATGACAATGAGCAAGAGCTAAAAAGAACCAGAGGAAGAGAGAAGACGAGAGGATTAACTCAGGAATGAAACAGAGGAACAAGCTATCGACGTGGGGGCTGCTCAGTGAGAGGAGAGAGAAAAAGGGTGAAAAAGATGGTTTTTATACTATCCAATATAACATTAAAATAATACTTATCAAAAATAAAAAACATTAAAATAATAAATAGGAGTGCTACAGTACCAGTGCATATTTGCACAGGTACTGTAGCAACTTGCAATTATACACAAGTTTGCCCAAACTGATGTGGGTCTTTTTTTTGCTCATGTTGTGTAAAATGATCACCTTTTTTCATTTTGCACAATTTTACACAATTTTCCACCAGCTGATGTGAATGCTCTAAGCCAGTAACTTTGTTTCAATTTCATAATTGAACTTAAGTCATCTATGCAGCCCAGCCCAACGTAGATTCAGGTGACTATTATAGCAAGAAATTGTGAAAATTTTTGAGTTCCTAAAATATTTCATGATTTTGAGTGTGTGAAACTGTGAAGTGCGAACTCAAGGAGTGGCATTTGAATTAATTGGAAGAACTGGTTTCAAGTACAGTCAAAAGCATTGTATGTTAAATATGCACAGCTAGAGACCGCCACCCATGATGATTTTTATGGCCCCCGCTTTGATTCAATTTACAATGCCTTCACTGGACATTGCGGTCAGAAGTAACTAATAAATTATTTGTGTGATGCACGGACCGATGATATTGTAATATTTTATATAAGATAATTTTGGAAAATATTTTATTAGTATTATAGCATAATTGTTATAGATTTTTATTCGTAATGAGTTCATCATAAAAAACAATAATTATAAATTGTACGCACATATCTTTTATAATTATTCAATTGAAGTAATGAAAAAAAAAAAAAACTTTAGAGGAATATTATAAAATAAAAGTTGATACATAATGTGTCTTTCTCTTTTTCCATAATTTTAAAACAAAATACATATCCTAAACATCCATTGTCAATCACATCATTTACAAAACTCACAAATCCATAATGTCTGATTTTAACATTAAAATCATATTTGTCATTATCACTCAATCTAAAATACAAGCTCTCTTTTCTTGGTGGTAGCCAAATCATATGAGTTAGGATAAGAAGAAACAACAATGTTAGAGTTAGGTAAGTGTTGTCGAAAGATCAAAGGTAAATAACATCGTTTTTTATTCGTGTGTATTTGATATGGGATGCCATGAAGGGCTATAGGTAGGTATATATAAAGAAGTAGAAGTGCAAAAGGTGAAAATAGTGAATAAAAATGTAAAGAGGCTTGTGTATATATGTGAGGGAAGAAAAGCCTTGAAACATTGAATCAAAGGATACAAAAAATATTTATTTTTTAATTAGAAAACTCTTGAAACATTGAACCAAATTAAACAAAAAGTCAATATTCAATTTGTTCTTATCTCTTGTGTGGAACTTGAGAATATTTCAATTCTCTTTACAAAGAATGTGCCACTTGGCAGAACTTCATACTTTCCCACGTGAGGTCTCTGCTAATATATATATATATATTATTGGATAGTGTAGACACTGCATTTTGTACCTCTTACAACTCAGACCCCCTGTTTCTTAATAATGCTGAAATTCTAAAGCCCAAGGTTGATTAAGGGGAATTGTCAAAATCAAGTCAAAGAGCTTTTTACTTTGAGGCATATGTTCTAACCTCTTTTCTTTCATTTCTGCTTTTTAATCTTATTTCTTTGCTTTATTGTGTTGCCTAATTTAGGGTTTGTTGAGGTCTAAAAAGTTATAATAACAAGGCCCAAAATAGCACAGTGGGTGAACCCCATATAAAAGGGTTGAGCTCACCACAAGAGAGAAGGATGGTAGGCCCAAGTCCATTAAAAAAGATTTAAAGCCCAGAACCCACGAAAGGACAGGCCTTAAGGCCCATGAAATGAAGGGAAGAAAGGAAAAAGCCCAGCCTGTCAAGATCAGAAAATCAAAGGGAATCCAGTGGGAAGAACTGGGCTGAGATACCCAGAGGCTGCCAGGGGTTCGGGATCCTCGGGACGTGTAGCACAGCTAGGATGAGATTGAGACAGTTCAAAAAGAGCACCAAGAAACACAAGGAACGAAGAACAGATATGTCCCTCTCAATCACCCAATGATGTAAAAAGGAACCAGAAGGCTTGGAGAGTAAAAATTCATGAACAAGGGGCTGGTACCTCGGGGAACCCAAAGAGAAGAACCATAAATGGAAGTAGCTGGGAAAACCTTCAACTTGGCAGAAATGGATTCGGCTCACTTGGGAAAAATGACAAAAAGAAGGATAGCCAAAAGAAAGAGTTTGAAAATGTAAGGTTTAGAAGCTTTGAAGGAAGAGAGATTTGAGGTCAGCTCTCTAAGAACACCCTAGAATGGAAAGTCAGCAAGAAGCTTTTAGGGAAACAGCACCAAAAGAAGAAAACTATGAGAAACAATGAAAGGACCAGTCATCAGAGTGGCTGGCACAACATGGGCCCCGGTACCCAGGAAAGCAAAGGAGGGGAATCAGTGGTACCTCGAAATCGTAGAATGACACTATAAAAGGGGGAAGCAACCAACATTGAAGGGGCATATTCAGCAATAGTGAATCATAACAGAATCATTGAGAAAACTCTGTCAAAAACTCAAAGAAAGTAGTAAAAGAAAGAGAAATATCACTCGGTATCCCAAAACAGCCACTATAGAACATATTTGGATTCAAAGGGATTCAAACTTTGCAAATCTTAGAGGCTTAGATAGGCATTTAAATCTGTAATTTTTGAGCTTATTTGAACCTTGTGATACGTCTTAGTGAGCACATTATAATTTACCACTAAGAAAAGTAATGAAATATTTCACAGTGTTTTAAGGATCCTTAACAATTATTTTGTCTCTCTCTTTATTACATTGTTCCTTTACTGTTTCTTATTGTTCAATACATATATATTCTTGCCTGCTAGTGTGTACGTATTGTAGGATTCTTGCTCTGTGCACCACTTGGTTTGTAAACAGCCTATTTAGCTGTGGTGAACCAAGCCCAGTCCCTTTAAACAACAACTAAAAGGCCCAGGGTCCTTGCTTCAACTTGGGCCTGGAAATTGTCCAAAAAAGGACCCTTACATTTTGGTGGCTCCGCTGGGGACTGGGTAAAGGAGAGGAAAGAAGCAGTCCCTTCGCAGAGCATGGCTTAAAGATCAAGGAATAGCAAAGGTACCAATGTGCCACCTATGGCCTCTGAGCCCCTAGGAGAAAATGAAGTGGCCTCTAAACAGAGAAACGAGGTGCCTCTGGTAGAACAGGAGGTCGTATCAGGACAAAGGCGAGTAGGACAGGAGCCAGACCCTGTGGCTTGAATGGTAGAAATGCTGAAAGATTTGCAGCAAGAGATTTGCCTCCTCAAAGAGGGCAGGACATAGGAAATCAGGGATAATGTCCCCTCTGTGGTCAACTAGGACAGAGCCCAACCAGAGGGAGGGTCAGCAGTAGGAGGGGGAGCCAACCCCCAGTACTTAACGCTGGTAGATCAATGCCCTTTTGGAGCAGGAAAGGGAAAAACTCTCAGGGATCCCCAATCAATTTTCTCGGGATCCCCCATTCCCACCAGAACTCCTTGGCAAGCCATATCCCAAAGGATATGAACCCCCGAAGTTCCATCCTTTTGATGGAAGAAATGGAAGTGTTGTGGAACATGTGAGTAGGTTTATTCACAGTATGGGCCCTTACGCAGGAGACAGAGAGCTGTGTCTAAGGGAGTTTGCTAAGTCCCTAGTGGACAGAGCATATACATGGTACACCACGCTGAGACTTGGGTCCATTATGACCTGGGATGAAATGATGGAGAGGTTCTATGCAAAGTATTACCCAGGTGAGGACAAGGTCACCTTCGAAAGCCTTCAGATGGTGAGGCAAAGGCTTGAAGAGGATCCTGTTTAGTTCATCAAAAGGTTTGAAAATGTTTCTCTAGATTGTTATAGAGACCATGAAGAAAAAGAGCTCGTGGAGACCTGCATATCCAACATGCTCTTTGATTACAAGCTCAACCTCAAAAATTTATGCATAACCCAGTTTGCTGACCTGTTGCAAAGAACTAGAAGGACAGTGCAGACTATGAAAACAAAGAGGGTGCCAGTACCCTAGGCCATGACAACGTCAATTGGAGAAAAAAGGAAGAAGCCTGAAGGGAAAATATTCGAGGAGCCACCCGTGATCCTATGTACTGCAGAGGAACTGAACCATGTCTTGGACAAATGGATTGGAGATGGAATTTTTAGGTCATTTACTGTGTCCAGGCCACCAACTGAGGAAGAAAGGAAGAATCCCTTGTTTTGCAAGATTCATAACTACGTTAAACACTCTACCCAGGATCGTTGGACCCTCCGTAGGCTTTTTCACAAGAAGTTTAGGGAGGGAACCCTGGAGCTCACTCGAAAGGAGCTCGGAGTGCAAAGGAACTCTCTACCCAACCACAAAGGAAAGGAGGTGGTGGCTGTAATGATCCATGAGAACCCGGCGGAAGCAGAAGAATCTGAAGGATCTTTCCATCCAAGCACATTCAGGACTCTCCAGAAGAACCCTAAGTTCAGATCGCTATTCAACTAGTTAAGATTTGGGCTAGAAGTAAGAAGGGTGGCCATAAAGTCCTTCATGAGTATAGCAGCAGATTCGGGAATGGAATGTTTCATTGCAGAATCCCATGCTAGTCGAGCTTACTTGGAAACAACCAATGCAATAACCTTCACTGATGAGGACATGGAGGTTGAGCATCCAGACCACCGTAGACCCCTTTATCCGATGGCCACCATAAATGGTGTCCAAGTCAGAAGAGCATTAGTAGATACAACAGAATCACTTAATCTCATAGCCCTGAGTATCCTGGAAGCCATGGGCTTGACTGGCAGGAGGATCCTGGGGGCTTCCATGGAGATAACAGGATTTGGAGGATTAGCAGAATCAACTGATCAATTGAGGGATATATGCAGCTGGCCTTAAGGGTAGGCCTAATAGTAGCCCTGAACAGATTTCATGTGATCAATTTAGAAGTTTCCTACCATGTGCTGTTGGAGACAACCAATGCAATAACCTTCACTGATGAGGACATGGAGGTTGAGCATCCAGGCCACTGTAGACCCCTTTATCTGATGGCCACCATAAATGGTGTCCAAGTCAGAAGAGCATTAGTAGATACAGAGGTATCACTTAATCTCATAGCTCTGAGTACCCTAGAAGCCGTGGGCCTGACTGGCAGGAGGATCCTGGGGGCTCCCATGGAGATAACAGGATTTGGAGGATCAACAGAATCAATTAATCAACTGAGGGACTCCATAAGCATCGCCTTATTCCGTCCATGTACCATCAATTTGTTAAAGGAAGATTGAATGGGAGGCCCGTAAGGATCCCTACCAACCATAACCCTTTCAGCCAAGGAGAAGTAAACTTTGTGTAAACAATATTTTACAATGAGTTGGAACTAGATAATGAGAGCCTCATGCCGGGGACCCCAGGAGTACCTATCTTAGAAGAAGAAGGAGGGGGTACCTGTGACCTGAGAAACCTCTTGGAGAGAAAAAGACAAAAGGGGGAGCCTAGCTCCTCAGGATCCTGGGAATGTGTAGTAGTACGAGAACCTAGAGGAAGGTTAATTTAATGTTTATAAAGGTGCGTGGGGCCTGAATGCATCATGCAGGAGGGTCTCGGACCACCGGATTGTATGGTGGCTCAAGAAGAAATCCCAGAGGACCCAGTTAAGGAAGCGCAAATTCAGCCTGAGGAAGAATTAAGAGAGATAAACTTGGGAGCTGAGTTGGGATTCTAGAAGCTTGTTTTCATTAGTAGTTAGTTGACAGCATAAGAAAAGTAGCAATTAGTGGACCTACTCAAAAAATATATGGATGTGTTTGTGTGGACCTATGATGAGATGCCTGGTCTGTATCCAAGACTGGTAGTCCATTCTCTCAACGTAGACCCAGGAGTTAAGCCAGTAGTCTAGCCAGCCAGGGTCTTTCACACTAATGTAGAAGCTCAGATAACTCAAGAAGTCAAGAAGCTGCTAGCAGCTGGTTTTATCAGGCCCATCCAGCACCCCAAGTGGCTTTCCAACATAATACCCGTGAAGAAAAAGAATGGCCAAATCTAGTGTTGTGTGGACTTTCGCAATCTGAACAAGGCGTGTCCAAAAGATGAGTTCCCCCTGCCTAATGTTGACCTCCTTGTGGATTCAGCTACAGGAAGTTCTATGTTTTCATTTATGGATGGGTATAATGGGTACAACCAAATCCGCATGGCTGCCAAAGATGTAGAGAAGACAGCATTCAAGACTCTAATTGGGAATTTTTATTACACTATGATGCCCTTTGGCCTCAAAAATGCAGGGGCCACATACCAGCGAACCATGATAGCTGACATGATGCATAAGGAAATGGAAGACTATGTGGATGATATTATGGTAAAATCGAAAACCAGGGTAGGGCACTTTCAGAACAAGTTTTTGAAGGTGCAGGAAGTACAAACTACGCATGAATCCTATGAAGTGTGCCTTTGGGGTATCTGCTGGAAAGTTTCTTGGATTCCTAGTACATCACAGAGGCATAAGTGTGGATCCAGCCAAAGCCATAGCCATTGCAACAATGAAAAGGCCTACAACTATAAGAGAGCTCAAAAGCTTCCTAGGAAGTGTCTCCTACATTAGGAGGTTTGTGCTAGGATTGGCTTCAATCACAAGTGGTTTATCCAAACTGCTAAAAAAGGGGGGCTGAGTTCACTTGGGGAACTGAGCAGTAGGAAGCCTTTCAGAGGGTCCAGCAGATCATGAATCATCTTCCCACCCTTTAAGCACTAGTACGTGGGCGACCTCTGTTGCTATATTTAGCATTAAACTCCCAGGCTATAGGAGCCCTGCTAGCACAGGAAGACGATGATGGGAATGAGAAACCCATTTATTACGTGAACAGGACATTTAAGGATACTGAGACTAGGTATCCCATGATAGAAAGAGCATGTCTAGTGGTCATCTACGCATCCTAAAAGCTGAAACGGTACTTCTCAGCCCACCAGATCCTTTTGGTGACTAAGTCACATCCCATAAAAGCACTCCTACATCAGCCTCTCCTAACGGGAAGGATAGCACAGTGGCTAGTCTTGCTCTCTTAATACGACATAGGCCTCAGGACCCCCAAGGCTGTTAAAAGTCAAGCCATAGCAGATCTGCTAGCCTAGTTCCCAGGGAAGGAAGAAGGCTCACTGAGCGAAGAGATTCTTGGGGAGGTGTCAGTGGCAGAGCTCCCAAGAAAGAAATGGACAATGAGATTTGATGGGTCAGCAATAACAACTTCAAATGGATTTGGAGTTGTACTAAGTTGCGAAGATGGGGACACCATGCCCTAATCTTTCAAGCTTGGGTTTTCCTGTTCAAATAATGTAGTCGAGTACGAGGCATACTTGACTAGGTTGACCATAGCACTCAGCATAGAAGTAAAACATATGAGAGTTTTAGGAGACTCCAATCTTGTGGTCTTCCAGGTGAAAGGTGACTTTGCACTAAGAGAGCAGAGTTTGTTAGCCTACAGAACTTGGGCACAAAGATTGGAGCAGGAATTCCAGACCTTTAGCGTGAAGTACACTCAAAGGAGTGAGAACAGGTTCGCTGATGCACTAGCCACCCTGGGATCTCAAGTGCCATTCGAAGAGACACTCTGGTAAGAGTAAGTAAGCAGAAACATTCCATCATAGGGATCCTCAAAAAGATGTTCCCTGAGGAACCAGAGCAGCAAGATTGGAGGAGTGGGGTCAAAGAAAAAACGAAAGAGGCAGGACATGGAGGAAGTATCAAGGAGCTAAAGGATTACACTCTGATAGAAGGAGAGCTATACAGGAGGCTGCCCGGAGGGATCCTATCCAGTATCAATGAGAAAGAAGGAAAGCTGAGATTGGAAGAACTACATAGCTAGGTCTGTGGGGTCGTAGAAAAAATTAGCCTATACAAAAGGATGCGACGCATAGGGTACTATTGGCCAAATATGAACAAAGAGGTTGCAATTATACAAGAGAAGTGTCAAAGATGTTAACTCTCAATAGACAAGCAAGAAAGTTATGTTGTATTTGTTACGGAAGATTGAAGGACTCCATTCATGGAATACTTGGCTTAAGGGATCCTACCAATTGACAGGACATTAGCTCATTAGCTTAAGAAACTTGTAGTCAGGTACTTCTTACAGAATGAGATCTTATTCAAAAAGGGATACAGCGGGGATCCCCTAAGATGCCTGGGGCCAAGGGAAGCCAGAGAAGTAGTTAGGGAAGTTCATTCCAATGACTGTGGAAGTCACTCGGGGAAAAGAAGACTCTACAAGCAGTTGCTACTGTTGGGGTACTATTGGCCAACAATGAAAAATGACTTCGAGGAGTTGGTTAAAACGTGCCATGCCTGCCAAGTACTTGGAGATGCAATCCATACTCATCTAAATGCGTTGCAAGATATGACGACACTGTGGCCTTTCCACACTTAAGGGCTTGATCTTATAGGACCTATAAACCCTTCTTCCAATGGTTACATATGGATCCTGGCAGCCACCGAGTACTTTACAAAATGGGTTAAAGTTATTCTTTTGAAAAAGGCCACTGGAGCAGCCGTGGCAAACTTCATTCGAGAGCACATCATTACAAGGTTCGGGATCCCCAAGAGGCTGATCAGTGACAATGGGACCCCGTTCATAAACAAAGACATGAAGAACCTGACTGAAGCGTATTATATCAAGCATGGAAGGTCTACACCATACTACCCACAAGGAAATGGTTAGGTTGAAGCCACTAACAGGGTGATGTTGAAGATCCTTAAAAAAATGAAACACGAGTATGGAGCAAAATGGAATGACCACTTGGCAGATGTACTCTGGGCATGCAGGAGCTCTGTAAAGATAGCCACAGGATTCTCACCATTCTCCCTAGTTTATAGGATAGAAGCCATCAGCCTCATGGAGTTAGTTGTCCCAACGCCAAGAGTAGTGCTTGAAGAAAACCAAGAGGACACTGAGAACACAAATAATGAAAGAAGGTTGGCAGATCTGGAAGGGTTAGAGGAAGAAAGAGAAGTGGCCAGAAGGACAAGCCATAGGTACCGGCAGAGGATGGCTAAAGCATATGCACAGACTGTACACCCAAGGGCTTTCATTGAGGGGCAGCTGGTGTTGAGAACGGCAGAGCATGTAAGGAAAAACCCCCCAGGACCCTTCAAATTCGCCCTAAAATGGGAAGGACCTTACATCATCAGAGAAGCCCATGATAGTGGGTATTACTACCTCACAAAGGAAGATGAGACAGTCCTGACAGATCCCATAAATGGGAAGTGGCTGAAACAGTACTACGCATGAAAAGGGAGAGACCTCAGTACACCGAGACCTTTTTGCCAACTTTCCAACCTGCTAAGTGTTTCATCGTTCTTTACTTTTGTTATGAATTTTGTTTAAATACCTTTTTGTTTAGGAACTCATGGTAGAAGGACATTCTGTGATCCTTACTATCTTTGACAACCCTTTTATGTTCCTTAGATGGTAACTTTGCTTTAATTCAATGAGATCTGTTTTTATTTTCCTTTAAGCTATAGCTAAATTAAATATTACAAAGTTCAAATATGGGCATATTTGGGGGGTACCTGGGCCAATGAAAAAAAAAAAAAACTTTGACACATGACCCAGGACTCACACCACAATTAGTTCAAAGTACATGACTTGGGACCACGGGCGGAAGTAAGTGCCCGGGATACCTAGCCCAATACTTGAAAAAAGGGGGTCTGCCTGGTTCATGACCTGGGACTTAAAAAAAAAAAAAAAGGAGAGAAAGAAAGCATCCAATGTACCTAGCTTAGTACCTACGCAGCAAAATAACCACTAGGGTACTTGATCCAGGACCTATAGCAAAACTTGTAAGGATCATGGCCTAGGACTCAGTGCAAAAGAAAAGAAAAGCAGCAAAAAAAGAAAAGAAAAGAAGAACAGATCCACATGCTATCGAAAATTAAAAGCAGTCTTAAAAAAAAAATACAGATCTATGTCACAGAAAATGGGAGGAGGAAAGCCAGAAATAGTGTTCAACAGAAAGAGAAAGAACTTATACAACCCAAACTATTTGAAAAAAAAAAAATACATCTGAACTAGCTAAAAAAAAAAAAAAAGCTAAGGAATAAGGTCGGCCATCAAAGAGCTGTTTGGAGAAATAGCAGGAACAGCTGGGGAAGAGAGAACTCGCTGCCTTTTAACCTTCAAGTCCTGCAAAACTTTGTGAGCACGAGCTAAAGCTTCCTCAGCTGCAACAATTTCAGCATCTAGACTCTTGGAAGCCTGTTTTTGGAATAACATATGGGCCAGTGAACTCAAATGCTCCAGCAAGAAGGACAGATTGAACTTTGCTTCTATGAGATCCTGCACCATTCCCTTCCATTCCAAAAGTTTTTCTTTGGATAAGGAGTCAAGAAAGGAATCCCTCATAGAGATCAGCACAGCACATAGTAGCTCCATCAGAATATTGCCTAGAAATACACCTCCCCTAAACCTACTGGTGAAGTCTCCATAGATCTTGAACAACCTTTCCAGCAATGGTAGACCCTCCACAAGCATAGAGAAGCTCAGGAAGTTACCATAGGGAGGCCCAAAGCGATAAAAATGGCTTGCAGGGAGGCTGTTGAACTCTAAGAGATCAAAGCGGGCCAAGAAAGCAGGGAGCCCTGAGCCAGGATCTGAAACAATCACCTCTGGAGCCTCTCCCATTGTTGTACCTCCACTCGTAGGGATTAGGGAGCTTTCAACCCTCTGGATGGTTTGGGGGGTCCTTGCCTGAGATTCAGCAACCTGGACGTCAGGAGCAGATTCCACAACTACCTCAGGAACTACAAGCTCAGGACCCATAACACTTGTGTCAACACCTGCAAAAGCAGACAAAATTCAAAAATGGGGAAAGAACCAAGGAAGAAATGTAAAGTGGGAAGGTGAAAAGGAAAAAAAACCAGTATCAGCTTCCTGTGGCAAACCTTGCTCGTCTTGCTCCTCTGATTTCTTGGAGGACTCTGTGAAAGAACACACAGCATGTTGAAGAAAGGGTGAGGAAACCTTGACAAAATGGCTAAAGGAAGGTAAGGATATTGGGGGCTTCACCATAGAAGGAAAAGGCAAGGGAGAAGCATAAAAAAAGGGGAAGGAGAGGAAGCACAATAAAGGTGAACAACACGCACCTTCAGAACCCTCTGATTCCAAGGAAGAGGCGGCCTCAGGGGCAGATTGAACACTGGTTTGACCTAAAAGGGGAAGAGAAAATGGGAACTCTTAGAAAGAAAAAATAAAAATAAAAGGGAGATAAGGTTAAGCATATTTATAAAGGGTGAATGAGGCTCACCTACTTGTATGGATGGAGATGCGCCCCCTAAGGGTTCTTTGCTTAACACAGGTTCAGTCATAGGTTCAAATGACATAGTTTTGGTAAGACTGAAAGTCTGCACGGACTGGGGATCTTGGGAAACAGGAGGCTGGGAAGCTTCAGGGTCCTGAGCAGCTAGGGGAACAGAAGGCAGAATGGGCTGGACATCCTGCATTGGCTACCTAACCTCCTCAGTCACACCACCACTAGAGGGCTCCTCCTTCACGACTGGGGAAACATCAGAGGGAGCTGCAATCACTTCTTCCACCAGAGTCCCACTAGTCGTGGGAGGAGGTACATCCACCTACAAAAGGAAAAGAAAAAACTAGTGACAGAAAATCACAAAATGCATAAGTACACAGCACCAGAAAAGGTTGGAAGCAAACAGAAAAAGGCACGAATAGAAGAGGGCCATACCATATCATCACCAGACGACTGACTCTGGCCTATCTTGGGGTTTGGCTTGCGCTTGGATTGCAAGGAAGAAATAATCATTCATCAGTTAAAAGAGAAAGGGAAAGACATTGCAACAACAATAATAAGCTACTGCAAAATTAATGAGAGAAGAAGGAAAGAGGCCTTGCCCTTCTCTCTCTCTCTACAGAGTCTCCAATGGTCTTTTGTCTACTACAGGTACGCCTAAAGGGTCCTAAGGGAGACTAGGGTACAAAATCAAAGGACCCTAAAGAACCCTGGGCTGAGGAATTCACAGGAATCTGAGAGAGAGAAGACTCTACCTTAGTTTTCACTCAAGTCCTTGGAATTAAAGGATGCCTAACTTCCTTTCCAACTGTAAGGGAGCTCACTCTCTCGGGTTTCTCAGAAATTACCAACTACTTCTGAGATCTTGCAGTCTTCCTCTTCTTAGTTTCAGGGCCAGCCTCGATACCCTCAGCACTCTCTTTAGGCTAAGCTCTTTTAACCTTTTCCTGCTTAATCTTCTTTTCTTTATCTTTGCCTATGGGAGTGACAGCACCAATTGCCTCTACTGCCTCTCTTTTAATTGGCACACCAGAAGAAGCACCAACAATAAGGTCACACCCTGACCAAGTCTTTGGAAAATCTTGCGTATAACACACCCAACCACCCCTAGAAGCATGCCACTCCGCGAATCCTGTCTTGCTGCTTATGGCATCAGATACAATGCCAGCAGTAGGGAGGGATAGGTGCCTATTAGAGGTAGGAGCAGAGAGAATATTAGGATTGGGAACTCTCCCAATCTTGCCAGAACCAACATAATCAGAGAAGGATTTCTGAACTCTTCTCCAGTAGCCAGCAAAACCACTGGAAGCAAAAACCCCCCTTTGGGAGTTGGGCACAACAAATTGAGAACTCCTCCGTGACCAATAAGAGAAGGCCTGAAGCCTCAGGAACGGGTCCAGAGAAGGGAGAGAAGGTACTACATCTTTAAACAATGGCAGGATGTCCTGATCAAAGCCAAACTGCCGGAGTACCCGGTGTGCTAAGTAGTGGGTGTACTTGGGGCCACTTGAGGAGGGCATTGGAAGCCATGAGGGACTAACACAAGCCAAGTATGCCAAACTGCCTTCATCACCACGGCGTAGATCAAAGGTATTCCCTGGAGAATTGAGAAAAGAAGCTAATACAGACTCACAGGCGAACTCGGGGCTGAACTCCCGGGGAGAATGCCAACTTAAGTGCCCTGCCTGATCAAATAACTCAACCAAATTGAGGCCGCCACCTTTCAAACTAGCCCAACAAAAAATGATGGGGTGGCTGTCAGTAGAACTACCACACAGACCCTTGATTACATCAGGAGATCCTTGGAATTTATCTTTTACAAATTTCAAATTTTTACATTTTGCTAAATTAACTGAACAGCGGTCCCATATGAATACCTAGAGAATGGCACAGTGGAGGGACGAGGTGATAGCATAACAAGAATCACCTTCAACTTCATCTCCATGGAGCAAATCCAATTGAGAGTAAACATGGCCCAAGAACACGAGGGCTAGGGGATATTGAGCACCCCGGGCCAATTTAATTGCCAATAGGAAGAAAACAGACTTAACCCCGTACCCAAGGAACTCACTAAATAGAAACTTACTAAGCCAGAGCGCTAGGAACCCAGCTCGCCTGACTGCCTTGTCCTTTTCTCGCGAAAGATTCATAACCTACTTGCCCATTCTGGCCGGTTTCCCACCAGGAGAAGCAGTACGCCCGCAAAAATGATTGAATAATTTATCTTCCACTTCGAGATCCTCGTTAGAAAGACTGATGTCAAAAGGATTCTCATCTCCAAACATTGGGAGAAGGAACTTATTGACCACATCCTCCAAGGTGATCATAAGCTCACCAATAGAAAAAAAGAAGGTATGAAGAGAAGGGCACCAACGGCATACCAAGTGTTTGAGGCCCTCAGCATCTCCAAAACCTTCAAGGTTCCTGGAAATCGCCACTGCTTTTAGGATCTTGGCACACTCCAGACAACCAAAAAATTCCTTATCAGAAAGTTCCCTGTCCACCCAAATGGGCCAACTAGTGATCTTCATAGCAACGAAGTTTAAGAAAATAGGAACCACCTCTCTAGATCCTCGCCTAATCTGGAGATCTAAAATCTCTCTTGGATCTGGGACCTAGGCGGAACTGGCAAAACTAGCATGACCGGAGAATACCCAGGCATGAGGGGACGAGGGGGCCTTACTGAGACACTAGGGGAAAGAACAGGCTAGGGTTGTACTAAGGGTCCCGTAAAGGGAAAGTTGGGCGCTCCATGACCCCCTGTGACTCACCCTGCGCAGAACCAGAAGAACTCTTGCCCTCAAAGGGACTGGGAGTACGTTCCCTCCTTTTTTGTGAGTAAGAGGAAGCCATAGAACAACAAGTGTATTGGGAAATAGGGAAGCCAAGGGAATGAAAGACTCTGGGAAGTGAAAAGAAAATATGAAGTGATTGCAATAATGGTACAAAGAGTAGTTAGAGAAGACGATGTATGGAAAGGCACGCCAGTTGCCAAAAAATTTAATTTTAAAGAAGAGAATTATTGGCAGTTATTAATGGGAGTTACGGGGAACATGAAAAGTGGGTGGAGGAAGTTTTCACTCCAAAATTCAACTGCCACGTCCCGTGCGAAGGGGGGGGGGGGAGTTACAAAAGAAGGAAGTGCAACACGCAAAGAAGACTAAGCTACCTAAAAGTAGTGGGAAAGTCAAGATCCTGAAGGAAGGAGAGAGGAAACCCTGAGGTTAATTAAAATAGTGAAGAAGAAGTCCTACAAAAATTAAAGCTCTAATTTACTCACGCGTGGGCTGCAGGCAACCCACGAGCTTAGGGGGGCTAAATGTTAAGGTCTAAAAAGTTATAACACCAAGGCCCAAAATAGCACACCCCATATAAAATGGTTGAGCTCACCACAAGAGAAAAAGATGGTAGGCCCAAGTCCATTAAAAAAGATTTAAAGCCCAGAACCCACGAAAGGACAGGCCTTAGGGCCCATGAAATGAAGGGAAGAAAGGAAAAAGCCTAGCCTGTCAAGATCAGAAAATCAAAGGGAGTCTAGTGGGAAGAACTGGGTCGGGATACCCAGAGGTTGCCAGGGGTTCGGGATCCTCGGGACGTGCAGCACAGCTAGGATGAGATTGAGACAACTCAAAAAGAGCACCAATATACACAAGGAACGAAGAATAGATACGTCCTTCTCAATCACCCAACGATGCAGAAAGGAACCAGAAGGCTTGGAGAGCAACAATTCATGAACAAGGGGTTGGTACCTTGGGGAACCTAGAAAGAAGAACCATAAAGGGAAGTAGCTGGGAAAACCTTCAACCTGGCAGGAATGGATTCGACTCACTTGGGAAAAATGACAAAAAGAAGGACAACCAAAAGAAAGAGTCTAGAAAGGTAAGGTTTAGAAGCCTTGAAGGAAGAGAGATTGGAGGTCAGCTTTCTAAGGACACCCCAGAATGGAAAGTCAGCAAGAGCCTTTTAGGGAAACAGTACCTAAAGAAGAAAACTATGAGAAACAAGGAAAGGACCAGTCATCAGAGTGGCTGGCATAATATGGGCCCCGGTACCTAAGAGAGCAAATGAGGGGAATTAGTGGTACCCCGAAACCCTAGAATGACACTATAAAAGAGGGAAGCAGCCAACATTGAAGGGGCATATTCAGTAATAGTGAATCATAATGGAATCATTGAGAAAAATCTGTCAAAAACTCAAAGAAAATGGTAAAAGAAAGAGAAATATCGCCCGGTATCCCAAAACATCCACTATAGAACATACTTGGATTCAATGGGATTCAAACTTTGCAAGTCTTAGAGGCTTAGATAGCTATCTAAGTCTGTAATAGTTGAGCTTATTTGGACCTTGTGACACGTCTTAGTGAGCACATTGTAATTTACCACTAATAAAAGCAATGAAATATTTCATAGTGTTTTAAGAATCCTTAACAATTATTTTGTCTCTCTTTTTATTACATTGTTCCTTTACTGTTTTTTGCTGTTCAATACATATATATTCTTGCATGCTAGTATGTACGTATTGTAGGATTCTTGCTCTGTGCACCACTTGGTTTGTAAATAGCCCATTTTGCTGTGGTGAACCAAGCCCAGTCCCTTTAAACAACAACTAAAAGGCCTAGGGTCCTTGCTTCAACTTGGGCCTGGACACTGTCCAAAAAAGGAACCTCACAGGGTTTTAGTTGTTTTCTGTTTTAAAGTATGCTAGGTTGTTGGATTTGTTTGTTTTTAGTTTTTGTTCTTGCTTCTGGGTTAGGGTTCTTTAGGGCGTGTCTGCATGTACATGCTTCTGCATGCGTATGCAAGCTCGGAGTTTGCGTATGCATACAATTGGCCTACGTACGTAGGCTTATGTATGCACGTGCATACTCATGCCCAAAAACCCTAATCTAAATTTTTCTGCTTCTGCTTCTGCTTCTGTTTCTTTGTTTCTTTCATGTCATATGCCTTTGTTTTGTTCCCTTTTATGCTTTCTAAGTCTCTATTCCTTTCTCTAATACGTGTTTTCCTTTAAGATGCTAGATTAGGGTTTTCTCTTATGTTTTCTTTGTTTTACCATGAACATGCATATAACATGATCATGCATTGATGCCATAGGTGTTGTGATTGAATAAGGTAAGTGAGGTAGGTCATGCATTCATATGGACATGCATTTTGATGATTAATATGTTTGTTTTATGATTGATTTCATGTCTAGATGTTTGGGATATATTTGATGATTGATACCTTGTTGCCATGTCTACGTTTCTGCCTTGATTTATTTGCTATCTTAAATGAGATGATTACCATGATAGATGTATGCTAGGTTTGATATGTTACCATGGTTGATGTATGTTAGGGTTTGGGATGAAATGACATGCTGTATGCTTAGATGTACGCTAGTGTGTGTGTGTGTGTGTGTGTGTATGTGTTTAAGATGCAATGTTGAATATGCCTTTAATAGGATTAAGACGAAAGACACAATGAGTGGAAACCGACCCATGGGTCGAGCGGTTTTGGGTGCCTAACACCTTCCCAAGACCATACCTAAACTCCAAACTCATACTTTGGTAGTAAGATCAAGTCCTTCCTAGAAAGGGTGCTATATACATAGTTCCTAGACCATAAAACTAGGTGGTGAGTCCTTTTCTCTACCCTGGTCCATTCGGCCAAAGCGTACTCCCCAAATCACGCATGGCGCCCTTAGAGGCAAGTCCACCGAGGATAGAAAGTTTGATTTCAATGTGTCTTATTTCTTAATCTTAATAAAGGCTTGTTAAATACTTGTTTGCACACACTTTCACTTGGTTCTTTTGTCCTTTTCTCGGTTGGTCATCACTTTAGTCAAATATATAGATTATAGACCTTTGGCTTACATGGCCTCCGTGTTAGGGATGGCAAAATGTACCCGACCCAACCTGACCCAAATGGGTCGGGTTTTACATGGCCCGTTAAACATTGGGGTCTAGTTTGGGTTTTCATTAAAAAACTCGAAGCGGGTTCGGGTATTAGGCATACCCAACCCAAACCTAACTCGTATATATATATATATATATATATATATATATATATATATATATATATATATATAATTTTTTTTATAAAAATCCCTAAGTTCCTAGTATAAATATCTTATTTTCTCTCAAACCCTAATCTTACTTCTCTCTTTGCCTCTCCCTCACTCTTCACACTCACATAGCCACACTCTCACTCTTACTTTCAATCTTATCCGCCGAGTTAGCCCAACTCCTTGTCATCGACGTCACACATTGCTCCTCCCCCTTTCACGCCCCGACTTGGTTATTTCCCTTTATCCTTTATCTTTTTACTTTTTTTTTTGGATTTTGTTTCTCTCTTATTGCAAAAATATTTAGGATTTTGTATTGTGAACTTGTGTAATTGTGTTTGTGTTTGAAAATTAGAAAGATAATATCTTATTTGCTAAAATTACTTGGTTTTCCTATTGTGCTTACGTTTTTCTTATTATCAAATGTGATATTGTTTAGGGTTTTAATTTTATTTATTTATTATTTCATCTTGAAAGTTATTTAGGATTTTTGTATTGTGGTTTTTATTTTGAAAGGAAAATTTGAAATTATGTTGTATTTGTGTGATATAAATATTATTAAGGTTTTAAAGTTTGATATCAAAAGTGGAATCTATAGGTAAAAGCATGAACTTGATTTTCTTGATATTAAGTATGTGTTTGGCTCCAAATTAAAAGGCCAGTTTATTTTACTATTCAGCTTATTTTTGCTATTATTCATTGGCCTTACTGCACTTTTTGGTACTATTCATGGGTCCCACTGTACTATTTCAGCTAACTTTTACCTTTATCTACCGTATTTTTAGCAAAAAGTTTTCAGTTTCAGCAAAATAAATAGATCCCAAACAGACCCTAAATCCCATAAAATGACATGTTTCATTTTTGAGTTTGCCGGTAGCCGTGAGAAAATAATCTAATATTATGGGAGTGATGTATTATCATAAAAACGGTATATGGGGAAAATTGCAGTCTGTTTCTTTGAAATCATATGATGAGGTGTGAAGATGCAGCAATGATAGAATATATTTTGTGATGGTAGAGTCTAGAGCAGCTATATTGAAAGTTTGAATGATGTATGTTAATATAATTATACTGGTTTTTAATTGATTAAATTACCATTGAGAATAAATCTTGTTTGACAAATTTTTATTTCTAGTGCAATGTTTCATAATATTTTTGGCCTTATTTGTTAATAATCTATGACTGTTAAGTGTTTCTTACAGGTAAAACATGCATAAAAACGGTACTATGCATGCCTTTTACATAGACATTGTTGAGGTCCAAAAAAATCACAAACACCAAGGCCCAAAGAAATAACACAATGGGCCATAAAAAAGATTGAGTTTACCACAAGGGAATTAGACAAGCCTTAGCACTCATAAAATTCAAGGAAGAAAGAGAGAAGGCTCAGCTTGTCTAGACCAGAGAATTGGAGAGAGCCCAATGGGAAGAACTAAGGCAGGATCCCGAAGGCTGTCAAAGGTTCGGGATCCTCGGGACGCGTGAAACGGGATTGGGACAGGTCAAGGGGAGTGCCAAAAAAGGCACAAGAAACGAAGGGCAGATACATCCTTCTCAAGCGACCAGTGATGCAGCAAGAAAGTTGAAAGCTTAGGATAGCCATTCATGGCAAAAGGGACGGCACCCCAAGGAACCCAGAATGAAGAGCTATAAAGGGAGGCAGTAGGGAAAACTTTCGACCCAGTAGGAATGGATTCCGCCCATTTGGGAAAAATGACAAAGAGAGAACGACCAAAAGCTGAGTCTGAAAGGATGAGAAGCTTGGAAAAAAAATGAGAAAACAAGAACTACTCCCTAAGTACGCTCTGGAATGGAAAATCAGCTATGGGCTTTCAAAGAAATAGCACCAAAAGGAGGAAACTATGAGGAATAGGGAAAGAATTAGTCTTCTGGGTGATAGGCACATAACGGGCTTTGGTACCCAAGGGAGGGGAATCAATAGGACCCCGGACCCTTGGAATGACACTATAAAAAGGGGAAGGCAGTCAACAGTAAAAGCAAGAAGAGAGCATAACAGAATCAGAGAAGAAAACTCGGTCGGAACTGAGAAAAGTAGAAAAGGAAAGAGAGACATTTCCCGGTATCCCAGACAGCCACTATAGAACATACTTGGATTCAAAGGGATTCAAATTTTGCAAGTCTTAGAGGCTTGAATAGTCATCTAAGTCTGTAATTTTTGAGCTTATTTGGACCTTGTAACATGTCTTAGTGAGCATTTTGTAATTTACAATTGAGAAAAGACAACGAAATATTTAATATTGACCTGAGGATCTCTAACATTTATTCGTGTCCTCTGCTATTACATTTGTTGCTTTTCTTTTTGCTTTTGCTTGCTGTTGCGATATATTCTTGCTTGCTAACATGTATTTCTTGTAGGACCACTGCTCTATGCATCACTTGGTTTGTAAACAGCCATTTAGCTGCGGTGAACCAAGCCCAGTTCCTTCAAACCATAACAATCGGGCCCAGGGTCCTTGCTTCAATTTGGGCTTGAACTTTGTCAAAAAAGGGATCCTCACAGACATTATGTGTGCCTTTTATATTTTGTTCCTTATCTATTTTTGGTGAGAAATTGGAAATTGAACCATCTCTATTACATGATATAATGCAAGCGAGCTGCACTGATGTTTTCATTATTCTTTCATGTTAATTAATATAATTATATAAACAAAATTTTTTCTTGGAATAATTTCTTTTGAGTCAGGAGAAGAAGTATATACATGAGCTAGAAGTGTGCTGAACCACATTTTTAGTTCCCATAGACATTGATTTGAAACTAAAGCTGATTATATCTTCTTAAATATTACCAATTTTAGGAAAGTGAGGAAGAAGTCACTAACACTGAACAAGCTGAAAAGTGATGGGGAGCCTAATGAAGAGGATGGGAGTTGTTTCACCGTTGTGGAAGATTAGACTTGTTGTATTAATTTAGTAGCTTTTTAATTTCTTAGACTTGTTGGATTAACTTGTTGGTTTGTAATTATCCTAAACTTGTGTTATTTATTTTGTAGCTTTTTAATTTCTTGGACTTGTTGGACTCATTTCTTGGACTTGTTGGATTTATTTTATTTTTATGTTTAGTAGGTGATCTTAACTATGATTTATTGATTTATGATTAAATGGTGATCTTAGCTAGGTGATTTATTGATTTATGATCTTAGCTATGATTTATTGATTTATAGTTTTATAATTAACAAGTGATTTATTGATTTATGATATTAGCTATGATTTATTGATTTTTTTTTTTTTTGAGGAACAAGCTATGATTTATTGATTTATAGATTTATAATTAACAGGTGATTTATTGATTTATGATTAATAGGTTTGTAATGGTCCTATGATTTGGCATTTGGGCCATGTTATATGGGCTTGAATTTGGGCAAAAATGATTTTTTTTTTTTTTTTTGGTTTGGGCCATGGCATAGGCTTCAATTCAGTCTTTTTTTTTTATTATTATTTTTATTGGACCACGATTTGGGCCCCAAATTGGGCCCAAATTTGGCTTGGCTAAACTGGGCCCGACGGGACGGGTCTGGACAGGCATAAAAACCCCGTTTATTAAATGGATCGGTTCAAGTAACAAGTACGGGCCGCGGGGTGGATTTGAGCATAAAGAAACTCAGCCCCATTGCCATTCTTACTCCCTGCCTATGCGTGTCAGGTATCAAAACAGAAGTCATTAATTTTCATACAGAGGTAATAGACTTCGTGCTGCGTTTCCTTGTGCAGCACGTACGTATTTCTACTTCGGATGGCTTATCGGAAGTTTCATGTTTCATGTGGATGACCTATGTAGTACGTACTAGTAAATAATATTTGTTTATATCGTCAATGGTGTGGGAGACTTCATCATAGTGAGATTGATAATTTTTTATCTATTTATAGTTAGAAAAAAAAATGACAAGAAAACATTACTACTTGTAACTAAAGAATGTAAGCCAGTAACTTGCTTCGATTTCATAATTCAACTTAAGTGAGTTAAGTCATCTATGCCCAACTCAATGTAGATTCAGGTGAAAGTTTGAAGTCATTAATGTGGTTATTCAGTTGTGAATTAAGACCTTCTAGAATTACTAGGCACTACAACAAACTTGAACTTTTTCAACATATTTTTATCTACAATCATTTAAAAATGTTGATAAAAGTCTTTAGTTTTTACATTTGCACTCGACTGTTGAAAAATTCACATATTTGTTTCCACAGTTGGCATAATTGTTGAAATAAGTGGTGAGAAATTTAGAAATAAGTGGTAAAAAAAAAAAAATTAAATAGGGATAATTTATATCAACAGTGGGATAAACATTGAAAAAAAAGAAATTAAATATTTTTTTTATCAACGGGTTGAAAAATGTCGAAAATAAAAACAAGGAACTTATATAGGTATTGCTCCATATCTCGGGTTTTTTTTTTTCTTCAAAATAACACTGTTTTTTAAAAAATTTCGTTACTTAGCACGTTTTCAAAACTATTTAGGAAACTAACATTTCGAGTGTAATAAACTCGATTTTCGAACGCTAAACTCGAGTCCATCAAACTCGTTTTCTGTGAAATTGAAATCGAGCCTTACAGACTCGATCTCGGTACTCACTTAACAAAAACAAAAACAACGAAGAACGTCGAAGAAGAAAAAATAATACCCAAAAATAACGACAAATGAGTTGCTACAACAAACCCATTTCCAAAAAATCTTCTTCTCAAACAATCAAACTCAACAACCCATTTCCAAAAACCCTTCTTCTCCAACAATCAAACACAACAACCAAAGAGAAATAATGAAATCAACAAACCCAAGCAAACCCAAGACCCACCTGGGAAAGCTCGGATCGGATCGGACTTGGGTTTTGCTAGAGTTGCTGGGATTGGATCGGAACTGTGAGGAAAGTTTTGCTAGAGTTGATTGGATCGGATCGGTGCTTCTCTCTCACTTTGTCTTGTTCCATATCTCTTGTTCCACACCAAAGCTCAACTTGGTGTTGCTCGGATTGGATCAGACTTGGGTTTTGCTGGAGTTTGTTGAAGGTAAGAACTAAAGTTGAATTCTGAAATTTAAACGAAATCGAGTCCAATAGGCTCGAGTTCTATGACAGTCCAATGTTGAAATCAAGTTCATTGTACTCGATTTAGAACATCGAAATCGAGTTTATTGCACTCGAGTTGTTAGTTTCCTAAATAGTTTTGAAAACGTGCTAAATTGTTTGAAAATCAGTGCTATTTTGAAAAAAAAATCCCCATATTTTGCTCTCTCTCTCTCAGCTACAAGCTTTTCATAGGTCTTGGCTGTCAATTTTCCTATTCTTTTCTAGGCAGCCAAATAGAATTCTCGAATCAAATTTTCTATTATTCTCCCTTCGATTAGTGGTTTTTTTTTTTTTTTTTTTTTTTTTTTTTTTTTTTTCATACTCTGTTATTCGATTGGTAGATTTTGAACTTTTGTGGTTTTTGTTCTTGTTCTTGAATTTGAAATGCTGTCAAAATTCAATTTGTGGTTTTGTGTATTGCGTGCTTTCAATGTGATTGCAGGTGCATTGGTAGTTCAGCTCAATGAATGGTCAAGGAGAGTTCAAATTTCACTATCTTTGGGATTGAAAGCAAAAGCGTTAGTTGGTAAGTGAGTGAGATGCAGGTTCTTGATAAATTTCATTACTATTGTAGTATTGTTTACATTTGTTGGCTGTTCAACTTGGAGGGTTTCTAAGAATTATGTGATTATGTGTAGTAGTAATTGATTAGAGTGCTCAGTTTTAAATTTTAGTAAGCACATTGTGATATAGATGGTTGCTAATTTCAAAATTTTTGGTTCTGTTTTGGTTAAGGACTAAAGATGTTATTCTTTTTCTAGTGAAATACTTAAAAAAAAAAAAAAAAAAAAAAATCTTGTATGAGTTAATTATCCAAAAAAAAAAAAAAAAAACTTTTATGAGTTGTATCTAGTGGTGCAAGCCACTAGAATTGATCGAATCACGGGTTTACAGCCTTAGTACTCACTTTGAAGTCTGAACTGATCTTCCATACCTTTTTGTCATCCCATCATGTACAAAAACTCTTCAAAGTTTTTTCCTATTCTATATGAAAACAACAAAGTGTTTTTCATTATGCTAAGGCTCTTGGTTTCTGATGAATATATTTGATGCTATAAGAAAATATTAGTTGGTGGAAGTTTTTAGTTTAGAAAACATTTTTGATTAAGCTTAAGTTTTTGTATTGGTTGAATTAAGTGGGGGCTTGTTCTTTGTGGCAACCCAATAAGAATGATTGAAAGTTAAAAAATATTTAGAAATCATACTACTGAGATTAAGGTATTTATCTCAACCAACAAAGAAAAAAAAGATTATAATTTGCATTGAATATACTCTGTGATATACACCATTTCAATATTGTCTCTTGTCCATTTGATTGGGAGATAATGTAGGGAAAATAATTCAAAATTTTGATGACAGGAAGTGCAAGATCCAACAGGTACAATCTCTTAAACCTCACAGTAACCCAAGAAAGAGTATCATATGATACTACTTGGACACCATTAGAACTTAAGCTATAATTGAACCCATCTCAATTAGTTTCTCATCCGTCTAGGCCCCTTAGGCATTGGTCATCAGTGGATAGCTGCTGCTATGGTCACACCTAGGCATGGCCTTCCGTGGACTAGTTGCCCCCACCCTCTTGAATTAGCTTTAAAAATAATTTTTATAAAAAAAAACCCGGTTGTGTACATTCACTTCTTAATTTGTCTTCTTGATGTTTAATGATTAGAAGATCTTGTTCTTCAAACTTGATTGTTTTTGCCCAATTGACTGTATGATGTAACCCTTTGTTTTGGTGAATTATGATATAACCTTTGTTATAGTCAGCATTATCCTAGTTTATAGTTAGTAGTATTCTAGGTTGTCAAGCAGTAGGATCAGATGATGATCAATTACCAATGTGCTTAGTGTAATCAAGAATTGGCGTGTGAGTTGTTAGATTCAAGTTAGTTTACTAACTGTTAGTTAGTTGTTATGGAAGTTACATTCAGCTTACATTCAGTTAGTTGTTTAGCTTATGATATATGATTTGTGGCTTGTGGATATCTTTTGTGTGGGGTTGTCTTCCTTAGCTGGATGAATCACTACTTTTTCCCTTCTCTATTTATCAATAATATTACTCTGATTATCAGAAAAAAAAAAAAAAAAAAAAAAAAAAAAAAAAAAAAAAAAAAAAAAAAAAAAAAAAAACTCTGATAGCATAAACATTTGATTTTGATTTTGGAATTTTTTATTTATCTTGTATAATTAAACTGCAAATCTAGAATTGTTGTTTATTAATATAATTACTCTTACTTATCACAAAAATGGCTGAATTGTTATTTACCGCCATTGAAGTTGACTTTCTTGACCAATGGAAATGCTAGTTTAAACATGAAATTGAGTTTTGATGATTAGATAATTGACTCTCAATCTTTAACCGTGGCTATACTTGCATCTTTGTTATTTGGTGAGTCCATTGGGTTTGTTGAAGGCGTAGGGCTTATACTTGGTGTCATAGGACTTTTACTCCTTAAGGTAAACATTGATGTTTCTTCATGTAAATGCAAAATGCTTTTGAGTTTAGGTTTGTTTTTCAATTCATCTATTTTGGCTTCAAATATCTCCTTTAATTGCAGACTACTCATAGGAGGAGTAGTGTTAGGCATTAGGCAACTCCGATTTAGATTATTTACCCATCGTGATGTGATGAGGAAGTCAATGATAAAACTTCCTCAACTATAGAATAACTTTTGATAAAGCCATATGTTTTTAAATTGATATTTCCTAGCTGCTCCGTTAAGTTGATGTATTTCACATTGCTAGACTCCTTGACTGGAAGTGGAAAACATTTTCTATCCTTCTACATGGTCTGTGCAAGTCTAGACATAGAGTATGTGTGCCAAGTGCTTGTGGAAATTACCCAGAGAGTAAAAACTAAATTAAAAGGAAAACAAAGAATAAGAGATTTGTGGAGGATAATTAGTTTATAGCTTTAATAGTTTAGATTTAAGTTGTAAATAGATGGAGTTTCCAGGAACTAACTTGTGGATAATGGGTATGTTCAATGGTCTTTTGGACCTAACTGAGTAATATATTAGTCAGAAGATGAAAGGGTGATTTCCCCAATTTTTGTATCAGTGATTTGAAAGCAAAGCTTGTACTTAACTTGCAGCCGGTTTCAGTTCTCAACGCATGAGTCATGCTTAAGAATTTTCCCACAGGCCACTGTTCAAGGCCTTGGTCTAATTAAAAATTTAAACGTGTTACAACTTACAAATTTAAATTAGAAAAAAATAACATTAGATAGAATTACTTTTTTTTGACATAATCTATAGCTATTACTTTTTTTTGATGCTATATTGCTCTATGTGTATTTATTTGTTTCCATGCTCCATTATTTTCCTGCAGAGGTTCCTTTGGGAAGCTTGGCAAGATTTAAACCTTATAATCTTGATCATAGCTGCTGTATTGTCATTGACACTTGGAATTAAAAAAGAGGTGTGTTTGGTGTTTTTTTATAGATCATTTTCATTGTGAGGAGTGTCAATTAATGGCATTTGTTTTTTGAACCATCCTTATATAGGTTCTAGGCTGTTGTGATTTATATTTCATATCATGTGGAGTATGACCGTGTCTCTAGGTTGGAGTCGGATGTCTTAGCCTATATTAGCTGTTTAGTGTCCATACGTATGCAACAAAAACAAAGTATTTGTTGTGGCAACATACGGTTTACTTTAGTTCTTTTTATTGTGACAACTTACACTCAATATTTTAGCCTTTAGATTTATTCCACGGATAGAATTAATTTTGGAAAAATAAGTATAATGAATGTCAGTAATCATGTCTCCTGCCTTAGAATGTCAGTAATCATGCTATAATGAATCTGAAAGTTTTGGCTTGTATTGAGAACCCACTCTTGAGACTATTCTTTGTAGAATTGTGCTGTGTTGATGTGCTGCTGCAACTGAAGTCTGAAGGTGTGACCTTGCCTTGTTGCTGCCATTCCTCGTAAGTACTGCTACATTGAGAATGAAGTCTTTGGAAGCATCAAGCTAGGTTATAGTGAGCATTGTCCTAGGTTATAGTTAGTAGTATTCTAGGTGATGATGCTGAAAAAGTCACCAGTGAGCCACACGGTCCTTACACACTCGAAACGACACCTACACAACAAAAAGAGAAGACCTTGCAAAGAGCACTGGTGTGGTGCTGGCCAAATACCCTCCGAAGGTCAAGTTAGAACTTCTCACAACTCTAGAGTGTTAGAGCGGGTAAATTATGCGTACCTTGGTTTACGAGGGTATTGGTGCTTTTATAGTAGTAGGGGATTGACCTCTCTTCCTTGGTTTAGAAGTCTTTTCCTTATAGGAGTCTCTTTGGGCGTATTTGGCGGAATCCTTTCCTTATGGGAATCCCTTTGAGTAGCACCAAATGTGGAGGGCAAGACTTTTCCTTATATATACAATCGTGGATAGCAAGCAAACCACTATCAAGACCGTCAGCTTATTGCACTCCCTTCAGCTTTATAAGTGTCAGTTTATTGATGCCGTCAGCCTTTTGGTACTACTTGCCGACTCCCTACCCACCCCTATCAGATCTCCTCTTGTCGACTACCAATGGAAGCTGACGGTTTTGATTGTAATCGTCAACTTATGCCTTAATATGAGTAAGCACTATTTTTATACATATCAGCTGCACCTACTTCATATCCTCGTCGCTCTTAACTAACGGGTTATGGAGTTAAGTTTTTCATTGGTTAATTGTCTTTTGGTTAGGGGGGCGAAAGTTATTTATGGTCGACTCCTCAAGCAGCCATCATTAAATGCTCGAACTCGTGTCGCATCCTGGTTGGCTCCGCTTCTAGACGAGGGTGTCGCTTCGTCTTCTGTGCGTTTCCCCCTTATATATAACTCGCCTCCTCCCTTCATTTCTCCTATTTCATCCTTGTTGATTTCTGGAGAGAGAGAGAGCTCGTCACTTTTACCCCATTGATTTACTGACTCCGTTGCTTGTGCTGTTATCGTCACTTTCGGAATCATCTCCCGCTTAGAAGACATACTTGTAAGTTCTCTTTCTTCCTTGTATTTTATTCCAACCGAATAATTTCCAAGTGAGGTCGTCATCTTAGGTTCTTAGAATTAATCTGTCACTTATAGGTAGTTAGATGTCGAGTGATGAGAAGAGTGAACAGTCGTCAGTCCGCGATGGAGCAGGCTATGACGAGGTCTTTAGTTCAGGTGATGAGTCCGAGGGCTTCTCACGTTCGTCAGAGAGGGAAACGTCAGCCCAATCTCATGACGATGATGTCGAGAGTTATACTGAGGAAAATGAGGAGGTAGTGGATGAAGGGGAGGATGAGGTAAAAGAGGGAGGTGATGAGGAATCTTGTGAAGGGATCTCAAGGGGTCCTGGAGACAACCGTCCCTTCATCCTCCTTAAGGATTGGGCCGTCAACAAATTTCTACCTATGATGAGTAATAGGGTTTTTAAGGAGTTGCGTCCTTGTTACCAGATCCCAGACCATATCCCAATTCGTCTCCCTAGGGAAAACGAAAGGTGCTATTCAGGGAGAACTGCAGACGTCGGCATGTACGATGCCATGTTTGCTGCGGGGCTTAGACTACCACTGACGGTTTTGCACCGTCAGTTAGTTGATTTTTTAGGTCTATCCGTCAGCCAGATTGCCCCAAATACCTGGAGGATCTTTATAAGTGCTGAGATCTTATGGGGTTGTCTGAGCGGAGGGAACCGTCAGCTTTCCCTGGACGAGTTCTTTTACTGCTACAGACCTCAGCACATCATGTCTTCTAAGGGGACTTATCATTTTACCGCCCGGGAGAAGGGTTTGAAACTAGTGTCTGATATGCCAGACTCTAACAGAAACTGGAAAAGTAGATATTTCTTTGTCAAGGGGACGGATTGGGTGTGTCGTTAGGAAGAATGGGAGATGATGCCCCGTGGTTATTTTGACAACACTTGGGCTTTCGTCAGGGATTTAGGTTAATTCTGTCTGCTCTTCTTTTTTTGTTTTGTTCTAATGCTTCTAACACCGTCTATTCCCTTATTTTCAGCTAGTACTTGTCCTCACATAACTGACGAGCAAGAGGAATTCATTCATCGGGTTCTTGATATTCCTTTTGAGCAACGAAAGTGTAGGGACTTAATCACCCTTGACACTCTTCATTTGTACTGCGGGGGCTCGGAGCCGACGCCTGAAGCTCGCAAATTGGATGAACTTTGCCGTCGCCGTAAGTAGATTTTCTATCATTCTTGTCAGTTTTGTTCTTACCGTCTACTTTCATAATGCATGTTAGTTGTCTTTTGCATAAATGGATGCAGCTAAGCAAAGGGTGAGGGCGGCTGCTGCTCGTAAAAAAGAAGAAGAGAGAAAGGCTAAGGGAAAAGAGGGGACGTCCTCATCAGTCCCCAAGGCCATCTATAAAGGTTCGGCCAAAAGGAAGACTGACGGGGAGACTGACCGTCCTCCTAAAAAGGTAGCCGTCACTCCTGGGGATGCGTACTCCAAGAAGTCGCCTCCCAAGCCAGGTCCTAGAGCGGGTAAGGGGATGATGACTTCAACTGGTCTCGTTATTGAGGGACCCCGTTGCCTTCTCACTCACAAGGACTACGCTGTCGAGGAAGTGAAGACACTTATAAAGCCGACGGATGTGGATCCTTGTGTTGAGCTGGGCACAGAGGAGTTAGGGGAGTCGGCTCTTTTTGACCTTACCCAAGTAAGCCCACTTCCCTGGTTGATTTTATCATGTCTTTTTCCGTTGTTTGTTTGTTAGTTTGTTTTTTTTTTTTTTTTTTTTTTTTTTTTTTTTTTTTTTTTGTGACGACCATACTTTTCTTCAAGCCTTGGTGCGTGTTAAGGCACTTCAAGACCGGTGTGTTGCCAAGGAAGGGGTTGTCACCAGGGTCAGGAAGCACAATTCCAACTTATTGGACCGAGGATGCCGTCCGTACTCTGAACGTTGAGTTTGAGGCGACGAGGAAGAAGTTGGAAGGAGCAGGTAGTCGGAACAAGGAGCTAGAGGAAGAGCTGACGACCTTACACAAGCAGGTGGAGAAGGCTGGAGTTGACGCCGTTCAAGAATTCAAAGCGTCACAATCATACATCGATTCTTGTGCTAATTATTATGGCACTGGGTTTGATGATTGCCTCAAGCAAGTCGTGTTAGCCTTCTTAGAATTGGACCTATCCGGGATCACTATGGAAGAATCTGTGCTGTCAACACTAGCTGGCAACACCGTCGCTGATGAGGGTGACGACCCTAAAGATGATAGCGTCGTTTTGGCTCAACCTGCTGCAAATCCTCTGGTCCCTGCTTCCAACCCGTCAATTGAGCTTTTAGACGTAGAAAATCCTCCTGCTCAGGATAAAGAAGACGGGATTTCTACTGATGCCCCTGCCGCTTAGTCCTATCCTTATTCTATTTAATTTGTGGACAATGTATTTAAGTGCCCTTTTTGTTTTTTGGGCTTTTATTTGTAAACGATTTACACTTATTTGTGGTACTTTGTACCCGTTGTTTTTATCTGTTGATATGTTGTGTGTTGAATGCCCAAAATGAATTCGTCAGCCTATAGTCCCTACTATCTTTGCAAACTCGTCCATTTCATGGATTAATGATTGACTTGTCCTTTTTAAGGGTATGATGAGCCTGTCAATTTTTAGGCTCGTCCGTCTTATGGGCAATCAACTTATATTCTTTTTAATTTTGAGCTCGTCTATCTTATCTATTGAGTTTGATAAACTCGTCGATTTCATGAGCTCGACTATGGACTTTGATTTATTTTGCTAACTTTATGATCTTGTTCGCTCTTATGACGAACTCGCCATTCTTTGTAATTTCGTCAACTTTATAGCTTTGTCTACTTGATGAACTCGTCGGCTTTGTAGTCTTGTCCATGTTTAGGACTCGATGAACTCGTCTCTTATATAATCTCATCCGTTTGAAGAGACCGTCAGCTTTATAACCTCTCATCCATTTTATGGACTATACTTTTCATCCCTTTGGGATAAGCTTATGTCACGTGGATTTGGACAATGAGGTCGTCCACTTCTATGGATTTGTCCATAGTTAGACTTGGTTCTTGCTCATTCGAGGGATTTTAATAATGCTTCATCCTCTTGGGATGAGTCCATCCACCTTATGGATTTAGAGTCGTCCACTTTTTGTGGACTTAAGGTCGTCCACTTCAAGGACTTAAAAACTTGTCCATTTATTGGACTTTATGAATTTTTTCATCCTTTTTAGGGTGAAGCCGTCTACTTTTTGGACTTGAGGTAGTCCACTTTTATGAACTCAAAGTCGTCCACTTAAAAGTTGTCCACTTTCAACCATGCTTCATCCTCTTGAGATGAGTCCGTCCATCTTATGGACTTAGAGTCGTCCACTTTTTGTGGACTTAAGGTCGTCCACTTTAAGGACTTAGAGACTTGTCCATTTCATGGACTTCATGAATTTTTTTATTCTTTTTAGGATGAAGCCGTCTACTTTGTGGACTAAAAGTCATCCACTTGTTGTGAACTAAAAACTTGTAGATAGAAACTCCAGCCATTTTTGAATAAACTCCTTTTATTGCCATGCATTCGTAGAGAAAATAGTTCTTAAAAAGAAAAATTCCTGCCCTTTGGGCTTAAAAATGGTATTATTGCAAAATTAAAGTAAATGATAAAACTGAGGAGAATAACTATATTTAACTACGGTGAACTGTAAATAAAAAGGGGAGGGTTATTCTTCATGTTGTCATCTCTACCGGTAGTATTTCCGTAAGTGCTCGGTGTTCCATGGATGCGACAGCTTCCGTCCGTCTAACGTCTCCAGGTGGTAAGTGCCTTTCCTCTGTCATGACGTGATTCGATAAGGTCCTTCCTAATTGGGGCCGAGCTTCCCTTGGGTAGGGTCTCTAGCAGTGCCCATGACTTTCCTTAGAACGAGATCTCCAACCCAGAAGTCTCTGTGTCGGACCCGGGAGTTGTAATGCTTAGCCATGAGGTCCTGGTATCGTGCGAGCCTTTGTTCTACAATCGCCTTGATTTCGTCTACTAGATCAAGCTGTAGTCATATGGCCTTGTCGTTCTTACTCTCGTCATGGTTGTGTACCCTGTAGCTTGTGAGTCCGACTTCGGCCGGGATGACTGTTTCGCTCCCGTATGTTAGCCGGAATGGTGTCTCTCCTGTGGGCGTTCTCGTTGTTGTCCTGTATGCCCATAGTACGCTTGGCAACTCTTCAGGCCATATACCCTTTGCCCCCTTGAGCTGAGTCTTGATAATCTTGAGCAAGGATCGGGTCGTGACTTCTACCTGTCCGTTAGCTTGAGGGTGGGCGGGGGAGGAGTAGTGGTTTCTTATCCCTAACTGCGAGAAAAAGTCCTGGAAGGAGTCGTTGTCGAATTGCTTCCCGTTATCTGAGATTAAGACTCTAGGGATCCTAAACGATGCATCTCCAGATGAAATTCCGTATGTTCTTCTTCGTAATGTTGGCCAAGGCTTCAGCTTCCACCCACTTTGTAAAGTAGTCAATGCCCACTACCAAGAACTTCAGCTGTCGCACTGCTGTAGGGAATGGTCCCATGATGTCTAGTCCCCACTGAGCAAACGGCCATGGGGCCATCACCGAGGTCAACTCTTCGGTTGGTTGTCTAATGATATTGCTGAACCTTTGGCACTTGTCGCAGGTCTTGACATAAGCCTTGGTGTCCTTCTGCATGGTGGGCCAATAGTACCCTGCCCGTACTAGCTTATGCACTAATGATCTTGACCCTAAATGGTTTCCGCAAACTCCTTCGTGTACCTCTCTCATGACATAGTCCGCCTCTTCAGCACCCAAGCACCTCAGATATGGACAGGAGAACCCTCTTTTGTACAAGACATCTTTTATCAGGATGAACCGCACTGCCTGGACCTTCAACTTTCTTGTGGTCTCCTTCTCGTCTGGCAAGACGCCATTCTTCAAATACAAAGCTATCGATGTGGTCCAGTTACTTTCAGTACCTATTTCCTGCACGTCGTTGGAATCTATTAGTGGGGAAAGCTGAACAAAAGAGAGTACATTATCAAGGGTGATCATTTTTTCTGCTGAAGCGGCT
This sequence comes from Quercus tomentella, assembly GCA_028535165.1. Taxonomy (NCBI): domain Eukaryota; kingdom Viridiplantae; phylum Streptophyta; class Magnoliopsida; order Fagales; family Fagaceae; genus Quercus; species Quercus tomentella. The sequence continues at coordinate 59,175,907 of JAPQVY010000155.1, read as the reverse complement.
TTAGCAAGGCGGTTGGCTTGCTCATTCTCTCATCTGGGAATTTGCACGATTTTGGCCTTCAGGTCATCTACTCTTTTTCTCACTTGATCCAGATACCTCTTCATCCTTTCGCCCTTGCACTTGTAGTCCCCATTCACTTGATTAGTAATGACCTGAGAGTCGTAGTAAATGACTACGCTTATGGCTCCTGCTTCTTTGGCAAGATCGAGTCCTGCTACTAGTGCTTCGTATTCTGCTTCATTGTTGGTGGTGGGGAAGTCGAAACGGACCATACATTCAACCATGTCCCCTTCGGGTGACAGTAGTATGACGCTAGCCCTCCGGCCTGTCTGTTGGATGATCCGTCCGTATGTATGCTCCACAGAGGAGACTCTTCTGCCCTCTTGTCCTTGTCGCTGGTAAATTCTGCTATGAAGTCCACGACGATCTGTCCTTTGATGGCGGTTCGTGGGCGATACTGGATGTCAAACTCGCTTAACTCTAGCGCCAATCGACCAGCGGCTTCAGGGTTGCTCATCGCCCGCCTTAAGGGCTTGTTGGTTAGGACAATCACCATGTGGGCTTGAAAGTACAGTTTGAGCTTGCGGGCTGCCATAACCAATGTGAAGGCGAGTTTCTCCATGGGTGGGTATCTTTCTTCGGCACCGCAAAGCGCCCGGCTGGCGTAATACACGGGCTTCTGCACTCTTTCCTCTTCTCTGACCAAGGTAGCATTGATGGCGGTAGAAGAGACGGCCAGGTAGAGAAAAAGCTCTTCACCTGGCTGCGAGGGACTTAGCAGCGGCGGGGAAGATAGATAAGCTTTTAATTCCTCGAATGCTTGCTGACACTTGGCAGTCCACTTGAAAGATTTCTTCAGCATGCAAAAGAAGGGTAAACACTTGTTTGTTGGCCTCGACACGAATCTATTCAGCGCTGCTATTTTGCCGTTGAGGCTTTGTACTTCCTTTACATTTCTTGGGGGCGCCATCTCCATTGTGGCTCGGATCTTGTCTGGGTTGGCCTCGATGCCCCTTTGAGACACCATGAATCCTAGGAATTTTCCTGCCATCACTTCGAATGCGCACTTTCCAGGATTGAGCTTCATGTTGTAAGAGCGAAAGGTGTTGAATGTTTCCCTGAGGTCTTCCAAGTGATCTTCCTCCCTTCGGCTTTTTACTAGCATGTCATTAACGTAGACTTGGACATTTCTCCCGATTTGCTGCGTGAACATCTTGTTCATAAGCCTCTGATACGTCGCCCGCGTTTTTTAGGCCGAATGGCATCACTTTATAACAGAAGAAGCCTTAGCTAGTCACGAACGAAGTTTTCTCCTGATCATCTTCGTGCATTCGAATTTGGTTGTAACCCGGGAAAGTGTCCATAAAGCTTAACAGCTGATGATGAGCTGTAGAGTCTACTAGAACATCGATCCACGGGAGAGGATAGCTGTCTTTGGGGCACGCTTTGTTTAGGTCGGTGACGTCCACGCACATCCTCCACTTTCCGCTAGCTTTCTTAACCATCACTACATTTGCCAGACAGTCGGGGTAATAAACCTCCCTAATGAAGCTCGCCTCCTGTAGTTTGCGGACCTCTTTCGCTATGGCCTGATCTCGCTCTGGGGCAAACACCCGCTTCTTCTGTCGGATGGGTGGAAAGGAAGGCGACACATTCAGCCTATGTACCATGACTGAAGGGTCTATCCTTAGCATGTCTTCGTGGCTCTCGCCGAATACGTCCCGATTATTTCTGAGAAAAGTTGTGAGCACTTGGCGGACCACGGGATTAGCGAGGGTTCCAATTTTGGTCGTTCGGTCAAGATTGGAGTCGTCAAGGAGTATCTCTTCAAGCTTCTCTACGGGCTCCGTCGCCATCTGATGTTCTTCTATGTTCATGGCTTGGAAGTGGTCATTCATTTCCATCATGGCCACGTAGCATTCGCGTGCGACCACCTAATTTCTACGTAGCTTTCCCACTCCATAGTCGGTAAGGAACTTAATCATTAGATGGTAGGTTGAGGTTACAGCCTTCCACGAATTGAGGGTGGGTCGTCCGAGGATAGCATTGTAGGCAGACGAGCAGTCGACCACTAGGAATGTTACGTCCTTGGTGATCTGCTGAGGGTAGTCGCCTACCATTATAGATAATGTGACCGCGCCGCAGGGGAACACCCTTGTTCCTCCAAAACCAACGAGTGGGGTGTTTGTCGGAATCAATCGTTCCTTGTCAATCCTCATCTGCTAGAATGCCGAGTAGTATAGGATATCTGCTGAGCTGCCATTGTCGACCAACACCCGGTGCATGTTGTAGTCTCCTACTCGCATGTTGACAACAAGCGTATCGTCATGTGGGTGGTGAAGACGTCGCGCATCTTCTTCCGAGAACCCAATAATGGGGCCTTCTCTCCGTGCTATCTTTGGTATGGCTCCCATCAGCTGAACATTCTAGACCATCCTAAGGTAAGTTTTACGAGCCTTTTTGGACGATCCAGTAGTCGTTGTTCCCCCTATGATCATCCTTATGTCCCCTATGGGGGGTCCGGGACGTTCATTATCCCGTCGGGGGTGCTGCTCTTGAGGGGGTGGATCTGTTCTCTCCTTGCTGACGAACTTCTACAATTTCCCTTGTCTGATAAAGGCCTCAATCTGCTGCTTTAAGTCGTAGCAATCGGCTGTGTCATGACTGTAGTCATGGTGGAAGCGGCAATATTTGTCTTTAGATCGCTTGTTGGGGTCTCCCTTCAGCTTTCCGGGGAATGTCAGAGCCCCCTCATCCTTAATTTGCATTAGGACTTGATCTATCAGGGCAGTCAATGGAGTGAAGCTTGTGAACCTTCCTCCTAAGGGCTTAGAGCACCTTTTATCCCTTCGGTCTCCTGTTCTTGCCTTCTTCCGCCCTTGGTCCTTCCATGTGTCTTCTTGTCTCTCCCTCTTCCTGGGTTTTTCCTCCCGAGCCAGCAGCGCGTCTTCAGCATTCATGTATTTGGTAGCCCTGTAGAGTACTTCCGACATGGTCTTTGGGTCGTTCTTGTACAAGGAGAACAAAAACTTACCCTTTCGCAATCCATTCGTGAAGGCTGCTACAAGTATTTTGTCTTCGGCTTCATCGATCGAGAGTGCTTCCTTATTGAAGCGGGTTGTGTAGGATCTCAGTGTCTAGGATCTCAGTGTCTCGTCCTCTCGCTGCTTGATGCTCATCAAGCACGCAGTGGACTTCTTATACCTATGTCCCCCGATGAAGTGCGCAGTAAACTGAGCGCTTAGCTCCTTAAAAGTGCTGATGGAGTTGGGCGTCAGTTGGCTGAACCACACCCTTGCTGGGCCCTTTAGCGTTGTAGGGAAGGCCCTACACATGATTTCATCTGCTACTCCTTGAAGGTGCATCAAGGTCTTGAAGGTTTCTAGGTGATCTAGAGGATCCTTGACTCCGTCGTAACTATCTATCTACAACATACGAAACTTGTGCGGTAGGGGGAAGGAATTGATGAAGGCGGTGAACGGTGAGTCAGTTCGGTTAACAAGATCGTCAAGATCGCTAGACACTCGTCCCTTAAGGGCGTTGATCATAACCTTCATCTGTTCCTTTATTGCCTGCATCTCTGCAACAATATGTGGTGGAGCCATATCCATGAGGGATGGGAGGCTCATATTTTGTCGCTTCGATTTGCTTGGGGCATTGCTACCTTCCGGTCCCTCTCGGTCTCATCGCTCGGGGCTGGTACCTTCTTGGTCTTCTTCCTGGGTGCCATGTCCCGCATTCCTTTGGCGTAATTGTTCTTCCAAATCATGGTTCTGCTTAATGAGGCGTTCCACGGCCGCGGCAAGGGTCTGCACTTGTCTCTTAAGGGCTGTTGCGCGTGGTTCATCTCCCTGAACGTTGTTGGTGGTCGCCATCAATCGGGTAAGTACCATGCAACTCTTTGTCCGAGAAGCGTTTGCTATGACTTACAAATCTACTGTGAAGTCAATCTCCCATAGACGGCGCCAACTGATGATGCCGAAAAAGTCACTAGTGAGCCACACGGTCCTTACACACTTGAAACGACACCTGCACAACAAAAAGAGAAGACTTCGCAGAGAGCACTAGTGTGGTGCTGGCCAAATACCCTCCGAAGGTCAAGTTAGAACTTCTCACAACTCTAGAGTGCCAGAGCGGGTAAATTATGCGTACCTTGGTTTGTGAGGGTATTGGTGATTTTATAGTAGTAGGGGATTGACCTCTCTTCCTTGGTTTAAAAGTATTTTCCTTATAGGAGTCTCTTTGGGCGTATTTGGCGGAATCCTTTCCTTATAGGAATCCCTTTGAGTAGCACCAAACGTGGAGGGCATGACTTTTCCTTATATATGCAATCGTGGATAGCAAGCAAACCACTATCAGGACCGTCAGCTTATTGCACTCCCTTCAGCTTTATAGGTGTCAGCTTATTGATGCCGTCAGCCTTTTGGTACTACCTGCCGACTCCCTTCACCACCCCTATCAGATCTCCTCTTGTCGACTACCAATGGAAGCTAACGGTTTTACCTGTAACCGTCAGCTTGCAATGGAAGCTGACGGTTTTGATTGTAATCGTTAGCTTATGCCTTAATATGAGTAAGCCATATTTTTATCCATATCACTAGGTATGTGAATTACTTTCCATATGATCTAACATAAAGATTGTATGGTGTACTTAGTTGAAATAGTGCTAATTAAAATGCACCCTTTGTAACCATTACTTTTTTTTTTTTTTAGAATGCTTTGTAACCATTACTTGATAATTAATAATTATCAATATATATATATATATATATATATATATATATATATATATATAACCGAAGCCTCCTACTTTTTTGCTAAGCTCCACAAATTTCCACGTCAGCATTATTTAAATCAAAAAACAAAAATTCCAATTTTATATTTATAAAACCCAATAATAAAAAAATAAATACAAGATCTAATTTTATGATTTTATATTTGTAAAACTCGATACATAAACACATACCCAAACTATTTCAAACTGTTTCTCAGTCTCTGTCTCTCACTCAAACACAAACACAAACTCAGCCCACATTTTTAGAGCTCTCACGTTTTTACACATTAGCATATTAAAAAATATATATTTCTAACCCAAAATCCTCCACCGCACTAACCCCAAACCTAACTCAACCTCTTTTTATTTAACTTATAATCCTACGTTTAGAGAGAGAAAAACAAAACCCTAAACTGGAAAATCTCAAAAAATTTCAGCAGTTTAATTTGAGATTTTTTTATTTGTAGGTGGTTGCGCACAAACCATTATGGAGTGAGCCAAGCTTCTTAGAGAGAAACCTTACTCCAAGGCTACAGGTAATAAAAATTTCCCACCTTTTTGTTTTTTTTTTTATATGTGTTAGCTTTTGTTAGGTATGAATTATGAAAGGAGTTTGGGCATAATTTTTTTTTTTAATAAGTTTTCCCAGTTCTAGTATTTTGGAGTTTGTTGCATTGAATTTAGCAATGTTGATGATTTTTTTTAAGTGAATGCCTCAATGAAGGACCAGTAGGTATATATATAATACTAATATATATAGAGAGAGATTAAAGATCGAGGAGCTGTAGTTTTTTTTTTCCCCTCACCACTAATTTGAAAAGGAAAGAAAATCTTTAGGATATATTTTTTTTGTTAGTTTATTTCTTTTTCGTGATTTCAAATCCTGTTGAGAATCACTTTTGCCATGGAATACCAGACATACGTCACCATTAATCTATTATGAATATATTTGTATTTTAGCGTTCATATACAATGATGCTAGGTGTCATCAAGAAACCATAATGAATTATAATAAATAAAAAACTAACACATAAAACAATTGTAAACTTTGATTTATAACTTTGTTTTATTTTGTTTATTTTATTTTATTTTATTGTTGGTATGTAAAGAAAAGGTCGGCTAAGAGGCACGAATTACATCTTTATAGATTTAAATTTTGATATAAATTATGAAATGTAATATGTTATTAGTAGCTTATCTTCATCTTGAATTTAATACCTCACCCTTTATTTATTTATTTATTTTTTCATATATAAGATCTATTTGCATTTTTACTCGATTAATGCTCTTTTTTGCCTTTCAATTGGTACTTCCTTCTTCTTTTTTACATTCATATATTTCAAAATCTATTCTTTCCAAATTTCTCCTATTTGTGTGTGTGATGAGGGTTTGTTTTGTTTATTGGCTTAAAAGTGTCCAAAGGAAGTTTTTAAGCTAGATGACTAAAGTAATCTTTACTCAATATTTGGTACATTTATTTGTCTTCCCTCTCTAACAAAGTCATTTTATTCATCTGAAAGTTGAGAGTATATAACACTATTGGTGTTAGAATTATCACTATTGGTCTTAGTATTTTTTTTTTTTTTTTTTTTTTTCCTTTTAAGATTTAACTTTTATAAGTGAAAATTTACAACTTTTGTTCGACTCTTCCGTGCATTGCACGGGTTAGCGACTAGTTATTATTAATTAGCATGATTACTCATTAAAAAAGAAATATGGTGCACTCTTGCTTGCTTTTAATATTTCAATTAAGAATTCTTGTTTTGCATGTATTGCAGGTCACATATTATGAGAAAGAGTTTTTTTTTTTTTTTTTTTTTTTTTTTTTTTTTTTCTACTCTTTATAACCTTATTTTAGACAATTTGAAGGAATTCTACATATGGCTAGAAGTGTCACTACAAAAAACTTATCCTACACCAACGTTTTTTTTCTAGCGCTTTTCAAAACCGCCATAATAGGTCAACCTATAGCAGCGCTTTTAGAAACCACTGGTATAGGTTGACCTATTACGGCAGTTTAAAGCCGATGCTTTCCAAACCACTGCTATATTTCTACTATAGCGGTAGATTTCGAAACCGCTAGTATAGGTGGACCTATTACAGCATTTTAAAACTGCTGTTATAAGGTTGAATTTTCAATTTTAATTTTAATTTTTTTTTTGGTAAACAGCTATTCCGGTAGTTTTAAAACCGCCGCTATAGACTTCTTCAATTGGAATACCTATCCTGGCAATTTTAAAACTGCTGCTTTAGGACGTATTCCAGCGGTTTCAAAACCGCCGCTATAGGTTTCAAATTAAAATAATTATTTCCTATTAATTATTATATTTTTTTAATTGTTATTGTTACATTAATATTTTTATTTTATATTTTATTTTAAATGACGTATTACAGCGCTTTTAAAAACGCTATAATATGGTTTACTCTTTTTCTTCTATAGATGGCCTACTATTGTGCTTTTAAAAGCGTTGTCACTGGGTTTACTCTTTTTCTTCTGTGCATGAATTATTATAGTGCTTTTAAAAGTTCTGTAATAGGGTTTACTCTTTTTCTTTAGTGAATAATCTATTACATTGCTTTTAAAAGCATTGTAATAAGGTTTACTCTTTTTCTCCTATAAATGTCTTATTACGGCGGTTTTAAAACTGCCGCTAAACTAGAATCTTTATTTTCAAATTATTATTATTTTTTGTTTTTAAAATAACCTATCCCCGCTGTTTGTTTGTCCTCTAAACCTAAAAAATGACCGAAATACCCCCCGAAACCTAGAAATTGATCAAAATACCTCTGAAACCTTAAAAAAGAGCAAAATACCCCCTAAACCTAAAAAAATGACCGAAATACCTCCGAAACTTAGAAATTTCGCAAAATACCTCATAAACCTAAAAAATGACCAAGGGTATCTTGGTCTTGGTGGTATTTTGGTCACTTTTAAGATCTCAAGAGTATTTTGGTCATTTTCTAGGTTTCAGGAGTATTTTAGTAAGTTTTTAAGTTTCAGGGGTATTTCGGTAATTTTTTAGGTTTAGGGGGTATTTTGGTCTTTTTTGAGGATTAGGAGGTATTTCGGTCATTCGTTTAGGCTTATGGGGTATTTCGGTCATTTTTTAGGTTTCAAGGATATTTTGGTCATTTTTAGGTTTTAGGGGTATTTTGGTTTTTTTTAGGTTTCAAGGGTATTTTGGTCAGTTTTGGTGGTATCTTGGGTATTTCGTTCATTTTTTTAGATTTCAGGGATGTCTTGATCATTATTTAGGTGTAGGGGTATTTTTGGTTATTTTTTTAGGTTTTAGGGGTATTTTGGTCATTTTCAACTTGTAGGGGTATTTTAGTTATTATTTTTTAGTTTTTAGGGTTATTTTGTCCATTTTTTAGGTTCCAGGGGTGTCATGGTCATTATTTTAGGCTTAGTGGGTATTTTTGGTCATTTTTTAGGTTTTGGGGGTATTTTGGTCATTTTCAAGTTGTAGAGGTATTTCAGTCATTTTTTTTTTTGAGTTTTTGGGGGTATTTCAGTCAATATTTAGGTTTTGGGGGTGTCATGGTTATTATTTTAGGCTTAGGTGGTATTTTTGGTCAATTTTTATGTTTCAGGGGTATTTTGGTCATTTTCAGGTTTTAGGGGTATTTCAATCATGTTTTAGTTTCTGGGGATATTTTGGTCATTGTTTAGGTTTTGAGGGTGTCTTAGTCAATATTTTAGGCTTAGGGGGTATTTTTGGTCATTTTTTAGGTTTAGGGGTATAATTTTGGAATGGTCCAATGTGGAGAAAGTGGAGGATCGGGTCCACCTATCATGTTGCCTCCATTGCTGCAGCTACTACGTTGTTGCCATTGTTGTTGTTGAGGACTTGTTGGCTTTTTAGTTTTATGTTGGCATGGATCCTATTGGAATATAGTAGGCAATATATTTTTCATGAGAATATTGTAGGCAATATATGATATATTGCAAAAAAATTTCACTTAGTTGTTAGTTCTTTTTAAAAAAATGTCACATTTTATGTGGTTATAATTTGATTAAAAATATAAAATTTATTAAAAATATAAAATAGTCCTTCTATTTGAAGTAATCGAAATGCTTGGAGCCAATACCCAATATTTTTTTTTCTTGATACAATATACCCATGGGCCACAATAAAAAATATTCAAATTGTACTTGTAATTTCAAAAGTGCTAACAATGCGTGTAATTTCAGATTTAATAATATTCTAGCTTTTAGATCACTTAATTTAAGTATATATAAATTAATTTTATATAGGACAACAATACTTAGTATTATGATTGTTAAAAAAAAAAAAAAATTGTGAGGGCTATTACGGCGGTTTCAGAACTGTTGCAATAGGTCATCATCTATTTTTAGTATTATATATATATATATATTTGTTTTTGAAATAACCTATCCCGGCGGTTTTTAAAGTGCCGGTATAGGCTTCCTCATATAGAACGCCTATTATGGCAGTTTTAAAATCGCCCCTATAAGTTTGAAGTAAAAAACCGGGCTTCCAAAATTTTTTAAAAAATTGAAATTATTGTGGCGATTTAAACCCGCTACAATAAGTACAAAAGTCGCTATGATAGTTTTAAGACTTATTACAGCAGTTTTAAACCGCTTCAATAAGTGCCAGTTTTGCCACAATAAGTCCCTCTCATCAGTTAAAAATTTTCAGACTTCCCACTTATTTTTTCCAACTTCCCACCACTTTGGTCTCTCATTTTTGGTCTCCCACTTCCTTATTTCAAATATTTTCCTCTCACCAACGCTTTCTCTCCCTCTCTCTCTCTTTCTCTCTCACGGATCTTCCTACCCATCCTGTCGCCGACGAGCTCTAGCCTCCATGCCGCAACGTGTAGCTCAGAGATGCAATGGGTACAAGCAAAACCCTAATAACCCTTTTTTGCATTTCTCAATTTTGATTCCACATTTTTTTTTTTTTTTTTCATATATTGAATAAAAAAATGTGTTTTTGTTTATTGATCTCTATGTGTTTGTGAAAATGCCATAGTGAGAATCAAGGTCCACAAGTTGTGTCAAAAAACAAAGGCGGAGCTGCTCCAAAAGCTAGTGAACCACATTTCATTAGCAACCTTACATTTCTCTCTGAATAATTTCCTTAGCTTTTTCTCTGATTTTCTCTCCCACCAAACACTAAAATAGGTACTTCCATTTCTCAATCTCAAAACCCTTTTGTTATTTATCACCACTTATAAAAAAGATCAAACCTTTTTACTGTTTATACTCGTCCCAACAAATTCCAGATTTAAAAAAAAAAAAAAATTTAATTTTTTTTTCACTTCACCTTATATGCACAAAATGAATTCTTTTATGTATGTCTGCTTGTATTTATGTTGTGGGGTTGGCGTTTCCTTTGAATTGAAAAATGTATGGGAGAAAGGCATGCCAGTTGGTGAAAGAACTTGCAAGTGGTGAAAAGGGGCAACTCACTCCTCACAATGTAAGCCCTCGGACTTGGTTCTAATATGCTTAGCTTGTATTGCCAAACGACATGGCTGTTTGGTATCCTAATATATACAAAGTTTTTGGCAACGGGTGGATGAAGCTTTTCTTTTGTTGGAAAATATTTGGAAATTCATTTGGTGGGTATGTTTCGGTTCCTCAAAATTTGGTGATATCTGGCTGTGAATTTGATGAAATTGTTTTTTGGGCATAAATATTACCCTTATTCAACTATGATGTGAGTGTCAATTTGGAAATAATGGAGCGTTTAGAAGAGAAGAATCGGCTAGAAGTGCTAGAAACTACAAAGCTATTGTAGAAAAAGAGTTAGTTGAAAGTGCTAGAAAAAATGGAGCTATTGCAAGAAAAGAGTTGGCTAGAAGTGCTAGAAACTATGGGGCTATGGCAAGAGAAGAGCCGGCTGGAAGTGCTAGAAACAATAGAGCTATTGCAAGACAAGAGTCGGCTAAAAATGAAATGAAATGATTTGATATGCATTCTTATTAAATTCTTGTGTAACTTACCCTTACTGAGTTGTGTAACTCATCCATTCCACTCTTTCAGTCAACAGGTTTTATTTTGGAGCAAAGGGAGTCTTAGTCGAGTTTTGGAAGGAATTGGTTTTAGTTTTAAATGTATGGATCCTAATTTAACAATTTGATGTTTAGCTCTATAGTATTGTGTACTTTAGGATCTTCTGATTAGAGTTGTATATTTTAGTGTAATTAGAGATGTATTATGTGGAAGTGTGGAAATTGAATGACTGGTGGATTATGTTATTTCTTGAGTATAGTGTAGATGCTCTGTATATTAGGTGAAAATTTTATACCAAGAAAGTAAAGAAATAAATGTACCCGCTTAAGGCGCTAGGCCTGGATGGGATGCCACCATTATTTTTTCAACACTTCTGGCCCACCATAGGTGATGTGGTGACAAAAACTGTTCTTGACTTCCTAAATGCAGGTATCTCTCCTCCTAATTTTCATGATACCCATATTGTGCTTATTCCTAAATGTAAAGAGCCTATGAGAATTACTGATTACAGGCCTATAAGTTTATGTAATGTGGTATATAAAATTGCATCAAAAAGTATTGCCAATAGGTTGAAGAAGATCTTATCGCAAATTATTAGTGATACTTAGAGTGCATTTGTGCATGGGTGGCTTATCACTGATAATATTCTGGTTGCTTTTGAAACGATGCATCACATCAGTCAAAAGAAGATGGGGAACATAGGTGAAATGGCTCTGAAGTTAGATATAAGTAAGGCTTATGATAGAGTGGAGTGGGTATGCCTGGAGAAAATTATAAAGAAGTTGGGTTTTGCTCATAAATGGAGGGAGCTTGTAATGAAGTGTGTTACTTCAGTCACTTACTCCGTTAGAATTAATGGAAAGCGTAGGGGTCACATTGTACCTAGTAGAGGGCTCAGGCAAGGGGATCCTTTATCACCCTATTTATTTCTTTTATGCGCCGAAGGTCTCTCTGCCTTGATAAAATCTGCAGTTGCTAGTGGTGATGTGGGAGGTATTGCGGTGTGTAGAGGTGGTCCTAAATTATCCCATTTGTTTTTTGCGAATGACAGTCTGATATTTTGCAAGGCTTCTGTGGGCACTTAACCTCTGGTTCGACCCATTTTTGGGAAGTCCTCGGAAGCCTTTGGTTTTGTATCCCACATTGAAAGAATCTTCCCCCACTTTCTGCCTTATAACCTCTGAAGCGAAGGAGTAGTGTACCATTAGTTGGTTAAGACCTTGGATTCGACCCATTTTTGGGAAGTCCTCGGAAGCCTTTGGTTTTATATCCCACATCGAAAGAATCTTCCCCCACTTTCTGTCTTATAAGCTCTGAAGCGAAGGAGTAGTGTACCATTAGTTGGTTAAGTAATACCCTAGGTGACATTAGGAAGGAGGTAAAAAATAGGTTTGGTGCTCAGGTAATCAGACAACATGAGAAGTATTTGGGTTTACCTTCATTGGTTGGGTGGCGTAAGCGTAATACTTTTAGTGAGATAAAAGAAAAATTGGGTAAGAAGTTGGCGGGTTGGAAGGAGAAGTTGTCCAAAGCTGGCAAGGAAATTTTAATCAAGGCAGTGGCGCAAGCTATTCCCACTTATGCTATGAGCTGTTTTAAAATTCCTGATTCATTGTGTGATGAACTTACAACAATGATTAGGAATTTTTGGTGGGGGCAGAAGCGTGATGAAAAGATGATGGCTTGATTGAGCTGGGATAAATTATGTAAATCTAAGGAGGAAGGTGGTATGGGGTTTAGGCAATTAAAAGAATTTAATTTAGCCCTTTTGGTGAAACAGGGCTGGTGGCTTCAGATGAAACAAGACTCCTTGGTGTATCGGGTCCTAAAGGCTGAGTATTTCCCCAATTGTGATTTAATTAATGCTACTATTGGCCATAATCCATCTTTTACTTGGAGGAGTATAATGGCGGTGTAGAGGTTGATGCGGTATGGAATTGGGAATGGGGAGCAAGTCCATGTCTAGGGTGATAAGTGGTTGCCTTCCCCTAGCACATATCAAGTGTCCTAACCGAAACTATTTTTGAGTGCTGATACTCGGGTGTGTGAATTAATAAATAAGGAGGAGGCAACATGGAAGATTGATGTGCTGAATGTTTTATTTTTGCCTCATGAACCTGATTTAATTAGTAGGATTTCTCTTAGCTCTCTGATGCCAGCTGATAGGCAGATTTGGGCCCTTACACCCAACGGTTTGTTTAGTGTCTGCAGCGCCTATTATGGTGCTCTCCAACTATACAAGGCCGAGACTGATGGTACATGTTCAGATGATAGCCTTAATTGGAGATTTTGGAAGCTTATTTGGCAGCTATCTGTTCCGCCTAAGGTTAGACATTTTGTATGGAGGGCTAGCTGCGACATTTTACCTACAAAATGGAACCTGATGCAGAGGAACATATTGCAGGATAGTCGGTGTGAGGGCTGTAATCAGGAGGACGAGATTGTAGGTCATTTGTTGTGGACGTGTTCGAGAGCTCGTGAACTGTGGCAGAATTCTAAATGGGTTTTCTCGGTGGAGACTGAGCATTGTAGTTCATTTAAAGAGCTTTTGTGGAGCTTGCTAATGGATGATCAACCCAGGTTTGAGCTTGCTGCAAAGGTGGGGACTTGAGCGTGGGTGCTGTGGCACAATAGGAATGAAGTTCGTCTTGGGGGTGTAAGGAAATCTGATACTGTACTATTGCAGTGGACCTTGCAATACTTGCAGCTTCAGAACTCTCTGCCACATCCTCGGGTTCAGATGTCCATGGACAAACATGGTCTCCTCCACTGGATCTTTCATATAAGGTTAATGTTGATGGTGCCACATTTTCAGAACTTGGAGCTGTTGGTATCGGGGTGATAGTTCGTGACGCGTATGGGCAGGTTGTAGCAGCGTTAAGCAGCAAACTCATGGCTCCTTTAGGGGTAATTGAGATGGAAGCAAAGGCATTAGAGGCTGGAATGCAGTTTGCTAGGGACGTTGGGATTCAAGAGTTCATTCTGGAAAGTGATTCTTTGGTGCTTATTCGCTCATTAATGGGTCTGTCTTCCCCTCCATCTTCAGTGGCTTTGGTGGTGCAAGGGTTATTGGAGTTACGTGGGGAGTTTCGTAAAGTTTCCTTTTCTCATGTTCGTCGTCAAGGCAATAGATTGGCTCATCTTTTAGCTAAACATGCCAAGTGCATTGTTGATTTTTCTACTTGGTTGGAAGAGAATTCTTATTTCTTAAAACGAGCTCTTTCGCATGATGTATTTTCTTTTGCTAGTTCTTAATAAAGTTGTTGGTTTTCACATAAAAAAAGAAAAAAGAAAAAAAAGAAATAAGAATGAAAAGAAAGTGGAAAATTTTTGTTTAAAAGTTTAGTTGGTTCTTGTTAATATCATATTCAAGCTTGATATTAACATGCTGGTCATAATCACAAATCCAGATATCGGGCTTGGGACGTGATAGTAAGAGTTCTTAAAATTATTTCCATTCATTTTGAAATAAATTGATTGAATTTTGTATGTTATTACACTGTTTTGCGTGCAAAGTATTATAATACCGACACTCTCATTATTATGTTTGAAATATTATTTTCTTATTGGGAAAACTTCCTCCGAGATCCACATAACAAAAGTAGATAAAAGAAATGTTTATATATATAAAGTAGGAATATAAAACTAGAATCACTAGTCCTCATTTTCTTTTTCCCTTTCTCATCTCCCCAGGCAGAGTTAACGATAATATTTTTTTTAAGCTATTAATGTTTGGTTGGCATAGCTACAATTAATTTTGCTATTAGAGTCAGGTTATTGGCTTTTTTAAAGAGGTGGCACATTTTAGATCCAGGTTCAACTTTAACATGGGAAAATAAGTTCATAAAAGATTTGAAATCCGTAGAATTACCGTTCAACCTATGTTGAACTTGAACGCCAACTAACCTATTCAAATGAAACCTGATCATTAATCGAATATAAAACAAAATTTCATTGATGGCAATTCCAGCTCTTGCCTAGTACACACAAAATTTTACATATATATATTACACACACAAATTGGCATTGGAATTCGACAGTCTTCTCTAAAGCTTGCACCCCAGCATGAGTTCATAAGCGAATGAATAGCACGTAATATCAAAGGCAGGAGATCTCCTACAAGGTTAAACAACAGTCATTAGTTAGCAAAAATAAAATCAATCCAACAGAAGAAACAGATAGAAACATATAACGAGTTCGAAATTTTTTTGCAAACCTTTAGTGAAGTTGTGATAGCCCTAGTTGTGAAACATCTCTAGCAATATTTTAGTATGCACCACTATTGTCACGTACAACCAATCCTTCAGGTTGATCAACGTTAGGAAATATGCATGTCTCCAAGAGCGGTTCAATATTAAAGAGACACAGACTCCCCAAAAACCAGCGGCGAATCCAAACCCTGTACCAACATAAAGACACTTCCAGAATTCGTTTCGATCTCCTTGATGGTTTTTACTTCCTCCATCTCGATCTTCTTGATGGTTTTTACTGCCTCCAACGTTGGATGTTACATCTTCTGGGCACTTTTCTATAAGGGGAGGTCCACAAAGTCCAGCATTACCCATGAATTTGCTAGGGTCGAAGGACTGGAGTTGAGTACCTGTTGGAATTCTTCCCGATAATTTATTATAGGACAAGTCAAGATAGCCCAAATAATGTAAACCAACCATGCTAGCAGGTAATGAACCAGAAAACCGATTTCTTGACAAATCCAAAGATTCCAATTGTTCCAACTTACCAATGTTTTGTGGGATTTCTCCAGTCAACCTGTTTCCTGATAAATTCAATGCTTTCAATTCTATAAGGCTGGATATCTCTTCTGGAATATTTCCTGTCAATTCGTTGTTTGCAAGGTCAATGCTTCTCATTTCTCCAAAATTCTTTCCATACTCATACAAATTTCCCTTCCAACCAACAATTATATTGAGACTGTTGTCACTATATTTTCCATAATCAGTATAAAAACTATATTCAGGGCCATTCCAAGTTGAGTACTTGTCAGTCATAATATCTGAAATTTTGTGAGCCATTGCAGTAAAATTATTGAGGCAGTGTGGAATGGTTCCAGAAATATTATTTTGAGACAAGTCTAAATACTTAATATGGATTAGCAAACAAATTTGTAACCCTATGCTTCCATGGAATTTATTGGATCTAAGGCTAAGAATGATCAATGAGGACATTGTTTCCCCTATCCAAGCTGGTATCCTCCCAGACAATTTATTCTCTCTCAAGTTCATAAATCTTAACATAGTGAAATTCTGGAGGGAGCAAGGCAACTCCCCAGACAAGCTATTGTTGCTCAAGTCCAATGCTATAAGCCCTATTAAAGAACCTATAGAGCGTGGAATTCCCCCAAACAAATTATTGTGAGCCAAATTCAAAATTTCAAGTTCTTGCCAATGCATGAAACAATCAGGGATCTCTTCAGATAGATTGTTGTTTGAGAGGTCAAGGTGCATCATACCCCCAGTAATTGAGCATATAAATGAATTTAACCCCGAAAACTTATTTTTGGAGAGATTTAATGAGGTCAAATTAGAAGAAATTGCTGGTAGTGGGCCTTCAAATCTGTTTGAACTGAAATCTAGTATGGCAAGGTCTGAAAATATATAGGATATATCTGGCAACCTACCCTTGATTTCGTTTTGAGACAAATTCAAATAATGTAACTCAAAAGGCATGTCCCAGAACCAAGTAGGGATCGTATTTGAAATTCTAGTATTGGAGAGATCGAGAAAGATAAGATTTTTTTGAGTTTTTATCCAATTTGGAAAATGAGGACCCAACTTGCAAGATCTCAAATATAAGTCATTCAATTGGAAAGGGGGAATCCAATCAAAGCTGAAATTTGAGGTGAAAGAATTAGAAGATAATTGTAAATAAAACAAATTGGGGAAATTTGAAAGTAGGGCTTCAGAGATAACACCTTCCAACATATTTGAACGAAGATCCAAAAACTCTAACTTATATAGGGTTTCTATTTTTTCAGACACAGACCCATTAAATTTATTGTTAGAAAGATCTAACTCTCTTAATGATGGAAATTTTGCAAATTTAGGCATTGACCCCTTAATTTGATTCCCACCTAAATGTAAGCTCTCTAATGAATCTTTTGCACATCCTTGCAAGTTGTGGAAGAATTCAAGAACTTGTCCATTGAGATTGTTGGACGACAAATACAATCCACGTAAAGTACATATATCACCAAGGGATTTTGGAATGCCACCTTCAAATTGATTATCATGAAGATCGAGTCGCTCAAGAGAATTCATATTGCCAAAAACATTTGGAATTGAACCTCGTAATTGATTAGATGAGAGATCAACATAAGCAAGGTTGGTACTGGAATTCAACATCCAAGAGAATACGGAGGAGTTGATGCAAGGGTTGTTAGAGAGATCAAGATAAGTAAGAGATTTAGAGGAATTAATATGCAAAAGAGGAGATGTTGTGGCAAGAGGAAGAGAACAATTATATAGCCACAACTCTGATAGGTTAGGGAGACCACTAACAACTTTCAGCCAATCATTGGCTACACCAAGATTCAAATTACTTAGATCAAGGTGTTCTATTGAAACAAGATGAGAAAGCCATTCAAGATTTTGGACAAGTTTCAAATTATTCCAACTAAGGTCGAGATATTGCAAGTGGGAAAGGTTACCAAGTTGAAATGGAATTGGCCCACTTAGATTGGCGCCATTTAGATCAAGGCGCTTTAAGTTACTGAGTGAACCGATAAACTTTGGGATCTGACTGTTATTAAAATCATTGCCACTGAGACCTAAATAAGTCAAATGATGCAACTCAATCAGTGAAGGACTTATCTTACCTCGTAACCCATAAAAATTAAGATGAAGCTCAAGTACATGGCCTGCTCGGTTGTTACACTGAACTCCTTCCCAGCTGCAACAATTTTTCTTTGCGTCTTCACTCCCCCATGAAGAGAGCATACTGGTGTTATCAATAAGGCTTTCTTTGAACTCAAGGAGTGCTTGTCTCTCCCTCTCTATGCACCACACGTTATCCTCTCCAACCTTTGAAATGAATCCAAGGGCTGGTTTCAAGTGTAGTAAAAGAGTAAAAATTGCGTAAAGAAGTTTATGGGATCTTCTTCCCATAATCAATGCCATGGCCGATGATACAATCAAAATGAAGATAAATATGAGAGGAAGCACAACTAGAGCAATCAATGTTGTAATTTTGATTTTGTTTTCTGAGCTCTCACAACCCATAGAACCAATTATTTATAATAGTTGTAATTTTTCTTTTTGTTGAATTTTATGTGTGAATGCATGCAAAGGGAACATGACACGCAGATAATGCGGTCAAAAGCAGATTGACACTGATATTATTAGAATTAAGAAAAGATAAAGTTGCTAATGCGTGAAAAAGGATCAGTATTTTACTATTATTTCAGCTTTAGTAAATAATGAATAATAAAGATAAAGGCAGGATAAATTTTATTTAAGCTCAAATAGTATAAAACACTATAACTTGTTTAAATCCTCAATTTTAAATTTACGGCTAAATTGCTTTTACTTTAACTTATTTAAGTGCGGAATAAGAATATACACAATAACCGGAACTACTCTTTAAACCATAACCACAAGCAAGTAATAACTAATAACAAATATAAAGTTTAAAGAGTAAGCGAAGAGAAATGCAAACATAAGATAACACTGAGACGTGTTATCGAAAAGGAAACTGAAGAACTCGACAAAAAACCTCCCTGCGACCCTTCAAGTCGAAATGATCTACTAGTAAATAAGTTGGAGTATAAGGATACTAAAAAGACCTTCCAAGCCTAATCTACCCAAAGTATTTGAACCCTCCAAACTCTAGCTACCAATGGACTTCTCAGAGTCTTGTCTTCACTACCTTCTCGGATCCTATAATATTGCCCGATTGCATCGGCCAAGCCTCACCGACTTATTTTGGCAAACCCCCAATACTTCCCAAACTCCAAAACACTCTTTACACTTTGAATATGTGTGGGTTGTGTTTGGGTACAAATCTCCTCTCAAGGTATATCAATGGGAGAGGGAAAGGAGAAGAGACTACAAGGATTTATCTCTTAAGGATGAGTAGCTCTCTCTAATATGGTGGGCGTGTTGTAGAAAACTCTCTAAGGTTTTCTTCTGAATAACCTCTGTGCAATTTTGTGGGTAATGATGGTATATATAGTATGGGTGAAGGGTATAAGAGTCACACTTAAAATCTAAGCTGATAGTGCATTTTGCGGGTCATCTCGTGAGTTGGCCCAGTCGCAAGATGAGTCGCGAAACACATTGACTCTTCATTAGTTTCTGGCATGTGCTCCTTATGTGACCTTCAATTGTCTTGATCAGATTTTCACCAACTTAATACTAACCCCATTACAATAAAATCTCACAAAATACAAGGAAATAAATTAATACAATTACAATACTTTTTATTATAGAATAAAGCTAACATAAATGTTATGTGAAAAACTGTTAGGAATATCACACAAAGTAATAATGGAAGAACAAGGTTAACACAAAAGACAAACAAAAAATAGATAACTTGGAGGCACTATGTCATTTTCCTTAGACAATATTTGCCCCCCATACTATTGTTGCTAAAGGGTTATCGCAAATTTGTCCCCAAGATACAACCAAGATGTTGGGTTCTATAGATAGCAATTCTGGAGAATGACCACATGATTTCTTGTGTTTCTCTCAAGTGAATATAAGCCTCTATTTATACCCATAGAGTTATGTTTCATCAAAAAGCATGTATGGAGAGTTAAAATGTTTTGTAAAACCGTTAACAAGGCTTGAAACCTCTTCAGCCTTTTTAAACAGTCACCAGAAAATTCTGCAGAAAATCCTGTAGAAAATTCCAGAAAATTCTGATTTTCGAATTTTCACTTAGAAAATTCAAGAACTTGAATTTTCACTTTATGAAACCATATTTTCCAAACTTAAATATCATTATTACAACCTATCTTTGTAAATACCTATATATACAACAAAAACCATAACTTAACAAACACTTCTTTTTAATGAATATTAAACACTTTTTCTATTTACTAAAAAAAAAAAAAAAAACACTTTTTCTATCACCAAAAGGTGCTGCTTATTTACGCGAATAAAAAAAAAATTATTTGGATGACATTGACCAATGGGAGACCATGCTCAAAAATTAAAAAGAAAAGAAAAGAAAAGAAAAGAAAGGAGAGGACCATGTCATATATATAAAAGCACCGTAAATGGTAAGCAAAGCATCAGTCCAGCACCTTGTGGTGGCAGAAAAAGTGTTTAATATAATAATATTCATGTAAAAAAAAAAAGTGATATATATAATATTTAAAAAATTCTCGTTTCTTTGCCCGACAACTACACATTTTGAGTTAGTTTTTGTTTTTGGACAGCAGCTCTTTTTTTCTTTTGGATTAAAATATTGAATTGGTGATGTAAAATAGAAAATACAAACTTTCCTTAGGAAGTAGTAGAAATCATTGGTGATAGAGATGAAATTGCATGAAAATTGGTGCGGAAAACGATGTTAGGAGCAAAACTTGTCGCCTTTGGCCACGACCGAAATCACTTTTTGGGCAAATTCATTCGTTTAGTTCTTGAATTATATATTTTTGCTATTTTTAATCATTTTTATTTTGTATATAAATTTTCAATTTAAAAGCTATAATAAGACTCCGTCTGTTTTAAGACATCACTTAGAAATATTAAGATTTGATTTTGCAATAAACTCAAATTTGTATTTTATTAGTATTTTTTCTTATTTTATCACCTAATTACGTAATTAGAGCGAATTAGGGTTTTTAGGGCGGCCTAGATTTTCTTTTACTACTTAAATGCATTGTAGATTCTAAGACAATTTATTTTTTCAAATTAACAAAAAATATAGACTTTGTCTCTCGTTTTCTGGTAAATTCCAAACTTTATCACGTTGTGGATTCAAGGAAGCCCGTATGAATTCGAGGTTATCTTCTTGAAGCAAATATGTTTTGTTTCTTGGAACTTCCACACCGCATCAATTGGGCAAGAGCTCTAACGCATTAGACTGGATATCTTTTAACATGATGGATTTTTACATTTAAACTAAAACTAAATTTACAAAATTTTATTCTGATACCTATCCTTTGAATTTAGGAGATGATAAGCAATATACTACTTCTAAGTTGAGTTTGGTTACTTGAATTTGGATTTGAATTTTAAAATTGTGGATTTGAAATGCTTTAATTCCAAATCTATAATTGTTGAAACATATCTTATAAATTTCTAAAATTGTATGGGTTTAGAAATTATATCAAATTTAAGGATTTTAAGGTTTAAAATTCTTGGTGAATTTATTAAATCCAAATCTTTAACCATTTTTAAACTATCCAAACAAGATATTTGGATTTCAATAACCCAATTCCAAATCCTGCTATCCAAACGCACTACTAAGAAATTCATATTATTTATGGCCCTCTATTTTATTTGGGGTTTTGTCCATGCTGAATTATATAAACTTACAGTTCTCTTAATATCTTGAAACACTCTGTCCTCTTATTGGGAAAAATTTGTGATGGAGTCTTTGAGGGAGTTATTGCTTTCGGAATATTAAAATTTTCCTTTGATTTTTGGGATCTCAGTTGCTTTGATGATTATGTGAAGAAGAAGAAGACGAAGAAAATAAAAAAAAAAAAAAAAAAAGCTGATCACATTTAAGACTGTGAAATGAAAGCAAAATAAATAATTATTTAGGAGGAACTTAACCCCACAAGAAGTTAGCATTTGGGTTGAAAAAACTGTTGACAATTATCTCAGTAGAATTGCATCTGATCAGAATTATGCACAGTGCAGAAGAGCAAGCCAAAGCACTGTGTCTACGTGCATGCAACGACTCCAAATGACTAAAGTTCGGTGGACTCTTATTTTAGACTTCAAAATGCATTCTAGAACTTTTTCTCTTCTTTTATTAATCCATTACACTGCTTAAATGCTCTATAACAGTTCATTATTACTTAGAAAAAGAAACGCGTAGACGTAGTCCAAGTCGAGGTCAAGGTCAGGGTCGGGGTCATCGGTGGCCGACATTCAGCAGATTCTATTCATCTTAAAGTTGGTAGATTTAGGAAAATTTTGAGCTCCCAAGCATTGACTACCAAGTACCAAGATTCATGCATTTGAGCTTCCAAGCTCCAATGATGATATCAAGTCTGTGAGGGATTTCACAATTTGCTCCAATACCAATGGGCTTGGTCTGCGATCGAATGCTATAAAAGATATGTGTCCTCTCATCCTTCACCAATTGGTGGTTGGATGGATTGGTAAGGCACATGGTCCGACAAGTGGTATCAGAGCCAAAGTCATAGGTTCGAGTCGTTGGAGCCGCATTGTGAGGGAGGGATTGTGAGGGATTTCACAATTTGCTCCAATACCAATGGGCTTGGTCTGCGATCGAATGCTATAAAAGATATGTGTCCCCTCATCCTTCACCAATTGGTGGTTGGATGGATTGGTAAGGCACATGGTCCGACAAAGTCATTTCAGTTCATCTGACACGCAATACTTGTCAGTTAATTAAAAGAAAAGGAAGAAGAAAAAAAAAAAAAAAAGCATTAAACGTACCATCAATTCTACTAGAAATAGGTTCTCAAAAAAAAAATAAAATAAAATAAAATAATCTACTAGAAATAGTTTCTTTGAATTTCAATATTTACTATCCAAGCATGTGAGGCTCAGGATTTTTATATTTTTTTTCAAAAGAGTATGAAAACAATTTTCAAAAAATTAAAATTGAAACTAGTTTTCAAATAATAATTTTTATATTATATTATATTATATATATATGTGTGTGTGTATAACTCCTATTTCTAAGAAAAAATTTTCAAAATAATAAAAACAAAAAATGATGTTTGAGAGACTATTTTTATTTTTGAGATTATTTTTTTTTAAATTACAAAAAATAATGTGTAAAATCAGTAGATTACTTATATATATATATATATATATATAAATATATAAATGATAAGGGAATAGAGCTTATATATTTTATTTTTTGGATAATGATAAAAAGTTTTCTGTAATTTAAGAAATAGAAGAGTTTAGACAGAATTGTGGAGCCCACTGTTTTCATTCTATTTACAACTATATCATTAAAAAAAATTTCAGTATCTTGAAGGGTTTGATTGGTAGGAAGTTTTTTTGTTTTTGTTTTCAAAACAGTATAAAAATAATTTTCAAAAAATTGAAATTGAAACTAGTTTTCAGATAATAATTTTTATATTATATGTGTTTGGCTCCTACTTTTAAGAACAATTTTCAAAATACTAAAATAAATTAATTTGGGAGACCATTTCTATTTTTGAGATTTAAGAGAAAAAAAAATTTACAAAAAGTAACGCGTAAAATTAGTAGATTACTTTTTTTTTTTTTTTTTTTTTAATGATAAGTTTCAAATTTGAAGTGTGTGAATTCTTTTTGTGATAAAATGTTACAAACTCAGGAGTAGAACTCATTCTTGAAAACCGGATTGCAATGGAAGGGTGTTCAAGAGCTTATAAACACATGCTTAAACTAAAAGGTTAAACTAAGAGGTGGGGCCAGAGGGGCCTAGCTTTTCTAGTTTTCCATTAGAGTGGTGAAAAAATTAGAATTTATACAGAAATTGTCTTACTGCCCCCTCTCAAATTTCAGAATTTGGTCCTTCAAAATTTGAAATTTAGACCTTAGACATGCATTATTGCCCCTCAAAATTTTCAAGTAGTTTAGAAAAATCCAACAAATTTAATTAGTGCAAAAAAAAACCCAAAAATTTAAATTACTACAAAGTTATAGCCCATTTTGTAGCCCATGGCCTTCCAAGTACCCCCCCCCCCCCACCCCCCAAAAAAAACCCACAATTTCCTTTTTAATACATCCCAATTCACCATGGATCAATCCTTCAAATATATCAACATAGATTTTTCTTTTCTTTTTTAAAGACCCAAAACTCTTTGAAAAATAAATAAATAAAAAAAGACCCAAAACAAATCTAACCTATCGTGCCGCCAGTTGCCTTGCCATGAGTCTATGGTCGTCCATTGACTCTAGCTCCTTCAAAGCACCACAGGTATCTCTCCCTCTCACTATTTCTATCTCTTTGTTTAACTTGTGAAGGCTATGAACACCAAGTAATGCAAAGCACCACAGATATCTCTCCCTCTTAGTAAGACACTATTTCTTACTGGTTTGCATTTAAGCCCATCACTTACATCATTTTTTTACTTACTAATAACCGCTTACTACATTAGTAATTTATAAATAAATAAAAAGTTTGAAACTCTAACATTTTCCTCTTTTTAAAGGCCATACAAAATTATAGATCTAAAATATAAAACAAAATATTTAAGCCCAAAAGATTTATCCCAACAACAAAAATTACAAGTAGCAAATTTGAAAGAAATTAAACCCAATAAACCAATTTTACATAAAATAAATTACCCAATCCTTTAAAAAATTTTAAATAAAATAATTTTGTTCTTACTCTGAATACATTAAAGACACCAAAAAAAAAAAAATAATAATAATAATTCAATGGCCAAGCAAGAGCAAAACCGAAGGCCGAAACCGCCACAATCAAAAGTAGAGCTGTCTCCCTTAACTCTAAATCTTAGTTCCGCCCCTGATTTCCGGGATCTCAGTTGCTTTGATGATTATGTGAAGAAGAAGAAAGCTGATCACATTTAAGACTGTGAAATGAAAGGAAATAAATAATTATTTAGGAGGAATTTAAATTTAGAAGAAGTTAGCATTTGGGTTGAAAAAACTGTTGACAATTATCTCAGTAGAACTGCATCTGATCAGAATTATGCACAGTGCAGAAGAGCAAGCCAAAGCACTGTGTCTATGGGCATGCAACGACTCCAAATGCATTCTAGAACTTTTTGTCTTCTTAATCCATGACACGGCTTAAATGCTCTATAACAGTTCATTAATACTTAAAAAAAAGAAACGCGTAGACGTAGTCCAAGTCGAGGTCAAGGTCAAGGTCAGGGTCATCGGTGGCCGACATTCAACAGATTCTATTGATCTTAAAGTTGGTAGATTTAGGAAAATTTGATTATATCAAGTCATTTCAGTTCATCTGACACACAATTCTTGTCAGATAATTAAAAGAAAAGGAAGAAGAAGAAAAGAAGAAGAAGCATTAATCGTACCATCAATTCTACTAGAAATAGTTTCTTTGAATTGAAAGCAAAAAAAAAAAAAAAAAAAGTTTCTTTGAATTTCAATATTTACTATCCAAGCATGTCAGGGTCAGGATTTTTATATTTGTTTTCAAATCAGTAGGAAAACAATTTTTTAAAAACTAAAATTGAAACTAGTTTTCAAATAATAATTTTTATATTATATAGCCTTTGAGCATGCATTCACTTGCATACTCAAATGTACTTCTATTTTTTTTGGGTAAAGGTTAATAATCTACATCTATTATAATTTAGAAATTTTTTTTTTCAAACAAATAAAAATGATAAACTTTAGAGATAAGCAGTAATTGTTTTTTTTTTTTTTTGAACATGAAGGGAAAAAAATCATAAATTTTAGAAATTCTCTTTTTGAATTAAAAATGAAATTTATTATTTGACATTTATGACCCTGTTCTTAAATGAAGTTACCTTTCATTAATGATGATATTTTTGAACTACAAAAAAGTCCAATTGAAAAAGATGAATTCTCTTATATATAGTATAGATATATGTATGGCTCCTATTTTTAAGAAAAAATTTCAAATTAATAAAAACAAAAAATGATGTTTGGGAGACTATTTTTATTTTTGAGATTATTATTTTTTTTTTAAATTATAAAAAGTAATGTGTAAAATCTATATATATATATATATATATATATATATATATATATATATAATGATAAGAGAATAGAGCTCATATATTTTATTTTTTGGATAATGATAAAAAGTTCCGTAATTTAAGAAATAGAAGAGTTTGGACAGAATTGTGGAGTCCATTGTTTTCATTTTATTTACAATTATGTCATTAAAAATATTTTCAATATCTTGAAGGGTCTGATTGGTAGGAAGATTTTTCTTTTTGTTTTCAAAATAGTATAAAAACAATTTTCAAAAAAATTGAAACTGAAACTAGTTTTTAGATAATAATTTTTATATTATACATATTTGGCTCTCACTTTTAAGAACAATTTTCAAAATACAAAAAAAAAAAAAAAAAAAATGTTTGTGAGACCATTTCTATTTTTGAGATTAAAAAAAAAAAAAGAATTTACAAAAAGTAACGTGTAAAATCCATCGATTACTTTTTTTTTTTTTTTTTTGTGTATAATGATAAGGAAATAGAACTCATGTATCTTCTTTTTTTTTGGTAATAATGATAAGTTTCAAATTTGAAGTGTGAAAATTCTTTTTATGATAAAATGTTACAAACTCATAGGTAGAACTTACTCTTGAAAACCGGCTTGTAATGGGAGGGTATCCAAGAGCTTATAAACACATGGTTAAACTTATATTTAATTTGTGTGAGACACTAGGATCATAACATACCACCACGCTCCATAGCCGTCCATGATGGCTCACTCTAGCGACACTGACCCGATAGTAGCCATTTCTCTTTTGGTAGCTCTACTCACCTATCAGTTATTTTAATCTAGCCTTTAGGTCACCCCCTCCATGATCAAACCACAAAGTTACAACACGTTTGATCCTATACTCAATGAGCTACACCCGATTACTTGGGGTGATGGTTGGCTCTGATACCAAATGTTTCAAACTCATGGGTAAAACTCACCCTTGAAAACCGACTTGCAATGAGAGGGTACTCAAGAGCTGATAAACACATGGTTAAGCTTATACTTAATTCATGTGAAATATTAGGATCATGATATAAAGATAAACTTCTTAATTTAAGAAATAGAAGAGTTTGGACAAATAAATGGGGTTCACTATTTTCAATTTATCTACAACTATGTCATTAAAAATATTTTCTGTATCTTGAAAATGTCCTCTCAATCATTTTCAAAATTCAATTTTAAATATGGAAAATAGGATACAATTTTCTGAAAACTGAATTTAGAGAACATTAGCCAAACAATAGATTCAAACGTGGGACTCAACATTTATAAATTGCAAAACCAAAAAAAAAAAACTATAATACTCTTACCAAATCAGGGTCATCGATGGCCGACATTCAATAGATTCTATTGATCTTAAAGTTGGTTGATTTAGGAAAATTTGAGCTTCCAAGCATTGACTACCAACTACTAAGATTCATGCATTTAGGCTTCCAAGTTCCAATGATGATATCAAGTCATTTCAGTTCATTTGACACTCAATACTTGTCAGATAATTAAAAGAAAAGGAAGAAGAAAAAATAGCATTAATCATATCATCAATTCTACTAGAAATAGTTTCATGGAAAATTATTGTGTAATTCCGGATTACAAGGTTAGCTTGCTGACCTTGTAGTCCCAGCCAATAAATACATGACACTTCATTAAAAAAAAGCTTACATAGGCTTTCATGCCACATCAGCTCAATAACCCCACTCATCTTTAACGTCTGTTAACTCCGTTTGAGTGAATTCAAAATTTAGAAGTGAATTGGGCGGGCTTCACCTGGAATTGCAGTCTCAATCAAAACTCAAAACTTTCAAAGCTCATTATTCATTTTTTGGAATATGCCATCTGCATCTCCTCCATCACTCTCAGATCGCTTTCTACAGGTCCAACTCAGATCTACCTCCTCTCGGGTTAGCTCTCTCTCTCTCTCTAATTCCCTTCTGTTTAGATCTCCCTCCTCTCAGATCGCTCTCTATAGGTCTCTCTCTAGCTCTATGCTTGTTAGTTTGGTTATTAGTTCATGTGACTGAGATCGATTCAAGGAGTAAGCTAGTTTGTTTTTTTTTTTTTTTTTGGTGAAAGAGTTTGAATCTTAGGGTTTTTTTGTTTTGTTTTAAGGACTAGGTTCATTCGGAGTTCATTTTAGGGTTTCTGAATTGAAGAGATTGATTTAGTTTGGATTTAGAATTTTTTTTGTTGGATTTAGATTGATTTTTCACCTTTGTTTCTTGGGTACGAATGCCTTACTGGGCAATCCAAACTTTTTAGATTTCAATTGAGTTTCTTGCTCTCTGTTTCAAATATTTCATTTCTGTTCTTGTTTTTGTTCTAAAAATTCCTTTCTTTGGCCTGATTGAACGGTTCAGTATCTTGAATATTTACCTTTATTATTGATTTGTGAGTCCAAACTTATTGTAGCTAAGTATTTCATGTATTTGATGTTGAAAGTTTACTGTAGATTTGTAAATTTGTAAATGAACTTTCAAATTGAGATTCCATATTATTGACCTCTTGAAAGATTGGTGTTTGTGGAAATGCTTTTTTTCTTGGCATTTTTTTTTTGGCTTATGCTCTCATTTGTGGTGGGTGGGTATATGATGGTGTCATTTTTGGTGGGCATGTTTTAGCTGTGTTGGGGCCACGGGAAGGGGATTTAGAAGGGGGAAATATATGTTTTGTCCTGTAAAAGCATAATTTATTTTTCCTATTTACATTTGTTCATGTGTTTTATAATATAATTTTGCATATGAGGTGTTTGAGAAAAATGCATATGGATGTTTGTATGGTGTAAATTAAAATGGTTTGTTGGGTTTTACTGATGTAGAATCAATTTGAACAAGAAGCAAATGCAACCATGCATAAGCATCTCTTGCTTAGTTCCATTAGAGTTGATGTCACATGCATATTAATTTTAGCAACCATTTATTTTTAATTAATATTCATGAATTTTTACTTGCAGAGACAATTAGCATAGATGCCCAAATTAGAACAGTTGAAGTTGCCCCATGAATGAAGGTTGAGGGCTAAAGGCTAAGCTGAAGCAACAGTGGGCGAAAAAGTAAAGTTGCTAGGGTTAAAGTCCAAATTTGAGGTGACTAGCCTCCAAGAATTTGAGAAAGAGAAAATTTTGGATTGTAGTAATCAATGATTCTTATTTATTCTGCATTAATTAAATATAGTGTCTTCAATTACAAACAACTGATATGCTCAACAACTAACCAATAATAAAGAATTACATTTTGAAAAATAATTTGTTAACAATCAAGTAACTCTTCCTAAATGATAGGAAGCCTTTATCTGGTAAGCCTATTAATAAACTAAAGAACTAATCCAACTAAATCTCTATCTTCTATTTGATAACCCTGGCTAGCAAATTGGACCCCATCAACAACACCTTCTCTGCATTGGACTCCAGCAGCATCTGTTTTGCATTCCAATACTCTTTAGGCTTCATGCCATCATTTCCTTGTATTCCAAAACACATCTTCCATCCTCTGGACGTACACTAGAGCAAAACCATATAAATATGTTGTGTAGCGATTCTTAGGAACATTGTCAAGTTTTTTTGCATCTTCCTGAAAGGGGAAATCAATGCATTAATTATGTAACCCATAACAAATGATAAATGAGCCAAACCAATAAAGGTAAAACAAATGAGTTCATGTAAAAAAATTTTAAAAAAATCCTTACATTGAGTATAAATCTTATGGTATAATTGTAATCAAGGAACTTCTTTTACTCTTTTCCAAATACTCTACTGCAGTAAAAAAATTGTCACTATAAATTCTACAGGTTTTATGATCTGAATCAATGCAATCATAAAGATGACCAATGTTAGTATTTCAGCCATGTTAGTCGATGTGTAAGCCTTTCCTCATTCATCTAAAAGTTGCAAGCACTATGGAAGTATGGAACAGATTAACAATGACAAAATAAACCAAGCAAGAAAACAAGAAAGTAATAGAACATTTTCTCTTTCCCTAATGGACAACCTCAAACCGTATAAAAACATTTTGGCTTTCCCTTTAAATTTAGAGTCTCTACTAAATTGATTTTTTGTAATACCTGGAAACTAAAACAACTCAATAATTTTAGCAACAAAAATCTACCGTGTCTAATTAGAAGGCATCTACAACGATACACAACAATCACAACCATAAAATTGACCTAATTGTAAACACATCAAATTTGCATTGTTCTCATGTTTATACCATTATGAAATTAAACTCAATTATTAGTACGTACAACTCTTTATCGTTACCTATGAGGACTTATCTGTGGAATTTAAATAGAGAACAATGGATAATTTCTGAATTAATTTGAAGTAATCCGGCCTCCTTAAAAGACAAGTTTGGATGATAATTTTTCTGATAACTTTTATTCCAATAGCCACTGAATTTATACAAGTAGATGGCAATGTTCCAAAGCATAAAATTAGGTCCATTGACACAATCATGATCCTCTTAAACTCAAACTCCTAAAAAAATAGAACCAAATAACAACAAAACTCCAACTCCTAAAAGCTAGAACAAAATAACAACTCAAACCTTAAAAAACTACAACTGACATAACATTTAAATACCAAACTAAATTAGCACAAATCAAGGAAAACACCACAAGCTACCAATCTTCAGAGAAACCATTTGCCCTGCAACAAACCTGTGCACGTAACAATTATACAAAGGCTCCTTTCCTCAAATCAAACTTCTATAAATTATGGAGATGCTTGAATGATTTGATAGGTTAAATAATCAGTAATATAAACTAATTCAAGAATGAAAAAAGACTTGCATACAATGTGCAATCCTCCTAGAAACAATAAGCTCAGGTCAGAAAAATATGATTAGGCGAAAAGAAGCTAAAAAAGAAAAATGATAACACCATACAATTTGGAACAAAATACCACATAAATCTTGGAATAATGCTGCTCCGTTATCTAAATATTAGATGAATGGTAAGGCTGGCTATCAAGTCAGAGACCTCCTTTTTCGAGTGCTTTCTTCCTTCAGGGCTGGACCTCCGATAGCTATGGCTCTGCTTGCTCAACTCTTCCTTGAAGCTTTCATCACCTCCATCAGGCAATCTATGTTATGAACGGCTTGTCACCTCGAGGAATTCGTCTTCCACCGGTTCCTTCGCTCGCACCTAATTATATATTATCCTTTTCACGCTCTATGTCAGCTTGTCCTCTACCTTGACCAACAATACCGCCGATTGTTTCCCATTTAGGATTTAGCGATGTAAACTCTGAAAGAGATGACTTCTTGGCCGTTCTTTTTGTTTGGTGATTCACAAATAAAAAAGACAAGAAAACCATCAATAAAAAAAAAGTAACAATCATATATAAACACATAAAGACGAATCTGGTAAAATAAACATGAAAATTAGGATTTTAAGGAGAGAAAAAGCGGTAGGGACCTGGGGGCAGAGCTTCGAACAGTGTTGTCCTTGAAGATCTCTTCAACGGTGCAACGGTCAAAGCCATAATTATGGAGGGATCGGCCAAAATTTGGGTTGGATTTCACTTCCAGAAAGGCAATCACAAATAGGCTCTTGTAGTCTTGGACAGAGGTATTTTGAATCTTTGATGTAGAAGGAATGTTTCAGGAAAATGAAAAATGAAAAATTTTAAGTTTTGAATTTATACCGAAAAGTTTCACAGCCCCGCTCATTCCCAATCTAAATTTTGAACTCACTCAAACGGAGTTAACAGATGTTAAGATGGGTAGGGGTTATTGAGTTGGCGTGGCATGAAAGTTTATGTAAGCATTTTTTTTGGCGATGTGTCATGTATTTATTGGCCGGGACTACAAGGTCAGCAAGCTGATTTGGTAGTCCCGGACTACACAATAATTTCTCGAATTTCAATATTTACTATCCAAGCATGTTACGGTCTATATGGCAAGATAATTTTTTTTTTTTTTTTTTCAAAATAGTATGAAAACAATTTTCAAAAAATTGAAATTGAAGCTAGTTTTCAAATAATAATTTTTATCTATACTTCTATACTATTAATAAGAGCATTCTCCCTTATCTTAAAAAATAAATAAATAAATAAATAAATTAGAGGATTCTCTTGTTTCGTCTTCAACTTTTGGTGTACCAAAATATCCTCATTCAAATACTAAAATAAAATACCCTTTAGTTTAATTTTATTTCCCACAAAAAAAGAAAAAAAAAAAAGAAGTAAAAAAGGTTAAGAGAGTAATACTATCTCACGTACAAAAGAAAAAAAAAATTCAAATATCTAATTCCTATATGTATTTGTTAACTATTTGAATTCAAATACTCCAATTATGTTTTATCCAAAAAAAAAAAAAAAAAACAGTTTTTCTCTCCACTCATTTGTATTCAAATGTTTGATTCTTATCTGTATTTATTATCTATTTGAATTCAAATACTTCAATTATGTTTATCCAAAAAAAAAAAAAATACAAAATTACTTCTTCCAAAATAAAAACCAAGACCTCTCACGTACAAAAAAAAAAAAAAAAAAAAAAAAAACCTTATTCTCATCACCCATTTGTATTCAAATGTATGATTCTTATATGTATTTGTTATCTATTTGAATTCAAATACTTCAATTCTATTTATCAATATATATATATATATATATACACAAAATTACTTCTTCCAAAAAAAAAAAAAAAAAAAACTCACTATCTCACGTAAAAACTACTCATTCTTATCCCGAAATTTTTATTTTTATTTTTATAAATTTTTTTTTAAACATTCCAAAATTTTTGTTATTCAAATTCTATACAGTTATCACAAATCTCCATCCATCCACACTAACATCTATCATCTTTCTTTTGTTCAAATCTCAAATTTTTTTATTTATCACAATTTTTATCCCAATTAATAAATTCAAATATCTCATTGGGCTTCAACTTCTTACGGTAAAAAATTGCCATCATTTGAACACGTTAAAATTGCATCTACCCACTGCTATCTCAACTCCCTTTAGCCATTATCAAGCATATCACATCTCCCACCTTCCTACTTCACAGAATCAAATGCAGCAACCTTTGAAATTTGCTAAATTTCAATATTTAAAGGTACTTTATATCTAATTTATATGGAGAAAAGAATTTTTTATTGAGGTACGCACTTAAAGGTGTTTGTTATTGACAAAGAGCTTGGCGAGAGAGACAAAGATCGTCGACTACAAGCCTGGTCTTAATTTCTATTCAGGTATGCATTTGATTCCTTTGTAATGTTGAGCTTATTTTTATCATTTTTGGTTTTGCCTTGAGCCTAATTGCACGTGCAAAGCGCATGTGATGAGTCTAGTATTATATATGTGTATGACTCCCATTTTTAAGAAAAAATTAAAAAAAAAATGATGTTTGGGAGATCATTTTTAATTTTGAGATTATTTTTAAAAAAAATTACAAAAAGTAACATGTAAAATTTGTAGATTACTTATATATATATATATATATATATATATATATATATATATATATATATATATATATATATAATGATAAGGGAATATAGCTCATATATATATATTTGGATAATGATAAATTTCAAATTTGGAGCATGTGATTTTTTTTTTTTTTTGGTGATAAAGATAAGCTCCACAATTTAAGAAATAGAAGAGTTTGGAGAGAATTGTAGAGTCCAATGTTATCATTTTATTTACAACTATGTCATTAAAAACATTTTCAGTGTCTTGAAAACATCCTTTAAGTCGTTTTCAAAATCCAGTTCTAAATAAGGAAAATAGGATACAATTTTCTGAAAACTGTATTTAAAGAACATCAATCAAACAATAGATTCAAGTGTAGGACCCACCATTTTATGGTTTGCAAAACAAAAATCTGTATTTAAATCCTCTTACCAAACAAGCCATTAAACTTCCCATGAAATCACGTATTATTGTTTATAAAACTTCCAATTAAATCATGTATTGTATATAAATGTATATAAAAGTGTAGGTTGTTATATGTGTAAGTAATATTATAAGAGGGAAAATATGCAAAACAGAAAGTAAATCATTCAAGGCTGCTATGTACAAGAATGAAAGGAATGCCAAAACCCAAAAGGAAAACAATCATCATCATATGAGGGTAAATTAAGCAATTATTCAAGCATGGAATCAAAGTCAATCCATATTTAATTGTCTTTACCCATTTGATTTTAAATTCAAATTCAGAACTTAAATGGAAGACTTAGTGAATATGATTGACTATCTTCATTAAAACTCAATCTTACCAAATTAACAAGTCAAATTCGAGTTCAAATTCAAACAGATATTTTTATTTTTTTGAGGACAATTATTTATTTCTTTTTCATTTTCCTTTTCCAAAATTTTTCTTTGATTTTTTAATTGTGTATGATATCAGAGCTGGTTTTGTTTGATTTTGGGCCTGTTTGGATAAGCTGTTTTAAAAAATGCGTTTTTAAAAAATAGTGTTTTTAAAACACGCTTTCAAAAGCACAATTTTTAAAATCACATATAAACATTTGGATAATATTAATATAAAATAGCTGTTTTGGATGTAAATTCCCAAAAAGAACTTAACTATATTGTTGAGGATATCTCACTACAACAAAATGTATTTTTAGTGACGAAAATTAGTGAGGATATATTTTTCGTCGCTAAAAATACAGCTTTAGTGACGAAATATGAATTTCGTCACTAATAATGAAAAAAATTATAACATTTAGCAACGAAAAATAAATTTCGTTGTTATTGTGATCTGAAAAATGGGCGCTAGTGGAGGGAAACTTTGGCACGAGTTTAATTAATCTATAGTGACGAAATATTTCGTCGCTAAAAGTTGAAATTTTTAGTGACGAAATATTTCGTTACTGTAGGCATTGTTGTGGATAGTATTAGTGACGAAAATCCTTTTGTCACTATAAGGAAGAATTAGTGACGAAAAAAATTCGTCACTAAAAATAATAATAGTTTTGCACTTATATGTTTTTAGTGACGAAATCACAATTCGTCACTAAAAGTATGATTTAGTTACGAAATATGAATTTCGTCTCTAAAAATCTTAATAAAGCCTGGGTCTTTAGTGACGAAAGTGAAATTCGTCGCTAAAAACTTAAAAGCCTAATTTCAATACAATACCCAGCTACCTCAAAACATTTCAACCCAAGCATTTCAGTAAAAAAAAAAAAACCAAGCTGGACCAAAAAACCCCAAAGCAAAAAGACCATCGCTGATAAGATCCATTGAGCTTCATCTCAGCTCGCTGATCGCGATGCTGAACTGTCGCGATCGGTGGGCTGAGCATCGCTATCAGCGGGCTGAGCGTCGCGATCGGTGAGTTGAGATGAAGCTCAACGGCGACGCTTCAGCTCACCGATTGCGACGCTGAAGCGTTGCCGTTGAGCTTCATCACCGATGAAGAAGCTCAACGGCGATGCTTCAGCGTCGCGATCGTTGAGCTGAAGCGTCGCCGTTGAGCTTCATCTCAGCTCGCCGATCGCGACGCTCAGTTCGCCGATCGCGACGCTTCAGCTAGCCGTTGGCGACGATTCTACTAGCTGTTGGCGACGCTTCAACTCACCGGTGATGTTCAGTTCGCGACGCTTCCGGCGACCCTTCTCCTTCCACCCAGCCGGCGACCCTTCGCCTCCCACCCAGCTGGCGACCCTTCGCCTCCCCCAAACGTGTAATGGGTTTTTTTTTTTTTTTTTTTTCCTTTTGAGTTAATTTTTTTGTTAATTTTTGTTTAATGATTCTAGTTCCTTTGGGTATTTTTGTTTAATGATTCTAAATGCTTGATGTTAATTTTTTTGTTTAATGATTCTAGTTCCTTAACATAAATTGGGGTTTTTTTTTTTTTTTTTTTTTTTTGTGTGTTTTCATTCATTTAATGGAAATGGGTTTTCTTTTCTAGTCTCTAATCCTTTTATGTTGTCCAAATTTATCTGCTTGATGTTTGACAAAATGCCTCAGAGAGTTGAGTTTGTTACATGTTGTGCTATATAGTTGACTAATTGAGTTTATGTTAAATTGTCAGGTCCAACATGGTTTAAAATTTATATTTGTGTAGTACCCTTTGACAATTTTGTTAGAATGGAGAGAATTGTTTGGTTGTCATTTTGCAAGAGAAAAATAAAAATGGGTATTGGAGTTTATTGACAACTTATACTTGTTTTCTTGGTAATGGTTTTTTTAGTTTCAGAACCAGTCATGTATATGAAAATCTAATCTAAGCATTTCAAACTCATTTTTGGATTAAAAAAAGAAAAAATAGAAGCAAGCTCCAGTACTACTTTGCTATTTTTACAAGCTTCTTCATAGTCTCATAGTTGATGGTTAAACTCATTGTGTAATGTGTACCTCTTTGAGATGCTAACATATATTTATATGCTTTTTAAATATCTTAGTTTAAAAAGCATAAAATTAGCAAACAAGAAATTAAAAATTTTAGGCACTATCGGTGCGAAGGAAGTCAAATAAGGGTCATATTCTTTGATTTGAATTACTCCTAATAAGACTATTTTGTTTTTATAGTTATATGTAGTTGTTTGTAGTTATAGTAGATGGAACACAAAGCTCATTATGGAATCTATACTGATTTGTTTGTTCAACTAATTAGTCCCTCCACCAATTATTACCATTATTGCAATTTCCACATTCCTTGCTTTTCTTAACTACTTTTGAGTTTAGTCTTTAGAGAGAGCCAAACCCAACACTTTGTTTTGAAACAGACACAAGTGAAGTGATCTCAAATGTTGCTGTGAACAAGAACTGGACACTGGTCATATATAATCATAAAGGTAAGATTATTCATAGGTCTTTTTATGTTTTGCTTTTCTATACTCCCTTTGGTTGTTATGTGTTTGTCATTGGTTTTATTTGTGCTTAAGCTTAAGTAGGGAGCTAATTTTGGTTGAGATTTTTTCTTTGGTGGGTTATCCATATCTTAGTAAACTAAAAGTTTTTTTTTTTTTTTTTTTTTTTTTTTTTTTTTTTTCTTTTGTATGTGGGCTAAAGCTAACTAAAAGTTATCTTTCTTTTATCTCCAGCTCTCTTTCTCTTTTGTGGCTGAAGAAATTGTGAGGAGCAAGGCGAAGAACACAAGTTAACTTTGGATTTTTTCTAAAAAGTTGTAAACTTAGCTTGAGCAAAGTAAGTAAATTCTAATTAAAAACTTGTAGAACTCTATACTTGTGATGTTGGAAATTGGATTTGTGGTGGTATGTTGTATTGGAGCAAGCGGGTGGCTTGCATGGTGTTATAAGGTGGTTTAAACTAATATTGAGAGTGTTTTTCATTTCTTGCAAATGTGAATGGACCTTGTTGATTAGATGTGATGAATAGTACTTTAATGGATTTTAATACTTGTAAACACTCTATACTTGTGATGTTTGTGATTGGTTTTGTGGTGGGTTGTTGTGTTGGAGCAAGCGGGTGGCTTGCATGGTGTTATAAAATGGTTTAAATTCATATTAGGAGTGTTTTTAGTTTCTTGCAAATGTGAATGAACCTTGTTGATTAGATGTGATGAATAGTACTTTATTTTAGCAATTGACCCACACTACATGGTGTGACTACTCTTTATGATGCATTATTTGAAATTAATTATATTATATTACACTTGAAAATCTATATTTGCTTTCTACAACTTATACATTAGGAGTTGTGATTTTAATTCATTGGTGTGGCTACTCTTAATGCATTGTTAGAGATGTTTCTTATAACATAGTTAATGTTTTTACTTTACGATTTTAATGTAGTATTGTTTTTATATTTGTCCAGATTTCTTATTGGTGGCTTTTAGGAGATTTACTTTTGGCATTACTTGAAGACATATGAGGACATCTTTCGTTAGTTTTAATTATATTATGCAACACTTTTTGTATTGTTATAAAACATCTTGAGTTATTGTATGTGTTGCAAACAATTATTGTATGGAAGGAGTTTGAATTGGATACTTGTTTTATTTTTTACTTGTAGAATGTATGGATATTTTTTTATAAATGTGTTGTTGAAATAAATGTGTTATTCAAATGTGTGGTTTTAATAATGTAATGACAGGTTACAGGTTAATATCTAAGCCATGGAAAAAAATAAAAACAGAAAATAAGTTTTAGTGACGAATTTTTTCGTCACAAATATAGCAACAAAAAATTGTTTTAGTGACGAAAATTTCATCACTAAATATAGCAAAATTTTGTAAGAAATGGTTTTAGTGACGAAAATTTTAGTCACTATATTTGCCTGAATTTTCTTAAAAATAGTTTTAGTGACGAATTTTTTCGTCACTATATGTACCCGAACATAGTTTTAGTGACGAAATTATTCGTCACTAAATATGATTTAGTAAACTAAAGTGTTTTTAGTGATGAAATATTTTCGTCACTGAATAGTGTTTTTAGTGAGGAAAACATTTAGTGACGAAACGTTTTCGTCATTAAAAGTTTTTTAAAAAAAAATCAAATCGGACTTTTAGTGACGAAATTTTTCGTCACTAGGACTTTTAGTGACGGGGCTACAGTGACGAAATGAGTTTCGTCACTAAAAGTCCAATTTCGTCACTAAAGGTCCTTAGTGATGAAAAACTGGACTTTTAGTGATGAATTTTTTCGTCACTGAAAATACATTTTGCTGTAGTGTCTTGCCATTTTATTTTTATATAATCAATGTTTTAAAAAGAATATGTTATGAAGTATGATCATTAACAATTGCATTAATAATAATAATAATAATAATAATAACAATAATAATAATAATAATAATAATAATAATAATAATAATAATAACTATTTTTTTTTTTGGGTTAAAAATAACTATTTTGTTATATTCTTTTGCCATCTTTTAAGATATATAATAATAATAATTTTTATTTAGTAGTGTAGTGGCAACAAGCACACTGTCACTTTTTTTTAATTATATAAAAAAGGTAGACATTTATTAAAAAGAAATTACATGTTTAAATATATAAATGGCTATTTTGTAAATAACCTAGTGTTGAGGGGGAAATTGATGCTTCTATCTAAGATGTTGGGAAGCCAAGCTGAAACTCGACTATGGGCTCTTGAGATGGTACCCAAAGGCTTTTGGTGTGATGACAAAGCCTATCCAAACAAGAAATAAAGGCTGCACTTGACAAAATAGCCACAAAAGCCCAATGAAAAACACGTTACAATACTTAATTAGTACATTAGTGGTCCTTGTTTGATAGTTCAAGTGAAATAAGATCTCCAGCGGTAAGGGTAAAATTACACTTAGTCCATCAAAAACAGATTTAAATAGTCCAATGGTCAATGATTAAATAAGTTTAGGAATGTGTTAACCCCTGGGGATCTTTGCATGTCTCGGTCAGGGGAGTTCATTGTACTTTCAGTCATCATTACATCAATGTGAGGAAAAGTTCAATTTTTACATATACATTATATCCTTCACCGTAAAATAAAAAGTAAAAATTAAAGGTTCCATGGGAAGAGATAGTTTCCAAAACATTATGGCTGATAGGCCACAAACTGAATGACCCATTGTGATAGAAGTTAATTAATTAATTAACCAAGTTATTAATTAATCAATTTATCATGCAAATGCGTGGTAGCACAAACAAATCACTAATAAACTAATTATACAGCGGAAAAATAAATAACACGGCGATTTGTTTACGAATGGGAAAAACCTAACGGCAAAAACCCCACCGGGTGATTTTCAGGTCACCACTCCCGAAACTCCACTATTATCACAACAAGCGGTTACAAGAAAGGAATCCAAGTACCTTACCAACCTACAGTTAAACCCTTACCCCAATACCTAATTGAAGTTGTTCTGTAGTGACAGTTCCCCTTTCAGATGCACGACTCCCAGTACGTGACTAACCAATTGCGCGAATCCCAGTACGCGACTTCAATCACCAACTAAGAAGATTACTGGTTGCAAAGTTATTCAATTCATCCACACGATGAAGATCAAGAAGATGCTTGGTCACAAAACCCTACGGTGCACATACACAGTAACTTCTTCAAGAGAAAGAGATGAACTAGGGCAAGAACTTTGTCTCCGGTCACAATTTGCTTGAACAGAGTTTGCTCAAAACTTGTGCAACTTGTGAAGACTTTGACGGCCCTTAAACTGATCCTTTTATATGTCTAGGGTTAGGAGAAAAGAAGGCCCAAAGACACATTCATGGATCCCAAGAAAATCATATTGAAATTCTGAAAATCTTAAACCTCGACAGATAGCAAGTGTCGAGCAGCTATTGAGAAGGTGTCGAGCACACCAAATGTAGAACAGCTTCCTTAAGCTCGATAGATGCAGCTGTCGAGCTGGCTGTCGAGATTTAATGATTTTGCACTCTGAACTTGTTTTCTTGAACAGACTTGAAAGCTTCAATACTTGATGTTGAAACACGGTTTCTTCAAGTATTTAAAACATCCTGAATCTACCCAAATACAAATAAAGTGCGTTTTGTCAAAGGATAAGCCAATTACATAAAATCATGACATATGTTCTAAACAAGTGAAACACATATGTCCTAACAATGGCTTTCATCATAATAATACTAAACGAGGATTAAAGGCTTCATTGTTACAAATAAAAGAGGAAAAATAGGATGAATGAAGGGAGAAAGGGATCCCAGCTCAGTGCAGCAAGTATTAAACTAAGATTTTGGTGAGTGTGTGTTCATAAGGCATGAATGAGACAATATGGGCTGTTTTGAGTGAGCGGGATGAGATTAACTCTTAGGTTAAGGCTTTTTGTGAGTAGTGGGAGGCATTTATGAGTTGTGATTGTGTAAAAGAGAGGAAAGAATGTTTGAGGTTAGATGAATGTGAGCTGAAGGGGATGAGTAGTGAGCTTAAAGAGAGCTAAACTACTAGTAAAATGGCAAATAGACCAGGGGTTTCAGAGGGAGTAGCTATCTTTGTGGGCTGAGGTGCTTATGCTTTTATAATGGAGTTTAGAAAAGCATTAATTAACAAGCATCTAAAAAAATGTAGTTTTGATTCAGGGGAGCAGGTCAGCTGAATTAATAACCTAGATTTGGCCTAAAAATGGGAGATTTGCTTTTGGGGCTGTTTTGCTTCTTTGGGCAAGGTAGTATTTAGAGTAATCTTGCATTAAATGCTAAGATTGTTGAGATTGTGTTCAGCCAATGAGATTAAGGCAAGTATTAAGGAAGAATCCTAGTGCTGCAACTGAGATTTGGACCCTAGGAAGTAGGTTTCAACACCCCAAGCCAGGTGTCAAAGTTTAAGTCTACTTCAGAAGGTTCCGCTGGAGTTCCCTTTATGCCCTCCAAACCACATGTTCCGAAATTTTCCCTTTTAGGATTCATGGGCTTGGCACATGAATCACATCTTGAACATTTTTAACATTTATAACATCAATTTGTTGAAGTTTGGATAATTTGGTTTCAACTCTCCTTCCGCTGGAGGTGCAGTCTTGAGAAAGATGATGGAGTCCTTTCATCCTTTTGACTCCAGCTAATATGACAGCCCTTGGGCACTGTTCACGTCAGGTAGAGGGTGGCAAAAAACTAATGGGACAGCCCCTAGTTCATCCTCAAAGGCTTGGTCCTCTTGTAAGGGGCTCTAGTTGTTGCTTTGGTTAGGGATGAACAAGGGCTGGTTTCCCACTTTCAAGCCTCTTGCTGGGACCTTTTTGGGCTGGAACTTTGCTTCATTTCAACACCTTTAGTTGGGCCGCATTGCCCTTTTTTTGCTTGGGCTTTTATAAGATGATCGCTATGGGTTTTGAGAGTAGATAATTCCTAAATTCCATAAGCTTGTAATATTATAGTAATAGGTTTAAGAATCTAAAGTATTGTTCATTATTGGACTTCTAGGTGAAATAATTATGATATAGTATTTTGCCAAGTATTGATAACCTTGGCTTTCGATAAATAGTGCCAATGTAAGTTGGGCTTTTGATATTGCCAATGAGAATTGGACTTTTGATGTTGCCAATGAGAATTGGGCTTTGATATTGTCAATGTGAATTGCGTTTTGGATAAATAAATCGCCATGGTTTCAAACCATGAGCTTTGATTATGGATTTGAATTCCATTGATAAAATTGTTTTGCCATGAATTTGAGTCATGGGCTTTTCGGATATTGCCAAGCATAAGTATTCTTGGGCTTTAAATAGAATAAAATGTGTGTATTGGGTTCATAGGGCCGGTTTTGGGTTTCGCTAAATAATGATAATAAAATTGGATAAAATATGAGTTTTTGGGCTTTTTGTGATATTTTATAACATGACCCAATTTAGATAATGAGATATCAAATATTTGGGAAAACTCAATAACTTATTAGTGGTATAAATAGGTGGTACTCAAATAAAATTAGGTGTAAAAAAAAGTACCCTAACACCTAGCTATAGAAATACAGCCTTAGAGCATTAGTATTGGGTCTCTCATATGTCGTATGTAGGTGAAGTTTAGCAACAGAGTCCCAAAAACCCACGTTACCCGGTTTTGCAATTGCAAAAAAATTTGTTATTGTGCTACAGTGCCATCCTAAATGTAGGATGACACTATAGCAAAAAGTGTATAATGTTTATTATATTTTATTGGGTAGGATGGCACTGTAGCAAGCTTGGATTATATTATTTTATTGGGTAGTATATATTATTTTAATGAGTTGAATAGGAAAATAAAAGTTCGGATGTTGGGTGTGTTGTAAATGATATGGTATAAATGATAAAGTAGATTTTGAGATGGTAAAATGGAATTTTTTGTAGAAATCGAATGTGAATGCTCTTAGAGCCAATAACAAGACCCTACACGTAAATTTTATCCAAAAAAAAACCCTACACGTTAAGAGGCCCACCATATAGATCAGTACACCACTTATTGTTTTATATTTAGTGCGCGTTTGGGATTACTTAAAAAACCAACTTTTTTTACTATTCAGCTCATTTTTGTTACAATTCATAGGTCTCATTGCACTTTTTGGTACTATTCATGAGTCCCACTATAATATTTCAGCTATCTTTTAGCTTTATCTACAATACTTTTAATAAAAAGTTTTCAATTTCAGTTAAACAAACTATTCCCAAACAGACACTTAATAGCATTTTCCCCAGTTTCATCTCCTACCACAGGATACTTTTCCCATTTATCATCTTTTCAGTCTCTTCTTTTCAAGTCCACATGACCACGGGCCCTAGTCCATACTGAAGTTTTGCTCTAATTTTTACCCGTGCCCACAACATTTAGATCATGAAAAATGGTGGAGGACAATGGCAAGGAATTAACAAGCTAGAGAGGAGAGACAAAAACTACAGAGAAGATAGACGGCAGCAAGGCACGGTGACAATTAATGCAATGGATTTTTGATAGGGATTTTGGTCATTCTTCACTTAATTCAGAAACGTAGTATACATTTTACACCGGTGTTTTATAAAAGGCTACTTTTCATTGCGTTCCAAAGCCGTGCCTTTTTACCGTTTTCAAAACCATGATTTTTAATAAAACATGAAGCCAAACACATGACTTCAAGCGTTTTCTTTCAA
Organism: Quercus tomentella; assembly: GCA_028535165.1. Classification (NCBI taxonomy): domain Eukaryota; kingdom Viridiplantae; phylum Streptophyta; class Magnoliopsida; order Fagales; family Fagaceae; genus Quercus; species Quercus tomentella. The sequence continues at coordinate 59,132,867 of JAPQVY010000155.1, read as the reverse complement.
TAACGCGCGTTTTAGTTTAGAAAACGCGGGGCCAAACGGACCATTTTTCACATAAATCACATGCATTTGATTTACCCAATCTAAATTTTAGTGCATTGGAAATGCAAATTCTGTAGGTTTTCTTAAGCCAGCCAATGTATTATACAGTTAACTGTTTTAGCAAATATCTCTTTCTGTGCTCATTTTTTCCTTTTCCATCAAGTAGGCTTTTTGAGTGGGACATGTGCACGCAGATTTATTAAATTTTTCCGTATTAAAATTATACTCCATAATGTTTTCTCTTCTTATGGTAGCAATTTATAACTTATGCATGCATTTTATATATTCTTCTTGTGTGTATATATATTGGATAAAATTTAGCTCCAAAATTAGTTGTAGTCTTAGGTTAACAGCTTACTTAATATTTTTTTTATTGGAAATGAATTTTGACAAATTCACCATTAAATTATATCTTCTTCCTCTTATGTCCTCCATGCTTACAAAACTTCTAGAAAATCAAAAAATAATAGTTATTTCATCAAAAAATTGTTTAAATTGCAAGTTTTTTTCATTTAAAATTATGCAAAAAATATAAGCTAATAGATCATGTGAGGTCCCGATTTGTGGCTCAAGCCCAAAATATATGGAATCTCAGCCCAATGAGCCCAATACAATAAAATTTGTAGAGAGTGGGTCAAAGAACTAGGCTCTAATTATTTGAACAACGGTTAATATAGAATTAAATGATAATCAGGCACAAACAAGATGTATTGATATCAATAGACTTTCAGTCCGAGGAGACCGTAGTTATATATATTGATCACAGTTGAATACAGAAACAATTTGGATTACTACAGTATTCTTTTTCTCTTTTCCTCCTCTCTTCCATGAAGAGTCTTTCACCTTATATATCCTCCTTCGAATCATCTTCACCCTCCACTTGTTGACCATCCGAACCCCTTACTTGAGTACTTGTCCCATTAGACACCCTCTCTGGTTTTCTGTGAGTTATGGTAGCCGAGGTAGTACTGTTCAGAGGTCTTCTCCACATAAATGCGGCTAGAAAAGTAGCTGTAGTGCATTTAATGCGGTGGTGGCAGCTTTCCCTTAGATATTTTTAGGTTTCCTTCCTTCTTGTATGTTCATGAAGCGTGTCTCTATCCTTGGAGCTTCATGGAGGATTACGCTGACAGATGGAGGACATGTTCAATTGTGAACTGTATTCATCATATCCGAGGAGTAGTTCCTCCTCGGACAACCTCTCACTTGTTCCCCATCTATGAGACTTTAGTTGGGAACGTTTAATAACTATTTGCTCCTCCTCGGACTTATCAATGTCCTCGGACAAGGCCCAAGGCCCAATACACTATTTTGGGCCCTAGTCCCTACAGATCATATAGTAAATAATATTCGATTGACACAAAATTTGACATGTAAAATTAAGAGCGTAAAGAATATGTATTTCAACGGCTAGATTTTCAAAATATGTAATAATTTTTATTTTATTGAGTTGTAGTCTTAGGATACAATTTTTGTAACTAAATTTTGTCCCATTTTTTTTTCTCTTCCCTTAACCTTTTTATTTTTGCAGCATGTCGCCGCCAATGGTTGCAAGAACATGACAAAATGCCCCCCCCCCCCCCCCCCCAAAAATATGGGAGATCGAAGCTACAGAAGCACCATGGACTCTCGACAATACCCCTTTAGGAAATTATAGAGAGAGAGTTTAACAGTCACTGCACTTGATAATGTGCAAAGGAATGTGCTCTCCATGAGGCAAGAGCACCATACTAGTGTTTATAAAGATGTTTCGGTAAGGCATTCTATTGTCCCCCATAAAGTGTTGTTTGAACTTTGAAGGAGTACAAATCTTTTGTTTTACCCATTGTATTTCAATATATATTCCACTAATTATGGTATGTCATATATTTGTTTTATGTGTGTGTATATATATATATATATATATATATATATATATATATATATATTGTAGGGCCACAATTTGGGCCCCAAGCCCAAAAATGTATGGAGTTTTGGACCAAGAGGCCCAACACAATGAATTTGTAGAGAATGGGTTGAAGAACTAGGGCCTAATGAGTTGTACAGCGGCAAGTCTTTGAATTAAATGACAGTTAAGCACAAATAAGAGATATTGATGTCAATGGACTTTAAGTTTGAGAAGGTTACAATTGTGTATGCTGATTAGAGTTGGATATTGAGACAACTTAGGTTGCTATTGTGTTCTCTCTCCTTTCTTCCGATCCCTATCTCATGGGGATCTCTCACATTATATAGCCCTAATTGAGCCATCTTGATCCTACACTTGTTGATCATCTGAGTTCCCACTTGAGTGCCCATCCCATTAGACACCCCCCTTCAGCCTTCTATGAGTTGTGGTCGCCAAGGCAGCACTGTTCAGAGGTCCTCTCCACATAAATGCGGCCAGAAAAGTAGCTGCAATGCATTTAATGCGGTGGTAGCAGCTTTTCCTTAGATATTTTGTGTTTCCTTCTTCCCCGTATGTTTATGTGGCACATTCCTATCACTAGGGCCTTTCGAAAGGGCCCTCTAATTGCTAGAGTTACGCATTTGAGCTACATCCATCGCATCCAAGGAGGTATTCCTCCTCGGATCATCTTTCATGTATTCCCTGTTTATGAGACTTTAATTGGGAGTCCCTTTAACAACCTTTTTCCTCTCCTCGGACTTGTCAATTGTCCCGGGTGAAGCCCAAAGCCCAATATTTGATTTTGTGCCTTTACCCCCACAATAGCCCCTCAAAATTCCGGTTTTTCCCTCTTATCCGAGGAGAAAAAGGTGGGATTTTGATATTTAAGGGATAAGACCCACTAATTCTTTGATTTACACGTGTGGGAGCATGGTTTTACGCGCTTCATAATTGTTACTGATGCTTCGTAGTCCACGAGGTGTCATTAATTACTCCAGGCGGCTTTATGTCCCCCACATCCAATGGTGAGGCACTAATCCAACGGTTGACATTTCCATAGAATTTTGAGCGGGAGTATTCCCACTTATTCTCCTCCTCTATATAAAGCCATGAAGGAAATCATTTTCCTCTTTTCTTCAAAAAATGTTCAAGTGCTCCAGAGAACTCCAGCGCCTCATCTCACAAAACATTCTAAGTTCCTGAGTCTTCATAGCCGTTTCTTGTAAGGATTCTTTACGAATCTTTCTGAAAGTTTAAGAGACTTAGTATACGTGTTCTCGTAAGTCTTTCATTTCTTTATATTATTATTTTTTATCCTCGGCCTTCTTCCTCGGCCTTTTTCTTTTATAAGCCTTTTTCTGTGTCATTTCTGGTCACTTAGATGGGTAGGTTCAAGCACCTAGTAGATTCGCCGGCCGGTATGGAGAGTTTTAGGGCCAGATACCATATCCCACAAGGAGTGGGTTTAGAGTATTGCTCTTCGGACCAAATACTAACTAACAGAAAGACGGGCCAGGTCGTCATTCCTATGATTGCTTTTATAGAGGGAGGAATGACGCTCCTCATGGGTAGGATAACCAGAGACTACTTGCTTAACCATAGGTTAACCCCTCATCAGTGCGCCGCCAATATGTTCCGAGTTTTAGGGTGCGTAGATGCTCTAAACGACCAGATGAATCTCGGCCTCACATGGCACGATGTAGCTCACTTGTACGAGTGCCACTCCCTTTCTAGGTCATATTACCTAAAATCTCGGTCCGATGAGGTGAGGCTGATGTCTTGCCTTCCTAAGTCCAACAAAGGCTTGAAGGACGATTATCTGGTCGTTTCTGGGGAATGGAATGACGGTCTTCACTGCCCAATTAGGGTAGGAACACCAGGTGGGGTACTCTAGGATCAGATCCCTCGGCTGGGATCTTAGTCTTCTGAGCTTTCCCATTACTTGTTTTAGTTATTTGTTCTCTCGGACTAACCACAATCTCCCTTTTGGATATTTTGCAGTCAAAGAACACGTCGCCCCGAGGATCGGTCTGGTCAACGTTCAAGCTCTCAACTACCTCCTAAGGTTAGAGATTTTCGTGAGCGAAGACGGGCAGTTGCGGGTCGCTCATCTCATATTGGAGTACGAGCCGCTGTCCTGTATCTTCCAGGACGTAGGCCAGGCAATAAGGGCTGGGAGTTCTAGATTGGCTCGGATTGACATTTCCAAGCCGGGATTCTTAGCTTGAAGAGACTTACCACCTGTTCAGCCGCCCACTCAACGTGTTCTTCAAGCGGTTGTCGCTCCAAGAGAGGAGATTGATTCTACTCACTCATCCCTCGAAGCCGAGATCGATCATTTCCGCTTTAACGAGGAGGGTGAGGTGCGGACAAGGCTAGTAAAGCTCTCGGACTCTGACGCAGATCTTGATCGATTCTCTACGGCATATTCTCCGAGGTTAATAGTTGCTCGGATTGATACCAGCCAAGAAATTGAAGAAGAAGGCATGGATCTGAGGCAGAGGTCTGGTTTAAAGGGCCTAATAGCCAATAGGAACAAGGGACAATCCTCCAAGGATGCCCCTAAGGTACAGTTTCCTACCAGCCTCCCTTCTCCTCCTCCTTTTCCTCTTCCCACTGACCTCGAGTTATAGGCCAATCCAAATCTGAGGAGGAAAAGGCCGGTTGATGACTTGGAGGAGGGTGAGGTCGGATCTCAGCAGGCTAAGCAGCAGAAGAAGGCCAAAGAGCCTAAAGATAAAAGGGCCAAGTCAATAGACAGCCGAGATGAGGCTGCAGTCCAAAGGGGGCAGCGTACTTGGTCCCCTCGGCTTGAGTTAGATGGCACTCCCATTTCTTGGGACGCGACGCTTTTTGAGTCCTAGAGGGGACAAGCGACGTACCTCACCGAGGCTTTGCAGCAGCCTCTTCTCTTGCCCTGGGACATGGATGGGCTTAGGAATACGAGGCAGCCTGACCTCTTCATGTCGTTAAAGAGGGACCTTGCAATTGTAAACTAAAAAACCCTTCGTCGTTCAAATTCCTGATTCTATGTTCATTTACTTGTTGCCTATGTTTTGATGATTCTTCCACTACCTTTATGCAGGTTACCCAACAAATCTACGTGGCCGAGGAATGGGTTAAGAACTCCCGAGAGGAGGTGAATGCTAAAGTTCAGTCCCGCCTCATGGCTGAAAAAGCAGCCGAAGTCCTTAGGTAGGAGAAGGAGAGCCTGGTCGAGAAGGTCAAAGAGATTATCCAGGCCCAAGATAGCGCCAAGGCGGGCCTTAAGACCACGAAGAGGCAGGCTGAGGACATGCGCCAGAAGCTGCATATAACGGAAATAAACCTGGCCACCAAGAAGCAAGCAGTCCTAGACCTCAAAACGCAGCTGCAGCAAGCCAAGGAGGCGGCTCGGGTGGCCAGGGAAGCAGCTGAGGCCACGGTGAAGGCTTCTTATGAGCGTGGGGTGCATGACACAGAGACCAGGCTGACTGAGGAAGTGGCTGTGGTTTGCAGGGACTACTGCACTGAGTCTTGGGGAGTGGCAATGGACTAGGTGGGAGTCCCTGCAGACTCTGACCTTAGGAGGGCCGAGAATATCTTCTTCCTAGAGGATATTCGAGAGATTCCAGATTCGGACCCTCCTGCCGAGACGCTCCTTCCCGCCCAGGCCGCCCTTCCACCAACAAAGCACAAGCCATCCGAGGACTCCCTCACAATCAGAGATGTCGTCTCACAGGCCAAGGACGCTGAGTCTAAATCCAAAGCTGAAGGTGCTCATCCCGAGGCTGCTGATCCCATGAAAGATCTACCTAAGGACAAGGCCTAGAACTCTAGGTGTAGGGTTTTCTTTTTGTTTTTTGTTTTTCATTTCTTTGGCTTTTGCCAGTGCTTGTAAGATAACTTTTCTTTACGTTAATGAATGAACTTCTTTTCTATTTTTAGGTCTTTATTTTCATTGCTTTTAACTTTATTGTCATTATGAATTGGCCTGGACTGTTGCTGCTACATTTCTAATAGTAATTCATTATTTGTATTTTAAGAAATATATCTAAGTATGAGCAAGAGAGAGAGATTTTACATTTGTGATACGAATTAACTCTTACATAGTGAATATTGGACTTGAGGAGCATAAGAGATATCCCTCGTATCTTGCGTTCTGTCTAAGTAATTAATTTCCCCTAAGCCTGTGGTCCAAGGAGCCATGCGGGACTTAGGTTCTGTTTAATATTTGAGTAAATGTCTAAGTAGTTAATTTCCCCTAAGCCCGTGGTCCGAGGAGCCATGCGAGACTTAGATTCTGTTTAATACTTAAGTAAATGTCTAAGCAATTAATTTCCCCTAAGCCTGTGGTCCAAGGAGTCATGTGGGACTTAGGTTCTGTTTAATACTTGAGTAAATGTCTAAGTAATTAATTTTCTCTAAGCCTGTGGTCCGAGGAGCCATGCGGGACATAGGTTCTATATAATACTTTAGTAAATGTCTAAGTAATTAATTTCCCCTATGCCTATGGTCCGAGGAGCCATGAGAGACTTAGGTTCTATTTAATACTTGAGTAAATGTCTAAGTAATTAATTTCCCCTAAGCCTGTGGTCCGAGGAGCCATGCGGGACTTAGGTTCTGTTTAATACTTGAGTAAATGTCTAAGTAATTAAGTCTAAGTAATTAATTTCCCCTAAGCCTGTGGTCCGAGGAGCCATGCGAGACTTAGGTTCTGTTTAATACTTGAATAAATGTCTAAGTAATTAATTTCCCCTAAGCCTGTGGTCCGAGGAGCCATGGGGGACTTAGGTTCTGTTTAATACTTGAGTAACTTAGGTTCTATTTAATACTTGAATAAATGAGAGACAAGAAGCATGAGGGCTTTATGCAACAAAAGAATTTATCGAGAAAGGAAACTTTCATTAATAATAGTACCTTTTCAGGTTGTTTACATTCCAAGGGCGTGGTATTACATGCTCATCTAAATCTTCTAGAAAAAATGCCCCAATGCTAGCCACTGAGGTGATATGATATGGTCCTTCCCAATTTGGCCCAAGCTTTCCCCATGTTGGATTTTTTGCAATGCCCATAACTTTCCTCAACACTAGGTCCCCAGGCACTAGTGGCCTTAGCTTTACTTTGGCATCATAACCTTGCTTAAGCTTGTGTTGGTAGTAGGCCAGTTAGACCATTGCCCTTTCCCTTCTTTCTTTGATAAGGTCTAAGCTTTTTTCTAGCAGCTCATTGTTGCTGCTCGGATAGAATGAGCTAGTTTTTAGCGTTGGAAAGCTCGTTTCTAGAGGAATAATAGCCTCGGCCCCGTAAGTCATTGAAAAGGGGGTTTCTCCTTTTGACCTGCAGGGTGTGGTCCGATACGTCCACAGGACATGCGGCAGTTCTTCCACCCATCTTCCTTTCATATCATCTAAACTCTTTTTAAGTCTGTTCACTATGACCTTGTTAACAGCCTCGGCTTGTCCATTCCCCTGGAGGTAGGCTGGGGTAGAATATCTATTCGTAATTCCCAATTTGTAACAGTACCTTCTGAAGGCCTTACTATCGAACTAAAGACCATTGTCCGAGATGAGGGTGTGAGGGACTTCGAACCAGGTGACAATGTTTTTCCAGACGAACTTTTTGACGTCCACATCTCTGATATTCGCTAAAGGTTTAGCTTCAACCCATTTAGTGAAGTAATCAGTGCCGACGAGCAGATACCTTTTATTCCCTGCTGCCTTGGGAAAGGGCCCGACAATATCCAAGCCCCACTAAGCGAATGGCCAAGGGCTAGATAGTGGATTGAGAATCCCTCATAGTTGATGTATGTTTGGCGCAAATCTCTGACACTGGTCACACTTCTTCACATATTCGTGTGCTTCTTTCTGCATGTTCAGCCACCAGTAGCCTTGGGTGATGGCCCTATGAGATAAGGACCTGCCTCCCATATGGCTTCCATAAATCCCTTCGTGTAACTCCTCCAGGGTTAGTTCTGAGGCCTCAGGGTGTACGTAGAGTAAGTATGGTCCAGAAAAGGAGCGTTTATACAGCTTCTGGTCCTCGGATAGCTAGAATCGAGAAGCGTTTCTCCGTATCTTGTCAGCTTCGGTCTTCTCTTCGGGCAAAATGTCTTCCTTTAGAAACAGTACTAGAGGGTCCATCCAACTAGGTCCCATTCTGACATGGTGGACATGGATCACTTCTCTCTTTGTCACCGAGGGTTTGTATATATCTTCCACAAGGATGACTCGGGGCAAACTTTGAGCCGAGGAGGTGGCAAGCATGGCCAAGGAGTCGGCATGTGTGTTTCCACTTCTAGGGATGTGCAGTAAGCTAAAAGAATCGAAGTGTGATTGTAGGCATTTAGCTTGGTCTAAGTAGTCTTGCATTCTTTCATCTCTTGCTTCTAACTCCCTATTTACCTGGCCAACGACCAGTCTAGAGTCCGAGAACATGTATACTGCTTTATATTCAGCCTCATTATTCGTGGCTGAGAAACCCAGTCTTAGTGATTTTTCAATGGTAATCCTTTCAGGGGAAATCAGGACTAGCACCACTCTAGAGCCCTTTTGGTTTACTGCCCCATCAACATATATTTTCCAGCATGTGAGCTTTTGTAGAGAGATTGCACCAACTGATTTTTCATCCATGCCTTGCGCCCCTATTTCTTTTTCTAATGAAGGTTCAGCAAATTCAGCTACCAGATCTGCGAGGACTTGGCCCTTGACGGAGGTACGAGGCATGTACTTGATGTCAAAAGCCCTTAGAATCGTGCCTCACTTAGCAACTCTCCCTGTGTAATCAGCACTACGGAGTATGGACCTGAGCGGAAGCTGGGTTAGAATGATAACTGTGTGTGCTTGGAAGTAATGGGGAAGCTTTCGTGTAGCTTGAACCACCACTATGATGGCCTTTTCTAGAGGTAGGTAGTAGATCTCAGCTTCATGCAATGATTTGCTCACGTAGTAGACTAGTCGTTGGACGCCGTTGTCCATTCGAATTAACACTAGGCTTACTACATGAGGGGCCACAGCAATGTAGGCGAACAGGACTTCATCGGCCTCGGGACTAGACATGACTGGTGGCCGAGATAGATATTCTTTAAGTTGCTGGAAGGCCAAAGAACATTCTTCCGTCCATTCAAATCCCTTCCATTTATTCAACAAGAGGAAGAAAGGTTTACGCCAGTCTGCCGACCGAGAAATAAAACGGTTTAAGGCAGTAATCATGCCGGTAAGTTTTTGGACCTTCTTGGGATTCCGTGGTGGCTGCAAGCTGTTTACAGCCTTGATTTGATCAGGACTAACCTCGATCCCCCTGTGGGTCACCATATAGCCCAAGAATTTTCCTGATCCTACCCTAAATGAACATTTGGATGCGTTGAGGCGCAGTTTGTGTCTCCTCAGGATTTCAAAAATGTCCACGAGGTCTCTCACGTGCTCGGACACTACCTTACTTTTTACCACCATGTCATCTATGTAGACTTCAATGCTCTTACCCAGATGTGGCTCAAACATTCTGGTCATCATCCTCTGGTAGGTGGACCCTGCGTTCTTCAAACCAAAAGGCGTCACCTTGTAATGGTAGTTTCCAATGGGAGTGACAAAAGCCGTCTTTTCTTGGTCGTCTACGGCCAGTGGTATTTGATGATATCCTTGAAAGGCATCCAAGAAGCTCATCCCAGGATGACCCGCGGTTGCATCTACCAACTGATCTATTTGAGGCATAGGGAATGGATCTTTTGGGCAGGCTTTATTTAGATCTGTGAAGTCTATGCAAACTCGCCATTTTCCGCTCTTCTTCTTTACCACTATAGTATAGGCCAACCACTCGGGGTAGAAAACTTCCTTGATAGCCCCTGCTTTTTTGAGCTTCATCACTTCGTCCCTAACAGCGTTGGCATGGTCCTTCGATGGGCGCCGGGGTGGTTGCTTCTTGGGAGTAACGAATGGGTTAACGTTTAGGTTGTGGTAGATGAAGCTCGGATCAACCCCTGGGGCCTCGTAGGCGTCCCACGCAAACACGTCCACGTTTTCTCTAAGAAACCTAATCATTTCTTCTTTCTCTTGGGGAGGTAGTTCCGAGCCGACTTAAAAGAACTTTTCTGGATCATTGCCAACGGCTATCTTTTTTAGATCTTCGCATTTTGCCTCCTCTGTTGACTCATTACCAGGCAATGCCGGGATGGCTAATTGCTATAAGCCCTTTCCAATAGAGGCCGAGGGCTCAACATCGGATTGTCGTGAGATGGCAGCCACCATGCACTGTCTGGCCATGGTTTGATTCCCCACAATCTCTTTAACTTGGCCCTCCGACAGGTACTTCACCTTCTGGTGCAGGGTAAAGGAGACAATCCCTAGAGCATGAAGCCAAGGTCTAGCCATAATAGCTGTGTAGGGTGAATAAGCATCAACCACAATGAAATCCACCTCCACCACATTCGAACCAGTTTTTATGGGCAGTCTAATCTGTCCCCTTTGAGTAATGGTTTTTCCCTCGAAACTTACCAGAGGGGAATCGTACGCCGTTAGGTCATCGGGTTTCAAGTTCAGTTCCTTGTACAGGTCGGGGTACATTACTTCCACAGCACTGCCCTGATCCACTAACACTCTTTTCACATCATGTCCTCCAATCTTGAGTGTGACTACCAGAGCATCGTCATAGGGTTAGATGGTTCCAATCTTATCCTCGTTCGAGAATCCCAACACTGGCAAGGCTTCCTTTTTGGCCTTTTTGGACTCCTGATCATCATCCTCGATGGAAAGCCAAGCCACGAACATTACTCTGGAAGGACAAGAGCCGATCCTTCCCGAAGCAGCAAGAATGACATTAATCGTGCCAATGGGAGGTCACAATAAGGTGTCTCTCCGGGCCTCAGGATTTGCCTGTCCTTGTTAACCACTGGGATGTTGTAGGAGATGCCTTAATTTTCCTTCTCGGACCAGCTGGTCCAAGTGATTCCTTAGGTTCCTGCAGTCCTCGATGGTGTGCCCCGGCTCTTGGTGGTATTGGCAATATCAATTTTGGTTGCGCTTCATGGGGTCTCCTGCCATCTTATTTGGCCATTTGAAGAATGGCTCGTTCTTAATTTTCTCCAGAACCTGATGTACTGGATCTCGAAACACAACGTTAACTGCCTGTACATCGGCAGATTTGGATTGCCCTGCAAAGTCTCTCCTTGGTTGGTTGTTGTTGTTAAATCGGTCCGACCTGAAGTCCCTCCTCTCCTAAAGGACAACCTTCGCCTTACCTTTTCCTAACTGCTGGTCTTCTTCAACCCTTTTATACTTGTCGATCCGGTCCATGAGTTGACGCATGCTAGTGACAGGCTTTCTTGTCAGGGATTTTCTTAAACCATGCTCAGTTGGAAGGCCGCTCTTGAAAGTGCTGATGGCAACGTCGTCATAGTTACCCTCTATCTCGTTGTACATCTCCCAGTACCTATCCGAGTAGGCTTTCAGGGTCTCCCTTTCTCGCATGGATAAAGTCAGCAGAGAATCCAAGGGCCAAGGAACCTTGCTACTCGTGATGAAGCAAGAGCCAAAGGCCTGGGTCAGCTGCTTAAAGGAACCTATGGAATTTGGCTTGAGGCCATCAAACCATCTCATTGCCATCGGTCCCAAGCTGGACGGAAATACTTTGCACATTAAAGCTTCATCTTTGGAATGGATGGCCATCCTCTGGTTAAACTGACTTACGTGCTCTACGGGGTCCGTTCTGCCATTGTACATAGTGAAAGTGGGTTGATGGAATCGCAGAGGAAGCTTAGTCCCTTTATCTTGCGTGTGAAAGGTGACTTGGAGATTCGATCCAGGGCCTTGCTCATGGCGTCGTTCATTAGGCCTTTACGGGATGGACTTTTGTGGCTGCGTTTATGGTGGTGCTCTTCCTCGTAAGAAAAGGTCTCACTTGGTGGAGTTCTTGACCTTTGCCTATAATTGTCATCCCCTTCGTCACTAGTATCTGAACTGGAGGGGGAGCGTCTCCATTGCGCACGACGTAGTTTCTTTTTTAAGTCTTCAATCTCCTGCTGTAGGGCTTTGTTATCGTCCTGCTTTTGGGATACGTGACTTTTCACCCTAGAATGGCTTCTGCTTGTATGGGTAGTATGTACACTACCCTCTCGACGTTTGTCCTGATCTCTTTCATGCTTGAGGTTAAGAAAGTTGTCCTGCCGTTGAGAACCTGCAGGCTCCGTTTGGTGTGGACCTAATCCCACCATGTTTAACCGTTGCACTTGTTGAGACACAAGTTCTTCTCGCAAACGGCGCCAATTGTAGGGCCATAATTTGGGACCCAAGCCCAAAAATGTATGGAGTTTTGGTCCAAAAGGCCTAACACAATGAATTTGTAGAGAATGGGTTGAAGAACTAGGGCCTAATGAGTTGTATAGCGGCAAGTCTTTGAATTAAATGACAGTTAAGCACAAATAAGAGATATTGATGTCAATGGACTTTAAGTCCGAGGAGGTTACAATTGTGTATGCTGATTAGAGTTGGATATTGAGACAACTTAGGTTGCTACCGTGTTCTTTCTCCTTTCTTCCGATCCCTATCTCATGGGGATCTCTCACATTATATAGCCCTCTTTGAGCCATCTTGATCCTACACTTGTTGATCGTCTGAGTTCCCACTTGAGTGTCTGTCCCATCAGACACCCCCCTTTAGCCTTCTGTGAGTTGTGGTAGCCAAGGCAGCACTGTTCAGAGGTCCTCTCCACATAAATGCGGCCAGAAAAGTAGCTGCAATGCATTTAATGCGGTGGTAGCAGTTTTTCCTTAGATATTTTGTGTTTCCTTCTTCCCTATATGTTTATGTGGCACATTCCTATCACTAGGGCCTTTCGAAGGGGCCCTTTAATTGCTAAAGTTACGCATTTGAGCTACATCCATCGCATCCGAGGAGGTATTCCTCCTCGGATCATCTTTCATGTATTCCCTGTTTATGAGACTTTAATTGGGAGTCCCTTTAACAACCTTTTTCCTCTCCTCGGACTTGTCAATTGTCCCGGGTGAAGCCCAAAGCCCAATATATGATTTTGGGGCTTTACCTCCACATATATATTTTAAATTTTGATTTTATTACACAGAAAGCCAAACAAATAAATGACAGGTTGTGATTGGTGAAATATGAAATGGAACACAAAAAATGGGACACGTGATTTTTATGTCCACAATTAATAGGGTGGGATTGAAATAACATTTGAACTCTATTTCTTTTGAATGAAAATATTTTCTGAAAACCTTTTTTTTTTTTGGGAAAATATTTTTTAGAAAATTATTTGTTTTCAAGTGTTTAATTGCAAACATATAAATGAGCTAAAAAATATTTTTATTGTTTGACTTACATGCAAAATCATTAGTATTTCTTAGTAATTTTAAATATGAACAAAAAATTTCTTTCATAAAAACATATCCAAAATGGGAAATATATATATTTTAGGGATTATTCACGATTATCAAATGGAAAAATGGATCCCAAAATTAGACTCTACATCAAAGAAAGCAACAGGTTTGAGGAAAATAGTCATTTGAAAAGAAAAGAAACTGGGTATTGGTCCATAACAATCAACAGTCTTTTTCTAGAGTGAGAGGAGTTACCATTGAAAGTTTTCTGTTGCTACATTTTTTATATGGTCGAGCTTGTTCCTGTTTATTTATATGTTTCACCATACCAAACACCAGAAATTTAAATAAATAAAAGATAGAAAAATTTCATTGAAACAAATGCAACGATAGCCTCTTTCTCTCTCTCTCTCTCTCTCATAATGCGAATCTCATATTGTCCATGTTGGACCATATATAAGTGTGTTTGGATATCACTTATTTTACTGAAACTGAAAAGTTATTGTTGAAAGTACTTTAGATAAATGTAAAAGTTAGTTGAAATAGTACAATGGAGCCCATGAATAATGCCAAAAAGTGCAGTGGGGCCATGAATAGTAGCAAAAATAAGCTGAATAGTGAAATAATTTTCATTTTTCATCCTAACCCAAACGCACACTACACGTAAATTTTTCCCTTGTTTTTGTTTTTTTTTTAAGGTCCATGCACTTTGGTAAGATATGCTAGTGATGGATGGATTCCTTATACTAAGAATATGATAGTCCAAGGGTGATTGAAGTTGGGTAGAAAAGTGTAGTTTGAACTTTGAAGGAATTTATCATATTCCAATAACTTAAACTTTTGGGACAATCAGTAATTTAACATAGTATTAAGGAGGGTTATGCATATTGTTACAATTTCTCAGGCCAATTTGTTGAACTTAATTGATTAACTTATGGTAGAATGCCTAAGAAATTGTACCTAAGTTTTGCCATATCTTATATAGACTTTTTATTCAAATAATAATATATATAGGCTAAAATGCAAAGTGCACCCTCCTCTAACTTTACTTTTGTTCAATTGGAGTCCTTTAATTTTTAGAGTTATTCAATTCAAGTCTTTTATCCAATTTCGTTAAAAAAAATGTCATTAAGTATGTAATTAACTAATGAAAAAAAATTGAAAAAAAAATTCTAAAAAATTGCTTTCCATTTTATTTATTTGTTTGGTCAAATTTCATATATATGTTTAAAGAAACAATGTATTGTTCTCAATTTAATTTCAAATTCAAATTTTTAATAGTTTTAATCCATGTGTCTAACTTTTGGTTTAATCTTAAAAAATAAGAAAAACTAAAAGAAAGAATATAACTTGTGTTTAGGGTATAAGTTGGTGATGTGGTGAAATAGATTAGTTAGGTGAATATTGGGGAGTTGTTAGCAAATGTGTCTCATACATTGGATACGTGCATTCTCATACTTTATGAGTTTCATACATTGTGAAAAAGAGATTATGCATATATTTGATGCATGAAATAATTATGGGTTTAATTATGAGCTAACTACTAAGAAAGTTTATAAGGCCATTCTAAGAGAGAAATTGAGAAAGATTTTGAGGAAAATTACAATTCTTAGGTTAGTCAGCAGTTACTTCATTTCATAATTATGCCACACCACCAATTAATGTTGTAAGGTGGTAGGCCTTGTTTGTAATGTTGGGCTGCTTCCTACTGCACTAGGCCCGAGTTTTCTGGATAAGGGAGTTGGGACCGGTCCAACTGGAACCCACCTTGGTCCGGCTTGTGCACAAACTACACCACGTCTACAGGCTTTGGTTACATGCCCATGGCAAGCAAAGCCACTATAAAGAAGTTATGGCAGGCAGATATAATACGGATAACACAAGGAAATATAGTCACTACTTTTAGTTACAATAAATAAAAGCGAGCAACAAAAGGCTCTTTGTACACAGAATAGGCTAAGTGAAGGATAAACAGAGTTAGCAAAATCAAAGTGTTAGTCTGCCATGCCAAGTAATACACGGGATTGAAACCAAGAAGGGGACAACCGTTCCTTCAACACGAGTAATCTCTGAGGAGAAATTAATTGTTTTGAGAGAACAGGCCTAAATGGTCTATGCCTAAATATAGATCTTTTGCCCCTTGCCTCTTATAGAGAGCAAGGCTATTGAGGGAGAGAGGAAATCAACCTACTAGTGCATGCCTGCCGTTCTAAACTCTCTGTTTTTCTTTTCCTCTCCTTACTACTTCTTAGTTTTCCTTTTTCTTTTGTTTTACTTCCTTTCCTTCTCAATGCTTACTTTTGGGTTATGTTTTTTCCTAAAAATTTCTATTACTATGATTTTTCGAATCCCCTCTCAGTGCACAGCAAGGGGTCCTTTATAGAGCCTGCCGTGACTGGTATTTACTGTTTTAGCCCTTAATTGCCTTTGTCTAGTGTGGGTGTTCTTGTCGACCACTTACTGGTCATCAATGGTTCAGCCACCACCACTTACCTATGCTGGCTATGCTGCTCCCCTCTGCTAGATAAAGAAGGCTATTTTGTTTGTTTGCTTGCTGTGGCTTTTCTACCCGTTACAGTATGTGTGCTCTCTCTCTCTCTCTATCCCTCATGGCATGCGCCCGATGGTTCCAACTCATCCTTGCTTCTTTTGGGTGGCATGTCATCCCAACAGGACATTTCCCCCAAAAGAGCTTGAGCAAGAATCTCAGAATAGGTTTTTTCCCTTTCCCCACCGCCAGACCATGCCCTCTGACCCATGACCCACCACTTCCTATATTGGCTGGGTACAGGCTGGTGGTGCCTGGGTCTTGCACGTGCTTCACCTTCTTCGTCTGCTGCTTATGCATTTACCGTGATCTGGAGATTGGTCTGTACGTTATGCCATGCGCTTTTGGCTTCTTATGGCGTGGGTTGTTTTCTGATCTGCCATTCTTTATGACTTGCTTCTTTTGGGGGTTGGGCATTGTTGGATCATGGGCCTTCCTTCCCCCGGCCTACTTTGTGTTCACTTCGTGGCCTTGTTAGCGTTTTCCTACTGTACCACTCTGCTATTCCTACTATAATGTTGTTTGACTAAATCCTACTGGGCCTCTTTGGGCCTGCTGTTTATTTCCCTCCCAGTGACTCAGTGTGTTCACTGGGCCTTTTCTTACATTGTTTGCGAGCTCCTGTGTCCCATTTCCCTCTTAGGCATCCTTGGCCCATTTGCTTTCCTTGGGCTTCCTCGACCTTTTTCCAATCCTGCTTTCCCATGGGCCTTTACTAACTCTTTTGGGCTTCCCTGGCCTAATTACTTTATAACTCATCCTTGGGGCTGATGGGTCTTCCATTAGCCCCTTACTTTCTTTGCTTGCATTACTTTAGGCCTACTGTGGCCCCTTCTCGCTTTTCTACATACTGCCCATGGGTTTGCTTCTTCTCTCTTTCCGGGCCCGTTCAAGCCCGTTTGCTTCCTCAGGACCCACTTTATGAGCTCATGAGCCATTCATTCCTGCCACTTGGGCTCAATGGCTTTTTCTTGCTTGCTAACTTTGGTCTGCCCGTGTTGTTGGGCCTTTTCCCTTACTGGGCTTGTCAAAAATGAGCCTCAACAAATGTCATATTCTCCATTTAATTTTTAATCACCCATGTTTTGACCCTAGGCCCAAGATCCTTATAGACACTTGACAATAGCACTATTCAGACCCTTCTTCTCCATAAACATCTCTAACGTACACCAAAACAAGACCAGGGATCTAGTCTACAATCCTAAAGTTTTCAAATGCATTTCAATTACTTTCCCTTTAGAGAAACAAAGTAAAAGCCCATACTCAAAAAAATAAAAATAGAATAAAAGCCATTGTTCTCATCTAACCAAGCCAAGACATGGGTTGACTTGATATCTAATGAAGAGAGACCCAAAAGTTTTTCTAGGACTTCAGTTTTTTAAAACACAGCTCAATACTTCTTCAAAAACAATGTCCAGACCATAACACAATTTGATTTCTTTCATCCAAGCTAGCAAATTTAGCTTAAGTAACAGTTGCAACATTAGCTTGTTTACAAACAGATTTCACAATTCACATCCCATCTTTGAAATTTTGCTAAGCAAAATCCAGAGATCTTGTTTGTTTGATTCTCTCTAAAATTTTTTTTTCCACTTGTTTACTATTGTTTCTATCACTTTATCTCATCTAAAGAAGTAGTACACTTTCCCTTCTCCCTTGTGTGTTTCTCAAAAAAAAAAAAAAAAAAAAAATAGTAACACTTGTTCACATACCAAATAATAAGAATAAAACTTGTATTACAAGCTACTTGGATGTACAAAATATCCAACAGAGGGAGGGGATTTGATTTGAGAGAATAAAAGGATATTGATCATGGAGGGAGAAATATGATTTGAGAGAATGAATTTTGATCGATTTGGGAGAAGGCTTGAACAACGTCATTTTTGGTTTTTGACCTATATAGACCATACGACACCGTTTGGACAATCCAGTTTTATTTGTTTATTTATTTTTAAGTTGCTTTAAAAAAATAAGGCGAAAATACCATTTTAGTCCCTACATTTTGGAGTCATAGTCAATTTGGTCCCTACATTTTTGAAGCAATCAATTTAGTCCAGTTTTATTTGTTTATTTATTTTTAAGTTGCTTTAAAAAAATAAGGCGAAAATACCATTTTGTCCCTACATTTTGGAGTCACGGTCAATTTGGTCCCTACATTTTTGTAACAATCAATTTAGTCCTTGTTATTTTCAACTTAGAGTCAATTTGGTCCCTACCATTAACTAACTAATGGAAAATACCTATGTGGCTAACAATGTGCTTTGTTTGCATAAATGTGGCAAAAAATATATATATAATCAAATATTTAACATTTAAAAGACCATATAAGCATTTTAATAACAACATAAAAGCCATGTCAAACCAAAAACTAAACTAGAAAAATTAATTTTAAAAAAAAATAAAGAAAACGTTTTTTTTTTTAATTCTCGATTTCTTTAATTTTCTTGTGTATTCTTTCACTTTCTTAGTTACCAAACACAGCCAAACAATACACCAATCTGAAAATCCCAACCAAAATATACCAGCAGAGAATCTTCTAGTTTCACTTCTTCTTTCTTTTAACAAATCTCTTTGCTACCTTGCTCTTTTCTAGTGAAATTTCAGCAGAGTTTCAACCTTTACTTTTTCATAGGATTTGCTCTCGTTCATTGAAGTGCTGCTCTCTAATTATGGGGCATGAGTTGGTAGAGGCCAATATGAAATTAAGCCAATCAAATTGTGTTTAAGTAATTTTGATTGTTTATGATGAGTTTCTCATCCATTAGGACTTCATTTTCTGATCAACTAGCTATTGCAGCTATGGTTTATGTCATCCAGAACAGCACTCTCAAGTCCTACGTGCTCTAGGAATCTACGAGGAAATCTCTTTTGATCCCAAAACATATATGGAGCTTGTGGGGACCTAAAATGGGCTTATTGTAGCTACTAGAAAATCTCCATTTATGGGCTTCGAACCATGTCCGTATTTTATTTCGGTTGGGATTTTCAGATTGGTGTATTGTTTGGTAGCTAAGAAAGTGCAAGAATAGACAAGAAAATTAAAGAAATTGAGGATTTAAAAAAAAAAAAAGTTTTCTTTATTTTTTTAAAATTAATTTTTCCAGATTAGTTTTAGATTTGCCATGGCTTTTTTTTTTTTTTTTTTTGGTTGTTATTGAAATGCTTATGTGGCATTTTAAATGTTAAATATTTGATTATATATATATATATATATATATATATATATATATATATATATATTTTGCCATGTGTATGCTAGCAAAGCACATCGCTAGCCATGTAGCCATTTTCCGTTAGTGAGTTAACGATAGAGACCAAATTGACTCTAAGTTGAAAATAACAGGGACTAAATTAACTGTTACAAAAATATAAGGACCAAATTGACCATGACTCCAAAATGTAAAGACCGAAATTGTGTTTTCACCAAAAATTAATAATAATAACAGAAAATCAGGATATTCTCGTACTCTGCTTGACCTACGCTCAACTTTCACTCGAGAGAGCTTGGCATTGGCAAGGTGCCAATATACACAATCAGCCTTCTCTGTTTGGATATTATTTTCATCAATGGTCTATCCAATCATGAATGAATGGTTATGAGACCTTGAAAATGGTCCTTATTCCTTTTTTTTTTTTTTTTAATACTAAAAAATGGTCCTTATTCTTAAATTAACGAAGAGATAACAAAAAAAATTCTTTCATTTTTGTTAAGTATTCAACTTTCTTATTAGAGTTCCCTCTAGGGCCTGGGGAAAGCTTGAACCCAATTTTGACAATAATGAATATAAGTGCAATTGAAATTTCTAGGGAGTTACACATTTGTGTATTGATAAGACCATTCATTCTTTCTTGAAACTCGATCTCTCCCCCGAATGAACCATATAACCAAGATAAACCATAACCAATTATTTTCCAACAAAACCCTAATTTCTAAAACATATTGTTCACCACCAAAGATTCTATTATTCAAAAATTAATTTTTTTAAAGGCAACTATGTACATAATAGATAGTTCATGATGTGGGACTCTTTTAGTTCTTCCTATTGTATTGGCTCAATTTATTCGAAATAATATTCTCCAATTTTCAACTTTCTTCAATACAAAACTATATTATTCTGGGGGTCCTGAACGGCCCAATTTTGACGGTGATTAATGAGAGTACTGAACTAAATATAAAGTTGAAAGTTAGAGAACTGAATTGGATGAAAATGAAATTAGAGAATTGAATTGAATTTTAGACAAAATTAAAGTGTGCAATTTGTAATTTTGCCAAAATTGTAAAGTTGTGATTTACAACTATTTTGTGTTGGCTTTAATTTCGTGCCAAATCTAATTGTAATTTTGTTCAATCTTATGTACCCTGTATTTTATATGGGATTTCATTGTATGAGCTGTGTGTGAGAGAGAGTGTGAAGACTCAAGACAACATTGAAGATCAAAGGAGTTTTCGCGAGTAGCTCGCAAAAAGACTTCCTGCAAAGTAAAGCCATGTGCACAGCACATGACAGGAATGTGAAGAGTCATAATAGCTAGTTTTTGCAAGTATTTCGCGAGTAAGGGCTTCCTGTTAGATACCCGCGAAACTTTCTATTTTGCTATTTTGGCATATTTGCTCCACTATGTCTTCACCCACACTATATATACCATCATTACCCACATATTGGGAGGAGTGCTTTTCAGAGAGAAAACCCTAGTCATAATCCTTGAGAGTTAGAGATTGTTATACCCACAATCCTCTACACAATCCATTGTGGTTTTCTTCAACTCCTACCTCTCCATATCCAAATCCTTGAGAGGTTTATAGTCCAAAAACTTACCACACCCATCCTGAGTGTAAATGAGGTTTTGGTGCTGCTGGGAAGCATTGGAAGAAGCCATTTTTTTGGTCGATGCAATCGGGCTGAATTGTGTGATCTGTAAAGCTAGAGAAGACAAGGCTTCGTCAAGACAGTTGGTAGCAGGAGCTTGAAGGGCTCAAGTACATGGGGTAGACTAGGCTTGGAGGGTCGTTTGTTATTTGTGTACTCTAGCTTATTCTCTAGTGGATCGATTTACCGCTTGGAGGGCGGTGGAGAGGTTTTTCACCGTGTTCTTCAGTTTCCTTTTCGATAACACATTGCGGTGTTATCTTATGTTTGCATCCTTCTTCCCTACTCTTTTAGTTTCATTTTATTGTTGATATTTGATAAATATGGCTTAGAGTAGTTACATTGTTTTTTCGCTCGCATTTATTCTATTCCGCATTTAGTTTAAGTTAAAGTAAAATCAACCGAGCCGTAATTTTTATTTAGGGGTCTAAATAGCTCTTGTGTTTTCACACAAATTCGAGCTTTCAAAAACATTATGTCTAAACAATTTATTTTTTGGCTTCACATTTTTTTTTTTTTGTTGATGTTCACCTGTTTGATCACAAAGTGCATGAATTAATTTGAAATCATCATTTGATTTGAATCAATAGAAATCAATACTACATGGGTAGGGGGTAATTGTTGTTCATAAATCTGGTTTTGTATCTCATATAAAACACACAGTGGAAGCAACAAACATGGATCTATTTCATTCATGATTGGTAACATACACTATTTAAATTTCAGAATTTAAGAACAAGATAGCATACCTTGGTGTGGTGAAATTCAAAACAAAAGATTATAAGTACTTGGGAACACTTTTAATCTTCACTCTAATTCCACTTTACGCCCAAGAAGTGTGGTCTCTAAATCAGTTTCCAAGGGAGAATAATTGAATGGCTTCACTCACACATACACACAATTTCACAATGATGTATTGTCTTAAAATAAAATTCTGTATGTTTCTCCCTTTATAACTAACTGATTATCTAATTAGGCCTTTCTAATTGGGCTTTAGTGTGTGGCTTGGAGTGGGACTAAAAAGGAACAAATAAGACACTAGCTCCAATGGGCTTTGGGCTTTTCTATCAATTCTTGACAAGTCCAAAGTTACCATTAACTATATTTAATACCACTATATAAATATAGTTGCACTCTAGGCCTTATCTATAAATTATATCCCCAGACTTTATTGTACGTGCAACCCCTTCATAAAATATTCGTAATAATACAAAATCATAAATGTAGACTGCCACTTTGAAGATTACTACATCTTAATCCTTAAGTACCCAGTTTAATCCTTTAAGTTATTCATCATATATTTATGAAATTCAATTTCATAAATATATACTTCAGTAATTTCTTACTAAAGTGGTTAGGTCTAACTCTCTGAATAACTGAACCCATTCAACTTATCTCAAAGGAATATTTTATATCTCTGTTAAGAGATTATGATTTCCATCTTGAGAATATATGTTCTATCAACACTAAATGTGGCTGCCCAATATACTAAAGGTTTTGACCGTTACTTTAGATCTCACTCCTGATATATCAAAACAACATACACCTCATGATCAGGTCCATTATTTTCTCAAGATTAAGAGTTCATGCAAATAGAAGTCGTGAGATTTATTATTCATTTGACAGTCGTTAGAAGAATAATAAATCTTATAGCGGTCTAGTTCAATATGTCTTAACTCTTAAAACATATCAACATACCAACTATAAGTCTCCACTTCCGTGATCAAGACAAATTATCTTAGTTAATATGTTATAGTCTTCGCAGATGAAGCGCCCAATTTCATCACCGACGTTTTGAGTTTACAAGGAACTTATGATTTATGTGATTTAGTCTTTGCAGATGAAGCGCCCAATTTCTTCTGTTACTAAATCACATACAATTCATCTCATGGACTATGATAATGTCCCATTAGTTCATTTATAAATAGTCTTATATAATTAAACAAATTAATTATTTATGACATGCCAATAAATTGGATTTTAGGGCATAAACCCCAACAATCTCCCACATGCCCTCAAAGACAATTTATCATATATCCGTCACTTATTTCCCTTTAGAGTAATTCATAGTCACCTTAAGGCAAGGTTTGGAAACAAGTTTCAGTCAGATTTGTTGGGGAGATAAACACCTTGGGAAGCTTCCTTGAGTAATTAATATAACATATTGAGACACATTTTAACCCAAAAGGCCTAAGCCCAATGGGTATGTGCTCAATTGTGTTATATTAACCACTCATTCTTCTCATCTTTATTCAATGTGGGACTTCACTCACACGTGTAACCCAACAATCTCCCCCTCACATGTGAGTCTGCCTCTTTATGGGCTTCAAGACCTTTTTATGGGCCATGAACAAGTCCTACTCACTCCCCCTTGCCTAATGGGCTTTTCACTTCATCAGCGCATCATCCATGGGTCTCTCGTACGCCATCCATGGGAACCACGTGTCAACCCCGTTCGCACATCCATGGGAACCCCGTACATCCATGTCCATGGGAACCTCGCACCACACCATTATTTAGCACCATTAGCAATATTCCTTTGTTGGTTTTTTTTTTCTTTTTTCTTCTCTAGGATCTTTATGTGTGGGCCGTTTAGGCTTTCTCTGTCCCCGCTGGGTAGGGACCATGAACACCTCACCACCTTTGCCGCACACCACCATGGGCTCTGATACCACTTGTTGGGTAGATAAACACCTCAGGGGAGCTTCCTTGAAGTGTTTATCTACCCAACAACTGGTATCAGAGCCTAGGGTTAGGTTTGAGTGGGAGCAATGGCAGAGGAAGCAGGAAAAGCATCTGGAATAGAAAAGTTCGATGGCACAGACTTTGGATTTTGGAGGATGCAAATCGAGGATTACCTTTATGGGAGGAAGTTGCATCTACCGCTTTTAGGGGGAAAACTTGAGACTATGAAGGCTGAGGAATGGGCGCTTCTTGACAGACAAGTTTTAGGAGTTATTAGGTTAACTCTGTCTAGGTCTGTTGCACACAATGTTGTAAAGGAGAAGACCACAGCAGATCTGATGAAGGCTTTGTCCGGTATGTATGAAAAGCCGTCTGCAAACAACAAGGTGCATCTAATGAAGAAATTGTTCAATTTGAAGATGGCAGAGAATGCATCAGTAGCACAACATCTGAACGAATTTAACACTATCACAAATCAATTGTCGTCTGTAGAAATTGATTTTGATGATGAGATTCATGCTCTGATCGTCTTGGCTTCTTTGCCAAACAGTTGGGAGGCAATGAGGATGGCAGTAAGCAATTCTACAAGAAAGGAAAAGCTCAAGTACAATGATATACGAGATTTAATTCTGGCTGAGGAGATTCGCAGAAGAGATACAGGCGAAACCTCAAGATCTGATTCTGCCCTAAACCTTGATGCAACAGGCAGAGGTAATAACAGAAATTCAAATCGGGGTAGATCAAAATCCAGAAATTCTAATCGGAACAGAAGTAAATCTAGATCAGGCCAACAAGTACAATGCTGGAATTGTGGGAAAACAGGTCACTTTAGGAACTAATGCAAAAGTCCTAAGAAGAAGAATGAAGATGATTCTGCTAATGCTGTAACAGAAGAGGTACAGGATGCATTACTTCTTGCAGTAGACAGTCCACTTGATGATTGGGTTTTGGACTTAGGAGCTTCGTTTCATCCCACTCCACACCGAGAAATCATACAGAATTATGTTGTAGGTGATTTTGGTAAGGTGTATTTGGCTGATGGTTCAGCCTTGGATGTTGTGGGTATGGGAGACGTCCGGATATTGTTGCCCAATGGGTCTGTTTGGTTACTGGAGAAGGTTCGACATATTCCTGACCTAAGGAGGAATCTGATTTCTGTTGGACAACTTGATGATGAAGGGCATGCAATACTATTTGTTGGTGGTACTTGGAAGGTTACAAAGGGAGCTAGGGTATTGGCTCGTGGAAAGAAAACTGGTACTCTGTACATGACCTCAATTCCAAGAGACACAATTGCAATTGCTGATGCAAGTACTGATACAAGCCTATGGCACCGCAGACTTGGTCACATGAGTGAGAAAGGGATGAAGATGCTGCTGTCAAAAGGAAAACTACCAGAATTGAAGTCGATTGATTTTGACATGTGTGAAAGTTGCATCTTAGGAAAGCAGAAAAATGTGAGCTTCTTGAAAACTGGCAGGACATCGAAGGTTGAAAAATTGGAGTTAGTACACATTGATTTGTGGGGGCCTTCTTCGGTTGCATCCCTTGGAGGTTCAAGGTACTACATCACTTTCATTGACGACTCAAGCAGAAAGGTATGGGTTTATTTTCTGAAAAATAAATCTGATGTATTTGAAACTTTTTAGAAGTGGAAGGCCATAGTTGAGACAGAAACAGGTTTGAAAGTAAAATGTTTGAGGTCAGATAATGGAGGAGAGTACATAGATGGAGGGTTCAGTGAGTATTGTGCTGCACAGGGAATTAGGATGGAGAAGACCATTCCTGGGACACCACAGCAGAATGGTGTGGCTGAGCGCATGAACAGAACTCTCAATGAGCGTGCTAGAAGTATGAGGTTGCATGCTGGACTACCAAAAACTTTATGGGCTGATGCTGTTAGCACTGCAGCTTACCTAATAAACTGAGGACCATCAGTTCCCATGGAGTTCAGACTTCCTGAGGAGGTTTGGAGCGGTAAAGAGGTAAAGTTTTCACACTTAAAAGTTTTTGGTTGTGTTTCTTATGTTCATATTAATTCTGATGCTCGTAGTAAACTTGATGCAAAGTCTAAAATATGTTTTTTCATTGGCTATGGTGATGAGAAATTTGGCTATAGGTTTTGGGATGAACAAAACAGGAAAATCATCAGAAGTAGAAATGTGATATTTAATGAATAGGTTATGTATAAGGATATGTCAACTGTAGTGTCAGATGTTACAAAGATAGATCAGAAGAAATCTAAGTTTGTCAACTTAGATGAATTGACTGAAGGTACTGTCCAGAAAAGGGGTGAAGAAGATAAGGAGAATGTAAATTCACAGGTAGATCTGAGTACACCTATAGCTGAAGTCCGCAGATCTTCCAGGAACATTAGACCTCCACAGCGTTATTCACCCACTCTAAATTATCTCCTGTTAACTGATGGTGGTGAGCTAGAGTGTTATGATGAAGCCTTGCTAGATGAGAATTCAAGCAAGTGGGAGTTAGCCATGAAGGATGAGATAGATTCCTTGTTGGGGAATCAGACATGGGAACTGACTAAATTGCCAGTAGGAAAGAAGGCTTTGCACAACAAATGGGTATACAGAATAAAGAATGAGCATGATGGTAGCAAACGTTACAAGACCAGATTAATTGTTAAAGGGTTCCAGCAGAAGGAGGGCATTGACTACACAGAGATATTTTCTCCAGTTGTGAAGATGTCAACAATCAGACTGGTACTGGGAATGGTGGCCGTAGAAAACTTACATCTTGAGCAGTTAGATGTGAAGACAACATTCCTTCATGGTGACTTGGAGGAAGACCTTTACATGATTCAGCCAGAAGGGTTCATTGTTCAGGGACAAGAGAATCTAGTCTGCAAACTGAGAAAGAGCTTTTATGGCCTAAAACAAGCTCCTAGACAGTGGAACAAGAAATTTGACAGTTTTATGCATAGAATTGGGTTCAAGAGATGTGAAGCTGATCACTGTTGCTATATTAAGTTTTCTGACAATTCTTACATCATATTACTGTTGTATGTGGATGATATGCTTATTGCAGGGTCTAGCATTGAGGAGATTAATAATCTGAAGAAGTAATTGTCCAAACAGTTTGCAATGAAGGATTTGGGAGCTGCAAAGCAAATCCTTGGTATGAGAATCATTAGAGACAAGGCTAATGGTACATTGAAGCTTTCACAGTCAGAGTATGTGAAGAAAGTTCTCAGCAAGTTCAACATGAATGAAGCTAAACCAGTGAGCACACCCTTGGGTAGTCATTTCAAACTAAGCAAAGAACAGTCACCGAAGACAGAGGAAGAAAGGGACCATATGAGCAAGGTGCCCTATGCCTCAACTATTGGCAGCTTGATGTATGCTATGGTGTGTATAAGGCCAGACATTGCACATGCAGTGGGAGTTGTGAGTAGATTCATGAGTAGGCCTGGAAAGCAGCATTGGGAGGTAGTCAAGTGGATTCTGAGATATCTAAAGGGTTCATCAGATACATGTCTTTGCTTCACAGGTGCAAGTTTGAAACTGCAGGGTTATGTAGATGCTGATTTTGTTGGTGATATTGATAGTAGAAAGAGTACTACTGGGTTTGCTTTTACTCTGGGTGGTACAGCTATATCATGGGCTTCAAATCTGCAAAATATTGTCACTTTGTCTACTACAGAAGCAGAGTATGTTGCAGCAACTGAAGCTGAAAAGGAGATGATTTGGCTACATGGTTTCTTAGATGAATTGGGTAAAAAGCAGGAGATGGGCATTCTACACAGTGATAGTCAGAGTGCAATCTTTCTTGCCAAAAATTCGGCTTTTCATTCAAAGTCGAAGCACATACAGACAAAATACCACTTTATCCGTTATCTTGTTGAAGATAAGCTGGTAATACTTGAGAAGATTTGTGGATCTAAGAACTCGGCAGACATGTTGACTAAGGGTGTCACTATTGAGAGAGTTAGGGTGTATTAGGATTTGGGTTTTTTGAGAGTATTCTTATGCACTATTGTATTTTCCCTGATAATAGTGAAATCCCTGCAACTCCATGGACGTAGGCAAATTGCCGAACCACGTAAATATTGTCTTGTGCGTGTGATTGTTTTCTTTGGCGTGTGTTTTCTCTATTTGTTTTTTTCATGGTCCCCGCTGGGTAGGGACCATGAACACCTCACCACCTTTGCCGCACACCACCATGGGCTTTGATACCACTTGTTGGGGAGATAAACACCTTGGGGAGCTTCCTTGAGTAATTAATATAATATATTGAGACACATTTTAATCCAAAAGGCCTAAACCCAATGGGTATGTACTCAATTGTGTTATATTAACCACTCATTCTTCTCATCTTTATTCAATGTGGGACTTCACTCACACGTGTAACCTAACAAGATTTATTGTATAAATTATCTTTTCTACTACTACATCTCACTTACTCATATCTCTCTAATGAGATAATACTTAACGTTTAATGTGTATCTTCACCACCTAAGATGAACACATATCTTGAAGTCCAACTTTATGAATCACAATCAAACTACAAGTCAGTATTTGTACAACCAGTAACCATCAAATCCTCACTTTGGTGGACAAGCATATAATCCCTCATTCTCCTAAGATATTTGAGTATATGCTTTACTCCCACTTAATTAAGTGATCTTAGATTCTGTAAGGTTGAATTTAATCAACCATCTTGTTGGCTTTATTCCGTACCAAATTTGCTTGTATTTCAGCAATTAGTAACCCTATATTTAGGTGGGTTTGTTGTAAGGGTAGTAAGTGAGATAGAGTGTTGAATGCTCAAGAGTGTGCAAGAAAACAGAGTCTCGCGGCTGGATCTCACGGGTGACTCGCGGCTGCAAGCCGCCAGAAGCAGCACACGTGCCAAGCATGCCAGAAGTTGAAGTGTCATGCTAGCTGGAGCACTACAGGACAAAATAGGACAACTGGCCATTCTGTTATCTCGCGGCTGGATCTCGCGACTCAGTCAAGTCGTGAGCCAGCCCTATTTTGAAAAACCTGACGTTTCACATTCCATTCTCACCCTAGTATAAATACCCCTTATACCCACGAAAGAAAGAGAGCTTCCAGAGAGAATATTGAGAAAGAAACCCTAGAGAAAAACAAAATTGACTCATCCATAATCTTTACATAGAGACTCTTCAAATTCCTCTACTCTCTTCCTCTTCATTGTCAAATCCTTGAAAGGTTCATTACCTAAATCCTTTTCTCACCATACCCATATATGTGAGAAGGCTATTTGGTGTTTGGGAAGTAGTTAGGAAGGGACCAATTGATATTGGTTGATGCTATGGGCTATAGCGGAATCCGGTAAGCTAGAAAAGACAAAGGTTCGGCGCAACCTCGTTGGAGCAAGAAGCTTGGAGGGCTTAGGTACACTGGGTAGATTAGGCTTGGAGGGTCTATTGTTGTTCATGTATCCTAACTTCATTTTCTAGTGGATTATTGACCGCTTGGAGGGCGGCGGAAAGGTTTTATGCCAAGGGCTTCGGTTTCCTTTTCGATAACACATCGTATGTTGTCCTTGTGTTTGCATCTTTCTTCCCTTAATCTTTGCCTTTTATTTTCTACTGTGGATGTGATTTTAATTGGCTTAGATTAATTACCAATTTTGTTTATTAGCTTATGTTCATGTTCCGCACATTTATTGTTTGACATTAAACTTGAATTGATATTTTTGTTATTGGGGTCTAAACATTCATAGTGTTTTATACACTAATTGAACTTTCAATTGGTATCAGAGCGGGTACACTTGTTGTGGTTTAAATACCTAAGTGTGATCCTTGACCCCTTGTGTTTATTTGCCATGGATTGTGCTTTGTATACCTCTTTGTATGATTTGGTTGGTGATGAATGTAACATGCCACGTGTTTATGAAAATGCCTCTATGAGTGTTAATCCTCATAAGTGTGATGACATGTTATTTGAATCTATGGGTGTTGTTGACAAACTCTTGAAGAAAAATGCTAAGAAGTTTCAAAAGAATTTGAGCAAGTTATTTTGTGAAAAGGATGATTTGATTGCTAAGCTCAATGAATCCAACAAATTGGTTGAGAAATATAAAAAACTTGCTGAAATTTCTCTTGAAAAGCTGAAAGAGTTTGAATGTTTAAATATGGACTTAGATGCTAAACTTCTTTTGTCTAACAAACTTGTTGATGATTTTAAATGTGAAAATGAATCTCTTAAGATGCATGCCAAGTGTTTGATTGCTGAACCTATTGTTAAAAATGATGAAAATATTTTTTGCAATCATGTTGTGGTACCCGATTTTCTGCCTAGTGTGTGTTCTATCTTAAAGGACAAATCGGTGTACATTCCTCCACATAAAAGAAATCAAAAGGTGGAGAGAAAGGCTGTTAAGTCAAAGCCTCCGTTTAGGTCTCAACCTAAGATTTTGAATGGATCTAAGTTTATTCCAACTTGCCACCATTGCGGTGTGATCAGTCATATAAGACCTCAATGCTCCAAGTTGAAAAGGGAACAAAACAATGTTGCTAGATCTCTTCCCAAAAAGCCTAGAAGACCTAAACGCATTGTTTGTCACCATTGTGGTGCCTTTGGTCATCTAAGACCTCAATGCTCTAAGTTTCATGCTTTTAAAAGAATCAAAAGAAAAGAGAAACTTGAGTTTCATGGAAGTTGTGCTAAAAAGAGTAAACCAGATTTGAGTGAAAATAGCATGTTGTTAAAAAAAGTGTTTAATGCTCTTAACTCCTTGACTATTTGCATCTCCGGTTCTAATTCTTCCAACCCTCGTCTCACTTCTCATGAAACACTCATTCCAAACAATCATTCCGTTTGGATGAGGAAGGGTTCCTATGGTTGAGCTTTTGCTCTTTTGGTCCTTGATCTAATTCTTTCAATCTTTGTAGGACCCTTCATGCATTAAATGTCATATCTTCATGTATTTTGTGCATCTTGCATTTATTTGTATGCATTGTTTTGTTTTTTTATCTTACTTTTATATTTTAGTTTTGTGTGAGTAAAAAATCCAAAACTACATAAAAAGTGAAAAATTCAAAAAGTTTGATCGTATAGGTTTGAGCACATATCACATGTGAGTTTGGCCTTGTACCTTTGTACAAATGGTTTTGTGCATTTACGAGCTTAGCTTGTTATTTTTGCACTTATATCTTTGTGGGAAAAATCTTAACATCTTTGTGTGATTGTTGTAAATTGATCTTCAAGCTTGTCATGAATGATTAGTCAATAGTCATGTTGGTTTTGATACATGCGTAGACTTGTGCATATATCTCTTGCCACTCTCTTATTTTTATTGCTTAAAGAGCTCAATAAATGCAAATCTCAAAATGAAAAGAGATAATGAGCTGCAAAAACCGTCGCACATACTAGTATTCGACTAGGAAAAAGGAAAAACGACTTATATGAAAATGTATGATACCCAAAAAGCCAAAGGCTTGTTCATCAAATTGAAATATCACAAATTTCAGGCATTGATCTCAAAATGAGATGTTTTGATTCAAAATGATCAAATGTTATTAATTGTAAAGAAGCCAAATGAAAAGCTTCATCGTATGTAATCATTTTCTTGTAGGAGGTCATATATGTTCATTTCTATAATTGAGATAGACCACTTGACTTAGTACTAGTTGTGTATGACTTGATTGAATTGATCATTGAAGTTTCACTCTAGACTAAGGACTATTCCACATTTGATACACACACACAACACACATGCCTAATGTTCAATGAATGTCTTATTCATTTGTTAGATTATACTTGTCTAAATGTGATGTGTGTGTGCTCTATCATATATGG
The DNA here is from genome assembly GCA_028535165.1 of Quercus tomentella. Taxonomy (NCBI): domain Eukaryota; kingdom Viridiplantae; phylum Streptophyta; class Magnoliopsida; order Fagales; family Fagaceae; genus Quercus; species Quercus tomentella. The sequence continues at coordinate 59,101,747 of JAPQVY010000155.1, read as the reverse complement.
TTCAATCCAAAAAGATTTTTAATCATTTTATATGTTTTTGGAAGTGATTTTTATCACTCTTTGTGTTCATGTTTAGTGTTTACTTTGTTTTTCATTGTTTAAACATGTTCTGTGTTAAAAAAAAAAAAAAAAAAAAAAAAAAAAAGGTGTCAGAGTTTTTCGCGGCTCAACTGGCGACTCGCCAGTCGCGAGTTCATCCAAAAGCTTTGGCGACTCACTCGCGGCTTGCTCGCGACTCACTCGCGACTCACGAAAATTTTCGCGACTGAACCTCGCGACTCGCCCAGTCACGAAACGCCTAGAAATCGCTTTTTAAAAGGCTTTTTGTGGGAAACCTATTTTAAACCTCTCACATCCTCTCTTAAACCCCTCTTTCACTATTTTTACATCAAAACCCAATCAATTTGAATGGTTTTTCATTCCATTAACATCTCTAAGGTAATTATAAACTCTTTTTATTGATTTTGATTCTTAGATTATGTTTTGGAGAGTTTTGTGCTCTTGGTTGGGATTTTTATCATAGGGGTTGGGAAAACTTAATTTTTGTCAAATTGTTTTCATGGGATTGGTTTTTTTTGTTGATTTGCATTGGTTGTTGGCCCTTTGTGGCAGAAAGAACATGTATTAAGGGTGGTTTTCATGATGTTCATGCATTGTTTCACATTATTGTTCATAGTGTGCATGTTAGGTGTTTAATAAAATGCCTCTTAAACATTTTCTTGCTTGTTTGGACTCCGATGAGTACCAAACTTTGGGGTTTCTCATGTTTCCTCATTAGGAACATGTTTGGTTCATTGGTTGTATATTTGACACACCTTGCCCCACATGTGCATTTTTCATGCATTGGTCTTGCATTGCACATAGCCACCTCTTGCATACACCTTTGCTACCCTTGTCATGCATTGGTCTTTACCTTGTTTCTTCATCCTAGCATGTCATGTTTACCTTATGCTTTGTAGCATTTAACTTTGTCTTAGGTCTGAGCTTCATTTTCTCATTCATCTCGCACCCCTTATGCATCATTATCATTTTTCATACCTTCATCTTTTGCCCTCTTTTCTCCTTGATCCTTTGTCTATTCCTGACAAAAAGGGGGAGAGTATACTCTAGAGAGTATACCAGAGAGTTTTTGTCATTTCTATATGACTCTTGTGCACATCCTTAAGGGGAGAAATTCTATTTCTCATGCACATTTGTAGAGGGAGAGATATTCCATAAGGGAGATACATATACCAAGGGAGAGAAGAAATTGTGTTAACAATAAAACTCTATTTTGTTTGTTTTCTTGTATTACATCGTGTTTGTGTTTTGGACATGCATATCTCTCAATGCTATTGTGCTTCATTGAATGCATGTTCGGATGATCATTTGCTTTGCTATGTGATCATTGTAGTCATTTCTATATGACTGTTTTGGTGTATGATCAAATTGCTCACATATTTCACATCATGTTTACTTGATCGCAATTTACTTGATCGCAATTTACTTGTTAAATTATACTTGTCCTTTTATTACTTGCTTTACCTTGAGGGTCTAATGTGTTTTGTACAAGTGTTTCAGGTTACAAGTATATATGTTCCAAGTGCATCACAACTTCTCATCATTCTGAAGGGGAGAAATTTTAAGCACTTTTAGCTTATATTGTTTAAGTTTATATTCAGTATTTTGTGGTTTGTACCCATGTTGTTTTTGTAAGATTTTAGGGTTTGCTATCATTGTCTGTAGGCTTTATGATCTGTACCATGGTTTATGTAGCCTTTATGTTTTTGTTAAATCAATACTTCTAACTAAATGTCATGCATTTTCTTGTTAAGTACTGTCACTCTTGTGCCCTTGTAGGATTGTTCCTAGATGCATATACTTAGTGTATTATGCATTAGTTAAGTGTTGGACATACAAGTAACTTGCATTGTTCTTGTTAGCTTGTATGTTCAAGTGTTCATTCCAAGTGTGAATGAGCATTGTGATCACTACCTTGTAGTGATTACTTGTTTGATCAAGCCATGGTTTGTTTCTTAACTCTATCTTTGCTTGATCACTTTATGCCTGTTTCATATGCATTTCATGTTTTCTGCATACAATGATCATGGTGTATTGTTGTGTTTCAGGAGTTTCATGTTCATATGATTCAAGTGCCTCACAGTTTCTAGAGTTAGGTGTGAGTGAGTTTTGCTCAACTATTCCCAACTCACATGTTAAGTTTAGAGTCTGTTTTAGGGTTTTGTCACGAAATAGCCAAAGGGGGAGATTGTAAGGTTGAATTTAATCAACCATCTTGTTGGCTTTATTCCGCGCCAAATTTGCTTGTATTTCAGCAATCAGTAACCCTGTATTTAGGTGGTTTTGTTGTAAGGGTAGTGAGTGAGATAGAGTGTTGAATGCTCAAGAGTGTGCAAGAAAACAGAGTCTCGTGGCTGGATCTCACGGGTGACTCGCGACTGCAAGCCGCTAGAAGCAGCACACGTGCCAAGCATGCCAGAAGTTGAAGCGTCATGCTAGCTGGAGCACTGCAGGACAAAATAGGACAACTGGCCGTTCTGTTATCTCGCGGCTGGATCTCGCGACTCAGTCAAGCCACGAGGCCAAGCCGCGAGCCAACCCTGTTTTGAAAAACCTGACGTTTCACATTCCATTCTCACCCCAGTATAAATACCCCTTATACCCACGAAAGAAAGAGAGCTTCCAGAGAGAATATTGAGAGAGAAACCTTAGAGAAAAACAAGATTGACTCATCCACAATTTTCACATAGAGACTCTTTAAATTCCTCTACTCTCTTCCTCTCCATTGTCAAATTCTTGAGAGGTTCATTACCCAAATCCTTTTCTCACCATACCCATATCTGTGAGAAGGCTATTTGGTGTTTGGGAAGTAGTTAGGAAGGGACCAATTGATATTGGTTGATACTATGGGCTATAGCGGAATCCGGTAAGCTAGAAAAGACAAAGGTTCGGCGCAACCTCGTTGGAGCAAGAAGCTTGGAGGGCTTAGGTACACTGGGTAGATTAGGCTTGGAGGGTCTATTGCTGTTCATGTATCCCAACTTCATTTTCTAGTGGATTATTGACCGCTTGGAGGGCGGCAGAGAGGTTTTACACTGAGGGTTTCGGTTTCCTCTTCGATAACACATCGTGTGTTGTCCTTGTGTTTGCATCTTTCTTCCCTTAATCTTTGCCTTTTATTTTCTGCTGTGGATATGATTTTAATTGGCTTAGATTAATTACCAATTCTGTTTATTAGCTTATGTTCATGTTCCGCACATTTATTGTTTGACATTAAGCTTGAATTGATATTTTTGTTATTGAGGTCTAAACGTTCATAATGTTTTATACACTAATTGAACTTTCAGATTCAATTGATATTTGCTTACCATGCCCACCACAAAATAAATATTTAGCCTAGTATATAGCATAGCATAAAGACTTCCTATTAATATGGTATAAGAAACCGTCTTAATATGCTCTTCCTTTTATATGTCGTAGAACCATAGTCCTATATAAAGGAACTTCAAACTTAAAAGGAAAGAATTCTTTCTTGAAGTATTGCATGCTATATTTGGCTAGAATCTAATCTATTTAAGCAGTTTGAGATAGACCCAACATCTTAATTTCTGAATTTTAATCAAAGTTTAATTCTTAGGATGTGACCAGTCTTTCCCAAGTACTTTATATGAAACTGGACTAGACAACCAAAACTTCATTGATGACAATAACTCTACATCATTCTAAATGATTAGAATGTCATCAACATACATTAAGAAATTTATTATTCTATATAGCTTTTACACACATAAGGCCTTTTAATACTTGATCAAAATCAAACAACTTGATTGCTTGATCAAAGATGATATTTTATGATTCAGATGCTTTCTTTAGTCCATAAATGGACTTTAAGCAACTTGCATACTAATCACTACTGGTTCTTTGCTATGAACAAGTCTAGTTACATCATATAGATGTCTTCCTCAAGATTGCTACTAAAAGAAACTTTCTTGATATCCATTGCCATATTTCATCCAAATGAAATATAATGAATAAGAGAATCTAGATAGAGTCAAACTTGACTATTGGTAAAAAAATCTTTTCATAATCGAACCATTTCTTTCTGAATAAATCTTTTCCTCATTAGTCTTGACTTTGAAGGTTTGCACATTCAAATCTATCAATCTCATTTTCTTGTAGACCTATTTGAAAACAATAGGCTTAATGCCATTAGGCGCCTCTCCAAGTTGTAGACTTTGAATAGAATCCAATTCTATTCACATAACCATGATCTAGTAATCCATATTCATATCATCTATTGCCTTTATGTAGGACTGAGGATCAAATTCATATCTTTATGGAATGACTTCAAAAGTTTATTCCTGTTAGGAAATTTAGACCCTAGTTGATAGAATTAACAAGTTTTAAATCCAAGTTGTTAATTAGATTTATTATGAATAAAACTTGTTAAAACAAACAAACATCAATATCATGTCAAAATCATGCAGCGGAAAAATAAATAAGACAAAATATGATGACCCAGGAAAACCAATAAAACAAACTAGTTTCACAGTAAAAAACCTGGGGGAAAACCTTCCCAAAAAAGCAATCCACTATAGTAAAGAGAAGTTTCAAATCTAGTATAAAACCTTTGTCCCTAGACTCTATAATCCCCGTAGATGAACTCACAGCAGAAACTTTCTACCGTTTCAGAACCTCTGAACTCTTCAATATATGAACGCCACCCTTTGATGCACGAATCCCAGTACGTGACTAACCAATTGCATGGATCTCAGTACGCAACTTAATCACCAACTAGAAGAAGATTGTTGTTTGCAAAGCTCTTCACTTCATCAACAATGAAGATCAAGAAGCACTTGGTTACAAAACTCTAAGGCGTAAAAACGCAGTAGCTTCTTTCAGAAAGAATAAGGCATCGGTCATCTATTGAATATGTTCTCCTTGTATTTTCTTATGTGACGACCTTTAAAATAAGCCTTATATAGGTCTAGGGTTGTGAGAAAAGAAAGCCCAAAGTCACAATCACAGATCTCAAGAAAATCATATCAGAATTTTGAAATTCTTAAATCTCGACAGATAGGAGGTGTCGAGCACACAAGCTGAACAGCTTCCTTAAACCTCGACACATGCTAGCTGTCGAGTTTTAGTAACTTTTCACTTTTAGCTTGTTTTCTTGGACAGACTTGAAGGCTTCAACACTTGATCTTGAAACATGGTTTCTTGAAGTATTTAAAAATATCCTAGATCTACCCAATTACAAGTAAAGTGCGTTTTGTCAAAGGATTAGCCAATTACATAAAAGAATGACATATGTTCTTAACAAGTAAAACACATATGTCCTAACAATCTCCCCCTTTGGCAATCCGTGATAAAACCACAACAAACAAATGAACATATGAGAGAAGTCATAAATCACTTAACTCATATTCACTTGTTGAATACAATAAAATCTATCCTTACTCAAACTCTTGAAAAACTTTGCAAGAAGAGAGTTTATGGCAAGTAGACTTTGACAACCTGTATTTTTGAAATACTTTAAACAAAACTCATCAAGGCATCTTTGTGTGAAACAGAAATAATAGATTGCATACACGAATAAGAAGCATGTGCATAAAGAGAGAAAAGAAACAACACATGTAAAGGTAGGTGAAAGAAACATACATCAACATATATAAAGAAGATAAGTACAATGTATGTCAAAAATGGTCACAAGACCGGTGTACAAGAAGGAGGTAAGCACTTCCCCTTACAAAAGCATGTATTTCTCCCCCTAACATGTAGAATCTTAAAAAGAAACCACATAAAGATATTTCTCCCACTTTTTGTCATGATTGACAAAGGGTATAAGAAGCTAGAAAGCTTCACCCGAGAAACATAAAGATGATCAAGGGGGCACAAAGAATCCATAAAAATGCATGAATGTAATGAAATAAGATGTTATGGATGACAAGATAAAAGAAAGATGCAAGACATGTGAAAAACAATGCATGCAAGAGGATCTCGATCGATCGAGAGGTGTCGAGAAGCTATCGAGCAGACAGGAACTTTCTCGATCGATCCACCTAGCTATCGAGAAGTGTCAAGATTGTGATAAAAAGAAATTGAAGAGCTTGACAGATAAGCCAGGTGTCGAGAGGTGTCGAGGAGGTGTCAATATTGCTTAAAAATAATTTTTCAAGAAGGGAAAAACACAAATATGAATGCAATCAAGTATCCAACTCAACCAAGGATCCAATCAACATTTTAAACTCTCAAAATCATCTCTCAACAAAAATGTTAAGCACAGTGATCCCAAAACCACGCACACACACTAAACAAGTCTAACCAATTTTATATTTAAAAAACAAGTCAAGACAGTTTAGTGAGCATACATTAATACATGTAAAACCTTGTGATGGCCAAATCACATTGTACCTGCACATGTATCAAAAGTAGCAAAGAATATTACGTGTTGTGTGTGAAAAACATCGCAAGATTGCATAAGTGTATACATGTTATGACGATTTGAGATATGAGAAAATCATTTTAACTCACACACAATCATAACTGTTTGATGGGAACTATCACCTTCGAGATACATCCTATAACTCCCACATTTCCTAGAATACACGCTTGCAATCATATTTAAAGCATTTTGATCTTTTTGCTTTTTAATTTTCTTTGCATATTTTTCTTTTTAAGCATATCATGCATGGGCATATAAAAGATAGAAAAGAAATACCCAATTATGTTAAGCTATTGACATTCCAATTTTGCTATGCCGAAGCACACAAATGTCATTGACACTGCACTTTTACTATGCCGAAGCATACAAGTGTCATTTTATGATTGGCGGATAACAGTGGTGAGATGGTTATTTATGTCTTTCTCTTAGGATTTTTTAGTCCTTTCCGTCAAAAATAGTGATACGAGTATTAAGTACAAGAGATTACTTAATCTTACTCGTCACAAATAAGAGCCACAAAGCTCACTTGCTTAGTTGTGCATAGAGATGCTCATCTAAGCTACAAGAGATACAAAGTTTAGAAAACTTTGTTTCAATGGCCATCCAAGGTACACAAGTACCAATGTACACAAACACACACTGTTTTTGTATTTTTCTAACGTTTCCTTTTTATTTTTATTTTGAGAGCAGAACAAAATAAAAACTAAACAACCAAACAAAAATAGACAAACAACATGAAAGCATGAAAGAAAGATGCATATGCATGAAGGCATGATTCCAAAAGCAGATAAGAAATCAAGCAAAAAGAGAGTCCTACTATAGATAGAAAGAATTAAATCAGAAAACAAGTAGAAAAGACAATTAAGTCTTAGGCTCCTTTCTCACCCACACAGCACGAGTTTTTGGCCGTGAAGATGAAAAGGCATGTGTTTTAGTATGTCTACTAAAGGACATAGAATAATTAGAATTCTCCTAAAATTGAGTTAAAAACCTCAAAGTTTTTAATAACTCTCCAAACAAAGGTGTAGGTCCTTGAGAGGAAACATGTGATTGTTTGGACAATTGCTTATGAGGATACAACTTAAAGCAATTAGGACGAATGTGTCCAAAAACACCACAATGGTGACAAACATGAGTATTTTTTGAACTACTATGCTTCCCAGAAGGAGGTATAACCTTAGAGGTTGACAAAGACCTCAACTTAGGACAATTTGGCCTAATATGACCAACAATATGACAATGATGACAAATGGGGACAAATTCAGATTTTTCATTCAACCTAAGAAGAGTTTTAGACATAGGTTTAGAAACTTCAGCGTTAACATCAGAATTTTTACCTTTGTCTATCCTAGCAATATTAGCCTTCAACTCTTCCTTATTCCTTTTAAATGGAGGAATATAAAAATCTTTTTCTTTTGAGTTAGGCTCAACAACAAGTTTGGCACTAGTTAAATTTTCAATTTCAATTTTAAATTCAGCTAGTTGCTCTTCCAAACTCTTAATTTTGTCCACTTGAGATTGTAAGGTTGAATTTAATCAACCATGTGTTGGCTTTATTCCATGACAAATTTGCTTGTAATACAGCACTTAAAAACCTTGTATTTAGGTGGGAATCATGTAAGGGTAGTGTGTGAGAGAGTGTGAAGAAATGCTCAAGACAGTGCAGTGAAGCAGAGACTCGCGGCTAGGACTCGCGGGTGGCTCGCGGCTTGCAAGCCGCCAAAAGTTGCACACGTGCAAAGCATGCAGGGGAGCTGAACAGTCATGCCAGCTGGAGCACTACAGGACAAAAATCCAGACTGGCCATTTAGCTAGCTCGCGACTTGAACTCGCGACTCAGTTAAGTCGCGAGGTCAAGTAGCTAGCCAACCCTGTTTTTGGAAAAACTGACTCTTTGCATTCTTTTCTCACACCAGTATAAATACCCCTCATTCCCACAAAATATGGGTGGCTATTCAGAAAGAAAAACCCTAAGAGAGGTTTCTTCAAAACACCCACCCAATTAGAGAGAGCTACTCATTCTTAGAGAGAAATCTTTGTAGTCTCTTCTCATTCCCTCTCTCATTGTCATACCTATTGAGAGGAGATTTCTATCCAAACACTACCCACACCCATTTAGAGTGTTGAGTGTTCTTGGAGTTTTGGGAAGCATTGGAAGATGCCAAGGATGGCGGATGCTATGGTTTAGTAGCGGAATCCGGTAAGCTAGAAAAGAAAAAGGTTCGGCGCAACCTCGTTGGAGCAAGAAGCTTGGAGGGCTTAGGTACATCGGGTAGATTAGGCTTGGAGGGTCTATTGCTGTTCATGCATCCCAACTACATTTTCTAGTGGATTATTGACCGCTTGGAGGGCGGCGGAGAGGTTTTACGCCGAGGGCTTCGGTTTCCTCTTCGATAACACATCGTGTGTTGTCCTTGTGTTTGCATCTCTCTTCCCTTTATCTTTGCCTTTTATTTTCTGCTGTGGATGTGTTTTTAATTGGCTTAGATTGTTTACCAATTCTGTATTAAGCTTTTGTTCATGTTCCGTACATTAATTGTTTGATTTAAAGCTTGTATTGGTAATTTGTATATTGGGGGTCTAAACGTTCAAGGGTGTTTATATACGTTTTTGAACTTTCAATTGGTATCAGAGCAGGTACACTTGTTTTGGTTTTATTACCTAAGTGTGATCCTTGACCCCTTGTGTGTTTTGCCATGGATAATGCTTTGTATGCTTCTATGGATATTGTTGATTGTAACATGCCATGTGTTTGTGAAAATACCTCTATGAGTGTTAATCTTCATAATTGTGATGACATGTTACTTGAATCTATGGGTGTTGTTGACAAACTCTTGAAGAAAAATGCTAAGAAGTTTCAAAAGAATTTGAGCAAGTTATTTTGTGAAAAGGATGATTTGATTGCTAAGCTCAATGAATCTAACAAATTGGTTGAGAAATATAAAAAACTTGCTGAAATTTCTCTTGAAAAGCTGAAAGAGTTTGAATGTTTGAATATGGACTTGGATGCTAAACTTGTTTTGTCTAACAAACTTGTTGATGATCTTAAATGTGAAAATGAATCTCTTAAGATGCATGCCAAGTGTTTGATTGCTGAACCTATTGTTAAAGAGGATGAAAATATATGTTGCAATCATGTTGTGGTACCTGATTTTATGCCTAGTGTGTGTTCTACCTTAAAGGACAAATCGGTGTACATTCCTCCACATAAAAGAAATCAAAAGGTGGAGAGAAAGGCTGTTAAGTCAAAGCCTTCGTTTAGGTCTCAACCTAAGGTTTTGAATGGATCTAAGTTTGTTCCAACTTGCCACCATTGCGGTGTGATCGGTCATATAAGACCTCAATGCTCCAAGTTGAAAAGGGAACAAAACAATGTTGCTAGATCTTTTCCCAAAAAGCCTAGTAGACCTAAACGCATTGTTTGTCACCATTGTGGAGCCTCTGGTCATCTAAGACCTCAATGCTCTAAGTTTCATGCTTTTAAAAGAATAAAAAGAAAAGAGAAACTTGAGCTTTATGGAAGTGTTAAAAAGAGTAAACCGGTTTTGAGTGAAAATAGCATGTTGTTAAAGAAAATGTTTAATGCTCTTAACTCCTTGACTATGTGCATCTCCGGTTCTCATTCTTCTAACCCTCGTCTCACTTCTTTTGAGACACTCATTCCAAACAATCATTCTGTTTGGATGAGGAAGGGTTCCTATGGTTGAGCTTTTGCTCTTTTGGTCCTTGATCTAATTCTTTCGATCTTTGGAGGACCCTTCATGCATTAAATGTCATATCATCATGCATTTTGTGCATCTTGCATTTATTAGTATGCATTGTTTTGTTCTTGATCTTACTTTTATATTTCAGTTTTGTGTGAGTAAAAAATCCAAAACCACATAAAAAGTGAAAAATTCAAAAAGTTTGATCGTATATGTTTGAGCACATATCACATGTGAGTTTGGCCTTGTACCTTTGTACAAATGGCTTTGTGCATTTACGAGCTTAGCTTGTTATTTTTGCACTTATATCTTTGTGGGAAAAATCTTGACATCTTTGTGTGATTGTTGTAAATCGATCTTCAAGCTTGTCATGTATGATTAGTCAATAGTCATGTTGGTTCTAATACATGCATAGACTTGTGTTTATATATCTTCCCACTCTTTATTTTTGTTTTTGCTAAAAAGAGCTCACCAAATGTAAATCTCCAAATGAAAAGAGATAATGAGCTGCAAAAGCCGTCGCACATACTAGTATTTGACTAGGAAAAAGGGAAAGCGACTTATATAAAAATGTATGATGCCCAAAAAGCCAAAGGCTTGTTCATCAAATTGAAATATCACAAATTTCAGGCATCGATCTCAAAATGAGATGTTTTGATTCAAAATGATCAAATGTTATGAGTTGTAAAGAAGCCAAATGAAAAGCTTCATCTTATGTAATCATTTTCTTGTGGGAGGTCATATATGTTCATTTCTATAATTGAGATAGACCACTTGACTTAGTACTAGTTGTGTATGACTTGATTGAATTGATCATTGAAGCTTCACTCTAGACTAAGGACTATTCCACATTTGATACACACACACAACACACATGCCTAATGTTTAATGAATGTCTTATTCATTTGTTAGATTGTACTTGTCTAAATGTGATGTGTGTGTGCTCAATCATATATGGTTCAATCCAAAAAGATTTTTGATCATTTTATATGTTTTTGGAAGTGATTTTTATCACTTTTTGTGTTCATGTTTAGTGTTTACTTTGTTTTTCATTGTTTAAACATGTTCTGTATTGAAAAACAGGTGTCAGAGTTTTTCGTGGCTTAGCTGGCGACTCGCCAGTCGCGAAACCCCAGTCGCGAGTTCATCCAGAAGCTTTTGGCGACTCACTCGCGGCTTGCTCGCGACTCACTCGCAACTCGCGAAAATTTTCGCGACTGAACCTGGCGACTCGCGGCTTGCTCGCGACTCACTCGCGACTCGCGAAAATTTTCGCGACTGAACCTAGCGACTCGCCCAGCCGCGAAATGCCCAGAATCAGCTTTTAAAGAGCTTTTTCGTGGGAAAATTGTTTTGAACCTCTCCCATCCTCTTTGAAACCCCTCTTTCAATATTTTTACATCAAAACTCAACCATTTTAAATGGTTTTTCATTCCATTAACATCTCTAAGGTAATTACAAACTCTTTTCATTACTTTTGTTCTTTAGATTATGTGTTGGAGTTTTTTGTGCTCTTAGTTGGGATTTTTATCATAGGGGTTGGGAAAACTTATTTTTTTTGTCAAATTTCTTCATGGGATTGGTTTCTTTTGTTGATTTGCATTGGTTGTTGGCCCCTTGTGGCAGAAAGAACATGTATTAAGGGTGAATTTCATGATGTTCATGCATTGTTTCACATTATTGTTCATAGTGCGCATGCTAGGTGTTTGATAAAATGTCTCTTAGACATTTTCTAGCTTGTTTGGACTCCGATGAGTACCAAACTTTGGGGTTTCTCATGTTTCCTCATTAGGAACATGTTTGGTTCATTGGTTGTGTATTTAACACACCTTGCCCCACATGTGCATTTTTCATGCATTGGTCATGCATTGCACTTAGCCACCTCTTGCACACACCTTTGATACCCTTGTCATGCATTGGTCTAGACCTTGCTTCTTCATCATAGCATGTCATGTTTACCTTATGCTTTGTAGCATGTTATATTGTCTTAGGTTTGAGCTTCATTTTCTCATTCATCTCGCACCCCTCATGCATCATTAGCATTGTTCGTACCTTCATCTCTTGTCCTCGTTTCTTCTTGACCCTTTGTCTATTCCTGACAAAAAGGGGGAGAGTATACTCTAGAGAGTATACCGGAGTGTTTTGTCATTTCTATATGACTCTTGTGCACATTCTTTGGGGGAGAAATTCTATTTCTTATGCACATTTGTAGGGGGAGAGATATTCCATAGGGGAGATGCATATACCAAGGGGGAGAAGGCATTGAGATCATAAGAAAACTTTGTTCTGTTTGTTTTCTTGTTGGCTTTATGGTGCTTTGAGTTATGCATAATCCACTAGAAAATGTAGTTGGGATGCATGAACAACAATAGACCCTCCAAGCCTAATCTACCCGATGTACCTAAGCCCTCCAAGCTTCTTGCTCCAACGAGGTTGCGCCGAACCTTTTTCTTTTCTAGCTTACCGGATTCCGCTACTAAACCATAGCATCCGCCATCATTGGCATCTTCCAATGCTTCCCAAAACTCCAAGAACACTCAACACTCTAAATGGGTGTGGGTAGTGTTTGGATAGAAATCTCCTCTCAATAGGTATGACAATGAGAGAGGGAATGAGAAGAGACTACAAAGATTTCTCTCTAAGAATGAGTAACTCTCTCTAATTGGGTGGGTGTTTTGAAGAAACCTCTCTTAGGATTTTTCTTTCTAAATAGCCACCCATATTTTGTGGGAATGAGGGGTATTTATACTGGTGTGAGAAAAGAATGCAAAGAGTCAGTTTTTCCAAAAAAGGGTTGGCTAGCTACTTGACCTCGCGACTTAACTGAGTCGCGAGTTCAAATCGCGAGCTAGCTAAATGGCCAGTCTGGATTTTTGTCCTGTAGTGCTCCAGCTGGCATGACTGTTCAGCTCCCCTGCATGCTTTGCACGTGTGTCCTAGCCGCGAGTCTCTGCTTCACTGCACTGTCTTGAGCATTTCTTCACACTCTCTCACACACTACCCTTACATGATTCCCACCTAAATACAAGGTTTCTAAGTGCTGTATTACAAGCAAATTTGTCATGGAATAAAGCCAACACATGGTTGATTAAATTCAACCTTACAATCTCCCCCTTTGGCTATTCCGTGACAAAACACCCTAAAACAGACTCTAGACTTAAACGTGAGTTTGAGAACAATGACAAAACTCACTCACACCTAAATCTATAAGCTGTGAAGCACTTGAATCATATGAACATGAATCTCCTGAAACACAACAATACACCATGATCATTGTATGCAGAAAAGCATGAAATGCATATGAAGCAAGCAATATGTGATCAAGCAAAGATGGAGTTAAGAAACAAACCATGGCTTGATCAAACAAGCAATCACTACAAGGTAGTGATCACAATGCTCATTCACACTTGGAATGAACACTTGAACATACGAGCTAACAAGAACAATGCAAGTTACTTGTATGTTTAACACTCAACCAATGCATACTACACAAGGTATATGCATCTAGGAACAATCCTACAAGGGCACAAGAGTGACAGTACATAGATCAAAATGCAAGACATTTAGATTAAAGTACTGATTTCAACATAGCATAAAGGCTGCATAAAGCAAGGTACATACCATAAAGCCTACAAACTATGCATAAAAACATTAACCCTAAAAGCTTACAAAAGTACATGGGTACAAACCACATTATATTGAATAAAAACTTAAACAATATAAACTAAAAGTGCTTAAAGTTTCTCCCCTTCAAAATGATGAGAAGCTGTGATGCACTTGGAACATATATACTTGTAACCTGAAACACTTGCACAAAACACATTAGACCCTCAAGGTAAAGCAAGTAATAAAAGGACAAGTATAATGTAACAAGTAAATTGCGATCAAGTAAACATGATGTGAAACATGTGAGCAACTTGATCATACACCAAAACAATCATATAGAAATGACTACAATGATCACATAGCAAAGAAAATGATCATCTGAACATGCATTCAAAGAAGCACAATAGCATAGGGATATATGCATGTCCAAAGCACAAACATGATGCAATGAGAACAACAAAGCATAACTCAAAGCACCATAAAGCCAACAAGAAAACAAACAGAACAAAGTTTTCTTATGATCTCAATGCCTTCTCCCCCTTGGTATATGCATCTCCCCTATGGAATATCTCTCCCCCTACAAATGTGCATAAGAAATAGAATTTCTCCCCTATGGTATGTACCTTGTAGTGATTGCTTGTTTGATCAAGCCATGGTTTGTTTCTTAACTCCATCTTTGCTTGATCACATATTGCTTGCTTTATATGCATTTCATGCTTTTCTGCATACAATGATCATGGTGTATTGTTGTGTTTCAAGAGATTCATGTTCATATGATTCAAGAGCTGCACAGCTTCTAGATTTAGGTGTGAGTGAGTTTTGCCATTGTTCCCAAACTCACGTTTAAGTCTAGAGTCTGTTTTAGGGTGTTTTGTCACGGAATAGCCAAAGGGGGAGATTGTAAGGTTGAATTTAATCAACCATGTGTTGGCTTTATTCCATGACAAATTTGCTTGTAATTCAGCATTTAGTAACCCTGTATTTAGGTGGGTTTGATGTAAGGGTAGTGAGTGAGATAGAGTGAAGATTGCTCAAGAGTGTGCAAGAAAACAGAGACTCGCGGCTGGGACTCACGGGTGACTCGCGGCTTCAAGCCGCCAGACGTAGCACACGTGCCAAGCATGCTGGAAGGTGAACAGTCATGCCAGCTGGAGCACTACAGGACAAAACAGGACAACTGGCCATACGGTTATCTCGCGACTGGATCTCGCGACTTAGTCAAGCTGCGAGGTCAAGGCGCGAGCCACCCCTGTTTTGTTAAACCTGACGTTTCACATTCCTCTCCCACTCTAGTATAAATACCCCTTTTACCCACGATTGAAAGAGAGCTTCCAGAGAGAATTTTGAGAGAGAAACCCTAAAGAAAAACAAGATTGATTCACCCACAATCTATACCTTAGAGTCTCTCCAAATTCCCCAACTCTCTTCCTCTCCATTGTCAAATCCTTGAGAGGCATTATACCAAACCTCGTTCTCACCATCATCATCACTATGAGACAGTTGTTTGGATTTCTGGGAAGCAGTTAGGAAGGAACCAATCTTCATTGGTTGATGCTATGGTCTAGTAGCGGAATCCGGGAAGCTAGAAAAGAAAAAGGTTCGGCGCAACCTCGTTGGAGTAAGAAGCTTGGAGGGCTTAGGTGCACTGGGTAGATTAGGCTTGGAGGGTCTATTGCTGTCCTTGTATCCCAACTGTATTTTCTAGTGGATTGTTTACCGCTTGGAGGGCGGCGGAGAGGTTTTACGCCGAGGGCTTCGGTTTCCTCTTCGATAACACATCGCGTGTTGTCTTTGTGTTTGCATCTTCCTTCCTCTCTATCTTTGCCTTTTTATTATCTGCTGTGGATTTTATTTTGTTATGGCTTAGATAGTTTTTAACCAATTTCATATTATAGCATATGTTAAGTTTCCGCACACTAGTTGTTTGACATATTACTTGAATTGGTTAAGTTGTAATTTGGGGGTCTAAACGTTCAAAGGTGTTTTTACACGTTTTTGAACTTTCATTTGGTATCAGAGCGGGTACACTGTTATTGGTTTCATTACCATTGTGTGATCCTTGACTCCCTTTTGAGATGGATCGGTCTCAATCCCTAAATGCACCTCCATATTTTGATGGTAGTAATTATGCCTTTTGGAAGGTTCGCATGAGGGCTTTTCTGTGTTCTATTGATGAATGTGTTTGGGATGTTGTTGAAATTGGTTGGACCAGACCTGAGGCAGCCAAATCCACTTGGGATAAGGCAGCACTTGCTGCATCTAATGCTAACAGTAAAGTACTCAATGCTATTTTCTGTGGTGTGTCTCCAGATGAATTTCACAGGATTTCTCATATCACCATTGCCAAAGAAGCATGGGAGATTTTGGAAACCACCTACGAAGGCACGAAGAAAGTGAAAGACACCAAGTTGCAAATGCTGACCACTCGGTTTGAGGAGCTCAAAATGAGTGAGGATGAGTCCTTCGACTCTTTCTATGGGAAGCTAAATGAGGTGGTAGTCAGCAAGTTCAATTTGGGGGAGAAAACGGAGGATTCTAAAATCGTAAGGAAGATCCTTCGATCATTGCCGGAAAGTTTTCGTGCTAAAGTGACAGCAATTGAAGAGAGCAAGGACCTCGATGACATCAAAGTCCAAGAGCTGGTCGGTTCTCTTCAGACTTATGAGATGTCGCTGCCCAATCAACGGAAGAGTAAATCTCTTGCTCTTAAGACCATTAATGAGAAGGTAGAAGTCCATGACTCATCGGAAGACGATGTGGTTGATAAAGATGTTGCATACCTTGTAAAAAATTTCCGAAAGTTCTTGAAGTTCAAGAATAATGGAAAATTTGGTGATAAAGGAAAATTCCAAAGTTCTGGAAGGGAGAAAAGGGAATTCAAAAAGAGAGATGGTAAAGAATCCCAACCTACACAAGGTGTCACTTGCTTCGAATGTAACGGGCATGGACACTTTAAGAAAGAATGTCCGAATTATTTGAAATCGAAAGGCAAGGTGTATGCCACGACATTAAGTGACTCGGATTCATCCGACTCAGAATCAGAAGAAAGCTGTGATGGAAAGGGGAACTATTCAGCTTTTATGACCATTGCTCACGTTGAGTCTTCAGATGAGTTGAATCTGCTTATACAAGACCTTGAAGAACATAGTGATGATGAATCACTAGGAATTGTCGAAGAATCAGATGCTGAAGAAGATGTAAGCACAGCCAATCTTCAAAAGAATTATAACTCACTCATTGAAAAGTCGGGTGAGTACACAAGGGTGGCCAAGGCAGCTGTGAGAAAGATGAAGAAGGCAGAGGAGGACTACAAAAGTCTTCTAATTCGATATAGGGAGGCCAAATGTGAGATAGAAACTTTGAATGGTGAGCTGTCAGAAGCTTACACAAAAGTGAGATTTCTTGAGCAAGAGGTTGTGCAAGTAAATGCTAAAGTAGAGAGGGTCACCACCAAGAAGCTAGATGATATTATCTCATCTCAAAAGAGCTTTTCAGACAAATCCGGATTGGGATATACCGGAGGAAGTAGCTTATCTGGAAATGTCACTAAAGAAGTGAAGTTTGTTAAGGCTAAAGATCCAGTTGATGTTGGTCCTACTGCTGAGAAGCCCAAGATAGAAGAGAAGAGAAATGTGGGGAACGAACGGTTGCTGAATTCCCGTAATCAATATGTGGGCAGGTCTGAATCTCGTGCCAAATCTCGTCCACGACCACAAAAAGGTCCTAGATCAACTTATGTGTGTCATCATTGTGGACTTCAAGGACATACCCGACCAAATTGCCAAAAGCTGAGAGCAAAGAACAGTGCAACTCCTCAAAGGTCAGGAGGACCTAGAAATGATAGAAGAAATTGGGCAGGTGATCAATCTAGAGATCAGAATGGTGATCCCGGAATGATGAACGTGATGAAGATGATTGGTGCATTCACCAACTGCTTGGAAAGCTTCTCATGAAGGTTTGAAAGCCCTAACTCCCGTACCCAATCCTATAAGGAAATCACCCCAAACGCAAGTGACGTGTGGGTGAAAAAGGGTACTCATGCATAAGCATTACAACATGTCCATGCATTAATACTTCCTATGTTTTGTGACGATGTTTGTTTGTTTGCTTGCTGTTTTTGCTGCTGGTTGTTTGCTTGTCTTCTTGTGCATATTTTTTATTTTTGTCTTATCAATCTTTTTGCTTCTTGTGTCAAAAATCCAAAAATCACATAAAAATTAGAAAATCAAAAAGCTTGATTGACTTTGTTGAGTTTTTGTCTCAAAACTTGTTTTGCCTTGTACCTTTGTGCTAATGGCTTTGTGCATTTTCGAGCATTGCTTGTCTTCATGCACTCATATCACTGTGGGAAAAATCTTGAAATCTATGTGATTGTTGTAAATAGATCTTCAAACTTGTCATGAATGATTAGTGAATGGTTATGTTGATCTTGAGACATGCATAGACTTGTGTCTATATATCTTCCCACTCTTTATTTTTGTTTTGCTAAAAAGAGCTCACCAAATGTAAATCTCCAAATGAAAAGAGATATTGAGCTGCAAAAGCCTGTCGCACATTCTAGTATTTGACTAGGAAAAAGGGTAAGCGACCTTATATTAAAGTGAATGTTTTTTTTTTCAAAAAGCCAAAGGCTTGTTCATCAAAGAGAAATGTCAAATATCACTCTCACAATGAGAGGTGATTGCCTCAAAAGATCAAAAAGATCAAATGTTGATTAAAAGTGGAGTCAAATGTAAAGCTCCAAGTCATGTTATCAAGTTTTGTGGGAGGTCATATATACATACTTCTATAATTGAGATGGGTCACATGATCTAGTGCTAATTGTGTATGTCTTGGTTGAATTGATCATTGAAGCTTCACATTAGACTAAGGACTATCTCATTGTTGATATCCACACATAACACACAAGTTTATGTTCAATAAATGTCATATTCATTTGTGTGATTGTACTTGATAAAATGTGTTTTCACATGCTCAATCTTTGTTAAATCAAGCACAAAAAGATTTTTGAGTGTTTTAGGTGTTTTTGGAAAGTATTTTTGTTTGAAAAATCTGAAAATTTCAAAAATCCAGTTTTGCCCTGTTTTGGCGGCTCAGTCGCGGGTATGTCAAGTCGCGAGCCTCAGTCGCATCTTCGCTGGTCATTTTTGGCGACTTGTTCGCGAGTGGAAGGTCCAGTCGCGAGGTTCACTCAGAAATTTTCGCGGCTCAGCTCGCGACTCATTCGCGGGTAGACCTTCCAGTCGCGAAAAACACATAGAAGAATTTTTCAAATTTTTTGTCCTTAAGTGTTTTGGCGGCTTGAACTGGCGACTGTGTGGCGACTTAATCAAGTCGCGAAAATCGCGTGTTTGGCAGAAACAGGAGCAGTTTTTAAATCTTTTTCAGTTTTCCCTCGAACATTTGTAACTGTTCATTTTCTCTCTAAAATATCTCCTTTCCAAACACTCCGTGAATCCATTTTCAAACCTCATTGGTGCTTCATTTCTTATCCAAATCATCAAGAAAAGGTATGGGTTTTACTTTCTCAATCTCATTTTTCCCTTTTCCTGCATATTTTTGTTACAGTTTGGATTGATATTGTGTTCGAAATACTTCTCTCTTTGTGTAATGGGTTTGGCGTGTCTTGCTTGATATTGCTCTCATCTGTTTTTATGTTGAACGGTCACAATGTGTTTTTCATTGTTCTGATATTTGCCTATTGTTGAGTCTGACAATCTTTTCTTACATGGGTTTGGTGTTTATTTGATTTACTCATTTCTCTTGCTTGAGTATTGATGTTGGATTTCGGTATTGGTTACTAAGTTTTTATGATATCATAATGTGTGTCTCTCAACCATGTGGCCTAGTATGGATGATTTGTTTCTTCTTGCTGAAATATTTTCCATTGTTCATATCTCTTGTGGAGAGTTTTATGATATCAGTTCTTAATGTTCGAATGCTGTATCTGTTTGCATATCATGGTCATGGTAACCTGTCTCATTGACAGTTTTGTTAGTTGTTTTGTCTCTCTATGCCTTTGTGCTCTGTCATCATTTTGCTGCACCTGTCATTTTGTGCTCCTTTGTATTGTTGGAAGTTTGGTTGGGTCTACACTATCTTCAGTTTGTATTTATGTGTTGGAATTTTTTTTTCCTCTATTAGCACTGAATCTTGTTGACATTTATCTTGTGTGGTACTGCTGTTGGTTCTTTGCTGTGGGCCTGTTCTCTTGCAGATGTCTCGTCGATCTTCTAGGGGAAAGGACATTGTTGCTGACGATCCAGCAACACCAGTTGCTAAAAGGACTCGACTATCATCACAGGCATCTCAAGAACCCAATGAGGATAGGTTCAGAACTCCGCTTTCCTCACACGTCTACTCAAACATTTTTGACAAGTCAACTACTATAGTGGAACGGGTGGTGGAGTTTAACACCTTAGGGACCACTTTTATCCCTCGAATCTTTGAGAAACGAGATTGGGCAAACTTGTTTGGGAACTTTGACGATCCAATGGATGAACTGGTTAAGGAAGCTTTCTCCAATACAACTGATCTTGGAGCTGAACTAACTTTCTGGGTCAGAGGAAAGGAGTTTATCGTCACTCCGAACTCCATCGCAGATCTTCTCGGCATCACCAGACCTCAGAATGTGGATCTAACTCCTTACGATGAACGAACTCCAGAGGTTGGAGAAATTCTACAAATCCTAGGATCCGATCATGAAGTATCAAGTGCAGGAACATCCATCAGCACCGCAAAGTTTGCACCAGAGCTGACCACTCTGAAGTTGATCATGTTCACCAATCTCTACCCACTGTCCAACACTACATTCATCAATCTTGGGAGAGCTCTATTCCTTTGTGATCTTATTACAGGAGCCTCCATTGATATATGTGCTCACATCTACTACACCTTGAGGAAGACCGCTTGTCGAACTGCAGCTCGAGAAATCATCCCATTTTGCAGTCTCATCATGAAGCTCATTCTTCGTGAAGGCATTATTCCCCCTGCAGATGGAAAGATGTTGTCCTGTCAGCGTCCTATTTCCATGTTCACTCTTCAAGCTAGCAGAAGTCACTCCTCTAACACACCAAGGAGTGCTCACATCTCTCCGGTTACTCCATCTGCCCCTGAATCAGAGACACCTGCACATACCACATCTACTTCGCGTGCTGCTCCTGAAGCTTCACAGGCTAGTATTCCCCAAGCACAGACTGCTCCTCATACTGATAGAGTGGGCAGTGTACTTGAGCATATTCAGAAACGCATTGATGAGATTGTGGCACTTCTCTACTCCACAAACAACCATGTACAAATGCGTCTTGAGACTATGGAGAATCAACTAGGTGCTATTCAACAAAGGTTGGACGAGAGCCCTTAGCTATTCGTGCCAAAAAGGGGGAGAGTATTCAGTAAGGGGGAGAAAGTTCAAAGGGAAGTAAGCATAAGTGTGCATAGTGATAGGGGGAGTTCTCACATACTTTTGCCATACTTTTGTTTTAAGTCTTATTCTCTAAACTTGTCTTTTATGAGTTTGATACACTGTGTTTTTGGTGTATAGTTGTTCCTAACTCTTATCTATACTTTTGGTTTAAACTTTAACATAATTTGATGATGTTATTCAGGATTCTCTTTGGCTGTACCCATGTGCTTTTGTAAGCTTTTAGGGTTTTTGTTTTATGCATAGTTTGTAGGCTTTATGGTTTGTACCTTGCTTAATTGCAGCCTTTATGCTATATTGAAATCAGTACTTTAATCTAAATGTCTTGCATTTTGATCTATGTACTGTCACTCCTGTGCCCTTGTAGGATTGTTCCTAGATGCATATACCTTGTGTACTATGCATTGGTTGAGTGTTGAACATACAAGTGTCTTGCCCTGTGCTTGTTAACTTGTATGTCCTTGTGTTCATTCCAAGTGTGAATGAGCACTGTGATCACTACTTTGTGGTGTTCACTTGGTTGATCAAGCCATGGTTTGTTTCTTAACTCCATCTTTGCTTGATCACATATTGCCTGTTTCATATGCATGTTATGATTTTCTGCCTACAATGATCATGGTGTATTGTTGTGTTTCAGGAGTATTATGTTCATATGATTCAAGTGCTTCACAGCTTCTAGAGTTAGGTGTGAGTGAGTTTTGTTCAACTGTTCCCAACTCACATGTTAAGTCTAGAGTCTGTTTTAGGGTTTTGTCACGGAATAGCCAAAGGGGGAGATTGTAAGGTTGAATTTATTCAACCATCTAATTGGCTTTATTCCATGCCAAATTTGCTTGTAATTCAGCATTTAGTAACCCTGTATTTAGGTGGGTTTGATGTAAGGGTAGTGAGTGAGATAGAGTGAAGATTGCTCAAGAGTGTGCAAGAAAACAGAGACTCGCGGCTGGGACTCGCGGGTGACTCGCGGCTGGGACTCGCGGGTGACTCGCGGCTTCAAGCCGCCAGACGCAGCACACGTGCCAAGCATGCTGGAAGGTGAACAGTCATGCCAGCTGGAGCACTACAGGACAAAACAGGACAACTGGCCATACGGTTATCTCGCGACTGGATCTCGCGACTTAGTCAAGCCGTGAGGTCAAGCCGCGAGCCACCCCTGTTTTGTTAAACCTGACGTTTTACATTCCTCTCCCACTCTAGTATAAATACCCCTTTTACCCACGATTGTGAGAGAGCTTCCAGAGAGAATTTTGAGAGAGAAACCCTAAAGAAAAACAAGATTGATTCACCCACAATCTATACATTAGAGTCTCTTCAAATTCCTCATCTCTCTTCCTCTCCACAGTAAAGTCCTTGATAAGCCATTTTACCAAAACCTTATTCTCACCATATCCATTACTGTGAGAGGGTTGTTTGGTGTTCTGGGAAGCAGTTAGGAAGGAACCAATATTCATTGGTTGATGCTACGGTCTAGTAGCGGAATCCGGGAAGCTAGAAAAGAAAAAGGTTCGGCGCAACCTCGTTGGAGCAAGAAGCTTGGAGGGCTTAGGTGCACTGGGTAGATTAGGCTTGGAGGGTCTATTGCTGTCCATGTATCCCAACTGTATTTTCTAGTGGATTGTTTACCGCTTGGAGGGCAGCGGAGAGGTCTTACGCCGAGGGCTTCGGTTTCTTCTTCGATAACACATCGCGTGTTGTCTTTGTGTTTGCATCTTCCTTCCTCTCTATCTTTGCCTTTTTATTATCTGCTGTGGATTATATTTTGTTTTGGCTTAGATAGTTTTTACCAATTCCATATTATAGCATATGTTAAGTTTCCGCACACTAGTTGTTTGATATATTGCTTGAATTGGTTAAGTTGTAATTTGGGGGTC
This sequence comes from Quercus tomentella, assembly GCA_028535165.1. Taxonomy (NCBI): domain Eukaryota; kingdom Viridiplantae; phylum Streptophyta; class Magnoliopsida; order Fagales; family Fagaceae; genus Quercus; species Quercus tomentella. The sequence continues at coordinate 59,078,698 of JAPQVY010000155.1, read as the reverse complement.
TAAACGTTCAAAGGTGTTTATACACGTTTTTGAACTTTCAATTTGAAAGTTCAAATATGTGTAAAAACACCCTTGAATGTTTAGACCCCCCAAATTACAACTTAACCAATTCAAGCTTTATGTCAAACAACTAGTGTGCGGAAAATGAACATAAGCTATAAACAGAATTGGAAATCAATCTAAGCCAATTAAAAACACATCCAAGGCAGAAAATAAAAGGCAAAGATAAAGGGAAGAGAGATGCAAACACAAGGACAACACACGATGTGTTATCGAAGAGGAAACCGAAGCCCTCGGCGTAAAACCTCTCCGCCGCCCTCCAAGCGGTCAATAATCCACTAGAAAATGTAGTTGGGATACATGAACAGCAATAGACCCTCCAAGCCTAATCTACCCAATGTACCTAAGCCCTCCAAGCTTCTTGCTCCAACGAGGTTACGCCGAACCTTTTTCTTTTCTAGCTTACCGGATTCCGCTACTAGACCATAGCATCCACCATCCTTGGCATCTTCCAATGCTTCTCAAAACTCCAAGAACACTCAACACTCTAAATGGGTGTGGGTAGTGTTTGGATAGAAATCTCCTCTCAATAGGTATGACAATGAGAAGAGACTACAAAGATTTCTCTCTAAAAATGAGTAGCTCTCTCTAATTGGGTGGGTGTTTTGAAGAAACCTCTCTTAGGGTTTTTCTTTCTGAATAGCCACACACATTTTGTGAGAATGAGGGGTATTTATACTGGTGTGAGAAAAGAATGCAAAGAGTCAGTTTTTTCCAAAAACAAGGTTGGCTGGCTATTTGACCTCGCGACTTAACTGAGTCGCGAGTTCAAGTCGCGAGCTAGCTAAATGGCCAGTCTGGATTTTTGTCCTGTAGTGCTCCATCTGGCATGACTGTTCAGCTCCCCTGCATGCTTTGCACGTGTGCAACTTTTGGCGGCTTGCAAGCCGCGAGCTTCCCGCGAGATCAAGCCGTGAGTCCCTGGTTCACTGCACAGTCTTGAGCATTTCTTCACACTCTCTCACACACTACCCTTACATGATTCCCACCTAAATATAAGATTTCTAAGTGCTATATTACAAGCAAATTTTTCACGGAATAAAGCCAACACATGGTTGATTAAATTCAACCTTACAATCTCCCCCTTTGGCTATTCCATGACAAAACACCCTAAAACAGACTCTAGACTTAAACATGAGTTTGGAAACACTGGCAAAACTCAGTCACACCTAAATTTAGAAACTGTGCAGCTCTTGAATCATATGAACATGAATCTCCTGAAACACAACAATACACCATGATCATTGTATGCAGAAAAGCATGAAATGCATATGAAGCAAGCAATATGTGATCAAGCAAAGATGGAGTTAAGAAACAAGCCATGGCTTGATCAAACAAGCAATCACTACAAGGTAGTGATCACAATGCTCATTCACACTTGAAATGAACACTTGAACATACAAGCTAACAAGAACAATGCAAGTTACTTGTATGCCCAACACTCAACCAATGCATAATACACTAAGTATATGCATCTAGGAACAATCCTACAAGGGCACACGAGTGACAGTACATAAATCAAAATGCAAGACATTTAGATATAAGTACTGATTTCAACATAGCATAAAAAGGCTGCATAAAGCAAGGTACATACCATAAAGCCTACAAACTATGCATAAACATTAACCCTAAAAGCTTACATAAGCACATGGGTACAAACCACATTATATTGAATAAAACCTTAAACAATATAAACTAAAAGTGCTTAAAGTTTCTCCCCTTCAAAATGATGAGAAGCTGTGATGCACTAGGAACATGTATACTTGTAACCTGAAACACTTGCACAAAACACATTAGACCCTCAAGGTAAAGCAAGTAATAAAAGGACAAGTATAATGTAACAAGTAAATTGCGATCAAGAGTAAACATGATGTGAAACATGTGAGCAACTTGATCATACACCAAAACAGTCATATAAAAATGACTACAATGATCACATAGCAAAGCAAATGATCATCCGAACATGCATTCCATGTAGCACAATAACATAGGGATATATGCATGTCCAAAACAAAAACATGATGCGATGAGAACCACAAAGCATAACTCAAAGCACCATAAAGCAAACAAGAAAACAAACAGAACAAAATTTTCTAGTTAACACAGTGTCTTCTCCCCCTTGGTATATGCATCTCTACTATGGAAAATCTCTCCCCCTACAAATGTGCACGAGAAATAGAATTTCTCCCCCTAAGGATGTGCACAAGAGTTATGATCTCTAGAGTATACTCTCCCCCTTTTTGTTAGGAATAGACAAAGGGTCAAGGAGAAAAGAGGGCAAGAGATGAATGTACGAACAATGCTAATGATGCATGAGGGGTGTGAGATGAATGAGAAAATGAAGCTCAATCCTAAGACAAAGTAACATGCTACAAAGCATAAGGTAAACATGACATGCAAGGATGAAGAAATAAGGTAAAGACCAATGCATGACAAAGGTAGCAAAGGTGTGTGCAAGAGGTGGCTAAGTGCAATGCATGACCAATGCATGAAAAATGCACATGTGGGGCAAAGTGTACTAAATACACAACCAACGAACCAAACATGTTCCTAATGAGGAAACATGAGAAACCCCAAAGTTTGGTACTCATCGGAGTCCAAACAAGCAAGAAAATGTCTAAGAAGCATTTTATCAAACACCTAGCATGCACACTATGAACAATAATGTGAAACAATGCATGAACATCATGAAAATCACCCTTAATACATGTTCTTTCTGCCACAAGGGGCCAACAACCAATGCAAATCAACAAAAGAAACCAATCCCATGAAGAAATTTGACAAAAATTAAGTTTTCCCAACCCTTATGATAAAAATCCCAACCAAGAGCACAAAACTCTCCAAAACATAATCTAAGGATCAAAATCAATGAAAAGAGTTTATAATTACCTTAGAGATGTTAAAGGAATGAAAAACCATTCAAATTGATTGGGTTTTGATGAAAAAATAGTGAAAGAGGGGTTTAAGAGAGGATGGGAGAGGTTTAAAACAAGTTTCCCACAAAAAGCCCTTTAAAAAGCTGTTTCTGGGCGATTTGCGACTGGGTGAGTCGCGAGGTTCAGTCGCGAAAATTTTCGCGAGTCGCGAGTGAGTCGCGAGCAAGCCGCGAGAGAGCCGCCAAAAGCATCTGTATGAACTCGCGACTGGGGTACATACCATAAAGCCTAAACATAGCATAAAAAGGCTGCATAAAGCAAGGTACATACCATAAAGCCTACAAACTATGCATAAACATTAACCCTAAAAGCTTACATAAGCACATGGGTACAAACCACATTATATTGAATAAAAACTTAAACAATATAAACTAAAAGTGCTTAAAGTTTCTCCCCTTCAAAATGATGAGAAGCTGTGATGTACTAGGAACATGTATTCTTGTAACCTGAAACACTTGCACAAAACACATTAGACCCTCAAGGTAAAGCAAGTAATAAAGGGACAAGTATAATGTAACAAGTAAGTTGCGATCAAGTAAACATGGGGGAGAAATTCTATTTCTTATGCACATTTGTAGGGGGAGAGATATTCCATAGGGGAGATGCATATACCAAGGGGGAGAAGGCATTGAGATCATAAGAAAACTTTGTTCTGTTTGTTTTCTTGTTGGCTTTATGGTGCTTTGAGTTATGCTTTGTTGTTCTCATTGCATCATGTTTGTGCTTTGGACGTGCATATATCCCTATGCTATTGTGCTTCTTTGAATGCATGTTCAGATGATCATTTGCTTTGCTATGTGATCATTGTAGTCATTTCTATATGACTGTCTTGGTGTATGATCAAGTTGCTCACATATTTCACATCATGTTTACTTGATCGCAATTTACTTGTTACATTATACTTGTCCTTTTATTACTTGCTTTACCTTGAGGGTCTAATGTGTTTTGTGCAAGTGTTTCAGGTTACAAGTATATATGTTCCAAGTGCATCACAGCTTCTCATCATTTTGAAGGGGAGAAACTTTAAGCACTTTTAGTTTATATTGTTTAAGTTTTTATTCAATATAGTGTGGTTTGTACCCATGTGCTTTTGTAAGCTTTTAGGGTTAATGTTTTTATGCATAGTTTGTAGGCTTTATGGTATGTACCTTGCTTTATGCAGCCTTTATGCTATGTTGAAATCAGTACTTTAATCTAAATGTCTTGCATTTTGATTTATGTACTGTCACTCTTGTGCCCTTGTAGGATTGTTCCTAGATGCATATACCTTGTGTAGTATGCATTGGTTGAGTGTTAAACATACAAGTAACTTGCATTGTTCTTGTTAGCTTGTATGTTCAAGTGTTCATTCCAAGTGTGAATGAGCATTGTGATCGCTACCTTGTAGTGATTGCTTGTTTGATCAAGCCATGGTTTGTTTCTTAACTCCATCTTTGCTTGATCACATATTGCTTGCTTCATATGCATTTCATGCTTTTCTGCATACAATGATCGTGGTGTATTGTTGTGTTTCAGGAGATTCATGTTCATATGATTCAAGTGCTTCACAGCTTCTAGATTTAGGTGTGAGTGAGTTTTGTCATTGTTCCCAAACTCACGTTTAAGTCTAGAGTCTGTTTTAGGGTGTTTTGTCATGGAATAGCCAAAGGGGGAGATTGTAAGGTTGAATTTAATCAACCATGTGTTGGCTTTATTCCATGACAAATTTGCTTGTAATACAGCACTTAGAAACCTTGTATTTAGGTGGGAATCATGTAAGGGTAGTGTGTGAGAGAGTGTGAAGAAATGCTCAAGACAGTGCAGTGAAGCAGAGACTCGCGGCTAGGACTCGCGGGTGGCTCGCGGCTTGCAAGCCGCCAAAAGTTGCACACGTGCAAAGCATGCAGGGGAGCTGAACAGTCATGCCAGTTGGAGCACTACAGGAGAAAAATCCAGACTGGCCATTTAGCTAGCTCGCGACTTGAACTCGCGACTCAGTTAAGTCGCGAGGTCAAGTAGCCAGCCAACCCTGTTTTTGGAAAAACTGACTCTTTGCATTCTTTTCTCACACCAGTATAAATACCCCTCATTCTCACAAAATATGGGTGGCTATTCAGAAAGAAAAACCCTAAGAGAGGTTTCTTCAAAACACCCACCCAATTAGAGAGAGCTACTCATTCTTAGAGAGAAATCTTTGTAGTCTCTTCTCATTCCCTCTCTCATTGTCATACCTATTGAGAGGAGATTTCTATCCAAACACTACCCACACCCATTTAGAGTGTTGAGTGTTCTTGGAGTTTTGGGAAGCATTGGAAGATGCCAAGGATGGCGGATGCTATGGTTTAGTAGCGGAGTCCGGTAAGCTAGAAAAGAAAAAGGTTCGGCGCAACCTCGTTGGAGCAAGAAGCTTGGAGGGCTTAGGTACATCGGGTAGATTAGGCTTGGAGGGTCTATTGCTGTTCATGCATCCCAACTACATTTTCTAGTAGATTATTGACCGCTTGGAGGGCGGCGGAGAGGTTTTACGCCGAGGGCTTCGGTTTCCTCTTCGATAACACATCGTGTGTTGTCCTTGTGTTTGCATCTCTCTTCCCTTTATCTTTGCCTTTTATTTTCTGCTGTGGATGTGTTTTTAATTGGCTTAGATTGTTTACCAATTCTGTATTAAGCTTTTGTTCATGTTCCGCACATTAATTGTTTGATTTAAAGCTTGTATTGGTAATTTGTATATTGGGGGTCTAAACGTTCAAGGGTGTTTATACACGTTTTTGAACTTTCAGAGATGAAATTTGATTTTAAAAATTTTCATTCAAACTATTGACTTCATCCAATTTTGCAATCAAATCATCTTTTTCAAGCTTGACATTTTTAAATTTAGCTTTTAATTTTGTAGAACATTAAAGAGATTTCATACAAAAATTATAAAGCTTGCAATAGGCATCGTGAATATCATCATCATCATTCAACACAAGATCATGCAAATCAAAACAATCAAGAGTTTCCATGACAACAGGGGTCAAGGATCACACTCAGGAAATTAATCCAATAGAGTGTACCCGCTCTGATACCACTTGTTAGAAAATTTAGACCTCGGTTGATAGAATTAACAAGTTTTAAACCCTAGTTGTTAATTAGATTTATTATAAATAAAACTTGTTAAAATAAACAAATATCAATATCATGTCAAAATCATGCAGGAAAAAATAAATAAGACAAAATATGATGACCTAGGAAAACCAATGAAACAAACTTGTTTCACAGTAAAAAACCTGGGGGGAAACTTTCCCAAAAAGCAATCCACTATAGTAAAGAGAAGTTTCAGATCTAGTACAAAACCTTTGTCCCTAGACTCTACAATCCCCGTAGATGAACTCACAGCAGAAACCTTTTACCGCTTCAGAACCACTAAACTCTTCAATATATGAACGCCACCCTTTGATGCACGAATCCCAGTACGTGACTAACCAATTGCGCGGATCCCAGTACGTGACTTAATCACCAACTAGAAGAAGATTGTTGGTTGAAAAGTTCTTCACTTCATTAACAATGAAGATCAAGAAGCACTTGGTTACAAGACCTTAAGGCGCAAAGACACAGTAGCTTCTTTCAGAAAGAATAAGGCATCGGTCACCTTTTGAATATGTTCTCCTTGTATTCTCTTATATGACGACCTCTAAAATAAGCCTTATATAGGTCTAGGGTTGTGAGAAAAGAAAGCCCAAAGACACATTCACGGATCCCAAGAAAATCAGAACAGAATTCTGAAATTCTTAAACCTCGACAGATAGGAGGTGTCGAGAAGCTGTCGAGAAGGTGTCGAGCACACGGGCTGAACAGCTTCTTAAACCTCAACACATGCTAGCTGTCGAGTGTTAGTAACTCTGCACTTTCAGCTTGTTTTCTTGGATAGACTTGAAGGTTTCAACACTTGATCTTGAAACATGGTTTCTTGAAGTATTTAAAAACATCCTAGATCTACCCAATTACAAGTAAAATGCATTTTGTCAAAGGATTAGTCAATTACATAAAAGAATGACATATGTTCTTAACAAGTGAAACACATATGTCCTAACAATTCCAAAAGTATGAATTTATTTGGTAATTGATAATCCTCCCACTACGATATTGTATCAGTGTAATAGTTATCTACAGAATAATGTCTTGTGGTGTATTTAATACAACCATCTCATTTCTAAATGTATTTTATAGTTGTCCTGCAACAAATTCTGACATTTTTCTTCTAGAACAATCTACCTTTAAAAGAGCCCTATTCCTCCTTTATGTATGCACTGACTTAAAGAAGTCATTGGAACTTCATTCCTTTATGAAAAGGAGCCCTAGATCTTATTATCCTCTAAATAGAATTCATAGATTGGGAATATAACAAAATAATGGTTCTAAAAGCCCATCTTTCACCAATCTTGAATATCATTTAAATTAATAAGATCTAGACATAAGTGCCAAAACATACAATACCAAAAGATAGAAACTTTCTCTTTTAAAAGTAAAACATGTAAATTTCCATCTAGAAAACAATCATGGACAATGCTTAACTTTACCAAAACAGAAACACTTTCCTTTTGGTCATACTTTTGAGTCTAATTTCCTTTTGGCAACTACTAGGACAACTAGTTTATCCAATTGTTTGGTATTATAATTCCTCTTCTTATCACCCTTACCTTTCGATTCAGGCTAAGAATTTGAATTAAATCATATTGATCTTAGCCTTAGCTTTTAGGATATCTTCCATTGCATAGAACTCACTCATCAATTTAGATAACATAAAAAGAATTTATTTTCAAAACAATTTGAATTGATCGAATGATTCTAATAAGGACTTGTGGATCATATCCAAATGAGATTAACATTTAATCTCTACATCCAAGAATTCCAATTCATTTTAAAAATAAAACATTTTCATAAAATGATATAGAATTGGAACTCCTTAAGCCTTTCTAAGCACTCAATATGATTCATACCAAACATCTCATTTAGACTTAATATAAAGTCGAAGTCTAGCGCTAAATCTTGCATCTTATGCTGTAGCACAATTGAGATAAAAGCCAATGTAACATTTTAGCATTTCAATGGAGAGTATGATTACATCATAAGCTATCTTCCATAAATGCATCATGTATAGGAAATTATGATAATGCTGAATTGAAACATAAATATGTACTTCAACTCCTTTAAGCACCATGTCCAAAATTATTTCTTAGTTAATGTGATTCAATTAAATAGTAGCTAGAGAACAAAATTTATGACAAATTTTTTTTGAGACTTTGAATTTAATTACAAGGACATTATATTTTGCATCCATAACCATATAATATGGAACCCATAAAACCATACTATACTAGGCGCAACGACAACCTAATCCCGCAATTAATATTCCTCGATAGCAAGTTTATACCAATCACTATGATCAGGCGAGAATTATTCTCATTATTAATACTATCATGGTAACTCTTACCAAACAAAAATAATTTGCCGCTTTTCCTTTGGCCTCTAAGTAATAATGACATAGCTCCTTTAGGAGGTTAATTACACTTAGTCTAGTGTACACCATTATCTAGAATCATGTGTAGCCACATTTCATCTCCCTTTATAGTGTTTAAACTTGTAGTACCATGAAGCAAAACACCCTCCTTTGGGATCGTGAGGCATATACGCCAAGACGAGGTGCTTGTTCACACTACTTTAAACGGGTAAGTTCAATCTTGTAGTACCATAAAGTAAACACCCTCCTTTGGGATCGCGAGGCATATATGCCAAGATGAGATGCTTACCCCACACCACTATGAACCGATAATGGAGGCCGTGAGATCCAACCCTTGTATCTCTCTCCTACTAGAAATTTTAAAACAAGTGGATTGTCCTGAAATCATTGTGATCTTATCACAATTTTAACCCTACACATCAAATGTGTTTAATTGTTTAAATTCGATGTGATGTTACTAAGTCACATCACAATAGCGTAACGAACATTCGTGCAATCACAAAGAAGTTTAATCATGTAATCTGTGAAGTAAATACCCTCCGCTTGGAATGCAAGACTCGAAATCAAGACAAGGTATCTATTCACATTACAATAAACTTAACAAAAGGGTTATATCAGCACTCCCACTCATTATTTGGGTTTTTCTTAAATAATTGTGATCCCATCACAACTAATAACCTTGCACTTGTTGAAGACTCTAAACTCATTAGAATCACTAACTAAAATGGAAGTCCTAAACTATTTATGATTCCTTAAACACTAATGGATCAAAAATTAGTTATATAGAACTTTATCCTCAATTTACTAGATAAAGTATTCTAATCTAATTAGAAACTATATAACTTTAATTAGAATTTTAATCTCATATATAAAAAAAAAAAAAAAAAACTTCTAATTAAAATAAATTAAGGACTTTTAATCATAAAACAATTTCAATCTCATTAGATTGTTTCTTAAAAGACAAGTCCTAAACTATTTAGGACTAAGATTTCTATTTAACTAATATCTTTGATCTCATTAGGTCTTTTAGTTAGATAATGATTAATAAATGTCCTTAACTTTTAAGGACTATAAAATTAATCACATAGCCTTACTTTTAATCAAAGTTTTAACACTTAGTCAAAAACAATTCAAAATTCAAAATTCAGTGCCTTCGATCGATCGAACCTATTACTCAATCGATCGAAAAATGAAGAAATTCATCACTATGCTTCTGCCTCGTTCGATTGATTCTCGGTTCCTGTTCGATCGATCAAAGTCAACATTCGAACGGTCGAAAGGAATTCTCAATCGATTGAGACTCGCATAACTGAATTTTTCAGAATTTTCCAGGAACCGTTTTTGACATCTTCATTGTTTCCTATCAAAACACCTTTTGATTTTATCAATGAAGATTTACAAATCAAACATTAGGGTTTTCAATATCAAGATCAAGAACCATAATAATGCTAGAAACCTTGAAAACATAAACCTAATCTCATTAGGAATAAATTTCATAACCCTAGCATTAATATGAGCTGTTTGACTATAAATATATAATTCAAGGCAAGCAACAATGCTCGTTCATCATTCAGATCTTAATATATATAAACATGAACTGGTATCATGGTTTGTACATCCGCACATTAATATATATAAATATATATAAGGTACTTCAATCCTTATGACATACGGATTCCACATTATCAATGTATATATATATTAATCAATTCATGAATACAAGCTTATCCGAAATAGTAATACTCATATCAAAAACAAGTATTACTTCATAAATAATAATACCTGTTCGAACCCACTTGCAATATATATATATATATATATATACGGATTCAATATGAAATAAAGTACTTGAATCCTTAATGCATACGAACTCCATGAATATTAAAAACCATGACACGGCACCATTGATAATACGAACCAATACTATGAAAACATGGCACCGTATCAAAGAAGCATAATCATGGTTCACACCAATTGTCAACAACTGAAGCAATTCAGTTACATTCATATTCTCAAAATACAAATGGTGTCTTTCATAAAAGAACACGACACATGGGTCCATGGATAACAAAATTTATGCAGAAAATTGAAACACAAAGATAACGATTTTCTTAAATTCTAAAATTCAATCACATGTTATACAAATATGATATGAAAAACCTGGCTCTGATACCAATTGTTGGTAAATCTGGTTTTGTATCTCATACAAAACACACAGCGGAAGCAACAAACATGGATCTATTTCATTCATGATTGATAATATACACTATGTAAATTTCAGAATTTAAGAACAAGATAGCGTACCTTGGTGCAGTGAAATTCAAAACAAAAGATTATAAGTACTTGAAAACACTTTTAATCTTCACTCCAATTTCACTTTACGCCCAAGAAGTGTGGTCTTTCAATCAGTTTCTAAGGGAGAATAATTGAATGGCTTCACTCACACATACATACCATTTCACAATGATGTATTGTCTTAAAATAAAATTTTGTATATTTCTCCCTTTATAACTAACTGATTATCTAATTGGGCTTTTCCAATTGGGCTTTAGTGTGTGGCTTGGAGTGGGACCAAAAGGAAACAAATAAGACACTAGTTCCAATGGGTCTTGGGCTTTTCTGTCAACTCTTGACAAATCCAAAGTTACCACTAACTATATTTAATACCACTATATAAATATAGTTGCACTTTAGGCCTTATCTATAAATTATATCTCAAGACTTTATTGTACATGCAACATCTTCATAAAATATTCGTAGTAATACAAAGTCATGAATGTAGACTGCCACTTTGAAGATTACTACATCTTAATCTTTGAGTACCCGGTTTAATCCTTTAAGTTATTTATCATATATTTATGAAATCCAATTTCATAAATATATACTTCAGTAATTTCTTACTAAAGTAGTTAGGCCTAACTTTCTGAATAACTGAATCCATTAAACTTATCTCAAGGGAATATTTTATATCTCCGTTAAGAGACTATGAATTCCATCTTGAGAATATATGTTCCATCAACACTAAATGTGGCTGCCCAACATACTGAGGTTTTAACCGTTATTTTAGATCTCACTCCTGATATATCAAAGCAACCTACACCTCATGATCAGATCTATTATTCTCTCAGGATTAAGAGTTCATGCAAATAGAAATCGTGAGATTTATTATTTATTTGACAGTCATTAGGAGAATAATAAATCTCATAGCGGTCCAGTTCAATATGTCTTAACTCTTAAAACATATCAACATACCAACTAGAAGTCTCCACTTCCATGATCAAGACAAATCATCTTAATTAATATGTTATAGTCTTCGCAGATGAAGCGCCTAATTTCATCACCGACTATGAACTACGTTTTGAGTTTATAAGGAACTTGTGATTTATATCTTCTGTAACTAAATCACATACAATGCATCTCATGGACTATGATAATGTCCCATTAGTTCATTTATAAATAGTCTTATATAATTAAACAATTTAATTATTTATGACATGCCAATAAATTGGATTTTAGGGCATAAACCCCAACAATTGTATCCATTCCAGAGTGCTTATGATGTCATGTAATTTAAACTCTCATTCCGTAGAATATAGTTTTAAAAAAAATTGTTTTAAACTGGTTTAAAGGAAGTCTCTAACTCATTATACTCAGTAATTTAGATGATTTTGGCTAATGAGTGGATGTCATTAGCCATTAGAAGAACATGTTATATTTATGTGTGTGTCTGTTTTGTTGGGGTAGAAAGTGTTTAATAAATAAAACTTATCTTGTCATTATTAATATTGGTTAGTTCCTAAAGTCATATGGAGAAGTGGCATAGTAGGAGGCTTTTGTACCTCATCACACTTACGACTACAAGTTTCAAAATTATGAATTTGAGTAAAATAAAGTTTTATTAGTACCCCAGTGATTCAAAACCATAATGCTAAGGTGAGGATTTAAGTGGTGAGAGGACAATGACCACACTTACGAACCCATTTTTTCAGCCAAAAAATAAAGCTAAAAAAATACTACTGATCATAACTACGTCAATGTACACCTTTATTTCGCACGTTTTGTGCTTTAATTTTTCTTTTGAGTCTAAAAATAAAGAGAAATGATATGTCTACAACATTTCTACAATATTTTTACAACAAATCCTATGTGGCAGGTTGTTACTGGTTATAATCGTTAGGGCAAAAAAGTAATCTTAGTATTAGTTTCAAATTTGAACCAATAACAACTAACCACTTGTGATTTGTTGTAAAAATATTGTAGACGTAGCATCTCTCAAAAATAAAATATGTCAAACCTTTTTTGACCGCATTATCAGCGTAGTCATGTTCCCTTTGCATGCATTTACACTACAAATTTAATATTAAAGAAAAAAAAGAGTAAAAACTGCACTTATAAATAATTGGTGCTAGGGTTTGTGACAGCTCAAGAAACAAAATCAAACTTGCAACATTGATTGCTCTAGTTGTGCTTAGGATTCATCTTTATCTTCATTTTAATTGTTTGTATCATTGGGCATGACATTAATTATGGATAGAAGGTCTCATAAACTTCTGTCCGCAGTTTTTATTCTTTTATTACTACACTTGAAACCAGCCCTTGGATTCATTTCAAGAGTTGGAGACAATAACATGTGGTGCATAGAGAGGGAGAGACAAGCATTACTTGAGTTCAAAAGAGGCCTTGTTGATGACAACCATAGACTCTCTTCATGGGGGAGTTAATATGCAAAACGAAATTGTTGCAGTTGGGAAGGAGTTCACTGTAACAACCAAACAGGCCATGTACTTGAGCTTCATCTTAATTCTTGTGGGTTACGAGGTAAGATCAGTCCTTCATTGATTGAGTTGCGTCATTTGAGTTATTTGAGTCTTAGTGGCAATGATTTTAATAATAGCGAAATTCCAAAGTTTATCAGTTCACTCAATAACTTAAAGTACCCTGATCTAAATAGCGCCAATCTGAGTGGACCAATTCCATTTCAACTGGGTAACTTTTTGCACCCGCAATACCTTGATCCCAGTTGGAATAACTTGAAACCTGTCCAAAATCTTGAATGGCTTTCGCATCATGTTTCAATAGAACACCTTGACCTAAGTAATTTCAATCTTAGTGTAGCCAATGATTGGCTGAAAGTTGTTAGTGGTCTCCCTAAGCTATCAGGGTTATGGTTATATAATTGTTCTCTTCCTTTTATCACTCCCTCTTCTCTTTTGCATATCAGTTCCTCTAAATCTCTTACTTATCTTGATCTTGCTAACAACCCTTGTATCAACTCTTCGATATTCCCCTGGTTGTTGAATTCTAGTACCAACCTTGTTTTTGTTGATCTCTCTTCAAATCAATTACAAGGTTCAATACCAAATGTTTTCGGCAACAATAAGTCCCTAGAGAAACTCTTCCTAAATGATAATCAACTTGAAGGTGGCATTCCAGAATCCCTTGTTGATATATGCACTTTACGTAAATTGTACTAGTTGTCGAACAATCTCAATGGACAAGTTCTTGACTTCTTCCACAACTTGCAAGGATGCACAAAAGATTCACTAGAGAGCTTATATTTAGGTAGGAATCAAATTACAGGGTCAGTGCCTAATTTTGCAATATTTCCATCATTAAGAGAGTTAGATATCTCTAACAATAAATTTAATGGGACTTTGGGGGATAGAATAGGAAGCCTACATAAGTTAGAGTTTTTGGATATCCGTTCAAATATGTTGGAAGGCGTTATCTCTAAAGCCCTCTTTCAAATTTCTCCAGTTTGTACTCTTTAGAATTATCTTCTAATTCTTTAACTTTAAACTTCAGCTTTGATTGGGTTCCCCCTTTCCAATCGATTGACTTATGTATGAGATCTTGCAAGTTGGGTCCTGATTTCTCAAATTGGATTAGAACTCAAAGAAACCTTATCTTCCTTGATCTCTCCAATACTGGAATTTCAAATACCATCCCTACTTGGTTTCGGGACATGCCTTTGAGTTAAATTATTTAAATTTGTCTCAAAACAAAGTCAAGGGTAGATTGCCAAATGCATCAAGTAGATTTTCAGACCTTGCCATACTAGATTTCAGCTCAAACAGATTTGAAGGCCCACTAACAGTGATTTCTTCTAATTTGTCCTCACTAAATCTCTCCAAAAACAAGTTTTCAGGGTTAAATTCATTTATATGCTCGAAGATTGGGGGTATGATGCACCTTGACCTCTCAAGAAACAATCTATCTGAAGGGATTCCTGATTGTTTCATGCATTGGCAAGAACTTGAAATTTTGAGTTTGGCTCACAAAAATTTGTTCGGGAAAATTCCACACTCTATGGGTTCTTTAATACGACTTATAGCATTGGACTAACTAACAATAGCTTGTCGGGGGATTTGCCTTGGTCCTTGCAGAATTGCACTTTGTTGAGATTGATGCACTTGAAAAAGAATAAATTATCTGGGACGATACCAGCTTGGATAGGGGAAAGAATGTCGTCATTTATCATTCTTAGTCTTAGGTCCAATATATTCTAGTGAAGCATAGGGTCACAAATTTGTTTGCTAATCCATATTAAATATTTAGACCTATCTCAAAACAAAATATCTGGAACCATTCCACAGTGCCTTGATAATTTGACTGCCATGGCACACAAAATTTCAGATGTTATGACGAGCAAGTACTTCATTTGGAATGGCCCTGAACATTGTTTTTGTTGGTTGGAAAGGAAATGTGTATGAGTATGGAAAGAATTTTGGAGAAATGAGGAGCATTGATCTTGCAAACAACAAATTGACCAAAAATATTCCAGAAGGGATATCCAGCCTCATAGAATTGAATGCATTGAATTTATCAGGAAACATATTGACAGGAATAATCCCTAAAAACATTGGTAAGTTGGAACAATTGGAATCTTTGGATTTGTGGAGAAATCGGTTTTTAGGTTCATTACCTGCTAGCATGGTTGGTTTACATTATTTGGGCTATCTTGACTTGTCCTATAATAATTTATCGGGAAGAATTCCAACAGGCACTCAACTCCAGTCCTTCGACTCTAGCAAATTCATGGGTAATGCTGGACTTTGTGGACCTCCACTTATAGAAAAGTGCCCAGAAGATGTAACATCCAATGTTGGAGGTAGTAAAACCATCAAGAAGATCAAGATGCAGGAAGTAAAAACCATCAAGGAGATCGAGATGAATTCTGGAAATGTCTTTATGTTGGTACAGGGTTTGGACTCGCAGCTGGTTTTTGGGGAGTCTGTGTCACTTTAATGTTGAACCGTTCTTAAAGACATGCATATTTCCTAATGTTGACCAACCTGAAGGATTGGTTGTACGTGACAATAGTAGTGCATTCTGCAATATTGCTAAAGATGTTTCACAGCTGGAGGCTATCACAACTTCACTAAAGGTTTGCAAAAAAATTTTAAACTAGTTATATGTTTATCTATTTCTTCTCTTGGATTGATTTTGATTTTGCAAACTAATTACTGTTGTTTAACCTTGTAGGAGATCTCCGACCTTTGATATTACGTGCTTTTTATTTGCTTATGAACTCATGATGTGGTGCAAGCTTGGGATATCACACGATTTTAGACTTCCCAATTCCAATATCATGTGTGTGCATGCTTTTATGTATACAGATATACAAATTTTGTGTGTACTTTTCTTTTTTTATGGGAAATTTTGTGTGTACTTGGCAAAAGCTGAATTCACCGTCTATTGATGCTGAATTTATGTCTATTGATGCTTTGCTTAATTTACTGTCATTTTTGCCCTGAAGGACATTGCGACCGGGAACTCAATCCTGTTCGCTCCTCAATTACCCTCAGATTATGCTGTTTGGATGGGAGAAATAAAGCCATTATCCCATTTTAAGTTGATTAATTGATTGATAGTTTGAAGTGTTTGCCTTTGTGCATATTTTAGCTTGTGTTTTACCAAGTAAATTCTTTTGCAGGAAAGGTACATG
The DNA here is from genome assembly GCA_028535165.1 of Quercus tomentella. Taxonomy (NCBI): domain Eukaryota; kingdom Viridiplantae; phylum Streptophyta; class Magnoliopsida; order Fagales; family Fagaceae; genus Quercus; species Quercus tomentella. The sequence continues at coordinate 59,062,275 of JAPQVY010000155.1, read as the reverse complement.
GTTAGCATGGTGTACTACACCGATGAGATCACAGGAGTTTTGCATGACCAATTCCAAGGATCTGGTAAACCTTTGCTGTTTCTGTTGCATGGGCTTAACACCGACAGCAATAACTATGCAAAACCAGCAGAGTTTGAGGTGCTTACATCTTATATTTTTCTCCTCATCACAAATGACTTCTTTATACCTTCAGAATAGTGTAATGAGAATCTGGTTTTTCTAGTTTCCCTACATTTTTTAAATATCTGTGTACTGATAGCATTTCCATGGTTCTGATGTATATCTTCATATTATTATTCTTAGACTAGAATTACTGTTGCAGATAAGTTTTACCTTTTCTTTCTTTTTCTGAATCTCTGTAGGGTATGGATAAGTTTGAGAAGGATTTGACAACCTTGCATCCAATTTTGACTGAATGCCGTGTTTTGAAGTCGGATAAGGAGCTTGCCCTCATCCAGTTTGAAAGTTCAAAAACGTGTATAAACACCTTTGAACGTTTAGACCCCCAAATTACAACTTATCCAATTCAAGCAATATGTCAAACAACTAGTGTGCGGAAACTTAACATATGCTATAATATGGAATTGGTAAAATCTATCTAAGTCAAAACAAAATATAATCCACAGCAGATAATAAGAAGGCAAAGATAGAAAGGAAGGAAGATGCAAACACAAAGACAACACGCGATGTGTTATCGAAGAGGAAACCGAAGCCCTCGGCGTAAAACCTCTCCGCCGCCCTCCAAGCGGTAAACAATCCACTAGAAAATACAGTTGGGATACATGGACAGCAGTAGACCCTCCAAGCCTAATCTACCCAGTGCACCTAAGCCCTCCAAGCTTCTTGCTCCAACGAGGTTGCGCCGAACCTTTTTCTTTTCTAGCTTCCCGGATTCCACTACTAGACCGTAGCATCAACCAATGAAGATTGGTTCCTTCCTAACTGCTTCCCAGAAATCCAAACAGCTGTCTCACAGTGATGATGATGGTGAGAACCAGGTTTGGTATAATGCCTCTCAAGGATTTGACAATGGAGAGGAAGAGAGTTGAGGAATTTGAAGAGACTCTAATGTATAGATTGTGGGTGAATCAATCTTGTTTTTCTTTAGGGTTTCTCTCTCAAAATTCTCTCTGGAAGCTCTCCCACAATCGTGGGTAAAAGGGGTATTTATACTAGAGTGGGAGAGGAATGTGAAACGTCAGGTTTTACAAAACAGGGGTGGCTCGCGGCTTGACCTCGCGGCTTGACTAAGTCGCGAGATCCAGTCGCGAGATAACCGTATGGCCAGTTGTCCTGTTTTGTCCTGTAGTGCTCCAGCTTGCATGACTATTCACCTTCCAGCATGCTTGGCACGTGTGCTGCGTCTGGCGGCTTGCAGCCGTGAGTCACCCACGAGTCCCAGCCGCGAGTCTCTGTTTTCTTGCACACTCTTGAGCAATCTTCACTCTATCTCACTCACTACCCTTACATCAAACCCACCTAAATACAGGGTTACTAAATGCTGAATTACAAGCAAATTTGGCACGGAATAAAGCCAATTAGATGGTTGAATAAATTCAACCTTACAATCTCCCCCTTTGGCTATTCCGTGACAAAACCCTAAAACAGACTCTAGACTTAACATGTGAGTTGGGAACAGTTAAACAAAACTCACTCACACCTAACTCTAGAAGCTGTGAAGCACTTGTATCATATGAACATAATACTCCTGAAACACAACAATACACCATGATCATTGTAAGCAGAAAATCATAAAATGCATATGAAACAGGCAATATGTGATCAAGCAAAGATGGAGTTAAGAAACAAACCATGGCTTGATCAACCAAGTGAACACCACAAGGTAGTGATCACAGTGCTCATTCACACTTGGAATGAACACAAGGACATACAAGTTAACAAACACAAGGCAAGACACTTGTATGTTCAACACTCAACCAATGCATAGTACACAAGGTATATGCATCTAGGAACAATCCTACAAGGGCACAAGAGTGACAGTACATAAATCAAAATGCAAGACATTTAGATTAAAGTACTGATTTCAACATAGCATAAAGGCTGCAATCAAGCAAGGTACATACCATAAAGCCTACAAACTATGCATAAAACAATAACCCTAAAAGCTTACAAAAGCAACATGGGTATAGAAAAAAAAAATCCTAAATAACATCATCAAAATATGTTAAAGTTTAAACCAATAGTATAGATAAGAGTTAGAAACAACTATACACCAAAAACACAGTGTATCAAACCCATAAAAACACTAAAAGTCCAACAAACAAAACCTAAACCTATAAGTTTAGAGAAAAAGACTTAAAACAAAAGTATGGCAAAAATATGTGTGAACTCCCCCTATCACTATGCACACTTATGCTCACTTCCCTTTGAACTTTCTCCCCCTTACTGAATGCTCTCCCCCTTTTTGGCACGAATAGTTAAAGGCTCTCGTCCAACCTTTGTTGAATAGCATCTAGCTGATTCTCCATAGTCTCAAGACGCATTTGTACATGGTTGTTTGTGGAGTAGAGAAGTGCCACAATCTCATCAATGCGTTTCTGAATATGCTCAAGTACACTGCCCACTCTATCAGTATGAGGAGCAGTCTGTGCTTGCGGAATACTAGCCTATGAAGCTTCAGGAGCAGCACGCGAAGTAGATGTGGTATGTGCAGGTGTCTCTGATTCAGGGGCAGATGGAGTAACCGGAGAGATGTGAGCACTCCTTGGTGTTTTAGAGGAGTGACTTCTGCTAGCTTGAAGAGTGAACATGGAAATAGGACGCTGACGGGTCAACATCTTTCCATCTGCAGGGGGAATAATGCCTTCACGAAGAATGAGCTTCATGATGAGACTGCAAAATGAAATGATTCCTCGAGCTGCAGTTCGACAAGCGGTCTTCCTCAAGGTGTAGTAGATGTGAGCACATATATCAATGGAGGCTCCTGTAATAAGATCACAAAGGAATAGAGCTCTCCCAAGATTGATGAATGTAGTGTTGGACAGTGGGTAGAGATTGGTGAACATGATCAACTTCAGAGTGGTCAGCTCTGGTGCAAACTTTGCGGTGCTAATGGATGTTCCTGCACTTGATACTTCATGATCGGATCCTAGGATTTGTAGAATTTCTCCAACCTCTGGAGTTCGTTCATCGTAAGGAGTTAGATCCACATTCTGAGGTCTGGTGATGCCGAGAAGATCTGCGATGGAGTTCGGAGTGACGATAAACTCCTTTCCTCTAACCTAGAAAATTAGTTCAGTTCCAAGATCAGTTGTATTGGAGAAAGCTTCCTTAACCAGTTCAGCCATTGGATCGTCAAAGTTCCCAAACAAGTTTGCCCAATCTCGTTTCTCAAAGATTCGAGGGATAAAAGTGGTCCCTAAGGTGTTAAACTCTACCACCCGTTCCACTATAGTAGTTGACTTGTCAAAAATGTTTGAGTAGACGTGTGAGGTAAGCGGAGTTCTGAACCTATCCTCATTGGGGTCTTGAGATGCCTGTGATGATAGTCGAGTCCTTTTAGCAACTGGTGTTGCTGGATCGTCAGCAACAATGTCCTTTCCCCTGGAAGATCGACGAGACATCTGCAAGAGAACAGGCCCACAGCAAAGAACCAACAGCAGTACCACACAAGATAAATGTCAACAAGATTCAGTGCTAATAGAAGGAAAAAAAAAATTCCAAAACATAAATACAAACTGAAGATAGTGCAGACCCAACCAGACTTCCAACAATACAAAGGAGCACAAAATGACAGGTGCAGGAAAATGGTGATAGTGCAAAAGAGCATAGATAACCACATATTCAAAGATAACTGTCAATGAGACAGTCGACCATGACCATGAAATGCACACAGAACAACTCATACAACCACAATAGAGCAAAAGACAGATCAAAGTCATACGTACTCACAAATGGAGTAAAACCCAGAAGACATTATCAAACCCATATCCCAAATGAGTGAGAGGACCCATCAAACGACAAAGTACAATGTAACCAACAATAGAGTAAATCAGAATCAAACACAACCCACAAAAACCAGTACATTCAACAAAAAATCGAGCACATTAAAATTCTAACAGCAATAGCAACTCATAGACAAAGCAACAAAATGAAACTCAAAACATAAATATGTAGTGAGGAATAGAAAACCCATACCTTACTAGATGATTTTGAGAACAAATGGAGCAAAAATGATGTGAGAAACTGGAGGCACAGTGTATGGGTAAGAGCAGTTTTAGAAAGACAATGAACAGTCACAAGAGTTCGAGGGAAAAACTGGAAAACGCTTTTAAAAACTGTCCCTATTTTTGCCAAACACGCGTTTTTCACGACTGAGGTGAGTCGCCAGCAAGTCGCCAGGTTGAGCCGCCAAAACACTCAAGGACAAAAATTTGAAAAAAATTTTCTAAGTGTTTTTCGCGACTGGAAGGTCTACCCGCGAGGGAGTCGCAAGCTGAGCCGCGAAAATCTCTGAGTAACCCTCGCGACTAGGCCTTTCACTCGCGAACAAGTCGCCAAAATGGACCTGCGAACATGCGACTGAGGCTCGCGACTTGACATACCCGCGACTGAGTCGCCAAAACAGGGCAAAAAATTTTTTTGAAATTTTCATTTTTGAAGAACAAAATACTTTCCAAAAACACCTAAAACACTCAAAAATCTTTTTGTGCTTGAAACAACAAAGATTGAGCATGTGAAAAACATATTTCATCAAGTACAATTACACAAATGATTATGGCATTCATTGAACATAAACTTGTGTGTTGTGTGTGGATATCAACAATGAGATAGTCCTTAGTCTAATGTGAAGCTTCAATGATCAATTCAACCAAGGCATACACAATTAGCACTAGATCATGTGATCTATCTCACTTATAGAAATATGTATATATGACCTCCCACAAAACTTGATAACATGACTTGGAGCTTTGCATTTGACTCCACTTTTAATCATAACATTTGATCTTTTTGATCCTTTTGAGACAACACCTCTCATTGAGAGAGTGATATTTGATAAATCTCTTTAATGAACAAGCTTTTGGCCTTTTGAATAAACATTTCTCTTTAATTTTTGGTCGCTTTCCCTTTTTCCTAGTCGAATACTAGTATGTGCGACAAGCTTTTGCAGCTCAATATCTCTTTTCATTTGGAGATTTACATTTGGTAAGCTCTTTTTAGCAAAACAAAAATAAAGAGTGGGAAGATATATAGACACAAGTCTATGCATGTCTCAAGATCAACAAAACCATTCACTAATCATTCATGACAAGTTTGAAAATCTATTTACAACAATCATAAAGATTTCAAGATTTCTCCCACAGAGATATGAGTGCAAAGAAACAAGCAATGCTCGAAAATGCACAAAGCCATTTGCACAAAGGTACAAGGCAAAACATGTTTTGAGACAAAAACTCAACAATGTCAATCAAACTTTTGATTTTTTAATTTTTATGTGATTTTTGGATTTTTGACACATAAGAAGAAAAAGATTGATCAAAAACAAAAAATATGCACAAGTAGACAAGCAAACAACCAGCAGCAAAAACAGCAAGCAAACAAACAAACATCGTCACAAAACATAGGAAGTATTAATGCATGGACATGTTGTAATGCTTATGCATGAGTACCCTTTTTCACCCACGCGTTACTTGCGTTTGGGGTGATTTCCTTATAGGATTGGGTACGGGAGTTAGCGCTTTCAAACCTTCGTGAGAAGCTTTCCAAGCAGATGGTGAATGCACCAATCATCTTCATCACGTTCATCATTCCGGGATCACCATTCTGATCTCTAGATTGATCACCTGCCCAATTTCTTCTATCATTTCTAGGTCCTCCTGACCTTTGAGGAGTTGCACTATTCTTTGCTCTCAGCTTTTGGCAATTTGGTCGGGTATGTCCTTGAAGTCCGCAATAATGACACACATAAGTAGCTCTAGGACCTCTTTGTGGTCGTGGACGTGACTTGGCACGAGATTCAAACCTGCCCACAGATTGACTACGGGGATTCAGCATCCGTTGGTTCACCACATTCTTCTTCTCCTCCATCTTGAGCTTCTCATCAGTAAGGTCAGCTACAACTGGATCTTTGGCCTTTACAAACTTCACTTCTCTAGTGACATTTCCAGATGAACTACTTCCTCCGGTATATCCCAATCCGGATTTGTCTGAAAAGCTCTTTTGAGATGAGATAACATCATTTAGCTTCTTGGTGGTGACCCTCTCTATTTTAGCATTTGCTTGCACAACCTCATTCTCAAGAAATCTCACTTTTATGTAAACTTCAGACAACTCACCATTCAGTGTTTCTATCTCACATTTGGCCTCCCTATATCGGATTAGGAGACTTTTGTAGTCCTCCTCTGCCTTCTTCATTTTTCTCACAACAGCCTTGGCCACTCTTGTGTACTCACCCGACTTCTCCAAGAGTGAGTTATAATTCTCTTGAAGATTTGCTGTGCTTTCATCTTGTTCAGCATCTGATTCTTCAACAATTCCTAGTGATTCATCATCACTATGTTCTCCAAGGTCTTGTACAAGCCGGTTCAAATCATCTGAAGACTCAACATGAGCAATAGTCATAAAAGCTGAATAGTTCCCCTCTCCATCACAGCTCTCTTCAGATTCTGAGTCAGACGAATCCGAGTCACTCAATGTCGTGGCATACACTTTACCTTTCGATTTCAAATAATTTGGACATTCCTTCTTAAAGTGTCCATGCCCGTTACATTCGAAGCAAGTGACACCTTGTGTAGGTTGGGATTCTTTTCCATCTTTCTTTTTGAATTCCCTTTTCTCCCTTCCAGAACTTTGGAATTTTCTTTTATCATCAAATTTGCCATTATTTTTGAATTTCAAGAACTTTCTAAAATTTTTGACAAGGTATGCAACATCTTTGTCAACCACATCGTCTTCCGATGAGTCATGGACTTCTACCTTCTCATTAATGGTCTTAAGAGCAAGAGATTTACTCTTCCGTTGATTGGGCAGCGACATCTCATAAGTCTGAAGAGAACCAACCAGCTCTTGGACTTTGATGTCATCTAGGTCCATGCTCTCTTCAATCGCTGTCACTTTAGCACGAAAACTTTCCGGCAATGATCGAAGGATCTTCCTTACGATTTTAGAATCCTCCGTTTTCTCCCCCAAATTGAACTTGCTCACTACCACCTCATTCAGCTTCCCATAGAAAGAGTCGAAGGACTCATCCTCACTCATTTTGAGCTCCTCAAACCGAGTGGTCAGCATTTGCAACTTGGTGTCTTTCACTTTCTTCGTGCCTTCGTAGGTAGTTTCCAATATCTCCCATGCTTCTTTGGCAACGGTGATGTGAGAAATCTTGTGAAATTCATCTGGAGACACACCACAGAAAATAGCATTTAAAGCTTTACTGTTAGCATTAGATGCAGCGAGTGCTGCCTTATCCCATGTGGATTTGGCTGCCTCAGGTCTGGTCCAACCACTCTCAACTGCATCCCAAACAGATTCATCAATGGAGCACAGAAATGCTCTCATGCGAACCTTCCAAAAAGCATAATTACTACCATCAAAATATGGAGGTGCATTTAGGGATTGAGACCGATCCATCTCAAAAGGGAGTCAAGGATCACACAATGGTAATGAAACCAATAACAGTGTACCCACTCTGATACCAATTGAAAGTTCAAAAACGTGTATAAACACCTTTGAACGTTTAGACCCCCAAATTACAACTTATCCAATTCAAGCAATATGTCAAACAACTAGTGTGCGGAAACTTAACATATGCTATAATATGGAATTGGTAAAAACTATCTAAGCCAAAACAAAATATAATCCACAGCAGATAATAAGAAGGCAAAGATAGAGAGGAAGGAAGATGCAAATACAAAGACAACACGCGATGTGTTATCGAAGAGGAAACCGAAGCCCTCGGCGTAAAACCTCTCCGCCGCCCTCCAAGCGGTAAACAATCCACTAGAAAATACAGTTGGGATACATGGACAGCAGTAGACCCTCCAAGCCTAATCTACCCAGTGCACCTAAGCCCTCCAAGCTTCTTGCTCCAACGAGGTTGCGCCGAACCTTTTTCTTTTCTAGCTTCCCGGATTCCGCTACTAGACCGTAGCATCAACCAATGAAGATTGGTTCCTTCCTAACTGCTTCCCAGAAATCCAAACAGCTGTCTCACAGTGATGATGATGGTGAGAACCAGGTTTGGTATATTGCCTCTCAAGGATTTGACAATGGAGAGGAAGAGAGTTGAGGAATTTGAAGAGACTCTAATGTATAGATTGTGGGTGAATCAATCTTGTTTTTCTTTAGGGTTTCTCTCTCAAAATTCTCTCTGGAAGCTCTCTCACAATCGTGGGTAAAAGGGGTATTTATACTGGAGTGGGAGAGGAATGTGAAACGTCAGGTTTTACAAAACAGGGGTGGCTCGCGGCTTGACCTCGCGGCTTGACTAAGTCGCGAGATCCAGTCGCGAGATAACCGTATGGCCAGTTGTCCTGTTTTGTCCTGTAGTGCTCCAACTTGCATGACTGTTCACCTTCCAGCATGCTTGGCACGTGTGCTACGTCTGGCGGCTTGCAGCCGCGAGTCACCCGCGAGTCCCAGTCGCGAGTCTCTGTTTTCTTGCACACTCTTGAGCAATCTTCACTCTATCTCACTCACTACCCTTACATCAAACCCACCTAAATACAGGGTTACTAAATACTGAATTACAAGCAAATTTGGCACGGAATAAAGCCAATTAGATGGTTGAATAAATTCAACCTTACACAGTTTGCCAATGATATAAGCTCTGAAGCTCATGTTGAGGTAACCATTTCCAAAATGTCTTATTCACTAAACACATTTATATAAACAGTACTTACTTCATTTGACTACACACACACATCATTCGATCCAAGTATAATTTTGCGTACATGACTCTGACGTAGTTGCTAAAGGGGTCAAATCAGTAACATGTGTATGCAAAGTAATAGGGAAATAGGTAGCTAGTAGATAATGTTTTCATATACAACAACAACTAAGCCTTACCCTATGTTTAGATGGAGGGAGATGAGGGGAGAGGAGAATGGAAGATAATAGAATGTATTAAATTTTTAGTATATTCCAGCCACCGTCCCCCTACTTTTCTCTCCTCTCCCTCCATCTCCCTTCCAAACATATCATTGGTCCCAAAATTTTGGGGTCGGTTATGTATTCTCAACAAATTAGTTAGAGTTGGTTATATGTATTCTTTTTTACTATCCATTCATAAGAAAGTGACTAAATTCTATGTTGGCCGTCAACCTACTGCTCCCTCTCTCCTTTTCGGGCTTCGGATCGGCTGTGAACAAAATGTATGACACTGAACACAGAAAATGGTGAACTTTTTTATTTGTACTAATGGCATGTCTGAGTTTTAATGAAAGTAGAACAGATCCAGTGGAGACAGGGTGGGGCCTGTAGCTCAGAGGATTAGAGCTTATATATATAAGAAAAAGGCTTGTCTGAATTTTTCTACATTACTGTGGCATTTCTGATTAATAAAATATTAGTTGGCAACTTCATTATGTATGTGCGGTTAGTTTGCTTCTGTTATGAAAGGTATTGGTATTGGGCACAACTGTAACTTAAATGACAGAAAGAGAAAATAGGGGTTGGGGGGGAATCTATGAGTGTTTTGGGAAATTTTCATATTGTAAGTGTATTTTTGTATTGATATTCAAAAATATCTTCTTGTCTTTAATAGGTATTTTGGATGTAGAGTACATGTATGCTGTTCATTTTTCTTGTGGAGTCATCCCTGGCTTGCTTGTAGTTATATAAATATAATTTTTTTAGTTGCTATTTACATTCTGACCAGGTCATGAGAAAAACTAGAGTGGGAATGAAAGAGAATCAGTTGGAAAGCATGTTCCTTCACCACACCTATACGTATGGTGGCTGTAGGCACTGTTCTTACACATGTATTTGCGCTACTGGTGAAAATAGGTGAGACCTTTGGCGGTTCTCAAGGTTTCTTGTTCTATGCATGCGGTGGCAAGTGCTCTCCCATGCATTACTGAAACTATGATGCATGCTCATCCCGGAATTAACTTATTTTTATCACAGAAAAAAAAAAAAAAAAAAAGTAAAACACGAACAGATGTAAATGTGTGTTTTATATTCAAATTTCAAAATATGGACATGCTCTGTAATTTTCCAGTACTTTGGGACTGGTTTTAACTAGGACATTTATGTATAGTTATGCACTTTTGTAGACTTCTGTCAAACTCATGATTGAAAAGATTTTAACTTTTGTAAATGGAAAGGTAAATTATGAGTGTAAATGTATTGATATAGAATTTTACATCCATCACAGAAAGGTTTGCTAACTGGTGTATTGTTTCATAACACAGTTCTGTGCTGCACTATGGGCATGCAGCGGCTCCAAACGAGAGGGTATGGTAAATTCGATATTCTTTTAGACTTAATGCATTGTAGAGCCTTTTGTATTGTCTTTTTATTATTTTTATGTTTATTTTTAAATAAGAAAGCCTTTGTATAGTCTTAATACTTGAACCAGGCTTAATTCCATAATGACAGATTTAGTTATTCTTTGCAGTTTCATTATTCAATTTTTCTGATTGAATCTCCTTGACTTCAGAAGTATCTTATGAAGTTTTCAAATCCTTATAGTCTCCTTTGTGCAGGCTTTGGAAGATGGAGATATGGCATTGCTTGATATGGGAGCTGAATACCATTTTTATGGTTCTGACATAACTTGTTCGTTTCCTGTGAGTTTGGCCATTTTGCTAGTAAAATAACATTAGATACAATTTTTTACCTTTGGGCCTTGACTTTTTGATCCAGGCAGTTAATAAACTTTAGGTAGCTCCTCGCTTAAGTCTTACCCAATTTTATCTGGTTTTTCTTTTCCCCTTTACATATAGGTCCTTTGATGGTGTTCGTAGATTGATTAGATCATCATCATTATCATTGCAACCTTCATCCTTTTGCTCTTAGAATACTTATGAAGTTATGATGATTAACTAGGTCATTTTATAATAATCATTATCACTACCATCATCATACATATTTCTAGTCTTTGACTTCTTCTGATTTTATAAGGAACCATAATGATCAATTATCAAACCCATAATGTCTTAGACATTGAGGGTTTTAAATCAGAGCTCTGATTTGATGGGAATTTCTGGAGTAAAAGAGTATATTTGTGATGCCAAGGTTATCTAAATATGTCTGATGCAGATTTATCTTCACTCTCCAGTTTTAAAGAATTATAATTTTGTTAAATTTTCTGTGCAGGTGAATGGGAAGTTCACTAATGATCAGTCGCTCATATACAATGTAAGTGCTTACTCCTTAGAGCAGTATCAACCTGATCAATTGGACTTAATTTTCTTCTCCCTGGTGCAAACCTGCTCTTAAGTTGTCTGAGAATTGTGAGCACATTTGCAGTAATCTGTGGATTGTAATGATACATACAATGTACTTAAAACATATATATATATATATATATATATATATATATATATAATTTACCTAACCACTGTCTATCACTGCTGTACTAAATAGGTACCAAATAGAACTGCACACATATTATTTGGGTGTATTGCCTGTGGCATTTTGTTGTTCAGGGGTTCCTTTTCTAAATATCTTGTTTTGCAGGCTGTCCTTGATGCACACGATGCTGTAATATCTACAATGAAACCTGGAGTAAACTGGGTGGATATGCACTTGTAAGACTAGATATTAAACTTTCTGTTAAAACAATTGTAATATGCATGTCTTGTATGTGTTTTATGGGAGGAAGGATAGGGTGTCCTCTTTGGGGAACTACATGATTAGAGCATACATGAAAGCATTGAAATAGAGTGGTTTTCATTTCATTTGTTTGAACATCGAAAAACCTTATGTTGAATTACAGAAATTGTAGAAGGCAAAAAAAGAGAGAAATCCTTGTGCATTCAAGCCTAAACCAAATGTGGTTCTCAAGAAACCTCAAAGACGTTTTTACTCAATGTGTCATATGGAAACTGAACATCATGTTCTAGAAGTGTTGGTAGACATGCATCATGTATTACTTGCATGCTATTCATAATTGCATTTTAGAAATGAAGGAATTTATTTGTTTTATCTAAAATATTTTGTGGCATTTCAAGGTTAAGTAGATTATTCATTCAATTGAAAGAATGTAGTTATAATATTTCTGTGTCTTCCACTGATCCTTTTTAAGTTTCCTACTATATCTTCTCTTCGGCATGACATCTTTATTCTCTCTTCTGCTCCCCCCAACCCCTGCCTTCCTCCTCAAAATTGCAGATTAGCAGAGAAAATTACACGAGTCATTGAAGAAAGGATGCATCATCGTTGGGTAACATCTGTTTTTTCAATGTTACTTCCTCAATTACCTGCAATTTATTCCTTTTATTAGAAGGAAATCTTCTAATTTATGTTTAGTTACATTCTAGCAATGTCGACGATATGATGGCTGAACGATCGGGTGCCATTTTCATGCCTCATGGTCTTGGGCATTTCCTTCGTATTGATACACATGATCTTGGGGGCTACTTAAAGGTCTTAGTGAATGATAATTTTTATTATGCTCCGTTTCTTTTTCTTGCTTTAATTTATATTTTTAGAGAGCTGTGCATATCATATCACATATGTTTTGTATTACATTTTCCTTTATTGTCTTGAAAATTTATATTTTGTTGCAGCGGCTGGAGAGAAGAAAAGAACCTGGATTGAGGTCTTTACGCACAGTTAGAGAGCTCCAAGAGGGAATGGTTAGTAATAGTTTTTCTCAGACGTTGGAATTATTCTTTCTTACTTTTTCTCTTTCGGTAACATAATTAAATCATATGTGTGGGTGATGTAGGACAAATTGGGGGAATTTGGCTATGTGTGGTTGTGCTGGGGTTGGGGTTAGGGTTAGGATGATTTGTGGAAATAAGATTTAGAGTTGTTGAAGAAAGGTTCATGGAGTTATGACCGGAATCAAAAAGTGGTTTGATAGTTATTTGATGGCTATTTAGTATAAGAAAGTATGTGGATTTTAGGGCTTACATAGGTAAAAGAAAGGACTTGATTTTGGGTTTTAAGGAAAAAGAAAAAGAGAAGAAGAGAGGGAGAACAGAAAACGCAAAGGCCAACATGTCTCTATGCTCAAATCAATAATTTTATCAATCAACTCCATCTCCTTTGAATACATTGAGCACAAATATGTATTAAAACTCTTTCGTGAACTAGTAGTATTAAGACTCCTAGTTTAACTAGTTACTAGTAAACTAAACAACTTATAAAGACTAACTAGGATTCAAAGAAAATAAACCTAAGATACTTAGGATTCCTAGAAAATTCTAGACTCAACTAAGGTATCAAAAATATCCTTCATTCATAGGAGTTGCAGAAATTACAGATTTGCCTTTGACTATGAAATTGACCATAACTAACAAAATAAAATTCCAAATAGAAAATTGTTTATCCCTAAAAGACTCGTACCTAGACCTTTAAAGCAACACAAATTTTACTTTAATTCAACTTCAAAGGTGGACCCCAAACAATAATTTTTGAATAAAAAAATTTGCATAGTAATAGCAAATCAATCTTCCATAGTTGCATCATCAATGGGTGATTCTATTTTTGAAATCTAAGACCCTAAAGCATGTGTGTTGCATATGATAATTGTGAAGTTGTATGATTTCCTTCTGATTTTATTTTATTTTTATCATGCTTCATTCAGACTTATTTTATATGTCAAATTCATAATTAGTTAAAGTTTAAAAACCTAAATTGGGATAAGTTGTATGATTTCCTTCTGATTTTATTTTATTTTTATCATGCTTCATTCAGACTTATTTTATATGTCAAATTCATAATTAGTTAAAGTTTAAAAACCTAAATTGGGATAAGCAGCATCACTTTATCTTCTATTTGGTTGAGAAGTTGTAACTTCTAACTTCTCAAGGCTAGCTTATTCAAAGGGAACTGAAATATTTTACATATACTGATATATATTATGTGCCAAACATGTTTGTCAGGGCTGTTCATTGGTATTATAATCACTGATTGTTTAAAGCACCTTTGTATATGCTTTGCCATGAGGATAGATATTCACTTGGGACCTGTAAACTCTATTTCTAAGACGTGGAAAATACACTGGAGGGTCTGGTCATGTTACATTATTTGGAGGGAGGAAGCTCATTTATGTTTAATTGCTCCGTTTGATTGAAATCTGTGATTTATTGATTAATTTTTCTTTTGGTGGGGAAGGATTGATCCGATTTTATTTATTAAAAAAAGAAAAAAATTTGATGTTACAGTTATCTACCATCTCTTCCCAACTACTTCATTTATGTTCTTGGCTTTTATCTGTAATATGTCCATATAATTTTATGGATCTTTGGCTTATATGCTTCAGAATATATCATAGAATAATCATTATTCCAATTTCTTTGGGGCTTTCTATGTAGGTGATAACAGTAGAGCCTGGATGCTTTGTTGCTTCCAGCCATGGAAAGTTCAAATACTTTAAGATTCTTTAATCAAGAAGTAATTGGCAGATTTAAATGTTTTGGTGGGGTTCGAATTGAAAGTGATGTGGTACTCCATTTACCGAAGCTCTCTTTTAACTGGATCAAATAATTTTCTTTCTTTGACATTTGCATCTGCATAATAGTACTGGTTATGTTATGTTTTCAATCTCACCACATAAATCGCATATTAGATTTACCCAATTTAACTTTTAATACATTGGAAATGCAAATTCAGTAAATTTTCTTAAGCCAGTCAATATTTTAACTTATACAATAAACTGTTTTGGTTTATTTCTCATCATGTACTCATTTTTCTTTCTTCATCAAGTATGCTTTTGAGTGAGCCATATGCAAGGCAGATTTATAAATGTTCCCATATTAAAATTATTCTTGTGCCATTTCTATTCCTATGATAGCAATTTATCACTTCATGCATTTCACTTTATAGTTTCTTTTTCTTTTTTTTTCTTTTTGTTGACCTTTTTATTTTTGCAGCATGTCACTGCCAGTGGTTGCAAGAACATGACAAAGTGTCCCCGGAAAATATGGGAGATCGAAGCGGTGATGGCAGGAGAACCATGTCACTGCCCTTGATAATTTGCACAGGAATGTGCTCTTAACTTGTGACGTTGTTGTAAGGCAACCTATTACCCCGTGAAGTTTAGTTTGAAGTACTTCATTGTGTTTTTAATAATAGGGCCGGATTGAAAAAGCTTTTGAACTCGGTTTCTTTTGATGGAAATATTTTTTTTCTGGAAAATGATTGTTTTTTTGGAAAATATATTTCTAGAAAATTGGCTCATTTTCCTGTGTTTAATTGTGAAAAATGAGCTAAAAATTACTTTTTATTGTTTGACATGCATGCAAAATAATTAGTAATTCTTATAATTTCAAATAATTATGTAAACATTTTTCTTTCATAAAAACATGTCCCAAATGGAAAATATTTTTTATTTCTTTTGGGTTATTCAGGAATCTCATATGGAAAAAATTGATCCCAAATTCAGACTCTACATCAAAAAAATTAGTAGAAAAGCGACAAGTTTGAGTAAAAGAGTCATTTGGGAAAAAAAAAATTAAGGGTTGGTCAAGAAGATAAACAGTCGTTCTATGGAGTGAGAGTGAGGGGAGTCACCATTTTGGAGTCTTTTGTTTATGACATTTCAGCAGATGTTTTAAAAGTTTCAGAAAATGTTTTATGTTTTAAAAAGGGTATTTTTTTTGCCAGATATTCAGTTTTTGCAAAAGATATTATTGAAAAATCTCTACCCGTTGGCCCAAAAAAAAAAAAAAAAAAAAAGCCTTTAAAAAGTCAAAAACATTCTTTGAAATGAAAATTTCCATTGAAACAAATGCGACAATAGCCACAGAACTTTACTCTGAATAATTAATTTAGCTTTCTAATCAATTGGTTTTTGTGGTTTTTGTTTGTGTGTTTGTATTTTCTTTTTCTTTTTGTGGGTCCGTGCACTCTAGCAGTGCTGGATGAATTTCTTATACTAAGAATTTGATAGTCCAAGGGTAATTGAAGCAGGGTAGAAAGGTCCTAATGTGATGGTACACTGCTCTTTAGGTTTTGTATATTAGGTTTCTTAATTGAATTCAGTCATGCCAATTATTAGTTAAAGCATCACAATCAAGTTGATAAAGTTAAGGTAGAATGCCTAAGAAATAGTAACTAAAGTTTTGCCTTATCCTATCTAGACTTCTTATTCAAATGATAATATATATGTTGGTATTAATCTTACATTATTCTTTGGGGAGTGTTTTGCCGTTGCTTATGAGAGTGTGAACTCAATGAGGGCCATAACCATTTGAATTGAATGCAAGAACTGGTTTCAAGTGCAGTCAAACAGTTAAAAATGCAAAGAGAAGTTAATGGACCTTCCACCCATGATCATTTTTATGCCCATTGCTTTGACTCAACTACAATGCCCTCACAAGAAATTTCAGTTGAAAAATGATTTTGGATAGATGCAAAGCTTGAAATTGAACCAGGGTACCCATTGAGTTAGGTATTTCTGGCCAAATAAAGAAGTGAACCATTTAGTTATTCTTTATTATTGGCCAAATAAAGAATAACTAAAAATTCAATAAGCGTCCAACAACCATGAAGTTCTCGAAATAGTTGGTATGATGAGAGATCTGGAATTTTTAAAGCGCTATAGGTCATTGAACAAAACAAGAAAACTAGAGCAAAAAACATATTGTTAGAGAGTGGAAAACACACATTTGGGATCAAAGTCGAAACTTCTGCTTTGTTTGTCAGCTGGCCGTGAAGAACAACTTTAAAAGTAGTAATAGAATAGCTGGTTGAGTCTTGAGTTGCTGTCATCTATTGTATTATCCAAATTACAATTCTAAAGTTCATAATGAAAAGTTAAGAAGTATGGACACAGACACTAATATGAACACTGTGACACGATAATCCTTGAAAAATTATAACACAACATAGTGGGGATATGTGACTATTAATTAACTAATATCTTTAGGTATATTTAATTTATTTGTAGGCATATTTTATGTTTTCAAAATAAACAACTATCAAATTATTTCTAATATCATAGGAATATATTTTAGATAAAAAAAATATTTTTATCTCCAACACAATGAGAAAAATTTAACCTGTTGAAATTGTCCACTGATATACACTGATTTTGTGAAGAAATATAATGAATTCTATTCAAAATAGGGTCTTGAACATTCGTTTTATTGAATTTGATAGCTATTGGGATTTTTGGTTTGATGTAGGTTTACAGCTCTGTTGCTTGTTTGTATTGTTTGTGTTACCATTCTGTTTGGTGAATAAAATTGCTCCTCCATTAAAAATAAATTAAAAAAAAAATTATGCTGCTACCTAATGGGCTTAAAAAAAATTAAAATCTTAGGGGTCATGGCACCCTTGAACTACCCATAGTTCTATTCCTAATTAGCTAAATAAAACAATGAATGGTATCATACACATCTTATTCCACACAACCTTGACAATTTTAGTTCAAAATGTGGGTATGCAGTTGTGTGTGTATAAACAATTATGTCATGAAGTCTATCATGCATTTGATGTAGAAATTGTTTTATGTGTCCTCTTACACACTAATACAGGAAAATAAATAAACACTACAACAAAATGTATTTTCAGTGACGAAAAAATTCGTCACTAAAAGTCCAGTTTTTCGTTGCTAAGGACCTTTAGCGACGAAACTCATTTCATTGCTGAAACCCCGTCGCTAAAAATCCTAGCAACGAAAAATTTCGTCACTAAAAGTCCGATTTGTTTTTTATATAAAAAACTTTTAGCGACGAAACATTTTCGTCGCTAAATGTTTTCCTTGTTAAAAACACTATTCAGTGACGAAAATATTTCGTCACTAAAAACACTTTAGTTTATTAAATC
Organism: Quercus tomentella; assembly: GCA_028535165.1. Classification (NCBI taxonomy): domain Eukaryota; kingdom Viridiplantae; phylum Streptophyta; class Magnoliopsida; order Fagales; family Fagaceae; genus Quercus; species Quercus tomentella. Next base: position 59,044,371 of record JAPQVY010000155.1, on the reverse strand, counting down.
ATATGTAGTGACAAATAATTTCGTCACTAAAACTATTTTCGGGTACATATAATGACGAAAAAGTTCATCAACAAAACTATTTTTAAGAAAACCCAGGCACATATAGCGACGAAAATTTTCGTCACTAAAACCATTTCTTACAAAATTTTGCTACATTTAGCGATGAAATATTTCGTCACTAAAACAATTTTTTATTGCTATATTTGTGACGGAAAAATTCGTCGCTAAAACTTATTTTCTGTTTTTATTTTTTTCATGGCTTTGATATTAACCTTTAACCTGTCATTACATTATTAAAACCTCACATTTGAATAACACATTTATTTCAACAACACATTTATAAAAAAAGATCCATACATTCCACAAGTAAAAAATAAAACAAGTATCCAATTCAAACTCTTTCCATACAATAATTGTTTGCAACACATACAATAACTCAAGATGTTTTATAACAATACAAAAAGTGTAGCATAATATAATTAGAACTAATGGAAGATGTCTTCATATGTCTTCAAGTAATGCCAAAAGTAAATCCCCTAAAAGCCACCAATAAGAAAGCTGCACAAATATAAAAACAATACTACATTAAAATCGTAAAGTAAAAATATTAACTATGTTATAAGAAACATTTCTAACAATGCATTAAGAGTAGCCACACCAATGAATTAAAATCACAACTCCTAATGTATAAGTTGTAGAAAGCAAATATAGATTTTCAAGTATAATATAATACAATTAGTTTCAAATAATGCATCAAAAAAAGTAGTCACACCATGTAGTGTAGGTCAATTGTTAAAATAAAGTATTAACCAATAAGTGTTTTAACTTAAAGATGAACCACCCCCATAGTTAAGAGCGTTATCATAACCCTTACTCTTCAAAATGTTAAGAATATTCTTTTGGACCTCTTCTTGCTTAGCTCATTCCTCTTGGTCCCTAGCTCGCTCCTCTTAGTCCTTAGCTCGTTCCTTTTGGTCCCTAGCTCTTACCTCTTTGAGCTCAATTATCTCATTTTCTAGCCGTTGGATATACTCCACCAAGGAATTAGATGAGGCGGTGGTTACTAGAGAAGAGGAAGGTCTAAACAATGTTAAAACTTGACATGAAATATTCATTTGAAAAGGAATATTTCCAATAAAGCAAAAGTCAAACATCCAAATACCCTCTTTAATGGAACCAAACACTCCACCAGCTTATTTCATGTGACCAAACATTCCTTCTTCAAACTCTTATTTATTTTTCAGTTCTTTATTTACTATTTACGATCAATGCCTATGATATTTATTATTAACTTCCAAATATCATTAACTTCCATAGGAAACTACATAAAAATCTTTTATGAAATTCTTTGATTCTTGTTTGCCTTTGTTTCCACCGTCTTAAGACAATCTTTCCAGATTGATTTCAACTATTACATTCTTTTTTTTTTAAAAAAATTTCAAGCTATTGATCATTTTCGTAAACTATTTTATTTTCAGTTTTATAATCTTGCTAAAAATAACCAAATGATGATGATAGGATTTTTATGTTAATCAGGTTCTTCAAGTAATGGATCCAAGATTTTGTCATTGATTTTCAATACATTTTATCATTTTAATTTTTTATTTCAATTTCAAAGTATTTCTTTTTACATTAATTCACCTTGTCACTCTCTCTTCTTCTTTTTTCCAATATTTTTTTTATGTGGATTAGTTGCTAATAAATTTCAAACGTATTGGTTAGAGTATTTACATCATATTGTGCAAAAAATTATATCTATTTTAGAATAAGAACTTACTTTTTTCTATATTACATGCTCACTTTTCAAAACACTCTATATCAAATTATTTATTTTACACTACATTTTATTAAAATATTATTTTCTTATCAAATTTTTATTATTATCCAAAATCATCTTTCTCTTCCTCTTTTAAAAATACTCCCAATATGAATTTAAATCACCTTATAACAACATGCAAGCCACCCGCTTGCTCCAACACAACAACCCATCACAAAACCAATTACAGACATCACAAGTATAGAGTGTTTACAAATATTGAATTCTATTAAAGTAATATTCATCACATCTAATTAACAAGTTCCATTCACATTTGCAAGAAACTAAAAATACTCCCAATATGAATTTAAACCACTTTATAACACCATGCAAGCCGCCCGTTTGCTCCAATACAACAACCCACCACAAAACAAATCACAAACATCACAAGTATAGAGTGTTTACAAGTATTGAAATCAATTAAAGTATTATTCATCACATCTAATCAACTAGGTCCATTCACATTTGCAAGAAACTAAAAACACTCCCAATATGAATTTAAACCACCTTATAACACCATGCAAGTCACCCGCTTGTTCCAACACAACAACCCACCACAAAACCAATCACAACCATTACAAGTACAGAGTTTTATAGGTATTTAAATAGAGTTTACTTACTATGATCAAGCTAAGCGTACAAGTCTGATTTGTTGGCTAAGCTTTGGTCTTTGACTTTCACAGATCTAAACCTCTTTCTATTCCCCCACAGTAACTTAAACAATCACTAATCTTGTCATCACATTCAACCAAAAACCTTGTCACCAATACTAAAAAAAAAAAAAGCCCTCAGATTATGTCACCAATGGGCATTCATCAAAAGCCTTTACAAACTATATGCAAAGAAAATCCAATTAATGGGTCTCATATAGCCAACAATACTAATAATATCAACAAAGTGCATAGAGAGATAAACTCCAAAAACAATTCAATTATGTCAACATGTCCATTCCTAAAGTATTAAGCATTAATTTGCCTTACAAAAGGTTCCTATCAGAAAGGCATTTCCTGTATGTTAGGACATATGTGTTTCACATGTTAAAAACATATGTCATGGTTTTATGTAATTGGCTAATCCTTTAACAAAACGCACTTTACTTGTATTTGAGTAGATTTAGGATGTGTTTAAATACTTCAAGAAACCATGTTTCAAGATCAAATGTTGAAGCCTTCAAGCCTGTCCAAGAAATCAAGCTAAAAGTGCAGAGTTACTTAAGCTCCACAGCTAGCATGTGTCGAGATTTAAGAAGTTGTTTCAGCCCCATGGCTCGACAGCTAGCTCGACAGATGCTCGACAGTTTCAATCTGTCGAGGTTTACAAAAACAGAATTTCTGATCTGTTTTTCTTGGGATCCGTGGATGTGTCTTTGGGCCTTCTTTTCTCCTAACCCTAGACATATAAAAGGATTGTTTTAAGGGCCATCAAATAGTTCACAAGTTGCACAAGCATTGAAAAACTATGTTCAAGCAAATTGTGACTGAAGACGAAGTTCTAGCCCTAGTTCATCTCTTTCTCTTGAAGAAGTTGCTGTGTATGTGCACCGTAGGATTTTGTGACCAAGCATCTTCTTGATCTTCATCGTGTGGATGAACTGAACAACTTTGCAGCCAACAACCTTCTTAGTTGGTGATTGAAGTCGCGTACTGGGATCCGCGCAATTGGTTAGTCACGTACTTGGGAGCCATGCATCGAAAGGAGGAACTGTCACTACAGAACAAATCCAACTGGGTATTGGGGTAAGGGTTTAACTGTAGGTTGGTAAGGTACTTGGGATTCCTTTACTTGTAACCGCTTGTTGTGATAATAATGGAGTTTTGGGAGTGGTGACCTGAAAATCACCCGGTGGAGTTTTTACCGTTAGGTTTTCCCCATTCGTAAACAAATCACCGTGTTATTTATTTTCCGCTGCATAATTAGTTTATTGATGATTTATTTGTGCTATCACGCGTTTTGCATGATAAATTGATTAATTAATAACTTGGCTAATTAATTAATTAATTTCAATCACAAGGGGTCAATTCGTTTTGTGGCCTATCACTGTAAAATGAAAAAAAAAAAAAAAAAAAAAAAAAAAAAAAAAAAAGTAGTCAACCAGCTCAAACATTAAAAAAATTTCAACACGCATATCGCCGAAGCAAGTGCCGAACACGATTTGCTAATGAATTCTTATTTACAAACAAATAAAGATAACCATAGCCATTTGGATATCATAGAAACTCAACCTTTGTTTTAAACCAAGTAGCCATATAATGAGTAATTGGTATTTCTTTTCTTGGGAGCAACCAACCAGAGCATATATAAGGAAAAATTTCATCTCTCTCTTTTCCTTTCTAGCATTTAATTGATCAAACAATTGGTGAGCACAAAAAAACATTGTAGACGCATAAATTTCAAATATCAAGGCAAACATGTGTAAGGTTGAATTTAATCAACCATCTTGTTGGCTTTATTCCGTGCCAAATTTGCTTGTATTTCAGCAATTAGTAACCCTGTAATTAGGTGGGATTGTTGTAAGGGTAGTGAGTGAGATAGAGTGTTGAAATGCTCAAGAGTGTGCAAGAAAACAGAGACTCGCGGCTGGATCTCGTGGGTGACTCGCGGCTGCAAGCCGCCAGAAGATGCACACGTGCCAGGCATGCCAGAAGTTGAACCGTCATGCTAGCTGGAGCACTATAGGACAAAATAGGACAACTGGCCGTTCTGTTATCTCGCGGCTGGATCTCGCGACTCAGTTAAGCCGCGAGCTAGCCCTGTTTTGAAAATCCTGACTCTTCACATTCCATTCTCACCCCAATATAAATACCCCTTATACCCACGAAAGAAAGAGAGCTTCCAGAGAGAATTTTGAGAGAGAAACCCTAGAGTAAAACAAGATTGATTCATCCACAATCTTTACATAAGAGATTCTTCAAATTCTTCAACTTTCTTCTTCTCCATTGTTAAATCCTTGAGAGGCATTTTACCAAAACCTTTTCTCACCATATCCATTACTGTGAGAGGGTTGTTTAGTGTTCTGGGAAGCAGTTAGGAAGGAACCAATATACATTGGTTGATGCTATGGTCAAGTAGCGGAATCCGGGAAGCTAGAAAAGAAATAGGTTCGGCGCAACCTCATTGGAGCAAGAAGCTTCGAGGGCTTAGGTACACTGGGTAGATTAGGCTTGGAATGTCTATTGCTGTTCATGTATCCCAACTACATTTTCTAGTGGATTACTTACTACTTGGAGGGCGGCGGAGAGGTTTTACGCCGAGGGCTTCGGTTTCCTCTTCGATAACACATCATATGTTGTCCTTGTGTTTGCATCTTCCTTCCCTTAATCTTTGCCTTTTATTTTCTGCTGTGGATGTGTTTTTAATTGGCTTAGATTGTTTACCAATTCTGTTTATAGCTTGTGTTCATTTTCCGTACACTTGTTGTTTGTCATAAAGCTTGAATTGGTTATTTTGTAATTGGGAGTCTAAACGTTCAAGGGTGTTTTATACACTATTTGAACTTTCAATTGGTATCAGAGCGGGTACACTTGTTGTGATTTAAATACCTAAGTGTGATCCTTGACCCCTTGTCTTTATTTGTCATGGATTGTGCTTTGTATGCCTCTTTATACGATCTGGTTGATGATAAATGTAGCATGTCACGTGTTTGTGAAAATGCCTCTATGAGTATGGATCCTCATGGTTGTGATGCTATGTTGCATGAATCATTTGATGTTGTTGATATTCCAAATGACAAACTCTTGAAGAAAAATGCTAAGAAGTTTCAAAAGAATTTGAGCAAGTTATTTTGTGAAAAGGATGATTTTGATTGCTAAGCTCAATGAATCCAACAAATTGGTTGAGAAATATAAAAAACTTGCTGAAGATTCTCTTGAAAAGCTAAAAGAGTTTGAATGTTTGAATATGGACTTGGATGCTAAACTTGTTTTGTCTAACAAACTTGTTGATGAGTTAAAATGTGAAAATGAATCTCTTAAGATGCATGCCAAGTGTTTGATTGTTGAACCCATTGATAAAAGGGATGATAATATTTGTTGCAATCATGTTGTGGTACCCGATCTTATGCCTATTGTGTGTTCTACCTCTAAGGACAAAGATGTGTACGTTCCTCCACACAAAAGAAATCCAAAGGTGGAGAGAAAGGCTGTTAAGTCAAAGCCTCTGTTTAGGTCTCAACCTAAGGCTTTGAATGGATCTAAGTTTGTTCCAACTTGCCACCATTGTGGTGTGATTAGTCATATAAGACCTCAATGTCATAAGTTGAAGAGAAAACAAAACCATGTTACTAGATCCCTTCCCAAAAAGCCTAGTAGACCTAAACACATTGTTTGTCACCATTGTGGTGCTTTTGGTCATCTAAGACCTCATTGCTCTAAATTTCATGCTCTTAAAAGAATCAAAAGAAAAGAGAAACTTAAGCTTCTTGGAAGTTGTGCTAAAAAGAGTAAACTGGATTTGAGTGATAATAGCATGTTGTTAAAGAAAGTGTTTAATGCTCTTAACTCCTTGTCTATGTGCATCTCCGATTCTCATTCTTCCAACCCTCGTCTCACTTCTTATGAGACACTCATTCCAAACAATTGTTCTGTTTGGATGAGGAAGGGTTCCTATGGTTGAGTTTTTGCTCCTTTGGTCCTTGATCTAATTCTTTCGATCTTTGTAGGACCCTTCATGCATTAGATGCTTCATTGTCATGCATTTGTGCATCATGCATCTATTTATATGCATTGTTTTGATCTTACTTTTATGTCTTTGTTTTGTGTGTGTAAAAATCCAAAACCACATAAAAAGTAGAAAATCAAAAAGTTTGATCGACGTTGTTGAGTTTTGTCTCAAAACTTGTTTTGCCTTGTACCTTTGTGCTAACGGTTTTGTGCATTTACGAGCGTAACTTGTTCCTATGCACTCTTATCACTGTGGAAGAAATCTTGAAATATATGTGACTGTTGTAAATAGATCTTCAAACTTGTCATGAATGATTAGTGAATGGTTATGTTGATCTTGAAACATGTATAGACTTGTGCCTATATATCTTCCCACTCTTTATTTTTTGTTTTTGCTAAAAAGAGCTCACCAAATGTAAATCTCCAAATGTAAAGAGATATTGAGCTGCCAAAGCCTATCGCATATACTAGTATTCGACTAGGAAAAAGGGAAAACGACCAAAAATAAAGTGTATGATTTTTCAAAAAGCCAAAGGCTATCTCATCAAGGTGAAATATCAGACATCATTCTCACAATGAGATGTGTTTGTTTCAAAAGGATCTAAATGATCACATGACTGAATTGTAGTGGAGCCAAAATGAAAAGCTTCCATGTTATGTTATAATGTTTTTGTGGGAGGTCATATATGCATACTTCTATAATTGAGATGGGTCACATGATCTAGTGCTAATTGTGTATGCCTTGGTTGAATTGATCATTGAAGCTTCACATTAGACTAAGGACTATCTCATTGTTGATATCCACACACAACACACAAGTTTATGTTCAATGAATGCCATATTCATTTGTGTGATTGTATTTGATAAAATGTGTTTTCACATACTCAATCTTTGTTGATTAAAACACAAAAAGATTTTTGAGTGTCTTAGTTGTTTTTGGAAAGTATTTTGTTTTTACAAAAACTGAAAATTTCAAAAACAGTGTTGCCCTGTTTTGGCGACTCAGTCGCAGGTCAGACAAGTCGCATGCCACAGTCACGAGCTCGCGGGTCGGTTTTGGCGACTTGTTCACGAGTGGAAGGTCTAGTCACGAGGGGTACATAGAGATTTTCGCGGCTCAGCTTGCGACTCCCTCGCGAGTAAGTCTTTCCAGTCGCGAAAAACACTTGGAAATATTTTCAAGAATCTTGTTTTCAAAGTGTTTCGCGACTTACCCTGGCAACTTAACTCAGTCGCGAAAATCGCGTGTTTTGCATATTGAGGGTTATTTTCAAAGTTGCTTTCAAAAAATTTTCATTTTTCCCTCCTGCATCATTATCTTTGTTCATACCTTCATCTCTTCCCCTCGTTTCTCCTTGACCCTTTGTCTATTCCTAACAAAAAGGGGGAGAGTATACTCTAGAGAGTATACCGAAGTGTTTTGTCAGAGTGTTTTGTCATTTCTATATGACTCTTGTGCACATCCTTAGGGGGAGAAATTCTATTTCTCATGCACATTTGTAAGGGGAGAGATATTCCATAGGGGAGATGCATATACCAAGGGGGAGAAGACATTGAGTTAATAAGAAAACTCTGTTTTGTTTGTTTCTCTTTATGTTTGTTCTTTTGTATTGCATCGTATTTGTGTTTTGGACATGCATATATCCCTATGCTATTGTGCTTCATTGAATGCATGTTCGGATGATCATTTGCTTTGCTATGTGATCATTATAGTCATTTCTATATGACTGTTTTGGTGTATGATCAAGTTGCTCACATGTTTCACATCATGTTTACTTGATCGCAATTTACTTGTTACATTATACTTGTCCTTTTATTACTTGCTTTACCTTGAGGGTCTAATGTGTTTTGTGCAAGTGTTTCAGGTTACAAGTATATATGTTCCAAATGCATCACAGCTTCTCATCATTTTGAAGGGGAGAAACTTTAAGCACTTTTAGTTTATATTGTTTAAGTTTTTATTCAATATAATGTGGTTTGTACCCATGTGCTTTTGTAAGCTTTTAGGGTTAATGTTTTTATGCATAGTTTGTAGGCTTTATGGTATGTACCTTGCTTTATGCAGCCTTTATGCTATGTTGAAATCAGTACTTTAATCTAAATGTCTTGCATTTTGATCTATGTACTGTCACTCTTGTGCCCTTGTAGGATTGTTCCTAGATGCATATACCTTGTGTATTATGCATTGGTTGAGTGTTAGGCATACAAGTAACTTGCATTGTTCTTGTTAACTTGTATGTTCAAGTGTTCATTCCAAGTGTGAATGAGCATTGTGGTCACTACCTCGTAGTGATTACTTGTTTAACCAAGCCATGGTTTGTTTCTTAACTCCATCTTTGCTTGATCACATTATGCCTGCTTCATATGCATTTCATGTTTTCTGCATACAATGATCATGGTGTATTGTTGTGTTTCAGGAGTTTCATGTTCATATGATTCAAGTGCCTCACAGTTTCTAGAGTTAGGTGTGAGTGAGTTTTGCTCAACTGTTCCCAACTCACATGTTAAGTCTAGAGTTTGTTTTAGGGTTTTGTCACGGAATAGTCAAAGGGGGAGATTGTAAGGTTGAATTTAATCAACCATCTTGTTGGCTTTATTCCGTGCCAAATTTGCTTGTATTTTAGCAATTAGTAACCCTGTATTTAGGTGGGATTGTTATAAGGGTAGTGAGTGAGATAAAGTGTTGAAATGCTCAAGAGTGTGCAAGAAAACAAAGACTCACGGCTGGATCTCACGGGTGACTCACGGCTGCAAGCCGCCAGAAGATGCACACGTGCCAGGCATGCCAGAAGTTGAAGCGTCATGCTAGCTGGAGCACTACAAGACAAAATAGGATAACTGGCCGTTCTGTTATCTCACGGCTGGATCTCGCGACTTAGTTAAGCCGCGAGCCAGCCCTGTTTTGAAAATCCTGAATCTTCACATTCCATTCTCACCCCAGTATAAATACCCCTTATACCCATGAAAGAAAGAGAGCTTCCAGAGAGAATTTTGAGAGAGAAACCCTAGAGTAAAACAAGATTGATTCATCCACAATCTTTACATAAGAGATTCTTCAAATTCCTCAACTTTCTTCCTCTCCATTGTTAAATCCTTGAGAGGCATTTTACCAAAACCTTTTCTCACCATATCCATTACTGGGAGAGGGCTGTTTAGTGTTCTGGGAAGCAGTTAGGAAGGAACCAATATACATTGGTCGATGCTATGGTCAAGTAGCGGAATCCAGGAAGCTAGAAAAGAAATATGTTCAGCGCAACCTCGTTGGAGCAAGAAGCTTGGAGGGCTTAGGTACACTGGGTAGATTAGGCTTGGAGGGTCTATTGCTGTTCATGTATCCCAACTACATTTTCTAGTGGATTACTTATCGCTTGGAGGGCGGCGAAGAGGTTTTACGCCGAGGGCTTCGGTTTCCTCTTCGATAACACATCGTGTGTTGTCCTTGTGTTTGCATCTTCCTTCCCTTAATCTTTGCCTTTTATTTTTTGCTGTGGATGTGTTTTTAATTGGCTTAGATTGTTTACCAATTCTGTTTATAGCTTGTGTTCATTTTCCGCACACTTGTTGTTTGTCATAAAGCTTGAATTGGTTATTTTGTAATTGGGGGTCTAAACGTTCAAATGTGTTTTATACACTATTTGAACTTTCAACGTGTATCCCAGCTGATTGCTCAATTGTGGTAACCAACACATCAAAAATCACATAAAAGTAGCAGTAAAAGCAACAAACAAACTACTAAAAAAAAACCCATAAATTTAGCATCTTTAACACTGTATAAGCAGTAGCAAGCTAACATTTCTTCAATAGCAATATAGAAAATGGGCATAAAGCATGTGAATAATTACTCCCACAAAAAATCCCAACAGCCCAAATAAGCAAAACCCATAAAAATTAAAGCCTTTCACATTACAAATTCACAATATTTACCAATGAACTTTTGAGTGGCTAATTCAAAGAGAGACAAATGGAGCAGAGAAATGGGAAAAGGAGATGGAGAAATAAGTAATAGGTATTCTTTGAAATTGTGAAATAGTAGAAAAAGGGTGAGTGACTTACATCGGCGATGGAATGGGTTTGTGATGGCTTAAATCGGCGACGGAATGCTCAAATCAGTGACGGAATGGGTTTATGATGGCTTAAATCGGCGATAGAATGCCCAAATAGGCGACGGAATGCTTAAATCGGCGACAGTTGGGTTTCTTTTGGCTTATCAGCGATGGAATGCTCATCAGTGACGGTTGGCTTGGGTTATCGGCGACGAAATGCTCAAATCGACGACATAATGTTCAAATCGGCAACGGAATGCTCAAATCGACAACGGTTGGGTTTCTTTTGGCTTATCGGCGATGGTTGGCTTGGGTTATCGACGATGGAATGCTCATCGGCGACGATTGTCTTGGGTTATCGACGACAGAATGCTCATCGGCGACGGTTGGTTCTTTTGGGTTATCGGTTGGTTCTTTTGGTCGGTGACGATGAAGACGGCGTGAATGTGGCTTAATGTGTTCAGACTCTTGGGAGTGAAATGAAATAAGAGGGGGAAGTGAAGTAAAAGGATATTTATAGTCAGGGCTTTAGCAACGTAATATTTCCATCACTAATGCCTACTTTCGTTGCAACAGGTATACGTTTTTATGTTTTTAGTGACGAAGGTAAATTTCGTCACTAAAAAATCCAAATTTTGTTAAGTTTTTTAGAGACAAAATTAATATTTTGTCGCTATAGCATACTTTTAGTGATGAATTGTGATTTCATCGCTAAAACAATGAAATGAAAAATTATGATTATTTTTAGCGACAAATATTTTTCGTCGCTACTTCTTCCTTATAGAGGCGAAAGGATTTTCGTCACTAATACTATCCACAACAATACCTACAATGACGAAATATTTTATCACTAAAAATTTCAACTTTTAGCGACGAAATATTTCATCACTATAGATAAATTAAATTTGCATCAAAGCGTCCTATGTTGGCGCCCATTTTTCAGATCACAATAGTGACGAAAAATATTTTTCGTCACTAAATGTTATAATTTTTTTTTCATTATTAGTGACCAAATTCATATTTCATCGCTAAAGCTGTACTTTTAGCGACGAAAAATATTTCCTCACTAATTTTCGTCGCTAAAAATACATGTTGTTGTAGTGAAATAGAAATTAGTAGAAATACTGTTCAATGTATTTTGAACCCTAACTACCCTAATCAAATGAAACCAAATCATTAATCCAATATAGAACAAATAATTTATTGAGGGCAATTTCAGCTGTTGCCAAGTACACACATAATTCTGTATATATATGAATACATAAAAGCACACACACATTGATATTGGAATTTGGAAGTCTAAAATCATGTGATGTCCAAAACTTGCACCACAGCATCAGTCTGTAAGCAGAATAAAAGCATGTAATATCGAAGGCCCAAGATCTCCTCCAAGGCTACAAAGTTAAACAATAGCCATTAGTTTGCAAAATTAAAATCAATCCATAAGAAATAGTTAGAAACATATAACCAATCCAACAAAAATTCCCAAACCTTTTTTAGTAAAATTGTAATAGCCTCTAGCTGTGAAACATCTTTTGCAATCTTGTAGTATGCACTACTATTGTCACATACAACCAATCCTTCAGGTTGGTCATCAATAGGAAATATGAATGTCTCCAAGAACGGTTTAACATCAAAGAGCCACAGACTCCCCCAAAACCAACAATGAATCCAAGCCATGTACCAATATAAAGACATCCCGAGAATTCATCTCCATCTTCTTGATAGTTTTCATTGCGATTAGTGTTGGATGTTACATCTTCTGGGCACTTTTCTATAAGTGGAGGTCCACAAAGTCCAAGATTACCAATGAATCTGTCAAAATCAAAGGACTAGAGTTGAGTGCTTGTCGGAATTTTTCCTAAAAACTCATTATAGGACAAGTTTAGGAAGCCCAAGTAATGTAAAGTAGCCATGCTAGCAGGTAATGGACCAAAAAACCGATTTCTCGACAAATCAAGAGATTCTAATTGTTCCAATTCACCAATGTTTTGTGGAATCATTCCACAAAACATGTTTCCTGATAAATTTAATGCTTTCAATTCTATGAGGCTAGATATCTCTTCTGGAATTTTTCCAGTCAATTTGTTGTTTGCAAGATCAATGCTCCTCATTTCTCCAAAATTCTTTTCGTACTCATACACATTCCCTTTCCAACCAACAGTTGTATTGAAACTATAGACAGAGTCAATGATGTTGCTACTCCCAGAAGCATACATTCTACCAAAAATTTTATATTTAGTGCCATTCACAATGAAGAAGTTGTCGCTCATCGTAAAATTTGAAACTTTGTGTGCCATGGCAGTCAAATTATTAAGGTAATGGGGAATGGTTCCAGAAATATTATTTTGAGACAAGTCTAAATATCTAATATGGACAAGCAAACAAATTTGAAATTGCATACTTCCATGAAATTCATTGGATCTGAGGCTAAGAATGATCAATGAGGACATTTTTTCCCCTATCCAAGTTGGTATCTTCCCAGATAATTTATTCTTTCCCAAGTACAAAAATCTTAACATAGTGCAATTTTGCAAGGACCAAAGCAATTCTCCTGACAAGCTATTATAGCTTAAGTCTGATGCTATAAGTTGTGTTAAAGAACCCATAGAGTGTGGAATTTTCCCAGACAACTTATTGTGAGCCAAATTCAGAACTTCTAGTCCTGGCCAATGCATGAAACAATCAGGGATCTCTTCAAATAGATGGTTGCTTGAAAGGTCAAGGAATCTTAAATTACCACTAGAAATTGAACATACAAAGGAATTTAACCTTGAAAACATATTTTTGGAGAGATTTATTGAGGTCAAATTCGGAGGAAACACTAGTAATGGGCCTTCACATCTGTTTGAACTGAAATCTATTATGTGAAGGTTTGAAACTTTAGTGGATATATTTGGCAACCTTCCCTTGATTTGGTTATGAGACAAATTTAAATAGCGTAACTCACTAGGCATGTCCCAGAACGAAGTGGGGATGGTATTTGAAATTCCAGTACTGGAGATATCGAGGAAGTTAAGGTTTCTTTGAGTTGTTATCCAATTTGGGAAATCATGACCCAACTTGCAAGATCTCACATATAGAAAGTACAATTGAAAAGGGGGAATCCAATCAAAGCTGAAATTTAAAGTTAAAGGTTATGAGATAAGTCTAAATAGAACAATTGGGGGAAATTTGATAGTTGGGCTTTGGAGATAATGTCTTCCAACATATTGGAGCATACAGTCAAAAACTGTAGCTTATGTAGGCTTTCAATACTTTTGGCCAAATTCCCATTTAATTTATTGTTAGCAATACCTAACCATGTTAATGGTGGAAATATTGCAAAATTAGGCACTGGCCCCACAATTTGATTGCTATCTAAATATAAGGCCTCTAATGAATCTTTTAGGCACCCCTTCAAGTTTTTGAAGAACTCAAGAACCTGTCCATTTAGATAGTTCTCCGACAAACCCAAAACTGTTAAAGTACATATATCCTCAAACGATTTTGGAATGCTGCCTTTAAGTTGATTATCATCAAGGGAGAGGTACTGAAGAGAATTCATGTTGCCAAAAGCATTCAAAATTGAGCCATTTAATTGATTAGAAGAGAGAGAAACATAAGCAAGTTTGGTACTAGAGTTGAACAACCAGGGGAATATCGAGGAAGTCATGTGAAGGTTACCAGAGAGATCAAGGTCGGTAAGAGATTTAGAGGAATTAACATGCAAAAGAGAAGAGGGAGTGATAAGAGGTAGATCACAATCACCTAACCACAAAACTGATAGCTTTGGTAGACCAGCAACAACTTTCAGCCAATTATTGGCTACACTGAGATTCACAGATGTTAGGCTGAGGTATTCTATTGAAACAAGAGGAGAAAGCCAGTCAAGATTTTCAGCAATTTTCAAATAATTCCCACCGAGGCCAAGATATTGCAAACGGGAAAGGTTACCAAGCTGAGATGGAATTTGGCCACTGAGATTAGCGTGATTGAGATTTAGGTACTTCAAGTTACTAAGTAAAGTGATAAACTTTGGGAATTGGCTTTGATTAAAATCATTGTAACTCAGGTCCAAATAACTCAAATGATGCAACTCAATTAGTAAAGGACTGATCGTACCTCGCAAAGTTGGCTTATAACAAGCCTGAAGGTCAAGTTGGGGTATATGGCCTGTTTGGTTGCTGCACTGAACTCTTTCCTAGTTGCAGCAATTTTTCTTTGCATATTTAGTCCCCCATGAAGAGAGCCTATTTTTGTCATCAATAAGACCTTTTTTGAACTCAAGGAGTGCTTGTCTCTCCCTCTCTATGCACCACATGTTACCGTCTCTAACCCCTGAAATGACTACAAGAGTTGGTTTCAAGTGCAGTAAAAGCGTAAAAATTGTATAGAGAAGTTTCAGGGACCTTCCACCCATGATAAAAGTCATGGCCAATGATACAAACAATTATAAGTAAAGATCAAGATGCACCACTAAAGCAATCAGTATTTCAAGTTTGAGTTTGTTTTTTGTGCTCTCACAATCCCTTAGCATCAGCTATTTATAAACATAATTGCATGCACGGAAAAAAAGATTCATACCCAAACCCACAGGAAATTATTGTATACTTATAAATGTGTAATTCTCTCTCTCACATAAATTGTGAGTCTCATCATAAATTTAATTAGTAGGATCCACAATTATATGAAAGGGAGAGTATGCATTTATAGTACTCCGGGAGTATTTTATAATTACCCCAACCCACACCTAGTTGACAACATACTTGGTTGTTGTGATTGAATTTCACTTAGGGTTTGGCTTACCTCCAATACTTTTTTAATTGAAGATTTCATTTTGTTTTAAATACACTGGCAAATGGTAGTGAGTTTTAATCTCCACCTTTTATTTCATTAGTGGATGATGTGACAGTTTTTCATTAAAACAAAAAGAGATTTCAATTAAAAAAGTACTTTAAGTAAGCCAAACTCTTTCACTTATACATGAAACTAGCTACCAAATAAATTTATTGGAAGAAAAAAAAAATTAAGTACACTAATCACAAAGTGAAACTTAACTATGTTGTAAAATTGAGGGTGAGTAGTTCTAAGAGTAAGACCACAACTGTTTTTACTATTGCTCTAATATGACAAACTATGAATGACAATTTATCACTTTTAAATAGTACCCAATTTGTGGTCCTAAAATTTCTGATTGGGTGTGGGTTTAGTTGTGTCTTGACGCTTTTTTCAAAAAGATTAGACTCGTAATAATGCGGATCCAATGTAAAACAATCTTTGATCTCTTAATAAAATAAAATAAGAGTTATATTAAGGATACAAAGTCTCACAATTTTTATTACAACTTGCCACATAACAAATTGTGAATAGTGAAGGTCAAATGGTGGATTCACATTTTCATCACTCATAACTTACTATGTAGCAAGTTGTGGTAAAAAATTGTAAAATTTTATGTCCCTTTAACATTACTCGTAAAATAAAATTGGTCTTGGGTATCTTGGCAGAAGGGCACAGCAACTGCCAAATGGTAATGATGTGCGTACATGGACACGATTTGTTTGACATAGCAGTAAGTAATTAAATATAGTTCGCACCTAGAAAAACTGAAAAAGTATAATTAGTGGAAGATGTTAGGCTACTAATGGAGTAATGTTAAAGACACAACTTGCTACATATAACTCTTATTTAGTGGAGATAATGATTTATTAGGGTTTTTTTTTTTTTTTTTTTTTTTTTTTTTTTCACAGTCCATTACTACTAGGTTTCAAGCAACTGTGAACGAAGATGTGCAATTATTTTTTCAGCTGCACTGCAAGTACGATTATAACACTTTAATACACTAGACCAGTAAAATAGTATTATTTTGCTGGTGAAAATGGCCAAATACCACCATGTTCAGAAATTTGTAGCAAAAAAGCACTGTTTCAGAACTAAATGGGAATCTACCACTTTTTATGTACTCGAGCTCACTAAATTCGAGTTCTAAACGGTACTCAAGTTCAGTAAACTTGAGTTCCTAGTTTCATTCCACTGTGGCGCTGCTGACCTGGAATTTGTGCAATTTTAAAAAAAATAATGTGGTACTCGAGCTAGGTAAACTCGAGTTCCTTGTAATATGGAACTCGAGCATACCAAGCTCGAGTTCTTTGTAAATAAAATGTTCAGTATTGTTTTTCTAAGGTACTCAAGCTCACCAAGCTCGAGTTCCTTAGAATTTTTTTTTTTTGGATAATCGACAAATAAACATAAACATAAAAATAAGTAGCATAATTTTTTTTTTTATGGAATTCGAGCTTGGTAAACTCGATTTCCTTATAATTTTTTTTTTTTGGATAATCAACAAATAAACATAAACATAAAAATAAGTAGCATAAAATTATTTCTAGCATTCTGCATAAAATTATTTTCTGTTCAGCATTATTTAAAAAATTATTCACTCTCTTTTCTGCATAAATTATTTTTTGTTCACTATTTGAAAAATTGTTTACTATTTTCTCATAAAACACCTCCTGCAATTGTGTTCTCTAAATTTAAAAACCAAATCTGTATGCTTTTAAAAGCTAAATCAGTATGCTTTTTCATGTTTAAATTTCACAATAATCGAATATGTTTTTTTGCATTGATAAAATCTGTTTCTACACTAATAAAATTTCTCACTGCACATCCTGTTTACTGTATATTCAAATATGCTTACTGCATTCCTAAAATCTGTTTTCTGCATTAATTAAAACTGTTCATTGTTTTCTCATAAAAATTGTTCACTACTTTTTGCATAAACTATTTCTAGCATTCTACCTAAAATTATTTTCTATTCAGCATTATTTAAAAAATTGTTCACTCTCTTTTCTGCATAAATTATTTTCTGTTCACTATTTAAAATAAGTAGTTTTTTTTTTTTTTTTGTTTACCATTATTTTTGTTCAGCATTATTTCTAGCATTCTGCATAAAACTATTCCTTATAACTTTTTTTTTTTTTGGGATAATCGACAAATAAACATAAACATAAAAATAAGTAGGTTTTTTTTATCTATTAATTTGTTACTGCTTTTATAAAAATATTTTAAACTAAATGAATAAACTTAACTCAATGGCTCTGTATTAATTATTGACGCACACAACCACACTCATTCATCCATAAAATAATACATTACGTGTCTACTTAACCAATTAAATTCTTGACCAATCACTTACTTTACAATTTTTCTTCTTGAATTTTTCTGACTTTATAACAAAAAGTTATTATAACATGATAACAATACACACACATGTAATAAACCCTTTCTATTTCCTAATTATTAAATTGAATTATATTTATACTTTACACACAAATATCCACACACACATTATTCACACAAATAACATATAACAAAAAGTAATGCACGCAATTAATATTAGACACACTCACACACATATAATATCAATTTATAGTAAAGAGTGACACTTACAATTCACAAATACTTAATACTCTTAGAGTTGGAAATACTTGTAGTAAGAGTGTATAAAATTTAAGTTAGGGTGTTCAAAAATATTTTTAAGAATAAATTAAAGTATTAAACTAACAAAAAAATTATTATAAATATAAATATATATATATATATATATATATATATTGAAGTCATGGGGTTCATTTGAACCTTTGAACAAAGGGTAGAGCCGCCCCTGGTCAAAATAGCCAAATATAGGAACTATTATTTCCTCTCACATCTTGATGTCATAAAATATTCAAATAGAATCCCAAAGAGGCCTATCATTTAAATATATATATTCAAATGTTGATAGTATAAATTTCAAGTCTTCTAATGTTTGTATTTTTACAAAACAAAGATATTCATGAGTACAAAACTATTCTCATGTTTCTATATATGTTTATGTTAATGATTATTTTGTTTCTAAAAAAATGTTCATTTTTTTTTTTTTTTGTTAATTTAAATGTTGTCTTCAAAATAATAATTTTATATGTGATATACCAATAACTTTTTTATAGGCTTTCTTAATATATGGAAAGAACACTACATTTTTCTAGTGATTTATTTTAGCTATATACATAACGTAATTCCAAATGCATCTGGTTTGAAGAAACCATTTTATTAGAAGAGTAGAGGTGGAAAAAAGGAAAAAGATAAATTATTTATACATACATTCATTCATGGAAAATTATTGAATACTCCGAGAGTACGCACATCATGTTTACTATATATTCAAATCTGCTTACTACATTCATAAAATCTGTTTTCTACATTAACTAAAACTATTCATTGTTTTCTAATAAAAATTGTTCACTGTTTTTTGCATAAACTATTTCTAGCATTCTACATAAAATTATTTTCTGTTCAGCATTATTTAAAAAATTGTTCACTCTCTTTTCTGCATAAATTATTTTCTATTCACTATTTAAAAAATTGCTCACTGCTTTCTCATAAAACACCTAGTGAAATCGTGTTTTCAAAATTTAAAAGCCAAATCTGAATGTTTTTTCATGTTTGAATTTCACAATGAACGAATTTGTTTTTCTGCATTGATAAAATCTCTTTTTACATTAATAAAATTTGCTCTCTGCACATCATGTTTACTGTATATTCGAATCTACTTACTGCATTTATAAAATCTATTTTTTGCGTTAAGTAAAAATGTTCACTATTTTCTCATAAAAATTGTTCACTATTTTCTGTATAAACTATTTCTAGCATTCTGCATAAAATTATTTTATGCTTAGCATTATTTAAAAAATTGTTCTCTCTTTTCTGCGTAAATTATTTTCTGTTCACTATTTAAAAAATTGTTCCCTGTTTTCTCATAAAACACCTAGTGAAATCGTGTTTTCTAAATTTAAACGCCAAATCTTAATGTTTTTTCATGTTTAAATCTCACAATGAACAAATTTGTTTTTCTGCATTGATAAAATCTCTTTCTACATTAATAAAATTTGCTCTCTGCACATCATGTTTACTGTATATTCGAATCTGCTTATTGCATTCATAAAATCTATTTTTTGCGTTAAGTAAAACTGTTCACTGTTTTCTCATAAAAATTGTTCACTATTTTCTGCATAAACTATCTTTAGCATTCTGCATAAAATTATTTTCTATTTAGCATTATTTTTTTTAAAAAAAAATCTCTCTTTCTACGTAAATTATTTTATGTTCACTATTTAAAAAATTGTGCCTTGTTTTCTCATAAAACACCTAGTGAAATCGTGTTTTCTAAATTTAAACGCCAAATCTGAATGCTTTTTCTTGCTTAAATTTCACAATGAACGAATTTGTTTTTCTGCATTGATAAAATTTATTTCTACATTAATAAAATTTGCTCTCTGCACATCATGTTTACTGTATATTCGAATCTGCTTACTGCATTCATAAAATCTGTTTTTTGCATTAATTAAAACTGTTCACTATTTTCTCATAAGAATTGTTCATTTTTTTTCTGCATAAACAGTTTTTAGCATTGGCGCAGTTATTGCACTTAAATGGTTTTTGTGTTTTTTTAAATATGTAACCATATGAATAATGGACAAACTCCATGAAAGAAAAATGAATGATTTGTTTAAATCACCTAATGGTAAATGCCTCGAATAATTCGAATTTGTAAAAAAGTTCGAATTTGTTGAATGTAGAAATTCAGGAAAAATCGATGGAAAATCAATGAACGTACCAAATCGTGAAGGTGTACATAAGATGTACAAATAGTCTAGACTTGTTGAGAAATTTGACTTCGTTGAAAGTACAAAATAATGAAAATTCAATGGAAAAGTATGTACATTAGATGTACAAATCGTATGAATTTGTTTAAAAATTTGAATTCATTGAATGTACAAAACCATGAAAACTCAAGGAAAAAGAGTATACATTAGATGTACTGATAGTATGAATTTGTTGAAAAATTCGAATTTGTTGAAAAATTCGAATTTGTTGAAAAATTCGAATTCGTTTAGTATGTAAAATCGTGAAAATTCAAATGAAAATTGAAGAACATACCAAATTGAGTAAACTCAATGGAAAATTAATTACATTAGATGTATAGATCGTCCAAATTTGTTTCCAAATTTGAAGTCGTCAAATGTACAAAATTGTGAAAATTCAATTTAAAACTGTGTACTAATGTATTGATCATTCTGATTTGATGAAAATTTCAAAATTGTTGAATAAACAAAATCGTGTAAACTCAATGGAAAATCAAAGGACGTACCAAATCGTTGAGCAGCACATGCAGCACTGCGAACGTCAGTGTAGCAATGGTGGACAGCTCACCCCCAAAATTGATGCATAAACTTTCCAGGGATGCTCTGCATCCTTGAAAATGGTGCATTACAAAGGGTTGCATATCTGTGTATTCACGTGAGTGTGGATGTGTACTTCTGGTTAGGGCTCAACAGTGCCGAGCTATTGAGCAACACATGTAGAACTGTTTACTATCTTTGGTCATTTTCAAGGATGCTAGTCGAAACGCTCTTCCCATAATCTGTGACTATTGGTTAAAAATAATAGCACATGGGCACTTCTGGTCAGGGCTCAACAAGTAATGTACAATAAATCTAATTTGGGTGATAAGTGTTATGTGTGTAATATTTCAAATTACACAAATAGAATATTGGAAATATCAACATATCTAAATGGAGGCATTTCACTTCCTAAGGTGTTTCCTACATTACAAAGCAGAGGACATTGTCCAATCAAAGCACAAGAATCATATGTAGAAACAAAAAACAGCAGGGAAAAAATGAGCAAGTGATTTCATATAAACTTAGCCAAAACTAATGAATAGTTAATCTTTAGATTTGCAAAAGTTAAATGTACATGATCATCAGTTGTCAAACATTAACAACAACATTTTAAATTGCACAGAACGTGTAGACATTAACAACAACGTCTAATGTTCGTAGGTAGAAATTTTTGGAAATCATCATTACTTGAATCTGAGAAGTCTAAAATATCTCTTTCATCATCTAACGCAGTAACTTCATTAATAGACTTGATGGCTCGCTCTTGCGCCTTCCCCTTTAGATGCTTCCTAACTTTTTGGATTGCATGAAAACGGTCTAATCGCCTTTGCATTTAATTGTTCTCTTGTTCAAGAAGAGCAAGTATGTTGGCAGGTTCATCTCTAGGTTACTCGGCTGAGCATGCCTTAGGAACTCGTAACCCATGCCATCGACAATACACCTTCAACTCACACCTCTTCTCATATAGGGTTTACCGTGGTGGTTTTGCTACGGTGTACTCTATTGCGGTGGTATCTTTACTTAGTTTTGTAGGTTTGCCGACCATGATGTGCCCGACACTTCCAAGACTCTCATACGTGTATATTGGCATATTAAGGAAATCTCTCTTCTTTCCAACCCATTTCTCTCTATAGTGGTCTATCTATTTCTATAGTTGTTGATCTGGTGGAACTTGTGATAATCTATTTGTTGAAGTAGATCTAAACTTGTTTCGCATTGTACGATTTGATGTTGAGGTGTTGCGACTCATAACTTAGTCAATCTACGAAGTTAGTAGGGTAGAAATAAGATCATTATTGTGGTGCATTTATAATCTCATTTCATGTTCCAAGCATTATAATTTCAGTTATTAGGGCTTGTCATGTCAATACAGGCTGGAAAAACACTACATGAACAGGATTTTAAATGTTCCCAATGTCACAGTGAGATTTGAAGATATGGGCGGTAGTTGCAGTGTTCTTGAACAGAGCATCATATTTAATTGACACAATGCTATGTCCCTGGCACCAGGGTACGATTATTCATATATTTAAGTATTCTCATGAATGTGGATGAAAGTTCAAATATGTGTAAAAACACCTTTGAACGTTTAGACCCCCAAATTACAACTTACCAATTCAAGCAATATGTCAAACAACAAGTGTGCGGAAACTTAACATATGCTATAATATGAAATTGGTTAAAAACTATCTAAGCCATAACAAAATAAAATCCACAGCAGATAATAAAAAGGCAAAGATAGAGAGGAAGGAAGATGCAAACACAAAGACAACACGCGATGTGTTATCGAAGAGGAAACCGAAGCCCTCGGCGTAAAACCTCTCCGCCGCCCTCCAAGCGGTCAATAATCCACTAGAAAATGTAGTTGGGATACAAGGACAACAATAGACCCTCCAAGCCTAATCTACCCAGTGCACCTAAGCCCTCCAAGCTTCTTACTCCAACGAGGTTGCGCCAAACCTTTTTCTTTTCTAGCTTCCCGGATTCCGCTACTAGACCATAGCATCAACCAATGAAGATTGGTTCCTTCCTAACTGCTTCCCAGAAATCCAAACAACTGTCTCACAGTGATGATGATGGTGAGAACCAGGTCTGGTATAATGCCTCTCAAGGATTTGACAATGGAGAGGAAGAGAGTTGGGGAATTTGGAGAGACTCTAAGGTATAGATTGTGGGTGAATCAATCTTGTTTTTCTTTAGGGTTTCTCTCTCAAAATTCTCTCTGGAAGCTCTCTCTCAATCATGGGTAAAAGGGGTATTTATACTGGAGTGGGAGAGGAATGTGAAACGTCAGGTTTTACAAAACAGGGGTGGCTCGCGGCTTGACCTCGCGGCTTGACCAAGTCGTGAGATCCAGTCGCGAGATAACCGTATGGCCAATTGTCCTGTTTTGTCCTGTAGTGCTCCAGCTGGCATGACTGTTCACCTTCCAGCATGCTTGGCACGTGTGCTGCGTCTGGTGGCTTGCAACCGCGAGTCACCCGCGAGTCCCAGCCGCGAGTCTCTGTTTTCTTGCACACTCTTGAGCAAACTTCACTCTATCTCACTCACTACCCTTACATCAAACCCACCTAAATACAGGGTTACTAAATGCTGAATTACAAGCAAATTTGGCACGGAATAAAGCCAATTAGATGGTTGAATAAATTCAACCTTACAGTGGATGATATGATTGGACAGTGTTTGAAATCGTGTCGAGCTGTTGAGCAGCACATGTGAAACAGTGGCGTCTGTTGGCGCATGTGGTTTGTATGACTACAGTTGGTGCTACAGCAGCGGGCTGGTGACGTGTCTTCAAAAAACTACTCATGCCACAGTTGGTGCTACATCATGTTTAATGTATATTCAAATCTGCTTACTGCATTCATAAAATCTGTTTTCTGCATTAATTAAAACTGTTCATTGTTTTCTCATAAAAATTGTTCACTGTTTTCTGCATAAACTATTTTTAGCATTCTGCATAAAATTATTTTCTGTTCAGCATTACTTGAAAAATTGTTCACTTTTTTTTCTGCATAAATTATTCACTGTTCATTAGCTGTTTTATGATCCGAATGCTCTAATACCAATGACTACCCAAGAGAGAGCACAGCAGTAATATGGAAGCATAAACAATGATAAAATAGATAATAAAGAAGTAAATAGCAAAATAGATATATTCAAAATAAGGTTAAAATGAAGTATGGAATATGAAAATAGAAACTAGTAAAATCTTACTTGAATAAAAACTTCAATCTTTGATAAACTTGAAAACAAACTGCTGTCTTTGATACAAGCTTGAAAATAAAACTATCTGAAGAGAAAGGTTACAAGATTACAAGATGGGGAGAGAGTACAAAAGTCTTTCTGAGGGAGAGGGAAGGCTATTACAAAAGGCTTTCTAAAACTTAGAACTTAAAAGCTTAGAATCTTAGAAACTTAGAAACTTGTCTTCTATCTTCGTAGTCCGTCTCTTTTATAGGTGAAATGAACCATGGTAAAGTAACCTGAGTAGGTAAATTTAACTCAAGTTAATCTGTCGGTGATATGGAAATTAGTACTGATGAGTAATAGTCTGTCTACATCTGTCTAGGAATCTTTCAGATCTCGGGAATCTATCAGATCTCTTTTTACGCATGCTAGTAAACAGTAGTAACTTTTGAACATCTGTCTGTATCTGTCTGGACTGTCTTGATTTGTCTGGAAGCTATTCACGCGTGCTGGTGAATAGTGATCTGTTGCCAGTGAAATAGTGATTTGTCGCTAGTGAATAGTGATTTGTCGCTAGTGAATAGTTATCTATCGCCAGTGAATAGTGATCTATTTGTTTGTCTTTCAATCTGTATCATTCTAGGATCCTTAACAATCTTTCTTTTCCCAAAAAGCCTCCTTGCTGAAGGTATTGGACCATATACGGCTATCCTGTTAGTGTATCATTCTAGGATCCTTAACAATCTTTCTTTTCCCAAATAGCCTCCTTGCTGAAGGTATTGGACCATATACGGCTATCCTGTTTGTGTAACTATATAAGTAGAAGCCTCTGTCTAATTCTTTGGTAATTTACAACTCAAACCGCCACTTTTATAAGTATTAGCCAAACACTCAACTTTGTCAAAAAACATTTTTTGATAGATTTTAACAAACATACTACTTTAAAAAAAATAAAAAATAAAATAAAAAACTCAATTTCATATTGCACTTTTTAAAACTTCCAATTTTTTTTTTAAAAACTGTTTGAAAAAGCTGAACCAAACTCACCTTAGTAGAACTAATAGATTGTGGTTTTTTAGTCCTTTGAACCCACTCTTTTTTTTTTTTTTTGGGAATTACACTTTACCCACCTATGATTTGTCTCAAATTTAACTTACCCACCCGTGGTTTCATTTTTGACACTTAACCCACTTGTGTTTCACTCCGTTACTATTCCGTAACCCACCTCCCTATCAAAATTTTAAAACTTATATACATTCACCAATAGTCTTGCCATAGAATCTCTCTTGCACCCCACATTTTTGTTTATTGTTTTTTTTTTTTTAGTTGCAACTTACGCATATGCAAGTAACAATAATATGCAAGTATTATAAAAGATTTAACTGCTTGAGTTAAAATCATCTCCTTCATTAATAAATAAGGAGTTATAAAAAAAAAAATTAGAAAGGTTTTTATTGATAATCTTAATTACAGATATTATATATAAGGACAAATATACAAAATTATGCATGTTATATTATAATAATCATTCATTTAGTTAGAAAATAATTCTAAAATTATGTAATAATAACTCATTTAGTTATAATTTCTCAAACATATATATAAAGAAAATTCAGGATTAAAGCCATGCAACGCATGGAACTTTCACTAGTATCTTTCATAAATTTAAGCATTATAAAACATTTCATCCACACTTTAAGGGTATCATTTGATTCATTTCTTTCAATTTAAATTTTGAACGAATCCTTCTATATATATATATATATATAATCATTCTATTACATTCCTTCCAAAATGGCAAAATGATAGATAGTTTGATAGCCATCCAAATGCATCACAAAACAAATATCTTTTTTTTTAATGAAAAACAAAAATCTTTTAAACAAAAATCTTTTAAATATCATAGGACATTTCACTTTTGTTATGTTTTGAGTTGATACCACTTCTATCAAAGTGACATTGCCTCCAAGTTCTTGCTCCACGTGTAATAGACAATTTATTTAATTTAGTGTTAACTGTAGCTATGTATCTTGTTAGACTTTGTTTCATAAAATTGCTAAAGAAACATGACTTTTTCTATACCTCTTGTTTCAAATTTAATTGACTTTCCTCTACTAATGGTTACATTCTAATGTCAACTCGTACTTTTGATTGGAAGATTACTGCATAAATTAGGCCTATGTCAGTGGACTCTGATTGGACCAGATATTGTGTATTGTTCCCCATTCAACAATCAGCTAGAAAAGCTTTAGGTTTCTAAAGCATGGAAGCATAGGCAGTAGAAATCTAAAAGAAACATTTAGCACTTGTGTTGCATTAAATTTTGTAGAAATACAATGTAGCTTAGTATGAAAATAATACACATGAAAAATACTTTAAAAAAATTATGAGAATGGCATAATAATGAAATTAAAAATGTGGGATTCCTAGTGTTTGTACAATGCAGTTGTGCAATACCAATGATTAGGTACCTAGGCCATGAGTATGAAAGAAGTGGCTGCACAATCTGCAAGCTGGCCAGCTTTAAAAGACTACAATAGGAGGTGTATGCATCCCTATAAAAGTAGATTTGTTCCTTACAAAGCTTGAAGGTATCCAAATAGACGGACACAATCATTCAGCTACTTGATGCTCTAGAAAGGTAGACTGTATGGCTAAAAGTAGATTTTATCAATGCAGAAAAACAAATTCGTTCATTGTGAAATTTAAACATGAAAAAGCATTCAAATTTGGCTTTTAAATTTAGAAAACACAATTTCACTAGGTGTTTTATGAGAAAACAGGGAACAATTTTTTAAATAGTGAACAGAAAATAATTTACGCAGAAAAGAGAGTGAACAATTTTTTAAATAATGCTAAACAGAAAATAATTTTATGTAGAATGCTAGAAATAGTTTATGTAGAAAACAGTGAAAAATTTTTATGAGAAAATAGTGAACAGTTTTACTTAATGCAAAAAACAGATTTTATGAATGCGGTAAGCAGATTCGAATATACAGTAAACATGATGTGCAGAGAGCAAATTTTTTATCAATGCAGGAAAACAAATTCGTTCATTGTGAAATTTTAACATGAAAAAGTATTCAGATTTGGCTTTTAAATTTAGAAAACGCGATTTCAATAGGTGTTTTATGAGAAAACAGTGAATAATTTTTTAAATAGTGAACAGTTTTTATGTTTATGTTTATTTGTCGATAATCCCAACAAAAAAAAAAAGGTTACAAGGTACTTGAGCTTACTGAGCTCGAGTACTGTAGAAATAAAATAAACAGCATTTTATATTTATGTTTATTTGTCGATAATCTCAAAAAAAAAAAAAAAAAAAAAAGTTACAAGGTACTCGAGCTTGGTGAGCTCGAGTACTGTAGAAATAAAATGAACAGCATTTTATTCATAAACCATACTTGAGCCTAATATACTCGAGTATTGTGTTGCATGGTACTCGAGTTTACCAAGCTCAAGTACTACATTATTTTTTTTAATCGCCCAATTTCTAGCTCAGCAGTGCCACGGTGGCAAAACTGATGAGGAACTCGAGTTTATGAAACTCGAGTTCTTGAAAAGTGGTATTTCCCTATATAGTTCCGAAACAGTGTTTTTTTGCTACAAATTTCTAAAAATGGTGGTATTTGGCCATTTTGGCCATTATTTTGCTTGCTCTCCGAGATAGATTATTTTTTTCTTTTATGCTACCCAATCAGTTAATCTACATTAAACAACAAGAAAAGCTTGCTCTCTGATGTAGAATTACATATATTGAACCGGTAAAGTCGGGTCAAAATGGCCAAATATTATTGTTTACCGAAATATATATCAATTTACCACTGTTTTGGAAATATGTACAGATCTACCACTTTTTGAGTAGTTGAGTTCCATGAACTCAAGTTCTTTGAAAAAATAGCCTTCAAATTTACCGGAAATTTTTTAATGAAACTCGAGTACAATAAAAAATTATAAAAAATTTCCATGGAACTCGAGTATCATGGAAAATTCAAGTTTCCCAAACTCGAGTACCCAAAAAGTGATAGATTCCTACATATCTTCGAAACAGTAGTAGATTGATATATATTTCGGTAAACAATGCTATTGTGCCATTTTGGCCGGTAAAGTCATATAAAAGCTTGCTATATCTAACATAATTGTTGGTTTTTAGACCTCTTAAAACACAATTGGATTAACCTAGGTAATAGCCAAGTTGTTACTTAGTCCAATTTAACAAATACTAGGTTATCACAATCAAAACAATCATATCATACAAAGCAGCGGAAAGATAAATAACACAAGATATGATCACCCAGAAAACCAAACCGGTAAAACCCTGGGGAGGATTTAACCTAGCTATCCTCAAGGTAAAAAGCAAATCCACTAGAAAGAATCGAAGTTCATACAATAAGACTTACAAGCCCCCACACTCGACTTCTTATTGCTACCCACCAGTAGAACTTACTGACACGACCACGTGCAAGCTCCGAATCCACGGACTCCTTCTTTCTTTGGCCTTTGCAAAATACAAACACCCCCGCTTGTGACTTTGAGATCCCACTCAAAGGTTTAGCAACAAAAACTCTCCTGTTTGTGACTCCAAGACCATCCTTGAAGGTTTAGATCATCAGCATCTTTGATGACTAGAGAATGCAGCAACTTCTACAATACCGGATCTTGAGATTCTTCAAGGAATAGCACCAGTAGAAGACATAAAAGAGCTTTTTAGGAACAAAACCCTAAATACAAAAGAGGCACACTCTTTTCTCTCTCAAAAGCCACATAAAAACGTGCTTAGAGTTTCCTTTATATACTGGGAGAAGTAGATTAGAAACCCTAATCCTTAATGGGCTTGAACTGCTGTTTGGGTTTAATTAAAATTCTGCAGATACGACTTTCGATCGATCGAGCCTGTCTTTCGATCGATCGAACCAAACAGATTATGAAATCTTCTTCCTGCAGCTTGTATGTTCTTGAATCACCTTGAGCATTGTCTAATAAAACCTATAGACTCTAAGATCTATATCTAGACAAGTTTGTGTTCACGATTTGCCAATTGTTCTAAACATTTAGAACCTAACAATAATGATTCTTTACATTTTGAATTAAAAACAAACTATAAAATTTTATCCGAGTGGCTATCCTTTGGAGATGATAAGTAGTGAATCTTATTATAAATGTCCACTTTGTGGTCCTGGTCCCTATATTATTTGGGGTTTTGTCATAGATGAATTCAATAAGTACTTCGTGGGGCAATACTCTCTGCTCTTATTATAGGTTAAATTTGTTATGAAGTCCACGAGGGAGTATCTCTTTTCGATAATTAAAAAAAGTCTCCGTTGATTTCTCGGATCTCAATTTCTTTAATAATTATGTGCAGAAGAAAGTTGATCACATTCAAAAATGTTGACATTTATCTCAGTGGAGTTGAATCTGATCAGAATTGTGCACCAAAGAACTATGGACTTGCTGCGTCTCAAAATGAGAGAGATTGGTAGATTCAATATTCTTTTAGGCTTAATCCATTGTAGAACCTTTTGTTTTTGCCTTGGAGAACATGTAGGGATATCCTCCTCGACAGGGTCCAACCTTGCAAAGAAACTGGTAATTGATACATATGTTGGTATTAAACTATTAATTAATCTTACATTATTCTATTGGACGTGCTGTGCCATTGGTTATGAGAGTATAAAGTATGGACTCAAGGAGTTCCATTTGAATATAATGCAAGAACTGGTTTCAAGTGCAGTCAAACAGTTAAAAATGCACAGAGAAGTTAATAAACCTTCCTCCCATGACCATTTTTATGGCCACTGCTCAGTCACAATGCCTTTATGACACATTGCATGCATGCAGTCATAAATAATGATTGTTGGGTAGATCATAGATGCAAAGCTTGAAATTCAACCAGGGTACCTATTGAGCTAGGTATAATTTCCAGGCAAATTATTATTGGCCAAATCAAGGATAACTAAACATTAAAAAATGCATCCAAAAATCAGGAAGTTCTCTAGATAATTGTTTGTATGATGAGAGGTCTGGAACTTTCAAAGCGCTAAAGGTCATTGAACAAAACAAGCAACCCGGAGTGGAATTAAAACATATCGTTTGAGAGAAAGACAATAGGTGAAAACCGTGAAATTAAAAATAGAAGTTGATGGACCAAATTAAAAATAAATCAAACTTTGAGAGTGTAATTTGAACAAAACTCTAAATGTTTTCCAATCGGTGATAAAGAAATTAATGATAAGCCATGTTAAATCCATGTAAAGTACAATTCAAATTAAACCTGGTCATTAATGGAATACAACACGAGTAATTTATTGAAGACAATTCCAATCCCTACCAAGTAAACAAAACTTGATATTAAACTCTAAAATCATATACTAACATAAAAATAATCATAAATATTGTCCAAAGCTTCCGTCATGCCATATGCGGAAAAAGAGTACGCTATATCATAGGCCCAAGATCTCCCACAAGGTTAAACAACATCCATTAGTTTGCATGACTAATTTCAACTTATGAAAAGAAATAGTTAGGCACACTTCAAACACATAACTAACCTGCAGGTCTAGAAATTTTTGCAAACCTTCAGTGAAATTGTGGCAGTTCTGGCTATGAAAAAATCTTCTGCAATCTTGCCACATACACAGCCATTGTACGGTACACCCAATCTTTTAGGTTGATTAACAACATGAAATGTGCATGTTGTTGTAGAATTTTAATATTATATAATTTAAATTAATAAAAATTAAAACTTAAATACAAAGATATGAGAGTTAATGTGAAAAATAAAGAGTTAATTAAATGTTTAATATCAAATATGTGCCCAATAATACAAATAATTAAAAATTAAGATCTAGACGAGAGGGAAGCAATACTAAAGCAATCTGTGTTGCAAGTTTTTTTATTTAAGCTCAACAATACAAAGGAATGTCAAAGTGAAAAAAAACCAAAGAAAAAAAAAAAAAAAACAAAAACAAATGAAGGTGAGCCAAAAAAAAATTGTTTAGACATAATTTTTTTTTTAAAAGCATATGCGATTGGGAAAACATTTTGAGGCAAATTATAGCCCGTAAAAGAGGAAGTTGGTTCCAATGTAAAACCATAAAAGAATTCTCTCTCTCTCCATGGTCTTGAGTGACACCACAATAATTTAGTAATGATTTTGCATAGATGGACATACTTAGGGTATTGCATTGACTGAAATTGAAATTTAAAAAGTTAACTTTCAATCTCTGCCTTTAGATCAGAAAAGTTAAAAAGTTAAAAAAAATTTATGAACTAAGGGTTAAAATTGAAAATGAAAAAAAGTTGACTTTCAATCTTATCCCTTAATAGGTATTGCTCCTATTGCACTAGATCTCAATCCTAAATTGATATTCATAATTGACTTAAAAACAAAACACTAGTATACTAGTACACCAAAAAAAACATAGGGTAAATTACAATTAACAACCGTGAGATTTAGGCTAATGTTAGCCATGTTTAAGACTTCTAAAAAATTGACCAAGTTGGTCCCTAGTGGGGAAGCTAGAAAAGTTTTTCAATGAAGGCCAAGCTATGTATATATAATCCAAATAATAACACGCTCATATATATTATGTTTATTTATTGCTTACACATGAAGAATGTTTGTAATCTTGATTTCATATGACACATGATATTTCTTACATAAACAAAAATATTTACATCAAGTAAGTATTTACATATTTGCAAAAAAAAAAAAGTCATGACATGTCTAAAAATATACAAGTCAATTTAATAAAAATAAAACATAATTAAATTATGTATGGTATGCATTAAACACACTTTAATTTAATGAACTATATATGACATAAGAGTAATTAGAGAGAACAAAAAAATGTATTGGTCAACTATATAAATGCATCACATGTTTTTAGTAAACCCAAATTGGATCCTAAATCGTTATTTATTTCTCAATAATTAGGGACCAAGTTGACTAATTTTGAAAATTTTAGATCTAGCTAGTATTAACCCAAACTTCATGGTTGTTAACTGTATTTTGTATTTTACCCAAGAACATATAAAGAAGTGTAGAGACTCTTGCTTGATTTTGGTTTCAAACAACTGTGAAAAATTGAAGATGTGCAATTGTTTCTCTTCTTGTTTTTGCCCGACTTAAATGTCACCTTCTGAGTTGCTGTATGTTTTTCTAGAAGAAGAGAAACATGCAAGAAAATGTGAAGGAAAAAAGAATTAAAGAAGGTAAGATTAGGATTACTTTGTACACACTCTTGGACTCGTTTTATTGTGTATCAACTAAGATTGAAATTTCATATCTTATAAGCAATGAATCTTTACATTTTGAACTGAAATGAAATTCTACAGAATTTTATGTTAATGCCTAGCGTTTAAATTTAGGAGATGATAGGCGGCAAATCTTATTATAAATTCACACTATTTACTATTTATGGTCCTCAATGTTTTTTTTTTGGGGGGGTGGGCTTTGTCCGAGCTGAATTAAATAAATGCACACCACAAGCTTACAACTTTCTCACCACTTTCTTCTCAAAAAAAAAAAAAAAAAAAAAAAAAAAAAATCTCACCACTTGAAATGAAATACTCTGGCCACTTACAGCTTATAGGTAAAAAATTTGATGGGCTCTTTGAGGGAGTTATTGCTTTCAGAAAAATAAAATTTTCTGTTGATCTCCGGGATCTCATTTGCTTTGATGATTATGTGAAGAAGAAAGAATGAAAGGAAAAGAAATAAAGTGATGCTCAATTTGGACAAACTTGCAGTCCTTTATAGCAGACTTGCAGTGAATCTGGACTCCAATTGGAAGGCAAGAAACGCCAAATTATTTAGGAGGAACTTAAAACCAGAAGAAGTTAGCTGTTAGGTGGAAAAACTGTGAGACAGTTATTGTCAGTAGAATTGCATCTGATCAGAATTGTGCACAAGAGCGTGCAAAAGCTCTATGGGAATGCAGTTGGCTCCAGATGACAGGCCCAGGGTATACTATATTCATTATTCAATCTTTTTTTTTTTTTTTTTTTTTTGATAAACAAGAACCATAAACACGGTTTAATTGCCTTACTGTCAGAATTATTTATTTATTTATTTATTTTTTATATAAGATAGAAATTTTATTTTAGTATAATTTAAGTATATAGGAATGTGAAGTTATTTTTCAGAGATTTGAATCTCGGTCCTTCCCTTCACATCTCACAATTAATTATATTTGTGAAGTGACCATCACACCATGTATAAGTCATTGTAAATTCTTTATTCTTAAAAACGTGTAGTTTCCCTTGAGAAGAAGAAGAAAAAGAAAAAGAAAGAAACGCGTGGCTTAAGTCAAGGTCAGGGTGGCCGACATGATTCAACAAATTTATCTTAAAGTTGGCATAATTATTGACACATTTGATATTTGACGTTTAAAAAAAAAAATAGACTGATAGTGATAATAATGCGAATCCAACGTAAGATTTCATTAAAAAAAAAAGGCAATTACAATTATCTCTGTTTCATTTTGGTCTTGAGTGAGCGTCTTGAGTGTCTAGACAATGATAGGACACCACAACAACTGCCAACTAGAAATGATTTTGCCTACATGGACACGGTTTGTTTGACACAACGGTAAGTAATTAAGGCCGTTTGATACGTATGTTTAAATAACAGTTTTTAATTTTTTTGAAAATATGTATGAGTAAAAAAGTGTGTAAAAATATGTGTAATATTGTTTAAAAACTGAAAATATGTATTTAAACTCGCGTACCAAGCGGGGCCTAATTAAGTAAGAAAAATGCCAGATACCACAATTATTTATACAATTTTTACTATAACTTGCCACGTAGCAAGTTGTGAAGACCACAACTACTCTTGTACTTGTGAAGTGACCAACACACCAGATGTGTGTAGTAGTAAATTCTCTATTTTTAGAAACGTGTAGTTTGTTTCTTGTAGCTTCCACACCGCATCCATTGGACAAGAGCTCTAACGCATTAGACAAGATATCTTTTAACATAATGGATTTTTACATTTGAACTAAAACTAAACTTTACAAAATTTTATTCTAATACCTATCCTTTGAATTTGGGAGATGATAAGCAATATACTTCTAAGTTGTGTTTGGTTACTTGAATTTAGATTTGAATTTTAAAATTGTGGATTTGAAATGTTTTAATTCCAAATCTATAAATGTTGAAACAAATCTTATAAATTTCTAAAATTGTATGGGTTTAGAAATTATTTCAAATTCAAGGATTTTAAGGTTTAAAATTCTTGGTGAATTTGTCAAATCCAAATCTTTAACCCTTTTTAAATTATCCAAACAAAGTATTTGGATTTCAATCACCCAAATCCAAATCTTGCCATCCAAACACACCACTAAGAAATTCACACCACTTATGGCCCTCTATTTTATTTGGGGTTTTGTCCAAGCTAAATTATATAAACTTACAGTTCTCCTAATCTCTTGAAACACTCTGTCCTCTAATTGGTAAAAATTTGTGATTTTGTCCAAGTTGAATTAAACTTACAGTTCTCTTAATCTCTTGAAACACCCTGTCCTCTTATCAATAAAAATTTGTAATGGAGTCTTTGAGGGAGTTATTGCTTTCGGAATATTAAAATTTTCCTTTGATTCCGGCATGGGCGGAGGTATTTTTGGACTTTGGGGGGCAACTGCCCCCCCCCCCCCTCCTAATTTTTTTAATAAAAAAATACTATTATATATATAGATACTAATTTTAGTAATTTTGTTCAATAAAATTACACTTTACCCTCTTTAACAATATCATTGATTCTTTTAAGAGTAATTCTACATTCACAAACTTTTTTACAAACTATTGAATTAGCAAATTTTTATTGGTTTGCATCTAAGCCCATCACTTACATTATTTTTTTACTTACCAATAATTACTCACTATATTAGTAATTTATAAATAAATAAAAAGTTTGTAACTCTAACATTTTTCCTCTTTATAAAAGGCCATAAAAAATTATAGATCTAAAATATAAAACAAAATATTTAAGCCCAAAAGATTTATCCCAACAACAAAAATTACAAGTAGCAAATTTAAAAGACATTAAACCCAATCAACCAATTTTACATAAAATAAATTGCCCTGTCCTTTAAAAAATTTTAAATAAAATAATTTTGTCCTTACTCTGAATGCATTAAAGACACCAAAAATTAAATTAATAAAAAATAAAAAATAAAAACTTTAATGGCCAAGCAAAAGCAAAGCCGAAGACCAAAGCTGCCACAGTCAAAAGCAGAGCCGCCTCCCTAAACTCTAAATCCTAGCTCCGCCCTGATTTCTGGGATCTCAATTGCTTTGATGATTATGTGAAGAAGAAGAAGAAGAAAAAGAAGA
This sequence comes from Quercus tomentella, assembly GCA_028535165.1. Classification (NCBI taxonomy): domain Eukaryota; kingdom Viridiplantae; phylum Streptophyta; class Magnoliopsida; order Fagales; family Fagaceae; genus Quercus; species Quercus tomentella. The sequence goes on along the minus strand of JAPQVY010000155.1, from coordinate 59,009,129 downwards.
AGAAGAAGAAGAAAAAAGCTGATCACATTTAAGACTCTGAAATGAAAGGAAAATAAATAATTATTTAGGAGGAACTTAAACCCAGAAGAAGGTAGCATTTGGGTTGAAAAAACTGTTGACAATTATCTCAGTAGAATTGCATCTGATCAGAATTATGCACAGTGCAGAAGAGTAAGCCAAAGCACTGTGTCTATGGGCATGCGGCGACTCCAAATGACTAAAGTTAGGTAGATTCTTATTTTAGACTTCAAAATGCATTCTAGAACTTTTTGTCTTCTTAATCCATAACACGGCTTAAAAAAAGAAACACGAAGACGTAGTCCAAGTCGAGGTCAAGGTCAGGGTCATCAGTGGCCGACATTCAACAGATTCTATTGATCTTAAAAGTTGGGTAGATTTAGGAAAATCTGAGCTTCTAAGCATTGACTACAACTACTAAGAGCATTGTCATTAGCTCTCTCATAAAAAATGTTATTTTAACACATCAAAAATTTACTTTATTATTTTAACATATCATTTTACAACATACCATTTATCAGATGTTCTATACTTCAATTCTATACATTAAAATAATATTTTTTACACATTAAAATAATATATTAATTATTCCCTATCATCCTCATCCTCAACAACAACGGCACAATCACCACTGCCGCAACAACACCAACAACCACCACTGGCACAAACCCACATCCACCAACGCCACCTCAATTAAAAAAAAAAAAAAAAAACACAATCAGAGAGATCGGCACGGCAAAAAACACAACCAAATCAAACAAACCCACATCCCAAATCAAACAAACCCAAAAGCAAAACCCACCACTGCAGGCCGATTAAGAGAAATCCGATGGTGGGAGGTTCCGATGACGTGGTGGATGGCACAACAAGCTCAGCGGCATGGCGTGGCGTGGTGATTTGGCCATGGGTTGTTGTGGATGTGGTGGGTTAGGTTTGTGTGGCTGTGTTGATGGACGGCGATCTGAGAGTGTAGATCGGGTTTGTGTGGCTGTGTTGGTGGACGGCGATCTGAGAGTGTAGATCGGGTTCGTGTGGCGTGGCGTGGTGTGGCTTGATGCTCCGGCCTGAGTTTTGTCGGATTGTGTGGCTGTGTTGGTGGACGGCGATCTAAGAGTGTAGATCGGGTTCGTGTGACGTGGCGTGGCATGGCTTGATGCTCCGGCCTGAGTTTCGTTGGAGAGGGAGGCAATGACGTGGAGTAGAGAGAGAGAGAGAGAGAGCAAAGAAATGAAGTGAGAGACAGAGCTGATACATTTCGGTGAAGGAGATGAGGAGACAGAGGGAAGAAAGAGGAGATGAGGAGACAGTGGCAGTGGACTCAGTGAGAATAAAAAAGTAATATAAATTATAGTAAAGGTGAACAATACGCTCTCAAATATGAGAGCGTACTGTAGCATGTTCTAAAAAAATGGCACATATAGAACACCTGATGAAGCTCATATTTTGGAGTTTGACGTGCCAAATACCAAATATTATAGCATTTAGCACATTTAGCACACCTGATGAGAGTGCTCTAAGATTCATGCATTTGAGCTTCCAAGTTCCAATGATGATATCAAGTCATTTCAGTTCATCTGACACGCAATACTTGTCATATAATTAAAACTTAAAAGAAAAGGAAGAAGAAAAAAAAAAGCATTAATCGTACCATCAATTCTACTGAGAAATAGTTTTGTTGAATTTCAATATTTAGTGTGCGTTTGCCTAAGGATTAAGGATTAAGGATTATTAGGCGTTTTGCGTTTTTTTAGTTGGGTCTCACAAAACTGTTCATGATTCAGGTTAGTCGTGGGTCTCACAGCATTATTCATAATTTAAAAATTATTTTGCTACAGTATTTTCAATAAAAAATTTTCAGTTTTCAATAAAATAAGCAGTATCCAAACAAACCCTTACTATCCAAGGAATTTTTATTTTTGTTTTCAAAACAGTATGAAAACAATTTTCAAAAAATTGAAATTGAAATTAGTTTTGAAATAATAATTTTATATTATATATATATATATATATATATATATATATATATTTGTGTGTGTGTGTATGGCTCCCATTTTTAAGAAAAAAATTTCAAAATAATAAAAACAAAAAATGATGTTTGGGAGACTATTTTTTTTTTTGAGATTTTTTTTTTTAAATTACAAAAAAGTAACGTGCTTCGTAATTTAAGAAATAGAAGAGTGATAAGGGAATAGAGTTCATGTACCTTTCTTTTTTTCTTTTTTTATAATGATAAGTTTCAAATTTGAAGTGTGAGAATTCTTTTTATGATAAAATGTTACAAACCCATAGGTAGAACTCACCCTTGAAAACCAACTTGCAATGGAATAATGTACAAGAGCTTATAAACACATGATTAAGTTTATACTTAATCCATGTGGGACACACTAGGATCATAATAAAAGATAAACTCCTTAATTTAAGAGATAGAAGAGTTTGAACAAATATGTGGGGTCCATTATTTTCAATCTATCTATAACTATGCCATTAAAAACATTTTTTGTATCTTGAAAATATCCTCTCAGTCGTTTTCAAAATCCTATTTTGAACATGGAAAACAGGATACAATTTTCTGAAAACTGAATTTAGAAAACATCAGCCAAACAATAAATTCAAATATGAAACCCACCATTTATGAATTGCAAAACAATAAACTATAATACTCTTACCAAATCAGGGTCATCGGTGGCCGACATTCAACATATTCTATTTATCTTAAAGTTGGTAGATTTAGGAAAATTTGAACTTCCAAGCATTGACTACCAACTACTAAAGATTCATGTATTTCAATTCATTTGACACGCAATACTTGTTAGATAATTAAAAGAAAAGGAAGAAGAAAAAAAAAAGCATTAGTCATACCCTCAATTCTACTAGAATTAGTTTCACTGAATTTCAATATTTGGAAAGTGCTTAAAGTTGTAGTTTATTGATGATTTTAGCTTATTTTTCCTATTATTTATGGGTCTCATAGCACTTTTTGATACTATTCATGGGTTCCACAATACTATTCAACTTATTTTTTAACCTTTTTTTTTTTTTTTTTTTACACTTTCAGCAAAAAGTTTCAGCTTCAGCTGTTTCCAAATGAACACTTACTATCCAAGCATGTTAGGGTTTATATGGCAGGAGGATTTTTGTTTTTATTTTCAAAACAGTATGAAAACAATTTTCAAAAAAGTGAAATTGAAACTAGTTTTCAAATAATAATTTTTATCTATCTATCTATACTACTATTAATAACAGGCTTTCCCGTTTGGTTTTCAACATTTTACATACTAAAATACCCTCACACAAATTCTTAAACTCTCTAAAATATTCATATCTTTTAGTTAAATAATTTTAAATTAAAAAACACAAACAGTTAAAAAAGTAATTTATGTTCCTAAGTTTTAGGTTTTTTTCCTTTAATTTCTCCATTCAGCCTAAAATTTAAGACACTATCTCTATCTCATTTTTAAACATTATGATTTATTCCATGTTATCTTACCTCTTTCTTTTAAAAAAAAAAAAAAAAAAAAGCAATTATTTATATATCATTTTTAAACATTATAATATTAAACCAAAAAAACAAATAAATAAAAAAAAGCATTATTGCACACGCAAAGTGCGTGCGATAACTCTAGTACTACTAATAAGAGGATTCTCCTGTTTCCTCTTCAATTTTTGGCATACCAAAATATCCTCATATAAATTCCGAAATAACATACCATTTAGTTTAATTTTATTTCCTACAAAAAAGCAAAAAATGTTAAAAGAGTAATACTATCTCACATACAAAAGAAAAAAAAAAAAACCAAATATCTAATTCCTATATGTATTTGTTATCTATTTGAATTCAAATACTTCAATTATGTTTTATCCAAAAAAAAAAAAAAAATTCTTCAATTATGTACGTACACGAGGAAAATAAAAAAAAGAGAAATGCTATGTCCACAACATTTTCACAACAAATTCTATGTAGCGGGTTGTTACAAGTTGTTATTAGTAGGGTAGAAAAGTAATTTCAATGATAGGTTCAAATTAGAACCAATAACAACTAACCACCTATGATTTGTTATAAAAATGTTGTGGATGTACACCTCTAAAAAAACAATTTTTCTCTCCACTCATTTGTATTCAAATGTCTGATTCTTATCTGCATTTATTATCTATTTGAATTCAAATACTTCAATTATCTTTATAAAAAAAAATACAAAAAATACAAAATTGCTTCTTCCAAACAAAAAACCTACCACCTCACATAAAAACTACTCATTCATATCCTAAAATTTTTATGTTTTTCTTTTAATTCTTTAAAACATTCCAAAAATTTTGTTATCCAAATTCTATACAATTATCACAAATCCTCATCCATCCACACTAATGTATATTACCTTTCTTTTGTTCAAATCTCAAATTTTTTTACATATCACAATTCTTATCCCAATTAATAATTCAAATGTCCCATTGGGTTTCAACTTCTTATGGTTCAAAATTGCCCTCATTTGAACACATTAAAATTGCATCTACCCATTGCTATCTCAACTCCCTTTAGCTACTATTAAGCATATCACATCTCTCACCTTCTTACTTCACAAATTCATTCTAATTTAACAAACCCACCAGTTTCATGACAGAATCAAACACAGCAACCTTTGAAATCCGTTGAATTTCAATATTTAAAGGTACATTATATCTAATTTATATGGAGAAAAGAATTTTTATTGAGGTATGTACTTAAAGGCGTTTGTTGTTGACAGAGAGCTTGGCGAGAGAAACAGAGATCGTCGACTACAAACCTAGTCTTAATTTCTATTCAAGTATGTATTTGATTCCTTTGTAATGTTTTGTAATGTTGAGCCTATATTGATCGATTTTTGGTTTTACCTTGATCCTAATTACACGTGCCAAGCGCATGTGATGAGTCTAGTATTATACATGTGTATGACTCCCATTTTTAAGAAAAAATTTCAAAATAATAAAAACAAAAAATGATGTTTGGGAGACTATTTTTATTTTTGAGATTATTTTTAAAAAAATTACAAAAAGTAACGTGTAAAATTTGTAGATTACTTTATATATATAAATATATATATATATATATTTTTTTTGAATAATGATAAATTTCAAATTCGGAGCATGAGATTTTTTTTTGTGATAAAGATAAACTCCACAATTTAAGAAATAGAAGAGTTTGGAAAGAATTGTGGAGTCCACTGTTTTCATTTTATTTACAAATATGTCATTAAAGACATTTTCAGTATCTAAAAAACATTCTCTCAGTCTTTTTTAAAATCCAGTTCTGAACAAGGAAAATACGATACAATTTTCTAAAAACTGTATTTAAATAACATCAACCAAACAATAAATTCAAGTGTGAGACCCACCATTTTATGATTTGCAAAACAAAAATCTATATTTAAATCCTCTTACCAAACAGGCCATTAAACTTCCCATGAAATCACGTATTATTGTTTATAAAACTTCCAATTAAACCGTGTATTGTATATAAATGTATATAAAAGTGTAGGTTGTTATATGTGTAAGTAATATTATATGAGGGAAAATATGCAAAATAGAAAGTAAATCATTCAAGGGTGCTATGTACAAGAACGAAAGGAATGCCAAACCCCCAGAGGAAAACAATCATCATCATATGAAGGTAAATCAAGCAATTATTCAAGTATGGAATCAAAGTCAATCCATATTTAATTGTCTTTCCCCATTTGATTTTAAATTCGAATTCAGAACTTAAATGGAAGACTTAGCGAATATGATTGATTATCTTCATTAAAACTCAATCTTACCAAATTAACAAGTCAAATTCGAGTTCAAATTCAAACAGATTTTTATTTTTTTGAGGACAATTTTTTTTTATTTCTTTTTCATTTTCCTTTTCCAAAATTTTTCTTTGATTTTTTATTTGGGTATGATATCAGAGGTGGTTTTGTTTGATTTACCCAATCTAACTTTTAATACATTGGAAATGCAAATTCAGTAGGTTTTCTTAAGCCAGTCAATGTATCATACAGTTAACTGTTTTCGTTGATATCTCTTTCTGTGCTCGTTTTTTCCTTTTTCATCAAGTAGGCATTTTGAGTGGGAAATGTGCACGCAGATTTATTAAATTTTTCCGTATTAAATTATACTCCATGATGTTTTCTCTTCCTATGGTAGCAATTTATTACTTATCATGCATTTTATATTTTCTTTTTTCTTGTATTTTTTTTACAAAATTTAGGTACAAAATTGGTTGTAGTCTTAGGTCAGAACTTTACTCAATATCTTTTTATTAGAGGTAAATATTAACAAATCCATGAGCGCTATGGCCAAGCCTCAAAAAATCTCTCATTAAAAACCGTAACAAAATTATTTCAAATCAGATCATAATCTGAATTAAATACAACTAGCTCCACGAACAAGTCAGCAATTACTTCATTTCACAGGCCACAACAAAATATGCCACACCACCAGCCTATGTTATATTCGCCATTTAATTTTAATCACCCATGTTTTGACCCCAGGCCCAGGATCCTCATAGAGACTTGACACCAGCACTATTCAGATCCCTCTTCTCCATAAACATCTCTAACGTACACCAAGACAAGACAACGGATTCAGTCCACAATCCTAAAGTTTTCAAATGCACTTCAATTACTTTCCCTTTAGAAAAACAAAGTAAAAGCCCATGCTCAGAAAGAAAAAAATAAAAATAAATAAATAAATAAAAACCATTGTTCTCGTCTAACCAAGCCAAGACATGGGCTGACTTGATATCTAATGAAGAGAGACCCAAAAAAATTTCTAGGACTTCTGTTTTTTTAAACAAAGCCCAATACTTCTTCAAAAACAATGTCAAGACCAGAACCCAATGTGATGTCTTTTATCCAAGCAAGCAAATTTAGTTTAAGTAACAGTTGCAACATCAGCTTGTTTAGAAACAGATTTCACAATTCACATCCCATTTTTGAAATTTTGCTAAGCAAAATCCAGAGATCTTGTACGTCTGATTTTCTCAAAATTTGTTTTTGTTTTTTTTTTTTCTTTTTCACTTGTTTACTATTGTATCTATCACTTTATCTTATCTAAAGAAGTAGTAAGCTTTCCTCTCTCCCTTGTATGTTTCTCAAAATAATAATAATTAAATAATAACATTTGTTCACATAACAAATAGGAATCAAACTTGTATTACAAGCTACTTGGATATACAAAATATCCAACAGAGGGAGGGGATTTGAGTTGAGAGAAAAAAAGGATATTGGTCATGGAGGGAGAAATATGATTTGAGAGAATGAATTTTGATCGGTTTGGGAGAAGGCTTGAACGCCGTCATTTTTGGTTTTTGACCTATAGACTATAGGACACCGTTTGGATAATCTGGTTTTATTTATTTATTTATTTTTAATTTGCTTTAAAAAAATAATAATAATAAGAGAAAATTAGGATATTCCGCTCTCTGCTTGACCTACGCTCGACTCTCGCTCAAGGGGGCTTGGCATTGGCTAGGTGCCAATATACACAATCAGCCTTCTCTGTTTGTCAAACAAACTATTGCATGCCCAGTGGTCTTGCTCTAGCACGCTCGAGCAAGCCATTAAAATTTCCAATTTTAACTTTTATTTTTCTCCATTTTTCTACTTTCCAAAATACTACTATTATTTACGCATATTACAACCTGCACTTTATATACATTTATGTACAATACATGATTTCATTGGAAGTTTAATATGCCTAGATAGTAGATATTGAAATTCAATGAAACTATTTCTGGTAAAATTGATGGTATGATTCATGCTTTTTTTTCTTTTTCTTTTTCTTTTAATCATCTGAAAAGTTTTGCGTATCAGATGATGCTTGATACTGGTCTCTAAATTCTACCAACTTTAAGATCAGTAGAATCTGTTGAATATCGGTCATTGATGACCTGACCCTGACCTTGACTTGGACTACGTCTAGACGTTTCTTTTCTTTTTCTTCTTCATTTTGAAACCGTCTACACGTTTCAAAAAGTTCTACAATGCATTCTAAAGTCTAAAGCAAGAATCTACCAAACCTTGTCAATTGAAGCCGCTGCATGCAATTCTACTGAGAAAACTGTCAACACTTTTTTCCACCCAACTACTAACATGTTCTGGATTCAAGTTCCTCCTAAATAATTTTGTGTTTCTTGCTTCGAATTGAAATCCAGATTCACTGCTAGTCTGCTATTAAGGATGGGCATCATATATATCTCCTAAATTCGAAGGGTAGGCATTAGAATAAAATTTTGTACGATTGATTTTCAGTTCAAATTTAATAAAATAAAAAGCAAAATTAGGATTAATTACTTTACTTATACCCCAGGACTAAAGTTGTATAGAGCTCAATATCTTTTAACCCATATTATGTTAAAAGATATTGAGCTCTATACAACTTTAGTCCTGGGGTATAAGTAAAGTAATTAATCCTAATTTTTCTTTTTATTTTTATTTATGGTTAATCTTAATTTTACTTGAGTGTTACCAAAGTAATTAATTATAATTATATTTGTAATGCGAGTATTGCAATTCTAGGTTCAACAAAGGTAAGGACACAATAAAAATTCACAAAAATCTTTTAATGGCCTATATGTGAGGTGGTAAGCTAATTTAATAGTGTTGCAAAATTGCTGTTGTGAAGTTAAAAATGACTCCTCTAGATTAGTCTAGAATTCATTCTATAAAAAAAAATAATAATAATAATAAAGGTTAGTGAATAAGAATACCCACCATAAGTCTATAAGAATGTCAGGCCACGGTAATTTATTGCTTTCTCTCTTGTACGAATCTTGTTAAAAAATTAAAAAATAGTTAGGGGTATTTGATGTGACTTCCTTACTTAAACATTATCATAGAAGCATCTTAACCACTCTCGAGGTAGACCTCTTAATGTGTAATGTGTATGCAATTTCTACTTTGTATAAACAATACAACATTTCAAATTTTCTTACACGTTATAGGTCTGGTCCAAAAAACATAAAGTAAATCAAAAAGGTCTCATGCTTACCCATTTCTTTTAAATAAATTAAAAAAGAAAAGAAAAGAAAAACTCAAAAGGCGACGCTTCTTTTTTGTTTTTTGGTTGTTGCTTGAAACCAAAATTGAATATCAATGTAATACAGGTCCCGTTAATGGGTGTTTTTAGGGCATTTATTAATGAACTATTTTTAAAAAGTTTTTATATCACTTTCATATGAAATATAAAAAAACTAACATTAATATCTGTTTTTTCTTTTTCTTTTCTCATAAAAAATTTTAAAAAATATTTCATAAAATAATGTCCTTAGAACATCTTCTTCTTGTTCAAAATATCTTCCACTTCTTCTTCATTTTTTCTTTTCCCCTTTTTTTTAATAGGAATTCCACTTACTAAACAAATTATGTCCATGTACGCAATGAAGTGTCAAGATCCCCACCCTCTCCTTTATTTATTTATTTAGAGAGTTTATGATGCTTTTATATTGGATCCAGCTCCTCTCCAATGGGCCATAACTTATCTTGGAATGATCTACCAATCATAGCTGCTTTAAAACAAAACAAAACAAAATAGGTTAAATTGCAAATTGTACCCTCTAATTTTATCTAGAATTCAATTTAATCATCTAACTCCACTTTCATTCAATTCAGCCTTCTCACTTTATTTTTTGTTCAATTCAATCCCCCCCCCCCCCTTTAGTCATCGTCAAAATTGCGCTATTAATTTTCGACTTTGTTCAATGCAAAACTACAATGTTTTAGTTTCTTTTCACAAAAAGCAAAAATGAGATAACCAATCTAATCTTTCAATAAGATTTCAAACAGCTATCCCAAATTTAAGTTGATTCTATTTCGCCTCAAAGAAACACTAAAGTATTGCATGCATTTTTTTAAAAAGAGTGGGTTCAAAATTCTTCCAAGAATTCTTTACCGAGGAAGAGGAGTTTATTTCTTTGATCTTCCCAAGAACTTCCTTTACTTTGTGAAGGTTATATCGAAAGCGAGTTTGGTATTTGGATATTATTTTCATCAATGGTCTATCCAATCATGAATGATTGGTTATGAGACCTTGAAAATGGTCCTTATTCGTTTTTTTTTTGTTTTTTTATATATATTAAAAAATGGTCCTTATTCTTAAATTAACGAAGAGATAACAAAAAAATTCGTTCATTTTTATTAAGTATTCAACTTTCTTATTAGAGTTCCCTCTAGGGGCTAGGGAAAGCTTGAATCCAATTTTGACAATAATGAATATAAGTGCAATTGAAATTCCTAGGGAGTTACACATTTATGCATTGATAAGACCATTCATTCTTTCTTGAAGCTCGATCTCTCCCCCGAATGAACCATATAACCAAGATAAACCATGAACCAATTGTTTTCCAACAAAACCCCAACTTTTAAAACATCCTATTCTCCACCAAAAATTCTATTCTTCAAAAATTCATTTTTTAAGGGCAAGTACAATTAAATATTTGACCGGATCACACATGGGAATGACAGGACAGCATTGTATTGGCTCAATTTACATAATACATAATGTATTGGCTCAAGACATGGAACTCTTTTAGTTCTTCCTATTGTATTGGCTCAATTTATTCAATACAAAACTACATTGTTTTGGGAGTCCTTAACGGCTCAATTTTGACAGTGATTAATGAGAGGACTGAATTGAACAAAGTTGAAAGTTAGAGGACTGAATTGGATGAAAATGAAATTAGAGAACTGAATTGAATTTTAGACAAAGTTAAAGTATGCAATTTGTAATTTTGCCAAAAATTATGTCTAAACAAATTATTTTTTGGCTTGGCATTTTTTTGTTGATGTTCAACTGTTTGATCACAAAGTGCATGAATTAATTTGAAATCATCATTTGATTTAAATCATTAGAAATCAATACTCCATGGTTAAGGGGTAATTGTATCCATTCCAGAGTGCTTATGATGTCATGTAATTTAAACTCTCATTCCATAGAATATAGTTTAAAAAAAAAAAAAATTGTTTTAAATTGGTTTAAAGGAAGTCTCTAACTCATTATACTCGGTAATTTAGATGATTTTGGCTAATGAGTGGATGTCATTAGCCATTAGAAGAACATGTTATATTTATGTGTGTGTCTGTTTTGTGGAGGTAGAAAGTGTTTAATAAATAAAACTTATCTTGTCATTATTAATATTGGTTAGCTCCTAAAGCCATATGGAGAAGTGGCATAGTAGGAAGCTTTTGTAACCCATCATACTTAGGACTACAAGTTTAAAAATTATGGTGAGTAATAACAAGTTTTATTAGTGCCTAGGTGAACCAAAACCGTAATGCTAAGTGGGGGTTTAAGTGGTGCAAAGACAATGAATACACTTACAAACCCATTTTTTCAGCCAAAAAATAAAGCTAAAAAAAAAATGACTTTGTCAATCTACGATTCTACACCTTATTTCACGAGTTATGAGCTTTAATTTTTCTTTTGAGTCTAAAAATAAAATATGTGTCAAACCTTTTTTGACCACTTTATTAGCGTAGTCATGTTCCCTTTGCATGCATTTACACTACAAATTTAATATTAAAAAAAAAAAACAGTAAAAACTGCACTTATAAATAAGTGGTGCTAGGGGTTGTGACAGCTCAGAAAACAAAATCGAACTTGCAACATTGATTGCTCTAGTTGTGCTCAGGATTCATCTTTATCTTCATTTTTATTGTCTGTATCATTGAGCATGACATTGATTATGGGTAGAAGGTCTCATAAACTTCTGTCCGCAATTTTTATTTTTTTACTACACTTGATACCAGCCCTTGGAGTCATTTCAAGGGTTGGAGACAATAACATGTGGTGCATAGAGAGGGAGAGACAAGCACTCCTTGAGTTCAAAGAAAGCCTTATTGATGACAACAATTTGCTCTCTTCATGGGGGAGTGAAGATGCAAAGAAAAATTGTTGCAATTGGGAAAGAGTTCAGTGTAACAACCAAACAGGCCATGTACTCGAGCTTCATCTTGATTCTTGTGGGTTACGAGGTAAGATTAGTCCTTCATTGATTGAGTTGCATCATTTGAGTTATTTGGGTCTTAGTGGCAATGATTTTAATGATAGTGAAATTCCAAAGTTCATCAGTTCACTCAGTAACTTAAAGTACCTTGATCTAAATAGCGCCAATCTAAGTGGACCAATTCCATTTCAACTAGGTAACTTTTCGCACCTGCAATATCTTGATCTCAGTTGGAATAATTTGGAACCTGTCCAAAATCTCGAATGGCTTTCTCATATTGTTTCAATAGAACACCTTGAACTAAGTAATTTAAATCTTAGTGTAGCCAATGATTGGCTGAAAGTTGTTAGTGGTCTCCCTAAGCTATCAAAGTTATGGCTATCTAATTGTTCTCTTCCTTTGATCACTCCCTCTTCTCTTTTGCATATCAATTCCTCTAAATCTCTTACTTATCTCGATCTCGCAAACAACCCTTGCATCAACTCTTCAATATTCCCCTGGTTGAATTCTAGTACCAACCTTGTTTTTGTTGATCTTTCTTCAAATCAATTACAAGGTTCAATTCCGAATATTTTCGGTAACATGAAGTCTTTAGAGCAACTCTTTCTTAATGATAATCAACTTGAAGGTGGCATTCCAAAATCCCTTGGTGATGTATGTACTTTACGTGAATTGTACTTGTCATCGAACAGTCTCAATGGACAAGTTCTTGACTTCTTCCACAACTTACAAGGATGTGCAAAAGATTCACTAGAGAGCTTACATTTAGGTAAGAATCAAATTATGGGGTCAATGCCTAATTTTGCGATATTTCCATCTTTAAGAGAGTTAGATATCTCTAACAATAAATTTAATGGGACTTTGGGGGAAAGAATTGGAAGCCTACATAAGTTAGAGTTTTTGGATATCTGTTCAAATATGTTGAAAGGCATTGTCTCTGAAACCTTACTTTCAAATTTCCCCAATTTGTACTATTTAGAATTATCTTCAAATTCTTTTACTTTAAATTTCAGCTTTGATTGGTTTCCCCCTTTCCAATTGATTGATTTATACTTGAGATCTTGCAAGTTGGGTCCTGATTTCCCAAATTGGATTAGAACTCAAAGAAACCTTATCTTCCTTGATCTCTCCAATACTGGAATTTCAAATACCATCCCTACTTGGTTCTGGGACATGCCTTTTGAGTTAAATTATTTAAATTTATCTCAAAACCAAATCAAAGGTAGATTGCCAAATGCATCAAGTATATTTTCAGACCTTGCCATACTAGATTTCAGCTCAAACAGATTTGAAGGCCCACTACCAGTGATTTCTTCTAATTTGTCCTCACTAAATCTCTCCAAAAACAAGTTTTCGGGGTTAAATTTATTTATATGCTCAAAGACTGGGGGTATGATACACCTTGACCTCTCAAGTAACAATCTATCTGAAGGGATCCCTGATTGTTTCATGCATTGGCAAGAACTTGAAATTTTGAATTTGGCTCACAATAATTTGTTTGGGAAAATTCCACGCTCTATGGGTTCTTTAATACGACTTATAGCATTGGACTTAGGCAACAATAGCTTGTTAGGGGAATTGCCTTTGTCCTTGCAGAGTTGCACTTTGTTGAGATTTATGCACTTGGAAAAGAATAAATTATCTGGGAGTATACCAGCTTGGATAGGGGAAACAGTTTCCTCATTGATCATTCTTAGCCTTAGATCCAACAAATTCCATGGAAGCATAGGGTCACAACTTTGTTTGCTAATCCATATTAGATATTTGGACCTATCTCAAAATAATATATCTGGAACGATTCCACAGTGCCTCGATAATTTAACTGCCATGGCTCACAAAATTTCAGATGTTATGACTAACAAGTACTTCATTTGGAATGGCCCTGAATATAGTTTTTATACTGATTATGGAAGTTATAGTGACAATAGTGTCCATACAATTGTTGGTTGGAAAGGAAATGTGTATGATTATGGAAAGAATTTTGGAGAAATGAGGAGCATTGATCTTGCAAACAACAAATTGACCGGAAATATTCCAGAGGGGATATCCAGCCTTATAGAATTGAAAGCATTGAATTTATCAGGAAACATGTTGACTGGAATAATCCCTAAAAACATTGGTAAGTTGGAACAATTGGAATCTTTGGATTTGTCAAGAAATCGGTTTTCTGGTTCATTACCTGCTAGCATGGTTGGCTTACATTATTTGGGCTATCTTGACTTGTCCTATAATAAATTATCGGGAAGAATTCCAACGGGCACTCAACTCCAGTCCTTCGACCCTAGCAAATTCATGGGTAATGCTGGACTTTGTGGACCTCCACTTATAGAAAAGTGCCCAGAAGATCAAACATCCAACGTTGGAGGCAGTAAAAACCATCAAGAAGATCGCGATGGAGGAAGTAAAAACCATCAAGGAGATCGAGACGAATTCTGGAAGTGTCTTTATGTTGGAACAGGGGCTGGATTCGCTGCTGGTTTTTGGGTAGTCTCTGTCTCTTTAATATTGAACCGTTCTTGGAGACATGCATATTTCCTAATGTTGATCAACCTGAAGGATTGGTTGTACGTGACAATAATAGTGCATACTACAACATTGCTAAAGATGTTTCACAGCTGGAGGCTATCACAACTTCACTAAAGGTTTGCGAAAAAAATTCAAACTAGTTATATGTTTCTATCTATTTCTTCTCTTGGATTGATTTTGATTTTGCAAACTAATTACTGTTGTTTAACCTTGTAGGAGATCTCCGACCTTTGATATTATGTGTTTTTTATTTGCTTATGAACTCATGATGTGGTGCAAGCAATTGGTATATCACACGATGTTAGACTTCCAAATTCCAATATCATGTGTGTGCACGCTTTTATGTATACGGATATACAAAAATTTTCTCATCAAAAAAGAAAAAGAAAAAAGAAATACAAAATTTTGTGTGTACAAAGCTGAAATTGCCATCAACAAATTATTTGTTTTATATTGGATTAATGATCTGGTTTCGTTTGAATACACTAGTTGGGGTTCAAAATACATTGAGTAGTAATTCACTAATTCTATGAATATCTAATATATTTTTTTCTCGTATTAGTGTGTAATAAGTCACTTAAAATAGTGTCTATATCAAATGCACGATAGACTTCATGACGTAATTGTTTATGGGGAAATGACTCTTATACACACACACTGACACATATAATTGTATAGACGCTCATACACATATTGCACCAAAATTGTCAAGTCACAAACTCCAAATTAATTAAAAATCGTGACTTGAAATCACAATTTCAGTGCAAAATGTGCGTGTGTGTACATTTGTGTGGAATAAGGTGTATGTAACAAACACCATCCATTGTTTATTTAGCTAATTAGGGATAGAACTACATGTAGTTCAAGGGCACCATGACCCTTAAGATTTTAAAATTTTTTGAAGTAGGTTTGGGGTTGGACTGTTCTTGCTAATGTGTATGTACATGAGAAATCTCTATGTTTATGAGTTGGGTTTGGGTTGGGTTCTTGCTTCTAATGCATGGGAGAGAGCGAAATGAAAGAGGAAGGAGAGTGTTTTAGAGAGAAGAATGAAAGAGGAGTGGGGAGAGAGAAAATATCATGGGTTGTGGTAACAGAAGTACTGTTATTGATTTGAATAAACAGACATGTGGGCTCCACAATTTTTGAGTTAAAGTTGAGTTTTTAAGCTGAAAACTAAACCCAATATTTGAGTCAAACACATTCTTGAGTGAGTTAAGAGAAAATTAGAGAATAAGACATGAGATATGGGTTAGAGTTTTGAAAACTAAATTTTGAGTGACGCTAAAACAAAACATTGCTAAATCTCCTCTCTCAAATTCCAACTCTAAAATGCCTTGCCCAAAACACATGCTTTTATATATATATATATATATATATATATATATATATATATTAAAAGTTAACTTAACATAGAAAGTATGGATAATTAAAGTTAGTTTTGGAATTTAGTATATATAATTGGATTGTCCAAAAGGTGTTGTATGGTCTATAGGTCTAAAACCAAAAAAGTCATTCTCTTGAAACAAATGATTTGGTATTCTTCTTGCAATGAGTTTAGGGAGGGATGAAGAAGGGCATTTGATTTAATCCAAGAAGGAATGAATTTGATTTGAGAGAAAAAAGAGGGCCTTGGTCTTCAAAAGAGAAGTCCGGTTGAGAATAAATTTTGATTTGGAAGAAGGGCTAATCGATGTCATGTTTGGTTTTAAACCCATGGTATGGACCATACTATTAGGTGCTCTCTTTGAGAGCATCATACTTTGAGAACACCTAATAATCAGGTTCATACAACAACATTTAGATTTTTTTTTCTAAAACAAATTTAGTTTTAAAACAGTATCGTTTAGAAGCCTTGAGGGTGATTAATAATGGATTTAAACAAAAGGATTAGAATGACTTGTTTTAATAAAATAAGGGACTAAATTGATAATAAATAAACTTTAAGAAATCTTACTTTTTTTATTTTTTTTTTAAAATCTTATTATTTTTCTTTTCCCTTTTTTTTTTTCATTAATAATACCACCTAAAATTTATGGTTTAATTGGAAACATTTAGGCCCTGTTTGGTAATTTAGTTCTAACACACATTCTCACATTTTAAACAATATTACACATTTTTTCACATATTTTTTCACCTATACGTATATTAAAAACATCCCAACAATATTTCCCAAACTTTTTTACTTTAAAATTGTATAATGTGCTCTTTCTAACACAAGCATTTAAAGCAAACCGCTCAAAGACAGTCTTAAAGCAAAGCAAAGCAAAGACAAAAGAAAAGAGAAGAAAAAGAAAACATTGTGTCAACCCTAAACCTCAAACAAAAGCCCTAAATTTGATTCTCTCGCAATGGGTCGCCGAAAGAACAGCAACGACAACAACATGAACCAGAGCTCACACTCACACCATTCCCACAACTCGAAGATCCGCTTCGACGACCCCGAGGAGGAGGAGGAG
The DNA here is from genome assembly GCA_028535165.1 of Quercus tomentella. NCBI lineage: Eukaryota > Viridiplantae > Streptophyta > Magnoliopsida > Fagales > Fagaceae > Quercus > Quercus tomentella. Next base: position 58,992,170 of record JAPQVY010000155.1, on the reverse strand, counting down.
GAGACCACCCAGTGTTCCAACAACCTCGACGAGTCCATGTGCGACCCCGAATGCTCCGACAGGGCCATTGATGAGCCCAACGACGTGTCGTTTATGGATGGCGATGATAAAACCAGTGCCGACTATTACTTCGATTCCTACTCTCACTTTGGTAAAACCTCATTCTTTCTTTCTTTTTACCTCTGTTGAGTAATACTAGAAGATGGCTTCTTTTTATCTTTTATATATAAGAGAAAGGAAGAAAAGATTGAATCTTTGATAAAAGTTTGGTTCAATGATTTCTGGGTTTTATTTATTTTGAGAAATTTGTGTGTATTAGTGGGTTAGCTACTTAGCTCTCCGCTTGGATAATAGAAAAGTTGAGGGAAAAGATAAAAAAAAATTTGGGGGGTGGGGGGATGTTTTATGCTTTGTGCAAAGTTTAGAGCTTTGAATCAAGTTACTTACAAAGTTTGTTTGTTTTGTGTAGTTTAGTGCAAGTTTTTGTTTTGTTGCCAATGAGCTCTAGCTCAACTGGAGTGTGTGAGTGTGTGTAAATTACCAATCAAAGAAAATTTTTTGTTTTTTTCAAAGCGAGTAATGAAGCACTGTGTAGTAGTAGCTTTATAGTTGGAAAGTTCTTAATTGACTTCACATTGTAAAAGTACTTTTTTTTTTTAATTCATAGGAAAGGGAATATATAATGGCTGTTCTTGTTGGTGCTTGTTTTTGCTTAATTGGGTTTATGTTGTACATTGGGCTTGTCTTAAGTATAAACTTTGTTTGGTGTGGTTGAGTAGAAGCTTTTGTTTTGTTCCAAGCGAGTGATGAAGCATTGATGTATTAACTTATATTGGAGAGTTCTTAAATGACTTCACCTTCTAAAAGTAATAACTTTTCTTCTTTATTGTTCAGGAAAATAATGACTTTTCTTCTTTGAGCTTGTTTTTGCTTAAATGGGCCTATGTTGTATGTTGGGATTGTGTTAATGCCTGAATTCTATTAGTGGGAGTTGTAGTATATAGTTGCTCCTAGCAATCTTGTACATGGACAATTGGGTTTGAGAAGGGATTTATGTTCTCTCTTTCTATGTATCTCTCTCTCTTTTCCCACCCCCTTCATTGGTGATGCATCTTGTAGAGGCTTATGTTAGCTTTGTCTGTATTTGCAGGTATTCATGAAGTAAGTGAATTCAACATCGAAGATGGACTGTTAGATTTTATTGTTACACCCCCCCTTCCCCAACTATCAAATTATCAAAAGATTTTATTGTTATAACATTATATTGCAAATATCTTTGACTCCATCTGTTATTATCTTGCATTGCAGTAAATGTTGAAGGATGTTGTGAGAACTAAGACATATCAAAATGTTATTTATCAGAATAAATTTCTATTTAAGGATAAAGTAGTTCTTGATGTGGGGGCTGGTACTGGAATTTTGTCCCTATTTTGTGCCAAAGCTGGTGCTGCACATGTTTATGCGGTATGCTCTCTATTATTTTGGTTTATATATTTATGTAAATCTTGGACAACTAATCTTTAAAAATATGTTGTATCTGTTCTTATTTCGTTGTGTAACTTGGTCGAATCTGCTAATTATCATGTGATTCTAAACTTTTCCATTTCCTATGTTGAGTGCTCCCATATGGCTGACATGGCAAAAGAGATTGTTGAAGCAAATGGATTTTCTAATGGTGATGTGAATTTTTTTATCCATCTCAGTATTTGCTTTGTAGTTGCTGCTTTATACATTTACTAATTTATGATTTTATCATTACAGTTAAAACTGTTTTGAATGGGAAGATCGAAGAAATTGGTCTTCCAGTTGCTAAAGTGGATATAATTATTTCCGAATGGATGGGTTACTTCTTATTGTTTGAGAATATGTTAAATACTGTCCTGCATGCTCGTGACAAATGGCTTGTAAGTTTCCACCTTCCATTTACGTTTCAAATTTTCTCTATTTCTAGATCTAAAAATAGTTGATCTTATGCTGGTGACTCATTAATGCCAATCATTCATATATATATATATATATACTTTGATAGTTGGGGGTGGGAGAATTTAAACCTTGGATGTCTATGTTGGAAACACCAAGAGGTGCCAATTGAGCTATAAAGTTCTTAGCCCAATTATAATCATGTTATTCTGTAGATGTGATTTTTTTTTTATCCATCTCAGTATTTTCTTTGTAGTTGCTGCTTTATACACTTACTAATTTATGATTTTATTATTACAGTCATAACTGTTTTGAAGGGAAAGATCGAAGAAATTGATCTTCCAGTTGCTAAAGTGGATATAATTATTTCCGAATGGATGTGTTACTTCTTATTGTTTGAGAATATGTTAAATACTGTCCTGCATGCTCGTGACAAATGGCTTGTAAGTTTCCACCTTCCATTTACGTTTCAAATTTTCTCTATTTCTAGATCTAAAAATAGTTGATCTTATGCCGGTGACTCATTAATGCCAATCACAGAGAGATATATAATTTGATAGTTGGGGGTGGGGGGATTTAAACCTTGGATGTTTACGTTGGAAACATCAAACACCAAGAGGTGCCAGCTGAGCTATGAGGTTCTTAGCCCAATTATAATCATATATATATATATATATAATTTGATAGTTGGGGGTGGGGGGATTTAAACCTTGGATGTTTACGTTGGAAACACTAAGAGGTGCCAATTGAGCTATAAGGTTCTTAGCCCAATTATAATCATGTTATTCTGTAGATATTCTGGAAATAATTTGTTCTAATATGTGACTTTGTAAATTATCCTTGATGGTTCTAAATTGCGTTAAAAAGTTGAACACTTGAACCTTTTTCTTCTGTTTGTTATAGTGATAAGCCAATGTGGGTGCTTTTTACAAGCTCAAGTCAATATCTAGTATGATCCCACAGTCAACATCATTTTTCTTACATATAATATGCATGCCATTTTAAAGCATATGTGGGAATCTTGGAGGTATAGTGGCTTTGGAACTTCAATTGAATTAGGGAATCACTGGTGTTCTATTGATTTATGTCATTCATTGAGTTGTGCAAAGAAAACTATAATGGAGAGAGCCATGAGAGGAATTATTTATTATATTCTCGTACTTCATACTGGGAAACTTCCATGGAAAAATATGCATTTAGTTCCTGAAAGTTTGCCTTATTTTTTTATACCTAAGTTTTCCGAGGTAGTAGGGTGCGGGGCTAGTCTTGTTCTTTCATGCTTGCCTGTGTACCAGGCTGAAAATTTCCTTCCCAAGACATTGATAAACGTGCATCATTTTTAGTTATAATTTCTGAGGACTTCTTTCATTACAGGCATAACATACAAACATCCCCCTTAGTGTTAAAGTATGAGTTTGTCTAGGTCCTCTTTTACATGTTACATACAGTACATGGCGGACTGTAAACATAGTTTTAGAACCCTTAATTCATCGAGTTAAAATATCACTTTGATCCCTTTCATTGCTATATTTGTGTCTGTACCTGTATGGTTGTCTTTTGGTTAAGCTGCAGATTATTATATGCTGATAATTTTTTCAAACTTCAATGTGCAATGGTTTTTGTTGTTTTCCTTTTCTTGATTACAGTTTGTGCTGCCATTCAATCATGCTATAGCTTATTTAAATTGATAACGTTAATATTTTTTTCTCAATTATTTTTTGTTCACCCAGGTCGATGATGGAGTTGTGCTACCTGACAAAACTTCCCTATACTTGACAGCCATTGAGGATGCTGAGTACAAAGATGACAAGATTGAATGTGAGACAATTAACCTTTTGCTTATATGAAGCAGATGAATATTGTTTTAGGATCCATTTTTATGCCTGGGCAGTACTGGAGCCTGTGAATTCGCATCTATATCAGTTGTGGGAATTTGAAATGCAAAGGGTTTTTTTCATGATGATGCAGTGTAATTTCTTTATTCTTAGCTTTTTCCCCTTGATTTTCATTCTCCAGTCTGGAATAATGTATATGGCTTTGACATGAGCTGCATCAAGAAGCAAGCGTTGATGGGGCCTCTTGTTGACACAGTTGACCAGAACCTAATTGTTACTAACTGCCAATTACTAAAGGTGAAGATACTCAAACATATCAATTAATATATATTGTTTTGTGGCATATTCGGTTTTCTTTTCATTGCTTTTTGATTGGCCACTACAAAATGTTACTTTTCTCTTTGGCTAATGTAAGCTGATTTTCTTCCCTTTGACAATGGATATCTCCAAGATGGCCCCTGGGGATGCTTCCTTCTCAGCTCCTTTCAAGCTTGTGGCAGAACGTGATGACTACATCCATTCTCTTGTAGCCTAAAAGCGCTTCTGTAGCTCTCCTATGGTGGTGATTTTGAAAACTGTTGGGAAAAAACGCAGCTATAGAACCAGTTTTTTGTAGTGAGTTTAACAATTGCTGCCCTTGGAAATGTGCACATGAATGTGCTCTCCATGAGGCAGGAACACCATACTAGTGTTTATAAAGATGTTGCAGTAAGGCATTCTATTGTTCCCCATGGAGTGTAGTTTGAACTTTGAAGGAATACAAGTCTTTTTTTTTACCTTTTGTGTTTCAATATATATTCCACTAATTATGATATGTCATATATATATATATATATATATATATATATATATATTAAATTCTAGTTATATTACAAAAAAATCCGAACAAATAAATGACAGGTTGTGATTGGTAAAATATAAAATGGAAAACAAAAAATGGGACACATGATTTTTATGTTCACAATTAATAGGGTGGGATTGAAATAATTTTTGAACTCTGTTTCTTTTGAGTAAAAATATTTTCTGAAATTTTTTTTGGAAATATTTTTTATAAAATTGATTTGTTTTCAAGTATTTAATTGCAAACATATAAGTGAGCTAAAAAATATTTTTATTGTTTGACTTACATGCAAAATCATTAGTATTTCTTAGTAATTTAAAATATGAACAAAAAATTTCTTTCATAAAAACATATCCCAAATTAAAAAAAAAAAAAAAAAGTATATATATATATATATTGTGGGGTCCAATAAATTGTGGTCCTGATCCATTCTTTTTACATTGGGGCCCAAGGCCCTAGCCGAGAAAGTGGGTAGCCGAGGGTAAGTAATAAAGGTCCAAGTAATCATGAGACACAGCCGAGGATGATTCTGTCTTCGGCATATTCGAGGTCCCCTTGAAAGGAGGGGCAAAAGCGGTCTAGGAACAGTTTGGAATAAAAATCTAAAATATCTAAGTCAATAGAGAAGGGTACGCTGGAAAGTGTAACGACCAGGGAAAGCTGCCCTTATTGCCATTCAATACTCTGCACCTGACAGAGCCATACTCCCCAGCTTTTACAACCACCTCCAACCACTCTGGATATGGACTGATGGGACAAGTATCAGTCTTGGAAAAGTTGACCCTACACGTGGACGAAGGATAAGGAACACATGCTAGTATAAAAGGAAAAGTAAGCAATCCATAGCAGAGGCTTGGAAAAATGGCCAAAATCAGAACCTCCCAGCCCACCTCTAGGAGAAAGACTCCCAAAGCGTACACGATTTATTTATGTATGAACACCACGGAATACCACCGACTTGTGATCAAGGCCTAGTCTTTCAAACCCACGCTCTATAAATGATATTGTTTGGGCCTTTTTACGTGCGAACCCAGTATCGTTTTGGGTTGTTTCAAATCATATCCTTACAATTGGCGCCGTCTGTGGGAAAGGCTTGTGTGTTGGCACAAGCGGTAGGTCGAAACAATCCCCTTGTCACTTCTAAACAGCCGGTTGTATTGTTTTAGCGTAAAGTTCCACCAGGGGCTATGTTTCTTTATTAGGGGCTGCGCTTTGTAGCGTCAGCAGCACGGATGGTTCTAGGGGCTTGGTCGAGGAGCTAATTCCCCGTAAACCAAGGTCCCGTGCCATAACCGAGAGGTTAATTCCCCCAATTACTTATCAAAATCAAGTTTTGGACAGAACCAAGGTATTGCATGGTCCTCGGACTCAAACCTATGGGGAAACCAACTACTTATCAAAATCAAGTTTTGGACAGAACCAAGGTATTGCATGGTCCTCGGATTCAAACCTATGGGGAAACCAACTACTTATCAAAATCAAGTTTTGGACAGAACCAAGGTATCGCATGGTCCTCGGACCCACAGGGGCTGTTCATTTTTGGGTTACGTATCCTCGAATGATTACTTTTTTACATAGCACCGAGCATTCAGCCATCACCTCATTCAGTTTGGGGCATACAACCTTTTTTCAGGTCGGTCTTATTATGCAAGATAGCTTCAATAAGCTCATATTAATATATTCTTCTTTTTGCTTAGTAGGGGTTTCTGCCCTAAGTATCATTTGTTTAGATCAGCATTATTATGTTAAGATAGTTTTAACAAGTGCAAAGTAAGGTCTTTTTGTTAACAAGGACTTCGGCCCTAAGCACCGTTTAGAATACCAGAATAAAAAAAAAAATCATGTGGTAATACGTCTATTCACAGGGTAATCATTTCAGAAAGAAGAGTTAGAATATACAAAATAAAGCAGTATTGACTTTTATTAATATAAAACGGTATTACAGCGTACAATGAAGGGCTTAAACAAGCCTATACGGAAAAACGAATTGCAAAAAAAAAAAAAAAAAAAAACAAAAAACAACAAACAGACAAACGACCAGAAATCTTTTTAAACTCTGCTCCGAAGTCTCTCTAAATTTTGCCTCAGTAGCGCCCATATTGAGAGGAGGACCTTTTTTGATGGATAAGGAGAAGGAGGAGAAGAAGAGGAAGAAGTAAAAGCACCAGGATGGATCTGGTGATGAGAAAGAAGAAGAGGGGGAGGCAAAAGGAGACACCAGTGAAGGAAGAGAGGAAGAAACAAGGACACTTAGTCCCTGCCTCAGCCCTGATTCTTAACACGCTGGTGACATATTAGCTATGCTCGTAAGAGAGCGGCTGGTACTGATAATGGGTGACCCCAGCTCAGTCGCGCCAAAAGGTTGACGCGACGAGTCCCTGCTTCGGATTTTGACTGAAAGGGGGGTAAGAAGTATCTTGAGTCTCTGCCATCCCTGCCCCGATCGAGCCATTTCGAGCTTCATAAGAACAGGGTATTTCTGGGAAGGGCATGGTCTCTTCATTACTTACTCTTATCTCAAACGTATCGCAATTTAAGGTGTAACTAGCCGATAAAGTGAAATCTGGAGGAGGCTAAGGGTTTCAGATTTCAGAAGGATTAAAAGGGCCTCTGTACAAGAGAAATAACCTCTTGCCTTTCTTCTTATATGAATGGCAAAACAGGAGGTATTTAATCTGTCCAGATTTCCAAGAAAATCTGTAAACGAGAATATACCCGTTCCACTTCCCCACATCATCGATAACCGTCGAATTTAAATGGTCTCGAAAAGGGAAGTCATTAAGGGAGCGTTTCGGATAATGAAACGACAGGAACGCATCGTGAATAAATTCAGAGGAATGTCTCATAGTCTAAAGTATGGAGCGTTCCTAGGGTAGATGAAGGGACACCAACATTAATGGAGGGTAGGGCTAAACGAGCCGTAATAAAGGCTTGGCGTTACCAAAACCCTCCTCTCCAACCAAGAGGTCGGACAGCAGGATTTTGAGGGGCTATTGTGGAGTCCAATAAATTATGGCCTTGGCCCATTCTTTTTACATTGGGGCCCAAGGCCCTAGCCGAGAAAGTGGGTAGCCGAGGGTAAGTAATAAAGGTCCAAGTAATCGTGAGACACAGCCGAGGATGATTCTGTCCTCGGCATATCCGAGGTCCCCCTAGAAGGAGGGGCAAAAGCGGTCTAGGAACAATTTGGAATAAAAATCTAAAATATCTAAGTCAATAGAGAAGGGTACGCTGGAAAGTGTAACGACCAGGGAAAACTGCCCTTATTGCCATTCAATACTCTGCACCTGACAGAGCCATACTCCCCAGCTTTTACAAGCACCCCTAACCACTCTGGATATGGGCTGATGGGACAAGTATCAGTCTTGGAAAAGTCGACCCTACACGTGGACGAAGGATAAGGAACACAGGCTAGTATAAAAGGAAAAGTAAGCAATCCATAGCAGAGGCTGGGAAAAATGGCCAAAACCAGAGCCTCCCAGCCCACCTCTAGGAGAAAGACTCCAAGAGCGTACACGATTTATTTATGTATGAACACCACGGAATACCACCGACTTGTGATCAAGGCCTAGCCTTTCAAACCCACGCTCTATAAATGATATTGTTTGGGCCTTTTTACGTGCGAACCCAGTATCGTTTTGGGTCGTTCCAAATTGTGTCCTTACATATATATATATATATATATATATATATATATATATATATATATATATATATATATATGTATGTATAGATAATTCATGATTATCAAATGGATTCCAAATTTAGACTCTACATCAAAGAAAGCAACAGGTTTGACGAAAATAGTCATTTGAAAAGAAAAGAAATTGGGTATTGGTCCACAACAATCAACAGTCTTTTTTGTAGAGTGAGAGGAGTTACCCTTGAAAGTTTTCTGTTGCTACATTTTTTATATGATCGGGCCTGTTCCTGTTTATTTATATTTTTCAGCATACCAAACACCAAAAATTTAAATGAATAAAAGATAAAAATTTTCATTGAAACAAATGCAATGATAGCCTCTCTCTCTCTCTCTCATGGTGTGAATCTCATATTGTACGATGTTGGACCATATACATGTAAAAGTTTCCCTTGTTTTTGTTTTTGTTTTTTTTCAGGTCCATGCAATCTGGTAAGATATGCTAGTGATGGATGGATTCCTTATACTAAGAATATGATAGTCCAAGGGTGTTTGAAGTTGGGTAGAGAAGTGTAACTTTTGGAACAATCGGTAATTTAATATAGTATCAAAGAGGACTATGCGAATTGTTACAATTTCTAAAGACAAATTGTTGAATTTAATTGATTAACTTAAGGTAAAATGCCTAAGAAATTGTATCTAAGTTTTGCTATATCTTATATAGACTTTTTATTCAAATAATAATATATAGGCCAAAATGCAAAGTGCACCCTCTTGCTAACTTTATTTTTGTTCAATTGGAGTCCTTTAATTTTTAGAGTTATTCAATTCAAGTCTTATATCCAATTCCGTTAAAAATTTGTCATTAAGTATGCAATTAACTAATGAAAAAAAAAAAAAATTTTTTTTCCATTTTATTTATTTGTTTGCTCAAATTTCATATATATGTTTAAAGAAACAATGTATTGTTCTCAATTTAATTTCAATTTCAATTTCAATTTTTATGAGTTTTAATCCATGTGTCTAACTTTTGGTTTAATCTTAAAAAATAAGAAAAATTAAAAGAAAGAATATAACTTGTGTTTAGGGTATATGTTGGTGATGTGGTGAAATAGATCGGTTAGGTGAATATTGGGGAGTTTTCAGCAAATGTGTCTCATACATTCTCATACCTTATAAGTTTCATACACTATGAAAAAGAGATTACGCATACTTGATGCATGAAATAATTATAGGTTTGACTACGAGCTATCTACTAAGAAAGTTTATAAGGCCACTCTGAGAGAGAAAATGGGAAAGATTTCAAGGAAAATTACAATTCTAAGGTTAGTTAGCAGTTACTTCATTTCACGGCCCGCAACAAAATATGCCACACCACCAACCAATTTCATATTCACCATTTAATTTTTAATCACCCATGTTTAGACATGGGCCCAAAATCCACATAGAGACTCCACACAAGCAGTATTTAGATTAATCAAATTCATCTTCTCCACAAACATCTTAGACACCAAAACAGACTAGAGATCCAGTTCACAATTCAAAAGTTTTCAAATGCACTTCAATTACTTTCCCTTTAGAAAAACAAAGTAAAAGCCCATACTCCTAAAAAAAAAAAAAAAAAAAAAGAAAAGAAAAGAAAAGAAAAGAAGCCATTGTTCTCATCTAACCAAGCCAAGACATGGGCTGACTTGATATCTAATTAAGAGAGACCCAATAATTTTTCTAGGACTTCTGTTTTTTAAACACAGCCCAAAACTTCTTCCAAAACAATGTCCAGACCAGAACACAAATTTGATTTATTTTATCCAAGCAAGCAAATTTAGCTTAAGTAACAGTTGCAACATTAGCTTGTTTACAAACAGAATTCACAATTCACATCCCATCTTTGAAATTTTGCTAAGAAAAATCCACAGATCTCGTAGGTCTGAGTTTCTCTAAATTTGTTTTTTTTTCACTTGTTTAAACTTTAAAGAAGTAGTAACACTTTCCCCTCTTCCTTGTGTGTTTCTCAAAAAATAAATAGATAAATAGATAAACAGGAATCAAACTTGTATTACAAGCTCCTTTGATATACAAAATATCCAATGGAGGGAGGGGATTTGATTTGGGAGAATAAAAGGATATTGGTCATGGAGGGAGAAATATGATTTGAGAGAATGAATTTTGATCGATTTGGGAGAAGGCTTGAACAACGTCATTTTTGGTTTTTGACCTATAGACCATACAACACTGTTTGGACAATCCGGTTTTATTTATTTATTTATTTATTTTTAAGTTGCTTTAAAAAAAATAATAATAATAGGAGAAAATTAGGATATTCCGTACTCTGCTTGACCTACGCTCGACTCTCGCCCAAGGGGGCTTGGCATTGGCAAGGTGCCAATATACACAATCAGCCTTCTCCGTTTGTCAAACAAACTATTGCATGCCCAGTGGTCTTGCTCTAGCATGGTCGAGCAAGCCACTAAAATTTCCAATTTTAACTTTTATTTTTCTCCATTTTTCTACTTTCCAAAATACTATTATTTACGCATATTTCAATTAACCTGCACTTTATATACATTTATGTACAATACATGATTTCATTGGAAGTTTAATATGCCTAGATAGAAGATATTGAAATTCAATGAAACTATTTCTGGTAAAATTGATGGTATGATTCATGTTTTTTTTTTTTTTCATCTGAAAAGTTTTCCGTATCAGATAATGAAATGGCTTGATATCATTGGAAGCTCAAATTCATGATGCTTGATACTGGGTCTCTGAATTCTACCAACTTTTAGATCAATAGAATCTGTTGAATATCGGTTACTGATGACCTGTCCCTGACCTCGACCTCGACCTCGACCTCGACTTGTCTACACGTTTCTTTTCTTTTTCTTCTTCTTTTTGAAACCGTCTACACGTTTGAAAACGTTCTACAATGCATATTCTAAAGTCTAAAACAAGAATCTACCAAACCTTGTCATTTGGAGCCGCCGCATGCAATTCTACTGGGAAAACGGTCAACAGCTAAATAATTTTGTGTTTCTTGATTCGAATTGAAATCCAGATTCACTGCTAGTCTGCTATTAAGGATAGGCATCATATCTCCTAAATTCGAAGGGTAGGCATTAGAATAAAATTTTGTAAAGTTAATTTTCAGTTCAAGTTTAATAAACTAAAAACCCATATTATGTTAAAAGATATTGAGCTCTGTACAACTTTAGTCCTGGGGTATAAGTAAAGTAATTAATCCTAATTTTGCTTTTTATTTATATTTATGGTTAATCCTAATTTTACTTGAGTGTTACCAAAGTAATTAATTATAATTATATTTGTAATGCGAGTATTGCAATTCTAGGTTTAACAAAGGTGAGGACACAATAAAAATTCACAAAAATCTTTTAATGGCCTATATGTGAGGTGTGGTAGCTAATTTAACAGTGTTGGAAAATTGTTGTAGTGAAGTTAAAAATGACTCTAGAATTCATTCTATAAAAATAAATAAATAAAGGTTAGTCTAGAATAAGAATACCCACCATAAGTCTATAAGAATGTCAAGCCACGGTAATTTATTGCTCTCTCTTGTACAAATCTTGTTAAAAAATTAAAAAAAAACAGTTAGGGGTTATTTGATGTGACTTCTTTACCTAAACATTATCATAGAAGCATCTTAACCACTCTTGAGCTAGACCCCTTCATGTGTAATGTGTATGCAATTTCTACTTTGTATAAACAAAACAACATTTCAAATTTTCTTACACGTTATAGGTCTGGTCCAAAAAACATAAAGTAAATAAAAAAGGTGTCATGCTTACCCATTTCTTTTAAATAAATTAAAAAAGAGAAGAAAAGAAAAACTCAGAAGGTGACACTTCTTTTTTGTTTTTTGGTTGTTGCCTGAAACCAAAATTGAATATCAATGTTAAATAGGTCCGTTAAAAGGTGTTTTTAGAGCATTTATTAATGGACTATTTTAAGAAAGTTTTTATACCACTTTCATATGAAATATAAAAAAATTGACATTAATATTTTTTTTTTCCTTTTCTTTTCTCATAAAAAGTTTTAAAAAATATTTCAAAAAATAATGTCCTTAGAACATCTTCTTCTTCTTCAGAATATCTTCCACTTCTTCTTCATTTTTTTTCTTTTCCCCTTTTTTTTAATAGGAATTTCACTTACTAAACAAATTATGTCCATGTACGCAATGAAGTGTCAAGACCCTCACCCTCTCCTTTATTTATTTATTTAGAGAGTTTATGATGCTTTTATATTGGATCCAACTCCTCTCCAATGTGTTAGGACATATGTGTTTCACATGTTAAGAACATATGTCATGATTTTATGTAATTGGTTTATCCTTTGACAAAACGCACTTTACATGTATTTGGGTAGATTTAGGATGTGTTTAAATATTTCAAGAAACCATGTTTCAAGATCAAGTGTTGAAGCCTTCAAGTCTGTTCAAGAAAACAGGTTCATAGTGCAAAATCATTAAAGCTCGACATTTGGCTCGACAGCTGTATCTATTGAGCTTAAGGAAGCTGTTCTATGTTTGGTGTGCTTGACACCTACTCGACAGCTTCTCGACACCTTCTATCTGTCGAGGTTTAAGATTTTCAGAATTCCAATATGATTTTCTTGGGATCCGTGAATTTGTCTTTGGACTTTCTTTTCTCTTAACCCTAGACATATAAAAGGATCAGTTTAAGGGCCGTCAAACAGTTCACAAGTTGTACAAGTTTTAAGCAAATTTTGTTCAAGCAAATTGTGACCGGAGACGAAGTTCTTGCCCTAGTTCATCTCTTTCTCTTGAAGAAGTTGTTGTATATGTGCACCGTAGGGTTTTGTGACCAAGCATCTTCCTGATCTTCATCGTGTGGATGAACTGAAGAACTTTGCAACCAACAACCTTCTTAGTTGGTGATTGAAGTCGCGTACTGGGATCCGCGCAATTGGTTAGTCACATACTTGGGAGTCGTGCATCGAAAGGGGAACTGTCACTACAGAATAAGTCCAATTGGGTATTAGGGTAAGGGTTCAACTGTAGGTTGGTAAGGTACTTGGATTCCTTTACTTGTAACCACTTGTTGTGATAATAGTGGAGTTTCGGGAGTGGTGACCTGAAAATCACTAGGTGGGGTTTTTGCCGTTAGGTTTTCCCGATTCGTAAACAAATCACCGTGTTATTTATATTCTGCTGCATAATTAGTTTATTGGTGATTTGTTTGTGCTACCACGTTTTTGTATGATAAATTGATTGATTAATAACTTGACTAATTAATTAATTAATTACTATCACAAGGGGTCATTCAGTTTGTGGCCTATCAAGTGGTATCAGAGTAGGCACACTCTGATTAGGGTTTAATCTTTACTGTGTTGATTCATTGACCCCTGTTTGTCATGGATAGAGGACAGTCATTAATCATACCTCCTTTATTTGATGGCACTAACTATGCATACTGGAAAGTACGCATGAGAGCTTTCTTGCAGTCTTTAGATGAAAAAGTGTGGCAAGCTGTCGAGATTGGCTGGACTAAGCCAAAGGAAGCGCCGGCCGATTGGGATGAAGCAAAGATCAAGGCGGCAAACTTCAACAGCAGAGTATTGAATGCTTTATTCAGTGCAGTCACTAATGAGGAGTTCAAGAAGATATCCTCTACTGAAACTGCTAAGGAAGCATGGACCATCTTCCAGACAACCTATGAGGGTACTAAGGCTGTCAAGGACTCAAATCTTCAGAGGCTCACTACAAGCTTTAAAGAGATAAAGATGGAGGAGGACGAGTCATTCGATGAGTTCTATGCCAAGCTAAAGGACATAGTGAACTCAGCCTTCAATCTTGGGGAAACCATTCCTGAACCCAAGATTGTGAGGAAAGTGCTCAGATCTCTACCCAAGAGATTCCATGCCAAGATTACTGCAATAGAGGAATCAAAGGATATTGACAAGATTCCTCTGACTGAGTTGGTTGGAAACTTGCAAACCTACGAGCTAGGGTTGACAAGAATAGGCAAGTCGGGTAAAAGCAAGAGCATGGCTTTGAAGGCCAAAAGCAGTGAGACGGATGAGTCTTCAGATGATGAAGATTCCAAGATGAAGTCCTACATCACCAGGCAGTTCAAGAAATTTATGAAGAACGCAAATGGAAAGGGTTTCGACAAGGACCGTAGGCAATCCAGTTCTTCTCAGTTTAAAGGCCAAGACAAAGGGAAGAAGGATGCTAAGGAAGGTGGTCAGTATACTGTTCCTTCAGGACCTAAGTGTTTTGGCTGTCAAGGTTTCGGTCACATGAAGCATGAGTGTCCTACATATCTCAAGAGCATTGGGAAGAGCAAGGCACTTGCTGTTACCTTGAGTGACACCGAGCCTGAGGATGATTCCAACAATGAGGATGACGGAATCTTAAATGCCTTCACTGCTACTGTTAATCCTACTGATGGGATTGTTGAAGATGTGGTTGAAGAAGAGGAATTGTTGGAATCTAAGTTTGAGAAGATGGATGATCAAGATGACATCCATATAGCCTATGAGAAACTGTATAGGCTAACCACCAAGAAGCTCAGTGATGTGGAACTTGACCGTGAGAAGCTTTCCACAAAGTTTGATGAGGCTAATCAAACTATTGGGGCGCTGAGGTTTGAGAACAGTTTCTTGGCTGAGAAGACTAAGAAGCTTGAAGCAGAGCTATGTCAAGTCAGAGCTCAACTGGAAAGAACTTCAAGCACTAAGCTGGATGAGATGCTAAGCATTTAGAAATCTGCTTCAGATCGAACAAGGTTAGGGTATGGATTTTCTTCCTCTAATACTGCTTCTTCTAGTACTACTGTTTTTGTTCCTCCTACTAATAATGTTAAAACTGAAAACAATGAGATTAAAATTGAATTAGCTAGTGAGAACATAGACAAGGGTAAATCTATCTTAGGAGCACCCCCTAAGCTTGAGAAGAAAAATGTTAAAAACCCTAGGGCTAAGAAGGCTAACTCTCAAAAGCCTAAACAAAAGAAGCAGCATCTCTATCATCATTGTGGGGCTGCTGGTCATACTCCACCAAATTGCTACAAGTGGCTTGCCACTCAATAGAGCAACGGCATGATAGCATCTGGGAACCAGAATCAGCTTCAATCCTCTCTTGCTCCCCTTGGAGATCTTCTCAAAGCCCTCGTGTTCCTTTCGAACTTGAACGGTTTTAATTCTTCCCCTTCACCGCTGGTTCAAGGGTTTGCTAGACGGAAAGGTTCTTCCAAGGTGTGGAAGGAAAAGAGCTCCAAGTGATTCTGTCACTTTTCTCTCTCTCTTCTTGTCTTTTTATGTGTGCATTACTTATGTGTTTGCTTTCTGTTTTGAGTCAGTCTAGTTTTTATACTTTGGTTGTTTAACATGTTTTTGTTTGGTTATTTTTTAGTTTTGCTTTGTTTTGTTTTTGACATAAAAATAAAAAATAAAAAATTGAAAAATCAGAAAAATACAAAAACAATGTGTATTTTGTGTACATTGGTACTTGTGTACCTTGGATGGCCATTGAAACAAAGTCTTCTAAACTTTGTATCTTTTGTAGCTTAGATGAGCATATCTATGCACAACTAAGCAAGTGAGTTTTGTGGCTCTTGTTTGTGATGAGTAAGATTAAGTTATCTCTTGTACTTAACACTCGTATCATTCTTTTTGACGGGAAGGACTAAAAAATCCTGAGAGAAAGGCATTAATAACCATCTCACCACTGTTGCCCGCCAATCATATTATGACACTTGTATGCTTCGGCATAGCAAAAGTGCAGTGTCAATGACATTTGTATGCTTAGGCATAGCAAAATTGGAATGTCAAATATTATTGGGTATTTCTTTTCTCACTCTAATATGCCCATGCATGATATGCTTAAAAGAAAAATATGCAAAGAAAAATCAAAAGCAAAAAGATTAAAAAATACTTTAAAAAATGATTGCAAGCATGTATTCTAGGAGATGTGAGAGTTATAGGACGTACCTTGAAGGTGATAGTCCCCATCAAGCAGTTATGATTCTGTGTGAGTTAAAGCGATTTTCTCATATCTCAAATCGTCATAACATGTATACACATATGCAATCTTGTGATATTTTTCACACACAACACGCAATATTCTTTGCTATTCTTGATACATGTGCAGGTACAATGTGATTTGGCCATCACAAGGTTTTACATGTGTTAATATATGCTCACTAAACTGTCTTGACTTGTTTTTGAAATATAAAATTGGTTAGACTTGTTTAGTGTGTGTGTGTGTGTGTGTTTTTGAAGATCCATGTGCTTAAAATTTTTATTGAGAGATGATCTTGAGAGCTTAATATGTTGATTGGATCATTGGTTGAGTTGCATGTTGGATTGCATTCATGTCTGTGTTTTTCACATCTTAAAAAATTGCTTTTAAAAGCTAGCTCGACACCTCCTCGATAGCTAGCGATCTGTCGAGCTTCCTAAGCTTTTTCTTATCGCAATCTCGCCTGCACCTCGATACCTAGTGGATCGATCGAGAATGGGTCTGTATCCTCGATAGCTTCTCGATACCTGGTGGATCGATCGAGAATGGGTCTGTATCCTCGATAGCTTCTCGATACCTGGTGGATCGATCGAGCTTCTATTCTTAATTCTGATGAGTTGTTCTTCGATACCTCCTCGACACCTCAGCTGTCGACAAGCATTTCCTCGACAGATACCTCGATACCTCTCGATACCTGCATCTGTCGAGATTTACTGCTTGTCCTATATAAGCCTCCTGTGCGATCCGGAACTTATTTCCTTCGATCTCTCTCTCGATACTTCTCTGTTTTTCTCTCCCAAAACACTCTAATCTCACTCCAATCTTGGTTCCTCAAGGATTCTTCAAGCTTTTTCAAGTTTTTCTTTACTTGGTAAGCTTCTAATTCTTTCACATTCATGCATTTAATGTTTTGAAACCTAGGTTTTGGGGTTTTTGAAAAATTTTGGGGTTTTCAAAATTGATGAGTTTTCATTGAAATTTTGGGATGGGTTTTCACTTAAACGAGTTTAAAACCTCATACATTGCATCACATTAGCATTATAATGATATTGTCATGCATTTAGATGTGTGTTATATGTTTGTGTGCTGATAGGTTTGGATTGGGCTGAGCCCATGATGCAATTACTTTTGCATGTCATATGTTCATGCATTTCCCATGCATACGTACTCTTTTTCAATATACTTGATATATTTGAAACTATTTGGGACTTTTCTGATTGTCATTCTTTCTAGATGAGGCATTCATTCGGAACGCCAAGTCGTTCTGTCGGACTTTGCCGACACTGACCTTCCTTCTGTCATTCACAATAGGGGATGGGAGTCACTGTGTGACGTCCCGGTCACCTGTTCTCTCGTGCTTATCCAAGAGTTTTACTCCAACATACACGGGATTGATCGTTCAGTACCTCTTTTCTTCACTCGCGTTCGAGGTACGTGCATTCCTATCACACCGCAACTTGTTGCGAATGTGCTTCGGGTCCCTAGGATAGAGTTTCCTGACTATCCTAGTTGTGAGCGTCTGAGGACTGTGTCCAGGTATGAGCTCATGTCTGCTTTTTGTAAGCGCCCTTATGCTTAGGGTGAGTGTTTGTTTACACCATGTCGACCTTTTGCTAAAGGTCCTAGATTCATGAACATGGTGATGACTTTTGTTTTGCATCCACTCTTTCACTATAACTCCATTATAGAGCCTCGTGCTCGATTTCTGCTATCTCTTCTTGAGCATCTTACCATAGATTTCCCTTTTCATTTCATTCTGTCTATTATAGATGTTCATCTAGATTCGGCATCCCGTGATAAGCCCATCTTTCCTTCCGCTATCACAAGGATCTTACGCCATTTTTCCGTTTCTTTTTCCTCTTCCGACCATTTTACCGTCATGTGTGCCATAGATTACGCTACCGTTAAACGTAGCGAGGTCCAACTTCGGTCGCGATAGTCGGATTCAGTAGCTCCTTCCTTGCATTCAGCTCCATCCCGCTTTGCTCCATCCACATCCACTCCTCTTTCTTCTTCGGGCAATGTGACTTTAGGAGACATCATGGCGCAGCTGCAGCGCATGGATGCTCGCCTAGATACACTCTCTACGGAGTTGTATCAGGTGAACGTTTATGTCGGTTGTATTGCACGGCGACAGGCGTCCATGGGTGGTTTTGCTCCTGAGGCTACTCCTTCACCACCTTCTCCCGTGGCTTCTGATTCTGAGGATGAGGATGATGATGATGGTGATGACGATGATGCTTTGGATGATGCTGATGGAGATGCTAGCTCTACCGATGAGATGTCTACCTGACACTCTTGCCCTTTGTCACTCGTGACAAAAAGTGGGAGTAGTTTTTGATATGAGAGTAGTTTATCTTAGGGGGAGAGTTAGTATAGGACCATTTTTGTTAGGGGGAGTGTTGATACATTTTGAGGGATGTAGTGAGGATAGTATGTATCTTTTCTTTTCTTTCTTTTTAGATACATTACTCTTGTACATGAGGTCTTGTGACCATTTATAGACATACATTGTACTTATTTCCTTATTTATGTTGATGTATGTTTTTCTTTCACCTACCCCTTCATGTGTTGTTTCTTTTCTCCCTTTATACATATGTTTCTTATACTTGTATGCAATCTATTAATTCTGTTTCACACAAAGATGCCTTGATGAGTTTTGTTTAAAGTGTTTCAGAAATTCAGGTTATCAAAGTCTACTTGCCATAAACTCTTTTCTTGCAAAGTTTTTCAAGAGTTTGTGTTAGGATAGATTTTATTGTATTCAACAAGTGAATACGAGTTGAGTGATTTATGACTTCTCTCATATGTTCATTTGTTTGTTGTGGTTTTGTTACGGATTGCCAAAGAGGGAGATTGTTAGGACATATGCGTTTCACATGTTAAGAACATATGTCATGATTTTATGTAATTGGCTTATCCTTTGACAAAACGCACTTTACTTGTATTTGGGTAGATTTAGGATGTGTTTAAATATTTCAAAAAACCATGTTTCAAGATCAAGTGTTGAAGCCTTCAAGTCTGTTCAAGAAAACAAGTTCATAGTGCAAAATCATTAAAGCTCGACAGCTGTATCTATCGAGCTTAAGGAAGCTGTTCTACATTTGGTGTGCTCGACACCTGCTCGACACCTTCTCGACACCTTCTATCTGTCGAGGTTTAAGATTTTCAGAATTCCAATTTGATTTTCTTGGGATCCATGAATTTGTCTTTGGGCTTTCTTTTCTCGTAACCCTAGACATATAAAAGGATCAGTTTAAGGGCCGTCAAACAGTTCACAAGTTGTACAAGCTTTGACCAAACTTTGTTCAAGCAAATTGTGACCAGAAACGAAGTTCTTGCCCTAGTTCATCTCTTTCTCTTGAAGAAGTTGCTGTGTATGTGCACCGTGGGGTTTTGTGACCAAGCATCTTCCTGATCTTCATCGTGTGGATGAACTGAAGAACTTTGCAACCAACAACCTTCTTAGTTGGTGATTGAAGTCGCGTACTGGGATTCGCGCAATTGGTTAGTCACGTACTTGGGAGTCGTGCATCGAAAGGGGAACTGTTACTACAAAACAAGTCCAATTGGGTATTGGGGTAAGGGTTCAACTGTAGGTTGGTAAGGTACTTGGATTCCTTTACTTGTAACCGCTTGTTGTGATAATAGTGGAGTTTCGGGAGTGGTAACCTGAAAATCACTAGGTGGGGTTTTTGCCGTTAGGTTTTCCCCATTCGTAAACAAATCACCGTGTTATTTATATTCCGCTGCATAATTAGGTTATTGGTGATTTGTTTGTGCTACCATGTTTTTGCATGATAAATTGATTAATTAATAACTTGACTAATTAATTAATTAATTACTATCACAAGGAGTCATTCAGTTTGTGGCCTATCACAATGGACCATAACTTATCTTGGAATGATTTACCAATCATAGCTGCTTTAAAACAAAACAAAACAAAACAAAATAGGTTAAATTGCAAATTGTACCCTATAATTTTATCTAGAATTCAATTTAGTCATCTAACTCCACTTTCATTCAATTTAGTCATCTAAATCCACTTTCATTCAATTCAGCCTTCTAACTTTATTTTTTGTTCAATTCAATCCGCACCTTTTTAGTCATCATCAAAATTTCATTGTTAATTTTCGACTTTGTTCAATACAAAACTACAACATTTTAGTTCTTTTCACGAAAAACAAAAATGAGATAACCAGTCTAATCTTTCACTAAGATTTCAAACGGCTACCCCAAATTCAAGTTGATTCTATTTCGCCTCAAAGAAACACTAAAGTACTGTATGCATTTTTTAAAAATAGTTGGTTTAGAATTCTTCCAAGAATTCTTTACCAAGGAAGAGGAGTTTATTTCTTTGATCTTTCCAAGAACTTTACTTTAAGAAGGTTATATCGAAAGCAAGTTTGGTATTTGGATATTATTTTCATCAATGGTCTATCCAATCATGAATGATTAGTTATGAGACCTTGAAAATGGTCCCTTTTTTTTTTTTAAATAAAAAAATACTAAAAAATGGTCCTTATTCTTAAATTAACGAAGAGATAACAGAAAAATTCATTCATTTTTATTAAGTATTCAACTTTCTTATTAAAGTTCCCTCAAGGGCTTGGGGAAAGCTTGAACCCAATTTCGACAATAATGAATATAAGCGCAATTGAAATTCCTAGGGAGTTACACATTTGTGTATTGATAAGACCATTCATTCTTTCTTGAAGCTCGATCTCTCCTCCAAATGAACCATATATCCAAGATAAACCATGAACCAATTGTTTTGCAACAAAACCTCAACTTTTAAAACATCCTAGTCTCCACCAAAAATTCTATTCTTCAAAAATTCATTTTTTAAGGGCAAGTACAATTAAATGTTTGACCGGATCACACATGGGAGTGACAGGACAACAAGCCCAAAGCATTTGTACGTAATACATAGTTCATGATGCAGAACTCTTTTAGTTCTTCCTATTGTATTGGCTCAATTTATTCAAAATAAATATTCTCCAATTTTCAACTTTATTCAATACAAAACTACATTGTTTGGGGGTCCTGAACGGCTCAATTTTGATGGTGATTAATGAGAGGACTGAATTGAACAAAGTTGAAAGTTAGAGGACTAAATTGGATATGAAATTAGAGAACTGAATTGAATTCTAGACAAAATTAAAGTGTGCAATTTGTAATTTTGCCGAAAAATTATGTCTAAACAAATTATTTTTTGGCTAAGCATCTTTTTGTTGATGTTCAACTGTTTGATCACAAAGGGCATGAATTAATTTGAAATCATCATTTGATTTAAATCAATACTCCATGGTTAAGGGGTAATTGTATCCATTCCAAAGTGCTTATGATGTCACGTAATTTAAACTCTCATTCCATAGAATATAGTTTTTAAAAAATTGTTTTAAAAACTCATTATACCCGGGAATTTAGATGGTTTTGGCTAATGAGTGGATGTCATTAGCCATTAGAAGAACATGTTATATTTATGTGTGTGTCTGTTTTGTGGGGGGTAGAAAGTGCTTAATAAATAAAACTTATCTTGTCATTATTAATATTGGTTAGTTCCTAAAGCCATATGGAGAAGTGGCATGGTAGGAAGCTTTTCTAACCCATCACACTTACGACTGCAAGTTTAAAAATTATGAGTTTGAGTAATAACAAGTTTTATTAGTGCCCAAGTGATCCAAAACCATAATGCTAAGTGGGGGTTTAAGCGGTGCAAGGACAATGACCACGCTTACAAACCCATTTTTTCAGCCAAAAAATAAAGCTAACAAAAAATGACTATGTCAATCTACGATTCTACACCTTTATTTCATGTGTTATGAGCTTTAATTTTTGGAATGCCGCCTTCAAGTTGATTATCATTGAGAAAGAGTACCTTAAGAGAATTCATGTTGCCAAAAGCATTCAGAATTGAAGCATTTAATTGATTAGAAGAGAGATAAACATAAGCAAGGTTGGTACTAGAGTTGAACAACCGGGGGAATATCGAGGAAGTCATGCTAGGGTTGCCAGAGAGATGAAGGAAGGTAAGAGATTTAGAGGAATTGATATGCGAAAGAAAAGAGAGAATGATTAGTTGAAGATCACAATTAGTTAACCTCAACATTGATAGCTTTGGAAGACCAGCAACAACTTTCAGCCAATTATTGGCTACACTGAAATTCACAGAAATTAGGTCAATGACTTCTATTGAAACAAGACGAGAAAGCCAATCAAGTTTTCCAACAATTTTCAAATCATTGAGACTGAGATAGAGAAATTGTTAATGCGAAAGGTTACCAAGTTGAGATGGAATTTGCCCACTGAGATTGGCTCTAAATAGACCAAGATACATTATGTTACTGAGAGAACAAATAAACTTTGGGAATTGGCTTTGATTAAAAGTGTTGTAACCTCAAATAACTTAAATGATGCAACTCAATTAGTGAAGGACTAATCTTACCTCACAAAGTTGGGTTTTCAAAAGATTGAAGATCAAGCTTGAGTACATGGCCTTTTTGCTTGCTACAATGAACTCCTGCCCAATCACAGCAATTTTTCTTTGCATATTCATTCCCCCACGAGGAGAGCCTATTGCTGTCACCAATTAGGCCTTTTTTTGAACTCAATGAGTGCTTGTCTCTCCCTTTCCGTGCACCACATGCCATCATCTCCAACTCCCTGAGAGAAGTTTTAGGGACCTTCCACCCATTATCAATGGCATGGCCAAGGATACACACAAATAAAGTTAAGATCAAGGTGTGACGGAAGCACCACTAAGAGGTTGTTTGGATCGATGAAAATTGAGTTTTATATAACTCAGTTTTCATCACCCAAAACTCAAAACATGTGAGGCCCACTGAGTTATAGTTTGTTTGGAAAAATTCTTGAGTTAAGTTTTCATAACTCAAAACTCAAAAAATTGAGTTTGAGTTATGAAAACTAAAAATAGATTTTTGGGTTTTTTCAAATTATGAAATATGAGTTATAGTGGCAAAGATGTAAAAAAAAAACCAATCTGTTGAGACCCATTCTCTTGAGTGTCTCTATCAAGTCAGACTCACCCTACCAACGGCTTTTCTCTCTCTCTCTCTCTCTCTTCTTCTTCTTCTTCTTCTTCTTCTTCTTCTTCTTCTTCTTCTTTTTTCTTTCATCACATCTCTCTCTCAACTTATGCTTCTTTCTTTTTTTGTGAACCTAAACATGACACACACTTAACCCAAATCTAAAGCCAATTACACATATAGTATACAAAATTTACATGGGTGCTAATATCTCAAACCCAGGAAAACATGGGTACCGATCAAACACACAAACACTAACCCACAACCATGTTCATCTTAAGCATGGGAAAAAGACTAATAATGTGGATCCAATGTAAAACCATCTGAGAGTAATCAATTTGATCTTGACAAGATGTCACAACAACTGCCAACAATTAATAATTTTAGAGTAGTTCTATGATCACAAATTATTTTACAATTTTTTTGTCACAACTATGACGTAACAGATTATGAATAGTTAACCATCACTGTGAGAGACCACGAAAAATTTCAAGTGCTCTCAAAAAGATATTTGGGTGCTTGTAAGGGACCTTTATTTTGGGTAGTGGTGTGGAGTCGCCACTTATTCTTTTTATACAATAAAATAAAAATACAAATTACATGTTCAAAATACCTCAAATGTCATTGATTGAATAAAGAAAAGTACAATTTTGGTAAATTAAACTAACAAGGCTTTCGTCCTAACAATCTATGCAAAAAAATACAAAGTTTTGGTCCTAGTTACAATCTACCAAAAATTAAAAGACAAAACTCTAGGGGGCTAAGTTATGGAATGAGAAGGTGTTAGGCACCCATTCCATCTAGACAAAGTCTGGTCTTCTAGACTCTAAGGACCAATATACCCTTTTTGAATGATGTTGAATGACATGTTGAACATATATGACAAACACTTGACCAAAATTAATTTAAATAAATTTGCCTTATGGATGTGTCCTCTTTCCAAAAAAAATTTAGATCTTTTTTGAAAATAAAAATAATGAGACTTGGTTTATAAAAAAAAATCAAATCTATTTTTGTAAAAGAAAAAAATTGAAAGATTTTATCAAGAAAAATTAGATCTGTATTGTGTAAAATTAAAAAAAAAAATTATATTTGATTTGTTAGAATCAAATCTATTTTTGTAAAAGAAAAAAAAAAAAAAAAGAGATTTTGTTAAAAAGAACCAGATATGTTTTTAGAAACAAAAAAAAAAAAAAAAAAAAAAAAAGACTTTTTGAAAGAGGATCCACATTTATGAGATAAATTTATTATACATGCATCAGATATTAAAAAAAATTTCAACCTAACTTTCAATCCCTTCTTTTAAATTCAGAATCTACAATTTTGTAACAAAGAAACTTTTTCTAAAAAAATCACTATATTTAATGAAAATACAGATCATTTTTGTATTTAGAGAAAAAAATCAGATCTGAAAATACATATCAATTTTGAATTTAGAAAAATTAGATCTGAAAATACAGATCAATTTGGAATTCAGAAAAATCGTATCTGAAAATACAGATCGATTTTGAGTTTTGAAAAAAATCAGATCTGAAAATACAGATTAGTTTGATATTTAGAAAAAATCAGATCCAAAAATACAGATCAGTTTGGAATTTAAAAAATCATATTTGAAAATACAGACCAGTTTGGAACTTAGAAAAAATCAGATTTGAAAATATAGACTAGTTTGGAATTTAGAAAAAATCAGATCAAAAAGTACAGATCAATTTTGAGTTTTGAAAAATTCAGATTTGAAAATTCAGATCAATTTGAAAATTAGAAAAAATCAGATCTGAAAATACAGATCAGTTTGGATTTTAGAAAAAATCAGATCTGAAAATACAAATCAATTTTGAGTTTTGAAAAAAAATCTTTGATAGTCATTAGCAGATTTTGAAACTAAAGAAAAAGAATTACAATAAACAATCATCTAAGAACATGTTAAAGAAAATTCCAGTAAAGTATCTAAGCCTGGTAATTATATATTAAGAACAAGATATAATAAAACATGCTAAACATATTCATGCATCAAACAATAACAATAATTAATGGAAGAAGAAAAGAAAGAAGAAAAACAGAATACCTCTTGCATGAGCGTGCTCTTCTAATGAAAGAATATTTTAGAAATCATAGAAGTTTGTTCACCTCTTTGATGCCTAAAATATTTTATTTAACAAAAAGAAGTTCCAAAAGCAAAAGCCTCCAGAAAGTCTTTAACGTAAGGGGAATTGAGAAGTCAGAAGAAAAGAGCCCTTAATTCTGATATTTTTTTTCCTCTATTATAGAGGTTAGGATGCTTAAAAATGAGATCAGATACAAATTGGAAAGCATCCTTATCTCTAAAAAGTCGAAAAAGATAGGCTTTATCTCAATCAAGGGGTCCTCGGGCCAAGCCACAAGTTTGGGCCAATCGGCACTCCAAGAGTGCTGAATAGCCCTCTTGGGTGCTGAGCCCGTGTTTGAGTTTTGGTCCAATTTGGACTCTCTTTTTGAGGATTTTTGAGCCAGGAATTGCATCTAGACACGTATTTGATTCGTATTCTAAAATTAATAATTTTTTCTTGATATTCAGGTCTTTAAAGTGATAATTATCTTGTAGATAAATATTCCAAAAAGACTTGATTTCTTTGTTATCTGATTATCCACTTTATTCTCATGCAAGCAAGTCTATTTTTGACACTAACCAACAACTAATAACAAAATTATTTAATTAATTTTAATTTTCTAGCCAATTAGAATTAATTTAAATTAATCATGTGTGGTCAGTTTCACCTAAACAAAATGCATGCCGACCGTGGAAACTTGATCATATGATATCTTTCAATCCGACGGTCCAATTTGGAAATCAAACATACCGTCATGACCGTTAGAATCTCAAGATCATTTTTATGATGTGCAATGAATGAATTAATGCATGTAATGCAACTCTAAATTTTGGGTATATGAATGGTCACTTAGTCATCTCCCAAGATTAAATTATGGGTGCAAAATTGAGTGTCTATAGAATGCCCCTCATTGACAAAGCTTGCAAAAATGAATGTCAATGTAAAACAAAGATACTGATTTTAGTAGCCATGATTTAATCAAGGTCGACTTTTGAAAGATTACCTACCCCTAGAACCTAAAACCTTGGAACATAGAACTAGTGTTTTGCTGTTTTGAAAAATGAAAATTGTGAATACTTGACTTACTTGACAACCGATAAACTTGAAATGAATCTTGAAATCTGAGGTGACTGAGAGGTTTCTCTATCTCAGTTTGAATATGGGGTGGATTGAGAGGCTTCTCTATCTCAATCCGTATATGAGGGCGACCAATGGGCTTCTCTACCTCGATCTGAATGAAAGGTAACCAAGGGGCTTCTCTACCTCAGAACTTAGGGTGATTGAGAAGCTTCTCTATCTCAATTGGAATAGTGGCAACCAAGGGGCTTCTCTATCTCGATCTGAATGGAAGGTAACCAAGGGGCTTCTCTACCTTAGAACCTGGGGTGATTGAGAGGCTTCTCTATCTCAATCTTGAATTGTGACTGATGGGCCAAAAACGTGTCGACCTCGTGTGATAAATTAATTGATTAATTAGCCAAGTTTATTAATTAATCAAATTAACATGCAATGTACGTGGTAGTATAAACAAATCACCAATTAAACTAAGTATGCAGCGGAAATTAAATTGACACGATGATTTATTTACGAATGGGGAAAACCTACACGGCAAAAACCCCACCGGGTGATTTTAAGGTCACCACTTCCAAGAATCCACTATTATCAAAACAAGCGATTACAAGTAAAGGAATCCTAATACCTTATACCAACCTATAGTTGAACTCTTACCCCAATACCCAATTGGACTTGTTCTGTAGTGACAATCTCTCATTTTCAATGCACGGCTCCCAGTACGTGACTAACCGATTGCACGGATCTTAGTACGTGACTTCTATCACCAACTAGAGAAGGATATTGGCTGCAAAGTTCTTCAGTTCATCACACGATGAAGATCATGAAGTTGCTTGGTCACAAAATCCTACGGTGTACAAACACAATAGCTTCTTCACAAGAAAGATGAACTGGGGCAAATTCTGTCTCCGATCACAATTTGCTTGAACAAAACTTTGCTCAACACTCATGCAACTTGTGTCACCTTTGACGGCCCTTAAAATAATCCTTATATATGTCTAGGGTTGTGAGAAAAGAAAGCCCAAACATATATTCATTGATTGGATGAAAAACAGTCTTGAAAAACTGAACTTCATAAATCTCGACAGATACCCTATCTATCGAGCTGCTGTCGAGCCACGGGATTTAGACAGCTCTAAGTCTCGATAGATTGTTAACTGTCGAGCTTTAATGAACAACACTTTTCACACTTGATTCTTGAACAGACTTGCATAACTTTAACACTTGAACTTGAAACCTTGTTTCTTGAAGCATTAAACACATCCTAGATCTATCCAATTACAAGTAAAGTGCGTTTTGTCAAAGAATTAGCCAATTACATTAAATAGTGACATATGTTCCTAACATGTGTAACACATATATCCTAACAATCTCCCCTTTTGGCAATCCATGACAAAACCACAACAAACAAATGAGATATGAGAGAAGTCATAAATCACTCAACTCATATTTACTTGTTGAATACAATAAAATCTATCCTAACACAAATTCTTGAAAAACTTTGCAAGAAGAGAGTTTATGGCAAGTAGACTTTGACAACCTGTATTTCTGAAACACTTTAAGCAAAACTCATCAAGGCATCTTCGTGTGAAACAAAAATAATAGATTGCATACAAGTTATAAGAAGCATGTGCATAAAGAGAGAAAAGAAACAACACATGAAAGGGTAGCTGAAAAACATACATCAATATGTAAAGAATATAAGTATAATGTATGTCAAAATGGTCACAAGACCCATGTACAAGAGATAAATGTATCTAAAGTAGACAGAGAAGAAAAAGATACATAATATCCTTACTACATCCCTCAAAATCAACACTCCCCCTAACAAAAATCTCCTAAACTAACTCTCCCCCTAACTATGACTACTCTCATAACCAAAACTACTCCCCCTTTTTGTCATGAGTGACAAAGGGTAAGAGTGTCAAGTAGACATCTCGTCAGCACTGGAAGAGCTAGCATCTCCATCATCCTCATCATCGGAAGCAGTAGCATCATCATCATCATCATCATCCTCAAAAGCCTCTAGAGTAGGTGGAGGAGAAGTAACGAAGCCACCCATGACCTCTTGGCGTCGTGCAATACGACCAACACGGGTGTTCACCTAACACAACTCATCACTGAGAGTGTCAAGGTGAGCATCCATGCGCTGAAGGTGCGCCATAATGTCCCTAAGAGTCACACCACTCGTAGAAGAAGAGGGAGCAGATGTGGATGGAGCTGAAGGAGTGGGAGGAGCTGCTGACCCAGACCGCCTCGACCGAAACTGTGCCTCGCTCCGTTTAACGGTAGCGGCATCTATAGCACCCATAACAGAGAAGTGGTCGGACAAGGGAAAAGGAACAGAAAAATGACATAAAATCCTCGTGATAGCCGAAGGGAAGATGAACTTACCATGGCTCGCCGAATCCCTATACACATCTATGATAGAAAGAATGAAATGAGATGGAAAATCTATATTAAGATGCTTTAAAAGTGAAAGAAAAAACTGAGCACAGGGCTCTATAATAGAGTTATAATGAGATAAGGGATGTAAAACAAAAGTCATGACTATGTTAAGAAAACGAGGGCCTTTAGCAATGACTAAACAATAAGTGAATTGATGCTTACCCCAATCAGAAGGGCGCTCACAAAAAGAAGAAATAAGCTCGTCTTTAGACACAGTCTTAAGATGATCATAACCAAGGTAGTCAGGATGCTCTACCCTAGGGACACAGAGCACATCAGATACAATATCGAGTATGACAACAATGCGCATACCTCAAACGCAAGTAACAAAAAGAGGTACTGAAAAATCAAATTCATGCATGTTGGAGTAGAACTCCTGGATAAGCACGGATGGATAGGTGACCGGGATGTCACACAGTGACTCCCATTCCTTACTGTGGATGATAGTGGGAAGGTCAGTGTCGAAGAAGTTCGATAAGATGACTTGGCATTCAAAATGAATGCCTCGTTGGGAAAAGTTCTCAAAGAAGTCCGATTTGGCCTTCTCATCATGGAACCGGATGTGTGAGGGAGTAGGATCAGAAGAAGTGGCTGCCCTGGAACAAAGAGGGTTTCGGGACGGAGTAGATTTGCGTTTGGGTGCCATAAAAACAGACTAACACAAATAGAAGAGAGAGATGGAGAAAGAAACAATCAAAAAAGTCCCAAGTAGCAAGAATATATCAAAATATATAAAATAGAGAGTACGTATGCATGGGAATGCATGAACATGTGACATGCAAAGATAATTGCATCATGGGCTCAGCCCAATCCAATCCTACCAGCACACAATCAGTTGCACATATATAACATACATTTAAATGCATGAAAATATAGTTGTAATGCACATGAGATGCAATGCATGAAGTTTTAAGATCACATAAGCATAACCCAACCCAAAAATTTCACCAAAACTTTATCAATTTCGAAAAACCCTAAATTTTAAAGAAAATCCCAAAATCTAGGTTAGAATGCATGAACATGTATGATGAAAGTCAAGAAAAGAGATCATACCTATGAAAATGCAAGTAAACGATCAAGGAAAAAGTAGGGAAGATGAAGTGGTTGAGTTGAGAGTGTTAGGGAGTGAGAGAGATGAGAAAATGTCGAGAGAGATCGAAGAAATGAGATCAAAAATTGCGACGTGCATATATATAGAAAGCTCATAAAGCTCGATTGATCGAGATGTATTGAGGAGCTATCGAGCTTTAAAACGCGCCTTCTAGCTGTCGAGATAGCTATCGAGGATCTGTCGAGGATCAAACAACAGAATTCTTCACAAAGAAGCTCGATGGATCGAGGTAGCTGTTGAGGAGCTATCGAGGGGACAGAAAGTTTCTTGATCGATCCACCTAGCTATCGAGAGGTGTCGAGATTGCTATAAAAAGCAACTGAAGAGCTCAATAGATAAGCCAGGTATCGAGAGGTGTCGAAGAGCTGTCGAGATTGCTTTAAAAACAGTTTTTCAAGAAGGGAAAAAAACAGACATGAATGCAATCAAACATGCAACCCAACCAAAGATCCAAACATCATTTTAATATCTCAAAATCATCTATCATCAAGGAAAATGATAAGCACAAAGATTCCAAAACTCACACACACACTAAACAAGACTAACCAATTTTATATTTCAAAAACAAGTTAAGATAGTTTAGTGAGCATACATTAACACATGTATTCCTTGTGATGGCCAAATCACATTGTACTTGCACATGTATCAAAAGTAGCAAAGAATATTTCATGTTGTGTGTGAAAAACATCGCAAAATTGCATAAGTGTCTACATGTTATGATGATTTGAGATATGAGAAAATCACTTTAACTCACACACAATCATAACTGTTTGATGGGGACTATCACCTTCGAGGTACATCCTATAACTCCCACATCTCCTAGAATACACGCTTGCAATCATATATAAAGTACTTTTATTCTTTTTGCTTTTTATTTTCTTTGCATATTGTTCTTTTTAAGCAAATCATGCATGGGCATATAAGAGAGAGAAAAGAAATATTCAATTATGTTAAGCATTTTGACATTCCACTTTTGCTATGCCGAAGTATACAAATGTCATTTCATGATTGGCGGGCAACAGTGGTGAGATGGTTATTTATGCATTTCTCTTAGGATTTTCAAGTCCTTCCTGTCAAAAAGAGTGATATGAGTGTTAAGTACAAGAGATCGCTTAATCTTACTCATCACAAATACGAGCCACAAAGCTCACTTGCTTAGTTGTGCTTAGAGATGCTTATCTAAGCTACAAAAGATACAAAGTTTAGAAAACTTTGTTTCAATGGCCATCCAAGGTACACAAGTACCAATGTACGCAAACACACACTGTTTTTGTATTTTTCAATTTTTATTTTATTTTTATATGAAAAACAAAATAAACCAAAACTAGAAAGAAGACAAATAAAAACAATTAAACAAAACAATGCATAAAACTAGATGCAAATGCATGAGGAAGAAAGAGGAGAGGAAGAGATCAATCCATGGAGATGACACCAATGTTTTGACGAAGGAATTCAAATCGTTTGCTGTCAAGAGGTTTGATAAATCAATCAGCCTTCTGATCATCAGTGTGAATAAACTCAGGAGTAAGAGTGCCATCTTCGACAAGCTCCCTAATGAAATGATGTCGAATCTCTATGTGTTTAGTTCGAGAATGTTGAACTGGATTATTAGAGATGTTGATGGTACTAGTATTGTCACAGTAGATGGTAAGATGCTCTTGACAAATACCATAATCATGGAGGAGTTTTTGCATCCAAAGGAGTTGGGTGCAACAGCTATCTGCAGTGATATACTCAGCTTCTGCAGTGGATAGTGAGATGGAGTTCTACTTTTTGCTCATCCAGGAGACAAGTTTATTACCCACATAGAAACAACCCCCTTGATGTACTGTTCCTATCATCAGCATTCCCAGCCTAATCAGCGTTAAAGTACCTAGCCAAGACAGCATTTGTGTCCTTGCTATACCACACACCAAAGTCGACAGTGGTTTTGACATACTTTATGATTCTTTTCAAAGCAGTCATATGAGACTCTTTGGGATTAGCTTGATATCTAGCACACATTCCCACACTGTAATTAATGTCAGGTCTACTAGCAATAAGGTAAAGAAGACTACCTTTCATGCTTCTATAAAGAGATGAATCAACACTTTTTCTTAACAAGTCAACAGTGAGTTTAACATTTGGGCTCATAGGGGTTCTAACAAAACTAGCAAATTCTAACCCAAACTTTTTCACAAGATTCTTAGCATATTTAGATTGAGATAGGAATATACCTAAATCTAGTTGATGAATCTTCAATCCAAGGAAGTGAATCAGCTTTCCAATCATGCTCATCTTGAACTCGGCCTGCATGAGTTTTGAGAAGCTATGGGCAAGTTCATACTTAGTTGATCCGAAGATGATGTCATCAACGTAGACTTGAGCAACTATTAACTAGTTGTCTTCCCTTTTTATGAAGAGAGTTTGATCTGCTTTTCCTCTTGTGAACCCATATGACACCAAATATTGTGTGAGCCGATCATACCAAGCTCTGGGGGCTTGCTTTAACCCATAAAGTACCTTTTTAAGGTATAACACATGATTCGGGAAGTGTGGATCAATGAATCCTTTTGGTTGAGCCACATAGACATCTTCTTTAAGCAACTCATTCAAGAATGCAGTCTTCACATCCATTTGATAGAGCTTGAACCTCAAGTGACATTCCAGGGCTAGGAGAATTCTAATGGACTCCATACGGGCTACCAGGGCAAAT
Organism: Quercus tomentella; assembly: GCA_028535165.1. NCBI lineage: Eukaryota > Viridiplantae > Streptophyta > Magnoliopsida > Fagales > Fagaceae > Quercus > Quercus tomentella. The sequence continues at coordinate 58,959,474 of JAPQVY010000155.1, read as the reverse complement.
GTCTCATAATAGTCTACTCCTTCCATTTGTGAGTATCCTTGAACTACAAGACGAGCCTTGTTGCGGATCACATTACCCTTCTCATCAGTCTTATTGCAGAATATCCACTGTGTGCCGATGATGTGTTGCGGTTCATACATCATTCCTCTGAAACTGAAGCAGTTCATCATGCATTGCTTCAACCCAGCTTTCATCCTGAAGAGCTTCCTCAACTTTAGTGGGTTCAACCTATGACAAATAACAAGAATAAGACACAAAGTTAGCAACGCATTTATCAACTGTACGCTTCCTTAATGTGAGTTCATTCATGTTTCCCATAATAACTTTGGGAGGATGATTTAATTTAATCTTGGAAGAAAGTCCTTTCTCTTCATGGGATTCAGATTTGGTGAAGTAGTTATATCTGCAGAATCTTCCACAACACTTGAAGTATCAGGAGTACTTGGAAATGTAGGCTCTTGTTCAACAATTTCTTGAACTTCCTTTGGCTCAGAAGGAAGAATTTCTTTGGGGAATTCCTCACTAACTTTCTCAGAACCAGAATCTGAAGATTCATCAATAACAACATTCATTGTTTCCATTACCTTCATGTTTCTTTTGTTGTACACCCGATAAGCCTTGCTTGTAGAGGAGTATCCCAGAAATATTCCTTCATTGCTTCGAGAGTCAAATTTTCCCACATTCTCTCTATCCTTGAGAATGAAACAAGTACTTCCAAAAATTCTGAAATATTTCACATTTGGCTTTCTTCATTTCCATATCTCATATGGAGTCTTCTTGGTATCGAGTCTAAAGTACACCCTATTAACCATATGACATGCAGTGTTAGCAGCTTCTCCCCACAAGTTTCTAGCCACATCCTTATTGTGCAACATGGCTCTAGCCATCTCCTAAATAACCTTGTTCTTTCTTTCTACTACACCATTTTGCTGAGGAGTAATAGGAGCAGAGAATTCTTGAGATATACTTGATCTTATGCAAAAGGACTCCATATATGAGTTCTCGAATTCTTTACCATAGTCACTTTGAATTCGATCAATTTGCAGGCTCTTTTCATTCTACAATCTTGTACACAAGGCTTTAATGTGCTCAGGAGCATCAGACTTGGATCGTAGGAGGATAACCCAAGTGTACCTAGTGAAGTCTTCTACCACAACCATGATGTATCTCTTACCACCAAGAGACTCAGTTCTAATTGGACCCATAAGATCTAGATGTAAAAGCTCCAATGGTCTAGATGTAGCAGATGTCTGGGTGCCCGAATGTTTAGCTTTCATCTGTTTCCCAAGCTGACATGGTCCACACACCACATTGCTCACTCTACTGAGTTTTGGTATTCCCAAGACTAATTCATGCTTAGATACAATTGAAAGATGTTTGTAACTAGCATGTCCCATCCTTTGGTGCCATAGATCTTCATTTGGTAAACGAATGCTATTGCACACAATATCAGTATCAGGAACCAATCCATAACAATTGTATAGAGTGCGAACACCACTTATGAGTTTCTTTCCAAACTCATCCATGACAAGACACTTTACTTTCGAGAATAGTACCATGAAATCTTGATCACATATTTGACTTATGCTCAATAGATTCACTCTTAAACCTTCTACATATAGAACATTTGCAATGTCTGGCAGTCCAAGTAGAGAAATGATTCCCTTTCCTTTAATCTGTGATTTGCTACCATCACCAAAAGTGACATTGCCACCTTTCTTAGACTCGAAAACCTTGAAGAGAGATCGGTCTCCAGTCATGTGTCTTAAGCAGTCGCTGTCAAGGTACCACAAACACGTGTCCATAACTTTAAATGCAGACTTCATTATGAAGCACACTTTGTGCTTAGATGATAGATCAATGGGAATGGTATTTTTTCTCATCTACCTTTTATGAACTAAACCTTTAACCTTCACTCTTCTCAGACGAACTCCTTTGCACATTTTCATTTTGAGACAGTCTAGTTTCTTCTTTGTCAACCTGAGATCTTTTCCAATAGTCATCATAATTGCATTCAAATAACTTTTAGACTTGCATTTTCTGATACACTCAAACAAGTAGAGATTAGAAAAACAAGATGTATTTGAAAACAAAGATCTCTTCAAGCCGGTTGTAGCCATGACAACAGGGGTCAATGGATCACACAGCAAAGATTAACCCTAATCAGAGTGTGCCTGCTCTAATACCACTTGATAGGCCAAAAACGTATCGACCCCTTGTGATAAATTAATTGATTAATTTGCCAAGTTTATTAATTAATCAAATTAACATGCAATGTACATGGTAGCATAAACAAATCACCAATTAAACTATGTATGCAACAGAAATTAAATTGACACGGTGATTTGTTTATGAATGGGGAAAACCTACATGGCAAAACCCCCACCGGGTGATTTTAAGGTCACCACTCCCACGAATCCACTATTATCCAAACAAACGGTTACAAGTAAAGGAATCCCAATACCTTATACCAACCTACAGTTGAACCCTTACCCTAATATCCAATTGAACTTGTTCTATAGTAACAATCTCTCATTTTCAATGCATGGCTCCTAGTACGTGACTAACCAATTTGCTTGAACAAAACTTTACTTAACACTCGTGCAACTTGTGTCACCTTTGACGGCCCTTAAAATAATCTTTATATATGTCTAGGGTTGTGAGAAAAGAAAGCCCAAACAGATATTCACGGATTGGATGAAAAACAGTCCTGAAAAACTGAACTTCATAAATCTCAACAGATACCCTACCTGTCGAGCTGCTGTTGAGCCATAGGATTCAAACAGCTCTAAGACTCGATAGATTGCTAGCTGTCAAGCTTTAATGAACAGCACTTTTCACACTCGATTCTTGGACAAACTTGCATGGTTTTAACACTTGAACTTGAAACCTTATTTCTTGAAGCATTAAACACATCCTAGATCTACCCAATTACAAGTAAAGTGTGTTTTGTCAAAGGATTATCCAATTACATAAAATAGTGACATATGTTCCTAACATATGTAACACATATGTCCTAACAGTGACGACCAAGGGGCTTCTTTAACTCAGAACCTAGGGCAATTGAAAGGCTTCTCTATCTCAATCTTGAATTGTGACAACCAAGGGGTTTCTCTACCTCAATCTTGAATGGAAGGTAACCAAGGGGCTTCTCTACCTCGGGACCTAGGGCGATTGAGAGGCTTCTCTATCTCAATCTTGAATTGTGACGAACAAGGGGCTTCTTTACCTCGATCTGAATGGATTAGGTTCCACTACTAGGATTCCTCTCCACTCCTAGCTCCCGAAATACATAATGGAAAGAAAAGGTAGGCATATCCTATTGCTTCAAAGTCAAAAGCTGCTCCTTTAGTTCCAAGGGGCTTCTCTACCTCGATCTAAATGGAAGGTAACCAAAGGGCTTCTCTACCTCAAGACTTGGGGTGATTGAAAGGTTTCTCTATCTCCATCTTGAATTATGACGACCAAGGGGCTTCTCTACCTCGAAACCTAGGGTGATTGAAAAGCTTCTCTATCTCAATCTTGAATTGTGATGACCAAAGGGCTTCTCTATCTCGATCTAAATGGAAGGTAACTAAGGGGCTTCTCTACCTTGGAACCTGAGGTTTTGCTTTTGATGAGTGTGGAAATTTTGTCAGAATATTTGGTTGGAAACCCTTGTGTGAACATGTTGTACTCTTGGCTTTGGGGCATTTTTGAATTGTTGAGTTATTTGTGAACTAGTGAATTTATGCTTCAGGTTGGTGTTGATCTTGTGGAAGAAAGCATGCGGATGATTGGAGGTATGCAATTGGTGGTGTGCACCTAATCTTCTCAATATGTGCACAATGAAGTGAACTGGGTATAAGATGATGCTTTCCGAGTGTTTTTGCTTGATCTTTCATGATAATGGATCTAACACTTGTCCCTGTTAATTTTTCATAACAACCGAATGGCAATGGCCGATGCCAACACAAGATCTTTGGAGGAGAGGATCAAAAATCTTGAACTTCAAAACCAGCAACAGGAATCTTGGTTTTATGCAAGTCAGGAAGGAGACATTGAGGGTGGCTCCTCTAGAGGTGGGTCTAGGAGATCTCTCTGCAGGTGGACCCGGAGTCCGAATGATGCTTAACTTGTATTTTAATTTTCCAGCAATGACAAGAAAGCACTTTTAGACAATTGTATTAATTTCAGTTTTTAGCTCTTTTATCTTTGAATTGCTTCTGATCTTGTTGAAACTTTAGATGAGATAAGTTTAGAATTCACCTAATGAAGTCTTGTAGTAAACAACTTAAACTTATCTGCCCAATTTTGATGGGATTTGCACTTACTTGAATGAAGCACGGCCGAATGCCCCTAGTTTGAAAACTTATGCATAATAACCCTTCACCTTTTGAAAACAATTTCTCTCTTCTTTTTTGAAAAGGAGCAAGTGATTTTTATTTGTTAAAGAGAGAGGGGATAAGGCATAGCCAAATGCCCCCAGTTTAAGAGATGAATGCATGACTTTGGAAAATCTTGATTTGATTAACTTTCTCTTCCACCTCTCCTTTTTGAAAATAGTGATGCAAGTGATTTTTTTTTTTTTTTTTTTTTTTTTTTGTGAGACTTAGGAAGGGAAATAACATAATTTACAACCACTTCAAATGTGGTTTTTTCAAACTACCACCTCAGACGTGGTATTTCTTCAATTGAACCATGTTGGTTGGCTCAGTAAAAGGGTTTGCATCTAAGTCCATCAACCTTACTACTCCCCCAGAGTATATCTGCTTGATAATATATGGGCTTGCCCAATTTTGCTTGAACTTCTCGTTTGTATCTTGAATCGGGGCTCGGATCTCTTTCAGCACCAAATCTCCCAACTTCAGATCTCTAGTCCTTACGTTCTTATCAAAAGCTTTCCTAAGTCTCCTTTGGTAATCTTGGATGTGATACAAGGCCTTGAGTCTCTTCTCATCCATCATGCATAATTGGTCATATCTGCTTTGCAACCAATCTACTTCAGGGATTTTACTCTCCAATACTGTTCTCAATGAACAGACACCCATTTCAATGGGAATGATTGCTTCCATCCCATACACCAAGGAATAAGGAGGGGCTCCTGTGGAAGACTGAATTGATGTCCTATACCCCCGAAGTGCATAGGGTAATGTAGATGCCAGTCTTTGTAATTTTTCGTGCTTTTCTTCAAGATTTGCCCTATATTCTTGTTAGCAACCTTAACTGCCTTATTAGTCTGAGAACGATAGGGTGAGGATTTATGGTGCTGAATATTGAACTGTCGAAGTAGCCTTTATGTTTCTCCCTTGAAATGCAGCCCATTGTCAGAGATAATTTCATGTTGTACCCAATATCTACAACTAATATTTATTTGAATAAATTAAGCAACTTTCTTCAAGTTCAGAACCTTGTATGAGGTAGCTTCCACCCATTTAGTGAAGTAATCAATAGCAACAAGTATGAATTCATGGCCATTGGATGCTGCTAGGTGAATTTTCCTAATAATGTCTATTCCCCATGTAGAAAACAACCAGGGTGAAGTCATGGTATGTAATAGCATAGGTGGCATGTGCTTCAGATCTCCATGGATTTGGCATTGATGGTACTTTCGAACATGAGCTGCACAGTCTGCTTCCATAGTAGTCTAATAATAACCTTATCTCATTATTTTTGGTGACAACATGTGTGCATTCATGTGTAACCCATAACTTGACTCATGAACCTCTTCAATTATTTGTTGTGCTTCCTTGGCAGTCACACAAAGGAAATGAATTTCGTCATATGATCTTTTGTAATGCCTCTCACCATAAATAATATAATTAGTGGATAACCTTCTGATGGTCAATTGGTTATTCTTGTCTGCAGACTTTGGGTATGTCCTATGAATGAGCTATTGTAAAATGTCTGAATACCATTCATCTTCTCTATTCATTCCCTCATCTTCTTCTATTGACATGCAATAAGCTGGCTCTTCTTTTTGTTCCACCACTATTGGTCCAGCTTCATCTTCCTTAGGTCCATCCATCATGGATGCCATTGTTACTAAAGCATCTACAATCTGATTCTACAGTCTTGGCACATATTGGTACTGAATCATTTTGAATTTCAAGGTCTACTTCTGGAGACATTCATGATAAGGCATTAGCCCTTCTTCTTTGATCTTCCATCTATTCTGAATCTGAGAGATTATCAAGACTGAGTCACCATATACTTTCAACTCTTTGACTCCAAGACCTAGGGCTACTTGTAGCCTCATAATGCAAGCTTCATATTCAATGGCATTATTAGTGGCAAGAAAGTTGAGCCTACTAGAAAATGGGATACGTGTCCCTTTTGGAGGGATTAAGAGAACTCCAATGCCACTCCCATTTTGGTTAGTTGCTCCATCAAAATACATCTTTCATGATTCTACCTCAATCCCCATGATATCCTCATCTAGAAAGTCTCCTTGGATTTCTTTAGCTTCCTCAAGTGAACAGTGTGCTAAGTGATCAGCAATTACTCTACCCTTCACAGAGTTCTGAGTCACGTATTTAATATCAAATTCTGACAAAAGCAGAGCCCATTTGGCTGTCTTCCCATCTTGCACAGGCTTTTCCATTACATATTTCAAAGGATCCATTCTTGCAATCAACAAGACCTTGAAAGCAAGCATATAATGTCTGAGTTTGCAGGTTGCCCATACAAGTGCTACACATGTCTTCTCAAGTAGTGAATGCTTCTCTTCATAAGCCAACATCTTTTTGCTGATGTAGTAAATCGCATTCTCCTTTTTAGTCTCCTCTAAATACTTTGCAAGCAAAGCCCCCATTGCTATATTGGTAGTTGTGAGACACAACAATAACGGCTTTTCAAGTACCGATGGAACCAATATGGGTGGTTTCATCAAATAATTCTTAATCTTCTCAAAAGCTTCTTGGCATTATTCATTCCATACTGTGGGAACTTCTTTCTTGAGCAGTCAAAAAATTGGTTCACATGTCATGGTGAGCTGGGTTATGAATCTACTAATATATTGTATCCTTCCTAAAAATCTTCAAATCTCCTTTTCAGTCCTAGGAGGCTTCATCTCTATAATTTCCTTGATTTTGTCAAGATCAACTTCAATTCCCCTTGGACTTACCATAAACCCTAATAGCTTTTTGGATGTAATGCCAAAATTACACTTCTTTGGATTCAATCGCAACTTGTAGAATTGGATTCTTTCAAAGAACTTCCATAAAGCTAGTGTATGCCCTTCATGGTCTTTAACTTCACTATCATGTCATCATCATAAATTTCTACTTCTTTGTGGATCAAATCATGCAACAAAGTGGTAGCTGCACATTGGTAAGTAGCACCAGCATTCTTAAGGCCAAATGACATGACCTTGTAGCAATACGTCCCTCATGGAGTAATGAAGGAGGTTTTCTCCATATCTTCCGGAGCCATCTTTATTTGATTGTATCCTGAATAGCCATCCATAAACGACAGCAAAGCATGCCCTGATGTATTATCAACCAAGATATCAATGTGAGGCAAAGGAAAATCATCTTTTGGGCTAGCCTTATTCAGATTTTGGAAATCTACACACATTCTCACTTTCCCATCCTTCTTCGGCACCGGAACCACATTAGCTAACCATTCTGGGTAGTTGACCACCTTTAGAAATCCAGCATTGTACTGTTTCTCAACCTCTTCTTTGATCTTGAGAGTCCACTCTGGCTTCATTCTTCTTAACTTCTGCTTGACCGGCTTCATGGTTGGATCTGTTGGAATGCAATGCTGCACTATATCTGTATCAATCCCAGGCATGTCTTTGTATGACCATGCAAATACCTCTTTGAATTCTGTTAGTAGTACCACTAATGCATCTTTCTCAGAGGTGGTTAGGGTATTGCCCACTTGTATCATTTTAGGTTCATCATCAGTTCCTAGGTTAATAGATTAGGTTTCTTCTTTTATAGGTCCTACATGCCCTTGTTTTGATTCCTTATTATTAAGAGTTTCTTTACCAATTTCTGAAATAAAAACATTCAAAGCCAACAAATAAGCAAAATCAGAAATCATATTACAAGGAAAGAGTTCTCAACATACTCAACAAAAATAGACTTTATAGGACTACGATCACAAACAGACTCAACAGGAATAATAATACTAGTGGAAACAAACTTAATAGAAATAATGTTTTTGGCAGGAGTGATTAGCTCGACGGTCTTGATCTTCTTGGCAGGAGTGATTGGCTCAATGGTTTTGATCTTCTTCATAGAGTCTTCCATGGGGTGGGCAGCTCCCTCCCATGCCCAATTCTTCAACTCAGTTGTGGCTTCAACGATGGCCAGTGGCTCCAAGTGAGTTCCTTCTTCCCTTAACATTAGTACCATGGGGTCTTCATCCATACAATCCGTGCCTTCACCATCAATCTTTATATCTGTGGGCTTGTCAGTCACATAAGCATCCAGACGCTCTATACTGTCCATCCATTCACCAAACAGATCTTGCTTTCCTCTGTTGCTCGGTTGGATATATTGGAGGAGATAGTCTGACTCATTCCCTTCCATTCTCCCATCTTCACCTTCAAGACTCTCTTATGTTAAGTTTTGGAAACTGTGGATGATTAGCTTTCTGTCTAGAGTGGCCAATCTAGCATCTATGTCATCTTCTTCCTTAGTGTATAGGGTCAATGAGCCAAGTTCTAAATTGTGGAATTACCCTAACTCAGGAATTCCTCTACCATGCTTGTCATATTGCGAGCCAGACCTTGAGCTTGAGCTACCATCAGTAATGCGGCTCCATTTTAAGGGACGCCCATAGAGGTAATCATCATAGTCTATAATATATGCCTCTTCAACCTCCTCCCCCACAGCTTCCAACACATTTTCTAGCCTATATTCTTCACTTTTGGTGCTGTTCTCCATGTATATAGGTTCAGCTTCAGCATCATCCTCTATATCTCCATCATAGTAGTCTATGTCATCATTAGAGAGGTCTTCATTAAAAAGTCCTACATCTTCATCTTCTCTATCACTAGGGGGTTCACCCCAATCATTGTCACTATATTGGCTATCATAGTCTTTACTATCGTTGCTTTCACTTTCACTGTTGCTATCATCTTCACTATTGCTATTGTTACTGCTGCTGCTATCACTACTACTACCACTCTTGCTGTTGCTACCTTCATCATCATCACTATGGGCTTCTCCCCCTTCCTCATCTTCATCACTTATTCTTGCTTCATATAGGCACTTCAATGTATGTTGGCAAGCTTCCCAATACTCTTCTTTTCTATATTGCAAATGGCATCTCCCAAAATTGTAGTCATTGCATCAAGGTCCATGTAATTAGCCCAATCAATCAGGACCCAATTTGTGTCTTCCTTCTTTAGCTCTGAAAGATTGTCATTGCAATCAAATAATAGCTCAAACCTAGGCACCATTGTTCTTGACTCAAGATCGAATCTCAGTTCAAGGAATCCCTAATAGCGTTGACTATCTCCAGTTTTGACAAACTTTTCATTCAATGTGAAAGTATAGGGCTTTAGGGGTTCCGGGGGACAAGGAAGTCCCTTTGCTTTGGCCTTGGCATGGGCCATTCTTCTCACCTCCATCTCTAACAAATTATCATCAATAGGCTTATAACCTAGCCCAAATGGTGGTGTGGCAGAAGGAACTATTGAGACTTGAGCAGTTACCTTCTTCATAGTCTTCCCTAAGTTCATCCTCAAAAGGTAATTCATTCTCCTCATCATTGCCACCACATTATTATTGCTATAGGGAGCAAAGTCCATGGGAATCTTCTCCACTTCCCCTTCTCTTCTTTCAAAACTAGGCTTCTCAATTTCAAAGTCATCGCAAGGTCGATGGCTCCTTCTATGTATCAACACCAAAAATGGGTTTTGGTGCAATCAAAGTATCCCCATGTATCATAACTATGGCTCCTTCATGCAGAAACCAAACCTTTTGGTATAAGGACAAAGGTATGGCCTTTGTGTCATGGATCCATGGTCGCCCAAGGAGCATGTTGAAGCATGATGCTATGTTTAGGAATTGAAACTCCACCTTCTTAATCATTAGCCCTATAGTAAGCTCTAGTGTTACAGTTCCTAAGACCTCCCTTCTACTATTGTCATATGCCCTTACATGCTGATCAGTCGACACAAAATGTTCAATACTTATACCCAAGCAACTTGTGGTCTTTAAAGGACACACATTTAAGGCACTTCCATCATCAATTAGAACCATTGGAATCCTCTTACCTTTGGCATCTATAGTAATGTGCAATGGGTCATTGTGGTGCTTCCCCTACTTCATCAAATCTTTGTTAGAGTAGGAAATTGTGAGTTCCCTACTTATCGACCTAATCATAGCATTCAAATCTTGAGAGGTAGTGGTTGTAGGGACTTGGATTTGATTGAGAATGTCTACTAAATTTTGACGATGCTTGTATGAGGCCATGAGTAAACCCCATAAAGATATATTGGCTTATGTCTTCTGTAACTTCTTGAGGACCTCATCCTCTTCTGTGGGTGTTTGTTGGGTGAATTTGTTCAAGGCTTCTATCGGGTTGTCTGTCTCCAAATGTAGGGGTTTGAAATGTCTCCCCCCCTTGTGATGTGGGCAATTTTTGTTGGGTTATTTAGATCGATGTCTTAGGCTTTGAAGTGTCTCCCCCCATATGTGAATGTTGGGTCATTTGATTGGGATTCAAAGCGTCTCCCCCCGTATGTAGGTATTGGGTTGTTTGATTGGGGTTTAAAGTGTCTCCCGCAATTTGTGGATGTTGGGTAATTTGTGGTTTCTGTTACATCTTCACTCCATATATCATACTCTACAGTGGACGTCATACCCATCAACTCTACCCATGTCATCATAAATCACTTGGATAAGTCATAAATCAACTCAGACGGTTTCTCTTCACTTCCCTCTTCAATCATCAAGCAATTAATCCTTGGTCCTCTCCCAAAATTGTGATTGGGCAAGGGATTATTAGTGATTCTAGGCTTAGTAGGCGGTGCAATCACCTTATTGCATGACAAAGGCCAAAACACTTGTCAGTGTCATGGCTAGGGCTTTGGTGGTAGGCACATCTCTTGCTTACATCAAATCTTGCAAATAATGGGTTTAGGATCGGTCTTGGGTCTAAGGGTTTTAGTAACCCTTTTGCTTTTAGTTTCTCAAACACTTGGCTTACAGGCATATATAACTCATGAAATTCTCTCGCAGGCCTTGTAGACAGCCCTTGTGATATTTGCACGAGGGCAATAGGATCAATAAGTTGGTAAGGATCATTTTTGTATATATTAGAAACTACTGCAGTTTTAGAACTAGATCCTACATTCTTTTTAAAACTTGGAGGGCCCTTATTCTTTATAGTGCCATTATTTATTGCATCCTCAATTTGGGTTCCAACAGCAATCAAAGCTTTAAAATTAGGAAAATACTGAGCAAACAAGTACTTGTGGTATACAGGTAATAAGTTTTTTACAAACATGGTTAATTGTTCTTCTTCACATGGCCTATTCATCATTTGTGTAGCTTTGGACCTCCACTTAGTAATGAAGGTAAAGAAGGATTCTTTCGGCTCTTGCTTCGTGGTCTTGAGATCTCTCCTTGTCACATCTACCTCTATGTTGTACTTGTATTGATTGTGAAACTCGCGGCAGATGTCCTCCCAACTCCTTGCTCTAGCATCATCTAGGTTGAGCTGCCTAAGAACAGCCCCAGTCGGGGTATTTTGAAACATTTGAGCGAGTAGTTCTTCAGTTGCTCCTAGGGGCTGCATAGCCCTCATATACATCTTCAAATGGGACTTTAGGCAGCCAATCCTGTCGAACTTGTCCAAGGTTGGCATCTTGAACTTGGGAGGCAATCTCACATCAAGGAAAAGTGAGAGTGATTGGTAGTCCATGAGGTCTTCCATCTTGTGAGCTCTTTTGATCATCTCTTCCATCTTATTTATCTTCTCGTTGATCTTCTTCTCACCCTCCATGGTTGGGGGATTATGATCGGTCTTGTTCTCCTCTTAGCCACTCTTCAAGTTCTAAAATTATTGCACAATAAGGTTCATGTCCTCCCTCAACTGGATTTGACTAACTACCATGGTGTTCAGTAGCTCTTGAGTGTTCATGGGTTCTTCAATGTTTAGATGTTCTCCCCCTTCCGCCATAGTGATGGAGTCTTCAGACTTCTTGTGGCTTGGACTTTCTTGTAGATCGAATACAGGATTGTGATGTTGCAACAGTGGAGTGTCGTCTATGCTCACAAGGCTTCAATACCGTGATGGGAGTGATGGGCTTGGAACTGGAACTACTAGCTTGAGTGTCGATATTGGGTTCTCTTTGAAGTCTTCCCTCTAATCTTGACCAAAGTCTCCCCTAAGAAAAGGCTTGGTTGGGTCAATCAAAGCTATGTACCCATCTACATCAATCAACCAACCAAACAAACACTCACAACATGCAATGCAATTTTAACATGGACCGACCTAAGGGTAGGTTCTAAGTCATTACATTGTAGGGTGGGTTAGTTGTTTCATTTTTTCTCATAGCTAGGTCGTTACACCTCACAACTTGTAATGTAATGAACATTACATTGGTCCGAACGGCATGGCCTATCCTTTATAGTCAACAAGAAGTGAACCAGTGACCTTGGGCTATAAGTTGGTGAGTTCACCATTGGGTACCCGAATCTAATGAAGACTGGTGATCCATGGTTACCACCACCATATGTTGAGATGGGTGCAAACATATTTGTTGTGATGGCACACATTATGACAATTAGGGGAAACTCTTAACAAACAAACATGGCAACACAAACAAAAATATCATACAAACATCTCAAGACATAAATAAATAAACAAACAAACAACAATATCATGCAAAAGACAAGGGTATATAGTTGGTCACTTAAAGTCTAACACGAAGGTTAGCCCTTGACATCCCCAGTGGAGTCGCCACTGTGAGAGACCGTGAAAAATTTCAGGTACTCTTAAAAAGAGATTTGGGTGCTTGAAAGGGCACCTTTCTTTTGGGTAATGGTGTGGAGTCGCCATTTATTTTTTTTATAAAAAAAAAAAAAAAAAAAAAAATTAAATAAATACAAATTACATGTTCAAAATACCTCAAATGTCATTGATTGAATAAAGAAAAGTACAATTTTGGTAAAATAAACTTACAACGCTTTGGTCCTAGTTACAATCTATGCAAAAGAATATAAAGCTTTGGTCCTAGTTACAATCTACCAAAATTAAAAGACAAAAAACTAATCTACCTATCCAAAAATCCTAAGCTCAAGGGCTAGGTTAGGGAATGGGAAGGTGTTAGGCACCCATTTTGCCCAGACAGAGTCTAGTCTCCTAGACTCTAATGACCAATATACCCTTATTGAATGACGTTGAATGATATATTGAACATACATGACAAACACCTGACCCAAATTAATTTAAATAAATTATCCTTATGGATGTGTCCTCTTTCAAAAGAAAATTTAGATTTGTTTCGAAATTTAAAATAATGAAACGTGGTTGAAAAAAAAAATCAGATCTGTTTTTGTAAAAGAAAAAAAAAATGAAAGATTTTATCAAGAAAAATCATATCTGTATTGTGTAAAAAAAAAATTAAAAAAAATATATAATATATATATATATATTTTTGATTTGTTAGAATCAGATCTGTTTTTGTAAAAGAAAAAAAAAATTGTAAAAAGAACCAGATCTATTTTGACAAGTAAAAAAAATATTTTTGGGTTTGTAAAAGAAAAATCAACAAAAAATAAAAAAGACTTTTCGAAAGAGGATCCACATTCATGAGATAAATTTATTATGAATGCATCAAATATTAAAAAAAAAATTAAAAAAAAAAAAAAAAACCTTCAACCTAACTTTCAATCCCTTCTTTTAAATTTCAAAATGTACAATTTTGTAACAAAGAAAACTTTTTATGAAAAAAATTAGATTTGTATTTAATGAAAATATAGATCAGTTTTGTATTTAGAAAAAAAATCAGATCTGAAAATACAGATCAGTTTTGAATTTAGGAAAAATCAAATCTAAAAATACATATTAGTTTTGAATTTAGAAAAAATCAGATCTAAAAATACAGATCAGTTTGGAATTTATAAAAAATAGATCTGAAAATACAGATAAGTTTGAGTTTTGAAAAAATCAAATCTGAAAATACATATCAATTTGGAATTTAGAAAAAATCAGATTTGAAAAGTACAAATTGGTTTGGAATTTAGAAAAAATCAAATCTAAAAATACAGATCAGTTTGGAATTTAGAAAAATCAGATCTGAAAATACAGATCAGTTTTGAGTTTTGAAAAAGATCTTTAATAGTCATTAGCAGATTTTGAAATTTAAGAAAAAGAATTACAATAAACAATCATCTAAGAACATGTTAAAGAAAATTCTAGCAAAATATCTAAGCCTGGTAATTATATATTAAGAACAAGACATAATAAAACATGCTAAACATATTCATGCATCAAACAATAACAATAATTAATAGTAGAAGAAAAATGGAATACCTCTTGCATGAGTGTGCTCTTTTAATGAAAGAATATTTTAGAAATCAAAGAAGCTTGTTCACCTCTTTGATGCCTAAAATACTTTACTTACAAAAAAGAAGTTCCTAAAGCAAAAGCCTCCAGAACGTCTTTAATGTAAAGGGAATTGAGAAGTCAGAAAAGAAGATCCCTTAATTCTGATTTTTTCCCTCTATTTATAGAGGTTAGGATGCTTAAAAATGAGATTAGATACGAATTGGAACGCGTCCTTATCTCTAAAATGTCAAAAAAGATGGGCTTTATCTCAATCAGGGGGTCCCCGAGCCAGGCCACAAGTTTGGGCCAATCAGCACTTGGGAGGTGCTGATTGGCACTTGGGAAGTGCTGATTGGCACTTGCCATGTGCTAATCGGCACTCCAAGAGTGCCGAATGGCCCTCTTGGGTGCCAAGCTCACGTTTGAGTTTAGGCCCAATTTGGAATCTCTTTTTTAGGATTTTTTAGCCGAGAATCGCATCTAGACGCGTATTTGATTCGTATTCTAAAAATTAATCCCTTTTTCTTGATATTCAGGTCTTTAAAGTGATAATTATATTGTAAATAAATATTCCAAAAAGACTTGATTATCAGCAATTTCTTTGTTATCTGATTATCCACTTTATTCCCATGCAAGCAAGTCTATTTTTGACACTAACCAACAACCAATCACAAAATTATTTAATTAATTTTAATTGTATAGACAATCAGAATTAATTTAAATTAATCATGCATGGTCAGTTCCACCCAAACAAAATGCATGCCGACCGTGGAAACTTGATCATGTGATATCTTTCAATTCGACGGTTCGATTTGAAAATCAGACAAACCGTCGCGACCGTTAAAATCTCAAGATCATTTTTATGATATGCAATGAATAAATTAATACATGTAATGCAACTCTAAATTTTGGGTATATGAATGGTCACTCTATTCATCTCCCAAGATTAAATTATGGGTGCAAAATCGAGTGTCTACAATCACTTATACATAGACTCACTATTTTTCTTCACTAAGCATATTCTGTCATGAAAAATTGTGAAAAAATTTGTGTTACTAAACTTTTTCATGGTTTTGAGAATGTAAAGTGTGAAGTGTGAACTCAAGGAGTGGCGTTTGAATTAGGACCTGCCACCCACTCAAGGAGTGACGTTCTGTATGTTAAATATGCACAGAGAAGTTAATGGACTTGCCACCCATGATGATTTTTATGGCCACTACTTTGACTCAATTTACAATGCCTTCATGAGGCATTGCAGTTAAAAGTAATTATTATTGGGTAGAAGCAAAACATGAGACATTGCAGTTAAAAATAATTATTGGGTAGAACCAAAACTTGAAATTGAACCAGCTCATCGATTGAGCTAGGTACTTTTTCCAGACAAATTATTATTGTTCAAATCAAGAATAACTCAATTTTTAAAATTAATGCATCCAACAATTAGGAATTCCTCCAAATAATTGAAAACATATAATTAGAGAGAAAGATTGGAAAACATACATATGGGTGTTCTCTGTTCTACCGTATAAAATAGTTATTGCAAAAATTATAAAATGGGTCCGGTTAATATGTGTCTTAAGAGCACACATTAGTCATCCATTTTTGGAAACATTTTATGGGGAATTGAAAAAACTATTTAAAAAGTTGGTCAATTTTTCATTTTTCTATAAAAAAATTCCTAAAATAATTTACTAATGTATGCCGTAAGAGCACATATTAGTAAAACCCTTATAAAATTTTATGTAATACTAAAATTAGTATGGATGAGCAAGCATCAGTTTGGTCAAATATAAGAGTATCTCCAATAGCTTAGGTAAAAGCAAAATAATCTCTATGATAGAGAATGAAACCAAAAAATAGTCCTCCAATAGCTTCTTTAAAACTCAAAAAAAATTTTGCTAATAAACAGTCATTCTCCAAATCTGATGTGCTACTGTTCATAGGAGATTTTTGTGATAGGGGGAGTGTTTATACCTTGAGGGATGTAGTGAGATTTTTATGTACTTTCTTTTCTTTCTTTTACTTTTACCTCATGTATATTGGTCTTGTGATCATTTGACATACATTGTACTTATATTTGGTTTATATCTACTGACGTATGTTATTCACCCATCTTTACATGTGTTGTTTCTTCTCTCTCTTTATGCACATGATTCTTATATAGTGTATGCAATCTATTATTTCTGTTTCACACTAAGATGCTGTGATGAGTTTTGTTTAAAGTGTTTCAGAAATACAGGTTGTCAAAGTCTTCTTGCCATAAACTCTCTTCTTGCAAAAATTTTCAAGAGTTTGTGTTAGGATAGATTTTATTGTATTCAACAAGTGAGTATGAGTTGAGTGATTTATAACTTCTCTCATATGTTCATTTGTTTGTTATGGTTTTGTCATGGATTTCCAAAGGGGGAGATTGTTAGGACATATGTGATTTAATGTTAGAAACATATGTCAATATAGAATTGGCTAATCCTTTGACAAAACGCACTTTACATGTAATTGGGTAAATCTAGGATGTGTTTAATGCTTCAAGGAACAAGGTTTTAAGATTAAGTGTTAAAACTATGCAAGTCTATTCAAGAAACAAGTGAAGAAGTACTGGATTTTAAAACTCGACAGCTAGTATTTATCGAGATTTAAAAAGCCACTGAAGCTTAATGATCGACAGATAAGCTATTTGTCGAGCTTTATGAAGTTCAGTTTTTCAGAACTAATTTCAATCTAATCCGTGAATACATATTTGGGCTTTCTTTTCTCACAACCCTAAACATATATAAGAATTGTTTTAAGGGCCGTCAAAGGTTGCACAAGCATGAAGCAAAGTTGTGTGACCAAAGACAGAATTTGCCCTAGTTTATCTTTTTCTTGAAGAAGCTGCTGTGTTTGTACACTGTAGGGTTTTGTGACTAAGAAGCTTCGTGATCTTCATCGTGTGATGAATTGAAAAACTTTGCAGCCAACATCTTTCTCAAGTTAGTGAGTAAGCCACGTACTGGAATCCGCGCATCGAATTAGCTAGTCACGTATTAGGAGCTGTGCATTGAAAAGGAGAGATTGTCACTACTGAATAAGTCCAATTGAGTATTAGGGTAAGGGTTCAACTAGAGGTTGGTATAAGGTACTGGGATTCCTTTACTTGTAACCGTTTTTTATGATAATAGTGAATTCTTGAAAGTGGTGACCTTAAAATCACCCAGTGGGGTTTTTGCCGTGTAGGATTTCCCCATTCGTAAACAAATCACTGTGTCAATTTAATTTCCACTGCATTTAGTTAATTGGTGATTTGTTTGTTCTATCACACGTATTGCATGCTAATTGAATTAATTAATTAACTTGGCTAATTAATTGGTTAATTCATCAAAAGGGGTTAATACATTCTTGACCTATCATGTGCTAGGTCACAGGTTATAGAACAGAAGTCCGTAATTTTCCTAGAGGTAATAGACTTCGTGCTGTGCTGCCTTTTGCAGAACGTCTTTCTACTTCGGATGGTTTCATGTTTCATGTGGATGGTATGGGAGACTTCCTCAATGAGAATTTTTATTTTATTTTATTTTATTTAGAAAAAAAATGGCAAGAAAATATTACTACTTGTAACTAAAGGCTGTAAGCCAGTAACTTGTTTCGATTTCATAATTCAACTTAAGTCATCTATGCAGCCCAACTAAATGTAGATTCAGGTGAAAGTTTGAAGTCATTAATGTAGTTATTCAGTTGTGAATTAAGACCTTCTAGAGAATTATTACGGTAAGAATTCTTAAAATTATATCCATTCATTTTGAAATAAATTGATTGAATTTTGTATGTTATCGCAATGTATTTTGCATGCAAAATATTATAATACTGACGCACTCATTATTATGTTTGAAATATTATTTTCTTATTGGAAAAGCTTCCTCCAAGATCCATATAACAAAAATAGATAAAAGATTTGTTTATATATAAAAAGTAGGAATATAAAACTAGAATCACTAGCCAGCCACGTTTTCTTTTTCCTTTTCCCATCTCCTCAGGCAGAGTTAACGATAATATTTTTTTTTTTTTTAAGCTATTAATGTTTGGTTGGCATAGCTACAATTAATTTTGCTATTAGAGTTAGGTTATTGGCTTTTTAAAAGAGGTGGCACATGTTAGATCCAGATTCAACTTTAACATGGGAAAATAAGTTCATAAAAGATTTGAAATCCGTAGAATTACCGTTCAACCTATGTCGAACTTGAACGCCAACTAACCTATTCAAATGAAACCAGATCATTAATCGAATATAAAAAAAAATTTCATTGATGGCAATTCCAGCTCTTGCCTAGTACACACAAAATTTTACATATATATATTACACACACAAATTGACATTGGAATTCGACAGTCTTCTCTAAAGCTTGCACCCCAGCATGAGTTCATAAGCGAATGAATAGCACGTAATATCAAAGGCAGGAGATCTCCTACAAGGTTAAACAACAGTCATTAGTTTGCAAAATTAAAATCAATCCAACAGAAGAAATAGATAGAAACATATAACAAGTTCGAAATTTTTTTGCAAACCTTTTGAACAAAGAAACAAAGAAAGCAGAGAGAAATTGATTGAGAGGAAAAACCAGAAAAGAGAGTTCTAGAATTTTATTATTTCTGCAACGTAATCCCAATATACATCACTGAGCTGTGCTAAGCTTATATACATAATCAGAGAGAGAAAGAGAGAAAGCGTAAAACATGGAGGTTGTTATAACAGATTAACCACCACTAACACGTATGATTATAACTGCATTTAGGCCTAAAGAATTGACTTAACCAAATGTTGCGTTCTGCATTGAGTCATAAACAACCTAAGGTAAAACGACAGTGTTTTGAGTTTTAGTGATACGGTGCGTATGGCTTCTTCTCACTACGACACCGTTTTCATCTTGCCTTTTGCAAGTCTGAGAGCATCTGAAAGTTCTTCTTCTTCATCACCAGAAATGACTTCATCCTCTGCTATCTTATGCTCTTCATCCCCCCTCAAGCTCATGGGGAATTGCCACATGAGTTTGGAAGTCAGCCACTGAAAACGAGGAGAAGCCAGACCCTTTGTCAGAATATCAGCTAACTGATCTTGAGAGGCAACAAACTTAACCAGAAGATCATGCCTCAAAACCTTCTCACGAACAAAATGGAAGTCCACTTCTATATGCTTGGTACCAGGGGCGGAGCCAAGGGGGGGCGAGGGGGGGCAACTGCCCCCCCTGACCTTCCTCCCAACCCCCTTTAGTATAGGATTTCTGGATTACTTTGCCCCCCCCCCCCCCCCCCCCAAGAATTTCTGGACAAATTTCAAAGACAACCAATTAACATCAAATTCTAACCCATAATTTCAGTTAACTATGCAAATGATACAAATTTGATAGTTTGATGCTGAAATTAATTCCCCCCCTTATAAAGAGAAGAGTATACAATATGTTATATATCTTAAAACGAAAACAAAGAGCTACTCTTTCAAGACACCTGCAGAATTAGAATCGGCTACCACAGTGTTCTGATACAAAGAGCTGCTTAATATGCTTCTTTCAAATACCTGAAGTTCAAGTAATTGAGATTTTACATTCTATTGATCTAATATCATGTATGTTTGTGAGAGATAGTGCCTTATGAGGTGGCTTGTTATTCTTTGGCAGCACATGCAAGAACTTGCTTTGCTGTCATGAGATGTGCTACACACTTGTACCTTTATCAACAATGTTTTACTAAATATCATACTAGAGAAAAAAGATACAAAGAGATAGTATTAAATTGGACACATTGACACTAATTTTTTTTAATGGGAGATACACAACACTTAATCTTTTACACCATTTGAAATTCAATTTTCATCACACTTTTTAAGTTTAAATAAAAATCGTCTACTAAATTGAGTTTAAAATATTTCATGGTTCCAACTCTAAGTAGCGGATCCATACTTTCAAATTATGTCTTATTTTTTCATGACACTAAATCTCTAATGCTTACATCTTTCCACTAATCTTTTTTTTCTCCCTCAATCTCTTTGACTCTTTCATTGTTTCAAATTCTATGTTTTGGTAACGAACTTTGAGGCTTTTTAGCAATGAAGTGTTAAAAATTAATTAAAAAATTGAATGGGAGATCAATAGATAAACGATTGTGCTTCCAAAGTTCCCTATAATTTTGCCCCCCCTGAATTGAAATCCTGGCTCCGCCACTGCTTGGTACAAGCGTGAAAGACAGGATTAGAAGCAATAGCAAGGGCTGATACATTATCACACCACAAAACAGGAGGATCAAATAGAAAAACACCAAAATCCTTGAGAAGCATTCTAATCCAACAAAGCTCAGCAGCACAAGAAGCTAGAGCTTTATACTCTGCCTCAGTGGAAGAATGAGAGACTGTAGATTGCTTCTTGGCAGACCAAGTGATGGGAGAATTACCAAGAAACACTAAAATACCAGAGATGGACTTCCTATCCATAAGATCACCAGCCTAGTCTGCATCACTGTAGGCAGAAAGGGTCAATGGACCAGGTGTAAAGGCCAAACCTTGATGAATAGAACCTTGTAAATACCTCAAAATTCTCTTAGTTGCTTGAAGATGATTAGAAGTAGGACTACTCATGAATTGACAAGCCTGTTGGACTGCAAAAGATATGTCAGGTCTGGTGAAAGTCAGATATTGTAAAGCACCCACCATGCTTCTATAAATGGTAGGATCTTGCAGCAAAGGACTATCATTGGCAAGGAGATGAGCATTAGGAGAGCAGGGAGTCTTGCAAGGCTTGCAGCCAGACATGGAAAACTTATTAAGCAAATCCAAAGTATACTTAGTTTGATGAACAAAGAGACCACTAGGTGTATAGTCTATTTGAAGCCCCAAGAAATAGTGTAACCTGCCTAAGTCCTTAAGATCAAAATCAGTACCCAAAACAGCAAGAAAAGATGTAATAAAGGCAGCATGATTACCAGTAACTATGATATCATCCACATAAAGCAAGAGAAAGACCAAATGAGAATCATGATTATAAATGAACAAATTCCCATCAGCACTAGAGGCAACAAAACCAAGATGAAGTAACTAAGAGCTAAACCTCTCAAACCAGGCCCTTGGAGCCCGTTTCAGTCCATACAAAGCCTTATGTAAAAGACAAACATGATTAGGATAGAATTGATCCTCATAGCCTTGTGGCTGAGCCATATAAACTTCCTCCTTGAGAATGCCATGAAGGAAGGCATTACTTACATCCAACTGCCGAAGAGACCAACCATAGTTCACAGCAAAGGCAAGCAACAATCTGACAGTGGTAGGTTTGACCACAAGGCTAAAAGTTTCCTCATAATCCAATCCATATTGTTGAAGGTACCCCCTAGGCACTAACCTGGCCTTGTACCTGGCAATAGAACCATCACTGTGCCTTTTAACCTTATAAACCCACTTACAAGTGACAATATTCTTGTCTGCAGGAGGTGGAACAAGAGACCAAGTCTACTGCTTCAGTAAAGAATTAAACTCAGAATCCATAGCAGCCTTCCATTGAGAATGCTTAACAGCCACAACAAAGGATGGAGGCTCCTGAAAGGTGTAATCAGTACCCACCTTAAGAACCTTAGGCTTGTGGATACCTAGTTTTGACCTTGTAACCATGGGATGATTATTAACAGGAACAAAAGAGGATGACTCAGATGAGACAGACAAAGGTAAAGCAGGAATTGAGGAAGGACTAGAGGAGGAAGAGAAATGGGAATTAGAAAAACATGAGTCAGATTGAAGAAGAGCTAAATGAAAGGAATCAGGAAAGGTAGACAAGTGAAAAGGAGAAGAGGAGGGAGCAGCAGAAGAAGAAGAAGGACTAGACACATTGGAATTGACAGAAAACCAGGCAGAATTTGAAATAGGAGTAGAGAAAGGAACATTAGGAGCAGTGAAATCAGGCCTATTAGCAAAAGGAAAAACACTTTCATTGAATAAAGCATAGTAGGTAGTGTATATTTTGTTGGTAGTAGGGTCTAAACACAAATAACCTTTGGACAAAGGAGGATACCCAAGAAACACACACTCTACAGACCTAGGCTGAAGTTTATGTTTGTTGTAGGGTCTAAGATAGGGATAGCAGGCACAACCAAATGTCCTAAGGGCTGACAAAGGTGGAGAAACAGAATTGACCATCTCCCAAGGAGAAATAAACCCAAGAGCAGATGATGGCAGCCTATTAATGAGAAAGGATGCAGTGGAAAAAGCATAGGACCAAAAATTTAAAGGTAAGTGAGACTGATACAACAAAGCTAAACCAGTCTCCACAATGTGCCTATGTTTCCTTTCTGAGACACCATTTTGTTAAGGAACATAAGGACATGAAGTCTGGTGAACAATACCATTATCTGAACAAAATTGTTGAAATTGAGAATTAAGATATTCCTTGCCATTATCAGACCTAAGAATCTTGATTTTAGCAAAATATTGAGTCTCAACCAGATTTTTAAAGTGCTTAAACACAGCAAACAACTCAGATTTCTGTTTAAGTAAAAAGAACCAGGTATATCTAGTGTAATCATCAATGAATACCACATAGTAAGAGTAACCAAATAAAGAGGAAATGGGAGTAGGACCCCAAACATCAGAGTGCACAATTTGAAGCATAGAAGTGGATTGAATATCATGTTTATTCAAAGGAAATCTGTGCATCTTTGCACTAATACAAGATGTACAAGAAGAGCAACATTCATCAATCTTATTGAAAGTAAAAGCAAGATTTACAGGTTGAATGGCAGAATGGAGAAGTTTTGCACTAGGATGTCCAAGCCTTTTGTGCCAAAGTGAAATTTGAGCAGAAGTAGCTGAAGACAAAGCAGATGAAGTAGGATGAACTTGAGAAGAAGTGTAAGCAGTGGAAATGGATGAATTGGAGGACAGGGATGATGATGCAGGAATAGGAAAGACACCATCTTTACTCAATCCTTTGTAAAGGATCTTCCCTGAAATTAAATCTTGGATAGAGAATCTATAAGCATCAAAATAGCAGAATGCATTGTTTTGTAAACAAAGCTTATGGACAGACAAAAGATTGGAAGAAAGGTCAGGAACCCTAAGTATACCATCAAGCTTAAAGGTATGAGAAGAAGTAGATAACTCACCATTGCCAATATGAGTAACAGGCAACTCTTGGCCATTTCCAACAGTCACAATTTCAATACCTGAAGTAGATTGTTGGTGCAAAGAAAGATGAGCAAGATCAGGTGTCACGTGATCAGAACAACCAGTATCTATAAGCCAACCATTAGCTCTATGAACCTGAGCAGAATTAGCCACCATTGCAGCAAGCTTTGATGGAGCATGCTTGCCCTGAAAGGAAAAATCCATCCTGTGATAACAATCAAGAGCTCCATGTCCATTCTTTCCACAAATTTGACACTGTGGTCTCTGATTCTGACCCTGAAAACTTTGCTGAAACCCTGGAGATCTTGCTTGACCAGATTGAGGTTGATTGAACTGAGGAAGAGTGGGATTGAAAGGACCATTTAAGGAACCACTACTGAAATTTCCTCTACCTCCACCTCCACGGCCTCTTTGATTATTGTGCCTACCTCTACCTCTATGAAAACCTTGAGATTGATAATTTGCAGCCATAGCCATGGAAGTAGTATCAACTAGACCAAACCTCTTCTTGACAGCCCTCTCTTCAGCATTAAGAAGGATATTAAGTTCTTCAATTGAAATAACATCACTACGAGTTCTTATAGCAGAACTAAACGAATCATACTCTGATGGCAGACCATCAAGAGCAACATGAAGCAAATCTTCATCATCAAGAACAACTGATACAGCAGCATGTCTGTCACGAATCTGCTTGATTTTCTGGAAATACACATCAATGGAGTCTGATCCTTTCTTGACTGCATTCAATTCGTTTCTAAGGCTCATCACACTAGACCTAGAAACTGAAGCAAATCGTTTTTCAAGAACTTTCCAAACACCCCTACCAGATTTCTGCCCTACAGTGAGAGCAAGAACAGAAGGTGAAAGTGTGGAGTTGAGAAATGTAAACAAGGCCTATTCACGATTCTTCCAAGTGAGAAAAACAGGATTGATTTCAGTTGTAAAATTGCCTGAGGAATCCTTTAAGAACTGATCTGGAGCTACAGTAGTTTCATCAATAGCATCAATCATAGAGTAAGTTTCCAAAATTACCTCTATTTGATGCTTCCAAACAATGTAATTTGAGAAATCTAGTTTGACAGTCACCATAGATGACATATTTGAAAGTAGTAACAGTGAGGGATTGATGTGAGTAATGGGATTAACCATTGTAGGTACAGTGGTTGAAGTGGAAGATGAGGTTGAAGATGAATCTGTAGTTACAGACGCCATGGAAGCTAGAGCTCTGATACCATGAACAAAGAAACAAAGAAAGCAGAGAGAAATTGATTGAGAGGAAAAACCAGAAAAGAGAGTTCTAGAATTTTTATTATTTTTGCAATGTAATCCCAATATACATCACTGAGCTGTACTAAGCTTATATACATAATCAGAGAGAGAAAGAGAGAAAGCGTAAAACATGGAGGTTGTTATAACAGATTAACCACCACTAACATGTATGATTATAACTGCATTTAGGCCTAAAGAACTGACTTAACCAAACGCTGCGTTCTGCATTGAGTCATAAACAACCTAAGGTAAAATGACAATGTTTTGAGTTTTAGTGATACGGTGCGTATGGCTTCTTCTCACTACGACACCGTTTTCATCTTGCCTTTTGCAAGTCTGAGAGCATCTGAAGGTTCTTCTTCTTCATCACCAGAAATGACTTCATCCTCTACTATCTTATGCTCTTCACCTTTAGTAAAGTTGTGATAGCCCTAGTTGTGAAACATCTCTAGCAATATTTTAGTATGCACCACTATTGTCACATACAACCAATCCTTCAAGTTGATCAACGTTAGGAAATATGCATGTCTCCAAGAACGGTTCAATATTAAAGAGACACAGACTCCCCAAAAACCAGCAGCGAATCCAAACCCTGTACCAACATAAAGACACTTCCAGAATTCATCTCGATCTCCTCGATGGTTTTTACTTCCTCCATCTCGATCTTCTTGATGGTTTTTACTGCTACCAACGTTCGATGTTACATCTTCTAGGCACTTTTCTATAAGGGGAGGTCCACAAAGTCCAGCATTTCCCATGAATTTGCTAGGGTTGAAGGACTGGAGTTGAGTGCTTGTTGGAATTCTTCTCGATAATTTATTATAGGACAAGCCAAGATAGCCCAAATAATGTAAACTAACCATGCTAGCAGGTAATGAACCAGAAAACCAATTTCTTGACAAATCCAAAGATTCCAGTTGTTCCAACTTACCAATGTTTTGTGGGATTTCTCCAGTCAACATGTTTCCTAATAAATTCAATGCTTTCAATTCTATAAGGCTGGATATCTCTTCTGGAATATTTCCGGTCAATTCGTTGTTTGCAAGATCGATGCTTCTTGTTTCTCCAAAATTCTTTCCATACTCATACAAATTTCCTTTCCAACCAACAATTATATTAAGACTGTTGTCACTATATTTTCCATAATCAGTATAAAAACTATATTCAGGGCCATTCCAAGTTGAGTACTTGTCAGTCATAATATCTGAAATTTTGTGAGCCATTGCAATAAAATTATTGAGGCAGTGTGGAATGGTTCCAAAAATATTATTTTGAGACAAGTCTAAATACTTAATATGGATTAACAAACAAATTTGTAACCCTATGCTTCCGTGGAATTTATTGGATCTAAGGCTAAGAATGATCAATGAGGACATTTGTTTCCCCTATCGAAGCTAGTATCCTCCCAGATAATTTATTCTCTCTCAAGTTCATAAATCTTAACATAGTGAAATTCTGGAGGGAGCAAGGCAACTCCCCAATCAAGCTATTGTTGCTCAAGTCCAATGTTGTAAGCCGTATTAAAGAACCTATAGAGCGTGGAATTTCCCCAAACAAATTATTGCGAGCCAAATTCAAAATTTCAAGTTCTTGCCAATGCATGAAAAAATCTGGGATCTCTTCAAATAGATTGTTGCTTGAGAGGTCAAGGTGCATCATACCCCCAGTAATTGAGCATATAAATGAATTTAACCCCGAAAACTTATTTTTTTGAGAGACTTAATGAGGTCAAATTAGAAGAAACTGCTGGAAGTGGGCCTTCAAATCTGTTTGAACTGAAATCTAGTATGGCCAGGTCTAAAAATATATTGGATATATTTGGCAACCTACCCTTGATTTAGTTTTGAGACAAATTCAAATAATGTAACTCAAAAGGCATGTCCCAGAACCAAGTAGGGATGGTATTTGAAATTCTAGTATTGGAGAGATTGAGGAAGATAAGGCTTTTTTGAGTTTTTATCCAATTTGGAAAATGAGGACCCAACTTGCCAGATCTCAAATATAAGTCATTCAATTGGAAAGGGGGAATCCAATCAAAGCTGAAATTTGAAGTGAAAGAATTAGAAGATAATTGTAAATAAAACAAATTGGGGAAATTTGAAAGTAGAGCTTTAAAGATAACACCTTCCAACATATTTGAACGAAGATCCAAAAACTCTAACTTATATAGGGTTTCTATTTTTTCGGCCACAGACCCATTAAATTTATTGTTAGAAAGATCTAACTCTCTTAATGATGGAAATTTTGCAAATTTAGGCATTGACCCCTTAATTTGATTCCCGCCTAAATGTAAGCTAGCTCTCTAATGAATCTTTTGCGCATCCTTGCAAGTTGTGGAAGAATTCAAGAACTTGTCCATTGAGATTTTTGGACGACAAATACAATCCACTTAAAGTACATATATCACCAAGGGAATTTGGAATGCCACCTTCAAATTGATTATCATGAAGATAGAGTCACTCAAGAGAATTCATGTTGCCGAAAACATTTGGAATTGAACCTTGTAATTGATTAGATGAGAGATCAACATAAGCAAGGTTGGTACTGGAATTCAACAACCAAGAGAATACGGAGGAGTTGATGCAACGGTTGTTAGAGAGATCAAGATAAGTAAGAGATTTAGAGGAATTAATATGCAAAAGAGGAGATGTAGTGGCAAGAAGAAGAGAACAATTATATAGCCACAACTCTGATAGGTTAGGGAGACCACTAACAACTTTCAGCCAATCATTGGCTACACCAAGATTCAAATTACTTAGATCAAGGTGTTCTATTGAAACAAGATGAGAAAGCCATTCAAGATTTTGGACAAGTTTCAAATTATTCCAACTAAGGTCAAGATATTGCAAGTGGGAAAGGTTACCAAGTTGAAATGGAATTGGCCCACTTAGATTGGCGCCATTTAGATCAAGGCGCTTTAAGTTACTAAGTGAACCGATAAACTTTGGGATCTGACTGTTATTAAAATCATTGCCACTGAGACCTAAATAAGTCAAATGATGCAACTCAATCAGTGAAGGACCTATCTTACCTCGTAACCCATAAGCTCAAGTACATGGCCTGTTTGGTTGTTACACTGAACTCCTTCCCAGCTGCAACAAATTTTCTTCGCGTCTTCACTCCCCCATGAAGAGAGCATATTGGTGTTATCAATAAGGCTTTCTTTGAACTCAAGGAGTGCTTGTCTCTCCCTCTCTATGCACCACACGTTATCGTCTCCAACCTTTGAAATGAATCCAAGGGATGGTTTCAAGTGTAGTAAAAGAGTAAAAATTGCGAACAGAAGTTTATGGGACCTTATACCTATAATCAATGCCATGCCCGATGATACAAACGATCAAAATGAAGATAAATATGAATGGAAGCACAACTAGAGCAATGAATGTTGCAATTATGATTTTGGTTTCTGAGCTCTCACAACCCATAGAACCAATTATTTATAATAGTTGTAATTTTTCTTTTTGTTGAATTTTATGTGTGAATGCATGCATAGGGAACATGACACACTGATAATGCGGTCAAAAGAAGATTGACACTGATATTATTAGAAGGGAAATGCTAATGCGTGCCCTTAGGGCACTCGTTAACAATCCAATTAAAGAAAGTTTTTATGGGAAAAGAAAAAAAGCAATTAATATTTTGACAGTTTTTTTCATTTCCTATAAAAGTGATGTCAAAACTTTCCTAAAATGGATTGTTAACGAATGTCCTTAGGGCAGTCGTTAGCATGACCCTTAGCAAAAGATAAAGTTGCTAATGCGTGAAAAATGGTCAGTATTTTACTATTTTTTTCAGCTTTAGTAACTAACCAATAATAAAGATAAAGACAGGATAAATTTTATTTATTAAACACTGAAAGCGCAAATAATGTAAAACATTATAACTTGTTTAGACTCCCAATTTTAAATTTATAGCTAAATTGCTTTTATTCTAGCTTATTTAAGTGTGGAAAATAAATGATACGCAATAACTAGAACTACTCTCTAAGCCATAATCACAAGCAAGTAATAAAAAATATAAAGCTTAAAGAGTAAGGGAAGAGAGATGCAAACACAAGATAATATCGAGACGTGTTATCGAAGAATAAACCAAAGAAATCGATAAAAAACCTCTTTGCAACTGAGAGTTAGGATTTTTATATTTTTTTTCAAAAGAGTATGAAAACAATTTTCAAAAAATTAAAATTGAAACTAGTTTTCAAATAATAATTTTTATATTATATTATATTATATTATATTATATATATATATATATATATATATTTATATGTATAGCTCCTATTTCTAAGAAAAAAATTCAAAATAATAAAAACAAAAAATGATGTTTGAGAGACTATTTTTATTTTTGAGATTTTTTTTTTTTAAATTACAAAAAGTAATGTGTAAAATCTGTAGATTATTTATTTATATATATATATATAATTGTTAGTTTTTAAACCCCTTAAAACACAATTGGATTAACCTAGTTAATTAGCCAAGTTGTTACTTAGTCCAAATTCAAGTCTAGGTTATCACAATCAAACAATCATATCATGCATAACAGCAAAAAATAAATAAGATAATGATATGATCACCCAGGAAACCAAAACCGGTAAAAACCTGGGGAGGATTTAATCTAGCTATCCTTAAGGTAAACCTGAATCCACTATCTTGAAAGAATCGAAGTTCATACAATAAGACTTACAAGCCCCCACGCTCAACTTCTTTTTGCTACCCACCAGTAGAACTTACTGACACGACCACGTGCAAACTTCGAATCCACGGTCTCCTTCTTTCTTGGATTCACCACCAGATACAAGTACCCACGCTTGCTATTCTTTAAGCTTCAATGGCAGCAACTGAGTTGATCATCAAGGTGTAGATAACATCTCCTTCTTAAAAACCCTAAGCTTTGTGTAAAGGAAAACTCCTCTAGATCTCACAAGAGATTTACACAAAACAAAAAATATGAGCAACAATACAACTCTCTAGCAACCAAAACTTTAGAGAGGTTTGGGTACAAAACCCTAAAACCAAAAGAGGCACAAGAGGCACTCTAATCTCTCTCTCTTCAGTCTCAAAAACATGGCTTAGGGTTTCCTTTATATAGTGGGAGAAGTAGATCTGAAACCCTAATCCTTAATGGGCTTAAGCTGCTGTTTGGGCCTACTTAAAATTTTACAGATACGATTTTCGATTGATCGAGCCTGTTCTTCGATCAATCGAACCAGGCAGAATATGAAGTCTTCTTCCTGCAGCTTGTATGTTCTTGAATCTTGACTTGAATCACCTTGAGCATTGTCTAATAAAACCTATAGACTCTAAGATCTATATCTAGACAAGTTTGTGTTCACGATTTGTCAATTGTTCTAAACATTTAGAACCTAACAATAATGATAAGAGAATAGAGCTTTTATATATATATATATATATATATATATATATATAAATATATATATATATATATAAATATATATATATATATTTTGGACAATGATAAAAAGTTCCATAATTTAAGAAATAGAAGAGTTTAGATAGAATTGTGGAGTCCATTGTTTTCATTCTATTTACAACTATGTCATGAAAAACATTTTCAGTATCTTGAAGGGTTTGATTAGTAGGAAGCTTTTTGTTTTTGTTTTCATAATAGTATAAAAAAAAATTCAAAAAATTGAAATTGAAACTAGTTTTCAGATAATAATTTTTATATTATATGTATTTGACTCCCACTTTTAAGAACAATTTTCAAAATACTAAAAAAAATTTATTTGGGAGACCATTTTTATTTTTGAGATTTAAGAAAAAAAAAAAGAATTTACAAAAAGTAACATGTAAAATTTGTAGATTACTTTTTTTTTTTTTTTTTATAATGATAAGTTTCAAATTTGAAGTGTGAGAATTCTTTTTATGATAAAATGTTACAAACCCATGGGTAGAACTCGCTCTTGAAAACTGGATTGCAATGGAAAGGTGTCCAAGAGCTTATAAACACATGCTTAAACTAAAAGGTTAAGCTAAGAAGCAGGGCTTGGGGGCCTAGCTTTTCTTGTTTTCCATTAGAGTAGTGAAAAAATTAGAATTTATATAGAAATTGTCTTACTGGCCCGCTCTCAAATTTCAAAATTTGGTCCTTCAAAATTTGAAATTTAGACCCTAGACATGCATTATTGCCCCTCAAAATTTTCAAGTAGTTTAGAAAAACCCAACAAATTTAATTAGTGCAAAAAAACCCAAAAATTCAAATTACTACAAAGATATAGCCCATTTTGTAGCCCATGGCCTTCCAAGTACCCAAAAAAAAAAACCCACAATTTCCTTTTTAATACATCCCAATTCACCATGGATCAATCCTTCAAATATATCAACATAGATTTTTATTTTCTTTTTTAAAGACCAAAACTCTTTGAAAAAATAAATAAATAAAAAATGACCCAAAACAAATCTAACCCATCACACCTCCAGTTGCCTTGACATGAGTCTGTGGTCGTCCATTGACTCTAGCTCCTTCAAAGCACCACAGGTATCTCTCCCTCTCACTATTTCTATTTCTTTGTTTAACTTGTGAAGGCTTTGAACACACAAGTAATGTAAAGCTAAGACACTAATTGTGATTTACTACTTTTGTTATACTGTGTGCTGTACAGTTGCATTGTTGTACTTCAGCAATTAAATTTTAAAGGATTAAACTTATTTGAGTTTCTTTTGTGGTAGGTCTGCGGATTTCATAATAACTTGTGGCTGTGATTTTTTACCTTTTTGTTTATAACTTTTATATAATATATTAATAATAATATTACCGTGTTGGCGTGTTGTTGATTTTGCTTGTGAGTGAATGCATGTGTTATTGGAACTCTCTTTTTTTTAGAGGATGTGTTATTGAAACTTGATACATGAAAAGTGAATGTTATGTAAGAATCCTATATAATATTAATAGTGCTGTGTAGTTTATTAGTAGTGTAGACTTGATTGTTCATACATTTTTTTTCTTTTTAAATTAATTGAATAACTAATTCATAAAATTTAATATTAATGTTTCAAAATTTGAGTGATTTATGGGAAAATGTTCACAATTTATGTATATTTTAGGGAAAGAAAAAGTTTTAGTATAATGAAGAATGTAGGACACAATTTTGTTAAGTTAAAAGTTATTTATGAAAAAAAAAAAAAAAATTGACTGAAAAAGGTAGAAATAATTTTTTTTTTTTTTTTTATTTAGCTAGCCCCCCCTGGATAGATTTTCTGGCTTCGCCACTGATTAAGTTTGTACGCTTTTAGACCCCTTAACTAACCTAATTATTTAGCCAAGTGATTACTTAGATAAATTATTCAGTCCTAAGTTAACACAATAAAATCATATCATGTAAATTGTTAGACATATGTGATTCAATGTTAAGAACATATGTCAATATTTTATGTAATTGGCTCATCCTTTGACAAAACACACTTTACTTGTAATTGGATAGATCTAAGATGTATTTAATACTTCAAAGATCAAGGTTTCAAGTTCAAGTGTTAAAGCCAAGCAAGTCTGTCCAAGAATCAAGTGAGAAAGTGCTGGATTTTAAAACTCGACAGTTAGCATCTATCGAGGTTTAAAAGCTGTTCCAGCCTATGTTTCAACAACTAGCTCGATAGATGACTATCTATCGAGGTTTATGAAACTCAGTTTTTCAAAACTGTTTTTCATCCAATCCATGGATATATGTTTGGGTTTTCTTTTCTCACAACCCTAAACATATATAAGGATTATTTTGAAGGTCATCAAAGGTTACACAAGTTGCGCTAGTGTGAAACAAAGTGTTGTTTATGCAAATTGTGACCGGAGATAGAATTTGCCCTAGTTCATCTTTCTCTTGAAGAAGCTGCTGTGTTTGTACACCGTAGGATTTTATGACCAAGGAGCTTCTTGATCTTCATCGTGTGATGAACTGAAGAACTTTGCAGCTAACATCCTTCTCAAGTTGGTGATTAAGTAGTATACTGGGATCTGCGCATCTATTGGTTAGTTGCGTACTAGGAGCCGTGCATTGATAAGGAGAGATTATCACTACAGAAAAAATCCAATTAGGTATTGGGGTAAGGGTTCAACTATAGGTTGGTATAAGATATTGGGATTCCATTACTTGTAACCGCTTGTTTTGATAATAGTGGATTCTCGGGAGTGGTGACCTTAAAATCACCTATTAGGGTTTTTGCCGTGTAGGTTTTCCCCATTCGAAAACAAATCACCCGTGTCAATTTAATTTCCGCTGCATTTAATTTAATTGGTGATTTGTTTGTGCTATCACGCGCTTTGCATGTTAATTAATAAATTAATTGGTTAATTTATCACAATGGGTCAATTCATTCTTGGTCTATCATAAATAATGCGGAAATATAAAGAACACAATGAAATGATAACCCAGGAAAACCTAACCAGTAAAAAACCTGTGAAGGATTTAACCTAGCTATTCTCAAGGTAAAACAGATCCACTATGAAAGAATTGAAGTTTGTACAATAAAACTTAGACCACTAACATCCTATTGCTATCTCAAGTAGAAAACTTACTACCACGACCACATGACAGCTTCGAGTCCATAGACTCTTCTTTCCTTGACCTACTGCAACCACAAGTTCTCCTACTTATGACTTTGAGACTCCACTCAAAGGTTTCAGATCTTCTTTAAATTCTTTAAGCAGCAACTGAAGTGATCACCAAGTTCTTGACATAAATCTTGATCTTGATAACCCTAAGTGTGTGTATGAAAGTAAACACCTCTAGATCTCACAAAAGATTCAACACACAACCATCAAAAGACTTCTAAAACGTAGCTAGGGTTTTTCCTTTTATACTTGAAGTAAAACACTTAACCCTACACGTCAAACGGGCTTGAGATGAATTGGAAATTCTACAGAAAAATAAATCTGCACGTGGTTCGATCAATCGAGCCTTGCAGATTAAGTCCAATAATTTCTACAATCACTCGATTCCAATTTTACAGATAAACATACTTTGAGCAAGCCTAAACCTAGACTCTATGTCTTGATTATAATTTGCCAACATAATACAAATTAAGGTTCTAATACATTAATTCCTAAAATCTTAGAACCTAACAAAGCTTATACTTAATTCATGTGAGACACTAGGATCATAACATACCACCACGCTCTGCAGCCAACGTCCACGACAGCTCACTCTAGCAATATTAACTCGATGGTAGCCCTTTCTCTTTTGGTAGCTCTACTCGTCTATTAGTTATTTTAATCTAGCCTTTAGATCGCCCTGTCCATGATCCGACCACAAAATCACAACTCATTTGATCCCATACTCAATAAGCTACACCCAATTACTTGAGGTGATGGTTAGCTCTAATACCAAATGTTACAAATCCACCCTTGAAAACCAACTTGTAGGTGCCCAATAAGAACTGATAAATACATAGTTAAACTTATACTTAATCCATGTGGGACACAAGGATCATAACATAAAAATAAACTTCTTAATTTAAGAAATTGAAGAGTTTGAACAAATATGTGGAGTCCACAATTTTCAATTTATCTACAACTATGTCATTAAAAACATTTTCTGTATCTTGAAAACATCCTCTTAGCCATTTTCAAAATCCTACTTTGAATATGGAAAATATGATATAATTTTCTGAAAACTGAATTTAGAGAACATTAGCCAAACAATAGATTCAAATGTGGGACTCACCATTTATAAATTGCAAAGCAAAAGACTATAATACTCTTACCAAATCAGGGTCATCGGTGGCCGACATCCAACAGATTCTATTGATCTTAAAGTTGGTAGATTTAGCAAAATTTGAGCTTCCAAGCATTGACTACCAACTACTAAGATTCATGCATTTGAGCTTCCAAGTTCCAATGATGATATCAAGTCATTTCAGTTCATCTGACACGCAATACTTGTCAGATAATTAAAAGAAAAGGAAGAAGAAAAAATAGCATTAATCGTACCATCAATTCTACAAGAAATAGTTTCATTGAATTTCAATATTTACCATCCAAGCATGTTAGGGCCTATATGGCAGGAGAATTTTTCTTTTTATTTTCAAAATAGTATGAAAATAATTTTCAAAAAATTGAAATTGAAACTAGTTTTTAAATAATAATTTTTATTTATACTTCTATGCTATTAATAAGAAGATTCTCTCTTATTTCAAAATAAATAAATAAGAGGATTCTCCGTTTCTTCTTCAACTTTTGGCATACCAAAATAACCTCATACAAATTCTAAAATAACATACCCTTAATTTTAATTTTATTTCCTACAAAAAAGCAAAAAAAGTTAAAAGAGTAATATTATTTCACGTATAAAAGTAAAAAAAAAAAAAAAAATCAAATATCTGATTCCTATATGTATTTGTTATCTATTTGAATTCAAATACTTCAATTATGTTTTATCCCAAAAAAAAAAAAAAAAGTTTTTCTCTCCACTCATTTGTATTCAAATGTCTAATTCTTATCTGTATTTATTATCTATTTGAATTCAAATACTTCAATTATGTTTATAAAAAAAAATTATATATATATATATATATATATACACAAAATTACTTCTTCCAAAAAAAAAAAAAAAAAAAAAAAAAAAAAAAAAAAAACCACTACCTCTCACGTACCAAAAAAAAAAAAACCTTATTCTCATCACCCATTTTTATTCAAATGTATGATTCCTATATGTTTTTGTTATCTATTTGAATTCAAATACTTC
Source organism: Quercus tomentella (assembly GCA_028535165.1). NCBI lineage: Eukaryota > Viridiplantae > Streptophyta > Magnoliopsida > Fagales > Fagaceae > Quercus > Quercus tomentella. The sequence goes on along the minus strand of JAPQVY010000155.1, from coordinate 58,923,883 downwards.
AATTTTGTTTATCAAAATATATATATATATATATATATATATACAAAATTACTTCTTCCAAAAAAAAAAAAAAAACCCCACTACCTCACATAAAAACTACTCACTCTTATCCCAAAATTTTTATGTTTTTTTTTAAATTTTTTTTTAAAAAAATTCCAAAATTTTTGTTATCCAAATTTTATACAGTTATCACAAATCTCCATCCATCCACACTGACGTATATCATCTTTCTTTTGTTCAAATCTCAAATTTTTTTTCTTATCCCAATTAATAAATTCAAATGTCTCATTGGGTTTCAACCTTTTACAGTACAAAATTGCCATAATTTGAACAAGTTAAAATTGCATCTACCCACTGCTATCTCAACTCCCTTTAGCCACTATCAAACATATCACGTCTCCCACCTTCCTACTTCACAAATTCATTCTAATTTAACAAACCCACTAGTTTCATGATGGAATCAAACATAGCAACCTTTGAAATCCGCTAGATTTCAATATTTAAAGGTACATCATATCTAATTTATATGGAGAAAAGAATTTTTATTGAGGTATGCACTTAAAGGTGTTTGACAAAGAGCTTGGCGAGAGAGACAAAGATCGTTGACTACAAGCCTGGTCTTAATTTCTATTCAGGTATGTATTTGATTCCTTTGTAATTTAAAGCCTATTTTGATTGATTTTTGGTTTTACCTTAAGCCTAATTGCATGCACAAATGGCGTGTGATGAGTCTAGTATTATATATGTGTATGACTCCCTTTTTAAGAAAAAATTTCAAAATAATAAAACAAAAAATGATGTTCGGGAGATTATTTTTATTTTTGAGATCATTTTTAAAAAAAAAATTACAAAAAGTAACATGTAAAATATGTAGATTACTTTTTTATATATATAATGATAAGGGAATAGAGCTCATATATATATATATATATATATATTTGGATAATGATGAATTTCAAATTTGGAGCATGAGATTTTTTTTTTTTTTTTTTTGATAAAGATAAGCTCCGCAATTTAAGAAATATAAGAGTTTGGAAAGAATTGTGGAGTCCATTGTTTTCATTTTATTTACAACTATGTCATTAAAAACATTTTCAGTATCTTGAAAACATCCTCTCAGTCGTTTTCAAAATCCAATTCTAAACAAGGAAAATAGAATATAATTTTCTGAAAACTGTATTTAAAGAACATCAATCAAACAATAAATTCAAGTGTGGGACCCACCATTTTATGGTTTACAAAACAAAAATTTGTATTTAAATCCTCTTACCAAACAAGCCATTAAACTTCCCATGAAATCACGTATTATTGTTCATAAAACTTCCAATTTTTTTGAAGGTATAAAACTTCCAATTAAATCATGTATTGTATATAAATGTATATAAAAGTGCAGGTTGTTATATGTGTAAGTAATATTATATGAGGGAAGACATGCAAAACAGAAAGTAAATCATTCAAGGCTGCTATGTACAAGAATGAAAGGAATGTCAAAACCCGAAAGGAAAACAATCATCATCATATGAGGGTAAATTAAGCAATTATTCAAGTATGGAATCAAAGTCAATCTATATTTAATTGTCTTTCCCCATTTGATTTTAGATTCAAATTCAGAACTTAATTGGAAGACTTTCTTTTTTTTTTTTTTTTGAGAATCCAGACCCGAAAGGTCAAGTATTATTTCAAAGAAAAAGAATTACAATGTATCACGAGCCACAAGAGGAGCTATGTCATCAGGACATGAATCAAACCAAATCAAGCCCATAGCTCACTGCCAGTCTTAGCTTTCTTAGCTAGAAAATGGGCAACTGAATTGCCTATTCGTTTTACATGAGCGAAAACACAACTTTGAAAACAACTAGACAGAAAGATGATATCACTAATCATAGTACCATACTCCGCATTTCCACAATCTCTACTTTGAACAGCCTTAATAATATTTTCTGCATCCCCCTCAACACAGCATTCTGCTAATCTCAATTCTCTAGCAAAGAGTAGAGCTTTCCTGCAAGCTAAAGCCTCAACCACAACTGGGGATGTTGGTAACGATACACGTTCAGACATGGATCCAATGGCATTACCTGCATGATCACGCACCACCACACCAAGACCAGCAGCTCCCAGATTAGTGAACACAACCCCATTAAAATTGACTTTGAAGCGAGGTTGTATAGGAGGAATCCAACGAATAGTCCTATTAATCTTCAGAGGTTGCCGAGTCTGTGTACCTTGCACTTTCATATACTCTTGCAGGAAAAGAGCTAAATTTTGTCAGATTTGGTGGACCTCGATAGGCTTATCACCCACTCTAGCTGAGTTTCTTCTATTCCAGATTTGCCAAAAAATTATGGTCATGAGATTAACATCAATCCGATTCCCCATCCTCAAACACATCTCCCATAAATCAGCAAAGGAAGAAAATTTGTACCTGAAAAGTCTCCTCACCACTTCATCAGACTCTTGGATTCAATAGAGAATTTTGCAACTCCACAAGGCATGCAATGAGTCTTCACCTTCAGCCTGACATCCTGGGCATAGGGCAACACAAACAACATTCCTTCGCCACAGGTTACAAAGCGTGGAAAGAGCATTATGAGCAGCCCGCCAAATCAAAAGTCTCACTTTGTGTGGAACATGTAGATTCCAGATTCCCTTCCCCACAAAATGATTTTTATCAGGATTTGGACACCCAGGCAGTGCTTGCCTCGCAGTACTAGCCAAAAACTTATATGCACTACGTGTTGTGAAAGTGCCTTAAGATGAGGGGAGCCACACCTGTTCATCTGGGGTGGATTGACAGCTTAGTGGGATACCAAGGACCAGGTTAGCTTCCTGGGGAATAAACTTCCGCTTAACCAACTCCACCTTCTAAGGATGGGAGACAACATCAATTAAGTCGCTAACTCTAGCATCAGGTGCCAAACCAGATAGTGGAGAGACAACTTTAGAGGCTGTTACTTTAGGCAGCCACTTATCACTTCTGATCTTAATAGATTCCCCATTACCAACCTTCCAAATAGATCCCAACTCAATGACATGCCTTGCCTGGAAAAGGCTTTTCCAAGCATATGAGCCTTTATTTGGGCTATCACACTCCATTATGGATCCCCTAGGAAAAAACTTAGCTTTGAAGACTTTGTGGATAAGAGAGTCTTGATTGTTTTTCAGCCTTCAGACTTGTTTAGCGAGGAGTGAATCATTGAATTTACTCAATTCTCGAAAGCCCATCCCACCTTCGTTCTTAAGAAGGCACATTTTCTCCTAGCTAACCCAATGAATTTTTTGCTGTTCACCTCTGTAGCCCCACCAAAATTTCCTAATCAAAGATTCAATATCCCTGATAAGGCCTTTAGGTAGTTTAAAGCAAGACATTGTATACGTTGGAATTGCTTGAATCACTGCCTTTATAAGTATCTCACGCCTCGCTTGTGACAGTAATTTTTCTTTCCACCCTTTTAGCTTCTTCCAAATTCTTTCTTTGATCTTATTGAAGGATTTTTTCTTGTCCCATCCTACCAAAGCTGGGAGGCCTAGGTATTGCTTATACTTCTTGACAGCTGGAACTCCTAGAAACACTGTGATGGCTGCTTTGGTCTGATTACTAATATTTGAGCTGAAGAAAATATTAGTTTTCCCCTTGTTTATATTCTGACCCAAGGCTTGTTCATAGAGCTACAAAATTGACTGAATCTTTACACATTCTGAAATCATGGCTCTACAAAACACGAGGCTGTCGTTAGCAAAGAGAAGGTGAAAGATCCGTGGGCCAATAGCACAAAGAGACACTCCTTTTAACTAACCACCAGATTCTGCCTTCTTGAAAAGAGCGTGAAGACCTTCAGTGACAAGTAGGAACAGATATGGCAAAAGCGGGTCACCTTGGTGAAGCCCTCTCTTCGAAATGATGAAGCCATAGGGCTGTCCATTTAGCATAATGGAGTAGGTAACTGATCGAATGCACATGAAAATGAGGTGAATGAAAGATTGACTGAATCCCATCTTTAACATAATTTTCTCAAGAAAAACTCATTCAACCTAGTCATACACCTTGCTCATGTCAAGCTTTAAGGCCATATACCCCAACTTACCCGTTCTTTTAGCTTTAAGGTAGTGAAGTGTCTCATGTGCAATTAGAATATTATCAATTATAAGTCTTTCTGACATAAAGGAACTCTGAGTTTCAGATATTATCTGGGGGAGGAGGGGTTTCAAACGATTTGCAAGAACTTTAGCAATAAATTTATATAGGACATTACTCAAGCTAATAGGCCTAAAATCCGTAACTCACCTAAGACTCTGAATTTTTGGGATAAGGGTTAGGTGAGTATGATTTAAGTTGTTGGGAATAGTACCTGAATTTAAAACAGAAAGCACTACTTCTATGACCTCTGCACCCACCTTGGTCCAGAACTGCTTATAGAATAAAGGCGGTAAGCCATCGAGGCCAGGTGCTATAGAAGACTCCATCTAATTGAGAGCAAACTAGACTTCAAAAGCTTCAAAAGGCTTATCCAAATCATCATTCATACTTGCAGAAATCCTTGATTCAACCCCATCTATCACAAGGTCAAAAAAATACGGGATTTGAAGATGAAAAGAGCCCTGAATAATAGTTGATGAGCATATCACCAACCTGATTTTCTTCCTCAACCCATTCCCCAGTTTCATTCTCTAGACCTGTAATAAAGTTCCTTTTGTTACATTCAGAGGACCGACAGTGGAAATACTTTGTGTTTTGGTACCCATACTTCAACCAATCTGTCTTTGCCTTCTGATTCCACATACAATCCTTCATATCCATCAATTTATCAATCTCCTCATTCAGAGCCTTTACTCTTTCATGCCCTCTCCCTTCCATTGACAATGCCTCGGCTTTCTCCAATTTTTTTCTTTTTTGAGCTAACAAAATCCTTACATTGTCGAATACCCTTCTATTCCATGTACTCAATTTGTCTTGACAATTCCCAACCTTCAGTAGCACACTCTCCATTGGATTACCAATAGAGCCCATATCCCATGTAGAATGAACTACCCCTTCCCATTTGTCATCTTTCAACCATATGGCCTCAAACCTAAATGGCTTTTTTTGAGGTCTGAAAAAACGCTTATGAATGTCATCAGATCATAACCAAATTGGCTTGTGATCAGAGGAAAAACCTAGTAAATGGTGAAGCCTGGCTAACGAGAATTTAATCATCCAATCTGCTGAAGCGATGGCACGATCCAGTCTCACCCAAGTTACGGACCTAGAGAATCGTTTGTTGCTCCAAGTGAAAGGAAGACCCAAGAAGTCTAGATCTTTTAGACCGCAAAAATTCAAGCAATCCCTGAAGTTTTGCATCTGTTTCTCTAGACGGATAGGACCCCCTGATTATTCCTCCAGTCTCGTAATTTCTTTGAAGTCACCCATACAAACCCACGACGTTTCAAACTATAAACCAAGGTGGCGGAGTAGAGACCAAGAATCTTCCCGGTTAGCAACTTCAAGGGCTCTGTAAAAGCCGGTAAAGCACTAGGCGTCACGGATTCTTGGGTTTACCACCGCATCAATGCGCCGAGGCAAGAAAGTACTTATGTATAAATCAAGCTCCTTCATCCAAAACAAAGCGAGCCCACCACTCAAATTTTTTCGAGGTACAACAAACATTTTATCAAATTCCAAACGACATCTCAGTCTTTCTAGGTAAGCCTTCTTCTTCTTTGTTTCCATCAAAAAGACCAAGCTGGGACCTTTAGCTTTCACCAAATTGGAAAGCTCGCAAACTCCACGGGGGTTCCCAAACCCACGGTAGTTCCAACTCAGACAATTCATGGTGACCAATGTGGCTAGGATGCAGCAACCACCGACACGATGAAATGAGTTGAATCTCCATGAGTGCCCTCCGTTTCAACAATTCTTCTCTTCGTATCTAGGTATACTAAGTTTTCACTTTGGGGATGCTTTCTTGTGAACTCCGAGGTTATGGCCTCCTTATTCTTTGAAATAGGCTTTGTACTTGCTTTAATCCATTTAGCATGTTTCTTTGACTTACTCGCCCTTGAAAGCCTATGATTATTAGAAATATCCAACAGTGGGGACCTGGGCCTAGGACTCAGATGGGCTGAAGGAGTGGAGAAGTTAGGCTCGTCAAACTTGAAAAAAAAAATTTAACCATGGGCTTAGTTAATAGGCAAGAAGAAAGGGCTATGCTTGCCTTAAATGGCCCCACTATCTCAGTTGCCACCTCAGGGAAATCAGAGCAGGATTTTGGTAATGGCAGGTTGGCCATTTGACTCTCTGCCTCATCAGACTTGCTCAACAGATCATCATATTTCTGAAGATCACGAGCGATTTCCTTGAGTTTAATTAAGGAAGGATCACCATCTTTGAGCTGACTCGTATTCTTCGGTCCCCAACTTAGTGTATGAGCTTTTAACTTATCGAGAAAATCTCCATGATTTACGGGAGTAACCCCTGGGATACCGCTCTCTGGAAGGAAAAGATTTACACGGGGAGTGGACTTGGCTGAACACTCGTAGCCAGTTGTAGGCTCGCTATAAGCCTGTGCAACATTTTTGGCTAGTAACTTATCATCAGTAATGGCACCATCATGAATATCGCTTGCCATATCGAGGTTATCCGCTACCGGAGCAGTTTTAGCTAGAGGCTGCCCCGTGGGGACCGAGCAGGTTCCCTTCTCAGCCATCTTTCTCGAAATAGGAGTATCAAAATTTTCATAGTAACCAAGGACATAAATCACTGGCTTATTGGACGATCGATATGGAGTTGCTCGTAAACTTTGACTATACAGTTTCTAATCTGGAGAAAGTGTGCCCTTACTTCGAATCTAGAGAGAGCAGTCTTTATCATCATGATCTAAACAACCACACCAATAACAAATGTTAGGTAATTGGTCGTACTTAAAACTTACCCAATGCTTCTCGCCATTATCCAGAGATATTAGTCGTCCTCTGCACAAAGTTAAGGAGACATCCAGAGTAACCTTAACACACATGAAACCGCCACCCTCCATATCAATCCCTCCTATAGAACGATACACTATCCCCATAGTATCACAAATTGATTCAACTACCGTTTTGTTCGTGAATCTAACAGCATATCATGGACCTGAACCCAGAATGTAGCCAAATTAAAAGGAATATCACAAACAGCAATATCACTATCATACTTCCTCATGACCACCTAGTGCTTATCAAAGCGCTAATGTTCTCTTTGGAGAACTCGGGTAACATCATTTGCATTCTTAAAAACAAACAAAACAATGTGGTCATCAAGGTTTCGAATCTTAAAACCACCTATTGTTCACCAAAGTTGCCGAAAGGTTCGTGCCACTGCTTCCATGTTCAAGACTCTCTTTGTCAAGAACTTGGCTGGAATGATGAAATCAGAAGACCGAACTTGGTTCCTAAGGGAGAAGTCAGATCCTTCTCTCTCATTGAGAGAGAGATTGTTCTAGGTTTTTGTTAGGTCCTCCATAATAACAAAACAAAAAAAGACAAACTGTATCCCAATATCCCCCTAAAGAGAACCCACTATCTCAAGAGACAAGCCCGTTGACCCAAGAGAACAAAAACACCTCCACTAGGAGAGGGACAAGACTATTCTACAGCCTAAGAGAAGATGGGACAAGAACAATCTTTCTTAGCAACAGAGAAACCTGGAAGAACATTTACTAAACTAGTTACATGCTAGTATCTTAAATGGCAGACTTAGTGAATATGATTGATTATCTTCATTAAAACTCAATTTTACCAAATTAACAAGTCAAATTCAAGTTCACATTCAAATAGATATTTTTATTTTTTTTGAGGACAATTATTTATTTCTTTTTCATTTTCATTTTCAAAAATTTTTCTTTGATTTTTTATTTGGGTATGATATCGAAGCTAGTTTTTTTTTTTTTTTTTGACTTGTTTGGATAAGCTATTTTAAAAAGTGCGTTTTTAAAATATAGCGTTTTAAAAACACAATTTTTAAAATCACAGATAAACATTTGGATAATATTAATATAAAATATCTGTTTTGGATGTAAATTCCCAAAAAGAACTTAACCATATTGTTGAGGTTATCTTGCCATTTTAGTTTTATATAATCAACGTTTTTAAGAAAAATATGTTATGAAGTATGATCATTAACAATTGCATTAATAATAATAATAATAACTTTTTTTTTTGGTTAAAAATAACTATTTTGTTATATTCTTTTGCCATCTTTTAAGATATATAATAATAATAATAATAATTTTTTTTTATTTAATAGTGTAATGGCAACAAGCACATTGTCACTTTTTTTAATTATATATATATATAAATAAATAAAAAAGTAGACATTTATTAAAAAAATAAAATTACAGGTTTGAATATATAAATGGCTATTTTGTAAACAACCTAGCTATAGCAATACAGCCTTAAAGCCAATAACAAGACCCTACATGTTAATTTTATCAACCAAAAAAAAAAAAAAAACCTACACGTTAAGAGGCCCTGTCACAACCCAAACCTGTACTTCAGAATTTAGAGCATAACTGACATGCTAATATCAAGTTTACCACAATACTAACACAAACCAACTTAAGCTGAAAGTACTTATCAAAAATCATTTCTTGTATTCCTTTTTATTTTCTTGCATAAAACTCATAATACACAAAATTGATCAAAACTTTGAAATTTCATTTCATTTCGAATTTTGCAAGATTACAACTTGGTTAAAACTTAAGGTATTCATATAAATATTACATAGCTAAACGTTTAACAAACTAAGGTTTTGAATTACATATGTGCTCAAAAGGATCAAGTATATCTTGATTCCTCCTATACAACAAAAGAGCTAAACTGCTATACAAATAAATAAACTATACATTCTAATAAACGAGAATCAAAGATTCCTTGCCACCTCTAATACTCTCGTTACTTCCAGGAAAGAACCTGTGCACAGAAATCTAATAAGGTGAGCTGCGAAGCCCAGTAAGGTTTTAAGCTCTATGAGCATTTAATAAGAATGCATGTAAATCAAATATTTTATGGATATGTTAGTTCTGATAAATAGCCTTCAATAGTACTCATACCCTTCTTAAACTAACTTATGAATTTTCAGATGAAAATACTTCGTTTTCCTTTTATATAATAATAAAAGGGCATAAGAAGGAACTTAAATATAATTCAGTAACCTTATCTTTAAATAGACTATAAATTACTTTATCATAAACTTTTCATTAGACTTATAACACATTCAACATACTTTTTCTTATAAGGGATAATTACACATAACCCACCTGTGGTTTGGGCGAAAATCACTTTGCCTACCCGTGGTTTGAAAAGTATCACTTAACCCACCTGAGGTCTGTTTCCGTCACTCTCCGTAACCCACCTCGGTCTCTGCCGTTACAAAAACACCTTTTAACCCCAAAATAGAACATAACGCGAATCAAAACCCCCAAAACTCAAACACTTTTCGAGAGAGACACCCAAGGTGCAATCAGGCTTGTTCTTCGCGGTTTGGAGCGTGTGGAGAGGGAGAAAGCACTTGTTTTGCATCATCGAACCTGGGCAAGGTATGTGTGATGTTTTTTCATCTGCATTTGGGTTCTTGATGTCATTTTTTTATGGTGACCCACCCACGTAGTTAGGTTTTGCTGTTCATCTGCACAGTAAAATTTTTTTTGTATGTTAAATTAGCATTTTGCTATTTATGTGTAGAATCGCTTAGGATATGCATTTTACGATTGTTGTTTCTATAATGCATATACCTGAAGGAATCAAGTTTATTTGTCAATGATTGCACTTGTTTGTGAAGTGTGGGTAGTATGGTCCCTATGAATTTGTTGGGAGTCTGGTTTTGCATGTGCTTTATGTGGTCCTTTGTCCGTGTGTTGTTGTCAATTTGTTGGCTTGTTGTCTCTTTTGGCTTCTTCTCACTTTCTGCATGTCAGTGTGTGTAAACAAAATACTTATTTTAATTGCAGATGGATGATGTCACATTTGACCTTGAAATTCATGTTGGGGGATGTTTTGTGGAGGAGCCAACCATACAATATGTGGGTGGGTCTGTACGTTTACTGACAGAGATTGACCTTGACAAGTTGAGTTACTTTGAAATTCGGGATTTATGCCATCTAGTTGGTGCTCCTAAGGAACACAGTAGATATAAGTATTTAATTCTTGATGGTGATCTACAGCATGATTTAAGAGACATAGAAACAGATACAGATGTCGTAAACATGACTAACCTTCATAAGGCATGGTATGCTGAAAAAATCATAATCTATACTGACATAGATGTGGAGCCATTGGCAGTTGAGTATCCTGATGCAAGGGGAGTGGCAGATGGTGGCGTAGGTGGTGATGCAGGGGGAGTGGCAGGTGGTGTAGGTGGTGATGCAGGGGGAGTGGCAGATGGTGTAGGTGGTCATGCAGGTGGTGATGTAAGTGGTGATGCAGCAAGGGTTGAAATAGAATTGGATAGTGATGATAATGAAGATGATGAAAATGATGATGAGAGTGATGATGAAGATGATGAGAATGATGATGAGAGTGATGATGAAGAAGATGTTGAGGATGTTGACATTGATGCAAGAGATGAAGAACAGAATGTTGAAGGAGATGATGATGATGATGATGATGATTGGCTAAATGAAGGCCTAGAGGGGGATGGCTTTGGTGATGATGTATTTGCTGCTCAAAACTCAGCTCCACAAGGTTCTGCTCCCAATACAAACCCAGAATCAAGCAATGCACCCCACACAGCCCCAGAATCAAGCAATGCACCCCACACAGCCCCAGAATCAAGCAATGCACCCCACACAGACCCTGAGTGGGCTGAGCCAGCCCTTGAGGATGACCTAGTAAGCATGGATGGGTCTGATGATGAGCAGGTACCTGAGCAAGTGGAGTTTAATGCTAAGAGTGACATGAGAAATGTTGTACTGAAGAAGGAGATGAAGTTCCCTAATGCAAAGGTGTTCAGAGCTGCTTTGAGGGAGTATGCAATCAAAAAACCTATTGACATCAAATTCAAGCTTAATGAGAAGACCAAGATATCAGTTCACTGCAAGAATGGGTGTGGGTGGAGATGTTATGCATCTCAAATAAGTGGAGAGCTAACATTTCAAATTAAGACCTTGACTGATGACTGTACTTGTCCCAAGTCTTTCAAAAACAGCCAAGCAACATCAGCTTATGTTGCTAAGAGGTTCATTGAGGATTTTAGCAAAAATCCAAATTGGGAGGTGAGTGGTGTACACAACCATGTGATGCAAAATTTATCTGTTGACCTAAGTGTAAACCAAGTGTATAGGTCAAAGAGAAAGGCAAAGGATTTGATAAATGGAGATGAGCAACTGCAATACGGTGTCCTTAGGGACTATGCACAAATGATAACCACTGTAGACAAGGGGAGTAGGGTTATATTGCAGACAGAAATGGCTGAGGAGACTTCCCAGCCAAAATTTAAGAGGATGTATGTTAGGTTCAATGCTCAGAAGGTAGGATTTTTAGGTGGATGCAGGCCATTTATAGGTTTAGATGGTTGTCACATAAAGCACAGATTTGGTGGGCAAATCTTATCTGCCACTGCCAAGGATGCAAATGACAACATTTTTCCAGTAGCCATGGCTGTTGTGGAACAAGAAACCAGGGAGTCTTGGATATGGTTTTTGGAAATTTTTGCTGATGATATAGGGAGGCCAGAGGAGCTTCAATTGGTCTTCATTTCTGATAGGCAAAAGGTATGCAAGTTTTGTTTTGTTCAGTTACACTTGAATAATTGACTTTGTTTGCTGAACTAACTTGTTTTGTTTGTTTGTTTACTTGCTTATTTACAGGGGCTTATACCTGCAATAGAGACACTATTCCCTACCGTGGAGCATAGATACTGTGTGAAACACATCTACAACAATTTCAAAGTTGATCACAAGGGATTGGAGCTGAAGGATGCATTGTGGAGGTGTGCTGCTGCCACAACAGTAAGGGAGTTTGAGAGATGCATGCAGTACATAAGGGATTTGGATGAAAAGGCATATGAGTATCTTGCAAACATTGCACCTGCACAGTGGACAAGGTCACACTTCACTCCTAGGGCCTTAACAGATTGTTTGGTAAATAATTTGAGTGAGTCTTTTAATGCAATGATATTGAAGTCTAGGGACAAGCCTATCTTGGCAATGTTGGAGTGGATTAGGGTTAGACTTATGACTAGGCTTTACACAAAAAAGGAAGGGATACAGAAGTATGCTGGAAAGTTGTGTCCAAGCATACAAGATAGGTTGGAGAAATTGAAGGTTGAACGTAAGGCATTTAGTGCTACCCCAGCTGGTAGTTTCCTTTATGAGGTAGGCAGTCAGTATGAGAGGCATGTAGTTGATTTGGTGAAGAAGACATGTAGCTGTAGGTCTTGGGATTTAAATGGCATTCCCTGCAAACATGCCATAACAGCCATTTATACAAACATTGAGACACCAGAAGACTATACCCACCCATGCTACTTCAAAGAAACTTACATGGAGATATACAAGGAGGTACTTCCTCCCATGCCTGGCCAGTCAGAATGGGCTGAGACTGGACAGCCTGCTCCCCTGGCACCTCACATATACAAACCACCAGGCAGACCACCCAAGCAAAGAAAGAGGGCTTCTGATGAGCCTAGGAACCCTTACAAAGCAAGTAGACAGAACAGACCTGTAAGATGTGGGAAATGCAAAAAGGAAGGGCATAACTCAAGAGGGTGCAAGGCTAGCATTACTGGGGAGACACCATGGCAGAGGAGACAGAGACTTCAAAGAGAAAAAGCTGTAAGTAATTAGGATTTAAATGGCAAAAAACAAAAAAAAAAAAAACTTGTTTTTAAACTTACAATAGACACTGTATTGAAACTGGGTTTTGTTGCAGGCAAGGGAAGGGGTGCCTGCACCTAGATCTGCACCTCAGCCTGCACCTCAGCCACCATCCCAGCAGCCTACACAGACCTACAACATGATGTCTGCCACTCAGCCTTCATCCTCACAGCAAGGAAATCAACCTAGGCCATCTCACAAGAGAGCAGGATGGTTCTCTTCTTCACAACCAGAGTTTCACACACCTAGGGAGACCTGGGATACCTTACCAAGTTCTTCACAGGTAACTTAGTCCTGGATGGTTGTGTAGCTTGGGATATTTTTTAACAAGTGGATCTATTTTTTATTTTGTAGCCTTCACATGCAAGTGGGAGCACTGGTGGTGTGAGGACTAGAGGACAGCTTGCTGCACAAAGGCCACCAAAAATGAATCCAGTGGGTGGAAAGAGGAAAGAGTAAAGGCAAGAAATGAATGAAGCTAGTGGGTACGCATGCCAGCATTGGGAGTAAAGCTAGTGGGAACATGTGGGCCTTTTTGGTTTTTTTTTTTTGTGAAGACCACTGTTGGCCTTTTGTAATTATCAATTAGTGTAAAAAACAGTCACTGCTGGCCTTGGAATGTGCTTTTTTGTAATTACTAATTAGTGTAAAAAACAATCACTGCTGGCCTTGGAATGTGCTTTTTTGTAATTAAGGTACAATATGGAAGTTGTGATATTACAGTTTGTATGGAACAATATTTGTCCAAACTAGATTATATGGAAGTTTATTTATTGCTACTACAAATTGTGTCCAATTATATTATTTTTATTGTGGAATGGTATGCACAACCAAATTATATGAAAGTTTATTTATTGCTACTACAAATTGTGTCCAAGTATATTTTTCTAATAGAGTATATGAGAAGTTTTTATTGTGGAATGGTTGTTATGGTATGCACAGCCAAATTATATGGAAGTTTATTTATTGCTACTACAAATTATGTCCAAGTATATTTTTCTAATACAGTGTATGAAAGTTTTTATCGTGGAATTGTTGTTATGGTATGCACAGCCAAATTGATAATTAACCATTACTTCTTCCATTGAATGGTTGTTAGGATATGCACAAAATACTCAAGAATTGACCAATTCTTCATTCATTGACACATCAAAACATTACATCAGTAGGCTAGTGCTATTACAATGCAAATTCATTAACACCATTGCCATAACTATCTCTACTAACCAATTAACTACTTCAGGGGCAACAATCTAGGTCTCTTCACTCCAGAGAACTCAATTGAGCCAAAACACAACAACATAACAATAACAAAAAAGATCCATGACAAAATGCATGCAGACTTCCACATTCTTTGCTTCTCTTCAGCAAGAATGGCTTTTTCCTTAGCTTTTGCACAGACAGCTCGAGCCTTTCTCTCCCTCTCCTTGGCTTTGGCTTCCTCTTCAAGAGCCTTTTCTGCCATTTGCCTAGCTTCTTCTGCCGTTTCTAGAGCTGTCCTTTCCCTCTCATTTGCAAGTTGGAGAGCAGTCTGAAGCCTAGACATCTTCTCTAGAGCCAAAGGTGCAGCTTCATTCCCACGAGGACAAGTTGGGTTATCAATCCAAACAAAGAAAGGACACTTAGGACCAACCTTATAACGGCTACAACCCAAGAACCTCCTCCCAAAATTGTGCAAACTCAAACTTGTTCTCAAAACACAAGTCTACTCATTGCACATATGTCCACATGAACCCGAGAAATTACCACTTGATGAAGACATCTCAACATACCACGATTCCTGGATTTAGACTTTCACACAGTAAGTTCACACTTGAACAAAATCTGAAACCCTAAATCAGGAACAGACCCAAATGCAGATGAAAAAACATCACACATACCTTGCCCAGGTTCGATGATGCAAAACAAGTGCTTTCTCCCTCTCCACACGCTCCAAACCGCGAAGAACAAGCCTGATTGCACCTTGGGTGTCTCTCTCGAAAAGTGTTTGAGTTTTGGGGGTTTTGATTCGCGTTATGTTCTGTTTTGGGGTTAAAAGGTGTTTTTGTAACGGCAGAGACCGAGATGGGTTACGGAGAGTGACGGAAACAGACCTCAGGTGGGTTAAGTGATACTTTTCAAACCACGGGTAGGCAAAGTGATTTTCGCCCAAACCACAGGTGGGTTATGTGTAATTATCCCTTCTTATAATTTCAAAATAGCTTAATAGCTCATTTATAATACATATTAGTCAATCCAATTATAAGTTTGTCACAACTTTAAGAGACTTCCAGCATAATGTGCTAGGCATCCAACATTCCCCACAATGCTAGAAAATCTCAGGATCATATCAAAAAGTATCACCCCTTTCAATGTGATCATATCATCAACCATGGAGTCAGTTGGCATCCTCCACAAGTTGGTCATTCCCAACAAGGGCGGGTACAATAGAGTCCTCACCATTTATAATGGCCAATCAAAATCTCCATGGAAATACCAGTACTATAACCCCTACTGGCTGAGTTCAAATCATAACAATGGAATAATTGAAAACTATATTTTTCTGATAACTATGTTTTTACATAAATATTTCACAACAGTAGCATATCCACTTCATTCTTAAATATTATGTTCATGATATAGGTAATAGCATCAATATGCTAAAATTATCATATATATAAGATTGAACAACTCACAAACATATATATTTACTTAAATCATGCTTACATGTTGTAAAGTTGAATTTATTCAACTATGTGTTGGCTTTATTTCGTGCCAAATTTTCTTGTAATTCAGCATTTAGAAATCCTGTATTTAGGTGAGAATAATGTAAGGGTTATGTGTGAGAGAGTGTGAAGAATTGATCAAGTGTGTACATCAAAAGGCTTCTCGCGACTGGACCTCACGACTAACTTGCGAGTAGTGACTCGTAAGAATCCAGCACAAGTGTGAAGCATGCAAGAAGTTGAAGGGTCAGGACAACTGGATCGCTACATGACAAAAAATACAGTCTGACCATTCTATTAACTGGCGACTAGAACTCGCAACTTATCCCAGTCGCGAGTGACTCGCCAGTGCACCCTGTTTTGCAGAAAAATGACTTTTCACATTCTTTCTTATACCCTAGAGAACAACAAGATTAATTCATCCACAATCTTATACATTTGATTCTCCAAATTCCTCTACTTTCACCCTCTCTATTGTCATACCCTTGAGAAGATCTTTAGCCAAATCCTTACCTCACCATATTCATATTAGTGAGAAAGTTCTCGGTGTTTGAGAAGCAGTTCAAGAGAGAACCAATTCATTTTGGTTGATGCAATGGGCTTATTGCGGGATCCAGTAAGTTAGAAAAGACAAGGTTAGGCATAACCCTATTAAAGCAAGAAGCTTGGAGAGCTTAGGTGCATCAGGTAGATTAGGCTTGGAGGGTCTATTGTTATTCATGTATCCCAACTGATTTTCTAGCAGATCATTTTACCGCTTGGAGGGCAGCGGAGAGGTTTTTCGTTGAGTTCTTCGGTTTCTTCTTCGATAACACGTGCCAGTATTATCTTGCGTTTACTTCTCTCTATCCCTTACTCTTTGCTTTTAATTACTGCTATGTTGTGATTAAATTATGGCTTTAAGTAGTTTGCATGTTTGGGTATAGCTTATATTTATCATTCCACACATATATTGTTTGAGTATAAGCTTGTGTTGGTAATTTTGTAATTGGGGGTCTAAATATTCACTAGTGTTTTACACACTAAGTGAGCTTTCATATGTAATATCTCTAATTAAAAGGTTTTAATGTATAATAATTTTCTAAAAAATCCTTATACTTATCAAACGCACATGTTACATATCTCTTACCTGAAAACAGAAGACGCGAGAGATTTGAATAAAAGGAGCTCAAGTGTCCACATTCTCGTTCTTGTTCTCGTCACCTACATGAAAGACCAAAATTTATTACTAACAAACTCTTTCTAAGTATTTAAACTCATACATGAACCACAACCTAACTCGCAAACTCAAGAAAATCTTAATTCCCATCACACAAAGGTTCACCAAATACAAGATACATTCATCAAACACATTATGTACCAACCCATAGAGAAACCAAGGCATACAAAATTTATCTATGATCTAGACATATCAAAACATGAGCATATTAATTTATAACTCAAAATATTCACCCTAACTTTAGAATTAAATCCTCAAAGTCAGGTATATCATATACTGTTCACTGCTTATTTTAATTAGCAGCATATGCGTCATTTGTAAAATACAAATAGGCTATCCAAACACATCCAATCTTCATGAAATTTTGCAGAGTCACTCCTCTAGATGTCTAGTAGATACCATATCAATTTTAGAGTCAAATCATAAAACCATAATTTATTAAAAATCATACAAGACAACGTGTTCAAATCTGTCCTGACAGAATTTCATGCCACTTAGAAATTAAACCATTATTTTTATATTGATCCAAATGCTGTGAGACCACTTCCATTACAACCATGTGTGTCTTAGAATTCATAAGAACTACTCCTAGCATCCTAATTCACAGAATATGATTTAATACAGACTTTTCATGTTGTAAACACCAAATCTGTCACAGTGACAGCTTTAATATATTTTCTTACAAAATCATCAACTACTTGCAATTGGCCTTCATTTCATGTGGGTATTTTTAGACCTACACTATACATGTTAGAATACATTAATAGGCATCCAATTGACCATAATATCTTCAATATTTCAAATTGCTAACATAAAACCACAATTTCAGCTTCTAACAATCAGATTAGAGAACATAGAAGGGAAACTAAAGAAAACAATTACACCATCAAAATACCCAAAATAGGACAAAGTTTTATTTACTTACTCACAAACTTTAAAGCTGAAACTTTAGTGTTAATCTTTTAATTTCTTCTTTAAAGAGAGATATATGGTTTCGTTGAGAGAGGGAGGGCTATTAGTGAGATGGTGCTGTTGTGTAAGAACAAAGGAAGATGAAAAGAAAGAAGAACAAAGAAAGTGTTCTGGTCAGCAAAGAAGACAGGAGAAAAGGATTTTGGGTGGGGCACGTGTTTGCTAAGGGGAAAAGGGTTAATGAGTCACCCTTTCAACTTTTTAAAATTTACTTACCACCTCCTCACAAGCTTATATTCTAGAAAGGCCCAATCAATAAAATAACTATGCACATATATCCCTTACCTTTATAAACTTCTTTCTATCATTAAAAGAGCATATATCTTTTATAATATCACAATATCAAAGTTTTATGCACTTAGAGTAATTAAGATAATACTAAGTATATAAACCGATAAAATTTATAATGCAATTGGGCTAGGATGTTACAGACCCACCATATAGATCAGTACACCACTTATTGTTTTATATTTGTATGCATCTGAGATTGTTTAAAAAGCCAAGTTGAAACTCTCTCAAAAAAAAAAAAAAAAAAAAAAAACCAGCTTTTTTATTATTTAGCTAATTTTTGTTACTATTCATGAGTCTCATTGCACTTTTTAATACTATTCATGAGCCCCACTTTACCATATCAACTACCATTTAGCTTTATCTACTGTACTTTCAGCAAAAAATTTTCAATTTCAACTAAATAAACTATTCCCAAACAGACACTTAATAGTACTTTCCCCGTGTTCATCTCCTACCACAGGATTCTTTTCCTGTTTATCATCTTTTCAGTCTCTTCTTTTCAAGTCCACATGACCATGGGCGCTAGTCCATACTGAAAGTTTTGCTCTAATTTTTGCCCATGCCCACAACATTTAGATCATGAAAAATGGTGGAGGACAATGGCAAGGAATTAACAAGCTAAAGAGGAGAGACAAAAACAATAGAGGAGATAGACGGTAGCAAGGCACGGTGACTATGCAATGGATTTTTGATAGGGTATTCTGGTCATTCTTCACTTAATTCAGAAATGCAGTTTACGTTTTACACCAATGATTTATAAAAGGCTGCATCTCACTGCGTTCCAAAACCGTGCCTTTTTACCGTTTTCAAAACCATGATTTCTAGAAAAATGTGAAGCCAAACACATGGCTTTAAGCGTTTTCTTTCAATAATGCGTGTTTTAGTTTAGAAAATGCAGTGGGTTTCAGTTAGCTTAACTGGTAAAATCTTTGATAATTGAGTAAGAGACCTAATGTTCAATCCCCGCCTACACCAAAAACCGATTGCTGTCTTGGTCTGATGATAAAGAGCATTCATCATCAGGAGCAAACGTCATAGATTGAAACTCTCTAAAAGAATTAAAAAAAAAGTTTAGAAAACGTAGGGCCAAACGGACCCTTTTTCACATAAATCACTTGTATTTGATTTACCCTATCTAACTTTTAATACATTGGAAATGCAAATTCAGTAGGTTTTCTGAAGCCAGTCAATGTATTATACAGTAAACTGTTTTAGCTGATATCTCTTTCTGTGCTTGTTTTTTCCTTTTACATCAAGTAGGCTTTTTGAGTGGGCCATGTGCACGCAGATTTATTAAATTTTTCCGTATTAAAATTATACTCCATGATGTTTTCTCTTCCTATGGTAGCAATTTATCACTTATGCATGCATTTTATATTTTCTTCTTCTTGTATTTTTTTTTTTTTTGGCAAAATTTAGCTACAAAATTAGTTGTAGTCTTAAGCTACAACCTTACTCAATATCTTTTTATTGGAAGTGAATTTTGACAAATCCACCATTGAATTATATCTTCTTCTTATATCCTCAATGCTTACAAAACTTCTAGAAAATTAAAGAACAATAGCTATGTCATCAATAAATTGTTTAAATTGCAAGTTTTTGTAATTTAAAATTATTCATAAAATATAAGTTTATAGATCATATAGTAAATAATATCTGATTGACACAAAATTTAACATGTGAAATTAAGAGCATAAAGAATATGCACTTCAACAGTTAGATTTTCAAAATATGTAATAATTTTTATTTTACTAAGTAAAGTTGAAGTCTTACGCTACAACCAATTTTTTAGCTAAATATTGTCCTTTTTTTTTTCTTTTTTTCTCTTGACCTTTTTATTTTTGCAGCATGTCGCTCTCAGTGGTTGCAAGAACATGACAAAATGCCCCCCCCCCCCCCCCCCAAAAAAAATATGGGAGATCGAAGCTACAGAAGCACCATGGACTCTCAACAATGCCCCTTTAGGAAATTATAGAGAGAGAGAGAGAGAGTTTAACAGTCGCTGCCCTTAATAATGTGCAAAGGAATGTGGTCTCCATGAGGCAGGAGTACCATACTAGTGTTTATAAAGATGTTGCGGTAAGGCATTCTATTGCCCCCCATGAAGTGTAGTTTGAACTTTGAAAGAATACAAATCTTTTGTTTTACCTTTTGTATTTCAATATATATTCCACTAATTATGGTATCTCATTTTTTTTTACATTTTAAATTTTGGTCATATTACAAAAAAATCAAAACAAATAAATGACAAGTTATGATTGGTAAAATACGAAATGAAACACAAAAAATGGGACATGTGATTTTTATGTTCACAATTAATAGGGTGGGATTGAAATAACATTTGAACTCTGTTTCTTTTGAATGAAAATATTTTCTGAATTTTTTTTTTTTTTTGGAAAATATTTTTTAGAAAATTGATTTGTTTTCAAGTGTTTAATTGCAAACATATAAATGAGCTAAAAAATATTTTTATTGTTTGACCTACATGCAAAATCATTAGTATTTCTTAGTAATTTTAAATATGAACAAAAAATTTCTTTCATAAAAACATATCCCAAATGGAAAAAAAAAAAATATATATATATATATATATATATATATGTAGGGACACGATTTATTTAACGACCCAAGAGTGACATTGTGCTCGTTATGTAAAGGGCCCAAACAATATAATTTGTAGAGAATGGGCTTAAAAGGCAGGACCTTGGTCACAGGTGAGCGGTTTGGACATTGTTCTTATGGAAGTTTATACATGGGTGGACTTGGCTTTACTAGCTAAGCCTTCCATTGGTGCGGGTGGTCAGATTGAAGTCCTCGGACAGCATCTGAGGAGCATAGTCTTCTTCCCCTTCTCCCTTTTGTAGCATTTCTTCCTCCTTCCGGGGGGTCTCCCCCTTTTTCCTTCGCTCTCCTCCCTTTTTATACTCGTGTTCACCTCCCTTTTAGCGTCCACGTGTAAGTTTTACTTTCTAGGGTGCAGACCTGTCCTGTCAACCCATACCTAGAATGGTTGGGGGTGGTTGGTAAAGTTAAATTGGTTTGGGGTATGGGCCTGTCAAATGCAGGATTCTGTACTATGATGTTGGCAGCTTTTTCCTTTGTCCTGCCCCTGTATTGAGTTTGTCCTTTTCTTCAGGCGTTTTGTGAGGTGCCGAGCGTAAGATCGTCCTCGGCCATATCCTTGGGCCTTTTTTGGGCTTTCATTATGCGTCCTCGGCAATAACTCTCCTTGGCCTAGGCCTTGGGCCTTGATGTAGAGTGGGCCTGGGCCACGAATTCTCTAGCCCCACAATAGCCCCTCAAAATCCTGCTGCCCGACTTTTAGTTAGGGAGGAGGGTTTTGGTGATGTTGGGCTTACATCATGGCTTGCACAAATTTTGTACTTTATTGATGTTGGTGTTTCTCCGTTTGCAGGGGAGATGTGCCGAATTAAGAGGCACCCCTTTTGTTTTACTCACGCGGTGTCCTTTGGCGTTTCAGGGCTCGAGGCGCGCCTTCACGAGGATCTTCAGATCTTATGGTTGCAGATGGTGTTGGAAATTGAGCCAAAACTGTCTTGTCCATAGCGTTCCTTGGAAACCCGCATAAATTAAATGCCACCTCCTTGCCCTTTATATAAATAGGATAGGAGGTTATTCCCTTTACACATAAACCCTTCTGCTCCCTTAAAAATCATAATCCTTCAGCCATAATCACAGTCTCCATATCCAGTACTATCCACCCTTAGTGCAATATGTTTGAGGCACGGGTTGGGGTGAAGGGACTACACCCGCCACAGAGGCACCAGACCCCTCCGAGACTCAAGGTGGTGCGGTCTGGACAGGGGGGACACAGACTCAAGATGATCTTCTGTTTTGATAAGGTGGAGATGATATCTCTGCCTCTTTCAGTCAAAATCCAAAGCAGGTACTGGTCGCATCAGATTCTTGGTGCGTCAGAAGTAAGGTTTTCCGCCATCAGCGTCGTCTGCTCTATCGCAAGCGTGGCTAACATGGAGGCTCACTAGCTTCCGGCTCCCTGCACCTTTTCTTCAACGGTGCTAGCCCCACGTTGGGTTCTTTTGCTGCCCGAGTTATGGGCATGTAAAAAGTATTGAGGAATGGTTTTCATAGACACCGTTTTAGAACTGCTGCATCTATCTTTTCTTTTTACTTATGTAGTTTCTATCATAAGCTTATTCAAGCTCTTTCATTGTACGTTGTACTCTTTCTTTATCTTAATAAAAGATGAATCTATTTCCTTCGATATATTTTTCTATTCTGCAGCAATTACTTTGTGAATGAGGGTACTACATGTGTATTTTCCTTTAATGATACTTAGAGCAGGAAACCTTGAAACAGAAAGCTACTAATTTGAACTTATCGACATTATCAAGTACAATAATGCTAACTCTCAGTAGATTAAACTTATGAGACTAACCGAGACAACAGCTGAGTGCTCCGTAATGCATGTGAGGCGATCGTCCGAGAAAGATAAACTCGAAATAAACCATCCGAGAGGGTTGCCGAGTAGTGAGGGACTTTAGCCGTCTTTTTGATAGCACCTGGCCCTATCACAATCGCATCATTTCCCCTGGTATTGAGGATCCGAGGGTAGACTGGGAATTCCATTCAGTCTAAGGACTAACCCAACTACTAACGTGTAACTCCTCTCCGGGGTAGAGTCCGAGGACCATATAACGTCCAGGTTATGTCCAAAACTCGTATCTTTTATGTTAAGTAGTTGGTTTCCCCAGAGGCTTGAGTCCGAGGACCATACAAGGCCTTGGTTCTGTCCAAAACTTGTATTTTTTCTGCTAAGTAGTTGGTTTCCCCAGAAGCTTGAGTCCGAGGACCATACAAGGCCTTGGTTCTGTCCAAAACTTGTACTTTTTCTGTTAAGTAGTTGGTTTTCCCAGAGGCTTGAGTCCGAGGACCATACAAGGCCTTGGTTCTGTCCAAAACTTGTATTTTTTCTGCTAAGTAGTTGGTTTCCCCAGAGGCTTGAGTCCGAGGACCATACAAGGCCTTGGTTCTGTCCAAAACTTGTACTTTTTCTGCTAAGTAGTTGGTTTCCCTAGAGGCTTGAGTCCGAGGACCATACAAGGCCTTGGTTCTGTCCAAAACTTGTATTTTTTCTGCTAAGTAGTTGGTTTCCCCAGAGGCTTGAGTCTGAGGACCATACAAGGCCTTGGTTCTGTCCAAAACTTGTATTGTTTATTCATTTATCTATTTACTTTTCGAAGATTAGCCCCTCCACCAAGGTGGGGAGAATTAGCTTGATGTTGGAAGCCCCTAGAGCTGCCCGTGCCATTGGCACTGCGAGGCGTAGCCCCTAGTGGAAATTTATGTCGGTGCAACAACAGCATGTCGCTGGAAATGGAGGAACCTTCGCAGACCTCTGCTTGATAGAGGCTTAACTCCACCGCCACCTGTGCCAACGCGCAAGCCTTTTCCACAGACGGCGCCAATTGTAGGGACACGATTTATTTAACGACCCAAAAGTGACATTGGGCTCGTTATGTAAAGGGCCCAAACAATATAATTTGTAGAGAGTGGGCTTAAAAGGCAGGACATTGGTCACAGGTGAGCGGTTTGGACGTTGTTCTTATGGAAGCTTATACATGGGTGGACTTGGCTTTACTAGCTAAGCCTTCCATTGGTGCAGGTGGTCAGATTGAAGTCCTCGGACAGCATCCGAGGAGCATAGTCTTCTTCCCCTTCTCCCTTTTGTAGCATTTCTTCCTCCTTCCGAGGGGTCTCCCCCTTTTTCCTTCGCTCTCCTCCCTTTTTATACTCGTGTTCACATCCCTTTTAGCGTCCACGTGTAAGTTTTACTTTCTGGGGTGCAGACCTGTCCTGTCAACCCATACCTAGAGTGGTTGGGGGTGGTTGGTAAAGTTAAATTGGTTTGGGGTATGGGCCTGTCAGATGCAGGATTCTGTACTATGATGTTGGCAGCTTTTTCCTTTATCCTGCCCCTGTACTGAGTTTGTCCTTTTCTTCAGGCGTTTTGTGAGGTGCCGAGCGTAAGATCGTCCTCGGCCATATCCTTGGGCCTTTTTTGGGCTTTCATTATGCGTCCTCGGCAATAGCTCTCCTCGGCCTAGGCCTTGGGCCTTAATGTAGAGTGGGCCTGGGCCACGAATTCTCTGGCCCCACAATATATATATATATATATTTTAGGGATTATTCACGATTATCAAATGGAAAAATGGATCCCAAATTTAGACTCTACATCAAAGAAAGCAGCAGGTTTGAGGAAAATAGTCATTTGAATAGAAAAGAAATTGGGTATTGGTCCACAACAATCAACAGTCTTTTTGTAGAGTGAGAGGAGTTACCCTTGAAAGTTTTCTGTTGCTACATTTTTTATATGTTCGGGCTTGTTTCCTGTTTATTTATATTTTTCACCATACCAAACACCAAAAATGTAAATAAATAAAAGATAAAAAAAATTTCATTGAAAGAAATGCAATGATAGCCTCTCTCTCTCTCTCTCTCTCTCTCTCTCTCTCTCTCTCTCTCTCTCTCTCTCTCTCTCTCTCTCTCTCTCTCTCTCTCTCTCTCTCTCATAATGCGAATCTCATATTATCCGATGTTGGACCATATACATGTAAAAGCTTCCCTTGTTTTTGTTTTTTTTTTGAGGTCCATGCACTCTGGTAAGATATGCTAGTGATGGAGGGATTCCTTATACTAAGAATATGATAGTCCAAGGGTGATTGAAGTTGGATAGAGAAGTGTAGTTTGAACTTTGAAGGAATTTTTCATATTTCAATAACTTAAACTTTTGGGACAATCAGTAATTTAACATGGTATCAAGGAAAGCTATGCGTATTGTTACAATTTCTAAGGCCAATTTATTGAATTTAATTGATTAACTTAAGGTAGGATACCTAAGAAATTGTACCTAAGTTTTGCCATATCTTATATAGACTTTTTATTCAAATAATAATATATTGGCTAAAATGTAAAGTGCACCCTCCTTTAACTTTGCTTTTGTTCAATTGGAGTTCTTTAATTTTAGAGTTATTCAATTCAAGTATTTTATCCAATTTCATTAAAAACAATTGCCATTAAGTATGTAAATAACTAATGAAAAAAAAATTCTTAAAAATTGCTTTCCATTTTATTTATTTGTTTGCTCAAATTTCATATATATGTTTAAAGAAACAATGTATTGCTCTCAATTTCAAATTTTAATAGTTTTAATCCATGTCTCTAAATTTTAATTTAATCTTTAAAAATAAGAAAAACTAAAAGAAAGAATATATCTTGTGTTTGGGGTATATATTGGTGATGTGGTGAAATAGATCAGTTAGGTGAATATTGGGGAGTTGTTAGCAAATGCATCTCATACGTTGGATACATACATTCTCATACTTTATGAGTTTCATACACTGTGAAAAAGAGATTATGCATATATTTGATGCATGAAATAATTATGGGTTTGATTATGAGCTAACTACTAAGAAAGTTTATAAGGTCATTCTGAGAGAGAAATTGAGAAAGATTTTGAGGAAAATTACAATTCTTAGGTTAGTTAGTAGTTACTTCATTTCATAATTATGCCACACCACCAAATAATGTCATATTCTCCATTTAATTTTTAATCACCCATGTTTTGACCCTAGGCCTAGGATCCTCATAGAAACTCGACACCAGCACTATTCAGATCCCTCTTCTCCATAAACATCTCCAACGTACACCAAAACAAGACCAGGGATCCAGTCCACAATCCTAAAGTTTTCAAATGCACTTCAATTACTTTCCCTATAGAAAAACAAAGTAAAAAGCCCATACTCAGAAAAAAATAAAATAAAAAATAAAAAAATAAATAAAAATTTAAAATTTAAAAATTTAAAAAAGCCGTTGTTTTCATCTAACCAAGCCAAGACATGGTCTGACTTGATATCTAATGAAGAGAGACCCAAAATTTTTTCTAGGACTTCAGTTTTTTTAAACACAACCCAATACTTCTTCAAAACAATGTCCAAACCAGAACACAATTTGATTTCTGGAAAAAATTGGCATTTGCCCTTTTTAAAAAAACAATCTAGCATTTTGCTCCATTTCCCAAACTAATTAGGGAAATGCCCTTCTTTTGAAACCCGATTTTCTCAAAATCGAGTTA
This sequence comes from Quercus tomentella, assembly GCA_028535165.1. Classification (NCBI taxonomy): domain Eukaryota; kingdom Viridiplantae; phylum Streptophyta; class Magnoliopsida; order Fagales; family Fagaceae; genus Quercus; species Quercus tomentella. The sequence continues at coordinate 58,897,756 of JAPQVY010000155.1, read as the reverse complement.
AACCCTATAATGGCGTTTTTAAGGACCTATAGTAGCGTTTTGTAACTTGAGCTCCTTGAGAGCTCAAGTTATAGGTAAAAAAAAGAAAAAAAATTGCATGTAACTCGACTTCATGGAGGTCGAGTTACAAAACGCCACTATAGGTCCTTAAAACGTCGTTATAAGCTCCTTAAAACGCCACTATAGGGCTCCAGAATTTTTTTTTTTTATAACTCAATTTTGAGAAAATCGAGTTTCAAAAGAGAGGCATTTCCCTAATTAGTTTGGAAAAATGAGCAAAATGCTGGATTTTTTTTTTTTTTGAAAGGGGCATTTGCCCATTTTCTCCTTTGATTTCTTTTATCCAAGCAAGCAAATTTAGCTTTAGTAACAGTTGCAACATTAGCTTGTTTACAAACAGATTTCACAATTCACATCCCATCTTTGAAATTTTGCTAAGCAAAATCCAGAGATCTTGTACGTCTGATTTTCTCTAAATTTGTTTTTTTGTTTTTTTCCCCACTTGTTTACTATTGTTTTTATCACTTTATCTCATCTAAAGAAGTAGTATACTTTTCCCTCTCCCTTCTGTGTTTCTCAAAAAAATAAATAATAATAATTAAATAGTAACACTTGTTCACATGCCAAATAGGAATCAAACTTATATTACAAGCTACTTGGATATACAAAATATCCAACAGAGGGAGGGGATTTGATTTGAGAGAATAAAAGGATATTGGTCGTGGAGGGAAAAATATGATTTGAGAGAATGAGTTTTGATCGATTTGGGAGAAGGCTTGAACAATGTCATTTTTGGTTTTTGACCTATAGACCATACAACACCGTTTGGACAATCCAGTTTTTATTTATTTATTTATTTTTAAGTTGCCTTAAAATAATAATAATAAGAAGAAGAAGAAGAAGAAGAAGAAGAAGAAGAAGAGAAAATCAGGATATTCTCGTACTCTGCTTGACCTACGCTCAACTCTCGCTCGTGGGGGCTTGGCATTGGCAAGGTACCAATATACACAATCAGCTTTCTCTGTTTGTCAAACAAACTATTGCATGCCCAGTGGTCTTGCTCTAGCACGCTCGAGCAAGCCACTAATACTACTATTATTTTAACTTTTATTTTTCTCCATTTTTCTACTTTCCAAAATACTATTATTTACGCATATAACAACCTGCACTTTATATACATTTATGTACAATACATGATTTCATTGGACGTTTAATATGCCTAGATAGAAGATATTGAAATTCAATGAAACTATTTCTGAAAAGTTTTGCGTATCAGATGATAAAATGGCTTGATATCATTGGAAGCTCAAATTCATGATGCTTGATACTGGGTCTCTAAATTCTACCAACTTTAAGAACAATAGAATCTGTTGAATATCGGTCACTGATGACCTGACCCTGATCGACCTCGACCTCGACTTGGACCACGTCTACACGTTTCTTTTCTTTTTCTTCTTCTTTTTGAAACCGTCTACACGTTTCAAAAAGTTCTACAATGCATTCTAAAGTCTAAAACAAGAATCTACCAAACCTTGTCATTTGGAGCCGCTGAGAAAACTGTCAACGTACAGTTTTTCCCACCCAACTACTAACATGTTCTGGATTCAAGTTCCTCCTAAATAATTTTGTGTTTCTTGCCTCGAATTGAAATCCAGATTCACTGCTAGTCTGCTATTAAAGATAGGCATCATATCTCCTAAATTCGAAGGGTAGGCATTAGAATAAAATTTTATAAAGTTAATTTTCAGTTCAAATTTAATAAACTAAAAACCCCATATTATGTTAAAAGATATTGAGCTCCATACAACTTTAGTCCTGGGGTACAAGTAAAGTAATTAATCCTAATTTTGCCTTTTATTTTTATTTTTAGTTATGGTTAATCCTAATTTTACTTGAGTGTTACCAAAGTAATTAATTATAATTATATTTGTAATGCAAGTATTGCAATTCTAGGTTTAACAAAGGTAAGGACACAATAAAAATTCACAAAAATCTTTTAATGGCCTATAGTGAGGTGGTAAGCTAATTTAATAGTGTTGCAAAGTTGTTGTGCAGTTAAAAATGACTCTTCTAGATTAGTCTAGAATTCATTCTATAAATAAATAAATAAAATAAAATAAAGGGTAGTCTAGAATAAGAATACCCACCATAAGTCTATAAGAATGTCAAGCCAAGGTAATTTATTGCTTTCTCTCTTGTACGAATTTTGTTAAAAAATTAAAAAATAGTTAAGGGGTATTTGATGTGACTTCCTTATTTAAACATTATCATAGAAGCATCTTAACTACTCTTGAGCTAGACCCCTTAATGTGTAGTGTGTATGCAATTTCTACTTTGTATAAACAATACAATATTTCAAATTTTCTTACACGTTATAGGTCTGGTCCAAAAAACATAAAGTAAATCAAAAAGGTGTCATGCTTACCCATTTCTTTTGAATAAATAAAAAAAAAAAAAAAAGAAAAGAAAAACTCAAAAGGCGACGCTTCTTTTTTGTTTTTTGTTGTTGCTTGAAACCAAAATTGAATATCAATGTTAAATAGGTCCAATTAACAGGTGTTTTTAGGGCATTTATTAATGAATTATTTTAAGAAAATTTGTATACCACATTCATATGAAATATAAAAAAACTGACATTAATATCTCTTTTTTCTTTTTCTTTTCTCATAAAAAGTTTTAAAAAATATTTCATAAAATCATGTCCTTAGAACATCTTCTTCAAAATATCTTCCACTTCTTCATTTTTTATTTTCCCCTTTTTTGAATAGGAGTTCCACTTACTAAACAAGTTATGTCCATGTACGCAATGAAGTGCCAAGACCCCCACCCTCTCCTTTATTTATTTATTTAGAGAGTTTATGATGCTTTTATATTGGATCTAGCTCCTCTGCAATGGGTCATAACTTATCTTGGAATGATCTACCAATCATAGCTACTTTAAAACAAAACAAAACAAAATAGGTTAAATTGCAAATTGTACCCTCTAATTTTATCTAGAATTCAATTTAGTCATCTAACTCCACTTTCATTCAATTCAGCCTTCTAACTTCATTTTTTGTTCAATTCAATCCCCCTCCCCCCCCCCCCCCCCTTTTTTAGTCATCGTCAAAATTGCGCTGTTAATTTTCAACTTTGTTCAATACAAAACTACATCATTTTAGTTTCTTTTCACAAAAAGCAAAAATGAGATAACCAATCTAATCTTTCACTAAGATTTCAAACAGCTATCCCAAATTCAAGTTGATTCTATATTTGACCTCAAAGAAACACTGAAGTACTGCATGCATTTTTTTAAAAGAATGGGTTTAGAATTCTTTACCGAGGAAGAGGAGTTTATTTCTTTGATCTTGTCAAGAACTTCCTTCACTTTGTGAAGGTTATATCGAAAGCAAGTTTGGTATTTGGATATTATTTTCATCAATGGTCTATCCAATCATGAATGATTGGTTATGAGACCTTGAAAATTGTCCTTATTCATTTTTTTTTTTTTTTTAAACTAAAAAATGGTCCTTATTCTTAAATTAACGAAGATATAACGAAAAAATTCATTCATTTTTATTAAGTATTCAACTTTCTTATTAGAGTTCCCTCTAGGGGTTAGGGAAAGCTTGAACCCAATTTCGACAATAATGAATATAAGCGCAATTGAAATTCTTAGGGAGTTACACATTTATGTATCGATAAGACCATTCATTCTTTCTTGAGGCTCGATCTCTCCCCCGAATGAACCATATTACCAAGATAAACCATGAACCATTTGTTTTCAAACAAAACCCCAACTTTTAAAACATCCTATTCTCCACTAAAAATTCTATTCTTCAAAAATTCATTTTTTAAGGGCAACTACAATTAAATATTTGACCGGATCATACATGGGAGTGACAGGACAACAAGCCCAAAGCATTTGTACATAATACATAGTTCATGACGTGGAACTCTTTTAGTTCTTCCTATTGTATTGGCTCAATTTATTCGAAATAAATATTCTCCAATTTTAAACTTTATTCAATACAAAACTATATTGTTTTGGAGGTTCTAAATGGCTCAATTTTGATGGCAATTAATGAGAGGACTGAATTGAACAAAGTTGAAAGTTAGAGGACTGAATTGGATGAAAATGAAATTAGTGAACTGAATTGAATTTTAGACAAAGTTAAAGTGTGCAATTTGTAATTTTGCCAAAAAATTATGTCTAAACAAATTATTTTCTGGCTTAGCATTTTTTTTTTTTTTTTTTTGGATGCTCAACTGTTTGATCACAAAGTGCATGAATTAATTTGAAATCATCATTTGATTTAAATCAATAGAAATCAATACTCCATGGTTAAGGGGTAATTGTATCCATTCCAGAGTGCTTATGATGTCATGTAATTTAAACTCTCATTCCATAGAATATGGTTTTTTTTTTTTAAATTGTTTTAAACTGGTTTAAAGGAAGTCTCTAACTCATTATACTCGGTAATTTAGATGATTTTGGCTAATGAGTGGATTTCATTAGCCATTAGAAGAACATGTTATATTTATGTGTGTGTGTCTGTTTTGTGGGGGTAGAAAGTGTTTAATAAATAAAACTTATCTTGTCATTATTAATATTGGTTAGTTCCTAAAGCCATATGGAGAAGTGACATAGTATAAAGTTTTTGTAACCCATCACACTTATGACTGCAAGTTTAAAAATTATGAATTTGAGTAATAACAAATATTATTAGTGCCCAGGTGATTCAAAACCATAATGTTAAGTGGGAGTTTAAGTGGTGCAAGTACAATGATCACACTTACAAACCCATTTTTTCAGCCAAAAAATAAAGCGAAAAAAAAAAAAAAGAAAGAAAAAGACTCTCATTCTAAGATTCTACACCTTTATTTCACGTGTTATGAGCTTTGATTTTTCTTTCGAGTCTAAAAATAAAATATGTGTCAAACCTTTTTTGACCGCATTATCAGCGTAGTCATGTTCCCTTTGCATGCATTTACACTACAAATTTAATATTAAAAAAAAATAAAAAACAGTAAAACCGCACTTATAAATAATTGGTGCTAGGGCCTAGGGGTGTTGTGACAGCTCAGAAAACAAAATCAAACTTGCAACATTGATTGCTCTAGTTGTGCTCAGGATTCATCTTTATCTTCATTTTAATTGTTTGTATCATTGAGCATGACATTGATTATGGGTAGAAGGTCTCATAAACTTCTGTCCGCAATTTTTATTTTTTTACTACACTTGAAACCAGCCCTTGGAGTCATTTCAAGGGTTGGAGACAATAACATGTGGTGCATAGAGAGGGAGAGACAAGCACTCCTTGAGTTCAAAGAAAGCCTTATTGATGACAACAATTTGCTCTCTTCGTGGGGGAATGAAGATGCAAAGAAAAATTGTTGCAGTTGGGAGAGAGTTCAGTGTAACAACCAAACTGGCCATGTACTCGAGCTTCATCTTGATTCTTGCGGGTTACGAGGTAAGATTAGTCCTTCATTGATTGAGTTGCATCATTTGAGTTATTTGGATCTTAGTGGCAATGATTTTAATAATAGCGAAATTCCAAAGTTCATCAATTCACTCAGTAACTTAAAGTACCTTATTCTACATAGCGCCAATCTAAGTGGGCCAATTCCATTTCAACTGGGTAACTTTTCGCACTTGCAATATCTTGATCTCAGTTGGAATAATTTGAAACCTGTCCAAAATCTCGAATGGCTTTCTCATCTTGTATCAATAGAACACCTTGAGCTAAGTAATTTAAATCTTAGTGCAGCCAATGATTGGCTGAGAGTTGTTAGTGGTCTCCCTAAGCTATCAGAGTTATGGCTATCTAATTGTTCTCTTCCTTTGATCACTCCCTCTTCTCTTTTGCATATCAATTCCTCTAAATCCCTTACTTATCTCGATCTCGCTTACAACCCTTGCATCAACTCTTTGATATTCCTCTGGTTGAATTCTAGTACCAACCTTGTTTTTGTTGATCTTTCTTCAAATCAGTTACAAGGTTCAATTCCGAATATTTTCGGTAACATGAAGTCTTTAGAGCAACTCTTTCTTAATGATAATCAACTTGAAGGTGGCATTCCAAAATCCCTTGGTGATATATGTACTTTACGTGAATTGTACTTGTCGTCAAACAATCTCAATGGACAAGTTCTTGACTTCTTCCACAACTTGCAAGGATGTGCAAAAGATTCACTAGAGAGCTTACATTTAGGCAAGAATCAAATTACGGGGCCAATGCCTAATTTTGCCATATTTCCATCTTTAAGAGAGTTAGATATCTCTAACAATAAATTTAATGGGACTTTGGGAGGAAGAATAGGAAGCCTATATAAGTTAGAGTATTTGGATATCCGTTCAAATATGTTGGAAGACGTTATCTCTGAAGCCATACTTTCAAAATTCCCCAATTTGTACGGTTTAGGATTATCTTCCAATTCTTTTACTTTAAATTTCAGCTTTGATTGGATTCCCCCATTTCAATTGATTGACTTATATTTGAGATCTTGCAATTTGGGTCCTAATTTCCCAAATTGGATTAAAACTCAGAGAAACCTTATCTTCCTTGATCTCTCCAATACTAAAATTTCAAATACCATCCCTACTTGGTTCTGGGACATGCCTTTTAAGTTAAATTATTTAAATTTGTCTCAAAACCAAATCAAGGGTAGATTGCCAAATGTATCAAGTATATTTTCAGACCTTGCCATACTAGATTTCAGCTCAAACAGATTTGAAGGCCCACTACCAGTGATTTCTTCTAATTTGTCCTCACTAAATCTCTCCAAAAACAAGTTTTCGGGGTTAAATTTATTTATATGCTCAAAGATTGGGGGTATGATGCACCTTGACCTCTCAAGCAACAATCTATCTGAAAGGATCCCTGATTGTTTCATGCATTGGCAAGAACTTGAAATTTTGAATTTGGCTCACAATAATTTGTTTGGGAAAATTCCACGCTCTATGGGTTCTTTAATACGACTTATAGCATTGGACTTAGGCAACAATAACTTGTCAGGGGAATTGCCTTTGTCCTTGCAGAATTGCACTTTGTTGAGATTTATGCACTTGGAAAAGAATAAATTATCTGGGAGTATACCAGCTTGGATAGGGGAAACAATTTCCTCATTGATCATTCTTAGCCTTAGATCCAACAAATTCCATGGAAGCATAGGGTCACAACTTTGTTTGCTAATCCATATTAGATATTTGGACCTATCTCAAAATAGTATATCTGGAACCATTCCACAGTGCCTCGATAATTTAACTGCCATGGCTCACAACATTTCAGATGTTATGACTAACAAGTACTTCATTTGGAATGGCCCTGAATATAGTTTTTATACTGATTATGGAAGTTATAGTGACAATAGTGTCCATACAATTGTTGGTTGGAAAGGAAATGTGTATGATTATGGAAAGAATTTTGGAGAAATGAGGAGCATTGATCTTGCAAACAACAAATTGACCGGAAATATTCCAAAGGGGATATCCAGCCTCATAGAATTGAAAGCATTGAATTTATCAGGAAACATGTTGACTGGAATAATCCCTAAAAACATTGGTAAGTTGGAACAATTGGAATCTTTGGATTTGTCGAGAAATCAGTTTTCTGGTTCATTACCTGCTAGCATGGTTGGCTTACATTATTTGGGCTATCTTGACTTGTCCTATAATAAATTATCGGGAAGAATTCCAACAGGCACTCAACTCCAGTCCTTCGACCCTAGCAAATTCATGGGTAATGCTGGACTTTGTGGACCTCCACTTATAGAAAAGTGCCCAGAAGATCAAACATCCAACGTTGGAGGCAGTAAAAACCATCAAGAAGATCGCGATGGAGGAAGTAAAAACCATCAAGGAGATCGAGACGAATTCTGGAAGTGTCTTTATGTTGGTACAGGGTTTGGATTCGCTGCTGGTTTTTGGGGAGTCTGTGTCTCTTTAATATTGAACCGTTCTTGGAGACATGCATATTTCCTAATGTTGATCAACCTAAAGGATTGGTTGTACGTGACAATAATAATGCATACTACAACATTGCTAAAGATGTTTCATAGCTGGAGGCTATCACAACTTCACTAAAGGTTTGCGAAAAAATTTCAAACTAGTTATATGTTTCAATCTATTTCTACTCTTGGATTGATTTTGATTTTACAAACTAATTACTGTTGTTTAACCTTGTAGGAGATCTCCGGCCTTTGATATTATGTGCTTTTTATTTGCTTATGAACTCATGATGTGGTGCAAAGCTTGGGATATCACACAATTTTAGACTTCCAAATTGCAATATCGTGTGTGTGCACGCTTTTATATATACAGATATACAAAATTTTGTGTGTTCTTGGCAAAAGCTGAAATTGCCATCAACAAATTATTTGTTTTATATTGGATTAATGATCTGGTTTCATTTGAATAGGCTAGTTGGGGTTCAAAATATATTGAGCAGTAATTCACTAATTCTATGAATATCTTTTTTTTTTCTTGTATTAGTTTGAGTTTGGATGTTGCTGAAAACTGAAAGTTAGTGCGTCTGTGTTTTTTTTGTGGGTCCCGTGCACTGTTCACGGGACCCACAAGTACAGAATTTAGCAAATTTTAAGTTAAAATTGGGTCCTACGGTACTATTTACACATTTAAAAATTATTTTGCTACAGTATTTTCAGTTTTTAGTTTTCAGCAATAACCGGTATCCAAACAGACCCTTAGTGTGTAATAAGTCACATAAAATATTGTCTATATCAAATGCATGATAGACTTCATGACATAATTGTTTATGGGGAAATAACTCTTACACACACAGTGACACACATAACTGTATAGACGCTCATACACATATTGCATTGAAATTGTCAAGTCACAAACTCCAAATTGAAAATTGTGACTTGAAATCACAATTTTAGTGCAAAATGCGCATGTGTGTATAGTTATGTGGAATAAGGTGTGTGTAACAAACACCATCCATTGTTTATTTAGCTAATTAGGGATAGAACTACGTGTAGTTCAAGGGCACCATGGCCCCCTAAGATTTTAAATTTTTTTGAAGTAGGTTTAGGGTAGGACTGTTCTTGCTGACGTGTATGTACATGAGAAATCTCTGTGTTTATAAGCTGGGTTTGGGTTAGGTTCTTGCTTCCGATGCATGAGAGAGAAAGAAATGAAAGAGGAAGGAAAGTGTTTTAGAGAGAAAAATGTAAGAGGAGTGGGGAGAGATAAATTATCGTGGGTTATGATAATAGAAGTAGTATTACTGCTCTAAATAAACAGACATGTTGGCTCCACAATTTTTGAGTTAAAGTTGAGTTTTTAAGTTGAAAACTAAACCCAATATTTGAGTCAAATACATTGTTCAGTGAGTTAAGAGAGAAATAGAGAATAGGATATGAGATATGGGTTAGAGTTTTGAGAAATAAAATTTTAGGGTCCATTTGATATATGTGTTTAAAAACTGAAAATTGTTGTTTAAAAACATTTGTGAAAATACGTGTGGGTGAAAAAGTGTGTGAAAATGCGTGAAATGTTGTTTAAAAGCTAAAAATGGTTGTTTGAAAATACAAACCAAACACCCCCTTAGTGATGCTAAAACAAAACATAGCTAAATCTCCTTTCTCAAATTCCGACTCTAAAATGCCTTGCCAAAGCATATGCTTATATATATTAGGAGTTAGCTTAACATAGAGAGTATGAATAATTAGTGTTAGTTTTGGAATTCACGTGCTTATATATTATTGTATTGTCCAAACAATGTTGTATGGTCTATAGGTCTAAAACCAAAAAAATCATTCTCTCAAAACATATGATGTAGTATTCTTCTTGCAATGAGTTTAGGGAGGGATGAAGAAGGGCATTTGATTTAATCCGAGAAGGAATGAATTTGATTTGAGAGAAAAAAGAGGGCCTTGGTCTTCGAAGGAGAAGTCCAGTTGAGAATAAATTTTGATTTGGAAGAAGGGCTAATCGATGTCATTTTTGGTTTTAAACCCATGGTATGGACCATACTATTAGGTGCTCTCTTTGAGAGCATTATATTTTGAGAGCACCTAATAATCCGATTCATACAACAACATTTAGATTTTTTTCTAAAAGAAAAGTTAGTTTTAAAACAGTATCGTTTAGAAGCCTTGAGGGTGATTAATAATGGATTTAAACAAAAGGATTAGAATGACTTGTTTTAATAAAATAAGGGACCAAACTAATAATAAATAAACTTTAAGGAATCTAACTTTTTTTTTAAAAAAAATCTTATTATTTTTCTTTTCCCTTTCTTTTCAGTTTTTTTTTTTTTTTTTCATTAATAATACCACCTAAAATTTATGGTTTAATTGGAAACATTTAAAATTGTATAATGTGCTCTTTCTCACACAAGCATTTAAAGCAAACCACTCACAAAGCAAAAGACAAAACAAAAGAAAAAAAAAATATTTTGTCAACCCTAAACCTCAAACAAAAGCCCTAAATTTGATTCTCTCGCAATGGGTCGCCGAAAGAACAGCAACGACAACATGAACCAGAGCTCACACTCACACCATTCCCACAACTCGAAGATCCGCTTCGAGGACCCCGAGGAGGAGGAGGAGGAGGAGACCACCCAGTGTTCCAACAACCTCGACGAGTCCATGTGCGACCCCGAATGTTCCGACAAGGCCATTGATGAGCCCAACGACGTGTCGTTTATGGATGGCGATGACAAAACCAGTGCCGACTATTACTTCGATTCCTACTCTCACTTTGGTAAAACCTCATTCTTTCTTTCTTTTTACCTCTGTTGAGTAGTACTAGAAGATGGCTTCTTTTTATCTTTTATATATAAGAGAAAGAAAGAAAAGATTGAATCTTTGATAAAAGTTTGGTTCAATGATTTCTGGGTTTTATTTATTTTGAGAAATTTGTGTGTATTAGTGGGTTAGCTACTTAGCTCTCCGCTTGGATAATAGGAAAGTTGAGGGAAAAGATAAAAAAAAATTTGGGGGGTGGGGGGATGTTTTATGCTTTGTGCAAAGTTTAGAGCTTTGAATCAAGTTACTTACAAAGTTTGTTTGTTTTGTGTAGTTTAGTGCAAGTTTTTGTTTTGTTGCCAATGAGCTCTAGCTCAACTGGAGCGTGTTAGTGTGTGTAAATTACCAATCAAAGAAAATTTTTTGTTTTTTTCAAAGCGAGTAATGAAGCACTGTGTAGTAGTAGCTTTATAGTTGGAGAGTTCTTAATTGACTTCACATTGTAAAAGTACTTTTTTCTTTCTTTTAAATTCATGGGAAAGGGAATATATAATGGCTGTTCTTGTTGGTGTTTGTTTTTGCTTAATTGGGTTTATGTTGTACATTGGGCTTGTCTTAAGTATAAACTTTGTTTGGTGTGGTTGAGTAGAAGTTTTTGTTTTGTTCAAAGCGAGTGATGAAGCATTGATGTATTAACTTCTATTGGAGAGTTCTTAAATGACTTCACCTTCTAAAAGTAATAACTTTTCTTCTTTATTGTTCATATAAATAATGACTTTTCTTCTTTGAGCTTGTTTTTGCTTAAATGGGTCTATGTTGTATATTGGGATTGTGTTAATGCCTGAATTCTATTAGTGGGAGTTGTAGTATATAGTTGCTCCTAGCAATCTTGTACATGGACAATTGGGTTCGAGAATCGATTTATGTTCTCTCTTTCTATCTATCTCTCTCTCTCTTTTCCCACCCCCTTCATTGGTGATGCATCTTGTAGAGGCTTATGTTGGTTCTGTGTGTATTTGCAGGTATTCATGAAGTAAGTGAATTCAACATCGATGATGGACTGTTAGATTTTATTGTTACATCCCCCCTCCCCCAACTATCGAATTATCAAAAGATTTTATTGTTATAACATTATATTGCAAATATCTTTGACTCCATCTGTTATTGTCTTGCATTGCAGGAAATGTTGAAGGATATTGTGAGAACTAAGACATATCAAAATGTTATTTATCAGAATAAATTTCTATTCAAAGATAAAGTAGTCCTTGATGTGGGGGCTGGTACTGGAATTTTGTCCCTATTTTGTGCCAAAGCTGGTGCTGCACATGTTTATGCGGTATGCTCTCTATTATTTTTGTTTAAATATTTATGTAAATCTTGGTCAACTAATCTGTAAAAATATGTTGTATCTGTCCTTATTTCGTTGTGTAACTTGGTCGTATCTGCTAATTATCATGTGATTCTAAAACTTTTCCATTACTAGGTTGAGTGCTCCCATATGGCTGACATGGCAAAAGAGATTGTTGAAGCAAATGGATTTTCTAATGGTGATGTGATTTTTTTTTATCCATCTCAGTATTTGCTTTGTAGTTGCTGCTCTATACATTTACTAATTTATGATTTTATTATTACAGTTATAACTGTTTTGAAGGGGAAGATCGAAGAAATTGATCTTCCAGTTGCTAAAGTGGATATAATTATTTCCGAATGGATGGGTTACTTCTTATTGTTTGAGAATATGTTAAATACTGTCCTGCATGCTCGTGACAAATGGCTTGTAAGTTTCCACCTTCCATTTACGTTTAAAATTTTCTCTATTTCTAGATCTAAAAATAGTTGATCTTTTGCTGGTGACTCATTAGTGCCAATCATATATATATATATATATATATATATAATTTGATAGTTGGGGGTGGGGGTGGGGGAATTTAAACCTTGAATGTCTACATTGGAAACACCAAGAGGTGCTAGTTGAGCTATAAGGTTCTTAGCCCAATTATAATCATATTATTCTGTAGATACTCTGGAAATAATTTGTTCTAATATGTGACTTTGTAAATTATCCTTAATGGTTCTAAATTGCCTTAAAAAGTTGAACACTTGAACCTTTTTCTTCTGTTTGTTATAGCGATAAGCCAATGTGGGTGCTTTTTACAAGCTCAAGTCAATATCTAGTACGGTCCCACAGTCAACATCATTTTTCTTACATATAATATGCATGCCATTTTGAAGCATATGTGGGAATCTTGGAGTTATAGTGGCTTTGGAACTTCAATTGAATTAGGGAATCACTGGTGTTCTATAGATTTATGTCATTCATTGAGTTGTGCAAAGAAAACTATAATGGAGAGAGCCATGAGAGGAATTATTTATTATATTCTCATACTTCATACTGGGAAACTTCCATGGAAAAATATGCATTTAGTTCCTGAAAGTATGCCTTATTTTTTTATACCTAAGTTTTCTAAGGTAGTAGAGTGCTGGGCTAGTCTTTTACTTTCATGCTTGCCTGTGTACCAGGCTGAAAATTTCCTTCCCAAGACATTGATAAATGTACATCATGTTTAGTTATAGTTTCTGAGGACTTCTTTCATTACAGGCATAGCATAAAAACATCCCCCTTAGTGGTGAATCGGTTGACCATCTATTCCTTCATTTTCCTTTTGCTATGGATCTATGGTCGATGGTTTTGGGTCTATTTGGAGTAACTTGGGTTATGCCGCACACAGTTTTGGGGCTGTTAGAGTGTTGGCAAGGCAGCTTTGGTTGTCATCGAAATGGTTATATTTGGTCCATCATTCCTCATTGCTTAATGTGGTGTCTTTGGAGGGAGAGAAATAGTAGATGTTTTGAAGATATTGAGAGATCTATTCTGGGCCTCAAGCTACTCTTTTTTAGAACTTTAAGGGATTGGTTGTTTGCTTTGCAAAAACAATCATTCCCTTCTTTTATTGATTTCCTAGACTCTTGCAATTTTTGTATTTGATTTCTTATCCCTTGTTCACTCCCTGTGTACTAGGGTGTTCCTTTTTTATATCAATATAATCTTATTACTTATCAAAAAAAAAAAAAAAAAAACATCCCCCTTAGTGTTACAGTATGAGTTTGTCTAGGTCCTCTTTTACATGTTACATACAGTACATGGCAGACTGTAAACATAGTTTCAGAACCCTTAATTCATTGAGTTAAAATATCACTTTGATCCCTTTCATTGCTATGTTTGTCTGTACCATCATGGTTGTCTTTTGGTTATGCCGCAGATTATTATATACTGAGAATTTTTTCAAACTTCAATGTGCAATGGTTTTTGCTGTTTCCTTTTCTTGGTAACAGTTTGTGCTGCCATTCAATCATGCTATAGCTTGTTTAAATTGATAATGTTAATATTTTTATCTCAATTATTTTTTGTTTACCCAGGTCGAGGATGGAGTTGTGCTACCTGACAAAACTTCCCTATACTTGACAGCCATTGAGGATGCTGAGTACAAAGATGACAAGATTGAATGTGAGACAATTAACCTTTTGCTTATATGAAGCAGATGAATATTGTTTTAGGATCCATTTTTATGCCTGGGTAATACAGGAGCCTGTGAACTCGCATCTATTTCAGTTGTGGGAATTTGAAATGCAAAGTTTTTTATTCATGACAATGCTGTGTAATTTGTTTATTCTTACCTTTTTCCCCTTGATTTTCATTCTCCAGTCTGGAATAATGTATATGGCTTTGACATGAGCTGCATCAAGAAGCAAGCATTGATGGAGCCTCTTGTTGACACAGTTGACCAGAACCAAATTGTTACTAACTGCCAGTTACTAAAGGTGAAGATACTCACAAACATATCAATTAATATATATTGTTTTGTGGCATATTCAGTTCACTTTTCATTGTTGCTTTTTGATTGGTCACTACAAAATGTAACTTTTCTCTTTGGCTAATGTAAGCTGATTTTCTTCCCTTTTTTCAGACAATGGATATCTCCAAGATGGCCCCTGGGGATGCTTCCTTCACAGCTCCTTTCAAGCTTGTGGCAGAACGTGATGACTACATCCATGCTCTTGTAGCCTATTTTGATGTATCATTTACCAAGTGTCACAAGTTGACAGGCTTCTCCACAGGTTGATTTCTTTGATGTTTTTCTGCTTCTCTTTTGTTAATTTTATTGTCTGGATTAAGTTTTGTTTTTTGGTAGATTTAGTGAATGCTTGGGTTTGAAAGGGAAAAAGGAAGCATGTCTTTATGCCTGTGATGTAACATGATGTCTTCATGGAATTTGGTCATGCCCCAAAAATACTGGTGACCACAGTATTGTTCCAATAAGATTCTCTAAATTCATGGAGTCAATTTGAATTTATATTCATGGTACAAGTAAGAATTTTCTAGATTGGAAGGTCATAAGCCCACTTCTGGAGGTGTTTGTTTAACTGGTGTCTGTTTGGACTCTTGGTGTCATTAGTTGGTATCTATTGCTCTTTTAACCGTAATTACACTGAGTGTCAAAACTTGTGGTTTAATTGGGGCATTTGTTTGCACTTTTTTGGTCTGTGTCTGTCTTTAGTATTATATATGCAAGGGGGTTTGACCAAGCCAGGCTGTTGCTGTCTGCACAAATACAGGCGTGGTTAATTATTATTCAATAGGTTGCTGATAAATTTGGATATCATGCAGGGCCAAGATCCAGGGTTACTCATTGGAAGCAAACAGTCCTGTACCTGGAAGATGTGCTGACCATATGCGAAGGTGAGGCAATAGTTGGGAGCTTGGCTGTGGCACAAAACAAGAAAAATCCCCGTGATGTCGATATAATGCTCAAATATTCATTGAATGGTCGGCGTTGCATGGTTTCAAAAACTCAGCACTATAAGATGCGCTAAAGCTCTGCGTGTGTTGCCAATGCTTTCCATTATTGGGCGAAATCCAAAGTGTTGTGCTCAAGGTTGCTGCACATCAAACTATCTAAAAGCTGCCTAGAATTTGTAACTGAAAAATGAGCCACAAACTGGCTGGTTTTCAGGCTGTAACTTATCAGATTATTCTTTCTTATGATTTGATGGCATAATATTTTGCTGTGTAATGCTAAAATTTTGAAAAATTATTTATATTAGCCAGTCACATTTTTTTTCATCAATGTGCATGTCACATTTTCCCTATAGGAGTAAATCATTATGAAGATAGCTCTGTAAAATTTTATTTTTTGTGGAGTTTCGTTTAAGCTTAGGCTGTGCATTTTGAGAAAGTATATGGTATTTCTGGAATACCAGCTCAGCCTCAGATTTGGTGTTTCTTACCCAATAGATAACTGACATCTGTCCAAAAAAAGCCACACCAGTTTACTCCACAAACCCAAATAAAAAGACAATCTTGCACCTGAAAATAAATCAAACCGTGCCACTTTTTCCTCACTTACTATTCCCAAAACCCGAAATTCCCAAAACCCGTTTGTTTCTCTGTCTCTCAGGTGCTCCCTTTCCCTCTCTTTTTTCTCTCTCAAGTGCTCCTCCTTTCTTTCTCTCAACTTCGAATTTTGCTGCCAAACATAGCCAGTTCTTTCTCTCAACCAGGATTTTGCTGCCAAACATAGCCGCTGCCGAGCATCGCAGGTCCTACGAGACTGTAAGTTGAATCCTCCGAAAACCCCAAATCGAGCTTCACAACCACTACCTAGCGTCGCAGGTCCACCGTCAATTTTGAGAATCCGCCTCAAAGGAGTAATATTTCTTTTCATCTTCTTCCTTTCATACCTATTCACATCTTCTTTTTCATTTTAGTTTTATTTGTTTGCAACTACGATATGGTTTTTTTCACTTATTAGTTATCACCCAAAAAAGAAAGGCAGAGGCTCATTTGAGTGTGGAAAGGAGAAAGATTTTTTAGTTTCTTTTTATTAATTTATTTGCAAATATAGATGATTTTTTTTTTTTTTTTTTACTTATCACCAAAATAAAATTTAAAAAAAGGAAAAGAAAGCAGAGACACATTAGAGTGTGAAAATGAGATAAATGGGAATACGAAACTAAAACATGCTATATATGTGATAGCCTAAATAGGAAGTTTATTTTTTATGTATATCCTAGCTTTTGTGAAACAAAGAGTTGAAGAAACAGGGTATTGAAACTGATTCGTATATCTTTCAATTTGACACTGGTACAGGGATGTGATGCTTCTGTTCTATTAAGTTTACTGAAGGAATTGATTCCAATAAGTAGTCTCTTTCTAAGAGTCCGTTGAGGTATTTAATCTTTCTTTTCCTTTTTCTTTTCTTAGTTTAAGTCTATAGTTGTGTTATTATGGAAAATTATGAGTTCTGCCTATTCAATTTGTTCATTCAACATTCTTTTTCATGATTAGGCTAGACTAGTAATGGATTTTTCAGAAAATGCTCTTGATACAGCTTGTGACAATGATAAAAGTGAAAATCATGAGAATGTAATTTTGGGTGAATACTATGAAATTAAACTTGGAATGCAAGTGAGTTCTGAAGAAGAAGAATATAATCTCTATAATGAGTATGCTTTAAACAAGGGGTTTAGCATTCGAAAAGGGGTTACACGAAAGACTGATGGTGTTCTTAGGCAACGAGAATTTTTGTGTTCAAAACAGGGTCATAAAGAGTTTGAAGACCCCTGTGATTATAAAAAGTATAATAAATTAGATACAAGAGCAGGTTGTCAAGCTAGGATTCATTTTGATATTAAAAATGGTATTTGGAGTGTTTCACACTTCAATGATGAACACAATCATGAATTTGCAAGTCCAGAAGAGAGGTGTAATTTGAGGTCAAGAAGGAAGGTGCTAAGTACTCATGGGACTATAATTGAGACAATGGTTAGCTCAGGCATAAAAGCAACAAGGTCTTACTTATTTTTTTCAAGGGAGCTTGGTGGTGCAAATAATGTTGGGTTCCTTAAAAGAGATTGCCATAACTTCTTGCACACTAAAAGAAAACAATTGATTGAAGCTGGGGATGGACAAAGTGTTATTAATCATTTTAAAAATAGAAAAAGTGAAGATTCAATGTTTTTTTATTCAGTACAAGTAGACTAAGAAAATAGAATGGCAAATTTCTTTTGGAGAGATGGTAGATCAAAATTAGATTATGACTGTTTTGGGGATGTTGTTTTTTACACCACTTTTCGAACCAATAAGTATAACTTAATATGTGCACCATTTGTGGGTATCAACCATCATTGGAATAATGTTTTATTTGGCTGTGCCTTTCTAACAGATGAAACCATTGATTCATTTATTTGGTTGTTTGAGACTTTTTTGACAACAATGGAAGGTCGACAACCAAAATCTATTTTTACAGATCAAGACCAAGCAATGTCGAATGCTATTAAGGCGGTTTTCTCTAAATCTTGTCATAGACTTTGTTCATGGCATATTAGTAAAAATGCCCAACAAAACCTCCCAGGACTCTATGGTAATCCAAATTTCCATCAAAGATTTAATAAGTGCTTAAATGGATGTTTAACTGAAATGGAGTTTGAGTCAACTTGGAATGGTATGATTGAGAAGCATAATTTAAAGGATCATGCATGGCTTAAAAGGTTATACCAAATCTGAGAAAAGTGGTGTCCAGCCTTCAATGTAGATTTCTTTTCTGCAAAGATGAAGTCTACCCAACAGAGTGAGAGTACAAATAGTGTATTTCATCAAATCATGAAAACATCCATGACACTTATCCAAGTTGTTGAATTTTATGAGGAAAAAGTGGTAGAAATGCGCCAAAATGAAATAAATGAAGATTTTCGTTGTAAGAATGGTGTACCTTCAAAAGTAATGAGGTATGGAGGTATCTTAAGTCATGCTGCTAAATTTTATACTATTACTGAAAGTTCAATTAATGTATAAAACACTATGAACGTTTAGACCCCCAAATAACAAATTACCAATTCAAGCTTAATATCAAACAATTAATGTGCGGAATATGAACATAAGCTTAATACAGAATTGATAATCAATCTAAACCAAATAAAATCACATCCACAGCAGAAATTAAATGGCAAAGATTAAGGGAAGAGAGATGCAAATACAAGGACAACACAACGATGTGTTATCGAAAAGGAAACCGAAGCCCTCAGCGTAAAACCTCTCCGCCGCCCTCCAAGCGGTAAATAATCCACCAAAGAATGTAGTTGGGATACATGAACAGCAGAAGACCCTCCAAGCCTAATCTACCCAGTGTACCTAAGCCCTTCCAAGCTCTTATTCCAATGAGGTTACGCCGAACATATTTCTTCTTTAACTTACTACCACTACTTGACCATAGCATCAACCAATATGAAATTGGTCCCTTCCTAACTGCTTCCCAAACACCAAATGGCCTTCTCACAGATGTGGGTATGGTGAGAAAAGGTTTTGGTAATGTACCTCTCAAGAATGTAACAATGGAGAGAAAGAGAGTAGAGGAATTTGAAGAGTCTCTATGTGAAGATTGTGGATGAGTCAATCTTGTTTTTCTCTAGGGTTTCTCTCTCAAAATTCTCTCTGGAAGCTCTCTACATTTCGTGGGTATAAGGGGTATATATACTAGGGTGAGAGTGGAATGCGAAGAGTCAGGTTTTTCAAAACAGAGCTGGTTGGCGGCTTGGACTCGCGACTTGACTGAGTCATGAGTTCCAACCGTGAGGTAACTGAATGGCCAGTCTGTACCTTTTGTCCTGTAGTGCTCCAGCTGGCATGACACTTCAACTTCTGGCATGCTTGGCACGTGTGCAACTTCTGGCGGCTTGCAAGCCGCGAGCCACCCGCGAGATCCAGTCGCGAGTTCCTGCTTCCTTGCACAATTTTGACCATTTCTTCACACTCTCTCACACACTACCCTTACATGATTCCCACCTAAATACAGGGTTACTAATTGCTAAAATACAAGCAAATTTGGCACGGAATAAAGTCAACAAGATGGTTGATAAAATTCAACCTTACAATTACTTTGTTTAAAATGTTTGAAGAAGAGTTCAATTCAGGTGGATGATTGAGTTGTGTTGAAACTAACCATCATGAGAATAACTTCACATATTCACTACATAATGAGATGAGTAATAGGGTATATACTGTGCATTTTAACCGGTCTGAATTGACCATTTGCTGTGATTGCAAGTTATTTGAGACTTTGGGCTTGTTATGTTGCCATGCTTTAAGGGTATTTCTTTTTAACAATGTGAACAAAATACCCGATAAATATATATCAATTAGATGGACAAAAGATGCAAAAAAGAGATTGTGTTGTTATGATGATTTTTCTCAACCAAAAAAGAAATCAAGTCGTATATTGCGTATGAGCATGTTAACTCATTTGGGATATAATATGTTTGATAAGGCTTAATCGACCGATAGTGGGACAAAATTTATTATGGATAATCTTAAGAGAGCTATCACGTGAGTTTGAAAAGTATATGATGGCTACAAATGGGGTGGAAGATGTTGGTAAAGAATGTCCTCAAGATCTTGCACATGATGAGGTGCAACCAAACTTAGATGGGGAGAAACCAATCCTTGATCCACCACATGTGAGAAAGAAAGGGATAACCAATGCTAGAATAAAATGTCAATTGGAGAAAAAGAAAAGAAAAAAGGTGAAAGATGCTTCAACTTCACAAGCTCCACAATCTACTTCTATGCTTCAAGAAATTCAAGTGAAAAAGATAAGAAGAAGCGCGAAAGATGCAACTAGTTCCCAAGCTCCACAAGCTAGTTCTATGACACATGGTATGTTCAAAACTACTATTTTAGTCATTTTTTCTCTTTGCTTTGCGTGTCAAGTTTAACCATTTGCTATTTTTTCTTTTTCTTAGGAGATGTTCAAGTATCATTCATTCCCCCGGAGATGTCTATTGCTTATCCCATGTTTAGCTCTACAAGAATGCATCAACAAATTCAAGTGGAAAAGATTAGAAGTGGAAAATATGCAACTAGTTCACAAGCTCCACAAGCTAGTTCTATGATACATGGTATGTTCAAAACTACTATTTTAACCATTTTGTTCTTAGCTTTGCTTGTTAAGTTTAACCATTTGTTACTGTATCCTTTTTTTCTTAGGAGATGTTCAATCATCATTCATTCCCCTGGAGATGTCTATTGTTTATCCCATGTTTAGCTCTACAAGAATGAATCAAGAAATTCAAGTGGAAAAGATGAGAAGTGGAAAAGATGCAACTAGTTCACAAGCTCCACAAGTTAGTTCTATGATACATGGTATGTCCAAAACTACTATTTTAATCATTTTTTTTTCTTAGCTTTGCTTGTTAAGTTTAACCATATGCTACTATTTCCTCTTTTTCTTAGGAGGTGTTCAATCATCATCATTTTCCCCAGAGTTGTTCAATCCCATGTTTAGTCATACAAGAGCGCTTCAAGAAAATAAATTAATATCACCCTTTAGCCAGGTATATTATGTCACTTTAAACTTTTTACATTAGGAAGAAAAAAAAAAAAAGCCTTTAACATGTACTGTTTTTTAAACTTTTTACATTAGGAAGAAAAAAAAAAAATGCCTTTTAACATGTACTCTTTTTTTTTTCAGGACTCAACTACAAGATTCTGAATATATTGGAAAACTTTTTTTGACAGTTTTTTGATTAGCAAACTGCACAGTCATATGCACAAGATTCTGACTATAATGGAGAACTTTTGGACAGCTTTTTGAATAGGAAACTACATAGTCATGCACAAGATTCTAAATATAATGGAGAACTTTTTTGGACAGTTTTTTGAATAGCAAACTGCATAGTCATTTGCACAACTAGTGGACAATATTTTTGGGCAACATATTTGACTTAGACAGGTGCTTTTTAGATGGGATATCTAACAATTTGGATAGTTGATACCTTTTGTAAAACTCTTTTGAATACCTTTTGTAATTAATGTAGCTACAAAAACATGTTAGATTCTATATTTACATTTTGAGTAGCTTCTAGTTTAACACAACTTCTATATGAAATGGATGAATATTTTTAAATGTGATGGTAAAGTTCATTTCTATAAGTTCATCTTTGAATAAGGCAATTGTGGATGAATATTTTTACATGTCCTCCCATTTGGACAATTTGCAAATAGCTGTGTCATTTTGGCTCTCCTCTCATTGCTGAAGCTGCTGCTTGCCCAGTTAGCTATTTTTGAAAGCTGGAGTAATGTGATTTTAGAGGGTGACTCTAAAATTTGCTTCGACTCAATTGCTGGCAAGTACCAGTCCGTAGATTGGTCTATCTCAGCTATAACTGACAATATTCGTTGCTTAGTTGTGTCGTTTGCTGCTTGCTCTTTTAGTTGGATCAATAGGAGTTGTAATGGTGCAGCTCATGCTGCTACCAAGTTAGCTTTAGTTTCTTCCTCACCTTTTTGTTGCAATAACAACAATCTTCCAACTGGTTTACAGTCAGCTTGTAAGGTTGATTGCCCTTCTTTTGTTTTCCAGTTTTAATTTAAGGGAAATGTTAACCAGCACCGCACGGTGCTGGTTAACGTTTCCCAAATGGGATCTGACTTATTAAAGATGATAAAAAGTTATTAAAAAAATAGCCAAAAAAGATAAACAATTGTTAAACAATTACCAAAAAGCTGAAAAAGTAGAATAAATGCAGCAAAAAGCTACAAAAGATTGTTGTTAACGGGCACCTTACGGTGCCCGTTAACAAAACCCTTAATTTAATACAACTATCGCAGCTTATCAAAAAAAAAAAAAGAATTACAATTATTGTGAAAGGCATACTTCTAAATAGGTAGTCATGCTATTTGCTTGAAACGACAAGTTCAATCTCTCATTTTTATGTATAATATTCTTTGATAGATTATAACCATTGAAGTTTACAATGATCTCAAATGTATGTGAATTTTTCTTTACTTATTGATATGAACCCACTCTTTTAACATTGGTATAATGGAATGGAAGTTGTTGAACAAGTCCAACTTATTAATATGAGTTCAGGCTTATAACATTGGTAAAATGGAAATGAAAGTAGCTGAACAAGTTGGCCACACCATTCATAACTAACATTCACCTTTAATGCTATGAGAAAATTTGTTTTGATGAAAATGATTTGCTCATCTCATTCATTGAATCAAATCTGTACATATATACACCAAAAGAACCAGATCAACTCTGTAACTAACTTAACAGATTGCTACACGTGTGAACAGGGACTAACAAACATAACACTCTTACACATGCTTGACTTACTAAGCTAACTATACTTATATACAAACTACATATCGTTTACTGTACAATTACAACTAAGCTACACTTCTGCTCTGTCGTTTAGAAAGATTTATACTATTCTTGAGCTTCTTCAATTTTGTAACACAAGACACAATCCCTTGATGCTCATACAATCCTTCAATTTGCATATCATCTGCTCTTGCACTTGCTATTGCACTATTTGATTGCCTTGCCTGCTCTGGTGCACTAGCTGCTGCACTATGTTGCAGCCTGAGCTACTCTGGTGTGGCAGCTGATGTTGCACCTGTTGTAGCTGATGTTTTATCATCATGCCTTTGACAAATGCTAAAAACATTATGACACAAAAAGGTATTATTAGCATGAACACAAGATAACATAATAATATATATCATCCAAGATGTCAACTGCAAGGAAAGTCATCTACCTTCAAAACTAAAACTTCTCATTTAGGTGTATGATAACTAACAATTCATACAGTACTTAATACACTTAATCAACCTATATGGCTAACTAATGTACATCAGAAACTTACAACTTGGCCATTTCAAATAAGTTTTTCATTTTGTCATGAATAAAGCCTATTAGGGAAGAACAAAAGAACAAACTTGTCAAACTATTGGATTGCCCATATCTTGATCAAAACAATTTGGGACCTATGACACTGACTCCACATCGCCAAATAAAATTAAAACACAAGCTTCATTAGGGAGAGAATAGGGCAGCTCATTCATATCTAATATAGAGAACAAGCGTAGCTACTACAAATTTCCAATAAATCTGATGATATCAAAAACAAATTCAAAGACAGAGAACAATTTTTCATCCACTAAATTTGGGAATAATTAAAGCAACAATGCCAAATTCAAAGAGATACAGATCAGTTTCAATATCCTAATCTTTGTTTCATAAAAGCTGGGGATATATATCAGAAATAAATATCTTGTTCAAGATATCAAATATACATGTTTCAGGTTCTAGTATTCCTATCTATCTCCTTTCCACACTAAAATGTTCCTTTGCTTTTTCTTTTTTTCTTTTTAAAAAAAAAAAATAAAATTGTGATAAGTGAAAAACCCATCTGTAGTTGCAAAAAAACAAGAAGAAAATGAAAAAGAAGATGCGAAAATGTACTGAAAAGAAACAGATAGAATGGGAAAATTACCCTTTTGGGTCGTTGGGTGTCGGAATCGATGAGTGAAAAAATGGCCCGGGTTCTCCAAATTGACGGTGATGCTAGAAAAAGAGTAAAGGTGATTTTCAGAGGATATAAAAGGCTGGTCTCGTTGGACCAGTGATGCTCGGCAGTGACTGTGAGAACTCGCGCCATAGGTGGGGGAAGAGCACTGTGGCAACGAGAAAATGGAAGAGGCAATTGTGGATGGAAGGCAGTTTGGGTATGAAACAGAGAGTAATGTTTGATTTCTGGAATTAGATTTGAAAGGGACGAAGGAGAGAGTGAGAGAGTAAAAGTAGCAGGGGTTCAAAAAATATCAAGGTTTCATTTTGGGAATTGAATTTGAAAGAGGGAGGAGGAGAGACAGAGAATAACAGTGGGCGGGGTTTGAAAATTTTTCAGGGGCAAAATTGTCTTTTTGTTTGAGATTGTGGAGTAAACTAATGTGGCTTTTTTGGACATATGTCAGTTATCTATTGGGTAAGAAACACCAAATCTGAGGCTGAGCTGGTATTCCAAAAACACTATATACTTTCTCGTGCATTTTAGGTAGACAACCCTAGATATTGGTGATAGTTTCCTTGAGGAAAATGCTAAAGTTGCTGCAATTCTAGTACTTAAAAAGCTTATAAAATGATGAGGATGCAACAATGCTGTTATGTCTGTCAGTTAATGAGAACAGAAAAAAAAAATGAGACTCGGGTCACTTTCAAGCTAAATCAAATATTTTAACAAATCTGCAAGAACACGGTCATTCCACTGACATAATTCTGCTCTTCAGACATTAACAATTGTGATTGTAAATGTTCTCCCTCCAGTTAAAAAGAACTGACATTGTCAAAAGTGACGAACTAAAGCAAAAAGGTCAACAAGATAGGCTTTCATTTCTTCTTCCTACTGAGTGTAAAATTTGTGTTTCGTATTGCCTAATAAATGATATTGATACAATGAGCAAAATCGTGCAATTCCTCGCTCTTCGTCTTATAATGGTGCAATTAGTGAGGAGCTAAAGATCTGATTTGCTGTTCTTCAAATTCTTTGAACCTGCTGTCTTCTTTCCTTTCCACCACTGCCTTACCCGGTTGGAGACTTTGTATGCATGTTTCTTTAACGAGTCCCTCGCATGTGTGATTCCTGTGGTGATCTTCTGTTTCCAATCGCCTTTTGTACTCTCTTTCTGCCTCAGAACTTTGCCCTGTTTGAAAGGATTACTTTCAATGATGACCATAATATATTTTAGTAGAAACTATAATTAAAGATGAAATTTTCATAGTACCAAATTTGAGGGGAAATGTGCCTCCTCGTCATCATCTTCTTCTTCTTCATCATCACCACCAAAATTATTCATGTTCATCAAATCATCTCTCGAGTACATTTTCATGCCGGGAGCTCCTGGCATACCCTGAAGCACAGAAAAGCAGAATATGAGCCAAATACAACGTATAAAGAAAGCACGTTGTCTTAAGCAATGATAAATAATCACCTCCATAGATTTCATTATCTTTTCCATCTCAGCCTCTTTGGATGACTTGGGCACAAAAGGTTCTCCAGGAGTCCTATCCTGAACAACAGGAAGAAGATAATTTAGCACAGTACAAAATTTAACCATCTAGTTCTTTGATCAATCATGTAAAGCCAATCATCTCATTAATGATGTCACACTATGTGATGGAAAAGTGGATGAAATATGTAATCATAGGGAGAGATTTTTGATGTTCATGGTGAGACATTGATGTATCCAAGTAATGCGAATGCTGGATACAATGAGCTTGTACATATGTGACGCAGATAGGCAAATATGAAGAGGCTGAACAATTAAAATTTATAATAACAAGTGGACAAAAAATGATTGGCTATATGTTAATGCAAAGATATGCTCTGTCTATGGAGGACTTCATTTGGACTCTTGCATCATTTTCTGTTATCAAGTACAAACGCATTATTACTGGAAATTTTTTT
Source organism: Quercus tomentella (assembly GCA_028535165.1). Taxonomy (NCBI): domain Eukaryota; kingdom Viridiplantae; phylum Streptophyta; class Magnoliopsida; order Fagales; family Fagaceae; genus Quercus; species Quercus tomentella. The sequence continues at coordinate 58,871,749 of JAPQVY010000155.1, read as the reverse complement.
ACTAAAAAGTTATCCTCTTCCTTCACAATAATACTTATGACCTGGTTAGACCACAAATTAATGATAAGGGTGTTAATGCATCTTGGAATTAGGATGGCAGTACTGTTGTTCCATACCATGCATTCATGAATATGTAGAAATTAAATTAATGGCACTACTGCCATGTCAAATATATTGGTGTAAAAATTGTGCAAGCAAACTTTCCAAAGTAGTAAGAATCAGAACGTGCTGGCTTAATTTATATTATATACTATAGATTCCAAGATGATCTGCAATTTTCCAAAACCTCCAAGCCAACAAATCTTGAAGACATAAAATCATGACAGCAATAGAATAATGAAATCATGTGATTTGATGGAAAAGAAATGCACAAAGATTGATCCATGTTGCATTATTTAACAGAGAATGCTCCTCAGAAAGGCATAAACAAATCACCTAATGTATTAGTTCAGAATGCAATTACCTTAGGAACTGGAGGTGGCTTGGTACTGCATGCTTTAGTGAGGTCTTTGCATAAAAAGTTAACCAATGAATCAATTTGAGGCTTAGATGTGTATAGATATTCGGCAACATCAGTATCAGAATACCCCATGACCTGCAAAATCCCCAAGTAGCAACAATTATAACAAATCCAGAATTGGGGTCAGTCTAATAATTTGGAAGGGCTAAAAATTACAGATAATATTTTATCTAAGAGGTGACACAATCTAGAGGTATACAGTAAATTAAAAGATTGGTAAACATTGCTTTTAGTTTTGTTTGGAAGTATCTGACCCTGGGACCTAACCTAAACCCAACAGCAAACTCCACTCCACCCTTGCACCACCTGAGCCATCACAGGGGCAAACAACTTGGTGCCAAAATTACCATTAGTTTGACCATAGGATCTCTCTTGTACCATTCATAATTCTCTATCAATAGAACAGGTTGACATAGGATCTCTCCTATACCATTCATAATTCTCAATCAACATAAAATGGAAAACAGGAGATATTTTCCATTTTGTCCATAATCTAGCTACTTCTTTAAATAAAACAGAGGGATAGAGAATAGAATTCATTGCGAATGACCAGTAACAATTCACATAATTAGCAATCAGATTACCAATACATCAAACAATTTACACACCAAGTGCAGTACTAAAGTCTCACCTCTTGGCAAGCTCGCTCAATTGTCTTGCACTCTGAATTGCATTGTCCTTCTGATTCTTGTTCCACCAGCTGAAAAGAGACGAAAAAATAAAGTTAGCAATTCAAGGCATTTGAAAATCAAAACGAAGTTTTTAGCCCACAAAAGTTAGTAGAATGCATCAATATAAACTTGAATTATCGTCAAGAAATTACAAAACCATCTAAAACCCTACCAGACAATCAAACCCCATTAGTTCCATTGATGAAAAACACACTCTTGCCAAACTAGATGCACAAAGATCCAAAGCAATAACTAATAAATCCAAGTAAAAATACAAACTTTCAAATACCCAATTCATCAAACTGCTCTAAAAACAAACCCAGATAATAAATTATTCTTACCTTCAACTTATTCCCTTGTTCCACTATATCTATCAGTAAAATCCAATCCGCTTCAGCTTTCTTCAGATTACAAACATTCTCCGTTATCTCAATTATTTGATACTCTGAGATCTGACCTCCCAAATACATAACAACACACCAAAACCACTAAATCAAATTCAATGCAATAAACAAAAACCCACATACACGATTCTTAAAAATTAGCAACCCAGATGAAAAAAATACAATAAAGTTACCTTCTTGGGATCGATCTCAGCTTGCTTCTTCTGAACCTGGTGGTACAACTGTGCTGCGAGCTTTTCACAGACCTGGCATTTGATGTACGGAATGTCTTCCTTTCTAGCACTCGCCACTACTTTCTTGGAACCATTGGAGACTGGTATCCATGCTGAGACTAGTAACATAGACACTACAATGAAAAACAGAGACTTTATTTTCCCCATCACACACTTTCTGTCTCTGTGTCTCTTTAGAATTTGAAGAAAACAAGGACTTTTATCAAACACTTGGCAAACAAAAATTTATATACGGATGCACCAAAATTAATGCTGATCTGATCTTTATAGTTGTGAAATGTTCACCAAAGTTTACGTTTAGCTACTTATGTACAGAGTGAGGGACCCAAAAAAAAAAAAATTTGCTGTTTGTTCAATTCTGATTGGCTGTTTAGAGCTGAGGGTAGTGGGTCCTCTGGTTTTAGCCAATAGGGTGCGAGAGAACACGTCTTGGGGCTTTTAAGAAATCTCGGTAGGCTTTCCCATTAAATACGTTGGCGAAAGTCCAAAGAGGTCTCCACTCCTTGTCCTTGTGACATTAACCTTTTTTTTTTTTCCTTAAAAAAGAATTGCATTTTGAATTTTATCATTTTTTTTTTTTTTTTTGAGAAAGAAACTTTCATTCAATTATAATAGTGAAGCATCAGTGTTGCACTTTAACCAAAAAAAAAAGAAAAAGTGAAGCATCATGATACAAGGCTACCAAGGCAGGTAGGGGTCTGGAGGAGAATCCTCCAACCAATATAAATCCTCATCTAAATTTCTAGCATATTGAGTAAGAACATGTGCCACTGTATTCCCTCCCCTCCAAATCTGATTAGGTATAGCCCAATATAACCCATGTATCAAATGACGAATATCATCCACCACATAGCCAAGAATGGAATGGTTGGGCAAAGATGAAGAAATGGCTTGTATTATATTGACATTATCACCTTCAATTATCAAGCTTGTAAACCCAGCATCCACGGCAAACTCCAAGGATCTTCTGCAGGCCAACAATTTCGCTTCTTCATTGTTTTCTGCACCCAGTCCAACAGCAGACATTGTCGCCATAACCTCCCCTTGTCATTACGAATTATAGCTCCTATCCCTGTTCTTTCCAGCCCCGAAAACACTGCAGCATCAAAGTTAAGTTTGTATACATCATGCAGTGGAGGTTGCCACACTTCAGAACTGATTTGCTCGGTCTGAGAGACTGTCAACTACACCTGGGCTTGCTGAAATTCCTGAATGAACTCCTCTGCTCACTTGTTAAGGCATTTAGGATCCTTCAATTTTCCCTCATGCACCACACAATTTCTCTAGTTCCATATAATCCATGCCTGCATCCAAAACAGCTCTAACTCCTCAACCAATAATCTGTCCACTAGAAACTCCATCAGCTGAAGTGTATCACGAAAAACAGAGCACCCTTTCTGCAATTTCGAAATACTGCCAACCCATATGTCTTGCACCGCAACACACTCCCACAATGCATGAGTTGTTGTCTCCAACTCTCTGGTACACAATTGACATTTATCCTCAGTTATGATCCTCCGGCGTGACAAATTGTAGTATGTTGGTAATATATCATGGCAAGCTCTCCACCCAAATACTTTAATTTTATTTGGAATTTTAAGCTTCCACAAAACCAGCCAAATTTTTTCCTAGCACAACCACTTGAAGCCTCGGCCCTATCTCCATGAAATTGAGTCCGTCTTGCAAGCTTATAGGCAGATTTGACAGAAAACTTACCATTCTTATTGTGCAGCCAAATAATAGAATCTGGAACAAATCTTCGACTAAAAGGGATTCTACATATAGCTTCAGCATCTTCTTTGTGAAACATTGCCATAATCATATCACTTCTCCATGCATGCAACTCCGGGTCAATCAATTCTGAGACTGCTAAATCTCCAACCAGCTCGTGTCTTGGATGAATGATTTTATTTGTGGGATGGTTAGGGATCCACCTATCCCCTACAACACTTATTGAAGACCCATTACCAACCCTCCAACAATAACTCGATCTAAGAATTGGTAGGGCAGCCATCAAACTTCTCCACACATAGGAACAACCAGGTGATTCTTTGGCATCAAGAAAAGAAGACCAAGGAAAATATCTTGCTTTAAAACACTTGTATAATGAAGAATCATTCCCTTGAAGCATTCTCTAGCCTTGTTTAGCCAACATAGCTAAATTAAAATCTCTCAAATCCCGAAATCTCATACCACCCTCCATCTTTGAAGTTGACAACTTATCCCACCTCTTCCAATGGATTTTTCTTTCATCACCTACTTGACCCCACCAGAATTTAGCACACATACTATCTAGTTCATCACATAGTTTCATAGGAAGTTGAAAAATACTCATAGTATATGTAGGTATAGATTGGGCCACCACCTTTATCAAGATTTCCTTTCCAGCCCTAGATAACAACATACCTTTCCATCCTTGCAGCTTCTTCCAAATTCGGTCTTTTAAATAAGAAAAAGTATGATACTTGGCTCTTCCAATCAATGTTGGCAACCCTAAGTAAGATTCAAATCTCTCCACCCCCTTCACCCCCAAGATCTGCAGAATCTGTTGCCTTTGACTACTTGTTGTATTACTACTAAAATAAACTGAAGATTTCTCCAAATTTATACATTGCCCTGAAGCCTTTGCATATGTTTGAAGAATTTCCATTATAGCTTGCCCTTTATTCAATATAGCTTGACAAAAAAACAAAGAATCATCTGCAAACAGTAGATTAGTAAATCCGGGTGCCCCTCTACAAATAGAAACCCCTTTAATCGTCCCTTCAAGTTCTGCTTTTGCCAACAGAGCAGTAAAGCCTTCTGCACATAAGAGAAATAGATATGGTGATAATGGATCACCTTGTTGTATTCCTCTTGATGGGTGTATCATACCATAAGGTTTACCATTCACCAAAATAGAGAAAGTTGGAGTAATGACACAACTCATCACCCTCTCTATCCACAATGCTAAGAAGCCCATCTTTTCCATAATCCCCTGAAGCAACTGTCACTCCACACAATCATAGGCTTTACTGACATCCAATTTCAATGCCAAAGTCCCTTTCTTTCCCTTCTTCCTAGCATGCATTGTATGTAGTGTTTCATAGGCCACAAGACATTATCTGTGATCAATCTCCCTGGTACAAAGGCACTTTGAGTAGGTGAGACAATATATGGAAGTACCTGTTTCAATCTATTTGCCAAGACTTTTGACATAATCTTATAAATCACATTACATAAACTTATAGGTCTAAAGTCGGACATTTTTTCAGGATTTTTCACTTTAGGAATAAGAACTATGTTTGTGTGATTTATCTCAGGCAACATATTACCATTATTTAAAAAATCCAAAACAGCTATAACAACATCATCACCCACTATGTGCTAGAATTTTTGAAAGAAAAGGGCGTTCATACCATCAGGTCTTGGAGCATTTGTAGGTCCCATTTGAAATAAAGCCACTTTAACTTCTTCTGCAGTAAACTCCCCAGACAAAGCCTCCTTCATTTCTTCAGTCACCATCTATGGAATAGTAGCCAAGCACTCCTCCATCTGATCACATGCTCCTGCATGAAAAAGGCTTTCAAAATAATCAGAAGCTACTGCCACCACCTCTTCTAATTCTTCCACCCATTGCCCTTGGCCATTTTTAATACCCCAAATATGATTCTTTCTCCTTCTTTGTGATGCCTTTGAGTGAAAGAACTTAGTATTTTTATCACCATGCTTCAACCATGAAATTCTAGACCTTTGAGCCCAGTAAATTTCCTGTTTTTGGAGAAGCTTATCCATCTTTTTGTTCAGCTCTAGGTATTCGGCCTTGCTATCAATAATCATCTTCTCTTCATTTAATCTGTCCAACCTCTTTTGGATCTGTTTAATAGCTTCTTCATCCAGAGTTGTTCTTGTCAAGCCCCACTTCATTAATTCCAATCCACAAGCTTGTATTTTCTTCAAGGTTGAAGCTAATCCCTGCTCAACAGCCAGCTCACCGTCCCAAGCCTCCTTTACCGTAGCTTCACAATCCTCCATAAGTAGCCAAGACTCCTCAAATTTAAATCCTCTCTCACATCTTTGTGGAACAAAAGATTGAACATGTAAAAGAATTGGTAAATGATCCGAAGCATGTGTTGATAGGTGTATAACTTTGCTCATTTGAAATTTCCCAATCCAATCTTTATTGGCCACGGCTCTATCCAATCTGATTTTAGTATTTGCCTCACCCAATCTCTTATTATTCCATGTAAAAGGATATCCTTTGTAACCCAGATCTTGAAGTTGACAAGACTCCAAAGCTTCCCTGAATGCATCAACTTGTGAAGATTATGGTGGTCTTTTGCTTTTCTTCTCCGAAGCATGTAAGAAAGTGTTAAAATTCCCTATAACCAGCCAAGGTCCCTCCATAAAGGTCTTCAAATATTCCAACAACCTCCATGATTTTTCCTTTTTTTGTGCCTCCGGCCATCCATAGAAACAAGTCAAAAACCATTTAAAACCATCTTCCTCCATAACCACAGCCAAAACATGGTTCACAGTATAGTTAATAACTTCCAATGTGATAGAATTTTTCCGCAAAAGTGCTAACCCTCTACTCGAATTAGGATGCTTCACAATAATCTTATTTTGATATGGCAAATTACCATATAAATTTTCAAATCCATCTTTATCCAGTCTTGACTCCATCAGAAAACAGACTATGAGAGCTTGTTCCCTCGCAATCTTGCGAAGGCTTCGACCTGTCCAAAAGTTCCTAAGCCCTTGGCAGTTCCAGCTTAACAGCCTCATTGCTTCCGGCAAGGGTGGCTGTCCACCCTCGTCGATATTTCTTTTGAAATTCCTTCCTCATTAATCACCTTCCCTCTCTTATTCTCGTGCTCATCAATCTGCTCACCAACAGTATCCCTCGTGTCTCTCTTTCCAAGTGTTGGAAGTGTAATTGCCCTGGCTAAACCACCAAGGCCAAAGTCCATCCTGTTGATCCGAGTCCATGTAGTTTTGGGCTTAGAATTAGACAGCCCAGATCCAGCCATAGATAATTCATTAGTGAGAGGAACGTGCTCTTGAAAGCCATCTGACCTAATCTCTACTTGCACCTCATCCGTAGTAATATGTGCTAATTCCTTCTCAGTCCACGTATTTAAATCAACCTTGCCATTTAAAGTTAGCTTAATATCCAGGCTTGGATTTACTGCCACAGAATTATACTCCTCCACGTTAGTATGGCTTGCACAAAACACTCCATCAGCTTGCATGGAATGCATGACAACTCCTAGATTCTCGGCTTCAACCTTATCACTCACCCTAGGGTTTTTGTTCCCTACCTCTCTTTCTACCACCACCATCTGCATGGATTTAGCCACTGAAACTGGATCTTGTACCTGACCATTGCCTGCACCCTCCTCCGTAAAGGGTTTAGGATTAGAATATTGATGGACTGGAACCCTTGCTCGACCACCTGCTGCCCTTAAGAAATCTCCATACTGATAATCAATATTTCCACCATTCTTCTCCACCGCATAGTGTGCTACACAGTGTTTTAAATCATGCCCTAATATCCCACAATAATAACAAAACATGGGAAGCCGTTCATACTTAAATGTCACCTAGGAACGCTCTCCATCCGACCTAGCCAGGAACCCTCCTCGTCTAAGAGGCTTCGATATAGGCAAAGCAACCCTAACACACATAAAAAAATTAATATCATCCTTCCTTTTCTTCAATTCCACCTCTTCAACCACACCCAATCTGCCCCCAACTTCTTTAGCAACCCGAGGTGAAAGCATATCAAAGGGAGCACCCCATATTTGAACCCATAACAAAGTTGTCTCCATGATTATATTACCCATCGTCATCCCTTTCTTCCATCGTTGGAGCATGAGAAGTTGGTTATCAAACGACCGAGGACCACCCTTGAAAATTCGATTAATCTCAAACTCAGATTGAAACTTAAATTGGAACAAATTCAGCCCTACCTCTAGAATTTGCATTGTATCATCAACTCCCCAAGCCCTCTGTATTGTATTCTTGGCTGCCATCTTATTGAAGGGTTTGCATGTTATGAATTTGCCAATCAAACTCAGATGACAACTCTCAAGAGCTTCTAGTCTTCCTTCATTCGAGATAGCTATGATTTCTTCTTCCTCTGATGTTAGCTTCATTTTTTCCATACTGTCAACGACCTCGTCAGCCATGATTTTGTGAAAAAGCAAAAACAACACCCTTCGTACTAGGCCAAGGGAGGGAGGAACTCGTGCTACCACAAGAGAGAGAACTCCACGCACGGGATAGAACTATATGAATTTTATCATTTTAAACAGTGAGTTTAAATTGGCAAAATTACATTCCATCAAAAAAAAAAAAAAAAAAGTTGCAAAATCATAGGATAAGGTCTTTTGTTGTCGAATGAAAATTTTTTGTTTACAGTTTTACACCAAAAACCAATAAAACAAACATCGTAAATTGAAATTCTATCATATTCTACATATTAATTATTAAGACAATTTATGGTATATTAATTTCTATTACCTTTAGTTTACACTAACAAAAAACAATTAAAAATTTTATAAAAATAAAATTTTCTACTTCAACTAAAATTCTATTACTCTTCTTAAAAATAAAAAAAAAATAATAATAAAAAAACTAAAATTCTAACACCATGAATTTCAAGAAAAATATTTTCATTAATTATTGAGATGATTTACCTAGAGCAAATTATATTCTCATTAATTATCTATAATTTACTCTACATGAAACTTTATTACAAACTAGATGATGTCCTGTGCAATGCATAGACTATTTTACAATTTCTTTTGAATTCATTTATATATATATATATATATATATATATATATATATATATATATATATATATATATATATATTAAGACCTACATATAGTACTTATTTTGTTATATAATATTTATATTTGCTAATAATATTATTGAATACTTTAAAACTTGATTTTCTTAATTCATATTTTATTAAAAAATTTGTATAACACTATAAGACTATAACATATTATAATATTTACTGTTAAAATTAAGTAGATTTTATTTTTTAAACTAATTAAATGATTTTGAAATCTATAAATAAGAATTTAAAGCATAAAATATTTATATATTCTAAAATTACATAAATTTAGGCAACCTACCAAACACTTCCTCAACCACTTTATTCTCACAACAAAATATGGAGACCTCAATCGCAAACACCCAATTCATTATCTCAATGAAATTAAGGAAATCATTTTTAAGTATCAACATAAAGAGAACGTAATTAAATAAAGAGAAATTAGCTAAAAACACATCAATTTATCAAAATTTAATTGTTTTTAGTTGGGCTCACGTATCCTTTAAAAAAAAGCGGAAAATACTTTGAAATCATCATCAATTTTTATTTTTATTACTATGGCTCATACCGTACAAAACAACAGTAAAATAAAAAATAAAAACCTACAAAGAAACCTACAAATTATGAGTTATAACACAAATAATCAATTAGAATTTTTTTTTCTTTAGTTCTAAAACAAAATACATTTATAACTTTCCTAAACCAAAATCTCAAACACCCAAAGACTCAAAGTGAATCACAACCTTCAAAAAATCCACAACATCCGACTTCAACATCAACCACTCTATTCTCACAACAAAATATGGAGACCTCAATTGCAAACACCCAATTCATTATCTCAATGAAATTAAGGAAATCATTTTAATCAACATAAAGAGAACGTAATTAAATAAAGAGAAATTGGCTAAAAACACATCAATTTATCAAAATTTAATTGTTTTTAGTTGGGCTCCCGTATCCTTTAAAAAAAAGTAGAAAATACTTTGAAATCATCATCAATTTTTATTTTTATTACTATGGCTCATACCACACAAAACAACAGTTAAAAAAAAATAAATAAATAAATAAATAAAAACTACAAATTATGAGTTATAACACAAAATAAAAAATAGTTAACTTCATAAATAATCAATTAGAAATTTTTTTTTTCCTTTTTCTTTAGTTCTAAAACAAAATACACTTATGACTTTCCCAAATCAAAATCTCAAACACCCAAAGACTCAAAGCGAATCACAACCTTCACAAAATCCACAACATCCGATTTCAACATCAAAACCGTAAGCTACCATCACTGAATAAAAAATGCAATCCCCCTTCCTTGGTCATAGTCTACTCACACGAGTTAGAATCAAATGGTACCACAATGTTGAAGTAATGTACGTGTCTTTGAAAGGCTAAAGGTAAATGACATTGTTTTTGTTTGAGTGTATTTGAGATGAGATGACATGAAGGGTTCTTGTGGGCATGTGTATATAAAGGAGTAGAAGTGAAAAAGGTGAATAGAAATGCAAAGAGTTTTTTATGTGAGAGAGAGAGGAAATATCTTGAAACAATGAACCAAATAAAGAAATAGTAGTCTTAAAACATTGAATAAAAAATGTAACAAAAAGTAGTGTTGAAACATTGAACCAAAGAAAATAAAGAGTCCTTATTTTTAAATTTGTTCTTATCTCTAATATGGCTTAAGAATATTTCAATTCTCTTCATAGAGTGTGTCACGTGGCAGAATCTCATGCTTTCCCGCATGAGGTTTCTGCTTTTATATATATATATATATATATATATATATATATTGATATTGATGATTTCCAATACATTTTAATATGATAAAGATTACACATTATACATCATGCTTACACGAAATGGCATAATATATGTATGTATTGTACGCCATGAAATTAATATGTTTTTGTCATATGACTCTCTAACTATTTTTTTATTATTTAATTGCATATAATTTTAATTTAAACCGTGCATTGCATGGTCAAAAGTTTGGTACTAAAAGTTGTTGCGCCAATGGATTATCTTCTATATATGACAAGTGTAACTCTCATTAATTGTGAAATTGAATTATCTTATTAATTGTTGGGATAATTTACTAATTTTATTTTAATAATTTCTTTATCATAATTTTTTATTAATATAATAAAATTTTTTTTGCATTTAGTGGCTCAATTTATGTTATATTTCGATAGTTAATTTAAAGTTTTGAGAGGCTTACTTATTATTATCTTAGTTTTGATAATGTTTTATAAAATATATATTTTTATGAGTCCGAATTTGGTAAGGATGGGGTGTTAACCCATATTTTACACCATCCAATAAGATAATACCCATCAGAATTTTACTTAAAAATCAATACATCTTACCACACCTAATAATATATCAATGAACTCCCAATTTAGTATGGGTATTAGAATTGATTGGGTGTAGTTGTACTTATTCTTAAATATGTGATAAGATGATGTGTCATGTTGGTATTGGAGGGGTAAAACATGGGTTTTACACTATGTCCTTTCAGAATTTATTCTCATTTTATATTTTACATAAACTTTGTAGTTAATCTATAATTTGCACAGTCAAAAGTTGAGGCCTAGAAACTATGGTTTCATTAAATAAATATATTAACTAATTTCCATTTATATTGCAATTTTTATGTTATCATAACACCACAACTAAAATACTTCTAAAAAGAAAAGTACTTAGGGTACGTTTCGTACACTGAATGGAGATTATAACATGAATTGTAATTTTTATTTCTAGTAACAAAGTGTGTTGTAATGTAATAACTAAATATATTCATTAGTTTGGTTGTGAGTTATAACATTAGAATGAAACTTAACATTTATTTTAGGAAATATCTTACTCATACAATTATATTTCCTTAAAAATTGTTATTTTTAAATTTAAGAAAGATATGTGTTATTTTTTATGATTTTTTATTTTTATAATTGTTAGATGTATATGGAAAGTTTTTTTAATTTGGAAATATATTAAGTTTTGAAATTATTGCACTTATGAAGGAATAGCTAATACAACCTTTTAAAGAGGAATAGTTATTCCTCATTTTGAAGAATAGTTATTTATAAGGAATGACTGTTCCTTGTAATAAAAACATGACCAAACTAAAGAATAACTAAACCATAGGAATAACTATTACATTATAGCGCCTATTACAGTCTACCAAACATGCCCTTAATTACCTACTACATGTATCTTTAAGTTACATTATTCTTAATCCGCCCTAGTTCATATGAATTACGTCACTTTTAAACAAGTAGAATTCTAATAGTATTTATTGAGAAATAAAAAAAAAAGAGCAAGACTTAGGTATGGTACTTAGGTTCTGTTTCTTAGGTTTTCTTTTTAAGATTCTCTTATGTAGATTTTTTCTTATGGAATGGAATTGTATTTTTAAGTTAAGTAGCCACATGGCTGAATCTTAAGAGGGGAACTTAAGGAACAGCATTTAAGGTTCTATATCTAACTTTTGTCCTAAAAAAATATGTCCTAAATTATATCATATCGCGTGCTAATATAATAAAATATTGGCCTTAAAAATTGTGATTGTGACAAATGAATATACTAGTAGATTGCCTTGCAACTTTTACTATTAACTTAATAACTTTTACAATCAATATTTTATTAGCAGTTTTTTAGTAGATTGTTCTTTTATTCTTATCATATTTTTTTAATTGAATTATCTTTATGAGCTTTTGAGGAAAAAATAGTTTATATTTTGGTGATTGCTTCGGCTTAAAGGACTAGCATTAGTGAATACTTGAAAATTGTCACATATATGATATATTATAAAAACATGAATCATTAACATATATAAATTTTTCCTTTTACATGTGATTTTATAGTTGAAATAAGATTTTCAATTTATTTTAGGGGAAATTTCACTTTACCCACCTGTGGTTTGGCCCGTTTTAAAAGTGCCTACCCGTGGTTTAAAAGTTATCACTTAACCCACTTGAGATGGCCTCCGTTAGACCCCCATTACCCACCTCTGTCATTTCCGTTAGAAAATCTCCTTTACTATATAAGCCAAAATTAGAATCCAATTAGAACCCTATAAAGAAGAACGAGCTCTCTCCCTCTCTCTACTTTAGAATCCCTAAAATCCCCAAACCCATAATCCCTTTCTCTCTTTACTTAGATTGCCAAAGTGAAATCTGAACATTTGCAAGCAAGGAGGAGGTGTACTGAAGCTTAGGTTTTCCTCTATATCAGGATCCCTAAAAATCCCCAAACCCATTTCTCTCTGTACTATGATTGCCAAAGTGAAATCTGAACATGTCTTCTTCAAGTTATTACTCGAGTTCCAGTCACCATTCATGTTCTGCTGACCGTTGTCAGCTACGGATTGCTTTGACCTTGAACAATTTTGGGAGAAAGTTTAATGGGTGCTGCTACTATGATGTGGTGAGTAACAATTGGTTTTCAAATTTTTTCCTTTTTTTTTTTTTTTCTTTTTTGGTTTTGTTGGTTTTCTTGTTTTGTTGGCTTTATGAATAACCCTAATTTTATTTATTTATTTATTTTTTTGGTAGGATGATGAACCTACTTGTAAATACTTTAGGTGGTTGGATGGCAAAACATATAAGCGTGGGTCTAAAGTTGCACCCATTGTCCTTGCAAGATTCAGTATGTACAAGAATCAAGCAAAAGTTGCACAAGAAAAGGAAAATGAGGCTAGTGATAGGGAAAAAGCATCTATTGAGAGGGAAAAAGTAGCCAAACAAAGGGAAGAAAAAGCTAGGGTGAGAGAGAGGATATCTAAAGAGAAGTTACAGAAATACAAATTTGCACTTGTTATGTCATGGGGGTTTTTTGCTATTTTTTTGTGTTTTTTGGTAGGATGGGAGAATTTGGAACAAAGCCATAAAGTTTGCCTTGAAGGCAAGTTGTTGTAGTTATTGTATAATTTTGGGTATTACCACTTTTGACAAGTGTATTCCATGTATTTGGCACTATGTAATGTTGTTGTTTATTTGAATAGAGTATGCAATGTGTTCTTTATGTAATGTGTTCTTCTTTGTGTAATGCTGCCTTGTAATGTGTTCTTTATGTAATGTGTTCTTGTAATTTGAATAGATTATGCAATCTGCTCTTCTTTATATAAGGGGAAATTGCACATGCACCCCACAAGATTTTGTTTACATCAAATGAAGAAACATAAAGAAGTATGTTTTAATAAAGAAGTATAAAAAAGCATAAAGAAGTACCATTACGTACATCAAATGAAGAAGCATAAAGAAGTACCATTCCATACATATATAATAACATATACAAAACATTGTTCAAAACAAGTGGACTCCACCTAATATTAATGGCTAAACAATGCCAAAGTACTTCAATAATAAGTGTTTCTATCCCCACTAAGACAATCACAAAATAACTTTACAGTAGAAAGTTATGCACAATAACAAAAAAGTGGTGACATGTCGTTATCAGACATGCATAATAACAAAAAAGTAAAGTAAATTTTATGCAAACACATTCTCCAATCTTCATTTCCCAAAAACCTTGCCCTTACCCTTGCCCCTGCCATTAGACGTGGCAAAACGGGCAGGTCGGGTCGAGTTTGGGTCGAGTCAATCGGGTTTGTAGGTCAAACGGGTCGCAGGTCAAAACGGGTCATTTTTAAACAAGTCAATCGGGTTGCGGGTCGAGTTGACCCGTATTTTTCAAACAAGTTTTTTTTTTTTTTTTCAATTACAAAAACAAATCAATGACAACCTATTTGGAGAGAATGAATAAAATCAATTAAGCAAATGAATTGCACTTAATGCCACTTGTTAATATCCTTCCAATTCTGATAGTTTTGAGCATGACAAAAATTATTGTATATGACTAGAACTCCCAACACAAGATGAAACATTTGTAATGGCCATAGGCTTGGGGCATTCATATTCTGAAAAAAGCTTATACAATGTAGTCTCAATGCGCTCCACCTTCATTTCAGCAATGTGCTCAATTGGCTCTATTTTCTTGAAAATGAAGTCCACATAATCCAACTTATACCTTGGATCAAGAACAATGGCACAAGCTAGCACCACACTATAACAATCCTAATATTTGTCAAATTTACCTTTCATCTGTTCTGCCATATTACTGATAAATGAATCTTGGCTCTCCATTTCTTCAAGTAAAAGCAATTCAATTTGAGACACTCCTTGAAAATATAGATTTGCTATAGGGTAATCAGTTCCAGAAAATAGAGTTGTAATGTCATTGAAAGGTTTCAAAAACCAAGTTATCCTTTCAACTCTGTTCCATTCATCCCTTGATGGACAATGCTTGAAATTAGCATCTTCCTCTGCTAAACGGTTCAACACAGAACGATATCTCATAACACTGTCAATCACGTCATATGTTGCATTCCATCTTGTACACACATCTAAACGTAAATCCTTTGTTCTCTTCATATCAAGTATCTTGGCACATTCATCAAATCTGCACATTCTACTCTCTAATCTGTTAAAATATTTCATAGTTTCTCGGATCTTAATCACCGAGTCATCTATTACTTTCAATCCTTCTTGAACAATAAGATTCAATATATGAGCACCACAACGCACATGGAAAAAGATACCATCACATAACAATAAACCCCCCTCATTAAGCTTTTTCTTTGTGTGAAACTAAAAAAGTGTGGAATGTGAGAAGAAGGAAGCTTTGTGGTTTGGTTTGTCAGGTTTGCCGTTTGTGCATTGTTCATTTGTTTGTGCCTTTGGCTTTGGACAATGGACTACAGCTCAGCTAGTATTGAATGAGATTTTTTTTTTTTTTAATGGTTGTCTTGACTTTTGACAGTCTTGTGTAACGTGTTGTCTTGTCTCATGTCAAGCACTAAAGCTAGCTCTTATTGGTTGTGATGAATCAAATAGTCATTCTCTCATGTCATGTCTTGACAATAGTTTTAATTGTTTATAACTTTATATCTATAATATATTGATTATTAGTTTTGGTACTTTGTGCTTTATGCACCTAGTATCAAGACGTAATTTAAATATTTTTTTAGCGAATTTTTTTTAACGGGTCGGGTCACGGGTTATCCGGGTCGGGTTGGGTTGACTCGCAAAAAATCGGGTCGGGTCACGGGTTAACCCGTTTTTGCTTCGGGTCAAAAAAATCGGGTTCGAGTTAGGTATTTTTCAGGTCGGGTCGGGTCGGGTCAGAAAATTCTAACTCATATTGCCATGTCTATCTGCCATTGCCCTTGTCCTTATCCTTGCCTTGCATACTATCCTATGTTGAGAACATTGCACTAGATGTCTCAGCTCTTAATCCACCTCTTCCATATGAGAACAGATGACTTCTCCCAAGTACCCTTGGTGGTACCAACCTCCTTGGAGGCTATAAAATATACAGCAACTCCATATCAAGATCTAATCCAGTGTTTTATGTAAATATAAAGGGTGGTGTTTGTGTATATACCTGAGATAGAGGTTTTCTTGTGTCTCATATTTCCTTAAGAGTATGAGAGATGGGTTGGTTGTATGAGAACCATTGAGCTGTGGGTGCTTTACTTGGTGGTGGTCTGCTTGAATTTGCTGCAAATGGTGATGGTCTGCTTAAAGCTGAAGCAGATGTTTCAGTTGGCTGTGTGTAGGGTTTGCTTGTTGGCTGCCTCAGTGGCTACTTTTGTGGCCAGTTGACTAGTTGACTTGCTTGATGGGTTGTTGGCTTTCTTGTTAGATGGCTAACCAACCCACTTGCTGCTTGACTAGTTGTCTGCTTGGCTGCATTGTTTACTGGTCTAGGTGGGTGCTTTGCTTGTTGGTTGGCTGCCTTGTTTGCAGATCTAGGTGGCTGCCTTGCTTGTTGGTTGGTTGCCTAGTTGGCTGTCTTGTTTGCAAATCTAGGTGACTGCCTTGCTTGCTGATTGATTGCCTGGTTGGCTGCTTAGTTGGCTGCCTTGTTTGCAAATCTAGGTGGCTGCCTTGCAAACTTCCTTGGTGGTTGTCTAGGTGGCTAACTTACTGGTTGGCTAGCTAGTTGGCTGTCTGGTTTGCAAACCAGGGTGGCTGCCTTGCAAACTTCCTTGGTGGTTGCCTAGGTGGCTGCCTTGTTGGCTGGCTGACTGGCTGAGGTATTGAAGTTACGCCCTGACTTGGTTGATCAGTGCTTGCTCCTTCTCCCTTTTGTCCCCACAAAAAGAATTGCCTTGCATCAGAAATAGATTTGTAATATAATTGTCATTGTGAACACCTTCTTGCTTTACTTACAATTTTTTTTTTTACCTCTCAAGTCTCTGTCTCCTTTGCCATGGTGTCTCACCAGTTATTCTAGCCTTACACCTCCTTGAATTATGCCATTCCTTATGGAAAAACCCACATTTTATAAGTCTATTTGACCTAAAAACTTTGTATGGGTTGTTTGGCACATTTGCATCTTTATTCCTTTTCATTGGTGGCCTGCTTAGAGGCTTGTACACAATTGGAGCAACAGGGGTAGGTTGGTAGATTTCAATCCATTCATCTTGGCTAGGTAGTGGGGTAATCATCTCCTTGTATGCAGCCACATAGGCATCCTTTCTATAGCATGTATGCACATAATCCTCAGGCCTCCCCAGATTCTTATAGATTGTTGCAACCCTATGTTTACATGAGATTCTTGTCAAATCCCAAACTCTACAACTACAACACTTTCTTGTAAGGTTAACCACATGCCTCTCAAACCCATTATCAACCTCATATATAAAGCAACTTGATGGAATAGCAGAAAATGACTTAGAATCAACTTTCAACTGCTCAAGCTTCTGCACTATGTTTGGACATATGTCACTAGTGAACTTTTCAATCCCAGTCCTCTTACTGTACATTATAGTCATCAACGTAACCCTAATCCATTCTAGCATGGCAATGATAGGCTTATCCCTAGCATCTAGTATCATAGAATTAAATGACTCGCTAAGATTGTTCACATAACAATCAGAGATGGCCCTTGGAGTGAAATGTGACTTGGTCCATTGGGTTGGTTGGATGTCTGCTAGATACTCCCATGCTTCTTTGTCCAAGTCTTTCATATCTTGCATCCTCTTCTCAAACTCCCTAACTATTGTTGCTACAGCACACCTCCATAATGCAACCTTCAATTCTAAACCCTTGAAGTTTAACTTAAAGTTGTTATAAATATGTTTCACACAGAATCTATGTTCAACTGTTGGGAACAACATCTCCATGGTAGGTATCAATCCCTGGTTATCATAAATAAAATCAAAAAACATCTAAAGGACAAAAATGAACACCATCTGCCTAAGAACAAAAACAGAACTTTCAAAAAGCAGAAATGTAATGACTAAGAACAAACAGAAATCTCAAAAAGCAAGTGAATTGTATTACCTTCTGCCTATCTAAAATGAACACCAAATTCAGCTCATTTGGTCTCCCAATATCATCTGCAAATGTTTGTAAAAACCACAATCAAGAATCCTTATTTTCTTGCTCAACTACACCTAATGCAACAGGGAATATATTGTCATTCCCATCCCTTGCAATTGTTGATAATATATGTCCGCCAAACTTGTCCTTCAAATGGCAACCATCTAATCCTACAAGTGGCCTCCACCCCTCCAAGAATCCAACTTTATGTACATTGTATCTCACATATATCCTCTTGAACTTAGGTTGTGTGTTAGGTTCAGTAATCTCAGTTTGCAAAATCACCTTACTCCCAACATCAGTTACTCTTATCATCTCAGCATAGTCCCTAAACTTCCTATACTACAACCTCTCATCACCTAGTATGAACTCTCTAACTTTCCTCTTAGCTCTGTACACTTGATTTATGCTCAAGTCCACAGACATATCCTGCAGAACTCGGTGTTTCACACCAGAAATTGCCCAATCAGGGTTTTTGTTGAAATCATCCAAGTACTTCCTAGCCACATATGTAGAAGTGACCTGACTATGCTTGAATGTCCTCCCACATGTACAAGTTGGAACCATAGTCTTTATTAGGAAGGTTAACTCCCCTGAAATCTGTGATGCATGTACCTTCCAACCACATTCATACTTGCAGTGGACAAAAACCTTGGTCTTTTCATTAAGCTTGAACTTAATGTCCACAGGCTTTTGCATTGCATATTCCCTCAAGGCAACCCTAAACACCTTCCCATCTGGAAACTTCATACCCTTGCATAACTGAGGGTTACTCATGCCAGTCTGCTCATTGAACTCTAGACATCTCACCCTTTCATCCTCATCCTTAGAACTGTTAATGCTCCTAATGTTATCATCATCAAGAGTTTTTTCAGCCCAATCATCATCATCAACAGCTTGATCACTGGCAACAGCTTTTGATTTCTTCCCATTATCTATAACCTGCTCCTTCAAATGCTTTCCCTCATTTACCTTTTTAGTATCTCTTTGATGCTCTCTCATATTGGGCACCTCATTGTTCTGAGCACCAAATATGTTATCAGGATAATCTGGTTCTTCATACCCTTCATCTAGCCAATTAAGTTCATCCACATGAACATCTTCACTACTAACAGTTTGTCCATATGTAGCATTGTTATCCACATGCACTTCTCCACAACCAACAGGTCGCCCACCCCCAGCATTATCATCCATAGCTCCACTAACACTACCATCCTTTAAACCCTCAACAGGTTCTTCACTAGCATCATTTTGGTCAACCACAGATGATCTAAGAGAGACAATATTGTCACTGCCCATACTGTGTTCACCCACTACTAGAGTTACCTCCTTACAATCAATATCATCATCTTCATGGAGATTCTGGCATTTTACCCTTAATTTTTTAAAAAATTGGCAATATGCTCCTGTTTGCAAACTATATAGGGGCGTACCCCTATTTCGATACTCGATTACCCTAAAATCGAGTTCAATTAAATACTCGATTCGTAGAAAATCGAGTTATGCCCGATCAAACTTAAAAAAAAAAAAAATTTGCATGGAACTCGACTTTCAGGAAATCGAGTTCCATGCAAAAAAAATTTTATAAGTGTGATCGCTCCATATTCAGGGAGTCCTATAGTGGCGTTTCTAAGTCCAATAGTGACGTTTCAAAACCCTGTAGCGGCGTTTTCCTGCAAATTTTTTTATAAGTGTGATTGTCCCATATTCAGGGTGCCTTATAGTGGCGTTTTTAAGCCCTATAGTGACGTTTTAAAGGCCTATAGCGGCATTTTCCTGCAAATTTTTTTATAAGTCCCCATACTAGGTTCAAGGAGCCCTATAGTGGCGTTTTTAAGCCCTATAGTGACGTTTTTAAGCCCTATAGCGGCGTTTTGGAACTCGACTTCCCTAAAATCGAGTTCTATGCATTTTTTTTTTTTTTTTTTTTTTTTTTTTTTTTTTTTTTTAAGTTTTAAGTTTTATTCGGCATAACTCAATTTTCTATGAATTGAGTATTTCATTGAAATTCGATTTTAAGGTAATCGAGTATCGAAACAAGAGCATATCTCTATATAGTTTCGAAATAGGGGCATATTGCTAAATTTTTTAAAAATTAAGGGCAAAAGGCTAGAATCTCCTCATCTTCATCATTCATTTCCCATGGCTGGTCTACTATAATTAGTTGATCTGGTTCAACCATAGGTTCTTCAATAGCAATTGGTTTAGCTTCAGGTTCTACATAAAGTGTGATTTCATTTGTTGGCCATTTAGCATGTAGTTCACACATGTAGGTCATATCATCATCTGAAGTAATTAACATTAACCCTTGCTCTAAGTCACCACCAGGTATTAAATAATAAATCCTACTGTTAATGGGTCCCCCAGCATCAGCACAAATGTCTTGTATCTCAAAATGACTTAGTAGATCTGGATCAACATTACCCATTACAGATACCTCACCACCTACATACTCTAAACCAGGGTTCCACTCAAAATTCCCACTATGGTGAATAGTAAAATTAAAACGAATTTCAGTAGCCATCTGCAGGAATTAAAACACATGCACAAACAACAATAATTAAATACATAACCAACACATGCATAGAGAGCAACAATCATTGACAAAAGCAAAATAATTTCATACAACATAAAATACCATTTAACATGGGGTCAAGGCAGACAAGAAACACAACCAACTAAACAGTTTGTCTCCATGGGACCACAGACAACTGCTTGCTCACTCCCAAGTACAGGAGATCGTAGCAATATAATTCTCGGAGTACCGAGGTCGAACTATAAGGAGCAGGGTAAATTCAAAGGCAATATAATTAAATAACAATTTGGGTGAAGAAGAAAAATACTTTTTCTTGGTGATTGTTAACAAGAATAATGATAAAAACTGATTTAAATCAATAATGTAAATACTAGGGCATCAGGGTGTTTCCCTATATCAATATGAAATTCTTTGTGATCTAAGAAAATATATATTTCATAATTGATTGTTCTTATACAATTAAACACTTATGAATCGGTTGAACTGAGACAATTCAAGAACGCATGATAACCTCGATTGATAATACGGTTAGAATATTTTTCAGAAAAACCCATTCACTTTAAAACCTGATTTCTATTTGAAACTATTAGAAATTCATCTAAACAATAAGAAAAACATGATTGAACTTATTGAAAGCATGGAAGAACTAATACATCAAAAGAAATCTAATTGAACAATCAAATATGTCGTTGATAAAATCCTAGAAAGAATCACATTAAATATTCATACCGTATAGAAAAAATATAACCCCTAGCCTTAGCAAAGAGTTTAGGCTGCCATTAGAGAAAGGAAAATACAATGTTTTCTCCCCAAAATTCGTTCTACAGAGCCTCCCTTTTAAACTCTAACGTCCAAGTGTCCAAAGTAAATAAAACTTTTACTATTTTGATTTTCGTCCAAGTTTACAGCAGTAACTTGTGAGTTAATTTCGGCCTTTAAAAATTGAGAATTTTCGAAAACTCAAAACTGGAAAGTTGTAGATATTTAAGTCACGGTTCCAACCCATCTAGCCTTGTGTCAATTGGATTTTTGAGGAGAGAGATACGCCTAAAATACTGATCAGTGCTCAAATCAGATTTTTCCTTTTTAGATTTTGCCTCTTTGATTTCTTTCCTTATTTGAAGCTTCCAATCATGGTAGACAATCCAAGCACTCCAGCTGCACCTCCTTAGACATTTAATCATGGTCCTTTAGCTCCACTTTAATTCTAGTTTGGACTCCATTCTCTCACAAATTCCTGTAAACTCATCTTTCTCACATGATTTCCTGAAATTAGAAAATTACACACAATGAATGACATCTTATTCAAGAAATTATGTAAAAATAAATAATAGGGACTACTGCAAATCATGGCTTAATTATACAAATCAAGCATAGTAATAAGGAGATTACGCCCACATAAATATATAACACTATACATTTTAAGACGTTATCAACAACCTAAAGATGCATCTACCCACCACACCTAGGTTCAAATCCCGCTGTCCGCAGGAGTCCGTTGGTGGGCATCCTTAGTAGGGTAACTCCCCACACAGTGGTACAGGCGGGCCCCCGAGATCGGACTACCTCGTCCAAGGCCATCTAGCACCCTGCCCGGAGGTGTAATATAGCCATAAAGGCCCCCATTTTTGTTTCTCAAAAAAAATAAAGATGCATTTACCCAAAATATTCCTAGGGACCACAGTCATCAATGTCAACTATAAAAGCAAGAAATTATTTAATAGAAAACCACTACTTTTATGACAAAAAACCTTTAATCTGAATCACCTTCATCAACCGTTACATATTGAAAAAGAACAAACACAACAATGGTAAACCCTACAAAGTAATTTCATACCTGATATAGAGAAAAACCCAAGCTTCAGTAAACCTCCTCCTTGCTTGCAAATGTTCAGATTTCACTTTGGCAATCTAAGTAAAGAGAGAAATGGATTATGGGTTTGGAGATTTTAGGGATTCTAAGGTAGAGAGAGGAAGAGAGTTCGTTCTTCTCTTTAGGGTTCTATTTGGGTTTTAATTTTGGCTTATATAGTAAAAGAGATTTTCTAACAGAAAAGGCAGAGGTGGGTAACAGGGTCTAACGGAGGCCACCCCAAGTGGGTTAAGTGATAACTTTTAAACCACGGGTAGACACTGTTAAAACGGGTCAAACCACAGGTGGGTAAAGTGCAAATTCTCATTTATTTTATAATCTATATTAATTAAGTAGTATATCGCACATGCATAATTATAGTTACTAAAGAAGTTAGGCTTTAATTTTTTTTTTTTTTTTTTGGTAAAAGACAGATAAAATAGCATTAGAAACAAAGGGTATGAATACAAAATAGCTCTCTTTTTTTCATAAGTTTCAAAATAGCTTAAGATTTTCAAAGGCTAGCACTTGAGAAACTGTGTTTTTTGCTAGTTACTTTTTACACTTATATTTGTAGTTCTGAAATAGTACTAATACATACACTTGATTGTTATTTCACAAATGTTTAAACTGCTTCAAACAACACTCAAGTTTTTGTTCATTTGACCAATTTTAATGCTTTATTATCAGATATCCAGCCTTAAGAGTTGTAGTTCAATGTACTATAGTGTTGACACCTCATTTTGCAATCTGCATTTAACCTCACCTGGAGGGTAAAAGGGTAATTTTGCGTTGGAAATATGCATCACATTTAAGCATGGTCCTTTAGCTCCACTTTAATTCTAGTTTGGACTCCATTCTCTCACAAATTCCTGTAAACTCATCTTTCTCACATGATTTTCTGAAATTAGAAAATTACATACAATGAATGGCATCTTATTCAAGAAATTATGTAAAGATAAATAATAAGGACTAATGCAAATCATGGCTTAATTATACAAATTAAGCATAGTAATAAGGAGATTACGTCCACATAAATATATAACATGTATACATTTTAAGACGTTATCAACAACCTAAAGATGCATCTACCCACCATACCTAGGTTCGAATCCCGCTGCTCGCAGGAGTCCATTGGTAGGCATCCTTAGTGGGGTAACTCCCCACACAGTGGTACAGACGAGCCCCCGAGATCGGGCTACCCCGTCCGAGGCCATCTAGCGCCCTGCCCAGGGGTGTAATATAACCATAAAGGCCCCCATTTTTGTTTCTCAAAAAAAATAAAGATGCATCTACCCAAAATATTCCTAGGGACCACAGTCATCAATGTCAACTATAAAAGCAAGAAATTATTTAATAGAAAACCACTAATTTTATGACAAAAAACCTTTAATCCGAATCACCTTCATCAATTGTTACATATTGAAAAAGAACAAACACAACAATGGTAAACCCTACAAAGTAATTTCATACCTGATATAGAGAAAAACCCAAGCTTCAGTAAACCTCCTCCTTGCTTGCAAATGTTCAGATTTCACTTTGGCAATCTAAGTAAAGAGAGAAATGGATTATGGGTTTGGAGATTTTAGGGATTCTAAGGTAGAGAGAGGAAGAGAGTTCGTTCTTCTTTTTAGGGTTCTATTTGGGTTCTAATTTTGGCTTATATAGTAAAAGAGATTTTCTAACAGAAAGGGCAAAGGTGGGTAACAGGGGTCTAACGGAGGCCACCCCAGGTGGGTTAAGTGATAACTTTTAAACCACGGGTGGGCACTATTAAAACGGGTCAAACCACAGGTGGGTAAAGTGCAATTTCTCATTTATTTTATAATCTATATTAATTAAGCAGTATATCGCACATGCATAATTATAGTTACTAAAGAAGTTAGGCTTTAATTTTTTTTTTTTTGGTAAAAGACAAATAAAATAGCATTAGAAACAAAGGGTATGAATACAAAATAGCTCTCTTTTTTTCATAAGTTTCAAAATAGCTTAAGATTTTCAAAGGCTAGCACTTGAGAAACTGTGTTTTTTGCTAGTTACTTTTTACACTTATATTTGTAGTTCTGAAATAGTACTAATACATACACTTGATTGTTATTTCACAAATGTTTAAACTGCTTCAAACAAAACTCAAGTTTTTGTTCATTTGACCAATTTTAATGCTTTATTATCAGATATCCAGCCTTAAGAGTTGTAGTTCAATGTACTATAGTGTTGACACCTCATTTTGGAACCTGCATTTAACCTCACCTGGAGGGTAAAAGGGTAATTTTGCCTTGGAAATATGCATCTTGATTCTGGTCATTAAATCCTTAATCTCATTTCACCAAAATGATCTTGATCTTGTAACGATCAAATTGACTGGTCATAAGCCCTAATCGAACCACTAGATTGAAAGTTATCATCAAATCAAGTTTTAATGGCTGAGATGCACCATCACAAATTGAGTCCGACTATATGTGATTATGAACAATTGATTTCAATTGGTTATAAGTATAGTCAATTTGAGATCGATGATGTGTCATAATTTGATTGATTAGGACTATATTTTATGGTAGGGTTACACACACCTAATTAACTAGATAGTTAAACATTAATTATTCAATGAGTAATTTGTGCAATTATCTTTTAATTAGAGTAAATTTGGAACCAATTAAATCAGAAATGGGAGTGATTGGAGCCATTTAATGTTAATAGGGAGCTAATTTGGGACCTGTTAATGTTAATTGTGCTGAAACCATTTTCTAACAAATGACCTCTGCTCACTATTTCATCGATATCTCTCAGAATATTTTGAATCTGTGAATGAGGTTAATTTTTCCAGAAACTAGACATCCGGGGCTTCAATTTGAGCACAAGAATGAGACAATTCCGATCAGAATTGAGGCAGATATGATTTTTCGAAATTGGCTCTACAGGCTGTTACAGAAGTTACGGGAAAACAGAACTTTGCTTACTCCTCACTCTCATCAATCTCCACATTTAATGCACCAGATTTCCCCAAAGGCTAAAATGAGGTCTAGGTTCATGATTCTTTGTCAACTCTCATTAAATGGTCTTCCATTCATATTTCCTCCACCACTACTATATAAACCCCCCCTCTCCTTCATTCCAAAGGACACAAAAAAAACCCTCTCTCTTCCCCTCTCTTAAGTTCTAGTGAAGTTGAGTAGTCTTATCATATCTTGGTCTTCCTGAGACTTAAGGTATTGAGTGAGACTCACTCTTCCTCTCCTAACTCTTCTTTTCCTCCACCCTTAGGACCTCTACCAAGAGTCTCCTCCTCTACCATATGGATCTTGCATGAAGGTATAATCCATTTCCCTAACTTGTTTTTTGTGTTGCCATGATGAGAATTTAGGATTAAAGTATGATAGTAATTATTTAAATTCTCTTGAATATGTTTGAATGTTCTTATGTTTTCTTCATATGTTCTTGGTTGTTCATCACATGTTCATGCATAACACTAGCTTCGATCTTAAATCCACATCAAAAAACATAAAAAAGATGTTTGTTTAATAATTCTTTTAAATTCTTGAATCTAGGATATCACCATCCACACACATTCACTAGAGTTTATTTTTCAATCCAAATGTCATGCTTAATAAATTGAATTAGGATTTATCACATGCACACACATTAAATTCAACATGCAAATTGATTGATAACATATTGGATGATGTGATATGAATGTTGGCCACCATAATCTAGAAGACCGGTTTCACCGGGCAAGGTGGGTGCCTAACACCTTCCCACTTTGTAATATAGCCTCCGAACTTAGATCAAGGGTTGATAGACCAATGTTTATACTTGTAATTTTCAATTTCTAGATTGTAACTAGGAAACAAAGTTATGTACTTTATCTTAGATTGTATCTAGGACCAACACCATGTAATTTTCCTATGATCAATGTAAATTCAATTACAAATTAATAAAATGAGGAATTTTTCAATTTTAGTTTTCTTATTTATTCCAATAATTAAATAAGTGACGACTCCATTGTAAAACCCTTAATCTAAATGGGAAAATATAACTAGTCGAACATCCATTTTGAGAGGCAATAACATGACTCCACCCATTCATGTGAGTTTGGCCCAACATCCTATAAAAAGGGGCCGGGGGCGCAGTCTCTCACATATAGTATGTAGAGAAAGCAATTCCTTGCTAAAAAGTGTACTTGTACAAATATATAAATGATATCAGTGATTTGCCCAGGAAAAAAAAAACGTATAGCTATGTTTTTAAAACGCGGTTGTAGGTTGAGGACCTATAGCCGCGTTTATTAAACGTAGCTAATGTAAACCTTATAGCTGCATTTTAAAAACGCAGCTAAAATAACTCCTATAGCCGTGTTTGAGAAAACGCGGCTAGGTCTATTGTCACGGTGTATAGGCCACACTTAAAAACATGGCTATAGAAAACACGGTTATAGACCAAATGGACCTATAGTCATGTTTTTAGGAACTATAGTTGCATTTTAAAAACACGGTTGTAGACCAATTTTTTTGTAGTACAGTGTTTGCACCACATACGATTATGGTGGATTATCATACAAAATAAAATTAGTGACTAGTTGTGCACCCATCTTATTTAAGGAGTCACATATTATTTAGTCTCACAATAAATGTGATCTAGTTTGTGGTTGCTAAAATTTGTTGAAACTCTTCAATAGATTCTTGCAATAAGAGAGGACGAGTTTTCTTCACCATGTTATAACAAAAGTTTCCACCCATAAGATGCGTCAAATTTGATTATAATGGTGCCCATTTAAATCCTATAAAGTTATGTACTTTATAAACCACACTATATAAAGTTATATAGTGTGGTTTATAAAGAAATCTGTTACCAAACAATTGCCTTCATATATTTAAGCCATTATGTGTTGCTACATGGTGAAGTCAAGAGATTTTTTACTTGATGGTTTTCACCCTTTTAATTTCCTTGATACTTTAGACATGGACAGGAAATTTAAGTAAATGTGGACCATTGATCTTTTTTTTTTTTGGGGGGGGTGGGGGGGGGGAGGGTTTGTCATACATATGTTGGGGACGGGGACATAAAAAAGAGGAAGTCATGTACTCTTATTTTCTGAGCTACACGACCCACCCTGTCTTTAACGGATCTGTTCTTGAAAGTGCTGGTGTAATAAGTGTGTTAAACAAGATTTTGGGATGACACTGTTTACTTATCCTCAGAGCATAGGCCACCATTTCCTTAGGATTTATCATAAATTTAGTCGTTAACCATGTATTTGCTATTGGGTTGAAGAAATCAACTTTGAAACAATCATTTATGTCATGATTTTTATTTTGAGCTCCTATAGGTTTTCTTTCCATAAAATTTAAAAGTTACCAATTATTTCTTAGGTGTATACTTCTTGGAATATTGAGCTATTAGTTTTGGGATATATTTATTAGTCAAAAGTTTCTCAATTCATCATGGATGTAAGAATCTGTATATCCTCCTGGGCATGAGGATAAACTGCTTAGTCTTTGGATTACCCGGTAAGTGGTTCTGGTGGCTGGGGTCAGTTGCACATAGGAGTTTAATTAACAGCGACGATTGTTGTACAATCTGCTCTGTAACATGCAACTAATTTGAGTGAAGTTTTCCTACGTCATAAAAAAATAATAATAAAAAAAATAAAAAAATAAAAAAATAAAAAAAAGAAGAAGAAAAAGAAAAAGAAAAAGAGAGTAAGAATCTGTACATAGTGATGATTCCTAATTCTAAAAACTAATATCATGGAAATATATCTGTGCAGAGATCTGAAGATGAAGTTTTGTTAAGAAAAGTCCTCTATGATGCTGTTATATTGGTTGAGTATTCTTTTCTTAATCCTGAGAGAGTGATTAATGTACCTACTGAGCACATGAAATGTCTTGCCATGGCAAGACTGATCATTACACATGAGGCTGTAGAATTTTTCAGGTATTAAAGAATGAGTGATCTTGTTGGAATTCTATTGAAACCTGTACTGCAAAGTCTCATCATTTTGCTTGCTTCAGGGAAGGTGGGAATCAGATGAGAGCTATCTCTTACAACAATGCCTTCTCCAGTTCTCGTCTACCTTCCCAAATTATTAAATGGGTCACTAACCAGATTGGTTTGGAGGAAAAAGCAAATAGATCATATGGATCCTCACCTAAAGCTCTTATCAGTAAGTAGCTCTATTATTTTTTTGTCCCTTGTATTTAACAAATGCACTCTGTAGTTAATTACCAAATTGTTTATCTAATTTTTAAATCTTAATGATCTCATTCTCCAGAGTGGCTGCTAAACCTTGAAAATCAGGGAATAAAAGTATTTGATGACAGCATTTCAAGACGTCGTACCAAAATAGTACTAGATATTCATATTTCCAAAGCAGACTTTGAGCAACCAGCATCTAAGTTGGAGGACATAAAAGTGGATGATGATAGTCTCTTTTGTATTGATAATAAGGGTGAAGACAAAGATACAGATAAGGAGAAGATGATCACATCCATGAGTTCTGCATTTGTATCTGCAGCCCACACAATGAAGTCGACAGAAAATGAAGGAAGAAAACGGAAAGAAGGGTTAAGTGCTGAAAAGAAGAAGATCAAATTTGTCAAGTATGACCTGGGTCAAAATTCTGATTCAGCCAGAACAAGGTCCGCAGTTGTCAGTAATGATGGTGTCAGTAGTGAGAGTGAAGTTGACAATCCAATCTCTGATGATGATACAGATACGAAGGAGTAGTTAGGTTCTTTGCAGGAGAAAGACCTCAATCAGGCTATTTTTAGCAACCTCACTTTTTGTTGGGTTCATACTGTTTCTCAACGGGAGTTTATAAGAATGTCAATCAATTTTGTAACAAAAGTATGTGCAACTACCCTGTTTTTTTATTAGGCAGATGCGATTTTTAGGTTGTGGGAGATGCCAATGAGAAACAGAGAAGCGACCTTAGCATCTTGTCAGTTTTGCTGATGTTATATATTTATATATGATCAGTTTCCAGACCACCAGTTAGTCTAATTTATGGCAATATTATGAGGAGATTATCTTTCTGAACCAATCTATGGTGTTTGCTGCATGACTATTTGTCCGTGCAAATTGCAAAAGATGACTGTCACTTGTATTGGAGCCATGTATAAAGACCAGCCAGTTGTTGAATTTACCTAAGCTGAGCCATCTTCCTCTGGTCACTTTCACCATCGGACAGGCAGACTCAAGTTCCTCAATGTATGCGTGTTGGGTTGGATTTGTTCAAAAAATTGGAAAGCATTCAACGCGATTTTCACGATTATTTTTTCTGCTTAAATGCTGGTGATGTTGATCACAAACATGCTTTTTTCCCTTGTACGTGAAAATTTTATGTTGAGGAGGGTTCCCACTACGATGTCTTGAACAGTAGAAAATTGGAAATCAACCAAAAGCATTTTCTGACTTCAAGCATTGCTCTAGGCCTTTTTTTGGGCAAAATTTGCTGAATAGTACTTTTTAAGGAAAATTTTTGGTGGATAATACGAGGACTAAGTTATTTAGTTATGTAGACTCTTTCTAGAACTCGAGTTTGTCAAACTCGAGTTCTAACCCAAAATCGAGTTTATTAAACTCGAGTTTCAATTAGTTTAGGCTGCATGGTAGTCTAACGTTGAATAACAAATTGAAACTCGATTTTGGGTTGGAACTTGAGTTTGTCAAACTCGAGTTTCAAAAAGAGTCTACATAACTAAATAACTTTAGCCACATGCTATTCTCCTAAAAGTTTCCTTAAAAAATATTATTCGGCATATTTTGCTCCTTTTTCTCTATTCAATTGTCTTTCACATCTAGATGGCAGAATATTTACTTCCAAAATACGTCACTACATCTCATTACATATTAACCTCCAGAATGAACAATACCAAGCTGCTTAAATGCTTAAATGCACTCTGTAGTGACTAAGATGTTTCTGTTAGTTTAGATTGCAGAACCATACATGAATGCGCTGTGTGCACAAATAATATGATTAGTGGAATGCTGACACACCTAGGAAGCAAGTAAATGGAGAAATTACATTTTACCACCCTATGAGGAATACATATCAACAAATTAAACATTCTAAGAAAGACATACTGACCAAGAGGGAAGTCACAGGCAAAATCTCCTCCTGCAGCATCCGGATGAGGGTCTCTGGTTGCCAAATAAATTAGGATGTAAGCACATCAAAGTTGAAATCCAGTAAAAGAATCATCATAAATGTTAATATACAGACATACACAGTCAGATAGACACAATATGTAGACCTAATAAGCCTTAGTATCAGTCATAACCATTTGGAGCACAAGTACTCTTTTGTCATTCAAGTTCTACGACTATGTTCATGCTTTCAATTAGATTCATATCTGTCTTATAGACAAGTTAAACACACACAAAAAATAAAGAATATTGTAAATTTGTAATGCATTTTCCAAATATCAAGCCAAAATGTGAATTCTTACTAACCAAAAAAGTAAAAGCTCTGAAAGCCAGAAATTGAACCAACAGTCCAAATCTTCAACTCCTTCTCCAACTCCTCCCTTGCAATCCCAGCTGTGAATTTCAAGCAAAGCTCCAACAGAAACAGCTCTGCAAGAACAACTCCCGCCAGGTAAACAACATCAACACAACCTCCTACACTAAGCCTTTCACGAATTTCGCCACTTACAAGCGGCAAGAAAGAGCCTATTTCATCATCAGAATCCATCCAAACACGAACTAAATCCACGAAAGGCGTAATCAAATTCGAACCAATGGATTCCTCACTAGAATCCTTACAACAACACACATTTGCATACCCAAGAATCACTCCCACCAAAGACTTAACCTCCCTCATTGCTTTCCTCTCTCTCTTTGAAACCAAGTCCTTCCCAAGCAACTCCACAACCACTTTGTACACCTCGAATACCACCGGAGCGAGCAATGCTATGCTCTTCGAAGAACCGCACGAGCCCGAACACGCCGATACCAATTGAAACAAGTCCTTCGTGGCAGTAACCCGATCCAAAATGTCATCCTTCTGTAAATTTCGGCTACGAAAGCTTAATCCGGCGTAGACCCAGATGGATTCGAGAGGTGGGTCAAGCTTAGCGTGCATTAATTCGTGGAATATGTGAATGAAAGGAGAGAAATTGGGGGTTTCTTTGTGGATTTCAGCTAAAAGGTCTTGGATTGATTGGTTTAGCTTGAACTCGTAGTTTTTGCCTACAAGGGGTTTAAAGTTTTGTGGGGCTGTGGAATTTGTGGGTTCCATTAGAGCTAGAGCCATTGTAGTTGTTGAAAATGATGAATTTCAGAGAGAGATCAGAAAAAAGAAGGGCTAATAGCAAAAACCCTAATAAGCACAGAAGTCAGGTTTAGGAGAAAATTGTTTAGGGTTTAAGGGCCGTACGAATCTTCCAGATTTTGCCACGTAAGTATAAAGTTTTTGTCTTTTGGGTGAATTTTCGAACAATGAGCTACCATATATACGGGTTGAATAAATCAGTGCATTTTTGTTTATTGGTGTTGAATTTCTCACCTATAAACATAATTGAAGGACTGATACAAGGGCGTTGATTGCCACCATAATGAGAATGTAAGACTTAAATGGATACAATTATAAATACAAGGGTTTTGATTGCCTCTACAATGAAAAAGTAAGATTTAAATGGGCACCATTATAATTATAGGATTTAATTTGGCCTAGATATAAAGTTATGTACTTTATAAACCACACTATATAAAGTTATATAGTGTGGTTTATAAAGAAATCTGTTACCAAACAATTGCCTTCATATATTTAAGCCATTATGTGTTGCTACATGGTGAAGTCAAGAGATTTTTTACTTGATGGTTTTCACCCTTTTAATTTCCTTGATACTTTAGACATGGACAGGAAATTTAAGTAAATGTGGACCATTGATCTTTTTTTTTTTTGGGGGGGGTGGGGGGGGGGAGGGTTTGTCATACATATGTTGGGGACGGGGACATAAAAAAGAGGAAGTCATGTACTCTTATTTTCTGAGCTACACGACCCACCCTGTCTTTAACGGATCTGTTCTTGAAAGTGCTGGTGTAATAAGTGTGTTAAACAAGATTTTGGGATGACACTGTTTACTTATCCTCAGAGCATAGGCCACCATTTCCTTAGGATTTATCATAAATTTAGTCGTTAACCATGTATTTGCTATTGGGTTGAAGAAATCAACTTTGAAACAATCATTTATGTCATGATTTTTATTTTGAGCTCCTATAGGTTTTCTTTCCATAAAATTTAAAAGTTACCAATTATTTCTTAGGTGTATACTTCTTGGAATATTGAGCTATTAGTTTTGGGATATATTTATTAGTCAAAAGTTTCTCAATTCATCATGGATGTAAGAATCTGTATATCCTCCTGGGCATGAGGATAAACTGCTTAGTCTTTGGATTACCCGGTAAGTGGTTCTGGTGGCTGGGGTCAGTTGCACATAGGAGTTTAATTAACAGCGACGATTGTTGTACAATCTGCTCTGTAACATGCAACTAATTTGAGTGAAGTTTTCCTACGTCATAAAAAAATAATAATAAAAAAAATAAAAAAATAAAAAAATAAAAAAAAGAAGAAGAAAAAGAAAAAGAAAAAGAGAGTAAGAATCTGTACATAGTGATGATTCCTAATTCTAAAAACTAATATCATGGAAATATATCTGTGCAGAGATCTGAAGATGAAGTTTTGTTAAGAAAAGTCCTCTATGATGCTGTTATATTGGTTGAGTATTCTTTTCTTAATCCTGAGAGAGTGATTAATGTACCTACTGAGCACATGAAATGTCTTGCCATGGCAAGACTGATCATTACACATGAGGCTGTAGAATTTTTCAGGTATTAAAGAATGAGTGATCTTGTTGGAATTCTATTGAAACCTGTACTGCAAAGTCTCATCATTTTGCTTGCTTCAGGGAAGGTGGGAATCAGATGAGAGCTATCTCTTACAACAATGCCTTCTCCAGTTCTCGTCTACCTTCCCAAATTATTAAATGGGTCACTAACCAGATTGGTTTGGAGGAAAAAGCAAATAGATCATATGGATCCTCACCTAAAGCTCTTATCAGTAAGTAGCTCTATTATTTTTTTGTCCCTTGTATTTAACAAATGCACTCTGTAGTTAATTACCAAATTGTTTATCTAATTTTTAAATCTTAATGATCTCATTCTCCAGAGTGGCTGCTAAACCTTGAAAATCAGGGAATAAAAGTATTTGATGACAGCATTTCAAGACGTCGTACCAAAATAGTACTAGATATTCATATTTCCAAAGCAGACTTTGAGCAACCAGCATCTAAGTTGGAGGACATAAAAGTGGATGATGATAGTCTCTTTTGTATTGATAATAAGGGTGAAGACAAAGATACAGATAAGGAGAAGATGATCACATCCATGAGTTCTGCATTTGTATCTGCAGCCCACACAATGAAGTCGACAGAAAATGAAGGAAGAAAACGGAAAGAAGGGTTAAGTGCTGAAAAGAAGAAGATCAAATTTGTCAAGTATGACCTGGGTCAAAATTCTGATTCAGCCAGAACAAGGTCCGCAGTTGTCAGTAATGATGGTGTCAGTAGTGAGAGTGAAGTTGACAATCCAATCTCTGATGATGATACAGATACGAAGGAGTAGTTAGGTTCTTTGCAGGAGAAAGACCTCAATCAGGCTATTTTTAGCAACCTCACTTTTTGTTGGGTTCATACTGTTTCTCAACGGGAGTTTATAAGAATGTCAATCAATTTTGTAACAAAAGTATGTGCAACTACCCTGTTTTTTTATTAGGCAGATGCGATTTTTAGGTTGTGGGAGATGCCAATGAGAAACAGAGAAGCGACCTTAGCATCTTGTCAGTTTTGCTGATGTTATATATTTATATATGATCAGTTTCCAGACCACCAGTTAGTCTAATTTATGGCAATATTATGAGGAGATTATCTTTCTGAACCAATCTATGGTGTTTGCTGCATGACTATTTGTCCGTGCAAATTGCAAAAGATGACTGTCACTTGTATTGGAGCCATGTATAAAGACCAGCCAGTTGTTGAATTTACCTAAGCTGAGCCATCTTCCTCTGGTCACTTTCACCATCGGACAGGCAGACTCAAGTTCCTCAATGTATGCGTGTTGGGTTGGATTTGTTCAAAAAATTGGAAAGCATTCAACGCGATTTTCACGATTATTTTTTCTGCTTAAATGCTGGTGATGTTGATCACAAACATGCTTTTTTCCCTTGTACGTGAAAATTTTATGTTGAGGAGGGTTCCCACTACGATGTCTTGAACAGTAGAAAATTGGAAATCAACCAAAAGCATTTTCTGACTTCAAGCATTGCTCTAGGCCTTTTTTTGGGCAAAATTTGCTGAATAGTACTTTTTAAGGAAAATTTTTGGTGGATAATACGAGGACTAAGTTATTTAGTTATGTAGACTCTTTCTAGAACTCGAGTTTGTCAAACTCGAGTTCTAACCCAAAATCGAGTTTATTAAACTCGAGTTTCAATTAGTTTAGGCTGCATGGTAGTCTAACGTTGAATAACAAATTGAAACTCGATTTTGGGTTGGAACTTGAGTTTGTCAAACTCGAGTTTCAAAAAGAGTCTACATAACTAAATAACTTTAGCCACATGCTATTCTCCTAAAAGTTTCCTTAAAAAATATTATTCGGCATATTTTGCTCCTTTTTCTCTATTCAATTGTCTTTCACATCTAGATGGCAGAATATTTACTTCCAAAATACGTCACTACATCTCATTACATATTAACCTCCAGAATGAACAATACCAAGCTGCTTAAATGCTCAACCATAAATAATACAATGAAAACTAACTTTATTTATATAGAAGCAAGTAGCAACTGGTAATAGCACATTTCATAGAAGCAGGGTACTAGTACCTCTACTACTACTACCCTCTTAGTAAGGAAGGGTCAGACAAGGACCTGGAATTGAAAATAATGTAATCTGGACCTTGTGTCTTTATATGTTCACTCAACTCAACAAATCCTCAACCCCGTCTAAAGCTAAAACCAAAAAATAAATAAATAAATAAATAAAAATCTTATGAAAACTTGAATTTCAGATGCTGCTACGTGAGAGAATCAAAATCTCAGCCTTCCAAATGTGGAATAGGATTGTTCCATATATCAAAGACAGAAACAGTGGAAGACAGGAGGAACAGGGAGGGATGAAGCAAGAATTCATCAATCTGTCTGGAGGTCCACTCATTGAACACAGATCGAGGTACCCTATAAAATGCTGAATAAGAAAAAATTACTTTCTTTGATTGTTGTTACATCAAGACGCTAAGATCAGATGAAGTGGGAATGAGCATGGTTGGCTATATCGAAGCAAGAATGCATACAAATCTTGGATGCCCTACTGACATTTAATCAACCTTCGCTCCTTGATTGCAAGACAGGAACCCAACAGGGGAAATGAGATACTAAACCAAGTCATCTGCACTCTTGCAAATAGTATTAGTTGCCCACAAGCATAATGAGACTTTGACATCAAATGAAAAATGATGCACACCTCAGGGCAGTGTCATGTTACCATTGAAAATTTGTATCCATCAAATTCTGGACAGAACATACCCACAAATAATGGTCTTGCAAGATCCACATGCAACTTTCAAACTTCAAATGGTATAGAAGCCAGAAAGTTTCCAGTTCAGTCAGCACAACCACAGTTTTCTTCTTTTACTCAACAGCAGTTCTTGTAAGTTGTCCCAGTGTGCTGTCTTCTCTCTCGGTTCATATTGCCCATCTATTACATATCAAATGTTAGAGAGGTTTTTCAATCCATGTAAAGTTCTGTTTAACTACAGAAAAAAATGCAACTTACTCTCCAATACACATAATTCAAGAAGCCTTTATCTGGACAAAGATTTGCCGAACACATCTGTACTTCTAAGAATATGCAAATACATAAGTCCTGGCTCCTGTTGTGGATTAACAATGGCAAAATGGCACAAGTAAATCTAATCATGGTAAATATGCATTAATTATTCATGATTAAATTAACTTAAAATGAAAATCAAGTGTTAACCTTGGTTCTGAGAACAAAAATTGCACCAAAAGAATCTAAAACAGCAGCAGCAGCAGCAGCAGCCTGCAGAAATATCAATAAAATTACATCAAGAAAGGGAAAGAACATCTCAGACCCCAAAAGCAAAAAAAAAGAAAAAAGAAGAAGGGTAAGAACTTACATTCTTAAGGCATTCAAACCTCTGTATAACTGGCGGCACTTGTACCTTTCAGTTTACTCGATCAATCCAACTGAAAGATGGCCTCCATAAAGACAGGGCATTCTTACTGGGAATTTGCACCAAGGGGGAGCAACTACAGTGGCATTCCATTTGGATTTTGCACCTGGATAGAATATTTGGAAATAAATCACTGACAAATACTACAAGTTCACACTTCACCTTGGTGTATTGTATGTTTCTTGGTGTTTCTAATATTAATTCATCAAGGAAACATAACCTTGCTTTTAAGTTTCTTTCCCTGAATAGTAACCATTGGGACATGGTTACTTCAATAGTAAGGATTAGACTGAAATTTGAATGCAGATCAACAAGCTAAATGCCTCTGGAGCCAAATCACCAATAATCCTGACAGGAGCAAGTGCCATTCTTAAAATGGTGGAAGCGTTTAATGTCACGAACAACTATTTCCCGATTTGTGATGTCCGAGAGGAACTTCATAACATCATGGCAGTCTTCACAGATGCGTAGGTTTTTGAAAATTCTAATTGTTTTGACAGGGTTGGTGCTTATAAGGGCAAAAGCAAGAGCCAATCTTTCACTATGATGATTAAGATATTCCTCTCTCTCTTTGTCAGAGACATTATGAAGCACATGTTCCGTTTTTGGAATATAACCTACTGAAGAGAGTTTTTGGCTGAGCTCCTCTAACTTTAAATATATTTCCCTGATTTTGGGATGTGAACCATCTTGAGACACAAATGTGTGGACTTGACCATTGATCTCTACCCAGCTACATCCAGGTTCCTTCTTAACACCCTGACTGGACATCAATGTCCTGACCTTTCTGACATCATCCCACCTACCTTTGGCTGCAAAAATATTAGACAGCAATATATAATTTGAGTCTATCTCAGGTTGAAGCTCAAAAAGTTTCTCTGCAGCTTTTTCACCAAATTCCAAATTTCCATACATTTTACAAGCTCCAAGAACAGTCTCCCAAATCAACGCATGTGGTTCTAGCTTCCTATTCTCGATAAAGCATTTGACCTCATCAAACTTTCCAGCCCGACCAAGAATATCAACCATACAAGCATAATGCTCAATTGTAGGCGTAATCCCAAAAATTTCGCTCAGTGCATTAAACTGTTTTTTCCCTTCTTCAACTAAACCCATGTGGCTACATGCAGAAAGAACACCTAGGAAGGTAACCTCATCTGGCATGGTGCCTTCATCTAACATTGTCCAAAAAGTTTCAAGAGCTTTCAGTCCTTGCCCATTTTGCGAGTATCCGCATATCATTGTGTTCCATGAGACAGCATCCCGTAGAACCAAGCCCTCAAAAATAGCCTCAGCATCTTCTAAGCATCCCGACTTTGCATACATATCAACAAGTGCACTTGAAACAAATATATCACCATGCCCACCCTTAATTGCCATAGAATGAAGCTGCTGCCCAGTTTCCAGAGCAGTTATACGGGAGCAACCACTTAAACAGCTGGCAAGAGTAAACTCATTGGGCTTTACACCTTCTCGTTGCATCAAACTGAAGCACTTAACAGCCCTCTCTGCTTGATCAGTTTGTGCATATCCAGTAATGATGACTGTCCAAGTAAAGAGATCTCGTTTAATCAACCTATTGAAAACTACATCAGCATCTTCCAAGCACCTGCTCTTGGCATACATGTCAATAAGAGCTGTCCCAACAAAATCATTACCATCAAGGGTGTTTTTCATAACATGGGCATGCACTTGCTTTCCAAAGCGTAGATCCAAGAGGCTAGAACAAGACCTTAAAACACTGATATACGAGTACATGTTAGGTATGAAACCTTCCAGAAGCATCTGATAGAAGATTTTTGGCCCTAGATTGCAGATTTCATAGCCATGGCATCCAGACAAAAGGGCATTCCACGAAACCAAATCGTGATCTCCCATTGCCTCAAACACTCGGGTACCAGCCTGCGGAAATCCATTTTTCATGTACATAGTGATTAAGGCATTGTTGACTAACATATCATTTTCAAATCCATACTTGCATATACAAGCATGGATGCTTTCACCATACTGCAGGTCTCCCAAATCAGCGGCAACACTAACAAGACTTGAAAAGCTAAATTCATTTGGTGGGACACCTGCATATCTCATCATGTGAAATAGCTGAGCAGCTTCTTGGCTATGACCTTGCTGATCAAGGCAGGTGATGATTGCACTCCAGGCTACTACATCAGGATCTTTGATTGTCTTAAACACTTTTAGTGCATCATATGCCAGCCCGCACTTAGAGTACATATCCACAAGACTACAACCCAAAAACTCATCTATTTCACACCCAATTTTGATTGCCACAGAATGCACAGCCTGGCCTTCTCTCAAATTCCCTGAGGTGGCACAACCCTTGAGGACAGTAGACAAGGTGAACTTGCTAAACTTCATCTCTGATTCTCTCATTCTACCAAACAGTCTCAATACTTCTTTTCCACCACCCACCTGAGCATAACCATTAAGCAAGGCAGTCCATGAGACATCATTCTGCTCAGGCATGCAACAGAACACTCTATCCGCAAGCTCCATCTCACCACATTTTGCATAAAGGTCAACAAGAACAGACCCAACAAACAAATCCAAAAAGCACCCAACTTTGATTGCTTCTGCATGCACCTGCTTCCCAAAACTCAAATTCATGCACAGAGCACAAGCTTTCAACCCAGTTGCCAATGTGAACTCATTCGGTCTCACACCTTCCCTCTTCATCTCACAAAACAAACTAACACCATCACTACCACATCCTTCAGCAACAAACCCTTGTATCAATGCAGTCCAAGACACAACATTCCATTCAGGCATTTGATCAAGCACACAACGCGCACACACAGAACTCCCACATTTAGCATAAGCATTAACCAATGAAACCCACAAATGAGAATCCGGGTCAATCCCGCTCTTAATCACTTGCCCATGAATGGCCCTCCCCTCATTCAAACGCCTTTTTGAAGCACAATCACGCAGCATCCCAGAATAACGCCTTAACCTCTCCTTCCTATCCAAATTCACAGGCCTACTTCTCACATTTTCATCGATCTTCTCATTCATAGACACTGAATTAGGCCAATTACGACTCATTTCCTTTCTGGGTGTTCTCTTAAACCCTTCATGAACCTGAGTTGGCGAGTTTCGCGTATCAGATAGATCCAAATCATTGGTGGGGTTCGATTCTACAACACTGAGAGCAGCACAAGACGAAGATTTTGACCGAATAGGAACTGTCAGTGATCTAGAACTGGTAGTACGAAGCTTATTGGGGAACTGAAATCGAAAACCAAGCGGCGGGCTACGCATTCTCATAGGAAGCAACTCGCACTCCATTAATTTTAAACCCAAAGCTTCGGTTCTGATTCTAAAACAGCTTTTGATTCTCAAAAGCATCGAATACACAACCAACACGGCATTCACAGCAACAGAGAGAGCATCAGAGACGGACTGAGAGTTTTAGTCTCTAAGAAAAACAATAACAACAACAATGAAAGAACGAAACATAAATGTGTTGGTTGAGCTCTCGATATTTCAGTCTCTTTAAGTTCGATACGGATTCTCGGAAATCAAACAGAGTATGTACAAAGAAAGTAAATAGATAGAATTAGAAAACTGCTTAAAAGCTGGAACCTTATTACCATGAAAACGGCGAGAGGGAGAGAGAGACAGACAGAGAGTTGTGGAGTTGGCCTGTGGCTCTCAAGAAGCGCCAATATGAATGAATATGTGAATCTTTCGAGGGCTTTTTCGTCTCTATGAGCCAGGTGTGAGTGTGAGTGAAAAATCTGCTGCCACGCTGGCCTAGTTGGGGGACCTACTGATGACATGGCAGTCCTCCATTTGATGTGATACGGATAGGTTTATTTTTATTTTCTTTGTTTATTTTTATTTTTATTATTTTTTTTTTGGAACTCACTTGCAAATTGACATGCATCATAAAAAAAATAATAATAAAAAGGCAAAAACTATACTAATTAAAACTTCTTCTTTTTTTGGTCTTAACATTGATTAAATCTAAGACATATATATGGGTTGTGTTCAAATTATACTTAATGTAACTCTAAAAATGTTATGTCACTCAATAATTTGTTATTGAATTTATATTTTGAAAATATTATCATTGGATGACATAGTGTATATGTTTTTAACATGCACATCATTTGTTTTGAAAATTTGTTATTGAATTCATGCTAATCAGATGTTAATACCATTTAGTCCTCACACACATGTATGTATATATATATATATATATATATATATATATGATAATTCAATGGTTACAAGTTTAGAGAGAGGGGGAGTAGGCCTGTAAAGCCTTAATTTATGAAGGTAAATTATTATTATTATTATTATTATTTGACATGAGTCTAATTTTTAAAATATTTTATTATTTTTATAGTTTTGCTGACTTTGAACTAAATTTCTAAATATCCATATGGAATGGTGACAAAAAGATATTGAGAAGGAGATTATGACTGTTTTTATCATTTATCATAAGCATTAACAACAATAACAATAAAATTTTACCAATAAACTTGTGAAATAATGTCATTACTCAAATTTTTATGCAAAACAACCCTACCCCCACCCCCAAAAAAATTATGGATCATCAACAAAATAATCAAAATCGTTATCTTGTATCGTTCTTTGTCATTTTTTCATATCAAAAATCATACCTTTTGTCTTTTCCTTAATTAACGTG
This sequence comes from Quercus tomentella, assembly GCA_028535165.1. Classification (NCBI taxonomy): domain Eukaryota; kingdom Viridiplantae; phylum Streptophyta; class Magnoliopsida; order Fagales; family Fagaceae; genus Quercus; species Quercus tomentella. Next base: position 58,830,384 of record JAPQVY010000155.1, on the reverse strand, counting down.
TAATTCCTTTACTACTTCTGGTATTATTTTATACCTTCATCTACTTCTTTTCATTCCCTTTACTCAAATTAAATCTCTCTTAGTTACTAGTACATCAATCAATTACCTTTGCACAGTCCCATTTCAACTATTTTCATTTTATTAACATATTCTTAATACCCCAACATCGAGTACCATAGTACCATATAGCCTAACTAGCTTTATTGTAGCAATATTGTAACCTATTCTTAGTGTCCATTTGAGAATTACTTATTTCGGTAGTTTATTTTCATAGAATTTATCAAAAGATATAATTTTTAGTAACTTTTATGTTAAATATGTTACAAAAAATTAAAAGCTGGTTTATTTATATAAAAAATAAAATAAAATAAAAGTTAGATTATTTGTAAAAAATACTAAGGGCACGTTTGGTAGACTGTAATAGACATTGTAATGTAATAGCTATTCCTGTAGCATAACTATTCGGTTGTTTGGTTATATTTTTATTACAATGAATAGTTATTCCTTATGAATAGCTATTCTTTAAAATGAAGAATAACTATTCCTTATCAAAAGTACTGAATATCTATTCCTTCATCTTATGTAATAACTTTTTTAAAAAATTCCCTAAAAAGCCATTAGTTGTCACATCTTCAAAAGGAAAGAAAATAAATTTTCCTTGTTGTTAATTATTAGCTCCATTTTGAACATCCTAAAATAAGTGTATTTTAGGAAATTTGACTTAAAAATGATTTAATTACACATTTTTTTTATACTCTACTAAATTGTGAATGGATATTCAGAATTTTATTCCTAAATGGTCACCAAACTAATGAATAGTAATACTCATTACATTCCAACTTAATGTATTCCTTGTAATACTTATTCCTATTCCCATGTAATAATCATTACAGTGTACCAAACGTGCCCTAAGACAAAAAGTAAAAAAGTTAACTTTTTTTAAGAATTCCCAAGCGCGAACTTTTTTTAAGAATTTCCAGGCACGCACTAAAAGTCATACAAACTAACAAAGATATAAGCATCCATTTGTTTCTAGTCTTGTCTAATATTTTTTAGGTATGGCCGGTAAGGAAACTAGGTCAAGGCACTAACATGAACATAATTGGAAAAGTATTACAATTTATTGTTGAATAATTGAATGGGGGTATGCCAAAAAAATTTAGAACCACAATCTTTTATGTTGCAATTTGTTACGACTTTGATGTAACAGACTGTAAGAAGTAAGTTTATTAAGAGTAACAGGTAACCTGTCAAAATCTGTGAATAGTTGTGAAAAATGATGTGGTAAATTTTGTGATCCTATAATAGCTTGGGTATGCTAGAGAATCTGTAGCTTACAGCTTAAAGAAAGTTATCACATCTACAAAGCTCATCTCCTGTCACTCAACATTAGCCAGCATTATGCGCTCGCTCACTGCACATAAGAAAAAATTTTGGTGGCATTTCCACGATAAGAGTGCCACTTCAAAGTAGGGACACTGTTTTTCTCAAATGATCTTATGGAACGTATCAAGCCAATTTTTTTTTGCCCAGCTTAGCTTTTTCTTTATCCTCGCATCATAATCCAATAATGTGTCGCTACTTATAATTATATACCAAAAGTATGTGTTATCCATTGTTCCTAACTATCAGGACCAACAAGCTTGCATATGATTTTAACAGAATGTGCCAACACTTAAGACTCCCCGCCCCGTCCCAATGAATCCTGAGTTTTCTGCACTGAACTATCATCAGATCATACGTGATTTACATGTCTAATATGATAAAGGCATAAAGCAATGCTTCTCTTCTTGAAAATATTGTTAGAAAGCTATTATCGTTTGTTGGGCATATAACCTGGCCTCCATCATCTCCTATTCAATCCTTAGCCTATACTCAGATTCAGTTCTTCCCCTTGAAAATTTTGATTGCGGATCTGCTTATTTTAGGTAGATGTATGGATCTCTATAGTGATGGCATTGGACAGGCCAAGAGCAGCCAACTCCTCAGGTGGCAACTTCTTTATCAACTCAACCAATTCACGGAGATGACCGTCTTTCCAGGTGGCATAACCCATGAAATGTGCTCAATTCTCATAGAAAGTCTTCAATCTGCACTCATTCTTCACCGTGATAGCCCCTCCAACAGTACACGGATTTCCCTGATCTTTGGATGTGAAAGATCTTGAGCAAAGAACGTTTGGGCTTCACCATCAATCTCCAGGCAGCTGCAACCTGGTTCTTTATGGATTCCTTGATTGGACATCAATGCCCTAACCTTCACAACATCGTCCCACTTGCCTTTGGCAGCATAAATTTCAGATAACATTACATAATTATAGTCCACACGAGGTTCAAGTTCAAATAGTTTCTTTGCAGCTCTTTCACCAATTCCCACATTTCCATGTACTTTAGAAGCCCACAAAATTGTCTCCCAAATCAATGGATTGTTGGTAAGCTTCCACTTCTCAATAAAGCTTTCAATCTCAATAAATTTGCCTGCCCGACTAAGGATATTGACCATACAAGCATAGTGCTCAATGGTAGGAGTGATTCCATAGTACCTGCTTAAAGAGTTAAAATATGTTTCCCCTTCTTCAATCAAACCCATGTGGCTGCATGCAGAAAGAACTCCTATAAAGGTAATCTCATCAGGCAGGAACCCTTCATCTAACATAATCCTGAAAGCCTGGAGAGCCTCATTTCCTTGCCCATTTAGTGAGTATCCACATATGATTGTGTTCCATGAGGATGCATTGCGTGAAGCCATGCCATTAAAAACAGCCTCAGCATCTTCTATGCACCGACATTGCCCATACATATCAACAAGTGAAGTAGCAACATACATGTTGCATGAAAGTCCAGATTTTATGGTCAAGGAATGGAGCTGCCGCCCACAGTCTAGCAATAGTAAACTGGAGCAACCACTTAAACAGCTGGAGAAAGTGAATTCATTGGGTTTCAAGCCTTCTTGTTGCATCTGAATGAAGCACTTAACAGCCTTCTGCCCTTGATTGCTTTGTGCATAATTAGATATAATGGCTGTCCAAGTCAAGAGGTCTCTTTCAGTAAGTTCATTCAAAATTACATCAGCATCTTCTAAGCACCTGCATTTGGCATACATGTCAAGCAGAGCAGTTCCTACATGACCATTACTGCTAAGGTCATCTTTTATGATATGGGCATGTACTTGCTTTCCAAAACCTACGTCCAAGATGTAGGAACAAGATTTTAAAATGCTAATAAATGTGAAAATGTCAGGTTCTAAACCTATCACAAGCATCTCTCTAAAGATTTTTGGTCCCAGATGACAAGCTCTGTTATCATGAAATCCAGATAAAAGTGCATTTAATGAAGCTGTATCCCGAATACTCATTGCATTAAAAACCTTCCAACCATTATTTACAAATCCAGTTTTCATGTACATTGTAACAAGTGCATTGCTGATGAAATTATCAGATTGAAAACCATATTTATATGCACAGGCATGAATACTTTCACTGTACTTCCAGTAACTTAGACTAGTAGCAGCACTGATCAGGCTAGCAAGAGTAAACTCATTTGGTGACACACCTGAATGTCTCATCATACAAAACATTTCAGCTGCTTCTTGTCTCTGGCCTTGTTGATGAAGACAGTGGATCATTGCACTCCAGGCCACTATTTTGGGACTTCTTATCCTCTGAAAAACTTTGAGTGCATATTCTGGAAACTCACACTTGGAATACATATTAAGAAGGCAACAACTCAGAAATTTATCAAGCTCACTACCAATCTTGATAGCCTGAGCATGCACTGCCTTCCCTCCTCTCAAATTTCCCAAGTGTGCACAACTCTTAAGAACAGTCAATAAGGTGAACTTACCATGCTTCAATTCTAATTCTCTTATTTCACAAAACAAGTTCAGAATCTCTTCCCAGTCACCCATTAGAGCATATCCATCAATCAAGGCATTCCATGACACAACACTTTTCTTAGAAATGTAAAAGAACGCCATACTCGCAAGCTCCATCAAACCACATTTTGAATAAATTTCAATAAAAGCAGACCCAACTAAAAAATTTGAAAAGAACCCCATTTTAATGACTTCTGCATGCAACTGCAACCCAAATTCTAATTCCAAGCACCCTAAACAAGCTTTCAACACACTTACCAAAGTCTCTCCGTTTGGTCTAATACCATCTTTCCTCATTTCACCATAAAATCTAACACCATCACGGCTATATCCTTCATCTACCAACCCCTTAATTAGCACAGTCCAAGACACAACATCCCGTTCAGGCATCTCATCAAGCACCTGACGTGCACATTGCAAACTCCCACATTTAACATACACACTCACCAACAAATCCCAAAAATCCAAATCTGGGTCCATCCCATTTTTGATCACCTGCCCATGAACTGCCTTACCCTCATTCAAACACCCTTTTGAAGCACAACTACGCAGCACCCCGGAAAACAATGTTAGCCTCACATTGCTATCCAAACTCACATCAGCTATTGAAGGCACCGTTTTATACACATTATGCTTTGATAACTTATTGAGTATGTTCTGAAAGTGCCCATCAAAGCAAGACTCCAACTTTTCTTGTGTATCACTGAAAGACGAACTGTGCTGTGAAAAAGAGCGAAGTTTCTCTATGGATTGGCGTGTTGGTATTGGGCTAAACTTTCGCAATAAACTACCTTGAAAACTAGTTGCTGGGCTACGCATTGCATTCTATTTGAACTGACAGGAACAGACGAAAGAAAAATGAAGCTTCAATTCTGAACCAGTTCGTCTCGCCTCAGACAGAAATCCGGCGTGAAGTCGAGGACTTTGAAATGTATGCTATAGTGTAAGAGCTGTTACAACGAATAATTATCGTATTTACAAGCTCTAAATTTCGTCTTAATAACTAAAAGGGCTTTTTCAAAATTTAGCTTTTAAAATGGGCCGAATTATGTAATTTACCATTCTTAATCCTTTATTTATTTTGTCTAAATCATAATTTAGTTCATAAATTTTCAGTCGCTGTATTTGACTCATTAAGATTTGGACTAAAATGAAGTTGTTAAGAATCAGCTAAAATATGGTTTATGATTTCAAGTTTTAATCCAAACTTTAGAACAAATATAACAATTGAAAAGTTTGTAGAGCGAAATTGGGATACGGCCAGTATTAGAAAATTGATGCAAACATAAAATACAAAAATAATGTTTCTTCATGTAACTTTCTTGGATTAATTTCACTAACAAATAAATAGGATTGTTATAAGTGTTTTACAATTGCTTTTACAATAGCGTCTGTTAAAAGAACAAAAACACAACATCCACAGCCTAAACACTTCAATGAGAGAGAGAGATTATGTTTATGTGTTATTCTTAAAAATTTATTGCATATAAAATAATAATTACCTTCGTTTTTATTATATAGACAACCAAAAGGTATGTCCAAAAGATACAACTCCTTGTTCATCAAAAAAAGAAAAAAAAAAAAGATACAACTCTTTTGGCACAATTTTTAATAATAGATTGGATTAGGCCCCCTAGTAGGAAAATTCTATTTGGGTTTGGATTAGCCCAATATTTCTAACATCTCGCAAACACTCATTTTCTAACATCTTGCGAACACTTTATTTGGGGTTGGGCTCATGGTGAGTTTTATTTATTTGCTAAGAATATTCTAACTACAAAATTTGAGATTTTGATTCTCTTAAACAAATTATGGGGTAATTACACTCTCCTCCCTTGAGATTTGAAGGAATGACACCCAACTACTCCAAACCTGAATAGAAAAAACACTCCCCTCTCTTAAAATTTAAAAAAATTAACACTCCCCCCCCCCCCTCATGTTTATATTAATAATGAAATATTCTAATTTTCTATAAGAATTTCTTTACAAAAGTTTAACCATGGTTAATAAATAAATCAAATTTGATAAATTTAGAATAAAAATGAAAAATTTATCAAGTATCAAAACACTTACAACAGCAAATCTCTCCATAACCCATTAAAAAAAAAGTATACTTAATATTTTAAAATATGCTTCAATTAAAAATTTAATACAATAAATTTTAATTTTGAAATGGAGGATAATTCTTGAAACTTGTCCTTAAACAAAGGACAGGTTCTACATAACATTTTTAATATTAATTTAAGTTTGGTCAATCAAATGTCAAGAAGGGAAATTTTTTTTTTTTTCCTTTAAGTTTGGGGTAGAGTGTAATTTCCCTAAATCTCAAAAGAGGGGAGTGTTATCATCCCAAATATTATTTTGACATTTTGGATTTAAGGTTTACCATCAAAGAAAAATTTTTTTTTTTTTTGGCAAAAAAAAATGGAAAAATTTCAACATAATTTTGGCGTAAATGCATTTTTAGTCCCTACATTTTGGCTTTTTTCCATTTTGATCCCTACATTTTAATTTTACCATTTTTAGTCCCTAAACCAATTAACGCGTGTTATTTTCGTCATTTCCATCAGTCAACCGACGGAAATATCTGAGGTAGCTGCCGGAAGAATTAAGATATTATAAAAAATGCCACATTAGCATCTAATTTTTATTTTAAATAATTTATCAATTTTAAGTAAATAAAAAAAGAAAAAATAGAATTAAAAACAATAAAATACATAAATTTAGATCTAATTCATTTTGAACCAAAACACACAAGAACATGATCACAGATTTAAACATCAACACAAGAACATAAGAGCACAAACCCATAACCAAACACAAACTCAAATTTAAAAACACAGAGAACACAATAACAAACATAAACTATTTACTCTCAAAATAAATGTCAAGTCAAATCCAGAAAATCATACACACTAAGTCTGGGCATCCACGCCACCACAGGCGGTGGTCCGACCCTAAGTCTCAAAATAACTCTCACCGAGCCCTCTATCTCCCACTCTAAACTCGAGCTCTCTCTCTCCAATCTCTGAATCTCTCATGGCCAAAGCTCAAGCTTCCACCATCGCTGATCCTCATCACCACCACAAATGGTGGTTTCACGTCTTAACGCCTTAGACCTAAACTCGATCTAAGCCTATTCTTTCTTTCTACTCCTCGATTTCAACGATGAAAAGGAATCAGAGCTTCCAAGCTCCACCGTGACACCCATAGACTGCCACCACTTCGGGGATGCTCATCCCCTCTTTACATCTCAGTCTAACCCGAGACCAACAAACACATCTGTTCTGAACCCAAATCAAGATCTTACCGATACTCTCTTTACTCAAACCACAGAAACCACTCCTCGATCTACAAGCTAAAAGCGCCTTGAAAGGCGCGTGAACCGCAAGAAGTTGATGTGAAGGTGAAGGTACTCACGGATGTGCCAAGAACTGAGACCATGGTGGCGTGTGGACCTACACATGGTGGCGCGTGAACAAGTGTGTGCAAAACAGAGGGTAAGTGCTAGGTATATGTGTTTGTGTGTGCTTGGTTATTGTGTTCTTTGTGTTTTTAAATTTGAGTTTGTGTTTGGTCCTGGGTTTGTGCTCTTATATTCTTGTGTTGATGTTTAAATTTGTGATCATGTTTTTGTGTGTTCTTGTTCAAAATGAATTAGATCTAAATTTATTTATTTTATTGTTTTTAATTCTGTTTTTTCTTTAGTTAAAATTGATAGATTATTTTTTAAAAAAAAATTAGATGCTAATGTGGCATTTTTTATAATATTTTAATTCCTTCAGTAGCCACCTCAGATATTTCCGTTGGTTAACTGACGAAAAGGATGAAAATAACACGCGTTAATTGGTTTAGGGACTAAAAATGATAAAATTAAAATGTAGGGACCAAAAAAAAAAAACCAAAATATAGGGACTAAAATTGCATTTACGCCTAATTTTAACTTCTAAAATTTTGGTGAACAACAATGCACTCTTTGAAGTCTAAACCATACAAAATGACAAACGGTGCAAACTAATGATTGGCAAATTGGATTGATCATCCTAATTTTTATGGCTTGTCCTAGTCAATCCGAAGTCCTATAACTCTTTCTCTTTTGAAATTTTTACTTTCCAATACTCCAAACTCCAAGAGTAAAAGAATGATTCCCTTGCTGCAGCACAAACACTTTGCAAGTTGTATCCTCCATTTGAGACACATTTTAACAGAAAGCATATCCTCAAACTCCAATAAAGAATTAGGATCTTGCAATGCAAATTTGACCTGCACAATTAATTATATACCTCACGTGGATCACTATGACTTCTATCTATGCCAACATTGATGGTTCCGGATTTTCATGTTGCTGGAAGTTTGGGAACTGATCAAATTATAGCAGAAGATATGGTCTTAACTCTTGGCAGATCAGATGCATGTGATTTTGATTATGAAGTCAAGAGTTTTACTAGTTGTCCAAGACGAATTAGATGATGCTTTGACCTCTTTAAATATTATTCTTTCATTTTTTTTTTCTACAACTATAATTTGAATATTAAACTTGGACCAACGACCAAGACACTAAGACACATGATACTTTAGAGTTAAGATTACACTTGCTTTATTACTTAAGTTTAAAACCTATTAGAACATAGTCCCCCTTTATGTTAAAAAGAAAAAAAGTATGCTATCTAATCTTTAACCCACCAATTTGGATAGTGGTTCAACGCAAGAATTGGCAAGTAGGGTTGGTATTCTTTCATTATTTAGTGAGATTTACACATTATTACACTTTCATCTTGTCTTTTTCAAAGCCGTGGGCTAACCATCTTCGGTTTTCCATTGCCATATACATAAGTTACATTAAACATTAGAAGAAGAAAAAGCCCTCAAACAGAGAAGAATATAACACGTTATGACCTATCAACTTTGAGACAAGCTTTAACAAAGACAAATTGTGCATTGTGCAAATCAATCGGGTGACTTGTATGAAACATGTGCTAAAATCATTAATATGATATGGAACTATTAGACCATTGAACCTACAACAAATCCATGGAGCTATCTAACTTATATGACTGAAAGCTATGTGAATTTAGCTTCACATAATTAAAAGATAACTTAGAAGGTGGTTAGTAAGTACAGGCGTGCAGTGGTGCCTCATTCACTTTCCAAGAGAGTTATATATATTTAATTCTGAACAATGAAGTTGTTGTAAGGTTGAATTTTATCAACCATCTTATTGGCTTTATTTCGTGCCAAATTTGTTTATATTTTAGCAATTAGTAACCCTATATTTAGGTGGGAATCATGTAAGGGTAGTGAGTAAGAGAGTGTGAAGAAATGCTCAAGATTGTGCAAGGATGCAGAGACTCGCGGCTGGGACTTGCGGGTGACTTGCGACTGGCAAGCCGCCAAAGTTGGCACACGTGTAAAGCATGCAGGGGAGCTAAAGAGTCATGCCAGCTGTTGCACTACAGGACAAAAATCCCAGGCTGGCCAGGCCGTTAGCTCGCGACTTGAACTCGCGACTTAGCCCAGTCGCGAGGCTAAGTCGCAAGACCACCCTGTTTGGGAAAAACTGACTCTTCGCATTCCTTTCTCACCCCACTATATATAGACCCCTATACCCACGAAATGTAGAGAGCTTCTAGAGAGAATTTTGAGAGAGAAACCCTAGAGAAAAACAAGATTGATTCATCCATAATCTTCACATAGAGACTCTTCAAATTCCTCTACTCTCTTCCTCTCCATTGTTACATCCTTGAGAGGTACATTATCAAAACCTTTTCTCACCATACCCATATCTATGAGAAGGCTGTTTGGTGCTTTGGGAAGCAGTTAAGAATGACCAATTTCATATTGGTTGATGCTATGGTCAAGTAGCGAAATTCGGTAAGCTAAAGAAGAAATAGGTTCGGCGTAACCTCGTTGGAGTAGAAGCTTAGAGGGCTTAGGTACATTGGGTAGATTAGGCTTGGAGGGTCTTCTGCTGTTCATGTATCCCAACTACATTCTTTAGTGAATTATTTACTGCTTGGAGGGCGGCGGAGAGGTTTTACGCCGAGAGCTTTGATTTCCTCTTCGATAACACATCATTGTGTTGTCCTTGTGTTTGCATCTCTCTTCCCTTAATCTTTGCCATTTAATTTCTGCTATGGATGTGATTTTATTTGGTTTAGATTGTTTATCAATTCTGTATTAAGTTTATGTTCATATTCCGCACATTAATTGTTTGATATTAAGCTTGAATTGATAATTTGATAATTGAGAGTCTAAACGTTCATAGTGTTTTATACACTAATTGAACTTTCAGTTGTAATTAAGCTTCCCAAGTACGTGGCTCCGGAAAGATCTTATGTGCTTCACAAATCACAAGAGTTGCTGCACTTGCTACTAATTTTGCCCTCCAATAGTCCAATTATCATATTTATCCATTTTAGAATATTTTGAAGTTACTGTCAATTTGGTTCATACTGTTAACTCACAACTTTTCTTGCACATTCTTGGAAATTAAACACAACAACAAAAATCAAATTTTCCAATCTCCAATGGTCAATGATGTTACAAATTTTGAATAAAAAAACTTCATTATTAGATTTGTATCCAAAAAAGTGAGAAAAATGGATTTTAAAAATATATATATAAAGTATCATATAAAGAGTTGAATATATATTATTTACTTATTTTATATAAGAAAATTATTTTAAGGTATTTTCTTAGGCCTTAAATTGTAATGAACCCGTCATAGTTGAGGTTTTTGTTAACATGTGCCTTGTGGACTTGATAAGGAGACTCTAAAAGGGTCTCACTTGTATTGAGATATAACAAAAAGTAGTAAAAATATAAAATTTAAATTGAAAGTAAATTGATTGTATTATAAAATTCTACCAAAGCACATGTTTGTATCACCCTTGAATAAATTTGCAAACATTTCTCCGGTGTGGCATGTATAGAATTCAGAGGACAAAATAACTTGCATAATTAGATTAAGAAAAAAGTTAACGAATGCCTTAAAATTATTTGTTAGCAAACTACTTTAAGAAATTTTTTTATGAATAAAAAGAAAAACAATTAATATTTTGATACCATTTTCTATTTCCTATAAAAAAGTAGTATAAAAAATTTCCTAATGGTTCATTAACAAATGCCTTAAGGACATTTACTAACTAAACTCTTACATTAAATGCATTGATAATATTTGGGATTTGCAAAATTTTAAGTCCACGCCAGCAATTCGAATCTGTCGTTACTCGTTATCAATAATTCAATATAAAACTAAGCCAGTAAGCCATGTGAACAGTGAACTTGTGGTTAGCTGGATTCAAAAAAGAATAAAAAGGAATTCATAGCTGGGAACTTAAGTAGTAGGCCAAGCCAGCTGAAGAATTTTAGTCAACTTTATCCATTTGATTTCCTATATTTAATTTTTAAAATAAGTTTGCAACGGAATTGATTATCATTTGCTTATGTTTTTTATTATTATTTATTTTAAATTATGCCCCTGAGACAATAATGGCACAAGCCTTTGTTTTGTTTTCTCAGTTCAAATATGAAATTATAAGGCCAAGAATGAATACATTATGGGGGAGTTAGTATCGTATGCTTATACGTGTCTTTTTTTTTTTTTTTTTTTTTTTATGAACAAAAAATAAGTAGGAGAGTAACTTGAGTTGACATTTTCTATTTAAGCGTGATCATAGATCATAGTGAATTGTTTAAGATCAATTTCAAGCTGCTTATATTGAAGAGCTACAAGTTAATGCTCTCATCAATTGATAAAATGTGTTAAAAAATAATAATTGATTTCCTTAGCAATTATAGAACAAATTTTGTTATTGAGCAACCACTTTCTAATTAATAATATATAAAATTATGATTTTTCTCTAAAAATTAAAAGCAAGACATTAAGTTGGTTGTTGTTTTGTTCCTTTCCCCCCATGAATAAACGACATTAATTTGGTAGTTAAATGAACTATTAGTAAATTTGGCATCAAAATGAGACCCACCAAGACTAAAAATTAGATTTCAGAATCTCCTTTATGTGCAATTTTATTGAGTCTTAATCATTACCCCTTAAAAATAAAATGAATTCTTCCATATTTTTTATTTTCAATTTTTTTGGGTACTACTTTCTCAAAAAAAAAATTGGGTACTAAGCTGGTACATTTAGTGGTAGGTGAAGATGTGGGGAGAGAATTCCACAAAAGGAGAAGCATACCTATACATTTGCCAAAATGAGATCAACACTATATATCAGCATGATTAAGATGGTATGTATGATTAATCATTGAGTCAAATGAAAGGCAAGCAACCCACAATTTGTAACTTCTAAGGCCTTCTTTCTTTCAAAACATGCCAATTTCTCAAAAGAAAAAAAGTGGGAACCCACATGGGACCCTCCAAAAAGGGGCATCCAATGACAGGTGTACACATCACTAAGACACCACCATACACTCACAGTCAAAGAAACCAAAAATGATAGGGCCATGCCACCCCACCACATCAAAAAATGTTGAACCGTAACTAAAACCTGAACCTTTTTACCAAAATGAGAAACCACACAATAAAGCAAACCATTTGTGGTATAGTCCGTTAGTCCATATTTGAGTCGACGTCGTTTTGCCTTTATACGATACATGATAATGAAATGAATCCCATCTTTGCAATTTCCACATTTTGCTTTAAAATGGACAAACTTAGAAGGTGTATCAGTATCACATGATCCTGAAAAAAAAAAATGTAAATACCCCGAAATAGTTATGAAATTGTTATTTTCTCAGTTAAATCTAACGAATTTTTTGAAGAAATTATTAGTTGTACACTATAAGGAAGAGAAAAAGTTGAAAATTGCACTATTGTTTTCTTAAATTGCATTTGTAATCATTGTAATTTTATTGGATTTAACTGAAAAAGTAACAGATTGGAGGTATTTGTTTATTTCCTAAACATAGAGGGAGAAATTGGTTGGTTTCAAAGATAAATGGGGAAATTGTGAACTACCCCTTATATAGAGGGGGAAAAATGCTTGTTCCCAAATTTTTTTAAAAAAAAAATGTATAATATGATGAATAATTCTAGTGACACAACTTTGCCTACAACTTTTTCTTAAACTTGATAAGTTTACAAGTTGTGAGCAGTGAAATTCAAAAGTAATGTAATTGGTAGGTTTATATGAACAAGATTGTTCACCAATCATAAATTATCATCTCTACAAATTGTAAAAAAAGTTATGTCAATGGTAAAGTCATAATAATATAACTAGTGAGCCACCCCACCTTCTAAATAAAAACCACCCACCACCAGCAAGTGTGGCTCAGCAGTAGGAAACCCTCGAAAGCCCCATTTACTCAAAGGTTTGAGTCCCAGCTCAGGGGTTGTTTTGGCATTTGACCCAAGCTAGCTCAACGGTATAAAATGTAGGTGCGAGTAGTGGTATGCCCTGTTATGTGCTGGTGGTACCCTTGGGCTTACCCAAATTGTACTTTGAGGCATGGGGCAATGATTACATACGTGAGCCCTCTTTATTTTTGTCCCTAAAAAAAAAAAAACCCACGTTTTCTATTTTTTTTTTAAAAAAAAAAACTATACCTCATATCACATCAAAAAAAAAAAAAACCCACCAAACCAATTGCAACTTCCTTAATAAAAAAATAAATAAATAACAACCATATCAACAAATAATTCACCTTTGCCAAATAACAAACTTTTATTTTATGGTTGTTACATCCAGGCTGCATTAGTTGAGTACTTGACTACTTGGGTTCCCATTGAACATAGAAGAGATAAGCCTATAATTAGAATGCAAAATTTTTATGTTTTAGCCAAAAGAACTCAAGTTTCATTATGTTACATTATTAATGAAATTTTCTACTAAGAATTTAAGAACATACCTATTTTTCAATGAATTGTTTGGGTCTTAAATTCCTTTGCATTTACTTGAACTCCACCCTTTCATTGCTATACAAAAAATAGAAAATCAAGTTTGCTAGAATATAGTTGCAAAATACAAAGTTAAATGAGAAAGAAAAAAAAAGTACCAACTTCTCATGTGAGAATTCTGTCAATGAATTTTCTGGTTCTTAAAGTTTCTTGAATTCCTTTGCATTTACTTAAACTTCACCATCTCATCGCTATACAGAAAATAGAGAATCAATTGTGTTAGAATATAATTGAAAATACAAAGTAAAATGAGAAGGAAAAAAGAAAAAAGAAAAAACCAACTGTTTATATGATGATTCTATAAGCAATTGCTATATAGGTAAATTTTGAAAAAGAAAAATGATACTGGGGATGTTTTCTTTAAAAATAAAATTATAAAATCAAAAAAATGATACTAGGGAAGTTATCTTTAAAGATAAAATTATAAAATCATGGAGGAAACTGCTTCTAAATAATAGACTAACTTTTAGGGGAAAAAACCTAAAATTTGCTTTTTTTTTTGGTTTTTTTTTTTTCTCTCTCTTTTCTTTAAAGAAAAAATTATAAGATCATGGAGAAAATTGCTTCTAAATAAGAGGCAAACTTTTAAAAATAAAATACCTAAAACATGGTTTTTTTTTAAAATTTTTTTATTTAATTTAAGACCGTGTTTTTGGCAAGCTATTAGTAGAGGATTCTAAAATCCTAAAATTTAGAATTTTTTTTCTTAAAATTTTAAAATAAAATAAAATTGTGGTCCTATTTTGTAGGAAATATTTTAGTAAGAGTTAGAAGTGTATTTTTATCAGACTATCATTTAGTTTTACCTCTACTTAAACATAGAGTGTAGAGGTATTTTGGAACAAAAAAAAAAAAATCGGTCCAAACAGAAGAAGCCCCTTAAATAGCAGTATAGATATACTCATTTCTGTCCCAAATTGTTAATTTTGTCAAAAAATTTAACTTTTTAAGGAAACATAATTTAAATATATCAATAATTTAAAATGAAGTCACAATAAAAATATGGTTTTCATGTAAACTTTTACTATACTTCTTGTATGTTTGGGTATTTTATTTATGATCATTGTATATCTTTTAGTTTTTTATTTTATTTTTATTATCTATCATTTCTTCACAATGATGACTCTTTATCATCAAATTAAGACACAAATTGATGTTTAGTGTAAGAAAAAAATTTGAACTTTATCCCTTATTCGAGAGTAAAAGAATTTACCAATTGAGCTTATTGAAATCACCATATTAAAATAATTAAAATAAATTATTTTAATCATAATGGGTACCATATTGAAAAAGTAATAATAGAGCTCATTTTCGACCATCTGAAAGCGCATAATATGTCATGTTATTTAAAAACCTTATTAAATCAAATAAACAATGTACTTATTTCTAAATAACGCGATTCTATATTTAAAATTTTTAACTTCTAGATATTTATTACGAAATGAAAAGTCAAAAGTCTTATAATTTAACTGATATTTTTAAATGTTCCCAACGAAGACACACAAAAAAAAAAACTATAAAATGAAAAATGATTCTTTTCCCATTTAAAATAGTAATAACACTAAAAATAGATGAACTAATTTTAAACGAGCAGACATTATTTACTATTTCTTAGGTGAAACGAGCAAATTGGGGTTGTATCGTATCAAGACTCAAATTCAAGTTAAGGTCTTCTAAAAACAAAAAAAAAAGAAAAGAAAAAGAAGTTAAGGTAAAAACGGCAGCGTATTGGGGTTGGATGGTAGTGAAAATAACAGACAGCCTAGGCTACGTAGTAGCTACTGGGAAATATTATAATCTACGGTAAAAAAGAATATTGACCAAAGGTCACAGTAATTCAGTTGGTACGGAAGGTCTTACATAGCGTCGGTGGTGCTTAACCGTAGGATAGTTTTTTTTTCTTTTTTAGTCAGAGAGAGAGAGTCATAAATTTAAGAGAGAGAGAATCGCTTGGTATATAAGCCAGCAAAGCAAAAGGCCTATGCTCTCTCAAAAAACACAGAGAGAGAGAGAGAGGGAGAGGGGGAGGGAGAGAGAGTTTTTTAGAGAGAGGAAGCCTGTGAGGGGCTTTGAGACAGAGAGAGAGAGAGAGAGAGCTAAGGCCATGGCTGATTCAAACGAATTCGTTTCCATTGATGTGGAGAAGATCCATCTTGGTGGGAAGGTTCGTTTTGTTCTCTCTTTTTGTTTTTTGCATTGTCTAAAATTTAATCTTTGTTTCTTTTTCTTTTCTGGGTTTCTTGTGCTTTGTTTTGCTATGCTATGCTATGCTGTGCTGCATTTGAATGGGTTTGTGATTAGAGGAAATATGTTGGAAATGAAATGGGAACTGATATTTGTGAATGTTTCTTCTGTTTTATTTATTTATTTATTTATTTTTTATTTTCTATAGAAAGATTTGATTTTGGGGTATTGCAGGTTTGGAAATGTTACATTCAAATCTGGGTAATATTGATCGATTCTTTTATCCATTTATGGACCCAGTTGTATTTTTATGATTTAAATGCTCCTAATTTTGCAATCTCACAAACCCATTCTTCTGGTGAAGCTGTTGATGAAGTTTCCTTTCTTAAAAAAAAAAAAAAAAAAAGATTTATGGTAAATGGTATATCGTTTAATATGTTCATTTTGTACCTTTTTCTGTAAGGAAGTATTGAATATTTTTGGAAATAATGGTTTGTGAACCTTCCTTTGATTTTTTTTATGGCATCAATGAATTGGGTTATGGGGATTTTTATCTTTCTCCTTTTTCTCTGTTGATGTTGATAGAATTTTCTTTTTTGGGCTGAGATTCTTTTCTTCTTGTATGATGCTTGTTAGGGTCATAGAAATTTGATGCTTTGAAGAATGCATTCCTTGGATCAATTTGTGATTACAGTTAATTGAAGAAACCTAAGCCTAGCTTTCCTTGCCTTACTTCTTTGTATTATATGGAGAAATCTAGCTGGTTCTTTATGTTTCGGTCCCTTTTACTATTTTTTATTGGAACTTTGATCAGTCTAAAGTCAAGTCAATGTCTTCTTTAAGATATGAGATTCCGTGCCTCCCTTTTTAACTGTCACCACATTTTTTAATTTAAAAAAAAAAAAAATGATACAATGATTGAATATCAGGTATTACTCATTTGTTTCATCTATCTTGTATCAATATGATGTGGCAGGTTAGTTCTGGGGTAGCCTGAAAAAGGTTAAATGCACATGGGGAAGCGCTTTTAGGGAATTTAATTCTCTGGATAAGGCTGCTATTTTACTCTTACTTGTAGGGTTTATATACAAAACAAATGATTCTTCTTAATGAACTGAAAGCTTTTTGTTTTTTTTTCCTTCACAAACACCTACCAAAGTCTGAAGATATCATGGTGATAAAACAGTTTTAAAGTGTATCTGTTTGATGATTTCTTGGAATTGTACCTCTACCTGTTGATTTGCATGTATGCAGTAGCTCTGTGCTTACTTCTCTGTTTATAACACATTTAATTGAATTTATCATCTGCAGGAACATATTATACGGACTGGCTGTGGTTCTGTGTCTGTCATAGTCTATGGAGACCAAGACAAGCCAGCGCTAATCACTTATCCTGATTTAGCTTTAAATCGTAAGTGCATCGTGGTCGGTTGATGTGGCCTTGTAGTTGACCCTTTAATTGAAATTAGTACTTAATTTATAATTGAGTTTTTGTGAGTTTGTTTCCTTATCTACTCAAACGCTTTTGTTCTAATTAGCAATATTTTTTAGCAGATGTGTCTTGTTTCCAAGGATTATTTTTCTGCCCCGAAGCAGCTTCTTTGTTACTCCACAACTTCTGCATTTATCATATCAGTCCCCCAGGGCATGAGGTCTGTAATTGGTTGACTTGACTGCATCTTTTGATAATTTGGCTGATTTTTTATCTGGAAAATATATTGCATGCACTAAAACTGATAATTCACATAGTTTCTCTTCTGGAACTTTCACAAGAGTTCTTGCAGTTAGGAGCAGCTGCAATTTGTCCTGAAGATCCTGTGCCTTCTGTTGATGATTTAGCAGATCAGATCATTGAGGTTCTCAACTTTTTTGGGTAACTATTGTTCTAAATTATTTGTGATGGTTTGCTGTTAACTTATGATATTTAAAACTCTTAATTTCAAGGCTTAAGTAGTATGCAAGATGATATTCTCATTGTGCCTGTGTTAGTGCTGCTTGTTAACAAGACAAGGTATAGAAGGGGACTTTTGCATAGAATGTCTTCACTGTTGTTTTCTCAGACAAGATCCTGTCTTTGTAATTTGGTTTCTGATTACATGATTACATGCTTGTTCAGGCTTGGTGCAGTTATGTGCATGGGGGTAACGGCGGGTGCCTACATCCTAACCTTATTTGCAGTATGTATCCTTCTGAATGGTGTGACCAGTTTGTTTTCAAACATCTTCTATTATTTGGTCCACTGATCAGAGTTTCATGTTACAGTTAAAATATAGGGAACGTGTCCTTGGTTTGATTCTCGTCTCCCCTTTATGCAAAGCACCCTCTTGGTCTGAATGGTTTTATAATAAGGTTCTTCTTTCATACCTTACTGTTACTCTTACAATTAAACATGCATAAATTTCAATGTTATATATAAGGTTGCTTATTATCTGTAGGTGATATCAAATTTGCTATACTTCTATGGCATGTGTGGTTTACTGAAAGAGTGTTTGCTTCAGCGATACTTCAGCAAGGTATTCCACTGCTTCAACTGTGACCATATATAATTTATTTGCTCATGCTATGTGGTTTTGTTGGGCTGGGTAATTATTGATGTTGCTCTAAATTGTAACAGGAAGTTCGCGGTAGTGCAGGAGTTCCAGAATCAGATATAGTTCAAGCATGCAGAAGAGTCAGTGTTATTGCTAATTTTCAAATTCATTTACTCTAAACTATACATTTTTTTTCTGGAATTTGATAGCCTTTATTTCTCCCATCCCATTTCCTTTCTTTCTTTTTTTTTTTTTTAATCAATGGAGTTTTAAAAGATGACACTTGTTTAATTCCCATGCCTTATTTGTTTCTTCAGTTGCTGGATGAGAGGCAGAGTATAAATGTTTTTCGGTTTCTTCAAGCAATCAATAGGTAAAAACTATGCCATAGCTGCTTCTCCACTGGTACTTCTTTGCGTGCATGTTATAAAATCTTCTAAGATAAAATTGACTGTATATGTTTATGTTCTGCAATTTTGTTTTGCCAACCTGCAGGCGACCAGACATTACCGAAGGGCTGAAGAGTCTAAAATGCCGTACACTAATTTTTGTTGGGGATAGCTCTCCTTTCCATTCTGAGGCTCTCCACATGACCTCAAAGCTGGACCGGAGATTTAGTGCCTTAGTTGAGGTATGCAGCATGAAGTTATCTAGGAATATTAGTATGATGTAATATTAACAACATCTGGGACTTTTTTACTGATTGATCAGTCTTTTGCAAACTAATTATGATATCTTTTACTGCTGGGAATTTAATATACGATTTTTTTTTTTTTGGTTCAGAATATACCAGAGTTCCACATTATTCACAATATCCAAATCCAATGCTTAGCATTACATCTAAAATAATTGAATAAATGCGCATGAATCTGCAAAGGCTGTGTATATTAAAGGATGTGTTGTTTATGCAGGTCCAGGCTTGTGGGTCAATGGTGACAGAAGAGCAGCCGCATGCAATGTTGATACCCATGGAATTCTTCTTGATGGGATACGGTTTGTATAGGCCAAGCTACTTCAGTGACAGCCCAAGGAGCCCTCTCAGTCCGTCTTGCATCTCTCCAGAACTCCTTTCTCCAGAAAGCATGGGTTTGAAGCTAAAACCAATAAAGACCCGTGTTTCCCTCGAGGTTTAAAGCGGGAGTGAGGTAGAGTTGGACATAATATGAGTCGTATGATTCGAAAGATGTTCAATTTTTTCGTTCGTTTTTGGTTTTTGGATTCAATTATAGTGGGTAGATTGGTTGGAGAGGTTGTAGATAGAGAAGGAAGAATATTACAGAACATATATATAGGGAGAGTCTTGCATTCATTCATTTGTAGTAAAAAAGAAATCATTGAGCTGTGTCTGTAAATTCTGTAATGGACTGAGATTATTTATGATGACGAGCAATCAATAACAGAGAGGAAGTCCCCGATTATTATTTAAGGTCTCAAGTCTATCACGAAGCAAACGTGTATATTAATGCCCTTGCAACGAAATAACAACCTTCAGTTCCCAAACAAGTCTATTACACATGTCCAAAATTTATGTTCTATGCAATTGACTACCTTCCGTTTCAAGTGGTAACAATAATAATAAGTTACGAGCTTTACGGCTTAGTTGTATTGTCCATTTTTTCCTACTTGTTATAGAATTTGAGTTTGGAATTCGCTTATTTTGTTGAAACTGAAAACTTTTTGCTGAAAGTACTGTAGATAAAGATAAAACTTAGCTAAAATAGTACAGTGAGATCTATGAATAGTACAAAAAAATGCAGAAGAATTCATGAATAGTAGCAAATATAAGCTGAATAGTAAAATAAGCGGCAAAAATAATCTTTTCCAAACAGCGTTTCCCTTAGCACGTTTGCATTTGGCATTTAAAAGGTAGGTCCCACAGCAATTGTGCACTTGTCAACCAACTCCACTTTAAACGCAGATTATATATTTTGTTGGGTCCCACACGACACTATTCATATTTAAAAATTATTGTGCTACAGTGTTTTCAGCAATAAGTTTTCAGTTTTCAGCAAATAAGTAGTATCCAAACAAACCCTGAATCTTTCCTTTTCTACTTATTGTAAGTAAAAAAAGCTAAAAAAAGAATGATAAAAAAATGGCTCAATAAAAAAATTAAAAAAAAAATTTATGAAAAATAAAAACATGGTTCATGGTTCACTAGGTTCTTATCAAAGATGAGTTTAGGCTGGACCTTGGTTCTAAGCTTAGGATAGATAAAATGACGTTTGTTTCAATAGAAAATGGATTTTTTTTTTTTTTTTGGAAAAGCAACTCGTTTTCTGTTATGATTTTAGTGTTTCACATGAATTAAGTGTAAACTTAACCACTTGTATATAGACTTTTGGGTACCCTCCCCTTGCAAGCCAATTTTCACAAATGAGTTTTACTGAGTATGAGATCAAATAAGTTATGGCTTTGTGGTAATATCTCGGAAGGGTGACTTAGAGGCTAGGTGAACCTTCGTGGAAACAGCCCTCTTTGAAGATGGTATCATAGCAGCACTTCTTTTAGTATATACTGTGTCATAATAATTGAACAAAGCAATTATAATTACAAGATTGCATCACAAACAAGTGGACTTGCGAGATTACCACAAGGCACTTTTTAAATGGCCCTCTTGTTTTGGTTGTGGCATTAAGTATAAAAGATGATGATAGTAACTCCCCTTCTGTCTATTTTATCAAAATTTTCGTATCATGGAACAGAAGATTTGATTTGTTTTGCTGCTTGTGTAGGATCAAATGAATAAAGTTTGGATGTTATTTTTTTTTTCATAAATAAAATATCAGGAAGCAACAAGCAATGTTCAATATGGAGAAGCGAGGATTAGGGGGTGTAGCCAACCCACCAACCTGCTAAAACAAAACCCGACCCAACCTGTCGGGTTGGGTCGGTTTTTAGTGGTCAGTGGGTTGGGTTGGGTTATGAAAAATTTTTAATAGCGGGTCGGGTTGGGTGCGAGTCATAACAATCACAAACTCGCCTAGCCCGAACCGACCCACCTATATATTTAAAATTTAAATTATATATTTAGAAATATATTATATAATTAATAATGTTTTCTCATATTCGGCTCTTCCTATCTAAAACGCAATTACCTTGCAAACCCTAACAATCTTATTTCTCTCTCTGCTGCCTCTCACTCCCACTCTCCCATTCCACTTCTATTTATTTATAACTGAGTTGGAATATTAGTTCATGTATATTTTGTTTATAAACTTAGTTGGATATGTTTTGTTTATAACTAAGTTAGAATACTAGTTTATGAATATTTTATTTATCAACTCAGTTGGCAGGTAGGATATATATTTTTCTTGCTCAAGTTAATAATAATAGTAATAAATAAAATAAAAAAACTGTCCAACCCATGGGTTCAACTCGACCCAACTCGATCCATGTGAGTTGGGTTGGGTTGGGTTGTACCCCTGTGATGGGTTGGGTTGGGTTGGATTTTTTTGGGTCGAAAAATCCCCTCAACCTGACCCAACCCGACCCATGCACACTCCTAGTGAGGATTGCAGTACACTATCAACAACACATGGTGTGCTAGACACGAGAAAGTATCTCATAAGACCTATGTCTCAATGACATGTGGGTCCTAGAGTATCATATATATATTTAAAAATTGAAGCATAACATTTATTGTTGCTATACTCTTGTTAAGACACTTCATCTTTCACGTCATTAACCACATCATTATTCTTTTTCTTATTTATTTTTTATTCCTTAAATTTTCATTTTATTACTTTTTATAGATTTTTAAACTTTCTCGTTTATATCTTCTCAAATTCTATCATTTCACTTTATTCAAAATTTCATCTACTTCCACCCTTCCTCTTCCATCTTAAGTTTCATATAAATTTCTTATCACTTCATTTCCACCTCTCTCCCCTATTCATTCCAAGTTGTTCATGACAAAAAAGGTCAAACTTCTCTCTCTCTCTCTCTCTCTCTCTCTCTCTCTCTCTCATTTTGTTTCTCTTTTGGTAGATTTATTTTATTGTTTCTAATGCAGTTCATTTTTAAAGCCAGCTGTTACTAGTGCTTATGTTGAATGAGAAGTAGTTCTCTTTACTTTTAATAGCATTTATCACTTGTAATAGAAAGTTAGTTAGCTCATAGGTTGTTAGTGATAAGTGCAATAACCTATTAGTTACTTAGAGAAGTTTGTTAGGTTTTGGCCAATCAAATGACAGCCACATGGTGGGTTCTTATAACTAACTCAGCAGCTTGCTTATGTAACTATAAATAAGCAAGGCTATCTTTATTGTAACTAGTTGATTTTGAATCCAAGAAATCTCTACTTATGAGGTATTATTCCAAGAGTGTGACTCTTGAAAAGCAAATTCATTCTTTCTTTTCTCTAGGCAACTTAACTTTCTAAAACATCTTTCCTTTTCACCATTTTTCCTCCATTAGTTTCAACTTTCAACCACTTTTTTTTCCACCAATGATTATTTTTATTATTGATGATTTAATTGTCACAACATTTTTTTTTTTTTTTTTTTGCATATTTATATCGACTTTTGTGTATATTTAGGTATTTAGGTTCCAATTCCTAATCACAAGTTCTTTTTCTTTAATTCATTGGTTTCAAACCTTGGGCAGCTCTGCTCAAGGGAAAATTATTGAATACTCCGAAAGTACCATAAATACGTACTCTCCCTTCTCACATAAATTGTGGATTCCACTATAAATTTAATTAGTGGGACCCACAATTATGTGAGAGGGAGGAGTACGTGTTTATGGTACTTCGAGAGTACCCAATAATTACCCCTGCTCAATGGGCCTTACTTTGTACACTTCTTTTAATCAATATAATTTCTATCTTTTACCTCCAAAAAAAAAAATGGTAAACTCTACCTTGCCATGAGACCCTGCGCCCCCCCCCCCGCGTTTCTTCTATTTTAAAATGAAAAGTTGATACATTCCAATCGGTGATCTATCGATGTTCAATGTTCATATAGCTATCGTGGTAGCTCTATTTTAAATCTCTTAGTGATCACTTTGTAATGTCTCAAACAAAAGATGACAAGATACTACATAATTGTGCAAACTAAATGGCTCTTTGTAATCTAATACTATATATAATAGCAGAAGCCTTTAACCACGTGCTGACACGTTAGGAAAAAAGCCTATCTAAAAAACTGACACGTATAGAGTTAAACTTAAAAAAAACCGGACGTTGCAATGTTTGTTGTAATAAAATCTGAGGCTATTTGGTGGATTCTTGCAACCAATATGTAAGAAAGATGTTAGGGCTGTAGAAGAGTTGGTTGCTGAAGTCTATTTCTCCAGTGCAGAATCTGGCATTCAATGTTTGTGGAGAATATCTTTGGAGTTATTTTCTATAATCTCCAAAGAAAATTATTAATTTTTCAATTAATAAATAAAAGGTTTAATTACCTAGGACATTGATAATTTGATGCAGTAATTAGTTTAGTGCTGCATCTTTTGGTTTTCTCTAGTTTCGCAAAAGATATTTTTATAGACTTTCAATATATGACGTATGTTTCTGATGATTGTGTTCTTTATTATCAGATCAAGACACCAATATTTTGGTGTAGACGGGGGATTGAATCTCAAATTTCTTATTCAATCATTAAAGATTTTGCTAGTTAAGTCACTATACCTTTCTCTCAAATGAGATTTCTCTCAATGGTGCTTTCATTTAGCTTCAGGAAATTAAAATATGGCTGGTTCATTTATTTAGATAAATGCAGTAGAGGAACTATGGAAAATTATTGTGTATTCTCGGAATACCATAAATGCATAGTCCATCCTCTCACATGAATGGTGGGTCTCACCATGAATTTAATTAATGAGACCCACCATTAATTTGAGAGGATGGACTACGCATTTATGGTACTCCGGAAATACCTAATAATTTTCCAGGAACTATAGTGAAAAGGACATGTTAGGGAATTTGGACAATTACTTGGGATTGGCCATATGGAAGTTTTACACTTTTTGTACCCTTATTTAACTGGACAATATCTCCAACATTATATTGGATATGAAATAGAACTTGTCTTTTGCTGGATAATTGGCATCTTGAGGGTCCACTATTGCTTAACTATGGACCTTGAATCATTAATAAGTTAGTCCGTTTTGTAAACGCAAAGGTCTCAAGAGCTCTCAGTACAGGAAACTGAAGTTGGCAACAAGCAAGATATGCGGTCAAGTTTCGTATTCAAGACAAGTCCGCTGAGGTGAGCATTGAACAAGATGCAGAGGACAATGTAAAAAATTTGGGAATTTCGAATTTGGGGCAACAAGGAATGCTATTAAAGTTACTCTACATAAATTTGAGTGGTGTTAGAGTATTCACATCAATCTCCTCAAATTTTTAGTTAAACTAACTCAAAAAACTCAACTTTTTCTAGTTTAGCTATCCATGTTTTTTATAAATATACATCAACCTCAATATTCTATAACTATTCCAATTAAATATTATTTCTTTCTTTCTTTTATTTATTCACATTCACGATCCAAAAAAAAAAAAAATCACAACCGACCCCAACCACCTATCAAATCTCTTTAACCATGTCTTATATCACCAACAAATAATTTTACATAATTTATATTTCAAATCAAATAGTATCACCTTTATTTTTCCTTTGCAATTTCAATTAATATATACAAACAAAACAAAACAAGGATAAGACATTAAAATTAGTTTATAAAACTTTTAACCTTCATTTTCTTGATCTCCACAAGTTCTTGATACTTCATTTTCTTAATCGAGTTCTTACAAGAATGGTTACAACCATTCTCACCCAACAGAACTCTTGCAGTAATTAAGGCTTTACTTCCAAATTTCAGACTAAAATATAATAAACTTCAGGCCCTTCAATTATTAAAGAAGAACTTCAAGCCCTTCAATTATTAAAGAAGGGGTATAATTTGACAATGAGGATTGAGGGCCGATGCTCAAAAATTCTTGTGCCACATAAAGTGGCACAACATTGACCACAACTCGCCCATGTGGTGAGTTGTGGTTGGTGGAGAGGTGTTCGTGGGCCCATGTGGGGACACTCCTCCACCAACCACAACTCGCCACATGAGCGAGTTGTGGCCAATATTATGCTACTTTATGTGACACAAGAATTACTCCAAAAATCCATTATATTTGTTTGTACTGGTGACATAAGCATGACATGCTTTGAGCATCTACCCCCATAAACAAATTGGAGTTATGTTGGTGCCACAATTGGCGAGTTGTGCCAAAAGTTGTGGCACAAGCATAATTCAACAAATTATCTTAATCTTAACAACCTGTCATGTCATATGAAGCACTGCAAATCAAATACTGTCATGGCAGAGAAAGGTTAAGAAAAACAAATACTTTTTCATTTTTTAGTTTGGCGAGGAAGAATGAGTTGCCAGTTGTGGCGAGGGCACTGCACAAAGTTAAAATTTAGGATAAAATATTGAGATTGATGCGTGATTTTTTTTTTTTTTTTTTTTTTTTTTTATAAATTTTTAGCTATATACTTGCTGAAATATTAAAATAGCCACACTAATGTGAATGCTCTTAGCTTATCTAATTTTCTAAATCTATTCCCAAATATAATTTCATAATGTGGCACACTCTATGAAGAGAATTAAAATACTCTTAATTCTCATCAGAGATAGGAACAAATTTAAAAATAAGGATTTTTAATTTCCTTTGGTTAAATGTTTCAAGACTACTTTTTGTTATATTTTTTATTCAATGTTTTAAGACTACTATTTGTTTCATTTGTTTCAATGTTTCAAGACTTTTCCTCTTTCTCTCTCACACATAAAAATATCTTTGTATTTCCATTCACCCTTTTCACTTCTACTCCTTTATATACAAATGCCCACAACACTTCATGCCATTCCATCTCAAATACACCCACAGACCAAAATCGATGTCATTTATCTTCAATATTTTAACGACACTTACATAACTCCAACATTACAGTACAATTTAATCCTAACCCGTATGAGTAGACTATGACCAAGTAAGGGGGCTTGTGTTTTTTATTATTCAGTGACGGTATGTAGCTTACGGTTTTGATGTTGAAATTGGACATTGTGCATTTTGTTAAGGTTATGACTCGCTTTCAGTCTTTGGGTGTTTGGGATTATGGTTTAAGAAAGTCATAAATGTATTTTGTTTTAGAACTAAAGAAAAAGAAAAAGAAATATTCTAATTGATTATTTATAAAGTTAGCTTCTTCTTTTTTTGGGTGCTAGAACTCATAATTTGTAGGGTTTTTTTTAATGCTATTTTGTGTGGTATGAATCATAATGAAAAAATAAAAATTGATAATGATTTCAAAGTATTTTTCGCTTTAAAAAAAAAAAATTTATACGGAATCCCAATTAAAGACAATTAAATTATGATAAATTGATGTGTTTTTAGCCAATTTCTCTTTGTTTATTCATGTTCTCTTTATGTTGATACTTACGAATAATTTCATTAATTTCATTGAGATAATGAATTAGGTGTTTGCGATTGAGGTATCCATATTTAGTTGTAAGAATAGAGTGGTTGAGAAAATGTTTGGGAGGTAACTTAAATTTATGTAATTTTAGGATATAAAATTATGGACAAAGTTTAGCTACAAAATTGGTTGTAGCCTAAGGTTACAACCTTACTCAATATCATTCACATTACTACATATTTTAAAAATCTAACCATTGAATTGCATGTTCTTTATGTTTTTAATACACATATCAAATTTTGTGCCAATTAGATATTATTTACTATATGATCTATAAGCTTACATTTTATGCATAATTTTAAACTACAAAAACTTGCAATTTAAACAATTTATTAATGACATAGTTACTGATCTTTAATTTTATAGAAATTTTGCAAGCATAGAGGGTATAAGAAGAAAATGTAATCCAATGGTGGATTTGTTAAAATTCATCTCCAATAAAAAGATATTAAGTAAGGTTGTAGCCTTAAGATATAACCAATTTTGTAGCTAAACTTTGTCCTAAAATTATTTTATACTTTAAATTCCTATTTATAGATTTTGAAATCATTTAATCAGTTTAAAAAATAAAATATAATTTTAACAGTAAATATTATAATATGTTATAGTCTTATAGTGTTATACAATTTTTTTTTTTTTTTTGGATAAAATATGAATTAAGAAAATAAAGCTTCAATGTATTCAACAATATTGTGGGCAAACATAAATATTATACAAATGGTGCTTTAACAAATAAAGTAATTGGAGCTTATTAATGTAAATTATGCTGAAATTGTTTCTAACAAATGACCTCTACTCATTATTTCGTTGATATCTCTCAAAATATTTTTTATTTGTGAGTGAGGTTAATTTTTTCAAAAACTAGGCATTTGGAGCTTCAAGTTGAGTACAAAAATGAGGCAATTCCGATCATAATTAAGGAAGATATGATTTTTCGAAGTTAGCTCTAAAAATTGTTATAGGAGTTACGGGAAAAACCAAGGTTTTAGACATTTGGTTTACTTATCACTCCCACCAACCTTCAAATTTAATGCACCAGCTTTCTCTAAATATTGAAATAGCGTCTAGGTTCATGATTCTCTTTGATCCTTTGCCAACCCTCATTAAATGTCATTCCATTTATATTTTCTCCACCACTACTGTATAAACTCTCCCTCTCCTCCATTTCAAAGCACAAAGAAACACCCTCTCTTCTCTCCTTTTGAGTTCTAGCGAAGTAAAGTAGTCTTGTCATATCTTTGTCTTCCTAAGACTCAAGATATTGAGTGAGACTCCCTCTCCTAGTTCTTCTTTTCTACTAAACCAAGAGTCTCCTCCTCCACCATGTGGATCTTGCATGCAAGTATAATCCATTTCCCTAATTTGATTTTTATATTGCTATGAAGAGAATATAAGATTAAAGAATGCTAGTGATTATTTAAATTT
This sequence comes from Quercus tomentella, assembly GCA_028535165.1. NCBI lineage: Eukaryota > Viridiplantae > Streptophyta > Magnoliopsida > Fagales > Fagaceae > Quercus > Quercus tomentella. The sequence continues at coordinate 58,801,976 of JAPQVY010000155.1, read as the reverse complement.
CTTGAATATGTTTGAATGTTCTTAAATGTTCATATGTGTTCTTCACATGTTCTTGGTTGTTCATCACATGTTCATGCATGACACTAGTTTTGATTTTAAATCCACATCCAAAATATGAAGAAAAAAAATGTTAGTTTCATAATTCTCTCAAATCCTTGAATCTAGGACATCACCATCCACACACATTCATTAGAATTTATTTTTTCAATCAAAATGCAATGATTAATAAGTGGAATTAAGGTTTATCACATGTACACACATTAAATTCAACATGCAAATTAATTGATAACATATTGGATGATATGATATAAATGTTGGCCACCATAGTCTAGAAGACCAGTTTCACCTAGCAAAGTGAGTGCCTAACACCTTCCTACCTTGTAACATATCCTCCAAACTTAGATCAAGGGTTGATAGATCAGTGCTTAGCCATGTAATTTTCAATTTCTAGATTGTAACTAGGAAACAAAGCTATGTACTTTATATTAGATTGTATCTAGGACCAAATTCATGTAAATTTCTTATGATCAATGTAAATTTAGTTTCAAATTAATAAAATGATGAACTTTTCAATTATGGTTTACTTATTTTTTCCAATAATTAAATAAGTAGAGACGTCATTGTAAAACCATTAATCTAATGGGGAAAATATAACTAGTCGAACCTCCATTTTAAGAGGCAATAACATGACTCCACCCATTCAAGTTGGTTTGGCCCAATTCCAAAACGGGCTGGGGGCTTGGTCTCTCACACTCGAGTTTGCTAACATCAAGTTCCAATGTGTAAAGTTATGTATTTCTCATGTTCAGTTTTGTTGGTTTTAATTCCATGCCAATTTGATAGTAATTCTTTCAATTATTTACATGTACTTAAGTGGGGTTTATTGTATTGGCATGGGTTTAGAATTCAAGTTGGTGAAGAATTGCTAAAGTCAGGAGTTCTAGCAATTGGCTAACGATTGGGTCAACTCACCAATTGAAGAATTGCTCAAGTCAGAAGCTCTGGCTACTAGCTGGTACTAGTTCAACCCACCAAATGACATGTGAGGACCACATGAGGCACATGGGGTTCGAAAGTTTGTTATGGCAGGTGGTTGGCAATTGACTCACGGATAGGCCAACTTGCCAGTGAGTCACCAGATTCTCTGACAGTCGTTTTCTTGAGTGTCTCCTGGGTTCCTTCATTTACACTATATAAACCCTCATTATCCATAAAATTTACAAAGAGAGTTTCAAAGAGAAAACTCTAGAAATCCATTTGAGAGTTAGAGATATATTGACATCCTTCAATCATCTACACAATTTTCTTAATTTTCTTCACTCTCTTTCCTCTCAATTTCCATATCCTAAGAGAGGAACTTAGCCCAAACACAATCCATACACATTCTTAGTTTTCTGGGATTAAGTATTAATTAAGACTTATTTTAGAATATATATATATATATATATATTTTTTTTTTTTTCAAGTTTTGCGAAGCCTTTCAATAGGCCTCCAAATCTGTAAACGTTTTGGACTATTATTTCAAATTTATATAAAACAAAGGTTTTCCCAATTTTCACTAGTGAATTTTAGACCTATCACCTTGCGAATTCAAGGGACACATCATGAATTCGAGGTTTACTATCAGAAATTATCAGTTTAGTTTATGTTCTATAAAAAAGAGCATCATGTATGTTTTCTTCAGGCTTCCTCGACATTAGTTGGTATCAAAATCTTAAATTACCCTGGTCTAATGGATAATCAGCAAGATGGTAACTATCACAACATTGACGACAAAGTTGGAGATCTAGTCCTTAGCCATGTATGGGATTTAGGATACATGCAATTAGCATTTTTTTGCCTATATGCTAATTGAATTTGAATATCTTTTTTTTTTTTTTTTTTTTATAGCATTTGTGGACAACAACAAATGGTTGTGTAACATGTTATTAAGTGGATACATTGACACTTATTGTTATTGACACTAACACACAGAATGATACTAATGATATTATATGCTACATTATGGTGTTTTGGAGTTAAGACTTTTGCTGAGGTAATTCCAAAACTTTTCAACTTGGTGAATAAAATGATGAATAGGTTTATGTATGAAGATGTTTTATGAAATGTATGGTAGCTCATTTGATTTGAGCAAAAAATTGGACTTTTTATGTATGATGTATGGACAGTTGGACACTGAATAGGTTGCTTGCTCACTGATAGCATGATTATAGATATTTTTTACACAAGTTGGCAGAATGGCAATTGGCAATTTGGCAGGTTAATTGAAATAAAATTTAAAAAAGTTGGCAGGTTGATGAAATCAAATTAGATATTGGACTTGAAAAAAGCCCAAAATTAAATTAATTTTTTTTAAATTTCTAACCCAATCCAAAAATGTTTCAAACTAATTAAACCAATTGAATTAATTGTGAAAAACCGCACCGCTATGGGTTGGAAAACCGACCCTTGCGATGTGCAGTGGCTCTAATTGTGGAGAAAACTATCCCAATAGTTCGGTGACAAATTTGAAAAAAAAAAAAAATTCGAATCAAATGAATCATGAACACTCCTAACTTTGGGAAAAGATTTTTCAGTAATATTTATTGTAAAAACTAAATATTTGAAATAATAATAATAATAAAAGCCCATATATCTTAAAGCATTCGCATCAGTCAGTGGAAAAATTTCTATCTATTTTAGCATAAAAACCTATTTTTTCTATTTTATATACTCACTTTTCAAAACACCCCATATGAGATTATCTATTTTATTACACTATATTTCATTAAAATATCAAATTTTCTTAATTTTTTAAATTGTTTTTCTTTTTTCACACACAACAACCACAATTCACTTTCATTTTTTATTCTCAAGATACGAAAGAAATAATAAACAACTAAATACAAAATAAATAGTGCCAACGTAAATTTACACTATTATTGTAGCAAATTTATAAATTTACATAATTATACATGAATGATGTAAGTTATTTTTAGATAAAATTGTGTAAATTTTACAACTTTTTCTATTATACGTAGATTGATGTGAATGCTCGAAGACTTTTAGTACACCCACCAAAATTTCACCTAATCAGCAAAGAAAACCTAGTGCGTACGGTATTAGATGTTGATGTTTCCTATTCCGTTAACTAAATTCTTCACAAAAATATTTTTTGTCAAGATTCTAGGACCCCACGACCACGAGTAGTGTTTGGTAGAGTAGTTTGAGAAAGGTTGTTTGTAGTTTTTTGAAATATGTGTGGGTCAAAAAGTGTGTGAAAAAGTGTGTAATGTTGTTTAAAATGTAAAAATGTGAGTTTGAGATGGGGGCAACAAACAGGTCCTATTTTCCTTGAATGACATTCCTAAAACCAAAAGACACGGAGAAAAATGCTAATAAGTGTAGGGTCCAGTTAATGAGCTTTACTTTTCTTTGAATGAATGACACTTTCCTAAAACCAAAAGACTAACGGAGAGCATTCACACCTTTTGTGTGATAAATACTAAAAAGCTATTTTAGCAACAAAATCATTGAAATCCAAGCAACAACAAAGATGTTATAGTTTAAAAAAAATAGCAATAGAGCTCTAGTAAGTTATTATCTTTGACAACGAGCATTCACAGTAAGATATCTAAAAAATATGGTTTATGTATGAAGATTTTTTATGAAATGTATGGTAGCTCATTTGATTTGAGCAAAAAAATGGACTTTTTATGTATGATGTATGGACAGTTGGACACTGAATAGGTTGCTTGCTCACTGATAGCATGATTATATATTTTTTTACACAAGTTGGCAGAATGGCAATTGGCAATTTGGCAGGTTAATTGAGATCAAATTTTAAAAAGTTGGCAGGTTGATGAAATCAAATTAGATATTGGGCTTGAAAAAAGCTCAAAATTAAATTAATTTTTTTATAAAAAATTTCTAACCCAATCCAAAAATGTTTCAAACTAATTAAACCAATTGAATTAATTGTGAAAAACCGCACCGCTATGGGTTGGAAAACCAACCCTTGCGATGTGCAGTGGTTCTAATTGTGGAGAAAACTATCCCAATAGTTCGGTTACAAATTTGAAAAAAAAAAATTGAATCAAATGAATCATGAACACTCCTAACTTTAGGAAAAGATTTTTAAGTAATATTTATTGTAAAAACTAAATATTTGAAATAATAATAATAATAAAAGCCCATATATCTTAAAGCATTCGCATCAGTCAGTGGAAAAATTTCTATCTATTTTAGCATAAAAACCTACTTTTTCTATTTTATATACTCACTTTTCAAAACATCCCATATGAGATTATCTATTTTATTATACTATATTTCATTAAAATATCAAATTTTCTTAATTTTTTTAATTTTTTTTCTTTTTTCACACACAACAACCACAATTCACTTTCTTTCTTTATTCTCAAGATACGAAAGAAATAATAAACAATTAAGTACAAAATAAATAGTGCCAGTGTAAATTTACACTATTATTGTAGCAAATTTATAAATTTACACAATTATACATGAATGATGTAAGTTATTTTTAGATAAAATTGTGTAAATTTTACAACTTTTTCTATTATACGCAGATTGATGTGAATGCTCGTAGACTTTTAGTACACCCACCAAAATTTCACCTAATCAGCAAAGAAAACTTAGTGCATACGGTATTAGATGTCGATGTTTCCTATTCCATTAAATAAATTCTTCACAAAAATATTTTTTGTCAAGATTCTGGGACCCCACGACCACGAGTTTTATTTTCCTTGAATGACATTCCTAAAACCAAAAGACACGGAGAAAAATAATAATAAGTGTAGGGTCTAGTTAATGAGCTTTACTTTTCTTTGAATGACACTTCCCTAAAACCAAAAGACTAATGGAAAGCATTCACACCTTTTGTGTGATAAATACTAAAAAGCTATTTTAGGCTGCGTTTGGTTCAATGTAAATCGAATTCTGAGTGTAAAATGAATGCAGGAGAATGTGAATTCCCGTAAGGAAAATGAAATCCAGGTGTTTGGTTCTGCAATGGAAAATAGTCCAAAAAACGATTTCCGGTGTTTGGTAACGTTATGAAAATGCTATTTTCTTACAATTTTTTCACATTTTCTCAGCTCCCAAACAAATTTTATAACAGAAAAATTCAAAATATACACTTAACACAACCAAAAATCAAAATAAAAACATCTTTTATTCACAAACTCGGTGAGAGGAGGAAGAAAGAGTAAGAGATTGAGGGAAAGAGAGATAGATCGGGAAAGAGAGGATTGGAGTGGATGGAGGTGGCGACGGCCAGTGGGGGTTTGAGAAATGGGTTTGCGGAATGGGTTTGTCGGAGTGGTGGGTTCGTCGAAGTGGTGGGTTTGACGAATGGGTTCGACGGAGTGGGTTTGAGGAATGGGTTTTGGGTGGGTCGAGGATGAGATCGGTTTGAGAAATGGGTTTGCGGAATGGGTTCGTCGGAGTGGTGGGTTCGTCGGAGTGAAGGGTTTGACGAATGGGTTCGTTAGAGTGGTGAGTTCGTTGGAGTGGGTTTGAGGAATCGGTCTTGGGTGGGTCGAGGATGAGATCAGTTTTGGGTGGATCGGTCTTGGGTGGTGACGATCTAGATGGCGACACCGATGAGCTTCCAGCGACGACTATGGGTGCGATCTCACCGGTGCTGGGTGTGATGAGACTGGTGCTTCTGGTGCGATCTCCTTGCTGTTTCTCTCTCTCTCTTCTATTTTCCTAGGGTGTAATTCATTTGAAGGTAAAATAAAACCTGAAATGGTTTTACACCCTTCAAGCCTCATTTTACAGTCAACGCAGAAAACCAATTCCGTTGGACCCAATTTTCTGTACCTACCAAACACACGCTGGTGTAAAAGCATTTCCGGAAATGGTTTGAAGCCAAAACAAATGCAGCCTTAGTAACAAAATTACTGAAATCCAAGCAACAGCAAAGATGTTATAGTTTAAAAAAAAAAAATAGCAATAGAGCTCTAGTAAGTTATTATCTTTGACAACGAGCATTCACAGTAAGATAGCTAAAAAATATAGTTTTTAGTAACTCAAAATACTATTTTATCTATTTTAACACTATACTTTATAATATACCAAACATTAAATGTTTTATTTTGACATTCAATACATTAAAATAATACATCCAACACAGCAAATAATAATCACAACCATCAACACATTAAAATACTATTTTTTTAACACCACACACTAAATTTTTTTTGTTTTGTTTTTTTTTTTGTTTTTGTTTTAAGTTTTAAGCTACAGTGAGCAGCAATTTATAGCAGTTCACTGTAGCTAATACTCAAATTATTTTGAGTTTTGCTTCTTTGCTGTACAAGACATTTTGAGAGTATTGGTTACTAAATTGACTTTTTAGTCAATTTAGCAACCTTATTGGGATGTCCTTACAGTAGCACAAAATTAAAAATAAAACTAATATTTTATTCCATAAAAGTTAAACAAAACAAATTTGGTAGTTATTGTTGTTGTTTATTATGTTGGATATATTATTTTATTGTGTTAAATGCTAAAATAAAACCATTGATATTGTATGTTTTGTAAAGTGTGGTGTTAAAATAGATAAAGTAGTATTTTGAGTTACTAAGCATTGGCATTGGGTCTTGCAAATGGTATATGCTGGTGAATTTTAGCATTAAAGCACAAAAGAAGCCCATTACCCGGTCTTTTTACAATAGTGCTATAGTACCCTCAAAAATTTATGATGGTACTGTAATCTCTTTCACTCTCTAGGAAAATAAAATTTGTGTTGTATATTTGTGTAAATATATTATTTTAATGTGTTGTTTAGGAAAATAAAAGTTGGGACGTTGGGTGTGTTATAAAATAGTATAGTATAATTGATAAAACAGTTTTTGAAATGGTAAAATAGAATAGTTTGAAGATAGCAGATATGAATGCTCAGCATTCACAATGAGGTTGTTAAAATGACTAAACAATCATTTTAGCAACCCAAACACTAAAAACACACTTACAGCAAAGTTGTTATTTTGACTCATTGCTATAATTTTTTAACTCATTACTACAGTGGGCTGCTATCTCTAGTAGCCCACTGTAGCTGAGAGTTATTTGCTACAAATAATATTTTATTAGTCTCCCACACGCTCAACCTCTCTCACAGGAAAGAATATTTTAGATGAAAAGTAATAAAAAAAAGTAATAAAACAGGAAAACAGGAATTAAAAAAGTAATAAAAAATAATATTTAAATGAAAAGCTAAAATTTTTGGATGCTTTAATTTTTGTTATATTGTAAAGTGAGTTGTTAAAATAGATAAAGTAGCTTTTTGAATTGCTAAAAGTTATAATGTTTAGCAACTTTACAGTGAGTGTTCTAAAAACTATATTTTTTTTAGCAATCTTAGAGCATTCACATCAAGGGTTTTAAAAAGTTTAGCATTTAGCATCTAAAAAACCAACTTTATAACATTTAACACATCACTTTACAATACACCCAACATCAAAACTTCTATTTTTTTTTACCATTTCATTTAAATATTCTTTATTTATTATTTTTTATATTTCCTCTCTCTCCCTTTGTCTTTCTCTCTTTCTCAACCCACCACCCATGCCACAACCACTACAAACCTACCACCCATGCCACAACCAACAATAACCCACCACCACCTCCACCAGCCACATCCACCCACCACCACAAACCACAAAAAAGAAAAAGAAAAAAGCCTCCACCATCACCTCCACCAGCCACATCCACCGTGTCTCTCTTTCTCTAAAGCAACCCCACCACTTCTCAATCCAAGCAGACCCACACCCACACCCACACCCACCCCCACCCCTAGCCATTGCCAGCCCAACCACCAAAAAAAAAAAAAAGCAAAAACCACCAACCAACAGCCACCACAGCTACAACAACTACCACTATCACCACCACCCACAACCCCCAACCTCCAAAAGCACAACCAAATCACAAACCCACAACCTCATCACCACCAACAACCGGAAAAAGAAAAAGAAAACACAACCCACTATTTGTGCCTCTCTCTTCTTTGAAGCAACCCAACTAACAAACTCACCTATTTCTTCTCAACCCAGCAAAACCCACATCCACACACCCACTGCTAGCCACCACCACCACTGGAAGAAAAAAAAAAAAAAAAACCCCACTCAACCACCGCCATAGCCACAACAACCACAACCATTGTCACCACCACCCACAACCTCAACCCCTAACCACCAAAATCACAACCAAATCTCAAACCCAAACCCATAACCGCATCATTAACAACTAGTGGCGGAGTGATAATGCCTTAAAATGTATACTTGTTATATATTTATGTGGGCGTTATCTCCTTATTACTATGCTTAATTTGTATAATTAAGCCATGATTTGCATTAGTCCCTATTATTTATCTTTACATAATTTCTTGAATAAGATGCTATTCATTGTATATAATTTTCTACTTTCAGGAAATCATGTGAGAAAGATGAGTTTACAGGAATTTGTGAGAGAATGGAAGCCAAACTAGAATTAAAGTGGAGCTAAAGGACCATGCTTAAATGTCTAAGGAGGTGCAGCTGGAGTGCTTGGATCGTCTACCATGATTGGAAGCTTCAAATAAGGAAAGAAATCAAAGAGGCAGAATCTGAAAAGGAAAAATCTAATTTGAGCACTGATCAGTATTTTGAGCGTATCTCTCTCCTCAAAAATCCAATTGACACAAAGCCGGATGGGTTGGAACCGTGACTTAAATATCTACAATTTTCCAGTTTTGAGTTTTTTCGAAATTCTCAATTTTTGAAGGCCGAAATTAACTCACAAGTTACTGTTGTAAACATGGATGGAAATTAAAATAGTAAATGTTTTATTTTCTTTGGACACTTTTTACATTAGGGTTTTGGAAGGGAGGCTGTGTAGAACGGGTTTTGGAAGGGAGGCTGTGTAGAACGAATTTTGGAGAGAAAACCTTGTATTTTCCTTTCTCTAATGGTAGCCTAAACTCTTTGCTAGGGCTAGAGGTTATGTTTCTTCTATATGTTATGAATATTTAATGTGATTCTTTTTAGGATTTTATCAACGACATATTTGATTGTTCAATTAGATTTCTTTTGACGTATTAGTTCTTCCATGCTTTCAATAAGTTCAATCATGTTTTTCTTAGTGTTTAGATGAATTTCTAATAGTTTCAAATCGAAATCAGGTTTTAAAGTGAATGGGTTTTTTCTGAAAATTTTTCTAACCACATTATCAATTGAGGTTATCATGCATTCTTGAATTGTCTCAGTTCAACCGAATCATAAGTGTTTAATTGTATAAGAACAATCAATTACAAAATAGTTATTTTCTTAGATCACAAAGAATTTCATATCAATATAGGGAAACACCCCGATGCCCTAGTATTTACATTATTGATTTGAATCAATTATTATTATTATTCTTGTTAACAATCACCTAGCAAAAGTATTTTTCTTATTCACCCAAATTATTGTTTAAATATATTGTTTTTGAATTTACCCCGCTCCTTGTGGTTCAACCTCGGTACTCCGAGAATTATATTGCTACGATCTCTTGCACTTGGGAGTGAGCAAGCACGAAGCCAAGATTTTGGTTCAGAGGAGGCAAAATTAAAAGACAACATTTAAAGTGAAATTAATCTAAAAAATATTAATCGATAATAATAATAAAATAAATAAACAATTATAAGAAAATAAATATATTTCGTATCATTAAAATAAATAAACAAAATTAACCAATTCATAGTTACTACAAAATCTACAACAAAAAGTTTACAAACTGATGTGATAAAAATGTTATTAGTATTATTTAAACAATATAATGAATAGATGTTTGTGATTATTTTTTGTGATTGGTGACATGTCAATTTGTAAGATGTAAATAGTAAAATTTGCAATATCTCTAGCATCCCTTAACAATAAAATACTGCAAAAAGTATCCTTAATAGTGAAAATAATGATAGAAATTAAAAAAGAAAAAAAAAATGTGAAATAGGTGTCAAACGTGTGACAAGACAAAAGCTTACAAGAACAGTAGAATAGGTAAAAAGGGGATATGATTTGATGTTTGAGAAAACTTTTTTTTTACTTTCTTTTTCTTGTGTCAAATTCACTTTCAAGTTTCAACCTATTGGAGTCATTTTTTCCTTTCTTTTCCCTGTGTTAGAGTCCCTTAAGATTACAATTACATATACAAGGAAATTTTAGGTGGAGTCAAAGAGGGGGGGGGGGGGGGGGGGGGCACCCCTCGCCCCCCTCTGGCTTCACCACTGCTAACAATAATAATAAAAAAAAAAAACAAAAAAAAAAAACAAAAGCCAATCAGAGATCAAACCACCGTCGAAAATCAGAGAGAGAGATGTGGGTCGATTTTGGTTTCTAGATTCGACAATCTCACTATATGTGGATCGGGTTTTGAAGGAGAGAGGTGGCTGAGAGGGAGAGATTGATAGAGAGAAATTTGAGAGAGAGCAGAAAGTGTGTGAGCAGGGTTGTAAACAAGCCAAGCTTTGTCGAGTAGTGTGTGTTTGAGCTTGGCTCATCAATAAAAATCAAACGCTCAAGCTTGGCTTGAGCTTGAAACAAGCCTAAAAACAATGTTTGAACTTGAGCTCGTGAGAGTGCCTAAAAGCTTGAGCTCGGCTTGATTAATTAGTCAAGCCAAGCTCGAGCTTAATATCAAGTTCAAACTTGAGCTCAAGTCAAGCTTTTTAGCTTGGGATCCAAAAAAATTGCATCATCAAATGCTTATATCACCAAAAATCAAGTAAACAAATATATATATATATATATATATAATATACTCATTTTATCATGCTTCTAACACTCGTGATTAGAAATTGTTTAAATTACAACTTTACATAGTTAAATCCATCCATCATCATTCATTGTCTATAGCTTGAGTAATTGTTCAAAATACAATTTTTACATCCACATTTGTCATTCGTGCAACTATAATCTTCACAAATCTAAATAAATTAACATTCTAGAACATATATGAATAAACAAGCTATAAATTAATATTCCAAAGCATATATGTAATGTCATAATAATGAGTTTATTTAGTAAACATATATTAAGCTATAAATGAGCCTAAGCTCGGCATGTTTTGTATCGAGCCCTATTGTTCACAAGCTTGGTCATGAACAATTTTTTTTGCTTGAGCTCGGCTTGTTTATCAAACAAGCCTAAAACTAAGGCTCAAGCTTAGCTTATTTGTAAACAAACGAACATGAACAAACTTTTTATCGAGCCAAACTCAAGTTGTTCATGAACGGTTTGGTTCGTTTACAGCCCTAAGTGTGAGATTTGAGAGGAGAGAGAGAGAGGGAATAAAAAATAATAAAAAATGAGTAGCAACTTGCTACAGTAAGGTGTTAGTAATAACATCTTATTGTAGCAAGGTGCTAAAAAATTTAAAGTTTAGCACCATTGATGTAGGGTTTTTTTAGTGGTTTTGTTGCTAAAAATAGCTTTTAGCATTTATCACACCTTTCGTGTGAATGCTCTTAGAGGTGAATGCTCAAAGAGGCGTAATGTCCAGTTAACGCGTATAGAGGTGTGGAAGGAAAAAAAATTGTTTTTTTTTTAGGATACTAAGTATTTTTAACACACACGGGAAGAGGGAAGAAGATTTTTTAAATAAACTTATAATGGTGTATATCCAAAATAGCTTTGAAAAAGCTAGGCCTCCTACCTTGTTTGACACGAAGAGTCGAAGACCGTCCAAGAAAGTGGAAAGTGAAAGGACTTGCAAGTTGCTGAAGTAATAATGTAATATTGACTTCAGGTCTCCGACTGCGAGTCTTTGGTATCCAAAGGACTTGCAAGTTGCTGAAGTAATAATGTAATATTGACTTCAGGTCTCCGACTGCGACAGTCTTTGGTATCCAATACATATTATAGAATATAGACATTAGTACATTGAGAAAAACCTGTTGACTCAATGTAAAATTAGTGTGAACGGGGAATAGATTTGGAACTAGTAAGAAGCTGCTTTTCTGAGAAGTGCTTAATGGAGAAAGACTTCTCCCGCAAGGCCCTTACAAAATCGAGGGTCCTACTTAGAATACTTCAGCCAATGCTTGACTCCTGTGCAGAGTCGGAGATAATGTGTTGTAGAAACTGATCAATACAAGACTCTCATCAGTCTTCTATAAATCACCATCCAATTAGTATCATTTTCGTGGGTTGCTGCTATTTTACATAATCTTTTAGTTTAGCAACTGATCATGGACGGTTCCTTAGGATCCATTAGACTCCTTTTCCTTGGCTTGCTCATTATTACAAGTATTCATCCCAACTTCTTCTGCAGCGGAGATTATGAGGTTCATTGCATCGAAAGCGAGCGACATGCCCTTCTCAAGTTCAAGCAACATCTTAAAGATCCCTTAAACCGGCTTGCCTCTTGGGCTGGTGATGGGGATTGTTGTCGATGGGCGGGTGTTGTCTGCCACAATGTTACTGCTCATGTCCATGAACTCCATCTTAGAAGCTTTCCTCCTTCGCGTGATTTTCTAACTGATGAGGGCCAACACGAAGTACAATATGAAGCTTACGTGCAGTCAATGTTTGGTGGTTTGGTGGTAAGATAAATCCTTCTCTGCTTGATTTGAAGCATTTAAATTACTTGGACCTGAGCAACAATGATTTCAGTGGTACTCAAATTCCCAAATTCCTCGGCTCAATGGGGAGTTTAAGATATCTTAATCTCTCTAATGCGAGATTTGAGGGTGTGATACCTCATCAACTGGGAAATCTCTCATATTTGTGCTATCTCGATCTTCAAGGTTATGGTTTATATGCCAATAACCTTCAACGGCTTTCTGGTCTTCCTTCACTACAGCATCTTGATATGAGTCATGTAAATCTTAGAAAAGTCTCTGATTGGTTACAGGAGACAAGCAAATTCATGTCCTTGTTAGAGTTAAGGTTGTCGAATTGCGAACTTCGTTTCATTCCATCCACACCCAATGGTAACTTTTCATTTCTTGTCTCCCTTGATCTTTCAGGGAACTTTTTTGAGAACACTTTTATTCCATTATGGATCTTCAGTCTTCCAAATCTAGTTTCTTTTGATCTATCTGACAATGGCTTTCAAGGTCCAATCCCTGATGAACTCCAAAACATGACCTCTCTTAAACACCTCCATCTATCGGGGAACCATTTCAACCATCCAATTCCCATTTGGTTGTATAGTTTTAGTCATCTTAAGTTTCTTGACCTTCACTCCAATAATTTGCAAGGTACAATCTCTAGTGCAATTGAAAACCTAACATCTGCTGTTAGTATTGATTTTTCATACAATGAACTTGGAGGAAAGGTATCAAGATCGTTGGGTAATCTTTGTAACTTAAGGGAAATCAAATTGTCATCCAACAAATGGAGTCAAAAGATATCTGAAATCTTAGAAAGTTTATCAAGGTGTCTTTCTGAGAAACTAGAGATCTTAGAATTAACTGATGCTCAACTTCTTGGCCATTTGATAGGTGAACTTGGGATGTTTAAAAATCTAGTCAAACTTAATTTTGTGTATAATTCAATATCAGGACCAATTCCAATGTCTCTAGGAAATCTCTCATCTTTAAAATTCCTGGATCTTTCAAATAATCAATTCAATGGAATTCTTCATCAAAACTTTTGGCAATTGAAAAATCTAGTCAAAGTTACTTTTTCGAAGAATTCAATTTCAATTTCAAGTCCAATTCCAGTGCCTTCAGGGAACCTTTCATCTTAGGCATTCTTGGATTTTTCACATAATCAATTCAATGGAACTCTCCATCAAAATTTTGGGCAATTTAAAAATCTTGTCAGACTTTCTATTTGGAATAATTCAGTTTCGGGTCCAATTCCAGATTCTTTAGGGAATCTTTCATCTTTGAGAATTCTGGATCTTGCAAATAATCAATTCAAAGGATCTCTCCCTCAAAATTTTGGACAACTTTCTAAACTAGATATTTTATTTATTGAATCAAATATGTTGGAAGGTGTTGTGTCCGAAGTTCATTTTTCCAATTTGACAAGATTGACTGAACTTTTTGCATTTGGAAATCGACTGACTTTAAAAGTAAGTCATGATTGGATTCCTCCTTTTCAGCTTGAGAAATTAAACTTGCAATCATGGAATTTAGGGCCAAAATTTCCTCAATGGCTTTGTTCACAAAGATATCTTCGTCATTTGGACATATCCAACACAGGAGTTTTAGATGCGGTTCCTCTTTCATTTTGGGACTCATCTTCTCAGTTCGAATATCTAAATCTTGCAAACAATCTATTCCATGGAGAGATTCCAAATTGTCCCATGATTTTGTCTACTCCTTCAGTGATTGATTTGAGTTCAAACCACTTCAATGGTCCATTACCTTGTGTATCCTCTAATGTGATTGTGCTAGATCTTTCTAACAATTCATTTTCTGGATCTATTTCACACCTTTTGTGTTTCAAGGTGAATAAGTCCAAACAATTAGGATTTCTCAATCTTGAAAAAAATCACTTATCAGGAAAAATATCTAATTGTTGGACGAAGTGGAAGGAGTTAGAGTTCTTAAATTTGGGGAACAACAATTTTACTAGTAGCATTCCAGCATCCATCGGATCCTTGACTCTTCTAAAGTCTTTGCACCTACACAACAACAAACTCTCAGGAAAATTACGATCATCTTTGAAAAATTGTGAAAAGTTGGAGTATATTGATGTTGCTGAAAATGAGTTTTTTGGAAGCATACCTTCATGGATAGGACATAAATGTTCAAGCTTGATGATTCTCAACCTTCACTCAAATAATTTCCACGGTCACATACCAGAAGAACTTTGTGCTCTAACTTCACTCCAGATTTTGGACCTGTCACATAATAAGCTATCTAGAAGCATGCCTACATGTGTTAAAAATTTCAGTGCTATGGCCACAAAAAATAGTTCAAATCATGACATGAGTTTTCGCTTCACATCTTCTTATGATGACATTCTCCCTCGTGAAAGTGCATTGCTTGTGATAAAGGGAAGACTTTTTGAGTATAGCACCATTCTCCAGCAAGTCAAAAGTATAGATATTTCCAGTAATTGTTTATCAGGAGAGATCCCCAAAGAAGTGACCAATCTCCAAGGATTACAATCACTGAATCTATCAAATAATCTCTTGATTGGAAGAATTCCAGAGAATATAGGTAATATGGAATCATTGGAATCGATCGATTTCTCCGTAAACCAACTTTCTAGTCAAATTCCCTCAAGCATATCAAGTTTGACATTTTTAAATCATTTGAACTTGTCAAACAACAATTTGATAGGGAAAATTCCTTTTAGCACTCAACTACAAACCTTCAATGCATCCAGTTTTATTGGAAACAAACTTTGTGGACCACCACTTACTAATAATTGTACTATAAGTGGTGTACAACCCAACAATGGATACATAGGGGTTAAAGATAGGGGTGGACTTGTAGTAGATTGGTTCTATGTGAGCCCGTTACTCGGTTTTGTGGTTGGGTTTTGGGTTGTATGTGGTCCTTTACTATACAAAAAGCAATGGAGAATGATGTACGTCCAATTTCTGGATCAGATGTGGTACAAGCTCAAGGATGTTGTTTCATTGTAAGGATATGTTTAAGATTATTAATATTTTGTGCAAATGTCATGCGATGATGTTAATCAATATTTTAAGGATTTTTATATAACATATGTGCTAGTTAACTTATATTATTAGTTAATTCACTTCATTGGCATATATAAATATATGGTGTTTTTTCCCGTGAACGTTGAAGGCAATATTTGTACTTTCATTTAATCCCTATAGATTAATATTGTAAAATGAAATTTCAGTTCATACAAATAATTGATTCGTTGCAGTCACATTTTTAAAGAAAAGAAATATTCCCATAGGCGAGCTATGTGTTCACCCCGCTATCATGGTAGTTCTCTTTAGAAACACTGATCATTTTGTGAAGTCTCAATGAAAGACAACCAAATCAATATATATATATATATATATATATATATATATATATATATATATATATATATATATATATATATATATAAGCAAAGATCTCACGTGAGAGAGTATGAAGTTCTACCATATTGATATGGTGCTTTTTCTTACTTTCCAACTTCCATTCATGTAATGAAACCATACGGGGCTGAATAATGACTATCCTGGGTTAAAAACTCATTTCAGCTGCTGCTATGCATTAGCCGCCTATTGTCACTACGGTGCTCAAAGGCCCTATAGGGAATTTTTGGTTTAACTATATATTCTTGCTAGATATCAACATAACACTTTAGTGCACATTTTAATTTAGTCTTCTTTTTCTTTTAATTTTAACTAGCTCTCAATCAATGTTCATTCTTTGTTGTTAATTAGTGATTCCATAAAACATTTGGATATTAATGTTTTTATTCTTGATCAATTTTGAGTGTTATTTGGATGTAGTTAAGCATCAATGCAGTAGACCTCGTGTTAGTTTATGTGCTGCTTAATGTACTTTGTGCAAGAAGGTGAATTAAAAGGTCTGAGTTTACATGTGCAGGAGATGAACTTTATGCAATCTTATGTAGGAAGTGGATTATTCAGACAATGACACAATAAAACATTAAAGAATGTAAATCCCATTCATGTTTTCCCACTAGAAGGAACTTTGCTTTTTTATTTAATAATAATTTATAGTTCTAAGGCATGGAAATGCTTATATGTGGCAGTTTGCTATGTAAATTTATGAAGTTTTCTATGTATGATGAAGAATTTTAGAATTGAAAGCTTTAAGGGGGCATCCAAAAATATATGTTCTTGGAATTACTTTTTAACCATTGTTGTCTATGACTTTTAAATGACTGCATATTGCAAATGGTTATGTTGACATTAGATTGAGATGCTTACAAAAAATAACATAGAATGTTGCCAAATCTAAATTTGATGGATTTGACTAAGTACGACTCACTAGAATCTTTAATTTTAATATTGAGCTTTAATAGGATTTGATTAAAAATTGATGTTGAAATAGGAGTACGTTTTTATATTTTATTTTATGTTGATGTCTATGATTAATTAAACATTTCAAATATATTTGTCTCCTTACCCTTCTACTATTCATGAAAAAGGATATCAAGGCTTGGAATCAATAATATAACTAAGACTAGGGTTTGGTTTGAATTTAGTTTTATGATTAAAAGTTTGTAAATTAATCATGACTAACAATAATAATATTGATGAACCCAAGAGGTTATAAGATATTTTTTTGATAAAATATTTCAAAATGCACTGTGCTTCGCTTGGGATCAGGGCTGGCCCAAGGCCTAGGCAAGTTAGGCCTAGGCCTAAGGCCCCACCAAAAAACAAAATTCCCCTCAGGAAAAAAGGCCCCATTTTCAATAGTTAAATGTCCATATTTTTATAAAATTACATATTTATTTTAAAGGTTGTGCATTTTTTTTATTGGTAATGTTAAGAATATTACAAATTTTACTATTGGCTTACAAATTACCATGTTATTAATCACAAAAAAGTGATTTAAACATTCAATAGTTAAATTGATGAAGTTCATAAATGAGAGTCAATGTCACATTATATTTTAAACATTTTATAGTGCTTTTAGTGCAATTTTCCTTTTCATTTCTATTAAGACTCTCAAAGTATGAGACCAATAGAACCATAATCCAATTGAAACCCTAAAATGTTTCAAAAAAATGTTGCAAATGTGTTAAATCATCAATTATAGATTAATCTCCCCTAATAGTTTAAGACTTTAATTTTTGTAAATTGATATCCTACAAAGTCACACACCAAATAATATCTCTCTCTCTCTCTCTCTCTCTCTCTCTCTCTTAAAAAAAAGATATAAAATTAAAAATTAGATTACAATTTTACTTAACTATACATCGTCATATATCCAAAATAAAGTATATTTTTTAATCGTAATATATTTTTATTAATATTTATGGTTCAAGTTCAACTATGATATTCAATTCTCTATATGAAATTAACATTAATTTAGTTGATATTGTTCATCAAATTATGTATTTAATGTATCAAATTAACCTTGATTTAATAAGTATTAGATAATTTTGTTTAATTAATATTTATACTAAAGGTCTTGTATAAATTTTTCACCTTAGGCCCCAAATTATGTTGGGCCACCCCTGCTTGGGATATTGGCTAGTTGTGTATAATTGTCCAAGGCTATCAGTAGGATCCCTTCCAAGTAGTTTCTAAGTTGAAAGCTTAAGATACAATGCAAATTAGTGGGTCTCTAAAATCGACTTCTCATTCCCAAATTTGGCATTAAATATCTAAGGAGAATATCTTAGGGCTATTTTCTGTAAATCTTTAAGAAATAAATAAAATTAACTTGGATCTTGATTTTAAAAAATTTTCACTTTTTTTTTCTAATGTTAATTAAATTTACAAAATTTTTTGATGCAATAGTAAATTTACTGCTATGCTTTTGTTTTCTCAAGTTTTTCAAATGACAGTTAATTTTATGATATTTAAACTAAATATTAAAACTGGATGGTTCATTTATTTAAAATGTCTCTCAACTGTGCTTTCTTTTAGTTTAGGATTTTTAAAACTAGATGGTTTAATTATTTAGAGAAATATCAATTATTTTATGTCATGTTGTGCAAGTAGAGGAGCAATAGAGAGAATATTGTAAGGGTCTGGCTTACTATAATGTGAATCACATCAAAGTTACATCACTGTAATGTGAATATTTCAGTGTTTGGTTCATTTTATTATTTACAAGATTACGGTAATCTAAGATTATAAAATACTTCACATTACCCAAATCTCATTACGTTATTAAATAAGATAATCTTATATTACAAATTAGTGAGGAATATATAATTTGTTCAATTGACAAAATTGACGACACTAATAAATTTTATTTACAAAATTGTCCTAATATATAATTTTTTTCTATCTCTCTCTATGGACCAGATCCTAGCCCCTCTCTCGTAGTAGGAGCCCTAGCCGCCAGAAAACCAAGGCTCGTTCGCCGATCTAGTCGAGTGAACTCACTGGAACCCTAGACGTTTGATCGTTCTCAAGCCTAAAGCTATCATACTACAAACCAAGTCGACCACTTAGCTTAAGACCAGAAAATCCAAACCAAAGAGCAAGATCGGTGCCATTCGTGGTTCTCCGACGGAGGCTTTGACTTGGTAGCGAGATTTTTGAGGTCGGAGAGATGTGGAGTTGGGATCTAAGTTGAGTCAGATCAATGAGTCGAGACTAGGTTAGTTGGGAATTGATGTAGGTGATTTGAATTTGGTGCTACACAATGGATCTAATTTGAATTTGCTTTTGTGGATTTGAGTTGTAGTGTGTATTCATGGAGCTTTAGTGATCGAAAGGTTCAGAATTTTGTTTATTTTTGGTAAAACTAAGTGTTTGGATGGTGAGAAAATGGAACAAAGTTGTCTTGTTTTAGGTGTATTTGAGTTGTTTAGTTGATGAGAAAGTGAACGAAAGTAAAAAATAAAAAATTATTTTGTGGTATTTTATTTTAAAAAATTTTAATAATTTCAAAGGTACATTTTCGGAAATTCATTGTAAAGAACACAATCACATTCTTAAAATGTTATGGGAATATATTAGTGAAACAAACATTGTAATGTTATATTGTCATAATGTAATTCTATGGATATTAAGGATACTTGAATATGGACCTTGAATCATTGATGAGACTGTCAGTACCGTCAATGCAAAGGTCTCACCAGCTCTCAATGGAGGCAAGGGCGGAGGCCGGAGGTGGGGGTCGAGAGGGGGCACTAATAGTTATCTCTGTTTTTCTTTTTTAGCTAAAGGCACTAATAAGTATTGTACATTTGGCACTGCCTAAGGATAGTTTGATTTTCTCGTTTTCTGGTGGAGAAAGTAAAAGAACCCAATCTGTTAAGGAAGAGAATTTTTATTTGCACATATTTGTTGGCCAACCTGAATTTTCCCAAACTGAGAGTGTAAGAGGGCATTGAGTGAACAAGTGTATGGCAGATTCACTGGTGTTGTGAGATAGGGGGCAGGTTATATTGTCAATTTCAAATTTCCTTGAGAGAACAGCTCTAGTTGGGAGGATAACCCAAGCAATTTTCTAAATCAGAATTTTGTGTCTCTCATTTAGTTTTAATCACCATAACTTGATCCACTCAGATTTTTGGAGAGGGACAATGAACTGAGGAAGTAGAGACGACTGTGGTGGTAATAGGGGATGGCGGTGGCAACAGATTTGATAAGGCAAGTGCGGGCATCCTGTGACAAGTGTGGGCAGCTAATTGATGCGGTTAGAATGGCCATGCAGGGATGGCTATGGGGCGGAATGGAACTCTAACCTGCATGGTTTTATCTTGTCCCATTACGACATTCTGTCCTTCCTCGGTTCCTTTATCATTACCATTGGTAAGATATCTCGACTGACTCTGTCTTGTCAGGCCGACCATTGTGCTCTTTGTAATATCCAAGCTTGGGAATGGCACTTCGTAGTGTGTTGAACTCATATTGGGCTTGGCCTCGCAAATCTCTTGGTGCTGTTTCCTTTTACCTTTATGGGCCCCATATATATATATATATATATATACTTAAACAAACCTAAAGTTTAAGGGTATTTTTAAACCACATAAAAATCTAGTCCAAATATAGAAATCTTGTTATAGGTTTTTTTTTTTTTTTTTTTTTTTTTAAATGAAAATTTTAGGGTTAAGGTATTACTTAACTCATGACTGACAAAGGACTACATAGTTAAAATTTAAAAACACTGAATTCAAATTTTAGAAAGGAAGTTTATAAAAAAATAAAAGGAAACTAATGGCATTCCTGGTCAAGCCATTTGACGTTTATTCTTTTCCATTAATCATATTCAAATCAAATAGCTCATATAACTTCCAAAGTTATAACTTAGTATTATGAAACTAATAGGTGGTGTTTATGGATTTTAATTAGCTCAATTGGTAAAATATCTTATAATTGAATAAAAGATTTAGGGTTTAATTTTTGCATACATCAAAAACTGATTAGTGTTTTGGTTTAATGATAAATAACAAAATTACATAAGTGGACGCTCTAAGTTGAAAATCTTTATATAAAAAAAAAAAAAAATGGTATTTGACTCTAACCATACAATCATTGACAATGATAGCAACAATCAAGTGATCAGAAAGTATGCTTAGTTGTGTACTAAACTTATTTTGGGACGTTCACCTTGTTTTTTTGGGGCAGAATAATAATAGGTAAAACACTGAATTTATATATATATATATATATTTTGGGACGTTCACCTTGTTTTTTTGGGGCAGAATAATAATAGGTAAAACACTGAATTTATATATATATATATATATATATATATATATATATATATATATATATATATTATAACGCAATATTTGAGAATAGAATATTTAAATTTTAAATATCTCCGTAATAAACATAATATTAAATAAATGTACTCATACCTTTTAAATTTTAGAAAGGACTAAAGGGAAAGACATTCCTGTTAAGTTGTTTGATGTTGTTCCTTTAGAACTTTTTCCATCATGCTAATTTTTTTTTTTTTTTTTGAAGAGCATTATGCTAATTTTACAAACATATTAATTATGTAACAAAGATTGAAACATGTTACTCCTTCCGTCCCACTTTGTTTGTCCTCTATTCCATTTTGGGATGTCCCAAAATATTGTCATGTTTTTAAAAATAAAAGTCATTAATTTAGTCATGTTCCTATTATATCCCTATTAATTTACTAATTCAATTTTTTGATAAATTTATTTAGGGTAGTTTTAGAAACTTACATATTTTTAAAAGATAAATAAGACAATAAATAATATTCTCTTAAAAAGTTTGACTTTTCAAACAGGACAAATAAAATGGGACGGAAGGAGTAATTAGATGGCCATTTTTGAAACTTAGAATACAGTTCATCTGTACCGCATGTTGTGTTCCACTTTATATCTGCCATAACTCATTGCAAAGAGTGAAACAGCAAAGTAAAGATAAGGTAAAACCCGCTCTTTTTTTCTTGTAGCGGGAAAATCCAGCTCCGGCGCTCTGGATGGCGGGAAATACGGTTGTGGTGTTTGACTTTGACCGTACGATCATCGACGGTGACAGCGACAATCGGGTTATCACGGAGATGGGTCTCACTGGCCTCTTCAATAAGCTTCGCTTCAACTTGCCTTGGAACTCTCTCATGGTTTCTCTACTTTTCACTCTTTTCATTATCTTTCTGTTTTCTTTGTTCCATTTATCATAAACCCATCTGGGTTTTGTTAATTTTTTGTTTCTTTTCTTTTTTGTTTTTTGAGATGCATGAATGAATTTCATAGCGCATAAAAAGAAAAAAAGAAGTGGGTTTGTTCCATTAATCATAGACCCACATGGCTAGAACATAGCTATGATACAGTGTGAAAGTTATATTGTTAGGCTTAGGTCCTTAATGGCTACATATTTGTTGTTAAGCATCGTGTATTACAATGAACTCGTAGCAGAGAATTTATTTATAGAAAACTAAATAATTACCCTCTGTTTGTTTAAAAGTTAATATTTTCTTGAATGAGTTATTTTCCAAGGCATATTTTTTAGGGTAAATTGTAAATTACACCTCCAAAGTTTGGGGTTGTTTGTATTTTACACTATAAAATTTTAGACCTTGGATTTTACTTACTAAAGTTAGAGGTATTTGGATTTTACACCACGTTTCAGAACTTGGATTTTACCCCTTTTGGATTTTACACCTCTAAATTCTAAAATTTTAGATGTAAAATCCAAACATTCCAAAATTTTAGGAAGGAAAATCCAAACACTTTTAAATATAGGAATAAAATCCAAATTCTGAAATGTCAAGTGTAAAATCCAAACATCACCAAATTTCAGAGGGTAAAATTCAAATTCTGAAACGTCAGAGCGTAAAATCCAATCACCCCTAAACTTTAGTGGTATAATTTGCACTTTACCCTGTTTTTTATAAAGTTATATCATTTTCTAACGTTTGTTAGCAAACTTAAATGAGTTGAAAAACAATCTCCTAACTTTTCTTATTTAACTTGTTATGTGATAGAGTTGTTTTCCAAAAAACTTTGTGGAAACAATCTCTAAAAAAAATAGGTCATTTTTTATGTTGATCAAATATAGTTTTCTTTTTACTCATTTTTTATGATATTACCAAATATTGAAAAACACGAAAAACTATATTCACACATGGAGACTAAACTCTAGACTAATAGGATTATATGACTTGCAATACAAGTAGAATTAAGTTTTCTTTTACTTGCACACCAAGTTAGACTAGGATTTCTTTGCTTGCATGCTAGGTTGAATTGGACTTGGGTGTTAACTAGGAATTGACCGTTGATACCTTTAACATCCCCTCAAACTCAAGGTGGAGACTTGAAGACAACTTGAGTTTGAAAAAGGAAAAAAGAAAAACTAAAACCTTGATGAAAAGCATGACCGAATTTGATGTAGACTGAATGAAGTGTTGACAACAAGCTAGGAAGGAAAGATGTGAGGCTTGAATGATGAGTACAATGCATGTGATATATGTGGAGGCTAATGATCAGAGGCATGATTGCCTGAAGAGGATAGAGACGCATGATAGAAAGAAGCCAGTAAAGACTACTGATCAGAGGTGTGGTCTGAGTAACGTGGCCTAAAGATGATAAAGACGCATGATCAGAATGAAAGCTGATAAAAGAGGCTACCAAGGCAAGCTATTGCAGATGCTTGATCAGAAGCAATGCTGAAAACCAGGTGCAAAAGAAGGATGCACGTGTGCATTTAATATAGTTGAAACTACCAAGATTGCCTTGTGAGAGAATATCATATTTCAAAAGATTGAATGTCCATGGTAGGTAAGAAATTAGGATGATCTGCAGAGTGGCCAGTAGTGTCGTAGCAATGGTGAAAGAGAGAACCTTGATATAATGGTTTAAAGATGCGAACTAATAGAGTGTTGTACTATTGTACTAGAGTTCTTAAATACATGAAAAGATGCTCAGAAGGCAAAGATCCAAGAGGAGTAGTGCTTAAACAACTATAGGATTACCATTGGAGGAGACACTGCTGGGAAGGAAGGCTGAAGAAGTATAGATACAATTGCGTTGCATGGAAGAAGAGATTGTTGTACTTGAAGATAAATGGGTGTGCTCATTGGCTTTTAATATTGTTTCGCTCCAATGTTGTGTGGGCTCAAAGTCAACTTGGCTTTTAAAAAGGTTTGATTTTGTATGATTTTAAATGCAAGCATCCACATATATAGTTTTACTAACCACATGAACTTTTGTCAAACTGAAAGTGGATTGGTGACAATTAACTTGAAAAACTGTGGTAGATATTTACATTCACCGTCACCGTCATTGTACAATGCAGTGCAGACCAGTGTGTGAGCTCCAAGTTCCTTCAGATCACACTTTACAAGGAAATCATAATGACCTCCTAGGCGTATCAATTCAATAGGTGATTTCCATGTATCCAAAAGCAAGATCCTCTGCCTCTCCATTTGAATTTCGGCCTTGATTATAATGTCCTTAACTTCCCAGTTGAAGCTATTTTTAATGCTAACATAGGCTATATAGCTCATCCACCACAAATCATGTGCCACCAAAGAACTTGCAAAAAAGAACCACACAGCAATGCATTGCTTGGACATGTCAAGAAGAAAGTTGTTCATTGTAAGATGTATGAACAAGCTGCTTGATGCCAAGAACTTTGGAGACACTAATGCAGCAACGCTTAGGTTAGAGGACAATGGTATTGCTTGCAAAAAAATTGGATTGTGAATTAGGGTAGATGATCAAATTTTGGCTTTGATATTGTGTTAGAAAAGATAGAAAATACAACATAACTATGATATCATGTGAAAGTAGAAAGAAGGAAATAAAATAATGTAGCGAGCTAAAGCATAAGAAAGAGAAAAAAAGAGAATTTATATGGTTCAGCCTGATGGCCTACATCCATAGCAGAAAACCCTTGATGGCTATACTTCAACTATTAAGCATTGTGTATTACAATAAACCCATATCAAGGTATTTATAGGAGGCTAAACCCTAAACTAATAGGATTACACGACTTGCAATACAAGTATAAGGATTTCTTTGCTTGAACCCAAGTTGGATTAGGATTTTTTTTGCTACACCAAAAGGATTGGACTTGGACCTTGACTAGGTATTGAGCTTTAATATCTTAAACAGATAATTTTTTTTTTTATAATAATTCAATGAATTTATTAGCAGTAAAAAGAAGTGGGTTTGTTTAATTATCATTAACTCATTGATTTATTTTGTTGTTTTTGGTTAATTATTTGTAGGATAGGATGTTGGAGGAGCTTCATTCACAAGGCAAAACCGTTGAGGACATAACAGAGTGCCTGAAAGGAACTCCATTGGATCAGCATATAATTGCTGCTATTAAAGCAGCTCATGCTCTTGGGTAAAGTTTTCTTGACCAGCTTGTAGCTTATTTGTTGTTATTAGTGAATTGCTATTTGTTGCTGATTGATAAAATGGTTGTGGGTGGCAAATAATGTATTTGTTTCAGATGTGAGTTGAGGATAATTAGCGATGCCAATTTGTTTTACATTGAGACAATCTTGGAACATCATGGTGTGTGGGGTTGCTTTTCTCGGATAGATACCAATCCGAGTTTTGTTAATGAGGAGGGACGGCTTAGAATCTTACCTTTTCATGATTTAAATTCAACTCCTCATGGTTGCAAATTGTGCCCCCCAAATATGTGCAAGGTATTATAACAATGTTGGTTATAGCTAGAAGAAGTGTTTTATTTTAGATACTTGATTGAAAATGGAGAATTACATTATGTCACTGTGTTGCCAAGTTTATTGACTATGTGATTTGTTGGCTGTTGTAATTGAAGCTTGTTTGATAAAACATAACAAGGGTGAGTTTGTATCTGTACTGCTGAGAAACTATGGAGAAAGGGCTCTCGTTGACATGGAGAGTCCAATATGGCTGATCTAGTTAAGAAATACTTTCAATCATGGTTCTTTCCACATAGAGGGATTTACTTTAATCAAACCTGCATACGCCTCTGAGGAATGAACCCCTTTTTCCTTGCTATTTCTCTTTTTAACTTGAATTCATTCTTTTTGGTGTAGTAATTGTGGACCAAATGGCATAAAGGTGAGGTTATGGGTACAATTCATTATAGTAGCTTGTGTTATATTTACTTTTCAAAAGTTTTCTTGGTAAAAGATTAGGATGCATAGGAGGCCAATGGAATTGTGGCCATTAAATTTTGTTTTCAGTGGCATTTGAATACCCAAAAATTCATACATTCTGACTGAATATCATCTATTTGTATCAAGTCCATTCCTAAAAGAAATAGGCCTGCAGTGGGTTGACATCATTTCTATCATCTCTCTGGCAAGTAGTTTACTATCCACAGTTGAAAAATAATGTCATATGATGTTACATTTAGGCTAAGTTCTACTTTTAGTCCTCATTGTTGCCACCCAGATTCTTATTTCCTTTTCTTTTGGTGCTGGGGGGTTGGGAATAGCGGCTTTATTTTATGATCATAGTATCTTTATTTCATTCATACTGTTTTTGATTGTGGCCTACACTACTATAGGGTCTGGTGATTGACCAAATCCAAGCTTCTGTTTCTGATAGTGGGAAGAAGAGAATCATCTACCTTGGAGATGGAAATGGTGATTACTGCCCAACTTTGAAGCTTGGGGAAAATGATTTTGTGATGCCAAGGAAGAACTATCGTCTGTGGAAGCACATTCATGGCAAACCAAAGCTAATCAAGGCAAAAGTCCATGAATGGAGCACTGGAGAGGAGCTGGAGAGAATCTTACTACACCTTATTGATACAGTTCCCATTCAAGATAAAATCAGTAGTAGTAACACCAGTCAGTCTAACTGATTCGATTGCTAGTTCACCCAGGACGCATTCCCTCAAACTGTCTGTATTCATCACTATCAATTGGACTTCTGAATTTTGTCAATGGCAGTCAAAGGCCATTTAGTAGTAGGAGACCGTTTATCCTGTTTAACTCCATTGTTCGATGATTAAATCACAGAAAGAAGTTATAATGTCATTTATTGAACTTGTTAAGACTTCAGGATTGTCTTTATAACAGCCTATTGTTACACAATTCATAAGAAGATGTTTACAGAAAATATATGCTAAAGCAAAACAAAGCTCTAGAGGCCACTCTTTTCACCTTAACTTGTGTCAAAGAAGAGTTGAAATAGCTGTAGAAGCAAAGAGGTACTTATTTCCTTTGTTAGTTTAAAAAAAAAGTTTTGCAATTGTTACGAAAATCTCTTGTTAAAGAGATTTGATTCTTTGGTGTTGGTACCACATTCTTCTGGAGAATCTGATAATGCCAACGAACCAGTTGAGTAGGTTGACAAGTCCTACCTTAGCCTTTTTGGCAGAATTTTTGGAAAGTCCTGGCTTCTGTAAGTTTTGATTTGTTGAAAAACTTATTTGATTATTTGTTGAAAGTTGGCAAGAATACAGTTGTTAGGGGATTTTTTTTTGAGGTTTTTTTAATAAACTAATGGGTTAATGGAAAAAATCTAATGCAAATGCACTATTAATTTTTTAATGTCATTGTCAGAGCATTTACATTAGTTTGTGTATAATAGAAAAATGTATAGAATTTACACAATTTTGCCTAAAAACGACAAATATCACCATGAATAATTGTGTAAATTTATAAGTTTGCTACAGTAATCCTGTAAATTTACATTGACACTATTTATTTTGATTCAATTTTTTATTATTATTTTTTATATATATTGAGAATGAAGGAAGAGAGTGGATGGTAATTGTTGTGGGTGAAGAAAGAGAAACAATTAAAAAAATCAAGAAAAATTGATATTTTAATGAAATGTAATGTAAAATAAATAATTTGATGTGTGATATTTTGGAAATAGAGTATGTAAAGTAAAAAAAGTAGATTCTTATGTTAAAATAAACAAAAAAATTTGCACAAGCTGCGAATGCTCTTATCATCTCCATTGGATATTAAAGTCTTTCTAGCGTGAAGATTTTACTTTACATGCACATTAAAATTTTAAAGGTTAAATATCATCTACATTTCTAAATTTTTAAAAAGTAAAATTTTTAGGATGAAATGATTCATTTTCATCTTAAAGGAGATGATGTATTTATTTATTATTTTTGTTTACAGTAAGTAGGGAAGAAAGATTGAAAGACTTGCGTGTTTGGTTAAAAGTAATCAATTTTTATTTTTGTCTCACATTTAATAAATTAATTAATAAAAATATGAGATACCAAAGGAATCCGAATTTTTTTTTGAGAACAAAGGGATCCGAATTGGATAAAACCTAACTACGGAACTTTTTTTCTTGATAGAAACCTAATTACGGAACTTATTAGGTTCTTTTTGCCTATAGAGAGTTGGATAATGCCGACTGACCTCAAGATTCTTGACTTTTGTTTGAGCCAAAAAATTCTTTTGTGATTGCTACAACTACATAGAACTTGTTACTTATACCAAAGGAATTTTGCCACAACATGCTTTATTGGAGGAACCCAATCGGCACAAAATGTTCAAGGGTCCCAATTTTCTTTTTAATAATTCAATTAGTAAATTATTTCTGTCAAATAAGAAATTTTGGGGTGAAGCTTGATGGATGATAATAAACTATTACGAGATCAACTATGATGTAACAAAGCATAAGCAGTAAAATATATATATATATATATATATATATATATATATATATATATATATATATATTTATATTGTGGATTTATATATCAAGTTAGAATTGTGGCAAAAATATTGTAAAATATATAAGTTGAAATTCTAAGGAAAAAAAGAAGAAGATTTTATTTAGAGTTTTTTTTTTTTTTTAATGTTGAAAGAGAAAAAGATGGACGGTTGAGATTGTTAGATCCTTCACTGATTCCAATCAAGGAGGCCACTATAATTGTAGGCAAAAAATAGAATAGGAACAAAAAAACCTTAACAACCAATGAGTTGTCCAAAAAAATAAAATAAAAAGAGTTGTCATATTTTGACGCAAAATAAAATAATCTAGGAAGCCGTGGTGTGCTGGTCTGAAAAACTAAACTTAAACTAAAAACTTTGTCAGATGTCCAAAACTTATAAAAACCACAACTTTTCACACGCCTTATCTTACAGATGCGTTTCATCAATCCTTCTTTTCCGATCCTCTGTTTGCTGCCACTGTTCTAAACTCTCTCTCTCTCTCTGCCATAAACAATAATTGGTGAATGGAGAAGAAGAGAGAAGAAAGAGAGATGGGTATGTTCTTTGATGGGGTTATAGAGGCCATGCCTGTGTTTGCAAAGGAGCTAGTTGCTGGTGGGGTTGCTGGTGGAATTGCCAAGACTGTGGTTGCACCTCTCGAGCGTGTCAAGATTTTGTTTCAGGTTTGTACTTAATTGACTTCAACTTTTTTTTTCTTCTCTTTGGCAATGGGTTTCATTATGATTCTTTATTATCTTGTGTTGTATTTGGGCTGTTAATAATGTTTATTTTGCTTATTGGGAATTTGGTTTTCTTGTTTTTCTTTATATATATTTGGTTTTCT
The DNA here is from genome assembly GCA_028535165.1 of Quercus tomentella. Taxonomy (NCBI): domain Eukaryota; kingdom Viridiplantae; phylum Streptophyta; class Magnoliopsida; order Fagales; family Fagaceae; genus Quercus; species Quercus tomentella. Next base: position 58,772,460 of record JAPQVY010000155.1, on the reverse strand, counting down.
TTGATGGGTTTTTGTCTGAATTTCTGACTCATGTTTGACTATGAATATGAGTAGGTTTGACTGGAGTTGAATTGAGACTGTATGATTTTTTTTTTCTTCTTATTCTTTTAAAAATGCAATAGGATTTGAAGGCATTTGCTGCTCTTCTATACCATCAAACCAAGCCACCAATGGCTTTCTTTTTTGTGTAGGTGGGATTCCATTTGAGTCCCTTATTCGACGACAAGAAACTTTTGCAGTTGAGCTAATGGAAACCCGGGGGATTCAATAAGTTAAGAAGATGGATTATGTAGGGGGTTTGTTGAAATTAACTGATGGTGTGTAATTGAGGTAGTAATTTTTTTTTGGAATAATCTGATTCTCTTTTCAAATATATATATATATTTTTTTTTTTATTGAAACGATTACAAGGGGGCAACTACATTGTGAGCATTAACTAGAATCAAGCAGAGAAAAAAATGCAAAAACAAAACAATCCAACTTTACAGCCTGGCTGGAATTGGGGGGGGAAAGGGGCCAAGGGGGTGGGGGGGATTATGTGCTTTCTTTGTAATAAAATAGAGGCTGATATGCAAAATTTACTTTTTAAGGAATGTCTATGCATGAGCTGCTCAATGAAGTCCTGGAGACTAATTCAAACCATATAAGTAAAATGTGCTTTACTAGTTTTAAAGCTTAATTGGGCATCTCTCCCTCTCTCTCTCTCTCCCTCTACCTACTTCACCCATCTTCTGATAGATATCAGGATTCTTTCATTGATTTTTCCTTTTGGGGAATGTTGGATCCAGTGATAAATGGATAATCCTTGAAAGTGAAAAAGAACTTATTCATTGACCCTTTTTCAGACCAGAAGGGAAGAATTCCAAAGCATAGGGCTTTTTGGTTCCTTTAAAAAGATTGCAAAGACAGAAGGGGTTAGGGGTTTCTACAGGTGGATCTCTGAGTCATTGTCATTTTGTTGTGGAGGGTGTTTTCTGAATTGCTTTGTTTTGAACAAATTCTTTTGTGGTATTTATCTACAGAGGGAATGGGGCTAGTGTTGCTCGAATTGTTCCCTATGCGGCGCTGCATTACATGACTTACGAGCAATACCGCAGATGGATAATAGTCACTTTTCCTGACGTAGGGAGAGGCCCTGTGCTTGATCTAGTGGCAGGATCATTTGCTGGAGGAACTGCTGTGCTTTTTACCTATCCCCTTGATTTAGTTCGGACTAAATTGGCTTATCAGGTAAGTAATATAATTAAAAATAAAAAGTAAACTCTCTCTCTCTCTCTCTCTCTCATGCATGCATGCACATGTGCACTCTTGGAAATTGACTCAATTGACCTTAAATGACTTGGAGGTCACTGGAGAGGAGCCAAAATCCTTTAGCACAAGTTCTGGGACTTAAAATTGCTGCAACAGATAACCACTGTGTTTGGCTCCTCTCATGTGAACTTTGGTCAGAAGGACAACTAGATTATATAAGGAATTAGTTGCTCTTTACACTCATTGTGAAAAGAAGTCAACCATGTTGTATTTGATGATGTAGGTTGTTGGTTCATCAAAGTTGAATGCTCAAATTAAAAATGAACAAGTTTATAAAGGAATTCTTGATTGTTTCTCAAAGACATATAAAGAGGCTGGGATCAGAGGTCTATATCGTGGTGTGGGTATGCATTTCTAAACAGCTTGAATTAAGTTATAATGTCATTTTCCATTTCTCAGCTTAATTAACATCCTTAGGAGGTTTTTACATTTAACATGTGAACTGCATTGTCAGCTCCATCACTTTATGGAATCTTTCCATATGCTGGTTTGAAATTTTACTTCTATGAGGAGATGAAACGCCATGTCCCTGTGGAGCGAAAGAAAAATATTATGGTGAAGCTTGTATGTGGATCTGTTGCAGGTTTATTGGGTCAGACCTTCACATACCCCCTTGATGTTGTCAGGAGACAAATGCAGGTTAATCACTTCAATGCTCTTTTGAATTATATCTTAAAGTGGGATATAAATACTAACTATTGAACAATCATTATAACAGGTTCAACGGCTCTCGGCATCAAAGAGTGCTGAGATGAAAGGAACAATAGAAACCCTTGTTATGATTGCTCAAAAACAAGGATGGAAGCATTTATTTTCAGGGCTGAGCATCAACTACTTGAAGGTGGGAAACCTTGTCTTTGTGTCTTCTCTATCATATCATGCCTCTCTGGATACTTAAGTTTTGGTATTCTCTTCAGGTTGTACCATCTGTGGCAATTGGATTTACTGTTTATGATCTTATGAAAGCATACCTGAGAGTTCCATCACGAGATGATGTAATTGAAGTGGTTTCCAATAAAAGAACTAGCCGACCATCATCACTTCACTCGTGATAACATTCTTAGCCATTTTAAACTTGAGACCAGTCTTTCTCACACAGGTTAACAGGAGCTTCATAGGTCATTTTTCATCCATACATTCCATTCTTTGAAGATGTATAATATCATATAATGTGGATTAATCCCTCAAAATAGACCTCATTCAAGGTCTATTTTCACAGATTATATGAGGGTATGATCCTTAAGGTAGCTAACATGATTAGAATTCAGATTACCTCATGCACTGTTTCCATAAAGCATGATGTATTTTTCAATAACAGAATCACTATACGGTGTACATATTAGAAGATCAATAAAAAATCAACTCTGATGTAGTGCTATAAATGATTAATGATAATTCCCTTGAGTAGTTTATTTCTATTCAGTAATGTTCTTTTTCAGTCATTAGTCTATTGAAACCAACGGATTCAATTGCCTTTATGACTTTATCTATTTATTTTTTTGGCCAAATGTATTAAGTATTAACCGCTATCTTTTAGCAATAAAAATCAACTGTTGTATCCTTGGTGCTGGAAAATTGACAGATACTGGAGGCAATCATTTGAAGGGGTAATTGAAATCTAGGAGGATGATGTTTAATTGTTTATGTTCATTTGAAGGGACAGCAAAGAACATACCTTCTGATTTCAGTACCCTTGGAACTCCATAGGGAACATTTATGATTTCAGTACACATATAACTCTAATTGATCAACTGTAATTACTGCCAATATGAATGGTACCGTCCCACTGATGAAATATGGATTACTGAACAATCATAAAGAGCCAACATTGGACCAGATGATGGTGAATGCCCAGTCTGAATCTTTTTAAAAAGTCTGATAGCACCATCTCAATTATCTGCCATCCTAAAATATCAGGTGGATAAATAGGGTGGAGCAGAACAAAGGAAAACAGGATTCATAAACGTTAATATATGGCATGCAAAGACATGCTACTGCAAAGTTAACATGTGACAGATTGGTCAATTCGAACTTGGTTCTAGTTACAAGGTAATTGAATCTCAATACAAACATAATGTACAATGAAAAAAATGCATTACATTTACAAGCAAGTCTCCTATCAAAATTTTCTTAAATTTTCTCGCTGCAGCAATGAGCTTTACAAGGAACTTCAATTGTGTGTTGAGGGAAAACCTGGTAGCCAACCCATGAGATGAGCGCTGACATCAAGGTGTTAATAACTTTACCAGTAATCCCCACAAGAGCACTTGCCATCCTTGAAATGATGGAACCGCTTGTTATCCCTAACAATCAACTCCCTCCCAACAATTCTTGACATAATTTTTATTGCATTGTGGCAGTCACCACAGATCCTTAGGTTCTTAATGATCCTAAGAGTTGTCCGTGGCGGTGTACTAATCAGACCATAAGCAATTGCCAAACGCTCACTATGATATTGCAAGGCCTGCTCTTTTGCCTCCTCATCAATGTCATGAAGTACATATCTTGTATCTGGCACATAACCTGCTTCCCTCATCTGCCCATTCAGACCTTTCAATTTCTCATATCCCTCTCCTTTGAAAGGGCCAGTACTCCGATACTCACTCACCCTATTCTTCTCCTCAAGCATATTAGTTGCAGAATGCTTCTTCCTAGGGGGGATTCGGATCTTATCAGCAATGGCCTTAGAAGGATCAAGACTAACCAACAACTCATCCACGTGGTCTTCAAGTTCTATATCTCCATGAATTCTTGCATAATTCCTAAGAGCCTCCCAAACTTCGGCTGTAGGTTCAAATGGCATCTTCCCAATGAACTCTTCTGCTTCATTCAAATGACCAGAAGTCCCAAAAACATCAATAACCCCTAAATAATGTTCAATCCCTGGAACAATTCCATACTCATTCTTCATCAAATTAAAGTACATCAACCCTTCTTCCACAACTTCTACACTAGCACAAGCCGCCAATAAGAACACAAAGGTCTTGCCATTGGGCTGCAACCCCGCCTTTCTCATCTCCTCAAACAACAACAATCCATAATTACCCTGCCCATTCACTGCATATCCATTAATCATCAAATGCCATGAACACATATTCCGCTCGCGCATTCTATCAAACACTCGGCGTGCATCTCTCATACTCCCACATCTCCCATACATCCCAATCAATTTGTTATTCAATTCGACATCACCACGAAACGGAGACCTTTTCAAGAACTCATTCACCCTCCTCCCAACTTGAAGCGACTTCGAATCCTCACATGAATCCAACAACGCACAGAAAACACCATAATCAGCACAAACACCTTGACCCATATACTCCACAACTTGTTCAACCTTTCCCTCATCACACAAACCCATCAAATCAACATTTGGTGGGTCACCGCGCAATGGGTCACTCTCATTTTCATCGTTAAGCTTATCACCGTTCATTTTTTGCTCATTCGAGTGGCTCTTCTTCCTGTTACTCTGTGACTGTAAAGAAGGTTCAGGGTGGGATTTGTACTGAGTGTTGGTGCTTTGGCGGTGAGAGACGCCACCACTGTGGCGGCGATAGGCCTTTGAGTTGTTGGCATTGGGTCGTGCGTAGGTGCAGAGAGGTTTGGATGATGTGGGGTTGAGAGAGAGCTGAGCCAATGGTTGTGGTGCTATTCGAGGTCTCAAGTGGGAAGCGATAATGGAGTTTCCAGAGCCCTGAAGAGATATCAGAGAAGCCATCGATTTGCAAAGTTTGGAAATGGAAGAGATATCAGAGAAGAGAGAGAAGGCGTTGGAAATGTAAAGTAGATAGTTTCTGGAACAGAGCTTGTGCAGATATATTGCTTGATATCAACTCTCAGTCATAGGTCAGGATCTTGAAATTTTGAGTAAACGACAGGTCGCTCATTAGGATGTATATATATATATATATATCTCTCTCTCTCTCTCTTCTATTTTTTTTTGGGGAGGGGGGGGGGGGCGGGGGTGTGGTGGGGTTGGGGAGGGGCTGTTGTGCAAGTAGACTATTAGAGCACTCACAGCAGTGGTGCTATATTGATATATTGGTATTTTTTAGCTCCTTAAATATCAAAAAGGATGCTCCAGCAATGGAGCTACATCTATTTTTTTTTTTTGCTCCATTGCTACTGTTCATGAGAGCTAAAAAAAATATTATTTTATTAAATTTCTCTCTCCTCTTTCATTTAAAAAATATTTTTTCTTTCTTTCTTTTTTACTCTCCGTCTTCTCTTCTTTCTTCCTTTTTCCTTCTCATTTTTTTTTTCTCTCCCTCATCTACTCACAGCAGTGGTGCTATATTGATATATTGGTATTTTTTAGCTCCTCAAACATCAAAAAGGATGCTCCAGCAGTGGAGCTACATCTATTTTTTTTAGCTCCATTGCTACTGTTCATGAGAGCTAAGAAAAATATTATTTTATTAAATTTCTCTCTCCTCTTTCATTTAAAAAATATTTTTTCTTTCTTTCTTTTTCTCTCTCCGTCTTCTCTTCTTTCTTCCTTTTTCCTTCTCATTTTTTTTTTCTCTCCCTCATCTACTCTCTGCTTCGCCGATCTGTTCTGGATCTTCATCTTCATCTTCATCGTCGATCTGTTCTGGGTTCATCTTCATCACCATCCCACACCGCCGACCCATCTCGCCCAGTCCTCCATCTCACCGTTGACCCACTCGCTTGGCTTCTCCGGTATCCATCGTGCTTGGCTTCTCTGGTATCCCAGTCCACATCGACCCACTCGCCAGTGTGGCCCTCGATGGGCCCCATGTACTTCACCGTTCCGATTCTTCTTAGATCGTTCGTTGAGTGGACTCGCTGGCCCACTCGAAACTCCGGGCTAGACTCGATCGAGTCGTCTTGCATTTTCTTCTTCTTCTTTCTTCTCTGGTGAAAGCTCTTAACTGAACATTTATTTCATATTTTTTTTATTATTTTTTTTTTCCTGCTGTGGACTGGTGGTGGTGGTGGTGGTGGTGGCTATGGCTGATGGTAGAGGTGATTGTGGTTGGTGCTGTGGATGTTTTTTGGGTGGTGGGATATATTATTTTATTGTGATGTTTATATTATTTTATTGCGTTGAAAGCTAAAATAGATCCACTGCTGCAGCATGTGTGTAAGTAAAATAGATAAAGTAACTTTTGGTGGAGCTAAAAAGCTAAATTTTTAGCTCCACTGTTATGGATGCTCTTAGTCTATTATACTCTCTATCCATGAGATATCCTGAAAACCCCATAATTTGATAACACAGAGGACGAAACTTGGATCTTGGAGTTTATAACATGTCCTTCAAGTCCATTGAACCTATTATTCGAGTGTTTACAAAGAAACAAAAGCTTACAAATTTTTAATGTTGCTTGTAGTTTGTAGATAACATCATGAAATATAGAAAAAAAAAAAAAATTGATGAAACTTGGATTTATTTTCAGAAAAGTTGTTCTTGAAAACATGTTTTGACTTTTGATGATGATTCTTCATGCATTCGAGAATAGTTTTGATACAATTTCAGGAAATGTCTTATTAGATGTTGTCTATTGTTTAAATAAAAATTTTGACTAAAAAAGTGATGCCTTAATTAACCATTCAAAAGGGAAAAAATTATGGATGGCGTTTCTGCAAGTCAGTGTCACACCAGTAGATAGATGAATGATAAACCCATCACTCATCTAAGAAGCCTGTATTTCAATACAAAAGATTTTTGAAGCTCACAAAAAGCCTGCCTCATTCAGTCATTCACAACTCAGCCAGTAAAATGTAGTGGGGTTCCAAAAAAAAAAAATCTTCTCATGGAACTACATAACAGCTTAACTAGAACAAAGCCTCAAATTATGTAATCTGAGCACTCAGAAATAAAAGAGGTGTGATCCATGGACTCTTCAGGCACATCCTCATGCTTTCCTCCCACCAGCCTTGCCGGGTTCCCGTGGTGGCATGTCAATCAGCGCCAACCCGGCCCCAATCTATGTGCCAGTGCTAGTGGCCGCCGTGATTCTGTCCACGGCTTTTGAGCCTAAACAGTACATACATAAACAAAATCTGTACTAAAGAATCAGATTATTATAATCACACACATTATTAAAGAAAAAAAAAAGATTTTAAAAAATCATCATTTGCTTGATATCATAGAAAACTATGATTTGGATTTTAAAACAAACCTACAAAGAAGAAGAGGTATCTTCTATTCTGCACTAAACTAACAAATAAACCACATACTCTCTTGTTGTTTTGCTTCAAAAGCAAAATTAACATATAACAGATTTTTCTCTTCTACATTCCCAATCAATAACCAGTATATATCTGACTAAAATTTTTTTCTACCAAGAGATTTCCTCGTTATAAAAGGTAGTTATCATTGTAAATGATTATTTAATTTTTTAAAGATGGACAGTAAGTTATAATTAAAAACCCATTTTAATCTATTTTTATAATTGGATAATTACAACAATAGGAAGGAAGATTTGAAACCCCGCTAATTCCTTATATAATACAAAAATGACTTCTTTATATAATACATTTATATTTTTATATAGATATAATAAGATTTCAATTTTTATGAGTCGTCGAGTCTACATTTTTAAATTTGTGAAAAATAAATGTTTACTCTAGAGTGGAGAATAAGACAAATATGCAATTTATCATTCCTTATCCAGTAAATCTATATTTTCAGGTTCATGAAAAATAAATAAATATATATATATAACCATTCACTTTGAGTGAGACAAATTTTCACTCTAACAGAGAAATGTTGATTTTTTTTTTTTTTTTTTTTTTTTTTTAGTAACCTGGAAAGACAAGAAGCCCTTGTAATTAAGGAGGCAGTGGGAGTAGGAGATGCAAGTAGGGTCACGTTGTGGGTGGCGCGTAGATCGGCGAATGTATTTAGAGCCAAAGTCAAGTAATGCCCTAATCAAATTGATGTATATTATTTTCTTCAAATTAACAAAGTGAAGTTTTTCTTATTTAGTTTTTTATTTTTTTTGTTAAATAAAATATTTGGCGACTTCATGTAAACCCTTGATATAGGGGGGAAAAGTAATAAGTCAAATTGAAATTTTGAAAAGCACCAACAAAATTCCACTCATCTACACAGGTTTGGCCCAATTAAAGTTAGGAAAATTATTGTGTACTTCTAGAGTATTATAAATGCGTACTCCCTCCTCTCACATGAATGGTGGGTCCCACTAATTAAATTCATGATGAGACCCACCATTTATGTGAGAAGGGGGAGTACGCATTTATGATACTCCGGAAGTATCTAATAATTTTTCTTAAATTTAAATAGGTTGGGGGCGCAGTTTCTTACAATAACAATTTGTATGGTAATTACTCTTACTTGGAAGGTAGATCATGACAGCAACAACTACCATTTGTCATAATTACCTCCAAATCAAAAAGCTAAGCTACTTGAGACATTGAGAAATCGATGGCTAACATTTAAGTCGAGATGATTTCAAATCTAATCTATGACTAATAACTATTTTGGCTTTGTCCAAAAATAGTTTTTCCCATCTAATCCAAAACTAATATCTTCTCAAAAAAAAACAAAAAAAAAAAAAAAAAAAAAAAATCCAAAACTAATAGCTTAGTCCGAAAAAATTCTCCACAAGTTGAAGTCTCGGGTGGACAGTCGTTTAAGAATTCATAAATTTTTTGAAAATAAAATATTATATATTATATCATGGAAAAAAAAAATAAACGATTGTTATAAACAAAGAAAAAAACATGACCATAAACATAACAACTTTTTACAATTGTGCAAAAGTGGGATTCAAAATCTAAAGTCTCTCTTAAATCAAAGTCAAGTATGGCAACCACTAGGCTAGCTTTTTTTCTTTTTCTTTTTCTTTTTTGATATATTATTTTTTTTTCTTAAAAGGATTAATATTTTATCATTTTATTATATCACCTGTATCTTAATATATTAAAAACCTTTTGAAACTCTACTTTTTAATAAAGTTTTTTTTTAAACTTAAAATTCTAATCATTCACGTTTTGAAGCCTTCTTTTAAAGGTAAACAGTATATAATAGTGGTACTAAGTTTTGGTATGTTGGATTGGTTTTTAATTTTGATTTTAAAAAAATTATGTTAAGGTGCTAAAAGAGAAGTAATAGTCTTGATTTTATCTCCACATGTATTTTTGTAGATTAGATCTCTCAACAACCGAGTCAAGGTACCAAAATTTCACATAAAAAGATTGTTATGCAAATATAAAGAATAAAAGTCATAGAAATCATTTTACATAAGATTTAGGTTTAAGGAGAAGAAATTCATCCAAAAATTGAATTGGGTAATATTTAGGAAAATTATCTTTTTTGAGGATGCATGAACAAATATGTAGACAAATGCAATCTACTTAGTTTAAATTGGTATTAAAGACTATCAAAAGTAGTGGCTCCAAGGGGATGGTATTTTTACTGTTTTGATCTTACGATAGTTAGTTGGTTAAGTATCTAGCTTTCTAGGGTTTTTTTATTGGTCAGCGATATGAGCTTTTTGTTTTTTAATACCCTTCACCTTGAACTCTGAAGTATATCCATCAAAGCCACCTAGCTTTATCAAGGTTTTCAGACCCAGACTGGACCGTATGATCAAACCCGGTTAACCCTGAACCCCTCAACATCGTGCTTCTTTTAACCAATAAAACCGTTCTATACCAAAAAGTTAGGAAACCGTTCGAACCGGGGTTGAACCTCATAGTTCTCAAAACTGTGAATGGTTCTCACGGTTCCTCCCACATAAATCTTCACTGAAAATGGCCGGTGGCTGGGCTCGTTCATCACCAAAAGCTCAAACCTTAGATGGACATTAGATGTAACGTCTACCATTGATAGATCAGTTTGCTTAGGAAGAAAGCTTAAAGAGGAAGAGATGTGTGCTCTGATCTACTTGTTGTATGAGAGACTAAGAGGGTGTCAGTAATTCAAAAATTATTTTTTTATCCTTTTCGGTTTTCAGTTTTTAGTTTTTAGTTTTCAGCAAAATAAGCGGTATTCAAACCTACACAAAGAGGTGCGATTCTCAAAAAAAGAGAAAAGAAACAGAGACAGAGAGGACGGGAGAAAGGCAAGTTGAGAAGAGATCTAATGCATTTGTGTTTCTTATTGTGTGGGGGATGAGATAGAGATGAGATCTTTTATATTTTTTAAACAAAAAAATTCCACAGCCACACACCTATTTTCATGTTACTTTGACACGTTTTTAAGTTTTGAGAAACGTGTTTTAGACTTTTAGTTGAATGCCTGCTATTTTCATGTTACTTTGACACGTTTTTAAGTTTTGAGAAACGTGTTTTAGACTTTTAGTTGAATACCTGCTCCAATTTCAAACTTCATGGCCTGCGACAATTTCAAACTCAGGATGTCTGAGTTTATAACACGTCCTTCAAGTCCATTAAACCTATTATTTGAGTGTTTACGAAGGAGCAAAAGCTCACAAATCCATTGAACCTATTATTCAAGTGTTTACGAAGGAACAAAAGCTTACAAATTTTTAATGTTGCTTGTAGTTTGTAGATAACATCATGAAATATAGAAAACAATTTTCATGAAATCATTCCTAATTGGATTTTTTTTTTTTTCAGAAACTGTTCTTTAAAACATGTTTTGACTTTTGATGATGCTTCTTCATGCATTCGAGAATGGTTTACATACAATTTCAAGAAATGTCCTTATTAACTTATTAGATTTTGTCTAGTGTTTGGGTAAAATCTTGACTAAAAGGTGATGCCTTAATTAACCATTCAAAAGGGAAAAAAATTTGGATGGTTCTCTAGGTCAGTATCACCAGTAGAATAGATGAATGATAGATTCATAGCTCAATTACAATAACCCTAAGAAGCCTGCATTTCAATCCAAAAAAATGACAAAGTTCACAAAGACAGCCTCATCCACAAGAGTCTCAGTTTCAAACCCAGCAAAATGTAGTGGGGTTCAAACGAAGACAAACTGAATATGGAACTACATAACAGCTTCCATGTGACATTAACTGGAGCAAACTCTCAAATTATGTAGTCTGACCACTCAGAGATGAAAGAAGTGTGATCCATGGACTCTCCAGGCACATCCTCATGCTTTGATGGCCGCTCCTTTCCTCCCACCAGCCTTGCCGGGTTCCCTACTGCTGTTGTCCTTGGTGGCACGTCAATCAGTACCACTGACCCTGCCCCAATTTTTGCCCCCTCCCCTATCTTCACATTCCCCAAAATGGTTGCACCTGCCCCAATCAGCACTCCATCACCAATCTTGGGGTGTCTGTCTCCCCCAACCTTTCCAGTCCCACCAAGGGTGACATGATGCAAGATCGAAACATTGTTCCCAATTACTGCTGTCTCACCCACCACCACGCCAGTTGCATGATCAAACAAAATCCCTTTCCCTATCTTTGCTGCCGGGTGTATATCAACAGCAAACACATCAGCTATTCGGGAGCTAAGCGCCAGTGCTAGTGGCCGCCGTGCTTCTGTCCACAGCTTGTGAGCCACTCTGTGAGCCTAAAAAGTACATACAAAAACAAAACTACACAGCTTAAAAAAAAAATAAATTAAAAAGAAAAAGATCATTGTAATCACTCACATTCTTAAAGCAAAAAATATCATTTGCTTGATGTCCCAGAAAACGGCCATTTGGATTTTAAAACAAACCCACAAAGAAGAAAATGTATCTTTTAACAATGCACTAAACTATTAACTAATAAACCACACTCTTTGTTGCTTCCAAACACATATATGTCAATTAATCACTAGTATAAACTCTAAAATAAGCCAACAAAAGTGCACTGAACTAAGTTTTCTTCGCTGGTAACAATATTTATCAGAGTTTCCAACAATCTTTTCCGCTATTAGCAAACATTCTTCTCTTCTACATTCTATATTCCACATTCTACAAACCAATTAAATCTGCCTAAAGTTTTTTCTTCCAAGACATTTCCTCATAATAAAAAGTAGTAATTATCGTTGTAAATGAATATTAAATTTTCAAAAGACAGACATAATTATAATTAATTAATTTTTAAAAAAAATTATAATTCATTACTTCCAACATTGGGGGAGGAGGATTCGAACTTGGTTCTCCTAAGGAAAGCATTGATCTACAAGGTTATTGGCTAGTTTTAATTTATTTATATGATACAAAACCTACTCTCTCTTCTTCTTCTTTTTTGCAATTTACACCTTTAAAGTTTGTAGCAATTTTGATTTTGTCCATAAAAGTTTCAATTTTTGGATCCATATCTTATACATTACATATTGTTCGGGTTTAAGCCCTTTCATTCATACACCATGATAAGGTGTCTATTAAGTGCCACCTCAACTCAAATCGACGTAGTTTTATAAGATCCAAAATTCAAAACTTCAGGGGATAAAATGAAAATTATCCCAAACTTTAAGGATGCATATTACAATTTAGTCTTTTTTTTTTTAATAATAAATAAATATAATAATAAGAGATAACTACAATTTTAGATTAGCAAAAAATAAAATTTCACTCTAAATAAGACAAATATATGTAATTAAATTCGTCATCCGATAAAAATACCTAATCGGATAAAGTCTATCTACAAAATTGGTTGTACCTTAAAGTTACAATTTTACTCAATATCATTAATATTACTATATATTTTGAAAATCTAACCGTTGGATTGCATATTCTTTACGCTCTTAATACACATATCAAATTTTATGTCAATCGAAAATTATTTACTATATAACCTATAAGATTATATTTTATCCATAATTTTAAATTACAAAAATTTATAATTTAAATAATTTATTGATGGCATAGTTACTAATATTTAATTTTAAAAAAATTTTACAAACACGGAGGATATAAGAAGAAAATATAATCTAAAAGTGGATCTTTCAAAATTCATTTTCAATAAAAAAATATTGAGTAAGATTATAGCTTTATCCTATAATTAATTTTGTAACTAAACTTTACCCTGCCTAATTTATAATAATTTAAAACTAATTATCATTCCTTATGTAACGAGGCAAAGCAAGATATTAAATAAATAAATAAGAGAAATGGTGAAAAAAAATTTATAAAAAAAGTGTTGGGTGACCTGGCAGGACAAGAAGCCCTTATAATTGAGGAGGCAGTGGGAGTAGGAGACGCAGGCAGGGTCACGCTCGCGGGCGGCGCGTAGATCGGCGATGGCGGCGGAGCGGAGGTTGGAGTCGGAGGAGAAGGCGTTGAGGAAGAGGTCGTAGAGGAGAGTGGAGAGGAGCGTGGAGGAGCAGAGCTTGTTGCCGAGGTGAAACGACAGCGATCTGTCCAACGACGAGTGCGACAGTATCGTCGAGTACAGGTAGCTCGCCAGTGCTGGCTCCGCCTCCGCGTCTCGCTTCGCCTCCGCCTTTATCTGATTCCACACCCACGCGTCCTCCTCCTCCGTCGCCGGCATGTCGTTTTTTATTTTTGATTTTGATTTTGATTTTGATTTAATTTGATGATACTGTTAAAGACTGTAGTGTGCGTGTGTGTGCGAGAAATTTTGGTTTATCTTTAAATGAATGGCTGGTTAATTTATATGAATGTCGAAATTTTGGATTTGACTTTTGAGGGGTTCAGGCATTTCCACTGGCAGTTGGATATGCCGAATGTAACCTCTAATTTACAAGTCAGCCCAAAAGCAGCTCAGAGCCGGACCGGTAAACATGGGATATGCCAAATTTTTTGGGCATAGTAGTAACTTTCCTATATCACAAATTATTATTTTAATGATATTGTTGCTATTTTTAAAAAAATATATGATGGGACTGTAACAATATTATATTATTTTAATGTGTAAATATATTATTTTAATTAGTAGAATAAGAAAATAAAAGTTGGAATGTTGGATATATTGTCAAATAGTATGGGATAATTGATAAAGTAACTTTTTGGGATAGTAAAATTGAATAGTCTGAAAATAACGGATGTAAATGCTGTTACGAGGTGGGGATTTGCTATGGCAATTTGGTAGCTTCTGCTGATGCCATGTGTAAAATAAGACTAATAATATAGGACCAATCTAATACATTATAAAATTTGACATTGCTCAGAGCGTTGTAGTTGAATTGACATTTTTTCATACACAAAGTGCTTGGAGATCTATAGATGAAAGGATTCAAACTGTGGGTTAGTCATGTTGTAATTACCTCTCAAAAAAATATTTCGACATTAACCACTGCACAAAGATATTGTTGACTAGACATAATTTTCAACCCGCCTTGAGCCCGGGTTCCACCGCGACTCGCTTCGTAGTGTTCTGACAAAGCAGCGAGTCTCTCGACCTCTTCAAACACATTGGGTGCCCCAAAATGCTGAATTTCTCATCCTCACTCTGGTCTTCCCCTTCCCCATCCCCATTCTCAATCTCGATTATCTCCTCCTTTTGCTGTAGCAACTGTAGTGGAACAGATGGTATCGAATTCGATGAATCGCAAAAGCTCGAATCGATTTTCAACGAAATCAAATCGTCAGAAACCGAAGTGTGCGAGTTGAAGCCGAGAGAAAGAGCAAGTTGAGCAGGTTGGTAGCTTCTGCTGATGCCATGTGTAAAATAAGACTAATAATTATAGGACCAATCTAATACATTATAAAATTTGACATTGCCCAAGGCGTTGTAGTTGAATTGACATCCTTTCATACACAAAGTGCTTGGAGATCTATAGATGAAAGGATTCAAGCTGTGGGTTAGTCATGTTGTAATTATCTCTTAAAAAAAAATTTTGACATTAACCGGTGCACAAAAATATTGTTGACTAGACATAATTTTCAAATAAACGAGTGGATGAAATGAGTTGCAGAGCAAATTTAGTTTATTTTTACACTGAATTTTTTAATGGATGCCCTTGAATATAAAAGGTGCACAAGCCTCTCGTTTAATTGGAAAAATGCAGTTGGTAGATAATTATTATACTAACAAAAACATAATTTTTAAAAAGACAAAACTCGACTACAAAATTTGTTGCAACCAGCTAATCAATAATAGAAAAATAACATATGTTCACTAATTTAACCATATTCAAGTGATTGTATATAATCATTTGAAGTGAATCACGTGCAAATTAAGAACATGTTATCTTCCTATTGTTGGTTGTAGACCTTAGTTACAATCAAGTTTGTAACCATTCTATGTCCTAAAAATAATTTTTTATTAAATTATTGCAAAATGAACTTATAACGTGCATGCATATCAAACCGTAAATCGACCAGGTAAATAAAATAGTACAATCATTCCCCAAACTTCTAAAAGATAAACTACAAATTACACATTATTTGGGTTGCTAGATTCCTGCAAAACCTATACTTTTTTCTCTTTAAATTTTAAGTAATGGGATTATAACATAGGATACAACAGTGAATTTTTAAATAAAATTATTAGAAACATATGATACAACAGTGAAGGGTTACATTCTTTCTTCCAAAAAAAAAAAAAACAGTGAAGGGTTACAAGGCATCTAAGGATACAATACAAAGAGCTACAGCATATTACATGGGAGTATAAATTTAGCGAGGACATCCATGTATAAAACCAGGAACTCAACCTACGATAATAGGTTCTGGCTAAGAAACTGTTTTAGAAGCATCGCGCAGGACATGAACAAACACTCTGAAGTGTATGTATCTCTAATTTATGATTTCTTCTCAAGAATTGAATCATTTACTCTCAAAAATAGAAGGAACTACCAGCTCTTTTGCCTTTGTGCTGCCAACACCTTTTGTTTCCTTCCACTGGTTGCCTTCTGCACAGAGAACCATCATGACAGGTTGCTCCACATGTGGTGGAATTGCCATATTTGTAGTCATTGTAAGTGCTTAATTTTGAACATGTGAGTGAATTTATCCCTGAGTCAAACCCAGAGAAGGAACTACTGGCTCTCATGCCTTCGTGCTGCCAACACCTTTTGTTTCCTTCCACCGGTTTCCTTCTGCACAGGGAACCATCATGACAGGTTGCTCCACATGTAGTGGAATTGCCATATTTGTAGTCATTGTAAGTGCTTAATTTTGAACACAAGCCTGATACATGGGACTTATCTTCTGCTTCTAACTTCGACACTAACCCGTTAACTTTCAACCATTTGTGTTCCTCACACCTTACTCTTCCTCTAGCAGGTTGTCTTGTACAGTAAGCCCCAGAACCTAAATCCACCCCACATATAGTTTCGTAGCCTTTGCTGACAACAAGTTTCTCCAAGGAAACTCGAGGTTGCACTATTCCAGGTTTGCACATTGCAGATGAATTCTGGTTGTAAGATAAGGCATCATGACAGCTGGAATCCAAGTCCACATCATGATCATATTGTGATTTTCCTTCTGTAACTGACTCAGAAATGGATATACATATTCTCATGCCTTTATGATCATCACACCTTTTCCTCCCTTTAGCTGGTTGCCTTGAACAAGGAGAGCCATTATTCAAGGGAACTCCACATATAGGGGTAAAAATTTCACTAACAGGACATTTAACAGGAACAGGTTGAAGCTCTGTTGTGCCATTGCTGAAATTTTGTGCACTGTCACTGCCACTCTTTCTGTCAGCAATAGTACTGAAATCTGAGCCTACAATGCTCTTTGGTTTCCCTTCTGTAACCACCTTTGGGATGGACATATTAATCCTCATCCCTTTGTGTTCAGCACACCTCTTTCTTCTTTCAACTGGTGGCCTCCTACAAACGGAGCCATCACCTAAGGACACCCCACAAAAACTAGTGTTGTCCTCAATAACACCAATTCTATCAAGTACTAGCCGAGGCTGAGATCTGCCAAATTTGAAAACTCGAGATAGGAAATTGTAGCTCTCTTCATCAGCATAAGTATTCAATTTGTTCTCTAGTAAGGGCAGCTTGCTTGCTTTGATTCTGATGCCCACCTGCTTCTGACTAAATGGTAGAAGTTTTCTGACAATATTAGGATATCTGGTAGTGCCTGAAGCAATTTTGTTAAGTTTCTTAAGGATATCATCTGGGCGACGTGCGCCATTATCGCTTGTGTTCCATGCATAATCAAATCTGTTGAGGAGCTGAGCTTCTGTTTTCTCAGCATCCCCCTTGCTTTCCATCTGTTCAACAAGCAATAAAGGAAAAAGAAGAGGTTATATTGAAATGTTCATATTACAGTCAAAATTTTTATCAGACCACATACAGGCAGGCACATCTTTGTCAACTTTTCCTTTAGACCACCCCCTCCCAAAAACAACCAAAACAAAACAAAAACAAGAGATTATCAAATAAATAGATAAGTGGATAATAAATAAATAAATAAAATTTATTGATATTCCTCTAACAATTATGGAAACTAGTAAGTTATCCGTTTAATGTACGGATAATGTTGTAATGTTTTATGTAAGATGGTTTTGGAGAATGTTGTATATGTATTATAGCATAATTGTTATAGAACTTTATTAGTAATGAGTTCATCATAAAAAGAAACAATTATAAATTACACACACATCCATTATAATTATTCCATTGAAGTAATGAGAAATTAAAAAAAAAAAAAAAAAAAAAAAAAAAAAAACAACAACAACAACAACAGCAACAACTTTGGAGGAATATTATAGAATAAAAGTTTATATAGAATGTGTTTCTCTTTCTCCTCAAATTCTAAAACAAAATACAAATCTCAAACACCCACAATCAATCACATCATTTACAAAACCCACAAATCCACAATGTCTAACCTTGACATCAAAATCGTAATTGCCGTTGTCACTCAATGTAAAATGCAAGCCCCCTTCCTTGATTGTAGCCAACTCATACGGGTTAGGATTAGATGAAACAACAATGTTAAAGCTAGGTAGGTGTCGTCGAAAGGTTGAAGATAAATGACATCATTTTTGGCCTGTGTGTATTTGACATGGGATGATATGAAGGGATATGGGTAGATATATATATAATGGGTAGAAATGCAAGGGGTGAAAATGATGAATTAAAATGCAAAGAGTTTTGTGCGTATGTGTGAGAAATGAAAAGTCTTGAAACATTGAACCAAAAGATACAAAGAATATTTATTTTTTAATTAGAAAAGTCTTCAAACATTGAACCAATGAAACAAAAATTAATATTTAATTTGTTCTTATCTCTAATGTGGCACTTAAGAATATTTCAATTCTTTTTGCATAGAATGCGTCACTTGACAGAACCTCATACTTTCCCACATGAGGTCTCTGCTATTATATATATATATATATATATATATATATATATATATATATATATATATATATTTATATATCGATGTTCTACATCAACTTAAGGAAGAAAATAAAAGCTGTGAAACTTTCTCTAAAACAACATTTGCAGCGCCTCACACAAGTTACTTTACATATTCTCACTAAGTTAATTCCAAAATATGTTGTGTGAATGCAAAGAGAACAGCCACTTTAAAATTATCCCTCACCCAAGGGTACCACTAGTCTCAGTCGGTATTGGCAAGAGGCTATCAGCATGAAATACATCAGCAAAAGTACAGTTGGTAAAAACATTGAAGAATGGTAACCAGAAACTTTAATGACACCTCATACAACAAAGTCAGTAACACCAAACAAACACTCCATAACGCCATAACACAATGGCATTTCTAGTAGCTGATCACACACAATGGACTGTTTCAATATCAAAATCTTCCTAAGGGGTGAAGCTTATGATCAATCAGCATATACAGTGGGGCCTATTCTCATGATCTCATCTAGCTTCGTAAACTCATTCTGTTCACAAGATACCCTTCATTTTTCTAAAAAATGCAGTGCCCAGTAATAGAATTAACACAACAAAGATGTACTTACAGGAGCCCATCTAAAAACAATGGGGTAGCCTCTTAATATCTCATCAAACAATCCACCATTTCCCAAATGAGCACCTGTCCGTCCATACTGCTGAAGTCGCGTCCTAACATTGTCAGACTGACCAACGTAAACCACTACTAACCGGTCCAGATCAAGCTTGCCAACCTCACGCCCTAACACGGTCTGAGATACGGCAATCCCAAGCTCATATATTCCTGAACCAGAACTTTTAGGCAGGTTATGAACTCTGTACCTTGCAGCCCCTTCCTTTCCCAGTGAATAATCTTCCCAATCAGAAGGACCAACAAGAACCTAAAAGTTGAAACACAAACAATAGCCCAAAATGAAAATAATACACCCAAAGGAGTTACCTACACATATGGATTGAAAAAAGGAACACTAAAATCCATGGAGGGCAATATAGAAATGTGGAGTCTTTGTTTGAAGGACAAATCTGCTTTTCTAAATCCAACGAAAAAAAAAAAAAAAAATCAGTGCAAACTACAGCAAACCTCATTGTCAAAAATGGGGCTTACCCTTTTCTGAATTTTCCCAGTCAAGCCATTTTCCTCTATATTATTTGCTGAATTGTAGCTCTAAAAGTTTATGCTTGCAATTTTTCTACAGCTTGTAAACTTGTACTAAGCACTGTCACTATACTTATATTTTCCGCTAATAAATTCATTCCTCAAGAGAAATAATAAGAGTTATATAGTAAAAATTCAAACTAGCATATGGTAATGTCCATCATGGTAAAGATACCAACTTGTCAGATCATATAAAAGGGGGAAAATTTTGAATTCCTAGAGAATCAAACTAAAAAAAAAAAAATGTAATTTTGAACATGTTATGGGCATAAAAGTGTGAATAAATAAGCACAGAATCTGCAAGCAAATACGCGTGAATCGACTCCCAGGAATTGAAACGAAAATTTCGGAGATTATTAACACTGATTGACATCTGATCACACTCGGCAAGTCAAACCCAATAAAAACGCACATATATATATATATATATAGAGAGAGAGAGAGAGAGAGAGAGAGATTGGACTTGCCTTCCAATTGGAGAAGACGGAGTCGTGCTTGGTGCGATTACAGTCCTCTCTCTTTAACCTGGTGGTGAGAGAATCGCTGCTTGCTGTGGCAACCATTTTCCTTTTGGTTTTGGGCTTTTAGCCCTACCTGAATCAATTTGACCGTTAATCACGCCCTTTTTTATAGCGCTACTGCGCTACCGTTTAATTTAAGGACGTCAGTCGAACCTAGGCTAGGCTACACTACTGACCATTGTTATTAAATCTGTTCCGTTCCGGCCGGAATATCTCGTACCGGGATGCAATCCGGAACGGTAATACCACCCGTTTCACCTCGGGTCCAATTCCGGCCAGTTTCGGGTCATTCCGGAAAATTTCGGTCAATTTCGGCCGAAATTTACCAGTTTTTAGAAGAAAAAAGAAAAATCCCTAAACTGACAAACTCGTTAGCACAGCGTGTCATTACCTAGCGTCGATCGCCTAAAAAACAAACCCAGCCATCGCAGAGGTCGCCCCTTCTTCTTCTTCTTTGCTTCGTCTCAGACTCTCTGCCAGTCTGCTCTTCTTTCGTTTTTTACTTTAGTTTTTGCTTTGTCAAGCTTTTGCTTTGTTTCATATTTGTTTTTGCCTTGTAGACTTTTAGTTTGCTGACCCCACCCACGTGACAAAGTTTTGGAAATGACAAAACTAAAAAAAGCTGACAAAAGTGTTTGATTTCAAACTTATAATTACGGTTATGTGGTTGAAAATTGAAAATTAATTATTAAAAATAATTTTTGAGTTATTGTTCATTCTTTCAAACAATATTTATTTGCTTTAATATATTATTTATGTCTCATGAACAGTATAAGAGACACTTGTAAACAAAAAGAATGAAAACACAAACGCATCCATGAAACGCTTATCCAAATGCGTACTTATTGAGTATCCGTTTGGATACCGATTATCACGCGTCTGCGTTTTTTTTTTAAGTGCGTTTTGTGGTTGTAGTGCTTTTTTAGTGGATCCCGTGTACTGTTCACAGGACTCACAAATCTTTTTTTCACCAAAACTTTCATTAAAAATGGATCTCACGGTACTATTCACACTTTTAAAAATTATTTTACTACAGTGTTTTCAGTTTTCAATGTTGCCTGTCCCCGACGTAAGATATAGGCAAAACTACACTATTAGAGCATCCACAACCCAATCTCATATCTCATCTTATTTTACCATCTCAAAAACCTACTTTATCAATTATACAATACCATTTTACATTACACCCAACATTCCAACTTTTATTTTCCTATTCTACTCATTAAAATAATATTTTTATACAATAAAATAATATATCCCACAATTAACATCATTTACAATAAAACACATTATTTATTCTCTCTCTCTTTATTTCTGTTCAACAACCACAATCACCACCACCGACTCACTACACACCTGACACCGCCACTGCCACCACCAGCAACAACCCATAATTTACCGTCAACACCCAAAAAAAAAAAAACCTGGGCAGCAAACCCACCCTGCCACCCACTGACCCAAAAAAACCACAATCACCACCACCGACGCACTACACACCTGACACCGCCACCGCCACCACCAGCAACAACCCATAATTTACCGTCAACACCCAAAAAAAAAAAAAAAACCCAGGCAGCAAACCCACCCTGCCACCCACTGACCCAAAACCCACTCCGACGGAGCCAGACACGCACCCCACCGTCGACTCACCAGCCACAACTACTTCCACCACCTCCACCGTCGGCCCACCAGCCATAACCACAAACCCAGTAGCAGAACCAAAAAAAAAAAAAAAAACACAATCTAATGGCAACACAGCACAGCCAAATCCAGCCAAATCAAAATCAAAACCAAAATCAAAATCCTAAATCAAAATCCTAAATCAAAATCAAAATCCAAAATCAAAAATCAAACCCATCTGTTCTCACAAAACCCAAACCCAAACCCATCTGTTCTCACCGGCAGCGATGGCGAGAGAGAGAGGGTCGCCCGTCGCCATCTGGATTCATCCCAAACTCGTCATCATCATCATCATCTTCGACCCAAACGCCAAACACCACCCAAACGCCGGCAACGATGGCGAGAGAGAGAGGGTCGCCTGTCGCCGTCTGGATTCATCCCAAACCCATCATCATCTTCGACCCAAACGCCAAACGCCAAACACCACCCAAACGCCAACCCAAACACCACCCAAACGCCACCCAATCGCCACCCAAATTCGACCCTCACGCCGGAAACCCACGACCTCCACGCCTCCACCACAGCTTTTCTGATCGAGCCTCCACGCCGTTGCCTCCATTCCGTTGAAGAAGAGAGAGCAGGAAGAAAGAGAGAGAAAAGAAACAGAAAAAATGAGAGAGGAGAGAGGAATTTACCGGGATAAATGAGAGAGGAGAGAGAAATGAGAGTATTAAATTTTTTTTTTTTTTTATAACATTCAGCTACAGTACCATCTTACATTTGAGATGGTACTGTAGCTAAATCCCAAATCTGGAATTGTCATATTGCATTTGGCCTTCCCATTGTTGAGTAATTTTGGGGCTTAAATGCCAAATGTTCCTAACATTTGGCATATACAAGCCCCACTGCTGATGCTCTTAGTCCCTGAAGTTTACTTTGTATGCGCAATTGGTCTCTCAAGTTTCAAGTTAGTGCAATTAATCCCTCAAGTTTTCAAAATGAGCAATATAAATCCTTTGGTTAACTTCTGTTAGTGGTGTTGCTTACATGACTAACGGAATAATGACTTGACATTTTTTAAATGATGTGACATTTATTTTCATTATTTAATTACATATTTATGTTTTAATATTCTAAAACAGTAATTGTTATGTAATAACTAAATGATTTGTGTTATTTAAGGTTTACTTATTTGGATCAATAATTTTTTATGTTGCATAAGAAAATATAAATATATATTATTTTTAATTTTTTTAGAAACCCTGAAACACTTTGAAACTGTACGTCGAAATAAACCGGTACCAAAATATTCCGTTCCACTAGATAAACCGAAACGGTATTCATAACATTGCTACTGACTACACTAATATGTTAAGTATAAGATAAATATTTCTCAAATATCATGAAAATTGAAAAATGATAAATTAGTTGAATTACCTTAGATTATACTAGCTTTATCATATGCGCTTTGAACATGGGATGAGTTTTTTTTTTTTTTTTTTTTTTTTTTGTCTAGTGTCATAATTTTTTTTTTTTTTTTAATTTTGGATAAGTTTGTTTTGAAGACATAGATTGGTAAGAGAGTATCATATTTTGTAGGCATATTAAGTGGAGTTGGAGATATATTTTTACCAAGTTATCCTTAATTTTTTTTTCCTGTTAAATCTACGGTTTAAGGGTATTTTTGAACTACATAAAAGTCCTGTCCAAAGAGGGGAATCCTCTTATAAATAGTATATATGATGAAAATCTATTGTGTAAAACCAATTTTTCTTCTCAAAAATAAATTAAAATTATGAGAAATGATTAAAGTGATCTAAACTAAATAATTAAATGTATTTTTAATTTTTAATAATATAAACTTAACGAATAAAGTGGGTTCCAATTAGCTCAATTGGTGTGTCTTGGTCCAATGATAAACAGCTATCATCAGGTTCAAACGTCATAAGTTAAAACTCTTTTTAAAAAATTAATTGAATAAGAAATCTTAAGTATATAAAATAAACGTGCAAAAAGATCGTCCATGTGATGTAATTCAAAAAAATGTGACCGACCCAATCTTATCCAAAGGTCACAAGTGATTTCCAACATATAAGCGGTCGAATGATGGGTTTATAGTGTTAAAATTTTTGGGTGGTCAGGATAAATAAAATGTTAACAGACTAATCTGACCTAGTTATTTAATAGAATGCTATCTTAATAACTAGCTTCTTATAATTTAATTCATAGCTCTAATCCTCCAAGTAGTTGTTTCCTTACCATTCTACCTTTCACAATCTGAATTTTAATTTTATTTGAAAAAAAAAAAAAAAAAAAAACTCCCTTCAAAGAATATCAAAGCCTTTCTCTCTCATAGAAGGTCGAAGCTAGAAGCTACATAAGTTGTTTAGATTAAAGAGGTAGCACTTGGCCTATTTAAAAAGTCACATGGTTTGTTTAGATTATTCATTAAGTTATCACCATAAAAATAAATAAATAAATAAAATTCAATGGTATGTTTCAAAAAAAAAAAAAAACGATGGTGTGGGAGGGACGAATCTCTGGCCTCAAGAAGGAATTGTCTTCTTTGGAAATAGCGTTGAGCCTTAATTCTCAAGGTTTTGCTCAATCCTATATCGGAGAGAGACGCCTTCCACTTATGCCTTATAAGCCTTTGGCCTAAGAATGAGTGTACCATTATTACACATGCAAAGTAGAGCAAGTCTCAAAAACTGCTACCTCAAGCGCCTAATCTCTGACCCTAAGAAGGAATTGTCATCTTGAATGACAGCAAAAATTTGTGTAGCATACCTGACGAGACTATGAGCAACGTTATTACCTTCTCATATGCAACGTTATTACCTTCTCTCCTAATATGAGAGTAATGTAATTGATAAAGTCAACATATGTCATCTAAAAACACTCCACAGTAAGACAGCACCTCAGAATCAATGGACAATCGTGTAATTAGATTTTTTGAATCCCCTCAAGGATTAAATTGGTAAAACCAATATCCAAAGCAAACTAGAGAGCAAACCTTGCAGCTAAGGATTCGATCTCTTCTGGCTTGTACGCCTGCGGAATTTGTTTTGACATAGATGCCAGAATTGATCCATTACAGTCACGAACAACAGCCCTGACCCCAGACTTGTTCACATCAGAGAAAACTGCACCGTTGAAGTTTATTCTCACAAGACCCGTTGGTGGGGGCTTCCATCAAGCACGGGGCAGAGGTGGACGAGGCTGAGGAAGGGGATTGATGTCTAGGAACTCTACCCATCTGTCTTTACTCTCCTGCGCTAGCTGCTGCAAAGAGCACCCAGGTTGTTGCACACAGGTTCTGTTCCCTTGAGTCCAAATCCCCCAAACCGTGAAAGCAAAGAGTTCAGACAGTTTTTGCATCTGCAGAATCCATCCCAGCAACTCGCTAAAGTCCAGAAACTACCTGGATGATCAGCATGTCCAAAAATCCGTAGCTACCCATACAGAATCGAGCATCGGGCACGACTAAAGTGCATGAAGTGTATTTTCTGTAGCAACACATCACCTGTCACAGTGTGGGTCGGTGATCACTGTTCTACGCACTAAATTCTGCTTTGTTAGGAGTGAGTTCCGACAAGCTCGCCACAAAAAAAATTTCACCTTATTCGGTAAATGGAGCAACCATATTCCCTTCCAAAGGTGTTTTTCCTATTCATCTTCAACCGAATGCCTCAATTCATTCTCCTTCTTTAGGAACCGATATCCAGATTTGCATGTTTAGAATCCATCAGACGTCTAAGGCCAGAAAAGTGTATCATCAGTTTCAACTTGTGCAAGAGGGATAGCTTTTATTAACTCAGCCTCCTATGGATAAAAAATCTCATCGATAAACTCATGATTCCATTGTCTCTGTTCTATCTCAATTAAAATGTCCATCGTGGCCTCCTCTAATGAGGGGAGTGAAGGTGATGACAGCAAAGGTGGATGTTTCCTTGGCAACCAATGGTGTTGCCAAATTTTGACAAATTTTCCATTTCCAATGCGCCATTTAGCCCCCCTTAGGAGCACATCTCTACCCTGCAAAATACTTCTCCAAGCATAGAAGCCCGATCTTGAATCCTTTGCCTCCATGATTGTGCAATTTGGGAAGAACCTTGCTTTGAATACCTTGAAAAAAAGAGAGTTTGTATTTTTTAGCAATCTCCAAGCTTGTTTTGCCAACAAAGAGTCATTGAACATTGCCAAATCTGGAAACCCCATTCCTCCCACCATTTTTGATTTTGTCAACACATCCCATTTCACTCAATGGATTTTCTTTCGGTCTCCACAATGGCCCCAAAAGAATTTTTTAATCAAGGCTTCAATGTCATTACATAAGTTTAGAGGAAGCTTAAAACATCCCATTGTAAAGGTTGGGATAGCTTAAATGACTGGCTTCAAAAGCACTTCACGACTTGCTTGTGATTATAGCTTTCCCTCCCAACCTTGCAGCTTCCGCCAAATTTTTTCTTTTATGTAATTAAAACTCTCCTTCTTCCTCCTCCCCACCAGTGAAGGAAGGCCAAGGTATTTTTCATACTCTGTGATTTCTTGTAGCCCCATAGCCATTTTGATATCTTGCTTCACGGTCTCAGATGTAGCCTTGCTAAAGAAAATGGCTGTCTTGTTTTTGTTGATTTTTTGTCCTGAAGCTTTCTCATAGGATTCCAAAATTTGGATTACATGTTCACATTCTTCTGAAGATGCCCTGCAAAATAAAATACTATCATCTACAAATAACAGATGGGTTAGTTCAGGTCCACCTTTGCACAAAGAGTATCCCTTAATATCACCCCTTCTTGTTGCATTATTGATAAGCCCATTCAACCCTTCCGTACAAAGCAGAAAAAGAAAAGGAGAGAGTGGGTCCCCTTGTCTAATTCCCCTTGAAGGATACACTAGTCCCTTTGGTTCCCCATTAATTAGAACAAAATAGGATATAGTCATAACACACACCATCATCAGCTCTACCCATTTTTCACAAAAACCCATTTTCCTTATTAAATTTTTCCAAAAATGACCATTCCACCCTATCATAGGTTTTGCTCATATCAAGTTTGAGAGCCATAAAGTCATTCTCACCGGATTTATAATTTCTCATGCTATGAAGGGTCTTGAAAGCCACTAGTATATTATCAGTGATAAGGCAATCCTTTATAAAGGCAGATTGGTGATCAGTAATGATTGTAGGCAGCAATTTTTTTAGTCAATTGGCTAGTACTTTTGAAAAAATCTTATATAGCACATTGCACAAGCTAATAGGACGGTATTCAGTAATAAACTTGGGATTTTTTCTTTGAAATGAGAGCAAGGAATGTATGGTTAATAGGATGAGGCAAAGTACCTGAATTTAGCCAAGAGATGATTGAACTAATGACATCTTGATTCACCGTGTGCCAGAAATGTTGATAAAACAACGGAGGCATCCCATTAGGACCAGGTGCTTTAAGCAAGGCCATTTGTTTCAAAGCTGCTACTACCTCATGTTCCATAAATCCACCAATTAGCAACTGATTCATCTCATCAGTTATGATATGTGGTATAGTCTCCAAAGTAGTGACTTGATCAATTGGATTGGAAGTGGTGAACAAATCCTAATAGTAATTTAGAATAATTGCCTCTATATCTTCGGGTATGTATTGCTATCACCATTGGTCAGCCAAAGTAGTCGGGATCGTTGTTTCCACATTTGGGCTTCTCTATCCAAGAGGATATTTTCATGTTTGAGTTCTCTAACCTGAAAATTCACACCACTTTTCACCGCTTCCATTTCAGCCTGAACTAGTAGTTTCCGCTTCTTTTGTAGCTCCAATCAGACATTCCCAAAAACATTATGATTCCACCACTCTAAATCTTTCCCACACCTCTCCACCTTTTTAATGATGGCATCATCTCCTACTCCATTAGCTAATGAACACCATGAAGCTTCAACTGTCTCTTCACAACGATTATCTGAAAGCCACATCTCTTCGAACTTAAATTTTTTTTTCTTGGTAGGAACTCCAAGCCTGAAAGATTTAAAAATAATGGGACATGATCCGATGAATCACATCTCAGATGGTGGACCCGTGAGCCTAGAAATTTTTGGAACCAAGCATTATTCGCCAAGCCTTTGTCAAGTCTTTCCCAAATTGATCTACCATCTTCAAAATGTCTACTCCAAGTAAATTTTTGACCAACAAATCTAAGGTCCATTGATAACGTCTTAAAATGTATACGTGTTATATATTTATGTGGGCGTTATCTCCTTATTACTATGCTTAATTTGTATAATTAAGCCATGATTTGCATTAGTCCCTATTATTTATCTTTACATAATTTCTTGAATAAGATGTTATTCATTGTGTGTAATTTTCTACTTTCAGGAAATCATGTGAGAAAGATGAGTTTACAGGAATTTGTGAGAGAATGGAGGACAAAATAGAATTAAAGTGGAGCTAAAGGACCATGCTTAAATGTCTAAGGAGGTGCAGCTGGAGTGCTTGGATCGTCTACCATGATTGGAAGCTTCAAATAAGGAAAGAAATCAAAGAGGCAGAATCTGAAAATGAAAAATCTGATTTGAGCACTAATCAATATTTTGGGCATATCTCTCTCCTTAAAAATCCAATTGACACAAAGCCAGATGGGTTGGAACCGTGACTTAAATATCTACAACTTTCCAGTTTTGAGTTTTTCGAAATTCTCAATTTTTGAAGGCCGAAATTAACTCACAAGTTACTGCTGTAAATCTAAACAGAAATTAAAATAGTAAATGTTTTATTTTCTTTGGACACTTAGACGTGAGGGTTTTGAAGGGAGGCTGTGTAGAACGAATTTTGACAGAGAAAACATTGTATTTTCCTTTCTCTAATGGCAGCCTAAATTCTTTGCTAGGGCTAGGGGTTATGTTTCTTCTATACGGTATGAATATTTAATGTGATTCTTTCTAGGATTTTATCAACAACATATTTGATTGTTCAATTAGATTTCTTTTGATGTATTAGTTCTTCCATGCTTTCAATAAGTTCAATCATGTTTTTCTTATTGTTTAGATGAATTTCTAATAGTTTCAAATAGAAATCAGGTTTTAAAGTGAATGGGTTTTTCTGAAAGCTTTTCTAACCGCATTATTAATCGAGGTTATCATGCATTCTTGAATTGTCTCAGTTCAACCGAATCATAAGTTTTTAATTGTATAAGAACAATCAATTATGAAATAGATATTTTCTTAGATCACAAAGATTTTCATGTTGATATAGGGAAACACCCCGATGCCCTAGTATTTACATTATTGATTTGAATCAATTTTTATTATTATTCTTGTTAACAATCACCAAGCAAAAGTATTTTTCTTCTTCACCCAAATTGTTATTTAATTATATTGTCTTTGAATTTACCCTGCTCCTTGTGGTTCGACCTCGGTACTCCGAGAATTATATTGCTACGATCTCCTGCACTTGGGAGTGAGCAAGCACCCATAAATCCACATTCATCAATCACTTCTCTGAAAAGCTGCATCTGATTGCTAGGTCGTATTACCCCTCCCAATTTTTCATTCTGTCTTGTGATCTCATTAAAATCCCTAGCACAAAGCCATGGAATATTTGGGTGATGGTTCAAACTTCGTAAGCTATCCCAAGCTTCAATTCTTCTTATTGTTTATGGTTCTCCATAGAATCCTGTAAATCGCCATTCCTGATCAGTATTTTTATCGATAAATGCATCAATAAAGTACTTGGACGAATCTTCAACAATTAAGTTAACCGATGATTTCCAAAAGAGGACAAGACTGCCCCCCCCCCCCCCCCCCCGACCTTCATTGGGAACCACCCATTTTTTATCAAAATCAATTTCATGCATCACTCGATCTAGCCTTGCTTCATCTGCAGGTGTTTCGGCTATAAACATCACAAAGGAATCTTTTGCTCGGATAATCTCTATAAGCTTCTTCCCTGTACGCAGGTTCCCAAGCCCACGACAGTTTCAAACTATAAGATTCATGGTTCGTGGCAGGGCTGGGTTCCAACCTCCGCCAATAGAAAAGTTGGTGTTTCATCCTCCCTCAAAACCTACTTTTTCTTGCTAGGCAATTCCGGAATAGCATCAATCTGCAAGCACAGTGTCTTTTCCCCACTTTTTGCCCTTGCTATGCCGCCCCCTGTGTTTGCTAAGTGTTCTGGTGTTTTTTCTCTATTAGTTTTCCTTTCCAATCAGGTCCATGTGCGCTGAGTTGATTGTGGTTTGACTAACACATGCTTCTCACGTGCCTCACTTAAGATATCTTGGGAAATATTGCTTGGTTGGGTCATGCAGTTAATGTGATCAAATTTTCCCTTCTCTGAATCAATCTCATTTATTCTGGCATCAAATTCTTTGGCTGAAAAATTTGCCCCTTGATTCTCGATATTATGATTACTCAAAAATTGTGGGGTTGATAATGAGACATTGATTACACCCTCTTTACTTTTCCCTACTGTGTGAGTTACTTCTGAAGCATCCAAGTTAACGGCTTCATCCATTAATTGCTCGCTCATAGCGTCCCTTAGGTTCTCAGTGTTATACGCCGCTGTTGGACCATGCGCTGTTGCCTGAGCTTTATGATTCACCTTCACCGATTTAGTCCTACTCCCTACTTCATGAACACCTGACTTCGAAGAAACTCCCAACTTCGTCTTGTAAAAACCTGGAACGGAGATCACTGCTTTTCTTGAAGGAACAAAAGGCGAAGCTCTAAGCTTTGGACCGAATTGTTTTTGATCCTTAGACAAAGTGCCTTTGCTTTCCAACCATAACATGCAGTCCCTATCATCATGATCTAATTTCCCACACCAATAGCAAATGTTTGGGAGACGCTCATACTTGAAGGTAATCCACGTTGATTTCCCATTTTCCGTTGAAATTATTCGACCCCGGCAAAGAGGCAAAGAGACATCCATCAACACTCTCACCCTAACAAAATTTCCGCCCTTGGTTTCAGTAGGGTCGTTGGACTGGATGACTTGCCCGAGCACTTCACAAATTCTTCCAGCAGCTTTCACATTTATATAGTGATATGGCAATCTGTGCACTTGCACCCAAAATAGTGTTTTGTCAAAACTCAGGTCCTCCACCGCTGTGCTTTTATCATAGCGCTGCATGATCACTAGATGCTTGTCAAAACTCCACGGTTCGGCTTTAAGTACCTTAGTTACATCCGCATCAGTATCAAAGACAAACAAGACTTTGTGTTCCCCAATATTGCAAATCTGGAATCCATTTCGAAGTCGCTAGAGAGGAGTAAACGTTCTAGCTATTGCGTCCATGTTGAGGGGTCGCCTTGTTAGAAACTTTGCTGCTATTATGTGATCTTGAGAACTAAGTTTGCTCTCTAGACAACATCTAGGCCCCTCTCTTTTCGACAGCATAAGCTTTGTCCAATCATGCGTCAATTCCCCATTGTAGCCATGCTCAATTGTATGACGAAGAAATAAGATAAAGATAAAGAAAAAGAAAAACTGTTTCCCAAATCCCCTGAAAAAAAAAAAAAAAAAAAAACAACTAGTCCTCGGATTAACATTGTTAATACATGGAAAAACAACAAATCTTCAAAGTGAAGGAACGACAATTCTACTGCCTAAGAGAAGTCAAGGGACTTTCTTAGCGAAGAGAGAAACTGACATTCAAGTGTTTGTTAGATTATGATGGTACTCCTTTATCTTTTGCAATATAGTACACAATATGATCACAATAGTGTATTTTTTAATGTCTACTTTTTTTTTTTTTTTTTTGAATTAATATAAACAAAAGATTGAGATTAAAATGCTTGGAATATATGATTGTGACCATGGTGGATACCGTACTTCAAAGATATTGTAAAAGAATGCAACAATAAATGGTCATGTAAACTACGTACCCTATAATAAGTTAGAGAGTATTCCTTCAAAAAATTTTGAGGAAAATATTTGTCCTTTATCTTATTATTATGTCTGTGCAATTCACTGCTTAATTAAAAATCATACCTAAACTAAAAAATATATTTCAATAATATAATTAAAATTGAATAATTAAATAAATTTCAAAAAATTGAATAATTAAATAAATAGTAAAATAAAAACACTAATAATTAAATTATATCAAAAAATAGCATCATGTAAGTCTAAGTGGTGTTTATAAAATCTAAATATTATGATTAGATTATAAAATAATTGAAAATAAATAATGAAAAATCCTTTAAAATTTTGAAAATTTTACAAGTCCATGGTTTTAATTAATTAATTTTTTAATAAAAAAATTTAGAGTTTAATTTGAAGCAATTCAAAATCGTAAGGCTTCTAAGCTGGCTTCCAAACCGTGGACTCTAGTCTTGAATATCTCAAAATATCTCCTCCCTACTCATTTACAAGTTTTCAATTAAGGGGCACAAATTCGTAAAATAAAAACTCACAATTTAGAACCTCTCACTAAACTCATGTTCTTAGTAGTTTATAATCTTCTTATCTCTTATAATTTTTGAAATTTAAACAGACACACTATTTTTTTTTTCTTACTTCTTCTACGTTCTCTTTTATTTTGAGCAGAAAAATCTCTAGGCATTCAGCAAACTCAAATTCGCCACAAATTTTTAGTGCACAATAGTCAATTGAAAGGTATGTTCCTTAATACAGAACTTGATTCCATTATGTGAAACTTAAACATCTCACACCTCCGTATTCCACATATTGAACAGAGAATTCACCACTGAGAGTTTCAGCACAGTAAGACTACTTTAATAAAACACCACATCATCAATCAAAAGGTATATTCTATCAAGTTTTCTTCATCCTCTTACATATTTAATTTATGATTGTAATTTTCTTTTTAATGCAACAATTCTTTCACTTTTGTAATCTAATTAGGTTTTCATGATCGATTGGGTAGGCTCTCTCTATATCTTCTTTTTTGGTTTCAACAAAATGATAATAAAATTGGTCTATTGTTCTTTTCTTTCCTAATGTTTCTAAAAGAGTTGAATGAATGGAAAATTATGATACTAAACTAAAATAATTTTTTTTAAAACCTCAAATATCAATGGTTGTACTTGTAATGATGGTTGTTCATGCCTATTTTTTTTTTTAGAGAAATGTTATATCCACAACATTTTTATAACAAATCTTAAGTGACAAGTTGTTAGAGGTTGTTACGGGTGGGTAAAAAAGTAATTTAAGTTGTAAATTTAAATTAGAACTGTAAGGACACGATTTGGAGCGACCCAAGAACGATACTGGGTTCGCACGTAAATAGGCCCTCACAATATCATTTATAGAGCGTGGGTTTGAAAGGCTAGGCCTTGATCACGAGTCGGTGGTTTTCCGGAGTGTTCATACATAAATAAAACGTGTACATACATAAATAGATCGTGCACACTCTGGGAGTCTTTCTCCTAGAGGTGGGCTGGGAGGCTCTGGTTTTGGCCATTTTTCCCAGCCCCCTTAGAGGTGTGTCAACCTTCACATTATATAACCCTTCTCGGTTGATCCCTTCTCGGTTGATCTTAGCCCTCCACCTGTTGGTCAGGCAGGTGCTAACTTCTGTACCCGTCCCATCGACGGTCTCATCTTGCTTTCTATTAGTTGCGACGATCGAAATCACCCTGACCAGGCGTCTTTTCTCATTAACACGGTCAGGACACCGGTGAATTCATTAAATGCGGAGAGGTCGTATTTATCTTGAACCAATTCCACGCCGTACCTCCAACGTGGGTCCCATTCTACTCGTATCTTCTTCTGGGGGCTTTTTGGGGATAGCCATCATTGAGACGTTGCTAATCTTCTTGAAGTCCTGTAGTGCCGAGGACAGGGTCATCCTCGGCTGTTCCACTAGAAACACCGGCCCTTTTCCCATTTGTCCTCGGCACATACCCTCCTCGGCATGGACCCTGAGCCCTAATAAAGTGTGGGCCGGATCATAAGCTTCCCGGCCCCACAATAGCCCCTCAAAATCCTGCTATCCGACTCTTCGGACAGATAGGAGGCTTTTGATGATATCGGATATCTGTCAATGCCTATCAATCCTTGTCACTTACTGATTCCCAAGACTTTTCATCTGCCCGAGACACGTTCCTGGTGCAGTTGGAAGGTGAGACGTGGCCTCATTAAATGCGGGCGGCTCTGTGTTTCCCACGTTCAACGACATGATGAAAATCAACGGTGGTGATCCCTTGGTCTTTATGGGCGGGAAAAGTTGTGCAGTTACCCTAGAAAGTATAAATGATTTTTTTGGAACGGATCCGCCTCTTCAGTTTTGCACTTAAGAGTTCCAGCGTGTACACCCTGGGTTCATCTGAACTTTCGCCCAAATTCGAGTCTATCTCCAGCACTAAAAGTCTACCCGAAGCATCTTTCCTCTTTTATGTAAGTTCCCTGCCTCCATTAACTCGTTTTTTTTCTCTTTTCTGGGTTTATTTTTCCTCTGGTTCCTTTCCTTCTCCCGTTGCTGGTTGAGTTTGTTTGGTAAATCATAGAAATGGTTAAGCCAAAGGTTAAGTCGAGACTAAGGAAATTAGTTGATACTGAAGAGGCGATGAACAAGTTCATCGCCGATTACAAAATTCCTCCCAACGTAAGTCTGAGGCACTGTAAGATGGGGGAGTGGCACTATAAAAGAAAAACGGGTGAGGTAGTAATTCCCGTCCTCGCCTTTGTAGAGGGGGGTATGAGAATCCCTATGGGGCCGGTAACGAGGGGTTACCTTCGGCACTTCCGATTAACCCCCACCCAGTGCGCCGGCAACATGTT
This sequence comes from Quercus tomentella, assembly GCA_028535165.1. Taxonomy (NCBI): domain Eukaryota; kingdom Viridiplantae; phylum Streptophyta; class Magnoliopsida; order Fagales; family Fagaceae; genus Quercus; species Quercus tomentella. The sequence goes on along the minus strand of JAPQVY010000155.1, from coordinate 58,737,925 downwards.
TAGGATTTTAGGTTGCGTGGATGCACTAAACGAAAAGATGGGGCTAAGATTGACCCACCATGACGTGAATTGGTGCTATAACCTCCAACACTTAAAGGGGAAATCATTCTACATGAAGACGAGGGACGACAGGGTTCGACTAATCCAGTGCCTTCCCGATTCTAACAAGGGATTAAACAAGGACTTCCTTATCGTCTCTGGTGAGTGGCATGATGGCGATCCGTGCCCCGTGGTAGAAGGAGAACCAGGTGGGGTATAAGGAATGGAAGGACGCTGACCCTTTGCACCCTTTTTTAGTCTGATGTGGCTCGGTAACTAACCATACATATTTTATTTATTTATTTTTTTTTGTAGATTCACACGCTCATAAACGGCACTTTCACTTAGTTAACCGGGCGGACTTAGAGACTATTCTACAAGCAGCGGTTTTCGTAAATGACGGAGATGGTCAAGTCCGAGCCGCTCACAAAATATTAGGGTACCCTCCTGTTCAGAAGTCATTTGGCGACCCTAGGCACGTGATCAGCGCCACCCGTCCTCAGCTTCCAAAAATCACCGTGGTCGAGACAGGATTTCTAATCTCCGAAAGACCATCTGTCCCAGAGAGCATCCCGTCGGTGGGCCCCTCCTCGTCTCGCCAAGTAGCGAAGGACGAAGACGAGTTAGATCGGTCCAAGGAAGGGTTTGGGGTATTTGACCTAAACAGCCCATCCGAGGATCCTTCTGGTGATTTAGGTGACCCAGCTTTGTCCGAGGCGGAACTATCGTTAATAGACACATCTTCGCAAGCCGAGATGGGATCCAAGAGAATGCCCCAGCCCAGCCTATTCGAACTCCTCGAGGGTCAACCGGGGGAGGGTGCGCAGGGAACACCGCAATCTAATGTTCCGGCCCCACCACCTCAGCCCCAGACCACCCAAACTAGGTCGTCCTCCACCAAGTCACAACCACAGTCCCCCCGCCCCAAACTTCCTGCTCCTTCCCAACCAGCCCTGCCTCCTCGGCCGGAAGGCACTGATTCGAAGAGAAAGAGAAGCCCCAAGGGCAAGGAGGCCATGGATAGGGGAAAATCCCAACCTTCTAAGAAGAGGGAGGAAGCCCCTCGCACGAAACAGCTGAAGATTGGGCACCAAAGCAAGGATAAAGAGACTGCGTCCCAATCCTCCCAAGGCAAGGAAAAGGGGATCGAGGCCCAATCACTGCCAAGCGCCTGGCTTCCCGCTCCAATGCTCCACGGGGGTCCATTGCTGGAGACCGCGTCCATGAGGGACCATGGAGATGGCGAGGGTGGTTATGTGGCAGACGCATTAGGGAGAGCCATGCTGCTTCCCACCGACATGGATGGGCTGAAGAAAATGAGGATGCAGGAGGTCTTCCTCAGTACGAAGAGGTACTTAGGCATGGTAAGGCTCTTGAAACCTAGAACTTTGTCAACTCCCACTCCTAGTTTGTTATTTACGATGTATTTATCTCCCTTGACAGGCTCTCCAGGCCACCTATAGGATGGAGGAAGAGGTGAACAACCAGAGTAAGGCGGCCGAGAGTGAACGCTCCAAGCGCTTAGTGGCCACACGAACTCTCAAAACTTCTGAGGACGATCTGGCCAAGACCAAGGCTGCCCTAACAGAGGCAACCCGAGAAAGGGACAGCGCCTCGGCGGGTTTAGCCAGCGCCCAAAAACAAGCTGAGGACCAAACAAAGCGTCTGCGAGAGGCCGAGGGTCAGTTGCAAATAGCTAAAGAGTTAGTCGAGGACTTAAATAAAAGACTGGCCATGGCAGAGCATGAGAAAGGTGTGGCGGAGTACGCCCGTGAGGAGGCCATAAGGGCCAAGCAGGAGGCCGAATTTGCCAGAAACGAGGCTGAGGCTGCAAAGGAAACGGCCGAGGATGAGGCTTATAATGCGGGGGTAGCTGAAACCCAAGCCATCCTTAAAGCCCAGATTCCTGGAGTATGCAAGCTTTACTGCTCCCAGGTTTGGGAAGAGGCCTTGAAGCGGGCTGGGGTGAATGCTTCTTCTGACTTGTGGAAAGCGGAGAATATATTCTACCCTCCAGCCATCCGCGAGGCCACCTCCACCAGCTCCGCAGCTGTGAGCGACCAACGTGAAGAAGGGGTCATTGAATCGGAAACCGTACGGGTCGGCGCTTCTCCTGTGGAGCCGCTCAAAGAGGGAGAGCTTCAGGATGTGATAGAAGCATCTCAGCATACGGATCCGGAGGTGCCCAAAGAGGTTACTGAGCCCGTGCCTGGCACTCAGATGCCTACCGCCAAGGAGCCAGCTAAACCTGCCCAGCCCCTACAAACGATTCCCCCTGCTATGGTTCCCAAGAGTACCGACACTGATTCTGCTCAGTCTTCCCAGGGCGTGGTCGATGCCAAGCTAAAGAAGTAGAAACCCCAGCCATACTTCGTGTTTGTTTTTATTTTAATGATTAACTTGTTTCTTTTTCATTTTGAAAACTTTGTAATCTGCTAGTAGTTTGAAACTGTTGAACACATGTGTGAAATTATTTTCTTCCTTTTTCCTTTTGGTTACTGGTTAGTTGCCTTTGTCAATACTTGCTTTTACTTACAAATTTTGAACTAATTATCCTAACATGTATGAATAGTTGTGTATGCGATACACTTAGAATCAAACTTCAAAATATTAGCTTACCTGCACCGACAGAGCTTTGATCCCATGTCTGATCCCCATTCAATGGAGGTAGTCACGTGTAGTGTTAGGTCCTACTTAGTATCTAGATTTCTTTAAAGTAGTTGGTTTCACCATAAGTTTGAGTCCGAGGACCATGCAATACCTTGGTTCTGTCCAAAACCCAATTTTAAGAAGTAGTTGGTTTCCCCATAGGTTTGAGTCCGAGGACCATGCAATACCCTGGTTCTGTCCAAAACCCAATTTTTGAGAAGTAGTTGGTTTCCCCATAGGTTTGAGTCCGAGGACCATGCAATACCTTGGTTCTGTCCAAAACCCAATTTTTGAGAAGTAGTTGGTTTCCCCATAGGTTTGAGTCCGAGGACCATGCAATACCTTGGTTCTGTCCAAAACCCAATTTTTGAGAAGTAGTTAGTTTCCCCATAGGTTTGAGTCCGAGGACCATGCAATACCTTGGTTCTGTCCAAAACCCAATTTTTGAGAAGTAGTTGGTTTCCCCATAGGTTTGAGTCCGAGGACCATGCAATACCCCGGTTCTATCCAAAACCCAATTTTTGAGAAGTAGTTGGTTTCCCCATAGGTTTGAGTCCGAGGACCATGCAATACCTTGGTTCTGTCCAAAACCCAATTTTTGAGAAGTAGTTGGTTTCCCCATAGGTTTGAGTCCGAGGACCATGCAATACCCTGGTTCTGTACAAAACCCAATTTTTGAGAAGTAGGGGAATTAACTTCTCGGTTATGGCGTGAGACTTTGGTTCACGGGGAATTAGCCCCTCGGCCAAGCCCCTAGAACCATCCGTGCTATTGATGCTACCCAGCGCAGCCCCTACTAAAGAAACATAACCCCTGGTGGAACTTTACGCTAACACCATACAATATAAACGGCTGTTTAGAAGTGACAAGGGGATTGTTTCGACCAACCGCCTGAGCCAACGCACAAGCCATCCCCACAGACGGCGCCAATTGTAAGGACACGATTTGGAGTGACCCAAGAACGATACTGGGTTCGCACGTAAATAGGCCCTCACAATATCATTTATAGAGCGTGGGTTTGAAAGGCTAGGCCTTGATCACGAGTCGGTGGTTTTCCGGAGTGTTCATACATAAATAAAACGTGTACATACATAAATAGATCGTGCACGCTCTGGGAGTCTTTCTCCTAGAGGTGGGCTGGGAGGCTCTGGTTTTGGCCATTTTTCCCAGCCCCCTTAGAGGTGTGTCAACCTTCACATTATATAACCCTTCTCGGTTGATCTTAGCCCTCCACCTGTTGGTCAGGCAGGTGCTAACTTCTGTACCCGTCCCATCGACGGTCCCATCTTGCTTTCTATTAGTTGCGACGATCGAAATCACCCTGACCAGGCGTCTTTTCTCATTAACACGGTTAGGACACCGGTGAATTCATTAAATGCGGAGAGGTCGTATTTATCTTGAACCAATTCCACGCCGTACCTCCAACGTGGGTCCCATTCTACTCATATCTTCTTCTGGGGGCTTTTTGGGGATAGCCACCATTGAGACGTTGCTAATCTTCTTGAAGTCCTGTAGTGCCGAGGATAGGGTCATCCTCGGCTGTTCCACTAGACACACCGGCCCTTTTCCCATTTGTCCTCGGCACATACCCTCCTCGGCATGGACCCTGAGCCCTAATAAAGTGTGGGCCGGATCATAAGCTTCCCGGCCCCACAAGAACCAATAACAAATTACCAACTATTATTTGTTGTGAAAGTATTGCAAAAATATTGTAAACATAGTAGTCATGTTAATTTCTTTAATAGTGAGAACTTACTAAAAAGCTTAGAAAACTCTTTAGGCTCTATAACTCAATGGCATGCACAATTTGAAGTTACTCTCTCCTTTAAAACCCACTCACCTGTGGGTTTCTTTTGAACAAGCCTTGGCACATTACTAGGCTTTGAATAAATGTTGTCTTTGAGCAGATTCTAGGCCTCACAGATCTGGATATCTTCTAATAAACCTTAAGTCTGTGGGACAGCCAAAATACAAAAATATCTATCATTCCTCTTTAAACTTCTCATTTTAAATAGTCACAGCTTGTGTGGTTTTATTTATTTTTTTTTTTTTTATTAGGCTAAATTGTAAACTACACCCCTAAAGTTTGGGGGACAAAATTTGACAACAAACTTGGTTGTAGACGAAGGCTATGACTCCACTCTATATATATATATATATATATATAGGATTAGGTTCAAGTTACACTAGGTGTAATTTTAAGTAATATTACACCACTCAATATTTTTTAATTGGATACGAATTTTGACAAATCCACCATTAGATTACATTATTTTCGTATATTCTTCATACTTGCAAAATTTCAAGGTGATCAAATATTAATAGCTATGTCATCAATCAATTGTTTAAATTCAAGTTTTTGTAGTTTAAAATAATGCATAAAAGTTGAGTTTATGAATCAAATGGTAAATAAAATCCAATTGACATGAAAATTGGTATGAATGATAAAAATAGTAGATTGCATGCAAAAAAAAAAAAAAAAAAAAACCAACATCGGCGAAGTAGCAGCAGAAGTGGAGGACAGAGCCGCTGTAGGCAACTAGCAGCAAAGCTAGCCTCTAACTCGAAGTCCTAGCTCTGAGCCTGGGTATTAGACTTGGCTTCCCCCTCTCAAAAGATAAAATAATCCCCCACAATTACTAATACATAATTTTTTTTTTTATGCATGCATGTTAGATATAAAATGAATCTTTGTTCCCTAATCGTCATAGACTCGAGTCATATATTGGATGCATGCATTGTTACTAATTCGATTAGCTTTGAAAAAAATAATAATATATATTCTCCTGACCTGTTTCGCGTAAACTTAGATAAGTTTAAAAAAGATTGATTCAAAAATATCAACAAAACAAGAATCCTTGACCCCTAAGCCTCCATTGTTGGTCAACATTAGTGGATCTAGTGGCAAAACACAAAAGCCAAAAGAAGAAATGAAAGAGTCAGCCACTAAACAAATAGTTGTTAAATTCAGAAATAGCAAAACTCAATAACAGTGTTGGGGTAGCCCAACCCATGACACTGTTGATCCCTTTTGCCTCTCCAATGAGTAGTTAGCAATTCCATTTTCTTTAAGCCATGTCCTTTCAACAATCAAAAGGGTGCATAAAATGTTTGCACAGCTACTACAAATCAATAATTTTGTGCCACCTGAAGAGATATAATTAACCTTGACAATTATTGAAGGGGTAAAAAATTGTATGACGTTGGGCCTGACGGATCCGAGCCCATGGGCCGACAATAAGGGAGAACCCAGGGCCTGGCATAACTTAAAATACTTGTGGCGCACGTTTGAAATCCGAAAGAATCCTAAAGGAAATCAGAATACTAGTGCAAGGGTAATTCTAGAAGATACGCGTTTAATGAAAAACCCACTCTACAAGGAAATGTTTGCCCATCACGTTTGGGATTGCTCAAGTAGAGTCCTACAAGGAAAAGACTTCTAGGTCAAGGAAGAGAGACCAACCTCCTACTACTATAAAAGCCCTAATACCCTTACAAATCAAGGTACGCATAATTTACCCTCTCTAGCACTCTAGAGTTGAGAACAATTCTAACCTGACCGTAGGAGGGTATTTGGCCGACACCACACCGGTGCCCTAGACGAGATCACTTCTTTCTTCTTACAGGTTGTTAGTTTAAGCGAGCGTGGATCATGTAGCTCACTGGTGATTTTACGGCATCATCAGTTGGCGCCGTCTGTGGGGAAGCGAAGAGCTTAGCCAAACTATCGCCTCCTGGACATAAGAGTCGCATGGTACTCACTTGCTCGATGGCTACCACCAACAACGCTCAAGAAGACGAGCTGCCAAGATCTACTGCATTAGAGAGACAGGTCCAAACTCTCATGGCAGCAGTAGAACGACTCACAAAGCAAAACCATGATCTGGAGGAGCAGCTACGCCAAAAGGATGCAGGACCTAACGTTCAGGAGGAAAACCAAGAAGGTAACAGTGCCGAACGAAGGGACCACGAGAAGCCAGAGGGCAGCAACGCCCCAAGTCGACCAGAGCGGCAAAACATAAGCCTTCCATCTCTCATGGATTTTGCCACTCCGCCTATTATCGCAGAAATGCAGGCGATGAAGGAGCAGATGGAGGTCATGATGAATGCTTTCAAGGGACGAGTATCCACTGATCTCGATGACCTAGTGAACAGAACCGACTCACCATTTACCACGTCCGTCAACTCATTCCCCCTGCCACCGAAATTCCGGATGCCCCAGATCGAAAGCTACGACGGGGTCAAGGACCCCCTCGATCATCTAGAGACTTTCAAGACCCTAATGCACCTTCAAGGGGTACCAGACGAGATCATGTGTAGGGCATTCCCGACGACGCTAAAAGGCCCTGCTAGGGTTTGGTTCAGCAGATTGACACCAAGCTCCATCAATACTTTCAAGGAGTTGAGCGCCCAGTTCACCTCGCACTTCATAGGCGGACATCGGTACAAAAGGTCCACCGCGTGCTTAATGAGCATCAAGCAGCGAGAAAACGAGACGTTGCGGGCCTACATAACTCGTTTCAACAAGGAAGCCCTTTCAATTGACGAAGCTGACGATAAGATACTCGTAGCTACATTTACTAGCGGGCTACGGAAGGGTAAGTTCTTGTTTTCTTTATACAAGAATGACCCGAAGACCATGACGGACGTGCTCTACAGAGCTACCAAATACATGAATGCAGAAGATGCATTGCTAGCCCGCGAGGAAAAGCCTAAGAAGCAGGAGGACACGCGACAAGATAGGGGGCGAAAGGTTGCTAGAACCGGAGATCAACGAGATGAAAAGTGCCCTAGACCCCCCACTGAAAGGTTCACCAATTTCACCCCATTAACCGCCCCGATTGATCAAGTATTGATGCAAATCAAAGATGAAGGAGCACTGATGTTCCCTGGTAAATTAAAGGGAGATCCCAACAAAAGGCCAAGGGACAAGTATTGTCGCTTTCACCGAGACCACGGGCACGACACAGCCAACTGCTACGACCTGAAGCAGCAGATTGAGGCCCTTATCAGACAAGGGAAGCTACAGAGGTTCGTCAGCAGGGAAAGAACCGATCCACCGGAGGAACAGGCCCCAAGACGGGAGAACGAGCGCCCTAGACCACCTATAGGGGACATAAGAATGATCGTAGGGGGCACAACCGCAGCCGGATCTTCCAAAAAAGCCCGCAAAACCTACCTCAGAATGGTCCATAACGTCCAACTTATAGGATCCATACCCAAGATGCCGCGAATAGATAACCCTGTTATCGGATTTTCAGAGGATGACGCTCGGAGACTTCACCATCCTCATGACGACGCATTTGTGGTCAGCTTGCAAATAAGGGATTATAACATGCATCGGGTCCTCGTCGACAACGGCAGCTCAGCAGACATCCTGTACTATCCAGCATTCCAGCAAATGAGAATTGACAGAGAACGGTTAACCCCAACGAATGCCCCACTCGTGGGATTTGGGGGAACGAAGGTGTTCCCCTTGGGCGCAATAACACTAGCTGTAACGGCAGGTGACTATCCTCAGCAGATCACCAAGGAGGTAACTTTTCTCGTGGTCGACTGCTCATCTGCCTACAATGCCATCCTCTGGCGACCCACTCTCAATTCCTGGAAGGCGGTAACTTCAACATACCACCTGATGATTAAATTCCCGATGGAGTATGGGGTGGGAGAACTGCGGGGAAATAAAATAGCAGCGCGGGAATGCTATATTGCCATGTTAGAAATGGAGGATCAACAGCAAACGATGTGTATCGGAAAGCAGCGAGCATTAGCAGAGCCAGTTGAAGAGCTAGAAGAGGTGAGACTTGATGACACGCGGCCTGAACGGACGACTAAAATTGGCACACTAGCTAGTTGGCCAGTACGCCAAACGATCACGACTTTCCTCAGAAATAACCAAGATGTCTTCGCCTGGAGTCATGAAGACATGCCAGGAATCGACCCCTCAGTCATGGTCCACAAGTTAAATGTGTCGCCCTCATTCCCTCCAATCCGGCAAAAGAAACGAGTCTTCACCCAGGAGCGGGACAAGGCCATAGCCGAGGAGGTTCGAAAATTACTGGAGGCAGGTTTCATCCGGGAAGTATACTACCCCGACTGGTTGGCAAACGTCGTTATGGTTAAAAAGGCCAACGGAAACTGGAGGATGTGCGTAGATTTCACGGACCTCAACAAGGCTTGCCCCAAAGACAGCTACCCGCTCCCACGGATAGATACCCTAGTGGATTCAACTGCAAGACACCAGCTCCTAAGCTTTATGGACGCTTTCTCTGGCTACAACCAGATCAGGATGGACGAATCTGATCAAGAGAAGACCTCCTTCGTCACAAGCCAGGGATTATTTTGCTATAAGGTGATGCCTTTCGGACTCAAAAATGCTGGGGCAACGTACCAAAGGCTAATGAACAAGATGTTTGCACATCAGATTGGCAGGAACGTACAGGTTTATGTTGACGACATGTTGGTAAAAAGCCTGCATGAAGTTGATCACCTAGACGACCTCAGGGAAACATTCGATATGCTCTGATCGTTCAAAATGAAGCTGAATCCAAACAAATGCACATTCGGAGTGACAGCTGGAAAATTCTTGGGTTTCATGGTGTCCCAAAGAGGAATAGAGGTCAATCCGGAGAAGGTGCGGGCCATAACGGAGTTAGAACCACCAAGGACGGTTAAGGAGGTCCAAAGTTTAAACGGAAAGATCGCAGCTCTAAACAGGTTCATCTCAAGGGCGACGGACAGGTGTTTACCATTCTTCCGCACTCTAAGGAAATCATTTGAGTGGACGGATGAATGCCAGACGGCATTTAACGACTTGAAGGCGTATCTCTCGTCTCCACCGCTGCTTAGTCTGTCTATGCCAGGTGAAGAACTTTACCTATATTTAGCCGTTTCAAAAGCCGCAGTAAGCGCAACTTTGGTGAGAGAGGAGGACGGATCCCAGAAACCCGTTTATTTTACCAGCCGAGCACTCCGAGGAGCAGAAGATAGGTACCCTCAGATGGAGAAGTTGGCTTTCGCACCGCGCGAAGACTTAAGCCATACTTCCAAGCGCATACAATCGTTGTCTTAACGGACAAGCCACTGAGAAAAGCCATGAGTAGCCCAGAAGCAGCAGGAAGAATGGCTTTGTGGGCAATAGAGCTGGGTGAGTTTGACATCCAATACCGCCCACGGACGGCCATAAAAGGGCAGGCAGTAGCTGACTTCATCGCCGAGTTCACTCTCGGGGAAGGCCAGGTGAAGGAAGAGAAAGAACAATGGAAAATCCATACAGACAGATCCTCAAATAGACGAGCCGGAGGAGCCGGGGTAGTGATCCAAACTCCGCAGGGAGACAAGATACAATGTATGATCCGACTGGATTTCCCCACAACCAACAACGAGGCAGAGTATGAAGCCTTGGTGACAGGGCTAGACCTTGCAAAGGTCGTGGGAGCAGAAAACATAGTTGTCCACTACGATTCACAAGTGGTAACGAGTCAGATCAATGGCGACTATGAGTGCAAGAATGATAGAATGAAGAGGTATTTAGAAGAAGTGAAATACCGAATCAGTGACCTCGAAGTCGAATTCATTCAGATCCCAAGGGAAGAAAACGAATGGGCCGACCATCTAGCAAAAGCTGCGTCAGCTGAATTCATGCTGGTTCCCGAACAGGTATTATCATTCGTTCAAATCTCCTCACTTATCGATGACGGAAAAAATATGCAGGTGGTAAACTCTGAATGCAACTGGACCATGCCGTTGATCTCCTACCTAAAAACTGGGGTGTTACCGGACGAGAAGGGCGCCGCAAGAAAGCTGAAGGTCCAGGCATCACGGTTCGTGCTGATAAAGGACGTCTTATATAAAAGAGGTTTCTCTCGACCGTACCTAAGGTGTTTATGCCAAGAGGAAGCAGATTACGTGATGAGAGAAGTACACGAGGGTATCTGTGGAAACCACTCGGGCGCACGATCACTTGTACACAAGTTGATCCGAGCAGGATACTACTGGCCTACAATGATGAAGGATGCGCAAGCCTATGTCTAGTCCTGCGACAAATGCCAGAGGTTCAGCAATTTCATCAAGCAGTCGTCTGAAGAACTGACACCTATGACGGCCCTATGGCCGTTCGCACAATGGGGACTTGATATCATGGGCCCATTCCTGACGGCGATCCGACAGCTGAAATTCTTGGTAGTAGGCATAGACTACTTCACTAAGTGGGTCGAGGCGGAAGCCTTAGCCACCATCATGGAGAAAAACATCCGAAGTTTTGTCTGGAGAAATATCATATGCAGGTACGGGATACCTAGAGTACTGGTCTCTGACAACGATAAGCAATTCGACAACAGCGCGTTCAGAGACTTCTGCTCGGAGCTAGGGATCAAGAATCACTACTCATCACCCGCACACCCACAGGCAAACGGGCAAGTCGAAGTCACAAACTGGTCCTTGCTCAAGATAATCAAGACCCGTCTCGAGGGGGCAAAGGGTATCTGGCCGGACGACCAAGCTTCCTATGGGCTTACCAGACCACAGCGAGAACACCCACTGGAGAAACACCATTTCGACTTGCATATGGAACCGAAGCTGTCATTCCCGCAGAAGTGGGGCTCACGAGCTACCGGGTGGAGAGCTACGATGAAGATAAGAACAAAGAGGCCATACGCCTCCAGCTCGACCTAGTGGACGAAGTCAGAGCGGCAGCAGAGCAAAGGTTGGCGCGTTATCAGAATCTCATGGCAAAACACTACAACAACAAAGTGAGGCATAGGGACTTCCAGGTCGGGGATCTTGTACTACGGAAAGTAATGGGTGCCGCTAGAGATCCTTCACAAGGAAAACTCGGCCCCAACTGGGAAGGACCCTACAGGATTGCATCATGGCAAAAGAAGGGGACCTACCACCTCGAGACAATGGACGAACAAAAGCTGCAGCACCCTTGGAACACGGAGCATCTACGGAAATACTACCAGTAGAAAGAATATGAAAAACCAGCGATTTCCCAGTTTATTTTATTTTAGCTACAATTTACTAGTTTTTCTTTAACTATTCTTGCTACAATCTTTTTGTGCCTTTTTAAACCCAAGGGGGCAGGTACTTTTTCTACAAATGCATTTTCTTTAAAGAAGAATATTCAGACACAACTTTGATTTTCCACATGGATTTTTATTATGAATGGATAGGCTACACAGAGTAGACGGACATGTAACAAAATCCACAAAGTGGACGGATCACCCAAAGGGTGAAAATAATTTAGTCCACAAAGTGGACGGATCACCCGAAGGGTAAAAATTATTTAGTCCACAAAGTGGACGGATCAAAGTCCACAAAGTGGACGGATCACCCCAAGGGTGAAATAATTTAGTCCACAAAGTGGACGGATCAAAGACCACAAAGTGGACGGATCACCCGAAGGGTGAAATAATTTAGTCCACAAAGTGGACGGATCACCCCAAGGGTGAAATAATTTACAAAGTCCACAAAGTGGACGGATCACCCCAAGGGTGAAATAATTTAGTCCTCAAAGTGGACGGATCAAAGTCCACAAAGTGGACGGATCACCCCAAGGGTGAAATAATTTACAGTCCACAAAGTGGACGGATAACCCAAAGGGTGAAATAATTTACAAAGTCCACAAAGTGGACGGATCGCCCAAAAGGGTGAAATAATTTACAGTCCACAAAGTGGACGGATCACCCAAAAAGTGTGAAATAATTTAGTCCAAAAAGTGGACGGATCACCCAAAGGGTGAAGACTATTTACAGTCCACAAAGTAGACGGATCACCCAGAGGGTGAAAATAATTAGTCCACAAAAGTGGACGAATCACGCATAGGTTCGAAATACTCGTATTCCGCAATATAGACGGATAAAAAAGAATACGTGGGTACAACTAGTTCGAAATAGACGGATACCAGACCGTCAACACCGTTTACAAAGACGGATATTTACTCAATCTCTCCTTTCTAAAGAGGACGGATATTTATGCAAGTTTCAAACAAAAAGAATTAGCAAGCATAAAATTGTAAGATAATGCGTTAGTGACGGATAAGACCCTCAGAGGGCAATCGTTTAATACAAAAAATAAAGGACGGGTCGTTCTCAAAATAAATACAAAAAAGAAATGTAATAATAATCTACATTTTTGGGTCGGCATCTTGGACATGCTTCGCTGGAACTGATTCTCTGTCACCCTGAACTGCATCCTCACCAAAGAGGTCGTCTGTGTTCTCTGAAGCGACGGGCAAAGCAGACGTTTGATCTTGGTCATTGACATTTATCATTGACACGTCCAGTTCAGGGTAGGCTTTCTTAACTTGACGGAGTGCATCATCAAAGCCTTGAAGGAACGATCCCCCCAGCTCGCCCAATAAGGCGTCGGAATCATGGTATTCAGGGACCGCAACCTTCTTAGCTTGACGGAGCTTTTCCTTCAAGTCTTGGACTTCCTTTTCTTTGACTTTCAGGGCCTTCCCAGCTTCCTCCGTCTCCTGCTCAAGCTCTTTTCTCGCCTGCTCTGAAAGGTCAAACTTCTTCTCCATTGTGGACTTCCACTTGTGAAGTTGACCAAGTTCATCGTCCGTTTGCTCTGCCTTTACTCGTACACATTCCAGAGCCGCCTCACGGTTAAGACACCGGTCCATTAGGCCCTTCATCATAACCAAGGACTGGAACAAACAAGTTAAACGATGTTAGACAAAAAGCTAAGCAGAGTAAACGAGTTTAAATCGACGGATAAAAGTTACCTGTGCAATAGCAAAGAGACCCGTCTCCCCCATTGCCTCCGTCGAGTGATTACCCAAGTCCTCGTAGTCTTCCGACGAGATGATTGATGAAAGCTTCTCCAAGGCAAATTTGGAGTCGTCACGGAGGAGAGGAGGAGGCTTCTCTTGGCTAGTGGACGGGGCCTTCATTAAGCCCTTGCCAGACCCATGTTTTACTGGGGTGACGGTCTTCGCACCCTCAGCCATCAACCCTACGACAGGTTCCAGAGGGACCTTTTGCTGCTTATGTGGATGGTCAAATTTGGACGACGGTTTCCTCTTTATCGACAGAGCCGTCCCCTTTGGAACCACAACCTCGCCGGACTCCTTTTGCTTGGCGGCCTGTGATTTTATCAGCGCCCTCCTCTTAGCGTCGTCCATCTCTGTAAAATAGGATGGATGAAGTTATTTACATGAAGTTGAAACCATTTATGCGAAGTAAAGGATGACGGACTTACGTCTGTGAATTCTTTCGTCGTATCTGATGGCTTCACGGGTGGGTTCAGGACCGTCACAATACCAATAGATGGTTTTTAGATTTACCAACTTTGCCCAAGTCCTTTCCTCCGGCTTGGTCTTCTGAAAAATCTTCTCAAGGAAACTAAACTCCTCAATACTAACTTGTGGGCGCTGTCTACCTGTAGAGAAAATAGACGGATAAAGGAAAGAACCATAGCTGACGAATGTAAGAAATATTTGCAAATTTAGACGAATGCATACGAGATGAATGTAATACTCCCCAAGTTGTGTCGACGGGCATATACTCCGTCTCTCCTGGACGGCTCATCCATCCGTCACCCTCTAGGAAGAAGCAACGACTCTTCCAGTCTCTATTTGAGTCAGGTGTTTCAAAAATGACCTTCAACAACGGGCTCCTACTGGCAAAACTATAAATTCCCCTTGACCTGTCAATCTCGTCTGGACAGTAGCAATGAAGGAATTCACGCACCGTCAGCCTCCGAGCACCGTCTGTCATTGCACCATAAAGAATCTCCATGGCTATGAAGACCCTCCAGGCATTTGGGGATATCTGGTTGACGGACAGACCCAGATATTTTAAAAGCTCTCTATGAAGTGTACTTAGCGGAAACCTGAGTCCCGCCTTCAGCATCTGCTCATACACTCCGACACCTTCTACCCCGTCGTAATAGCATTTCTCTGATACGTAGGGTAGACGGATTGGAATGTAGTCCGGAATTTGAAAGTTAGCCCTAAAGGTGCTGAAATGTTTCTCTTTAATGACAGAAGTGAATTTATGCACCGTCCACTCTGGTAGCATGATGAACTCCATAAGTCCATCAGCACCGATGACGGGTCCCAACGGTAGATCCTCGCCGTCATCAGACGTTTCTTCTACTTCAACCATCTCCGTATCCTCATTTGTTAAGGACAAGGAAGAGGCGGACGGACTCCTCTCTTCGCCGGGACTCTCTGGGTCTTTATGACCGAACGGGTATACTTCCTCGTATTCCGCCCCGTCACGAACTACTGACTGATTACTCAACACACTAGACATTGCCTACAATTGACGACAAAACCTAAGACTGACAGATCTAATAGTGACTGACGGGTGTGTAGGTCTAACAAAATGCAAGACTTGAAAATAATAATAATAAATACTCACCGCTCTGAGTAATGGAAAGTCGATGGACGTATGGTTGATGGGTATGGATGTTCGACGAATTGCTCTGACAAGGTTGACGACGGCGCTCTAACAATATGTTTTGGCTAAAAATTGTAGAAATGAGGGGAGAAAGGTGTATTATGTATATGAGAGATGCACGGAAGACGAAGTGACGTTTCGATCCGGTACAAAATCCAATCAAAAAGTGACACGTGGCATGCCTCATAAATGCTTGACAACCTGTCAGCATATTTTCGCAGTTCATGTCCCCATAAAGAACCGTCAACTTCAAAAATCTTCAACTGTCAACCTCAAGAATCTTCAACCGTCAACATAAATAATCTTGGACCGTCATCCCCAATAAAAATTTAACCGTCACCCTAATGGTCCAACCACCTAAGTCATGACGGACCATAGGGTGAAGGGGGCAACTGAAGGGGTAAAAAATTGTATGACGTTGGGCCTGACGGATCCGAGCCCATGGGCCGACAATAAGGGAGAACCCAGGGCCTGGCATAACTTAAAATACTTGTGGCGCACGTTTGAAATCCGAAAGAATCCTAAAGGAAATCAGAATACTAGTGCAAGGGTAATTCTAGAAGATACGCGTTTAATGAAAAACCCACTCTACAAGGAAATGTTTGCCCATCATGTTTGGGATTGCTCAAGTAGAGTCCTACAAGGAAAAGACTTCTAGGTCAAGGAAGAGAGGCCAACCTCCTACTACTATAAAAGCCCCAATACCCTCACAAATCAAGGTACGCATAATTTACCCTCTCTAGCACTCTAGAGTTGAGAACAATTCTAACCTGACCGTCGGAGGGTATTTGGCCGACACCACATCGATGCCCTAGACGAGGTCACTTCTTTCTTCTTGCAGGTTGTTAGTTTAAGCGAGCGTGGATCGTGTAGCTCACTGGTGATTTTACGGCATCATCAATTATTAATTTCTATAATGTGATGGATGCAATTAATTAACATTAACATTTTTGTAGATTGTAAAAAGAACGAGCATCTTCATTGTTGGACCTACGACTCCGACTCTTCCTTCCCATATAGAATCTTTACTGAGAAAGACAAGGGGAAAGAGCATCTTCATTATTCCTGTTGGAGATAAACAAGGCAGAAAAGCTTTATGTGTTACTGTTTGATTGTGAATTCTTTGGCGTCCTCTTCTGCTGCATGCATTCACATCAACCATGAAAGTTTTACTACCAACCATTTGCTAGGTTTTGAAAGATTTGGCGACCACAAAAGTACACGTTTTTGTTGCTTCTTTATCCTTTTCTTTGCCATGTCTCATGCCTCACAAACAGTCACAAAGGCAACTTCTTTTATAATCAGAATATCAAAAAGCAAATGCACAAGAACTTTATCTTTCTGGTAAACGTTACGACTCCTTAGGATATAAATTATAATAAGGAATGAGGCACGAGGCATGGGGGTCAAGGTTGAACTTTATCTATTTTTTACTTTTTTGGTGAAATAGAACAAAATAAACAAATAAAACTTGGCAAATGCATCATATATACTAAGAAGTAAAAGAAAAGTTATCATATGCTTAGGGAATTAACATATTTTATTAAGATATTGATGGTTAATTAATTAATATTCTCTTCCAGATTTCTTTATAGCTCTTTTGGATTCGTTTTTTTTTTTCATTAGTCTATTAAATTGTTTATTTATATAAATTAAAATTTCAAAAGAAAAAGATAATCTAAAAGCAGGCCTATAGAATGAGTTTAATGGATATATTTCATTTTTCACAGCTTTTCCCACTTGCAAACCTTTCGATCTTGTTTACCAAAAAAAAAAAACCTTTCGATCTTCGTTGCCCATTAGTTGTTTTCTTGGGTCAACCTCAAATCCGACCATTTTCTGATCAAAATTGCAATGACACAGTAAATATTGTCGGAAAGAGAATCCAAGAAAGAAAGATGAGACATACACAAAACCCGGTCTCTGCATTAATGACGTGAAGAGAAAAATTCCAAGTCACGTGATCTCTGACTTTACAAAGTTTGGAAATGAGTAATGACTAATTAGCTAGCGCTCCAAAAAAAAAAAGAAAAACAAGTATTGGTAATTGTAAAGAAGCCCCTGATTGCTTTTCACATTCACATTTCAGGCTACACTTTAAAAGAAAGAAATTAAAGCTTGACATAGGTAGTCCCACCGAAGATCAACAATTGAATAGGTTTTTCTTTTCATCATGTGCCCCAAGGACTGAAGAAGTGAATTATTTTGGGGTGGAGCCCTTTGCTACAAATTTTGGGTCATGCCTCACTGTTTTCTCTTTTGTATTGTGGCCAATATTTCATTAGTGATGGAACACATTATTTTTGACAAATGCTAAGATCACATAAAATTGTATAATTTTGGTCATAATTTGTTACATATTAAGTTATGAGTGGTAAAGTTGTGGTGGAGGATTCATATGGAAACATATCTCTACCACTCACAACTCATCACATGGAGAATTGTGGCCAAAGTTGTATAACTTTATATGGTCCTAACATTACTCTTTATTTTTAATAAAATTTTTTGGGAATGGGTAAATTGATAATTTCATGTCCATCGTTAATAATAGTCTATAACACCATTTTATTGTTGAATAAGTTGGCTTGTTCGAAGTTGGCTGGTTCGTTTGTTTTAGGCTCTGCCTCTCAAGTTTTCTCTGATGTAATTATAGTTGAGCAGGCATTAGTTGGAAATTAGTGTAGTTTGTATTGTTTCTGCTGTTTCAATAAAATCTTCTTGATTTTCATCCAAAAAAAAATTTATTTCATTGTCTATCATTCATAACTCATCAAAAAAATGTATATCTAAACTTATGGATATTTATAGTTATAATGATACATATGTTTCTCTTTTTTTTTTTTTCTTTTTTTGGGTTAAATATACATATGTTTCTCTTCTATGTACAAATGTCTCAATTTTACAATTTCCCCCCCTCGAATCCAAGCTTGCTTTCTATTTTGCCCATTTGGTAAAAAGCATTTTTTTTTTTTTTTTTTTGGTTTGTGATCGGAGGGCGGAGGTAAACCACACTACTATAATATATTACGTACTAATCATCCTGTTACAAAATAGCTCAACCTCATCCAATGCCAGCAAATTCTCCACCATAGACGATGGGTTAAATAGAATAATCAGTATATTGAGAGGTGCCAAAATTAATCAGTGTGTCAACACATTGGTTAGCTTTCCTGAAAATGTACTGGATTGTCAAGTTGATGAAGTTCCTCATCATGGTCCTACAATCAGTGAGAAGGGGTTCCATTATAATGTTATTAATAAACAAGTAGATCAGAAATATCATGAACAATGAGCTCAGCATTGATCTCAACACAAATCAAACTAATTCCAAGTTAAATTGCTAAGGAGAGTTTGTCCTTCAAGACCCACACCTTCGTTGTGAGGCTGGATGTAACACTCATGAACCTTGCAAAACCGGATATCCAGTTACCCTCATAATTCCTTAGAAGCCCCTCCCTCCAGCTGTACCAAGATTTCCAACGGTCAAACCATCAATATTAAAATTTATCCACCCACTATGAGGACTAATCCACTTGACCTAGATGCATTTTCTCGGTGGCTTAGGAGGTTTATCAACCACGATAAGCTTTTTGATTTTCGAAACTTTTAGCTTTTTGAATTTTGACTTAATTTTATTAAATGGTCAAAACTAACTTTTTCGAAAATAAGCCACCTTTTATCTTTTAGTCACTCATTTAACATAAAAGTTATATATACCAAAAAAAAAGTTTTTAAATTTTTTTTTTTTTGACAAATGGACCTTAGGTATTTGCTTAAGTACAGTTGTTAATATTTTGTCTTTTTTGTATAACTATATTTCTACTTAGCTTATTTTTAAGTAAAATAAGAAAACAATCTATACCAAACCAACAGTAATACATAATACAATATAAAAAATTACAATAAGTTTAGATGCATAACTAATTCCATAATTATTGAAGTCGAAGATTATGATTAGCGTGTACTATAAAAGTGGCGTCAATAATAATCTTATGTAAAAGTGATGTACTAAATTATTAATCACAATTGATCATGTAGGATGTTGCGAAAAAAGTTATAATTTTTTTTTATATTTCTAATATTGTTGAAAAACTTATAATTCGCCATATGAAAAACTTTATAGGCTGTTTTATTTTGGTTTTGGTAAGGGACAACTAAGAAGGGGACTTATTCAAAAAATGGAAGCCATTGAGTATTTTTTTCCCACACGACAAATCCATTTACTTTTTGGTACAATGTAGTGGACAAAAACAAATATCAAATTATATAATTTTGATGGTAGCAAATGGCTTTTTGTGAGCATAGGTTTTTTAATTTAGTTGGAATTCTGAATTCTGCAGACCCAATTTAATGTCACACATGTACAGCCATAAGTTATTTGTCTCAATGTGTGTTTGTGGGCGTCCTTATCCTGCCATGTTTTGCCGTTTTAAAATGCAGAGAGCAAAGGAAATCCAATCGGCAGAGGGCAAATTATAAGCCAACAAATAATAAAACCCCACATTCTTTCAAGCTTTTATCATTTTATGTAAAAAGCATGGTACATTGGCACATTTTAAATCAAAGTTCAACCCATCAAATATTAAAAAGTGAAATGAGTATTAATAATACTCCGTACTGTACAGCTAGATATTTTTCAATTGAAATATTTTTAAAAATATGACTTGTGTCAATAATTAAAAAAAATTGGAAAACTTCAGGGTTTTAACTTGGCTTTATATCTCTAACACTCTACCTATTAAATTCCTTGCAAAGATAAAATAAAATCTATCTATTTCTTCTACTCCAAAGGTCAAAAGAAGTGTTTTAATTTTTTTAATGATATTAATTACTTGTTTAACTCCATTTATGTTTGTAATTAGTTTCATATTTTGTTCACAACTTATTTCAAGTCTGAAAAAGGTGGAAGGTTGCAATGGTTTGACTATTAACGTAAATTTAGTCATTTTATTATGAATGAATTCACTATAGATACACATTGGGTGTCCTGTGATATATTTGGTAAACACTCATTAATTGAGCATCTATAATGCAACCAAAATTTATTGGATTAAGGATTCTCTCTCTCTCTCTCTCTATATATATATATATATATATAAATTGGACTAAGAATCAAACAGCTAAGTATAGTGACTATAGTTTAACTTATTTTTTAAGTCAGTTTATTTATAATTTTTTAGAATCTCTTTTATTTAGATACAATTACATTTTGACAAAACTTGATTGCAATTCCTTTGGTGTTGTAATTTAGATTCCTCATTAAATTCAATGAGATTATCAAATGAACAATAAGTCATATAGTTGAATTTTTTTAATAGAAAAATCATTCACTTGAATTTACTTCTTGTAGATAACACATTTGATCTTATATAGTACGTCAATATAATCACATAGTTTTTTTTTGAGAAACATATAATCACATGGTTGAATTTACAAATTAAAGGCATAAAAATTGCACTTAAACTTTACTTTACTGTTATCCAAACTATTTATAAGCAAAATAAACCAATAAAAATAAATTAAAATACACTTTTTCACCCTGAACTATCAATTCAGTTGAACTATCAAAATGCACTGTTGACTTCTCAATTTTAAAAATGCGTTACACTTAACCCCTTACCATCTATTTTGCTGTTAATTCTAACAAAATTTGGTATTAAAATACCAATTTATCTCTCAACCATATGTATTGGAGAGAGGGATAAATTAATCTTTCAATACTATCCATCCTCAAACTTAACACTGAAATAGACTGTATTGAAACATAAGGATCAATTGTGAGATTCATCGGTTTAGGGGGTTAAGTGTAATTAAAGTTCTAGTTTAGGATATAAAAAAAAAAAAAAAAAAGTAATTTACTATTCACTCATAAAAATAAAAAGTTATTCTAAAACACACGCTAAAGGTTACCAAATACAAGTAGAACTCTATCTAGCAGTTGATTAATGGGTTAATAATAATGACTTAATGAGAGAGAGAGAGAGAAAGCTCCAATCATTGATCTGATTTTCTCATTAAAACAGTTAAGTCATTTCTGCGTACCCACCAAAACCGTCCGTTACTTGTTATTTATCGTTTTGTTTACTTTTGAGTTTTGGCTTTCTTCGTTGGCGCTTCTCTCTTGCTATTTTGCACAACCTGGATGAGAATCTAATTAAATCTTTTACGCCACCCCACTTTGCTCAGCTAAGCTAAAGCTTCATTCTTTTTTATTTATTTATTTATTTATTTATTTTTCTATATCTCATGCATTCCTTGTGAGGTGGGTAGGTTTCAGTTTCACTTGTAGTAAAGCTTTGTTGTACTTGAAAAATTTGCACAACCCCAGAGAAAAAAAGATAATTTTTTATTTATTTATTTTGGGGTGTGTCAAAGAGATTTTGAGTTTCACATTTCCTTTTAGAGCTAGCTAGTAGTTGAAATACCTTGGAGTGTGTGTCTTCTTATTCTTCTTTTTATTTGTTTTGGTTTGTTTACTTTAGACTTTCATGTGGGTATCCCAAAAAGCTTATTGGTTTCCGTGACAGTTGTCTCTGATTTACTAGTCATTGTACAGTGATAATGCAACTTTTTCTGTTTAAAGTTTGTTTTTTTATCTGAACTTTGTGGCATCTGATTGAGAAAAATTTTCATGTGGATTTAAAAAGAGAAAAAAGAAAAAGAAAAAGAAACATCTTGTGGGCTTGATCCACAGGGGTGTGGTGGTGAAGGTTGGTGAAAGTTAGGATTTTTGTGTTGGTGGGTTGTGGATTGAAATATGAAACAGAAGGGTGTTAAGGAAAAGGGTTCCTCAGATGTGAGTGGGAAAGTGGTGGTGGTTGCTGTTAAAGCATCAAAGGAAATTCCCAAGACAGCTTTGGTGTGGGCTTTGACACATGTTGTTCAACCTGGTGATTGCATAAGGCTGTTGGTGGTCATTCCCGCTCACTCCTCAAGTAATTGTCTTTGTCTTCAACCTATTGTTTTGTTCAATGATTAACATTTTAAAAGTTATCTCAAAGGTATTAATGAAATGATGTTAAATCTCCTTTTTGTTTGGTTTTTTTGAGCTTAATTATGTTCTTTCCATTTGATTTATGTTTTGCTGTTGGTAGTTGGATATGCCTATTATTCTGTCTTGTTGCTCTGCCTGTAATATGCAGCTCATGACTATATTTGTTGGAAACTCTTCTTATATTCAAAATTACATGTTGAAGAATTGAATATTCCTTCTTAGCATAAATACTTGTAACATGCCATTGCATTTTGTGTAATTATAAACTCTTTAGTTATAAAACTGTGAGTATTGGGTAATTTTTCTGTTCTCAGACATCGGAAAGTGACAGTAATACATTTTTCTTGTTCACTTCTTTGGCATTAAATATCAAGGGTAAGCAGTATTGATTTGTGATAGTCTGTTGGAAAATTTAAGAAAGACAATGATAGCAATTTAACCTCACAGACAATAGGGAGTGATTGAATTGTTGAGGCATGTCATTCCTCTCGATCTATGCTAATAAGGGTAAAATGAGTTTCTGAATAGCACGGCATGTTTGATGATATCTTTGTTTCTGAATAGCAGAATGAATATATGATCCTCATTCCTTAAACTCACAAATTGTGTATCTCATGGTTATTACCATGCCACATCATCTTCGATATAGCACATATTTGAAGTGTTGTTGAGTTTAGGCCAACAACACAGCATCAACAAAATCAAATGATCCATAATTAAGATCAGTTGTTCATATCGTCTATATATACTGCAATATTTAATTCTAGTCTGTATCGCGTTTCTTCTTCCTGGTTATATTGACTTTGGGAAGTAAATTTGATGATTGATGAGAAAGCTGTATATTTTAGGTAAAAGGATATGGGGCTTTTCAAGATTCACCAGTGATTGCACCACTGGTCACTGGTGGTCTCTCTCAGGAACGAGTTCTGACAAGAGGGATGATATTGCAGATTCATGCTCTCAAATGGTGCTTCAACTCCATGATGTTTACGACCCAGAAAAAGTTGGTGGTCAAGATCATTGTTCTTGTCAACAATTAATTCTGATGTACTTCATGTCTAATTTAAAGAGTTTGACACCTGATTTTTCTTCATAGATAAAGGTCAGGATAAAGATTGTCTGTGGCTCGCGTTGTGGAGTGGTAGCTGCTGAAGCCAAGAAAGCTGGATCAAACTGGGTTATATTGGATAAGTAATAAAAATAATGTACACCTTGTTTTCTCACATGACATATTGTACTGTTTCTCATCTTGAGAAATCCATTTAAAACTTGGGGCATTGCATATGGACATAGGCTGTTGATCTCACAAAAGATGTTTATTCAATTCAAAGATGTTGAATCAACGTCTTATGTCTTTTTAAAATTATTTCGCATTATATGGTTTCCTTCATCTGTTTGTTCATTTTCCACCCCCAATTTTGTACAGACAACTGAAAACTGAAAAGAAATTCTGCATGGAAGAGCTGCAATGCAATCTTGTTGTTATGAAGAAATCTCAACCAAAGGTTCTTCGTTTAAATTTGGTAAATTCACCAAATACAGAATCTGAAGTGGGTTGTGCAACCTTTGAAATAGAAACATCTCCAGGACAACATAAAAGCAAGTTTGAAAAATGGAATATGATTAGAGGGCCAGCTGTGACTCCTGTAAGTAGTCCAGACCATGAGTCACCGTTGACTATAACTGATGTTGGAACCTCATCTATATCTAGCTCAGATCCAGGAACTTCGCCATTTTTACTGTCTGGAATTTCTGGGATCCTAAAGAAAGACCTTCAATTTACCACAAAGGAACATGAAAATCTGGACGAATGTGATTCTGACACAGACAGTGAAAGGCTGAGTTCTTGTTCCACAAGTTCATATTTCCAGCCATGGATGTCAAACATTCTCAGTTCTAGTAGTGAATATTCAAAACCTATGCTGGAAGGTTCACAAAGACATGATGGGAAGGCTCTAACTTCCGC
Organism: Quercus tomentella; assembly: GCA_028535165.1. Classification (NCBI taxonomy): domain Eukaryota; kingdom Viridiplantae; phylum Streptophyta; class Magnoliopsida; order Fagales; family Fagaceae; genus Quercus; species Quercus tomentella. Next base: position 58,713,861 of record JAPQVY010000155.1, on the reverse strand, counting down.
ATATGAAGTCTTGCTGGAGAAATTGTCTAAATTAGATCAAGATCCTCATATTGGATTGTTAAATTATAGACTTGATCTGGACTTAAGCAAAAGTGTAAGAGAAGCAATTTCATTATCGAGAAATTTACCTCTTGGCCCTCCTCCATTGTGTTCCATATGTCAGCACAAGGGACCTACATTTGGGAATCCTCCCCGGTGGTTCACTTTTGCTGAACTGGAGTTTGCTACAGGTGGATTTTCACAGGCTAATTTCTTGGCTGAAGGTGGATTTGGTTCTGTACACCGAGGTGTCTTACCAGATGGCCAGGTTATTGCTGTCAAGCAACACAAATTGGCTAGTTCTCAAGGTGATCTTGAATTTTGCTCTGAAGTTGAGGTCTTAAGTTGTGCACAGCATCGTAATGTTGTGATGCTAATTGGGTTCTGTGTGGAGGACGGAAGAAGATTGCTGGTTTATGAATACATTTGCAATGGGTCTTTGGATTCTCATCTTTATGGTAAAATTTCCCTATCCTTATTTGTTTTTAACTTACCAATAGTCAATGATGGTAATGGTATTGTGGATGTGAACAGCCATAATCTCTCTTGTGTGGGAGAATTTCTTGTTTACTTAAGGTTTTATGTTACAAAGTTTATATCATGCTTTTAGTTTAACACTTTAACTTTAACCAGATGAGCTGAGAAGATCAAATTGCTTTGCCTATCAAATAACTATCTTTTGTAAATGGGTACCCTTTTGTTAGAAGTGTGTATGACATCCTGAAAACACTTGGATTTGAAACTTGATTTTTTCTTTAACTAACTATTAATGTCATCATTTTCACCGACTAACAAACCTGATTTTGCAGGACGAAATCAAGATCCGCTAGAATGGTCTGCACGGCAAAAAATTGCCATTGGAGCAGCTCGTGGGTTGAGATACCTTCATGAAGAATGTAGAGTTGGTTGTATTGTTCACCGAGATATGCGGCCTAACAACATCCTTCTCACGCATGATTTTGAACCACTAGTACGTCAGGCTCTTAAAATCTTTTTATTACAAAGAAGGCCTGAAAATACTCATACCAGCCAGCCATACACTGTTCATGATGGGCTTCTGGGTGTTAATGTTGTTTCTTCTGTGTCAAATTATAGGCTGCATCATCAAATGCTTTTAATTGCTTGTTTATCAATAGGACATGTGAAAACTGACTGCTATATCTGGACTGTAGGTGGGAGATTTTGGACTGGCAAGGTGGCAGCCAGATGGAGACATGGGGGTGGACACAAGAGTAATCGGAACATTTGGGTAAAACCAGACAAAATTTATTTTCTTCTTGGTTATATACTGTTTGCAAACAATGACGAAAGAAATTATGGCTTTCTGTAGGTACTTGGCTCCAGAATATGCTCAAAGTGGCCTAATCACGGAAAAAGCTGATGTGTATTCCTTTGGGGTAGTACTGGTGGAGCTCGTTACAGGGAGGAAAGCTATGGACATAAACCGGCCCAAAGGCCAGCAGTGTCTCACTGAATGGGTATGAGTTAATTTACCTTCTATATGGTTGTAAAATACATCATTAATTTAAATAATTGATAAAGATACTTAGTATCTTACAGTTATGATGCAAAGTATTTATCTTCCTGTTTATCTTGTTCCTTCTGGTTAATTGTACGTGTTTTACCGAACAAGAATCAATTTACTTTCAAGTTTTTTCCTTGGTCATTGCTTATGTTTCAAATTTGGAGCAGGCACGGCCTTTGTTAGAAAAACAAGTTATTCAAGAACTGATTGACCCATGCTTAAGGAGCTGCTACTCAGAGCAAGAGGTTTGTCGCATGCTGCAGTGTGCCTCATTGTGCATCCGGCGCGACCCTCATTCAAGACCTCGCATGTCTCAGGTTGGAGACTCGGAATTCATATTTTGTATTTTATAAATATACAGACAAGAGTTACTTGTGCCTGTCATATTAGAATCATTGGGAAGCATTAAATGAGCCTGGGACTCCTAAGTAGTACCAATTCAATAGAGAGAGAGAGGAGAAGCATACATTTTATTTGCCTTCTAAGTAGTACCAATTCAATAATTGACAAAAAGGATTACTTAGATAGAAGAAAACTTCTGAGAGCCAGTGGAACTGATAATTATTTGCTAGGCAATCTGCCTTGGCATTAAAATTTCTGTGATTTCTTGAACAAGGTAATAGTTGCAAGTATGCTTTTATAGAAATATGTACCAATTACTGTAGCCCTTGACTAATTGCTTGAGAGAACATCCTCCAAGGATCTTTCTTCCGAAAATTCTTGCAATTTCTAATACTTAGAATAATGTAATGGCCATTTATCATTTTAGGACAATATCATCTGAACTGTGTCAAAGTTTGATAGTTGTAGGTGTTGTATATAGAGCCTATCAGAACTGACAGTTATTCATTCATGGTTCCCTTATTTTCTGTTTGTACTGTTCCCTTATAGGTGCTTCGCATGCTGGAGGGTGACATTGTAATGTAATTAGACCTATCACATTTCAATCTCTTGGAAACAACAGGGAAGAAAAGTGACCAGAGAAGCTGCAGGCTGAGGCATTACAATGATTAGATATGATGTTCTTCTGCAGGGTGAAGGGCAGCAGCACAAGCTAGAGAGTGTGAAGGGAGCAGGGAGGCCTTGTGGAAGTACCATTTGTAAACAGTCCGCATGATAGGAGTACTTCAATTGCCTTTGCCTTTTTTCCTTTTGGTTAATTGAACAGAATACGGTAGAGATGTTGGCTGTATAGTTCTAAGAATACGACCAAATGTAAATGATGTCCTTTTTTGTTAGAGATTGAGAGTTCATCAAATTCCCTTGTGCACATTCAATTTTTGGTTAGTGAGGATATGTATTTTACTCTCTCAAATGTCCAATTCTTAGGACCTCTCAACTCTGCCAAGAATAAATTAGGGCTGTGAATTAGCCAAGTTTTGTCAAGTAGTGAATGTTTGAGCTCGGCTCAACAACAAAAGTAAAATGTTTAAGCTCAGTTTAAGATCGAACCAACCCTACAAAGAATGTTTGAGCTTGTCAAAAAGTCCAAAAACTTGAACTTGAGCTCAAACCTAAGGTTAATATCAAGCTCTTGAGCTAAAAATCCAATGTAAGTATATTATCAAGTTCATATCAAGCTTATTATCAAGCCTATTTGTTTTGGACGAGTGGTCTCAACTTTGAATTAATTAAAAGTTGAGTAAAATATGTGTTTATTTGTCGAGTCCATTTCAAGCTTTTTAGAGCGTTAGTATTGGTGGTGCTAAAAAGCCATATTGCTATTTTTAGCACCACCAATACTAAAAAGCATGCTGCAATGGTGGAGGCATAGGTAAAATTTTTAGCTTTAGAGCTACAATAAACTAGTATCAATATAATAAATAAATAAATAAATAAAAAATAAAAAAACTATACTTTATTCAGCATTCTCTTCATTCTCTGTTTTTCTCTGTTTCTCTCTCTTCATTCTTTGTCTTCTCTTTTCTTTTCCTCTGACTCAAAGTCTTAGCACTCTCTCTTTTGGAACTAGTCTTTCAGGACGAGGCTGGCTTGGACGATGGGTATCGGTGGTGTGGGCTTTGATTGGGTTGTGGCTGGTTGTGTGGGTTTTGATTGGATTGTGGTGGGTTTGTTGATGGCCATTGTTGATGTGGGTGGATTGTTGAGGTGGATTTGTGGTGGTGGTGGTTTTTTATTTTTTTTAATCAAAGTTGTGGTGGTGGCAGCAGGTGGTGGTTTGTTGATGTGGGTGGATTGTTGGTGGTAGCAGTGGGTGGTGGGTGGTTGTGACCAGAGGAAGAGAGGGATAGAGAGAAAGAGAGAAAGGGATGAAGAATAAAAAAAGAATAAAGAAAGATTATTTAAACGAAGTGGTTGCTAAAATAGAACTATTGATGTGGAGTGAGTTGTGAAATTGTAAGTTAAAATAAATAAAGTGACTTTGTTAGGTACTAAAAAGCTAAAAATTTGCCCCCACCAATGTGGATACTCTTACCAAGCCTCTAAATGAATCTAGTCTTATCTTGTTTTTTTATCAAACCCTATTATTCACGAACACGTTCATGAGCAATTTATTTTGCTTGGATTTGACTTATTTATTAAACAAACTAACAAGCTTAAAACTAAGGTTTAAGTTTGGCTTGTTTATAAACAAAAAAACATACATGAGTTTTTTATTGAACCAAGTCCGAGTTATTTATGAATGACTTGGTTTATTTATAACCTTAGTCAAAATCTTGTAGCTCAATCGGCTTCTCCTAGTTTTTTCAACTATTATTTTCAAGATTCAAATCCTTCATTTCCCAACTATCGAAAAATAAATAATAACACCAAACACCAAAAAATGTTCTTTGAAACTTAAGAATAAGATGTTTGTCCTAAAAGATGTTTCTCTCGCCAAACACTAAGAAATGTTCTTCAACAAGTTATTTTATTGGTGAGCTAACTAGAACTCGCTTTACCTCCTAAATTACAAAAATATATGATTGACATTGCAAAGTTATAACTTTGTTTTAATGTCCTCATAGTATCTATTTTGATGTTAAATATAACAAAATTATGTAATGAAAGACCAATTTATCCATTTTTTCAAAACGAACTGTAGATGGGTAAATTAATCTTTTAATGCTAAATTATGTTAAATTTAACCACAAAACAGATGATAAACCAAAATTTTGATTTGATTTGGGGGTTGATGGTTTGTTTTGAATTTTGATACTTCCACGAGGCAAAGTGAGAAACGGGAAAGGGTAATTTTTCCTATTCATTTACAATGCGCCCAACAAAGCGAAGCTACAAAAAAATCAACATTAAGCAAGCAGATTCTCCAGACGAAAAGAAGGGTCCAGATCGAGCGAAAAACCGTACCAGACACACAGACACACGCGCTGACACTACATATTTCTCATCTCAGCGGCAAGTTTCTGTTTCTTTAGTTTCTCCGAGTCCGAAGGTGGGAGTGGGACACAACTATCGCTAGTCGCTAAGCCATGTGCTCGCTTATGAAACTTCGCAAGCCCTTCTTCTTCTGCACTAATTCCCTAACCTCACTCTCACTTCGGCGCTTATCCTCCACGCTCTCTGCCCAGCCTTCTTCTTCTTCTTCTTCTTCACAGCAAACTAGCTCTACCTTCATTCACCCTTCTGCCATTGTTCACCCTAATGCTCTTATTTCCCAGGTTGGTACCTACTACTTTCTTTTTCTTTTCTTTTCTTTGTGTTTATGTGTGTGTGTGTGTGTGTTTTGAATTTGATTTCGAATTACTAGTAAATGCATTGATAGTAATAGTATTCGATGTTTTCCTTTGGTGTCTGTGTTTTGTAACTTTTATCAAAGCACAAAGTTTGGCTATTCAAACTCCCACTAATTATCTCTTGCATGTTCTTTATGTTATATGTCAAATTTTGAGCCAATGGAATGTTATTTAGCTAATGATCCATAAACTTGTTTTTAATGCATAATTTTAGACTTCAAAAACTTGAAATTTAAACATTGATTAATGACATAGCTATTGATCTTTGATCTTTTGTAAATTTTGCAAGCATGAAGGATATGAGATGTAAATGTAATTCTATAGTGGATTTGTCAAAATTTACATTCAATAAAAAGTTATTGAGTGGAGTTGTAGGCACTAGCTATAACTAAGTTTGTAGTCAAATTTTGTCCTTTATCAAACATTACACTGCTCACTAATGTTCTATTGGATGTGACAAACCTTCCATTGGATTTCGTTGTCTCCTTTAATCTCGATGCTTGTAAAATTTCAAGTTTTTTGCTATTTAAATTATAAACAAACTATGAGTTTACAATTGGATAGTATAAATGATATCTGGTTAATTTGAAATTTGGCCTGCATGTTATGAACAAAGAGAAGGTGTGTAATCCAGCTTTGAGATCTTCAAAATGTTAATTTAATAAAAAGTTATTAAATGATGTAACATTGATAACAGTTACGCCGAGTGTAATTTGATTCTGACCCATATATTAACGGATACCATTCTAACCATTATGTGTGTTTACAAATTGAGTTAAAATACATACTTTTTAAAAAAAAAATCTCATCTGAAATAGCCTTAGATTGTGTTCTCTAATCAGATTGATATGTGATAAGGGAAAAAAAAAAGAAAAAAAAAGTAATAACCTCAAGGGGGCTGAGTGTTGCTTCAGAAATTAAATGGAAGTTTTTGACATTTTCCCAAATCTCGAGGTAGGAAATGTAATTTACTGAGAAGAAGAAGAAGTTCTAGTTGACTGGTTTCATCCCATAAAATTTTAAAAGGTACCAATTAGATTATTCCATCTATACACTGTAAACATAGTGTTAAAGTTGTACTAGTGAACAAAGTTTCCACTTCTGTGGGATCTAAGAGAGGTGATTGGTTTACCCCCAATTGTTTTTTGAAGTGTTGATGTGGCACCTTAAAATGTTACATGACGTGGAATAAAGATGAAACGGAATTTTTTTTAAAATTTCCAGCACGACATTGCACATTTTTTAATTTGGGGTTGAAACTTGAAAATCAACTTTAATTTAAATTTGAGGAAGACTCTTTAATTCCTCTGTTTTTTGAGGGAATAGTACACACTATGATCATAAAAATGTATCTTCAAGTGTTTTAATCCCGACTGTTCCTCTATAAATATAAATAAAATGCTAAGATTAGTTGGTGGGATCTACAAGATTATTTCTAAGGTGTTGGCTAATCGGTTTCGAAGGGTGGTGAATGGGCTTATCTCTGATTCACAAAATGTTTTTTTGTGAAAGGTAGACAAATCTTGGACTTCGTTTTAATTGCTTCAAAATGTATTGATAATAGATTGAAGACAAGAATTCTAGGGGTGTTGTGTAAGTTGGATGTAGAGAAGGTGTATGACCATGTGAGCTGGGGTTTTGTTAATGTATATGCTTCAGTGTAGTGGGTTTTCAGAGAAATTGAGAAATGTGTTGCATTTCAACTGTCAAATTTTCCATTTTGCTCGATGGTAGTCCTTCTGATTTCTTTGGAAGTTCTAGGGGGATTCGGCAAGGGGATCCTTTATCTCTGTTGCCTTTTGATATTGTTATGGAAGCATTGAATCGTATGTTGGATGTGGCTGCTACCGCTGGGCAGTTCTCTGGCTTCTCTATTGGTAATATGGCTGGTACATTGATGATGGCGTCTCATCTTTTATTTATGGACGACACTCTTATTTTTTGTGATGCTGACCCTACTCAGATAGCTAAGTTGAGGGCGATTCTTGCTAGATTTGAGGAGGTATCAGGGTTAAGTATTAACTTGGGAAAATTTGAGTTGGTTCTTGTTGGTGTGGTTCACAATTTGGAGGCTTTGGTGGGGCTGTTGGGTTGTAAGCAATCTTCTCTTCCTTTGAAATATTTGGGCCTTCCGTTAGATGCTAAGTTTAAGGATTTGTCAATCTAGAATCCTATGCTAGAGAAGATGGAGTGGAGATTAGCAGGTTGGAAGAGGCTGTATTTATAAGGGGGGGGGGGGGTAAGGTAACTCTTATTAAAAGCAAACTTTTGTCTTTATCTACATACTTTCTTTCCCTTCTGCCTTTACCTGGAAAGGTGGCAAATTGTATGGAGAAATTATAGAGAAATTTTCTGTGGAGTGGAATTGGTGGTGAATCTAAATTACACCTGGTTAAATGGGCTAAGGTTTGTAAGCCTTTGCAGGTTGGGGGCCTAGGTATCAGATGATTGACGAGCTTTAATTCTGCCTTGTTAGGAAAATGGCTGTGGAGGTATGGCACGGAGACAAATGCTTTATGGAGGAGGGTTATAGAGGCGAAATATGTGAATTTTTGGGGTGGTTGGTGTACGAAAAAGGTGACAAGTGCTTATGGTGTTAGCCTGTGGAGATTCATTAGAAGTGACTAGTTGAATATTTCTAAACTCCTTTTGTATGATGCGGGAGATGGTACTAGAGTGAAGTTTTGGAAGCATGTGTGGTGTGGGGATTGTACTTTCCAAGAGGCTTTTCCAGAGCTTTAGGGCCCGTTTGGTACGTGCGTTTAAACAACAGTTTTCAGTTTTTTTGAAAATACGTGTGGGTGAAAAAGTGTGTGGAAATACGTGTAATGTTGTTTAAAAACTAAAAATATGTGTTTGAACTCGCATACCAAACGGGGCCTTATTGTCTTAGTAGGTCAAAGGAATCCTCAGTGGCTGAGGTTATGTGTTTGTTTGCTGGGAGAATTCACTGGAATGTTCAATTTCGTCATCCACCACAAGATTGGAAACTAGAATCTTTTGATCTGTTTATGGGTATGGTCTACTCTTCAACTGTGCGGGGGTTTGGTCCTGATAAGGTTTGTTGAAAGCCAACAAGGAGTAGAGGTTTTGAGGTTAGAGATTTTTATCTTTCTTTCTACCCTCCTACTCTCTTATCCTTCCCTTGGAGAATGATATGGCAATCGAAGATTCCTCCAAGGGTAGTTTTCTTTTCATGGTCTGCTTCCTTAGGTAAGATCTTAACAACACACAACCTTCGTAAAAGACGTGTGCTTGTTATTGATTGGTGTTATATGTGTAAGAGTTGTGGGGAGTCGGTGGATCACCTTTTAATTCATTGCCCCATAGCTTGTGAGTTGTGGTCGTTGGTGTTCTGTTTGTTTGGTATCTACTGGGTTATGCCTCATAAGGTTATTGAGTTGTTTGAGTCTTGGCAGGGTAAGTTTAGGCGACATCGCAACATAGATTTTTGGAGACTAGTGCCTTATTGTTTGATATGGTGCATTTGGCGTGAAAGGAATGCTACAAGCTTTGAGGGATGTGAATGTTCTATACTAGAGATTAAGTATTTTTTCTTGCACACTCTCTTTGATTGGAGTGTGGTATTTTCTCATTTTTCTTGTTCTTCCCTTCATGTTTTACTTGATTGTTGTAATTTTAGTTCTTGATTTGTGCCCCCATAGTACATCCCCAATGTACTCGGATTGGTTTTTTTATTAATAATATTTTACGTTATCTATCACAAAAAAAAGGTTAAGATTAGAACACTTGAAATAATTGATTCTGATAATAGTGGGTACCATAAATTCCCAAAGGTAACGTAGAAGAACACAAAAAATGCATTTCAGTCTAATTATTATGGATTAGTGTTTTGATTGGCTAATAAAGTGGAAAATGGAGTTCTATTCCATAGATGGTAATATTTTTCATCATCCCAGGTTTTTTTTTTTTTAAGCAAATTTTTTACTAAAACTACAGGATCAGTTTGTTTTTGTTTTTGTTTTTTTTAACTTTTACTACTTTTGATTTATTCTTCAATGTTCTTTGTGCTACATTTTTGGGTAATCAATTAAATGATCCACACAATTTTGTGCTGAATAGAGAAATAAGAAATAATCTTTTGTCTATAGCATTGGGATTATGAGAAACTGCCTAATAATGATTAAAAAAAAAAAAAACTTTTATGTCAAGCTGAATTATAGTGTTTATTTGGGTTACTTTTCTTTTTTCAAACATTACTTTGTTCTGCTTTAGTAAAAAGGCTGGTAAACTGGTTTATTTGGGTTGCTTCTGTTTAGTTGCTTTGTTTGTGTAACTGTTAATACAAAATGGAATTCATTGTTTTGAAATGGTGACATTGAAATTCTTGAAATCAGTTTAGGAGAGGTACAACATACTGAGGATTCGACAGGAATTCTTGGATGTGGTGTTTCTTCTCTCCCTATGAAGTATTTGGGTTTACATTAGGGAGCCCCTTTCAAAGTAAAATCTATTTGGGATCCCATCTTAGAATGTGTGCAAAGGAGATTGGCTAGCTATAAGAAATATACTCGTCGGATGGGGGTTGTCTCCCCCTCTCTAAGAGTACATTATTTAGCCTTCCCGCTTATTTCTTATCTCTTTTCCCACTGCTTTTGGGTGTGGCAAATAGAATGAAAAAGATTTAGAGGGAATTTCCTTGGGGCGGCCTGGGGGATGAATTTGAAGTTTTACTTAGTTAATTGGAATACTTGTTGTCCTCCTGCGTGCCATGGTGGCTTGGGAATCAAGAAGTTATTTCTATTTAATCAGGTTTTTTAGGGTAAGTGGCGTTATGAATTTGAAGATACGGTTTTATTGAGACAGGTAATAGATTTAAAGTATGGATCCAATGGAGAGTATTGATTTTTGGGTGAGGTGAGGGGCCATATAGGGTCTGATTGTAGAAGTATATTAGAGGAGGTTGTGACAAATTTGTGCAGATCACTAGCTAGGATGTTGGAGATGGTACTAAAGTTAGGTTTTCGCATAAGTGTAGCCAGGGCCCAGGGGAGACAATTCTTAAGGAGAGATTCCCCAGTTTGTTTTTATAGCGAGAGATAGTGGAGCCATAGTGGCAGATTGGGAAGTAGATTCTGTGGCACAGTTATTGTCGGGTCTTTATGTAATAAAGATTTGGCTTGGGGATGTTGATAAGTTGGTTTGGCTCCCTTTTCCAAACAAAGGCTTCAAAGTGAAGCGCTACTACTACATTTTGAGGGGGAGGAGTAGATTTTCCATGGAAAAGCATCTGGAAAGTTCATGTCTTGCTGAGGGTTTTTTTTTTTTGGTGTGTGTGTGTGTGTGGCATTAGGAGGATTTTGATAGTTGATAATTTAAGAAAGAGAAGCCTAAGTATTATGGAGTAGTGCTTCATATGTAAAAATCATGGGGAGGATGTGAATAGTTTATTTCTACATTGTGTTGTGGCTTGGGAAATGTGGTTTATGATATATTCTATATTTGATGTTTCCTGGGTGATGCCAAAGTGGATGCAGGAGATGCTTGCATGTTGGAAGGGGTGGTTAGGCTGAAGATGTAATGGGGAAATATGGCAAGCGGATCTTTTGTGTCTCATGTGGTGTCTTTAGAGAAAGCAGAATGCTAGATGCTTTAAGGGGCAAGATTAAGTGTAGCGTAGATGAAATATTTATTGCTAAAGTCTTTATTACATTTTCTGTCTCAGGATTCCTAGAATTTCTAGATTCCTTGAGTTTTCACTAGCTTTGTATTTTCTAATTTTTGCTTCCAGTTCTCTCCTGTTTTTGTTTTACTTTGGTCTAGCCACCCCCCCCCCCCCCCCCCCTTTTTTTTCAATAAACTTCACTTATCAAAAATATTTGACAACTTGGACTTTTCAAAAAATCTTAAAATCAGACTGGTTAGATGTTTACTTGCATAATGATTTGTTGATGTTAGTAATGTGCTGTTGATGATGCAGGGTGTTTCCATTGGTCCTTTCTGCACTGTTGGTTCCTCTGCCAAGCTTGGGCATGGCTGTCAATTACATCCTGGGAGCCATATATTTGGAAATACTGAACTGGGGGAGCATTGCATTTTGATGACGTGAGTTTGGGTGATGGTTTTACCTTTTGTGGTACATTGTTGCGATGCATAGTTCTTGTTCCGTTGTGATGTAATTTTATCAAGTGCCTAAACTTGTCAGGCAGTGGCTCTGTGGTTGGTGATGATCTTCCTGGGCGTACAGTTGTGGGATGCAATAACATTATAGGCCATCATGCTGTGGTAGGTGTTAAGTGCCAAGACTTGAAGTACAAGGTTAGCTTCTGATGACATTGGTGTTAACTCCTCTGTTCTAGCGTATTGAAATCACGTTTGCTTCCATGCCAATTTGTATTGTCAATGTAAAGTGTTGCTTTTCTTGAAATTGTGGCCTAATTTTATGAATCATATGACCATTATCTAATGACTAAAAAACTGTTTCTGACTGGTTTTTATTGGAATTGGCTTTAAGAACTAGAAGGATCATTGTACATTTTCCATTTATAATATATGGCATATTATTTTTTTTCCAATTATTAATTTATTTTGTTCTTTTGTGTTTCACTAATATAAATTTCTCACACTCTGGTTTTCAAAAAAAGAAAAAAAGAAAAAGAAGAAGAAATGATATTGGATACTGTATTACAGTCACAATTTATATACATGTGGATGTTTTCATACAGGATACCCCTCTTATATATATGTCTATCATTTAGCCAGGGGATGAATGTTTCCTTGATATTGGCGACAACAATGACATCAGAGAACATTCCTCAATCCACCGTTCTTCAAAGTCAAGTGAAAGGACGGTAATGATGGGGTTGCTGAGGCTGTTTTTTTTTTTTTTTTTTTCCCCTCCATTTTCAAAATAGAAATTTTGTATAACATTTAGAGAACTTCATATTCTAACTAGCATTATACATAATCAGGTTATTGGTGATAATAATCTTATAATGGGATCTTGTCATATAGCCCATGATTGCAAGGTTGGCAACAACAATATTTTTGCAAACAATACTCTACTAGCAGGCCATGTTATGGTGGAAGTAAGTCCTTGGTTCACTTCTCAATTTAACATCTTTGTATATTGTATTTCTCATATGTTACATCTGATTAGAATTTAATTCAAGTGCTTCAAATGTAGGACTATGCTCACACTGCAGGTGCAATCGTTGTTCATCAATTCTGCCACATTGGTTCGTTCTCTTTTATTGGTGGAGGTTCTGTGGTATGGTCATTTCTTAGTAATCGACCTTAAATTGTCATCTTACCCTCTTATTTTATGTATTTATGAATCCAACATGGGTGTTAGTTTCTAACATGGACATAAGGGGGAGTAGGCTTAATGACTTAAATGCTAACTACACTGTGACACTGGTGTTAGTTCTAGAAGGGCTTTCTAGGATGTATTTGATGTTTCAAACCTGTGTAAAGGCCAAAATGAGAGTGTTCTTGTTACATAGCGTCCTCAACATTGTATTGAATCAAGTACTTTTCACAAGTGTTGTCCATGAAAAAGATTATGATTCTTCTAGGATGCTTTCAATCTCATTTTCTTTATCTCATATGCCTGAAGGTTTCACAAGATGTCCCAAAGTACATGATGGTGACTGGAGAGAGAGCTGAGCTTCGTGGCTTAAATTTGGAGGGTCTTCGGCGTCGTGGATTCACAGCTGCAGAGGTTCGCATAAAGTAGAATTTCATATTGATGGTTTAAACTTTAGTTATAATTGATTATAATTATTATTATTTAACCTGCATGTTTGAAAGAGCTTATTTATTCCTTTGGGCAAGGATCTAGATAAATAGTCTGAGAATGGCTTATCGAAAGATATTTATGCCTGTTGATGCAAATTCTGCCAGTTTTGAAGAGCGTCTTGCTGAAGTGGTATAAAATCTCTCTCTTTCCCAAAACATTTTACCTATAAAAAAAAAAAAACCTCTCTCTTTCCCTCTTTCTCTCTTGTTTTAGCTTACAAATAATATGAAGTTGAATCATTTTGCAGGAGCAGAATGAAGAATTGGCGCATATTCCTGCAGTTTGTTCCATGGTGCAATCTATTCGGAACTCTTTCTCAGAAGATCGTCGTGGAATATGCAAGTTCAGACATTGGATATAGTCTAAATGACACCTAATTTGTGGAGTGAGTATATCCAAATTTCATTTACTAATCAAGTTGCTTTAACTTTTTATTTTTTATTTTATAAATTATTGCAGTTAAAACAGTGGTTTGGACCAAAGCTGTTAGCAGTTTCTGCCTAAGAGCATCTGAGCAATTGTTTTTAGAAGCTGCTATAGACTTATTCTGTATTGTGATAACTCTGACGAGTAAACCTAATCTATTAGCAGTTTCTAACTAAGAGCAAATGACCAATTGTTTTTAGAAGCTGCTGTAGACTATTTTGTATGGTCAAAACTCTGACGTGTAGCTTTTGGTTGACTTTGTTATGAAGTTCAATCTATATCAATTATTTATTTCTTTTAAATGGAAGGATTGTTGTATTGGCTAAGGCTGAATGTGGAAAAAAGTTGCAGAAGCTAAAAATAGTGGTAACAGATTAAAGAGGGAGAAAGTGATTTACCTATACAGATTCTGCATTTTCAGTTCTGTTGGCCTCAAAGCACTGGCCAATTGCTGGAGCCTACGTATTTCTCCTGATTCTTGAGATATGGATTGTCCTGAATATTGCAAATATATATTTCAATATTACATGGTTAATTAACAATTTATTTGACAAGCTGTGGTAAACTCTTGCTTCTTTTTGAAGCATGGTAATTTTTGTATTATTATCATTCGCTTTTCTTTTTATCAGACCCTCATACCCTTTAGTTTTCTTGACTTGATTGTTCATTTCCAATATCTTAATCCAAGACCATTAAAAGTCATACCGACAATATCAAGAAAGTGCAAGTTGTTTAATCTTTCATTGCCTTTTGACTGAAAATGGGAATAAACAGAATATATTTCTTAACTGCGACTAAGATATCCAAATCTTTAAGATCTGTAACAAGGTACAGAGTACTGAGAATGGTGGATGTAGGGACCATAAGCTTCAGGGGATAATTAGTATATTCTGTTGCATATGCTGCGAATGAAGCCATTTTTATATACTTTCAATTCCCATTTAGCTTCTGTTAAATTTCTGGAAATGCCAAAGCAAGCATTAATATAATTGTTTAATCTAAAATGCTCATGTGACCATTTCAATACCATGTTATTTGAGTTTGCATTGCTGAGAGTTTATGGCAAATTGGAACTTTTAATTTTTCTAACTAATAAACTGATATGACGAGCCAAACTTCCTCTCTATATAACATGATTAAAACATTAGGTTCAATAAATGGACTTGGGGAGAGAGGGTGAAGGTAACCATGTGGTCAACTATTAAATTTGAAGAAATTAAAAAAAAAATAATAATAAAAAGAAGATTTGGTGCGGAGAATAACTGACTTTTATAAGGATTTCTAATTGTCAAACCAAATTTCCTCGTGTTCATCATGACACTTAGGTCTTAGGTTTTTTTTTTCTTCCTAGAGAAGTGATGACTTTAGAATGACACCTCTTTGTAGAATTAGAAAGGCACTTATTTGAGGAATTAAGTGTATTGTGGGCATTATGTACTAGATTAAAAAATTTATTATTTTATTTTATTTTTTTACAGTTTCACCTACTATTATTATTTTAAAAAATGTTCACATCCGTCATACGCTTCCAAATTCAAATATACCAGGAATAAAAAATAATTACAATAACCTCCCTTAAGATTTGATGATATTTTAATTATATTTTTATTTTATACGTAGTATTATAGAAATATAAACATTTTTTAAATGATATCATTTAAAATAATATTATTTACTTGTGGCTTATGCCAAAAAATATATTATCATGAAGAGGACATTTAGAAGCCAAAGATGAACTTGACACTTACAATTGTTACTCCAAGATTCTTTTTTTTTTTTTTAATAAAAAGTAAGGGATATATGTGAGATTTGAAAAATGTGATATTTGCATGATATCATTAAATGAATTAGTTGTTAACGTCTATTGAATTGTCATATCCCAACCAAACAAGTGGATAAATAATTGTAGCACCATCAAACCCCAGTAAAGACTGTAGTTTAAGGGTTAAAATTCTGTCTTTTTCTGTGTTGCTACAACAAGATTAGTGAAAAGGATATTATTAATTTATAAAAGATTAATGCAAAGTGCTTGTACATTGGACATTCCGCAACATTTTAGTTCTAATTCTGGATTATTATCAGTGATGTAATCTTTCTTTTTGAACATTTGGTGGCACAACAATGCTACATAAAGGTAAATATAGAATGATATAGAAATGGGGGTAAGAAAAAAAAAAAAAAACAAAATGCAATTGTTCTTATATATATATAAATATAAATCAATCAGTAGTTGAGAAGATCCTTAGTTTGAATGTGACCCTTGAAGAAACCTTGCCCGTTCATTACTTTTTTCCACAACAAAACGTTGAATTAATTTGCTTTCTTTTCATGTAATCGAAAAGACTTAAGCATCGGTGGTTGCTAGAGCATTTTAATGTCTACATAGCTTTTTGAAGGTGCTTTTTTCTTTTCTCCAACTTGGTTAGATGTTTGAGAAGGGAGCTAATTAAGCTAGCTAGCTATCAGAAGCAAGAGGAGGTGTACCTAAAAGAGGGAAAAATAATGGGATTGGCCATTTGGGTTGTAAATGTTTAAGCTTTAAACACATCCTATGCAAAAACATTGGTGTGATATATATTTCAACTAAAATTATATTGGTACTAATTAACAAGTGGCCAGTACAAAGTGCTCTTGTACTAGAAGAAATTGTGAAAGGTGATCTAACACTTCTTTAGATCCCGTGCTTTTTACTTCAGCAAATTAATGGTACACTTACGGCCATTTGCTTCTGTTAAAGTTACACCTTTTGAGCTTGTGTGGAAGCAACTCTGAAAAAAGTAAATCTTGTGATCAATCTTGTATGCTCACTACTTTAGGACATGATAATAACCTTTAAGAAATAAGTCTCATTCATGCTTGTCTTCTAACTTATTTTTTCTAGTTCATTACCAACCTTAAAATATTTGGTTGACAAAGTGCTTTCTTGGGGTCATTGTTTATAGCTCTGATTTTACAAGACTTTGATAAAAATTCAATTATCTGGATACCGTATAGGACCAAAAGAGTTTCACCAAACACACTGAATCAAAGGCCACAACTAAAATTGCACCAAGACCAAGTTCTCTAATAAATTGGGTTATCAATATTTTCAAATCCCTCGATGTTCACGTCATTTTGAGCTCATTTAGCACAATATTTGCATAGAGTCTGAAAAAAAAAATACATAGTAGATATTTTGATTTGATTTGATTGTCATATATTCTAACAAAGAAAAACATTTGCAATATTCTTGATTTATTCTAATAAAGTAAAACATATGGTTACGCAGACAAAACCAAAATAATGCAACCATAAAATTGAATGAAAAAAGAATTAAAAAATAGGTATTTTAGGAGGGACAAAGTTTAGCTACAAAATTGGTTGTAACCTTAAACTACAACCTTACTCAATATATTTTTATTAGAAGTGAATTTGGACAAATCCACCATTAGATTACATCTTCATCTTATATCTCATGCTTGCAAAATTTCTAAAAAATTAAAAATCTATAGTTATGTCATCAATAAATTGTTTAAATTGCAAGTTTTTGTAGTTTAAAGTTATGCACAAAATATAATCTTATAGATCATATAATAAATAATATTTAATTGACACAAAATTTAACATATATATTAAGACCATAAAGAACATACAATTTAATAGTTAAATTTTCAAAATATGTATTAATATTTATTTTATTGAGTAAAATTGTAACCTTAGGCTACAACTAATTTTGTAGTTAAACTTTGTCATTTTAGGAGTTAGCACATCTAAGTTTGCTTGGAGTCGGCACTAAGTAAGAGAAAACAAACTTTTAGGGATCAACACCTAGATTGGCTGGAATTCACACTAGGACATTGGAAAATTCAAAAAACAATATATTATTTAATTAATCAAACTGTAACTTGTCTTTGTATGAGTACAATACTATGCTTACATAGACTACTAAACCCTAATTTTAACTTAGTTTTTTTATTTTTTGAGAAGGAATTTTAACTTAGTTAGGAAATCCTAATTCTAATTTCCTTAGAAAATCTCCATTATTGAATCACAAAAACAACCTTGATTCTATAAAAGAAAACAAAGTACTAATAAACCTAATTAATTACTATGATTAATTATGACCTAAAATAATATACCAATGAACTAATAATAATACAATAATAATTCATCAAAATTAAATAATAATAATAATAAATCCAAATTAAATAAGATTGAATTAAAATAAATATTTCTTTGCGCCGCATCATATGGATTCTTATTTATTGGTAATGTAAAACTTATGACTTGGAGAATGGTAACATAAACTTATGACATATATCATCCTTGATTAAAAATAATAATAAATAAAAATAAAAAATTGAGCTAGTGATTTAACACTTAGTTCCAAAAGGTTAATAAAACATTCTTAAGATCGTCATCTTCTCTTTTGCTCTTTTCTACAACTGAAGATTCCTTTTAATTTCACTGCCAAATAAGCCTGAAGTAATTGACCAAAATTGGGTGCTTACTGGTTCAGGCATAGAGAAAGGCTAAAATATTCTTTGGAATTGGCTTCCAGATGCAGTGGGTTATGAGGTCCATCCTCAACAAGTTGGCCAATCTATAATAATAATAAAAATAACATCATAATATAATATTAAGAAAGACAAAGCTAGCTAGCTAGCTAGTTCGGTGAGGTTTCTACCAAATGTATCATATTCTCAGTCTCCATCTAGTTTTGATTACTAATGTATGAGCTTTACCTACGTAGGAAATGAGAATATCCTATTCTCCTCCCACAAATCAGCTCCTGATACTATTTACATGATAGTGAAATTTTAGTCAGGTACCATAACACATTTAAAATTTAGATAATATTATAATAAACAGTATAATATAATATATGATGTGAGATGTCAAACAATCAAAATGGTACGGCTTTTTTATTTTTTATTTTTTATTAATCAGTATTTATTTCAATAACAAAGTTATTATACTCATGAGATTCGAGGTAGATGGTATATTTTGACTAGCAGCAGCCTGGTAATTAAGTACGATTAGTACTTATCTGGGCACCCCAAAATCAAATAATGGGTCATTAATATTGATCCAAAGGTTGTTTTTCTTTTTTTTATTATAACAAAAATCAACTATTCTGATTATTAATGGTGATCATCAACCTGTGCTTTTGAATTTATGCTGTTGATTAGAATTGAGATGACTTGTTTGAGGGGTTTTCTTGGGAATTTGGAAAAACTTCAGAAGATCTCTTATACTAATATTTCATTTCAAAGATCTGTATTTGACATATGACAGAATCTAACTTCCCAAGGTCTTTGGTAGAACTAACTAAGAAATTTGAATTCAAAGCTAATTTTCTCATATTTTTCTCTTTCTTATATAAAGTGGATATATAGCTCTAGTGAGTTTCCTATGAAAGTTGGTGTAGGTTGATCAGCATTAATTTTCAAAGTTTCTCATGTTCTGAGATATTTCTTCTCCCTTCTGAAGTCATATTGATATATACTATACGTACCTGCCCCCAAACTATTGGAGGACTACAATATATAAATATCCTTCTCTACTATTCCTTTGTTATACCATGAAAGGTTATATGAAAATAAATAAAAATGTACAACTGAAAATACAGATAAGTACGTACCTATCTATCTCTATGTCAAATAGACGCAATGGATGGACGAAAATAAATTCCAAGAGTCCCTATCTACAGAATATAGTATGTCACAAAAGGCCAAAGGAAAAATATACCATGTATAACTCTTAAAGAGTACAAAACTACGCCGTGTAAGATAAAGCTTTCTTAAGAGAAAAATAAAGAGGGAGAGAAGTGTACTTATAATCTCTAGCTTTTGTTTAGAAACCGACTTGGAAAAATATCCAACAATAAAATATGTCCATCCAATCATCTTCTCTTGGTGTGCATCCGTTTTCATAGCCCCCACCTCACCCATCACGTTGTATACTACCAAACATATTAGTTATTTGTGCTCTCTCTCTCTCTTTCTCTCTCTCTCTCTGAGTTTGATATTGTGGGGGTGTTAAGTCGTTAATCTGAGAAGTTAAACTTGTCCGGGTGAACATGGGCAGAAAGTGCTCACATTGTGGAAACATAGGCCATAATTCAAGGACTTGCACTTACAGAGAGACTTTTGCTGGTGGTCTTAGGCTCTTTGGAGTGCAACTCGACTCATCTTCATCTTCTTTTGCCTTGAAGAAAAGTTTTAGCGTGGATTGCTTGTATCAACCCTCATCCTCATCACCAACATCACCATCGTCTTCATTGTCCTCCTCGAGAATTTCCATCGATGAAAATTCTGATAAAACAACCATTGGTTATCTCTCTGATGGTCTAATATGTCGACCCCAAGAGAGGAAGAAGGGTGAGTTTGGAATGAAAATTCATATCTTTTATGGTATTGTTTCAAATTTTTTCCGCAGAACCAAAAGTATTCTTGCAAGAGTAAATTACATACTAATAACTGCAATACAAGGTGACTTTTTTTTTTTCATTATTTTCAAGGACAAAATTTTCTCTTTAATTGCAATGATTTTTTTTCTTACTAAGGTGGGTGTCCAAAGCTTTTTAAGCACTTTGATTATTTCTCGGGTGCGTAGTCCCGTCCCACTTTTCAATGAAATTGTTTCAGCTTCTTACAAGAATCTTAAAGCAACCTATTTTTAACCAATTTGTTACTTTCTTTTTTGGCTTGGAAAGTTTTATATGAAACAAACTAGCTAGGAACAAAAAATTTTGTTTTTCATTTTGTTGATGAATATAGGTGTCCTTTGTGGTTGTATGTTTAGGAGTTCCATGGACAGAAGGGGAGCACAGAACATTTCTAATTGGGCTTGAGAAGCTAGGAAAGGGTGATTGGAGGGGCATCTCTAGAAACTATGTGACAACAAGAACCCCAACCCAAGTTGCGAGTCATGCTCAAAAGTATTTTCTTCGACAAGCAAGCCTTAACAAGAAGAAGAGACGTTCAAGTCTTTTCGACATGGTATTATTTCCTTGGATCTTTCTAGCTTATATAGAGATTCTACTTGCATCATATGCTTATTGATTCACACCCTCTAGTGTCATTTATAAACTCGTGAATCAAAATTTTTCTTTCTTTCCTTTTGGGATGACAGGTTGGAAGCAGCAGCAACATGTTAGGTCATCCTGCAAGTAGTACTAATTCCAAGCCAAGTGATGCAGTTCCTGCTGAATATTGCAAAACAAGTAGCTCTCAACATGATACTACTCTGCCACTGCTAGGCCATAGTTCCTCACAGCAAGATGCTAAATCAGATAACCAAGAAACCGAAGATCCTCAATTACCTTCAAGCAGTAAGGCTAATGTGCCTTTTTGGTTATATGGATTGGTTGATTCCCAGCTCAAAACTTCACATGCAGCAAAACCCAGTTCCTCAAATGCATCACCTAATCTAGAGCTCACACTCGCAGCACCAAGGCCTTTGGAACAAAATAAATCATCCCCAGCTCCCCTTCTTTTTGGGCCTATTACTGTTACATGAACGTTCATGGACATAAACCCATAGAAATGTCACCCTTAAGCAGGAGAGCACTTAGTAACATGTTATTCACGGTATTACTAGTGTAGTTGGAACATCTTAATGGGAAATCTATCCCTTTTTTTTCTTTTTCTTTTTCTCTTATCTGAATAAATAGATCTATTTTGATATCAGTATGAAAGTAGTGAAAAATCCTTGCTAAATATATCTGTTCTTTCTCTATATGTGACTGCAACATCTGTGTCAGTGTTACTGTTAGTAATATGATGGGCTCATGTTGTTTTTCTTTTTATTCTAGTTATGGAAAATGCGATATTAATTAGCATCTCCTATATTGTAAATATAGTCTAGATATAGATATTGAACATTGTAGATAAACGTGGTTTACAGTGATTGCATACATCCCATCAATTATTTCAGGTCCAAATCATTAGTTTGGGATTATACCAAGGCATAGTAATAAAGGTAGAAAGAAATGGCATTTTCCACACCACCACGCACCACCTTGAGAGAAAACTAAAAATTTTAATAATCAGTACCTAATCACTTTTGTGTCTTTTTTGGTTAGTCCATGTTAAACTGCGGCTTAAGTTATTTGAGAAAGTCACACAAGCTTTCACTTCCTTGCTAGTGCAAGCTGTCTCTTAACAGCGACATCTGTGGGGAAAGAACCAAAGTGACTCAAGAATAAAGGTTCTTTAACTTCTTCACTTTTAACAAAAAAATTAAATATAAAATTGTAGTGCTTCGGAGAATGTAGGGGAAGGGAATGAAGTGTGTTGGAATCTTACTACTTGTGGTTGGAATGTTTTTGTGATTTCAAAGTTCTTCATTTCTTCGATAGTACCTTAAGTTTTCATTTGGTAAATATAATTTATTTTCCTATTTTTCCAAAGAGTAAACAGTACAAAAGTACAACTATAATTAGAAAAAATGATACTTTATAAAGTAGTATACAAACTTGTAAATAAAAATGGACACTTAGTTCATAGCTTAATTTAATTTAACATTTTACATTCAATGTGTTCTCTCTTTTCAAGATTTTTGGAAATTTATTTAGCATCAAAATTCAAATGGTCATAAAGGGATCATAATGTTCACCCAAATGTATGTGAGACAATCGTTAATGAACTCAGCAACAGATGAGAATTGGAACCCTCTAATGGCTTTTTAGTAGCTTGAAACATCAAACATAGCCAGTGTAATGAATCTGAGTCAAGGCCCAGTTTCTTGTGTCCTATTTTTCCCTTAAAACAAATTACAAAAACAAAGATTGTGCAGCCAAACTTGAGAAAAGAAAGGCATACATGGGCAGCACAAACCTACACCCTATGGCTAAGTCTTGTAAACCCTTAGCCAATCCATTCACATTTTCCAGTGATAGAAATAGCATAATATGATAAAGATATTATTAGGGAATTTAATATATAGGATACATAGTACTCCATGATAAAAGAAATCACTCTCTGAGTCAAAAGTTGATATAATGAGAAAGTGGGTCCCAAGTCCAGAATCTTGTAATGCTAATTCAAGATGTTATGCAGTCCACATTTATGGAAAAGACTAGGATTTAGAAATCAAACTTATAATGTAAAAGAATGACTGATGACTGGTACTAGCTAAGAGTCATGATTAAAGATTTTGACTACAATTTTTCTAATGTTTTCACAATTTGAATGCTTCAAAGGTTCGATCAATTCAACACAGCACATATTTCAAGTTTTTTTTTTGGTAGCCATTTCATAATTTTTCAGATTTCTTTTTCATGTTCCGTGGCCAAAATCTTGAACTGATGTAACTTTGATCCCCGCCCAAAACCCCACTTGGCCACTCTTTACATCAAGTTGTATTTTTGTACTACAATAACATTTGGAGCTAGCCAGAGGAATCCAAATACGATAACAAGACACAAAGTTAACTTTGTGACCATAAAACTGACACCTCTCTCTTAGCATCCTGGCTGCTATTATGAAGATAAGGAAGAAATGAAGCTTGTCCACGAGCTGTGAAGACAACCCTACGTCACTATCTGGGCCTTTTCCTGTCTAGTACTAGTGGCATTCAGTTGCTTTATTTTGCATTAAACCATTAGGAGGGCCTTGGGGAGAGAAGGATACTTCTCCAAATACTATTTTTCTCTCCCCCGAAAAAAACCTTCTCCAAATATCTTCACCCTAATTTTATTGTCTAATATGTGTTTTCCTAATTGCTTATTTCCTGAATCAATACAGCATTTAATAATGAAAGTGTTGCATTTAATTTTTGCAAAACTCCTATTGCGTCACCTCATCAGCCACATCATTGTATTATTTTTTTTTAATCCATTTTTCTTTTAATTTTTTTGTTAGGTCCATATGTTTTAATGTTGTCAAACTATGTTAAATTATGTGTCTTTGTTCAGTTTTGATGTGTTTTAAAGTGGCAATTGAACATCAAGTTGAAGACATGAAATTTGCTCAAGAACATCTCAAGAATAGTGCATTTCAGCATGTCTCAACACTAGGCTCGTGGATTGATTTAGCCTAGAAAAGTCTGGTTATTGTTTCCTCAATAGCAAAGTCAATAGCAGTCTTGATAGTAGGTCAATCAATTGAGTTTTGTGTTTTAGCAAAAAATCAGCAACACAAAAAAACTCAAAACTTGTCTGTTTCAAGCCTGATTCGAGATCCAATATTTGTTGCGATATGTCATAAGCCATTCCTAGAGACTTTTTAGAGAGAGAGAAAATTATGTTTGTGTAGCTAGGGTTTGCGTAATCAATTTCTCTCAATTTCACCATATCAGAGAGTTTCAAGTAAATTTGAACATTAGCTGATGAAGAAGCTGAAACCATAGAAGCTACCACATACTTGCTGCTGTAAAGAAAACCTTCAAGAGGTTCTTGGAGTCAGTCGAATGTTTTGGTTGTGATCATGGGTGTATCATTCGTGGAGGCAATTCATATGATTAAAGAGTTTAGAGGTTTTGGTGCAATGAATTTTTTTTTTTTTTTTTTAAGTTTTTCTACAAGCTATAAAGTCCAGGTTTCCTTCCTAAAGTTAGGAATGGTGAGTTGGGGAATATGAAGAGATACCTTTAAGCCATATTAATTAGTCCAACTCTCAGGTTTTACTTGGATTTTAATAACTTCTCTTATCATAGTTGTTAAGTTGTGAATTTCCATAGTTGTTTTTGTTGGTTTTATCTTGTGCCAAATTTATTGTTATTTATGCATTTCTTTCCTTATATTTTGTGGGATTTTATTGTACTTGGATTGAGGTGTTTTATTTATTTATTTTTAAATTCTCCATCACAAATCCCCTCTCTCCCTCTTATAACTTTAGCTATGTGAAAATTGTAAATCATAATATATCATCTTCAATAACTTTCAGAAAATAAATTATAAATAATATCACATTACAAAATTATAAATGTGGCCTACCAAGATAAGCTCAAAAAGCCTTTTTGGAGCTTACCAAACTCAGTGGATTAGTTTTTTTTTTTTTTTTTTTTTTTTTTTTTTAACATAATTGTTTATGCAAGACTTTTTAAAACCTAGTTTTCTACTAGAACCATATTTTTAATAATTTTCAATAAATAAAAAATTGAGCAAAAAACTAATTATTAGTTAGTTTACCACTGTCTATTTGAAAATTATTTATTTTTAGAAGATTATTTATATAGTATTTATTAAAATATAGGGTTTTTATAACTTTTATGTTAAATGTATTACAAAAAGCTAAAAACTAATTTATTTAAAAAAAATTAAAAATTAAATTATTTGAAGGAAAAAAAATTTAATACAAAAAAAAAAAAACTTTTTTCAACAATTACCAAACCCACACTTCCCTCAAACCATAAGGTGATATAGGAAGTAGGAAATTTGATGTTTGAGTAAGAAAAGCTAGTAGATAATACCACACAAGATGGAACAAATATCTTGGAATTTTACGCTTTTGTAGAATCCATATCTAGCTTCCATAGATCTCTATTTTGTGAACTTTGTCTGCTTGAATGCATACGATTTGTCCACTTATGGTCACTTTTAAGAAACAGTGACCCTTCAACCTACATTGTCTGTCTTCTTTACTAGCTGTAGCTATCAGCTGAGGTGTCATATTATTTGGATCTTTTTTCTCAAGCAATCTGTATATCCTCTTTATTGTTCACATGAATTTTGTGGAGGATAAAACTTTGTTCCTTTTAAGGAGATGGATATCAGATCAGATTTATCCTTTTCCATTAAATTCGTCTTCATGGTTATCACTTATCAGCATCAAAGTTATTCTTTCTTTTTTTTCTTTTTTCTTTTTTGTGTTTTTTTGGCTTTCTTTATGGGTCCATTGAACTCCATGGAAAGAAAAAAGAACTGAATTTTATAATTGATTTAACTTGTTACGTATAAAATATGATAAATTGGTGTTGATCAGATAAATAAATTACTCAGTTCTGGTAATAGCTTAACTAACATTTTACTGCAGCTCAAAGTGTGAAGAAAAAAAAAATCTATATATTCGTGGAGAGTCCTGCTATGTTAATGGTTAAACATGTACTAAAGAGAACATGAGGAAGCAAGAATGATTAGTCACTAAGAGTTTGTTTGGATGAGATGAATAGGAGAGAATATAATGAAAATTTTAAAATTTTAAAATTTGATTTTTTTTTTTTTAATAGGAGGGAATGGAATGTTCATTCCATTTCCTTATAAGTTCATATTTCAACGTCTTGAAATTAATTGAGAGAAATAGAATATGTTTTATTGATTTTTTTATTGAAGTCTCCAAAATATCCTTTGTTTTATCTTAAATTCCTATTAAAGAAATGGTATAATAGCAATATTGTTTTTTATTTTTTTAATCTCTTTCCATTCCTTATAAAGGAACACCCAAACAAGCTTTTACTTTTTTGTTAGTGTTAATAAATCGATAGCTACAACTGGAGTCGAGTGGATTTAAACACTAGATATTTGCGTTAGAAACAGTAAGATGTGCTAACTAGTTGAGCTAGCACATCTTAATATTTCTATTCCATCATTTCTTTTCAAACAGAAATAAGATCAATATTAGTAAGTTCTAGTTAGCTCAACTAGTAAAATTTCTTATCGTCGAACACGAGATCTGAAGTTTGATCCCTACCTACACCAAAAATTTGATGTCTTAGTATGATTATAAAAAGCAATTATTAGGAGCGGAAATCATAAATTGAAACTATTTTAAAAAAAAATTTAAAGATCAATATTTAATTCCATTATATTCCTCTCTATCTTATACATTCAATTCCTTTTCTTTATAAACTCTCAAATATGGTGCAAGACTTATGTCCACAACATTAAAAGCTAAAGTGTTACATATGTTATAGGAAAAAATTAGCGAATGTCCTAAATGCATTGGTTTAAGAAATTTTTTATAGAAAAAGAAAAAAAAAACTTATTTTTTTGACAGTTTATTATATTTCTTATAAAAATGGTATCAAAACTTTCTTAAATAATCCATTAACAAATGTCCTAAAAATACCTATTAATCAAATCCTATTTTATATTCTTTATTGATAACATGTTGCAAGAAAACTCATATTAGGAGTGTACAAGAAAACTAGCCAACAAAGAAAAACTTACCTATGAACTAACTTTGGTACTTCAAAGACCTATGAAGCACTGATGCAGCTGGGAGGGTGCCGCACCGGAGTCCGACGTGGCCCAACGCGGGGTGCAGCGTCCGACACCGCTGCCCGCGTGTCGATGCCGCATCTGAGTTTTTTTTTTTTTTTTTGGATTCGCGTTGACTCAGCTCTAATTCGTGCCGAATCGGGCCGATTCAACCAAAATCAGGTCGTATTGGCCGAATCGGATCATATCGGCCGACGGCCAAAACTGACCGAAATTTGCCTTGAATCATGCCGGAACAACCGAAATCGGCTTTGAATGAGGCCCAAACATTCTAAATCTACCCTTCCCCAATTTTATTCTGAATATTTGTTACTTCTTTTGTGTTTTCTTTTTTGTTTTATGTTTCTTGCCTTCTTCTTTCTTTGTTTTGTGAACCAAGGCCATAGTAATGTGTTTTTTAAGAATATTTTAATAGTAAAAATATATAGAAAATATAAATAAAAATATTTTTAATAATTTTTTAATCGCCGCACCTTGCCACACCTGCACCCTACTTTTTCAAAATTTGCCGAGTCCCACAACCGCACCTGAATCTGGAAACGCACTCATGCTTCATAGTCGAAGACACAAAAATAACGACGCCATTAAAATGGCAACCTCCCTGCTTAATGAGAAATAGTGAATTGTATCATTAACCATTGTTCTAACACTAGTATTGTAATGTTTAGTCTTCAAATAAAAGGCATGAATCAGAACCCCGACCCCTTTAAGATAAGAAGGTCGACCATGTGAGCAGAACTAGTAATTAAGCAAAAACCCATAGTTTTGAAAAGCATATCTTATTATCTTTGACATACGAAGATAATTGACTAAACAAAAATGGTTGATTATTCCAGCTTCTTAATGGTCCAAACAATAAAAATTCACAATCTCTCCCTCTCAACCTAAAGAAGATTGACTTAAAATTTAAAAAAAAAAAATTGACCTTTTAATTTTTTATCATTATAGTTGAGTAGCTAGTTTCTAGCTCATTAGTTTATAGCATCAGTTTTGTTGTTAAAGTTGAAATCTGTATATTTTCTCGGATGAGTTAATAATTATGCAGATGTGTTCTTCTTGTAAATATAGTTTATACCTGCTGACTTTTGAGAAAACAAAGAGTAAATATGGATGTTAGCCTTTTTTAATTATATTTTTTTTTCCCACAATCGAAAAATCATGTTGCCGACGGATGCAAATGATCTTTTAGGTCAAACCTGTCATGTCTGCGTCAAAAATTAATGGGATAACAAAATAATTTCAGATTACAATTATGAGGTCCCTACTAAGTACATTGCCAACAGAAAAAACCTACATGTTATCATTTCTTAAAAGATAGGATCCTATGTTTAATACTACTAATCAGAGAATGATCTTCATGTCAAAGTTTTTTAGCATAATAATAAGGGTCCGGTTAATTATCTATTTTGAGAGATAATTACAATATGCTGCTAATCCTGCAATTTGAACCCTTTCCTCCTAGACTCCCAAACACTTTGTGCATGAGGAGGTGCCAATTTAGCTACAATTAATTACTTTATTATTTTCTTATGAAAAATTTTCTAAAATGATTTACTAATGTATGCCCTAAAAGCACACATTAATAAAACCCTAATAATAAATTCAAAGGCTTGGCTATTAAAGTGCAAAGTTTACAGAGCCTACATGATCTTTTATGCTAATAGCTAGTTGTAAGACAAAAGTTTAAATGACAAAACTTGGTAACAAATTTAGTTATAGTCGAAGGTTACAACTCTACTAATATCTTTTTATTAAATGTGAATTTTGATCTATTATTGAATTACATTTTCTTCTTATATCCTTCATGTTTGCAAAATTTTCAGAAAATAAAAAACCAATAGTTATGTCATCAATTAAATGTTTAACTTTCAAATTTTTATAGTCTAAAATCATGCATAAAAAATAAAAATAAAAATGAGAAAGTATATAGTATACAACAAAATTTGACATGTATGTTAAAAATATAAAAAAATATACAATTCAACAGTTTGATTTTCAAAATATAAAATCATGTTAATTTTATTAATGGGAGTTGTAGCTTTAAGCTACAACTAAGGATGTAGTGAAATTTTGTCCCATTTAAACATTTCAAGCTTTCTAACTGCTATTAAAATTGTGGAATAAAGGTGGACACTCGTCCACTAGCAATAAGAATCATACCCTCAGCTGGAGGGCACTTCAAGCCATCCACTGATCCAAGTACTCTTGTAACTCTTCTAGTTGGGGAACTTTAATAGGAGAGAGGAGCATCATGCTTGGTGGTTGTGACTTGTGTGTCCTCTCAAGCTCTCCAATAAATATATATATATATATATATATATATATATATATTTATATATTTCATTTTTCTCTTTCCCAAACAACAACCACAACAAGTCTTAGATACTAAATTTTCGAGTCTGTTGTATGTATTTTTTTTTTCCAATCTATTTTATTTGAAATTATATCTACTCTTATTATTTATAAGTTATTTTTAATTACCCCTACTAATATTATTTTGGGTCTTCCTCTACTTCTTTTTTTTTTTTTTTTCTTCCTTTGTCCTAAGCGTATCTTAAATTTTTTTGCTTGACTTCTAAGATATGAACCTTACAAGACCTAAATGCTTTTCTATGATCTTTAATAAATAAATAATTGTGAGACTACTAATTAAAGTGTTAAAAATCTAGTGTGTAGATTGTGATATGGGAACCGATGGAAGTAGGTTTGTATTTAAATAGTCTTGTTCCACGTAAAAAGTTGATGTACAAAGTTTTGAATAGTATATAAAGTAGCATAAACACCTACAAACTAATTAGCAACCCATGAGAAAATTTAACAAAATATGATTTTCTCTTTGTTTCATTTTTGTTTCTAAATAAGGAAGTCAATAATTTTGTTTATTAATAATAAACATTTATTATTATCATATTTTTGTATTGAAATATATATTATATCATTTAAAGAAAATATAATATATAACAAGATTCAAGTGGATAGTATAAATATAGAGGAGTTTATAGGAAATCCGTTTAGAATTAAAATTTTATATATATATATATATATAATGTGAAAATATGTAGGCTTTCCAAATCTTATATAAAAACAATAGTAGAAGTCAAAAAAATTATAAGTTTTTGATTTTCATATAGTATAAATAAATTAATTATAAAGTAAAAGAAAATTTAAAATTTTTGTTTGCAGTTACTAGCTTTGTTGTATCTTAGAGATGAATTTCTCTGAACTTGACAACCATTTTTTTTAGTAGGACCAATTATCACCTTAAAAATAGTATATACAATACATGCCTCAAAGCCGCATTATTTTTTCTTTTCATTGTTTCCTATTCTTTTTCCTAAAAAAAAGTTGAACATATCAAACTTCTAACTATTATCAGACTGGTGGAAAGAAGAATGAGTAAACTTCTCCCCTAGTAAATTAGTAATGAGAATTGAGAAATACGACGTCAGCTTGAGATAGTTCCAAATTATCTAAATTCTAAATACTCCATTGTAATCTAGTTGGAGAACTTTTTGAGCGTAGAAGGGGACCATTCATGTTGATATCCCCTCTCCTCACCTCCCTTGGTTTCAAACATATTCTAAATTTTTAGACTTAACCAACTAATTTACATGATCTTGTATGATTCAAGGCTAAATATAAGACAAAAGGTGAACATGTCAAACTTATCTCAAATTTCCATTTAGACTTAGTTTACCTATTTGGGTTTTGTGTGTGTGTGTGTTTTTTTTTTTTTTTTTTTTTTTTTGTGTAAAGAAAGTATATTCATTTTCAAAGAAGTAATTATTATGTTTTGTTTTGCAATGAATAGGATATATATATATATATCTATATATATATATATATTTATATATATATATATTTATGAAGGTTTATAAATGGATAGTACAATAAAGAGTTTGGTGGTCTCGGTTCAAGAGTCCTCCCATATGATGAAGAAGAGAAGATTATTAAAGAAGAGTTCTCTTAAGAGAAGGGAAGACTTATAGAAGAAGAGTTTCTCTTAATAGAGGAGAAGACTTTTAGAAGAAGAGTAATTTAATAGCTCTTTGGTGGTTGAAAGGATAACCATGATAAGAATAATGTAAGAGATATTAAACGTTATAATACTTACTGAATATATAGTGGATTTGATATTCCTCTCTTTTCGTGGAGATGGGTTGTTTGCCAAGTCAAGTAAATTCTTGTGTTCTCTTATTGAATGTGCTTGGTAACTTATTTATTTTCTCTATTTTTATTGCTTTCAATCTTTGATTATTATTTACCAACACAAACTACATATAATGGTGAAATAAAGAACTAGGAACTTTTTCCACTAGCAATAAATAATCAGACCCTCAGCTCCCGCAGGGAAGCACAAGCCATCCAATTACTCCATTATAATCTTACTGGAGGAGCTTTTTGAGCCAGCAAGGGGACCATTCTTGGTGGGTGAGACTTGAGTCTCCTCTCCTTTACTCTCTCTCATCTCAAGTATATATATATATATATATATATATATACCCTAAATTTGTAGGTTTGGCTATTAGAGTACTACGAGAGCCTACATGATCTTGTATGATAAAAGTTAAATATGAGAAAAAAAGAAAAAAAAGTCGAACATTTCAAACTTTACAACTACTATTAAATGGTTCTCCTGTCTCATCTCCTTACTATTAAAACATATACCTTTGTAGGTTTGGCTATTAGAGTACGAGCCTTACGGAGCCTATACGATCTTGCATGATAAAAGTTCATTATTATGGGCAAAGTTGAGCATGTCAAACTTTCTAACTACTATTCAAATAGTTTGGGAAAAATAATAATAATAAGGAAGGAAGCTTGTCCTCTAGCAGTAAGAAACAAAGCCTTCAAAGTTCAGCCATCCAATTACTCCATTGTAGTCTAGTTGGGGAACTTTTAAACCAGAAGGGGACCATTCTTGGTGGCTGTGGGCATATTGTGTACCTTTTTGTTTAAATCAATTTTTCATTATTGGACCCAAAAACAAACAAGAACATGATCAATTTCAGCACCAGCTCCATGGCTCATTTTTGTTTTCATGCCATTTACCCACACTGACAAGAATAGCTGAATAGGCTTGTCAAACATGTCCTCAATTATCAATTATCACAGGTAAATGGGGAAGAATCATATATATTTCAAAGTAAAAATGCACCTAAGTGAAAAAAATAGTCAGTCAAAACAAAATACATGGTTATAATTTTTTTTTTTTGCTTGGCCCCTTTATTTTCTACCAAAATAAATAAGTGCTTGAGAATATTTTGCTTTTTTAAGATTTTGGTGACCTTTGAATTACACTGTACGTCAACTTTAACCATCAATGAGAACTGAGAAGCCAGTCCACCTTTTACTCAACCACCGCATGTTTTGTTTCACATTCACCTTAAATGCACATGTTTTCATTGTTCTTGATTTTTATCTTTAAAGATATATATACAATTTTCAATTCAGCCAAAAGAACCAAGATTGTGACATATTTTCACGTCATTTCCATGTTAACAAATGCTAACTGAGACTGAGTACCTTAAATAATTATAGAGGGAAAGAAATCATCTACATACTAATTACTAATTTTTAATTTTTTATCCTGTCTTTTTCTAGGTTAATCAATCCACTTCATTCAAATAAATAGAAACCTATTTCTAGAAAAAAAACAAAAAAAAAAAAAAAAACAAAAAAAAAAACAAAAAAACAAAAAAACAAAAAAACTTTTGTGCTCTTCAAAGTGCATAGTTCATCAAATTATTAGTTCTACCTGTTGAATTTGTCAAATTACTCGACAGTTCATTATATTGTATCATCGCATAAAAGACATGATTTATTTACCAAAAAAAGCAAGTGACACTTCGTAATATATTGATTAAGCAAAAATACCAAACTCATATATAGTAAATTACCCTATTTTAATGTGAAATGGAACTGTATATGATCATGACGGTTCATTTTACAACTCTCTTGATCAATTAATTAGCTTTTCCTTTTCTATGACATCATAAACCTTGCTTCATACTCCATAATAGTAAATAATAATGTGATGTTTCTGATGGCATGGACTTGACCTAAAGTTTACTTTTTTTTGTTTGTTTGTTTATGATCTAACTTGATTAACTTGCATCAAACGACATTCGGGAATTTCCATATAGAGGTGATAAATAGGCAATCCCCATTACATTTTCAGTAAAGAAAGAAGGATTGACTTTATGTATCTATATTTTGCAAGCATGGCCTTTCTAGAAAACTCTCAATGGACTTTATAGTTTGCTCTTTTTCATATTTTCTGCATCACGTCGATCGTTCAGTTCAAGTTGCCAATATTTAGCAGCACATTTACAATATTTAAGCATCACTTTTGACCTTGACATCGCAGATGAGAGATGACTTTCTTTCTCGTTCAATTTTTCTTTAATTTCATATCAACAACCTCTTGTCACTTTCATTAATGTTTTTTTTTATGGGGAGAAAAAATGTGATAGATTGTAAAAAAATTCTGAATGTTTATAAGATTCAGGGAGGATCCTTTTCATCTGTCCAATTTGATGGGAGCTACTAAAAATTTTATATTTTTCTAGAGGATTTGTTGAGCTGGGCCATTCTTAAAAATTAAAATTTCAGTGATGATACATGCATCAGTTATGAGCAGTCCATATGTGTTCCAAGTCAATTAAAAGTAGGAAAAACAAAAAGACTATCCAAACTAATGATTTTTTTTAATTAAAATTATTTAAAAAAAAAAAAAAAAAAAGGAAGAAGAAGAAGAAGAAGAAGAAGAAGAAGATAAAGTATCCCTAATGTTTTATCTCACAAACTAATGATTTAGGCAGATATTGTTGTTTTTCAAATCCTCTCAGTTTCCATTTATCGAAAGTCAAATTAGTATATTCCTTGAGCAAAAATAACATGCATGTTTTAGTTGATAAGTAATATGATGATTACATTTAAAGAAAGAGACATTGAAAGAAACATTAGTTTAAGTATTATTCGTTTTCATGTATAACATCTCGTTTGTTGCGAGAGATTCCCCACTCATTTTGCAGTACAGAGAATTTATCCAAGGCATGCTTGCTTGTTGCTTCTATTTTATTAGTACTTGAGCGTTGAACTTTTTTTCTTTTCTTTTTTTAACATTCCGATATATTGGATATCAGAGTGTTTAATAAAATTCCATCGACAAGATCCTTCTCTACCGATATCGGGTCACTGTCAAGTGACTGAAAATTTGTGAGAATCACTTAAAAATTCAGGTTGCATGTTGTCTAATGCAAAAGGAGACAACATGATGTTGCCATATGCTTTCTCCATTTTGCTTTGTTTCCCTTTCGGCTAATTTCATAATCGATCCTCAATTCTCATCAAGTCAATGGTCCCTTATTCTACGATGTTCCAGCAGTAAAGGCCACAGGCAGAAAGATTCAGTTTTTGACAGCTTATTCTTTGGCTTTAGTGACTGGAAACTTCCAATTGTGAAGCACTGCATTAAATGATTCTATGTCCTGACAAAATTTGAGGACTTATAAAACAAAATTCAGATTACAGTGGTGTCATTAAATGAAGAAAAAAAGAATTGATGCATCTGTGAGACTACAATGGCATTGATTTCTGACTTATACACAAAATTAATACAATAGAACAAAGCATATGACAATCAGCTAAAAGAAAACGGTGAAATGAAATTACATTACAAAATGAACACTAATTTACAGAATATAGTAGGCCATCCAGCAGTGTAATGTGATAGGCCTAAATCAAACTAGAATATGTCAGCATGCGGATTGCATATCTTCGGCACCGTCTGTTTTGTCGCAGTTTGCCAATTGTGGCCATTCTCGCCTGGTCGGAAATGATATCGAAAGTAGGGCAAGCTTTGCACTAGAAAAAAACACTGCTCACTTAGTCAACCTCCTTTTGCACGCTTAAGCACCTGTCCTCCAGAGTATAAGAAGACCATCAGGTAAATGCTGAAAATTGCATTTTTCTGATTCATGTTTTTATTTAACATCATGAATCATGAGAGCCTTGGACCTTCACAGTAATACGCTTAGCACTCTCTGCACGAAGGCTATCCCCTTTAAATCCAATCTGGGAGGAGAAATTATATTCAAGATACCTCCAAACAAATTTTGCACCTTTGATGTGGTAAATAATTAGGGCATACAAGAATATCTCCAAAAGCAGAAAATTACCTCACTTGAACTATCTGGAGAGAACCACCGTGTCAACACCCCAAGGTGTACAACAGCAGGAATTAGCTTGAACAGCAATGGTGTAGTCACCTGCAATATCGTATTGGTTCAAATCATAATGTTTGGTTGATTCAGCACATGACACTCAACTAATAATAACTCAATATAACATAAACACCAAAAACCGATTGGTGTCTTAGTCTGATGATAAAAAGCTATCATTAGCAGCGGACGCCATAAGTTGAAACTCTCTAAAAAAAAAAAAAAACATAAAACACTACTACATCAAAACTGGCTATTATCACCTCATCCTCCATAGTTCTATTTGCATTTATTCTTTTTCAGAACTTGTTTCAGGCACATATCAACAAATCCCAAGGTGCACGGCATAATCTTTTTAAAGTTTAATTATCAATTCCCAACCAACCATAGGATGGTTATAATTGAGTTGTTCCCAGATTTTTTTTTTTTTTGGGGGGGTGGGGGTTAGGTAGAGGTTTTGAGGGGATTCAACCCTCAGACTTACCCCATAACTGGAAGTGGATGAGCCAGTGGGCACAAAGTCCATTGGCAAGTTGTTCCCAGAATTTTTTGGCATATAAAAGAATTTCTTTAATTAAATTGCCTGAACAAATTGGTATGCTAGGGGCTACTGGTACACTGCAATGAGTAAATATTATCACAACAAATATACTATAGAAAGATTTCTAAAGATGCATTTCATACTTTGTCACTTGCAACATGTATTAAAATGGCTTACATACCAGACTGAGAGCTGTTGTGCCAAGCAGCAGTAGATACAAGTTGCCCTGCAGCAGAAATAAAGCATAAGCTGCAAGATCAACTGATCAAAATACAGTGCTGGAAAGATAGGTTTGCACTTGGCCTTATTATTAACTGTTTGGAAAGTCGTAAAATTGCTTGGAGTTTCATTTCCTTTAAGCAAGTGAGCACATATTTTGCTCCATTTGGTTCTTTAGCTTAGAAAAGAAACCCAAATGATTCTTAAATTGGAAGCTGATTGAACGAAAATCCACCAAACCAATCTAATACGACTGATTAGCCTAATTTAAATAAGGTCTTCCAATTTTGGAAAAGAAGAAAACATAAAACAAACAACTGAAAAGCTTCTACAGCTCTACTTCCCATTTTCCTCACACCTCTCTCATGAAAGTAGCTAACATTTCTTGGGAAGATGGCTTTCTAAATTACCATGGATAGGCATGCTTACAATTTAAAACACTCACCTCAATTAGATGAAGATTTGAAGCACGGCTTAGAAGAACAAAGGAAAATTCCCCAATTTGCGCAAGAGACATTCCAACCTACGCATGTGGAATAACCTAAGGCTCCTCTGTCAATAAAATGTATGACATAGACAAAATGCAGATATTACTGTGCTAGCAGTTCAGTGAATCTTACAAGAATCGAAGTCTTGTTACTGTATCTAAATCCCTTGACAACAGTCGCAACCACAAATGTTTTTAGAACGATCACCAATATAACAGTTGCTAGTAAAATATCAACATGGTTCCAAAGGAAATGAACATGTATTAACATCCCAATGCTGGCAAGAAAAAGAGCAGCAAAGAAATTGCGAATAGGTTCAACCTAAAGGACAATAAACCCCATATAAGAGTAGATAAAACAAAAGGTCATCAAGCATCTTGCAAGTCCAGAAAAAAATACTCAAAAGAAAGTGCCCTACTTGCTCAAGTGTATGTTGTGCAAGATCAGTTGTTGATATCATAACTCCAGCGGCAAAGGAACCAAGTTCAAGGCTTAAACCCAGCTTATCACTACACTGAAATGACACAAAAATCCAAGTTAAAAACGTACTTGTAGACATGCACACATAGATAGATATGGAGAGGGATGGCAGGGAAGGAATGTGATTATGCGAGTGCATGCATGTTTGTTTGTTTGTATATCACTGTCAGAGGATTTTTGCAGGTGGCGAGGAACTGGGTAGCATCACACAACTACAAAGGGACAAATAAAAACTTTTTTGATCTGTAATTAATGCTCCCCACCGGTTGCATTTCATTTGGATCCTGCAACGGTTCCACCACAACTGCAATAGACTTGCCTTTTGAATCTGGCAGCAACAGTCCCTTCACCACCTGACCCAGTCCTCTCCAACCCCAGAATTGATGGCCTTCAGGTATTATCACAGATCCTTTGTTTCTCAGTGCTTGTGATTGCGATGTACTGACCCCAATAATTCTTATGCTTTTGCAAGACAAATACCTTCCCCACTTCCCAAAAGGATCAAATGATCTTATGTTCCAGCAGCAGTTTGAGAATTTCGTCTAAAACAGAACTGAACCATTGTGCACCATCCTTACCCAAGATGATGTTAATCATGCTATACCTTCCCCATTCAATGACCTGTAGACTGTAAGTTTTCTCCCACTCTATGTTAAAATAAATTCGAAAGATTTCAATTCTCTGTGGAAGAATTGCCTTCATCCCATGAGTCTCAATTTTGTGGCTAATTCAAGGTAGCCAAGCTTCCTTCACTCTAACTTTTGAGTGTGTTTAACTCGCCAATTAAAATAAATAAATAAATAAATAAAAGTTACTATTCTTAGAGACAGAAACCATGGTTGCACACGAGTCTCGATCTCTGCCAGACAATTCACTGAATTGTTCAGACTGACAAAGTAAATACTTCTATGTTTCATACTATGTGTAAGTAACTTTAGAAGCAGAGTGAAGAGAGATGTCTCCCTTAATCAAGTTGTGCATATCATGATATGTAAAGAATATGCCAGTTTATAACGCAAGAAGTAAGACTGGAGAAATAGACAAACCCAAGCAACAAGTAAGCAAAATGCCACCGATGCCAATTGATAGAGTTCATTAGTCTGCAAAACAAAAAGTTGAGTCAACATAATGAATAACCATAAAATGTAGCAACAAATTAAAAGATATATCTTGAGTTCTGGACCTGAGATGAGAGGCTCATCATGAGCTTTAGAAACCATGGTACGCATGTGCGAGAAAATATTGACAAAATGGCCAAAAATGTAATTAGAACCACCAACCTGAATTACAAAATTAGTAAGTGATACGGAACATGGGCAAGAGAAAATAGCTTGCAATACTTGTACTTTAGCAACAAGGAAAAAAAAAATTAAAAATTAAAAAAATTATAATAATAAATAAATAAATTAAACAAAAACAAAAACAAAAAGACAAACAAAAACCTTGCAATATTTGCACGGTCACAACTAAAGAAAAATGAAAACCTAAGGCTCGCCTAGAAAAGCCATGGACATCAACTGTGCTATTTTTAATGGGCATTTTACAAGTACACCTAAAGAAAAATAAAAGTACCTACATCAATAGTAGAACTAAAAGAATATATTATTTTCTCTTACATGGGTATATGGCAAAGTGTGTATCCTAAAAACTGTTTTGTTATTTCTAAAACAAAATAAATAATCGCCATTCCCTGCAGTATACAATGTATATTATGTAGAGCACAAGATTAATATTTCGTTTCAATATATGCCATAGTTTCTTAAGCAAAAAATCCTTGTAAACTATAAATTCAAAATGCATCGGCATTTTAGAAAATAGAAAATAAGCTAGGTCCGCTTACTTTAGTTCAGCTATTGGAGACTGATCCTTTTTCTAAATTACATTGATAACCCCACCCTATGTAGCCTATGATATACTCAATCCCACACCCAACCCCCCCAATGAGTCTCAACTCCTAGGCAGCCAGCACCACCTTCCCAGTTATGAGAGACCATGCAATTTAAGATGGTCCAACCAAAGCAGACCAAGATGTAATTCCGAAAAGTTCAAACAAGCTAAGCTGGCCTGGGCTATGTGCAATGTGATGGCATATCAGGCAGGGCCTGACTGCTCACTGCCCAGCCAGATGACTGTCCCTAACAAAGTAGAAATCTGTAGATTAAAGATCAGTAAAATTCTCAAGTTATTAAATAAACATAATTTTCATACACTACATAATGGAGGTGCAGTTCATTCTTTTCTTTGCTTACAATTTAGTAATGGATATTACTCCTTGAAGAACTCCAGAAGTACCACCAAGAACTGGAAGCAGAGCAAACAGCAAGCCCACAGCACAGTCCTGATATGCCAAATTTCTTAGAACTTAACAGCAAAATTTGTGTCATAAAAATTTTTGTATAGAAGATAAATCTTATACACAAACTATACTTTTAGATTTCAATGATTGTTTAAACAACAGGTAGCAGTTACATACTTGAAGGATAAGGATGCCGATTGTGACCTGACCGTGAAGAGCATTAATACTATTTTTTTCCATCAAAAATTTCAAGACCTGTGGCCCATTATGAGATGAAACAAGCACAATTAATAATTTTTTTTTAATTAAAAAAAAAAGAGAGTTTCTCATCATCAACATTGGCTTTAATACTGTCAAATAAGATGAACTGGAGAATCATGCAGAAAAATGAGTCAATACAATATTTTGGCAGACATATATATTGATAGAAACACCCATACTCCTTCAAGATTGCACAATTGAAATGATGATTACTATTGGAAAAGATATTTTGACACAGACAAGAAGTGCATTTTAATGCCTTCCACCAACTCCCTACAGGTTACTCCACATATTTCATTAGTCAATTTGCCTAACAACTCCTCATGACCAAAGAGGCAAAGGATCTTGTTTTGGAGTCCTCAAGAAAAACAGAAAGCATAAAACAGGTGGAAAAAAGAAGAAAAAGAAACATTCCTTTCGGTATGTAAATGGATGGATAAACCACTCTTAAACAAGATAAACCAATTAAACTGCAAGAAAAGGGCAAAGACGACAGTTCTAAGCTTTGCCATTTTCTAGGAATGAGTGTGGGGTTCAGCACCACCAGCGAGCTTCTACTAGATGTTCCAAAAAATTCTTCCCTAAAATCCACTACCAATGCAAAGCTATTAAAAGGTATAAAAATATATCATATGTATGATTGACAAGGTTCTTATTTTCTCTATATTATTAAAAAAATTAAGCACACGAAGATTTTAAGTTTTATGTAAAGCTGTAAACTATTACACCAAATTAAGCATCATGGCATGAGTAAATGTACTGGCAGTAATGAGCCAATATAACTTCACCTAACAAAGACATAATCAGCATATGAGGAATCACACATAAATCTATAGAAGGAGAATTACCACTGCTGTTGAAGACATAGACAGGAGTGCACCAACAAATACCCCTTCAGAAGGTTTGCCACCACATAACTGCAGAAAGGATGCAGCTGCATACATCAGAAATTCATTGATGGAAGTTTATTCATGTTTAAATAATAACGTGTATATCAATCAATAAAATTTCAACTTAATGCTCAATTAGTGTCCATTTGGGAACAGCTTATCTATTTTTTGCTGAAAGTGTGCTAAAGTAAACCTGTACTTCAAAAAAGTGAGATTTTAAAAAGCTATACATAAAAGCTAAGAGCTGAGCTTATAAACTCAAGCCAAACGGACGTTGTCCAATCACAGCAATACTAATCAGTTGAAGCACACAAAAACTTAGAACCAAGTTCCCTTTTAATTTATCTTGCTTTGCATGTGGATTACTTGTGAAGCCTCTCAGAAAGATAATAAATGCTTGTAAATAATATAAAATGCCCAATGTGGTATATATAATTGGAGATTCCGCCAAGTGCCTTGTAGCTATTTGGCATTGGCTGGTCTCCTTTACGAGGAGAACCAGGGGTCAGCACCAACCCCCCCCCCCTCCCAAATGCCCCACTTGTTGTAACAATTGAATTATCTACAAAACAATAATTAAAGATTATACGTGGACAGAAAAAATGATGTCAGATCCTTGGTTGTTATCTAGTGTGGTTTATATCATACTTGCCTAAAAAACTAGAATAACACTAATGCTAGACATACCGAGGTTAGTATTCCACACAAGCACATAAATAGGAAAATCTGGAGTAGACCTCCTAAAATTGCCACTGCTCGAACAACACGAAGCTGCAAACATGTAAAGAGGAGATTCCTATCACAGACTGAATTAATGAAATACAAACAATCTAGAAGGAAGAATGCATGAAGAAAAATGCAAGCCAACCTTTGTTGTGGAAAATTCCAGACCCAATGCAAAAAGAAGAAAGATCACTCCAAACTGAGCAACTGTTTCAACCTGCGCTAAAATGGACATGATGTTTTAATATCTGAAAATAATATAGTAACATGTGAATATAGCATATGACAGATTAAGAGACTTGAATCTTCCACTATGTCATGAAGATAAGAGAGGCAAAACAACCTTGTGCATGACCATTTTTCCAATGCCAGTATTCACAAAGGTTAGTGAGGTAAAAACACAGACAGCCTTGGTACAATGATAAAAGACGTTTATATTGTCATGGGCTTAAAGACAGGTCCCCAAATTCAGAGAGGATAATTATAAATATGCATGAATGAATATCCCTTTCTCCAAATTCACTTATTAAGAGTTTAAGACCAGTTGGTGTCTGGAGACAATAATGTTACAACATGATTCATAATGTAAATTTCAGTGACCCAAAAAAATGAAAACAAAAAGGAAAAGGAAGAAGAAGAAGAAAAAATCATAGGGAAACTAAACTGGGAGACAAAAATAACAGTAAGTTCGGGCAAGACATGAATGTGACATACTTGCACCATTTCACTAACAAAGCTCAAGCCACCGGGTCCAATTAAAGACCCTGCTAGTAGATATCCAGTAATAACCTGCAAAAATCAAAACAAGAGGAAACAGTCTTTAGAGGCAATATGGTAGTTATAGAAGTACATCAAAGGCTCAAGTAGTAATAAATGTCAGACCGGTTGTCCAGCACAAGCAAAGGCAATTCCACCACAAGTTGCAGAGACAATGACAACTACCAAATCTGATATCAATCTGCAAAACAGAATTTTAAGCAGGATAAATCAGCCAGCAAATTGCTGCCAGTCATACATATAATGGGATTCACAAAAAAAAAAAAAAAAAAAAAAAAAAAGGGAAAGGAAGAGAACAGTTTGGCTAACCTCAAGTCTAATTGAAGCACAGGATACTTTGACTTTGGATTGGATAGAGTAAAGACATTGTCCTAGTGATCAAATATCAAGCAGAATTAAAAATTGAAACTTTTTGTATAACAACAGAAATGAATTATGAACTAACTAAAAATTGCCAATGACATGTAGCAGACATACACTTCGATCTATTAATGTTGGCACATCTTCTGCTCCATTTTCATTATCCAAATTGAAAAACGACCTAGAATATGAATCTGGGGTCAGAAAGATTTCAGCAATACCCAAATATGAGATATTAGAAAAGAATTTACTTTCTATAACAACGACAACTAGGACCAAAGAGAAATCAATAATCTTATAGTAATAAGAAAGAAGCACCTACTTTTCCTCCTTAGTGTCATTTTTCTTCGGCTTCACTCTAGCAACAGTTTCCAAAACTGCCTGATCAGATAAATCAAGCATACTAAGTTCAGTTAACAAAACAGACCCAGATTTTGCTAGAAGCACTTATAGACAGTTAGCTCAAATTTAAAGCAATTTCAAAGAAAGTGTCTACAAACCTGTTGCTCGGCTACACTATTGTTGAAGCTACCAACAGAATCAGTGGCTGCAAGCAATACACAACAATATGAGACTTCAAAGTCCATTAATTGAATTTAAAACTGAAAGAACATAATTTTTTTTTTTTATTGATGCAATAGAATTTCAAACACCAAATCTCTTATTTGACAACAAAAGATTTTACCATTTGAGCTAACTCAAACCCACGAAAGAACATAACACATACGCCTAAAGTAGCCTAACTAATTATTTCCACTCTTTTTTCCACATTTTCCAGCAACCAAACAGACTTTACTATACGCCAAATTCAAATTTATCATTTTCTTAATTCCAAACAAAAAAAAAAAAAAAAAAACAAACAAACTATCACCGCAATACACAGTTTTTCCAGCAACCAAACAGACTTTACTGTACGCCAAATTCAAATTTATCAATTTCCAAAAAAAAAAAAAAAACTGTCACTGCAATACACAGCTCTGGTAGGCAAAGAAATAAAACAAATACACGCATAAAAAAAGAATTAATGGTAAGATTAACAATTAAAACGCTCAGAATTTCTTATTAATAAGAAGATTAGCTATCAAAATTCAACAACATTATCAAAAAAACAAAAAATCCAAAACCCTAGCTCAACCACCAAAAGCAAATAAACAATAGATCTGAGTACGGAACCTTCGTTTTGCTCGTTCTCCGGGAACTCTCTCTGTAGAGCGCGATCTATCATGCCGGCCAAGCTGTCCTCATTGGATCTACGCGACGCGTTCGACTCGGCAGCTGTTCCCGTGGCATTGACGATCCCCTCCTCCTCCTCCTCCACCACCACCACCGCTTCCGCCGATTCCGACTCGTTCACGGAGAGAGTCGTCCGAGAACCGAAGCAGAGGAGAGGATCGCACACCAACAACAACAACAACACTGACAACACTGCGATAATCGCAGAGGATCTCACCCGCATTGCCGAGAACACACTCGATTCCGGCTCTCGCTAGTGGCGTAGAGTACCACCCGGCGCACTTTCGCGTACCCGGCGTAGTTTAGCGCTCCCCGATTCTCGGACTCGGATTCGGACTCGGACCCTCTCTCTCTCTCTCTCTCTGTCACTGTGTGTGTGTGTTATATTGTAAAGAAAAGAATGAGAGGGAAAGTAGTTTTGGATTTTTATTTTAGCTTTGGGAACGACGGCGTTTTGAGGCGGAGGTAGTTGGTGATAAATACGGAAGGCGCGGATTTAGGTGCACGCGGCAAAATGGAAATGGAAATGGAAATGGAAAGTGTAACTGTGAGGCACTGGGAGGAGAGTTTTTATAGTGTGCGGTGAGGGACTATAGGAGCAAAAATGGAGTTTCGAGTTTAGAATCGTAAGATTTGATGATTTCATTGAGGTCAAAGACTTTTAAAAATGGAGAATTTTTTGTGATTGTACTGCGTGATTGGGACTCAACCGTTGAGTACAATTACTTTTAAAGCAAAGGAGTCAAGATTTGGGTGACAGGTAGGATGACACGTCAGAGTTGACATTTGATAGAGTAGTCGGATCTGTGGTTGAAGCTGGTCCACGTTTCGTTTGACTCTTTTTTGACTTTTTATTTATATATTTATTTTTATGTGTGAAAGAAATTAAATTTTATACAGATACCTGAAAAATAGGAAACTATATACTATACACTCAAAGTGACAAGAATGAGTTTACTTTTTTTGGTTTCCTAGTAAAATGGGTTCCGAACGATTATTCGTGAAAGATAGCTTCAATCATAAGTTCATAACGAGTAGAATAATTTTTCAATTAGCATATTTTGGTTTATAATAAAATTCTATTAGCATGATATTACTATTTTTATGGGGTGTTTACTCTACCACTATCATACTTTAATAAGATAAATATAACATCATAAATTTTTTATAATATTTCCATAAGACAACTAAATATTAATGATATTAAAAAGAAAATTTTATGCTAACTCCAATGCATTAAAGTAATAAAAAGTATGATTAAACAAACAATCAACTTATTATACCACATAATAACTAATTTCCAATTTTCTCTATAGTCTAAATTCTTCATCCCCTTAATTTTGTATTACATCATTAATTTAACTTCTTCATGTTATCGCAACATTACTTTATATTATTACTTTAAAATATTTTGAATATTCTATATAACCTTCTCACCTAAGAGCTTACAACATTATTCATGCATCTACAAGCCTATTATTAGTTACTAGTAATAATAGTAGAATGCTGATAGTGTTTACATTGTTTAGGATTATGTCTAATCTTATCATCTTTATGTATTTATTTGTTAAAAGCAGATACTTCATGGGAGAGAGTATGAGGTTCTGCAAAGTGACACATTCCTTAAAACTCTCTCATTTAGGAGAAATTATAAAGTCCTCACAGTGGACAAGTGATGTGGTCCGCCATTCCACTAAAAGATTCTCACTTGTTTAAAATTGTTGAGTTAATTTTTTTTTTTTTAAACAGAAACTGATTACTGACTTAGCAATTTTAAA
Source organism: Quercus tomentella (assembly GCA_028535165.1). NCBI lineage: Eukaryota > Viridiplantae > Streptophyta > Magnoliopsida > Fagales > Fagaceae > Quercus > Quercus tomentella. The sequence continues at coordinate 58,668,999 of JAPQVY010000155.1, read as the reverse complement.
CAAGTGGAAGTCTTTTAGTAGAATGGTGGACAAGTGACGAGGTCCACCAGAGGACTTTATAATTTCTCTTTAGGCTTCCACTTATCAAAGTTTGTATTTATGTCAACTTTTTAGTTTATTGAATGTGTCGATGGAATAAATACACATATTAATTATCTATAAGTGTGCACTAATTGTGTGTGAATATGATTTAAAAAAAAAAAATTTATATAAGAAACCAAAAACCTCATGTGGGGAGAACATGTCGTTCTATCATATGACACTTTATTAGAGTTTTTTTTTTTTTTTTTTTTTTTGAGAAATGATTACAACATGCTGCTAACTTCGCAGCTCGAACCTTTTCCCCCCTAGACCCCCAAGCACTTTGTGCATGAGAAAGTGCCAATTCAGCTACAAGGCCTTTGGCAGAGTCATTTTTCAATTAGTTTTCCACCTCACATTCTTTACATATTTTGGTTTTATAATAAAATTCTATTAGTATGATATTACTATTTTAATAAAGTGTTTAACCTACCACTATCATACTTCAATAACATAAATGTGACATCATAACTTTTCTATAATATTTCCATAAGACAACTAAACATTAATATGATACTAAAAAAAAAAAGACTTCAACTTTTTCTGTGAGCCCGTGACAAATATGGTATTGTATCATTTATGTATTACTTATGCATTCCACTTTATCAAAGGTTTTTATATCTGTAATCTATGTATGATATTCCGAATTATGATTACTGTAATTGACCCTTATTATTGACCACCAATTGCAGCATTGGATTGATTTTTTTTTTTTTAATTTTTTTTTTAAAATCTTGGTTAGAAACTGTACAAATAACCCTGCCCCATTCCTCCCCATAAAACCACTCGAACCTATGTCTGCTTAACCCCTTCAAGCCTTATGGCTTGGAGAAGTACCAACTAACCCAATGTGGGTGGTGGTAGCTTTGGATTTTACTTGACCCTAGAAAAATACTATATACGCATATATGTCAAAAACATAACCACTATATACTTTAATTTTAGTCTTTTGGGGAACTTTATAGGTTTAAGTAGCTTATTTGCATGGTATTATGTTAAATGTGTAACAGACACTATTAAGTAACTTAGAATGTTAGAAATAAGTGGTATTAAGCAACTTAGAAAGTAGTTAAAAGGAAGAAAATACGCAAAACATTCTAGATACAGAAGTAATAGCTACTTACCCAAAAGAGAAAAAGGAAAAACTATTTGCCCAAAAAGAGAATGAATATTACTATGAGAGCTAAGGACTAGCTCATTAATCATAACATAAAATAAGTTTTTCCCTTTACATGGGTCTCTAGATTTAAAATAAAAAATATATTTTAAATTTTTATATAATTCTTGATTTAACCGTAAAGACATAATACTAGTTACATTTAAAGTTTACTAGTTAAGGCAGCACGTGCAAGGCACGTGCTAGCCATTGAAAAAAAAAAATAGTGATTATGGTCAATTTTAAATTTTATTTGTATCCCAAAATAAAAAGAGACATTAATTTTAAAAATTTTGATAATTATGTTATAAAAAAGTTAATCTCATTCGTATAAGACCGTTACGGATCCTAGTTTAATATTTTATTATTTTATTTTGACCTACAACTTACCCCTCAATAATTGTAAATATATTGTAATAACAACAATATGTCACGACATTTTTAGTTGTGCTAGATCTCGGTATGATATTTTATTATTTTATCTTATTTTATTTTGACCCATAAGGAATTGACACATGCGTCACAACATTTTCACAATATCTCTATGTATACATTGTACTTAATTACAATGTAAATTTATATTGTGGACACAAAAAAATTAGCAAATTAAATTTGTACAATATTTACCATTTTTTGTGCAAATGTGTATAATATTAACCACTTTTGTGTATTTACAATGTAAACTTGCATTGCAAGTACAAAGTAAACATATAAAGATCTTAAGAAAAAAAAAAAAAAAACAAAAACAAAAACAAAAACAAAAACAAAACTTAAACCAGCTGGCATAGTTGAAGGAAAAAAGAAAACAAAACAAAAAGTGCACCTCACTAATTGAAAAAACCAAAAAACATTATTCATGAACCTTTGACTCTATTTATATAGTTAATAGAAATAGATATGTCAGGTTACATAAATATTTAAAAGGAAAAAAAAAACACAAACCGATAACTAAAAAAAAAAAAAAACAAACTCTAGGCATTGTAAAAATTAATGTTAAAATGTTGTGGACTTAGCATTTTTTTATTTGATTTATAAAAAACTGAGATCTCAACAATTGTGAAAATATTGTAATAACAATAAGTGTTGTAATATTTTCTCAAAACATTTATTTTTAATTGTGGTTGATCATAGTCTCATATTTTATTATTTTATTTCAACTTGTAAGAAATTGACACGTCAATAATTATAAAATTTGTTATGTCAATATAACAATATATATATACCAGCTTACATAAATATTTAAAAGAAAAAAAACACAAACCAATTACTGGAAAAAAAAAAATTAAGCACTGTAACTACCGTGCTAGTTGAATAAACCAAAAGCACTGCACAATAAGATTGTAACATTTTCTCAAAACATTTATTTTTAGTTGTAGTTGGTCAGTATCTCATATTTTATTATTTTATCTCGACTTGTAAGAAATTGACACATTAATAATGGTGAAAATATTGTGAAATTTGTTGTGTCAGTATAACAATATATATATCAGCTTACATAAATATCTAAAAGGGAAAAAAAAAAAAAAACATAAACCGATTACCGAGAAAAAAAAAAACTTTAGGCACTGTAACTACAATGCCAGTTGAATAAAGTAAAAGCACTGCACAATAAATTTTCTAACATTTTCTCAAAACATTTATTTTTAGTTGTAGTTGGTTACAATCTCATATTTTATTATTTTATTTCGACTTGTAAGAAATTGACACTTCAATAATTGTAAAAATATTGTGAAATTTATTGTGTTAGTATAACAATATATATACCAATTTACATAAATATTTAAAACAAAATAAATGAAAAAAAAAAAAAGAGGATTACTCTAAAAAAAAAAAAGGCTTTAGGTACTGTAGCTACAGTACCGCATGGTGCTCACGAAACCAAAAATTACTGTAGCCGCTACAGTCTTGCACAGTACAAACACACTGAGTGTACAATACCAAAGCACTGTAGCGGGCATAGCGGCTTTTATATATAAGAAATTTATTGTGTTAGTATAACAATATATATACCAATTTACATAAATATTTAAAACAAAATAAATGAAAAAAGATTACTCTTTTAAAAAAAAGGCTTTAGGTACTGTAGCTACAGTACCGATTGGCACTGTAGCTACAGTACCGCATGGTGCTCACGAAACCAAAAATTACTGTAGCCGCTACAGTTCTTGCACAGTACAAACACACTGAGTGTACAGTGCCAGCACTGTAGCGGGCATAGCGGCTTTTATATATAAGATAAAAAAAGCAATTACTGTAGCTACAGTGCCGCTTGGCACTGTAACTGTTGTGCAAAACTTAAACAAAAGGGTTGAAAAAAAAAGAAAAAAGAGCAAAGTGCCTCACCAAAATACTGTTACTGCTACAGTATTTGTACAGTATAAACACTCTGAGTGTACAGTATTAAAGTACTGTAAGATAAAAAACAATTACTGTAGCTACAGTGCCAAGCGGCACTGTAACTGTTGTGCAAAACTTAAACAAAAGGGTTGAAAAAAAAAAAAAAAAAAAGAAAGCAAAGTGCCTCACCAAAGTACTGTTGCCGCTACAGTGTTTGCACAGTATAAACACTCTGAGTATACAGTATTAAAGTACTGTAGCAGCATTCGCGCTTTTATAATATAAGAGAAATGTGCTCTGCATACACTAAAATGGATCAGTTCTTGCAAATTACGAATTGGTCATGTTGGTCTTGGCCAATCCAAGACCAATCTTGGCCCAATCGGAATTCAAGAGCCGAGTATACTAGGCCGTACTAAGCCCAAACAAAATGGCCTTGACGAATTTTATTTAGTTGGGAATCCAACACATGGGCCTTCATTGTGGTTTTTTTTTTTCCTAATTTTTATTAGCATAAACATATGGGATTTTGAAATCCATTCTGCAATATGTTACAGATAAAATTTTGAAATCATTCCGCTAAGGAGACAATTTATCACAATCCTTTTCGCAACTTATGACATGAAAAATTGTGATTAGATTACTTTTACATAAGCCAATTTTTATATTACTTTTATTAGCACTAATCATAGCAATGGTTAAAAAATTTGTTTCTTTAGACTACTTGTTAAGCTAAATCCCCTGCTTGCCTTATTAGTTTTTCCAATGTTATAGTGGCCCATACCTAAATCAGCTCCGACAAACTAGACCAAGTTGTTTGTATCTTGTTCTATTCTAATACCTTTTCTAGGTTCTGCTTTGATGCATTCTTGGGAATGATCTTAAACATTTTTTATAAGACAATTCAGAAGAGTATAAAGAAATTGTCGGATCTATCTCTTTAATATATTATTATAGAGATACTTAACCCAAGTTTTTTTTTTCCACTGCATGGTCGGCTCTACAACATTTTTGTAACTATTCTAAGTTATTGACTCTTATGGAAGTTCTTGACTCTCAACAATAAGAATATTGTTAGAATAAAAAATATGCAATACCAGGATAAAATCACTTATCTCTAAAGCTTAAACCGATAGGAAATTGTGAATTCAATCATTTAATTATTATATATCATTCTAACATGTTAAAATAAATGGCAAATTGCAGAAATTAGCATGTTCTAAAAATAATAGCAAACAAGTGAGGTCTGTTTGCAATAGCAGTTTAAACAATTGTCCTTGTACACTTCAAATAAGAAGGGGGTACCTTAAATCATTGTATCAACCTATGATTTAGAATGCAATAAAGCTCATATTCCTCTATACATCTTGTCACTCGTTTCATGCCAATAAGAATTATTTCTCAACCAAAGATGGTATCAATGGGACACCAACCCAACAAAGCCTTAAAAATACTTACTTTGGTATTCATTCTGCTAGGGATACCTAAAACTCTAGAGGTCCCCAATCTCTATTTAATATCCATTAAGTGAATGCATGCCGTATGGTCCTCCTTGCTTAGCTTGAGATGAACAGCATCTCATAAAATTCTAGGCTTTACATTCCTTTCAAAGATAGGCACGGACCTTGCTAATCTGAGTTTCTGAGCCCTGCATCATCTGATTCATGGACAAAAGCCTAACTATGTAATATTTTTCTTGATAGCTTAAGCAATCAAAGTTTGGCTATTGACTGAAAGTTAAGACCCATGCTATAAAGTGATTGACTACTAAAATTAAATAAATGACAAAGTCTGACAAAAGCAAGAAAAATGATGTTAATTCAACAACTTGCGGGCTTGCAACCAAAAGCGCCCATTGGTAATAATATATTTCCATGACTTCCATGCCCCTGTTTCCCTTTGTTTGAATCTGCTTATTTGGTGCCAAACTGCCCCTAGTTTTGTTAAAAATGGTTCCACGATACAAAAAAAGGATTTTGCTAATGTGTGCTCTAGGGTGCACAATAATTTCATTTTTGGAAAAAAATTTCTAAGGAATTGAAAAAGTATTAACAGCTTTTTCAATTCTAGAGAAAATAATTCTAAAAATAGATAACTTAGGGCACACATTAACCGGACCCAAAAAAAATATCAACAAGAGTATAATAAAGCCTCACTAATGTATCTTTACATAAACAGAAAGGGGTGGAGAGAGAAAGAAACTCATGATGAGCATTAAAATTTAAAATAAATAAATAAACCAATCAGGCAAAGTTTTCCTTATGAAAACCAAAGAAACAAAACTTAATTTACAAGTGAGAGCTTCATTGACTAATTGATTTGAAGATATAAGTACACAGAATCACATGGCAGTGGTAAGTTGAATTTGGACTTTTTTTTCTTTTCATTTTTTTATCGTTGCTAGTTTCAAGGCACACAATAATTTTTCCTTTCAATGAGGTTACAGTTAATCTGTAACTACCATATCTTCAAATCTAACCAGCTCTAATTACTATGTATGTAAAGATTTCCTGTCTGAGCCTATAAATATTCCCTCAAGTGACCTCTCGTTTGCAAACAGAATCAGATAGAAGAATATGGAGATCCCAGTGATAGATTTTAATGAGCTCAATGATGAGAAGAGGAGCAAAACAATGGAGCTTCTGCACCAAGCTTGTGAAAAATGGGGCTTCTTTAAAGTAAAGAAGATCTCTTCTTTTATATTTTATACTATACACTTAACTTGATATCTAATTTACCGTTCATTCTAATGAAATTTTCAATTATGCAGATTGAGAACCATGGCATTGACAAAGAGTTGATGGAAAAGGTGAAGCACTTAGTAAATAGTCACTATGAGAAAAACTTGAAGGAACGCTTCTATGAGTCTGAGATAGCCAAAGCCTTAGAAAACAAGGGAAACAACTCTGATATAGACTGGGAAAGCAGCTTCTTCATTTGGCATCGCCCAACTTCTAACATTGATGATATTGCAAACCTCTCTGAGGATCTTCGGTGAGTCAACAGGAGGTCAAAATTACGTCATATTTTCAGTTGTATGCATATAAATTTATATTAACTAATATGATGCATAATGCAGCAAAGCTATGGATGAGTACATAGCTCAACTGGTTAAACTAGCAGAAAAGCTGTCCGGGCTCATGTGCGAGAATCTTGGTTTGGAGAAGTGTTTTATCAAGGAGGCATTCTCAGGGAGCAAAGGTCCTTCTGTAGGGACAAAAGTAGCGAAGTACCCTCAATGTCCTCATCCACAAGAAGTAAGAGGACTTCGAGAGCACACTGATGCTGGAGGAATTATACTTTTACTCCAAGATGACCAAGTCCCAGGTCTTGAATTCTTCAAAGATGGAGAATGGGTAGAAATTCCACCATCCAAGAATAACACCATCTTTGTGAACACAGGTGACCAAGTGGAAGTGCTGAGTAATGGAAGGTATAAAAGTGCTTTGCACCGTGTCATGGCTAACGATAATGGGAGCAGACTCTCTATTGCTACTTTTTACAATCCTGCTGGTGATGCCATTATCTCTCCAGCTCCCAAACTCTTATATCCAAATCATTTCAGTTTTCAAGATTACCTGAAGCTCTATGCCACCACAAAGTTTTCAGACAAGGGTCTCAGATTCGAATCCATGAAGAAAATGGCTAATGGTCACTATAATGGCCTTACCTAAAGTAGCGATGTTTAAGAAATATGCGTCCCTCACTTATGGGTTTTCGTTTGTCAGCTTATTATTATTTTGTCTGCTTTCTACAATATTTGCTTTTGTCCAGCTAGTGAAACAGTTATGTTTTTCAATTCTCAATAGAACGAATATTTTATGCTTATTTCCCATCATTTATCCCATTTCTATTCCTATCTTATATATTTTTGGGTAAATTACAAAATTGGTCCCTATCTTTTATACTATATTTCAATTTAATTCCTAACATTTTCAATGCCGTGTCAATTTAATCCTTATCGTTATCTATTAGATGGGAAAAACTGATGTTATTTTCTATTTCACATCAGCTGCCAATTGTACCGCCATGTCATATTACATTATAAAAAAAAGGGTAAATTCCAGAAACCTACCCCGAGGTTTGAGGAAATACCAAACACGTCCAAGAGTTGTTGAAAATGACCAATTTGCTCCTAAAAACAGACGGCGTGTAACGTCGTTTGAGCACCCTATAAAAGCCAAATTTTCTTTCTCTAACGCCAGAAAATCTCTCTCTCCTTCACGCCTAGAAAATCTCTCTCTTCTTCACTCCAAAAAATATCTCTCTCAAGTTCAAAGCCAAAATTTCAGACTCGGGACCAACAACTCCTCCACCGGAATGGTTTCAAAGCCGGTTAAACCACAAATCTCACGCCATACTCCGCCGTTAAAAGCTTTGTGGTTGGGTTGCGAATCATGATGAATTATAGATGGCGATTGCTGGGTCACGATGAGTGGAGACGATGGTTGCAAGGTCAGTCTAGTGGAGCTGCCGTTGTGGGTATGGGTTTTTTTTTTTTTTTTTTTAAATTTTTTTATTTGGGTTTTGTTTGGGTCTGAGGTGTGAATCATGTGATGTTTGGTTGGAACGGTTTGGGTTTGAGGAAGATGGGTGGGTAGTGATGGGTGGTGCCGTGGTGGACAGTGCGGTCACACGATGCTCAACGGTGGGTTTTTTTTTTTTTTTTTTTTTTTTTTTTTAATAAATAATTTGGGGTTTTTTTGGGTTTGAGGTGTGAATCATGTGATGTTTAATGGTGGGAACGGTTTGGGTTTGAAATCGATGGGTGGGTAGTGATGGGTGGTGCTGTGGTGGCCGGCGATTGCTGGGTCACACGATGCTCACTAGATTTTGTTTTGAATTTTATTTTATTTTTTGGATCTGTTTGAGGTGTGATGTAATTGGGTGTGTATGATTGCCTTGTGTGATACTGGATCTAATTGGGTTGATCTTGGTTTGATGAAGGGAGGATTTTTGTTTTTGGAATGTAATGTAAATTTTTATTTTTCCTAATGAGAATGTATGGTTTTGATTTGAAAAATGGGTACTGGTTTAGTGATTTTTTTCTGTAATCTTTCTCAAAATACATGTTTTGTGTATATCTTTTGGACTGGTTTGAGTTTCAGAGAGAGAGAGAGAGGCGTTTATGTTATGGCGCGAAGAAGAAAGTGAACAAACAGAGAACATGGAAAAAAAAATCGTTTGGAGAGAGTGAACAAACGGCAGTACACGCCGTCTATTTTAAGGACCAAATTGGTCATTTTCAACAACTCTTGGACGTGTTTGGTATTTCCTCAAACCTCGGGGTAGGTTTCTGGAATTTACCCTAAAAAAAACTCCAAAATTAAAATGTTCACAACAAGGCACTCCAGTTATATCAAATTCCGAATGTCTTCTTACATCTGAAAATTCGATTTATTCCCAGAAATTTCATTCCAAGTTTCAATCAAGATTATCGAAGACAAGATGGTGAAGATGGTGGTCAGGGCCATGGGCTCAGTGCTGACGAGTTGCCAGCCACCCATGAGTCCAGCATCTCCTCTAGAAATTACCTGCCCAATCCTCCACAAAGTTCAAGAGGTACCCAAAACCTCCACCCTGCTTAACAACGATGCAATATGAAAAATTCCATATTCAAGCCGGAAACAAATAAACATCCAGGATTTTTCAAATCAAAAGCCCAGATTTGAAGTATAAAATTACAATTAACAGAAACTTACAAATAGGACATCGAGACCTTCTTAGGACTTCATGATGAGTTCATTCTAACAAAACCCAAACTTTGGGTACCAAAGAACTTGAAAGTGAAAAAAGCAGCCAAAGGAAAGAGGCAAGAACTTGGACTTGACAGTTTATCTATTGAGCAAAAGAATAAGACTAACAGAAAAACCTAAAGGGATCACAAAGAATTAGGCCTTTTAATTTGATAAGGCCATGTTTGTTTTCTGGGAAAAATTTTAAGCTTGATTTTTTTTTTTTTGGTTAATTGGGTAAATTAAAATATTACGGATTGAAACATAATTTGGTTGTTGTGATTTTTTTTTTTTTTTTGTGTTTGAGTTTGATTTTTGTGAACATGTTAATTTGGGTTTTTTTTAAAAAAAAAAAAATTTAATATGATGTGATGGTACAGTTGGCCGTTGATGTAGTATAGAAAATAATTTTTCATTATTCCATTTGACACATCAACTTTTTCCATCTTAAGGATAATGTCAATGACTAAATTGACCCAGTACTAAAAATGTTAGGGACTAAATTGACACGATTAAAAGGTTAATGACCAAATTAACATATGGTGTAAAACGTTGTAATTTACCCTATATTTTTTTAACAGAAATACATAATTAACGTTGTACTCGTAAAGCAGGGGTTTTTAAAAAAAATAACTATAAAACCCAAACTATATTATTAGTTAGGCAACGTTTGAAACTAATTTGGTTTCTAACAATTCGAGTTCAGAGGACTCGATTTTGGGGAGCTGAGATGTCCACGTAGGCCTGGAAATCGAGTCTAATGGACTCGATTTTTGTTCATGGAAATCGAGCCCAAAGTACTCGGTTTTCTTCGTTCAGCACACGGACATGAAATCACCAAGGAAGAGAACACGTGAATGAACACTCACATGCTCTGTTTTACTCTCCACAAAACAGAGCATGTGAATAGAGATTAAGAATTTCATTTTATATTGTACCCTTTCAAATATATATAAATATTTTTTCATTTTCATATCCAGACATGCAAGGAAAAAATTCGGGCTTCTTGAAAAACACAAGGACTATGTTGAGCATGCACAAGCATTTCACAAAAAGGAGTACTTTGCGGGTAAGTGTTCTTGCTTCTTGTTTAGCTGGTAATCAAACTCTCAAATACATAATGGGGTTGTTTTGTAAATGGGTTTTTTTTTTTTGCTCTACAGAAACTTAAGGAGAAAGCAGCTTTTAGAAACCCAGATGAATTTTACTTCAAAATGATCAAAACAAGAACTGTTGATGGAGTCCATAAATTAGAGTAATATTTGAATGGGATTTTTGATAAGAAGAAAACCGCTTTATTAGCCACCACTCTTCTTATTTTCTTAATCTCTACTCATATGCTCTGTTTTGTGGAGAGTAAAACAGAGCATGTGAGTTCATTCACGTGTTCTCTTCCTTGGTGATGTCTGTGTGCTGAACGAAGAAAATTGAGTACTTTGGGCTCGATTTCCATGTACAGAAACCAAGTCCACTAGACTCGATTTCCATGTACAGAAACCGAGCCCAATGAACTCGATTTCCAGGCCTACGTGGACATCTCAGCTCTCCAAAATCGAGTCTTTTGGACTCTAATTGTTAGAAACCAAATTAGTTTCAAACGTTGCCTAACTAATAATATAGTTTGGGTTTTATAGTTATTTTTTTAAAAAAACCCGTAAAGCAGCTTATAACCCTCCTAATTGAAAATCGAATCTTAAAACAAATAAAGCAATAGTAGAATGGCAACAGAGCAATATTATCTACATATATAATTAATAATTATGTACTATATTGACCAATCATTATATCCTCTATGCCAAAATTGACTCAGAGATGCTTTGTGAAGCAGAGGTCATTAGGGCAAAATGTGAAGAAAAAAAAGGGAGAATTCAACGATATTATATAGCCAGTTTTCTTATAAAAGTTAGAGCATCATGCTAATTATTTAGTCCTTTTGGCATAGAAATGTTCCATTGCAATTTGAGATCTTTCTTGCATAAACAAAATCACAGGTTAGTTAAATACACTAGCCTCTAAGCACGCGTTCACGTGCATGCTCAAAATCTCTTTAATTTTTTGGGTAAGGGTGAATTTGGAGAATTTATTATAATTTGGGATTACTACATTTTCCAATCACCAAAAAAACCTAAGTGTGTGATGAGTATTATGTGTGGTGAAATAATTTTTTCATCACACTCCTAAGTTTTTTTTTTGTGATTGGAAAATGTAGTAATCTCAAATTATAATAAATGTTCTAAATTAACCCTTACCTAAAAAATAGAAGAGTCTTTGAGCACGTGCTCACACGCGTGCTCAAAGGCTAGTAAATAGATAAAGCAATTTGAAAACCATCAGGAGAGTGATCCTATTTTGTAGGCAACATTTTAATGAGAGTTAAAGATGTATTTACTTAAAAAATAAAAAATAAAAAATAAAAAAACGTGTATATATTTTTTTGTTGATAACTATTTAGTTTTTTTTTTTTTTTTGGATATTTAGTTTTGGTGTTTTTTTTTAATAAAAATTAATTCTAATGTTTTTTTATTAAACGTAGGGTTTTTCTTTTCTTTTTTTGGTTAATAATAATAAAGTAGTATTAGAAACTAAGTTTTTTTTTTTTTTTTTTAAGAAAATACAACAGAAACGTAGGTAATTTAACTTATTTTTCTATTAAAAAAAATAAATGTATAGTTGTTTTGAAGAAGTGTGCTCAGAGACTAGTAAATGGATAAAGCAATTTGAAAACTATCAGAAGAGTGGTCATATTTTGTAGGTAACGTTTTAATGGGAGTTAAAGATGTATCTACTTATAAAAAAAAAACGTATATATATATCTATTTAGTTTAGTTTTTTGTTGATAACTATTTAGTTTTTTTTTTTTTTGGATAAAAATTAATACTAATGTTTTTTATTAAATGTAGGGCGTTTTTTTTTTTTTTTTAATAATAATAAAGTAGTATTAGAATCTAAGGTTTTTTTTTTTAGGAAAAAAACAAACAAAAACGTATGTAGTTTAACTAATTTTTCTATTAAAAAAAAAAAAAAAAAACAATAAACGTATAGTTGCTTTGAAGAAATGGGTTAGTGGAAAAGTGTTTCTGTTTTGTAAGCAATGTTTTAGTGCAAGTTAGATATGTATTTTTACCGGACTATCTTTTAGTTTTGTCTATACTTAAACCTAAGGGTGTAGGGGTATTTTGGAACAAAAAAAATTTGGTCCAAACATGAAAACCCTATAAATAGTACTCCATAGAAGCCACCAAATATTCTCTTATATCTTTGGTATTGATGTTTTGAAAACAACCATTTATGGCTTCAGACTACACACAACAAATTATCTAAAGGTGGATTCCATATTTTTATTAATAGAGGGAAACTGCACAAATACATCAGTTGTCCAAGGTGATTTATGGGACTTTTCCTGGACCTATTCAAAGTGAAATTTCAGTTTGCCACAAAACTCTCACATCATATTCTAGCAAGATCACATCATAGACTTGTCCTCCATTTAAAATTATTCATATTATTTCCTCGCGCTTCATATTTAAGATATGACAATGAAAGGATAAGCAAATGTGTAGAGAGAAGGATGTCCTACTTGCTAGCTCATATGTACCAAACATGGTAGTAATTTAAGCATGTATTATTGCAGATCAATATCAAAATAGCCAGGACTAAAACCTAATAAGCCCCTATAATAATTCTAGCTAATACATATCAGGAAAAAGTTTGTAGGAAAGATCTAATAAGAATACAGTGTGTATATAGTTAGAGATTGGCTGAAGCTATCAGCAACAATAAATATCCTGATATTTAAAAGAATAGCTACAAGCTAGACAATTTAGATAATACAGATTTGGTCACAAGAGTACTGGTGTTCTCAACAGCTTCAATCAGTGAGAGCTTATGAGGTTTCAATAATGGAGAACATTTGGTGACTAAACATAACAAAAAGTGTCCAAATTTCAGAGATTTGGAAAAATTTTCAGCCAATTGCTGAACCTGGTAAACAATATGATCAACTGAATCTTGAGTCAAATGAACATTATGATTTAATATGAATTGGAACAGGTTAAACAATGATTCTGTCCATACCAATTCACCAGATATTAAACGTTGGTGGCAGGGAAGACAGATAAGCCTCCTCTCGTCCTTTTCTCCACACAATAGCTTCTGGCAAAAAGCAGAAACATGAGCTGGGTGCAAACATTCCCTTATGATCCTTGTGATCACATCACATATGGGATTATTTATGCCTTCTCTATGGAGAATCAACGGAAACAAGAGTGCATAAACAGCTGCTTTCGGATGAAGCTTACAATATTCCATTATTGCAGCCACAAGTACACGAGAAGCTGGTACTTCCAGTAATAACAACTTGGGAAGGATTACTGAGCATAGAACCTGGCTCGGCCAACCAAGCTCTTCTTCACTTTCATTCACAAGATGTGAAATTAAAACTGAAGCAGTCTCATCATCTGCCAGCCAAGGTTCAATGAGACCCAAAACCACAAAAGAATCTCTGCCCTTGTCCAGGCAAAGTTGGCGAATTTCATCAGCCAAACCCACAGTTTTCAAAGAAGATTCAAAATTCATAATCCTAGCTTTCAAACAAGTAGCCTTCTCATGAATCCCAGGATCAAGAGGAACATTTGCAGGACAATCAATCTCCATTTCCTCCACAACTTCATTCACCTCTTCTTTGCCATCCTCTCCATCTTGCTTTGACAAATCTACACTAACTTCACAACTACCAAAAGGCGTCACTGAACAAAATTCGTCTGGCAAAATAGGAAGCCAAGGGAGAATCACATCATTGGCATCTGCAGCCGCCTCCTTAAGCCAACCCGGTATTGATTCGAACTCTTCATCCACGCCTTCCTCCCCAGAATCCAAACTCAAACAGGAAATCCACTCGTAATTCGACTCAGACAATAAATCGAGCAGATTGCGTGCAGCCCTCTTGACCCAAAAATCAGGCTCCTGATTCCCACTCAACACATTCTGGGCCAGCCTCGACAAGTCCCTCTTGCAAAACCTCTGACGCTCATAAGCAAGAAAAGAGAGAATCCGCGATTGCACCGTAGTCGGTAAAGTCTCTATAAACATGACCCTGTTGATCAAAACCCCATACAAGTCAAATAAACCAAACAATCAAACATTATATCAAAATTGAAGATAAATAGCAACTGGGTCTTGGGTGCTTTTTGTTTTTTTACCGCTTTGACTGAGGATGCGTGGGAGACGAAGAGTCATCGTCGTCGATGACAATGGCGTCGCTGGGCTTTGAGAGCAAGGAGAGGAAAGAGCTTGTGGTAATTGGGGTTGTGGTTGATGAGGCATTGAAAGATTGTTGTAACCATTGAGATGCTTCGGTTTCGGGAGTTGGGGAGTTGAGGAAGATCTTGAAGAGTGGAACCCATGACTCCATTTTCGCGCTCTATTGCTGTGAAAAGCTGAAGCTGAAGGAGCTGGGTTTAGGAGCAGAAAACGCGGGAAAGTTTGTAGCTTTAATTTAACAAATAAGGAAAATTCTATCCTCACATAATTTTTCACAATTTCATGCTGACATTATTAGAGTATGATTGGTAAAGAAAAAAATAGTGGGTATATGTGTAAATAACAGTTAATCACTCACAATCTGCCACGTTAGAATTGTGGTAAAAAAATTGTGGAATAATTTGTGGTCTTAGAACTATACAACAAATAAAAGTAGAAAAATTATACTTTACCGTCTTAAACTATACATCAAATTACATTTGCACTCTTAACTATTTGAATGCATGTTTTACACCATAAATTATGACCCTTGTTACATTTTCTACCTCAACGTTAATTTTATTATTATATTGAATGAAAATTTATAACACATTACTTACACATGAGTTTTACTGATGCGACACAAAGTTAATAAAAAAAAAACACCATCTTTCCAATTAATTAAAAACAAAAGCCTCTTTATTTATTTTTTTACCCAGCCCCCCCTACGTATTACAGATTCATAATGACTCGTCCTGATGGGAAGGCATAATAAAGATCATTATAGCATGAGATGGTCTTTTTGTTTTTTGGTAATATAAGCATGAGATGGCCTTTTTTTTTGGGGGGGGGGGGGGGGGGGGGGGAGCTACTGATATGTACGCACCCACCCCTGAGAGGCTTTTTGTTTTTGTTTTTGTTTTTAATTGATTGAGAAGGGTTTTTTTTTTTTTTGGTCTTTTACCTTTGTGCCATTTAAACAAAACTCACATGCAAATCATGTGCTATAAACTTCCATCTAATATAACAGTAAAATTAATGTTGGGGTGCAAAGTATAAT
Organism: Quercus tomentella; assembly: GCA_028535165.1. Classification (NCBI taxonomy): domain Eukaryota; kingdom Viridiplantae; phylum Streptophyta; class Magnoliopsida; order Fagales; family Fagaceae; genus Quercus; species Quercus tomentella. The sequence goes on along the minus strand of JAPQVY010000155.1, from coordinate 58,653,392 downwards.
AAAGGACATAGTTTAGGATGTAAAGTGTAATAAATGTCATAGTTTATGGTGTAAAATGTGCATTCAAATAGTTTAGGGTACAAAGTGTAATTTAAGGTAAAGTTTGGGGTGATTTAGTGTAATTTCTCCAAAATTTTATGAAAAAAGAAAAAATGAAAAAAACTAATTCTCATCAAAGTAGTATTAAAACTTTCTTAAAATAGTCTTTTAAAAAATACCTTACGGGCACAAGTTAACCAGTTAACCAGACTCTTTAATTTAATATTGGACAAATTGGACTTTTGTGTTCCTTATGCTATAGTTTTACACTGTTTTTTTTTTTTTTTTTTTTTTTTTTTTATTGCAGTTGAAGGAAGACAAAGGGAGAAAAAAAAAAAAAGTAGGGCAAAAGGAAGGAGAAATAAAAGGAGAAAGAAAATATTCATTTCTATTATGTTTGGAAATAGAAGGGGGAAGAGAAAAGAAAAATGTATGTTTTTCACTTTTGTTGTCCCCCACAAATTTGAGATAGGGATGAATTTTATGCCTAAAAATGTAATTTTTGAGTCATGAAAAGTCAAATATGTTAGGCTCCATTTTTCATTAAATTCTTTATCTTTATTTATGCTCATTAGTTGTATATGAATCAAGTTGTTTATGAAAAGCTTGATCCCCACTTGGAAAAATGTTTGTGTATGTTTGTTTGTTTAGCAAACAAGCTAAGCTCAAGTCTAAGTTTAGGCTTGACTATTATTTGAGCCAAACTCAATCACAAAAATATGTTCGGAAACAAACTTGTGATCATGAGATGATTTAACTATCTTTTATATTATATTTTTATATGTATACTTGTCTAAGAATATAATTATAAAGACTTGAAATTAGACTGTATAAGTTTGTAAATAAGTTCATATGATATCAAATTATTATTTGTAGTTTATTGATAATATAAGTAAGGCTAATAAATTATTTTTGTCCCTAAAATTTACCAAAATTTTGTTTTTTGTCCCTAAATTTTAAAAAACTCTTTTTCGTCCCTAAACTTTGTAAAATGATTTTTTTTTCTTTAGTAATTTAGAAACAAAAATAGGGACAAAAAAGGAAAAAAAATTTCAATAATTTAAGGATAAAAAAATATATTTTTTAAAGTTTAAGGACATAAATTGAAAAACTTCCAATAGTTTAGAGACAAAAAATGAACTTTCAATAATTTAGGGGCAAAAAACCAACTTTTTTAAAGTTTATGAACAAATAAAAATATACTTTTGGTAAATTTTTGTGACCAAAATAATATTTTACCCTATAAATAATCTATTCGTAGTAAAACTTCTTAGATTTGTAAAGTGGTAAAAGATTTAGTCATGGTTTTACTAAATATAAGAATTGAATAAGTTAATCAAGTAACTCGTAAATAAGCTTAAGCTTGCTTAACAAAAAAAAGAACCAAACTTGAACATCTAATATTGTTTAGTGATAAACTTCAGCCCGCCTTGTATTCAAAATAAACTTAAATAAATAAGCCTAAACTTTTAAAATACTCTCCTTGACTTGGCTCGTTTATAGCCTTACGCCCAATTTAGGCAGATTACAAAATGTGAGCCACGTTACTTAGGGGGTGTTTGGTTTAGTAATTTCCATAACTCATATCTCAGTTTCCATAACTCATAACTCAAAAATGGTGGGACCCATAGCAAAAAGGTTGTTTGGGAAGTCCATAACTCTGTTTCCATCATTCAATTTTCTGATTTTTGAGTTATGAGTTATGGAAACTGAAAACACATTTTGGCTGTTTTCAGTTTCCATAACTCATAACTCAATGACAATATTGTAATTAAACACATATAGGGGACTTATAAACAGTACTCAGCTGCACCTTTTGACCACCTTTTGACTTTTTTTTTTCCTTTCTTCTCCTGGGTTGGCTATTCCGTTCTTTTTTTTTTTTTTCACTGGTTCGATCTGTTCTGGGTTTCTTCTTCTTTTTTTTCTTTTTTTTTTTCTTCTTCTTTCACTGGTTCGGTCTGTTCTGGGTTTCTAATTCTTTTTTAATATTGAGTGATGGGAAGTGAGTGATGGTGCCAAACAAACATGGTATTTTAGAGTGATGAGTGATGAGTGATGAGTGACGGAAATTGAGTGACTAAAAAAAATAAACCAAACAAGGCCTTAGCTCTCTATCCTTTTTCTTTTCTCTCACATCAAAATATTAGAGAAAATCATTACAAAATGTGAGCCACGTTAGACGTTACTTAGCTCTCTATCCCTTTTTCTTTTCTCTCACATCAAAATATTAGAGAAAATCACACTCTTTCAAAATTCAAATTTGTAAAGCCACTTTTTTGAAAAAAATTAAAATAAAATAAGCTTTTATTAGATTGTACGAAATTCTATCAACATGGATTAAGTACTCATTACTAATAGTTAAGAAAAAATTATGTTAAAGGATACAATACACTGCAACTGTGGTGTTAAAATGCAATTAACTTTTAAATAGAAAATGAACGAAAATTTAAATTTGGAATTTTCTTTTCACTAATTATAGCGAATTTTGGTGGGAATGCGGATATGAAAAAAATTAAATTTTTTTGAGTTAATTAACAAATTTAAAATTAGTTTTTTTTTTTTTTTTTTGTGAAAATACACTTTTAGTCTCTACATTTTGAGTCAATTTCCGTTTTGGTCCCTACTTTTTTGGAGCGTCTATGTTGGTTCCTAAAAATCGAAAAGAGTTACTATTTTGGTCCCTACCATTATCTCAGTAACGGAAATTGTTTACGTGGTACACGGAATTCACTGTTGACAAGTTAGAGGCTGACGTGACTAATAAAATAATAATAATAAATTTTATTTGGCATTTAAAAATGCCACATCAGCAAAATTTAAACAAAAAAAATAAATTAATTTAAAAAACAACCCTTAAATCTAATTAAAAATTAATAATTTTTTTTGTTGCTTTTCATTATTTTTTTGGAAAGAACATAAGAACATCTTCTTCCCCAAATAAAGACATATCCAATCGGCCAACCCTTTGTTCCAACAAGTAATAATCTTTTGGCAAGCCCATATTTCATCATCAACAACAACAACAACAACAATAGTAGGTGCAAACAATTGAAGCTGTAGATGAAAAGCCACAGATTTTTCAATCCCTAGATGATAAACCCAGCTCAGTTTGCTCAAAGCCCCAATTTTCTCAAACCCAAGCAAAATCATCAAATCCCAAAGCCTAGCCACACCCCGAAATCTCCAAAGACCCACAATAGGCCACACCCTGAAAATCTCCATACTTTTTCTTGTTTTTCTTCCCTAAGACCTGTGAGGGTCCTTTTTTGGATAGTGTCCAAGCCCAAGTAGAAGCAAGGACCCTGGGCCTTTTAATTGTTGTTTCAAGGGACTGGACTTGGTTCACCACAACTAAATAGGTTGATTACAAACCAAGTGGTGCACAGAGCAAGAATCCTACAATACATACATACTAGCAAATAAGAAATATATATGTATGGAACAGTAAGAAACAGTAAAGGAGCAATGTAATCAAGAAAGACGCAAAATAAACGCTAAGGATCCTTAAAATAATGTGAGATATTTCATTACTTTTCTTAATTGTGAATTACAATGTGCTCACTAAAACATGTTACAAGGTCCAAATAAGCTCAAAAATTACAGACTTAGATGGCTCTCTAAGCCTCTAAAACTTGCAAAGTTTGAATCCCTTTGAATCCAAGTATGTTCTATAGTGGTTGTTTTAGGATACCGAGCGATATTTCTCTTTCTTTTACTACTTTCTTTGAATTTTTTTACAGAGTTTTCTCAACGATTCTATTCTGATTCACTGTTGCTGAATGCTCTTTCACTGTTGGCTGCTTCCCCCTTTTATAGTGTCATTCTAGGGTTCCGGGGTACCACTGATTCCCCTCATTTGCTCCCTTGGGTATCAAAGCCCATGTTGTGCTAGCAACTTTGGTGGCTGGTCCCTTCCTTGTTTCTCATAGTTTTCTTATTTTGGTGCTTTTTCCCCAAAAGCCTCTTGTTGACTTTCCGTTCTGGGGTGTCCTTAAAAAGCTGACCTCTAATCTCTCTTCCTTCAAGGCTTCTAAACCTCACCTTTTCAAACTCAGCTTTTTGGCTGTCTTTCCTTTTGTCATTTTTCCTGAGTGAGCTGATTCCATCCCTGCCAAGTTGAAAGTTTTCCCAACTACTTCCCTTCATGGTTCTTCTTTCTGGTTTCCCCGAGGTACCAGTCCCTTGTTCATGAATTATTACTCTCTAAGCCTTCTAGTTCCTTTCTGCATCATTGGGTGATTGAGAAGGATGTATCCGTTTTACGTTCCTTGTGTTTCTTAGCACTCTTTTTGAGTTGTCTTAATCTCATCCTAGTTTTACTGCACGTCTCGAGGACCTCGAGCTCCTGGCAGCCTCTAGGTATCCCGACCCAATTCTTACCATTGGACTCCCTTTTGATTTTCTGATCTTGGCAGGCTGGGCTTCTTCCTTTCTTCCCTTCGTTTCATGGGCACCAAGGCCTATCCCTTCGTGGGTCTTGGGATTGAATCTTTTTAATGGATTTGGGCCTACCATCCTTTTTTCTTGTTTTGAGCTCAATCCTTTTATTATTTTCCCATGGAGTTCAACTCACTGTGCCATTTTAGGCCTTGGTACGGCATTATAACTTTTTAGACCTCAACATTTAGCCCCCCGAGCTCGTGGGTTGCCTGCAGCCCACGCTTGAGTAGACCAGAGCTTTAATTTCTATAGGAATTCCTTCTTCACTATCTTGATTAACCTTAGGGTTCCCCCTCTTTTTCCTTCAGGGTCCTGTCTTTCCCGCTACTTTTGAGTATCCTGGTTTTCTTTTGCGTGTTGCACTTCCTTCTTTCTGTAACTCCCCCCCCCCCCTTTGCACGGGACGTGGCATTATTGCAGTCACTTCATACTTTCTTTTCACTTCCCAGAGTCCTTTATTCCCAAGCTTATCTTTCTTTCTTTTTCTTTTCTTTTTTTTTTTTTTTCTTTTTTTTTTTCTAATTAGTTTGTTTCTTTGTTTTCTTCTTTTGTGTTCTTCATTCCCTCGACTTACTTATTTCCCAGTATATTTGCTGTTCTATGGCTTCTTCTTCCTCACGAAAAAGGAGGGAGCGTACTCCCAGTCCTTCCGAGGGTGAGACTTCTTCTGGGTCTGCACAGGACGAGTCACAGGGGGTCACGGAGCGCCCAGCTTTCCCTTTACAGGACCCCTGGTACACCCTCAGCCTGTTTTTTCCTCTGGTGTCTCACGGTGAGGCCCTTCCTTCCCCTCACACCTGGGTGTTCTCCGGTCAGTTTGGTTTTGCCAATTCCGCCCAGGTTCCAGATCCAAGAGAGATTCTAAATCTCCAAATTAGGCGAGGATCTCGAGAGGCAGTTCCTATTTTCTTTGACTTCGTTCCTGGAAAGATCACCGATTGGCTCATTTGGGTAGGAATGGCAACGGGTCGGGTTCGGGCCGGGTTTTTCCATACCCGAACCCGACCCATAGCCCGGACCCGGCCCGTTTAGGGTACCGGGTTTTTTTCCGGGGCCCAGACCCGCCCCAGCCAGGCCCCGTTTAGGGATTGGGCCCAATTCGTGGCCCAACCAAAAAAAAAAAAATTTAAGCCCAAATTTATTTTTACCTACATTAAGCCTGCATATTCTAATTCAAGCCTGCATATTCTAATTCAAAGCCTAAGTGGCCCAAGTGCCAATAAATAACATGGCCCAAATGCCAAATCATAGGCTACTAATCATAAATCAATAAATCACCTGTTAATTATAAATCTATAAATCAATAAACTATAACTAATATCATAATCATAATTCAATAAATCATAACAAAGATTTTAAATCAATAACCATTTAAATTACCTAGCTAAATCAATAACAAAGATTTTAAATTACCTAGCTAAGATAACCATTTAATCATTAATCAACAAAATCATAACTAAAATCACCAGCTAAACATAAAAATAAAATAAATCCAACAAGTTTAAGAAATAAGTATCAAAAGTCCAACGAGTCCAAGAAATTAAAAAGCTACAAAATAAATCCCACAAGGCCACAAGTTTAGAATAATTACAAACCAACAAATTAATTCAACAAGTCTAAGAAATTAAAAAAGCTACTAAATTAATACAAAATATTTAATCTTCATCAATTGTGATACAACTCCCATCAATTGTAGCACAACTCCCATCATCTTCATTTGGCTCCCCATCATCAAGAATGGATTGAAATGTACTATCTCCACATATAGTTGAAGAACCTACAACAACAATGAATTAAAAAATGTAATAAATTTCATCGAATTGTAACTAGCAAATATGAAAACACAATTTTGATTTTATAAATAGAAATTAGACAATTGCTAACCGTTGATTTCACTCCATAACCAATTCTGAGCACACATCATTGCCTCTATAGTCTTGGGATGTAGCCTACTGTGGTGTGGACTTAAAAGTCTCCCACTAGTGCTAAAGGCAGCTTCTGAAGCAACAGTTGTGACGGGAATGGCTAAAATATCTCTTGCAATCCTTTGTAAAGTAGGATACTTGAGACCATTACTTTTCCACCATGCCAAAATATCGAAGTCTTCACTCCTCTTCAACACTCCCTCATCAATGAAATGATCAAATTCCATTCTACCACTCCCATGTTTCTTTGAACTACTTGAACTATTGTTCACAAACCCATCAAACCTTGACATGGACCCAATCAACCTAAATTTTATTTGTGCCACTTGATTTGAAGTACTTGCAGGCGTATGAGAACTTCCTTCATTATCTACAGGAGACTCATCTACATCTCCATACTCATCAAGAAAATCATAACAAAGATTCTTAATTTTTTCAATCTCCAAATCAGAATTAACACCATAAATGTTAGGATAATAAAACTCCAATAACTTCATCTTATATCTTGGATCTAAGATAACAGCAACAGCCATAACAACACTAACATTAGCCCAATAAGAATTAAATTTAGCAAGCATGCTTTCAGCCATCGTACTTATCATCTCACTTGAAGACAAACTCCATTCATTCAATGCAATTATCAACTCACACACCAAAGAAAAATACATATTAGTTGTGGGGTACTTACGACCAGAGAAAAACCCAGTCACACTATGAAACAACTCCAACCTCCCACAAATATCTTTGGCTACCTCCCAATCATGATCATATGGCAAACAAGTATAAGATGTTTCACGTTTAGCCAAACGCGAGAAAACATCTTTATAAATCAATGCAGTAGAAAGCATTAAGTAAGTTGAATTCCAACGAGTTTTACAATCTAAAACTAACTTTTTGGTGCATTGAACACGCAATTGACGTGCATTTTCTTCAAATTTTTGCCTCATTTTTGGTGATCCAGTCCAATAAATCACACTATCACGAATCCTTTCAATACCATCACCAATAAGAGACAACCCATCTTGAACAATCAAATTCAAAATATGTGCAGCACACCTCATATGCAACATAGACCCACCCAACATAAGAGAACTAGTATCAAGCTTATTCAAGAGAAGTCTTATCATGGCATCATTAGTACTACAATTATCTACGGTTATTGTGGACAACTTCCTATCAATATTCCACTCTAAAAAACAATCAACAAGGACATCAGCAAGGACATCTTTCATGTGTGGAGAAGGAACATAAACAAACCTAGAAAAATAATAGGAATAATTATAACATAACTAAATAAACATTCAATTTAACATAACTCAATAAACATTCTAAATGTAAAGTCTTTAACATTCAATTTATAGATAAAAAAATTACCTTAAAACCCGGCTTTGCAACGTCCAAGTATGATCAATAAAATTAGCGGTAATGACCATAAACCCTCTCTTTTTGTTACTTGAAGTCCACATATCAGTTGTAATTGCCATCCTACTTCCATTCTTGTCCGTGATCTTCAAAGCTTTCTCCCTCTCATTATCATAGATTTTAAAAATGTCACTCTTCAAAGTATTTCTTGTGACAAGTTTAAACATCGATTGAAGATCAGTCACAAATTCTCTAAACCCAATGTGATGAACCATTGAAAGAGGATATTCATGTAGGATGACCATTCGAGCAAGCTTATTCCTCACTCTAGCTTGATCAAATTGGTAATTACTTAAACTCATAGTTCCATCCACCTTATTTTGTTGTTTAATTAAGACTTGTTGTCTTATATCTTTAAACTTCATCCGTGGACATCTTGCTAAATGATTACGCAAATGGGTTGTACCTTGGCTTGAATCACCCAAGTAAAGTTTGCCACAATGATGGCACTGGGCTTTAACTTTTCCTTCAACTTTCTTCCTTGTAAAATGAGCCCAAACATCTGAGGTAGTCTTTCTTTTTTTACTTGTATCCAAGTCCTCATTTGTAGGCACTTGCTCTCTCTCTTCCTCTGTCCCTGGACTCCCTTGACTCCCTTCTTGTTCCTCTACCTCTAAGTCCACCATCGGGGATTTTGGACTCCTAATTGGTTCAGAAGTTTGGGAGTTAGAATCAAAACAAATTATCACAAATTTATTATTACACATACTCATTAATTAATAGGCACAAATTCATAATTACACAAATTCACAAATTAAACATGATTAACAACAAATTCAAACACTTACTCGTTGTTTAATGGGCATAAAGGTGATGGTGATCCTGAGGGTGAGTTGCCAGGCGACAATGGTGAGGGTGATCGTGAAAATGGCGAAGGAGACCCCATAGTTTGCAAGGGAAAACGTCCGGTTCTTAAGGGAGAGCCACTTGGCGAGGAAGAACCAGATTTGTTTGTGTTTGTGTTTGTGTCTTCCATCTCCGTTTTAGGCTCTACATTCCCAACAAACACAAAAAACAATATTTCACTGCCATATTTCACACTTAGTTTCACAAGAAATGCAAGTTAACAGAGTTAATTTGAAAATAAATTTCAAACAGAGTTAATTTATGATTAACATTAAATTTAAAAAAAAAAAAGTTAAAATATTCTCTCTCACAGAATACAACAGCTCAATAGTTAACAAACCCAATAACAGTATAACATCACAAACACCTTAACCCATAAACCAAACCCTCACCCACCCAAAACCCAAATAAACATTATTATTATCATCACAACAAATTCAATGAACCACCACACACAAGACATTAAAACTTCGCATATCCTAATTATGTTAAATAAAACAAATATAATTAATACAATCATAAATAAATAATAATAATAAAAAATACTGGAGAGTAATTCTGATTCATGCTATTCTCATGAAAACAGTAACCCTTAGTAGTTAACAAATTCATCATTTTTATTAAAAACACACTCTAAAATCAATCTGTATGACATGAAAGCATATCAACTTTAACTGAATACTACTAATGCCCAACTACAAACACAGTCGTATCTAAAGAGAGACCAAACTAAACATAAAATTCGATTTTTATTTTTTGTTTCATAATTCCTCATTTTTTTGTCAAATCCATTTCTATCCTGTAATACTGGCCCAAGAATATTGATAGAAACTTGTATAAGACAAAATCCAAATCACAAAAAAAAAAGAAGAAGAAGAAGAAGAAGAAGAAGAAGAAGATATAGATTCACACCTCTGAAACCGAAAGTCCAAGATCCTCAGTGATTGCGGTTGGAGTAGGTGATGAAACCGAAAGTCCAAGATCACTCCCATCCTGATCGGCGATCTTGAAGCAGGTGACGACGTTCGGATCGGTTCCGGGAGGAAACGCCGACAGTACCAGAGACGCGAACGGGCTGCCGTAACCAGGAGCAAAGGGAGGGTAGCCGGAGCCAAAGGAGTAGTCTTTAGGTGGCTTGTTTTCCTTTGGAGGCTTGTGAGGGTCGGACTGAGGGAGGGAGGCGTGAGGGAGTGTCGGAGTGTGGGAGTGAGGGTGATGGAGTGTGGGACTGAGCTGAAATGAGGGAGAGGGACTGTCGGACTGAGGGAGGGAGGCTGCTGAAGAGTGAAGAGTGAAGAAATGAGGGATTAGTTAGGGTTAGATTATAGGTATATATATATATATATATAGGGTAGTTTTGTAATTTCAGGGTACCGGGTTTTTACACGGGTCGGGTTTCGAGCCGGGTCTCGGGTTTTTTTAATAAAACCCGGACCCGTTTCGGATTTTTTTTTTTAAAAACCCATACCCGACCCTATTCCTAATCGGACCGGGTAAAACCCGGCACATTAGGTTCGGGCCGGGCTGGGTACCCGCGGGTCAGGCAAAAATTGCCATCCCTAGTTGTCTGGAGTGCGCCGGGATCTTGAAAGCAGTGGTAATTTCCAGGAACCTTGAAGGTTTTAGAGATGCCAAGGGCCTCAGACACTTGGTACGCCGTTGGTGCCCATCTCTTCATACCTTCTTCTTTTCTGTTGGTGAGCTTACTATCACCTTGGAGGATGTGGCCAATAACTTTCTCCTCCCGATGTTTGGAGATGAGAATCCTTTCGACATCAGTCTTTCCAAAGAGGATCTTGAAGTGGAAGACAAACTATTCAGTCATTTTGGCAGGCATACTGCTTCTCCTAGTGGGAAACCAGCCAAAATGGGCAAGTGGGTCATGAACCTTTCGCGAGAGAAAGACAAGGTAGTTAGGTGAGCTAGGTTCCTGGCGCTCTGACTTAATAAGTTCTTATTTAGTTAGTTCCTCGGGTATGGGGTTAAGTCTGTTTTCTTCCTTTTGGCAATTAGACTGGCCCGAGGTGCTCAGTATCCTTTAGCCCCCATGTTCTTGGGCCATGTTTACTCCCAAATGGAGATGAAGCCGAGGGCGATTCTTGCTATGCTATCACTTCGTCTCTTCACTGTGCCATTCTCTAGGTATTCATGTGGGACTGCTCTTCTGTTACTTTGGCAAAGTGTAGAAATTTGAAATTTGTAAAAGATAAGTTCCAGGGATCTCCTAATGTGATTAAGGGTCTGTGTGGTAGTTCTACTGACAGACACCCCATCATTTTCCGTTGGGCTAACTTGAAAGGTGGCAGCCTCAATTTGGTTAAGTTATTTGATTAAGCATGGCACTTGAGTTGGCGTTCTCCTCGAGAGTTCAGCCCTGGGTTCGCCTGTGATTCTGTATTGGCTTTTTTTCTCAACTCTCTAGGGAATACCTTTGACCTACGTCGTGGTGATGAAGGCAGTTTGGCCTACTTGGCTTGTATCAGTCCCTCATGGCTTCTAGTGCCCTTCTCAAGTGGTCCCAGGTACACCCACTACTCAACACACCGGGTACTCCGGCAATTTGACTTTGATCAGGACATCCCACCAGTGTTTAAAAGATATAGTACCTTCTCTTCCTTCTCTGAATCCGTTCCTAAGGCTTCAGGCATTTTCTTATTGGTCGCGGAAGAGTTCTCAGTTTGTTATACCCAACTCCCAGAGGAGAGTCTTTACTTCCAGTGGCTTTATTGGTTATTGGAGAAGAGTTCAGAAGTCCTTCTCTAACTACGTTGAAACTGGCAAGATTGGGAGGGTTCCCAATCCTAATATTCTCTCTACTCCTACCTCTAATAGACGCCTATCCCTCCCTACTACTAGCATTGTATCTGTTGCCAAAAGCAGCAAGACAGGAATTGTGGAGTGGCATGTTTCTAGGGGTGGTTGGGTGTGTTATGCACAAGATTTTCCGGAGACTTGGTTAGGGTGTGACCTTATTGTTGGTACCTCTTCTGGTGTGCTAATTAAGAGAGGGGCAGTAGAGGCAATTGGTGCTGCCACTCCTATAGGCAAAGGTAAAGAGAAGAAGATTAAATAGGAAATGGTTAAAAGAGCTGAGCTTGAAGAAAGTGCTGAGGGTACTGAGGCTGGCCCTGAGACTAAGAAGAGAAAGATTGCAAGATCCAGAAACAGTTAGTAATTTTTGAGGAACCCGAGAGAGTGAGCCCCCTTATAGTTGGGAAGGAAGTTAGTCACCCCTTAATTCCAAGGACTCAAATGAAGACTAAGGTAGAGTCTTCTCTCTCGTAGGTTCCTGTGAGTTCCTCAGCCCAGGGTTCTTCGGGGTCCTTTGATTTTATACCCCAGTCTCCCTTAGGACCCTTTAGGTGTACCCGTAGTAGATAAAAGACCATTGGAGAATCTGTAGAGAGAGAGAGAGAAGGGCAAAGCCTCTTTCCTTCTTCTCTCTTTTATTTTGCAGTAGTTCATTGTTCTTGTTGTGTCTCTCTCTTTCTCTTTTAACTGATGAATGGTCATTTCTTCCTTGCAGTCCAAACACAAGTCAGACCCCAGGAGAGGCAAGAGTCAGTCATCTGGTGATGATGTGGTATGACCCTCTCCTATTTGTGCCTTTTTCTGTTTGCTTCCATTCTTTTCCGGTGCTATGTACATATGCATCTTGTGATGTTCTGCCACTTGCTTTTCTTTTCCTTTTGCAGGTGGAGGTACCTCCTCCCATGACTGGTGGGACTCTGATGAAAGAAGTGATGACAGCTCCCTCTGCTGTTCCCCCAGGCGTGGAAAAGGAGCCCCCTAGTGATGATGTGACTGAGAAAGTTGGGCAACCAGTGATGGATGTCCAACCCATTCTGCCTTCTGCTCCCCTGGCTGCTCAGGACCCTGAAACTTCTCAGCCTCTTATTTCCCAAGATCCCCAGCCCGTGCAGACTCTCAGTCCTACCAAATATGTGTCACTTAAGCCCATGACTGAGCCTGAGTTAAGCAAAAAGTCCTTGGAGGGCGTGTCTTCATCCATACAAGTAGGTGAGACTCATCCACCCCTTATAAATATGCTTAATCTTATTTTTTTTATCTTTTCTTTCTGAGAGTTCTCATTTTCTCTTCCCCTTTTAGGTCAAACCAGTGTTTAATCTGACCCTGAGGCCGCTTCTTCCTTGGAGTCAGAGGGTTCTGAAGGTGCATGTTGTTCACCCTCACTGTACTTCCCCCTCCTTCTTTTTTTTTTTTTTTTTTTTTTTTTTCATACTTCTCCCTTTTCCTTCTATGGCGAAGCCCCTAGTATCCTTTCCTTCCTTTAACCATTTTGCCAAAGTTTCCTCACCCTTTCTCCAACGTGCTGCGTGTTCTTTCACAGAGTCTTCCAGGAAATTAGAGGGGTAAGATGAGGAAGCACAGCCACAGGAAGCTGATACTGGTTTTTTTTTTTTTTTTTTGCTTTCTTTTACTTTCCCACTTTACATTTCTTCCTCTGTTCTTTTCTCTTTTTGAATTTTGTCTACTTTTACAGGTGCTGACATAGGTGTTAAGGGTCCTGAGCTCGTAGTTCCTGAGGTAGCTGTGGAATCTGCTTCTGACGTCCAGGTTGCTAAAGCTCAGGCAGGGACCCTCCAAACCATCCAGAGGGTTGAAAGCTCTTTAATTCCTGAGAGTGGAGATACAACAATGGGGGAGGCTCCAAAGGTGACTGTTCCAGACTCTGGCTCAGGGCTTCCTACTTTCCTGGCCCGCTTTGATCTCTTGGAGTTCAACAGTCTCCCTGCAAGCCACTTTCATCGCTTCGGGCCTCCCTTTGGCAATTTCTTAAGGTTCTCTATGCCTGTTGAGGGTCTGCCATTGCTAGAAGGGTTGTTCAAGACTCATGGAGACTTTACCAGTGGGTTCAGGGGAGGTGTATTTCCAGGCAACATTTTGATGGAGCTGATATGTGCTGTGCTGATCTCTTTGAAGGATTCCTCTCTTGACTCCTTATTTGAAGAAAAGCTTTTGGAATGGAGGGGAGTGGTGCAGGATCTCATTGAAGCAAAATTCAATCTATCCTTCTTGCTGGAGCATTTGAGTTCCCTGACCCACATGTTATTCCAGAGACAGGCTTCCAAGAATCTAGATGCTAAAATTGCTGCTACTGAGGAAGCTTTAGCTCGTGCTCACAAGGTTTTGCAGGACTTGAAAGTTAGAAGGCATCATGTTCTCTCTTCTTCAGCTGTTCCTGCTATTTCCCCAGACAGCTCTTTGCTAGCCGGCCTTATTCCTTAGCTCCTTGCTTTCTTTTTTTTTTAGCTAGTTTAGATGTATATTTTTTTTAGACAATTTGGGCTGTATAAGTTCTATCTCTTCCTATTGAACACTATTTCTAACTTTTCCCTCCCATTTTTGCAATATGGATATGTTTTTAAGACTGCTTTTAATTTTCAAAAGCATGTGGATCTGTTCTTTCTTTTTTTTTTTTTTTTTTTTTTTTTTTTGCACTGAGTCCTGGGCCATGGTCCCTACAAGTTTTGCTGTAGGTCCTGGATCAAGTACCCTGGTGGTTGTGTTGCTGCGCAGGTACTGAACTGGGTACATTGGATGCTCTCTTTCTCTTTTTTTTTTTTCCAAGTCCCAGATCATGAACCAAGCAGACCTTTTTTGTCAAGTACTGGGCTAGGTATCCCGGGCACTTACTTCTGCCCATGGTCCGAGGTCATGTATTTGAACTAATTGTGGTGTGAGTCCTGGGTCATGTGCCAAGGTTTTTTTTTTTTTTTTTTTTTTTTTTTTGCGCTGGCCCATGTACTCCCCCCAAATCTGCCCATATTCAAGTTATGTAATGCTTCACATTTGTACATTTTAGCTGTAGCTTAAAGAAAAATAAGAAAAAGAGATTTCATTGAATCAAAGCAAAGTTACCATCTAAGGAACACAACCGGGTTGTCAAAGATAGTAAGGATCACAGAATGTCCTTCTACCATGGGTTCCTAAACAAAAGGACTTAAAAAAAATTCATTATATATATATATATATATATAAAGCAATGAAACACTTAGCAAATTGGGGAGCTGGCAAAAAGGTCTCGGTGTACTGAAATCTCCCCCTTTTATGCGTAATATTGTTTCAGCCACTTCCCATTTATGGGATCTATCAGGACCGTCCCATCTTTCTTTGTGAGGTAGTAATACCCACTATCATGGGCTTTTCTGATGATGTAGGGCCCTTCCCATTTTGGGGCAAATTTGGAGGGTCCTTAGAGATTTTTCCTTACATACTCTGCTGCTCTTAACACCAGCTACCCCTCAGTGAAGGCCCTTGGGTGTACAATCTGTGCATATGCCTTAGCCATTCTCTGCCGGTACCTCTGGCTTCTCCCTCTGGCCACTTCTCTTTCTTCTTCTAATCCCTCAAGATCTACCAACCTTCTTTCACTATTCATGTCATCTATGCCTTCTTGGTTTTCTTTAAGCACTACTCTTGGCATAGGTTTGTGGGTTTGTATAATTCTTATTGGACTAGGAAAGCCCAAGGTTTGTGTAAACCTATTTGGAATAGGAGAGCACATTAAGCTCCTATTTAAAAGAGATGGAAAAAGAAAAACCTAACCCTAGAGAGTTTCATAAGGTTTTCTTTTTGAAACCCTAGCCTCCTCCTACAGAAGAAAGAGTTCTTGCTGCGTTTCTTGTACGCCTTTGGGTTCTGTAACCAAGCAAAGTCTCTTGCACCAATATTGAAGATCTTATTAGTATTTCTATGTGAAGTTACTGCAAATCAACTACAACAATCACAGGGTTGCTGTGGAGTTAGTCACATACTAGGATCCGTGCATCATTGGTTAGTCACGTAATGGGAGCCGTGCATTGAAAAGAGAGTTCGCCACTACATTACAAGTTCAATTGGGTATTGGGGTAAGGGTTCAAATGTAGGTTGGTATTAGGTACTGGGATTCCTTTTACTTGTAACCGCTTGTTTTGATAATAGTTGATTCTCGAGAGTGGTGACCTTAAATTCATCCGGTGGGGTTTTGCTTCGGTAGTTTTCCCCATTCGTAAACAAATTACCTGTATCAAATTTATTTTCCACTGCATTTAACTTAGTAGGTGATTTGTTTGTGCTACCACGCTTATTGTATGTAATTGAATCTAATTAATTCACTTGGATAATTAATTGATTAATTTACCAAAGGGGTTGATACATTCTTGGCCTATCATTAACATTTGGGTTGGTATGAAAAAAATACCAGGTTTCCAAAAAAAAAAAAAAAAAAAACCCAAAAAAAATTGGTGGGTTTTCAAAAAGACACCAAACCATATAGTTTTATACTTTTATTATTAGAATTAATATATGCGCGGGTAATGTATAGATTAATCAAGAATCATATGTAAACTAAAGATTTTTTTTAATATTAATTTAATTAAAATTAAATAATAAAATAGATAGTAAAAAAAAGTAATATTTTACTTTAGGTTAAATAAGGAATGCATGTTGTGTAAGACTAAGGTATAAAACTATGTAACCTTTTTTTCTAAGAAACTATGTAACTAATATAAAAGGAGATGCCCAAAATTTTTTAAGGGAGTTTACATAATATATTAAGCTTTAAAGCTCAAGTAATCACCATTGCATATTTAAACAAAAAAACCTTGAATTCAATAATTAAAAAAAAAATCCTAAAAATTATTTGAAGGCATATTTAAGTGGTAGCCTCAATTCAATAGTTAAGAACAATCCAAATTACTAAACTTTAAAAAATGAAAGTAGAGAAACTCACATAAGAATTGAATTTTTGTACTTGAAAGCGAGGAAAGAAACACTGAAACTCGGGTGAGTTTCACCCTAAAAAAGAAAAAAAGAGGGTACACACACACATACACACACAAACTTCTAGAATTTTTTTTAGTAAAAAAAATTAAGAGTTAAGACCTTGGCAATAAGTTTGCATTGATAATTGAAGATAACTTCATTAGCGTTGAGATATGATGAGAATTGAAAAGTAATACCTTTTGGTAGTGAGGTCCTGCACACAGAAAGTGCATCTCTCTTGGGCTATTTTTGTGAACAACAATTGTATTATGAGTAAAAGCAAAAGGATTTAACAATGGGATGAAAACAACATATATGATATACAAAATTGGAACCCACCTCTGTAGTTAACTAAAAATTTTGGTATTAATAAAAATTAGGAAGATCATGAGAGAAGAATTATAAAAAGATTAAAAAAAAAAAAAAAAGAGAACGGATTATGAAGGAACCAAAACACATAATCAAACATCTTACACACACATACTAAAATTCATAACAATATATAGGCTAAAGAACCCAAAAGATAGGAAGAACCTATCTCATTCATATATACTTATTACCTAACTCTTCAAGGAAAACCAAAACCAAAAAAAACTTATATGATATATAAAATCATGTCTAACCATATTTAATAATTGATTCTTCAACCATAAACCCCCCCCCCCCCTATTACCAGGGTCTTTTCTACTTCTTTCCCCCCCGTTCCTCCGCCTCTAGATAAAATGGGAGAACCTCCAAGGAATACACCCTTAGGAAATCTGGGTAGAGCTATTTAAGCAAGCGATCATGTGCCTCTTCCAAATGTTCATAGTACGTAATGGTATCATCCAATTGGCGGCAGAGGTCTGCCTGCTCTTCCTTAGAAAATAAATGGAGGTTTTCCAATTTCTCTTCGCTTATCTCCTAAGCATATAAATTGGATAAAACTTAAGGAAATTAGGTTAAACAAAAGACAAAAAAATACAAAAAATCTATTCAATTTGATGAAAAAATTAGAGTAAACAAATACATACTTGCAAGGTTGTAGGTAGGAGAATGGAAGAATAGAAGAAAAAACCGTACAGTAGGTAGTAGAAGGGAAGCATACACCAAAAAACCACACACACACACATATTTATACACTCCACATTGAAGAAGCTGATATGAATAAAAAGTCAAACTTCAGTCTAATTTATGGAGGTGTGAAGCCAAAATCTAAATCTATATAATAGAATTAGAGTTTCACTTAAACTTGTTTGATGCAAGTTCTTGATGATGTATAAAATGCATTGAGCCATGTGAAGAGGAAATAAGCAGTTATGATAAAAGACTTCCATTTGAAATTTAAGATAGAATAAAAAAGGATGGAAACAAAATTGATATTGGGTATTAAGTTTTGGTTTTTATCCCCCCCCCCCCCCCCCCCCCGCCCCCCAAAAAAGTGAAGGGAAAAATAGTTTGATATGACCAAAAAATCCCACGCACGCATGCCATAAGCATGCATACGCAGATTAAACCCTGCGTACACAGGCCTTTAGTTGCGCACGCAAGTACTTACCCAGAAACCCTAATTTAGATTTCTTATGTTGTTTGGTTCGCTTGTTCCATATATTTTGTCTTTATTTAAACCCTTTTCTTATGTTTATAGATACCTGAGTCTCTATCTTGTATGCTTGCTTATCTTTAATCTGTTTAGATTAGGGTTTCATGTTTATGTCTCGTTTAAACACCATGATCATTCATTCACATGCCCATGCACAATGCCATAGGTGCTGAGATGCTGCAAGGTAAGTAAGGTAGGTGATTCATTCACATGTACATGCATGTTGTTTGTTTAATCCTCTCTTGATATATGTGTACGAAGTTGATGCCTCGTTTTTAATTCATGATATGACTTGCTTTGCTACCATGTTTGGGTTGTTGCTTTGCATTGAGATGTATGATAGGGTTTCACATGCTAGGGTTTCTCATATGTGTTTGGCTCTTTATTGCTTTATGGATAGATATGTGTTTTAGGATGAATGATGTCATGTTGTATGTTAGATGCATGCTAGCGTGTGTGTGAGTTAGAATACAAGTGTTAAATTTGTTTTTAATAAGGTTAAAACATAAGACACAACGATGGGAGGCCAACCATAGGGTTGGGCGATCTTGGGTGCCTAACACCTTCCCAAGAACGTACATAAACTCTGAACTCATACTCTGGTAGTAAGATCAAAGGTCTTTCCTCGAAAGGACGCTATATATATGGTTTCTAGACCATTGCAAAAACTAGGTGGCGACTCCTCCCTCGTGTCCACAACATGTACGCACTATTAAAATGAGCTTAACCACAAGTGGTTAAACTATAATTAACCATTTGATTATAGACAACAATTTTTTATTTTATGTATTCTTATATATATTAAAATAAATTAATTATTAACCTAGTAGCTAGACCAATAACCTAATTAGGGTTGTTTATGGTGACGTGCAGTTGGTTTAATGGGTGATTTTGCAACACATTGCTCCTTGTAGTTTCTCAACACCACCCCCCTCTCCCCCCAACTGAGTTGCACCAAGGAAGGGCCGTTGATTTGCAAGGAGGCAATTTTACATGCTTGCAGGGGTGGAACTACCCTTGGACCAGGGGGGACAATGGCCCCCCCTAAATTTTTTAAAAAAAATATTATTATATATATGTGTATTAATTTTAGTAATTTTGTTCTATAAAATTACATTTTATTTCCTTTTAACAATATCATTGATTCTTTTAAGAGTAATGCTATACTCACAAACTTTTTTGTAGCATTTTTACAAACCTTTTTGGCAGCAAATTCTTATTGGTTCGCATATGGGCACACCACTCACATTATTTTTTTACTTACTAGTAACCACTTATTACATAAGTAATTTATAAAAAAAACTTGCAGCTATAGCATTTTCCTCATTTTAGTAAGCATTAAAAAATTTATAGATCTAAAATCTAAAACAAAATATACAAGCCCAAACAAAAACAAAAAAAAAAAGCTCAACAACAAAAATTACGAGTAAGACTAAAAACAAAATTAAGCTCAATTAACTAATTTTATCCAAAATAAATAACCCTGCCATTTAAAAAAAATTCTAAACAAAAATAATTTTGTTCTTACCTACAAAAAAAAAAAAAAAAAAAAATCTCAGCAGCCCAGTAGCAGAATCAGAGGTTGAAATCACTGCACACAGCCAACAGTAAAACCGCCCCTCCTAACTCAAAGTTCTGGCTCTATCCCTGCATGCTTGGTCTTATTCGGCTTGGTTGGCATTTGTGGATGGTAATGACAATGACAGTTGGCTTGAGGAACAATTAGTACAGGAGAAGAAATGACTCATAATCAATGGGAATGACAGAAAATTGAAGGGGAAAACAACAAATCAGTGAGGAGAGAGAGAGAGAATAAATGTATTTGTTTTTAATATATACACACACATACATATATGTCAACTAGTTTGGTTATTGGTTGATTTTCAAAACCCACAACCAACAATCAAACCACTGACACTAATTTTGGCATACAAAAAAAAGCGCCAATAGGCAAGCAGAAACTAGTCGGCTGCGTCCAAAGTTGGTTGACTAATGTAGTTCTACTTACTTCATTGGCATAGGATCAACACTAAATTTAAAGATTGAACCAATGAACTATCATACCATTCTTTTTTTGGATTTGACCTCATTTAAAATTAATATGTGAAATGCACAGTAAATAGGTGCTATTCCAATGTATAAAGTGTTGATCATGTGAACATTACATAAAGCTCGTAATACATGTAGTATTGTCAAAAAATTTATAACACCATGCGGTTTGATCAATTAAAGGTTCACTTTTTGCTATGAAGTTTTTCCATTCATCTTATTCTCTTATTTACGGGGAAAAAAGGGTACTAAAGAGTAAAGATGCGCTTTAAAAGTCTAAACCCATTTTGAAGCTACAAATGTTACAAAGCTTGTGAATTTAAGATACAGTTTTACACACACCTCAAGGTACGATTTTAATTATTTTTTGAGGTACGTGAAAAACTATATAAAACAATTTATATACAACAAATTTAACTCAAAAGAGGAAATATAGGTGTTAGTATGAAATTACTCCTGCTCTAAACAGTAAAAGTCAAAAGAGAACTCTTTTGCATTCTCCTTTCCCTTTTCCTTTTGTTGCTCGATCAAATCTTACTTTGACCCTTGTCACCCCTCAAAGCCATAGAAACATAGACAACTATGTATTAGTTGTTTTCAAGGCTTTAACCCATACTCATTTATTAAAAAAAAAGAGGGCCTTTAACCCATTGTCTTCACCCAAGCATACTACAATAGGAGCACCCAATCTACTTCCCCGCACATATCAGTTCAGCCCCTTTAAATCCTCTTAATTTCTTTATTGAAAGGGATGAAATAAAAATAGATGCTTGTATGTATGATGCGTATTTATTTTTAACAAAAACACTAAAAGTTTAAAAGTATGTATGTATATAGTATGAGTTCAATTAAAACTTATTATTTCTTTTCTCAAAAAGAAAAAACTTATTATTTCATAGTAAAGTGTGTATAATTTTAGACTTTAAAAAACTAATTATTATAAAACGTATTATTTCATAGTAGTTAAAAAAAGAAAAAGAAAACAAGAGGCTTGAGAAAGGTAGAGGATGCTAATACAGATAGTCGGATTTGAATTGCACGATGCGATTATTGTGTAGTTGAGAGATGTAAAATTTTGAAAGATAAAAAAGAAAAAAAAAATTAAAAGCTAAAAGGTTTAAAAAAATATTATGTAGTTGTGAGATATAAAAATTTGAAAGATAAAAAAAGTTTAAAAAATTTTGATTCAAGAGAATTTTTTATTTTAGTTGTTTTAAGACTACAACAAAATGTTGCAACATTTTCACAACAGTTGTGTTTGCCCGGGTTAAAATAAAATATTATACTTGTAGGAGAGGAGCCAAGATTTTTTTTTTTTTTTTTGGGATGGGGGGGGGGGGGGGGGGGGGAGGAATTGTGGTAATAATATAAGGGGAATTGTGGTACTAATATATTAGTCAAGATGAATTCTCACATATATGCATAAACATACTACACACATATATGTTGGAAGTATAGTTTTGAAAATTGTCCAAATTGATTAACAAAGTTACAAAGTAATATCAATAATATATCAATAAAACAAGATATGCTCAAATTAACTTATAAGCAAAATAGACAAGTGCAAAAGAGTATAAAATTAAGGATTAAGTAAAACTTATCGCCGAGGCACGAAACTAAATCCGTTGTCCTTAAGAAGCGATTTCGCCCCCACTGGAATGAATCCGTCGGTGCAAATGACTCAGGCAATTGTTCTCCAGGATACAACGGCAACTCTATTAATGTGCACTCACAAATAGAGTTTCGAACTCGTCACAAATGCCCAAGAGAAAATTTTCAACAAAAACAGAGGAGCTAAAGTATCAAAGTAATATGTGTTTTATTGTTTTCAATTAAGATCATATATGCAGAATTTTGATAGTCTTAGAGCTCTAAAAAGGAAGTAGCTAAAGATGATTAGAGTGAAAAGGGAAATGCAAAAACAAAGGAATTGATGCTGCAAGCTACTATGTATTTTCTGCAAAACAGGGGAAGGTGTGGCTGACTATTTTTCTAAGGAAATATGAGATGATTGAGGGTTTTGTTTGCTGCCAAAAATTCCCACGCCAGCCAAGGAAAATTCTAGAGCATGGGCTTGGGCTTTACAACAAAATATTATGGGCTTAAGCTTTGAACATACCCAATTAATTTTAAAACATACCCAACAATATAAACCTTAATATTTAAATACTAGAGTAGGTCATAATTTATAAAAATATTGTATACAAAATTATCAACTTTGACTTTTGTATATTCACGAGATAATTTTTTAGGAAAACTTATCATCTTTTAAACTTTAATGAGTATACATAAATTGTCTAGTTTGATATTACACATATACAAAAATAAATAATAATAATAATAATAATAATAATAATAATAATTATTATTATTATTATAACAAAAAGAACTCATTATCTCCTAAAAAAAATTATGCTTGATGAAAATTCATCTTTTGGCCATTTTCATAGTGAAATTCTTAAAATTTTTATTTTCAATATAAATTACAAAATTATCTACCAAAGCGAATAAAAAAAATTGGTGGAACCATATGAAGACTTTGAAGACACAAATGATTTAAACTTTAGTAGATACAACTATACAAGAGCAAATTTTACCCAAAAAAAAAATGAAACTGGAAAATTAAAATTACATTGTTTTTATAACTATTAGACCAATTGACAATTATTGTTTTTGTTTTAAGATCATTATTAGACTAACTCAGATATTTGGATCTCGAGTAATCAAAGACTACTACCAAGAGCACATGTACTCCACTTTATATATATAGAATTTTAACTTAAAGTGTCCATTCCATAATGATTGCTCCTTATCAGTTAGCGGCGGAATTTGAACCCCAAATATTTTTAACCTAAACTGTCCACTCTATAATGATTGCTTGTTAGAGCATTAGCAGTAAGGTTGCTAAATTGACTAAAAAGTCAATTTAGCAACCAATCCCCTTAAAACAGCTTCTACAGCAAAGAAGCTAAAGATAAAAGTATATGAGTTTCGATAGCAGCCCATTATAGCTCAAAACTCAAAACAAAAAATAATATTTTAATGTAGATTGTTAAAAAAAAGTATATTAATGTATTGATGGTTGTAGTTGTTGTTTATTGTGTTAGATATATTATTTTATTGTGTTGTTTATATTATTTTAATGTATTGAATGTTAATATAAAACTTTTACCGTGTATTATTGTTGACACCTCATTTTGCAACCTGTATTTAACCTCACATGGAGAGTAAAAGGGTAATTTCACCTCGGGAATATGCATCTTAATTCTGGTCATTAAATCCTTAATCTCATTTCACCAAAATGATCTTAATGTTGTAATGATCAAATCGACTGGTCATAAACCTTAATCGGACCATCAGATTAAAAGTTATCATCAAATCAAGTTTTAATACCCGAGATGCACTATCACAAATTGAGTCCGACTATATGTGATTATGAATAATTGATTCCAATTGGTTATAATTATAATCAATTTGAGATTAATGACATGTCATAATTTGATTGGCTAGGGCTACATTTTATGGTAAGGATGTACACACTTAATTAATTAGATAGTTAAACATTAATTATTCAATGAGTAATTTGTGCAATTATCTTTTAATTAGGGTAAATTTGGAACTAATTAAGTCTGAAATGGGAGTGATTGGAGCCTATTAATGTTAATTGGAAACTAATTTGGGACCTATTAATGTTAATTGTGCTGAAATTATTTTCTAACAAATGACCTCTACTCACCATTTCGTTGATATCTCTCAGAATATTTTGAATCTGTGAATGAGGTTAATTTTCCCAGAAACTAGACATCTGGGGCTTCAATTTGATTACAAGAACGAGACAATTCCGATCAGAATTGAGGAAGATATGATTTTTTGAATTTGGCTCTACAGGCTGTTACAGTAGTTACGGGAAAACCAAATTTTGCTTGCTCCTCACTCCCATCAATCTCTAAATTTAATGCACCCGATTTCCCCAAAGACTATCTAGGTTCATGATTCTTTGTCAACCCTCATTAAATGACTTTCCATTCATATTTTTTCCACTACTACTATAAACCCCCCCTCTCCTCCCTCTTTTCCTCTCTTGAGTTTTAGTGAAGTAGAGTAATTTTGTCATATCTTAGTATTCTTGAGACTCAAGGTATTGAGTGAGACTCATTCTCCCTCTCCTAGTTCTTCTTTTCTCCTCCACCCTTAGGACTTCCACCAAGAGCCTCATTTTCCTCCGTGTGGATCTTGCATGCAAGTATAATTTCTATCCTTAACTCGTTTTTCATATTACTATAATGTTAATTTAAGATTAGAGCATACTAGTGTTTATTTAAATTCCTTGAATATGTTTGAATGTTCTTATGTGTTCTTCACATGTTCTTGGTTGTTCATCACATGTTCATGCATAACACTAGTTTTGATCTTAAATCCACATGAAAAATATGTTTGTTTAATAATTCTTTTAAATCCTTGAATCTAGGATATCACTACCCACACACATTTACTAGAATTTTTTTTTTCAATGCAAATTAAATGCTTAATAAATTGAATTAGAGATTATCACATGCACACTCATTAAATTCAACATTCAAATTAATTGATAACATATTGGATGATGTGATATGAATGTTGGCTACAGTAGTTACAAGAAAACCGAATTTTGCTTGCTCCTCACTCCCATCAATCTCTAAATTTAATGCACCCGATTTCCCCAAAAACTATCTAGGTTCATGATTTTTTGTCAACCTTCATTAAATGACTTTCCATTCATATTTTCTCCACTACTACTATAAACCCCCACTCTCCTCCATTCCAAAGCACACAAACCCCCCCCTCTTCTCCTCTCTTGAGTTTTAGTGAAGTAGAGTAATTTTGTCATATCTTAGTATTCTTGAGACTCAAGGTATTGAATGAGACTCATTCTCCCTCTCCTAGTTCCTCTTTTCTCCTCCACCCTTAGGACTTTCACCAAGAGCCTCATTTTCCTCCGTGTGAATCTTGCATGCAAGTATAATTTCTATCCTTAACTCGTTTTTCATATTGCTATAATGTTAATTTAAGATTAGAGCATGCTAGTATTTATTTAAATTCCTTGAATATGTTTGAATGTTCTTATGTGTTTTTCACATGTTCTTGGTTGTTCATCACATGTTCATGCATAACACTAGTTTTGATCTTAAATCCACATGAAAAATATGTTTGTTTAGTAATTCTTTTAAATCCTTGAATCTAGGATATCACTATCCACACACATTTACTAGAATTTTTTTTTCAATGCAAATTAAATGCTTAATAAATTGAATTAGAGATTATCACATGCACACTCATTAAATTCAACATTCAAATTGATTGATAACATATTGGATGATATGATATGAATGTTGGCTACTATAATCTAAAAGATCATATTCACCGGGTAAGGTGGGTGCCTAACCCCTTCCCACCTTATAACATAGCCACCGAGCTTAGATCAAGTGTTAGTAAATCAAATGCTTATCCATGTAATTTTCAATTTTTAGATTATAATTAGGAAACAAAGTTATGTACTATATCTTAGATTGTATCTAAGACCAAAACCATGTAATTTCTTACTATCAATGTAAATTCAATTTCAAATTAATAAAATGAGGAATTTTTTTAATTTTGGTTTTCTTATTTATTTCAATAATTAAATAAGTGACGACTCCATTATAAATCCATATAATCAGTCAAACCTCCATTTTGAGAGGCAATAACATGACTCTACCCATTCACGTGGGTTTGGTCCAATACCATAAAAAGGGACCTTAGGCACAATTATAAAGTAGGTTGTTAGAATAAATAAAGTAGTATTTTAGGCTGTTAAAAGTTAAATTTTTTAGATGGCTAATGTGAATATGCTCTTACCGACCAGCGGTTTGGCTAGCGGATTGAGTTTGAACCCAAAAGCGTGCTCCACTTGACTCTCGTATAACATACGCTAATTGTGATACCTCTTGGTCCAAGACAACTAAAAATATAGTAGAAGTGTGAAACCAAGAATTTCACCCCAAAAAAAAAGAAGAAGTGTGAAACCAAGAAAGCACTACAAAAGGTCCTAAAAACTCCAAACCCACGAACCCACATCTTTTCATCACTCGCTACTCTCTTTTCCCTCACACTCTCTCTCTATTAAACTCTCTCTTTTAGTCCAAAACTCGTAACCAATTCAATAACCATGGGAGTGAGCAACAACATAACAGCAATACTGAATTTCATAGCCTTCCTAGCCTCCATCCCCATCATAGCCTCAGGCATATGGCTAGCTTCAAAGCCAGACAACGAGTGCACCCACTACTTCCGATGGCCTGTGGTCATCCTAGGCTTTCTCATCCTCCTCGTCTCTCTGGCTGGCTTTGTCGGTGCTTACTGGAACAAGCAGGGTCTCTTGGCTTTTTACCTCATATGCATGGCCATTCTCATCGCTCTCCTCCTTATCCTCCTTATCTTCGCGTTCACTGTCACGCGCCAAGATGGGTCGTATTCTGTGCCTGGTAGAGGCTACAAGGAGTACAGGATTGATGGGTTCTCACAGTGGCTCAGGGACCACGTAACCAGTTCTGATAACTGGGGTAAGATTAGGTCCTGTTTGGCTGAGTCTAATGTTTGTGCTAGGCTTACCCAGAATTACATCACTTCTGATCAGTTCTTCTCTGCTAATATCTCTCCTCTTCAGGCAAGTCTTTCACTACTTTACTCTCTCAGTACAAGTTTTTAGAGTAAATGGATCAATTATTTGAAAACAATACTAAAGTTAAAAGGGTCTACATGGGGTAATATTTTAGGCAATTTACTTTTTAGGCATGGGTGTTATTGGCTTTTAAGACTTTTTGATGGAAAAAGATGTATACTTTTTTTCATTAGTTTAATTTGGTGGTTAGGTTAAGAATTTTGTAAGATGTATATGATAGATGGGAAATTTTAATTTGCCGTTGGTTTACGGAGAAAGTGGAAAACAATAGCTACATTGTGTATTGTATAAGATTGAATGTCAATTTGGTGCATCCAAACTAGACTTTAAGGTTTTACACTTTACTAAATGCCACCGCTGCGCCGTTGTGTCAGTGGCTATCATTGACGACTTTTTGGTCCCAAAGATAATGGATAATTATTAATTGCTAAAGCTTCTGTAGCCCAAGAACAAATTCTTACCTTGACTTGCAGGTTGAGACGTACGTTCCTGTTAGACCATTGGGGTTTTTTTTTTTTTTTTTTGGGTAAAAAAAAAAAAAAACATGTTTTAAGTCTACAATATTATTATGGGTTGAAGTAGTAAAATGCCAAAACTAATTGGTCTTAACTTGAAAATAAATAATAATTATCATGACGTGGGCACTGCAGGATAAAATTCTATAATATATATATGTAACATTTTTTTTTAATAATCGCAATAACATATAACTTATAGTTATGTATACACCTACTAAGATATAAAATTTTTAACACTTTTTTAATTTTTTTTTTTTTTTTCACAAAGTTCAAATGACAATGTCGTGATTAATGCATAATAAAAATGTTATGATTCACATGAAAATAATGTTATACGAATTACAAATTCTCACTTTAGTAAATTGCGAAAAAAAAAATGTAAAAAAGTTTATATTCCTTAAATTTAAGGTTCGATTCATCATACATTTGAGATTTAAATTTTTTATTTTTTATAGAAAATTTGAGATTTATAAGACGAAGAGATATTTTCATATTATAATGGGAGAGATATCTATATTATAAGGAATATATATATATGCAGGTTGTAGCTTCAGTTGTGATAATTGTCAGTTTATCACCTGTTTTGGATATGTACGGTGCCGTTTGGATCGGTCACTTGCCAAGATGAACTTATGGCTGATTTTAACGTTATTTGCAATTCTGAAATCTGAACATGGTGGTTTAATTTACGATTGTAATTCATGATGAAATTGAAGTGGGTGCACGAATTCAGTTGAGTAGGACACGACGAGAGGTTGAAACTTCAAATCGTAGTCCAGTTCTACCTTATAATAAAGAGTTCATTTGGACCCACTAAAAAGTTAATTTTATAGCTAAGCAGTAGGCCACGAAATTCATGCTTACCTTACCCTACTAAGTACTAGGGAATCAATGCGGTCCATGCTTGAGTGCTGGACTATTCTTTATCTATGCGAGCTCTAGATCAGCATGACTTAAGAATGAGTTAGAAGTAAGAGTGTTGCTTCGGAGTTCCATCATTATAAATTTTACTACATAAATTTTATATGTTATCAATCACCAAAAAATAAAAAGAAGAAAAGGTGCTGTTGAAATGACACCAATCACGTTGTTCGATTTGTAAACCTTTTATAATAAAATTTATAGTAAATTTAACATTTTGCTTAGAAAGAAAACATCCCAGGCTGTGTGGGGTCTTCCCTATGCTCCAATGGAAGGAACTTGTTCCCATCAGTGTTTGTGCCAAGAGTGAGGTACCTTCCAAAGCTATTATTATGATAAATTATGAAATATAGACCTGATTAAAGTAATATAACCAACCTAGAATGATTGAGTCATGGTTTTGTCTTTATTGCAGAAGATAAAAGAGATGGTTATGGTTGCCAGCTTTTGCTTATATACTGACATATTTTTGTGGGGGCGTTTATCCTTTTTGCCTTTTGTTGTTTCTCTATTGTTATTATTATCATTGTATTTTTCTTGAACAATAAGTTTTAGTTCTTTTGGTGTTACAGTCAGGATGTTGTAAACCTCCAACAGCTTGTGGGTTCAATTATGTGAACCCAACATTGTGGGTAAACCCAGCGAACCAATTGGCTGACCCAGACTGCCTCTTGTGGAGCAATGACCAGAGCTTACTGTGCTATAATTGTAACTCCTGCAAGGCTGGTCTGTTGGGGAACCTGAGAAAAGAATGGAGGAAAGTCAATGTGATTCTTATTGTGGCAGTGGTGGTGCTCATATGGGTCTATGTCATTGCCTGCAGTGCCTTCAAGAATGCCCAAACTGAGGACCTTTTCCGCCGCTACAAACAGGGTTGGGTTTGATCTTGGTCCCAAACACATTCCCACTTGTCATAGGTGTTGGTATTGGTTTGTGTTCTTTTCTTATCCTTTAATGAAAAGTGTCTTTTTCAGTTTTCACCACCAGTGTATATATTCCTCTGTTCTTTTCTTTCTACAATGAAACATAGAGTGAAAAGCAAGTTGGGAAAAAAGAGTTTGCAAATCCTGAGTAGTGACTATTTTATGTAATTTTCTGTTGAAAATGAGAATAGAATCCAAATAATTAGCTTTCCGTGAGTGTAAGATTCTTCTATTTTCAGCGGTGGTGGTTGCTTCTTAGATAAAGTTCATTACTTTCAAGCTTCAATAATTAACACTTAATTGCAGACATCATCACATGCAAGAGCACTCACATCAATTAAGCCTTTTTATATGTGTGTGCTTAGGTAAAGGGCACCGACATCACCAACTGGGAAGGAGATAATAAGCGCTTTCCAATGTTTCAAGATCTCCCATACATATTTCTTATACATGATTATGATATAAGAAACTGTCAGTGAGGTTGGTAGTGTAAACATGTTTTGTGTAGGGCTGAGGAAACAGGCATTTTTTTTAGGAGTGTTTCAAGATCTTGAACTACTATTAATCTATTCATAGTTACAGAGCAAGAAACAAGAAATTAGCACCGAGTACACATTGCATGTGCAGCTAGAACATACCTGAATTACCAAGCAACAAATACTATGGACACACCTAATTTCACCTAATTATGATTGTCCATCAATCATAATTGACTACTCTAGCGTGTTGTAAAATTGGGTGTGTTCCATATTTTATTCATTACCGGGTTAGTAAGCATCTTTGAAATCAAGGCTGTTGTTTTTAAAAGAAGTATTTTATACTACAATACCAAATTATATGCTCAGATGGCACTCCAGTCCAGAAAAAATAAAACGATGGTAGTAATAATCAAGTAATTTAACAGCCATCGACATCAAACAACTTCCCCTATAATAGAATTATATATTGCAACCAAAAATGCCCCTTAAGCTTATTTAGACTGCAGATTAGAATATATAAAATATCGCTCCTCTCCCCCCTTCAACGTATTTTCAGCTCTATTACAAAAAGTGCAACCATCGCCATTAAATTACATGCATGTTACAAAGAAATTATTCCCAGAATTATGCTACTAATTAGAAGACAGAGAACCACAAATCCTCAATTTTGTTTTCTCCTAAGCCTTGGATACCTTTCTAGAGTATACGATGTACATAGGATCTGAGCGTCCGGGATTAGGAGAGATATCCACAGCCTGCAGACAAATGGAACATAGTTAGTGGCTTACCCTATATATGGGGGCTCACGAAGGGATATATGCTTTATGCTTAGTGTGTATGAGCACAAGCTAGCACACACACTCAGAGCATTTCTATAGAAGAACCAGAGGTAAGTAAATTTATGGAGGAAGAAGTCTGGAAAGAGAATAACGTGACAGTGGTTACTGCCAAGTGACTAGTTGTCCTCAAAATTAACTGATCAACAGGTGAGCAATATGATGCATTTATCTGAGAACATTTTTATGGCTATTCTCCAATTGCCACTTGCTTTAGAGAGGACCAAAAAGAAAATGTAGAACTCAGATGTTAATTACCTGGGGAGGTTCAAATCCTCCAGCATAATGGAAATATGATCCAACAATCAAAACATGATCAGCATCACCAGTTGACGTCCATATTGAAATTGCTTTTGTAAAAAAGCAACGGTTGGAAAAGCTGGTTTGTAATCAATATCACGAAGTTAGAAATGGCTGAATAGAATGCAGACATGCAAGATAAGAAAAGAAAGATGGGCTTTGAATAGGAAGCAAATGTGCATGACAGAGCTTTGTTTGTTTTGGTGCAAAATGAAATAGGAAAAGATTTTTGCGCATGCTGACATATCAGGCCATAAATCATTTGAGTATGTAGAATTATACCAAGTTTTATTGTTAAAATTTCCATGACTTCATTGAAACAGTTACTTTTATCAGATAACAACAATTGTAGTTAGTCTTACTTTTAACTTAATTGAAAATGGAGAAAATTTTACCTCATTATGGCCAGTCCACCTGGCTTAAGAACCCGGCGCATCTCCTTGAAAATATCTAAAGGCTTTGTTAGATAATCAACACTGACCTGCCAGTTGTAAAGAATTCAGATACCAGAGCATGTTAAAACATTATTTCTTTAACAGCACACTTAATAAGGAGTTATTTGGACAGATCTCGCACATAAAAAAAACTTTAAGACGGAAATCTTAGCACAGATTGGATGGGTAGCAAATTTCTAAGTAGAGAACAATCACAGCACAAGTTTCCCACCACAGCTTCTAGGAGAACAAAAACATAAAACATGAACTCCCACTGTTCACTTCAAATTGCCCTTCTCCACCAAAAAAGGAAAAAAAGTTCTGTGATTTACGTAATTTAGATGCTTGAAAAATAAAAAAGGTCTTAAGTTGTCTTTAAGATGAATCGCTCTAACCTCTGCTTCAGCAGACTGCAGTGAAATTATACAAAAATAATGGTACATGATTAATTCCCTGCTAAAGCAAATTATATGAGTTCATATCTAAAAAGTTGTCATTTAAGGCCAATCACAGTGCTTTTAGTCAGCTGATTGACAAATGGGGTGGGAAATTTCATCAATAAACACACATGAATAAATTCCAGCAACACAAGTTTTTGAAATTATGCACATAAAGATTTTACTCTATTTTTCAATCTTACATGGTAGCTGCAAATTCATTTCACAATGAAATCATTGTAGTCTATAGTTCTCGTAGAACTAGAGAACATTTCTGTTGTAAATATCCCCAACAGTTTTCAGATCTAGTGAGGCTAGCCACACCGTTAAGATCATAACCAATTGAAGCCTAAGCTTTAACAAGAATTTATAAATAAAAAAACTTGGTTAAGTGCAGACATACTACTATTCCAAAGAAAATTTTCAAAATTTAAATGCTAAACATGCACTGCTTGCACTTGTTACTGAAAAGGAGGATAAATAATTTGAGAGAGAGGAAAATTTTGTACATACCGCATTAGTAATAACATCAAAGGAATTATCTTCAAAAGGGATTTTAGGGTTCAGATTTAAGTCTTGCACAGCATACTCAGTCAGAACCTGCAGAGTCAGTAGTTTGAATTAGATGTGTCTAGGTTCATAACTACCATTTCCACATAAGCAAATATGAAATGCACACAAACCATAATCTAAAATTTTTTTTGGTGGAAAAAATCTAATATTTAAGACCTCTTACTGTTAGTCCATACATACATGTGTACACTTTATTTTATATTATTACATATGATATGTTACCCATGAATGCATGCTGTTGATTGATTTTCTGCAGATCATAACTATTTCACGGGTGCCTATTTAGAGGGCTAGGGTTCTCTTGTTGAATTTTACACAAGATATTACTATATGGGAATTAGCTTAAATTTCGATAAATCTCACTTACCAATTACATTCAAGCAGTGGGGCCCTAATTGAGAGTAAATATTTATATATAACTGCACTTATCAAATTCAGCCTTAAAAAGGGGCACAAAGTTCAAACTTTGGATTGTTTAATTATAGGTCAGTCATCAAAAAACATCACCACCAATGGTTAGCAAAAGGATATAACAAATAAAAGCATGATCTCACCGGATTCACCTTCAGCTCTTCTTCATTCATGCCTAATCCAACTATCCGATCTTGCTTGTATCCTGCTGGAAAATGGCTGACCTAAATATAAGGTTGATAATGAGGTTATGACAACATAAATATGTGACATAACAAGACCTAATGATTTAAGAAATTTCTTACCCAACTGCTACACATATCCAAGATGCTTACTCCTGGAGTGTTGCTAGGAGGAAAGACCTCTGAGTAATACTTGGTCAGTGCAGCAATGGCAGGATCATCAATATGTGTTACCAAGCGTGGGGTTTCGTAGAACAATGAATCTGGTGACCTACAGAAATCAATTGTAATGCTTCAGAGATACACAATTTAATCCTAGTACTTAACCTGAGCAATACAGCACTGGAATTTCAGTTTGATTGCTTCTTTAGAAACCAAAAACCAACCCTGACAGTTTCTCCAGATTCCAATTTCTTATTATATGGCTTTTTTTAACAAAATGAAATTGCAGAATACTATTTCACACTACCAGGCCTACATCAGGGATTGAAAATTGTGGTTAATATAAGCTGCTATAGATTGTCAAGGAAATGAAGTCACTTCAGGCATTAAACACAGAACACTCAAAAGCACAAAGCAAATTCAAAACCCTAAGAAATAAACAGGACTGAGAACAGAAATTGATGCCAATTAAAAATTTAGTTTAGAGCCTTTACTCATCAAAGCGCTGGAAGTCCTCTTCTTTGAAGGGGAACTGCTCTGGCCATTCCGCATTCTTCAATATCTTTGAGAGGAAATAAAATGTAGATTGTTGGCAATGTCAACAAGTATGAAAAAGAACAATAAAATTCAATCAACAATTTAAACAATTTAGAACCTAGTGCATTATCCTTTAGCAATGGCCTTGGAAGTTGGAACACTGAATTGGCACTATGTAAATTTAATTTGCAGAATAGAATCCAAGTATTTCAGATAACCACTATATAATTGGTTTGATAAAAACAATGATATCCACTGCACAATTTTTTATTTCATGTTTGGAATTCTTGTCTGCACTAATGTCTATCCCCATTTTTTCAGCATGAATCGATCACAATGATTCTAAAACGAAAAGACCAAACACTAAAATATCTAAATTAATAATCAATGAACCAAATTCATCAATGCACCACCCATTAAATTAATTGTTTTCTTTATATTACCATCCACCAATTCTCGAAAATAACCAAATAATACCAGCCCAGAAGCTAAACAAATGCAATTAATCAAATTCCCAGAAACCAAACCAAGAAACATGGATTACTCTTTGAAAATTCAAGTCTATCACAGCATTTCATCAATATAGCACCAACCAGTCTTCAAAATTGAACATGCAAGAAAACCCAGAAACTAAACCAACATTCAAGTAAATGAATGGTGAAAGATTTACCTCTTCAACAGCACCCTTTTGCCTAGCAAAGGCAATGAAAGAATTCCCTCCAACACCAACAGAACCACCAGCCATGCTCATATACTGAGTCCAAAATGAAACCCCAAGTCCCAATATCAAGCGCCGAGGGGCTCTGCCTCCTCCTCTTCCACTTGTCCACTTCTTCAGTGCTTTTGATAGACTAGGATGTACAGAACCAATGGCACAAGTGACTGAGTAAGAGGATGGACAAGGATACACACCACCAGCTAGAACTACTGGCAGCCTGTGATGTATTCTGAGTCCAATACGATTGGCCATATTTGACCTTCACTGGGACATGTTAGTATGTTTACTATTCAACTTTTGCTTACGTACGTGTGGTTATATTATATGAACGTTGGAACATCTGCACGATGAGTATGTACAGTGTTTGGTCATGGCTTGGAATTTTTTGATCACATACTAGTGATGGACATGCAGTTACGTGGCTATGTTCAATCTCAATTGTCTTATATGGATTTCTTAGCCCAAAAATTATGTCTTTTATATGGATGATGGATCATTGGAATTGTCTAATAAGGATTTTTTTTTTTTTTTTTTTGGACCACATCTTATATGGATTTCTTAGCCCAAAAAAAAAAAAGGTCTTATATGGATCATGGGAATAGAATTTTCGTTGTAACTTGTTAGATCACTTAACCGAAAGGTTGATCATAAATTTGGAGAATTTGCTTCTACACGGAAACTAGACTTTTGACTTTGAGAACTAATATTGGACTGGGAAGAAAAAAAAAAAGAAGTCTAAGCACATATGGCACGAAAGAAAATTCGATTTGATTTTGATAATCCGTGGGCCAAAAAAAAAAAGTCTTATATGGTTGAAGGGAATAGAAATTTCCTCCAAATTATTTTATTTTAAAAAAATAGTCTAAATCAGAAGCAAAACTTCTTTGACTGACCAAGTCATTAATTAAGTAACAATTTAATTTAAATAGTTATTTACAATTGTCTAAACCTCCAATAAATAATTGACATTTTCAAAGTGAATGTGGATGGGACAATCTCTAAAGATAGGTTATGAATGCCGGAGAAAGAGAAATCATGGCAGCAAAAGGAGGACTCCAAATTGTGTAAAAGAGTTGGGTCTCCCAAAAAAACAAAAAATTTGGAGACAAGGCTCCTTATTGGTGATGATGGGTGCTTAAGTGCTTTTACTAAGGCAAAAGCAAAATTGTAATCCATTTGGAACCATAATTGAAAACGAGCATTAAAAGAGAATTTATCAAATGTCAGTGAGTTCATGAAAAGAATTTGTAAAGAAATAGTTCAAACGTTAGCAGTGGCACAGGAGGCCACAAAAATAGAAAATCCAAAACCTCATAAGCAAGCCCATGCGTAGGCCACAAATAAAATATAGAAAAACAAAAATAACTGATTGATCTTACTGTATTTGCTCAAAATTTCATCCTAATTACTTCAAACCATGAAAAATATTCTGACTTCATTAAATGCTAATTAGCGAGATTACTCAAATTTAGTAAGTTCTTTAATGGGTCGTTTTCCCTAAAAATGCATAGAAAAGCTGGTTTGGCTAATCCGATAGATTATCCAAATTGGATTGTTATAATAACCCAAAAAAGGCAATAACTTAAGGCTGCCATCCTTCTAAAAATCCAGCAACCAAGAAGTCCCAATAAGATGAATATTAGACATGTTCCTGACCTATTAAAGCATTGTCCCAAAGTCATGCATTAAACAAATTTTATCTATCTCACTAACCACATTCATACTTTTAACTTAAGCCCAATCTTCTAAGGGTCTATTTGGAATTCGCTTATTTTGCTGAAATTGAAATTTTTTTACTGAAAGTACTGTATATAAAAGTAAAAGTTAGCTGAAATATATAGTAGAACCCATGAATAGTATCAAAAAGTGCAGTATGCCCATAAATAGTAGCAAACATAAGTTGGCAAAAATAATTTTTGCCAAACACACACTAATTGTAAGAAGCGGACTTCCAAATTAAGTTACTCTTTTGTGTGTGCGGTAGCACGAATAAGTCTCTTTCTCCTTCACCATCTTCTTTTTTTCCCCCTCATTGTACTATGATTTTAATATAGCAAGGGTTATTTTTTTCAATTGATGTCTTCCCTTTTGTGAGCAAGTGTATTTGAGAGGATCTTCATGAAGTATCACTAGCCTCCTTTTTCTTGTATTGGAGTGAGTAGTGGGCTTGTCTCTTTTAGATTTTTGAGCCTACATTGATAGGCCCAAAATTCCCTTTACTTTCCATCTCAAATCAACTTTTATTTATTTATTTACTATTTTAAGAAGGCGTCTCAAATCAACCTTGACAATGATTTAATGGCTCATGTGATTAAAATATGTATAAATAGCCTTTTTCAATCAATACATAATGGATTAGAATATATTCCACTTTAGAGGAAAACTTTGATTAATCATGAGTATTAATAAAAACTTGATAGCATTAGAAATCACTAGTCCCCTTGTTAGTTAGTGTATGGCTATAAATGGTGATCATACTATAATGTGGTGCACCTATATGCGCACACACACAATAAACTCCATTTGGTAGATGTTATTGCTTCACAGGCATCACAATATTTTTTTGGTAGAAGAGATGTATCCTTTGGATAGAATATATATTTTCACCAATGGATATGTCCAGTATTTATAAATAGGACTCTCACTTGGTTTGGACACAATATTTTCTTTGCAGGCATATTGTTTTGCATATGTGATCACCACTCTAACAAGATTGTCATCCACATTAGGGACCAACACCCTCCACCCATCTCCCCTTTCTTTTTAACATAGAAAGATATTGTCGTACTAAGTTTAAAATGATACCAAACCTAAAAAAAAATTCACTAGTACTACCTATCAAATAAAAACAAAATCACACTACAAAAAAAGGGGCTATCCCAGCATTTGCAAAACCGCTAGGATAGCCCCAAAAAGCGCTGATATAGGCCTAAAGTCGTTGGACCTGTACCAGCGCTTTTCAAAAGCGTCGGGATGGGTCCCGGTGCTTTCCAGACCCTATTCTATCGTTTTTACTTGTATCAGAACAGTCCTTACAAACAGCTTTGAAGACCTATATCGGCGCCTTTTAATATAAAAAAAGCGCCGATATAGGTCTATCTATACCAGTGGTTTTATAACCACCCTTATAGGGTATTTACGGAAATATGAATACAACCTATACCAACGCTTTTAAAAGCGCTGGCATAGGCAGTACCTATTCCAGCGTTTTTGAAAGCGCTGGTATTGGTCTTCAATGGATATAATAACAAGGCCTATACCAACGTTTTTAAACCGCCACAATAGGTTCTACCTATGCCAGCGCTTTGAAAACCACTGGAATAGGGCATAACAGTCTTGCCCATGCCCATACCCTATTCCAGCGGTTTTTAAAGCGTTGCAATAGGGCCTTTTTTTAATTTTTTATTTTTTTAAAAGTTTATAGCACTTGTAATGTACCTACAATACATATTTTCCAATACATAGTTTATATCAACTGTAATGAACCACTATTCATATTTTCCAATAGCAAATACAATACCACATTAAACCAACAAACTAAATATATTTAATTACACCATATCAATAATTACATCCCAAATGTCTAGAATGTTATACACAAAATA
The DNA here is from genome assembly GCA_028535165.1 of Quercus tomentella. Classification (NCBI taxonomy): domain Eukaryota; kingdom Viridiplantae; phylum Streptophyta; class Magnoliopsida; order Fagales; family Fagaceae; genus Quercus; species Quercus tomentella. Next base: position 58,615,586 of record JAPQVY010000155.1, on the reverse strand, counting down.
ATACATCCCAAGTGTCTAGAATGTTATGAACAAAATAATACATTCTACACAACTATGTAGAATGTCCTGCACAAAAGAATACATTCTAACTATGTAGAATGTGATGCACAAAATAATACATTCCAATTGTCTAGAATGTTATAATAAAGTTTCCAACTATGATGTGTATATATATCAAAGTTCGAAACTTTATTATTGTTGAGGTACAAATTTTTGAGCCTTAATTTCATTAGCCTACTCTCAAAAATACCTACACAAGCCCATAAATTATTTTGAGTCCACATAAATATTCCCTATATATATTACCCAAATATTCTCCATGTTATTGGGCTTTCATAAATATTCCATATATAAGCCCCATAAATTGTCTTGGGCCCTCTCACAAATATTACCCATTATATCCCACATATTATCCAACTTGGGTTTTCACAAAAATACTCACCATATTGCTACCATATTGAGCCACAAAATTATACCATCTCTATAAAAAGCCCAAAAGCATTTACCTTGTGGGAAAAATCCAAAAGGCCCAACAAAACCCCCTTTAGAGCTCGTTACGATACGGCACTCTAAAACCTGTTACGATACAGCATCTCTAAAGTTCGTTACGATACGGCATCTCTAAAACCCGTTACGATACAGCATCTCTAAAGTTCGTTACGATACGGCATCTCTAAAACCCGTTACGATATGGCACTTTAAAGCTCGTTACGATACGACATCTCTAAAGTTCGTTATGATATGGCACTCTAAAACCTGTTGCGATACGACACCTCTAAAGTCCGTTACGATACGACACCTTTAAAGCCCATTACGATACGGTACCTTTAAAAGCCCGTTGCTACACGGCAATATTTTTACAAAATCTAACGAAGCCTAAATATTAATTTGGCACTTATTTTACGAAGCCCAGATATTATTTTGGCATTATTTCGCAAAGCCCAAATACTAATTTGGCAACTATTTTACAAAACCCAAATATTATTTTGGCAACTATTTCATAAAGCCCAAATGCTATTTTGGCACATATTTACAAAGCTTAAATATTATTTTGAAACTTGTTTTACATATACTAAATCCCCCACTCATGGGAAATATAATTACTCATCCCTCAAGAAATACCTCTCTTACAAGATTTATAAAAGCTCATGTATATGACCCATGGCAAAACTATTCATTTTGTAGGGATAACTAAGCCCAAAGAAGCTTAACTACAAAGCCCAGCTGGGCCAGCCTAGCTCACACACAAATTCCAGTAGCTAGAGATTACGTAAGCTGACCAGCCAAATTACAGCACAACTAAATAGCTGGAGCCCATTCCCATCAAGTCCCAACTTGTCCAATCAGATCAAAAGAGGACATGTGTCCATCAGGGGTTAAACCCTTCCTTCACAAGCTGAAATTACATCATTTCTCATGTGACATAAAGTTGAAGGTGATGTGACAGAAAGCTGGGAAGTTTCAGCCAGCCGTCACTTCTTTCTTCTCCAACCCATCCGATCAAGAACCAGGAGCAGCCATGACCATGCCATTAAAGCTCTTGAAACAACTTGAAATCAATTCATTTTTATACTAAAAACGTGTATTCTCTGGTTCATAGACCAAGCACATGAACCCCAAATGGGGAAACTTAGGGAAATGTGGTTTGGATGGCACCAAGGGGATCCCAGCAGAGTTCCCAGCAAGGGCTCCAAGGTTGACACCTGGCTTGGGGTGATGCAATCTGTCCTAGGGAGCTCTGATTCTAGCAGCAGCATAACCAAGATCATTAGCCTAATGCATGCTCTAATCCCATCAGCCAAGGGCAATCAGCATTCAATGCTAAGTCAGAATCTCAGCTGTTATTACCCAAAACAGCAAGAACCTTCTAAAAGTTGAGCTTACCACTCTTAGTTAAAATCCTAGGAACGATTTTCTAAGGATTTTCTGAAGATTGAGAAAGATTTAACAGAGATTATTTGCTAATTACCCCCTAAAAACCCAAATATAAATGGAACTCTCCAATAATGCTTCACCAACACACTAAGATACACACCAAGAAAGAAGAACTCTTCCTTAACCTCTCTATTTAAGCCTCCTCTAAGCTCTGAAAAAGTCACTGAGTTCTTAGTTTCAAACTTAGAAACTAAGTCCTCAACTCCTAGCTCACAAACACTCCTCATAGCTCTACTCATAAACACTTATCTACCCCCAGTAGAAAGCCCCAGCAATTTTACTATACACACTCTCTCTTACCACTCATACTACCTGAAATGTTCCTTATTACTCACTATATTCACGAGCATGTCTTGGCACCATAATGATCTTGCTATGCAAGCTGGAATCTCTCTCTCTCCCTTCATCGCACACTAAGTTTTCCTCATTATTTGTTATAATGGAACCCATGATATTTACTCATTCATTTACTATTGATGGTTATGATGTAGCTGTTACTATAGAATTTTTCCCTCATATTGTTGTATTAGAAGACTCTTCTCCAAAGCTAACGGATGATGAGTCTGAAAATGTAGATATTTTCCTTAATCTATGAAATAGCTAACAGTTAGAGGTTTATCCTGTTTTATCTTACTTTACCGTTGGGCTATTTTCTGTAGAAACACCTTACCGCTGGGTCATTTTCAATAGAAACATTTTATTGCTGGGCTATTTTTTACAGTATGTTTTTTAACCATGCTGACGTGTCTGCTGTAGGGATTATTTATGGGTCATTCTTGTCAATCTCAATCTAGGCCCAAGGCATAAAATACAGTGAATTCTTTGGATCTTCACCGATAGCATTTAGGTCGTGCATCAAGCCCATCGTTGAGTTTCGGTTTAAATCCCCCAACCCAACATAAATCTCATTTGTCGGGAGGGAAACTTTTTTGCCCCCGACAATTATAAATATCAAAATGTCACAGTAACTACTCCAAAATAGGGCCCAAAGTATTGCCTAATGCGTATCATCAAATGATAAGCGTTGAGCACTGGGAGATTCGATATCCACTGCAGAATCACCGTCACCATCCTATGAATTAAGAAACACACAATGGATTAGTGTATTAACAACAAAGTTAGTAGCTGAATTACACAATATCACTAGTATTACTACCAAGTGCCACATTAGCAATTAAAACATTGGTCATATTCAACCAGTATATGAAACAATAATAATTTTGTGTCACTTATATAATACTTGTAAATTTTGAGATACTGCTAGTTTTTCTGGATATGAATTTATAATTTTGAGTTGATATATCTACATGGATATACAATGAAAGAAACATTGCTTAGGTGACATGATGTGACCACCACTAATTGTAAGGTCAACATCAAAACTAAAATACAAAAAGAGAAAAGGTTTCACTTGTGTTATCGGTGTTTCTACTGGTGTTGATGCATAATTGGCCACTCTAAGGAAAGGGTTATTAATGTGTAAAATTTTGAATCTTGTGGTAGTGGAAGTTGAATTAGATGCTAAAGTTGTGTATGGTTGGATAACTCAGGAGTATAATTGTAGTTTACTTCATGGTTCTCTTATATTGGATTGCAAGACCCTAATCATCCAAATTTATCAAGTGTAGATGAGTCCTATTTCTGTGAAACGAACAAGTGTGTTGACGCTTTGACAGAAAGAGCTCCAGCTCTTGATCAAGACATTGTGTTTTTTAATAGTTCGTCTGTGAACTTATGTATGCTTTTGTTTTATGACAACCAAGATCTGTATTAAGAGAGGCGTTGTCCTCTTGTCCTCTGAATTATGTAGGCTTTGATTCTATTTGTTAATGCTATCCTGGTATTCACCCAAAAAAAACAATGGAATGCTTGTTGTCACTTTCTTGCATGATAAAAACTTTGAAGTTTGAAGCATGCTTTAAATAAAATGCATGTGAACATAATTTACCTGACCACAGCTTGATTTTTACCTTGAGACAAAAATTTAAAAAGAAAAAGACTGCTTGTTTGTCTAATTAGTAATTCTAGCGGCGAGACTATTTTAAACTTTCTTGCATGATGTGAATAAAATGCATGTAAACATAGTTTTTCTTTCCAAAGTTTGATTTTTACTTTTAAGATATGATAAAGAATCACATCAAAAAAAGCTTAATGCTTTTCTTGGGATGGTAATGATGATGATATATTCTCTCCAGACTTTTTGATATCTATATCCAAGGTTGTTATCCTTTGTAAACGTAACGAAAAGCTTTTGCTATTATACACGGAATTTTAACATGACCAATTCAAATTGTATAATCGAAATTTCTTGGTCAATCTTTCTCTAGCCTAAACCATTGCCAATTCAAACTGCTATTCTAAATATCCTGATCAAATTCTCTTAAAACCATTGGTTTAATCACACTTTCTAACAAAAATTGGCTGGTTATTCTCATTGAAAAAAGGGTATGATGATTATTTGGTTGGGAACTCTGGTTCTATATGAGAAACACACATATACTTGATGTGTTTTCAAGTGGGGCTTTACATGCTTGAGAAATATGCTATATACCTATATGCTATATATGGGTTTTACTAACATATGCTCTTAGGGTATACATTAGTAAATTACTTTAGAAAGCTTTTTATGAAAAAAGTTACTATCTTTTTTTAACATTTTTTTCAATTTTTCATAAAAATTTTCTTAAAATGAATGATTAATGTATGTCCTAAAGGCATACATTAACCGACACTATATATATATATATATATAGCAGGAGATACTTTCTTACTGTCGGAGCCCTAGAGAGTGGATGACAGGGGAAAAAACCAAAATTACAGGGACCCAGTCTTAAATAGCTGGTGCAGCCCATTGTTTTGCAATTTGTGACCTTTCACCAAATTCAGCTCAATTTGGTGTTCATGAGCCATGACTACCATTGAATTTGATCAGGCTCATCCCATATATGTATATAAACAGTTTTTGAAATTAGATGTAGAATCTATATAGGTGCATAAACAACAAAATGTGAGTAAACTAACTTGGTTGTCATAGATAGGTAGGTAAAGCTTAGGGGCCCCCATGGAAGAGCAATGTAGGGTGGACAATTGAGTTCTCTCAAATCTAGTGACAAAAAAGAAATTGTAGTATCTCTGATTAGAAAGGGTATGAAAACAAATATTTTAACAGAATTATGAATGGGGATAAAATGCTTGCAAGCTTGCAGCAACTACAAGTACAATATAAAATAAAAATTGCCAAGTGAATGTGAATCCAATGCCATTATTATCAGCTGGCATAGGCATATGTTTTTTAGTTAGGTTGCATGTGGGGAAAGAAGTCTTCTTTATCATTTCTTTCATGGATCATTTAAAGTAATGTTAAACCTGCCACAGAAAGAGACTCACTTGGGACACTACTCACTAGCCTATCCGAAAAGAGTATGCCAAAATGTATCGTTATCATTGCTATTAACAAAGTGCTAAAAGCAAAATGTAAAGTGTAAAGTGCAAACGCCTCTGTGTCACTTACTATTTATTTTTCATATCAAACACCACTTTCTGAAATAAACAAAGTAAAAAAATAATTGTGCAAACAGATAAGGGGTGTGTGGATTGAACTTAGATCAATCAAGTAGGAAACAATTTCTTAAGGGCAGCTTTGGCAACCTGAGAACCTAATAAATATTTTGGGAAATTTAAATGTGGTTTGGTCATTTTACACATCCCTAAAATTCACTAAAAACATAAATTTAACAGCAATCATATCATCTTATGTTACTGGGAAAAAAAAAAAAGAATCATGATCACATTTAAATTTATATTTTTAGTTGAATTTTAGGGGTGTATGAATTTTATATTTTCACATTCCCAGTCCAATGATGATGAAAAATTATTTTCAAGAAAAGGTTAAGATACTGTTGTTTGGTTGTATTTGATATGGAAGTTGACCTGACCTTTGCATCCTATCAATAATTTACATGCAAATGAAAAGGCAAAAGGTGGTGGTGGATCACTGGATCCCCTTTCTAATTTTGTTAAAAAAAATAAATAAATAATTACTATTTTGAGTTACTTTTATGCTATTTCTCAATCAAGTTAGCTTGTCATATTTTCAACGAGAAAGGTTATGCTTCCACTCAACAAAATATGTGACAAAAATAATAATTTTTATTTTTGTGATAGTGACAAAAATCATAATTTGGCACGAGGTGGCATCTAGAATATCATGGAGGTGGAGTATATATTTTACTTCATGGTTGAAGTACAAGTAAGTTTACCTTCAAATAAAATCTTGGTTTAATAGGAATATTATTAGAGCTTATATATAGGCTTATAATTAAGAGTGAGGCTTGTGTCCAGTGACCGATTCTACTAGATACGTTAGGATACAAACAAGTATCCAAAACTGAACACGTGTATGCATCTTAATATGTCCAGTAGAATTGGCCACCAAATATATGTCCAACCCCATAATTAAAAGGACCTCCTATAAACTTATCTAATGCACTGCTTTAACACAAGGGACAATTAGCTAGCACTCAAGTACACCCTAGTGTCAACTGTCACGTGGGAATTCATCCAATGTTTCTGTAGTTTACTTCAAATATTTCATTGAATATCACTAAGTCAAATGCCAGCAACACAAAGTGTGTTTTTATTCACCTAATGTTTTACTTTATTGTCCACTTGAGCCATACATATAATTATAGTGAAGCTTAAGACTTTATATAGTTTATACAACTCAAATGCAAGAGTTAAACTTAAAGCAGCAAGTAGCTTATCGAAACGAAATCTTACTTGACTTGGAACAAAGTACCTTCTCCAATGCGTAAAATTCCTTTGCTAAATGCTTGGTTCAAATTGAAACAATGGGTAAGATTCTTCCCTCTTCTCCTCTTGTCCTGAGATACTTTTTTCCTCTTTCTCTTTTCTGCTTGGAATCTTTGGTTATCTTATATATATAATCAACTTAAACGTTTTCAACGAGATTACTCATTCCAATATCTCATCTTTTAGATCACTCAATGTGGCCCTACATATTTTCTTCTAGATAACCAAATAAAAAGCAAGTCCATTGCAAAGTAATATTAGCTTCTCTCAGACACGCGTCGAGAAAGCAATTCTATAGCTCATAACCTTGTTAGACATATTAAATATGTTACAGATTTTTTATATGGATAAAATATGTTTCTCCACATCTTAATACTATAAGCTTAACCGATTTAACTTTTCTTTAATGCCTTCTTTCTTTAAGTGGTATCCAAACAAACATTAAGGGTACGTTTGGTACACTGAATGTGGATTACAACAGAAATGATAATCTTTATTACCGGGAATAAAATGTGTTGTAATGGAATAACTAAACATATTCATTAGTTTGGTTGTGAGTTGTAACATTAGAATAAAACTTATGATCTATTTTAGGAAATATCTCATTTATACAATTATATTTCTTAGAAAATAATATATTTTAAATTTTAGAGGGATGAGTTATTTTTTGATGATTTTTTATTTCCATAATTGTTAGGTGGATATAGAAAGTTTATTTATTTGGAAATATATTAATGTTAGAAGTTATTACATCTACTAAGGAATAGCTATTACAACCCTTTTAGAGAGGAATAGTTATTCTTTATTTTAAAGAATAGTTATTCATAAGGAATGACTATTCCCTGTAATAAAAACATAATCAAACTATTGAATAACTAAATCATAGGAATAGTTATTACATTACAGTGTCTATTACAGTCTACCAAACGTACCCTAAGTAACCAAATGAAAATACTTGTGACAGTTGTTATGGCAATTCTGACAAATTTGGAGTAGGTGGGTTTATTATTACGTGACTATCTACGTAGACGGATGGCAAGTTTCGCCTACAATTAGGTCATACTACCAGATTTATGATATAACTTTTGGACTGTTTGCATGGGCAGATATCTACCCTAGCACATCATCTTGATTAAAAACACATAAAACTTGAATTTGAGATTAAGTTAGCCTTTTTAATTAAATTTCTTTTTAGTTCTTACTTACATGCTTTTCTTTCCAAGAAGTTATACTCTCAAAATACAATTAACATGATACTTTAGTTTCATATCAATAAAAACAAACCATTTAATACAAAAAAAATATGACACAAGTTCAAAAACTCTTGTGAAAAAGTTAAATTCGTATTAGGTGGTCTATTTTTAATGATGTGGAGTATCATGTCTTTGGTGCTCTTCTCTTATTAATAATTGTAGGCTCCCATTAATTAAAGGCATGATGGATTGAAGTCATGTTATGTCTATTAGGAACCTAACAAGTATGCTGATGGTCTGACGCTCTTATGGTGTAACCTATTAACTTTTTAATAAATTAAAATTTATTATAAGTTTCCTAAGTTAATAAAAAAAAAATGTCATAAGTTGGTGTTGTAATTATTTGTAGGATGCTAAGAGTTTTGTAATTTAACAAATTGGCACCTTATAGTGTTTTCAACAGAAACATATATAGTTCAAATCCCCCTCTCTAAATTATTATTATTATTTTTTGGATGACATGCGATTAGCTTATGTTGTTAATGGTTAATGAGTATATTCATTATATATATATATATATATATATATATATATATATATATATATATATATATATATATAAGAAATATTAACATTATAATTATTTCCTTTAAAATTTGGCATGAATGAAGGTTATTGCATAATTTGTAAATTGAGGATTCCACCTTTATTCATTGCTGTCGTTCTCTTCTCCCAATCCCTCTCCCTCCTTCTAGCCTAATTTCAAGGAGATCTCTCTTCTTCCTTTGGCGTTTTCAGATTTTTATTCTAAAACGTAAAATCAACCTCAATAATAATAATTTTAAATAACTTGTTAAATAATAATAAACAACCACGCTTTCACACAAGGTCCAAATAATTTTACTTAAAACAAAAATTAGTCTCAATAAAAAATTCTATCCTCCCCCCCCCCCCCCTCTCTCTCTCATAAATAATATAATTAATAAAAAGAACTAAGCTATCACATATAATTTATACAAAAATTAAGCTTATAATACTATTTAAAGAATTCTGAATAGTTTATCAAAATATCCAAAAGCATTATAGCTTAATTAGTTGATACCTCGGAATATAGTTTGACTTCAAACAAAGTGGATAGAGTCTCTCCCCGCCTATTATGTGATGATATAAATAACTATTTATATATAGAGTAGTTTTTATTTCACACACATTATTGTACATAAACACTTTTTTGCACTAAACCCTTGACTTGAAGTCAGGGATTCATTGCAAAATAAGTGCTTGTGTGTATTTTAAAACAAATCTAAATCAATATATATATATATATATATATATATATATATATATATATATATATATCTTATTGTAGCTAAGTATACAAGTAAATATATAATGGACGGTTTCACCTTGCTCCTCAATCGACATCAAATGAATATTTTCTTGACCCAACAAGGTTATGTCAGGTGACAAGTTTACATGGAAATTTAATTTAATCCCAACTCGGGACTACCCCTAATTATGTTTCGTATACCCATTACATGAAATCCCATTGTCTCTAAATTTCACTTTAAGTACCCGTTTGGGTACTGATGAATTTCCCAGCGTCCCGCATTGTGTGTTTCCCTTTTTTTTATTTTTTTTGAGAAGCGATTTATGACTGTGGTTTGTTTTATAGTGGGTCATGTACACTATTCACACATTTAAAAATTATTTTATTACAGTATTTTTAATTTTTAATTTTCAATAAAATAAGTATTATCTAAACAGATCTTAAAACAAAACTAAGCTCAAAATATTTCAAAATTTCCTCTCTTTTTTTAGCACCTCACTAATTAAAAAAAAAAAAAAATAGCCCAAGCCCATCTATAAATACAACCATCCACACAACATTGCTTCTCCCCCCCTTCCCTTCTTCCCTCTCCTAATTTCCAGGAACTTGCTCTCTTTCTCTCTCTCTCCAAAGTCTCAAACTCTCATTTCTCAACCCAATCTTTCAACCCCAAAAACCCAAAAAAAAAAACTCCTCATTCTGAAACACATGGAAGAAACACAAGTCAGATTTGTAATCCCAGCCTCAGAGGCCGAATCCATGGCCCAAAAAGCCAACCTCCCTTCCGTCCTCCACCTCCTCCCTTCCCTAGTCCCCTCCGCCCAGCGCCTCGCCCGCACACCCATCTCCAACTTCCACGTCGGCGCCGTCGGCATCGGCGGCGTCTCCGGCCGCGTCTTCCTCGGCGTAAACGTCGAGTTCCTCAACCTCCCTCTCAACTACTCCATCCACGCCGAGCAATTCCTCCTCACAAACCTCTCCCTCAATGCCGAGCCTTCCCTCTCCCACTTCGCCGTCTCCGCCGCCCCCTGCGGCCACTGCCGCCAGTTCTACCAAGAACTCCGCAACGCCTCCTCCCTCAACGTCCTCGTCGCCGACTCCGATCTCCCCACCGCCACCGCATTCACTCCCTTATCCCACTTCCTCCCCCACCGTTTCGGCCCCGAAAACCTCCTCTCCAAACACCTCCCTTTCCTCCTCGAGCCTCACCACAATGGCTTATCGTTTCTAACAAATTCTCAACCCAATGGATTCACCACCACCACCAACAACAATTTCGACAGTTTACGTTACGCCGCCTTGGACGCCGCCAACAAGTCGCACGCGCCTTACAGCGGGTGCCCCTCCGGCGTGGCGCTTATCGACACTGACGGCAACATACACAAAGGGTCGTACGCGGAATCCGCCGCGTACAACCCCAGCATCGGCCCCGCCCAGGCCGCCCTCGTCGCGTATATCGCCAACGGCGGCGGCGGCGGCGGCCACGGCTACGAAAAGATTGTGGCAGCCGTGTTGGTCGAGATGGAAAGCGCCATAGTGAAGCAAGAACACGCGGCCAGGTTGCTGTTTCAGACCATCTCGCCTAAGTGTGAGTTTAAGGTTTTTCTTTGTGTTGGTGGTACTAAAAGGCCCTCTTCAATATGAAATATGTTACATTAGTAACACTGGTTCTTCTTGTGCATTAAATGAATAGATTCCAGTAGTTTATTCTGTTGTTGCATAGTGAGTGAGAGAGAGAGAGAGAGAGATAGCTACAGCTTAGGCAAAAGCAAAAGCAAAGCAGAACAGTTATATATGTCAACTGAATATTGTCATGCAAATATTGTGTTGGGAAATTACTGAAGTCTGTTTTGGAATTTGGAATCTGTTGCAAATATTATTGCAGCTACTTTCATTTTCTTGTGATTGTTGTTAAATAAAATGTGGTAGCTATTATGAAAGTATGAAAAACTATTGGAGCAATTGGGCTGCTAGCATAGAGCATTGCTCCCGCATTGCTCCCGGAGCACTTTAAGTTTTTTCTGCTAGCATGGCCTTTTTTTGTAAAATTTTCTTATAGTGCACATCGACACGATTTCAATTATAATTCTAAAAATTGTGAAATCGTGTTTTAGTGTAACACGATTTCAAATGACATCATGTAATTACTCTGTACGCATCAGTGTGTAATAATTAGCGCTCTCCATGTGTACCGATAAGGGGAATCAGGCCCTAACACTGGTGTCATTCGAATAATAACATTCTCTCCATTAAGTGATGGTCCAAGCCCCAATTGCAAATTTTGATTGGTGGGTGGTGGAGTTACATGAGGTGGAGTTCCAATAATCCAACATCTTTGACATACTTCCATAACTCCCAATATGCTGACAAAAAGGTACCGTTTAATAATTGTTGGCCACTTTGTATTTGTCTATTTTTACTCTTTTATTTTTTTTCGGTTTGTTTTGGATATTTAGTCTATGAGCAATAATGCATTTGAGATTAAAAAAAAAAGAGACGGGTTAAGTTGGCTTTATGTGGTGGTTTGGATCATGTCAAAGATAAGTGGTACTTCTGTTATAAATAGGTACAAGAAATAGATTGGCATTTAGTTGTTTAATCTCAATTAAGGCTCCTTTAATCATTCATTTCAATTTGTGGTTGGAAGTCCTTTAAATATATTGTGGGATTGACCACATGATTACTAGTTAAGCATAACTCCACAGCAGTACAATCAGAGTTTGATATATGTACAGGTGTTAGATTCTTAAAATTGGTTGGTTCTACTTGCATTACAATTAATGTGCCGTACTAATTAGAGTCTCAAAGAGGAGAGAATATCTTATGAGATTACCATCTCACTATATATAAGATCCACACATAATATGATAGAAAAATCTCACAAACCGATTCATAAGATATTTTTTCCTCAAAAGAGATGCACTAAAACATTAGCGACTAAAAAGGCAGGGCTAACTAGCACTAGCTAAAACAACTAAGAATATTCACCAACCACCATGTATCCGCATCAGCCTCAATCCTCATCTCCAAAGTCTAGCTCAGCAACACTTGACCAAGTTGAGATGCCAATTGCAGAGAATTTATCAGATAACTATTCTAGCCCACCCAAAAATAAAAACAAAACAAAGTTATTATTCACTGTGTGAGCATCTAATTCTCCCTTTTACATTCGGTATTCCCATGCCACATTTCAGCATCAAACCCTTTTAAAGAAGCTCTCAATTTTATTTTAAAGTTTGAGCACTATCCCAACCCTTTGGTAAATTTTCAGAAATTACAAGCTCTGAGTCTATGTTAGCATTCATGAGAACTGTTATGATATGTATTATTGCATGACAATAGTAAAACACTAAAACCATATATGGTTAGACATGGGGAAAAATTTACATACTTCTATAGCAGTGCTCTGAGCTCTCATAAAGGAGGTGGGTCTATACGTGGAACCTACTATGAAACCCACTCCCTTTGTGAGAGTACGGAACACTGCACCAAAAATATGTTAGAATTGTCCGTTAAATGCAACCTATTTGTGTCCCATTTAATGTACTAAAGCAATAGATAAAAGCTTTGCGCAGCTAGATAATAACAAAATTATATAATAGCCACATGCAGGCCGGAAATGTGTCAATTATTTTCTTACCATATGTACCATTTTCAGCAATATATGGACAAACTCTTTGTCACATAATAAGAAAGACCAAAATTTCCCCAAATTTTCCAAATTCTAGCATGGCTAATTGACTATTGACAGCTCACTATGCTCGAAAGGAGTGGTTGGAAACCTTCATATAGGCCATGTTAGGAGCCTAGCTGTGATAGCTGATTTATCAAGCATATGACATTGACACTGCTAGTCATTGTCAAAAACATTTGAGAATTGAGTTTTCCTAGGATAGTTTTCTATTTTATTATTTTACAGAGGATGGATAACTCTCTAAAAAGTCCATAAATGCCAATCTGGCCAACACATTTACAACCAATTGAATCCGAGATCTCTTTCCAGTAAAAGAGAAATAACATTAGATTACAAAATCATTAATGTTTCTTGGGATAAACATGCAAAGATTTGCAACTTTTGCAGCATATATCATGCTGAAGTTACTTGGACTTGTAAACTGACAACTGGCAAAATCAATGACTAATCTTGCTTTGTCACATAATTAGAAAGACCAGAAATATTTACCATAATGTCTCAACTAATCTTGCTATGGATTAAGACATCAGCTTTAAAAAAAAGTAATAAGGATGTGGAACAGCTCATGTTTTGGATGGTATGAGTCAAAATAATGACAGTCAACTTTGTCTATCTAATTTGACTCTTGGTGTTGGAAAAATTCATTAAGAAAAAATGTTTCCTAGGATTTTTATTTTTGTGAACTACTAAAATCTAAAAAGAACTCATTGTCACAAACTCTAATCAACAAAGTGACAAACAACAAAAGTTACACCACAGTTGTGTCCTGAACATGCATTTCCTGTGCAAGGAAAGATAGCTTTGGCAAGTATAGTCCGGAGAGACCCAAAAATAAAACTTGGTTTAGTTACTACTTCATCTTTTTCTTGATGAATGAAGTTGTACTCAACCCCAAAAAAAGAAAAAGTTAGTATATAATCAAATTTTATAAGCAAGGATTTAAAGGAATAGTTTACATAAAAAATTTCAAGAATGTAAAAAAGGAATCCCTTATGATTCTTAACACATAATATTCAAGAAAGAAGACTTTCCAACCCCAAATGAAAAGTAGTGAAGAAAGAAGAATAACAATAACAATAATCCATACATTCCACTAAAGGAGACAGACTCACCATGCTAGTCGTTGGCATATTGTAGATGGTGTTGTCTTTGCATAACCTCTGAAGATATCATTCTCTTCATTCTCTTTGAGTTTTGGCGGGGTAAAAATGCATTCTCATATACAAACTGCGTTACTTTATCAAATTATGATATCATTATCATAGAAGAAGGAGCAGTGAGAAAGAATGCATTTATCCCCCGCCAAAATCCAAAGAGAGAAGAACCCAGAAATCTTCTTATGCTTTATGAGCTATCTCTGAGGCATGATATATATATATATATAGGTGACAAATTAGCCAAAACCAGTTCATCTTTCTCATGTCAGGAATGTTGTTCTGGTCTATGTTGTATGGGCCCCAATTCAACAAGGATGACTTATTATTTTACTTGGTCCATGTGACTGACTTCAGTTTTGAACATTGAACAATTAGAATTCAAAGCACGCTTTTCTTGGTTCCCACGGGGGTTGTGGAACAAATGGAAAAAGGCATTGCCCTCCCTTTATTTCTCTTTGGATTATTATAGTAGCTTTTGTGGTGTGAAATTGTTTTGCTTTTTCTCTTGCTCTTTGATTTGGAAGTAGTCTCATTTTTTTTCTAGGTTCAAATACTTGGTCAATGTCAATTACCTTTGATTTTATTCTATTGAAACAGAGTCTAGAAGAGAGAGAAAGAGAGGTCAAGGGATCTAATTAATTTTCAGTTGATTTTCCAAGATATCATTGTAACTTATTGGGCACGTCTAAGATGGGGAAGCCTTGCATTGGAAAAGCTAAGGGCTTGAATGGAAGAATTTTATTTTGAGTAAAAGAAAAAAGTAGAGATGTGAGAAATAAAGTGAGTGTAAAAACAAAACAAAAAAATAAGCTAAACGAAAACCCCCAATTTGGGGGAAATTATATGTAACACAACAAATTAATCAATCATCAAAAACCCAAGGAAAAAACAAAAGGGGTGAAAAAAAAAAGGCTAATACATTTCTCACCTCTTGTGATTCTAGATTGAAACAACAACATCCTCAACGTGATGAAGACAAACCCTTATGACAGACTAAAAGAAGAGGAGGCAGGATTTTTGAGAGGCATTTTCATATCTCCATTACCACCTGATACAATCCCTTCGTCTCCATCCACAAAGACCAGATCATCTGTCTCCTTCAATGCTTCATGAACCATTACAACCACAAGTCCAATAGCAAGTGCTACTATGATATTTTTCTTGGCATTTGTAAGGAAAAGGCTTAGGACAGTGATTGGCAACAAGGCCAGCATCACCATTCTATCATCTATATCATACCCCATGACAACCAATGGTTCGTCGCGTAGAAAGTATAAGAACAACCATGCAACCATCATGACAATGAAGACAATCATTGAGACGGGGTGCCAAAGCAAGCTGAGGAAGAGAATGAACAATATGATAATGGCGTAGTTCATGCGGAAGACTGCGACGTTTATCTTGATTCTTTGGATTAATTGAGAGACGCTGGTGGGAAAGCTGAGATCTTGAAGTTTGATCATCTCCTTCCATGGCCTTGTCATACCAAGACCCGAATTGATCCGTTCTTTTGCAAGTGAAACAAACTGTAAATTTGATGATGATGATGGTGTTGCCACTGGGATTGTTCCATACGTCGTCATTTTCCAGAGATTTGCATGCAGAGAGAGAGAGAGAGCGGCAATGCTAGAGGGGAGGGGATTTAGGAACGTGTACCATGAAGTTCTAATTTTGATTGGTGTTGTAAAAAAATGGTACATTCTATTTTGGGTAAACTCTATGGCTAATTCTATACCAGAAAATATTACATGTTAGTTAGATTTGGCAGTGATGATTCATCAAGTCGCTGACCAAGTTAAAGATCTAAATTACGGTATATGGAGGATTAAGGACCATGTTAGTGAACGCAATGAATCACCTTTCGGCCATGACATAAGAACATGAGCTAATTACCATCAAGTTTTTACGCCACATCAGAGAACAGATTGTAGTAAGACCATCATGTTGATAAATTTCCTTCAAAAATTCAAATGCACAAAAATTAATTGTGTAAAAGCTGAGTGTAAAACACTTGGCTTAGGTAGATAGGCCAGGCAAAGTGAAAAACTAAGGTTGAGTCTTTTTTTTTTAAGGATAAACGACAGAAGGTTGAGTCTATTTTTAATTAATGTGTTTTGTAGTACATTTCTGAGTCCCAGCTCACGGTTTTTTGTCCAGTGGACCATTTACATGTTTGACATGAGATTCTTTTTGAGGTTTATACCAAGTTTTGCGACCTCCACTACTGATATATATATATATATATATATATATATATATATATATATATATATATATATATATATTAGATAGGTTTTGAAGCCTATAACATCCGCTCCACTTAATGATGATTTTCTTCACTATAAGGCTACTGCAGATAAATGATGTTTTGAAGTATCAATACAAGGATAAGTTGTTATCATCAATAGTAAAAGAGTATGTATTGAATATACAGATCTACAATGCCACTATATGACATAGAAGACTTCAACATTGCACCGGTTCTACCTCTAACTTGGAAAGCAAAATGTACAAGACCAGATAAGATATGCTTGAAAACCCCACCCATTGGGAACAAACTCATTCATCTAAGAAAAGAAATATTCTTCATATGTACAAATATGTTCATATGTTTGTAACATTGTGGTAGAGTTGCTTTAGAAAATTCAGCTTCTGGAATACATGAAAGTGACAAAGTAGGAAGTCTGATAACAATATAGTAGCTTGAAAGAAACAGAGAGCCTTGAACAAAATTACAAAAAGAGGGGGGAAAAAATAGAGAACAACCTTTCACTGCTAGGATCATCAAGAGCAAAAAAGTTGCAAGTATCCATTATGATCAAGCACATTGATACGCATAATTTTCGTCATTTGACACGGTAAAAAATGCACCAGTTTGCAGCTCAGATGCAAGAATAGGTAAGAAATGCACTTAAAATGTCCACACCTGTTTATATATCAGGAACCATTGCGGGAGAGTTTGATTCATATCATGATTCATAAAAGCTTTTGAATAAAGGCACCATCAAATGCAATTATACAAAAGTGAATAACCCAAAGAAAACCATAATCAACTTTGAAGAAGAAAAGACAATCAAATGAGGTTTCAGATTTTTTTTTAATCCTAATATATTGATGATCATATTCAAGGAAACACTAAAAGTATCTCTATATAAATTACAAAACAACTATATCAGTTAAAAAGGAAGTAAAATGGTAGAAATTCAACACAATTGTTTCTCAGTAAGAAGCATCATCAAATCAAGGTTTTCCTTCAATTTTTTTTCTGAAGCAACAGCAAATATTATTCACTAAATATTACCAAGCCTTAACATTCGTAAAATCATTTAAAGGAACAAAAAGTGAAATGGCAGAAACTCTTAACACTGTACTCCAACTGGATTGTGGCTTTCATGGATTGGGTGTAAGGGCCTCCCCCCTTATTATTCTCCAAGGTCCATAATAGAACTTTGGCTGCATTAGAGGGACAGCTTCCCCAGGATGATCTTCCCAATACTTCTCCTGCACAATACAACAAGGCGCAGTTCTTAGATCCTAGAAAATTTGATCCTAATTATTAACGGCAACAGTAGAAATTTCTATCATTCTTAAAATGACAACTGTTAAACTTCATATTAATTGTATACAAAAATAACCAGACTCATAATTCTATTCCAACTGACGCTATAAAGAAATCTAGTCAATGCCATCCAGACCTCAAGTGTATCAAAAAATGGCATGCCATGAAACTCAACATGATACGAGCAATTGAGAACTAACTTGAGATGAAAGGGGGGGAAAAGCGTGCCTTTACAAAGTTAATTGCCATTCCACTAGGCAGTGTAAGTTCCACAAAATGCAAATAAGGATTTTCATTTTCTCTCTTATCTTTGTTGCACAAGATGATGATGACAAACAGAACAAGAACCAACAACTCAAAAGAAAATGGCAAAGAAAAAAAAAGGCTAAGTCCGAGGATCTTGATCATCTTATTCATCCTTTCCCTGTTTTTCTCGGTTCCTTCCCCAAGCTCAGGGAATATCAACTTCCATGTGATCAGCTTTGTGAAAAAGTATTATGAGACACAAATAGGAGCAATGATAACTTACTGATAGTACCTAAGACATAACTATAAGCATAGTTTACTCCCGAATCTAGAAACAAAGCTATCCCTCAAATCTCCACATCTAACACAAAGGTATCATTTATATGACAAATTGAACAACAAAATCAAATAAAGAACAGTGGGGAAGAAGAAGAAGATACCTGGAAAAGTTTTCCGAATAGTAAATAGTTACCTTGTGGAGTTGTTCTGTGATGGCAGAACCAATGACCCCAGTGTAGAAGGCAGCAATATAGATTGTGACTAAAGGTTTAAAGGACTTGGGTCGCCTGTACGGATCAACCATGTCCCAAAGTATCGTTCTTTCCCACTTCGTGTATACATAGTCTGCGTATTTCCTCCATAGATAGCTTGCCATTAGCACTATAATCTTAAGAAGGTTAGGGTCTTTTCCTTTTGTTCCCCTAAGGTTTTCAAAAAAAAAAAAAAAAAAGAGAGAGAGAAAAAAATTAGGAAATGTAAATTTTTTTAATACAGAGGGTCCGTTTGGATACAGCTAAAAACTAAAAACTGAAAACTGAAAACACTGAAGCAAAATAATTTTTAAATGTGTAAATAGTACCGTGGGACCCATTTTTAATAAAAAAGTTGCTGAAAAGTGATGTTTGTGGGTCCGTGAACAGTGCACAGGTGCACTGTTCACGCTTTAAAGTCAACAAAATCGGCTAAAAAAAAAAAACTGAAAACGCAAAACGCAGGAAACGCAATCCAAACCGCACCAGAATTTCACACAGACCACCACACTCTTCACTGAGGGATGAGGACAAAGCACCTACAATCATCCCTCACTGTCCTAGGTAAAGACCCATCCAAACCAAACTCATTCATTGTTTGATTACTCAAAGACCATCACTATTTTATTATAATGACCACAAACCTGCACTATGCATGGGTAAGTTTCAACTCAGTACATTAGTTTTTGACAATTAATATTTGTAATTTTTGCTTTTGAAGTTTTAGTTATCTTCTAGAGGGGTCAGTGGAAATTGCCTTTATTAAAACAAAAACAAAAACTTCTAAACTGACCATTTGATAATTTTTCATTCAAGTTTCTCAAATGACACTTCATCAAGAACTTGTTCAACACTGAAAACAACCAAGCTATGATGGGCAAAATATAATGATGAATTAATCATGTCAAAAGAAACAAGAAAAGAGAAAGGCCACCAGATAATATATCAAAAGTTTCTTTAAATGCAGTCCAAAAGAAAAGTCTTCAAGATTTGTCCAATTCTAAAGATGTCACATTCTTTGTAGAGTGTCCTCCCTGCCAAATTGACATCCCTGATGTGACCAATCAGCAGGCACATTTGAAAACTTTTTCATTAAGATAGGAACTACCGGAAAAATCATAAGATTAATATTCGCTTCTTCTAGAGCATCAAGAACATATCCTTAAAGGTTGATAATCCAATCAAAATATTTACATTGACTGGTAAGTTGACAATTGTACTACAAAACATTCAAATAGCTAATGATTTTATCTAGACCCCAAACTTCTAATTTAGAATGGTAAAAGTCTTCAAGATTTGTCCAATTCTAAAGATGTCACATTCTTTGTAGAATGTCCTCCATGCCAAATTGACATCCCTGATGTGACCAATCAGCAGGCACATCTGAAAACTTTTTCATTAAGATAGGAACTACCGGAAAAATCATAAGATTAGTATTCGCTTCTTCTAGAGCATCAAGAACATATCCTTAAGGTTGATAATCCAATCAAAATATTTACATTGACTGGTAAGTTGACAATTGTACTACAAAACATTCATATAGCTATTGATTTTATCTAGACCCCAAACTTCTAATTTAGAATGGTGAAGCTGTCTAGTGTTTTTATTTTTTTATTTTTTTTCATTTTTGGATTTTAATCTAACAACAAAAGTATATGGACTTCACCTGAAAGAACTCTTATTGCATTTTAATTTATCTTTTGAAATTCTTTTTTCCCCCTTGATCTCTCTTGCCCTCAATTGATGAACTCAAAAGCACTTAATGATAGATTAAGCATGCTATAGAAAAGACTAACAAACTGAAAACAGACAATGGATGCAAAATATTTTGAAGGGGAAAAAAAGAATCACATATGTAAAAATGACTTGATAGATTAGAAACAATAACAAACTGATTCATGAATTTACCCTCAATAAAAATACTAAATTACAAAGAGATTGGGAAACTAAAAATGTACGATTAAGCCTCCCAAAAGTTTCAAATCAAAATCATTTAAGTTTAAACATAGGCCATCAACATTCATCATTCAGAAAAGTTGCAGTTAATTATTTTGCCAGAGGAAAGAATCAAATTCACATTCATAAACCATTTACAGTACTTTGCTGCTTGGCTGAAAATATCTTCAAAGGAGCCATTAGTTAATGTTTCAGGGGAGCTAAGGTTGTTCCACATAAGAAACAATAACTTCACAACTTGATTGAATCAAAAAAAATGCTAGCATAAAGAAGCTGAAGAAATAAGGTAAAAAGGCTTTCAAACAACTGATATATAATATGTTTCAAAAAATTTCTTTTAAACAATTGCTGCTAGCAGTTACATAAATACTATGACTATATCATGTTTCATTATTTCCAAATAAAATTCATTTTAGTTAGTTTCATGTGAAAGATTTGATATTAAACAGATAACCCCATCAAAGTATGTATTGTCTATCTTATGCTTATTTAAAACTCATCTGATTGCATACTTCTATTTTTAGAGTTAGCTTAGTATTAGACCTTTGGAAATCCATCAATCTTTCACATTTCAGTTCAAAATCAAGTTCTCTTATAAAATATAGTTTTGAAGAGAAGGTAAGCATGGTTTGTTGATGAACATGTCCATGAATAAAATGAACCATTAACCACTATCTGCTATTATATTCAAAGCGGCCATTCATAACAGAAATTACACAAATGGGGGAGAGCATTCATATGCAAAAATATAAATTTAAAGAAAAGATAAGAACTGTTTCTTGGTTAATCTGTCCATGAATTTCCTGAACCATTAACCACTATACGCTATTATATTTAAAGAAGCCATTAACCTAGATCATTGAAATACAAATATTTGTAGTATTCTTAACATAATTATAAAGCCATTGCAGGTCTATGTGACAACAATAATTCATATATAAAAATTCCCACTCAACTATAAAGGAACTGTAATAACCCGAGATAATGTGCTGGATAAATTGTTATTTGCATTAGAAGTATTTAAATTTAGGCTTGGTGATAGATCTTTATCTGGATAAGGTAGTAGTAGATTAGTATTGTTATTTTCTTGTATTTAAATTGATCCCTATGTTTTAGGATAGGATTAGTTCCTATGTTTTAGGATTTGTTGATGAGGTTATCTCATCCTTGGCTATTTATGTGCATTGAATGCATTAATGAGAATTAAGCAGAAAATTAACCAAAAATGTCTATTTCCTCTCTCAAGTTCAAGAGATTGGTCATCTCAAATTGACTATCTTTTGCATTTAGTCAATTATCTTGGTTCACAACAGGAACAATGAAAACCCACAACCATGTCATGAAAAACACATGAAAGACACACAAGCAAAATGGAAATTTAGGGACCTAGAATACTGATTAAAATCCAGAGAGGCATGACCATCAAATATGCTTAGGTAAAGAAAATTGAGCTTTTTTTATGTAATCTATCAACAAAAGGGAAAAACTATATAAAGATCATATATAATCCCAAATACCATGAAAAAGAAAAAAGCCATACTTATCAGTCAAATATTTTTTTCCCTGCTCCAAGGAATCCAAAGAAAGAAGTTAGAGATTAGTATATATTTAGATGGGATTAAAGGATAATTAGCCTAAAATGATGTCGCAATCAATTGAAACAGTAACAACCCATTCACAAAATAATACATACATATGGGAGGCAAACCAATTCTTCAGACGTAAATAAATTGTATGGTTAAAACAGAATTATGAAATAAAAATTTTCCTTCAAATTGGGGAAGTTGCTAAGAGAGGTGTACTCAACCATCATTACCCTGGTTCCCAAAGTTCCAAATCCATCTAGCATGGGATAAGTCATGTCTACATCCTGTTGTAACATCATCTATAAATGTATAACTATATACTAGCTAACAGATTAAGTAGAAGCCAGACTGCATTCCTCCCAGGCAGGAACATTGCACAAAACATCCTTTTAGCTCAGGAACTGGTGAAATCCTACATAGGGATAAGGTGCCTGCTAGATGCTCCATTAAGGTTGACCTCATGAAAGGATATGAATCAATTCATTGGGATTTTACCTTACACTGCTTGACTGCTATTGGAGCCCCTGTCAGATTTGTAAACTAGGTGGAGTGCATAGAAACGCCTTCTTTCTCTATTGCTGTTAATAGCAGCTGAGGGGGGAGGGGGGGTGCAAAATTTAAGAAAGGGTGATTCCTCTTCTCCATAACTATTTGTCTTAGGTATGAAATTTCTTTCTAAATTCTCCAAGAAAGGGCATAAAACTCAGGAAACTTCATAATCCCACCCAATGTGCTATGAACCCCAGTTTACACACATAGGCTTTGCTGAAGATCTAATGGTATTCTCAGGAGCTGATCTAAGCTTGATCAGGATCATTAATGAAGCTTTGGAGGAGTTCAAGTGCCTATCAGGTTTATGAGTAACTCTACTAAGAGTGAAGTGTTTTATTTCTGGGGTGCAGCCGCATACTTTGAAGAACCGGATTTTAGAATTGATTGACTTCAAGGAAGGGCATATTCTAGTAAGATCTCAAGATTGCAAACCCCTGCTAGATAAGATCAAGGCAGAATATCATCCAGGACATGCTTAGCCCGTCAAGGGTGAATGTCCCTGCTCGTCAACAAGCCGAGCTTTGTCGAGTATTGAACGTTCAAGCTTGGCTTGACAACAAAAATAAAATGTTCAAGCTTGGCTTGAGTTTGAACCAAGCCTACAAAACCTTGTTTGAGATTGAGCTTGTCAGATAGTCTAAATCAGCTTATGTTGACTTGATTCATTAGCCAAGTTGAGCTTGAGAGCTTGAGATCCAATACAAGTACTTATCAAGCCCATTTGGTTCAAACACGTGGTCCCACTCCCAATTAATTAAAGGCTTAGTAAGATATTAATTTATTTTTCAGGCTCATATCAAGCTTATTACCAGGCTCATAAACGAGCTTAAACTCAGCTTGTTTTTTATCAAGACCTATTGTTCACGAGCTTGTTCATGAACCTTTTGTTTTTTGCTTGGACTCGGCTTGTTTATTAAACAAAATTAAAATTAAAGCTAAGTTTGGTTCGTTTATAAACAAACTATGAACGATCTTTTTATTGAGCCAAACCGAGTTGTTTATGAATAGCTTGGTTCATTTACGGTCCTAGTGCTTTACTGGCAACTAGCTAGAGATGAGTCCAAATGCTCTTTTTAGAAAGGTTCCCTAATGAAGGGAGAGTCCAAATCATCCAAACTCAGGAAATGTTAACACTAAAGAGCGAGCAAGTTATTGGTGAAAGAAGGAAACATGTGAAATCCAGAATTCAAAACAAGTGCAGACCCATTTCCCTTTTTTTTTCTTTCTTCTTCTTCTAGAGTGTCTGTAAATGTACTCAATTGAATCGTTTGTGTTTCTTCTGCTCTATAGTATTTGTGGCAATGTGCTTTGTGATTGAGTGAGTGAGCTGTCTATGTTAGCTTAGGCACTTGCTGTACTTGTGTTGCTGCTTTGTTCTCTAGCTTGTTTCTATCAAAGTTTAAGTTTTTCTTAGATTAAACAGTAAAACCAAACACACACACACACGCACAAATTAAATGGGTAAAAGGGAATTATGAATTAAAAAAAATTGCAAAAACTAGTTGAAAAATCCCTTCTCATCGCTGAAGAACCAAACCACAACCATGCAAACCCAAAACACCAAAACTATATATCACCCACAACCACAAACCAATCAAATTTTACGAATAATAGACAGAGAGAGAGGGCGGGAATTAATTGAAATTCTTACCTCTGAATCGGTTTTGGTATGCTCAGAAACTGTTCAACAAAAGCTTCAGCTGCAGAGAGAGAGAGTGAAACGAAAGAGAGAGAGTTACAGGTGTGGTAGGGGTGACAGACGGGTCTGGGATCAAACCCACCAATCCGACTACTATTCGTGTGGATTGGTGAGTTGGGTTGGGCTGAATTTTATTTTGAGCATTATCGACTTGGGTTCAGGGGTTGATAGAGATAGTACCGTATATAATTTTGTTTAATTATTTTTATTTTAAATTTTTTCAGTTTGATTGATTTTATAATGATGAGAATTAGTTTGGATGAATTTGAAATTTTGTAATATAATTTTGATTTATTATATGAACTATAATAATTTATTGAAATAAGTGTTTATAAATTTTTTTACAAGATATAAAACATGCATGCACAACCCACCGATCCATATGTGTTGAGTTGGGAATTTCTCAACCCAACAAAGCCAGGTTAGGTTGAAAAAATCTTCCAACCTAACCCATGCACACTACACCTAATGATAGAGAGAAAAATGGGTGGTGCCCTGGTGGGTAACGACATTAACGCTCTGTTTGTTTTAATATAAAATATTTTCAGGAAAATATTTTCACATTTTACGATGTTTGTTTTGGAATAAAATGTTTAGTCAAAAGTAAAATATTTTCGGTCGATGAAACCAACCAAGACAAATTTGTGTAAAATATTTTACACTTGAAATATTGATAAAATATTTTACATTTGTTGCACTCTCTCTGTCCTGACTCTCGATACATTGCCTTTCTTTGTCATCTCAAGCTTTCTCTGTTTTCTCCACAACCCAGCCCACCGTCAGCCCTTCTCTCCCACCCATCGCCGGCTCCACCCTCTTCGGCACCACCCATAACTGGCTCTCCTTTCACCGGCGCCACCCATCACCACTAGCTCCATGTCACTGACGCCACCTTCAGTTCTCAAGTTCGATTTCTCATTTTCCTAACCGTTTTTCGTTGTTCTCCATCTCTTTTTTTTTTTTTTTTTTTCCGGTGCCACTGTCAATCTTGTTTAGCTAGGTTTCTGGAGATTAAGTTGTGGTAGAGCTTGCTTTTAGTGGGTCGAAGGTGGATAGTTTTTGGGTTGATAGATTTTGGGTCTCAATTGTTTGAAGGATTTCAGGTACGGTTTGGGTTTTTCGATGACTTGACAGTGGCAAGATGTTGGTGGCTTGATGGACGGCGTGGGTGGGTTGTTTTTCATGGGTTTTAATTTTTCATTTTGGTGGCAGATTTCAGTTGTTTCTCATGGGATGATTGTGGTAGATCTTGATTATTTTTTCCATGGGTTTGTGGCTTTGGATTTACCGGTGATCCTCTAATAGCTCCAAATAGACTATGCTTTGGATCCTTTGCAATGATTGCGGTAAAAAATCAAAGGTACAGTTCCATGTTGTGGCTCAGAAATGCTTAAACTGCAAATCTAATAACACGGAGCTGAGCAAGTGACTATGGCTAGACCGTTACAAATTTACAATGAATCTGGAAATGGTAATGACAATTGCAAGTGTACTCAAATTGAATGCATTTACAGGAATTTCCCTTCACTGCTTCAATTACCTGAGTCATATTCATGGATAGAGAGATTTGTGGTCCTCCCTTGGTGGTACTGATCTTGTTATCTGCTGGGAATCTCTCACAATTGATCCTATCCTACAGCCCATTCTTTGCCAGAAGATCCCACAAGATCCACTTGCAATCCCCTGTTATCCTATGCATTAGTCCCCCCATATTGTTCTCTTGTATTTAAAGAATGCCATCTATGGCTGGATATGTACTAATCCGGTGTGCTGTGAGTTAGAAAGATGTTCACATTTTACATCAAACAAAACTTGAAAATGATTTTCCTTGTATGCAGCCAAACACGGTAAAATGAAAATATTTTACATGTAATTTTACATTTGAAAATATTTTACTTCGAAACAAACGGAGCGTAAGTGTTAAAACAAATTAAGTTAGTCACAGAATTTATCGCTTTACATTGCTACCATTGACGGTTTGAAGGAATCTCCTTCAACCCAACCTATGTGGCATAGCATACTTCCTTCATTAGAAAAACTAGGGTTCAAATCCTTTCTCCTCTATTGTTTTAATTATAAAACATGATTATTCATTGATTAGAATGTTTCACTAATCAAACAAAGAATTTGTGCTTCAGGAAAAAAAAAAAATTTTAATTTGTGCCTTTTTTTGGGAAGGCATATCGATTTTCACATCCAGGACCCTTACCTACTAGTTGAGTTTTGACCTGCCAAGTTCTCCCCTTTGGAACTCGGTAAAGATGGTTTCAGGTTCTAGCAGTTCAGTTGTCATCTTTTTTTCTTTTCTTTTTTTTCTTTTTTTTTTTAATTAATAAGTAATTACCAAGTAAACAGACTATTTCATCCACACAATAATAAAATAGATAAGTAGCCTAAAAGCATAGCTGTCAGTATCGTACGATACGTATCGTATCGTGTACAAAAACTTTCATATCGTAAGTGCTCATGAATTGTCCGGTACATAGGTGTATATCATATGAATCGTATCGTATCGGTGAATCGTACGTATCGTACGATACATAGATATATGGGTTTAAAATGAGTTTTTTTGTTAAAATTTGTGATTTTATTTGATTTAAACAAGTTTAGACTTTGTTAACACAAAATTATTGGGAAACTTAATTGAGTCTAATGAAATAGCAAGTCCATGAGTTTTTTTCTTCCATTGGATTTTGGCTTGACACCCGCACGGCTTTGTCCTCTTAGCGAGTGTGGGCATGCTCATTGTGCAAGAGTCCCACATCGCTTAGAGAAGCGCTCCCCCTATGCCTTATAAGAAGCGCCCCCCCATGTGTAGTAGTGGTACCCTCCTTATGCCTTCAGCGCAAGCTTATAAGGCATAGGGGGACGCTTCTCTAAGCGATGTGGGACTCTTGCACAATGAGCATGCCCACACTCGCTAAGAGGACAAAGCCGTGCGGGTGTCAAGCCAAAATCCAATATCGGCTACAAGGCAAGCCCTTGGCCTGAGGTGAGGTGAAAATCCCCAAAGCGGACAAATAGATTGTGTTCCTACACTATTAATAATGTATTAAATGAAAATATAATTATTTTTTATTTTGTTATTATTATTTTGAATCTAAAAAGCTAGAATACCAAGAAAAAATTATTAGAATAAAAAAACCAAAAAAAAGAAGAAGTAAATGTTGATAATAATAAAGAAAATGTCTATGAAAAAATAATTTTGCAAGATGCTAAACATGATGATAACATTGACTTAGATAGAGTTGATTAGCCAAGATGACGAAAAGATATTATTACTTTGGTTCACATATCATGTATTACTTCTGAGTTTAATCAATTCAAATGTGCATGTTACAAACATAAGTTAATTTGATTTATTTAGTTAACTTTGTTAATTTTATTACATAAGTAATGATTAAATTAGTTATTAGTTGAATATATTTTGAATTTATAATGAATATACCTTCTATCTATGTATATCTATAATTATTTTATAATTTTATTAGGTGTTTGTGTATCTTACGATACACGATTCGATACGATACACGATACAAAAAAATCAAAAATCGATTCACGATACGATTCATAATTTGACAACTATGCCTAAAAGAATTATGCACAAAACAGAGAGTGAGTCTTTAAAGTCTATAAGAGAATTGTTACTAACGATACCCCACGCATGAGACCAATCATACATAGCTCCAATCATCAAGGATTCCAACTGAGACATGGAGTTCTTTGCATCTTCTAAAGGGCAACTATTTCATTTCCTCCATAATGTCCACATTAGACAGTGTCCGGTAGTAGTCATCTTTAACCCCTTTTTTTTTCAGCCCAAAGGCAAAATGCTGCATAATCCATTGCTGATCCAAATACCACACAGGAAACATTCCCTGGTAGATTTCAGCTGATTACTAAATATAGTAGTGATTAAGTTTTGGTTAAATTGAGTCAACTTTTTAAATGATTTGAAGATATCAACATTGCTGCTAACATTTCATTAAAGATGGTAATTCGAGAAGTCCCGTGATCAAGCATGGAAAACAAGTTAATGAAAAACAATCATAAATCCAGAATCTGAATACCATTTTCACCAATTTTTGAGGTACATACATAACAGCGAGATCATGATAGCAAAGAATGCAGTAGGATACCACTTCCTGCGTAGTATTCTAGACAAAATATACAGAATATGAGTAGATAAGTCACCAATGAGGTTCTTTTGGTGTGCATCATATACAGGGATGGGCATTAAAACCAAAAGGCCTGAATCGAGGAAGTTCTATGCTGATGTAGATCCTGATGGTTTGTCGTTTGGAGCAAGGGAGGGTTCTAGTTTGAGATCTCCAACTCCCTTTGGTGGGCCAATGCTGCAACGAGCTGTGCTGTGTGTTTGAATAGCATCCTTTATCTTCTGAAACTGCAAATGATTTAGAGATTAGACGTATTTAATAATGAAAGATGTAAGTACTGATTCAAGAGTTTTCAAAATTGAATAGTCAAAGATAACTGATCATCTGCATTACTTCCGTACTATACAATCCTAAAGATAGTGAAAGTGAAAGGCATGATTTGTCCAGATAGTCATGCACCCAATCTCATATATATATATTGATAGATAAGATAAAATTTCATTAAAAGAGACTACTGCATGGAAAAGGACATGAAGTAGATTTGAGAGTTTAATCTAATTACGGGGTTCTAAAATATAAATTTTCCATTTTAGATTGCGTCAACCTGCATTTAAAAGATCAAGATAGACAGTGTAAGATGCTTGTACCTCATCTTCTTTCTTTAAAGTGCATGATTTAGTTGCCAAGAAGCAGAGAAATGTCATGTTATTCTTGTAGGTCTCCCAGTAACCAATTAAAGAACTTTTATTTTCTGAATTTGATGCTGGTTCTAATAAAAGCATGCCATAATTAGAGTTAAAAACTCACCTTTGCAAGTGAACAAGAAAAGGCCTCCAATTGTCCATCAGCTCCACGATAGAAGTGAAAATAAGGAAGCACCTTAACATTCATACTTTTGCACATCGGCTTATTCTCATCAAAATTGATTTTCAGGAATACAATTTCAGGGTGTTCTTCAGCTGTTCTGCAGAGCTGACAGATTCATTACAACAGAATCAGGACAAAAACATCACAAGTCACCAAAAAGTATTTCTAGAAACAGCATAAGAAATCGCTAATTATTTAATTATCCACATCTGTCTCAAGTCCAGTGTGATGGCAAGTGCCTTCCACCAAAAGCGACGGGTTGTAGGTTCAAGTCAGAGAATCAGCCTCTCTAAAAAAATAGGCTACCTACCAATCACCTCTTCCAAACCCCACAAAAGTTAAAGCTTTTATATTCAAGCCTTTCTGTGTTCCAAGGAAAAGAATACCATCTCTCTTCAGTAAAATTCAAGAGGTTTTTATCTAATCAGTAAGGTTGACGTTGTCAAGGCATAAGATCCACTTAAAATGCCCTCAGTCCTAACAAAAATATAGGCTGATATGTCTCCACTAGTGTTTCTCAATGGCAGGTGATACATTCAAGCTACCTGAACCTGTCTGGTCCAATCGTTCAGCTGCTCTTTCTAAGAGATGGCAATGTAAGTAGAAGACATGATATTTTACTCACAACATCCATGGATTAGTAAAACATCATAGTTTTATGTATTCTATTCTCTAGAATTATCTAGAAGTTGTTGGAAAAGATAACAAGAATGTAACTGTTATTTTTGTCAACATGGAAGCTTTGATAATAATCTTAGAAAGGAAGAATGGACAGATGTAATGAACAAAGCCTACTGGCAACAAGAGTTACCTTAGGGAATAATGCCCGGCAAGAAGCACACCAGGTTCCATAGAATTCTACAATAACTAATCTCTCCCCGGCTTGACTTAGTGCACTCAAAAATTCTTGTGTAGAATGAATGTCAACCATATTTGGTGCATTCCTTTCCCACCATTTTGGTTGGTCAGTTTCAGTCACAGTTGCCCGAACCTGCAGTGATGTATACAAAACTAGCATTAGATTACAAACCATAAGAAAAAACATTATTCACATGCTTCAATCATAAGAATACTAACTAAACATAAACTCCAAAATAATATCAGAATTGCAGGTAACAAAAGGTAACTGACTTATACATGTAAATAAATACGCACAGAGACATGTGTCAGCTAGCTTTTGCGAAGCTATAGCTCACAAGTCCTAATCAGAAGGACCAGAAGTAAGAAAGTCTGCATCTTTTATCTTCCTCAGGAGATGGTTTCAACTTTCAATTGGAATGTTAATTTTGTTCGACTGGTACAAGACTTGGAATTGGAGTCAGTGGTCACCTTTTTGGATTTGATTTATTCTGGCTTGGTGAGAAGGAATGGAGTGGATCAATTATGCTGGAAACCTTCTGCCAGTGGGGTTTTTTATGTTAAATCTTTTTATAAGGTTTTGTGTTCTACTACCCATTCTTCTTTCCCTTGGAAGCCTTTATGGAGGCTGAAGGTGCCAACAAAGGTTAGTTTCTTCATGTGGACAGCAGCTTTGGGGCGTATTTTAGCTACGGATAATTTGCAGAAACGCAGAGTAGTTGCATTGGATTGGTGTTGCATGTGCAAGAAGGATGGGGAGTTCATTGATCATTTATTGTTACACTGCCATGTAGCTAGAGAGTTGTGGAATATGATTTTTTCCTTATTTGGGGTTCACTAGGTTATGCATGCCATGTTGTGGATCTCCTAGCAAGCTATAAATGTAGCAGACATAAGTCCTTGGTGATTTGGATGATTCCTCATTGTATTATGTGGGGGTATTTGGTGGGAGAGGAATCCTCATGCTTTTGAAGGATGTGAGAGATCAACTCACGATATGAAGTTGTTTTTTCTCCAAACTTTGCTAGAGTGGACAAATGCTTCGGGTGTTTTTACTTTTAATTCTTTGACAGATTCGTTAGATAGTTGTGCTTTCTTTGCTTTATAGTTTTTGTTGTTTTTTCTGGTTCCTTAGTACACTGCCCGTGTGCTTTGGTTTTTTGTATTGTTTTCTTTATTCAATGAAGTTATATTACTTATAAATATAAAAGTAAGAAAGTCTGAATCTTTGAACTTGCCTTCCAATGCCTTGCATGATATACAAAGCATTTTAGAGATAACATGTGGACTCAAGAGAATGGTTGTTGTTGGGGTAGAAGAACGTTTAATTGCAATGTTAGAGAGGTGATGATTCTAAGAGCTAGGACAGAACTTAATGTTTATGGTCATAATAAAAAATGATAAAATGTGAATCTGATGAGGTGAAGACCCACCCCCCACCCCAAAAAAAAAAAAAAATGTAGAAATTGCTTTTAAGTTTTAAATTGTCATATCAGAACATATGAGCAGAGGACTCCTAAAAGTTGCTTATCTATTATAAGGTTGAAGCGTTTTGAAGGTAATGAAGAGGAAAATCCTAATAGAGCATTTAGTTAATGAACTAAATTTGAGCTCATATCATATATCCATAAATATAAATTATTATACAACTAAAAAAGTTGAAGCAGAAGGAGCAAATATAAGAATCGAGCAAAAACTCCAATTATATGAT
Organism: Quercus tomentella; assembly: GCA_028535165.1. Lineage (NCBI taxonomy): Eukaryota > Viridiplantae > Streptophyta > Magnoliopsida > Fagales > Fagaceae > Quercus > Quercus tomentella. The sequence goes on along the minus strand of JAPQVY010000155.1, from coordinate 58,583,783 downwards.
TTTTTTGCTAGCTGCATCTTATTCTCTCCTTGAGTTTATCCAATCTCGTATTCCTCCGGGTGAAAGGAGTGACACTCTTTGTTGGCGGCTCAAAGGAGATAGTAAGTTTGACACCCGGTCTTTCTACCATGCGATTCGGGGAACTCGGGATTCTTTGTTTCCTTGGAAGGGTGTTTGGAAACCAAAGGCTTCTAAGCGTGTGGCTTTCTTTTTGTGGACAGCTACTCATGGTCGGATTCTTACTTTAGATAATCTCATGCTTAGGGGTCGCTTTTTGGCAAATCGGTGTTGTATGTGTTGTTGTGATGGGGAGTCGGTGGACCACCTTCTTCTTCATTGTCCTGTTACACATACCTTATGGACTTTTATGCTTCAAGCTTTCGGTATTCATTGGGTTATGCCAGGATCGGTGGCAGGATTGTTATTTTGTTGGCATCAATGGCTTGGGAATCATACTTCAAATATTTGGAATTTGATTCCAGGTTGCTTGATGTGGATTGCTTGGTTGGAACGAAATTGTCGTTCCTTTGAGGACACTGAGAAGACTTTGGAAGAGTTAAAGGTTTTATGCCAGCGTTGCCTTTTTGAGTGGTTTCGTTGTTGGGGTTTTACTTATTGTTCTTCTCTCTCTGAGTTTATGTTTTCTCTTAGATTTTTCCTGATTTCCCTCTTTTTTGTTGTTTGTTTTATCCTTTTCTTGTTGTTCATCATCATGAACAACTTGTATTTTACTTTCTATTTTCATTAATAATATTTCTTTGATTACCTATAAAAATAAATAAATAAATCCTGAATTCCAATTCTATGAATACGGTCGCCAACCAGAGGATTGGCAAATTAGCATCCAAACCAAAGCAACCATCTTTAACCATGAGCAAGCATAAAACGATAAAAATCTACCTTACAAACAAACAAATTTCAAACTTTTTTTCTTTTTTAATTGGGTCAAATCTAGAATTTCAACTCTAACTACAAACTGAACCTCTAATTGCAACACAATATATCATCATCTGGCAAATTTAACAGATGGGCTTTTTCTCATTTTCACTTTAATGTACATAAAATAAATAAAAAACACAAAATTTTCCAACAATTACTAGCAATTGCAACACAATATCACAAAAATCCAACAATTTCAGCAAATGGGACCTCATAAATTCAATCAATTTTCACAAATACACCATAATAATTGTTAAACGAACATAGATACATACATAAAATAAAAAAGAAAAAAAGAAAAGGGCAAGCGCTTACCTTTAAAGAGACCAACTGCTTTCTGGGTGTGGAAGCAAAGCGGGCAAAATCTCCAGCAGAAGAAGAAGAATACAAAATAGGATAAACCCTCTTATCTGAGTTGGGAATGGGAGGGAGACCCGGTTGGAGACTATTCAAGGAGGAAGCGAAGGAGGTGAGCAAAGAAGAAGAAGAAGAGAAACGGAGAGAATGAAATGAAAATCGAATAACATCAGCCATTTACACAAACACACAGAGAAGATAGAGAAAAGCTTTAGAATTGGAATTAGTACTAGTATAAATTTTTTTTTTTTTGTAATGGATTGAATTACTACATGAGGAGGTCAAAGGCACACTGTGTGAAAACAAATAGCCATGAAATTGAGTCTCTAGGGGAGAAATCTGAAGTGAGTGTGTGTGTTTGTGAAGCACAGAGACCATACAAAGGAAAAAGCTTTCGACGATAATTAATGTTGTTTTACTACTTCTTGTTGGTGTACTCCTAGTCCTGGTGTTGTTCTTTGTAAGCGGTTGGCTTACCCACCAAGTTCCTCTTTTTTCGGGGATTTTACGGGTTCTCTTTTATCTGTCAGGATCTTGGATTGAGCTAGGTTTTTCTATTTATTTATTTAGTTTTTTTTTTTTTTTTAAAGGGTCTGGTAGCTGAGTCCTTTTTAAAAATAATTTCATCGTAGGGCGTCCGTTATTGAAAGCACTAATTGATTTTTGGAGAATTGACCAGTTGAGTTAATTAGATCCCACAAAACAAGAATACTTAAGATAGTTGTTATAATATGTGTATGCTCTACTAACATTATTATTAGTTTATAATGGGCAAAATTTGCTGAACAACATCTTTTTGGAAAAATATTAGCAAAAAAACATGTGGATGAAACATTTTAGTAAGTTAGACTGTTTTAAAAATTAAAAAAAAAAAAAAGTGGAACTCGAGTCTCTGAAACTCGAGTTCCAAGATTTTTCACAAGGAACTCACGTTTAGGAAACTCGAGTTCTATTCAAATGGAACTCGAGTTTCCTAGACTCGAATTCCACGTTTTTTTTTTTTTTTTTTTTTTTGCCTTTATAATGTAACATAAATTTGAAAGTCACAAGTTCAATCCATCATGCTATTGATTTAAGGAGTTTCCAATGCGTCTCAAATTTTTACCCCTAAACTAGCGAATTAAAAAAAATAAAAAGTAAGTGATGGCCCCTTAAAAGCTAAAAATTCGAGGGGGAAAGAGGTGACCAAAATTATGGATTTTTTTTTTTTTTTTTGCGATATATTTACCATGAATGAGTTACAACTTATGATTGCCATTAGGGCCTTATTCATACAAATCAATGAAGGCCGTTATATTGTATTGTGAAAACACTTAATGAGAGACATTTAAGCAACTAGCAGTCTCAACATTAGGGTACAATGAATAATAGTCCTTCTACAAATACTTGTTCACATCTTACTCACATAACATTTGAGGCAGTGATCAACAAGGTCCATCACAACACAAAAACATATTGATGGTGTGAAAAAGTCAGGGACACTCAATATCCAAAGACTTTTCCATGAAATAATTCTCACAGTTTGCACTTTGCAGGGTTTGTGTTTTAGTCCTACTACTGAGACTAAAAAAACCACTAACTTTTTTCACATCTTATTCACACAATATTTGATACAGTGCTCAATTAGGCACATCATAACATAAATACACATGGATGGAGCCAAAAAGTCAATGATACCCTCAATGTCAAGTGATTTTTCCTTTGAATGTTATGTGAGTAAAATGTGAAAAAATATGTGATTATTTTGATGTTCATAGCAGCACTAATAAAAACGGGATAAGGTTTCGGTCCAAAAAATTTAGAGATAAACTCTTTAAACTCTCACCATATCTTTTTATTGAATATGAATTTTGAAAATCCAATAGTTAGATTGCATGTTTTTTATATTCATAACATGCATGTCAAATTTTGTTTAAATCAAATGTTATTTACCATTCGATCAATAAACTTATTTTTTATGCATAATTTTTTACCACAAAACTTGAAATTTAAAAATGTCATTGATAACATAGTTATTGATCTTTGATTTTTTTTTTTTTTCACCTTTTTATTGAATATGAATTTTGAAAATCCAATAGTTGGATTGTATGTTTTTTATATTCTTAACATGCATGTCAAATTTTGTTTAAATCAAATGTTATTTACTATTCGATCAATAAACTTATTTTTTATACATAATTTTTTACCACAAAAACTTGAAATTTAAAGATGTTATTGGTCTTTGATTTTTTTCTTTTTTCTTTTTTGAAATTTCATAAGTATGATTAGATTTTCAAAATTCACATCTAATAAAAAGATATATAAAGATATATGAGAAGTTTTGGAGAGAAACATTTTGACATTTTCTATTTAAAAAAATCCTTGTTTTATTTTTCAGGAAAATGGAGTTGCACAAAAGTTTAAACAACCCCACGCCCCCACCCCCCCCCCCAAAAAAAAAAAAAAAAAAAAAACCCAGAGTTACACAAACAAAATTCTGGAATAAATTAGGGAAGGCATCATCATGAATACCTTCAAATTTCTAAAGCAAGCTTAGTAGTTCGAATGGTATTTTTCCCATCTGAACATCGCCCTTAGACCGGTTGCAAGATTCCCATCCCTACGCTTTGAGTTATTAACATAAATTCCATACATACATACATATTTCATGGCAGATTCTCTTTCTCCAATCCAGACAAAATGATTAAATGAGAGATATTTGGTTTCCGGAGCAAATAACAGAGGCAATTTTCATAGTCTCACAGCTATATTTTGTTGAATATATTCAAACTCATCTGAGAACCACAAAATTGGAGAAAGTTGTGCTATCCACATCAATTGTTTGTACTGTCCCACCCAACATTCACAAGCCTAGTCAACAGGAGGGTGCTTGAGTTAACTTATGTTTTTTAGTTTAATTTTCTTAAAAATTAAGTTCAGTCAAAATACAAATTTTTTTTTTTTGGGGGGACCAAAAAGAGTATCCAAGCCATTTCGAGTATTTGACTATGAAAGAATCCCATTGAGTGACTCCAAGATACTGGTAAAAGATTTCGAATCCATGATCTCATGAGATGTTAGGAATCACTTAGCTAACCTCTTGGAGTTCAGTCAAAATACAATTGTAACTAGAATTCTAGAAAGAAGTGGAAATTTTAAAGACCGTACCAAACCAAATAGATTAAGTACATTGCTTTACTCCCAAAATTGCTTTAAATCCAAGGTTACAGATGGTTGCAGCCAAGGAAGATTGTTTATACTGTTATACAAGATAGCTACATCACAATTAGATATAAGCCTGCGATAAAATATAAATAAATAAATAAAAACTAGATATAAGCCCTACCCAAAGTTTGCACAAACCCATACAAGAAATCAGTAACATCAGCATCTAAAATTAAATCTATGTATGTACAAATAAATCTGTTTCGCTTGACTTTTTAGTTTTTATTGAATTTATTTATTTTACTAATTTGCTTATAAACAACTTGTTAGTCAAAGTCTTGTATTTTAACTAGTACAAATTAGTGTTTCCAATGGAAATGTCTAGCAATTTAAAATATAATAAAAATTTAAACCTCCTTTTTTTTCAACTATAACTGTACATTTACTCAACTATAAAGTTAAAAAGCTGTACATAAACAAATAAGTTAAAAAATAAAAATAAATAAATAAATAAACTGTTAACAAATAGACAATGTAACCCTCATTTTGACTGACAAATTGGCTTTTAACTCAACTTAAATGCCTATCCAACAAACGTAAGACATAAAAGAAGTTTACTGGAGAGGGACATCGATGGAAACAGTTTTGACAAGTAGCCTGTAAGTTTTTCATTTTTCACTAAATAATGAGAATTTATTGTGCAAAATAAACGGTGGAATGACCCCCTTCTCCACCGCACAGTAAACAAGTACATACTATGCTAGGTTTACATTAAGTACAATAACTAGAATGGTCTCACAAGAAAGTAATAAGCACAATCACAAGCTATAAGTCAACTCAAAGAAGCCAATAGCCTTTTAAATTTTAATTCGATTAATACTTCTGATGTTTCCGGTTCAAATCCACCGTCTCCTATTTTAATTATCAAATTTATGAAAAAAAAATTAAAGTCAACTCAAAGAAAGAATGTCCACTTTGGCCTTCAGAAAATGCAATTTCAAACCCATAAACCATTATAACAAAAAGATACAAACTGATTAACTGGTCTTAGTGCCAACAGGTATGTCTACTCAATTAGTGCTATGATGTCCTCTAAATGGATCATGCCAATCATAACAGAGGCAACTAAGAAGCAATCCTGATTCTAAGACAAACATGGTTATGACTCGTGGGATGAAATATCTTTATTACTAATAAAAAATGGTTGCTGAATTGAATAAGCAATGGCCTGCAGTCAACATAATCTAGAATCAAAAGTTACTTCCATCATGTTACAGTCACAGTGATCCAACGTTTGTCTAGTACTTTGAATGATCACATGTTACAGTTCTGGATCTAAATGGATACTAGGGAGATTCTACAAATTAAAATCCACCAATTTTCTCCTTTGTCCACTGTGGAGGCACAAACACAATTAGACATCCATGACGCCCAACTATAATCTTTCCTCCGCTGATACTTCATACATGGCACAAGCACACTATGAAACAGCAAGAAATTTCACAGACGAGTCACTGAAAATGAAGAAGACCCTGAGCTAAGGGTTTTTTTTTTTTTTTTGATAAGCCCTGAGCTAAGGTTGACTTGGGTAGACAGGCTTATTCAAATTATAGTTGTCTGGAGCATCACCAAACAGTACCATTCAGGCAAATTTCTTTATTTTTTTCCTTTTTTGACTATGTTTCTACAGAAAGACCTCAATACACATCCATAGGACACAAGTAGACATGCATTTGTTGGAGTCCATGTACAGCAAGCTAATTGAATTATTGCAAATTTTAGATAATTTAACCAACTGCAAACTTCAACCAAATGAAAATAAGTGCCACAAGCAGATATCAAATACAATGTTCATCTAGTTCTAGACTCAGTCATGCATCTGGTATATGCATCTAGATTATATGAAAAATACATGGAGTTGTAGATCCATGCTACTGATTCTACCTCAAGGAAAACCTTCAAAGAACTTTACAAAAATACAATAAATTCTTTTTATAATGCCAGGGGTGCTTTTCTTACTTGTGCAGCTCCTAATAGTTGCAATTCGAACCAAAACCATAGCAAGTAGATGGAATATATTATTTATGTAACTAAGTATGACTCAACATGTTGCTCATGGGATTCTAAGACAACTGATACTGTTACCTTTCTTCAGAGCATCATCATTTTATCCATAACCATCTATCTTTGCCTGCACATATTGCTTCATGATAGAAAAATCTTGCCAACAACCGCTCCCCCAGGATTTGGCAGCTGACTCCACTCGAGAGAATGTTTACCATTGGATTTTAGGAACTAGGCAAAAGAACAGACTTTGGAAATGATGCAGACCCATTATTGGGAGCAGCCGGAACCTTGAGAATCGAAGTGACCAAGTTATATATCTGTACATTCTCAAAAGATGGAACTTTCTTCCCCCTTGCAAATTGAGGACCATGCCCAATGAAAATGGTCCTCATGGAGAAAACAGAATTGTCATATCCATGTGAACCACCGCATTCTTGTCGCTTTGATCTCTTCTGCTCCACCTTAAATGCCTCTTCAATCAAACCTATTACTGGTGGAATCCGATCACTAGAAGCATAATGAAGCCTACTAGGCAGATCCTCCTTGAGATACATTCTCAAATTATTCCCATTATCAACCTTCCCTGATTGTAACCCTTCATTCATCTTTGCAACAACATCCCGTGGCTCAACACCAGGAGGCGGGCGAATTGCCAGCAGAGGTGTGTGTGACATAACCCAATTAGCTGGAATCTCAATCCAAGGATTCAAATCGCTTAGAAAAATAAGTTTTTTATCACATGTACCAACCATCCCATGATCACCCACCATAATTATAGAAACATCCTCAAACACGCCTCTCTTTTCTAAACCTTCAATCAACCTCCCAATCATCCTATCAATTCTAGCAACAGCTTCAGTTATCTCCGGATCATCGGGCCCCACACGGTGACCCTGATGATCCGGGTCCTCAAAATACAGTGTCATAAACGAAGGAATATCACTATTAGGCAAATCAAAATAACTTAAAATAGTATCAACTCGTTCCTCAAAAGGAACAGAACCATTATAATACATACAAAACTTAGCAGGACAAGTCCAAGAACCTTTCTTTACCTCAGAACCAGGCCAGAAATACGTGGCAGCCTTCAAGCCATTATTGACCACAGTCTCCCATAGAGGCTCACCCAACCACCACTTAGCATCATGGCTCCCCATAGTGAAAGCCTCACCAGTGATTGGATCCAAAAAGTGGTTGTTAATAATGCCATGATAAGCAGGGTAAAGGCCAGTGACAATTGAGTAATGGTTAGGAAAAGTAAGAGATGGAAAAACCGGAATCAAACCCATCTCAGCCTCCGTCCCGTTAGCTATCAAGCGACGGATATTGGGTGTGGAGGTCTTGAATTGGTACCCAAATCGAAACCCATCTGAGGAAACCAACAAAACCACAGGATGTTGAAGTTTTGAGAGATTTCGAGCTTTTGACTCTACGGAAAAGGAGGCTGATGGGGATGAGGCTGAAGAAGAAGAAGAAGAGGAAGGGTAAGCGGAAGAGAAGAAGAGAAAGGCAAAGGCTATGGCGGCTGAGAAAGCAATACATGTGATGAGAAGAAGAGAAATAAAGAGGATGGTAGTTGTGGAAGCTTTGTGAGGAGAGTCTGTTGAGGAAGAGGAGGAAGAGTCTGTGTTGAAAGAAAGAAGAGCAGTGGATGGGTTTGAAGGGTCATCTTCCTGGGTTGGTAATGGTGTAGGCTTTGTTGTGGCTGAGATGGAGGAAGAATCAGAACCCATGTTGGGAAAAAATTGTTTGCTTTGGTGGGTTGTTTCTTCTGGTTCTTCTGAGGTTTTTGCTTTCTATTCTTTCGGTTTTTTTTTTTTGTGGTGGGTGAAGGAAATTGAAATTCTTGAATGGTATATGAGTTTGTATTTAGTAAAAGAAGAGATTGAGTGAAATGCAAGGGTTTGGGTTGGTACTATCAGCGCTTGTTGAATGTTGAATGTTGATTGTTGATAGGTTGCTATCTGAGATTGATGACTTTTCTAATGTGATTATTTCTGTGGACTGGTCTGGTATGGTGGTAACCAGTGGCTGAGTGAGAGATTCGAGTTTCGAGGGATATCCTTAGCATAGGTGGAATTCATCTATTGGTGGAGTTTTCAATGGACAGGTGGTATTGGGCAGTAGAAGTAGCTGCACAGGCTGTTCTTTTTCTTTTCTTTTCTTTTTCTTTTTTTATATAATGGTTTAAAATTTTGCAATAATTATAGTTTGAAATTACTACATTTTTTAGTAAGTGTTTTTTTTTCTCTTTTAAACAATTTGATATTTATCCAAATTGCACCTTTTGTGTTCTAAATTCAATCTGTGTTCTACTATAATAGTAATTAAAAAAACGCGTCATACTATTGTAATCAAAGAAAAACGATGAGTAAGTTTTAACCCACAAATGCATATTTTAAATAAATAATAATAATCATAAGAAAATAAATGTGGGAGTTAAACATTGCCTGTTTTGTAGGCAATGTTACACATGAGAGTTAAAGATGTATTTTTATTATGTTAATCTCAAGTTTTATCTTTACTTAAATTTAGGTTGTAAAGATATTTTGGAACAAAAAAAAATGTCAAATCCAAACAATGAAGCTTCTTAAATAGTAGTATAGATAACCATGAATTTACTAATTTTTCTTTTACTTTAGTACCCCTCTTTCACTAAATTAAGGAGAATACTTTATTGAATGATGGTCTCTAGTTAGAGTTTTTTTTTTTTTTTATTAGCCAATATAAATCATTAAATCCAAACACTCCTTATTGGTCCTTATTCTTAGGTTTCGTTTGAGAGTTCATAAGCGAAAGAAATGGAATTGAATGTAATGATCATAGAAAATGAATGAAATGTATTTAAATAAGGGAAATGAATGGAAAAGAATAGAATTGAACGGAATTAAGTAACCTTAATTGGATATTTTAGCCCTCATTTGGAAGGAGGGAATAGAATGAAATGGAAATGAATGAAAAGAATAATTTTAGAATATTCTTTCCTTCCCTTGTTTGGGAGTTTTAATGGAGGGAATGGAAAGTTCATTCTCTTATTTAGGAGTTTAAGTGGGAAGGAACGGAATGAGTGAATGAGTAGGAGGAAACACTCATTCCTCTCTATTCCCTTGAAATCTTAAATTTTCATTCCCCCGAAATTGGTAGGAATGAGAGAAAATGAAATTAGATTTAATGAATTTTTTACTAAAACTCCCAAAATACCCCTATATATTCAACCATTTATTTTAAAATAGGGACCTAATAGTAATATTATCATAAAATGATTTCATTCCATTCCCTCTATGTTACTCCCAAACAATATTACTTACATTCTATTCATTTTTATTCATTTATTTTAAAACATCCAATCAAGGTTACTTAATTCCATTCCATTCCATTCATTTCCCTTACTTAAATACATTCAATTCCATTTCATTCCCTTATGATCATTTTATTCCATTCCATTCCTTTATGAAATGAATGAAAATGAATGGAATATAAGTAATCTTGTTTGTGAGTAATATAAAAGGAATGTAATAGAATCATTTTATGACATTATTACTATTAGACCCCTATTTTAAAATAAAGAGTTGAATATATAGGTGTATTTTGGAAGTTTTAGTAAAAAATTCATTAAATCTAATTTCTTTCCCTCTCATTCCTCCCAATTTCTGGGAGAATGAAAATTTAAGATTTTAAGGGAATAGAGAGGAATGAGTGGTCCCTCCTACTTATTTCATTCCCTCCTACTTAAACTCTCAAATAAGGAAATAGACTTTCCATTCCCTCCATTAAAACTCTCAAACAAAAGAAGGGAAGAATATTTTAAAATTATTTTTTTTCATTCATTTCCATTCCATTTCATTCCCTCCTCCCAAACGAGGGCTTAGTCAATAAGTTAGGGATTAAAAAAATTCACAATTGTTGAATTAACTTATCTATTGTAATTGATGGATAATAAAGTGTTGTCTATTAATTATTGATGCATAGTAAAAATGTTGTTTAATGGGGGGTAGGCATATAAAAAAAAATGGCAAATTAAACCCACCTATAGTTTGACCTGTTTTCACCTTGCCTACTCGTGGTTTAAAACTTAACACTTTGCCCACCTGTGTTTAGCTCCATTTAGTCTCCATTACCCAACTTCGGCTTTTCTGTTTAAAAACAACTTTTACCACCAAAACATAACATAACACGAATCAAAAGGCTAGGGTTTGAATTTTTTCGAAAACTATAAATGAATATTACATATAAAATTCCAAACAATTACAAATCAAATTGTTTGAAAGAGCTTGGGCTGGGAAGTTGAATTTACTGTTTGGAAGATCTCCTTGCCATAGTAGAAAATGACATACTTGGAGATGTTGCCAAAGAAAACGAAGTGGGAAAGAATGATGAAAGAAACAAAGCCAAGAATGTCTTTAAAAACACTTGAAGTTACAATTCATTTGCAGGAGCAAATGACACAAAAATTCAAAACATAATTGGAAAGGATGTTGAACCACATAACTGTTGGTATTGAACAAATCCATCTCCTTTCATTGGTTCATCAATTTTGGCTTTTTTCTAGTAGAATTAATCTTGTTAATCTTTGAGCGCAAATTCGAAACTTTCAACATTTTCTGCCCATTATTCTTTCCTATACATCATAAACATGAAATCAAAAATCAAACAAGACAATATAATCTCAACTTCAATTGCTTATCGCATTCAAAACCCCCAAATCTCATCCTCTCGCCCTTGTCCCTCTCTTTCTCTCTCATCCACCTACAGCTAATGCAACCACCATCAAAACCCACCACCACCACCGAATGCCCCACAATCCACAACCACTATAAGCCACAAGCCATAACACCACCAAAATCAGATCAAACCCACAACCTAAAAGCAAAACAAAACAAAACACAAAAAATGAAACCCATGAAGTGGTGCAGTCCGATTGGCCTCCTTAACTCTAGGCGTTGCTGGGTTTTCATCTGATTGGTTTCCTTAACATTAGGTTAGCTGGGTTTTCGCTATGGTGTCCAATCGGTCTCCTTAACACCACGGAGAGAGAAGAGATGAGAGAGAGAAACCAACGATATGAGTTTGAGAGAGAGAGAGAGAGAAAGAGAGACAATGGGAGTTTGAGAGAGAGGATGAAGCATATGAAAATTGATACCCAAGTCTATCTATTTACTTTCTTTACAAAATCCCCTATTTGATCTTATTTCTTTATATATTTTTGATATTTTTATGTTGTTGGAGGAGCAAGACATAAAATATAATGAAAAAGACTAAAATATCCTTATTTTTAACAAAGGTGGATAATAAAAACCAAACAGAGCTAAACACAGGTGAGCAAGTGTTAAGTTTTAAACTACGGATAGGTAAAGTAAAAACATGCCAAATCACAGGTGGGTTTACTATAATTTGCCCTAAAAAAAGTGACGTTATTATAGTAACAATTTATCAAATTCTTGTGAAAAAAAATCACAATCAATCATATAATAAATTGAAAAATAAGAAGAAGTGCATTTCTCATTTGCAAGACTACAATTGATGTGAAAATAAAATTTCAAGCAAGAATTCAAATTACACCTATTAAGTTTGGTCAATTTTCATTGTGGTCACAATCAATCTCTCTCTCTCTCTCTGGTGTTTGAACTTGAAGTGAAAGAGAGATCACATCGCAACCTTGGGTTGTCCTTGTTGCCACCCATCGTGACTGGTTGGTATTATTACCTTAGTCTTCATTTGTCTCTTTAGGATTTTCTAGGAAACATTGTTTCATTGTAGCTCTAATTGTTTAGCTTAGAGTTTCGCTTACATTGTTGATAAGGCAATGAATCCATGAGGATGAAAGGTGAAAGAATGTAATTAACTGTTTGATTTCATTGAATAATTGCTTGAGATGTTTCATGGTAGTGGTGAATGTAATTTTTTTTTTAAGATACGATAGATTTCAAATATATGGTACATGCTCTATGATGATTGTTTTTTATCATTAGTCGAAGATATCAATTGGTTTAGGCGAAGATTACACCTTAAATTTCTTATTCCATGACAAAAGAATTTACTGGTTGAGCTGAGCACTTAAGTTAACTAGAACTCATAGTGGTCAACAGTAAACACAATTAGTCACAAATTTGGTTCCTTTTTTTTATTTTTTATTTTTTAATTTTTAGATGGAATGTTGTGTTGTCAAGTGCTGGGTTTATTTGATTTGGATTTGTAATTTTGTAGAGGCTAGTGGGTATCGATCTAGGGTGATATGGCTGGAAATCTTTTGGTGTTTGATTTTTGCTGAATTCTTGGTTTGATTTTGTTAAATTAATTATGGTTTTGGGTTGATTCTCAAAAAAAAAAAAAAAAATGATGGTTTTGGGTAATGTTCTATGGAAGGAGCTTTACTATTTTTATTTATTTATTATTTTATTTAAAATGAACTTGTTTATTATTAAAAATAATAATTTTAAATAGTTAAAGGCAATTTTGGATGGAATGATTAATGGTGAGAATGAAGGTAAACTTAAAATTACTATAACGACAAAAGTCAAATTTAAAAAACTAACCAAACTTAATAATGTTTGCAAAATTTTCATAAACAAAAAAAAAAAAAAAAAAAAATCATAAGAAAAAGAAAATTTTAAAATTTGCCTTCTTTATTCTTTAAATAATTTTCTTTTTAAAATTACAATATAAATAGCTTCCAATTAGTTCAATGGTTAAAGTCTATTATCATAAAATAGAAAATAATAAAATTCAATCCTTACATCAAAAACTAGTTGTAATGATTAAGAAGCTTTTGAAATATTGACATATCTAAATAAATAAAAACAAAAAACTCTCTCTAATTAATAAATGGATACTCTTATTCCAATTATTATTACTAGCCTCATCGCACATGCGAAGCGCGTGCGATGAGGTTTTTTTTTTTTAGTTTAGTGTTATAATTTTTCATTCATTCTAATTTGTGATTTACATTTTTTCCACATAAATTGTGCATTTAAGACTACTAATATTGCTAGAAGGATCATAAGGTTAGGAATGTAGGTAGATAACCTTTTTAAAAAAAAATTATAATAGGGTAGATAACTTTTTTGATAGAACGTGAGTTTTTTTATTAGGTTTTTTGTTTTTAATTTTTAAAAAGAAGTTAAAAGCAGTTTAAATTGTAATCAAACCTGTATATATTGTTTAGTTTTTTTTTTTTTTTTTTTTTTTTTTGGGTGGGGATAAACTTGAGGATGTTTTAAAAAATAAAATTGATTTGAAGATAAACGTGAGGATGATTTTTTTTAAAAGAAAAAAAAAAAAAAAAAAACAACAACAACAACAAACAAACAAACGTAATTGCTTTGAAGAAGTGGTCAAGTAGGTTAGTGGAAGAGTGATCCTATTTTGTAGGAAATGTTTTAGGTGTGAGAGTTATATTTTTACATTATTATTCTCAAGTTTTGCCCCTATTTAGACGTAGCGTGTAGGGGTATTTTGGAATAAAAAAAAAATCCGGTCCAAACAGGAGAAGCCTCTTAAATAATAGTAAGGGGCTTCTCCTTTTTGGACCGGATTTTTTATTTATTCCAAAATACCCCTACACCCTATGTTTAAGTAGAATAAAACTTGAGGATAACATAGTAAAAATACATTATTAACTTCTACTTGTAACCATGCCTACAAAATAGGCAATGTTTAACTCCCACGTTTTGAATTGTTGCTCAAAAAAAAAAAAAGAAAATCGAGTTGATTTTCAAACTAAGCATTACTATTCACTTTTCTATTTTTGTTTTTCCTTTTTTCCTTTATCAAGACTTAACTCTCTCTTTATCATAAAAAAAAAAAATAATAAAAAAAAAAAAAAAAAGACTTAACTCTCTTTTTTTAGCATTAAAAAAAAAAAAAAAAAAGACTTTTAACTTTTTTTTTTGAATACCCGGTTTCCCTTGAAAAAAAAAAAAAAAAAATTTGTGAACAAAGAAAAGTGAAAACATAATAAACCCACGTAGGCACACACAGTAGTACAAGAATCAAATTCCAAAAAAAAAAACTGCCCGTATTCAATCTTTCAAGCCCACCTTCACTACCAATGCCATTAACCCACCCACCTACGCTTGAATTCAAAATGGGGATCACCCACGTACAAGTTGGATTCAAATTTGAAATGAGGATTAGCGAATGCAGTTATAATGACCATTTCCTTATCCCATCAAAGCACTACATATCAATTTATCTTGAATATGCATTACAAACCAACGCGTCTGAAATCTTTCATTCTGACTACATTAACAAATTCAGGTTTGTTTAGGTCTCTCTCTCAAATTATTTAAATATAAAACTAATTGTTTCATAATGGTTTCAGGATTGCAACAACACAGTCAAGCAAGTTATGTGAAGACTCAGTTGAAATTAGGGGTAGCAATTCGTGTTCGCGTGTCGGGTTCGTGTCATGTCAACTCATGAATATTCGATGATATAGGTCAACACTAACCCGACATATTTATTAAACGGGTCAAGATTCCTTAACCCTAACACGACCCATTTATTAAACGGGTTAGTCATGTCAACCTGTTTATTAGATTTTATCAAAATAAAAAAAAAAATTATGAAAAAACAAATAAATAAATATTTTTAATATAAAATTCAAAACTAACGAGTAATTGAATCACAAATAATCATTCAAAACTAAAGCATATCACAATATCACAAATAATCAATCACAATATGTCAAAGAAAATAAACCACAACAACTAATAAGTTTATATACCTAGAGTTTGAAGGGTATATCGATAAAATGTCATTTAATTAAACGGGTCAGATGGGTCAAACGGGTTCTATATGTTCAACACTAACCCAACCCGTTTATTAAACGGGTCAACTGTGTCAACTCGAATATGATATGAACCCATTAAGTTTCAACCCATAACTTGCTAAATTCATGTCGTGTTGTGTCGGGTTCGCGGGTCGTGTCCAATTTTGCCACCCCTAATTGAAATGGACTCTCCGACGAAGAAGCCTTTGGGAGTGAGTCATTGGAGAATATTTCCTACCAGGATAATGCCACCAAAGGTAGAGATTGAGGGATTCTTCACAGTAATAGAACAATGTTGTTGGGATCAAAATAGTTCTTGACTTTTTTACTTTTGCTCTAAAATGAGTGTTTTTTGTTTTTTTTTTTTTTTAGTATTTGGTTTATATTTGGTTTCTTTACTTTGTTATCATTATCCTTTTTTTTTTTTTTTGGTTAAGAGGGTACTGCATTAATATTAACTAGCTATAAAAGGCGATGTTCTGGCTGAAAGCCTTAGAGTATACAAACCATCAGCATCCACATTTAAAATATTACATAAGCCATCATTGGGCGGTGCATCAAGTACAACTAAATTTCCAAAAAAAGAACAGCCCGCTCTAGCAAGGTTATCAGCGCATCTATTCGCCTCCCTAAACACATGGGTGACCTTGACATGCTGGAACTGCTCTAGGAGGTACCTGCAGTCATTGAGCAGAGCAGCACATGAGTTATTAACAACTTTTTTAGACGGCACAAGATTTACAACAACTTGGGCATCTAATTCAACATGCAGGTGGTCAATGCCAAGTTGGGCTGCAAGCATCAGCCCATCCCTCAAGGCCCAAAATTCAGCAGCCACACTTGTAGCCTGCCCAATATTCCTCATGAAACCCTTAACCCACTTCCCATCATGGTCACGGATGAGACCGCCCCCACCAGCACATCCCGGATTTCCCTGCGACGCCCTATCAGAATTCAACTTGAACCACCCTTGATCTAGTTTGTTCCAGCAGATTGAGTTGACAGTGCAGTGCCTAATTTTTTGCCTCTTGCTCACACAATAGAAGAATTCACGTGCTAGCTGGATACACATCAAGTGTAGGTTGGGATTGGTAGGGGCATTTTCAAAAACTACATTATTTCTATGCCTCCATAAGCACCAAATAGCAAACGGAAATTGAATATTCTAGGAAAAGCCGTTAGCAAGAATTTGGTTGCTGCATAAACAGTTTTGCTTGATCTAGTCCAGCAGATTCAAGTGAAGAAAGTTAGAGAAAATCTGGGGCGTACCCAATTCCTTCCAAAATTTAAGCGCAAAGGAGCAATCTCTTAAGAGGTGGATGATGGATTCCTCATGGTTTTGGCAGAGGGGGCATGTTGTGTGGCAAGTAATGCCTCTGTCAGCAAGAGTGTTCCACACTGATACACTGCTGTGAAAGCAAAGCCATATGAAATGTTGGATTTTTGGTATGGTGTCAATTTTCCATAGCCAATCTCCGGAAAAGGCGTTGGGGCTTGTTCCATCGTTTCTTGCCAGGTCATAAGCCGAGGCTGCACTGAATTCCCCATTCTGGGAAAGTTTCCAAACTAGTGTGTCCTCTTTCTCACCAAACATTTGCATAGGAACAGCTAGGATTTTTTCCAACACTTCCTTTGGCAATTCAAAGGAAATTTTCTCCCAACACCATCTTCCTTCTTGAAACATTTGCAATTGTTAACTCAGAATCATATTGTGTGAGCATAACTTCAATCAGCTCCCTAACTGAGCCCCCTTTCATCCATTTACTTCCCCAAAAATGAAGCTTTGAGTTGGTGCCAGCATTCCAACAAACCCCTTTTTCAAAAACAGGAAAGCCCGCCTTGATGGCAGTCCACACAGAGGAACATGGAAGCTTATCAGGATCTTTGGAAATCCTTCTTGCCCGTGAGCAATATTTATTCAGATTAACTTTCGTCCATAGTGCATCCTTCTCATGGTAAAGTCTCCAATTGAGCTTAGCAAGGAGGGAAATATTTTTTGCTCTAGCTTGTTGTATGCCAAGACCACCTTCCTCCTTTGGCATGATAATCTTGCTCCAGCCAACAAGATGAAGTTTTTTCTTATCTACAGAAGAGCCCCATAGAAAGTCCCTGCTGATTTTATCAATTTTCTCACATAAATGAACTGGCAAGGCTACACCTTGCATCACATAATTGGGAATAGCTGTAAGAACAGATTTGACCAACACACATCTACCAGCAAAGGAGAGGAATCTAGCTTTCCAGCCAGCGAGTTTAGAGAGCATTCTTTCCGCATTATAGTTATACTGAGACCTGGCTGCACCTTTATGCTTTAAAGGCATTCCCAAATATTTCCCTAAGCAAGTAGTTGCTTGAATGCCCAGAGAAGTACAGATCCTATCCTTAATACCTTCATGAATGTTTGGTGAGAAGTAAACCCGCGATTTTTCTATGCTGATAAGTTGTCCTGATTCATCACAAAACTTAGTTAGCACTTCCTTAATGGTTTTGGCTCTTGTTTCACTAGCTTTAGCAAAAAGCATTAGGTTATCGACAAAGAATAAATGTGAGACCTCCACATTTTCTTTAAATGCTTTCATAGGGACCCATTTCTTCTCCATGCAACCCTTGTTAATAAGGAAGCCAAGATACTCCATACAAAGAATGAAAAGGTATGGAGAGAGAGGATCCCCCTGCCGAAGCCCTCTTGAAGGTTTAAAGGAATTCAGTTTCCCCCCATTGAACAAAATTCAAATGCTTGTTGAGGATATGCAACCCATAATCAAGTCTATGAGCATAGGAGGAAAATTGAAAGCTTTAAGGACCTTGTGTATGAAAGGCCATTCGAGACAGTTATAAGCCTTAGCAAGGTCAACTTTAATGGCCATGAAGCCCACCTTGCCTTTTTTGTTGTCCAAAGAATGGATGAGTTCTTAAGCGATAGCAAAATTATCTAACCCCCTTCTCCCAAGAACAAAGGCTGCTTGATTAGGGGCAATCAACTTATCAAGAAAAGGCCTAATTCGCCCCACTATGATTTTAGTAATCACTTTGTAAATGGTATTACATAGGCTGATCGGCCTGTAATTGTTGAAGCTCTTCGGATTCGGGCATTTCGGAATAAGGGAAATCAAGGTCTCATTTAGATAATCCGGAACCACCTTAGACTCAAAAACATCCATGACTTCCTTACAAACTGGGCCTTTAACATCCTCCCAGAAGTATTGAAAAAATCCTACATGGAGGCCGTCCACTCTTGGAGCTTTAAAGGGCTTCAAGGACCACAAACCCTGTCTGATTTCCTCATCTGCGACAAGGGTACTTAAGCAACCCTTATCCTCCTCAAAAAGGATACAACAAGGAAAATTTTCAACGTCCGTTGGGGGGTTAGAACCATATAGACCAATCTTAAACAGTTTTTGATACTCCGAGAGAATGAAATTTTTAACTCCCTCCTCATCAGTTATCCACTCTCCCACAGAATTTTTAATGCTTTGTATCTTATTCCTGTGTCTTCGAACAAGAGTTGAGACATGAAAAAAAGACGTGTTGTAGTCTCCACATGCAGCCCAATTAAGACGAGACTTGAGGGCCCAATATTCCTCCTCTTGTTGCATAATTGCAATATATTCCCTCACGAGATCCTTTTCAACCTGAATGAGAAATTGATTTGGACCATTAGACAGAGCTTTCTGGGCCCCATATAATCTTGCCAACACCCTTCTTTTACGTGCAAAAATATTTTCGAATACTTCTTTATTCCATTTCTTAGCTTTCTCTATGAACTGTTTTATGGCCAATCCTAAGTTTTGATGCAGGCCCCAAGATCCCTTCACGACCTCAGGAAACTCAAGATGGTGTAACCACATGGTTTGGAACCTGAATGGCTTATCAAGCTCAGCAGGGGGGGTCTATAGAGCTCAAGGAGAACCGGGCAATGGTCTGAAAACACCCTAGGCAAGTGGGTTACAGATGCTTCAAGAAAAAGAACCCTCCACTCAGAATTTGCAAAGCACCTATCAATGCGCTCCAAAACCAGGTCAGTAATTTGTCTTAAGTTAGACCAAGTGAATTTAGGCCCAAAAAACCCAAGGTCCAAAAGATTACAAGCATCCAGACAATCTTTAAACTCAAGGGCTCTATTCAGATTGACCCTCCTACCCCCAAATTTATCCTCGCCACAGAGGACCTCATTAAAGTCTCCAAGCAATAACCAAGGCAATTTATGAAGTTGTGCAACCTTAGATAAGTTAGATCACAAGATTTTCCTTTCAACCAAATGGGGGCTAGCATATATAGGGGAGATAAGCCAGGTAAGGTTAGAGTTGCGTACTTGAACAGTTGCATGAATCTCTTGTTCTGTTGCTAAGAGTACAATTACATCAACCTCATCTCTTTTCCACAGGAGCCAAAGGCCACCCACATATCCAATAGTCTCTGTTGTGAAGAAACCATCAAAGGGGAGATCCTCAATGATTCTGGCAGCTCGGTCACCACTAACTCCAGTCTCTGTGATGATCAAGATAGATGGAAAGTGATTCACCATCATTTCTAACACACATCTCTTAAAATCCAACCTCAGAGCACCTCTACAATTCCATAGTAATATATTCATCTTTGCACAGTGGTTATTGGGGATTTCCACCGGTTCAGTTCCCATCCTGGCTGTGGCAATCATGCTCCATCCCAACCTCCCCAGCAGGTCCTTGGATGCCACCCATTCTGGCTTCCACACCGTCATATAAGTCAGAATTCCCTGAATGTCCTCTCTGCAACACAAGAGCAGATCGCACTTCTTGGCTTGGTTGAGAGTTTGGAACAACTTCAATGTAAGAAAATTCCCCAGGTGGGATACAGCCAAGCCCCTAAAGTCTATCACTTTTCTCTCCTGTATCAACCACCCGAATTCGTCCAAATGAGGCATTACCAATGGTCTCCTGAGCTCGTTCAACTCTTGTGCTTCCTCCATCGAGATTAGTGGCGCATCCGTGAGAAACTTCCACCATGGATTCGAAGTTGCTTCCCATGTTGGATGGTCCAATCGCAAATTCCCAGTTCTTACACTTGTTGGGGTTATCGAAAGAATGTGCCTCCATGCTGCAGTCAATTCCTCGTTGAACCACCCCAACGTGTCCGTCGGAGCAGCTCTGATCTGAGCTATCACCTCATCTGGGATGGCAATGGCTTTGTTTCTGTGCCATATCACCCACCCCGTTGAAGGCAAAGGGAGAGAGGGATGATCGAAGTGAGACATTTGCAGAGTTGGAACTACCCTCAGGTGAGAATGACTTTTGGCTAGAGGGTGGGTCTGGGTTAGGCCTCTTCAAAGATTTTATTCCTTTTGCATGTGAGCTCTTTTTATCATGAGAAGACAAAGTGGCTTTCCCTTTTCTATTTGCTTGATTTGCCCTCTGTTCCAATTGCACATCATGCCCACGACTCAATGCATTTAGACTGACGTTGTTGTTGCACTTGGCACCTTCAGCACGTCTATTAAGCGTGTAAGATCCTCCAAGATCATGTGGCTCAGAGGTGTTACCCACAGTTTCAACGGCTCCTAAGGCCTGACCAGCTTTAAATTGAAATGTCAACTCAGGGCTAAAAGGCGTCTGGTTGCTACTGAAAAAGCCTTTTTTGCCTTTAGTTAGTCTGGAATTAGCATCAGGTTGCTGACTAGGACTTTTATTCCCAATACCTCGTCCCATCTGAACTGACCTTTTCTTTTTTGTGACTAGCATCCATTCTCCGTAGTTAGTGTCTTTAGGTTGATCCATATGACTCCCAGCATCATGAGAGGCCGCATGAGAAGCCGGGTCAACCTCACCGGTCTTCGCCGTTAGCTGAACACGATAACTACAGTTCTCTAGTTTATGCCCCAATCTACCATAGCAGAAGCAAAGCAATGAGATTCCTTCATACAAAACCTTTTGGCGTAATTTGCCTACTCTAACAGCTGTTATCAACGTTTTGTCGAGATCAACCTGAACACAAAGACGTGCATAGCTCACCCTCTTGCCCATAGTAGTGTAGGAATCAATCCTAAGAACAGGCCCAATGGCTCTTCCAATTTCTCTAAGGATAGAGGAGTCATAGAACTCTATAGGGAGCTTAGGAAAGCGAATCCACACAGCCACAGCAGAAAAGGTGGCTTCTGAAGCCTTGAAGTATGGCTCCCAAGGTTTAATGGCAAGAAAGTGCTCCCCAATAAACCAAGGACCACCACGGAGCACTTTGTCATAGTCTGAATCATCACTGAATTTTATGAGGAAAAAATCATGCCCAAGATTAACACAGTCCATCCTAGCACTAGGTTTCCATAAGGTATTGATTTTGAAAGTGAGATAACTGTATCCTACAGATTTACCATACACTTTCACAATCAAGGCCTTTGTCCATGGAGCTCTAATACGAGCTTTAGTTTCCTTTGAGAGCTTGACATCCACCATACCCTCAACAAGATCATCCAGTTCCGAGTCTGATTCTTCCTCAATTTCTTCAACTGTATCAAAGCTAAAGGCCTGGGCATGTGCACCAGGAATGTCACCGATTAAACTATCTTTATAACTTACCTGTTTACGAGGAGGAACGAAAGGTTTATCTCGAGAGTCATCCTTAAATTTCTTCACACTCCGTACCAGCTCTGCTTCTTCTTCACTTGAACACTACGTTTGCTGTTGAAATTCCAGCTCCATTGCGAGTTTGCTTGTCTGCCTTTTTTTTTTTACTGAAACCCCTGTTATCATTATCCTTTCCATATCATTATCTTATCTTATCTTATTTTTTCTTTTATTTTTTAATCTTTTCTTTACTTTTATTTGGTTAGTTTGATGAGTGTTTAATATTTTCTTTAATTAATGATTATTTTTTAAAGAGTGGGAATGACAAATATATATTTTTTTTGTAGTTATTGGGTTTGACTAATTATTTTAGTGTATGTGTTCTAAGTGGTGCTCTCTTCTCCTCCTATTATTCTTTTCTGTTGTTTTTCTTACATTTAAGCCTTAACTCTATTTTTTTGTATTTTTTTTTAGGGTAACATATCAACAATTTTGTTAAATTGCATAGCAAGCATATTGGATGAATTTATATTTGAGAAATAGTGAAACACCCTCGCTTAGATTATGGTCTCGATTCATGATATATATACATTAATTCATTTTTTTTTTTATTGGACGAATCTAGAATTATACAATTCATAATAGTATTTTATCAATAAAGACTATTCCAAGTATGAATTGACTCCTTAATTTAAATATAGATTTTTTTTATTTAAAAAAAAAAGGTTTGAATTGACTCCTCCAATGCTTCTGTACCCTAGAGTTTACACATGCACCACATATGTTTTAAAAAAATTGAGTTTACAATGTGAGAGTCTTCAGCATTTGAAATTTTTGTTATGGTTATGGATGTATAATAACTAGCTACCTTTTAGGACTAAGTAGCTGCCTTTTAGGATTATTATTATTTTTTTTTGATAACTCTCATTTAAAAAAAAAAAACATTTTTTCTTAAAATTAAAGCAATAGTAATGTTTTTTTTTTTTTTTTGGAGAAACAGCAATGGTAATGTTGATAGCCCTTCTTATTTATTTATTTTTTGACTTTTTTAAACATCCTAAATTTTAGTTATGGATGTGTACTGAGTGCCTATCTTTAGGATTAAATAACTACCATTTAAAAAAAATGGAATAAAAAAAATTCTGAGTTTACAACGTGAGAGTCTTTAGCATTTGAAAATTTTGTTATAGATCTACAATAACTAGCTACCCTTTAGGACTAAGTGGCTGCCTTTTAGGATTAAAAAAGAAATTGATAACTCTCATTTAAAAAAAAGGATAATTGTGACACTCAATGACTAGTATATCTTTCTATGTCATTACAAAGTTCACAACACAAAAGGAATAATTTTCATTCATTAAACTTTTGGGCTTGGGTTAAAAAAAATTATAGATGCACCAAAAAAAAATTACATTACTTCATATATATATATATATATATATTTTTTTTTTTTTTTTTTTGAGAAACTACATTACTTCATATTAAACTTACAGAATAGGTGGACTTTTCAAACGGTATTCTTGGTGTTTTAAAAAATTAATACCATTTAAATTTTCTTTTACTTCAACTTAGCCTTAATCCTATTTCCATCTTTGTGAAAATTAAGTCTAAGGGTGTGAAAGACATTAAAAATTATATATTACACTCAAAATCAGCTCTCAATCAATTTTAATCTAACCAAAAAATTAAATAAATTGCTATACAAATGAAATCAAACAAAAAATCATATGCTTAACAAAAAAATATACAAATATATTTTATAATTGAAAAATATAACCCCAAATTATAATATATTAAAATTATTAACTTTTCTCCCAAATAACAGAACAACCTCTAAATACGCGCTCAGAGGCTAGAATTCAATAACAACTCTCTCCGACAAGTAAACGGAAACTCTCATTCCAGTGAATGTAAAAGGACATAAGAGCACTCTATACTATACTCTCTGTATATATATCGTCACTCAATCAGTCAACCCATTATAAACCACACTCAGAAAACACAGCACTTTATTATCAAAAAAAAAATACAACACTGAACTCAAAATCCTTTCTTTCTTTGTATTACTATTGGGTCTTCAACTCAAATCAAATTTGAAAAAGCAAAAGCAAAAGCAAAAGCAAAAGCAAACAATGGCGGCGTACCCGGGAATGAGCATGGGAGAGGCGCACAGAAGAATAACGGAATACCTAAACCGCTTCTCCGACGCCGTCTCGAACCAAGACGCCGCCTCTCTCCGCTTCCTCCTCTCTCTCTCCTCCAACTCCCCTTTCCTCCTCTCCCTCGCCGACGCCCTCAACACCTTCCAGGACTCCGGCCGACTCATCAAGCACTCCGATCACTACTCCCAATTCTCCGATATCCTCTTCAACCTCTTCCGCTCTCTCCAAACCTATCGCCTCGGTAACCTCTTCGATTCCTACCAAGCCTTCGAAAAATCTGCCAAGTAAAACCCTCTTTTCTCTTTGTAAAAATTCAAAATTTCACTTTTTTTAAATTTTTTTTTTTTGATGAATGTATTGTTGTTTTTTTGCAGTGCTTTTATCCAGGAGTTTCGGAATTGGGAATCGGCGTGGGCTTTGGAAGCTCTCTATGCTCTTGCTTACGAAATTAGGGTTCTTGCTGAGAGGGTATGGATTTGGTTCTCTTTGATTTTTTTATCAATGTGTGTTTGGGAGAGTATTAAATTGGGGTGTTGGTGTTTGCAGGCTGACAGGGAATTGGCTTCGAATGGGAAATCGCCGGAGAAGTTGAAGGCGGCCGGCTCGTTCCTCATGAAAGTCTTTGGGGTTCTTGCTGTATGTTTCTCCTTTCAAAAAATCTCTTAAACTAGTATATGCCAATGTATATGTATATGTTCATGTATGTATGTTTACCATGAGATGTACTTGTATTAAAAAAAAAAAAAAAATTTACTTTCCATAAGATGTGAAACTTATCTTGTTTACTTGTTCAACCTTCGTATTAACAACGACTAAGCCTTGGTCCTAAAACTTCGGGGTACCTGGTATATATATTTGTGAAATGCCTTTGTTCTGTAATGGTTTGGTTAAATGAGCTGCCTTTTGTTCTAACTGTTTGGAATGATTTCTATGTTGTAGGGAAAAGGCCCGAAACGTGTTGGAGCATTATATGTGACTTGCCAGTTATTCAAAGTTTACTTTAAGGTAATATTTTTTATGTTTCTTTCTGCGTAGTTTGTTGGTATCTTGGTGTTTATTTTATCTTCTAATTTGCTTTTGGTAGTGTGGTGACTTAAGATTTGATAAATGAGGTTGCTATTGTGAGTTAACGGGTAATAATGTTATATTAAGACATGAAGATAAGAGAAATGTAGAAGGTAGACATAATTTAGCTGTTAAAGATGTCTTGACTCTTCCAAGTACTGAAGGACTTTTCTTCCATTCTTTTGCAGCTTGGTACAGTTCACCTTTGCCGCAGTGTGATCAGAAGCATTGAAACTGCTCGTATATTCGATTTTGAGGAATTTCCTAAAAGAGATAAGGTTGGTGTTGAATTTGGTTGTAGAAAGTTTTTTTTTTTTGGTTATTGTTTCAACATTGATAATAGATTGCCACTATTTTGTGCTAATCTTTCCCCCACAGGCCTTGACTATCATGATATGCTATGCAGGTCACCTACATGTATTACACAGGGCGTCTGGAAGTGTTCAATGAAAATTTCCCTGCTGTGAGTGGATTAAATTCCTTTTAAGTTAATCATATATTTCTTGCTTGTTCAGACATAAAGTTGATTTTTTTTTTTTTTTGCTTTGGTTGGGGACTTATCCTTTGGGGCTTGGAGTTTGACACTTTAATTCATACCAGGTTATTGTCATTATTTATTTAATTTTAAAAATTTTTATGATAAATAAAAACTATTGATCGACTAGAGGGAAAAGAAAGGATACAAGATATTGGCACAAAATAGCAGTTATTAAATCTCAATAGCTTCAGACAGGAACACCAAAAAGAAAATTTGTGGATTAGGAACTCGCAACTTGAAAATGAAAAAAGAAGGAAGCTTGAAACCTAACAGCAACTAAGACAGTTAATACTAAGAGATGAACAAATAGGTTGATAACATGGATGAAGAAGTGCCCTTGTCTCACACAAGGACTTGCTTGTGTTGTTTTTATGATTTTTGGTGGCTACTTAGCTCATCCTTTTCATCCTGCAATGGAGTCAATGGATTGTAAAACAGAAGCCACTTCTTTAAAGCTATTCTAGTAGAATCTAGCCTTTCTTTCTGGCCACATCTGATAAATTTGGGCATTTCAGGCTAGCATTATTTATTTATATATTTGTTTTGTTTTTGCTGAACATTACGGGCCAACTTGAGCTCCAAACCCCAGAGAACTTGCCTTTTAATCTTCTTATAGCCTAATTTAACTCATCACCTTGATAAGTCACTCACGCACCCAATGGATTTTATATGCATGAACTCACCCTCCACCTAGAACTTATAACAGAAGGAGCTGCCAGTTGAGCTAGAGCTCATTGGCTTAACACATCACTCCAATTATCAATTGCCTATCACTTTTCCAGAGTTGTAGAGCTTTCTGAAATAAATCTTTGGCTAATGAATCACCTAAAAAAATTAAGTTATCATGCTCTGTGTCATCTTTCTACGAAAAGCACCAAAGTGCTTTTCTCACTTATTGTTGTGCTGTTAACTTTGATGGGGCAAACAATTTCTTACTTGTTATGATGTTTAATCTGATTGGATTAAATGACTTCTGCTCATTTCTGCACGTGCAAGAGTTCTGGAATTAAATATTTGACTTTTTAGTAAGTTCTTTTATTGACAGAGTCTAACTTTTTGACTTGGCAGGCTGATAATAAATTATCATATGCCTTGACAAATTGCAATCCTCGCAGGGAGGCAAATATAAGGTTGGTCCAGATGTGCTTGCTTCATTTATTTTGCATCTGCATGATAGAGAGACTTTAACGGGCTTCTTCATTATCTATAATAAGAATTTCATGTACATATACAGAAATACATGCTTATTGCTGGTTAAGTTTTGGGTCCAAGATATCTATTTTAGCATGTATGTTGGCCAAACCAACTGCTGAATATTAATTTTTAACCATAGAAAGTTCACTTATTAAGATGATTTATGAAATTGGGAAAGTCAACCTTGAAAAATAAGAATTCATGGTGGTTCAATAGCTTTATAATTATGACTTACATATTCCTTTTTTCATTGGAATAGGATGATACTGAAATATCTGATCCCTGTGAAGCTTTCCATCGGCATCTTACCTAAAGATTGGCTCCTGGAGAAGTATAACCTGGTTGAGGTATGGCATGCCTATTAATTTTTTATTTTATTTTATTTGTCTGTTCTGTAAGACATTTTTTAATGCTTGGCAGTGGACATGAGATACCTTAGTGTCACCTAGGTTTGTTGTATGTTTGATTAGTGCAACAATATTGACCAGTGACCTTTTCAAGAGAAAACAAACAGAGAGCAATCTAAATTAAAAGAATCAATCTGTGCATGTGCTCGTTCACATTTACTAGTTTGAACTTGGATAACAAGCTTTTAAATGTCTTACAAGCATCAATGCACATAAAACTTTTCTGATTGGGTTTTACGTATCTAATGATCTTTTTTGTTTTTGTTTTGTACTTTCACAGTACAGGGATGTTGTGCAAGCTCTAAGAAGGGGAGATCTCCGACTTCTTCGCCGTGCTCTTCAAGAGCATGAAGACCGGTATGTTTGACTGTCTCTCTCTTTTCACTTTTTCAGAGAATTGGTGCATTGAAAATTTTTCTTGAGGGTGAACATTGAGTCCTTTGTTTTATCAGCTTCTTAAGATCAGGCGTATTTCTTGTCCTAGAGAAGCTAGAACTCCAAGTTTACCAAAGATTGGTAAAGAAAATGTAAGTTTCCATGTCACTTTCATTATTCCGGAGTTAATTTTTAAGTGTTAGAACATGTGCTCATGATTAAAACATGCTTGTCGTACAGTTACATCATTCAAAAGCAAAAGGACCCAACCAAAGCTCATCAAGTGAAGTTGGAAGTAATTGTTAAAGCATTGAAATGGCTTGAGATGGACATGGATGTGGACGAGGTACTTCTGTCTCTCTCTCTCTCTCAATTGGTAGTTTTTCTTGGTGGGAAATCTCACCATATATCTGTTGCAATTTTTGTAGGTGGAGTGTATAATGTCCATACTAATATACAAGAATCTTGTGAAAGGGTACTTCGCGCACAAGAGCAAAGTGGTAGTTCTAAGCAAGCAAGATCCATTCCCTAAATTAAATGGAAAGCCTGTCAATTCATAGGATCTCAATGGCAATAGATGGTTCCATTTGTTTAGCCATATGGCTTCTGTTGTATTTGATGTAGAAAAATTGGTAAATTTTGATTGGGCAAGGATCAGCATTTCACTCTGCTGATTATTTTAAAGGGGTTTTTTTCACCCTCATGAGTAATAAAAAAATACGAGTTCACTTACAATTTGCAAATGGTCTAAAATTCTGAAACTTTCCATTGAGGTGGACATTGATAATTCTCACTCTTGTATTTTCTACAAGTTGCCAAGCATGTTAAAAGAAAAATAAAACAAAACTTCAGGAATCAATATATATATATATATATATATATATATATAAGTAGAGACTTTATGTTGGAGAGCATGAGGTTGTGTCATATGGTGTATTTTTTGAAGTTCATTTTATTTATGTTTCTACTTTAATAAAGTTTGCATTTATATCAGATTAAGTAAATGTATATACTAATTATCTATAGTTGTACATTAATTATTTATATTTATATTAAATTATTTTATAAGATTATTTTTATAAACTCAATTTAAGAAATAATTTTTAGTTGGAATAATAAAAGATTTACAATATGGCATTCTTCCTCATGTTTAGTTGCATTGACAACAACTGACACAAAAACTTAAAAAAAATTAAATTAAATATTTAAGAATTCATTAAAATTAATCTTTAACTCTTTAAATTTCCCAACTCTTTTTAGTGACACGACCCTTTAATCTTAACACATACGTGCGTGCGTGCATACACACACACACACACACATATATATATATATATATATATATATATATATTGCAGTATTTATTTTATGTAATTAGAAAGATATCTAATAGAATGAATGCATTTATTTTGTTATATTAATTATTTTAAGCATAATAAAATTTTAATATCATTTTTCTAAGTTTTATATAAGAAACAATTGATTTTTTTTTAATTTTATTTTTATGTGAGGAACAATTTATTTGAAATATGGTATTCTTACTCAAATTTTAGTTGTCTTTGCAATAATTGAAACAATGTCCAACCAAAAAAAAAAAAAAAACTTTACTAACACTGCAAATTGAAACAATGTCTAACAAAAAGGAAAAAAAATAAATAACTTTACTAACACAAAATCCAAAATCCAGAATGTGAAAAAAAAATAATTGAAGGATATTTGCATCTTTTAGTAGACATGAAACATGCTTATCTATATGAGCCACTACATCATGCAATTTTCAATTTAAAAACACACATATATATAGTATGATCAAATCACTACACTATTTTTAATATCTTTATATTTTGTCTATAAAATAACTAAAGATTACCTTTTTTTTTTTTACAAGGAAAATTATTGAATTTTTTATTTTTATATATCGATAGTTGAAGGTGGGGATATGAATCTCTCTATTGGAAATTGAGGTGCTAACTAGTTAAGCTAAATCTTATTGAAATATTGGAGAAAACTAATAATAAGTTGCATCGCATATCGTGTGGGAACTCAGCTAGTACCACAGTTTAATCTTTTTGTTTAAATCAAAGCTTGAAATGATATGTATCCAGCTAACGACATGAAGGTTCATCCAAGCTATGGCTAATGCTAACACAACACCGATCCTTGTAAAGAATTAAAAGGGATAAAAAAGAACAAAAACCCATCTATTGAAATCGGAAAATAAATCAGAATCGAAGTGACATCTTTTCCTTTTTTTTTGTATCAATAAAAGTTTAAATGGGCACAAATTAATCCACATCCCTAAGCCAACCAAGGAAAAGGAATATTTTCATATACAATTAAGAGAACGTAATGGTGGTTCCATCTCCAAGAAACTTCATAAGGCATAACCACAGGTCTATGCACTAGCTGCAGCTTGTTCTTCAGCAACTTCAGATGGAGTAAGAAGGGTACAAATGAGGTTGCGGTCACCATACACATTGTCTATGCGTCCTGGTTAGCAAAATCCAAAGATGTTCAATTAGTATTTAACATTCATTTGTCACTTTAGAATATATGCACATAGCTAATGCATAGGCTTGGTATACCATTTTGTGCACATTAAATCCATGGGTTTTAGGTTCTGTTAGCTATATGGAACATATGTGTAAAGTACAAGACAACTTAGCAAATACTTCAATTTTCAACATTATCAGACATACCAGTTGAAGGCCAGAACTTAGCAGCTCGCAGCCAAGAAGCAGGGAAGGCGGCATACTCTCTTGAATATGGTTTTGTCCATGTATCCTCCATGAGTAGCGATGGTGGATGAGGAGCGCCCTGTGCATGTAATTCGTTAATTTTGTTTCAAATACATCTACGTATATGTGCTAATAACCAAGCTATTACATACAAAAAGTATAACTTTGACCTGTGCAACCCCAATTGCAAAGAGTAATTCTATATCGGAAGTGTAAAAAAACTAATGAGGCAGTTTGTGGAGAAATATATTTTGTTTACCTTGAGAACATTGTTATGAATATCAGCTTTCCCATTTTCAATCTGAGCAATTTCTTCTCTAATGGATATTAGAGTGTCACAAAATCTGTCTAACTCTGCCTGTAAAAAAGATAATAATTTGTTCTTAACCAACACAAGAAGACAAGAAAACGACGAAGAAAAGGAACAATTGGTGTACCTTGCTTTCACTTTCTGTTGGTTCAATCATTAGTGTCCCTGGAACTGGCCATGACATTGTTGGTCCATGAAAACCATAATCCATAAGACGTTTGGCAACATCTTCAGGCTCTATACCAGCTGTGTTCTGCAATTAAAATGACTCACGGTAAGCCAATGTAAACTTACAGAATTGGGAATCCGTAGGAAGAGTATGATTTGAGATACCTTGAAAGCCCTCAAGTCAATGATGAATTCATGGGCGACTGTTCCATTGACTCCTCGAAAAAGAATGGGGTAGTGGCTCTGTAATGTCCACATCATTATATTAGACTAAGAAAACAATGAACTTCTGTTTCATGCTGCGCAAAGCCAAATGAAATTATTTTTCAAGATCAACACATATATGCAAACATAAAACCAAAAGATAAAAAGGATGATTTAAGAACCTCCAAACGTTTTGCCATGTAGTTTGCATTCAAGATTGCTATCTTTGAGGCTTCAGTGAGTCCCTTAGAACCCATCATGGCTATGTATGTATATGAAATTGGCAAAATAAGTGCAGAACCCCAAGGAGCAGCAGAGATGGTACCAAGAGGTTGAGCCCTTTTTGGTGCTGGAATACCAACTGCCGGTACCTGCAAAGGCAAGGAAAAACATTATTGCGACAGATTGATGAATGTATCTTATAGAATTGCAATCCAAAGTTGGGAACACATTTTCTAGGATTATCAATGAGAATCTTAAAGCAAGTGGTTCATGTCAGATACACCAAAATACCGGGGTGAATAATTGTTTTTTCATGTTCAATATACTCAACATGTTTGACAGTTGTTTAAGGGTTTGCATATAGTAGTATCATTCTTCACTCAGAAAAGTTAAAATTTTCAGAACAGATTTAAGACTTATTCTAGCGTATTTTGACATCATATGTGATGTGACAGGTTTCTCTTACCACAGGATGTGATGGTAGAAATGGTGCCAAGTGTTCCTTCACGCCGATGGGACCCATACCAGGACCACCTCCTCCATGAGGAATGCAAAATGTTTTATGCAGATTGAGATGGCAAACATCTGCTCCAATCCAACCTGGGCTAGTTAAACCAACCTGTAATGAGGAAAAATAATCTGAAATATCATTAACAAGGAGATGCGTATGTTCCTAAAATTAATTAATAGTCACAAACAGCTCAACTCATCTAAGCCATAATTCCAACTGCGGTATCCAATTTCTAGGATTCATGTATGCAACCTTCTATTTATCTACACTTTGTAAGCCGAAAGACAGGCATGAGTAGGCTACTTAAATTACTGGAAATTGGATCCAGCTTTTGAGGGAGATTTGCTAGTTGGCAAGTAAAAGCAATAAGGTGAAGAAGATTTTAATATTGATTTATGAATTACACTTTGAAACACTCTTCAATCACTTGTAGGATATGAAATGAATTGAGAGGAGAGAGAACAAACCTGTGCATTCATGTTAGCCCCATCCATGTAAACTTGACCTCCATTTTCATGAATAATCTTACATATCTCATCAATGCCTTCTTCATACACACCATGAGTTGAAGGATAGGTAACCTGGTAATGGAGTAAACAATCATGCACTTTGACTATGTGTAGTGGAACTTTTGTTAAAGTCAGTGGTTTTTTTCATTTTTTTTTTGAAGTAATACAGTTAAGAATGCAGCTAACCATACCATGAGTGCGGATAAATTCTCCCTATTTGCTTCAGCAGCCTCTTTTAACTCATCAATATTAATGTTTCCTTTTGCATCAGTTCCAACAGCAACAATTTTCATTCCACACATAGCAGCACTTGCAGGATTGGTACCATGTGCAGACACAGGTATAATACAAACATTGCGGTGATGGTCTCCTCTGGCCTGCACTTATTATTGACAGATGGGTATGAAAACTAGAAAAAAGAAGAAGCATTTTTTACTGTGTTAAAAGAACTCAAAAGAAAACAATAATGTGAAGATATGCACTTCTAAAAGGAACAATCAATTTAGGTTTGAAGATTTCAATATACCATATGGTAAGCACGTATGACCATTAGCCCAGCATACTCTCCAGCAGCACCAGCATTGGGTTGTAAAGAGAAAGAGTCAAATCCAGTGATGGTGCACAAGAGTTTGCCCAAGTCATCAAACATTTCCTAAGAAAATGGAAGATAAATGGTCAATATGATGGCTAACCTTTGCCTGCACACATTTGAGATCTCAAAGCAAAGTAAAAGCCACAGAAGAAGTATCTTACCTGATATCCCTGGGCTTGTTCAATTGGAGCAAAAGGGTGAATATTAGCAAAGCTAGGCCATGTCACAGGCATCATCTCTGTCGTGGCATTTAGTTTCATTGTACAAGATCCTAGAGGAATCATGCTGTGGCACAAGGACAGATCCTTTGATTGTAACCTATGAATGTATCTGATCAGCTCATGCTCAGTATGATACCTGATAAAAATAAAAATAAAATAGTCAGAGCAGTTCTTGGATTGAAAAGAACAACTACTGAGTCATTGGAGTAGGATTTCTACGTGTTAAAGATCGGATGGGTAAGATATGGACTCTCTCTGATAAGCCCAGTTGGGATCAGGGTATCAACCTCTGGTGCAAGAGATGCAGCACTGAATGTCACCTGACAATCGCAATATGAAACACTTAAAATTGAACAACCAAATAATGGAAATAGTTTCAAACATTTTATCGTAAGTAAGAGGGATGGAGGCTCTCACTGGTTTGCCACAAGCAAACACTTCAAAAAGCTGGTCCACATCCTCTAGTGTTGTTGTCTCATCAAAGGAAATAGTAATCTGGAATGCCCAAATAAAATGATTTCTCAATATCACTATCAAATGAAAGCATAAAACAATAGTGATCACAATGTTATCTAAAACCGCAATTACCGTGTTTGAATCAACAACCCGCAGATTCATTTCCTTTTTGTAAGCAGCATCAGCAATTGCCTTTGAGTCGGAGCACTTGATCCTCACGGTGTCAAAGAAAGGAAGCCCCTGAACCTCCACTGTGCCAATCTTCTTCAGGCCACATGCAAATGTTGCAGCAAGACCGTGAACTCTCTGTGCAATGGTCTTGAGTCCTTCAGGCCCGTGATAGACAGCATACATGGCAGCCATATTTGCAAGTAATGCCTAAAATTCAAAAAATATTTCCTTTAATATAAGCATAGTCTGCAATTCTAACCTTCAGGTTCCAATTTTTTCTTTTTTTACATGAAAAACAAGCAAAGGGAATATAAAGGCACTTGTGTTATTCAACAAGGTTTGCATCATTGTGATAGTATTATTTCCAAAGGTTGCACATTCAAACATATGACAACAAATAAAATTTGAAATCAATGATCACTCACTTCTTCACAAATTTAGTCACAATATCAGTTATCCAAAATTAGCACTCAACCTTTTCGCGGATTCAAATTATCATTATATTTATTCCTTTTTTACTTCTTTTCACTGAAGAGTTGCAAACTTAAGATAATTTATAATCTACTTGAAAATTATACTAATTCTAAATATGCAAGGCAGCCTAAATCAAAACCATAAGTTTGACCAACTGGATAAATAAAACTATCAAACCTGAGCAGTACAGATATTGCTAGTGGCTTTATCCCTCCGGATATGCTGCTCCCTAGTCTGCATTGCCATTCGAAGTGCAGGCTTTCCCGTAGAATCGATACTAACACCAATAATTCTCCCAGGCATCATCCTCTTATACTCCTGTGAAGTAGCTAAGAATGCAGCATGGGGACCCCCATAACCCATTGGCACACCAAACCTCTGAGCTGACCCAACAGCAATATCAGCACCCAATTCACCAGGTGCCTTCAAAATGGTCAATGCTAGAAGATCAGTTGCCATAACCACCTTAACCCCTTTAGAATGTGCATTCTTTATAAGCTCCTCATAATCCAAAACCTCGCCTTGTGTCCCTGGATACTGAACCAAAACCCCACAAACATCATTGGATTCATAATCAAAATCTTTAACATCCTTAACAACCACTTTAAGACCAAACCCATCAGCTCTAGTCTCGCAAACATCAATGGTCTGAGGGTGACAATTATTAGCAATCAGAAATGTCTTCTTTTTACCCTTTTGGATGTTATTACACATGGCCATTGCCTCTGCCGCCGCGGTTGCTTCATCGAGCAATGAAGCATTGGACATTGGCAATCCAGTAAGGTCAGAGACCATGGTTTGGTAATTGAGCAAAGACTCAAGCCTGCCCTGAGATATCTCAGCCTGGTAAGGTGTATACTGTGTATACCAACCTGGGTTTTCCATGATGTTCCTTAAAATCACAGGAGGGACATATGTGTTATAATAGCCCATCCCAAGGAAGGACTTGAAAATCTTGTTCTTTGAAGCCAAATTTTTCATGTGCTCTATCATTTGGCTCTCTGTCAATCCCTCATCGAACTTGGTAAAGTCCATCGACCCAATACGGATTGACTTGGGGACTGTGGCATCAATGAGAGAATCGAGGCTTTGGAAGCCACAAAGTTGAGCCATTTTGGTTTGTTCCTCTGAGGTTGCAGAGTTATGGCGGCGAGGAAAAGTGTCACTGGGTTTGAGTGAATCCACGGATATGGATCTGATTTGAGAGTTAAGAGAAAACCCATTTGGAATTGAGGCACTGGTTTGAAATAGTGAGCGAGAGTTTGCAGGGATCGAGGGAGCTAGAGATGAGAAATACCTTGAGGTTGAAACAGAGTATGTAAAAACAGGGGAAGGAGAAGAAGAAGAAGAAGGACGTGGGTGTTTTGATTCGGACACGAGTCGTCGGAGAAACGCCTGGTTGGCGAGCCGACGAGCACGGTCCATGAATCAGAAATAGAGTCAAACAGAGGAATGTGGAAGTTGATGAATGAAAAGAGAGAAACGGAGGAAACAGAGGATATGGACTGCACTAAGTAAATATTTGGGCTATCTTAAGTTATTTTGCATGAAATGAAAGTGGGAATTTTTTTTGAGAAAGAATTGAAAGTGGGAATTGGTGAGAGAAAGAGAGAGATATAAATATGTTTATATAAAAGTAAAGTTCTTGTATACGAAAGTGGGGATAGGGGGTTGGTGGATGGTATTATTTTTTCTCTTTCACATAACAATTCTATTTAAATATTCATAATTAAAAAAAAAAAATTGTATCTAAATAAAGAGGAAGTATATATAAACTCAACCATCCTATGAATTGGAATCAAAGATATAGATAGAGTTCTAATGTGTGACAACATTTTCATGATAAGTTAAAAAGTGTTAGTAGATTATAAATCAAAATAAAATAAAATTATATTTCAAACCACTATCACTCAAAATAATATTTTTCTTAAAATATTGTGATATTTTATTATATCTGTGCAAAAACTTTTTTTTTAATATTTTTTTTTATGAATATTTAGCCATAATTTATTTATTGTGAAAATATTATGATATGTCAAAAAAAGCTTATTGTAATTATAGATTTTTTGTTGTTGTTAATTTTATATCAATTACTAATACTTTATTTTTAATGCAGGTGATAATTAAAATTTATTGACGGATTGATGCTGTTTTGGAGTGACAAATTGTAGCAATAGCAGAGAATATGCATGCACTTCTCCACTCTTTGCTAGCTGTCTTTGCAATTTATTTTCTCATCTGACTATCTATATTTTCTCATCATCTAAACAGGACCATATTTGTGAGATCCTCAGAGAATCTCTGCATCTCTTTGGAATCATGGGGAGTTGGTAGCATGCGCAGGTCAAAAGATTCGGTGCACGTTAATCATAATTCATAAGGGTAAGGGACTAGGAATTAAAGATAGATACATCACCAATAAAGTGCACACGCTTCTACCAAACTTGGCAAGCATGTGACCAATTCACGGGATTGGCTCTGCTTTGATCTCTCTGTCAGCGCAGAATGTTGTCACATCTTTCAAACTTTCGTTTTACAGAAACTGGTACCAAAATATCTAGTACCACAACTTGTTAAAGGGGTGACATGACTTGTGAGTTGTGAACCGGTGATTCATTGTTATAAGAATCTATCATTTACATTATTGTTAAAAAAAAAAAAAAAAAAAAAAATCTAATGAAGATGTCCCGGATGCACAAAATAACATATGTTGGCCACCTTTTATTTTAAAAATTTATCAGCCAACATATTTATTTACATATACTTAGCATTTATACTTAGGGAAGCCAATTATGGTGCACAATATTATTATTTTTTTGGGATTATATATATCCTACTAAGTGGTTGCCCAAAAATTTTACAAATTTTAAAACTAAGGAAATAAAATTATTTATTGTTGAATATAAATAATAAAAATAAAAATAAATCATTATTTTTTATAATTAATTAAGTAATTCATTAAAAACTTTATCCTTTTTTTGTTGATGTAATTAAAACCTTTACTTATAGGTGGAAGGTTAAAATTGCTTAGTTGGAAATTAAATGAATATTAAATAGTAGCTATTTCACTTTTAAAAAAGAGTAATACATATAACAAATTATAAGATAATGAGGAAGATTAAATGAAAGAATTCTCACCAAATGTGTCATATGACAGAATTTCATACTTTTATATATATATATATATGAAGTTTTTGTTATATATATATATATAGTTTTACTTTTGCTTATTGTTTGAGTTTTTAACTTGAACAGACTTAGAGAAGATTCCCAATCATCTTTGATGTTGAATGAATTTCTTTTTTGGGTCAAGACAACGAAATTTGATTAACTATTATATTTTAAAAGCCACAAATATTCAAAATAAATTTTAAAGTTTTAAAAGTTTCAAATAAACAATAAATTTAAAAAAAATCCTAAATTAAAACCATACACCTATTTATAGTGATGTTATTGATAGAAAAATGTTTAATAAATAAAGCAAGTTTGTGTGGTTATTTAAATACATATATCTATTATATTTGAATATTAGTTTACTCTATCACTCTCGATGTCGATTCTCATAAAAAAAAAAAAAAAAAAAAAAACACTTGATGTCATTTTGTTTAAACACTTTTTATTAACAGTGTCACGGAAAATGAGTTTTATGGTTTGAGTTATACGTATTTGAAAGTTTAGAGTTTATTTTGAGATTTTTGAAATGTGAGGTTTAATTTTAAACTACCCATAAATAATAGAATTGAAAATGTAATTTATCCTAAAATCATTTGTGTACATCATGCTAATGTGTGTATAATTGCTCCAAATAACATGTACAAGATGAAATTTACATGTTTATAAAATATGGCGGTTCTTTTTTTTTTTTTTTTTTTGAGAGAGAGAGAGAGAAATATGGCAGTTCATTGGTTGGTGGGTGATGCTAACATTCTCCAAATAATAATAATGATGCTACGTACTGATGATGCAAATTACTTACCAACCAAGCACCCTAGCCAGAATCAATCAACCTTGAAATTTCTTAGGAAACTCACCAATATGAGACCATCCTGAATACAGTAATGTTACCTGTACAAAAAATTTGACAATAATTTTCACATCAATTAAGTTGACAAGTTTTTATTGATTTTTATCTGAGTCCATCATTGACATCACTTTTTCATCTACTATTAAAAATTTGTCACGTCAACATATCTTAAGTTTTTGTCAAATTTATTGTGTCTATAAACTTTCTCGCCAAAGTATTTAGGTATTAGTCAATTCATATCTAAGAAACTATACTTTAGGTGTGAAACAACAAGAGCAAATGAATCCACATAAAAATCAAAGCCTTTTATTATTATAATTTTAATTAATAATAATAGTCAATTGCAAATCATAAATTAATAAAGACTCAGTCTACTTACACAAAGAATTTCACCAAAGATTTCACAAAGCCTTGAGTATCTTCTTACCTTACATATGGCCCACGAAAACTTGAACTCAAATTCAAATCATGGACTCAATACCAAGAGACATCAAATATTTTGAAATTTTGGGTCTAAAAGAGTTACTATAAAATTAAATGGTCATCTTACATGCCACATCCCTTCCTTTAGATAAAAAAAGTATATTATGAAATAATTTATGAAATCTATCCCTTATAGGATATGTAAGTTTAATATCTGTGAGTTCAACGTATTATGAGATGGTGATCTCATAAAATATCTTTAAATACCAAAATTTCTAAATTTTTATATTGATTATTCAATCAAATTTTTATAATTCTCATGTAACAAATTTGAGTTATTATCCAAATCCTTTGCTATTTTTATAGGCATTGAGCAGCACCCACTTTTAATCTGAAAGAAGAAAAATCTAAGTTGCTTATTATTTTCCAAGAGCATAGTACTAACACTTAAAAAATCAAAAGCAGTTGGTGTAGGATAAATGCTTCTGTCCTACCTTTGTCTCCGCCGGCCTGACTAGTCAACAAAATATTATACTTTAAGCACAAGGAGTTATTTTCACCAACCGCACTACCAACCAATTTGTGTGTCTGTGTTTGTCATATCACAACTCACAAGCCAATAATAAATAACTAAGCTGAACAACCAATGGTATTATTACTTATTAGCGTTTAACTAGTTTTGGAAGTCACAGGTGCTTATGAAGATGCCAGGATAATTTGTGGTTCCAAACTTATAAGCATTAGCCCCAAATTTATCTAAAAATAAATGTTCAATCAATAGTTTCTAATTAGTAGAACATCCCAACAACAACCATCAAAGTATTTAGTCCTAAAATCTTGAAATTTATCGGCTACATGTATTCTTCTATCACTTACCTATTTAATTAGAATAAAAATTAGATTCATTAAAAAAAAAAAAAAAAAAGTGACTAAATCTCACATTGATTGTCAACTTGTCTTCATCCTCTTTTTTTTGGCCTTGAGATAGGTTGTGAATAAAATGTTTGCCACTAAGCACAAACAAATGCGGAGACACATGTCATTTTTTTTTTTTTTTGAGAAGGCGGAGAAACATGTCTTGTAGTATGATAATACAAAAGAATAATAATAATAAAAGGCTTTTGGCTATTTACAATTTATTGACTACAATAATGGCTATTAACTATTTACAATATTTGTCTTGCACTTGTTGATTACAAAAGTCTGTCCACCATGTACAATTGTCTCTTTATGGTTTGCAAGGGGATCTATAATACTTCTTGCATGCTTATCTTTATCTCTTAATTCTAAATGTTATTAGATTCTGCGCCAACAAAGTGCGATGAGTCTCACCATTTTGAAACATTTAAGGAATCTAGGTGGGGGTTTAATTTGCCTGCCTAGAAATTCCGAAGGTTATTAATGTGTCTTGTAATCGATTTGCTATATTCAATTCTCACCCTTTTTCTTCTGCTCGCATCTTTAGAGTATTTTTTTTTCCTATAACTTTTTTCTTCTTTTTTGATAGATTTCCATTTATGTATTTCTTTTTCCATTTATATAATAACTTAATAACTATTGGTTTTTTTTAAGAATCAAACACACGTAAGGGAGAAGAAAAGAAATGATGTTTCAACACAAAGAAACAATACAAATTTCCCTTAAAAGTCATGATAACTTTTAAGGGAAGGTATAGTTTATTTATTTTTATATGCAAACTTCATTTATAAAAGAAAAAGGAAATCATTTATATTTTAACAATGTTTTCTAAAGGCTCAAAACGTACAAAAGAAAAGCAAATGTTGAAATAAAATAAATAAAGCAGAACAAGTTTTATTTGAAAACATTAAAAAAAAAAATTATTACATTTGAAGTAATAAAAAAAAAAAAAAAAAAAAGAATCGCAAAATTCTGATGTTATAATTTTTCTTCCTCAATAAATTTTTTGTATAAATAATAAAATATAATTATTAGATAATAAATTCAAAAATTTAGAATTGTTTTCAAGTTAAAATTTGAATTTTGAAGTACATATAGGTTCGCAATTTTGTTTGTAATATAGTACAAAATTAATCATTTAATATGTCTAACTACTAGTCTTTCTTTTCATTTTTCCTTTTTTAGTGAATCGTAAGTGAATTTTGAATTAAAAAAAATAAATCACAAAATAACCAGTTCATGTGTAATTAAATCCCTAATAGATCAATACGGTATAAGAAATATGTTATTTGGGCTCCGTCATAATTCCAAGTACGCGAATTTTGGAGGCCAGTTGCAGATAAACTCGTACTCCCTCCGTCCCACTTTGTTTGTCCTCTATTCCATTTTGGGATGTCCCAAAATATTGTCCTGTTTCTAAAAATAAAAGTTATTAATTTACTAATGTTCCTATTATACCCCTATTTTATTAATAATTCAATTTTTTGATAAATTTATTTGAGGACAGTTTTGGAAACTTATACATTTTTAAAAGGTAGACAAGACAATAAATGATGTTCTCTTAAAAAGTTTGACTTTTCAAACAGGACAAACAAAGTGGGACGGAGGGAGTATCTTTTACTACTTTTTCTTTAAGTAGCAATGGCCAATGGGTTATCTACAGTTTGTATTTGTGACGCAGTTTCTCTACAATTGTGGCTGGTGACTGGTCATGAGATTGCTAAATCTTGCATTGCTTCCGCAGTCTTCTTTATATGACAAATACATTAAAAATTACAAAATTGAAGCAACTCTGAGGCTTTTCAAAACTTTTGGGAGCAACAGTAACAACACACCCAGAAAATAAAAAATTATAAATAAACAAAAAAATCTCGGAAATATTCGGCCATAGTAAGGGCAGTTCAACCAACCCTAATCCGAGCTCCAAGGCGATGTATGCATTAAGGCAGCAGCTGAGGTCTGCCATCACATCAATGCCACCTGGAAACATACAGCTGATGCATGCTATCACACCATTGAAACATATACCAAGGACCATATGTGAGTTTCAAGCACCCTCTGAGGGGAGGGTGGTCTGTATGTTTGAAGGCATCAGGATGTTAAATCCATCTGCTGCAGTAGATACAATCAGTCCTGGAATCTGGGAATGCCAATGAAGTTCTTTCAAGTCTTTCTGACCCTGTTTAAAGTCAAAGCACAGTTGATTTAACATGCTGAACTAACTTTTCAAGATCAAACAAAACATATATATATATATATATATTGGAAAGAGAGAGATTTACCTGGTGAACAAACAGAAGTTGTGGAGGTAGATCTGCAGGAGCATTTACTTGTTCTTTTGTTTGAGCTTTGAACTCTGCCTCCTCTTCCTCATCCTTTTCTAATGAAAGGTCCCATATTCTAGACAAGGAAGCCAAATGAGGGAACAAACCATTTATACTTCAGAAAAACATAGCTTAACGGAAGAAAACAAAACATACTTCTATTCAGAGAAGAAAAATAGCAGAAGTACAAACTTATGTTTGGATGATCCCTTCTATCAGGTTTTTCAGGCCTCCATTGCATTATTACATGTTACTTACGTGAGTTGATTGTCCGATGATGAAACAGCCAAAGTAGAGGCCTCATGTGCACTCCACTCAATGGATGTGATAGGGTGTTTATGGTATTCAAAATGTGCTACTACAGAATCTCCATCCTGCTCACAAAAAAATCACATCTCACATCAGCATTATCAACTAATATCCTTCTTCGGTAGAACAGAAACTTGCAGTCAAATGAATAAAACCAAAGGCCTTCATATATATACACTTCTTGCTATCTTGCTCAACTAAGACACGCACCCACCCCCAGCCACCCAAACCCACACACACACACACACACACACACACATATAACAATAGAGCAGGATGAGAGAAGAAAAAGAACACTAAGGTAAGCAGAGTAACAGAATCAAAAACCAAGTTACAGATCAACTTGGCCAGCTTTATCAAGACTAATAACAGCCCCATTTAGGAGTGTGCCAGTGACAGATCTGAATTTATAGATTTAGCAATGCAAATCATAAAATTGAAGTAGAAGAACAGGAGATTGAAGTTATTTCAGATGAGGCACAAGAAAAGGCAAAAAGATTGACGCTGTAATACACTAACAAGCCTTACTTTGAGAATTTATCAACCTATTTTTCTCAAGAAAATACGAAAGAATATCCTAAGTCAGACCAGGCATACCTTGAGCAATCTTAGATCGCGAATAGAAAATGTACCATCGTCA
Organism: Quercus tomentella; assembly: GCA_028535165.1. Taxonomy (NCBI): domain Eukaryota; kingdom Viridiplantae; phylum Streptophyta; class Magnoliopsida; order Fagales; family Fagaceae; genus Quercus; species Quercus tomentella. Next base: position 58,541,015 of record JAPQVY010000155.1, on the reverse strand, counting down.
CTTCCAGATGCCAACATACAGCTAGCCAGCCTAATCAGAATCAAGAAAATGCCAAAAATCTCACTAAATAAATGAAATATGAGACAAGTAAGGATTTTCAGCTCAAGGAAAAACTGGGATTATTAAACACCTGTTCCATGAAATGACATTCACATCTGCATTATGTGCCTTAAAAGATGCTGCCGCTGACTTCCCTAAACGGGTATCCCATATTGCAACAGTTCCATCCACAGAACAAGAGGCAAACACATGAGGTTCTGTAGGGCTCCACTGCACAGAAAAGAGTTGGAACAAGAATGGTTACAGGAATGAAAAAATAAAAGAAAACTATTGAAGTTGAATCATCAGCTTCAAATGCATATAGTTAAAACCCAAAAAGATACAAATCAACTACTGATGCACGGTTCAAATACATACTTGCAGATCTTCAACACTTGCAGCATGACCAATAAATGGAGTAGCATCAACATTCCATGTTGCACCAGATGTAGGCTCCCACAAATAAATACAATTCTTGCAGTCCCCTTCAGACAATGAAGAACATCATCAAAGCATTAGACCATTTTTCATACATTAAACAACTAGCAATTAAAGTTCTTGTAGTGGAGAAGCACAAACAAAAATAAAAATACTATCTAACAGTACCAGATACAAGCCTTCCTGGGACAAGAGGACTCCAGTCTATAGCATAGCCTTCATCTTTGTGCTTGAACTTCATTAAAGGAGCCTGATTGAAAACTGAAGAAGCTCCCTGGGCACCTTGCGATTCCGATTCTGCTAAACTATTCAGATGAGAGCTGAAGTCCCATACCTGCTCAATAGATTAGCAATTATTACAAAAAACAAATGTCACAAGTTCAATTTTTAAGTTCATAATGTTTAATTCAATTTTTTTTTTTCATTTTCCAAAAACTTAAAAAAAAAAAAAAAATGTTCATATAAAAACTGGATTAATCATGTCATAATTTTTTTGGGTAAGTTACACATGCACCTAGATGATTTTCAACTTACAAACTCACCCTCCACCCACTCTTTTAGGAGGGGGAAGTGCTATTTGAAAACTGTGCCATAATTTCCAAAGACTATTTTATGTTATCTTGAATATCTTTGTTGGTCATTGACACTTTCTGAAATTTTGAGGCACCAATGTCAGTCTGTCACTTATAATGGTATATTACTAATAAGGGAAAAATATACAAATCTCCCTATGCTTTCCCCTTAAATCACTGAACCTCCCCCTAAATTTTCAATTGTAACACTTAATCCTCCTATGGTATTATTTTATGTGTAAACTGTTAATTATGTAACACTAAATCTAACCTCCCGGAGGTTTTGAATGAATGTAACTCTAAATCCCCCCGGGTTTTTGAGTGCAACACAATACCCCATGTAGTACTGTTTTATGCGAAATAATATGAAAGCATATCATCACATGAGCAACTCACAGTTTGTTTTCATGGATGTTTAACGATTTACACATAATGACATAAGACAATAGGGTTAAGTATTACACTAAGAACTTCCTTGGGGGGGGGGGGGGGTGGGGGGGGGTCTGTTTTTTGTGGGAAAATCACGGGGTTGTGTTTTTTTTTTCCCACTAAAAAGAATGTTCAGTTTATTTACTAAATTGCAAATTACACCCCTAAAGTTCCAAAATTTGATTCACTCCCCTAACATTAGGGTTTGTTTTGATTGGGAGACCTGTCCATGACAGTGCTGAGGTGGCCGTTAAGTGTCACCTCATCTAAAAACGATGTTGTTTTGTCCACGTCAGTAAAAAAAATATAATTTAATACTTTATTTTATTTTTCGTTATTTATTTATTTTTCCGGATTTTAATTAATCCTTTTTTCTCTATCATCACTTTTTCATTTTCCATTTGATTTCTTAGGAAACAAACACGGACACAAGCCCAGGAAACAGATCTCAGCAAATCCACACACAAGCCCAAAAAATCAAGATAAGAAACATAGCTCATCCACCACCACCTCAAAGCCTTAGTCCCAAATTTTAGGGGTCGGCTATGGATCCTCAACAATGTAGTTAGGGTCAGCCACATGTATTATTTTCCTCCATTCTATTCTACCTTAAGTCATACTCTTTGTTACTTCTTTCCTAATTGACATGTCTTTTTTTTTTTTTTTTTTAATATTACTTTTACTAATGTTATTTTTGGTTTTCCTCACCTTTTTCGTTCCCCCAACTTGGATCAACTCACTCTTTCTTACTGATTCATTAATTGCTCTCCTTTGAACATGACCAAACCATTTCAAGCAACTTTCCCTCATCTTTTCATCAATAGGGGCTACCCCTATCTTTAAGAAAATTTCTTCATTTTCCATAAGTTACTCATTTTCAGAAAATCATACAAAGTTTTCTTTGCCAAACACAAACAACTCAAATGGAATGGATTTTCCAACATTTTGTGGACATCCAAACAGAATGGATTTTTCCAACCTTCCAAAAAACCCTAGCACAAACGCAATTACTTCCCACACAACAGTATTTAGATCTACTAACTAAACAATTCCCTACGAAGCTTGGAAAGGTATATTGTAAAACAACGAATTAAATATGAGAAATCAAAGATGCAAACAATCAAAGAATGTATGTAAAACATTAGATCTTGTGAAAGAAAAGTAGTGAAAAGAAAATATTAGATTTTGTGAATGAAAAGTCAAATTCAAAGGGAAAATAATAATGTAAATTTTTTGTGTAAAAAAAATAAAAAAATAAAAAACAATAAGATTTCAAGAAAAAGAAAATTGGATGGATATGTGTGAACTGTGTAGGCACCATAGTGAGCCAAGAGCTTAATGGGGTCCCTAGTGTAAGGACCATAGCACTGGCTGTCTAAGATGCCATTGTTTCTATCAGATCCTCTGCAACAATAAGTGCAAAGACAGCTTTCCGAGGTCCCGTATTAAGGAATAAGTACTCGGCTGCTTGTCGGAGGACCTCTTTTTGGGGTTTCAACTTTCACTTGCTCCTCTATTGCAATTTGCAGTAGCACCTTAGGAAAGTGCAGGGCCTTCTGTATTCGTATTTTCTGTTTTTGTTGTTTAGATTGAGATCTTATTTCTTCCAACTCCACTTGTTCTATTTCATTTCATAAATGGGTTTAGATCGAGATGCAAAGAAAATCATGTTAGAATTTTATTTTACTTTACTAGTTTATGTAATTTTTGGATTTTAAAAGATTTTTTAAAAAGTTTTTCTAGGCTATTTAGTTGATGTGGCATAATTAAATGACATGACATGTTTTCATATGTGATAGTCTTTTTTGATAAGTTCATATGTGCCTTAGGTGGCATTTAACTGCTAGATAGGCACAAGCACAGATAGAAGGGTTCCCAATCAAAATGAACCATAATGTTTGGGGAGTGGATCAAAATTTACGAACATTAGGGAGGAAAATGAAAAATGCCCAAACTTTAGTTATGTAATTTGCAATTTAGTATTTTTTTAATAAATAAAAGATTTTAAGGCCTATTCCTACAAATGTACATAGCTGCATATTATAAGTAGTTCATTATTGAGTGTCTAATTCATGAATATCTAACCACAACTTGGACACTTTGTTAGGAACCTGGCGATTCCTAAAGGGGATGGAAGGGCAGTGCATGGAAATGAATAGGAATTGTAAGGAAATTGACTTGATCCAAGGTAGTCACCCCCTCCAAAGAATTTAGAGTTGAGAAAGACAATAAAAGATTAAGAGAGAAACAACAAATTGGTTATTATTATTCAATGCTTAATTGTGAATTACAATGATGTATTTTAATTGACTAACTAATCCGCCATGTGCTATTACTAATATCACAAGTGTTTTATACAAAATACAAGTGATAAATGTGATTAGCATGCTAGACTACTACCTTTTTTTCCCTTTTTTTTTTTCCCTGATAGTTAATTAGTGTGCTAGACTCCTAACGAACCCATTCTTGCTTATCCAAATGTAACTAACTTTCCTAATCTAATTCAATCTTTGGGATCTCATCCATCTAAGGTATTTGGGGTTCCTAAAACATTTTCTTTAATTAGCACCTTTCTTGGGAAAAGAGTGAAGAAAGGATGAGGGTTAGGTTAATGATTTCAAACCTAAACAACCCCATAAATATGTGATGCAAATGTTATTTTCATTCCTAAATTTGAGACTCCAGAATCTGAAGTTTTATTGCCATCATTCCACAATGACTTCTGCTACATTGACTGCAAGACAAGAAAATTAACCAAAGAAGGTATCCAAATCATGAAGAAACCGCAATATATGGACACGAAGTCTGACCTGCACATGACCATCATCTGCCCAAGATGCACATATATGGGGATTTTGTGACATGGCACGAATACGATTAATACATCCTTCGTGAGCTACCTTTCGCAACTGTAAAGGTAAACAAGATAAGGGAAAAATATATATATATAGATTAGGAGAAGAACAGGCAGTGTAGATAGAGGTCAGTCATGAAATTAACAAAATGTCAAAGAAAACAATATGTTGCCTGCAAAATTGGTGTCCCAGATCCACCCAGCTCCTCATCTTCGCCATCTTCATCACTATCACTACTCTCACTCTCCATATCAGCATCATCAGTTGCAGGTTTGGAAGGCACTAATTCACGTCTTTTCCCAGTGATGTTAGATACTTTAAATATTCCAATAGAGTTCCAAGAAGGTTTCTCTGCCTGCAGAAAAGAACGGTGATGTCAAGATAGAACTTGGGTAATATTTGCGTAGAAAATATCAAAGGAGTAATTCTTGTATTAGCTGAATTATCAAATGAGTAAATCAGAAGGTCAAACAAACTTGAACATGCCTCTCCAAAATATTCAGGAAAAAATTGCTACAGCATATTGGAGTAACATAATCCTTATTTTTTTTTTTAGGAAAAAACAAGGAAAACATAAATACGTACTGATGCACCAACACTTTGCAAAGACCAACATAGGTTTCCACATAGGGATGATTATACCAGAAGTATATTTATGTTCACTCCATAACCATATATAAAGACATCAAAAAACAAAGCTCACCTGAGTCCCCGCTACAAAATACACCGTGTGGGGGAACTCTGTCCGAACCAACCCCAGTGTATCATGTACAACATCAAAGCTGTCAAAACAAAAATTTTTTTGATAAGCAAAGCTGTCAAAAATGATTTCATCCTAACAGTAAATAAGACGTCTTTAAAAAATTAATTAAACAAGAGAAAGGGGGAAGGGGGGGGGGGGGGGGGCTGCTTATGCCTCATATATGCCCAACAAGCAGTTTTGATTGGTCCCGGAAAAGAAAATATCAAAAATTAACACGTTCTTTTTCACTTCCTGCAATCTCTAGTCAGAATGAACCGCTAAGGTGTGAAAATAATGTTTGCATCAATCTTAACAATCATGTACAAAACTTAATCTTTCAAAACTAATTAAATTCTAATACTAAACTAAATAACAAGTCACTAAATTTTCAGCTTGTTCACATCAATAAGAGAATTAAAAATGTATATTTTCCTTAACCCACCTAGAATTCAACAAAAAGATCACATTTAAATGTCTATTTAAGCTTCTGTTCAATTTGAAACTTTCTGAGTTCCCCAATTTATCAAAAACTAAATAACAAGTTTACTAAATTTTCAGCTTGTTCACATCAATAAGAGAATTAAAAATGTATATTTTCCTTAACCCACCTAGAATTCAACAAAAAGATCACATTTAAATGTCTATTTAAGCTTCTGTTCAATTTGAAACTTTCTGAGTTCCCCAATTTATCAAAAACCCACCACTCAAAACTCCAAATCCTACCCTTTTTTCCTCTACTTTCCCATTAACCAAACAGAAAACAAAGAGAATTAAAGGCACCTCAGGCAGGGCCACCCAATATGGAAGGCGTGGAGTGAATTGTAAGCAGAAGGGTCACACTGAAGCTCCTCTCCTTCCTCCAATTTGTCCACACCCGGTTGCCACACCTTCGCCGGCATTGACGGTATCGAAGAAGACGACGAAGACCCATCTCCTTTTTTCGAGTCCTGCACACAAAATCACAGATGGTTGTCAAAAAAGTGAACCCCATTAACTGAAATAACTAACCCAATAACGGTAAGGAAGAAAAAAAGAATTGAACCTTGTTCTTTCTCTTGGCTTTCTTTGGGTTTTTTAGGCTGCGAACCATTTCTGGGTCTCTTTCAGGGGACGATGGTGGTGCAGACAGAGTTATGCAGAGGAATGAGCTGTGGAAGGGTTTTGGTTCAGCTAGGGTTTTTGTTTTATACGCTTAAGAAGAAGTACCACAATATTTTTGGGTATTTGTCAGAGTTACCTTTATCTTTTGTGGTATTATATTTGTTTACATACATTTGTAATAAATGACAATTAAGGGCTTCGAATTTAGTTTTTTTTTTTTTTTTCCCTAATTCTTTTCGACTTAAAATACAAAATAATACACTTTTAAATTTGAGGTAATTTTTATCTCAAAAAAAAATTTTTGAGGTAATTTTGAAGTTTCTTTTTTTTTTTTTTTTTTTTTTTTTTTTTTTTGAGAATCAGGTCATTTTGAAGATGATCCTTCAAATTTTAAAGTTAATGATTTTTAATCCTAATGTTTTAGAGCCGTTTTTAATATGTCCGTAGATGTTAATAATGTGACCATTAAATGCCAATTAAGAAAAATTCTAGTTCTATAATTTATTTTACATTCATTTTCATAATTATATGATATGATTGATTGTGAGTGATGGAGAAAAAGTTATGGATCTATATGAAAGTGGCAAACAGTTAGTCACAATTTACTACATAAGATAATTATGAAAAAATGTGTGATAAATGTTGTAGTCCTAAAATAACTCATTTTAATTCATGCTTAAGTCATATCAATTATCAACATTTGTTTTATTTATTCATCACATAATTCTTTTTTATTTATTTTATTTTATAAATTCAACATATGAGTATATGACACGTAGCTTCACATCATTCATTTTTTATATATTATTTTTTCTTTTATTTCTTCTTCTATTTTCTTTACCCTTTTTCTACTTGGGTAAGGTTGCATTGAGTTGCTAATTTTCTTAAATAGTGATGACCCTTTGGGCTAGCCTTTGCCATCGTTGGGCTCGGAACAATGTTTTGATTTGGCTCATTTTTCTTAAATCTCTAGCTTAAAGTTTGTGATTGATTTAGTGGTTTGGAGATTAGGGCCAGGGGTGCTCAGTTGTGAGGGTTTCTGGTGGTTGCAAGTTTGTAACAGTCTATTTCATGGTCGAAAGGTTATTTGGTTTGTGCTTGGATGGGTTATGGCCAATCTGTTACTGACCAAGCCCGTAGATTCCTATTTGTTTGTTTCCACACAAAATTGTTCAAAAAAAAAAAAAAAGGCTTTGTAGAAATGAAATCGATTAAGTTTATGGTCGAAAAACATTGATAAATTTGTTTTGAATTCAATGTTATATGTTTTTTTGGGTTTATATGTTTTTCTGGGTTTTGAAATGATGAAAATTTGCCTCTATTGATTTGACTTTAGTGAAAACATTTTGAGATGATAGGGTAAGAATTGGGTTCAGTGCATAAAGCACTAGACCTGTTGAAATATTGATATGTGACAAATATTTGACACGTGTTAGCATCTTAACGGGTCCAATGCATTAGACCCAAGCTAGTTTCGAGATAATATTATTTGAGATTAAAGCAAAACTTAGGTTCATGATGAGCAAATGAGTAGAAGGGTGACCCCTCTCAAAGTGCTCCAAAATGTTAGGGATTAAAATATAAATTTTTAAATTTTAGGGATCAAGCTCAAAATTATCTCAAATTTAAATAGCATTGCATTTTAGTCCTTTTTCTCCCTAATCAGAAGGGTAAATAGGAGCGAGCGGTGAGACCTACCTGGACGAGACACTATATATTTGTCTTTATCCACCGATAAACCTTTTATGTACCGAGAAACAAATATCTGACAGTAATAAGGAGGCTTTTAGGGGCTTGAACATGGTGAAAGTAATGGTGAACTCCAATTATATATCCAAAAATATTAATTAATTAATTGTCGTATCCCCATGGTGTTATATTTTAGTTTTTCAAGAATTTTCATGTTGCTGTGTCTCATGTCATGTCGTGTATGTGTCCGTGTCCATGCTACCTGGGACAGAAGTTGCTGTGGCTGTCATGATATATTGCTGCCTCCTTAAGAGGTCCTGAAGTGTTGGACTTGATGATATTACCTATGTTTGATTTCTTAAAACAGAATCACATACAAGTTGCTTGAAGATAATTTGTGGTGTATTTTGTTGTTTTTAAACATGTCTACAATGTAGTTATATTGGCTTAAAAGAAATTTGTGTTTGAAATTGAAAAATAAATTGAAGCATTTTACATATAGTGTAAAGAACAGAAAATTCTCATGAATACAGTTGGGCCTGGTTGTCCACATTTACTTTCAACTGAAAAAAATGGAGAGAAGATTTGTAAAACATCTTGGATGCAAAAGAGTCCCTTGGCATGATGGTTGTTACATTTATTAACAGAATCTTCTATCTGCAGTTCCAGAGTTAAGAAAATCATGTTAGCATAAATCGAGTGAGGTGCAGAATCGCAGATAAGCTGTTAACCTCTTAAAATCACAAACTTGTTACTATGTTAGGATGCATGTCTATCATGTACTGGAATGAACCTAGTCTATGACCTTATTCTTTCCATTTTGAGAATTTGGACTATTTCCACATAAACCATGGTCCAAGTGCATGTGTTCATGAAGATATACTGCAATTACTTGTATTTAATCTCTAATACATGTAAGGGAAGAGCACTTGATACTTATCCATGCAATCTGTGAGGACTGTATCAAAATATAGTTAGGCTGTCAATCAGAAAACAAATGCTACAACAATTTTTTTATCCAATTTCCTAGTGGAGATGATGGTAACATACTGCATTAAGTTTGGCGGATCCATACAGTTCAAGGCAAGCCAAGGTATAGATGATTAAGTCATTCAACACAAATTCAAATTGATTGAGAAGGATCTGCATACCTGTAATTTCTTTTTCTAGTAAGGAGAACAAGTATTCCAAATCCTAGCATGATTGTAACTTTTATTGCCTGAGAAAGGACAAGTATAATCTTAGCATTTTTAATTATGGACCAGAGAAGAAGTCATTCAAGAGCAGTTCAAATAAAAATGAAATGACCTGTCCCACTGGTCCTCCAGAAGTTTCGATATCCTCCGAATTCTCAGGTTTTGATTTTCCTATTTTGTGGCAATCCTTCTTGTCTTTATCAGCCTTAATAACAGTTCTGGCGTCCACACTATGCTGAAGATGATGTAAACACATTAATTAGATTATCTCATTACCAGCTTTGAAAAGGAAAAAAAGAAGGAACCTTCTCCGACATGTCAGGTCCAAGGTTCTGATGGAAATGCTTCAACAGAAATACTAAGAGTGATTATGTATAACAATATTTTGAATCTGAATACTGCAACTATGCAAGCAGCATATGTCAAAGCAAGAAGTAAGATCTTGTTAAAACATCTGGCAGCAGGACAGTACAGGGCAATGGCTCACTATGGATCATGCTATGTGTGAGAAATGGATTTAGTTGCTTTATCAAAAGATTGTTTCTACAACTGATCTCATGAGACATCTGTCCTGACAGTTGCATTTTATCAATGCCTCCCAGACTGCCATGAAGGATGTAAGCTTACAAAAGTGAATTTTATTTTATTAAGATTTAGAGCTAACAATTGGTTACCATCTTGACAATGTTAAGTGTTAGACATATTATGGACCAAGTGGCCCATACCAATTGTAGGCCCATGTACTTGTAGAATAAGCATATTAACCTTAGGTTAGTTTATGGTTAGCCTAGGGTTAGTCATATATTCTCTAGTATATAAACCCTACATTGGAATCATTGTAACACAAGTGCTTAATATGATAAGTAGCCGTCAAGGGCTTTATCACTGTGGATGTAGGCTAAACCACGTAAAATTTTGTGTGTGCTCTCTCTTTTATGCTTCCTTTCACATTAAGAAAGTAATGTTTTCATGATATTTAACATCTTTAGCAATTTGATATCAATTGTCTACTTAGATGGGGAGTTCCATGACACATTAACTGTGTTTTAAAAATGAACACTATAAACATCCCCCGTCATCTGACAAAACCAACAGAGACCATTCACTTTTTTTGTTTACCTTTCTTATGCTTTATTACTTCTATTTCATACACTCTGTGACACCAGTAAAATCAGAACATTGTGGTTGTATTTGGTATCTATCTTCTCAATTTTTAAACATAGATTTATATATAGTGAAAGATTTATCAAGTAACAATTTCTTATTTAAAGGAAGAATTTCTTGAAAAGGGAAAAGTTTAAATTCCTTTTATTTAAGTTTACAAATTTAAACTCAATTATTTGCCAATGTAACAGGCAACCAAAAGAGTCCCTTGGTACGATGGTCACTCCACAAGTATAAGTACTTGTGGGGTATGGGGGGCAAGAGCCGGAGTTCAAGTTTCCAGAAAGGAGCTTCACACACATATACACTTAAATTAAGTTAGAATAGAATTTCTATCTTGTATAAAAATAAAAAAAAGAATTGGGGGAAAATTCAGATACCTTCTCCATATTTTCTAGCATAGAAAGATTCACATTTCCTTGATGGACCTTTGGCTTAGTACTGCAACCTCCCATTAGATCCATGACTTTTTTACCACCAGTTGTCACACACAGCCGTCTTGCTTCATCTGGAAATATCCAGGCACCAGAGCTTTTAAATAAGTAATGATTATCTTCACAATAATGTACTGATTCCAGTTTATGGGTTGAAGCTCCTTGAATATTGAATTCTTGTAAATTTGTAAATTGAATTTCCCTTCTACTCTCCTCTATAACTGGATTGCCACAAGAATCTTGCTTGCCAGTGAACAAACTAAGAGGGTGTCCATCTGAATACTCATCAAGGATCCTCCATGATACTGTAGCCGTTTCAGATGTGGATATTCTCATCAAATCTTGATGAGATTTCTCTTCCTCTATAGCGACTTCTTTATGAACTACATTGAATTTATTCTTAAGACTTGAATTTGTTCCTAATATCTGAAATTTCTCTGTGTTCAACTCCTCTAACTGTCCAGTGTCCTGAGATAATTTACTCCTATCTGAAGCACCAAGTAAATTAATTTGCTCTCCTCTTTTTCTGATATCTGTTGGGGTATGTTGCAACTCTTCTGCAAGAAAAAGATTAATGACTCTTCCTGATATTGACTGTTCAGTCTTAGTAATTTGTGTCTTGCCTTCATTTAAGTGCTGACTTTTCAACTCTATTCTAGACTTATTTGATTGAGATCTTGTTGGTGGTAATTTGATGGGAGACCTCATATCCTGCTTGAAATCAAGAATTACGAATCATAATTGTAGGAAACAAGATATAAAGAGAATATTAGTGAAGTAGCATACTAAATTTACCTGAGCTAGACCACTTTCAAATGCACTTATCATATTCTTCACATTTCTAGGAGATTTCCCTAGCTGACTCTGCTTCTGAATGTTATGACCACTTTCTTCCCCCAGATTGTGAGGTATTGAATTGTTTGAGGCAGCAACATCTAATCGAGAACCTCCCAACAATAAGGAAGTTTCATTGGAAGAAATTGCTTCTGTAGGAAAGTCAGCAGGCAATGACTTGCTCTCATTCTTCTCAACTAGTTCCTTGTGACTTAGATGGACATCAACTCCTTGTGGCGCAGAAATGGTTGATGAAATCTCTTCATATTGATCTGCATCATTCTAAACAGGTGAAATAACCATTAAAATAATCAATGATACTGTACCTTTTTATAAAAGAATTAAAAGATCACACTACAAAGTGGTAATACTTAATGGGGTTAACTGCTTTTGATCGTGATGAATTCCTTTTATGCTCTCAGCACCAGATTTCTCACCCTCGCAGAAAGAAAGAAGATTTGATACCACTTTGGAAGCTACCTCTTTGACACTTACTCCTTCAGTTTGAAGAAGGCTTCTTTGAGAATCTTGAGAACATGGAGCACTCAAAACATTGAGATAAAGCCTTTCAGAAAATATGCATATAATACCACATTGACAACTAGAATTTTTGTCATTATTTCTTCCCATTACATTTCTTTTTCTGCCCTTTAAGGTTTTATTTATTTATTTATTTTGGCAATCAGGTAAGCAAAATCTGACCTGAGACCTCATGCCTGAAGCCCAAAGATGATGCAACACTACTACAAGCAGTAGTAGCACCCTGTGAAGTTCTAATACTACTATTGAGAAGCTCATCTTGTTTCTTTTTCAATGCAGATTCTCTCTACGAAAAAATGTAAAAAGACATACTAAACAACAGCGAAAATAAACAATTCATTCCACATAGATAAACAGCAATGCAAAACAAAAATACATGTAGATATCATGCTTCACAAATGAAATAGAATAAAATATACTAGCAGTCAGGAGAACTTTGAAACTGGTCAATAATTACATTATTGAAAATGAGGATAGAAAGAAGATACTGTACCATCATACGAATTCGGCTACGTTCTTCTTCACTGAGGACAAACTGCAACTTCATATGTACGTGACCGCCTCCTTCCAGGGGAAAAAGGTCATCCCAAAGACCTTTCTCCACAATAGACTTGATCTCAACCCCTGTCCCAAAACACATTGATCCTCATCTGCTTTTATTCTAGAATAAGTAAATGATTTCAAATAGGAAAAGTTTCTACAAACCTGCATGAGATATTTTGATCCCATCAGCATCCTGAAGTGTAACAATCAAATTGTCACGAAGAGATGTTAATGGACTGTAAAAAGTGAAAACAGGCACAACTTTATCATCGTGGCCAAGAAAATAAAGTAACAAAGATGAAAATCAACACGCTATTTTGAAGTTCAATGTTTAGTGAATACTATAAACATTACAAGGAGAAGTCTCCCTTGTCCCAAATTTGGTACTCTATTTTCCCCATGGAAACTGCATTTAAAATATATACCTTATTAATTTTGAACCAAAAAAAGAAGAAGAAAGAATCAAAAAGAACATTGTAGACATCTATGAAGGAATATTAAATTAAGTTAAAAAGAAGTAATAAGTGCCAACCTTTTATGCATATTGACGAAGAAGCTAATGCATGTGGTAGCCCCATGAATTCCAGAACTGGAGTTAATGATGTATGAAAATTAGATATTAAAATAATTCATGAGTACAGTTACAAGAGATAGTTGTTAACACCTGAAACTAGGATGATTCCTGGCATTGTATGACAACAAATTTGATCAAGAAAGTTGTTTCTTTCAAGTTGAAGTTTTGAATGTTTGGTTTAAGCAAATGCAAAGGCTTGTATCCTGCAGAACACGGGTTGTCACAGTGAGAGATAGAGAGACATGGGATTGGATTGGAAGGAGTGGATATGGTTGGACTTCAGGGAAGTAACAAAGTGGGGTCTGCAAAATATTTTTTACCAAATAACAACCTCAAATGTTGTGAAGCAAGTCCCAATTTTTGTCTCACTCATGGCTTGCGAGTCCTCTGGAGACTAGCTACTCACTTCTAAGCTAGACTTTTTAAACAGCTTCCTAAAGTAGTAAAATTATAAATTTTTTTGGGTTAATTTTGAATTTTATAATGCAGTCGATTGACTTTTAATAGGGAATCGAGTCACTTTCAGTTTAAAAAACATTTGTCTATTAGCTTTTGTTATTTCCTAATGCAACTGAGAGTGTGAGACCCATTTGAAGCCTCCTTAACAAGTGCACAAGAATACCCGTCAACAAAAGCCTTCAAAAAAATGTGCTTCATTTTATTGTTGATCAATACAAGACTATTCATGGTTTGTGCTTGTCGTTGGATTTTGAGTCTTTAATGTTCTAAATCAAGACCATCAATAATGATCTAACTATCTACGGGCTTCCAATAATTACTTTGATTATTAAATAATAGAATTTGACTATAAATGATGCTAAAAATATTATAAAAATTGATTACATAAAGATTACTAATTGATGTGCCACCAATCACATTTATTATCACATCTTTTTTTTTTTTTTTTACCACATCAATAGTTTGTATGTTTTATGTAGTAAACAGTAGTATTTTTAGCATTTTAATTTGTGTGCATGCAATATACCAAGATAACAACTAAGAAGGGAGTGATGACATGATGTCTTTTGCACTTCAGCAGACGAGCGTCATTCTCTTTCTTGCCTCACCTTAACATATCTAACTTTTACAAAACCTTATGAAAATAAGTGAATAAATGATCGTATATAGCACAAATTGGGAAAATGTAAGTTATAGTCATCAACCATAACTGTTCATAGATGAGAAACGTTTAGTGAAAGGCCACATTGTGCCCTGCAAGGCATCTCTCTCTCTTTTCCACGAATATAGGGAAATATGACTTCAATATAGCTTTGTTGTCTAAATTAGCGAACCCAACAACAGCAGGACTTGGTTGCCTTCAATGAAGAATGCCTTACCGTTTGTGGAGGAAAAACTGATTGTAATCAGGATCCTTTTTCCGAATCGTATAGCTATCAATACAATGTTAAAGCCATTGTCATCTAACTCAGTTCAAATCAATTTCACAACACTTGCACCTAAATGGGAGAGCCTGTCCCTTGTAACATGTTCTCTACAATGAGTTTTGATCAAAGACAAGCATCAACTAAAGACCTGGAACAGATTTTGCTCGAATAAACTGTTTGAGAATTGCCTTGTCTTCATCAATTTGTTTCTTCTCTTGAGAATCCTTTGGTTTGATTTTTCTTTTCTCCTCCAACATCCACTGGAAAAGTTCACGCTGCTGATCTTCAGGGATGGGCTGCCGCACTTTCACAGGCTCCATTAATGGTGGAGGGAAATCCAATATCTCAGGAATTGGGATATCTGTATTTGTAATAGGATCAGAGGGGACTTTTGCTGCTGCTTTCTCATCTCCCACACTTTTTTCTGAAGCTTTACTATTAACTATACCTGAATCTTTCCTGCTTGCCCTCACAAACATGTAAGCTGCAAGAAATGCTAATTTGTAAGTGGTTAAATAAAAAGGTACATGATAATAGAGTGACATTATTACGTTGGAACATCAGGAACTCCAGAGATAAAGAATAGAGGAGATATTAAAGATCATGCCCTGACTGCACTTATTTAAGTTCAGATATGATCAACCAAAACATTAACATTGTCCTGATCTCATCATCAATATCAACTCATTTAACCAACCATTGACCCTAAGGAAAATATTGGTGACAACATTCATTAACAAACTTAGAGAAGGACCAAATTTAATTCCAAACTTTTAAAATTTCTTATAGAAATTGATTGACAACTGTAGCTGAATTGGCAAGAAGATATGCTGTTTGGACCAATCGGATGTATTATGTGGCATAGCCCAGGAAAGTTCCATGCCCTTTGCAGCTTTTACCATTGATATTTAAGGAATATTGAGATGACAACAACAACAACAACAAGCCTTAATCCCAAAATTTTGGGGTTGGCTGTGGATCCTCAATAAATTAGTTAGAATCAGCCACATCTATTATTTTCCTCCTTGCCCACTTTTCACTGCAGCCGGGGTCTGATGCAGCGTGTTGCTAGTAGGGGATGCCCCAACAATTGTCTGTATTGGATCCGTTCATAATATAGTGTCTAAATTTTACGCTGGCCATCAACCTATTGCAACCTTCCTCCTTTTTCTAGGCTTGGGACTGGCTATGAGCAAATAAATGACACTAAGCACAGACCCAGGCAGAGTTATATTTAAGGACTATTGAGGAAAAAAAATTGAAATACACACGACCAACTCCTCACATGAAATTGTACTTGAAACCTTACAAACTCAACAATACTAGTATAACAACATCATCTTGGTGAGTTGGCACCACACATCAATAGACACAATAATAGTTCTTCTTATACTATAGTTAGGGAGATAATGACCAATGAGCTATAGCTCAACTCATATTTCCTCCGCTGATAATAAATGAATTAAAGGTGAGGTAGTGGGTTCAAGCCCCACTAGGTGTGTGTGTAACTTACCAATAAAGAATTACTTAAGGAGATAATGAAGTCTCGCCAATTAATGATCCAGATACTCTAGTAAAGACTTGCACACTTGAGGTACTCAGTACCGACTTTATCAAGGGCAGCTTCTTAATAGTGACATCTCTAAGCTTCTAAGTGGTCAAAATCAAGCTGTTTGAGATTTAATATTTTGATCCCATTAATATCCACCTAACAGACCACCCACTCATTACCAACATTGTATGGATGATAGGAAGTATCTTCAGGCAGCAACGACTAACTTATAGAGGTGGTAAAGTAGTAAAATCTTCTAGTCCAACGATCAGGTTATCTTGTTGTTGCATATCAGAATTTTATCAAATACCAGGCAAGACAGATTTTAAAAATTAAAGATGACTAGGTCTTGGGGCCCAATGTAAAAAAAAGAAAAAGGGAAAACACACACGCACACACATACCAACTTAGTGGCTTAGTAATGTGAATCCTATTTAGTTGTGAAAATCCATTTATCATGATATTTACTGAAATTTGGAGAAACCATCTTTCATCATTCAAAATGTTCATCTAGCATTCTATGCTCTGTCCCTGTTACTAACCCTTTAAATGGCAAGGTTTGAAAGTGCATTCTACTCCCCAATGGGCTAAAAAGGCTAAAACTTCCATTTCTCTCCCTTGAGAGGTGGCCTGGAGGAGGTGGAATTTTTTCCCAGTCTACTTTTTATGTGGAGTTTCATGATGATTGGTTTGCATCTCAGCTATTAGGTTTAAATATTCCGGACTCAGTTGTAAGCGACAACTGGAACTCTTGCATTTGGCAGCATGAAAATTTAGATCATCCTCAGGGTGATATAGTTGAAAAATGGCAAAAAAGAATCAGATTTAATACTGAAAATTGAAGCTGAAATCCAACTTAGTAGTTAGTACTTTAGAAGGAAACCCTTCCAACTCGTTTCAGTCAAGTCTCACTCAATTATCTCTGATCCTGACTTAACAACCCACCCACCGGTGGCTAGTGGCCCCATGTGCACTTCTTTAATTAAAATAAGCCCATCAATACCCAAATTCACAATTGAAAAGAAAAATGTTCTACATCAAACTAGTGAACAAATTTCACCTTCTAGAGGAAACACCCCCACCCCCTTCTTCCTGGGAAGCCAGGCGACCCTACCAGTTGCCTCCATAAATAACAAGACAAACTGTTGCCCCAGCAGTTAGTGCTACTAGTATGGAGCTAACAATGATAATAACAAGTTAAACTTAATTAAATAATGAACACTTGTTGGTCCAAAAAATATCTCAAATGCCACTAATTTAGGGAGCATGTATTCCCATCCTGTTAAATATTACCTTATGCAAATTCTTTAGCAACATAGCTTACTATTGGCATTGCTAGACACTCTCATTTGACAGCATTGGGTACATTTCCTTTCCCTATTTCACTTCTTATCTTTTTTCCGTTGAAAAATTTTCCTTCACAACTCTAAGTCCTAAATTTCACCCAACAAAAGGGTCCCACTAAAACAGCATAAAACAATCCCCCAAAATATATATAGAGTCATAGGTCAAAATAGCGCTTAAAAACAAAAAACAGTTCAGCACCAGCTAAAAGACTCATCTCAGTCAATACGTCAAACACATTATAGGCAAAAATGAAAACCACCCAACGAATCTTATGCTTATGTGAACAACCCATTTCTCAGTACTCCACAATGAAACTAAAACCCTAAGAGTTTGAACTTTGAACCAACCAATGAGCAAAATTCCAATGCAAAAATCACAAACATGCATTGCAAACACAAAAAGAAAGAGAGGAAAATGTAGGGGGCTGACCTCCAAGAGCAAGATTGGCATTCAAGAGCAAACGCCAAATGAGTCTGTAGCGCTTAATGAGGGACTCTTTTGGAGGCAAAGGTGGTGGTGGCGGCTCCGACATTTATATTATGGTACTACTACTAGTACTAGTACTACTATAACTATTACTAGAGTACTGCTGTATCAGTGTCTGTGAATTGAATCTGAATGATGAGCAAGCGAGTCTTTTGGGACTAGCTCAACTCAATGGTTCTTTGCTTTGCTTCGAGTTGTGGGGGTTTCCATTCATGGCAATCGTTATTCGTTAAAAAGTCCACTTTTAGAAACTTGATGATCACTCCAGTCTGTCGTTCTTTCTTGACCTGGTTATCCTTCTTTCTTTCCTCTTTTATCTTTTTTGACCAGAACTTGACCTGGTAAAAAAAAAATTATAGGAGTAACCATTAACAACGAACATATAAAACTTGTATTTTAGTTTCAAAAAAAAAAATAAAACTTGTATTTTTACAGATTGTTGAGGCGGTTACCGTAACACCACTTTAAGCTAAGCAATACCACTACTAAAACATTACATTTTTTACACACCAATCAAGATCTGTCATATTCTAAGGAAAAAAAAAAAATTTTGTCATCTCAACAATTCTTTAATTATTTGTATAATTTATTTAAGGTAATATAAATTTTACTATATAAATCTTATAAACTAATATATTACTCAATAATTTAATATTTATTTAATATTTTTAATCACAAATTTGTTATGCGGTTGAAAACTTAAAATGACATTAAAATCATATTTTTACTACATTAATTTACGTTAATATATAAAATTTTTGTTGTAATATTTTTTTTAAAGTAAAATTTATAATATTTTTCATTTATTATTATTTTTTTTGTTGATACAAAATAGAATTTCTACTCTATCTTGATCTAAGTGTATATGTGTGTGAAACTCTCTCCTGAAAACTTGAATTTCGACTCTTTCCCCACACCTTACAAGCATTTATATTTGTGGAGTGACCACCGCACCAAAGGTGTGCGGTGGTATTATTTCTTAAACCTATAGGTCTCGTTAACAATATATATATATATATATATCCCACACTCTTTTTTTTCCTTTCAATCACATTAAAAATAAAGGTATTTTAGTTTTTTTTTTTTAATGGAGGTATTTTAGTATATTTAATAAAACCTTAAATATATTAAACCCTATACTTATGGAGTTATAGATATTACTATATTTGGAAAAAAGAGAGAGACAGGAAACCGTGAGGCCATGATCCACGAAAAATAAGTGTGAGTTTGGATAGCGGCAGATTACACGTTTTGCACATCTGCGTTTTTTTCCCTAGGTCCCGTGCACTGTTCACAGGACCCGCAAGTACAGAATCTGACAAAATCAACTTCAAAACTAGGTCACACGGCACTATTCACACATTTAAAAATTATTTTGTTACAATATTTTTAGTTTTTAATTTTTACCAATAAGCGATATCAAAACATACCTTTATTATCTTAGGAAAAACAGAAATCAATTTTTATTTTTCTCTTGAGTGAGAGAGGTAGTTTTTGTCAATTTCTTTTATTTTGGGTCATGGGTCCTATTGGGTAGGTGAAATTACGAGCCCAAACCCAGCCAATGTAATCAATGGCCCACCCTTTACTTTGGGCCTCACTTCAAAGGGTGGCTCTTTCCTGTGTCCTGATGAAAATTAGGCAAACTATTATATTTTTTATATATGAAAATTAACAAAATTTCAATTTTGTCTGTAAAAAAAAAAAAAATTAATGTCACTTTGGTTCCTGGTTTTTGAAAATGTGTCAATGTGATTCTTGTCATTATGAGTTACTTTTTTTTTTTTTGTTTTTTTGTTTTTGTATTAAAAAAATGGCATGTTAACATTTTCATTTTCATTTTCAACGAAAAATATTGATGTGAAAGTGAAACTATTTTATCTACCTACTAGTCTACTACATAACATTGCATTTCAGTACTAAAAAAAGAAAAGAAAAAAATACAGGCAATCCCCCCCCACCAGTAATTTTAGAGGTTTCAAAATAAACCCTAATTTTTAAAAATTTTAAATTGTTTCAATTCACCATTATCCCCTCATATAGTCTTTTTTTTGGGAGAATCCCCTCATATAGTCATTGTTAATGAAAGGGAACAAAAAATTCAATCAAAACGCACTTGAGAATTATGTAACCACTAAAAGACCCATAACATGAACACTCAGTGGTATTTTTTTTTTCTCATAAAAAATAAAAACTCAAGAAATAATCCCACATTCATGGGAAAAAATTTTGTGAATTTTTACCAAGGACAAAAGTTTTGGCTAAAACTTAAGGTTTTAAAAAAATTAGCCTTACTATAGCCATCATATATTGTATTTAGGCCCCAAAAAATCATCCAATAATGACTTTGAAAATTATTTAAAAATCATATATAATTTTACTATAAAATAAATTATTTATAATATCAATAAATTACAAATAATAATTTGATATCTTACCAACTTATTTACAAACTTAAATGGTAAAATCTCAAATCTATAAATTATATATGTATTACATGTATACCTATTTACATATAATATCATATATACTCAAAATCGAATTCTATTCTCATGAATGATTCATAAACACATTATTATATTTAAGTTTAATTAACTTGTTTGTTAATATATATATATATATATATATATATATTTATATTTATATATATATATATATTTATATTTATATATATATATATATATATATATATATATATATATAATGTTTTTCCTAATTGACCACCAATTATGCAAAAATAGTTTGAATCATTTACAACCTTAGTTAACACTAGCTTTAGTGGACTTTACTCTTGGACAAAATTTTGATATTTGCTTTACCAATAAATTTCTATTTGAATTGAGCTATTTTTGAAAATGATTTGGGCTTGGCTTGAGAAAAAGTTTTGTTGGTGTTTATTTATTAAGCAAACAAGTAAAGCTAAAACTTAAGTTTTTATTTATTACTAAGTTTTTATTTAGATATTAAATGAGTCAAACTTAAATACGATAATGTGTTCGTGAACAAAACTGTTAGTAAAGTTGACAAAAACTAACTTTCCCACTTGATCCTCCCTATCTCATGTTGCCTTGCATGGCTTTTCCCCACCTTGAAGAGGTAATGAAGCGGGACGGGCCTGCTTGAATGCACTTGTGTGTATATATAGTGGGATTTGCTAGGTTTGAGCAGGATAAATATATATTATCGTTCCTAATGAGGTGACTTCAATATTAATGAGATAAAGATGAAAGAGAAATGCAAAGGACAGTTGAGAGAGAGAGCAGGACCAGGGTGAGCGGAATTTATAAGCAATAGTATCGAAGGATTGTAAATGGAGAAAGACATTATGCATGTGTGTGTTGAAGGTTGTTGGATAAGTTGGTCTTTGGAGTGTGGCGTTCTTGGGCGTGCACATTTGGCGCTGAAATGAACTTCAATGCCAATTCGGAAGGATGCCACCGAAAAGAATGGAATGTTGCTTCGCTCTTTTGGATGCATCAGATCATTGAAATATAAGAGAAGTCGTCAATTGACTTGGCGGTTTGAAAGCCAGTGATCGTGTGTGAATTCTTTCAAGGCAAGGGGTGACATGATTCGACATTGTTATTAACTCTGACCTGATTTAAGGCGGTTTTCATTTATTGGCACGTAGGTGGTCTAAGTTCTTCTGGCCCCTGACACTTAGCTACATCCCAAATTTTGAATTTTTTTTCATTCTTCACTCAGCTTATCTAAAGTTATATTCATAATACAAGTATATATGCCGGGTCGTATTTGGATTTTTGCTAAAAATTGATTAAGCTAAAAAAATGTTAGGACAAACACACATCCAATCAAGCTCAAGTTTGTTTTCCAACTCATGTTATAGTACTGTCCGTTTGAAGTTCTGTTGCCAGTGCCAGATGCCGTCGATCCATCATCAATTAATTAAGGTTGGTCGTCTTTCAGTACAATTCCTGTTGTTATATATATAATATATTGTCATACTACAACTTCATGAATCTGGATGTCCGAAGACTCCGAACTCCGACATTTTCTGAGATAATCATAAAAGCTACATATATACTCTCTTTAGTTGACTTAATTAATTTTAGGGCACAGAAAAGCTGAAACCCTAGTGCGAATCATCACCATCATGATTGATAGGCCAGTTCAATAAAGAGAACTTGTTACTTGTGTCGTTGCTTTCTTTGGCCAAGAGCCATGTTCTAAAGTCCAATATATAGCTAACCCCAACAGTGTTGTCAAAACCACCATTGCCTCCAATAAGTAATATTCACAACTGCTGCATGTGACTTTGGGGCCGAGCATCCATATTGTTAACATATATTCAAAAACAAAATCATTAACAAGTGATTATCTACAATCATTAGCAAAATATGAAACCTCGTTTTGAGTTAATGTTATGAAATGGAAGAACCCTAATTTTAGCTCATCAGATCAGCACCAATATATGCAACATAAATAGAAAACTAGAAGAAAAAATAAAATAGCACACCTAAACAAGTGTCACAAAAAAACTTTGGATATTTTATTATAATAAATAATATATAGATGAACAAGAGACCCCATTATTTGGTTATCAACCTGTTCAAATCCACCATATATAGCCTCACAAGGTTACAACACAACTTTATTTTTTGGTTTTATTGGATTTTAGATCCTCGCATCCTTTTTCCCACTCATACAGCTGATCTCTAGCTCTAATATATCTAAAATTGGAATACTGATATTTTGAGAACTCAACCATGAACAAGGCCATAAGATAAAGCCATTAGCAGGATTGCGGCTTCCTTCTCATCTTGAGGGAAAACCCGTTGAAAGGCTGAATTTTTACTCAAGCTTATTGTGAAGTCCTCGAAGCAAACCTTCTTTCTGCCATGATCCGGGGTATTGAGCTTGCACTTTTTCTTGAATTTTGGAGCATAACTTTTACTGGCTCTCTTATCCTTGTGTTGCACCTTAGTGCTCTTCATAGATGGGGGGTTTGTTGCAAGAGTTGTGCCATCTGCTGCTGCTGCAGCTGCTGCCATGGCCCGTCTAGCCTTCCTTTGTCGAATTCCACACGCGTTGCAAAGCGACTGCACCGTGATCATTGTACAAAAATGTGTAAGTTTCACATTTTCAATCAGGCGGAATAATTTAAATTAATTAGCATATGCTTGGTTCTTAATTATCTCTTCACAACCGCTCTCTAACCCGGCCGGATAATTGGATGGCAATTGTGATAGCTAGACAACACTGATAATGAACTCTTAAATCAAATAGCACCTCTTTCCCTTCTAACAATAAGGTTCAAGAACAATCAAGTGCATATCAGTGCATGTAATTATAAAAATTGAAAAGAAAAGAAAAGAATATATTTTTCGCTATGTCAACATGAAACCTGAGAAAAAATATACCTTAGGTCCTCTGGGACCACTCCTCCAAAGAGGGGTCTTTGTTGTGTTACAATCAGCACAAACCCTAACTGTGGGGTTGTTGTTGAAAGAATTGTTGCTACTGTTGTCAGTCTTTGCAGGAGCCATTGGTTGCTTCTGATCTTCAAACTTCTTCATAGAGTTAAGTGGTATATCCGCATGACCTGTTTGTTCTGAATTTATCATCTTCCGCATCATTCTCATCTTTGAGGGCATCCACTTAACAGAAAAAGTCTCACTTTGATCTTCAATTTTACTCTCTTTGTTCCAAAAACTGAATTTATTTTCACTGTCACTTTCATTCTTCAGTGATATATGATCACATGATGATCCACCATGCGCAAGAAGTTTATCAACCTAAAAATTAAGAAGACGATGCAAGTATTCTCAGACACAAAGCATTAGAAGTAAAAATTATAATTAAGTACACATATTTGTATATAAAGTTCAAAGACACGAAATCATACATATATTTATTACCTCTTGATCATTTTGGAAGTGGTTTAATGCCATGTAGTAACACCCACCTTGATCTTGTGCTGGGTTAAAGAAAATAGGGTTTGAAAAAGAAGAAGATGAAGAAGAAACTTGAGGTGTTGCACTTATTAAGAGTTGGTGGTGTTGATCTAGGTTAAGCTCTAAAGGAAAAGGAGAAGGTGGTGAGTTATGATAAGGAGAAGCCATGAAGAGAAAGAAAGAGAGATGAAAGGATTGAAGGAAGGACAAACACCTTTGCTGATCTTGTCCTGTAAAGGTGGAAGATGTTTGAGATGAGAAAGATTGAGAAAAAAGAGAACTACAAAATGCAAAAAGGGCCTGTATGATAGAGTGGTAAAAGTCTTTTTAAAAGAGGGAACCAGGGCAGACAGAGGGCCTAAAGCTAAAACTATAAGACATTCTCGTGACCTCATGACAGCCAAACAAACAAGTTAAAAGAGACAAACCACAAAGAGATGTGTGGGATGCTACTACACGTACTGTACACAGCCTCATATGACAAAACCCTATCTCCAAAAATTTCACCCCCACAAACCCTAGTTGAAATAAATAAATAATTATATTAATACAGACAAGAATGGATGCTAGCCACACAATAAATTATTGATGTACCTACACATCTTAGACCAATCATCTAGGTTCTGAAGGCTGTCAAGAGAGTAAAAAATGGCATGGATACATGATTAAACAATTTGGGTCGTTGAAAATGATTTCCTCGCGCGTTTCTTGTGATCATTTTTTTGGTGCATCTATTTGTCAAAATGTGAATGTAATTTTGGCAAAATGTTGTTAATAGCAAAATAAATTAATCTTTTTTATCATGTATGATCACTTCATAAGTACAAGTTTCTGTAGAGTGAAGAGCAATGGTCGGAGTACAAGTATTTAAAAAAGAGTTTCACAGTTCGCACGCATATACTTAGATTGGTTTAAAATATAATTTCTATCTCATATTAAAAAGAAAAATTAATCTTTTGAAGGAAATAAATTATAGATGTGAGGGTTTTAAATGATTCGAATATTTCTAACATTTTTAAAAGCAAATTGGATGTTGAATGTCCGAATTTCACTTTTTCCTCTTTTCAAAAGCAAATCCAAATGTTCAACATTCGAAGCTCCAATGTTTTATCTTTTTTACTCCTAAAACTAATATCTAGATTCTACTTTTCACTTTCTTTATCAATGCAAATCCAAATGTTGAATATCGAGATTTCACTTCTCTCTCTCTCTAACAGACTCTATCTCTAAGTATTAAGGCACATTTGATATGCTATAATAGATTCTTAAATAGATATTCACATCTCATCATGTGAATATGAATTGAGGTAATATGATAAATAAATTGGTTGAAATAACTCTAAAAACAGAAAATATATGGCCAAAAACACTAAAAAGTATAAAATAGTAAAATATGGTTTTGGCGAGGCAATTGGAAAACTATTGATAATAACAAAATAGATTAAGTTTTTGTGGTTTGAAGGGAGCAAAATATAGATTCGAGGAATCTAGATATTCCATTTTTTTCTATGTATAAAAGTGAATCCCGATTCTAATTTTTTTTTTTCCCATTCTCCAATCATCTCTATCTCTTTCCATTTTTACCTTTTCATTCGGTTACTCTCTTTTTTCTCTCTAATATTTCATAAGAGCAGGTTTGGTACATTGAATAGATATTACATTTTAAGTCACAATCTTCTCAAAATAAAAAACTTTCTAAGTAACAAAATGTTCTCTAAGGAAAATGGGCACAATCACTTCCACTCATTGATGGTTTTACAGCATTGTATATTTTCTTCACCATAGATGTGGTTTTGGTATCTAAGAACGACAAGGGAAATCGAAGCATTGTCCAGATTAGAAGAGATGGATTTGGATGGCATGGAACCCGACAGATCCTCACCTTAGTATTGCCAAAGGCATTGAATGCTTGTGCAGCTAATAGCTAATAGTGCAGGCAAAGGGACATGTTCATCAACCTGGGTCTTATTTTATATATATATTCCTTTCACTTTTGTCCATAATTTATTCAAATATATGATTGAAAGGTAATTTTTCTTTTTCAGTTAAGTTACTGGATTTGGGTTAGCTGGTCAAAGCTCGTTGAAAAAAGAAAGACCGATGGGGACGAAAACATATTGGGCAATGGCTGACTCAAAAAGAAATAAGACAAAGGAAAAGTTTTGTCAAAAGCCCCAAACTAGGCAATTGCAAATAAAAATACAAGAAGAACCCAACCAAAGGAAGGCATAAGTTTTTGTCTTTTTAGTTGGAATTTGGTATCAGGTTAGGATTTTTCTTAGAATTTTACCTTTCCTATTTTCAAACCTATTATTTCAGAGGTATACATGATTGCAAGCGGCAATTATTTCTCTTTCTCACAAGAGCATGTAAGTAATTTAAATGCAGCTGGGTGAATTTGAGAACATGAGTCATGTCAACGGTCCCTGCCGAAACACTTGAATGAAAACCTAAAATAGAGGAATAACCTACTTCCTAAGCTTTAATTGAACCAACTAGTAGGGTTGGTTAGAGGCACTCCGAAACTTAACAAGTGTGTTTGGTTGTAGCCTGGAGGTGTTTTAGGGAGGCTGGAAAATATCATGAGAAAAAAGAAGAAAAAATTCCAGTTTCTCTTGCTAGGTAAGGGAAGAAGGTAGGGTGGGGGAGTTTTTTCTCCAGGCTCACAAATCTTTTTCTCGTCAAAATGGAGAGAAAACATGGGGGAGAAAACTTGAGGGAGACAAAATGTCAAGATTTTTCCTACCTTTTCATCCTTTTACTTTTAATGATAAGAGCATAATAGTAATTAATTTTCTATCATTACATATTTTTTTCCATCCTCTACCAAATACACATGGTGGAAAACAAAAATATTTTCCATTCTCTCATATTTTTATCCTCCCAACCAAATAGAGCCTAAGTCAACACAATAATTATCAAAAACCTTCAAGGGTAAAATTGGAAAGTAACATTAATCTGGAATGTATACCTTCTATGATGGTTTGAGGAGGTATTTGTAGAGTTTTATGGGTGTGGTTGGTAACCATTTTCCTATTAAGTGGGAGAGGTTCCGACTACGCACCATCTCCTTAGGTCAGCTGTGAGGATGTGCTCCTAGGATACTACTTCCAATGCTATAAAGTGATGACTTATTTTGCTGTATTAATACAAAATGGTGATAGTTGGCAATCTTGTAAAATAGCGGAAGTTCAAATTACCAAGATTGATTGCAAAAATATTTTAGACCTAAGAAAGATCTCCAAACTAACAATAAGAACGAAGAAAATTAATCCAAAAGAAAATAAACACAAAACATCAAGAATTACGTGGTTCAACTATAGCCTACATTTACGAGCGATGACGAACAAATTTCACTACAAAAAATTTGGGATAATATAAATTTGTGTAGAGGCATTCTCACAGACCCAAATCCCATATACACCCAAATAGCTCTCTCTCACAAATACATAACCAAAGAACCAAATGTTCACAAATACCAAATACGAATACAAATTATCAAATGCGAATTGCGCACAAACCAAAGAGAGAGCCACAAATCAAATCCAAAAGTTGCAACATACCAAGAGAGAGCAAATCTCCAAACCGCAAAACCAAAATCAAGCGGTAACATACTTCTCTCACTATTCCAAATTGCAACTCACAAATATCAAATAACCAAACCAAGAGATCAAGCCTCTTTTTCTCACACCACTCTCTCTCTCTTTAATTTTCTGTAGCAGCACTACACTTATATAGGAGACTTGAGTCGGCTAGCATATTTAAAACCAAGAAGGACTAGACTTTTTCCACGCACAAAAGAAGAATCACTCCTATTCCAAATAGAACTCAAAATCAAGTGGTAGACAAAATTTCTAATAGAACTTGATAACTTCAAACAACAATAACCCAAAAGGAATAAAATTCCTTTCTTATCCAAATCCAACAAGAAGTAGAACTCCTAATTCAAGCCATATTCTACAAATCTCCACCTTGGCTTGAATTCCATCAAGCCTTACAAACAAAATTTGCAATCCCCCAAATACAAATCCTTAACAAGTCTCCACCTTAAAAAGACATCTCCCAAACCACAAATGCAAAGCGCTCAATCAAATTATAGCCTAACCAAAAAAACAAAGTGCAAATTATCCAAAATTACTTCCAAATGCGCCAATGGACGCCAAATGCACCTAAAGATGGTGCCAAATCCAAAAAATAAAGTGCATATCATTACAAATGAAACTTCTCCGTCACCTCCACCAAAGCCCCTACGGGCTAATTCAAATTGCAAATACTAGACAAGTCCAAGCAATGCTTGAACTTGTGCAAAGGTTTAATCACCATATCACCACCAAAATTAACATCATGATTCCTACCTCCAAAAGAAGCAACCTTAATAGGCCCCCACACATCAGTGTGTACATAGTCAAGCATACCCTTACTATGATGAACTATTGTATCAAACTTGACCCTATTTTGCGTCTCCAAAGCACAAGGCTCACAAACCTCAAATTTGCAATTCTTGGCACTCTCAAACAAAGTATTAGCATTGGCATGCTCCAAAAGTCTAATAGTGTCTGAAGCAACCTCACCAATTGCTACTCCACCTACAACAGTACTCCTTTTAAGGAAATACAAGTTCCTTCGACGTGTGGCCATCATCACTACCAAAGCACCATGTAGTACCTTAAGAGTTCCATTCTCCATAGCAATCTTGAAACCCTTAGATTCTAATAAACCAACTGAAATGAGATTCCTTTCAATTCAGGTACATATCAAACCTCATTCAAAAAACGAATTGTTCCATCTTGCAATTTCAACTTGATTTTACCTTTCCCCAAAATCTCACAAGTTTGATCATTACCCATGATGACTGAACCAAGTTCCGACTCTTCTAGGTTGTAAAACCATTCCTTCTTCGGACACATATGGAAGGTGCAAGCTGAATCCAAAACCCACTCATTTGAATGGCAAACAAATGTTGAACTAATCAATGCAAAATCAAAATCCTCATTACAATCATGTGCTACATTTGCATTAGAATCCCTCTTGTCCTTGTTTTGCAATAGAGGACAATCTTTCTTCCAATGCCCCTTTTTGCGACAATAGGCACACTCATCTTTTTCAAGTTTCTTATCATTGGACATGCCCTTAACAATCAAAGCCTTAGTCATTGTGTCCCTTTGAGCTTGCTTATCTTTTTTACAATACTCATAATTATTCAAAGCATTAGACACATCATCATACTTAATCTCATCTTTTCCATACAATAGTGTTGTAAATTGTTAGGTTCTAAATGTTTAGAACAATTAGCAAATCGTGAACACAAACTTGTCTAGATATAGATCTTAGAGTCTACAGGTTTTATTAGATAATGCTCAAGGTGATTCAAGTCAAGATTCAAGAACATACAAGCTGTAGGAAGAAGATTTCATAATCTGTCTGGTTCGATTGATCGAAAGACAGGCTCGATCGATCGAAAGTCGTATCTGTAGAATTTTAATTAAACCCAAACAGCAGTTCAAGCCCATTAAGGATTAGGGTTACTAATCTACTTCTTCCAGTATATAAAGGAAACCCTAAGCACGTTTTTGTGTGGCTTTTCAGAGAGAAAAAAGTGTGCCTCTTTTGTATTTAGGGTTTTGTTCCCAAAAAGCTCTCTTATGTCTTCTACCGGTGCTATTCCTTGAAGAATCTCAAGATCCGGTATTGTAGAAGTTGCTGCCTTCTCTAGTCATCAAAGATGCTGATGATCTAAACCTTCAAGGGTGGTCTCGGAGTTACAAACAGGAGAGTTTGTGTTGCTAAACCTTTGAGTGGGATCTTAAAGTCAAAAACGGGGGTGTTTGTGTTTTGCAAAGGCCAAAGAAAGAAGGAGTCCGTAGATTCGGAGCTTGCACGTGGTCGTGTCAGTAAGTTCTACTGGTGGGTAGCAATAAGAAGTCGAGCGTAGGGGTTTGTAAGTCTTATTGTATGAATTTCGATTCTTTCTAGTGGATTTGCTTTTTACCTTGAGGATGGCTAGGTCAAATCCCCCCCAGGTTTTTACCGGTTTAGTTTCCTGGGTGATCATATCTTGTATTATTTATCTTTCCGTTACTTTGCATGATATGATCTTTGTAATTGTGATAACCTAGATTTGTTAAATTGGACTAAGTAACAACTTGGCTAATTACCTAGGTTAAATCAATTGTGTTTTAAGGGGTCTAAAAACCAACAAGTGGTATCAGAGCGGGTTGCTCTTCTGTTTTAGATCTTTTGATCTAAGAGCTGATCCTTGACCCCTGTTGTCATGGATAATTTGAAGTGTCTTTCTGATCATGTTTCTGCTCATGCTTCTGTTGATTTTAT
This sequence comes from Quercus tomentella, assembly GCA_028535165.1. Classification (NCBI taxonomy): domain Eukaryota; kingdom Viridiplantae; phylum Streptophyta; class Magnoliopsida; order Fagales; family Fagaceae; genus Quercus; species Quercus tomentella. Next base: position 58,510,850 of record JAPQVY010000155.1, on the reverse strand, counting down.
TGATACCTGTGAAACTCTCCGTAAGGAATTATTGAAATCTATGAAAATTGCTAAGAAATTCAAAGAAGAGTTAAAATTGGCTAATCTTGAGAAAGAGGAATTGATTGTTAGATTAGATGAATCTAATAAAAAGAATGAATTTTTGAGAAATCAAATTTCCTCTCAAGATGAGAAGATGAAAAGATTGGAACAAAAGTTAGTTGAATCTAAAGCTAAAATTGAAAATTTGACTAGTACCAAGTCTGCTGTTGATAACAGAAGTGTTTCTGTTTCTCTTAAATCTAAAACTGAGAAAGTTTATATCCCTCATTTCAAGAGGAATAATAAAGAAAAGGCTTATTCTGCTAGGTTAGACAAAGGTAAAAGTTTTGATGTAGACGCTGAAGTTTCTAAACCTAAGTCTAAACCTACTGTTAGAGAGCATAATAAATCTGTTTTTGTGCCTACTTGTCACCTTTGTGGTGTTGTTGGTCATATTAGACCAAATTGTTCTTTGTTGAGGCAAAAACCAAAATCTGAGACTAGATTTGTTACTAGGAATACTGATGTTCCTAAATTTGTTCATGTCTGCCACTTTTGTGGTGTCCGTGGTCACATTTGTCCTAATTGTCATAAATTGAAATTTAAGCATTCTGTGTTTCAGTTTAGGATTTGTGATGATATTTCTCCTGCCATAAGTCCATATAAATTGTTTCATATTCTTTTGAAAAATTTGAGCTTGTTGGCTTGTGAAAGGAATTTGCAAGATTTCAGTCTTTCTCAGAAGATTGGTGTAATCCCTCAAATACACTCTGCTTCACATGAATTTTCACCTACAAAGCCGAAGACTTGTGCTAGATGGGTGAGAAAAGATTCTCCAAGGTGAGTGTTGCTGACTTGTCCCTGATTTAATTCTTTCAATTGTTTGTGGACATGTCTTGTTTCTGTTTTTGGTTGTTTTGTTTTTTTTTAGGTTGTTTTTTTTTTAAAAAAAGTCCAAAAACATTGAAAAATTTCAAAAAGACAAAAATATTTTATTTTGAGTCTTGTTTTATTTTTCTTGAGGATTACATGAATTATGATATCTCTCTTGATTTAGAACATGCTTGACATTGTGGAGAAACTTGAATAGTATGTGTTTTATAAGTGCTAAGCTATTTTTTGATTTTGTATGAGTGTGTACTAGTTTGTACATGTAATCAAGGGTTAATTAAGAAATTAATATTTCTTGTTTGTGTACCCTCTATAGCTTAGTTAAGCACTGTCATGCATTACATTTGAATTGTTCATTTAGCATAATGTATGTTTTTTGTTTTTTGGTCATAAATTTTTTTTTAAACCAAAAAGATTTTTGTGTGTTGTATTTCACATCTTGGATTTATAATCAAGGATTGGCCATATTATCTTTACATAACATGTTTATGTACCTTGTTTAACTTTGATGAGCTTACTTATTGCACTTTACTAGTTAAAGCTTTGTAGTGTATGTTGTGTGGGAAAGATGTTTATGGTGTTGATCATTTTGTCTTAATCTTGAAGTCACATGTTATTTGACTGTCGGACTTGATCCTTTTGAGAAAGGCATAAATAACCATCTCACCACTATTCACTAGGCAATTATGAACACCTTAGTGCATATCGTAAAATTTTGTGCTCGAGAAAGTGTAGCACATGCACAAAAAGAACATAAGGTGTAGCCTCGTTTAATTGCTTAATGCTTATAATTGGTGTGTACTATTAGGCTTGATGCCAAATCACATAATTAAAATTGGTGTGTACATTATCCTGGCTTTATAATAAGTTTCTGAATAAATTAAAATTGATGTGTATATCATGAGGCAAAATTCAAGAAACTTACATGATTGTAAGCTTGTTTTCTAGGAGATGTGGGAGTTATATGATGTAACTCTTTTGGTGATAGTCTCTTTCAAATTCTATGTGATGAATTTTGTAGACTTTGTGATTGATTTCTATTTACATATCACCTCACATGTTTTTTAAGTTTTTGCTAGTTGCACACACTACACGAGTTACTCTTTGCTAAACTTGGTACATTATATTGTGTGTGATTTTGTTGTGGCCATCCAAGATTAAAAGTTCCTTGATTTTAATGCAAAATGTGTTTAATGTTTGCGCTTTGAGGACAAATTGATTGAAAATCTTGATTTTGGAAGATCTGGGTTGAATTCAAGTGTTTTTGAAAAACTTTTCGTCTCATACTCATGCATTTTTTTATAAAACAATGTGCTTTGAGGAGTTTCTGCATTAAAATGCTTTGTTTTTCAAAAATCTGATTTTTCCAGAATTTCGATCGATCGAACCTGTTTTTCGATCAATCGAAATTGCGATTAAAATTTTTGGTTTGAGTCTGCCTGACTCGATTGATATTCGATCGATCGAAACTGAAAAATTTTTAGTTTCTATGTTTTTGACCAAAATTTTTTTTTTCATGCATCATTTGTGTTTAGGATTCACATGCATTGCATTGTTTTTGTATCCATCTTACCGTTTTGCAGTCATATCTCTCATTGTTTCACACATAACATGCATACACTTTGCTACATTGAGTACTCAACTTGATCAAAAAAATTGATTGATTAATTTTTGAGCTATGTACTTTCTAGTATATGCTTTTTTTTTGTGTGAACTGTAGACAATACTTTTCTTACGAAATATGATGGATAATCAATGTGCAAATATTTTCTCTACTCATTCAACTGTTTATGGGTCACATAGTGCCATGTTTGCATTTTATTAAAAGAGAGAATATTTTTTCTTCTTGTGTATCCTCAACTTAGTTTTTTTTTTTTTTTTTTTTTTTTTTTTAAAACTTGGTTTGTGTTTTTTTATTTATCCCCACCCCCTTTATTTTTCCCCAAAACTGTTTTTCCCAAAACTTGTTTTGTTTTTCCTATTTTTATAGGGGGAGAAATTTTTTTTAACCTTTGTGGTTCTTGGGGGGAGTTGTTGCTCTTCATAGGGGGAGTTATCTCTATTTTCTCTTACTCTGTTGCGTATGTTTTCTGTCTACCTTCTGCTTAGGTAGTCTTTGTCAATATGTGACAAAAAGGGGGAGACATAGATGACCTGTTTTGTTTTGTTTAGGGGGAGAATATAAAAACTTTTTGATGTATCTAACTTAGGGGGAGAGTTAGAATTTACTTTTTTTTTTTTTTTTTTTTTATATTCTGTTTCATATTATTGTTTATATGTCTTTCTTTCCACATATGCGGTGATGTGTTTGTTGAGTGTTTCAGGAAAGACAGGTGCATTCTGATCAAGATCTTCTACCTCTTATTGGCAACTTCTAGGTTAGGAATCTTAGATTGGGATTTGTGATGTAATTGGGCATTTTATTGTATTGGGTTGTTCTTGTATTTGAGCATTTTGTTTTGTATGAAAGTTTTGTCACGAATTGCCAAAGAGGGAGTTTGTTAGGTTCTAAATGTTTAGAACAATTGGCAAATCGTGAACACAAACTTGTCTAGATATAGATCTTAGGGTCTATAGGTTTTATTAGACAATGCTCAAGGTGATTTAAGTCAAGATTCAAGAACATACAAGCTGCAGGAAGAAGATTTCATAATCTGTCTGGTTCGATCGATCGAAAGACAAGCTCGATCGATCGAAAGTCGTATCTGCAGAATTTTAATTAAACCCAAACAGCAGTTCAAGCCCATTAAGGATTAGGGTTTCTAATCTACTTCTCCCAGTATATAAAGGAAACCCTAAGCACGTTTTTGTGTGGCTTTTCAGAGAGAAAAGAGTGTGCCTCTTTTGTATTTAGGGTTTTGTTTCTAAAAAGCTCTCTTATGTCTTCTACCGGTGCTATTCCTTGAAGAATCTCAAGATCCGGTATTGTAGAAGTTGCTGCCTTCTCTAGTCATCAAAGGTGTTGATGATCTAAACCTTCAAGGGTGGTCTTGGAGTCACAAACAAAAGAGTTTGTGTTGCTAAACCTTTGAGTGGGATCTTAAAGTCACAAACGGGGGTGTTTGTGTTTTGCAAAGGCCAAAGAAAGAAGGAGTCCGTGGATTTGAAACTTACACGTGGTCGTGTCAGTAAGTTCTACTAGTGGGTAGCAATAAGAAGTCGAGCGTGGGAGCTTGTAAGTCTTATTGTATGAACTTCGATTCTTTCTAGTGGATTTGCTTTTTACCTTGAGGATAGCTAGGTCAAATCCTCCCCAGGTTTTTACCGGTTTGGTTTCCTGGGTGATCATATCTTATGTTATTTATCTTTCCGCTGCTTTGCATGATATGATTTTTGTAATTGTGATAACCTAGATTTGTTAAATTGGACTAAGTAACAACTTGGCTAATTACCTAGGTTAAATCAATTGTGTTTTAAGGGGTCTAAAAACCAACATAAATAGATGATCATGAGTATCAGACAATGAATTCAATAACAAGAGAGATTTATCCTCACTACTAATATCAACTTCCAAATTTTGCAAATCAGCAAGTATTTTATTGTAATCATTCAAGTGCTTAGACATAGAAATACCTGCACGATATTGGAAACGAAAGAGCTTCTTCTTCAAGTAGAGATGATTCTCCACACTCTTGGTCATATACTTGTCCTCCAATTTCTTCCAAAGCTCTTTGGCCTTCGTCTCCCTCATAGCAAAATACTTTGGATTCTTGGCCAAACAGAAACGAATGGTGCCACAAGCTTGTCTATTAATCTTTTCCCAATCCTTGTTCGACATCTCTTCAGGTTTGTCTTCCAAAGTAATATCCAACTCATGTTGGACTAAGACATCCATAACTTTGCATTGTCACATGCCAAAGTTATTCGTTCCATCAAATTTCTCTACTTCAAATTTGGCATTACAAACCATCGTCCTAACCGTCAAAGGTTTTGCGGAAGACTCTGCCAAAGCTTTTCCAGAGAAATCCGCTTAGGATTTTGTAGAGGAATTACTTGATATCTTTCTCCCCAATAATCAGATCCACGAACCAATCATCAAAATATCCAAACACCTAGGTAGTGAACTTTGGCTCTGATACTAGTTTGTTGTAAAATACATGGTTCAGCAATAGCCTGCATCTACAAGCGACGATGAACAAATTTCACTATAACAAATTTGGGATAATACAAATTTATGTAGAGGCACTCTCACAAACCCAAATCCCAAATACACTCAAATAGCTATCTCTCACAAATACAAAACCAAAGAACCAAAAGTTCACAAATACCAAATACGAATACAAAATGCCAAATGCGAATTGCGCACAAACCAAAGAGAGAGCCACAAATCAAATCCAAAAGTTATAACACACCAAAAGAGAGCAAATCTCCAAACCGCAGAACCAAAACCAAAATCTCCAAACCTCCCTCACTATTCCAAATTGCAATTCACAAGTATCAAATAACCAAACCAAGAGAAAGCCTATTTTTCTCACACCACTCTCTCTATCTCTCTCTCTAATTTTCTGTAGTAGCACTACGCTTATATAGGAGACTTGAGTCGGCTAGCATATCTAAAACCAAGAAGGACTAGGCTTCTTTTCTACGCACAAAAGGAGAATCACTCCTATTCCAAATAGAACTCAAAATTAAGTAGTAGACAAAACTTTTAATAGAGCTTGATAACTTCAAATAACAGTAACCCAAAAGGAATAAAATTCATTTCTTATCCAAATCCAACAAGGAGTTGAACTCCTAATTCAAGCCATATTTGCAATTAATGTTGACAAAATGGAATAAAGAACCTTCCTTGAGCACTTCTTTTGAGGTGGGGGTTCTCCGTCATTGAGCTTTAGGTGTCTTTGACCAAGATCCAACTAGGGTCTTGGCATTCTAGGTTTTTGGTCTCGTTGTGCCATGTGTTCCATGTTCACAAGGGTTTCACTTGGATATTGATGAATGTGTGAGAATGTTGCTTCATAGACCGTCCCGGGATTAAGCGATCTTGGGCTAGACTAGCCTGGATAGAACCTTTGCCCTAAGGGTTTGTTCAGGGACCATATGAGTCGGGGCTCGGAGTTTTTCCTTCTAATAATTTTTCTTATGATCCTCATATAATAAATGTTTGTGCACACTAACCTTAAATAATAATAAAAATCTTGCTATTGGCGTACATATTATATATAAATGATCGAATTAAAATCATATATCTTAATCTGGTGTATTATATTGAAAACTATCATTCTAAACAGTAAAAAATTTTCTTTTTCCAAGAGCTTTAAAGTTTAATAATATTGCTTGATTCATCCTTTATAGAGACCTTAACTTTAAATCTCTATTCCCCCACTTATTGTACGGAAAATATAAGTAACAATTTCCCTCTTAACCATAAGAGGCTGCTTGGCATATAATGGAATTAGACCAGTTAAGTTAATAACTGAGGTTTTAATTATTTTTAGTTTAATATAATTTTTGCTTCAATATATTGGTTCAAACAACCAAAGATTTAATTTAAACAAATTGTATGTTAACTAAAACTAGTTCTAACATGATTCTAGAGAAACAAAATATGAAATGAAAACCAATTCAAAATTGAATTGATTTATTTTTGGTTCAGCTTGTATCAGAATTGAACAGATTTTATAGTCTCCCAAACATGCACTAGTACTAAATATTTATCAAGAGAAATGAACAACTTGCTGAATCAATAATCAATTTTATTAATTTATAACAAAGGCTAATAATTGTGTCATTTTTATATAGAATAATGTAGGAATGACGTGCTGTCAGATACATAGTGGTATTTCCCTTATAGATCTGTTAACACATTTTCTTAGAAAAAAAGTATAAAATTGATTAGTATTTTACCTATGTAAAAATATTTGCATTCCAGCAATTTTCTTACTTTGATTGATATTAGACCTGGCATTTCTGTCATCATCAACAGTTGATTATGAAACGAGTTGAGGATGAGATGTGGTGACAAGTTGGATGATAAGGCAAGGCAAGAAGAAAAGGGTCCAAACAAGCAAGGGCCTTAGAACAGAATAAGGGAAGAGAGAATTGTAGGGTCAAAATCATTATAATTGACATATAACTAATTTTCATATCTTCACATTTTTTTTCCTTAAATCCTTTAGTTATGTCCTTTCTATTGGCATTTTCATTTTCAATATGTCGTTTCTATTGGATGCATATGTTATGAACCACATATATATACCACCGGACATTTGGTCCAAGTGGTACTTCCCTAGGTAGCACCTAGGGGTTGAATAGTAGGGGTACCCTCCCTAGGTAGTATGCACATATGAGGGGTTCAAGTTCACAGTTTAGGTTTATTTATTTATTTATTTTTATTTATTATTTTTTTAATATATCTAACATTGTATATATTGCTATATCATTTAAATTTTTGAATGACATAGCATTAGATACTCTTTTAAATTTTGTAATATTTAATTTAAAACTTATCCATTTCAAATCGGAGAGATCCTAATCCCACCCATGGTGTTTATAAGATTTAATATTGGTGATTCCAAGTGCAATAATGTATTCATAATCATAATGCATGATCAACTATTTACTTCTATTATTATACTAATTTACGGAAAAATTAAATAGGTGAAGTCCAAAAGCATGGACCAAGCCCGTGTATTCTTTCTATTGAGGAAGATATAAGAGTTGTGGTTTGGAGTGCATAAAAGGACATTTCAAAAACTGTCCTTGAACTCCATGAGCAGCCTTACAAATTGGCTTAGAATGCTTTCAAGCCCATGAGAGGTACGTAGTGCACAAGCTAAGTTACACATAGAATCTCATTAATCTGTTGGATAAAAGTATTTTTCTCACCTATTGGCTATTTGGTTATTTGAAAATCCTACAAATGGGATTAGGGAACCTACAAAACGCATAAGCCCAGGAAAAACACACTATACAGTGGCCTAAAAACACACACAGGAAACTCCCTTATATCTAATGAGCAATTTGATGTATATCGTCTTTCATGTATTTTCTTATTCTTGTACATCATTATCATAATAGGGGGCGAAGATCCACATATGGTGTTGGTGATTTCACCAAATCAAGGAGTAACAATGAAAGAACAAAATGAACACATCAAGTAAATAGAAATTAGTGATTGACTTGGAGGCACAATTAAATGCTATCCTTAGACAATATTTGTCCCTATACGCAAGTTACTAAAGGGTTTCTACAAACTTGTCCCCAGGATACAACCAACTTTATTGGGTTCTACAAATAGCAATTTTAGAGAATACTCACAGAATTTCTTGTATTTCTTAGAAACTAACTGTTAGGTTAAGATTTCTTGACCTCGGTTAATTAATTCAATTACCCAAATTGATTAATTAGGTTCAATTGCATGCAAATCATGAAGGCACCAACAAATCACCAAAAATACTAAGTGCAGCGGAAAATAAATTAGACATGGTGATTTGTTGACAAATGGAGAAAACCTCGCAAGATAAAAACTCCATCGGGTGATTTTAAGTTCACCACTCCCAAGAATCCACTAAACAACAATCAAGCGGTTACAAATATAAGGAATCTTACCAACTACCCTGGCCTATCCCAAAATACCAACTTACAGTTGAACCTTTGCTCCAATACCCAATTGGACTTGATCTTGTAGTAGTTTTCTTTCCTTTGATGCACAAACCTCCAATTTATGACTAACCCTTTGTACGGATCCCAAGTACGTGACTAACTCCAGCAACTTTAATAGATGTTGTTGGCTGCAAAGTTCTTCATTTCATCAATAATGAAAATCTGGAAACACTCGGTTACAAAACCCTATGGCGTACAAACGCAGTAGCTTCACACAAAGAATATAAGTCTCTTGGTCTCTGTATCCATGTTTAGGGATGGTAATGGGGCTGGGTGGGGCCGAAAGATGGAGTTTTCGTCCTCGCCCCACATGGTTTTGTCTTGCCCCATCTCCGCCCTGCCCTGCATGATGGGAAAACTTTCTCACCCCATCCCCGTCCCTTCGGGCCCTGTGAAGCCCCGCCTCACCCCGTAAAACTCTACTTTTTGTTAATTTTCCCTACAACTAGTACAATTTTTTTAATGAAACTTATTTCATTAATAAAAATATACTTGAAATTACAACTAAATTCGTCTCATCAAATCAAATCAATTCTTAGAAAAAATTGAATAATATATCCAAGCGTTTATAACAAGACAATCACAAAAAAAAAAAAAATAATAATAATCTCATAGTATAACACATAACAAAATAAAGGCAGAGAACCACATTGAGTAGAATAAAATAAGCTAATATTGATATGTTTGTTTAAATGGTAAGGTTTTAGGGTATAAAAAATTTACAATTATAATCCTTAGCAACGCGGGGTGGGGTGGGTCTAAAAAGTCTAAACCCATCCCCGCCCTGCCCCGTGGTGCGGGGCTAAAATCTTGTCCCATCCCTGCCCCACCACCTTTGCGGGGCAGGGAAAACCCGCACGGGGCGAAGTGGGGAGGGGTGGGTTAGGCGGGGCGAGGCAAAATTGCCATCCCTATCCATGTTTGACGGCCTTTAAAATAAGCCTTATATATGTCTAGGGTTGTGAGAAAAGAAATCCCAAACAAATATATAAGACTGGACCGAATTTTAAATCTAGAAATTCTGAAATCGCAATTCTCAATAGATCGAGTTGCTATCAAGCTATCTTTCGAGCTTCACATTAAGTCTCGATAGCAGGCATTTGTCGAGATATCTATCGAAGCTTAATAAGCAGAATTTCTTCACTTGTTTCTTGGACCCATTTTCATGTCTTTAATACTTGATTTGAACAACATATTTCTTGAAGTACTAAACATATCTTAGATCTACCCAATTACAAGTAAAGTGCATTTTGTCAAAGGATTAGCCAATTACAACAAAATATGACCCCAACACTAACTTTTGGGAGGGAAAATGTAGTTATCAAGTGAATATAAGCCACTATTTATACCTAAATGATTATAATCCTTCAATAGATACCTTTTCATTTAATAGGTACCTTTTGGTCAAAAGACACTTTTGCTATATATCCAATATGAAAGGTTATGTCCTTTCAATAGACATCTTTCCATATATATATATATGGAACTTGAATTTTCACAAAGAAAATTCTAGTACTCGAATTTTCCACTTTATTCATTTTACAAATGAATATTCCTCAACCTTATATCATTATTACAACCTATCCCTGTACCCACACACACACACACAACAATATTCCACTAGATTGTAATAATATATGTCTCACTTGATTGATATTCTATCATGCATAATAGAAGGTGTCTTTCAACTTAAACCTCCTTTTAGTGTAATTGCTCAAGAAATCAACAGAGTTAATGGTGGCTTGGTGCTTAAACCAAAACTCTTATGTGTTGAAATCAGAAACAACACACACATGAAAACATCCACAACACATTTAGAAATTCATGTTGTTAGCACTATTATGACATTGTGCTCTTTCCGATTTAGTGAACATGTACAAAAGAAAACCTTTTTACTCTTGCTAGAAGCGGCACCACTCCTATGTTCACAAAGGTGAAGTTCCTTCTTATGTCCTTGTTACATAGACATTTATGATTTATGAATTTCATTAAGAGTTTAAAACTCATTCTCTATTTTCATCGTAACAGTCTGCACTAATCCATCCTGAATGAGATACAAATTTAGTGCTCTCACTAACCACGTATCAATAGCTTGTTGTTTCCCTTTAAACCTCTTGGATTAAATCAATTCGAGGTTGGGTTCCCACTATTGGTGATTCTCTTAAAAAAAGGGGTTTTAGTCTCATTCCAATGGATGTTATCCTTACCAAGTCTTGAGACACACTTCGGTAAATGACCTATTTTGAATTTACATAGGCAATAGACTAGTCCAACCACACTTGACTTGCCTTACATATTCTTGTCATAGACTTTTAAGTCTAAGTTCACTTTGTATACAACTTATGTATACCATACACATTGTGGTTTCACAACTACAATACAAGGAATGGCTTATTATGGTCATGGTCATGACACTTTATCAAAACCTTAGCCATTTTCCTTCCTTGCCCGTTACCATTATAATCAATGCTTTCAATTTAATTCTACAGTAGAGTAAGAAATACACCTTATTTCTTTAATGCTTACACATAGAACCTCCACATGTAGTGATTATCTAACAAGACATAGATATTATCACTCACATCAATAACAGAATAAACTTTGAATATTCTATATAATAGATATTCATCACAATTAATTACTTTCTAGTGATCAACCTTAAGTTTTAGAAACTTTGAAAGTCTACATACTGTGAAGGCAATGTCTAGCTTTGCTCCATACATGATACGCAACATGTACTTAATTCACTAGCAAACTCGAGCTGTGCATCCGCCCTTCCAGTAATCTCTTTATTTATTATTGGAATCAGAGTGTCTTTGCTTCTTAAATGATATTAAAATCTAAGAAGCAAGTTTTCAACACTAATCTCAACTGATAGGCCAAAAATGTATTGACTCCTTTGGTAAATTAATCAATTAATTATCCAAATAAATTAATTAGATTCAATTGCATGCATTAAGCGTGGTAGTACAAACAAATCACCAACTAAGTTAAATGCAACGGAAAATAAATTTGACATAGGAGATTTGTTTACGAATGGGGAAAATCACCGAAGCAAAACCCCATAGGGTGAATTTAAAGTCACCACTCCCAAGAATCCACTATTATCAAAACAAGCGGTTACAAGTAAAAAGAATCCTAATACCTAATACCAACCTACAGTTGAACCCTTTACCATAATACCTAATTGGACTTGTGATGTAGCGGCAATCTTTCTTTTCAATGCACGAACCCCAGTACATGACTAACCAATGATGCACGGATCCTAGTACATGACTAACACACCAACTTGAGGAAGATGTTGGCTGCAAAGTTCTTCAGTTCATCCAACAATGAAGATCAAGAAGTTTCTTGGTTACAAAACCCTTGGCGCAAAGATGCAGTAACTTCGAGAGAGAATATGATGAACTAGGGCAAATTGTCGCCGGTCACAATATGCATGTATTATCACTTTGCATCACGTTGTGACGGCCCTTAAAATAATCCTTATATATGTCTAAGGTTGTGAGAAAAGAAACCCTACACAAATATTCATGGATGTGCGTGAAATCAGATCTGGAAATTCTAATTTCGTAATTCTCGACAGATACAGCTTCTATCAAGCTTCTGTTGAGCTTCAACATTAATCCTCGATAGAAATGATTCTGTTGAGACATCTATCGAGCTTTAATGAACAACACTTCTTTACTTGTTTCTTGATTAGATTTGCATGACTTCAATACTAAACTTGAATACTTGTTTTTTGAAGTATTAAACCCATCTTAGATCTACCCAATTACAAGTAAAGTGCGTTTTGTCAAAAGATTAGCCAATTTACATAACATATGTCTCTAACAATCTCACATATGTCCTAACAATCTTCCCCTTTGGCAATCCGTGACAAAATCACAACAAACAAATGAATCATGAGAGAGTCTTAAATCATTAAACTCATAATCTCTTGTTGAAATACAAAACAAATCTAACCCTAACATAAATTCTTGAAAAACTTTGCAAGAAGAGAGTTCATGACATGATAGATTTTCATAACCTGTCTTTCTGAAACACTTTAAACAAAACTCATCAAGACATCTTCGTGTGAAACAGAAATAAAGATTGCATACATAAAGGAATATGTGTATAAAGAGAGAAAAGAAACAACACATGGAGAGATAGGTGAAGAAACATACATCATATATATATATATATATATATATATATATATATATATATATATATCAAAAGATAAGTACAATGTATGTCAATAAGTGAATGGTCACAAGGCCAGTATACATGAGGTAAAAGAAAGAAAAGAAAATACATAAGAACCTCACTACATCCCTAAAAAATGTAAACACTCCCCCTAACAAAAATGTCCTATACTAACTCTCCCCCTAAGTACAAGACTACTCTCAACCCAAAACTACTCCCCATTTTTGTCATGAATGACAAAGGATGAGTCACCGAGAGGTCGTCATCTCATCATCACTGGAAGAGCTAGCATCCTCATCCTCATCATCATCACCATCATCACTATCCTCATCTGTCGAAGCCTCTAGAGAAGGAGACGGAGAAGCAGCGAAGCCACCAAGGCGAGCCTGTCGTTGTGCTATACGACCGACATGGGTGTTCACCTGACACAATTCATTAGAGAGAGTGTCAAGGCGTGCATCCATGCATTGAAACTGCGCTATGATAGCCTCGAGGGTCACATCACCAGTCGAGGAAGAAGGAGTAGAGGTGGAAGGAACAGTTGAAGCTGCAGGACCAATAGACTCCACACGTGGCCGCTTTAGTCGAAGTTGGGCCTTGCTCCGTCGAACATAACCGGAGTCGATGGCACCCATGGTGGTATAGTAAGGAGAATCAAGAATGGGGAAGGAAAAATGGAGAAGGATTCGCGTGATAGCCGAAGGAAAAATGAGCTTATCATGGGTCGTCGTATCCTAATAGACATCAAGGATAAAAGTGATGAAGTGAGAGGGGAAGTCTATGGAGAAGTCCTCTAAGAGAGACAAAAGAAAACGAGCACGAGGTTCGGTGATAGAGTTTTAGTAAGACAGTGGAGTAAGAACAAAAGTCATCACCATGTTAAGGAATCTCAAACCTTTTGCAAAGCCCGAGCATGAGGTGTTTTGCTTCCCACCCCATGTTGAAGGCGTTTCACAAAAATGAGACAGAAGCTCGTCTCTGGACACAGTCTGAAGACGATCACAGTCGGGGTAGTCAGGATGCGTTACGAAACATGTAGTACCTCGGATATAAGATCTGAGGTAACTACGATACGTGTACCTCAAAATGTCGTGGCAAATCGAGATACAGAGGTATTGATACCGTGTATATTGGAGTAAAACTCCTGCATAAACACGATGAGACACCTCAAGGGTCTTTCACAAAGAGATTCCCAACCCCGAATCAGAATGACTGTAGGGAGAGGAGTGTCAGAAAAGTCCGACAGAACAACATGGCGTTCTGGATGAATGCCACGTTTTTGAAAGTTCTTAGGGAAGTCCTGTTGGGCCTTCCCATCACGGAACCGAATGCGAAGAAGGGGAACAGAAGGATCAGAAGAAGAAAACCCGGAACCAAGAGGGTTCCGAGTCGGAGTGGATTTGCGCTTAGATGCCATGCGCAGTCTATCTGAAAGAGAGAGAGAGAGAGAGAGAAAAAAAAAAAAAACACATCACAACCAAAAATAGAGAAATGAAAGGATACGTATGTATGAAATATGTATGAACATGTGACGTGCAAAATATAACTTGCATCATGGGTAAAACCTAATCCAAACCTACCAGCACACATTCCAATAATCAAGCACACATCTAAATGCATGAAACATTGTTAAAATGCAATGAGAATGCAATGCATGAGCATATAGTGACAATTTCACAAAGCCCAACCCAAAAATTTCAGGAAAAACTCAAAAACCCCAAAATTTTTGAAAAACCCCAAAACCTAGGTCTAAAATGCATGAATGCATGAAAAGAGAGAAGATTAGAACACTTACCAAATGTTTTGATCTTGATATAAGCCAAAAAGCACAAGGGTAGAAGGTTTTGAGTGAGAGAGAAGTGTTTGGGGTGAGAGAAAAAGGTTTTCTGTCAATAGAGAGAAGAAGAAATGAAATCTGATTTGCACTCTGACCTTAAATAGAAATCGCAGCTCGATAAATCGAGATGCTGTCAAGAATCTGTTGACGGCAAAAATACCTCGATGGATCGAGAAGCTATCGAGAATCTATCGGCCAGACAGAAAGTTGCTTGATGGATTGAAGAAGCTGTCGAGCATCTATCGAGAAGAAACCCAGAAACCTTGATGGATCGAGATTGTGATAAGATCAGTCGAGACAAGAAGAAGGAGGGGCTTGATAGAAGAGAATCTGACAATCTGTCAAGGATCTGTCGAGAAGCTGTTGAGCTTGAAGAAAAGGAGTTTTTCAAGGAGGAAAAACACAAAGAGATGAATGCAACAAGTAAGCTACTCAAACATAGATCCAATCAACATATTAAGCTCTCAAAACATCTCTCAACATATATACAAAGCATTCAAGATCCAAAATACACACACACACTAAACAAGTCTAACCAATTTATATTTCAAAAACAAGTTATGACAGTTTAGTGAGCATATATTAACACATGTATACCTTGTGATGACCAAATCACATTGTACCTGCACATGTATCAAAAGTAGTAAAGAATTTGTTGTGTGTGAAAACATAGCAAGAGTGCATAAGTGTCTCATATTATGACAATTTGAGATATGAGAAAATCAAATACACTCACACACAATCATAACTGCTTGATGGGAACTATCACCTTTGAGGTATATCCTATAACTCCCACATCTCCTAGAAACACGTTTGCAACTATATTTAAAAGCATTTTGATTCTTTTTGCTTTTGATTTTTTTTGCATATTTTTCTTTTTGAGCATATCATGCATGGACATATAAGAGAGAGAGAGAGAAGAAATATCCAATTTTGTAAGCTTAAACATCACAATTTTGCTATGTCGAAGCACACAGATGTTATTCATGATTGACGGGCTTTAGTGGTGAGATGGTTATTTATGCTTTTCTCTTATGATTTTTTAGTCCTTCCCGTTAAAAAGAGTGATATGAGTGTTAAATATAAATGATCACTTAATCGTACTCATCACAAACACGAGCCACAAAGCTCACTTACTTAGTTGTGCATTGAGATGCTCATCTAAATTACAAGAGATACAAAGTTTAGAAAATCTTGTTTCAATGGCCATCTAAGGTACACAAGTACTAATATACACAAATCACACACTGTTTTTGTATTTTTTATTTTTCAATTTTTTTTTTTATGAAAAACAAAATAAAGCAAAACTGAAAACAAACAAACAAAAAACATGTTAAACAAAGCAAAGCATAAAACTAGACTGACTCAAAAACAAGAAAACAAAACAAACAAGTAATGCATAACCATAAGGGGAGAGAGAGAGAGAAAAAAGTGACTAAATCACTTTGAGCCTTTTTCCTTTCACACCTTGGAAGAACTTTTCCTTTGAGCGAACCTTTGATTTGGAGGTGAGGGGGAAGAGTTGAAATCGTTCAAGTTCGAAAGGAACATGAGGGCATTAAGAAGATCTCCAAGGGGAGCAAAAGATGATGGAAACTGATTCTAGTTTCTGGACGAGAGCATACTATTGCTTTGTTGAGTGGCTAACCACTTGTAGTAATTTGGACGAGTATACCCTGAAACTCCACAATGATGACAAAAATGCGGCTTCTTTTGTTGAGACTTTTTGTTGTTTTCCCTTTTTGTTTTAGGGTTTCTAGCCTCTTTCTTTTCAACCTTAGGGGGTGCTTCTAAAATAGATTTGCCTTTATCTAAGTTCTCACTAGCTATTTGAGTTTTAGCTTCATCATTCTTAGAATTATCATTATCAGCAGATGAGACAAACACAATTGTACTAGATAAGGCAATATTAGAAGAAGAGAAATCATACCCCAAACCGGTTTTATCAGAAGCAGCTTTCTGAAAGTTTAGCATCTCATCGAGCTTTGCAATGGAAGTCCTCTCCAATTGAGCTCTGGGTTTTTTTTTTCCAAAATAACTATAAAAGCCAAAATATTTTATTAGTTAGCCAAGGTTTTGAAACTATTTTGGTATCTAACAAATCGAGTGTAGAGAACTTGATTTTGCTCTGTGAAATTGCACTTGATACTCGAGTGTAAGACACTCGATTTCCAAGTGCAATTTCACATAGCAAAATCGAGTACTCTGCACTCGATTTGTTAGATACCAAAATAGTTTCAAAACCTTGGCTAACTAATAAAATAGTTTGAGGGATTTGATTATTTTGGAAAAAAAATTTGAGCTCTGACTTGGAACAGTTCTGCTTTAAACTTCTTTGTCCTTTCAACAAGGAACTTATTTTCAAACTGTAGTGCTCTAATGGTTTCATTGGCTTCATCAACCTTGGTAGAGAGCTCCTCTCGATCTAGCTCAACATCACTCAGCTTCTTGGTGGCCAGCCTATACAGTTTCTCATGCTTCGTAGAAACCTTGTACAATTTTGCATAGGCTGTATGGATGTCATCTTAATCGTCCATTTTCTCAAACTTAGAATCCACCAAGTCCTCTTCATCATCTGCTGTTTTTGTAACCCCTTCAGTAGGATCAACTATAGCAATGAAGGCATTTAAAATTCCCTCATCATCATTGTCATCTAACTCAATCTCAGGCTTAGTGTTATTCAAGGTAGCAGCAAGAGCCTTACTTTTCCTAACTAACTTGAGATATGTTGGATATTCTTGTTTCATGTGTCCAAAACCTTGACATTCGAAGCACTTTGGTTCGGAGGAAATAGTGTACTAACCGCCATTCTTAGCATCCTTCTTTCCTCTGTCTTGGCTCTTGAAATGAGAAGAACTGGATTGCTTATGATCCTTATCAAATCCTTTCGCATTGACATTCTTCATGAACTTCTTGAACTGCCTAGTGATGTAGGATTTTATCTTGGAATCTTCATCATCAGAAGACTCATCAGTCTCATTACTTTTGGCCTTCAGTGCCATGCTCTTACTTTTGCTTCCTTTCTTGATTCTAGTCAAACCTAATTCATAGGTTTGCAAGTTGCCAACCAGCTCCGTCAAAGGAATAGAGTCAATATCCTTTGATTCTTCAATGGCAATGATCTTGGTATGAAATCTCTCAGGCAGAGACCTTAACACCTTTCTTACAACCTTGGGTTCGGGGATGGTTTCCCCAAGATTAAAGGTGGTGTTGACTATGTCCTTTAGCTTGGCATAGAACTCATCAAATGACTCATCCTCCTCCATTTTTATCTCCTCAAAGTTAGTAGTGAGCTTTTGGAGTTTTGAATCCTTGACAACCTTAGTCCCTTCATAGGTTGTCTAGAGGATAGTCCATGCTTCCTTAGCAGTTTCAGTTGAGGATATCTTCTTGAACTCCTCATTGGTCACTACACTGAATAGTGCATTCAATGTTCTGCTGTTGAAGTTTGCTGCTTTGATCTTGGCATCATCCTATTCAGCCGGTGCTTTCTTTGGCTTAGTCCAGCCAATCTCCACAGCTTGCCACACCTTTTCATTTAAAGACTGCAAGAAAGTTCTCATGCGTACTTTCCAGTATGCATAGTTAGTGCCATCAAATAAAAGAGGTATAATAAGTGACTGTCTTCTATCCATGACAAATAGGGGGTTAATGGATCACACAACAAAGGTTAAACTTAATCAAAGTGTGCTTGCTCTGATACCACTTGATAGGCCAAAAGTGTATTGACCCATTTGGTAAATTAATCAATTAATTATCCAAGTGAATTAATTAGATTCAATTACATGCAATAAGCGTGGTAGCACAAACAAATCACCAATTAAGTTAAATGCAGCGAAAAATAAATTTAACACATATGATTTGTTTACGAATGGAGAAAACCACTGAAGCAAAACCCCATTGGGTGAATTTAAGGTCACCACTCCCGAGAATCCACTATTATCAAAACAAGTGGTTACAAGTAAAAGGAATCTCAATACCTAATACCAACCTACAGTTGAACCCTTACCCCAATACCCAATTGGACTTGTGATGTAGCGGCTATCTCTCCTTTCAATGCACGAATCCTAGTACGTGACTAACCAATGATGCACGGATCCCAGTACGTGACTAACACACCAACTTGAGGAAGATGTTGGCTGCAAAGTTCTTCAGTTCATCTAACAATGAAGATCAAGAAACTCCTTGGTTACAAAACCCTTGGCGCAAAGACGCAATAGCTTCTAGAGAGAATATGATGAACTAGGGCAAATTGTCTCCGGTCACAATATGCATGTATTATCACTTTGCATCACATTGCATCCTTTTGCATCACGTTGTGACGGCCCTTAAAATAATCCTTATATATGTCTAGGGTTGTGAGAAAAGAAACCTTACACAAATATTCATGGATGTGCGTGAAATCGGATCTGGAAATACTAATTTCGTAATTTTCAACAGATACAGCTTTTGTTAAGCTTCTGTCGAGTTTCAACATTAATCCTCAATAGAAATGATTTTGTCAAGACATCTATCGAGTTTTAATGAACAACACTCCTTCACTTGTTTCTTGGTCAGATTTGCATGGCTTCAATACTAAACTTGAATACTTGTTTCTTGAAGTACTAAACTCATCCTAGATCTATCCAATTACAAGTAAAGTGCGTTTTGTCAAAGGATTAGCAAATTTACATAATATATGTCTTTAACAATCTCACATATGTCCTAACATCAACACAATGAGATAACACAATTCCCAATAGAATGAGACAACTTTAATCTCAAAACGAGATTAATATAGTGTACATCTTTACTATATTTCTTTATTTGATTCTCATTTATAAAAAATTTCATTTAATTATTTAAGGAAGTACAAACCCATAGGTCTTTCAAGCAAACTTCCTTACCAAGATCACTATTTAAGAAAGTTACTTCACATTTATATGATGCATACTCAAATTATATGTAGAAACATAATCCAATATTTCATTATTGATCCTTAAATGTTCAATTAATGAACTCACTTGTACTTTCTTTATTTCACAAAGAGATACTTTCAAAATAGGATCACCACATGTGCTTGATTAAACTTGAGACATCTACCACACATGGCAAAATTTAATCATAATGAATTTAACATCCCTAGATGTTAATTCTCAATACCTTTATACCCCCACACTTCTTGGATATCATAATTCCACAATTTGAGTTTCTAAACCCCACATTTGGGTTTTCAACTATTCCAAAATTCACATATATATACACATCGTAATTACATACATCAAAATGTAATAATCAAACATAGTGAATTTCTGTAAAATTATATGAATGATTTTTAAAAAATATCAAACTAATAACACAAATATTTATTAGTGCATAGATATCAAGATCTATCTTTTCCCTTTTGTTTTAAACCTTTTACAACTAACCTTAGGCCAAAAGATTTTATATCTTGTTCTAATACCCCACTCTCAATCAATTGGTTTTGAAACAAGAGGTAGATCCATTAAGACCCAATTATTATTAAATATTATTGAGTTTATCTTAACATTAATAGCTTTTATATCAGAAAGCTACATCTTTTAGAAGCACAAAGCTTTCTCAAAAGTTTAGGATCACTTCCCTCAAAAAATACTGTAGGCATTTGTTTAGGACTACACTTTAATTACCTTCAACAAGGTAAACAAGAGCTCCTCATAAAATAAAATTTGGATCAAAATCCTTTTATTTCTTACACTTTGACTCCACCTTTGTTCACTTGGTGAACCACATTTAAATCTTTAATACCACTTAATGTAATATTTAACATTGGAGTCATTTACTCGTGTTTAAGTAGATATCGGGGTATCCTTGAAATCATCTTTGAATTTAAACTCAATAAATCCAATCTCTTTTTATTTCTCTCTTATATTAGACATTAAGTCTAATAAATTATATACCCATGAATTTACACAAAACCTATATATACACTTTATATAGCTCTTTGACTAATTAGTCCTCTTTGGTCTATCATTTTACAAAAGGTTAAACACTCCCATATTTTAAAATAATATGCATTTGGTCACTTTCTCATTTCATAACACATGAAATACATTTGAGATGGAACTCTATTTTGCATATAGCATATACTAAGCAAAGGTTTTCCCATTGATCAAATAGGAATTTAGCTAATTGCACTCAAGATTATGGCACTCACCATATCAACTAGAGTTCTCTTCTCTTTTCTTTTTGACCAAAACATTTTATTAGGGTGTATAAGGGACTGTGCTTTGGTGTATTATGACATGTTCCTCACAAAGAAGAATATCCATTTAGAAATATTCACCATCTCTAGTTAATACACCATTCAACTCAAATCATGCTTATATAAAATTATATCATACTTTGATATAAACTTCAAGAATTTGAAATTTAAATGTCCCAGTCTAGCATGTCACAAATAAAAGAATCAACAATATAAGCACAACTAGAAGCATCTTAATTAATAACACTCAATTTGAATATGTCATTAGTAGCACATCCATTGCCTACTAATATCCCATTCTTGGACAATACCATTCTTAAATAACAAATTGGCTTATTAGGTACATGAAAAACATTGGTCAAGAGAATTTCTTGCCAAAACTCAATTTCACTTTAACAATGCACTTTCCATGAAGTTTTGCCTTGCTGCAGATGCGCACAAGCACCTCTAGTTCTATGAAAGACTCTCATAAGTCTTAAAATATGCCTTGTAGTTGCACATATGCAACATTACACCCGAATCAAACCACCAATCGGAAGGATTTGTAATTACAACCATATGAATTACAATGATCATATTATTACATACGTCACTTACTATAGCAATAATGTCCTTAATGACAATTGCTTTATTGGCATTTTCATCGTCATCATTCTTATTCTTTTAAGAACTTATATTCTCAAATATAATGGTCTTTCTTTCCACAAAGAAAACATGACATATTCTACTTGTCATCATTGGGATTCTTGGATTTGTTCTTTTAAAACCACTCACACTCTTATTCACATTCAAGTGCTTATTAGTCTTACTAGAACTTCCACTTTGAACATTGTTCACAATCACTTTTGAATTGATCTAAAGTTAGATCTTTTGACATGTTATTTAATGTTTTCACATAGTTTAGAAAATCATTTTGGAAAATATTCACATACTCTATCACTTTAAGAGTTTAAATTCCAATCCTTTAGATTTTCCACTTCACTTTTTAACATTTAAACATGTCAAAAGTTCATTCTTATTTCTCAATTTATATAAATTCGCAACACATGCAAATATTCTAACAAAGAACATCAATCAATTTGAAATTCAAATTGCCCATGAACAAGAAATCTGTAACTTCAATGTTCAAACTATGAACATGGCTTTTAATGCATCCAATATGAAAGAATCATCACCTTGTCTTGCTAACAATGAAACTTTGTTTCTTTAAGCCTTGTTCCATTGAATATTCATTATGATCGATTCATCATTTGAAGACCTCTTCAAATCCAAGCCAATTGCTTTTTCCACCAAGTAAAATTGGTTCCATCTAAGTGATCTAATTTCATCAAATCATGGTTCAACATCTTCAAAGTTGTACCATCATTCACTCCTTGTCTTGTAGCAAATATTGTTTAAGATTGTTGGGAATTTCACCAAATCAAGGAGTAACAATGAAAGAACAAAATGAACACATCAAGTAAATAGAAATTAGTGATTGACTTGGAGGCACGATTGAATGCTATCCTTAGATAATATTTGTTTCCATACGCAAGTTACTAAAGGGTTTCTACAAACTTGTCCCCAGGATACAACTAACTTTATTGGGTTCTACAAATAGCAATTTTGGAGAATACCCAAAGGATTTCTTGTGTTTCTTAGAAACTAACTTTTTGGAGGGAAAAAATAGTTATCAAGTGAATATAAGCCACTATTTATACCCAAATGATTATAACCCTTTAATATGTACATTTTTATTTAATAGGTACCTTTTGGTCAAAAGACACTTTTGATATATATCCAAAAAATTATGTCCTTTCAATAGACACATTTTCATCAAAATGTACTTTTGATATATATCCAATATGAAAGGTTATGTCCTGCCAATAGACACTTTTTCATATATATATGGAACTTGAATTTTCACAAAGAAAATTCCAGTACTTGAATTTTCCACTTTATTCATTTTACAAATGAATACTCTTCAACCCTATATCATTATTACAACCTATCATTGTGTATATATATACACACACATACACACACAACATATGGTTGTTGTCATTCGCAGTTGCTAGTAATGATTGGGATTAATCACTTGCATATGCTTTGCACTTGTTTCGGTAAAGAGAGAGAGAGAGATTACTCCTTATCTTCATCAAACACGTGCAACTAAGTTAGTTTCATTCACTTTCTATTTTACTCTCCTCGTTTATTACTAAATAATTTTAAATGATATTAATACGTACATTCATTAGCTTGGATTTTCTAGTTCCTCAAACAAACAAAAAAGCTTGGATTTTCTAGAATATGCTTACTTGGATATAGACAAATATATTTGTTTAATATTGCTAAATATACTTATCTGGGATTTCTTATAATAGCGTAACACATTTTCTCACATTTATAATTTATTTGTATATGCTTCATAGCTTAAATTACTTACATGAGAAAAGAAATACTATTTTTCTTATTAATTTTTTTCACTTATTATATTGTCTTTTTGCTTAGAAGAAAACATAATGGTAGGGACCAATAAGCCAGTGACCCATTGGCATGAAACCAAACTCATTTACCTTAAAAGAAGTCAGATTTAACTTCTAATATATCAACTCACAACGCGTATTATGGCCACAAAAATATCCCAAACAAGTACTAAATATTTTACTTACTATTTTCTCCATTGAATCTGTAGGGATGGCAGGTCCAAAAGGGTATATTGGGCCATGTGACCTGTTCGAGGACATTCAATAGTTCGAGGATAGGTAGAAGCTAGTGTGGGAGTGCAAGATAGTGAATGGGCAAAGGGATCTGGTTTTAAGGTTCCAGGAAGTATGTCTGAGGACAGATTTCACCTCGGCTTAACAAGGCAGAGGTCAAAAAGGTTGGCCTAACATCAGGGACAACGTTCTGGCCGATTCTGCTGATAAGGATAAGTATCAGGAAGGGATAAGGTAAAAAGAAAGTGAGAAATATTTGAGGGAAAGCTGCTACCACTATATTAAATGCTATGTAGCTAACTCTCTGGCTGCATTAATGTGAAAGTAATGCCTGAACAGTAATGTTCAGCCTTACAGCTACCACTAAAAGTTTCAGGAAAGTGCTGATGGGACAAGGACAAAAGCCAACCATTTGATCTACACGTGGAGGGCTGAGATAGAAGAAAGAGGGTAATATAAAGGAGAAGGATCCCATTACAGAGAGGCATCTGATAATTGAAAGGGAAAAAATACTGTAACACTAAGAATTGTAATTATAATCAAGTTTGAGAGAAATATAGATATCCAAGTATTACTTTCCTCGGATATTGCCGAGGAAGAAGTTCTTTTCACAAACTTGTTTTTTTTGCTTTCTAAATATCTTTGGTCCATTGTGAGCATTGTCCGATTCATTGAAGCCTAGTTTTTAACCCATTCTCTACAAATTCAGTGTATTGAGCTCTTTGGGCCTTAATCCATCTATTTTTTGGGTTGAGGATCCAAAACCCGCCCTTACAGAATCAAATAGGGATTATACCTAAATTTTGTAGCAAGATATTGAAAGATATAATTTTTATATAATTATCATTGACCAACAAGTGGCTGCACGGACAAGAGAGAGAGGTAATTTCTCCAAGAAATTGTTGTTTTGTCATTCAACAAGTTGAGTCACTTCTGCAAATAGTTTCCTTGTTCTCTGGTCATAGATAGTTGTCTTACATGAATATATTCCCCCATGTCGTTTAAGGTATTGCACTAAGAGAAAAATCATAGTTTCACAATAAAAAACAGTTATCCGAAGTAACTATACAAACCCAAGAAAAAGAATGGTCTCCTAGCTAGGTTTCACGGGATTGATTAAAAAAGATTGTCAATAAAAAAATAATAATAACAACAGCAAAATAAATGAATAAATAATAAAAGAAACAAAGACATTACATATAGAGAAGTCTTTATCAAATGAGCTTGTCTTTCTGCCAAAAATAACAGCGACATATGTATTAATTAAGATGTTCCTTGTAACGAGCCATTGACCATATAAACTGGATGGTTTTTTTTTTTTTTTTTTTTTTTTTTTCCACATTCGAATTGTACTGCTAAACAATTTGATTCAACTGTTACAGCAAAAAATATCCCATAGAGCTAGCAACACAGCTATATATCATATATGCCACAGTTTTTATCCGATTGAAGCTGACCCAAAAACAATGAGGGACATAGGAACATCTTCCTTGTCTATAGTGTATACTTCAAGATGATAATATCCGCTAGCTCGAGTATGAAAATTTTTAATTAAAACATAATTTTTACGATCACGAGGCAGGCTACGTAGTTGGTTTTTTAGTCACTCCTGTACATTGTTTAAAGCTAGAGACATCGATGTGGACATTAGGAAAAATTATCAAGAATATGCTGTCAGTAATATAGAGTAAGTCCATTCTACCAAAAACAATATAGAGTAAGTCCAAGAATAGGTAGTTTTCACTTTTCAAATTGTTGGTTGCAATTCTTGGGGGCCACGTACTTTGAGCTACATGACACAGTCCCCTCAATTGCAAAGGCCCCATTCTCTCTCTCTCTCTCCCTCTCTCCCTCTCTCCAGAGAGTACTGACTCTACATGTGATGGTTGTGGCAGAAAAGACTCACGGGCATGGGCTGGTTTTAAAGATAACGTATGGTGTGTGGGACTGAGAACTAATTAAATTGATTGTTTAGTTTGAACATTTTATTGATGAAGACATGCATTGAGCTTTATTATTATTTTGGTAATAAAAGGGATATATTATTGTAAAGGAAAAAACTAAAGAGCAGAAGCATTGGTAGATACAAAAGTAACAAAACACACATAGCATATCCTGGTTTTGAAGCATTTATGTATAAAAAGGATGACAATAAAAAATCTTGCTGTAACTTCTCTCCTCTGAATAAGTGTTTGTGCCTATTTAAATATGTTTCTGACAGTGACTTCATTTTAGTCTTCACAATTTTTTTTAATATATATTTCATTTTATTCCTTACTCTTTTGAAGCCTCTTCTTTTTCTTTTTTCTTTTTTATTTTTATTTTGGCTGAATGTACACCCGGTTCTTCTATTTGTCCACTCTCATCAGGAGAAGGCGAAATTCTATTGAGTATTGACTTTATTAAAGGTGAAAGTGGGAATTGAAATTCAGGCCGGGATTCCATTAATGGAGAGTGTTTTGTGAGACATTTTGAAAACTTGTTTTCCTTTGCTGACCCACATATCTCTAATGATATCGATGAGTTAATCCCCAACTCACTTGATCAAATGGAGATTGATATGTTGACTGCTCATCCAACCCTGGAGGAAATTAAAAAGGTTGTTTTCAGTTTTGATTCGACCAAATAAGCTCCTACACCAGATGGAATGTCTGCCATTTTTTTACAAATATTATTAGCATATCATTTGGGGGAATGTGATAAATTTT
Organism: Quercus tomentella; assembly: GCA_028535165.1. Taxonomy (NCBI): domain Eukaryota; kingdom Viridiplantae; phylum Streptophyta; class Magnoliopsida; order Fagales; family Fagaceae; genus Quercus; species Quercus tomentella. The sequence goes on along the minus strand of JAPQVY010000155.1, from coordinate 58,484,675 downwards.
GACCACTTACTAGTGTTTTTAAGAGGGGATTCATACTCAAAGAGATTAATTAGTCATACAATTATCACTCTCATCCCAAAGAGCAACATGGCTGCTATTGTACACCAACTTATTTAATTTCATTGTTATTTGTGTCCGCACTTGGCTAAGAGAAAGGGAAAGGTTTCTTTTTATTAGATATAAATTTTGAAGATTTAACCGTTAGATTGTAAGTTATTATTTTATTCTCATGTTTGCAAAATTTTTAAAAATATCAAAGATCAATAACTATGTCATCAATCAAATGTTTAAATTTCAAGTTTTTGTAGTTTAAAATTATTATAAAAAATAAATTTACTAATTAAATAGTAAATAACATTCGATTTAAATAAAATTTAAAAGGTATGTTAAAGACATAAAGAAAATGCATTTCAACGGTTAGATTTTCAAAATTCACATTCAATAACAATAAAAAAAAAGGAGTTTGAAGGATTTCTCTCTACACAAGTTTGGAGAGAAACTTTATTCAAGAAAAATTACTTACATGACTCACAATCACATAATGGTTATGTGTCACACAATTATTTTAATAAAAAAAAAACCATGAAAGGACATAAAAATGGACAAGTAAGTGTTATAAGCGGTGCAAATAGTCACATCAATTTCTCGCTTTTATTTTCTCCAAAAATAAAAAATAAAAAATTCCCACCTTTAAATAAAAACTAGTTAGTAAGTCGTGCAATGCACAAGAAAGTTTAACAAAATATAATTTTTTTTCTCTTTTTCATTTTTTATTTTCTATATTTTATTTTTGTCTAAATATGAAATTTGATAATTATGGTAGTTATTAATAGTCCTTTATATTTTTAAATAGAAATTTTGATATTTATGGTAGTTATAAGTTATAATAGTCTTTTATTTTAATTGTTAGTAGATTTTAATGGAGAGTTTAATATAGAATCGAATTTAATCTCAATTAATAATTTATATACATATATATATATATATGTGTGTGTGTGTGTGTGTGTGTGTGTGTGTGTGTGTGGGGGGGGGGGGGGGGGGAGTACAGAAATTTAATAAGGTAATCGTGCCACGTATCATACCTAAGGCCAAGGAGACCAATATCGTTCCGAGGAGTCCATACACTCGGATGGTAAAGCCGGAGAGGCGGGCCATGGCCACGTCAATGACACATTATTAGAGAGGGGGCCACACTGTAGAGGAAGGGCTTTAGAGAGGGGGTTAGCCTTGACGTGATTGGAGGGATGGTAGTTGCCACCATATTTAATGCACCTCACCAAACACCCTGGCCGCATTTATGTGGAGAAAACCCTTGAACAGTGCTGTCTTGGTTGCCGCAACTCATAGAAGACTTGGGAGGGCATTTGATGGGACAAGCACTCGAGTATTGGCCTACATAATCAACAAATGGAAGGTCAAGATCAGCCAAAAGAGGCTATATAATGTGAGAGATCCTCCAGGGATTTCATTTGAGAATCAGAAAAACACTGTAACATAAAAAACTGAAATTGTAATCAAGTTTAAGAAGAATATACTCCAGAACTACTCTCCTCGGACTTTGCCGATGAAGGATTTCTTCGCATAAAACCTGTTTTTCTTTGTTTTATTTCAATCTTAAATTCATTATGGGTGTTGTCCAACTCACCGAAACCTAGTTTTCAGCCCACTCTCTAAAAATTCATTGTGTTGGGCTCTTTAGGCCTGAATCCTTCTACCTTTTTGGCTTAGGAACCAAAATCTGCCCTTACAATTGGCGCCGTCTGTGGGGATACTTGAGTTTTAGTGAGATCAACGTTCAGCTATGGTGGGTTCAGGCCCAAATCAGGAAGAATCTGTTGGTTCCCAGCGCCAAAATCATTTCCTTAACCTTGAACGTAGGAGAGATCGTGAAGTTAATATACATACTACTCAAACTAGCAGGAGCTAGTCTCGAAGTAGGAGTCATGTCTCTCATGAAGAGAATACTAGAAGCATGCAGTTGGAGATTGACTGTCTGTGGAGGAGGTTACGTCGCGAGTGAAGGAGAAAGACTTCTTCAAGCTCTAACCCTTCTTCTGATGACGATGGGGATGGTAGCTATAGGCCTAGGTCAAGGACTCCTCCCAGTGAGTCTTTTTCGTATGATGAGGATTGCCATCATAAGTGTAGGAATAAGAGTCCATCTCGCAAAGGTCTGGGTAGCGATGCTATGAGCATGGCTCTTAACCAGATCTCTAAATCTCCTTTCACCCGTAGAATTAAAGGTGGGAAGCTCCCTCGGTAGTTTACTCAGCCAGCATTCACCATGTATAATGGCAGAACAGACCCTGCGAAACATGTTAGCCACTTCAATCAGAGAATGGCTGTTCACTCAAAGAATGAGACTCTGATGTACAAGGTATTCCTATCTAGTTTGGGGCCTGTGGCGATGAGATGGTTTGATGGTCTACAGAAAGGTTCTATTAACTCCTTCAAGAAGTTTACTAGGGCATTGGGGGCTCGTTTTGTTACTTGCAGCAGAGTTCCTCAGCCCTTAGACTCCCTATTGTCTATGACTATGTGAGAAGAGGAAACCTTGAAAACGTATTTCGACAGGTACTAGGAAATGTTTAATGAGATAGATAAGAACTTCGATGATGTGGCTATAAGGACTTTCAAGGTCGACCTACCCGCTGAGCATGATTTGAGAAAATTTTTGACAAGGAAGCCCGTTAGGAATGTACGTCAGCTCAAGGACCGCATTGTCGAGTATGAATGGGTCAAAGAGGACCAACAACAAAGGAAAGGGAAAGCTAAGGTGGTCCCACAGGATAGAAGGGATTTTATGTCGGATAGATACAACAGCAACTGACCTCGAAGAGATTTTGCTGGGCAATTCGAACCTACTGCTACTCAAGTGGTTAGCACTGTGTTCCGAGAGCCTGTGCATCAAATCTTGGAAAAAAATTAAGAGAGAGCCGTACTTTAAATGGCCAAACAAGATAGGGGGGAGACCCCACAAGGCGTAACCAGAGCCTTCACTGCTAATACCACTAGGAGCGGGGGCATACCACAGAGGACTGCAGGACGTTGTGGAGTCATTTGGAGCAATTGGTTAAGAGTGGGAAATTGAAGCAATTCCTACATCAACCCAATGGACAGGGTGGTCAGGTAGGGTTGAGAGCTCAGAGAGATGCTTCAACAAGACCACCTTTAAGGTACAATTAGTGTCATTCTTGCCGCTCCAAGAAGGACTGGTTCTTAGCCATCCAGGGTGATGTCTATAGCTCAGCCGTCTACAGAGGACTCGCCCCTAAATTCGAAGAGGAGTAGAGTAGTGGCCCGACCAGCTTTAAGCTTTTCCGATAAGGATACAGTTGGAACCTTGCAGCCACATGATGATGCCTTGGTAGTTACTCTCAGGATTGGAGAGTATGATGTGAAGAGGGTGTTGGTGGATTAGGGCAGCGGTGCAGAGATCATGTACCCCGACCTATTTAAGGGGTTGAAGCTGAAGCCCAAGGACTTGGCTTGCTATGAGTCCCCTCTGATAGGGTTTGATGGAAAGATTGTCTTTCCGAAGGGCCAAATCAGACTACTCGTTCAGACAGGGTCAGAAATTGTGGAAGTGAACTTTATCGTGGTAGATGCATACTCCCCCTATACTGCTATTGTGGCGAGACATTGGCTTCATGCCATGGGGGCTGTCCTCCACCCTACACTTGAAAGTGAAGTATCCGTCAAAGGATCAGGTCAAAGAGCTGGTTGGAAGCTAGTCTATGGCCAGACAGTGCTTGGTAGCTGCTATCAGACATTAGACTAGAGGTGAGCCCTCGGCTTTTGCCAAGTAGGGTTTATTGCAATCAAGGGCCAGTGTGGTCTACGGACGTGGTGGTAGAAGAGGAAAGGTGTGAGGAGTTAGAAAAGGTTATTGTTGGTGATGATGAAGGAAAGTTCTTCCAAGTTAGAGTTCAGTTGCCTCCTTAGGAGAAGGAAGAGCTAATATGATTTCTTAGGAGAAATATTGATGTGTTTGCTTGGAATGCTTACGAAGCTCCTAGGGTTGACCCAAATTCTATTTGCCATCATCTAAACGTCAATCTCTCCATCATCCCCAAAAAGTAACTATCTTGGCGCTCATCTAAGGAGTATTCTGATGTTGTCAAGGAGGATGTGGTTAAGCTCAAACGGACCAGTGCCATAAAGGAAGTTTTTTACCCTGAATGGTTAGCCAATACAGTGGTGGTGAGGAAGAAAAGTGGAAAGTGACGAGTATGTGTAGGCTTCACAGATTTAAATAAAGCTTGCCCCAAGGATCCCTTCCCCCCTGCCTCGAATAGATTAATTAATGGATACAACTGTAGGCCATCCTCGGATGAGCTTCTTGAATGCTTTCCAAGGATATCATCAGATACCATTGGCTCTGGATGATCAAGAGAAAATTGCTTTCGTTACGCCTACTGGGAATTATTATTACAAAGTTATGCCCTTTGGATTGAAGAATACATGGTCTACTTATCAGAGGATGATGATCAGGATGTTTGAACCTCAACTGGGCAAAAATATCGAGGTCTATATAGATGATATGGTGGTAAAGAGTAAAGTAGAGTCTGAGCACGTAAATGACCTTGGGGATATTTTTGAGATACCGAGGAAACACAAATTACGCCTTAATGCTTCTAAGTGTTCTTTCGGCATTGGCTCTAGTAAGTTTCTAGGTTATATGGCCACTCATCGCGGAATTGAGGTCGATCCTAACCAGATTAGAGCAATTAACAACCTACAGCCTCTTCAGAACCCCAAAAAGGTCTAGAAGTTGACAAGAATGACTGCCGCTTTGAACCGATTCATTTCGCGGTCAGCAGACAGGTGCAAGCCCTTCTTCTAGTTGTTGTATAAGTGGAAGGGGTTTGAGTGGACCGAAGATTGTGCCTCGGCCTTCCAGTAGTTAAAGGAATATCTTTCTCGGTTACCCATTATGTCCAAGCCCGAGGAGGAGGAAGTGCTATTTGCTTACATTGTTGTAGTTTCACATGCGATGAGCCTGGTACTAATACAGGTTGACGATGGTGTGCAGAGACCGGTCTATTATGTGAGCAAGTCGTTGCATGAAGCAGAGACCGTTCTATTACTTCCAGGCTCACACCATTGTGGTTCTCACCTAACTTCCTCTTTAATCACTGCTTCGAAGGGCTGACTACACAGGGAGGATTGCAAAATGGGTAACGATCCTAGGAGCTTTTGATATCAAGTATATGCCCCACACTTCCATTAAGGGCCAGGTCCTTGCGGATTTGGTAACTGAGTTTATTGAGTCTCCAATGGGAGAGGACAGGGAAGACCAATGCATGGATGGAAAATCAGTTGGCGTGGTCTCCCTACAAAGGCCTTTATCCTGTAAGGTGTACATTGACGAGGCAGCGAATCAAAGGGGATCTGGAGTGGTGCTAGTTGTGGTATCTCCTGAAGAGGTGGTTATTGAGAAATCCTTAAGGTTGGGTTTCTCGGCCACGAACAATGAGGCTGAGTATGAGGCTTTACTGGCAGGAATGACTATGGTTCAGAAAATGGGAGGAAGAGCAATGGAGTTATTCTCAAATTCGAGGTTGGTTGTAGGCCAGGTGAAAGGAGAATTGGATGCCAGAGATTTGAGAATGCAAGAGTATTTAAATCAGGTTAGGCACTTGCAATCAGGGTTCGGGTCTTTCACCTTATAGCAAATCCGTAGAAGTAGAAACACGCATGTAGACTCTCTTGCCACTCTTGCAACCTCTTCAGCGTAGAGCTTACCTCGGGTTATCCTGGTTGAGGATTTGTGTAAGCCTACTGAGATGGAGAGAGAGAAGGTCCATATTCATTGGATTAGGGTGGGACCTAGTTGAATGGATCCTATTGTGTTGTTTCTTAAGGATGACATCTTACCCAAGGAGAAAAGAGGAAGCTGATAAAGTGCGGAGAAAAGCTCCTCATTTTTGGTTGTACGAGGATTAAAAGTTATACAAGCGCTCTTTTTCTAGACCCTATTTGCTATGCGTCCATCTTGAGGCAGTGGAACCACTCTTAGAAGAGTTACACGAAAAGATTTGTGGAAATCATACAAGAGGCAGATCACTGTCTCACAAGGCCCTTACTCAAGGGTACTGGTGGCCAAATATGCAAAATGAGGCACAAGAATACGTGAAAAAATGTGACCAATGTCAGAGATTTGCTCCAAATATTCATCAACCAAGGGGTGTCCTTAATCCTCTATCTAGCCTTTGGCCTTTTGCTCAATGGGGTTTGGATATTGTAGGGCATTTGCCTAAGGCAATAGGGAATTGGAGATGGTTGTTGGCCGGCATGGATTACTTCAGCAAGTGGGTTGAAGCTGAGCCACTGGCAAATATCAGGGACGTGGATGCCAGGAGATTTGTGTGGAAAAATATTGTCACTCAGTTTAGGATCCTTCATACCCTCATCTCGGACAATGGTCTTCAATTTGATAGCAAAGCCTTCAGGAGGTACTGTTGTGAATTGAGCATTAAGAATAGGTACTTCAACCTGGCTTATCCACAGGGAAATGGATAAGCCAAGGCTGTCAATAAGGTCATAGTGAGTGGACTCAAGAAGAGGCTGGATGATGCAAAAGGTAAATGGGTGGAAGAGCTGCCACACGTTCTTTGGACATATCAGACTACCTCTCGTAGGTCAACAGGGGGACACCCTTTTCAATGACCTATGGAACCGAGGCTGTGATTCCTCTTGAAACTAGATTCCCAACGCTGAGGACAAGCTTATTCACTCCAGACAGCAATGACAACCTACTAGAAAAGAGTCTGGATTTAATTGAAAAACGGAGAGAAAGTGCTATGGTTCAATTAGCATATTATCAGCAAAAACTCAAACAGGGGTACGACTTAAGCGTGAAGTTAAGGCCATTACCCCATGGGGACTTGGTATTAAGAAAAGTTATGGGTACTGCAAAAAACCCAGCGTGGGGAAAGTTAGGGTCCAATTGAGAAGGGCCATGCCGTATCACCTCGGTAGTTGGTACAGGTGCATATTTCCTAGAAGACCTAGACGAAAATGTTATACCACGCCCTTGAAATGTAAATAACATGCGAAGGTATTATTATTAATGAAAGGCAAATCTGCCATGTTTTTGTTAAAGTTATGTGTCATGTTGGTTACTTGTTTGAATATTAAACAAAACCTTAGTCATGCCTAGTTCCTTGGACCACATACCTTAGGTAAATTAATATTCTTAGTTACTAGTTTGAATATTAAACAGAACATTGGTCATGCCTGGTTCCTTAGACCATATACCTTGGGTAAATTAATATTCTTAGTTACTGGTTTGAATATTAAATAGAACCTTGGTCATGTCTGGTTCCACGGAGCACATTTCTTGGGTAAATTAATATTCTTGGTTACTTGTTTGAATATTAAACAGAACCTTGGTCATGCCTAGTTCCTCGGACCACATACCTTGGATAAATTAATATTCTTGGTTACTTGTTTGATTATTAAACAGAACCTTGGTCATGCCTGGTTCCTCGAACCACCTACCTTGGGTAAATTAATATTCTTAGTTACTGGTTTGAATATTAAATAGAACCTTGGTCATGCCAGGTTCCTCGGACCACATACCTTGGGTAAATTAATATTCTTAGTTACTGGTTTGAATATTAAACAAAACCTTAGTCATGCCTGGACCACATTGGGTAAATTAATATTCTTGGTTACTTATTTGAATATTAAACGAAACCTTGGTCATGTCTGGTTCCTCAGACCACATATCCTGGGTAAATTAATGTTCTTAATTACTTGATTAAGTATTAAACAGAACCATAGTCATGTCTGACCCCTCGGACCACATGTCTTGGGTAAATTAATATTTCTTGAGCAAATATCAATGTGTTAAACAGAATCTCGGCCATACCTGATCCCTCGGACCACATGCCTTGAGTAAAATAATACTTCGCAATTTCACCAAGGATGGGACCTTGGCATGTGCATCATCATCAAAAAACGAGGACTCACCCTGGGTTTTGGTTAAAGGATTCTGAAGGTACACTCATAAGGTACTCTTAAAATGAGAGACCTCAAACACCCCATTTTTCTACTAAGTGTTTTGCTTGTCTCTAAGGACTTAGACATTCCTATTGATTATACAGTTTTTAGCACCAACACATAGTTATTTTTCTCACTGTTTACATGGGCTTAGTTCATTCGAATTAACAACGAATCATTACTATTAGCTTTTGTTAAAGTATGGGTGTTCACCCTCAGAAGCATCATCAATCTAACTTTTCAACAAAGGACAAAACAGTAACTACAACCAATCAGAGGTAAATATTGCCAAAAAAAAAAAAGGTTCATAAAGCAAAAGTTAATGTCTTTTCATTGAACAAAGGAAAGGTACATCATAAATAGTGGCAAACTGCCACAACAAAAGAAAAGTAAAAAAAGAAGAAGAGAAAAATCGCTAAGCCTTGGTTGGAGGAGGGTCTTTTTTACTAGTTGGCTAGGAGATAGGAGGATCAGCAGCCTTGCCCAAGCTGGCCTTCTTCTCCTGGGCCACGGCTTGAGGCTTGACCAGCTCAAACCCCTTTGTCTTGGGAGCAGCTTCCTTGCCTCAGTCAGCCTCTAGGCCCTTAGTCTTTGGCAGAGCTTTAGCTTCCTTGCCCTTGGCCACTTCCACCCCCTAGCCTTGGTCACCAGCCTTGCCAGGTCCTTTGGAGGTCTCAGGAGGGGGAGGAGGGCCTGGGTGCTTGGAAGCTGCTTAGGGGCAGTTGTTGCAGGGGTTGTATTTGCTCTAGAGCCCAGAAGTGCTGCAGGAGCTTTTCGGAGGTTTGGTGGGTAATAAACGTTTTCAGCTCTCCTTCACTCCGAGGCAGCAGGAACTCCAGCCAGGTTTAGTGCCTCGGTCCACACCTCCTAGCAGTAGTCCCTGCAGACCTCAGCCAACTTCTCGGTTAGGCGGGCCTCGGTCTCCTGCACCCCGAGATCATAGAACTTTTGCTCCGAAGCATCCACAGCTGCCTTAGCCACCCGAGCAGCCTCCTTGGCCTTTTCCAGCTCTGCCTTCAAATCCATGACCTCCTGTTTGGCCGTGGCCAGCTCTATCTTAGCGTAGTGGAGCTTCTTGCATTGCTTCTCAGCTTAATACTGAGCATTCTTAAGGCCAGCTTCAACGCTCCTCCTCTCCCTCTCCTCAGCGACCAGCTTCGTACCGAGCTCCTTATTCTTCTACTCGGCGGCGCCCAAAGCTTTGCTGGTCTCGGCGCGAAGATTATCCACGAGCTTAGCCTCATTTCGGGCAACTTTCACCCATTCCTCGGCCATAAAGACCTCTTGGATGGCCTGCACAAAAACGACAAAGGAATGTTTTATCAAATAAGGAAAAGATAACCTAGCATGGGGTTATTAAGGCGTGTTGAGAAGCTTACCAAGGCCAAGTCCCACTTTAGGGACAAAAAGAGGTCCTACAGCCTCACATTCTTCAGAGCAGCCATATCCTTCGGCAACAGGAGGGCCTGCTCTAGAGCATCGGTAAGGTAGTAGGCATTCCCTATCTGGAACTCCCTGATGGTGGAGTTCCATGGTATGACTGCCCCATCTAGCTCCAGCTGAAGGTTCCACACTGGATTCTAAGGGCACACCTTGGCCATGTGCAGACCCTCCTTGGTCTCGATCGAGGAAGCCCTCCCTTTGTCCTTGGCCATCCTTGGAAGCTTTGGAGGAACCTCTTCATTATGAAGGACCAACTTCCCCTCCTCGACCACCTTTTTGTCCTTCTTTCTCTTCTTTAGATTCGCAAGCTCGAAGGGGTTAACTGAAAGAGGGGGAGGAGGAGGAAAATCAAGAGGGAGATGAGATCCCAAGGCGTCTTTGGGCGCCAACGCCTTGGCCCTACCCGCAAGGAGTTCACGGAGACCCTTCTTCCTCTCTAGCGGCATTTCTTCTTCTTCTTCTTCTTCCTCTGAATCGCTGGCTATGAGCGCAACGACGAGTCCTAAAGTATGAATGCTTGAAAATCTGTCAAGCTCGTCTTCTGAATCCAAAACCTGAATCACAGGCTCTTCTTGCTCCTCTCTCCCTTCCTCGAGTTGAAATTGGTCAATCTCTACCTCGAGTGATAGGCACGAGGAAGCTGTCTCTTATCTTGGAACTGCTTCTTCACAAGGAAAACGATGGGAGGGCAGCTCAACTTGCACGGTGCCTTCTCGGGCTAGGAATCCAGGCACTGAAACTTCAATCTGAGCTAGCAGAGGATCACCAGCTTTGATCGCGTTGCCCACGTCTATCGAACATGGGTTTAAAGTCGAGGATAAGGTGGATAGCTCTCAGTTGTCTGTCCTCGCTCACAAACACCTCGGATCTCAGCACCCTATTGAGATTTGGAACATTGACAAAGTTGAGATTGGGAGCCACATATCTTTTATCTGCAGAAAATAGCCAAGAAGCAAAACCACAATTAGAAAAATGAGTCATCAATCAGTAGGAAACAAAACACTAAAGGAATGAAGAAAGAAGCAAACTACAAAACTAATTTCCTTGTTAGAAGACTTAAACCTAGGGTAACCCACCCAGTGCTCCCTCCTGGGTTGAGCAGTGAAGATAGTCATGCCATTCACCCAAGACAATTAGAAAGTCATCTTTCATGCCCTTGTTGGATTTGGGGAGACACAAGATGAGCCTAATGTCAGAAGACCTAGACTTAAGATAGTAGCTAGAGTCTGCAAGCAGATGATACTCATACATCTAGAAAACGTCGTTCCAGGTGAGGCCCAATCTCATTTGCTCGTTAAGAGCATCTACACTTCCTAAGACTCTAAGCAGGTTGGACGCGCATTGGTGAAGGCAGATCCTATGGACGATTAAGTAGTCCCTGGTCACTCTACCCATAGGGAGTCTCATTCCCCCTTTTATGAAGGCAATCATGGGAATAACGACCTCCCTTTCCTTTCTGAGGGCATGCCACCCACCCAGAGGGCAATACCGCAAGGAAATGTTTTGGGAAATGTGATACAGGGCCCTAAACCCTTCCATACCTACGAGGGTATCTACTAAATGAGCAAACCTACCCATCTAAGCAGACTAGGGAGAAGGGAAAGAAATTTTTGTGAAGAAAGAAACAGAAAACAGAAGGCCGAGGAGAAGAGAAACCTAAAAATAAGGGAACTTACGAAAATAAGGGCAAGGGTCACTTTAGGAGATTCTTGAAAGTTTAAAGATTTGGAAAGTCTTGAAATGAATCCCCTAGGCGCCTTATATAGGAGGTGGAGTTGGGCGGGAGTTACCCCACCCCAAATTTCGAGGAAAAATATTAGCCATAGGATCTCCATCTCACTGTAGGACGTAGGAGACAAGGCACCGCATGGAGCATTTAATGAGACGTTACGGACTCCAAAGCGCCAAGAACGGTTATAGGGCATGCGAAGTGACGTTCTTACATGGGAAAAACAAAGATGCATGTAGAGCCAATCACTCAAGATCAAAACCCCATTTTTCTTCTCGGATAAGAGAGAAAAACTAGAGTTTTGAAGGGCTATTGTGGGGTACAGAAATTTAATAAGGTAATCATGCCACGTATTATACCCAAGGCCGAGGAGGCCAATACAGTTCCAAGGAGTCCATACATTCGAATGGTAAGGCCAGAGAGGCGGGCCATGGCCACGTCAATGGCACATTACCAGAGAGGGGGACATACTATAGAGGAATGGCTTCAAAGAGGGGGTTAACCCTGACGTGATTGGAGGGATGGTAGCTGGCACCTCACCAAAGACCCTGGCCACATTTATGTGGAGAAGACCCCTGAACAGTACTGTCTTAGTTGCCGCAACTCCCAGAAGACTTAGGAGGGCGTTTAATGGGACAAGCACTCAAGTAGTGGCCTGCATAATCAACAAATGGAGGGCCAAGATCAGCCAAAAGAGGCTATATAATGTGAGAGATCCTCAAGGGATAGGGAGGGAGTTCATCTGAGAATCTGAAAAACACTGTAACACAAAGAACTGAAATTGTAATCAAGTTTAAGAAGAATATACTCTAGAACTACTCTCCTCAGACTTTGTCGAGGAAGGATTTCTTCGCATAAAACTTGTTTTTCTTTGTTTTATTTCAATCTTAAATTCATTATGGGCATTGTCCAACTCACCAAAACCTAGTTTTCAACCCACTCTCTAAAAATTCATTGTGTTGGGCTCTTTGAGCCTGAATCCTTCTACCTTTTGGGCTTAGGAACCAAAACCTGCCCTTACAATATATATATTAGAATAATGACTTCAAAACTTTTTTGATAAAATATTGTGAAATTTTAATGGAGAGTTTAAATATATGAAATATAATTGAGACTCAATTATAAAAAATATATATATATTAAAATAATTACGTATAAAATTGTAACACTTTCAAAGCATATATCTTTAATTATATATATATATATATATATATATATATATATATATATATATAATATTATAGATTATAGATAATAAAATGAAATATGAATATAAAAATTACCTCCATCCCAAGATATGGACCTATTGTCCTTAATCTGTCAATTTCTTTTTTTTTCATCTTTTGTCTCTTTTCTTTCTCTCATCACTTTTTTCGATCTTTCTCCTTACCTTACCTAATAAATCCTATCTTACTCTTTCTGATCCACAATATGTGGGGTTTTAGTGGTGATGAAAACTTAGGGTTTGAAGTAGGTTACAACTTAGAGTGGCTAGGTGCTCGATATTGAGTCTATTGACCAGGTTTTGGTGGTTTTTTCTCTTTGGGAAGGGAGTGTTGGTGAAATTTTACGATCAGTTTCTAATAATGGAAACTAGAGTGTCATGCACAACAATAACACAAGGGAATAACCAAAAATATTTATAAAGAAAAAAAGAAGGTAAATTTGGATTAGTAAAGTGACTGCATGACTAGTTTAATACATTGACTTAGAACTTCGAGAAGTTTTGTTTTGTAACTTTTGTTTGCTATTATTTATTGGCGTAAATGCACTTTTGGTCCCTACATTTTGACTTTTTTCCATTTTGGTCCCTACATTTTAATTTTACCACTTTTAGTCCCTAAATCAATTAACGCATGTTATTTTGGTCTTTTTCATCAGTCAATAGACGGAAACTACTTAGGTGGCAAATTGAGTGTACTGCTGGCATATTAAACGCTGATGTGGCCAATTAAAAAATAAATAAAATATTTAATTAGCATTTAAAAAAATGCCATGTCAGCTTCTAAATATAAAAAAAATTATTAATCAATTTTAACGAAATTAAAAAAGAAAAAAAAAATTAAAAACAATAAAATACATAAATTCAAATCTAATTCATTTTGAACAAGAACACACAAGAACACAATTACAGATTTAAACATCATCACAAGAACATAAAGCACAAACCGAGAACCAAACACAAAAAACACAAACTCAAATTTAAACATTAACACAAGATCACAAACACAAAGAACACAATAACAAACATAAACTATTTACTCTCAAAATAAATGCCACGTTAGATCCAGAAAATCAAACAAACCCAGAAAATCATACAAACCCATCAAGAACACATGAGCACAAACCTAAAAAAATCATACAAACCTAGAAATCAAACACAGAAAAATCATAAAAGAATATTGTACAAAACAGAATCAATCCATATATATACATAAACCAAATTATCCAAAAGAAAAATAGATTTAAATCCAAAAATTAAATCAATACAATCATTAACAAAATACCCACAAAATTTAACAAACCCAGCTCAATCCCTCAACCATACCAACACAAACCCAGCTCAACCATACCAACACAAAGCAAAACATCTCAACCTTTCTCTAAACCCAGCAATCAACAATCAACAAACCCACAACCAAACAAGAACAACAAGAACATTGCTTCAACCATACCAACAAGAACACCAAAACAAACCCACTCCAACAACAAACCCACCCTTCAACCCACCACCCACCGGACCCAGTAGACCGCTGCTTCACAACCACTGATTGGAACCAACAGACCAAGGCAAATCGGACCCATCGAGGGAGTGTCGATTTGAGCTAGAGAGAGAGAAAAGCACCGTATTGAGCCAAAGAGAGAGACCCATTGATTTGAGAGAGGAGCTTGAGGCATATGGGTTTGGGTTTGAGCAAAATCAAGAGATAAAGAGAGTTCAAGAAGGCTAAGCACAAAGATATGGGGAGAAAGAAGAAAAAGAAGAAGAAAGAAAGAAGAAAAGGAAAGAATGGAGGCGGAGACACTGAGAGAAATCTAGGGAAGAAAAAGAAAAAGAAACAAGTACAGACAAAATCACACACAAATCTAAATTCCACTATTTTTTTTTTTTAATTTTGTAATTTTTAAAATTGATAAATTTATTTTTTTAAGTTAGAGGTTGACATGGATTCTGTGATGGGTGACGTGGATTCGGAATTTGTTGATGTGTCATGGGTGATGTGGATTTTTAATAATATTTAAGTCCTCTGTCAGCCACCTCAGATATTTCCATCTGTTGACTGAAGGAAAAGACCAAAATAACACGCATTAATTGATTTAGGGACTAAAAGTGATAAAATTAAAATGTAGGAACCGAAATGGAAAAAAAGCCAAAATGTAGGGACTAAAAGTGCATTTACGCCTTATTTATTCCATCAGGACCTTTTTTTATCCGTGGGTTAAACGAACTTGTTTTTACTTCCCGTGGTTTTACATGGGTACAAAGTCGAATAAATGCACTAATGGTACAAAGGTGTGTACCATTCCGAAGTTTGTCAAGAATTACAGACTTTATGGTTGAACTGTTGGTATGATATAGTTTTTATAACACCTGTTTGATATCTCCACCCTTCACCTCCCCCTTGCGCACATATCTAACCCAATATCCGAGTCAATTTATATTAGCCCATTAATCACCACAATTAAAAAGAACAAAATAGTCTCTCCCCTTTTCAATGTGGGATTAAACATTTTCACTAACTCTTCATCATCTATATTCACTCTCACATCTTTACATTTATGTTGTAATATTTATTCATTTTAATTAATTAATATTAAAATGCTCCAACAATCCCCCACTCATTTTAAAATTAAATTTTTTAGTTAAAGAGAGACTACCAGGCAAAGACGGGTCACTATGCATCATAAAGGTGTGCTCTGCATTGAACCTTCACTTAGTAAAACAACGATCTCAACGCCAGAGTCGTAGTGGTCTTCGACTTGAACTAGGACTGCTTTAGGGAAATTAAGCGTCATTGCTTACACATAACAACCCAGGTGTTGACATGAGCTTTTATAGCTAGCACTTTACGACCATGTGCTGATCCCAGTTTCATGAGTGTATTTGAGATTAAGTCCAAATCTCATAGGGAGCGGCCCCACCCCCACACTCACATAGGTGAAATTTTGTCAAGGGTGCTCCTGTAATTTGACACCCCACTCATATGAGCTACAAATTTCATTAAGAGTTTTTTACTCAACATTTCCACATTATAGGATAAATGCACTTACATCATAGGGATGAACAATTTAAAAAATTATTTACAAAATAAATAATTAAAAAAAAAATAGTGCATTTCTTACGACCATTATATGATTCGTTTTTCCCATTGAACCCAATTCTCAGGATCTCTGGTCCTTGGGTTGGGTATCCTCATACATGGCTCATGATTCTATGGACTTTAGTCCCATCTCCCTCGATGTATTCCAGATCCTTTCTTTTGCCAATGCCTTGGTAAATGAATCTGCAAGATTATCATTAGATTTAATATAATCCACAATTATGATGCCACTACTCAAATAAGATCGCACGGTACTGTGCTTTCTTCTTATAGGTCTGGATTTACCATTGTAATAACGGTTTTTAACTCTACCAATTGTGGCAGTGTTATCACAATGAATTAATATAGGTGGAATTGGCTTTTCCCAAAGTGGAATTTCATATAACAAATCTCTAAGCCAATTTGCCTCTTCACTAGCTGAAGCTAATGCTATTAATTCAGCTTTCATTGTTGAATTAGCAATTATTGTTTGCTTTTTAAATTTCCGACAAATAGCACCACTACCTAAGGTAAAAATATAATTAGTGGTAGAGAGAGAATCACTTGACAAAGTATTCCAATCGACATCACTAAAAGCTTCAATCACAACAGGGTACTTTTTATAAAATAAGCCATAGCTTTTGGTGCCAATTAAATATCTCATGACTCGCTCAATAGCTAGCCAATGATCTTTACTAGGCTTGCTGGTAAATCTACTAAGCACTCCTACTACATATGCAATGTCAAGTCTAGTACAATCAGTAGCATAACGCAAACTACCAATGATGCTAGCATAATCCTTTTGATTAAAAATCTCATCATCATTATTCACAGGAAATAAATGAACACTAGAATCAAAAGGAGTAGCTACACTTTTGTGATCATGAAAATTATATTTTCTCAATACTTTCTCAACATAATGTGATTGATCAAGATATGGCATCACATGTTTTTGTAATTTTCATGCCCAAAATAAAATTAGCCTCACCAAGATCTTTCATATCAAAATGGCTTTTAAGCATATTTTTCGTCTCATTTATAACATGCATATTTGAGCCAAAAATCAACATATCATCCACATAGAGGCTAATAATAACATGTAAATTATTTCATGATTTAGAATAAATACATTTATCACATTCATTTGATTTATAACTATTCTCAATCATGCAGGAATCAAACTTTTCATGCCATTGCTTAGGTGCTTGTTTTAAGCCATATAGGGATTTAGTTAGCTTATATACCTTGCTTTCTTGTCTAGGCTCTACAAAACCTTCAGGTTGATCCATATAAATCTCTTCCTCTAGGTCCCCATTTAGAAAAGTAGTTTTTACATCCATTTGATGAATCTTCAAATCAAAAATTGTAGCAATAGCAATTAACAATCTAATAGATGTAATTCTTGTTACCGAAGAAAATGTATCAAAGAAATCAAGATCAGCTTTTTGTTTAAAGCCTTTTGCAACAAGTCTAGCTTTAAACTTATCTATTGATCCGTCCGGTTTCAATTTTTTTCTAAGGACCCATTTACATCCTATGGTCTTACAACCCGGTGGAAGATCTACCAATTTCCAAGTTCTATTAGAAATTAGAGATTCCATCTCATCATTTACAGCCTCTTTTCAAAATATAGCATCAGGTGATGTTAAAGCCTCTTTTAAATTTTGGGGATTTTTCTCAATGTTAAAAAAATAATAATCAGGACCAAAATCCTTTTCAACTCTAGCTCTTTTACTCCTTCTAGGTTTCATTTCAAAATTTTCTTGACTTTGTAAATGTGAAGTAGAAGAACTAGGTTGTGATAAACTATTTTCTTCACCCCCGCTATTTTTCAATTTAAAAGGAAATTTTTCTTCATGAAAAATTGCATCACCAGATTCAAAAATTATTTTGTTTTCAAGATCAAAAAATCTATAGGCTGCACTATTAATCGCATAACCAAGAAAAGCATAGGCAGTAGCTCTTATACCTAATTTAGGTATTTTAGGGTCAGTAAGCCTTACATAAGCAAGACAACCCCATACTATCAAATATCCCAAATTTGGCTTATGTCCTTTCCCCATCTCAAAAGCTGTGGTACGTGACTTTTTATGTGGCACTCTATTCAAAACATGACATACAGTTAAAATAGCTTCACCCCAAAAATGTAAAGGTGCACTAGATTCAATTAACATGGCATTCGTTAACTCAATTAAAGTTCGATTTTTTCTTTCAGTCACACCATTAGAAGCAGGTGAATATGTTGTAGTAGTTTCATGGATAATTCCTAAAGACTGAACAAATTAGTTGAATGCACTTGATTCATACTCACGGCCTCTATCACTTCTTATTCTTTTTATTTTTCTACCGAATTGATTTTCAACTTCTTTTAAAAAATCTTGAAATTTTTCAAAAGCATCACTTTTATTTTTCAACAAATAAATAGTTGCATATTTTGAGAAATCATCAATAAAAGTGATAATATATCTATTTCCTCCACAAGTTAAAATTCTCTCAAATTCACATAAATCGAAGTGAATTAACTCAAGGAATTCGGTATTTCTTACAACACTTTTATGAGGCTTTTTTGTAATCTTAGCTTGACTACAATTTTCACATTTTTCAAAATCTTTTGATAGTCTTGTAATTAATTCTAAACTACTCATGACTCCCACATATCTACTATTTATATGACACAAACGAGCATGCCAAAAATTAATAGAAGAAAGCATATAAACTGAACTGGTAGATGCTTTATTATTCTCAACATTCAATTTAAACATTCCATTACAAGCATAACCCTTGCCCACAAATAATCCATTTTTAGTAATTACATAATTATCAGATTCCATAGTTTGCTTGAAGCCAGCCTTGTTAAGTAAAAAACTTGACATCAAATTCTTTCTCATGGACAGAGTGTAAAGTACATCTTTCAATGTTAGCACACATCTAAAAGTGAATTTCAAATCAACCTCACCACTCCCAAGAACCTTGGTTTTGCTAGAGTCACCAAGCATAACAGTTTTTTCTTCTTCAAAAGGAGTGTACAACTTGAACCAATTTTTATCATAGCAGACGTGTCTATTAGCACCAGAATCTGCCCACCACCCTTCAACATATTGCACCATATTGATGTTTGTAATTTTAGCCACCAAAGGCTCTTCGGTTACGTTAACCTGTGAGACAGATTCACGTTTCCGAAATTTGCAAAATCGAGCAATATGCCCATTCTTGCCACAGACAAAATAGGATCTATTAAATTGATCTTGTGAAGGGGGTCCTTGGTTCTTATTGTAATTTTTATTCGAGTTTCCCCTTTTTGAGGTCTATTATTATTTTTAAAGACTCTCTTTTTAGGCATCAATTCACCATTTCTAGAAAAATGATTTTTGGGCATATTATTATTGGCTGAAATAAGGTTTACCTTCGTGGTGGAATTACCGTTGCTCTCTTATGTCATGAGTACATCTTGTCCTCTAGCCTCCTCCTCCACACGAATGCGTGTGATTAAAGTCTCCAAGGATGTCTCTTTTTGTTTGTGTCATAGAGTCTTTTGGAACTCCCTCTAAGATTGTGGTAGTTTATCAATTAAGCCAGCTACCACCAAATTGTCTCCATTCTTTATGCCTTTGGATCTCAATTCTGCCACAATCATTTGGAAGTCTTGTGCTTGATCCACCACCGATTTTCCATCCACTATTTGGTAACGGAAAAATCTAGTAGCAGCATACTTCTTTGCACCTGCCTCCTCGGTATCATACTTGTTTTGTAAAGCTTTCCAAATTTTCTTAGCAGAATTATAAGTTGTATCATTATAATCATAGAAATGATCGGCAAGACAATTCAAAAGATAAGAGCGACAATTATATTCATCTTTTATATACTTATCTATTTTTTCTTGATGGAGACTAAATTCTTCCTCACTCATCTCATCGGTAGAAACCTTTGATGGATTCTTGTCAGTGAATATGTAGGTGACTTTAAGAAGACTCAAGTAGAAGAGGACCTTTCCTTTCCACCTCTTGAAGTGGGCTTCCTTAAAGCGAAAGGGCTTGTTAAGATCTCCAACAGGCCCATTTGGTTTCTCTTATGTAGGCTCCATGTGTTGAATCTCCTTAAAATTGTTGATGCAAACACAATAATAATGGAAATAACACAAAGAGAAACTGAATACTTCTAAATTTTATTAATTTAAAGAGAGAACCAGAAAGAACATCCTTCCTTGCCAAGAACCTCTTTATTTATTTTTATTTTTATTTAGTGTATATTGCAGTAACTTGGATTGGGTCTAAATGAGTCTATTTATAGGCTCAATGGGCCTCAAGAAATTACTACCCAAATGGATAGTCCATTTTTTATACCCCCACCATTCACCTCCCCCTTGTGCACGTATCTAGCTCAAAATCTGAGTTAATTCATATTAGCCCATTAATCACCACAATTAAAAAGAACAAAATAGTCTCTCTCCTTTTCAATGTGGGATTAAACATTTTCACTAGCTCCTCATCTTCCATATTCACTCTCACATCTTTACATTTATGTTGTAATATTTATTCATTTTAATTAATTAATATTAAAATGCTCCAACAGAAACTAACACCCTGATCTTCTAATTTGAAATTAGAAGCTTATAAATTTTCAAAATACCCAAATTGATACTTTTTTCTACATTTCTTTTTTTTTTTTTTTTTTTGATCAATTTGGGTATTTCTCAAAAGTTTAGGGGGTTGATTTGATTTTGATCTAAAGTTTAGGGAGTAATTTTTCATTTACCTAGATCTGTCAAAACTAGACTCAAACCTGTTAACCGACCTAAACCTAGGAAAAATATGGGTATATGAGTTTTTTGGACATGTGAATTACTTTTTGTTTTTTTTTATGCTCTCCCCCCCCCCCCCCCCCCCCCGGCACCCTCCCCCTCGCTTTTTTAAGAAACTCAATTCTCTACACTTCTTATTCTCTTCTTCAGCTTCTCTCCCACACTCATATACGAGGCTAATTGGCTGGAGCTTTAGTCACCACCAAAGCCTTCTTCTCAATAGTCTCCTATACTTTGTCAGTCGATTCTTCTTTTGCCACCTACTGACCCACAGTCTAATCTAAAATCTCTCAATCTAGTGAGGATAAATTTCTCCATTATACTCCCCAAAGTCAAAATCCCCAATTTTTTATAAGCTTAGGTTGATCTAATGATTTATTGTTTATGTATATATTATTATAATTAGAATTTAGTAAATTAGGGTTTGTGAGTGTTGCAATTTTATGGATTTTGGACTTTAGGGTATTTAAATTATGGGTTTAAGAATGTTTTGATTTTAATTTTACAATGGATTAGGGTATGAGAATGTTGCAATATGTAATGAATTAAGTAGTTATGTATTATTTAACTTGAACTATGTAAATTTCAGATTTTATGTATTGTTTGATATTTACTTTAGTGTGTTTTTGTTTATTTGTTTTCTTATTTGTATTGAAAGGAAGACATGAACAATGTGATTAAGTTTCTTTTATACACACACATACACTTTCATGCGGAAAAAAATAAGGGTCATACAATGTCAACTCAACCCTTACAAGACCGAGTTGGGATCATAGGTTTGTTAACCTGTTTAAAACAACTTGTTTCTAACCCAAACCCATTTGCCAATTCTTTATATCACTTTTTTAAAAAATAAAATAAAAATCTTGAGAAATAATATTCTAACTTATAGAAGTATTTATTTAAAGAGTAGTATCTATATCTTATGTTGCAATTGAAGTTTACACTTCGTTTGGAAGTTCCTAAATTAATAACAAATCATTTCTTTTGCACATAAAAGCTTTTATTTATATGTTTATCTAAAATACAATGAGAGTGCAGCTCCGCCCCGGGGGTGTTTAAATTAAAAGTTGGTTGGAGTTGAGACACTTTGAGAGACAATGGACACATATAGCTCAACGCAAGTGTGCCTTTACAACAATTGTTGGCTGTTAACTTACTTACTCATGAACATTTTTTTTTTATATAAAGCCACAATTTTATAGATATAATTGTACTACTTATAAAAATTTAAAAAAAAAAAGCTAACACAAATGTAAACTAGGACAAAATGGGTTGCTAGCTAGACCTAATTTCAAGGTAGCTCATGGTTGTTTGCGACTAATTTTTTTTTTTTTTTTAGAAGAGTTTGCAACTAGTTATGCTTCATAGAGAAATTGAGAGAAACCGAAAAAATTTTAACTAGCAATGCCAAACATGCTTTAAGTTCTTTCTAGCTAGGCGCAAGACACAAATTCCATTACAATAATAGTTGGGTGTCAAAGCACGACTTGTTATACAATGATTTGTTACCAACATATTATGCACATACAGCATAAACATAAAATTTGGCCAAGAACTTTATAACTCAATTAACACTTATTGATGATTACAAATGAGATGTTCAGAATTCAAATCCCACCTCCCCCAATCTATATATATATATATATATATAATAATAGGTGAAACTGAGAGAAATTCAAATTAAAATTCTAAATTAGAGTTCCAATTTTACGCCATGTGTCCTATATTATTTATTCTTAAAAAGTTTTATTTCTTAATTTTAGAATCAAATGTCAGACCACGTCATAAATATTCATCTAAGTGAGTTATTAAGTACAAAAACTAAAGAGTTTAGAATAAATGAATCGTAAGAAAAAAAAAAAAAAAGTGCTTCACAATAATAATAATAATAAAAACATGGACAATTTACATTTTATACCTAATAATATCCTTACAAATTTTTTTAAAAAGTTAACAAAATATAAAATGACTATCAATAGTATTTAAATTATATATATATGAATTATATGATGTATTTTATTGTATAACTTTAAGTATATCTATACATATATATAGGGTTACAAGCTAGTTATCAAATTATTATAAATACTTTTTTTTTTTTTAGTTTGAATTTGAGATGGGCTTCCAAGAGTAGACCCACCCAACCCCAATGTTAAAAAAGTAACCCAAAAAATCATTATTTACATTGTCCAGCCCAAAATGCCAAATTATTAGCCAAACTATGCCAAGCCCAACCCAAAAAGCACCACTCAGTACTTCGCCAGAGACACAGAGTTCAGAAACTTCTTACATTTACATGTACATCTCTCTCTCTCTTTCGCCAGAGCCAGACAGACAACCTGAACAAATCACGAAGCCACTGATCGGTGAGACCCTTTTCTTTTTCTCTTTTGTTTTTTTTGTTCCTTTTAATTTCGCTTCTTCTTTTTTTTCCACTCACTTTGCTTTCGGTTTGCACAAAATTTATTGCACTTTTGTTTTGTGATCTGATGAATGTACGCGAAATTTTGGATGATTGATAGTAGGGTATTGCTTAATTTCAACATTTCCGAGGATTTGTATTTTCTACATAAGCTTGTAAATCAAACATCATAGAATCTGGGTCTTATAAATATATATATTTACTGAATTTTTTGTTATTGTCACCCATTAAGATTTGTTATGTTATGCCAATAATTAAGAAAAATAAAAGTTAGATTTGATTTATTGTAAGAGTATATCATAGACACCAATTAGAAAAAATTTCAGGATTGTAATGAAAATTTGTACTTCTTTGAATGATGATCAGAATGCAGTGTTACTTTCTCATTCTGGGTGTTGATTCTTCTTTGTATTTCCATATGTTATTCTGTGTGTTGATGAATAAAGAAATAATCTTTAATTGGAGCGAGAAAGAATAGAGAGTCTGATGCTAGTGTATGTGAATGGTGGGTTAGCTGAAATCGAAATAGTAGGGGTGTTAGTTTGAATTTGGCTTAAATTTTATTGAGCCTGATGTGAATGCTCTTTTAAAACTTTCTCTAAATTTTGTGAAGCTTTGGCTTCGCCATTGCTAGAGCCAGGTAGACAACTCTCTTTGGTTTTTTTTTTGTAATTGTCAGAGATTTTGTAAATTGAAGCTTCAATGGCGACGAGATACTGGGTGGTCTCTCTTCCAGTTCAGAACTCTGCAACTTCTTTGTGGAACCGATTGCAAGAGCAAATCTCCAAGCATTCCTTTGACACTCCTCTCTATAGAGTACTCACTCATTCTCTCATTTCCTTGGAAGATCTGTTTCTCTTTGCTTCAATTTCATGTCATTATAGTCTTTCTTTCGTTTTTATATTTGATTTTTCCAGTTCAATGTTCCGAATCTACGTGTTGGCACCCTAGACTCACTTCTCTCTCTCAGCGACGATCTCCAAAAGGTAATTCATTTTGAAGGCCTTTTTTCCTGATTCACAGAATGTGTTGCTTTTTTTCTTTTCTTTTCTTTTTTTTTTGAATTTTAGATACAAATTTTGTAATTTTATTTTTATTTTTATCTTTATTTTGATTCACAGAATCTGTAATTTCTTGAACTTATTTCTGTGGCTATTTAATTGCAAATTTGGCTTTGATCTGAATCCAATTTTGAAAACTTTTTTATTCACAGAATGTCTTTCTTGTAATTTTAAGTGCAAATTTTGTAGTTTTGTCTTTGTTTTTTTATCAATATTTTATGAATTATTAAGATTCGTGGAATCTGAAATTTCTTCAACTTTGTCTGTGGCAATTCGATTGCAAATTTGAAATTGATCTGTTATTTCTGTGATTTTTGTTGTTATTATTATTATTAAATTGGAGTTTTACTGTGGAATTTTGTAGTCAAACAGCTTTGTGGAAGGAGTGTCACACAAGATCAGGCGTCAAATCGAGGAATTAGAGAGGGTATCAGGTGTGGAGAGCAATGCTCTCACTGTTGACGGAGTACCAGTTGATTCGTACCTCACTAGGTGAATCACAATTCTGTAAAATCAATAAAGATATTTTGACTTAGGATTTTGGTTTTTTCTGTTATTGTGAGGGATCTGGGTATTATTAACTGAGAATTTTTGTTTTGGTTTTGTAATGGAAAAGGTTTGTTTGGGATGAAGCCAAGTACCCGACTATGTCACCCTTGAGGGAGACTGTGGATAGTATTCATAGTCAAGTGTCAAAGATTGAGGATGATCTCAAGGTAATAATTAATTTCGTCTTGATTTGATATGTTGGTTATTTATTATTTGAAGGCAGATACAAGGAACCATTGCTTGTTAGTAAACCAAGCCTTGACAACACTGTATGGTTAAGATTCTTCGAGATCAGCTGAGAGAGATTATATAGAATAAGTTTCTTTACAATGACCTATGTGATTTGGTTAGGTGTTTATAGTAAATCAGCTGTTCACTGCACTTGACTACAATGTGTTTTGTTTTCTGTTTAGCTTATGACATATGATATCTGTGGATTGTGGATGTCTTAAGTGTGGGGTTATCTTCCTTAGCTGGATGAATTGCTTGGGAGAATGCCAAAAATAGGAAGGATGAGCATCTGTGTACAAAGCATAGAGAATTACAATTGTAAAGCCAGGATATTTCAGAGAATGATGGGTATGGTGAACTCCTGTGGCTCATATTAAGATACAAAACCCTTCCAAGAACTCTTCTTAGTGTATAGGGTCTTTTTTTTTTTTTTTTTTAGTTGGTGAGTCACACGCACATCTAGTGGGTCTCGGAGCACAATTCAGCTTCCACTCTATTCTTCTGAGGGAAGGATGTGTCATTTGAGCTAGAGCTCATTGAGTCATTGGCTTTAGTGTGTCAGATCTTTTGTACATGGTTATGAAACTTGAGTGTTTGTTTCACCTGCTTTCTTTAGGCTATATAGCACAGTCATGCACTGAACTAGGCAACTGATTAGTTTTGGCACAGACTCTATCATGCTAGGAGGTAACAAAAAAGGAGGAGCATAGAATGTTGATTCCCTGACACCTTGTGATAAGTAGAGTGTAGTAAATTGCTGCATGAGTGTTTATGATTTTTTATTTTGATGGAAATAACAACAATTGATACCATGAGAGCAGTTGTTTACTTGGCTGTCCTCATATTTTCTAGGCATGTATTCATTTCTACTTTAATATGACTGGCTACCACCTTACAAACTTTAGTTTTCGCCTTGTCATTTATCATGTAGGTTTTTTTCCTCCACTTGGATTGATTAGATCTGTTATGTTTCTTGACTGAAGAAGTAAACCTCATAATTAAGCCAAAGCTCTTTAGTTTTTTAGACTGACGTATAAATAAATCTTTATTTTTTAGATGAATATATATGGGTCTTAAAGCTTTGTCTCTTATATTAGGTTCGTGTTGCTGAATACAACAATGTGCGTAGTCAGCTTAATGCTATAAACCGAAAGCAAAGTGGAAGGTACATGTTTTTCTTCTTTCTTTCTCTTTTTCTCTTTTTTTTTTTTTTTGTTTTGGGGGGGGGGGGGGGGGGGTGGGGGTGTTTGTTTTAAAGTCTAATTGCACATATATGCAAAATAGTTGATTCTGGTTTCTGATCAGACCTAGCTTTCTGCATTTTTCAGCCTGGCTGTACGGGATCTCTCAAATCTAGTGAAACCAGAGGATATAATTACCTCAGAACATCTAGTGACTCTCCTTGCAGTTGTTCCCAAGTATTCACAGAAAGACTGGTTAGCCAGCTATGAGACTTTGACTAGCTATGTGGTATGGATTATTATTTCTGGTTATATATTCTAGTTCCTGTTGGTTCGGCCTTGTTGATATTGTGCTAGAGTTGTGATTTAGTAGGCTACATTGCTTACAATTTGATATGGGTTCACTTTAATTGATCAACTTATCCATCATGCCCCTTAAATCTCTGGAACAGTTGTGCTACCTTTCTGACAATATGATATGGGTCACTTCAATTGATCCAACTTACCTATCATACCTGTTTAGCAAAAAACAAAAAAACTTTACCTGTGCGATAGTTGTAATCACATTGTTTTATTTTTAGTTTATCGTGATCTTACCTCAAGTCTGATTAATCTTGCTATGTGCTTTCAGGTCCCCAGGTCATCCAAGAAGTTGTTTGAGGATAATGAATATGCTCTTTATACTGTGACACTCTTTGGACGTGTTGCAGACAATTTTAGAACAGCTGCACGTGAAAAAGGTTTTCAGGTGCGTATGTTGTACAAGTGGCATGATCCAGGGATGTTACAACAGTGAATCTTCATAATGTCATTTAAAATTTATATCCTGGCATGCTCATTTGTACCATCTGCAAAGCAGAAATGCATAAAGAATTTGCTGCACTTATGCTAATTTCAGCATTTGACTAGGTGGAACATATCTAATTAGTGGCTTGTTATTTTAATATGTGATTCAGATTCGTGATTTTGAACATAGTCCAGAAGCACAAGAGAGCCGGAAGCAGGAGTTAGAAAAGTTAATTGAAGATCAGGGAAGTATGAGAAGTTCTCTTTTGCAGTGGTGCTATAACAGTTATGGGGAGGTATTTTTTTTTTTTTTTTTTTATTATCTATAAGATGCATCTGACTTATGTGTGCACCACTGTAGCCTATTTGCCTATATGTGGTCCCCTTTTTGCTCAGAATCTTTCAAATTGCTGTTTTGAACTAAAATTTTTTAGTTTTGCTGTTTGATCTATTATTATTACTATTATTGGTATACATTGTTGTTATACTTGTTCTCATTGATGTTGTCTTGCCCTTTGCAATAGGTTTCATAATTTTCTTTTATACTGAATAGGTTTCCTGCCTGTAGGTTTTTAGCGCCTGGATGCACTTTTGTGCTGTGCGCGTTTTCACAGAGAGCATTTTGAGATATGGTCTGCCGCCATCTTTCTTGGTATGTAGACTCTTAAGTTCGTTTGTGGTTTTCCAACCAAGAATTTGCCTTTTTTGACAGAGCATGGGTTGTTGAAATGATTTCAGGCATGCGTTTTAGCTCCGTCGGTAAAAAGTGAGAAGAAAGTGCGCTCAATTCTTGAAGGGTTGTGTGACACTGCAAACAGGCAAGTCCATAAGCCTTTGTGTATGTCTTATGGTATAGAATGAGTACACCTCAATAATTACAGTTAAGAATAAGAGGGTCAAGGTTGACATGATCTTAACTACCTAGGCCATATGTACTCAGTGTAGATGCAGATGAACTTAAGATCCATTATTTAGTTAACTAATGAGAACATGTTATTTGATATCGTTACCTGATTCAGTGGTCATGGGAGGGTATATTACTCTGTATGGTGAAGAAAAATATGAAGGTTGTCAAGAGGTTTAAAATTCATTGCTTCAGTAACTATTTGATGATAAAGCTAAACTCTAAACTATTTTCTAAACTTTTATAGGAACTTCTGACTCTTGAATTCTTTATGCCTTTTTAAGTTCAAAAAATTGGGAGCACATCTTGCAGTTCAATTATGATGTGTATTGTTTTGTTTGCTCACCTATGCAATAATACATAGGATGATACTAATTGCAATGTTGTATTTCTGGAAAGTTTTTGTACATTTGTATATCTTAGTGGTTTTGTAATCTGATTTATGTTTCCTCATTTTGTTTTTCCTCTGATGTTTGGATGCAGCACATATTGGAAAACTGAAGATGAAGTCGGAGGAGGGGTGGCTGGTCTGGCAGGTGATGCTGATTCCCATCCATATGTCTCCTTCACAATCAATCTTGTGTGATCAGTGCTGACTCTGAGTTCATTATCTGTTTCGAAGTCATAGTCCAAGGATTTTTCTAGACACCAATAATAATGGAAGTGTTCAGTGGTAATGTATATTAAATTTAGTTGCCCAATTCTTTGTGTTCAATTATAGTTTCAGCTTTGGGAGTTCCAGTGAGTCTGATGGTACGAGGGTGGAATCTGTGAGAAAGGTTTGCTCTGTAGAAATTTGTATTACAAGATTTATATTATGAGATTGCGGGATCTGCATTTACAAAGTTGGACAGTAATGCTCTTGGTGTATTTTATAATAATGTTATATTAATAATTTAAATGTACTACATTCACTTGCCTTTGAAATGTGATGCTCTCAGAACTAGTCTAGATAGGTGATTACCGATTACAACCCTTGAATGTTTAACTGTTTAGTGTGGAGTACGGACCAGTGGGCACTGGTAGAGAAATTGGATGATGAAAATGCATGCTGGAGCTTGGCAAGGTTGATGAAGACTTGGACAGTGAGTCAGTGACATATGTTTGGATTTGGGCTTGGAAGAGCAGTGTGGATACAGGTAGAGCTGGAATAAGTAGAAATGGCTTAAGGGATCCGAGAGCCTGATTATTACTCCTCAGCCTTGGACTATGGCTTGTAGAGGCACTATGGCGCGTGTCGGTGGCTCTGCTGGCCATTACCCTAGATAAATTTTTCCTTTTTTCTATTTCAAGGTAACTTGCACACATTAGAGGGATGGAATTAGAGGTGGAATGTCATTTGGGGTAGAGCTTATTGGCATGTAGCCTGATCTTTATTTGGGCTGCGGATCATTGGTATATGGCTTGATCTTTAAGATTATGACAACTCATCATCTAATTCTATGAAATATATATTTAGAGATAATTACAATATGCTGCTAACCCCACAACCTCACAGCTCAAACCCTTTCCTTACTAGACCCCAGGTACTTTGTGCAAGGGAGGTGTTAATTCAACTCTAAGGCCCTTGGCAAATTATGCTATGAAATAATTTGGTTGTAACTTGTAATACATTTATTGAGAAATTACTTAGAAGGCAATATTGGGTCAATGATATGTAGTATATACTGTATAGTGTATATTAATTCTTCTTTTACCATCCTATCTATTTTTCCCTTATTTTCTTCTTCAGCCAGTTTGGTGGTGATCTCTCTCTCTCTCTCTCTCTCAATTTGCGTGTTTGATTACTAAGGAAGTTCAAGAAAAATAGGATAATATGAATCTGAATAGATTTCAAATATCAGAAGGCATTAATATTGAAATTGGATCGAGCAGCGGAGCAGGTAAAATCGCAAGTATGCCTTCAGGTAAAGTTGGATTGAGCAGCTATAACCGTTGCTCTTTGATTCATAATAGGTTCAATGACTGAAAATATGTCATTAAACCTTACATTCATCGGGTTGGATTGAATGGTTCTTTGAGCCCTCCTAAGCCCAACCCACTCTAAAAATTGTATTAGGCAATAAATTGGGCAATTTATCCAGTCCAAATATTTCAGCTGGACTTCTAATTTCTAAACCCCCATTCAGACCGCTCTAAGATGGAATTTCTTACCACGTTTTTCATACCAAATATTACTAATATGTTATGGGAAAATTTAATAGATGTCCTAAGAGCATTAATTTAGAAAATATTTTTAAAAAAAATTTATGGAAAAAAAATTATCGACTTTTTGATAGTTTTTATTTTTTTCATGAAAGTATTATTAAAACATTTCTAAAATAGTCTATTAACAAATGCTTTAAGGGTACTCTTAAACCGGACCCATATCCAATTTATTCTTTGGTAAAGAACTTTAAAGACCCATTTTCAAATACTTATTATGAATTAAGTGACGTATAGATACTATAGTTGTTACTATAATTAATTATACATTGACATAATCATTTATGATTATACCAAGTGTGACAAATGATACTCATTATTATGCAAAAATAAATAATAATAAAAAAGGACTCATTAGTTAAGAATGTAGCATATCAAATATGGTGAGTGAATGTGATACTTTTTTTTTGAGCAAAAAATGTGATACGTTTGACTTGACAAATCAACAATCATATCCATTTGTATCTATTTAAAAAATAATAATAATAATAATACAATATACTCCAAGTATTTCTCTTTTGAATTATATATAAATATGTCAAAAAAATAAATGTGCAATGAAAGATGCTTGTTTGATTGATTACAAGTTGCATGTGTTCTCTCTCTCTCTCTCTCTCTCTCTCTCTCTCTCTTTAAAATATGAAAATAAAAACTTATACCATAAGTAACATCTCCTAACTTGTGGGACCTTTAGGAAGCTGCATGCGTAAGAGAATAATTGTAAAGGATACGCATATATGTATGTGGAACTATCATCGGCTAACCGGCCTAGCTAGGGCCATTTTGCGTGTCAAAGTACTCATCACCTAATCAAACATATTAGATATATTATATATAGATAAGGAATCTCTTTTTGCATGAGTTGGAATGATTAGTTGTTGTGTTTTTCTTCTTATCTCTTAAATATGCAAATGGATAATATGTTGATCTCATTTGTAACGGCTGCGTGCACTTGTCACCTTAGAACAGTGACAGACTCTTGTTTTGTGATATCTCAGTCTCATATAAGTAGTTGATGTGTCATATATTCCATTGAAAAGGATGAGTAGTTAATGTTAGTTAAAACTTAAAGAACACTGAGACTGTCATATCCAATCTGCATATACAAAGTTTTCGCTTGATGTTAATTTGCCTCTAAACCCCATCAGTACACAATCTCCAGATTTTAATGAGTTGAACTTATATATGTTAGAATAAGAACCCAAGCTTTCCAATTTTACTGCCACATAAGTCTAAAGAATTTAATTCCAGCAAAAAATTTGTCTTTGTTCTTGTTTTCTCTAGAGAGGTTGAAAAATCAATGACAGCTACTTTCTTTTTAGAAAATAATAGATGACCTTTAACCCATTAATTTTCACTCACAAGACTTAAAAAGTGTCAATTGAAATATGAAAGTCTTGGCACAAAAACGTTGAAGCTTAAGCAAGGAAAACATAAAGTACTATTACATTAAAAAAAAATGATGATAACTGATACAAGACCGTTGCCTCAGCATTTAAGACCTTGTGTCAATCTTAAGCAATCATCTTTCTTATTAATTAGTAGTATTAAAAAAAGAGAGTCAACACACATGGAGATCTGAGTCATCTTGGATAAAGGTAGTACGTAGATACATTGGATTGATACACCTTATGATATAGTTCAACTGTTTGAAGTCTTCAAGGTTAAGTGTTTAACCCTGGTAAAATGTCTTTAAGGTCATAGCAACGACCACTTGACCTCGTACGTATACAGAGAATCAAGTCAGTAAAATCATAAGTTAGAAAAGTAAGGTAGAAACGTTTTTTTTTTAGAAGCAAGTGGAAACGTTTGAATTGATTGATTGATAAATTTTGCATTAAATCAATGAGTTAGGTTAATAAGTGAACATTTATTAATAGATTATTTTAAGAAAATTTTGAAATCATTTTATAAAAAATATAAAAAGCAGTCAAAAACATTAATTACTATTTTTCTTTTCTTATACAAAGTTTTTAAAAATATTTCTTAAACCAATATTCTTTGGACATTCGTTAACTTTTCTCATAAGTTTAAGAAATGTTTTTAGAAACATTTTATGGAAAAGGAAAAAAGCAACTGATTTTTTAAATAATTCTTTTTATATTTCCCATAAAAATGATATTAAAATTTTCCTGAAATGGTCAATTAACAAATTTCCTATTGACAACCATTAACGGACCATTCTTAATCACATCAAGCTTACTAATGAAGATATCAAGTACAATTTGAACCTTAAACATCAATCATTTGATCTAAAGATTATTGGCTTTCTAATAACTAAGACCTAATTTAGTAAATTGGGTACCAAAACTGATAAAAACATGAAATAAGTTTTTTTTTTTTTTTTTTGGGGTAGCTACAAACCGATCTAACTTTTGAGAGACGAGGAATGCAAGCTACTCATGTCTGCATGAGTCAGGGGTTTGAACTTGAACCCATTGTCCCTGGCAGTTGGTATATATGACCCAATTGCAACAAAATTTATGACATGGGTCTGGTCCCATTGACCCAATAGCCAACCACCCATGTACATATTGGGTTGGATAGGGAGGTTTAATAATTTTGAGCCTATACAGCTTCTCCTGTAAGAGAAAATAATGCATTTCGGTTGAGAAAGAGGTAGGTGAGGACTCCTGCAATAATAAACATGGAGTTTATTTTGTCAATGTGAGCCTAATAATAGTTGTAGACTTCTTGAGAAATGTGATGTAGGTGGTAGTGGGTGAACAAAAATGAAATATTTGCTATAGTTTCAATGCCAAGCAAAGCATGCGGACCTGCATTGGATATTGAAAGATCTAGGACATTTAGCCGACAAAAAAATCAAATGCAACAGGCCATGAAGTTCAACAACGAAAATATAATTTTGTTGAAACTTCAATTAGCAAACCTAATACTAATTAAAATAAGAGTAGTCGATGTCAATATATATTTATGTCATTCACTAAGCCATAACTAAACAAGTATAGAGACATTCAGGTTAGCAAAGAAGTTAAATGTTTGTTAAGACTTCAATTTAGCTAACCTAAATCTAATCACTAATTAAAATAACAGTAGTCAAGTCAAATAATTATATCATTCTATATGGATAATTTTGTTACCAAGTTATGGCTAAAATATTATACTTAAATGGCTCCACTCCCATAAAATCTTTATATATATGTTAATCTTGGACTACACAATTTAAAAAATATATAAAAATAAATTTGGATTAGTGTGACTAGTGGTCTAATCCAGCCAGGCAGAAAGGGACAAGGGCAAGTGCATTGGTTCTCACTAAGGAGATGTGGACATGTTAGCGGAGGTTACATCTTAATGGATTAAGTTTGTTAGAAGCTTAATTAGCACTTTAAAATTAAGATAAACTACTCATTATTTTTAATTTGAATAGAAGATTCTCAAAAACATTAATTCAAGTTAACAAATACCTAAAACTTAGATGGTCGTTAATATTGATATATCATTTATGTCAAGATGGATTAGGACATGTACGGCTAGCTTGTTATGAAACTCTTTAACATTGAAAATATGATCTCATTTGTACTTGAATCTTGTTCAAAGCTCAAAAACTATTTTGATATATGGTCACATTTAGTTTTTATTTTTGTTATTTGAAAGAGACAATCAAGATAATAAAAAATAAAAGTAACTAGAAACAAAGAAAAATTAAGTGATATAGACTATAGAGCATGGATGAGTCAAAAAGAGAGAAAGCAACATTCACATTATAAATGGATAGCTATGGTTAACCAACTTAATTAGCTTGTAATTAATTGATGGTGTTGATGATATAAATTGAGCTTTGAGCCTCAACTATATGTATTATGCCATATACTATAATACCATCATATATGGATGTATTCATGATAGTATTCAAGCAAACTAAACCAACATAGTATATACTTGAAAATTTTCTAAGACATTGTGTGGAAACTGCAAAGCCTAGATAAGAAGAGAGAGACAATATTAAAGCTTGTCTTTGGATCAGATAGAATTATGATCCCTCTTGTCCCCTTCATTGGATATATTAATCCGTCACCCTTTTGTCAACATGAGTTCGTTTTTCAACTTTCCACCAATTTCTTTTATTTTTTAGGCTTCTGCCTTTGAATTTTTGAAGAGAGAGAAGAAAAGGAAAAAGCGGGGGATTATCATCAATTTTTTTTATATTAATAATGAAACAATGATTATTATTATTTTTTATCGGAGAAACAATTATCATTGATCAATTATGATTGATCCATTAATTTGTTTCCCAGCTGGTTCCCATTGATAATAATGGTTCCTACTTCCCAGCTGCTCAATTCCTTCATTCAAAATTTTAATCCTAATTAAAAATTCTAGAAAACAAATATGGAGGAGGGAGTCGGTGGATTTAAAATTAAATTGAACTTGAAAATGAATAAAAGACAAAAAGATTTTATGCTATTTTGTGCAATTTAATTAGTTCATAAGATCTAGAAAATCATATTCTCTAAATTAAGAACAAATTTAAAAACCATATATATAACTGATTGAAAGTTGGGTGGATTTATGATTGATTGTTTTTAAGATCACAATGTGATTGGAGTAACATCACTTTCATATGATCGCATCAATAATATATTTTATTAACATGAATCACAACATACCACCTCAATTATGAAATGTTGTGTCCTAAACTCATTATTGCTCTTAAGCAAGGCTGTTAGGTTAGGTGTATAATGCATTGAACCTTTGCTTGAGCAAGTAGCTTGCAAATTGCAACTGTATGAACACTTCTAATATACGAGTAATTGATTTTGGATATAATCCCAAGTCTTCATCACTTGGGGCCCCATCCAATCAAAGAAATTGGGATATTGGTTGCAAATCAAGTGACTATGTGTGTAAATACGTGGCACACTCATCCACATAAGAAAGACCAAACAAAACAGTCATCAACCTTTGCCTTATCATGAAAAGATTCTATTCTCTCGGATGTGTCATTCATATCAATAGCTATGTTGCATGCATGAAATGAAAGCAATTCAAGATTGCCTCGTTAGAATTTGTGATAAAGAGAAAAACATTGAGTGAGGGAGATAAGAAAGTGGGTTCCATAGACCAAGCTGATGTGCCATTCTCATCATCTTCATAGCCAAAAAAAATTTGCAATTATCAAGCAAAGTATCATCTAAGAGATCTGATAAGCTTAGCTTTATGCTTTTCCAAAAGGCATTTGATTTCTGCCACATATAGAATTGTCAAGGGGGTTAGATAGATAGTACTCAGTATTAGTAGGCTTAGCGACACTGACAGGTTCTTTTCAAGCATAAAAATAAATACCTAAAAGAAAAAAGAAAAAGAAAAAAGGAGGGGTTGCTGGTTTGGGCTGCGGAATGGAGGAAGCGTGGGGTTCCCAACTTTCTTGACATGATGGGCCCCAAACCAAGAAGTGAAAATTGGATTGAGAGTCTAGATAAAAACATGGCCCCCCTCATTTTTTATGGTTAAAACTAGTGACGCTGTTATTATTACACATATTCTGTACACACTCTTTTGAAATTGTGTTTTGATCAAACGCATGATTTTAGTTAGAATTGTAAAATTATAAAATTATGTTTTCAGAACACGATTTCAAATGAGTGTATACAAAATATGTACAATAATAAGTGTGTGATAATTACTATTCTATTATCATCAGGTTTTGTTCACAAAGAAGGATAAATTTTAGAAAAAGAGCTAAAAAAGAAGAAGAAGAAGAATAACATTAAATTTAACCCCAAAAAAAAAGAAGAGGAAACAGAATTATTTAATTTCTCCTAAATCATTGAAGAGTACAAGCCTAATAGCAAATAATTAGGATAGAGTTCATCATAATCTATTTATCTAATAATAGTTAAGAGGTTTATCTATCAAACTAAAATAAAAAGTTCAGTGGAAAAGAAGAATAACAGCATGTTTTTTCAACTTGGAAAATCAGTAAATAAAAAAATAGTCCATGCTGACAAAAAAAAAAAAAAGGTACCGAACGAAAATTTACTTGTACGGCTTAGTTTACTTTTGACTACTAACATGGGTATTCTTGTCTTTATAATTAAAATATTACTTTTTTTGAGAAATTAAAATATTACTTGATCATGGAACTTGACGAGGAAACTTTTTTTTTTTTTTTTTTTTTTTGAGAAAAGACGTGGGGAACTAAATTTCTTTATAGAAGGGTCACTAAACTATGAAAAAAGAGATTAGGGACCCTCGTTATATTCTTTTGTTAAGTAAAATACACTGCATGACAAAGATTCAAAGAGACATGGCACTATTTTTGGGAATAAAAATCTATAGCGTTTTTCACATTTTATTAGTGGGGGACTGCCAAAGATTTTGATTTTGATTTAAAGATGAAAACGAGAGAAGATTGTCCAAATAAGGACAAACATCAGACAAACATACATACTTTTTTCACACCTTCTAATATAGACTTCTATTTTTTCTAATTTTTTTTTTTCACTCCTCCCTTTGTTAAAATTAGAACTAAATTACTCAGTGTGATGTTCATAATTTCAGTACAATTTATTTATTTTTTTTAATGTCAAACTAGTAAACTACCACAAGGCAAAGCACTATTAAATTAGAGGAAAGTAAATTACCCTACTTAAGATTTCCATTCCAGATAATAATTAGTAATAAGCAAAAAAATAATTTAATAAATCAAATATATAGAATTAATGCATGACTAAAATATTGTTTATATCCACATAAAAAAGAAGAAGAGAGATTTAATGTTTTTTTATCGAATCAAGGAATGTTAAGTGGTAGAAGTATGGTACAAAAAGGTTAAATTAATTCCACATCGTTGGGGTAACTGGGTAAGCAAGGTTTATTCGATTATTACTTTTTGTGCCTACAAATTAGGCAAAGTATCGTTCACTAAAGCTCCTTCTCTTTAATTCTGTGGAAAAGAAAAACATTTTTAAAAGCAAATAGCTAGGGATTCTTTTCACAATCTAATTATGTAGCCGCCTGAGCATAAAACTAAGATCCAGATGAATTATTTAATAATTTTAATTGATCTTTTTTAAATCCATTAGATATTTGAGTCATCTTGTGTGTTGTTATGATTGACGCTAACATAAAATGATATATTAAAAAAATCACAAAAGTTACCTAAAAAAGAAGAAGATATATATATATATATATATATTGAGAGACTAGCATTAGAGTCACTCATAGTGCTTATATATCGCAAAGGATATGAAGCCCATAATGCTTACAAAGTACCAATACTCCTTATATTTGTTGTTTTGATGATAGTAACGGTGAAAAAGTCGGCTTGAAAGCCTTGTATGCCTATTTTCTTTGTTGGAGAATTTAGCCTTTTGCCCCTATATGGCAAAAAATTTGGCAATATACTCCTGTTTGCAAACTATATAGGTGCGTGCCCCTGTTTCGAAACTCGATTACCTTAAAATCAAGTTTCAATGAAAAACTCGATTGGTTTAAAATCGAGTTATGCCCGATCAAACTTAAAAAAAAAAAAAAAAAAAAATGCATAGAACTCGATTTTATGGAGATCGAGTTCCAAAACGCCACTATGGGGCTAAAAAACGCCACTATAGGGCTCCCTCAACCTGCTATGGGACAATCACACTTTGAAAACAAATTGCAGGAAAATGCCGTTATATGACTTTAAAACGTCACTATAGGACTTAAAAACGCCATTATAGGGCTCCCTGAACCTGGTATGGGATAATCACACTTATTAAAAAAAATTTGCAGAAAAACGCCGCTATAGGGCTTAAAAACGCCACTATAGGGCTCCTTGAACCTTGTATATACTAAAAAAATTTTGCATGGAACTCGATTTCCAGGAACTCGAGTTCCATGCAATTTTTTTTTTTTTTTAAAGTTTGATCGGGCATAACTCAATTTTCTACAAATCGAGTATTTAATTGAAACTTGATTTTAAGGTAATCGAGTATCGAAACAGGGGCACGCACCTATATAGTTTGCAAACAGGGACATATTGCCAAATTTTTAAAAAATTAAGGGTAAAATGCTAGAATGTCCTTTCTTTGTTCCCTACTTTGTTTTTCTTTATTTGGGTCTATATCATCTGGTCCCATCATGAAATTTGATGTGGACAAATTTTATCTGTAGGAAATGCTAAAAAAATAGTAAAAATTAGGACCTATAAATATAAAAAACATAATTTTTAAATAAAAATTAATTCAAACATTTATTTATTAAATTACTATTATGATTCAATTATATTTATTGTCAATTTATCACGCTTATTTTATAAACTTTCATGGTAAAATTGATAATAATTTTTTCTTTTTTCAATTACCTATTTAGATTTTTTTTTTTTTCTCTCTTTCTCTTCTTCTTTTTCTTTATTTTTAATTTTATTTTTTAAGGTGGACAATGACGACATAACGAGTTAACAACTACCATCATATCCTAAAAAAAAAGAAATAATAACTATCATCATAGTATCATACTAATGGGTAGACGTTATAGGTCAACTAGTGAGATTTGAGTTTTCGTGGAAGAAGCATGCTTGGGCGGTTGAGGGGAAGCTCTTGTCTCCTGATAAGAACAAATAAAGTAATTACGTTTTCTTAATGACCATAAATTTTAAAGTAGGAAAATTTTGGACACATCTATTGCCTAATTTGATCCATTGAAGTTTGACAACTGCACAAAGTCAGCAATTCCTGCTAATATCATTTTTTGATATGCAGATAGTGGAAAAAGGAGGTGGTGGAGTTGGAATCATATCACTTGAATCTTATGTTTCGTTTGTTTTGGAATAAAATATTTTACATTAAAAATATTTTTAGGAAATTTTTTTCATTTTATAGCATTTGGTTTGTGTGCATAAAAGTGCTGTGAAAAATTATTTTTCAATGTTTGTTTTGCCGTAAAATGGGAAAAAAAAAAAAAAAAAAAAAAAAAAAACCACTGAATGCAAGCACAGCCACACACTACCACTAAACTATCACCAACCACTTAGAAAGAAAACAAAATTCCACTCTCAACGGTCAAAACATAAACACAAATACACGTATGACAAGATAAGGTTTCTCTCCAAATTAGTTTAGAGAGAAACTCTTTAAATTCTTTATATACTTTTTTATTAAATGTGAATTTTAAAATTTTAATCGTTCGATTGTATATTCTTTATATTCTTGTAAAATTTCGTTTAAATTAAATGTTATTTACTATTCGATCAATAAACTAATTTTTTATGCATAATATTTTACTACAAAAACTTGAAATTTAAACATGTCATTGATGATATAACTATTGATTTTTTATCTTTTTGAAATTTTACAACCATGAAGGATATAATAAGAACAATTTTTTGTCTCTAATAGTAGTAGTAAGTAAGCATAGTTCGTTTGGTATGTGTGTTTAAACAACAATTTTCAATTTTTTTGGAAATACATGTGGGTAAAAAAATATGTAAAAATACGTGTAATGTTGTTTAGTAACTGAAAATATGTGTTTGAACTCACATACCAAACGGGGTCTAACTCACCGCAAATACAAAGGAATCATCTTACTGTTTGTATGAATAAAGAGCGCATAGTATAACACACAGCATACGGAAAAAATACTCACAACCTTTATAATTTTACCGCTAGTACAAACGCCAACTAAGGCACCCTCTCACAAAATACTCAATTATGGATTTTACCTTAGTTTAAACCAGCCACGAAGGCTTACAAAACATACACAAATTACATTAATCCCACATAGCCCAATATGTTTTTCCTTTTACCCATGCTGTTGACACCCCAACAGTTGAGGAAAACACGTTTTCTCTCTCACAACACTCTCCCTTACCATCTAAACGCATCCTTTTCTACGTGTTGTCTTCCTCAATAACTTTTAATCATGTAGGAAATAATTATCATGGAAGTTACTTTGCCAAGCAACTTCCCTGGACTTGTTACCCAATTTGAACTGCTCTTTGAGACCAACTATTTGCTGTCTTGGAGGTCTTCTATGCTGCTAACACATCTCTAACCATATTTACATGTCAACTACTTGGATAACTGCACTGCAACATCTGGATGTTGTCACTTGCCCTGCACATTTGCACAACTTTTGCATATGCTCTAACCCATCACAAGTCATAGCCAACCTGATGCAGGTTGTGACCTGCTGGGTTGGCTAAATCAAAGATTTGACCAAAGAAAAAAAATGATAGTTTTAGGATGCCACTTAACTAGAGGTAGCAAACACCACTCAATGCTACTAATCGCGAATGCCACTTAACACGACAAAGCCACACGCTTGACTATTAGAAGGAGTCACTCAACTCCAAAGCAATAAAACCTGCAAATAATTTTTTGAATCAAATACGCTCTTCTTTGTTTCTGATTTCTCATTGATATTTATAGGTGATTACATTGCATAAGAGATACATGCATGCTTACAAATAATGGTTAGAAAAAGATCATCGTCAATGCGGTATCTCTGGTGACCGGACCGCCAACACCAAGAGTCTTCAGTTACCGAACCTCCAACATCGATAGCAGTGCGGCATCTTTGGTCACCAGACTGCCAACACTAGTCACCAGTGTGGTGTCTAGCCATTGGACTATTAGCACCAATCGCTAGTGAGGCTTCTCCTGCCACCAAACCACCAACACCAGTCGCTAGAGTGGAGTCTTTGAACACTAGACCACTGGCATAGGTCACAGGAGTGTAGTCTCTCTAGACACTGGACCGCTGACACCAGTCTCGAAGCAGAGTCACCGAACTAATGGCACTGGTCGCCAAAGCAAAGTCTTCAGTCACTAGTTGCCAAAGCGGAGTCTCCAGCCACAAGTCACCTGATCTGTGTCTCCAACCACCAGACCAGTGACCTAGCAGCCAAATGAGAAAGGGAAAGCCATCGTGTGTTTTTAGAAAATGTTTTACTAAATTTTCAAAGGTAAAACATTTTATAAAGGATTTTACGATTAATGGAAAATATTTTACAAGTTTGACTATATTCTACCTATAACAAATACCTAAAAATGGAAAAATATTTTACTTCTAAACAAACATAATGTATATATATGTATATTTCATTTTTTGTTTTTCCGTTGGGATTTTTCAAAATTCCCAACGGTAACTTGTTATTGAATTCATATATTGAAAATCCAACCGTTGGATTACATGTTCTATATGTTCTTAACATGCATGCCAAGTTTCATGCCAATTGGATGTAATTTACCATTTGATCCATAAACTCATCTTTTATACATTATTTTAAACTTGAATTTAAATAATTGATTGATGACATAACTATTGATCTTTGATCATCTTTAAATTTTGTAAGCACAGAGAATATACAATTATGATGTAATCCAACAGTAGATTTATCAAAATTCACATCTAATCAAAATTCACATCTTAACATGCATGCCAATCAGATGTAATTTACCATTTAATTCATAAACTCATCTTTTATGCATTATTTTAAACATGAATTTAAATAATTAATTGATGACATAACTATTGATCTTTGATCATCTTTAAATTTTGTAAGCACAGATAATTTACAATTATGATGTAATCCAGCAGTAGATTTATCAAAATTCACATCTAATTAAAAAAAATTAGGTGGTGTAACATTACTTAAACCCAACCCCACACACACACACACACACACACATATATATATATATATATATATATATATATATATATATATATATATACGATCTCTCTTTTACTCCATTGATTAAATTACAGTATTTCTAATTAAGAAAGTGAAAGCTCAATTAGTGTGAAAACACTAATGCTTATTTAGACCCCCAATTTTAAAATTACGGCTTAATTGCTTTTACTCTAACTTATCTAAGTGCGGAACAAGAGTAAATGATACACAATTACTAGAACTACTTTAATGCATGAGCAAGCAATAAACAATAAATGTAAAGCACAAAGAGTAAGGGAAGAGAGATGCAAATACAAGATAACACGACGATGTGTTATCGAAGAGGAAATCGAAAAACTCGGCGAAAAACCTCTCCACGATCCTCCAAGTCGAAATCGATCTACTAGTGAATAAGTTGGAGTGCACGAATATCAAAAAGACTCTCCAAGCCTAATCTACCCAATGTACTTGAGCCCTCCAAGCTCCAGCTACTAACGGATTTCTCGGAGTCTTGTCTTCACTAGTTATCTAGATCCTGCAATAACGCCTGATTGCATTCGCCAAGCCTCACCAGCTTCTTTTGGCAAATTCCAAATGCTTCCCAAGTTCCAAAACACTCTTTACACTCTTAATAGATGTGAGTTGTATTTGGGTACAAATCTCCTCTCAAGATATAACAATGGGAGAGGAAAAGGAGAAGAGACTGTGAGAGATCGCAAACTGGGGGCCTCTAAAAAAAAAAAAAGATTTTTTAGAGTGTTTTTCAGGGCACCTCTTTTTTTGGGTAAGTGGTGTGGAGTCGCCACTTATTTTTTTTATACAAAAAATAAGAAAAACTAAATACAACATACATGACTGAATTGTTCCATTTCATTGATTGAGTAAAAAAATACATGTTTGATAAATTGAAAATTACATGGCTTTGGGTCCTAGTTACAAACTACCAAAAATACATGGCTTTTTGTCCTAGTTACAATCTACCCAAAATAAATAAAGAACAAAGATAAAACCTAGGTCTACTTATCCAAAGACTCTAAATTCGGAGGCTAGGCTACAGAATTGGAAGATGTTAGCACCCATTCTGCCCAGACAGAGTCTGGTCTTCTAGACTCTTGTGACCAATGTACCCCTTTTATGCATACTATGAATGACAAATTGTACATATGAACAAAACTAAATCACACAAGTTTATTTATGAATGCATCCTCTTCTTTGTTAAAAAAAAAAAAAAAAAATTCAAATCTATGTTGTGAGTAAAAAATTAAATTTGGTTTAGAAAAATCAGATCTGTTTTTGTTGTGTAAAAAAATGTTTTTTTGGAGAGAAAGTTCAGATCTGTTTTTTATTTTAATTACAACAAAGTCTTTTAATTTGAAAAAAAAAATATCAAATCTGTTTTTGAGAACTTAGAAAAAATGGTTTTTGATTTGTAAATGATCAGATATGTTTTGTGATTATAAAAAAAAAAAATTAGATTTGTGTATTTTAGAAAAATCATATCTGTTTTTATATGTGTAAAAAAAATGAAAAAGATTTCTTGAGAAGAGGATTTCATTCATGAAATAAATTTATGCTATGTCTACTAAATAAAACAAACACAACCATTCATGATCCTTTTTTTATTTCAAAATCTGCAATGTTAAAAAAAATCAGATCTACATCTAATGAAAACGTAGATCAGTTTTTAATTTGAAAAAATGTGCAGATCTGCATCTAATGAAGATGCAGATCAGTTTTTAACTTGAGGAAAATTCGAATCTACCTCTAAGTAAGATGCATATACGTTTTTTATTTAAGAAAAATTCAGATCTGCATCTAAGGAAGATGCAAATCCATTTTTAGTTGAAAAAAAAAAGAATTGATAACACGCAAATTTGAAACTAGGCAAGAGATCATATCAATAATAAAGAGACTTAAGAACATGTTTCAACAAAACAAGTTAACAATTCATGATATGAATATTTGACACAACTACATTAAAATAAATAAACATGCATCATCACAACAAGAGCAATATAAGAAAAAAGGGTTAATAAGATACAACCTCTTGCATGGAGCACTCTTCTTCTTGAAAGGATATTTTAGGGTTCAAAGAAATTTATGCAATTATCCTTAAAACCTAAAAACCCTAGCTTGAGAGAATATCAGAATGGGGATCAGAAATATGAGAAATTTAGGAGTGTGAGAAAGTGTCTCTCTGAGAACGTAAATGAATTTGCTGAATTTTGAGATCCAGTCTCTATTTATAGAGGCTGGAATGCTTAAAAAATAAGCAACGACGAGTAGAATGCGAATCATGATGCGTCTTTCTGCAAAAAAGTCGAAAAGGATGCGTCTTATCGTCACCCGAAGAGCGTTAGGCCAAAGCCCTTAAGGGTGCCATTCGGCACTTTGAAAGTGCCGACCGGCACTCCAAAAGTGCTGAATGGTACTCTTGGATGCGAATCACACTTTCATTTTCGAATGCGTTTTGGACTCATTTTTTAGGTTTTCTTGAGCCGGACCTTGCACTTGGACGTGTTTTCAATTCGTATTTTAAGATTTT
Organism: Quercus tomentella; assembly: GCA_028535165.1. Taxonomy (NCBI): domain Eukaryota; kingdom Viridiplantae; phylum Streptophyta; class Magnoliopsida; order Fagales; family Fagaceae; genus Quercus; species Quercus tomentella. The sequence continues at coordinate 58,440,887 of JAPQVY010000155.1, read as the reverse complement.
TATCTCTTTTCTAGATAATTCAGGTCTTTTCAGCAACAATTATCTTGTGGATAATCATTCTAAAATAAATCTTGATAAAGTTTAGATTATCCACAATTTTATTGTTATCCAATTATCCCTTTTATTCCCATGCAAGCAATCCTATTTTAGACACTAATTATCAACCAATCACAAAATCATTTAATTAATTTTAATTTTTTAACCAATCAGAATTAATTTAAACTAATCATGTGTGATTGACTCTACTTAGACACAATGCATGCTGACCGTGCAAACTTGATCATGCAATATCTTTCGATCCGACGGTCCAATTTGGAAACCGGACATACTGTCACGACCATTAGAATCTCAAGACCATTTTTATGATATGCAATAAATGAATTAATGCATGTAATGCAATCATGATTTTTGGGGTACATGGATAGTCATTCCAGTCATCTTCCTTGATTAAATCATGGGTGCAAAATTGAGTGTCTATAGAGACTACTAAGGAATTCTCACTCAAGAATAAGTAGCTCTCTCTAAGATGGTGGTGTGTTGTAGAAACCTCTCTAGGTTTTTCTTCTGAATAGCCTCCTTACAATTTTGTGGGTAAAAATGGTATATATAGTATGGGTGAAGGGTATGAGAGTCACATTTAAAATCCCAGTAGTTAGTGCATTTCGCGAGTCATCTCGCAAGTTGGCCAAGTCGCGAGATGTGTCATGAAACTCACTAACTCTTCAGCTTCTGGCATATGCTCCTTATGTGACCTTAATGCACTCTTGATGCACACACCCTATCACTTGACATGTTTTGCATATATTCATGTTAGTTAAGTCTTTTTAGACCTTTTAGCACATATAACATGTTCATGTGTCTTTGTTATGATCTTTTGATCCTATTTTAGGGCATTTTTTTTTTCTATTTTTGCTTGTTTTTGGACTAACTTGTATCTAATCAAGTTTGTTACCATTTTTGTGTATGGTTTGTGCTTGTGTGGTTATTTTGTAGATGCCTCATCGATCTTCACTCAGTAAAGAACCTTTGATTGATCTCACATCATCTCCGTTATCAAAGAGGACCCACCAATCGTTGGTGAACTTTGATAACAAGAGATTTAAGACTCTTCTGGACTCTCAATCCTTCAACAACAATTTCAAGAATGCCCCTACGGTGGTGGAAAGGATTGAGAGGTTTGACACATTGGGATCAACTTTTATCCCTAAAATCTTAGCTAACAAGGATTGGCCTAACTTGTTTGGTGGCTTTGAAGATCCTATTGAAGAGTTGGTCAAAGAATTCTACTCCAACGCATGGTTCACTAGAGCTGAACTGAAATGTTGGGTTTGTGGAAAAGACTTTGTCATCACTCCAGACTATCTAGCAAAGATCCTTCACATAAATCGTCCGGCAAATATGGATACATCCTCTTATGATGACAGATTGGCTCCCGTTGTCGAAATTCTAGAAACTTTAGGAGCCCACCATGAAATCTCCTCCACGGGTACATCAATTAGCACTTCAAGATTCGAGTCGGAAATGAAGACTCTCACCTTGATTATGTATTCAAACTTGTACCCTTTGACCAACATGGGTTTCATTAGCCTTGGAAGAGCCGAATTCCTATGTGATCTCATTAATGGAGCTCAAATCGACATTTGTGCTCACATCTTTCAAATTTCGGGAAGAATTGCGGGGCGATCAGCTGCAAGGACTTGTCTACCTTTCTGCAGCCTTATCATGAAGATAATGACTCTCAAGGGTATCCATCTTCCTAAAGATGGAACGGTCTTGTCTCATCAAGGTCCAATTTCCTTGTATTCACTCCAAACCAGCAAGGTTCATTCCTCTGTTGAAAGGGCAAAGAAGAGCCCCTCCAAACCTCCTAAGAGTGGATCCCCCTCTCATGCCTTTCCCATTGGGAAAAGCTCAGCTGCTCCTAGTGTCTCCAAACTTCCCGAGACATCTTCTCCTCACACTCCGGAGCCTCAACCTTCCAGCACTCATTCTCAGCTTGGATCATTTATCCCTCACGTGGATAGGATGATGACTTTGATGGAGGGTTTACACGAACGTATTTTTGGATTTGCAAATGTCATGTATTCTCACAATAATCATGTTCAACTTCGCTTGACCACCATTGAGACATAGTTGGATGAGATTCAGCACAAGCTTGAGGCAAACTTTTAGCTATTTGTGCCAAAAAGGGGGAGAAAGCTTATTGTGTGTATTGTGAATATATCATAGAATAAGGAGAAGAGCATCACAAAGCAAGGGAGAGTGCATAAAGAAAGGGGGAGCACAGTGAGTTCAAAAGAAGAAAGCTAACATACAACCACACAACTTAAAAGTTCTAACATATGTTTTTATACTAATCGTGCCTTCAGAAGGCCTTCAAATTCAAGAATTTAAATGGCTCGGAAGTTGTGCATTCTGATGGAAACAGGTATATTATAGAAGGCCTTAAAATTCAACAATTTTAATGGCTCGGAAGTTGTGCATTCTGGTGGAAACAGGTATAAATGGAAGATGTGGACTGCTCGGTGCTTTCAATATGCATAATGGAGTTCTAGAATGACTTCATGCAATAGAAAAACATCCCCTTTTGTCGCACGGACATTGGGACACGCACACACAAAATGATTATCATACAGTTTTTACTTAAATAAAGTACAGGAATTCAATCTTACTATAATGCGAAGGTTTGTTAATTAAGTTGCTAGAGGGAGATTTCGTGGGTAGGTACTAGGTCACCTAATCATAAGTTTCTTTAACAACCCCCGTGATTGATACATTTATTTCTTCTACTACTCTCGTGGATATTTGTTGATTATTATTTTTTTGCTGGTAGATTTTTGTTGATTAATACACTAATACATCAACAATAATATTGATGATAATAATTCTTACAAAATAAATGGCTTGCTTTTCAAGCTATGATTAATTAGTAAAGCAACAGCTGTTGCTTTATATTAGTTTTAAGAGGCATTATTGGGGTTAGCTTTCACATCAATTTAATATAGCTCGGTAGATATTTTCACTCAAGTCAAGAGTATATTATAAGCAAACGAGTAAAACTTTTGTACCAATTCTTCCTAGCTGAGACCGTATTCATGATTAATACTAATGAGTATCTTTAATGATTCATATGTTTGGAATTTGAATAAATTAAAACATAGTGACATTCAACTTACAACACCAAATTAAACATCTATAATCTTGTCTGAAACTTGTGTCCTATCAAAAGGGTGTATATATTCAATTTTTTTTTTTTTATAAGAATCAAAAGGGTATATTGTATGCGTAGCCTGCAATTTTAGAAAAATGGGTAATGATTTTTCACGCACTATAGTCATCACTATAATTGGTCTTCTTTTATTTGCTTGTTCTGAACCAAAAAAAAAAAAAAAATTCACCCAACCCCACTACCTTGCAGTGAGGTTTTGAATCTTTTCTCTGATTTGAAACTAATAATCTCGTGGATTATCAAATGGCCAATGGGAGATTGCCACGTGAGCAGAGAGAGAGGGTATGTCCAAAGGAGAGGTTGGGTGGACAGGAATCAGGATAACGCTTGGAGTCAAAGGAAAAACGTCACATCGTATAAGTTATGCGGCAACTTGTGTGCTTTACCTGTTTCTGTTGCTTATCCACAGCAACAACAATAAATTTTGGGTTAGTTTATTTTTATATATTGTAAAAAATAATTATTTTTGGCAACAAATGATATTTTAAAAAATTGTACCTAGCTATCTTATACTAAAACAAATATCTCAAATTATAAAAAAACAAATCCAAAAAAACACTCACTTTAAATTCATTTTTTCTTTTTTTGCCCCCTTTAGTTTTATCAGAACTGTTTTGACATTATTTGCACAAAGCCACAAACCCAGCTCTAAATATGTTCCTCTCTCTCTCTTAAAATTGTCTGATTGATGGCTAGGATTGAATCATCTAGAAGAACCCCTGCGCATATAAAGGTGAGATTTCATCATGAACAAATTGGACTTTTTTTTTTTTCTTTTAGTGTCTAGAAAGTGAGAACGAGTTTGATTTTGGAATAGAGGCCAGTGAAAAAAAAAATCATGAGAAACAAGGGAAAAAAAAAAAGAGGATTTTTTTCTTTTGATGGGAAGAGGAATTTTTTTTTTTTTTTTTTTGGTGCATCTTAATATCCAAAATATATAATCTTATTTTCAACTTAGAATTTAGCCTAATGACAATAAATCTATTTTTTTCATAAAATAAAAATATTCTTATACCTCAATCTATACTTTTTAATATTTTTAACTATTTATCCATTTATTGTTGTAACTATTAAATTATAAAAAATGAATGCTATACTAAGGCACTAAAGAATGAATAGTTAATCATCATATTACACTTGTTATTCTTGATTGAAATGAACTATATCAATAATTATACGGCCATAATCTTTTTCACAACCGTTGAAGTGACAAATAGTAAATAGTAGGCGATAAAGTAATGTTAGCAGTGGGTTCAAATAAAAAAAATAACAACTTGATAATTCAATAATTGTAAAATTTGTTATGAAAATATTGTGCACGCATATGTAACATTGTGAACTATTTAAGTTGCGATTGACATTAGTTGAAAAAGTCAGTTTTTATTACTATTATTTAGAGTCTATTTAGGATCGGCTTATTTTGCTGAAACTGAAAACTTTTTATTGAAAGTACTGTACATAAAAGTAAAAGTTAACTGAAATAGTACAGTGTGATTCATGAATAGTACCGAAAAGTGCAGTGTAACTCATAAATAGTAGTAAAGATAAGCTGAATAGTAAAATAAGTTGGCAAAAATAATCATTGCTAAACGAACACTTGGCTTATTTTTATTACTATTCAACTTATTTTTGCTATTATTCATGAATCTCATTTCTATTGTATTATTTCAGCTAACTTTTAACTTTATTTACAGTACTTTCAGCAAAAAAAATTTAATTTCAGCTAAATAAACTATTCGCAAACAAATACTTAGTGCGCGTTTGGCTCCAAATTAAAAAGCCAGCTTATTTTATTATTCAGCTTATTTTTGTTACTATTCATGGATCCACTGTAATTTTTGGTACTATTTATAGGTTCCACTATACTATTTCAGCTAATTTTTACCTTTATTTATAATACTTTCATCAAAAAAATTTTAATTCCAACAAAATAAACAAATTTAAACAAACCCTTAAAATTACAAATAACAAGCATACTGCATACAAAGGACAAGTTAGAAGTTGGAAATATATTTTTTAAATAATTCCTTAATGTGACAATTTTTTATTGAAATAATATATCATTTCTCACGTCAAATATCAAGGACACCACTAAAGAAAATTTATTGGGATTAAGGGAATCTTTTTTTGAGACCGGATTAAGGGAATCTTTCTGTAAATAAAAAACAGGAACAAATTGCACCTCAATTTGGCCCCTTCTCACTTTCTCAGACATTTGTCTTAAATGCTAATCTGATTATTTTTTTTACCACTTATTACTTTTCCCAAAGCAAAAGCTTAAAAGGATACTTAAATGGGTGAGCCTAAGTTCCGTGTCAGATAGGGTGAGGCCCCCCAAAAGTATGAAAAAACTGGGCCCCATATATTCACATTCTCAAATATTTATTATAAAAGCAATTGTGGAGCTTCTTATTCTTTCATCAACGCACAACACTAAAAATCTCACCCATCCATTCTTCCATGCACTTAACTATTATTACCTGCCAACTTATTAGTAGCTTTCTTTTCATTCTTTAAAAGAATAGAAGTAGAAAGTGTTACAAAGCCCAATAAACCAAACTCTCTCTCTCTCTCTCTCTCTCTCTCCCCCTCTGTAAGGATTTAAAACAACTTATTGTGTGTGAGGTAGCTACAAACTCAAACCAAAGGCCATTTTACTTTGAGAGACCAAATTGCTTGTTAATATGAGTTTCAGAATTCTAGTGTGCAACGTGTTATGGCCAAACATGTTCATCATGTTAGTGCTATTTTTTAGCACTTTGGTTTGTTCAGCTACAGCCTCTGTGAGTTATGATCACAGAGCTATCATAGTAGGTGGGAAGAGAAGGATTTTAATTTCTGGGTCAATTCACTATCCAAGAAGCACTCCCGAGGTACTGCTTTTATCATCATATATGCCAATGTGGTTCACGGGTTCTTGTTGTTTCTTATTTGTACTGTTTTTCATGTGTTTCTTGTCGATGGGTTTATGTGGGGTTTTGGTAATTTGCAGATTCTTTAGCTCAAAGTTTTTGACTTTTCGTGGGTTTCTCTTTGTGGTTTGCAGATGTGGCCTGATCTTATACAGAAGGCCAAAGATGGAGGCTTGGATGTTATTCAGACATATGTGTTTTGGAATGGACATGAGCCTTCTCCTGGAAAAGTACTTCTTCTAATGCATTTTAATTTGTTTCTGATTTTAAATATTGTTCTCTTTAATAGGTTGAGAAAATACTCACTGGCATTTCCCTGTTTTGAAATTTTCAGTATTATTTTGAGGATAGGTATGATTTGGTTAAGTTCATCAAGCTGGTACAACAAGCAGGCCTATATGTCCATCTCAGAATTGGGCCCTATGTTTGTGCTGAATGGAACTTTGGGTAATAATGTCGATAATATCTATGCAATTTTAACTAAGAGTTTCAACCCCAAGAAAATTTCTACCACCCAAAATAAAATAAAAAAAAGAAATTAAAATTCTATTGTATTTCATATGTTCTGTTTTTGCTCTGTTTCTGATGCAGGGGATTTCCTGTTTGGCTGAAATATGTTCCAGGCATTGCTTTTAGAACAGACAATGAACCTTTCAAGGTTGGAAGTTTGAATTCCTCACTCTGAAATTTTATTCTTTTTCACTTTTTTAACATATTCTCTGAATTATTAATCGTTTTCTTCTTGTTTTCACTAAAATCAAGGGGGCAATGCAAAAATTCACAGAGAAGATTGTAAGTATGATGAAAGCAGAAAATTTGTTTGAAACTCAAGGAGGCCCAATCATTCTGTCTCAGGTAGAAAAATTTGACTGAATTATTCTTTGCCACTCTGCTAGAAGTGGGTTTGAAATTGTGTGTTTAAATATGGACTTCAGTTTTCTCAGACACTGGCCGGTCAATCTTGTTAATATCTTAATTAATTTTTGAATTAAATGTTGACAGATTGAAAATGAATTTGGACCAGTGGAATGGGAAATTGGTGCCCCTGGTAAAGCTTATACTAAGTGGGCAGCACAAATGGCTGTTGCTCTTGACACTGGTGTCCCATGGGTAATGTGCAAGCAAGAGGATGCCCCTGACCCTGTTGTAAGTGTTATTCTGTCTCATATTTTCAACGTTTTCATTTTTCTTGCTTTCTATTTGTCATTTTCGAAATAGCGTTCTAGGTGAGTTTCATTTATTTGTGTCACAACTTTATTGGTGGGGTTTCTAACAGTATGTTATGTATAAAGGTTGTGGCTTGTTTCTCAAAAAATAAAAATTAAAAAAAAATAAATAAATAAAAAGGTTGTGGCTTTATCTGATAGAGATTTGTTGGCCATACTTTTCCTTTTCCTGCACAACTATTTGGGGTCCTATGATCTATACATCTCTACAGTTTTGTCTTTTCTTCCATTTCTCTAGGATTTGGGTTTTGAGTTTTGTAATGAATTCAATGATGAGCATGTCTCCTTTTCAATTCATCAAATTTTTTCCTGTTGTCCCGTGAGAGTTTAAGTTAAAAACATTTACTTATTCTAGAGGAGGGAATATACAGTTTAAAAGGCCATGTATTTGGCGGTTAATTTTTTAAGTAATTGGGTTTTCTATTATCAACTATTTGACCAATTATTTTCAGTTTTCAAAGCTTCCTGCCATCCATATCTCTCTCTCTCTCACCCAAATCTATATTTGTTTATGATGGGATAGATTGATACCTGCAACGGTTTCTACTGTGAAAACTTCAAGCCAAACAAGGACTATAAACCAAAAATGTGGACAGAAAACTGGACTGGTTGGTAAGTCAGACATATTGCTTGTGTAGGCCAAAAATTTATTGCTTTTCTTTACATGAATTTTATTATTCTATACCTTATCCTGTATCTGAGACTGCAATTACGTTGTGTTTTTATCCCAAAAAAAAGGTTTTCAGATATAATTTTCCTCTCATATCTTTTGTATCCCCAGGTACACAGAATTTGGTGGTGCAGTTCCTTATAGACCAGCAGAAGACTTGGCATTTTCAGTTACAAGGTTCATTCAGAACGGTGGTTCTTTCATGAATTATTATATGGTACACAATCTTTCATTCTGTTTGCACTTTAATCTAATTTACCTGGTGTATGACCTCCTAGAGTAAATATAATCTTATTTATTTTAACTTTTTTGCAGTACCATGGAGGAACTAATTTTGGTCGGACAGCTGGTGGTCCCTTCATTGCAACCAGCTATGATTATGATGCTCCTCTTGATGAATTTGGTATGCATTTAGGATAAGGTTGCTAGAGTAGGTTGTGCTAAAGTTGTTTGCCTGCCTCATTAATATTATTTCAAGTGTGACACCTAATATAAAAAGAATACATGTGCCGACACCAAATATTTGGGAACAAGGCTTTGTTGTTGTAACACCTAATATCATATTGGAGGAAGTTGACTAATATTTGCTCTATTTACTTGAAAATAAATATGTCACAATAGTCTCAACAAGTTTCTGTTCTATACCAGGACTACCAAGGGAACCAAAATGGGGACATTTGAGAGACCTGCATAAAGCCATCAAATTATGTGAATCAGCTTTAGTTTCAACAGATCCCACTGTGACAAAACTAGGAAATAATCAAGAGGTAAGGTTTTTCAATTAGCCAAAAGAAACTATGTATTAACTATCTTTTTTTTTTCCAGTATTTTTCTCATCTTCAGTGTCATATCTTAGGCTCATGTGTTCAAGTCAAAGTCTGGTGCTTGTGCTGCCTTTCTTGCAAATTATGACACATCATCATCTGCAAAGGTGTCCTTTGGAAATGCACAATATGACCTGCCACCCTGGTCCATCAGCATTCTTCCTGACTGCAAAACTGCAGTTTTCAACACTGCAAGGGTAAGAGAACACTTTACAGAATGTATATGTACGTAAATGGAAAGATTTAATCTAAAAGCCTTTACAGAATTTTTTAACAAAATTTTGAAGTGTAAATTTTATTTTGGAATGCCAAGTTGAGCTCTGCTTTATATTATATTTCTGTTTGAAGATTCCCAATGATGAATTTTAATATCTGATTGTAAATGGAAATTCTATACAGATTGGTGCCCAAAGCTCACAGAGGAAGATGACGCCTGTAAATAGTGCATTTCCGTGGCAGTCATACAATGAAGAAACTGCCTCTGCTGATGACGATGATGCAACTGTGATGGATGGGCTCTGGGAACAAGTAAATGTAACAAGAGATGCTACAGATTATTTGTGGTACATGACAGAGTAAGTAATTTATAACCAATCACTGCATTGCCTTCTTTGAGGTATTGGAGGAAAAAAAATTCTTGCAATCATGTTAGAACTCATATATTTTATCCCTGAACATTTATAAATCTTCTGTTGCTCAGTGTCAAGATAGATTCTGATGAAGGATTTATCAAGAATGGACAATCTCCACTTCTCACTATATTTTCAGCTGGCCATGCTTTGCATGTTTTCATCAATGGACAACTATCAGGTAATTATGGTTCAAGGAAATTAGGCCCAGTACTGCTGGTTGAACTTTGATTTGATTAATTCACCAGCTTCTTGTTCCTAATGCAGGATCTGCATATGGGGGACTCGAAAATCCTAAATTAACTTTTAGTAACAATGTGAATCTGAGGGTTGGCATTAACAAGATTTCTTTATTAAGTGTTTCTGTGGGTCTTCCGGTTAGTTCTCTCACAAGGATTCATGTTCTTTACAACAATATTAACAATAGAAAGATGTGACGTTTATGATCTTTACCTTGTCTTGTTGATATGTATCAGAATGTTGGCGTGCATTTTGAGACATGGAATGCTGGGGTTTTAGGCCCAGTTACATTGAAGGATCTCAATGAGGGGACAAGAGATTTGTCGAAGCAGAAATGGTCTTACAAGGTATTTATCAAAAAGAGAAATGGTCTTACAAGGTTTTTGTCTATATGATTTATGTTCCACTCTCTATCATTGCCCCCATTAGACTTAAAGAGCCTAATCAAATCTTGATAAGAATTTTTTATTTTATTAAAAGTAAATATTAAAACAAACTAGCATTCTGAAAAGGCAGGATTCTTAAGAGGAAAATAAGCTTGTCTTTATCAATTAAGGATTTGTTAAATAAATATAAAAATTTAAACTATGCTCTACGTGAGTATCAATAACAATTTATAACTTAAATTACAAATTGGGATATCTAGGCATGGTTAAAAGGTTTTACATTTTTTCAATGAGAAATTTGTCCCTATGACAGTCAGTAGATAGTCACAAGAAGCTAAATGACTTATTTTGTATGTTCACTGAGCAGGTTGGTCTGAAAGGCGAAGCTTTAAGCCTTCATACTGTTAGTGGGAGTTCCTCTGTTGAATGGGTGGAAGGATCATTATTGGCTACAAAACAACCCTTGACATGGTACAAGGTTAGAACAATTTCAATACTCAGCTAACACATTCCTTCCAATAAACTGATTTGAGATTTGAGAAAAGCAAGTTTGCCAAACTTAAATTGATGTTGTGATATCTCTCCAGAGTACTTTTAGTGCACCAGGAGGCAATGACCCATTGGCTTTGGATATGAATAGCATGGGAAAAGGTCAAATATGGATAAATGGTCAGAGCATCGGACGCCACTGGCCTGCATATATTGCACATGGTAATTGTGGCAGTTGTAATTATGCTGGAACTTATGATGACAAGAAATGCAGAGCTAATTGTGGAGAGCCCTCCCAAAGATGGTGAGGAAAGATCTACTTAATTTTTTATTATTATTATATATTCATGCACTTTAGATATCTGTGATAAAGCTGTTATTTTTCAGGTACCACGTTCCACGCTCATGGCTGAATCCAAGCGGGAATCTATTGGTTGTGTTTGAAGAATTTGGTGGTGATCCAACTGGGATTTCATTGGTAAAAAGAACAACAGGAAGTGTCTGTGCTGATATCTATGAAGGGCAGCCAACACTGAAGAACTGGGGCATGCTAACCTCTGGCCAAATCAATAGACCAAAAGCCCATCTATGGTGCCCACCTGGGCAGAAAATCTCTCAAATAAAGTTTGCTAGTTATGGCCTGCCTCAGGGAACATGTGGAAGCTTTAAAGAAGGGAGCTGTCATGCGCACAAGTCCTATAATGCTCCACAAAGGGTATCTGATCAACTTTAATTATTATTATTTCCTTTTTATTTCTAAGATATGTTTAATTTTCCAAGACTTTTTAATCAATCATTTGTGACAAGCCCTTTGGAAGCTTATAGTTTTGCTTCATCTTAGAGCAGTGGTCACTGAAAGAACATGGGTACTCACTGTTTCATTGCTAGGCCTCAAGTCTTCCTGTTATTTGTTGAATTATTCCTTTGATTGATTCTAGATAATTTAAGTCCCAATACAGAATCTGTATTGCTAGTGAACTTCTCTTATTATGCTTTTTTCCCAACTAACCTGGATTGTATCTTGCAGAATTGTATTGGAAAGGAATCTTGTTTAGTAACTGTAGCTCCCGAAGTCTTTGGGGGGGATCCATGTCCAGAAAACACGAAGAAGTTTTCACTTGAGGCCGTCTGCAGCTAAACATAGCAGCTTCCATTCCATTAAGTACAGAATAAATGATGAGCTAGTTGTTCATCTTCAGTACATAGACATCTATACAAACCAGATTGTCAAGGCAACTGGTTTTACTTTGTGCGAGGACATATGCATGGAGCCACGCCACATGCCACCTGGCCAAACCAAATGTATTAAGTACAGAATAAACGATGAGCTAGTTGTTCATCTTCAGTACATAGACATCTATACAAACCAGATTGTCAAGGCAACTGGTTTTACTTTGCGCGAGGACATGCATGGAGCCACGCCACATGCCACCTGGCCAAACCAAATGTAGATAGAGAAGATGATTCTAAACATGCATCAAAGATGCTTTAGCCCTTATGTGCATAGGCAAGCTGTGATTTGTCAAGTATAGGTTCATACGCTATACATAGGGTTATTACAACACAAGAATCTCTACACAAGTATGAGGGCAAGCGCTTTAACCTGCTTGCTTGTAGGGTACGTAACATTGTAACATTGTAGGCGAAAGCAATTCGGTTCTTGTAACAATAAATTGGCAAGTAATAAATAATTAAAAAAAAAAAACCCCAGCTGTTGAATTGCATTTTGATTTGTTAATTTCTTCCATTGAACTAAAAGAACAATATCTTCTTCCTCGTTTTACTTGAAAGTTGACCCACACTTTGCTACCTAATTAGATAATCTTTTATATCACATACATACAATAATTTAATAATAAGCAATCACTATCGAGCAACATGTGGCAATTTCAAACTATTAATTTAAGCTTTAGGCTGCTTTCTGACAAGGAAATTTCTTTTTGGAATTATGTAATGCGGACTCCTATACCAGATGTTGATTATTTGTCAGTCCAACCAAAAAAGACTTATACACTGGTAAATATTTGGAGTAATACTAATGCAGTGTGGGAGCTTCTTGAGTTGCGGAAAGGAAGCAGTGGTGTCAGCCATCTTTATAAATACTCATTAAGAAACAGAATATACAATAATTTTCTTACACCTTAGGGGTATTCATAGAACAAACAGAATAATACATTTTTATACCACCTTATCATTTCCCTACATGAGACAAAAATGGTTAGGAACAACTTCTGAACAGGGGGCCTATTCCTTTACAAAAGTGAAGATAATTTATTATTCAAGCTATTAATTACATCATCTAGATCTTTGTTAACCTGTGATACTTCTTGCCCTTGATTCCTCCACTTCACCAGTCTACTGCTGAGATCCATTAGCATCAGGACTCCATCTTCATCAATTCTGAAATGAATTAGCCTCTTGATACAATTAATCAAGTACTTGCACACCCTTACCTTCGCCCGGAAAATAAATTGCAGTCCACTCTCTTCAGTTTCAAACATCAAGTTAGACATGCTCTCAACAGTATCTGTTAAACTGAAGACAATACAGGCACCTGCTACAGCCTCCCTTTTATTAAAATTTTCAGTCCATCTAACTGATTCTTCTGACCCTACAGAACTCCGCTTGACATGATTCAATGTAGTGCTCTTGCTTTCTATTGACTGCAGTATTCTACCAGTTGCAGCAAAATGTAGCAGCGTGTGACATCCCTCTTCATCTATATTATTAGGGCACCCTATCAAGATGCCTAATGGGATTCTTCTGAACAACATACTTTGCTGCAAGTTAAGACCATAGGATGTTTTTTCCTCACATGACGAATATGTGTTGACAGTTTTATCCTGATACCACACGCATATGTCTTGGAATTCTTTCAGCCAGAGTCCAATGGCTTGATAACAATGCTCTGTTGTGAGAGTGTAATCCTTGTTGTCACGAGATTTGAGTTTCTTCAGTTTCTTACCAAAACCAGCTGCTTCTTTGTCATGTGAAACTGAACCAAATTGTTTGGGCCTCCAGGACTCTGATATTTTAGTTAAAGAATCAACAAGCAAATCCTGATGAGATTTACTAATGGGGCTCAGAATCCATGCAATGTACCTTGCTCCAGCAGCAGAATAAGGTGGTTCCATGTCATGTCTTTGTCCAATTTTGGCTGTCCCCAGTGTGAATTTCGTATGAAAATTGTCTTGAAGAGCTTCCTCAGTGAAGAGCAAAACAGAGGCAAAATAGAACCAATCTGGGAAGTTGATTGCCAGAGCCCTGCTATGCAAGATTTAAAGATGAGTCTTGGAATTTGGATCAAGATGCTGTAAGAGCCCTATTGCTTTCATTTGGACGTATGGGGTAGGAATTTACCAAGAAGATTTGTGATCAATTGTTGAAATCTTCATTGCAGCTGGCTTGGTTGTAGAATCAAAATGTTTTCTAGCACGAGAAACTGGTTCATTTACAGACAAAGTTAAATGCAGAAAGGTTTCAGATGAGATTGGTCCAACCAAGGTCCTCAATAAGTGGTGATAGTTGTAGGGAAGATATGCATTAGAAAAAGGCAGCTTTAATCCCAATTCCACTGATATGCCCCACCATGTTGGTCTGGAGATTATATCTAGTATTATTGAGACCAACTTAGTTAGAAACTCTTGTACAGAGGCCAGACCCCTGTTGTACAAGTAAATTAGAAAACTGGATTAGATAAGCTGGCTAATTTGAGTATTTTATACTTATATGACACAATTTTAAAATAAGTATTACATGTCATTATTAGATTTATCTGTAATAATTTATCTTAGATGGTAAATTCTGAAATCCAAATGACGTAATCTCAAAATGTTCAGATTCATTAACACTAGGATTTTGTTCCCAAAATAAAGCCCTCATTTAACACGTACTACATCTACAAAACTATCAACATTTATTAAAGTTTATATAAAAGGTTAATTGACAAAATTTATTTGAAAACATAAATGAACACAGCAGTGAAACTCCAAATAATCTAGTCACAGGACAAGGTGTTATTGACACAAACAGAAAGCATGATTATAATTTATAGCTTGGAAAAAGTAATCTACGCATCAAAGACATCATTATGAAACAGTCATGGAAATGATTATGAGAAAGTAAGATGCACACAAGAAGCACAACACATTTAGAAACAACTTAACCTAAAACTTCAGTCCCTTCTAGGATGATAGAGGGAACAACAATAGCTAAAGTATTCATGGGATCAAGAAACATGTACTTACGTCACTAGAAGCCAGTTATGTAACAAAGCTCTGGTCTCAATAAACATAGTGGGAGAAAGTACCAAGCAAACAATTGTAGAGCGCCAGTCCATCCTCTCATGAAATTCTTCATTTAAACAAATGAAAGGCCTCTCCATAGTGTCTTGTAAAATCTTCAAAACATCATGCTTTAGAGTTAAAGGGTCAAGATACCAGGACAACAACCTGAAAAGGAATAACATATAAATGACAAATTTACAAACGCACAAATATTGATAATGTAGAACAGTGTTACAATCTTAAAATTGCCATTGAAACAATAAGGGCCCGTTTGGATTGAGGGGGGAGGGAGGGGGAATAGAGGGGAGTAGAGTAGAGTTGGCTGCAAATAGACTAATTTTGGGCCAACTCTACTCTACTCCACTCCCCCTCCCTTTCTCTCAATCCAAACGGACCATAAGGTTTCGTGCAAATAATATGGCCTTTTTTTTTTCTTTAATATGGACGAGAATGCTTTACTTAAGTTGAAAGAATAATGGTAAAACTCAACATAACCCAAAAAGTAAAAGAGGAATGATAGCAGTATAAGGTGGAAAAATTAGATAGGTAAGTGAAGCATTTTGTTGGGGGGGGGGGGGGGGGGGGGTGGGGAGGGATTGTTAAGTAAACTCTGTTCAAAGCAAACCTGAAAGGTATTTCATGGTTCTTAAGGGAGAACTCTCTGGGCAAATGGCAAAGCAGCTGTGAAACTGCTGTGCTTCTTCTATCAATTGATTTTGCATTAAGAACAGGAGTTGATGGCAACAAATGTTGATAACAAGATGCAGAAACCACTACTCTTACAACAGCACATGCTAACATTTGAGAAAGCATCCCTGCAGTACATGAAAAATATGTTCACAAACTCAATGAAAATGACCAAAATTGTTCAATAAATAACATAATTCAAAAGACAAAAATACAATTCCTGGTAAAATTTACACAAATGGTAAGTTCTAATTCATAGTCTCTACTCATATAACTACTAAAACTTTGTACATCATATCACAAAATCTATCACATTTTTAACAATGAACTAAAAGGGCTTAGAAATAATATTCTCAAACCAAGACCTATCCTACATTTATAAAAAAATCATAAAGATGAGGAACTCATTTGGAATCCAATAGCAAAATACGGGTTTTCAAAATTTAACAACTTTTCCAATCACAAAATCTATTACACTTTTAACAATGAACTAAAAGGACTTAAGACATATAATTCTCAAAATCAAGACCCATCCTACATATCAAGAAAATATGAAAAACTCAATTTACAATCCAACACCAAAACCCGGGTTTTCAAAAGCTCAACCTTTTACATATTTAACTAACTTACACAAACATCATTAACTACAAGATTTCAAAATGGCATAGACAAGTATTCAACCCTACCATGTCCCTCCAATTTTCCGACAACATCGGCACACGCTTCCACCATTTCTGCACAATCTCGATGTGAAATCGAGCTACCGACCTGAAAAACCTCGTCTTTTTGAAACCAGAAAACCCGGCAAGCAATTGAAGATGACAAGACAGTAACAATAGTGTTGACCAAATACTGGATCACCGAGTTGAAGACCTAAACAACAAAAAATCACACCAATTAGACATAAAAGAAGCTAACTTTACCACATTTCCTACCTACAAAAAAAAAAAACCTAACCCTAGAAGCTCTGATTTCAGCTTACCTGTGGTGCTTTGAAGCACATTAGGGACAGCGCGGTGTCCAAAACCCTAACCCTAGAATCTTCGTTGCTGAGGTTCAGGGATTGGTTTAGCTTTGAAATTGAGAGGCTAAGAGCATCTTCTTCTTCGTAGTCTTGATTTAGGGTTTTGAGGTGCGAAGCGAGCTTCGCGAAGAGATCGGTGAGCTCTGGTACTGTGGTCATTGGCGCAGAGAATCGGAGGCGACGAATTCTGGGTTCGCGCCAAAATTTGCATCCTTTAAAGCTGTTGCTTAGAGTCTATGGGCCCTAGTGAAGCCCATTAACGTCATAAGCCCATAAATTAAAATACTCTAGTCAGCTTCGGTTATGGGTTGAGTAAGATATATTGGATTGAATCTCAACCCACACATAACTAATTAGTATTTTAGTCTGATGATAAAATTAAGAGTAGATGTCATAGGTTAAAATTTTCAACCAAAAAAAAAAAAAAAATACTATAAAGATAGTAATGTAAGAAGATGGAATTCAAAGAGCATAGACTATTCCACAAATTTTTGTTACAATTTTGATGTGGTAGACTGTGAATGTCTATCAATTACCATGGATCTACCATTTTTTTTATCACTACTCACACTTAGTGTTTAAGTTGTGAAATAGTTTGTGGTACTATAATTTTTTTCCCATATATATGAGCTGATTTAATGCTTGGGATATTGTTAGAACAAACTAAGTATACTTTGTGTAATCCTATTTTTCTATCTAAAATCTCATAATCTTGTTTCTCAAAAAAAACAAAAACAAAAACAAAAAATAATTTTGATTAGTTGATGATATGCACAAGAAAACGTGTAGTTTAAGAAAATTGGGTACGTAGCAACCCAATCTTTTATTTATATTATTCTCTTTCTGGATAAGGGTATTATTCATATATGGCCTAAAAAAGGGAGATATATATATATATATATATATATGATTAATATCTCACCAATAGCATGCCTTCTAGATTTGTTATCTGGTCAAATTAATAACGTGTATCTAATGAATTGAAACTCTATCCACTTTTGGAAGAAGAAAATTTCATAAAATTTCAAGGCCATCGATATCAAGACCTCTCTATTTTAAATAGGGGATTAACGATAAGACAGGAATATATATATATAGTTACTAAAGTTCTGTATTTGTACGTATCAAAAAAGAAAAAGCTGTTTGTTTGTATAACAATAATAGTATGACATCAACACTAGAAGTAATGTACTAGAGATAATGATAGTATGACATCAATACTTGAAGTAACAGTAATACTAGAGAAGGAGAGATAATGATAACAATGATACATATAACAATTGAAAAAAAAAAAAAAAAAACAACATATAAAATGATAATATTATGAGTTGGCTTCAAGTTATGTCTTGTATAACTTTAAGTAATGCTACACCATTTAATATTTTTTAATTGAATGTGAATTTTGACAAATCTACCATTCAATTACATTATTTTCATATATTCTCTATACTTGCAAAAATTTCAAGGTGATAAAGATTAATAGCCATGTCATCAATTAATTATTTAAATTCAAATTTTTGTAGTTTAAAATAATGCATAAAAATGAGTTTATGGATCGAATCGTAAATAACATCTAATTGGCATGAATGTTAAGAACATATAGAATACGTAATTCAATTGTGAGATTTTCAAAATATGAATTATATAACAAGTTATTAACTGGTATAACAATTCAGGGGTGAACCTAGGATTTCAAGCTAGGGGGGCCGAAGTATAAGGAGAAAAAAAAATCCAAATAGGTATCCATATAGTACTAACAAACTATAAACCAAGATCAATACACAAAATCATTGTTCCTTAATACAAAAACATAAAAATACAAAATAATATTGTTTCTTAAGAGCATCAACTGTTGCAAAAAAAATATATATTTTCACAAACCAAAACTTACTTTTGCTACGTTAATATAGCATTTGAAATATCTCGTAGAGTAGCGTTTTTGGTATTTGGTGTTCTAAATACTAAATATTTACCATTTAGAACGCCTAATGAGCTTACGACGGTTTGGAATTGCATTCCTAAGAGTTTTCTTTTTAAATGGTGGCTAAAAATAATAATAATAATAATAAAAAGAAGAAAGGGTAAAATTTTAAAATTAAGCTTGTTACGTGGAAGACTTGATTAAGAAGTGGTGCATGAGCTAGTAAAGTTCAACTCTTAGTGAGATTTGTATTTTGAAATGGTGAAGCAATATATCTTCAAAGTCTGCTTATTTTTTCTCTCTATCTATAATGAATCCCAGTTCTTGTACAAGTTTGTTCTCTATATCTTGGTATTCTTAGTTGAGGACAGTCCGGAATGAATTTCTTTGAAGTTAATTATAAGTTATAATGAGCGTTGGATCTAGGGGCGGCGCCACCTTAAGATGTTTCAGGTGCATTTTGTTCATCTTACATGTTTAGGGTTATTTTGGTCATAATTTAGGTTTCAGGGGGTTTTTATCGATCATTTTTTTTTAGGTTTTGGGGTTATTTTGGTCATTTTTTAGGTTTTGGGGTATTTCCATCATTTTTTAGGTTTCATGGTATTTTGGTAATTTTTTAGGTTTTAGAGGTATTTTGGTCATTTTTTAGGTTTAGGGGGTATTTTGGTAATTTTAGGGTTTTAGGGTTTTGGGGGGTATTTTGATAATTTTTTAGGTTTAGGGTGTATTTTGGTAATTTTTAGGTTTCGAGGATTTTTCAGTCATTTTTTAAGGTTTTGGGGGTATTTTATTGATAATTTTTTTAGGTTTAGGGGTTATTTTTTAGGTTATGGGGTATTTTGGTAATTTTTTAGATTTCAGGGGTATTTCAATCATTTTTTAGGTTTTGGAGGTATTTTGGTCATTTTCTAAGTTTAGGGGGTATTTTGGTAATTTTTTAGGTTTAGAGTGTATTTTGATAATTTTTAGGTTTCAGGGGTATTTCGGTTATTTTTTAGGTTTTGGGGATATTTTGGTCATTTTATAGGTTTTTGGGGTATTTTGGTCATTTTTTAGGTTTCAAGGGGTATTTTAGTCATTTTTAGGTTTCAGGGTATTTTGGTCATTTTTTAAGTTTAGGAGGTATTTTGGTAATTTTATAGGTTTCGGGGGGTATTTCGGTCATTTTTTAGGTTACAGGGTAATTTGGTAATTTTTTCAAGTTTCGGGGGTATTTTAGTCATTTTCTTGGTTTCGGAGGTATTTCGGTCATCTTTTAGGTTTCGGGGGTATTTTTGGTAATTTTAAGGTTTCGGAGGTACTTCGGTCATTTTTTAGGTTTAGAAGGTATTTTGGTCATTTTTAGGTTTTGGGGGGTATTTTGGTCATTTTTTTGGTTTTGGGGATATTTGGGACATTTTAGAGGTTTTGGGGAGGGGGGTATTTTGCTAATTTTAGAAATTTTGGAGGTATTTTGGTCATTTTAGTGGTTTTTAAGCATATTTGGTGATTTTAGAGAAATCAGGGGTATTTTGGTCATTTTAGAGGTTTCATGGGTATTTTGCTCATTTTAGAGATTTTGGGGATATTTTGGTCATTTTAGTGGTTTTTGAGCATATTTGGTCATTTTAGAGATTTCGGGTGTATTTTAGTTATTTTAGAGGTTTTATGGGTATTTTGCTCATTTTAGAGATTTTGGGGATAATTTTGGATGTCTAAAGGTATATTTGTAATTTTGAAAGTGTAGGGGTATTTGCATCATTTTAGGTATTTAAGGTTATTTTGATAATTTTGGAGGTCAAGAGGGTATTCAAGTAGTTTTAGAGATATTTGGGTCATATTGGGTTAAATGGGTGGGTTACTAATTAAATGGGTTGAATTGGTAATGGATAATTAATTTATATATATACGGGTCATAAATGGATAAATGGGTAATTACACACCCAACCCATTTATGACCCAACCCGTCCATTTGCCACCCCTATATGTGATACAATAATGGTTTGTACTTTTCACGGTTAAAAATGTACAAAATTTTCTTGTAAGAAATAAAAACAGATATATAGTTCTATGGTTATATGAAACACAAGCAAGAAATTATATATGCTTTTAAATTCTATTTGAGATTTTTAGAACAATGCTGATCAACTAGAAGAATTATATCCGTATAGATGAATTACATGCATGTTCTTTGTGTAAACCGGATGATATAGCAACTACATTAGTTTTTAATTACCTGAATCCAAAACTAAGCTATTTACAAATCTATAAGTCTAATGACACGATAATTTTTATTACACTTTTCATAATTGTTAATGTAATAAATTGTGATTTATACATAATAAAAATAATATCAATGATAATTTCAACACTAATCAACTAAACAAGCTGTGAAATTTAATGTTGTCTTTGGCATTGTTGTTTACAAATTAATATACAATTTTTCCACATATGCAAAACAATTTGTCATGAAGGACATTACAGCATAGTGACGGAGAAATGATGTTTGAAGATATTTATTGATATTTATTTGCACATAGTTTGTGAACATAATTTATCTTCGTTTTTTAATGAAGTTTCCTTTTTACAAAAAAAAAGAACAAAAAAAAAGACTTCGTTTCTCTTGTCAAATCACAGTTGTCAAATCTGTGTTTACTTTTACAAGTTAACAACAAAACAAGCTTGAAATGCAGTACACACAAATAGCTAGCATCATTTAATGTGAAATAGATAATGTCAAGTGCCCATATTTTGTAATTTTGCGGGAGTCTTCCAAAATTTATGGAGCTACTTTTCCCGTGGTACATGTGGATCATGCTAAAGGACTTGTGAAAAGATTATTTGAGGAGGAAAGGAAAAGGAAAAATTAGGCTATTTTACAAGTAGCGCCTGCATAACGGATGCATGCATTTGTCAATGTTGAATTTTATAACACAGTTGATTGATTTTTTTATTAGGAATGAGCCATTTTCAATTTAGAAGATATTTATTTATTTATTAGTTTTTGTTACTTCTCAATGTAAGTGAACCTGTTTGAAGCTAGATCCTTAGTAAGTGTATAATGACTTCTGTTAACAAAAACCTAACTAGTATTCAATAATTTGTACAAATTTTTCGGGTCTGCCTAACAATTTTTGTCACCAAAGATTGTGTAGTATAGAAATTGCTATTATTTGTGAACATAGTTTTGTTTTTCCAATTTTTTTTTTTTTTTTTTTTTGATCTACTAGTTTTGTCCAATTCTTGATTGTGAAATTAATGGTATGTCCTCTGTACAAAAAAAAATTTCAAATTAATGATAGAGATGATGAGATTAAGTGTGTGTTTGGCAAAAATTAAAAAGCTAATTTATTTTACTATTTAGCTTATTTTTGCTATTATTCATGGGTCTCACTACACTTTTTGATACTATTCATAAGTCTCACTATACTATTTCATTTAACTTTTACCTTTATTTACAATACTTTCAGCAAAATGTTTTCAATTTTAACAAAATAAGTGGATTCTAAACAGATCCTAAATGTGAAATAGGTGATGCGATTAAATGACAAGTGCAGATTTGTTTATTTTTGTAATTTAATTTTGGTGGCGACTCCCAAAATTCATGTTGTCACTTTCACCCATTGTAGGTTTAGCTAGCTAATAGAGTGCGGACCATTGTACTAAGAGCATTCGCATTCGCATCAGGTTTCTTTAAACTATTCTATTTTAGCATCTCAAAACCTACTTTATCATTTATACTATACCATTTTACATCACTCTCAACATTCCAACTTTTATTTTCCTATTCTACTCATTAAAATAATATTTCTACACAATAAAATAATATAATTTATACTACCCAATAAATTACCCACACAGCCACTGCCACCACCACCACCACCACCACCACCACCAAGCCAAATCCAACCCAACCCAACCCACCACCACCACCACCACCATCAACCTAACCAAAATTAAAACTCTCATCTAACCACCACCATCAACACAACCAAAACCACCACCATCAACCCACTACCCACACCACCATCAAATTACCCACCACCAACCCACACAAACCACAACCACCAAACCAAGGAACAAAGAAATTCAGCCACCCACACAGCCCACTACCACCACCACCACCAAGCCAAACCCAACCCAACCCACCACCACCACCACCATCAACCCAACCAAAATTAAAACTCTCATCCAACCACCACCATCAACACAACCAAAACCACCACCATCAACCCACAACCAACGCCTGACTCGCCAACAAAAACCCAGCCTCACAACAGAAACCCAGAAACATTGACCTCGCCATGACCAACGCCAAAAAAAAAAAAAAAAAAAAAAAAAAAAAGCAACCACAAAACCCACCAGATCGCAACCCACTAGAAAAAATGAGCTACTGTGATGTTGATGTTGGAAGGAGGATGGTGTTTGGGTTTGAAGAGAGGAGAGAGCAGATGAGAAAGAGAGAGAAGAGAACAGAAATAATGAGAGAGAGGAGAGAGAAATTTCACATCAGGTGAGAATAATATATATATATATATATATATATATTTTACAATACTGCTACAGTGCAATTCTACCTTTAGAATTGCACTGTAGGTAGAATTGCACCGCAGCAGTATTGCAAATTTTTTTGCAATATTTGGTATATAGCATTTTGGATGTGGGAGGTTTTTTAGGGAAAAATGCTAAATGAAGCTTAGATATGGCATTTGCAATTCCAGGGATACTCTAATGGCTGGGAAAGTAGTAGGGCAACTTTTATTGCCCTGAGCAGCAAGGAAAAACTTGTTTGGTTCATACAGGAATGGTGACAAGATTGCATACCCCACATAATGCAATATTGGTGTTCCTTTCTTTGCTTTCTATTTGGTGGATATATATGTTTTTACCTGTGGAAATTCTTTAGGGCTAGGCATTTAATCAACGTACGTACACACCATAGGTATATTCCTGTAGCATTATGTGTGTCCCATATGGCTATTTGAAGTTGTAAACTGCACTAACACAAACATGGAAAATTTCAAGAATAGGGGTCCAATACATATAGAGCTTAGCTATAATGCAATTTTAGGATATAGTGCCTATTCTTCTGCAGAATCTAACTCATTTATACAACCCCACATGCATTTAAGACTTTAAGTTGGGTGTATATCATTCTCAAAAAAAAAAAAAAGTTGGGTGTATATCATTATCATATGAATGGTAGGATTACAATCCTTGTAGTAAAATGAAAAAAAAAAAAAAAAAACACTTTCGTTTTCACTCATTATATATGCGTTACATGGAAGATGAATGATTGTTGTCAGAGATAAATAATGTTGCTGTGTAGTACTGGTGGAATCACATATACGTAAAATGGCTCTCTGAAAAGTTTGAGAAGTTCTTTAAATACATATATATATATATATATATATATATATATATATATATATATATATATATATATATATATATATGATCTGCTTCTTGCCACGTTATTGAGATATTAAATACGCAACTCCCATTTGGATATAAATTTTTTAGGACTTTGTTAACAAGTGCCGACTAGCACTTGTTAATGAATCAGCTGTAGGTCATTTATGATCTATCACAAATCCCACCTGCATAGGAAATTGGCAAAATTTTTACTTTTCAACTATAATTTTGCAAAATAATTTGACTTTCTCCATCTAAACTGACACGCATTTAATACATATTCAGTTTTTTCCATATCCCTAAAAAAACGTGAATAATTTATTTTAAATTTTATCACATTAACTGGTGTTGTATAGCACCCGTTAACAGCACCCAATTTTTTATTACATAAATCAAACTATTATTGCTTTTAAAATGTATAGTATTTTCTTTATTTTTTTTAAAAAAAAATTATTGGCCTGCTTTCATTTTTTTTTTTTTTTGAAAAAAAGGGAAAGAAAAAAAGAAAGTCAATAATTTCTCATTCTTATAATTTATGCTACTCTACTACTGGGCTGACTGGAATTTTTTATTTTTTATTTTAAAATTTTGTTTTTGTTAAGTTTTTGAGTTGGGTAGTTACTAGTTGTGCTAGGCTAATTAAAAGAGATGGAGTCTAAGTTTTTGGAAGAGTGTGGCACAACTCTAGAAAAAAAATTTATATATATATATATAATCATTAAAAAAAATTCTTTTTTTTTTCTTTGGGCTAGGGGGGGCCCAAATTTTTTTCTCATTTTTTTTCTTTGGGCCAAGGGAGCCCAACCCCCCATGTGGATCCGTCCCTGTGTAACATTGCTTAAAGTTATACTTAGACTTACACCGGCCAGGTAAAACTTAAACCCAACCTTAATATTATATCACATATGTAACATATATAACAATACTAATATATCCAACTCAGTTGTTCTAGTTCTTTTAATCACGTTACTCTCATATTAAGAGAGAATGTAATAAGGTTGCTAATAGTCTTGCTTGATATGTTTTAAATATCTTTGACTTTGTTGTGTGGATAGAGGGTGTTCCATCGTTAGTT
The DNA here is from genome assembly GCA_028535165.1 of Quercus tomentella. Lineage (NCBI taxonomy): Eukaryota > Viridiplantae > Streptophyta > Magnoliopsida > Fagales > Fagaceae > Quercus > Quercus tomentella. The sequence continues at coordinate 58,415,892 of JAPQVY010000155.1, read as the reverse complement.
TCTTTTGTACTTTAGGCTGATTTAGCCAATTCTATTTAATAAAAGCTAAGCAGTCTTCTTCCTCAAAAAAAAAAAAAACATAATGTTAATTAAATTGAAGTCAACCCTATTGATTCTCATCAATGGGAAATTTTATTTTATTTTTGTCATTTTATTCTATCTCGTATTGTATTTTATATGACCTTGTTCTTCATTAATTTTACATTTTAAGCAAAAAAGCATGAGCCAATTTGGCTGAAGGGTGAGGCAAGGCAATGTGGCGTGCACTTGAGCATGCATGTGGGCCCAAATAACCTCCTAGGCCATGGCATGCTTGCGTGATAAGATTGTTTATGTTATATTAAAATAATAATTTGTATTTTATATTATTAACCAATGATTTCCTTTCAATATATATATCTCCAATGATTAATTGCCTATCTTTATTAACCAAAAAAAAAAAAAAAATTGCCTATCTTTTTATGTGATGTTAACATATTCTCTCTATCCTCCGCAAGAGTGCCTATGGCTGATCACACGGTGGCTTCACAATCACGCGTTTTATAAGTTTTGCATTAATTAATTATATCCCTACCAATATCCTAAGGTTTATTTTGTCTTTGTGTTTTAAGGGGTGTGCAAAATTTTTAATAAATGATATGAATATGTTCATACATCAAACATTAAAAAAATAAAAATAAAAATAATAAACAGAATATATATTGCAATTAATTAACAGGACCAACTGAACAATAAATGTAATTAATGCAATCGTCTAAGACCCCCAAATAAAAAAAGGCCTCCACTTATATAAAAAATATTTATATAATATTTATCTATATATTTTAATTAAAAAAAATTTAAGTATTTTTATTGGTCAATAAAATGTATTAAAAATGTCACATTATATCTTAAAATGCAGAATTCTGCACAATAACAATGCACACAACTTGGTAGGACAAGACTGCACAGTATTGTGTGCACTGTGCAGTCTTGTCCACAAGCCCCAACACGTCACAAGGCCTAAACTAAGCTAGCCCCCACACGGCTCCACACTAATTAATGAGTTATCACATTTTTTTTTTAATACAAACTCTTTATCAATTATTATAAATTATCACACTAATTAATAATTTGATCTATATTATATCAACTCATTTGTATTATAGTGATATTAATTTATTGAACCAGATTCTCAAAAAAAAAAAAAAACAAATTATTGAACCATGTAATAAATTAATTTTTATTTGTGTAGATTTAGACTTTAAAGTTTAAAAAAGAATCCACTTAATGGTACGTACTCTGTACAAAAAAAAAAAAAAAAAAAAAAAAAAAAAAAATTCAAATTAATGATAGAGATGATGAGATTAAGTGTGTGTTTGGCAAAAATTAAAAAGCTAATTTATTTTACTATTTAGTTTATTTTTGCTACATTTTATAGGCCCCACTACACTTTTTGGTACTTTTCATGGATCCCACTGTACTATTTCAACTAACTTTTACCTTTATTTATAATACTTTCAGTAAAAAGTTTTCAATTTCAACAAAATAAACGGATTCCAAACAGACCCATAGTAACATATACTGTCTTTGTAGCCAAGTTTTTTCTATTCATTTTGTGTGGAATGGAGGATTTTTTTTTTTTTTTTTTTTTTTTTTTTTTTTTTTTTTTTTGAGGTGGCGAAAGAACCTTTGAATGGGCAAATCTTTAAGTCTTGGCTTAAAAATAGGGAAAAGTGACTTAAAAAAAACGCTATAGGATAGAATTTCCTACAAATAATTGGGTGCAAGGTAAGAAAATTATCCATATATATCTTTAGCTTTTAATTAGATCTCACACACATATAGAAAGATCTGCCAACTTTCCTCCAATTGGATTGAAAAAGAAGAATAAAAATAAATTTTTTTTTATCCAACTGTCTATTTTCTCTCATAATTTGTTGCTTCAATCAGTTTACTTAGTTTATGTACTAACTTTTTAAAATTTCACCTTTTTAAAAAAAAAAAAATCTAAAATAAGCTGAGTAAAAACAAACCTAAATTCGCTCACGCATCCTTATCACCCATTGTCATTACTCGTTATAAATACACAGCTCGCTCTCTCTCTTTCCAATACACAAATATTAAAACGTACACAAATAGAACAAGACAATTATTTTCCTAGCTATATATATCTCTGCTTTTGTTGTGGTTTCTATACCAATATAAACAAAAACTTAAGGCTGTCAGAGGATGATGATGGATTCAAAAGTTATGGCGTCACAAACATTGAGAACCAACGTGCTTTTTCTACTAATAATTTTCTCATATGTTTTGGCCGTAAAAGCCACAGTCTCTTACGACAACAAAGCTATCCTCATCGATGGAAAAAGAAGAATTCTCATTTCAGGCTCTATTCACTACCCAAGAAGCACTCCTGAGGTACCAATATATGCAAACTTCTTCTTCTTCTTCTTCTTTTATACTGCATTGGTTATATATATCAATATGTGTGTGTTTATATATTCATATGTATGTATATGTGTGTATATATGATACCCTTAAAAAGACATTGATATATGGTTTTCTTTGTGGTTACAGATGTGGCCTGATCTAATTCAGAAAGCTAAAGATGGAGGCTTGGATGTTATCCAGACCTATGTTTTCTGGAATGGACATGAGCCTTCTCGTGGACAAGTATAAATCAAGAGCATATGTGTTATTACTTTATCTATTTTTTATATCAAATAAAGGAAAAAAGTTAATGGATGCGCATAGATTTAGAAAAATCTTTTAGAAATTTTTTGTAAGAAAAGAAAAAAGTAACTTATCGACAACTTTCTATATTTTCAATAAAAGTGGTATTCAAGTTTTTTTAAAATAGTCCATTAACAAATGTTTTAAAGAGCATTAATGAGAGTTTTAAATAAAAGTTAATGTCTTTCTTAATATATATTTTTGTTTCTACGCTTTCCAGTACAATTTTCAGGGAAGGTATGATCTAGTTGGCTTCATAAAACAAGTCCAGAGTGCAGGCCTTTATGTGCATCTTCGCATTGGTCCTTACGTATGTGCTGAATGGAATTTGGGGTAAGAGACATAACAGTAGTTACATATATAATTATATGACACATAGCTACAAAAAATTAAAAGCACAGAATAAAATTTTGTGACAAGTTTTAATTAGTTTATTATTCATTTTTATTCTGACCAACCTGTTTTTAAATGTTTAGGGGCTTTCCTACTTGGTTGAAGTACATTCCTGGAATTTCTTTTAGAACCGACAATGCCCCATTCAAGGTTAGTTTTTTTTTGTTTTTTTAACAGAATGATTTATGTAGGTTAAAATTAAAGTCGGGACATAACATTGATATCATATTACAAAAATGATAAAACTTAAGTACAATACTTTAGGTGTTGTTCTTTAAATTTTTTTTTTCCTTAAAATTCAGCATTTAAGTACTCTTCCCAAGTTCTACCCTTACAAAAATATTATAATATGTAAATTGTAATAAATAATGGTAATTGAAATTTTCATTCTACTAAAGTTTGGAACATTACTTCTAATAATGTATCAGAGTCCAAACTTGTTTGATATCTGTAATAAACAGTCAACTAACTATGATTTTAATTTATTTTGTGTATGATATTCTAAATTGTAGGCGGAAATGCAAAGGTTCACAAAGAAGATTGTCAATATGATGAAGGCAGAAAAATTGTTTGAACCTCAAGGCGGCCCCATAATTCTAAGCCAGGTATGATATTAATAATTATTTTGTGTGAACAATAATAACAAATATATCCAGCTTTGTCTGTAGTATTGAATCTTTTGGTTGTGAACGAATTTTAGACGTAGAAGAGAGAAAAAATATATTCGATCGGTAGACTACCAATCTTATTATCATATAATTATTGCTACGTTAGGCCAGTTTTATAATATAGCCACCTGCTTTTCATGATTGTGTATATGATATTATGATGCCCTCTCGTGCACATAATCCTTACGAAACCTCATCAAAATTATTGTTTTTAATTACGAAGATTGAAAAAGATTGATTTTGAAGGGGAAAAGTACAGTCAAGTTTCAATCCTTTTAGTCAACTATTTTATTTTTATATATATACATATATATATATATATATATATATATATATATATATATATATACACACATATGTATGTATGTGTATGTATATTTGTGCATGTATGTATATCAAGATAGATAGTGCTCCTTTTAGGACATTCACATCAGTCCGTATATAATAGAAAAATGTGTAAAATTTACACAGTTATGTCAAAAAATTACTCAAATCAATCTATGTAAATTTACACTGACACTATTCATTTTATATTTAATTAATTTTTTTTTCTTTATAAATCTCGAGAATGAAGGAAGAAAGTAAACGGTAATTGTTGTGTGTAAAAAAAAAAGAAACAATTAATTTTTTTTAAATTAATATTTAAATGAAAAATAAGTACCCGTTTGGATCCCACGTCCAGAATTTCATCTTTTTTGTTTTTTTTTTAGAAGAGCGTTAACTGAGTTCCAATAGGTCTTGTGCACTGTTCACGGGACCCATAAATCTTTTTTTAACAAAACTTTCATTAAAAATGGGTCATACAATACTATTCACACATTTAAAATTTATTTTGCTACAGTATTTTCAGTTTTTAGCAAAATAAACAGTATCCAAATAGACCATGAGTATGTAAAATAAAAAAAGAAAGTTTTTATACTAAAATAAACATAAATTTTTACACGAATCCATGCAAATGCTTTTACAATTTTTTAGAAACTTGTAAATTGTTTCACTAAATCAGATTTTCTTTTTCTTTGGAAGTGGTTCATTAATGGTTTTTATATATTTATATTTTATAACGGTACAAAGCTTTTCTAATAAACCTTATCCACTGCATTTTTATGACAGATAGAGAATGAGTATGAACTAGTGGAATATCAAATTGGTCGTCCTGGAGTAGATTATACGAATTGGGCAGCAGGAATGGCTGTGGGTTTAGGCACTGGAGTCCCTTGGGTCATGTGCAAGCAAGCGGATGCACCTGATCCAGTCGTAAGAATTTCTTATAAGAATCTTCTCTATTTAAAATTGATTCCTTTCATGATTCAGATTACCATGAATTACAAATTTAAAAATGTATCTAATTTCATATCATTAAAAATTTTAAATAAGGTGTCACGTCTAGTCCACATTAGCGAAATAAGGAAATTATGGTTTTTTCTATTAAGCCCATTTTTTTGTATTGGTATTACAGATAAACGCCTGCAATGGTTTCTATTGTGAAAATTTCTTGCCAAATAAAAACTACAAACCCAAAATGTGGACAGAAGTTTGGACTGGTTGGTAAGTCACACTCACAAAGATGTCTCCAATATGGTTCAATTATTTTCTTCAATTACTAATATATTATGTCATTGGTTTCCAACCTATCTAGAAATTATAATGACATTAATTAGTCATTAAAGTCCTTTGTAAATATAATTTTTCATCTAGGTTTTCAAGCTTTGGTGATCCAGTTCCATATAGACCGGTAGAAGACTTGGCATATGCAGTGACAAGGTTCATACAAAATAATGGTTCATTTTTTAATTATTATATGGTAAGTCAATCCTTCCAAATATTTCTGATTATAATTTAATTTAATGTGATTTGAATTTCTCTCCAAAAAAAAATTGTGATTTGAATTAAATGAAATCATGCTTTAATTTTTTTTGCCCTTTTTTATTATAGTATCATGGAGGAACAAACTTCGGCAGGACTTCTGGGGGTCCTTTTATTGCAACTAGTTATGATTATGATGCTCCAATTGATGAATATGGTGAGTGTTCAGGAACAGTAATCTACAGCATTGGGGTACTCCTGCAGAATTTTTTTGTGCTATATTTTAAGTTGATCATCTAAAATATGTCATGGCAGGTCTACCTAGGGAACCAAAATTTACACATTTGAGAAATTTGCATAGAGCCATCAAGCTAGCTGAACCTGCTCTAGTCTCCAACAATCCCATTGTGGCATCACTAGGGAAGAATCAAGAGGTTTTCTTCTATATTAGCTACCCTGAATATAAAACACTTTTTGTGCTATCTTCTGTTTGTAAAGCAAGGAGTTTTGTCACAGTTAATGTTCTGATTTCTAGTTCTTCTTAAAACTAACTCGAGTTCTTAATTCTAATCATTGAAAGGCTCATGTTTTCAAGTCAAAATCTGGGGTTTGCGCTGCATTCCTATCAAACTATGACCCAACATATTCGGTAAAAGTGAGGTTTGGAAATGGTCAATATGATCTGCCACCCTGGTCCGTCAGCATTCTTCCTGACTGCAGAACTGAAAGTTTTAACACTGCAAAGGTAAGCAAATGAGAAAACTTCAAGTTATGTGGAGACAATCTTTTCTGGAACATAAGTAACTAATAATGATCATCTATAGTTTTGCAACTGTGACTCAATGCCTTCCACATTGCAAAATACAAATTCTAGCTCTTGTCCTCAGATTATCTTCTTATAGGATTTAATTTCCTAAGTACACTCCTTCACATCAGATCAAATTTTGTATTCAGGTTAATATCAATGGCTTGCATTTGAAAATGGTGGCTTCGGGTGGTGCATTCAGGTGGCAGTCATACACGGAGAGAATTGCCACTGCTAATGATAAGAATGCATTCACAGCAAATGGGTTAAAGGAGCAAATAAGTGTCACCTGGGACACCACAGACTATTTGTGGTACATGACAGAGTGAGTACTGTAGTTACCTACTAATCATGGTGCTCTTTGAAATTTTGATCAGAATACATTTTGAGAGTTGCTAAACTATCAAATTGTAGTTATTGCTTATCACTTTTGGATCTTCTTTTGCTGCAGTGTCACCATAGGAGCCAATGAAGGATTTCTAAAGACAGGAAACCTTCCTGTCCTCACTGTTAAATCAGCAGGCCATGCTTTGCAAGTTTTTGTCAATGGTCAATCAATTGGTATACATCCTGGCAACACAAGCAAAGCTTTTGGCAAATAAAGCTGAGTGTACCTGAGTTTAACCTACTCATCATCATCCTTTAACTTATGGGTTTTTATACTCTTTGACAGGAACTGCATATGGGAGTAATGCAGATCCAAGACTAACATTTAGTAGCAAGGTGAACCTGAAAGCCGGTATCAACAAGATTGCTTTGTTAAGTGCAGGTGTTGGTCTCGCGGTCAGTATTTGCATTCCTGATAAGTCTACTTCTTTATTCTTGATGCCAAGAAACCTCACTGTTGTACTTTTCTGGTCTCTATATTTGATTAATTTCAGAATATTGGCCTGCATTTTGATCAATGGAATGTCGGGGTTCTTGGCCCAGTCACCTTGGGCGGTCTCAATACAGGAACATGGGACATGTCTCAATGGAAGTGGTCCTACAAGGTTAGTTTCCTCAATCCTGCTGTACTGTTCTCAAACATCACACTTAAAAATCTGGAATTCAAAGTTACAAGAAGTGTGAATTGTTCACAACCCAAGTAGTAAATAAGAACATAAATTCAAAAGAGAATCAGATCACTGTTTTTTTTAGTAAGTAAATGAGAATCAGATCATTGTTGAGCCATAAAGAAAAGAAGAGCACTCGATGGTAACTTTTAGAATGATTTGGATAATAAATTTTTCTGAAGCAAACATGCTAAGATGAAAGCAATACACAATGTCATTCAACAAACAACTATAACAGATTATAAATCCACACAATTAGTACATGAAATCATATTATGTATGATTAATGATGTTGCGATAATTGTTAACAAAAACAAATAAGTAGAAGAATTAGGACAATGATAGGCAGCAAGTCATGCTAAGTACTCACCGGTGTGCTTGGTTTTGAGCAGAAAGGTCTAGCAGGTGAAACTTTAAATCTTTATTCATTCCAAGGAAGCTCCTCTGTCAAGTGGGCGGGTGGATCTTCATTGACCATCAAATACCCTCTGACTTGGTATAAGGTGAGAACCATCCAACTTATACCCTTTCCAATTCTCTTCAAGAATTTTTTGGGACAAAAATATGCAAACTTCTTTTAAAGAAATCTTGACTTGATGGTGGGAATTTGCAGACTACTTTTGATGCACCAGGAGGAACTGAGCCATTGGCTCTAGATATGAGTAGCATGGGAAAAGGTGAGATATGGATAAATGGCCAAAGCATTGGGCGCCACTTTGCTGCAAGTAAAGCATCTGGTTCCTGTGGCACATGCAGTTACACAGGCATATTTAAGGAAAACAAATGCCTAAGTGGTTGTGGAATGCCAACCCAAAAATGGTGAGACTAATTTTAATTTGTTTCAATATCATCCACTATTGCTTCCACATCTTAAATTTGAAAATGATTTCTAATGAGGCTACTAATTCCAGGTACCATGTTCCGCGCTCATGGCTGAACCCTAGTGGGAACCTACTGGTTGTGTTTGAAGAATGGGGTGGTGACCCAAGGGGGATTTCTTTGGTCAAAAGAACAAAATAAACTAAGTGTTGTGGAAAGACCATTGTCTGGGTGCTGTAAAGAAGAAGAGATGATTTTCTTTTTCTTTTTCACATACATACCACATGTATAGATGCACATAAAGGCTGTACTCAGAAATTCTAAGTGCAAGCTTTCTGATGCAGCAGAATAAACGGATAACACAATGTAAGTTATATGGTGCGAAATTATATTCCTATAGCAACCTTGAACCATGTCTTGACTTTGTTTGGAGCATTTGCTAGACCGTAGAGCCGATCTTATGATTGCTGTATATTTAGCACAAGGTTTTCCAAGCTATCGTTTACATATTACATGTATCTAAAAACTAGGTGAAAAAGGTACAACAATTGCATAAACAAGCCAAGTGACATTCAAGAACATTAAAAAGCTTCTAATGGCAGTTTCTCTCCATAGCTTTGCCCCAAAATATGACTTAGAAAGGTATAAAGCTAACAATTTAAACAAATAAGTGGCAACATATCTTGTTTTCCAGTGAAAAGTGAAAATAACAAAGGTGTTTGACTCATACAACTTGGTTAAGCAGATACAAAATCTAAAAAACAACCCCAAGTACCCCCCTTAAGAAATGCAAATATCCATATGACCTGCAAATTTTAGAAGGTTCTTAGAGTTTAGTTCGATCCAAAACTTGAGATAAGGGGTGTAATCCGAAAAAAGATTCATAACTGGTTGTTAATGGAGTAATTCTTTCTTGATTTGCTTCATTATTGTAACTGTATTTATTAATAACTTTTTTTGTTAATTCAAGAAGTTAGCCATACACTTCACACATTTCTAGCGATTCTGTATTGCTAATATTGACCCCAAAAAAGAAATAGTAGGTATAGCTAAACCCGAAACTCCTGGTGGATGACCATAAACCCAAGGAAAGGAAAGAATCAGCTGTATGCTTTGGAAGAAGCTTGTACAGTTTGGGAAAAGGCTTTGACTGCTTCACCTTAATTGTTGTTTGAACAATTAAAAGTTAAATAAATAAAAATGCGCAATTTGAGGGGCTCAAAACTTTCCATATATATAGAAATAGAAACAGATAGATTTTTTTTTTCCTTTTTTTTTTATAAAGCAAAAGGTATGCATAGGAGACTAAGAGACTAACAACCTTCTCTAGAAGTTAATACATACACACAGATACATGACTTTTTTGCATGACATATGGTAATCCAATCTATGAGTTATGTATAACAAAGTTTTATGAGGCATATTACTAATTCAATTTTCCTAGTACTGCAAATTGTGCATCCCCAACATACCTCCCCCGCACCCCCCCCCCCCCCCCCAAAAAAAAAAAAAAAAAAAACCCAAGAAAAAATAAGAGTAATCTAGCTACCTCTTTTTTTTTTTTTGGTTGAGAGTAATCTGGCTACCTTGAACTCATTCATTGGAGTAAAAAGAAAGTGCCTTAGCCAGGTGCAGAATGGAATATTAGAAATTATGATGGACCTTTTATTATTAAAATTAGGCCTAAGTGCAAAAACACTCTTGGGGTTTGGGTCAGTGGCAAAATCAACCCCTAGAGTTTTAATTCTTCCTTATAACTCCTTAAGGTTTCTTTATCCTTCTAATTGACCCATGTGACTAACTTTTGCTAACTTCTTTGGATGGAAAAATGACCTAACCATCACATAAGCAATGACATAATAAGTTGGTGAATCTTCTTACTGCGGTCACATGATGATCACGTGATTTTACCGTCCAAAGAAGCTAATAAAAGCTAGTCCCAATGGTTAATTTGGCGGATATAAATACATGAAGGAGTTATAAGGAAGAATTGAAACTCCAAATATGTTTTTGCACCTAGTCCAAACCCCAAAGGGTGTTTTGCATTTTGCCCTTAATATTATTATTAAAGTCACATTACATATGCTTGACGTTGGCATGGATCAATATGACTATATCTGTCATGGGTTAAGAGCAATGCCATTGTTGAAAGCCTTTTTTTTTTTCACTTGCTTTAATAAATCAAGGGTTAATTCAAAAGACATTGAATTTTTTTTTTTTTTGGAAAGGGTAAGACTTCCGTCAATTGCAATGGATCATTGGACGAGACATAATTTTAATACATGGTTATTTTTGGACATGTGTTGTGTCATTCTGTTTATCAATGACGGAGCTAGGACTTAGAGTTAGGGAGCGGCTCTACTACTGGTTATGTGCGGTAACTCCAGCCTTTAACTTCGCTGCTTAGAAGGCTGAGGGTTTTTTTTTTTTTTTTTTTTTTTTTTTTTTTGGTTTTGTTTTGATGTGTGTGTTTGCTGCTAGGTAAGAGAAAATTATTTTGCTAAAATTTTTTTAAAGAGCCAGGTTGTTTGTTTTGGGTAAAATTTGTTCATTGGACTTAATTTTTTTAGTTTTGCTATAAGTAATTTTTGTTGTTGCGCTAATGCTAATGTTTTTGGACTTGTATATTTTGTTTTAGATTTTTAGATCTATAAATTTTTTATGGCCTTTAAAAAGAGAAAAATGTTAAGGATACAAACTGGTTTTATAAATTAATTATGTGATGAGTGGTATTGGTAAGTATAAAAATGATATAAGTGGCGAGCTCAGATACAAACCAATAAGAATTTGCTATCTCAACACTTTGTAAAAATATTGTAGAAAAGTTTGTAACTATAGTATTACTCTTAAAAGAATCAATGATATTGTTAGGGGGGAAAGTCTAATTTTATATGTTGGGTTAAAATGAATTGACCATTTGCAAATTAATTAATTACCCAAGTTAATTAATTAGTCAAATTACATGCAATAGCATGGCAACACAAACAAATCACCAAATAACTAAATGCAACGGAAAATAAATTTGACACGGGTGATTTGTTTACGAATGGAGAAAACCACCGAGGCAAAAACCCCACTGGGTGAATTTAAGGTCACCAGTCCCGAGAATCCACTATTATCAATCACAAGCAATTACAAGTATAAGGAACTTTACCAAACCCTTTGGCCTATCCTGAAATACCAACATACAGTTGAACTCTTACCCCAATACCCAATTGGACTTGTATTGTAGCGGAAATCTCTCCTTTCAATGCCCGAATCCCAATACGTGACTAACCAATGACGGGTGATTTGTTTACGAATGGAGAAAACCACCGAGGCAAAAACCCCACTGGGTGAATTTAAGGTCACCAGTCCCGAGAATCCACTATTATCAATCACAAGCGATTACAAGTATAAGGAACTTTACCAAACCCTTTGGCCTATCCTGAAATACCAACATACAGTTGAACTCTTACCCCAATACCCAATTGGACTTGTATTGTAGCGGAAATCTCTCCTTTCAATGCCCGAATCCCAATACGTGACTAACCAATGATGCACGGATTCCAGTACGTGACTAACTCACCGACTTGAGGAAGATTATTGGCTGCAAAGTTTTTCAGTTCATCAATAATGAAGATCAAGAAACTCCTTAGTCATAAAACCCTTGGCGTAAAGACAAAGTAGCTTCTACAGAGAGAATGATGAACTAGAGCAATTTCTGCCTCCGATCACAATATGCATGTATTATTACTTTGCATCACCTTGTGACGGCCCTTAAAATAATCCTTATATATGTCTAAGGTTGTGAGAAAAGAAACCCTACATAAATACTTAAGGATATGCATGTAATCAGATCTGAAAAATCTGATTTTGTAATTCTAGACAGATACAGCTTTTGTCGAGCTTCAACATTAAATCTCGATAGAAGTCTTTCTGTCAAGATTGTTGTCGAGCTTTAATGAACAGTACTTCCTTCACTTGTTTCTTGGTCAGACTTGCATGGTTTCAATACTTAACTTGAACACTTGTTTCTTGAAGTACTAAACTCATCCTAAATCTACCCAATTACAAATAAAGTGTGTTTTGTCAAAAGATTAACCAATAACATAAAAATTTCCCTAACATTATAAAACAAAATTGCTAAAATTAATACCCATATATATACAAATATTTTTTTAAAAAAAAAATTAGGGGGCAAAGTCCAAGCTTAGCTCTGTCCATGCCTCATTCCCTTCTTGGGATAGGAGAAACCCATATAATGCAGAATTGGAGCAAGATGAGTTGGGGGTACTTGCTATTTTAATAAGGTGGCTTTGATATTAAAAAGTAAAGATAAAAATAAAAAAAAATAAAAGATTAAATCATACGTATAAAAAATTAAGTATATATTAAATTAAAATGTATATACACACATTCAGAGCAAGATCAGATTGGGTAAGCATAATCCATCCCCCTATCATCTCTTTAAATCGGGAAAAACTTATGTGGAATAGGTAAGATATGATGAATCAAACAAGATGGAGAATTTTTGTTATCCTCACAAACGCCATTTGTTGTTTCAAACTTTCAAGAGCAATTATAACACCTTAAGTCTAAAAAAAAAATAATTAAAAAAAAAAATTACACGCTTTATCTAATGGTTTTCGTAACTTGCAGGCTTGCAGCAAGTAAAATGTTACCACCAAATTTAAATGATAAGATGTATTTTTAATATGACAAGTTAAAAAAATTATACGAAAAAAGGTTTTTTTTTTTTTTTTTTTTTGAGAATTATTATATGAAAAACGTTAATTATATGTGTGGGACCGGCCTAGAATAATAGGTTGTCTGGGCCCTGGGCCCGTCCGAGGAGACGTCGTGGCCCAGAATCCTTATTTAGGCCCACTGGGGCAAAGAGAACATGTCCGAGGAGTAATTCCTCCTCGGACATTCCAAAATCCGGGTCAAAGGTGCATCCTGGCTATTGTAGTCCTCCCTCCAAGTACGTAAAAAGAAAAGAAACCCAAAATATCTCAGCAAAAGCTGCCTCCACCACATTAAATGCACCACAACTACTCTCCTGGCCGCATTAATGAAGATAAGACCCCTGAACAGTGCTACCTTGGACACTGCAACTCACAAAGGACTGATAAAGGTGTCTGATGGGACAGGTGCTCAAGTAGAGGTTTGGATGATCAACAAGTGTAAAGCCCAGATGATAGGAGAGGGCCTATATAATATGTAAAGGTCCCCCAAGAAAAAGGGGGGGGGGGATGGAGAAAAAAGGAGAAGAGAAAGCACTATAGCAATCTCAACAACTCCTGCAACCATTATCATCTAATATATATTAAAACAAGAGCTCCTCGGATTGTGCCGAGGACTAACTTTCTTGTACAAACTTCGTCCGTTTCTGTTTGATTGTCTTGGAAACTCATTATAACTATTATCACATTTACTAAAACCTAGTTCTTGTACCCACTCTCTACAAATTTATTGTACTGGGTTCACTGGGCCAGTATCCCATACATTTTGGGCCTGGACCGAAAATCGTGTCCCTACAATTGGCGCCGTCTGTGGGAAGAGCTTGTGCGTTAGTGAGTGCAATGGTTAATCATGATGGGATCAAGCTCCTATCAACAAAGGTCCCTCGAAAGAGATAATTTTGGCAGTGGTGCAAGCTATGCGAAAGCTTCCCCATCATTTCCAGCAGCATGCGGTTGTTGCCCTAACTCAGCTTCCACTCAGGGCTACACTTCGAAGTGCCGATGGCACGGGCAATTCTAGGGGCTTCTAACATCAAATCTATGCCCCACATATTTGTCAAGGGGCTAACCCTCGTGGGTCCAGTAGCCCAATTCACCGAATTCCCATAAGTGCTAGACAGAACCAAGGTCTTGCATGGTCCTCGAACTCAAACCTATGGGGAAACTAGTCACTAGAAAATATAAGTTTTGGACAGAACCAAGGTATTGCATGGTCCTCGGACTCAAACCTATGGGGAAACCAAGTACATCAAAAAGAAATTCTAAGTTTTGGACAGAACCAAGGTATTGCATGGTCCTCGGACTCAAACCTATGGGGAAACCAACTACTTAAAGAAAATTCTAAGTTTTGGACAGAACCAAGGTATTGCATGGTTCTCGGACTCAAACCTATGGGGAAACCAACTACTTAAAGAAAATTCTAAGTTTTGGACAGAACCAAGGTATTACATGGTCCTCGGACTCAAACCTATGGGGAAACCAACTACTTAAAGAAAATTCTAAGTTTTGGACAGAACCAAGGTATTGCATGGTCCTCGGACTCAAACCTATGGGGAAACCAAGTACATCTTAAAGAAAATTCTAAGTTTTGAACAGAACCAAGGTATTGCATGGTCCTCGGACTCAAACCTATGGGGAAACCAAGTACATCAAAAAGAAAATATAAAGTTTTGGACAGAACCAAGGTATTGCATGGTCCTCGGACTCAAACCTATGGGGAAACCAAGTACATCAAAAAGAAAATTTAAGTTTTGGACAGAACCAAGGTATTGCATGGTCCTCGGACTCAAACCTATGGGGAAACCAAGTACATCAAAAAGAAAATCTAAGTTTTGGACAGAACCAAGGTATTGCATGGTCCTCGGACTCAAACCTATGGGGAAACCAAGTACATCAAAAAGAAAATCTAAGTTTTGGACAGAACCAAGGTATTGCATGGTCCTCGGACTCAAACCTATGGGGAAACCAAGTACATCTTAAAGAAAATCTAAGTTTTGGACAGAACCAAGGTATTGCATGGTCCTCGGACTCAAACCTATGGGGAAACCAACTACTTAAAGAAAATTCTAAGTTTTGGACAGAACCAAGGTATTGCATGGTCCTCGGACTCAAACCTATGGGGAAACCAACTACTTAAAGAAAATTCTAAGTTTTGGACAGAACCAAGGTATTGCATGGTCCTCGGACTCAAACCTATGGGGAAACCAACTACTTAAAGAAAATTCTAAGTTTTGGACAGAACCAAGGTATTGCATGGTCCTCGGACTCAAACCTATGGGGAAACCAAGTACATCTTAAAGAAAATTCTAAGTTTTGGACAGAACCAAGGTATTGCATGGTCCTCGGACTCAAACCTATGGGGAAACCAAGTACATCAAAAAGAAAATCTAAGTTTTGGACAGAACCAAGGTATTGCATGGTCCTCGGACTCAAACCTATAGGGAAACCAAGTACATCAAAAAGAAAATATAAAGTTTTGGACAGAACCAAGGTATTGCATGGTCCTCGGACTCAAACCTATGGGGGAACCAACTACTTAAAGAAAATTCTAAGTTTTAGACAGAACCAAGGTATTGCATGGTCCTCGGACTCAAACCTATGGGGAAACCAACTACTTAAAGAAAATTCTAAGTTTTGGACAGAACCAAGGTATTGCATGGTCCTCGGACTCAAACCTATGGGGAAACCAAGTACATCTTAAAGAAAATTCTAAGTTTTGGACAGAACCAAGGTATTGCATGGTCCTCGGACTCAAACCTATGGGGAAACCAAGTACATCAAAAAGAAAATCTAAGTTTTGGACAGAACCAAGGTATTGCATGGTCCTCGGACTCAAACCTATGGGGAAACCAAGTACATCAAAAAGAAAATATAAAGTTTTGGACAGAACCAAGGTATTGCATGGTCCTCGGACTCAAACCTATGGGGAAACCAAGTACATCAAAAAGAAAATCTAAGTTTTGGACAGAACCAAGGTATTGCATGGTCCTCGGACTCAAATCTATGGGGAAACCAAGTACATCAAAAAGAAAATCTAAGTTTTGGACAGAACCAAGGTATTGCATGGTCCTCGGACTCAAACCTATGGGGAAACCAAGTACATCAAAAAGAAAATCTAAGTTTTGGACAGAACAAAGGTATTGCATGGTCCTCGGACTCAAACCTACGCTAAACAGAGCCTTAGCTATGTCGGGTCCCTCAGACCTCCTGCTAAGAACTTTAGCTATGTCGGATCCCATCGGATCTCCTGCTAAGCATTATACAGAACTTTAGCTATGTCGGGTCCACCATACCTCCTGTTAAAAAGAACCTTAGCCATGCATGAGTCCTCGGACCACAGGTTTTGGGAAAATTAACACACATAACATCTTTCTATAAGTGTCAAGACAGACCCAAAATTATAACCAACTCCTCAGATTGGTAGCTTTGAAAGGAGCAATTTACAGTACAAATATGGGGCGCGTGAAACGGCACTCCCCCGGGTGTAAATTAAAGGATCAAAGCAGAATTAACTCTTAAGAATTCAAAACCCCACCTTTTTCCTCGAATGAGAGGAAAAAACCGGAGTTTTGAGGGGCTATTGTGGGACCGGCCTAGAATAATAGGTTGTCTGGGCCCTGGGCCCGTCCAAGGAGACGTCGTGGCCCAGAATCCTTATTTAGGCCCACTGGGGCAAAGAGAACATGTCCGAGGAGTAATTCCTCCTCGGACATTCCAAAATCCGGGTCAAAGGTGCATCCTGGCTATTGTAGTCCTCCCTCCAAGTACGTAAAAAGAAAAGAAACCCAAAATATCTCAGCAAAAGCTGCCTCCACCACATTAAATGCACCACAACTACTCTCCTGGCCGCATTAATGAAGATAAGACCCCTGAACAGTGCTACCTTGGACACTGCAACTCACAAAGGACTGATAAAGGTGTCTGATGGGACAGGTGCTCAAGTAGAGGTTTGGATGATCAACAAGTGTAAAGCCCAGATGATAGGAGAGGGCCTATATAATATGTAAAGGTCCCCCAAGAAAAAGGGGAGGGGGGATGGAGAAAAAAGGAGAAGAGAAAGCACTATAGCAATCTCAACAACTCCTGCAACCATTATCATCTAATATATATTAAAACAAGAGCTCCTCGGATTGTGCCGAAGACTAACTTTCTTGTACAAACTTCGTCCGTTTCTGTTTGATTGTCTTGGAAACTCATTATAACTATTATCACATTTACTAAAACCTAGTTCTTGTACCCACTCTCTACAAATTTATTGTACTGGGTTCACTGGGCCAGTATCCCATACATTTTGGACCTGGACCGAAAATCGTGTCCCTACAATATGAAATGGCTTAATTTTTTTTAAAGGATGACTTGATTTTATTAGTTCGGAGTATAGACTAACTAATTATGTTTCCTGCATTGAAACTTGAAAGTGATCTTGGACATCTCAATAAGGTTCCAATTTCCTTTTCTTTTTCTTTTTCTTTTTGGAGTAGATAGAGGAGAAGGGAGAGGGGACATCTCAATGATTTTATTCCTATAGCTTTTCATGATCAGGGCAATGGTTTTTTTTTTTTTTTTTTTTAAGGTTTTTTTTTTTTTTTTTTTTTTTTTTGGGGATAATTCGATAATTGTAGGAGAAACCGAAAAAGAATTTGAATTCTAAACGTTTAAGGTGAAAATGCCAGAAAGTATTAGTTGAGCTAGGCCCTTGACCATTTGGCAATGTTAGTCGCATTGGATTTGGAAACAGAGGCAGTGTCAAATGTCAATGACCCTAATCCTAGTATTTTGCTCGAATGTTTCTTTGACATAAGAAACCGATGTACCTCCTTAATCCGGGCTTTTCTGAAAGTGAGAAACGTACAGGCCCATTTGGCCCTTTTCCAATATGGGCTTTTTTCATTCTATTGGTTATGGGACTAAGATCTTGTTCTGAACTGCTGACTTGATCACTTACCAGCGAATAGAACAAATTTGGGCTCACGTTGGGCCGATTCTTATGGGGTTGAGGATTTATTCAACCCGAAGCAATTCATTCAAATCATTAAGTTTAGCCGGCAAGGTTCCATTTCCAACGTAGGAAAATCCTTTACATGTGATTAATGAAACCTAATAACATCATATAATAATAAATAAAAAACAAAGTTTGGCTACAAACTTGGTTGTAGCCAATAGTTACAACTCCACAAAATATCTTTTTATGAGATGTAAATTTTGACAAATTCACCATTGGATTACATTTTCTTCTTATATCCTCTGTATTTGCAAAATTTTCAGAAAATCAAAGATCAATAACTATGTCACAGATCAATAACTATGTCAGCAATCAACTATTTATATTTTAAATTTTTGCAATCTAAAATTATGCATAAAAAACAAGTTTATGGATCAAATAATAAATAATATCAGATTGATATGAAATTTGACATATGTGTTAAAAACATACAATCCAACTATTAGATTATCAAAATATGCAATCATGCTAATTTTTTTATTGAGAGTTGTAGCCATTGACTAAAACAAAGTTTGTATAAATAAATATCTTAGTTATTATTTGTTTAGAATAATGTTAAAGGTAATACTAATTTTACTACAAAATTTAACAAATTGATATGACTAAAAATATGAGTGGTGCCAAATCAACAACATAATAAATAAACATCCTATTTACTGTTTTTTGTGTATTTTAAAAGTTAACACATCAACTTTTTAAGGTAATGTAATAAAATTTGTAGTACTTGTAGCATGACTCTTTGTTTTATATTGTAAAGTTAACACATCAATTTCTAAAATTTAACTAGTAAATTTTGCAATATTTAGCATCATCTTTCTACAAAACCTAGAATATATCTATATTAGCCTATGTATCAAATAGCAGGATTTAGGTCTTGTGGATTTTTGATTTGGGTGCTTAAATCAAAATATCTTATTTGGATAGTTTAAAAGTTCAAAGATTTACATTGCACCAAATACACAAGGGATTTGGTTGAATTTGAGTTATAATATGTTCAATGGACATTTCAAAAAAAATTATGTATAATAGTAATTATTAATTGTAGGGGCAATTTGATATATCCAATAAAACAATTAATTATTAACTTGACTAAAATCACCTCCCCTTCTTTTTCCTGATCAATGCAATCCCAACCATTAGATTTTAGTGTCTATTTGGGAACAGTTAATCTTTTTTTTTTCCCCTGAAAGTACTATAGATAAAAGGTAAAAATTAAATAAAATAAGTAGGTAACTCACGTAGGACCCAAAAATAATATAAAAAATAAACAATAAACTGATTTATAACTTAGAATTGCATCACAAACAGGCACTAATGAAAATGAGCTGATTGTAGGATTTTATGGTTGAAAGTTTTTATATAAAAATCATATAAGAAATGTGAACAACGTTGATGGTCCGAATAAAGACAATTAGTATCAAAAGATTGGGTAAGCACCATATCCACTTATGTTTGTCCCTTCATCCTTGATTTGGAATTTGTTCTTAGTGAGATTTGCTCATATGATGCTGGCACTATATTCCTCTAAAATATGTATGTTATTATTGGAATAAGCATTTCACAGTTTCAAGTGGGATATGTAAAGGCAAATTTTTTGAGGGCCTAACTTTTAAACCAACAATTAGTATATCAAATCGAATTTGAACATTTTCTTAAAAGCCATATAGTATGAAAATCCAAATCTAAAATTTTCAATTTCTCCATAGTGGGAATACAATATTGAAAACACTGTGTACGAGATATATAATTGAAATCATATTTTCAAAACACGATTTCAATTGGGTGTGTATGACAGTGAATAACTCAACGTGTACAACAATAATTAGCGATCGAAAAGGAAGAAATTGCTCATATGATGATGGCACCATATTCAGTGGCAGCTCTAGGAATTTTTTTTTTGAGTGGTCACTAAAAAATTTAAATTACCACAATATTTCTCTTGGTACCATTTTTTAAAGAAAAATGAAATTAGAAATTATTTTTATTGAATAGGTTGAACGAGCAACAAATTTTATTTTTTTGTTTTATAATAGGCTTTTTGTTGAATAATTTTTTCACTTGTTTTTTTTTGGTCTTGTCTTGTTTTTGTTTGGTTTATGTTTGTTGTTATTTGAGCTAATATTTATTGTTGTTATTTAAGCTTTAAAAAAAAAAAGGATTAAGAATTATGTTTGGAGGCAGAATTAATTTTGGAGTAATGCTACATCCACAACATTTTTACAATAAATCTTATGCAAAAACCTGTTATTAGTGAGTAAAAAAATAATATTAGTATTTGGCCAAAATTAGAATTAATAACAGCTTACTACATTAAATTTGTTGTAAAATTATTGTGAAAATGTTGTGAATATAGTAGCACTACTCTTGAACTCAAATCTATATATATCTAAAGTAAAAGCTAAGACATAAAGTTTAATGTTACTATACTCCTATTGAGCCACCTCATTAGCCACGTCATACTTTAAAAAAAAAAATTCCTTTATGATTTTTCTATTTTATTTTATTTAAATAATTAAATATAGTTCATGGACAAACCTGTTAATGCACTCCATTACTATTCAACATGTTACTATTCATTTGTTTTAAATGCAAATATTTGACTATTCAGCTGCCTATATTGATTTCAACTTTTCATTTTCTTCTTTCTAATTTCAAGTAATTTATTTTGGATACTAATTTCAAGTAATTGTTCAAATTGAATAATTTTTTATTTTTTTAGTGGATATATATACATGTTTGACTATTCATTACAAATATTACTATTAATTAGATGCAAATGTTTGATTATATTCAGCTACCTAAATTGATTTCAAATTTTCGTTTTCTTCTTTCTAATTTCAAGTAATTGTTAAAATTGAATATTTAAACTTTTTCATCTTCCTATTCTAAAAAAAAAAAAAAAACTCTTCTTCTCTTCCTCCAACCTTTCCCCTCCCTCTTTACCTTTTTATCTCATTACTACTATTTATTTTACTGTTAAACTTTCTTCATCATTTCCTCTTTCTTATATTTTAACTCTTCTTCTCCCCACTTATTTTGTATAAATTTGATATCATTTATTCCATTCAATCCATATTTTTTCCACACAAAAACTATGAGTACTCTCTCTCTCTTTCTCTCTCTTGTTTGATGTTTGTTTTTTCTTATCACTCTAATTTCGGTTGATGATTTTTTCATTTAATTTTTTTGTGTTGTATTTTTTAAATTTCCCATCACAAATCACTCTTATAGCTTTGGTTGAATCTTGGTTTGGATTAATACGTAGTTTTTTTTTTTTTAAATAGAAATTTTAGTTTATATCAAAACAAAATATACATGGCTATGAATTTGAATGTGCCTACCAATGGACTTCCACTGAACAGAGATGTATTCACAATATTTTTAGCTTCGTATACTTCTTTGGTAATGTGAATTTGAGAAAGAGAAAAGGGTAGGCAAAGGATGTATGGTCTTCCATAATCTCCTATGTCTTGAAGAAAGTGGAGGGCCTATTAGTCTCCCTTTTACTGGAATTTTGTATAGAAAGTCTTTTGCTATAAGTTCCTTGACTTTTTGCTATTTTATAATGAAATGGAACTGAAAGTTTTCCTTTGCCTGACTAAATAGCTAGAGACAAATATACAAATACTTTTGGAGAAAGCTAATATGGTTCTTAAAAAGTACAAGATACACATGGTTGTGGCAAATGAGCTTTTAACTCACAAAGATGAGGTTGTAGTTGTTACAAACAATGAAAAGATATTAGTTCGTTGTTACAAGACTCAGGATGGTGATGTTGTGGAGAATCCCCTGATTAGACTTATTGTGGAGAGACATTCAGTTTATGTTAAGAAGTCGGATCTATGATATCTAAGCCTAAAATATCATCAAATGTTTGATATTTGGTAGGCTGACTTGCCTTTGGGAAAAAAATGAAAAAGAAATAAAAAGCATATTTTGATTTCAATCAAAGTGCTTATAAAATAACCTCTAAGGGGGGGAGAATATAATAAATATTGTAATTGCTCTATAGTCTATACTGTGACAAAAAGCGAATAAAGTTTTTTTATTTGTAACGTATCAAAAAAGTCAAAAAATATTCAGTGTAGTAATTTTGTATTGTCGCATCTCATGTGTTTGGTAAAATTTCTTTTAGAAATTTTATGTGTTTTTCTCAAATCTATTTGTTATTTTTATTTTGGTCATTTTGTTACAAATAATTAGCATCTCCACCATCAAATTTTTAGTTAATTTAAACTTTCTTGGTAAGTTTTTACTTTGCTTAGTTGATCATCTTTACTGAAAATGCCAAAAAGTGAATAAGATAAAATAAAAATATACTCTAGAACATCGTTATGCTATTAATGTTTTTATATATAGATACTTAAGGAACTTTTTCTTTTTGCATTTTATTTTATTTTATTTTATATTTCCACTTTATGATATATGATTTATTGATAATGATCTATTTCCTAGTTATCTTTATTTACTTTTTCACTTTGTTTCAATTGTGAGGAAGAAAGAGATCGATGCGGATCTATGTTTTGGAGAAAAATATACCTATAAGAATTGAATCGCATACATCTGTATAGTAATAAACAAAGTATACATAGTTATAACTTGGTATAATAGTTCTCATACTATCAATTTTTAAAAAAGAAAAAGAAAAAGAAAAAGAACCGATGCCTCTGATGTCGGTTATGGTGGTATTCTAAAACAAAGAGTTTCTCCTGAGTCATCTGAACAAATTGTTCGTTTCTATTCTGGTATTTGGAACAATGCACAGTTAAATTATAGTACTATTAAAAAGGAAATTTTATCTATAGTACTATGTATTTCAAAATTTCAAAGTGATTTGTTAAACCAAAAATTTTTGTTACGTATTGATTGCAAAAGTGCTAAGTATGTTATTGAAAAAGATACCACAATGCACAGTTAAATTATAGTACTATTAAAAAGGAAATTTTATCTATAGTACTATATATTTCAAAATTTCAAAGTGATTTGTTAAACCAAAAATTTTTGTTACGTATTGATTGCAAAAGTGCTAAGTATGTTATTGAAAAAGATGTTGAAAATATTGCTTCAAAACATATTTTCGCTAGATGGCAAGCTATTTTAAGCGTTTTTGATTTTGATATTGAATATATTAAAGGATCTCAAAATTCTATCCCTGATTTCCTTACCCGTGAATTTCTGCAGTGTCACCATGGCAAGTAGAAGACCAAAAGATAATCCTCCTGCTGAAACTCCTAAACAAATTGTTAAAAAAGAACCTGCTTCTCCCCTTGAAATAACCAACCGTTTCACCACCCTAGGAACTATCCCTAGGATTAATTACTCCACTGTTCTTGCTTCATCTTATGATCCTTATGCCTTAACCCCTGTTAACCGGCCCATCAAAACATATATATATATATTTATATATATATATATATATATATATATATATATATATATATATATTGCATTGTGTTTTCATACATATCTCACTATATATAATACCTGACTACAAAATATATTTTGTTACACTACAAAAAAACTTCTAATTTAAAACATAATTTCAAATAACACATATTGAATTTTTAAAAATATACAATCTAATATATTAATTCAATAATTATCCAATAAAAAATAATCATATTAAATTTTCTAGCACATTGTGCGGGTCTGCGATTAGTTTTTGTAATTCTCAAGTCAGGGTGTTCAAAATTTTTATTAGAGTAGTCACAATAGGTTAGTTTAGCATATAATATTTTTTTGGCAAGTGTATATGTACGTTTTTTTGCAAGTCATGATGGTCCTACGACCAATCTGGCTTGCATGTAGAGCCGCCACTGACCATATTCCACTAAAATATGTATGTTAATATTGGAATAAGCATTTCACAGTTTCAAATGAGGCATGTAAAGGAGAATTTTTCAAGGGCCAAACTTTTCAACCAACAATTAGTATATCACATCGAATTTGAACATTTTCTTAAAAGCAATATAGTGCAAAAATCCAAATCTAAATTTTCCAATTTCTTCATGGTGGGAATACAATATTGAAAAGGAATGGTAATAGTTACCCACTGTGTATACGAGATACATAATTGAAATTATGTTTTCAAAACACGATTTCAATTAAAGTATGTATGACAGTGAATAACTTAACGTGTGCAACAATAATTAGTGATCGAAAAGGAAGAAATTTGCTCCACTTTCAACTTCCACACTTCACCAAGCTTTTCCAATTTCCCTTTTTTTTGAGGGGCCTTGGGTCATTTCCTTTATGCTTGTTTAAAACATGTTACTCAAACTACTCATTCTAATGAGTGACTAATCCTATAGAATTGTTAATGAGCCTGGGGTACATTGGCATCTGGGCAAGATAACCCTTACTATTTACTAGACATCAATACCTTAACCTTCAGATTATCATGCACTACTATTAGAGTATTCCCATCCAGAAATTCTATCATATTCTATTTTACTATCTCAAAAAAATACTTTATCAATTATACCATACCATTTTACAATACACCCAACATTCCAATTTTTATTTTACAATACAACACATTAAAATAATATATCTACATAATAAAATAATATATTTCAAAACATAAATAAAAACTAAAAATGAGACATGGAGAGAGAGACAGAGATTGAGACGTGAGACAGAGGGTGGGAGGAGAGAGGAATGAATAAAAAAATATTATTTATTTTTACAATTGTGCTACAGCACCATCACAAATTTGTGATTGAATAAAAAAATATTATTTCATTTTACAATTGTGCTACAGTACCATCACAAATTTGTGATGATACTGTAGCACAATTCTAAATTTTTTAAAGATACAAGACAGATACAAGACCGAATGTTTTTTTTACTTTGATGCTAAAATTCCTCAACATATACCATTTACTATGCCGAATGCGAATGCTCTAATAAATGATATTATGGGACAAGCACTTTCGGAGAGGCTTGAAGCATCTCTCTTCACTGATTTCACTGATACTGCTTCTGGACAGATCTCAGATAGGTGAATATTGACCAACGCCTGTGAATGAAAAATATATATATATTTTTAAAAGTAGTAGTACTACTCTTTTATTTTTGCTGAAAAATATATTAAAAAAATGGTACCAGTACTAACTTGTTAGTTATTACCTACAGGTTACTTTTACAGTTGCCTGAAATCCCTCTTGCCAACATAGCATCAAAGTTCAAATCATAATTTTGTTCTCTACTGATAGTTTCTCAACTGGCTTGACATTATTGGACCATTCATGAACAGTACAAATCCTAGAAGATAGTGTTTTTGAATTGTAGTGAAGGACATATCTATGACTATGAAACATGGCTCCTTTGCTTCAACAAGTAGAGCTTTGTAGGTAAAAGATAGTATCAATTAGGACCATAATTTTCAATGATCAGTTTGTGAGTATTTGGGAGTTGGGAACCATCCAATGACCCTAGAACCCTATGACTAGAGCTCTAGATTCCCTTACACAAATTTTTAGACATGCTAGTTGCTCTTTTGGTTAAAGGGTCTCCTCCTTCTATCATTACAACAAGGCCTTTTTAAAGCAAATGGTTAAGATACCAAAATGATAACCTACTTAAATCAGTTATCTTCACTATGGACATCATTGGCTCTCTAAGGATAGGAAAGTTATTCTGATTTTGAAAGAATAAGTCAGGCAGACAGCTCCTAATGCATCATTAGACTTTTAAATCTAAGATTTTCCAAAAAGCAAAACATGGGTCATTAGATTATAGTAGTTTGACACGTGGTAAAGAAAAAGAAATGGTGTCCAATGGTGAAAGGTGATGCAATTTTATAAAAAAAAAAAGAAGCAAAGGGTTAAATCAACTGATTTAAGCACCTTATTACTACTATCTATAATCAGATAACTTTTTTTTTTCAAAGCTTTCAAGAGATTATCTACAACCAAATTATTCTTTGATTGACCTCATTATACGATGAATTTAAACCCATGATCCAAGTTTCACTCTTTTGGATCATGTTAAAAACTTTATTCAATCCCAAGAAATGAATAACATTTACTTTAGTCACCCTCAACTGGAAATAATAGGTCCAAATTTGTGAGTATGAAATGAAGCCAACAAACTTACAACATTAGGAGGTGAGATGTAACATCTTGCATTATCAACTGCCCAATTTGCACGTGTCGTCAATTCAATATTTTTTCCAAATCCAAAGAACTTAGTAGCTTAATGGTCAAAAGGTATATATTTAAAATGGATTTTTATTAACTTATTTAAAAGTAATTCTATTCTAATTCTTTACCTTTTTTTTTTCTTTTTTTTTATCCTAAGCTAAAGTTAAAAACAAACAAATAAATCACATCATTACTCAAAGTGAATTATGATTATGGTTTATTGAGTGGGAACCCCAAAAGTTTAAATGGCTTAAGTAATTAGAGACTAGAGAATTAATCAACTCAAACTCAACATGCACTATTGTTAATAAAGGAGTTGTTAATGATGATTAGAGGAAAAAGAAGGGAAAAGGGTAAGTGTAATAACAAGGTTAAATTAGCCATTAACTGAGGTGCGGGTGGGGAATTCAGATTCTCATTTGTTTGTTTATGAATTAGACAAGGACTTGTTGACAGAGTGGTCTGTGATATGCACAATCATCGAAGGGTTATTGAAGACAACAGGAGGCAAAAAGGGACAGCAGGTGGGGCATTCCAGTTTTTTTGGGGGAGAGCCTAGCAAATCTTACAATAATAGAGTCACTATGAAACATGAACAGATCATGATTTGACCATACAGTGTTCACAATCAAATATGCCCAGAAAATCAATCCGAGGCAAAAAGCTCATCAGATTTCAAGGGTCACTTGGGAAAAACCTACCAGTGCCTTAAATCATGTGATTTGTTATTGCTTGTTTGGTATGGAAATGGAAGGAAAAAATAAATGTTACAAAGATGATGTCATAGCATGCCACATGTCATTCCTCCTCTGTGAAAATTTTTTCTGATGTGTAAAACTCTTTAAACAATTGCTTTCTTTCCCATCAACTTTGTGTGCAAAATAAGTGAATGACTGAAGTCGGTATCATAACATTTTTTAACAATGTTTGGAAAATCTGACAAAGAAATTTATCAAGGCATGTGGACCTGCATGATGGTCAAGCATTGCAATTGATTACATTCAAAATAAAGCAAATTAAAAGGATGGGATTGGGATTAGCATGTTCTTAGTGTTACTGATATGAAGGGAATCTATGCTATTTATGTAACAGTCGATTTCTCCATATCTAGCTAGGATTAGCTTTGTAGAGATATTAGATAGTACCATGTCAAGTGGGTAGGCTACTGGCGCTGTCTACTAAGAGCTAACTGTCTTGAGTGTATGTCTGGCAGTCTGGATTATAACATGTTATGAATGGAATGGGACCTAACATTGTAATGGGTACAAAAGATCAGAGCAATCGGATCACCATAAGCATCTCTAACTCTGTCTCGTTGTTAAGGACACTTTGGTCACTGCCCTGACTGACTCCTATTGGCCAATAGGGCAGGAGGTGTAGTGTAGATGGGACCTTTAAAGATCGATGGCTCTATCCCATTTTCATGTGATGAAGATACATTTCAGCCAGCTCATTGTTTTGTCACAACTTTCCGAGTTATTTTAGGACTACAATTAATTCTACATCCATTTTCAACTTTTCACAACTATGTTAAAGACTATGACTAAATACGTATTGGTTTTATATGAACTCACTACTTATTTATTGTAAAAATACCTATTTATTGTAAAAATGTGTATGGAATTGGTTGCGTTCCTAAAAATTTTCCAAGTTGTCACATGTCTGTTAACTCAAACAGAGGAATGCCCTGGAATTTCCTCAAAAGGGTGTCAAGGGCTTGTTTGGATTTATGAACACAATGTCATGGGCAGTGAAACAATCCTCGGGTCAAGAAAGGAATTGATGAAGTCAGTCCAAGCTGGAAAGAGCCGGGTTTATAGGATCCTGTCCACTGAACAAACCAAAACGAACACACACATAAATACACACCACACACTTGGTGAGGAGAGAGAGACGGGGCATCCAAAGCTTTTTTTGCTTCGTTACTTTTAAATATTCAATGTCAAACACAATCTCAGTTGGTTTGCTTTGAAGATAATGAGATCAAATGAAAAGCAAAACCACACTCCCAAACAAAGAGAAAGCAACAGAAAAATGAAAGAAAGTTCTTTAATTCTTGCAGTACATCTAAATATGTTCCCTCCTCTCTCCCTCTCTCTCTTTCACCCCTCATAATATCTTTTCCTTTCCTCCCACACTGACTCACTAAAGAAAGAGAAAGATGCTTTAGTTGAAAATGAGAATGATATCATAGAAACAAATGTTCATTAAAAATTAAAAAGTACTAATTAGTGTCTTAGACTCCAATACATTGATAATGTTGAAGAAGCCTAATGGCTTCCCTAAGACCACTAAAGTAAGCTCCATGAGTTGTAGAATAGTGGGTTCTGTGTGTTGCTTCCCCTGCAAACAGAATTTGAAGTGGAGGGGAACCGGCAGACTTAAAAGTACTAAGTTTTGGCAATGGCTCAGCCATTTTATCCAAATCATCACCACTTGACCCAAACGCAACATAACTGTAAGACCCCAAAAATAAAGGATCAGTAGCCCATTTGCTCTTCAATATCTTTGTGACTTTCACTTCACTTCCATGAGAGTTCCCCACTTTATTGGCAGTCCCATTGCACAACTCATGGGAGTTAGAGTTCACTAGCTTGTGGGGTTGTGGTAGAAAGCTAGAGATTGTTGTTGAAACCCCATTAATTATCTCTTCATCTTGAAGTGATTCAAGCTCTAATGCTTCTTTCCCTGCAAACCAAGATAGCAGGACACTTGAATTGCTATAAATTGGACACAGAGAAGCTGTCCTCCTCATCCACCATGGTATTTTCTTATGCCTGAATTCTGAGTCTGGTCGATGGAAAACCATTTGGAGATATGGGAAGTTGTTGCAATCATTGCCTTCCACTTGCAGAAACAACTTATTGACAACACCATAACCAAGCCTTGAGATTGCCTCTGACTTAAATGAAGGCAGGGGAGGATTGAACATACCTGAATCTTCACGAATTCCAGCTTTAAGTACACCCAAAGAAACCGTTACAATAACATGATCAGCCAACATATTTGACCCATCACAGAAATGTAGCTTCACAGGCCTAGTAGCAGTAGCACTTCCATTTTCCATGCCTGATACTTCATCACCTTCAGGCTGCCATTCAATTCTTGTGACCTTTCGGCCTAATTGGACTAAACCAGGTGGTAGAACAGAAGCTAGTGATTCAATTATGCTCAAGTAGCCTTTAGCAATGGTGATTTCGTCACCAGGAAACATACGGTACTCACTTTCTGCACTATAATCTAGAGTTAAAAGATCACCAGCTGAAGTATAAGTCCTCTGGGTATTCTCATGCATTGCAAAGATTCCATCTTGTAGCAACTTTCTGCTCCAGTTACCATACCCTTTGAGCTCTTCTTGGTCTTTCTTAGAAACCCAATAAGCATCAAGGCCTTGTCTTAGAAAAGAACCGACACTGAGCTTTTCTTGACCACCATTGCTTGTAGAAGAAACTTTTAAAGCCTTAGCTGCAAGCTTAGTATGGTAGTCAATTTCTTCACAGCCTGCAGCACTGTCTCCAACCAGCTTGCCTTGAGCATAAGCCATCAGCTTCTTGAAGAGGGTAGTCACAGGGTCGACTACAGATGGATTAAGCTGAAACCCTCCTTCAGCAATGGTGGTAGGCTGACTTGGCTCTTCAGAGACCCCATCCATGCACTCCCATGGCTGTTCAGACTCTAGTGCATGGATTTCTTGAGCAATTTTGTGAACTGGGCTGCCTCCAATGCCATGGATCCAAGTTGCACCCATCTCAATACGGTCACCACCAAACTCAGAAGTGTTAATTCTGCCACCAATTCTTGTCCCACCTTCCACAACACACAGCTCAAACGAGTCCTTAAAGCCAGTGGCAGTGTAGAGCTTGTTTGCAGCAGTAAGGCCAGCCATTCCTGCTCCAATTATCACAATGCTTGGTTTCTTGGTCACCATTGTTGCTCGCTTTGGTTGTTTTACTAGCACACGCTAAAAACAGAGGAGATATATGACAACAACAAAAACAACAACAATAAAAAGAGAGAAAGAAATGAACTGTGAGGTGAGATTTGAGTTACTGATGAGAAATTTATAAGGGTTTTAGGCTATGTGGCTTATTATGGCTTCTTGGGACTCTTTTATTTTTAACATTTTTTAATTTGTCTAATAAAGACAGGGCTCCACTTTTTCTTGAGCTCTACCATTGATGTAGGCTTATATTATACTACCCCAAAAGACCATTCTCTCTTTAAATGCTTTCATAGTGATAGTCTCTCTCAACTCCATAGACCATAGCCATTTATATACACAAAATATCACAATTCACAAACTTATTTAGCCCTTCAATTATTAACTTCAATAAAGCCCCTTGTGAAAAAAAATCTCAAGCTAAATAGTTACCCAAAGGCAAATAGTAGATATTGTGATGGCAAGAAAATTAAAAGGTTGATAGTGCCTTTCAACAACCTCGCATGTAAATTGGGTTAGGGACGGCCCACCAACTGAACAAGTCAATGGTCTTGATCAATAGATGGGCCGTCGTTGGGTGGGTCATAACGAGGTAGTAATACATAGCTTACAATCATAATATTTCTCCAGAATTTGAAAACAGATGGACTGGTCCTCACCCAAGAAAAAAAATAGTGGATGGACTTTGTAATTTGTATACTTTGATTTGTCATCATTGCTTAATGGGCCATGAACACTACTACTCCAAAAAGGTTAATATGTAGTTTTCTTTTTCTTTTTCAATTTTAACAATGTTAATGTCCTGTTCAATTTCAACAATGTGAGAATGTTGTTTTCCGTTTAGCCGAAATAAGACTTATTTGTATAGTGCTTATTAAAAGATATAGTGTTAATAACTTTTATGTTAAATGTGACCAAAAGAAAAAACTAAACGCTAGCTTATTTTTTAAAAATCTAAAAGTTAGATTATTTGATGCAAATCTAAGATAATTAAGTAAAATCCAAATGCACTCAAATCATTAATGCATTTGAATTGGGATTTTCTCGTTAGCTTATTAGGCTATATAAAGCTTTTTAAAGTCTTCCTTTTTTTTTTTTTAAAGCACAACTGTACTTTTGTCAACTTTAAACAAATAAATCTTTTAACAAACACACGTGAAATTGTTAGGATTTTGGATTCAAGTATGTTTAAGCATGATGTTCATTAAATTTTAGAGTTATAGGATGCATTTAGAATTGATTACTCCTTAAAGTGAATTGTACAATTGTACTTTTTTAAAGCCTTATTTTTTTGAAAAATTCTAGTGCCACACCCAATTACACAACTTTGTCCACAACTTGCCTATGTGGCGAGTTATAGTTGATGGAGGGGTATGGCACATGGACCCACCATCACCCTTCCACCAACCACAACTCGCCACATGGACGAGTTGTGGGCAAAGTTGTGTAATTAGGTGTGACACCAGAATTACTCTATTGTTTTTTCAAGTATTGTACTTTACCCAAATTTTAACAAATAAGTAGCAAATGCACGCAAATTGTTGTAAGTTTAGGCTCTAGAAAGTATACTCATGAATGTTCATTAAATTTTGGAGTCATACGGCTTATTTTGGAATTAATCACTTCCTAGAGTGAACAGTTCAAAGTTCATGCACCTGTAAGAGGAAATGATCTTGTGGCAAACTTTGGAGGGTGGTGTAGGTGTCAAATAGTGAATGAAATTTCTAAAAGAAGTATGTATATACGTATGGAAGTTCATTAGATTTGGAGTCGTACGGCGCAGTTGGAACTAATCACTTATCAGTTATCAGTGCTCACTGAACTTCCTAGAGTATAGTTCAAACTTCAAAGTTCATACAATTACAATTGATATAGGAGGCAAAAGTTTGAATTTTTCCAAAATCTACGATTTTACTTCTCTTTTCAACCTCTTTGAAAGGCTCACCTCACTTTCATATATTAATCTTGGAGAATGGGTGGAACCTACAGTTAGTAATCAGCTAACAAGTAATGGACAAAAGATTGTCTTTGATTTACCTTTCATTAAAGAAGATTTATAGTGATAGATGTTTGCCTTTCCATTGTGTTGTCTAATTGGGTGATAGATAAACCTTGTTGAGAAGTGACCCGTGAAATAAAAGAGCTTACTTTATACACGTACAGTAGATTTCTTTCATTTGAAGAAGTTGCTTTCAAGTTCCAACTGCATCTTCTTCTACATTCTATGGTCCAGACAATTTACTTGGTATACTAATCCCCACATAATAAAAAAGCATTTCCCTTCAAAATCTAGTAATGATTAGGCTTATTGGGTCTACTCGATGTCCCTCAATCAAATATTTTTAGGCCATTGGATATTGTGGTCAACGGCTTGGATGATATGTGTGAATGATGTGAGATAAAGGTAAAATATGAAATCTGGTGGCGATAAGCACCCATGATAGTGTTGATTACCGTGACCCATCCGTATCAATATTTTAAACAATCTCATGCATATGTTAATCAATCTCTTTACCAAAAGATTTAATGTTCAATAATTTATGAGGCCCCAAACTTCCCCTCTAAATCTTCATTAAAGGAAGTGCAGATATGAGTGTATCATAGCTTGATCAAAAAGTAAAAGAAGCTGGCATTAAACAAATTTGGACGTTATAGTATGATTCTTCTTTACAACATCTCTGGTTGACACTCGGATCATTTTTTACTTTTGAGATAGGGACCTCCTATAAAACAGTGAAACCAAAATCAGTGCATCAGCACCTAGTATTGTCCCATCATTATTTGGCAAGCAATCCTTGACAAAATATTGCTAGAACTATCAATTTTCAACCAACTTATTTGCTTAAGACCACTTTCTTCTGTACATAAGTTACTAAAAACATGAGCGTGGTAGGTGGAAAAGTGCAAAGTTTTGAGGCATCAATATAAAATCTAAGAAGTTGGTTTATTGGTTCTTAATGCTTCACATGAGATCCCATGAGGTCTAAGGTTAAAAACTCTTAGATAGAATTTTGAAGCCATCTGCTATCCCCAAGGAATTTGTGGTGCATTGGTCAATACAATTGTGGTTGAAAGACACTAGATTACGTTGAAAGATTAATCATTTGAACAATGGACAAAGCCAAGGTGATTCTAAAGCTCTAGCATGCAGGGGTGCAGTGAAATTTGCTGCAAAAATCAGGCTTATGGAAATCACTGTGGAGGGTGATTCTGAAGTGGTAATCAACCAAATTCAAAGCACCAATCCAAGCTTGGCATCCTTCGGATTTCTCCCATGTTAAACGAACTGGCAATTTTGTTTTCCATGCTTTGGCTAGAAGGTTAGGGTAAGTGATGAGTTCCAAGTATGGTTAGAAGACAAATACCTTCGGAGATGGCTCCTATTGTAATTAATGACATATCATAGTTTCTAAGTGACGAAATTTTGACCTGATTCTTTAAATAAATAGCATGTACTTACTTAGAAAATTTAATAGGAAAATGCTAACGAGTGTGCCCTTAGGTACTGGTTAAGAATCCAGTTAAAAAAAATTTTTATGAGAAAAGAAAAAAAAAAAACAATTAATGTTTTGATAACTTTTTTTATTTCCCATAAAAGTGATGTCAAAATTTTCTTAAGGACACTCGTTTGCATGACCCAATTTAATATAATTAACCTAACGACTAACATATTACACATAAGTTTTGCTCTAATTTTAAATATCTATCACTGTTATGCTTCATTAATTAGCCATGATTATATAATAATCAGGTCAGGCGATGCATCATTATCAAAGCTTTTTTTTTTTTTTTTTGAAAAAGAGATCAAGGCAAGTCAAAACCCTTTAATACCCAATATTGCTCCACATCGTCTCTCGTGACCAAAATTGTCTTGAGCACTGAAGCTTGGATCCAATGGTCTCCATAGGATCACGTGCATTTGGAGGACTAGTTGCAGAAATACCAAGAGAAATTAAAAAATTTAAAAAAAAAAAAAAACAAAAAAAAACAAAAAAAAACAAAACCCAAAGATAATGTTATCTCATTGGTGTAAAATTTATAGGTTTTTTTTTGTCTTCTCTTTAATGAGTTAAAAAATTGATGGGGAATTCTCTTCTATCAATGAACTGGATGACCAATCACTCAACTTAGTTAAATTTACATGGTGAAAAAATAGTGGAATTTTTTTTCACTGTTTAGAATTTATTTTAACTTTTTTTGAGAGTAAGAGATTAATGATTGACACCCATATTTCACTTTTTTTTTTTTTTTTTTTAATAGGGGCCGGACTGATATGATTGGGATAGGTACAAAAGTAATGTTAGGTTGGAGTATCATTGCCTAATTGTTGTTGGGTTTCACTTTTCTTTATATGCCTCACCTCATCATTTGCTTTTACATATGGTTGTGAAAACCCACAAAATGACATACAATGCACATTTTCTCATGCTTCCTCACTCTAGTGTTCTGGCTGCCCAAATTGGTAAGAAACAATTTCATGGTTTTTATCACATATGTGGGAGATGAAACCATAGATTCGGTTTGTCGAGCCCCAACTTTGTGTTATTGTATTTGTACTTGGGATTAGCATGTTGAAAATATTTTACGAGGATGCACAAAACTTTTATCGAAAAAAAAAAAAGTTTAATTTGAAAAATCGATAACAAAATATAAACTTAAATCAAAGTTTAAGAATAATCTAAAGCTATTGAATCATCCAATTCTGTTGTCCTTGAAACTTGATTTTTGTCACTTTAAAAAAAGATTCAATGGTTCTTTGATTGAACAAACTCCCATGATTAAACTATAATATTTACCTTTGTGTTGGGCGTACTTCCACATATAAAAGATTCAAGAACAACCTCTCATAAAAAGTTTTTCCCTTCAAAATAAAGAAAGAATTATATTAGGTTACACGTATAAGCGAAGTCCCACATTAAATAATAATAAAAAGAATGAGTAATTAATATAACATAACTGAACACATACCAATTAGGTTTAGGCCTTTGGGTTAAAGCGTGTCTCTATATGTTATATTAATTACTTAAGAAAACTCCCCAAGATGTTTTTCTCCCAACAAATTAAACAATTTGTGAAACTATTCTTGTCTATATCAAACTGTTTATGTTGGTTTGGTTGGCTTTTAAGTAAGCCACTAACTTAGTCAAAAATATTATAAATAACTTATTAACTTACACAGTAACCTAAAGACAAAAACGGTTATAAAAACCCGAAAATGCTTGGCACTACAATAAAGCCAAATAACCCCCCACGTCAAAGTGACGCAGGGCGTACATGTGTAATACAGATAAGGCTTAAACCCAAACTAAGCCCCCACATCTAAAAATACCAAGGAAAATCCACAATAATATATAAACTCATATGAAAATGTCAAGTGTTTACCTTTCAAAAAAAGAAAATGTCAAGTGTTTAACACAGAATTCTCTATATGTTTTGAAATTGATTTGTAAAGTACTAAACATTTATCATTAAATGAATTTTCTCCATTTCAATTGTAAAGGGAAATTTGTGGGTTATTTTTTTATCACCATGTTGTCACTAGAATGGAGAATTAGGTTTTAGTGTGTTTGCAGAACTATTGTTAGTGATTTACACTTAAAAATAATAATAAAAGTTAAAAAGAAAGTCAAAATTAGAACAAAAACAATTAGAGATACAAAATTTAGAATGAAACCAATGGGGATGCCTCTTGGAGAGATGGAAAAGCTACTTATGCCAAGATAGGAAAGAACATGACTTGTTCAGCATTAGTAGTTGAAGCTTTGGCACCTTAGGGTGTATTTGGATACCGTTTATTTTACTAAAAACTAAAAACACTGTAACAAAATAATTTTTAAATGTGTGAATAGTACTGTGAGACCCAGTTTTAAAGTTTTTTTTTAATAAAGAACTTGTGGGTCCCATGAACAGTGCATGGGACCCATTGGAAAAGCAAAAAAACGCTCTTCTCTTCCTGCACGAGACCCACAGTGCACGTTCTCAAAAAAAGAAAAAGAAAAAAAGAAAACGCCAAAATGCAGACGCTGCCTTTATCATCAAAATCCAAACAGGTACTAAGAAGGGCAATAGAATATTTTACTTGTCAAAAGTTGTAAAGTAATTGATAATGTTATAGCCATGGTTATGGATGTATGTGATGAACTCAGAGTTCAGGTTTCCATGGGTTCAAATACAGGGGAATGGGATAGCTCACACTCTTGTTGAATGGGGTGCTTATCATTCTTTTACTGGTTCTGTATCTTCGATGATGCTCCCACATCATGTCACTAATTTGGTGCTCTCAGAGATGCTTTATTAAGTATGATTGTTACTTGTTATGGCGTTTTGTTGTGTTGGTTTTCTCATGTTTGTCTTTTTTTCTTTTCTGTTGTGGTTGCTTTCCTAGGTAGTTTGGTGTATTCTAGTTTTGATAAATGTTTGTTTGGAGTTTTCTTTGGTGTATTCTTATTGTTGCTCTACTGTTTCTTTGGGTTTTCTTCAATGAAAGGTTTTTGTTTAAGAGCAAAAAAAATTTGCCACCTCGATTTTACTACCACATAAGTCTGTCGGATATTTTGCACAAGTCCCTTTCTAATATTTGTAGTTGTTCATATCATTCCACTCAGTTTTCTCAAATAACTCTAACAACTACAATAATGATTTTTTTTCCTAGAATCAAATTACAACAATGGATTTTAATCATTTGATACAAATTATATGTCATGCATAATTACATCATAATTATATGTCATGCATACAAATTAGTTTTCTCATAAATAACTCTAAAAACTACAACAATTTTTTTTTTTTTAAGAATCAAACTACAACAATGAATTTGATACATATAAACACACATAAGATGTAATTATATGTCATGCACACAAATTATTATATAATTAAAATGAAAATTACATAATTATAGATATACACATTTATAGGCCCTTAGCAATTTTTATAAGAGCTTGTGAACAAAAGTTTTCTTACATGGTATCAATGTATGAATTTTTTTTTTTTTTTAAATACTTTACCGTAAACTAAAAATTTCTTACCTCTTACATTGCTTTTCATTCGAGAGCTTGTAGAGATGTCTCCCATTGACGACCTCTAAGGCTTTGAATTTGAATCTTCTTAAATTTGTTAGTGATAATATTAAAACTTTTATAAAATTCAAAAGTTATTCAAAATTAAAATAAAATCATTTGGACATACAAAAATAAAAATAATTATTTTTCCAAAATTGTTCAAATATGCACCATTGTATTATTTGTAAATCATTTGATATACATATATTGATAATGTATTGTTGTGTTTAGGTATTGTGATAGAATACAGATCACTTGGGGCATTTCAATAGTCTCTTAAAAATTTCACTTAAATTGAATGGAAAATTATATATATATATATATATATATATATATATATATATATATATATATATATATAAAATAAAAATAAAAAAACATCTTTTTATTTATTTATTTTACCTATCCAGTTTTTAAACACATCTCCAACAATCTCTCTATTTTTTGTTAAATTTTACTAAAATAATATTTTTATAATTTTTCTACCTGTATCCTTTTTATCTACTGCTTTCTATCCATATGAGAGAGAGAGACCCTCCACCGCTCTCGTCCTTGCCCCTTTGCCACCGCTCTTATGCTCCTCCCTCCAATGTTGCTCTAGTCCTCCCTCCCCCGTCGCATTGTTGTTCTCGTCATTCTACTTCTCCACATCCACCAAGTAGAGAGAGAGAGAGAGAGAGAGAATCTTTTATTCCCTTAAATCCTTTACATAGCTACAATTGCTCTTCCTACAAAGACAGTTGTTGTAACTCTAAAAAAAATTCAACTAAATGAAGGGTGTTGGGCTTTGTGGAGCCTAGTTGTGTTTAATCCGAATTATGACCCAACCCAAAATAATATTATTATGGTTTTTAATAGAAGATTTTCTGAAAATTAGTCCATGGAGCAGAGGCTTGGGCCTAGGCCCAAGCCGTAGCGCTCATGGATAAGCCTCCTTGGGGGTCCAAGGCAATGCCCCCAGGAAAATATTTTTGCCTGTTTTGAAGCCCATTATGAATACTGTGTGCAAGATATATAAAAACTATTGTTTTGGAGATTAGGGTTTTATCTTGTTTCTGAGAGAGAAAACTGTACTGCCGTATCTTGTATTTTTTCCTGAGAATAGTAAAATCCCTGCAACACCATAGACGTAGACAAATTGTCAGATCATGT
The DNA here is from genome assembly GCA_028535165.1 of Quercus tomentella. Classification (NCBI taxonomy): domain Eukaryota; kingdom Viridiplantae; phylum Streptophyta; class Magnoliopsida; order Fagales; family Fagaceae; genus Quercus; species Quercus tomentella. The sequence continues at coordinate 58,377,605 of JAPQVY010000155.1, read as the reverse complement.
AAATACTGTCTTGTGTGATTATTTTTCTTTGGCGTATATTTTTTTTCTCTATTTTTGTATCTCACAGATTTAGAAATTTCGTATATATTCCCTTCAAAGAGATTGTTGGAGATTTGTTTTGTAGGTTTGTTCTCTAAAATGGAGAGAAAAAATGGCTTTGGGGCCTATTGGAGATGCTCTCTCCATAAATAAATTAAAACTCTTACACATTTTCAATTACCAAATCACCTTGATCCAAATAAATAACACAATTATAAAAAAGAAAAATTATAATTAATATTAAAATGCACCAACAACTATCCTTGCATAGTAAAATATTGTGAGCTATTCCATGACCCATAAGATGTCTACTGTAATTGCCAATCTATTATTTGTTGAAGAAATTATATCTATTAAATGTTTGTGCAAAAAATCAACAAAATCTTCTCCTACCCCAGTTACTAGTGAAAGTATTGGCCAAATAAAAACAAACCCAAAAAAAACAAAAAAGAAAATGCACTGCTAATATCCCTAAGACTATGAAAGAATCCAGCAAGCCATCACAATCTTTCATTAGTGTAACAGGCATGTGAGGTCTAAGATATGAATAGCTCCATTTCATTTTCACGTCTAAGTTATTCTTCCAAACCATTGATATTTTGGTGTCCAAATGCATCATTTCCCATTTTAGATAAGTATCATGCAGACAGTACTCAGTAGATTCGACTCGACATGACAGAAATAAACCAACACCAGTTACATATTTTGAAGAGAAAAATGGAGAGACAGTGTCTATATTGTTTGGTCATGTTTAATTTACATAACTATTCCTAACATGACAAACCAATCCCTATGCTATGGAGTATGGACATTGGAGGCATATTTGTTTGATTGGTTTCCAAATTATCTTTGTATTACAAAGGCTTGAGCTTGCTTTATGCAACTTTGCATAGGGCCGAAAAACGTCAATGTCTTGCTTGCATTCAGGGCAATCAGTCACGCACCAGTATAGCAAGAGGTATCACATTGTTTTCGGCTGTTTAACGCAAAATTGTTATTATTACTATTATTATGCTAAGAGCCTAAGATAATGTTATCATTTTAATATGTGAAATTGTAAGTTCCAGTTAACTCAATTGGTAAAATCTTTGATAGTTGAATAAGAAGTCCAAGATTCAATTTCCGCCTACACCAAAAACTGATTTGTGTCTTAATCTGATGATAAAGAGGTATTATCAGAAGTGGATGCCATAAATTAAAACTCTCTAAACAAAAATTTTAATATGTGAAATTAAAATACAGTCCTTTATAAGTAAACAAAACAAGTTATGTGATAGTTCAATGATAACGTCGTCTTTTATAGCGTTTCTTGTCTTTGTTCAAACCTCATCTCTCTCTTCCCAACACATGTCCCAAAATAAAAAAGTTAATTGAAATTTGTTAGGGTGTCATACAAATAAATATAACCTTTTTATCTTATTTGATTCATGTTAACATTATTTGCCCAGAGTGCTTCAACGGTATGGGGTTCGAGGCATTCAGTAATTTTCTTTAATATTTCAAATGTAAAACAATTTATCCCATAAAATATGGGATTAGGTTGGTTTTGATCTCTTAAATATTTGGTCGGTTCAACTTTTGTTCCTCATATATAAGGTTGATTTGATTTTAGTCCCTCAAATATAGGATGTCTCAACATTTATTCAATAAATTAAATTAAAAATATATATTGAGATTATTATATTTTAAACATTTAATGGCTCAAGAATAAATAGACCTCAAATCGGAGAGAACAAAATACATTTTATCCAAAATTCTTTCATCTCAATTGAATTCCCAACAAGCGAAGTTTTCATGTCATGCCACTGGCCCACAGTCAATTGGCAATCAAGTAACAACTAAGATTTGCTTAGGTCCATTTATTGAGCCCATTGCTCTTAGCCTTGGAGGAAGTTCGAGATATAATAAAACACCATAAAAAAGCTCCAATTGAGAATTTTTTTTTTTTTTTTGGATAAAAAAGCTCCAATTGAGAAGTTTATATAATATAAATGGATACCACTAAACCTATTCATTTGAGCCCTCTTACTTATTAGTTAGATAAAAATGTTATATACAGTATATAATAAGTAAGGGTACGTTTGGTACACTGAATGTGAATTACGACAGGAATTGTAATCTTTATTACTATGAATAAAATGTGTTATAATGTAATAACTAAACCTATTCATTAGTTTGGTTGTGAGTTATAACATTAGAATGAAATTTAACATTTATTTTTGGAAATTTCTTACTCATACAATTATATTTCCTTAAAAATTGTTATTTTTAAATTTAAGAGAGATATCTGTTATTTTTTATGATTTTTTATTTTTATAATTGTTAGATGTATATGGAAAGTTTGTTTACTTGGAAATATATTAAATTTTGAAATTATTATACTTACTAAGGAATAGCTAATACAACCTTTTAAAGAGGAATAGTTATTCCTCATTTTTAAGAATATAACCAAACTAAAAATATAAAAAATATAACCAAACTAAAGAATAACTAAACTATAGGAATAACTATTACATTACAGCGCATATTACAGTCTATCAAACATGCCATAATAGATGGTACTATGTATTACATAGAAATATAATAAATTCAAATTGAGCTTTTTTTCTTTCTTTTTTTCTATATTTAGATACATGAGAACATAATTGACACGGCAAATAAAATATAATTGGAATAACATTTGGCATGAAAATTAGAGTAAATTTAAAATATAGAAACACTTGGCATCAAATAATAAGACAATTAGAATGACACTTGACACAAATTTGAAGTGCAATTAGAATCTAATTTGAATTATTGATGGAACTTTCTCTCAGCTTCCACTTTAATATAATATATATGATAAGATGTGGGTCTCACTCACGTGAATATTTCAATAGACAAAAATCAAAACATAATGATTTTAATCATCAGTTGATTTTAAGGTATTGATTCTCACTCACTTGTTTCTATATACAATCCATACCCATTGCATCTTTCACATTTTAAATGTAGACATCCTTAAAATTTAAAAGACATCGTGCATAAAATTATGAATGTTGTGTGTACAAGGTGATGTGTACGAACATTTTCAAAGTAATTCACTAAGCATTACATGTTCAAACCCTTACCTTAAACTCAAAAACAAAATAACCCACATTATAACTTTAATTTATCCTCTGATGGACTTATTCATGGAATTTTAAAATTTTACCATTTGCTTTAATTTTTGTTCAATCATTAAGTCGCCAAAAGCTTTGCAGCTTAACGAGTTAGCATCTCGTAATGTTTTTAACGGAAACATTTAAAATTCAAATCATTATTTCTCCGCTACAATTATTGAATTATAAAATTAAAATTAAATTAAATTAAATATTTTAAAAAATCAATCATTGAAGTCTCTGCATTTTCTTTAAATTTTAAAATTAGTTTAAGGTAAATAAATGTTATTCTTTGGGTGAGTTCCAGTTAGATCAATTAATTAAATCTCTGATAATTGAATAAGAGATTTGGATTTCAAACCCCGTCAATACCAAAAATTGATTAATATCTTAGTCTGATGATAAAGAACTATTAAAAACGAACGTAATAAATTGAAACTTTCTAAAAAAAAATATTCTTTGGTCCGGATAAAGAATTTTGGAAAAAAGCGTGGTTGTCGTGAAAGACAGCCCATTTGAGGGGGAATGCACCTTGATGGAAGGCCCAGGGTTCTTTCTTTTGAAAGATAGCCCAAGGCCTGTATGGGTCTGGACTTTGGGGTAGTGTAAAGCTGATGAGGTCCAAGGGTGGTGGGTTGTGAACCGGGAAACTAAGGAAAACAGGATTTTTTTTTTTTTTTTTTTTGGTGAAATGGAAAAACAGAAATTTGAGCACCCACATTATGATATCATATATCATAATAATGTGTTTTCAAGTATCATGCCTAAAACATTTTAAATAAACGATTCTTAATATAAAAAAGAAAAATTATTATGACTAAACATTTGAAATAAATTGATCATAATAGGTATCATCCTATACCACATGGATTTTAAAATTAAAAAAAAAAAAACACACAAACAAACAAAAATGTCAAGAGCTTTGTAACTCAACAGTCAACTAATAACTTCTAGTGTTTCCAACATAGACGTTTAGGTTTCAAATCCCCCATCTTCTAACTATCGAATAATAAATAGTAGGAGAGAGGGTAAAAATATGATAGATCATTATTATATAAACATTCCATTATAGAATTGACTTCATCTAAGCATTGGGTCATTAGTTCGCCTATGCAATCAACTAGTCGCTAACCCATGCAATGCACGGATTAGTTGAACAAAAATTTTAAATTTGCCTAAAGTTATGATCACTTGAGAAAATAAGTTACAATTTAAGAGGGAAAAAAAAAATACTGACACCAATAATGTTAGGCATGCCATGTCTATTATCAACGGCATCCTTTCTTTAATGAAAATTAAGGTCTCAATCATTTTTTTAATATAATATAATCCCTCCCATTGCTCAATTTGTTTGCAAAATCCTGGGTTATTTCTTGCCATATAAAATGCAACCAAAAAACCCAAAAATAAGAAAATAAAAACTATAGAAGTTTTTACATAGAAAACAGTAATTAATTACTCTCAGAAATGGCATTGACACTTAGAAAGAGTCATTAATCTAGAGCAGCTCAAAAAGAGTCATTAATCTAGAGCAATAGGTTTTGGAAAAGTTTTTTTTTTTTTTTTTTTTTTTTTGAGAATAGGAAAAGCTAATTTAGTGTTATAGGCAATAGTTATAATATTTTAACACGTAGAAGAACAATAGCAAAAAGGCATATCAGATGAATAAATTGACTTCGTTAGAGAATGAAGACAAATAAATGCATCGTAAAGAATAGAATTCAGAATATATGAATGTAAAAAGGAGAAGAAGGAAGTACCAGTTGAAAGGCCATAGAGTTTTAATCTAGATAGAAGACGACCAATCTAGGAAACACTTGGAATGTTCCTATTATCTGCATAGCCTCGGCTACCACCTTCTTGCCTCTCATCTACTTATGATTCCAACTTTTATTCTTGGTGAGAGAAAGGGGCTCTTGCCTTTAGGTAATGTAATTGAGAAAAATGCCACAAGAAACATATCAACACCCTTTTTGGTTCTTAAATAATAAAAATTTAAAGAACAAATTTATGAGGTTAATGCATAACCTAAACTTGTTCACCAAGATTCAAGACCTAGCAACGTAAAAAACAATTTAAAAAATAGAGTAAAAATGCAAAAATGGTTATATATATGAAAAATAATTTTTTTAAAATAACAATAATTTATAATTGTTAAATCACATTAATTCAAATGGTAAGGCAAAATATATGACTACATAATAGAAAAAATAGGTTACCTCAAAAGAATAATGCATGACTATAGCAATTGAAATTTGTCAAGACAATTTCATATATAGCAAAACATAAACCTAGAATTTAGATGTTAAAACTTCTAAAAAGCCAAAAGAAAGAGTAAAGAATCAGAAGATTCAGTGCCTAGAAATTATTTAAAAAAAAAAAACATATGACTACATAATAGAAACAAAAATATATGGAAAGATGGGTTATTATCCATGGCTAGCAGTTGAAAGCAGCAAGATAGTTTCAAATATTAGAAAAATTGAATCAAAAAAATTAAATTGCTAAACTTCTTAAAGGCTTAAAAAATTGAAGAATCAGCAAAAAAAAACATATGACTACATAATAGGAAAAATATAAAAGAAAGATAGGTTACCTCAAAAGAATAATCCATGATTATAGCAATTGAAATTTGTCAAGACAATTTCATATATTGCAAAATATGAACTCAAAATTTAGATGTTAAAACTTTTAAAAAGCAAAAAGAAAGATTAAAGAACCAGAAGATTCAGTGCCTAAAAATTATTTGAAACAAAACCCAAAAAAAAAAAAAAAAAAAAAAACATATGACTACATAACAGAAAAAATTAACAATTCTTATCAACAAAAATATAGTAAACCATAATTAAAAAACCCTAATAGCAATCTAGTGACTGGAGAATTAGAGAAGGAGAGAAGGAAGAGTAAAAAAAAAAAAAAAAAAAAAAAAAAACCGAATAAGAGAGGAGGTGTTTGCATAAAGAACATAGTAAAAATATAATTAAAAAACCCTAATAGTGATGTAGTGATTGGAGAATTAGAGAAGGAGAGAAGGAAGAGTCCAAAACAAAATAAAAAACTGTATGAGAGATGAGGTGTTTGTGTTTGAATACATCTTAAAAGTCCTAAATCAAATTAAAAAATATAAATAAAAAATACTAATGTGGAAAATTATGAAGACGTCAACCAAAAATCAAAGATTTCGGTTTTATATATATATATAGATTAGCTGGAACCTAAGGCATTACAAGTTTAACCCCCCCAAAAAAAAAAAAAAAAAAAAAAGAGAGAGAGAGAGAGAGAATAGTGGTGAAAGAAATTCAAATTTCAGAAATTCACACACCAAGACATATGCAGTAACTGTCATCATTCAGATTTTCACCCCTTTTTTTTTGTGGATCTTTGTGATGGGTGTCATTGTTCTTTTTTTTCGTTTTCTTTTTTAAATTCTACCATCGTTCCAACCATTGAGATTGGGACGGCAATACTAGACTGGACACTCACATCACAGTCTCACACCAAGGCAATAAAGAAAGGTTGCAATAGCAGCACATACTACTAACTAGACCTAGTAAAAATGAATGCGAACTTGTTAATCCGTTTGAATTATAATGAAAAATAGGCTATGGATAAAAAGAATAGCAGTGGGTTTTAGTATAATAAGTTAATCCAAAAGCACACTTAGTTTATAGGTGATTTAATTTAATTTCATATTTCGTGTATAATATATATACGTGCCTTCTTTTTTTAGCTGTGGAATTTTTAGACTAAGGGACTATTAGAATCAATATATTATTAAACTTTTATCTTTGGTTTTTTTTTTTTTCTTTTTTTTTTCTTTTATTTGTTTTTGAAAGAAACAAAAAAAAAAAAAAAAAAAAAAAAAAAAAAAAAAAAAGAAAAGAAAAAGAAAGGTTATAAAGATGTTTAAGTTTTCTTTTTTTAACTTGAAATTTGGGCTATTTTGAGTTAACCAACTATCCAATGACAGGGTAAGGATCAAAGGAATAACAACCCGTTTTTGTCCAATAAGTTTCTGACCCAAACCCAACCAAGTCGAATCCAAATCCAAACAACTAAGCCATTTGCCAAGTCAAAATTGCTAAGTGCTAACCATAAAGGCAACAAAAATATGTTGTTGAGGAAGATCAACCGTAAAAATCAATATAGATGCAGCTTTAAGCCCAATTTATTCTTCCATCGCTGCTGTGGCTACTGGCTAGAGACTAGAGAGGGGAGTTGGTATTTGCTTGCGCCATGAAGGTAAACACCAACCTCTCTCTCCAAGCTGAAGCTGAAGCTTTAAAATGGGCTATAAAACTATCTGCCAACTTGGTCTTTGATTTCATTTTCATTAAGAGCGACTCTAAAGCTGTTGTCGAGTATCTTTCAAAGCCAGAGCTCGAAATCCCTTGGAGAATACACAATATATGTTCTAACATGTCGCTTTTGCTCTCCCAATTTACAAAAGTTTCTGTAAAATGAGTCCCTAAGAATTCTAATGGTGCAGCCCACACCTTGGCCAAATGGTCTCCCAAGCACAATATATTTGGTTCTTTTGATCTAGGCTGTTGTCGCCCTGTTTTGAGTATATTATCAAGGTTGAGGCAAGCACTCCTACTTCTTTGTAGTTTTTTTTTTTTTTAATAAATTCTCCTTTTCCATAAATAAAAAAAAAAAAAAAAAAAAAAAAAAAAAAAAAAAAGCTCCACTGCGTGTATCATGGCAAGTCAAATGTTGAAATCTCCTTTATCGTACTTTTCTTCATTGTTTGTGCAACAATTATATTAGTACCATATTTAATTGCCCCGTTAGACCCAATGTATGTGTGAAAATTTGCCACATCATTTAGAAAGAGATACATTATTTTTTTGATGAATAGAAAGAGATACATTATTATTCCATTACACACAGGCAATAAAACTCACGGAAGTTGATGGTGGGATTAAAATCTATTTTTCTTTTTCTTTTTTTTTTTTAATTTTAGGAACCAACAGTGCTCATTTGAAATTTCAAGGACCAAAAGAGCTCACTAAGTAAACTTTAAAATCCAATAGTGTATTTTAGCCTATTTAAACTATATCAATTAATGTAATTACAAGAATGATAAAGATTCTGTTTGTAAAACTCTTATATAAACTCATCTATGTAAGTTTATAAAATTACAAAACCGTGGATGTAGGCCTCTTAAAAATGTTGTCTTGTTGTTCTCATTGTTTTGGCTCTTTTGTTGATGTGACTTGTGTTTGTTCTGGCTTGGCTCTTTTGCTAACCCGGGTTTAGTTTGGAGGGTTTAGCTTACCTGCAGTACTTTTTTAAAATGAATTTTCTTTTGTTTTTATGAGAGACTGTCACATCACCCACTAACTAAATAAAATGTAGGGATTAAAACTTACTACCACTTTCCATAGTATATTTAAAGCAAAAGAACATATCCAATTAAAAATGTACTAGAGGTAAGCCAAACCCTAGTTTGGGAAGCGGAATCTGCCACTCACATCTACACAAATTATGAAGACTAGCTGTTCGTCTTGAGATTAGGTGGGACTTAGCAAATCTGCCAAAAGAGGGGGGGGGAACACAGCTTATGAAATCATACTTTAGCAGCTAAAAGGAAAGGTAATTTAAGAGTAATATGATGAAGGAGAAAGAGACACTCATGTTTGTGCACTCAAATAATGCTCATAAAGAAGTGTTTCCTATCTACTAGTATTGAAAAATCTAGTAAAGTTTAATGATGTATATGTGTATATTGGCTTGATTGTTGTGTTTTGCTCTTATTAAAAGATGGGTCATGTTAACGAGTGTCGTAGGGCATTGGTTAAGAATCCAATTCAAGAAAGTTTTTATGGGAAAAGAAAAAAAAGCAATTAATGTTTTGACAGCTTTTTTCATTTCTCATAAAAGTGATGTCAAAACTTTCCTAAAATGGATTCTTAACCAATGCCCTAACGACACTTGTTAACATCACCGTTAAAAGATTTGATAAATGAGAAGGAAACCTACAGTGTTTTCTGGATATTAGCACTCAGTAGCATTGAGTAGTGAACATTCTAAAAAGGGTAGATTGGTTTTGGTTTTGGATCTCGATACAGCCGAATTGCCGAAACCCTTTTGCTAACTGGTGCTAGACCTTATGTGCCCAGTCTGGTCAGTTTTTGCTATTTAAAGACTTTATAGGCTAAATTAGTGGGTTCTTGGGCTAGACTTCGTGGGCCCAGATTTAGCTAATTTCATAGGGTGGTTTTGTCAGCTGCATGGGTCAACATTAACAGGTTGTGCCGTTGTGGGCTTAAGTTAATGATGCATCATGTTTATGGACTGGGGCTTATTTTAATTTGTTGCCCTAAAATACCCTTAACACTTTTTGTTTTCTTTACAGATGGGTGGCGATGTTACTCCCGGTTCTTCTATGCGCACACGTTGAAACAACTTTCACCTTTTGTTAGTGTGTGATTGGATTGTGATGATGCACAGAAAATCAGTAGGCTGAAGGCTCCGGGCTTCAATGATTTAGTAATTGCTTGAAAGGCTTGAAAAGAATAACAAACGATCAAAGGAGACCGGGGCTAACCGGCCAAGAACCCTCCGATGATTAAGTTAATTTATCTCTAAAATTCTGAAGTTCCAACTTTTTGGGAGTTGTCTCAAGCTTACCTTCATTTGCTGTGAATGAGTGTTTATATAGTGTGCTCTTGAAGCGATTACTTATCTTGTAACTTCCCCTATATTTGAGGAGGTCAGAGGATTCAAGGTTAACTTCCACAACCGCTATAGGAGTTAGAATATTTTTTCTATAACCACCGTTAAAAGTTAAGTACTAAGTAGGAAGTTATAGCGATGAACCAGGATTTTACTCATGCCTTGAAATAATAACATTTGGTTCAATTTTACTGGCTCTTGTAGATAAATCTCTATGGAATTTTCCAAGTGTTGGAGGTCGTCCAGGCGCTTGCCTCATGGATGACCCATATGCCCTTGGATGATCATTTTGCTAGGTACAGCCATTCTTGCCTTCTCGACTCGGACGACCCTCATGGTCGAATGGGAGTTAAATTTTCAGTTCACCATCAGATTGTATAGCTTATACATAGCCAACCGTTGGTACTTAGCAATTTGTAAAAGAATTTGTAGCTCTAACATTTTCATCTTTTAAAGGCCATTAAAAAATTTATAGATCTAAAATCGAAAACAAAATATACAAGCCCAAAAAAACTAGCGCAATAACAAAAATTACCAATAGTAAAGTTAAAAATAATTAAGCATAATTAACCAATTTTACTCAAAATAAACAATCATCCCTTTAAAAAATTTTAAACAAAATAATTGTGTCTTTACCTAGCAAAAAGCGCACACATAAAAAAAAAATAAAAATAAATAAAAATAAAAAACTTAGCAACTAAAAGGCAGCAAAGCCAAAGATCAGAGCCGCCCCTAACTTCAAGTCCAGACTCTGTCCCTGAATGGCCATCACTGTGAAACTAAGAAGCAAAGGAATGGGTTCATTACACTAACCAAAATCAAACTACCTAATTAAGTTTGAAGTACTAGACAACTAATTGGCCTTCACAGAATTTAGGGGTGTTTTGGTTTGGGTTTGCACACAAGGACCAAAGTCTTCATTTTATTTTATATTTTTTTGTGTTTGGATCAAAGGAGTCAATAACATACCGGAGGCTGTACCGGTTTGGCCAGTGGTATGATATATTTCGAATACCGATCAATATCGGTGTACCGTTTCGGGTTTACCGCTATTTTTTATATTTATAAATAAATATATATGTGTGTGTATTATAATAAATATAAAAGTTTACTATAAAAAATTTCCTCAATTCAGAACTAATTATTCATGGTTTTAGACTTTAATATCAATTAAAAGAAAAGAAAAAAAAAACACAATATAAAAAATAGAAAGCTTAAAAGTTACCATTGCATACTAAGAAAACAAATAATACTAATAAGTTAATGCAAATAAGTTACCATTCTGCCCTAACAAAAATTTAAAAATTACAAAACTTTAAAAAAAAAATAATAATAATAATAATAATAAACTTTTTTCTGTACCGGTCGATATTGTCTGAAATTAGCCGGTATGGCCGGTATTTAAACCAGTACGAAACATTGATATTTCGATACCGGCATACATATCGATACGGTACATACCGGCCGGTACCTGTACGGCATTGACTACCTTGGTTTGGATGGCCAGTGATGCTTCAATAGCAATTTGGCATTGATTTAGTTGGGTTTGCACGAACTAAGTGGGTTGTTCAAGCTTGGACTTGCAGAGAGGGAGATGGGATGAAGAAGAAGAAAGAGTTGAACGTCATGGTGGGAGATTCTCTTTCTTTGAATAATAATTATTTTATTCATCATGTCAAAAAAATTACGCCTTAAAAGAAAAAAACATATACGCATACCAATAATTATGATTTTTCACTTTTAAAATTATGTTATTAGAAACATTGTACCAAACACATTTTTTACGTTATGAGTATTTTAAACACGTGTTTTCACAACACTTTTTAAACCACAGTTTTCATATTATTTTGAACAATAATATTTCAATACTACTACCAAACAGGCCCAGAGTAAATATACACTAGCACTTTTCATTTTCTATTTAGTTTTTTATTCTTTCTTTACGTATTTTGAGGACTAAAAATAATAATAGATGATAGTTGTTGTGTACGAAGAAAGATAAACAATTAAAAAAATCAAGAAAATTGGTATTTTAATAAAATTTAGTATAAAATAGATAATCTAAAATATGAGGCATTTTGAAAAGTGGGTACGTAGAAATAGGAAAAAAGTAGGTTTTTATGTTAAAATATACATGAATTTTTGCACAAACTAATGTGAATGCTTTAATAAATAATCCAATTAGCACTTGCCACGTGCTTAAGAGCATTCGCATTGTGCAAAATTTTCTGTCTATTTTAACATAAGAACCTACTTTTTTTATTTTACATATTTATTTTTTTAAAACACTTCACATCAAATTATCTATTTTATACTGCATTTCATTAAAATATTTTTCTTGATTGTTTCTCTTTCTTCACACACAACAAACACCGTCCACTCTTTTCTTTAATCACTAAAATACGTAAAGAAAAAATTAAAAATTAAATGCAAAATTAATAGTATATGTAAATTTACACAATTATATACTTGTTAATGTGAGTCATTTTTAGGAAAAGTTATGTAAATTTAACATATTTTTCTATTATACATTCACTAATGTGATTGCTCTAAATGCGTGTAAAATTTGTTGTCTTATTAATTCTTCTTATCTATGGGAATATTTAAAGTCTCGTATCATATAATTACAAGCTCGTTGGCTCGTTGCTTATTAATATTTCTTTGTTTTCGTAGCCCAGAAAAAAAAAAAGAGAAGAAAAGAAAAAGTTCATTGGTCTCATTTACTGCCTTCTGTTTTGATCAATTTTTGTTTTCTTCCCCCAAAATAATGTTAATACTTTGTAGGAAAACGATCTTCTCAATTGCAGTGCCATAAGTAATTAGCCAAGTTTGGCAAAATTTTGTTTGTTTTTGGTTTTTATCAATAGAATAAGACTTATAACCTGTTTGGAAGTTTAGAGAGGGAAGAGAGTAGAGGGGAGAAGAGTAGTGGGGAGGAGAATAGAGGGGAATGGTTATCCTCCATTATGTTTGGATGTTTTTAAAATTAGTAAGGGGACTATAGCATGCAATATATTTTTTGATAATTTTTTTTATGTAAATTAAATAATCAACATTAGTCTATGATTAAATATTTTTTCTGTTTTTTTATTATACTAAAAAAAACCATCCTTCCCCCTAAAAAAAAAAAAAAAAATCATCCTTAATTGATAATAATTAAAAAAAGAAAAAAAATATTTGGATGCTGAAAAACGATTCTAATGTGGCTTGTGAATGCCAAAATTAGCATAAAAATTATAAAAAAATCTAGAAAAAAAAATTCACATTATATTTTCACTTTGGGACTCGCCGCTGCCGCCACCGCTCTCAGCTCATCCCTCTACACCGTCGACGGTTGCCAGCGCGCCGTCATCTTCGACCGTGTTCGTGGAATTCTCAACGAGACCGTCGACGAAGTTACTCACTTCCTCGTCCCATGGCTCCAGAAGCCTTTCATTTTCGATATCCGCACAAAGCCCCACACTTTCTTGTCATTTTCACAACCATGGCTATGAGCATTATCGACCTCGAAGTGAACCAAGACACCCATGACCTCTTCGAAGTCACTCTCGAGTCCGACCACATCCAATTATCCAAACACTCGTCACCCACACTCCCCAAATGGTTGACTCTTGGCTGTCCAACGTCTACCACATCCACTGCCGTCGTCTCCACCGCCTCATCGTCGGCCTTAACGTCGAGTGGCAACCCAGTTTCAACCGCAACATCAAAAACCCAGTTGCCACTCTCCAACTCTGCGTGGGTCGACGCTGCCTCATCTTCCAACTCATCTACGCCACTCACTTCCCCAACTCACTCATTAAGTTTCTTGGCGACGAGGATTTCACTTTTGTTGGAGTTGGGATTGAGAGTGATGTGGAGAAACTGTTGGATGATTATGATTTGAAAGTTGGGAATGTGGTTGACCTTCGTGGACTCGTTGTGGATCGAAAACGAGGTGTTGAAGGCCGTGGTGGCTCAGTTCAACATTGGTCTATGATTCATCGTTCTATGGATTGTCTCATATTTTCCTTTCACGAAGTTTTCTCAGCTACCAAACAGTTTCAACCAATTCGTTTTTACTTTTGCAATCAACTGATTGGATGCCAAGAAAGAAAATTTGTAAAAGAAAATAATGTGAATTTATTTTATATAATTGATCTATAATTTATTTAATTTAGAAAGGGTAAATTGGAGAATTCATTTGGTTAATAATTTATCTACTCTATTCTCCCTTCAAATCTCTTCAATTTGGGGGAATTAAAAATGAGGGGTTAGAGGTAGTTGAAACCTCTCCAAATCTCTTCAAACCCCTCCCCCTCCTTCCTTAAAAAACTTTTAAATAAGGTAATTGAATTACTCTCCTTCCCTTTACTCTACTCTCTCTTCTTTTTTAAACTTCCAAACAGGCCATTAGGTACAGTACTTAGGTACTGTTCTTTAGATTCATTTTTAAGATTCTGTTACGTGAATTTTTTCTTATAGGATAGAAGCATATTTTTTAGTTAAATAACTACATCACTCAATCTTAAAAAAAGAACATAAAAAATATGCGTAAATGCTCTTTTCGTCCCTATATTTTGGGGTCATTTCTATTTTGATCCCTACATTTCTATTTTACCACTTTTAGTCCCTAAACCAATTAACGCTTGTTATTTTAATCCTTTCCGTCAGCCAACAGACGGAAATAGCTGACGTGGCTAACGGACTGATTAAAAAATTATTAAAAATCCAGCGTAGCACTCATCACCTATGCCATGTCAGAATTTTAAATATTAAAAAAATTCTTGTCAGAAAAATGATTAAAATAAAATTCTAAACTTGATTTTAAAAAATAAAATAATTAAAATAAAATTTTCTTTTCTTTTCATTAATATTTCAGAAATGTTCATGTTCTTCTTCCCAAAATGTGACTGTTCATGTTCTTCATTTTCTTAGCAAATTAATCCTTGTTTTATTTTCTTTTCTCTGTTTTTCTTGTATTTTCTTGTTCTTTATGTTTGCACATTAAAATTCAAAATTCAGTTCAAACAATAATCAACCAATATCAATAGATCTATATATCTGAAATTGAACCTAGAAGCCGAACCTAGAAATTGAACACAGAAATTTGAACCCAACGGACACCAATCAAAATCAACAGACCTGCATTCTCTTTGTTCACAAACCTAGAAAATCAAACGCTTAAAAAGGCAGAAATAACCTACAAACAACTATCCACATTCCACACTAACAACAAACCCAGAATCTTAAAAGAAACCAGCTGACCACAACTATCCTCACCAACACCAAACCCAGAAATTTCAAGCACAAAACCAGAAAATCAAACACAAGAACACAAGAAAATCAAACCCAGAACACACTAGCACAAACCCAGAAAATCAAACACAACTCCCACCCAAATTTGAACAAAATACCCACAAAACCATTAACCCAGCACACCTCAAACTCTTTCTGTCAAAAAATCCCCTTGATCGAACCTTAAGCCGTGGCATCTCTTCCGATTTCAACCCATCCCCTCCTCTTCTCTTCCCTCCTCCTACTTCCACTCATCTTCTTCACCATCACAAACAACCCCAACCCTCTTTTCTTCACCAATCTCTGTCTTAACAACAATTGTTCTTACAACAACAAATACAACAACAACAACAACAACAACAACAAATACAACATCAGCATCATCATCATCATCAAAAGCAAAATGACTCTCTTGCCCCTCCGTCTCCATCTCCATCTTCTTCCTCGTCTTCCTCGCCGTACAAGCGAGCGACCCTTGTGACCCACTCGTCCTCTCTCTCCAAATCTCCCACCATTTACCAATTCCACTCGAACCCACCTCCGCAATTCACCAACTCGCAAAACCCATCTTTTTTTTCTCTCTCTATCGCCATAAAAAGGATTTCATCATTTAATGGAAGGGTCGGATGGAAGGGTTGGGTACTTTCATCAGATCTGATAGGGACACCTACCGCGGGTCGTGGAGCTCCGATCGGAAGCATGGAAGGCCTGATAGTAGTTGCTATGTTGGTAGTTGGAACAAGGACCTCAAGATTCAGCAAATTAAGTAAATAAAATTTCCTGGGCAACAAAGAACATGATTGCTCATGTTCTAGTGAAGAACACATCTTCCAAAAATATAATAAAAAGAAAAGAAATTGTTGTTGTAAGAACAATTGTTGCTAAGAAAATGAAGAACATGAACAGTCACGTTTTGGGAAGAAGAACATGAACATTTATGAAATATTAATGAAAAGAAAAGAATATTTTATTTTATTTTTTAAAATCAAGTTTAGAATTTTATTTTAATTGTTTTTCTGACAAGATTTTTTTTAATATTTAAAATTCTGACGTGGCATGGGTGATGAGTGCTACGTTGGATTTTTAATAATTTTTTAATCAGTCTGTTAGTCACGTCAGTTATTTTCATTTGTTGGTTGACGGAAAAGACTAAAATAACAAGCGTTAATTGGTTTAGGGACTAAAAGTGGTAAAATAGAAATATAGAGACTAAAATAGAAATAACCCCAAAATATAGGAACGAAAAGAGCATTTACGTCTAAAAAATAGCACTAAAAATTCTGTACTTGAATTTTACCGAAATATCTTCGTACGTAAAAAAGAAGACACTAATGGTAAACGGCAAACCAAATCATAATAGAGGCCCAGAGGTCAGATTCACGAACATGGAACGACACAACCATAATGGCCCTTGCTGAAATAATTTTTTTTATTCTTGTCAGTTTTTGGGGTTTGCTTCGAGGCCATTCTGACACCAAACCCTTCCCATAGAGAATAATGTTAAAAAATGTCAAGTACAAAGAAAAATTTACAACTTATAACATTACTAGCCGACGTGCTCAGTAAAATGATGTGCTCGGTAAAAATAAAATAATAAATCTATATTTTTATCTCTTATAATTTATCACGAGTTATAATAAAAGTTATGAATTTTTGTATGTTCTGTGTATTACTCGAGCAATGTTAAGATCACAAAAATAGCACAATTTTTTCAACAATTCACCTATATAGCTAATTGCGAGTAACAGACAAAAAAAAAAAAAGGTGGATCCACAACTCTATAAGTAAGTTACCAAAAAAAATTGTATAATGTTGTGTAATTATCACTTTTCCTTCCATAAATAAAAAAGGCATTCCTTCTTATCCAATGCTCTCTCTGAAAAATTAAAAAGTTGGGTAGTTGATGAAATTGTACGTGTCACCATGTGGAGGGTACACCAGGGGATTCCACGAGGATCACGATGGCCAAGTTACTGGATCTTTCTATAGGGTAGGTGTGGTGGGTGTGTGTACCCTCTCGTCCGTTCCAATTCCATGCTCTGAAGTAACGACTACTGCTCAATCATGTTTGTTAGCCACAGTTCACATACATATCATATCACTTTTCAAAGAATCACCTTCAAACGCTTCGGCTGTTTGCTAACCCTACTCAACACACATTTTTTATATTTTAAACATACTTATATATATTTCAACACATTTTTTCAATCACACCTATATAAAAAACACTTAAAATACCTTACTCAAACTTAGTTACCTCCTTTTGTGTAATTGAATTCTTTTTTTTTTTTTTTTGCTGAATCTTTTGTGTAATTGAATTCACTACCAAACTGACTTTATGATTTTCGGACCAAAATAAATAATAATAATATTGCATAAAAAAAATATTATTTCAAACATGTCATTAGCCTTCCTTTCTGCCGAAAAGAAATTTTGTTTTAAAAAAATTGTCATTCTTATCGTTTAAAAATAAAAGAACTTTGAATTTCATCCAAAAATAAATAAATAAATAACTTTGAATTATGAGTGAGTAACATTGAACATTTCCCGCATAAAATAAGAAAGGGCAAATTGTTGAACCCCCACCCCCAAAAAAAAGTTTTTTATGATGAATTAAATACCACCTTTTTAATTTTGTCAATTTGAAGCCTTAAACTTTATAAATCATGGCAATCCAATTCTATTTTCTTAAATATCATTTCTATTGTTCCTTATTTATGCTTAAAGCTTTTACCTTTTAATAGTGTTGTCATCTGTCTATTATGTTATGCACTCACTCCTCTCACGGTTTCTTTCTCTAATTTGGAGAAATGATGGAGATAAAGTTTGACGTATTAGGTTAGCTCAACCTTAGATGATGACTAACATGGAAACTAGGCTAGGACCAATACAGTGTTAGCTTAAAGAATGATCCATACATTATGGAGAAAAACTGGTGAGATCAAATCCTAAGAATTTCGACATAATTCTATCTCCAATACAAAAAGAAAGGGTCATTGCATTTGCAAGCCCTAGGAGGTATGAAATATATTCTCTTAATTCTCATATACGATTCTCTAACTCGATCTCTTATTTGTTAATTGTTATTGACTTGATCATTGGAGAGTCGTCCCCTGTTGTTAGCACTCTAGCAAGTCTTTGGTATTTGTTGCGGGTGCTCATGAATTGAGTTCTTACCCCTAATCAAACAGCATCATTAGAAGACAATCGTATTTAGCTAGATGATGTCATTTGAATGTAATAGTTCGGTTGCTATCAAAATTTTACTCCTACCACAAAGATTGTTTATTTAATGGTTTTAACATATATAAATAAACATGAGTGTATGGGGCTTACGAAGTTCAAGGTTTAATATAATAAAATTTAAAAAAGTATGGGTTTAATTTGTCACAAGGAAGAAACTTAATTGGGGTTTTCTACTTGATTTTTTTTTTTTTTTTTTTTTTTTTTACTTTCCCTAATGACAATTTTAGTCTCTTATATTAATGATTTCTTTGCATGCGTTTAAACATAAATTATAGTAAAAATATACTTTACAGAAAATTGAAATTCTAAAATATTATACCTAAATTGACAATAAAATAAATTTGACATTTTAAATTAAAACATCCATATTCCACTTTGATATGTAATCTAGAAAAGGACAAGTATAAAAATTGTTCTAACAAAAGCAAGTTCAGGAAATGAGTTCATTTGGTTTACAACTACCGCTCACTCTCTCTTCCCCTTGACCGCAAGGACAAATAAAATGAAAGCTTGACTGGGAGAGAGAATGCTAGGTTTTGTTTGACATTAATGCATGAAATTCGAGGTTCCTAACTACTCCCTCTGTCCCATTTTGTTTATCCGGTTTGAAAAGTCAAACTTTTTAAAGGAACATCATTTATTGTCTTGTTTACTTTTTAAAAATGTATAAGTTTCCAATACTACTCTTAAATAAATTTATCAAAAAATTAAATTATTAATAAAATAGGAGTATAATAGGAACATTAGTAAATTAATGATTTTTATTTTTAGAAACAGGATAATATTTTGGGACATCCCAAAATGAAATAAAGGACAAACAAAGTTATCATAACAAAGTTATCAAACAGGAGAAATAACTGACACTTTAATTAAATTTATTGTTGAACTTCAATTAAATAACGAAGGATAAGTCATAAAAATAAAGTGGCAATTAAGAACCTACTAGTCACTTTCTTCCTTGGAAAGTACGTGCTGATGAGGTGAATTAATCAAATAATTAATATTAATTAATGAAAAGATGAAACAAATTAAAGCTGCAATGCGAAATGGAAACAAGCCTGTATATTTAATATAGGTACTATTCTGATTTCTTAGTTGCACCTTTTCTGAGTAAGCAAAAAGCCAAAAACATGGAAACCAAAAAAAGTGATGAGAAATTCTCTTCCCACTACTTGCACACGCAATTTCCCAGAAAAGACAATTACCTTACCTTCCCTTTCTGCTCTTTCTTTCTTCTCATCTTCTTCATTTTTTTTTTTTGGTTTTTCAAATGTTGTATTTACAGTGTTTTTAAAAAAAAAAAAAAAAAAAAACACAAAAGCCACCATTGTTATCATAAACCCTAAACACTTTTAAACTGTCCATTAATATTCACTATTCACAGCTCATAACTCAAAAGTCCTCACCCAGAAACCTTGCAAGCACCTGATCATCCCAACACAAATCATCACAGCCGTCCATTGCTCTTACTACTTCCCCACCTGAAGCCACCGAGCCCTCAC
This sequence comes from Quercus tomentella, assembly GCA_028535165.1. NCBI lineage: Eukaryota > Viridiplantae > Streptophyta > Magnoliopsida > Fagales > Fagaceae > Quercus > Quercus tomentella. The sequence goes on along the minus strand of JAPQVY010000155.1, from coordinate 58,357,720 downwards.
GCGCCTCCCCGTCGCTTGGCCCACACGCGCCGTCGTTTTCCTCCGCTTTGAACCCGAACACGTTACTACCAATGCCGACGAGGCCTCTGGTGTCCACGCTGGCCATGACCGACGAGTCCAAGTCGGAGAACGACGACCCGCAGCTCTCCTCGTTGCCGTTTATGGTGACGTACGAAAACGGCGCCGAGTACATGTCGTCGATGAACCTCACCTTGGCCATAGTGTTGTTGTTGTTGTTGTTGCTGTCGCTCTTCTTCTCCGCGTTGTCCAAGAGCTCCATGAGCTGCGACACCGTGTCCTCGTCCTCCGAAAGCCAAGCCAGAATGTCCTCCTCCTCCTCCTCATGGCGTGTCCTTTTCACGTCAGACGTGTCCTCCCGAGCCGTGTCGCCGTACCCGTGTCGCTTTCGCGTGTCCTCCATATGCAACAGCAAAGAAGAAGGCTACAGAACTTGACTAGTGAGAGAGTGTGCGAGTGCGAGAGAGCCTGTCTTACTCTTTATTTATATATGTAGAGTTTGGAAAGAGAGGGACTATTTTGTTTTGTGTGTGTTGATATCGTACGATTTGTTTGCTTCTTCTGGATTTTTTTAAATGCTACAGCGGCATGGAAAACAACGTCTGGGTCCCGGCTTTTTCGGTGGGTCCCCAGCTAAAGTTTTCTCTCTCACGTTCCAGTAATACCACCGGAACATTTCACACCATTTTTGTTGTGATGTCGCTTCGCTAATGTGATAAGTAGAGATGTCGTTAGTTGTGATTAGTCTGTAAAAAATGATAGGTCTATATTGTTTATATTTCTATCATTTACAAATTGTGTAAAATATCATAATACTAGCATTGCTAGTGATGTCGCTTCACTAATTGTGATCAGTAGAGATGGCACTAGTTGTGATTCGTAAAGAAACACTAATTGTGATAAGTAGAAATGTCACTAGTCGTTATTTGTAAAGAAAAAATAATAGGTCTATACCGTTTACATTTCCATCATTTATAAGTGGTGTAAAATATCATAATAATTGCTAGTCAAATGCAATACCTTTGATTTTTCTTTTTTTTGGGAGAATCGGAGGGGTGACAAGTGGAGATTGAGGGTTAGGAGGATGACATGGAAGCTGAGTTGGGGGTTGTGTAGTGAGAGAAAAGGCGGGAATTTGGAGTGTAACAAACTTCTCTCTGACGGCAAAGCTAAAAGGGTTAATGGGAATGGGAGTGGAATTGAAATTTGTCTGAAATGTCATGTGTCACACTGTCAGTACGACCGTTTTGGGATATAAACCAAATACCTCGAGGACCGGCCTTTGAAAAGAGGTTAATTACATTTATGCCCCTTCTTTTTACTGTTATTTACTTAAGAAATTCTAGGACCACCTTTTATCTTCACAATTTTTGCCATAATCGTTAAAAGTAACGAGTCTATATGAAATGAATTAATGAGTCTATATGAATGAATGTGATGATTGCAAAAATTATTTGATACAGTAATTATTAGGTTCGTTTGATAATGTTATTCTAGTAACATTATTTGTATTTTTTAAAAATACGTATGAATAAAAAAATACGTAAAAATATATATAATATTATTTAAAAACTGAAAATTGTTGCATAAGTGTATATATCAAACACCTCTAATTAATGTACTTAGGGCTCTTGCGGCGCACGTGGTACATGTGGCTCTTTGAATAAAAGTTGTTGCTCTTGTTGGTATACAGGCCGACTATTAGAATAGTATGGGAAATCTGTAAAAGAGGAGTAGACAATCTGGAAGGTACAGGCTTGGCCCAATGCACGAAGTAGGAGGAAATAGGTACCCCGCAAGGCTGGCGAAGTCGGCACAAGAAGTACGCGGAATAGAGGCAACAATTGCGGGTTCAGGTGTAGCTAAATAAATATCCCCGTCTAAGGTTGGCAGAGTTGGTAGGTAGCACGGTTGGCGATAAGTATTTCCTTCTTTGGTAAGGATTGGCTTTAAGTGATAGGGGATGTGATTGAAATTCATCTTTTCTTTGTTTGTATCACCGAGACACCTGAAGGGTCGGCCATATGTACCTCGAAAGACCCGGCCCATTCAAATCAAAATAGAAGGAGCACCTACAACTAAGGGGAATGGAATGTCGACCACAGGGTGAGATGATCTTTTAATACGAGGGCGAGTGACTGGTCAAGTCATGAAACTTAGTACTTTTTATCAACATGGCTGCAAGTGGACTGGGTTTATGTGTTTAAACTGACTACGACCAAAGTCGTGGCTACTTCAACCAAAAAAGGTCGACCCCCCATTCAAATCGAAATAAGTACCTCACCTCACTTACGAAGAAGCAGTTGGAGCTGGTCTTTGAACTATGAGAGTTTGGTTTGCTTTTGTTTATGCTGGAGACACAACTCGCTACATGGCGAGTTGTGATTGGTAAGGGTGTGTCCCCATATGACCCACTGACATACCCTTACCAATCACAACTCGCCATGTAACGAGTTGTGTCAAAAGTTATGTCCCTAGCATAATTCTTAAGAGAAATGACCTAAAAAGACCCAAAATTTATATAATCTTGAATATTAGGTTCGTTTAATGTTTTTAATTCTTTTATTTTGAAATCTTTTTTTATATTTTCGTATCCTCAATAGAAATGGAATAGACAAAAGTGGTAAATTATATATATATATATATATATATGTTAAACGGTTGAATTTATAGAAATACAACAAAACAACAATTACATACTGGCCACAGAGGCCAAAGTAGCGGCAACACACCTATAATAATATAGCCCATTCACATCTGCATCAAGCAAAACATTCAAAGCATCAGAGGGGGAGACATTAAAAACAACAAAATTTTCCGTCATGCAGGTCCGAGTGGGGCATGCGATTAGAGAGGCGAATAAATGCGCTGAGTTTCTGGCCAAGGGGGGCTTTTCAATCAGGGGTTTTTACCTATATATCAATTTAATAAAATAAACAGGGAGAGTAAAGACAAAGAGTTCTATTTAGATAACGAAAAGTTTTACTTAAGAGTGAGAAGGTACTTACCAAAAAAGCAGAGTTGGTTACTTGACGAAAATTGAAACATGATATTATTAATGATTTTTCTTTTTTCTCTACTCCAATATATTTTATTGTCAAGAATAACGGAGAATTGAAGCACTTATTATCAATGATTTTTCATTTTTCTCTACTCTAATATTGTCAAGAATAACGGAGAATTGAAACCAGTTTCATGAATTTCTATAATCTAATTGGAAAAATAAAAATTAAAAGCTTAGGACAATCCGAAACATGGTGTAAACTCTAGTCCTCCTTGTAATTTTAACACAAATTGAATAAAAATTCTCCATATCAACTTTAGTGTTCCATTAAGTGCTATATACCATGTGCAGAGATAGAACTTTTTAAGTTATTACAAATTGTTAGGTCATACCACTAAGTCCGTGTAATACGATCAAAACATACAATTACAAGGTGTAGTAGGAACTACTGTTGTTATTGAATAAAAATTAGAAAGAGTGTCCGAGAGCCAATCACACGCATACATATATTGATATTTTAAAGTAAAGTAACACAATCAGTCTAATTAAAGATTATCATGTGCTGTTTAAAAAGTAAGAAAAATCAAAGAGAAATGTCAATGGATGGGTAATTGTTAACAATTTATTTAAAGAAATTTTTATAAGAAAAGAAAAGAAAAAATAATTAATGTTTCGACAGTTTTTTCTATTTTTCATAAAAGTGGTGTCAAAACTTTCCTAAAATGAATTGTTAATCATTACCCTAAAGATACCCGTTAGCATGACCCAAAATAAAATAAGGTCACGCGTCCGTTGGAAAACAATGCTTATAGTCCCTTTATTTAAATTATGACATATGTATTTCTAAAACACTCTCGAAAAATAATGCTTATAATCTCTTTATTTAAATTATGACATATGTATTTTTAAAACACTCTCAGATAATATGTAGTGTTTTATTCTCTCATATTTATAATGAATTCCACCACAAGAATTTAATTAGATGGTTTTATCGAAAATGTGAGAATCTAAAAAAATTGGTAGCAGCCTCTAATAATAATATCTTGGTTGGTTGGATGCACTTGGTCATTAAATAGGGCGTGTTGAAAGTGTGATGCGTTGACAAACTTGCCTACTACGGAATTATTACAAAAGAGAAGAGATATGGTTGTTTTTAAATTTTATCTTATGAGTATTGAGCAAGTCGGTACTTTTGGCATGTTCCTCATGTCTTCCTTTATTTTTCGCTGAATCTTCATGTCTTTGAAATGTATGCTAGACTGCCATATTATACTTACCTTCTTTTCTAAGTACGCGTTCTTCTTTTTTTGGTTGAGAAACAAGTATGCGTTCTTAATTGGTAAATTTAATATTTATGGCCTGTTTGGATGAAGGGGGAAGGAGGGGGAGTAGAGGGGAGTAAAATAGTGTTAGCTAAAAATAAACTAATTTTGTACTAAATCTACTCTACTCTACTCCCCATCCTTACTCCTCAATCCAAACAGGCCATTATTATTTTTATTTTTTTCCCCATTTGTTAAGGCGAGTCATTTGGTACAGTTACATCTACCCTTTCCCAATTTGAAAATCTTTCTGGATTCATCTTTCTCTCTTCACACGAAGTAGGAACCCAGTTATTCTATGAAGGCTTTTTTTTTAACAAGCGTTGTCTTAGCTTTCATAATCATGGTGGGTCAACTGGATTATGACGTTTTAAAGTTTTTAAAGTAATTGCCCTGTGGAATTCTTTTAAAAAATTTCATCCATTTTTTGTAGAGAAAGAGAATTCTCTAGAAACTAACAGAACTTCAAGGAAACTTAGAGAGGATAGAAAGCTCTAACCGAAATTCTATTATTGATTATGAAGAAGATGTATACACAAAGTACTAAATTTAAGTACAATATTTTAGGTGCTGTTTTTTAGATTCTGCTCTTAAGATTTAACCATATAACTATTTAATTAAAAAAATACACTTCATTCCCATGAGAAAAAATTTACACGGCAGAATCTTAAAAAGAAAACTTAAGAAATATCACCTAAGTATACATAAATAACCACTCTACCTTTATATACAAAACAGTGGAAGCAAAAAGAAGCGGGAAAACAGGGATTCCCTAACTAATTTTCTAACTAATTACACTGTGTAACGGCTTGAAGCTTTAACCAATGGATGATTGACATCTAGCTCTTCCTATAACTGAATCTGCCTTGCTTCTTCGCATGTGTGACGGTGTGAGCTGTGCCCGCTGCGTGTTTTCATTAAATTAAGGGTCTGTTTGGATACCGTTTATTTTATTAAAAACTTAAAATTTATTGCTGAAAACACTGTGATAAAATATATTTTAAAATGCAAAATATTGTTGATGCGTTTTTCACAAGTTGGCTGGTCCATAAACAAATGTCGTGGGACTAGCCAAAAAAAAATGCAAAACGCACAAACATCTGTTGGCGAACACACGCTAAACGCTGCTGTTTCCTTCACTGCCTTATTGCTAACTGCAAAGCTACTAGGTGTCGTTCTCTTTTCATCTTGTTCACCCTCCCTGTCGTTTAACCTCTGAGTGCTCTGCTGCTGTGTTACTTCAACAATTTTGAATTGTATAAATTATAATTTTCCATGTCATGATAAAGAAAAGAGAAGTTTGGACTAACCGGAGGGATGCCCATGTTCTCATCCAAGAAAGAATTGATAGGTTCTTTGTAAATACTGACTAGTGCACTCTTTATCCTGAAGCCCGTGTGACTCATTTAACTAGATGTCATTCTGATCACAACCCGATTTTATTGGAAACTAATCCTAGGAGTTGGGCCAGGCAGAATAGGCTTTTCAAATTTCAAAGCTTCTGGTTGTCTGACCCTTCTTTTCCTCAAGTGGTTCAAAAAGCCTGGGCTAGGGCGGGTTGCCTCCAAGATGCCATCAGTTGTTTCTCCAGCGATGCTTCGGTGTGGAACAGGGAGCATTTCAGTAATGTTTTTGAGAAGAAGAAGAGAATTATGGCGAGATTAGGAGGGATTCAAAAGGCTTTAGCTGAATGCCCCTCAGTTTCTCTTGTGGAGTTGGAAAGGAAGCTCCAGGTGGATCTTTGTGGGGTGCTCAGCCAAGAGGAAGAATTATGGGCGCTTAAGTCTAGAGTTAATTGGATGCTGTTGGGTGATAGGAATACTTCTTTTTTCCACATCTCCACTCTGGTCAGGAGGAAAAGAAATTCTATTACAGCTATTATGTCTAATTCTGGGGAGTGGGTGCATGATGAAAGAGGAGTGAAGGAGGTTATCTGGAATGGTTTTGATAAACTCTTTACTACTTCCCATATTTCTTCTGCTCTGTCTTATCCGGCTGGTTCTTCTTGGCAAGCTCGGCTCACGGATGAGGACCGAGATAGTGTAGAGGGGGGGTGTCTGATGAGGAGATTAAGGCGGGGTTGTGGTCCCTTAAGGCCTTCAAAGCCCCAGGGCCAGATGGCCTTCATGCTGGCTTTTTCCAGCGGTTTTGGCCTATTGTAGGTAATTCTGTGGTGGAAGAAGTTAGAAAGATCTTTATTGATATGGCTGTTCCTGAGGAGTTAAATAAGACTTTCATCACTCTTATTCCGAAAATTCCTGGTCCGGAAACCCTTAGTAATTACCGTCCTATTAGCTTGTGTAATACTGTGTATAAGATTGTCTCTAAGATCTTGGTAGGCCGGTTGAGGCCTTTTCTTGAGAAGCTCATTTCTCCTTTCCAAGCTGCGTTTGTCCCTGGGAGAAGAGGCATGGATAATGCTATCATTGTCCAAGAACTAATTCACACTATCAGCAGGAAGAAGGGGAGGACTGGATTTATGGCAGTAAAGATAGATCTGGAAAAAGCATATGATAAACTTGAATGGGGGTTCATCAGGGATATGTTGTTCAGAGTAAATCTCCCTCATAATCTCATTAAGTTGATAATGAGTTGTGTGTCGACTGTTTCCACTTCCATTGTGGTGAATGGGGGAGCTCTGGATCAGATTATTCCTTCGAGAGGTATTAGACAAGGGGATCCTCTTTCCCCTTATATTTTTATTCTCTGTTTGGAATACCTCGGTCATCTCATCGATGAGAAATGTAGTGTAAGGAAGTGGCAATCAGTGAAGGCTAATAGGAATGGTTTAGCTTTCTCGCATCTTTTCTTTGCGGACGACTTGGTTTTGTTTGCTAAAGCTGATCATGAGAATTGTGCTGCCATAAGAGAAGTTCTTGATCTTTTTTGTAGCCAATCGGGTTAAACTGTAAGTGGAGCGAAGTCTAGGGTCTATTTTTCCCCGAATGTGGACAGGGATAGTAGGGCTGAGCTTTGTGACATTCTAGGCTTTCAATCCACTCCTAACCTTGGTAAGTACCTCGGGATTCCCATTAAGCATCCTGGTCCTTCTTCTCAAGACTTTAATTTTGTGCTGGATCGAGTTAAGCTAAAGTTGGCTGGCTGGAAGGCAAATCTTTTGTCGTTGGCAGGTCGGTCTGTCCTTGTGAAGCACGTTTCTTCTACCATTCCTAATTATGTGATGCAATGTAATCATTTGCCTAATAAAATTTCTGAAGGCATCGATCGAGTTAATAGGAATTTCCTATGGGGTTCAACGGATTCGGTCAAGAAAATGCATTGGGTTGGTTGGGACAAAATCACAAGGCCAAAGAATGAGGGGGGTTTGGGAATCCAAGCAGCAAAGGGTAGGAATTTGGCTCTCCTATCTAAGCTCAACTGGTGGTTTCATACGGAAAAGGAGTCTCTTTGGGCCAAAGTTCTTAAAGGTAAATACTGCAATCCTCGGAGATTGAGTTCTAGTAATAGAGATAGGCTTCCGTGCTCAAGGGTTTGGGCAGCAATGAAGAAAGGGGCAGAGACTTTTCAGAAGGGAGTGAGGTGGACGTGTGGTAGAGATAGTAGCCTGAGTTTTTGGGCTGATAATTGGTCAAATTTGGGATCTTTAAGGCAGTCTCTTTATGGTCCTCTGTCTAGGGAGAGTGCTTCTTTGAGGGTTAAAGATGTGGTGTCCACTTCCGGCTGGAACTGGTCTTTAACTTCCTTTGATTTTCCTGACTCTTTCAAGCAGGAGCTTCAAGCTATGCCTTTCGCTCTGGCGTCCCGTGGTGAGGATAAATTAACTTGGAAGGAGTCCGAGCATGGCCTTTTTAATATTGGCTCTGCTTATAAGATAGCCACAAATCAAAGCAATGTTGTTTCTTTCAGGGGGAATTGGATTTGGAAGGTTAGGATGCTGCCAAGAATCCAATCTTTTGTATGGCTATGCTGCCATCAGAGTATTGGAGTGAGGGATTGTCTCAATCAAAGGGGTATGCTTGTTGATATGCAATGCCCCCTTTGTCATGCTTCTAATGAATCCATTTTGCATGCTCTTCGTGATTGTGGAGTGGTTAAGCAGATTTGGTTACAGCTAGATGAGAGTCGGTGTAATAGTCTTTTCTTCAATAGCAACTTGCAGGACTGGCTGGAGAAGAATGGTACAAACCAGCAGAGAGTTGGTCGGTTTGCTGTGCCTTGGAGTATTGTTTTTTCTTTTGCCATTTGGCTTATCTGGAAGCAAAGGAACCTTATGGTGTTTAAAGGTCGAAGACCGAATCCCCTCTTAGCCAAGGACATTCTTCTTAGAGCTTTTGAGTATCTTTCCTATGCTAGTCCAACTAAGGATGCTGTTAGAAGAGTTTGTAAACCTGTCTGCTGGAGCAAGCCTGCTAGCGGATGGGTTAAATTAAATACGGATGGTTCTTCTCTTGGTAATCCGGGTTTAGCAGGGGGAAGGGGTCTTATCCGTGATGAGGAAGGAAAATGGATTACCGGTTTTGCTCGCAAGATTGGTAAGACAACCAGCTTCATTGCGGAGCTATGGGCTCTTCGCGATGGGCTTAATGTGTGTATTAATCATAGATTTGCTGCTGTGGAAGTGGAGTTAGATGCCAAAGCGATTATTGATGCTCTTGCTAACCCAAGCTACACTAACATCTTTGTTTCTTCTCTCATGGACGATTGTAGGCTTCTGATAACTCAGATTCCTCAGATCTGTTTTAGGCACTGCTACCGCGAAGCTAATAGATGCGCAGATGCCCTTGCTCGTTTGGGAGGATCTTAAGTTTATGATTTTGTTAATTTTGTTTGTCCGCCTGAGGACTTAGTTCAGCTTTTGGATTCTGATCTCCATGGCTTGTATCTGAACAGGATGTGTCCTGTGTCCGTGTTTCCCTCTTAGTTTTGTTTAATGAATTCCTTTTCACCAAAAAAAAGAAAAAAAAAGAAAAGAGAAGTGTTATGTCAATAACATTTTCATAACAAATTATAGATAATAAGTTGGTATTCATTCTAATTCGAACCTAATACTAAATTTTTTTTTAATTTATTGTAAAAGTGTTATAGATATAACATTTTTTTTATAAATAAAATAACTCAATAATTTTTTTTTTTCATAAAACTTTGAAATTTTAACACCAGAATAATAAAATTCTCAAAATTTTCAATTAAAAACTGTAAATTTTGCAATTCGTTTCCTATTACAGTTGTAAAATTTTAATTAATTTCAGATATATAATGGAATTGATAAAATTGTTAATGAAATTTAATGAGATAATCAGATAATTGTTCCCATAGAACTAGATTATATCCTTTGTTTGCTTGAAATTGAAAGGTAAATTAATATATTCCCAAGAGGTACAGTTGTCCTTATGCAGAAAGGGTGGCAAATCTGTCTTCACGTGGATTATTATAATGTACGGATAGAGGAGGTGGAGGTAAGAAGACTGTGCGTGACAACTGACAGCGTATTGTTTGCGATTGAAGGCACGTTGTACACGGAACAAATTGTTTTTATTTATACAATTTTGGCAACGTGCGCAATAATAGCCTTTCTTTTTTGTCTCTTTCATATAATGTAAGTGGTGTAAAGCCATACAAGTGGAGTGAATTCTTTTCACAAAATTTCTTCACAAATCAACAAGGCATAGGCATGTAAAGGTAACTTAGAGTCCGTTTGGATAACAAGAAGCAGAACGCTCTCTTTATGAAGCCACGAACGCTCTCTAGGGAAGAAGAAGCAGAGCTAGCCAGGAGTAACAAAAAGGTGAAAGACAGCCACCACGCCGAGTTTGACGAGGGACCCAGTGATGGCTCTCCTTCGCGAAACAACCACAACCATTGGAACCAGTCTAATGTATCGTTCAGGGACAAGCTCGTGGGCGAAATCCCTGGAGCGTTTGCCCATGCCTTTGATTTCACGGACCATATGGACGCTGAAAGTGACTCGGAAAATGATGATGAGGATATCAATGAACTCTACGCAGGTCTGGTGGCCATCAAGCTTTCAAAAGACACTAAGAAGCGCTTACGAGAGTGCTGGTGTAAGGCCGTCATTGTTAAGTTGGTGGGGCGTTCAGTTAGTTTCGCCTGCATGCAGAGTAAACTGAATCAAATCTGGAAACCTGAGGGTAGAATGGACGTTGTGGACCTTAACCATGGATTCTTCCTGGTTCGTTTCTTCTCCAAGGAGGATCTAAACTCTGTTCTAAGACGAGGACCTTGGTTTTTGGGGGACCACTTCCTACCCATAAGGCCATGGGAACCGTTCTTCAAGCCTTCTTCAGCGAACATTTCTCTGCTTGCCGTGTGGATTCGCCTCTACGAGCTACCCATCGAACTTTACGAGGCGGAAATCCTGAGAGAGATCGGGGAATCCATTAGGAAGGTGCTTAGGATAGATATGCATACTGCCATGGAAGCTAGGGGTAAGTATGCGAGGATGTGTATTCAAATAGATATCAACAAGCCCTTAATCGATACCATCCTCATCGGGCGGTTCGAACAGGCCGTGAACTACGAAGGAATTCAAGAGCTCTGTTTTTCCTGTGGGAGGGTGGGTCATTTGAAGGAAGCTTGCCCATACACAGTTCGCAAGAACAAGGTTTCGGTGGACATGGTGGAGGCTTCTCCGATAGAGAATGATGGGTCATGCAATGGGCATAAGGAATGTCGTACTGAATTGCCCAGTACCTTGCCTGACAAATCCACGTCGGGTACGAGTGTAGTGAAGGAGGCCTCATGTCAGTACAGTCCCTGGATGGTTGTGACTAGGAAAAAAGGGGGTTACAACGGGAAAAAACAAAATCCCAGCCTGAGGGGGACCACCAAATCAGATGGGAAGTCTGCTAACCAATTCCCGTCCAAGAACATGCGATTTGAGCACTCAAAGGTGGGCTTCAGTTTGAATAAAGGGACACCGAGTAACTTGTCGCTGGGCTTCGGCCCAAACCTGAATCCAGACATTGATGGTAAGCCCGAAGCCACTTTTGTTGGTAGACCTGGCCCACTACCCAATATAGCCATTAACAAAAAGAAAAATTCTCACTCAGTGAGAGGCAAAAAGAAAATTGCTAGGAACACTCCTTCTAGTAATCTCCTTGGTTGCACCGTCAAAGACCCATTTCAAGGTTTATCTTCTAAACTCACCTCCCACTCTGCCAGTGCTTCTAATAGCGTCACCCATGGAATCGAGGCATCCCCATGTGCTTCCTTCAAGTTCATGGCTTCCAATGAAGACGGATTGGGCACCAATAATCACTGGGAAGGGGACCGAAAATCCTCAGGTGATCAAAGTCGAGATCAAAGCATGGACCATGTGCACGACGCAGTGGTTCATCTCGAAGGCGAGGGAAGCTTGGGAATTGAAGCTGGGGGTGTGGGAACTTCATCTGGCTCTTATTCCAAGAATGGGTCGAATGATGAAATTGGTGAAGTGGATAGAATGGTATTCGAGGAAGGGGGTGAAGCTAAATCCTCCTTTTGACGAGTGCCCCACAACTGTCCATCATCCTATAATGAAGATCATCATTTGGAACAGTAGGGGCGCTCTGAAGCCCAACTTTCAGAGTCATATTCGTGATTTGGTTCAAAACCATGACCCTGCCATTATGGTAATCATGGAGACTAAGCTTGGTGGTGTTAGAGCTAAAGAGATTATAAACAGGCTCCCGTTTGATTGGGCCATCCACATTGAAACGATAGGGTACGCTGGAGGTCTTTGGCTACTATGGAACTCGGACAGAGTGGAAGTGGAAGCTTTAGCCAACACGGAGCAGGAAATTCATGTCGAAGTTAAGGTACGCCCTTCTAACCTTACCTGGATTCTATCTGCAATCTATGCTAGTCCTAGGAGTGAGGAAAGGCGTATCTTATGGGATAATCTAACTAAGGTCGCCGAACTTCATAACAAGCCCTGTATTACGGCTGGTGATTTCAATGAACCTTTGATTGAGGAGGATAAGTATAGGGGCAAAGGAGTTCATGTTAATCGTTCGCTGGCTTTCAAGGACTGTCTTAATTCTTGCAATATGGTTGATATGGGGTTTTCAGGGCCGAGATACACGTGGTCAAACAAAAGAGATCTCAACAATCTTATCCTTGAAAGGATCGATAGATTCTTCATGAACCCGGATTGGTGTCTGCTATTCCCTGATGCAAAAGTCACACACCTGCCTAGATGTCACCCGGACCATTGTCCAGTCCTTATGGAGACTCGTCCTAACAAGGCCATCCACCTTACTAGACTGTTTAAGTTCCAAGAGTTTTGGTTCTCTGATACCTCCTTTCCCAGTGTGGTGTCTCGGGCCTGGAACGGGGGCAGAGATTTGGCAGAGTGCATCAACACCTTCGCCAGGGATGCGTTGGTGTGGAATAAAACTCACTTTGGTAATGTTCACCATAAGAAAAGGAGAGTTATTGCTAGAATTTACGGGGTATAGAAAGCGCTGGCTGCCTACCCAAACAATGATTTTATTAATTTAGAAAAGTAACTCCATCAGGAACTTGAACTACTTCTTGATCAGGAACGTGATTTGTGGGCCCTAAAATCCAGAATTAACTGGATGATTCAGGACAATCGTAATACATCCTTCTATCACGTATCTAATATTGCAAGAAGGAAGAGAGACCACATTGCAGCAGTCATGGATGATTTCGAGAATTGGTTGACTGAGGAAAGGGAGGTGATGGAGTACTTTAGAAGCGGGTTTATGAAGCAGTATACCACCTCTCATGAAAAAGGTAACCGGGTCTCAAATTTAAGGTACCAGTGGCGTGCTCAACATACTGATGAGGTGAAATCCTCCCTTGAAGAAAGGGTTAGCACTAAGGAGATTAAGAGTGCTCTATGGTTCATGAAACCTTATAAGGCACCAGGCCTAGATGGCCTTCATGCGGGGTTTTTCCAACGCTTTTGGCTTATTGTGGAAGACTCAGTCAAGGATGAAGTGTTGAAAGCTTTTTCTGACAGGAAAATCCCAGATTACCTCAACAAAACCCATATTGTACTTATCCCCAAAATGCAAGGCCCTGAAACCATTGCCAATTACAGACCCATCAACCTGTGTAACTCAGTCTATAAAATCATCACTAAAATTATTGTGGCTCAGATTAGACCTCGTTTGGAGAGATTAATATCCTCTTTTCAAGTTGCGTTTGTTCTAGGGAGGAGAGGGGTGGATAATTTCATCATTGTCCAAGAGTTAGTCTATTCTATTGGTAGAACTAAAGAGAAAAATGGCCTCATGGCCATCAAGATTGATCTTGAAAAAGCATACGACAAGATTGAATGGAGTTTTATCGGAGAAATGCTTCTTAGCTTGAACTTCCCTAGTAGTTTGGTTGAGTTAATCATGAGCTGCCTTTCATCGGTCTCCTCCTCCCTTCTCTTTAATGAGGGCTGCCTTGAGCCATTCCGGCCTTCGAGATGCATCAGGCAAGGGGACCCCCCTCTCCCCTTACCTTTTTATCATCTGCATGGAGTATTTGAGCCAATTGATAGAGTTGAAATGTGTGGACAAGAGTTGGAACCCAGTCAAAACCTCCAGGAATGGGCTGCCTTTCTCTCATCTCTTCTTTGCGGACGATCTAGTTCTTTTTGCTCATGCCAACCCGGAGAATTGCCTAGCTATTAGGGAAGTACTTAATGATTTTTGTGCAAAGTCGGGTCAGACTATAAGTGCAGCGAAGTCCCGAGTTTTTTTCTCCCCAAATGTAGACTCAGATCAAAGAGAAGCTTTGTCCAATCTTCTCGGCTTTACCCCAACCTCTAATTTGGGTAAGTATTTGGGATTTCCGCTTAAACATCCAGGCAACTGTAGGCAAGACTTTTCCTTTGTCCTAGATAGAGTTAAGAAAAAACTCGCGGGTTGGAAAGCAAACCTTTTATTTATGGTAGGCAGAATGGTGCTCATTCAATCCTCTTCCTCCACTATTCCTGTGTATGTAATGCAAAGTAACTTATTGCCAAGCAAGATCCTGGATGGATTAGATCGGGTGAACAAGAATTTTCTTTGGGGATCCATGGATCAAGCTAAGAAAATGCATTGGGTAAATTGGAGCAAAGTCACTAAACCAAAAAATCTAGGAGGATTGGGTCTTCAAACAGCCAAAGGCAGAAATACGGCCCTCCTGGCCAAGCTTAATTGGAGGCTGCACACGAAAGGAAATGCACCTTGGTCTAAAGTCCTAAAGTTGAAGTACTGCACTAGGCAAAGAATCAATTCCAGAAACGCAGCTAGACTTGCTTGCTCCCCCACGTGGAAAAGGCTGAGGAAAGGGGAAGAGGTGTTTAAAAAGGGAGTTAAATGGTTGCCCGGCCACGACAACAAGCTGAATTTCTGGTATGATTGCTGGTCAGATCTTTGTCCTTTAAGGAATCTCATACAAGGCCCACTCCACCGTGAGATCGAGAACCTCAAAATCAGAGATGTGTGCTCTACTAGTGGTTGGGATTGGCCCACTATTCCATTCGAGCTCCCTCTGGAAATTAAGGCGACTGTCCAAGCTGTTCCTACACCAATTTTCGCGAGAGATGGGGATAAACTAGCATGAAAATTCTCCCCTAAGGGGGTTTTTGATGCTAGGAGTGCCTATCTCTTAGCTTTGGACTACCAGGACACTAACGCCTTTGATGGCACCTGGATTTGGAAACTTTGTACCCTCCTTAAAATCCAAATGATCATGTGGAAGTGCTTACATCAGGCCATAGCTGTGAAAGAGTGCTTGGTAGCAAGAGGTATGCAATTAAATGGATCCTGCCCGATGTGTCACGTAGCAAATGAATCCATTATCCATGCACTCCGAGACTGCAATGTGGTTAAACCAACATGACACCAACTTGGGGTACAAAGCAACAATTCTACCTTCTTCTCTCAGGGAATGAATGAATGGCTAAACACCAACGCCAAGTCAAAGCGGCTGTCTTCCTCGAATCACCCCCATGGAATGTTTTGTTTCCCTTTGCCATCTGGCTTATTTGGCATCAACGCAACCAAACAGTCTTCAAGGGCAAAGGAGCAAATCCGCAGTTGGCTAAGAGCATCATCATGCAAGCCACGGAATATGCCTTGTGCATCAATCAGCCTAGAAGGAACCAAGCCAAAATGATTAGACAGATCAAATGGGAAAAGCCAGATACAGGTTGGGTGAAGCTAAACACAGATGGGTCGGCTTCTGACCTTTTGAATGCTGCAAGATGTGGAGGATTGATAAGGGATGATCAAGGGAACTGGATTGGGGGGTTTTCAAGATATATTGGGAATACCAACAGCTTCATAGCTGACGTTTGGGCGCTTCGGAACGGCCTTCAACTTTGCCACCATATGAATCTTCAATCTGTCATTGTTGAGTTGGATGCTAGTACAATAGTTGATGCTCTCAACAACCTTGTTTATGCTAACACTATACTCTCCCCTCTGTTTAACGATTGTAAACAACTGGTTGCTCGCATTCCTCAATGCCATATCAGACATATCTTTCAAGAAGCCAACATGTGCGCTGACAAACTGTCTAGATTAGGCCTCCTACAATCTGTAAATTTTGTTCCATTTTCTAGTCCGCCTGTGGACTTGCTCCCTCTCATTGAGGCAGATAAACGTGGTTTGTACACGGATAGAATAGGCCCTGTAGTTGCCTCTATTCTCTAGTCTTTTGTTTTAATTGAGTTTTCCAGTTTACCAAAAAAAAAAAAAGAGCTCGTTTGGATATAGTTTATTTTGCTGAAAATTAAAAACACTGTAACAAAATAATTTTTAAATATGTGAATAGTGCTATGGGACCCATTTTTAATATTTTTTTCTGAATAAAGTGGTTTGGGTCCCATGAATAGTGCGTGAACAGTGTGTGAACAGTAACTTTGTGTGCGTGAATAGTAACTTTGTCTCCTACCCAAAAACGCGTGCATGCACAAAAAAAAAAAAAAAAAAAAAAAAAAAGGAAAACGCGAATGCCAGCCGCAGACATGCTGGCTTTTTTAGCCAGATCCAAACAATCACTTAGGGTCTCTTTGGTTGCTGAAAATACTGTAGTAAAATAATTTTTAAATATGTGAATAGTACTATGAGACCCAATTTTAAAGTTGTTTTTCTGGAAAAAAAAAAAGTACTTGCAGGTCCCGTAAACAGTGCACAGTACCCACCAAATTACGCTGGACGCGCAAAGCGTTATCCAAACGTACACTTAAGGTGTATTTGGATACCGCTTATTTTGCTGAAAAATGAAAACAAAAAATACTGTAGCAAAATAATTTTTAAATGTGTGAATAGTGCCGTGAAACTAATTTTTAATGAAAGTTTTGTTGAAAAAAGAGGTTTTTGGGTCCCGCAAACAGTGCACGAGACCTACTAAAAAAGCTGAAACGCGCTTCTCAAAAAAAAAAATGCAGACGCATACGCAAACGCGCAGCTTATCAGCTGTATCCAAACAGGTATCTAATCTAGTATTGGGATGTCCTTTAATTGGGTTAATAGAGAATCTAAACGATACTCATGCATTAGCCAAATAGTCTGTTATAGCAATTCTGTCTTTGATAAAGTCTTTTTATTGAGCAAAATAATAATACTAATAATAATAATTTACAAGAAGTTAGTGTCTCTTTGTGCACAACTTTTGCTTTTAACTCTTTTTTGTTTAGTTTTTTAAAATCTGATTTATTTTCATTTTTTTTTCAAAGTATAAATATATTTTAGTCCACTTACAGCAAACAAAAAATAATACTAATAATAATAATAATAATAATAATAATAATAATAATAATAATTGATGTCAAACACACAATATTATTTACCAAGACTTTTTTACTACAATTTTATCATAATTTTAATGTGACAAAATATAAGTGGTTAGCCATCATTTCTTCGTTAACTCACAATTTTTTTGAGCAGTCACACTCACCACTAAAACATTATAGTTGTGACGAAAAAAGGGCTGTGTACTAGATTCTGTATTGCTGCATAACTTGTTAAGATGGTCGGGCCTCACACGTGATGGGTTTACTAGTATTCCACATGGGAGGTTACATTTCACACATTACACATAGAACCAACCATTTCTCGACATAGGGTATGGTCCACAGCCCATCTCGAACAAAGTGGAAAAAAAAGAAAGAAAAGGGAATGGCCCATATCCCATTTGCAAAAACCGACCCAACAAATCAAGTTCATGTCTAGCTAGTTATGTGGAATCTCAGAGAGATGTGACACACTAGTCCCTATAGTTAAACAAGCTAGGTTTGATCTATACATATCTCCCATGACACAATAATTACCTTAGTCATGATTAGGGTTGAGTGAGTTTACCCATCACAAGTGCAATATTTTCATCATCACAACATTTTTTATAACTATTGATATGTTTTATTGTAATTTGTGTATAATAAAAATAATATCAATTATAAATTCAGCTGGGAGTACAGGTATTTATCAAATCAGCTTAGCCTAAATTTTTAGGGATTGATTAAAATTTATTGTTGAATTCCTTTATTTACATAGGACTAAATTGTGGACCAACTAGAATTTAAAAAAAAAAAAAAGTGATAATACTTGAGTGACACATATGGAAGCCAAAATAAAGCACTAAAAGTAATTGTTGTGTTCTTTACATGAGGGAATAATTGGAGACTGACTACACTCAAACAAAAAGGGGCCATGGCATGAGGGAATAATTGTGAATGAGTGTATATTACAAACTAGTTGGAGATTGTTGGATATTTTGTATATATAAATAGGTTTTAATTCAAATTTGATCTCACTTTGGTGGTGGAAGAATATTGTTTGATCTTACATTGGAAGTGAAAGAGTGTTATTATTTCTTTAAAAGAGATAAGAGTGTAGGAAACAAAAGAGAACAAAGTGGAAAATGCATTTGTTGTGGTTTCGTTAGATTTTTATTAGGTTCATCGAAATTCAGTTGACCGAGAAGCTAACGAGAATTTAGCAAAACTTTCTTGTCCGGTGATTTTTAAGTATTCTCGTTAGAAGCTCGTTCAACTAAATTTTAGGCAAGATATGCATAATTGCCTTTTCTACAAACTTTATCACCAAAAGTTAAACCAGTAGATATCTAAAATGTTTGTGAATGAGGGGAGATTGTTTCTTACTGTTTTTTAATAGTAATAACATTTTATTGTGACTTTTCATGAATTGAATATATTATTTAAATTCTCGTTATTAAGGGAAGATTGATTTCTCTTATGAAATCAGGAAATTTCAAAAACATTAGAAATCCCATGAGTCTCTTGAAAATTGCTACATGTAGTTGTGCGTTTGGCTGAGCTTAAAAAGCTAGCTTATTTTACTATTAAGCTTATTTTTGCTACTATAGGGATAAAGGCCCAGGATGACATGTTGGGCCTTGAGCCTTGCCCAGAACAGCTGGATCGTTCGAGGAGAAGCAAGACGTTATCAGGACTTCCCACTGAGAGACATTCAAGTGAGGGACGAACGGAATGTAATCCGAGGAGAGGCTCCTCCTCGGATACGAAAAAGACCACTCAAGCACATACTCCAACTACTAAGGCAACCCTTTAAGAAGCTCCCACAATAAGAACGTGTCTCGTAAACGTGAAAGAAGGAAATAAACTCAAAAGTATCTAAGGGAAAAGCTATTACCACCGCATTAAATGTATTACAGTTACTTTTCTGACCGCATTTATGTGGAGAAGACCTCTAAATAATGTTACATTGGCGAACGCAACTCACAAAAAGCCAAAGAGGGTGTCTGATGAGACAGGCACTCAAGTAAGGACTCAGGTGAATAACAAGTGTAGGATCAAGATGACCCAGAAGGGCTATATAACGTGAAAGACCCTCCGTGGAGAGGGGGAGGAAAAATAATTGTAAGAAAATCTGTAATAGAGCTTTAAACTAAAAGTATAAAAGAATCAACGTCCTCGGCCCAATCCGAGAGCATCGTTCCTTAACAAGTTTCTATTATCTTTCTCATTTTAGCACTAAAATCTTTTCTTCTGTCACCTAGTTTACGCTAGCCCAATTTCCCAACCCATTCTCTACAAATTTATTGTTTTGGGCTGTTTTGGGCTTAAGTCCATACATCTGTTGGGCCAAAAACCTAATGCAGGTCCTTACAGCTACTATTCATGGGCCCCACTGCATTTTTTGGTACTATTCATGGGTTTCACTGTACTATTTCAGCTAACTTTTACCTTTATCTACAATATTTTCATCAAAAAGTTTTCAATTTCAACAAAATAAACGAATTCCAAACAGTTTTCAATTTCAATAAAATTGGTTGTATTTTGATTTTTGGGAACAAATTTACAGTAATCCATTAGCAACTCCTACGTAGAGTTAAAATTGTCCTAGGAGGCTAGAACATAGATTTTGATCCTGCTTTTGAGCCATTAAAGTTTTCTTTATTTCCTCATTAATCTTTCACTTTTTTTTCTTTCATTGTGGATGTGGTTGCCATTAACTTAAAAAGCCAGCTTTTTTTACTATTCAGTTTATTTTTGTTACTATTCATGGGCCTCATTGCACTTTTTGATTGATACTGTTCGTAGGTCCCACTTACTATTTTAGCTACCTTTTAACTTTATTTACAGTACTTTCAGCAAAAAAATTTCAGTTTCAGCTAAATAACCTGTTCCCAAACGGAATCTGTGTATACCTTTCTCTTCAAGCACTGAATTGAATTTCCTCCCATCAACCTAAAGCAATTTGGTTCCCAAGTCCTTCACAAGGTCAACCTTGTTTGGAGATAGCTCTTCTTAGGGGTGTGCATGGGTCGGGTTGGGTCAAGTTGAGATGATTTTTTGACCCAACCCACCATGGTGGGTAAAAAAAAAATCAACCTAACCCAACCCAACCCATCACATAAGTCCAACCCAACCCAACCCAACCCACATGGGTCGGGTTGAACCCATGGGTTTGACAAATTATTATTATTATTATTAAATTGAGTAGAAAAAAATATAAATATTAATATATTAAAAAAACCTAAGGATTAGTACCAATGTAACTCCTTAAAGGCAAACAACACTAATGACTAAACAACAATAGTAATTTATTAGAATTTATGTGAACTAATTGGCTTTTATATAGGATAGCAAGAACTAGTTATTTAAAAAAAATTATTAATTATATATATATATATATATATATATATATATATATATTATATATTAAATTAGTATTAGTAGGAGGAACCGAGGAAATGCTGCTCTACAGCTGGTTTATTTTAAAAATTATTAAATATATAATATATATTTAAATATATATAAGTGCCCACAGCTGATTTTTTTAAAAAAATTATTAAATATATAATATATTTTAAATATATATTAAATATGGTAGGTCGGGTCGGGTTTGGCAGGTTTGTAATTTTATGACCTGTAAGAACGCAAATTGTAACGGCCCCAAAATGATATGGGGTTCGCACGTTAGAGGCCCAAACAATAAAATTTGTAGAGCGTGGATGTTAAAGAACTAGATTAATCTCCAAGGAAAAACGATCAAATTCACACTTTCGGAAGTATCACCCTTAATATAACAATCAATTTCTCTTTTAAAATAAGTTTTCCGTTCTTAGTTTTTTACAAGGTTTTCTTCTTAGTCCTCCTGGTTTTTTGAGTTTCGATCCTTCTTTCAATACATTCTTTCATGTTATATACTGCCACCTTAGGCTCATCTTCGCCGCACACGTGTAGGTTGAATTTGGGGGATCCCTTCCTGTCCCATCCAACACTTCCTAGAAACATCAACTAGTAGCTGTAATGCTACTTTACCACTGTTCAGGCATCACCTCTACATTAATGCGGCCAGAGAGTTGGTTGGAATGTATTTAATGCGTAGGTAGTAGCTTTACAGATATTTGTTTGCCTCCCCCGTCTTTCCCCTGGTCCAATATCCCTTTCTTAGCTGTGGTGCAATTCTGAAGTGAGTCGGTGATGGTATGACACTCAAATTCACCTCGGCTACAAGCCGAGGACTCATTGGACTCACCCCCTAGTGTCTTTATTCCTCCCTTAGCCTTGCTTGTTTCACAGTCTTGTCTGGGCCTTCTCGGACAGTCTAACATCCTCGGATTGGACTTTAAGCCCAACTGGCATGGCCTTGATAATATCTCTTGATTAATTGGCCCCCACATGACCCAAACCCAACCCGACCCGCTATAATTTTTTTTTTTGTAACCCAACCCAACCCACCAAGCCTTAAAAACCGACCCAACTCGACAGGTCAGGTCGGGTCGGGTTTGGCGGGCTGGTGAGTTTTCTGCACACCCCTAGCCTCTTCTTCTTCTTTTTTTGTCCTTCACAGCCTCCTCTTCCTGGGACCTATCTAGAGGTCAAGAACAGCTTAGCTCCCATCCTAGTAACATGATTTAACGCATAAAATAAAAGTAGTAAAAATTGATATGAAAGCTACCAATTGCTTGATATGAGAGTTACATTGTTGTATGTTTTCCAGGAAACAAACACAATTGCTCCAATCAAAGGGAGGACCACGTGTATTATGGATATCCCATCTACTTCTCATTAATTAACGTCGTCAAGTACTTACAAACCTATTAAAAAGAAGAAAAAACGAAGGCTTCGAAAAGTCAAGCAGAAATTAAGATCACAATAATTTCGCCAAGTACTTCATCTTTATTGGCCAGATTTAAAGATAAGAGTCGTTTGTACAACCGCAACAAAATATCACAATATGTTTACAATAATTGAATTGTCAAATCTATTATAAGTTAAATTAAAATTAAGTAAAATAATAAAATATTTTATCGGTATTTTACACAACCAGAAATAAGAGTCCAGTAAAAATATTATAAAATTTTGTTATGTCCAAAAACTTTTTCACAAAATAATTCTGCCAAGGAAAAATTTATTCTGCAATTTTATTTAGAAGGCAAAAGTAGCATACAAGTATATGCATTATGCAGTAGGCCAAGAGTGCCTGTTAGCAAGGGAATAGATGATGGAATCTCTCTCTCTCTCTCTCTCTCTCTCTCTCTCTCTCTCTCTCTCTCTCTCTCTCTCTCTCTCTCTCTCTCTCTCTCTCTCTCTCTCTCTCTCTCTCTCTCTCTCTCTCTCTCGAGTTTTGAGTCTTTTGACCAATTTCAGAGAGAGAGAGAGAACGAAGTGATTTCACTGTAATTAAGAGGACTAACAACGTGATAGTGGGATTTGATTGATTTTTTTTTTGCGTGGAATATTTGTAAAAGTATATGATTAAAAATGTCTTATTTAAAAGTTTAATATTTAATGTGTCCTAAAGATAAAATTAGAGATTAAATTCTATAAGTATGTGGTGTAAAAGTAAAACCCAAGTTTTACACCCTCCAATTCCAACATATCACATCACCATATCACATATTAAAGAATACGCATAACCACACACAATCAATTCTAATACCCATTTGAAAATCGTACAAAATTGAAAGTTTATTAAGATGTTATTAAGTGTGATATGATGTATTGAGTTTTAAGTAAACAAGGATTTACACCATATCCTTATTAATTTGGACTCATAAAATTATATGGGGTTTTTATTTTTAATGTACTTTTTCCTAAAAAATTTCATTTTGGGTAAGCATTCCTTTTAAATGAAAGCATAATTTTTGCTGTGTTATAATGCATTGAACGAGACACATAAGTGATATATGGTCATTTTTTTGACTGGATGCAAACCAAACTCTCTTTACTAAATATTTTAAAATATAATTGGGGAAAAAAAATACAAAGAAAAGGAGAGAAAATTACAATGCTTTTTACTTTTTAGAGCATATTGTTATATTATATAATTTTTTTTATGAACGTGTTATATTATACAATACCTGTAGGGGTAAAGTCCCAAGATCATACAATGGGCCTTGAGCCCTATATAAAATTCGACCACGTCCGAGGAGAAGAAGTGGGTATCCAAAAGGCTCCCGGCCCAACTCTTATGGGCCCAAAATTGTTTAAAAGGCGGTTCGAGGAGAAACGTCTCCTCGGACGTACCAAATGTGGCTCGAACATGCACTCTGCCAGATATAAGGATTCGCTCCAACGAGTATTAGTAACAGGGTTGAATCCCCTAAGCCCGTAAGAGGGAGGAAAGTGTAGGATGCCCAGGGAGAGGCTACAGCTGCCACATTAAATGCATGGCAGCTACTTTTCCGGCCGCATTAATGAAGAGGGGACTTGTGAACAGTGTTACCTTGGCTACCACAACTCACAGAAAGATGGGGGAGATGTTCGATGGGACGGGCACTCAAGTGAAGGTCCAAATGATCAACAAGTGTAGGGTCCTGATGACTTCAACGGGGCTATATAAGAGGGGGGAGTCCCCATGAGGAAGGGGACCGAAAAAAGGAAGAGTTTAGAACGGAGGAAGAGAGTGAGAACCATAACCTTTGAGCAGGGATAGAGAGATATCTCCTACGTCTCCTCGGACCATATATCTAATGGACAGGACAGAGATTTTCTTATTTTCGATTGTTGTATGGCCCAGTCTTAACTAGTACGCACTTTGTTAGGGCCTAGTTCTGTAACCCACTCTCTATAAATTCATTGTTTCGGGTTCCTTGGGCCAGAACCCCATACCTGTTGGGCTTGGACCCCGAATTGCGACCCTACAATACCCATTTGAAAATCTTACCAAATTGAAAGTTTATTAAGATGTTATTAAGTGTGATATGATGTATTGAATTTTAAGTAAAAAACTGATGTGATAAATTCTTATTGGACTGTGTAAACAAGGATTTACACCATATCATTATTAAATTTGGACTCATAAAATTAAATGGGGTTTTTATTTTTAATATGCTTTTTCCTAAAAATTTTCATTTTGGGTAAGCATTCCTTTTAAATGAAAGCATAATTTTTATTGTGTTATAATGCATTGAACGAGACACATAAGTGATATATGATCATTTTTTGGACAGGATGCAAACCAAACTCTCTTGACTAAATATTTTAAAATATAACTGGAAAAAAAAAAAAAAAAAAAAACAAAACAAAGAAAAGGAGAGAAAATTATAATGCTTTTTACTTTTTAGAGCATATTGTTATATTATATAATTTTTTTGATGAACGTGTTATATTATAAAATTGTACCTTTAGATTCATTTTAAAAAAGAAAAAAGAAAAAAGAGTACCTTTATACAAATTCATGAATGAAAATGATCATACTTAACTTCACGTCTAAAGTTCAAAACCCACTTGTGTCTTGTCCTTTACATATTTACTTATACAGCAGCTTTCGAGAATCCGAGTCAGCTCTAACAAAGACATACTTTCACATTTTATTTCAGAATCATGGAACATGCCAAGGCAATAATCTAAAAAAATCGGTTCATAACATCTTTTTTTCAATAAAGAGACCTACATTTCCCAACTAGAGAGTTTTCAAAAAAAATAAATAGTACAATAGAGTGGCCAAACACACTTATTTTGCTGAAAGTACTGTAGATAAAGGTAAAAGTTAGCTGAAATAGTACAGTGGAACCCATAAATAGTACCAAAAAGTGTATTGAAGCTCATATATAGTAGAAAAAATAAGCTAAATAGTGGATTGCACTGAATTTGGTGTTTAAGTTTTGCGTTTACGTTTTCAGTCCTTTTTTTTTTTTTTGCGCGTGAATAGTAAAATCATGTGATTTTACTGTGCGGAAAAAATACTGTTTACGCACTGTTCACGGATCCCACGACACTATTCACACATTTAAAAATTATTTTGCTACAGTGTTTTCAGTTTACAGTTTCAGCAAAAATAAGTTTAATCCAAACAGTTTGGATCCGCGTCTGCGTTTGTGCATTTGCACGATTTGCGTTTTCTCTTCTTTTTTTTTTCTTTTTTTTAGTGCTTATGAACAGTAAACAGTATTGTTCATGCACATGATTACACTGTGAAGGAGACAAAGATACTGTTTATATACTGTTTAAGCATTGTTCATGAAACCCACACCCACTTTATTTAGAAAAAAAATATTAAAAATGGGTCTCACGACACTATTTACACATTTAAAAATTATTTTGTTACAGTATTTTCAGTTTTCAGTTTTAAGTTTTCAGCAAAATAAGTTGTATCCAAATAGATCCTAAGTTTGTAACTAAAATTTGTCCTATTAAAAATACCATAAGATGTAAGTTGATTTACAATATATTTGTTTTTCCATAAAAACACCATCTTATTCACCACCTATCATATAACCTATTATGATAGTAAGTTATGATTGGATTAATATAATTTTTACATGCCGGTCTATGATGCAATTTTTATCATGCACCAATCAAAAGAAATTACATTAATAATTGTGAAATTAGGAAATCTTTTGTCTATCGACTTATTGCGTAAACTATGTTAATTTCTCTATAAAGCTTAACAGCATTATTAGCAACAAAACACCTTTATTAAGTCACTAGTGTATCCAGATTCCTGGCAAAACAGACCCCATTTAAAAATTGACATGCATGATAGTTTTTTTTTTTTTTTGATGAACCTATGCATGCATGATAGTTAGCACGCCAAGAATCATACGTTTGCACCTGTGGCATCATGGTCAAATACAGATTATTCCATGCAACGCAAATCCTCTTTCTCAGCTGAACCAGATAAAAAACAATTATATGTAGAGAGAAAAACACCAAAATACCAAATCGAGTCAAACTTTTTTTCCAATAATTAATTAAGCACCTAATTAATTGTTATGGACCGTAGTTAAAAGATCTGAGAAATCTTATCACTTCCACCTACTTTTCTTTCTGTCTAATACTATATGGTAATATGGACATGAACCATATGGTCGTTGATTTGTAACTTGGCTGGTTACTCTCTGAAATTGGTCGAAAATTTTGAACTTTTGTCACAACTTCATCATCATCTATAAGACCTCTTTAATCTTTAGGCTGAATCAGAACAAAAATGTGAAGTCAACAATAATGATTATCAGCCATTAACTTCATTGCAAGCAACGACCAGCACCAAACTAAGTACCTGTTTGTATAGACTTTCTGTGACTGTGGTGGTTTTCTAGTGGATCTCATTTACTGTTTACAGGACCCACAAATCTCTTTTTTCAACACCACTTTCATTAAAAATGGGTCCCACGACACTATTCACACATTTAAAAATTATTTTGCTATAGTATTTTCAGTTTTCAGCAAAATAAGCGGTATTCAAACGGACTCTAAGATACTTATTTTGTTTCTTCTTAAAAAAAAAAAAAAAAAAAAAAAACTAAGTAAGATACTTTTGTTTAGCAGCCGAGAGATGATATTATCATAAATTACTAATTAGTGGGCATATTAATCCTTTAAGAAAATGGTAATAATCAATTTTATTTTAATGTATTATATACTTTCTGAATGATGAAACTAGAATATTATAACGCTTTGTTGTCAATGCAGTAACTCCATATAAACAATTTTGAAACGTGAAAAAAAATATTGTTATTTCATTTTTTATACTTACTTAAAATCAAATTAGTTAAAATTTTATTAGAGTTCAATATAAATATGAAGAAAGATTATTTATCTCACTGTTTTTGTTGAGTATACCTAATCTTTTTGTTTTGATTCTTTTCTCTAATTAATTCAATTCAAATCATTTGATATTTATTAAGAATGTAAGGAGTGGAAGACATATATTCCAACAACGCTTATTTGAAAATATTTTTCTATGAGATGTTCATCCAAAAATAGATTTTAGTCATTTTATTAACAAATTAATATTGTTAATTGAGTGATAAATGAAGTACAAACTTAGGATGGGCAAAGAATTTAAACATATGGATATGTCTAATTTATAACTAACTTCCCTTCGCATTCAAGTGATAGTCGTTTGCTCTCCCTCTCTCAAAAAAAAAAAAAAGTGATAGTCGTTTGTCGTGGAGTAAATTTATTAACTTTGAGAGACCAAATCCAATTTGCCCCAAATTTCAAGAGAAGAAGGAAAGTTATAATTTGTCCTTATAACATTAAAGTGATTTCCTTGAAATTAGTGGAAAATTATTTGTAAATTAGTGAAAGGAGGCACAATGTTGATTTTATTTTTTTTTAAATTATAATTTGATAATTATGTGAAGAGATCTTGATGTTTCTGTTTGAAACACATAGAGACGTCAGTTAAGCTACTAATCTCTTGGTCTTAAATTAAGGCAGATTTTAAGGCATTTACAAAAGAGACATCGTAACATCAGGCAATCTCAATTAAGTTATGAATATGCAAGTAGTAACTTAAAACAAACATCAAACTGACACAAAATAATAAGTAACAATCCCAAATAACTTCATAATTACATCATTTTAATAAACATAAAAGAAGCCAAATGACAGAATGACCCCCATGAAATTCAATCAAAGTCCAATGCAAGCCCAAGAGGTCAACTTTGTCATTTTACAAAGACACCCATGAACACAAGGGCTATTTTCACTTCTTCTCCTTCCTACCAATCACCAACCCTTCAATTTCAAAGCCTCAGCCCTCCTCACTGACACAAATCACTCCTTGTAGTGCCATCAAGAGCTGAAATGACCATTATACCCTCAAACATTTCCAAAACAAAAATACAAAAGTAGAATTTGCTAGGGCACAACTTTACATTCCCACCTTCAATTCTAAAAATACATGAAAAAGCCTAAATTGAAAATTCCCACCCAATACAATAAATCTAAGAAAGGCACAAAATTTTTCACAAACTTCTTTTTATAAGGAGGTCTCTTAATCATTTCATAACAAAAATGGCGTAATATTCTTCCAAATTATGAGTTATGATCCATAAGTTGTGAAAAATTTTGTGATTTTAGAAAAATCTTAAATAAAAACCAAATTTTAAAAAATAATAAAAAGAAAAAAAGAAGTCGGAAATGTATAGGTGGGACATTAAAAAAATGATTACTTTCCTCTAGAACTTAGAAGAGAGTTGAGCCTTTGCAGACGTAACTGTTGCTTAAACCTATTGATGAAGTCATCAGCCTTAGCATCCACCTCTTCGTCGTACCCAAGCAACGCCGTTTCCCTCTTCTTTTCCAGCGTCGATTTCTCGCTCGCCGATTTCGTCAGGTGAGAAGATGATTTCTAGTTACTTTGTGATAATACTTGAGTGACACATATGGAAGCCAAAATAAAGCACTAAAAGTAATTGTTGTGTTCTTTACATGAGGGAATAATTGGAGACTGACTACACTCAAACAAAAAGGGGCCATGGCATGAGGGAATAATTGTGAATGAGTGTCTATTACAAACTAGCTGGAGATTGTGGGATATTTTGTATATCTAAATAGGTTTTAAGTCAAATTTGATCTCACTTTGGTGGTGGAAGAATATTGTTTGATCTTACATTGGAAGTGAAAGAGTGTTATTATTTCTTTAAAAGAGAGAGAGTGTAGGAAACAAAAGAGAACAAAGTGGAAAATGCATTTGTTGTGGTTTCGTTAGATTTTTAGTAGGTTCATCGAAATTCAGTTGACCGAGAAGCTAACGAGAATTTAGCAAAACTTTCTTGTCCGGTGATTTTAAGTATTCTCGTTAGAAGCTCGTTCAACTAAATTTTAGGCAAGATATGCATAATTGCCTTTTCTACAAACTTTATCACCAAGAGTTAAACCAGTAGATATTTAAAATGTTTGTGAATGAGGGGAGATTGTTTCTTACTGTTTTTTTTTTTTTTTTTTTATAGTAATAACATTTTACTTTTCATGGATTAAATATATTATTTAAATTCTCGTTATTAAGGGAAGATTGATTTCTCTTATGAAATCAGGAAGTTTCAAAAACATTAGAAATCCCATGAGTCTCTTGAAAATTGCTACATGTAGTTGTGTGTTTGGCTTAGCTTAATTAAAAACCAGCTTATTTTACTATTCAGCTTATTTTTGCTACTATTCATGGCCCTATTTCACTTTTTAGTACTATTCATGAGTTCCACTGTACTATTTCAGCTAATTTTTATTTTTATCTACACTATTTTTATCAAAAAATATTCAGTTTCAATAAAATAAACGGATCCCAAACAATTTTCAGTTTCAATAAAATTGGTTGTATTTTGATTTTTGGGGACAAATTTACAGTAATCCATTAGCAAATCCTACGTAGAGATAAAATTGTCCTAGGAGGCTAGAACATAGATTTTGATCCTGATTTTGAGCCATTAAAGTTTTCTTTATTTCCTCATTAATCTTTCACTTTTTTTTCTTTCATTGTGGTTGCGTTCGCCATTAGCTTAAAAAAACATTTTTTTTACTATTCAACTTATTTTTATTACTATTTATAGATCCTATTGCACTTTTTGATTGATATTGTTCATGAGCCTCATTATACTATTTTAGCTACCTTTTAGTTTTATTTACAATACTTTCAGCAAAAAAAATTTCAGATTCAACTAAATAACAAACTGTGTGTATACCTTTCTCTTCAAGCACTGGATTGAATTTCCTCCCATCAACATAAGCCATTTGGTTCCCAAGTCCTTCACAAGGTCGACCTTCTTTGGAGATAGCTCTTCTTCTTCTTTTTTTGTCCTTCACAGCCTCCTCGGAGATAGCTCTTCTTCTTCTTTTTTTGTCCCTCACAGCCTCCTCTTCCTGGGACCTATCTAGAGACTAGAGGTCAAGAACAGCTTAGCTCCCATCCCAGTATCATGATATAACACATAAAATAGAAGTAGTAAAAATTGATATGAAAGCTACCAATTGCTTGATATGACTTAGAGCACCCACAGCAGATGTAGGATATGTGCCAAATGCTAAATATTTGGTACATATCCCACACCAAACCAAGTTTGATCCCATTTATCAGATGTTGTAAATGCTATATTTTTTGCAACTTGCTACAGTACAATCACAAATATGCAATTGTACGGTAAGATGTGGTATATTGTGTTTATTAATTTTTTTATTTCTCTTTCACTCTCAGCAACTGTACGGTACGTTGAGATTTGAAAGAAAGAATAAAATGTTACCGTTGAACAAATAATAAAGAAAGAATAAAATAAGAATTAAAAAGAATAAAAAAATAATATTTAAATGAAGTGGTAAAAATATAGAACATCTGATAAATGCGATATTATAAAATGATATGGTAAAATAATAAAGTAGGCTTTTGATGTGACAAAATGGCATAATTTTTACAACGTCTGTTACGGATGCTCTTGTGAGAGTTACATTGCTGTGTGTTTTCCAGGAAACAAACACAATTGCTCTCAATCAAACGGAGGACCACGTGTATTATGGATATCCCATCTACTTCACATTAATTAACGTCGTCAAGTACTTACAAACCTATTAAAAAGAAAAAGAAAAAATTTTAACCAAAAAAAAAAAAAAGAAAAGAAAAAACGAAGACTTCCAAAAGTCAAGCAGAAATTGATAAGATCACAATAAATTCGCCAAGTACTTCATCTTTATTGGCCAGATTTAAAGAGAAGAGTTGTTTGTACGACCGCAACAAAATATTATCACAATATGTTTACAATAATTGAATTGTCAATCTATTATAAGTTAAATTAAAATTAAATAAAATAATAAAATATTTTGTCGGTGTTCTACACAACCGGAAATAAGAAGTGATTTCACTGTAATTAAGGGATCCGGATCCTCTCCATTTCCCTTTGAAATGGAGAGGCTCCAGTTTATGGTGGGGATTTTTTTTAAAATGATCAACGCCCAAAATAGAGCCACGTCATTTAAAAGGTTAACACATACTAAATTCAACAAATTCAACTCTGGTTAAACTAACCGGACCCCTTTTCTCTCACCAGCAGTCCAAACTCTCTCTCTCTCTCTCTCTCAAATTTCAAAGTTCAAACTCTCTCTCTCACCAGCCCATCTGAAATTTCTCTCCCCAGCCGATACTTTCACCGCCGGCGGATACTCTTGGGCAATCTATTTTTACCCGGATGGCGAGAATGGCGAGCGAAGGCGCTGATGTGAGAGCGCTTTTTGAACTGAAGCTTTTGGATCAGAGTGGGAAAGAGAGGCATAAGGTTCAAACCCACAGACCCATTCGGCCACCTCCACAAACCCACAACCAACCACCACAAGCCTACATAAATCCCAAACAACCACCATAAACATCCACCAAAACCACCACCACTGGGGAAAAAAAAAACCCATAAAACTTCAAACACCACCATTACCACTGTGACCCAAAATCAACCACAGCCTCCAGCCATTGCACATCCGCAACCACCAACCACTGCACAACCCAAAATCCGATCCCTCACTCCCTCACTAGTCTCGCATCTCCAATCCCTCACTCCTTCACTCGTCTCGCCACAACCATAGCCTTGATTGCCTTCTATTGTAACGTTGTCGATGGAATGGACTAGGCTATGGTCCTTCAATGGACTATCTGAATCTGGATTGAAGAAATCTCAAAACCCTTTGTCTTCTCTACTATCTCCTTTGTGTAAGATCATTTTCTTATGTTAGGCCCACGTAAGCTTGTTTCTCTGTGTGTAGCTTTTATTGGTGGCCTAATTAATTTGTCATTAGCTTGTGAAGATGAGAGAATTCTAACCAAGATAATTTGTGCATTTTTGTGGGCAATATAAAGAGTTGCACCAGTGCTGTCCATGTGATGTTTGTTGGTCAGTAAGACCACAAGAATAAATTGATACTCCAAGACCACTAATCCAACTAAAATTGCAAGATAGAAAATAAACATTATCTCAAAAAATCTGTGAACCTTCCGTTTGGCAAGATAAAAAAAATAAAAAAAACAGTAATAAACATGTTCTTTACCGGATATACCTCTATTTGGCAAGATAGAAACAGAGATGTCTTCTCTGAACCTTCTGTAAAGGTTTTTTTTTTTTTTTTTTTTTGGTTAAAATCTGTGAAGCTTTGAATGTGGGCTACCTCTGTTTCACTTTTCCCTCTAAAAGGTTTTTTTTCTGTTTTCCAGTGCACGGATATACTTCTGTGAAGCTTTTTTTTTTTTTTTTGGTTAAAATCTTTAAAGCTTTGAACGTGGGCTACTCTGTTTCACTTTTCCCTCTAAAAGGTTTTTTTTTGTTTTCCAGTGCACTGATATACCTCTACCTCTGTTTCTCCATTTCCTTCCAAAAAGGTTTTTTTTGTCCGGTTGAGTTAAACAAATCCTTTAGTTTAAGTGTGGTGTTAACATTTAAATGACGTGGCTCAATTTTGAGCGTTGATCATTTAAAAAAAAATCCCCACCGTAAACTGGAGCCTCTCCATTTCAAAGGGAAATGGAGAGGATCTGGATCTGTAATTAAGAGGACTAACAACGTGATAGTGGGATTTGATTGATTTTTTTTTTTTTTTTTTTTGTGTGTGTGTGTGTGGAATATTTGTAAAAGTATATGATTAAAAATTTCTTATTTAAAAGTTTGATATTTAATGTGTCCTATAAAATTAGAGATTAAATTCTATAAATATGTGGTGTAAAAGTAAAACCCAAGTTTTATACCCTCTAATTTCAACATACCACATCACCATATCACATATTAAAGAATACTTGCATAACCACACACAATCAATTTTAATACCCATTTGAAAATCCTACCAAATTGAAAGTTTATTAAGATGTTATTAAGTGTGATATGATGTATTGAGTTTTAAGTAAAAAACTAATGTGACAAACTTTTATTGGACTGTGTAAACAAGGATTTACACCATATCCTTACTAAATTTGGACTCATAAAATTATATTGGGTTTTTATTTTTAATGTACTTTTTCCTAAAAAATTTCATTTTGGGTAAGCAGTAGCGGCTCTAGGAATTTTTTTCAAGTTGTTTCTTAAGAAACATAAATTATACAATCTGATAAAAAGAGAAATTCATATATTGACAACAATAATAATAAAAAAAACACAACAAATATATAAAGTTTACAATTACCTTTTACGAGTTTTCATACTTTGAAATTATTGCATGAAACTACGTCTCTTTCAATGTACATAACCAAGCAATCATTCATCCACTGAATGTAAAACAAAATTTAATTTTATTAGTATAAAAAAAAAACTATGGGTGTTCCCAAATTTTTTTTTTTTGAAAGATAGACAAATAATTTTTTTTTAAATTATTATATATAAAAAAAAAATTCCAGGCGTGGGTAAGCATTCCTTTTAAATGAAAGCATAATTTTTGCTGTGTTATAATGCATTGAACGAGACACGTAAGTGATATATGATCATTTTTTTTTTTTACTGGGATGCAAACCAAACTCTCTTGACTAAATATTTTAAAATATAATTAGGAAGAAAAAAAAAACAAAGAAAAGGAGAGAAAATTATAATGCTTTTTACTTTTTAGGGCATATTGTTATATTATATAATTTTTTTGATGAACGTGTTATATTATAAAATTGTACCTTTAGATTCATAAAAAAAAAAGATTACCTTTAGTTTTAGTGGTTGATTATTTTATTAGAACACGCATGATGCAGCCATACAAATTCATGAAGGAAAATGATCATACTTCACGTCTAAAGTTCAGAACCCACTTGTGTCTTGTCCTTTGCATATTTACTTATACAGCAGCTTTCGAGAATCCGAGTCAGCTCTAACAAAGACATACTTCTACACTTTATTTCAAAATCATGGAACATGCCAAGGCAATAATCTAAAAAAATCGGTTCATAACATCATTTTTTTTTTCCCTTTCCCCTAAAAATCTGCCACATCAACAAGTATCAAATTATTTGTAAAACTTTTTGTATTCGTAGACTTTCTCGTTCATAAATGCAAAATATTCTTTTCACAAAGAACCTGGCGTCAAAAAAAAAAAAAAAAAATTGTTGATACTGTTTCCACGTATAGCATTTTTGTCCGCAAAACATAAAAAAATTGGCACCTACTAATGTGGCGGATTGTTTGTGGAGGGTAAAAAATGATATTAGTAGTGAACCCAAATGAGAATCAGTAAAACCTTGCCAACTCAAAGTGTGAAAAAAGTGATCAAATTTTTTGTATGTAAAAGAACAACTTTTCTTTTCTTTCTTTATTTTTTTTTGAAAATTCTATAGTTGGGAAATGTAGGTGTCTTTATTGAAAATGACATAGTTTGGCTACAATCCGCCATTTGATATCTTTTTATTGAATATGAATTTGACAAATTCATCATTGGATGACATCTTCTTTTTATATTCTTCATACTTGCAGAATTTCTAAATTAAAAATCAATAGCTATATCATTAATCAAATGTTTAAATTTTAAATTTCAAATATTTATAGTCTAAAGTTATATATAAAAAATAAATTCATGAATCGAACAATAAGTAATATCTTATTAGAACAAAATTTAATATGCATGTTAAGAATATAAAGATCATGTCCGCTTATTTTGCTGAAACTAAAAACTTTTTACTGAAAGTACTGTAGATAAAGGTTGAAGCTAGTTAAAATAGTATAGTGGGACCCATAAATAGTACAAAAAGTGCAGTGGGAGCCATGAATAGTAGCAAAAATAAGCTGAATAGTAAAATAAGTTGGCAAAATTAATCATGCCAAACAAACACTAAGTTTGTAACCAAAATTTTTCGTATTAAAAATAACATAAGATATCAGTTGATTTACAATATATTTGTCTTTCGCAAAAACACCATCTTGTTCACCATCTATCATATAACCTATTATGATAGTAAGTTGTGATTGGATTAATATAATTTTTACACATACGGGTCTATGATGTAATTTTTATCCTGCACCAATCAAAAGAAATTACATTAATAATTATGAAATTGGGAAATGTTTTGTCTATAGACTTATTGCGTAAACTATGTTAATTTCTCTATAAAGCTTAACAACACTATTAGAAACAAAACACCTTTATTAAGTCACTAGTGTATCCAGATTCCAGCCAAAACAAACCCCATTTAAAAATTGACATGCACGATAGTTAGCACGCCAAGAATCATACGTTTGCACCTGTGCCATCGTGGTCAAATACAGATTATTCCATGCAATTACGCAAATCCTCTTTCTCTACTGAACCAGATAAAAAACAATTATATGTAGAGAGAAAAACATGCACCAAAATACCAGATCGAGTCAAACTTTTTTTCCAATAATTAATTAAGCACCTAATTAATTGTTATGGACTGTAGTTAAAAGATCTGAGAATTCTTATCACTTCCACCTACTTTTCTTTCAGTCTAATACTATATGGTAATATGGACATGAACCATGTGGTCGTTGATTTGTAACTTGGCTGGTCACTCACTGAAATTGGTCGAAAATTTTGAACTTTTGTCACAACTTCATCATCATCTATAAGACCTCTTTAATCTTTAGGCTGAATCAGAACAAAAATGTGAAGTCAACAATAATGATTATCTGCCATTAACTTCATTGCAAGCAACGACCAACACCAAACTAAGTAGTAAGTACCCATTTGGATAGACTTCTGTGGCTTGGTGGTTTTCTAGTGGATCCCGTGCACTGTTTATGGAACCCACAAACCTTTTTTTCAATACAACTTTCATTAAAAATGGATCCCATGATACTATTTACACATTTAAAAATTATTTTGCTACAGTGTTTTCAGTTTTTAGCAAAATAAGCGGTATCCAAACGGACACTAAGAAACTTATTTTGTTTCTTCTTAAAAAAAAAAAAAAAACTCAGTAAGATACTTTTGTTTAGCAGCCGAGAGATGATATTATCATAAATTACATAATTAGTGGGCATATTAATCCTTTAAGAAAATGGTAATAATCAATTTTATTTTAATGTATTATATACTTTCTGAATGATGAAACTAGAATATTATAACGCTTTGTTGTCAATGCAGTAACTTC
The DNA here is from genome assembly GCA_028535165.1 of Quercus tomentella. Taxonomy (NCBI): domain Eukaryota; kingdom Viridiplantae; phylum Streptophyta; class Magnoliopsida; order Fagales; family Fagaceae; genus Quercus; species Quercus tomentella. The sequence continues at coordinate 58,321,694 of JAPQVY010000155.1, read as the reverse complement.
ATATAAACAATTTTGAAACGTGAAAAAATATATATTGTTATTTCATTTTTTATACTTAAAATCAAATTAGTTAAAATTTTATTAGAGTTCAGTATAAATATGAAGAAAGATTATTTATCTCACTGTTTTTGTTGAGTATACCTAATCTTTTTGTTTTGGTTCTTTTCTCTAATTAATTCAATTCAAATCATTTGATATTTATTAAGAATGTAAGGAGTGGAAGACATATATTCCAACAACTCTAATTTGAAAATATTTTTCTATGAGATGTTCATCCAAAAATAGATTTTAGTCATTTTATTAACAAATTAATATTGTTAATTGAGTGATAAATGAAGTACAAACTTAGGATGGGCAAAGAATTTAAACATATGGATATGTCTAATTTTTTTTTTTTTTTTTTTTTTGAGAATAATGGATATGTCTAATTTATAACTACCCTTTGCATTCAAGTGATAGTCGTTTGCTCTCTCAAAAAAAGAAAAAGTGATAGTCGTTTGTCGTGGAGTAAATTTATTAACTTTGAGAGGCCAAATCCAATTTGCCCCAAATTTCCAGAGAAGAAAGAAAGTTATAATTTGTCCTTATAACATTAAAGTGATTTCCTTGAAATTAGTGGAAAAATATTTGTAAATTAGTGAAAGGAGCCACAATGTTGATTTTATTTATTTTTTAATTATAATTTGATAATTATTACGAGAGCGAAGAGGTAAATTTTGATATTTCTGTTTGAAACACATAGAGACGTCAGTTAAGCTACTAAACCTTAAATTAAGGCAGATTTTAAGGCATATACAAAAGAGACATTGTAACATCAGGCAATCTCAATTAAGTTATGAATATGCAAGTAGTAACTTAAAACAAACATCAAACTGACACAAAATAATAAGTAACAATCCCAAATAACTTCATAATTACATCATTTTAATAAACCTAAAAGAAGCCAAATGACAGAATGACCCCCATGAAATTCAATCAAACTCCAATGCAAGCCCAAGAGGTCAACTTCGTCATTTTACAAAGACACCCATGAACACAAGGGCTATTTTCACTTCTTCCCCTTCCTACCAATTACCAACCCTTCAAAGCCTCAGCCCTCCTCCTCACTGACACAAATCACTCCTTGTAGTGCCATCAAGAGCTGAAACGACCATTATACCCTCAAACATTTCCAAAACAAAAATACAGAAGTAGAATTTGCTAGGGCACAACTTTACATTCCCACCTTCAATTCTAAAAATACATGAAAGAGCCTAAATTGAAAATCCCACCCAATACAATAAATCTAAGAAAGGCACAAAATTTTTCACAAACTTCTTTTTATAAGGAGGTCTCTTAATCATTTCATAACAAAAATGGCGTAATATTCTTCCAAATTATGAGTTATGATCCATAAGTTGTGAAAAATTTTGTGATTTTAGAAAAATCTTAAATAAAAACCAAAATTTTAAAAATAATAAAAAGAAAAAAAAAAAGTCGGAAATGTATAGGTGGGACATTAAAAAAATGATTACTTTCCTCTAGAACTGAGAAGAGAGTTGAGCCTTTGCAGACGTAACTGTTGCTTAAACCTATTGATGAAGTCATCAGCCTTAGCATCCACCTCTTCGTCGTACCCAAGCAACGCCGTTTCTCTCTTCTTTTCCAGCGTCGATCTCTCGCTCGCCGATTTCGTCATCTTCTCGCCCGGCTTTACCACAACACCACCAACCCTGTCGGACTTGCTCCTCCTCACCAAATGTTCATGACCCGGATCCGCAATTTCGTCTTCCGATTCGTCTGTGTCGGTTTCGGGTTCTGGAGTGGCCGAGTCGGACCTGTACAGAACGGATATAGACTTGAGCCGTTCGAGAAGGGAAGGAGTTCTGGCGATTTGGGTCGGAGGATCCGGGTTAACATGCTCTTCCGACTCGTCTGTGTCAGTTTCGGGTTCTGGAGTGGTCGAGTCGGACCGGTACAGAACGGATATAGACTTGAGCCGTTCGAGAAGGGAAGGAGTTCTGGCGATTTGGGTCGGAGGATCCGGGTTAACATGCTCTTTCCACTCGTCTGTGTCAGTTTCGGGTTCTAGAGTGGTCGAGTCGGACCGGTACAGAACCGATATAGACTTGAGCCGTTCGAGAAGGGAAGGAGTTCTGGCGATTTGGGTCGGAGGATCCGGGTTGACATGCTCGGGTTCGGAGTGCTGGAGGGTCGGATATTCGGAGAGCACCGGTGGTTCTGGGTTGTTGGGTTGGTCGAACTTGTATAGCGAAAAGTTGAAGGAGCTGACTCGTTCTAACACAGAGGGTACTCGTACCAGTTGTTGATGTTGTTCTTGTTGGTGTGGTTTTCTGTGAGAGGTGAAACGGGAGGTGAGAAAGATGGTGATGATGGTGAGGTTGACGAAAACGAAAAGTGAAGAGGGTGTGAACCAGCTCGCCATGAAAGCCCACATAGTGCTCATCGCTCACTTCTTCTCTGCTTTGCTTTGGCCTTGGTTTTAACGCAGAGAGAAAGAGAGAGAGACAGAGACAGAGAAATATTATTTTAGCAGAGAGGAACAAGAAAAATTGTGAGAGCTCTTGGGGTTTTCTTTCAGCTAAAGGTAGAGCTATTTACGTTTATAGTCCCGAGTCTCATGGGTGATTTTTATCTGGGATTTCCTCACGCGTGAGTTTGTAGCATGGGTTAGTAAATCATTTTTTTTTTTTAAATGAAAAAAGGAAAAAATAATTCATTGTTTTTTAAATTTTTTTAATATTTTATAAATTTTTAATAGTTAGTGTGTGTTTGGATCCACTGAAAACTGTCGCGTTTACGTTTTACGTTTCAGTTTTTTTTTTTTTTTTTTTTTTAACGCTAAAACGCTACTGTTCATTACTGTTATGAACAGTAGCCGCAACTTTTGACCGTGAACAGTGTATATGTACACTGTTTATGGACCCACAAATTACACTTTTCAGCAACTTTTTCATTAAAAATGGGTCCCACGGTACTATTCACACATTTAAAAATTATTTTGCTACAGTGTTTTCAGTTTTTAGTTTTCAGTTTCAGCAAAATAAGTTCTATCCAAACACACCCTTAATATATGTCTTAATCTATCTATTTTTATATTTATTTACTGTATGTGTTTGGATTGGGTTGAAGCCTAAGTCTTTCGTGAATAGTGTACTTGTGTACTATTTACGAATCTCACAAATTATACTTTTCAGTAACTTTTTTATTAAAAATGGATCCCATAATATTATTTACATATTTAAAATTTATTTTGCTATAATGTTTTCAGTTTCAATTTTCAGTTTCAGTAAAAATAAGCTCAATCCAAACGGACCTATAATGTGATCATTCTTCTATTTAAAAACGTTGTAGGACAGGTGGATAAAGCTTTCAGCAAAAAGATCAATATAAAAATAAAAATAAGGACAGATTGATAAAGCTGTATTCATTTATTATCAAATACGAGAAAGAGTGGGGTACTGTCTCTGGACTTAAACAGACGAAAGTCTTTGGTTTCCCCTAACAAAAAATGAGAATCAAAGTTTAACCTGTACAACAACATAAGGGACAGTGACGTTTTTTTTATTTTGGTAAGATTAACAAAGATATTTTAAAAAATTATATAAAAATTAAAAAGACAGCAAAATCTATACCCTGTTTTATATTAGGTCTTAAGTTTTTAATATGGAATAATTACAATATACCCACTTGTAATTAGGTCTATTTTCATTTTGCTTACCTGTTGTTCAATTATTTATACTTTAACCACCTGTGATAACTTACGTGAGGACTCTGTTAGCCACCTTTTCCTTTGCTGTTAAAAAAACAAATTTTTAAGAAAAAATAAACATAACAAAAATAAAAAAGGTAGGGTTTTTGATTGCTGAAGAACTTCTATGAGAATAAATTGGAAGAATACAAATCAAATATAAATAAAAAAAATCCATTAGCTTCTTGAATCAAAGAACTCTATTCTAATCTAATCTACTACATTGGACCCCACTAACAGGATTCTTGTTATGGCACTCTTTTACAGAAATCAAACATGGAACTGTATTCCAGCGGCAACCAAAAGCACATCTACTGTAATCTATACATCCACCAACTCATGAAATCAAACCCATATGTTTATTCTTAACATCCGAAGGGGCCAAAGGGCAAAAAGAAACAAAAATCTCCATCCACCAAAGGGCAAGTTAGATAAAATAATGAATACATGAGGCCCACTGAGTTAAATCCAATCAAATTGCAATAAATTAACAAACCCCCAAAACCAAACCCAACATAAAACCCAATCTTATTCTCAGATTGAAAGTAGCAAGAGAGAAAGAACCATGGTCGTTAATGGTGGCAGTGAAAGAACCATTGCAGCAGTGCAAGTTCTAGCTTTGGCCATGGGTTCCTTCACGTTGAGTTTGGCTTCGATTGTGACTTCGATCCGCCTCTCTCTCTCTGCTATCTTATTTTCTTTGCTATGGGTGTAGTGGGTATGTGTTTGTGTTGCTAGGTGTGGTGGGTCTGGGTTTTGAAGAGGGGTTTGCTTTGGTTTTGGTTTGAGATTTGAGAGAGAACTAAGGTGAAGCCGTGTATGATTTTTGTGAACGACTGAAAGTGTCTGATAGGATTTTTGTGAAATTAGAGTAGAGCACTTTCAAGTGTAGGATTTTTGTAAATGTTTTTTAGGATTTGTGCGAATATAAAAATTTTATTTGGATTGATTGGTTCGAGACTGTTCATACCAAGAGGTAGCGTGTTCTTGAACCCAAGCTACAAAACCGGCCAAAATGGCCAACTAGCCTTAAAATCATAACTATTTAGTTAGTAGGCACTGTTTAGAAACATATTTTGTTTATAGCATCTCGAGTCTTAAAGACTCGATTTTGGTCTTCAAAATCGAGTTTTTGAGGCTCGGTTTGTAGCTTGGACCAACTCTGATGTGGCAGAACTGCCACATGGCATTTACATGGAAATCGAGTCTCTAAGACTCGATTTCTAAACCCTATATATATCACTCAGACCACCAGAGCATCAGAGGAAAAACCCAGCGAAAAAAAAAAAGAAAAAAGAAAAGAAAACCAGAAACAGAGAGGGAGAGAAGATCGAGATCGGAGACTCAGCGACCCAGGCGGCCTGGGGCTCGCGCCGGCAAGCGTCGCCCGCGGCCAGGGGCTCGCGCGAGCCTGGGTCGCGCGCGGCCTGGGGCTCGCGCGAGCCCTGGGTCGCGCGCGGCCTGAGGGGCGAGCCCTGGGTCGCGCGCGGCCTGAGGCTCGCGCGAGCCCTGGGTCGCGCGCGGCCTGAGGCTCGCGCGAGCCCCAGGCCGGCGCGAGCCCCTGGCCGCGCGCGACGCTGGCCGGCGCGAGCCCCAGGTCGCGCTGGTGAGGTTCTCTGTTTCTCTCCCTCTGATCTGATCTGAGTAGCTGTGTGTTTCTCTTTCTCTCCCTCTGATCTGATCTGATCTGCGTAGTGGTGAGAATTTTGGGTTCTCTGTTTCTCTTTCTCTCCCTCTGATCTGATCTGACTTAGAAATTTTTTTTAAAAATTTTGGGTTTGAAATCGAGTCTTAGAGACTCGATTTCCAGGTGAACACCCATGTGGACAAAGTGCCATATCAGAACTGGTCTAAGCATACAAATCGAGCCTTAAAGACTCGATTTTGAAGCCCAAAATCGAGTCTTTAAGACTCGAGATGCTATAAACAAAATATGTTTCTGAGTAGCGCCTACTAACTAAATAGTTATGATTTTAAGGCTAGTTGGCCATTTTGGCCTACAAAACCCCCCTTTGATCTTGTTTGTTTGAGTTTTTTCTGTTATTTTTTATTTTTAGAGGAGAGAGACATAAAAGTGAAGATAAAATACATTTTTACCCCTAATTTTAATAGAGGTGGGTAACAGATTGAAGTTCAGGTGGGCAAAGTGTAAAGTTTTAAACCACGAGTAGGTAAAGTGAAAACCGACTATACTACATATGGGTTTATTGTAATTATCCATTTTAATTATGTCAATTAAAAGTTTAAATTTATGAAACTATTTCAATTTGAGGCATCGGTCCAATTCTGCGATTTTTATATGGGATTTATTAACAAAAAAAGCGAGAAAGTAATTTATTGTATTGATAATTTTTTCAATTTTTTATAAAATTTTTTTCAAAATTGATAGCTAATATGTTCCCTAACCGAACCCTTTTAATATTTATTCATATAAATTTGGAGTGACATTTTGTTCATTTTTATTATTGAATTGTATAATATTTATAATGTGACACGTGATGTTCATTCTTCTATTTAATAACGTTGTAGGACAGGTTGATAAAGCTCTCAGCAAAAAGATCAAGATAAAAATAATAATAATAATAAAAATAAGGACAGATTGATAAAGCTGTATTCATTTATTATCAAATGCAAGAAAGAGTGGGGTACTGTCTCTTGACTTAAACAGATGAAAGTCTTTGGTCCCCTAACAAAAAATGGAAATCAAAGTTTAACCTGTACAACAACATAAGGGACAGTGACGTTTTTTTTTTTTTTTTTTTTTTTAATGAGATTAACAAAGATATTTTAGAAAATTATATAAAAATTAAAAAGACAGCAAAATTTATACCCTGTTTTATATTAGGTCTTAAGTTTTTAATTATGTCAATTAAAAGTTTAAATTTATGAAACCGTTTCAATTTAAGGCATCGGTCCAATTCTGCGATTTATTTTTGTTCTTTTGAATTTGAGCAATAATACTGTAGATAATTAGAAAACTATTGATTAAACTTTATTTTTCATCTTTCTAAAAAAAAAAAAAAAAAATCCATCTATGACTTCTTTGCAAATCAATATTATAGAGGGTAGAAAGAAGCTATGTTCAAAGAGGAAAAGTTTCGCTTAAAGTAACAAAATGGTTGTTGCACAATTTAAATTGATTACCTATGTAAAACACAAAGTTTTATCAACATCTTCCCTTTTTCTCTATTTTATTACTGTGGGGTCTTGTTTTTCAGCCCTCTAACCACATGGTGTGTGGGATCTTGGACTGGCGGGCCCGATACAATGAATTTGTAGAGAGTGGGCTAAAAAGCTAGGCATTAGTGGACGGACAATCGTTAGTCATGGTGTTCGAGATGATCGCTCAGAAGTGGACTGAGCTTATCCAAGGAGATCTCCTCCTTGGCACAGTTTGGGTGATCCCTCTCCTTTTATCTCCCCCCCATGTGTCTTATATAGAGGGCAATCTTGGTGGCATTCAATTCATCCAAATCTCCAAGAAGGAATTACAAACGAGATAAATCCCGCTCAATTTCCAAAGCAGTCTTCAGCCGTTGGATTTGTGTCGCCTTGTAAAGAGACTCTAATGAAAGCGTGCCTCGTGTACCGAAACGGCAGGAACGCGGCGCGAATAAACTAAAAAAATGTCTCACAGCCAGGAACGCGCCTCAGGCAAGTAAAGAGGCTCTGGTATTGACAGATGACAAGACTTGACAAGTCATGACAGAGGCCTGATGTCACCAAAACTCTCCTCTCCGTCCGAGGAGCCGGACAGCAGGATTTTGAGGGGCTATTGTGGGGCCTAAGAGTTTGACAAGCCCGGCCCACTTTACACTAGGGCCCAAGGCTCGCGCCGAGGAGAGATGTTGCCGAGGACGTACAATTAAAATCCAAGTGGCCTAGAGGTATTGTCGAGGACGATTCTATCCTCGGCACTCCTGAACCCGGAAGGAAAGGACGGGACGCCAACAAAGACAGCCCCCCTAAGCACCCCCAGAAAGAAGGACGAATACAGTGGGACACGTACGGAGGTACAGTGTAGGAGCGGTTTAAGGAGAAGCTGTCACCTCCATATTGAATGCGTCCAACTAATGTTCTGGCCGCATTAATGAGGAAAAGACCCCTGAACAGTGCAGCGTTGGTTGCCGCAACTAACAGAAGGTTGGGGAAGGTGGCCGATGGGACAAGCACTCGAGTAGTGATCTGCATGATCAACAGATGGAGGGTCAAGATCAACTGAGAGGGGCTATATAATGTAAGAAATCCTCCATGAAGGAAGGGGGAGATAAAAGGAGAGGGATCACCCAAACTGTGCCAAGGAGGAGATCTCCTTAGATAAGCTTAGTCCACTTCTGAGCGATCATCTCGAACACCATTACTAACGATTGTCCATCCACTAAGGCCTAACTTTTTAGCCCACTCTCTACAAATTCATTGTATCGGGCCCGCCAGTCCAAGATCCCACACCCCATGTGGTTAGAGGGCTAAAGAACGAGACCCCACAATTACTTATACATAATAACATAAATGAATGGTGTAGATAAATAGGGACTTCAAATTGAAATTATTTCATAAGTTTAGAATTTTAACTAACAAAATATAAAAAATTTGAGACCTAATATGAAAATAAGGTATAAATTTTGAGTATTTTTATATAACTTCCCCTATATTCTAAACCAAAAGGACAATCAAATTAGTTTGGAGAAAAAAATGCTTGTTTATATATACTTTTAAAATCCTATGACATATTTTATAACTTAATAAAATTTAAAAACAATTTCTTAAGTGTTGTACTTTAAGTTTTTTAATTAAAAACAAATAGACACGTGGGGGGTCAAAAACACTTAGAACAAGCTAAAGAGTCCTAGCCCTAAAGCTTCAATTTTCACAACTAATTTGTAAAAACAAGAGAGTAATCTACAACGGGAAGATTGAACATATGTAATCAGGAATTAGACTAAACTCTATTGAATTAATTTACTTGAAAACACTTAATTTTGTCGAGGTTTACAACACTTATATGAGTAAAGACACTCTCAAGGTCTAAACTCTAGTTTCTCTCAAAATTTCCAATCCCCATTTCGTGTAGGGGAAGGTCCTATTTATACTCTTAGTTCACCTCCCTTCCAAGTAATGGATTATCATGCTGGATGTCAGAATGTGCTTGTCCTATCATGCATTTTTCCCATTCCTGTTCATGTTGAAAGAAGACTTTTGAGGTGTATAGTACTATTCAGGTTGGTCATTCGCCATTTAATGCGACTTGTATTGGGTAGGAATACATAATTAGTGCCAAAGTGACTATTACTTTGGGTTGCATGACACCCTTTATGGATCTTTGGCTTGTTTTTTTGGGTAATACCTTCCTCCTCGGTCATCCCATTGGTAATCCTCAAGCGAGGCGTTACCTTGGCAATACAGTCTCATCAGCTTACCTCGGCAAAAGGATCCTAGTTTAGTATTTTGCTTTCATGTTTGCTCTGTACTTTCTATGCTGAAGTTGGGTCAAGCCTAACTCCTCGAATCGCTACTTTGACCCGACTTCTTTGGCCCATAACTTTCTTAAAGGAATCACCCCCTTAAACACCTTATTATTATTATTTATTTATTTATTAGTAGACGAGGGATCCCAATAAAATAAAAATAATATACTAGTAATTAAATGTTAAAATTCATACCTTACCAATTTTGGATGACTCAACAACATTGAGCACCTTTTTTTTTTATGATAAATAATACTATTTAAAACATATATGATAGGCTCGATCAAATCATTATCGTCCATACGTTCACGACTAGTGACAGACGGCCTAAACCAAGCTCGTCCTGGAAGAAATGGCCGTCGCTCAAGGACGAGTAAAACCACCTCCACCCCTCGAAGAGCCGTTATAAAATATTAATCAGTCTTCAGACCGTTGGGAGGGGTAGCTCACCATTAACACCCCGCAGGGGCGTTACTAGGCAAGAATAAAGTCTCCATCAAAGCTCCACCAACGGCTAGAAGAAGCCACCTGTGAGTGCATGCATATAAATACATAACCTCGAAAGGCGGGGAGGTGAGGCAAAAAACTCTAGCATATTATTTTCACAGCTCTCTTTTGTCAATCTTTCTGACTTTGGCATCGGAGACTTTTTGGCAGGCACCACACTGGCGAACTACATCCGTTCTTCCCTTCACTCGTTCTTGAGGATTGGGTTGGTTGAGGACGATTTCAATCTGGACGATCGTACTTGACTGACGATCTGAGCATCATCAGTTTGGCGCCGTCTGTGGGGACGATTCAACACGTGATCTGTCCCAGTTAACTCACAAGTCCAGATGGAATCCAGCACAAACCCAGATCCCGCTGCATTGGCCCTACAAATTCAGTCGCTATCAGCCACTGTGGAAGAACTCACCAGACAGAACCAAGAGATGAAGCAACGGTTGCTACAGGAAAGTAATCGTGCAGACAGGGGCGACGACGAAGACAGCAATAGAAGGCGAACCAGCACTCCGGAAGAGGCAAGCTCCGATCTCTTAAGATAGATGAGGAAAGAGATGGACGAATTGAGGAACGCCATCAAAGGAAAAACGGACCAAAGCTTGGAGAGAATCGTACGGAAGATGGACTCACCTTTTACCATGGCCGTCCAGGAGTGCCCAGTACCCTCCAAGTTCCGTCTACCACAGCTAGAACCCTTCGACGGGCTGAAAGATCCCTTGGATCACCTGAATACCTTCAGGACGACCCTAGGCCTTCAACAGCCACCTGATGAGATTTTGTGTCACTCATTCCCTACAACCCTCAAAGGAGCAGCTAGGGAGTGGTTCAACAAGTTGCCAACATCGTCCATTAATAACTTCGAACAGTTAAGCAGTTCCTTTGTTCGTCATTTCGTAGGCGAGCAGCGTCCAAAAAGGACTGCCGACCATCTGCTCACCATCAGACAAGGTGAGAAGAAACCATTGAGGTCTTATGTGACGCGTTTCACCCGAGGAATGCTGGAAGTAGACGAGGTGGATGACAAGGTACATCTCACGACCTTCAAAGCAGGGTTGAAGTCCAGAGATTTTGTGGCATCTTTGGCAAAGAACCCCCCTAAGACAATGGCCGAAGCATTGTTGTAAGCACAGAAGTACATGAACGCGGAAGAAGCCCTGGCAGCCATTGACGGAGCAGAAAAGAAGAAGGAAAAGGAGGACGATCGACGAGGGCAAAAAAGGAATCGGGCTGATCGACGAAATGACGATGGAAATAGGCGGAGGGAGGACAAGAACCCTTGTCCAGCGAAATTCACACTGTTGATGATGCCCGTTGACCAGATTCTAACGGAGATAAGGGACAAACCGTCTCTCAAGTGGCTAAGACCACTCCATTCAGCGCCTGATTTGCGCGACAAGAGGAAATACTGCCGCTTCCACAAAGATCATGGGCATTACACGGAGGATTGTAGGGACCTGAAAGAGCAGATTGAAAAGCTCATTCGTAATGGGAAACTACAACAATATATAAAAAGGGGAGATTCCGGTAGGTACAGACAGAAAAGCCAGCAAGTTAGTTCAAGGAGAGACGTAGACCGCCCCCAACCTCGTCCACAAAGCGCTCTGAGGGAGATAAAAACCATCGCCGGAGGACCAACCACTGGGGGATCATTCAAATCCCTCAGGAAATCATACCAAAGGCAGGTAAACAGTGTCCACAGTATACCCCCGTTGAAGCAAAAACGAACCAATAGAGACTTGTATTTCTTTGAAGAAGATGCCAGAAGTGTAAAGCAACCTCATGATGACCCACTCGTCATTATGATCATGATCGAGGGGTTCAATACGCGAAGAGTCCTGGTCGACAGTGGAAGCTTAGCTGATATAATCTATCTTCCTGCCTTCCAGCAACTAAAACTAGACCCAAAAAGGCTCCGTCCTTTTGAGTCTCCCCCCGTCAGTTTCAGCGGAGACAAGGTATACCCCAGGGGAATAGTGACGTTGACAGTGACAGCCGGATCATACCCCCTCCAAGTAACCAACCAGCACAATTTCTTGATAGTGGACTCACCCTCGTCCTACAATGTGATCATAGGACGACCATTGCTCAATCGCTGGAAGGCTGCTATTTCCACATACTGCTTAAAGGTGAAGTTCCCAACAGAACAGGGAATCGGAGAAATTAAAGGAGACCAGGTGTTGGCAAGAGAATGCTATCAGGCCGTCCTGGCCTCAAAAGAGAACCATACGTGGACGATCGAAGAGAAATCGCCAGAGATGGTGGAAAAGCTTGAAACGGTAGAGCTGGCTGGAGGGAGTCCACCAAAGACGACCTAAATAGGGACGAACCTAAGTCCCAGGATGAAGGAAGAGATTGTTAGCTTCCTGAAAAACAACCTTGATATATTCGCATGGAGCCACAAAGATATGCCGGGAATCCCAGCAAGCCTCATCCAGCATCACCTGAATATTGACCCGGGAAAGAAGCCCGTCCAACAGAAAAGGAGAGTCTTTGCCCCCAAGCGAAACAAGGCAGTGATGGACGAAGTAAATAAGTTACTTGCAGCCAAATTTATTCGGGAAGTCCACTACCCCGAGTGGTTGGCCAACGTAGTCATGGTCAAAAAAGCAAATGGGAAATGGAGAATGTGTGTCGACTTTACAAACCTAAATCAAGCCTGCCCAAAAGACAGTTTCCCACTACCCAGAATTGACCAGCTAGTGGACTCCACAGCAGGGCACAAACTTCTCACGTTTATGGACGCGTTCTCCGGATACAACCAGATACAAATGGCTGAATAAGACCAAGAAAAGACTGCTTTTATCACCAGCCAGGGGCTATACTGTTACCAAGTCATGCCTTTTGGACTCAAGAACGCAAGTGCCACCTATCAAAGGTTGGTGAACCAGATGTTCGAGAAGCAAATCGGGAGAAACGTGGAGGTATACGTTGACGATATGCTTGTCAAGAGCAAAGAGGAAGAAGATCATCTGGACGACCTCAGGGAGACGTTCAATACACTCAGGCAGTACAACATGAAGCTGAACCCGTCCAAGTGTGCTTTTAGAGTTTCCTCGGGAAAATTCCTTGGGTTTATGGTTTCGTAGAGAGGGATAGAAGCAAACCCCGAGAAGGTCAAAGCCATCCTTGAAATGTCTTCACCCAGGACGGTCAAAGAAGTGCAATCCCTCACAGGAAGGATAGCAACCCTCAACAAGTTCGTCTCGGAGGCTACAGACAAATGCCTTCCATTCTTCAAGATTTTGAAGAAAGTGTTTTCTTGGACGGAGGAATGCGAAACGGCGTTCCAAGAGTTGAAGCGCTATCTTAGCAACCCTCCGCTTTTAAGCCCGTCGAAAGAGGGCGAAGACTTATTCCTGTACTTAGTTGTGTCTGTTACGACCGTCAGCGCGGCATTGATCAGAGAAGAAGACAGGTTGCAACTTCCTGTGTATTACGTCAACCAGGCTTTCCAGGGTGCCGAGGCGCGGTATCCTCGCATAGAGAAGATCACCCTCGCCCTGATTATGGCTTCGAGAAAACTTCGTCCATACTTTCAAGCCAATCCCATTATTGTAATGACAGAGCAACCCATCAAAAAAGCAATGAACAAGCCCGAAGCGGCAGGACGAATGGTACAGTGGACAATCGAGCTCAGCCAATTTGACATAAAATACCGTCCACGGACAGCAATAAAAGCACAGGCATTGGCTGATTTCATAGCAGAATTCACCACCCCCGGGAGCATAGAAAGTCTCTGGACGGTAAACATTGATGGGTCGTCCACTCAGAAAGGAGGCAAAGCAGGCATCGTCATCACTTCCCCTGAAAAAGATACTCTCAAGTATGGGGTCCAGCTCAAATTCCCTGTAACCAATAACGAGGCAGAATATGAGGCCTTATTGACGGGATTGAGAATAGCTCGGGCACTCAGAGGTGAGAATATTGTGCTCAAGAGCGACTCCCAGCTCGTCATAGGGCAAGTGAGAGGGGAATACGAAGCAAAGGAGGCAAGGATGCAGAAGTATCTCAAACTGACGAACTAGCTGGTAAGCGCCTTTAATAACATAGAGTTCATCCAGATCCCCAGGGATCAGAACGCTGAAGCTGACGAGGTTGCACGAAGTGCCTCAACGGACAACCAAAATAAAAGGGTCGATTGGAAGATGGAAGAACAAAACTCTCCTAGCATCCAGGGACTTCAAACTCTCTCGGTGCAAACCGACCCTGGATGGATGAGCCCGATTTTGTCGTTCCTTTGAGAAGGATGACTACCGTCGGATCCAGATGAAGCTAAAAAGGTCCAGAAACGAGCAGCCAGATTTACGATACTTAATGACGAATTCTACAAAAGGGGTTACTCCCAACCATATTTGAGATGTGTAGAAGGGGAGGAAGCCAAATACGTCCTGGAGGAAGTGCACGGAGGAATCTGCGGAGACCACATGGGGGCAAAGTCCCTCGTCAGGAAGATCATGAGAACAGGCTACTTTTGGCCAACAATGCAGCAAGACACAGCTGATTTCGTGAAGAAGTGTGATAGTTGCCAAAGGTATGGGAATGTTCAAAGAATCCCTGGAGAAAAGATGACCACAATCTCCTCGCCCTGGCCATTCGCGCAGTGGGGGATCGACATCGTGGATCCCTTACCTCAAGGGAAGAGACAAGTAAAGTTCCTACTCGTCGCTATCGACTACTTCACAAAATGGGTGGAGGCAGAAGCTCTGGCAACAATCACCGAAGCAAAGGTACAAAATTTTGTATGAAAAAATATTGTTTGCAGGTTCGGGATACCAAGGATGATCATATCAAATAACGGTCGTCAGTTCGACAGCCAAAAGTTCAGATCATTTCGCTCGGGCTTGGGCATCAAAAACAAGTACTCATCGCCAGGTCATCCTCAGGCCAACGGACAGACGGAAGTAACCAACTGGACCCTGCTCAAGATTATCAAGTCCCAGTTAGTGGGGGCAAAGGGAACGTGGCCTGAAGAGTTACCAAGTGTCTTGTGGGCATATAGGACGACAGCACGAACACCAACAGGAGAAACACCGTTCAGTCTGACATACGGCACAGAAGCGGTCATCCCGGTCGAAGTAGGGGTCACTAGCCTTAGGAGAGAATTCTTTGATGAACAAACCAATGACGACCAATTTAAACAGAACCTAGATAGTCTGGACGAACTTAGAGACCAGGCATTCCAAAGAATGACCAAATACTAGCAGAAGATAGCCGAATATTATAATCGGAGAGTGAAGCTGAGAAGATTCAATGTTGGAGACCTCGTCCTTAGAAAAGTCACCCCCGTAACAAAAGATCCAGCACAAGGCAAATTGGGACCGACCTGGGAAGGGCCCTACAGAGTCGTCCATTATTCACGTCAGGGAAGTTACCATCTGGAAGACTCAAAAGGAAAGAGACTACCTCGTCCATGGAATGTCGAACATCTAAAGAGGTATTACGAAAAGGAACCATAGCCTGATTGTAAGACCCAATTTAATACTTCCTATCTTATGTAAGCGATTATTTAAAACCCGTTACTTATTATTCAATTCATAAGTATTATCCAATATTTCTTAAGTGTTATTCAGCAAGTCATGCGTTACAATTTTTCCAAAAACGCGAACGATCATCCTAAACAAAGAGAGACGATAAGATTCCTTAAATGGATGTACATCGTCCCAAAAAGAAGATAGACGATAAGATTCCTTAAATGGATGTACATCGTCCAACAAAGAAAGACGATAAGATTCCTTAAATGGATGTACATCGTCCCAAAAAGAAGAAAGACGATAAGATTCCTTAAATGGATGTACATTGTCCAACAAAGAAAGACGACTAGATTCCTTAAATGGATGCACATCGTCCGACAAAGCAAGACGATTAAATTCCTTGAATTGACGCACATCGTCCATAGTCCAAAAGAAAAAAAAAAAGAAAAAGAAAAAGAAAAGATAATGAACGTCATCCAGAGACGAAGAGATTGGCGTCGTCTAAAACGAGGAAGCAGAGTCCCCAAAAAAGGTGCACAGAACAAAAGTCCCCCAAGATGCACAGGATGACGAGGATAAATTCAATATGCCAGCAAACTTTTTCAAAGTCCCCCAAACGGGGAAGAGATGAACATCCAAAAGAAAATCTTGACACAACACATACAATCACGAAAGGCAAAGGTAAATACGCAGAGGTTTATATAAAGCCAAATTGTTAAACAGACTTACTATATAAAGCTAAATTGTTCAAAGGCAAAAATGGGGCCCCAAAAAACAAATGGGGCATCCAAACATCAGCTGTTTGTGAAACTTAACACATACAAACAAAACAAAAAATAAAAACTTTTTCAATAAGACAAGATCAAGCTGGAGGGGCAACATCATCGTCCTTGTTTGCCTGGGAAGGTTTCGCACTGGTAGACGTCGCTGTCTGAGCTGCCTCATCCTCCTTGATCTCCCTGTCAACGGCCTCAAAATCTAAGTCTTCAAGGTCTGTACCAGATCCATGCTTGATCAAATATCTCTGAAGCAGCTCGAACCCCTTGAAGTACCACTGGAACTGGATGGTGTTGTATTCGTCCGTGGTTTGGAAAGCAGTGACGGCCTTGGCCACAGCTACTTTCATCTTCTGGGCAGCTGCTGCCAGGAGTTCGTTCTTCTGCTTCACTGACTGCTTTTCAGCGTCCAGCTGCTCCGTCAGGACTTGAACCTGCTCCTTGGAAGTGTTGAGGGAGTCCATGGCTGCGATCAAGTCCTTCCGCAAGCCCGAAGCTTCAGCCTCCAGTGCTTCCACCTTCGAGTTGGCCACGACGGCCTTCTCCTCATTTACCAGATACTGCGTGGTAATGTGCATGGTCTCCCCCAACACCTGAGGACAAAAAGTTCAATCAAAATCAACAAAAATGGTCAAGCAGTTAAAGACAAAGACAAAAATGTGGTGGATTACCTGCACGAGCTTGTGAACGTGACGGCTCACCATCTCGTGGGAAGGAACGCTCGTAATATCCTTCATCTCTCCGGGAGTAAGAAGCTCGTTGGCACGGTCCATGGCCGTCTCGACGTCCGACCAAACACTGGCACCAACTTTCTCCTTCCCCTTGCTCGCCACTCTCTGCCTCTTGGAAGGACGGGCCACCTCCTCAACTGAAATGCCAGGAGAAGCAGCCAAACCCTCATCCAAGTCAAGGGCAGGTGTGGACGAACCCCTCTCCACCACCTCCTTCTCTTTCTCCCTCTCCTTATCTGTAATTCTCAGCCTCCTCTGACCTATGTTGGAAAGAGGCTCATTCTTCTTGTCCTTAATTTTCTTGTACATCTCTTTGTTAAACTTGGACGTCATTTCTACGCAAAAGAGAGAAAGAAGTTAAGGACGAAGAAAAAGAGAACAAGAGGTCAAGGACGAATAAAAAGAAAGTAAGAAGTTAAGGACGAAGAAAAAGAAGACAAATCTATTGGAAAGTACAGCTTACGCTTTTTCTCTTCTCAACCGAGGGTACTAAGGATGTAGAGGGAAGGCTCCGACCCCAAACAGTGATGAACTAAAGTGCGCGGATCGATCAAGTCACCAAAATCTTCGATCGTCCTGGCATACCTGATCGCCGCCTGAACTTGCTCTTCGAATTTGTTCTCGAGCTTTGGACGATCTTTCACTGCAAATACAGCAGCAAAGGGGAAATTAAAAAAAAAGAAAAAAAGAAAAAAAAAAGAATGAGAGAAAAGGGGGGAGGAGGCATCTCATAAGGAGCAAACGCACCAATCAAAGGGGTCTCCCACCGGCGCAGCAGCCTAGGAACGTTCCCCCATAAGTCATCAGGCAATGTTTCCCAACCGTCACCCGATACAAAGAAGTATCTAGACTTCCAGTAGCGAAAGGACGACGGGAGATCAACTCCCAGACGCGACCTCCTATTCCAGGGTACAAATTCATAATATCCAAATTCCTTGGACTCTTTCAGACGGTACAGATGGACGAACTCATTGACCGTGATCATGTCTCCGTCGGCGATGGTCGTCCAAATCACCATACAGTTAACAACTATTCTTCAAGAATTGGGCATAAGTTGCCCCGGTGCAAAGTTAAAATGATGAAGAAGCTCCATGATGAACGGATGGACGGGGAACTTGAGGCCACACGAAAAAGCAGCCTCATAAAAGCAAACTTCCCCGTGGGCAAAGGCGCAAGCCTTTTCACCCTTCCTGGGAAGACGAGCTCGGGTCCCCTCAGGAAACTGGAACCTATCTTTAAATTTGCTAAAAACCTCTATTTTCAAGGAACAATTTTCCTTGAGGGCATGGAAAGGACGGACGACAGCTGGAGCGGGAGAATGGGAGGACGAGGGAGCGCGAGAAGGCTCGGTGGTCGCTGTATCGATCCCGGCCCCTTCCTCACCTACGTTAGAGGACGAGCCCCTCTCTAAGTCACCTGACCTTTCCTCAAAACCCATATTTTCTCCTCTTAGGATCCCTTGAATGGACCAAAACCAGACCTGAGATTTTAATTGTAAAGGGTATAAGACACCCAACGCCAATCCTAACCCACTACCCCTACAGACAAACTCCTCAACTTGTGGGTATGAACCGTTAGGTGAAAGCGCACCCAATGGGTCGCCGGAAAGTTCCACTAAGGCTCCTAAACGGGCAAAGAGAAATGCTACAGAGGGAGAGTTACGCCTAACTTCAAAGTTATCCACCATTAAAGAGGAACAACACCACTCAGTAAGAAGAAGGGATAGTGCAGAAAGGAGAAAGAACTTAAAAGACACAGATACAAGCAAAATTCAGAAAGGAAAGAAGGCATAAATGGGGGGCGTACCTGGAAATTAGGGAGAAAACTGAGAAGACTAGGAGCAAAACACGCAAGTGAGGGAGAAACCAACTGCACAAAAGATGGGGAAATAAGAAAAGGAAAGGCCAAAGAAATCAAAAGGTTCTGCCTTGGAAGTTGTAGGAAAACTGAAAAGGCTTTCACCGGAAACGAGATCCCCCAGCCAATGAAAATCGACCACGTGGCCGCGAAGTGAGCCACAGCCGCCATTAAGCAATCAATGCGGAGCAGAACCCTAAACGCCACAACTGTAAAAAAAAATTAAAAAAAAATAAAAGAAAAAAGAGAGAGAATATATAAAATAAATCGTTTCATATTCCTACGACTGTTCGAGATATGGACGATCAAGGAATAGGGGGGCAGCTAATAGGCTCGATCAAATCATCATCGTCCATACGTTCACGACTAGTGACAGACGGCCTAAACCAAGCTCGCCCTGGAAGAAATGGCCGTCGCTCAAGGACGAGTAAAAGCACCTCCACCTCTTGAAGAACCGTTATAAAATATTAATCAGTCTTCAGACCGTTGGGAGGGGCAGCTCACCATTAACACCCCGCAAGGGCGTTACCAGGCAAGAATAAAGTCTCCATCAAAGCTCCACCAACGGCTAGAAGAAACCACCTGTGAGTGCATGCATATAAATACATAACCCCAAAAGGGGGGAGGTGAGGCAAAAAACTCTAGCATATTATTTTCACAGCTCTCTTTTGTCAATCTTTCTGATTTTGGCATCGAAGACTTTTTGGCAGGCACCACGCCGGTGAACTACATCCGTTCTTCCCTTCACTCGTTCTTTAGGATTGGGTTGGTTGAGGACGACTTCAATCTGGACGATCGTATTTGACTGACGATCTGAGCATCATCAATATAGAAGAAGGGGATGAGACAAGAGAATACATTCACACGTCAACACCAACTGCAAAAAAAAATAAAGTTGACAGCATCTACAATGAAGGGTCATATTTATTTATTGAGGTTTACTCTCAAGTCTAGCACGAGCTGTTAAGGAAGGAAAATATTAATGAATTGTCATATTTATTCTTATTCCTCGTGTTACTTTTTTTTTGGATAACTTATTCCTCGTGTTACTGAACGATGCCAATCTCTAAGTATTATATTTAATATTTATTGAGTATATAATAATAATATATATCATTGAAACTATCAAAAAATAATATATATCATTGAGTGGCCTATATTCTACATTTCTACAAGACTTTAGATACTTCTTCACCGGTTCACTTCTGCCTTTGGATTCTGGAATCATCAAAAGGTAACGCAGATAATTACAAAACGTGCGCACTCATGCCACGTGCGGAAGTTTGATTCGACCAAAATTTAGAGATAACGAAGAAACGACTGCAAATAGTTGCACTGTTGTTGTCCATCATCAAAAGCCTAAAAGGAACAGTAATTTGACTCCGAATCCGAATACAAATGTGGGGGATATGGTGATTGATGATGCTGAAATCCTCGATTAGAATGATCGTCCAGTGAGAATCGTCCAAGACTGCCAGAGAGCCAAAGTCCTTAGATCAACGAGCTCGTCAGTAATTATAACAGTACTTTTTTAAGGTTATATAAAAAAATAAAAACTTTTTAAACCATTATCTAAATACAAAAAAGTAGCTAATTAAGAAAAAACAAAACAAAACAAAAAAATATAAAAGGTTAGAATTTTATTTGATTCTTGATTCATACTATGTTTAAACACACTAAGGGAGTGTTTGGTAGATAAGTTCCAACACACTTTTAAGCATTTTAAACAACATTATACATATTTTCACACATTTTTTCACCCACATGTATATCAAAAACACCCAAACAACATTGTTCAAACTCCTCTACTAAACACCCCCTAACTTGCTTATTGATTGATGCACAAAATCGTCAATAAGTTGATTGTTCACACACGTGGTGACTGGAGGTACTTGAAGAACAAAAAGGTGAAAAACCTACAGAGATTATCAGCGAGGTATCAGTCAAAGACCCTCCAAAAGTTAAGTCAATAATAGAAGAATCTCTAATAACTTTAAATGCGTAAGAGCTAAGAAATTGCATGTACTTTGGTGAGGAGGATGCTTGGTGCTTATATAGTGGTATAGTGTTGATTAAAATCCTTTGAACGTACGATCTTTCCTTGTAGGGAAGATATGAAGTTAATGTTCTGAGATCTTAGGGCTTTGTTTTTCATATTTGGAGAACACGAATTTGTAGAAGGTTTTTTGGACGTGGCGTGCAAGCTCTTTCCATATGGGGATTCATGAGTGGAAAAACACAAATGGCATGGGACTAAGTGTAATTAGTCGTTGGTATGGACCGAGTGCCATGGTGGGCACCACGAATCCTTGGCTACCCGACGATGCCTATGACTTAGTGACCGATGATGCCGTGGTCGACATGAGTGGGGAGCTTGGGCTGATTTTTCATCGGTGTGATCCCAAAGAGGATTTAGTGACCAACGACCCATTGGAGACCAAAGGGTAATTCTAGGTCAAAGAGTCAAAAAATATTCTAATAAAAAATATTTCCTATCAGTAAAAAAAAAAAAAAAAACAAACAAACAAACACACTAATAAGTTTGGGATTTTAATTGGCAAAATATAAATACTTGAGACCTAATATGAAACAATGTGTAAATTTTAAGCTTTTTTTTTTTTTTTTTTTTGTGTATGTAAAGTTCCCTATATTTTAAACCAAATAGAGAATCAAATTAGTTTGGAGAAAACATTTATGCTTGTTTATATGTATATTTAAATTCCATGTAAGTGTTATACCTTAAGTTTTCTAACTAAATTCCACCGTATAGTTGCATTGACCAATAAATTGTTGAATTTAATCATGGACTGAGCCATTCATGGACTAGGGGGGCAATGCACCCCCCCCCCCCCCCCCCGCTTAATTTTTTTTTTAAATAATATAATTATATAACTATATATTTAGGTACTAATTTTAGCAACTTTGTCCAATAAAATTACATTTTATCCCCCTTATTGATCATTATAAGAGAAATGCTACAGTTACAAACTTTTTTACAATATTTTTACAAATTATTGAGGTAGCAAATTCTTACTGGTTTGCATCTGGGTCCACTACTTACATCATTTTTTTACTTACTAATAACCACTAATCATAACAAAAATTTGTAGATCTAGTATTTTCCTTCTTTTAAAGTCCATAAAAAAATTTATAGATTTAAAATTTAAAAAAAAAAAAAATACAAGCCCAAAATATTAGCCCAACAACAAAAATTACCAATAGGCAATAGCAAAGCTAAAATTAAAAAAAAAAAAAAAAAATTGAGACTAATCAACCAATTTTACTAAAAACAAACAACTTAGCCCTTTAAAAAACTTTAAACAAAATAATTTTGTCCTTACCAACAAAAATACACACTCTAAACACACATAAAAATAAATAAATAAAAACTTTTGCCAGCTGTTGGGGGCGTTTTTCGTCGGCCGCATGATGTTAAGGGAGTCCAAACTGAGGCTCGACTTTAGGCTTGGAACATAGCCCAAAGGCTATCGATGAAGTGTGAAAGGCTCATTTTGTTCAAAGTCTAGGTTGCATCCAACAAAAATTATAATAGGGCTCCAAAAATACCTCCTGCAAAGAAAAGCTAGAACAAATGATGACCCACCACAACAAATGCTTAAATAATAGTCTAGCGATAAGTAAGAGAAACGTCCTACAGTAGATGTTTGAAAAATCAATAAATGTATTTGCATAATAAAAATTATGCATTTCCTCCTTAGTTGGTTAATATAAAAGTGCGCCCATTATAACAAATACACGAGGAAAAATGGTCCAACATTGAAAATAACAGACCTCCAATGATAAATGCTGACAGATTAATAAGTGTGTTTACATGGAAAAAATCATATGTTTTCCTTATTATTATTAAGTCAACATAAGGGAAACTTCCATAATATCCAAAACATTATGGCTTTCATCATAATAATAATAAATAAGGATTAAAGGCTTCATAATTACAAATAAAAGAGGAAAAAATAGGATGGAATGAAGGAAGAGAGAGACTCCAGCTCAGAGCAGCACATATTGGACTAAGATTTTTAGAATATCTATATGTGGGGCATGAATGGAGTAGTGTAGGCTATTTTTGAGTGAGTGGGTATTTAAGCTTGTGGTGATGTGATGGAGTTAATGTTGAGGCGAAGGCTTTAATAGGTAAAGAGTTGTTTGTGACTGATTAGGAAACATTTATGGGCTGTGAATAAGCAGAAAAAGAAAGGAAATGTTTGAAGTTAAGTGAGTGTGGGCTAAGGGGAATGATTTATGAGCTTGGGGAGAGTTGAACCACAAGCAAAGTGACAAGAAAATCAGAAATTTCAAATTGGTTGGTTGGTGTCTATTTTAATGTGTTGGGATTTTCTAAGAAGATGGAATGTGATGTTTGTGGGTAAGTGTATATGAGCATTTAAGGACTAAAGGCTAGTTTCTAAACTAAGGGACTGACTTATGGACTGAAAATAGCATGATGGGTGAGGAATTTTATGATAAGATTTGTTGTCTTCTATGAGTTGATGGTAGTTCCATTTTATAGTGAAGCTTAAGGGATTGATTAGCAAAAGTCCAAAAACGTAGGACTGCTCAGGGGTAGGACAACAAACTTAATTATCCTAAGATTTGGCATAAAATGGGAGATTTGCTTTTAGGGCTGTTTTGCTTCTTTGGACAATGTCACACATGAGTAAAAATCAGCATAATCTTGCATTAAATGTTAAGAATTCTTAGATTGTTTAGCCAAAGGGATTAAGGCAAGTATTAAGGAGGAATCCTAGTGCTGCAACTGAGATTTGGACTTTAGGAAGTAGGATTCAACACCCCAAGCCAGGTGTCAAAGTTTAAGTCCACTTTAAAGGGTTCCGCTGGAGATCCCTTTATGCCCTCCAAACCACATGTTCCTAAATTTTCCCCTTTAGGATTCATGGACTTGGTTCATGAACCAATTACATACATTTTTAGTAATAAAATAAATTATTTGGTTGAGAATTTCATGAGCTTGGAGGTCTTGGTTATGGTTTCCTTGAGTTGTGACCAAAACTTGGGGAAGAATAGTATTTATTGCCCATTAGCCTTTAGGTGTCAGCCTCTGGTACTGTGCACGTCAGAGTTAGTAGTGGGATAGGTGGCCAGCTCCTAATTTGGTTTGGGAGCTTAGTTGCTTCTTGAGGTGACCTCCAGCGGAAGGCAAAATTGAATGGAGTTCTTCAGCGAGGTCAGTTTGCACATATGGGCTGTTTTAGTTGAGATTTCATGTTGGGCTTAACCATGAGGGCCGAGTATTTTGGTGAGCCTTTGACTTGGTGGTTCTCTCCACTTGGGCCTATCCTTTTGCTTTCTCATTGTGAGCCCTACAAAATGGACAAAGTTACCATATATTGACATAGATTTTTATTCCACATAGGCTTTAGTTGTTAGTAGAAATAAAATGAATCCATGAGCTTTTATAAATATTTATGATAGGTTTTGAGTATTAATTTCCATGGGCTTTAAATAACAACTTGTATAGTTTCTCATAATTTTTGCTACAGATTATTTTTGTAAATGATATTTTCTTTGGGATTTTTAATGATTGACCTCCAATATAATATTTACCATGGGTTTTAAATAGAGGCAATATCCATGGGTTTCGAATAAAATATGGTAACAACCACTATAGTGGAATAATGGGATATTCTCATGGGTTTTTCTACAGATAATCATAATAAGGTGAATAATTATCATGAGTTTTGGAAATAGATATAAAGAATGTTGTGATGTAAGATAAATAGCGACCATGGGTTCTTATATAAATTCCATGGGTTTATATTATGGTTGAAATAAATAATCATAACTTTTTATGGGCTTTCATATTAGTAACACAAATTCATAATTCTCCATGGGCTTGATATATGTTTGTCATGGGTTTTGGAAAAATGACTAGTGTTACGTAACATAAATAGTTATCATAGGTTTATAATATGGTATGAAATAAATAAATATTATGGGTTTAAGATAAATCATAACTTTCCATGGGTTTTTATATTAGTAACACAAATTCATAATTTTCCACGGGCTTGATATATGTTTGCCATGGGTTTTGGAAAAATGAATAGTGTCATGTAACATAAATGGTTACCATGGGTTTTGTAAGATAGATTTCATAGGCTTGTAATATTATAGTAATAGGTTTAAGAACTTAAAATATTGTTAATCTTTGGACTTTAAGTGAAATACTTATGATATAGTATTTTGCTAAGTATTAATAACTTTGGGCTTTTTACAAAATAGTGTCAAGTAGCTAGCTTGGGCTTTTAATATTACCAATAAGAATTAGGCTTTTGATATATTGCCAATGAGAATTAGGCTTTTGAAATATTGTCAAGTATTAGTAGCCTTGGGTTTTAAAAAAATGAATGGGATGTGTGCATTGGGCTTGTAGGGCCGGTTTTGAACTTAGTAAAATAATGATAATGAAATTAGATAAAATATAAGTTTTTTAGACTTTTTGTGATAGTTTGTATTATGACCCAATTTAGATAATAAGATATGAAATATTTGTGGTTAACATAATAATAGGAAAAAAAAAATTGGGAAAGCCCAATAACTTGTTAGTGGTGTTTGAAAATAAATAGGTGATATTTAAATAAAATTAGGTGTAAGAAAAACATGTACCCTAACACCGGCTAAGCAATAAAGCCGAAAGTCGAAGCCACTACATATAGCTAACAATAAAACCGTCTCCCTAACTCCAAATCCTAGCTACGTCCTTGAATTTAATCATCTTTAAAAAATAAAACCTTTTTCCTTTGTCATATTGTTCACGACAACCATGTGGTTTGAATATATATATATATATATATATATTTTTAAGAATACTAAGTATTTTAACACACACATACGGAGAGAGGGAAGAAGGTCTTAAAGAAACTAACAGTGGTGTATATCCAAAAAATATATATATATATAGTCCTTAAGTTTTTCCATAACTTATTTTGGTAAGTTAATGAGTCATTTGATTAAAAGATAGTAAATAGATTTTTTTTTTTTTTAGATCATTATACTAAATTTTTATTCGAACCTTCATATATTGTCTTTCAATTTAATTTGAATGAAAATCAATCAAGGTTAATTTTGATGGTGCAGTGTTAGGAAAGCAAGCGAAGCAGGCCTGGGGGTAGTTGTTTGAAACCATCAAGGACTGGTTCTAACTTCTTTATCTAAAAAAGTCAAGCTCTCATCCTCAACTGATGATGTTGAAGCTATGACGACTGTAAGAGCTCTCTCCTTCACTTCTGAGCTTGGGCTTTCATCCATTATCCATGAGGAAGATTAAGAAATGCTGATGAAAATCTTGAGGAGTGAAGATAAGTCGTTTGTCTCCTCTAGTCACCTACTTTCTTTTGCAAAACATATTATTTAGTTTGAATTAAAAATATTCCTCTACACTTTCATGATGTTCTTCTAGCTGATTATGGCTAGTTTTCTTTAATCAAAGTTCGAGGTATTTCATCTCACAAGAAAAAAAGAAAAAGAAAAAGGATTTTGAACAGCAACAAATAGTCACCTTTTTTATTAGTATTATTTTTCAGTAGAAGATGGGGATCAAAATAAAATAAAATAAAATATAGTAATTAAATGTTAAAGATGGCCAAGCATCTATAATGGTGGGAGGTGTCTGGGGTTTACTCTCAACACGAGCATAATATATTTTTATGTTAATAAATTCAGCTAAGAAAAGTAAATATTAATGTATTGTCATATGTATTCCTCGTGATACAGAATGATGCAAATCTGAGTGTGTGTGTATATATATATATCATTGACTCATTGTTCATCAAAAAAATATCATTGTCTCATTGTCTCATTGTTCTAGTTTTCGGCTCGGCTTCTGACTGGCCTAACCTAGACTTTAGAGTTTAGATACTTCATCGGTTCACTCTGCATCTGAAATCATCATGGTGACGCAGATAATTACAAAATGTACGTGCGCACTCATGCCACGTGCAAAAGATTGATTTGACCAAAATTTAAAGATAAAAAGAATAAATAAAAGACTGCAAAATAGTTGCACTGTTGTCCACCATCAAAAGCCCAAAGGATCAGGTTTAATTTGATTCCGAATCTGAGAATGCAATGTGGGGAGATATTACTATGATGATTATAACAGTATACTTTTTTATCCATCATCATGAAAACAAAATAGTAGAGTAGCTCACCAAGGAAAAAAACAAAACAGTATAGCAGGTTATTTAGACTTTTATTCGATGTTTAAACACACTAACTTACTTATTAAGAAAACACACAAACTTCTTTTCAAAGAAAAACACACCAACTTTTTAACGATATTTCTCCTTTCACATTGAGTTTTGAGTTGCAAGATATATCCGGATATCCCTTTTTGACACAATTGAGTTGAGTTTTTTTGTCATAGTTTTTCATTACTGTATTATTTCTAAGTAATGATCATTATTGGAGCCGACATAAAGAAAAGAAAAAAAAATTTGAGTAATTTCATATTTTCATGTTAAAGCTAGTGCCCATTATTTTCACATGAATAGGCTTTTGAATTAATCCAGTGGTTTAAGAAACTAAGAAAATAAGCAGTGATATAAATCTGTAAATTTGCTTGACATCACTCACAATGATAGAGCTTTAAGAGAGAGTATGACTTCATGCAAATCTATTCAAATCATTAATCTATTCATAATAAAATGAGTGGGAATTTTTTTTAAAAGAGTTGTTGTATTTATTAATTAAAAAGTTGTTGAGAGCAATTTTTCCCCCACAAATCAATTAAGGGTATATACAAAGATACTTATAGATAAGCATCCAAGGTCCAACATCAATCAATAAAGAATATTCAATCCAACTTATTTTTGTATCCCTATTTTCTATATGGACCAAACCCGCATGTAAAAGAAAGAACCTAACAAATTGAATAATTAGGAGATGTAAATTGGAGGACAAAAGAGTTTTTATTTTTTATTTTTTATTACTAGTGTAGAGAGGGAAAATTCCCGACCTATCACAAGCTGACACGTCACATTACCAAGTCTACAAAATACAGTCAATTACAAAGCACCACGTACTGCTGCTAGGTTTTGCTATCACTATTCAGAAGCCAACAGAAATTTGCCAAGTGTCATGCAAGAGCCAATCACGCATCAGTGCACGTGTAAGCGATGACTCAAGCAGCCTCGCACGTGTAAGCGATGACTCAGGCAGCCTCGCACGTGTAAGCGATGACTCAAGCAACCTCGCACGTGTAAGCGATGACTTAAGCGGACCAATCAAGCTGTGACATGTGTCACCAATCAAGCTCCGCCACGTGTCGCTCACCCACCCCCAAACTCCTATAAATAGAAGCCTTCCTGAGACATTTAGAGAAGACCAGGATTCAGAAGTGAAAAAACTCTGCTGGAATCAAGCCCTGAAGCCTCCAGGAACTTCAAGAACTTCAACCCCAAAATCGGAGAACATTCGAAGCAGAATCATCCAAACCATCTGCCTAGATCCAAAAGTTTGCGGGAATCAAGCTCAAAGGTCCGAAAACATCAACAAATCATAAATCAGTGAAGCTCTACGGATTCAAGCCTCCAAAGCCCCGAAGAACTTCCACCACAAATCTTCAAATACAAAGAACATTCGAAGCAGAATCATCCAAACTATCTGCCTAGATCTCAAAGTTCACTGGAATCAAGCTCAAAAGCCTCCAGAAACCTCAAACAACCACAAATCAGTGAAGCTCCACGGATTCAAGCCTCTAAAGCCCCGGAGAACTTCCACAACAAACCTTCGAAGACGAAGAACACACGAAGAACACAAAGAACACGAAGAACAAAGAATTTCTAACAAGCTCATAGCCAGAGATTCATTGTAATTCTGTTCCAAAGATCTTCGATCCATTCTTCAGCCAAATTGAAGTACATTGGGTGTTCGAATCAAAATCACATTACCACAAATCCAATCAACAAAGTCTTTTAAGGAGATCGAATCAGAGGATCAGTCTTTTGTAATTACAGAGAATTGTACCACACAATCATCAATACAAATTCGCATTTGTGAAACTATTTCACTTGTTTGACTCATTTCGAACCGAGAAATTTAGTCGCTTACAAATTCTGGCACGCCCAGTGGGACTTCTCTGCCTCTCATCTCATTCTCCTTCAAAGAAAGAAATCTTCATCATCTTGCTACCAACTTAATGGCCTCTAGCAAGAACATTCAAGCTTCAACAATAGCTACTTCAACTAAACTTGGTATGGCTACCACCAACAACTGCTTTGGTGCAATCAATTGTAGCCAACCCAAAGCAAACAATCAACTTCAACTTCAATCAACCAAGGAAGCCAAGGTCCAAAAAATCATCTCCTTAGACCCTCTTACAAGAAACAAGGTCATCAACAAGGACATCTCCACCTTGGAACACCTCAAGTATGGGGGCAAATCCCCTTCTTCCTTCACAAGAAGTTGGTCGCACGATTTCTCTCCCATCGAAGGGAACCCAAAAGATAAGATTTCACGTGCTCACTTCAATTCACTTCCTTCTCCATCATCTTGGGAAGTTGTGTCAGTCATGATGACTAACACCTCTACCATAGAAGAAAAGATGGCTGAAATGGAACAAAGGGTCGTCCTTCTCACAAAAGCACTTGAAGATAAGGACCTCCAAATCACAACTTTAATGAACAAACTCGAAGTACAAGATCTTGGTGAATCAAGCCATGGTCTTAAATTCACATCTGCGAAGGATGACGAAGGGAGAGAAATTGAAAACACTCCCCGACAAGAACAATCTACTTCGGTTGCTTCGTTGTCAGTCCAACAATTACAAGACATGATAACAAATACCATCCGAGCACAATATGGAGGTTCTTCTACAAGTTCTCTCACATATTCAAAACCCTACACAAAGCGCATCGACAACATGAGAATGCCAAATGGGTATCAACCCCCCAAGTTCTT
The DNA here is from genome assembly GCA_028535165.1 of Quercus tomentella. Lineage (NCBI taxonomy): Eukaryota > Viridiplantae > Streptophyta > Magnoliopsida > Fagales > Fagaceae > Quercus > Quercus tomentella. Next base: position 58,292,204 of record JAPQVY010000155.1, on the reverse strand, counting down.
GCAGTTTGATGGCAATGGAAATCCTAAGCAACACATTGCTCACTTTGTAGAAACTTGTGAGAACGCAGGGACTCAAGGAGGCCTCTTTGTAAAGCAGTTTGTCCGGTCACTAAAGGGGAATGCCTTTGATTGGTATACAGACTTGGAACCTGAGTCAATTGATAGTTGGAAACAACTTGAAAGAGAGTTTCTCAACCGATTCTACAGCACACGGCGTACGGTAGGCATGATGGAGCTTACCAATACTAAACAGTGGCAGGATGAGCCCGTCGTTGATTATATCAATCGGTGGCGTTCTTTGAGTCTCGATTGCAAGGATAGACTTTCTGAAATATCTGCTGTAGAAATGTGCATCCAAGGCATGCATTGGGGACTTCTTTACATCCTTCAAGGGATAAAGCCCCGAACATTTGAAGAGTTAGCAACTCGTGCGCATGACATGGAGCTGAGCATCGCTAGCCGCAGAAGTACAAACCCTCCCATACCTGAGGAAAGCAGAAGGGAAGTAAAGAGGAATGATACAAAAGTCAGCCTCAAAGACCCAATGGTTGTTAACACTGCCGAAGTCAAGGTTCCAAGAAGAGGAGCAAATGCAAAAGAAAAACAACTTGAAGGATGGCAAAAGAACGAAGTGCGCCGCCTGACTTTTAAGGAACGTGAGCAAAAAGTATATCCGTTCCCCGATGAAGATGTGCCAAACATCTTAGAACAACTATTGCAATTGAAGCTGATTGAATTGCCAGAATGCAAGCGGCCAGAAGACATTGGGAAAGTTGATGACCCTAACTACTGCAAATACCATCGCATCATTGGCCACCCAATCCAAAAATGCTTCGTCTTCAAAGAACAAATCATGAAACTCGCCAAAGAAAACAAGATTGATCTAGACTTTGATGAAGTTGTCGGATCAAACCATGTCACCATTGCTTGTGATGTACTTCCAACTCTCAGGCAGGGGGCAAACACCAACCAAGCTCACAAGTTGATCAACAATGATGATGCAAGGATCGGCCCCATCAATGGGAAGTTCCTTAAACACTTCTACACTTGAAAATCGAGGATTGCTCCTCGGTAAGAGCTTAAACTACCCACTGTAGCGCTGCAAGAGTACATGATGTTTTCCCATTACCCTTGAAAGCGTACCAATAAGGAGAAATTAATCCCACTCCATGTCAACAATTGCGAGTGTAGCATAGCGGTTGGATGCCTATGTCACCCTTGAGGAGGTCTCGGGTTCGATCAGTGGTGTACCCACTATTATACACTGCGCCCCCCCTTTTTGCAAAAACACATAAAAAAAATTATAAAAAACAAAACAAAACAAAACAAAACAAAAAAAAATCTTTTGAACTACGTGATGACTTGATCCCTCTCCGGGGTACGTAGGCAACTTAGTATCTTTTGCTGAGTTCAGACACACACTAAAAAAAAAATTATCAAAAAAAAAAAAAAAGAAGAAGAAATTATCAAAGAAAAAAAATCATAAAAAAAAAAAGGATCATAAAAAAAAAAGGATCATAAAAAAAAAAGGATCATAAAAAAAAGATCATAAAAAAAAAAAAAAAGATCATAAAAAAAAAAAGGAAGTCATCAAAAAAAAAAAAGAAAAAAAGAAGAAGAAATTATCAAAGAAAAAAAAAATCATCAAAAAAAAAAAAAAAAAGAAGAAGTTATCAAAAAAAAAAAAAAAAATCATCAAGAAAAAAGAAATTATTAAAAAAAAAAAAAAAAAATCTGTTGAACTACGTGATGACTTGATCCCGCTCCGGAGTACGTAGGCAGCTTAGTACTTGTCACTAAGTTCAGTCACATGAAAAGAAGAAGGATGGCCAGTCTAACTTGAAGAGTTTTCTGACAGTCATCAATGCGCTTTTAAGGTCCTTTCGGTTGGCAAGGCATTGCTCAATAGGATGATCAAAGATCGACGCAGTAGAAAATGAAGACTGAAATGAAGTCTTCATGGCATTACTCATTTTCTGTGGCCATCCTCCTACATCTCTGAAGTATACTTTGCATCATTTATCTCCCGGGGGCATCTCCTTGTACCTTCCATCTCTAGGCTGCATCGTCTCTTTTCTAGGTTGTGCCACTTCATAACTCTGAAATTAGAACCACATCATCTCCCTTTTGAGTGGTGTTGTTTCACATCATGTCTCTGAAATCTGGATGACGTCAATTTCTTCCGGAATGATGGTAGATTATATATCTAAAATCGGTGTGGCATCATCTCCCTTCTGAGTGGTGCAGCTTCATATCATGTCTCCAAAAGTTGGACAATGTCACCTTCCTCCGGCATCTGAAGTTGGTGTTGCATCTTCTCTCCTCCAAGGGCATGCCCATGCAATGTCAAAGTCTTGGTGGCATTCTTCTTGAAACTTCAAAGTCTTGGCATCTCCTTGCATCTTCAAAGTCTTAATAGGGACTCGTTGCATTTTCAACATCTTGTTGGCATCTCTGAAATCTTGATGTCTGGCTACAATGCTATACGCCCTTGATGTCTGAGTGATGTTGCCTCTGAAAATTGCTTTATATGAATGTTGGCACAGCTTTGGCGAATAAAGTGTTGACATAACTTCAATGGCAATGTGGAGTGTTGACATGGCTTCATGAATGTTGGCATGACTTCTATGCAAATGAAGTTTCGACGTGGCTTCATGAATGTTGTCACGGCTTCGACAAATGAAGTGTTGACGTAGTTTCAATGGCAAAAATGAACGTTGGCACGGCTTCGGTGAAAATGGAGTGTTGACGTGGCTTCATGGCTTTGACACAAATGAAGTGTTGACGTGGCTTCATGGCTTCGGTGCAAATGAAGTGTTGACGTAGTTTTATGGCATGGATGAATGTTGTCACGGCTTCAGTGCAAATGATGGCATGACTTCAATACAAATGCAAGGTGCGAATGGAGTGTTGTGATGGCTTCATGACAAAAATGAAGTATTGACATAGCTTCATGGCAAAAATGAACGATGTCACGGCTTCGGCGAATGAAATGTTGAGGCAGCTTTATGACAAAGATGAATGTTGGCACGAATGAAGTGTTGACGTTGCTCCATGACAAAGTTGAATGTTAGCACGGCTTCAATACAAGGACAGATGCTGGCAAGGCTTCGTGGTAAAAAAACTCTTGATGCGGTACGTTGCAAAGACTCTTGAAATGGCTGCGTTGAAAAGACAAGTGTTGGTGCAGCTTAATTGCCAAAGAAACTGTGCTGCAAAACAAAAACAAGCAATAAAAAAAAACTTGTCAGGGAAAAGATCCCATAGCACGTTAAAAAAAAAAAAAAAAAAAAAAAAAAAAAAAAAAAAAAAAATCTTGAAAGCATGAGGAGAAAGCTGAAGGTTGAGCATGTATCTCAGTGATTAAGGAAGGCAATAGCATGCCTTTATATAGAAAATTTCTGAGACAACAAAGAAAAAAAAAAATGAAGAAAGTCAGCAAAATGGTTCCACCAACCGGCCAATGGAAAAATGTTGCCACCAAAATGTTCAAAGTTAGACATTGCAGCTCTAATTCACTCAAAATCAAAGAAGGCTGCACCTAATTTTGAAATGAACGAGGATATTCATCCATGAAGATAGAAGCTGATGGCTCATCACCCACCTCATGACCTGTAGGTCCAAGCTCAGCTGCTGTCCTGTCGGAGCAGCCGGAGACATTAATCTACTGTCAGAGCCGCCTGCAAAAAAGAACAGAAAAGTCATCATAGACACATTGTCACCCACGGCCTTCTCTTCCAAATTTGTGAAAATCCAAAGATCATTTCACAAAACTGACCCAACAGAAATCTTCTAAGGACTTTGATGTACAAAACCCAGAAAGATCTTCAGCAACGGAGCCACCACGCACCGCCACGCACGGCCACAAACTCCAAACGACCCGCGGGTTTCTCCTTCAAATCTGTGCAAATCTGCCCATGATTTTAGAAAACTAACTATACCATGGTCTTCTACGGCCTTAGATCGACAAAACCTGAAAATTTCAGGTCCAAAATCCCAGCCACGCGCTACCACGCGCCGCCACAAGCTTCGGAAACCGCAGCCTAGTCCGTCCAATCTGTGCCAATCTACCCACGATTTCAGAAAACGGACGACACCAGGAGATCCAGCGTGCCCCGATCTACAAAACCCCAAAATTACAAGCCCAAAAGATGACCCATGCGCCGGAACGCGCCACCAGAAGGGCCGGTATCGCCAGCGTCATTTCACGCGCTCACACGCGCCGACGCAGCTGAGCCACACATTCAACGCGCTGACACGCGCGCCTCTGGCTTATGACGTCATGGATGACGTCATGAACCAGGTTGGCCCGTTTGACCCGGACCGACCCGGAAATCTGACCCGGTCCGAACCGCCTTAAAAAAAAAAAAAAAAAAAAAAAAAAAAAAAAAAAAGAAAAAGAGAGAGAAAATGCTTGGACCAAGCAGACTTTTGACCTTGACCAGAAAATCAAAATTTTCAAAACGGACTTGTCCCACTTGATTTTTCGAGTACATTCCGATTTTGGGACCCGTTTCTTCATTCGAAGTTCAGAAATTGTGCAAACGTCCAATTTCTAAAAAAGTTGACTTTTGTGCAAATATTGACCAGAAAGTCAAAATTTTCAAAACGGACCTGTCCCACTCAATTTTTCGAGTACATTCCAATTTTGGGACCCGTTTCTTCATTCGAAACTCAGAAATTGTGCAAACGTCCAATTTCCAAAAAAGTTGACTTTTGTGCAAATGTTGACCAAATGTCAAATTTTTTGAGATGGACCTATCTTGCTCAATTTTTTGAGTACATTCCGATTTTGGAGTTCGTTCCGTCATTTGAGACTTGAAAATTGCAAAAATGACTCAATTCCAAGTGTTCAAAACTTAGGTCCTCAAGAACAAAATTTGAGATTCATCCATTTAATTGGGATCCCCTCAGGGTTATTCTCCAGACTTCATCAAGACTTCCTCTCAAAATACAAATGAACTCTCACAAGTGTGTCTTGAACCTGAAATTACACTGGGTCACTAATTTAACCCACTATTCCCGTTCGGTACCTACCAGTCTCCAACCTACCATTCTCGTTCAGTGCCTACCGTTCCCATCTACCGTTCTCACCAAAAATTCTCAACCGCCAGTCTCACCAAAAATTCTCAACTACCACTCTCAACTACTAAATCTACCATTCTTCATCTCTCCACTATAAATAGGAGGGCCGGGTTCATCAAGAACTCATCCGAAAAAAAAAAAAAAAAAAAACAAACACACTGAATCATAAAATGAAGATTTGCCTCTTTCCGATTTTCAAATCCTCCTTTTCACAACAATTTCTCACTATGATCTCATCATTCTCAACACCTAGCAACCGATTTTGCTTCATAATCGGTTTGAGATCAACCCTCCCATGGTTCGGTCGAAACCCTATTTACAACATCATTGCAGTTTTGAGATCCAAACAAACTTTATTTCTCCACTTAACGACCACCTTTGTCCATAAAATTACTCGTAACAAGGTCTGCACTTTGGTTCCATGCTTCCTTGGACTTGGTTGGCCAGGAAATCCAAGTCCAGCGGACACACCTGTTCCTAACCTCAGGGCTCCTGTAGTCTCTCTCCAATTGCTTGGTCTTCCAGCAGAAGCAGTGGTTCGGAACAAACAGCAACTTGGCTGGTTTCTAAGACCAGAATCACAAGTTAGCTCCATCTTTCATTTTTCTGTGCTTTTCCAACAAGTGGCAGTAGGTGAAGATGGTAAAAAAGTGTTGGGGTATCCTACAAATTGTTTTCCATCAACACTTAAAACAACCTCCAAGGCGCCAGCTCATCAGAATTCAACCTTTGGTGCCGGTAAATGGTCACCAATGCCTTATTCCATGTCCCCACCACCGTGGGACCCAAAGGTCATCGTTGCTGGTACCTCGAAACACATTTTCTGGAATTACTCCAACTTAAAATCAGCTTGAAGAATTTCAGAAGGTACTCTTCTGAAATTACTTCAACTTAACGTCTGTCGGCATGGTCCCATCACACAGGCACATTCAATAACTCGCCGCCGGACCTCATTCAGCATGCAGTCAGTCCCATATCCAAAGGTGTACTTCCCAGAGACATCTACACCAGAAGGTCCCCAACATACGGGGTCAGCGCCATGGTGGTGTATGTTTCACCCATTCACTTCGCTTCATCTCCGTCTTCTTCACCACCAACACCAGCATCACCAGAATCCATACTCTTCTGAAATTACCTCAACTTAACCTGAGTGAAACAATTACACATGCGCATTCAACCACTCTCCCACATGTCCTCGCCGTAATCCAAAGCATGTTCTTCTGAGATAACTTCACCAGAAGTTCTTAAAAACACGAGGTTAGCCCCATGACTCTGCATGCTGTACCCAGCCACCATTCTCTCATCTTCCCCATCTTCAACATCTTGTGATCGCCGCCAACGATCCAAAATACTCTCCAGAAATTACTTCAACTTAACCTCTGCTGAGAAGGCTCCATCACGCAAGTACGTTCAAATACTTGTAGACCCCTTTTTAGTCTCATCAAAGCCTTTCATATGGGTCGGTCTACTCTTCGGAAATTATCTCATCCTTCTGAAAACTCCACCACCTTCAACAGCTCCACCACCTTCAACTACTTCACTTAAAAAGTCAAGTGTAAAAACCAGTTTTCGAAACTCATCCCCACACCACACTCCAAGACTGTGTGCGTGAACGAGTCTCGAGGGGGCATTTGTAGAGAGGGAAAATTCCCGACCTATCACAAGCTGACACGTCACATTACCAAGTCTACAAAATACAGTCAATTACAAAGCACCACGTACTGCTGCTAGGTTTTGCTATCACTATTCAGAAGCCAACAGAAATTTGCCAAGTGTCATGCAAGAGCCAATCACGCATCAGTGCACGTGTAAGCGATGACTCAAGCAGCCTCGCACGTGTAAGCGATGACTCAAGCAGCCTCGCACGTGTAAGCGATGACTTAAGCGGACCAATCAAGCTGTGACATGTGTCACCAATCAAGCTCCGCCACGTGTCGCTCACCCACCCCCAAACTCCTATAAATAGAAGCCTTCCTGAGACATTTAGAGAAGACCAGGATTCAGAAGTGAAAAAGCTCTGCTGGAATCAAGCCCTGAAGCCTCCAGGAACTTCAAGAACTTCAACCCCAAAATCGGAGAACATTCGAAGCAGAATCATCCAAACCATCTGCCTAGATCCAAAAGTTTGCGGGAATCAAGCTCAAAGGTCCGAAAACATCAACAAATCATAAATCAGTGAAGCTCTACGGATTCAAGCCTCCAAAGCCCCGAAGAACTTCCACCACAAATCTTCAAATACAAAGAACATTCGAAGCAGAATCATCCAAACTATCTGCCTAGATCTCAAAGTTCACTGGAATCAAGCTCAAAAGCCTCCAGAAACCTCAAACAACCACAAATCAGTGAAGCTCCACGGATTCAAGCCTTTAAAGCCCCGGAGAACTTCCACAACAAACCTTCGAAGACGAAGAACACACGAAGAACACAAAGAACACGAAGAACAAAGAATTTCTAACAAGCTCATAGCCAGAGATTCATTGTAATTCTGTTCCAAAGATCTTCGATCCATTCTTCAGCCAAATTGAAGTACATTGGGTGTTCGAATCAAAATCACATTACCACAAATCCAATCAACAAAGTCTTTTAAGGAGATCGAATCAGAGGATCAGTCTTTTGTAATTACAGAGAATTGTACCACACAATCATCAATACAAATTCGCATTTGTGAAACTATTTTACTTGTTTGACTCATTTCGAACCGAGAAATTTAGTCACTTACAACTAGTATGAACTCACTAAACAATTTCTCATTGGATTTGAAACACTAATGAGACTAATGAACCTATGCTATACTACGTGTAATAAGCAACACAAAATCACCCATTGAAACATATAGCCTGAAACACACATTCTCTTCCAATAAAGAGAGTAAACCAGTTATGAGAAATCCCCTAATTAAATTAGGCACCTTAGGAAGGTAGTTTTCTTTTTAGAAAAGCAATTATGTGGCTCTTGGCCAACTGATTCAATAGAATTTTGAAAACAAAAGCTTATAGCAGCATGGTTCTTTTGAGGCTTCATTGCTCAATGCATTCATATGCTAATATCCCCCAAATACAAATTTTCCTCTCATTTAACAAATTTTGTTGGACATCAAAAAATCTATAAAAGAGAAGAGGAACTGAACGTGATAAGGATCATACATTAGGAGACTTGGAGTAATACAAAAAATTTCACTTTCCTTTAGGTGATCTTTTACACTTCCATAAGCCTTCAAACAAATCTAGCAGATGGCTCAAAATACTTCCAAGAGTTTCTGAATTCACAAAACATAAGTGATTTTTTTTTCACCTTTATTCCATTAATCCTAATTATCCTTATTTCAAGGCTAACACCGTGATTTATCTAAGTTTTGTGAGATATTATCTTCGTTACATCTTGTCATTTTCCCTCTTGTACATCACTAACGTGATAGGGAGTTAGATTCATTAATAGTTGTTGCCACCTAACATTTATCAATGTGAATCCTTGACACTTGATTTATTGCACAACTTGTGACTTGTTTCGGCCAAAAGAGTAATATGGGTTGCTCACAACTAAGATTAATTTTTATATATCTTACTCTCCTAGCACATTTTCACACGATATTACTTAATGCATTTACTGGCATGAGTTTAGTGCTATATATATCAACTTGAGCATTGATAAATATACTCATTTAATATTGTCAAATATAATTTAGCATAATTTCTTCCCATCTATTTGTTCGTGCTTCAATGCTTAAAAAATTTACACATAAGAAAACTATTTTTTGCATTATAAATTAATTCGTTATTTCAATTACTTATCAGAAAACACATTAATCGGTAATGGCTAAGAGCATTAGCATTGGAGAATGCTAATGCCAAATCTAAAGGAAATTTAGCATTTTTATCCCCAAACCCATCTGCATCAGAGAATGGTATACAGCACTATTGCAAATTTTTTTGCAATACTGCTACAGTACAATTCTAAACATAGAATTGTACTGTTCACAGTATTGTAAAAAAATAATAATATTTTATTATGCTTTTCCCCGCGAAATCTTCTCTCTCTTCCTTCTCTGTTTCTCCGTTTACCACCACAGCCACCACCACCACCCACAACCTCAACCCCAACCACCATCAACCACCATAAATCAAAACCCACTCACCCACCCACCTGCCACCACCGTAAACCCCAACCCAAAATCAACCCACCACTAGCCACCACCACCACAAACCATACCCACCATCAACCAAAACCCACTCACCCACCTACCTTCCATCACCGTGAACCCCAACCCAAAATCAATCCGCCACCAACACCGTAACCCATACCCATCCACAACCCCAACCCAAAATCACTCCGATCAACCCACAAACCCAACCACAAAAATCAAACCCCAACCCAAAATCAATCCGCCACCAACACCGTAACCCATACCCATCCACAACCCCAACCCAAAATCACTCCGATCAACCCACAAACCCAACCACAAAAATCAAACCCCAACCCAAAATCAATCCGCCACCAACACCGTAACCCATACCCATCCACAACCCCAACCCAAAATCACTCCGATCAACCCACAACCAGCACCCAAAGCCACTCCGATCAACCCACAAACCCAACCACAAAAATCAAATCCCACCAAAATCAATCAAAACCCAACAAAATTAAAACTCACCGAAAAACAATCCACGATCCACCGCAGAGACCCACGATCCACGATCCACGATCCACCGCCCAGCCACACCCAGCACTAGAGAGACCCACAAACTTGAGAGGCAGTCAGGCGTAGAGAAAGGGAAATGGAGGGGCAGAGAGAAAGTGACAGAGAGCATGGGAGAGAAAGTGAAAAAAAGATGAAAAAAATGAAGAAGTTCCAGCAATCTGAAAAAATATAGCAAGAAAGAGACAGAGAGCATGGGAGAGAGAGTGAATAAAAGATGAAAAAAATGAAGAAGTTTCCAGCAATCTGAAAATATATAGCGGTTAGAAATAAATAATAAAGAATGGTTAAAAAATAATATTTTAATAAAAATAGAGTTTTGGGATGTAGGAGAAATGGTAAAATGGTATGGTATAATGATAAAGTGGTGTTTTAAAATGGTAAAATAGGATAGCATTAGCATTCCCCAATGCTAATGCTCTAATAGACAATCTATTGGCACGAATTCATAAAACCCGAATTTAGCCGCTATCCTGTCAAAACACTACGAATGTTGCAGTAAAAACAAAAGCAAGAAAAAAAAAAGAAAAAACATTATGTGGCTTTGGTAGTTGGTACGGGGGAATTCACATTTCTCCTAGCATTCAAATTTCTAGGAATGTGATTCCTTGTAATCTAGATGCCTAGGAATGTAGTTATTCCTATGTTTGGTTTCATTGGGAATCTCTTAAGATTTCTAGGAATGTGAGATGATAATGTTTGGTTCATTTCTAATATAATAATGTTTGGTTCATTTCTAGGGATCTTAAATGAATTATTTATTTTTCCCATTCTATCCTTAGATTTGAATGTGAACTAGCAAGTCCTTTAAAAAAAAAAAATCTTCATCTAAATAAATAATGAAAAACAAAATATAAATTATTAATCATGACAAATTCATTAAAACTATAGTCTAACATTTTAAAATGACAAGTACAATACAAAAATAACTATTTAAATTCTCAAATACATTTCTTTTTTTGAGAAACAAATTCTCAAATACTTTATTCTTAATAATAATTAAAAAAAAAAAAACTTAATCCATAACAAAACAACCTAACAACGTTTAGATCTATAAGATAGGAGAAAAAATATTGAAGATTTGTTTTATATTTTATTTTAATTACTTAAATGATAAGAAAAAATGATTAAAATTGTCAATTTATAAAAAATACAATTTCCTTTAAACTTGGGAATCTGGATACCCACTGTTTTAAAAGGAATCCATATTTCTACTAAGAGGGGTTTAAAGAGGGAATCCAAATTCTTCTAGTATCTGATTTCCTGGCATAATTTACAACCAAACATAAAAATCCTTAACTATTCTTAAAAATTCTAAAACATTATCACGTCCCAGGGACACATTAGTGACTTTCTATATTGTACAACAACCGACTAAAGGCCATTGATTATATATACCAAACGCAATTTGGCCAGCATTTAATGAGTAGTCGTGGAGCGTTTTTTTCTTACTTGGACACATTTAATGAGTAGTTATTTTCTGGCACCAACTGTAAATTAATCAGTGTTCACACTTTGAGAGTTTGAAGCTGAATTTGGCTTCCAGAACGTGCCAATTGACGAGGACTAAGATTGACCAAGACCAAGACTATTTCTTACTTGGATTTTGGATGTAACGAAGCGTCGTCGACCTTATCAAAAAAAGAAAAAGAAAAAGAAAGAAGCGTCGTCGACGTGTTTTTTAATTATTTTATTTTCGTCGGAAGCAACTTTTCAGTTTGAAAGCTATATAGTGCTTGGTGTTATTTTATGGACCAGCTGTATAAGTTTGAATGGTTTCCTAAGACACAGTAAGTCATTAACTGTATAAGCACATGATATGCTGTATCTGAATTTTGAATGATTTCGTTAAAACACTAGACAGTAGAATGTGTCAAATATGATATGTGTCAACTTAATAGTAGAATGTGTCCATTGTTTTAACGAAACACTCGATAGTAGGATGTGTCAACTTAAAAATTCTTAGAGGGTTAATGCAAAATTGATCTTCTAAGTTTTTTTAAAATTTTATTTTAGTTTTTTAATTATGTTTTTGTTCATTTCAGTCATATAACTTTCAAGTTTATTCAATTAAATTTTTTTTATAAACTTTTGTTATACGTTGCGGTTAATTTTTCAATTTTTTTAAATTTTTCTTCAAAATTTTTAAATTAAAAAAAGGACAAAATTTAGCTACAAAATTAGTTGTAGCCGTAGGCTACAAACTTACTTAATATCTTTTTATTAGATGTGAATTTTAACAAATCTACCATTGGATTACATCTTCTTCTTATATCCTCCATGCTTGCAAAATTTCAAGAAAATTAAAGATCAATAGTAATGTCATCAATAAATTTTTTAAATTGCAAGTTTTTGTAATTTAAAATTATGCACAAAATATAAGCTTATAGATCATATAGTAAATGATATTCGATTGACACAAAATTTAACATGTGTATTAAGGGCGTAAAGAACATGCAATTCAACGATTAGATTTTCAAAATATGTTGTAATATTTATTTTATTGAGTGAGTTTGTAGCCTTAAGCTACAACCAATTTTGTAGCTAAACTTTGTCCTTAAAAAAATTCAATTAATGATTGAAAAATATTTTCCATAATTTTTTTTAAAATTTTTTTAACAAAAGTTATCGGAAATGTCTTAATTAAATAAATCTGAAATTTAGAGGACTGAAATAAACGAAAAAAAAATTAGAGAATTGAAATGAAATTTAAAGAAAATTAGAGGGTTATTTTTGCATTTTAACCAAATTTTTAATTAAATTCCATTGTTTTACAACTTAAATAAACAAAGGAAAGATGGAGAGGTTCATACTACATATTAATCTCCATTTACCGCTACTCAGAAGTCACAACCGCAAAAATTCAAACTGGGTAAGGTTAAGGAAGGGGTAGGTTGCACTTAAAAAAGAAACAGGTTTTGAATTGTATATTTGGACTAGTTTACAGAAAAGTAAAAGTTTCCAAGAATTTTTTTATCTTGACTGACACTTTCTCATATTTTAAACATGGACGCTGAGGTTTAAATCATCTCTCTTTACTATAGAATTATCTTGATTAAAAAAAAAAAAAAAGTCATATACTGTCCAAAATATCATTGCTTTGTTTTTTTAAAACTGTCACGGTATTTTCATCATTTCTCCAACCATATTGACACATTTCTCTACTCATTTGCATCTCTTGTCCCCACAACACCACACACCTCAAGGTTAGGCATATAAATTTCGAGAGAAAATAGTGTCCGAAAGTTAGGGACAGGACTAACCCTAGGCCTAGGCTACCGAGGCCATGTCCTAGGGCCCTTACTAGAGAAAGTTTTCCAAATATGGAGACCATTAAGTGTTCTTTTATATCAATAAAACAAAGTGAATAGACTCTTAAGAAAATTCAAACAATTGGGCAGTGCTAGAAATAATACAAATTTTAACATATATATATAATAGACTTTACGTAAAATTACAAATTGTACCATTTAAATTTGATTGAAATTCATTTTAATCTTCAAACTTTACTTTCGCTCAATTTAGTCCTTTAAGTATTAATTTTATTCAATTTAGGTTTTTCATCCAATTCTGTCAAAAATTTGCCATTAAGTATGCAATTAATGAATAAAAAATTTGGAAAAAAAAATCTTACATAAGAAATCTAAAAACAATTTTAAGGAAATTTTTTATTGAAATTGAACATAAAACTTAAATTGAATAAATTTGAAACCTAGATGATTTAATTGAATGAAAATAAGGTTAAAGAACTAAAATAAATTTAAGTCAAATTTAGAGGGTAAAATTTGTAATTTAGCTAGAGTTTACAAATTGATGTATTTCAATCACAAGAAGTGAATCAATGTAGATACTTAATTTTGCACCCATAATTTAATCAAGGAGAATGACTTGAATGACCAATCCATGTACCCCAAAAAACATAATTGCATTACATGCATTAATTTGTTCTTGCATTACATGCATCATTTTGTGTTTGCATTACATGTATTAATTCATTTATTGCATATCATAAAAATGATCTTGAGATTCTAACGGTCACAGCGGTGTTTCCGGTTATCAAATCGGACTACCGGATCAAAAGATATCGCATGACCAAGTTTGCATGGTCAACATGCATTGTGTCTAAGTAGAATCGACTACACATGATCAATTTAAATTAATTCTAATTGGTTAAAAAATTAAAATTAATTAAATAATTTTGTGATTGGTTGATAATTAGTGTTTAAAATAGGGATGCATGCATGGGAATAAAAGGGATAAAAGGGATGATTGGATAACAATAAAACTGTGGATAATCTGAACTTTATCAAGATTTATTTTAGGGTATTTATCTACAAGATAATTGTCCTTAAATATCCTAAATTATCCAAAAAAGAGATGAAAAATCATAGGCGGAGGATGAAAACGCGTCTAGGTACAAGGACCAGCCAAAAAACCCTAGAAGAAGAGTCCAAACGGCACCCGAACACGAAAGTGCATTCGGAGCCATAGGGCCAATTCAGCACTTTTGGATTGCCAAACGGCACTCTAAAAGGGCCGAATTTCCCTGATGTGGGCTTTGGCCTAACGGCCTTCGGGTGACGATTATGCATACCTTTTTCGATCTTTTCGCAAAAGGATGCGTCCGGATTAAAACCCTAATTGTCCGTACCTATTTTTTAGAGTCTTCTGGCCTCTATAAATAGAGACTGAACCTCATAAATTCAGCACTTTTTTTCTATGCTTTGAGAGGTATACGTTTTTTACTCTCAAACCACCCATATTTTCTGATCCCCTCTCTGAGTGTTGCTGCTTAAATTAGGGTTTTTAGGTTTCAAAGAGAATTGAACAAATTTCTTTGAACTCTAAAACGTCCTCTCAAGAACAAAGTGTGCTCATGCAAGAGGTTGTTTTCTTCATCCTTTTTCTTGTGATGTGATGATGCATGTTATATCTCTTTTTTTATTCAAATATCCATAACATGAATTGTAAATTGTTGTTTTGTTAAAGCATGAATTTTTTTTATGTGATTGTTATAATCTTTTTCTTGAATGTCAATAAATTTGCATGTGAACAATTATTTTTCTTAAAACAAAACAGATCTGCATCTTTATAAGATGTAGATCTGAATTTTTTTCAATATGAAAACAGATATGCATCTTTATAAGATGTAGATCTGAATTTTTCTCAATATAAAAAAAAAGATCTGCATCTGTATAAGATGAAGATCTGAGTTTTTCTCAATATAAAAACAGATCTACATTTTCCTTAGATGTAGACCTAAGTTTTCTATAAAAAAAAAAGAGATCTGCATCTTTATGAGATGCAGATCTAAATTTTTCTCAAATCAAAACTAATTTGCATCTTTCTTAAGATGCAAATATGATTTTCTTTATACATGCAAATTGTTGAAATAAAGAAAGAGATTGTGTATTGTTGTGTTTGTGTTTATTTTAATTCATGATTGCATAAATTTGGATTATGAGTGAAACTCTCTTCTTAAAAAATCTTTTTCATTCTTTGTAAAACATATAATTGTGAGAGACGTGTCCGTCAAAAAAAGAGATTCGGGTACCTTTTGGGGCACCTCTTTTTTTGGATAAGTGATATGGAGTCGCTACTTATTTTTCTTTATACAAAAAAAAAAAAAATACTAATTACAATATACATGACTGAATAGTTCTATTCATTGATCGAATAAAAATTACGTATCTGGAAAATTGACATGGCTTGTTGTCCTAGTTACATTCTACCCAAAACAAATGAAGATAAGGCTAGATCTACTAAACCAAAAACCTAAATCCGAAGGCTAGGTTACGAAATGGGAAGGTGTTAAGCACCCATTCTGCCCAGACAAAGTCTTGTCTTCTAGACTCTTGTGACCAATGTACTATGCCATGCATGATATGTTGAATATGTGAATGAAAAATTAAAACACACAAATTTATGTATGGATCTTCTTTTGTTGAAAAAATCAGATTTGTTTTTATTATTAAAAAAATAATTTTGATTTGTCAAAATATCATATTTGCTTTGTAGTATGTAAAAAAAAAGGTTTTGTGATGACAAAAATTCAAATCTGCTTTGTTATTGTTGGAAAAATAATAGTGAATAAACAAGTTTAATACAACAAACAATATCCTAAATAATTAGCAAGAATGTAAATAAGCAATAATAATATAAATTTAAGTAAAATTAGGAACAATCTCACAGTACTATAGAATCACGCAAAGAGTGTTGTCCTTAAAGGTTGATTCGTGCCACTCAAAGTAAAACTTGATGCGATTGGTTCTCTTGGCCAAACAACCCCCCAAGATTAGACTATAGCGTCGACCTTTGTGATGTATGCACTTCCACTCACAAAAGGTTTAAGAACAACCCTCTATTGCCTTTCCTTAGAACAAATATTCTTGTAGAAAAAATATGTGGGAGAGAAAGATAGTAGACTTGTGTATATCTAAAATATAGAGTAGTAAAAGGACCCTCTAGAAAATGTGTTATGATGAGTATTATATAGGTTACCTATGAAGATAATAGTCTATAGTTATTGGTTACTAATAACCCTTAAAAGCCCAATGGCTATATTATCAATTATTGCCTAACAACTATTTTTCTCATAATTGCCCAATGGCTATTTTTCTCATAATTGCCCAACGGCTATTTTACTCATAAATTTCCAACAGCTAGAAAATAAATAAGAATAAAAGTGTTTGGAACACACACACACCTACACCAACAGTTATATTTAAAAGAATGATTTTTGATGACAAAAATTCAGATTTGTTTTATTATATATTTTTTTTAAAAAAAAAAATTAAGAAGAAAACTTCACTCATAATCTAAAAATTATGCAATCATGAATTAAAATGAACACAAACACAGCGATACACAATCTCTTTCTTTCTTTCAACAATCTGCATGTATTAAGAAAATCAGATTTGAGAAAAATTTAGATCTGCATCTCATAAAGATGTAGATCTCTTTTTGTTTGATAAAACTTAGATCTACATCTTAAGAAAGATGCAAATCAGTTTTTGTATTGAGAAAAAATTCAGATCTACATCTTATAAAGATGCAGATCTGTTTTGTTTTAAGAAAAATAATTGTTCACATGCAAATTTATTGACATTCAAGAAAAATATTATAACAATCATATAGAAAATATCATGCTTTAAACAAAAGGACAATTAACAATTCATAGATATTTGAAAAAGAAAGAGATATAATATGCATCATCACATCACAAGAGAAGGGTGAAGGAAACAACCTCTTGCATGAGAGCACTTTGTTCTTGAGATGATGTTTTAGGGTTCAAAGAAATTTGTTCAATTCTCTTTGAAACCTAAAAACCCTAATTTTGCAGCAACACTCAGAGAGAGGATAAAAAAATATGTGTGGTTTGAGAGTAAAAAACGTATGCCTCTCAGAGCGTAAAAAAAGAGGTGAATTATGAGGTTCAGTCTCTATTTATAGAGGCCAGAAGACTTTAACAAATAGGTACGGACGATTAGGGTTTGAATCCGGACGCATCCTTTTACGAAAAGGTCAAAAATGGTGTGCCTTATCGTCACCCGAAGGTGGTTGGGCCAAAGCCCACATGATGGCAATTCGGCACTTTTAGAGTGCCATTCGGTGCACTCCAAAAGTGCCAAATTGGCTCTTGGAGGCCGAACGCACTTTCGTGTTCGGGTGCCATTTAGTCTCTCGTTCTAGGGTTTTTTGGTCGGTCCTTGTACCTATACGTGTTTTCAACCCCCGTTTATAATTTTTTATCTCTTTTCTGGATAATTCAAGCTTTTTTAAGAACAATTATCTTGAAAAATTATCTTGTAGATAAATCCCTTAAAATAAATCTTGATAATGTTTAGATTATCCCCGATTTTGTTGTTATTCAATCATCCCTTTTATTTCTATGCATGCATCCCTATTTTAAACACTAATTATCAACCAATCACAAAATTATCTAATTAATTTTAATTGCTTAACCAATCATAATTAATTTAAATTAATCATGTGCAGTCGATTCTTCCTAGACACAATGCATGCTGACCGTACAAACTTGATCGTGCGATCCGATGGTCCGATTCGGAAACCGGAAATACCGTTGCGACTGTTAGAATCTCAAGATCATTTATATGATATGTGTGGAGACCATTTTTGCCTCAGGTTCGACCTTCAGTTCGACCCATATGTGGGAAGCCGAGGAAGCCTTTTGGCTCAGAGTCCCACATCGAAGGAAAACCCCCCCACTTGCTGCCTTATAAGCTGTGAAGCCAAGGGAGTAGTTACTACCTTATGCCTCAAACTGCATTGAGTTGGCCCTAGTTAGGGATAACATGTCCTAATAAGAAAAGTGTGGAATCATATATTTTGAGAGAGACTATATATGTCTAATGCATGATGTACGACACCGAGGTCCCAGGACCTAAATGGGCCCAAGATTCAGGCCCAATGACGCGGCCCCACTACTTTAAATTCTGTTTGAACTTACCTTCTCAAACTATAAGTTTTGAGCCTCGACTCCCGACCTATGCTCGGCATGAATTTCCCGAACAAATAAGGATGTCTTGTCAGGACGTACCATTGCATGCTCGGCAGTTCGGGAAACATCACTACCGAACATATAAACCTGAGTGGGAGCCAAGTTCCAAAGCCATAATCGCTGCATCCCACTCTCACCTAAACACCCACTTACAATAGATAATATTGGACCTCCGATTGCATTAACAATGGCAGTAATCATGATCGCCCCACTAACATAGAGCTATAAATAGGAGAAGTTGGGGAAGAAATGGGGGTCAGAAAAAAGGAGAAAAAACAATAGAGGGAGAGAGAGTAACAATATCACTTTGAGTCTTTGTGTCGTGAACGACCCAAAGTAGGAAATCCTTAACCCACCTTATAAATAAGTTGTGAGTCCAAGTGAAGTTAGGCCCAATAATTTCATTTCTGACATGCACAATTGGCGCCCACCGTGGGGCCATCCTACGAAGCTGTGGTTCGACAGTGACTCAAACGAGGGGAATGTCCGAAAGGCGTACGGGTGGCCAGGTCGAGAGCGGGTCGACAGGATCTTCTCGGGGTTCTTCATGGCGGGAAAGAAGGCAGAAAAGGCGCGAGGGTAGGGAGCGTGTGCGAGGAGAAGAAGAATCTGGCCTGGGAGAGGGATCAAACCAGACTCGCCGAATGATGTCCGGTGCCTCGAGACATGGGCAGCGTGACAAGAGGGACCAAGAGTTGGAGCGGTTGCGCGGACTGGTGGGGGATTTGGAGTTAGAGGCAAAGGGTTTGCGCTAGAGAAGGGACCAGGACCACCGAGAAAGGAAAGACGGAGGTATGGGAGATCAAGGCGAGGAGAGGTCTAGCCATTCCGGTTCTCGATGATTTCGGGACCGTTCAATTTCCCGAGAGTCACGCCGACATAGGACCCGCTCACACTCCCAAGAGAGGCACCGGCGCCGGAACCGTTCTCCTTCGCACGGGTTTGGTGACCGTGGTTCGGATTCGCCGGAGGAGCGGCAACCCTACAATGCTGCCATGGACGCAATGAGCCGGGCTTTACGAAGAGCTGCTCGGTCACCGTTCTCAAACGAAATTGTGCGGGCCCCTATGCCGAGCAGGTTTACGCGACCACCGTTCAACTCCTACAACGGGAAGACGGACCCGGTGGGACATGTCAGTCATTATATCCATATGATGTCTTTTCACGCACACAATGATGCGTTGATGTGTAAGGTATTCCCCTCGAGTCTTGGCTCCATGGCCTTGAGATGGTTAAATGGGTTACGGAAAGGCTCCAGCCACAGTTTTGCTGAGCTGATCCAGGAGTTTGGTGCTCGATTCGTGACATGCAGCTGGGTGCCGCAACCGGTGGATGCATTACTTTCCATAAAAATGGGGGTCGGCGAAACCCTTCGGAGTTACGCCAGTCGGTATTGGGAGTTGTACAATGAGATTGGTGGGCGTAATGAAAAGATTGCGGCGAGCACTTTCAGGATGGGTCTACCCGAGGATTTTGAACTACGAGAATCGTTGACGAAAAGACCCCCGGAGGATATGAGGCAACTTATGAGGCGTATTGAGGAGTACAAACGTCTTGAAGATGATCGGCTGCAGAATAAGGGAAAAGCCCCGTTGTTAAGCCGCTCCCGGCAGGGCGTTTTTCCCACGAGACCAAGGAAGGATTTCAGGATGCAGGAACCAAAAACACAAATTGAAGGGGTAAATGTAGCGTTCAAAGAACCGGTACACAAAATTTTAGACCGGATTAAGACTGAATCATTCTTTAGATGGCCGAACAAGATGGGAGGGGATCCATCTCGGAGGAATCAGAACTTGTACTGCACATATCACCGAGATAAAGGGCACACCACCGAAAAGTGCCGGGTATTAAAAGATCATCTGGGTCAACTGGTGAAGGCTGGGCATTTGAAAGAATTCGTAGTGGATTCTGGTAACCGAGATGCTGGTCAGGGTGTTCGGCAGAAGGGGAATCCTCTCCTGCCGCCTTTAGGAGTGATCGAAGTCATCCACGCCGCCCCAAGGAATACGGCCATGACGAGAGAAGTATTAACAGTAGCGTGCTTGGAAGGACGATCACCCGAAAAAAGGATGAAAATTGGTCGGCTGGCGATCTCTTTTGACGAGGAAGATCTGGAGGGGACGATCCAACCTCATGATGACATGTTGGTAGTAACAGCGCGGATAAGCGGCTTCTTGGTGAAGAGAGTGATGATAGACCAGGGAAGCGGAGCTGATGTAATGTACCCCAATCTGTTTGAAGGGCTCGAGCTAAAAAATCAGGACTTGGTGAAATATGACACGCCGCTGGTCTTTTTTGACGGAAGAACGGTAATCCCTGAAGGTCAGATTTCTCTCCCGGTAAGTATGGAGGGCAAGGAAGTGACGGTGACCTTCATAGTAGTCAAGTCGTTCTCGCCATACACGGCAATTCTGGGAAGGCCGTGGATTCATGCAATGAAAGCCGTCCCGTCCACCCTGCACGTGAAAGTTAAATTTCCCACCGAATATGGAGTTGCCGTGGTACGGGGGAACCGGCGAGTGGTTAGGCAGTGTCTGGTCGCCGCGGTCAGGTGGAAAGACGAGCAGGTTGAACAAAAGGAAGTCACCGAAGAAGTAGCTTCATAGCAATTACAGAGGCCCCAAGAAGAAGCAGGGGCGAGTTGTGCCGAGGATGTTTTGAAGGTTAAAATTTTGCCAGACACTGACAGGTATTTCCAGATAAGCATGAGCATGGCAGACCGGGATAAGGTACAAATGTTATTATTCCTCTTGCAGAATGTGGACGTCTTTGCCTGGAGTCCGTACGAAGTGCCCGGAGTTGATCCCGAGTTCATTGTCCACAAGCTCAACGTTGACCCATCATTCCCACCAAAAAAGCAAAAGCCGAGAAGAGCATCGAAGGAGCATGTTGACGCGGTCAAGTCAGAAGTCCTGAGGCTGAAGGAAGCAGGGGTAATAAGAGAGGTATTCTTCCCGGAATGGTTATCAAACACGGTGGTAGTCAAGAATAAGAATGACAAATGGAGGGTTTGTGTGGATTTCACGGACTTAAACCGAGCATGCCCTAAAGATCCGTTCCCAATGCCCAAGATTGATCAACTAGTAGATGCTACGAATGGGCACCCGAGGATGAGCTTCTTGGACGCCTTTCAGAGGTATCACTAGATTGCCCTGGCACTCAAGGACCAAGAAAAGACGGCATTCATTGCCCCAGATGCCAACTATCACTATGAAGTGATGCCGTTCGGATTGAAGAATGCCGGGGCCACTTACCAGCGGATGATGACAAGGATGTTCCGAGAAAAAATTGGGCGCACGGTAAAGGTGTACATTGACGATATGGTGGTGAAGAGTAAACAGGAACCACGGCATATTGAAGACCTCCGGGAGGTATTTGAGGTACTTCGGCAGCATAAGTTGCGCCTGAATGCCGAGAAGTGCACATTCGGCGTGGGGGCTGGTAAGTTCCTGGGGTATCTAATTTCTACTCGAGGAATAGAGGCCAATCCTGACCAGATAGAAGCCGTGGAACGCCTTAGACCGCCGAGTAACCCCAAGGAGGTGCAAGTATTAACTGGGATGTTAGCCGTATTGAATCGCTTTATCTCCAAATTTGTTGATCGATGTAGACCATTTTATCAACTTCTGAAGAAGTGGAAGGGGTTTCAGTGGGACGAGGACTGTGACAAGGCCTTTCAAGATCTGAAGGAATATCTTGCACAAGCGCCCATGTTAACGGCCCTGGATTCCAGAGAAGATTTGTTCATGTACCTCTCGGTGTCCGATCATGCCATGAGCGCCGTGTTGTTGACGGACCGAGGAGTGCAGCAGCCGGTGTATTGCATAAGCAAAACCCTGGTAGATGCCGAGACAAGATATCTACCCTTGGAGAAGTTAGTGTTAGCTCTGGTGCACGCAACGAGAAAGCTGCCACATTATTTTCAAGCTCATACCGTGTTTGTCCTCACCGAGTATCCCCTGCAGTTGTTGTTGAAAAGATCAGACTTCACGGGCTGAATAGCTAAGTGAGGAACCCGATTAGGCTCCTTCGACATAAGATACAGGCCACGAAGCTCAGTCAAGGGGCAGGTCCTTGCTGATTTCATCGCGGAATTCACCCCCAAGAACGACGGGAAGATAATCTGTAATGTAGAAAATCGCCCATGGAAGGTGTTTGTGGACGGTACTTCTAGTGCTATGGGGGCCGGAGCCGGAATAGTCGTAATCACTCTGGAGGGCATACGACTGGAGAATTCCTTCAGACTAGGATTCAAAGCCTCTAATAATGAGGCCGAATACGATGCTTTTCTTGCCGGGTTGAGGACCATGTTGTGCCTGGGCGCAAGGGATGTGGAGATTTATTCAGACTCTCGGCTGGTTGTTTATCAGATCCTTGGAAGCTTTGAAGCTCGGGACTTTCGGATGAAGGCCTATCTGAGCATAGCTAAGTGTATCATTAGCAAGTTCGAGACAGTGAAGGTAGCCCAGGTAGGACGGGCTAAAAACAGGCACGCCGACTCACTAGCCACATTGGCCTCATCAATTGCCGAGGATGTTCCTCGGCTTATCAAAATAGAGCTTATAAAGGAGCCAAGCATCAGTATGGAAGATGACAGTCACATAGCCAGGGTTGATGTGTCCGTAGTTTCAACAATCAGGCCGTGCTGGATGAACCCAATCATAGATTTCTTAGCCGAGGATAAAGTTCCGGACGATGAAAGAGAGGCCAAAAAGATTCGTCGGATGGCTCCCTGATATTGGCTGTCGGCAGATCGCAAATTGTACCGGAGGTCTTTTGGAGGCCCATACCTTTTATGTTTACATCCCGAAAAAATAGATGAACTTCTGTCCGAGCTGCATGACGGGGTGTGTGGTGGCCATGTTAAGGGGCATTCATTGGCACACAGAGCGATGACTCAAGGGTTCTGGTGGCCGCAAATGCAGAAGGATGCGGCGAAATATGTTTGGAAATGTGAACAGTGCCAAAAACACGCCCCTCTGATCCACCAGCCGGCAGGTCATTTAAACCCCGTCAACAGTCCATGGCCATTTGCACAATGGGGGCTAGACATCCTCAGACCGTTTCCCCAAGCAACAGGTAATCGCCGATTCGTGTTGGTGGCGATTGATTACTTCACAAAGTGGGCAGAAGCCGAGGCCCTGGCCAATATCCGGGATGTGGACGTGAAGAAGTTTGTATGGAAGAACATAGTCACCAGATTTGGGGTACCAGACTCACTTATATCAGACAATGGCCTACAGTTCGACAGCTAAGCTTTCCGGACCTTTTGCAGCGATCTCGGCATCAAGAACGGGCATTCCACTCCGGCGTACCCTCAAAGCAACGGCCAAGCTGAGGCAGTGAACAAGACCATTTTGAATGGGTTGAAGAGAAGGTTGGAAGGGGCAAAAGGAAGGTGGGTCGAAGAGTTACCTAATGTTTTGTGGGCTTACCGGACAACCCCCAGAAGGTCCACGGGGGAGACCCCGTTCTCTTTGACATATGGGGCAGAAGCCGTGATACCAACCGAGGTTAGTTTGTGCAGCGCACGGGTCTCAGAATTTGACCCCATCTAGAACGACGGTTCAATGCTGGAGCACCTGGATTGGTTAGAAGAGCCCTGGGAAGCGGCCACAATACGACTCGCGGAATACCAGCAAAGGCTCGCCCAAAGATTCAACCGAGATGTGAAAGTTCGGGAGTTCAGTGCCGGAGATTTGGTACTGAGAAAAGTTGTAGCAAACATGCGGGATGTAAGTGTAGGGAAGTTAGCTCAAACGTGGGAGGGACCGTACAAGATCACGGCCATTGCAAGCGCGGGTGCTTACTACCTAGAAGACCTTGACGAGAGGCCACTCCCTCGACCATGGAATCTCCACAACCTAAAGAAGTTCTATCAGTGACCATTCATGCATGAAAACGTAAGTCCATATTTTGTACTTTGCTCTAGTCAATATAATGGTGAACTTATTTGTGTCCGCTGTATTTGATTTTATTGTCATACTTTAAGCAAATTGCATGTCTAGCACGAATTGATTATGTTAAGGACAAAAACCTCATTCTCGGTTCGATCAAAATCACCGAACAGGTGGAAACCTTATCATTCTTATCAAAAAAAAAATCTAAGGACAGAAACCTCGTTCTCGGTTCGATCAAAATCACTGGGCAGGTGGAAACCTTATCGTACTTACAAAAAGACTAGGGACAGAAACCTCGTTCTCGGTCCGATCAAAATCACCGAGCAGGTGGAAACCTTATCGTTCTTATCAAAAAAAATCTATGGACAGAAACCTCGTTCTCGGTTCGATCAAAATCACCGAGCAGGTGGAAACCTTATCGTTCTTATTAAAAAAAAATCTAAGGACAGAAACCTCGTTCTCGGTTCGA
Source organism: Quercus tomentella (assembly GCA_028535165.1). Classification (NCBI taxonomy): domain Eukaryota; kingdom Viridiplantae; phylum Streptophyta; class Magnoliopsida; order Fagales; family Fagaceae; genus Quercus; species Quercus tomentella. The sequence continues at coordinate 58,267,536 of JAPQVY010000155.1, read as the reverse complement.
TCAAAATCACCGGGCAGGTGGAAAGCTTATCGTTCTTATCAAAAAAAATCTATGGACAGAAACCTCGTTCTCGGTTCGATCAAAATCATCGGGCAGGTGGAAACCTTATCGTTCTTATTAAAAAAAAATCTAAGGACAGAAACCTCGTTCTCGGTTCGATCAAAATCACCGGACAGGTGGAAACCTTATCGTACATGCAAAAAGACTAAGGACAGAAACCTCATTCTCGGTTCAATCAAAATCACCGAGCAGGTGGAAACCTTATCGTTCTATAATAGAAAAGAGACTGACAGAAACCGACTTCTCGGATTATCAATCTCGATACAATCGGAATCGCCGAGCAAGTAAAGACTGTGCGCCAGTTTTTAAGGCACTGCCGTTCACGCTCTCAGGAGAATGAACAAACATTGTATAAACATAGTATATTGAGGCCACCGTGCAGGCCGCTCCCGGCCAAACATGCGAAAGAATAAATAGTGACAACAAAAATAGATAAAGAAAGGCAACACCAAGGATCACAGTGAAGCACTCACAGGCATGATCCAAACAAACACACAGTAAATAGATAGTCATTCAAATTGAGATAAAAGCAGAGTTAATATTCCATTGCCAAAACTCGGCAACCGTTTATGGGTCATCCCCGCGAAATAAGGAAATTGTTCAGTCACCACAACCCGGTGACGTAGGCAAACTTAACAAATTAAAGAGAAGAAAAAATGCGGTAAAAAGGGGTAAGAGCAGAACGATAATTAATTTAAGTCAAGTGGGGGGCTCGGTTTGATCTGCGGCTGTAGGCTGCTGCTGGTCGGTCACGAGAAAATGCAGGTCCTCACCGAGCATGTCTCGTGCATTTGGTATGCTGGTGGCTTCCATTTCATCTGTCTCTATGTGAGCATCGATCTGTTCCACCAGCTCCCTCATGCTTGCCGTTTCTTCCTCCTCAACGGGCACTGGGTGATCCTGCGCGGCAGTAATAGGGCTCGGAAAGGGAATCTGGCCGGGGTCTCTCAAAGGGGAGTCCTCAGGAACACCCAAAGCTTGCAGGGCGGCAAACCACCCAGCCTCAAAACCCAGCCTTCGGGCTTGGTTCACCACCGGTTCCGCAGAATTCTCGGCATCGGCAAACCCTTCATTATACCACTTCTCCTTGCAGGCCTCCAAGGCTGCCCTCAGGTCGGTGAGTTCCTCGGCTTGGGATGTGTTTAGGCTAATCGTTTTGGCCAGTTTGACGTCTGTTTCATTCTGCTTAGCCAGGAGCTCCGCGCACCTCTTCTCCGCCGAAGCTCTGTTCTTCTCTGCAGCAGCGGCCTTCTTCTCGGCAGAATCAACTACCTTTACTTTTTCCTTCGCTGTTTTGGCAGCTGTCTCTCGTGCCACTCTCTCACGATCAACCTCCTCGGCAAGATACTTTGCACGGCTAGACAAAATATGGGCCAATTGAGCAGCCTGACAAAAATGGAAATCAATACGGCAACGAGATGAAGAGAATGATAAGTAATTGACAATGAGGGAGTTACCGTGATAGTATGCCACTGTAACCGGCGCCTCACGGACTCCTCCGAACCATCTTCAAAGGCATGTACGTCGTCGGGAAGAAGAAGACCCGTGGCCAGGGTCTAAGCAATGCGACCCCCCTCTCCTTTCTCCCACATCCGCACACAGGCAGTTGAAGGCAAGGGTTTGCCGTCCAGCAAAAACTTGGGCTTCCAAGCAAGCGCGGCTTGAGAGGAGGACGCAACACCCAACCCGACCTGGGTTGGCGGCTCGTGAATAACTATACCCCCTATTGGCCGGGAAGGGGTCTGTGTGGCTACATCTCCCGGACCCGTAGATGGTTGGTCAGTTGCCCTCTGCCTTTTCCGGGCTCGTTTAGCTTGAGGATGGGGTGGAGGCAGAGGCGCTTGGGTTTGAGTCTGAGAGGTTGGGGGCTGAATAGCCTGCCGTGCGCCGGGCGAGAAACGGTCAATGGTCATTGTCCTCTTGGTCACCATGTCTTCGCCGAGAAGGGGATCGGAGGCCGACAAGTTTGCTGCTTCAGGTGCAAAATGCTCGGCTTCCATAACAGGGGCCTCGGGTTCAACGGGGTCTTCGGGGTGAGCGGGTACTTGAACAGGAGCTTCTTCTTGGATAGCCTCGTGAGCTAACTCTCGAAGATGCCGAGATACAAGCTCCGCAGATTCGTCCCGTAAAGGCACTAGCTCGTTCGAGCCGGTGTAGCGCTTCTCAACTCCCTTGCCTCACCAGTCGTAAGCTTCGGCGGCAGGAAATTTGCGTACCGAACGTCTATATATGATAGAAGTGGACTGTCAACTAACAGCGCCTGTTTAAAGGATTGCCAGGTGGAATAAACGGGTTCTACTTCGAGGATCAGGTGCAAGGCTCGGAGCTGTCCATCCTTGTGAACGAATATCTTGGAACGAAGGATAAAATTGAGGTCCCTGACGTGGACTGTTCTAATGTTCGGAACGAAGACCTTGCCGTCTGCAAAAGAACGAGATGTTATATCAACAGCTAGTAATGAAGAGCTACTTCAATAAAAAATAAAAGAGGGAGGGAAAGACGGTTAGGTCAGAGATTGGTACGAACCCACTTCGTGTCGTGAAATAGGGTAGGGGACCCCCCTGGCAAACCAGTTGCCGCGCACCCGGACAAACTCCCCGGCCGAGTTCCTATTCGAATCAGGTAGGCATGATATCAGCCGCACCCGATTATCCCTAGTTTTTAAGTAATAGTTGGAAGTTTTATTCCCACAAAGACTATACATGTGGTTAATGTCATGGTGGTCTAACTGTAAATCAAAGGTGTGATTCAACCTGCTAACGCAGCTAACTACCCGGTAAAAGTTGGGGGGAAGCTGGTCGGGACACAGCCCGTAGTACCTAAATGTGTTAGTCAAAAGAGGATCCACGGGGAACCTTACCCCACCCTCTAGAATTGCCATTAAGGGAAAAAAAGCTGTGCCACGCCCTCGGTGTAGAGCAATTTCGCTCTCGTGGCAGTAAGCCACTTCCACGTCACTAGGGACATCAAATTTCTGCCTAAAGGTGGCTAAAGCCCCTGAGGCCTCCAGGAGATAAGAGTAACCCATTTTTGAAATTTAATACTGTGAGAAGTTAAAGGAATAGGAAAGGGAAGAGAACTTACTTTGGGTTCTAAGGGAGAAAGGTACTCTGGGCTGATGAGTAAGTGCTTAAAGGAATGGTCGGCAGAGAGTATGCTCAAGAAATCAGAGGTGAAAAAGTGAAAGAATGTTCTAAAGGGGGCTACTTATAGGAGCAGAAGAGGGCATAGGAGCATTTAATCAGCAATAAATGGGCACGATTCACGAAAAGACCCTGCGAATGCCAAAAGGTAACCGAGACGCGCGCCGCTTCGGTTCACGAACCGTCAGGCAATAATGACAACTGAACCTGGCACACCAGAATAGCGCGTTTTTTGAGAAGAGCGTTGATGAGAAGCCATTGCCGCGTGAGTCCCTGGCCGTAGGGCTTTCGAAATCCAAAGGCTTGGTCAGTTCCTTGATTCTTCCCGACAGCCGAGTATGAATCAAGGGGGGGCTAATGTACGGCACCGAGGTCCCAGGACCCAAATGGGCCCAAGATTCAGGCCCAATGACGCGGCCTCACTACTTTAAATTCTGTTTGAACTTACCTTCTCAAACTATAAGTTTTGAGCCTCGACTCCCGACCTATGCTCGGTATGAATTTCTCGAACAAATAAGGATGTCTTGTCAGGACGTACCATTGCATGCTCGACAATTCGGGAAACATCACTACCGAACATATAAACCTGAGTGGGAGCCAAGTTCCAAAACCATAATCGCTGCATCCCACTCTCACCTAAACACCCACTTACAATAATGACAGTAATCATGATCGCCCCACTAACATAGAGCTATAAATAGGAGAAGTTGGGGTAGAAATGGGGGTCATAAAAAAGGAGAAAAAACAGTAGAGGGAGAGAGAGTAACAATATCACTTTGAGTCTCTGTGCCGTGAACGACCCAAAGTAGGAAATCCTTAACCCACCTTATAAATAAGTTGTGAGTCCAAGTGAAGTTAGGCCCAATAATTTCATTTCTGGCACGCACACATGAGATAAGAGAAAAAAAGTGATGATGAGTTTCAAGTCAAACCTTATGTGGGTTTGATGCAGGGAAACCGTAGGTAATAGACCTTAATTGTAATGGAATGCGATGAACATTACGAAAGTCTCTTTTTAAGTTGGTGTTGGCTATTTTAAGGAAATGTATCGCCTTGTTAAGCATTAGAATAAGTGTGGGGTATGATTAATTAAGAGTAATGCTATAGACACGACAAAAATTTGTTATAGTTTCACAACACTCCAAATTAACATGTCATGTCATTAAAAAAAATTAAATTGGAGATCGCAATGGATCTATGTGTGAATTGGTATGCTAATTTAATAATATTGCGAAATTATTGTAACACTCTAAAGATGTTACAAAGAACAATGTAGACTTAATTTAACTTTGGGCTAACACTCTTCCATGCAGCCATTACAAAAATAACATTTTGAGTTGAAAATAAAACCGGCATTCATATCAAGGAACTTAAAAAATATAGTATTTAGCAACTCAAAAACCTACTTTATTAATTTTAACAATTCACTTTACAGTTCATCCCACATCAAAGATTCATTTTTTTTTTTTTTACCATTTCATTTATAATAATATAAACAATTCATTAAAATAATAAAAAACAATCACCACAAAAACCAACCACCACAACCAACCACCGCAAAATTATTAAAAAATAATAACAATTGACGAATAAGATATGAGATAATAATTAAATCATTTGAGCTTTAAAATTAATCTCTTCAAGTTCCACCATTGACGATAAAAAAAGATACTATTCTGGTTCAATCCCTACAAATTTAGAAGAACACTTATTTGATGTCAAAGTTTTTACATTAAAATCCAAAAGTGTTTTATTTTATTAATTATTATCTTTCTTTCTTTTGAAGAATAAATTAATTATTATTAACTTTGCCCATATTATCAATTAAATTATAACCCACTAAGTATAATGACTGAGATTCAACAAATACCAATAGTAGACATTTTTTTTTCAAATTTCAATGTCTAAAATGATCATAAAAAATTTAAATGTATAAAAAACCTTATTAAATACAACTAATTAAATGTTTAAGTATTATTTTAGATATGATATATTGTAGTACATTATATTCATTCATAATGTTATATAATATAAAATACTTAAACAACAAATAAGGATGAAAAGGAAAAATTATATGGCCCATACTTAACTTGGGTGGGGATTATCAATCGCTTTTGAAGACTTCAAGTTTCAACCATACACGTGGCAGAGGCAACAGACAATTGATAAATGTTTCTTGGTAAAGCAAAATGAAACACTCTAGTACTCTACTTCGTAAACAATGGAAGAACCAAAGAAGTAAAGAAGAGAAAAACAAAAAAAAAGGAGCAGATCAGATTAGGATGCCAGAGGCTGAGAAAAGTGTGAAGACTCACTTGTTATGGTTGTCATTGTTGCATCATGTGTATGTTGTTCTATTGCTTTAGGTAGGTTGGAATGAGATTCTTGTGGACTTGCGGCAATGGATGAAAAGCTAGAAAAGTGTATAAGTTTGAATTGTTTCCTAGGACGCAGTAAGACAATAACTGTATCTCAACGAGTCAATGCTACCGCTCAAATGGTATAACCGTATAAGTACATGATATACGGTATCTGAATTCTGAATCTCTTCGTTAAAAGTTAAAAAACTAGTAGAATGTGTCGATCAATTGAGATATTATGCTCTTGGCGACAAAACACTTTATTATCATACCAAAATTTTTAATTAACTTCCATTGTTTTACAACTTAAATAAATAAAGGAAAGGTGGAGAGGTTCATAGTACATATTAATCTCCATTTACTGCTACTCACAAGTCACAACCGCAAAAATTAAAACTGGGTAAGGTTAAGGTAGGGGTAGGTTGCACTTACAAAAAAAACAAGTTTTGAATTGTATATGGTTTCAAAAAAAGTTTTGAATTGTATATTTGTTATTCGTTTGGATATACGTCCACGTTCCAGCGTTTGGCATTTTGGCTTTTTTTTTGAGAAGTCAGTTTTCACGTGATTATGCACTGTTCAGTGGATCCTATGCACTGTTCACGGGACCCATAAACCTTTTTTTTCAACAAAACTTTCATTAAAAATGGGTCCCACGACATTATTCACACGTTTAAAAATTATTTTGCTACAGTATTTTAAGTTTTCAGTTTTTAATTTTCAATTTTCAGCAAAATAAGCGGTATCCAAATGAACTCTTAAACTAGTTTACAAAAAGTAAAAGTTTCCAAGAATTTTTTACCCCAACTTACACTTTCTCATATTTTAAACATTGATGCTGAGGTTTAAATCATCTCTCTTACTATAGAATTATCTTGATAAAAAAAAGTCATATACTGTCCCAAATATCATTACTCTGTTTTCCTAAAACTGTCACGGTCTTTTCATCGTTCCTCTAACCATATTGACACATTTCTCTCCTCATTTGCATCTCTTGTCCCCACATCACCACACACCTCAAAGTTAGGCATCTAAATTTCAAGAGAAAATAGTGTCAAAGTTAGGGATAGGATACCAACCCTAGGCCTAGGCCACTAAGGCCATGTTCTAGGGCCCCTATTAGAGAAAGTTTTCCAAATATGAAGACCATTAAGTGTTATTTTATATAAATAACAAAAAGTGAATAGTATATATCTTTTTTTACTCTTAAGAAAATTCAAACAATTGGGTGGTGCAGGTGCTAGAGATGATACAAATTGTACCATTTAAATTTGATTGAAATTCATTTCAATCTTCAAATTTTGCTTTCGCTCAATTAAGTCCTTTAAGTTTCAATTTTATTCAATTTTGGTGTTTCATCCAATTCTGATAAAAATTTTCCATTAAGTATGCAATTAACGAATAAAAAAATTGAAAAAAAAAATCTTACATTAAAAACCTATAAAATATTTTTATTAATTTTATAGATTTTTTTCATGTAAGAAAAATATTTTTTAAAGGAAAATTTTTAATGAAATTGAACATAAGACTTAAATTGAATAAATTTGAAACTTAGATGACTTAATTGAATGAAAGTAAAGTTAAAGAACTAAAATAAATTTAAGCCAAATTTAGAGGGTTAAATTTGTAATTTAGCCTAGATTTTACAAATTGATGTATATCAATCACAAGAAGTGATTCAGATACTTATTTATTATCTTCTTGAAGTGCCACCAATCACATTTATCGTCACATTGGAAGTAAAATTTATAGAAATTTTAGCATTTTTCCACAAAAAAAAAAAAAAGAGAGGACCAATAGAAAGCTAGCTCAATCACCATTAAGTAAATTAATCATATTAAAAAGTAAGAATAATGTATTAAAAATATATAATTTAGAACATTAACTAAAAATTATTTAAGTGATATTTAAATATAAAAAGCTCATTAAAGTTACTACCTTATGCCTCAAACTGCATTGAGTTGGCCCTAGTTTGGGATAACATGTCCTAATAAGAAAAGTGTGGAATCATATACTTTGAGAGAGAATACATATATCGAATGCATGAGATAAGAAGAAAAGTGATGATGAGTTTTGAGTCAAACCTTATGTGGGTTTGATGCAGGGAAACCGTAGGTAATAGACCTTAATTGTAATGGAATGCGATGAACATTATAGAAGTCTCTTTTTAAGTTGGTGTTGGCTATTTTGAGGAAATGTGTCGCCTTGTTAAGCATTAGAATAAATATGGGGTATGATTGATTAAGAGCAATACCATAGACACAACAAAAATTTATTATAATCTCACAACATTCCAAATTAACATGTCATGTCATTAAAAAAAATTAAATTAGAGATCGCAGTAGTGGATCTATGCGTGAATTGGTATGCTAATTTAAGAATATTGTGAAATTATTATAACCTTTTGTTGTATTACACTTGATTCAATCTAAGATGTTAAAGAGAACAATGTAGACTTAATTTAATTTTGGGGTAACACTCCTCCATTTGGCCATTATAAAAATAACATTTTGAGTTGAAAATAAAACCGGTAAGACCGTAAGAGCCACTAGTGTAGCCTCAAGGCCCTCAACAAGCTGATGAATAATTTTCAGATGTATACCATGCCAAATAAAGGAAACGTTAACCTATATTTGTTGGCAAATATTTCAAAATTTTGTTGTTTGTTATTTGTTAATAAGTTAATGATTGGTGAATGCAAGAAATTAAATGTTGAGAAGAAGTCTCTTGAAAAAGAGTGGTTAGAATTCTGAATTAACTTGAACAATTAAAAAGAACTGAAGTTCAATGATAATGGTATTTTTTTTTGTGGTGTGTTATATCTATGGTTTGAACTCTAATTCATTCTCTCCAATACATTGTAAATTAGACAAATATTTTTCTTAAAACCAATTTAAATTAAAGTTAAATGCAATTTAGTTGCTATTCACTTGTATTTTTTAATTTTTTTTTACAATCACACGATTTTTTTTTTTTTTAAATCAGGTGATTTGTTTAGATGAATTATACACACACAAATAATCAATTCAACTATTACCTGTAATACATTGAAGGAGATTTCTTTAATCTGATTTAGAGGAAAACTTTGATAGCCCAAGAGATCAACAAAATTTATCTCTTCCACTAACAAATATGGGATTTCTCAACCAATACACAAGATTAACAAAATTTTTCTCTTCATCATTCACCCCAAAAGTCCAAGGGTAATAAGGGGCCTGGGCCAGGCCCGGTATGGCCCATTTCCAAACATTTCAGCCCACGGATTCTTTCATCTTCAACTTCAACTTCAAGCATCAGATTTCAGAGTTCAGAGTCCAGACCCCTCTCTTTTCTCTCTCGCGCAAACGCACATGGCTCCCCCAAGAATTCTGCTCTGTGGCGACGTTCTCGGCCGCCTCAACCAGCTCTTCAAGCGAGTCTCATCGGTCTCTCTCTCTCTCTCTAAGCATTTACATATATCTAGGGTTTATTGGCTCCCATTCATTTCTCAGTTCACTTTTTTCTCTCATCAGGTAAACAAAGCGGCTGGGCCATTCGATGCCCTAATTTGCGTTGGCCAGTTCTTCCCTGACTCGCCGGAGCAGCTCGGCGAGCTAACCGACTACATTGAAGGCCGCTCCCAAGTCCCTCTGCCCACATACTTCATCGGCGACTACGGAATCGGCGCCGCTAAACACCTCTTATCGGCTTCGAAGGACTCGGCGAACCTTGGCTTCAAGATGGACGGTCTCAAGGTTTGCCAAAACTTGTTCTGGTTAAAAGGCAGTGGCAAGTTCAATCTCCATGGTACTCTCCATATTTTCTTTAATGTGTATTTTTGCAATTATTACTATTCTTATTATTGTCATTTTAGTAGGTTACTTCAACTTCTTAAATATTTCAATGCCCACTGTACTAGGATTTACTTGTAGTGCAAGCAAACTAATCCTGAGACTAAATGTAGTAACCTAACTTCTAATGTAAGTAAAGAAATCTAGAAGGGTTTTGCTAACAAATGCCCTTAGGAGACATACCATGAGTAAACCATTTAGAAAACTTTTTTATGGGAAAATGAAACAGTAACTAACTTTTTTTTTTATAGCCTTTTCAATTTCCCATAAAAAGATAGATGATTAATGTATGTCCTAACCGAACCCATCATAGGATTGGTACAAAGTTTAGTCTACTCTATAATAAATTTTTGTTCAGGGTTTTATGTTCACGATGTAGGTCATTAGATTAAACTACATTTATTTCTCTTCCACTTTCCATTTCACTCTCTTCTCTCTCTCATTTATAATTCTAACAAGCTTTGCTGGGTTACAAATTCAATGTTGTAATTTTTATTTTTGTAGTTATATTTTGAAAAAAAAAAAAAAAAGGATATGGATTACGTGTAAATTAATTAATGTTTTGTTAGAAATGAAGTTATAGACAAAGCCTTCCTTGAAATTGCTTTGAAGGAATCTCCTCTAATCTAATACGTAGTGATCAGATCACCAATAGCGTGAATTTAAATTTTTACTCGCATGAGTCACCGAGTGATTTAAACAATTCACAATGCTATTACATAAGTCATGTGATTTAAGATTTTGCTAGGTTTGATAAGTTAATAAAGTCTATCAGTCACCATATCACCACATGGTACTGCAACTGTAATGTGGTCAAATTAATCCATATTTTAGCTTTTTTAGGCTAAATATATATATATTTTTTTTCAAAAGTGTTTTTAGCAGCCAAAAAGAATACATGGTAGTTATATTTTAAAGGAAAAAAGAATATATGGTATAACATGGAAAATTAATTTGTTTTGGTCAGAAATTTAGTTATTGCTTATGAGTTATGATCGAACTAGTCTAGTTAAGAAGGTGTTATATAGCATGACTTAGGATAGAAATGACAAGCTAATTGCTTTGTGGATTTTTGATAATCTTAATGAAGAAGATTGTCATTTGATGATATGTTTGACTTCCAATTATCAGGTTTTTTTTTAACAGATAAATGGTGGCGATTTTGTATTAACTTTATTATTACCTGATTTACTTCACTCATTTATAGGGCTATCTGTGGCGTATTTATCTGGTAGGCATTTTTCGGATGGTCAACAATTTGGAACATACACTCAAGATGATGTGGATGCATTGCGAGCTATAGCCGAGGATCCTGGAATATTTGACTTGTTCCTAACATATCCTTGCCCTGCTATGAATGAGAAACATTCTATAGTTAATTGTTTTATACATAATGCTGAGTATTGTGCACTGAATTTTCAATGTGTCGTCTGTTTAGTTGATTTCCTTAATCACTTACCACTAATGAATGGCCAAGCGGGGTCACAAACAGAGCATCTACATCTGATCTTCCCCATGGGTTTTCGGATTCACCTGGAAGTGATTCTACCATAGCAGAGTTAGTAGCAGAGATTAAACCACGGTATGTGATGCATGGGCATTATTGCATGATTGATCATTGTACGTAAATGTAGAATCAAAATTAGTAGTACTCCATTGCATAGATATTCCTCTTTGGTATGTGTTTCCCAGCATGCTACACATTTTATTAGCCCCTTTCTGGGCTGCATTGGTTGTATTATAATTTTGTGTTTGTATCAAAGGAATGTTATGTTGTTTTTATATTGAAGTTTGTCTTCTGTGGTAGCTATCACATTGCAGGTACTAAAGGTATATTCTACGCTCGTGAACCTTACTCCAATGTTGATGCTGTGCATGTGACTCGCTTCTTGGGTCTTGCTTCTGTTGCCAATAAAGAGAAGCAGGTGTGATTTTCTCATCATAATTTTTAAAGTGTTCATTAATTCTTTTGCCGCCGTAATCTTATTAATTTCAAACTGTTTCTGTTGAGTTTTTCCAATTATTTAAACTCTATCAATTTATTTATTTATTCACCTTTGTCATCATAAAGTCTTAATCGACTATCCATCATTGTTTCATTAATACTGAAATTTTCAACTAAAACTACTTTGGATAGAGATTGCATTGGACTTGTGTATGGACTAAGTATGATATGCTTCGCAGAGATGGCCATCATGTAGCTAAGCACTTGACTACTTCTGAGGACAATTTTAACATCACTTGCATTTATATCTTACTTATGATTTCTAGATACTGCACTTTAAGAATTACTTTACCAGACTTTACTCTGAAAAATGTTGGTTGCAAACTTGGTCCACAGAAATTTATTCATGCGATTTCTCCTACTCCAGCATCTACCATGTCAGCTGTTGAGATTAGCACGAAGCCCCTAAACACTACCTTATCTCCATATACATATGCAGACCAAACTGTTCTCGCCAAAGAAGCGACAAAAAGGCCTAGTGATAGTGATGCTGACTCACAATATTGGAGATATGATGTCTCACAAAAACGGCAGAAATATGGAGCTGGAGATGGTGATAGGCTGTGTTTTAAATTTGTATCTTCTGGTTCTTGTCCACGGGGGGACAAATGCAACTTTCAACATGACGAGAATGCAAGGGAACAATCTCTGAGAGGTGTTTGTTTTGATTTTCTTAACAAAGGAAGATGTGAAAGGGGTCCAAATTGCAACTTTAAGCACAGCCTGCAGGATGAAGGTGAGAGTTATTCTCACAAGAAACGAGGATCTGAGAATGCTAGCAACAGGTTGGTCTTTTTGTTTTGTGAAGATGTTTGAGTCATTAGTTTTGTTATAAACAAAAGTTGATTGGCTTGTTAAACACGCACACACATATTATGTGTAGTTAGAGATGTAAAATATGAAGATTGAGGGTTAAGCGAGAAGAACAATGAAGAGAAGAATAGAGAGAGACAGAAAAAAAGGTCATAATCAGTCAAGCCCACAACTTAGCCTATATTTATATTAGTGTTTATAGCATGATTACAAAAATACCCTTATTAACATGCTAATATAAAAAACTAACGAGACCTAACTCTAACATGTGTTATATATATATAATATTTGTATGTTCTTTTGACGCCACAGTATTCATTCTTATAAAATGATCAGACTCTTGTATTAACTGTCTATTTTGCAACTGAATTACAGGTCAAGGGAGTGTTGGTTTTGTTTGTCAAGCCCGAACATAGAGTCACATCTAATTGTCAGCATAGGAGAGTACTTTTACTGTGCACTGGCTAAAGGCCCGCTTGTTCAAGATCATATACTGATAATACCTGTTGAGCATTTACCCAATACTGTTTTGCTACCACCAGAAACTGAAATTGAGCTTGGTAGGTTCCAGAATAGTCTCAAGAGTTATTATAAGAATCAAGGGAAATCAGTTGTTTTCTTTGAGTGGGTTTCAAAACGTAGTACTCATGCTAATCTTCAGGTAAAATATATATCTTTTTCAAGTTTCTTTATTAGATGCATAATGTGTTAAGACCTGGGAATTGCTGACAATCACCTACCCCTTCCAAATTTTTTCATGTATGACAAGCGTCACAAGCCACTCTTGTGTTTTCCACAACTGAAGATTCTAGTTAGGCTGAACCGTAGAATATGAACTTTTTTTTTAAAAATAATTTTTTCTCAGTTTTCTTTGGGGGTATTTTTCTTATTCCACATGTTCTTTGTGTAGGCTATTCCTGTTCCATCATCCAGAGCAGCTGCTGTTCAAGATATATTTAATTTAGCTGCTGAAAAATTGGGCTTTAAATTTGTGGCCTTGAGAAGTAAGTTTTAATGTTCAAGTGTTTTGTTGTGCCAATTGGCTTATGAATACTGCCCTGGATGCTTCAAATCCCCCATATGCCTGATTTTTCTGCCACAACCTTGTTTGTGCTGCACCCCAATATATTGTCTGCAGATGATGTAAATGTTTAATTCTTGCTTTTGTGTGTGTAGATAGATATATAGATAGTCAGATATACACAGAGATAGATATGTCAAATTCCAAAAATTTGCGTTTTCTCATTTTCTGTCTGCCCACCCTATCAATTTTACCTTGCCCAACATGGCTGACTTGTATGTGCAAAGTTCTTGGCATTCACTGTATCATAATTCTGTTGTTCTCTGATTGCAGAGAATGAGAATTCTGATGGAAGAAAAGTGTTGAGGACACAGTTTGATAAGAATTTTAGCTTCTTCTATGTTGAACTCCCTGATGGTACAATATTTTCACATTTGGTTGAGGAAAATGAGAGATTTCCTGCTCAGTTTGGACGCGAGGTAAGCTACCTGCTTTCTATTTTGTGTATTGGTTCAAAATATGCATATTTTTTTCCCTCATATTTTCCTCAAAAGATAGAATTTTGCAATATTTGGAAATTGACTAATAAATTTCAGTATTTTATTTTTGATGTGGATGTCAGTGATTTTCTGTGCACCTCATAATATTCTTGAGCCATACCATTAACTATCCAAGGGCTTTTTTACAACATCTGTCTGGTTTTGGGGTTCTTTCTCATTTTCATTAGTGATATTAACATGAGACGACTAGGATTTGGTTTGTAGCCAACGGCAAACTTTCAATCAAGCTGGATTTAGAGTGGTTTCTAGACACATATATGCACCAAATGACCCATATTTCACCTTTTGTGCTCTGACAGATCCTTTTTAGTCATGACAAAAATGGGGAGAAACCATGCTTGTCTTAAAGGAAAAAATCGTGAGCATTATGTTGTAAAATTTTGTTATGGCTATTATATTTGTTTTTGTTCTTGTCTGGTTTTGTTTTTTGTTTTGTGTGTGTGTGTGTGTTTTTTTTTTTGTTTTTGGTCCAAGCTACTATACAGTCTGGATGTGGTTCTTGGCAAGAATTTATGTTGAAGAAATAATACTAGCAAAGAATTGTGTAACTTTTTAGATGTAATGTCAGCTTCAGAATTATTGTGTTGTATGACAAGATGCAATCAGATAAGGACAACTGTGTGTCTAATTCCTTACTTTTCACAAACGGCATAGTCATTCCTTACATTGTTGGACATTTTGGGTAATGGTTTTTGTTTAAATGTGCTTGTTATGATTTTAGATTTTCTTTCTAAAATATTTTGGTTTAGTGATCTTAATGAGTGATTTGTTGTTGGCCTCCAATCCAGTGAAGTACAGAATTTCACAGCATATCTGTTTTTTGTTTTTTTAAAATCTTCTGATAAATGAAGAGCTAATGTATATCAACATAAATTTATTTTTACTAGAGTTTCTTTGGTCAAAGTGTAAAACCCCTTCTCCCTCCCTTCTCTATCCAAAGTAACAAATCTATTCTCATGGACAATGGAATTGTCATAGGAAAATATTTGAAATTCTATAGCATGTGGTGTATGTGACAGGTTCTGGCAGGCTTGCTGAACATGGCAGACAGGGCCGATTGGAGGAATTGTTCCCAAAGCAAAGAAGAGGAAACAAAGATGGCAGAAGATTTTAAGAATCAGTTTCAAGAATTTGATCCAAATAAGTGACTTTCCAGTAACAGAAGCCAGAACTGATATTTTGTCCGATGTAATTCTAGTGTACCTCTAGAGATTTTACACCAGTTGTCAAGGATGCTAACCACCATAGAATATATGTTGACTTCCTAAGTTTTAGATCACAAGAGGCCATAGATCAATGGGTGATATTGATTTGTCGTTTCAACAGTGCTGAGGGTTTTTTGTGGTATCCTAGGTGGAAAAACGCCAGCGTAGATGCACACACCAGGCAGTCTCCACTGCTCCCTATAAAGATTGCCAGCCAACTAACTTTCATGTCTTGCAACAAGTGGAATTGGGAGGTACCCTCCTTAACAGGAGATTTTTGAAACTGCTTTTCCTTCAAAATATGAAATGTTTCAAGGTAAAGAAGAGATAAGACCAGTTGATGTAGCCCAAATATCTGTAGTGTGCTGGATGTTATTCATTGGGCTTTTAGTTCGCATTTGGAATTTGGATGTCTACCACGTATTTACAAGTGCTACCTTTTATCTAATGCCATCTGCAAATTACCAAGTAACTGCCACACTTTGCAACCTGGAAATAGCAATTATTATTATTTTTACATCAATGTTCCCATTGCCTGCATGTATCCGAACAGGTTCTGCCTTTCCTACTGGAGTATGTTCTACTCGGCCCTTTCTCACTCTGTATTCTGTGTAGACTTGTAGTTGACATTGATTTCACAACGAAGAGTTCTCCCTTTTCCCCCCATTGGTCCATTCAATTTTTTTCAAATCTGTTGCCCTTAACATGTTACATGTAGTTTAATTCATTTAGGGGACATAAAATAGTGTAGTTTTGATTAAAAGTCGTCTTCTTTTTTCGAAGCTGTTGCCCTTACATGTACTTGAATTCATTTAGAGGCTATAAAATAGTGTAATTTTGATTAAATGTTGTCTTCTTTGTTGCAATATGTTTTAACTTTGCCACTGTCCTGGTCTTTTTGACTTGTAGATGACCAATTTGCACTATTGCACCACGGGTCCAGGTTTGTCCAGGCCTTTGGGATCTAGCGAAGATGAGAGGGCCCAAGGATCACCCTCGTAGGGTCCTGGAAATCATAATGATAATATAATATGTCTCGTGATAGGTTCCTTGAGACATAGTTTTGGTAGGAGCCAACCTAACAGCCACGAGGAATATTCATTTAAAGGATGTCTCTTTTTCAGCCTTAACAAAGGCAAACAAAGCAATTTAAGATTTATATTATAAAAATAAAAAAATAAAAAAAAAGAAGAAGAAGAAGGCAGATGGCAATGATTGAGTGGAAGTGGTAATTTGCATATTTGCACGTGATTTGTAAAAGTGGTTGGAATGGTCCATACTTATAGAAGGTTTCTTTCAGGAAAGATAGACCAGTGGTTTTTGTTGTTCTATTAATGAGCAGAGTGTTTGTTACACATACAGGGTTTTATAAGGATTACATTTTTCTAAGTTTTGGCTGATTAATAAGGACCAAAACTAGGAAAAGCTTATTATTTTCATATGCGTGCCGACATCTTTGGATAGGGTTGCCAAAGAAAGTAATTAAAAAATATATAATTCTATTGAGTTAGGAGCTCTTTGATAATTCAGCCCATAAAAAAAGCTCTTTGTCAAAATAGGTAAGAATAAAAGGGAAGACTTCTTGTGAAGTAACTTAATTAGGTTCTCTAGAAAAAAAAATGTTGCTGTCTTCTAAGCTTGAAACCTATAATAAGGTCTATGAGATGACCGGTCTTGTTTGTATTTTGGTTTTTGATAAGAAATAATGTACTGAGCCTAAGAATACCTGACTTAATAAGTTTCAATAATAAAAGGAAGGAATAAATTGCAAGTGTTCCTATATCAAAAACATGTGCTAGCTAGGTGTTGCACCCCTTTCTTTGAAAAGTTTCTCTCTGCTAGTGAAGGGTGGGTTTCCATCTCCTCCTAGAGTGTAGAATAGGTGTCCCTTCTCTTGAAGGTGTCTCTGTCCCCCAAGGTAACAGGTTTACCTTGAGACTCTGTTGGTTTTTTCTTCAGGGTTTTTGGGAAACAGAATCTAGTTTAGGATGGAAGAGCTCACGAAAACTTGGAACAACCTAACCCTCTCGGAATGTGAAGGATCTAATTTCCATATCACGGAGGAACAGGCAAAGACTGAGTTTATTCTAGCAGCTAAGTTCTTGACAAAGCGAGCTCTTAACATAGATGCCATAGCTAAGACTTTCACACCCATTTGGAGATCGAAAAATGGCTTCAAAATAAAAAAGGAGAGTGATCATGTGGTTTTGTTTACATTTGACGAAAAGAGTGAAATGGATAAAGTTATGGCAGCAGAGCCATGGAGCTTCGACAAACGTCTAATGGTATTGCAACGGTACGAGAAGGAAACAGACTTGGGAGATATGGTGTTTAGTAAGGTAACATTCTGGGTGCAAGTACATGACCTCCCAATCAGATTTCGGACAAGGAAGATTGCTGAACAACTGTGTGAAGTGGTAGGAAAGGTGCATGTAGGAACTGATGAAGCAGAAACAGAGGGTGACAACTTCATGAGAGTTCGAGTGACTATCGATGTCTCTAAACCTCTGTGCAGGGGGTGAGTTATCTCTCTTGATAGTGGTAAAGAACGGTGGGTGCCTTTCAAATACGAAAGACTTCCAAGTCTTTGTTTCTAGTGTGGTTGTTTGACACACGATGACCGTGACTGCAGACTTTGGATTGAAAGTGAAGGTAGCCTTTCACCTGAATCTCAGCAATTCGGCCCCTGGCTTAAGGCCGCTCCATTCATGCCGAGCCGTAGGTACATGGTGAAAGTTCTAGGTTTCTTTGCTTGGAAAAAAGGTGGAGCATCGACGGATAAAGCTAGGTCAGTGACGAAGTCGCCAGTGATGGTGGTGCGGTCCGAGAAACCAACGCCGGAGATTTTTCGGCCTGAAATGGGAACCACTGAAGCAAGCGACACCGGACTTGCAAGGAAGCAGCCGGTAGTGAATGTGAGCATGGAGAAACCAAGGCCGGAGACTTCTATGCCTGAAATGGAAAGTTTTGAGGCATGTGATGGAGGAAACAAGGTACCAGGTTTTCAGGAGATTAATCAGCAAAAGTTAAAGCTGCCAACTGATGAGGGAATCATGGAGGATGGGATGCAACACCAACCCGGGTCAGCAGTGATAAAGGTGTCAGCTGACGCTTTTGAGATGGTACTTGGGGAGATTGATGAGGAAATAAAAAAGTATGACTCCAAACCCTCAGTTTCACCCGTTTCTAGTGTTAGCATGGGAAAGGAAAATTGTGTGGGTCAGCCTAGCATTAATGAACCAAACATGCCAAGCTTGTCAGGCCATGCAGCCCACTTGTCTTTACCATCATGCATGCCACTAGCTGAGATGCCTAGCTCTTTCATCAATCACGTGAAGGCTGATGGTACTTGGAAAAGGTTCATGAGAGTAGGTGTAGGCTCAGATGTGGGAATGGCCGAAGTACTAGGAGAAAAAAGAAGTGTAGGTAATATAACTAACCAAACTGAGTTACCAAAAAAAAGAAGGGTTTCTCAGGATGGTGCAACAAAAAATAAGATATTGGCGGAGGTTGTATACCAGCCTTGCCAGAAGCAATGAGTCTATTATTATGAAACTGTCGTGGGCTTGGGAACCCACGTACAGAGAATGAGCTTGTTAGATTGATACAGGCAAAAGATCCCTCTGTCGTGTTTATAGCCGAAACATGGACAGACGAAGCAAGGCTAGATCGTACTTTGAGCAAGATTAATTTTGATCAGAAGTGGGTGGTTCCAAGGCTGAATAGAGGTGGTGGACTGGTATTATTCTAGAAAATTTCTATTAATATTGAAGTTGTTGATTCCCACAGGTATTATATTGATACGATCATCAATGGGAATACTGAGGATGCATGGCGATTCACTGGTTTTTATGGGGAGCCTGAAACTCACAGGAGGAGTGAAGCGTGGAATAAATTGAGAAGCTTAAATGGTAGAATGAACATTCCTTGGATATGTGGTGGTGATTTTAATGAAATTGTTCTACATGAGGAAAAGTGGGGTGGGGCTCCTAGAGATCATAATCAAATGCAACTATTCCGAGATGTGATCGATGAATGTCATTTCATGGATTTGGGATATGTGGGGCCAAAGTTCACATGGGCAAAACATTATGTTGATGGGCATTCCATAAGGGTTAGATTGGATAGGTGCATGGCTACAAATTCTTGGTTTCAAAAATTTCCAGGAACTAGGGTTTATCATCTTAGTTGTATGTCATTGGATCATTCTCCTCTATTGATCAATTTGTCGGGGTTGCCGGAACCTAGAAGGAAGAGGTGCTTCAGATTTGAAGAAATGTGGTTATCGGATCCAACTTGTGGTGAAACGATAGAGGATGTGTGGTGTAGTACAAGTGAACAAAATCCTAGCATAGCCATTCTGAAAAAAAGTGGCTAATTGTGAGAAAGAGCTAACTTGGTGGAACAAGCACAAATTTGGGCACGTGAGGAGGGAATTAGAGATTAAAAAGAGCCATCTTATTTTGGCCGAGAGGGAGGCTTTGGTGAGTGGAAACAATAATCGGATTAGGAGCTTAAGAATGGAGATTAATTTGCTGCAAGATCAGGAATCAAGGATGTGGTGTCAAAGATCTAGGGTGTTGTGGCTAAGTAAAGGTGACAATAATACATCTTTCTTTCATAGTAAAGCGACAAAGAGACTCATGAAGAATCTGATAAGAGGTATAAGAGACGGGAATGGAGTTTGGCGGACCAATCATGATGATATTGGGCATGTGATGGAGAGCTACTACAAAGAACTCTTTTCCACCGCCAACCCGAATCTAGAAGCTGACTCCCTCGAGAAATTTACAGAATTGGAAGTTAAGGATTGATGAATGCTGAATTGGTGAAGGAATTTACAGAATTGGAAGTTAAGGAAGCCTTGAATCAGATGGCTCCTCTAAAAGCACCGGGTCCCGATGGTATGCCACCTTTGTTCTACCAACATTTTTGGTCGACTATGCAACATGATGTTACTTCAGCCATTCTCTCATGGTTGAATTCAGGTATCCTACCCGAACCCATTAATCATACACTCATTACTCTAGTCCCAAAAATAGATAATCTTGAACTTGTGTCTGATTTCCGCCCTATTAGTTTTTGCAATGTCCTTTATAAGATTTACTCTAAGGTCTTAGCAAATAGATTGAAGAAATTTTTACCTTCTCTAATCACGGAACATCAATCTGCTTTTGCTAAGGATAGACTTATTTCAAACAATATTATGATTGCTTTTGAGACCCTTCACCATATGAAGCAACATAATTCAGGAAAACATGGTTTTATGGCTATCAAATTAGACATGAGTAAAGCCTACGATCGGGTAGAATGGGTGTATTTAGAGAGGCTCATGGAGAAAATGGGTTTTTGTGCTAGATGGGTAGCTCTTATGATGAGTTGTGTGAAAACGGTGTTGTACTCTATTATGGTGAACGGTGAGCCCACGGGAATGATCCACCCTAATAGGGGAATTAGACAAGGAGATCCCCTATCTCCTTTCCTATTCCTTTTATGTACGGAAGGCCTTCACGCTCCCATTAAACACTCAGCAAGGAACGGGGATATTAAGGGCTTTTCCTTGTGCAAACGAGGCCCTAAACTAACCCACTTGTTTTTTGCAGATGATAGCTTGCTTTTCTGCAAGTCAATCTCTGAGGATTGCAATAATGTCTTGAATTTGTTGGGTGAATATGAATCTTGGTCAGGGCAAAAAATCAACAAAGATAAGACCGCAATCTTTTTTAGCAAGTCTACCACGGATGAAGCAAAATCAAGCATAATGAACCTCTTCCAAGTTCAAGAAGTCAAGTCTTACGAGAAATATTTGGGTCTTCCATCCTTGGTGGGTAGGGGAAAAAAGGCTAGCTTCAACTACATAAAAGAAAGGGTTTGGAGAAAGCTCCAAGGATGGGAGGGTAAATTGCTTTCACAGGCCAGTAGAGAGGTCCTAATCAAGTCCGTGATCCAAGCCATTCCGACTTATGCTATGGGGTGTTTTAAATTACCACTGGGGCTTTGTGATGACATTGAGGTAATGATAAAGAAGTTTTGGTGGGGACAAAGGGGCAATAGAAGGAAAATTCACTGGATCCGATGAAGTGAATTGACAAAGTCCAAAATAGTGGGCGGCATGGGTTTTCGCGACTTGGCTCATTTTAATGACGCCCTATAGGAGAAACAAGCTTGGAGGCTTTTGCATAACAAGGAAACCCTCTTCTACAAAGTCTTTAAGGCGAAGTTCTTCCTGAATCACTCTATTTTAGATGCCAAAAAATCAAGCACGGGGTCCTACGCTTGGAAGAGTATTTTGCATGGTCGTGATGTTATCCTTGATGGTGCTTGTTGGAGGGTGGGGAATGGTAAATCTATCAAAATATGGCAGCACCATTGGCTGCCCCGAAAACATCCAACCAAGATACTCTCCCCAATGGTAGGTACAATGGAAGAAGCCACAGTTGATTGCTTAATTGCTGAAGGAATTAGAACGTGGAATGCAACGATGGTGGATGGGATTTTTGCTCCTCAAGAAGCTGAAGAAATAAAAAAATATTCCGTTGGCTAGGAATGAATCGGAAGACACCATGTTTTGGCCGTGGGAGCATGATGGGAGTTATAGTTGCAAAACGGGTTATCGTTTTTTGAAAGAGGATGAAGTTGGTTTTCAGGTGGCAGAGAATCAAGACCAATAAAAAGGGCTGTGGAAGAAGATTTGGGCTCTTGAATGCCCAAACAAAGTAAGAAATCTTATTTGGAGGGCTTGCCGTAATTCACTCCCATCCAAGTGCAATTTAGTACGTCGCACTATTATCTCAGAACAGAGCTGTGACTGCTGTAAGGAAGGAAATGAAGATGTTTTGCACGCGGTGTGGAGCTGTAAAGAGCTGGATGGCGTATGGGGAGCAAATAATTTATGGAGCTTTCGGAACCAACGGAGTTTCGCTAGTTTCAGCAAGCTCTTAGTCTGGGTTTGTGAACACCAAAGGAATCTGGCCCTATTTGCATTCACCATTTGGTCCATTTGGCAACAAAGAAATCAAGTGAGAACTCAACAACACCATCGCCCTCTAAACCTTCTCTCTCAATGGGCTTACGACAAGTACATGGAGTTCAAAGCTCTAAAAGCTGCGCCATCTTCCAGTAGACCAAAAAGTCGAATCTGGTGGAGACCTCCTACTCAGGGAACGCTGAAAATCAACTTTGACGGAGCTATATTTGTAGAAGAAAAATGTTCTGGCCTTGGAGCTATCATCCGTGACAGTGAAGGTCTTGTTATCGCCTCCTTGGTTACCCGGGTTCCTCAACAACTCCAGCCTATTGCGATTGAAGTTGTGGCTGCATATAAGGCTCTTGAGTTTGCTAGGGAGTTGGGTATATCAGAGGCGGTTCTGGAGGGTGATTCTTCATTGGTGATGTCAACTTTGGCTTCAAAGAACCCAGGTCTTGCTCCATTTGGCTTACTGTTACAAGATTCTTTATTGGTCTCTGTTGGCTTTTCTAAATTGTCCTACTCTCTCACTAAGAGAGAGGGCAACACAGTTGCACACAACTTGGCTCAGTTAGCAATTAACCACCAAAATTGTGTAATATGGATGGAAGATGTTCCATCTGATGTACTTTCTTTTTACCATGCTGATTTAGCTGGTATTCTTTAATTGAATGCATCTCAGTCTTGTTTCTCAAAAAAAAAAAAAAAATTGCAAGTGTTCCCCACAAGTTAACAAGTCACAACGCAGACTCTTTTATCTCAGAACAAAGTTTATCGAATGTGTGGGGTTGGTCCATGTGAGACAAAAATACCATACTACATCCAGCTCTTCAAACGGTCCCCCCATAAATCTATATGGGGTGCTTATTTTGTTGCCTGCTTGTCTATATCTACATGTTGTTTTCTTCGTTGTCTGATTATATTAAGATGTAAGAATTCAATTCACGGATGGTCTTTCATTGCTGTAATGAACTTCTAAAAATTTGTAATGATACTTCATTGGGAGATAAATTACCTAATGTATTACTATCTGTCAAGTAATTCTCTTTATGGGTATTGAGTGAGTCCCAAAGAATTCCTTCCTTTATTGCTAAGACAAAATGAATGTAGTGACTAGATGACCATACGAATTATAGATTAGAAGCGTGAAGATTGGCCATACGAATTATAGATTAGAAGCGTGAAGATTGGCATTGTAGGTCATGAAAATTGCATTATTTTGTCTAGGAATGAGCCAACATTGCTGATTACATGTTTAATAGGAGAGATAATTAGGTCCAACATGAGAATTGCAGAAGTGGTCATTCTGTTCCTTGTAATCAATAAAATGCTGCTATTTATGCAAACATGACATTACCTAGTAGCTTTTTATTTTTAATTTTTGTGCTGATTAGGAATTTGACTTACATATTTGCATAAATAACATTATTTTATTGGTTGGAAATATCACTTCGGAATGAGCCAACATTGCTGATTTCATTTTTAATAGACATAGTGCATGTCACTGAATTTGGCCTTGAAACCATCATCTTTACGACAGTGCGCAAATTAAGCATTATGTAATCTAAATACTGTCATGTTGGTGGTGGAGCACGTTAAGCCGTTAACACACCTGTGGCTTCTACCTAGCTTGGTAATTAGCGGACTCATATCTACGTTATAAATTATATTCCTTTGCCCTCTTTTTTTTATAAGGAAATCATTATTTATTTAAAGGGTTAATTACATTTTCCCTACTTATGGTTGATCCATTTTCATTTGGCCTACCCCAGATTAAAAACAGGGGCTGCATTACTAAAGCTTTAGGGGGTTCATTTACCTAAAAAAATATATATGTATAAAATATTATTTTATTAGTTTAATTTTCCTTTAAAAATATTTTTGCACACCCTGATTTAAATCTTGCATACTCCCAGTTAGCTCAACTGGTAAAATCTCTGATGATTGTATAAGAGATCTGGGGTTCAATCATTGTTTACACCAAAAACTGATTGGTATCTTGGCTTGATGATAAAGAGTTATCATAAAAAAAAATATAAATAAATAACAACACAAATTAGTCCATCCCAAAACCAACCAATAACATAAATCACAGATCTCTCCCTCTCTCATGAATCTTTGTTCTATGTTTGACTATTGGTATCTCCGACTTTAAGAGTAAATAGTAAGTGTTTCTGAGTTTTATGTGTATCTATTTTTATTATAAATTTATATATTATTTGTGCGAGTGTGAGTTTGTGTGCGTTATTTATTTATTTATTTTTGTTATAATGTTATTTGTGTGAATGTGTGCGTGTATAATATAAGTATAATATAACTTTATATAATTTAATAATTAGAAAATATAAAGGATTTGTTACACATGTGTGTGTTGTTATCATATTATATCAACATTTTGTTATAAAGTTAGTGATTAAAAAAATAGTAAAGTTAGTGACTCTTCAAACATTTGATTGGTTAAGTAGACACATAGTGTATTATTATTATTATTATTTTTTTAGAAACAAACACACATATACACACACAAGGGAGAGAGAAAGGGGTTCTAATACATATGCACATCACATCTCCATTCAAAAGTCATGGTAACTTTTAAGGAAGGGTGGGAAACACATAGTATATTATTTATACATGTATGAATGTGTGTGACTCTTTGGGTTAATAATTAATGCAATGCACGTGGGTTGAGTTTTGTCATTTAGTTTAAAATATTTTTATAAAAACAATAACAAATAGATTATGACAATCGCATAAAAATACAAAATGTTAAACACACTTTTACAAAATAAAATGGTTCACATTGACTATTATCCAGCCACCCACCTCGTCACTTTAACTGTTAAAATATTGAAGTTATTTACCTCTTAGGTGTTACGTGCATAGCATCTCACAGAAGGTAGATAAAACAAGCTGGGGGGTGTTGCCGTGTTGGAAATAAATCCAAAAAGAATCCAGCAATAGTCCACGCTAAGTCTGCTTGCCATCAACTTCTTATTTTTAAGCTTATTTTTTATGTTCAGTATTTTAAGACCTCAATTTTTTCTTAATATAACCATATTTTGTCCAACTTTTTTTTTTTGAGAGAGATATTTTGTCCAACTTTTAGTAAATAAAAGAAAATAATCCTCAACAAAAAGTTGCTTCCAAACGTGATGTTTGTTTCACTTGAAAATAATTTTTTACCTAAAAATATTTTATAAAAATAAGTGTTTGGTTGCATGCCTAAAAAATGTTTTGAAAAACATTTTAATTGTTTGGTTGCATTATTAAAATTTGAAAATGCTCTAAAAAAAAATTTCTAATACTTTCCCACATTTTCTCAACTCTCAAGCAAATATATACTAAACAAAAATTTTTACATTCCAAACTAAAAATATAAATTAATAAAAAAAAAGAGAGAGAGACAGAGAGAGAGAGAGAGAGCCAAACGAAGGTCACGGAAAATAGATTTGTTGGGGTTGGTAGTCGTCGCAAAATGGAGATCAACATTGGGGTGATCGTGGTGGTCGCAAAACATGTTTGTTGGGGGGTACTGGTGGTGGTTGCGAAACAGAGGCACGATGGGTTAAGAGAGAGAGAGAGAGAGAGAGAGAGAGAGTCTTACTTGGGTGAGCAACAACGACTTGGTGTGGCAATGAGCAATATTGGTGTAATGGTTGGGAGGGTCCTTATAGTTTGATTTGGTCATGGGTGGTTGGGTTGCCGTTAAGGGGAAGGGGGAGTTCTCTTGCTTGAATGTGAAGGACTTTTAGGGCGTAAAATTTTAGGATTGCAAATTAGGGTGTAAAATATTTTACGCTAAAATGTCTCTTATTTTATGGTCAACTTGAAAAATATATTCAGGCTGACCATCATTTTTGGTCACACTAGACATCAGCAATTAGGAAAAATATTTTCTGAAAAAAATTTATAGGTGAAACGAACGCAACCTAAGATAATTGTCACACTTTCATGTTCTATAATCTAGTGAACAGGCTCCTACAATCAGTCACAAATTAATACAAAGGTCCCTGAAGAAAGGGAATGGGTAGTTGTTAAGTAGTGAAAACTAGAAAAGAGTCTACCTCCACTAAGTTATTTTAAAGCTGTGTTCCCATGTCCTAATATTCTCTTTTAGAATATAAACAAGTCATAGCAAAAAGCTACATCTAAACACATTCTAAGATAATTGTCACACTTTCACATTCTATAATATAGTGAACATGCTCTTATAATTGTTCACAAATACAAAGATCCCTGGTAGGAGGGGATGATTAGTAATTAAATAATGAAAAATTAGAAAAAAGTTTGCCTCCGATAAATTAATTTTATTGTCGTGTTTCCTAGTAAGGAGTAGACCTTTTTATGGCTTTTATTTTTATTTTTTTAGAATTTGGATGGGTGGGTGGGGGTTGTTCTATCATCCTCTAATACAATTTTTGATTTGGTGATTTTCATAACCACAAAATAGGTGCATTTCCTTGGTATTAGCATATATGCCTCCCTCCCTCCCTCTCTCCCCCCAGTGAGTAATAAATGATGAGATTTAAAAATATAAATATAATTTGATAGTTAAGGGAGGGGTTTTTTTAGATAGAATTTCTACTCTAATCTAATCTAAGTGTATATGTGTGTGAAACTTCCTCTAGAGACTTGAACTCCGGTCCTTGCCCTCTACACCTCACAAGTACTTATACTTGTGGAGTAACCATCGCACCAAGAGTGTATGGTGGTGGGAGGGGAGGTTTGAATATTGAATGTTTTTGTTTTTGTTGAAAAAAATTAAAAAACACTAACTAATTAAATGACAAGGCTCTTGATATAAATGATGTGATTTTGGCCATGAGAATAGTGGTAATATCCTAAGCTTAGTAAAATAAAATATGAAACTAGTCAAAATGTCTTGAGCTTTTGAAGTCCATGAAAAAAGTGAATATTTATCTACCCTGTAATGTTTATTCATTTATGAGTTTTTTATTTTTATTTTTTAAGTTGGGAATTCATTTATGAGCTATGACTGAATTTCAATCCACAAAAGTAATAAGTAAATTGATTCCTAGGAGTAAAGGCTGATATTCAAGTTTTTAGAATGGATTTTGTATCTTATATATAAAAAAAGAAATAAAATAATTTGCTTCCCAATATTATTAAAGGATGGTCAAAGTAGTCAATAACTTACTAAATGTTTTAGTTTGACCAAAAAAATAAAATATTTTAATACTGATTAATACTTATGCCATTTGTATACATTTATTATTTACTTATATTGTTTATAAATATATAATTTAAAATCGACATATCTTATAATCTCATCCCAAATATGAGCATAATAATAATCACATTAAGGGTCTATTTGGATATTTCTTATTACTGAAAACTAAAAACTAAAAACATTATAGCAAAATAATTTTTAAATGTGTGAATAGTACCATGAGACTCAATTTTAAAGTTGTTTTTTTGAAAAAAGTACTTGTGGGTCCCGTGAACAGTGCACAAGACCCATTGTTTAAACACCAGACGCGCCAGATGCCAGACACTGGACGTAATCCAAACAATCACTAAGTCAATGTATTGGCTAAAATAATATGTTTAATAATTTTATTATCATTACACTCTGTTTGTTTAGGCGATAATATTTTCTAGAAAATGAGTTGTTTGGGCAATAATATTTTCTAGAAAATGAGTTCTTTTTCAAAAAGTATTTTCTATAAAATTATCTTATTTTCCTATATTTAGTAACAATCTTAAATGAATTGAAAAATATTCTCCTAACTTTCTTTATTTTGCTATGAAATAGAGTTATTTTCCAAAAAAATTTAGTAAAAAACAATCTCAAAAAATAAAGCCATACTTTTTTTGTTGACCATTTTCCTTTGACTCATTTTTTCTTATACTACCAAATACTAGAAAACACGAAAAATTATATTCACACAAGATTTTCCATCAAAACAATTTTAAAAGTATTTATTATTATTTTTCTTGTAACAGTCAAAACATTAGTATAAATCAAAACATCTGGAAAAGTCTCCAATACAATTGGCGTAAATCACCATTTTAGTTCTATGTCCACAACATTTTAATCTTAAGTGACAAGTTGTTATGAGTTTTTAATTTGAATCCACCATTTAAATTACTTTTTTAACCACTAGTAATAACAAATAATAACCTACTACTTGAGAGTTGTTATGAAAATATTGTGAAAATATTGTGAATACCAGTTAACTACAGTAGATATTCCCAATAAAAATCCCATTAACTTTCAACAAGAATGATGACTCTCTATAATAATTGCAGTTTTCAGTTAAAGGTTGCTGGGCAACAATTTATTGTTTTGGAGTGGGGAAAAAAAGGTCCACCAATTACATAACTTAAAATCTATAAATTGTGGCATTTATTTATCTTTGTTGTAACTGTAGTTTTTAAGATATTTTTTTGATCAGAGGTTTTAAGACTTTGTATAAGCTGTAGACAATTCACAATTGTAGTCCATGGCTTGGTGACCATTGTTGGTGACTAATATATATATATATATATATTTTAGGACCAAGAAGCAGATGTGGATGCTGATTGCTAAACCATAAATATTAGAATATGCTTACGAATACCATACACCAAGGTATCTCATTAGTTTGCGTTAAAAATAGAAATGATCCAAATCTTGAAAGAAACAGTGGGTGATGTGTCATATTCAAGCTTTGACACATGCCTCACTTCACCCTCAAAAAGTCACTATCTTCAAATGGCCAACAGAAACAACTGATAACCAGGAAGGGAAATGAGTCAAGCAAAATCCCATTAAACTAAACAAAAAACCAAAAAACAAAAGTAGCCCAAATGGTGTCAACTTTCAACCCCAAGTAAAAAAGTTGGTTCAATCCCCATTAACATACCCACTTAAATCCAACCCTCCCATTAAAAAATTGACAAAGAATCTCTCTCTCTCTCTCTCTACCCACCTAACTTAATCTCTCTCTTAAAAGTGTTTGTGTCTGTTACTTAGCACTGTGACCTTGTGAGTAGTTATGTTTGTACTTTTAAAGGGCCTTGTATATTTTTTATTTGTTTGCTTCTTCTGTGTCAGTTCTAGTTGTGTTCGTTCATTAACTTATGTTTGTGTGGGCTGTTCTATCCCACATGAGAAACTCAAAGCTCTGCAAGTTCCAGAGCTTGAGTTCTGAGAAAACTATTGCTTGGGTTTCTTCCACCAAACCCACTTCTTTGTTTCCTTATAGGATAAATACTACTCATTGCTTTGCTCTCACTATTTGTGGGTCATCTTTAATTTAATACCCCCTTTTTGTTCTTGCTTCAAGTTATTGATTCCTAGTATTGTAATTTGGTTCATTCTTTTACTATTTTATTGGAGTTTTATTTTCTTCATCATCATTGAGAAGTTTGTGTTGGAGATTTTGAGATTTGGTGTTGTATGGGATGGGGGTGGTGATGCTAGCCATGCTCCAGCTGATGAAACTGTGTGTCATTGGCTTTGCTTTGGCTGTCCAAGGATCTACAGGTAATTTTTTTTTTTTTTTTTTTTTCAGAAAATTTTGTTTTTAGTTAAAAATTGATGTATATGATTAAAAACCCATGTGATAAAGTTAACAAATTTAACATGGATTTTGATTAATCAGTGCTTAAGCAACATCTTGTGATTCTGGTTAATGAAATTTCATGTTGTCAGTTGAGTTTATCTGATCAAAGATGTGGACAGTATGAACATGTAGCTCAATGCTGCAGTTAAATCATGTTTTAATTTATTCATGAAGAGTAATAGGTTGAGATAAGCTGTTTTGGACATTGGTGTTTCATCGATCTGAACGTTTTATATTTTATTACCAACTTTTATCAAATTTACCTCACTGTAGTTTTATATCCAGAGTTTGCAGCAAGTAGTTTCAAGCTAGAGTTTTCCAGGAAATTCCAATAGCTAATATTCAACTAATCTGTTTTCTAAAATCCCGCCTAGTGTTGTGGTTAAGTGCTGTTTATTTAGCAACAATTATCCTAGCTCAGGCTTCATCTGGGGAATGCTGATCCATTGAGGCTTTATCTGAGGAAATGCAATCCATATAGGAGCTGCTTATAATAAGTTAAGGCTAGCTCTCAGATCTCATCGAGAACTGTAAAAATTCCGGCAGTCAAGGCACGATTTTGACCAGTGGGGTATCTTCTCATGAGATTCACTTGTCTGCGGGCTAAATTGCTAAGTTCTTTGGAATATTTTCATTAGAGTGACAAAGATTATGATGACCCTAGATTCTCACAGTGAATATATTCAATAGAAGAAACAAGTATTGTTTGATAATTTTTCCCTTCTAATACCACACGGGATTATCAACACTTCAATCATGTAATCAAAATTTATAATCCTGCAAAGGCTCATGAGCGAGAAAAATGTCCCTTAATGTTACTGAAGATTTCATACATAGAGCCCATAAGTCAGCCCTCTATTTGACATTTTTGAAACTTGCCAAAATAGTTTGAATTGTAAGTTTAATGCTAAAAATTTGTGTTCATCATTCTAATGAATAATGTACAAGGATTAACAATTTTTTGACCTGTTCATTGCTTGTTTGAGTTTTGTAATAATATCAATTGCCTTTTATTTTCTTTCAGACTCCAATATATCCCCATCTCCAGCAAGCTTTTCTTTAGTTCCTCTGATAGAAGGAACACCTGGTCCTGCATATCATAGAAACTCATGGAGAACAAGTGCACCAAGCTCATCATCACAGCCAAATGGTAATCCTTGTGACCTGGCATTATAGAATGTTAATTATCTTGAGGCCATCTAAATAAGCTTCTAGTTTGGACAATCCAGGGTCAGATTCTCACCCTCCACTTGCATCACCGCCCCTCACATCTTCCCCATTGCCCAGAGGGATCCAAGGGCTTGTACCATCCTTGTCACCAAGCACTCCAACTGTATCGCCACCATATAGAACAGCTCCTCCACCTCTGACTATTCAAGGACATGTACCATCCATACCGCCAAGTCATAGAAAGTCATGGAGAAAAAGTGTGCCAAGCTCATCATCACAGCCAAATGGTAATCCTTATGACCTGGCATTATAGAATGTTAATTATCTTGAGGCCATCTAAATAAGCTTCTAGTTTGGACAATCCAGGGTCAGATTCTCACCCTCCACTTGCATCACCACCCCTTACATCTGCCCCATTGCCCGGAGGGATCCAAGGGCTTGTACCATCCTTGTCACCAAGCACTCCAACCGTGTCAAGCACTCCAACTGTATCGCCACCATATAGAACAGCTCCTCCACCTCTGACTATTCAAGGACATGTACCATCCATACCGCCAAGTCCTTCACCAGTTAAGAAGACTGCTGCATCAATGCCAGTTGCTGCTCCAGGTACAGAACTTATTAGGCTTTTGTTGTGCTGTATTCCCAGTTGAAATAGGTTCTGAATTAGCTGCTTTGTCTTAATGTAAAATTCCAGTAGCAGC
The DNA here is from genome assembly GCA_028535165.1 of Quercus tomentella. Classification (NCBI taxonomy): domain Eukaryota; kingdom Viridiplantae; phylum Streptophyta; class Magnoliopsida; order Fagales; family Fagaceae; genus Quercus; species Quercus tomentella. The sequence continues at coordinate 58,236,127 of JAPQVY010000155.1, read as the reverse complement.
TCCTAGGAATTTGCCACAAAACTCACCAGTCAGCCACCCAGGTGTGCCAAGAACTTTGTCACCAAGCTCTCATCAAAGCAATGCGCCAGATAATAAGGCTCCCATCCCAGAACCAGTTACTCCAGGTGTGTGACCAGTACTTCTCAGTTTTCACCCCCTTGCTAAATCTTTGGTTGGAATGTACTGAGTTGCTCCCCCCCACCCCTTTTTACGAAAAACAGTAACCGTTGCATCACCACCAAGGAAAGTGGGACAAAATCCACCTGCAGTTCACCCAAATATGCCAGAAATAACACCATCCGTATTACCTGGTGCACCTTATTACATTCATTTTTTCAAAACTAAAGTTTCTAATTAACTATCAGAGATTCAGAATGACCTGTTGAATTGACCTAACTGTTTCCTCTTTTTTTCATAATCCTGCAGTGCCAGTTGCATCACCGCCAAGTAAATTGCCACAAAATTCACCGGTCATCCATCCTGTTATGCCTGGTGAATCCCCATCCATATTACCAGGTGCAACTTAAAGAAAAAAAAAAATAATTCAATGATTTCTTTATATCTAAATTTTGGGAGTTTATGTTCCTCCTCCCAGTTTGCTTCAAGAACCTTTATCCTTTAAATAAAGGAGGTATTTTTTCCCTCTTCTTTTTTTTTTTCCTCTTTTGGGAATTTATATTCTCTACAAGAAATGACACCTGTGTTTTTATGTCCTTTATTGCTGCATGTTTCAAGTTGAAACACTAAGGCTGTAAGTAATCCAAGGAAATATGGCATTGCCTTCTATTATCTCATGTTGCTATGTTGTCCATACATACGATCAATAGAAATATGGTAATCATGACATATATCTATAATGTGGCAATAGTAGAATTTCTGCGACAAACCTGAAATTGTTGTGATAAGACTTCGATGGTTGAGTTGTATGTACAGCACAAGCTTAAAGAAATACCATACCGGCATTTTTTTTTTTTTTGGCACAATGTAATTTTGTTTGTTCTACTCAACAGTTACTCTTGATAAGGTTTCCTCTGGTATTATGGTACCCCATTTCTTTCAACCTCACCTCCCCCTATTTCATTATTTTCTCTTTTAGGTGTCTAAAATCTAGCCATTTCATTAAGATATTCATTAAGATGGAAAATATTTGCAATTAACCAGTTTATCTATTAGTTTTCCAATGGCTTGTTGCCATGGTAAAGGTCTGTTTAGTCTGACTGATATTATATTTGTTTGGCCTCTGTGAAGTGCAGACCCTGATGTCTCACCTGCTTCTACTCCTCCTTCAAGCATTGGTTGGAAGAGGAATAGAATTCCGGAGGCTGCACCTCCTCATGAAACACCCAACCCATTAACCCCTGGGGACCATTCTCCTGCTCAAGGTTTACAGAAAAATACATATTTCAGCTAGTTTGGAAAAATAAATTATGTTTTATCAGATAGTAAAACTTTTCCTAATATTATTTGTTATTTTCTGCTGTAGCTCCTTCCACACACAAAGATATGAGTCATTCTGATTATTCTCCTGCACCATCTATTTTATCTCCTAAATCTCCATTAAATAAAGGGTATCATTTTCCTACACCTCCACCTACAACCTCATTTTATAAGCATCACCATACAAGGAACAAAATCACCGGTCCTGCTCCTGCATCATCATATCCGGTTTCTCCTCCCACTAAAAAACAGCAAGGTTTAATATTTTACCTTAGATATGTACAGAAAAAATTTATTTGATATATTTTGTTCTTCGAGATAAAATATATTTCATCACATTTTGTTTCATTATTATACGTAGGTCCGGTCGTCTCTCCAGCGTTACCTCCAATAAGGGGACCAAAGCACTATGCTCCTTCTCCCCTGAAGCAAGGTACCATAATAGTGAATTTTAATTCCAACTAAAGACTCAGCAGTGAGCTATACGGCAGTTCCAATCAACTGCTGCATTCTCAGTTTTACAATCGGGATAAGATCCCCTCCCATTTAAATGCTTCAATTCCCTCCAATTTTTGTTAGATATGAGGCACATGGCGTTATTTGATTTTATGTGGTTTACATGAGTTTTTTATTACATGTGTCTTACACCTAGATTAAAATTGGAGAAAATTGGAGGATTTAAATGGGATGGAATCCTTTCCCTTTCCAATCCCATTTCCCCTTTCCTTTACCAATGAGCAAAGTTCAAGAGAAATAAGGTGATCATGACATATCTATGACACAGAAATTTAAAAAAAAATAATAATAATAAAATTGCTGTGACAACTCAAAATTGTTTCAAGAAGACTTTGATGGTTGAGTTGTATGTACACTGTAATCTTAAAGATATAACACACCAGCAAATTTTTTCACAACTTGATTTTTTTTTTTGGTTCTACTCAAAAATTGTTTTTGATAAGGCTTTCTTTGGAATTATGGAATCCCATTTCCTTTCAACCTCACATGCCCCCATTTTATCATTTTCTGTTTTAGGTATTAAAAATCTGACCATTTCTCTAAGAGGGCCAATATATACATTTAACCAATTTAACCATTTGTTTTCTGATGATATAGTTGCCATGGTTGTTAAAGCTCTTTATCTGACTGATATTATATTTGGTTGGCCCCCATGAAGTGCAGACCCTGATGTCTCACCTGCATCAACTCCTCCTTCAATTCTAGGAGGAAAGAGGAATAGGATTCCAGAGGCTGCACCTCCACACGAAACATTCAAGCCATTACCCCCTGTGGACCATTCACCAGCTCAAGGTAAATGCATATTTCAGCTAGATTGGTAAAATATAATTGTTAATATTATTGGAAGATTCTTTTCCAACTTTGGCTCCTTCCACACACAAAGCTATGAGGCATTCTGATTATGCTCCTGCGCCATCTCTTTTATTTCCTAAATCTCCATTAGATAAAGGGTATCATTCTCCTGCATCTTCACCTTCAACCTCATTTTATAAGCATTATCATACAAGGAACAAAATCACCAGCCCTGCTCCTGCATCATCATATCTGGTTTCTCCTCCCACTTTGAAAGAGCAAGGTTTAATATTTTACCTTAGATATGTACATAATACTTTATTTGATATATTATTATATTCTCTGACATTAAAGACATCGTATGTTGTTGCTTCTATCATTACCTTAATTTTACTTACCAAAAAAAAAAGGAAGACATCACATGTTGCTTTTCATTTCATTATTATATTTAGGTCCGGCCATGTCTCCAGGTTTGCTTCCGAGAAGTAGACGAACACACTATGCTCCTCCTCCCCTGATGCCAGGTAACATAATAGTGAATGTTTATTCCAACTACTCAGCAGTGAGCTATAAGGCTGTCTCAACTTCTAATCCATTAATGCATGGTCAGTTTCCCGATCTCATGTCCCCCTTCCTTCACCAATGAGCAATGTTTCACCTGCTCCTTCTCCACCTCCAAAAGCTGCATACAGCCATACCAAGAGTAAGGAAAACTCAAGATTCTTTATTCCTAATACATTAAATATTATTGATTGAACTTTCTCAGTTCAGTTATAGTCAAGTCAATAGCTTACCTGATGGATTATGCTTGCAATCTCAAGTGCCCCTTCTTCCCCCTAATGTTTCGCCTTCTGGATCAAAGAGTCCAAAGATGCCAGTCCTGCCACCACTTAAAGCATTCCCACCTCCACCTCCTAATGAAGGTATGTATAAAATTAATTTTCTATAACTAATGGTTAATAGTGTCTCTGCACTTCTTTTGTTCCAATAATATTATTCTTTTTAATAGAATGTAACATATATGTCCTTCCTTGTAGATTGTTCATCAACCATATGCACAGAACCCTATACGAATACTCCTCCTGGGTCACCCTGTGGCTGTGTCTGGCCCATGCAAGTTGGACTGCTCCTGAGTGTTGATCTGTATACCTTCTTCCCTTTGGTTTCAGAGCTGGCTAAAGAAACTGCTGCTGGGGTTTTTATGAAACAAAGTCAAGTTCGCATTATTGGAGCCAATGCTGATAGTCAGCAAGCAGAGAAGACTATTGTCAATATTGACTTGGTACCCCTAGACGAAAAGTTTGATAGCACCACAGCCATGTTGACTTTTCAGAGATTTTGGCATAAACAAGTTGTTATAAAATCTTCCTACTTTGGAGACTATGAAGTACTATATGTCCGCTACCCTGGTATATAGTAACACTCAGGTTCTTTCCTCTCTCTCTCTGTGTAATAATTTTTAACTGGGAATTAATGTAGATTACTGCACCTGTAATTGTAGGTTTGCCCCCATCTCCACCTTTACCTTCAGGCATTACCATAATAGATGGTGGTCCATATTCTGGTACTAGCAATGCAAGGACAAATAAACCTCTTGGGGTCGACGTGCAGAAAGGGCGGCACAATAATGGGCTTAGTGGTGGCGTAATTGCTATTATTGCACTTTCAGCTTTTGTAGGGGTGTTCTTATGCTCTGCTGCTGCTTGGGTGGTGCTCTTCAAACATAGAAACAATGTTTGTGGAACAGTGCCAACTGCACATGCTTTGCCACCTCTAACCAAACCATCAGGTAATCCCAATTATGAATACTATTACCTGGTGCAGTCAGTTATAACATTAGCCAATTAGTTGCTCAAAGTGGTTGGACTTGGCAAGTTTATTTTATCTTCTGGACAGAAAATACTTTCAGCTTTAATGCTTTCAATTAATTATTGACTTTTACACAAATCTAACATGTATAAGTTGAGTAATTATTAGGTACTCCTAGAGTACAACCATGTGGTACTCCATACCAACAGAAGAAAACCACCTAATACATTTGCGTGTTTTTGGGACTAGCTTATAACTTTTTGCTTTTTAGCTTTTATGTACTGCTTTTTAATACCTCAATTTTTCTTACTTTTTTCTCACTTTTTCAAAGTAAAGTATACTTTAACACACTTTTAGCAAAAATATTTTAGTAAAAAGCTAAATAAGCTTTTCCCAATACTTTTTGAGAGTAATTATTAGGTAATCCCAGAGTATTTAGACTTATGAAGCATTAAGACATCTCTTATATGTAAATTTCTTTAACGTGTAACCATTTTGGCCCCTACAAAATCACTTAATCAGGGGTTTCGTGCTTAATCAAGGGTTTTACTCTTTCAATATAAAGAAGAACATATTTTGCAGGGCTTGCTGGGTCTTTGATGGGAAGTGGGCCCAGTTCTGCGTCATTATCATTTGGATCCAGTATTCCTCCTTATACTGGATCTGCGAAGACATTCAGTATGAGCGATATAGAGAAAGCTACTGACAATTTTGATGTTTCAAGAATACTCGGGGAAGGTGGCTTTGGCCTTGTTTACAGTGGTGTTCTTGAAGATGGGACCAAAGTAGCTGTCAAAGTTTTAAAGAGAGATGATCAGCAGGGAGGGCGGGAGTTCTTAGCGGAAGTTGAGATGCTTAGCCGTCTTCATCATCGTAACTTAGTCAAGTTGATTGGTATATGTACAGAGGAGCGTGCTCGCAGCTTGGTTTATGAACTCATTCCAAATGGCAGTGTGGAATCTCATTTACATGGTAGTTGTTTTGCTCTATCCGGGCTTGCTTTGGAGTTCAGCTGCTGTTTATAATAGTTAAACTCTGTAAAAATGTTTATATTTTTGATAATTTTCTTTGCTTGTAGGAGTTGACAAGGAAACTGCTGCACTTGATTGGGCTGCCCGCATGAAGATAGCACTTGGCGCTGCTCGTGGTCTAGCTTATCTGCATGAGGATTCCAGCCCTCGTGTCATACATAGGGACTTCAAGTCCAGCAACATCTTGTTGGAACATGATTTTACACCGAAAGTGTCTGATTTTGGTTTGGCTCGAACTGCCTTGGATGAGGAAAACAGACACATATCAACACGTGTCATGGGAACTTTTGGGTATGACCATTTTTTTTTTAAGATATAAGTTATATCTTTGAATGGAGAAGATAGACACACTCTTATCTCCCAAAGATAATATACCCACATCTGAGCTGACTATTAAGTAACATTCTGGAAAATTATGCATGTCACAGGTCATGATGACTGATTTATGACAGTGGTTTTTTCTTTCAGAGGAACCATAGGCCTAAAATGCAGTCAGTGGTGTTTCCAAGAATTTCAGTGAGGTCTTGTTAAACCTAGATCTTAACGGTAGCTTAGACTACCAACCGCATCTAAGGCGGATTGGTACCTCCTCAAGCACTAAGTGCTTGGGAGTTGAGGAGTGGGAAGCGGGTTCAAGCTGTGGGGCAGCATATCTAGTATTTCTAACCAAGTGAAAAATAAAAATAAAAATAAAAATGATAGTTTAAACTAATGTTAAAAGTAAAAATTTTAGGGCCAAAATCCACCCTTTACCCTTCCCTACTTCCTACTAGTTACTACTCCATGCTATTTCTTCTAGAAGAATAATTATGAAAGTTGGAGGAAAAAAAGAAGAAGCAGCATTTAGGTTATTATCACCCTTCCCTGATTGGTCATTGTTATTTAAAGCAATTCCATATCTAAATATAGCAGAAGTTATTGTTGTCTAAATTATTTTGCATAGCTCTGCTGCATTGCTTTAGTGCTTCTCTATTTTTGATTAATCTTTCATCCTCATAACTACCAGGTATGTGGCCCCGGAGTATGCGATGACTGGTCATCTTCTTGTAAAAAGTGATGTTTACAGTTATGGAGTTGTCCTTCTTGAGCTTTTGACTGGGAGAAAACCAGTAGATATGTCGCAACCACCTGGCCAAGAGAATTTAGTGGCCTGGGCCCGTCCGCTCCTCACTAGTAAAGAAGGTTTGGAGACAATGATAGATGCATCTCTAGGATCTGATGTGCCTTTTGATAGCATTGCCAAAGTAGCAGCCATTGCATCAATGTGTGTACAACCAGAGGTATCACACCGTCCATTTATGGGTGAGGTTGTTCAGGCCTTAAAACTGGTATGTAATGAGTGTGATGAGGCAAAGATAGGTTCAAGATGCTCAAGCCAAGAAGATTTGTCAATTGACATGGATGCTGGTGTTGTTACTGGCTCAGGACAGTTGCCAGATCCTTTGCCAAGCGATTACTTTGTTCCTAACTTTAATTCCGGAATTGATATTGAGAGAGGACTATCGGTATCAGATTTATTTAGTTCATCGGCAAGATTGGAAAGACAGGCATCTGGGTCATTTAGGAGGTACTGTAGTACAGGTCCTTTGAGAACAGGAAGGGGCAGGCACTTCTGGCAGAGAATTAGGAGATTGTCTGGGGGCAGTGTGAGTGAACATGGGGTTATGTTCAGGTTATGGCCAGGTTCCCATTGAATGCTATAGATTGCAGTGGCTAAAGGTTGATTTTTCTTTGAATTTTTGGAACTTAAATTTGAAAGCACAAGCAGGAAGTTGTTCCATCATGCTGACAAGAATGGCTTGCTGAGGCTTGGAAGTGCGATGTAATCAAGTTATGATTGGAACTGCAATACTTAAGCTGCCATAAATTAACATCTGGATGCAAATGCTTATTGGGAAGAGTTTGAATATAATTCAGATTTGCAGTAATAATTATCAAATGATAACGGAATTTGGTCTCGGACAGGGCCTCCATTGTCTGTCTATACTTGAATTGATGGAGTTGCATTAGCAATAATTCTGGATCGAGGCTACTACAACGTTTTCAAACTGTCAGTCCACTGATGTGTAATTGAAAAAAGAAAAGGTTGCTTTTATTACTGAAAATGTATATAACATTTTGTATCGAGAAATGCTTCCTGTTAGATTCAATTCTCCACTTCCAATGCAGTGAATTTTGTAGCTACGCTGTTACTTTTCATAGGATGTAAATAATTTATTTTGGATAATGAACGCAGATTTTTCATTCATTCAATCATGTGTGAAAACATCATGGTGAATGTGTGGGGCTAAAAAGGTTGGCACGTCTTCAATCCAGACATTTAATTTTTCTATATTTTAGGCATATCTAGCTAAATAATGGGTAACTTAATTTGTTTCCTTGCCCTTTAACGTGATGCACATCCCATCTTCTTAGTTGTGCCAGCTGCTTCTTTGCATCTTCTGCAATATGGCCAATCTTCGTGAGGCATGGACCGTATTGCCAGCAACGCCTTGACTGATGAGTGAGTCGCTCTCTAGTACCTGTTTTTCGGATCCTGATTTCTCTTCTTCATACACTAGCCTCTCCTTTCAGCTGAAGTCTGCAATAGGAAGGCCCTGTTCATTCCTTATAATAGCTCCAATTACTGCCGTATAACTTCAGTAGAACTCCACTTGGTGGTGTCCAATGCCTCGCAGACCTCACAGGTTGTATGTGTTGTGGCTGTTTGTGCTGCCAATACTGTAGCCAGTGGAGTTTCAAGTGCTTTCAGTCTTTCTACCATTTCTGTTCTGCCATAGTTTCCAACTTCCAAGCCAGTGTTATAAACAGCTCCAACTCTGCATCGTCATGTTCCATTTCCTGCCACATCAATGAGAAGGAATCTGATGGCTGCGCTGGGACCTGTGAAAAGTAGACGAGCTCATGCTCCTTGTCCTTGCTTTGATAATGTGGTCACAGCGCAGCCAAGAGTGGTAGCTTGAAAATACTCATTGCATTAATAGGTATGATTTGTGCTACTACTTTGATTAGGATCTCTTTGTCTGCATTTGATAATACATTTGTCCATCATTTTTGAATCCTTCATGGTTTCACCACAAGCTCTTCTATTTCACTCAAAACACTTCGTGGTCTCATATAAGCGAAATAGTCTCATGGTAGCAGGGTATGAGCCCCCTTTTTATTTATTTATTTATTTTTTTTAAGATTTGTTTATATATAAGGAACTAGTGTTCCAATATTTGACCAAACTATTCCACACCCATGAGACACCCCAAAAACCCATTGGGCCAATGTGTAGTAGACTGAATTTAAACCTCCGGATTTACATCACATCCTAGACCAATAAACCTACCACCTGATACCTCCGTAGGGGTCCTTTTTTTGTGTTCAAAATTTTTAGTTGGGTATGATTGTTTTATGAGTGTATGGAAATGATTTTGTAGAGTATGTTTTGAAGTGGGTATTGGGTTGATTTGATAAGTAGTTTGGGTGGGTTATGTAAAGGGGGGGACAAGTAGTTCGGGTGGGTTGACAAGTGGGAAGGCTGGTGTTTTTTTGGAGAGATATGTGGCCGATGGCAATGACATGAAAGGGAAAAAATGAGAGAAAATAATTGGTTTTTGTTAATATGTATATTTGCTTATTTTGATTGGATTAGTTGTCATGATGATATCACTAACATAGATGGTTGGAGGATGAAATTTGAAAACGATATCAAACTTGAGAGATGAAAAAAAAAAATTTAAACATAAATGATCAAAAATAAAATAAAATTTAAACATAAATGATCAAAATAAAAACAGCCAATTTAAAGTGTTAATAAGATGATAATGTAAGGTTGAAATCCAAATTACATCCTTTAACTTTGGCTGAATTGTTAGTTTTTCGTCCATAATTTTTTTTTTTTTTTTTTTTTTTTTTTTTCGTTTTAGTTTTTTAGTTTTAACATTCTTGTCAAGTTGGTCTCTCAATCCATTGTCTTTTACAATTCATATACGTGATACAATGTTGCTTGACTGGATTTAATAGCAATTTTATGGACAATAATGGACGAAATAACTAATTTGACAAAAATGTTAAAATTTAAGGATAAAAATGAAAAAACAATTAACCCAAACTTAATATAATTTGAATTTTGGCAAAAAAAAAAAAAAAAAAATTTAGTCAGTTGCAACTTGCAAGTTCTTTGTATTACCTTTGCCAATGAAACTCTATATGGAATGCAAAAATTTGTGTACGTTTCAAGTTGATGCTGTGGAAGATAGCATGATATATTCTTCCTACTGAAGCCAACCTAGCAGCACACATACAATGAATTAAGCAACCATGCATTCTGTGCAATCATGAATCTGAGACAGCCTTCCACTTATTCACACAGTGCCCATTTACCCAATCAATTTGGCTTTCCTCCTCTTGGCCAAATCTACCTAATAAATAGACTACCCATCTCCAAGTACTTAGCTAAACCTCTCTCTTGAAGAGGCCCCCTTGTTCTTGCTTTTTGTAGCTTGTTCTTGTGACCAAATCTTGTTCTCTTGAAACAAGCTCAATAAAAGCCCCTCCCTCACCACTATTATCCCCTCCACACCACTCAAGCTAGCACAAGAGATCAACCAAAAATTTGGGTTGGGCTAGAATTGAAATTAGGTGATTTAAAAGTTGCTAAATTCCACTATGCCTGGACTAGAATAGAAGCTAGGAGATCCTTTTTGGGCCGAAACAATTGCTGCCCTGTTGGCTATTTCTTTGGCTCGTAATTTGGGTTTGAACAACATTCATTTTTGAAGTTGAAGGGGATGCTCTCAATATGATAGATCACATGAAAAACACAGCTATCACTCCTCATTGCTCCATCTCCTCCATCATTGAGGACATTAATCAAATTGCACTTTCTTTTAATTGTTACTCTTTTTCACTTAAATTACTCATTTAGAATTATAGATTATTTACACTGGACACAATAGGATGCAGACAATTATCCAATTTTGAACATATGTTCATATCTCAACGTGTCTAGTGCACTAATACACTAGACACAAGTCGTGTCCTTTAATTTTTACGTTTTATAATTATATAAATTTTATTGGATTTTGGAATAATTCATAATTCAATTAAATTTTTTTAGAATAATTACTTTTAATTAAAATTTTCTTATAATAATTAATTTACCAAAGTTGTCTTCTTTCTTCACCAGCATTTTGTACGTTTAATCAATAGTTACCTCCAATCACTATTTTTTTCTTTTTCTTTTGTTTTCCTGGTAGCTCCCTCTGTTGTTTTGCTGACGTGTCAAGCCATGCACCGTTAGATTTATCCAAGGAACTCAATCGGGTCTAATATTGATATTGACCCAGACCTCCAAGTTCAACACTTGCGCCTGAGTTCACAGTCCTCGATCCCAAGCACAGATAATAATAATATCATTCTTTCTTCTTCTTCTTCTTCCTCTGCGCCATGGTAAGTATAAAACCGCTTGATTCTCGCACGCTTTCATTTCGAAACCGATTTCTTTGTTTGCGATTATCTCTAAGATCCATTTCTGTTTGTTTTTTTTTGTAGGCTCCGAAAGCGATTGCGAGTCCCATCCCAGACGCGTGGTACCCAACCCTATCGGTCTTCATGCTCGCGATCGGACTCGTCGTCACCGCCTCTTTCTTCATGTAAGCTCGATTCCGATACCAATCCTATATGATTCGAAGAATTAGAAGCTTCTTTTTTGGTTCAATGTGTTAAATTTTGATTTTTTTTTTTATTGGAAAATTAGCCTGTGAACATGTCCAATTTTTGTATGCAAAAGCTCTATCTAATTGTTTTCTCAAGCATTTTTGCGAAATGTTATAATTTGAATTTCGAGGTGTTTGGATTTTTTTTTTTAATAGATCTATTGGAAGCATTTTTGATTCAATGTGTTTTATTGAGGTAGATTATGTTGACTGTTACCGTGATCTAGTGCGTAGGTCTTAGGAGGACATGGTTATATGTGAAAGTTGGCGATTTGGATTTTAATTTTGTTAATTCTTGTCGGCAAAATAGCTTGTGAACATGTTGAATTTGTGTGCGCAAGCTATATGGATTTTTTTTTTTTTTTTTGAAGCATTGATGGCCAAATGTTATTGTTACTGAAATTCTAGGTGTTCGCACTTTTTTTGTTTTGGTTGAGATCTATAGGAAGCATATTTGATTCAATGTGTTTGGGGTTTTAATTTTTATATTAGTTAAGTTTTATTGAGGTAGATTGTGTTCGATTTTAATTTTGTTAATTCTTTTTGGAAAATTAGCTGATGAACTCTTCCAAGTTGTGTATGCTAGCTATATCGAAATGTTCTCTGAATCTTTTTTTGTCTAATGTTATATTTCAAAATTCTAGGTGTTTGGACATTTTACGATATCTTCAATGTCACTTTTTATTTTTGTTCTGTTTGATTATTGAATCGATATAATTTTTTTCCAGATCCTGAGCTTCTAAATATGGAGAAAATATTTTTTTGATTGAGTCTTAAAAAAACAAAAACAAAAAAAATTGTGTCAATTTCATTATTTATGAGCTTTATGTTTTGGTGGTGTATTTATATTCCACTACTTTGATATTTTACCTTTAGGGTTATGCCTCCATCGGTTAAGTCATAGGATTTGCAGCCTTGGAGGATTTGTATATGCATTTAAACATCCCATGTCTCCTTTGGTTCCGAGTGGAACATATGCAGTTCCTGGTGTTAATTTCTAGTTGAGGGTTGCGTCAGTTGCTGGCTTAGTTTTGGTTGAGGTTACTGGCTCCCATGACTATGTGGGGTTCACTTCTTTAATTGTCATATCTTATGAGTATGATAATGGAAAGAGTTAATCACTTAATTGTAAAGACATTGAATATGAAAGTGGAAAGTACAGTCTAACAAGTATTTGGGAAATGTGAAGTGGAAAAAAAAAAAATCCCCGTCTTTGAGAATTTGGAACTTGTAGTCTTTATTAGTTGCTGAATAAAAGGCAGGATAAGACCCTTTTTATTTTTATTTTTTTTAATACTTGGATATTTGAAAAACTTTCTTACACACACAATTTTATCCTTCTTCTAGCTAAAGACAGCTACCAGACTTGATTGAGTTTTAGGTAAGGACAAAACTTATGTACAATGACTTAAGTGCAGTACACTAGGTTTCCCAATTAATTTATCAAAAATGGAAAAAGTACATTAGGTTTCTCAATTAAATTCAAACACATAGTTTGAAGCATTCTTAATTCTGGTTCCCTTGCACTATATGTTTGATTTGTAACCTAGGATTAACCTGTTTTACTTTTAGAATTTGACTGTTGAACATTTATAGTGGGAGTCATTTTATTAAGATCACTGGTGATGTAGTTTAATTTGGATAGCTTTAAGCTAGGCACTCCAATAGGCTGTGAAGGTGGTTTCTCATATTTGTGTTTCTATATTATTTTCAGCTTCAAGATAGGTTATTTTTTACTGTGAACATTTGCTGTCACAACTAATGACAAAAGTAGTCCGTTGCATATGCAACTAATCCATTGCATGGTCAAGCATTGTAATGGGCTATCATCTATGGAAGCTAGCCATTCTTTCATGCCTTAACTCATCATTGGTATGATATTTCCCTTTTTGGGAGTGGCATATTGCATATAAGGCGCATGCCCTCCCCCTACCTAGGCGATGTGGGACTCAGTCAGGATTTGGTTTTCCCTCACCTTACCCTACTTAAGAGGTCTTTTGGCCTTTCGGGTCCCCACAATGGGGTGACACATGAGAGAATCATTTTTTTTCTTCTTTTAGCTCAATATCATTGTTAGGTCTTGCATTTAACCATTTTTTGTTTCTTTAAAGATGGTATTTAACAGCAGTATCACTTGCAGCTATGAAGCAACCTCTTCCAGGAAAACCCGCAGTCTTGCCAAGGAGCTTGTAACAGGAGCAGTGGCATCTGTCTTCTTGGTATGTCTGTGGTTTGCACTCTCTAGTTTGTCATTATTTGCAGGATATTCGAATCTCATTTTATTGCTGATGCGAAATATCAATATATTTGGTGCAGGGTTTTGGGTCCTTGTTCTTGCTGCTTGCTTCTGGTGTTTATGTCTGATTTTTGAACAATGGATATAAAGAATTTTGTCAAGCAGGATTAGTTTTACATGGAGGGTGTTACTTTTGACATTATTAGTTAAACATACTCTATGGTTTTAATGAAATTAAGACGGTTTCCATAAAAAACATTAATGTGTTGTTGTGTCAGTTGGCGGAAGAAAGATGAAGTGATATGTGGTAGCTTTTCAGCATAATTTGTCTCAGAAATATTGTTAAGGTTGCTATTAATTTGGAAATGAGAGTAATGAATTGCTTCTTCTTCTTCTTGAAAACTTGCCTACGTAATTATTTATGGGCAAAGGAAGGAGTTTTTTACCCTCTTCTACTCAGGCTGTGTTCCTACCATTTCCCTATTACAATCAGATTCAGAAATGCTTGGTCCTGAATCTCCTGATTGCTCTTTTAGTTGTCTTATCTGCACGTTTAAATATATTTTCTTTGTGGTCTGCTTTTGCTTATTCCAAGAGTTGTGCATGAGGTAATTATTTCCTCCAGTGAATATGTGGCAAGATACTAGACTCTGCTGGATTTAGGCCCCTCTTGACTGTTGTTTTTCTGTTACTGCCTTGAGTGGTGCCATTGTTCACAAATGCGAAGTGCATTGGAAGGTGAATGATGCCAATTGCTTGGCATCCCTGTCATCACAATAGATCAAATGTGTAAGAAAATAGACATAATTGTCCAATCTGCCAATTAATCAGAAGAGGATGTATTTAAAAATTACCTAGTTTTTGTGCTGTGCGCTCTTTCTTCAGGCTGATCTAGTAGTTAAAATGGCTGGTGTCATGATCCAAACTTGTACTTCAGAATTTAGAGCATGATTGGTATGTTAATATCAAGTTTATCTCAATAATCACACGTACCAACTAAAGTTAAAGATAATTATCAAAAATCGTTTCTTGTATTCCTTTTTATTTATATTCAAAATTGATAAAAATTTTGAAACTTCATTTCATTTTAAACTTTGCAAGATTATAACTTGGTTGTAACTTAAGATAGTCGTGTAAATATTACATAACTAAACGTTTAGCAAAACTCTTATGTACAAGTCTAACCCCAAAGACATACAACCATGGTTGTCAAAATTTCGATCTTACAATTTTATGATTCCACCTACTCAAAACGATATGGATCTTTTAAAGATCTTAGCAATTGTTTAGGATCGGTAGGATCGTACGATTCTGACGTTTCTAAACAACTTGGTTTTTTTATAATTTTTTTTAACTTGATAGAAGGCTTAGTTAGACCTAAATGAAAAATAAAATCTCAATAAACCCAGTTTTTCCACTCTACTGTAGAGAGAGTGCCAGTTGGACCCAAATAAAAAAATCCCAATAGAGTGTCACATTTTAAGGTTTTTGGCATCTTTAAATGATGCTTACAAATTGATGTAGTGATGTATGGTAATTATATCAATGAATGTATAATTTACGTGATTATTTAACATACTAATGTGTATTTTTTGTTTTTTTCTTAAATAATATAAGATCTTACGATCCACGATCCGATCCTGCGATTCACAATCCCACCTATCTCCCACGATCCTATGTAGGATCTCGATTTTCACAACTTTGCATACAACTGGAGTTCAAAACAAGCTAAAGTTCTGAAATACATCTGTACTCAAAATGATCAAGTACATCTTGATTCCTCTTATACAACAAAAGAGCTAAACTACTATACCAAAAATATAAATATATATATATATATATATACACATATTCTAACAAACGAGAATCACAGATTCCTTGCCACCTTTAGTATTCTCGCTGCTTCTAGGAAAAAACTTGTGCACTGAAATATAGTAGGGTAAGCTGCGAAGCCCAATAAGGTTTTAAGCTCCATGAGCATTTAATAAGAATGTATGTAAATCAAATATTTTATAGATATGCCAGTTTTGATAAATAGTCTTCATACTATTCTTAAAATAACTTATGAACTTTTAGATGAAAATACATTATTTTCCATTCATATAATAATAAAATGACATAATAAGGAACTTAAACATAATTCAGTAACCTTATCTTTAAATAGACTATAAAATATTTTATTATAAACTTTCCATCAGACTTATAAAATATTCAACATACTTTTCTTATCATCATACGTTTCTTATAAATTCCAAATAGCTTAATAGCTCATTCATAATACATATTAGTCAGTCCAATTATAAGTTTGTCACAACTTTGGGAGGCTTCTAGCACATTATGCTAGGCGTCTAGCATTCCCCACAATGCTAGAAAATTCCAGGATCATATCAAAAAGTATCACACCCCTTTCGGTGTGATCATATCATCAACCATGGGGTCGGATGGCATTCTCCACAAGTTGGCCATTCCCAACAAAGGCGGGTACAGTAGAATCCTCACCACTTATAATGGCCAATCAAAATTTCCATAGAAATGTTAGTACTTTAACCTCTACTGGCTGAATTTAAATCATAACAATTGAATAACCCGAAAACTATATTTTTTTTATAACTATACTTTTACATATATATTTCATAACAGCAGCATATCCACTTCGTTCTTAAATATTATGTTCGTGATATAAGTAATAGCATCAATATGCTAAAATTATCATATATATATATATATATATAAGATTTAACAACTCACGAACATATATCTTTATTTAAATCATGCTTATATGTAATATCTCTAATTAAAAGGTTTTAATGCATAATAAATTTTCTAAACAATCTTTATACTTTTAAATGCACATGTCACAAATCCCTTACTTGAAAACAGAAGACGCGAGAGATTTGTATAAGAGAAGCTCAAGTAACCACGATCTCGTTCTTGTCACCTAAATGAAAGACCAAAACTTATTACTGACAAATCTTCCTAAGTATTTAAACTTATACATGAATCACAACCTAACTTTCAAACTCAAGAAAATCTTAATTCCCACCACACAAAGGTTCCCAAAATACAAGATACATTCATCAAACACTTGATGTACCAAACCATAGAGAAACCAAGGCATACAAAATTTATTTATAATTTAAACATACCAAAAGATGAGCATACTAATTTATAACTCAAAACATTCACCTTAACTTTAGAATTAAATTCTCAAAGTTAGGTATATCATTTACTGTTCACTGCTTATTTTAGTAACATATACCTCATTTATAAATTACAAATGAGCTATCCATTCACATCCAATTTCCATGCAATTTTACAGAGCCACTCCCTTGTATGTCTAGTAGATACTATATCAATTTCAGAGTCAAAACATAAAACCATGATTTTTAGTTTACTAAAAATCATACAAGACAACATACTCAAATCTGTCCTAACAAAATTTCATTCAACTTATAAATTAAACCATTATTTCTATATTGATTCAATTGCTGTGAGACCACTTCCATTACAACTATGTGTGTCTTAGAATTCACAAGAACTACTCCTAGCATCCTAATTCACAGAATATGATTTAATCCAGCTTTTTCATGTTGTAAACACTGAATCTGTCACAGTGATAGCTTTAACACCTTTCTCACAAAATCATCAAATAATTGCAAATGGCCTTCATTTCTTGTGAGTATTTTTATACCTATACTATACATGTTAGAATACATTAATAGGCATCCAATTGACCATAATATCTTCAATTTTTCAACTTGCTAACATAAAACCACAAATTCCAGCTTCTAACAATCAAATTAGAGAATATAGAAGGGAAACTAAAGCAAACAATTACACCATTAAAATTACCCATAACAGGAAATAATCTTATTTACTTACCAACAACTGAAACTGAAACTGAAACTTTAGTAAGAGTTTGATTTCTTTTTAGAGAGAGAGAGATATAGAGTCGGTGAGAGAGAAAAGGCACATGAGAGAAGGGGTTATTGGTGTGAGAGAAAGAGAGGTATATATATAAAATCTTGGTGAGAGAAAGGAGGGCTGTTGGTGTGAGATGGTGCTGCCGATTCAAGAACAAAGAAAGAGGGAAAAGAAAGAAGAACAAGGGATATACATTCTAGGGATTTTTTTTTTCAAACTTACGCCCATTTTTAAACAATTTTGTTAGTTAGCATGTTTTCAAAACTATTTAGGAAACTAACATCTCGAGT
This sequence comes from Quercus tomentella, assembly GCA_028535165.1. Classification (NCBI taxonomy): domain Eukaryota; kingdom Viridiplantae; phylum Streptophyta; class Magnoliopsida; order Fagales; family Fagaceae; genus Quercus; species Quercus tomentella. Next base: position 58,218,387 of record JAPQVY010000155.1, on the reverse strand, counting down.
TCTATATACTCGATTTTGGTATGATAAATCGAGTCCCTTGAACTCGATTTCAACATTCTGTCATATGAAACTCGAGTCTGAAGGACTCGATTTCTTCAGCAAACTGCAAACTAAACCCCACGGAGACCTAAATCCCTCTACGAAGAAGAAGAAAAATCTACAACCAACCAAGGAGACCCAAATCCATGAAGAAGAAGAAGCAAATCCACGAAGAAGAAGAAGAATTTGCAACCAACCCCACAAAGACCCAAATCAACCAACCCCGCGGAGACCCAAATCCATAAAGAAGAAGAAGAAAAAGAAGAATTTAACCTAGAAGAAGGGGGATTTGACCAAAGAAGAAAAACCTCAACAACCAAACTGTTTCTTAAAAACCCAAACCCAAAAATCATAAAAAAATACCCCTAAATCAAAACACAACCCCACGAAGTAGTTTGGGTTTGTTGCTCATAGAAAAGCTGGAATGATGAAGAATCAAAACACAACCCCACGAAGCAGTTTGGGTTTGTTGCTTATAGAAAAGCTGGAATGATGAAGGCCTGCAGAATACAAACAATCTTGACAGAGCTGTGGGGATGAAAAAATTTGGTTTTCAGGTGAGACAACCATCTGGATTCTCTTAAGCTTGTTAATTTTGACAAAATTTTTCTGGTGCGGATTCTCTTAAGCTTGTTAATTCTGGGAGAATTTTTCTGGTGCTTCTGTTTTTTCTTTGAAGGCATCGTCCATGTCTTGGAGAATCAATCATTGGATTTCTTCATTGACGTAGTCTGCTGAAGAAATCGAGTCCTATGGACTTGAGTTTCATATGACAAAATGTTGAAATCAAGTTCAATGGACTCGATTTAGCAATCCAAAATCAAGTATATAGAACTCAAGATACGAGTTTCCTAAATAGTTTTGAAAACGTGCTAACTAACGAAATTATTTGAAAATGGGTGTTATTTAAAAAAAAAATCCACATTCTGGTGCAGCAAAGAAAGATTAGGAAGAAAGTTTTGAGTGGGGCACGTGTCTTGCTAAGGGTAATAGGGTGGATGACTCACCCATATACATTTTCAGAATTTACATTTACTACCCCTCCATAACCTTATATTCTAGATAGGCCCAAATAATAAAATAACTTTGCATATAAAGGGTGCGTTTGGGAAGCGCGTTTTGCGCTTCCCATGTCTGCGTCTACGTTTCTTTCCTTTTTTTTTTTTTTTTTTTTTTTAAAAGACCAACGCTTGGTGCACTGTTCATGGGACATGAACAGTGCACCAAGGCATATGAACAGTAAAAAAAATGAGTGAACAGTAAATTTTTTATTATTTTTTTATTGTTTTCAATTTTCAGCAAAATAAGCAGTATCCATACAGACCCAAACCCTTACCTTTATAAACTTCTTTCCATAACATAAAAAAAAGCCTATATCTTTTATAACATCAAAATATCAAAGTCTTATGCATTTAAATTAATTAAGATAATAACAAGCATATAAATCCATAAATTAATTATGCAATTAGGCTGAGATGTTACAGTTGAGAGAGGCTCTTCCCTCCAATGTAAATCTTTTAATTCTCTCTAGCTTTTAGCCCAGTCGAAATAAGTGACATTTATAATATCATAGGCAGGTACGTGTTAAATGTTTCGTTAAAAATGGAAGAGAATTGGAGAAAGTTGGAGGATTTAAATGGAAGGGAATGTTCTCCATAATGGCTTGAGCGTGACCTTTCTTTTTTATATCGACATGGTTTTCTATCCTCCTAGATGATGATATTGTTGGTATGATGATTCATGTTACTCATTCTGATAAAAAAAAAAAAAATGATACTTGCGTTTTCTAGAGTAAAAAATGAGAGAGAGAGAGAGGAAAATTATACTTCGATTTAAAATTAAAATTATGGAATTCTATTAACAATCTTCCCATTTACATTGCATGAATATTATAGTCTAGGAGTTTGTTAAAAAATTGGCCAAGATTAAAGTCCTAGTTTTGGGTGCATCTATCACAAGGAAGGAAATTCGCCAGTTTTGGATTATTCATTTCAAAAGCGTAAGATACAAATTTTGTAGCTTCCCCAACTTATCTTTTATCAAAGGAATCTTTGAAAAGTCTTATAAAAAAAAAAAAAAAAGAATGTTTGAAAAGTAAATATTCTTTTTTGAAAAAAATGATTAATATTCTTTTTTGAAAAAAATTATTTGAATTTAAATTAAAAAAATTAATTTTTAAAATTGGTATTGTACTTTTTATTTAAAAAATAATGTATTATATAATGTATCCTTAAAAAATAGGATTTTCCAAAGAATATTTTTGGACTAGTTTATTTTCTTAGTTTATTTTGTTGAAATAAACTGTTTAAAATAATAATAATTTAATCTTACCCTACCACACAAAAATACATGAGTATTTTGGCTAAAATTCCAATTGTACCATCTAAGTTTGGCTGAAATTAATTTTGGACTTTTAACTTTAATTTTGTTAAATTGAGTTTGATGAGTCCAAAAAAAAACATTAAGGTCATCCATTAATATGGACGACCTTGCATCATTAACAAACCAAAAGATGTAACCGCTCAAGCACATTCAACACATTAATGGCGACCATTACTCAGCGGTCTTAAACGCCCATCAATACGATAACTGTTACACATGCGCAATAATCACCTCCAATTATGTACGACAGCTATCCAAATCACCTATAAAAGGGTCAATCCATCTCACTTGTGAAGGTACGTCAAAAGCTACTACAAAACACTATCTAAATATGAAAAATATGGGTTCATACTAACTTAAGCATCGGAGGCTCCCCCACCGGGCACAACCCGGTGGTCTATTCGATCTATCTTTCCTTTATCTTGTAGGTCCTATGAGATCGTCTAATGCTTCGGATTGCGCGAGTGACCCAAACTGACGATTTTGGAATCATCAGTTTGGCGCCGTCTGTGGGGAGGCGATTAGTCATCTAGCTCTTCCTATAACAAAGGGTTCACTCGGTTCAATCTAGAGTACCTCATGGGTTGAGACTCAATGATTATCTCTTCACTACATATATATTTCTTGTCCATGAATAAAATCTTTCTAGATTTTTCTTTGAATTCATTGGTTATATATGTATTAATAAATTGTTTATGATGGCAAATGGAATCGTGGCTATGGAATAACAATTTCAGGGAGATTCAATTTTGTAGACTTCGAGTTCGATGGCGAAAATCTCAACAAACCCTCAAATGAAAGGCAATCAAAGAGGCAAGAAATTATGAGTTTGCGGGGGTATTGAAAGTGAAGAATATGAAGAAAAATAAATGATACCCTAATAATATCTTGGTTGATATTCATGGGTAATAAAGCCACAACATAAGGCCATCTCCCAAATTTATATGTGTATTTATTGGTGGCGAAAGTATAGTAGAAAATGCATAACATGGTTAGAATGCTCTATAGTCAGTTATGCATGAGTTATTAGTCCGTCAGTTGGTTAATGAAACTATGTTTTTCAAGGAACAATTCCAAAAAAATTTAAAAGAAACCTTTAGGAATAAAATGCATGAATGGCATATTCGGCCTTGCACACAGAATAATTTTCAAAGTGAATGCAAGGTGGGACTGAGGTTGAAAGAGCCAAAGAATTATAAAATTCAGTCCTTTCAAAATTACCACAATAGTTAAGCATAAATCATTTTCAAAATATTATGAAATTTTGAATCTTAAAATGTTCCACAATAGAACGAACAAAATTTACTATTCAAACTTTTCCATGTATAAATATAAGTTGCTTTGGCGTTGAGAATGGAGAATTTAAATGGTTCCATCTATACCTAATCATGCTTTCGAGCATTCAAAGGGAAAAATGTGGGACTCTCACGGTGTCACAATCCACATGTATGATTCAATAAAAGCGGCTATACAGGTATAATGTTTTTATTATATGCTCGCACTAGTGACATCACCAAAGTAAGTACTTACTCACATATATGATATACGAGCAAAGCTTACTGTTTCTAAATACTAAATAGTATCAAGTTATTTCCACGTGATTCTATTAAACGGAAGCACATGTACTCTATATTAAGCTCATCATTTGAGAACAATCGAGATTATTAATTTGTTAGTATTTTTTGGAGCAAAATGAGTCTAGTAAAGCTTGACAAAAGGGATCAACAAAAGGCTCGACATAAGAAAAATCATCCAGCAGAAAAAAGGTCATGGCATAGGCACAACTGTTGAGAATGTCGTAGAGGTTTTCTTGCCAGGTCAGGTCCCTACTCCTCTCATTTATATTATAGCATTACTTGCTTAGAATAGAGCAAATTATGATTAAATATATATAAATATATATATATATATATATATAGAGCAAAATCTAAAATTATTTCAAACCACACTATGGGGAAAGATATCATATATTTCACCCTCCTTTTAGCGCCATATTTACGGGTCGGTTATGCGACACTTATTATTGCTCAACCATAGTTGCTATTGTTTAAATAATTTATATGTTAAGGGCCAAGAGTTAGACAACCGTATGCTACATGGTTAAACATTTGTTGATAGATTGCATAGTCAACCAATGAAGGAAACATTTTTCATAAAAAGAAAGCAAAAGAGATGGTAGGCTATTTCTACTATTTTGCTACAAAACGGACTTGGCAACCGATGTGCATGTGTGTGTCATGTGGGCTGGAATATATACAAGAATTTATTCCCTTATTTGTTTGCAATGATTTCCTTTTGTGAATTATATGCAGCCATACCACGACCTTCTCTTATCATTTCATAAGATTGCCATCCCTGTAAGTATATAATCAACGAAGGTAAAATGAGAGACAAGTTTCTCATAAATGGCCTATATGTCGTTCACTAGTAGCCACCTTGGCTTGAGGTGCCAATATAATTGATTATGGAATTTCATATCTTGAAAATATCATACTTAAGATGATGGTATTTTCCATATTTATTCCCCCAAAATTGAATTGCTATCACCTTGCACTATGAAATAATTTATCCAGTTAATTATCTCTTCATTCTACTCATTTATTTTAAAGAGTAGCAGTGTCTTTTTGGGATCTCTCTATAATTTTATACATAATTTTCTATCATGAACATATTACCTCATCTCTATCCGTACATATTCATAGGCATTGGTGTATAAGTTTCTAAATTTTGTTCTAATACATTAGACATGAAATTTTATGAAGATTTTCCTTTGGGACTAGATTAAGTCCAAAGGAAGAAAAATACAGGTACAAACCATGACAGGCCCTTCTTTTGGTCATCATCCAATAGCGAATGTACCTTTCATGTTTGAACGGGGGCAAACCCTCTGGATATATCTACATCTTCAAATAGCTGGAACAAAATATAGCAACGATGGTGCCCAATTCTTGGGCCTTAAGGTCAGATTTAAAATTTTCTTTTCCTTTTAGCTCTCTAAGTATTTGCAACAACGTTTGAAGTCAAGTTTTAGGCATAATGATAAATATCATTATTGCCAAATAAAAACCTAGCTATAAGTTTAAAATAAGATCATAACTGTTTACTATGATAAATATGATGATTGTTTATCATAATGGCAAATGTCATTAAACACACCGAATTCCAACACTCTTTAAAAAGTTTAAACACTTTGCCAAGTGTTATTTAGTTGCAGGAGAATAGGGTAATAGTTATGAAAACGATTGATGGAAAGGCAAATTGCTTAATTACAATATTAGTACAAACATGCACAATTGACACAAAAGGCTAGATAATTTCTTGCTAAAGTTAAAAGACTTGACTAGTAATATCTGCTCTAGCTAGTGTGACCTATTTTAGACTTTTGATCTCTAACCGATCAAATGATCTTAAGTCCATCCATTTCTTTTATTATTCTATTATCGCCAAAACCAAGAAAAAAGTAGAAATGATTGAATTGCCTATAGAGCATGTGCTTCATACATAAAATAAGACAATTTTATTTGATCGCATGGCATTAAGTGTGACTATAATCCTCACTAAGTTTTTATACTCTTACATGAAATGATATTGGTTGGACGTAAGCTATATCAATTCACCCAAATTTTTGTATAATATATAAACCTATAAGAGGTTTGCTAGATTACTAGCTTCAGATATACAAAAAATAGATATTCCAAATTTTCTAAGGGAATGTCATAATTTGACGAAGAAAAACCCTTAAGAAGAAAATAGAGATATAGCCAAAAGTTCTGAAAATTCCATCTACATCACAAATGCCAAGTTTAACTCCTATAAATTATGGAGTTGTACAAATCCAATGAAGAAGAGCGCTATAAGTAAGAGTTCAATGACGAAGATTTCGTCAAGAAGACTACAACAATGAAAAGATCGAGGTACGTACACAATAGTATTGAGATTTAAGGTCTTCCATTGAGGTAACTCATTTCTTTCTTTCTTTTTATCCATGAGATCATTTTACTGAAACTAAATAAATATCAAGCTTGCATGATTATTACAAATGTGTATGTAGAACATGTTGAAAATATTGCTATAAAATTGTTACAATTATCACAATTAATATAACTATATTATTAGTAGTATATGTTTCATCGTCATGAATCTGAGAAGTTTTATTAAGTTTCCTAAACTTAAATTCTAGATGATCGTGTTCCCAATATGTTCATGAATTTAAGTCTCAATAAATTTCCGCTATCTCCATCAACTCACCAAAACCTTCTTAAATTACTCTAAAAATCATATACTATGCAAGCACCTAACAAAGACCAGTTTAAAGAAGCATATAGTCAAATAGCTTCAATTTTTATACTTCTTTATGATTCATATAGAATACACTTTGTCTTGTATAGCATGCAATTGCACATTTGTACATCGTCATGCAGCTAGCACTATTGAAGTGACTTAAGCATACAATTAAAGAAGAAGGAACAGGAAATTGCTATTACAAACGGCAATGACCATAGACGTCAAAGCACACCAAAAAAAAAAAAAAAAAAAAAGGGTTCCAATCGTGATAGAGCATTCCTCTAGTCGCCAACAAATGAGAATTACACTCTTCATGTTTGAATGGGGGCAACAACATGGCCTAGTTTTTATGCCTTCGAAAAATCGAAGGCAAAAGAGATCTAGGCCTTACACATGAAGTATCATGTTAAGCTTAAGAAAAATCTTGAAAAGAGAGGATCTCGTCATCTTGAAAAGAGAAGAGTTTGTCAAGAAGATTCCAACAATAAAAAGATCGAGATATATGACAAAATAATGTCGTCATTTAAGATCACAAAAGAGATAAAACTCTAGGATTACAAGGAAATAAGAAAAAGGTCCACCTAGGCTATTGGTAACTTATTATTTATATATGAATTGTTCTAAAATTCTTGTTTAACCAAGCCTTGGCAAGTGCATGTGCTACTTAATGCAGATATCAACATGGCCTCAAGAAGGTCCAAAACGACATAGCGTCAAGGAATTTTTCCAGCAATAAGTGACAAGATTCCTTAAATGGATGTAAGTCACCAAAAAATGGCTAAGTGATAAGATTCCGCCAAAACGGATGTAAATCACTGACGAAGCCTAAGTGACAAGATTTCTTAAGTGGATGTAAGTCACCAAAAAATGGCTAAGTGATAAGAGTCCGCCAAGACGGACGTAAATCATTGACGAAGCCTAAGTGGCAAAATTCCTTAGATGGATGTAAGTCACCAAAAAATGGTTAAGTGATAAGATTCCGCCAAGACGGATGTAAATCACTGACGAAGCCTAACTGCCAAGATTCTTTAAGTGGATGTAAGTCACCAAAAAATGGCTAAGTGATAAGATTCCGCTAAGACGGATGTAAATCATTGACGAAGCCTAAGTGACAAGATTCCTTAAGTGGATATAAGTCACCAAAAAATGGCTAAGTGATAAGAGTCCGCCAAGATGGATGTAAATCACTGACGAAGCCTAAGTGGCAAGATTCCTTAGATGGATATAAGTCACCAAAAAATAGTTAAGTGATAAGATTCCGCCAAGACGGATGTAAATCACTGACGAAACCTAAGTGACAAGATTCCTTAAGTGGATATAAGTCACCAAAAAATGGCTAAGTGATAAGAGTCTGCCAAGACGGATGTAAATCACTGACGAAGCCTAAATGACAAGATTCCTTAAATGGATGTAAGTCACCAAAAAATGGCTAAGTGATAAGATTCCGCCAAGACGGATGTAAATCACTGACGAAGCCTAAGTGACAAAATTCCTTAAATAGATGTAAGTCACCAAAAAGAAAAATGGACAAGATTCCGCTAGATCGATGTAAATCGCTGACAAAGTCTAAATGACAAAGCTCCGAAACTGGATGTAAGTCACCTAAAAGTGGCTAAGTGACTAAATACCCTTAGATGAGTGTAAGCAAAAAAGGATTCTCACACAAACGCAAGAAATCAAGAATATCAAACACGACAACCAGAAAAGGAATAAAAGAAGAAGCATCGATGTGATAAAAAATGGTCGTCCAAAGAAATCACCTTATTCTTCAGCAGTGATAAAAAATGGCCATCCAAAGAAATTAGCTTGCTCTTTAGTAGTGATAAAAAATGATCGTCCAAAGAAATTAGCTCTCTTTCAAGATCAAGCTATGATCCCTCGAACGTCCAAAAAGACCTTCAAAAGGTAGATACTAAAAAGGTCATCATAGAAATACTAGCATTCCTGAAGAAGAAAGTAGTTGAAGATAAAGAAGCCTGAATCTAAAAAAGTCAAAAACATTCCCTAAGCCAGACCAGCATAAAGCAAAATCAGACTTGGGAATGGGGGGGCAATTAATGAGTCCAAAAAAAAACATTAAGGTCATCCATTAATATGGACGACCTTGCATCATTAACAAACCAAAAGATGTAACCGCTCAAGCACATTCAACACATTAATGGCGACCATTACTCAGCGGTCTTAAACGGCCATCAATACGATAACTGTTACACATGGGCAATAATCACCTCCAATTATGTACGACAGCTATCCAAATCACCTATAAAAGGGTTAATCCATCTCACTTGTGAAGGTACGTCAAAAGCTACTACAAAACACTATCTAAATATGAAAAATATGGGTTCATACTAACTTAAGCATCGGAGGCTCCCCCACCGGGCACAACTCGATGGTCTATTCGATCTATCTTTCCTTTATCTTGCAGGTCCTATGAGATTGTCTAATGCTTCGGATTGCGCGAGTGACCCAAACTGACGATTTTGGAATTATCAGAGTTTATTAAATTTCAAATTTATTCAATTTAAGTATTTCATTCAATTCCATAAAAAAATTATTGTTAAGTAGGAGCATATTAGTCAGTCCAATTATAAGTTTGTCACAACTTTGGGAGGCTTCCAGTACATTGTGCTAGGCGTCCAGCATTCTCCACAATGCTAGGAATTCCAGGATCATATCAGAAAGTATCACACCCCTTTCAGTGTGATCATATCATCAACCATAGGGTCGGTTGGCATCCTCCACAAGTTGGTCATTCCCAACAAAGGCGGGTACAATAGAGTCCTCACCACTTATAATGGCCAATCAAAATTTCCATGGAAATGTTAGTACTTTAACCCCTATTGGCTGAATTTAGATCATAGCAATAGAATAACTCGAAAACTATATTTTTTTGATAACTATACTTTTACATATATATTTCATAACAGTAGCATATCCACTTCATTCTTAAATATTATGTTCATGATATAAGTAATAACATTAATATGCTAAAATTATCATATATATATAAGACTTAACAACTCACGAACATATATCTTTACTTAAATCATGCTTATATGTAATATCTCTAATTAAAAGGTTTTAATGCATAATAAATTTTATAAACAATCCTTATACTTTCAAATGCACATGTCACAAATCCTTTACCTGAAAACAGAAGACGCGAGAGATTTGTATAAGAGGAGCTTAAGTGACCACGATCTCGTTCTTGTCACCTAAATGAAAGACTAAGGGCCTGTTTGGATTGAGCTTATTTTTGCTGAAATTGAAAATACTGTAGCAAAATAATTTTTAAATGTGTGAATAGTATCGTAGGACCCATTTTTAATTTTTTTCTAAATAAAGTGGCTGTGGGTCCCATGAATAGTACCGAAACAGTGCGTGAATAGTAACATTTGTCTCATGAATAGTAAATTTTGTCTCCTCCCTAAAACGCGTGAAAGCAAAAAAAAAAAAAAAAAAAAAAAAAAAGAGAAAAATGCAACGCAGGATTCAGCGAAAACGCTGAATCCAAACGGCTTCTAAAACTTATTACTGACAAATCTTTCTAAGTATTTAAACTTATACATGAATCACAACCTAACTTTCAAACTCAAGAAAATTTTAATTCCCACCACACAAAGGTTCCCAAAATACAAGATACATTCATCAAACACTTGATGTACCAAACCATAGAGAAACCAAGGCATACAAAATTTATTTATGATCTAGACATACCAAAAGATAAACATACTAATTTATAGCTCAAAACATTCACCTTAACTTTAGAATTAAATCCTTAAATTTAGGTATATCATTTACTGTTCACTGCTTATTTTAGTAGCATATACCTCATTTATAAAATACAAATGAGCTATCCATTCACATCCAATTTTCATGCAATTTTACAGAGTCACTCTCTTGTATGTCTAGTAGATACCATATCAATTTCAGAGTCAAAGCATAAAACCATGATTTATTAAAAATCATACAAGACAACGTACTCAAATCTGTCCTAACAGAATTTCATTCAACTTAAAAATTAAACCATTATTTCTATATTGATCCAATTACTGTGAGACCACTTCCATTACAACTATGTGTGTCTTAGAATTCATAAGAACTACTCCTAGCATCCTCATTCATCGAATATGATTTAATCCAGTTTTTTCATGTTGTAAACACCGAATCTGTCACAGTGATAGCTTTAACACCTTTCTCACAAAATCATCAAATAATTGCAAATGGCCTTCATTTCTTGTGGGTATTTTTATACTTATACTATACATGTTAGAATACATTAATAGGCATCCAATTGACCATAATACCTTCAATCTTTCAACTTGCTAACATAAAACCACAAATTCCAGCTTCTAACAATCGAATTAGAGAATATAGAAGGGAAACTAAAGCAAACCATTACACCATTAAAATTACCCATAACAGAAAATAATCTTATTTACTTACCAACAACTGAAGCTGAAACTTTAGTAAGAGTTTGATTTCTTCTTAGAGAGAGAGAGATACAGAGTCGGTGAGAGAGAAAAGGCACATGAGAGAAGGGGCTGTTGGTGTGAGAGAGAGAGGTATATATATAAAATCTTGGTGAGAGAAAGGAGGACTATTGGTGTGAGATGGTGCTGCCGATTCAAGAACAAAGAAAGGGGGAAAAGAAAGAAGAACAAGGGATATACATTCTGGGGATTTGTTTTTTCAAACTAACGCCCATTTTTAAACAATTTTGTTAGTTAGCATGTTTTCAAAACTATTTAGGAAACTAACATCTCGAGTTCTCTATACTCGATTTTGGTATGCTAAATCGAGTCCCTTGAACTCGATTTCAACATTCTGTCATATGAAACTCAAGTCTGAAGGACTCGATTTCTTCAGCAAACTGCAAACTAAACCCCATGGAGACCTAAATCCCTCCACGAAGAAGAAGAAAAATCTACAACCAACCAAGAAGACCCAAATCCATGAAGAAGAAGAAGCAAATCCATGAAGAAGAAGAAGAATTTGCAACCAACCCCACAAAGACCCAAATCAACCAACCCTGTGGAAACCCAAATCCATGAAGAAGAAGAAGAAGAATTTGACCTAGAAGAAGGAGGATTTGACCAAAGAAGAAAAACCTCAACAACCAAATCGTTTCTTAAAAACCCAAACCCAAAAATCATAAAAATTACCCCTAAATCAAAACACAACCCCACGAAACAGTTTAGGTTTGTTGCTCATAGAAAAGCTGGAATGATGAAGAATCAAAACACAACCCCACGAAGCGGTTTGGGTTTGTTGCTTATAGAAAAGCTGGAATGATAAAGGCTTGTAGAATACAAACAATCTTGACAGAGCTGTGGGGATGAAAAAATTTGGTTTTCAAGTGAGACAACCATCTGGATTCTCTTAAGCTTGTTAATTTTGACAGAATTTTTCTGGTGCGGATTCTCTTAAGCTTGTTAATTCTGGGAGAATTTTTCTGGTGCTTCTGTTCTTTCTTTGAAGGCATTGTCCATGTCTTGGAGAATCAATCATTGGATTTCTTCATTGACGTAGTCTGCTAAAGAAATCAAGTCCTATGGACTCGAGTTTCATATGAAAAAATGTTGAAATCGAGTTCAATGGACTCGATTTAGCAATCCAAAATCAAGTATATAGAACTCAAGATATTAGTTTCCTAAATAGTTTTGAAAACGTGCTAACTAACGAAATTGTTTGAAAATGGGTGTTATTTTAAAAAAAATCCACATTCTGGTGCAGCAAAGAAAGATTAGGAAGAAAGTTTTGAGTGGGGCACATGTCTTGCTAAGGGTAATAGGGTGGATGACTCACCCATATACATTTTCAAAATTTACATTTACCACCCCTCCATAACCTTATATTCTAGATAGGCCCAAATAATAAAATAACTTTGCATATAAACCCTTACCTTTATAAACTTCTTTCCATAACATTAAAAAAAGCCTATATCTTTTATAACATCAAAATATCAAAGTCTTATGCATTTAAATTAATTAAGATAATAACAAGCATATAAATCCATAAATTAATTGTGCAATTAGACTAAGATGTTATAGCTGGGAGAGGCTTTTCCCTCCAATGTAAATCTTTTAATTCTCTCTAGTTTTTAGCCCAGTTGAGATAAGTGACATTTATAATATCATAGGCAAGCACGTGTTAAATGTTTCGTTAAAAATGGAAGAGAATTGGAGAAAGTTGGAGGATTTAAATGGAAGGGAATGTTCCCCATAATGGCTTGAGCGTGACCTTTCTTTTTTATATCGACATGGTTTTCTATCCTCCTAGATGATGATATGGTTGGTATGATGATTCATGTTACTCATTCTGATGCAAAAAAAAAAAAAAAAAAAAAAAAAAAAAAAAAAAAATGATACTTGCGTCTTCTAGAGTAAAAAATGAGAGAGAGAGAGAGAGAGAGAGAGAGAGAGAGAGAGAGGAAAATTATACTTCGATTTAAAATTAAAATTATGGAATTCTATTAACAATCTTCCCATTTACATTGCATGAATATTATAGTCTAGGAGTTTGTTAAAAAATTGGCCAAGATTAAAGTCCTAGTTTTGGGTGCATCTATCACAAGGAAGGAAATTCGCCAGTTTTGGATCATTCATTTCAAAAGCGTAAGATACAAATTTTGTAGCTTCCCCAACTTATCTTTTATCAAAGGAATCTTTGAAAAGTCTTATAAAAAAAAAAAAAGAATGTTTGAAAAGTAAATATTCTTTTTTGAAAAAAATGATTAATATTCTTTTTTGAAAAAAATTATTTGAATTTAAATTAAAAAAATTAATTTTTAAAATTGGTATTGTACTTTTTATTTAAGAAATAATGTATTATATAATGTATCCTTAAAAAATAGGATTTTCCAAAGAATATTTTTGGACTAGTTTATTTTCTTAGTTTATTTTGTTGAAATAAACTGTTTAAAATAATAATAATTTAATCTTACCCTACCACACAAAAATACATGAGTATTTTGGCTAAAATTCCAATTGTACCATCTAAGCTTGGCTGAAATTAATTTTGGACTTTTAACTTTAATTTTGTTAAATTGAGTTTATTAAATTTCAAATTTATTCAATTTAAGTATTTCATTCAATTCCATAAAAAAATTATTGTTAAGTAGGAGTATATAGTTAACTAATAAAATAAGATTTTTGGCATAAAAAAAAATATTCAATAAAAATAAATTTAAAAAAAGTGTAAACATAAAATTAAAAAAAAAATGAATTAAATAAACTTGAAATTTAAAAAACTCGATTAAACAAAAATAAAATTAAAAATTTGAAATAAGTTTCGGTCAAAGAAAGTATAATTTGCATAATTTTTTTTTTTATTTTAATAAATAGTTGAAGCCGGCCCAGGCCCAGGCCCAGGCCACTCAAGATGAGTGAGCACGACTTGTCAATTGTCTTTAGTCTTTAGGCTTAAACTGCTTTCTGAGTCTGACTTTGACGCAACGCACAGGCAGGCACGCACGCATAAGCATAAACACTCACGCATACTCGCTCTCTTCTCTCTTCACACAAATCCCCCCATTTTCTACAGCGTTAAAAGTTTGAGCAAAGCAGCAGAAGAAGAAAATGGAGTCGCAGCAGCAAGGTCCGGTGGTGAAGAAGAAGGAGACTCGGGGCCGGAAGCCGAAACCCAAGGAGGACAAGAAAGACGAATCTGCGAAGCCCAAGGAAGGCAAGAAGGCCCAGCAACAGCACCACCAGCAACAACAACAACAACAACAGCAACAGCAACAACAGCAACAGCAACAATCCGCTGTAGACGACAAGTACACTCAGTGGAAAACCCTCGTCCCTGTTCTCTACGACTGGCTCGCCAACCACAACCTCGTTTGGCCTTCTCTCTCTTGCCGGTATTTTCCATTTCTAGGGTTTTCATTTCCTTTTTCCCTTTCACTCACTCACTCATTTCTCTCATTTCTTAGGGTTTTGTTTCTGTTTACTTTTTATTTATTTATTTATTTATATTTTATTTTATTGTTAGGGCTTTATTGATTTATTAATTTATTTAAAGACTGACTGAACTCAATGATTTAAATATAGGTGGGGCCCTCAGCTGGAGCAAGCTACTTACAAGAATCGCCAGCGTCTCTATCTCTCTGAACAGGTGTTTTCTGCTCGTATCAATTCAATCCAATTAATTGCTTTATTAGCTATAATTACTGTGTGATTGATATCTAATTTTAATTCGTTACTTATTTTTTTTTTTTTTAAAAGAAAAGGATAGAGATCTAATTTAAGAGCGTGCAAAAATTCCTATTTATTTTAGCATAACAACCTACTCTTTCTCTTTTTATTTTACATCACATTGCATTAAAATATTAATTTTTTTATTTTATTTTCTTAATTGTTTCTCTTTTCAAATAAAGAAAGAAAAAAAAAAAAAACTAAATACAAAATGAATAGTGTCGGTGTAAATTTACATGGTTATTATAACAGCCTGATGTGGGTGAATTTTAGGCTTGGTTGGCTAAAATGTGGTACATTTTCTATCATACAAGCACTGATGCAGTGCTCTAATTGTTAAATTAAATATGTGGCCACTTAAGTATGTTTGATTGACTAAACAAGTTTATGAATTTGAAAATTTTCTCATTGTCTCAATTAGATAAATAGACTATTCTTCATTCGTAATCCTATTTTAAATATTGAGGCAGTGCTAGGAAATTTCATGCATACTGTTTTTTTTTTTCCTTCTCAATTTCAATTACCTGTTGTAAGACAAAGAATCAATTTGGTTTTTAGATGATTTGAATCTTAAAATGTATTCTTTGACAATAAACTGTCAAGGTAAGAGCTTTTTGGATAATTCGATAGTTACAATGAGAGAGGGGGAATTTGAGCCTTAGATGTCTCCGTTGGAAGCACCAGGAGGTGCTAGTTGTGCTAAAAGAGCTTTTTATATACAAGTGTTTCTTGTGCGTGTGTGCTTATCATTGTAAATCTCTAACACTCATATGATCTATTGTTGAACTCTGTTCTGATATTAATGCTGCAATTTGTTATTAGCTTGTCTTGTGTTAAACAAGTTTATGGGCCTTTTTTTTTTCATATAAATCTTTTTCTTCTCTTTTGTTGTCAGACTGATGGTAGTGTTCCGAATACTCTGGTCATTGCAAATTGTGAAGTGGTCAAACCTAGGGTTGCAGCCGCAGAGCACATATCCCAGGTGACTCATTATTATGTTATGTTTCTGCTTTATTATATATTTTCCTTCTTGTGCAATACTTTATTTTCAATGAGGTTATGTAATACAGCTAAATTCTGTTACCGTCAATTTCTTTATTTTTCAGTTCAATGAAGAAGCACGTTCACCATTTGTAAAGAAGTTCAAGACCATCATTCATCCTGGAGAGGTATGAGCCGTGCATTCATTAATTGCACATATAAATTCACCAACCTGCACAAAAATAAAGAGGAATATCTATTTCTGGTCCTACCTTGTATTGAATCTAATTTGAAAGCATGCCACTGTTATTTTTGTGCAAACCAGTGGAGTAGATATTTTACGAAGTTATGTTTGTAATTATTCCTATGAAAAGGCTATTTGCGTTGAGTCTTTATCCAATTTTATTCGTTTTTGGCTCTACTGTCATAGATGATGGAAGTGCCTGCATATTATTGAATCACTTGGTGCTCATTGCAGTAATTATTGAGTACCATTTTGCAGGTGAACAGAATCAGGGAACTGCCACAGAACTCTAAGATAGTGGCCACTCATACTGATAGTCCTGATGTATGTGCTGTACTAAACTACTAATTTTGTCATGTATATATATATTGGATTGAGGATATTATAGTTGCCTTTGATTTCTATGTTTCATTAATTTGAAATGTTTAATGTTTTTCATTGTTGGATTTTACTAAAACTCAGGTTCTCATTTGGGATGTTGAAGCTCAACCAAACCGTCATGCTGTCCTTGGAGCTACAAATTCTCGTCCAGATTTGGTACATATTTACTGTCAAAAAGTCTTTTTTCTCATTATAAAGTGCGTATTTTATTTTTTATTTTCTACTTCTTAAATTACCATTGATGGAAAATTCATCCATTATTATCTAAACAAAGGGCTTCACTTTGGATCTGTATTGTGATGTCACATTGCGTTGCTTTTGAAACCCTGGGATTAATCCCACTACAAAAAGCGAATTCGATGAGTGCATTTGGTTTAGGGGACATGTGGAAATCAGCCCTTTGTTCAATCATTGGGTCTCATGCTACTTGGATGGGTAACATTGAATTGGAGAAGTTCCCAGTCCTTGCTCCCGTGGGTTGTAAAAAGGCTATAAGAACTCAGAAGTTGAAACTAATCCTTAAGATTAGTTAAGTTAGGTAGTTGTTGGCCAATTTCCACCATAGACTCAAGTAAAATTGACCTCAGTATTTGTTTTCAGTGAAGTTGGCCAACCACTATAGATTGATTCTTGAGTAGTACTTGATGACTTGAGGAATCCCCTTTATTCTTTAAATGTTATCGTTTATGTATTTAGCCAATGGCCTTTGGGCTAAATGGCATCACCACCCTCATAAGAATGGGGTTGTGGGTGAGGTTACGGGTTCAAGCCTTGGGAATGTGTGAGCTATGTTCCAGTAAATTCAGTTGTTTACATTCCTGTTAGTAAGAGATATTTTACAAAAAATAAAATTTGACAGTGGTGTGGGAAATTTAATCCAAAAACAAAGAACCGTCTAGTCAGTATATTGTTTCTGAAGCTCTATATTTATACGAGGGAATGGTAACCACAGTACACAAACAGCCCAAAGAAGTAACAAAGGCAATCCTTCGGAGGAAAAAAAAAAAAAACAGTAGCAACACAACTCTTTTGTTTATCTTCTGGATATTCTTGCATCACAACCTGTTTAGATAATATAATTAAATTGTGGTCCTTCTAGAATATATTTCTTGAGAATAATTTGATATTAGTTAAAAAAAAAATGTCAGCCTGTAAATTCTCTATGGCCTGTACTTTTTTTTTTTCTGTTTATGATATGGACATTGAAATATTCTTCCCGCAGATTTTGACTGGACATCAAGATAATGCAGAATTTGCTCTTGCAATGTGCCCAACTGAACCCTATGTGCTATCTGGAGGTGGATTATTTATTTTTAATTATTTCTGCTATTTCAATTAGGTGTTGAAACTGTTGGGCAAATCTTTGTCTAGTTATTTCCACAACCATAGATGATATGAATTAACACCGTCTGATATCTAAGATAAAACGTGGTTGTAATTTGAGTGAGCTAACTGTGCCTTATTCTCTGTTGGATATCATATGATGATTAAGTCATCTTTTACCTTTGTTGGCATTTTTTATAAGATCAAGTGTGGTAAGCTTGTTGTGGAAGTGTAATTTTTGTGATATTTTATGTTCTATAATATGTAATGTAGCATTGTGGACCTATGGCCCTTGATGAATCTTGTTGAATGTTGCATCCCTGTAATTGTTTTTTGAGTCCACACAAATTGTCCTTTTTTTGTTATGTTTAATAGTTCAAGTGTAGTTACCTTGTGGAGGTCTAGTTTGTAATGTATTATTGTGGGCCTGTGGCCCTTGATGAATGCTGTTGAATGTTGCATCCCTGTAAGTTTTTTGGAGTTCCAGAACAAACTGTCCTTTTTCTTATTATGTTTAAAAGAAATGAGTTCAAGCAGAGTTTTCTTGTTGTGGAAGTGTAAGTTTTGTGAAATTACATTTTATAATATGCAAGCATTATAGCCTGTGGCCCTTTGATAAATCCTGTTGAATGTCAGATCCCTATAAATTATTTGGACTTCCCTCACAGGCTGTCCTTCCTATTCTTATTATGTTTAGGGGAAATGAGTTTTTTTTCTTTATCTGAAGAAAAAAAAGACTCGAACATTTTCATCTGAAGAAAGATTTTTGTTGCAGGGAAGGACAAGTCCGTGGTTTTGTGGAGTATTCAGGACCATATATCAACATCTGCAGGGTCTGGTGGCTCAATTACTAAGCAAAACTCTAAACCTGGGGAAGGAAATGATAAAACTGCTGATGGCCCTTCCGTTGGACCACGGGGTGTCTACATTGGGCATGAGGATACAGTTGAAGATGTGGCATTCTGTCCATCGAGGTAACATTTGCATGATCTTTGTAACATGCATATCCAGGAGTGCTTTGTTATTTCTCTCTCAGAATTTGCAATGTTAAGTTTCATGTTTCATGTTAAACGTGATTTTATTCATGTTTTCTAATTATAAACCCAAGTCTTGACATTGTTATTGCTTGGATGTGCTTAAAACTATTCTCTACACACCATATTTAAGGTGAGAATTGGTGTTCCCTGTATCAGAGGTGGAAGCTGAAATTCTTGCATATCATGGGAATTGATATGCTCATGTGATTGGAATTCTCAGGAATCTTGTCAAAAAATAAAATAAAATATTGTCAGTTTCTAAGAATCAACAATCCCCACCTTGAATTCCTAGGTTGCAACTTCTAGTGAAGTGCTTTTGGTTTATTCTTCATTTTAATGACAGCAAGATATTAGCTTTTGAGGTTTAAAATTTGTTCCTATTTCTGACACCTTTATATCTCTGCTGAAGTGCACAGGAGTTTTGTAGTGTAGGTGATGATTCTTGCCTCATATTATGGGATGCACGAGTTGGTTCTAGCCCAGCTGTTAAGGTTATGTGCCCTGTGTTTTTTTTTTTTGTCTCCTTCAATGATGGCTATTTTTTGTTTTTGATTTGGGGTTTTTGGTTATGCATTATCATCAATGCCTATTTTGAATGTCGGAGATTTCTGTAAGATAAATTCTTGGCTTTTGTTGAATTAAATTTGGCTCTTTTTTTTGGTTTGTTTCTGGTGACAGGTTGAAAAGGCACATAATGCTGATCTTCACTGTGTTGATTGGAATCCCCATGATGATAACCTTATTCTAACTGGGTATGTTATAATCTCATGTTTCTTTCTATTTTTCCATTTCTCTGTATTTTGGGCATGTGATACTCTTCTGGGTTTGATGGTGCTTCCTTATGGTTTGCACTGGTAGGGAGTTACTTCAATTCAGTAGATAAATTCAAATGTTGTACTTTTTGTCCAGGTCGGCAGATAACTCTGTTCGTATGTTTGATCGCCGAAATCTCACTTCAAATGGAGTTGGGTC
Organism: Quercus tomentella; assembly: GCA_028535165.1. Lineage (NCBI taxonomy): Eukaryota > Viridiplantae > Streptophyta > Magnoliopsida > Fagales > Fagaceae > Quercus > Quercus tomentella. The sequence goes on along the minus strand of JAPQVY010000155.1, from coordinate 58,198,546 downwards.
ACCTATCTATAAATTTGAGGGTCACAGAGCTGCTGTTCTCTGTGTTCAGGTATTAATGAATCTTCTTGTTGTCTTTCTTAATTCTCATTCATCTACTTTTTTGGGAGGTATATTTGTTTCCTGAAGTGCTAATCTTTATCTTTTGTTATTCTCCTATTCCAGTGGTCTCCAGACAAGTCATCTGTCTTTGGAAGTTCTGCAGAGGATGGTCTCTTGAACATCTGGGATCATGAGAAGGTAAAAACTTTGACCTGTACTTATCCAAGTTTCATTGCTATTACATGTGTCTTGGATAACATATGCCCTATCTTTAAAGTCATATGCAGCATCTTTTCTGGTTGTGTGCCTGGTTGATCTTTTTGCCACTTTTCATGTTGGGTGTGTATGCTAAAATGTATAATCTTTTCTCTCTCTTTGGCAATCTCTTATTTTATATTGCAGGTTAGTAAGAAGGTAGAGCGAGCAGCAAGAAGTCCAAGTTCTCCACCTGGCTTGTTTTTCCAGCATGCTGGGCACAGGTTTGAATATGCTTTTCTCACCCCATTGACTTGCTCATGAAAGACCTTCCAGCTATATGAGGTCTTAGCCACAGGATTTTTTTTCTACTATCAGTTGTACCTTTGACCAAATCTTCTTCTGAACCAAGCTATCATATATATTCTAATCAACTTGATATATTAATTTATTTATTGTTTCCTTGACTTATTGACCTGAATCAAATGCCACTTTTTTTTTTTTTGGGTGCGGGTGTGGGGGACACCCACCTAATGGTTTGTGAACCCACAACCTGCCCCTTGAACTTATAAGGGGTGGATGTATCAGTTGAGCTAGAGCTCATTGGCAATTAAATGCTCCTTAGTGAACTTGTTGGTTGTTGTTTCATATCTCTTCAACCTTATTATTTTTCTTTCTTCTTATCCTGTAATTTCTGTCATCTCATCTTCATCCATATGTATATTTAGTTTACAAGCAAAATAGCTATTAACTAATTGCTTTGGTTTACTAGAGACATCGACATATTATATTGTTTTAGCTTGGTGGAAAAAAAATCATTTTCCTAAGGATTCTTTTCAAATAGAGATAGAGAATGAAGTAATTAGAAGGGTGGTTCTAGCCCCCCCTCTTCTATAGGGGTCATCTATAAAGCGGGTTTTATTTTGAATGCATTCAAACAGAAAAGCTGACATAGATGTTAATAAACCATCCAGGAGGGGGTGGTTTGCAATTTTAAATTATGAAAAGCTAATCTTGCTCTTCATTGAAAGTTTCATCATGGTAATTTTACTTTGCTAACTTGACTAGTGCTGATCAGAGGTATTGGTTGTTTTAAAATTATATTTTTCTGAATGAGATATGCTAAGATCTCCATGTAGCATCAAAAACCTTTGCAAATTAGGAGACAATTTGATGTATGTTGTCTGTAACGGTTAATATATTCCAATTTCAAAAGTCCACCTTTGTTTGCTTCTCTCTTAGGAAATTTCAATGCATGTTATGAGATGCCTAGCGTATAGTGTTGCACTTTTTACAAGTCTTGGCTCATATGGTTTGATCAGATAATTATGAATTTTTTTTGAGGTTTATAGCTAGAGTTATTCAAAGTGTTTGTTTATCTGATTTACTCATAAAGTCTTCACTTTTATGCAGGGACAAAGTTGTTGACTTCCATTGGAATGCATTTGATCCATGGACAATTGTTAGTGTGTCTGATGATTGTGATACCACTGGTGGAGGAGGGACATTGCAGGTATCAGGATGTTGATTTTCATTTAATTATTTCCTTGCATAAGCTTTTAAATTATGAATATGTAGGTGACCAGGAGGGAAATTAATTTAAGAATTCTTTGTCATTTAAACTTGCACACTGGGAAAGAAGGGCAACTTATGAGAGATGGAGTTAGGATCGATGCAAATGGAGGAAATAAGCTTGGAAATATATCCCATAATTCGTTGCAATATCATTGTACAAAATTTTTTGCAGGATGGCTGCAAAGAGTTTTACAAGAAGAATAACTTTTAAATAGAGTTATAGTGATGAGAATTTTAAAACTTAGTATTTCATAAATGCTTGTCCTACCCAGTATATTCATTTGATTATTTGAATGTGGTGAGATGGAATAGCTTTACATAGTAACCTTTTCAATCCACTTTTATTCAAGAAAAAGGAAATACTTTCCAGTCCTATCTTTGATTTGTAATTAAGTTTATAGAAAAGTTCTCCTTGAGTTGTTTCAGGGGACTTCAATTGATATGCAAAATAAATTAATTTGTGCAGATATGGCGGATGAGTGATCTGATCTACAGGCCTGAAGAGGAGGTTCTAGCAGAGCTTGAGAAATTCAAGTCACATGTGGTTTCTTGTGCTTCAAAGGCTCGAGAGTCCTGAAAAATTTGAGCACCTGTAAAATAACAGGAAGCAAATCTTTGTAGGAGCTTACTATATGGATTTAGAGACTTTTGTATCTAGGCGGGGAAATTGCTAGCAATGTTTTTGTAGTAATGCTTCTGCAGACATTCAAGGTGACAACGATAGGGGTGTAGGAAATTTCTTGAGTCTCCAGAGATTCAGGCCAGGAAATGGCTGTTTACATTGGGCCTTTCCGGGTCATGTTCAATTTAGTAAAACTAATACCTCCATTTAATCTTTTGCTCAAATTTTAGTATAACTAATACTGATGAGTACTTTCTGAGAACAAAAATAAAATGTGGTGCTTTTTTACCCAAGGCAGCAAGGGGGCCGTTAAGAAGGGCTATTTGCCCATAGCGCGTCTCTTGCCGCTTGGAGAAGTGCAAGTTCTGGCACTGCAGCCCAATAGCAAGCCCTCTGGTTTGTCATCAAAATATTTCCCTTCTGTAGGTAAGTGTTTCTGGAATTGGTATTGCATGCGAAGTGGAATTCCTCCTGTTTAGTTAAAGTAAATAGTCGGAGTTATATGAGAAAAGGTATAGTGTTTTGTTTGTAGCTATTGGTACTAAGTAAATATCTTTGTTTTGTTTTGTGGTTGTGGAATTGTACAACGAAGATGTTATATATGTTACTAAAGATTGCAATCGTTAAGTTCTCGACTGTTGGGTTTGGTAACCTCCTCCTAACCTTATGGGATGAATTTTTCGGTTTCTAGATTAAAGATCCTCACACGAAATCACAGAAAAGGCAACTAGGATTTACAGGGAGAGAAAGGTAGTCACTTTGATGGCTCTTTCATCCTTTATAAGGAACGTTCTTTTTTGTTGTTAGCCAAAATGTTGGCAGAGGCTAGGGGCATTGTATTCCCCAAATTAATGTGTACTTGATTTTGCCCTAATTTAATGTACCCTTTAATCAAAGCAAAGACAAAATATATATATATATATATATATATATATATATATATATATATATATATCTGTATGTATATATTAATTCAATAATTTGGGGAGGAGAGAATTTGAACTTTGAATGTCTAAGTTGAGCTAATTTAATGCACCCTTTAATCAAAGCAAAGACAATATATATATATATATATATATATTTTTTTATATATATATCTGTATGTATATATTAATTCAATAATTTGGGGAAAAGAGAATTTGAACTTTGAACGTCTTAGTTGAGCTACAAAGCTTTTCATAAAAATTTATAAATAGAAAAAACTATACTTTTTTTTTTTTTGAAAGCTACTTTTTATTTTATTTTTTTAATATAGGGAAAAAAGAGATAATATAGATCTAACAATTTAGACTTTATATTATTTTGAATTATAACAGTATAAATTATTATATGTATAATATGAATATATTACCTTAAAATAATTAAGATAAGATGAAGGAGATCAACACAAAGAAGAATAAGATGCAAGCATTTCAAATTTAACTTAATTTGTAAAGTCTCTTATGGTTTAATAAGAGATCGGAGGTTTAATCTTCGCTTACACCAAAAACTGACTGGTATCTTGGTCTAATGATAAAAAGTTATCATCAGGAACAGACGCCATAGGTTGAAATTCTCTCTCTCTCTCTCTCAAAAAAAAAAAAAAAAAAAAACTTAAAATAAATCCATTGATTCACATTATATAAATTGCTACAAAGTCCAAAGTGAAGATCCACCCACATTAAAATTAAATTAGACACTCATTTGCGCATACAAAAATAAAAGTTCCTGCCCATCAATCTCATCACGAGAGAGAGAGGATGTAATTTCATTCATCCTCTTGATCTTCCTTCCCTTTCGCAGAAAATCCGACAATGTTATTTGTATATTCCTCACCAACATACTCCATAGGTCGCTTACAATGGGCTTTAGAGCCAGCGCTGCAAATTATTGATAAAGATGAATTATTATCAAATTTATTGAAAGTAAGACTTCATATTAATTGAACAAAAAGTAAAGAGTTTTTTTTTTTTTTTTTTTTGAGAAACAAAGTAAAGAGATCAATATATTAGAACATGTATATTTGTGCACAAAATTCATAGTTTGTAATATATGTATGGGATGTTAACGGATGCCCTTAGGAAAATTGTTAATAAACCATTTTAGAAAAGTTTTGATACAATTTTGTTAGAAAATATAAAAAATTGTCAAAAAAATTAATTATTTTTTCTTTTACCATAACAAGTTCCTAAAAATATATCTTGAATGAATGCCCAATGCCTTTAGGGCATTTGTTAACTTTTCCATATATAAGTATAGATTTTATGTAATAGAGTATGAGGTTCCGTCATGTAACACATTCTTTTAGATTCTCTTTAGGCTTTCACCTTAACAAAGATTTCATTTATATCAAAACATTAATTTATTGAATTATCTAATAGAGTAAATGCATATATTAATTATTTATAATTGCACATTAATTATTTATATTAAAGGAATTTATATAATTACTTTTATAAATTAAGAAACTATTTTTATTTGTGAATTTGCTAAAATTGATATGAAGAAGAAGATATGACATTCTTACTCATATGTAGTTGCTTTGAGTTACAATAATTGACATAAAAACCATCAAAATTTAAATATTTGTGAATTTACTAAGATTAATCTCTTTACCATTTAGATTTCTTAACTCCTTTCAATGACATATAATAACCAACATTGTAGTATTTATTCTAGGAAATTTAAAAGATTACTAATAGGATAAATATATTTATTTTTTTATTAATTATTTAGGTATAATGAAATTTTGATGTCATTTTTCTAAGATTTATATGAGAAATTATTGATTTAAAATATGATATTCTTACTCAAATTTAGTTGCTTTTGCAATAATTGAAACAAAGTTCCAAAAAAATGAAAAAAAATTAATAACACACAATCAAGAATGTAAAAAAATAATTAAAGGATATTTGCATTTTTATATTATCAAAAAGATATTTTCATTCTGTAGTCGGTATTAAACGTGTTTATCTATATCATGCAATTTTAAAATTTGTAAACACATATAGTATGATCAAATCATTATACACTCTTATTGTCTTTGTATTTTATCTATAAAAAGAACAATAAATATTACAATTTTTTTACAGTAAAAATTTCAATTTTTACAAGAAAAATTATTAATTTTTTTTTTCGTATATCAATTGTTGGGGGTAAGGCGATTTGAATTCTAAATGTTTTCATTGAAAATACCGGGAGGAGCCAACTAGTTAGATTACAAAACTCGACGGAAAATATTAAAATATTGGAAGAAATTAATAACAAGTTAGTGATATTTGTGTTAGTGGCACAAAAAGTCTTTCATATATTAGGAAACATAATTTTATTATTTTTAAGAACTTTCTTTTACTCTCTTTCTAATGACATGTAATATAATTTAATTGATTTCTTAACTATTAGAACATATAATAATTATTATACATGACCCATAAGAAAATATCTTATAAGAGTAATGTTAGTGAATATTTTGATCGAAAAATTGTGCTATAAGTTATATGCAGTGGCAGAACTGGGATTTGATGTCAGGAAAGACAAAATTTATAAGCACGTACACTAGAGTAGTTGAGATCGATATAAATAATAAATAATCATTTATGTGAATAATATATATATATTATTTATTTATTGGACAAAGTTTTCCTACAAACAACAAAAGGAAAATATCATGTGCAATACAGTGAATACACATGACTTACATAAAAATAATTGTATACAATCACTTAAGTGTAGTTTAGTAAGTGATCACATGTCATTTTTCGATTGTTAGTTGTAGCTTACAACTAAATTTATAGCCAAATTTTATCCTTATTTCATTATATTTATTTGTTAGAGATATGTTACACATAAATAAGCCATTTTGATTAACAACGAAGATTTTACTTATATTCACGTGAAAATAATTTTTATAGGTAGTATAACCTCAAGTACAGCTCATATGAATTCTGATATACATGTTAATATAGGCTCATAAAATATTCAAGTTGTAGCTTTCTCAAAACAATATTGTGAACATATATATGCTTAAAATTTTGGAGTTAACATGTAAACAATATTAAACTTTGTAGTTTATTAAGTAATCATTCTTATATTTTATTATTGTCACACAAATTTACATGAAGAATAATAAATTATTGTACAGGTATATATATATATATATATAATTTTTTTTTTTTTTGCTTTTCAATAAAACTTCTTGTTTCGTTAATATTTTATTTCTTTTCAACAATTTTTTCCTTTTATAGGTTTTGAATCTTTAGTGAGTGATAAAATAATGAATATTTTATTTTGTTCTTTTTCAGATTAAGATTGACATATATATAACACAAAGAAGAGTCTATTAGTTGTGATGATTATAAAAAATAGTTATCGAATGTCACAAAGGGATAATAACAAAGCAATAAATCATTGATAACGAAAAGAACATTATGATTATGATTGCACCTAGATTCTCCAGGTCCATTAAAATTTGTAATAAAGTTTTCGTGCTGATAAGCTTCCAACATTTGATCTATAGGCTGGATGTCAAACGGTTTCACATCTGTACCTTCTTCCAACGTTGACGGATAATTATATCCAACATCAGAGTTTTTCTTGTCACCTACATATTCACTAGGCTAGAATTGTACAAAATTAAATGTCAATTGCTTAATAAGTCATAAATATCAAATAATAGATTTGCCTAACCATAAACATATATTCTTTAATAATAATAATAATAAATCTAAAATCATAATCTTACTAGGTTAGGCAGGATTGGTGACAAAAGCCTAAACCCATCAATTTGATCATGTTGCACAGGAGTTGGAGCCAATGGTGGCTTTGATGCAAATGAAGAAGTATTTGCTAAGTTTTCTAATTTCTGATTTTGTTGCTCGAGCTTCTCTCTCCCCCGATAAATGGCAAGGTGTTGATTCACAATATTTAGTTGTTTTTCATAAAACTCAACTTGGGACTTAAGGTTACTGATAATTCCTAAACAACCATTCACTGGATCATTTCTCCTTGCATTACCCTCCATTAGGATTGATTCAGCAGTGGCTTGTCTTTGGCTCAGCTCAACTGCGTTCATGATCTTTAGTATGTTGCTCACACCAAAGAGCCTGTGGGCATTTTGAAATTCATGATACCTACTAGCTGGAAAGTATGGAGCTAATTCACAGTTTTGGTCACATTTCTTCCTTTGGTGTTTACATGAGGAGCAAGCAGAAGGATTTCCACCTTCCCTATTCATTGTGTTCTAAAAGTACTTACTAGATAAACTAGTAGAAGAGAAAATGTGAGTAGGCGTTTTTCTTTTCAACCAAACAGCAGCATATACGTGAGGGTTAAGAGCTTGTGAATATCATAAAATGGGACTAAACACAAAGAATCATATATATTTAGAATTTGAGTTAAATGGGTAAGATCGCGTTAGATTTTATAGAATATTTTGGTATCTTGATATAAATGGGTTAGATATTGCACAACTCAACCTCAACAAAAGTTAAAGTTTTTTTTTTTGGTTTGTTTTTACTCTCAGATAGAATTCTACTATAATCTTATCTAAGTGCATATGTGTGTGAAGTTTCTTCCTAGAGATTTGAACCCCGACTCTTGCCCCCCACACCCCACAAGCACTTATACTTATGGAGTGATCATCACGTCAAGGATGTACGATGGTTTGGAGTTTTAAAAAGCCAATTGTCATATAAAATGGTTACAATTCGTATTCAATACCATATAATAAAAACTTTCCCTGTTTGTACGAAAGTACTTCTAGGAAACATGAGAGAGGATTATTTTAGAAGGAGCCTTTTGTATTATAAATGTGGTTTCTTATGGGATTATCTTTCTAGAATACAAATTTCCACAAGAGTATGGAATTAAAAACAAAAAAAAAAAAAAGAAAAAAAAAGAAAGAAAAAAAATCTGTAACAAGAATTTGAGACTACTTTCATAAAAAAGAAGTCCTTGCAAGTTGACATTATAAGTAATTGTCCTTCATAGTGATTAATGATCATCTTGCACTTGTAAAAGAATTCTTAATTATTCGGAGAAATTACACTTACCACCTTAAACTACACCTCATATTATACTTTGTACTCTACATTTTCCAAATGCACATTTCACACTCCAAATTATGACCTTTGTTATATTTTGCACCCCCAACATTAAGTTTGTTGTTAACTTGGATGTAAATTCAAAACTTAGGGTGCAAAAAGTAATCAGGAGTATAGTTTAAGGTGGTAAAATGTAAGTTTTTAAGGAATTGAGAAAAAGAGCAATTATTATTATTATTTTTTATGCAGTATCACACTTTTTTATTCAAGTTAACAACAAACTTGATGTCAGCTTGCAAAATGTAATAAAGATTATAGTTTATGGTGTAAAATATGCATTCGAAAAGTTTAAATGTAAAGTGTAATCAGGGTATAGTTTAGGGTGTTAAAATGTAATTTTCCCTAATTATGGAGGAATACACCTAAATCATTTACATGGTTTATGAGTGTTTAATTGGAGGAGGATGTTCTATTAAGTAATTACTACTGATAATAAATTAATTAGATTAATTACAAAAAAAAAAAAAGTTTGTCATAATGTAACTATATCCTGACTTTTAAGCAATAAATGAAAATAAATTATTGCTATTACTATTACATTCTTTATGAGTGTTGGTTTAATTGGTAAGGTCTTTAGACACTAAGGGTGTGTTTGGATACTGTTTACTTTGCTGAAACTGAAAACTTATTGCTGAAAGTACTGTAGATAAAAGTAAAAGTTAGTTGAAATAGTATAGTAGGGGCCATGAATAGTACCAAAAAGTGCAATGAGACCCATAAATAGTAGTAAAAATAAACTGAAAAGTAAAATAATTTTAATTTTTAATTGGTTCCCAAATGCATACTAAATAAGAAACTCGTGATCTATTAAAGGATCTCCATTTGAATAGAGTAAAAAAAGAAAAAGAAAAAAAGAAGAAGCTAATGGATAAAGCCTCTGAACAATAAGAAAGAATCGATTAGCGGGCCTCCATTGAGTAAAGAATAAAAAGACTAATTTCCTTAAAATAAAACATGTTCCAGGGTTTACCAAAAAAAAAAAAACCATGTTCCAGGGACAAAATGGATATAGATTTCTTTGACTCTTTCCTATATGGATTTGGTCTTTTATAAGACCTGTGGATGTCCCGGATTATAATTTATATGAAAATTATTTGCAAAATATTATCTTTATGGTTCATGCATATATTAGGTGGTTTTATATTTGAGAATTAGTTATATTACACGTTATTAAATAGGTGGAAAATGTGAATTACTATGATTGATATAATTTAGCATATGATATTGTTTGAATGAACTCACAATATATAATTATTTTGACTAATTTAATTAATTGCATACTTATTATTTTATTATAGCGTGTATTGTTTAATTTGCTTTTGTTTTTTATTGGTTTTTGTTTCAATTATTGCAAAAACAACTAAACTTGTGGTGGAAGGCTAAATGGAGAGTATTCTGACGGGACTGACGAAGTCAACCTCCTTGGACGGAGTCATTGATACTGACGAAGTAACCTTGACAGACGAAACAACTACACTTCTGACGAAGGTAAAGAAGCCATTCAATACGGTCAATAAATAAGGCAGACAATCAAAAGGTTAGCTGGGCAGACCGTTAGAAGACCATTAAAATCCACATTACTGGGGAAGAGGCGTTACTTAAAGGAGCATTAAAACCATAACAGCCACAACGGTTAGGAGTTAAGAGAATGTATATATATAGCCTTCACCCCTCTAACAGAAGGTACATTGATACATAAACAGTATCCCTAGTTATTTTTATACTTTGTTATTCACTATAAACTTCTTATACTAACTTTGGCATCAGAGGTGTTGTGGCAAGCACCACACCGGTGACCATCATGAGAGATTGCTATTTCTACGGCACCGCAGATGAATATCGGACTCCATCTAGACGTGTTCAATACGACTGACGAATTTATACTTCATTAGTTTGGCGCCATCTGTGGGGACGTGACATTTTCGTGCTCCGATTCGAAAACGTAGTTCCTATCAACTTCTATATATCCAAATAGAGTCTAATCAGGACACAACAGCGTTGGTTCAGCAAGTCCAGGCTCTAGCGGCCACCGTTGAAGAACTCACTAGGCAAAATCAGGAAATGAGGCTGTGGCTTAAACAGGAGGAGAATCGATTCAGAGCCAATCAGGAGGATGAGGGAGATAGCCGTAGAAGAAGTGACTGTCAAGGGCCTGCTACTCCAGATGATCAAGCTCAGATTTTCTCCGAGAGATGAGGAAGGAGATGGACGAGCTAAGGAACGCCATTAAGGAGAAGACAGATCGGAGCTTGGATAGAATGGTCAGGGCAACAGACTCTCCCTTCACTACTGTCGTCCTGGAGTGCCCAGTGCCATCAAAATTTCGATTGCCTCAACTTGAACCGTTTGACAGACTTAAGGACCCCCAGGATCACCTCAACACCTTCAAGACGACATTAGGCCTTCAACAGCCTCCTGATGAAATATTGTGCCGTTCCTTCCCTACCACTCTTAAAGGAGCTGCAAGGAAGTGGTTCACGAAGTTGCCAACTTCGACCATCGATAACTTCGAGCAGTTGAGCAACGCCTTTTTGCGCCACTTCGTCGGGGGAAAACGCCTCAAGAGGCCAGCGGACCACTTGCTTACTATTAGACAAGGGGAGAAAGAAACCCTTAGGTTGTACATGAAACAATTCACGAGGGAGATCTTGGAGGTAGACGAAGTTGACGACAAAGTGCAGTTAACGACCTTTAAGGCAGGGCTGAAGTCTAGAGAGTTCGTGATGTCACTCGTGAAGAATCCTCCTAAGACGATGGCAGAGATGCTCTTGAAGGCACAGAAGTACATGAATGCTGAAGAAGCACTAGCCGCCATAAGAGACGTAGAGAAGCCAACAGACAAGGGAAAGAAGGAGGATGATTGTAGAGGACAAAAATGGGAGCGTCCAGATCTCCGGACCAGCGACGGGAGTAAATGGAGAGACGAAAAAACTCCTCGAACGGTAAAATTCACTCCTTTAGTTAAGCCAGTTGACAAAATTTTGGCGCAGATTAAGGATGAGCATTACCTCAAATGGCCAAGGCCATTACATTCGTCCCCCAATGTCCGAGACAAGAAGAAGTACTGCCGGTTCCACAAGGACCATGGTCACTACACAAAAGATTGTCGGGACCTAAAGGAGCAGATAGAGGAATTGATACGGAAAGGAAAACTGCAGAAGTATGTGAAGAAGGGAGAATCCAGCAGGTTCAGAGATGATGATAAAAACCAGCGCGGGTTCTCACCCAAAGATGAGGATCACATGTCTCAACGACCACAAACCGTGATCGGGGAGATAAGGACGATCACAGGTGGGCCATCCACGAGCGGGTCATTCAGGTTTCTCAAGAAAGCATGTCAGAGGCAGGTGAACAGCGTGCACACGACACCCCTGTTTAAATAGAGACGGACGAACCAGGACATGTCATTCAGTGAAGAAGATGCTAGGGGAGTGAAGCAGCCTCACAACGACCCCCTGGTCATAATGCTCATGATAGAAGGATTCAATACCAAGAGAATCCTCGTGGACAATGGTAGCTCCGCGGACTTCATCTACCTTCTCGCTTTCCAGCAGCTGAAATTAGATCCAGAGAGACTACGCCCATTCGATTCCCCCCTCGTCAGTTTCAGTGGGGACAGAGTATATTCCAAGGGTATAGTAACTTTGACAGTGACGGTGGGGACCTACCCAAAGCAGTTGACACGCCAGTTAGACTTCTTAATGGTAGATTGCCCCTCATTTTACAATGTGATCGTTGGGAGACCCACACTCAACTGGTGGAAGTCAGCCACGTCCACCTATTGCTTAAAGGTAAAGTTCCCAACTAAGAACGGTGTCGGCGAGGTAAAAGGAGATCAAGTCTTGGCCAAGGAATGCTACCAGGCCGTGTTGGCCGCAAAGGAGAACCATACATGGATGATTGAGGAGAAAGAAGAGGATAAAGTGGAAACCTTGGAGACAATGGAACTGGTTGAAGGAGAGGCAACAAAGAAGACAAGAATAGGGACGACACTAAGTCCCGAGATGAAAACAAGGCTCGTCCAGTTCCTTAAAGAAAACCTGGACGTCTTCGCCTGGACTCACGAAGACATGCCAGGCATATCTCCAAAAGTTATTCAGCATAAGCTGAACGTAGACCCGGAGAGAAAGCCCGTCCAGCAAAGACGACGGGTCTTCGCCCCAGAACGGAACCAAGCAATTACAGATGAGGTTAACAAACTATTATCAGCAGGCTTTATTCGAGAGGTCTACTATCCTGATTGGCTCACGAATGTCGTCCTAGTGAAGAAAGCAAATGGGAAATGAAGAATATGAGTGGACTTCATAGACCTGAACAAAGCCAGCTCGAAAGACAATTTCCCTCTGCCGAGAATAGACCAGTTAGTGGATTCTACAGCTGGGCATAAGTTACTGACGTTCATGGATGCTTTCTCAGGGTACAACCAGATAAGAATGGCCGAAAAAGATCAGGAGAAAACTGCTTTCATCACGAGTCAGGGGCTCTATTGCTATAAGGTGATGCCTATCGGGCTGAAGAATGCAGGAGCAACCTACCAGAGGTTAGTAAACAAGATGTTCAGCAAGCAAATTGGCAGGAATATGGAGGTGTATGTGGATGATATGCTCGTCAGGAGTAGAGAAGAACTTTCCCATCTGGACGACCTGAAGGAGACGTTTGCCACCCTCAGACAATACCAGATGAAGTTGAATCCCAGCAAATGTGCCTTTGGCGTATCCTCGGGGAAATTCTTGGGATTTATGGTGTCCCAAAGGGGGATAGAAGCAAACCCGGAGAAGGTGCAGGCCATACTCAACATGACATCACCCAAGATCGTCAAAGAGGTCCAGAAGCTCACAGGAAGAATTGCAGCTCTCAACATGTTCGTCTCTAGAGCGACGGACAAATGCCTGCCTTTCTTCAAGACCTTAAAGCAGGCCTTTGTCTGGACTGAGGAATGTGAAGCAGCCTTTCAGGAACTCAAACGATACTTAAGTAATCCACCCCTCTTGAGTCCATCCAAGGAGGGGGAAAATTTATATTTGTATTTGGCAGTCTCAACCACGGCCGTAAGCGCAGCCCTTATTCGAGAAGAGGAAAGAAAGCAGCTCCCAGTTTACTACGTCAGTCAAGCTTTCCAAGGTGCAGAAGTTAAGTACCCAAGGATTGAAAAAATTGCCTTCGCATTAATAGTAGCCTCGCGTAAATTGAGACCATATTTTCAGGCGAACCCCATCTTGGTGATGACGGATCAACCCATCAGGAAGTCCATGAACAAGCCTGAAGCAACAGGGAGAATGGTCCAGTGGGCGATTGAACTCAGCCAGTTCGATATTGAGTATCACCCTAGGATAGAAATTAAGGCGCAAGCCTTAGCAGACTTCATCACCGAGTTCACCCTTCTGGACGAGGACAACCTTACCAATGAAACAGAGTGGTGGACAGTACAGACCGATGGTTCGTCAGCCCAAAGGAGGGGGGGGGGGAGTAGGGGTCGTGATAACCACTCATGATGGAGAAGTGCTCAAATATGGAGTTCAACTAAAATTCCCGGCCACCAATAATGAGGCTGAGTACGAAGGAATACTGATGGGATTAAGGCTTGGTAAGGCACTCGCAGCTAAGAACTTGCTAGTCCAGAGTGATTCAAAGCTCGTGATAGGGCAGATTAAGGAAGAATACGAAGTAAAGGAGGAGCGAATGTAGAGATACCTCAGGCTGACGAAACATCTAACTCAGGACTTTGATAATGTAGAATTTGTACAGATCCCTAGAAGCCAGAACATGGTAGCAGACGAAGTCGCGAAGCTAGCCTTGTCGGAAGAAGGAGCAGCGAGCATGGGCCTGATGACGGAGGTCCAGAAATGCCCTAGCATCGAGGAGATCTCCACTTTTGCAATCCAGAGCGCAGGTAGCTGGATGACACCAATCATATCCTTTCTCCAAGATGGGCACCTCCCTCAAGATGTCGAGGAAGCCAGAAAGATCAGGAGGAGAGCAGCCCGATTCACGATTCTTAACGACACACTATACAAGAGAGGCTTTTCCATGCATTACCTGAAGTGTGTGGATGAAGAAGAAGCCAAATATATTCTAGAGGAGATCCATGAAGGAGTTTGCGGAGACTATGCAGGCCCCAGATCGTTGGTAAGTAAAATTATCAGAACTGGTTATTTCTGGCCCACAATGCAGATAGATGCAAGGGAGGTCGTCAAGAAGTGTGACAAGTGCCAAAGGTTTGGGAACGTCCAACGCCTTCTAGCGGAAAGACTGACGATGATATCTTCCCCCTGGCCCTTTGCACAATGGGGAATCGACATCGTCAGCCCACTGCCTCAAGGTAAAGGACAGGTAAAATTCCTTCTAGTCGCCATTAATTATTTTACAAAGTGGGTCGAAGCAGAGGCGCTAGTAACCATCATTGAAGCCAGGATCCAGAACTTTGTATGGAAAAACATAATTTGCAGGTTTAGGATTCCACGGACGATCATATCAAATAATGGGCGGTAGTTCGACAGTTAAAGCTTCAGGGATTTCTGTTCAGGCCTAGGGATCAAGAACCAGTTCTCATCCCCAGGACATCCACAGGCAAACGGACAGACGGAGGTAACGAATTGGACACTACTCAAGATAATCAAGGCCAAGTTAGACGATGCAAAAGGTGCCTGGCCGGAAGAATTGCCCAGCGTCTTGTGGGCCTACAGGACCACAGCAAGAACCCCGACAGGAGAAACCCCCTTTCGACTCACCTACGGTACTGAGGCAGTAATCCCGGTTGAGGTGGGAATAACCAGCACCAGGCGAGAAATGTTCCATGAGGAAGATAATGACGACTAGTTACGAGTCAACCTGGATTACTTAGACGAAGTGAGAGAGAAAGCCTTTGACAAGATGACGAAGTACCAACAGAAGATGGTTGAGTATTACAACAAAACGGTGAAACTCAAACGACTCGACATAGGAGACCTCATCTTACATAAGGTCACCCCAGCAACCAGAGACCCTACCCAAGGAAAACTCGACCCCACATGGGAAGGACCTTACCGGGTTGTCAATTACTCCCGCAAGGCAGCTATCACGTGGAAACTATAGACGAGCAGAGGCTTCCACGACCATGGAACATTGAGTACTTGAATAAATACCACCAATAGATGTAACAGACAATTGTATTCATTCTTGAAAGAAATAAAAGGGACTATTCAGCCAATATTTTAGTGCAAGCAGATCCAGTAAAAAAAAAAGAGAAAAAGAAAATGGCTAAGTAACAAGATTCCGTCTTGATGGATGTAAGTTACTGACGAAGCCATAAACATGACAAGATTCCTTAAATGGGTGTAAGTCACAAAATTTTTGGCTAAGTAACAAGATTCCGCCTTGACGGATGTAAGTTATTGGTGAAGCCATAAATATGACAAGATCCCTTAAATGGGTGTAAGTCATAAAAATTTTTGGCTAAGTAACAAGATTCTGCCTTGACGGATGTAAGTTACTGACGAAGATGGATGTAAGTTACTGACGAAGCCATAAATATGACAAGATCCTTTAAATGGGTGTAAGTCACACAAAAAAATAGCTAAGTAACAAGATTCCGTCTTGACGGATATAAGTTACTGACGAATTCAAAAGAGACAAGAACCTTGCAACAAACATGCTAAAGAGAGAGCATCTTTTGAAGGGTCACGACTAAAAGCTGTTAACGAAGAAGGGGAAGGGTCTCAACTAAAAATTATTTTGCTAAGCACAAAGCATTAACAGAAAAAGGAAACTACAGGAACAGAAATGGCAAACAAGTAAGTATGCAATTGCTAATTTAATTCAAGCCCAAAAACAGCGGGCAATTGCCATTGTCTTTACATCTAGACCAAAGGCCCATAAACACTGGACTAAGATATTGTTCTCAAAATAGATTAAAAAGAAAAAAAGAAATTTTTTTGGAGTTAGACTTACAAAAGGCCCAAAACATAACAGGCACCCAAAAAAAGAAAAAAGAAAAAAGGAAAATCTTTTCAAGTAATAAGCTCAGGCGTCATCAGTAGCATCGTCACCAGTAGGGGTGTCATCAACAGGAACATTCTCGGGAGCGTCACCCTCAGGAGCCGAGGACTGGGCAGCCTCGTCAATTGCCATCTCCTTGTCCACCTCTTCAAGGTCCAAGTTCTCTAGGTCAACTCCAGTGGGATGCTTGATGAGGTACCTCCTCAGAAGCTCAAAACCCTTAAAGTACCAACTGAAGAGCACTGTGTTGTACTTGTCAGTCTGCTAAAATGCCTTGACGGACCGAGCGGCAATGGTCTTGAGTTTCTCCTTGGCTCCTAGAAGCTGCTCATCCTTCTCTAGGTTCAGCTGACGCTTAACCCTGATGTCGTCACTCAAAGTTAGTTTTTTCCTTCATAGTGTTGGCCGCGTCCATAGAATCAATAAGTGACTTCTTCATCGTGGAATTCTCCGACTCCAAAACCTCCATCCTGGATGTTAGAGACGCTACCTTGGCCTCTTGAGTAAGGTACTCAGAAGTAATATGAAGGCTCTCCCCCAACACCTGAGAAGAACATTGAAGCCATTAATACAACGATAAAAAAAAATAATAAAAAAAATAAAAAAAAGAAAGAAAAAAAAAGACTAAAAGTTGCACGAGCACGTTACCTAAGCCAATTTATGGACGTGGCGAGTCGCAACCTCGTTGAAGGACATGCTGGAAATGGCTTTCAAGTCCTCAGCAGTCCCGACCTTGTGCGCCCTTTCCACCGCCAGACCCTCGTCATCCCAAACGTAAGACGGACGGGAATCGGCTTTCTCCTTCCCTCTGTCAGTCACCCGAGACCTTTTGGAGGCAGGAGTGGGGATCTCTTCAACCGAAGTGGCTAGAGAGGCCATCCTCATCGTCTCAGTACCAGAGACAATGGGAGTGACGGAGGCCGGTGGAGTAGCCAAGGGGCCTTTCCCTGTGATACGCACTGTACTTTTCCTGAGGCTGGACAACGACTTGTCCTTCTTTTTTCTCATCTTTGCATGCAAATCTTTGTTAAATTTGGTCGTCATTTCTGCAAGAAGAAAACACTTGTGAAAAAGAAAAACAAGTATATCTAAGGAAATCAGTACTGATGAACCTAACACTTACTCTTTTTTCCTTCAATTTCAAGATTGCACAGGACGAAGGTAGAAGGCTCCGGCCCGAGGAAGTAGAAGGCAAGAGTCCGTGGGTCTACAAGATCGTCCCAATTCTCAACCGTTTGCGCGTATTCGATTTCTTTCTCCACACGTCCCTTATACCTGCTCTTAAGTTTGGGCCGTCTCTTAACTGCATAAAGCAAAAAGTAAAGGAGTCAGTGGTGGTAACGGTAAACGCAACAAAACTTAAATGACGAGAAGTAATAATGACGCACCTAATGTTGGGGTTCCCCACCGACGATGCAACCTTAGGAGATCACCCCAAACCCCTCTAGAGGGAGTCTCAAAATCGTCCCCATACACAAAGAAAAACCTAGACTTCCAATATCTGAAAGACGAAGGTAAACCTTTAACGATCCTGGTCTTCCGTTGCTAGGGCACCAATTCATAGTACCCGTGCTCCTTAGACTTTTTCAAGCGATATAAGTAGACAAGCTTGTCTACCTTAAGCATACCTCCGTCCGTAGCGGCCAACCATATCCTCATATAGCTGATCACTATCCTCCCTGAGTTGGGCATAAGCTGCCCAGGAGTAATACCGAAGTGGTCCAGTAGCTCCATGAGAAGGGATGGACAGGAAACCTCAACCCACAGACGAAGGCAGACTCGTAAAAGCATACCTCCCCGGGGAAGAAGTGACAGGCCTGATCCTCTTCATTAGGTAGACGAACCCTAACTCGCTCCGGGAATTGGAATCTATCCTTAAATCTACCTAGAATGTCAGCATCCAGTCCACACTCCTCCTTGAGGGCATGAAAAGCCCTAACCTCTCGAGGGGTAGAGACGGCAATATCTCCCTCCACTGGGTCACCGCTAAACGATAACCCAGTCTCGAGTTCACTAGATCTAACCTCAGACATTCTCTCCCGCTCTCTCACTAGAATCTGGAACCAATCAATCGATTAACGAAGCAAAGGCAATAGAGTGGCCAATGCAATGCTCAAACTGTTACCCTCAAAAACAAAATTCTCAAGGTGTAGGAAAATGCCTAAAGACCTTCCTAATCGTGCAAAAAGGAAAGAAATTGAGGGGCAAGCTATCCTAACCTTAGAGCTACTAACCATGGAAAACCAGAAAAAACACAAAGGGAAGAAATAAAAGCTAAATCCCCAAGAAATCGAAGACAAACACCAAAAGAAAAGGAAAGGAGAGAAAGAAAGAGATCAGAAGTTGTATCGCGATAATAAAAAAGAAAAAGGAAGCAAGAAAAAGAGAAGAAGAGTACCTCAAAAGGCAGATGAGGGAGGCACCACCGCATCGCACATCGGCTTGAAGAAAAGTTGCAGAGGAAAGTTAGGAAAGAAAATACTTAGAGCAATGATTGGAAGTTTTGAGAAAAGTAAAAAATGAGAAGGGGAGAAATTTAAAAACCAAAGCTCAAAAAACTGAAATTCAGCGGGAAACCCAAGAGTCATTGGAGCATTAACTCCACTGATCAGAATGTGCCACGTGGCCACGATGCGTGTGGCGTCGCCACTGCGCATTTAATACGGAGCGAAACCCCAAGGGTCATAGGCAGCTCATAAAAACCTTTCATCTTCTATGGTCGTCATGACATGTCACAACAACCATAGAACCTCGGGGGCAGCTGACGGGACTGACGAAGTCAACCTCCTTGGATGGAGTCATTGATACTGACGAAGTAACCTTGACAGAAGAAACAACTACACCTCTGACGAAGGTAAAGAAGCCATTCAATACGGTTAATAAATAAGGTAGGCAATTAAAAGGCCAGCTGGGCAGACCGTTGGAAGACCATTAAAATCCACATTACTGGGGAAGAGGCGTTACTCAAAGGAGCATTAAAACCACCATAATAGCCACAACGGCTAGGAGCTAAGAGAATGTATATATATAGCCCTCACCCTTCCAACAGAAGGTACATTGACACATAAACAGTATCCCTAGTTATTTTTATACTTTGTTATTCACTATAAGTTTCTTATACTAACTTTGGCATCGGAGGTGTTGTGTCAGGCACCACACCGGTGACCATCATGAGAGATTGCTATTTCTATGACACCGTAGACGAATATCGAACTCCATCTGGACATGTTCATTACGACTGACAAATTTATACTTCATCATATTCTATTTTTTCTTCTTAAGAAATGTGCCACATGACAAAGTCTTAAGCTATTGCAACCTGAAATAAAACTTGTGAAACAAAATTATTAGTTGGAAATTTAGGATAACATATACTTGGTGGTAAGCTTTTTATGGTGCAATATATATATATATATATATATATATATATATATATATATATATATATATATATCTTGCTAATTGGTTTCCCAAATATTTATTAAAATTTAAATACTTAGAAAAAAAAATTATTTATCTTTGAATATAAATATCTGATAAAAAGTCAATAATTCACTCAACCGTTGTTTAGGTGGAAAATTGAATGAATCAATTCATTAAAACCTTTGTCTAGGTTGAAAATTAAATGAATAATACATATTTCTCTTTCATAGAATAGTGACACAAAGCACTAATTTAAGGGCGAGGTAGAAGGCAAAATGAAAATTTTCTCAAAAAAATGTGCCAATTATGAAGTTCCTGCTTATATATATTATGAGAGGGATGTTTGCAATGCGGTGTGGTGTGGTTTTAGGTCATTTTTATCACCGCACTTTGTGGTGCGGTTTAGCCAAAACCATAATTGCACCGCACCTCATTTTTGCGGTCACATGTGTGGTGCGGTGTATAGTTTAGCCAAAACCATAACCGCACCGCACCTCATTTTTGCGGTCACATGTGCGGTGCAGTGTGGTGTATAAAAATTCACCTGCTATATAAAAATTCAACATATATCAGTAATATCACTATCTCAGATTCTCAGGTATACATCAAACATGTAATGAAGTCAAGTACTTTGAACAAAGTAGAGTAGCAATCAACTTAAATATTTTAACTATCAAAATCTAATGCCCTTCAGTCTTCACTTTAGATCAAGAATATGAAGTAAAAAGTTTATGTGAAACACCAAGTACAAAGCAAAAAGGATTTACCCATACTCAATACCAAACAAAAACAAAGAAAACCCACAAAAATTAAACTTAAATATCTAACATAGGATCCATCAATAAAAAAATAATATCTAACTTAAATATCTAACATAGGAAGTTCCAAGTGCCAGTATACCAAGTTACCAACGGCAACACAACAATCAATAATATATATATATATATATATATATATTTAACAACTGGTGCAACGGCAGTGAATTGAACAAAGAAAAACTTTAACAATAGATTAACTAACAACTTGTCCTAAGTGAATAGTATAATAGGCCAATAGATTAACTTTAACAAAGAAAAACTTGAATTGAACACATGAATACCTCAATAGTAGAAGCAATTGGTACGACAGTGAGTAATCTAGGTGGAAGTGTGGCGGCTAGGGTTTGACTTCTAAGGGTTGAGAGAGTGATAAGATTTTTATTTTATTTTTTATTTTTACTAACAGAAGTTACAAAACAATGAGATACAGCTAGGGTATTAAATTATTAATGTATTGATCTTTTGTCCTTATTATATATATAATATTAAATAAATAAATATATTAATATATAGAGGGTGCAATGCGGTGTAGTTTTCATATTATAAAACTGCAAATTGCACTGCATCATGCGGTGTGGTGCAGTGCGGTGCACTATTACTTGCGGTGCGGTGCGATTATGCCATTTTGTAGGCGGTTCTGGTGCAGTTTTTGCGATTTGGTGAACACCCCTAATTATGACTTATAATGCTTATTATGTGTTATAATATTTATGAAATTAACTTCAATTATTTTATATTATATCATTAGACAGAAAAATTAACTAAGAATATGAACTAATTACTTGAGTGAATTGTAACATATTTAATTATTTCACTAACTAAGTAGACAATTATCTTTTTACATTCTTGATTAAATGAGATTTTCTTTTATCTTTATTGTACTTTGTTTCAATTGTGGTCAAAGCAAAATTTGAGCATGAATGTCATATTTCAAAAAAATTGTTTTTCTTATAAAAATCTAAGAAAAATAATCATAAAAATTAGTTTCGCATAAATAATTAGTACACCACATAAAAAATTAATATATGAAAGTAATGCATTTACATGTATTAATATTCTATTTAATTACATAGCATGCACTTGCATATATTTATGTTTTTTGGGTTCAACTTACATTTGGTGTAATATTAAGTAATATTACATCAATCAATATATTTTTTGTTGGATGATAATTTTTCAAATCCACCATTGAATTATATTTTATTTTTATACTTTACATACATGCAAAATTTCAAGATAATAAGAGATCAATAACTATATCATTTATAAAATATATGTTTATATTTCAAGTATTTGTATTATAAAATTATGCATATAAAATGAATATATAGATCAAATAGTAGAGAAAATTTGAATAACATGAAATTTAGCATACATGTTATCATAATAAAGAACATGTAATCCAATGATGGGTTTTTCAATATATATATGTGTGTGTATGTGTTGGGGGGGGGGGGGGGTACAAGAATTTGAATAAGGTACTTGTGCCACGTGTCATACCCATGGCTGAGGAGTCCATTATCGCGCTGAGGAGGTTACATGCTCGGATAGTAGGGCCACGTCAGTGGCACGTTACCAGAAGAGGTCATACTGTAGAGAAAGAGTTTCGGGAAGGGGGTTAGCCCTGACATGATTGAAGGGATGGTGGCTACCACCACATTTAATGCATCCCACCAAACCTCCTGGCTGCATTTATGTGGAAAGACCCTTGAACAGTGCTGCTTTGGCTGCCCCAACTCACAAGGGGTTTGGGAGGGTGTCTGATGGGACAAGCACTTAAGTAGTGGCCTGGATGATCAACAAATGGAGGGCCAAGATCATCTATAGAGAGCTATATAATGTAAGAGACTCTCCAAGGAGAAGGGATCGGAAAATCTATAGAGAACACACTATAGCAACAAGAACTGAAATTGTATCAAAGTCTAAAAGAACTAAACTCAAGAATCATTCTCCTTGGACTTCGCCGAGGAAAGATTTCCTTGTTTTAAACTTGTCTTTCTTTGCTTTCTTGTGTCTTTGATTCATTATATGTATGGTTTGACCCATCAAAGCCCAGCTTTTAAGCCCACTCTCTATAAATTCATTGTATTGGGCTCTTTGGGCATGAGTTCATTTATCTTTTGGGCTAAGGAACAAAAGCCAGCCCTTACAATTGACGCCATTTGTGGGAAAGCTTGAGCTTTAGTGAGTTGAACATCCAACCATGGGAGGATCAGGGTAAGACCAGGAGGAGTCTATTGGTTCCTAATGCCAGGACCAGTTCCTTAACCTTGAGCAAAGGAGGGACTGTGAGGTTAGTGTGCACACCACGCACACTAGAAGGGGCCAGTCTCGAGGCGGGAGTTACATCTCCCATGAAGAAAATACTAGAAGCATGCAGTTGGAAATTGACCGTCTTCACAGGAGGCTACGCCGCGAGTGATGGAGAAGGACTTCCTCAAATTCTGACCCCTCTTCCGATGATGATGAAGGTGGTAGCTACAGGCCCAGGTCCAGGACTTCTCCCAGTGAGTTTTTTTCGTACAATGAGGACCGTTATTATAAACGGGGAAGCAAGAGTCCATTTCGCGAAGGTCTGGGCAACGATGCTATGAGTAGGGCTTTTAATTAGATCTCTAAATCACCGTTTAAGCATAAAATTGAAGGGGGAAAGCTTCCTCGGCGATTTGCTCAACCAACATTCACCATATATAATGGCAGAACGGACCCTATGGAGCACGTCAACCACTTCAACTAGAGAATGACCGTTCACTCTAGGAACGAAAACTTGATGTGTAAAGTGTTCCCATCCAGTTTGGAGCTTGTGGCGATGAGATGGTTTGACGGTCTGAAAGAAGGTTCTATTAGCTCCTTCAAGGAGCTTAGTAGGGCCTTTGGGGCTCGTTTTGTGACTTGCAGTAGGGTTCCTTGGCCCTTGGATTCCCTACTGTCCATGACCATGCAAGATGAGGAGACCTTGAAAACGTATTCGAACAGATACTAGGAGATGTTCAATGAGATAGATGGGAACTTTGATGAGGGAAAAGGGAAACCTAAAGTAGTCCTTCAGGATAGAAGGGATTTTAGGTTGGATAGGTACAATAACAACCAACCTCGGAGAGATTTCACAGGGCATTCTGGGTCTACTACTACTTAGGTAGTCAATACCATGTTTCGAGAGCCGATACACCGGATCCTAGAGAAAATTAAGAATGAGCTATACTTTCAATGGCCAAACAAAATAGGAGGAGACCCCACAAAGCGCAACCAAAGTCTTCACTGCCAATACCATTAGGAGTGGGGACACACTATTGAAGATTGTAGGATTTTGTGGAGCCACTTGGAGCAATTAGTCAAGGCGGGAAAATTGAAGCAATTCATGTATCAACCCAACGGACAGGGTGGTCAAGCAGGGTCGGGGGCTCAGAGAGATGCTTTCGCAAGACCACCTTTAGGTACAATCAGCGTCATTCTTGCAGCTCCGGGAAGGATTGGTTCTCAGCCATCTAGGGAGATGTCTGTAGCTCGGCCATCCGTGGATGACTCGTACCCTGATTCGAAGAGGAGTTGAATGGAAGTCCGATCGACTTTGAGCTTTTCGGATGAGGACAAGATCAGAACCTTACAGCCACATGATGATGCCCAGGTGGTCACCCTCAGGATAGATGGGTACGATGTGAAGAGGGTGTTGGTGGATTAGGCCAGCGATGCAGAAATTATGTACCCTGATCTGTATAAGGGACTGAAGCTGAGGTTCGAGGACCTGACCTGCTATGATTCCTCTCTAATAGGGTTTGACGGGAAGGTTGTCTTTCCAAAAGGCCAAATCTGACTACCCGTTCAGATAGGGACAAAGGTCGTGGAGGTGAACTTCATCGTGGTAGATACCTACTCCCCCTACACGGCTATTGTGGCAAGGCCTTGGTTTCACGCCATGGGGATTGTGCCTTCCACCCTAGACTTGAAAGTGAAGTATCTGTCTGGGAATCGGGTTGAGGAGCTGGTGGGGAGCCAATCTATGGCCAGACAATGCATGGTGGCCGCAATTAGACATCAGACCGGGGGCGGGTCCTCGGCTTCTACAGAGAGGGACTTATAGCAATCAAAGGTGCCACCGCCACCCATCGATGTGGAGCAAGAGGGGGTGAAATGCGAGCAATTGGAAAGAGTTGTCATTGGCGACGATGAGGAGAAATTCTTCCAGGTCGGAGTTCAGCTACCTCCTTGGGAGAAGGAAGAGCTAACAAATTTCCTTAAAAAAAATATCGATGTATTAGCATGGAACGCATACGAGGCCCCTGGGGTGGATTCAGACTTCATTTGTCACATATAAACATCAATCCATTTGTCGTCACCAAAAGGCAACCACCTCGGCGCTCATCCAAGGAACATTTTGATGTTGTCAAGGATGAAGTACTTAAACTTAAATGGGCTGATGCCATAAAGGAGGTGTTTTACCCCGAGTGGTTGGCCAACACGATGGTGGTGAGGAAGAAAAGTGGGAAATGGCAGGTGTGTATGGACTTCACGGATTTAAATAAGGCTTGCCTAAAGGATCCATTTCCCTTATCTCAGATAGATCAGCTGGTGGATGCAATCACGGGCCACCCTCGGATAAGCTTCTTGGACGCTTTTTAGGGATATCACCAGATACCGTTGGCACTAGATGACCAGGAGAAGACTTCTTTTGTTACACCCACGAAAAATTATCATTACAAAGTAATGCCCTTTGGGCTGAAGAATGCAGGGTCCACTTATCAGAGAATGATGACCAGGATGTTCGAGCCTCAACTGGGCAAAAATATTGAGGTCTACATAGATGATATGGTGGTAAAGAGTAAGGTGGAGTCCAAGCACGTAAATAACCTCGGAAATATTTTTGGAATATTGAGGAAACACAAATTGCGCCTTAATGCCTTTAAATGTTCTTTCAGTGTCGGCTCTGGGAAATTCCTAGGCTATATGGTCACCCATCACGGAATCGAGATCGACCTCAATCAGGTTAGAGCAATCAACAATTTGCAGCCTCTTTGGAACCCCAAAGAAGTCCAGAGGTTGACAGGAATGACTGTCGCCTTAAATTGATTCATCTCTCGATCAACGGACAGGTGTCGACCTTTCTTCCAGCTATTACATAAGTGGAAGGGATTTGAATGGACGGAAGAATGCTCCTTGGTCTTCCAACAGTTGAAGGAATATCTTTCTCGACCACCTGTTATGTCCAAGCCCAAGCCCAAGGAGGAAGAGGTCTTATTTGCTTACATCGCTACAGCCCCACATGCAATGAGTCTGGTATTGATCCGGGTTGATGACGGAGTACAAAGGCTAGTTTATTATGTGAGCAAATTGCTGCACAAGGCAAAGATACACTACTTACCCTTGGAGAAGGCTATTTTGGCAGTGGTGCATGCTATGTAGAAGCTCCCTCATTACTTCCAGGCTCACACTGTTGTGGTCTTCACCCAGCTTCCCCTTAAATCACTGCTTCGGAGGGCTGACTATACGAGGTGGATTGCAAAATGGGGAACAATCTTAGGAGTTTTCGATATCAAATATATGCCCCGCACTTCCATTAAGGGTCAAGTCCTCGCGGACTTGGTGGTCGAGTTTGCTGAGTCCCCAATAGGAGAGGACAGGGAAGAGCAAGGCATGGAAGGAAAGTTAGTTGGCGTGATCTCCCCGTAGGGGCCTTTATCCTGGAAGATGTACATTGATGGCGCGAAAAATCAAAGGGGATCTGGAGTGGAGCTAGTTGTGACGTCTCCCGAAAGGATCATTATTGAGAAATTCTTAAGATTAGGCTTCTTGACCACAAATAATGAGGCTGAGTATGAGGCTTTATTGGAGGGAATGGCCATGGTTCAGAGGATGGGAGTAAGGACAGTAGAAATATTCTCCGATTCGAGATTGGTTGTAGGCCAAGTAAAGGGAGAATTGGAAGCCAGGGACGTGAGAATGCAGGAATATTTGAGTCAAGTTAGGCGTTTGCAATTAGGGTTTGAATCCTTCTCCTTACAACAAGTCCCAAGGAGCAGAAACACGCATGCTGACTCCCTTGCTACCCTTGCAACTTCCTTGGTGTAGTGTTTACCTCGGGTCATCTTGGTTGAAGACTTGTATAAGCCTGTCGAGGTCAAAGAGCAGGGGATCCCTATTCACCAAATTAGGGTGGGGCCTAGTTGGATGGACCCCATTGTGCCATTTCTCAAGGATGACGTCTTGCCTGAGGAGAAAGGGGAAGCTAATAAGGTGTGGAGAAAGGCTCCTCAGTTCTTGTTATCCGAGGATCAAAAGTTGTACAAGCGCTCCTTTTCTGGGCCTTATTTACTATGTGTTCATCCTGAAGTGGTGGAGCTACTCTTAGAAGAGTTACATGAGGGAATTTGTGGTAGTCATACAGGGGGCAAGTCACTGTCTCACAAGGCCCTCACTCAGGGGTATTGGTGGCCAAATATGCAAAAAGAAGCACAGGAATACGTGAAAAAGTGTGACCAATGTCAGAGATTCGCTCCGAATATCCATTAGCAAGGGGGTGTCCTCAACCCTCTGTCCAGTCCCTGGCCTTTTGCTCAATGGGGCTTGGATATTGTAGCCTTTCCCCAAAGTAGCAAAATCGGAGATGGCTTTTGGTCGGCGCTGATTACTTTACCAAGTGGGTTAAAGATGAGCCACTGGAGAACATTAGGGATGTAAATGCCAGAAGGTTTGTGTGGAAGAACATTGTCACCCGGTTTGGGATCCTTCATACCCTCATTTCGGATAACGGGTTTCAGTTTGATAGCAAAGCTTTCAAAATATACTGTTGTGACTTGGGCATCAGGAACAGGTACTCAACTCTAGCTTATCCGCAAGGAAATGGGTAGGTCGAGACTACCAATAAGGTCATAGTAAACAGACTCAAGAAGAGGTTGGATGAGGCAAAGGTTAGGTGGGTAGAAGAGCTGCCACACGTTTTTTGGATATATCGCACCACCCCTCGTAGATCAACAGGAGAGACACCCTTCTCAATGACTTATGGGGCTGAAGCCATGATTCCTTTGGAGACTGGATTCCCAATGCTAAGGACAAGCTCGTTCACCCCAAGCAACAACGACAACCTGTTGGAGAAGAGTTTGGATTTGGTTGAAGAGTGGAGAGAAAATGCCATGGTTCAGATGGCATACTATCAATAGAAGCTCAAGCAAGGGTATGACTTAAGTGTGAGATTGAGGCCGTTATCACCTAGGGACTTAGTGCTAAGAAAGGTTATGGGTATTGCGAAAAACCTAGCATGGGGAAAATTGGGGCCTAATTGGGAATGACCATATCGTGTTATCTCGGTAGCAGGCATAAGTGCGTATTTCTTGGAAGACTTAGATGAAAATGCTGTACCACGACTCTGGAATGTAAGTAATCTGCAAAGGTATTATTATTAGTGAAAGGCATATTTGCCATGTTCTCTTTTCTAGCATTACGTGTCATCCCTATTACTTGTTTGAATATTAAACAGAACCTTGGTCATACCTGGATCCTCGGACCACATACCTTGGGTAAATTAATATTCCTAATTATTTACTTAGGTGTTAAACAGAACCTTGGTTATGCTTGACTCCTCAAATCACATGCCTTGGGTAAATCAACACTCTCTATTACTTGTTTGAATATTAAACAGAATCTTGGTCATGCCTGAATCCTCGGATCACATACCTTAGGTAAATTAATATTCCTGGTTATTTGCTTAAGTGTTAAACAGAACCTTGGTTATGCTTGACTCCTCAGATCACATGTCTTGGGTAAATTAACACTCTCTATTACTTGTTTGAATATTAAACAGAACCTTGGTCATGCCTGGATCCTCGGACCACATATCTTGGGTAAATTAATATTCCTGGTTATTTGCTTAAGTGTTAAACAGAACCTTAGTTATTTCTGGCTCCTTAGACCACATGCCTTAGGTAAATTTATACTCTTTATTACTTGTTTGAATATTAAATAGAACCTTAATCATGCCTGGATCCTCGGACCACATACCTTGGGTAAATTAATATTCCTGGTTATTTGCTTAAGTGTTAAACAGAACCTTGGTTATGCCTGGCTTTTCAGACCACATGCATCGGGTAAATTAACACTCTCCATTACTTGTTTGAATATTAAATAGAACATTGGTCATACCTGACTCCTCGGATCATATACCTTGGGTAAATTAATATTCTTGGTTATTTGCTTAAGTGTTAAACAGGACCTTGGTAATGTTGGGTTCCTCGGACCACATGCTTTGGGGTAAATAAACACTTATAATTATATAAGCCTACGGTGGAATGGAGTGCTTAGTGAAATTCTAAGTATGATGGCCCTCTTGGATCATATACTTTGAATAAACATAAACTTCACTATCATTTGGGGTTAAGAAGAAAATCCAGAAGTACACTTCACCCATTGAGCTATTTACCTGAGGTATACAAAGTTTGCCTTTTAGGTTTAGTTACTAGATGCCAAGTGCCACAAACAAGGTAAAGTTGTCCTACTACACTGCTAACTGCATGAAAGGTAATAGTCAAACTATTAATTACATGAGCAGTTGTTAACTTTAGGGGTTAGAATATACCTTAATCAAGGTGATAATCATTTTCCTCACTGTTTACATGGGAGCAATTTATTTATGTTAACAACCAGTCATTACTGTTACCTTTTGTCAAAGCAGGGGTGTTCACCCTTAGGAGCACCATCAATTTAAAGTCTCAACACAAGGCAAAACAATAATTACAGCGAACCAGAGACAAACATTTCAAGAAAAACAAAGGTCCACAAAGGCAAAAAGTAATATCTTTTCATTCAACAAAAGGAAAAGTACATCATAGACTGAGGCAAACTACCCTAACCAAAGGAAAAAGTACAAAGAAAGAAAGAAAAATCCTAAGCTAAAAGTACAAAGAAAGAAGGCGAAAAACACATTTTGGTCCCTATATTTTGGGTCGATTTTCGTTTTAGTCCCTAAGTTTTTTTTTTACCGCTTTTAGTCCCTCTCCTGAAAAACGCTTCCATTTTAGTCCCTGCCGTTACATCAGAAATGGATATTGCAGACGTGGCAAACGGTAAAGTTAAATAATAATAAACTAATGTCCACGTGGCCTAAATTAATAATAAAAAATATTTTTTTATGCCACATCAGCATCTAAATTAAAAAAATTAATTTATTAATTTTAACTAAATTAAAAAATTAAAAACAGAATTAAAAACTAAAAATCTTATGAATTAAGATCTAAGTGTGCCTTAAACAAGAACAACAAGAACGCAAACTCAGATCCAAGAACACAAACCCAGAAATTATTTAAAAAAAAAAAAAAACTAACCAAAGCTTATTCTCAATCTCATCCTAAGTGTTCTTTCTTTATTTTACTTAGATAATTTTCAAAGTTTTAAGCTGTCAAAACAGATTATGGGTGTGCATAATTGACTTGTTTGGACTATTCTACCTCCGATTGCTGACACAAGGAAAATGGCATCTCAAATTTCCAAATCTACCAAAGCGCCTTTCTTCTTAGATTATATGAAAGGCTGAGAATAAAATAAAACCCACAACAACCCAGGCCAAGAAAATCAACCCCCAAACTCCATCTCCTCACGCCAAATCTCCATCCTACAGTAGCCGTTATTCCCTATAAATACCAACCACCAATCAACCCTTCTCTTCTCAACCCAAACCGACAGTTACAATGAAGATCGAGATCCAGTGCTTTTACTTCCTTACCCTTCTCATCCTTCCGATTTACACTGCCACAGCCGTGGGAGGCAAAAGTGGCGGTGGTGGTGGGGTTCTCGTGGGTGGGTGGCAGCCGATAAAGAACGTAACAGAGCCGCATGTGACGGAGATCGGAGACTTCGCGATGGAGGAGTACAACAAGGAGTCCAAGTCTCAGTTGACGTTCTTGAGCGTGGTGAAAGGCGAGACCCAGGTGGTGGCTGTGGGTTGATTTTCTTGGCCTGGGTTGTTGTGGATTTTATTTTGGTGGTTGTGGGTTGGCTTTGGGATGGCTTTGGTTAGTTTTTTTTTTTTTTTTTTAAATAATTTCTGGGTTTGTGTTCTTGAATCTGGGTTTGTATTCTTGTTGTTCTTGTGTAAGGCACACTTAGATCTTAATTCATAAGATTTTTAGTTTTTAATTCTGTTTTTAATTTTTTAATTTAGTTAAAATTAATAAATTAATTTTTTTAATTTAGATGCTGATGTGGCATAAAAAAATATTTTTTATTATTAATTTAGGCCACGTGGACATTAGTTTATTATTATTTAACTTTACCGTTTGCCACGTCTGCAATATCCGTTTCTGATGTAACGGCAGGGACTAAAATGGAAGCGTTTTTCAGGAGAGGGACTAAAAGCGGTAAAAAAAAAAACTTAGGGACTAAAACGGAAATCGACCCAAAATATAGGGACCAAAATGTGTTTTTCGCCAAGAAAGAAAGAAAAATCCTAAGCATGGGATTTTGCCGTGAAACATTCCATCCCTGAATCTGCTGCTATACTCATGAGGGATTCTGTGGCCACCCTTCTTGCTTCTGGCCCAAATCCCAACTGGTTGAATAGTAACCTGAACGTAGGGTTCTTCTGGAGAGTCCTGATTGTGCTTGGGTGGAAAGATCCTTCAGATTCTTCTGCTTCTACTGGGTTCCCATGGATCACCACAGCCATCACCCCTTTCCCTTTGTGGTTTGGTAGGGGATTCCTTTGCACTTCGGGTTCCTTTTGAGTGAGCTTCAGGGTTCCCTCCCTTAGCTTCTTGTGAAAGAGCCTACGGAAGGTCCAACAATCTTTGGTGGAGTGCTTGACGTAGTTATGAATCCTGTAGAACAAAGGATTCTTCCTTTCTTCCTTAGTTGGTGGCCTGGACACAGTGAATGGCCTAACAATTCCATCTCCAATCCACTTGTCCAAGACATGGTTCAATTCCTTTGTAGTACATGGGATCACTGGTGGTTCCTCGAACACTTTCCCTTCAGGCCTCTTCCTTTTCTCTCCTATCGATGTTGTCATGGCCTGGGGTATTGGCACTCTCTTTGTTCTCATAGCCTGTGCTATTCTTCTGGTTCTCTGTAGCAGGTCAGCAAACTGAGTGATGCATAAATTTTTGAGGTTGAGCCTGTAATCAAAGAGCATGTTGGATATGTAGGTCTCCACGAGCTCCTTTTCCTCATGGTCTTCATGACAGTCTAGAGAAACTTCTTTAAATCCTTTGATGAACTGGACAGGATCCTTTCTAGGCCTTTGCCTTACCATCTGAAGGCTTTGGAAGGTGACCTTGTCTTCATCGGGGTAATACTTTGCACAAAACCTCTCCATCATTTCATTCCAAGTCTTAATGGACCCAGGCCTCAGCGTGGTGTACCAAGTATATGCTCTGTCCACTAGGGACTTAGCAAACTCCCTTAGGCACAGTTCTCTGTCTCCTGCATAGGGGCCCATAGTTGAATAAATCTACTCACATGTTCCACAACACTCTCATTTCTTCCATCAAAATGATGGAACTTCGAGGGTTCATATCCTTTGGGATATGGCTTGCCGAGAAGTTCTAGTGGGAATGGAGGATCTCGAGAAAATTGCTTGGAGATCCCCGAGAGTTTTTCCTTTTCTTGCTCCAAAAGGGTATTAACATCTGCCAACGTTAGGTACTGGGGGTTGCAACCCCCTCCCATTGCTGACCCTCCCTCTGGTTGGGCTCTGTCTTGATTGACCACAGGGGGGACACTGTCCCTGATTTCCTGTGTTTTGCCCTCTTTGAGAAGGCGAATTTCTTGCTGCAAATCTTTCAACATTTTTGCCATTCGAGCCACAGGGTCTGGCTCTTGTCTTGCATGCCTTTGTCCTAATACCAGTTCTTGTTCTACTAGAGGCACCTCATTCCTTAGAGGCCGCAAGTGGCACATTGGTACCTTTGCTGTTCCTTGGCCTTGGAGCCATGCTTTGCGAAGGGACTGCTTCTTCCCTCTCCTTTACCCAGTCCCCAGCGGAGTCGCCAAAATGTGTGGGAGCCTTTTTTCTTTGCACACAGGCCCAAGGATCCTGGGCCAAATACTTATGATTTGGTGGACTGGGCTTGGTTTACTGTAGCTAAATGGGCTGTTTACGAACCAAGTGGTGCATAGGGCAAGGATCCCACAACACGTATACACCAGCAAGCAAGAATATATGTATTGAACAGCAAGAAAAACAGCAAAAGGAAAACAATGTAATAAGGAAAAGCACACAATGACTGTTAGGGATCCTCAAGTCAATATGAAATATTTGATTATTTTCTTAATTATGGATTACAATGTACTCACTAAGACGTGTTACAAGGTCCAAATAAGCTCAAAAATCACAGACTTAGATGGCTATTTAAGCCTCCAAGACTTGCAAAGTTTGAATCCCTTTGAATCCGAGTATGTTCTACAGTGGCTGTGTTGGCATACCGGGAAGTATTTATCTTTCTTTTACTATTTTCTCTAGGTTTTGACAGAGTTTTCTCAATGATTCTGTTATAGTTCACTACTGTCGAATTGCCTCTTCAATGCTGGCTGTCTTTCCCTTTTATAGTGTCATTGTACGGTTCCGGGGAACCACTAATTTCTCTTTTTTGCTCCCCTAGGTACCAGAGCTCGTGCTGTGCCAGTCACTTAGAGGGCTGGTCCTTTCCTTATTCCTCATAATTTCTCCTTTTGGTGCTGTCTCCCTAAAAGTCCCTTACTAACTTTCCATTCTGAGGTGCCCTTAGGTAACTGACCTCAGCTTTTGGCTCTTTACTTTTTCAGCTTTTGGCTGTCCATTTTCTTGTCATTTTTCCCAAGTGGTCAGAATCCTTTCCTGCTAGGTTGAAGGTTTTTCTAGCCACCTCCCCTTATAGTTCTTCATTCTGGGTTCCCTGAAGTACCACCCTCTTTGTTCACGAATGGTTACTTCATGCCTTCTGACTCTTTGCTGTATCACTGGGTGCTTGAGAAGGACATGTCTGTCCTTCATTCCTTGTGCTTTTTTGGTACTTCCTTTGAGCTGTCTCAATCCTACTTCAGCTGTGCTGCGCGTCCCAGGGATCCCGAGCCTTTGGTAGTCTCTGGGGATCCCGGCCCAGCTCTTTCTGCTGGACTCTCCTCGATCCCCTGATCCTGGCAGGCTAAGCTTTTCCTTCCATGGATTTTGGGCTTCAAATCTTTTGGGCTTACCATCCTTTTTCTTTGTGGTGAATTCATCCCTTTTATGATTACTTGTCATGAGGTTGGCCCATTGTGTTATTTCTTTGGGATTTGGTGTCATGATTTTTTTTTTACCTCAACAAATTTGAATAAGGTACTTGTGCCACATATCATACCCATGGCTGAGGAGTTCATTATCGCGCCGAGGAGGTCACACACTTGGACAGTAGGGCCACGTCAGTGGCACGTTACCAGAGAAGGTCATACTGTAGAAAAAGAGCTTCAGGGAGGGGGTTAGCCCTGACATAATTGAAGGGATGGTGGCTACCACCACATTTAATGCACCCACCAAACCTCCTGTCTGCATTTATGTGGAGAAGACCCTTGAATAGTGCTATCTTGGCTGTCCCAACCCACAAGGGGCTTGGGAGGGTGTCTGATGGGACAAGCACTCAAGTAATGGCCTGGACGATCAACAAATGGAGGGCCAATATCATCTAAAGGGAGCTATCTAATGTAAGAGACCCTCCAGAGAGAAGGGATCGGAAAATCTATAGAGAACACACTGTAGCAATAAGAACTGAAATTGTATTCAAGTCTAAAAGAACTAAACTCAAGAATCATTCTCCTCGGATTTCGCCGAGGAAGGATTTCCTTGTTTTAAACTTGTCTTTCTTTGCTTTCTTGTGTCTTTGATTCATTATGCGTATGGTTTGACCCATCAAAGTCTAGCTTTTAAGCCTACTCTCTACAAATTCATTATATTGGGCTCTTTGGGCCTAAGTCTATTCATCTTTTGGGCTAAGGAACGAAAGCCAGCCCTTACAATATATGTCTTTAAAAATATTTAGGAAACGAAATTTGTTAAGACTAATATAGACTATATAGTTAAAAATATGAACATATTACTTTAATGAATTAAAAAATATTTAAGTAATTTAAGTATACCATTATTTTATATATATATATGATTCCATGTATTATTAAATTCGTTTTTTGTCTCAATTGTTTCCAAAAAAACTAAAAATAAGTAAGAGTGTCATATTTCAGACTTTCAAAAAAGAGAGAGTCATATTTCAAATAAATTATTTGTTGTGATAATAAGGGTATGTTTGGTAACTATTTTTTCTCTTTATTTTCTGTTTCCAAAAACAATTTTCTATTTTTAAGACTAAAAAACTTGTTTGGTAATCCAAAATGGACAGAAAACAAAAACTGTTCTCAAAACTCAATTTGTGAAGGAAACTGAAAACATACAAAAGACTGTTTTCTGTTTCTAATTTTTAAAAGTCAGTGAAAAAACTATTTAATTTAATGAACTTTTCTCATTTAATGAATTTGCATTAGAGTTCAAATCCTAGTAACAACATATTTTGTTATTTTCTATTTTTTTTTATTTTAAAAACTATCTTTTTAATTTCAACTAACCAAACATGTTTTTGATTTCAAAAATACAAGAAAATTATTTTTTGTTTATATTCCCAAAAAAAAGTTTTTGAACATAGAAACAAAAACTGTTACCAAACATAACCTAATTATTCCAAATAAAATTTTTATTTAATAATTATTTTAAAATAACCTCATAAATTCATGTTAAATAAATAATTAATTACTGCACCATATATAGATAATTAATAAATGAAATTAAATGCTTTTTACCTTATTAACACATAGCAATTAATGAATACATTGACATAAATAAATAAAAATTGATAAGGTGGAAAGCTAAATTTAAAAAAATTTCTTTCCTTTTCAAGGAATGTGATACTTGGCAATACCTTAAACTACTATGATTTTTGTTTTTGTTTTTTTTTTTTTTGGGAGAAACACACACATGCAAGAGAGATAGAGATGGAATGAGGTTCTAACAATTGTTTTTTGAAACTAGACCAGATTGGACGGTTTGGGAATCGAACCAGGAACCGTTCCAGACAAAACTAGGAAATCGGCAAAAAAATTTGTCAAAAATGAAAAAAAAAAAAAAAAAAAAAAAAAAAAAAAAACTAGGAACTAGTTTCTTTTCTAGTTCTTTGACTGTTCAGATTTTAAAACCATAGTTTTGACACAAAAGCACACCACAAGCTCCACTAAAAAATTATGTTAACTTTTAAGGGATCGTGAGATAAGTTAGACTACCATGGTTGAGTTATTGGCTTTCTCAGTGGTAGAGCCATAATTTTTTTTTGGGGGGCCAGCTAAATAATAAATATAATAAAATTTTTAAGTAAAGAAAAAATTATTCCATAAATTAACTTTAACTCAACAAAATTGTGCCTTACTTTCTTTATTATATTAAACATTTTTTTCCTTAAAATATAGATAAAGTGTGGAAATTTTCCCCATAAATCACTCACATTTTGAAACATTAATATTGAATTTTATAAATTAGTTATTTAGTTAATTTGATAGGGCTTTTTTTTGGGGGGTATCATAATTTTCCATTCATTAATCCCTTTTTGTGCACTGGAAATTTGTGTTTGAATTTGAGTTCGTTGAATGCCTTGAGATTTTTCTATTCAAAATAAAAGAGAATGTAGAAGAAGCAAAAATAAAAAATAAAAATCGTGACAAATAGGATATTATTTACTATTCGATCTATAAACTTATTTTTTATACATAATTTTAGACTATAAAAATTTGAAATTTAAATATTTGATTGATAACATAGCTATTGATCTTTGATCTTCTAGAAATTTTGCAAACATAAAGAATATAAGAAAAAAGTATAATCTAACTGTGGATATTGAAATTTACATCTAATAAAAAAAATCAAATAGAGTTATAGCCATTGACTACAATTAAATTTGTAACAAAACTTCATCATTAGTAAAAATAGAGTACTTGAAAATTGGATTGTAACTATATGGAACTCTTTTTATGAAATCACTTTAAATATGTAAATATCTTTGCATCTAATGGTATGAAACAACTTCAAATATTTTAGCATGCAAGAATTACAATCAATATAATAAATAAATAAATATATATAATTTATAGATATAATATAATTTTAACTTATAGTATCTGCATCATGATAATTTATTATTATTATTATTATTATTAGTTCAAGATACCAATTGGTTTTTAGTATAGACGAGATTTAAACACAGTTCTCTTATTTGAGAACAAAAAACTTTATTAGCTGAGTTAACTAGAACTTTACTCATTGTTTGGATTAAATATTTACAAAACATGAAATGTATTTATTGTTACAATTTATAACCCAAAAAAAAAAAAAAAAATCTTAATCATGAAATGAATTCTATATGTTTTAGTGGACCTTGAACCAAAAAAACAAAGTTTGACGAAATAGACAGAAGGTCTATTGGGCCTACATCGCTGAAATTCTGAAAGCCCAAATACAAGCCCATGGGCCGACATGTAGAAATACCTCATCTCATCCGCAACCTTTTTAAACAGACAGCAGCGCTAGCTGCATCTGCATTAGCATAAGCATCAAACAAAACAACCTGCGTCGCTTAGACGCACCGTTTTGAACCCTAACACTCACTTTTTTATTATTTTTATTTCCTCAACACAAACTTAGAGAGAGACAGAGAGAGAGATTGATGGCGGAGAAGCCCCAACCGGTTCGTGTTCTGTACTGCGGGGTTTGCAGTATGCCAGCGGAGTACTGTGAATTCGGACCCGATTTCGAGAAATGCAAGCCCTGGTTGATCCATAACGCCCCGGACCTTTACCCGGATCTCATCAAACGTATTCATTCTTATCCCTAATTTTTCTCTGCTTTTTAAATTTTTTTTTTCATTAAATATAATTGTTTATTTATTTTGGTGCGCAGAGTCGAATGCGAAGGAAGCTGATAAAGTTACCGAACAGTTACAGTCCACTGGTATTTCTTCAGATGGAGCTACTCCTTCAGGTATTATCCCTTCGTTACTGTTTTTCTATTGTTTCATCATATATAATTTCCTGTTCATTTTTATTATTTTTTTATATTTTAGTTATGCAATAAGCCTATATGTCCATCTGTGGGAATTGTTGTAACAGTAGTATGTGTGAAATCATGATGATGGGAAGTGATTAATATATTTTTGATAACCCTCTCCTTTTTCCGAGCTTGAGATCGGTCTATGAACAAAATATATGACACTAACCACAAATACCGGCGGAGTTTATGTGTTTAAAAACTGATGTGGTAGGATTTTACACATTGTATTTCCATTTTTGAATTCCAACACTACTAAGATCTTATATTTGATTTGCTTGTAATTGTTTTAGGTACTTTGTGTTCATCATCATGAACATAAGAGTACTTTTTCCGCCTTTAATAAAACTTGTATTACTTATCAAAAGAGAGAAAAAAAAAAAAAAAGGTGGCATGTTGTATTTGTTACACAATACAAGTGGTCTTGGTGATGGGCTGATGTTGTAACTATCATAACTTGCCACCTTATCAAGTTTTTTAAAGGCGAAAGGTGACCTTGAGGCTCCAAGGTTTTTTTATTGCCTGAGGCGTGAGGTAACAAAAAGGCGCTAGCCCGATTAAAGCAAGGTGCCAAATAAGAAATATAGTTATTATACATAGATAACTTAAATTCAATAAATAATTTATCTTCCAATAAATTTTATAACGAGCTTCTGTTAAAAAAAACAAGGGATAATTATAGTAAATCCATCTATGGAATGGCCCGTTTTCACTTTGCCTACTCGTGGTATAAAACTTTACACTTTGCTCACCTGAACTTCAATCCGTTACCCACCTCTGTTAAAACCAGGGGTAAAAATGTATTTTTCTTCACTTTTATGTCTCTCTCCTCTAAAAACAAAAAATAACATAAAAAACTCAAACAAACAAGATCAAAGAGGGGGGTTTTGTACCCTTTCAGATTTTTATATCCCAACCTTTCAATCAAACCCCTTTATCAAACCAAAACTTAATTCACAATCCAACACAAGAAAACCCTCTAGAAAATGCAAATTAAACCCAACAATATAATCCCTGAGTTTAGGAACCACACACGACAATGTCCCATATTTCTTCTTCATGTCCGAATTCTGACTCTCCACATGCTTCAAAACAAGATTCAAAGTCCTTTTGCTCTCATTCACCTTCGTTAATGTCTCCCATCAAATCCTTGTGTTGTGATTCACCTCGGCCAATGTCTCCAACCCAATCCTTGTGGTGTAATTCACATCGGCTAAAGTCTCCAACCCAATCGTTGTGTTCTGATTTAACTCGGCCAAAGTCTCCAACCCAATCCTTGTGTTGTGATTCACCTCGCCCAAAGTCTCCAACCCCATCGTTGTGTTGTGATTCACCTCGGCCAAAGTATCCAACCCAATCCTTGTGTTCTGATTCACCCCCATCAAAGTCTTCAACCCAATCTTTGTGTTCTGACTCACCAAGGTCAACATCTCCAACCCATTCCTTGTGCCCTGTACTATCAAATTAACCTGACAGAACTTTTCAATAGCCCTGTTCAACTTGGATAGCTTGTTCGAATAAGAATAGGCTTTGACACAATAGTTCCAATTCCGACGCTTGATTTTGGAGCACTTGAGAACCAGCTCCTTGCCCTTCTCCATTTGTTCCACCAAGCTCTGTGTTTCCTTTACTGGGAAATTAAGAGCTTGGCTTAATTCTTCTATTTCTCGGACCATTGTCGTGTGCGGTTCCTAAACTTTGGAAACATGTGTTGCTGTCTTTGTCCTTGTATAGAGACACAAAACCCTCCAAGCTCTTTCAAAAAAATTCAAACCCTAACTTTTTGATTCGTGTTATGTTATGTTTTGGTTGTAAAAGTTGTTTTCTAACGGAAAAGCCAAAGGTGGGTAACGGATGGGTAACGGATTGAAGTTCAGGTGGGCAAAGTGTAAAGTTTTATACCACGGGTAGGCAAAGTGAAAACGGGCCATACCACAGGTGGGTTTACTGTAATTATCCCAAAAAACAATTACTGAGGCTCTTGCCTTAGCGCCTTTTTCATGGTTCAAGGCACTCGCCTAGGCTCTAAAGGCAAGCACCTCACTAAAGGCGCCTTGTCCTAGAGCCTTAGAGGCAGCTTAGTAATGCCTCACCTCACCCGGCCAGCCAATGACAACCATGGTCATGTACCTATTAGTGCCGTAGAATTTTACATGTATTTGGCGTGCTGAGCACACTGTCATCATGTAGGCTGCCACATTTTCGGACTGGATGATGTGGCACTTCCAAGTTGGCTTCCATGCCATTTTGTAATATTTAATAGGCTAAAATATTGTTTTCTTCCCTAAAGTTTGCATGATATGTGCTATGCTCAGCCATAAATAGCTGACCTCTCTTTGTGATTTGCAATTCTATGGTTGAAAACTGAGAGAATGTGGATCAGCAAAAGAGTGAGGTCTAAAGGAATCACCCTTATCCTTTCTTATAATGATGCCTCCTGATTCCTGAATCAGCCGTGCCATTTTTGTTAGAGTCATCTGGGTTAATTGGCCAAACTCACATAAAAAGAGCCACCCGTTTGCGAATAACAACTAGCAAACTTAATAGCTGTATTGGGTTAAGTTGAGAACATATTTTGTCTTTGTGGGTGACCGTAACAAATTTTGTAGTGCTCATAGCATTCACATGAGGCATCATTTGTAAGTGATTCTGGGCTTTGATTTGTTTTGTTGGACAGGGA
Source organism: Quercus tomentella (assembly GCA_028535165.1). Taxonomy (NCBI): domain Eukaryota; kingdom Viridiplantae; phylum Streptophyta; class Magnoliopsida; order Fagales; family Fagaceae; genus Quercus; species Quercus tomentella. The sequence goes on along the minus strand of JAPQVY010000155.1, from coordinate 58,158,069 downwards.
TACAGCCATTAGAATGAGCTATATCTGTTTTAAAAAATCACATCCACACAAGAGGTGATAGCTGTATATTATTAGCTTAACTGGATGCACTGTATGCTATTAAATGTCAAAATCATTGTCTTTCTAGTTTCGAAAGAAGATAATAATACTTTTTTCAAGTTTATAAATATTTATTCATTTTCTATTTTGGCACTTTAAGGAAGGGTTCAAGGAGTTTAATACTTTTTTCTCTGCCCTTAGATGTGACATTAACGGGTTTCTTTTAATTGTGATGTTGTCTGACTGATTTTGGGTGGATTTAGACAATATATATGTTTAATGGTGTTATTCAGTTCTAGTTCTTTCCTAGAGTTTGGTTTCCACTTGCAAGTTCAAACTATATTGACACTCTTACCTCTCTCTCTCTTGGTGGGCTGTTGTGTGTTACTTCAGCACCAAAGCAAGAAGAAGTAAAACGTCTTCCTGGTGGAAAGATAAAGAAAAAAGTAAGTGCTTTGCAAATATTTCTTCCATTTGATGTTTATGAACAAGCACTTTTGCATGAAACCAATAATGGAGTATTTGTTGTTGGGAAACATTGAGTTCAATATGATTGAAATTACTGTTGGTTTTTTCTGTAGGAGAAGCAAGAAGTCGTTATTGAAAAGGTTATACGTAACAAGCGAAAATGCATCACCACTGTAAAAGGCCTGGAGCTTTTTGGTAAGTGATATGCTGCTTTAAATTATAAAATTTTAATGTCTTCATCATAATGAACCCTGTTCCTTTGATTACATTCAGGTGTTAAACTTAGTGATGCTTCAAAGAAACTAGGGAAAAAGTTTGCTACAGGAGCCTCTGTTGTTAAGGTATGATAGGATTTGGCACTAAGTATGGATATCTGTTCTGGTGAAAATGGTTCTGATATATTTTAACATATTTTGAATGATAATGGGCCTTTTAAATGAAATTATCACTCATAAAAAAAAGTGCTTTAAATGATTGTTTCCACTTCCAGGGCCCGACTGAGAAAGAGCAGATAGATGTTCAAGGGGACATATCCTATGACATTGTTGAGTTCATTACAGACACCTGGCCTGATGTAAAATACCTAATCTCTTTCCTTAGATATTATGTGTTGGTTGAATGTGTGTGTTTTCCTCATCTTGTCTGAATTTAAAAGGCAATAACTTTATAGTTATTTGCCATTGCCTTAAGAAAGTCATGCCTTTTTGTAAGAGAGAACTTCAGCCCAAACTAGAGTGAACATGTAAAACTAAGCTAGATTTGGCTGCCAATAATATATTATCAAACCAACCATGCTTTTCTACCTAAGAATATTAGGTCTGTTTTCCATCAACTTATTCTTTGAGCTTTTTAGCTTATTTATTTATGCACAACTTTTTAAAGCCTCACTTTTTCTATGCACAACTTTAACCAACTTTCAACAAATAAGCAATTTGCAAAAGTTGCATCCAAACACACATTTAATAATAATGTGTCCTTTAACCTAAAACTAAACAAACTCTGGCCAAAGTATAGATCTTAGGCAAAATGATTATGCGTTTTGAATGCTTGCTGTTCTTATTGTCTATTTATTTTGCTGATTTCTGTTGACAATGATTTGATAAACATTTTACTGGTATTGGAGACACACAAAAGTTGACCAGCTTTTTGGTTTGGGAGGCATGAGGCATGAATTTCATGTTCTCTATAGCCTCAACTGGGTTTTTGCATGGGCTAATCATTATTAGGGATTTGTTATCCTAATTTGTGGTGAGGACATTTGAGGATCATAGTTTTCATGCATTTATTCTACTTTTGAACTCAATACATGTAACTTAGAGCCAACAAAAAGGATGAAATCTTGTTTTTAACGAGTGCTGCTAATTCTATTTCTATCACTGTTTTGAAAACCAGACCATACTGGCCAATCTGACCGGTTCAACTGTGAACTCAGACCTTAACCAGCCCAGTCTAGCATTAACATCAGAAACCAAAACTGATTTTGAATGGTATAATCTGCCAGGGAGGTGGGGGTGGGGGGGAGGAGGACTTTCAACATGTATATTTATAAAGGAAGAAGCGTAACTTCTTTATGTTTCTAATATGAGAGTATGAGAGACTTCCAACGATTTTTTCTCATAATGAAACTAGTCGTACATTGAAAAGATGTTAACAATGTTTTACATATTTTAAATGAGTCACTCTTCACTTTTATCTTTAATTCTTTAGATGGGAAAATTCCGCATTGATATTGTACATAACAATTTTCAAAATGTAAGGCTGAATAAGCTTTTTCTTCTCAGTTAAATGGAAAAAGTAAAGTTAAGAGTAGTTAGGCTCATAAGTTATCAAGGCTAGCAACATATCTTAATTAAAATATTTATTATTTATGACGTCAATGTACAACCACTAGTTGAGCCCCAATATGACCATAATTATCAGGAACCACTCCCTTTTTGGGTCCTAGGGACACAACAAAAATTCACAATAGTCCTTCTAGGTGATAGCCTAATTTAGAATTTTTGTTGTGTCTCTAGCTTTATTGTTTAAACTATGGTTTCTATGTATACCTAAGGTATGCCTAAATTGGAAGTTTTTAATGTTGACTTCGGTTACTCCAGAGTTTGGATTAATGATAGAATAAAGGAATACAGTATTCTATTTATAGTTCCTAGTATATTCAAGGAGTTCTGTTTAATGATCAGGTATTACTTGTGATGATTTTGAAATTGATTATGATAGTGGCTGAAGAGATGTATTTGTCATTTGGTTATATGATATGTTCAACAGTAACGGCAAAGGAACATTTAGAAGTGTTTTTGCACTGTTCTTTGTCTAATTGTTTTGGTGTGATGTGTTATCTTGATTCTATTTTCTGCTTGATCCCCCTTTGGTTTTTTCCAGTTATGTTTAGGATCATTTTGCATATTCTTTTCATAGGATTCTTTTTTGGTCAAAGAAGTTAAACTTATATCCGTGGTATGTTTATCTAAACCTAAATTTCTCTCCCTTTTCTCAGGTCCCAGATACTGCAATTTTCTTTATTGAAGATGGAAGAAAGGTTCCAGCTGCTTAACTTTGAATCGTGGCATATAAATAAAATGTCGTGTGGTACCTTCCGTCCTGCCTGTGTGACTCCTAACCAGACTTGCTGTATCTCAGAGAGTATAGGGGCGCTGGACTATACTAGTTAATGTTTTAAGGATCTATGGCCAGTGAAAGTTTTTGCCTCTCTCTACAATCTCTTGTTACCTTTGTTGCCTAGAATAGTAAATGTCTTTGCAGTTTGAACTGCGTAATATATTAATGGATATCGGATTTGCTTTGCATAGAGGCAAATCTGAGTGCCATTTGCTTTTGTTGTGTATTCGTGTTGATATCTTATGGACAAGTATTAGAGTAGCTGCAAAAGCTGCTAAGTTAAATATGAAAAAAGTTTACCTCTAAACCAGCCTAGAGGAATTTTCCTTCAACCTATTATGTGGCAGTTAAAAATACCATTTATGTGTAAGTTTAATCAAATGTCTAAAATATTATTTAACTAAATTTAAGAATTAGTATGTATATTTACACTAAATTGAACGGTATTTATAGTATATAAATATATCAAGAATCTAACTACTCAATTTTCATTGTCATGATAATTCATAATATTCAAACCACTTAAAAAATACTTGAAATCTTAGTATATAAATATATCAAGAATCTAACTACTTTAATTTTCATTGTCATGATAATTCATAATATTCAAACCACTAAAAAAAATACTTAAAATTCAATATAGCTTTTAAGTTATAACCACCCAAAAAATATTTAGAAACCAAAACACTACCTAAATTGTTATAGAAAACTTTTTCAAAATTATTAACTAAACTGTTATAGAAACTCTAGGATTTTTCCTTTTTCAAATAAAATTATTAACAAGGATACTTTAATCATTTAAATGTATAATTAGATTGGATGGTACTACCTAAAAGGTGTTAAACCTAACTATACCCTAAACCCTTACAAATAATTACAATTTAATGGATTGGATAGTACTACTCAAAAAAAAAAGAAAAAGAAAAAAGGATTGTTATATCTTTACCGGTTTTATAAAGTTAAAATAGTATTCACATGAGTATTAAAAAAAAAAAAAAAAACCTAAATTGGTCTTAAAATATTATATATAATGTATGCGTATGCATAATGTGTATCTACTATATTCATAACTGTATAGAGATATGTATATTAGTTATAAATTTTGCCCCCTTAGGCCATAAGTCAAATCCTTATTCCACCACTGACTAGGACTTGAGTTTATGTACAAAGGTTTTTATTCTAGATTGTAAAACTCTTTCTTAGTTTGGGTAGGTGTGTATTGGTTTTCCCTTACAGAATTCTCCATCAATTTCCTACCTCATCAACACATTGTGTGCCTCATGCTTTTATTATTTTACTTTATGATATGGTTAGTTGCTGATTTGTGGTTAATAATTATAATATTGTGGATCACATAATTGAGTTAAATTAGTAATTAATCAATAATTCAGTTGTTGTTTTAGAAAGGAATCTAAAGATTCTAAACCTGATTTAAACAAACAAAAGCAGTACAAAAGTTAGCTGCCCAAGGTTAGATGACCAACCGAATCTTACAAAGAAATCTAGGAAATAAATGAGGTAAGCTTTTCTAAACTTTCTTGTCCTGGCTCAATCTAAGGAAAAATCCAAACAACATTTTTTTTTTTTTTTTTTTTTTTTTTGAGAATCAAACAACATATTTAAGTTAGGGTCATTTTACTTGAACAACTTTTAGCATGTTTCAAGATAACTTTTAGCTGGTTTTTGGTGAGATAACTTAGAGCGAATATATTGGATTATGCAAAATTTAAATCAAATTTAATCCAAAAAGCTTATTTTAGCTATAACCCATTCCACATATCGGTTTTCATCTTTTGCTAAGCTATGGCAAATAATAATTAAATTTGGCTATGCACTAGTATATTATTAATCCTCAATTAAGGGTTTGTTTGGATATCGTTTATTTTGTTAAAACTGAAAACTTATTATTGAAAGTACTGTAGATAAAGGTAAAAGTTAGCTGAAATAGTACAGTAAGCCCATGAATAGTATCAAAAAGTACAGTGGGAGCCATGAATAGTAGTAAAAATAAGCTGAATAGTGAAATAATTTTCATTTTTCATTAGTATCCAAACGGAGGCTAAAACCTACAGCAGAGATGTCTTTCACTCTTGTGGAATAGATTATTTGGGTCAATATTAATATTTGTTCTTGATGAAGTGGATTGCTCAACATGCCTCTGTTAAGGTCCATGTTGGGCTAGATTGGCCCAGCCTAAGTGAATGCAACTTGTATAATGCATGATCCTAGTACAATACCTTAGATGCGCGCAGTATAAAATGTTCATCAATTATAAATTCAACCGTATGATTATATTGAATTTAATTATCATTAGGAAATATAATATTGCTTATACTTTAACAGTTATCAATACAATTATGTATTTTAATTTAGTTAGGGAATATAATGACCTAAGTTTTATCCTTAATTTTATTCCTATTATTATTATTATTATTATAAGCCTACTTGAGTAAAAATGATTGATGAGGATACTATGATTCCTGTCAATGTTTATTTATTTAATAAACAATGAATGCCTATAAAGTCTACCATATTTTATTAACACTACAAACCCACCAGGGAAACAAAACAATGATTGAAACTGTTATTATTAACACACTTTGGGGGTACAACCACTTTATAGTTGGTCGTGTGAATATGTGATCATAGAAGTGGATATGAACTAAATAAGAATCGTAATTGTCTCAAACATAATAATAATAATAATAATAATAATAAGCACTGTAATGGAGAGCTGCCAATCTTTTTTTATATTTTGAGAACCCTTTTATGTTATGTTCACATGGGCAGGCCCAACCGTGGTGATATTCTGATATCATTGGGAATCTGGGATTATTCGTTTTACAGATCCCAAGAGGGAAAAAGAAGTTTTGTCATGATCTTAACTTTCGACAATCAATTATGAAAAGGAAATCAAAACATTCTTATTTGGAATTTGAAAATTTTAGATATAAACCAATATCATTTAAAGAGTTTTCTATTTTATGGGCAATTTGGAAGTCTTAAATTCGAAACTTACCAAAATTTTAGAATCTATGTGAAAAATTAAGTGAAAAAAAAAAAAAAACTAATTTGAAAGGGAAAAAATTTATTTTAGAAAAGTCTCAGTTGGCTAATGCCAGTTGGCCACCAATTTATGGAGAGAGATATTGGCAAAGAAAGAAAAGTTATCATTAAAAGAGGTTTTTTTTATTATTTATTTTTATTTTAAAAAATAAAGTCTATTTGTAAGGATAGGTTGAGTATGTAACCTTTCGAAAAAATTTCTCATTTTTTTTTTTTAAAAAGTAAAAAATATTTTCCACTCCATTGGATTTATTAACATCAATAGTTTATAAATGCTAATCAACGATCATCTATGGAGAGAGACATGGGCGAAAGGAGAAAACTTATTATAAAAGAGTTAATTTCGTGGTTTAGAGTTCATTGGTGATGATATTCAAAAGATGTTTTTAAAAGGGAAAACGTTTTTCATCTAATTGGGTTTGTTTTATGTTAATCATATAAACCGTTTTCTATTATACCAAACCCCAAAAAAATATGAAACATTAACAAAAAAAATAAAAGTTTTTAGACTAAACAAATAGAATGTTAAGAAGTAGTTACATTCGAAAATTTGGACAAATAACATGAGTAAGAGCATTCATATTTGGTGTGTTAAAATAGCCCAAAAAACGATCAACATCTGGTGTGTTATAGATAAATTTTTTTAACTTTTTGTTACAGTAAGCTACTATCTTTGGCTATTACTATAGCAACAAACTAAGTACAAAAAATTATTTTTTTATTCAATTTTCTCTCTCCTGTATGCATAAAGAAATAATAAAGAATAAATAAAGTATAAAAAAAAATTAAATAAAGTAGTAAAATAATAGAGTATGAGATGTAGAATATATTGTTAAATGGTATGCTATAAAATAGATAAAGTAGTTTATTGGTATGCTAAATGCTAAATTTTTTAGCAAAACGAATATGAATGCTCTGAATAAGTACCATTTAGGATCAGCATAGTAGTAGGGTTTATATAATTATATATAGACTATATATCTTATCATTTGAAATGATAAAATTTGATGCCCAACATGACAATGCTACATTTAAGTCTTGAGTAAGTAGATTTATAAACATGAGAGAATGTTATGTCACAGTATTTCGAGAGTACCAAATAATTTTCTTATAAGCATTACGAACTCATGATTTGGAGTCTTTCAAGTCAATTTTTCAAATATAGGAGCCGGTTTCAGGTTGCAAACTTTCTTTCCACTGTCATCCATATCAAAAACACGATTTAACAGCACGGTACAGACCAGCCAGGCCCACCATTGTTTTTTTCTCATTTTATCTTGAAACTTCCTTACTGTGAACGCTTTCTTTCTATCCTTTGAAATTTGGAAATGGTTCAATCATGTTTGTCACACCTTTGCCTGGATTAGTTCATCATGTTCACATCCTATAAGTGCTTGACAAGGGCTGCGCATTTTCACAAGGAAAGAGACTAAAAAGAAAAAAAATGTACATACAATACACATCAGTTTAACGAGTAATCATCAAGATTGCGCTATTGGATTTTCCCAAGCACATAAATCAATTTGCTCTGCATTGTCCTCCTCTTTGTCCTTATTAGGGCACTTGATTTGTACTTTTTTTTTTTTTGTTGTGTGTGGATGTAACAAGGATTTTATGAAATGATTGTGATTTGGATTTTTTTCCAGCACCACTTCTATTCTTACTCCTCCATATTGCTAAGAAAGAAAATACATGTGTTAATTTGTTTCTTCCAATAGTGCGTTCTAGGAGTACAGCATTATTGGATTGGAGTCTATAAGTAAGGGCAAGAACTAAAGCACTAAAGTGTTTTCTTTTTCCCCCTTTTATCATTGCTTGTATTAACTACTTAGAGAAGAGTAGGTCCTATACCTTTCAGAGTTTTCTGCAGCTCCAGTGTGAAGTTGGACAACAAAGTTTTAAAACAAACCCCCCACCCCCTCTTCCTCTCTCATAGGGCCACGTATAGTGTTCATATATATATATATATATATATATATATATATATGTTAGGGTTTATGCTCCAAAATCCAATTTATTGGCATGTTATAAATAATTAAATTATTTAATTATATGAGATTATTTGTAAATGAACTAATTGGACATTATCATAGTCCTTGAGATGCATTGTATTTGATTTATGTGATTTATTTACAAAAGATATAAATCACAAGTTCCTTGTCTTGTAAACTCAAAATGTAGTACGTAGTCGGTGATGAAATTGGGCATTTCATTTGCGAAGACTATAGCACATCAATTAAGATGGTTTGTGTTAATCATGGAAGTTGAGACTTCTAGTTGATATGTTGATATGTCTTAAGTGTGTAAGACATATTAAACTAGACCACTGTGAGATTAATTATTCAATTAACATATGTCACCTGAATAATAAATCTCATGACTTCTAATTTCATAGACTCTCAATCTTAAGAGGATAGTGAACCTGATCATGAAATATAGGTTACTTTGATATATCAGGAGTGAGATATAATTTAACGGTCAAAACCTCAGTATGTTGGGTAACCGCACATAGTGTTGAGGGAACACATATTCTCAAGATGAAATCCATAATCTCTTTCTATAGAGACACGAAATATTCCCTTGAGTAGACATGGCAAAACGGGTCAGAATTTTCTGACCCAACCCGAAAAATACCCGACCCGAACCCGATTTTTTTGACCCGAAGCAAAAACGGGTTGACCCGTGACCCGACCCGTGTTTTTTGCGGGTCAACCCGACCCAACCCGAACCCGAACCATTTTTTTAAAACTTTTCTACAACGGTCATTCAAGGCCGACCACTTTAGTAAAGAGTTACAAATTTATATTTATTGAAATTAGATTTCATAAATATGAATAACTAAAAAATTAATCTGGGGACTCAAGGAATAAAATAGTTGTTTACAAAGTGACAGTTTATTATGAATTTGTTTACTATGGATATTTCATGGAATGGTCAAATATTTTTTTTTTTTTTTTTTGAGATATAAGGGGCTAAATGATATCATATTAGAGTCTTGGGATATAATTTATTAATAAGGCCTAGAGTGCAATTATATTTCCATAGTGGTACTTGTTATATAATTAATGGTAATTTTGGGTTTGTCAAGAGTTGACATATAAGGCTGAAGCCCATTGGAGTTAGAGCCTTATTTGTCCCTTTGGTCCCATCCCAAGCTACACACCAAAGCCCAATTGGGCTGGCCCAAAAGGCTAACCTAATTAGATAATCAGTTATTTATTTAATAAGAATTATTAAATAAAGTAACTGCCAAGAGAGTTAACATGTACGTATGATTAAAAGAAGAGAAAAAGTTTTTTCTCTGCAGTATCTTTTGAATACACTTTTATTCAAGGGAAAATTAACGTACTTAAGAACTGATTGAGACACCACTCATCTTAGGCATCATGTGGAATTTGGATGAAGATTGAAGGTCTTCTCAAATCTTTTTTTTGAATTTTACCGCATCAAGGTACGCTTTCTCTTTTTTATTATTGAATTCAAGATTATATGTTATTTCTCATGAATGAAGTAGATCCTTGTGTTGCTTCCGCTGTGTATTTTGTATGAGATGTAAAACCAGTTTTTCCAACTATATATATATATATATATATATATATATATAGGCAAGATTTAGGTACAATACTTAAGTGCTGTTCCTTAGGTTCCCCTTTTAATACTCTGTTTGTTTCGATTAAAAATCTTGTATAAAGATAGTTCCAGCATTTTCCAGTGTTTAGTAGTATTAAAAAAAATGAGTCAAAAGAAAAATATATTTGGTCAATACAAAAAGTATAAATTATTTTTAGAAATTGTTTTCCACTAATTCTTTTGGAAAACAACTCTATCTTATAGTAAGCTAAATAAGGAAAGTTAGGAGATTGTTTTTCAATTCATTTAAGGTTATTACCAAACATAGGAAAATGAGATAGTTTTATAGAAAACACTTTTTAGAAAACACTTTTTAGAAAATGACTCATTTTCTAGAAAAATATTATTGTCAAAACAAATAGAGTGTAAGATTCTGTTATGTAGATTTTTTCTCATGAGATGAAAGTGTATTTTTTAGTTTTTTTTTTTTTTTTTGAGGGTGAGGTGTATTTTTTTAGTTAAGTAGCCACATGATTGAATTTTAAGAGATGAACCTAAGGAACAACACCTTAGATACTGTACAAAGTTTTAAAACAACCCCCCCTCTCTCTTCCTCTCTCATAGGGCCACATATACATATATTCAATGATTACAATGAAGGATGGAGGGAGATCACATATCTTATTTAGTTTGTTGGATTGTTAGATAGAAGTTTATATATAAAAAAAAAAAAAATGCACACTAGAAGTCATAATATTAACATGTAACTCAACGTAAATGTCACATATCGTATCATTTACTTTTGTCATGTGATACACTGTTAGGACATATGTGAAACTTGTTAGAACATATGTTATTGTAAATTGGCTAATCCTTTGACAAAACGCATTTTACTTGTATTTGGGTAGATCTAGGATGTGTTTAATACTTCAAGGAACAAGAGATCAAGTCTAGTATTGAAGTCATGCAAATCTGTCCAAGAAACAAGTGAAGAAGTACTGTTCATTAAAGTTCGACAGATAAATCTATCAATGTTTAATGTTTAATTCTCGACAGCTCTCGACAGAAGTTGTATCTATTGAGAATTACAAAATTCAGATTTTCAGATATGTTTTTCATGTATATCCAAGCTATTTGTGTAGGGTTTCTTTTCTCACAACCCTAGACATATATAAGGATTATTTTAAGGGCCGTCTAAGGTGATGCAAAGTGATTATTCACTCAAATTATGACTAGAGACAATTTGCCCTTGTTCATCTTCTTTGTAGAAGCTACTGCGTATGTGCGCCAAGGGTTTTGTAATCAAGAAGTTTCTTGATCTTCATCGCCTGGATAAACTGAAGAACTTTGTAGCCAACATCTTTCTCAAGTTGGTGTGTTAGTCACATACTTGGATCCATGCATCAATTAATTAGTCACGTACTGAGAGCCATGCATTGAAAGGAGAGATTGTCATTACATTGCAAGTCCAATTGTGTATTGGAATAAGGGTTCAACTGTAGGTTGGTATTAGGTACCGGGATTCCTTTTACTTGTAACCGCTTGTTTTGATAATAGTGGATTCTCGGGAGTGGTGACCTTAAATTCACCCTGTGGGGTTTTGCCTTGGTGGTTTTCTCCATTTGTAAACAAATCACTCGTGTCAAATTTAATTTCCGCTGCATTTAGTTATTTGGTGATTTTTTTTGTGCTACCACGCTCATTGCATGTAATTGAATCTAATTAATTTCACTTGGCTAAATTAATTGATTAAGTTACCAAAGGGGGTCAATACATTCTTGGCCTATCATACACTATAAATATATTAAAATTATTAATATATTTTGTTCTTAAACTTTGTTGCCAAAGTTTAAAGAAGTTACTAAATACTATTCGAACTGAAAACTTTAACAATAAATTTTTACCTAAAGCAAATTAATTACTTATAGTGAGTTACAAGGTGAAACCATGTCATCGGATATGTACCACTATGTTTTATAATGAAACTTATTATAACTAAAACCTTATTATGGAATTTTTATGGAACTAAAGGTTTTACTCCAATAAAAATTCAATTAGTACAAGTGTAGACATCAAAATTTTATGATGTATTCACAATCGTCTGATTGATCATGATCAAATTAATTCCCAATTGATGGTTGTTTTATAATAATAAAAGAACTAGTCAAGAACTCGTGCAATATACCGAAATATGTAATTATTTTGTGTTGAGGGGGAAATTGATGCCTCTGAATAAAATATGGGGAAGCTAAGTCAAAACTCAACGATGAGCTCTTGAGATGTTGCCCAAAGGCTTTCGGTGTGGTGACAAGCCTATCCAAGTAAGAAATAAAGGTTGCACCTTGACAAAACAACAACAAAAGCCCAATAAAAATACTTCACAATAGTTAATTAGTACGTTAGTGGTCCTGTTTTGATAATACAAGAAGAAAAAAATTCTCCAGTGGTAGGATGACATTACACTTAAAGTCCAGCAGTCAATTATTAAATAGATTCAAGAAAGTGTTCATTTTTGGAAGTCCTTGTGTGTCTTGGTCAGGGGGATCTATTGTACTTTCAGCCATCATTACCTTAATATGAGGGAAGAATTTCATTGTAATAAATACATTATATCCTTCAATAGTAAAACAAAAAGTAAAAAATTAAAGGTTCCATGGTGAGAAGAAAGGGGTTAATTGGCATGCTGTGAAGGGAGAGAGAGATTCCAGCTCAGTGCAATAAATGTTGAACTAAGATTCCTGGGGAATATATATATGTGGCCTGAGTGGGGTAGTGTAGGCTATTTTGAGTGAGTGGGTATGTAAGCTTGTGGTGGTATGATGGAGTTACTGCTGAAGCTAAGTTTTTAATGGGTAAAGGGTTGTTTATGACTAATTAGGAAACATTTATGGGCTTAGAATATGCAGAAAAGGAAAGGGAATGTTTGAGGCTAAGTGGGTGTGGGCTGAGGGGTATGATTTATGAGGTTAGGGAGAGTTAAACTACAAGCAAAGTGACAAGAATAATAGAAATTTTAGAGGGGTTGGTGTGTCTTGTGGGTTGGTATGCTTAGGCTTTTATAAGGAAGTTTAAGGGAGCATTAATTAGCAAAAGTCCAAAACGTAGGATTGATTCAGGGGCAGAATAGCTGATATAATTATCCTAGGATTTGGCCTAAAATGGCAGATTTGCTTTTGGGGCTGTTTTGCTTCTTTGGGCAATGTCACACATGGGCAAAAATCAGCATAATCTTGCATTAAATACTAAGAATTCTGAGATTGTGTTCAACCAATGGGATTAAGGCAGGAATTAAGGAGGAATCCTAGTGCTGCAATTGAGATTTGGACCCCAAGAAGTAGGATTCAACACCCCAAGCCAAATGTCAAAGTTTAAACCCACTTCAGAGGGTTCTGTTGGAGATCCCTTTATGTCCTCCAAACCACATGTTCCCAAATTTTCTCCTTTAGGATTCGGGGGCTTGGCACATGAACCATGTCTTGAACATTTTTGACATTTTAGCATTGATTTGTTGAGATTTGGATAACTTGGTTTCAGCTCCCCTTCTATTAGAGATATAGTCTTGAGGAAAATGATAAAGTTCCATCACCCATTAAATTTCAGCGGATATTAAAACCTTTGGGCACTGTTCACGTTAGGTAGAGAGTGATAGAAAGTTGATGGAACAACCCCTAGTTCATCCTCAATAACTTGGTTCTCTTGTAGAGGCCTCCAGCTGTACCTTGGTTAAGGATGAACAAGAGCTGGTTGTCTATTTTCAGTCCTCTGCCTCTTGCTAGAGTTCTTTGGATCGGGCTTGCTCATGTGGGCTGGTCCCTTTGGGCTAGGCTGTGTTCATCCTACAAAATGGACATCAACAACACATGTTGCCATGAGTTTTCATCCCTCATGAACTTTTATTATTAGTAAATATTTTGGGTTTTCATAGATATTTGTAATGGGTCTTTGGGCAATGAGTTGTAACATTTGAAATAATAGAATAAGTTTCAAAAGGCCTTTCTAAATAACATTTACTATTTTTGAAAATGATGAGCTCCATATCATAATTAATGTTCATGAATTCTAATAATCACATCATAATTTAAATGGTGAGCTTGTGGGATTGAATAGTTACCATGAGCTTTGAAGATAAATATTACGGACATTGTGATGTAAAATATGTTATGATATGAATATCATAATCTTCAAGATAACTTTCCATGAGCTTTTATAAAATGATTATAACTTTCCATGTGCTTTTATAAAATGATTGCCATGGTTTTTGGGATGATTGCCATAGTAATGTTTAAGAAACATTGTTCATCTTTGTTGAGGTTTAAAAAGTCACAATGTTGCACCAAGGCCCAAAATAGCACAGAGAATTGAACTCTATAAAAAAATAAAATACTTGAGCCTGCAATAAAGAAAAAAAGATGGTAGGCCCAAATCCATTAAGGGTTTTAAGGAGGAATCCAAGCCCACGAATGGGTAACCCTTAATACTTATGAAACGAAAGGAAGAAGAAAAGCCTAGCCCGCCAAGGTCAGAAAATCGCTAGGGAGCCTAGTGGTAAGAACTGGGTCGGGATACTCGGGGATTGCCAGGAGCTCGGGATCCTTAGGACGTGCAGCAAAGCTAGGGTTGGATTAAGATAGGTCAAGAGGGGTGCCAAGAAACACAAGGAACGAGAACAGATATGTCCCTATCAGCCACCCAATGATGCAGAAAGGAATCAGAAGACTTGGGAACCAATAATTCATGAATAAGGAGCTAGTACCTCAGGGAACCTAGAAAGAAGAACCATAAAGGGAAGTGGCTGGGAAACTTTCAATCTGGCAGGAAGGAATTAGCTCACTTGGGAAAAATGACAAAGGGAAAGGCAGTCAAAAGCTGAGTCTGAAAAGATGAGGTTTAGAAGCCTTGAAGGAAGAAGGATCAAAAGTCAGCTCTCTAAGGACACCCTAGAACGGAAAGTCAGCAAGAGACTTTTGAAGAAGAAACACCAAAAGAAGAAAATTATGAGAAATGAGGAAATGACCAGCCATCAATGTTGTTGGCACAGCATTAGTTCTGGTACCCAGGGGAGCAAATAGGGGGAATCAGTGATACCCCGGGAACCCTAGGTGACACTATAAAAAGGGGAAACAGTCAACAATGAAGGGCATTCAGCAACAGTGAATTAGAGTAAAATCCTTGAGAAAACTCTGTCAGAATTCAAAAAAAGAGAGAAAAGAGAGGGAAATACTGCCCGGTATCCTCAAACAGCCACTAGAGAACACACTTGGATTCAAAGGGATTCAAACTTTGCAAGTCTTAGAGGCTTGAAGAGCCATCTAAGTCTGTGATTTTTGAACTTATTTGGACCTTATAACTCGTCCTAGTGAGCATAGTATATTACATAATTAAGACAGTAATGAAGTATTTCACATTGTTTTAAGGATCTTTAACGCTTTATTTTTGTGTCTTTCTTTATCACTTATTTCCTTTGCTATTTCTTGCTGTTCAATGCATGTATTTCTTGTTTGTTAGCATGTATGTGTTGTAGGATTCGTGTTCTGTGCACCATCTAGTTCGAAATCAGCCAATTTAGCTATGGTGAACCAAGTCCAGTCCCTTAAAACAACAAGTAAAAGGTCCAGGATCCTTATTTCTACTTGGGCCTAGGTACTGTCCAAAAAAGGACCTACACAATCTTTTAAATGAAATAATTATAACATAATATTTTTGCCAAGCAGGGTTTTTGATAAAATAGTGACAATGTAAATTGGACTTTTTGATATTGCCAGTGAGAACTGGGCTTTTTAATGTTGCCAGTGAGAACTGGGTTTTTGATGTTGCCAATAAAAATTGGGTTTTTGATATTGCCAATGAGAACTGGGTTTTTTTTATATTGCCAATGAAAACTGGGCTTTTGATGTTGCCAATGAAAATTGGGCTTTTGATGTTGTTAATGAAAATTGGGTTTTTTGATGTTTCCAGTGAGAACTGGGCTTTTTAATGTTGCCAGCGAAAACTGGGCTTTTGATGTTGCCAATGAGAACTGGGTTTTTTTGATGTTGCCAGTGAAAACTGGGCTTTCGATGTTGCCAATGAAAATTGGGCTTTTGATGTTGCCAATGAAAATTATTGGGCTTTTTGATGTTGCCAATGAGAATTGGGTTTTTTGATGTTGCCAGTGAGAACTGGGCTTTTGATGTTGTTAATGAGAATTCGGCTTTGGATGTTGCCAATGAGAATTCGGCTTTTGATAAATAATTTACTGTGGGTTTGAATCATGGGATTTGATTATGGGGTTGAATCCCATTGATAAAATAGTATTACCATGAATTTGAATCATGGGCTTTAATTATGGACTTGAATTCCATTGATAAAATTGTTTTGCCATGTATTTGAATCATGGGCTTTTTTCAAATATTCTAAGCATAAAAATTCTTGGGCTTTAGAAAGAATGAGATTTTAACTTGCTCAATAAATAATTTAGGCTTTACAAAAAAATATTGGGTCTTATAGTGTTTTACATTTGTAGCCCAATTTTGTGATAGAAAGAAGAATGGTTGTGGGCTAGCATAGTAATAGCCAAAAATATTTAGGTAGGCCTAATAATTTGTTTGTGACGTTTGAAAAATAAATAGGTGTTATTTAAATAATATTAGGTAAAAAAATGTACCCCAACATTTTGTAATATGTTATAATGTATAATTTATTCTATGAAAAGTAATATATTAGAATTAGTAGTCTTGAGAAGTAGTACTCAACAATTTTCTCTTCTAAGTTTCCCCCTTTTCTCTTTCTTGATTGCATGTAATTATCTCTCTCTCTCTCTCTCTCTCTCTCTCTCTCTAAATTTGACAATTTTTTCTAGTATTACTCTTTTTTTATTTAAGTTAATTACTCTCTATTAATATTTTGGATATTATACACACACTTTTTTTAAATGAGCCAAATTCTTCTAACATGTATGATAGTGGTTATGTTTTCCTGTACAATTGAAATTTCTAGGCTTCAAATATATTATTTTCTTACATCTTAAATTTCTCATTCTCTTAAGGAGATTATCATGATAATCGAAACTTATCACAAAATTATAATATTATCTGAACCAAAATTAAATGAAATGCAAAGCCAAGTAGATTGTATTTTGATATAAAATCAGATTCTCACTTTCAAAACAACTCAATATTAACTCAAACTAAAATTAAAACCAAAGGCTTAAGATTAAGAGAGTAGATCTATGATGGGGAATTAAGAAACATAACACCAAAACACACCAACCCAAAGTTGATTAGCCAAAAGCACAAAAACTCATCAACCAAAAGTAGAGCTGCAAGAAAGAATAAAAATTCACAAAAAAAAAAAAAAAAATGTGAAAATAAAAAAGTGAGGGGGTGGGGGGAGTAATTATCTCTTTCTTGGGGGGGGGGGTGTTGGGGGATTAAAAAAATGGACTAAGAGTATTCCAATTAGCCTCTCTGTAATTTTAGCTAAACTAGCCAAAAAAAACCCATCTTCAACCACCAAGCACTACCTTCATTCACCAAGCCTCATCGAACCGAATCACCTGACCCACTTGCACAAACAAGCCCTGTCACTCACAAAAACCATAAACTCTGTGCATGAGAGAGAGAGCAAATAAAAAAAAATTAGTTTAGCTTTGGCAATTATCAATCCTCATTAGTTCGGGTGAGGTATTTTCGTAAGCTACTTTTTCAAGTTATTCTACTAATACTGATGTGGACAGATTTGTGTTGTTTAGCCAAAAGTTTAGCTATTTCTAGCATATACCGAAGCTACTACGAGTGCTCTAAATGGGCGAAAAAGAGCCAAAAAGGGAAGGAGAATGGTTGGAAACGGGTGTTTGACGTGGCACAATAAGATATTAACGAAATTAATTGTTAATAATAAATTAGTATATATTGAATAGATTTCATTAATTATGTTAAATTTTTTTAATGATCTATTATAATATTCAATATTGATAAAAACTCAATCTTACATGTGTTTTCCAACATAACTCAAAGTAGTTTTTGTTATTTATTTTTACTAATTATTTTATTATTCAATTTTTATTTATGCTATTAAACTATTTATTTAGTTTATTTACATTTCCTTAATAAATATGCATATCATAAATATATTATTCTTGTTTGTGTATACTATTATTATTGTATCATGTACATCACATTTAGAATATATTGATATACTTGATTGAATAAAATCAAAGAACATTAATAGTCCTTAATTTTAGCCCAATTAAAGGATTCTCCTTAGTCAAGTTTAGTTTCTATGCATAGCATACATAGGATTCATAAAACAACAACTTTGAATGGTAAAAGATGTAACCTTTAAAGATTTTATGTCGTGGACATGGATCTTCTGGTCGAACAACATAATTCTCCTTATTCCGCTCTCTCTTCCTATCTACAAATCTTTGATTTTCTTCCTTTTATTTTAACATATATATAATTTAACTCTAAATAAATATTACACTACCTAATAACATTTTTTATTGAATTAATATTTTGAAAATATCACAGTTGGATAAAATGTTGTGAACATAGCACTTCTCATATTCTTAACACTTATATTAAATTTTGTACCAATTAGATACTATTTGCTATTTGATCTAGAAACTTATTGTAGGGACCGGCCCAGAATAATAGGTTGCCTAGGCCCTGGGCCCGTCCGAGGACCAATCCGTCCGAGGAGACGTCGTGGCCCAGAATCCTTATTTAGGCTCACCGGGGCAAAGAGAACATGTCTGAGGAGTAATTCCTCCTCGGACATTCCAAAATCCGGGTCAAGGGTGCGTCCTGGCTACTGTAGCCCTCCCTCCAAGTACGTAAAAAGAAAGGAAACCCAAAATATCTCAGCAAAAGCTGCTTCCACCACATTAAATGCACCACAACTACTCTCCTGGCCGCATTAATGAAGAGAAGACCCCTGAACAGTACTACCTTAGCCACTGCAACTCACAAAGAACTGATAAGGGTGTCTGATGGGACAGGTGCTTAAGTAGGGGTTTGGATGATCAACAAGTATAAAGCCCAGATGATAGGAGAGGGCCTATATAATATGTAAAGGTCCCCCAAGAAAGGGGGGGGGAGACTGAGAGAGAGAGAGGACAGAACACTGTAGAGAAATTTTATGAATCTGTGCCCATTAATCAAGTTTAAGACCTGATCGTTTGAGGAGGATCTCTCTTCATTGCTACCTCCTTTTGTTCTTGTTTCTGTACCCCCTGAGCCCATGCAATAAACCGTTTAAGCTAACTGAAACCAAGTTCTTTAGCCCATACTCCAAAAAATTCATTGTGTGAGACCTTTTGGGCCAAGACCTGACCAACAAGGATCGGGTCAACTAAAACTGTGTCCCTACACTTATCTTTTATGAACATTTCTAAAGTACAAAAACTTGAAATTTAAACATTTAATTGATGACATAGTTATTAACCTTAGATCATCTTGAAAAATTTTCAAGAACTTATGGTATAAAAAGAAAATCTAATCCAACGATGGATTTCTTAAAAATTGCATCCAATAAAAACACATTGAGGAACTTGAACCCAACAAATATATATATATATATATATATATATATATATATATATATGATTTCTCTTTTAGCTAAATTTCTTATTTGCAAGGTAGGATATAGAGTATATTCTCCTTTCGTTTTCTTCATATGGCTGACAAAAAAAAAATTAAGGTTTGTATAATTGTAAACAGGTAGGCAAATCATGAAAGAAATGGATCATGAATGTACTTATATACTTGTCGGGTCATATCTCTAATATGACACTACGGACCAGATCCTTGATTTGTTTGCTTGTATGATTCTAAATTGACAGCATTGAAGAGGGAGATTTGGTATATCTTACAAGTTACAACCACAATGCAAAGCATCGAAAATTCAGAGGTACAACCAAGGCAAAGTTAATTATCTGTGCTGAAGAATGATGCTATGTGAATCTAAGTTATATCCTTTAGAGTACATCGATTCAAACATTACACATGGAAGCTGCTGGGACTTACTAGCTTTACCTTCTGAATAGCAGGGTTGATGGCCCCACGAATGGTCCCAGATGGATGTGCATTACCTTCAAGGTAGAGCAGTACTGCATTAATGAAATGACATAGGTGTACACGTAGTCAAGTCAATGATCATGACCCTGTTTAATTGAGAATCTAGAGCCGGTATGAAACTTTGAATGATCAAGATTCTAGATATATATGGTTGTTGGATGAGTAATCTATTAGAAATTAACTTCTACGCTGTCCTACAAATGGTCAAGACAACATAATTTTCCAATCCTCCTATGCAGGTTGGCTAGTCCATTCACATGTCCCTATTGTTTTGGTGATCTGTAGGGTTTCAAAATTGAACCAATAAAATAAAATAATTCAATGTAGAAAGAGAAATCGGAAGAAAGAAAATTAATGTGGTTAAGTATGATGGTTTATCTCTACAGTCAAAAGTCTAACTAACCACACCTTTGCTACATTAAATTATGTTATAATGAACCCAATGTAGGGTAAATTTATGAAGACATTAAGCATAGTATGGTAACTTTAAAACCATCCATCACATTACAAAACCATGGTAGTATAGTATATGAATTTATGATAATATCTCAAATGTAAAGCTTGAAGATGCCTTGAGTTTGTAGTATAAACTTGATAAGGGAACTATGACCATAAATGATCGGATTAGATGTAAAATGAATTGGCCATGATGTCAATTGGAACAAAAGAGATAACATAATGAACAAGGATGTTCAGCAAGGAATAGAGCTCAGAAGATGGCTATTGTGGCTAAAAGATTACTGCACCAATGACCAAAGGAAGACTAGTATTATGGTAGGAGGCCTATGTTTATAACAAAAAACCTAATAGACTATATCTTTAATTTATTGAATTGTGTTTAACAATAAACCCAATGTACGTAGAGCGTAAGGTATGAAAATCCTAAAAACATGGTAGTATTATAAAACCATGGGAGCCTATAACATTATACAAAACCATAGTCTAGCCATCATGTACGCTTTATTATTTCAATAGCCTTTTCTATTTGTTGGAAATTTTTTTCGATATACTTTCCGAATCTTCACGTGTATACTAAGTAATTCTAAACTTTAGTAAGGGTGAAAAATGAAAACTTGATGCATTGGAAATAGCGTTATTAAATTATTTGCAATGATGTAAAGAATCTCAATGTGTCACTCGGCAAATGAGCTCTAGAAGACCTACCAAAGATGGTCACACTAGCTCGAAACAATACTGATGTGGTATTTGGCCCAAACTTTTGATGCTTTAGTTAAGACTCAAAAATAAATAAATAAATAACCGTTCATAAACAGCTCGAGCTTGACTCGATAAAAAACTCGAACATGTTTGTTTGTTTATAAATAAACCAAACTTAAGTTTTAATTTTAGTCTTGTTTGAAAAACAAGCCAAGCCCAAGCAAAAAATATGGTTCAGGAACATGCTCGTGAACAATAAGTCTCAATAAATAAATAAAAAAACAAGCTAAGTTTAGGTTGGTTTATGAATTTTGTAATAAATTTGATATGATCTTAAAAAATAAACTTATATCTTACCAAGCCTTTAATTAATTAGGAGTTATGATTACATGTCCAAACCAAATGGAGTTGATAATATTCTTAATATGAACTTAAGACTTAGATCTTGAACTTAAAAGCTTGATATGAAGCATGAGTTTGAGCTTGATATTGAGCTCAACCTTAGCTTGACTAAACCAAGTTTAAACTTTTGGATTTTCTAACAAGTTCAAGTTCAAATATAATTTGTAAGATTAATTTAAACTCAAGCCAAATTTGAATATTTTACATTTATTTGAATAGAGTTTGATAGTTTAATACTTGACAAAGCTCGGATTTACGATCTTATTTTGGGCAGGCGTGGATTGTGCTTATGCATCTAGCCTTGTCCCCATCAATCTGCTTTTAGGATTGACGAGCTATACCTATCAAATTACTTTTAGGATTTACCTCCAAACAAAATTGTGCAGTACTTTTATTGTTAATTTACTTCTTGAACTCCTCTGTCCTGGTAAAAGTGAGAATATGTTGGTGATTTTAGATACGCAGCAGGACAATCAATATCGGGGGAGAAAAAAATCAATTGAAACGGGAAAAAGTCACTAAAAGTATAGTATAGTATTTGAACATTTTCCCAAGCAAGCCTTCTTGAATACTGTGCAAGATCCACATATTCCAGCGGAGGACAATGCATGGACCTAGGCTATAACGAAACAGAGACCCGAGGTTCCCTAAAAGAACGGTGATTAACTTTTGGAGTACATATAACACGCTGGCTTGAAACTAACTCACCAACAAGAGGCTCACTAAACAACAACAACAGAACCGAAGTGTACTGGGGGTCTGGCTCACACAGACGTAGACGTAGAGAAAGCTTATATCCATTGGATAAAATTAAGAGGCACACAGCACTTGGATTTGACTGGAATTAAATTTTATCTCGTGGAATGGGATTTTATCATTTAAATGGTACTTTCACTTTGATACACCCATGAACCCAACTAATTTGATTGATCGATTGATTTTGCGATCATGACACCCCAACAACACCAAAACTTTGACCACATGCATGGCACTGGAGCTGGGAACCCCTAATCCCCTATGCCTATCCTTGCACTGTTGCCCATGTGCTAATTAAACTGCAATGCATGCCTATTGTGGGTTTTACCGGACTGAGATTCAATTGATATGGGTGACTGAGATTTAAAATTACAAAAAACAACTTTAAATCTTAACTACTGAATTTAAAAAATGAGAAAAACTACAATTAGTAAAAAATTGTTGTGAGAGAGAAGGGGGTTAATTGCATGACATATTGCAATTGCACTGGATCTTAATCCAGCCTAAGAGTATTGGTTTAAGAATTACATTTAGAAACATTTTATAGGAAAATGATAAATCAATTAATTTTTCTGACAGATTTTTATATTTCCCATGAAAGTGGTGTTAAAACTTTCCTAATATGGTTTATTAACAATTGCTTTAAGGGCACCCATTAACATGACCCAAAAAGTAGTTACTTTTTTTAACAATATTTTCAATTTCTTATAAAAATATCCTAAAATGGATTATTAATGTATATTCTAAGGACATACATTACCTGAACTCATTACACACACGCACTCAAGTGCTAATCATTTTTTAAACACAGTTTTAAAAATGATAAGCCCATACCAAAACGTAATGAAAAAATTGTGGCTTAAAATTAAAAAAAAAATATGCTTAATGGTCAGGTGACTCAGGTCGGTTCAATCCTTAGGCCATTAAGTTATTGGTGGTTTTAGGAATTTTTTTTTTCTATGACAATCATTAAGAAACTTAAATTATACCAAATATAATAAAAAATGAACTTGAATATATCGACATCACAAAAAAAAATGCAAATTCATGAAGTTTTATAATTTCCTTCCACTAATAAAATGAGAAAGCAAAAAGGGAAAAAAGAGAGATGAGAACTGGGAATTTCAACATAAGAGTAATAAAGTAAGAGAAAGTATGAAATGATGATAAAAAAAATGGAGAGAAAGAGAGAGAGAAAGAGAAATAAATGATACTGTGGGGGCCAAAGAATTTGTGACCCCGACCCACTTTATTTTGGGGCCCAAGGCCCGAGCCGAGGAGGGATATCGCCGAGGACATACAATGAGAACCCAAACGGCCTAGGGACATAGCCAAGGACTATTCTGTCCTCAGCATCCCAAAACGCCTCTGAGGGAAAGGGCAAATACGGTATAGGAACAGTTCATGGAAATGCTAAACTCCTCCGCATTAACGTGAAAAAGACCCTTGAATAGGATAGCGACAAAGGACAAGGGAAAAGCAACCATTACTGCAATGAAGTACTCTACGCCTGACAGAGCAATACTTTTCAGCTTTTACAACCACCCCCAACCACTTTGGGTATGAGCTGATGGGACAAGTATCAGCCCTAGAAAGTTGAACCTACACGTAGACGTAGGAAGGAAGGAAAAAGGCTAGTATAAAAAGGAAAGAGAAGCAACTAAAGAGGGGGGGGGGGGGACAAACCGTCTCCCAGTCCCTTGAGCCCTAAACAAGGGAGAGTTATAAGAATACCAATCCCCTCGGACAAGGTCTAAGGGCCGGAGCCGCTCAGGCTGTGCCGGAGGAAAGGTCTTATTAGATACGTTACTACCATGAACACCATGACTAACCACCGTCCAGTGACTAAGGCCTAGCCTTTCAGCCCACGCTCTATAAATTTTATTGTTAGGGCCTTTAACGTGCGAAATCCATATCAGTTGGGATCGTTACAATTTGAGTCCTTACAGATACCTATTGTAATTACGAGCCAAGCCGTTGAGAAAAGCAAAGTTGAGGTGAGTAGAGCTACCAACACCACATAGGGGAACTCATGGTGAAGGTATCTCTCTTGACACTGTTTTCTAGGAAATATGAAATATGATATTATTTTTATGGAATAGGTTGAATGAGTTACAAATCTAAACGATTATAAGTTTTCATTTTTTTTTTGTTTGTTTTTGAATGAGCTTTTTGTTGAATAATTTATTCATTTGTTGTTGTTAGGACCATTTTTGTTATTGCTTGGACTAATTTTTATTATTGTTATTTGGGCTTATATATAAATATATATATATATATATATATATATATATATATATATATATATATATTATTGTTTAAGGAGTTAAGGATCATATCTGGGGGCCAAAATTATTTTTGTTGAACCTAAATTCTTGGGATTCTCAAATTAGGGTGTTCATGTTAACACCCTATACCTTGGGTTCAACTTAAAATCATCCTTACATTAGGTAATAGCCTAAGGCCCCTAAGTGAAAGAATGCCTCCTATTAACCAATAAAATATATTATATCTATCTATCTTACAATGTTGAGTCGTTGACAATTTTTTTTTTTTTTTAAGGTCTCCTCTATTGGCCAATAAAATATATTCTCTCTATATCTCAGTGTAAAAATTTTAATTAATAAAAATTACTTTTAAAAAATGATCTCTTCAAATGTTGTGCACCCTATAAATGTGTTTTACTCTATTTGTGATAGCTTAAAAATGTAAAAAACTTCATTGTCCCAAAGGCACGTAAAGTGAACCAACTCTTCATTTCTCTCTCTATCAAAGTTAAAATCAGAATTACTAATTTTCACAAAAAAAAAAAAAAAAAAAAAGCCCAAAAAAAAAAACAACACAAACCTCTTAGTTTTTGAAGAGATCAAAATCCCAAAAAAAAATTTCTGCACGTTTTAGTCACCCTGCTCTCCGTCTTGATTCTTTTTATTTTTTATACCATTCTTTGTAGCTACTCATCGATTGGTGTATGGTGTTTGACTATTCTCTTTTTATATTTATTTAATTTTGAGAAATTAAAACCACTAGATATGATGATAGTTTTTAAAAAAATATTGTCTTAATCTCAAGGGTGTTCTCAAATATGATATTTATTTTGAAAATAGATACATATTTGGAATTAAAATTTTATAAAGAAGTTTTTATAAATCTTCTGTTCTTGTGTTCTTTTATCATTTTCCCATATTTCCCATACACTATTGATTAATATTTTCCTAAACTCATTAATGGAGTACTTGATCTTTAAATGTCCATCATGCTTGTCAAATAGAATGATTGAAGATTAATTAAAATCTAATATATCTCATTTGAAAAAAAAAAATCAATATATATATATATATATGCACACACAGTTAAGTCTACTAAATATTGTGTTTCAAATTGGATAATAAATGTCCTCCTATTAACATCAAAATTGGCATATAAGTAAGTCTTTGAAGGATATTAAATTAACAATGAGCTTGATAAATTATTAAGCCAATAAAAATCACATTCATTACAAATAGTTATATTAAATATAATTTGAATCAGAGATGAGAAAAGATTGGGTATTGCTTCAATATCTCAGAGAGATTCTCTCCTACAGTCGATTGCAGAGGCAGAAAGTCATGGTACCCATGAGAGCTCTTGCATTCTCTTTAGAAATTAGGGTTACAAGTTATAACCGATGTTTTTGAGGGAGACTCAGATATAATTATAAACTCATTGAAAGATGAGGATGAATCTCTACCATATTTCGGTCATTTGATTTCTGATGCAAAGTTGATTCCAAAATCTTCCTGGAACATTAGTATTTCACATGTTCTATAACTCATAATTGTGCTAGACATACTAAATATATGTCACAGATTTTTTGATGTAGATATATAGGTGATGTTTCTTCATACCTCAATGTTGTAATTCAAGCCGATTTGACTTTTCTTTAATGAAACTTGTAGTCTCCCTTTCAAAAAAATAAAACTTAAATCCATAATATATATATATATATATATTGTAAAACTCGCTTATTTTACAAGATCAACTGGATATGACAATGGGTATATATAAAGGTTCAATAAATAGTTTGTAGTAACACTCTTAAGTATTTTCAACAATAGTCAAGATGACCTCCAATTTGCATTTAAAGATTTATGCAATTACGAAAGAGGATAGTGTGGTTTGAACCTTCTTGAGCTCGAACAAAAATGACCAAGATAGCATACCATAAACATGTTCATGGGGTCAATTAGAATCAGAGGGTCCGGTTAATGTGTACCTCTAGGGTACACATTAACCATCCATTTTGAGAAAGTTTTTATGAAAATTTAAAAAAAATTTCAAAACAATTAATTACTTTTTTGTTTTTCTATAAAAAAATTTTCTAAAATGGTTTACTAATATATGCACTATGCACATTAGCAAATCCCTTAGAGCATCCACGTCAATTGGTGGATACTCTTCTATAACACAAAAACTCCTTCATTTTACACATTTTGGCCAAAAAAACACTCATATCAGTGGGTATATAGTTGTGCATAATTATACAAATGCGACAGTGACCGTGCATATATGCATGGTCACTGTAGCTCGTGTATTTACTATTTTAATAATTTCTTCTCTCTCCTATGTTTGACTCTCATCTCAACTCTCTCTTTCTCATTTCATCATAGCTCTCTCTTTCTCTCATCTCAACTTTGTAAAGCCGATCAGCTTCTCCTTCTTCTTCAAAATCTCAGGCTTCGAAGACAAAGACGATGATAGCTTGGCGGAGATCTCGCGCGCCACGGACTGAGTCTGATCGGCGAGTTTGGGTGGCAAGTGAGTTGGGAACGCTGATCAGCCTCTCCGATCCAACAATCTGTTTGGAAACGGAGATGGTGATGGAGAATTGATCAGACATGGAAGGCGAAGCTCGTTACTACCTGGACAATTCCAGCACCTCCTCTAGAGCCATGGGGTTTTTGTGTGGGGCCGAGGTCTCGAACTCTAGTGGCGTCGAGGATCGAGACGATGAGAGTCGTTGATGATGGGGTTTAGGGGTCTCGATTTTCTGTGGGGTTTGGATTTACTGTTTGGATTTTCTGTGGGGTTTAGAATTTCTGTTTGGATTTTCTGTGGGGTGATGGTGGTGGCTGGGTGGCTGGTGGCTGGGTGTGAGTGATTTTGGGTTTGTGTTGGGTCTGTGAGAGGGTTCCAGAGAGGAGGAGAAGGAAGGAAATAATAAAAAATGTAAAAAGAATGAATATTTTATTAAATAAATATGTAGAATAGATAAACTGATGTGGGTATTTTGTAAAAGTGGATGTGTAAAATAAAAATAAATAAATTTTTTCTTACAAAATAGACAAAAAATTTACACGAACTGATATGATTCCTCTTAGAATTATATAACAGCAAATGATAATGTAGAAAAAATCCAGGCTAATAAAAAAAGCTCTTATATTCTTGCTACAAGTTCCAAAGAAATTGCTCATTAAGAAAGCATGGTGGGTACCCTTGGTAGCTGCCGATTCACGGAATAGGAATTAATCACAGTACACAGCACGTACTATACCCACTTTTGAAAGAGGATACGATTCCATCTATTCGAGGAAATGTCTTTCGTATTTCTTTAACTCTTGTCTCTATGGGCCACCCAATAGTACAGACAGTATCTATGGCCCGAAGGGAAAAAATGTTCGGACTCAAAGCACGAGAGCTGAGCTGAGAGCATCTCAGATACTCTATATCTATTTTTTGAAACAAAAGCAGAATTGTTCACACTCATTCACACTATAACAGATTTTGCTATAGTGTTTCTTTACGAATAGAGAATATTGTAGTTTTTACTATTTATTTTTTAAATGTTTTTTTTATTATAATAATCAGGTATTAAATAAAAAAAATATTGAAAGATGTGTAATTGTTAAAAAAAGAATAAAGAATGAATAAATAAATAATATTTAAATAAGATGGAGAAAATGATAGAAAATCTGTTAGAAAATGTATTTGAAAAAATAGGTAAGTAAAAGTTAAATGTTACTGTTCATTGTTCAAACAGTATAAAAATTTGGCTAATCTGCTAGAAATGCTCTGAGAGGGTAAAATAAGAACTTTCTAATTTCGTTTTTGTCAAAAGTCAAAGATTACCCTTCTTGCTCCTTTAGGAATTGTTGTGGGCATTCACCTTCCCATCTTGGACAAAAAGTAACAGTCTCCATACATGAGCCCGAATGAGAAATTTGTGTGCTTGTTTCACACACTCAAACGATTTTGTCTACCTTCTTTAATTAAACTATATAAAGAAATAATTCTACCACTTATAGCCAAAAGATAAAGGAAAGTCCAAATACAAAATGTGTTGTTAGGAATATATTATTTCGATGTGTTAGTAAAACAAGTGTACAATGCAAAAATTGATGAGATGAATTAGTCTGCATTAACCCTAAACTGAGCTAATTAGGTGTAATCAACTTAAATTAGGAAACCCTAAAACAGTTAGGATTAGGGCAACATAATACATGTGCCTTTTCTAACATCCCCTCCAACTTACGGTGGTAAATCTAAGGCTAGTTTGAGTTTGAAGAAAAGAGTGAAGCTTATAACATGAAGCATGCAACTTAGTGAAGATAACTATAATTAAGTTAGTTAATCCGCTAAACGTGAAGAAGATGATAATGAATGAATGGACAATCAATCTCATAAAAAAAAAAATCATTATGATTAATCCTAATAACATTCTAATTGTCATAATAAATTGAAGTAGCAACGGAAAAAGAAACTATCATATCCTTAAGAGAAAAACGTAACTAAATGAGTTTAGAAATGGTGTTAGTAAGAGCATGATATTCAACCTCAATGCTAAACTGAGCAACAACATTTTGTTTTCACCAAAACTAAAGAACACTAATACAATTTTAATTTAAATATATTTGGTAATTTCATGAAAGATATCATTATATATGAGCAATCTTATAATGCTTTGTCGCACAATAAATCATAGTAGCAATGGAAGTAGAAACTCACATGTACCCTTAACAAGAGAGCGTTTCCAAATGAGCTTACCAATCGTTTCAATAAGAACACAATAGTCAACCTCAATAAAGCAACAACAGTTTGCTTTCCAAGCTATCAATAAACTACCTAGGAAGAAGCAATTGCCACCATTAAATTAATTGTGTAAGTAAACAATTGTATTACTGTAGGTATTGATGGAATGAATAACCCTAGATAACTCTAAACTAGCTTAGATTAGGTTTAGTGAAATTAGATTGGAAAACCCTAAAAAATTAGGATTAGGAAAAAATAATAAATTGACCTTGGCCTATATTTGTATCAAACAGTATATATGTGATATATTTTCTGTCTTTGGGGGAAAATGAGTGAAAGAAAAGGAAAATAATTGAATTGGTAGAGTGCATATACAGTCCTGCCCCTCTACATTTTGTTTTTGAGAAATTAAGGGGATGTTTGATAGGGGTATTTAAATAACAGTTTTCATTGTTTAAACAACATAACACGTATTTTCATAATACTTTCTTAACCACACGTATTTCTAAAAAACTTAAACAACGTTACTAGAACAATATTACAAAACGAGATCTAAAAGAAAAACCTTCTTATCAAAATTCTTACCGTTCGACATATCTTTTGATGTTTTTAACAAAAACATCTAGAGTTCAAATCTTCTGTCTCCTTCAACCATCAATATATCAAAAGAGGAAAGATTTGCCTAAAATCTGAAATTAAGACACGACCGCAGGGACCATGGTGGGTGTCTTCGTAGTTTATCAAATGTATGATGATGTTTCCTCTCAATCAACCTTCACGCACATGATATATGTATCAATGGGCGGATATGATTGCAGTACGTACGTGAGTGTAGAGCAATCAAAAATGACAATTGACATGGATTTGGCGGTGGGTCTTGTTGGTTTAGGACCACGTGATCTTGTGGGCTGGCAGGCTTGGATCCCCATAAAGATTTCCAGCATCTTAGAATAGTCCCCCCCTCCCCCCTTTTCTCACGAGTTCTCTCTACTCTATAGTCAGCTGTACCCCTGTTTTTCTGCACAGGCATCTTTGATTCTTTCTTCTCTCTCACTATTTCTCTGAGTGATTCGCATGTCGAAGAAGAATCACATGTAACAACAACAACTCAGCTTGTAATGCCACCATTCTACTTATAAGCTACAAACTCACTAGATAAGATGTTGAATTTGCGTGTAAAAGTCTTATTGTACTGACAAAAAAACATGGTCCAAATCCATATCTGGCGCACAGTCAAGTATATATTTTATTTAATTTACTGATGAGATGTTGTTGTCACCAACTGATGATCATCTAGCAACTTGCTCGATCATTTGGTTTCAAAAATTACCGTTTTGATTGCAGATTTGGTGGCAACATACCATGTAGATATGTTTTGTCCCTCTTGTCTTTTCAAATGGTGTGAGTTATGATAGAAATTATACTAATGGATTGAAGCATGAGTGTATGGAATTTACGTTTATGTCTATATATTCCAAGGAAATATAGCAGGACCAACTTTTTTTATTATTAAATCTTTGGTTAGGTAGAGGACCTAACTATCACTATTTAGCCATGTGGGGAAGGCATGCTTAGTTGTTTTCATGAAGTTACTTGATTTTATTATATTCGGTAAAAATATGTTTTGTAAGGGATATGAATAGATTAGACATGCATGGGGCACACATGCATGACATTCTTGATAATAAATTATGGGGTTAATTACAGGATATGGACGAATGAAACCCTGCATGGTGGAGCGTCTAGTTCCCCGATAGCTCCTCCTACCTGTGAGATCTTTAGGTCAAAGATCATCCGTTGAATTGGCATATTTGTTTAGTCTAATTTCAATTTCCAATCAAAATCTTTGCTCTAGACCTGAAACTATCTTTGTCTAATATCATACCAAGAAGATCTCCAAGAGAACAGTAAGTTTTATAAATAATTGATATATATTATAGTACCACTAATTCTTGTATACAAAAAAAAATTGTATGGAATTAATATTAATATTTATTGTGGCAGGACCAATGCTTGCAATTTAATCTACCAGATTCTCTCGTGTGCATGGCATGACATTGTTTTCTTGCTATATTTTTCTTCATCGCGTGCAAGATGCTCAAAATTAATGATAATTATAATTCCTCATGGAAATTGTATACTTCTTCTTAGACTATTATTACCTTAGAAGTTTGCAAGAAGCAAGAAGAATTCGCTCATTTTAATATATAGATTATAGAATCAATGTCGATACTTCGCTATCTATTTATGTAGATTTGGTAATTTAAATGTTTTTTTACCAATGAGAGTTACCTTGGAAGTTTCTTTATGAAGCCCTGGAACCATGATAATTACTCCACAGATAATACTATATATCTTTGAAATTTCCAAGTGAGTAGGCAAGACAACATGGACAAGGAACCAATCTGATATGACTCCATTGATTGTATGTACTCTTAGATACGCACAAAGAAAATCTAGAATGAAGAAAAATCTGGTTTGATGTCTACCCCATTCCTTATTTTCCATCTATAAATCTAAATGTTGAAGACAAAACCCTGATTCATGAGAATCCTTCAATTCAAAACAAAATCTAATTAAAAGATCCTCTGATGATTATCTAAATTTTGACCACTTTATTTTCATCCTAAGTTTAAAAATAAATAACAATTGTTTTAAAAGCAACAATTTAGGCTTGCACGAAGCCAATTAATATTGGACCAAACTTGACTAATCTTGACCTGATGAGATCATGATCCAACGGTTTAGACTTGTCGTTTTGGTCCTTTAACGGCCCACAAGAATGCATTAATACTCCTGTGGGTTGCTTGGAATATTCGTGATCATGATGATACATACATAAACACACAAAACACGCAGTGGAACATGAACTTTAATGCTATGTACACGAGTATTTCATGACCATTTCCCGTTTGGAAGAACAGAGAAAAAAAATGAAATCCAATGCATTGTCCTTCCGTATCTTTGAAAATTGACTTTATATGCCACGACGTCGTTTCCTATGAAAGAGCCCAAAAGATTTTCTTCCCTGATGTCAAAGATTTACATCCTATTTTTTCATGCAAATGCAACTTTTACATCTATAAATACTGCCCAATCTTTCCACCACAAAGCACAGCTGACACCCCTCACCAACTTTATATTCCTCTTCTTCTTATTGTTCTTCTTCATCACTCATTCCCTCTCTTAAAAATGGTTGAAACTTTTCCAATTACAACATATTTCATGCTACTATTTTTATTTTTAAGTTTTTTGGTGTCCACCTTAGGAGAGCCAAAGCTAAGTACAAATTGTCTTTCATCCAAGTTCCAAAACCCTGTCTATCAAAATAGAAAGCTCCAAAACCTTGATATCATAAGTAAGCTTCGTGATGACCATGATGCCATTAAATTAGCCTCTAGTGATTATGGCAATATGGTTCACGAGATTCCAGCCTCAATTCTTTATCCAACTTCTATAAATGATATTGAAACCTTAATAAAATTTGCTCACAATAATTCTGCTCCTTTTACTATAGCTGCTAGAGGCCAAGGCCATTCTGTCCGTGGACAAGCAATGGCTCGTAATGGGGTTGTTGTGAACATGAGATCCTTGAAAAATCATAGAAATGGGTTTGGAATCACTGTCTCTGGAACCCCATCAATGGGTTTTTTTTATGCTGATGTTGGTGGTGAACAGCTTTGGATTGATGTTTTGACTGCCACACTTGAACATGGACTTGCACCGGCCTCATTCACCGACTATTTGTACCTAACTGTTGGAGGGACACTCTCCAATGCAGGGATTAGTGGCCAAACCTTCCGTTATGGTCCTCAGATCAGCAACGTGTATGAAATGGATGTCATCACTGGTATGAATTATTTTTTTACTCCATTTTTACATCTTTTTTTTTAGTAGATTGATGATTTAAAATAAATAAAAAAATCTTTATAGATTCAATAGAATTTGAAAGTATTGGTGAAGAAGGCAAGATTAGAATACAAGTTCCTTATTCAATTATAACAAAAGATTTTACCAATTGCACTACTAGATCAACCTATAGAAGAGAAAATCTATGGACACAACTCTTGTATCATAATTTTTACCACAACACTAATATAGTTTACGGTGAATTGTAGAATAAAAATAATAAATCCATATAAAATGATAAACTTCCACTTATAGTTTGCCACGCAAGTGTAAAATGACCTATATATAATACAATGTAGTGGTTGTTGAACTTAAATAGACCCTCGCATTCTAACATATTGATTATTATTACTGTTAGGAGTCCTTTAGTTGGGACCCAGATTAGTTCTTAAAGTTCACACTGTGGTCCTTGACCTAAAGACCTAGACAGACTTTACATTTGTCTCCATTGTTTAGCCCCTAGTTGGTTTGGTTTAATTATTAGCTAATATTTTAGTTTTATGCAGATCTATTCTCAGATTTGTTTTTAGAATTTCATTTTGTTGCATGCATGCAGCTATTTTGGGGTCTACTTATGATGTTTTTGTTTGTTTGATTTAGGGGAAGGTGATTTGGTTACTTGCTCCCCAGAAAAGAACAGGAAGCTCTTTTATGCGGTTCTTGGTGGTTTAGGCCAATTTGGGATTATAGTCAGAGCAAGAATTGCCCTAGAGCCAGCTCCAAAGAGGGTACGTGTAAATATTAAATAAAGCACTTTTTTTTTTTTTTTTTTGAATGTGTAGCACATTGACTTAGACTTGTCTTATTGTTTTCCCACTGCTCTCATAATGTCGATTTCATGATGTTCCTTATTTCAACTATGCATGCACGATAATAATTACAACTTTGATGATGATAATAAAAGACTAACTACAAAAACCCATCCAACTATACTGTACATAAAGAGATATTCATCATCAAGAAAAATTAAATTGATAAAGCAACCCATTTATGACATCACACAGTTATCCGAAATAAAAGAGAATTTCATAACCCATTAATTCCATGCTAGTTAGCTATTTCTTATTTTTGGTAATGCTGAGTGTTTTTACTATGTGCCAATATTGTTTATTTATGTGTGATGAATTTGTTTTTTGTAGGTCAAGTGGGTTCGAATGCTTTATAATGACTTCTCTGCATTTACTAAAGACCAAGAGAGCTTGATATCACTCAATGGAAGGAAACAAAACAATGCACTTAATTACTTGGAAGGTTTTCTTCTCATGGATAAGGGTACACCAGAAAATTGGAGATCAACCTTTTTTCCATTATCCGATCACTCCAGAATTATTTCCCTTGTGACCAAATATGGCATCATCTACTGTATAGAAGTAGCCAAATATTATGATGACCACACTCTTAATTCAGTGGACAAGGTACATCTTAGAGACCAACATGATTTATAATACTTATAGCAAAATTACCTTTGAAGTTCTTCTAATTAGTAATATAACAATATGACTCGTAGTAATGGTTTTTTTTTTTTTTTTAATTAATAGGAACTCCAAGTTTTGTTCGAAGGGTTGAGCTTTATTCCTGGATTTACATTTGAGAAGGACATCTCATACATAGATTTTCTGAATAGAGTCCAAAGTGGAGAGCAAAAGCTTCAGTCACAAGGACTATGGGATATTCCTCATCCATGGCTGAATCTCTTTGTACCAAAATCTCATATCTCAGATTTTAATTCCATTGTTTTCAAGGACATTGTTCTTAAACGTAACATTACCACAGGACTTGTCCTCGTTTACCCTATGAACAGGAACAAGTAAGTTTTTTTTTTTTTCAAATAAGCCTTTTTTTTTACTACAGTAGAATTTCAACCTCGGTGCCATAATGATTGCTTTTTATTATCAAATCAAAACATTAATCGATTTTTAGTGTAGGCATAATTCGAACTATAAATTTTTTATTTAACGGCAAAATAATTTATTTATTGAATAACTAACTGAAACCCACAATCTCTTATTATGCATAAGGAAAAAACTTTGATACAATTTTTTAGGTGTTATACCTTCAGTTTTTCAATTAATTTCAATCATGTAACCTATTAATCAATGCAATAAAACCATGTGATTTATTGGCCATTACACTTCGTAGCTAGTGTATAGCTACGGTTTCTAAGATCACATTATTAAATTGGGAAACTAAAGAATAACAATTAAGGAATTAATTTGGGCTTCAAGCAATAGTCCAATAGTAATGGGTTTTTTTTTTTTTGTTTGTTTTTTGGTGATATCACATGTTTGTAGTTCTAATCCATTCTCCCTCTACTATGCTATTTACCTATCAAAAGAAATTTTGAAAGAAAAAAAGAAAAAAAAAACTAAGTAACTATGCTTAACTTTTACCTTTATGTATACACATAAATGCACACAAAAACATTTTGATATATTGCAATATGAATGAATTACTGAAAATTAAATTACAGGTGGGATGATAGGATGTCTGCGGTTATACCTGATGAAGATGTGTTCTACACCATAGGCTTTTTACATGGAAGTGGATTTAATGACTGGGAAACCATTGATTTACAAAACAAGGACATACTGCAGTCTTGTTATAATGCCGGTGTTGAAGTTAAACAGTATCTTCCCAATTACAAGACAATGGAAGATTGGAAAAACCATTTTGGCATGAAGTGGAGAACTTTTCAAGAGAGAAAAGCTCAGTTTGATCCGAAAATGATACTATCACCAGGACAAAGAATTTTCAATAACAATTGAAGCATAAATGTATTAGCTAGTGTGACTGGAGTGTAGGTGTAGTGAAAATATATATTTCTATCCTTCGCCTTTTGTAGTATAAGTTTCACTTTTTTACTTCTCGTACTATTTATGCCTTCTTTTCTTTTTCTTTTTTTGTATCATTAGCAATCAGTAGTTATGAGAATTAAATTAATAAACATAATCTTGATGGTCCATTTGTACTCAATTTGTCATAGTTTTTTTTATGTTTTTTTCCCTAGCTTATTTATGCTATATATATAACCATTTAATATTTTACTTTTTCTAGATACAATTATATTTTTACCTAATTTATTTCTTGAGTCCAATAAAAGTCAATCAAAATCAACAAATTATATAATAATATCATTCACGCATGTGGTTTAGTCAAACTGTTGTTAGAATTTTCTAACTTGATACACACGTTTCCATTTTTTAAGTGATTTGAACCACATATATAATAACGTGATGTTGAATCAATATTGCCTTAATGTGGGATTTAAAAGTTTACAGTCGGCCAGAAAGGGTCTTAGTTGCGTATCATAATTTACCTTAGATTGCTGGTTAACTTTGGTAATCTTGGACTGCTAGGAAGAATTCAAATCCAATCCTATCACATCTAAAACAGAAGTCATAGTTAGCTGTAGGTGGGGTTGGGTCCAGATCTCACCATCTTCAGAAGAAGTACCTAGCTAGCTACTAGTGGGTGCTGGGTACGTAGAGTCTATTGCTACGTATGATTATTTGGAAAAATATGATAACGACCTGGTTGGGTTAAAATTGTGTAAATGTTTTACCATTTAATAATTCATTATTGAATTCATATTTTGAAAATTTTACCGTTAATTAAATTATATATTCTATATGTTTTTAACATATATGCATGTCAATTTTCATGTTAATCGAATATTATTTACTATTTGATCCATAAACTCATTTTTTTTATGCATTATTTTAAACTACAAAAACTTAAATTTAAACAATTGATTGATGACATGACTCTTTATCTTTGATTATCTTGAAATTTTGTAAGCATATAGAATATATGAAAATAATGTAATTCAATAATAAATTTGTCAAAATTTGCATCCAATTAAAAATATTATATGGTGTAACATTGTTTAAAGTTACATATATATGTGTAATTTGAACCCAACCCTATTCGTAATTAAGTGAGCTTTAATTTGAAATGTTAGAGACAACAGCTATTTGTTTGACATTTATCTCTCATTACTCATTAGTTGTAACTTCACGCATATTTGCATATACACAGATAAATTTAAAAATACTAACAATTAGATACATATGAGATGTTCTAACTGAATTTAGTATACTACATACCAATATTTGTTTTTGAATTTTCTAAGCCTTGAAAAATCCTTAAAGTATACATATTGGTAGTACATTTTAGAAAGGAATTTGTGAAGATAATTTTCCGAATTTTCTTATGTTTAATAGTATTATAAAAAAATAGGTTAAATGAAAATTACTTCTTAAGTTCTTTTATTTAGCCTAACATGAGATAACGTTGTTTTCTACTCAAATTTTCTTTAAAGCAACTTTATCTCATGTCAAGTTAAAGAAGGAAAATAATTTCATCTCACGAGAAGCTAAATAATGGAAGTCAAGAGATAGTTTCCAAGTTATTTTAAAATTGCTATCAAACATAAGAAAATGAGGTAATTTTATAGAAAATGTTTTTTGAAAAATGATTTATTTTTCAAAAAATGTTAATGTGGAAATAAATAGATAGTTTTATTGTTTAACATAATTTTATTTTACAAATATTTTCATACAATTAATTTTGTTAATATTTATCAAAATTTTGAAATAAGTTAAGAAAATTAAACCATATAAAAATTTATTCAAAAGACACGAGAAGATTTATGGAATATGGTAAAATTTTCTTTTAAATTTGTATTGAGTTAATAATAAGTACTAATAAGAAATTTGGAAAAAAAAAAAAAAAAAAAAAAAAAGAAAAAGAGTAAGAAATTAGGATTAATTTGAAGTAATTTTAAATGCACTCGAAGCAGATTTAAATTTAAAGGACATTTGGCACACAGTTTGAATAAATTTGAAATCTAATTTGGAACACCAAACATAAAATTGGAATGAATCAACTAATTAATATTCTGTTGAGTTTCCACTTTAATCATATTATTATATGCGTGTGTGTGATAGTATGTAGATAATTAGTACTACCCAATTTCATGCAAACTTCTCACGAATGTGTTTTTCTTCTTAAAAAATGGACAATATACCTTTCATAGTATTTGAAAGAAATGCATAGCTTTGCCAATATCGACAAAAACAAAGTGGGCAGAGAAGGTCTTGTGCAACCCCACGGGTGGGGAGCGTAAAGTAAAATTGATAATCATTACTTAGAACTAAAAAGACCATACTTTGCGGCCTCAATAGGGGCCAAAGACAGCTTATTTCCGTTCGTTTATCGGCTTAGGCATTAAGCATGTTTCTAACTTTTACTGCAGCTGGCAAAGATACCTTTCTCACTATTGCTTTTTTTTTCTTTTTTCCTTTTTCCTCCTCCGATACCTTTATGTTATTAGCAGAGCTTATATGGATTAGTGAAAAATTCTAGTACCACAATCAATTTTATACTCATTTTCACAACTATTCAATGTGATTGACTGTGAATGGCGAATAAAAAAATTGTGAGTTCATGTGAAAGTAACAGACAATCAATCACACTGACCGTTAGATTATTAGACACTTTCTATATTTCTAATTAACACATCGAAGATTCAAATTATCTTGCTCTACCTAAACTATATATTCAATATAAAAGTGCATCTTTACCCACCTTCTAACACATGAGCAAATCCAAAGCAATGCGTATCCAAATAGCCTTTGCCAACATTGAAACATTGAAAAAGCAAAGTGAAAAATGTTTTATGCCATCCCACGAGTGGGTTAAAGTGAAATGGATGATGATAAAAAAGAGCATGCTTTGCGGCCTCAAAGAGGGGGCAAAGCCAAGCTTATTTTTTCCCCCGTCGGTGTATAAATGCGTAAAGCATGTTTCCAACTCTTATTGCAGCTCGCAGGAAACCAGGAAACATAAAAGGGAATTGTCCCCCATCATCATCTTCTACTTTCCTTTATGCTCATATAGAATATTTGTTCTCTTTTGGATTATAATTGCGATTCCTAGACAGGATCCAAACAATTCACACGCTGTAAATTATTAAGATCTTTGACTATAACATTACAAATTAAACGTTTTTTTTTTTTAACTATTAAACTTAGTGATATCAATATCATACCACCACTTTTCTCTTCTCACCGACATTATGAAACCAAGTGGAAGATTCTTTCTCGTTTAAAGTAAAAACCCACGGGATAATCTCTAAATAAAGTCATCATTCTTTCTCAATTTTTTTTGTTAATTATTATAAAATTAATTACAATATTTTTTAAGTTTATGCCTAAATTTATACCTAACTTAAGATCACTAGTAGAGCCAAAAATTTAGGCCAGAGACAAGATTAAAAGCAAAAAATTCATCCGAAAACTATTAATCAGTATTAATAACAAAATAAATAACCAACTATATGCTAATGTAATTGTCATACACAACTAAAGTAAAATAAATCACCTAAAATCTTCACTTGTACTAAAAACAATAACTCTCCATGGTTGTAACACCCAAAAAAACTTCTCTTTAGGGGGAAAAAAAACCCTAATTATCTTCCCTTTTGTATGTTTCACAACTAAAGTAAAATATCCCTACTTTTCTTTGCTCTCTCACACATACATAGGCATCTTTCTCTTTCTCATTTCACAATACTAATCCAAGCTTCACAAATTCTCCTTGATTTGTGTGCTTTACAAAAACCTTTGTAAAGAAAACTCAAATTTTGTTGTCTTTTTCCTTGCGCTATCTCCCAAGCAAATTTTTTCTTTTTTTCTACCTTGGTTTTATCTTCAATTTTATGATTATTTTGCTCTCCCCATAAAGAAGGACTCTTAGGCCAAAGCTATCAATAAGATGGACAATGAATACATTGCTTCTTTAACCAAAAAAAAAAAAAGCTTTCCTTCCATTCTAAGGAATAATATTTACTTTTAAAACCCAAAAAAATAACCAAATTAATTTTTCATTTTTCAAAAAAAAATTAGCTTTTCTAAATTAAAATTAAATTTTGAGGCAATTTCCTAACGGTTCTAAACTCAATAATTAATCAAAATATCGAACTTCCTTTTATTTTTTTATTTGTTTCCCGTTGAGTATGCCCGGCCCTATCATAACTAAATTCGCAACAATGGTGAGGTCTAATTGTGGGTTAACCTACCTTCTGAAGAGTATCAATCTTTATGAGGCCCACATCTGCTTAACTTATGGGCCAAAGTTTCATTTAACCATGGGTTTGATTTTATTTATTTATAAAAAAGATGATGCGTTGGGCCTATCCTCCAGGTTAGAGTTTTTACTAATGGACTAGATACCCGTGATACTCTTGGGCACAACTTATAAGCCCCAGTGCTTTACTGAAGAAATAACATGTGTCTTCCAACTTCAAAGTCCATAGTACGTATGTTGGGCCAGACGTTGATAGGAAATCGAAAAGTTAATGGCCTTTCTAGGCCGATGGCACCTATCCTCTCTTCTGTCCCTGTGAGGCTGTGACATGGGTTCGACTCACCTCCCTTTCTCTACCCACAAATTTAATACTAAAAATGAAAAAAAGATTGATAAATTACTTTTTATTTCGTTTAAACTTTAAACTTTCAAAATATTTTATTTAAACCTTAGAGTTTCTTAAAAAAAGTTTAAAACCAGTTGATCACATGATATTTAATGGGATTAACAAAAAAAATGTTAAAGAAAAATTTAAATAAGACGTTTTTTCAAAAAATTTTGAGGTTTAAATAAAAAATTTTGAAAATTTAAGGCTTAAATGAAATACACCCAAAATTTTAAGATTTAAAAAGGAATGTATACCATGCTTGCTCATTTTAGTTAATTCAACTAGTAAAGTCTATTGTCATTGAATAATAAATTTGTAGATCAAACCCTACCAATACCAAAAATTAATCGGTATCTTGGCTTGATAATAAAGAGCAATCATCATAAAAAATTTAAAAAAAAAAAAATTACATGTAAGTGAAAAAAAAATTGAGGAAAGATGGATAAAGTACCATCTCTAAATTTGGTTGGGTGTAAAAAGATGAGAAATATGAAAATATGAAGAATTTTCTTTTCTCCAAGTCTAATTTAACATGCAAGGTGAAAGCACTAGTTGTAGACTTGAAGAGATTGAAGAAGGGGGAGATACTATTCCAACGGTAACTACACCAAAAACAGTCTAAGAAGCACAATGCACGCATGTCTCAATTAGAAGGAAACGGTGCCATTTCACTTAAGTAGAATAGTGTCGTTTTAGATTATGTGTATTAAGTCTATTAGTGATTGCACGTGTGCATGTGGGAGAGGTTATTAGACTTTGTAACCGTTTCTCGTGTCTTCTAGATATTTTCCGTTTCTAGTTTCTGCTAGTATATAATGTACAGGCTTTGCCTATTTGTAATTTAAACCATTTCAATTACAATTTCTCCTTTCAATAAAAACAAAATTTTCTCTTCCTCTCTGTGTTTCTTCATGGTATCAGAGCTTTGATCTGTATCAATGGCTTTCACAAGCTCATCTTCTTTGTCTTCTACTTCAAGTTCAATTCCTGCTTTGGCTTATACAACCTTACCTGCAAATGCCTCACTGCTTTTGCTATCCAATATGTCTTCAATGATGACTGTCAAGCTTGACTATGGCAACTACATCGTTTGGAAGCATCAGATTGAGGTAATTCTTGAAACTTACTTAATGATTGATATTCTTGATGATTCAATCATAGCTCTAGATCGTTATCTAAAGGATTCATCTGGTAATTTCACTACTGAGATTAACCCTAATTTCATTTCTTGGAAAAATCGTGAACAAGCTATGTTCACCTTTATCAATGCAACTTTGTCTCCTGCTATTCTTGCTCTCACTTGTGGACACAACAAAGGAGTCACCACCTAGTTTTGCAATGGCCTAGGAACCATGAATATAGTGTCCTTTTGAGAAAGGACCATTGATCTTATTACCAGAGATATGGGTTTGAAGTTTTGGTACGTTCTTGGAAAGGTGTTAGACACCCAAGACCATCCAACCCTAAGGTTGGCCTCTCATTATTGTGTCTTATGTCTTAAACTCGATAAAATCATGTTCAACACTTATGTTCTTAACTCACACGCACACTAGCATGCATCTAAGCATACAACATGGCATCATCATTCCAAAACACATACATATCCATCCATAAAGCATAAGAAACCAAACCACACATATACAACCCTAGCCTTCATCTAACATGTGAAAACCCTATTATGTCACATATAAGGCAACAACTTAATCATGGCAACAAGTACATCATTTACCAATTAAACACAAAATGCAACACGACAACACATGTATATGTTCATCAAACAAAACATAACAACACATATGCATGTGAATGTGAATGTATGACTTACCTTTACTCACCTTGTAGCAACTCAACACCTATGGCATCATGCATGGGCATGTGAATGCATGTTCAAGGTATCAAATTAAGAAACAAGAGATGAAACCCTAATCTAGCATATCAAAGGTAAATAACAATAAAACATGTGAAACAGAGGCATCAGATACACATATACATAAAAAGAAACTTAAACAGGAACATGTGAGATAAGAAAATAAAATGAGACAGAAGCAGAAGACTAAACTAGGGTTTCTGGGCAGCGGCCTACGTACGCATACTGAAAACTGCGTACGCAGGCCAAGCACCTGTGTACGTAGGAGGAGGCCCACGTACGCATGCATAAGGCGTGCGTGTGTAGCTCTACTCGAAACCCTAACCCAAAAACAGCAAAGCAGAAAAACAGAGTACAAATAAAAACCAAACATGCTCAGGATATAAAGAAAACTATAAAACTAACCTAAACAAACATATATAAGCATAAATAAAGCAAACAAATAAGATTAAAACTGAAAAGAAAGACAGAAAACAAAAAGGAATAAAAAGGAAGAGTTAGACTCAATACCTCAAATGAGAAGCTTTATAAGCTGATTTTGACCGTTCCCCTCAATCCAATCTATCACAATTCAATAAAAATGTGATTAGCAACGTTAAACTAAAAGGATTAGGGCTAGAAAAGGTCTTAATCAAACAAAATTGATTTGAGGGTGTTTTGTGAAAAACTTCCATTTGATTCACTATTTTCTAGTAAATCTTGTATTTTTCCCATGGGATTACTCTGTCTTTTGAAAATATACCATGTAAAGATTTACATAGTGGAAAAAAATGGGATTTGGAACGGCTCCCAAATGATGTGGGATTCATTCCAAACCTCAGCCATTATTGCAGAAAACTTGCCTTTTTTATGTCTCTGAAATTCTAGTTGTGTACGCAAGAGTGTGTCTACGTATGCATACTTTGGCCCACGTATGCAAGCTGCTGTCCACGTACGTGGGCCGATGGCCACTTTGGTCATTTTATTTTCAATAATAGATTTTTGCTCATTTAAAAGGTTATATTTTCCTTTTAACACTCCTAAAGTCAATTTGATATCTGACTGAGCTCTAAACTGGCCTTGGACCTTAGAGTTTGGGCATCATTGGGGAATGGGGGTCTGGGTCGAAAGGAGTACAAAATGCGGTGTCTATAGATGCCCATTTTTTGATTCGTAAACTTCGCTGACAGAATCAAAAGAATAAGAGACAAAACATTTTGTTTCAACGTATGCCTCGGGCCCAACCCACACACACAACACACATCACGCATACATGGGGTGGGGCGCAACTCCGGAGAGCTGCGTGGGATTCGTATGCCTGAAGCCCCACCTTTGTTGCTAAGGAAATGAGCAACGACAGGTTCATTATCCCAGAACCTGTGTTTG
The DNA here is from genome assembly GCA_028535165.1 of Quercus tomentella. Classification (NCBI taxonomy): domain Eukaryota; kingdom Viridiplantae; phylum Streptophyta; class Magnoliopsida; order Fagales; family Fagaceae; genus Quercus; species Quercus tomentella. The sequence goes on along the minus strand of JAPQVY010000155.1, from coordinate 58,114,307 downwards.
CAACTTGCAAGCATATGGCAAGTAACTCACTATCCTATAGCCACTTAAAAAGAAAAACAAAAGCAAACAAGGGCGCTCTTCGAGCTAACCTAACGAACAATAAAAGGATACAGTCTCTGTGGTGTCCATCCGGGGCTCTTGCCTCAAACTTCTCCGGGTGACTCGCTCCTCTTGTCTTCTTCACTTCTTTCTCTACCTTTTCTGGTGAGGCACTTGCCTTGAGTTGACCTTGGTCTCTTTCTCCATCTCTATCTCTACATTTTTCTACTTTGCCTACATGTTCAATTCTCGGAGGATATGTGCACGAGTAGTCTTGAATGTTGGATCCATTGGGGGTGGTGAAAACTCGTTGAGGAGTAGGTATGTATGGGGAGGAATCCTTTGCCTCTTTCATGACTTACTTGGGGATAAGAAACTCACTGAGGAGTAGTGTAACTTTTGTAGATGTGTGATCCATTGGGGAAGAATCTTCTACTTCCTTTATGGTATGCTGAGGACTTTGAGGAAGAATCTTCTGCTTCCTCACTGAGAATTGTTTAATATGCTTGGGTTCATTGGGAAAGAATCTTCTGTGTCCTCCATGGGGATGATGTTCTAGATATGCTTGATCCACTGGGGAAGAATCTTCTGCTTCCTTACTGGGGATAGTGTTATTGGGTTTATATGATCTGTTGGAAATGATTTTGGGATGTACATGCTTCATTGGGGGAAGAGTCTTCTGCTTCCTTTACTGCTCACTGGGGGGTCCTTGGTGACTTTGTGCCTAATTAGGGCAATCTTGAGATGTTTTTCATTTTTTTTTTTTTTTTTTAACTGTTCATGACTAAACTACACGTAGTTTAGCCATAAGGTGTGTTCCCACCTCTTCATTTTTTCCAATGGTTACCAACCGTTTCTTTTTCTTCTTCATTCTCTTCATCTCCCTCATCTCTTCACATTCTTCATAACTCTTCAACTTCCCTTTTTTTCCTCTACAAAGACTTCCCTCTTCTCTCTTTTTGTCACATCATCTGATTCTCCCATTCTCTCAAAACTCCCTTATTCTCTCATTTTCTCTCTAGACTCTGTTCATCGCCTTCAATGGCACCCAAGGCCAAGAAGACTTCCTACGTCCTTTCCTCTAATGCATTTCTCCTCACCCGTTGGAGTGGAGAAATGAGATTGACGGAGTCTCCTTCATTGACACACCGACCAGAGATTCACATCCCTATGGCTGAATCTGTAGCACAATGCACGCGTGTCTCAATTAGAAGGAAACGGTGCTGTTTCACTTAAGTAGAATGGTGTCGTTTTAGATTATGTGTATTAAGTCTATTAGTGATTGCACATGTGCACATGGGAGAGGTTGTTAGACTCTGCAACCGTTTCTCGTGTCTTCTAGATATTTTCTATTTCTAGTTTCTGCTAGTATATAATGTACAGGATTTGCCTATTTGTAATTTAAGCCATTTCAATTACAATTTCTCCTTTCAATAAAAACATAATTCTCTCTTCCTCTCTGTGTCTTCATAAGGGAGGGAAGAGGAGAGAAAGGACATCTCAATGTCCTATTAATGTGTATCCTATTACATCAATTTCTTTTTTCGGTAATTTTATTTAAACCATCAAAAGATTAAATAATCTAAAAAGAAAATGCATTTTTCTTCATATAAACTGAAAATTTTATTCGTGAGCAACAACAAAAACTTGAAGATTTGACTTTAGTGGTGGAGAATTAAAAAATCACACAATTCATCTAATAAGGAAGTAGCCTTTGTGCTATGAATGAAAAGATAGTGATCATTTCTCTTGACAACGATGACAAGTCTGCAATGAAATATTTATGTTATGACTCATTTCTTGGTGTGGAGACATATTATTAGAATTTTTACTTTTTTCAGTCCCGGTATCAGAAATTATTGAAGACTTTTCATTGTATCAGTATTTGGATGTATTAAAAATTGGATTTTACTAATGTGTGCCCTTAGGGCACACATTAAGCTTTCTGTTTTTGGAAACATTTTCTCGAGAATTGAAAAAGTAATGACAGCTTTTTCAATTTCCGATAAAATGTTTTCAAAAACAGAAAGATTAATGTGTGCCCTAAGGGCACACGTTAACCGGACCCTTAGAAATTATCTTCTGACAGTCACGGTTCATCGTCATTGTTCATCTCGTCACTATTTGTATAGAGATTCCATCGCAAACACTGTTCATGCAGAGATTCCTTCAGAAGAATTTGGAATTATTACTGACAATTACTGTGCGGCACTGTTCACTATTGTGCAAAATTGTTTACTTTCACTATTCATTGTATTATTATGAATGTACTATTCATCATTTGGTTTTTTCACTTTCATATGCCTATATATATATGACATTTGTATGAGTCGGAAGAGGCAGGCTTTAGGCGAGGCTAGAGCAAGACCTTAAGCACCTCACAACCAACTAAATATCAGTCTCCTTTCCTCTCTAGGTCCCTTATTAGTCCCCAAAAATCCCTTCCTTGTATAAGAAAAAATAAACCTTATATCAGAAAATTATCCTTATAATATTTTGAAGCAATTTGAATGAATATCAGTATTTGAAGTATTATTCAAGTAAGTTTTTAAATCTTTTTAAGATAGATTTTTATTATAAGTATTTGCATATTGTACAGTTATTATCCCATTATCCATGGGAGTCCATAATGAACATAATAAGTCAATAATTTTGGGAAATTTGAGAATTGTTGTGGAATTGGGAAATTATTTTCGTAAATTTCAAACCCTTATTTATAGAAAGGAGGTAGTATTTTCAACTCAGCTTCTAAATGTGACCACCATTTAATGAACCATTGAGGAAGTGAGGGGATTTCATGAAACCGAGAAAAAAAGAAAAGCCAAGAGTGTCGATCTCTATCATTTTGGAAGAGAAATGTCTTGTACCGTGCCATAAGATATTCAAAGTAAGTATGATACTGGGGGTTGTAACTCTGGGATAATTTTCTTAATTCCCAAGGAGTAGCTCCCCATTGAGTTTTTTGCTAAAAGCTCCCCCATTGAGTTGGAGAAAGAACATGTTTGATTGTGCATTTTGAATAAGCAATTCTATTTTCGGAAAAGGAGGATTGATCTAGTGTCAACTAGGACAAACTCATAAAATTCTTGGGTCTTATTGGAATTTTTACTTTTTCTAGTCCCGGTATCATAAATCATTGAAAACTTTTCACTATATCAATATTTGGATGTATTAGAAATTATCTTTGACAGTTATTGTTTATCTGTCACTATTCACATCTGTCACTATTTGTGCAAAGATTCTGTTACAGTGCAGGCACGGTTCATGCAGAGATTCTGTCAGAAGAATCTGGAATTATTACTGACATTTATTGTGCGGCACTATTCATTACTATGTAGAACTGTATTCTTTCATTGTGCATTGTATTATTATGAATATATTGTTCATATTTTGGTTTTTTCCACATTTTTTTTTTTTTTTGTATGAGTCAGAAGTAGCAGGCTTTAGGCGAGGCTATGGGTAGACCCAAGGTAGAATATAGCAAGTCCTTAAGCAACTCACACCCAACTAAATATTAGCCTCCTTTCCTCTCTCAATCCCTTATCAGTCCCCAAAAAAATCCCTTCCTTATATAAGAAAAAATAAACCCAGTATCAGAAAAATTATCCTTGTAATATTTTGAAGCATTTGAATGAATATCAGTGTTTGAAGTATTATTCAAATATGTTTTTAAATATTTCAAAATAGATTTTAATTATCAATTTTTGCATAATGTACCGTTAAATTTTAACAAAAAAAAAAAAATACTAATAAAATAGTTGATATTACAAAGCTCATTGTTCAATTGAAAGTTCACAATTCAAATTAATACATGTTTTTTTTTTAATTTATTTATTTAGATATGATATGATTTGAATTTATAGCATTCATTCAATAATAATTACTTTTTTTTTTTATCATTATGCCTAAATACTAATATATATTTTATTTATGTAGATGAGATTTGAACCCAAATCATTTTTCAATGACAATAGATCTACCAAAGAAGTATAAAGTCCATATATTTTATAAAATGTCAAACTATTTATTTATTTTTTAAATATTTTAAGAATTAGATATATAAATGATTTGGAGTAAATGAAAAAAGAAAAAGATGTTTTTAAGAACCTGTTTGGATTGAATGGGTTACGAAAAACCAACTGGATTTGACTAAATCATATAGTTAAATGGCCTAATTAAAAACTCATTTAGACTTTACAAACGGGTCGGATTAGTTAAATCGAATTACGAGTCAGATTTGGGTCGGGTCAAAAAGGGCCATCCTACCAATCAGTTCGCTCCAAGTTTAAAACTCTATCTCCATGAGTCCAAACTCCAAACAGCTAAGAACTAGGCCGCGCTACAAGTCGTTTAGGAGTTTCACTATTCAGAGAAAATCAAAATCCAAATCCAAATCCAAATCCTAATCCTGTTATAGAACTTAGAAATAGAAATGCTTTTCAGGAATCACTTTTCACCATGGCACTGCAACCATTTTCATTGAATTCTATCACTTCCCCTTATCCTTGCACTTACCCTTCATTCCCTTCTCTATACTTGCTTCTTCTCCAACCCCAAACTCATTCTTCGAGTATTCCCAGAACTCTCAGGCTCAGAATTTCTTGTTCCAATCAGACATCCCAGGTTGACAACCATCAACAACCTCAAAGAATCAAAGTTGCTTTTGAGACCACAAAGAAGAAGAGGAAACCCAAGCCGAGCTTCTTTGAGCAAATTAAAGATAAATGGTCGCTCAAACCCAGTTCCAAAAGAGAGAAATTTCCATGGGAGGAACCAGAAGAAGAACATGAAGATAAGGAGAGACAGAAATCTTCTGGGGTTTGTGTATCTGACTCAGGAATTGAAGCTAAAGAATCGGTGAGTGACCCAGTGAGCTCTGTGTTTCCGAACCGGGGTGTTCTACCTCCCTGGGTTCATGGAAGCAAAAGCAATACCAGGAATTTACGGGTTGATTCTGAACCTGAAACTAGTACCCAAAAGAGTTGTGAACTAAGAGAAGATTTTGATGAGGTTGGTGGGCATTATAAAAATGGTACTGAAAGTGCTTTTGTTGAAAGAGTGGAAGGAATGGAAATTCATGAACAAGAAGTTGACTTCAATGTCATGTTTGAGAGAGAAGGTGATGCATTTGATGAAATTCCAAGTGGGGTTTTAGAAAACGAAAAGACTAAGATTTCTAGTGGCATAAATGGCGTTTTTTTAAACGAAAGGCCATCTGGGAAAGGTGAACATTTTGAAACAAATGTAGGTTCTGTTGACGGTAGTAGTGGCTCAATTGGGTTGCCAGGGAAGAGAGAAGGTGATGTTTTTGATGAAATTCCAATTGGGGTTTTGAAAGACGAGGAGACAAAGATTTATAGTGGCATAAACGGTGTTCCTTTGAATGAAAATCCGAGGGATGAACATTTTGGAAAAAATGTGGGGTTTGTTGAGGGTAGTAGTGGCTCAATGGGGTTACCATGGAAGAGAGGGAAGGTTATGGAGTCTGGGGAAGGTGATAAGAGGAGGAGCAAAACAGAGTTGGCGGAGAGAAAGCTTCCAGAACACGAGCTGCGGAGACTAAGGAATGTATCTTTGAGGATGCTGGAGAGGACAAAGGTTGGAGTTGCTGGCATTACACAGGCTTTGGTGGATTCTATACATGAGAAATGGAGGTCTGATGAAGTGGTGAAGTTGAAATTCGAAGGGCCTCTTGCGATTAACATGAAAAGAACCCATGACATTTTAGAGGTCAGCGTTTGCACATTGTTAGGTTCATTGTATCTTTTCTATTTCTTTGCTTTTGAATATTACAAATGCAACAATTTCAATGATTTTGGAGCTTGTAATGAGTAATGACTTTGGCAACATATGCTTAATTGAATTGCACAGTCCTACATATTTTGATAAACTCGCATATCTTTAGTTACATGGGATTTTTCGTAAATTTATTTGTTTTTTAGTTATGCATATCCTGTCTTGTTGTGTTTTAGTATCAAGCGTTTGTGATAATGAGTCTGCTAGCATCTTATTTTAATTATCTTTGTGCCTCTATCAGAGTAAAACAGGAGGTTTGGTTATATGGAGGTCAGGCAGTTCTGTTGTGTTGTACAGGGGAATAACCTACAAACTTCCTTGTGTCGATTCATATGCCAAACAAAGTCAAACTAATATGAATATGTTGGAAGATTCAAAAGGAGCTTTGAGTGATACTACACATAATTTAATAGTGGACACAATTAAATCTACAGAACCTTTTATCCCTGATTCTGCAAAGTATTTGAAGGATCTATCTAAAGAAGAACAGATGGAATTGAGTGATGTCAACCATTTACTTGATGAGTTGGGTCCACGGTTTACTGATTGGACAGGTCGTGAGCCATTTCCTGTTGATGCAGACTTGCTTCCTGCAGTGGTCCCTGGATATAAACCACCGTTCAGACTTCTTCCATATGGCGCAAGACATTGTCTAAGAAACAAGGAGATGACAATTATCCGTAGGCTTGCCAGAACAATGCCCCCACATTTTGCTTTAGGTATGTCATAATTAATTTTCATTATTGTATTCATATTCACAAAATCTGGTTTCTATATTACTTTGAATTTACTTAATGTTCATAGGAAGGAGCAGAGAATTGCAAGGTCTGGCAAGGGCAATGGTAAAGCTATGGGAAAGAAGTGCTATTGCAAAGGTAGCCATCAAACGTGGTGTACTGAATACACGTAACGAGAGGATGGCAGAAGAACTCAAGGTGAGACTTCAGAAACATTGCTCCCTCTTAAATGTTCAGCATTTTAAAATATCTCTTGGGCTTCACCATCTAGCTAAAAGAAATATTAGAGTAGTTAGCATCAAGCATCATGAAGCAGATTTACATTGTTTTAAGTTAATTTTCCCACTTCAATGTGAAATCAATCATCTGGATATATTTTCCTCACAGATTACTACAAAATGTAAATCTAAGGCATCCTGATTGTATTAAGCTGATGATGAGAACTTTAATGCCCTTTCAGAAGATTCATTTAGTTCATTATCCTAGCTAGCTTGAATGGTCTGGGAAATGTTATGTATTAAGCATGCAACAGACAGTTTCCAAGTTCAATACTAGCTCAATAAGTAGAGATTCTGTGGCTTTATTTACTGTTCCATTGCTTGATTTTCTGCATGTCACAATTACTTTGCACATTGATATAAAGCTTAAGAGGCAAACTCTCTTCCTTTTTCATACAATTTGGTGAAGATAGAATTTAACTGCACAATTCAGGTATTGCAGTCAGTGGGAAGTACACATCTAGCATTGGGAAATTAACATGCCATCTAATTTCTTATTCCAACCATATACACTGTTACGTACACTATTTTTTTGGTTGGTTGCTTCCCAATTCCAAGCATATTATACACTGTTATGTACATTGTTTGGTGGTTGCTTCAAGGGAACCAAGGCCTCCCAATTTGATAAAATGGACTACTTCGAGGGAGTCCAGACCTCCAAGTTAGACTAGTTAACAATTTTTAAATTAGAAAATCATGACTATTCTCTAATCATTTTCAACATCTGAGTTTATGCAAGACATATTCCAATTAGATAAAAGACAAATACTGACTTCCTATAATCTATCTATAAGACTCATCATAATTCATCCTAATCCAAACTATTGGAACTAATCCTAATCCAAACTAATTATTTGAATCAATAAACCATATCTCTATCATTATTTATCCAATAATAATTAAAATAAATTAGGCTCATAACATTCCTCCCCTCTAGAAAACACTCTTGCCCTTTAGGTTCTTTCTTCTTCTGTCACGAAGTACTTCTCTTTGGTTTCTTACATATCATCATTTTGGATTCAAGCCTCTTATATATTTTGCAATGACAAGCATTTAGTTTTCCTAAGTGAATGACATATAGTACAGAGATTGAAACTTTTTCATTGTTTTGTGACCTTACTTATCCACTCTTCATGACCCTTTATGAATAAAGAATAGTCATGGTTTTATCAAACTTGAAGGCTTGGACTCTCTCGAAGTGGTCCATTTTATCAAATTAGGAAGCCTTGGTTTGCTTGAAGCAAACAATAAAAGAATTGTGTAAGTAAAAGTTAAAACTAACTTCCTATAATCAATCAATAAGACTCATCATTCATCCTAATCTAAACTAATCTAACTAATCCTAATTCAAAGTAATTTAATTGAATCAATAAAACATATCTCTATCATTTTTTATCCAATACTAATTAAAATAAATTAGGCTCTTAACATTCATGAATGTGTTTTTTATATCCGGACCAGCCATGTCTTCTTTTGTATTATCTTTAAGGACAGGATACTATTCTGTTTCTTGTTTCTTCCAAGCTTTTGGAGATTTTTGGCCTGTCTTCCTTGTTCTAGAAGCTGGTCTAATCCCTTCTGCCCAGTAGCATATCAGATTGTGGATACTCAATTCTGGATAGCAATTCCTTCTTGACAGTTGCATTTTTATGCATGCAGAAATTGACAGGGGGCACACTAGTTTCTAGAAACAAGGATTATATTGTCTTTTACAGGGGTAATGACTACTTGCCTCCAGTTGTTACAAAGGCATTAAAAGAGAGGAAGAAACTGACAGATCTCCAACAAAATGTGGAAGAGCAAGCACGAGAAATGGCCTCAGCCTCAATTGTGTCAAAGGCCAAAGCTTCTAAAAGTCCATTGGTTGCTGGAACCCTTGCTGAAACCATCGCAGCAACATCTCGCTGGGGAAACCAACCAAGTAGTGAAGATGTTCAGAAAATGATTAAAGATTCAGCTTTGACTAGACATGCTTTGTTAGTCAAATACCTTCAGAACAAACTATCTATTGTAAGTTACTAAGAGACAAAATCAAATTTCTTATGCAAAATCTTAGGACACAAAAACCTTCTGCTCTGGTATCTGGACACATAAAATGCAAAATCATATCCAAGCTCTGATTTATATCTAACTTCAAATGGTCCTAGGCAAAAGGAAGGCTCAAAAGGGCTGAGAATGCTTTAGCAAAAGTGCAGGAGTATCTGGAACCAGCAGATATCCCAACTGATTTAGAAACTATAACTGATGAGGAGAGACTTTTATTTCGTAAGATGGGTTTGAGCATGAAACCCTACCTACATCTAGGTAAGAGTAGCCACTTTAATTCTGTACTTGATGCTTTTTAGAACCAGAGTTTAGAACCAGAGTCAAAAAATATTCTGTGTTTCTGTTTCAGGCAGGCGAGGGGTTTATGCTGGTGTCATAGAAAACATGCACTTACATTGGAAGTATCGCGAGTTGGTAAAGATAATTGTGAGAGGAAAAAGACTTGAACAAGTCAAGCATATTGCAATTTCTTTGGAAGCAGAGAGTGGCGGAGTGCTAGTATCTTTAGATAAAACTAACAAAGGATATGCAATTATCGTATATCGTGGGAAGAATTATCGACAGCCTCAAGCACTAAGACCCAAGAATTTATTGACAAGAAGGCAGGCATTGGCTCGGTCAATTGAACTTCAGAGGCGTGAGGTAACATTATAATAATTTCTTGGTCCTATGTGTTCACAAAATTGACTGATTTATATGCTTCCATTGAACTAATTTCCTGTTTTGCAGGCACTTAAGCATCATATCTCAGACTTACAAGAGAGAATGGAATTGGTGAAATCTGAATTGGTATTATAGCCATTGCTTACAAAGACAGATATAGTGATATTCAGACAACATTTGCCTAAACCAATCTCGTTTTTCCTGTTAGTAAATTATCTGTTTCTGCTTTTGATTTCAGGAAGATTTGAGAAATGGGAAGGAGATTGATGACTCAAAAACATTGTACTCAAGATTGGATGATCATAATGTTTCTGATGATGACATAGAAGAGGTAATTGGCCATTTAGTCCTCTGTATGTAATTAATACAATGTGCCTCATGTCAAATTGTCGCTTTGGATTTGACTCTTCCAAACCAATATTATCACTGGCAGTTTTCTTCATTGACACAAAGAACTTGCTATGTATAGAATATGTGCCCTTTGTACTTTTCAAAATTTTTATTAAAAAATAAAATAAAAGAAGAAGAGTATGTGTCCTTTGTCATGGTTAACCTATTCTAGCCACTTATGCACTCAGTTTTTTAATTGTTTCTAATATCTATAACAGTGTAGGTAAAAGTGCGCTTAAACTCAAAGTGCGAACCCCAAGGCTCCAATGCTTTTTGCCTCAAAAGCTAGGCCCGTGCTTTAGACCCGCGCTTTAGATGCACTTTTTCAAGAAGCTCAAAGCACCCTTTTTGGCACTTTCTTGGCACTTTCTTGTCTTTTTCAAAAAAAAAAAACCAAAACTTAATCAAAACTATAGGATCTTGGCATTATTGATATAAACCATTGATTTGGCATATTTTTAGTGTAACTTACTTATCAAAAAAAATATATTGTGAGTGTAACTTGTCCTGAAATCCACAACCTCCCAGTTCTTCTCTATTTTTTTTTTTTCTCCTTAAAACAGTAACCCACCTAACTTCTTCTTATTATTATTCTATTTTTTCCCTTTTGAATATTTGCTTGGTACCAATTACCATATTGCTATGTCTTGATATTCTTAGCTACTTTTGTGGTTGATATTGAACATAGCAGACTAATTATTATAGACTTATAGTAATTAAGTGATTAAATTATTAACTAATATTAGTAATTAGTCATAGGGTATTATGGATATTGAAGATTCAAGAAAGGATATTATATGGAACTACTCATATCTAGCTGGTCCAAAAAAATAAAATGACTTGACTTGCAATTTTTGTGTTAAAATTGCAAAAGTAGGTCTTATATAAATGTTAAATGAATTATATGAAATTTTTTATTTCAATTTATATGATAATTTGATTGTTGTATTTCTCATTACTAATTATTTTTATAAAATGGGTGCTTCACTTCAATCAAGCGTGCGCTTGTGCTTTATGCTTTGCGCCTAGGCTCCAAGAGGCCTTTGCGCTTAAGTGTGCCACACGCTTTTACCAACACTGATCTTTAAGTTATCTTTCCTGATCAATGTATCTTGTTTTGTGTTGGTTTTTTGGTGCAATATTGTCTATGCTGTGATCTGTAAGCAAATATTACTTGGCATACTATACTATTCTTCCAACCTCTTCAGATTAAATTCCTCCTGCTGCATGAGTTATTATATTTTATATTTATTTATTTTTTTCCTCTTGGACCCAGGATAAAGGCGAGGAAGCATATCTTGAAACATATGACATTGGGAGTGAAGATAGCTATGATCAAAATATGGAGCTTAGACCAGTGTAATAATCCTTTGATTGTTACTTGGAAGATTAAGCATTGCAGATGCTTGAAAGGAATTCATTCATTCCAAAGGCCAAGCTAACTATGAGATGATAGCAGAATATATGCATTTCAAATGCTTGTTACGGAGGCTTTTCTTACATACATGCGTCAGCTATGATCATTGAGTTAACAGTTAGTGTTTATGCTGTTGTAGCATGAACATCATGTTGTAGAAGTACAAGTCCTCTGCTGCTGTAACTGCTAGGAGTAAGATAATTATAATGTTATGACCAGTATTTTCTAAATATTTGCAACTGTTAGCAGCATTCATGTAATATATCACTGTAAATAAATTCATTTAGCAAAAATTTCATTAATGAATTATTATGATGTTCAGCTTCTCTTAAATAATATTTCAGAATACTAACATTTCATTCTTTTCTTCTTTTCCCTGTTTTAATTTTTTAATTATTCCCCCCACCCCACTTCAAAAAAAAAAAAAAGGATAAAAGAAAAGATAAAACATCATATAATTGTGATGTAATAGACAGATGCATCCAATACTGTCTATGTGCTGCACGAGTAGAGTTTTAAGAGGACTGTTAAAGAGTTTAAGGTCAGTCTGAAAGTTTTGAAGCTTTTGTCTAAACCTCTTTTAAAATCTATTAAGATTGGTCATTAAATCTGAATTGTTTGGATTCAATTATGAAAATAAGTGTTTATAAAATAAATGACATTATCTAGCACTTTAACAATGTTCTTTTCTTTTTCTTTTTTTAAATCGTCACCTCTAAAATCTCAATTTGGTTATCAAAGATTGTCACTTCAAAAATATATATTAGAATAATGACACAGAAAAATGAGAAAAAAATAAGTGAACAAAAAGTCAAAATTTCAGTTTTGAAAATATTATATTTTTTTTTTCATAAGATATGATATTATATTGTAGCAACAATCTATATTCTATTTCTATTCTGCCCATCAATTTCTACTGGAATAAGTTTGCTTTGACAAGTTCGTGAAGATATTCAGTAAGTTTTTCAAGGCGGCTGTGATTTTTAAAAGGAAAAACATGGCAACAAGATCATTCCTACATTCAACGTCTTTCTTCTGAAAGGCGATCTCAGCCTTACAAGAGTAAAAATTTCTATAAACATGGGTTAAAAAATCACAGATGCTTTAGATATGATTTGATGCTATGACCAAATGTCAAGGGTGACCACAACAAAATGTTGGAACCTGAGTGGGACAATGAACACTGGTTAAATTGGACAATACCATAATCCTCTTTCTAATGAAGAGGTAAAAAATGGTTCACATTATGAACAATCATGCAACTGAACCTTGTCAGCAGAAAATACAACTAGCAAACAATTTGTCATGATCCTCACTTCACGAAATGAGTTAAAATAATAAGCACGTGCAGCTTTTATCATCTCATTACATAGGCAGGTTGTGATCATTCAACAGAAAGGTTAGAAAACTCAATCTGTAAAATATGCTGCTATTTGTCTTTATACTGCAGGTGGACACAGAAGTGCTTAGCTAGAGGTAACCTTGTCCTGCTGCAGAGCTTCTTTGATAAAATTCAAAACAACTGAGACTAATTCAGCTTGATGTGATGTGTATCCATGATCAGCTCCTTCTACAACATGTAATTTGTGGTTCGGTATTATCTTGGCAAACTCTAATGCATCTTGAACAGGGATGACCCCATCAGCAGATCCATGGACTGTCAAGACCCTGTATATACAGTAATGGTGATTATTTACAGTTAAAAAAATAAAAAATTATATTTCAATAACAATATGAAATGATATGCATAATGTGATTGGTGAAAATTGCCAGTTATACAGATAGTTATCAGCACCATAGTCAGCTGTAAGAAAATAGCCCATTTTAGATTTACAACAAGAACAACCAATTTCTTTATGCCAAAATCTGATGCCAATCTTTGCTTCACTCCGCCCCCCCCCCCCCCCCCCCCCCAACCCAAAAAAGAAAGAGAGAGAGAGAGACATGCATTGTTAATGGTAAAACATTAAGTATTAGGCAAAAAAATTATAAAATGTCCCTAATAGCAAAAGCAACCTACTACAAGTCTGTAGGTTTTTTATTAGGATGTTATGGCATTCCCTCCACCATAAGTAAGGTGTGGAGAGTGAGGGTTCAATCCAGTTGCATGAGTTGTATTAACCAATAAAAAAATTTTCTCCATAGCCTCTGTTGGTCAATTTGTTTCATATGGGTTGGACTTTTTGGACCCACCAAAAAATGGGTCAACCCAAAACTGTGCAATTCTGAGTCAGGTCCGGTCAAAATTTCAGTTTTCACTATTGCATGACCTGTATCACCCGTAGAGTGATGAAGTGAAATTCTTCCTCTACAAAATTTTCTATTCTAACCATTGGAATCATTGGACCCATTTATGTTTACTTTTCACTCCTCAATATTTGTCTTTCTTTTAAATCTTAATTATTTCTTCACTTTTATATGCAAAAGGTGGACTTGACAAGGTTAAAAACATGATATGGTCCACATCTAGTTTTTGTTTTTATGCCCTTTCGTGGTGATGTTAAGATTAGTGAACAGTTTTGGATTGTAAAACCTTAAGTATTTATGTATTATTTAACTTGATCAGTGTAAATTTAAGATTTATTTATTAATTTAACGTTTGTTTATTTGTTATCTTATTTGTATTGAAAGGAAGACAAGGAAGATGAAAACAATACGATTAAGTTTCTTTTTTTTATTTTATATATATTTTTTCGCGTGGAAAAAAAAAATTGTGGGTCATTCCAGGTCGATGTGACCTGTAAGAGACCGGGTGAGGGTCATAGGTTAGGTAACTCGTTTCTAACCCAAAGCCGGATAGATCAAAACCCGAACCTGATCGACCTGACAAGTTTTCCAGATCTAATTATGCATGGGTCATTCCAGATTTCAAATATGGCATAGTTAACAAGGTACTAAATTCTGAAAATCATGAAAGTGGCACAACAGTAAATATGACCTTAGGATACACAGAGAAAGTAATACAGGATTGGACAAAGTTTACCTCCAAATCCAAGTGGAGATTAAAACAATTATCCACATGTACTTTTAGTCACATGGCCTATTTAATCAGTCATGTGACTTGTTTAAATAATACCAACGGATGGTTTTATGAGTTACCACAAAATTGGTTGGAAGAGATTCCTCTAAACCAATTTGGAGAAAAACTTTGTTCTACAGGATTTGACTAGCGAATAGATCCACCCCCCCCCCCCCCACCCCAAACCCCCTTTTTTCCCCTTCCTTCTCTTTTTTCCTAACTGAGCCCAAGTTAATCAGTGAGCCTACCAGGCTTACAAAAAGCCAAAAAACATGGTTTAATCTTTGTGGGATATCAAGCTTTGTTTCATTCATCTAGAAAGAAAACAATTGCTGGCAGAATGTTAGAAATTGTGAACCATCAAGAAAAAATATGCTATGTATTTATGTTTTCATATTAACTAAGAACATTATGTAATGTTTCATAAAATATGATAAACTTGGTCAAGCAAGAGATGAAAGAACACATAAAGGCAAAATGCAAGAAAAATTAACTCACCGGCACTCTTTGTCTATCTTAAGGCATGCTTCATGCATATTTGTACTTAGGCGTTCCAGTAAACTTTCCTCAGTCACACGAAAATCAACACTTCCTACAAAGTATCAAAATATAAGTCACATTGTCTTTATAATTCATTTAAATAGTACTCCCTCCGACCCAAATTGTTGGTCATGTTTAGGAAATCTAACTTTTTAAGGAAACATCATTTAATGTGTGTTGTCTTTTGGTCAAAATGTATAAGTTTACACAACTACCCTCATTAATTTAAACTTTAATAAAAGAATGGTATTGAATTTTTAGGGTAAAATACTATTTTGGTCCCTAAACTTTACAAAAAGTTTGTTTTTGGTCCTTGAACTTTAAAAAATTCTTTTTTCATCCCTAAACTTTGTAAAGAGTTTTTTCAATAGTTTAGAGACAAAAATAGAGATGAAAAAAGAACTTTTTTAATAGCTTAGGGATGAAAAACAAACTTTTGGTAAAGTTTAAGGACATGAATAAAACATTTTCAATAGTTTAAGGACAAAAGATGAACTTTTGAATAGTTTAGGGACAAAAAAAGAACTTCTTAAAGTTTAAGGATGAAAAACAAACTTTTGATAAAATTTAGAGACCAAAATAGTATTTTACCCGAATTTTTAAATAAAGGGTAAATTAAGAAATTTACATATTGACTTTTCAAAGAGGACTATATTTGGGGACATCCCAAAATGGAATAGAGGACCAACAATTTGGGACAAAGGGACTAATAGTTAATTTTTCTTTTTCAAAATTCACTTGACAGAAAATAAGCAGATAGATCTGCCATCATTGATGATGGAGTTATGCTTGAACCAAAATTCTCTGAAAAGCGAATTAAGCTTGAGCATATGCAAAACATTGAGGAAGAAAAGCATGTGAAAACAAGTACTTTGTAAACTGAAAGATTTCATATCATCAAGTATACATGACCTTGTAGGATAGAAATTAACAGATTACCTGTTTTAGTCTTAACATCAATGAATCCATCCTCTTTGATTCTTTGCATAAAGTCTTTCCCCATGCGTTCTTCAATGCCTTTATTCAGGTCATAACGGCCAGAAAGATTGACAACTGTGTGGATATCATGATATTTAGCAGGGTAGAGTAGCACCACATTGCCTCCTGCATTTACATTTTCAGCACTTACAATGGATGAATTTACACATAAAAAGTCATTATTTTATTATTGAACTTCAAGAAAACTAGGTAAAAATACTGACACAAAAATGAAAGATCAACTTTTAAGGCAAATGCAAGGCAACATACATGATGAAATGAGATTTGTGTCATTTAACGATTGTGGATGCAATTTCACATAGAAGTTGAATCTAAAGATTACAAATTCTAAATATCTCATTTTGAAGCAAGAACCTTGGAATATATTTTAAATACTACACCAAAGTTATATGTGCATTTGAAAAGATCAAGCAGATAGAAATTATTTGCATTTCCTACTAAGGAAATATTCCATAAGCAGAAGCTAATGCACAAATATCAGTGCATCTATGTATATATGAACAGCACCAGAACATGGACAGCTATCATGACATCCACACTCATTCCCTCCCATGACTGCCAGCCTGCTGCTTCCACCATTCCTACTAGCACCACTATTCAGGAAACCGGATATCCTCTCCTCCATTTAGAGGAAACATTTATTCTGGACTGGGTCCCATCAAAACAACATTATTTCTAGAATTTAAAAAAAAAAAAATATATATATATATATACAGAGAGAGAGAGAGAGAGAGAGAGAGAGCTCTTGCTTTGAGATTCAAAAGACTAGTATAAATGTAAAGAAGGCCCAAAAATGAAGATGATGATGATGATAGGAGTAAAACAAGAGGATAGAGAATTTTGGTTGGGGCCCAATGGGGCAAGGGGACATAAGACTTTTTTCCAGCTCTATTTAGTCATCAAAGAGGAGAAAAACCATGTATAAAATTTTTCCTTTCTTATCAGTGATATTCATATGTTGAGTATGTTAACAATTTACCTTTACTATGCCCAATAATTGCACTTATTACATGGTTTGCTCCAGAGAAGTGTTGGATTACAGCATGCAAGTCATCAACCTCTCTCCAATAGTTAGCAAACTGAAATACACCTTCACTTTCCCTGAAACAGCAAAATGGAGCACTAAAATCACATGAAAGGAAATGTGTTGGGTAAGAACTACCAAGATTGACAGTTGACACTCAAAACTAGAACATATATCACAACTTTAAACCGCAGAAGAAGAACATGATACAGATGGAGGAACAAGCATATGTCAGTAAAATAAAAATGCAGTCATTCTTTCAACAATTGCAATGTTAACTTTAACTTCTTCTTCTTCTTTTTTCTTTTTTGTTGTTGTTGTTGGCAAATCAATCTTATTGTGTTTCCTAGAGAGGGTAGAATGTCTGGCCAATATAGTATAAATTGAAGATAATAGTCTCCTTCATTAAGAACAATAACAGGAATTTCACTATGGTCATTAACTAAACCAGACTATCTATAATAACAAAATCAAAATAGATAAATAAGTTGTATGCTACCATACGACAAGCCTATAAAGTGTTTCACATATGTGCTCAACCATGAGCGAATGACTTCTCATGTGGTTAGGATTTTGCTTGTACGTGAATCAAAGAGAATAGATAACCCTGACAATAAAAGTGAAGGATTAAATACAATTCTACACACATCAAAATATTGTGGTATAACTTTCAAACTAAATCATTACATTAAGACTGATGGATTTCAAGTTTAGGTTTTTTTGATGACTCACAACTCCATTCAGCAACACATTTGGTGAGGAGTCTGTGGACTAGGTTTTCATTTGATGAAGTTATGGCAGATGGCAAGGATGCAATTCCATAAGATTCTTAGATTATATAGAGAAAATTAATTCACCTTTTTTAAGGAAAAAATTGATTGCTGCTAAAAACTTTCATGAATGATGAGATCAGCCAAGAACAGCAGCAACCGGAGAAGCAGAATTTGCATTTAGGTACCTGTTATATTACATTATTAAAGCATCCACCATTACAAGTTATCTGCCTTCTATTACTATAGTAGTTGTGGAACTGCATAAATATATGTAAAGACTATCTTCAAACAACTAGAAGATAGAAGTAGCACAAGTAAAGAAATCTTTATAATAATCTTTTAAGAGTCCAAACAGTTACAACCAGTAATTCTACCAGCTTACCCATTTCCAGCAAAGTCAAAACGGAAGGCACTGATTCCTTCATTTTCCAGTGAAACAGCAAGGTTCACCATAGTATTATATTCCTGGAGGTGGAAAAATATCAGTAGTAAAACTCTTCCTCAAAAGGAAGCCAAGTTACAATGTTTGCCTATATATTCATAAATTTACACATATTTACATAATTACATCCAACAATCAAACTTCCAAAAATAATAATAATAATAATAATATAAAAATAATAAAAAAAACCCTAAAGCAAAATTGATTTTTGGAAAACATTAACTACGAGAGTACTAAATAAAACTGGGAGGAACAGCTAGAGGGGTGGGGGGGAACTAACCACTTTTCTTATTAGAATTAGAAACACCAACCTTTGAGGATTGAAAACCATGGCATAAGATTATAACCTCTGAAGATCCAGTTTCATGTAAGATGCCCACAAGTTTTTCTCCATATTTATTTGGTATTATGACTTTCTGCTGAACCACTGAAATGATGCAATTCACAAATCAGTAACAACTTTTTAGACATATATCAAGAAAAACAACATGCTAGAATGGTTTATCATCTTAGAATGACCTTTCCAAACTTGCAACGTAAAAAGAGTGTTCAAAGTTTATCTTAATTCTTTGAAATATTAAAGAGGACAATTTCCCAAGTCAAACAACAGTGAAGCTTTGCTCTAATACCCCCAGAACAAAACTTAGAAACAAAACAAATTTTAGCAAACCTGACCAACTCATAAACCAACTTGAACACTACAACTAATCCCAAACTTCTTCGCCAACAAAAACCAAACCCTGCAAGGCCGAATCTACCAAATGCACATCTTGATTCAATAACAAAACATCACAAATCAAATTCACAAAAATGTTGAAGGTATCTCCATAAAACAAAGTAGCATTTCTATTGTTTCACATCAGATTCAATTCATGGAAGCTTGTATGAAATGAAGCACAAAGACCATCACACATAACATAACAATCTTCTCTGGGTGTTTCACTAATCTTATTTCTCTTCCATAATGCTTTAAGCTAAATCCTCACTGTCATATAAATTATTGCATAAAACAAAAACAAACCAAAAAAAAAAAAAAAAAAACCATCGGTTACAAAATGAGCATCACATATAATACATCCTTTATTATCTAAAGCCACGAATTTGCTATTATTTGCTAACGGGTCCTGCTCAATTTCACGGTTTGTTTCTCGCACATAAACTTGGTCACACACACAAAAACAGGGACACACATTTATGCACATATACATTGATATATAGGTATGTACGAGTGAAATGATGAATTTCATTACCTGGGTTTTGTGTAGTTTGGGCCATCTTCAAGGTTCTTGTTGTGGAGCTGTGATTGCCTGAGGAGAAGAAGCGCACCTGGTTAAAAGAAGATCTTGGTGAGATGGGTTTTTTGAAAACCAGTGAATTTGGGATTGGGAGCACTTGATGGAAATTGTAGTTGCAAAACAAAAGGGTTTCCATTCCTGATTTATTACTTACAGCTTGTTATCTTCAGAGTTCAGACTTCAGAGTTCTAACCTTCCCTCGTGTTTGGAAGTGGACAACCAGTGAGTGATGATCATTAACTGCGTTTTTGTTTTTCTATACCTTTTCTTGTTTTCTTTTTCCCCTTTGTTTTTTGCAATGTAGTCCCTTAGAATTTTTTATTTATTTTTTTGGCCATAGATAATGGTATTTTTTTTTTTTTTTTTTGAGAGGAATGGATAATGGTAATTGGCAACGAGAATATGATGGATTTGGGGGGAAAACTGTATTTTACTTGATGAAGTTTGTTCATGCTAGTTTCAAAGAAAAATGATTCCAATCCCCAAGTTACATGTGTGGGAGGGTTTCTCATCTCGGCCCTTAATTAGCAGGAGTTGTCTGCTTTGGCTCATGCCTTACGGTTTTGCTCAATCCCACATTGGGGAGAGACGTCTCCCACATGTGCCTTATAATCTTGAGCTCAAGACACATGTGTACCACTATTACACATGTGTAATAGTGATACACATGTGTCTTGAGCTCAAGATTATAAGGCACATGTAGGAGGCGTCTCTCCCTGATGTGGGTGTTACAAAAAGAAGCCAAAAAGATTTTCCCGCCTTCCTCTTCATTAAATGCTTTCATTCCTATAAATAGTTCCTTTTGTGTCTTCAGATCACTTTTTGCTTCCCTATTCCTCAAAATTTCTCCCTGCCGAGCATACTCTTCCTGTGTTCAAATCCTCCATCCACGAGCACTTCCTTCTAGAGTCCTAGTAAGGTTTCCTCTCTTCCTCTCTTCCTTTTCCCATTACTACCACTAGTGTTAGTAATGGGTTATTCACACCTTCTCAATATTGAAGCAACTTTGCCCAGTTTTAGGAAGCTTATAATATTCCCGGGGATGTGGATATAGCCTACTACCATGAGGGTGATATCGCTCTTCAGCGACGCCCTCATGTGGTATTCTTGCCATTAATGACTATTTTAGAAGGGAGGGTTAGATTTCCAGTAGATCCCCTTATTCTCAACACCCTTAGGTTTTATGGTTTATGCCCCGACTAACTTCCTCCTAACTTTTACGGTGTAGTGAGTTGCGTCAGCCGCTTAAACCAAATATACGAGTTACAATTAGATCACCATGACATCAGTTTCATGTACAATCTTTGTGGGAATATTAGGTCAAACTATTACTCAAAAGTTAGGGATGTATGGGTACAACTCATATCGTGCCTTCCTGACTCTAACAGAAACTCAGTAGGGGAGTACGTCCGAGTGAGCAGCAACTGGTTCACCGGCGAGCTCACTTGCCCAACTTCGCCGCGTGATGTTGGTCGGTACCGTACATATTTAACTATGACTTTAGTATTTTTCTTGTCCTTGTTTTTGGCTGGAACAAATATTAATCCGTTTAATCTTGTTTTAGTGTAGACAGTAAGAGATTCTGACTGGACATCAGGGTTGTGCACGTCAGAGATCTAAACTTCGTGCTCTGGTCAAAGATTTTCATGAACTCTGATGGGCAGCTTCGTGCATCCCACCTTATACTCGACTACAATCCAATTTACTCGTCGTGGTAGCCCTTCGAACAAGCCTTGCTAGTGGATAGCCCCCTACTGTCGTACATCGACGTTCAGCATCCTAATTTCCTTCACCCTAACCTTTCCGTAGGCGAAGCTTGGGACTTCGGTCCTCGAATAGTGAGAGCAGAGCCCTTAGAGCCCATGCGGGACGAATCAGCGAACCTCGCCTCCTAAAACCGCACCGTTCATAGACCCGTCGAAGGGCATCAAGATCCAGCCCCCGCTCAAGAGCCCAAACAATCAGCAGCCAAATCAGTAAACTCCTCAGGAAGAGAATCCAGCCCCAGTGAAGACAAAATGGTGAGTAGACGAGCAATGACCATTGACCGATTCCTGTCCGGCGCCCGCCCGGCGGCGCAACAACAAGGGCCCCAAGGAAGAAGCCCTACTCCCCCTCCTCCTCCTCCCCCTGGCCATTCCCGAAAGAGACAGTGCACTACTGAACAACCCCTTGCAGGCCCGGGGGACGTGCCTTCAAGGACTCCCCCCCGAGCGTTTGGGGGAATTATAATCCAAGAGCCCCCTCATGATGCTCGGCCCACTACACAGGTTGGGTCTCACGCTGCGTCCTCTTCCCGGTAGGAGGTTGGCTGGCAGACCATTTTTAGGCTCGGCAGCGAGCCCTTTCCTGTGACGGCCAGCGTCAGAACTTGGGCACAAGGTGAGGGAGGAAAGTTGCTTAGAGTCTGGCGCAAGGCCTTCTTTTACCTGAGGATATGTACTTTTTTTTGGGCGACGATGAGGAGTCACTGGCTTATGTGATGGACAGTTGGCTACTGTGGCATAATATTACGGTAATGCATTTTATTCCCATCTCCATGCACTATCGTGCTTGCATTTCTCCATTTTTTTATCTTATCTTTTTTTATTATTATTATTTTTTTTTATTGTTATTTTGTAGGCTGCCCAACTAGCTTATGTGATGGACGGTCAGTTGAAGGAAACTACCAAAGATGCTGAACGGGAAAAGGCCCTTCAAGACGTCGCTGTAGCCACTGCCAAAGAGAAGGGCAAGGCTGTCGAGAAGAAAGCTCAAGCGTTCGAGAAGGCCCGGGCATTGGCAGAGAAAAGGCTAGCGGAGATGGAAATGAAACTTAGGGGAATAGAACTCAAACTGGCCGAGGCAGAGAGTCTGAATCTTGCTCAGGCCGATGAGATTGCCGACCTCAAGGTGGCTCTTGAGGCTTACGAAGAAAAATAGTATAATGAGGGCTTCGTCGATGCCAAAAACTCTGTGGAGCCTATCATCCACCAAGCCTGACGGTATGGGTTCGGGAAGGGGTGGATGGCCGCCCTACAAGCCATGGGGGTTCCTGAGGACTCTCCATTAAGGAATCCCGACCAGGTACCCTTCCCGGACCCCCCTCCCTCTGCCCAAGATCCCCCTGGTGCAGCTGACGAAGAGGAGACTCCCAGCATGAGGAAGTTGGTACTGGCAATCGACTCCCATGTGGAGTTGGTTGATCTAGAAGTCACCAGCGGCCCTCATGCTGGTGCCCAATCTACCGAGGACGTACAGATTCAGCAACCTCTGACAGCCCAACCAGCCAAGGACGTAACAAAGCAGCCAGCCGAGGACACTTCCCAGCTCCTGCCCACAGATCCTTTAGCTTGATACTTGGATTCAACTTCAGCCCTTTTACTTTTCCTATGCGTGTCAAAAATATAATTATCAGGCTCAGCCTATTTTTGGGCTCACAACTTATTTGTATTGTGGGCTTTAGGTTTCCTACTATGGGTAATTCCTTACTCAGAGACTCAGGTGCACACTCTAGACTATACGAACTCAATTCTTTTTCCTTTCTTAGTTGCTCTCCCTATTGCTCATATTATTATCCTTTGCTCTCCTTTCTCTCCAGAATTGTCAACCCCCCTACCCCTCATTCTATTCTCCTATTTATAGCTTGAGATAAGTGAAGGTGTTATGATTACTTCCTGATCTCACTCGTGTTAAAAGGGGGTCCAATTCCATCATTCCTAAGTGGATGTTCTGTTGGGAATAGTGGTAATGGCATTGGAATTGGTTCCTACCTCCAAAATTCTGTTCGGCAGCGATATCCCCCAAGGCACTACCAAGAAGCCGAGACCTTATATCTCCGGGCATTCATACTCCCGACTAGGTTAAAGTAGACCGAGAGGGGCTTGCTTTTGACGTTTAAGACAGAATGGTCTCACTTCGATATCTTGGGCTCAGATTGGGCTTCGAGGTACATCCGGGTCAAGGTTGTAGGTCAACAAGGACAGGGTCATAAATGGTAGCACAAGGCTAGGGCCCAAGGCCCAACGGGCCTGGGGCCTTACCCTATGTAGCACCAAAAGCCTAAATTCTTATAAATAATGGGCCCGGGGCCCTGTCCCGTACAATAGCCCCCCCGTGATTTGTGCTCGGATACCGGGAACGAATCAAGGATGACAAGCGCCAGAGATATCTCGGGAATCCTAGGGTCAGATACTGAGCAGATAAGATAGTCATTAATGCGCCCTAAAAAGGGGCGTTATGCCAGGCAGTCAGGATTAAACGCCATCATAACCTGGCGGTTCGTGAACCGAGGTTGCATGTGTGGGGATCAAAAAAGAATTCAGAAAGTTTTTCCCGCCTTTCTCCCCCATTAAATGCTTCCATCCTATAAATAGTCTATGTTCCTTCCTCAGATCACTTTTTGCTTCCCTATTTCTCCAAAACTTCTCTCTACCGAGCATTCTTCCCGTGCATAAATCCTTCAGTCAAGATCACCCCTTCCTAGAGCCCACAGTAAGTTTCTCTGCTCCTTCCTCTTCTTTCAATTTCTTCCTTCGTTTTATAGTTTTAGAATGGGATTTTTCTCATCTTCTGTCCACTGAGGTGTCTTTGGCTAACTTTAGAGAGGTTTTCAACATCCCTGGGGATGTGGATGTGGCATATTGCCATAAGGGTGATATCGCTCTCCATCGACGTTCTGGGTCCAACACTGTGTTTTTTCCTTTAATGGCAATCTTAGAGGGAGGGGTTAGATTCCCCATGGACCCTCGTTTACTTAGTACGCTTAGGTTTTACGGTTTGTGTCCTGACCAACTTCCTCCTAATTTTTATTGAGTAGTTAGCTGCGTCAATAGATTAAATCAGATATATGGATTACAGTTAAACTACCATGATATAAACTTCATGTACAGTTTGTGTGGCAACCTTAAGACTAACTATTATTTAAAGGCTAGGGATGTACGGGTACAGCTAACAGAAACTCAGCGAGGGAATATGTTCGAGTGAGTGGTAACTAGCTTGTCGACGAGCTCCCCTGCCCACTTTCACCACGCAAAGTTGGTCGGTACCGAGCACTTTTAATTCTTTTGATCACGTTTCGCTTATGATTGCTTCGCTCGAACAGGCACTAACCAGTTTTTGTACTATTTTACTACAGATGGCAAAAGGTTTAATTCAGACATTAGAGTAGTACATGTGAGAGACTTGAACTTCGTGCTCAAGTCTAAGATATTCGTGAACTCTAACGGGCAGCTCTGGGCGTTACACCTTATACTTGGCTGCACTCCCGTTTATAAAACTTGGCAGCCTTTTAGTCAAGCTTTACTGGTGGACAGCCTTTTGCTATTATACATAGACGTGCGGCACGCCAATCTACTTCCTCCCTAGCTAACCGTTGGTGAAGCCCGGGACCTCAGCCCCCGGTATACTACTGTAGAGGATCTCGCACCGGTGAGGGACACCTCGGCTGAACTTGTGTCTCAAAGCCATAGAGTCCACGTTCCCGTTGGAGAGCCTGAAGCTCCGGTTCAAGTAGCCGAGCTAACAGTGGCCGAATCAGTCAATTCCTCGGAAGCGGAGGCCGATCAGAGCGAAGAGATGGTGACCAGGCGAACCATAATTGTCAACCGGTTCTTGCCATGGTTTTCAGACCCGAACCGTTCATTGAACCGTAAAAGGGAGAGGTTCAAGATTTTTGAGGTCGAACCGAGGTCGAACTGGGGTCGAACCGTGATGACGTCATAATTAATTTAATAATTATTTTAAATATATATAAAAACATTAAAAACCAAACAGCCTACTCTCCCATGTAAAATAATTTCAACAAATTTCCCATGTAAATTCATTATTCGAATACCATTTCACAAGTATATATGAATCTCCAAGACAATTTTTCCAATTGAAATTTCAAGAAACTTTTCCAGTCATCAATCAACTAAAAGAAAACACCATAATACTACTTCCATCTACTATTACTTTCTGTGTGGTTAATGCAATCATAAAGCAACACTAAATTACTATAATAGAGGAGGCAAACGAAAACCCACAAGAAAAAAAAAATTATTATTATTATTATTACCAAAAAAAAAAACTGATAGTAAGTCCAAAATACTAAACATCCCTACAATTATCCTAATTAAGTAAAACCCATTTGATATTTTACCCATTTTTAGAAAACAGTAATTCTTATACTAAAAAAAAAAAAAAACCACTGAAAAATTCTAGAATACTCCATGATCAGAAACATTCCTTTTCGAACCTCAAATGTAGCAATCAAAAACCATATCTTGCACAAAAAAAAAAAAAAAAAATTGAAAAAATTGTTTACTTTTTCTTTTCCTGCATTTTCTTCTGCAACCAAATGAAAAACCCAAAACAAAGAGCGAACCTCAAGAACAGAGGAATTATCAGAGTGAATACGAGGCCAGAATTTCTGAAACATGTCGTGGCTACGATACACGGTGCCAGGAGTGGTGGGCCAGCTGACGAGAGCCGAGAAGGGCCCACTAACACACATGAGCAACCCAGACAAGTAGAGCAAAGGAAGCACCACCAAGTACCGCAGGTTTCGTCGGAATAGAATGCCACCACCGAAGCTGTCCTTTAAGAGCTGAGACTGTGCTTTGGACCACACTCGTCGCCGGCATTGGGATACGCTGGAGCGAAGCGGCGGCGACGGAGGCGGGCTCGGCGAGCTGCTGCGATCTTGGCTGAGAGAAATGAGTGTGAGAGAGAGGCAGAGAGTGAGCTGCGATCTGGGCTGAGCTGCGATGGCGACGAGGGAGAGAGGCAGAGATGAGAAAGTGATTGAGAGAGTGAGGAAGAGGCAGAGAGTGATTGAGAGAGTGAGGGACCTGAGGGTTTCGTTTCAGGGTTATTCAATCAGAATGCCCCAAACGACGCCGTATTAGGGAAGAAAAAAAAAGAAAAAAAAAAGGGACGAAACGACGCCGTTTTAAGCTAAAACAAGGCAGCCCGTTTGAACCGTGTGAACCAGTCACGGTTCACAGAACTGAACGGTCGGACCTCGGTCCGGACGGTTCCATACTTTTTTCGCATGGAACGGTTCTTCACCTTAAATGGACCGTAGATGTGAACGGTTCGAGGGTTTTCCGATTTGACCGTATGGTCCAGTTTGGGTTTAAATTCCATGGTTCTTGCCCGACACTCGTCCAGCGGCTCAGCCTCATCAGCCCCAAGGCAAGGGTCAGACTCCTCCTCCTCCTGCTGGCTACGCCAAAAAGAAGTAACGCATCGTCGATCAACCTCCCAGGGTTCCGAGTGACGCTCCCACGAAGACCCCTCCCCGGGTATCTGGCGAGATCACGATCTGAGAGTCGGCTGGTGATTCTTGGCCAGCGGCCTAAGTCAAGACCAACGTGGCATCCTCCTCTCGACCCGAGGTGGATTGGCAGGCCACCTTCAAGCTCGGTGACAAGCCTCTGCCAGTGTAAGGACATGGACCTAGGGCGAAGGGGGGCGGGTTGCCCAGAGCTTGGTGCAGGGCCTCCTGTTGCCCGAGGATGTTCAATTTTTCTCGGACGGGACGTAGGAATTGCTGGCTAGGTAGTTGCAATGGCACACCATAGCGGTAACTTTCTATCCCTCTCTTTTCCATTTGTTTTGATGCATGCATATTCCCTTCGCCTTCATATTTATCGTTGTTGCGTTATTAGGCCACGCAGCTAACCCACATTCTTGATGAGAGGCTGAAGGAGCTTACCGAGGATGCTGAATGGGAGAAAGCCCTCAAGGACGTTGCAGCTGCCATGGTGAAGGAGAAGGGCAAAGCTGCTGAGGTTGCCGAGAAGAAGGCACAGTTAGCTGAGAAAGCCTGGTTGGTGGCGGAGAAGAAGTTGAACGAGGTGGAGGTCAAGCTGGGGAGCGCGAAGCTAAAATTGGTGGAGGCAGAAAGCCTGAACTTGGCCCAAGCTGACAAGATTGCTGACCTAAAAGCGGCCCTTGATGCTTACGAGGAAAAGTGGTATAATGAAGGTTTCACAGATGCTGAAAACTCTGTAGAGCTCATTGTCCATCAAGCTTGGCTTCATGGGTTCGGGGAAGGGTGACAGGCAGCCTTGTAGGCAATGGGAGTGGCCGAGGATTCCCTACTGAGGAACCCCGAGTAAATTCCATACCCAGCTCCTACTCCCCCCGTTCAGAGTCAAGCTGGTGCCGTTGATGAAGAGGACACCCCCAGCATAAGGGAGCTGGTGTGCGCAATTGACAGCCACGTGGAGATAGTTGATCTTGAGATCACCAGTAACCTCAATGTTGTCGAAGATGCATAAGCCCAGCAACCTCCCGCCGATCAGCTAACTAAGGATGCCCCTGAGCAGTAAGCCGAGGACGTAGACCAGCTCCCGCCCACCGATCCCTTAGTCTGACGATTTAATTTTAGTCTGCTTTTATCTTTTACTTGTTTACTTCTTCCTTAGTTTAATTTCTTTTACTTGGTTTGCCTACAGTCAACGGGTTGTGGTGACAAAACACTGGTTAACTTTTTACTTTCGTTTACTTTATTTGATCAGTCATCTGGGTAAGGTGACCGAACATTTATCTTAGCTACATTTATAAATAATTATTGCATTATTACTGTTGTACCGTGCCTTATTTGTTTTTGTTTATTATTATTCCAAATTTTTGGGTAGCCTAATCAAGGCCTGCCTCTAATCGATGATAAGGATAGGTTATATGGATGCCTTGCCGTTCGTTTGTCTTTTAAAAAGATAGGCTATATTCTTTACCTATTCAGCGGCCGGGTCCAGGCTGAAAAAGGTTTTCTGTGTTTAGAAAAAAATTAGCACTAAGCTTGCGTCTACTCGGCAATTATGAATGAATCGGGTGTATGCCAGTATACTCGATGAAAATGAATGCTAGGCTTCCGCCTTTAAAGAGACCTAGTATTAGGTTCCAATTTGTTGTATGAAAATGAGTGGGATGGGCTTTCGTCGTTAGGAAAATTTATTGTAAAGTTTCTAACTTCCCGATAATTGGGGTTAAATTGGGTAACAGGTTTCAATTAGGGTAATTTGGTGTAAGGTTTCCACCTGCTCAGTGATTAAGACCGAACCGAAAAGCAGGCTTCTATCCTTAGAATAATTTGATATAAGGTTTCCACTTGCTCGATGATTGAGATCGAACCGAGAAGCAGGTTTCTATCCTTGGAATAATTTGATATAAGGTTTCCACCTATGCTCGGTGATTAAGATCAATCTGAGAAGCAGGTTTCTGTCCTTAGAATAATTTGATATAAGATTTCCACCTGCTCGGTGATTGAGATTGAACCGAGAAGCAGGTTTCTGTCCTTAGAATAATTTGATATAAGGTTTCCGCCTGTGGTCGGTGATTAAGATCGAACCAAGAAGTAAGTTTCTGACCTTAGAATAATTTGATATAAGGTTTCCACCTGCTTGGTGATTGAGATCGAATTGAGAAGCAGGTTTTTGTTCTTAGAATAATTTGATATAAGGTTTCCGCCTGTGCTCGGTGATTAAGATCGAACCGAGAAGTAGGTTTCTGTCCTTAGAATAATATGATATAAGGTTTCCACCTGTTCGGTGATTGAGATCGAACCGAGAAGCATGTTTCTATCTTTAGAACAATTTGCCTTAGTTCTCTTCGCGTTTGTTGACCGGGGCTAATAAGTTAACAATGATGGAACTATAAGTACAAATACACCTGCATGAATAAACATCACCCTCGTATTACTTAATATTTTATACACACAACGTTATACTCAACCCATACTCCTGTACACTGATAGTTAGTGGTAAAACTTCTTTAAATTGTGAGCATTTCATGGCCGAGGAAGTGGTCTTTCATCCAAATCTTCCGAATAGTACGCTCCCACGTCAGCAATGGCAATCACTCTATATGGTCCCTCCCAGGTCGGGGCTAACTTTCCTGCATTGACATCTCGGGTGTTCCTTACTACCTTCTGAAGTACCAAATCTCTGGCGCTAAACTCCCTTCTCCTCACGTCTCTGTTGTATCTTTGAGCAAGTTTTTGCTGATATTCTACCAACCTTATGGTCACCAACTCCCGGTGCTCTTCCAACAAGTCCAACTGTCTCACCATTAATTCTGCGTTCTTGGCTGGGGAGAATCCTGAAATCTAGGCACTGCACAAATTTATCTTGGCTGGTATGACTGCTTCGGTTCACATACTCTTAGCACCCTCTAATCTTTTCTTCAACCTGTTCACAATGGCTTTATTGGTGGCCTCAGCTTGGCCATTACTCTGCGGGTATGCCAGGGTAGAATACCTGTTCCTGATGCTGGGGTTGCTACAAAACTCGAGGAAAGCTTTGCTGTCAAACTGCAGCCCATTATTTGATACGAGAGATTCTGGTACCCCGAACCTTGTTACTAGGTTTCTTCATACAAACTTCTTAACAACCACATCCCGGATATTTGCCAACGCCTCTACCTCCGCCCATAAGGTGAAATAATCTACGACCGCCAGAACAAACCTTCGGTTTCCTGTAGCCCGAGGAAATGGACCAACAATATCTAGCCCCCATTGCGCAAAGGACCAAGGGCTACTAATAGGATATAAGCTCCCTGCTGGCTGGTGGATCATCGGGGCGTGCTTCTGACATTGCTTACACTTCCGTGCATACTCGGTAGCATCCTTTTGCATTCGCGACCACCAAAATCCCTGAGTCATTGCTTTGTGAGCTAATGAACGTCCCCCCACGTGACTGCCGCACACTCCCTCATGTAGCTTGGTCAGGAGTTCTTCAATCTTGCTGGGGTACAAACACTGTAAGTAAGGTCCTTTAAAAGACCTTCGGTATAGCTTACGATCAGCTGACAACCAATACCGAGCAACTGCCCGGCGTACTTTTTCTGCTTCCTTTTCATCAATAGGCACCCAGTCCTCGGCTAAAAAGTCGATGATCAGATCCATCCAACATGGTTCAGCTGTTGTCACTAGTGAAACACCTACCCCTACATTAATACTTGATTCTGCTACCAACTCCACTTTGATTAATCGAGGAATTTCCTCGGCTGATGATGATGCCAATGTGGCCAAAGAGTCAGCGTGCCAATTCTGCCCCCTGGCCACTTGAACCACTCTTACACTCAGAAAGCGATCCATAGTCTACTTTACCAACCATAAGTACTCCATCATTCGAGGATCCTTGGCCTCAAAGCTTCCCTACACCTGATTAACCACCAATCGAGAGTTCGAGTAGACCTCCACTTCCTTTGCACCTAGATTTGAAACAACTCTCAATCCGGCAAGCAGGGCCTTATACTCGGCTTCGTTATTAGAAGCCTTAAAGCCTAACCTAAAGGAATGCTCCAATTTTATTCCTTCTGGGGTGATGACTACAATTCCAGCCCCGACTCCTAGTGTGCTGGACGTACCATCCACAAATATCTTCCACGGGATTACCTCTACAGGGCAAACTATCTCCATCCCCCTTCTCGGGGAAAACTCTGCAACGAAATCAGCGAGAACCTGACCCTTCACCGAGCTTTTAGGCCTGTACCTAATGTCAAAAGAGCCTAGCCGAGTTCCCCACTTAACTATTCTTCTTGTAAAATCGGATCTCTTCAACAACGACTGTAAAGGATACTCGGTCAATACGTAGACAATATGAGCTTGAAAGTAATGGGGTAGCTTCCTCGTAGCATGAACTAATGCTAATACCAACTTCTCAAGAGGTAAATACCTCGTCTCGGCATCGACCAAGGTTTTGCTGATATAGTATATTGATTGTTGCACACCTTGATCTCTCAACAGCACGGCATGTTTGGACACCAAGAGATACATGCATAAGTCCTCTCCAGGCTCTGGGGCTGTTAGCATAAGGGCTCGCACCAAATATTCCTTCAAATCCTGAAAAGCCTTTTCACACTCCTCATTTCATTGGAATCCCTTCCATTTTTTCAAAAGCTAGTAAAATGGACGGTACTGATCGGCAAATTTGGAAATAAACCAGTTAAGGGCAGCTAACATGCTGGTCAATACTTGAACTTCCTTTGGATTGCTCGGCGGTTTGAGGCATTTTACTGCTTCAATTTGATCGAGGTTGACTTCTATTCCTCGGTTAATGATCAAATACCCTAGGAACTTGCTAGCCCCCACTCTGAAAGCACACTTATCAGCATTGAGGCGCAGCTCGTGCCATCGAAGTATTTCGAACACCTCTTTGAGATCATCAATATGCTGCGTCTCCCATTTGCTTTTTACCACCATATCATCAATGTACACCTTAACTGTACACTCAATCTTATCTCCGAACATTCTTATCATCATTCGTTGATATGTGGCTCCAGCATTCTTTAACCCAAATGGCATCACAGTATAATGGTAGTTAGCATCAGGGGAAATGAATGCCGTCTTTTCCTGATCTTCGGCAGCTAAGGTAATCTGATGATAACCTTGAAACGCATCTAGAAAGCTCACCCTTAGGTGTCCGTAAGTGGCATCTACCAGCTGATCGATCTTCGGCATAGGAAATGGATCCTTCAGACATGCTTATTTCAGGTCAGTAAAGTCAACACAAACCCCCCATTTGCCATTCTTCTTTTTTGCCACTGCGGTATTCGCAATCCACTTTGGAAAGAATATCTCCTTTATAGCCTCGGCTTCCTTTAATCTCTTGACCTCTTGCCTGATAGCTTCAATGTGCTCCTTAGCCGATCTCCTCGGCTTTTGCTTCTCAGGAGGGTACAATGGGTCCACATTGAGCTTGTGAACTATGAACTTAGGGTCCACCCCGGGCACCTCATACGGGCTCCAAGCGAACATGTCTATATTCTGCATAAGAAACAGCATCATCTCCACCTTCTCTTTGTCCTTAATACTTGCTCCTATCAGAAAACTTCTGTCATTGTCCGGTAGTATCCTTACTCTTACTAAGTCCTCGGCACAGCTAGCCCCCACTTCCTCTTGGGGTTCCTGTAATTGCTATAAGGGAGCCTCCTCAATTGACTTCTTTTGTTTAATTCCCTAGTTAACTATAGCTACCAAGCACTGCCTGGCCACTTGCTGATTTCCCCTCACTATAGCAATACCTCGCTCGGTACAGAATTTGACCTTCACATGCAGGGTGGATGTTACTGCCCCCATTGCATGAATCCACGGCCTTTCAAGGATCGCCATGTACGGAAAAAACGAAATGACCACTATGAATGTTACCATCACCTCCTTACCTTCCATGTTCACAGAAAGTGAAATCTGCCATTCTGGGATCACCATTCGGCTATCAAACCCCATCAGGGGCGTATCGTACTTGGAGAGATCTTCATTCTTTAGGTCAAGCCCCCTGAATAGGTCGGGATACATCACCTCAGCACCACTCCCCTGATTTACCAATACCCTCTTTACTATGAAACCATTTATCCGGGCTGTAACCACCAAAGCATCGTCATGTGGTTGAATCATGCCCTCCAGATCATCGTCATTGAAGACAATGGGCTCCTGAGTGTACTTAAACTTCTTCTCAAAGGGTTGCTCGCCTGTGCAACTTTCCACCGGTACCACGGCCAGCACCCCTTCCACTTGGACACCAAAGAGCCCCTTGAAGCTGCATGGATGACTTCTATCACTCCTAGTGGGGGTGGGAGAGGATTCCCTTGAGGCCGAGTACCCTGCCCAGCTTCCTGATTACTAGGGTCCACCACGAACTCTTTCAAATATCCCGCTTTCACCAACTGCTCTAAATAATCTTTTAACACTCTACATTATTCAGTGGTATGCCCCTTATCTCTATGGTAAGTACAATACAAGTTCTGATTTCTCCTCGACAGGTCTCCCTCCATCTTATTTGGCCACCGAAAATATGGCTTATTTTTAATCCGATCCATGATCTTGTGCACCGGCTCCTTAAACATCACATTCACTTACCCTACCTATGCACCTGGCTCCTAAATCCTCAAATCCTTTCAGGGCCTTGACTAAAAACCCCCTGCTGCGATTGGATTATGATCGGAGCCTTGCCTTTGTTCTGTTGCCGGTCATCCTCTAACCTTTTATATTCTTCAATGTGCCTCATCAACTGCCTCATATCCTTGAGTGGTCTCCTCGTCAACAAGTCTCGCAATTCGGAATCCTTGGGCAATTCCAACCGAAAAGTACTCGCTGTGATTCTTTCGTTACCTACGCTAAGCTCATTGTACAGCTCCCAATACCAGTTAGCGTAGTTGCAGAGGGTTTCCCCAGCTCCCATTTTCATTGATACCAATGCGTCCACGGGCTGCAGAACTCGGCTGCAAGTCATAAACCGAACACCAAACTCTTGAATCAGCTCGGCAAAACTGTGAACTGAGCCTTTCCTTAATCCATTGAACCACCTCAAGGCGGTGGGCCCAAGACTCGAGGGAAATACCTTACACATTAGTGCATCATTATGAGTATGCAAGAACATCATCTGAATATAATGGCTTACGTGTTCTATCGGGTCAGTTTTCCCATCATAAGAGTTGAACAGTGGCCGCGTAAATCTGCTTGACATAGGGGCCAGTTCAATGTCACTCGAGAACAGCGATCTAGTAACTTGGCGTAATGCGTGGCTCATGGCGTCCATAGCAGCATTTCGGGGTCGTCGCTCCTCTGGGGAAACCGAGTCCTGGTCTACATATTCCCGTGAACGATCCCGATGTCGATGGGAACCAGATCGATGGGACCTTGCTTCGTAGCGACCTCCCACACTTGTCGACCCGTCTTCACGTTCCTCGTGGTTTCTCCTCTGACGTCTACCTCTTGCTTCCAACTCCAGATCCCTTACCAACCTACGCAAACGCTTCAGCTCCTCGTCCCTCCTGTCAAAACAATTGTGCCCTGAAGCATCGAACATTGTCCGGTATGTTTGAAACAACCCTTCTCCAAGGCCGAACTGCCCTTCCTCCTGCTTATACTCCATATCTTCGCATCTTTTTTGCCTTCTTTCTCACCAAGTAGATCCCCGAGAAGATCTCCCAGAACCGCTTTCAACATAACTCCTTGACCGTCCTTCAGACATCTCCCTGCGTGAGTCTTGGCAGAACCACAGCTACATAGGAGATCCCCATAGACAGCGCGAATTGTACGTTCCCAAAATAAGGCTAACGGACTCAACCCATATTTGGGCTCACAATCTATTTGTATTGTGAGTTTTGGTTTTCCTACTAGGGGTAGTCCTTTGCTCGGGGACCCAGTTGCGAACTCCTGTTTCACAAAACTATCCCTCTTTTCTCACAGAGCTACTCCTTTCTCTCCTAGTATAGATCGTCTTTTCTCTCCCTATTCTCTCTAGAATTGCCAACCCCCACTTCTCAATCCATTCCCCTATTTATAGCATGAGAAGAGTGGAGGTGTTATGATTACTTTCTTACTTGTGTGGATGGGGGTCCAATTCCATCGTTGCTAAGTGGATGTTACATCGAGAAAAGAGGTAATGGCATTGGAACTGATTCCTACCTCCAAAAGACCACTCGACAACGATATTCCCGAAGGCACTACCGGGTAGTCGAGTACAGGGTGTCTCCGAGCAATGACACCCCTGACCAGGTTAAAGATGATCGGAAGGGGCTTGCTTTTGGTATCCAAGACAGTGCAGTCTCATTCCAGCCCTTGGGCCTAGATTGGGCCTTGAGGTGTTCGGATCGAGGTTGTACGTCCAATGAGGATGGGGTGGTGTATTAGGTCACCAGGCTACGTCCCAAGGCCCAATGGGCCTGGGGCCCTGGCCCGTACACATACAAAATTACATGTAAGACCCAATTTTATTTGAGAGATAATAAGATGTAATATACCAAGTGCTGAACAATTTCATCTAGCAGAAATTATTGCGTACATTCGATATACTGCCCATCTCTATCGCATAATTATAAATCCTATAAATGGAATTTAAGAGTAAGACCTACTTTTAGATGAGAGAAATGTGTAGTACAACAAGTGCTAAACAACTTGATGCCATCTAGTCCATCTAAAAACATTATCTTTTTTAAATAAAAAAAAAGTCCATCTATACATTATTTTTTTATTTATAACTCATATATAAATTTTATACATGAATTGTTGCATATTAATAGGTAACTACAACTATATTTGTCACAAATATAGAAAGTTCTCACTGGATCCGGTTTCGGTCAAAGTCGGCTGTCCCGGCCATAAGGCCATTTCCAAGGGGATTTTTTAGAAAATAACAACAAAACCCAAACAATATCATTAGTTAGGAAACGTTTTAAACTATTTTGGTTTCTAGCAATTCGAGTGAAGAGGGGTCGATTTCTGGGTTTTGCTCTGAGTTAGTGGAGTGGCCACGTAGGCAGAAATCGAGTTCAAAGCTGTCGGTTTGTAAGCTTAGAAAACGAGTTCAAAGGACTCAGTTTCCAGGCTTAAAAAACGAGTTCAAACGACTCGGTTTCCAGGTCTGGAAACCGACAGCTGAACTCGGTTTCTTTGTGTGCAAATGTCGTTCCAACTCAATAAAAACAAGAAAAAATGAATGCAATTGGATCAGAAGGTGCAGGGAAAAGGACGGAGCTGCAGAGAGGGCGACAGCGACGGAGAAGGACGGAGTTGCAGAGAGGGAATGAGTGAGAGGTCGCCGTTCCGTCTCTCTCACTGCAACTCCGTCCTTCTCCGTCGCCGTCGCCCTCTCTGCAACTCCGTCCTTTTCCCTGCACCTTCTGATCCAATTGCATTCATTTTTTCTTGTTTTTATTGAGTTGGAACGACATTTGCACACAAAGAAACCGAGTTCAGCCGTCGGTTTCCAGGCTTGAAAAACAAGTTCAAAGGACTCGGTTTTCAAGCCTGGAAACCGAGTCGTTTGAACTCATTTTTTAAGCCTGGAAACCGAGTCCTTTGAACTCGTTTTCTAAGCTTACAAACCGACAGCTTTGAACTCGATTTCTGCCTACGTGGCCACTCCACTAACTCAGAGCAAAACCCAGAAATCGACCCCTCTTCACTCGAATTGCTAGAAACCAAAATAGTTTAAAACGTTTCCTAACTAATGATATTGTTTGGGTTTTGTTGTTATTTTCTAAAAAATCCCATTTCCAAGCCCAAAACTACCTAACCTTTTGTGGGTTAGCCCAAGTCCAAACTCCAAGCTAATATTACAAATTTCATTCATTAAACTCACAAAACTTTCAGGTTGGGTTTGAAAAAACGCTGGGTTCAAGCTGACCCTGACTATACAATGTTAACAGTGTCAGTGTCACTGGTGAAGCAGAAGACACGACGTCCATTGATAATATACCAGCTACCAGACGTCAAGGAAACTGCGACGAGGATGGCAACTTGGCAAGGGGCGTATATCTGTCTCTAGAAGTTTTGCTTTCTCTCTCTCTCTCTCTCTCTCTCTCTCTGTCCATTGATAATATACCAAGAGGCAAGAGGACCATTGAAAAGGACCCCCCAAAAAAAAAAAAAAATTAAAAGTAAGAACACCAACTATACAATGTGAACGCTACATTTCACATTCGTTCACATTGTACCTGCATGGCGTGTGCGTGGAAATTTCAAGGCTACACAAAGACAAGATGAAAGGCTAGGAGCCTAGGACCAAATCCAAAAAATAAGGTTAAATATGAAAATGGAAAAAAAAAAAGAAGAGGCAACTATAGAATATAGATAGATAATTTTGGACATGCAATATATCTACCATCTCCTTGTGAATTGTGGCTATGCTTTTTTTAGTAATCACCAAGAAAAAAGAAAAGTTCTTGATCAGCAAATTGGTCAATTTTGTGCGAACGAAAGTTATGAAAGCAGTGTGGGTGGGACCATAAAATAAAGTTTTGTTCCGGACTTATGGGACAGGGGATATTTGGTTAAATTTTGAATATATTCGCCGCACACACCTCTAATCCTATTTGTTGAGACTCTTTTAAGTAGTTAATATGGGTAATTAATATAATATATAGAAACATATTTAACTTAAAAGGCCTAAGACCTATGTCTATAAGTATGAAATCAATTATATTATATTAAATTAATCACTTATTACTCATTCTTTTTATCATTATTCAATGTAGGACTTCATTCACACATCTATGTCCAACCGTCAATAATCTTATAACTCAATAGTTAATACATTTTAATATTTTCACGGAAACATCTAGCGTTCGAATTTTTTATTATCATTGTAATTAATGAATTTATATATATATATATATATATATATATATATATATATATATATATATATATATATATATATTAAACGCCATTCAAGGCAACAAAAGCGTGGGAGACGTTGCATTAGCATTACACTTGTGGCTTTGGCATCACACGGTGTGTAGCTTGATGGTAGGAGTCTTTATCCCAATACC
The DNA here is from genome assembly GCA_028535165.1 of Quercus tomentella. Taxonomy (NCBI): domain Eukaryota; kingdom Viridiplantae; phylum Streptophyta; class Magnoliopsida; order Fagales; family Fagaceae; genus Quercus; species Quercus tomentella. Next base: position 58,076,606 of record JAPQVY010000155.1, on the reverse strand, counting down.
AAGAGAGGAGCGGTTCGAGCAATAGCTCTAGCAAGACCCGTGTGGTACACGTGGTATTACCCATTGCTGTCACATAGCATAGGTCGATGAGTCCACACTGGAGAATCCATTTTTTTATTCAGCAAAAAAAAAAAAAAAAAAAAATGATTCATGGCTTTGGCTTATAGGTCGAGGAGGACCCAGGTAAGTTTTGAGTAGGTGCCACTGCTAGCCAGAGGATTTGCTCAAAGGAGAGAATGTCAAACGAAGAAAATTTATGCAATGTTTCAAATTTGAACAAGTAAATTTTGGACGCAGCATAAAGCATACTTACTTTTTCTTCTTTATGTATGGTTTTTTTGCCACATACTTAACGTTTTAGCAACCAAAAAAAAAAAAAAAAAAAAATTTTAAGCAACCCTATGTCCCTATTCATGTGAAAAGTTAAAAACAGATAGAAATAATTTAAAATTATTAAATCACCATTTTTTAACCATTTTATAATATTTTACAACAATTTTATTACAAATACTATGTGGCAAGTTGTTATTGGTGAGCAAAAAATAATTTTAGTAGTGGGTTCAAATTAGAACTTGTAACAACTTAACACCTATATATGATTTGTTGTGAAAGTATTATAAAACTTTTGTAGAGATAACACTTCTCCATATGTTCCTCAAAAAAAAAAAAAAAACACTTCTCCATATATAAAACCAAATCCATTTGATTTTTAATTGACTTCATAATATTGTGCCAAATAAATTTTTTGGATCTCAAAATTTTACATGTAATTATTTGACTTCATAATATTGTGCCAAATAAATTTTTTGGATCTCAAAATTTTACATGTAATTATTCTAATACATATTTTTCAAATTAAATTTAAATTCTATCCTATAATTAAACCCTACATTAGAATCTTGATATATCATTTTTTTAAAAGAAAAAATAGAAGAATAAGATAAAAGTTAGATACAGTACAATAGGTTCCAATTAAATTTAATCATGAATTTAATTTAATTATCTTTGAATGAAAAACAATATTGTTTATGTTTTATTCGTCAAGCCAACCAGGTTTTTGAATTTAATTGGAGATATCTAAGTCTTACCTCAAATAATATATATATATATATATTTATATATAAATTCATATATAAACACAATCATAATAAATGTCTAATGCAAGAAAAATGAGTGAAGTGACTAATAGAAATTAGGTACAAAATTCTCGATGCTAAGCTACTATTGGTAGAGTTTCCATATATTGTTTTATATACAAACATAATCATAATAAATTTTCATTAATAATTACCACGATCATCAAATTTCATATTTAGAAAAATAAATAAATATAATTGCTAAAACCGCACCACAAACACCCCTATCGAGGACTAGATTATCATAGTATTAGAGTATTTAATCCTCATTCCAAGAGTTCAAATCTTGAAGAAATGTGAAAGTTTTTCTTTATCCTCAAAAAAAAAAAAAAAAAAAAAGTATTTTCAGCATCCATTGGATCAACAACCGCATCAGTTAAGTTTCTTTTAAATACTAATCTTTTTGGTAATAAATACTAATATTACTATATTAGTTCTATAAAAAGAATTACTATAGTAGTTTGTTAGAGGATTGATTTCTAATAGAAAAATAAAAAATGTAGTAATATATATTAGTCTTGCCCAAATAATGTTTGGAAACTAAAGAAGAAGAGAGAATAATAGAAAGGAAAAACAGAAAAGTAAGGAAGAAAACGAAATAATGAAAACGACACTCTGCCTTCCGCCCTTGACTCATTTCAAACCCTCGCGAGGGTGGACTTTGACCACTACTTTTCTCACTTTCCCTTACCTGGCTGCTGCTCTCTCTCTCTCTCTCTCTACCAGTGATGTTAGCCAAAAGGCCATAAAAATTTTCTCTCTCTCTCACTACTACTTTTCAAGCTCTCTAGCCAGAGACAATTCTATCTCTCTCTCTCTTACTAGTATACAAATACCCTAGTGGGGTCTTTTCCCTTTTGTTTTCACTCACCCTCTCAAAGCATTGGTAGGGCTTTCTTTCCCCACCACCACGCACAACTTTTCAACTCTCTCTTTCTCTCTCTCTCTCTCTCTGTGACAGAGCCAGCTTGTTTCTTATACTATTAAACAGCTAGTCATGTTCCCCAACACAAATACCTAATTAACAAAGATCATAAAATGACCTTGGATTAGTCTTCTTCATCTTCTTCTAGTATACCCTTCTTCCCCTTTTTCTCACTTAGATATGTCAAGATTTTTCCTTACTTGCCCTACAAACACATGTATATTTTTCAAATGACGCATTCAGACTCAGATCACAGAAGGTTCGGCAGGGACGAAACAATCAAACTGCTACATAAAAAGGGTTGCAAAGAAGAAATACAAAGCCATGTCGTGCAGAAATATCTGTACTCTTAGCCACCACAAGACAAGTACTGTACCTCAAGGTCATGGACATGGCCTTCTTTTTCGATGAAAGCAGCCGTGCCAACTTCTTCCAGTTGATAATGCAATCTATTCCCTACACTTACATTTGCCTATGGTCAAATTGGCCCCAATCATCTAGGTATTATTTAACTCTCTCTCTTTTCTCTATATGTATATATTGATTTACATATCAAGGATTATATATGTGTTTTTTTTTAAACAGCTTCTTAAGATATATGGATGGATTCTTCTATGAAGAAAACAACCAACCTAGCTCTTCTTCTGGGACTCAAGCTCGGAGGCTTTTTGAGGAGTACCGGCAATCAGTTTTCATGGTCGAAAATGAGTAAGAAGGCGACATATATACTAGTTAAGATGCTGAATATATCAAAACATGATTCCTTATATGCAATCGCTTTAAATGAACTTTTGTGTATATATGTAATAAGATTTTGGGGTTAAGGTTTGTTTGTTGTTTTTGTATGTCAGATGTGTTCCAGGACTCGCTTTCAAGAATAGTCGACCTTACTTAGAGTTGCAAGAAGTGCACCTTCAAAGATTAGCATCAAAAGTAGTACAGAGACAATTCTATCAGGTAATTAATTGATGACAATAAGAGGAGCTAGTTATACGGAGAGGGAGAGAGCTTGTAATTTGTTGATTGATCAGACAAAGAATTCATTTTTCTTCACGATGTTAGCTATATTGATTTATTTCTATGCCTTTTTTTTTTTTTTTTTTGTCACAGGTAGCAGGGATTAAGGTTTGTACAGCTGAAACAAAATGTGATATTAGGTGTTTCTTAAGCTTTCTATTTTATAGAGCATAAAATAGTAAAAGATGATAAAGTTTCTATTTGTTTGTTGAGTGCAGACTGCAATTTTTATGGGATGCAAGAGTGGAGAGATTGAGATAGGCTTCTCCAACGTGCCTGCTGAGGTAAGAAACCCCATTATCACATTTTCCATAACGTTGTTCTTTTGTTTAATTAAAATTTCATTTCTTAATTCAATTGAATTTTTTTGTAGATTGACATTGAAAAGGAATTGAGAAGTTGGTTTCCTGAAGATTTCTCAAGGCAATTTTCCCCACTTAGGCTACCAGATCCAAACCCACCTTCATCATCTTCATCATTATCCATGGATAGCCCCGAGTACTCATCCCTTCTATTCAACATTCCAAACACAACCCATCTTCCAGAAACCCTTAGAGAGGTTGTTAATCCTACATTGCAACAAATTCCAACACCTAGTCCACACCAAGCAGCCATGCAAGAGTATGCTAGACTCCAAAACATTCAGCTCCCAAACCCGGAAACCGAAGCCGCTGCAATTACAAGAGCCATCTTCAATGTTCTAACTTCACCTTCTTCTTCTTCTTCATCACAACAACCCCACACAAATTTACCTTATAGTCACCAGGTAGTTTCCAAATTTAGTGCATTCAAGAGATATGCCTCGCCTTTAGGACCAAGAACGACCCAAGTGAGAGCCAATTTAGGCCGGCAAAGCATGATGAAGAGATCATTTGCATTCTTTAGAAGCTTAAATTATTTGAGAGTTAGTGCACGTATCCAAGCAAATCGCCCCACAACCACTCAATTGCACCATATGATCTCAGAGCGCAAAAGGCGTGAGAAACTCAATGAAAGCTTTCAAGCATTGAGATCATTGCTTCCTCCAGGAACTAAGGTAACAATCACTTTGAATTGAAAACACATTTCTATTTGGCAATGCATTAAATTTTGTTCTCCTTTTGTTTTTAGCAACAAGTAGATTTGCATCACTGGTCAAGACTCTTATTGTTCAGTGCATTACTCAGTTCTTTCATTTGGATTCGCATCCCTTAAAAAAAAGTACACATTGGCATTCACTTATAATTGTATACATACATATATATATTTATGAGCCATTGCCTACCAATATATAATACCAACTCCAACCTTGACAAATATGTTTTGGATTTAATAGAAAGACAAGGCATCGCTGCTTGCTACAACAAGGGAGTATTTGAGTTCTTTGAAAGCTCAAGTTGAAGAGCTTAATAGAAAAAACCAGCTCTTGGAGGCGCATCGTCTACCTGCCAAAGAAGCTAAGGAAGAGGAAACTAGTTCCTCAAATGAAAGGCTCATTGTTCGGACTTCACAAGTCTCGGAATTAACCTCATCGGAGGAGCGCATTGTTGATTTGCAAGTGATTATAAGAGGTGAATGTCCAATGGTGGATATTCTGATTCGCATTTTGGAATTCTTGAAGCAGGTTAAGAATGTAAGCTTGCAGTCCATGGAGACCAATACCCGGATAATAGAGTCAAGCTCCATGAATCACATTATTTTGAGATTAAGAATTGAGGTATGGAAATTTAGATGCATATTTTTAAGATTGAACAATGAAAAACAAATTAGTGGGTTATTAAACTCTTTTGAATAATAATAATAAGTAAAAAATAATAAGTAATCATTATTTAGAGGAAAGTAGGATGCTTTAACTTTTGATTAAAAAATTGGATATTTTGTTAAGGTTTAATTACTCTTGCATAAATTTCATCTATTAGAAATGTCAAATGTTGAAGTAGATGCTATAATTACAGTACAAATCACATTCAGATTGATTCATCACTAGCTTACTTTTATTTTATACCAAATATAATATGAGAATTCAATAATTGTGAAAATAAAAGCGTGTTTAGAAACGATAACCATTGCATATATCCGTGTTGAAACATGTAGATCTTACACTGTTATGAAATGAAACCTACATGCTATAATAATCATATCGCATGTACCAAATAAAAAAGTTAGCTTCTCTTTTTAGAGTTGAATATTGATACTTAGAATCTTTTGTATTCTTGCATAAAATCATCTCTTAAAAATGTCAAATGTTAAAAGTAGATGTTATGATTATAGTACAAATCACGCTCAAATTGATTCATCACTTACTACTTTTATTGTTTACCAATTAGAATATTAGAATTCAACAATTGTGCAAATGATGGTGTGTTTTGAAACAATAATTATCTTAGCATTGAAACATGTAGATCCTACACCATTATGAAATGAAACGTACAAGCTATAAGATACACGTTGCATATACCAAATGAAAAAGGTAGCTTTTCTTTTTAGAGGTGAATTTTTATTCAGTGAATCTTTTGTTGTTGAAGGGGCCCGAATGGGACGAGTCTGCCTTCCAGGAAGCGGTGAGAAGGGTGGTTGCTGACCTGGCACCATGACAATTGAACCAATCCCTCTTTTTGCCACGTGTGTGAGACATTGAATATAGTCAAAAATTAATTTTAATCTTATGGCGGCTCCCTATCATTGTCAATTGTTACTTTTCTTTATTTCAGATAATTATTACACCTCTTCATCACCGCCTCCAATTTTGAGATCACTTATTGTATTGAATTTCACAATCAGTGCCTTATATTAGCACATTTTTGATAGCCACCCATATAGAACTAGAAGCAATGTATAAATAAATATTTGACACTTTTTGGTTTACCAATTACTATCATTTTGGAGTATATTATTATTATACTAATATTGTTTAGTACCACACAACTTAGGATCAATCCCATCTTAACCAGATTTGTTTCTTTTATTTTCTTTATCTTAATTTTGTTCTTTTATGTGAGCCATTCTAGATATATTATTATCTTTCTTGTACGATTCAATTCATATATATTCATGTCGCCCTTATTGACTGCAATCTTATAAGGAGACTATGAAAGCAACCCTTAAGAGAGAGAAGGGATCCAACATAGATTCATAAATGTATTCAAAGATGGTCCAGCGTCAAATTATAACTTTTCAATATTTCTTACCAACCCCACGCACGTAGCTTTCACTGGTTTATGTAATACCTCTTTTTGGTTTCATGTGTTAGTAATCTATGGGTAAGAGTACTCTGCCAAGATAGTTGTCAGTTGAGTTGGCCACCCTATCATATGGGAATTCCAGTGTTAGTCAATTATTTTTTCTCCGTGGAAAACAATTGAGACTTTAGAGACGGCGTTTTTGACTGTCAATCTCTTAGGGGTCAAACTCTCAGGAGTAGTTTGCGCAGAATTTACCCAATAACAATGGTTTTGGCTTTTTTCTCTTTGATCATTATCATGCACCAATTATAACGACCAAGATTACAAATACAACAAATTTCACAACTATTTGAGTTAGTACCAATTATTAATTCTTATATTCGCCCATTACTATTTTATTATCCACCAAGACCACCGCAATTAACAATTTGTTACCTTAGTAAAGTTTATTGTATATAGGAATATATTAAATTATAATCCATCACATTTGGAATAGAAGTTGCGAGAACTTTTGTATTTTAGATATATTGTTTTTTCTTTTTCTTTTTCCTTTTTGGGGCTAAAAAGCCTAATTTTATTATTGGTTCTCCCAAATCCGTTAAGAGGGGCCGGAGAGGCTACAATTATGTCATGGAAAGAGAGATCATTATGATTCCATGAATCTGTCTATTTATTTGAATTCAAGTCTTGTGTGGGTGAGAGGGAAAGGAAGAGGACTATGAATAATTATTTAGTGACCAATTGGAGACATCCTAATGTTGGAAAAAAATTAAAGAAGAAGAAGACATAAATTAATATAGAGCTAAGTAGTAAACTGCAGTTTGATTGATCAGGAGAAATTGGTTGACCAAATCCAAGTCATTGAAACTGTTTAAGTCTAGTTCTAATTGAAATTCTAGGAGTTGAATCTAGAATGAATCAATTCTACTAAGTTCTAACATTATGTTTACCTAATGTAATTCACAAGGAATCAGAACATTAGTTGAAAAGGTAAATAATATTTATGGTTCTGACTGGCCTCATATGATTAGCCTTTTATTGGACTTCAATTTGTATTCAGCAAAAGATTGGTAGACCATCTTTGCCTCCTCTCTCTCTCTCCCCCACCTCTGTTTTCTTTCTTATTCTTTTATTTGGCAATAGAATTCACCTTACTCAGACAAAGGGGGGGAAAATTAGGTTTATAACTGTGACTACATCCTGTAAGAGGATCATGTCAAATCGATAGTCAATTGGTCACTTCAGTACTTGTTCAATCACCATTATAGTTATATCTTTTATTTGCATAATGACGACGATTCCAACCAAACTACAAAGACAGCTTCACGTTAAAAATGTATGATTATAATTTCGTAAATACAAAATACTTGATTGTAACAAATTGAGATCAAATGCAATACTTAGAATATTGCACCATATGCAATCAATCAATCAATCAATATATATATAAAAGCAAAGATCTCACGTGGAAAAACATAAGGTTCTGCCAAGTGGCACATTATATGTCATCCTTTTCATTTAGGTTTTCACCTCATCTAAATTTAACATTTATGTCAAACTATTAAGTAATGGCAAATGCATTTATTTCAATGTATTAATAAAATTCAAAGAATTTGTATACATTTATAACTTTACATGTTTTGAATTGATATAGATGGATTTAAAAAGTCATGAGAAATGTAGGAATAAAATTCAAAGAATTTGTATACATTTATAACTTTACTTGCTTTGAATTGATACGATTAATCTAAAAAGTCATAGGAAAGGTAGGAATCAAATCAATATATATATATATATATATATAAAGGCAGAGACCTCATGTGGAAAAACATAAGGCTCTGCCAAGTGGCACATTATATGTCATCCTTCTCATTTTGGTTTTCACCTCATCTAAATTTAACATTTATGTCAAACTATTAAGTAATGGCAAATGTATTTATTTCGATGTATTAATAAAATTCAAAGAATTTGTATACATTTATAACTTTACAGGCTTTGAATTGATATAAATAGATTTAAAAAGTCATGAGAAATGTAGGAATAAAATTCAAAGAATTTGTATACATTTATAACTTTACTTGCTTTGAATTGATACGATAAATCTAAAAAGTCATGGGAAAGGTAGGAATCAAATCAATATATATATATATATATATATATATATATATATATATATAAAAGCAGAGACCTCACATGGAAAAACATAAGGTTCTGCCAAGTGACACATTATATGTCATCCTTCTCATTTAGGTTTTCACCTCATCTAAATTTAACATTTATGTCAAACTATTAAGTAATGGCAAATGCATTTATTTCAATGTATTAATAAAATTCAAAGAATTTGTATACATTTATAACTTTACATGCTTTGAATTGATATAGATGGATTTAAAAAGTCATGAGAAATATAGGAATAAAATTCAAAGAATTTGTATACATTTATAACTTTACTTGCTTTGAATTGATACGATGAATCTAAAAAGTCATGGGAAAGGTAGGAATCAAATCAATATATATATATATATATATATATATAAAAGCAGAGACCTCACGTGGAAAAACATAAGGTTCTGCCAAGTGGCACATTATATGTCATCCTTCTCATTTAGGTTTTCACCTCATCTAAATTTAATATTTATGTCAAACTATTAAGTAATGGCAAATACATTTATTTCAATGTATTAATAAAATTCAAAGAATTTGTATACATTTATAACTTTACATGCTTTAAATTGATATAGATGGATTTAAAAAGTCATGAGAAATGTAGGAATAAAATTCAAAGAATTTGTATACATTTATAACTTTACTTGCTTTGAATTGATACGATGAATCTAAAAAGTCATGGGAAAGGTAGGAATCAAAAAAACTTTTCAATTTTCTGCATAAGACTAACTTCAATGCAGAATTATAAGAGTCGAATTCAATGAATTTGGCAAATATTATTTGTCTCCACATCAATTCAATATCAATATATATATAAAAGCAGAGGCCTCATGTGGGAAGTATAAGGTTCTGCCAAATGGCACATTGTATGACATCATTCTTATTTAGGCTTCCACCTCATATAAATTTAGCATTTATGTCAAACTATTAAGTAATGGCAAATGCATTGTAATATCATGTAAATGTTTTTTTTTTTTTTTTTTGAGAAAAAAGTGAATGTTTAGTTGGCTTATGGAAATATCATCTAAAATTTATGATGTCACGTTTATGTTATTGAAGTATGATAATGGTAAGTTAAACACTCGGTGAAAATAGTGATATCCTATTAATAGAATTTTATTATAATCCAAATATGTAAAGTAGTTGAGGTGTAAAGCTAAATGAAAAATTAATTACTCTTACAAAGTGTCACATGACAGAATCGCATGGTCTCTCACATGATTTTTTTTCTTTCTTATATATTTTTTTTAAAAAAACCATATAAAATTCTTATATATATATATATATATATATATATATATAAAATTAGTGCATACTTATAGATAATTAATGTGTATTCACTTCATTGACACATTCAATGAATTAAAAGTTTTAGTCGCCCCCTCCGAGATCCCACAAAGCCGCAACTCATTTGATCACATACTCAATGAGCTACGTCCGATTACTCGACGTGGTGGTTGGCTCTAATACCAAATGTTAAGAACCCATGGGTAGAACTCACCCTTGAAAACTGACTTGCAAGGGAAGGGTGATGGATTTAAAAAGTTATGGGAAATGTAGGAATAAAATTCAAAGAATTTGTATACATTTATAACTTTACATGTTTTGAATTGATACAAATGGATCTAAAAAGTCATGGGAAAGGTAGGAATCAAAAAAACTTTTCAATTTTCTGCATAAAACTAACTTCAATGCAGAATTGCAAGAGTCGAATTCAATGAATTTGGCAAATGTTATTTGTCTCCATATCAATTCAATATATATATATATATATAAAAGCAGAGACCTCATGTAGGAAGCATGAGGTTCTGCCAAGTGGCACATTGTATAATATCCTTCTCATTTAGGCTTCTACCTCATCTAAATTTAGCATTTATGTCAAACTATTAAGTAATGGCAAATGCATTTATTTCAATGTATTAATAAAATTCAAAGAATTTGTATACATTTATAACTTTATATAGTATTGATACGAATGGATTTAAAAAGTCATGAGAAATGTAGGAATAAAATTCAAAGAATTTGTATACATTTATAACTTTACATGCTTTGAATTGATATGGATGGATCATGGGAAATGTAGGAATCAAAAAAACTTTTTAATTTTCTGCATATGACTAACTTCAATGCAGAATTGCAAGAGTCGAATTCAATGAATTGGGCAAATATTATTTGTCTCCACATTTGTCCAATATAAATCCCCATTTCCATTGGACTTAAAAATTAAACTTCCATAATTTTCTCACAATATCTTTGTTTTTCTTTTTGAGAGGTATGTTAATTTTCAAAATATTACGTTCGTCTTAAATATTTTGTTTAGATTTTATGTATACGGCTTTACTTATGTAGCATTGTAATTTATTTAGGCTTATTTTTTCATATTATGTGCCAATTTATATTTTTGGTTTTCTTTATGATACGTATACTTGGTAAGGATCTATTTTTGGCTACTTTTAGTTCAATTAAAATTTAGAGGTTATCCCATCAAAAAAAAATTGGAGGTTAAATTGTGATATTATTGCATCACTATGGCATTATTTTTTCTATTGTTGTATCATGAAATTCTAGAAGTTTTTTATAGCTAATTGATATATAAAACATAAATAATACAAGAAAGACACCTAGGAACCAACAGGTTTGTAGGTGACAATTTCACTATGATCTGGTGACATTCTTTGGTTGCATAAATTAGAAGAATTTTCCCCCAATGTATTTAGTTTGAATTTAGTTTTAGTAGAAAACCTCATAAATTAAGTGTGACTGACAATAATAGCAGACATCAAATCAATGGATCATAAATAATTTCTTACAAAATTTATCAAAATGCACCGCGCATTGCGCGGGATATCAGCTAGTTGTTTTAAATAGTTGAGATTGAAAGTTGAAAAAAAACAAAAAACAACTTTCAATCTCAACCATTCAATAAAAATATATAAAAAAAACTAAAAAAAACTAAAAAGATTAGAAAATAAAGTAATAAAAATTTTATGTGAGAGTGAAATAGGGGAATTGCACCCAGTGAAATACATAACCTAATAATAGAAAATTCCTTTAATTATAATTGAAATAGGATTCTTTGTGTCTACTTTTTCACTATTTCCAAAACTACTTTTATTGTTTCGCTCGAATCAACTTTTCAAAAACACAAATTAATTAAAGACAAAAGTATTTTAGCAAATGAAAAATGAAAAGTTAGGGAGGTAAATCCGAGGTAAATCCGTATATATATATATACACACACATCACATAAATATGCTCCTATCAAGAAACTATAGTCAACCTCAGCCCTCAGAGCCGAGGCGCGCATACACCTCCTTTTTCTGACTTCCTACATGTCCAGCTTATTCTCATATATGAAAATGTAACATTGGGGTATGATAAAAAGTGGAGGAATGTGAGGGAAAGAGAGAAGAAATCACAGCAGTGATAAAAAAAAAAAAAAAAGACATGGGCAAAAACAATGAACCGAACGGCCTATCTAGCACATTCCTACTTCTATTGATTTCCTCCTCCCTTTCTTGATTTTCACCAGGACTTCCAACATTTCCAGGACCACAAATATGTCAAAAGTCAGTGGATCCCACCTCTAGAAACTGACATTTGATTCTTCAATAAATTTTCCCTTTTTCCTTTTTGTTCTCTTCTCCCTATTATTCATTCCAATATATAAAGTTATAACCAGGTAAATTTGAGGATAGGAACCATGCACCACCCAAACATCCCCTCCCCCTTTCTATTAAATAGTTTTTGCAGTTTCTAATTTCTTTTTCATTTGTTATGTTTTCTTTAAATTTTTTTATATGTCAAACTTAATTAAGTATATAGAAGAAAAATGTTTCCTATTTTATTAGTATTTTTGGTGTTAAAAAGTTATTAAAGAAATATACAATTAAAAAAAATTATAAGTGGAATATGGAATATTATTTTTAAGTTGAAATTTGACATTGTAGATACACAAATGGTTACAATATGGCTTACAATTGTTATAATTTAATTTCTTTTTAAGTTTAATAAAAACAAATATAAGTTGTGATTAAGCTTTATTTAATTACTAAAAATTATTACATGAGAATTAACAGTGGAATCTTGATAATGGAAAAAATTACAGCACAACTTATAAAAATCCTAACAAATAAACACAATATAATGAATTTACTATATTTTATGAGTTTTATTACATTAAAATACAACTTAATATTCACAAAATCACGTGTCAGTTTTTTTTACAAAGTAAAATATTTTACCCTGGTGAGGTCGGCCATCTTTATTTTGTAGTCTTTAATAGATGCATCCACATTAACAATCAAATGATGATCACCCCATTTTTCAACAATTTCTGCTGGGATGCTTCTTGTCCGTGTCTCAAGGTTTCTTCCTTTGATTTTACAGGTACTTTTTAGTATTTTGAATGAGGTAGCATCAAAAAACCAAACATTATGAACATACGTTCATAGTATGCTCACTACATTTCTATATGTACCACTGGCTTTCTTTGGCATAATGTTGAAACCTGAAATAAAGAATAATAATAATAATAATTAAGGTATCTAAATGGAAAATATTAAGGTAAAAACAAAATCTATTGAGAGATAGATCACTTATTTAAAAATATAAAGACAAAATGTTTTGAGAATTTCATACAAAAATTATACAGCAACAAAATAACAACAGTTTTTTCATTGCTAAGTTAGAGACATGCACCCCATGGATTTTGAACTCACATCTCACCCTCCATCTCATAATTTTTTATTGAAAAAGATTAACTTTATTTACAAAGAAAGAGTTTACAAGTTAGACAGATTAGAAATATCAACAAAATGAGCATAGATCCAAAAATTCAACAAATGAGAAAAATGAGAGACCACTCTTCAGTGGCGGCTCTACATGCCATGGTGATCACAGGACTACCCTAACTTGCAAAAAAATGTAAATACACACTTGCTAAAAAAATATTATATACTAAACTAACTTATTGTGACTACCCTAATAAAAATTTTGAACACCCTGACTTAAGAATTACAAAAATTTTAGTTCAACAAAAATAAGAGTAGTGCTACTACATTCACAACATTTTCACAATAATTTTACAACAAATCTAATGCAGTAAGCTGTTACTGATTCTAATTTGGGTCAAATACTAATATTATTTTATTACCCGCCAATAACAAATTTTTGCATAAGATTTATTATAAAAATGTTGTGAATGTAGCATTACTCCAAAATTAATTCTGCCTCCAAACATAATTCTTAATCCCTTTTTTTTTAAAGCTTAAATAACAGCAATAAATATTAGCTCAAATAACAACAAACGTAAACCAAACAAAAACAAGACAAGACTAAACAACAACAATTGAAAAAATTATTCAACAAAAAGCCTATTATAAAACAAAAAGATAAAATTTGTAACTCGTTCAACCTATTCAATAAAAATAATTTCTAATTTCATTTTTCTTTAAAAAATGGTACCAATAAAAATATTGTGATAATTTAAATTTCTTAGTGACTATCCTAAAAAAAAATTCTTAGACCCGCCACTGCCACTCATGCATGCTATAACATTTCCTAAACTTACTGGGAAACTATATCAGTCCAAATGACCATTTCTAACACGATACTTCTTTTTTTCAATGAAAGAGCAAATTTCATTTCAAAGGATCAAATGTACAAGTAGTTCAGCACCAAAACACAACACTGCAACTACAACAGCAAAACAACTACAACACCATTGCATTTAAAACTACAATTGAAAACATTACACAAAAAACAATAAAATCCATTACAATATGATGTTTTAGCTGCTTGTATTCTTCCGGAACAAAATCTTAAATGCCCTAGCTAGAAACAGCAAATTGCCCAGCTTTGAATAGTATTGCATGTAGCTGCCACTTTCCACTCTATTATTCTTCACTTCTCACCTAATCATTTTGACAATAATCTCTTCCGATAAAACGCTACACATCAACAATATAATAAATAAATTTCTTAATTATTTCACTGTTGTTCCTCAGCAAATTTTCAAAGCAAGCAAAGCAATGTATTCATGGAGAAATTGTTCTTTTATCTATGCATAATTAGCTAAATTTAGCTAAATTTCTTACTAGTTCTTCAATACAATCGTATTAACAGAAAATTGGAAAGAAAAAATTAGCTAAATTAACCCTAATCTCTTATTAGTCCTTCAATAGAAAATTGGAAATGCAAGCATGAACATATTTCTAAACAGTAGGGAAATAGTATACCTGAGATCAAACATCAAATCAGAATCAGATTAGTAAGTTTCTAAATCGGAATTGGAGTAGAAAGTTTCTTTAACTGTTTTTTGGGTTTTTGGATCTCTTTTTTCTTTTTCTTTTTCTTTTTTTCTTTTTCTTTTTTTCCCTCTCTCCGATATTCTGTTCTTCGATAGTCGCTCTTTTATGGTATTTTTGAATGAATTTATCCCGCCTCCGGGAGCGCTCGTATGAACATGATCAGCATTGTCATTGATCAATTTCTCCATCACAACGTAAGTTAAAAGAGGAAATTTTGATTAAGCATTGTACAAAGGAGCGGGTGAGCTTAATATATCTAGTTTTGTGTGCATGTGATTTGTTTATTATTATTACTACTACTAGCTAAATTCTCGCATGATGTGTGGTACAACTTATTATTAGTTTTTTTTTTCCAATATTTCAATAATCTTTGTTAAAAATATTGTAGCTTAATTGATTGACACCTCATAGTGTTTCCAACATAAATATCGAGGGTTCAAATCACCACCCTCAACTATCGATATATAAAAAAAATATTTCAATAATTTTCCTTGTAAAAAATTATAATCTTTAGTTATTTTATAAACAAAATAGAAAAAGACAAAATAAAAAGACAATAAGAGTAGTATAGTGATTTGATCATACTATATATAGTGGCTAATATAGATAGACAAGTTTCATACCTACTAAAAAATGCAAATATTCTTCAATTATTATTTTTACATTCTTGATTGTGTGCTAAAAAAAATCTTTTTTTTTTTGGACATTATTTCAATTGTTGCAAAAACTAAATTTGAGTAAGAATACCATATTTCAAATCAATTGTTTCTCATATTAAAAAAAAAAAAAAATCAATTGTTTCTCATATAAATCTTAGAAAAATGATATTAAAATTTCATTATGCTTAAAATAATTAATATAACAAAATAAACACATTTATTATATTAGTAATCTTTCTAATTACATAAGGAGTTAGGAAATTTAAATGGTTAAGATAAATTTTAGTGAATTCACAAATATTTAATTTTTTATGACTTTTGTATCAATTGTTGTCAAAGCAACTAAATATGAGGAAAAATGTCATATTCTAAATTTTTTATTATTATTATTATTATTATTATTAGTATTCCAACTAGAAATTATTTCTCATATAGAGTTATAAAAATAATCATATAAATTCATTTAATATAAAATAATTAATGCACAACTATAGATGCATTTACTCTATTAGCTAATTCAATGAACTAATACTTTGATATAAATGCAAACTTTGTTAAAGTATAAGCCTAAATAAAGGGAATCTCTAGGAATCCACCACATGACATAACTTCATTCTCTCCAACATGAAATCTCTAGTTTTATATATACTAGTCGCAGACCCACGCGATGCATGGGAATAGTTAATTGTGGTACAATATATAATTTTCTCTCCAATATTTGTTGAAAATAATTTTTTTCTCCCTAAAAACTAAACAATTTCTAAAATTATTTCGTCTTTCTTACCTTACCAATGTATCATTTTATTATTTTGGGTTGTGTTTGATTGATATTATTCTTTATGAGGTTGTCCATATTCTTCGAAATTATGTTTAGTGTGCTATGTTTTTCTATTTTTTTTTCTTG
Source organism: Quercus tomentella (assembly GCA_028535165.1). NCBI lineage: Eukaryota > Viridiplantae > Streptophyta > Magnoliopsida > Fagales > Fagaceae > Quercus > Quercus tomentella. The sequence continues at coordinate 58,060,327 of JAPQVY010000155.1, read as the reverse complement.
TACAATTAACTTTTTAAGTTTTGAATAAATCATTCAAATCTTCATTTTATTAAAGAAGATTATTATGATAATAAAAAGTCATAACAAAATTGCACTTAATGTTAATCAAATAATTGATAGACACATTCAAATGCATATCCAAAAATATTATTTATTTTTATATAAATTCAAATTCTCACTTCCAAAATAACTAAGTATTAACTCAAACAAAAATTGAACTAAAACTTTAAGAGAGAGAGAGAGAGAGAGTACTTGTAATGGAAAACTCAAAAATACAACATTAAAACATATTAACCCAAAATAGAGTTTTAAAAAACACAGTGATTCATCAACCTAAAGTAGAGTTGCAAGCAGGGACGGAATTGCCTTAGAGCTGAGGGGGGCCATGCCCCCCCCCCCCCCCTTTCCAGCCTTTGAAAAAAAATCCCATAGTATATATATTTTACACAAAAAATTTACTTTTAGCTTTAAAATTTATATACTTGGCCCCCCTCCCCCCAAAAATTGACAAGCTGGCCCATAAATCTCAAAAATAGATAACAAAAAAAATATTTTTTTAAAAAACACATATCTGGATAATAAAAAAAATCTTTGGAAAAATCATAAATTTGGTCTAAGCAAAAACAATAACAACAACTCAATTTCAAACCCTAGCAAAACAAATCACAAAAAAACCCAATAACATTTACCCAATTTCTCCCTCTCATTTGAGAGCTCTATGCCTCTCTCAAATGACTCCGCCTCATAGCCACAGAAACAACTCTTATACCACTAATCGCTTCATCCACACACCAGTTAATCACGAACAACTTAGATCAGTTGGTGTCTTTAACTCAACCAGTGGAAAAAATTTATCTATTTTTTGAATGGTAGAATTTTTTTTATTTTTAATGTTTTATTAACTTTGGGAAACACTTGGCATGCATGCATACATGGTAATACATGTGTGAAACTACAACAATCTATTGTTTTGTGCCTTACCTAAACTGCCACCAAAACATGTGTGAGATTAGTCTATTGGTAATAAATTTTGTGACTTAACTAAATTAATGTAATGATGGGAAAAGCTTTATTATTTACTTAGTTAAAGACTCAAAGTTACCGTCCATTATCATGTGCTTGTTTAATAGATCTTTTTTTTTTTAACTATTTTTTCAAACTTGCAATATTTCAAAGGAAAAAATCTCAACCTTACCAAGACACCAATAATTGTCTTACCCTTTTTTTCACTGAATATTAATGCATGATATTTATCAACCATTATTTTAGCTATTTTATTTATTTATTTTTGATAGAAGACTTGACATAGTTTTGAACTTTTAACTATAGTTTTTTGTATTTTTTTTTTTAAGAATCTTTTAACTATATATATATATATATATATATATATATATATATAGCATTATGAAGTTTTTAGTTATAGAATTATGTGAAAAGAATACATAATTTTTTTTAACTTATAATGTCGATAGAATAAAGAATCGGACTAATCTTGGTCAGACTTTGAAAATATTAGGATGTGTCAATTGACTTACAAAACTCTTGATTATAAATTGTCATTCGTGATTTTTTTTTTTTTTCGAAATAAAAAATACAAATAATTAAAAAAAAAATTACTACTAATAATGCATCATTATCAATCTCTAGTATTGATATTTCAAAATTTTAAAATCTTTGAACAAAGAACTTTGGCCCCCCTAAGTTTGAATCCTGGTTCCGTCTCTGGTTGCAAGAAAGAATAAAAAAATTAAAAGAGAGAGAGAGAGTGACAAATTTATAAAAAATAGGATGAGAACAAAAAGAGTAAAAATAAAAGATATAGTAATAAATACCAAATTATCCAAGTCGTGCTATATAATAGAATAACATTATATTTTTATATACTATATTTATAATGCAATAGAATGACATCAATGAAATCAAAGAAAAGAAAAAAGATAACAACTTAAAAATACAAAACTAAATCACATCAACATAAAGTAGAGTTCTAAAAAAACACAAAAATTCATTAACCTAAAGTTGAGATGCATGAAAAATAAAAAAAATCCACCAAAAAATGCAAAACAAAATTGAGAGAAAGAGAGAGAAATAACCTTTTGTGTGTGGGAAAACAATGCATAGAATGGGAGAGAGAATTGGAAAATTACAGTAAAAATATGAGAATAAAAAGAGTCAAAAATAAAGGAAAAAAAAGGATATAGGAAAAGTGATATTTAGTTAGTAGTGGGAAGATTAAAAGGAAAAGGGAGGGGGAAAGACTTGAGAAAGTGTAACAATAAGTTAAGAAAATTAACAAGAAGAAAAAAAAGTTGAGAGAGAGAGAGTGAGTTTTTTTTTTTTTTTGAGAATATTAAGTATTTTTTAACACACACACACGGGAAGAGGAGAGATGGTTTTTTAAAGAAACTTACAATGGTGTATATCTAAAAGGGTCTAACTCTTGGATACACAGTACAAGTTTTAAATCTCTTTAACTTACACTCATTTTCCAATGTGGGATTAATCCACTGTTTTTTCTTTTGAGAGTGAGTAAGTGAGTTGGAAGTAAGTGGATATGGCCGCTGATGTGACTCAACAGAAGCGTAGTAATAATAAATGTTACACTTCAGTTTTTAGATATACATTGATGATGTGTGCGCATGTATAATATGTGTATTTACGTATGTCCACAACTGTATGGAAACATGCATGTTAGTTATTAATGTTGCTCCCCTGAAATCAAATCCTAGCTTCACCACTCAACGGGCTCCAATTGAGCAATGCTGATATAGTTGGACATGGGATTCTTGCAATAAATGAGGAACGTGTTTGACGGGCCAAGGATCAACCAATGAGGTCTTTGAACATCCATGAGATCCTTTTATGGGAAGATGATTTCATCATGGTCAATTTCACCCTCATGTCGGGCTTTTTTGGGAGCTGGTTACGCCCTTTCCCCAATGCTATACACCTCTCTCAAGTGGCGGCCCTTTGTGTTTCTCTGACAAGTGTTTCAAGCAGAAGTGGTCGCAAGTCTCACGTGAATTACTTCTATTATGCCTATCAAGGCAGCTTCCATGACAGGGCAATCAAGAGAAGAATGATTGGTCCTTGATCTTGATGAGGATCTTGTAGATAGGCTCTTCCAAGATGGTGTTCACTTCTTCAAAGACCTTTAGTTAGTGCCACAGCCGCTTTTCGTCCCTTAGGCGGGTGATCTACTTGTTGCTCCTTCCTCACCATTAACCTTAAGGAAGGTTGTTGGGGCCTAACTTAACCAAAATCTTCTTCCACTCAATGTGTTACTTGATTATCGCCATCAAGTCTTGCATATCACTAGCTAAATGCTTGGTAAGGAACAATCTAAGCTCAAATCCCTAAGACAGACCAAGCTTGAAGGTCTTGACAGAGAGATCTTCACTACAATCACCCATTTTATTGTAGGCCTTCCAACACTGATTGGTTACACTTTGAGGGTTTCAGCTCCCTCACGCATATGGATGGGAGGGTATCTATATCCCTTGATTGTAGACACCTTATTTTGTACCCATTAATAACCTTTGGTCCCCAGCCCCAATGATGATCTTGAAATACGTTAACCAATGATAATTAAAGAGTTCACAATATTTTGGAAGTAATCACAGCTCAAAACTGCTCAAATCGTTTTGAAAACGACGCTGAAAAATGACATTTGTTCACTGTTTTGACCATATCATTTGATCCACAAATAATTTTTTACTAAGGTTTATTTCATTAGAAATTAGACATACCGGGCTTCAATTTGATTGTAAATTTTGCATGATTTGAATTTATATTGAATGAATTATGACTGTTTGAAGTTGGGCCAACAGTTCAATCAAAATTAGGGTTTTTGGTAAGCATGCGTACGCATGCACGAAAGCTGCATACGCAGCCACATTCCCAGACCTTAAGAACATGATTTTTGGGCCCTCAAAACATCATTCTTTGATGGGAGCCAGTCCCTAGACCCTTGGAAACGTCCAAAATCCTCTAAAAAAAGCCCCAAAAACCCTAGTTTTAACATATAAATACTCACCTTATGTTTCCAATCAAAACCCTAGCTAGAGAGAGTTTATTTTTTGCCTCCATATTTTCTAAAACTCTAGTTCATCTTTTCTAAACTCCCACACAACACCTAAGCACATTTTTTACAGATTCAAAACCCCTCTCTAGTAGTTTTACTAAAGCATAAACTAGTTTTCTAATTGTTTTGAAAACCTTTTTCAAAATAGAGGTTGTTATTGAGTTATGATTACTAAGTCCTATTGTATTCTCTTGATTATCTTTGTTCTCTCAATCTCAGTATTGTAGATACTGAGGGGTCAGTTAAAAACCTTAAACTCGTGATCCTAAGTAAGGTGAGTGTTCTTTCCATGAACTCCTCCTTTGATTAATATGATTTGTGAGTTCTTGATATAGTTTCTTTTTAATTGTCATATTTGTTTTATTTGTTATTTTTAATTCTTTTGACATGTATTAATCTAGTTTTGGGCTGATTATAATCTGTTTTGTTGTTCTTGTTTTATTTTATTTTTATTTTATGTAAGTTTGACATGATTATTTATTTAATGTAGTTTATTATACTTATTTAATTTGTTTCTTGATTATTTGCTTATGTTAATGCTTTGTTTTATTTCCTTTATGTTAATTTAGTCTTTAGGGTTTCTAACATGCTTCTTTATTTTCTTTGTTAGCATCTTTGTTTGATTAAATCTATAAAAATGTGATTTTTCGGATATGTGCTAAAGGATGTGTACGCATCATCGAGTATGAGTGCGCATGGTTTCGATCATGCGTACACATAGTTGAGTATGCATATGCACCCCAAATCCAAATTTGAAAAAAATCTTGTTTTTATTATTTTAATCATTTTTCACATGTTGTATGATTCAGTTTAACTCTGTTTTAAGTTAATAATTCATGTTTTTTTGCTTTCCATATTTTACTTGGTCAATCTTGCCATGTTGGGTTTAATTTGATATTTTTCATTTTGTGTTTATTTGATTGTTAGTTTTCCATATTAATAGTATCTGTTTGATTTGGTTTTAATGTGTTTCCTTATATGTTGTGATGTGATATTTAACATGTTGTGTGTGTTATTTTATTTAAATGCTTGATGTATGTTTAGGTTAAGGATTAGGGCTCTCTTAATTAACTCTTTAATTAAATATGGCCTAGCAACACATAATGGAGGCCGGCCCACAAGACGGACAGTCTTGGGTGCCTAACACCTTCCCAAGCCGTACCCAAACTCCAGACCCATAATCTGTTATGTAGACCTATGCATGTAAGTAAGTGGCCCAAAAAGCCCAATTTGGTTCTTGGACCTAAACCAAGTGGGACTCCATTTTCACTCTCTACCCGGTCCAATCTAGATCGAGGCATACTTCCTACGAGGAAACCACTCGTTGCAGGCGATTGTGCCCACATCAGTCACCAACTATTGGAGATGAAGCAGTTCACAAATGCCTAAGTCATCTCTTCCTAATAATGGATGGAGTCATACTTCAACCAATCAAATCATCGCAAAGCCATACATATAAGGCTAGAAGGGAACATCCAACACATCAACGCATCATGTCGACCATTTAAGGAAATTACCTATCAAGAATGGCTGATGTGTCCAATCAGGGCCTTTCTCTTGTCATAGAGGGTGAACCTCGTGACTAAGAATTTCTCAGGAAGATCTACCTAGTTTTTTAGACCAAGAAAGGGGAGGAGAAAATTTAGTGTAGTACCCCCTTACAAGACTCTAGAATGTAAGGGACAATTTGGCAGATATGAAAACATCAAGAAGTTTATAAGGAATAATGAAAGAGATTAAATTCTATAAAAACTTGGTGTAAACCTTTTAGTTTACACCTTCCAATAAGGATATGCCACATCATCATATTACTAAAACATAAATACATCCAATCACACATGATAACATTGCAATAAACACCATAGTTTAGGTTTTAAGTAAAAGGTTGATGTGGTGTTATTAGGTGCGGTAGGATTTATTGAGTTTTAAGTAAAAGGAAAATGTGACAATTTTTTATTTGATTGTGTAAAATATGAGTTTTACACCCCATCCTTACCAACTTCAGATTTATGATTAAAACCCCATGAAGTGTTTTTGCATTGAAAATAAATTCTGTAAGGATGTGGTGTAAAAACCAAGTTTTATACTCTAATCCCAACATGTCATATCATCATATCACATATTAAAGAATAGGCACAACCACACCCAATCAATTCTAATAGTCATTTGAAAATCCAACCCAACTGGAAGTTTATTGAGATGTTATGAAGTATGGTAGGATGTATTGAGTTTTAAGTAAAAAAACTGATACGGTAATCTCTTATTGGATGATGTAAAATATGGGTTTTACACCCCGTCCTTACCAAATTCGAACTCGCATTGCATTTAGGTCTTAGTTTAAACTAATATTGTTTAGCACAAATTTTTTTTTTTTTTTTTAGAGAGTTTCAACCTATGGCGTTCGCTCCTGATAATAACTCTTTATTATCAAACCAAGACACCAATCAGTTTTTGGTGTAGGCCAGGATTGAACCCCGAATCTCTTATACAACCATCAGAGACTTATCAGTTGAGCTAACTGGAACCCACTATTGTTTGGCACAATTCAATACTCTAAAACCAAATTATATATATATATATATATATATATATATATATATATATTTATATGTTTTCAAAAGCTTATATAACAATAATAGAAGTCAATAAAAATTCGAAAGAATTTAATTATATTACAAATAAATACAGTATATATTTACATAAATCATTTGATTTAGCAAATACATATGCATATCATTCATAAAAATAAATAAATACACATACAGATCAATAGACCCATTACAAACTTAGATTGGAAGCCTTTGTACCTTTGAAATTAGATTCAAATAGCTTATATTTTTAAAAGACTGAAATGTAGGCCTTTATAATTCTTATTGTGCGCATAATAATATAGGATTCAAAAAAAAAAAAAAAATTAACTTATATTTGTACAATTTTTCTTTTTAAATAAGATATTAAATGCTTTCTTTAGAACACTTTAATAAAATCCAAACCTTTAAAACAGATTGAAACAACTTGAACCCAACAATAACATATCATCAACAAACATTTAAAATGCACATGGATTCAACAAACTTGGCCATATGGTAACTTGGCGGGACGAGATTGAATCAAGGGTGCCCATGCCTCGACAGCCTCATCCCCACCCCATCTAGTCTTTTGGGGTAAGGAAAATTCTCCCAGGACAAAGTAGGGGTAAGACAGATTGAGGATATTTTGCTAATAAGGTGTGTGTGTATGTGTTTGTGTGCGTGTGTGTGTGTTTGTGTGCGTGTGTGTGTTTAGAAAAGGTAAATAGAAAAAATGACTATATATATAATCTTTTTAGGATGGAGAAAACCCCCCACAAGATAGAGGGATGGAACAAAGAATTTTTATCATCCCTATTCACTAGATCAAGCCCATCCACGGAAATATCATCACTGTTTGGGAGGAGGGAATAGCATGGAAATGAATGGAATGAAAATAATTATTTTGAAATATTCCTTCAATTTCTTTGTTTTGGAGTTTTAATGGAAAAAATAAAAGACCATTCTTTATTTAAGAGTTTAAGTTGGAGAGAATAGAATAGGTAAGAACACCCATTCCTCTATATTCTCTAAAAACCATAAAATTTCATTCCTCCTAAAACTGGGAAGAATCGGAAGGAATTAAATTAGATTTAATAAAATTTTCACTAAAAGCTGTTAAAATACCCTATACATTCATCCACTTATTTAAAAATAAGGGCATAATAGTAAATTTGTTATAAAATGATCATGTTCCATTCCTTCTAATGTTATTTCCAAACAAAATTACTTACATTTCATAACTTTATTTTAAAAAATTTCATAACTTTATTTTTAAACATCTATACAAGATTATTTAACTCTATTTCATTCATTTCTTTTCCTTTTTATTCCTTAAGTACATTCTATTTCCTTTCTCAAAAAAAAAAAAAAAGTACATTCTATTTCATTCAATTGAAATCTTCTCAAAATTTTCATTCAATTGAAATGAAGGTACATTTAGATATATTAGGATATATCGCTTACAGCCTACCGAAACTTAAGAAGTCGGAATAACAATCAACAAAGCGTGCAATGGAAATTGAAAGAAAGAAATATAGGGTAAACGCCCAATGCATGGTCCAATTAGTACATTGTAGCTTCAGCCGACCACTCATCCAAACGAACGCTACTAATAGGATGCAATAAGATAGCATTATGGCCTTTTCAATTTCCACTACTAACAACAACCCCTGCGAAACAATACACTGCTAAGGTGTATTACACCGACCTTGTTACAAAATGTGGCTAAAGAACTGGTACTCAGTTGGGACAATGGCCCTCCTTCCAAGTTGCTCCTGAATCAACAAAACTGTCTCATGGATACATGACCCATAAAATTATAAACAAAATTAATTTACAAGACCATCATTTGGAAACCTTTTTAACATTTGACCATAAGAAACAGTAGCAACTAGCAAGGGACTCTGAACCAAGAGCCATCCCAATATGTGAACCAAGCTGTGCCCCCAAACGATGACCATACTACCAATTGATCAGAAGGCAATCCCATATCACTGGGAATGATGAACCCTGGCAGGGGAAAAAGCTGGGAAAACCTCCAACTGTGCTTTGAGGTCAATTGCCCACTTAGGCTTCAACAGCAGTGACTCCTTCCTCATCGGTAGAATCAGGTGAAACAACTTCTTCTGTAAGATTTCCATCCACAGTCTCTGTTTCTGGTTCCTTTTGTGTCTCAGCACGAAGTAGCTTCTCCTTGAGCTTTACTGTAAGTTCTTCTCTTACACTTTCATTCTCAGCCAAAAACTTCTTCAACACATCCTTGCCATGGAATTTCTGATCATTATAATAGTAAAATGCACCAGCCTTTGAGAGAAATTTATGTTTAACTGCTAAGTCTATGATCTCTGTTTCCCGGCTTATACCCTTTCCAAACTCAAGCTCAAATTGGGCAGTTTTAAATGGAGGAGCAAGCTTGTTCTTCACAATCTTCACAAGAATTTGACTTCCTACAGTCTGCAAAACAAGACAATGACATTAGGATGCATTGATGAGAAGAAAATATACAAAAACGAAACCAATTCTAATCAAGGACTCTGGTTCAAAGAGTCCTTAGGCTTCCCCTATGTGTCCCTTCAACGAGGATTTAAAGATCAAGATCTACCCAAAAAAAATGGGTCCCTTCACATAATAGTAAGAACGTTACCAGACAAGATATTGAAACTATGTAAGTCATACAAAACAGCATCAAAGCTTCCGGCATTGTTTCTCACCAAGAAAACAAGCTTTTGGAATTGCCAATCTCAAAACAGTCCAAATTTGTTATAATACTGGCTTGGGACAAAAAAGTCCAAAGCCAAGAACATTTTAAGGACTCAGCATTCAATTATTCAGTAAACTACCCACACAGTGATCCTCTTATTAGCAACATTAAGCAATCCACTGATCCCCCTTTCAATTGCTCCAACTTACCACTGTTTATACATTCCCGTGATTGCTTAATTAAGGAAGAGGTGACTGCATGTTTAAGTTAGTGTGGTCCATTTAAAGCCAAGAAAATCTTATGGGACTACAGATGCAAATAGGGTACACATGACATATTGTAACGCCCTCTTCAGATACAACATTCATATTCATAAGTGAAAAGAGTAGGTGGAAATATTATACCTCTTCACCCTTCTTGACAAGCCCTGTTCTCCTAATATTAATGCGCACTGAAGCATAAAATTTCAAGGCATTACCACCACATGTAACTTCAGTGGGCCCACCAAATCCTCCAAAAGTAGAAAGCTTCGATCTTACCTAGAAGATACATCTAATCAACTTAGGGAGGTATCATCATCAAGCAGACAGCATCATATTTCAATGAGGTATCACGACAACCAATAACAAAGGGATGGAGGTCAGTTGTGGGTTCAAGACCCACTAGGAGCATGAGCTACCAAAAAAAAAAAAAAACATACTGGGACAATCAAACCATTATTAAGAGGATACATTGTAACATTACACAAACATCAGTGAAAAAACAAGTATCACAGCAGCATCTAATATCCAATAGCTCAAATTGATTCACATCATACCAACTATTAACAATGTCATCCCAGTTAAACATTTTATCTTCTTTGAGAAGTAATTACCTTAGTCAAACCGTAAACACAATGCAATTTATGTGGTAGGCATCATACAAATTCCAAAGCACTTCAATTAATGAAAAGCCCTAAATATCAGGCAGAATACTATAATCTTTAAGTTGGGAATGTAGGGGGAAGGGAGAAATCAAATGCTTGCTTTTAGCAAATGCAACGAATAGCTACATATTATTTTGAAAGCAAAAACAAAACAAAACAAAAGGTAATGCATGCTTTTTAGAAAGAAATGCAAAGAATAGTTACATATCTATTTTGAAAGCAACAGCAATACAAAAAGTATAAGAAAATTGGGCCTAACTGAGCACTGAGCAGGTCCAAGGCCAGCCCTAGCTCAACCCAGCAGCTGACACCTCAGACTATGCTCAGCCCAAGTATAATCAAACCCATGCCTTTCATTTCAAACCCACCTCATTATAATTATACAACAGCCTGCAATAGTACAATCAAATTTAATACCTGATTTATAAATATCAATATAGTCTGTGATAGTGATAAAGAGTGGCTCAACTTGCGAAGTGCCTGGCTCATCAATCTAGCCTGCATTGCCATGTGAGCGTCACCCATCTCACCATCAAGTTCCCCTTTGGGAACAAGGGCTGCTACCTGACATTAGAAATTCAGCTATTATTGTCATAGCAGAACATTAAATACTGCACAAGAACTTACATATGAAAAAATTATTCAAATCAGTAACCCATCATATGCATGTTTATGCCACATGTTGCTATGCAAAGAAAACGGCAAGAAAATTCTTCCAGAAAAGCCTAATGAGACAATAAGGGTATCTGAAAAGAAGCACCTAAGGAGTGGAGAAAAATAATATCACAAAAAGATTTTGAAAGAAACAAGTGTGTTCCAGCAGCTACCAACAACGATCTTGAATACCAAGCAAAAAGAGCATGAACAAATTGAGCACCTTACTTACACTATCAACAACAATAACATCAACTGAACCACTTCGGATTAGGGTGTCCACAAGACTGAGAGCTTGTTCACCACAATCTGGTTGCGAGAGAAGTAGTTTCTCAGTTTTTACCCCAATAGCCTCAGCCAGTGCAGGATCCAGGGCATGTTCCGCATCAACAAACACACAGTAACCTACAAAGAAATGGCATGAAAACAACTTAATTTCCTTGAAGAAGCTATGGACAAATTATTTGAAAAGGATACAGACATTAAAAGTTCACCAATATCTGCACATGGTCAAAATTGATTCTTCATTATCAAGGTTACAAACACAAACCCAGAATAATTTAAGTGACACAAGGTATGCATAAAATCTTTCTAAAAATGTGTGTTTTTGTTTAACCCCTTTATACATCAAATCGATGATTTAATAGTGCAAGCTATGCCTTCTACTGCAGAGGCATTGTATAGTATAAGATGTCCCATAACCATTTTTCCCAGTTATTATGAAGTTAGAAAGAATAACTACAAAAGCATAAAAGTATAACCTCCTTGCTTTTGTGCTTCAGCAATTACATGTAGAGCAAGAGTGGTTTTCCCAGAAGCCTCTGGACCATAAATCTCCACAACACGTCCCTACAGACATCCAACAAAGGCATTTTATGATCAGCAGAAACATATCACGTGAAATAAAAGGTTTGTTCTCTGTATACTTCCCTCATACTCACAAAAACATACGTGTACATTCATAGACATATATACATTATACGTATAAATATCTATATATGTAAATAAATATACATCCATATATGTGTGTGCACAAGTACAATACATAAAACGGCATTTTCTTGAACAAAAGAGGCTTCTGGGTTAGGTAACTGACAGGAAAATGTAACAATTGTAGATAATGAGAGAATAAGAACAATCATTGCCATACAGAAGCTACAAGGGGAAGAGGCTGAAAACAACATAGGAAGCAAAACATTAACTACTGCACAACAACATACCAATCCTTATTGATTTGTACCTTGTTTAAGTGGTCTCAGGCTTGGGGTTTTACTCGTTGTACTTCCATTTTTGAGTTTCACACTTCTCTTGAATTTTATGTTTGATTCGTTGTAATTTTAATACTTTGTGTTCATCACTGTGAACAAGAACTAATTCTCTTTTTCAATAAACCTTTTATCTAAGTTGCACGGACACGGACACGGGAATACGGCAATTTTTGAAAAATAAGGACACGACACGGCGGGAACACGGCAGTTAAATAATTAATTAAATTTTATATTTAGGCACATTTTTTAATATTTTTAGACATAAAATACATTTATGTCTAGAATTCAAATTATGTAGGAACTACAAATAAGTAAAATCACCTACAATATTTAACTTCAATAAAGACACACAAAAACAAATTTATAAATTATAAGTTATAACTAATATAAAAAAAAAAATAATAAAAAAATAAAAAAACGACAGAGGGCACCCACAGGCCAGTGAGGCCACAGCAGCAGTTAAAAAAAAAAAAAAAGAACAAACAAACAAAACGCGTTATAAATAAGTGCTTAACAGTACACGGTACACCCACCCACACCAAAATTAACATCTGAAAGAAAGAAAGAAAAAAAAAAAAAAAAAAAAAAAAAAACCAGAGAGAGAACAGAGGAATCGGACCTGTTGTCCGCGCCGAGAGAGATAGAGATCGGAAGGGACAGAGGGCACGGCGTCGACGTCGGAGCTCGCCAATCGGCCCGATCTAACTCCGGCGAGGGACAGAGGGCAGCGGCAGCGACAGAGGGAGGGTGGGTTTCAGCGACAGAGAAGAACTTGAGAGTGAGATATGTGGTTTCAACTTTCAATTTTCAGACTCTAAACATGTTTTATTGTTTTAGGGTTATCACAGAATCAACGGTAATGGTAAATCTGTGCTTTTTTCTTTTCTTTTTTTACTGCTGGCGTGTCGGACGCGTCGGAACCGCGTCGGCGCCGTGTCGGAGCCGTGTCGGAGAAGTGAAAAAAAAAAAAAAAGGGACACCACCGGACACCGGAATCTGGCGCGTCGTCCCCGTTCCGGTGTCCGACACGTGTCGGATACGGACACGACGCCAAAAATGGCATGTCCGTGCAACCTAGCCTTTTATACTAATCAAAAAACAAGGGAAAAGGGTTGAAAACAACAAAGGGGAAAAAAAAAAAAAAAAAACCCACCCAAAACCTTCTGTGTTTTTTTAGCCACCAACAGTGTAATTAATTTACATTTCAAATAGAAAATTTCATTAAACAGAAGAAGTCAAAGTCCATAAATTTCAGAACAGAACTGATACCTTAGGAAGTCCACTAGTTCCCAGAGCCATATCCAGAGCAAAAGAACCTGTGGACACCACCGGGACATGCCTTGTATTGACGGATGGACCAAGCCACATAATAGATTCCTTTCCAAATGAGGATGTAATCTGATCCAGGGCTTGTTGTAGAGCCAAATCTTTCTTGGACATGCTATCATCACTGGACTCACTTCCATCTGACTTAGACTTCCTTTTACCTTCAGGGAGATAGATATTGAAATTATTAATGATCCAGTAATTAACACATGTCACAAAGGGGAAAATGCTCATTTCTAGAATACAATCTTCACTCAGATTTGACAATAACAGACAGTATAGAAATTATTTTTACAGTGTATATGTAACCATACCCCCAGGATAAATTACAATTCACAATGTTCATCATCATGCAGCATAGTAAGTAAAACCCAGTGTTCTCATTTTATGTATGGAGCCTAAAACGCTAATAACCCCATAGATGGTAACAAGAAAGTTTTGGTCCCTAGTTGTGTCAATCCCTCCCTCATAATTTATAATGCACATCAACCATAGCATAGTTCCTAATAACATGTCCAGACATGGAAATAAAATTACATGACAACACCGACAACAACAATACCAGAAAATTCTATAAATCTCAATCTACATTTTTGTCGAGACCAAGGTAGTTTCAGCACCTTTAGTCGAAAATTCGCAGAACTGAGCAGATGTCCCCAATATCCCTCTCCTCAAGCCCTGCAATCAACAGAATCAATAATAAATAAACAGCAAAAACTAATGCACAAAACCCCCGAAATTATAGAAAATGCGATAAAGAGAGACAAACAATTCTATTAAAACCCTGACCAAATATTCCAACAACAACTATGCCTCAGTCCTAAAATTTTAAGGTCGCATATGAATCCTCAACAGACTAATAAGGGTCGGCCACATGTATTCCTTTCGTCATTCTATTTTATCTACCTTCTTAAAGACTAAATTTTAAGGTATCATGTTTCCTACACTTTCTCAGTGACCAAACAGAGAGTAAGTAACAGAGGCACCAAATAACAAAAAAAAATAAATAAATAAATAAAGGGGTGTGGGAAAATAGTAGAGAAATGTGTGGAGAGAGTAACCTCTGGTGAGAAGAGAGAGCGTTTTAGAATGGAAGCGTTCCGAAGAAGCCTCGCCATAGACTTCCACTCCACTCCACGCCCTAAAGAAATTAACTTCTTCAGAATCGAAACAGAAGGAAACACTTAGTTGTGATAACTAAGCATGTCCATGACTGTGCGAGTATTTGAGGGAAAAAGAAGAACAGACAAAGACAGAGTTTGGATTTTTTTTTTTAGGGTTTTAGGTTTGATTTCCCTCCCTTTTGAACTCAACTCTGCTGGTTCCACTTAGTGCGGTGGGAGAGTGTGTCGGAGAGAGTTGAAGAGTTTGGGCTGCTTGGGCCTACATCTCTCTGTGGTAACTGTTGGAAATTTTCTTCTTTTTTTTTTTTTTTTTTTTTTTTTTTTTTTTCTGTATTTGTACTTTATTTGTTTTTGGGCTTGGGAATTTGGGGATTACTTGAAAATGAAAATGTCGGGTCGGTCACTTTAAATAAATTAGAAAACAAGTTGGGTCAGTTGGGTTGCAGATCGGGTCGGGTTGACCCGTATTTTTCATATGAATTTTTTTTTTTTTTTAAGAAAACAACATGTATTTGTCATTTGAAAAGTCACACTGTAAATTACTTGATGTAAATACATTACTTTGAATTCCCCACTCATATCAAGAATAAGCTCAACTAAACAATTAATACTTGTTCAATAATTTTAAAATTATACAAATCCTAACATTATTAACTAAAACAAAATAGCACAAAAGATAACTAAAACAAATACACAAGTTTCACTTCTACATAATATCAATATCCCAAAATATAAAACAAAATTACAAATGTCTTATTGGATATCTAATTTGACAAAGAATAAAAAACATATAAGAAACTTATAATCTTGAAAACTAATTTTATAATCTATTATCAATTGTGGTTGGCACTCTCTTTCAATTTAAGAATATAAATTAAATTTTAATTGTTTACCTATTTATGCATGGTCACTTTTATGAATATCATGTCATTGTTAAGCAACACATATTTTAGGAAATATCATAACTTATTTTGAAAAGCCGTTTATTTTGGACATAAATTGTTTAAAAATAGGCCTAAGTATTCCTAATTTATGCTAATTTCATTGATACTTTGGCTTCACTCTTTTTCACACTTATGAATGTTTCTCATACATGTATATAATTTTAAATATATATTTATAACTCTATTATAACCAAATTATCTTGGTATATACTTTTTTATTTGATATTTAAAAATCTTTACTCATTACAGAATGCCTCAACCATTCATCTTTCAATTCATTTGCATGCAATTATGTAAAGTTCTCAATTATTTCCTTAAAGCTCAGAACAAACAATTACATCAATATTGTCTTAATTTTATTTTTTTCCCAAAAAAAAAATTATAAAAAATGGTTCAGGTCGAGAGTCAGGTCGGGTTGACCTGACCCTCGAATCGGGTCACGGGTCAACCCATTTTTGTTTTGGGTCAAAAAATTCGGGCTCGAGTCAGGTATTTTTTGGGTTGGGTTAGGAAATTCTGACTCATTTTACCATGTCTAACTAAAAGGCCTTGCTCAATCATCTTTCTACATATTTAGTATTCCGGCTTAATGATAAAAAAAATAATTATTAAAGAGCATAATATATTTTTAATTTTATAGCTTATAAATAAAACCTATGATTAGAACACTCATTTTTAAATTGATGCACTGTTAATATCACTTTTAAGTTTCTCAAAAAAATAATAATAATACTACTTTTATCATGTGGCAATCACTATAAATTATGTCAGCAACTAGAAATATTGTGAAAAAACTTGTCACTAGACTTAGGTTATGGTTAATGTAGGTAATGAGATTATTTGAAAGTTTAACAGCCTCTGATGACCCTATAATTGTTGTCAAAGATTGTCAAAGAGTAATGTTAGTATCTCCCTATAATTATTGTCAAAGAGTAATGTTAGAGATATTACACTTTTTACTACTTTTTTTTTTTTTTTTTTTGGTGATAATATAGACAGAAGACATAAGGAATGGGAAATGAGGGAGTGAGAAGACAAGAGTTACAACACTAACACTTACAAAAGGGCCTAACCTTTGTAAGTACTAGTAAGACTTATAAACTGAAGACTCACTCACTAACTAACCGATGTGGTACTTTAGACCACTTATCTTTTTTTTTTTACTACATGAAGCTTATAAACGGATTTGTCATTAATCACAAAAATACATTTCAAACATTAATTTATTAGGTGGTTTAAGTCCACTAATCACATATGATGATGCCAAATATCATAAGTCGAATTCCTCATCTAACATGATGGAAGACCAATTGTGTCCGGCAGGCTGCAGCAAGACTGAGTACTAGAGAGTAACGACATTGGAGTGGTGCTGGCCAAGTACCCTCCGATAGTATAAAGTTAGACACTTGGGAATGAGTATAAAATATAGCATATGTGATTGAAAATAGATTGGGTGCTGCATTCTGTATTTGGAGGCTGATTTAGTACGTGAATCATAATGTTTGAAATTTTCTACTGAAGAAAAAACTAAGTTTATCGGAATATGATTGATTGAGAATATTTATATGATGTGCTCACTCATCATACGAATAACTTTATATTGTTGCTGTAGGTCCGTTGAGCTGTCAGAAAACATCATGGAACAGGCCACGCGATAACCAGGAAAAAAGAGACATGCTCTAATTGTTCCGAGCAGCCAATGGATCTAATTTAGGAAGCTATTTATCAGGTTTGAGCTTGGATTGGTAGAATCTACAACTAATAAAGCAAATAGCATGAATTTAGATCCGATCCCCTGTAAGTTCTTTGCTTATTTTAGTAAGTTCGGAATGTAAATTTGGCAGGAAAGAAGAAATAGGAAAAAAAAAAATTAGACCTAGAAAAAATACTACTAAGTCTCTGTAGTAGTTACGTTACAAATGAAATTAGGAATGCAGACTAAGCAAAAGATTATATAACCCTAGTTACAAATGAAATTAGGAATGCAGACTGAGCAAAAGATTATATAACCCTAATAACATCGAATAGTTCGTCAAATTGCAACCCTCATCAGGCTACAACATTTACATATAACGTCATCACTTTCACCGTCAAATTGCAACCCTCATCAAGCTACAGGCTACAACATTTACATATAATGTCATCACTTTCACCATTCCATGCCGTATACTAGGAGTGTCAAATGGGTGGGTTTAAGGTGGGCATAATTGGGTTGGGTATATAAAACTCATTTATTCATTAAAACCCATTTAACTAATTGCTTCTAACTCAAACCCAACCCAACCCAATTATTGTGAGTAAACCCCAACCCACCCAATTATCAAAATTACCAAAATGCCCCTTAAGTGAAAAACTCAAATCTCACGGCTCCACCCAGCCTTATCCTCCTCTGGTTCAAAAATTATTCACAATTAAACAAAAAAAAAGCATGAATTGTAAACTCTTAAAGTTTTAATTTTTAGCTTCCGTTGTGACCAATCGACCTAAAACATTATACTACCGTACTTTTTTTTCTCAGCAACCAAACAGAGGAATAACAAATTCTCTTCAAGGATACCACTTTCTCTCCCACAATGAATTTTTTTTTTAAAAAAAAAAAAACCTTTTTACACATTGTGGAAAACAAAACAATTGCCTAATAGAATCCCTTTACTAAGAGCATCCACACCAGCTCATGTAAATTCATCATCTATTTTATACTAAAAAAGTTACTTTTTCTATTTTACACATCTATCTTTACAAAATACCCACATCAGATCATCTATTATACAAGATATTTTATATAAATAATATTTTTATATTCTTTTTTTAATATTATTTAACCTACGCGTTCTTTTTCCAATACCTTATTTTCTTCCTTCTTTCTTTCTTTTTCATTCTCTGCCGTTTCCTCTTTCTTTTCTTCCTCTTCTTTCTTCTTCTTTCTCTCACGGTCAAAACCCAGACGCACCAGAGAACTCCATCAACACCACAGCCATCACAAGCACCACAACGCCTCTCTCTCCCTCATATTTTCTGATTTCTCTCTCTCTCTTCTATCTCTCCATACCCGGTCTCTCCCTCTCGGTCTATCTCTCTGTCTCATCTCTCTCCCTCTCGGTCACAAACCAATCCACAGCTCCGATCACAGCTCCGATCACCGATCCACAGCCTCGATCACAGCTCCGAACACAAGCATCGATCCACAGCTCCGATCACCGATCCACAGCACCGATCCACAGCTCCGATCACCGATCCACAGCTCCGATCACAAGCACCAATCCACAGCAGCACCGATCCATAGCTCCGAGCTCCGATCAAGACCCATACCCACGAGCTCCGACCAAGCGAGACCCACGAGCTCCGATCGTTCCGATAAGCACCAATCTGTCTCTTTTTTGTTTTTCCGTTTGGGTTTTTTTTTTTTTTTTTAAGCACCGATCTGTCTTTTTTTTTTTTTTTTTTTTTTTTTTTTTCCATTTGGGTTTGTTTGTTTTTCCATTGAGGTCGTTGTGCATGGAGAAGAGAGAGAAAAATTGATGCGAACGGAAATTAATAAAAAATTAAATACACATGCTACAGTGCCCGTGTAAATTTACACGAGTACTGTAGCTCGTTGAAAATTTTAGATGATTATGCATGATTTTAGCTGGACTGATGTCGTGTGTTTTTTGCTTCAAAATGTGTAAAAACGGTCAAAATGTGTATTTTACATATTTATACACAATTATGCAAGAGCTGATGTGAATGCTCTAAGGTAGGGAAGCAGATACTTTTCATTCCAACTTCCGAGCTATTTTCTCGGCTGCCAAAAAGAGCATTAAACCAATTGAAATAGGAAGAAGAAAAATAAAAGGGACATTGTTAAAAGAAAATTTTAACCTTTTACTCTCAGATCTTCAAGAAGCTTATACACACACACATATGAATATATACACACACACACAAATAGAGAATGAATGAAACGGTATCGTTTTAAGGCGCTTAGAGCAGAAGGAAAACCTAGAAAAAACGAATTGAAGAAGAAAGAGTGTGGGTAAGAGAAAACGTCTTCTTCGATGGCTCCGACTCCCAACTCTCCTCCAACCTTGCCGTCCTTCGCCTCCGCTTCATCACCACCAGCCGTGCCCAAGAGTTGGAAGAACCCATGGACCCCACTCTCGGTCACGCCTGCATAGTCGAGCCATGGCAGCTCTTGTTAGTCACTAACTCCGCCATTGTTGAGAGAGTGAAGCAAGATTTTGGTGTTTCTAGGTTGGTTTGCTTAGGTGGGTTTAGGAATCTGAATACATGAATGGAGGCTGAGAAAATGAAAGAAAATTTTAAAATTTGAAAACCTAGTGAAACGATTATAGAGGTTGAAAAAGGGGTAGGGCTGAGTTTTTTATTTTTATTTTGGATGGAAAGGGCTGGGTTGGATTTGGGTTAATTGTTTTTAGGTTAAATGGGTCTCAATGGGTTTTTAGTTAAAACTCAATAATTATAAAGTCTAATTGGGTTGACGTCCATTTAACCCAAATAATAATTAGGTGGGTTTGGGTTCAATTAGAGTGGGTGGGTTTGGATGGACAAATGAGTTTAGACTTATTTTGCCACCCCTACCATATACCTACTTCACCAATTTTTTTTATTCCCCTTCTAGTAAAGCTAATGAGAATTTTCCTGTGGGACACACTGCTCCACTAGGGAGGGAAGTGCTACAGCATGCTCTAGGTTATTACGGGCGTACCTTGTAAACTAATGACCCATTTGGATTGAGGGTGGAGGGAGTAGAGGAGAGTAGAATAGAGTTAGCTGAAAGTAAGATAATTTTGGGCCAATTTTGCTCTGCTCCCTCTCCCTCCCCCTCATGCATGAGAAAATTAGAAATATAGGATTGCACCCACAAATAATTTCACCATCATTGAGTTGCTAAGCTAGTCAACCATCCAAAGGTCAATCATCATCGATCACACAACAGTCACAGAATGTTGACTGCTCTAATAACAGGATGAACCATTCAAGAGAACACAAGCAATCATAAAAAAAAGGGACTGATAAAACATAGATATAGTAGAAGAGTTTCTGGATACATTGACATTCAGATAACCCCAACATGCATCAACAAATCACAGCCCATTTCTCACTATAAAACCAGTCTCTTCAAACCAACATGGAGGAGGAGAAAAAAGACTCAAATCATTCACCATAGAGGGAAAAAAATATGAAAAGTAATAAGAACCATCCAAAACTGCCCAACAATCCCTTCTCAATCAACATTGCAGTGACCCCAGGACAACTCTCATGCATTTAACATCTCCTGCTACAACAAAGTCTACTATTTTACTGTTGCTTGCATTCTGGTGGTCGCTCACCCGGCTGACCATCTGCAGTTTGTGTTCTTCCACTCTTCTACAGATTATAACACCACAAGTGATCAGGACATTCCAAATAAATTAAAAACAATTAACTAGAGAAATGAATGATAAGATCATTTTGGATAAGGTATATTCTTTTCTGAGGGAAAAAGAAAGGACAGATGAAAAAAAGGGGGCCAGGGGGAGAGGTAATCTGTAATGGAAATGAAGGAAACAGGAAAAGAGGTAACACACCTTGTGTCCGGCTGATGACTGCAGCAACATCCCAAAACAATATGACAAATAATGATTAGCATCAGTTTTAAAAACAAAATAATAAATAATAAATAATAAATAGAATAAAATCTGGCCACATCAATAGAATACCCACCTTCTTTTTAGGCTTGGATTCCTCTTCATCTTCTTCGTCGTCGTCATCATCTTCTTCTTCTTCATCATCCTCCTCTTCATCATCATCATCCTCTTCAACATCATCTTCTTCATCATCATCCTCTATGTCTCCGAACTCGTCTTCCTGAATAGCCTCCCCGGTAAACCATGACACAGCATGGGGGATGATCTTATCTCTAATAGTTGACCTACACAGCATTATCATGAAATTACAACATGCTTCATCATGCTACTAGGAATCAGGGTTTCAGTTCAATAGTATAGACAAAAAGCTTTAACAGAATTGTAACTTAATAAATCTGCCCATTGACAACAGAAAATGTATATACTCACCCAATGTCATAATCTTGTTCCATTTGATTTTGGAGCTCCTCAGCCTGCAAGAGGATTAAAAATAAAATAAATCACATAATATGCAGTCAATAATCATCAATTATTTCTCAAAAAACTGTTGTGATCTAGGTCATACAGCATCTTCATCGATATCTTCATCATCCTCAGGGACTTGAGGTGGATTGAAAAAGTTGAAGAAGCTTTCACAACTTTCAGTTTTAGTAATTGGCTTGGCATTCTTCGATCCCTTCTTAGGCTTCTTCTTAAGAAGCTTCTGTGTCAAGCATTTTCCTGGATACCATTCAATTTCAGTCCTGCAAGGCACCAAGTACCAATCAAATACTGTGTACAAGCCAATCAGATGATATACCTATAAATTGAGAGGAATTTTCAGGTGATAGGAAGGTAGTATCCAAAGTTACCCAATTGCTTTCTCTAGAATAGGTTCATCTTCATCAATCATGTGATATGTCTTTGTCAAGACAGCGTTCTTGAAATAAGTATTGGTCTCAAAGAAGAACTCGAGCTTGAACCCCTTTGGATTATCTATCCTAGTCCACTTAATATCTTTGAGATGTTTCAGAGCTCCTTCATCACGCTCAGAAATCTGATTGCATAGGAAAAAGGAACAAAATGTGACATACACTCTTATAGAGGCACCAAGTATACGAAATTATTATACACAAGACTAACCTCATCAGCTAGCACCTCATTATTTTTCATTGCAGTCAGCCAGAAATCAGGCACTCCTTTCTCTGCATGAAAACATTACTTCAATATCAAGCTGCAAATGAATTCCACCAAATAGAATTCTCGGATACTACAAATAAACGTACCTTCAGCAGCTTTATCTTCTTCTTCTTCCGTTTTTGCTTCATCAGCAACTCCTTCAGCTTCAACAACACCATTTACAATCTCATAACGCTGCAAGAGTTTAGTACATAAATAAATAGGTAAAGAGATCGACACTAATTAAATAATTTCAAAATAGTTAAAAAGATGCCAGCATTCAAACACAGTAAGCATGGTAAAAGAAAAGCAAGAGGCGCCACAATGGCTGGGTTCAATAGCCTGGAGGCATGTAACTTAGGCACCTAACTTTAGGCCTTCGAGGAGTACTACACTAACTAGTAGTGGGATATGTCTTTAACAAGAAAGCAACAAATTGTAAGTACATAATGCAACACTAAAATATCTTTCAAATACTTTCTTCAATTTTTCACAACACATATACTTATCCCGGAATCAACCTCTCCAAAAATATTAGGGGTAAGGTTGTCTACCATGACCTCTCCCAAACCCCGCAAAAGTGGAAGCTTAGTGCACTAGGTACGACATATACTTAAAAGATGACGGGAGAAGAAAGAACATGCACTATGTATGAGTAACACAGACAGAGCATAATCAACTCTCATCCTTAATGCAGAATATGATACCTTGGTGTATAGTGGTTGATACAACTTTTGATATTTGGCTTCAAGAGCTGCTCTCTCCTCGAAAAATTTTGCCTCTAATTCATCATGTTGGCTCTGTAAATTAATGAAATGTTTAAATACTCTGAATTTAATAATAAGAACAAATCAAGAAAATGAAAACGCAATGAAAGTATCTCCCAAAACTTCTATTTTACAATCTACGAAATAACAATAATAAGCAAAATGCAAAGCATGGAGTTAGAAAGCAACAGGTGAAATTCTTTAACAGTATTAAGCACACAAGACTGTTATCTGAAAAAGCAACAAGATCTCCATATAGAGAATCACCAGCATACTTAAGGAGCATTTGGATTAACATTTTGATGGTATCCTATTAACTTATTTGCCTGTGTACAAATTTTTAAAGCATCACTTTTTGTAGGTCTAACTGTACTTTTACCGACTTTCAGCAAATCAGCAAAATGCCAATCTAAATGCACACTTGGCTTAATCAAAGTTGTTTCAAATCAAGTAGGTTGAAACTTAGAAAATGAAAACCAAGCTGGACTTAGATTTTTCCTGCGTAGAAAATTACCCTAAATCCAAAGATGGTGTCCAATGATCCTTTAACATTCTGAACAAGTTTGCAATTTTGTAACAAACTTGCAGCAAGCTCATATCATGCAAATACTAAATATACCCATAACACACAAACCATGGGATCATCAGACTTCCTTGCTTATATGTATATCTTAAAGTATAAATTGAAGTCCAAAATCAAGCTTAAAGAATGAGTTGCATATACACGACAACTAGATCTTATCGCGCGCCATTTAAATCGATAGACACATACTTTTCAATAAACAATATAACATTAAAGCACATTGAAAATAGACATAGACATAGACGTGCCTGGATCTCTTTGAGAAACTCGACACGTTTCCTGACTTTTGGAGTAAGATTCTCGAGCACATCGGAGTGTTGTCCAGCCAGAGACTGAATCTTATTCTGCACACAAACACCACAATATCAAAACCCTAAACCGCAAAGATATGATTTCCCAAAAAAAAGAAGTTAATACTCTGTTTGGTTGCCAAAACAATCGAATGTTCTTTTCATTCCCCAGTTGTTTTCCTTCGGGTTTTCTCAGCTTTCCAAACAAATAAAATGAAGGAATGCTACTAACCTTAAGAGCATTGACGAGGTCTGCTCGATCCTCCAAGTTGAGAGCTTCGCACAAAAAAAAAAAAAAAAAAAAAAATCAAAGAAAATAATAACACATTATCACAGATGATTCGAAAAACAATGAGAGAGAGAGAGATTAAGGTTTTGGAGAATTCGAAGGTACCGGCGTTGAGATCGGACATGTTGAAGTTGTCCTTGTCGTTGCTCATTGTGAATTTCTTCCTACTTTTTTGCTGAAAAATACGTGAGAGAGAGACGGAGAAGAAGCAAGAAGAAAGAAGAAGAAGAAGAAGGCTAAAACCCTAGAAAGAGGCGAAGGGGTAATGGCAATCAGACACTGAGAAAAAGGGCTTTTAAAACGCGGCCCTCCTTAAATCCTCGCTCCCCAGCCCTTCTTTTCTAAAACCAAACACCTAGGCGCTTTATTAGTAGGGGGCACTTTTTTTTTTTTTTTTTTTTTTTTTAATTACCTTCCTTAAAAAAAAAAAATTAAGGTTTTTTTTTTTTTTTTTTCTTTTAAGGTTAAAATGTAAAATACACTTTCTAAATTTGATCGAAATTCATTTAAATTCTCTAACTTTACTTTCATTCAATTTGAGTCATTTAAATTTTAAATTTATTTAATTCAAGTCTTTCCTCAAATTTCATTAAAAATCTGTTATTAAAAAAGTATTTTTCTCACATGAAAAAAAATCTATAAAATTAATAAAAATATTTTATTCAATGAAGCTTTTTGTCCAATTTCTTTAAAAAAAAAAAATGCATTTAAACTTAAATATGTACTTTGAGGACTCAATTGAATGAAAGTAGAGTTAGAGGACTCAATTAAATGAGTGGTATCTCATGCATGTCTGTTTGAGAATTACTTATTTTTAGTAGCTTATTTACATAATATGAGACAAAAATAATAATAGCTAGTTTATTTCTAAAAACACTCGGTGAAATGTCTCAAAATATTTGGGTTACATTTTTTATATTTGGGTTACATATAACGGATGCAAAAGAATAATTCTCGGTATTAAACACATTAATAAGCTAAATATAAGTCTTAGCTAAAAGTCCTTTCTTTAATTTGTATTTACACCTTACTTAATATTATATTTTTTTAGGCTTTCAAAAAAAAATATTATATTTTTTTAGAGAGAAATACACCTTACTTATGCACTGTTTGTTTCGGTAATAATATTTTTTAGAAAATGAATCATTTTCCAAAAAGTATTTTCTATAAAACTATCTCATTTTCCTATATTTGGTAATAACTTTAAATGAGTTAAAAAAATCTCTTAACTTCCTTTATTTAACTTACTGTGAGATAAAATTGTTTTCCAAAAAAAAAATTAGTGAAAAACAATCTTTAAAAATAAGTCATGCTTTTTGTGTTAACCAAATATAGTTTTTATTTGACTTTATTTTTTCTAATGTTACCAAATACGAAAAACTATCTTTACACAACGTTTTCAATCAAAATAAACGGAGCCTTAATATGACTCCAAGAGATAGATGTTATGCATTTCAAGGCATATATTGGCAAACTAGTTAGTAATCTGTCAATGCACGAAAAGGTTTTAAATTTTAAATATTTTTTGTTTGAATATGAAATTTGATAACAATGACAATTATTAATAGTCTTTTATTTATTCATTTATTGTCTAAATATAAATTTTATAAATTATGGTAGTTATTGATAGGTAATTATGGTAGTCTTTTATTATAATTAAGTAGATATTTTTATGGAAGGTTTAGATATAGAAAATAATTTAAACTCAATTTTTCTTCGAGGCTAATATTTTTTAGAAAATCAATATTTTTCAAAAAAAAAAATTCTATAAAGATATCTTATTTTTCTATGTTTAATAGAATCCTTAAATGAATTATAAAACAATCTTCTAACTTCTCTTATTTTGCTTATTGTGAGATAGAGTTTTTTTCCAAAAAAAACATTAATGGAAAATAATCTCTAAAAAATAAGTCATACTTTTTTTTATGTTGACCAAAATTAGTTTTCTTTTAACTCATTTTTTATAATGTCACCAAACACTAGAAAAATGCAGAAAACTATCTTCACGCAAGGGTTCTATTGAATCAAATGAAGTGTAAAAATATAATAATAAAATAAGTTATGCAGTAAAATATTATGATTGCAACCAAAAGTTAAACATCTTCAGTTTTATATAGATGATATATTATAGACTTATTATAATCTATAGGGTTTGCATGCTTTCCATTTCAATACAAAATATCGATCGTTCATTTTATTGTAAAAAATCAAATTTTCACGAATTCAACTATATACATAATTGTATGTCATTTAAATATCTTACTATATCAAACTAGTCAGTAACTCGTACAATGCATAGGAAAGTTCATCAAAGCATTTTTTTTTTTCTCTATTTTAATTTTTTTTTCTAAATATTAAATTTGATAATTATGGTAGTTATTAGCATATTTTTATTTATTGTCTAAATATGAAATTTAACAACTATGGTAGTTAATAATAATAATTTATTTTACTTGTGGCAAGATTTTAATGGAGTATTTAAATATAGAATAAATTTTAAACTCTATTAAACAATACATAATGAATAATGACGTGTAAAATTGGAAGACTTCTAAAATTTATGTAGCAAAATAATATGAGGTTAATAAAAAGTCAAATTTGAATTCAAAAAAAAAAAAAAACTCATTTTTATTTAGATTATAAATAATAAATGATAATCAATTTTAAATATTGTAACATGAATTACATCTTTAGATTAATTTCATGTTCATGTTTTTTTTTTTCTTTTGTTATGTCAATTTAATTTTTATGTTAGCATGTATTACATCTTTAGATTAATAAAAATAGATATCCTATAAAAAAGGAATATTAAATTTTCACAATGAAATGTTTCCTCTTCCATTAAGTGTGCATTTGGCAAAAATTATTTTTGCCAATTTATTTTACTATTCAATTTATTTTTGCTATTATTCATGGGTCTCACGGCACTTTTTGATACTATTCATGGATTCCGCTATATTATTTCACTTAATTTTTACTTTTATTTACAATATTATTCATGGGTCCCACGACACTTTTTGATACTATTCATGGATCCCGCTATATTATTTCAGCTAATTTTTACCTTTATCTACAGTATTTTCAGCAAAAAATATTCAGTTTCAGCAAAATAAGCAAATCCTAAACACATCCTAAAAACAAATTTAGATGATCCTCTCATATAACTTTGAGGGCACGTTAGGAATGATTTTATTCTCTCACCTCTTTCAGGTCCTTGATTACTTTCCAGAAAAAGAAAAGGATTGTTTTCATCAAACACGATACTGGTTTGAGCTAGTTTGGGTAACATAGAAGTATGATCACAAAGCATTGAATTCAATACACGAAATGTTTTGGTATGAATTCTAATGTGATGATTGCATTTTCTTCATATGTTTGATAATATAAATATTTCTTAAACAGTGCTCATAGGGAAGAAATTTATTTAGCACGACCAATTCTAGCAAATTGACAGCTATATGTTGCACTTCGTTTTTGTAAACAATCAAAAGCATTCGAATGGGATATCCAATCCATGATTAAGTTTTGAGTAGCATCTTTTAATTAAGAAAAAAAATATTTTTTGTTACATCTTTCATCATCGGCTACCAAGTGAAGCCTAAAAGAAAATCTTGTACACACACTGAATCATTGATTCCTTAGCCAGCATCAAACACATGCTTTATTGGTGAGCATTGGCTGTATTCGGGTCCCAAAATAAAGTATACCTGGGTGGTCTATTATTGATCGTTTTCTGTGGATTTTTGTTAATAATAATATCATAACGTCATGGACATTAAAATAGCACATTTAGTGTGGGACAAAGTTTTCATATTAAGTTTCTCCAAAAAAAAAAAAAAAGTTTTCATAATAAGACATTAAAAGAGTACATTTTTATTGATAATTTTATGTGAATTTTTTTAATAATGTCATAATGGCATGTACATTTTCAAAAAAATATAATGATTAATTAAATCATCTAAGTCACATGATTATCAGTTCTAAACAAAAAAAAAAAAAAAAATCATTTAGTAGATCATGCGACTAAAATTACATATAAATTGTTAACATGTAGTAGCTAAAAAAACTTTCCAAAGTTCTGTCCTTTAGTGTGAGTTTGGGATGGTCTATTTTTTGGTTTTTTATTTATTTAGAATAAGCTTAGTAAAACTAAAAACAAATTTAGAAAATTAGAACCAAAAGTGCACTTATTCCATGTTTTATAAACATGTAAGAGCATTTACACCACATTGTGAAAAAATTCATGTCTATTGTTTTTAGTATAAGAACTTATTTATTCTATTTTATACAATTACTTTTCAAAAACTGTCACATTAAATTATCTATTTTACACTATATTTCATTAAAATATTATTTATTTATCAATTTTTTATTACTCTCTTAAATCTCTTTCCCTTCGTGTAATTTTTTTTTTTTGAGAAACCCCTTTGTGTATAGGAGTAAAGAAGTATTAAAAAACAAATTTGCATAGTTTGATATAGGTAATGAGCTCATCTAAAAACTTTAAAATCCAAAGGGTCGGCACCTTGGATTTGCGCAGGAGACTTCAATGAAATAACTCGGCAATCAGAAAAATTGGGTGGGAGGATCCGGCCTCATGCACAAATGCAGGCTTTCCGAGACGTATTGGATGACTGTGGTTTCTTGGACCTTGGTTTCATTGGTTCAAATTTTACATGGCATAAACACTTCGCACACTACACGGTCTGGTAATGCCTTGACATGGCAGTAGCTACGGCGGATTGGTTGGAAATTTTCCCAGATACTAAAGTCTACCATCTTGATGTTACATCATCAGATCATAAGCCACTATGGATAGTACCTGACGGTATGGATTGTAGACAAAACCAGCATTTTCGGTTTGAACAAATGTGGATGACCGATAAAGGTTGTGGGGAGACAATAGAAGCGGTGTGGAAGGATACATATGATGCAAATGGTGGGCAAAAAATACTGAAGAAAGTGGATCGGTGTGGGCTAGAATTAACAAAATGGAGTAAGCATTGTTTTGGGAGTGTACGTAGGGAGTTAGAGAAGAAGAGGAAACAACTTGTGCGAAAAGAGCCATGCAAGGAGGAAGTGATGGACGTATGAAGCAGCTTGAAGCCGAGATTAATAAACTCTTGGATTGTGAGGCTCAGATGTGGGCTCAACGGTCTAAAATTCAATGGTTGAAAGACGGCGATAAAAACACTCGGTTTTTCCACAATATAGCCACTCAGAGACATCGAAGAAATTATGTGAAAGGATTATATGATACAGATGGGCAGTGGACAACTCACCCAGGCCATGTGGTTGATACAATTGTGGGCTTTTATTAGCACCTTTTCACATCAAGCAGTTTGAATGGCTTTGATGACATCCTTGAACAAATACCCATAACAGTGACCGAGGACATGAATAAGGAGTTGACAGGAACTTTTACAGCACAGGAAGTGGAAGATGCAATAAAACAGAAGGCACCCCTCAAATCACCCGGCCCGGATGGTATGCCTCCACTCTTTTATCAAAACTATTGGTCTTTAGTAGGTAATGATGTTATTGAGGCTATCTTACACTATCTAAATACTGGTAGTCTTCCCAGTGCTCTTGGCCATTCCTTTATCACTCTTATTCCCAAAGTTAAAAATCCGGAGTATGTCTCACAATATCGGCCTATTGGCCTTAGCAATGTTTTATACAGAGTGTTTTCTAAGGTTTTGGCGAACAGGTTGAAAAAAAATTTGCCACATATTATTTCTGAACATCAAAGCACTTTCATGACGGAACGCTTAATTTCAGATAATATTATGGTGGCTTTTGAAACTTTGCACTATATGAGAAATCACTCTGCAGGTACCACAAGTTATATGGCTCTGAAACTAGATATGAGCAAGACCTATGACAAGGTCGAGTGGTTATATATGAGGAAAGTGATGGAAAAAATGGGTTTTGCGGAGCCTTGGATTAAACTGATGATGGAATGTATTACCACAGCCACATACTCGGTATTAATCAATGGAGAACCCCATGGAGATATCACACCTACTAGAGGGCTTCGTCAAGGCAACCCCCTTTCACCATACTTATTCCTCTTGTGCACTGAGGGCTTTCATGGTTTATTGAAGAAAGTTGAGACCATGGGAGATATAAGGGGAGTATCCATTTGTAGAAGAGGGCCTCGGTTAACTCACTTACTCTTTGCAGATGATAGCCTCATTTTTTGTGGGGTAAATGACAATGAATGCCAAAAGCTTTTGGAAATCCTAGCCATATATGAGTGAGCATCCGGGCAACAAATCAATCGCTCAAAAACCACACTCTTTTTTAGCAAATTCACGTCTCAAGCCATGCAAGAGTCCATTAAAGGTGCTCTTGGGGTGCAAGTGGTCCAACAATATGAAAAATATTTAGAACTACCATCTTTTATTGGCCGAGGAAAGAAGGCGAGTTTTGATAACATTAAACAAAGAGTATGGAAAAAATTGCAAGGGTGGGAGGGGAAACTACTTTCCCAAGCAGGCCGTGAAGTTCTAATTAAAGCTGTGGCTCAAGCCTTACCGACCTATACAATGTCATGCTTTAAACTACTTGTTGGTTTATGTCATGAAATAGAAGGTTTAATCAGGAAATTTTTTTGGGGCCAAAGAGGGGATAGCCGAAAAATACATTGGATTAAGTGGGAAGACTTATGCAAGCCGAAGGCTCAAGGGGGGATGGGGTTTAAAGACCTCTCCAAATTTAATGACGCCTTGTTAGCAAAACAGACTTGGCGCCTGCTGCATGACAAGAGTTCGCTCTTTTATCGAGTATTTAAGGCTAAATACTTCCCCCATAGTTCAGTCATGGAGGCTACTAACCCAAGCTCATCATCTTATGCTTGGAAGAGTGTTCTACGAGGCAGAGAAGTAATAAAAAGGGGGGCAATTTGGCGGATTGGAGATGGAAAAATCTACAGCTATTTGGGGGGAGCGTTGGCTTCCAAATAAGTTTGCACCTAAGGTGGTATCCTCGTGTGTGGCAAACCTGGCTGATGCTAAGGTTAGTTCGTTCATTGATCAAGAAAATAGAAGTTGGAAAGTGGAAGTTATTTATACCATACTGCTGAATTTTGAAGCTGAAATGGTTAAAAAAATTCCCCTCAGTCACACAGTTCAACCTAACTAGCTCTTTTGGCCCTTCAATCCTACTAGAGAATATTCAGTAAAATCTGGATATAAATTTTTGCAGCACGAAGCTCAGAACTTGCAACCGGGTCAGTCAAATACTGATCAACTAAAACCTCTGTGGAAAGCGATTTGGAGTTTATTGGTTCCGAGTAAGGTGAGAAATTTAGTTTGGAGAGCAACAAAAAATTCTTTACCTACTAAGACGAATCTGGTTAAACGAAAAATCATCAATAGCAGTACATGTGAAAGCTGTCACCAAGCCAATGAAGACGTGTGTCATGCTCTGTTCCATTGTCCAAAGCTGTTGGACTTGTGGAACAAAGTTCCCCTGTGGAATCATGACAGTCTTCGCCAGACAGCAACTTTTATTGATCTAACCGGTTGTGTTTTTGCAGAAAACAGGGACCCGACTCTTTTTTCCATGGTGATCTGGGCTCTATGGAACCGAAGAAATAACCTCAGACTTGGAAAAACAGTCATCTCCCTTGATCAGGTGCTGCATCAAGCCAAGGACAGGTTGCGGGAATTTGCACTCCACAATACATCTCACACTATACTAGTGAGATGCCCACCAATGAGATGGCTTCCTCCGGATTGTCCACTTTACAAATTGAATTTTGATGGAGCGTTGTTTGCAACAGAGCAGTGCGCTGGACTGGGCGTGATTCTTAGGAACTCCGAGGGTCAAGCTATGGTCTCACTCAACGAAAGAGCTTTGCTTCCCTTCACAGCCATTGAGGTTGAAGCAATGGCAGCCAGGAGAGCTTTACTTTTGGCCTTGGAGACAGGTTTTGATCGAGTGATTCTTGAAGGAGACTCGCAAGTTCTCATCACAGCCCTCAAAAATAATTCGTACACTTTATCCCATTTTGGTCATTTAGTTCAGGACATACAGTATCTTGCCTCTTGTTTATCAGAGATACATTATTCCCATGTTCGCAGGCATTGTAATACTGTAGCTCATGTTTTAGCAAGAAGAGCAAACTCTATTTCCCATTATCAAGTCTGGATGGAAGATGTACCACCAGATATTACCTCTGTATTAGAGGCCGACTTTATTGGCCTAGCTGATTGAAATGCAAAGTCTTGTTTCTCAAAAAAAAAAAAAAAAAGATATAGGTAATTTTTGGAGTTAGATGTGCAAGATTGTCCACTTATGTTATTATACATTGACTAACGTGAGTATTCTAGAATGCATTAAATTCAAGATTAACAAAGAAAAAAGAGGGTAAAATAATATTTGTTGCCATTTGGCTTTACATATACGCAATAACTTGAACAACGATCACTTTAGTTCATCACATTTCACCAGTTGAACAAAGAGAAAATAATTTGTGAATCTGGTCCAGATTTGTTCACGCTATATTAAGACTTTGGGCAGACCACTAGCGGGAATAATACTGCTGACATTTTGTAAACAATTTGGACAAAAGATGTCTGAGGATTGAAGAGGATGATCCATTAATGCTCCCACTTTTTTCCAAGTTTCCACTGCTCACAATACTAATCAGATAAATTAACCAAAAAAAATTCAATTATTAAGAGCAATTGTCCTCCGGGGGTTATCACTATATTGAATTGGTTTTATTCTAATCTATTTCAGGTGGCATTGATTCATCACTTTGCCTAACTAGGTGAAAGGAAGCCCATAATCTAGTTCATCACCAAGTAGTTGAATCACAATTAACTAGACATTGTTACATGTCCTGTTTATATCCTCCTCACCCTGGTCATGAAAGTGGTATTATGTGTAATCGTTGTATGCAATATCCCTCTCATATGGAGGTGGGTCTCACATTTGTAAGGTCCAACCCAACATAAGAGAGATGTTGTATGCAACATGTTACACAAAATAATAAATCCAGTGGTGTTGGTGGTTTTGGGGAGGGGTTACTAAAGCATTCCCTAAAAAAAGATTCAATGTTCAGTGCAGCAGCTTGCACAGTCGTTTTCTTTAGGAACTTTTGACACCGTAGCCATTACATAACACTTAATACCCCTAATGTGGTGTCGTGGAGTTAAAGTACCAATATCACCACACAACTTGCAGCCTTCCCAGAAAAGATGAGACTTGTTGTCCAAAGTTAAGCAAGAGTGCAAGACCACACTGTCTTTCTGGGGGATGTCCAAGTAGAAACAAAAATTCTTGATACCCGCACCCCCTAAAAAGAGATTAAAGTAACAAAAATAAGATCTTAAAAATTGCAATGAAGAGTTTCACGAGGTACTTGCGTCGTCGTCTTCACCGTCTTCTTCACCCTTAGAGTCATTTGACTGGTCAGCATTAGCTGGTTTCTCTGGGGTCAAGATGCGACCAGTCATAGGATCAATGGGACGTGTGTCACGTGGTCCACCTTTACGTCCCATTGCCATCATGGGAGGTGGAGGTAGTAAGCCTGCTCGAAAAAGAACGCGCTGCACAGGTTCTGAGGGTTGCGCCCCAACAGATAGCCAGTATCTGCAGACAGTGAGGGTTAAATTAGTAAAAATGAATTAGATATGAGGGATCCTTTTCACATTCAACATAAAAACACCGATAGGAGCAATGACTTGGAAACCTTATGCAAATAGAAAAGTTTTCCCTATTCTCACACTTATAGAAAGTCAATAAAACCACAATGCTGCATTGTCTATTTTCCTGAGTTTACAAATTCAACAAAGTATAATAAATCCCACAACTCTAAATCATACAAGAATGCAAAGGCACATAAAAAGGTGTTGTTAAACCCTTCAGTGCCGATACAGACTACAGAATATATCAACAATATTCAAAAGAGAGTAGTTTCAACTTTTAAACATCAAAATAATGCACGCATGGATTACACTTCAAAGCAGCCAAGGTTTAACATACAAACAACAATAAAGT
Source organism: Quercus tomentella (assembly GCA_028535165.1). NCBI lineage: Eukaryota > Viridiplantae > Streptophyta > Magnoliopsida > Fagales > Fagaceae > Quercus > Quercus tomentella. Next base: position 58,026,000 of record JAPQVY010000155.1, on the reverse strand, counting down.
AACCTAAAATTGTAGGGTTTAAGCTTCAAACTGCCAAGTCCTCAGCTGGAAGTTTTAAATTTTAGAACTTGTTAAATTAATTAAAACTTTCAAAGCTTTTTTTTTTTTTTTTAATAAGTAAAGAAAATTTTATTCAAAGTCATAAAAAGGAGTCACCCAAGTGTACAAAAGTATACAACAAGGGACCAAAACAGTCAAATACACAAATTACAAGTATCCATCAAATCATAAACTGAATAAATAGAATGACTTGCTATGATAGACATCCAATCCGATAGTGCTTAAAGAAGAAAAGTTTTAAGTCGGCTATTGTCCTTTCAGAATCTTCAAAACATTGGTTGTTTCTCTCCCGCCAAATGCACCACATCAAACAATGAAGGACAGCCGTTCAGATAACAATATTACCATGATGACCAACTTTTCCTTGCCAATATTCCTAAAATTAAGAGGGTAAGAAGTAAAAAAACTATATTATTTACCAGAAATAGCCATCTTCAACAAACAGTGTTCTTCCACTGAATTACTAGTTAAAGCCAACAGCCATAGTAACATGACTGATTTTAACCCTATTGATCCTTCATGATCACAATTCAACCCTATTGATCCTTCATGATCTCAATTCAATTATCTTCCTCCACCACTCCTTCACACACACCCTACTCCCTGTTCAACGACTAGGGTTTCTCTTGAAAGGTTTTTCTCCTCAACCCATCCCTGCATTTGGCTGGGCCCACCAACACATAGCAAAGGTACAATGGTTTTCCCACCCAATTTCCCTACTTTGGTGGCCTCACTGTATGGACCAGGTTTGCCTCCCAAATATGCTGTTACCTTGACCTACTTCTACATTCTACCATTCTCCCTTTGTCTCCTCCCCTCTAACAATGTGTTTGGAAGTTTAAAGGCATAGAAGAGTAGAGAGAATGAGGGGGAAGTAAAGAAGAGGGGAGGGGAATGGTTACCTCTTCCAATTGTTTGGATGTTATAAAAGTTAATTAAGGGAGAGCAGAATGGATACCCCTCCCTTTGGATGTTTTAAAAATTAATAAGGGAGAAGAGGGGACAGGAATGGGCATATAAATTGACAATTAAGACCCTTATTTGATCATGTAAAAGAAATAGGTATAAATTAATATCATATGTAATTAATTGACATTTTAATTTTTTTAATATAAGTGGAACCCCTCCTAGGGAATTAAAAATGAGGGGTTTAGAGGGTATAAGTTTGGTGTGCAGGAATAGATTCAGGAACTTTGTAATCATCATGTAGTTTTTTTGTTGATTTTCCATTACAATAAATAGTCATTCCTAAGAATATCTATTCTTTAAAATAAGGAATAGCTATTCCTAAGAATATCATCAAATCATGTAATACCAAACTGTGGATTACAAATTCAGTGTTCGTACGAAATAGATGCATAGGAATAGTTATTCCATTACATCTTCCCAAGTAATCATCATTATAATGTACCAAACATGCCCTAAGAATGTATATTTTATAGTATACAAATTTCTCTATTCATAAGGCTCCAAACTTTGGGGGCTTACAAGGTAGCCACATCCACACGCACGCATGCAGTATCCCAGTTCTAAAATGAAAAATAAAACTTAAAAGATTAACCTTGACACTATACCCTTCCTTTCAAAATCCATCCTTTGTAGTTCGAAAGTCAGGGTGGGGGGGAGAGGGAGCTAAAAACAATTAATTTTGAATACATTAAAAAGAAAAGGAATGAAATGAAAGTTTCTATTTCTGACCAACAACTAAGCTAATATCTTCAAATGAAACTTTTTGCTGAGAATTCAAAACATATGAATTGAAAGTAAGAAAAGAAAACACTAAATTGAAGAAAATTACTTACTTCACTCGTTCAAAATTAAGACCCATTCTTTTGCCACCATCTTGGCCTACATAAATTCACACATATAGCAAACAATTAGTAAAAAAACAAATCATCAATCCTCCCTTTGGTTGCCAATGATATGGATTGAAAAAAAAAAAAAAACCCAAGTTGATCTTGTCCATTTCTTTTGTCCCTTAATGTAATTGTTTGAAAGATATTCAAGGGTATAAGATTCAACATTATAATTATAATTATTTTCCAACTTAAACAATTTCTTGGCAACCAGACAGTAGCAGTAGTCAATGGGGCAATGATATTTTGCCGGAGTGCTAAGAGCCTTGTAGGTCAATTGGCACCCGCCTGGTGTTTCTAACGAAAATGTCCACAGTTTAAATCCCCCCCATTGTTGTAACTATCGAATTATCACAAAAATGATATTACCATAGCCATTTTGTTGTTTCTGCAACCATTGCATGCGTTTAATTAGACATCTAAAGCCCATGGAAGCAACAAAAACAGCTATAGCATTAACCCTACCCACAGAAAAATAAAATTCCGAAACGTCAAATTTTACTTTTTCTCTTTTTTCCTTTCTCACTAAGCCTAACATAATCATTTCGATTCCTTTCGTGTTCCCAAATTTACTCAGCAGCCAAACGCATCAAAAGCCCTATGACTATGAGTATGACATTCCAAAAGGAAATATGATTTGCAAGAATATTCATTTCCATTGAAAGCATTATAAAGAACAAAATAGCAATCAAGTAGAAAGTTCACTAACGGAGGGAGAGAGAGAACCTGGTAAAGGATTGTAGTAGCCTAAGACTTCGAGATGCTTGCCATCGCGAGGAGATCTACTGTCGGCGGCCATGACCCGGTAAAACGGTTTGTTTTTGCATCCGAACCGAGACAATCGGATCCTCACCACCATTTTCTCTCACCTCTATTTCTCACAATTACCACACAACCCAAGCTTTTTTCTTTTCCCCTGAAGATAACACACAAAGCCAAGCTTAAAGTCTTAAACAACCATTTATTTTACGCTAGGGTTCTGGGTTTTACTTTTATTTATTTTTATTTTTTTATTTTTTTGGCTGTTAGTGTTAATAAATTTAAGGCTAAAATCCTAAATAGCCTTAAATAATAACTCCTCTGTTGAACCACTGTGCGCATTTTTGCCGCGTTAGTTACTTGGCAAGTATAAGTATTTGTAAGGTATGAGAGACAAAAATTAGGGATCAAGTCTCTGAACAAAAATTTTTCACACATATATACTTAGATTTAGATTATTGCTTCGTTTTCAGTTTCATCCCTAAAGTTTTAGATTATTTGTTTCTAAAAAAATTAGAATTATTTATTTATTAAAAAATAAAAACACACATTTCTCTCTACAAATCAAAAACTATTCCTCATACCTTATTGCCCAACAACCAAAATTATGAATATAAGTAATTATTTCATTACAATTTACAACATTTTTTTATTTCTAATAATAAAAATTATTATTCTTAACATAATCTTCATTCAATGTACCAAAGCCAAAGCGTCTCTCATGTTCAAAGAGATTCAAATTCAAATTCTCCCTCTCCATGGTTGCAAATTTGCAGCTATCGAAATATATATTTACACACACAATTTTGATTGTTAATAATAAATTGCAAAGATTACTCTTGAGGTTTGCTCAATGGGATGATTAATGGGGGAAAAAAAAAACTAGTAACACTTTTTCACATAAAAAAAAAAAAAACTAGTAACACTTTCAACACAATAGTTAAGAAGTCTTTAATACAAACAAAAATTTATATAATATTACAATATTCCAATATTAACATACTATCTTACACATGGTGACATGGGCATTAAGGATTATATGTATTATTGTGTTGAAGGTGGGGTTTACATGGTTACAATTTCAACAACAACGAAAAAGAACATCATTTTTCTTTTCGTTAACTGAAATGATCTAGAATGGAAGGACATAAAAATAGGAAAGATCAAGTAGGATAGAATCCATATGAAAAACAAGGTCATAAGTCAATTCTAATTATTTGTAAGAAAACGTGTAAACTTCCCCAAAAAAACAAATGTATTATTGTGTTGAAGGTGGGGTCCACATGGTTACAATTTCAACAAAAACAAAAAAAAACACAAATTTTCTTTTTTGAAATAAAATGAAAATGCCAAAACTATGATTTAAAAATAAAATAGCTTTATTATGAAATATGCCCTCTACTTGAACCTATTTTTTTATTTATTTAAGTTTTACCATTTTTTTTCAATATAGTTTTTTTCATCCAATTCCGTCCAATTTTGCGGTTAAAAGAATGTTTGGATTGCGTTTGCGTTTTCATGCAGACACGTTTTTGCCCTTTTTTTTTTTTTTAACCAGTGCCTATTGCATTGTTCATGAGATATGAATAGTGCAAATAGGCAAATGAACAGTATTTTTGGTGTGAACAGTAATTCAAAGAATTATTTTTTTTATTATTTTCAATTTTTAGATTTCAGCAAAATAAGCGGTATCCAAATCCATACTAATTATATTATTTTTCATTTTCCAAAAGGATCAAAACAATGTCATTTTGGTGAATTTAAAGAAATTGGTTGGAGGAAAGGATTAAATTGGGAAACAAAAAAGAAGTTTATATTTTTAAAGGACTGAAATGAAAAATAAATATATTGACAGACTGAATTTAAAAATAAGTCAAAATTAGCAGTATAATTTGTAATTTAGCCAAAATATAATTGGCGGTGGTGTTCTAACTTCTAACTCTTAACTTCTAAACCCTCATAGCCTCACAGGCTCTCTGAACCGTCTCTTTCCTTCGCTTGTCTCTCTCTCTCTATCTTTCTTAGAAGACAATAGTAAATTCATATGGAGAAGATTGAAGATTTTGTAATCCTACACTATTAGAAAACGGCACAGCTTCCCTAATCTTTTGGAAAAACCCAGGGTTATTGTTTTGACAATGGAGAAAGCAGAAATCGAAAGCTCAAAACCTTCGGAAACTCGGTTCTCTTTCACTCGCCGCCGGTCACACCTCAAGAGCGAAACTTACTACACCTTAGTTCGGATTCTCTCACATTGCTACGACAAATCTCAGTGTTCTCTCGCTGATCAAGTTGTACCTCAGGAGCAAAATCCAGGTACTACTTTAATTTAGTCTTTAATTCCCATGCTTTTCTTTTTTTTTTTTGGTTTTGGAAATGTGAATTTGCTTTAGTTAAGGATTGATTTTGTTAGTTAGCCAAGTAAATTGATTCCAAATTGTTTAGTAAACGGTGCTTAATCACACACAGAAATTATATAAAAAATTTAAGTTTATTCAAGTGTTTGGCAAAGGTGTTCCATTTTTATAGCTTCGAAATCGAAAAAGCAATAGTCATAATGATTAATATCAAGAGTAGAGAATTTGATTGGGAAAATATTAGTTTAAGCTATGAGCGAGTTGTGATTGATGTAACATCATTTTCATATGGACTTATTGCAGTCAACTTTTTATTTTTATTTTTTTATTATGCACCAATCATAACAGTTCACGTCAGCATTTGTGAAAAAAGTTTTTGAAAATTGTTGTATCACTAGAGTTATTGTTTAGCTGGAAAATCTTAGTCTTAGTATCGCTATTCTTGTTTTTTTGTTGATTTTATTTATTTTATTTGAAGATTTTGGCAATGATGAAGTGGGGAAAGCAACTGGGAATGAAATGTGTGAGAGTGTTGAATTGGTTGGACCTGATAGGGTGGAGCCTAGTAATTTGGCAATTCAGAAAGAGACTGTATCTAATCAGAGTTTCGAAGCTGTTGGTGTCCAAGACAAAGGGTTTAGTGATGCACAAGATATGGTGATAGATGAGATAGAGAGAATAATGGCCGTAGAAGAAAACGAGGATTTTCTAAAACAGATGGACACGATGCTCGGTGAGAGGACTGAAGAGGTTGGCCTCCAAGATAAAAGGTTTGATAAGGAAAGAATTTTAATGGATGAGTTAGAGAATATTGTAAATGGCAATATGGAACCTGTCCATGAAATTAGCGATAATCCCTTTACGAGATCTTTAGACAATAACCAAAGTGGCGGTGATAAAGTTGTCCCAATGAATAACCCCGAAGAACATTTTGATGGTCAAGAATTTGTTATGGAGAAAGCTGGGACTGCTCAGAGGAATTCTAAGCATTCTGACATGTTATTAGACAAGACTGAGATTGGTGAAGTTCAATATCAAAGAGAGAATGGTGAAGAAAACAGCTTGTCATTGAAGGCTAATTTGTTGGGCATAGAGCATGAGATGCATCAGGCAGACATGGAAGTGAAGAAATTGGTTCCTTATAGCTGTGCAATGAATTCCACTATTCCTATCACTGAGAATGCTGAAATTGAGAAGGGAGAATACTCTAGTCAAAAGATTTCCGAAGCCTCTGACTTGTCTTTAGATAAAGATATGATCTGTGAACCTTTGAAACCAAGTGAGAGTATGGAAGAAAAAAGTCACTTGCCAAAGACTAATGCATTGCAAATGGAGTTGGAAACTCATCCAAATGAGAAGGAATTGGAGAAATCAGTCTGTAGTGGTGACTCATTGAATTTTCCCAATCATATGACTCTAGATGGAGACATTGAAGAAGGAGAAATTTCTGGTGATGATGGAAAAGGTGATAAATCATCGTATATGTTTTTAGAAGATGCTATAGTGTCAGAGAAGAAGAAAGTAGATGAGGTGCAAGCATCTCTAGATGTAATTGAGAAAAAAAGTTTCCATTGTGGTGAGGTGAATGGAGCAAGTAAAACAAGTTTTGGGTTCACTACCTCTAGAGTGGACACACTTGACGAGGCTACTGATAGTAGGGAAGTTGAACCCAAAGAAAATGATAGAAACAACATGGCACTTAGACCTAAAATGGTTGTTCACAAAAAGTCCTTGAATGCTAAAAAGACAGATAGGCACGACCTTTTGCTAAAGGAGGAAGAAATAAAAAAGAAAGGCAGTGGGGCCAAGGAGGGCATTGTTAATCCACCAGCTCATCCTATAAACACAACCAGTTCCCATGGAATCACATCTACTGACAAGGTATGATTTTGATTTCCATTTCTTTTTTTCATTTCACATACAACTACAAGTTGATTTTGCACTTCCTCATGTGAATCTTTAATGTTTTTGTCGATTAATGTTGGGGTTCAAGTGATAGCCTAGTGGCAATGGCATACTCTGTGGTGGTGCCCCATGTCTGTAGTTTGAACTTGCATGTCAAAAAAAAAAATTGGTCATCCAATATTGATATGCTATATTAATTCTCTAGAGACTATTTTTATTTGCATAACAGAGTTACTTTAACTGAATGACTTGGATTTTTTTTTTTTAAGAGATAGAAAAAAAAATGGTTGTCTCCTTTTGTCGAGTATTTTACATGTGGTGGAAGAGGGAACTTTGCATCATGACGTATAGATTTTTATTTACATAAGCATGTTCTTGAGCATCGATGAAGTTGCATTTTTTTCCTATTGCAAAATTGGAGTTAATCATGGTTAATTTTTAAAACTCTACTGCTTATCTTGTTGTGGGCAAAGGGATGTGATCTTGCTCAGGTCATACCCAATGCACAAAGTTTCCACTTTTGCGGGGTTTGGTAGAGGGGATTGGTAGGTAGCTTTGCCCCTAGTTTTTTTTTTGGCTGATCCCCAGACTCGAACCCATGATCTATCGCATTTGGTGAAAGGCACTTGACATCACTGCAAGCCTTGACCTCTTATTTAAAAAAAATAAAAAATAAAAAGTGATTCTGCACGTGCATTTTGCCATAAGTCTTTTTTTTTTTTTTTTTTGGATGTTTTGTTGTAACTTGTAACCATAAGCCTTAATACCAGAACAGTTGATTCTAAAACCTCTCTCTCTCAAACACACCTATTTTTTCATACATATACACATGCAAGTGTACAATGCTCATTCTTTCTTCATCACTCTTTTCAGAAATGTTTAGAGTTTAATAATTATGGTGTTTGTTCACAAGTAACGTGATTTGATGTTTTTCATCTGCAGCAAGATGCTAGTTCCCGTAATAAGAAAAAGCGGGGCCCTTCTTCTGAAGAAAAGAAAGCAAAGAAAAAGGTGTTATTTTATGTCTCTTTTCTTCCTCTATTGCTTGAATGCATTTTGTGTGTTCTTTTGTGAAGCTAATTGATTGCTCATTGTTGCAAATAAAATTTAGACTGTATCAACTTAGTGTTCCTCCACAGTGTTCAACAAGATTAATTTACACATTTTCTTTAATATGAAGTTTACTAAGTACATTGAGAATAAAATTCTGTCTGCTTTTAAATTTTTGATTAATTTTTTTATGACAATTGTATTATGCAGCAAAAAGATCGAAAGAGACGAGCAGAAAAGAACAGAGCACTTGGTGTTAAAAGGTTGAAAATTCATCCAGTAGCGACACCAAAAAAAATAACATATTGTCACCATTATCTCAAGGGACGGTGCCAACAGGTTGTACAGTGTTCTCTATCATATTTTTCTTGTTCAATCTTTATATTGAGTAGTAAACTGCTCTGAAGTTTTACATTATCCTTGCAATGCAGCAAAGGCCAAAGCTGCATTCTGATGTTTAAACCATAGTCACTTAGAAATTTGTTTTTTCTCATTTACTTGGGTCTGCAATTGCAAGAATCATCTGTAATGTGTGTGGATGAGCAGAAATTGCTTATATGTTGACACAGGATAACCAGAACTTTGCAACAATAAAATTGAACAATAGGAAATAAAAGGATAGAAACCTAGGAGTCAACATCTAGGCTTGCTTGGAGTTACTACCAAGCGAAGGGAAAACCACTAGGAGTCTGCACCTAGGGTTGGCTAGAGTCGGCACCAAACCAAAAAAACCAAAAGGAAACTTCCGCTCATCAAAATCATATCTAAATCATCTTCCAAAAAGGAGTACAATAGTTTTTTATATAGGAAAAGTAAACCCTAGTTCTAATTGGCGTAGGAATCCCTAATTAGCTTATTGCAAAAATAACGTTGCTTCCAAATATCTAATAGCCTACTAAACTACTAGGACCTAAAATATAAAAATACAATTGACTTGTAAATTTTTTTTTTTTTTTTTTTTTGATAACTAATAAACTTCATTGATAGAAAATTAATATGAAAGGGCCAAAGCACACTGGACATGTACTAAGGTAGGCATGAGAACAAAACAGAACTAAGAATTATAAAGACTACATCTATCAAACAAATTAGACGAGGAATTAAAATGGATTTCTATGTTATGATCCTAGCGTCCCACATGAATTAAATATAAGCTTATCTATGTGTTTATAAGCTCTTAGGCACCCTCCCTTTGCAAGCCGGTTTTCAAGGGTGAGTTTTACCCATGGATTTGTAACATTTGGTATAAGAGCCACCACCACTCCCGAGTAATGGGTGTAGCTCATTGAGTATGGGATCAAATAGGTTGCAACTTTGTGGTCGGATCTCAGAGGGGTCAACCTAGAGGCTAGATTAAAATTACTGATAGGTGAGTGGAGCCTCCAAAAAGAGAAAGGGCTATCATAGGGTCAGTGTCGCTAGAGTGAGCCATCGTGGATCTCGGCTGCGGAGCGTGGTGGTATGTTATGATGCTAGTGTCTCGCATGGATTAAATGTAAGCTTAACTATGTGTTTATAAGCTCTTAGACACCTTCTCCTTGCAAGCTGGTTTTCAAGGATGAGTTCTACTGGGTTTGTAACATTTTAAGGAAGTGTATGAAAGTTGATTATTTTATAAATCTAGTATTCTTATAGGATTGGTTTCATTGAATCATGTACTTGTCATTTCTTTTGGCAATAACAACACACTATCTTGCTAAAAAAAACAAGATTTTGTCCATTTCTTTCTGTTCCAGATCAAATTCAAATTCTTGCCGGGGGAGATGATGATTTTGCTAGTTTCCATGCTTTAAATTCTGGCCTGCCTTTTGTTTCTGCCTCTCCAGTTTTGCTTTTGTTTCAATGCAAGCAGGAGGCTAGTTATTTACAAGGTCATAAGGAAGTATAATTCTCTGGCTGCTGAACTCTTGGCTAGCAAGGAAATCTTGTTGCTTTTTGGGTCATTTAAATCTAATATCGGACCTTCTGCGCTTTCTTTCTTTTTTTCTTTTGTGTTTTTTTTTTTTTTTTTTTTTGGGGGGGGGGGGGGGGTTGGGGGTGGGGTCATATAAAGTTATTGTATTTCTTTGGTAATAGATGATCTACTGCCTATGGATTTTCTTACTTTAGCCATATAACTCATACAATCATTTATCCTTTTTGTTTCACAGGGTGACGAGTGCAAATTTTCACATGATACAGTACCTTTGACAAAATCCATGGTATATTCTTTTGACTTATGCTTTCTTGAGATGCTCATAGCTGCATTCTACCTCAGTAAATTGTTTCATGAAGTGTTTGCTGATTACTCTAGGCTGAGTAGCTATGGTTGTAATCGAAGCATTTAATTAGCGGTTTGGTATTGCTAATTACCATTGGCTAAGCATCTGCTATTTCATTCTAGCTCAATGGTCCAATTGTGAATGTGAAGTAGAAAGCAAATATGTGCTACTTTAGTAACATCTCTTGAAGGCTTGACAGATCCTTTCTTTTCCATTCTGTTATTGCAGCCCTGCTGTCATTTTGCACGTCACTCATGCATAAAAGGGGATGATTGTCCGTATGATCATCAGCTTTCCAAGTATCCCTGTGACAAATTTGTGAAAGGTTTCTGTAGCAGAGGCGATGATTGTATGTTTTCACACAAGGTGCCTTCTTCTCCTTTGCTATGTCTTTTGAGGTCTTTTAATATTTTGAAATAGAGTAGCATTTTTATTCATGAATTCAGTACAGTATATTAAATGTGTATTAAATACTATTTTTTCCCCAAGCAAACAGAACAAATAAGTAAATAGGCAATGAAATGTTTTCCCCAATTATTCGGATTCTTATTGATAAGTTTAAGATTAATGCTTAAGAAGTTGTGTGACTTTTCCATTGGTTACTGTCATCTCAGATACCAACAAAGGAAGATTCTGCAGCTGCTTCAAATGATTGCAAACCTGAAATGAAGTCTCCATCCTTCCCAGGTAATACAAATATTAGTAAGCAACTGAATGTCACAGGCAGTTCGTTGAAGAATGTTGATGTCTTGCCTGCTTCCATGGGAGCACATTGTCATGCGAATGTGAAGACTCTAGTGAAACCACCTGCGCTTGCACCCAAAGGAATTAGCGTTTTCACTGCTGGGAAATCTTCAGTGGTTAATTCAAGCATGCTTAAGCAAGGAAGCTCCTCTCCAAGTAGGAATGGAGGAGCTAAAGTTGGGAGTAAGGCAGTTCCAAGTGCGTCAGACACACTTCAAAATATGAATGTGACTCCAACAAGAACTTCACCATCTGTGGTACCCAAGGGAATAAATTTTCTCTCATTTGGCAAAGCTCCTTTGGACGATTCTATTAGTAAACAAGTGGCTAGCTTGCATTCAAACAGGGACAGTGGTACCAAACTTACAATGTTAGACCATTTAAATTTGCAGAAACACGATAGTTTATCCCCAAATAATGATGTTAGCATCAAAATTGGCAACCAGGCAAGCCAAAGTGCATCAAAGACAATTCAAAACTTGAATGAGATGGTAAAGAAAACTCAACCTCTGACTACACCACAGGGAATGAGCTTTCTATCTTTTGGAAAAGCCTCAGTAGATGATTTTAGTAGTAAGATGAAGGCCAGCTTTCCCTTCAGTTGCAGTACAGGTATTGATAGAGCTATTCTACAGGGACAAACTGCACCTGATAAATCTCAGAACACAAGTGCAATCTCATCAAGGCTGCCTGCTTCTCCACTTGCTTCAGGTCAATCTTCAGACAACTCAGCATCTGTGAATTATAAAGATGCATCAAAATCAACTCGGAAAGCGCTATCATTGATGCTATCTGCAGCAAAGTATGGATCAGAAATGCGACTGAATCGGTCCGTTGGTGCTCTCGGTGTCAGTGCTGAGGTTGGTAAGGCAAATACTAGAAATAAAAGTAGAAGTTCCCAGAATGATTTGGCAAAAGCTTCAAAAATTTTGGACTTCTTGTCTAGTGGCGCTAGTAAGACCAAGCAGTGAAGAGTAAAGACGGTAGCCCAAGTGCTGAACAAAGAATATATGTACATGGAGATGAGTGGCATGAAAGTTTCCATGTAGGCAAACTGTAAGTTGGGACTGAGGCTGTGGTGTCTGATCAGTTGGAGTAACACACAGCAGTATCAAGGTTTTCCTTTTAAAGGTGTTATGGCTTCTCTTTTGTACTTCAGTGGTACAATGTTGTATCTTTCAGCTTCTTTTCAGAAGCTGTAAATCAGGTGGAATTTGCATTTCTATCAATGTTTTTATTGCTATTGATTGCTGACATTAAACAGGGAAAAAGACTTAACTATATGTTTTTTTTTTTTTTTTGGAACTCCAATTGTAGATGGAATATGATTGCACAAGATCTTTGCTTTGAAAGGGACTTCAGATTGGCTTTATTCTTGTATATTCTATAAACTGGTTCTATCGAAAAGCCAATCACATGTGACTAGCATCTTAAAGTTGAGTTCAAGGTAATTGATCTAGTTATTTTCTTTCAGTTGTAACCTTGCTAGTCATTATGACATCGTCTAGCAATTCTAACTTTTTTACTGCCATATTGATACAGAGTATTGTAGCAATGGTTTTATGGAAATTACTCACTTTTACCTTGAGATCGATTCTCAAGTGTTTGCTGCTTGCCAACTCTTGATGGGATATTGATAATCAATCTACCTTTTAGATGCCTGTTCCTTGCAAGTTCCCCTTCTCTCATTCGGGTGGAGCCCTTTGCGGTTGCTTATTCAGGTTGCTTTTTCGAATGCACTTGTCTGCTCTTCCCAATATTATAGGTGTATGTTAGATCAATAGAAAATCCTAGTCAATCTCTCACTTATGGTGTCAAATTGAAGATCCAATGCTCAAATTTACAGACAGTAAATTTTGAAATGGGAATGTGTCAATGCTGCAGGAAAGATCTGTATATGATTTTAGTGCTCGACCATGCTCGGTAAAATATCCATATCATTGTATCAGATGATAGAAAGATGGACAACCTGTCTAGTTTCCTCAAAGCAGCCTCCTTTAGTGATTCAAAAAAAAAAAAAAAAAATCTTCATTTTAAAGCATAATAAAACTTTTGGGAGGAATATTCATCTTCTTTGGTCTATGAACATGATTTTTGGCAGGTTACTTCTGTCACGCATTTCCTATCACCAAACAGAAAACCCAAAATAATAGACGTGCATCACTTCACGAGTGTCTTCAAAGAAAACTGTTGCATACTAATAATCCAAGTAACCTTGGATCTGATGAAGACTAGAAAAAGCCCCCTATCTTAATGTTGTCTCCAACTTGGGTAACAAAGCTCACTATGATCTGTACCATATAGTCTGTAGTACTGAGAGTTGAATTATATGTCATTCAGGCTTGATGCTTGCAATTCATGTGAGCCAATATCTATCTATATATTTACGGAATATACAATGAAGGAGCATTTGCCATTAGCTTTCCTTTATGATAAAAGGCATTAAATTGGGTTAAAATGTTAAAAGAGTGTGGGTCTGTGTGGTGTTCCTGGGCTTTAATCTGGGCATACTGGCGGCCCTTCTTGCCCTTGGGGCTGACCTTTTTCAGCATTTGTGTACTCCTATTTGTAATGCAATGAAGAGCTGTGTTAATTACCTAAAACATGAAGTAAATGAAAAAGAAGAATTTAGCAACAAAAACTAAAAAGAAGAAAAAGCAACATCAACATAACATTGCTTTATTCTTGAAAAATTTTAAGCTACATTCAAATTTGATTGAAATGTGGGACTGGTAACTTTTTGATAATTTCCTTTCAACACTTTGAATTTAGTTCTAAGATCTGTAATTTTCCTTTCCTATTAACCTAACACCCCCATTTTCGCAGTAATCATTGTTATTCCAGCGGGCCCATATATAAAAAGTCACGTGAGTAGTAGTCTATCATTATGGAGTAGTAGTTTATATTCACCCTTATTTTTATCTCTAAATTAAAAAAAAAAAAAAAAATCTTTACAAAGTTTAGAGACCAAAATAGTATTTTACTCAAAAAATTATCATGCGCAACGCATGGGTTTGCGACTAGTATATATAAAAGTAGAGACAATGAGGTTGTGCCATGTAGTGGATTCTTTGAGATTCTCTCTATTTAGGCTTCTACTTCAATAAAGTTTGCATTTATATCAAAGTATTATTTCATTGAATTAGCTAATAGAGTAAATGCATCTATAGTTGTGCATTAATTATTTTATATTAAATGAATTGATATGATAAACTCTATATAAGAAATAATTTTTAGTTGGAATAATAATAAATTTAGAATATGACATTCTCCCTCATAAAAAAATTAAATATTTGTGAATTCACTAAAGTTAATCTTAACTATTTAAATTTCCTAACTCCTTATGTAATTAGAAAAGATTACTAATATAATAAATATGTTTATTTTGTTATATTAATTATTTTAATCATAATGAAATTTTAATATAATTTTTCTAAGATTTATATGAGAAGCAATTGATTTTTTTTTTTAATGAGAGAAAAAATTCATTTAAAATATGCTATTCTTGCTCAAATTTAGTTATTTTTGCAACAGTTGAAACAATGTCTGACAAAAAGGAAAAAAATTAGTATAAAAAAAATAATTGAAAGATATTTACATTTTTTTGGTAGGCGTGAAATATGCTTATCTATATTAGCCACCATAGCATACAATTTTCAATTTGTAAACATACACACACATATATATAGTATGACCAAATCACTACACTACATTTATTGTCTTTCTAATTTGTTTCTTTCTATTTTGTTTATAAAATAACTAAAGATTACAATTTTTTACAAGGAAATTTATTGAATTTTATTTATTTTTTATACATTGATGGTTGAGGGTGGGGATTTGAACTCTCATGTCTATGTTAGAAACACTATGAGGTGTCAATCAATTAAGTTACAAGATTCTTGGCAAAAATTATTGAAATATTGGGAAAAAAAAAAAAACTAATAATAAGTTATACCACATATCGCGCAGGAATTCAGCTAGTAAAAATAAGAATAATGAACAAATCACGTAGACGAAAAACCAAATTGGATATATTAAGCTTACTCGCTCCTTTGTACAAAGCTTAAACAAAAATTTCTCTTTAATCTTGCGTTGTGATGGAGAAATTGATCAATGACAACGCGTATCATGTTCATACAAGCGCACTTGGAGGCGGGATAAATTCATTCGAAAATACTATATGTAGGGTCACGATTTGAGGCCCAAGAATGTATGGGTCTTGGTATGATGAACCCAATACAATGAATTTGTAAAGAGTGGGTCATAAACTTGGACCTTAACGAATCAGACGATCGACCAACAGATTTAAGTGATAAAGAAAGAAAATAACATTGGTTTACTGGAAAGAGACATCCTCGGATTTTATTCGTGGAGGTTGATTCCTAATATCTTGTTTCTCTCCTTTTTTCTTTTTTCTGTTCTCACCTTCTCCTCTATTTTATACTATCTTCCTCCCTCTTCCACCGTCCACGTGTAGATTTAGATTTATAGTGTTGATACTTGTCCCATCAGCCCCTCTCCAAAGTCGTTGGGAGTGGTTGTAAAGGCTAAAAAGCAGGGTTCAGTTAGTTGCAGAACACTTAATGCAATAGCAACAGCTTTCTCTTAGATATTTTCATGTCTTTCTTTGTCCTTTTCTTTCTTAATACTTATCCTCTTCTGTGGAGTGGTCCGATGTGCCATTCTTAGATGACTGACCGTCCCCTTTATTCTCGGCCTAGCTTGTCCGAGAAGGAGTTCTTCCTTGGGTTGGGCCCCTGGCCCAACATATACATTGGTATGGGCTTCCCGGTTTATCACCCCCATATTAGGCCCTCGGGATTCTTCTTTTCTTCTTCCTGGGAGGAAAGGAGGATCTCGATGTGATAAAAGCTTCTCCGCGCCCATTTTACCCCATTTCTAATAACAAGATTATTTCTTAGTTTATCCAGGTCACGTTCCTGATGTTTCGGTACACGAGGCGCGCCTTCATTAAGGTCTTTACGAAGTGACGCAGATCCAACGGTTTAAAGACTTCTTTGGAAATTGAGCGGGATTTATCTCACCTGTAACTCTCTCTTTGAAACTCGTGCGAATTTATTTTCACTAGATTTTGCCTTCTATATAAGACACCTTTGGAGAAATCATTCTTCCTCATTTACAGATCCTTGAGTTCTGCAGGAACCTTAAGTTCTTAATCCTTTAGGCATTCCTAAGGACCTCATCAAGATGGTGATCAAAGTCTAGGGAATGAGGTGGCTAAGGATAAAGGAGAGGGCAAGGAAGTCAAGCCCTCCTCGGAAATCAAGGATGCCACCAAGATCCAGGATAACGCAGTTAAGGCAAAGGAAGCAGAGGCCAAGGACGTTTCTTCCTTTCAATTGAGCAAGAAAGACGCCCATCCTCCTTCAACCAAGATCCGAAGTATGTGTAGATCACGTCAGATTTTTGGTGCGGCAAAGTTTGGGTCCCACCCGTTTCTCAGCCTTGATAGCTGAACATCTTGTAGCTAGGAGAAGAGGGGCCCATCAAGCATTTCCACCTCTTCTTCTTTCTCATCGCCGGTACCATTCATACTGGCTCGATTGCTGCTAGAACAAGATTGTGGATCTAGCGCCTTCGCTTCTTCTTCTTTCTCATCGTCGGTACCATCCATACTGACTCGATTGCTGCTAGAACAAGATTGTGGATCTACCATTCCCACGAGCTTTCTTTTTTATAGTTAACTTTTGAAATAGGCTTGCCTAAGCCATTTTGTATATGATGTATTTTCCCTTCATTTAATAAAGAGAAAAACCACATTTTTCTTCATGAATCTTTCCTTTTTTGCAGTAATCGTTTCATGAGTGGGTGAGTCGATATTTTTCCTTTAAATAGGACTTAGAATTGACGTTGTTGATGGTAATGAAGAGTTGTCACCCCGTCTTTATCAAGACTAACAGTGGCACTCGATTACTGATTTTAAATAAATTAACTATGTAGGACTAATTAGGCAAATAACCGTGTGTTCTATACTGCGAACAATGCAACCATCAAAGAATGAGGAATTTAAAGTAATTGATTTGAGGGGACCATTGTGTACTAAGGTTCTATTCAATATTTATGATGATGTTATAACGTTAATTTCCCCTAAGCGCCTGGTCCGAGGATCCAGGCGTGCGTTAGGTTCTGTTTAAACACTTAGTGGAGATGTCTTAGTGTTAATTTCCCCCAAGCACTTGATCTGAGGACCCAGGCGTGCGTTAGGTTTTGTTTAGCACCTGGTCCAAGGACCCAGGCGTGCATTAGGTTCTGTTTAAACACTTAGTGGAGATGTCTTAGTGTTAATTTCCTCCAAGCACCTAGTCCGAGGACCCAAGCGTGCGTTAGGTTCTGTTTAAACACTTAGTGGAGATGTCTTAATGTTAATTTCCCCCAGGCACCTGGTCCGAGGACCTAGGCTTGCGTTAGGTTCTATTTAAACACTTAGTAGAGATGTCCAAGTGTTAATTTCCCCCAAGCACCTGGTCCGAGGACCCAGGCGTGCGTTAGGTTCTATATAAACACTTAGTAGAGATGTCTTAGTGTTAATTTCCCCCAAGCACCTAGTCCGAGGACCCAGACGTGCGTTAGGTTCTGTTTAAATACTTAGTGGAGATGACTTAGTGTTAATTTCCCCCAAGCACCTGGTTCGAGGACCCAGGCGTGCGTTAGGTTCTGTTTAAACAATTAGTAGAGATGACTTAGTGTTAATTTCCCCCAAGCACCTGGTTCGAGGACCCAGGCGTGCGTTAGGTTCTGTTTAAACACTTAGTAGAGATGCCTTAGTGTTAATTTCCCCCAAGCACCTGATCTGAGGACCCAGGCGTGCGTTACGTTCTGTTTAAACACTTAGTAGAGATGGTGTAGCTAGCCCTACTTCGGATCATCTTTGATTCGTAGTGCCATCAACATGCACCATTCTGTTTAAACTCTTAGTGGAGATGTCTTAGTGTTAATTTCCCCCAAGCACATGGTCCGAGGACCCAGGCGTGCGTTAGGTTCTATTTAAACACTTAGTGGAGATGGTGTAGCTAGCCCTACTTCGAATCATCTTTGATTCGTAGTGCCATCAACATGCACCATTCTGGACAAAGGATTCCATGCAGCGAAGCCGTACTAACTAATTTCCATCTACGTGCTGTGCTCCTGTCACTTCATTTGGCAAGGGTTTAGCGGTCTTGGCCACCATGTCCGTGAGAGATTGGCCCTTGACGGAGGCATGAGATGTATATTTAATGTTGAAAGCCCCCAATGTTGTTCCATACGGAGCAATTCTCTACGGAGCACGCACCACGGCCAAAAATGGTCTCCTCCACCAATGGCTGATATATCGTTGCATTGCCTTGGTATGTTGAGCGTTCAACTCGCTAAAACACCAGGTTTCCCACAGACGGCGCCAATTGTAGGGTCACGATTTGAGGCCCAAGAATGTATGGGTCTTGGTATGATGAACCCAATACAATGAATTTGTAGAGAGTGGGTCATAAACTTGGACCTTAGCGAATCAGACGATCGACCAATAGATTTAAGTGATAAAGAAAGAAAATAACATTGGTTTACTAGAAAGAGACGTCCTCAGATTTTATCCATGGAGGTTGATTCCTAATATCTTGGTTTCTCTCCTTTTTTTCTTTTTTCTGTTCTCGCCTTCTCCTCTATTTTATACTATCTTCCTCCCTCCTCCACCGTCCACGTGTAGATTTAGATTTATAGTGCTGATACTTGTCTCATCAGCCCCTCCCCAAAGTCGTTGGGAGTGGTTGTAAAGGCTGAAAAGCAGGGTTCAGTTAGTTGCAGAACACTTAATGCAATAGCAGCAGCTTTCTCTTAGATATTTTCATGTCTTTCTTTGTCCTTTTCTTTCTTAATACTTATCCTCTTTTGTGGAGTGGTTCGGTGTGCCATTCTCAGATGGCTGACCATCCCTTTTGTCCTCGGCCTGGCCTGTCCGAGGAGAAGTTCTTCCTTGGGTTGGGCCCCTGGCCCAACATATATATTGGTATGGGCTTCCCGGTTTATCACCCCCACACTATAAAAGAGCGACTATTGAATAACAGAATAATGGTGGATAGAGGAAAAAAAAAAAAAAAAAAAAAAGCAAAAAAAGAAGAAGCAAAAATGGGATCCAAAAACCCAAAAAAACGGTTATAGAAACTTTCTACTCCGATTCCGATTTAGAAACTTACTGCTCTGATTCTGATTTGGTGCTCAATCTCAACTATACTATTTCCCTACTGTTTAGAAATACGTTCAAGCTTACATTTCCAATTTTCTATTGAAGAACTAATAAGAGATTAGGGTTAATTTAGCTAATTATGAATAGATAAAAGAACAATTTCTCTTTCCAATTTTCTGTTAATACAATTGTATTGAAGAACTAATAAGAAATTAAGCTAAATTTGGCTAATTATGAATAGATAAAAGAAAATTTTCTCCATGAATACATTGCTTTGCTTTCTTTGAAAAATCTGCTGAGGAACAACAACGAAGTAATTAAGAAATTTATTTATTATATTGTTGATGTTAAGCATTTTATCGGAAGAAATTACTGTCAAAATGATTAGGAGAAAAGTGAAGAATAGAGTGGAAAGTGGCAACTACTGCAATACTATTCAAAACAGGGACAAAATGGGCTTCTGCCATTTTCAGGCAAACTAATTAGCCTTTTGCCCTTCTTCCCAAACTAAATAGGGAAATGCCCCTATTTTGAAAATCGAGTTTTTCAAAATCGATTTAAGCCCTATAGCGATGTTTTCAAGGACCTATAGTGACGTTTATAAGGACCTATAGTGACGTTTATAAGGACCTATAGTGGCGTTTTGTAACTTGATATCCATGAAATCGAGTTATAGGCAATAGAATTTCCTATAACTCGATTTCATGGATATCAAGTTATAAAACATCATTATAGGTTCTTAAAACGTCACTATAGGTCCTTAAAAACGTCACTATAGGGCTCCGGAATTTTTTTTTTTTTAAACTCGATTTTAAGAAACTCGATTTTCAAAAAAGAGGCATTTCCCTATTTAGTTTGGAAAGAAGGGCAAAAGGCTAATTACTTTGCCCAAAAAGGACAGAAGCCCATTTTGTCCTTCAAAACAGGGAAATTTGTTATTTCTGGGGCATATAAGATTCTTTTCTAAAGAATACAAGTAGCTAAAATATTATATTGTAATGGTTTTTATTGTTCTCTATGTAATGTTTTCAATTATTGTGTTGTGGTTGTTTTGCTTTTGTAGTTGCAGTGTTGTGTTTTGGTGCTGAATTTCTTGTACATTTGATCCTCTAAAATGAAATTTGTTCATTCATAAAATAAAATAAAAAAGTTTCGTGTTAGAAATGGTTCATTTGGACTGATATAGTTGCCCTATAATTTTAGGAAATGTTATAGTATGCATGAGTGGTCTTTTTATGATTAAATGTTTGTGATGAGTGGCCTTTCCTTTTCCTCGTTTGTTGAATTTCTGGATATGTGCTCATTTTGCTGATATTTTTAGTTTGTCTAACTTGTAAATTCTTTCTTTGTAAATAATTTTAATCTTTACCAATAAAAAATTATGAGATGGAGGGTGAGATGTGAGTTCAAAATCCATGGGGTGCATGTCTAATTTTGCGTTATTTTGTTGCTGTATAATTTTTGTTTGAAATTCTCAAATATTATTGTCTTATATCTTCAAATTGTATAATTTTTGTATGAAATTCTCAAATATTATTGTCTTATATCTTCAAATATGTAAAGTATCTTTCAATAGATTTTGTTTTTACCTTAATATTGTCCATTTAGACACCTTAATTCTTATTATTATTATTCTTTATTTCAGATTTCATCATTATGCCAAAAAAAAGCAAGTGATACATATAGAAATATAGTGAGCATACTATAGCGAAACATTATGCTCACAATATTTCATAGTATATTGAGCATTCTATACAATGAAATATAGTGAGAAGTTGCAGCAATCCATGCTGGGATTTATGGCAGTGGCTACACACAAAATCTATATCTCAATAGATTTTTTTTTTTTAAGAATACTAAGTATTTTTAATACACACATACGGAGAGAGGTGAGAAAATTTTAAAGAAACTAACAGTGGAGAAGGGAGAGGGGGAGAAGGTTTTAAAGAAGGTCTTAATTATTATTAGTAGTAGTAAGTTATCCGTGCGATGCACGAACAATTTTGTGATATTTTATGTAAAACGGTTTTGGAGAATATTGTACATATATTATAAAGAAAAAGTAAACTAAATTAGAGTAAAGAAACATATACATCTTGAGATATTAAAAATTAGTTTAGTAGCAATTTTGTTTTATAAAAGTACACTTTTACCCCCTTAACAATATCATTGATTCTTTTAAGAGTATTTTTATAGTCACAAATTTTTCTACAGCATTTTTACAAATTGTTAAGGTAGCAAATTTTTATTGGTTCGCATTTAGCCCACCACTTATATTATTTTTTTACTTACCAATAACCACTCATTACATCAGCAATTTGTAAAAAAGTTTGTAACTCTAGAATTTTCCTCATTTTAAAGACCATAAAAAAAAAAATTATAGATCTAAAATCTAAAACAAAATATACAAGCCTAAAAAAATTAGTCTAACAACAAAAATTACTAATAGTAAAACCCCAAAAAAAAAAGCCTAATCAACCAATTTTACCCAAAACAAATAACTTAACTCTTAAAAAAATTTTAAACAAAATAATTTTATTCTTACTCAACAGCGCACACATCAAAGACACAAAAAAAAGAAAAGAAAAAAAAAGTGACTAAGTAGCAATAGAGTCGGAGACCAAAGTCACTGCACACAACTAGCAGCAAAGTCGTCCCCCCAACTCTAAGTTCTGTTTCCATCCCTAGAGTGCAAGTGACGACCAAGACGTGCCATATGATTGGCAAACCAAAAAGTGAAAGGCATAACTTTGAGTCCACTCTTCTTTAGAATTGAATAATCTTCTTGAAATGAAATGCTAGTATAGGAAGGGGGGTTCTCTTGTTCATCAGATAAGCAATGGAATCTTCACAGTCCTCAACGGTAAGTTAGTTTTTTTTTTGGTTAAATAATGAAAAGGTTTAGGGATCAAGCCACACCAATGGTAGCAAGAATAATATTGAATGATTTCTTTAAATGCCTTACAAATGCTTTTCTTCTCAGATTTTTCATTTTCTTCCCTATTAGGGACGGATCCAGGATTTCAAGCTAGGGGGGGTGCCGGAGATAAACGAAAAAAAAAATTTTAAATGCGCATCCATATAATATTAATAAACTATCAACCAAGACAAATACCCAAAAATCATTGTTTTTTAATATATTAAGATACAATCATCTACCAACAAAAACAAAAGACATGAAACACTATTGTTTATTAATACAATCATCTATGAAAAGGGAACTCGACGCTCTTTCAAATCTTCAAAATCATCTACGATTAAATCCAAACTAAATGTCGAAGCTATATCTTTTTCAATGTATAACATCAAAGAATCCGTCAAAAAATCATTTTCCATTTTGTTTTGAAAGTTAGTTTTGACAACTTTCATAGCTGAAAATGCTCGCTTTGTAGTAGCAGTAGAAACTGGAAGAGTAAGCACAAGTCTCACCATTCTATAAACAAGTTTGTGGTATTCTGAATTTCCAGTTCTCACTAACCATTGACACAACTCAGATAAACTTTTCAATTTTTTGAACTCTGGATCCTGGACTACATTATGCTCAAAATGATAAAGCTCCTTCTCCAATACTTGTTTGTCATAATTTGTGAAATCTTGTGGATAGAAATTCTTTACCAACAAACAAAGATCACTACTTCTGAAAGATTTTAATGCCTCTTGAGATTCTAAAACTGAGCTAAGCCTAAGTAACTTCATTGCATCTTCATTAAATCGATGATTTAGTTCCTGTAGTTAAGAATCTATTGCAGCATAAAAAATATTTACTTGATAATGATGCTCAATTGTAACGTTATCTTGCTAATTATGAGCTCGACCTCGCCTTCCAACATAACAAGCATTCATATCTAGGACATCAATGCAATGCTTCTCATAAAATGATATCATAGTGGTGAGTAAGCCATCCCATCTATCATCTCTAAATTTTTGGATAAGTGCTTTAGTAGATGAAACTAAATGCATGGCATTTAAAATGTCTTGAGATTGGCTTTGCAAAGCTTGACAAAGTTTATCAGTGATCTCCAAAGTTTCCTTCTCAAGATGCAAGATGAAGACAAATTCAAATGAAGTTAAACTATCATAAGCTGACTTTGCTTGATGTTCTCCATCACTTGCATCATCAATTATATTTAGTAAAATTTCAACAGTTGAAGTAAATATCCTTAATAAGCTAGAAACTGATCTAAAATGTGAACTCCAACGTGTTTCTACAGGTCGTTGTAAAGTGCCAATTTGATTAAGTCCACTTCTAGTCTCAAGCTCTTCAAGATCAATCAAACGTGCTATTTCATTAGCATTGACAACTTTCAATTGCTCATTACGCTTGCATGAAGCATTAACAGTTTTGATCACTAAAAGCAATTTAAGAAAAAACCCACTAATGGGGACAACTTGTTTTGATACTTTTACTAATGCCAATTATAAGCGATGTGCAAAACAATGGATGTAGTAAGCATATGGGCAATCATTCAAAATCAAAGCTTGTAATCCATTCCACATACCTCGCATGTTGCTTGCTCCATCATATCTTTGCCCTCGAATATTTTGTATATCTAAGCAATGTTGAGATAACAAAGAAAATATCCCCTTCTTTAGAGTCAAAGTCGCAGTGTCAACAACATGAATAAGCTCAAAAAAACGTTGTTTCACAAGGCCTTCTGCATCAACATATCTAAAAACCATAGCCATTTGCTCTTTCATAGACTCATCACGAGCTTCATCAAACATTATGCAAAAATTTGCATCACCAATTTCTTCCCGAATGGCATTCTTTACTTTGGTTGAGAAAACATGTAGAATTTCCTTTTGAATCTTAGGTGATGTGTAGGTTGCATTTTTGGGAGCTTTTTCTATTATTTCAACAACCTTCTCATTCCAAAAAGTCACAATACCCAATGATTCAAGAAAGTTCCCACGATTAGATGAACTAAAACTTTCATCTTGACCTCTAAAAGCTATAGCTTGAAAGGCAAGATGTCGGACAATAAAAATTGAGGCCTTCAGTTGCAACCGATTATTTGCAATTTGTTCAGTAGTGAAATGATCAACTACCCTTTGTAAATGCTGCCATTGGTTCATCAAATCTTTACACATTTGCTCGGCAACTCTATGAGCTGAGTTAGGATCTTTTCCTATATGACCTTGAAAATAACAATTTTTGCCTCCAACTTTTTTCCAATTTCTAAATCCACCAATAGTGAATGTATTTTGTCCCACAACCTCATTTGAATTATGAAAAACAAAGCATGGTAGACAATAAGTTGCATCTTTCGTAAGAGAATATTCAAGCCATGTTAAATAATATTCAAACCAAGAAGCTTGAAAGCTACGATTGTGCTTTCCACTTTTTTTGTATGTCTCTAGAGGAGGTTGGTGCGGACCGTTTTTAATGTAAGCCCGTCGAATTTCATCACATTGATTAACATGATATTTCCATATTTGTTTGTGTGTTCCAGGATCATAATCCAAAGAATCAAGATCAACTTTTTGAAATTGTGTTCTAAAACCACATTTCTATTACAAACAACTTGTAATAATTTTAGCTCCACTAAGACAATACCACAAATTTAACTAGATAACACCACAAATGTCTCCAAACTAACATTATATTAACATAGAAATATATTATCAAATATATAACATTGTTTATAACCATCATCATAAAATTAACAAAAGAAAAGATGTGGTCCTTTGTACACAGAAAGTCCTTTAACACTTAAATTAAACTAATAACATAATCAAAGTTTCAAAGTGTTTCAAAATATTTTTCAACACTTGCAAAAAATGTGTTTGTTCAAATGTGGTTCTTTGTACACAAAATGTCATCAAACACCAACATAAAATTTATAAGCTGCTTGGTTGATGGGATGCAACCAATGATTTTTGGAGAGCTGGGGATTGTAGGATCGGAGGAACGTCTTACATACAAAAAAAAGGCAATAATTAGGACACAACGATATCAAATATTGGAATCCAAAATTGCTTAATGCATGAGCATTACAAGGGAAATTTGGAGTTTCAAAGGTTGCAACTACAATATGGAAATCACAATACAATTATCAAACACCTTAAAGTATAAACTCAATTTCTACAAGGAAGAAATGAAGTGCTTTTAACTTCAAATATATTGTATATTCACTCACATTGGCATTGACATAAAAAGCAATAGTATGCCGATTTCATCAAACTTTAAAGCACTAAAAATGTTTCAACATGAAGCACCCAATTGTCATTTTTTCACTATAAACAAAATTCTAGAGGACCTTTGTTTTCAATCTAGAAACTGAGTTTAAAGTCTAATAGATCAATTAGTGCTTAAATAAATCAAAAATTATATAAGAATGTGCTCTTGGTTTGACTCTAATTGCTATCTGAATTCGAGAAAAATTAGTACTACTATGTGACTAAAAACTCCTGTTTTAGCTGTATTGATGACGAATATTTAAGTGTAACAATAATTATTTTACCAACAAGTAGCATAATGTAAATAAACAGAATAAAAATTCATTTCTAAGATGATATATCAAGAAAAATAATTCCATACTATTTATTTAAAGCACTCTTATGATAACAATATGTTAGGTAACCAATCAATATATGTAAGCTTTCATCTTTCCAAGGAAGTCTTGATTGGTAGATAATGTTAGGAGTTAGGACTATTAACAATTTACCACACTTGTCTCTAAAAAAATATCTACATAGATTGCAAAGTTCTAATAAAAAAAATAACCAACCAAATTAAGTATTTAACCCTAAAAACATAGCTAGGCAAACTTTGACAATGAAATTAAAAGAAACATAAAAGAAATAAAAGAAATAAAAAACATAGCTAGGCAGACTTTTACAAGTCTGCATTGTATGTGCAGACTAGCAATGAATGATATATCACAAGACAACTCAAGTATTTGACTTGTCCAAGCTGAGTTTGCCAATATAATTGAATTGAAACCACCAGCTTTAGAGCCTAATCCCATACCCTCAAGAGTTCAGCATCCACTACTATTAAACCCAATTGGTCCAACACATCATGAGGAAAACATTACTAAGTCGAAAACAATGTATTTCTTTTTCATTAAACAGTTGGCTCAAAGCTTCTATAATTCACACTGATAGTTGTACCGCAACAAATCAACAATATCACCTCAAACATTTCTCACTTCACACAAGCTTATCAACAAACAAAATGCAAACTTGATTATTTTGCTTACACATTTCACAAGCCAAATATTCAACAAACTAATAAATTTCACAATTATCACACAGATGAGTATCCTAATCTAAACATCAAACCCAAAAACCCAGCACCAACACCAAACCAATTCTTTCTCACTTTAGCATCAATTGCCCAACGTTTCCTATCTGGGCATTCCTCAAAATCCTTGAAAACTCAATCATAAAATCCAAAACCCATCAAAGAAAACCTCAAAACCCATTATAAACAACTCACCAAAAGAACCCATAAATCCCTCAATCACCAACATCAGTCAAAGAATCAAGCAAAATAAGATAAACCCATCAAAGCCTTGAAATCATAGCAAATAACAATTACTCAATAAAAACCCAATATCCAAAAATTCAAAATCCTTGCACGATAACAACAACAACAAGAATTAGAGAAACAAAACACTTTTTGCCACAACAGAAACTTCCAAAAAAAAAAAAAAAAGGAAATTTTTACATAATGAAAAATTCAAACAACAACCATAATTCAAAAATTCAAACATGCTTTCAAAGTGTATTTTGCGCTGGCTTCAACTTAAAGTGAATCAATCATTTACAGAAAATCAATTCAAGAACTGAATTTGAAAAGCAAATCAGACTCCAACCAAAAGACACACAATCAATTCAAGAACTGAATTTGAAAAGCCGTGTGGTTGCTGCAACCATTCCAAGTTACTAACTCTTTATACTGACACATTGGATAGAGGGAATAATGCCATGTGAAGACCACTGATTTTAGGCTAAGATTATTTAAATTGGTGACTAAGAATAGTTTCAATCTGATTTCCTTTTCCATGTGACATCTAAACCACCCTTCTCCATATTCTAAGCATAAATAAAATTCATATGAATCAAATAATGGAACTTTTATCCTTCTGCTTGATGATGATTCACAATCACAGGCCATTGCCTCCAAATTATTGTTTTGTTAACCTTCATTTCATTAATATAAGTCTATACATCTCCACAAGCTCCCATTTACAAACTCAAAAGTAGGCACGTAATAAAATTTAATGTAATAAAATGGATTACTCACCATTTTTGTTTGCACTACAGGATTAACTGTAGATCCATCTTTACGAGTATGTAGTATTGAATATAATACTGCACGCTCTACAAGACATCCATCCGCTTTTGCCTGCAATATGAACAACATATTTATGTAGTGATGAATATTGGTTCCACATAAACTTAAGATAAGTCAAATCATTTAAAAATTAGTCATAATACTTATTACCTTCTTTGCAGTGTGCACGGCAAAGCTGCATGGACTAACAGTATGTAAGTCCTCTTGTTTAGAACGACGGTCCCTAGTCTTTTCTAACTCTATCTACAAAATTATAGAATTACAAAATATATCAACATTTTACACATGGAATAACTTCATTCACAAGACAAACAAACATTAGAGGACAACGATGTTTAGATTTAAGCCTAATAGGTTGGGCTTCACATTATTATTTGAATAGTACACTTCAATTCACATTTCTATGAAAATTCACATATTCATAAGCTACTCATACTAAAACCAAGTGAATCAATCAAAATTTAACAATGGCAACTATTAGAACCAAACAAAATCCAATATAGTGTTATGTTTATCATCGTTAATTAATCCACATAAGGAAAACAAAACAAAATCTAGGTCATATGACACAGCCATGCAAAGTCATTCTATTCCAGATGTTAAAAGTTCAACTCAAAGTCATATTTTAAGATCTTCAAAATGCATATTCCGATCTTATGTTTAAATTACCATAAGTTGCACAGACAATATAATGTAAATCAAAGAGTTACTACACATATAAAAACAGAATTTTAGAAATTTGCAAAAACTAACCCAAGAAAATGACGGACTTAGAACTTTAACTCAAATATAAAACCTTAATTACTTATGTTAAATGGTATTAATACTTAGCCAAACAAGAGCAAGCACAAAATACTTCTGTATAAGTTGTAAGGATACTAAATCTTTGTTTCTCTATGTGATATGCAATCTCTTGGTTATTGAGCATGCTATCATTTGGAGGTAAACAAGTTCAAGAACAACCTTGTAACTTCAAAACATGCTTCTGTAGTCAACATTCAAAGATCTTACTAGTGCATAACCATTTGCATTAACATTAACATTATGTGTGTGTGTGTGTGTGTTATGTTCTTAGATGGATAAAAATAATGAAATAGGTTTCATTTAGGAAACTCATCAATATCCAAACAAAGAATGTAATTTTAAAAATAACAATGTAATAAATTTGAAAATTATCTTGTGCTTGAAAAAAAAACATAACCATAATATTAAAAATGAAAAGAGAGAGAGAGAAAAAAAACAAACATACTACTGCATCCTCAATATACCAACGGTCAACAAGAACATCCCAATCTTTTGGTATGCATCTCTTAGGTTGGTTGTTCTTCACCCGTGCTTTGTTTCTTGGATGCGGTATGTAATGAGCCGTTTTCAACCTACACTTGTGATCCCTCCAAGCCTTCCTGATTTTTTGTAAGGTAAATGTCTTCAAACCCACATATGCAATAAGATTAGTAGGGACGGCGTATTTTCGCTACAATCAAATAGTTGAGTTAGCAAATTACAAATTTTTTCATGCTCAAATGCTTATGTATAACCTAGTACAAAATGTCATAATTACAAGTATTATAAGTTCCTGGTTTACCTCTCCAAGATGCCAACACTCTTCTTTAAGTTCTTTTGGCATGTCCTTCCAACTTAGATATCTAATCGGGCACATGTGGGGTTTCCGCGCAATCGTCCCCAAGAAACCAGTGAAAGCCCTCGCCCAGTCATCAACCGGTTGACGCATACTATTTAGCGGCAATTTAATTACTTGGTTGTCAGGAAGATCCCAAACATCCAAGTACTTGCTTGGCCCGTGAGTGGCACGTATAGGTGGTTGCACATCTGAAATTTAAAAGAGACAATATCATTAAAGTAAGTAAATATATATGAAATTAAATATATAAAACTTATTTAGAGTTCACATCAGATCGATCACTTTGTAACATAATTTGAATGAAATGTGGTTTTGGATGAAAAGAAGCACATGTTGGACTATGTTGCTTTAAGTTTAGATCTCATACATTTTCAAGTTTTAACACAACTTTCCAAATTCAAGGTCCTTCTAGGTTAAAACAGCCTACATTAATGATGAATAAAAAATGCGGTATAGACTTTATAGACTATAAACTATTCTGAAGAAAGTATTGCATGCCATAGTCTCACTCTCTCTCTCTTTCTCAATAACTTAAAAACATATAAAGAATCATAGTGCAAACTTTGTTGACTCTATCAATCAACAATTGAAGAAAAAAAAATAAAAAACAAATTGTAAACAAAGGTCTTTTCTTTCTCTATCTTCTTGTTTACTAGTTAGTAAATGGTGGGGCATAATATTAGAAAATTCAACTTAAGAAATTAACATTAGTTTAAATAAAGTGGAATCAAATTTTCAGTTTAAATTCAACTTAAGAATTTTTAAATAAAATTCAACTATCTAGGTGGATTAGAGAGAAGGCATGGATATGTGTTTTGCTTATTAAATTTGCAACTATGGTTGATACTATTATTGTTTGAATAACATACTTGAGTATGATTGTATTGATTAGCAATTAAATGATTAACATGAACCTAACTATAGAACTTGAGAGTTTCAACATGCATACAAGCATAACAAATAAAACTGTCACATTTAAAAAAATAAAAAAATAGACATACAAATTATTCACCCTAAATTTGTATGTGCTGTTTTAATTTAGTCATGGATATGTGTTTTGCTTATTAAATTTGCAACTATGAATGATACTATTATTGAATGATGTTTTAAAAACTAGAAATATTGACCAGTTTTTAATATATGACAACAACCATCATGAGACATATAGGGCAGGGGCTAAGACATAGAGGTTGATCCTTTATTTTTTTTTTTAATAGAATTTTTAAGCAAACTAATAGCAAATTTTATATCAAGTTGTAAGGCCATACCTTGCGTAGAAGCTTCATGCATTTCTTGGTTCGTTTCTTGATCCACATGTTCTGTAGAAGCTCCTTCCACGGTTACGCTCTTGGAACGCGTGCTCAAATTTTCTTTTCGCCTTGCCATTTCAACTGTCAAAATGTAAAATAAAAACAAGTATATAAGCACAACGACAAGTAAAAAACAAGTTGATATGAATGAAATATAATGCTGGACACATTACATAACATAACAAAAAAGAAACAAAAACAAAAACAAAAGCAGAAAAATGTAATATGAATGAAATATAATGCTGCATGTAACTAATTATTATTAACAAAAACAATACTTGTAAAAAAAAAAGAAAAAAAAAGAGGGAAACAACAACAAAAATAGCCCTCCACTAATAATTCATTCGTCTGTTAGAGTTTTAATAAAGAAAATATCAGTTTTGGTTTTGGAAGAACAGTTTATGGAGCAATCAACTTTATAACCTTTATTCTAAGACATGTAAATAAATTATAAAAAACCACCATTGAACCACTACTTTCGTCATGCCCCTCCCTTTTCTCTTTTATTTCAATTCCACAATGTCAAAGTCACATCATTAAAAATGAAAAAAATATAATGAATTCCACTATCTTCAGGACATTTTCCTAGCATTTGTAAATAGATAGAGACCCAAACATGTGCATTACAAAAACAGATGTATTAAATATGCATAGAGTCACTTCATATCTACATGTGTTGGTGTTGTAACAAAGACAGAGAGATACAGAGATTAGAGAGAGAGACTTACAGTTAGGAATAACACAAGCAAGGAAGGTCAAAGGACCAATCTGTATTGCCTTCCAACCAAGGTAACACTCACACTCAAGACCAGGTAATGAACTAGAGCCCTTGCATGTTCCTTGCACACAATCTATTACTGCACATGCAATACCTACACAGAAACCATCATTGCCCACATTATAATCATCATAACTATCAACCAAGCTAATCAAATTCAAAACCCAAATCTCATTTTAGTCCTTTAAGATAAAACCAAAAGAATTTATTTATTAAAAAAAAAAAAAAAACTATCAAACACCAAATTTGTTTTGTAAAGAAAATATATAGTGAAACAAACAGTTCAAGGACAAATATTTGTTACCTTGTAGTGGTGGGGGTAAGTCGAGCAACTGTGAGGAATTGGCTGCCTGGTTGAAGCTGAAGAAAGTGAAGAAAAGGAAATGCAAAGAAATGAGGGTGAAAATTTTGTAATTGAAGTTTTCCTAAGTCATTATCAATAAAAAGTTTGGTGCTAAGTCAGTTTATAATCAAGCCATTATAAACTTTATTAAGACTTGTCATGAAATGTTGAATAGGTTATCCATTTATTGACTTCTCATTCACTTTTTCATTACCAAACAGAAAAAAGTTTTGCAAACTTCAATTCACTTTTTCATTACTTTTCATTTTCTAACTTCAATTAAATGTATGTGTGCAATTCATAGAACAAAATCAAACTTCTGAATCGAGCTAATTTCCCTCTAATTTTCCTTTCCTTTCTACCATTTTCTCAGCAACCAAACACAAACCAATACCCAAAAAAAAAAAAAAAAATCAATTTCAGGCTCTCCATTTTCCTCTATTTTCCACTACATTGTCAGCAATGAAACACAAACTGAGACAATAATAATGCATTTGGACACATCTAACAACTCAAACCAAAAATAAAAAATATTCATTAACAATCAAACAAGAGTAGTAAAATACCCTAATCACAGGGATACCCATAATCTAATGTAAAATTTTCATTAACAAGCCAACGCACATTTGAAAATCACAGGGATAACATGTCACAGGGAAACATAACACATCACAGGGATACCCAGAAATTGATAAAGCACAAACCCAAGCACATTGAAAATAACACATCAGATAAAAAAAAAAAGAAAAAAAAAGAAAAATAGAGAGAGTGTTCGAGACAACTTACAGAGAGAGCGTTTGGTTTTTGGGAGTGAAATGAGGTGGCGACGACGAGGTGGATGGGGGTTGCTAGGTGGCGGCCATTGAGTCAACATGGTTTGGTGGTGGTGGTGGTGGGGTTGTTGTGAAGGCGGCGACAGTGGTGGGATTTTGGGTTTGCGAGTTTGAGATCGAGAGGGAGAGTGAGAGAAAGAGAGAGAAAGCTAGAGTTTAAAAGATAAATAGTGTTTGAGCTGGGTGTTTGGCTGGGATTTTAGGTCTCTGAAGAGTTAGAGAGAGATACAGTGAATAGTGTTTTTGGGTCTGTGAAGAGTTAGAGAGATAGAGTGAAATGAGATAGAGAGATACAATGTTTTTGGCAAAAATGAAAAGGCGCTAAAAATGAAAAGCTAAAAAAAACAAAGGGAAGATTTGGGGAGAGACGGGGAGTTAGAAGGTCTATAGCGGCGGTCCAACCCACCACTATAACTAAGAAAACGCACCGCAAAAAGGAGTCCCTATTGCGGCGGTCATACAAATATAACGGCGGTTTTTGCACCTACCGTAAAAAAACCGCCGCAACAGTACAAATTTCTTGTTGTGAATATTATACTGTGTAGACTATGAAGTACACTAATACATGGAAGTATAAATATATTAGTTTAATGGGCCAAAGAAAAATTCTTGTATCCCAAAGGGTGGACTCAAGCCATGGTAAACTTTTAGTAAAATGATGAGGAAAAGCATGGTCCACAAGAGGTAGGTACACCGTACGCCCAGAGTTAAATGCGGGAGGAAAAACTTCAGCCAAGCAAACTTTTGTTGAAATGTTCAACACACTCTGAGTCTGATTCACATGAATATAAGGTACTTTTTTGGATAAACTGGTTAACTAAAGACTTGGTTGATCTCTTCTAAAGACTTGGTTGACTGTGGGACTTGCTTACAAAACTTCGAATTGATACCCGGAGAATTCCCCAGTTGCACACAACTTAGGTCCTCTCACAGTCAAGAGATATAACAATCACATTAGATAATAAAACCCCTTTCATCAATTCAACTATGGATTTGAATTCCATTATGTTTCAGGGTACCATCTTACTTCTTCTATTCTCTTGGTGCACCAATGCAGCTGATAGCATTACTCAATCCCAGACAATCAGCGAGGGCAGAACTTTGGTGTCAGCAGATGGTAGCTTTGAACTGGGTTTCTTTAGTCCAGGTAGTTCCACCAATCGTTACTTGGGAATATGGTACAAGAATATCCCAGTTAAAACTGTTGTTTGGGTAGCAAACCGACGCAACCCAATCAAAGACTTGTCTGGTGTGTTGATGATAAACAACACTGGCAATCTTGTTCTTCTCAGCCAGAATACTACTAGTATTGTTTGGTACGCAAATTCAACAAAACAAGCTTCGAATCCAATAGTACAGCTTTTGGATTCTGGGAATTTAGTAATAAGAGATGGGAATGATGGAAATTCAGGAAACTATTTGTGGCAAAGCTTTGATTTTCCTACTGATACATTGTTACCAGGAATGAAGCTTGGATGGGACTTAAAATCCGGTCTTGTCCGGACTTTATCAGCATGGAAGAATTGGGATGATCCATCTCCTGGAGACTTTACCTGGAGAATGGAACTTCATGAAAATCCTGAAGCAGTTATGTGGAAAGGCTCAGAGGAGTACTACCGGAGTGGCCCGTGGAATGGCCTTAGATTCAGTGGTGCACCGGAATTAAGGCCCAACCCCGTTTTCAAGTTCAATTTCGTCTCCAATGAGAACGAGGCATACTATGAGTACCACACCTTAGATAAATCAGTAATCTCAAGAATGGTTATGAACCAAACCAACTATTCCCGTCAACGATTCATATGGATTGAAGCAGATTCAACTTGGAGCCTTTATGCATATGTGCCAAGAGACAATTGTGACAGTTACAACTTTTGTGGTCCCTATGGAAATTGTATCATTGGTGATTCACCAATCTGTCAGTGTTTAAAAGGATTCCAGCCTAAATCACAACAAACATGGAACCCAATGAACTGGTCTCAAGGATGCGTACGCAGGACACAATTGAGTTGCCAAGGTAAAGATAAAGATGGGTTTCTAAAATTTGGTGGGCTCAAGTTGCCAGATGCTACAAACTCTTGGGCGAGCAAAAATATGAGCATTGAAGAATGCAGGATCAAATGCTTGAACAATTGTTCATGTATGGCTTATACAAATTCAGATATCAGAGGAGGAGGTAGTGGCTGTGCCATTTGGTATGGAAATCTAATTGATATTAGACAACTTTCAGCTGGTGGGCAGGATCTGTATGTTCGAATGCCTGCGTCAGTGTTAGGTATGAACAAGCTTAGTATTGTTGTCTGATTTCTTGTTTCTCTTTGGATTATTTGTTGCCATAGGTTCTCTTTTTTTTTTTTTTTGGCTGACTTTTGATTGTATTTGCTTTGGTTGTTCATACTGACCCAGGAGAGGCCAAAGATGAGCAAAAGACAAGGGTCATAGTGATAGTTATAGTTGCAGTTGCCGCTGCCATAATTTCTGGGATGCTCTTAATTGCCTATCTTACTCGCAAAAGCGAGAAAAAGTTCAGAGGTAATGTTACTTTCTATGACCTTCAGAAAACATATTGCCAAATTGTTTAATTGAGCTTCTTATTACAAATGTATGGAAGAGTTACTAATTTTCCGAACAGCAAAATTATGAAATGTGCGTAGCCATTTGGTCATAATCAAAATGCATTGCAGAGTGAAGAATTTATTATAGATAATACCAAGATTAAGATTTAACCAAGATTTTCTTTAAACTTGACCGTTTAGTTTCTATATCACTTGCCAACCCCGACTCGAGTTAGAAACATAAATATAATTTCATCAAAATTACGGATTCCTTGTTTTTAATTAAATACTTGCCTATAACCCACACAATATGCAGTTAGGATTTGTAATGTTTTCACTAACATTATTTTACATTCTTGACATTATATCTATATTTAGTCGCAAAACAGAGAGTCGGTTCGGGTTCAAGTCTAAAATGGTTATTTTAAATGGGTTAAAAACAAGTCGAGTTGGGTTGGACTGGGTTGGCCTATATTTTTTCATATGAATTTTTTTATTAGTTTTAAAACGTGTATTTTCCACTTGGTAAGCCATGTATTTTCCACTTGAATTCACCACCTATATCAAAAAAGAGCTTAGCTCAACAAATTGATACTTTGTTTAATAATTTTTATAAAATTATACAAATTCCAACATTATTGACCAAAATAAAATAGTACAAACACAAAGGAGTCTAGTCTATTACACAGTATTAACATTCCAAAATAGAGAATAAAATTACAAATGCCCTATTGAATAACTAATTTGACAAAGAATAAAAAGATATAAGAAATTTACAATCTTGAAAACTAATTTTATAATTAGATATCTTGAAAATAAATCTAATATGTTTAATTTTAGATGCAAAGTGATTGATATTCCGTTTCAATTTGGGAATATACATCTGTGGGGCCAGAAAATTTGTAATCTCGGCCCACTTTACATTAGGGCCCAAGGCCCGCATTGAGGAGAGGCGTAGCCGAGGACATGCAACGGAAGTCCAAATGGCCTAGAGATATAGCCGAGGACGACCTGTCCTCGGCCCCAAAACCTGGAAGGAAGGAGCGGCACACCATCAAAAGCAATCCCCAAAACGCTTCTAGAAGAAAGGACGAATACAGTATAGGAGCGGTTCAAGGAAAAGCTAAACACCTCCGCATTGATGGGGAAAGGACCCTTGAACAGTGTGTCGACAAAAGACAAAGGAAAGGCTGCCATTACTGTAATTAAGTACTCTGCGCCTGACAGAGCAATGCTTTTCAGCTTTTGCAACCACCCCCAACCACTTTGGGTAAGGGCTGATAGGACAAGTATCAACCCCAGAAAGCTGAACCTACACATGGACGTTGGGGAGAGGGTAAAGGTTAGTATAAAAGGAGAAGGAAGCAACCCAGGAAGGGGGGCGGGGACCAGGGCCAAGAACTAGAGCCTCCCAAGCCGTGCCGAGGAGAAAGTCTTCTTGGGCAAGCACAGTTCACCTCTGTACAATCATCACGAACACCATGACTGACGGCTGTCCATTCACCAAGGCCTAGCCTTTTAGCCCACTCTTTACAAATTTTATTGTTTGAGCCGTTAACATTCGAACCTAAAACACCAATTTGGGGTCGTTACAAATCGAGTCCTTACAATTGGTGCCGTCTGTGGGAAGGCTTATGCGTTGGCACAGGCGGCAATTAGTCATGGTGGGATCAAGCCCTTGTCGACAAGGGTCCCTCAAAAGAAATAGTTTTGGCAGTGGGGCTAGCTAGGCGAAAGCCTCTCCATCATCTCCAGCAGTTGTTGCCCTAACTCAGCTCCTACTCAGGGCTACCCTTCGAAGTGCCAGTGGCTCGGGCAGTTCTAGGGGCTTCCAACACCAAGTCAATGCCCCACACCTTTGTCAAGGGGCTAACCCTCAAGTCATCAAGAAAATCTAAGTTTTGGACAGAACCAAGGTCTTGCATGGTCCTCGGACTCAAACCTATGGGGAAACCAATTACTTCAAGAAAATCTAAGTTTTGGACAGAACCAAGGTCTTGCATGGTCCTCGGACTCAAACCTATGGGGAAACCAACTACTTCAAGAAAATCTAAGTTTTGGACAGAACCAAGGTCTTGCATGGTCCTCGGACTCAAACCTATAGGGAAACCAACTACTTCAAGAAAATCTAAGTTTTGGACAAAACTAAGGTCTTACATGGTCCTCGGACTCAAACCTATGGGGAAACCAACTACTTCAAGAAAATCTAAGTTTTGGACAGAACCAAGGTCTTGCGTTGTCCTCGGACTCAAACCTGTGGGAAACTAGTCACTAGAAAATAGCATAAGTCCTAGACGGAATGGAAATCCCGCACGATCCTCGGACCCCCAGCTTTAAGGAAACTAACTCAACCGAGTGTTAAGACCCGGTACAGTCATACCTCGGTCCTCGGACTGGATGCCAAAAACAAGTTAAGGCTATGAATGTTGTCAGGAACGTGGCAAAGCACCCTAGTGCCCAACGACCCTCTCGGATAGTTCATTTTAAGTTACCCATCCTCGGGTGACCACCCTATATGCAATACAGAGCATTCAGCTATTATCTCGGTTAGTCTCATATGGTTAACCTACTTCAAGTTGGCATTATTGTGCCCATCAGTTTTAATAAGTTCAAAGTGATAACTCTTTGTCGACAAGGGTTTCGGCCCTAAGTATTGTTCAAAAAGAAAAGGATACCAGTACATCCATTCACAAGATAAGTATTGCAGAAAAGAAAGAACACGCAAAATGGGATAAAGTCATCTTTTATTAGACAAAGAAGTAGTACAGCGTACAATAAGGGGCTTAAACAAGCCTATACTAGAAGCTAACTACAGAAGCAAAAAGAAAAATGAAAAGAAAAAGATAGATGGGAACGATAAATCCTTCAATTTTGCTTTAACAGTAACTAAGCATGTCCGGATGGCACCAGTGATGGAAGAGAAGAAGAAGCAGAGGCGCCTGAGTGGCACCAGTGAGGGAAGAGAAGAAGAAGCAGAGGCACCTAGGTAGCACCAGTGATGGAAGAGAGGAAGAAGTGGGGATGCCAAATCCCCGTACCAGCTCTGACTGTAATCGAGCAAGTATCATATTAGCAGCAATCAAGTGAGAGCGGATGGTACCGACGATGAGAAATCTCAGTGCTGTCGCACCAAAAATCTGATGCGACCTCCACCTGCTTCGGATTTTGGCTGAAGGAAAAAAAGGCTCCTTTCTTGCCTTGTCATGGGGAAGAAGTGTCTTGAGTCTTTGTCTCCCTTGCCCTAACCGGGCCATCTTGAGTCTCGAAAAAACCTAACGCTTCTGGAGAGGGTGTGGTCCCTTTGCCCCCATCCTGGACTTGACCATATCACTCCCTAGGGCTTAGTCACACTGGTAGTGGGGACTTTGAGCACAACTGGAGGGCTAGGGACTTGAAAAGCCTAAAGGGCCTGTACATAAAGGAAATGACCTCCCACCGTGCTTCTTATATGGAGGGCAAGCCTGACAGCATTTAATCTGTACAAATCTCCAAGAAAAACTACAAATGAGATAAGCCCCGCTCAATTCCCAAAGCCGTCTTCAGCCGTTGGATTTGTGTCGCCTCGTAAAGGGACCTTATTAAAGATGTGCCTCGTGCACCGAAACGGCAGGAATGTGGCGTAGGTAAAACTAAAAGAATGTTACATAATCAGGAGCGTGTCCCAGGCAAACGAAGAAGCTTCAGCATTGATGAAGGACAAGACTTGGCAAGCCGTGACATAAGCCCGACGTCACCAAAACTCTCCTCTCCGTCCGAGGGGCCGAACAGTAGGATTTTGAGGGGCTATTGTGGGGCCAGAAAATTTGTAATCCCGGACCACTTTACATTAGGGCCCAAGGCCCGCACCGAGGAGAGGCGTAGCCGAGGACATGCAACGGAAGTCCAAATGGCCTAGAGATATAGCTGAGGACGATCCTGTCCTCGGCCCCAAAACCTGGAAGGAAGGAGCGACACACCATCAAAAGCAATCCCCAAAACGCTCCCAGAAGAAAGGACGAATACAGTATAGGAGCGGTTCAAGGAAAAGCTAAACACCTTCGCATTGATGGGGAAAGGACCCTTGAACAGTGTGTCGACAAAAGACAAGGGAA
The DNA here is from genome assembly GCA_028535165.1 of Quercus tomentella. NCBI lineage: Eukaryota > Viridiplantae > Streptophyta > Magnoliopsida > Fagales > Fagaceae > Quercus > Quercus tomentella. The sequence continues at coordinate 57,986,978 of JAPQVY010000155.1, read as the reverse complement.
AGGCTGCCATTACTGTAATTAAGTACTCTGCGCCTGACAGAGCAATGCTTTTCAGCTTTTGCAACCACCCCCAACCACTTTGGGTATGGGCTGATAGGACAAGTATCAGCCCCAGAAAGCTGAACCTACACGTAGACGTTGGGGAGAGGGTAAAGGTTAGTATAAAAGGAGAAGGAAGCAACCCAAGAAGGGGGGTTGGGACCAGGGCCAAGAACTAGAGCCTCCCAAGCCGTGCCGAGGAGAAAGTCTTCTTGGGCAAGCACAGTTCACCTCTGTACGATCATCACGAACACCATGACTGACGGCTGTCCGTTCACCAAGGCCTAGCCTTTTAGCCCACTTTCTACAAATTTTATTGTTTGGGCCGTTAATGCTCAAACCCAAAACACCAATTTGAGGTCGTTACAAATCGAGTCCTTACAACATCAAAATTTGATTGTTTACTTATTTATACATGATCTTTTTTATGAATATAATGTTATTGTTAAGCAACACACACTCCAGGAAACATCATTTTTTTTTTTTTTTTTAAATTTTGAAAAGCCATTTATTTTGGCTATGAACTTGTAACAAAATAGGCCTAAGCATCCATAGTTTATGCTAGTTTTTTTTTTTTTTTTTTTTTTTTGAAATGTTATGCTAGTTTTATTGATATACTTCAGGTTCACTTTTTTTCACACTTATGAATGCTTCTCATACATGCCTATAATTTCAAATATATGTTTTTAACTCTATTGTAATCAAATTATCTTGACATGTACTTTATCATTTGATATCTAAAAATATTTACTTGTCGCGTTATTCAAGTGAGAAGAATACCTCAATTATTAATCTTTCAATTCGCTTGCATGTAACTAGATAAAAGTTTCAATTGTTTTCTTAAGGCAACTGTATTTGAATAAAGTTATACACACACACATATAGAGAGAGAGAGAGAGAGAGAGAAGAGAGAGAGAATTATCCAAAAAATGTTAAACAAATTGATTTTTAAAAATAATAATAATCACGTGGCACTAACATTATATTTGTCAATTGTGTTTGAGTTGTGCATTGTAAAGGCCAAAATAAACAAGTAAATCAACCATGTCTTAATTTTATTATTATTTTTATCCAAATTTTTTTTTAAAAAATTGGTCGGGTCACAAGTCTACCCATTTTTACTCCGGGTCAAAAAAATTCTAGTTCAAGTCTAGTATTTTCCTTTAGGTTCGGTCATGTTGTCAGGTCCAACCCATTTTGCCACATCTAATAGAATTTGAACCACGTACATGGAAGAATTGGACAATACCATTTTGAAATGTATAGGTTTGGGTTGTGACTTGTGAGTCAAAAGATTACATTATCATATCAAGAGCATGGATTGGAACGGACCTGGTATGGGTCGAAACCATGGTCATATTTGCAATATATTTACAAATAATATACGATTTTATTAGTATTGTTAATAGAATTAGCCCCTCCTTAGCTTTGCCACTGACCATTGCCACAATAAGTTGAGCAATGTCATTGAATTAGTAAAATCATGCTTTTCATATTATTGGTAAATTTCCAGGTTATGGTTATGGCTTATGGGCCTTATGGCTTGGTTAATTGGCTCCCAATCAAGTTATGATTTGGCTTGATTAATATGCATTTAGTCCAAATGATTTATAGCTATCCTATTTATTTATTTATTGGATGATATAAATCATATTTTACTTTAATCAGAGAAAATGGAGAACAACATGATCATAGATCGGAGCATTAAAAGCCAAAGAAAAGATTTGGAGCTCCCATTCTTTGACCTGGCTACAATCGAAAAGGCCACAGACAATTTTTCAAGCAACAACAAGCTTGGGGAAGGTGGTTTTGGACCTGTATACAAGGTAACTTACAGTGTTCTAGTTTAAGGACCTCAAGCAAAAATACCTCTTATCATATTCAGTATATGGTAACCTTTCTACAAATGTGAATTTTTAGGGTACACTAATAGATGGACACGAGATTGCTGTAAAGAGACTTTCAGAAAGTTCTAGACAAGGATTGAATGAGTTCATAAATGAAGTAATATTGATTGCCAAACTTCAGCATCGAAATCTTGTTAGGCTTCTTGGTTGTTGCATTCAAGGAGAGGAGAAAATGCTAATCTATGAATATATGGCCAACAAAAGCTTGGACTCCTTCATTTTTGGTTTGAATCCCTCAAAACATAATCATTATTTTAGTTAGATAAGTAATTTTGTTATGAATTTTCCAAAGAATATACAACTTGGTACTTTTAATTTGTTTTATAGTTCAGGGTGACTCTTGATAACATAAATGTGAAACTTGTCAGATCAAGCAAAAGGCAAAATTCTACCTTGGTCTAAGCGGTTCCACATTATTAATGGCATTGCTCGGGGGCTTCTCTATCTTCATGAAGATTCCAGACTAAGGATTATACACAGAGATCTTAAAGCAAGCAATGTATTACTTGATAGTGAGATGAACCCAAAAATATCAGATTTTGGCTTGGCTAGAATATTTGAAAGAAATCAAATTGAAGGAAATACAAATAGAGTGGTTGGAACTTAGTAAGTATCAATTTAAAATACTTTAAATAGAGTCTATATTTATTACTAATTGACATGTTTTATTCTTAATGACGTTTTGCAGTGGTTACATGGCACCTGAGTATGCCATTGATGGACTTTTTTCAGTAAAATCCGATGTCTTTAGCTTGGGAATTTTATTACTAGAGATAGTAAGTGGAAAGAAGAATCGAGGGTTTTACCATCCAAACCATAGTCTTAATCTCATTGGACATGTGAGGATCCAAAAACTTTACATGTAAATTTTACATATAATGCTTTCTAAAATAATATATATATATATATATATATATATATATATTACATATAATGAACCGATTATTGATAGAAGGTTGCAATTTTTTAGGCATGGAAATTATGGAGAGAAGGCAAGCCTTTGGAACTAATTGATATGTGCTCAGACAACTCTTGCACTCTACCAGAGATGTTGCGTTGCATCCATGTTAGTCTCTTATGTGTGCAACAACTTCCGGAGGATAGGCCCAACATGTCATCTGTGGTTATGATGTTAGGCAGTGAGAGTTTACTACCTGAACCTAAAGAACCTAGTTTTCTTATAGGAAAAAATTCACTTGATGTGGATTCCTCATCGAGCAAACATCAATCGTCTTCAACAAATGAAATATCTATTACACAACTAGAGGCACGATAGAGGATTATTCTATTATATGTACCATATTGCATATCCTATAATCAATATCGTTCGTTATAAATTTAGTAACTTATTACACTAGAATTCCAATACTCGAGTTTGTTGTTTGACACTAGGAATTTGAGATTCATTTTCATAAGTTAAGCATTTTGATTTCTTCTTCAATAATGTTGGGTTCAAGGCTGACCCTATTGGAATATATCAATTACCCAAATTGTTTATACAAAGATTGAATTAAGGTACAACCACATTGCCAGTCTTGAGTTTAATGTAGCAGAAACTAAATTTGACACATGCAATATGGTCATGATGGGAAAATGGGTGGTTTAAAGGCATCCACCAAATTTAAAGAATCCACTAACAAAGATTAAAGTTACAAGTACAAGGAATATACCCGATCCCAAAGTATCTACCTATAATAGAACCTATTGAGCTATCTAAGCGTAGCTCCAACCTAGTTGGACTACTCTTTTTAGTGAACTTCTTCACTGTGCACAAATATTCAATTCTTAATTGACTTCATAATCAACCTTCTTGATTGAAGAAGTTGTAGGTGCAAATTTCTTCACAAAAAACACACTCTAACAGTAAACTAGAAGTAGTTTGATATAAAAACCTAAGGCGCACAAGGTCGCAGAAACTTCTCCAAGTATTCATGTGTTCTCTTTATGATAACAGCTCTAAAAATATTCTTATATACCCTTGGGAAGCGTAGTTCATGAATCCTAAGTGGACTAGGTCATTATGGTTTGAAATTGAAAATTTTGTTTTAGTTTTCCCACTGCTCGATCGATCGAGTGGAGTTGAGCTAGGAGTCAAGTTTGATTAAAGCTTGATCAATCGTGAGGAGTCTAGCTAGGAGTTGAGACAACAAAACTCTTATGATCTTGAGCAATTTTCTTACGTCTTCAAAATCATTCTTTAACACTAATATAAACACTAAAAACTAAAGACTCAATTAAATCAGAATTACCATTGAGTTTTATGAGTTTTGATGATTTTTGTTTGAGAAAGAAAGGAAGAAGGAGGAGAAAAGGGAGTTGTGTGATCCAAATGTTTTTTTTTTCTTCATGAGATTGAGAGTTGAGGATGTATGGAGAAGGAATGAGAGAGTGAGATAGGAGAGGGAGAATAAAGAGGAGAAGAAGAGAAATGATTTGTAACCATTGAGGAAATGAAGAGGTGGGGGAAGAGATTGCAAACAACTAAATGGTCATCAACCCCTTGGGACTTTAGGAGAGTCATATACATGGCCTCCATCCAATCACTTATCTTCTTATTATCCACCTTCATCCTCTCTATTTTCTTCTTCTGCTCATATTTAGCCTTGTCATGCTCATCTCATTCAGTGTCCTCATAGTTATCTTCCAAATCTTCATCTCGAACAACATTTTTCTTTTCTTTTCCCTTTTCCAACTTGGATAACCTATTCATGATGCTCTTCAACATCCCTTCCATATGGGCATCATGATTACCTCTACTTTCTTCTTCGGCCATTTCTTGGATGATGTCTTGACTAGTAGTAGGAACTTAAACAATGGAAACTTTTCTCAAACTACTTGACTTGGGTGAACAAACCCACCTAAGATTGAGGATGTGTTCACGAGATGTTTGTGGTGCTATATTGTCTGAGATGAGGACACACTTAATTAATCACATTTGTCCATAATTCATTTTGACCATAAAGGGGACTCTCGAGCCATGGCATTGAGCTAAAACACTTCTTTCTAAGACTTTTGAAAAAAGTGGCAAGATGCTTAAAAAGTTGAGCCTTTAAGAGAAGTGAATATTCTAAGCTAACCCATGGCCTATGATTTACTTGTTACTAAGGCCCAAGTTTTGAAAGATTGAAGGTTGAAACAACTTATGGGCCTAGGTCTAAAATAAATCATGGCATCACTTGTTATTTTGATTGCCCCATTTGGAGATTCCCTTTAGAAGATTCCTTTTTTAATTTTTTTTTCTTGAAAAAAAATTTTGACACAAATTTTTTGGGAAGGGAAATACTTTTATTATTATATGTTTAGTTATTATTATTCACAAGTTGCAAAAAAAAAAAAAAAAAAAAAAAAAAAAAAAAAAAAATGCAAGAAAAACATGACCCGAAGTGATGCAAAGGGGCGATCCACAAGGCAATGTAATGGGCTTCAACCCATTCTTCACAGTGTGAAGACTCTTCCAAAATTCAAGTCCCATATGTTATTTTAATGTGGAGCTCTTGATCCTCAAAGCTTGAGGTCACCTAGCTCAGTCAAAGGTTTCTGTTGAATGTGTTATATATAACCTTTCATAGGCCTTAGGTCACCTCAGAAAGAAGAAATGACTCGAATCCTTAGAGGAAAACCATTAAATTCGCACATCTTGATACTGTCAAAGAGATGAGATCACCTAGAAATACGTGTGCGCATTCAAGCTCAAAAGTAGCCTATATCTTGCTCTTCTCTTTCCCATGGATGATACGGGTGCTAGCAATGACATAGGTAAAAATATAGTTTATAATGATGATTACAACTCTGAGAAAAACATTCAACAAAAATAATATAGAACTTGGTTTGAATGATTGAATATTCATCATTGTGTATGCTTGTGATGTTACAATAGTAGAAATGTTTGGAAACATCATGTTGTTCTTTGTGTTGTGTTCCTTAGTTGGATTGTTATGTATATTTATGGTGTCCAAAACATATAACTTTGGAATTTGGAGTTTGCCATTTGTTTATATGTTGGTAATTTGGTACATATTGTTCTTTGTGTTGTGTTTCTTAGTTGGATTGTTATGTATATTTGTGGTCCAAACTTATAACGTTGGAATTTAGAGTTTGCCATTTGTTTATATATTGGTAATTTGGTACTTTTGGTGGTCATTTCCTTCCTTTTATAATTAATTTGTGTTAATTTGTTTTCCCAACGGTTCTTTAACATATATCATCATATGGGGGCCTTTTTATTATTATTATTTTCTCTTACTAAATTAGCATCTTTCAACCCTTAATCCAATCAATGAAACCCTCTCACCAATATGTATAAAGATTCCTTATTAACAACCATGATATGTACCCACACAAGGAGGAAATGATACTTGAGTCCCGTGGCCATGAATATGCATATCAAATAATGTTCTCCAAGGAGTCAAGGATAGCATGTAATTGATGTAGGCGTGACCTTAGAGCACTACCATCAGTTGTGTCAAATGTCAAATATTTGGCATTTGACACACCAAACACCACTATTCAAGCCTCATGATGTGTTTTGAATGTGTCAAAATTTTGCAACATATTACAGTACCGTGATAACTTTAACACAGTACAGAACAATATAGCATATGTGTTTATTATTTTTTTATTCATCTTTCTCTCTCATTCACTCAGACTCTCTCTCTTTTCTCTCATTTGGAACTTCTTCTCTCTGCCCACCATTTCTTCTCTCTCACCGATCTCACCAAAGCCACCGATCTCACTGAAGCCGCTGACTCGCTGCCGATCTTGCCGAAACTGCCGATATCGCCGCCAATCTCGCTGCCATATTCATCTAGATCATCCTCCACAGCTCCCTCTTCTCTCTCATTCTCTTCCTCTCTCATCCTCAAGCCGCTGAAACCGATCTCGCCTAATGCCACCTGAAGTTGATCTCACCTAAAGCCACCTCAAGCCGCTAAAGCTGATCTCGCCTGGAGCTGTCGATCTCGCCTAGAGCTGTCTCGCCTGAAGTCGTCGCTAAAGCTGATTTTGGTTGTTGTTGGTTGGTGGTGATGGATTTGTAATAATGGTGGGCTGTGGTGGTGGGTTTGTATCAATGGTGGGCTGTGGTGGGGGTGGCACTGTGGCAGTGAGTTGGTGGAAGTGACGGTGGAAAAACTGAGTTTATATGATTGGTTTTTTTTAATGTTATTTTAATATTTGTATATATTATTTCAATGTATAAAATTGAAAAATAGAAGATGTGATAAAGGATAAATTGTAAAATTATGTGTTAAAATTGATAAAGTAGGTTTTGATGTGGTAAAATGACATTTGGTATAGCATACTTGATGGTAATGCTCACTCATGGTGAGGTCCAAAAAGTCCACTTTCCAAACAGATTATCAGACCTTTATCCATAATGGGTAGGCTTTTCTGTCATTTAGCAAAAGAACCGAGCAAAATTTTTTAGGGTAAATTATATATTTGGTCCCTAAGCTTTATATTGTTTATCAATTTGGTCCTTAATGTTTCAAATATGTCAGTTTAGTCCCTAATCTTTTGATATTGTGTCAAATTGGTCCCTGCTATTAAGTGATGGATAGAAAATGCTGACGTGACTAACGGTAAAAATTAAATATAATTTTTATTCCACATAGACTGCCACATATATTACCACATCAACACAAACTAAAAAATAAATAAATAAATAAAAAGTTAGGGACTAAACCTTGTACCGCTACCTATCCTTACAGTGCGTTTGGATACCGCTTATAAAAAAAAAAAAAAAGATAAGCCTGAAACGCAAAATGTCTAAATGCGAACGCAATCCAAACGCCACCTGGGTGCATTTGAATACCGTTTATTTTTCTGAAAATTGAAAATAAAAAAATTAAAAAAAATTTATGTTACTGTTCATTAATGAAATCATTGTGCATTTGCTAATTGCATTGTTCATGTCCCATGAACAGTGTAAGAGGCGCTGGATTAAAAAAAAAAAAACGTAGGAAGCATACGAGGTAAAAAAAAAAAAAAACCCAGAATTGAAAATTCAATTTACTTCATTTTCTCATATTTTTCCAGCAACCAAACAAGGAAAAAACAAAACAAATTCCAAAACCCAGAGAGAGATGCAGGGAGAATCACAATCACAATCACAATCATAATCAGATTTTGTTGTTTTTGCTGAGTGCGCTTGATTAGATTCAGAACTCATTTTGTTTAGGTGCTCAGGGGTTTTTGATTTTTTTGTTTGGAATTTTGGATCTATCATTTGAAGAAAATGGGATTGGCCCGATTGGGAGTTTCGAGAATGTACAGAGGAATAGAGGGAAGGATCTTTGAATTGTTGAATGGTTAGAGTTGGGATTAGAGTAAGGTCGAAGGTTTTAAATAGTCTAAGCCCAACCCAGCTATTGATTTATGGCAGTGATTGGTTTGAAATTTTTTGAAGTGGGGTGTGGACATTAGTGAACTTGGAAGCCCAATACGAGTTAATTAGGTGGTTTGAAGTTTTTCTTTCATTGTGATTCCTTTCTGCATCTCTTTCTCTGGGTTTTGAAATTTGTTTTATTTTTTCCTCGTTTGGTTTCTGGGAAAATATGAGAAAATGAAGGAAATTAAGTTTTAAACTCTGGATTTTTTTAACCCCCGTTTGGTTCCTAAGAAAGCAAAGGAAAAGTAAATGAATGAAAATTTTAAATCTGAAAATATACTAAAGACATGCGGCAATACAAGGTTTAGTCCCCTATTTTTGTGCTGATGTGGCAATACATGCGACAATTTATGTGTCATGAAAATTATATTATATTTTTACCGTTAGTCATGTTAGTATTTTTCATTCATCACTTAACGGTGGAGACGATTTTGACATAATACCAAAAGTCAGGAACTAAACTAACACATTTGAAATGTTAGGGATTAAATTGACAAACATTGTAAAAGTTAGAGACCAAATATGTAGTTTATCCAATTTTTTTATCAATAAAATAATAAAACAATAATCCCTTAGTCACGTCGACATCATAATTGCAAGACACGTGGCAAAAGTGAGCAGGGCGAGCCTTGAACTGCAGAGGAGGTCGCGTGTGCTAAATTCTTTGTCCTTGCTTAGTAGTGTTGGCCTTCAAGGGGCCACAAAAAAACCGCCCAATAGTACAGTCTGTACAGATTTCTTGTAGTGTGGGTAAAATATCCATATCATTGTATGAGATGATAGAAAGATGGAAAACCAGTCTAGTTTTCTCAAAGCAGTCTCCTTTAGTGATTCAAAAATTCAAAAAAAAAAAAATCTTCATTTTAAAGAAGGATTTTGCTAATATGTGCTCTAAGAGCACACAATAATTTTCATTTTTGGAAAAAAAAAATTTTGGACATTTTTCAATTTTCAAGGAAATATTTTTAAAAATGGATGGCTTAATGTATGCTCTTAAGGCACACATTAACTGGATGCTTTAAAGAATATATAATAAAACTTTTGGTAGGAATATTCATCTTCTTCGGTCTATGAACATGATTTTGGCAGGTTACTTCTGTCAAGCATTCCTATTATCACCAACAGAAAACCCAAAATACAGAAAACCCAAAATAATAGACGTGCATCACTTCACGAGAGACTCTTCAAAGAAAACTGTTGCATACTAATAATCCAAGTAACCTTGGATCTGATGAAGACTAGAAAAAGCCTCTTCATCTTAATGTTGTCTCCAACTGGGGAAACAAAGTTCACTATGATTTGTACCATATAGTCTGTAGTACTGAGAATTGAATTATATATATATATATATATTTTTTTTTTTTGGTTTCTCACGATATATTCTCAAAGCTTTCAACCAGAGACTAATTACTGTTCACGACAGGTGGTTCCTAGAGGGGTAAATCGCTGGCCCAGGAAGTTTTTTCAAAGTACAGGTATCTGGACTTGAACTAGAGAGCACATTCAGTCAAACCTAGGACAAGCACTTTAAAACTAAGTGCCCATTCACTTGGCTAACCCACTGGGTTAGAGTTGAATTATATGTCATTCAGGCTTTTTGATGCTTGCAATTCGTGTAAGCCAATGTAGGAGCATTTGTCATTTGCTTTCAGTTATGAACATTAAATTGGGTTAAAAAGTTAAAATGAATGTGGGGCTGTGTGATGTTCCTGGGCTTTAATCTGGGCATACTGGAGGCCCTTCTTGCCCGTTGGGGCTAACTTTTTGAGCATTTGTGTGCTCCTATTTGTAATGCAAAGAAGAACTGTATTCATTACCTAAAACGTGAAGTTAAATGAAAAAGAAGAATTTAGCAACAAAAGTTAAAATGAAAGAAGAAAAAGCAACATCAACATAACGTTGCTTTATTCGATCGGCTACATTCAAATTTGTTTGAAATGTGGGACTGGTAACTTTTTGATCATTTCCTTTCAACACTTTGAATTTAGTTCTAAGATCTGTGATTTTCCTTTCCTATTAGTCAAATGTAATCACGTCGAGACAGTTATGCGGCCTATCCTCACTTTTCTCCTTGATCCCATATCAAATTATGACCGACTTTACTTAAATTTGAATTTAGCTTCACATTTGTCCAAACGATGAGGGAGAAAAACAAAGAACTTTGGCTTCACTTTAGTGACACCTATTTAAATAACCATATAAGATAAACCCTTTAACAGTATACATCGTACACATTATTTCGCCAACATGGATGCCATTATTATATAGTCTTATGCTTGTGAATCAAAGTGACCATATTAACCTAACACCCCCATTTTCGCAGTAATCGTTGTTACTCCAGCGGGCCCATATCCAGAAGGTCATGTGAGTCGTGACAGGGAAATAATAATGGGCATGATTATAGGCATAATGGTAGCTAGGTGTCCGGTCCCAACTATATATGCTCGTATGAAATTAAGTTTGACTACATTATCAAGCAACTGGTACTCGTCTTTCTCGGTCTCTAGAGTCTAGACAATACCACATGGAGGGTTTGATTTTTTAGAGAGCCTTTTTCAATGGTGTCATGAAGAGCCAGCTCTCATGTGGCCCTGTAATCATACGAAATTGAGACCCATGTTATAATACATCCTTTCTTAAGTACTTTATTATTATAGTAAAAATCTTTGATGCAGAAAGCTTATTTTGATGCAGAAAGTATGTATTAACATGATTCAATTTATGCTTTATTCTTGTGAGAATAGGATACAAATTAAAGTTGTCATCCATCTCAAATGATTTTATTATGTCTCCAAGTTATGTCATATTTGCATAAGATTACCAAGAAATTTTTTTTTTTTTTTTTTTTTTTGAGAAAGAGATTACCAAGAAAGTCAATTATTAAAAGAGCTGAAAGATTAGAATATATACATAGTTTTTCATTTTTACTGTTAAGAGCTCAAAGGTGTGCAAGAAATATATGACATTCACCCTTTATCTTGTGCCAATCAAATATTTTTTGTACTTTTAAGGAGGAAAAGCCATGATCTCAAAATAAAATTAAAGCGATTTTGGGGGGAAAAAAAGTTAAGTAAAAATCCAACATGACTATCTTTTTGTTAAGTAAAGAAAAAGAGAGAGAAAGAGAAGATGTAGATGTTAAATCCCAAACTACTTCAAAGAAATAATATTTTATTTTTCTAACATATAGATATGATATTCAAGTCTATATTATAACAAATTTTATAAGTTGAGCTAATTGAAACCACTACTCAACCTTAGCTTACTTACCAATATTGAGGTTCATTATTCATGAAAAATCAATAATAGCTCTATATTAACATATATTAATACCACATTTATTGGCCCTCCTGTGTGCGTATGTATATATATATATATATATTAAAAGTTAAATGATTTGGTCTTTTAATAAGGGAGATAATTTCACTTTTAGTCTTATAAATTTGAATAGGTCAATTTTTTTCCTTAACTTTCAAAATTAGGTTAATGTTATAATGATAAAAAGTACAATTATCAGAAACGGACATATAAGTTGAAATTCTATAAATAAATAAATAAAATGTTAATATTAATTATAATGAAAAAATATATAAACTCTCATGTGGTTTTTTAGGAAAACATAGAACTTCCTTAAAATTTTAATGTAACACTTAACCTCCTACGATATTCTTCTAAAAAAAACCCTATGATATTGTTTTATGTGTAATCCATTAATTGTATAACACTTAACTCTCTTCCGTTTCCGTTACGATAATGTTTCTTATAAAAATAATATGAATACATATTATCACATAAGTAATTCATTGTTTGTTTTCATATATTTTTATTGGTTTACACATAAACCAATATCACATGAGAGTTAAGTATTATATTTAGGTGATTATGTGAAAAACTACATAGGATTTTGTATAATTTCCTTTCCATAGTTAATCAAGTTAAACTTTTAAATGTTATGAAAAAAAAAGGTTGAAAACTTATTAATAAGATAAAATTGAATTTAAAACTTGAATGACAAAATTATAATTTGGAAAAAAAATCAATTGCTGCTGATTAGCGAGAAAAAAAACGTGGATTCATGACTGTGAATTATGTTTTAATTTTTTATTTATGAGTTCATTTAATGAATATCTTTAGAACATTTGTTAATAGTCTATTTTTTAAAAAAAAAAGTTTAATATCATTTTATGGGAAATTAAATTTTTTTTTTTTAATAAAAAAATTATCACATATATCAATGTCTTAGGGCATTTGTTTACCTTTTAATTTATTTATTTATATTATAAAGAAACATTCCGGAAGAGCTCGCGCAAACTACCGGTTCAAGACTCGGAACAGACTGAACGGTTCACTCCCACCATATATATATAATTGGCAATCAATTTCTCTCACAATCAAATCTCTTTCTGTTTTTCAATGGCGACCTCTGTAAGGAACAATTTCATGCCCCAATCTCTGATCTCGAATCTCCAGCAAGTACTGATAAGCAGAAACGACGCCGTAGAAGAAGGCAAAAAGATCCACGAACAACCACCTACACCAGCCGGAGCTCACTGTTCGGGTCCGGATGCTGCTGATGCTGACGTGGAGGAGGAGGAGGAGAAAGATTGTAGTTATACAAAGCCAGTAGTGTTGGTGACCAATGGCGAAGGCATAGAGTCCCCTGGTCTCAGTTTCCTCGTCCAAGCTCTCCTTCACGACGCTCGCTTCGACATTCACGTCTGCGCTCCCCAATCGTCGGTTCCTTCAATTCCATTTCCTCTCTCTTTTTGATTTCTCCGTTTGGTTGCTGAGAAAGTGCGGGAAAAGAAAATCTCGCCATTTTTGAATTTTTTGATGCTTTTTTTTTTTTTTTTAATGGAATGAGGTAGTAATAGACTGTAATAATTTATAGTAAATAGTAAAATTATTTTGGGTTGGTGCAGGGATCGATCGGTGTCCGGTCACTCCGTCACGACTCGAGAGACGCTTGCCGCGTGTTCTGTTGAAATCAGCGGCGCCACTGCTTTTCAAGTTACCGGTAAATCCCTGATCACATTTTATGCTTTAAAAAATAAATAAACGAGCTATAGCTATCGTTGTAATTTTATGCTAATTTCGATAATTTTCATATTTTTTTTATATAAACACAGAATTGAGAATTGTCTTTTACTTTGAATTTTGTGTATTAAGATGAAATGCACTTGATTTGATATGATCAGGTACTCCTGCTGATTGTGTATCTTTAGCATTATCTGGGGCATTGTTTTCTTGGTCAAAGCCTGTTTTGGTATGCATTTACAATCTCTTTACTAATTCTTGTAAATTTATGAGCACCAATGTACTCTTACCATTTTTATCATAACATATGCAGGTAATTAGTGGAGTAAACAGAGGATCGAGTTGTGGTCACAATATGTGAGTAATATGCTGTGCTTGCTTCATACATAATTTGCTTTGCACTTCCATAAAATGTCGGTGTCGCTGAAAATTCAGACTGGTTCAGATTTTGATTTGTTAATAAAAAAATAAAAATTGAGAACGTTCAGATTTAACACTGAAAAGTGATTCAACTAACAATCTTTGTGTCCCATGACTTAGGTTCTACTCTGGGGCTGTTGCTGGAGCTAGAGAGGCACTGATTTGTGGTGTACCATCTCTTTGCATATCATTCAACTGGTGACTACTTTTTCTGTGTTTTATCTCCTCCCAACCCTTTTGAAATTTTGTCGCCCTGCACTTTGAGGGGCCTCTATCGAGTATATTATATGTTGATGTTTTTTTTTTTCCAGGAAGAAGGACGTGAGCTGTGAGAGTGATTTGAAGGATGCGGTCAATGTTTCTTTGCCATTAATACATGCAGCCCTAAGAGATATTGAGAAAGGAGCTTTTCCTAAAAATTGCTTTCTGAATATTGAGATTCCCAGTAGTCCTTTGACAAACAAGGTTTGCTTCTCCAACTGCAATGTTTTGGATTGGAGGAAACGCGTTGTTATTTAGGGAGTTCTGTTAGTGAGAATTGTATATCTGAACTACTGTGAATAACTTATCTGCATCCATGTGCCAATGGTACTCCAAGGATATCATTTTAATTGAAGGATCTTTCAGGTGTTTAGCTATATCTTTTAGTTATCTGATACCAAGAACAAAACTTCAAAATATGCAAATGCTGTTCTGTGACACATTTTGCTTTCGTTTCAACCCTTGAGATTTGAAAGAGAATCAAATGTCAGTATGTCACATTTCTAGCCAGATCAACATTAAACAGAAATAGATTCTTAGGCCCTCCTCTTGTTTGATAGGCCAAAATTGTATGAAATTTTAGTGTCAGGGCGTCCATTCTGTCTCATAAGCACTTCAATTAGTCATCACAGTTTGCTTTAGTGATATTCAAGTGCTTTCTAGTTGCAATTGTGGCTTATGTATTTGGACTATACTTTTATATGACAGGGCTTCAAGGTGACCAGGCAGAGTCTATGGAGGTCCTCTCTAAGCTGGCAAGCTGTGTCAGCAAACAGGCATCCCTCGGTTGGTGGCCATTTCATGTCCAATCAGCAAAGCCTTGGTATTAAGCTGGCACAGCTCAGCCGAGATGCCTCTGCTGCTGTAAGTTCTGCATGTTTCTTATACCATAATGCTACAATGTTTTAAGCTCCTAGATTTAGTGGCTTTATGTTTCAGTTGTCAATTATTAAAAGGCATATCCTCTCTAAAATTCTTAGGGTGCTGCGCGTCGCTTGAACTCACAAAGGAAGAATGTGGAGATTGAATCTGTTGGAGTTGCAGGGAAATTCAGTTCCCAACAAACCGTGAAGAAATACTTCCGTTTAGAGGTACAATTAAATAGCAGGACTTTGCAGTAGCAGCCAATACTCACCGTTACTTATCTATGTTTTGGGGATTATGTCAAGCTTGAACATCTTTGATGAGAAGTGGTTATATTAATGTTTGCAGTTTGTAGAAAAGGAGCAAGAAAATGTAGATGAGGATCTAGATTACAGAGCGCTTGAAGATGGATTTGTGAGTTGCAACTTCTTTGTTTATCATATCTTTCAATCTTTGTCAACCTCTTGTCCTTGATTACTAATTTTGGGGTTGTCTTTTTGGCACTACAGGTTGCAATCACTCCTTTGTCTTTAAATCCAAATAACTGGTTTGAGACTCAATCATCTGTGTCAAACTGGCTTGCTGTTGTACTTGCCAATGAACAATGAAGCTTCCTTAGTCCTCACTTATCAAAAATATAATTACATCAAAAAAGGAGGAAGCTTCATCTTCCTAACGAAGTTACGGTAACGTGTAAATTGGAGGATGCCTCACGGTCCTGTTATTATGTCAAAATCCAAGTCGTGCTATCTCTTGGCAGGTTTATATATGATTATAACTTTAAAGTAAAATGGTCCACGCTGGTGTAATTTAATGTGCTATTGTGCCAAATGCCTTTGTTGTTTTTAATGATGTTGCCACAACATAAAAAATATTGGGCAACTCTCTCTTCCTGTAAAATTCTCGAACTTGTGGTTCCTTTGGAAATGAATTAGTTTGGCGAGTAAAAGAGGTAGTACCACCTCTGCTTTATAGTTGGGTACCTTTACACCCAGTGGACCAAGCGATAAACGAGAGGACCAAAAATGTTCTACATTTCCCTCCTAAATCTTCACCCTCAATCCAACTAAAAAGTGAAAAAGCTCAACTAGAACATACATATGGCCCATATAATTTGGTACGTTTGATGTTTCGCCAACTAACGTGAGATAGCTCATAAATAAATTAATTAACCAATATGAGGTAGAGTTTGGGCCACGCATCCATGTTCATTGTATGTCATGAATCACAGACCCAGGACCCTTTACGTTCCACGTCAGTTTAATCAAAGCCCAACCCGCAAACAATTTACCAGCCACTCTGCCAACGACACAACTAGGCACGGTTCAGTTTGGTGCGGTCAATTTTTTTGTTTTGGGGGAGGGGTGAACAAAGTTTCTCTCCAAACTAGTTTAGAGAGAAACTCTACAAACTCCTCATATATTTCTATATTGAATGTGAATTTTGAAAATCTAACTGTTAGATTGTATGTTCTTATTATATTTTTTATGTATGTAAAATTTCAAGAAAATCAAATATCAATTGCTATCTCATCAAACAAATGTTAAAATTTCAAATTTTTATGATCTAAAATTGTGTATACAAAATAAGTTTATTGATTAAATAGTAAATAATATCCAATTTGAACGAAATTTGATATTCATATTAAGAACATAAGGAACATGAAATTTAATGGTTAGATTTTCAAAATTCACACAAAAAAATAGATATATAAGAAGTTTGAAAAGTTTTTCTCCAAACTAGTTTGGAGAGAAACTTTGTTTGGGTGGGGGGTTTGAACCGCACCTCTCCTGTAGAAGGAAAGAACTGGTTTACACTTCAATGTAGTTAGTTCATTTATGTTGATTGGGCTTTTACATATGTATATTTTTTCTTGGTTTGGGCTATCGGTCAGTAAAAAGAAAGTTATTATTGAGCTCATTGTTCCTGTTTTTTTAAATAGGGCCTTTCTTTAAGATATTTGGGCTTTGTTTTTAAAAAGATATTGGACATTAAGAAACAATTTTTACCCTGTAACTTCGGCATTTCTTTATACATGTTGGGCTTAAATCCTTCACAAATTAGTAAGTTGATACTGACTTGTCATTTATAAAATCCCAACCTGTCGCATAATTACATAATAAAAAAAATTATCTCAACCTATCACATAATCACATTACAAAATAATTTATCTCAACCCACATTACAAAATAATTTACCACCTCAGTTAAGAAAGTAATAAAATCTCAACCTCTTACATTAAACACAATATAAATCTCAATCTAATAAACACAATACCACTACCACACATTAAACACATAAAGTGGGCATAAATCTCAACATGTCATACTACAAATCAAATATACAAACACATTGATAAAGACCCATTACCCATTGACAGTACACAAGTAACAAATATAAATCATAATGCAAGATAGCCAATAAGTGAATTCCAACAACATTTACATTACATAGACTACTAGTAGTCATTCTATATAAAATAACAGTAGCATAGCAATAAGGAGGAGTAGTGTAGCACAACACAATAGTTAAGTAGTGCTTGAGAAGCACTATACAAAAAGGGTGTAGGACCATAATATACAATTGACACACTACACAATACAAAATTTTCACTCAAAAAATAAGAGGTAGTCTAGTCTACTAAGACTGATAAGTCTAGTAATTTGCAAATGGAGTTTGTGGTGTGCCTTTATATGAAAACTCCTTTCCCTCTCCCTTATGTGTGTATGTTTGTTTCTCAAAAAAAAAAAAAAAAAGTAATTTGCAAGTGTGTGTGTGTGTTTGTTGTGCTATTGTGATTGTGTTGCCACTTGAGTGGATCCAGTACTAGTAAAAATAAAAAATAAAAATAACAACAGATGCCAGCAAGTAGTAGAAGTTGGTAGGTCAGTAGATTGCAACCCAAGTGCCCAACCACTCCCAATCTAGTCCTCTCCATGATCAAGTCAGCTTGTCATATCCACAAAAAAATTATTTACAGTAAGCCAGCTAACAGCACTAACTTCAAATCATCATTTATGGAGAAACTCTATCACTACAAAGTCAATATCTAAAAAAATAAACTTCAATAGACAATAGTAAATAACACATAGAATAGCAGCCAACAAACATAAAACAAAATAAATAAATTTTAAGTTAGAATAACTTAACTGAGTACAAAAAAACAACCCCACATTCCACATCAATCTATAACAATAGAATCTGTACCCATAGTGGGTTTTGGTGCAAACTTTAAAAAAATGCATATAAATAATAACTCACAAATAAATGACAAAAAAATAGAAAAGTAGAAAATAACATAGATACATTACCTGATTAGCTTCATAACTTTCCACTTCATCCATTGCCTGTTGTAAGTTTATTGATTCATGCTTGGACCTCAACCAATTTTGTGTAAAAATCAAAACTTCAACAATTTAAGGAGACAATGAACTCTAGAAAGGATCTAATACACGACCTCCCATGCCAAAAGCATATTCTGATGCGCAATAGTAGACATAGGGATTGCCAAAACATCACGGGCAATTTGAGAAAGGACTTTATATCTAGAAGAATTCACCCTCCACCAATCCAAAATATCAAAGTCTTCCTTCTCAAGATCTTCACAAGCTTCAAATAGATATTGGTCCAACTCAGATTTACATTCCACACTATCCTCATCAACCAAGTGTTGCTTATATATGGTATTATACCTCTTCATTCGTTCTTCTGCACTACCAAAGCCACTTAGCATAGAGGACATGGAAGTAACATCATTGCCACTATTCTCACTAGTCCCACTAGCACTAGCACCACTTTAGGACCTAATTGCTTCGCTATAATGTTTGTATAACCTATTCAAAGCATCTCAAACTCTCAATACCAGCTCATCAGCATTTTTCCTTGTCATACCATTACTTAAACCAAAACTTCACATATTTCAATTTATATCTAGAATCAACCATAATAGTTATAAACAACATCAGATTTATCCTATCAACACTTATCCAATATTTATCACACTTCAATTTTATTCTTTGTGCCATTCCCTTCAACAATAGATCACCCCTACCATTACATAATAGATTTAGCTGGTCCTGAAGACTAGAAAGCTCATGGAAATATACATAAGCAGTCACAAACAAAGAACCATAAAATCTTAAGGTTGTCTCATAAAACATGCCAAGAAACTCAGTAAAGAATCTCACATTTTCCCAGTCTAAAAATCGAGAAGGACCACTTGATAGATTCTCAAAATAACAAAGGTCCATCATCATCCTTCATCCTTTCAAATGCAGTCACAAATTTCTTTGCATTTTCTAACATCAAGTAGGTTGAATTCTACCTAGTAGACACATCAAGACATGGTTTTAAAACTCGGACTGTTCAACGAATTGAATAAGAGAGAAATTCAAGGTTTTTGAGGTCAAACCGAAGTCGAACCGAAGTTGAACCATGATGATATCATAATTAATTTAGTATTTAAAATATAAATAAATATATTAAATTAGTAAAAATTTAAGAATACTTAACATTTTTGTTAGAGCTTAATATCTATCTTTTTTTCTTTTTTTGCAAGCCTATGTCTAAATTATCTTTCTTTTTATTTTATTTTTATGTGCAATCATAAGTTCATACATTATCCAATACGACTCAGCCCATTTTATTATTATTTTTTTAAAAATCAATCAATGAGAACTACGAAAAAGGAAGTGACGTGAGGGTGGGGGAAGTAGTTGGTAAAAAGAAGTTTTAAATTGTTTATACTTTTCAAATCAACATCAATATATAATTCTCAAAAAAAAAAAAATCAAAATCAATATAATGTACTGTCAAACAAATGTAGTTCAAGTTTTGAATTGAAGTCCAAGTATCGATTGCCAAACACACTCTTTGACCACCCATTAGAATCTTTATCAAATTGTCCTTCTCCCTTATGCAAAGTCTAAGACAATCCCTTGCAACAATAACATGGGAGGGAACTTCAAATCTTGATTCTACCTCTGCCATAAAATCAATGAACTTGTCATGCTCAACAAACCTAAAAGGTAGTTCATCAACTATGATCATCTTAGCAAAAGCCATCCTAAGTCTTTCCACACTAAACTTTCTCACCACCAGCTCATTAACACCCTTTCCCTCCCTTTTTTTACTAGGTTGGCCTTTATCACACCTATAAGGGTATTTCTTACAACTAAATCTTATACAAGACCACATGGCTGAGGTTCCATTTTTTCTTTCAAGTGACAGTTATAACGCCCTTAGCAATAGTTGCAACGTGACTTAGGGTCAATGGGATCACAACTCTCTATTTTAGTGAAGTGGTCCCATATCTTAAACGGCTCCTTACCACCATTAAGAGTAACTTGTTGAGTTTTTGTTTGTGTATAAGGGGGTGCAACAATAGATGGTGGAATGAGAGGTTGTGTATTTGGTTGATTGACCAATACAAGGCCTAGGATTAGGCTTTGTGGTGGGTGGGGGGGGGGGGGGGGGGTGTTAGATGCAGAAGCAGGAGCATCCATGATCAAATTACATAGACATAAATAACAATCACATATACATACGAGCAATTAAGGAAACAAAAACAAAGAAATTAAGCAAGCAGCTTGCAACTTAATTACAACATATACATGGTTATACATTGAGTTTCATAACTATCAACAGATAACAACCATACAAGCAGCTTTTTCAATGCTAATATAGCACATTAGCTTGGATAATCAAACAACAACATTAGCTTTCTCATTACTAAAATCACAACAACAAGATAATTACCTAAAACCACAAATAGCATGACATAATCAACTAAAATCACAATGAAATAATCAAACAATAGGATAATCAACAAATAAAATTACAATCTTTGAACCCTAGAAACAAGATCAAACAGCAAACCTACTTATCAAAAAAAAAAAAAAAAAGAGAGCAAACCTTTCAACAACATGCAAAAAAAAAAAAAAAAAAAAAAAAACCCATAGAGACAAGATCAAATAGCATGAGTGAACTAAAAAAAAAAAAAAAACGCTAGAAGTAAAACTAAACACAAACATGACAATTTGACACAACATGGTTAACTTAAACAAAATAAAAATAACCCTAAAAACAAAATCAAACATTAGTGAACTTACTATCACTTTTACATGGCATATCTCTATGCTATTTTATAGTATAATAATCATAGAGACTACCCCTTTTATTTAGTAAGTCGACGGATAATAATGGGGGAAAAGAAATTTGAACCCTAGTTCTCTTAATAAAGAATAACAGAATATTCCTTTAAGCTATATGACTCTTGACATCACAACGCACACTTGATTATGAAAATAGTACTATGATTTTGGCTAATTTATTAATTTGGTCTCTAAAACTTTTTTTTTTTTTAAGAAACAAACACATAACACACACACAAGGGTGATGAAAATGAGTTCTAACACAAATGCACACCACAACTCCACTCAAAAGTCATGGTAACTTTTAAAAAAGGGTAGGGCAAGTTATACTACACACAACACATAACACACTCTCTTAAACAATGTGGAACAATTATTTTTCTTTTTCTTTTTCTTTTTTGAGAAACAAACACACAACACACACACAAGGGAGAAAGAAATGAGTTCTAACACAAAAGCATACCACAACTCCACTCAAAAGCCATGGTCCCTAAAACATTAAGTGTGTTAATTTAGTTCACAAGTTTCCAAAATCAAACCAAGTCATCATTAACTATTCTCTGTTAAGAAGCTTAATTAACATAACAAATAGAACATAAGGGAATGTTTGGAAAACTTGAACCATGACCCTTGCCCCCACCCCACAAGAACTTTATACCAATAAAGTTATTATTATGCTAAGGGTGCACGATGGTTAGTTATTCATCTTTAAAATGACTGTAATAGGTTAATAGTTATTCCTTAGTGTATATAATACATTTCAAAATTAATATATTTCCTAAAATATGAATCTTCCTTTTAAATCGTCTTTTACAAGTTTTTTATATGTAACAACTAAACTTATGAATAATAATAATTATATATGTCATTAAAATATATTCTATTTTCAGTACTAAAGATTACTTTTCATTGAACTCAAACAAAAAAAAAAATTACTTTTCATAATATAATATTCATTTAATGTGCCAATCGTACCCAACTTAATTTAAATTGAATGTATCAATTGTGAAATGATCAAATGGAAAATGTTAAAGACACAAAAAATTTTACAACTTTTATAATAACTTGCAACATAGCGAGCTATGAATGGTAGAGGTCAAATGATAAGTCTACACCCCCACCACTTACAACTTGCCTCGTGGATTTTTTTTTTTTTTTTTTTGGTGTCCTAAAACATTGCTCAACCAAATAATTCTAATTTCCTGTTGTGGTACGGACATTGTTGCTAGTAAGGACTGACTAGTATAGCACTTGTGTTTCAATCAGATATTCCGAGCAAAGTGTCACGACATGATTGGCTGAAGTGTCAGCAGCATTATGAAATTGTCCAAATGTAGCACAGCTCAACACCTACACACCTACTCTCAACACTATATGCAATTCCATCGTATAATTATCTTATTTCCTTTACAAATTTTTCTACATTTTTAACTTTAACTTTAACTTTTTACTTCCTTTTAATATTTTTTTATTTAATGATTGAAATTAATTTTTTTTTTTTTCTAAATTTCAATCTCAACCCTTCATTGCTTTTGCATCAAATGTAATTGCACCTAAACTCAATCATCAGCAATGAACAATGAAGACAGAGCCGCCAAACACTTTGAAGGATCATCATGACACGTGGCATTCATGCAGATCAAGAACCGACAAGAATGGAGCCCAAGTAATCACATCATCTTGACCATTCATATTGAAGAATGTAGATCCAATGGTCCAAAATCTTACTTGTTCCGTCAAGATAAGAGTCTGAAACTTTGTTGGAAGTCCACGGTCTACGAACCGCTAGTCCTCGAAGCAGTGTCAAAGCCAAGTTCGCAAACAAGTCTAACTAACCCTATGTTTGGTTGGGGTGATTTTAAAGAGGATGGAAAATGAAGGAGAGAAAAATGGGGAGAAAATGATATTTTTGGTTGTTTGGTTGAGGGTGGAAAAGATGAGAGATTTTGGTGGGGTCCACAAGTTTTCTCTCCTCCCCCTTCAAAATACAATCTCTCCAAATTGGAGTGAAAATTGGAGTGAAAAGTGGGAAAAATATTTGGACAAAACTGCCCCCACCTCTTTTAAATTTTCTTTTTTCTTTTTTTTTTTCTTTTGACTTTTCCTTTCTCTGGTAACGCTGGCTTTTTGTTTCTTTTTTCTTTCTTTGGTTTTGTCAGGACGTGGTGGGTTCTTCTTCTTTTCCTTCTTTTTTTTTTTTTTTTTTTTTTTTAATTTTTAATTTTATTATTTTTTTTAAGAAAACACTTTTGAATAATTTCTTATGCTATTTTTTGAAATGTCCACTTTCATCTATACACAATTTTAAAAAAAAATTATAATGTATTACTTTTTGTTTTATTTAAGAGGGACATGATGGTAAATTTATACAAATCTTATTTTCAACCAAACTAAAAAGTTTTCCATCCCTCCACTTTTCCACCATTTCAACCAAACACAAATGAGGAAAACTAAAAACTTTTCTATCCCTCCACTTTTCCATCCTCCCTCTATATTTTATCCTCTCACTTTTCCATCCTCCCAACAAGTTCTACTTTGTTTTCCTTTTCCTTTTCCACAAAATATTTTAAAGCCATGGCACTTAACTATTGGAGGGCGGTATTGATTTCATTAATAATTTTGGAACAAAGTGCTAGGAGGTTGTGAGTTTGAATACTGATCTATACCTCAAAATGCAGAAATACCTGTTTGGTTGGAGATTTCTAGTATCGTTGTTCAGTTTTCAGTGTTGTGGAAATACGTGTTTGAGTGTTATAAAAATACGTGTCAGAAGTATTATTGTTGTTTAAACACTAAGGCTTTGCTTGGGAGGAGAGAATGGAATGGAATGGAAAGGAATGAAAAGAATCATTTTAGAATATTCTCCTCTTTCCTTGTTTGGGAGTTTAAGTAAGAGGGAATGGAATAGGTAGGAGGGAACACTCATTCCTCTCTATTCCCTTAAAACCTCAAATTTTTATTCCCCCCGAAATTGGGAGGAATTGGAGGGAATGGAATTAGATTTAATGACTTTTTTACTAAAACTCACAAAATACCCCTTTATATTCAACTCTTTATTTAAAATAGGGGTCTAATAATAATATTGTCATAAAATGATTCTGTTACATTCCCTCCATGTTGCTCCCAAATAAGATTACTTACATTTTATTCATTTTCATTCCTTTCCATTCATTTATTTTAAAACATCTAATCAAAGTTACTTAATTCCATTCCATTCCATTCTTTTCCCTTACTTAAATACATTCTATTCCTTTCCATTCCCTTATTATTATTCAATTCCATGCCATTCCATTCCCTTCCCTTATGAACTCCCAAGCGAAGCCTAAAAACTATTGCTTAAATACTGGTACCAAACAACCCAATGATAATGGGACGGGATAGTGACATGTCTTGCTATGCACAGCACTGGTAAGGGTGGAGTTAGAAGTTTTTGTTGTGAAGCCAAGGCTAAACCATCATTTGATATGCTATATTTCAAGAAAATCTCAAAATACTATATATATATATATATATATATATATTAAGGTAGTTTTTTCACTCGAGTTTCTCCTATTCCTTTCAACAATTATAAGTCCATAACGTCCACAGAAATTAAATATAACTATATAATAAAACTAAACTACATCCGCATGAACATTTTATTAATAGAAATTAAATATAACAAATCACTAGTTGCAACCATAAAATAAATAGAATATAAATTCATCCAAACAAGATTACTTTTGTTTAAAAATGTAATTAAGATCACTTTTATACCTCTATAATAAATAGAAACTGAACTAGATAAGAAAACCATTAACCACAGCCATAAGATAAACAAAAAGAAATTGAACTAAAATAGAAATGCAAAAGCAGAACAAGAATTTTGCTCCTCTTAAGATTCACTTAGCTTCAAATAAGAAAACTTTTTGTTAAGAAAATGATTTTTTTTTTCTTGGGATTGGTTTTGTTAAGGTGATGAAATGTTTTTGGATGATTGGAAAGTAGAAACTGCAAGTTGTTTTGGGAAAAAGCTCAACTAAGCTTAGAAGGCTATTAAAAGTTATGGGTGGCTGACGTGTTGGGAGGGAAGGGCCTGTTTGGTCATCAATCTCAAACTCACATTTTCACATTTTAAACAACATTACACACAATCCCACACACTTTTTCACCCACACGTATTTAAAAAAACTACAAACAACAATTCTCAAACTACTCTACCAAACACCCCCTAAAAGTTAAAAGACTAAACCATGCAAGAGATTAAAAGACTAAACCATGCAAGAGATTAAGGGTTATAAACCCACAGACAGGTGGGGGGGGAGAACCTCTTATAAAATCTAATTAAGACAGATTTCACCTATTCTACAAAAAAATTTTAAAATTTGTGGGGGCCTTGGCCCCTCTAATTGTAAATGTGGTTCCACCCCTAGCGTTGGTAGTACCCATGAACTTACTGAAAAGCCTAAGTGATAACGTATCATCATATGACATGGGATGGTGATTATCCACGCAAACCACCTTTTTTCTTTCCTAAAAAGAAAAACACTAATAATTTTGGTTTGAACAATAAATGCCACCCCATTTTTAAACTTCTTAGATGAGTCCAAAAGTGACACTCCGACACTCCCAATTGGTGCAACATTTTTCTTTAATTACAATTTATCATTATGATTTAACCTTTGTTAAATTTAGTCTGAAAACTTTTAATTACTGAGTTTAATTTTGATTCCCTAAAAGTGGGATTGAAATTATATCGTAGTGTTCACAGAATTGATGTTTTGTATATGTGCTCTATTATTGCCTCTTATCTTAAAGGACTGATCATGATTAAGCCTCGTAGTGATATTTGCAAAATTCCATTTTGATCCAAATCTTAGAAACTTAAAATATAGCAATTAAAAAAACATGTGAGACACAATTGTAATTGGGTAAAAGAAAAAGGATCAATAATTTATCCACAAATTACAAAACTAGTTAAAAGAATGTAATCATAATGGTTTATTGTAATCCAAACTATAGGAAGTCTATCGGTAGAAGAATTGGATTTTATGGAACTGCAAAAAGGGCTCTAGTTGAGGTTGTGCTTGGTCGTTTTTAATTCACTGAATTAAGTAACTATTAAGAAAGAAAATAAAACCTACTCATTCACCGCACACCATTGGTGCGATGGTTACTCTACAAGTATAAGTGTTTGTGGGGTGTAGGGGGCAATGGAGGGTTCAAGTCTCCAAGAGAGAGTTTCACATATATATACATTTAGATTAGGCTAAAGTATAAATTCTATCTTATATAAAAAAAAAATAATAATAATAATAAAAAAAGAAAAAAAGTAATAGGATTTTAGAGAAGAAAGAGATAGGGTTTTGGCAAGGGTTGTGTGTACCTCTAACTAGAGTAGAATTTATAGAACTTGCCTAATGGTTATGGAAGCCTTCCCAAACAGGAATACACCTTATAACATACCGTCATCTCCAAAGTCGGGCGAGAAAATACGAGGATGAGTTGTTGTCCCATGTAAAGTAGCGACTCTAGTCAAGTAGCACTTAATATGATTGAAGGTAGGAGAGTGAAATAAATATTGATGCAAGAGAAAATGGACTTCTACGGACACTCCTTGTTAAGGGGATGTATTTGGCGTCCGACCTATTTAGAGGAAGCTAGGACACCCTTAACTCGACTTTCAACTAGGTCAACCCCCCTCGAGATTTTATATGTATGTAGTTTGGAAAAGATGGTTAGGCTCAGTAGTATGGGCAAATTTATATCAGTAATAATCAATAACTTTTTTTTTGTTCAGTCGAACATGAAATCTGAAGATGGACTATCTTAATAGTCTAATGGGCGTCGAACCAACATGGTAGTTTGGATTGGGCCTCTATGGTCTTCCCTTCCAAAATCAAAAATGAAAATTGAAAGTTTCTCAATTAGATCGCCATAGATACATACCAGACAAAGGTGAATCGTAATCTATTTATTTAATTTTAGAGTCCCTCTCCTCCATAAATATAAAAATGTTAAAAAGAGGGGTCATTGAGAAGTTTCTAGAAAGTTGAGGGGTTAAGATTACGTAGGGACGTGCGGTCTGGTCCACATAATAGTCACAAATGGCAAAAACTTCAAAAAGTAATGAAACGTGGCGAGTCACCCTCATACCTTATTTGGAAATTAGACTCACACGGTCACACACACAGACACCTCTCTCTGCAATTTTCTTCCTTCTAAACTATCTACTCTGGGTTCCGTGTATAAAAGAACTCTTCTTCTCTCTAAAAAAAAAGTGTACACTGATCCAAAAAAAAAAAAGTTTACAAAAGAAAAATAGCTACTGAAATTGACGATTGTTACGGCGGTGGTGGCGGCGATACAATTTTATCATTCCCAGAGCCCATTTAGGAAATAGAGACAACAATGAAAGATCCAGTGGTCACAGTCAAAGTAGAACAGGGAGAAGAAGAAGAAAAGGAACAAACTACACCGCTTCATCACATTCCAGCTGATTCCGGGGAAGTAGTAGTCCCTGAAGAACTACTAAACGACACAGCTCCGCCGACTCTGACACTGGCCAAAGAGACCGAGGCGATCAATATCAAAGAAGAAGAGGAAGAGGAAGAAGATGAAGAAGAAGAAGAAGAAGATATTGAACACTCAACTCCGAAGCCGATGGAGGGTCTAAACGAACAAGGTCCACCCCCGTTTCTGAAGAAGATTTTCGACATGGTGGAAGACCCAGATACCAATACGGTCGTGTCGTGGAGCGAGACACGGGACAGCTTCATTGTTTGGGACGAGCATGTTTTTGCCGAAGATCTGCTTCCTAGGTATTTCAAGCACAAGAACTTCTCTAGCTTCATTCGCCAGCTCAATACTTATGTAAGTTGCAATTCCCAAGTTTCTCTTTTCCTCGAAGTACTCTAATTTGTAACCAATGTTTGTGTGTGTGTGTGTGTGTGCGCGTGCGTGCGTGTTTTTATACTATATTCCACATGGGTTTTGCTGGAAAATTAGTTAGTGTTTGTGAATTTTGTGGTGATTGTAAAAGTTTTTATTTCTTTTATACAGACTTAAAAAGTTATTATATTTTATGTGCTAAAATTTTTGTGATTGATTTTGTTGTCGATGGGGGGTTTTGATGGTGGACTAATTATATGGGTGAAGGGTTTCAAGAAGATTGATACGGATATGTGGAAGTTTGCAAATGAAGAGTTTCAAAGTGGGAAGAGGCATTTGCTGAAGAACATAAAGAGGAGGAATCGATTGAACAAGCAGGAACATGGAGTAGTAAGTTTGAAATTGAGGAAACCTGGGGTGGAGACTGAACTTGAGAGTCTGAGGAAGGATCAGAATGTATTGCAAGTGGAAATCTTGAAGCTGAGACAACAAGAAGAGGACTCACACAATCAACTCACTGCTGTTGAAGATCGCATTCGATATGCAGAGTATAGGCAACAACAGATGCTCTTGTTTCTCACCAAAGCAACCGGAAACCCCAACTTTGCTCACCAGTTAATCCAGAAGAAAAAGCTTAAGAGAGAGCTGAATGGGGGCGAGATTAGCAAGAGACGTAGATTGCTAGCAACTCAAGGCCATGAAAGCTTGCTTGAGGCCATTGACATCAGCCTTGGTGTTAATGGGAGAAACGAAGTTCAGGGAGACTCGGTGACAGTTCTAACTGAAATATTGCAAGAGGGTGTGGATACTTGTCCATTACAAACATCCTTCCCAGCTCCCATGGATGATGTATTGTGCAGTCCTCTTCAGGATCAGAAGGTCAATGTGATGCCTGGAACAAGCACTCCTCCAGAAATGTCATCGGTTTATAATGTCATGTCGGAGAAACTAATGGGGGACAATTCGATTGTTGATGAAGATTTCACTATGAATGACTCTCAATTCTATTCTGAGTTGGAGGATTTGATTGCCAAGCCACCTGATTGGGGTGGTTTTGTAAGTGGACTGGTGGAGCCAGCTGGTTGTGTTGGGTCGATGACATAAGTTCACAGGTATATCTTAGTGTGTCTTGAGTCTGCTCTTCTTGTCCAATTCTGTAATTTGATTTCTTTTTTACTCTAACCTGGGAATAGTCTCTTAGAATATCTGACTATTAATCTCTTGGATAAGTGTACTTCCCCAATTCTACATCCACCGAGTAATTACAAGGAGTCCTTTAGGATATTTGAATCCAGAGATTTGAATCCAGGACTTCATTGATCATATGAGGCTAGGAAATTACTAGAACAATCCTTTAGGATTAATTCTGTGATTTGCCTAACAAGATATCATATTACAATTTTGTGATATAGGCACATAAAGAAGGTTGCAAGAGTATGTTGAGAGAGCTGTTGCCACTTCATCAACGGTGGAGAGTTGCAGCTGATAGCAGGAATTCCTAATCCCTATTTGGTGTTGATACTGATGGTATGTTAGTTAGCTACAGATGTTCATACTTCCTATCTACTTTTTCTTCTTTCTTAAGGTCGTGTACTCTTTTGTGTTGTAGAAAGTCATAACTGCTATGTATTGTTATATACCAGTACTGCATAGCTTGGTCTGTCTTATCAGTGGCATTCATGGATTTTGAAGTGGCAAATTATTCTAGGAGCAATGCTCAGTCTTTTTCACATGAATGCTGAACCCTGTTATGAATTTGCAGAGATTGCTTAGATTCACTATTTCACATGAATGCTGAACTCTATTATTATAAATTTGACTGAAGAGATTGCTAGGATTCACTATTTATGTGTGAAAACGGAACATTATACCAAGAGTATTAATGGAAAACCAATAGTACTTTGTTTTAATGGAAATAATTACAAAAACCAATGCTAATTACGAAAACCAATGCTAAAGTACTAATGGAAAACCAATAGTACTTTGTTTTAATGGAAATAATTATTTCATTCACTAATCTATATATATATATATATATTAAAAGGTAAAACTGATAGAAAATTCAATTAAATTTCAATTAGATTCTCAATTTTGCGCCCTTTGTCCTAACCAAAACTTAAAAAAAAATCTAATTAAATTATAAATTAAAGTCCAATTTTGTGTCAAGTATCTTATCTAAATTTTATAATTTTTGTGCCAAAATAAATGATGCATTAACATTTAACACGGAAGCCAAGAAAACCACAATAGTAATGCTCATTGGCCTAAGCAAGAACATTCCACCTGCACATTTTTATTGGTGAACTCAGTAGACTCTGGAGCTCTTCTAATACCACTACCAGAACTGAGGAGTCCAACGAGAAAGACTTTAAAAGTAAAACCTCATCTCCTCCTCTTAATTCCATATCGTCATCCCATGTCTCCTCCTTTTTCTCTCTCAACCTCTACCAACTAGATCCACACACCGCCCTCTCCTCCTCCTTTTGAATTTCTGAGAGCAAGCCCGAGTTCAAACACAATGTTCAATCCCACTCTTCTTTACTTCACATTCTCATACATTACCGCTTCATTGGAGGCTCCAAGAAGATTCTAATCTCAATGATCAGTTCTTGTCGTTAACCCGATGACGTTGCCTTCGTCTTGGACTTCCTGTGCTGCATGAATCGCCAAAAAAAGATAAAATTTTAGTTTCAGTTCTTTTAAGAGCTATAACATGCTGTGAATGAGACTTTTCAAGTTACTCCAAGTGAGCCAAAATTATTAAGTTATGTATCGTAGATCCCACTTCTACAAACACACATAGGCACACAAACTAGAGTCCATTAGAAGTAAGACTTTTTTATTAAAAAATATGAATTAGATATGGTAATAACATTTGGTTTGAAAATAAAGCAAAAATGTCAGAATCCATGCACAAATTGCGATTCTTTTAAAGACATTTTCTTGCAGCATTGCTGTATTTTGGTGCTTTGAGAATCATTAAAATGTGTCTTAACAAGGGCTATTTTGTATTTATCTGATGTAACCATGGTTTTTCATGTGGATATCATTCAAATAGATGAAAAGTTCAATTGGATAAAACCCTGTGGAATAATTTACTGTAATTTATTTCTATCATTATTATTACAGCCACATGAGGTTCATGATGGACAGAGAAAGATAGAACAATTTTTGGCTATTTACATGAAATTTTATTGTTAGAGATGTTTGATTCATATTTCTTTTTTCTATTTGTATTTTGGATGTAAATTTTATTCTTTTTGTTAAAAATTTATTTTTAAAAATTATCAACATGAAAATAATAATAATAATTATTATCAGACATGTTAAGTTCTAATTTCTGTGGAAGGCACAAATAATTATTAAACACGTTTGGTAGATTAATAAACATTGTATAGCTCCCATACAACACTATAACTTAGATTCTAATAATGAATTTGTTAAAAAAATATTGAAAAATATTTCAGTAATTAATCAAGGTATGACACCGATGAGTTTATTTTTTTATAGAGTTTCAACCTATAACATCAACTTCTGATGATTGTGCTCAGTATCATCAGATCAAGACACCGATCACTTTTTCGTTTAGGTGAAAAATGAACCCTAGATCTCTTATTCAACCATCACAAATTTTACCAGTTGAGCTAATTGAAACCCACGGCACTGAAGAGTCTTAAGGTTAAAAAGATATGATTGAATCCATTAGGCCCAGCAATACCTTGAAACAAAAGCTGATAATGCAACCTAATAAGTGGAGATCAATGGTTTTGTATAGAACTTGCTTCCTATTAAATTTTGATGGTGTGTAATAATGGAAACTATCTTTTAACTTCCAAATAGTAAAAGTTATGCAGGCAAATTAAAGGCATTAGCTTAGCAAGAGGTTGAACCATGGTATCGAAATCTTGATAGTGTCCCCTATGCCAAGTAAAAGGATGATTGAATGTGCTAGCTTGATGATAACACACACAAGTTTCATTTGAATTTGTTCTTGGCTTCACTATACATTACAGCTCCAACAACCAAGAGCCTGTAACTTGCCATCCCAATAATTGAAATTGCGTTTTTAACTATCAAAATTGAAATAACCACAAAAACAATAATCTCATATGTTGATGAAGCATTTTATAAATTGTAGCTTATAGTAATATCTCAAATTACCAACAATAATCTCAAATTTGTCCACTTTTAACAAATTAACAAAATGTGTGTTTGGATTAAGATTTTGTTAATTTGTTAAAAGTGGACAAAAATATAATCATATATATTATATTAAGTTGAAGTACAATTTTAGAATTCAAATCGAATCAAATTAATTTCTAATTGTAGTTTAATTTTGTGCTATGTGTCTAATTTGATTTTTAAATGTTGGTGTCAAGTTACCTCCATTCATAATGCTCAATGTGGAAACCGAATCTACCAAGATGAACATCTTATCATCACAATTGTTAATGTTTCCATGCGTAAGCACGGACTACATGCTAGTATTATTAATGGAAAACCAACCGTACTTTGTTTCAATGGAAATAATTATTTGTTTCACTAATGGAAAACGAATAGTACTTTGTTTCACTAATGGAAAACCTGAGGGGCATATAGTTAAACTTGATGTGCATATAGTTTTCGTACTTTCTACTGTATGGTAGTATTAAAAAAATAAGTCAAAGGAAAACTATCTATGGTCAACTGAAAAAATATATTTTTTTAGTAGATAATAATTCTCTCTCTCTCTCTCTCTCTATATATATATATATATATTTTTTTTTTTTTTTTAAATGAATCATTTTCTAGGAAAAAAAAAATTAACGTACATCAAAACAAACTGAGTAATTACTTATTAAAGTGTTCCGTTAAATTTATATTAGACTAATTAATTTTTTTACCACTCTAATGCTTCGAAGTTTCCATTTAGATATACAGTAGTAGTGCTTGAACTTGCAGCTTCAACTAATGCTGTGCAGCACTGTTTTAAAACTTTACGGCGATTAGTGCTTGACTAATTTTACACGAATGGTATTTTGACTGCTTGCATTGTTTCTAAATATATTTATGGACCTAGGGAGACTTTGGCTTGTTGCACGAAGAAAGAAATCTATAGATTTGACTTGTGTTGCACGATGAAAGAAATATATAGACTAGTGTTGCACGATGAAAGATGAATGATGTAAAGAGTAGCACCAGCAATGGTGAGGTCCCTTAATTTAAATTATATTTTAGGGACACCAAATCTATGATGAAGACGCTTAACTACATAGTAGTGAACTTTATATTATTTTTATTAGATATTAGTGAACTTTATAGTTTACATGATTTCTATCCTTTTGATAACGTGTTAGATGTCCCTACTAAATCCCTAAATAAAAATATTATCCCAACTAATTGGAGCCAAATGAAATGATTATAGATCTTGCCATTGGCCTCAGTAGCCTATTGGCACCTAGGTACCTGCATGACCTGTTGCTCGGGGGTTCTAGCCCCCGCAATCACCTAGCAAAAAAAAAAAATGATTATAGATCTTCACTAGAAACTTCAAAAAAAAAAAAAAAAAAAGCATCTGTGCTCGAAATTGAGAGCCACTTGTTTCACAACACATAGTTGGTGGGTCTTAATCTTAGACAAGATGTGACTAAAGTTGGTTTAGATAAGATTTTGTTGCCCAAAGGAGGAAATACGAACTCAAATTAATAGTTTGGAAATAAGCACTTTGACTAGGGACATATCTAGACTGTGTACGAATGATTTAACCCAAAATGACTATTCTAAAGCGCCACTTTTTTTTATTCGTTAACAGTGAAAGCACAGTCGATTACAAGCACCAATTTTTGTTTTTATTGGTAATTGTCAATTTGTCATAGCACCAAATTAGTATATGAACTGGACACTTTTCTTAATTTTCTCTATATAGACCAAGAATGGTGCGGGGGGAGTATCAAAATAAAAAATAAAACCCTAGAAAACGGGCACTGAAATGTGAAACCACCACTCTGGAGTCTAGAATACAACTACAACACAGTCTCCCTCCTACAATCAATTAAGTACAGACTTCTATCTTTCTCAAAAAAAAAAAAAAAAAGTACAGACTTTTATAATACAAGGGGAAAAAAAAGGTGAAATGGAACTATATGAATATGATTACAACAATAAAAAGAAGCATATCACATCTTATATTTTGACAAATATTTATTTCTTGTTGGTAAGCTTACTATTAGGCTTCATAACTCCTATGGATGAAGATGATGAAGATGATATGGCAGACCTATCAAACTCCTGCTTATCTTCATTGAATGCCTTAATTAGAACTTCTTGGAGCTCCATATATCTTTGTCTCTTTAATTTTCGTTCTTCTGGAGTGTCATTCCCTACGTACGCTAGTTGTGATATATCATCATCATCCATTATCTTATTAAGGACTTTCGAGCAACGAGGGAAGAAGCGTTTTCCAAGTTCCACTGCTCAAGTTAAGGAAGAGAAAATCAGGCATGTTTACCAAAAGAACAATAATGAAAGTTCCATTAGATTAGAATGATTGTAAGAAACAGCAAAATTAGGTGACAGGATCTGCCTCATAATTTCAAATATAACATCTAGACAACATAATTCTTGTAAGCTCCAATTTGAAGGGGCGCCTCTGGGTGAGTTTTTTGCAAAGTATGAATGTATGATAGATCAAACTTTTGTTGTTATAAGGAAACAAAAGATATAATCATGCAGGTGTATATAGGTATATGAGGCATCATTACCAGTTCTGGAGAGTGCTTTCATCCTAATTAGATGCTCCTCTTGAATTTTGAACGGTGCTTCATTTAAGTCTACAGTCGTTCTCCGGTCATCACGCAGATTCTTAGACCTGATGGCTAATGGAAACTCAGCAGTGCCATCAACTTGAGCAATATCCATTACAACTTTTGCTTCCACCGGGAAAAGAAGTTTTGCCAGTCCAACTGTCAAGTATTAACAATCAATATTTAATAGCATAATCATCAGAAACTGTTTCAAACCACAGATACTGAATTTAACCAAGAGCCTTTTCATAATAACCAGATTAACTTCCATGGGATCATTAACTACTAGGTAAATGGAAATGAAAAAAAAATCCCATTCCCTAGTACCATGTTAGTAAATACAAGATTAAATATTGACAATCACAAAACCAAGAAAACTTATTCTTATTTGAGCTAGCCTAGCCAAACAATCCTCCTGGTTTTTTCTATCAAAATTCTAATTTATTGCATCATCCTTTAGCAAGCCTAGGTTGCAAGACAACAAGAATAATACAGGTATGGTAGCATTATCTTGATTCTTGCCTTACTACAACTAGGAGATTGATCAGAGAGAAAAATGAAGGTGATATATGGAGTAATTTCCCAAATAAGACACTCGAATCGCTAACAAGGAATAGTTAATGAAGACAGAAGCAAAGAATTTTGAAGGCAAGAATCCATAACAGCAGCAGCATGTTATTCAAAAGAAATGCATCCTTGCATAAGCACTAGGACATTATTTATGGTATCCCTATACCTATGACAGGGTCAATATGATCAAAATGCTCTGCCCCCTTCCAATGACTTAAAGTGGATTCTAGCTAACTCCCTCTGTATAATTGAAAGAGAACATGGGCTTATAACCACCATTAAGCATTTATTCTAACTGAAAGATTTGTTTTCTTTGAAAGAACTTTGGAAAAAGGGGCAAGCACAGGTAAATCATCCAAACATCAAACTGATAAATCTTTTGATGAAAGGGTCATCAAGACCAACATAAAACAGCATAAGGTGCCACAATATGTGGAAGACTATATAAAGCCAACAGGACAGGAAAAAGCAACAAGTTAAAGTGTGTCTTTCACACTAACTTCCAGTTGAAAAAATTGGATTAATGGAATACCAAAAATGTTTAACTGAAGGGCCATATTAACACAAAACATAGAAAATATTTATCTCAGAACCCTGTCCCAATAACGACTGGAAATTATTGTTATTAGGTATATTTTACTTTGTAGGATTATCAAGAGGGAGAAGCAGTAGCCAATTGCTGTAACTTATTTCCTTAACCAACCCTGGCAGGGGAAATAAATGTAAATTACTACTCCCATCAAGGGTGTTGAAAACATGGTAAGTGTTCTCATTCAAGTCGAGAATTATCAATTTATAAAATAAAAAATGAAAACTCTATTTCAGTTTGCTGACTGGAAATCAATTTTTTACTGTGAACATTGGTTGACTGAATACTACACTTAACAGTTACTTGCATGGTGTTCCACCAGTAAGGGGGGGGTGTCGTAAGCCATCTATCTATGCCCATCATTATCATCTTAGAAACACTACAAAACGTCTTGCAAACTTAGAATAGATTAACAGGAACTGCAGCAATAAGTTGCATGTGTCACATACTCAGCACAATCATAAGATTCGAAATGTTACTCCTTCTAATTTCCCTTTGAAGGGCATTTGGAAAGTAAAGGTTCCTAAAAGGGTGACATTTTTTATGCGGACAGCAGCCCGTGGCTAGATTCTCACTTTGGATAATCTTATGCTTCATGGTCGCCTCTTGGCAAATCGTTGTTGTATGTGTTGTTGTAATGAGGAATCTGTGGATCATCTTCTTATTTTTGTTCGTTAGCTCATTCTATGTGGATGCATATGATTCAGCTGTTTGGGATTCATTGGGTCATGCTAGGTTCAGTTGCAGACTTACTTTGTTGGCACCATTGGCTTGGGAAATATAATTCTAATATTTGGAATTTGGTACTAGGCTGTTTGATATGGACTATTTGGACTGAACGTAATCGGCGTTCTTTTGAGGATATTGAGAAATCAATGGCCCAATTGTTAGATCTGTGCCAACGGACTCTCTTTGATTGGTCTCAGTGTTGGGGTCTTTCGGATTGTTCTACTATTATTGATTTTCTTTAGTCTCTTAGAATAGGATTTTGATTCCTTTATTTCTTTTTGTTGCTATGGTCCTTTGTTCACCACCGTGAACTCTTTGTATCTTTTTTTTCTTTTCTATTAATAATATCACTTTCTTACCAATCAAAAAAAAAAAACTTCATATGGAGATCATCTATTGAAGTTGAATCTTAGAAACTGAAATCTATATATATTTTGAGAAAAAGGACTATGATTTGTATGAACAGCTAAGAAACTCAAATGCAAAATTAAGAAAAGAAATGGGAGACTAACCTCTATTTTCAAGGTACAACAACTTCATGCGGAGATCATCACCTGCTATAGCAAGGGAATGAGAAGCATCTCCTAGCAATGGATCTCTACTTTCTGCTTGCTCCAATATCTCTATACATAACCGATCCTTGGGAGAAGCTTTTCCTTCCTCAGTGGACTTATTATAATCCACAGCCTTAGTGAGCCGCTTTGAGATCTGAAGCGCCTTTCTACCATCTAATGTAAGGTCTGATGGTCTGGCTCCCTTCGTTAGGAGGGATACTATGATCTTAGGTTCCTTCCGCATTGCGGCAACATGCAGCACGGTATAGCCCCTTAGATTCTTTTTGTTAACATCAGCAAGTGCAAGATCAAGGAGCTCTGTTGTTGTCTTTGCATCACAGTATGCCACAGCATAGTGGAGAGCAAATGCATCATCTAGATTAGTATGAGCCTCTCTCAGCAACAATCTGACTAATTCAACGTCATCTGAATCCAGGGCTCTATGTATTCTCTTTATATGTTTATCTGGAAAATTGTTGCTTTCAGGTGTGTCCAAGCCAAGTTCCTTACGTGAATCCATGATATTTTTTACTATATCTTGAGGAAGAGCTTTATCAAGAGTAATGATATCAACATTAGATTTGACAATAATCTCAATACACCTTGCCAGCAATCTTTCACATGCTTTACTGCACATGTTTGCAACAGATAGAACCACCAAAATGTCGTCCATTGAAACCTTGTCAATAATGTCTAGCAGGTGCCTCTGCAATCAAAGTTGAGAGCTAACAAAATATTCAGAGGAAAAATCAAAACAAGACTAAAAAAAAAAAAAACACTAATTAGCAGTAGCAAAGTAGAACATTCCAACTTATAATACTAACGTTCCAAGTAATTCAAACATGGAATAAATTTACTATTACATCAATCTCAGGGTAGAAAAAGTTCCAAAGTAAGACAGTTCCTGCATTAAAACAACACAAAAGAGATTCCACTAATATCGCTGAGACAATTGTGCCAAAAGCAAATAAGAACCATTGTGGCCCTTTTTGGTGGGTAAATCCAAACTTAATGATAACTAATGATAAAGAGTTCTACTTATGCATATCACATTCAAGCCAATGTCATCACATAAACTTCAAATCCTCATGATGCGATGACAAGTGTCTTCCACCAAAAACAACAGCCATAAGTTTGAGTCCAGGAATCAACCTCTCAAACTATTTTTTTATGGTAGTGTCCTAAAACATTTTATTAACAAAAGACACTGTAGAATGCTCCAAGCAACAAACACTAGGCTAAGTAAATGGCTTGCTGGCAATTTAATTTGATCAAACTCAAATTCTTAATAATTGAGTTCTAATTAAAAGTAATAAAAAAAAAAAAAAATTGAAGCTTTAAACAGAAACAAAAAATATATATATATACTCTCAAAACTTTCCTAATTGAGCAAACACAGTAAAAAAGGATTACCTGATAAAGAGCGACCAATTCAGAGACTTGAAAAGTGAAAGAAGCATAGAGAGCCTCGACCATGAAATCAACGGCGGGCCTACAAGCCTCGTGAGAGCAATCATCGTCGACGCAAACGCAAACACCTTTGGGTAAAGGTCTGACCTTGCCGCTATACAAGTAAGTCAAGACGGCCATGAGAGCATCGAGACCGACCTCGTGATCTTTGGCTAGGTCCTTCAGCTTCAGCTCCACCTCTTTGGAATTGGAGAAGGCGTTCTTGAAGAAAGGGCTTCGCGCCGCGAGGAGACAGCGGTGGACGGCGACTTGTTCGGTTCCGACTAGGATCTTGGCGTCCGCGAATCGGTCTGAGGAGGAGTCGTCGAAGAGGGATTCGAGGTTTTGGGAGAGGCGGCGGAGGGCGGAGATATCGGGTGGTGGCGAACGGTGGTCGGAGGAGGAGGGCGTTTCGGCGTTCGTGGCTGCGGCCGTGGCTACGCAGCATATGCTACTGCCGTAGCTTATTTCGTTTGAATCCGAAAAACCCATTTTATAATCCATCAGAGAGAGAGAGAGAGAGAGAGAGAGAGGCTATTTGAAACGGAAAGTCATTGAAATTGAGAGAGAGAGAGAGAGAGCGAGGGTGTTTGGATAAAAGAATGTTGAGAATGAGAGATTTGCAGAGAGACTGTGAAAGGATAGAGTATCTTCTAATAGTAAGTGAGAGAGATAGAGAGAGAGGAAATAGGCCTTTCAAGGCCTTGAGTTTTGGTGTGGATTTGCAGAGGTTGAGGACGTCAAATGAGAGAGACAGAAATGGAGTTGACCACAGCTGGGAACTTGGGGTGACGAAGGTGGCAGAAAATTTGGTTTAAAGTTTTAACTGTTATTGGAGAATATAATTTTTTTTTTTTTTTTTTTTTGATAGACGAGAATATAATTTATTAGTTCAACTTTTAGACGAAAAAATAAAATAAAAGAGCCCACCTTGGGAGAGTTGAGATTTACATGTAATGGAAAATAATGTGTTCCTTAGAACATTTGTCAATCGGTCATTTTAAGAAATTTTTAATATTACTTTTAAGACATTTGTTAATAAGTTATTTTTAAAAAGTTTTATATTATTTTTATGAAATATATAAAAAATTGTGAAAAAAAGTTAACTATTTTTTCTTTTTTCATAAATTTTTTTTTTAAAAAAAAAAAACTTCTTAAAACAATACTCTTAAAGTATTCATTAATTTCGCCCAAAAAAAATTAGTTTGAGAGATATTCAAAGAGTTGCAATCAATTTGACACCAAGTTTTAAATTCTTATATTAAGTGATAGATAATGATTGATCGTTTGATACTTTCACTTGAATTTACAATTTTTTTTTTCCAGAACTTTTAGTCTACCATGGTCCTAAGATTGTTTTATAAAAAATAACTGGTAAATTTTGCAAGTTTGTTATAAGAATCTTGTATTTCAGTCATATTGTTTAATATTAGATAAAGTAATAACAATTGAATTATCATAATTTTTTATATATATATATATATTTTTTAGGTTTCATGCAGATCTTTTCACTTTTCCAAACCCTGGAACCATAACCATCATTTCTGTTTCAATCATATAGGGCAAATTCGATCCTTTGAGAATTTAAGTAGGAAGTGGTCCCGCAAAAATTTGTTTATTCTAACTATTAAATAAAATAAAATGTTTATTCACATTCTTTAACACTGACAGTGCATGGATTAGGCTCCGATCTTAAGGCCGAGATTAAAAAAGAATAATATTTTATCTACAATATTTTTACAACAAATCATAATTAGTAAGTTGTTATTGGTTCTAATTTGAATTTAAAAATTAAATTACTTTTCTGCTCTTCCGTAACAAGCAATAACAACCTGACACTTAAAAATTTGTTGCGAAAGTGTTATAAATGTTAAGAATGAGACTTTGTTCAAAAGTATAGCCTACTAAAAATTGATCATTGTCTTAATTTTAATTAGGAAAAGTTAATGGATACAGGATATATTGGTTTATAAAATATTTTTAGAAGTTTTTTATACGAAGAAAAAAAAACTAATTTTTAATAAGGTTTTATATTTTTCCATAAAAGTTATATCAAAATTTTTCTAAAATGATTCATTAACAAATAACTTAATGACATTCGTTAACTAAACCTATTTTTATTTAGAAACCCAAAACTACTGATCAAGAAGGGAGACAAAGAAGAGAAAGGATCCATTCTTTTTTGTCTAAAAAAAATAAAAATGAAAAGAGAGAGAGAGAGAGACAAAGAGATGGATAGAAACGGTTTTCATATATCTTACTAATTTTTCATCTTTTGTTTTCCCTTCAAGATTTATTTAAAAGGCAAATATTTTCTTACACTTATTTTATATAAATTATTTTACTTGATGAGCTTAATGTACACATTTTAAAAAAGCAAATACGTCATGTCCAGTTGTCCACACTCCACCGTCATAAAAGCCTTCCATAAAATTACTCTAATAAATGGAAAGTTTGGACTTTTTAGTGAAAAAAATTTGTCTTCATAATTAATTACTAATAATATATAAAAGCATTCACACTGAAGAATATTAAAAAATAAATACTTATTTTATATTTTCAAATACTACTTTATTTATTTTATCAATTCATTTTATAATACACCTAACATTTTAGTTCTTATTTTTATATACAGTCCAATAAAATAGGTGAAACTACACTATTGGTCCCTGAAGTTTACCTTGTGTGCTCAATTGGTCCCTCAAGTTTGAAGCAAGCACAATTAGTCCCTTAAGTTTTAAAACTGAGTTATATTTGGTCCTTTTACTAATTGTTGTTACTTGTTAATGGTGTTAATGACTTGACATTTTTTTTAATGATGTGGCATGTTTTTAATTAAAAATTAAAAAAAAAAATAGTTTCCATGTTAGATGGAATTGAAAAATCATATTAAAACCAAATCTGATATTTGTTTAACAAAGGCACGACGGAGAGAGAAGGGGAAGTGAGAGATTGACAGCCACAAGAGAGCCGCACGGGAGGGAGTGAAGGAAAACCCAAGCCTAGCCACCGTTGGTGGAGACCAAATCCCTAGCTGCGCGACAACACTGCTTCTTTCATATTCTACTGAAACCGTTTCTGGCAAATGGAACATTTGTACGGAACATTTGTACAGTGGACGCACATTCAGATCATTAGCTCTGTCATTGCCCCATCTAGCAAGAGTGTTACCCCTTGTCTGCTTAACCACAGACCTCACGGTGTTTTCAATCTCTGGTAAAGTTGAACCATTGCGGCGGCCATTGTTAAGCCCACGGTGGTGTTGTGTCCGATTGGCTGGGTTTTCTATGGAGTTCCTGTTTGATGGTTTGGAAATGGAAGAGAGAAAGTTAAGTGTATCGAGGAATGGAAGGCTCTGGGTATATTTATAGCCTAGGGGAAGCCCAAGTATCAACTATTAATGTAATGGCCGAATAGATTTTCTTCCGTTTAGACCCACATACTATTCTGCTTTTCTTTCTGAAGAAGTCAGACTCAACACTCAATTTGAAGAATAAATTTTAGACTCAATAGAATATGAAAGAAGCAGTGCCAGAGAAGCAATGCCAGAGAAGCAGTGCTGTCGCGCAGCTAGGGATTTGGTCTCCACCGGCGGCGACTAGGCTTGGGTTTTCCTTCACTCCCTCCCAGGCGGCTCTCTTGTGGCTGTCAATCTCTCGCTTCCCCTTCTCTCTCTCTCTGGAAACTATTTTTTTAATTTTTAATTAAAAACATGTCATATCATTAAAAAAATGTCAAGTCATTGTTCTGTTAGTCACGTAAGTAATACCGTTAACAACAATTAGTAAAAGGACCAATACAACTCTGTTTTAAAACTTAAGGGACTAATTGTGCTTGCTTCAAACTTGAGGGACCAATTACGCACACAGGGTAAACTTCAGGGACCAATAGTGTAGTTTCGCCAATAAAATAATATAAACTACCCGATAAAATGAATATAAAACTACCTATCTCTTTCTTCCCTTCCATCTCTCTCTCTTCTTCCACCACCAACCACCCACCATTCACAACAAACCCATCAGAACAAATCAAAACGACCACATCACCACACCTAGGGATGGCCATACCCATTGGGTAATGGAAATCCTACCCTACTCGATCCAAATGTTTTGGATAATACTCGGTTCTTTATGGGTAGAACTTAATCGGGTAGGGTATGGATATTACCCGAATAGTTCGAGTAGGATATGGATATTATCCATACCCGACCCATATATAAAAAAAACCCTAACTCTCTCACTTTCACTCACACACTCTCTCTCTCTCTCACTTGAGCCTCCATCTTCATTGTCACTCTCTATCTTTCTCTCACCCAAGCCTCCATGGCCTAGTACCTTGAACTAATCCCTCCGATCACCAGCACCACCACTACAGTGGTCTTCTCCATCTCCGAATAAACTCTCTCTACCCAGAGGAGATTGAACCATGCATCACCGAAGTAGACCTGCCATTGCTAATCTAGACTTTGGAGACGCCGACAAAACCGTTCGTGGACCCACCGCCAATCTCACTGTTCGTGGTTTCCATACATTCTGCTCCCTCTCTATCTCTTTCTTTGTGTTTGGTTGTTGAGAAAAACTTGAAGGAAAAGAGAAATTTTGGAGTCTTGGGGCTTTTGTACGACCTTGATGTCCATTTCTTTTTATGGGTTTAATTTCATGAATGGGTTTCTCCAAAACCTTGCCGATTGTCATATAAAGAAACACTCTTTTGCTTTCTCAATGTGCATTTGATTGTTATGTCAATTTGAAACTCGTTTGTGGCTTTCGAACCTGGAGTCATTAATTTTGTTTTTAAGCTTATTTTTTACTATACTTCGTGTGTTAGATGATGCACTAAAAACTTTGGGTGTAAATCAAAAACAAAGCACACTGATTGTTTGCCTAGAAAAAAAGATTGTTATTTTTCCAAGAAAAAAAAGAGAAAAAGAAATCAAAGGGCTGTTTGTTTGCCAAGAAAATGAAAGAAAAAAGAGATGAAAAGAAAAAATAAAAAAGTCTCGTGGGCATGTGTTTCAATTTCGTAGATGGGTGAAGTTCAAAAGAGTAAATTGGTACCGGTTCTTAAAAAGAAGAAGTAGATACATCTGATTTCAAAGTTATTGATTAGTTTTTTTTTTTTTTTTTTTAATTTTATTTTTTAAGATAAAGTTATTGGTTAATTTTTAAGTTAAAATGTTTTTGGATTTTAAAAAGAAAAAATTAAATGGGTTTCGGGTAGGGTATGGATATCCATGGATAATAAATCCGGGTAAGAATTAGGTATGGATAATAATGGATATTGGTATCTGGGTATCCATGGGCAAACATTTCGGATAGGGTACGGGTATACCCGATCCATACCCTACCCATGGCCATCTCCACACCCAAATCAAAACAACCTCATCACTACACCCAAATTAGAATAACCACATACCGATACCTAAATTGAAACAAATAAAAACAACCACATACCTATATCCAAATCGGAACAACTA
Source organism: Quercus tomentella (assembly GCA_028535165.1). NCBI lineage: Eukaryota > Viridiplantae > Streptophyta > Magnoliopsida > Fagales > Fagaceae > Quercus > Quercus tomentella. The sequence continues at coordinate 57,942,891 of JAPQVY010000155.1, read as the reverse complement.
CACTCATACCCAAAATTACCCACAAAAAAAATAATAATAAAAAATTGCCACCCCCAACCATCAAATCAACCAACCAACCGTTACCACTGAAAATCCGAACCACTGCCACCACTGAAAAACTCACCAACCCAAACTTTGACCCAATTGCCACTCAAACACCAATCCAACTGCTGACTCAATTGCCACCCAAACGTCGATCTAAATGCTGACCCAATTGCCACCCAAACTCCAACCCAAACACTATCCAAACGACCGATCCAAACACCACCCCAACGTCTGACACAAATGACAACCACAGTTACCAAGCCGAATTCCAACCATATCCACCGACCCAAACTCTGATTTGTGCCACCAACCTAAATCCCTACCCAAAATTGCGAGGGAGAATTGAGAGAGAAGAGAGATTCGGAGATCTCTACCCAAAATCGCAAAGGAGAGCTGAAAGAGAAGAGAGATTCGAAGAGTGAGAGTGACTGAGGGAGAAGTGCAGAAGAGAGAGAGAGAGAGAATAAAATATAGTTTTTGAGTTTACAAATTCATGAATAGTAAGTTGTAAATATAAATATTCACTGTTCACAGATGCTAAAAAATTTTAGGCATATATACCCGATTAAAGCTCTTTTTTAAATGGTCAGTTGCTAAAATAGCAATTTGGGGGGAGGGGGTGGGGGGAGGTACACCTCTAGTGCTAATGCTGAACTTATAAGAATAAAATAAAAAATAATCTTTTAATTATCTTAACTCTTAGAGCATTTTTTAATAAATTGTTTTAAGAAAAGTTTAATACAATTTTTATGAAAAATATAAAAAATTGTCAAAAAATTCAATCACTTTTTTATTTTGTCATAAAAGGTTTTTAAATTCATTAAATTTTACCATTATTTCTTTCCATTTTCTTTCCTTCCTTTTATCTCTCCCTTTACCTTCAAAATACATAGGAAAAATATTTTCTTTCTCATTTCTTTCCTATTTTCCTTCATTTCTTTCCGTACGGAAAATTATTACGTACTCTCGGAGTACCATAGATACGTAGTCCCTCCCTCACATGAATGGTAGGTCCTACCATGAATTTAATTAATGGGACCTACCATTCATGTGAAAAGAAAGAGTACACATTTATGGTATTCCAAGAGTACACAATAATTTTCCCCTCCATAGATATCAGCTACGTGGAAATATCTACTACACTGAGTTGCAGCTGAAGTTCTTGATGCGACATGTCGTTGAACGGGTCTGAGAGTTTGAACTTTGTACCTCAATTCCCGTTGAACCCATTTGCGGCTCTCGTCATGGCATCAACTGAGACATTCTTTTTGTTTTCTTTTAATTTTTTTTCTTCAGTGATCGTCATGACCACCGGCCTAGCAAGAAGTAAATAAATAAACAAATAGATAAGAGCGAAATTAAAGCAACAAATGTGACATATTTCCACATTGAAAGCTTTCTGAAGGAGTCTTTTGTTTTGTATATATATACGTATCAATCAAGAAATAGTGAAATACACAAAAGGAAAAAGTTAATTAGCACAGTACAATGTATACAGACAAACAACAAAGAAAAAGAATAGATAGTGATGTTAGCCAAAATTGGCAGACCAAGCCAAGCTCATGCAAGAAGTGGAGGACACTTTTTTTAAACCAACAGTAGTGAATCTTTTCTTAAACCAATCAAAATTGTTGTTCTTTTGATGAATCAAAGTAATTCTTCCTTAAATTCCTATTAGTTGAGCTATTAATTATTGCTTAGGCTAGCTTTTTAACTTTATTTAAAATTTTTCTTTTCTAAGCTAACTTTTTATTATTTTTTTTTTCATTATTTAAGTAGATAGTAGATACATATATATTTAATGATTAGACTTTAACTGTTTATAAAAGAATTTTTAACAATTATTTAAAAACAAATAATATATTCGTTATAAAACAAATTTTGTAAGATTTGAAATTATATATATATGTAAAATTAATTAATTAATATATGTATTCCCACTATACTCATGTCTTACTTTTTAAAAAATTGATGTGTTGCCATACTGTATTCGCACTTGTATCCATGCAGGTGCTTCCTAGGCAATAGCACGCATGGTTTCCATTATGCACCAAATGGAGAAGACAAAGTGTCAAGATTTTCTATAGTTTGTAAGTCCATACGAGGTTGTGTCCAATAAAAATTTTCTTGAACATTTTCTTATGTACCATTGGACCAGTTGATTAGTATTGTTAGTTACTCTAGCCTGATCCAGAAAGAAACATAGAAAAAAGGTTAAAAGATGATCGTCAGTGGCCTCTTTTGTTGACTATAATAGTATATTGAGATAGCATTTGTTGGTCCAAGTGCACTTCAAGTAATTTTAAAAGATTGAAGATTGATAGGACTACTCTCAAACTGAAGAATATTATGTAGGATTATTATTTAAGGATAGTGCCAAACAATAAGTAAAGAAATAAAGAACTAAAGCATGCCAAGACCTATATTGCTAAGGAAGAAAACAACAATGCATGAAAAAAAGAGAGTTCTTTTTATCTTATATGATCGAAAGAAAACGGTGGTTAACTTAAATATAAATCCTACCAATTCAAGCCTCATACTATAGGAAAGCATACACATTTCAACCAAAAGTCATGATTAAGTCTAACCATTACTCTCTAAGCAAAAAAGCAATATATTGTTTAGAGAGTATTTTGTTCAAACAATGACAATTACCAATTGCATAATACAAAAACATTTAAATCCTATGAAGAGCTATCATAATCCCACAAAATTCATATGCAGGCTTGAGAATTTAATTCAACAGGTTTCTCTAAACCCGATCACATTGCATGTGGTTTCGGTAGAAATAACTTGGAATTCAAATTAAGGAAATTTTTTAAACCAAAAAGAATAAAGTTTCAATAATAATCTTAAGATGTCAGGAAATTTCACTGCTTCTTCTAATTTTTTAGATAACAAAAAAAAGGGTTGATTTTCAAATTGTGTGATCATGGTCAAGTAAATACTTGGCCCATTTGAAAGTAACCGTTGGTTGCAACTTGCAAGCTAACTACGAATATGAAATTGTTTATATCTTTTTCTACTTTTTATCTTCTTCTTTTTTCTTTTTTTTTGAAAGGTACTTTTTATCTTAACAAATGCAACAAAAAAGCTTAGATGTACAAAACCCATATACAGAGGCAATAGGGCACTCATGACAAAAAGGGTGCAGTCATGATCCAAGAAGTTATCACAAGATCCACAACTTCCAAAGTGAAAAGAAATTGATGTCTAAAAGGACAGATGGTATGAGATTTGAGTAATGGCAGAGACATAATAAAAAGCCACACCTATCAAAATAAATAAATAAATAAAAAGTCATAAGAATTTTACAACATTCTTAAATTACCATGCCAATCATATATGGACTCCCCACAATCTCTAATTTAAAATTTTTAAGTCACATCTCTGGACACTCCTTCTCCTACTCCTCTTTAGGAGAAAATATCTTATACGTCTGACGTATAAAACTTATGTGAGACTAATATGTGAGCCCCACAACTATGGAGCCCACATGTCACATAAGTTGTATACGCCAGACATATACAATATTTTTTTCCCTTCTCAGGGTTTGAGTTATGGAGTCCACATGTCAGTCTCACATAAATTGTATATACCGGACATATACAATATTTTTTCCCTCCTCAAGGTCTGACCCAATAATTCCAATTAACCTAGAAAAAAAATGGACACAAGAGAGAGAGAGAGATTGATTTATGATTGAAACATTAATCTATGCAAGTACCAGCACAAATGAGATAAATAAGATACACTCTATAGACAATCAGCCAATTGCAAAACAAAGTGACAAACCATAACATATTAAGGGGGAAACTTCCTTCAATTTTAACTATTATAGGACAAATTATCAATGAAAGAAATGACCTGTTGTGTGTTGATAAGAAAGATGAATTCATTACAACAATCTTTTGCATCTTATGTTACATATAGTAGCATTGTGTACATTGTCCAAAAAAAAAAAAAAACCAAAATAGGTTGCCCATATATATAGTCACAATCCGTCCCAACTTGACACTCTTTGCTATAACCAAATCAATCTGAATAGTTAAACAAAAATTGACAAAAAAAATCCAGAAAAATTCAGCAGATACGTTCCTAGAACAAAACAAACTCTGCAACAGAAAGGCATTGAATTTTCAAGTATTTGAATGAGGGAATGGGTGGTGAAACGGCCTATAAACAAATGATCATGTCTATAATGTGGTTGTATTTGGATTTTGAACCCAAAAAAAAAAAAAAAAAAAAGAGTAAGAAAAATCAGAACTTTACCACAATTTACAACTAATTAATCTCTCTTACTACCCTGAGGAGAGCACACTTTTTCCAACATTCTTCCAATATAAAACCTGAATCCACCTTCTTTCTTTGGTGAAGAAACAAAACTTGTATGATCGTTCTTAGGATGAATTGTTTCAATAACGGCTTCAATTTCTTCTTTTGCCCTATGAAAAACATTTGGTCCTTTCACCTCATATATTGGGGTTTTTTCATCAATATCATCACTTGTTCCATGAGTTTCCTTATGATGATAGTGTGATGACTTATGATGGGGTGTAATTGCTTCAATCTTTTCCTTAGCTTTCTCAATAAAATTGGGCCCCTGAATGTTGTTCTCTGCCAATATAAAAGCATCACATTAAGAAGACTGGGTTAGGCTTTCAACTTTTTGTACAAAGAATGTGAAGCCAATAAACTATAAAGTGGAGAAGATATAGAAAATTTCAAGGCATGTTCTGATCATAGCTGAATATAAAGAATGGTGGAAATAGTCTAATATTACAATTATGAAATCTGCAAGTGTCCATAGAATAAAAACATGAATAGAGTCTACCCAGAGCAGCTTTAATAGAATGTGTAAGGAAAGTCAAATTGATAAAATAAAATCAATATAAATTTCTTGGACACCAAAAATATAACAATCATAGACAGACTATTTGAATTTTTTTTTTCTTTAAATATATAAGTAAATCATTACAACAGTCCAAAATGCGAGATTAATACATGGGAGTGTACAAGAGAAATGTTTAAAAGAAAAATTAAAATTAAACTAGCACCTAAAATTCTACAAATCCAATATATATAGGGTAAAATATGAAATGGAAAAGGGAGAGGGGCAAGAGGTCATTAGATGATGCCACCAATCATAAAGCAATGTCAATAACAAACTCTTCAACTCAATCACTGGAAGCTTGTTGTCCTCAGAGATTCAAGCATTCCAAAGCCTGAATGATAATGGCAAATGTGAAAGAATGAGAAACTAAGGATGTCCTACAAACTATTACAATACAAGTCTGGGAAAATGACAAGGACATTATAGGTAACCTTCTTTTTAAGGTAGAAAGAAACCATCATATGAATACTCTCTACACTGAACTTGTCCCATTAGCCTATAGGAACATTTCCTACAACAATTCTAGTACAGACAACATTTCACATGATATTATACCTGACTGAGAATCTGCTTCATCCTGCTTGGATTCTGTCTTTGTGGTTTCTTCCCTGCAATTAAATACCAAAAGAACAATGAGAAAGCAATCAAAGAGTCTAAAAATCTAAGCAATCAATATTTCACAGGTGAATTCAAACCGTCTTTCATGGGTTGGAGACTCTTTCCTGGGATGGATTGTTTGAACGAGAGCCTCAAGCTCCTCCTTTGCTCGCTCAAACACATTTGGAGCTCTAACAGCATCTAAAGGAGTGTTTTCATCAATATCATTTCGCTTGCCATGAGTTTCCTCGTGATGCTGAGGTGATTTCTCAGAATGAAGAATTGCTTCAATCTCTTCCTTTGCTCTTTCAAACAAATTGGGTGCTTTCACTTCATCTGCTAGCAAACAAATAAATGATAGATTCCTACATATATTTGTGTGATATAAACGCAAGCAAGCAAGCACATAATACTTATTTTTGGATTTCTGTACTCTACTATAATAAATTAATAAATAAATAACCGTTCCAAGCTAGAGTGAAAGGATTTGAGAAATAGAGAGAGATTTGATCTCTTCTATTATACAAACATAGGTAATTCTCGATTGTTAAACATTAATAGAACATGCATGCTCAGACTGTAACAATAGTTAATTTCAAGAACAACAAAAAGCCATAACCGGTTAATGAATTAGGACAATAATAGATTGAAGAAAACAGATTAACCACAGACAGAAAACCCAGTTTAAGAAAATGCATATGCACAATCGGATTCAATAAGGAGTGTAAGTAAATAAATACTAAGATATCCAAGAAAACCAATTGGATTGGATCCCATTATCCCAACATCTATTAAGATTCCAAATTTTCATTTTTAACAAGAAATGTACAAAAGTATAAATTACTTCTAACAGGAAATTGCCTAAATCTAATAAAAGTCGTAGCCATATTTGAGATTTTGAACAAGTAACATGTATTGCACAAGATCATATAGCAAATTAAAGGAACAAGACGAGAATAAGAAAATTGAACCTGACAGAAAGTGTGTTGTTTGGTCTGGTTTGGATTCGGCCATCTGAGGTTGCCGGCTGAGAAAGGCAGAGATTTTGGTAGGATGTGATGGATGTCTGATTTTGAATAGGCAGTTCGCGTACGCAGAGAATGGAGAATGGAATCAAAACGTGTGTATGCCAGATTGGACTGCAACATTTGGCCCACTCAAAAGGTCCATGGCGGCTTCGATTCGCTGTAAAGTTTTTTTCTTTTTCTTTTTTTAATTTCAGAAATAATTTTATATTTTTCAAAGTAGAAAACCGGTTTAGCAACCAAAATAAATAGAAAACAATCACGGTTCTCAAATCTTCTTAGTTTGTAAAGGAAATTAAAAACACGTGAAAAGTTGTTTTCAATTTATATAAATGAAAACATGTTTAATGAACCCGCCCTACTTAATGGGTTAGACTCATAAAAATTACAAAATTTATGACCTGTTTGGAAGTTTAAAAAAAGAGGGGGAGTAGCGTAAAGGGAGGAAGAGTAATTCAATTACCTTGTTTGGATGTTTTTTAAGGAAGGAGGGAGAGATTTGAAGGGGGTTCAACTACCTCTAAACCCTCATTTTTAATTCCTCTAAATTGGAGAGATTTGGAGGGAGAGTAGAGTAGATAAATTATTGTCCAAATGAATTCTCCAATTTACCCTTTTTAAATTAACAAAATTACAAACCGATTATATAAAATAAATTCACTTTTTTTTTTCTCGAGAAAATAATGTTTGAAAAAAATTTTCTCGACCCGCACTTTCTGGAAAACCAAATGAGCAGCGAACGTTCGCAATCCTCGTCGGAATCACTAGTTCTCACCGACGACATTCCCCAATCAACTCGCGGACGAGGCTTTCTCTCCACGATGGACTCGTCGTTAGGGCTGTCCAAATAAACCGCCCACCCACCCAACCCGCCTGGACCCGACCCGGAATCACCCAATCCGACGGCTCTGGTGGTCGGACTCGGGTCCCGACTCCAAAAACCCGACGCCGGCGGGTCGGGTGTCGGATCTCTTCCTCTAAAACGCATGAAACCCGACCCACCCGACGTCCATTAAAATCCGACCATTTTTTCCAGATTCCGACCATTTTTTCCTAGATTCCGACCACTTTTTCCAGAATCCGGCAATTTTTTTCCAGATTCCGACTTTTTTTCCAGATTCCAGCAACTTTTTCACTTAAATCTGTCGATTTCTGGCACAATAAACATCGGATCTGGCTGAACCAGTGATTTCTCATCACGATTTGGCAGAAATCTCGCTGAATCCGACTGGATCTCACCGGATCTTGGATGGATCTGGCAAGATCTCGCCCGATCTGGCGAGATCTCGTCGCGTTTCGAAGGATTCCAGTGATAATCGAGTTCACCCGAAACCGACGACCACCCGCCGGCAAGCCGAACCGTCGAACCTGTTACTGCTATGGGTCAGTTGCGGGTTGAAAAACAACCACCCGATCTTGTACGGGTCGGTTGTGGGTTGGGCAAAAACCCGACTTGCCCGACCCATGGACAGCCCTACTCGTCGTAAATGAAAAGTCGCGACTTCTTCTTCATGCGGCCGGCGAAGATCGCGGCGAACCAAGACGGAGAAGACAAACTCGTAGAAGCAGCAGTAGTTGCAATAGTAGTAGCAGCGAAGGGCTTGCAAGTTGAAACTCTAGGATCCGATTCCAATTTCTCGGATCTGGACCTGAACAGATTCGAAAGCAACGAGAACCTACCGTTCTTCTTCCAATACAACCCACTATAATATTTTGTTGATTTTTTCTTTTTTTTTTTGGAAGCTGGTTGATTTTTTTTCAGTATCCAAAATAAACCAAACATTTTTTTTTCTTATTTTAATTATTATCAATTAAGGATGGGTTTTTTTTTAGTATAATAAAAAAGCAGAAAAAATATTTAATCATAAGCCAATGTTGATTATTTAATTCACATCAGAAAAAAAAAATTATCAAAAAAAAATATTGCATGTTGTAGTCATAATTATTTAATCTAATAAATTAATCATAGATCAATGTTGCAAGTCCATTTTCAAATAGGGGTAAATTTGTCTGTTTAAATCATTTTTTCTCCTTTCCATCTTAGTTTTTAAAACATCCAAATAAGAGAAATGGCTAATTACTCAATTCTCCCTTACTAATTTTTAAAACATCCAAATAAGGTGAAGGATAACTATTCCCCTCTACTCTACTCCCCACTACTCTCCTCCCCTCTACTCTCCTACCTCTCTAAACTTCCAAACATGCCATTAGTATAGTTTTTCTCTTTTCTCTTTATAGGATTTTCTCCATCTCTCTCTCACAACCATTCTTTTGTCTCAATATGCCAAGTCTTGCTTTGCCTGTGTATATATCCCATTAGTTGATTAATAAAAAAATAAAATTGACAATATTCCATTGCTCTCATAAGAAAATAATAATTATTCATAATATCTTGGTGGGGACTCCATGCATGAACAATGTTGGCATAGCTCTAATTATATATATATATATATATATATATATATCAAATATCTTTGAATAGCAAAATTAGGTGTCACCTATATCAATGTGGCCAAAAGCTTTGTGCAATGCCCACGGAGAATATTATTTATGGTTATTTTATATTATTTGTTATTTTTAATATGGTTATGGGTTATAATAATAATAATAAATAAATAAAACTTTTTCGTGTGTCTTTACAAGGCATTTCTTAGTATTTAGTCTCAACCAACATTTCCAATTTTAACAAGCCTTGTGAAAAGCCTTATAACCAACTACACTTCCTTGTGTTTTCAATAAATTCATTCATACTTAATCCCCCATCCCTAACTATCAAATTATATAAATAATTAGTCACTAACCTGTGCGATGCACGAAAAAGCTATTGACTCTAAAAAAATGAAGAAATATTTAACTTCTATACTTTTCCATAGTTTAGAAGTGTTGAATCCAAACAAATAATTAATCAACCAAAAATCATAACTTTTAATAAGAAAACAAAAAATCAAATGAATTCATTCATACTTAAATCCCCCATCCCTAACTATCAAATTATATAAATAATTAGTCGCTAATCCATGCGATGCACGGAAAAGCTATTGACTCTAAAAAAAATGAAGAAATATTTAACTTCTATACTTTTCCATAGTTTAGAAGTGTTGAATCCAAACAAATAATTGTTAAACCAAAAATCATAGCTTTTAATAAGAAAACAAAAAATCACATGAACCTAAATAAAAAACATTTAAGGTGAAAAATTAAGATCAACATATTGAGACACAAATACCAAATACTCCAAGACTTAAAACTTCAAAATTTGTAAAATCCCCAAATTTTACATCAAAACCAAACCAAATTCAACAAATTTATATATAACATACAAAATAAAAATTTATCATTCCCTAGGCTAGAAGACATAGGTTGCAATTTTGATTTTTCTCCAAAAAAATAGAGATGATTTATCTGCCATGTACAATATAAAAAAATAATTAGTAAAAATTTCAACCCAAAAACCAAACCCATGAAAACAATATCAATATAAATATGGAGATTTACCCAAATACTCAAAAGAAAATCAATTCTAAACATAACAAAAAAATAAGATAGAAAGAAAATCTCAGGCACATATGAAAAATAGAGATGTTTTATCTGCCATGTACAATATAAAAAAAATAATTAGTAAAAATTTCAACCCAAAAATCAAACCCATGAAAACAATGTCAATATAAATATGGAGATTAACCCAAATACTCAAAAGAAAATCAATTCTAAACCTAACAAAAAAATAAGATAGAAAGAAAATCTCAGGCACATATGAAAGCAAATAAAAATTTTGACATAAAAGATAAAATTCATTAATAACAATATAAACAAATATCCACATATGTTGATATAAATTTGACATAAAATTCGACATAAAATTTGACATAAAATTCATTAATCAAAGTGAAGTTAATCAAATTCGACATAAAGTTCATTAATCAAAGAAGAAAGTTGAATCAGATTGCTTGCGTTTTTTTTTTAAAAAAAAAAAAAAAATCTTAAAGTGAAGTTAAGTTTAGGGTTTTAAGGTGGTAATTTCTAAAGTTTTGAGGAGGGAAAATAGACTCCTAACAGGAGTCCTTCTTCTTCTTCTTTTTTTCTTAATCCTAACTTCTTTTTTGGTTACGTGAGTCTCTTTTTTTTTTTTCTTTTTTTTGAATCCTAAAGTGAAGTTAAGTTAGGATTTTGAGGTGATAATTGTTAGGAATTTGAGGAGGGGAGAGAGAGACTCTCTCTTTCTCTCTTTTTCTTAATCTATTGTGAGCCTTTCTTCTATTTTTTTGAGTCCTATTTTCCACGTGAGTCTCTTTTTTTCTTTTTTTGAGTCCTATTAGAATTTTTTTTATACAGATGATCAATGTTTGAATTTGAGTTTAAGTTGGACTTTTTAAAGAGATAGAGTTTCACTCCTTGTTAAGTTTTGATTAAACAAAAATAATTTTGTTTTAAAAAAATGATAATGATGAGTTTAAGTTTAAGTTGGATTTGTTAGAGAGATAGAGTTTTACTCCTTGTTAAGTTTGGATTAAACAAAAATTATTTTATTTAAATAAAATGATAATTTTATTTAAATATTATGCTGACGTTAATAAAATAAACCTTTATGAGTATACTTTAATTTAATCCTTACATATTTTTCATAATAAGTAAAATATAAGTATTATATTGTATATTATACACACACATATGAGAAAGTTGCACTAATCTCTCCTCTTCTTTTAAATTGTACATAGGCTTTCTTTATTTTTCAAAATAAATACATGCAGCCCCTCAACTTAATACTTCTTTTAAGAAAAAGTTTTTAACCCATGACATCTGTTTTTAATGATTACTCTTTATTATAATATCAAAACACTAATTGGTTTTTGGTGTAGGCAGGAATCGAATCTCAAATCTTTTATTTGACGACAAAAGATTTTATTAGTTAAATTAACTGGAACCCACTAATACCTTTAAATTCATTAACAAAATTTTCTTTCAAAAAAAAAAATATTATTATCCACTTTTATCATCCTTTCCAAATGAAATTCTCATTTTTACTCCAATCTTTGTCCTCTTCTTCGTCTTCTTCATCACTCTCATAGGCCTCTTCTTCTCCCAAACCACCACCACATAATAAAAAACAACAAATGTTGCTAAAGAAGCAACAAATAGTATTAAGCAAGATAGCACAATTATTCTACTAAAATAGAAAATAAAAAATAGCACAGTTAGGGGGGCGTTTGGTACTGTGATGTGCATTTAATGTAATGCACTTTCTATGCGTATCCCGCTCCCTCAATCAGTGGCAACAGTGGAGACACTAGCTTGCAGACGTGCAGTCCAGTTTGCAGTCGAGATCGGCCTCCATGAAGTGATATTTGAAGGAGATGCAGCAGTGGTCATCCAAGCAGTTAAGAACAAAGAAGCAGACCAGTCAGCGCATGGCCACATAGTTGGTGACATCCAAGACCAAGTTTCTCTTTTTAACTTTTTCTGATTTTTGTTTTGTTCCTCGTTCTTGTAATAGAGTAGCTGATGCCTTGGCTAAACGGGCTAGAACAGGTCCTAAATTTCAAGTATGGTTGGAAGACTGTCCTGAGGACATAGCCCATTTGGTTATGGCCGAAGTATCCTGACTTTTCTTTTTGATTTCAATAAAGCCCAGCCCGGGCTTCGGGTCTGGTTCCTCAAAAAAAAAAAAAATGTGATGCACATTACGATGATGTTACATCAAGTTTTTTTTTTTTTTTTCTTCTAATATTACCATAATCTAAAATTACAATATATATCACATCACCTTCTTAAACAATGTAATATTGTATTCTTATATTAATATTACATTAATATAAAATTAAAATAATGTAATATTACGGTGTAATGTAACATCACGGTGAACCAACCACCCCCTTAATGTGGTGCGGTTATAGTTGTCAATATCGTACAAAATGCAATACGTATCGTATCGTGTGTAAAAAGTTCCGTATTGTAAAAAGTGCTCATAAATCGTAAGATACAGTGTGTGTATCGTATGAATTGTATCGTATCATAAAATCGTACGTATTATACAATACATAAATAAATGCTTTAAAGTGAGATTTTTTGTTAAAATTTGTATTTTTATTTGAATCTAACAAGTTGTTAGACTTGTTTTTAACACAAAATTATTAGTTTACTTAATTTAGCCTACTAAAATAACATATTCATAATTTTTTTTCCTCTCTCTCCTACAATTGGACTACACAGCACACACTTATCCTTCACTTTAATATTTACAAATTTATTTTATATACTATGAATAAAATATTAATTGACAATATAAATTTTTTATTTTTGTCATTATTGTTATAAGTCCAAGAAACTAGAATGCCCAAATTTTTTTTTTAAAAAAAAGTTATAAAAATAAAAAGAACAAGAAGAGATAGTAAATGTTAATGATAAATGACGACGAAGAAAATTTTAATGAAGAAATAAATTTGCAAAATTATAAACATGTACTAGCATTGACTTAAATGGGGTTGATTAGGCAATTTGATGAATATGATGAAAATAAATTATTATTTTTGGGTCATTTGTAATGTATTATCACTTTTGGATTTAAGTAATTTGAATGTGTATGTTATAAACACATGCTAGTTTGATTTATTTAGTTAGCTTGTTAAATATTATTACATAAGTAATGAATAAATTAGTCATTAGTTGAATATATTCAAAATTTATAATGAATATACCCTTTATATATGTATATTTATATTTTTTTTAATAAATTTTATTAAGTATTTGTGTATCTTATGATACATGATACGATACGATACATGATATGAAAAAATTAAAAATCGATTCACGATACGATTCATATTTTGACAACTATGGGTGTGGCATCATAGGTGATGCCATTCCAAGTGCTACTTAGAAAGGCAGTCTGCTATTCTTGAACTTCAACAGGACTCTCAATCTCATTTGGACTAAGTCTAGCAAGGTACTTTATCCAATCAATTAATGTTTCTTTCTTTCTTTTATGTGTGTTTGTTACATAAAATTTAGTTTATTGGGAGATGGAGAGATTTGTGAGAATGAAGAAGAAGAAGAAGAAGAAGAAGAAGAAGAAGAAGAAGAAGAAGAAGAAGAAGAAGAAGAAGAAGAGGGAGAGTGGCTGTAAAATGAGCTTCATTTGTTTCATTTATAGAAAACCTTATGTAAAGATAGTATTTTGCATTTTTCAGTGTTTGTTAGTAAAAAAAAAAAAATTGTCAAAGGAAAATTATCTTTTAACTTTCCATATTTAACTTAGCAGGATAGAGTTGTTTTCCACTAAAATTTTCTGGAAAACATCTTTATCTCAAGTGAAGTTAAATAAGGAAAATAACTCAAAACTAAATAAGGGAAGTTAAGAGATAATTTTTCAACTTATATTAAAGTCACTATTAAAATATAAGAAAATGAGATAGTTTTCTAGAAAACACTTATTAGAAAAATAATTTATTTTACAGAAAATGTTAATGTCAAAACAAATAGAAAAAAATGATGATAAGAGAGAAAATATAATATTTAAAAAAAAATAGTTTTATAATTCTATTAATGAATTTAACGGTGTTAAGTGTGGGGAATGAGTGTAAGTATTTTGAAAATGAAGGAAGGTCAGTGTACGATTCAAAAAAAGGGAGGAGGTTAATGTATTTTCAATAAATCTCAGGATATGTCAATGCAATTTTTTCATATATATATATATATGTATGTATATATATATATAAATATACAGGCACACACATGATACGTTTCATTTTATTCAAGGTTCTAAATAACGTTTTAAAATTTTGGCATAAGGATCGGAAATGAAAAACATAACTACAATTATAATAATATCTAACTTACAAGTGTACATATCTAACTTAAATAAAATAAAAACTGAAAAATTTTCAGACGTACAAATGCAATATATATGTATGTATGTATATACAACTATACAAGTGTAAGATTATTCTCAAAAGAAAGTATAACATATTATTTACTGTAGGGTCTCGTTTTTCAGCCCAATACCACACAGTGGGTCTGATCTTGGACTGGCGGGCCCGATACAATGAATTTGTAGAGAGTGGGCTAAAAGGCTAGGCCTTAGTGGACGGACGATCGTTAGTCATGGTGTTCCTGATGATCGCACAGAGGTGAATTGAGCTTATCCAAGAAGACTTTCTCCTCAGCACGGCCTGGGTGGCTCCGGTTCTTGGACTTGGTCCCCCTCCTCTTTTCTGGACTGCTTCTTCCTCCTTTTATACTAGCTTTTTCCCCTCTCTCGAACGTCCACGTGTAGGTTCAGATTTATAGGGCTGATACTTGTCCCATCAGCCTATACCCAAAGTGGTTGGGGGTGGTTGTAAAAGCTGAAAAGCATGGCTCTGTCAGGTGCAGAGTACTTAATTGCAGTAATGGCAGCCTTTCCCTTGTTCTTTGTCGTTTTAGTACTTTTCTTGTTCGACGAAATGACCCGGAGTGTCCTCACTAGGACCGAGTTGCTCCCTTTGCCCTCGGCTACATTTATGGCCAATGAGGGTCCTTCCCATGGCCAAGAGGTGGGCCTTCCTTGGGTCGGGCCATGGGCTCAGCGCAGACATTGACATGGGCTTCCCGGTTTTATACCCCCCACATTTACTTATTAAAAAGAATTATAAGATATTTTTTGATTTAAAAACAGTATTAAGATATTATTAAATTAAAAAAAAATACAAGTAGGAAACAAACTTACTATCTAAATTCACATCCAACTAATTAATGAGAGACTCTCTTAAGTCTTAACATAATCTATTATGCTACAAGTTTAAGAGTCTCTTAACATAATCTATCTAAACCTATGCTCAGGGGCAGAGCTACATTTATGAGTGGGGGGGCTATGGCCCCTCCAAAAATTTTAATACTATATATAAATATTTATCATTTTAATTATTAGCCTACAAAAATAGGACTTGGCCCCTCCAAATATTTGAGCTAGTCCAATGATGCTCTTAAAATAATTTATCAAAGGCAAAGGAATGAAGCAAATCAAGCCATTGCACCAGAGTAGCTTACAAATTCACACAGTGTAGCAGCTACTGCAGAACTTGAAGACTCAATTGGTGAAGAACTAACAACTTAGTCATCAAGGGATCAAGCTTCAAGCTCTAAAGATAAAGGAATCAATGATGCATCTAAGTCTGTCTAAACGACAATGTAGTTTAGTTCATGTTTGTACAGTAAACAACCTATAGTTTTTGTTAATAGAGTTAGTTTAGTCATGCACATGTTTTAGTTTGTTAAATTTGTTATTTCCTGTTCACACGTGTATGGGTCTGTTAAGTTAGTTATAGAAAAGAGCAATTGCTTAACTTCTTAGCTTGTATATAAAAGGGATTTTATTCAATTAGTTTTCTCATACAATTTTCCAATTAGTCTAGTGTTATAAAGTTTTTTTTTTTTTTTTTACATTCATTTTTTTATTGTAAAATGTCATGTCTTTAAATACTTCATTAGTTCAATTGAAAATTTTTTTACTCATTTTGGTTGATAATTTGGTAACTTATATTAAAAATAAAAATTTTAAAGACTCGCTATGGAAGATACTAAATTATATGTGTGTATAGATATTTGTGTGTTGTGCATGTTTATGGAAGTTTGTATAAGCTAATAATTTCATATCATAAATTGGCCCCTCAAATAAAAATTTCTGACTATGTCCTTGCCTATGCTAAAACTCACATCCAACTAATGAGAAACTTTCTTAACATATAAGATTTGTGGTCCTTGCAGTTAGCTTAGTGTAACATTTCAGGAACTGAAAATTAACTACACTTTCAATGACAATCAAATGGCACCAGCTCATTATATTGAGAGTTGAGACAACAAATCTCATGAATGTTGGCCTCGTGGCTCTTTCATGAAGTCAAGGTCGTCATTGAGGGTAGTTATGATGAGTTGTGTGGCTTTGGAGATTTCTCTCTCTATATTGAATTTTGGGTACTAAACATACCCAGTCCAGCTAGCATTGAGGGGCCCAAACTTAGAACTTAGAAGTCCTGAATTTTTTTTTTTTTTTTACTTTTTGATAGAAAGATATTGTAACAGGTCCAACTAAGCTGATCTGGTTGGGATGTGCAGAGATTGCGACAACTTTTTGATGATGAATCTTTTGGAGCCATCCCGAAGATGACAATGCCGAAATGTGCAAGACCACATTGGCTTTGGAGATTTCACTTCTTGTTCTTTTATTTATTTTCTTTCTTTTCTAAGTTCTTTCTTTCTTTCTTTTTTTGGCAAATTACAATTTACCCACCTGTGGTAGTATGGTTTGACCAAAATTTAAGTTGCCTACTTATAATTTAAAATTTGACACTTTACCCGCCTGAAGTTAACTCAGTTAACGTTCTGTAATCCACTTCAATTAAAAACATGGCTAAATATGTAATTTTGCTCTATTTTTATATTTCTCTTCTAAAAACACCAAAAAAAAAAAACATAAAGATTCAAGAGAAAATAAGATCAAAAAGATGTTAGTAAAGATAAAAGAAGACCCAGTTGAGCTCAAATCACAATCTCACCTTCTGACATACAAACAAACTCGAATTATCAATTTTTATTATATATTTCAGAAAAAATAAATAAGAAAAATAAGGAATTTTCAATTTTGACATTTTCCTAGGAATCTCCAAGAATTATGCTTTGAAATTTTCTTTTATTATAATTTCTGGATTTTGTCTTAATGCATATGAGTGGTGAGGAACGGAGTAAGCATTAGAATAGAGGAGCTGGAATTTGAAACCGGGGGTTGATGCAATAATGAATAATCCGATATTTTTGTAGGTTTTTCTTTTAAGGGAAATGAACTCCCAGGATACCCTTTTGTTGGAATTGGATTCCAGTGTATTGAATTCCTGGGAATTGTAAACAAAACAAAATCAATTGGAGCTAAAGTTAATTTAGGAATAGAGATTTCCCATGGGAAATGTTAGAGTATGTTTGATAACTGTTTTTTTTTTTTTTTTTTTTTTTTTTAATGTTTTCAAAAATAATTTTCTATTTTTGAAACTAAAAAACTTGTTTAGCAACTCAAAATGGACAGAAAACAAAAACTATTCTCAAAACTCAATTTGTGAAGGAAACTTAAAACATGTAAAAGGTTTTTTTTCAGTTTCTAGTTTTCAAAAGTCAAAGAAAACACGCATTTGATTTAATGAATCTATTTCATTTAATGAATTAGCATTAGAGTTCAAATCCAAATAACAACATATTTTAGTATTTTTTATATTTTTCTTCAAGTTTTTTTTTTTTTTTTTTTTAATTTCAACTAATCAAACACGTTTTTGATTTCAAAAATATAAGAAATTTGTTTTTTCTTTATATTGCCAAAAACAAGTTTTTAAAAATAGAAAACAAAAATTGTTACCAAACATAACCTAAGCTTCTTTTATCTTTATTAGAGCATTAGCATCGATTTGCATCCTCAAAAACTTACTTTATCTATTTTATTATCTCATTTTACAACTCTTCCAACATCTCAGTTTCTATTTTTACATCTAACTCGTTAAAATAATATAAACCATACAAATATAATAATAATAAAAATTATATCTCTTCCATTCCTCTCTTTCTCTGTTTTTATCTCTCTGGTCTGTCTCTATCTCCCAAGCAAATCAATCACAACCACCACTTCACCAACACACATGCCCAGCAAGGTAGCAACCACCACCACACACCCCAGCAAGGTAGCAACCAACACCACCCCACCCCACCATCACACACACCTCACCAAGGTAGAAACCACCAACCAAAAAAAAAAAATCCAGCAAATACCAATCACCAAACATAACCACCACCCAAACGCCAAACCACCACCAATTCAGTACCGATTCAAACAAACAAATAGCCACCGATTCAAACAAACAAACACAGCCACCGATTCATCATTTCATCAAACAAATACCAACAACAACCTTCACCGATCTAGCCACTGATTCAAACAAACAAACACCAACAACAACCATCACCGATCCAACCACCAAGAAACCACAAACCCAAAAACTATGAGGAAGCGTGCTCCATCGAGAAACCCAAAATTAAACCAACAACCCTTCAATCTTCAATTTGGGGATAGAGCAATACAGTGAAGAGGAAAAAAACACCAACTTGTTCCATCGCCGATCTAGCCACCGAGAAACTACAAACCTAGAACTAAGGAGGAAGCATGCTCCACCGAGAAACCTAAAAATTCCAAAAGAAACACAAAATTAAACCAACAACCCTTAATTCTTCAGTTTGGGATAGAGCAATACAGTGAAGAGGAAAAAAGAGTCATCGGAAAAGAGAGTGATTGAGCATGGGCAATGGAGCTTCTGTAGTTGGGAGAGAGAGGGAGAAGAGTGACTGAGATGAAGAGAATGAGTGAGAAGAGAAGAGTGTAGTCTGTGACTCTCTACCCTGTAGAGTAAATGAGGAGAGAGAAGGTTTTCATTTTCTATTAAAATAATATTATTATTTTTACAACCAAGTGAACAGTAAGTTCTATATATAAGAACCCACTGTTCACAGGTTGCAAAAAAATTTAAGAACTCATACTTGGATGTTGGACAATTTTTGATGTTTTGGATGTAAAATAGCAACTAGAGGGTGTTTATACCCCCTACTGCTAGTGCTCTAACATCTTTTTGATCTTATTTTTTTCAAATCTTTATGTTTTTTGTGTTTTTGGAGGAGAGAGACATAAATGTGAAACAAGATTACATATTTAGCCCTATTTTTAACGGAGGTGAGTTACAAAACCTTAACTGAGTTAACCTCAGGTGGGTAGAGTATCAAATTTCAAACCACAGGTAGGTTACTTAAATTTCGACCAAACCACAGGTGGGTAGATTGTAATTTGCCATTTTTTTTTCTCAAAGGTCACGGTTCAAAGGTTAAAATTTAGTGAACCTTCTTAGACTATGTAAATTTAAGAATTTATATATTATGTAACTTTTATTTTTTAGTACTTCTATTTATTTATTATCTTATTTGTTCTAAAGAAAAGAAAAATACATTATTATCAAGTTTCTCCTTTATTTATTATTATTATTTGACATTGTGAAAAAAATATTTGTTCATACTAGGTTGATCCAACTCTTAAAAGATCGAATAAGAGTTGTATGCTTTGCAATGTTTAAGATGACTCGTTTCTGACCTAAACCTAATCGTGTTTACTAAATTTAGATGAAGGCACCAATCTTGCTATTATTGAAGGGGGTGCTAAGTCCATGTTGGACATTAAGGTTGTCGCTGCTCACTAATCAACATAAGAGTTGTGCCATTTAGTTAATAAAGGTTTGGTGATGCAAAAGCTCCTTGCGAAGATGTGCTTCCAATGGGTTAAAAGGGAGCCATATGTGGCTGCTCATTACCTAGCCAAGTGGCTTAAATTTCTAATGTAAATATTTTCAACCATGCCTTTCCACGTGAGATATCTAATGCCCTTCATAAAGATTAAGCTGGATGTAGTTTGTTGGGGATATTACACAAAGTAATAATAAAAGAACAAGATTAACAAAAAAGACAAAAAGAAAATAGATAACTTGGATGCACTATATCGTTTTCCTTAGACAATATTTGCCCCCTACACTTTTGTTGCTAAAGGGTTATCGCAAATTTATCTCCAGGATACAACCAAGATGTTGGGTTTTACAGATAGCAATTCTGGAGAATGACCACATGATTTCTTGTGTTTCTCTCAAACTTACTCTTTTGTGGAGTTAGTTTTTCAAGAGAACATAAGCCTCTATTTATACCTATAGGATTATGTTTCATGAAAAGGCACGTATGGAGAGTTAGTTATTTATTTAAGTGAACATAAGCCTGTTTCATGAAAATGCACATATGGAGAGTTAGTTATTTTTTAAGTGAACATAAGCCTATTTCATGAAAAAGCAAGTATGGAGAGTTAGTTATTTTTTCATAATATGGTTATCAAATATTGAAACATTTTCAACCTTTCTGAATAGTCACTAGAAAATTCTAGAAAATTCAGATTTCAAATTTTCACTTAGAAAATTCCAGAACTTGAATTTTCACTTTATGAAACCATATTCTCCAAACTCAAATATCAGTATTACAACCTATCTTTGTATATACCTATATATACAACAATCCCCCACTAGGTTGTAATAATATATGTCTCACTTGATTGATATCCTATCATGCATAATGGAAGGTGTCTCTCAACTTAAACCTCCCTTTAGTGTAATTGCTCAAGAAATCAATAGAGTTAATGGTAGCTTGGTGCTTAAACCAAAACTCTTATGTGTTAAAATCGGAAACAACACACACATGAGAACATCCACAACACATTTAGAAATCCAAGTTGTTAGCACTATTATGGCCTTGTGCTCTACCCAGTTTAGTGAACATGTACAAGAGAAAAACCCTTTTACTCTTGCTAAAAGCGGCACCAGTCCTATGTTCACAAAGGTGAAGTTCCTTCTTATGTCCCTGTTACACAGACATTTATGATTTATGAACTTTATTAAAAGTTTAAAACTCATCCTCAATTTCATCATAACAGTCTGCACTAATCCATCCTGAATGAGACACAAATTTAGTGCTCTTACTAACCACGTATCAATAGCTTGTTGTTACCCTTTAAACCTCTTAGATATAATTAGTTCAAGGTTGGGTTTCCACTATTGGTGATTCTCTTAAAAGAAGGGTTTTAGTCCCATTCCAATGGATGTTGTCCTTACCAAGTCTCGAGACACACTTCGATAAATGACTTATTTTATATATAGAATTACATAGGCAATGGACTAGTCCAACCACATTTGACTTGCCTTACGTATTCTTGTCTTAAACTTTTAAGTCTAAGTTCACATCGTATACAACTCATATATATCATACGCATTGTGGTTTCATAACTACAGTACAAGGAATGGCTTACTATGGTCGTGGCCATGACACTTTATAAAAACCTTAGCCATTTTCTTTTCTTGCCCGTTATCATTATAATCAATGCTCTCAATTTAATTCTATAGTAGAGTAAGAAATACACTTTATTTATTTAATGCTTACACATAGCACCTCCACATGTAGTCATTATCTAACTAGACATAGATGTTATCACTCACATCAATAATAGAATTAAACTTGAATATTCTATATAATAGATATTCATCACAATTAAGTACTTTCTAGTGATCAACCTCAAGTTTTAGAAACTTTGAAAGTCTACATACTGTGAAGGCAATGTCTAGTTTAGTTACATACATGATACGCAACATGTACTTAATTCACTAGCAAACTTGAGCTATGCATCCGCCCTTCCAGTAATTTCTTTATTTATTATTGGACTCAGAGTGTCTTTGCCTCTTTAAAGATATTAAAATCTAAGAAGCAAGTTCTCAACACTAATCTCAACACAATGAGATAACACAATTCCCAATAGAATGAGAGATTACTAATCTCAACAAAATGAGATAACATAAATCTCAAAATGAGATTAATATAGTGCACATCTCCACTATATTTTTTGTACTTGATTCTCATTCATAAAAGACTTTCATTTAATTAATTAGGGAAGTACAAACCCACAGGTCTTTCAAGCAAACTTCCTTACCAAGATCACTTTTAAGAAAGTCACTTCACATCTATATGATGCATACTCAAATTATATGTGGAGACACAATCCAATATTTCATTATTGATCATTGAATGTTCAATTAATAAACTCACTTGTACTCTCTTTATTTCACAAAGAGGTACTTTCAAAATAGGATCACAATATGTGCTTGTTTAAAATCGAGACATCTACCACACATGGCAGAATTTAATCACAATGAATTTAACATCCCTCGATGTTAATTCTCAATACCTTTATCAAGCACATCTTTGATGCACATTAGCATTCTTATGAGTCCATGACTTGTTTAAGGGTTATACCCCCACACTTTCTTGGATATCATAATTCCACAATTTGAGTTTCTAAACCCCACAATTTGGGTTCTCAACCATTCCAAAATTCACATATATACACACAAACTATAATTATATATATCAAAATGCAATAATAGAATATAGTGAATTTCTTTAAAATTATATGAATGGTTTTAAAGATATCAAACTAATAACACAAATAGTTACTAGTGTATAGATATAAAAAATCTATCTTTTTCCCTTTGTTCCAAACCTTTTACTATTAACCTTAGACCAAAAGATTTTATACCTTATTTTAATACCCACTCACAACCAATTGGTTTTAAAACTAGAGGTAGATCCATTAAGACCCAATTATTATTAAATAATATCGAGTCTATCTCATCATTAATAGCTTTTACAATAGAAAGCTACATCTTTTTAGAAGCACAAAGCTTTCTCAAACTTTAGGATCACTTCCCTCAAAGAATTCCATGGGTATTTAATTGGACTACACTTTTATTATCTTTAACAAGGTAAACAAGAGCTTCACATGAAATAAAATTTGGATAAAAATCCCTTTTATTTCTTACACTTTGACTCCACCTTTGTTCACTTGGTGAACCACGTTTAAATTTTTAATACCACTTAATGTGATATTTAAGATTGGAGTCATTTACTCGTGTTTAAGTAG
Source organism: Quercus tomentella (assembly GCA_028535165.1). Taxonomy (NCBI): domain Eukaryota; kingdom Viridiplantae; phylum Streptophyta; class Magnoliopsida; order Fagales; family Fagaceae; genus Quercus; species Quercus tomentella. Next base: position 57,919,778 of record JAPQVY010000155.1, on the reverse strand, counting down.
GTATCGGGATATCCTTGAAATCATCTTTGAATTTAAACTCAATAAATTCAATATCCTTTGATTTCGTTCTTATATTAGACATTAAGTCTAATAAACTACATACCCTCGAATTTACTTAAAACCTACATATACACTTTATATAGCTCTTTGACTAATTAGTCCTCTTTGGTCTATCATTTACAAAAGGTTAAACACCTCCATAGTTTAAAATGATAAGCATTTGGTCACTTTCTCATTTCATAACACATAGAGAATACTTTTGAGATGAAACTCTATTATGCATATAGCGTACACTAAGCAAAGCTTCTTCCCATTGATCTGATAGGAACTTAGCTGATTACACTCAAGTTTATGGCATTCACCATATCAAATAGAGTTCTCTCTTTTAACCAAACAATTTTATTAGGGTGTATAAGGGACTGCATTTTGGTGTATTATGACATGTTCCTTACAAAGAATAATATACATTTAGAAATATTCATCATTTCTAGTTAATACACCATTCAATTCAAATCATCATGCTTATATAAATTATATCATGCTTTGACATAAATTTCAAAAATTTGAAATTTAAAAGTCTCAATATAACATGCCACAAATAAAGAATTAACAATATAAGCACAACCAAAACATATTAATAAATAACACTCAGATAGTAGCATATTCATTGCCTACTAATATCCCATTCTTGGACAAAACCATTCTCAAATAACAAATTGGTTTTTCTTGATATTAGGTACATGAAAATATAGCATTGGTTAAGAGAACTTCTTGCCAAAACTCAATTTCACTTCAACAATGCAATTTTCATGAACTTTTGCCTTACTATGGATGTCCACAAGCACCTCTAGTTCTACTATGGAAGACTCTTCATAAGTCTTGAATTGTGCCTTGTAGTTGCACACATGCAACATTACACCTAAATCAAAACACCAATCGGAGGGATTTGTAATTACAGCCATATGAAATATAGTGATCTTTATTACATACATCACTCATCATAGCAATAATGTCCTTAATGACAATTGCTTCATTAGCATTTTCATCTTCATCCTTCTTATTCTTTAAGAACTTACATTCTCAAATGTAATGGTCTTTCTTTCCACAAAGGAAACATGACATTCTACTTGTCATTGTTGGGATCCTTAGAGTTGTTCTTCTAAAATAATTGACACTCTTATTCACATTCAAGTGTTTATTGTTCTTACTAGAACTTCCAATTTTAACATTGTTCACATTCACTTTTGAATCAGTGTTAGATACACCTCTAATCGGACTTTCCTCCTCAATTCAGTGATGTGGTCTGAATTGATCTAAAGTGAGATCTTCTGACATGTTTCTTAATGTCTTCACATAGTTTAGAAAATCACTTAGGAAAATATTCATTTACTCTATCACTTTAAGAGTTTAAATTCTCATCCTTTAGATTTTCTACTTCACTTTATAACATTTAAACATGTTAAAATTTCATTCTTATATCTCAATTCAAATAAATTTGCAACACATACAAATATTCTAACAAAGAAACTCATCAATCAATTTGAAATTCAAATTGCCCATGAACAAGAAATTCATACCTTCAATGTTCAAACTATGACCTTCAATGTTCAAACTATGAACATGGCTTTTAATGCATTCACAATGTGAAAGAATCATCACCTTGTCTTGCCAACAAAGAAACTTGTTTCTTTAAGCCTTATTCCATTGAATCTTCTTTATGATCTATTCATCATTTGAAGAACTCTTCAAATCCAAGCCAATTGCTCTTTGTACTGTGTAAAATTGGTTCTATCAAAGCAATCCAATTTCACCAAACCATGGTTCAACATCTTCAAAGTTGTACCATCATTTACTCATTGTCTTGTAGTCAAATATTGTCTAAGATTGTTGGGGATATTACACAAAGTAATAATGGAAGAACAAGATTAACAAAAAAGACAAAAAGAAAATAGATAACTTGGAGGCACTATATCGTTTTCCTTAGACAATATTTGCCCCCCACACTTTTGTTGCTAAAGGGTTATCGCAAATTTGTCTCCAGGATATAACCAAGATGTTGGGTTCTACAGATAGCAATTCTGGAGAATGACTACAGGATTTCTTGTATTTCTCTCCAACTTACTCTTTTGTGGAGTTAGTTTTTCAAGAGAACATAAGCCTTTATTTATACCCTTATGTTTCATGAAAAGGCACGTATGGAGAGTTAGTTATTTATTTAAGTGAACATAAGCCTATTTCATGAAAAGGCACGTATGGAGAGTTAGCTATTTTTTCATAATACGGTTATCAAAGATTGAAACCTTTTCAACCTTTCTGAATAGTCATCAAAAAATTCTGCAAAAAAATCCAAAAAATTCAAATTTCAAATTTTCACTTAGAAAATTCCAAAACTTGAATTTTCACTTTATGAAAACATATTTGTCACACCCCAAACCCGGTACCCGGATTTGTGACCATGACCAGCATGCTAATATCAAGCCTAAGCCTAATATTAACAAGAACCAACTTAACTTTTACAAAAGCTTCCCTTTTTTCTTTTCATTCTTGTTTCTTTACTTCTTGATATAATTTTTCACTTGATAGTCAGAGCATCTATACTGTACTCGAAATATAACATAATCCACCAATCATTTAATTTCCACACTTTCACATAATACATCTCTTAATACTTTAAGGTACACAACTTTCATTAGATCCTAAAATACACAATAACTATAAAGCTAAACGTCAGAATGCTAATTTAGGATCTATACATATAAAACTAAAACCAGCTCCTTCCAAAACTCGACTAAGTCTCCCTCTGCTCCAAAATAAAACCTGCTAATTGAAAGAGTGGAAGGGGTGAGCTACACAGCTCAGTAAAGGTAAGATATATGAGAATTCAATAAGGATGCATGTAAATCAAATCATTTCATTCTATGAATATTCGAATAGGAGAACATTTTTTTCATGCATAGTATTTTATACTATTCATAATAATAGCTTATACGCTCTTCATAAAAAATAATTGTTCTCCTTTTTCTTATCAGGTTAATATTACCAAAACCTTTCGGATTAAGCTTCTTTCATTTCCTACAAAGTCACCATATGTATATTCTCATTACAAAATAATTATTTTAACTTAAATCAGATAATCGGCAACTTTGTATTACACTAGAAACATCTTGACCCAATAAGAAAACCTTTCTTTATAAACCTTTTCCTGAAAAATATTATAACTTTCATAGTCATAAAACTTAACATTTCATAAAGAACAGGTATCTGATAACTTTTAAACATAACTTGTACTTTCATCAGAAACTTTATCTTTATAGCACAACAGAATTTCAGAAACTTTTATCTTTAAAGAACAGCTTTTCTTTTCATCATAAACTTCTTTTCATGAGAGTTTTTAACTTTTCATAATGCATTTAAACAAAATCATTCTCTCATGATTAATAACATAATATAGCTGTTCATAAATAACTTGTTGGTTAGTCCATATCTGATAAGTCTGTATAGAGAAGGCCTCATCACATTTGGGTGCCCCGTGTGTATGATATTGTCCCCTTTGGGAGGCCTGATGGCACATCCCCTCCAGGTTTTGTTCCTCCCCACTGTTCGTACACATTGGGGAGAAGGCTTTATTCAGATTAGAGTTACGGACAACCCCATTTCCTCTACTTTAAATGGCCTAGAGTTACGGGCAACCCCATTTCCTCTACTTTAAATGGCCAAACAGATAACATTTTTCCATGGAAAGCCAGTAATTAACCCCTACAAGCCGAGTTCAGATCACCAGAGGACATAACCCGAAAATATTTCATATTTTACATCATACTGAAACTTCTTATTTTGCATAACATTTCATAATAATAGCATTTCCATTCTTTTCTTTAAACATCTTGTTCGTGGAATCAATAATATCATCAATATGCTTAAATAATATACATAAGTTTTCGAAAGCTCACGAACATATCTTTGTCAGAATAATGATTACATGCCATATCTTTATTCAAAAACATTTTAATGCAGAATATACTTTAAAATAAGCTCATGACTTACCAAATGCCCATATAACTTATCCCTTACCTCCGAGCAGAAGAACCGAGAGCCTACAATCGAAGGAGCTTAGACGTGGGGAACTGGTAACACCTAAACCAAATATCAAAGCTTATTACTTACTATCAATTATCCCTAATCATAAACTTACACATTCATCTCAAAGCCTATCTCTTAAAATTAAGGAAGTCCTAATCCCACCTCAAAGAGGTTCCCACCAATACAAAGTACATTCATTAGACAACATGATGTACTAAATCATAGAGAAACCAATTCATAAAATTTATATATGATTCTAACATACCAAAGGATGAGCATATTAAATTATAGCTCAAAACATTAACCCGAACTTGAGAATTAAATCCACAAAGTCAGGTGTAGCATATGTTGTTCACTGCTCATTTCAGCAGCGTATGCTCCATTTGTAAAATACAAATTGGCTGTCCACACACACCCAATTGTCATGAAATTTTACGTAACTACTCCCCTGTATGTCCAGTATAAACCATAAATTTTTCGGAGTCAAAGAATAAAACCATGATTTACTAAAAATCACACAAGACAGCATACTCAAATCTGTCCTGACAGAATTTCTTGCAACTTACAAATTAAACCATTATTTTTATGTTCATCCAAATGCCGTGAGACCACTTCCATAACAATCACATGTGTCTTAGATTCCATAGGAAATATCCCTAGCATTGAAATTCACTGTATACAATTTAATACATAATTTACCATGCATGAACACAGAGTCTGTCACAGTGACAGCTTTGCAACGTTTTATCGTAAATTCTCAAACAATTATCAAACGATAGTATTTTCATATGGGGATTTTTATACACTCATTAGACATGTTATAAAACACTTACGTACAGTCATTTAACCATTTAGAGAAAAATAAACACAACCAAAAATCCCAGAAGCAGCATCAAAATACTCATCCTAACTTTTTCTTACTTCCTTAATCCTATAAAATCATTAATTAGTAAAAACCCTAACCTACCTTCAAAAAGTCACCAACACAACTTCAAAGCTTCTTAAAACAGCATATATATATAGACTTACAAATACCATTACTAAAATTATTTAAAGGAAAACATGGATTCTAAAAGGAGAGTAGCTAGAACCCTTACCAAGTTTATGGTTCTTGTGGGGAAAAATAGACATAGAACCACTCATGAAAGAATGGTAGAGAGCTTGAGAGAGTTTTCTGGTTCCTTTGAGAGAATGTGAAGAAGAAATAAGTTTTCTTTTGGTGTGTGAACCCGTGGACTTGAGGGAAGACTCAAGAGAGCTTCCTAGCACTTTCCTTGAGAGAAAAAGAGAGCAAAGTGAGCTGAAATTTCAGATTTGTGTGTTTACCCGTAGGAACTAGAGAGGGAGATGGCTTCTTGGATGTTCTATTTTTTTGAGAAAGTCAAGGAAGAGGTGAGGTGGAGCTTGGTGATTGCATGTCCAAGTCTTGGTCTTTGGGTTTGTCATCATGCATGAAACTTTGGCATTACTTGTGTTGAATTCCCATTGGTTGCATGTGTGGGTGGAATTTCTACTACACTATCTCATGCATCATGCTTAATTAAAACACCACCAACTATGCATCTAGTAACTTAAACCACTAAATATAATTTTGTACATGCTTAGTGTGTGTATATATATATATATAATACAAATAGCCATTCAAGTATTTATAATCTTTACAATTCTTATTCAATGGAATTATAAAATAATATGCTTATTAAATACTCTAATATTAATTTTAAAAAGTAAGTGACTCAAAATAATAATTAACCACTTGAACACAAGTTAACTATAAAATTGGGTCGGGGTGTTACAATATTCTCCAAACTCAAACATCATTATTACAACCTATCCTTGTATATACCTTGTAAGGACTGAAATTGTATTGGTCCCAAAATCGGATTGGGCTCAAACGCTATGGCCCAAACAATAAATTTGTAAAGCGTGGGTAGAAGAACTAGATTTATCCCAGAAGAAAAACGATTGGACTTAGCGATTCAAGATGGTTTGATACAAATAAGATTATCAAACTTATCCTCGGAGCAAACTAAATTGTTTGTTTCATATGGTTCTCTTCAAGACAGAAATTGTACAATTGTTTTATTTCTTGTTTTTCTCCCCCCTTTTTCCAGTGTATTCTTCCGAGTTATATACTTGCAATCTTGGTGTCGTCCTTACCACACACGTGTAGGTTAGATTCGGGGAACTCCTTCCTGTTCCAGCCAACACTTCCTAGAACCGTCAACCAGTAGTTGTAAGGCTGCTTGATCACTGTTCAGGCATCACTTCCACATTAATGCGGCCAGAGAGTTAGTTGGAAGACATTTAATGCGGAGGTAACAGCCTTTGAAGATATTTGTTTACCTTTCTTATCTTACCCTTGGCCCAATATCCCATCCTTTGTTGTGATGTAACTCTAAAGTAAGTCTATGATGATATGGCACTCAGATTTACCTCGGACGCGAGTTTTCGAGAAGACTTCTGTCCTCAGATGCTTATTGGACCCATCTCATATTGTCTCTACTCCTCTCTTAACTTTATTCTCTTCATAGCCGAATTTGGGCATCCTTGGATGGTCAAATGTCCTCGGATAGGGCCATAGGCCCAGCTAATACTGCTTTTAACAATACTTCCTAATTAACCGGCCCTCACAATAGCCTCTCAAAATCTTACATTTCGACACCTTGGGAGGAAATGATGATTTTGATGTTCTCAGCCCATCTTGTTTATGACCCTATTCCGTATTCCTGATCCTCTATATGTCTTTTTACCTGCCCAAGGCATGCTCCTGACGCTTCGTCGTCCAGAGCGTGCCAGTATTAAATTTTGGCAACGCCCTTGTCCCCCACCTTCAACGGTAAGATGTGAATCAAACGGTGAAGGGTTTTCCTCGTTTCACGAGCGGAAAATTTCCCGCCTGCAATTTCTATGTCACCATAAATAGTTTTTCAAATCAACTCTTGTGCTTACTTTTTGCAATCTCATAATTCTAGAGCTCGTACATTGAACCTGACTCCCTATCTTTCATTTCTCTGTGCGCCTACAAATACAGAAACTTGTCCGAGGACCCCTTTCCAAACCTGTAAGTCTTCTTAAATCCTTTAGCTTTCATTTTAAATTGGTTAACTTTTCTTCAAAACCCTTTAGGAAAATGGGTAAGTTCAAGTGTTTGGTCGAGTCCGAGGAGAGTATGAGGAGTTTTAGGGCTAAGTATAGGATTCCACCCACAGTAGGTATGAGGTACGCTGCCCAGGGAGAATGGGCCGATGCTAGGGAAACAGGGGAGGTGGTCATTCTCATGATTGCCTTCATAGAGGGTGGGATGACCATTCCCATGGGTAATATTACTAGGAGTTACCTTAGGTTTTTTAGATTATCTCCCACACAGTGTGCCCCAAACATGTTTAGGGTCTTGGGAAGTATAGAAACTTTAAATAAGAGAATGAACCTGAAACTAACCCATCACGATGTGAATTGGGTGTACAATCTGCACCATTTGAAGGGTCAGGGATATTACCTTAAGTCGAGGCGTTCTGAAGTAAGGCTAATCCAATGTCTCCTCACTTCGAACAAAAACTTAAAGGAGGATTTCCTAATCTTTTCCGGGGAATGGCACGATGGCCTACCTTGTCCGACTAGGGAGGGAAAACCAGGTGAGGGAATAGTCGTAGGTTTAAAATTTGTGGTTTACATCTTTCTTTCACTTATTTACATCCTTGTCCCTAATGAAACTTTATTCCAATTCAATGATTTTGCAGACAAGCGTGCTACTAAGCCCAAGCTTAGCTTAGTTAATCAAAAGAGCTTGGATAGGATCTTGCAAGCCGAGGTGTACGTGAACGAAGCTGACGGTCAACTCCGAGCAGCCCATTTAATTCTTGGGTACACGCCATCTCGTCAGCATTTCAAGCGCCTAAGTGCGTGATCAAGGCTCGCGACCCTCAGCTTCACCGCATCAGTGTTGCTTACCAAGGGTTTGTCATTCCAGAAGGTGTTCCACTCCCTGAAGATACCTCTCGCACTCAACCACTTTTCGTTGTCGGTCCTTCAGTCGGAGCATCATCATTCCAACCCACTCTTGAGGAAGGGGAAGAAAAAGAAGAAGAAGAAGAAGAAGAAGAAGAAGAAGAAGAAGAAGAAGGTTCAGAGGAAATTGTAAATTTGTCCGATTCCTCTGACGAACTTGAGGTTTTTAATCAGACTCTACCCACCGAGGAAAATTTTGACAAAATGGGTATCCAAAGAAAGCCCTAAAGGACTCTACAGGAGCTGATAGAAAATTAGCCTGGGAAAAGTGCATCGGTGAAATCTGCACAGTCTCAGATTCCCCCTTCTCTTCCCAAATCTCCTCCTCCTGCCCCTCACCAACCTCAACCAATTAGGCCTGATCCTGTTGATCCTAAAAGGAAAAGGGACCAGAAGGGGAAGGATGTGATTGATGCTGGAAAATCTCGTCCGACCCGGGAAGAAGAAGCCCAGCGAGTTGCAAAGCAGCAAAAAGTCACCCACTTGCCACAACGGGGCTTGGAGAGAGCTGACTCTCAGCCTTCAGAGCCACAAGCCTAGCTTCCAGCACCCATGTTTGGAGGTGAGCCCATGAGAGATGATGCGTCAATTCGGGACTTCAACGGGGGCATTGGGTGCCATGTCGCTTCAGCCCTGGAGGAATCCCTGTTACTCCTCAAAGATATGGCCGAGCTGCGGCGTATGGGGAAGAACGAGGTATTTAACAACAGCAAAAGATATTTGGCCATGGTATGAAATTACTGTTACCTTATAGTTCCAATTGGCTTAGTCGTTTCGTTTTTCGTTTTTTTTTTTTTTTTTTTTTTTTTTTTACTTGTTGTGATATTGACCCTTCTCTTTTTAGGTCATCCAAAACACCTTCAGGCTCGAACAGATAACGAATTCCAACTATTAGCAACTGGAAGACGAAAGGAAAAGACGGGTGGCAGCGATGCAAACATTAACCGTCTTAGAAAATAATAATGCAGAGCTGAAGAAAAAGCTGGCCGAGGAGGAACAGGCCCGCAAGAGTGCTGATTCTGCCTTGGACGACGCGCAAAGGCAAGCCGAGGATCAGAGGAGGCGCCTGCGTGAGGCAACTAATGAATTAACTGCTGCCAAGGAGCAAATGGAAGCTCTAAAAAAACAATTAGAGGAAGCCCAAAGGCTAAAGGATCAAGTAGAAAAATCCAAGGCTGAGGCTAAGAAGGCAAGGATTGTGGCCGAGAAGGAAAGGGACGAGGCCGAACAGAAGGGTTATGACCTTGGAGTGGCTGAGACTGAGGAAACCCTTAGGGCAAAGGTCCCAGCGGTATGCTGTATTTACTGTGCCCAAATTTGGGATGAAGCCCTTAACCGAGCTGGGGCGGAGGCCTCGTCCGAGTTGAGGAAGGCAGAGATTGTATTTTACCCTTCTACAATCCGAGCCTCAGATCCTCCTTCTGCTCAAGGTGATGAGGCTTCAACAGCTATTGATCCCAACACAGAAGTATTGCCTCAGGATCCTCCTTTTCCCAGCCAACAAGTGCCAACAAAAGAACATGAAGTTCCTAAGGAGACATCACTGGACAAAGATGCCAAGGTTCCTCAAGATGGGGCAGCTAGCCAAAGTTTTGAACAAGCCTTAGCTTTAACTACTTTGCCTGCAGGAGAAGTCCCTAAGGAAAAAGAAAAGGTAGTTCCTCCCGAAGCAGCTGACAAAGCCCCCAAGTCCAAACTCCAAATAAAGTTGAAACCTTTTTTTTTTTTTTTTATTGGGTAGTGAGAGTTAATGTAACGAAAGTCCCTTTTTATTGGGTACTTTACTTTTCTAGATTTGCACGGGTTATTATTATTTCTTTATCCTTTGTTTAGGCAATTTCCATTTTGATTGCTCTTTGTTCATACACAACTATATGCTATGAAAGAGTGAATTTTGCTAATATGAGGAGAAATACAGTTTCACATATTTTAAATGAAAATCTAAGTAAAGTATGAATGCTAACTCCGCAGCACTATCAAAACATGTTTTTAGTTTATCAATTCCAATAAATTTCCAACTCTGAGAGAATATCTGAGCATTTGAACAATAGGCAAGTATAGGGTACCTTAAAATGCATTAAGTGATGCTCATGGATTTAAGATTTCAATAGAGGGCAATGAGTAATAATTTCCACTAAGTTTGTGCTCCGAGGAACCTAACATAACTTAGTTTCTGTTTAACACTTCAATAGATGTCATGGTGTATCAATTTCCACTAAGTTTGTGGTCCGAGGAACCTAACATAACTTAGTTCCTGTTTAACAACATAACTTAGTTTCTGTTTAACACTTCAATAGATGAGGAAACACATAATATATGATCAGAATAAATTAAAGGGAAACCAAACAGGACTATTTTCACTAATAATAATACCTCTTCAGATTGTTTATATTCCAAGGGTGGAGTACAGTTTTTTCATCTAGATCCTCCAGATAGTATGCACCTATTCCTGCTACTGAAGTAACCCGATACGGTCCTTCCCAATTCGGTCCCAATTTTCCCCAGGCTGGATTCTTGGTGGTTCCCAAAACTTTCCTCAGTACCAGATCTCCTACGGCTAACGGCCTCAGCTTTACATTAGGGTCATAGCTTTGCTTGAGTTTATGCTGGTAGTAAGCCAATTGGACCATTGCATTCTCCCTTCGCTCTTCGATTAAGTCCAAGCTTTTTTCTAACAACCCATCATTACCGTCCGAGGTAAATGTGCTAGCCCTTAACGTTGGGAAACCAGTTTCCAGAGGGATGACGGCCTCAGCTCCATATGTCATTGAGAAAGGAGTCTCTCCTGTTGACCGTCGAGGCGTTGTTCGATACGTCCAAAGGACATGTGGCAATTCCTCCACCCATTTTCCTTTCGCATCATCCAGCCTCTTTTTAAGTCCATTGACTATAACTTTGTTGACGGCCTCAGCTTGCCCATTCCCTTGAGGATAAGCCGCAGTGGAATATCTATTCTTTATCCCCAAGTCTAAACAGTATTGCCTGAAGGCTTTACTATCAAATTGAAGGCCATTATCCGAGATAAGGGTGCGTGGAGTTCCGAACCGCGTGACAATATTCTTCCAGATAAATCTTTTAACATCTACGTCTCTGATGTTAGCCAAAGGTTCAGCTTCAACCCACTTAGTGAAATAATCCATGCCGACCAGCAGATATTTTTTGTTTCCTAAAGTTTTAGGAAAATGACCTACAATATCTAAACCCCACTGAGCAAAAGGTCAAGGGCTGGAAAGGGGATTAAGAATTCCTCCAGGCTGGTGGATGTTGGGAGCGTATCTTTGACATTGGTCACACTTTCTAACATATTCCTGTGCTTCCTTCTGCATATTCGGCCACCAGTATCCTTGAGTAATGGCCCTGTGAGATAGGGACCTTCCCCTCATGTGGCTTCCATAAATTCCTTCATGCAATTCCTCTAGAAGTGACTCTGACATCTCGGGGTGTATACAAAGCAAATATGGCCCTGAAAAAGAGCGTTTGTACAACTTTTTGTTCTCGGATAACCAAAACCGAGGAGCTTTCCTTCGTATTTTCTCGGCTTCTATTTTCTCTTCAGGCAAGGAGTCGCTTTCGAGGAATTTCAGTATGGGGTCCATCTAGCTCAGCGCTAGGTTGACTTGATGAACCAGAAGCACGTCTTTCCCTGCGGAGGTGGGGGTGTACAAATCCTCAACGATTATCACCCGGGGAAAATTCCGTGCTGAAGAGGTGGCAAGGGTTGCCAAGGAATCGACATGGGTATTTTCACCTCGGGGAATATGTGACAAGTCAAAAGATTGAAAATTCTTTTGCAAACGCCTAACTTGACCCAAATATTCTTGCATTCTTGCATCTCTGGCTTCCAGTTCCCCTTTCACTTGGCCAACTATGAGTCTTGAATCCGAGAATACTTCCACTACCTTTCCGCCCATTTTCTGGACCATACTCATTCCCATCAACAAAGCTTCATATTCCGCTTCGTTGTTCGTGGCTAAGAATCCCAGTCTCAAGGACTTCTCAATGATGATCTTTTCGAGGGATACCAGAACTAGCCCCACTCCTGCTCCCCGTTGATTTGCTGCACCGTCCACATATACTTTCCAGGATGAGTCGTCCTGTGTGAAAATCAGACCAACCGACTTTTCATCCATGTCATGTTGCTTCATCTCAGCTTCTTCTGGGAGCTCGGCGAACTCGGCTACTAAATCGGCGAGGACCTGGCCTTTCACAGAGGTACGGGGCATGTATTTAATGTCGAAAGCCCCTAGGATCGTGCCCCACTTAGCAATCCTCCCCGTATAGTATGCGCTTCTAAGTATGGACTTGAGTGGTAGCTGAGTTAGGACCATTACGGTGTGCGCTTGAAAGTAATGCGGGAGCTTGCGAGTTGCATGGACTACTGCCAAGATGGCCTTTTCTAACGATAAGTACCGCACTTCGACTTCATGAAGTGACTTACTTACGTAATAAATTGGTCTTTGGATGCCACTGTCCTCTCATATCAGAACAAAACTCACAGCATGCGGGGCCACTGCCAAGTAGGCAAACAGGACTTCGTCCACCTCAGGGCTGGACATGATAGGCGGCCGAGATAGGTACTCTTTCAATTGCTGAAACGCTACAGCGCATTCCTCGGTCCACTCAAATCCTTTCCATTTATGTAATAAACGAAAGAAGGGTCTGCACCTATCAGCTGACCTGGAGATAAATCGATTCAAAGCAGCAGTCATTCCTGTCAGTTTCTGCACCTCCTTCGGATTCCGAGGTGCTTGTAAATCGTGAATGGCCTTTATCTGGTTTGGGTTCACCTCAATTCCCCTATGAGTCACCATGTACCCCAAGAACTTTCATGAGCCTATGCCAAAGGAACACTTTGAGGCGTTCAGACGTAACTTATGCTTTCTCAAAATCCCAAAAATACTCGTAAGATCTTCCACATGCCTGGACACCACTTTACTCTTTACAACCATATCATCGATATAGACTTCAATGTTTCTGCCCAGTTGTGGTTCAAACATTTTAGTCATCATCCGTTGATAGGTAGATCCCGCATTTTTCAAATCAAAGGGCATCACTTTATAATGATAGTTCCCAATAGGGGTGACAAAAGCTGTTTTCTCTTGATCGTCCACTACTAGCGGTATTTGGTGATATCCTTGAAAGGCATCCAAAAAACTCATTCGAGGATGACCAACTGTTGCATCCTCCAACTGGTCTATCTTGGGCATAAGAAAAGGATCCTTGGAACAAGCCTTGTTGAGGTCCGTGAAGTCCACACACACTCACCATTTCCCAGTCTTTTTCTTCACCACCACTGTGTTGGCTAACCACTGAAGATAATAAACTTCCTTGATAGCCCTTGCCTATTTGAGCTTGGCCACTTCACTCCTAACAGCTTCGGCGTGCTCTTTTGATGGGCGTCGAGGTGGCTGTTTCTTCGGAATAATGGAAGGACTCACATTGAGTTGATGACAAATGAAACTCGGATCTATACCCAGGGCTTCGTATGGATTCCACGCGAACACATTGACATTTTCTCTGAGGAATTCGACCAACTGCTCCTTCTCTCGCGAAGGCAGTTTAGCCCCAACCTGGAAGAATTTCTCCAGATCATCAGAAACAATTACCCTCTCCAAATCTTCGCATTTTGCCTCATCAGCCAGTCCATTTAAGGGTAATGCTGGGGTTTTTAATTACTATAAACCATTATCGGCGGTAGCCGAGGTCTCCGCCTCTGGCCGCTGTCGAATAGCCGCTACCAGGCATTGCCGGGCTGCAGCCTAGTTTCCCACTATCTCCAAAACTCGGCCTCCGGATGGGTACTTTACCTTTTGATGTAGAGTAGAGCAGACCGCACCCAGGGTATAAAGCCAAGGTCGGCCCATAATAGCCGTGTATGGAGAGAAAACATCTACAACGATGAAGTCCACCTCCACCACATCCACACCGGCCTGCACAGGTAGCCTTATCTGACCTTTTGGGATGACCATTCTTCCCTCAAAACTCACCAGAGGTGGACTGTAAGTTATCAAGTGCTCAGGCTTCAAACCTAGCCCGTTGTATAAGTCAGGGTACATTATATCAGCAGCGCTACCCTAATCAATCATTACCCTTCTCACATCGTACCCGCCTATTCTCAGTGTAACCACCAGAGCATCATCATGTGGTTGTGTGGTTCCTACTTTGTCTTCATCTGAAAAGCCCAAAACCAATGGGATGTCCATCCTGGCTCTTTTAGACGTTAAGCTACACTCCTCGGCTGGAGATTGAGATACTGATAGTACCCTAGAAGGGCAAGATCCAGTCCTCCCTGGGGCAGCAAAAATAACGTTAATTGTTCCAAGGGGGAGCCTCGAAGAAGCATCGCCCCGCACCTCCGAACCTGCCTGGCCCACTCGGCCACTGGAGTGGTGCAATAGTTGCTTTAACTTCCCTTCTCAGACAAATTGTTCCAGATGGTCCCATAAATTCCTGCAGCCCTCAGTTGTGTGTCCGTGATCTTGATGGTAGTGGCAATAGAGATTCTAGTTGCATCTCATAGGTTCTCCTGCCATTTTATTTGGCCATTTAAAATATGGTTCATTCTTGATCTTCTCCAGTATCGGTTGCACCGGCTTCCGAAACACAGCATTAACCGTTTGGGTGTTGGTAGAACCTCATTGCCCAACAAAGTCTTTACTAGGCCGGTTATTGTTGTACCGGTCCGACCTGAAATCCCTCCTCTCTTAAGGGATTACCTTAGCCTTTCCCTTTCCTTGCAGTTGGTCTTCTTCTACTCTTCTGTACTTGTCAATCCGATCCATCAATTGATGTACACTAGTGACAGGTTTACCAGTTAAAGATTTCCTCAAATCATGCTCGGCTGGAAGACCGGCCTTGAAAGTACTTATGGCCACATCATCATGCTCTCCATCTATCTCATTAAACATTTCCCAGTATCTATCCGAATAAGTTTTAAGAGTCTCACCCTCTCGCATGGACATCGACAACAAAGACCCCAAAGGCCAAGGAACCCTGCTGCAAGTAATAAAGCGTGCGCCAAAAGCCCGAATAAGTTTCTTGAAGGAATCGATAGAATTAGCCCTTAAACCGTTAAACCACCTCATCGCCACCGGGCCCAAACTTGATGGAAAGATCATACACATCAAAGCTTCATCTCTGGAGTAGATAGCCATCTTTTGGCTGAAATGACTAACGTGTTCTACCGGGTCCGTCCAGCCATTGTACAGGGTAAATGTAGGCTGATGAAATCGCCGAGGAAGATTCGCATCCTCTGTATTCCTTGTGAAAGGTGATTTGGAAACTTGGCTTAAATCTTTGTTCATGGCGTTATTCCCCAAGCCTCTGCGAGGCGTACTTTTGTACCTACGTTGACGGTGATACTCCTCTTCATAGGTAAAAGTCTCACTAGGCGGGGTTTTGGATCTTCGTCTATAACTAGCACCATCTGTCTTTTCGGAGGAAGGCTCGGAGCTGGGTGGGGAACATCGTCGTCGTGCGTGACGCAACTCTCTTTTCAATTCGTCAATTTCACGTTGCATGTCTCTGTCATTCTTTGCATGGGAGACATGACTCTTCCCTCGAGACTGGCTTTTGTTGGTATGAGTCGTGCGTACACTTCCCTCACGGCCCTCTCTCCGTTCGAGGTTCCGGTGCGGATTACCATGCTGGGAACCCCTTGATTCTACTTGGTGTGGGCCTGCTTCTATCTGGTGTGGTCCCGTTGCTGCCTGGTGTGGACATGCTTCCTCCATCATGAACGTTGTAACCAAATTTCCTTCAGAAAGATCAAGCTCTTCCCACAGACGGCGCCAATTGTAAGGACTGAAATTGTATTGGTCCCAAAACCGGATTGGGCTCAAACGCTACGGCCCAAACAATAAATTTGTAGAGCGTGGGTAGAAGAACTAGATTTATCCCAGAAGAAAAATGATTGGACTTAGCGATTCAAGATGGTTTGATACAAATAAGATTATCAAACTTATCCTCGGAGCAAACTAAGTTGTTTGTTTCATATGGTTCTCCTCAAGACAAAAATTGTACAATTGTTTTATTTCTTGTTTTTCTCCCCCCTTTTTTCAATGTATTCTTCTGGGTTATATACTTGCAATCTTGGTGTCGTCCTTACCACACACGTGTAGGTTAGATTCGGGGGACTCCTTCCTGTCCCATCCAGCACTTCCTAGAACCGTCAACTAGTAGCTGTAAGGCTTCTTGATCACTGTTCAGGCATCACTTCCACATTAATGCGGCCAAAGAGTTGGTTGGAAGGCATTTAATGCGAAGGTAGCAACCTTTGAAGATATTTGTTTACCTTTCTTATCTTACCCCTGGCCCAATATCCCATCCTTTGTTGTGGTGTAACTCTAAAGTAAGTCTATGATGATATGGCACTCAGATTTACCTCGGATGCGAGTTTCCGAGAAGACTTCTGTCCTCGGATGCTTATTGGACCCATCTCATATTGTCTCTACTCCTCTTTTAACTTTATTCTCTTCATAGCCGAATTTGAGCATCCTCGGATAGGGCCATAGGTCCAACTAATACTGCTTTTAACAATACTTCCTAATTAACCGGCCCCCACATACCTATATATACAACATAGTTTCCTTCTATCATTCATTCAAGAATAAGAAATATATTAAATTCAAAACTAAATTAATGTATGGAAAAAAAAATCTATTCAATATAAACAAAAATAAAATATGTAAAATCATTGTTCCTATATAAATACATTTTTACACATTTATTTTGATCTATTAAAATGAAACTCGACATTCTTTTAATTCGAGAAAATCATCTATGATTGATTTTGTACTAAATATTGCAACAATATCTCTTTTAATATACAAAATCAAATAATCCATTAGAAAATCATCTTTCATTCGTTGCAAAGTCTGGTTTTGATAATGTGTAAGAGTAAAATTGTTTGTTTCGAATTTGCAATAGAAACTAGAATAGTAAGTAGAAGTATACCCATTCTATAAAAGGAAATAGCTTCAACCACAAAAGTTTGATCGTCATATCACACGTGTTATCATTATATGTCCAATATTCCTATTGCTATCAAAAGATTCAATGCCAATTAGTGTTGCCAAAAAAAAAAAAAAAAAAAAAACACCAAGATCACAGACAAACATTAGAAAATAAAAACAAAAAGCACCTAAACAATTCTTCACGTAGGGTCAGATAGTACAATATCACTTAAAACCCAAAGTTCAAAAAAAATCGAACTTTGGATTCCAATTTCCAAGCATAAAAATAGCAAAATGTTATATTAAACACATGTGGGTCAAATGAACATTTTATTTTTTAGATTCTTTGGTCAACTTTCTATTTAGAAGAACTAGTTTTCAATTTAGGAGGCCAAATATAATTTTTTTTTTAATACCTCTTAAAATTTAACAAAAAAGAAAATTAAGGGAGGCCATGGCTCTCTTGATCTAAGAATACAAACGTCCTTGGTCATGATAAAAATTAGTTTAAGGCGGCTAATTGACTTGTCAACTGGAGTTCTGGGCCTTCTGACCATCTTAGCTCCTTTTTTTTTTCCCTTTAGTGCCATCACTGGTTGCATTTTATTTGTTTGATTATATATGTAGCTCTACTAAGTTCCCAACAAAGTAGAGGAATATGACTTCTAGATTAGTTAAGTTTTTCATGGAGACCTTTCCTATTAGAATTGTGTTTAAAATTAAATGCTCCTCTTAATTAGAAAGCTAAGCGGCAAAATATTTAAATACTTATAACATTCTTAAAAATACATATATTATAAAATAAATAAATAAGAGAATTTTTTGGAAGTTTGATTTAAAAGAAAAATTCGGGGTATTTCTTTTGTTTTATTCTTATATGTAATGTAATTTGAATTGGTCATGCATTGTTCTCTTTTTCAGTTATGAGACACAAGTAGTAAAAGAAAAGAATATGGAAAAATTACACTTTACCCCTAAACTATACCCATTTTTACACATACTCCCTTAAACTATGAAAATACATACTCACTCTCATAAACTACTATCCGTGTAACACTTGCCCCTTTAAGGATGGAGTGCAAAGTATTGTACAAGTAGTAGTTAAAGGGGGTAAGTATGCACCTCTCATAGTTTAAGGGGTAAATGTAAAATATTGTATAGTTTGGGAGGGGTAAATCATGCTTTCTCATATATAGTTTAAGAGAATAAGTGTAAAAAATGATATAGTTTTAGGGATAAGTGTGCATTCTCATAATTTAGAACGATAAATGTAAAATAAAATATAGTTTAAGAGATAAAATATAATTTCCCAAAAAGAATAATTAACAACCCCAATAACAAGTTGGTTAGGCCGCGCAAGTAAAATTACAAGACTTTCACCTTTATTTAAGGGTGGCAAAATAAGTCCAAACCCATTTGTCCATCCAAACCCACCGACTCTAATTGAACCCAAACCCACCCAATTATTAGTTGGGTTAAATGGACATCAACCCAATTAGACCCAGTGATTATTGGATTTTAACTAAAAACTCATTGGGCCCCATTTAACCCAAAAACAATATACCCAAATTCAACTAAGCCCTTCCCCAAAAAAAAAAAAAAAAAAAAACCTTCAGACGTTTCAGTGTTTGGGTTTTCATTTTCTTTCATTTTCTCGACCTCCAAACACTTCTCTCTCTCTTTCTCTCTCTAGCTCTCATCTGGAACTCATGGAATCCATTGGAGTACTCATGCTTAAGTTTTCTGTTGAGTTTAAGGAGTTGATGATGGTGGATCCTCCTAATGGCCCTACTCTGGCAGACACAGCAGGACCAACACCTCCACCATACCCTGCGCTGCAGCCACTCCGTCCTAGCATTATTCGAAGATTTGCAACGCATCTTGGATTGGTTTACCTTGTTGACTTAATCAGGAATGGTTTCGACTTCGACACTAAATTTGACGACGTTGGTTCGTTGTTCTTAAAGTACAAAGGTAAACAGAGACTATTTGAATTATTATTATTTTTTTTTTTTTGAATGCTTTGCTTTAATCTTTTTCTTGTAGATAATTGATGTCACCTAGTTTAATAATCAAACACGAAAGATGCTTTCAGAGAAGTTCAAATACGTACTTTTTGACTTGATAGTTTTCACATTATATCTCAAACACTATTACTGGGTTTGAATTTTTTTTTTTTATTTATTTTAAATTTGGGTAATTTAAGAATGGAGTAATTGATAAGGATGCGTTCATTTTTCTCTTTTTTTGGCTCAGAAGAATTTTTATTTGTTTCAAGGACAGTTGTTTTCGAAATTCCAGGAAAGTTTTGAGTTTGAAATGACATTTTTTTGTATTTGTTGCACTGTTTGGTTATAGAGAGAAAATAGAAAAGAAAAGAAAATATTTTTTTATTTGGATTTTTAATATAATTGCTAATGTGGATGTGTTTATGTGAAATTTTTTAATCCCAAGAACGGAGACTAGAGAGAGTGGAAAAGGGAATCTAAGAAAGTGTTGGAGTTTTCACTTTAATGGCATTTTGGTAATTTTGATAATTAAGTAATTGGGTGAGTTGGGGTTTACCCATAATAATTGGATTGGGTTGGATTTGGGTTAAAAACAATTAGTTAAATGGGTTTTAATGGGTAAATGGGTTTTATATACCCAACCCAATTATGCTCACCTCAAACCCACCAATTTGACACCCCTACCTTTATTTGGGCTTTTAAATTTTCGGGACAATAATGAATTTTTTTAATGAGCTAATCCATTAGTTGGGCGATGATTTTTTTTTTTTTTTTTTTTTTAAGTTTAAAATGATTCGAGTCTTACTAAGTGGACCTTTTTTTCCTTCAAAAAAAGGGACTTTGGAAATTGATATTTTTAAAAATTGTTGCATGGCTGAACCGCTGAAGTTTGAGGATCTACTAATAACATAAAGGGAAATGTTAACGAGTGCCCTTAGAACGTTGGTTAACAATTCATTTTAGGAAAATTTTGACATCACTTTTATGAAAAATGAAAAAAGTTGTCAAAATATTAATTGCTTTTTTTTTTTTTCTTTTCCCATAATTTTTTTTTTAACTGAATTGTTAACCAATACTCTAAGGACACTTATTAACATGACCTTTAAATAAAACATGAGTTGGATACCCATATTTTTCGTAGTTTTAATCCAATATGTGTCCACTAGTCAAGATTCGTTTATTCAGAAAATGAAATAAATAATAAATCTAGTTATATAAAAATGGCACGTTGCATACTGAGAGTGAAATTAAAAGCGTAACATCTCAATCATAATTTATCATCATCTAAATAAATTATAAAAATAATAATAATATCTCTAGCGCATTATAAAATAATAAAAAATGTCAAGATTCCTTATGTCAGGCATGTATAAATTAATCAAAGCTGTCCCACACCGGTTTTATTTCTTATTTTCATTTTTCATCCATAAAAATTTTATATTAATGTCTGTTTGGCATCATATAAACTTAGCTTTTTAGTTTTTACTTTTATTAGCTTTTTAAAACCTTTTTTTTACCTTTTAAAATACAAGTATACTTTAGCATATTTTTAGTAAAAAAATTCAACATAAAACTAAATAAACTGTTCCCAAATCTTTCAAATGATATTTAGTGAAGAGAGTGACTGGTGCAGAGGCTCTATAAGGAAGTAAGGAACTAAGGATGGTCAATTAGAAGTTAGAAGAATGCCACTATCAATTAGGTCCCTATTGTATTATAAAAATTTATTAAATAAGAAAAATTATCTATTGTTCAATAATGGGAATAATAATGCAAATGATGAGGTATGGGGAAAATTATTGAATACTCCAGGAGTACAATAAATGCGTACTCCCCTCTCTCATATAAATTGTGGGTCCCACCATGAATTTAATTAGTGGGACCCACAATTATGTGAGAGGGGAAAGTATACATTTATAGTATTCCGGGAGTATTCAATAATTACCCGAGGTATGGTTCATCGCAATCGTCCATATTGTAACTACCTCACAATAAACATTAATATGCCACTCTCAAGGTATTAAACAAGTTTTGTATAGATCTAAGAGGAGCATATTAATAAATAGTATTTATCTAAACTTCTTAAAAAAAAAAAAAAAAAAAAAAAA
Source organism: Quercus tomentella (assembly GCA_028535165.1). Taxonomy (NCBI): domain Eukaryota; kingdom Viridiplantae; phylum Streptophyta; class Magnoliopsida; order Fagales; family Fagaceae; genus Quercus; species Quercus tomentella. The sequence goes on along the minus strand of JAPQVY010000155.1, from coordinate 57,898,619 downwards.
AAAAAAAAACAAAAACAAAACTAGTTGGTGTTCTCATCTCCCACTAGGTGAGAGAATTATGCATGCACAATTAAAGTTCTACGGTAAACCTAAACCCATTAAAACTCATCATTAAAATTACAACTTTTTATGACTTTTATAGTAGGGTTTTATTAACGCATGCCCTTAGGAAAATTTTTAGTAAACTATTTTAGAATAATTTTTATTGTGAACTAAAAAAACTGTCAAACTTTTTTGACAGCTTTTTCAACTCCCCATAAAATTTTTCTAAAATGAATTGTTAATGTATGCACTAAGACATACATTAACCGGACTCTTCATGGTAATGCTCTACTTTTAGTTGAGTCCTTGTACGTAGTAATAGTAGTACTAAATTTCATATTAAAGGAATCAATGTAAGATCCAAGCTGAGACAGTAAAATACAAAAATGTCATTTTTTGCTTAGAAGAGAACAAAAATATGTATGCTTTTCTACATTTCGGGGAACATGGGGAATGGAATAGTTGTTTCCTTTATAAACTTTTCTTTGGTCATATATGGCAAGGGCCCATATATGGTCCATTGACAAGTACTTGTACATTCTGTACGTACAGCTACAGTAGAAATAATAAATTGAATGACATTAAAAATTTGAAAAATTCTATAATCATAATCCATTTCACATTTATTTTCTTAATTATTCAATAAAAAAAATGGTATATTTATGTGAAAGTGACAGATAATTCGTTATAGTATGCCATATAAAATAGTTGTGAAAATTAATTATTTTGAAATTGGTTTGGTTTTAGACATTTTTTTTTGGGTAAACTGCATTTTGGTCCCTATCTTATATATCATATTTCAATTTAATCTCTAACCTTTCAATTGTGTTAATTTAGTCTCTAACCTTTTAGTACCATATCAATTTAGTCACTTTCATTATCTTTTGGTTGAAAATTAATGACATGTCTAATGGCCAAAATAAAAAATTAACTTTCGTTGATGTGAGAATAAACTAAAATTTTGATTTGGTCGTTTGCCATGTCAGCAATTTTCACCCAAGATATAACGATAAAGACTAAATTGACACGACGCTGAAAGGTTAAGGATCAAATTAACACAATTAAAAAGTTAGCGACCAAATTGAAATATAGTGTAAAGGATATATAGAGACCAAATATTTAGTTTACTCCATTTTTTTAAAATGGTGAAAATACCATTTTGAAATAAGTTGTAAAAAAAGGCTTTAATTAATAATTACTGCATACTTGTAAAATTTAACTTATATAATAAAAACAAGTTATCTACTAAAATTACTAATATAAACTCAAAATATAATATGAAAAAGTTTAATATAGTATTAGATAATTTTTTTAATTAATTTAAAGCATCACATTAGTTGTGCTTGTCTAATAATTTTTCCCAACATTATTCACTCACAATAAATTACATATATATATATATATAAATAATAAAAAAAAAAAGGGTGCAACAAACAAAGTGGTACACGTCAACACTTCCAAGACAGCTGTGGTGAGTTGTAGCTGGGACAAAATGTAAATTTGTTCTTAGAAAATTATTGTGTATTCCCGGAGTACTATAAATACGTACTCCCTCCTCTCACATGAATGGTGGATCCCACTAATTAAATTCATGGTGGGACCTACCATTTATGTAAGAGGAAGGAGTACACATTTATGGTACTCCGAAAGTAGTTAATAATTTTTTCTTGTTCTTTGGTTGAGGATTTGTATGCATTTACACATCCTAGTCACCTTGACTTGTTCTAATTTCTAAAACCAAATTACGTAGAAACTCTTTAAAGAAACACGTACACCCCCATGAACGCGTCAAATTTGATAATTGCTCTAAAAATCACGTGGACGACTAAAATATTCCAAACCTTCTATTCTTTTTCTATGAATTAAATATTTTTATACATACGTGTGTCATGGACATAAATAAAAACATATATAATGTTTGGTTATCCAAAAAATTTAATACAAAAAAATTGTTTTGGGAACTTGGCGTAGATTTACAAGTGGCAGATTGATCCGAGTATCAAATTAATGTAAAACTTTATTTGTATTTTTTAAGGCTATGTTTTTCACAAGATGGTGAGAGACATCATCATAGAGTAATTTATTGTTTTTCAAAAAAACATTCAAGCAACAACTACTCCTAATAATGGGGTAGACCGTAGACATAGATGCCAAGAGTCAATGTAGCTGAATTTTACACTTCGTAATCTTTCTGTCTTTTCCATTATATCCTTATATTTAGTGCTTGACTTTGGCAGGTTTGCCAGAGTCTATGGGATAGGCAAGAAAAATTCTAACAGTCCAATCGGCCATTGGAAAAAGGTACATAGTTCAAAGAGCCAATCAAATCAAACACGCATTAAATGGTCATGATTTTTGACAAATCTATGTCGATTTTGACCCGACATAAAATGTATCATGCATATATTTTCTATCCCGTACCACAAGTCAGCAACTTAACAGTGTTTCACATTTTTCTATCACTTTTATTACACCAATCATAATATATTATTTTTTCAATTCAGCAAAAAATTTTTTTTTTTATTTTTTCAATTATAAAATAAGCTTGTACTCTTGTCCTACCCCACGAGATAGTACTTTTATCAAGTAAACATAATCTAGATCCAATGTTAGATACATTGAATTCAATACAATATAGTTATGTGTCCAACCATTGTCATGTATTTGTATCTTATAAGGTGCATCTTCCAAATCATAATATGTTATAATATGTTATGTCACCAATTATAAAATAAATTTGTTCATTTATATATTATTATAAATTTGAAAAATAGTAGAGAAAGTTTATAGACACAAAAAATTTAATATTCTACTGATGTGACAAATTGTAGGTAATAGATAAAAAAGTAATATCAGTGATGATCAATATAAAAATTAATAAAAGTTTATCAATTCAATTGTTATAAAAAAAATGTTGTCAATATTCTTTTATATATACAGCATTGCTCAAAATTTTATGCCCCCTGTTGTATCTCTAATGGAAGTATAAATCAAAACGCAACCAAGGTTAATCCTAGTGGCGGCAACATCTGGACCATAAATTTCTGGACTTAATATAGGTAGCTTAAAGTGATAAAAGAAGTGAAGGACCAAACTTAAAGTGATAAAAGGACCAAGCATGAAGCAGGAGTCATCAATCTTGGTCATTTAATCACTTTAAGCTACCTATCTATCAAAGGGGGTATTATAGTAGCCTAGGAATTCTAGTAACACAAATTTTACCACACATTTTGTCACAACTTTTTTATGTAATAGATGGTGATAATCTGTTATTTTCATATGAACTCATCACTTTTTTTTTACCATTTATAACCAACCATATAATATAGTTATGGTACTAAAATTTTTGTATTAGTAATGTTGCACTCACAAACTATCTCATAACATTTTTACAAATTATGGATATAACAAATTATTACTAGTTCTTATATAAATTTACCACTTATATTACTTTCTTACTTACTAATAATCATCTATCCTTTTAACGGTTTATTTTCCCTTTTTATAACCCCATATGCGCTGAAAGAAAATTCCATAAACAGATGAGAAAACAAAAGGCAGTAACTCCCGAGTATGAAACAAAAACTGCAATAGTAGCTCGTGCGTGACCAAAGCCATTAGCTAATAGTTGTTGACCCACAAAATAAACACACGAAATTTCAAGTCTTGGTGTGCAATCTGAGTTTTTTCATGGAAGCCCGGCGAGGCTACTTTCTTTGACCGCCCATCTCTCTCGCTCTCTCTCTCTCTCTCTCTCTTCATAACTTCACATATTGTTGGTATGGCCCACATATTGTTGGTATGGCCCAAACTTTATGCCCGTACATTGGGGTAATGAAAACACAGCCTTTATAGTTAAATAGGGCTCCACCTTCTGACAGGGAATTCAAAATAAAATCTTTGAATTCATCAACTCGTGGTTTTGAAGCAAGAAAAATTAACTCTTTGAATCAACCCCGTTTTAAAAGTTATCTGAGTTGATAGACTTACGAGAATTCAAAGACCTGTAACTCTTTTTTCCAGGCTTTGACGCGTATTTGAAGTTGAAGGTCAAGTGGACTATTTATTTATTTCCTAGAGCCTAAAGGTATATAAGCAACCCAACCTGCACTACTCAGAGTCATACTTATCTTTTAGTTTGGTGGGTGGGAATTAGCTGATTCATTCATTTTAGAATTTGTTGGGAACTGACTTAAAAAAACAGACATATAGTGGAAAACTATTGCAGGTAGGATCATATATTATTAAAGTTTCTATCTTTGTTAATCATTCATGGCGGATTTGATCATATTTTAATTTTGCTTTACCTCTTTCTTCTCTGTTGAAATGGAGTAATTTAGAAAGAGGGATTAATTATAGGGGGTCTTTGACTCTTTGTAGCAATTCATCTTCTTTAATTATTCATGTATATTCTGGCTCTTGATCCATTTTATGTATATACTGAATTCCTTGAATCATATTGTGCAGGTGTTGGACTAGCCTTCCCAAGACTTTTTATTGATGCCTGCAAATCTACAACATATGGGTTTGGCCTATAACATCAGTTTCACTTCCTTGAGAACAAATAGCTTTAAGAAAACAGATTCAGAAACTACAACATTGTCAAATGGGTGTAATCAAACGAGCACTGAGACTTCGAGCCGCTTGAGGGATTGCAAACCTGAAGATATTGTCCTTGAGAGGAATCTTTCATTCAAGAATATAGTTCAAGATCAAGAGACCTTGGGTGTGGATGCTTTTGATGTGTTGAAACACAAGCCAATTCCCACACTTTCTCTACCTGAATCAGTTGTATTTTTTTCGCCGAGACCCGTGAGTGAGCTTGATGCTGCTGCAGTTAAGCTCCAAAAGGTCTATAAGAGTTACCGAACTCGAAGAAATCTTGCAGATTGTGCAGTGGTGGTAGAGGAGCTATGGTGAGTTCCTTTAGCATGCGTTTGGATTAGTTTTTTTTTTTTTTTTTTTTTTTGAAAAACTTTTTTTGCTGACTGTCGGCAAAAGTACAATTGTACCCAAATACTCTAAATCATTTTATGTTTCTTAAATTCTGAGATTTGTGTACGTGTGTGTGGTTCAATAAATTAAATGGTTAATTCACATAATGTAGGTGGAAGGCATTGGACTTTGCAGCTCTCAAGCGGAGTTCTGTGTCATTTTTCAATGTTGAGAAACCAGAAACTGCTGTTTCAAAGTGGTCAAGGGCAAGGACTAGAGCAGCCAAGGTACTTTTATAAGAATTTTAAGCTTCTACATATATAGCTTTGTTTTATGTGTTGTTCTTTTCCCCTATTGATGAGGTATTTGGATACTAATAAGAATTATTCATTGTTTAGGTTGGAAAAGGTTTGTCCAAGGATGAGAAGGCTCAAAAACTAGCCCTGCAACACTGGCTTGAAGCTGTGAGTCCTCAAACCCTTTTCATATGCTTTTTCCCCGAATCATAATTCAATTCAACAATCATGATATTAGGCCGGCTTGATCGTATATCAAGCCAGAGTAAAAATTGCAGCATGTTATATCTTTATTTTATTATTTAAAAACATTGGTTACTTTTATAAGTTTTTTTAAAACAAAAAAACAAAGAGTGTGATAAGCTTGGTTGGTAGGAACATGGAATGGAGGGTACACATTGGGACAAGAGATGTGAAAATTGGAAAGTGTCATTGAAAATTAGGTACAATGAGTTTGTCAAAATTGACCTGGAAATGTTCCTTATCACTTGCTAACAAACATGCCCACATTAAATCTTTTAACTTTGATTCTATCAAAAAAGGGTGAAGTAAACATTATACGGATGTGTCATTGTTTCTTAGTCAAGGAACTGATTCAGGGTTACTATTAGGTAGGGCGTTGAACATAATTAAGCTTATGCATTGTATTGGAAAAGGCAATGGCCTAATCAAACTTTCTTTCTTTTTTTTCTGCAGATTGACCCACGCCATCGGTATGGGCACAATTTACACTTCTATTATGATATCTGGTTTGAAAGCGAGAGCGTTCAACCTTTCTTCTATTGGTAAGTACTTCATTTAGAAGAACCTTCGTTATGTTTCTTCAATATTTTGGTTATATTTTGTTACACATGGAAAAGTTCTTTAGGGAATGCAAAATATTTGTGTTGCTTAAAAATCCCATAGGAAAACAAACAATCATATCCACATTTCCCATCGTTTAGCTACCATTTTACTCAGCCAACAAATTTAAAGAAGCATATTGGACCAATTTGTTTATAAGCAAACTTCGCCATTGTTATATATTGTAACTTTTCTGCTTTCTGAAATGCAGGCTGGATGTCGGGGATGGCAAAGAAATAAATCTCGAGAAATGCTCGAGGACTGTTCTACATCGCCAATGCATCAGATATCTTGGACCTGTAAGTTATATTTCTAATCATGCTATAATATCATTCACTATTTTACAAATGCCTGTTGCATACGTAGAAGTTTATTATAAATGTACAAGCTAAAATGACTACATGGCTAATCAAAAAAACAATAATGTAGATGTAGGGATACAAAATTTTATTACTGAATAACTGATCAAGTCTACAAAATCTTTTTGCTGTTGACATTTCAGAACGAAAGGGAAGCCTATGAAGTAATAGTGGAAAATGGGAAGCTTGTATTTAGGCAAAGTGGAATATTTGTGGAAACCACAGATGGTTCTAAGTGGATATTCGTGCTGAGCACAACGAGAGCTTTGTATGTTGGTCAGAAGAAGAAAGGTGTGTTCCAACATTCAAGCTTTCTAGCCGGGGGTGCGACAACAGCAGCTGGAAGATTAGTTGCCTACGATGGGGTTCTTGAGGTACAATTTCATGTACATATGCATATGCATATGCATATGGTAGCATTTGTTATTATTAAATTACCGATTCTTTCAAAAGTTTAAGCTATTAAGAAATGGTGCAGTACCTTCTTCAGTCAAAAAAAAGAAATGGTGCAGTAATCATTTAGCCACATAATTCTAACAATTATCGACTCCTTTAACTTCCATATCTGATTTTTGACTCTTTGATATATTATCTCAGGCTATTTGGCCATACAGTGGTCATTATCACCCTACAGAAGAGAACTTCAGGGAATTCATTAGCTTTCTTGAAGAGAACCATGTAGATCTTACCAATGTTAAGGTACATATTTATATTCTTACTTAATATGTGTGCATCCTTTAATACATTGTAATGTTATTTCATAAAATATTTGATAATTTTCTAGCATTGGTCATATATAGTTTCTAATAAACATCTAAATTGGTTATCTTTTTCCAGAGGTACTCAATTGATGATGACAATCCAGAACCAATTCTGGCTCGTGCTAAATCTTCGCAATCAGACATTGCAAATGCAATTGATGTGGGTGGCAGTGTAAAGAGAGCTAAAATCACAACCACTAATGAAGAAGAAACTAAGAGTGCTAGTGATGCTAAAGCAAAGGCACCAGTGTTTGACTTGAGCAAGAGATTATCTTGCAAATGGACCACAGGAACCGGACCCCGAATTGGGTGTGTCCGAGACTATCCTACTGAGCTACAATCAAGAGCACTGGAACAAGTTAACCTATCACCTAAGGTGGCTAATGGGCCCTTTGTTAACTACGGCCCAATTCCTTCTCCAAGGCCCAGCCCAAAAGTCAGGCTCTCCCCAAGGCTTGCATACATGGGACTCCCTAGTCCAACTCCAAGGACCCCAATTCCAGCAGCTAATTAAGCTAATTCACCAAAGGTGGGATTAACTTGGGTCATAGATTAAGGGCACTTCTAGTGCCCCACAATTTGGGGTCTCCTCTAGCAAATGAGGCCATGAGAGGACATAAGGGAACAACTTGATTTTAACTTTTAATTCTTTCACACTGTTTATTGGTTCTTTTTTTTTTTTCACATGGCTTAATCCATCCAAATTAATGGATTTTTTGTACTCCCAATTTTGGCTCCTGTATTTTAGTTGGGATTTATTGATTTTTTGTTGTAAACACAAAGTTCAGTTTATGAATATATCAATACACATCTTTATTATTGACTTAAACAACATCATTTTAGTATTGTTCTCATTTGTAGCCTATTATTTTCCTTTCATTTTCCTATGTTAATAGCAAAAGTACTACCTTCTTCAGTCAAAAAAAAGCAAAAGTCTAAGAGTCTTGACAATATAGATCAATTTTTAAAAAGTATGAAAATTTCTTATAAAATAAGTAAAATAATAAAGTAAGAATTATATCCATGGAAGGAGAAGTCAATGCTGCTCCTAGTCCTACGTCTAAGTTAGTGGCTGCTCTTCTTGCTTTGAAACTTGTCTGCTCACTGCTCTCCAAAGCCTCTCTTTTGTTCTATTTTAATGAGGCTCTGTAGAATAGTCCAACTCCTCCACCTGACTGTTCTTTTAGTGCTTCTTTTTCTTTAAGATCCTTCTGTTGTTGGGATTTCTGTTTTGTATGTGAGAACTCTAATTTCTTGGCCCATAACCTTGTGAAATTGATTGCGGGCTTTTAATCATCTCTTTTTTTTTTTTTGAATGGATCTTTTGTCAAGAAAATAAATGTGACCTTGGTCCGCTCCTCAACAACAATAACAAAGTTTTAATCATAAATTTTATAGGTTAGTATAGATTGTCAACAAATTAATCTTGTTAATTATATATAATTTTTTTTCTTTTCTTTTCTTTTATTTTATTCAAAATCATAATTCTTAATATAATTATATATATATATATATATATATTGGATGGGGAGAATTTAATTTGTTAACAGGTATGAAAATTATTTTGTAAATAAAATATATGGAACATAAAAATATGAGTTTTCTTGATAAAGAGGAAGCAGACTCGGAAGGCCAAATCACACTGCACAATGGAGAATCAAATCAGTCAATCACATTCACACAGTGGATGCTCTCTATACGAAAACCAAAAAAGAAATTCCGGGTCTGGTGTTTTTTTGTGAACAATTTCTAACCATCAAATCATTTTTAGGTCAAAGGGGGGGGGGGGGGGGGGGGGCCGGGTTCAGACTTCAGTGATAATCTTATCATCTCGGTTAATAACTTGATTTATTAGAGGGACACTGTCTCCCGCTTCTACTGTCATATATCATCTTCTCCCCCATTTTTTATCATTCTAATAACACTTCACCCTAATGACCCTAAACTTTATGACATTCTTTGGACCGAAAAATTCTTAAGAGAAGTACGTGTATTCTTTCTTCTACATTTATAAATGTAAGAGTAAGGAGTATCACATCATTATATTATGAAGATGCTTAAGAATTACTCATCTAGACCATTTCAATTAGATAGACGAATAGGAAGTTTGTTTGGCAACTTATTAAAAACCAGATTTTTTACTTAAATAATTCATTATTTGAGGTTTCACATTATTTTTTTATCTCAACTTTATTTCAAACAATCCAACTTTTAATTTCTTAAAAATAAACTAACTTTTAACTCTTTTTTTTTTTTTTTTTCTGTAAATAAGTTATGAAAATGAAACTTACAAAAAGAATAAACAAGTAGTAAACTTCCCCCAAAAAAAATCAACAAAAACAAAAACTCAACCAAATAAACACAAGATACTAGTCGATAAGAACAAGTGGTAAACAACACTTCAGGTTCCCACTTCAATATCTCTAGGTTCTATGCAAGATTAATGAGTCCAACAACTAGCATGGAAGCCTAGCCGTCTAGGGACGAATTCCCAACCGCAGAGAAACAGAGATTTTATGCTAACAACTTTCACACACTGTGGTACAAATATACAATAGTGTTTTATGTGCATAGTAGTTATCAAAAATATAATTTTTTTTTTTTTTTTTTAGTTTTTAGTTTTTATGTTAAATGTTACACTAAAGGAAGAAGCTGTTTCCTAGGCTGCTGCAAAGTGTTTTTCCGTTTCCTTCATCTTTTGCGGTTTTGCATACATACAAAAAAATTGTGGATTTATTTATTTATTTTTGGAAGAAAGATACTTTATTAACTAAAGGGACAAGAGGAACTATCCATCCTGAACTAGAACCATCATATGTCGTCAATTTTTTTCTGTTTTATTATCTATTACATTATTTAAAATTTTCAATAACATGATAATTTGTACATTGTTAAATCCATAACATAAAATCTAAACCATAAAATAGACAAAATGGACAATATTGTAGTTTTTTTTGTTCTTTTTCTTGCTAAATAAAAACAAACTTAGAGGGGTGGACCTTAACCATCTCCATACATGTACTAATCCACAAACAGACTCAGAGGTAAAAATGGGCCAATTCTTGTTACAATGGGAAGCCCACTGTAGTAAGTGTTAAAATTGTGGTTTATAGACATGCATGGTGTTTTATTTATGAGTCCGGCCACAAACATACCTAAATCTATACTCAATTTCACAAAACATTTGGGTGTCAACCGGTGATTAGATTACATCAGTTACACGTAGGACCATCACTAGTACTTGGTGAAAAGTTGAATTATTGTGCACCAATCACAAGTTGACACTTAAGCATATTGTGAAATTGATTATGGATCGAAATGTGTCCCTAGAGCTATCCTTTAGTTATTTATGCTTTTTTTTATATAATTTTTAGCCACCAACAAAACATTCAACTAGGAAGAAGCAAACTTGAAAAGTTGATATATTTCCTCCTTGTTTGGGTGAGAGGGTGGATCATTATTAGAGATTAAATTCAATCCAAACCTAGTGTAAATTACTTTGTTTTCACCCTCTAATAGCAATGTGACATGTTAGAGCTTTACACATAGAATATCAGAACATGACACACACAACCACACCCACATAAATACCTAATAATATAATAAAAATTAAAACCAAATCAATTGAGAAATTAAACCTAATCTCACCATGCAAAAGACTAGGCCCAATGAGGAGCCGTTGGAGACAGTGTTGACGATGTTGCCAAAAGCTGAGAAGTGCCATATCAAACAAGAACGACCATATGAATTAGTAGTCTACAAAAATCAATAGATCTAACAACGGACCTTAGCAACTCTGGTAACCTCTCTTACCTCCTCTCCTTCCAATCCTAAGGCAATGGCTGGCGACAAGAACACCAACCCAATTACATGGGTAGCCACAACAAACCAAACTGATAATTTCAACTCACTCCATAGAAAACAAATACAAATAAATTCCTAGCTTTCTCACAAAACCATATCATTATTATGAAAACATATTTGAATACCTTAAAATTCTTAGGGCTTTATCCCCACATGTTGAATGCCAACTCTTCGTTGTTTTAGTCGATGTCTCCATTAGCACCTGTAAGACTTCGGCAGCATCGTTGACACTATATTTAACTGCTCATCATTAGGAGTTGTTATTATATACTTCGGGGGTATACTTCCTCTCACATAGGAGTGGGTTCCACCCCTATGTGAGAGAGAGGGAATACACTTTTAGAGTAAATAATAATTTTCCTTTCGTTAGGTTTGTCTTTTGCGATTTTGTTTTTCAACTAATTTGGGTTTTAATTTTTTTAATTATTAGGTATTTCTACGATGTGATTGTGTGTGTTATGTTCTATTCTTCTATGTATAAAAATATGACGTGTCACATAAACGAAGCCTTTTACACTATGTTTGGATTGAAAATCTAATGAGTTTAATTCAAGACACAACTTACCGAGGAAGAAAATAAAAAAACCACTTCATCTCTTTCATAGTGCTTTGAGTCTATGATAACAATGATCTTTCCATACATGTTTTATCTCAAAATATTAGTTATAAAAAAAAAAAAAGAAAAAAAAAAAACATAGGCATATAAAACTAGTGCAAAAACTAAAAACTATGCTAGTCCAAAGGCAAGGATTAAATTATTAAGGCCATTTATTAGCCTCTCATTTTAAAACTAACATGATGCTTGGCTGGGGTGAAAAGTGAGAGGATGAAAAATAGGTGAAGGAAAGGAGAGAGGAAAATGTGATTTTCTATTGTTTGGTTGGAGAGAAAAGGGAGAGAAAAGAAAATGGGGTGGATAAAGTTTTTCACGGCCTACCATTTTTTTGTTGGGGTTTATGCCCTAAAATCCAATTTATTGGCATGTCTAAATAATTAAATTGTTTAATTATATGAGACTATTTATAAATGAACTCATGAAACATTATCATAGTCTTTGAGATGCATTCTATGTGATTTATGTAATTTAGTTACAAAAGATATAAATCACAAGTTCCTTGTGCTTAAAATATAGTTCGTAGTCGGTGATAAAATTGGGCGTTTCATCTGCAAAAACTATAACACATCCACTAAGATGGTTTGTCTTGATCATGGAAGTGGAAACTTCAAGTTGATGTGTCGATGTGTTGATGTATCTTAAGTGTTAAAACATATTGAACTGGACCGCTGTGAGAGTAATTATTCAATCAATAACTGTCACCTGAATAATAAATCTCACGAATTCTAATTTCATAGACTCTCAATCTTGAGAGGATAATGAACCCGATCATGAAATGTAGGTTACTTTGATATATCAGGAGTGAGATCTAATATTGACGATCAAAATCTCAATATGTTAGGTAACCACACGTAGTGTTGAGGGAACACATATTCTCAAGATGGAATCCATAATCTCTTTTTATAGAAACACGAAATATCCTCTTGAGATAAGTTTAATAGGAACTGGTTATTTAGGGCGTCCACTTTAGTAAAGAGTTACTAAAGTTTATATTTATTGAAATCGGATTTCAATAAATATGAATAACTAAAAGATTAAACCGGGTACTCAAAGATAAAATAATTGTTTACAAAGTGACAGTTCATTATAACTTTATTTACTATGGATATTTCATGGAGAGGTCAAATGATATCATTAGAGTCTTGGGATATAATTTATTAATAAGGCCTAGAATGCAATTATATTTATATAGTGGTATTAAATATAATTAATAGTAAATTTGAACTTATCAAGAGTTGACAGATAAGGCCAAGGCTCATTGGAGTTAGAGTCTTATTTGTTTCCTTTAGTCTCATCTCAAGCCACAAACTAAAACCCAATTGAGCAGGCCCAAAAGGCTAACCCAATTAGATAATTATATTTTATTTAATAAAAGTTATTAAATAAAGTAACTAGCAAGGTAGTTAGAATGTACATATGATGAAAAGAAAAAGAAAACTATTTTTCTCTACAATGAGAAGAAGAATGACTTTCTTTGAGAATCAACGTACATAAAAACTGATTAAGAGACCACCCTTCTCGGGCACCATGTAGAATTGGGACGTTGATTAAAGGTATTCTCAAGTCTTGTTTTTGAATTTCACTGTATCAAGGTACGCTTTCTATTCTTTATTCTAGAATTCAAGGTTACATGTTATCTCTCATGAATGAAGTAGATTCATGTTTGTTGCTTCCGCTGTGTGTTTTGTATGAGATACAAAACCAGTTTTTCTAACATTTTTCTCTCTTCAAAATAGAAAAAAAGAAAAAAAAAAAAAAAAAAAAAAAAAGAAGACATTTTAGGAAAAGTATAAAACTATCCTCAGTTTTTCATTCTTGCTTTTAATAATAAAGGTATAATATAATTTACGCTTTATTTTTTTTATTTCTCTTTCATATCTACCAAACACACATGATAGATAAGACATATTTTATATCATTCCACATTTTTATCTTCTTGATATTTTGTATTCTCTTACTTTTTCATCTTTCTGTTGGGTGCATGACACCAAGGTCCAGCCCACAATTGTTTAATTGGTGGCAAGAGAGCCACATGATGAATACTGATCCTATTACAGATAGGAGATTGCATGTGAAAGCTCATTTAATCAGCGTGTTAGCCAAAAGAGTCCTAACTTAAGTCATGTTAGGAATTCATATTTTGCTAGGAAAAGAAGACAAAAGCGGCAGAAGCTTTTTTGTATATAAAAAGCATGTGGGTGCAGCATATTGAACAACTACACAAGAGAAAAAGAGACTGTGCCGCATAAGGATAGCTGAAAAAGGTGCAGCACAAGAGATTTGAGAGAGTAGTCAAGAGGGAGCCACTTAGAGAAAAAAGACAACCCAGAGAAAGAGTTGCGGGTGGAGAAGAAAATAAAGAGAAGAGAGCAAAGTGTTGTTGCCTTTGAGAGAGATAATTAGTGTGTGTGAGAGTAAAGAAAAATAAGAAAAAATTTTCTTTGGCTGTGAGATTTTTCTTGTGAGACATACACAGGAGATATTGTAATTGATTTGATAATAGTGAAATTATTCGGAATTTGTCCTGTAATTTTTCTCTTCAAAGAAAAAGGGTTTTCCACATAATAAATATTTGTGTTTTTGTGTGTGATTGTTATTTAGACAAAGTTTAGCTACAAAATTGGTTGTAATTTAAAGTTACGACCTTATTCAATATCTTTTTATTGAAGGTAAATTTTAACAAGTCCATCATTAAATTACATCTTCTTCTTATATTCTCTATGTTTGCAAAAATTTTAGAAAATTAAATATCAATAACTATACCATTAATAAATTGTTTAAATTGCAAGTTTTTGTAATTTAAAATTATACATAAAATATAAATTTATAGATCATACACAAAATTTGACATGTATATTAAGAGCATAAAAAACATGTAATTCAATGATTAAGGGCCCGTTTGATAATGTTGTTCTAATAACGTTTGTTTACTAACAACCAGACTCTAAATTTTCAAAAAATATAATAATATTTATTTTATCGAGTAAAGTTATAACCAATTTTATAATTAAACTTTGGTTTTATTCTTTTAGATTGCTAATTTTAAATCTCAGCAACCCGTAACAATAGCATCAAATATAATACATATAGCAATTCATTTTTTTTATTATTTTTTTATAAAATAATGAACAATAGCAAATGGTTGACAATGCTTTTGGAAGCTGAAGCATGGATGGTTGGTTGGTGGACAGGCATGACTCATGAGATGGGAGTGAGATGGGATCCAAATCCGGAGCACCACTAGTTGCATAACCAACCGTCTTGTCAAAGTTGCAAAACGCTCAGAAATTTATTAAGGTTCTCCGTAGTAATTTAATTTCTTTCAAAATAGTACTGGTGTGAATATGGTCAACGAAGATTTTTTTTTTTTTTTTTTGCCTGAGCTGGTCAACGAAATTTCTACTTTTACCAAAATAGTACTTGAGTGTATCTAATTAGCTTTGGTAAAAAAAATAATTGAAAATGGTTGCACTGCTGTGTAATCAACATCATCAAAGGATTGCCAATATTTACCATTGTGTAATCAACACCATCCATCTTCTTGGCCCACCCATATGGATGTTCCTGATCTAGAGAGTCATCAGGATTCAGCAGATTGGCTGTGTGTTTCCCCATCAAACCTGTACGATTTGACCCAATCAAAAGTACAATATTTAATTATCAATCACTTAATGACAATCCCACTGCTTCCTTCAAGAGTGATTGTTTGGAAGTGTTTATTTTTGTTGATTT
Source organism: Quercus tomentella (assembly GCA_028535165.1). NCBI lineage: Eukaryota > Viridiplantae > Streptophyta > Magnoliopsida > Fagales > Fagaceae > Quercus > Quercus tomentella. The sequence goes on along the minus strand of JAPQVY010000155.1, from coordinate 57,883,171 downwards.
ATTGGGTTTAAAAAACATATTCAGAATATAATTATATCCAAAAGTTTTCAAAAATTGTACCTAAGCTAAATAAATTAGAATTCAGGTCTGACAAACTATATATTTTATAAATTATTTGTAAAGTCTGTCAAACTAGTCCTCAATTTGTTTGATATGTTTATTTGTGTTAACTGGCTAGGAGGGAAGAAAAAAAAAGAGTAAAAAAAAATAAAGTGGAAATGTCCAAAACTCCAAGAAGAGTTTGCTTTGCAAGAAGGGGACCCCCTAGTCCAGCTAGGCTGCGTAAGGATTTTTATTAAATTCTGAAGGTTATTGCTGACTGGCTACTGGAGGATAATTAAAAAGCTTTGGGTTGGGAAGCTTTTTTTTTTTTTTTTTTTTGATAAATAGGTTGGGAAGCTATCATCCTAGGCATATATGACACAAACAGTACTACACCTTTGTTTATCATACAGTTTCCAGGTGAGTTTGTCACAAAAGAGACAGAAATGCATTTGTATTCTATTCTGTTTGACAAGGCATATAGTAGTCACTTCACTTGCTTGAGAAGCAAAATCTCTCTTCATTGACAGTAAGATAAAGAGTGTGAAGCCTTGAGAAGCAAAAATCTCTCCTCTCAGTGTGTTTGTTTTGTCTTCTTGAAGTGAGTGACTCAAACCCACCTCTCTCTCAAACACATACACACACGCAAAGGCCTAAAAGCCCAAAGGTCATCATCATTTGGAACTAATTTAGACTCTGAAAGAAAGATGAAGAAAAGAATGTCCTATTCCCTAATAGCTATTATGCAGATAATGTCCTGTATTTCTGTAACAAGCAGGCCTCTGGAATCATATGATGCTGCTCTTCTACAAGGTTCGGTGTTCATGCCCCTTTACAGACATGTCTCTCTGTACAACATTTGTCTGATTCTCTCTTTATTATTAGCAAATTCTTTTTTCTTTTTCAGATTCCTACTTCAACTTTTCCCCCCACAGAAAGAAAATGCTTTTTTGTAGTTTGTTCTTTCTAACTTTTCTTGATTTAACTTTTTACTTTTGGTGTTAGGAAAAGCATTGCTTATATTCATTTGACTTCAAGTGTTTGATTCCACATAACTTTCTCCTCGTGATCTTGCCTATTTCTGTTTTATTTTATTGGTGAAATTAAATCAGCTCCCACTACTATATTACTTATTTTATATACTTCCATGTAAACAGGCCAAAGTCCACATTTCACACAAGCTGCCCATGACTCAAAACAGGTCTCTCTCTCTCTCTCGTACACACACACTCACAAAATGGGATTACGTTGGTATAGTAATTCTTAGATACTCCATACCACGAAAAATGCATTTCTCTCCTTTCACATTTATGGTGAAGTTTACTCATTAAATTTATGATAAGATCTACCATGAATATAAGAGGAGGGTGCACAATTTCTTCATATTCCGGGAGTAATTAAAATTTTTGTCGGTTGCTATGTTTCATTGTTTATTTTTTTTATTTATTTTTTTGTTTTCAGGGACTTGAAAATGGGAATGAAAAGACATTCATGTGGGTGAGCAGGCTGGGGTCAAGACCACCAAACTGTCAGCACAAATGTGAAGGCTGCATACCTTGTGATCCTATTCAAACACCCACAACCACTGATCAGATTGGAGTTCAATATGCCAATTATGAGCCTGAAGGATGGAAATGCAAGTGTGGCACATCTTTCTTTAATCCTTAAAAATGAATGGTTTTAGTTCAAAGGCTCATGTACAGAAAAGACTCCGACTCATTTCTACTTTTTGTTGAGAATGTGATGCTGAGGAAGAGGAATTTTGGAGGATTAAAGCTTTTAGTTGGAGTTTGGAATATCTGCAACTTTTAATATTTTTAAATCTATCTTCACTCTGTTTCTGTGTTTGAATGAAATGTAACCCGTTTTCTTGAATTCTAATTACCTTATTGTCAGACTAGAAATTAGGTAAGTCCCATCATAGAACCTTGATTGTCACACAGTGATCAAATTCTACCTTCACCAAAAACCATCTCTATTGGGCACCATATGATCATAGTAAATTTATCAAAAACAATAAATAAAAAAAAAATGTAGCTCATTCTTAAAGTGATTTCTTAAAACTATATATGTACTAGCTTTACTCTATGGAAAATATTGTATAGTCAGTCTTAGTCTATTTTTAAACAAAGTTTTGCTTCAAATCTATTTAGAAAAATCTCCTCAAACCCGTGTGACTTGGAAAACCATCCACGTATTTAAATGAATCATATGACTTATTAATAAATTATGTGACTAAAAGTACGTTGTCATGTAGTAGATTGGAAAAATTTATCTTCAAATGGTTTGGAAATAATTTTTTATTTTAATAATTCTATAACTAGGAAAATCATTAGAAAAATCTCCTCAAATCCACTACGTGTGACTCGAACAACCATCCATGTACTTAAATAAGTCATATGACTTATTAATAAATCATGTGACTAAAAGTACATTGTCATGTATTGGGTTGAAAAAATTTATCTTCAAACGGTTTGGAAGTAATTTTTTTTATTTTAATAATTCCATAATCAAGGGGTGATTTGAACTCTGGATGTTTTCATTGAAAGCACAAAAAAATACCGACTAATTGAATTACAAGGTTTTGGAAAAAAGAGAATAATGCTAGGAACATAATAATATTTTAACAACTTTTTAGTAGGACTTTTAAATATAGGGAATATTAAAGACATGATATTTTTTTAAAATGATTTTTTATAACCTTTTTCATAATACTTGGTGTTATTAGAGTCCCACCACTTTACGCTATTAATTAAATTATGCATAATGCTACATACAAAATAAATTAATTTAACATTTTTTACAAGGAAAAAGTTGATGGATGCCTAAGGGTATTGGTTTAAGAAATATTTTTAGAAAATTTTTATGATAAAAGAAAAAATAATTAATTTTTGTGACAACTTTTTATATTTCTCATGAAAGTGATGTCAAAATTTTTTAAAAATAATTTATTAATTATTACCTTAAAGGCATCTAAAAATATGACAAAACGGGTTAGAATTCATTGACCCAACCTAAACTGAATTTTTTAACCCAAATAAAAAACGGGTCAACTCATAATGTGACCCGTTTTTTAAAACTTTTTTAATACTAAAAATTATTTAAACTACACGACATGCTACTGATGTGTGCTAGGTGCAGAAACATAAAGGCACAAAGCAGCACTGCATGGTCAAAATTAGTAAGTACTACTAAGTAGCCAACGCCCAAAACATTGGCCATGCCCCCATTTTTTTAAAAAGAAAAAAAAAATTTACAAGTTACTAACATAAATACATAATAGACTTAATAGTATACTAGTCTCATCACACGTACTCCACACATGCGATGAGACTTTTTTTTTTTTTTTTTAAATTTTGAGTTTAATGTTGTAAATTTTAAATTTGAATTTGTCTAATATTAGTGAGGTTACACAGAAAGAGATTTTTACGAAGCCAAAATTTAGGATTTTGAAAATGAGTAAACTACTGGGTTTAGTGTGTGCTAATTTTTAAGAAAACATGTTTCAAACGTGTGAGATATATTTAAATAGAAAGTGTGTGCTAATTTTTAGAAAAAAAGTTTATCTGGTAGTTTTTTTTTTTTTTTTAATTTTGTTGAATTACAATTTCAACCTTATTTTTTATTTTTTAGGAATACAAATTATCTAATTAAATTAGGAGATTTTTGACATTTTTTGAAATCATAACTAACTATCTGAATCCTTTTAGTATATAGAGATAATACAGCTAAGTTAATAGTGGCACTACACTACACTACATATACACGCCTGCAGTTAGCACATAATACACCACTAACACCAAGTAACTAACACAAAACAAAACTAAAATCTAATGTAAAAATAAAAGCTTTATTTATTTATTTTGTTTATCTTTTTTTTAAGAGAGTTTCAACCTATGGCGTCCGCTCTTGACGACGCTCTTTATCATTAGATCAAGACACCAATTAGTTTGTCTATCTAAATAATCTAACTTTATTATTATTTCCTTCTAAAAAAATAAGTTTATTATTATTTTAAATGCAATAGGAACATATGCACTTAAAAAGGTTAATAACTTGACATGGTTCATGATGTTTAGTTTAGTGTTTTTTTTTTTTTTATTATTATTTTTTTTATGAGAATGATATCATTAGTGACCTTTGAATCTGAAATGTGTAAACTTAAGGGTGCTCCTCTCTCTCTCTCTCTCAAGTTGTAAATTTGTAATTATAAGCTGTGATTATTAACATGGAAGATTTTGTTATCATGACTGCAAATAATTTTAATCATGCTCAAAATTGTATGAATTGGAAGGATATGAAAAGTTTTATATTTTTTGGTTTAATTTGTTTGTTTTTTTCCCCTCATGCACATATCTAATAGTCATTATAGTAGATGGCCACTTGACGGAAAAAAAAAAAAAAAAAAAAGGCACTAAGTGCATTTTCTTTTCTTGATTGATTTGATTCATTCTCTCTAAAAAAAGGTCGGCATTATTTTTTTTAATAATTTTTTTATATAAAAAATACAAGTCGACCTAACCCAAACCCAACCTTATAGTTTGTCATGTCTAAAAGTACCAATGAACATTACCATTTTTATACAAATATTAAGTTGACAAATTTTTCCAAGTGTTTATATGGAATCAATACTATTAATATCACTTTTATACTTATTCCTAACAATCCAACGCGTGAGTATATATGTCAAATATTTTGTCTCCTAGACTCTCTCTTTAAATTCTCCACCAGCCGTTTTATACGAATCACTTCCGTTTCGGGCATCATTAATTATCTCATTTAAATAAAAAAAAAATTTATTTCATCGAAATGGACGTCATCTTTGAGCTTCACGTTATTGCAAAGCAATTCTGAGAAATGAAAAGATGAGAAATGAAATGACTAATGACTAATGAGAGGTATGCAAAAAGTAAAAACTGAAAAGAGTTTTACATTCATTCTTGAAAGTAGAAAACTTGAAATCTTCAAAGAAGTTGGACTGGGTGCTCTGATTAATGTTGAAGGACACGGACTGTTGTTCATTTGGGTTGGCCTTAGCTCTACTATATAATACTCCACATTAGTTCTTTTTGCTTTTGCTCAATAATAAAATATATTCAGAAATAAAAAATCAGCATAGAGATATGACGAGTAGAGGCTCTAACTTCCCAGTCTGGAAATTAGGGTTTAAAAAAAATTGTATTTTACAGTTAACCAACAGTTTCTCTGATCATATTAGAAAAATTAAATTTCTAAATAATTTTAGATAAATGTAATGACAACGTTAATAACTTTTTTTAAACTATATTATAATTTTACATTTAGTGGTAAACAAACATAAGGACTAAGTTGATATATTTTAAGGATAATTACAAATAACCCTTCTAAGGTTATGTTTGTTTTCACTTTATCTGTCCATGATTCAAAAGTTAGCACTTTGTCTATCTAAGATCAATCCGTTAAGCTACTATAATCCATCTTTCCATTTGTTGGAAAAAAACTACTTTTTCGATAAAAACAAACATAAAACTAATCAAAACACTAGAGTTTTCAACTTTTTGAAAAATGATTAAACATTAAATATGAAATACAAAATATGAAAATACAAATCAAATATCAAAACTTCTCTCTAAAGAGGTTCTAAATGGAAGAACGCACAGCTCTTAGGGAAAAAAACCATCAAAATGAAGTAAACTTTTAGTGTTAGCCTAAAAGAGAAACAAAAGAGAAAAGAAAATGAAACAGAGAGATTTGTGCTACACGATCTAGTGTTCCATGTATACACTAAGACCCTTGAAAATCCCACGATAGGAAGGCAATCTTACATAATCTAGTGTCCCATGCAAAGATAGGATTATCACCTAAAATACGTTATTTGTTGTTAGAAATTAAAATGCCCAAAGAGCTTCCATTTGACTGGATTGAGATCCTTATGTAATAGTTAGAGTTATTGTATTGTGCAATTATTTCGTACATCTAATGGTGATGCCAAAATCGCCAGTCAAGGTGATTGTCCAGACGGAGGATAGTCTGTAGTCGTCAAGAAGACCTGCAAGAAAAATAGAGTTCAAGCAAAAAGGGGTCACCGGTGTGATACCAACCACTGAGCCTCCGATGACAATGTCAGATGACTAGAAAAGAATAACTAAGAGCTCTGTTTGTGCTATAAGTGTAAAATCAGTTGTGTGTTGTACCTCTTCTTGGAGTCTGGTGTTAAATATATATATATATGGCTTCCTTTCCTAGTTGTTGGTGGCATTTAATGGTGACATCAATGTCATTCTTGTAACCCCCCTCTGGGTGGTTTGAATGGTAGGATCCGGTGTCTCTCCAACATTCGTGCTGCCTGCATTTATTAGTGTGTAACGTCATTTCATTCATTCTGACTTAAATGGTATTTATGCTCGTCCAGCGCGGACTCCTTGGACGAAGGGAATTTATTGGACTTGTCAGTTGCCCCCCTATTCCATGATCGTCAAGCCATCTAAGGACGATCTTAGGAATATGAAGAGTTATTTTTGGCGGTTACAGCTCTTAGGATTCCGCCCCCTATTGCATTTACTGTGATGTGGCAGCGTGGCGCGCGTCGTGGCCATGTGTCATATTCTGGTTGGTGGGTGACATCACTTTTTTTGAGAAGACCTTTTGGTTTCCCACGACTTTTAGCTCTTCGAGGTGATCTTTTAAACTCCTTCTCCTCCTTCTCTTTTCACTTTACTTTCCTTCTTTTTGCTCTGCGTGTTCCCCTTTGAGTTTCGATTTCCTTATTACTCAGGTACACCTTTTTTACTTCCTTTTTTCCTTTTTTTGAAAAATCCATTTCCTCCTTTTGTTTCATTCCTTTTTGCTCGCTTAGGAGCATCCCTTAGCTATTCTGGCAATCATTGTCCATAGGTTGGGGATTTTGCCTTAGGGGATAGCAACCTAGGTTTAGTTACGGGTGACTTGTATCCTTTGTTACGCCAATCTTTAGACTAGTTTAAGGCCGTGCGAGAAGTGTTTGTGGAAGAGAGAATGGGCTTCGAGATTAGGTTGAGTAATTTGGGAACGGGTCTGTCGTCTAGTGGCGATACTATTGGGGTTGAGATGGACACTGCTGCCTCTGTACCCGTGTCTTCCCAACCCTCTGTCTCACAATCACCCCGGCCTTTTCACGCTCTCAAGGAGGAGTGTTCTCTAAACGAGGAAACCCTAAGCAAGTTTAGGGATAGATTTCAGTTTCTTGAGGAGATTAGGGTTCGTCTTCCTAGGTTGAGTGAGAAATCATGCGTCTTTGCCCATGGTGAGGTGTACTTCTATGAGGCCGCCTTCCTATGTGGACTTAGATTTCCCATCCATCACTTTATAATGGAACTTCTCCATTATCTGAACATTGCTCCTGGGAAACTTATGCCAAATTCGTGAAGGATCGTCATAAGTTGCATGGTGATCTGGACGATCATTGTTGACGGGGATATAATCAGGCTAAATGAGTTTGTTCACCTGTATCACTTGAAAGAATCCAAAGAGTTTGGTTATTATGAGCTCGTGCCCTGGGACAGAAGGTCTCGACTCATCTTCGATCTTCCTTCGTCCTTTCATTATTGGAAGTCTAGGTATTTTTTCGTCTCGAGTGACGGATGGGAAACCTTTTCTGACAACTTTTGGGGGAAGATTCCTAGGTTGCTGCGTAGATGAGAGACCCCTCAGATTGGTGCGTCTTATCTCTTGCCAAAAAATATTCTATTTATTTATTCTGATCGTCCTTTCTTATCTCTCATCAACCTTCCGCTTGTTTTGCAGTAAAGGAGCATCCCGAGCTCAAGAGTGAATTTGAGGGGCGTGTTTAGGCAGCTATTGAATACACAAGCACTATTGAAGATTTTGACAAGCTGGTTGACACTCGGACTTTGGCTCGTCATTCCTTGGGTTCGGAGCATTCCCACTACATCCTTCGTGCTATTCGAAGAAAGGAGAAAAGTAAGTTGATCTGGGGCAACTTTGTTTACAAGTCGTTTTCCTTTGCTCGGTGTGACAAAGATTTCTCTTTTCTTCTTATAGAGATGACGACCAAGTTCAACCAGGAGATGTACGCCCGTATCAAGGCGAAGAAGAACGAGCCACTCTCCAATCTTGGGCAAAGAAGGGTTCAGGTCATCCAGAAGGAGATGACCGAAAAGGGTTCGTCCAACCCTGCTCTTGAGGAGGTTCGAGTTGCTTCGCCAGCTGCTTCCCTAGAGGAGCTCACTCCTCATCCAAAGAAGCGATGAACCGGGGACAAAGGGAAAGAGAAAGTTGGAGCTAGTGTCTAGGTTGACACAGGGATAGCTTCGGGGAGGGCTCTCGAGGTCATTATGCCTGAGGAGTTGAAGGAGATCTCTGGGGTGCCTTCCCATGAGATGGTGAGTCGTCATATCCATAAGCTCGTCTAAGTAATTTCTTGTTGTCCTTTTGCACTGTCCATATGCTTCATATTCTTTTTTGTCTTGTTTACTCCGTCCTTACACGGGTAACTACCAGGTGCTAGGAGAGACGATTCACATCACCTCGGAGTATCTAGCCAAAGAGGAGAAGGTCGTGGTGGCTAACTCCAAAGTAGAAACTCTAGAGGCCGAGGGTTCTCATTTGAGGAAAGACCGCATTGCTGCGATGGACGACAGTAATGCGTCCAAAGAAAAGATCAAGGCTCGATCCGAGAAGCTTAGGCGGAGAGGCTACTGGTGATGCAGAAGGACGAGTAGCTTGTAGTGGCCAACCAAAAAGTTAAGCCCATTGCTGCCAAGGCCGTCCAGGCATTCCAGCTTACAGATGAGTATAACACGGTTTTGTTTAGTTGGTACTACAAAGGCTTTGAGCTACTAAGGAGGTACCTAGTGAAGCACGGCCTAGTGATAGACTTGGAAGATTTGGACTTTGAGGCTATAGATAAAGAGATGGAGGCCGATGAGGCTGCTCAAGTTGCAGCTACTACTGACGAGAACCTTATGAATCCTGGAGAATGTGGAAACGACGCTCCTACCACTTAGCTATCATGCTGTCTCTCTTTTCTTTTCTTTTTCTTTTTTTTAATCTTCGGGGTGCCCTACATGTTTTTGGGCTTTTGAACAATTTCAGATAGATATTTTTGAATGTTTATATTTCATCGTACCTTCTAGTCATATTGTGTTTGAATACTCACATGCTATGTTTACTTGCCTTTATTTCATCCCATAGATTTTTATGCTGTGTAGTAGGCAGGGTTGTTGTTCGTTGATAGGGAGTTTGTGCAACTTCGTAGCAACATCTATGTGGCCTGTTTTCCCATGAGTGTTTTATCTTTCGCCTTCTATGATCTTTAGGCCTTGCATCACTAAGTTCGTTTGGAGAACCACTCTGGTGGTTTGCATTCATCAAGGGACTTTTGTCAATCAATTTACGTTGCATTTAGTTAGGGAATTCCGCCACTCAGCTTCGTCCAACGATTTATATCTATTTAAAGAATCTTATCATTTTGGGTTCGTCAAAATGATTTACATCCATTTAAGGAATTTTATCATTTTGACATCCATTTAAGGAATTTTAACATTTTGGGTTTGTCAAAATGATTTACATTCATTTAAGGAATTTTATCATTTTAGGTTCGTCAAAATGATTTACATCCATTTAAGGAATTTTATCATTTTGGGTTTGTCAAAATGATTTACATCCATTTAAGGAATTTTATCATTTTATCACTATAATTTGAATGAATGAGCTCATAGTGGGCACTGAAAAATACATTTATTGATCTGCTTCAAAAATTATAAAAACATTGTTAATCATTTACAAGCGAGTTATAGTTCCTATTGGTAATACCTTTTCAGGTGTTCAGTATTCCATGGTCGGGGTAACTTATTTCCGTCAAGGTCCTCCAGGTGGTAACTTCCTCATCGTGAGTAGTGGACGACTCAGTACGGGCCTTCCCATGTTGGTCCTAATTTGCCTTGAGTTGAATCTTTCGTTGCGGGTGTCACTTTTCATAGGACGAGATCTCTAATGCTAAATCTCTTGAGTTTTACCTTCTGGTTGTAATATTCGGTCATCTTTTGCTGGTACTTGGCCATTCTTTGAGAGGCTTGATCTCTAACTTCATCCAGACAATCAAAATTATGTTTCAATTGATCGTCGTTACTGTCTTGGTTGAAGAACTCTTTTCTCAGGCTGGTGGCTCCTATTTAGACGGGGATAACTGCTTCCGTGCCATATGTGAGGTTGAACGGTGTTTCTCCTGTTGGGGTCCTTGCTATGGTTCGATAAACCTATAAGACGTTTGGTAACTCTTCGAGCCATGCTCTCTTTGCCCTCACTAGTCGAGCCTTGATGATTTTTAGCAATGTTCGATTCGCCACTTCTGTTTGTCCGTTGGCTTAAGGATGTCCAGGTAAGGAGAATTTATTTTTGATGCTGAGGTTTGAGCAGAAAGAATGGAATCCTTGGCTGTCGAACTAACAACCGTTGTCCGATATGATCGTCCTGGGTATCTCAAATTTGCATACGATCTTTTTCCATACAAAGCTCTGGATTTTTGCTTCTGTTATCGTGGCGAGCGCCTCTACTTCCACCCATTTCGTGAAGTAATCAATTGCGACAAGCAGGAACTTTACTTGTTTCTTACCCTGTGGCAAAGGTCCCATGATATCAATTCCCCATTGGGCAAAAGGCCACGGTGAGGTGATGGCTATCATCTTTTCTCCTAGCAATCGTTGGACGTTCCCATACCTCTGGTAGCTGTCACACTTTTTAACAAACTCCGTTGCCTCTTTTTGCATCGTGGGCCAAAAATAGCCCGCCCTCATGATTTTTCCTACCAAGGACCTTGCGCCCATATGATCCACGCAGATACCCTAATGGACTTCTTCTAGAATGTACTTAGCTTCTTCCTCTTCAACACACCTCAAGTAGGGTTGTGAGAATCCTCTTTTGTAAAGTTCGTCGTTCAGCATAGTAAATCTGGTAGCTCGTTTTCTAATCTTCCTGGCTTCGTCTAGATTAGATGGCAATCGTCTGTCTCTGAGGTAGGACATAATTAGGCTCGTCCAGCTAGCGCGATTCTGTATTGGGAAGGTCTGAAATTCTTCTATATTGGGGGACTTCTGCACCTCCAATTTTAGATCAGTCAAGCCTGTCTTGCTTTCTGATGACGCATATCTGGCCACTTCGTCGGCTGCTGAATTTTGATCTCGTGGGACTTGAGTAAAACTTACTCGATCAAATTCATTAATCACCTAGTTTGTTAATTTTAGGTATCTCTGCATCCTCTTTTCCTTTGCCTCGAATTCTCTGTTGACCTGCCCTATGACGAGCTTTGAATCACTTTTTAGCAGCACAATCTTAGCTCCAAGGGCCTTTGCGACCCTTAACCCTGTCAATATGGCCTCATACTTAGCCTCATTATTAGTCACGGGGAATTGGAGCTAGACTCCATACTTCAAAGTGTCTCCCTCAAGGGTAATAATGACAACGCCTGCCCCTCCCCTCTTTTGTGTCGACGATCCGTTTGTATGTATCGTCCATTTGATCGGTTCTTTCTAGTTCTCTTTGTGTCCGGGCATGGTAAATTCTGCGATGAAGTCTACCAGTGCCTGGGCTTTTATGGCCATCCTGGGCTTGTATTCAATGTCGAATTGACTGAGCTCAATGGCCCACTTCACCATTCGTCCTGCGACTTCAGGTTTATTCATCGTTTTCTTGATGGGTTGGTCCGTCATCACTATGATGGGGTTCGCCTGAAAGTAGGTGACATCATTGTCATTCTTGTAACCCCCCCTCTTGGAGGTTTGAATGGTAGGATCCAGTGTCTCTCCAACATTCGTGCTGCCTGCATTTATTAGTGTGTAATGCCATTTCATTCATTGTGACTTAAATGGTATTTATGCTCGTCCAGCGCGGACTCCTTGGATGAAGGGAATTTATTGGACTCATCATATAATATATGAAATATAAAATTTAATGGGTAAAAAAGTTTAAAAGTAAAAAGAAATTAAACTATATGTAATAATTATAAGGTACTATAGGTATCAATTATCAAATCCCATTTGACTTTTTTTTATTTTACTAGTTTTATGTATCCCTTGTTAACTTAGTTTTGTAAGGCAAAAATTGTTGCAGATTGTCGATGATAGATAAAAAAGTTATGTCAATAATAGGTCAAAAAAAGAACAAAATCAAAACTTATCATCTCAACTATTGTAAAAAATGTTATGAAATTTTTTATGTTCATCGCATTACTTAAAAAAAAAAGAAAAAAAAAATTGTACTAAGTTGCTTTACCCAACAAAAAAAAGGTGTAGTAGTTGGAGTATAGGCATCAAGTGGTCAACCTAATCCGGCATTATGGTTTCAACTGCCTAAGAACCAAACCTCTATAAAGTATATAGCTCAAAAAAAAAAAAAAAAACCTCTATAAAGTATATATATAGTAGAATAATAAAAGCTGGACAAGAAAAACCAGGTACTACTACCACAGACAAGAATCACTGTTTTAGCTGGTTTGTCTATCGGCAATTGGTTAAAACTGGATCTCGATAAGGTCGGCAGAATTTTATCAATAAAGAAAAAGAAAAAGAAAATATATTTATATCTAATTAATTATGATATACTAATATATAGAAAAACAAGGAAACAGAGGTATTAACGCGTAATAAAAAAACTGAAAATTTCTTCATTATTCATATTCACACGGGTTGACCATGCCTTGAAAATAACAAAACAAAAAATAGAAGTCGCAAAGAAACTATAATCTGAGGTGGTTAATCCGCGTTGATATATTTTTGTCAAGGAGACAGAGATGTCAAGACCTGTTAAAATAAACAAATAAAGAACGCCACTATTTTTAAGAAGGTCACTGTTGGAATAATTGAAGAATTTGACTTCACATGCTAGTTAGTAATTAAGATAGCTGTCAAATAAAATGAGTTTTAATTAGCTGATAAAGTCTATATGGGTTCTAGTTGGCTTAACAGATAAAGTCACGATCCTAAAATAAAAAATAAAAAAAACTGATAAAATCTCTAATGGTTAAATAAAAAATCTGTAGTTCAATCTTTGCCTACACCAAAACTGATTGGTATTATCTTAATCTGATAGATATTTTGACTCAAATTCCAACTACACAAAAAATTGATTAGTGTCTTAGTATAATAAGAGTTGGAATACCATAAGTTTAAATTCTACCATACTCTTATAAATACAAAATTAAAAGAAGAAGAAGAAGAAAAATACAAAAAAAAAATTGATTAGTGTCTTAGCATGGTAAGAGTTGATCACCATAAGTTTAAATTCTACCATACCCATATAAATACAAAATTAAAAAAAGAAGAAGAAGAAGGAGAAGAAGATGATTGCCAAAGAAATATGAGAGATGAAAGAAATAAGAGAATGTTTCCCAAAAAATGGTTTTTGCTTAAGTTTTCAAAACCATACAAGAATACTTAGAGGGTGTTTGGATTTCTAGTTTCCATAACTCATAACTCTGTTTCCATAACTCATAACTCAAAAATAGTGGGACCTATGATTCAAAAGCTTGTTTGGATTTCAATAACTCTGTTTTCAGTTTTTGTTTCCATTACTCAATTGTCTGATTTTTCAGTTTCCATAACTCTGTTTTCAATGACATTTTCGTAATTAAACCCACAACATGGGTCCCACAGTCAGAGCAAAGTCACACCAGCCCACCTTTTGCAACGGCTCTCTTCGCCAAACACATTCTCAGTTCTTTCTTTCTTTCTTTTTCTTTTTTTTCTTCCTGCCTTTCTCATCTCAAACCCATAAAAAAAAAAAAAAAAAAAAATCAAGAAACAAACTTTTCTTTCTTTGTTCTTCGTTGCATGCATCAGATCTTTTTTTTTTTTTTTTTTTTTTTTTTACGCCTTTCTCATCACAGACCCATAAAAAAAAAATCAAAAAACATACCCACGGAGGAAAGACGGAGATTGGAACTTCCACGGGCACGAATTGGTCTTTTAGCACACAACAGTGACGGATAAGGGGCTGGGTGACGGTGGAGATCGGTGGTGTTGGGTGACGGTGGAGATCGGCGTTGTAGGTCCAGACCGTGATTTCCGCCGCTGGGTTCGTGGAGGGGTTTGGGAGAATAATAGGGGAAAAACAAAGAGAAAATCACAGCACAAAAACGAAGATAAACCCAATTGACTAACCCACTCAAAATCAATCTCAGCACAAAAAATTCCAACACAATCAACATTGAAACCTCTAGGAAATCAAACCCATAAATCTAGAAAAATATACAAATCTGCATTAAAAAATAAAAAAAATAAAAAAAAAACCCAGAACAGTTTGGGCAAAATCTAATGCCAACAAACCCAGAACAGTCTCACGCCGTCCAATGCCAACAACGGCGGTGGATTCTCCGTCTCGAGGTTTTGCGCCAACCAATCTTTCCTCCTCTGAACTACCAGGCTGAGCCACCAGTGCAAACCTCGTCGGTCATCGACGTTCACGGCATGATCTACTTGTGAGTTTGTGAGCTCCGGTGCCTGGTGGAGAAGAAGGCTGAGCTTGTGAGCTTAGTGGTAGAGAGTGTAGGGTGAAGAGAGAGAGAGAGAGTAACAGGGGTGAAGGGAAAATGAGAAAAGAGAAAATGGTGGAGAATGGTTCCGCGGGTAAGCTTAACAGGATGACTGACCAAGTTACAGGAATGGGTCCCACAAAAATCAGAAAAGTGTGAGTGATGAGAAGCTGAGTTATGTGTGCCAAACTGGTGTGGATTAGAAAATTGGGGTATTTTAAGTGATGAGTGATGAGTGATGAAAATTGTGTGAAGAGTGATGAGTGATGAAAAAAAAAAATCCAAACAGGCCCTTAGCCCTTAGCTTTGTTTTTTTCTCTTTTTTTTGCCAAATAATAGAGTGTATCTCAAGTTCATGCATTGATCTTCTCTGAAAAATGGATATATTAAATTATATTTTAAATCTTATGGTTTACGGGTTGTATAGCAAATTACACTATAGTTTTAGAAAAAATAAAGAAGAATGATTATATTAAGCCCTATTGTTTAGAGGTGCAATAAATTAAATCTTATAGTTTTAAAACTAACAAACTTGAAACTACAAACTATGACGTTTCAAAAATTAACAAATCAAACATTGAGCTCATGGATAAAAGCAGCGTTATGTTTGGGGTTAAACGTGGAATGGTGCATTTCATGCTTGAGAGAGAGAGTCCTATTCCTATAAAACGTCTGGTAGCCACCCTTTTTCACACAGGTTCATATAACCCTTTTTTTTTTTTTTTGGGAAGAGTAAACACCACTCATCCTTGTTCATACACATGCAAAAAGTTAACCGATAGCCTTTTCTAACCTATGAATTAATCTGAAATAACTCAATTTCTTCACAATTAGAAAAAATGAGAAATTTTGATTATATATATATATATATATATATATATATGTGTGTGTGTGTGTGTGTAGGAGAAGGCTAGTACTATTAACATAGTTGCCAAGAAAATATCAAAGATGGGATGGTTGCCGACAACGTAAAGAGGCCTAAAGCATTAAAGATTAGTATTCAACTCTTCAAATTATTTTTAGTCATATTGAACAGCTTTGTTGCAAATAATTACCAAACAAAATCTATGCCCGATTCTCCAATACTATTCAAATTTTTACAAAATGCTACAACGCTCAACAAGTTTGTAGAGCATTGTAACTTTGTCGTACAAGTTCTCTCTCTCTCTATTTATTCTTTAAAAATGTCGAATTTTTTAATTGGAAACTTTTTTGTTTTAAAAGTTTGCAAAATCAAATGTAAATACTTAGGACCCAACTCTTCAAAACTTTTTTTTTTGGCTAAATTGAAGAACATTGTATCTTAAATTCATATCTAGATGTTTTCGTTCAAAATAGTTAGAAGAATTTACATTTTAAATCCTATGTTTTAGGGGATGCAGTAACTTAAACTTCATAGTTTTAACAAAGTTAATGAAAACTAGTTTTTAAACACAATAATTTAGGGTTGTAACAAATTAAACACAGTTTCAAACATATCAAATTAAATTATGAAATTTCAAAAATAATAAATTAAAAATTGAGCTTATGGATCATAAAAATGGAGTTTTTGTTTGGCGCTAAACGGAATGATGCATGTCATTTTTTAAAGAGAGTGGTAGAATCATACTTGTTTGTGTGTGTGTGAGAGAGAGAGATCATAATTCTACAATACCCTTGATAACCTTTATGGTTGTGGCATATGCAAAAGGCATAACCGCCATCAATGTCTCATCTATCTCAAAACTAAATTCCCTCGTCTTTACAAAACATATCATTTTTTTGGACCTTATGTCCTCAACACAAGTATCATTACTATATTCCAAGAAACAATTGTTCTCACAACCATTTCATCTAACATGACAAGTGCATTCAAAATCCTCATATAAGTGCTGATCAATTTGTTATAAAAATACATATTAGAGTTTAAGCCACACTTCATATTTGTCCACATTAGCTTGCCTCCCTCCCTCCCTCCTCCCTCGAGCACTCTAACCATCTCTTGCACCTTGAGACGAAGCAAAAAATGTAATTTTATTGGGTTTGAGTCATTGCATTCACATTTTGGAAAAGACTCATATCACCTTTTTTGGAAAATTACAAACACACTTGTATTTTGTTCTTTTTACGAACATGATCTCAAGGTTTAATTTATTATTTTATCTCATAATTTTTGTTTTTTTAAAACTTTTTTTATGTAATTATTTTTTATTAAACACGTGATTTAATTTGTTGCATTCTTAAATTTCTCCCTAAATTATGGGATTTATTTAAAATGATTATTGTACTTTGGGTTTTTTTTTTTTGGGTTGTTGTTGATATATATATCATTGGGTGAGAAGATTTCAACTTTAGATATCTTTCTCATATCCTTCTCAAAAAAAAAAAAAAAGAAAGATATCTTTCTCATATTTTAGATATCTTACTCATAAGAGAACCCAAAAAAAAAAAGGCCATGCCTTTAGATCACGTGACAAATACGCTCCAATTTGGTGCATAAAGCCACGTGACAGGGACCTCACTTTTACACCGGCGCAAAAGTTTCTGTGTCCCTACCTTCGTCTCTGAAGAGAACTTTCGCCACGCGTACCGTACACGCGTGGACAAGGAATTTCCCAATTAACCCAAAAAATAAATAAAAATAAATAAAAGAAAGAAGAAAATTTATCGTACGCAGACTGTCTTCGTCCAAAGTCTTTGCCCCGATTCGCTAAAATTAAAATAAAAATAAAAATACAAAATACAAAGCAAAAACTACAATGCTAGAGAAAGAAAAAAAGATTAAAAATACAGCATATCATGTCTCTCACTTTTTTTTTTTTTTTCCCATCTCTGTTACCAAAACCTCCTTTAACCTAACCCTAGATTTTAACCAAAAAAAGCAATTCTCACAATCTCACCCATACCAAATTCTAATCCTACCCTAGATCTTCATTTTTTTTTTTTTGGGGTTAATATTTTCGTTCGTTCGTTCGTTCTTCTTCTTCTAGTTTCCGTGCAATTCATCTTTGTTCTGCTCTGTCAATTTCGATTAGTATTATCCTCCGTCGGTGCGGTTGAATCATCGTTCGCAAATTTTGTTTTTTGTTTTTTTTTTTTTTTTTGTTGTTGAAAAATTAGAAAAATTAAGGCTTTGAAATTGTAGCTAGGGTTTCAAACAATTTCGGTTTTTGTGTGGAAATGGAGCATCGCGTTGGGAATAGGTTTCGGCTTGGCCGAAAGATCGGTAGCGGTTCGTTCGGAGAGATCTATCTCGGTATGTGTTTTTAATTTGTGAGGCTTAATTTTGGTGTTTTTTTTTTTTTTTTTTGGGAGCTTAATCGGTGATTGAATTGTGGTTTACAGGTACTAATATTCAGACTAACGAAGACGTTGCAATTAAGCTTGTGAGTATTGCTGACTCTGTTTTACGTTAATGAAAATTCATGAATTTTTTGCTTTTTTTATTTGTTTTATTTATTTTTTTATGGATGTTGAAGTTAATTTATGGTTTAATTTAATGTTATTTTGGCTATGGAATGTTGTAAATATATGTTTTTTTGGAGAAAGAATTATGGGATCAGATTCTGGAGAGAGTTGTTCTTTATGGTTTAGAAATCATAGCATAGGTAATTGGGTATCACTTTGTTTTAAGGATGTTGAATGGTACAGTTACTTTAATGCGATTGAGATGCTGAGGATTTCAATTTTAGCTTGGTTTTCAGGGCCTTTAAGGGCTCATCAGTGTATAAATTAGAAGATATTTGTTTCTTTCATTGTTTCCATTTTTAATTTTGGAAAGAATAAACATGGGGAGAGGGGCGATTGATGCTTTTGGAAAACTGGGTTGCTGTACCCGATTTTATGTTTCATTTGATTTTGAGAGAGGTTTGGTGATTTGTATCGTTAAATATGTTATCCATTTCATGATGGGTTAATGGTGTACTTAAAAGTGGTTTTATGCAGCCAGTTGATATCTTTTACATACTATTAAGCATGGACATGGACTCGACATGACACGAGACATGGCGACACAGCAATTCTTGAAAAATTAAGATGAGACACGGTGGAAATACCACAATTTATCAAATTTTAAGTAGTGTTATTTATTTGCAGGCATATTTTATGTTTATTTATATGCTTTCAAAATAAATAATAACTATCAAATCTTTAAAAACATATCTAAAATGAAAGGAATTTTTTCTCAATACTTTTTTTTTTCCTCCTAACATAATGAGGACACTCATTCAAAATTGTCCCTGGCCTGTCTGACACAGATATGTTGGCCACAAACACGGTTTTGAAGTGTCTGTGCTTCTTAGTTTACAGACCTGGAGATGTATTTCCTCTTCATGCTTAGAAATGTGCAAATTTTCAGGTTTGGTGTTTGCAATGCTGATGTAATTTTTTTGGTTCTTAAAATGCTGATGCTATTTTTTATATTCAGGAAAATGTCAAGACGAAGCATCCTCAGTTGCTATATGAATCAAAGTTGTACAGAATCTTGCAGGGAGGAAGTAATGAAATTTCTTAAGCTTTATTGGTCAATTTTTTCTTTCAGTTGTTGCAATTTCATTTAAAGTTTTTGTTTTTATTTTGTGGGTCATCTAATTTTCACTTTTCATTGCAACTCAATGGCAGCTGGAATTCCAAACGTGAGATGGTTTGGAGTGGAGGGAGACTATAATGTGTTGGTGATGGATTTGCTTGGACCTAGTCTTGAAGACCTTTTTAACTTCTGCAGTAGAAAGCTTTCTTTGAAGACAGTTCTTATGCTTGCAGATCAAATGGTAGTTCCCTTGACTTGATGCATAGCATTGCATTGGTTTGTATTGCTCCTCTGAGAATCACTAATCTATGCCGACTTTTATGTCTATTTCAGATTAATCGTGTCGAATTTGTTCATTCTAAATCATTTCTTCATCGAGATATTAAGCCAGACAATTTTCTTATGGGCTTGGGAAGGCGTGCAAATCAGGTATTTGTTCTAAATTTGATGTAGTTTCTATTTATTTCTTTCATTCAGCCAATCTATATTGATATGGTAACTGCTATTCACTTCATGTAGGTTTACGTTATTGACTTTGGTCTGGCTAAGAAATACAGAGATAGTACAACCCATCAGCATATTCCTTACAGGTTAGTGTAATGTGTGTGTAGCTGTTTTTGGCCAAGTCAGTGTCTCATAGGTGGAATTTGATTTTCTATTGTTGTGTAAAATTGTATTTACATCTCCATATTAATAATGGCATGTTATGAAGGATTGGGAGTAAAGATTATACAGTCAATATGGTTAACCATTGTAATGGCTCTGACTGTTAAAGGGTGCTAAAGCCTTTGTGCTCCTGCAGTACAGTCTGCTTGGCTTTATTTTGAACCCTGCAGTTTTGTCTAGCCTTGAGAAGACATTCTTTACCCAGGAAATGCTCAACTCTGTTGCAGTGTGCAACACTTAAGTCCATCTATTATTTTCTGGATTTTCAGGAAATTATTGACCTATCAAAAAAAAAAAAAAAACATTGTCTCATCTTCCTTTTCTAAGTCTTGATAGAAGTGGAAAAGAATTTGAGCCAGCGTCTTGTCTAGCCTTTCTGGTTGTCCATATTAATCTGTGGATAAAACATGATAACCGTGCAAGCCATTATCACATATGGTAATTTTGGTTAGTCAGTTGTTAATTGTACTTTGGTCATGAATGGTGCAGAGAAAACAAGAATTTGACTGGCACTGCAAGATATGCGAGCATGAACACTCATCTTGGTATAGGTATGGTTTGTCACGTCTTGACTTGGTGTTTTTTTCTAAGGTGTGGTTCTTCCAGTTAAGTGTCCCTTCTGAATTCTGTAATAATTTTTATTTCTTTTTTGATGTTTTGGACTTAATAGAGCAAAGCCGGAGGGATGATTTAGAGTCTCTTGGATATGTGCTTATGTACTTTCTCAGAGGAAGGTGATTTTTGCTGCATATCCATCCTTTGTTTCTTGCACTTCATACATTGTTTAGTGATTCCCTTTTCTTTATAGTCTTCCTTGGCAGGGACTGAAAGCAGGAACTAAGAAACAAAAGTATGACAAAATCAGTGAAAAGAAAGTTTCTACTTCAATTGAGGTTGGTTGTTTGTAAATAGTTGCTGCATCTGTTCACTATGTCTGCCTTCTGTAACTTATAATTGGAGTACTTAATGCTTCTTTCAGGCCTTGTGTCGAGGTTATCCAACAGAATTTGCATCATACTTCCACTACTGTCGTTCACTACGATTTGATGATAAGCCTGATTATGCTTATCTGAAAAGAATATTTCGTGACCTTTTTATACGTGAAGGTTTGAATTTATTTCCCCCTGAAAGACTTTTCTTTGGTTTTCACTCAGCTTCATATTTGCAAATTGAATGCCGGTCTCAAATAACTTGTTTGAAGGAAAGATAGAATAGCGTCAATTCTCCCTCATTTTATTGCCCTTTTTTGTTCGAACAGGCTTCCAGTTTGATTATGTATTTGACTGGACCATTTTGAAGTATCAACAATCACAGCTGGCAACTCCTCCGGCTCGTCCTCTTGTAAGTGATCATAATTTCTCTCTTTTGATTAGCATTGGATGCATTTTGTAATGCCTGTGTTTTTTAGGGTCCTGGTGTTGGAACTAGTTCTGGAATGCCCCCTGCTATTGCCAATGCTGATAGACAGACAGGTATCTTAGCCCCATTCCTTACATTGATATCAATACCATAATTCTCATATATGGTCTTTCATTACATCGAACCATTTTGTTGGTGGTTTCCCAAGTAGCAGTCTTGTTGGTAGATTTTTCCTTGCTATCCTTTTCTTGCTTGCTGTAAGGATATCACTTGGCTTCTTTTAATCCTTTCCAACTCTGACCGATTCCTTCTTTCTTGTTGCATCGTTTGAAATAAGTTTTGTAATGTCATATACTCTTATTCCTCCGAGCTGTAAATAGAATCTTCAATTCAATGTAATCTTGGATTTATGCTACTTCTCTCACTTTGTTGCAGGTGGGGAAGAAGGGCGACCAGCTGGGTTGACTTCAATGGATTCTTCACGGCGGAGAATAGCAGGGCCAACTTTAAATTCTGGAAACTATTCAAGGCAGAGAAGTCCAGTTGTTAATGATTCTACAATTTCTAATGATACTGCGGTGAGTTGATTGGAATGCATAAATTTTTTTTTTTTTTTTTGTGGGGGGGGGGGGGGGGGGGGGGGGGTGGTTCTATTGTGTCCAAGTTCGTAGAAATCGTTTGATTGTAATCTGATGTGTTATTTATCTACCTTGGATAGTTTATTCTTATTTATGTTCTATGACACCATTTTAAAATTAGCATATGGCATAAGCCTGTCTCCCCCACTCTTTGATTCGCCGGTTACTGTAAGAGGCTCCTGCTGAGTTATCACTAATAGGACAGGGTGGCAGGTGCCTAAGTAATTTTGTCCAAATTGTTTAAGTTTTTACATCATTTCTTCTTTAAGGCCTGTTCTAATCTTGTTAATTAAAGCTTAAAGCTGAATTTATTAGTTTCTTGCTATTTGCATTTTCTTTGGTAAACCTTTTCACTAATAATTTAACGCATATGGGATGATATCAAACATGAGATAGAAAAATTTTCCTAGTGAAATTGTACTGTCCATTTGGTTTGACACTATTTTAATCTGAATGTGCATTATACTTGGACCTTGCAGTTCATAAGCAACAATATTTTGGGCCGGCCAAGTGGATCATCAAGGCGTGCTGCTGTTTCTAGCAGCCGTGATGCATTCGTTGAGAGTGAGTCAGATCCCCATCACTCGCGTACTACTGAGGCAAGCCCTGGAGCAGCACGCAGAATTTCAAGTGGCCAAAGAAGTTCACCAGTTGGATCTTCAGACCCAAGGCGTGCATCATCTGGGAGAAATACCACTCACGCAAGAAACTATGAAAATGCCCTCAAGGGCATTGAGACCCTGCAGTTGGACAAATGAAGAGAGGCTTCAGTATTAAATGCTCACCTCAGTGCGTTCTTGTATAAGCTTAAATTGACTGGTGTGCTATTACGGTTGCAGTAGAATAGGTTTGCTTGCAGTCGAGTTGTGAAGGAAGTTGGAGTTGAGATGTTGGGTTGAAACCCAGAGAATCTTGGGTTTGGATTTGCACACTTGTAGCTTAAACCAGACATGTAGAATCAAATGTGAAAGCTGTGGTTCATCTGAACTTATCCCAGGCTCGGCTGTCTATAAAGCTCAGGTTATATTCGCATGGCTTCTCTGTTTTGGCTACAACGTTTCAACTTTTTTATCCCTGATAACTGTGGTCACTTTGTTGATTTTATGATCTTACGTTACGATGTTATTGAGACTTATGGGGCCAAAAGCTTGGCACTGTAAATTGGCGAATGTGTTCATATTCCTGTTTAGGTTCTTCTCTCCTCCTCCAACCCCCCCCCCCCCCCCCCCCCCCCCAACTTTTTTTTTTCTCCTTCAAATTTTATACACATTATGTTGAGCACGGGTGCAGGTTTGAAGAATTTACGTTAAAGGAAAAGAAATGGAGAAGGGAAGCGAGTTGTGGTTCATCTAACCGAAATTATCGGTTATGCCTAACATTTTCTAGCTGTTGCTGTGTTTTCCCGACTCGATTTTGTACATTTTCTTTTTTCTTTTCTGAAATAATTATTTTTTAATTTCTCATTGATTATGAGTGTGTCGATTTTTAACAAGACATGTATATCCTTATCATTGCTCAGCATTTACAATTGTGAGATAATCCTTCTTTTAGTTCTGCAATATTGCCATCCTCAATATATTCAACGCCTATATTCCTTTGTGCCTTGTGTTGTTTTTATTGTGACAAGGGCAATTGCATTTTTATTGGTGTTGCACTCCCATAAAAATCCCTTTGAAGTCCAATGTTTCTTATATTTGTATGTCTGGATGCTTGTATTAAATATCCCAGTATTTGTAATTTCGTGTTCTTGTTAATTTTCCTTAATTTAGAGTGTAACACTAGGACGTATTGGTGTATTCCTATTTATGCTTTGTTCTTGTTTTTAGTGATTTTATTAGCAAACGAAAAAAACCTTTGGTAGAGTGTTTTTGTTTTCACATTTCAATGGTCAGGGTTTAATTGTGTGTTCGCCCTTTTCCTAGAACAAAATAGGGAAAAGCATCTGATCACGTCAACATCAAGGCCCTTTCAATAGAATATGCACCTCTGTGATGTGTAATCTTGAAGCCAAGAACATGTTGGGTAGATCCAAATTCCAATTAAGCCTTTCGAACATTACCCAATCATATTTAAGCCCTTAATTTAAAAAATATATATATATATATATACCCGGAGGGGTTTCAGCTTCTTGATAGTAGTGGGAGGCTTGTATAACAGAGGTGGTGACTCTTTAAATTCCTTTCTTTCTCTTTCAAATGTTGTCAGTCTTAGGTTTTTTATTTTAGTAATATATAGTGAAACAATGCGTTTTATTTAACAATCCACAACATTTTCGTGTCTCTCTATCTCTCTTCAAGGCCTTATCTAGTTAATTATTACTATTAGTTTATAATTATTATTCTTTTTCTCTTTTCTTTTTTTAACAAAAATACTAAAATGATGGGTATGCTAAAAGATGTGAAGAATAGAGAAATGTGTGGTGTAAATTTAGTCAATTAATGAAGCATTATTGAGATAACAGTAAAATAAGTTAACGTGAACTTTTGAGTAACAGTAAAAAAAATTTAATGAAAGACCTAAAAAAAGATTAAATGTAAGCTTAGAGCGCCACTTGACAAGACATCATGGAATACACATGAGGTCTTTGATTTTTTATATATATATTGATTAGCTACAAGCCAACAGTTGATCAGGTCATATAGACGGAAAATTTCTAGAAAGCATGGCATATTGAAAAAAAAAAAAAAAAAATCTTGATGTGCAATATAATATATCTTTTCTTGTAGAAGACAATAAAAGCCAAAGCTCTGTCACTACTATCTCTTTGACAGAGATGAATATTGTAGAATATCATAACCTTATCAACCAGATAGAGGATTAAGATTAGCATACACAGCAAGCTCAGTGGACCCATGTAATTAACAAGTGTCATCTGCTATGTAAATAATTATTCATTGTACATAGACATGAGAATGGTAAGTTATCTACACAAATATAAAAATGTTAGATAGCCTTAGTCAGACAATTGTCAATAAGTTGTAAATATGGTAGATGTTGATTTAGTGTTACATGTATGTTCTTTACAAATTGTATCCTTGCATTTCTCTACAGTTATCAAAGGGATGCCATACTTTGTAAACAGAAAAAACGAGTAATGATAGAAGCATTTCTTTAGTTCTTTTTAGTTTTCTCTCTATTGTGTTTGTAACTGGTATCATAGCCTCCTACTCACTTCAATTGTATAATCAATAAAACTCTACTACCTTTGAGAGTTCCATTACTTAGTGTGAAGTGTTTCAAGCATCTTATCTATTATTATAAAGAGTTGTAGGGTAAGTTTGTATTATATTTGTCTATATAAATCGGTTTGTATATATCCTTCAGCACCTCTAAAATCGGTTTAACTCACTAGAGATAAAAGAAGAGTTGATGTAAGGTACTCCGATGGCTAAGTAAGAAGATAATTATTTCTTTGGAAATTGTAGCAAAGTGAGTAAGTTATGGCAATTTTTTCATAGGTTCCTTTCTATTTAATGTGGGGACATTGTGGTGATTTCATACCCTTTCGAATCTTTAAGCCATACGGTCCCTCCATCTCTTGGGGGATTAAATCTCTCATGCGCCTGACGCATGAGATACCAGCTCTTTTGGGGAGCCCTTGAGGCTAAGGTAGACTTGGGTAAGGGACAGCCATACCTGCCTCACAAACTGAGACGTTGTCATTGTCACATAGCATTTTTATATAGAGATTGTGGTGAACTATTTGCTAGGACACCGTTATTTGCGTTACATCATTAGATCGATACTCGGAAAACACTCATTAAGGCCTAAATTTTCTAGATCAATTAAGCATCATGCACTTCCCTTCACCATATCTTGTACATTTATTGAAATTTGCTTTGTTTATATTGGGGTTTTTTGTTTTTTGGATTTGATTTAGGCCCCTTTTTTTTTCTTTTTTTTTTTTCAGTAAGGTTTGAGAGAGAGAGTGTGAGTGACATCAATGTTGCCTTTTGGGGGTTAAAAATCTGAACCACTTTTCTCATAGGAGTCCATGATTTTTCAAGTTCAATTTTTTAAGATTTTATTTTACCATTAAATATAATGTTGAAGCATCTTTTTTGTTGGTTTAGATTTTGTTTTTCCTTTTAACCATTTGCTGGTTTAGAATTTGTTTTTCCTTTTAACCATTGTTGGTTGGTGGCTTTTGTCAGTTTAATTTTGATCTCCTTTTAACCACCGATTCTTGGAGGCTAGTGCTCAGTTGCTACATAGATAATGTTTCACTGATTTATGAGAAATTATTATTTACAACGGGAGGACTGCTAATTGTTAGGCTTTGTGAAGCCTAGTTATGTTTGATTTGGTTGACGACCCGACTCGACCCGAACCGAATAATGTTGCGTGGTTTTTAATGAAAGATTTTCTGAGGCTTAGTTCATAGAGCGGAGGATGTAGAAAACTCGATCCATCTGTAGCCCATTGTGAATCCTGTGTGCAGGATGTAGAAAACGTGTTTTGGTGATTAGGGTTTCGTTGTTATAATTTTTGAGAGAGTGAAAAAAAATTGTAACCACACTTTGTATTTTTTCCCTGATAATAGTGAAATCTCTGCAACTCCGTGGACGTAGGCAAATTGCCGAACCATGTAAATATTGTCTTGTTCGTGTAATTGTTTTTCTTTGGTGTGTGTGTTTTCTCTATTTTTTTGTTTCTCACAAGTTGAGAATTTCGGGTTAATTTCCCTATACTGATGTGGTCCTCACTGACCAATGAGATGATGTCATCTATATAAATATATGTGTGAACTTCTTAATCAGCACAAAAAATAAAAAATAAAAATTACTAGATGATGTCACATTTGCATAAATAACAACATTTTATTGGTTGGGAGGTCAAGGAGGACCACGTCAGCAGTCCTCCTGGTGGACCTAATAATTTCTCCTGATTTAGAGTCAATTTACAATGATTTGTGTATAGTTCCAGAACTGTGATAAATATGATAATTATTGTCTATCTTAGTCTTGCCCCTAAAACATTAATGAAGACCAAAAAAAGAAGGGTTGAATTCCCTTGGGAGTTTAAAAACATTAATGAACACAAATAACTTGTTAGCATTTCTCGTATTCTATAGAATGTATAAGTATACAACTATACTCCAAACAAAGTCACCAACAAATATAATTACAACCATAAATTTTTGAGGGTGAATTGCTAAAATTGAACTTTAGTTAAACGGGTCAGACAAGTTCAAATGAGTTTCAAGTATGTCAAACTTGAATTGGCCTATTTATTAAACTGGTTAATTCATGTCAACCCAAATTTGACTGAACTTGTTAAGCAAAAACCCTAAGCTGCTAACTTAGTGTTGTGTTTGTGTCATGTTCATGAGCAGCGTCAAATATTATCAGCCCTCCCTAATAGCGCATATCAAAATTTAAATAGTCTTTTCCCCAAAATGCATCCAGCAAGCTAGCTATTTGAATTTTGTATTTGCCTTCTTCTTTTCTGCTTCTTCTTCATTTTCTTCTCTTTTTTTGGGCAAACTAATAAGGTAGTGCATAAAAAGAAGTAACAAGAGTGATCCAGGAAGAGGATCAAAGATAAAAGCATTGTCTGGAGTAGACATGAAACTCTTTGGATTTTATATTAGATGAAAATCATTGGATACTAGCCTAGGAAGTTCGTAGTAATATTGGTAACAATGATAATGACAATAACGACAATGACGGTAGTAATACTACACAAATTAATTGCATTCACTAATCAAATTAGAGTTAAAACAATTAAATTGAACACACCTTAGAGATGAAACTAAATTGCACTGTTACTCTATCAAAAGAACTGACAAGGTTAGATATATACAACTAATACAAGTAATTGGGCGAAGATTTCAGAAAAATCTATAGCCAAAAATTACAAAAGGAAGATTTTATACATGGAATAATTATAGCCTCAATCCATGTTTCATGGAACAAATTCTATGTTGCCATTTGTACTGTAAAAGCAAATTCATTAAAGTGAAAAAGAGGGAGATCTTCACCTTGCAGAGAAAAAAGAACAGAACAAGCACTTGGGAAACAAGGCATAACAGAACTCCCCCCCTGAATATATTCTGAAGTTAAAAAGCTCAGTACAGGAGGAGACATCTTTACTGAAAATAGATGCCATCTCCAAAAGCCCCTGGATGAATTAATGTCTCACACAAGATTAAAAAACTAATGCCTCTCCACTCCATCTCCAACAAACAGAAACACACCTAATACAACAGCAGACATATGCCCCAGAAAGGAAAACAAAAAGAGTGTTGGTAATTAGTAAAACTAAACAAATCTCTCTTGCCCACCTCTACCATGTTATCTAAGGAATTCAGGAGGCTATGGTCTGCCCCAACTTTGCTCCACAGCTCCAGTGACACCACTTTTGTTATATAACACCTACGTTAACAATTGTAACAAAAAATTGTGTCTTTTTCTCTTCTAAATCCACCAAATCTTAGTTTAGGAAGCCTCAGCATTGAGTCTACTACACAACACAAATATCAACATACTTTGACATACCTTATTCCCCCACTACTATTACCATCTATAAGAAACCCAACAAAAACAAACATAAACTCAATTGGAAAAAGGCTTCCATTTCCAACAGGTACCCCAAATATACAAAGCATAAACCAAATTATTCACCAACAATCACAACCCCAACATTTCCAATCCTCATAAAATCCTATACCTCCAGAACTAAATAGTAAATACCATATTGAAAGAAAGACACTTAATCAAAACATTATTACATAAAATGGAATCAAGCAAAATGCCCAGAAGAAGCTCAGAACTTTACTTACTACCAGCCATGAACGGCTCTGGTGCACGTGTTTTTAAGCCACCTAAAGGTCTTTCTGAAAGACCCTTTGACTTTGCCTTCAACAGTATAGACTTTATAGCTAGCAACCCTTTTCTTCCTCTGCAATTCAGGATCATTGAGACTCCAGCTCTTTGAAACAGCCGCATTTGTAGACTTGCCCTTCTTGAACTTGGACTCGTTTTGGTTCTGGGTTTCAGCTGGGTGCGCTGAGGTTGCATAGGAAGCACTGTAGCTCCTGAAATCCTGCATATTGTTACTGCTGCTGTGGCTGCTGTTGATGTTAATCCCAGATGAAGTAGTGGGTCCCACCCCAGAATATCTCTCAATCTGCTGCATCCTTCCATCACCATAGGATTTGGATCTGAAATCATCCATACTTGGTACTTTTTTTTTTTTTGTGTTTCAGACTTTCTCACTGATGAATGATGACGATGATGCAGCAGCAAGCAACAGCTCTATTCTTTTCTCTCTCTAATCTTTTCACAGAACTCCTTGAAATGTGAGGAGTTCTGTCTTCTGTGATTGTGATTGTGAGGAGTTTTCAGCGTTTCTGTTTAGATTCTTTTTAAAATTTTGTGTGACTCGATGAGGCGCTGACTAGAGAGTGGTGTCAGCGTCGGTGATGAGGTTGTTGATGATGAAAGAAGGAGGAGGTTTTTTTGGGTGTGGAACTGTTGGATGATACTACCTTGTCCTTCACGTGGATACAACCAATGAAATTTAACCACGTAATGATACACGTGAAAAGCACGTGATCTTGTTGGGTTTTGATTCGTTGTTTTGCTCTTTTGCAGTTCAGGTTTTATGCTCTCGTCTCGCGTGCGTGTGTGCCTTTTTACAAGTGGGAAAAAGCCAAAAAGTCTCACTGGATTCGTTGCGGATTATCTCCGCATTGAAAATTTTGGGATTCCACCAAAGTGGAAACCATTTAATTATCTTTATATCCATTCTAGTACCTACATTAAAAATAATAATAATAATAATAATAATGCTAACGAATACCCTTAATTGGTTAACAATTCATTTATAGAAATGTTTTATAGGAAAAGAAAAAAAAAACAATTAATATTTTGACAGTTTTTTTCATTTCCCATAAAAGTGGTGTTAAAATTTTTCTAAAATGGATTGTTAACCAATACCATAAGGGCACTTGTTAGCATGATCCAATAAGTAAATCCAAATCAAAATAAGTAATAGCATGTTACTTAGATTTTATTGTTAAATCGTTGTCATGCTCTGTTTGTTTTGAAGTAAAATATTTTCTAAATATTTTTTTTCTTATTTTTAGGTGTTTGTTTGCAGGTAAACTATAATTAAACCTGTAAAATATTTTTTGTTAACCGTAAAATTCTTTATAAAAAATTGTAAAATTTTTTACCTTTAAAAATTTGGTAAAACATTTTTTAAAAACACAAAGTGGCTGCCTTTCCCCCATTTAGTCACAAGGTCACTAGTTTGGTGGCTAGAGACATCACTCCGGCCACCAGTGCCCACAGTTCGGTGGTTGAAGACTCTACAGCGGTCCGGTGGTCAGAGACTCTGCTCTAGGGACCGGTGCCATTGGTCTAGTGTCTGGTGACTTCGCTCAGGAGATCGATCCTGTGGCCTGTGACTCCACTCAAGTGATTTGTGTTGACGGTTCGATGGTCAGAGACACTGCACCAAGCAACTAGTGGCCAAAGACGTCGCATCGCAACCGGTACTGAATATCTGGTAATAGAAGACATCATTTTGTCGACTGGTGTTGATGGTCCAGTCATCGGAGATACCGCTCTAATGGAGATCGTTGGAAGTCCAGTCGTTGGAGACACCATTCTGATTGCAAGTTCCAGTGATCTAGTCGTCGAACCTCTGGCACCAGTGGCTTCGGTGCTAAGCCATCGGTTTTGGTGGTCTACTTGAAAAATTTTATTTGTTATACCAAACATCTGAAAATATTTTACTTCAAAACAAATAGAACATAAAGTCAATATTTTTCACAATTTTTTTTTACAATTGTTAAGGTGATAAATTGTCCATATAAGAACCAATAAAAATTTACTAATTCAACATTTGTAAAAAATATTGTGTCTCTGGTATTATTTATATATGCATCCTTCTGTTACAGACTTTTTTTTTTATAGTAAGTAGATTTTCTAGCTATGTGAGATTGACACATCCTACGTGAAAGATATATATAACTTTCTCTAATTTTTGTAAATCTACAGTTAGATTATATCATGTCTTTATAATTTCCATGTTTGTTTTAAAAAAATAAGATAAAAAAAAAAATTAATTGTGTTACAAATTCTGTAATCAACTAAACCAAGTTTTAATTAGATTTTCCAAAGAAAATGAGTTGGCCAATGTATGATTAAAAGAATGTATTTTTCACTTTTTTATTATATAACAAGTTTTGCAATGAATAAACTATCAAGATTTGCAATGATATAATCAGGTAAGAATTAGGTCTAATGTACAGTTGTATTGGACCATTCGGATGAATTATTTTATTTATAAAAAAATTTAAAAAGAATATATATATATATATATATATATATATATATTTATATATTTTGTTAAAGTTGGTTAAAAGTGTAGAAAGCTTTCTTGGTCTAGACCTTTGCATATAAAGGTACAAGTACACAAATTTAAATTTAACCTTTCTTGGCTGTTCGTCGTATTAAACAAGTTGATAGTAAGTCAAAATTTCCGGCTCCTTCCCGTGCATCTTGTCTCAGCTTAGAAAAAGGCAGGCAACTTCACAGTTCACACCGACCAAAAATGGAGAACTTGTCATACTGATAAATGTGGAAAAACCATTTCCAACTTAATTAAATGAATGAAACCCATTTTTAACAATTACTAATAAGTAATAATAATTCTTACTCTATGTTGACATAGTCCACATAGATGATAGGGTTTTTTTTTTTTTTTTTTGGTTTAAAGGATATATCATTGAACAAAACTAACCGGCCTCTAAAACAGAGGAAACAACCCGGTCATACAAGACTCCAGCCGCATCAAGGCTGAGAAGAAGAGCTACATCAGAAGGGGGTTCAAGAAAAATAGAAAAATTCTGCCTTAGGAGTGCACCCCGTCTAGCGAGGGCATCCGCACATTTGTTTCCCTCTCTATAACAATGTTGGATCCTAACTATGGGAATACTTCTCATGCTATTCCCAAGTGCAGAAGCCCTGAGTCTTTATCTAATTTCCGCCCAATCAGCTTGTGTAATAATACTTATAAGATAGTAACTAAGATCATAGTTGGTAGGATCCGCCCCTTTCTGCCTGATTTAATCTCCCCGCTCCAATCAGCCTTTGTTCCTGGGAGGAAGGGATTAGATAATGCCATCATAGTCCAAGAGTTTATCCACACGATGTCGAATAAGAAAGGTAGAACATGGTATATGGCAATCAAGCTCGATTTGGAAAAAGCCTACGATCAACTTGAATGGAGCTTCATTAGAGATACCTTGAAGCTTTTTCGATTCCCCAACCTTTTGGTTTCTCTAATTATGAGCTGCGTCTCCACATCTTCTATTTCCATCATCTTTAATGGGGGGGCCTTGGATGCCTTCTAGTCGTCGAGAGGAATCCGTTAGGGCGACCCTTTATCGCCTTACTTATTCATCTTATGCATGGAAGTTCTCGGGGCGCTAATTGAGGGTAAATGTCAGGAGAAACTTTGAAATCCTGTGAAAGCTTCTCAAGGTGGACCAGCTTTCTCACACTTGTTTTTCGCCGACGATCTAATGTTATTTGCCAAAGCTGACCAGAAGAATTGTGTTGCCATTAAGGATGTCTTGGATTCCTTCTGTGATCTTTCCGGGAAAAAAATTAGTGGTGAGAAGACCCATGTGTATTTCTCTCCTAATGTGGACCAGAGAATGAGGAATGACCTTTGTGATGTGCTGGGATTTAGGTCCACCCCCAACCTCGGAAAATACTTGGGATTCCCCATAAAACATAGGGGGGTTCAGCAAGATTTTGGGTTCATCTTGGAGCGTATCCAGAGCAAGTTAGCAGGTTGGAAGGCTAACCTTCTGTCTCTTGTGGGGAGAGTTATCCTTACTCAGTCAGTTACCTCCATCATCCCGAACTATGTGATGCAATGTGTTGCTTTGCCTCCCAAAATTCTTCAAGGAATAGACAAGTTGAATAGAAACTTTATTTGGGGCTTGACTGATAACAAGAAGAAGCTACACCTCATTGGCTGGCAGAAAATCACAAAAGCAAAAGAGGAAGGTGGTCTAGGCATTCAAGCAACCAAACCTAAAAATACTGCTCTGTTAGCCAAGCTTAATTGGAGATTTTATGCAGAAAAGTCCTCCTTGTGGGTGAGAGTGTTGACAAACAAATGCCGTAGACGTGGAAGAACTTCAAGGAGTTCAACAAGTTTTTCCTATTGTTCCCCTACCTGGGCTAGCCTTAAAAAAGGAGAGGACATATTTTCAAAGGGTTCCAAATGGTTAGCTGGTAAGGATAGTCTCTTATCTCTTTGGTTTGACAAGTGGCTAAACACTGGCACTTTGCGAAGCTTGATATCAGGTCCTCTAAACAAGGGTGAGGAATATCTCATGGTGAAAGACATCTCTGGTTTCTTTGGGTGGAATTGGGAGGGATTATCTTTCGAGTTCCCTTCATACATCAAGCTGGAAATGAAGGCCACCCCCTTACCTTTTTCCAACCAAAGTGGAGACCGACTCTCATGGTTTTCATCCCCCAGTGGTGATTTCAAGCTTAAGAAGGCATACCGCCTGGCTAATTGTGAAGATAACTATAAGGCAGACCGAATGTTTAGAGGGGAATGGGTGTGGAAAGTGCAATCCTTACCAAAGATTAAGTGCTTTCTTTGGCAATGCTGCCACCATGGTATTCCGGTTCGAGCCATTTTGTCTAAAAGAGGTATGGATGTTCCTTTTCTCTGCCCCATGTGTAACAATGCTCCTGAAACAATTATCCACACTTTAAGGGATTGCCCCACGTCACAAAGCTTCTGGACCTCCCTTAGTCCTCCATTTCAAAGGAGTTTGTTCTATGGAGCTAACCTAGTTAGCTGGCTAAAGCTGAACTGCCAAAGCTCCAAGACCAGCATTGTTTCGTGCATTGAATGGAGCATCCTATTTCCTTTTGCTCTCTGGAGTCTTTGGCTTCACCGAAACAATATTGTCTTTGAAAGATCTCACACCCATCAGAACCGTAAAGCTGCTACTTTGGCCAGAGCAACGAAATTTCTCTATCTTGGTATCAGTGGGAAGCAGATCCGAACCAAGCACATAATTCAGGTACGATGGCATTGCCCTCCTCCTAACTGGTTTAAGCTGAATACAGATGGCTCCTCTTTGGGTAATCTCGGCCTGGCTGGTGGAGGTGGTCTTATTAGAACCGAGAAGGGTGAATGGGTTAAGGGCTTTGCTCGTGCAATCGGGAGTACAACTAGTGTAGCAGCTGAACTTTGGGCTCTT
This sequence comes from Quercus tomentella, assembly GCA_028535165.1. NCBI lineage: Eukaryota > Viridiplantae > Streptophyta > Magnoliopsida > Fagales > Fagaceae > Quercus > Quercus tomentella. The sequence continues at coordinate 57,849,203 of JAPQVY010000155.1, read as the reverse complement.
AGAGATGGCATCAGATTATGTATTGCTCTCAAGCTTCCAGCAGTGGTGATTGAACTCGACTCTAAGCTAGTTGTAGACCTCTTGAAGAAAGTCGAATTGTGGGTGAAATTGTTGCTCATGTATAGGATTTTCAGGGGTGAAAAAGAAAGAAAAGTAACACATTCCAAAAAAGAAAAAGAAAAAGAAAAAGAAAAAAAGATTCTACTCAGCTACGAGATCCAAGATTGCAAACCTTGTAACCGGAGGGAGAAAATAATATCTTACTCCTTGATTTATGGGAACCTCAAATCCAGGTCAAAATAGCCAGTCCTAGGTGTGTCGTAACTCGTAACCTCAAATTCGAGTCAAACTTGAATAGTGGGATTAGTTTCTGCGAACTTTATCTTACAAATGCATAAAAGAGGCTTGTAATTTGTAATTCAATAAAGAGAACCAGAATTCCCTTTTCCTATTGTTGTGAATATCGTATTATCAAGTCATGTCGGAAGAAATGTTTAAATCACTCCCCTCACGAGCAGTTCAGCCCATTCGTTATACTTCTAATAGCGATATGATATATTCATAGATTTCATCTTCAACTTAGAATTTCTATTCTCCAAGTATTCCATTATGCTTTTCTATAAATTAAAAGATCCACAGAGAAAACTCAGACCAATATTTTGAACTCAAAATCATTTACAATTTTCCATATAATAGTTATCCAACAAAATAAGCCAGTACAGCGTCCGTAGCATTAGTCATTGTTAGTACATTGTTCTTCAAAATTGCTCCAAAAGCCAATTTGAATTAACAAAGAATCCTCTCTCTCAAGAGGAAAATGTATACGGCTCAAGATGAAATCACCCCCCCGCAAGCAGTGGCACGAAATGAAATTTAAACCAGATCAGCATATCATGTCAGATGCAAAATGAGGTTACCCTACAGTGAACAATGTTAAGCACCATATCTACAGCCAGTTTTACTTCCAGAGTAATCTCATCCACAGAAAGACAACGTGGGGGTCAATAGTTTTATTCATGCTTCCCCTTTCTGTTCATCAAGTCATGGTAGTAAAGAAGCACACACATAGGTTGACCAAGTATACAGAAAATGAACCAGAAGATCATATTTCCCACCTGCCATAAAAGGAAAAAGACCAAAAAAGGAAATAAATAAGTCAGATGAATGGCATAGGAAGTTGGGTGCTGAGAAATTAAATGGGCTACAGATAAGGTTGAACAAAATTCTTCTAAACTGGCTTACCATTGAGTTTCTGAACTTATTCTGCAGGTAGTTAGTTATCAGAACCAGGGGAACCTATTCAAGAAAGTAAAGAACACAGGAATAATTTTGATTAACCTCATGTCAAGCAACAGGTTGTGCAGTAATAGAACATGCCTAATTCTATGAACACTGTCAATATTCTTCTCTTTGTTTTTGTTTATAGGCATCCATATGTGGATATAACTTCTAACATAAAGGTCAATGATCCTAATAATGGAGAGAGAAAAGTGAAACATTAGAAGTCATAATATTATTACCTGAATCATAATTCCGAAAAATGCCCAAAACTTGAATATGTGACATGGAACAGCAATACATAGCTGCAGACAGATCAAACAAAATTACATTCCATCACAAGTAAATCGACATGCTTGAAGCACTACAACTACTAAACAAGGAAATCATCACAGATTTGGGTTGATATGTATAACTAAATAAGCATATCTCGAATTCCATTGCAAAAACTATGAACTGCAAATAAGTTACTTATTGACAATGACAAGTTTATCTGACCATGAATACAAAGGGAGCAAGCATGTAGATGGGTTAAACCTATGGGTAAATCACTTCAAGTGACTTCTCACAGTGGTGATTACAATGGCAGATCACCATGAGGAAAGTTCTAGCTCAAAAAATTAAGCTACCATCTTTAAAATATATATATATATATATATATTTAAAAGTTTGAACATGCAGATGGGTTAAACCTACAGGTAAAATCACATACAAATGACTTTACAGCAGTGATTCTGATGGATGAGCATCATAAGGAAAGTTTTAACTCAAAAAAGTTTGGCTACTATCTTTCAGAAGGTTAGTGGTCATATTGTGGCAATGAACTTTGTTCTACCCTTTTCACAGTACAGGATTGTTAGATTGCCTATGCACTTTCTCTTAATTTTGTCTCCTTTCCCTCTATATATATTAGAGTAATTAAAACTCTACTCTCATTGCCATTTAAAAAAAAAAAAAAAAAACATTTATATCTTCTTCCCTTCTCAAAACATGCACATAACAACCAAAAACCTGACAAACAAAACAAGAAAAATAGGATGACTTTATTGATTCTGATGTCAGCAACCTTTTCCATTTGACTTTTTGAGGAGAGGATGGGTGATGTTAGCAACTTTACCATTTGCCAAAGAGAAAGACCAAAAATAACATTAGTATAAATAGTAAAAAAGGACATGTCAATTCAAGAAGTAACGGAGAGTATGATTTTGGATAGAATAAAATAGAAGAAAATAATATACATGGCCGATCCTAACTAATCTTTTGAAAATCCATAGCTGACCCCAAAAAATTTGGGACTAAGGGTTTGTTGTTGTTGTATAGTTTTTTATTATAGATGTCCCAGGGGTCAAAAGCTCTAGGTTTGGCTCCTAAGATCCAACTATGATTTTTTCCCCATGAATAAAAAAACCTAGGAAAAAAAAAAAAGCAGTAAAGATGAAATATTTGAGTGTTCATGCTTTTTATGTGAGAGGAAAAAAACTATCATGACCATAAAATAAAAATTAAAGACAGGAGCAAAACCATTATTATCTATTTCATACACCAACTGCAAACTACTATGATGTAAGATATCAAATAACATAATCCTATTCCCATGTCCTTTACCACAAAGTGCTGAAAGACAGATTTGTTATTAGAAACATGCAATCTGGGATCAGGGGAGAAGAAAGAAAGAGAGGGATGGGGGGAAACAACATACCTCATGGAATACTGCAGAAACAAGGAAGGCAATTACAACGGCAACTCCCTGAATCAGAAACAAATAATTAAATCAAGAAACATTTCAAGACTATGAAGTATCAACAGGTGGGACAAAGAGCATTCACGTTACTAAAGTTTTTGTCATAATCACAACAATTACTCTCTCTATCCCATATTGTTGGTCCTGATTAGGAAAACCAACATTTTAAGGAAACATAATAATTAAAAATATATAAAGTTTCAAAACTATTCTCTTTAATTTAAACTCAAATGAAATAGGATGTTAACTTTTTAAATAAAGTAAATGATACGTTAGGAAAGTCATCAATATTTTGTTCATTGACTTTTCAAAGAGAACCAATTTTCTGGACACCCTAAAACGAAATAGATGACCAAAAATATAATATAGAGGAGTATTACCAATGAAGCAAAATATCACAGAGTCACTACCTTTATTGAAGCAGATAAGAACAGAGGTTACTTACATACATTTATTTTAAGTTTGAAAGCGTTCATATAATCACATGATATCTTAATTTGATTTAGGTACCAGAAAACTTTAGAGGGATGTTAATGTTAAGAAAACAAAGATCAACATACGTAATAGAATATATTAATGGAAAATGGAAGTTTGCCCATTTTTGGTGTTGTGGAAATGAGGGAGGATAGAAAAGGGAGTGGGTGGAGTTTTCCACTTATCTAATGTAATAAGGGAGTAATATTAAATATATTCAACCAACTTTTCTATCCTTTCACCTTCCATCCTCTCTACCAAATACACGAGGGAAATTTAAAACATTTTATATTCTTCATACATTTTCTAGTCTCACTTTTCCAACCTCCCAACCAAACAGACCCTAAAGGATGTATCTACGATTGTCTCAAAAAATATAACTAGTGAACTGTTAGGAAAACTGATAACAAGATCAACCACATTAACCAGCCTTCTCTATTGCCTAGGTGGTTAGTAGCATGTGTTGCTATCCAGCCTTTTGAAGGATGGTAGAAAGAAGATCAACCATATCAAGTACAATGCCATTAAGGTAACTAGATGTGAAGCTGTGAATCTCGTAATCATTGGTGCATAACAGAGATACTATCATATATTTTTCCCTTATGAGAGACTTGTAAATCAAACAATAAATATCCCAGAAGACAATAACAATGAAAAAATTAAAGAGATATCATACATAGATAAATAACATTGTAAAAAGAGACATTCTTTCATGCCAAGATATGTTCATCAAGCACCAATTACAATCTAAGGTGAGATCGGTCAATTACCTTTGGTATCCCATTTCGCAAGCATGGAAAATAGATATGGCGAATCATCCATTTATGAACAGGCTGAAATATAAACAAATCAATCATTACTACATTTGCTTTCAGATAAAAATCATTGCTACACTTTTTCTTTTTTTTTCCTATCTGTTTTTCAACTAAAGTGCACTAGTACATTAGGAAATCGGTATTCATAACATTAGGCAAAAAATATGAAATAACAGATACGAAACCACAAAAACACTTGCTTTTTTGCTAACAGTTCCTGCAGTGAACATACTGAACTTATTGTTCAAACATTTTCACATCATCCAAATGCTACAATCTTTTTTCTGTCAGAAAATAAAAGATAGATATTCAAGATCATTTTTTTAGAGTCAATACCTATCAGGCTTAATATAAAGTACAAAAAAGAACATCATAAATGAATAAAGAATTCAAAATTTGCAACCTATCAGGATGGGCATTCCAAAAGAGAGTGAAGAAAAACCAAATAAAGAGTAACTAAGAGAACCTACATTTGTTTTTTTTTTTTTGCTTAAAATAAGAGAACCTTCATAAGTAACTAGTACACATAAAAGCTGAAACTTGAGAAAAGAAACTTACCATATTCCACATTCTCCAATACTGATGACACCCACAGAGATCCATGCAAGAAACACAAATAGTTTACAGGTTCTCTTCAACATAGCCTTGTAGAAAAACACAACCAAGGAACACAAATTTCAAGTTACAAAAGATACCTCTTCAACCGTTTTTGCATTCCACCAATCTTTGTAAAACTCGCGATCACCAAATTGAAGAAGTTCAGCCAGTATATTTAACCTAAAATTGCAGGCTTCAGCTAAGAATAAGGTAATCTCAAAAGTAATATGATTCTCAATAATCAAAAGCTTATATAGTGTATAAATCTCATCTTGATTTTAAAATAAGGCACCACTCTGTGAGTACTGTGTGTGTTTGTGAGAGAGAGAGAGAGAGAGAGAGAGAGAGATGACAGTTTTGCAGCTTAATAATAAACATTTTGTACAAAGCGTATATATAAAATGTCAATATGACATCCCCATCTAGTTTAGAAGAGTATATCAAATCAGCCTGTCTTCTTTCATTTATCTCTTGTTCTTGTTTTGGGGGGAGTATAGGTTTTAAACAAGGTGAACACCACTCAAATCCATCAATTACAGAACTCCAATTTACACTATAATACACCCACGAGCATAACAGTATGGTTATGACCAATTTTTCCACAGAAATTGGCCCCAAAGTTTGATAAAAATTTACGCAATTACTGCTATCTAAATGTTTATGACATTACTGAACCAAACTTTTAAGAAAAGATATTCACTAAAAAAAATTGAAATATGGCTTTATGAAATAAAGAGTAGACACACCAGAGGTGAAATAAGCAGTAGAACATGCAAAGCCACACGTATAAATTTGGAACTGAAAGCTTCAGAATCCTCTCTATGGCATATAAAAGGTCCCCTTTCAAGGGATGTTGTGAATTCTTGACAATAGGATTAATATACTGCAGGATTACCACCAAAATCATGTCAGAATATCTCTAGCAATTTTTCTAAAGAAAAGAAAGAGCAAGAAATTCAAGTTTCAAATAATGAAGAGCTGCTTACTTGTTCTATTATGAATCCCATAACTCCTGTAAATATTATTAACTTGAAAAGTTGACGAGCCACCCAACCCTTCCGAATGCATGCAGTACGAGGATAGCTTGGCTATAATGACAAACATCAACACAAAGGTCAAAGGAAGCTATTACTCAGTCAGGATAACTGCAGACATTCAGCAAGCACATAAATTATACTATGGGCAAAATTTTCCTCCAAACTAGGTTGGAGGAATCTCCTTCAACCCGTTGCATGGTAGTTCATAACACCATTCACGTGTATTAAATCACATGATTCATTAAAACATTCAAAACAAATCACAGGACTATTAAGCAGGTTATGTGACTATAAATACATGTTAATAGTCTTTTTAAGTTTCCACATTGCAGGTTGAAGGCACATTCCTCCAAAATGCTCTCACTCACTGAGCAATGCCTGGTACTGATATAATTGCAATAAAAATCTTGAAGTGCAATTACCTGGTAACATAAGGTTGGTGCAACCATGAAGTAAGCCAAACACTTGAAGTCAACACAGTAAGAACAATCCATATTCAGAGTACTGGCCAGGACATCCCCCTAACATCATGAATACATTCAAAAAATCATTCACCACCCATCAGAAGGATTTCCGCAGGATATTAAACATCTATCACAGAAGAAAGGAAGAGAGAGAAAGAGAAGTACCAACTTTTTTTTTTATATACTAATGAAGAGCACATACAATGTGCTTTGATAGATTTGTGACAGTGAATTGATAAGGGAACCAAGGTTTACTATGAGATACTTGCACAGCTTCCACCCTATTATTCTCAATTACCACCTTAACACCTAGATATATTTAGCATTGCCTCTACATAAAAATAAACTTTTTCAAGAGAACCAACAGAACTTTGTGTAGGCATAAACATTAACACACTTTTTGTCTTCCTTAATATATTGTTTATGCAAGAGACTTTTTTTGAGTAATAATTATATACAAACTTTTCAAGAAAATGTCCTGTACCTTTTCAATTGATTTGGCAAGTGCTCTCATATCATAGCTTGTATGTGCATAAGACACTAATTTTAACCATACAATGCTGGCAAAGAGCATCAACGTGACACCAGATAAAACAGCAGAATCGTACCTGCACAGTTTAAAGTCATAACTGAATTGAGAAACTTCCACAGTATCCTTGTCAATGGAATATTGGCATGACCAAGGACACATAGGGAAAAAGTCCAGGATCCACTTATTAAATTACCAATGTAATTCTTTGGCATTGTTCACAGACAAAATGATCATACTTCCTAAATAAATTAATAGTCACAAAAACACCAGAAATTTGGATGATGTGCAAGATGAGATGAAGAGTTAAATGGGCAAGAAAAAGAACTCACCTTAGAATAACAAAAACTGGATACAAAACCGAAGCTGTGGTGATGATTATATGAAGTAAAACAACAACCTGTAATATTAAAGTAGAAATTAACTTTTGAGGAGTCCAGCGTCTCAAATCTCAAACTTAATATGTAAAGAAAACCCAAGTATCCAAATGGCAAGAAAAATTCTGTGGCTACAATTCATTTTCATTGTAAAGAAAAACTGTTGATCTGTAATAATTAAACTTGAATAACTTACAGGTTCAGAGATATACTTCTTCTGTACTAACTTTTCCACAATAAAAGAGGCAGCTGGGAATATTGGCAGTGTAAGACTGCAATAAAAGAAAAATAAACAATATACAATAAATTCTGGGACAGATGCTAATTGGAGTAAATAAAACAACAGCAAATTCTGCAGTGAATAATACATTCTAAGAGTAAATAAAGCATTAAGGATCAAGTACAAAAATACAGAACCATTACCAACACATAAAAAGGGGCCAGTCACTCAACGATCTTGAACTAAACCAAAAACCAGTCCTAATTAACCAACCATACTGCAACAATAGTAAAAAAATAAAAATAAAAAATTAGTAAAATTATAATTTAAAAATAAATAAAAAACTAATCCCATTTCCAAAATGACAAGTCTTAGCTTTTTCAAATTTTTTTATTAAAAAAAAAGGGTACCTAACCTTCATAAGATTCTCGATGATAAGTCTGCTATTTACAGCAACAAGCACCACTATACAGAGATTGAAGAGACCTGCATGACTCTGCATAAAATTAGAACCAAAAATTTTAGGATAATATTGAATAAACTTTATATGTAACAGAATGTAATTAAATCCTAATAATGCAAATCTAAATCAATCTAAAATGTAGCTAGTGACTATAACTCCAGGAAGAAAATCAATCAATCACAAAAACAGCAACTTGATTTGCAAATTCACCATTCAACCACTACAATTCTCACCAAATTCAACTCCGGAATTCAAAAACCTGAGCAATTTTCAAAATTTATACGTGAAGAAGAAGCCGGCTAAATAAGCTGGTTGTACCTGTTTGAAGATAGCGTCGGAGCTAAGCGGACTCTCCTTGTTTTTCCGGTGTGCCGGAGCCGATGGCCGATACGCGAGTTTCACCGCAGCAAAATCGGTTCCGCGATCGTCAACGTTCCCAATCTTATTATCATCACCCCCGCCGCCGCCGCTGCCATTTCCAATAGTAGTCGGCTTCGCTGTCTCTATAACGGCGGTACTCCGATTCCTATCATCGTCGCAGCTCTCCCCGTCGTCTCTGACGGCCGAATTATCGGAGGATTCCGGTAAGCTCGTTTTGGATGTTGAATCCGACACTTCCCTGACAACCGTGGCGCTAGGCCTCCTTCGAACATCCGAGCCGACCTGAGGGATCGTCGTCGTCGTAGTCGTGGTGGTGGTCATCGATGCAGTCGCTGTTGTGCCGGTGCTTTCCGGCGTATCGGAAATCGCCATTGTACAAAACCGCGTCGTGTCAGTATCGTTTCAGAGATAAGGTAGGCAAATCACACACAAGGTAATATTTAATAAAGTTTATACACGCAGAGCGAGAGAGAGAGAGAGAGAGTTAAAAATTAAATATCATTGACTGCATATAAATGAATGATATGATGATGAAATTTCGAGAGGTGTGAATGAAAATGAATGAATGCGTGGGGAAGTGTAGCGGTTTTTGTGAAAAATAAAAAAAAGTGATGATGCTGCTGATGATGGAAGGAAAGAGCAGTGGGGTAGAGTTGTGGTGGTAGCGAGTCCTCCAAGGGGACAAAAATCAGCTGCTTTTGCCTAATTGGATGATGGATGGATGGGTCAGTGACTCCTGCCATGCCATGGGGTACAGTGCTTTTGCTTGATTCTTTTAATACTAGTTTTTTCGGAGGAGAAGACGCCGCAAAACTCACACAAATATTATCACAATATTTTTATAACAGATTTTAAGTAGCAGGTTATTACTGGTTGTTATTATTAGGACAAAAAAATAATTTTAGTGTTAGATTTATATTTGAACTAATAACAACTAACATCTTATAATTTATTATAAAAATATTATGAACATATCATTTTCCTATTATTAATATAGACATTCGCATCGTAGACGTAGGATTTTCTGCCGTTTTGTTTTTTTTGTTTTGTTTCTGACATCACGCAGCACAATGGGAGTTTTTTTTTTCAATACGATTATTAATGGGTTTTTATTCTTTTTATCCATTCCTTCTGAGGTCATTTCTATTTTTACTTCAAAATCTTACTACATTAAATTTTCTAGGTTTCATTATGAGATTTTGACTTTTAAAAATCTTATTAGTCCAAGTAATTTTCCTTTATAATTACTTGATATATATGACACACATTTTAGAAATAATTAAGTTGTCAAAGAGTTAAAGCTCTCATGTTGGTTATATATATATATATGGAAAATGTTGACGAATGTCTTAAATATATTTGTTAATGAACTATTTTAGAAAAGTTTTTATAAAAAAAAAAATTAATATTTTGATAATTTTTTTTATTTATCATAAAAATTGTATCAAGACTTTTCTAAAATATTTTGTTAACAATATCATACATGTTAACAGATCCTTATATATATATATAATTTTAATTACAAAACAAAAGGAAATTATTATTATTATTTTATTATGTATAATAACTTCATCTATTCATCAAAAAGTGTTGATTTAATGACCCTTTTTTTTTTGTTAACAAGGTGTTAACAACTTTTTGAGCGCTTGACTATTTTATCGGGCATGTGTAGTCTCCCTCGTAAAATACAGTAGATACTTACATGAAAATGTGCCTTAGGAACCATTACTCTCATATATTTTGCTCACAATCAATCCCAAATATGGAAAATAGGTTGACGGTCAATGTAAAATTTAGTCACTTTATTATAAATTGATCCATTATAAATTTATATAAAATGGATATACCTTAAATTAGAAAGTTAAGATAAATATGTGGGAATACAAGTAAATATACAGTTATAAATATAGGGAAAGGTTTTACTGTATAGAAGAGTATGTGACAACAAAAAGAAAAGGACAAATTGTCTAAGGTCTACATGGTCATGTGTAATGCACATGCATGACTTTTGAACACGTCTCTTTCTTTTCGCCATCACATACCCTTGTATGCATCAAAACATTTTTCATAAATATATATACACACGCAATATCCAACTCTGAAAGTAACATCTGCCATGTTGTTGTATGGCCCGAGAGAGGATGGCTTTTCAAAGAGATACTTCAGCAGTCCATCCTTGCAATCAGCATGGTCTTAAAGTTCAACAGGTATGAGGCCCATGTAACAGCACAACAGGTATTTCTAGAACCATATATGATATACCTTCTGTAAATTTTTTGATGAGATAGTATTTGGCACTTTCCTCCTTACCCATTTCTTCGTGATAACCAAGGACACAACTCATGGATGCTTCTATTACTCACAGATAAATCAGAAGAGGTCGGCCAAGTGTTAGTGGTACCAAAATGGGAGAAATAGGTGTGGCCCCCTATAGATGAAAACACGAGGGAAAGTTTGCTTGAGAGCCTTTGAACAAACGTAGAGTCGGTAGAGAAGGGCGGTCAATCCACCTATGAGGAAGAGTGATCTTCTTAATCAAGTTGAGGAAAAAAAAAAAAAAGAACTGATGAACCCTGGGATATCAGTGGACTGAAAATGCCGGGCCTTGATAAACCTGCGACTGGATCCTGAGAAAACAAGCAAAAACTCAGAGGAGACCGGTGGAAGCCGGCCAAGAACCCTCCGATGGTGAAGTTAGTCTCTGACTAAAAATGTAAACTCAGTCTCTCAAAAACAGAATGCCTTACTCTTTCATTGGCGTGTGCTTATATAGTATGCGGGAAGCGGTTACTTGTTTGGTAACCGTTCCTGCAGTTTAGGAATCCAACAGGCTCGAAAGTAACTTCCGTAACTGACGTAGAAGTTTGCATTTCACAACGGTTAGGCTTGACTGGCGACGGTACGTTCTTCCACACAGCGGAGACGTGGTAACCTCCCTTGTCCTTTATGGACGAGGGGATGGTAGCAAGCTCATCCATCCGTAAGTACGGACGGACGAACGGTAGAAAGTCCGTCTATCCTCAAGGACAGACGGACGATAGTGAGCTCGTCTGTCCTTAAGGACAGACGGACGAGTTGGCAAAGATTTACCTCTTGTCTATCCTTTGGACGACGCATATGGACGGGAGATGACTTAGCGAATTTTCGTTGCACATCAGTTGCCCCCTCGTTCATATAGGTCGTCTAAGAAGGCGAACAACCAGGCGTTGTACCTAGAAAGCCCATACATCGAGATGCCACGTGTCACATTCTCATTGGTGATGAGTCTCGTCGATTCATTTTTCGAGATAAATGTCACGTGTCACTTCCTGATTGGTTGTGTCGTTTTGTATGCCCAGGTCAATTTTCTATAAATAGGGGAATTCCTCCGTTGCCCTCTGCATTTTTAAAATTTTCGTTCTTTGACATTCCTCGTCTAGAGCCTCGTCTAGGAATTTCCTCGCGTTCGTAGCCTTCATTCGTCTTAGAGCCAGGTATTCCCTCTTCTCTCGTCTTTTAGGTTTTTTGATCTTTTCTAAAAAAATGTCGTCTAGCGACAGTCTAGAAAAGGCCATAGAAGAGTACCGATCCGTGTCCAGTACAAGTTCTAGTGGTTCTAGTAGTAGTGATGGGGGGAACACTACGGACGAGGAATATGTTTCCGGCGTCCCTGGGTTTCCCTTAGAGGCTATACAACAAGAAATTAGGAAGGCCTCAGGGTCCCAGGCAGGTACCTCGTCCAGGATTTCCCCGTCCGTCCCTCCGTTTAGCCCTTTGGACGAGGAGGAGGTAACTGTGTTTAGTTGTGCAATAGACATACCTTCTAAAACAGACGAACAAAGGTTAGATAATTTGAGGGCATGGTACCAGATCCCAGACGAGCTTAACCCTAGGTTGCCCGTCCATGGAGAATGGTGTTGTGATCCTCGTTTTGGGATAGGCGTCTATGAGGCCTATCTTCTGGGGGGTTTGAGATTTCCTTTAAACGCTTTTATTAGGGAATTACTAGTTAGGTTAGGTTTGGGGATATGTCAGTTTAATCCAAACGCATGGAGATTGGTCATCTCTATGCAAGTCCTATGGAGAGAGGTGTTTGGGGGGGACCGTCCTCTTACGGTGGACGAGTTCCTCTACTGTTATAAGCCCTCCGAAATTCATCAATCCCTTGGCTTTTATCAGTTTACTGCCAGGGGCAAAGATTGTAGAATGATTAGGTCCCTACCTTCGTTTGACAGAAAGTGGAAGACGGAGTTTTTCTTCGTCTCCGGGAATTGGGCTGGAAACCCTTCAGACGTTGGACGGGACACTTTTGGCCGTTATACTGGGGACCTAGGGAACCTTCGTCCTCAGGGTAAGTTAGTTAGTTTTTTTTTTTTTTTTTTTTTTTTTTTTTTTTTTTTTTTTTAAGTTATTATTATTATTTTTTGTATTCTGACTCATTCCTTTACAGCTGTTGGGCGTCCTTCCCTTAGCAAGTTTCACCGTGATCGCGTCCACAGAGCTCGTCTATACACAGACAGGAGTTTCCACTCCCTAGTGACGCTTAGACGACTTGCTAAGTGGGGACTTGGTCCTGATCCTTCTGACGAAGCACTCGCGCACGAGATAACAGTAAGGAGAAGTAAGCCTCTAACTCAGGACGTCTTTTACCCTTTCTTTTTATGTTAGCTCTAAAAAAAATTTTTTTTTTTTTTTTAGGAATGGCGACAATGAAAGGTAAAAAGGGAAAAGAGGTTGCTGGCGAGGGGGATCGTCCTGAGGCTGAGGACGCTCATCCTGACATTGTACCTCAGACTCGTCCGTCTGCTGGGGACAAAAGGAAGTCCCTATCGAGGAATTTGGACTTAGGGAGCCTCCCCAGCCGTCGTGACAAAAAAGTGAAAAAGTCATCGTCTAAGGTGGCCAAGCCAATCCTGCCTCAGCCCAATCTCTCCGTCCAAACAATTGATGTGGATATATCTCCACCTGTGGAGATGACCTCGTCCAAGACCCCTCCTAGGACGATTACCTCTGTCTCGTCTCAGCCCCCGCCGAGGGTATCTTCGAACATAGTTGAAAACGAAGATTTGGCTTGGCAACGTTTCTAAGAAGCTGTGAAGGACGAGGACATACATGCCTGTTATGACATGTCTTTAAAAGATTTTGAACATTCTGGTGTTCATGATCTTTTTAAGGTAAATTTCCTTTCTTTTTGCCTTTATTATTTCACTATCTTTTGGTCGTCTTAACCAAGCATTTCTTTTTTGCAGGCCATGTCCAAGTTTATCGCAGCGTCTAGGCAAGCCACTGAGTTGGACAAGACGAGGATTTTGCTAGAGACAACCATAAAAAACGTGAGGGACGAGAGTAAGAAATGGGCTGGGGTTGCTGCTGAGGCTAAGGAGAAGGAAGCGGAGCAGCAAAATTTGATCGCGGAGTTCAAGGCCGCTGTGGTGGAGAAAGATTCTCGTCTTGACCACCTTCAAGCGAAGAATGACGAGCTGAATACTTCCCTCTCCAAGGCTAAGGACGATGCCATTGCGGAATTCAAAGCGTCCAAGGAATTCACGGACTTACTAGACCGCAACTATGCAGCGGGTTTTGAAGATTTCAGGATGGACGCTGTTGAAAACTTCCCTGAGGTGGACTTCAGCTCTATCAAACTTAACTTGAACGCTGCTACCAGCTCTCTTCTCCAAACCAGCTCTGAGGATGCTAATATTGAAGACGATGCATCCACCCAGCCACCCACTGCCCCTGCTTAAGAACAAGTTTTTTTTTTTTTTTTTTTTTTTTTTTTTTTTTTTTTTATGTTTGATCCTTTGTTTTGGGATCTTTTGATGTAATTCAAGTACACTGAACTCGTCCACAGTTTTTAGGACGAGGTATTGAAACTAGTTCTTTGCAAGGGTGTTTGGACATTGGTCGTCCGCCCTCCAAACAATTGGATTTTATTTTTCTTTCATGTATGGACGAGATTTTTCATTTCGTATGCATGGCTTCATACTTTACTCGTCCATATTTGGTGTGTTTAAACCATCTATTAAAACTTCAATGGTTATTTCTCGTCCTTAGACTAAAATTTCTTTTATGCACCCTGATCGTCCACAGATTTATGGACCTTGCTCGTCCATGTACGGGGCTGTCTCAAAAACCTCGTCTATGGGCCTTACTATTTAGGGCCTGGATATACATTATGCCTCGTCCTTTATCCAAATTGTTTTAAGGCTTGGACGCACATTTTGCCTTGTGTACAGACGAGTTTGCCAAGTTGGGTTCTCCCTCGTCCTTTGATCTGGACGAGGACACCTCATCTTTGCTTTACCCTTATGGACGAATACTCCTTCGGGCTTATTATAGGCTCTACCTCGTGCTTTGATTAGGATGGGGTGCCTTGATCTTGCTTTTCCGTCAGGAAAGCTTTAGACGTTACATCTCCGCGTCCATAGAATTTATTCGTCCCATTGACAGTTGAAAAATATTTCGTTCCTAGCCACCTTATAGGTTAGCTTTGAACGAGAGTAGCATGGAGTTCGAATTTCACACAAACATTTTGTACATTACACATATCGTTTACAGATAGGGCACATACATGCTTATGCCTTTTATTTAGTTAACTTCATAGCTTCGTCCAGAATCATGATAAAAAACCACAAAATAAATAACAAAGCGATAGTATCAAACATATAATTAAACATAAGTAAAATATAAAGAGTAGCAAGCTCCAAGCTCGTCGACAGTGATATTCGTTCTGGCTCATTTTTACTGGTAGTACTTCCTCAGGTGCTCCACGTTCCAAGGATGTTCTAGCTTTCTCCCGTCCAGGGCCTCCAAATAATAGGATCCTTGTCTTTTAAAGTTGATGACTCTGTAGGGTCCCTCCCAATTGGGGCTCAATTTCCCATGAGCTGGATTTTTGGTTGCCAAGGAGACCTTTCTCAGGACGAGATCTCCTATGTTAAAGCGCCTTGGTTTCACCATTGCATCATATCGCCTAGCCATGAGGTTCTTGTACTTCGCTGCTCTATGCTCTGCTTCTGTCCTCACTTCGTCTATAAGATCGAGGTTCAGACGGAGTTGCTCCTCATTATCCTTGTCGTGATACGACATCACCCTATGGTTGGCCATGTGCACTTCCACAGGTATAACTGCTTCGCTCCCATAGGCTAGGTTAAAAGGGGTCTCCCCTGTAGGGGTCCTCACCGTCGTCCTGTATGCCCATAGGACACCAGGTAACTCATCTGGCCATACCCCCTTTGCCCCCTCAAGACGAGTCTTGATGATTTTCAGCAAGGATCGGTTTGTAACCTCAGCCTAACCGTTTGCCTGTGGATGGGCGGGGGAGGAATAATGATTTTGAATTCCGAAGTGTTGACAAAAGTCCCTGAAAAGGGTGTTGTCAAACTGCCGCCCATTGTCGGAAACTAGTATCTTGGGTACTCCAAACCTGCACACTATATTTTTCCAGACGAAGTTCTTTACATTCTGCTGTGTGATGTGCGCCAATGGTTCTGCTTCCACCCACTTAGTGAAATAGTCAATCCCTACCACTAAGAATTTCATTTGTCTAGTTCCAAGTGGAAAAGGGCCCAGGATATCCAGGCCCCATTGAGCAAAGGGCCAAGGGGCCATCATTGGGGTGAGATACTCTGATGGTTGTCTGGGGATATTACTGAATCGTTGGCATTTGTCACACGCCTTGACATAAGCTTTTGCATCCACTTGGACAGTTGGCCAATAGTACCCTGCACGGACGACTTTGTGGATGAGCGACCTGGCTCCTGAATGGTTTCCACAGGCTCCTTCATGAACTTCCCTCAGCACATAGTTCGCCTCATCTGGGGCCAGACACCTGAGATAAGGTTGAGAAAAGCCCCTCTTGTAAAGAACTTCGTCCATAAGGACATACCTGGCTGCTCTTATCCTGAGTTTTCTAGCTTCGTCTTTTGCTTCCGGAAGTCTTCCGTCCTTCAGGTACGACACGATTGGGGTCATCCAATTTTCTTCATTTCCTATTTGCTGCACTTCCGGGAGATCTACACTTGGGACGTACTGAATTTTATCATACTCGTCCGTTGTTCCGGTTGCTGAGGCTTCCTTCGCTAAGGTATCTGCTTCTGCATTCTCTTCCCTAAGGATTTGAATGAAGTTAGCTTCCTTGAATTTCTTCACAAGCCGTAACACCCTCTCCAAGTACTTTTTCATTCGTTCTTCCTTCGCTTCATATGTCCCATTTATTTGGCCCATTACCAACAGAGAGTCTCCCAGGACGAGCACTGACTTCGCTTCTACAGACTTGGCCAATTCTAGCCCTTTAAGCAGAGCTTCATACTCAACTTCATTGTTAGTTGGTCGATATTGTAGACGGATTCTATGCTTCAACTTATCTCCTTCAGGGGATTGCAAAACCACCCCTATTCCTCCTGCATGCTGTGTGGACGAGCCATCTACATGGACCACCCACTTTTTATCCTCCTGCACTTCATCATCGTATCTTGGCGTAAACTCCGCGACAAAGTCTGCCAGGGCTTGAGCCTTAATAGCATGTCTTGGCTGGTATCGGATATCAAACTCGCTGAGTTCGACCGCCCATTGGATCAGACGTCCTGCGGCTTCCAACTTGTTCATGGCTTTCTTAAGTGGGTGATCTGTCATGACGTTGATTACATGGGCTTGGAAGTAGTGTCTTAACTTCCTGGCAGCAGTGATGAGTGCGAAGGCTAACTTTTCCATTAACGGATATCGTCCTTCCGCCCCCCTCAATGCCCTACTGATGTAGTACACTGGCTTTTGCATTTTTGCTTCCTCTCTTATCAGTGCTGAGCTCACGGCATGCGGGGTCACCGCTAGGTATAAAAACAATTCTTCTCCCACCACGGACGGACTCAGCAGCGGGGGAGTAATAAGATACGTCTTCAAATCTTGGAAGGCTCTTTGGCACTCGTCTGTCCACTCGAATGCTTTCTTTAGAACCTTGAAAAATGGTAAACACTTGTCAGTAGCTTTAGAGACAAACCTGTTGAGGGCGGCAACTCGCCCGGTGAGAGATTGAACTTCTTTGATACTCTGTGGAGGCTTCATACCTAGGATTGCCTTGATCTTTTCTGGGTTTGCCTCGATCCCCCTGTGTGAGACCATGAATCCAAGAAATTTTCCTGATGCTACTCCGAAAGCGCATTTGCTGGGGTTCAACTTCATACTATACCGCCTGAGTGTGTTGAAGGTTTCTTGTAGGTCGTCTAGATGTTCACACTCTTCCAAACTTTTTACTAACATGTCATCCACATACACTTCAACATTTCGCCCAATCTGAGGACAGAACATGTGATTGACCAGTCGTTGATACGTTGCTCCAGCGTTTTTCAAGCCGAAGGGCATTACTTCATAACAGAACAAGCCTTGACTAGTAACGAATGATGTCTTCTCCTGGTCAACCTCGTCCATCCGTATCTGGTTGTATCCTGAGAAAGCGTCCATAAAACTAAGTAGTTTGTGGCCTGCGGTAGAGTCCACCAGTTGATCAATGCGTGGTAAGGGATAGCTATCTTTGGGGCAAGCCTTGTTCAGATCAGTAAAATCTACACACATCCTCCACTTGCCGTTCGCCTTTTTGACCATCACTACATTGGCCAACCAATCTGGATAGTACACCTCTCGTATAAACTTTGCTGCCATCAACTTTTGAACTTCGTCTTTAATAGCATTATCTCTCTCGGGAGCAAACACTCTTTTCTTTTGTCATACTAGCTTTGAGGATGGACATACGTTCAGACGATGGGTGATGACATTAGGATCTATTCCAGGCATATCCTCATGACTCCAAGCAAATACATCTATGTTCTTCCTCAAAAACTGGACGAGGTCTTCTTTAATCCTTCCTTCTAGATCTGCCCCAACCCTGGTACACCTCTCAGGGTTTTTTTGGTCTAAGGAAATTTCTTCCAACACTTCAATGGGTTCTACCACGACCCTCTTTTCTTCAATAGTCATGGTCTGCACTTGCTCGTCCGTGGCCAACATAGCTAAATAACATTCCCTCGCTGCCAGTTGATCTCCCTGTACCTGTCCTACTCCATAGTCTGTTGGAAACTTGACTGATAGGTGGTAGGTGGATGTAACTGCTTTCCAACTGTTTAAAGTTGGCCTCCCAATTATGGCATTATAGGAGGACGAACAGTCTACCACTAGAAAATTCACATCCTTGGTGATTTGCTGTGGATATGCCCCCACTACCACTGGTAATATAATAGTACCCACTGGGTGTACCTTCATTCCACCGAAGCCTACTAGTGGAGAATTCACCGGACGAAGACGGTCTCGTCCTATCCTCATTTGCTGAAAAGCTGGAAGATACAAAATATCTGCCGAGCTTCCATTATTAACTAGTACCCTTCTGGTTGTGTAATCAGCGATGAGCAAGGTTATGACTATAGCATCGTCATGAGGATGGTGGATTCTTTCTGCCTCTTCTTCAGTGAACGTGATTGCCTGTTCGTCCGTGTTTCTATCTCTGGGTGGTCATCCAGAGAGTTGGACGCTCTACACCACCTTTAGGTATGTTTTCTTGGACTTGGACGACTGGCCTGTAGAGCTCCCTCCAATAATAACTCTAATTTCTCCGAGAGGTGGCCGTGACGACTCTTCAGCTTTTCCCTTGAGTTTTTCGTCCTTGTGGTCTCGTCCAAGAAAACTCCTTAGCTTCCCCTGCCTTATAAGATTCTCAATCTGCTGCTTTAGGTCAAAACACTCGTCCGTATCACGCCTATGGTCTCTATGGAAGCGACAATACTTATTTCTTTTGCGCTTATTTGGATCTCCCTTCATTTTTTCTGGCCACTTCAAGGAAGGATCATCCTTGATTTGCATTAGGACTTGATCGAGTGGCATGTTCAATGGCGTATACTGCTGACTTCGTGCTGAGGGGCCTGCCTTCCTGTCACGATTCTTCTTGTCTTTCGTTCGTCCTTTTTTAAGACGAGGACCTTGTTCTGAATGACGAGTGGGGTTAGCATCCATTTTCTCAATTCTCTTCCTCTTCTTGGCTATGATAGCATCTTCCGCATTCATAAAATTCTGGGCTGAATGGACGAGTTCAGCCATGGTCTGAGGCTCTTGCTCATATAGCTTGTGGATGAACAAGTCAGAGTGAACCCCATTGTGGAAAGCCGCTAGAAGGAGCTTGTCATCCATCTCGTCCACTGCTAAGGCTTCCCTGTTGAACCGCGTAATGAAGGACCGCAAACTTTCATTCTCCCCTTGTTCTATGGTCAGCAAACTAGACGAGGAACGCTTGTGCCTCTGTCCTCCGATGAAATTGTTGACAAACAACTTGCTTAACTCCTCGAAAGACGTTACTGTGCTCGGAGGTATTTTGCTGAACCACACTCGTGCGGGTCCTTTAAGGGTAGTAGGGAAAGCTCTGCACATTATTTCATCTGGAACCCCTTGAAAGTGCATAGTAGTTTTGAAGGTGGCAATGTGGTCAAACGGATCTCGCGTCCCATCATATGAATCTAAGGAAGGCATCTTGAACTTGGGCGGCAAAGGGTGAGCATTGATGGATGGCACAAAAGGGGAGTCAGTTCTATGAACCAAGTCTTCTACAGGGTTGGTCCTCTTCATATTCTCCTTCATCTCATCCATAGTTCTTCTCATTTGGTCCATCTCCCTTTCCAAGTGAGGCACCCTCCTTGAAGGGGTACCCCTTGATTGGCTTTCAAACTCGACATTCCTCCCATCTTGACTCTGGGCCTGTTCTCCAATGTTCTCATCGCGACGATGCCTCCTCATGTTAAGTTCTCTAACCAACTCCTGGTTCTGGCGGGTCAATTCCGCCATAGTAGCAGCCATGGATTGCACGTGTTGGACAGAAGGCGGTTGTACGGTAGGCACCGATTGACGGTCGCCTCTGCTTTCTTGAGGGCCTGGGCTAGTAACCCTTGACCTTGTTCGGACCATTTCAGCCCTTTTGTTAGAGAAAGAAATTGCAGAATCCAACAATGGAGTTCAAACGTTATTCTTTCCCACAGACGGCGCCAACTGATGAACCCTGGGATATCAGTGGACTGAAAATGCCGGGCCTTGATAAACCTGCGACTGGATCCTGAGAAAACAAGCAAAAACTCAGAGGAGACCGGTGGAAGCCGGCCAAGAACCCTCCAATGGTGAAGTTAGTCTCTGACTGAAAATGTAAACTCAGTCTCTCAAAAACAGAATGCCTTACTCTTTCATTGGCGTGTGCTTATATAGTATGCGGGAAGCGGTTACTTGTTTGGTAACCGTTCCTGCAGTTTAGGAATCCAACAGGCTCGGAAGTAACTTCCGTAACTGACGTAGAAGTTTGCATTTCACAACGGTTGGGCTTGACTGGCGACGGTACGTTCTTCCACTCGGCGGAGACGTGGTAACCTCCCTTGTCCTTTATGGACGAGGGGATGGTAGCAAGCTCGTCCGTCCTTTACGGACGGACGAACGGTAGAAAGTCCGTCTGTCCTCAAGGACAGACGGACGATAGTGAGCTCGTCTGTCCTTAAGGACAGACGGACGAGTTGGCAAAGATTTACCTCTTGTCTATCCTTTGGACGACGCATATGGACGGGAGATGACTTAGCGAATTTTCGTTGCACATCAAGAACTAAATAAAATTAGTAAACAAAATAAAAGAAAAAGACATGTCAACTAAAAAAATGATATAAAGTATGACTTTGGTTACGATAGAATGTCATAAAATAATGAAAAGTGTTACGTCCATAACATTTTCACAACAAAACGTAGATGGTAAGTATTTATTAGTTCTAATTTGAATTTATAACTTAAATTGCTTTTTTTGCCCACCCGTAATAGTTAATAACAACCTGCCATTTAAAATTTGTTATGAAAGTGTTGTGAAATTACTGTGAACATAACATTTCTCTAAAATAATACAAGTGAATGACTATAATTAGTTCATTGAGAAACTATATTCCATAATAGACCCAAAGACTTGGATCAAGATTTGGCTATTACGTACTCTAAAAAAAGATTTGGCTATTACGTGTTGTTAATGAATCAATCATCTTTGATAAGTTCTTTAACATTTTCTCCATTTGTTTATTGACAAATTAATAATCATAATCAAATGACTATAATTACATGAGTAAGCGTCAAGAGTTTTGTAATTAAATGACATTACCTAATTTACTTTATAAGGAAAAAAAATTTCACATGAGTATTGCTAATCTATAGTCCATTTATAATATGTATAAAACAAAAGATGTTCATCTTTTGATTAACCCCGATTATCAAAAAAATAAATAAAAACTTTTGATTAACCACATTTTTTAATGGTATAGACCTCATAATGTTTGTTGCATAATTTTTTAGGCTTAACAATTTTACTTGTAAATATTCTAATATATACAATATGTTCTAGAATCTTGACATATTGTATTTTATTTAAATGATAGAATTCCATATACAACACACTAATAATAAATAGCTATTAATAATTACCATAATTATATATTTCATAGTTCCATATAAAAACAAAATCTTAATAAATATGTATTTATAACTACAAATAATGATCAAATTTTGTATATAGTATTTCAAATACAAATATACTCAAAAAATTTTTAATTAATAACTATCATAATTATAAAATTTTATATTTATATAAAAAATGAAATAGGTAAAATATTTTTGGGTAGACTATGTATATGGTTTCTATCCTTTACACTATATTTCAAGTTGGTCCCTAACTTTTCAATTGTATTAATTTGGTCTCTAACCTTTCAATGCCCTGTCAATTTAGTCCTTGCCATTATCTCTTGGATGGAAATTGCTAACGCGACTAACAGCTATAATACAAAATTAGTTTATTGCCACATCAACGGAAACTAATTTTATTTTTTGGTTGTTAGTCATGTCAACAATTTTCATTCAAAAGATAACGATAGAGCTAAATTGACACAATTAAAAAGTTAGGAACCAAATACGTAGTTACCCAATATTTTTTTCAGATAAAATCTAATTAGTTTAACACTATTTGTAACTTTAAAATCAAATTGAAAAATAGCATACACTTAAAATAATAACCTAGATAAAATGTGGGCTTTCTAAAAACTAACATGACAATATTATAATAAGAAAAAAAAATGGTTTTACTTATATCATTATATAAGGACAAAGTTTGGTTAAGAACTTGGTTGTAACCTAAGACTACAACTTTACTCAATATCTTCTTATTGGATGTGAATTTTCACAAATCCACCGTTGAATTGCATTTTATTCTTATATCCTTCGTACTTGCAAAGTTTTCACAAGATTAAAGATCAAAATCTATGTTATCAATCAATTGTTTAAATTGCAAGTTTTTATAATTTAAAATTATGTATAAAAAATAAGTTTATAGATCATATAGTAAATAACATATGATTGACATAAAATTTGACATGTATGTTAAGAGCATAAAGAACACGTAATCTAACGGTTAAATTTTAAAAAAATATGTAATAATGTTAATTTTTTTAAAAATAAGTTATAGCCTTGGGTTACAATTATGTTTGTAACAAAACTTTGTACTTATATAAATATAGAATTTAATCAATTGACTTCTAACTTATAAGCTTGTGGGTGTATTATTGATTTGTTCATGGGTATGAGTTACTCCAGCTTCGCTTGATCAATTCTTATACATGGATTTGGTTGAAGTTAATGTTTCCTTAACAAAGAAAGGCATGATGTCCTGTATTAGTCAATGCTTAGAAAAAGCAAAAAGTGGGTTTTGCCATTTTGTGTGTGTTTGACCATCTTATTTTATTATTTAGATTATTTTTATTATTATTTATATTCTTTACTGTATTTTTTTATACTTTCTATAGGTTCTACTGTACTATTCCAATTAACTTTTATATTTATCTACATTACTTTTAGTAAAAAAAATTTAATTTTAACAAAATAAATGGATCTCAAACAAACCTTTACTGTTAGATTAAAAAAGTAGCCGAACAAGGCGTAATTTAAAGCTTGAGTACTTCACAAACTCATTTAAAGCTACGTCAAAACAAAAAATTGACCTAAATAGTGAATTCACTTTCTTTACACGCATCTTCATTAATTAATGCCTTAATTGGCTAAGCATTGTAGTACAAATCACTAACTTTAATAAGAAAATATTTTAATTGGTACCATGTTTCTAGCAGTGGCATTAATTTAGCCAATTACAGAAAGAGAGCCGTTACGTCAAGTAATAAATCTTAGTACAAGGATTTGTTTGGTACACAGCATGTAATACATACATTTTTAATTTGTTGACACTGGACCCTAATAAATTTATAGTCTTCCTAGACACTGGGTCAAGTAATCCTTGGTCTTGTTTGAGCCCTCACTTGCTTCATGTACTTTTTTTTAACTGAACATATATTTTTATTTTAAATATACAATAGTAAGTGACAGTGAGTTTTAATCTCTACATTTTATTTAATTAGTAGGTGACGTGACAGTCTCTTATTAAAACAAAAAGAGATTCCAATTAAAAAAGTACTGAAAATAAATCACACTCATAATTGAACATGTCAAGTGTACAAAGTACAAACCTGTGTGGTGTTATTAACAATCAACTGATTCTAAAAAAAAAAATAACAATTAACTTTTTTTTAACAATTTTTTTTGAGGGGGAAATCCATGTTTATGGGCACACAACAATAGTAGGATGGACCATCCGACCCATAAGCCCAGTTTAGGCATTGGCTAAAAACCAACCTGCTAGCAATAGAATATCCATGAATGTTGACCTAGAAACATTTCTCTTTGAGAAGTCAATTGCAACTATTGACCCAATCATACTGGGTGGTTAGCTATAGCAAAGGAAGCCTCACTGATCATGAGAGCCACAATGAACTTGGGAGGTATCGTTGAGCATCTATTTGGAGGCCTCTCTAGCGTTGACTCTTTAACTGTTCCTCTCAACGTTGCAATTTAATGTATTCCAACTACCATCAAGTTGCATTAAATAATTTAAATGTTACTTAACATCCATCTTTAGCATTGGTTCTTCCTGGGGGATGAATGGTCATACTCATTCCACGTTCTCTCTTTCTCTATTGATATGTTGTTTAAGCACGGTTGATAAAGCTAAGAATTTAGAGAAAAGACCAACAAGCTCTCAAAAGCAACCATTATAAAATAAAAACTTATTGTTACACTGCTAAAACTTTCTCCTATGATCTAACTTTGCCACTAAGGAATCCTTAATCAACCTTGTAGGTTGATCCAAGGATAAAGTTAGTAGACTTATTTACTTTATGACTTCCTCCTTCTCGCTCACCCCGCCACCCCAACCCATTTTTAATTGTTACATTTGAACTAAAATAAAACTATTAGGATTTTGGAGTCTTTTGGCTTAATATTGCTAAATTCGAAATTTATTTGCGTTATAGGTACTGTTCCAACTTAATTAGCGAAATGAGGAAAGAGAGAGTATTTCAGCAACAGTGTTGCCGAAATTCAACAAAAGTAGGAGAGAGAAAGAGGAAAAGTTGGAGAGAGAAAGATTTTGAATTTCGGCAACGCTGTTACTGAAATTCCTCTGCCCAAATTCCCTGCCCGAGTCCTGTGTCCTGTCCTGTGTGCCCCAAGTGTGGAGTGCTCCCAAAAAAAACCAATTGTGGCAATGCCATTGCCGAAATAGGAAAAAAAAAAAAGAATTTTTTTTTTGGTAATTGTGGCAATGGCATTGTCAAAAATGGGAAAAAAAATTGAATGGAATTGTGGCAATGTCATTGCCGAAAATGGGAGGAAAAAAAATTGTTGTTGTCGAAATCTGGGGAGGAATTTAAAAAAAAAAAGTGTTACGTTCACAATATTTTTATAATACTTTCACAACAAATCACAGGTGATTAGTTATTATTAGTTCAAATTTGATTTTAACAATGAGATTACTTTTTTAATCCAACAATAACAACCTGCCACTTAAAATTTGTTGTAAAAATATTGTAAAAATTGTGTTCACCTATCATTTCTTTAAAAAAAAAAAAAAAAGAATTGTGGCAATGGGATTGCCGAAATAGGTGGAAAAAATTTTCTCCTATTTTGGCAATGCCATTGCCGAAAATGTGAGGAAAAAAAAAATAGAATTGTGGCAATGGGATTGCCGAAATAGGTGGAAAAAATTTTCACCTATTTCGGCAATACCATTGCCGAAAATGTGAGGAAAAAAGAAAAAAGAAAAAGAGGAATAGAATTGTGGCAATGGTATTGCCGAAATAGGTGAAATTTTTTTTTTGGGTAATTGTGGCAATGCCATTGCCAAAAATGGGAGGGAAAAAATTGGAATGGAATTGTGGCAATGGTATTACCGAGATAGGTGAATTTTTTTTTTTGTTAATTGTGGCAATGCCATTGCCGAAAATGAGAGGAAAAAAAAATGTGGTTGCCGAAATCTCTGAATTTAAAAAAAAAAAGTGTTACGTTCACAATATTTTTACAACATTTTCACAACAAACCATAGGTGATTAGTTCAAATTTGAATTTAACACTGAGATTATTTTTTTAATCCAACAATAACAACTTGCCACTTAAAATTTGTTGTAAAAATATTGTAAAAATTGTGTGCACTATCATTTAAAAAAAAAAAATTTCACCTATTTTGGCAATACCATTGCCGAAAATGTGAGGAAAAAAAAAAAAAGAATAGAATTGTGGCAATGGCATTGCCTAGATAGGTGAAAAAAAATTTCACCTATTTCGGCAATGGTATTGCCGAAAATGTAAGGGGAAAAAAAAAAATTTGTGGCAATGGTATTGTCGAAATAGGTGAAAGTTTTTTTTGGTAATTGTGGCAATGTCATTGCCGAAATAGGGAAAAACAAATAATGGAATGGAATTGCCGAAATGAAAATTTTTTTTTGGCAATTGTGGCAATGCCATTGCCGAAAATGGGAGGAAAAAAAAAATGGTCGTCAAAATCTGGGGAGGAATTTAAAAAAAAAGTGTTACGTTCACAATATTTTCACAATAAATCACAGGTAATTAGTTATTATTAGTTCAAATTTGAATTTAACATTGAGATTACTTTTTTAATCCAACAATAACAACCTCCACTTAAAATTTGTTGTAAAAATATTGTAAAAATTGTGTGTACCTATCATTTCTTAAAAAAAAAAATGTGGAATGGATTTGTGGCAATGACATTGCCGAAATAGGAGGAAAAAAAATTTGTTCCCATTGCCGAAATAGAGGAGAGAGACATAAAAAAAGTACACATATTATTCTTTCAATATTTTTTTGACTGAACCAGTTTGGTTTGTCATATTCTTTTAGAAATAGATAAGGATAGATTCAGTTTGGTTTGCCGAAATTTGATTTTTCCTCTTCAGATTGTGGCCCTTTGATTTCTTTCCTTATTTGAAGCTTTCAAACATGGTAAATGACCCAAGCACTCCATAAAAAGTATACATTTTAAGGTGTTATCGAAACCCTAAACTATAATACACAATATATATATATAGACACACACAGACACAAAATAAATAAACGTACACCCCAATCCAACTTGCAGTGATAGAAAACATAGTAGCATATGGAATTAGTACCATGTTCTTTCAAATAATACAAACTAACAATATGGTCCAACTCCTAAAAACATAATTAAAAAAAAAAAAAAAAACAACAGTCCAACCAATCCACTGAAGTAGATTGAATACTTATGTTGGGTCATTCAGTTTAGCCACTAGTGGAGCCAGCCACAGTTCGAGTGGGGCATGTTTTTCTATTATGGCCTTCTTGCTTACAGAGACTGCACAATGGCCCTGGTTGATGCTCTGCCCCTTCGTCCATTTCATTTCGAAGCCGAGTTGTTCTTGGTCGACCTTTTTCATGGTGCAGCTTGACATTAGGATACAAGACCGGGAAATTAGGCTCATTCCAATGTACATTGTCTGGAACCATGCGAAATCTAGGTGCATAGCAAGCAACTTGTTCTTCCAAATGGTAGCAGCGGTCGATATATCGCATTGCAGAGATGCCTTGATATTTACACACGGCAATGACATGTGAGCACGGAATCTTATAAACTTGCTATTTTTGACAACTACAAGTGTTCTGCCTCAAATTTACCTCATGACGATGATTACCCCTATATGCAGAGTTAGGGTTTATTGGTGTTCCGACTTCAAACAGACCATCTTCATGACTGAACACAGTAACTGAATGCTTTGGTGTCTTTTTTTCCCATTTATTGAATTTATTCTTTGCATAGGCCGTAATGCGTTCATCGGCAGTAACCTCTGCACATGCCTTAGTATACCGATCGGCAAAGTAGGCGACACAACGGTAGTATGTAAGTTCAACTAATGCAGTTATGGGCAGATTTCTAGCACTCTTTAGAATTCCGTTGAAGCTTTCAGACAAGTTTATGGTCATTGCCCCATAACGATGTCCACCATCGTATGCTAACGTCCACTTTTCCACCGGCATTTCCCTTAAATACTTCTCACCATCTGCACTTAATTGAGTAATTCTATCCCTGGTGATTTGATACTTTCGTAACTGATTCTCCATGCCTGCCCACATTACCATAGCCTTCAAGTTTTTATTCCCAATTTGTTGATTGAAATTGCTAGCCACATGACGAAGGCAAAAACAATGATACCAACGTGTCGATTGACATATAGTCCGTATTGCTGCCATTATACCAGGATGACGATCAGATATGACACATAACCCTTTCCGATTAGTGAAATTAATCTGAATACAACTCAAAAACCAATACCAGCTATCATCAGTTTCCTTCTCCACAATGGCAAAGGCAAGTGGGAAAAGTCTGTTGTCACCATCCCACGTTGATGCAATCAGTAACGTACATTTGTACTTATCATATAGGAAAGTTCCATCTATACTAATCACTGGCTTACAATGTTGAAAACCTTCAATTGATGGACCAAAAGCCTAGAACACTCTCTTGAATATCGCATAGCCTGGCATAGTAGCAGGTATTGTTCTCCAAATAACCCTGCTGCCCGGGTTTGAATCAGTCAAAGCTTTCAACCATTTTGGCAATAATTGGTAAGATTTGTCCCAATCACCAAACGCTCTACCAATTGCTTTCTCTTTCGCCTCCCACACCTTAAAATAAGAAGGCCTGTATTGGTACTTATTGTAAAGAGTCTGTTGAAGTGAAGCAATCTTTATGGCTGGATCATTTTTGACAACATCCTTCAACTCTTTCTCAATAACATGGGTGTCTAATTGCTCGTGATCTTGTGTGAGCATGGACTCTGTACATGTGTGTGGACCATTGTATTTCCTAACCTCAAACAACTCATATGTAGCCCGGAAGCATGCTCAAAGACGCCAAGAACAATTTTTGCACCTTACAGACCAACATTCTGGATCTGACTCTCTTACACAAAACGTTTGGTTCCTCTTGATGTGATAGCGTTTAACAGCAGCTTGTAGTTCATCCTTATCGGCAAAAAGCAGGCCCACATAAAACTCTTGGGTAGGGTCCCAAATACTCTGAGTGGGCTTTTCAAATGGTGGGGTTGGATCAATCTTATTATCCCACGTGTTCTGTGAAAAGCTTAGTGATGAAGGTTGATGGAATGCCATAGTTGGACTGCTTTCATGATTACCTTAATTTAGAGGCTCCTGTTCATCTCCAATATCATCAAGGACCTCGTCGTCATCAAGTTGGTCATCACTATCCATGGTCCGCATCCTTTCTGATAATGTATGGACCGCATTTTCAGTAGTAGCAACTATGCGATGTGTATCATTGGGATCATTAGCAGCTCTCTGAGTGGCGGTTTGGTCATACTGAGCTTCAAACTCAAAACAAGTAGTCTCTTGTGTGACATGCTCAGTTGGATTATTATAGTCAACATCACTGTTGTTTATTGGCCGAGAAGGAACATGTTGGTCCTTAGTTACAACATGGGTATATGGAGCATGATAATTAGCACCGCCAATGTTGATTGGGGAATGAGTTGCATCTTGAGAATAATGACCAGTATGAGTGGCATATAGATCATGGAAGTGCCGCCATGTGAATAACTAAACGATGCACTCGGTCCTTCATTGGCATATCGAATGGGAAAAACATCTCGGTGGTTTCTTATAGGCTCTACACCCACGTATAACTCTGCACCTACAAATCCATATTGGCGGTCTAACATATCGAATATTGCATTGATACCATTATCATCTGCTACCAAAACTTGCCAATAAGTCACAGGATGTGGATGACATTGAAATGGAAATCTATACCAAATAGTCAATTTTGAATCTTCTCTGTTTATATGAAGCGTGGATGCTACTCCATCACATAGATCTTCAAATGTAACACCCCGGCTTAATGGAAGCATAGAAGGAGGTGGCCTTCGTAATAAACCCCATTTTCTCCATGTTTAATTATTCCACCGGAATGGATGAGAAAAATGAACAACTTTTCTGCCATCTACACTAAAACATAATAATAGTATTAATAAATTAACACTACACAACCATTACAATGCAATACAAGAAGGTAATTCATTAAAAATATTCACTGATAATAATAGTATTAAATTATTTTTTATTAAGGTTTATGAACATATACTAACCTTTTTTTTTTGGTTTTCTTATAGCATACGTGTATATTATAGGCTAACAAACTAAGTATTTCTTTAAGGAAATATATGTCAATTTTGAAATTTAGGCAAGAATTCATGGACAAATAATTTAAAACATATCATACAAATCAGTTCATGTTGCAAAACACATAATACAAAAACAAGATTTGCATGAACAAATAATTTAACAAAAACAAGATTTTCATGCTTAGCTATGCCCCTAAAACATATCAACATGAATATTATAAAAAGAAAAGTAACTACTTAAGAAATATAACTCACCTTCTAAGAGATAACGAACGGATAGATATTTGCAAGTGTTGTTACTTATAGTTGTTTGTAGAATGTATGGCATGCATGATTTGAAAATGGTTGGTAAAATTATGAGGGGAATAAGAGTGGAGAAGAAGGTTGATGGAATTGATAGGGGAAAAAGAGTAGAAAATAAGAACTGTGGAAATAAGAACTGTAAGGATTGCTATATCCTGTAGAGTTATAGTCATTTCACAATTAGGTAGGTGAAATGTATGGGTACTAGATTACCATCGCTCCACCAAAGAAGTGATAAGACTCCAATCAATATCTATATATGGTAGGCGGGTAACACGGTATAATCTACATTGATGCAAATATGGGGTGATACGCTTGCCTAACTGCGCTTTGGGGGGTGGGGGGGTGCAAACGATTGGGGTCGCACTCGTAAGGTGGAAACCTAATTTTTTTTTTAAAAAAAAAAATACAATGTCATATTGCTAATGTTTAGATTATTTTCATGTAAATTGAATAATTGTAGATATTATTAGGACATTAATAAATTTGGATCTTGCAACGTACATTGCCTTCCATTGCGTCATTAGAGATGTGATATTGTTGTTGCTCCATTTCAAATATATCCTACAATAAAATTGAAAGAAACTCAAATAAAGGATTTATGAAGAAAATTTTTTAATAATAATAATAATAATAGTTTTAGCAAAAATAATCATACACACAATAATTAGTATTAACTATAATTGAGATGCTTACCACAATTGTGATGCCAACTAAAAGAGTGAGAATTATAGAGTGATACTTGCCAAAAAAAAAAAAAAACACACAATCAGATAACCATAAAAAATAATTCATTAATCTAAAATTTGAATAACAACAACAACAACAACAACAACAACAACAATAATCATAATCATAGGCATACAAATAATATTAACTGCAATTACAACAATACATAATATTTTACAATGTATTAGCTTCTAATATTTACAAAGCACATGTTTATACAATAATAATAAATCTGTTAATTTCTAGAGATATAAGTTAATAAGCAAAGCAAAAAAACTTACATTAACAAAAAAACTTACAATCCTTAGTTGTGGCACACTGAAGCAAAGTAAAAGAGTAACTTTGCAACCTGAGGAACTGTGATGAGATGCAATTCTAATTCTTCAGCAACTTGCCTTGCCTTTTATTACCAACTGAAGAATAAAAAGACAAAAAAGAATCGATGTTGGAGATTTAGGCGTGATATAAGCCTGGCAAAATATATCTCCCGTAGAGAATAAAAATCAGATGAGATGAGGAGTTGAGGTGATTGGTTGATTGAATCTTTGTTTTTTTTGGTTTACTTTCTTTGCTTTTTTTTGTTTACAGCGTACATGTAAGAATCTATGTACTTTCTTTGTTTTTTTTTTTGTTTACAGAGTGCACATCAATCATTTTTTGTCTTCTGTATTGCAAGAATATATGTACTTTCTTTGCTTTTTTGGTATACTGTGTACACATCAATAATTTTTTTCTTTCATATTGTAAGAATCTATGTACTTTTTTTGCTTTTTTTGGTTTACAATGTGCACATCAATCATTTTTTCTTTTCTATTGTAAAAATCTATATATTTTCTTTGTTTTTTTTTTGTTTACAGCGTGCACATCAGTCATTTTTTTCTTCTATAAGAATCTATGTACTTTTTTTTTGTTTTTGTTTACAGCGTGTACTTTAGAATAAGAATCAATGTACGAGAGAGTGTACTTGAATCTATCCTTATCTATTTCTCTAAAAGAAGATGATAAACCAAACTGGTTCAGTCAAAAAAATACTGAAAGAATAATATGCGTACTTTTTTTATCTCTCTCCTCTATTTCGGCAATGGCATTGCCACAAACCAATTGGAACCAATTTTTTTCCTCCTATTTCGGCAATGCCATTCCCACAAATCCATTCCACATTTTTTTTTTAAGAAATGATAGGTACACACAATTTTTACAATATTTTTACAACAAATTTTAAGTGGAGGTTGTTATTGTTGGATTAAAAAAGAAATCTCAATGTTAAATTCAAATTTGAACTAATAATAACTAATTACCTGTGATTTATTGTAAAAATATTGTGAACGTAACACTTCTTTTTAAATTCCTCCCCAGATTTTGACAACCACTTTTTTTTTTCCTCCCATTTTCGGCAATGGCATTGCCACAATTGCTAAAAAAAAATTTTCATTTCGGCAATGCCATTGCCACAATTCCATTCCATTATTTTTTTCCCCCATTTTGGGCAATGGCACTGCCACAATTACCAAAAAAAAACTTTCACCTATTTCGACAATACCATTGCCACAATTCTATTTTTTTTTTTCTCCTCACATTTTCGGCAATACCATTGCCGAAATAGGTGAAAATTTTTTTCACCTATTTCGGCAATGCCATTGCCACAATTCTATTCTCTTTTTTTTTTCCCCCCTCACATTTTCGGCAATGGTATTGCCGAAATAGGTGAAAATTTTTTTTTTTTTTTTAAATGATAGTGCACACAATTTTTACAACAAATTTTAATTGGCAGGTTGTTATTGTTGGATTAAAAAAGTAATCTCAGTGTTAAATTCAAATTTGAACTAATCACCTATGATTTATTGTGAAGATGTTGTAAAAATATTGTGAACGTAACACTTTTTTTTTTTTAAATTCGGAGATTTCGGCAACCACATTTTTTTTTTCCTCCCATTTTCGGCAATGGCATTGCCACAATTAACAAAAAAAAATTTCACCTATCTCGGCAATACCATTGCCACAATTCCATTCCAATTTTTTCCCTCCCATTTTCGGCAATGGCATTGCCACAATTACCCAAAAAAAAATTTCACCTATTTCGGCAAATACCATTGCCACAATTCTATTCCTCTTTTTTTTTTTTTTTTCCTCACATTTTCGGCAATGGTATTGCCGAAATAGGTGAAAATTTCCCATTGCCACAATTCTATTCTTTTTTTTCTTTTTTTTCCTCACATTTTCAGCAATGGCATTGCCGAAATAGGTGAAAATTTTTTCCACCTATTTCGGCAATCCCATTGCCACAATTCTATTTTTTTTTTCTTTTTTTAAAGAAATGATAGGTGAACACAATTTTTACAATATTTTTACAACAAATTTTAAGTGCCAGGTTGTTATTGTTGGATTAAAAAAGTAATCTCATTGTTAAAATCAAATTTGAACTAATAATAACTAATCACCTGTGATTTGTTGTGAAAATATTATAAAAATATTGTGAATGTAACACTTTTTTTTTTTAAATTCCTCCCCAGATTTCGGCAACAACAATTTTTTTTTTTCCTCCCATTTTCGGCAATGACATTGCCACAATTCCATTCAATTTTTTTCCCCCATTTTCGGTAATACCATTGCCACAATTACCAAAAAAAAATTTCTTTTTTTTTCCCTATTTCGGCAATGGCATTGCCGCAATTGGTTTTTTTTGGGAGCACACTCGGGGCACACAGGACAGGACACTGGACTCGGGCAGAGGAATTTCAGTAACAACGTTGCCGAAATTCAAAATCTTTCTCTCTCCAACTTTTCCTCTTTCTCTCTCCTACTTTTGTTGAATTTCGACAACACTGTTGCCGAAATACTCTCTCTTTCCTCATTTTGATAATTAAGTTGGAACAGTACCTATAACGCAAATAAATTTCGAATTTAGCAATATTAAGCCAAAAGACTCTAGGATTTCGTCTAAAGTACTTCTTATTATTTTATTTTAATCTAAATATTAAATTGTGATTGAGTAAAACCATAAAGGGTAATTTACTTATTAAAATTAAAAAAATACAAAATAGATTAATTCGGACATAATTCTAACTATTAAAAATGAAAAGTTGACAAAAATTTTATAACTCAATTGATATCTCTAACAAAACCTTATAAAATTTAAATTTCATTTTTCCTATCGTGAGAACTATCAAATTATCAATAACCACCGGAAGCTTGTACACTAACTTGAGGTAGAGCAGTCCAAAAGAAATAAATTGATAGGGTTGTGTTAATGGGCACAATAAAGTACCCGTTAACAACAATTTTTTTGGTAGTTTTTTACAGTAACAACAACTTCTTTTACAACTTTTTATTTTTTTGACAATTTTTTTGATAATTTTTTTTAAGTAAGACTCATAATAAAAAATCTTAACAAATACGACATGGTGCTTGTTAACATTTTCCCAACGATAAATTTATCTTTGACAATTTGACATTACATGAATTCAGCCAGCATGGAGAAAAGTTTCGTGTTTTGTTTTTTTTTTTTTTACTTTTTTGAAAAAGGGCCAACGTGTTACTGTTGGCCAATAATGACATTTTTGTCTCATTCGGCGACCTTTGTTTTTTTTGCAAGATGAACTCAGGCCGGACGCGTGGCAAAAATTTGCCAAGGGAAAATACGGCAAAGATTCTCCAAATTAAATGTTTTAAGCACCTTTGGTGATGAATCCTTGTAACAGATCTTAGGTCAATGACTAATGAGAGATTATACGTGGTTTGATCGAAATTTAAGTTGCCTATCTATAGTTTAAAAGTTAGCACTTTACCAACCTGAAGTTTATTTCGTTAAACTTCCGTAATTCACTTCTTTATTTTCACTGTTAAAAACACAAAAAAACGTAACAAAAACATAAAAATCTAAATCTAAAAGTATATTTCTTAAAATGGTAAAGTTTTGGCTTAAGAACATTCTTCCTCTTCATAAGAACATTTTCAAGCCTATCAATCCAAACAAAACTGTCAAGGGGATAAAAAAGATTGAGAAATAAATTTGAGGTGTGTTTGATTTTATTTTAATTTTTATTTGCAGTGGTTGTGGGTTTATGTTCAAAATTAATGAGCTTAATTTTTGGTTTATGTTTAAGATTTCTAGGTTTATGTTCAAAAAATCTGAGTTTAGCTTTTAGTTTTGATTAATTTTGTGGGTTTAGCTTTTAGTTTCTAACTTCTTAATAGAAGCTTGATACAAATAGCTATAACAACTGTTGACACATGAGACATGAAATGCCGCATTCATGATTGTTTCCAAGTCGAGACATGAAAATTTTGCAACGAAAGCATGTCTAGAAAATGCAGGAGGCGGACAATCCAACAAAGTTTAACAAACATAATACCAACATAATTGTATCTCATCTTCGCTCTTTGCTTGTATTTGGAGTCAAAGATCTATCATCTAAGTTGTCCATTTCAAAATTATTTCATGCTAGATTCAAGCTGCTCAAGGTGTTGGATTTGCAAGGAGCTAAAGTGACTGAACTACCACATAATTTCAATAAACCCAGTGGGTCTGAGAGCTTCACAATTAAAAAAAAAAAAAAAAAAATGCTTTTAGATCTTGATTTTTATGTTTTTGTATTTTTAACGGTGAAAGTAAAGAGATGAGTTACAAAAGTTTAACAGAGTAAACTTCAGGTGAGCAAAGTACTAACTTTAAAACCACAAATGAATAAGCTGTAATTTGCTCTTTGTATTTTGTATTGATACTAGAGTCATTGATGAGTAGAGACCAGAGACACCGTCCCGATCCCAAACAAGGGAGTTAACGGGTTTTGGTTAAACTTATTTTTCTTTGGCAAAATAATAAGTAGGGGTATTAATGAGCATCTAAACCAATATGTAAAACAAACTTTAATTTACCAAAAAAATCAACTTAGCACGTGTCATCCAATTACGGGATAGTTGAAATTCTTTTCTGTTCACACAGGATCTGGGGGCCGGGAACCCAACAAACCAAAAAGAAAAAAGTAAAAATAAGGATGTAAACAAAATAGATAAAATAACCACATGAAGATAGCATGATGCATTTTCTCTTTTCCTTGAAGATCACATGGAGCACCTTTAAGGATATTGCTATTAATAATATACACTAGACTATCACTTGAAAAACATGCGAATATAGAAACAATGGAATGCAAATACAAAAGGGGGAACACAAAAGCTCTGGGAGGCACAAATTCACTGTCAAGAGCATTGTCATACTCTAAACATTAATATGAGATTGTCAAGTTATTCTTTTCATTTTTAGAGGGGAACCTAGGAATTAACTCTTCAAGGTAAAGGTTTCTATAATGAAAACGATTAATTCCCATTGGTTACAAACACCATGGGTTAAGTAATAAGACCACCACTACTCAGGGACTTTCTTCGAGATTTTCTCACGAATCTCCTTTTGAAAAGAAAGACGAATTTCAGTTTATAAACAAGGTACAGTAGTCAATAAGAAACGAGCAAAACCTGAGAGAATTTAACCAAAATGACAGCATAGAGTTACATATATAGAACTTCAAAACCTTCAACAAAATTGCAACTGCTTTATATTAAAAACACATACAAACATCATACCATGTCAGGCAAAGATGGTTTCTACACTGCAAGTACCACTTAAAACAGTCCAAAACTCGAACATCTTAAAATAAAGACACTAGACCTATAAGACAAGACTTGGCAAAGGAAAACAAAGAGACATATCAAATGACACTTACCAAACAGAATCTGTCTTTCTCTACTAAACAAAACAAAATCTCTTTAGAGGAGATCAGCAACATTTGATGGCAGCTCCTCAACTACAACATTATAGAACTTCTGGATGTCAAACAGCATCCTCTCATCATCCTTTGTTACAAAGTTGATGGCAACACCCTTCCTACCAAACCGTCCACTACGTCCAATACGATGCAGATAGTTCTCTGGCTGTGTAGGGAGATCATAATTAATAACAAGGGAGACTTGCTGGACATCAATACCACGTGCCAAAAGATCAGTTGTTATAAGGACACGAGATGATCCAGAACGGAATTCCCGCATGATAATGTCTCTTGTATTCTGGTCCATATCACCATGGGTGGCTGAGACTGTGTGGTCACGGCTCCGCATCTTGTCTGTAAGCCAATCAACCTTGCGCCTCGTGTTCACGAAAATGACACTCTGGGTGATGGCCAAGGTTTCATAAAGATCACAGAGTGTCTCAAGTTTCCACTCCTCCTTATCAACATTAACATAAAACTGTTTTATACCCTCCAGGGTGAGCTCATCACGCTTCACAAGAATTCTAACAGGTTTGTTCATGAACTTCCTAGTAATCTCAAGGGCCTCAGGTGGCATTGTGGCAGAGAATACCCCAACCTGAATCTTTGATGGTAGAAGCTGGAAAATATCATAGATCTGATAGCAAAAACAATTAATATTAGAACTAGTACAGTAACATTTAAGAGAGCTTTTCAATTCAGATTCCAACATCTTATATATCTTTTAATAAAAACATTTAATGTATGTACCAAGGAAGCTGAAAGCAGAAACAAATATCACAACCATAGATCTATGAACTGCAAAGTACTTTTAATTCATGAACACTCTTTAAGGTAAATGCAATATTGAAGCATCTAAGATGTACCCAGTGCAACACATTTAATTAGATATATGTGTAAAGAGCAAGATAGGGAGCAAATCCCTAGTAAAAGTTCCCGTCATATGAAATAAATGGGGTTCAGTAACCCTTGATATTTCCAGTTGCTGCTACTCAGTGTACTCTCATTTAAAGATTTCAATTGATTGATTAAACAGGTCATAATTAGTTCAATGTTTAAGAAAACCCGACATTAAAGTTACAGCCTTCATTAGTATAAAGAATGCTAAAATGACAGGCAATACAGATTAAAGTTGTCATACAATATATTGGACCTAAAATGAAAAGGAAGGGGAAAGAGAGAGTAAAAAAGGACCTGATCCTTGAAACCCCGGGAAAGCATTTCATCAGCCTCATCCAATACAAACATCTTGATGTAATCAGGACGAAGTGACTGTCTTCGCAGCATATCAAACACACGACCAGGAGTACCAACAACAACATGAACCCCACTAGACAGAATGCGTTGATCTTCACGAACACTTGTTCCACCAACACAAGCATGTACTCTTACACCAAGATAGTCTCCAAGTGCCCGCATCACCTTCTCAATCTGTTGAGCAAGCTCTCTAGTGGGTGCCAGGACCAAAGCTTGGCATTCTGTCACACTATAGTCAAGTTGTTGCAAAACACCAGAGCAGAAAGTTGCTGTCTTTCCAGTTCCAGATTGAGCCTGTTGAATAACATCAAGACCCTTACAGAAGGGTACAATTCCCCTTTGCTGAATAGCAGAGGGTTTTTCGAAACCTACACAAGGAAATATATTTGGCTGAATCAGAAATATTATTGATCAAAAGAAACACAGTACAGAACACAGAGTCAAATGACTCAAGACAGTGTGAGGAGTACTCAAACTGCAAAACAAATGAACCAAAACAGGACTTCTAAAACATCACACACTAACAAACACAATACCAGCAATTACAAACTCTGGCAAAACAAACCAGCACATACAGCTGACAGACTAATCTCCTGACCACATTTTACTCATCTCTACAAGGCTTAAAAACTTTTATTACCGCAGCAGCTGTTGACACACATTAGGCAATCAGATGGGATCCAAAAGAAATGGAAAGAAAAGTAAAACAGTTTGTGTCTGTGTTCCTTCACAAACAAATTTATACCAAAAAAAAAAAAAAATTCATGTTCACCCAACCATTCACAATTTTTCTTACAAACCAACAATAGAGCTAGCACTTAATCCTCGTCTAAGAAGACCAACTCAAACTTGCAAAACCAAACCAAGCAGTCATAATTGAAGCAAGAAATTTTGAGTTGTGGTACATTATCATATAACATTAACTATAAGAAAAAAAGAAAGAAAAAAGAAATTATGATTAGATCTACCATAAGCATAAATCCCCCTCAGAAGATTCTCTTGCAATCCCATAGCATCAAAACTTTCATAAACCTCATCATATGATGTGAAGAAGTCCTGAGCATCAGCTGAAAGTCTGTCACCATCAATTCATCAAACAAAGCACAAGGAATTAGTATCCAAATTGCAATACCCTTTGAAAAAATTCAATGGACACATAAACTCTCTCACAAAGTCAATAACAAAACAAGTAACTGGAAAAAGGATAGAAGATCAGGAAAAATTCTTACAACTCGTCCATTTTAGCATCAAACTGACGAGCATCAAATTGTGACCCCTCTGGTGCCGCCATGACTGTAAAAGGTACAACAATAGTCCATAACAAAATATCACCAACCACATAAACATTACATGAATATTCCAATCTATGTAATACAATCTGTCCATGCATGTACACAAACAGGAGAGAGAGGGGGGAAGAGCAAGATTGTGTGGGTAAGTGTAATGACTAGAAACTCTACAAGCGTATTTTAATAAATCATATGTATTAGAACCTAAGAAGCACAGACACGAACGCCAACACAGAAAAGTAAGACATGGTCACAGCAATTCTTGAAAATTAGGACAGGACATGATGGCAATACAACTATTAATTAATAAATAAATATATATAGGCATATCTTATGTTTATTTTAAGTTGTATCAAAAATCAAAGAATTTTCTTTTTTTTAAATGTAAAAAAATATCGCTTTCCTCATGCAGGAGTGTCCCAACATGTTTGGCAAGAACATGCTGATTTGGTGTGCCCATTCTTCTTAGATCAGAACTCCATAATAGTTCACAAAGTGATAAACCAAAATACCATGTATAGAAACGGGGCTTTTTATATAATAAACAAAAGCCAAAAGTTTTACAAGAATAACCATTTAAAATAATCTCTCTTTGAAACATTGGCTTTACTAAAATTTTTTACTAAAATTATCATAGTCGCAAAAAATAAGAAAAAACCACAGACAAACAACATAAGCTAATACAATAGTCATAAAATAAAAAATAAAAAATAAAAAAGCAAAAAACAAAAAACAAAAGGAACACAAGATATAAAACTAGGTACCTAGCTTTAGTATACAAACACAGCATCGCAAATAACCACCAAAGCAAATACCTAACAAGTTAATTTGCAACACATAATATCATGCACAAAGAAGTTGGTGCTGTATCTGATTCCTTTGTTATGCACAAAAATATCACAATTTTCATACCTAGATAAATTTTAGAATTCCATGGATACAAATATTTTCAATATAATTCATTAAATACGCTAATCAGCTTAGTAATGACATGTTTCCACTAAATTTTCAGAGAACACAACAATATTATAAAAATAAAAATAATTATAAATTCTATTTTACCTCAGCTTTCTCGGCAACCAAACAGGAAATCAAAAACGAAAACTAATATTACTAACATCAGAAGCATTAACAGAATAACAAATAACTCAACTAATCAATCGTCTCAGAGATAAAAAGCTTATGAGAATCATCAAAATAAAAACAACAACAATAATAATAATTAAAAATAAAAAGTTTAGCAGATCACAGCGACAAGTACAGATCGATTAATCAAAACCGCAATAAATAAATCACAAAATAACAGATCGAATACGAAGAAATAAACAAGAGAAAATTATTAATTAATAAATAATAATAATAGGTCTGATACAACAGTGAGATTCAGATCAAAATCAAGCATCGAATCACAGAGAGAGAGAGAGAGAGACCTGTTGATCGGTGAAAATTGAAGTAGAAGAGAGGGGTAGTAGTATTGGTTTTTGTTGTGTGAAGTAATTAGGGTTTCCCAAACTCCTCGGATCTACGCCGCGGAGTTGAGGAACGACAGCGAAGAAAGCCTTTTTTTTTTTTTTGGTTTAGTGAGTGTGTGAGTGTTTGTGTGTAAAAAAAGAGAACTAAAAAGTAAAAACACAGGGATTTTGAAGGGTCGGTGTCTTTTTTCGTCTTTCCGGATTTGCCCCTGGATTTTAAACCGAGACCGAGTTTCAATGGGAATGGGTATATGGGTTGTGAATTGTGACGTGAGATCGTACCGACGAGATATTTAAGGACTTTACTGTGAATAAGTGACGTGGTTCACTATTTAATTAAAAAATTTGTTTAAAATTATTGAGTCAGAAATTTTTTTAAACAAAAATTGATTATTGGTTCAATAATTTTAAACAAGTGGAAACAAGTGAGAGTATTTTAGTAGAATGATGGACAATTAAAATAGTCTATCATAAGGACTGTATAATTTCTTCAAACACACCCGTGTCCATATTCACGAGATGGATTTGTGAATGGGCTTAACTAAACTACTTTTTTTTTTTTTTTTTGCTAACTATTTTTCAAAACACCAAAATCTAATTTTTTTTTATACATTCTATTTCATTAAAATATATATATATATATATTTTGTTTCTCTTTTTTCACACACAACACTTACTATCCACTATCTTCTTTCACATTCCAGAAACGCATAAAAAATAAAAAATAATTTTGCAACTCTATTTAATTAAAATATTAAATTTTTTATCTTTTTTATTTTACACACGACACTTACTATCCACTATCTTCCTTCACTCTTGAGAAACGCACAAGAAATAATTAAAAAATCATTTTGCATAAACTAAGGTGACTCTTATATTTGCACAAGTACTAAATCTCATTTTGCATAATCGGTTCATAATTTGAAATGGGTGATTTTAAAACTTCATTGATTATATTTTGGGCTTTATGTTATTTTATATTAGCTGATGCAGATGCTCTAAGTTAAAGACAAGAGGTTATGGGAAAGTAATAGTGTTATTAGCCCAAGTCCTCATTTTATCAATTTATACAAAAACAAAAATGTCAGTTTTTTTTTTTTTTGCTGGAATAAAAAGGGTACAGAACGACCAGTTCACGGGTATAATTCAATTGTCATAGTACGAGTGAACTGACATTGAGCCCTCAAAGAGAGGGGGAGGAGGGGAAATTAGATGGACCCCAAAGAAAAGTACCAATTTATAGTTGGAAGTGTAACATATACATTAGTGTGCATTTGGATAAACATACAGTTGCAACTTGGAAAAAGGCTATGCTTTAAAAAGATGTGCACTCCCTTTTAGGATGAAAATAAGTCCAACCAAACAGATAAAGGCCTATTAAAAATCCCATATCGATTAAATTGTTCAAATATTTTTAGGGTTTAAGGCTTTAAGCAATCATCAAAGATGTTTAATAAGTTGAAGCCCACTCTAAACCCAAAAAGGAGCATTCGATTAGAACTCAACCTGCGTAACCCATTTCTTTGCACCATTTTTTTTAAGTTCCCCGAGTCAGTATGTCAACAACCTGTTTTGCATACACATTTGATATCACTATCAGTTAAGCCAGTAGGATAGTCCAGGCAAAACTGATTAAGTAACGGCTGGTTTTACTCAAAAAATAAAAATAAAAATAACTAATTCCAAAAGATTTAAAGCCAAGCTTTACAGTTTCACCAATTCATGTGCCACTATAATAACATACACTTCTTCAATAAATATGATACGACATATTACATGGTTCTAGGAAAAATTTGACCAGACCATTGTTTGGCAGCCCTCACAAAACCTCAAAATCCAACATGGATGCTTGCCGCCCATTGACCTCTAAAATCCTTTTGCAGGCTACTCACCTAATGTTTCAGGCATGCCTCTGAATCTGAACCAGATTCTTCATCGGAACGTGCAAAGGTGGCTTCCAAACTGTGAGATAACATCTACAAGACCTCCATAACCTCCAACTGCTGTAACCTGTGACACGTGGGTTCGACAACACGAGAATTGGGTTAAGCATAAAAACATAACCAATAAGGAGTCAAAGCTATTCTAACATGATGAGCATAAACATAACTAATAAGGAGTCAAAACTATTCTGAAATGATGCTTTTTTCTCAATTTGACCAAACATTAACAAGTACCAAGAAACAATGATTTTCTAATGAGAGAACAATGTTTGATCTGAATCAGAAGTTCAAAAATAGCCCTTTTTTTCTTCTTCTTGTTTTTGTCTTTCTTTGGTTCACAGTATCCTGTGCTTCTTTAGTTTCATGTAAATAAGTAGAAAATTGCAGCAAATCAATGGTGAAAATTCACTGTTTCACAATTGGATAGTGTGATAGGACAAAATTTAGCAAGTCATAAGATTCAACCTATGCTGGAAAATAGGTGAATTTGCACACCTATAGTACACAGTGAAGAGACTCAACTCAACTCAACTAGATCATATTCTCAACTAACTGGGGCTATGGCTTCTTTTGTTGCCAGATGGCCCTATCTAGGGCCATGTCTGGAGTTACCTCTAGTATAGAGCGAAAAGAGAGAGTTAGACAATTTTAGTGAGATATAGCAAAGCTGAACCAAGTATCATTTTGCAAGGATGTAATCTGTGGTTTATAAGCTGCATCTTTTATCAAGAGATAGGACATGAGCTGTATCATTTATCAAGAGATTTAATATAGACAATAATAATGAAACAAGATTGCACTTAACACTATTATAAGCACTAATTTCTAGTACATATGGCCCACAAAGAGAAAATCAGAACTAAAGTCTTCATCATCAATCATCAATATTAAATTACCATTTGTCCCAAAAACTTGTACTATTAGGAAATTATGAATTCAATCAATATTCTAACACATCCCACGGGCCTAGACTCCCCTTTAATAAGTGGATTCCAACACCTAGGAGTTTTTTACTTATGAAAGGGAGAGTAGACAGGGGTTCAACTTAGGACAACTTGTTTAGATACATTATTAAATTACCACTTGTCCCAAAAGCTTAAACTATTAGAAAATTGTGCTTGATCATTTAACCAATATTCTAACAGTCAACAATCACACAAAATTAGAAAACTCAACCCATAAGGAAAAAAGGAATTGAATCGAGAACATACCCCGGACGGATGTAGTGAGACAGAGAATGCTGATGGAGGAGCACATTGTATTTGTGAAAGAATAGCCCCATTAATGTCAAAACGACACAGAAGAGGTTCTGTTCCAACAGCCAAAATCTGCGTGTTAAAAATAATAATAATAAGTTCAATCACATCAATAATGGGAGCACTTCATACTATGTATGTATTTTTTTTTTTTTGGGGGGGGGGGGGGGGGGGGGGGGGGGGGGTGCGGAGCTGGGAACACCACGATTATGCTCATAGGCATAAATTTCCAAGTAATATCAATCACCAAAAATAATAATAACTTACTTGATTGTCATCAAATAATACATCCTGCACAGAAGCACGAGTTGAAGTCCTTGAAATGCACTCAGAAGCAGGAAGATTCCAAATGGATAAACACCGACCACTGCTACAAGCCTATGACAGTAAGAGTTGATTCATTAGGTCA
This sequence comes from Quercus tomentella, assembly GCA_028535165.1. Lineage (NCBI taxonomy): Eukaryota > Viridiplantae > Streptophyta > Magnoliopsida > Fagales > Fagaceae > Quercus > Quercus tomentella. Next base: position 57,804,832 of record JAPQVY010000155.1, on the reverse strand, counting down.
TACCTAAGCCAACCATAATAAGAATTATTCTTGATGCAAGATGATAACTGTCTATACCAAATGTATCTTTGTTTCATGAATTTTGCCTGTTACACTTTTTTTTTTTTTTTTTTGGAGAATCAACCTAGCCTGTAACTCAAACATAGTCTATATAATGTCATTATTATCAATGTCACACACTTAGCGGTTAAAATGAAAATCTTGCAATAAAATGGTAACATGTTCTCTTATGTGACAAGTAATTTGCTCACTGAGTAGGAGAGAATATAAGCTCATAAATAGCTGAAAGAGTTTCTCCACCACCAGATGTCAAGTATCATAGACACAGTTACAATCATACTGCTTTATACACCGATGACAAGCTAACTGGTACATCAATTATGGGCACATTGAGTAGGGAATTATTACTAAGTTGTAACTTCCTATACGCACCAACTATGATGGTGCTTTATGAGTTATAATACAAAAAAAATATGAGTACTTTCGCTAAACTCACAAATCAGAATACTTAGAAACAATGAAATGAATATTTTTTTTTGATAAGTAAAACAATGACATGAATATACAAAGGAAAAAAAATAGAAATAAAAGAAAAGAAAAGAGCGATCATGTCCTTATCACATAAAGTCTTACCAACCAGCTCTCGCTTCCATCAAGAGCAATGCAACTAATGCATGAGAAGAAACCTTTCAACTTTGTGTTCTCTGCTGGATCAATTACTTGAATACACTTTCCACTTTTGCAATCTAGGTAACACCACATGTACAAGCAAATAAGCATAATCACTTCTAACTGGATTAAACGTTATAGATAATAATGGAGAGTCCAAAAAAGAATTGCACAACAAAATATTAGAGGAAACTACAAGAAATTCAACAAAATAATTATTTTATCTGAGTGAATTTCTGCCTAAATTCTAAATTATTGAGAATAAAGAAAATCAGTTTTACCCCATATCCGTGCAGTCCCATCCTCAGAACCAGTTATGATCTGAAAAATTGAAAAAGAAAAGAAAGAAAATAAGAAAAAATAGTAAGAGAAATCCTGCAGTGCATCTCTTACTTCAAATGTACTTTGCTGTATAATTTTCAACTATGACAACAGAAGTAATCAAACACATTAAAAAGTGCCCCCTAATAAATAAGTATAGAGAATGAAACAAACAATCATTTCTTTTAATAGGTTAAAACCAGGTTATTGGTTAGATTTTTTTTTTTTTTTTTTGATAAGTAATAATTTTATAAGGAACTAGAAGAGCATCAAGTACACTGAGGGTATAGTAGATGTACAAAAAACTAAATTTTGCTCAAAGTACAGTGATCAATAAACTCTAATAAGTTTGAGAATGAGAAACTTCCTGATAAAAGAAATGTTTATCTGCTGAAATCCACTTCTAATAGACTAAACAAATATATGATTATTACAAAACCTTATGAATAGCCAGTGACCATGATCTGTCAACTTTAGCCAGGATTCATAAACTAAATGTTTATACAAAATTTTCCACTCCAGTTGTAGGAAAACACTGTTCTTGGATGAAGCCTGGCAATATCTCAAAATATATATATATATATACACACACACACAGTAAAAGTACAAGTCCTTGACTATCTTGCAGTGATCAGCCTATGGAAATAGGCATATAGAATCCTCCATTTAGGAGAAGGGGGTGGTTAGGGGGTGTTTACATGCTACATCAACTTTTTCACTTTGTTTCATCTCATAGTCCAACCCCCTCCCCTTTCCTCTTGTCAGTCCTTTTAAGTTCTTATCTTGTAACTAGCTTGCTCCCTTCACTGTTTCTTTCAAGTAATTTTTATTTATTTATAGGTAAGAAAGTTTTAATGAAAAAAGACTACTTCACGTATAAAGGACATGGACACCAAGCAGTCTAAAGAATTATAACAAAAATTTTATATACAAAAAGGAAAAGACTCAATGAACAACACAATGGAATTACTATATGTAAAATCCCATGCACAAGACTACTCATATAAGGAACTAGTAAAAGTTGCCAACAACTAACTCCCCGTGCTTTCCACATCTTTGAAAGTGTGCTAATTTTGTTCCCTTCATATAGTCCACATCAAACACAAGAAACAAAAATTCCAAACATCTAACGAATGCTTACCAACGCAATTTCTCCATCCACCCATCAGATCGAGGACCTTTTCCAATAACACCCACTGAATCCCAAAGGATCTAAAAAAAAAATCTCCACAGTTCAAATGCAACACTGCTATGTATCAAATGATAGTCCACTATCTCTCTCACTACAACAGCACATGCAACACCAACTCATAATAGATATATGCTACGGTGACAGGGCAAAACAATTAAGTCCTAAACCTATTTTCTAATCTTTCGTCCCTTTCAATCTTCTCTCTCTCTCTCTCTCTCTCTCTCTCTCCTCATCTAATCCTAATATTTCAAAGATTACAACTCAACTCTTACAAAGCAGGAAACCAGTTGACATGTGTAAGTATTACAAGATTACAAAGGAGCCTCCATATCAATTGACAGAATCCAGGACAAGTTAACTAAAGATGGAGAACCGTCACGATCAAGAAAAAGAAAGAAAAGGCACCTGGTTGGCAGAGTTTCGGGCAACTATACAATGCAAGTAGTCCGAATGCCCCTTAAAAACTACTTTGAGTTTACCCGTTTCCTGAAATACCAATCACAATCATGCATTCATGCTGAAATCAGACCATCTAGGAAAATAAATCAAGAACATTCTAAATCATCTATAAGTCCATGACGAAACTCAATAATTGATATCTTCACCTTGGACAAATACATACCACATCCCAGCAATACGCACAAGAATCACCAGAAGCTGAAAAAATAGATCCTCCCTACAATAGAACAACAACAACAACAACAACAAAACCTTAGTCCCAAATTTTTTGGGGTTGGCTATGGATCCCCCCTACAGCAGAAGATACTATATAAACACAAACTCCTTCATAGATAGATAAATATTCTATGGGAAAGATTATATATAACACAAGAACAGAAGAGGTCACAAACCTGTATGTTAACAGCAATGGCATTATTTTCAGGAATTGGAGAAAGAGCACCCCAAGGACCTCTAGAAGACAACAGTAACACATGAAATGAAAAATAGGTAGGTAGTTCGGGAAGAGAAAACAAAAGGTAGGGTATAATGGATAAAATTGACATAGACAACCAGAGTTACATACTTATGTTGGGGATTCACCAGGTCAAGTACTGGCTTCATTTGCTTCCCTGCTGAGAGAGATTAAATTATATCCATAAACCATTCCTTTAGATAAACAAAAGCAATATATCTAAATTAGTGAATAAGAACACTTGAAGCAAAAATCAAGCATGTCACATAACTAGGAAGCAAAAAATTATTTTAAGAAAAATGCAAGCACAGTAAAAATGAAACTCTAAAGATGATACAGTGCTTAAGGGAGTTAATGTGAATCATATTCTAAGCTATGTAACCAAAGTGGACAAAATGCATTACAGCATTTGCATATTGCAACAGTTCTAAAATATCTTCCAAGAAGCATATACGGACTTGAAGCAACCTAACAAATTATTAATTTTTACAACCCCTTCAAATAGATAGGTTGAAAGTTTACTCTAGTTCTATTGGGACCAAAATTAAAGCCCCTGAATTAGATACCTATCCATAAATGAAATGCACTGGCCCTGGGGGGAAAAAAATGGCTTCGAATTCTTTGAAAAACTTATTAAATATTTTGACACTTCTAGAGGGACTGAGGTTTATGATCTTTCTATTTTTTGTTAAATGTTTGGACTTTGGACTTAAACTTCTAATAGTTTAGACTAAGTTCCTAAACACTGGTTTTCATACAAATAGTGCCTAACTATTCTCAATTAAATAAAAAAATGCAAAAATAAAAAATTGTACAAATATAAAGAGAAATTTATACATTTTTAATTTTATGGAATTAATTAAAATTTTAAAATAATTGATTCCATAATTATTTCTTAGTGAAAATAAAATTTAAAAATATATACATAATGTTGAATTTTTATTTTGCGAAAAAATTATATATTTGAAGCATGTTCAGCTCTAGTATAAAATTGATTCTAAACATGTAAAAACTGATTGAATTATTTTAACAAAGCATAACTTTGTGGACATCAAATACTAGAACCAGTTGCTTCTGTTTTTTAGTTGCTATATGATAATTTGCCTTTGCCAACGGGTGAAGACCAAGCCTGTAGTCTGTAGATGCCAAACAGAAAAGGCATGTTTGAGGTTCGATTGCTGTATGGTACCTTAGGGGTTCCACAAGTTTTCCCTTCCCTTGGAAGAATATATGGATGACCAAGGTCCCACAAAATGTTTCATTTTTACTGTGAGCTGCGTCTTTAGGGAAAATCGTGACAACTGACAACCTTTGAAAAAGGCATTTGTTGATAGTTGATTGGTGTTGTATGTATAAGCAGGGAATTTATTTTTCACCTGCTTTTTTATGTTCTTTTGCAAAAGACATATGGTCATCTGTATTTGCATTGTTTGGGCTAGTCTAGGTGATGCCCAAATCTGCGCTTGATCTTTTGGAGTGTTGCCACAAGGAGGATTCCATCAACACTGAGTAGCTAATGTGTGGCAAGCAATGCCTCTTTGCGTCATTTGAAATTTGTGATATGAAAGAAACAAAAGGATTTTTGATGGAGTTGAACATCCTATCCTAAGATGCACGGATACTCCATTTTTGTTCACGTACCCGTATCCTATACGTATCAACTGAATACCTCTAAGATACATATCAGTATTCTTTTTTTCTTTTTCTTTTTTTTTTTTAAAATATCAATACATTCAAAATATGCCCGTGATACGGCTTGGATACTGTTGTAACCCAATCCTCAATAGTGAGAGATAAAATTGTAAGAATTTATATATATATATATATATATTTTTATATATTTATATATTGTTTTCAATGTTGAACACTTATCTAGTTATCTTTTATTTACTCTTTTGGATTTTGATTTGTATTCTAAACATCATTTAATGACCATGGATTCACTTTACTATCCATTGATGCTCTTAAATTGATATATGCTTAACAATATATGAAAATAAATGCTTAACAATATATAAATAAATATATTTAATAAGTAATTAATACATGTATTTCCAATGTATCATACCCTAGGTTTTTCAAGAAATGTTGTATCCCCGTACCCTTACCCAAGGTTGTCAAAATCGGGATCCTACGTAGGATCCTGGGAGGTAGGTGGGATCAGATCGTGAATCGTAAGATCCTACATATTTTCAAATTTAAAGCAAAAAACACATTGATAATAACTTTGTATGTGGAATAATCATTAATCACATAAATTGTGAATTTATCCTTAAAAAAACAAAGATTTGCATCATATGATGCAATTTGCATGCCATACATCACTATGTCTATATTAACGAAACAAATATATTTAAGTTTTGACCCAATGTATTTAAAAAGTTCAATAAATGTTTAATTAGCAACCAAATACCAAAATATTTATCAACACATATGAAAATATTTTCCAAGTTCTAAGATCCAAGTTCCAAGTTCCAAGTTTAAAATCCAAAACAAATAATCAAATAGAAACTAGCTAACTAAAATATGAAATCCAAAAGCAAGATGAATATTAAGGTGAAGTGAACATTTAATTATTCCCATTCTAGGGTTCTTATAACCACCATCCTAATCATCATCATCTATGTAGACATTATATATTTGTGTACTACAGCTGCAAAAGAGATCAAGATACAACTCCATACTCAACTATTCAAGTTATACCACTCATCAACAATTATAAAGCATGCTCAAAAAAATCAATCAAATATACAAATACAAGCATACTAATAAAATTATATGTAAGAAAAACATTTTAGAAATATTAGAACACAAATTAGTTATTGATCAAACAAATTTAACAACATTATAGCTAAAAAGGTAGCAAAGCCAATATAAATTCTTCACTTAGAAATAACAAAACATTCCTTCATTTTAATTACAAGTGAACTAGAAACTAGAAAACATTTTCTTAGGTTAACATAATTATATATAAAAAAATAAAAAGTCATACCATCACAACATAGAAAAATAAAAACCCTTAAAGCTTCATCAAAACCAAAAATTTATCCCATAAAAAACAAAAAAAAAACTGATATTTTGGTAGGATCGGTAGAATCCCATACGATCCTACCATTTTTACAATCCTAATGCGATCCTAAATGTTTTGGTAAGGTGGGATCGTAAAATCGTGCGATCTTACAATCCAAATCATGATTTTGACAACCATGCCCTTACCCGTGCATCTTAGATCCTACCTTTGCAATCAAAGAGCACATTTTGCGATCCTTGTATGATTTATGATTGGATGTATCCCTAGGGCAGCAATCCTTCAATGTCAAGTTGTTGATTTCTCAATTTCTCTCTTTGTGATTTGTATTCTTTGAAATGGGATTATACACAACCTTTGTGTCAGTCTCTTTTCCTCTTTCAATAAAAGTTTTACTTATTAAAAAAAAAAGACATTATTTTATCAATCCATTTTCCAGGTGCATTGAGTAAAACTACCAGAAATGACAGCATAGTAGTTACAAGTGCTAATAAGCACAATACCAACTTCATGCTTTACCACATGATATGCTATTTCTAAAAACTAGTAACATAATTCAGTATATTACGTTGCAATGTAATGGGCACATCTGAATTTGTAAAATCCTTCCACCTCCATCCTCGAACCCGACCATCATCACCACAACTACATGAAAATACTTATATAATCAGATATGTTAACACCAAAACAATGCTTTATTTTCATTTAGATCAGCCAACATGTAACAATTATTAGATGTGCGCTCTATGCATGAGTATTATATTACTAGGGTTCAAGTGATAGCCCAATGAAAATGGCATCCTTTTGTTAATATAAATTTTTTAGCATTGCTCTTCTTATGGTTTGCTTTAAGATTTTTGGTCAAACAACTTGTCTTTGATGTTCTTGTATTCTATACTTGTTTCTTTCTTTATGATTTATTCCCTAGCTGGTGCATCATAACTTGAGCCGTGAGGAATAATTCAAAAAAAAATGTATTCCTTAGCTGCAATTAAGGAAAAAATCATGACAATGTATAGTTGCTTCATTTTAGCTTATTCTTTGAATTTAGGAGTAAAATAGCTGAATTGAGCATTGAACTCTTTAATTTCATATTGGTTAAGCTTTTATCAAGTTTGAACTCCATCCAAGCTCTTGTTTGTCTTGTCTTTGGAAGGTCTAGGTGATCTTGAGCTTAAACACAATGGGATTGTTTGATAGCCTTGGCCAACATGCATATATAAGTATTTGATGTCCAATAACTGCTGATTAAGATTCTCAAAGCTTTTGTATGTTCTATTCAACCTCGCTACCTCACTTTTCTATTACTTATTTTTTTTCTTCATGTGTGTTTTATGGGTAATTTATAGAGAAACAATGTTGCTTCAGCAGTAAGACATCTACCTCATATGAAGTGAATTGAGATTGATGTTTTCAAGCAAAAATGTTTAAATAGTGGACTATTACCCTCAATCTTGAGCTTGGCTTGATAGGCTAGTTGTGTGAACTTGCTAAGGATCTTTGTCTTAACTAATCTCCACTCAAGCTTGAGCTTGGCTGGATTAGGCTAGTGGTGTGAACTTGCTAAGGAACTTTGCATAGAAGGAGCATGCTTGTTTGTAAGCCCTCCAACAATTTAGTGATTTCTTGGGTTCTTTATATCCATATCTATTCTATCTCTCAATTGATTACATTTTTAGTACAAGATCTATAAACTCACATCTGAAATATATTAGATACAAGTAGATAATAATACTCATGCATTTTTTTTTTTTTGTGGAGATATGTAAATAGTGGGGGAGGGGGCGGGCGGAAGTGGGGTTCAAATGAGTTAGCTATGCCACTCTGATGCAAATATCAAGAAAACAAAATGATGCTATCATTTTTTATCCCAAAAAAAAAGGAAAGCAAAATGATGGTAGAGCCAGTAACATGGTAATTCAACATAAATTGATAAAACAATTTGTACTCCATGTAATTACCAATGTATTTGGATAATCACAACAAAAATTATATAAGATGCAAAAGTCATTATTGCTACTTTTTGAAACAATAAAGTGGTCACATTTTACACAGCCAATCAATCATGAAAATGTCCAAATATTTTTAGTTAAGATAATACAAATTTTAACAAAAGAAAAGTATTTCCCTCAATGTGTGCCGTGTTATGTGTGTGTGCATGGAGAGAGAGAGAGAGAGAGAGAGAGATTAGAACTAAACCAAACCTTAGTAACAAGGCATCTTCACCGTCACCATAGAATTTGATATCATAAGCAGGTCCATCATGCCCTTGAACAAAGCAATCGGGTTCAACCACTAACAAGCTACACAAATTCCACATGTAAAATGCAAATGCACCTAGTCAGCTAGAATCAACCTGAGATTTAAAATTTTAACCAACAATAAATTAGCAATGCATACTTACCGTTGTGCCTTTGTATTCCTAAAACTTTTCTGCAATCAAACAACAACAACAACAACAAACAGACAAAATAGATAAATTATTTGAATTAGTAGAGAACCAAGACTTGAAAATGATTGAATAACACTACAGCCGCCAAAAAAAAAAAACAAAACAAAGGTTAATGGTCTTATTCAAATCCTAATTGAAAAATTCTCCCAAGAGCTAATTGTGGCTTAAATAACATATTTCAAGTACCACATCTGCATCACATAGGAGACTCCATCAATTGGGACAGAAAAACTTGACAATTTCATTTCATCTCAAAAACCACGAAGATATTTATGCACTGTTTGTTTCGGTAGAGAAAACATTTACTGGTATTTGGTACAATGGGGAACACAATTCAATAGATAATGTTTTTTGTGGTCAATGAAAAAACAAACCCAAAAAGAGCGCAAAACGTCTTCCAAAACCTTACATACTCAACAGACCACCACAAATAATTCCACATCCCAAAAAGAAAGTCCCCCAATGGTAACTTCTCTCTATTCAAACCACCCCCCCCACCCCTTCCCGCTCCTTACTCTCAAATTAAATGCTTTTTCCCTCTTAATTTTTCAAAATGTCAATTAAATTCGATGCAAAATTTGACTGGATGCGAGAGAAATGAGGAGACACAAAAATAAATAAATGAAGGGAGCTCACGAGCTTGGAGATGCAGGAGGAGATGGAGTAGGAGGCGATCGATCCATCACTGGAGGCGGCGACAATGGTTTCCGGGTTAGGGTTAGGGTTTTGAGCGGGTGCCCAAACGGTCCTGAAAACAGTTCGAGTTTGAATCTCCCTCTCCTTCAGTATGCTTTCTCTGTATGCATCTTCGTCCCAGTTCCTCGCGTCTCCGCACATTGTGGTTTCGTAGTACTAGTTAGTAGTTACTGGTTGGACTTCGACTCTGCTGCTTCACTTCTTTTGTCTTTTGTGCTGACAGAAATGTAACGGATCCTTGAGCTTCAGCGGAACAATCAAATAAAACGTTTCTTTTTTTTACTTTTTTTGAGAGAAAAAAAAAAGTTTAGGAAATTATGCTTATGCTAAAATTTTTACTGAAAATTAATTAGCTTGAATAAAATTCATCTTTCTATAGTGAGATTTTTTTTTTTTTTGGTAATAAAAAAGGAAAAGAGATGCATTTATTATCACACATCACTTGTGTTTAATATGTGATAACTCAATGAACAAGCTTAAAAGTAATAAAAAAATTATTCAGCAAAAAAAAAAAAAAAGTAAAAAAATTTGTGAGAGAAAGGTGAAATATGTGACCATAAAATGTCAAGTTGTCAACTTATATTGTTACATTATACTCCAAATAGATCCTTACACGTATTTCCCTTAACTAAAGTAGTGGCGGTGCCAAGATTTTAACACGGGAAGGGCAAGATCGAAGACTAAATTGAAAGTAAAATTAATTTAAAATATTAATTAATTTTAATAGAAAAATATATAATAAAAAATTTATCCATGATACATATTTCATATCATAAAAATTAAGAAATCAAGCACAATTCATAGTTAATAACAATCAAATTAAGAGAATAATTTAAATACATAAAGTTTAAACATGTAATTTGAATCCTCAAAATATAATGAAAATAATATATCAATTTGAAAATGTTAAAAAATATAGCAATATAACCGTAAAGTTGTAAACATATCTCACTTCTTTGAATGCCTTTAAAAAACTATGTAGAATACAACCCCTCTTCCACTATTATTTTAAGTAGCTAAATTTTGAGTTTATACAAAGACTTCATGAGATGAGAGAGAAATGTTAGTTGACACTTTAAAATTTTTAGACTTTAAGTGCTCAATAATGCAATAGATATAACTTTTTTCACAATAACATTCACAGTTGTTCACAAAGTGGTTGACTATGAGTGATGGATCCATGAGTGTCAGTTGTGTCTACCGTTCACAATCAACTACTTTAACGATTGTAAAATTTGTTTGTGAAAAAAAATTGTGTGCATAACATTAGTGTTTGCATTACATTAGGGGGGGGGGAGAATTGCTCCTTCTGGCTTCGCCAATGACTACAAGACTATTGGGCAAAGGTTTAGTGAGCCAAGTATAGCATTTAACCAAGATAGAGGCCAAGTTAAGCCAAGTCTCAATTGACCTGTTGGTTCTACCATCTTTTAAGGGAATAAAGTTGCGCCCTTACCATTAGCTATAGCTTTTGGTGTAGTGAATAAGTGTTTAGTCCTAACAAAAACGTTGTATACTATTGATTGATGATCACTTTTGCACATCCATGATCATTTGCTTCTACCAACATGTGTATGCCTTAGTTTTACAAGCAATGTTCACCCTTTAAATAATACATGAACATCAACTTTTTCAATCAAGTATGAGAGCATGGTACAACAGCCAGCAAGAGAATTTGTAAGCTTATTATTTAGAATTTACGGTGTATGTTTTTTGAATTTGATCACATACACGTCAATCACACGCCTAATTACATTCCAAACACTCACACATGCAACTAAACTTAGGTAGCGTTTGGATTGCGTTTCTCCTCAGCGTTTCAGCGTTTGCGTTTTACTCACCATGGGACCCACGACTCCAATACCACAAAATAAACGTGCAAAAGTTCTAGATAAAATGCATGGATGAAAGCTTAAACACACCGTTTCATTAACGTTGTATGTGTGCGTGTACTATTCATGGACACAACCTTGAAAGGAAACGCGTTGCTACTGTGTACTGTATACTGTTCACTCATCTGACCCACGAAGCAAAGTAAACACAAAATGGTGCGTTCAGGCCAACAGCTAATTTTCACATTCTCAGGTTTCTTCTTCCTCTCAACTACTGTGGCAGAGATGTCTTCAATTTTCTTCAATGCTTCGTCCTCTTCCTCTTCAATGAATTGCACCTACCCACCAACCAACAAATCATCAAAACAGAGGAAACACGGTAATTGCAAACCCATTACGCGGAACAAACAAACCCGATCCCCTCTATTCTTCCTTCGCTCGAGCTCACCTTCTTTCCGCTTGGGACGTCGTTGCCGCCATTGTGGGTATCTACACTCACGAGTAAGCTGTGTCTAACTTCTCATACTTTCTGATCTGTTGGTGTGTGGTTATATTGTTTTCCATGAGGCTTCAATCTGTGGTTTTGTGTTCAACGTTTATGTATGGTTTTTGTGTTCAACGTTTATGTGTGGTTTTTGTGTTTAACGTTTGTGTGTGGTTTTTGTGTTTTCCATGACACTAATATGTGGGTTTCTCTCTCCTTCATGAAATTTTATGTGTTTCTCTTCCTGCCTATGTTGTATTTGGACTATGTGAGTTTACTTTGCATTTTTCATGTGGGCATGCATAACTGATTATGATATGCATACGAACTGTTTATTGAAATGTCTTAATGAGTATAGAAGGAAGTTGTAGCAAAAATGGGTAAGGGGAAATCGAAGGACGGTAGTAATGAAGTGAGAACTGGGTGGAAAGAACCAGCGAACTAAAAGTTTTTTGTGATTTGTGTGCTGCTCAAGTCCTAAACGGAAAAAGGAATGAAGGATTTTTGAGAAGGGAAGAGGTTGATGCAGTGATTGAGCAGTTGGGTGAAATGGGAAAAGTGGTGACTCACACGAAGTTTAAAAACAAATGGGATCATCTGAGAAAACAGTTGAAGGCTTGGAATGAGTGTTTTGAGTGCGAGACTGGGTTGGGTTATGATTCTGTAACTGGGAAGCTTGAGGCTAGTGATGAGTGGTGGACCCAAAAGCTTCAGGTTAGTTCACTTTACATAATTGTGAAAAACTCAACTGTCTACAATTATATTGTATTCTAACTACCGGTTGTCCACATGTAGGCACGTCCCAAGGCATTAACCTTTAAAAACAAACCTTTGCCGAATGTTTAGTTCATGGAAATCATGTTTGAAGGCACGGTTGCAACGGGAAAAAATGCATTCTGCATGAGTGGTGAAATACCAAAGGAATGCACCAAAGGGTCTAAGGACTCTGCTAATAGCAAAGAATTTGTTGACCCCCAATGTCAACCCTCTGCAAATGTTGATCCAATGGAGGTTGAAGGCCCATCATCATCGAGGGCAAGATCGGCAGTGAATAAGGTTTGGCAAGCGGTGTCCACCTTTTCAGGGGAATTTGCAAGAAACTAAGAAAAAAACGTTCAGTTGTGCAAGAGATGTCCGACTCTTTGAAGAGCATCTCAGATGTTATTATTAAAAGTAGAAGTGTAAGTACTCGTACACCATTTGCTTCCACAGCAGCAACTGAGGTTAAAGCAATTCTGGACATGGTGTTAAGTCTTCTTGGGGTGCAATCAGGTGATCGCTTTCATCTGTTCAACACCTGCTTCTTCATGGGAAACGCAGAGGGTAGGATCATGTTTGCAGCACTTGTTCATGACAAGGACGTCCAATTGAAGTGGCTAGAGATGCAGTACCAAATGAACCCTCAATATCATTTTTCTTGAAGGAAAGGATATTGTCTCGATAGGGTTGCTTAGGCTTGGTGTTATAGTAATCGGATTTTCTTTTTGCACTCTTTTTTTTCTTTTTTCTTATTGGCAGAAACTATGCTTACCATGGGTGTGTATGTAAGACAATGGTTACTAATTATTTGTCATCTAGTGTATGCTTACTAGTTCCTTTTTCTTCTGCTAGTGTTTATAATTGTCATCTATAAATATTAATACCAACCGTAGTAGAACCTGCATTTTATTTAACTGCACAAAGACCTTAAGGGGCTAGCCCTTCTTGGATGAACCCATATGTAAGGAGATGGAGTAGTTCCCGATCTTTAAAACCAACAGCTCACATAGCACGTTTGGGAACCACTCTATTGACTAATGTAGGAGCAAAAATAATTGACCAATTACAAAAAGAAGATAAACCTTAGTTGAGTGACATCCTCAATTTCCCAATTCTTAGTTGAGTCTTCCTTTATTGCCAAAACAAACCTTAGCATAATATATATATATATAAAACCAAAACCCCAACCAAAACTCAATCTAATAAAACCTAGAAAACCAAACCAAACAAAACCTTTGTGTGAGAGAGAGAGAGACACCATCACAAACCAACGACCTCTACAGCTGAAACCAACAGCCCTGCCACAGAAACACAAAGTAATAACTAAACATATTCAGTAATGACTTGCAGGTACTATGGTCTCAAATTTATTATGTCAAATAACGGGCCAAGACAAGGACTGCATGAGTAACTAAAAAGCCCTACTACTTGTAAGAGTTGAGAAATCCACTCTCAACCGACTTCAGGGTGCACCATAAATATATAGAATATAATTGCAATATAAATACGATGAGGAATAGCATGCTGTTCAGAACAAAATTTCCAACTCAATGTTGCTCTATGACTATTTACAATTTTTTAAAGTTTGGTTAAACAAATCAATAATTAAACATTTTAGTCTATACTCATTTTCTAAATACGCATTTGTTTTAGGCATTGTTTCTAAGTCAATTATGTTATTGCTTCAATTTTGAAAGTTTCAAAAAAAGAGTGCATGATGACCAGATATAAAAATGAAGAACTTATTAAATAGAATGATGAAAATAATACAATATGTAAAAAGGAATGGAATTATGTTTCACAGCCATGGTCACCTTCACTTTTTATTTGTATCTATTTTTGGCATATTTCCAACCAGAGTTGAAATGAACATGAACCATAGTTGAAGTGCATTACTAATGAGAATGTTCTTTTAATTCCTGCATCAAGTATCATGACTGGTTTGTGCAATGCACGACAAAAATATCCACTTAAAACTTGTCTGGCAAAAAAGAAAGAATTGTTTATGCTTAAGGACATGATTACATGATAAAGCAAGGGTGTAGCTACATGAATTCTGCATGAAAATTCTTACATGGACATGAAGTTGGGAAACTGACAATAAGAAGTGAACAAAAATGGAAAAATGCATGCTACCCTTGCCCATTTCATTATCTTTTTTCTACTATAGATTTAAAGTTGTCACTGATGTAAAAAAGAATAAAGAAAGTTGGTTATAGCATGCCAAGAAAGATCAATTATTTCCATGCTTGTCTCCTATATCTAAGGTTCAGATAAATAGCCTGACTAAGGTCAATGGGTGGGGTAAAGATACAAAATTATACATATTTCACTTGCAGCATCCCTAGAAAATTTTAGAGAATGCACAAGAAACTACAAGTTATAGATTTCTTAATCACTCAACCAATTACAAAAATAAATAAATAAATACACATCAGTACAAGACCAAAGCACTATTAATTTGACTCTAAATCAAAAACGTTTTGCCCCTTACACAAAGGGAAAGTAAAGGGAAGAAAGGAGTATCAAACACCATCACAACTCACAAACTCAAAAACCCATTGGCCCAGAAATTAAAAAACCCTCTACACTGTATTCTAATTTCTAATCATATATGCATAAAACAAGCTTAACAGATTAGGCTCTTAACCTCAATAGGCCATTTTAGAAAAGAAATTAAAAGCAAAGCAGAACAACTGGGGTTAGATTCCAACAATTCAAAAGAAAAGAAAGTCACAAAATAACAAAAGCTAACCTGAATTAAACAAATGGGTCAGCAAGTGAAATTGGAAGAGGCGTGAAATGGGTTTATGGGAAGAGATGTGTTAGGCTAGGAGAGGAGTGAAATTGGAAGAGGGTGAAATGGGTTTATAGGAAGAGAGGTGTTACGGTGGGAGAGAAGTGAAATTGCGGAAGAGGGTGAACCCAGGTTTATGGAAGGAAGAGTACACCAGAGGGAACCCGATCTTCGCCGGAATCGGACTGGGTTGTCTTCCTCGTGGGTTTCTCTTCTGAGCCCTTCGCCGGCGTCGGACCAATGTAGGTCTTCCCCGTGGATTTCTCTGGTGGGCGTGGACCTCTTTTCTTGAAGACACAGGCGTTAGGGTGGGTGAGGAGTGAATAGAAGCAAAAAAAAAAAAAAAAAAAAAAAAAAAAAAAAAAAAAAAAAGAAAAAGAAAAGAAAGAAAGTAAACATGACCCTCAAATACTTTCAGCTGAGCTACAGTACTCGGATCCCAAAATAATCAGCCAGCATTTTTCACTTATTTGCTACAGTGTTTTCAGCAAAATTAGCGGTATCCAAACGGACCCTTAGATCAAATAACTAGAGCATACTAGTGCAAGTCCAAACTACTACATGTACACTAGCTACGACTTAGTGTAATATAGCCAAAAATAGGCTTCTTCTCCATTTTTGTATTTTCAATTTTATTTTTTTGTTATTTCTATAATTTTAATACAAACAAAAATACACATTATTGTGCAGTTTGGATTCTACGTTTCCTGCGTCGCGTTTTGCTTTTTTTTTTTTTTTTTTTTTTAGCCTAAATTTTTGACTTTTCTCGTGAACAGTTGTTCACGGGACCTACAAATTTTACTTTTTAACTAATTTTTCATTAAAAATGGGTCCTACATTACTATTCACACATTTAAAATTTATTTTGCTACAGTGTTTTCAGTTTTCAGTTTTCAGTTTCAGCAAAATAAGTTCTATCCAAACAGACCCTATGTAAGAGCAAATGGAAAACATGAAGCGTACAATAATGTACACATACTCTTAGGATGATTATACCATATGAAGTACAACATGGAGAGTCAATGAGGCTATGTCCAACAAGAGATAGGAATTATCAAAGAAATGGACATGCATAATGGGGATTTTTTAGAAAATAACTACAAAACCCAAACAATATCATTAGTTAGGAAACGTTTCAAACTAATTTGGTTTCTAACAATTCGAGTCCAGAGGACTCGATTTCTGGGTTGTTATTTTATTATTTTGCCAGCCAGAAATCGAGTCCATTGGACTCGGTTTCTAAGCATAGAAATCGAGTCTATTAGACTCGGTTTTTGTTCATGGAAACCAACCCCAATGGACTTGATTTAGTAACGCAAAGACAGCCAGACGCTGGATTACGCAGAGATAAACAACGAAGAAGAAAGAAACAACGCCCAGCAACCTAGGCGGCAAAAGCTTCAGGCGATGGATCGAATCGGATCGGACGTGGTTTCTCGCCACCGCTCCAGTGGAAGAAAGAAGCAACGATGCCAACCCAGGCGCCGATTCTGACCAAACTCGGGCGGCGAAAGCAAATCGGATCGGACGTGTGGTTTTCTCGCAGCCGCTCCAGTGGAGGACGCCGATTCTGACACGGCGAAAGCAAATCGGATCGGACGTGTGGTTTTCTCGCAGCCGCTCCAGTGGAGGACGCCGATTCTGACACGGCGAAAGCAAATCGGATCGGACGTGTGGTTTTCTCGCAGCCGCTCCAGTGGAGGACGCCGATTCTGACACGGCGAAAGCAAATCGGATCGGACTTGTGGTTTTCTCGCAGCTACTCCAGTGGAGGACGCCGATTCTGACACGGCGAAAGCAAATCGGATCGGAGAGTGGGACGGCATTTTAAGGTAAAAAGGGAAAGGAAGAAGAAGAAAAAAAATCCGTGTAAGTGTTTGAGTGGTCTGGCTGAACTGAAATCGAGCTTAGAGGGCTCGGTTTCCATTAAACTAAACCGAGTCCTTTGGGCTCGATTTCTATGAAGAAAAAGCGAGTTCTTTGGGATTGATTTCCAGCTCAGTTCCTGTGCAATGGGAAATCGAGTGCAATATACTCGATTTATACATCAAAATCAACACTATTGAACTCGATTTGTTAGATACCAAAATAGTTTCAAACCTTGGCTAACTAATAAAATAGTTTAGATTTTATAGTTATTTAAAAAAAAAATCCTGCATAATGACACTCAACTTCGAGAATCCTTCCTCACTCACACAACACTAGTTTTGGGCTTTGTAGGTTGGGTGGCTTTACACTTATAGTATATGCGAGATGTCCAAGAGAAGGAAATAAAATTCTTTTGGAGGTGAGGCAAATGCCAACCTTTGCTTCAAAGGGTCAACAAGCTCAAGATGAAACGTGATCTCTTTTCTAGGCTAAGGAACTCGATTCTTAGATTTCTAACTTGAAACAATTTAGACAAATGTGTCTTTGTAGCACCGCAGTGAAAGCAAATGTAAGTAGCTTGAGGAATAATTTTTCTTTTTAGGTGGCAATCTAGACTCTAAAGATAGGTTGTGAGACCGTAACTACACCTATGGGTTGTTTGCTCTAAATTATGGTAGTTACGGTAATTTTGAAAGCCTTAAACTTCCATTTTGTTGCGAAATCTTCCATCATTTGCGTTTGCCATGACACAGAAATGAAAAATATACCATGATAAACACATTTATTAGAAACATATACCAGAAATATACCATTATAGAAGCTTCTACTATTCCATCATGATAAAAATATACCACCATTTGTTTGTCATTTCTATGTGCCATTTCTAATCTTCCACAATTTCTATGTGTCATGGCAAACACAAGAGCCTATAATCTTATGTGTCATGCCAAACACTAGCCTATAAATCTTCCATTTTGTTGTGAGATCTACTTTTGAAAGCTTTCATGATTGAAAATGTTAAATATTACAGTTGGTTTTTCCATCGTTTATAAATCAAAATAAAATCATAGTTGTTGCCTCATTATAATATTATCATATGTCTAGTATTATTCTAACTAAAAACTAATCAGCATTGCCATGTAAAATATATTAGAAGGGTTGAATTAACAAAAATAAATAAATGAGTAAATTACTTATCTGATCTCTATTTTTTACGCAATATTTTAATTTGATTAATAACCTTTCAATTGTGTCAATTTGATCCCTAATCTTTCAATGTTGTGTCAATTTAACCTCTGCCATTATCTCTTGAATGAAAACCGTTTACGTGACTAACGACCAAAATAAAAAATTAGTTTCTATTGATATAACAATAAACTAATTTTTTATTTTAGTCATTTATCATGTCAGCAATATCCATTTAAGAGATAACGATAGGAATAAAATTGACACGACACTAAAAGGTTAGAGACAAAATTGACACAATTGAAAAAGTTATAGACCAAATTGAAGTTATGTGTAAAAAATATAGACCAAATACATAATTTACCCTAAAAAAATATAACAATTCAAAGACTTAATTGAAATGACGACAAAGTTAGAGGTTTAATTTTTCCTTAAAAAAAAAGTTAAAGAATTTAAGGGTGTTTAATTTTTTTCACCCGCACATATTTTCACTTAAACAACGTTCCTTACCAAACGGTGTAAAAACAGCTATTATGTTATTTCGCAAATTTCAGAAGACAGTCTACACATTCGATAATACTGAAAACCCCAAGGATGTCAGTGACTCAGTGGTATTCCCTTGAATAAAGAAAAGAGAAAGCAGAGCGACGCACATGAAAACGAAAACCCAAACCCAAAAACCACACAGTACTCTCGTCGTGTTTTCCAAAGCTATCGGTATCTCCAAAGCCGCCTCCACCAAAAAACCCTAACAATTCCCATTTCGTCTCCTCCGAAGGAACCAAAGGAATTTGAAAACCACAACGTTGTTTTCAAGATCTTCGTCGCTTTAAAGCTCCAGCAACCTCGCCAGTGAAACTTGTATGTTATGTAGTATCTTGCAAGTTATCGTGTTTTCTTTCATAGATCTATTATGTTTTCTATTATTCATGGGAAATGAAATTTTTGGTGTCTTAGGTTGTCTAGAGCAATAAGAAAAATGAAAATCAAACAAAACATTATCTGGGTTTTAAGTTAATGTTGTTTTTACATTAGGAAATACTATTGTTTGGTTTATTTATTTATTTTAATTTTGTAACATGTTTATTGGGTTTATATATTTGATTGTTGCTGATTCAGTTTCAGATCATAATTGGGTTTGTTTTCTTCATTGTTAGGGGTTTGGTTATTAATCACATTTCTGGGTATATAATTGTTATTGAAAGAATTGTTGAGATGGGTGATAACAAATCTCCTAGTGGGTCTCCTAAAGAGAACCCAGATAATGATTCTGATGCAAACCCACCTGCCAGGGATGATAGCTCATTGGAAACTATAGTAAGAAAATTCCAAGACTCAATGTCCCTCAAGAAGCATAAGTTTTGGGAAACACAGCCTGTTGGACAATTCAAGGAGGTTGGCGACTCGAGTTTGCCCGAGGGCCCGATTGAGCCCCCGACGCCATTATCTGAAGTCAAACAAGAACCTTATAATCTCCCAACTCCTTATGAATGGACCACGTGTGACATGGACTCTGAGGAGACTTGCCTTGAGGTTTACAATTTGTTGAAGAATAATTATGTTGAGGATGATGAGAACATGTTTAGATTCAATTACTCCAAGGAATTTCTTAGGTGGGCACTGCGTCCTCCTAGTTATTTCAGGAGCTGGCATATTGGTGTTCGTGCCAAATCTTCGAAGAAACTGGTTGCTTTTATTACTGGTGTCCCTGCCAGAATTCGGGTTCGTGATGAGGTTGTGAGAATGGCTGAGATTAATTTCTTGTGTGTTCATAAGAAGCTTAGATCGAAGAGGCTTGCACCTGTTATGATCAAGGAAGTCACTAGGAGAGTTCACTTGGAGAATATTTGGCAAGCAGCTTACACAGCTGGAGTCGTTCTTCCAACGCCAATTACAACTTGCCAATATTGGCATAGGTCTTTGAACCCAAAGAAGCTCATTGATGTTGGGTTTTCAAGGCTTGGTGCAAGGATGACAATGAGCCGAACCATAAAACTTTACAAGTTACCAGATTCACCAGTGACCCCTGGATTTAGAAAAATGGAACTTAGAGATGTTCCTGCTGTTACTCGGTTGCTTAGGAACTACTTGAGCCAGTTTGTGGTTGCACCTGATTTTGACGAAGATGATGTGGAGCATTGGCTTCTTCCAAGCGAGAATGTGGTGGATAGTTTCTTGGTTGAGAGCCCCGAGACTCATGAGATCACTGATTTCTGCAGCTTCTACACGCTTCCTTCGTCTATCCTTGGCAATCAGACTTACTCGACTTTGAAAGCAGCATATTCTTACTATAATGTCTCCACAAAGACTCCGTTGCTTCAATTGATGAATGATGCTCTTATTGTAGCAAAACAAAAGGATTATGATGTTTTCAATGCATTGGATGTCATGCAGAATGAGTCTTTCCTGAAAGAATTGAAATTTGGACCAGGAGATGGGCAACTTCACTACTATCTTTATAACTACCGGATTAGGCGTGAATTGAAGCCATCTGAACTTGGTCTTGTGCTTTTGTAGTTTCATATGTTTCAGTTTTGGTTATTGGTTTAGTTTGCTGGCCTCAGTCGTTTTCTTCCTCTGCATCAACAAAGATGAGAATTTGCTGCACATGCGAGAGAACGGATGCAATGACATCCAATGTCTAATATGCTTTGGTAATAAGACAACGTTGTTGGCAATGCTTATTGTTCTTGATATATTTATTTGAAAGAAAAAAGAGGTCTCTGGACTGAATATTGTTGAGATATTTCATTTTTTTCTCATTCCATCTCTCCCCGTGCTTTTTAAATTTCAATCTTATTCACCACTTTCCCCTACATGTATCTGCAGTTCATTCATGCGGCTGGCAGTGTGAACACATGGTCCACGTTTTGAGTCAAGCTGATTGCTTTTGAGTTATTTCTGTACCTGCTACCATTAACAGTCTTTTCATACTGTCGCATGTGCTGTTTCTTTTTGTCTCTGGCTTGGTTCCTTTTGATCCTCATTTCAAATATGTTCTTATAACTCGCCTTTAACATCTATCTCATATTATATATATAAAATCACAAAATTTCTAGCCCCACTTTTAATTAATTTAGTTCCGGTGATCAAACATATATATCTTCTCTGTCTGCCACCAGAGAAAATGATATTTGGGTTGATCCATGTCAAAATAACTTCCTCATTTTAGGTGTTGGAGTAGAATTGGTTTCTTTTTTATCTTCGCCTGGTCAGGACTCAAGAAGCACATTATTAGCTCCTGTTATTTCTAATATATGCGGTTTGAAATTCAATCGATTTTTTAGGAAAAATGTGTGCCAAAGTTTAGGGTAGGATGTTGTGACTTGTGAGGGAGGAGAGGCTGTTAATTTTCTGGTTGCTTCGAAATGACATTTTATGATATGTGCTTTAATTGATGCTAATTTGTTAAAGAAATCTGGTTGCAGTATAGTAAATATTGTTTATCACCCGACAAAACAAAGAATTCCACTCGACCTGAAGTTAATGTAAATTTGCTTATTAAGTTAGTTAATATCACTACATTCTTTTTTGTATGTGTGGAAATGACATTGTTTGATTTTGGTATTTTAACTGAGTAATTATAACTTAGGTTTTGTGCTTTTTGCCATGTCTATTGAACAGTAAGGAGTAAAAAAAAAAAATATATATATATATATATATATATATATAAGAATAAGAAGGAGTTGGTGCAAGACGCCAGTTAAAATCAGAATTTAACCATTTGTAACCTGTGGCCACTCGAGTATAATCCCTCAGTTCTTATTGTACAATAAATATAAATAAAATAAAACAGTTTTGGAGTTCTTGCTTAAAGTTTTGTAGTTTAACCGTTACTCCTTGGTGATTCCAGTGGAAACATTCAGAATTCAAATTGAAGTAAAATTTTTAAAAAAAGAAGTCCTGGAGTTCTCTTTCCTGCCAAGCACCATGCATGAATGGTCAATTTTGTTCAAATGGCATGTTGCCCCCAACTCATTACGTCGTAATATGTAAAACACTTTTTGGGCGAAAGAGAACGACAGTGGCGCTTACTGTGGCCGCGAACAAGCTTGTAAGCAAAGTCCTGATTCTTAATTTGCTCTAAAATCAAAGAATCAGAACACTAAGGTACCTATAAGTACCGTTGGAGGTCCCATTCATTTTGCTTTGAACTTCTAAGCCAGTGGATTTTACTTGATCCTTTACTTGGGAGAGTCATGATGACTTTAGAAATATTCTTTATAAATAGTACAAATATGAGGGTTAGACAAACTTGTTTACGGAATCTCACGTGGATAGTAGCTAACTTCTTTCATTCTTCTTTGTAAACTCAAGAATGATATGGCTAGATAGATGTATGGGGAAGAGGTTTCGATAAAGAAAGACACTCAAAACTTTTAAACTATAACTATTTTACTTTTGATGATCTCCACGAAAGGGGTTGTTGTCCTTTAAAGGGGGAAGAGAAGAAAAAGATTACAAAAAATAATTATTGCTAACATTTTTTTTTTTTTTTTTTTTTTTTAACATGGGAGTTAAGAGATTTTTGAGCATCGAACTAGATGTATATGTATCCAAATAATGATAAGGATACATCTGGTCTTATACATGAATTAGGATAAAGTCGCAGCCAAAAAGAGTGAGGATAGTTGAACCAAAATGTCCCTAGTCTAGTAGTGTACTACTACATTGATTTGATCGAGGTCCTCGGAACTGAAAAAGCTTAGCAAACTCTTTACGGTTGTGGCAAGGCAAGCTGTGGCAGATAGATGATTTGCTTTAGCAGCAACCTGACCGAAGATGTGATGGTGGATAGCTTTGAAAGGCTGCGTGTGAAATAATCTTTGCTCTTGTTGGAGGCCCTGGTTTAATCACCAAATACTACGCTTGCACAGCAACAAGAAGAAAATTCGCCACTGCCTATTGGCACTGTGTTACAAGAAAACCTTGAACTTCACCTTCCATTATTGAAACACAAGCTGCTTAGAGATATATATTTACCATTAGTTGGAGAGATTGTCTATAAAATGGTTCAGTCCATGCAATGTAAATTACTCGTTTCATGGCCAAGCAGCTAATGACAGTTGAGGTATAATCTTCGAAAGTACCAAGTCTAGGAGAGTAATCATGCTTCCGTTCCATGCCTGCTTTTATTCAGTTTTCCCCACAGTTTATAACATACTTGAATAGAGTTAATCAGTGGTTGGCTGATGATGACAATGCTCAGGTGATCCCTCAATATCCCAAATCCTGTAAGGCAGAACTAGTGGCAACACTGAGTTTGGTTCGAATTTTAAAACTCGTGGAATTACATTTTAGATTAATCGGAACTAAAATGAAAATGCATTTGTTGAACAATAGAAGATTTCCTCCCTTTTGGACCACACATACTTAGGCACATATTAAACAGAAATGCTAAGTCGCCAACTACACTGTCCATCAGGCTTGAAATTTTTTAAAGAAAATAAAATAAAGATAATTCTATCATTTCCATTCCATTGTTCATATATTACTGCCTTACCATTGACAGAAATGACAAATTTACAGAATCCAAACCTGTGATGACAGATAGACAGGTAGCTTACATAACAATTCTCTCATCACCTGGTCTACTATGAAGGGATGCAGTATCATTCTTAGCACAACCAACAATAAAACAAACTCTATTTGACTGCACCCAAAGAAAATGTGAAAAGAAAAGGAATCTAAATTTACAAATTCTAATCATTGGTATCATTCCTCCAGTTTGGTATATGATAAATCCATATCTCATGCCATAAGCACGATCTCACCTCGTGAACCTGTCAAGGATATAAAAATATAGAGTTAGAGTCAGTGAGAAATTAATGGCATAATAAGTGAGAATCTGGACTTTGGATTATTACATTTCTCAAAAATCTCTTTAGCTAGCTGTAAGAAGGAATCCGTGTCTTCAGCCATCTTTGAAACCCTCTCTGCCTCCTTAACTGCTTCAGCTGCCACAAATGATTTGTTTTCTGCGTCAGCAATCTTGCAGGCAGCAGCCTCTGCTGCTGCTTCTACTGTATCACCTATGGTCAAATAACCAATGCTCTGCAACGGCCTAGGCTGGATGTCCTGTTTTGGGGTAGGGGTAGGTAAAGGTGTCTTTGTCCCAGATGATACATCAGTTTTCATCTTGTAGCAGTTTTGGACCTGCATTTTGACAATATGATAACTTCAGTTTATATTCCACCTCAACCCCCAGTTTAGGATAGGGTACCCTTGAGTAACTCTGCTTAAGTTTTCCCTTTCGAGTGCTACAACAAATTCTCTTCCTCTTTAACATCATGGACTTCCCACCCCACCCCCCCCAAAACCACAATTTGTTTGGGTAAAAGGAAAAGTGGGTAGGCCTCTGCATTCAGTTGCATAGTTCACAAGAATTTATTTCTTTTCATTAGGACATGCTAGTAATTCAATATATGTAACACCAGACACTAGAGCAGGGAAACCGAGGGGGAAGAGGGGAAGAAGGCAAACTTCTCACCATATGTAGAGATTATACATCCAGTTGTGAAACATTTCTCTCCTTCTTTAATAAGTAAAGTTCAGAAAAGCAAGATCACTAGGCTCACAAAAAATGAGATTTAATGATTGCAAATGAACATCCCAGAAAGTATATTCAACTAATTTTGTGTATAAGTTTCTTATCCTATATTCTATGACAAAAGCTAGAGAAAACAAAGAAATTCCTAATACATGGCTCCTTTACATAAGCATTATCAACCATTTTCTTTTGTTACTTCCATCAGAGTACCAAGGGAGCGTAGGTGTCTGACCTGCTTCTGGTGCACACACCTGAAACAACGTCCAGGTTTGGAAGAACTGACAGTGTTGGAAGTTTCTCAAACGTTGATTCCTCTGCTTATCTATTGCAGAGACTAGACAAGCCTTAATGGCAAATTACAAGCTTCACACTGCAATATCTAGCTCTTAGTTCCCAAGATCCAGAAGGAACTGGAATGACTAGGAAATAATGGATGACACATATCTTCTTAGATTTCCTCTCTAACCTTCAGATAATAATTATCATTCACAATGAGGTAACCAAAAAATGCAAGAAACTAAAGCCTAGGCAGCTGGGCACTGAAGCAAATGTCTAGCTTGATCTTGCAAGAGATCCGTATTTATAGAATAAGAAGTAAATTAAAGACTGCAGTGTTAATGACCAAATAGCGACTCTAACTTTATATATACATTTGAGCATAATGCTTGAAATTGCAAGGCTTGGACGAATGAATTAAGCAATTGCGGAAAGAGGCATTCATAATGTAAATAATTAGAGATTAATCCACAATGAAAAGCATTAAACCACCTTTTCGAGCTTGTCTTGTGCAACCAGCCTTCTCAACCTTGTACTCAATAGCCTCCTAAAATTTTGTGGAACCTCATGCCTTTGCTGCAATAATTATTTATGAAATAAGACGGATAATTTCTATTAAACACGATAACCGGAGTAACAATAACAGAAGTATGATACAGAAGCAGGTGAAAAAAATCAGTAAAATAATAATAAAGCTAAGCTAAAATTCAAAAGTTAACGGTGCATGTGCGGTCCTCCATAAAAAATGATTTTCTTTCGTAATAAGCCTGCATAATTTTTTGACATCAGCAGAATCTTAAGTTATTTCTTTGTAAACCAAATAAATAAATTCCTCCATGGTATTAACTAATAATGACATGCATGAAAGCAAATGAATCATACCTCAATAAAGCTAACAATTTTGCTAGTGTCCAATCCATTTGGCTCGTTCAAGGTGGAAAGTGCTTCAAAAATCATTGTATTATAACTAGTAACAAATAATAAAATATGTTAGACATAACAGGTTTGTATTTGAAAAAAGATTGTAAATTATTGGAAATTTGTAAAATACACAGCATAGCAATTGTGGGCATAAATAAGGAGTCGTTTCTGTTTTATAACTTTGTGCATGGGTTTCATATTTGTGAGTTGACCAACTTATTCATCCATTTATTTTGATAACTTAGGGAACCTATTTAACGAAAAGCCCTTTGGACTCGCCTTTAGCGAATAAAACCTACAGGAAACTAATCCCACCCGCAAGAATTAGTAGCTGGGTAATCTAGGGGCATTCACTCCTAAAGGCTAAGCAATTTATGCTCATGCCCAAGAGCAGAGTTGACTAAAAATTTTTAGTGAAAAAAAGGGATATATATTTTTCTAGTTTTACTTCCTCTAACACACTCTTGCCTCACCATATTCTCAGAAATGAAACCTCTTAGTGATTACTCACATAGAAATCCTCTAATCTTAAAAAAGGTGTAACTAACAGATCTGCTAAGATGGATGGAGGAAAAAAGTAGATTTTTTTTAACTAATAAAAAAAAAAAAAAAAATTTATCATAATGGGTAAAACTTGGTTATAGTTCCTTATATGTTGTATCTTGAGTTCTCAAATTAAATTGAACCATGTGGCTGCATTAGTCAATAATTCACACGGTTGAATTTAATTGTGCTTAGCGAAAGATAATACTGATTGTGCTGCATTAATCATGGTTGAATATAATTGGGGAACCTAAAGAATTGTCCCTAAGTTTTGACCTATCATAATACATGGAAGAGGAGTTATGTAAGCCCATGGAAGGCACAGCAAAACAGGATAGTGACATGAGGCTACATCACTGCATTAATTTAAGAATTTACCAGATAACACAGCTATGCAGTTCCCACAACAAGTAGCTACAGAACTTCCAGTTCTACCTCATTTATAGTTTTTCATTGACTAGGGAAATTTTAAATTGGGATTTGTAAGATAGCATTCCATAATCCACGCGCAAATTTATTGTGGGCAGCATGATACATAGGTGTCCAGGTAAGGGATCAAGATATGATATCTCTTGTTATATAGATTTTACTTATAGAACAATTTTCTTTTCATACTCTACTTACAATGAATCCTAAATGCAACAAATCATTTTTGGACATCTGCTGACACACGACCCACTTCTTATCTACTTAAATAAAGGACTATGTTACAGTATGAATTGATTGCCGATTTGCAATCTTATATCTGTTGGTTAACCGAAACAGTCATTGGGCTTGAACATGCATATACTACATTCCCTTCTTCCCTGACTTGTTAACCAACTGCCCTTCACAGTGGTTGCACAAATTTATAAGATTCTAAAAGTCTATCTTTCTCCCACTCATCATTCCTCACCTTTTGACATTCAGAAAAATTCCAATCACTCAGCAGACATGCAAATACATGCAATGTATACTTCATAGTGTGTGTTTGCATAGCTGGTTTTCTGCGTGCGTTTGCATTTCACTTGGCTGGTCCCATGGCACTGTTCATGGACCAGCCAAGTGACGAAAAACGTGCAGCACTGTTCCCATGGCACTGTTCCGTAATAAAAAATATTTTGCTACAGTGTTTTCAGCAATGAGTTTTCAATTTTCAGCAAATAAGCGGTATCCACACAGACCCATAGTATACCATACAGCATCAAGGAGTAACCTGCATATTTTTTTTGGTTATGAAAAGACGAAAGAGATTTTCAGCATCAAAGGCAAGAGAAAAAAATAGGTGCCATACCTTGAAGCATTTTTCCCATCTGTTAAGCTTTTTGTAGAATCGTCCACATTTGGATCAGCTGCTGTATCACGTGCAACTGAAGCAGCAACAGAGGTCTGCACACTGGATGGTGTAGTAGTGGGAGTATCTGGGTTGGCTTTTGCTTTTGATGACCGTGATTTTTCCCGGGGGCCTTGGCCACCAGCACTAACGCTCATGTTTCGCCATTTATCCTACTCGTGGAAAATAATGAGAGCACATACCAAGCACAATATTAAATTTACATACTGTGGTACCATTTTTTATTAGGATGAAAAGAAGCCGCATTCCAATAATAACAGAAATGCACAAGAAATTACACTATATGGTTGCACAACATCCTCAACAATTAGTATAAACTAAATGACCTGCAGCAAACTGCAGGGTACAGAGTTGCCCATCAAATAAACTCTCAAACATACTGATACCAACTAAACCACAACCATCAACTCTCTCTCTCTCTCTCTCTCTCTATATATATATATATATGGGTGGGGGGGGGGGGGGGGGTTGAAATCTAACTTTTTGGGTGTAGCTAACTAAACAGAATCCATATCTTACTCTTAATTGCCAGTTCAGGATAGAGTTAATCTCCCTTGACAACCTGCCTATCAATAAAAATGGTTTAGCCTTCGTTTGAATGAACTTATTTTCACCTCAAAATAGAATGTACAGCTTTTTAAGGCATCACATTTTTCAAAGTACAGCTGCACTTTTATGCAAAAAAACTAAATAAATAAAACTAGCTTACAAAAATAAGCTCATCCAAATGCATACTTAGAAAACAAGTTTTCCAGGCCTGGGCTCGTGCAAATGAGCTAAACAAAAATATGGGCTTTATTATTAAGTAGACTGGGGGCTAGCAAAAATCACAAAGCCAGTGTTTTCTCACTTAATACCATAAGCTCTATCAATTCATTAAGCTTTTATGACCCAGAGGTTAAACCATTTTATTCCACAACTACTTTAAATTTTTTGAGACACCTCACATCAAATTCAAAGGCTGTAGAGCCAATTCACTGACCAAAATTAACGTAAATATGCAGTCTAAACCACTTCCCTGTATTGATACCTACAACTGATGACACCATCTTCCCGAATCCAATTCCAAAGAGAATACCAAAACAGAGAGCAATTAGGAGACTGTCATATAAATGGGTCTTAAATTATAAGTCAAAATGGAGAAAGACGATGCAGATAGTGACACGTTTGAAGAAAAATAAGATTAAATATTGACAGATTCTAGAACTGTGGTCTAATTTTGATGTGGGACTTTCTTAGCCCCTTTCATAGGCTACTTTAGTTGTTATTGACTCTTAGTATTAAGTTTATTAAGTTAGAAAGTCTCTGGTACAGTTTTAATCAAATTTTACAAGAATAAAGGTAATAAGGTAAATCCCAGATTTTCAGGAATGGGTTGTCCTTGGATGTACCAAACGCTCATGATTCTTACTTTGTGTTTTGAGACCTTTTTCTTAGGTGGTTTAGAGGTTCTTTACTTTTTGTTTATTATTAAGAGTATTGGTCTTTCTAGAAATAGGTTATTTTATGAGTCCTAGTCCTTTTAGGAAAGGATTTAGCAATGGCTACATAAAGGCTTTGTCGTAGTCAATAACATTGACAGTGAGATTGATTTTAATAAAATTCCAGCAGCTGATCTTAAGTTTTGAGGTTGTGAATTTTTTATTGCTTTCTCCTACCTAAGTGTAATTGCCTAGTGTTATCTTTATTTCTTGTTCTACACACTTTTTTAACACCAAACAACCATCAACATATACAAGTTTCAATCTTTTTTTGCCTAACCCTTAAACATCAAACCCTAATCAAGAATCCTTCAAGATCTCATCAAGACATCTAATTTACTGCTGAATTACTAAAGATCCTATATTGGAAATGGAATCAGAGCTTATTAAGGTTTCTATCCTGCATCTAAAAAGAAACACTTTCAAAATCCCAGTCATTTGGATATTGCATGGTGGGGAAAAAAAACTCGAGTCTTTGCCACAGCCGACTTATGACTCAAAATTCTACAAAGGAAATGATCAAAAATGTATATCATATATCACATAACCAATTTTCTACATAGTTCACAACACTTCCTTATATGTAATATTCTCTAATAATCACCATGGTGCCTTTCCAACCTAATCATTAATTATAAGGAGACCTACTAAAAAGAGGGTAATCTTTTACTTACTATCATTGTGAAGGTTAATACAAGTCAATGAGCAATAGCACTGCATTATAGTCAAAAGCAAGCCAAGTGCTCGCCTAGGCACCGAGCGAGGCAAGGCACCACTAAGGTGCTTTAAAGGATTTAAGGTGAGGCACCTTTATTGAGGCGCTTGCCTTTGGAGCCTAGGCGAGCAAGGTGACCGCCTTAAGCAATGAAAAAGGCACTAAGGCGAGAGCCTAAGGTGTTTTTATTTTAATTTTTTTATAGAAGTTTGTTGTGAAATCTATTATCAGATTATTAATTTAAAAAGGCATGTTATAAAACCTATTATTAGTTAAATTAATTTACAAAATTTTGTTGTAAAACTCATTGTTATATAGAATCTTGTTGTAAACCTATTGTTAGAATAACTAAAAGAGCCTAAACCATGTTAATCCTTTTCGAAATAATTTGATAGACATAATTTCTTCATGCAACTCATTGAAAAACACTTCATTATAGTATTTTAATACACTAGGTACATATGATTCAAGTGCTATAAGTATAATAAATATATTAAGAATTTGGTGTCTTGCTTTACTCAGGCTAGCACCTTTTTGTCGCCTCAGGCGATAGAAGGCCTTGGCGCCTTAAAGTCACCTTTCGCTTTTGACTACCTTGTAGCACTGAGAGGAGCTATACATCATAGCTTATGATTCAATAAAGATCGAATTCATTCCCGATATTTTCATAATCATCATCAGTCAAACATCTTCAAGACCATTCATCCAAAAAAAAAAAAAAATCCTTCAAGTTATGCATAACAAACAATCTCTAAACTAACAATCTATAGTGTTGGTTTGATGATTTTCACATACAATGAAACCAGGCAATAATATTTGCAGAAATCTCATCTGGGTCCAAATATATGAGCTCAAAATAAAAAATAAGTCTGACCCCAATAGCATATAAATCATAAAGGCACGTTCTATGGTTGCAGCTAATAAAAATTCAGGGTTTTTCTTGTTTGTTTATAAAAAACTCACAACACAAAAACGCATAAACACGTACATATAAACAGAATAGAGGGAGAAAGAGAGAGTGTGTTCATTAAAAACCCACAACACAAAAACAAATAAACACGTACATATAAATAGAATAGAGGGAGAAAGAGAGAGAGAGAGAGAGAGAGAGAGAGACCTTGAGATCAATGTTGGAGCGAGAAGAAAGGAAGGGATTGAACTCAGGGTCTCTCTGGATGTCTTTCCATTTGCCAGTGCCGTGTTTGGCCACTCCCGCACGTAAAGCTTCTTCTTCCTCCGATGTCCACTTTTGTTTCGGGTTTCCCATCTCTCTGTGTCTTTTTTTGGTGCCACTCGCTCGCTTCCAAAGCCTACAAATAGTCAAATACACGGTTTCTTCAGTGCTGCCTCTGATATCGGCTTCGTTTTGGATTTGGTTTCGTTTCCAGGGTTGCTTCTGTTGCCTGTTCTTGTCGTGCCACTTTCCAACGACATTGAACCCTTACGAAACGGCAGGGTTTTTAATCCCGTAATTTTCTTCCAATCAAACTTGGCCATGTCATAAGGGTAAAATGTCATTTCTCGTTTTTTCCTTATAAGAAAAAACCTAAAAAATGAAAGAGATGTTAATTATTATTCCTATATTAAAAAAAAAAAAAAAGATGTTAATTATTATTCTTCTTAATTCGAGAGAATATAATTTTAAGCCTAAACGGCAAAACATATCATTTATGTTTCACCATAATTCATTTCAGTTCTTTAATTCTGTTTTATTTATTTAAATCCTCTAAATTTCAAATTTATTCAATTAAGGCATCTTCATCTATTTTTGTTAATTGTTGTGGTTAATTATCCAAAATTTTAAATCCGATTGATGATTAAAAAATAGTTTTCAATTTATTTTTTTAAAAAAATTAATAGAAGTTGATGGGGAGACCTTAATTGAATAAACTTGAAACTTGAATGACTAAAATGAATAAAAACAATGTTAAAGAACTTAAATAAATTCTGGTAAAATTTAGAGGGTGAGTTTTGCTTTTAAACCTAATTTTAAAAGATAAATTATAGAAAACTAAATCTCAATGAAAAAAATTGAAAGAATCTTTGTTAGGAACCTAGTAGTTTCTAATTGGGACGAATAAGAATTGTAGGAGAATTGACTTAATTCGAAGTAGTCACCCTCCATAGAGAAAGAAAGAGATTAAGAGATTTCAAATTTATTCAATTAAGGCATCTTCATCTATTTTTGTTAATTGTTGTGGTTAATTATCCAAAATTTTAAATCCAATTGATGATTAAAAAATAGTTTTCAATTTATTTTTTAAAAAAATTAATAGAAGTTGATGGAGAGACCTTAATTGAATAAACTTGAAACTTGAATGACTAAAATGAATAAAAACAATGTTAGAGAACTTAAATGAATTCTGGTAAAATTTAGAGGGTGGGTTTTGCTTTTTAACCTAATTTTAAAAGATAAATTATAGAAAACTAAATCTCAATGAAAAAAATTGAAAGAATCTTTGTTAGGAACCTAGTAGTTTATAATTGGGACGAATAAGAATTGTAGGAGAATTGACTTAATTCGAAGTAGTCACCCTCCATAGAGAAAGAAAGAGATTAAGAGATTTCAAATTTATTCAATTAAGGCATCTTCATCTATTTTTGTTAATTGTTGTGGTTAATTATCCAAAATTTTAAATCCAATTGATGATTAAAAAATAGTTTTCAATTTATTTTTTTTAAAAATTAATAGAAATTGATGGAGAGACCTTAATTGAATAAACTTGAAACTTGAATGACTAAAATGAATAAAAACAATGTTAGAGAACTTAAATGAATTCTGGTAAAATTTAGAGGGTGAGTTTTGCTTTTTAACCTAATTTTAAAAGATAAATTATAGAAAACTAAATCTCAATGAAAAAAATTGAAAGAATCTTTGTTAGGAACCTAGTAGTTTCTAATTGGGACGAATAAGAATTGTAGGAGAATTGACTTAATTCGAAGTAGTCACCCTCCATAGAGAAAGAAAGAGATTAAGAGAGAGATGCACTAATGCACTAAGCAATTGGTTTATTCTTCAATGATGGAAATGTGATTACAAGTAGGTATTTATAGAACCATAAAACTATTCTATTGGCCCACATGGCATTATCCTAATGGTCTTATTATTCCCCATGTGCATTAATAATTCCAACATGTGTTAAATGTGATTAACATACTTGGAATTGTAACTAACTAATTGAATGCATTTTATACCCAAATATGGGTTCCTAACATTCTTCGGTTGCTTCACTTTGTAATAGAGCAAGATAATCCAAGGGAATATGCTCTTAGGTAAGGGTGTCAATATTCGACCCAATTCGCGAACATGACATGAACTCGACATGGGTTTTTGTAGGTTGGGGTTAGGCCTTAGTGGGTTTGGGTCATAAACAGGTTAACCCGAAAGCAACACGATAAGAAACATGTTATAAGCGGGTCAACCCGCGTAACCCACAATAGACATGTTTGACATGCCAAATTATTTGCGTCAACCCGAAATGACCCATTTATCACAACCCGTTTAACTCGTATAACAAATAAATATTCATTTTATTTTAGATTTGTCAAATACCTTTAATATCCAACCTATATTTGAAATTTAGAAAGAAAAGTGAGTAATTACAAAATTTTACAAGGGATATAATTGGAAATTGAAACTTTACAAACCCTAAGGATATTATATTTTTGTTGAACTATGTTATTTTGAATTTGGGTTGAAGTGTATGCACTTCTTTGGGGGTGTAAAGAACTTATTTCTAGATAGATGTTAAATATTTTTTGAACTATATTATTTTGAATGTGGGTTTGAAACTTGAAGTGTATGCACTACTTTTGAGATGTAAAAAAAATTTATTTCTAGATGGATATTATATTTAATATTACGCAGGTTGAAATGGGTTGTGTTACATTCGTGTCAATCTAACATGACTCGTTTATTACATGTGTTAAGTGGGTTAGGTTAGGTAAACCCGCCTTATTAACAGGTCGGGTTAGGGTTGAAGGATCATGACACAATTATTAAATGGGTCGGATTCGGGTTGAGTCATTTAGTTGAATAACCCTACCTTGACACGACACGAACCCAACACGCTAATCCGAATTGACACCCCTACTCTTAGGCCTTTTGCTATCAAGAAGGAGGGAAATGGATTGAATGAAAATAATTATTTTGGAATAATATTAATTTCATTCCCTTATTTTGGACTTTTAGGTAAGAGAATAAACCATTTAGAAGTTTAAATTGGAGGGAATGGAATGGGTAGGAGGGACCACTCATTCCTCTCTTTTCCCTCAAAATTTTAACACTCTATTTGGTATGAGGGAAATGAATGGAAACAAATTGAATGAAAATAATAATTTTAGAATATTCTTTTCATTCCCTTGTTTAGGAGTTTTTTTTTTTTTTTTTTTTTTTTTTTTTTTGAGAGAGAGAGTTTCAACTTATGGCGTCCGCTCCTAATGATAACTCTTTATCATCAGACTAAGACACTAATCAGTTTTTTGGTGTAGGTGGGGATTGAAGCCTAGATCTCTTATACAATCATCAGAGACTTTACCAGTTGAGCTAACTAGAACCCACTTGTTTAGGAGTTTAAGGAAGGGAATTGAGTGGAATGGATATGAGAGAATACTCATCCTCAATTTTCTCTTAAAATCTCAAATTTTCATTCTTCCCGAAATTGGGAGGAATCGAAGGAAATGAAATTATATTTAATTGAATTTTTGCTAAGACTCACAAAATAGCCCTTTACATTTTGCTCTTTATTTTAAAATAAGGGTATAATAGTAATGTTGTTATAAAATAATTTCATTACATTTCATTTATTTATTTTCCATTCCTTTTTAATTCTTACATATTCCATTTCATTCCTTTATGATTTACTTATTTTATTACATTCATTTATGAACTCTCAAACAAAGTGTAAAATTTCATTCTCTCCAAAATTGGTAGGAATTAGAGGGAATGAAATTAGGTTTAATAATTTTTCTATAAAACTCTCAAAACACCTCTATACATTAAACCATTTATTTTAAAATAAGGGCATAATAGTAATTGTAAGGACCGAATTTGGGTCCCTAGCCCAAATAATGGACGGACTTAGGCCCAAAAAGCCAAAAACAATGAATTTGTAG
Source organism: Quercus tomentella (assembly GCA_028535165.1). Lineage (NCBI taxonomy): Eukaryota > Viridiplantae > Streptophyta > Magnoliopsida > Fagales > Fagaceae > Quercus > Quercus tomentella. The sequence goes on along the minus strand of JAPQVY010000155.1, from coordinate 57,769,701 downwards.
AGAGTGGGTTAAAAAACTAGGCTTTAATGAATCGGTCCACAAATGAAATGGATTCAGATCACAAGAAAATGTAAATGGGCTAATTTAGTCTAAAGAAAAATGTCATAGGCGTGGTCCGAGGAGGCTAGTTCTTGTGTATTGATTCCCAAGTTTGATTACAAGTTCAGTTTTTGATTGGTACAGTGTTTTTCTTTTTATCTCCGATCTCCCTTTTCTTAGGGGTTTCTTACATTATATATCTCCCTTTGAATGATCTTGGCTCTCCACTTGTCAATAGCCCAAGCCACCACTTGAGTGCTTGTCCTATCGGACACCCTTATAGGCTCTCTGTGAGTTGGGGCGACCAAGGCAGCACTGTTCAGGGGTCTTCTCCATATAAATGCGGCTAGAGAGTTAGCTGTAGAACATTTAATGCGATGGTAGCAGCTTTTTCTTAGATATTTCTCAACTCCCACTTTGTCCCGTATGTTCACAGTGCATATCTTTATCAACAGAACTTCCTGGAGTGTCACTCTGGATAATAGAACTCTCCTTCTGACCCTTTCTTTGTTTAGCTGAGGAGATACTCCTCCTCGGCTTACCTTTCCCAGCCTTTACAGCCATAGCTTGCTCGTGAAGTTCTTGGTCTTGTTCCTTCCTTATTGTTGATTCATTCTCGGACCACTATGCCTCCTCGGACAAGCCCAAGGCCCAAAAATATATTTGGGTTTGCGTCCCCATAATAGCCCCTTAAAACTTCGGTTTTCTCTTCCTATCCGAAGAGAAAAATGGGGTTTTGATGTTAAAAAACAAATCTCACATGTTCCCCTGATTTTTGCACGTGAGAGTGTCATTTCGCGTGTCCATAACTGTTCCTGACGCTTCGGAGCCTGCAATATCTTATTAAATGCTCCAGGTGGCGCTCTATTCCCCATATCCTACGGTGAGAAGTGAATCCTACGGCTAGCATCCCTCCTTGAAATTTGAGCGAGATAACTCCCACTCAATTCTACCTCCTATATAAGGCATCCGGGGGAATCACTTTTCCTCATTTTACAAATCTTTGCGTTCTCAAGAAATTCCTAACTCTCAAACCTTCAAGGCTTTCTAAGTTTCCAAAGTCTCCAAGTCCTTTTCTTAAAAAATTTGAACCTTCAAGAAGTACTAGAAGCAATACACGTGTTCATTCTCATAAGTCTCTTTTTTCTTAGGTTATTTTCTTCTTGGCCGGTCTCCTCGGCCTTCCATTCTCTATTTCCTTTCTTTGAAAACTTCATCCATTTCCCTTTAGCTTAACCAAATGGGTAGGTTTAAGCACCTTGTAGACTCTCTCGTCGGTATGGAGGGCTTCAGGGCTAAGTACCGCATTCCGCAAGAAGTAGCCTTGCGGTATTGTACTGCAGACCAAATAGCCACGGATAGAAAGGAAGAAGAGGTTGTCATTCCTATGATCGCTTTCCTAGAAGGAGGAATGACACTTCCCATGGATAGAGTGACCCGAGACTATCTAATCAACCATAGGCTGTGTCCCAACCAGTGCGCTTCTAACCTATTTAGGGTCTTAGATAGTGTAGATACTCTTAATAAGCAGATGGGCTTGGGACTTACATGGCACGATGTTGTTCACATGTACGAGTGCCATTCTCTTACCGACGCGGGATATTACCTCAAGTCTTGATCCACTGTTGTTATGTCTTCCCAAGTCCAATAAGGGCATGAAGGACGACTACGTGATTGCCTCTGAGGAGTGGCACGACGGTCTTCACTGCCCAACTCGAGAGGGAGAACTAGGTGGGGTGCCCTAGGTTTAGGTCCCTTGGCATGGGATTTAGTTATCTTAGATTTGCAATGCCTTCTTTTAATATTTCATTTTCCTTTGGTAATGGATCTTGTTGGTCTGACCATGATTTGCTTTTCGGCTGTTTTTGCAAATAAAGGGCACGTCGCTCCCAAACTCAACCTCGTTAACGTCGCGGGTCTCAACAGGGTGTTGAGGTCCGAGATTTTTATGAGTGAAGATGAGTAACTGCAAGCTGTCCACTTAATACTGGACTTCGAGCCTTTGTTAAATAAATTCTAAGACGTGGGCCAAGCAATAAGGGCAGGTGACCCTAAACTCCATCGGATAAATGTCTCCTGGCCCGGTTTTCTGGCTCGAGAAGACCTCCTTCCAATTAAACTTCCACCGCCGCGTGCTTTCCCTGAAGTAGCAACCCCGAGGGAAGAGATTGCCTCCTCTTGCCTATCCTTGGAGGCTAAGATAGATCAATTTCACCTCGAGGAAGAAGGAGAGGTGCAGGAAGAGTTCGTTGAAATCTCGAACTTTGAGGGCAAGCTTGACAGAGCCTCAGCAGCTCACTCCCTCAAATTTATAGTTGCCCAAATAGATTCTAGCTCCAAGGAAGACGAGGAGATGGACTTGAACCCGAGGAGATGGATTTGAACCTAAGGAGAGGCCTGAAAGACCTCCTTGCTGGGAGGAATAAGTGGTCCTCGTCCAAGGAGGTCTCCAAGTCCCAAGTTACTACCAACCTCCCCCCTTCTCCTCCTCCTCTCCCAATAACCTCAGTCGGCCTGCTCCCCAATCTTGATTTGAAGAAGAAAAGGAAGGTACTGGAAGTGGAGGAGGGGGAGGTGCTCCCTCAGAAGGGGGCCAAGCAGCAAAAAACCGCCAAAGATAAACAGGCCCCCTTTGTGGAGAGCAGGGAGGACCCAAGTGGGGCCGAGGTGCGCGTACAGCAACGCACCTAGGCTCCTCGACTGGAGATTGATGATGCTGCCATCCCGTGGAACGCCTCCATTAGGGAGTTCCAGCGAGGGCACTCTGCCTAAATCGCCGAGGCACTGGAGCAGCCCCTCCTCCTGCCCAAGGACATGGAGGCCCTCAAGCGCATGAGGCAGCCAGACCTTTTCATGTCCTTGAAAAGGGACCTTGCCATAGTAAGTTAACCATCGTGTCCTTTTTTTTTTTAATATTATTATTATTTTTTTACATGGGATTCCTTTGTCGTTTTTGTGCAGGCTGCCTAGCAAGTTTTTGTAGCGGAGGAATGGGTCAAGGACGCTCGAAATGAGGCCAGGGCTGAGGCCAACCACCGCGTCGAGGTCACCAAGTCCTTGGGAACCTTGAAGCAGGAAAACAAGGAGTTGGCCGTCTAGCTAACTGCGGAGGAGAGGGCGAGGAGGAGCGCCAAGGCGGGGCTGAAGAACGCCCAGGATCAAGTTGAAGATCAGCGTAAAAAGCTCTACCTCACTGAGATAGAGCTGGCTACGCAGAAGCAGTTGGTCCTGGACCTCAAGGCTGAGTTGGAGAAGTCCAAGGTTGCTGCTTAGACAGCCGAGTAAGCCGCGGAGGCCTCAAGGCTAACATCTTACAAGCAGGAGGTGCAGGAGACTGAGGTTAGGTTGGCTGATGAACTGGCTGAGGTATGTAAGGACTATTGCAAGGAAGTGTGGTTGAAAGCCCTTAACCTTGCAGGGGTCCCTGCAGACTCGAAGTGGAGGGAGACCAGGAACATTTACTATCCTCCTGACATCCGTGAGGTTCTTGCCAACCTCCCTTCTTCCCCTGCTCTTGCACCACTCTTAGTAGAGCAGCCCCTTACCACCGAGGCCCCTCCTCCCCCTCCTGAAGTCCCAAAGGACTCTAGCCAACTCGGCGACCAAGGGCAGGGGGTTGAGAAAGCCAATGATAAGGGAAAGAGGAAGGAAGTACAGGCTCTGTCCGAGGCCAAGGATGTTGCTGCCAAGGCGAATGAGGCTAAGGACAAGTCCAAAGATGCTGCCACGGTCGAAGATGCTCCTGTTTCCAAGCCCGGCAACAAAGAAGACCCTCCTCCTAGCTCTAAGGCTTAGCTCTAGGATTTCGTTCCCCTTTTTTTGTAGTCTTTGTTTTGTATTGTCTTCTTTGTAATGACAGTTTGTAGTTGTATATAATGTATTTTCATTTTATTTAATGAAAATACTTTGCTTTTTACTTCATGAATCTTTCTTTTTTCATAAAATTTATTCCCTGATTGGTGTAGTTGTTGTGTTGCCTTTTGATGAGACTTAGGATTGATGATATTGCTAACAGCAGTGGATTGTTGCCAATTTAGATAAATTAAACACATATAACTAGTAAAGAAAACGATAATAAATTTGTACTAAGAACCAGGCCCCCAACAGTTAGTAGAAAAAGATCTAAGGGGACAGACATAGTCCTAGTTCTGCCCAATACTTATGCAAATAATCAAGGATATTAGTTTACTCAAACCAGGAGGTCCGAGAGACCAGGCATAATCATAGGTTCTGCTTAATACTTAGAGAAATGAACTGAAGTATTAATTTACCCAAAGTATGTAGTCCGAGAGACCAGGCATGACTGAGGTTTTGTTTAATACTTAGAGAAATGAACTAAAGTATTAATTTACCCAAAGTATGTGGTCCGAGAGACCAGGTATGACTTAGGTTCTATTTAATACTTAGAAAAATGAACTGAAGTATTAATTAACCTAAAGTATGTGGTCCAAGAGACTAGGCATGACTGAGATTCTGTTTAATACTTAGAAAAATGAACTAAAGTATTAATTTACCCAAAGTATGTGGTCCGAGAGACCAGACATGACTGAAATTCTGTTTAATATTTAGAGAAATAACTTAAGTATGAATTTACCTAAGGTATGTTGTTCAGGAGACTAGGCATGACCAAGATTTTGTTTGATACTCAAGCAAATAGTAGAATGCAAGACACCGATATCATAAACCCAAACGTGGTGAACAAAGCTTTCATTAATAATAATACCTTCTCAGGTTGTTTACATTCCAGGGGTATGGTACGACCTTTTCCTCTAGATCTTTAAGATAATATGCACCTATTCCAGCTACGGATGTGATACGATATAACCCTTCCCAGTTGGGTCCCAACTTTTTCCATGCTGAGTTCTTTACAGTACCCAAAAACTTTCTCAACACTAAGTCTCCAGGTGCCAATAGCCTTAGCTTCACGTTGGCATCATACCCTTACTTGAGCTTGTGTTGATAATAGGCCAATTGGACCATGACATTTTCTCTTCGCTCTTCAATTAGGTCTAGGCTCTTTCCTAACAGCTCATTATTGTTGCTCAGAGTGAAAGCACTCATTCTCAGTGTTGGAAATCCAGTCTCCAAGGGAATAACGACCTCGGCTCCATAAGTCATTGAAAAGGGTGTCTCTCCTGTTGATCTGCGAGACGTGGTCCAATACGTCCAAAGGACGTGCGGCAATTCTTCCACCCATTTCCCCTTCACGTCATCCAACCTTTTCTTGAGTCCACCCACTATGACCTTATTTACAGCCTCGGCCTGTCCATTCCCCTATGGGTAAGCCGGGGTGGAATACCTATTCGCAATTCCCAGGTGACAACAATACCTCTTGAAGACTTTGCTATCGAACTGAAGTCCATTGTCCGAGATAAGTGTATGAAGGATCCCAAATTGAGTGACAATGTTCTTCTAAACAAATCTCTTTGCATCCACGTCTCTGATATTTGCCAATGGTTCAGTTTCAACCCACTTGGTGAAGTGATCTGTGCCGACCAGTAAATATCAATGTTATGAATACCGTTTCGGAACCCATTTCAGTTTGTCCACAGGAATGAAATATTTCAGTACCGGCTTATTTCAGCGTACCGTTTTGAGGTGTTTCAGGTTGCCTATTTTATATATATTACCTTGTATGTATATACTTTTTTATATATAAAAAATCTCAAATAAAGTAAGTATATAATTTTCCCTATAAAATAAAGTAAATAGATTATTCTAATTGTTATTAAAAAATAATTAGTAATGGTCTTTTTGTAAATAAAAGAAACAAGTTGGGTAATTATATAGAAGGAACTTCCAAGAAGTTTCCCTTTACTAACTTTTCCCATTTCCCAACCCACGCACATGGCCTATACTATTTACTTCTCATCTCACCTGACCATTCCTTCTTCTTCTTCTCATTTCCAAAGTTCCCACGTCTCTTCAATCTTCAGTGGCTCAGGTGCTTTCTTCCGTCTCTTTTCTCCTCTTATTCCTCTTCTTTTTCTTTTGTATTTTCTCTCTCACATCGACTCTACTTCATGCCTTCAACTCGTTCTTTTTCTTTCTTTTTCATCTCCTCTATAGAAGATCCAGTGGTAGTGATTTTTTCTTTTTATTTTTTAAGAGGGAAAAAAGCCCAAAATGCGTGCCGGCCGAATCTTTGATTTCGGCCGGAATTTATCAAAATCAACCGAAACGCCTGAAACACACCAGAATAGACCAAAATTTTCTTCGAGGTGGAACAAAAGGGTATCTCATTCCGGTTTGCAGACCGATACGAAATTTTCCATCCGTTCCGGCTGGAACGGAATAAAATTAATAACAATGGTAAATATCTCTTGTTCCCTGTTGCCTTAGGGAAAGTTCCAACAATATCCAAGCCCCATTGAGCAAAGGGCCAAGGGCTGGACAAAGGATTAAGGACCCCTTCTGGTTGATGGATATTTGGGGCAAATCTTTGGCATTGGTCACACTTTTTCACATATTCTTGTACTTCCTTCTGCATGTTCGGCCACCAGTATCCTTGTGTAAGGGCTTTGTGAGATAATGATCTGCCTCTTGTGTGGCTTTCATAAATCCCTTCATGCAACTCCTCCAGAAGCAGCTCTGATGCCACAGGGTGTATGCACAACAAGTACGGCCTAGAAAAAAAACGTTTGTACAATTTTTTGTCCTCAAACAGCTAAAACCGAGGAGCCTTCCTTCGCACCTTGTCAGCTTCTAACTTATCCTCGAGTAAGATATCTTCCTTAAGGAATAGAACTGTAGGGTTCATCCAGCTAGGCCCCACCCTGATTTGATGGATATGGACCGCCTCGTTCTTCATCTCGGTAGGCTTACATAGGTTTTCAACAAGGATGACCTAAGGTAGGTTTTGTATTGAGGAGGTTGCGAGCGTGGCCAAAGAATCGGCATGGGTGTTTCCACTTCTAGGAATGTGCTGTAAATTGAAAGACTCAAAACCAGACTGTAAATGCCTAACCTGACTTAAGTACTCTTGCATTCTCATGTCCTTGGCCTCTAATTCTCCCTGAACTTGGCCCACAACCAGCCTTGAATCTGAGAATATCTCTACTGCCTTTCCACTCATTTTCTGAACCATGGTCATTCCTAGCAGAGTTTCATATTCAGCTTCATTGTTTGTGGCAGAGAAGTCCAATTTCAAGGATTTCTCAATTACGATCCTTTCAGGAGATATCAGAACTAGCCTAACTCCAGATCCTCTGTGATTTGCCGCACCATCAACGTACACCCTCCAGGACAAAGGTTCTTGCAGGGAGACCAACCCAACCGATTTTCCATCCATGTTCTGTTTCTCTATTCTCTCTTTTAATGGGGTCTCAGCAAACTCGGTCACCAAATTGGAGAGGACCTGACCCTTGAAAGAGGTGCGAGGCATGTACTTGATATCAAAAACTCCTAGGATTGTACCCCACCTGGCAATCCTTCCTATATAATCAGCACTCTGGAGTAGAGATCTAAGCGGAAGTTGGGTTAGGACAAGAACTATGTGTGACTGGAAGTAGTGGGGGAGTTTGCGTGTAGCATGCACAACTACTAAAATGGCTTTCTCCAGTGGTAGGTAACGGACCTCGGCCTCGTGTAGTGATTTGCTCACATAATAAACTGGCCTCTGTACACCATTATCAACCCGAACAAGCACCAGGCTTACTGCGTGGGAAGCTACAGCAATGTACACAAACAAAACTTCATCCATCTCAGGTCTAGACATTATGGGTGGCTGAGATAAGTACTCCTTCAGCTGCTAGAAGGCTAAGATACACTCCTCGGTCCATTCAAATCCCTTCCACTTATTCAATAACTGGAAGAAAGGCCTACACTTGTCTGCTGATTGGGAGATGAATCGGTTTAGAGTAGCAGTCATCCCTGTTAGCTTCTGGACCTCTTTGGGATTCTGAGGCTGTAAACTGTTGATTACTCGAATCTGGTCTAGGTTGACTTCAATTCCATAGTGAGTAACCATGTACCCCAAGAACTTGCCCGATCCAACACCAAAAGAACATTTAGAAGCATTAAGGCGCAGCTTGTATCTTCTTAATATCCCAAAGATATTCCCGAGGTCATTAACATGCTCGGATTCTACCTTATTCTTTACCACCATATCATCTGATAGGCTTCAATATTCTTGTCCAATTGTGGCTTAAATGTCCTAGTCATCATCCTTTGATAGGTAGACCCTACATTTTTCAATCCAAAAGACATCACTTTGTAATGGTAGTTTCCAATAGGGGTGACAAAAGTTGTCTTTTCCTGATCACCCAAGGCTAGTGGTATTTGATGGTACTCCTAAAAGGCATCTAAAAAGCTCATCCGAGGATAACCTACAGTCACGTCCACTAGTTGGTCTATCTGAGGCATAGGGAAAAGGGTCTTTTGGACAAGCCTTATTTAAATCTGTGAAATCTACACACACTCGCCACTTCCCACTTTTCTTCTTCACTACTACGGTATTGGCCAATTACTCAGAGTAAAAAACTTTCTTAATAGCCCCAACTTGTTTGAGTTTCATCACCTCGTCTTTGACAGCATCAGAATGATCCTTAGATGAGCGCCGAGGTGGTTGCTTTTTGGGGGTGACAGATGGATCGACATTCAAATGATGGCAAATGAAGCTCGGATCCACCTCTGGAGCTTTATAAGCGCTCCATGAGAACACATCAACGTTCCACCTAAGAAATTCTATCAACTCTTCTTTCTCCTGAGGAGGCAGCTAAGCTCCAACCTAAAAAAACTTCTCCGGATCATCACCCACAACAATTTTCTCCAAATCCTTGCATTTCGCCTCTTTGGCTGGCCCATCGAGAGGTAACACCAGAGATTTTGACTGCTATAAGCCCCTCTCAGCAGAGGCCGAGGGCTTAGCCATAGGCTGATGCATAATTACAGCCACGAGGCATTGCCTAGCCATGGATTGACTCCCTACAAGCTCCTCAATCTGGTCCCCTGATGGATACTTCACTTTCAAATACAGAGTTGAAGAAACGGCCCTCAAGGCATAAAGCCAGGGTCTGGCCACAATGGCCGTATAGGGAGAGTATGCATCCATCACAATGAAGTCCACTTCAACCACCTCTGAACCTGCTTGCATGGACAACCTAATCTGACCTCTTAGGATGACAACTTTCCCATCAAAACTCACCAAAGGTGAATCATAGGCTGTCAGATCTTCAGGCTTTAGGTTTAGCCCTCTGTATAAGTCAGGGTACATAATCTATGCACCATTGTCCTGGTCTACCATCACCCTCTTCACATTGTACCCTCTAATTCTGAGGGTGACTACCAAAGTCTCATCGTGCGGCTAGATGGTTCCCATCTTGTCCTCGTCTGAAAAACTCAACGCCGGTCGGATTTCAATTCTAGCCCTCTCCGGCTCAGAATTAAAGTCCTCGGCTGATAGTCGAGCTACAGACATCACCCTGAAAGGATAAGAACAAGTCCTCTTAGGTGCAGCAAAGATGACGTTAATTGTGCCTAACGGGGGCCTTGAAGAAGCGTTCCCTTGAGCCCCTGACCTTGATTGGTCTCCTTGCCCGTTGGGCCGATACAAAAACTGCTGTAACCTTCCTTCTCTGACCAATTGCTCCAGATGGTTCCACAGAGTTTTGCAGTCCTCGATGGTATGCCACTGCTCTTGGTGGTATTAGCAATAGAGGCTATGGTTGCGCCTCAAGGGGTCTCCTCCCATCTTGTTTGGCCATTTGAAGTATGGCTCGTTCTTGATCTTCTTCAAGACTTGATGCACTGGTTCTCGGAACACAGTGTTAACCACCTGAGGAGTCGTGGATCCAAATCATCCAGCAAAATCCCTTCGGGCTCTATTATTGTTATATTTGTTTGACCTGAAATCCTTCCTCTCCTGAGAGATAACCTTACCTTTCCCATTTTCTTACTGTTGGTCTTCCTCGACCTGCTTGTACTCATCAATGCGATCCATAAGCCGACGAACACTCCTCACCGGCTTCTTGGTCAGGGATTTTCTCAAATCATGCTCAGTGGGTAGGCCGACCTTGAAGGTCCTTATAGTCACGTCATCAAAATCCCCATCAATCTCATTAAACATCTCCTAGTACCTGTCTGAGTACGTTTTCAGGGTCTCACCTTTTCGCATGGACATGGATAATAAAAAATCCAAGGGCCGAGGAACCCTACTACACGTAATGAAACGAGACCCAAACACTCGAGTGAGCTCCTCGAAGGAGTCAATGGAACCTTCACCCAAACTAGCAAACCACCTCATCGCCATAGGCTCCAAGCTGGATGGAAATACCTTGCACATCAATGTCTCATTCTTGGAGTGTACAGCCATTCTCTGGTTGAAGTGACTTACGTGCTCCACAGGGTCTGTACGACCATTGTACATGATGAATGTGGGCTAAGTGAACTGCCGAGGAAGTCTCCCTCCTTCAATTCTACGTGTGAAAGGTGATCTGGAAATTTGGTTGAGTGCTCTACTCATAGCATCATTTCCCAGGCCTCTTAAAGATGAATTTCTGTTTCTATGCTCATGATGGTAGTCCTCATCATACGAGAAAGACTCACTAGGAGGTGTCCTTGATTTGCGCCTATAACTACCATCCTCTTCATCGTCAGAAGAGAAGTCAGAGTTGGAAGGAGCTCGCTTTCACCGTTCGTGGCGTAAGCTCCTCTTTAAGTAATCAATCTCCAGCTGCATGTCCTTAGCATTTTTCTCATGAGAGACGCGACTCCCAGCCCGAGATTGGCTCTTTGTAGTATGAGTGGTATGCACACTCCCCTCCCGATCCCTTCTTTGTTCGATATCATGGAAGTGATCTTGACACTGAGACCCCATAGATTCTGCCTGGTTTGGACCTGAACCTACCATCGTTGAACGTTAGACTCACTATCACACCAGTAATTCCCACAGATGACGCCAATTGTAAGGACTAAATTTGGGTCCCTTTCCCAAATAATGGACGGATTTAGGCCCAAAAAGCCCAAAACAATGAATTTGTAGAGAGTGGGTTAGAAAACTAGGCTTTAATAAATCGGTCCACAAATGAAATGGATTCAGATCACAGGAAAATGTAAATGGGCTAATTTAGTCTAAAGAAAAATGTCATCGGTGTGGTCCGAGGAGGCTAGTTCTTGTATATTGATTCCCAAGTTTGATTACAAGTTCAGTTCTTGATTGCTATAGTGTTTTTCTTTCTATCTCCGATCTCCCCTTACTCAGGGGTCTCTTACATTATATATCTCCTTTTGAATGATCTTGGCCCTCCACTTGTCGATCGCTTAAGCCACCACTTGAGTGCTTGTCCAATCGGACACCCTTACAGGCTTTCTGTGAGTTGGGGCGACCAAGGCTGCACTATTTAGGGGTCTTCTCCATATAAATGCGGCTAGAGAGTTAGCTACAGAGCATTCAATGCGGTGGTAGCAGCTTTTTCTTAGATATTTCTCAACTCACACTTTGTCCCGTACGTTCACAGTGCATATCTTTATCAACAGAACTTCCTAGAGTGTCACTCTGGATAATAGAACTCTCCTTCTAACCCCTTCTTTGTTTAGCCGAGGAGATACTCCTCCTCGGCTTACCTTTCCCAGCCTTTATAGCCATAGCTTGCTCATGAAGTTCTTGGTCTTGTTCCTTCCTTACTGTTGATCCATTCTCGAACCACTGTGCCTCCTCAGACAAGCCTAAGGCCCAAAAATATATTTGGGCCTACGTCCCCACAGTAATGTTGTTATAAAATTATTCTATTTCATTCCTTCTATGTTTCTCACAAATAAAGTTTTTAAATTCCATTCCTTTATTTTAAAACATCCAAATAAGATTACTTAATTCATTTATAAAAAAGGTTACTTATTTCTATTTTATTCCACTCCTTTATGATTTACTCATTTCATTCCTTTATGAACTTTCAATGGAAGAGTTTAATTCTCTATCTCTTTATCTTTTGGTGCCACTCGCTCGCTACCACAACCTACAAATACACAATTTCTTCGGTGCTTTAATCTCGATTTGCTTTTGGTTTGGTTTTAGGGGTAGTTGTTGTTGCTCATGCTTGTCTTGCCACTTTCCAACGACATTGAACCCTTACGAAATGACAAGGTTTTCATCTTGCCATTTTCTTCTAATCAAACTTTGCCATGATATTGTGGAGGGAAAATTGTCATTTAAAAAAAACCATTTATATTTTTATAGAAAAAACCAATAAAATGAAGACATCTTATTTTATTTTAAAAGAGTTTTTTTTTTGTTTTTGTTGACGAAGATGTTAAAAGAGTTGGTAGTCACTTTCAAAAAAACAGTTGGTAGTTAATAAATATACAATGACACTATCATTTAATATTAACAATTATTCTTTATTTTACTCATCAAAAAAAAAAAAAAACAATTATTCTTTATTTGGGAAATATAATTTTTAAAAACTTGACATCCATCAATCAATCTATCTATAATATATTATAAAAAGTTGAATCTCAAAACTGGTGGATTCACACATAACACAACGATGACTCATATACCTTTACTGAAGCACATAACCTTGACACGTAACAAAATAGTCATTAAACGTAGGGTGATATGGACTAATAATGTTATGCAGCAAGTTTCAATTTGTTTAAGTGATACATGTTAGCCAATTATGCTAGATGACATGTTATTCAATGACATAATCTATTTATCTATAATGTATTATAAAAGTTGAATCTCAAAACTGGTGGATCACACAACAATGACACATGCACCTTTATTGAAGCACATAACCTTGACACGTAACAAAATAGTTATTAAATGTAGGCTGATATAGACTAATAATGCTATGTGGAAAGTTTCAATTTGGTTAAGTAATACATTTTAGCCAATTATGCTAGATGACATGTTATTCAGTGACACAATCTATCTATCTATTTATAATATATTATAAAAGTTGAATCCCAAAACTGGTGGATTACACAACGATGACATAGTTATCTTTATTGAAGCACATAACCTTTGACATGTAAGAAAATAGTCATTAAATGTAGGGTGATATAGACTAATAATGTTATGTGGCAAGTTTCAATTTGTTTAAGTAATAAATGCCAGTCAATTATGCCAGATGACAAGTTATTCAATGGCATAATAATTGTAGAGACTATAATGACCATTTAATCAAAATTATGATTTTTATAAAAATACTACTAACAGAATAAACTATTAATTTTTTTTTGTTTTTAACAATATTCTATCAAACATGCAAGAGTCTTGTAACTTGCTAACATAGCTCCATTTAGGGTCCGTTTGGATATAACTTATTTTTGTTGAAACTGAAAACACTGTAGCAAAATAATTTTTAAATGTGTGAATAGTACCGTGGGACCCATTTTTAATATTTTTAAATGCATGAACAGTGCTGCTACAGTGCGTGAACAGTGATAATTATCTCCTGCACAGTAAATCCATGTGATTTTACTGTTCATGCGCTGAAGAAAAAAAAAAAAAAAAAGGAAGGAAACGTGAAATAGAAAACGTAGACACACAATAAGTCCTATCCAAACACATACTTATTCTAGCAGTTAGGTTTGAGTCATTCTCTTCTCCCCTATTCATTATAAAAAACAAAAATAAACCAAATACCTCGTATCATACCTTAAATCGAGAAGCTATCTCATGTATTATATATATGATTCTCCTCTCTCTAATGCGAGAAGGTATCTTATGAGATGGTCTCATAAGATAATTTTTCGTCCAATGCATATATTTCATGTCTGAGATAATTATTGCATTAAGACCGCCACTCCATTAGTGACGCCTGAAGCATAGTCAATCATATAATGACAAAATACGACTTGAAGCACAACATTGTAAAGGACATTGGTAAGTGACTTGTAGCACAATTGTCTCGAGAAAGTCTATAGACAAAAAAAAAAAAAAAAAAAGCATTAGGACCACCACTCCATTAGTGATACCCGAAGCATATACAATTATGTAACGAAAGAAATATGACTTGAAGCATAATTGTCGTGAGAAAGTCTAGCATAAAAAATTTGATATCCATTGACTTAAGGTCCATTTGGATACAGTTTATTTTGCTAAAAACTAAATATTTGATATCCATTGACTTAGGGTCCATTTAAATGTGTAAATAGTACTGTGTGACTCATTTTTAATGTTTTTTTTTCTTCTGAATAAAGTACTTGTGGGTCCCGTGAACAGTGCACAGGATCCACTGAACAGTGCTCTATGTCTCTTGAAATGAGTGCATCCAAAAAAAAAAAAAAAAAAAAGGAAAAGTGAAACGCTGGAAACGTGAATGTAGACTCTCAATCCAAACAGGTACTTAACATTTTAAGTGATGTCAATGATAAACTCATATGAGAACAAAGACAGACTTACCGACTCAATAAATTAAAAAAAATGTCGTCAAATACCATTGCTCTAAGAGCATCCACATCAGTGGGTGGAAACTCTTGTATAATAGAAAAAACCACCATTTTTACACATTTTGTCTCAAAATTGCTCCACATCAGTGCTTCCAAAGTCTTGTATAATCATGTATATTTATCCACGAGCTACAGTAACCGTGAATATATACACGATTACTGTAGCTTGTGTATATAATATTTTAATAATTTCTGATTCGCTCCTTTTTTTCTCTCTCTTCTCCATCTCCACAACTAACCATCCCTCATCATGTTCTTTCTTCCTCTGATACACACTCCCATAGACACAAAATCAAAAATCAACTACAAACATCAAAAATCAACTACAAACATCAAAAATCAACCACAAAATCAACAACAAAATCACCACTAGAATAAAATCGTTTGATCGGTGATCGGTGATTATGGATCGTGGATTGGAGAGGCGATTTGGATCGGTGATGTGGATCGGTGTTGATGGAAATCGGTGATGGGTTGACGGAGATCGGTGTTGATGGAGATCGGTTTTAATGGAGATTGGTGTTGATGGAGATCGGTGATGGGTTGACAGAGATCGGTGAGATCGGTGTTGATGGAGATCGGTTTTAATGGAGATCGGTGTTGATGGAGATCGGTGATGGGTTGACGGAGATCGGTGAGATCGGTGTTGATGGAGATCGATTTTAATGGAGATCGGTGTTGATGGAGTGCTTGTGATGGGTTGACGGAGATCGGTGTTGATGGAGTGCTTATGATGGTGCTTCTGGGTTGACGGAGATCGGTGGATTGGAGAGGTGTTGTGGTGCTTGTGATGGCTGTGGTGTTGATGGAGTTCTTGCTCTGGTGCCTCTGGGTTTTGACCGTGAGAGAAAGAAGAAGAAAGAAGAGGAAGAAAAGAAAGAGGAAACGGCAGAGATAAAAGAAAAAGAAAGAAAGAAGAAAGAAAAGGAGGTATTGGAAAAAGAAACAGTAGGTAAAATAATATTAAAAAAAGAATATAAAAATATTATTTATATAAAATATAGTGTATAATAGATGAACTGATGTAGGTATTTTGTAAAAATAGATGTGTAAAATAAAAAAGGTAGTTTTTTCAATGTAAAATAGATGATAAATTCACCCGAACTGATGTGGATGCTCTAATGGTAGTTTCCTTCGTCGGTATTTGACAACTAATGCGACATACTACCAAGTCTACAACGCACGCACGAGAAACTAACAGCAACACGGGTTTTTGGGGTCCGTAACACAGTGGAAACTCGAAAGAAAGAAACAAACGACTCGTTTTTGATAAGGGGTAGCTTTTTCAAACCCCCCAAGCAATCCTATCTTTCCACGTGGCATCCTGTGGATTGAAGTTGTACATCTCAGCAAATTAAATTTCACCATATATACCACCCTTCCCTATCCCCATTTTCTCTCAAAGAGAAAAAAGAGTGTCAGACTTAGAGAGACTCTGCTTTTTGCTATTTCGATTCTTCACTCTCATAAAACTACTCAACCCCAACAAATTTTTTCTTTAAAAAAAAAAGAGCTTAAATGCCGGGCTCTTGAAGAAACAGAGAGAAAAAAAAGAGAGAGAAGGAAATCAAAGATGGAGTGTGTTGGACTTGGAGCTCGGAACTTTGCGGCAATGGGGGTGTCGTTTTGGCCTACTTTTCCGTCGCAGAGAATCATGCTAAGTAGAAAACAAGGCCCATTTCGTCGGTGTGGTTTGTGCCGGCATTATGTGAGAGTAAGAGCGGCCAGTACAGGGAGTGAGAGATGTGTGGCTGTGAATTTCAAAGAAGGTTTTGCTGATCAGGAAGATTATGTAAAAGGTGGTGGGTCCGAGCTCCTCTTTGTACAAATGCAGCAAAACAAGCTCATGGATAAGCAATCTAAACTCGCTGATAAGGTTATAAAAATTACCACTCCTCCTATGTTATAAGCTTAACTTGCTTCGTAAACTGTGAGATAGCCTAATCCTAGTTAAGGTTAATATCATTTTTAATCAGGTTCGTTGCATTTAATGTCTTACTTGGATTGCATGCAACTAGGTTGTAAATAAATTAGTATTAATCCTACATGTAGTGTAAGTACTAGATCAAATCACGTTATGACACAGTGAAAATATCTTGTACATATTTCACATGGGTCGTGTAAGTTTCATCTATTCAACAAATTAAGTGTGCTCTTTGCTATGTATTGTATATACACTGTTTTTTATGAATTAATAGTTGTAGCAATCTTTTTGACTCACTTATGAAATGTTGGAATTTTGCCTCATCAATTTTGCGTTACTATGAACTATTTTTGCAGTTAGCACCTATTTCTGTTGGGGAGAATGTACTGGATTTGGTCGTGATTGGTTGCGGTCCAGCTGGGCTTGCTCTGGCTGCAGAGTCAGCCAAGTTAGGACTCAAAGTTGGACTCATTGGTCCAGACCTCCCTTTTACGAATAATTATGGCGTGTGGGAGGATGAATTTAAAGGTATCATTTTTGTTCTAAGAAAACAAAACCAGTTTCAGTGATACTATTTGTATGCTATTCCTTTTCTAGTAGGGAACTGGTGTAATATGTTACTGACTTAATGTTGAAATTGTATGTTTACTTATAACCAAATCTTTGCGTGTTGTTTTGTTCGAAGCCTAATCTTATCTATCTACCATATTTAGTTCCCATCACAGCTTTTTTATGTATTTTCTTTTGTCCCGCAGAATGTAAGATTTGTATTTCGATTTTAAATTTTGCTAGCTATGTTTAGATGAGCCCTTGCTGAACCAGTGAACATTTGACTAGTTTCTTTAAATTAAGCTTGTAATTGTTATTCGCTCCCAATCTAAGAGACTAGTGCATTCATGTTACCAGAAAACTCTATATGGTGTTGAAAATCCATCATGTTTTGGAAAAAAAAAAAATTGAAAATCTGCTTCGCATCCATATTTAATTTGAACCTACTTTATTCCATTTTCAGATCTTGGACTTGAAGGGTGTATTGAGCACGTTTGGCAGGATACAATTTTATATCTTGATGACAATGATCCCATTCTGATTGGTCGTGCCTATGGACGTGTAAGTCGACGTTTGCTCCATGAGGAGTTGTTAAGAAGGTAAGACAGGTTGCTATTTCTTCTTGCTATGATTTCTATTATTTGTTATGTTTCTACTCCTTGGTGCTTGCGGATATGGTGTTTTATAGTTATATGATTTATATTAATTTCTCCTAGGTGTGTCGAGTCAGGTGTTTCATATCTTAGCTCCAGAGTGGAAAGGATTGCTGAAGCTAGTAATGGCCACAGTCTTGTAGTCTGTGAACACGATATTGTTGTTCCCTGCAGGTACAATGAGATATTCTTTCGTTTCAATGAGGATCTCTAATTAATCTGTTTTACCCTGTTTCAAGCTTCTAATGCGGTATTATAGGCTTGCTACTGTTGCGTCAGGAGCAGCATCAGGGAAATTGTTGCAGTATGAGGTGGGTGGTCCAAAGGTGTCTGTCCAAACAGCTTACGGTGTGGAGGTTGAGGTAGGAATGTAGATTATACTATTTAAGCCATAATATTCAATGCAGTTTTCTGCATCGATCTTCTTGTTACAGAAAGTTCCTTGTGTCTTATAACTTGGTTTTCTTAGTTCTGCTTTTCTCATTTCCCACATTTGTTGAAAAGCTATATGGAAAATGTTATATGTTAGGATGATTTACATATCTAGATGATCTGATTGACTGGTTGCTTGCATTATGGTGGTCAGTGATATCAATATCGCTACATCATTATTACTGTATAAAAAACAAATCTTTCTCTTCATTGTATCCTAAACCATACAAGTCGTGGGTGTTTGCCTGCAAGTCATGCAATTGTGTGAATTCCCTTCTCTCAAGAAGCAATTGTATTTTACACTTCATGTGTTTTACAAAAATTTGGGAAGAAAATCTGGACTCGTATATGAATTATTCCTATAATACTGTACTCTGTCTTCTTCACAACAAGATAATAAGTTTGGTTTCTTCTTTGCAGTTGGAATAACTCTGTCAATTCTTACTATTTCAGGTGGAAAATAATCCATATGATCCCAGCCTCATGGTTTTCATGGACTATAGGGACTACATGAAACAAAAAGTTCCATGTTTAGAAGCAGAATATCCAACATTTCTTTATGCCATGCCCATGTCTCCAACAAAAGTGTTCTTTGAGGTTTACTCAATGTATTTCAATTTTGTTTGTTGTATTACCTATCAGAATTATGTGTAAGATATTTGGAGAAAATGAATTGCAGGAAACTTGTCTGGCTTCAAAAGAAGCTATGCCTTTCAGTTTGTTGAAGAAAAAACTCTTTTCAAGGTTACAGACAATGGGGATCCGAATTATAAAAACTTATGAAGAGGTTAGTATTTGTGGCCAAACTCTGATGCTTATAATTTTGATTTAATGAATGGTCATCTTTACAATTTCCTTTTATCTACTGCCATTACAAGGATTCTTGCCTCTGCCATATAGTGGGCCAATCATATCTTCATCATCTGTTTGTTAAAAGAACCTGGGCATAATGCTTGTTGCATTTCTTAATCTTTTTTCCCGTCTTTATATGCGTGATAGTGTGTTTCAACCCCAAAGGTGTTTAAAGTTTTGCACTTTTGTAAAAGAAGTTCACTTATTCTAGCTAAAGCATATACCAGTTCAAAGGGATTTTGTGGAATTTACATCACAAGGAATCACATTCTATCTCCCAAATCACTTGTGGTTTCGTATCAACTTTATTAACATATTTTGAAAAACATTCTAATAAGAGGCACTTTAAGAAGCATTCTGATGAGGATTCATGCTGCACTTGGTACTAATGTTTACTAAAAAGTACGTTTGTATTTGACAATATTCCTGTTTTACATATCAACATTCATGCATCTACTACCAAATAGTACTCTCAAGATTGCAGAATTATCAACTAAAATAGGATTGAGGGCATAATTTTACCTTTTATTTTGATATTCAGGAATGGTCTTATATCCCAGTTGGTGGATCCTTACCAAATACAGAGCAAAAGAACCTTGCATTTGGTGCTGCTGCCAGCATGGTGCATCCAGCCACAGGTAAGGAAATAAATGAATTAGACAATTCCATTTTTAATCTATTCAAACTGAATGGGCTTATTTTCTACCTTCACTTAACAGGTTATTCTGTTGTGAGATCTTTGTCAGAAGCTCCAAAATATGCTTCTGTAATTGCAAATATTTTGAAGCAGGCTCATTCTAAGGATACTCTTACTCGTATAAAATCTACTGAGAATATCTCAATGCAAGGTATGTACATGGAGATTTATTTTTTTGGGTTTTTCTTTTTCCTGGATACTTATTTGCATCAGATATTCAATTATAAGTATCCTATATATTCTTTATTTAATTGTAAAAATCATATCTCAGCAATCAAAACATTGGCATATCTGCATATAGCATACGCACCCACATATGTTTATTATTAATATGTATGGAAAAACTACTTTTAGCTTGATTTTTAATTACATTTTCTTACTTTGGTTAACAATTACACCTTCAAGATATTTTTTATGAAGTGTCAACTGGTTTTGGGCCTCATTTCAGGAGATTGTTAGGTTCACAAAGAAATTTTGTCCCTTTTGTGATTGTTTTTAGCAATTCTTGTTTTTCAGTTCCCAGCCTTCCAGTTGGTGCTTGGAGAGGCTATTGATTGCAGAATACCTTCTACTTCCTAGAGGGATACCTCACATGTGCAGTTCTTTGGGCCAATTTTATTTTTATTTTTTTATAAAATCCCTTGAATAACTTCTTATTATATGATGGTGATTGGCTGCATTTTATACGTGGATCTGACCCTGAGAAGCATGTTTACTCACAGTGTATTAGTAAATCACTGAATCGTCTATCCTGCTTTCACTTAGAATTGCACTTCTAAAAGGAGGCCCATCTCTAGGCAGACAATGGGTTATCTTAGCTATCAAGTGACTAAAGATTGATTAATCAACCAGTTTTTTTTTTTTAATCTGTATGTAAATTGTACTAATTCATAATTTTTTTTTTTTTTTGAGAATCTACTAATTCATAAATTAAGTTTGTGTGATGTTACTTCTTTTCTGGGCAGTGATTTTATAATTTGCACTTTCTTTATTTATATTTTCTATTTCAGCGTGGAACTCCCTTTGGCCACAAGAAAGAAAACGCCAAAGGGCATTCTTTCTCTTTGGATTAGCGCTGATTCTGCAACTGGATATCGAGGGCATTAGGACATTCTTTCATACTTTCTTCCGCTTACCCAATTGGTATGATCATTTTTCTCTATCATTTGTGTGGTATATTACAAGTACAATGATGTAGATGTCCCAGTTGATGACAAAATTAATAGTGACTAGAAATATATATGTATGTGTGTGCGCGTGCATGTGCATGTCTGTGTTTATGTGTGTGTTGCATATGCAAAGGACAATCATGTGCTCCTGGTTCTTTGGAGTCGGCTATAAAAATCCTGTTCCAAGCCTATAGAAAGGAGATGGTTGTCGCTTCTTCCCATACTATATAATTCAGAGTTATTAGACAATCCTTTTTAAAAGGAGAAAGGCTGGGAAGCCAATAGATTGATTATTGTGAACTTCAATAGAGTCTTGCGCATTTTATGTTTTAAAGATAAGCTTGAAGGGGCATCTTCATCGTGATTGTGGGTGGTAGTGGAATGATAGTCACAGGGATGATTGGTGGTTCTTTCTGTTAAACGGCGGGGAGTTATGTTAGTGAACACTGACCAATAATGGTACAGATGGTTTATTAGGTTAACTTGCAATGCAAGTGATGCCAGCAATAAATGTGTATTCATGCCGAGTTGCAAAAACAAGCTACCTGATTCCCTTCTTAGATTATGATTTTCAAGGACTTCTGAGGGACTGTCTAGATTAAATGCTATAATGTGCTTATCTTATTTTAGTAATTAACTAGTTAGTATTATTATACTACAAAGGCTTCTTTAAGATAGAACGTCAGTAAATGTTGGTGAAAGATACTGACTAAATAGGACAAAGAGAAATGACAACTTTAACTGTCTTTCTGATAGTTACAGCTTAAAATACAAAAAGCTATTGTTGAAGATATGCTTGATTGGCTTAATTTCTAATGGGGTATGGAATAATTGATGATATGATTTCCTTGCAGGATGTGGCAGGGATTTCTTGGCTCCACTCTCTCCTCAGCAGACCTGGCATTGTTTGCCTTATATATGTTTGTTATAGCACCAAATGATCTGAGAATGTCCCTTATCAGACATCTTCTTTCTGATCCCACTGGAGCAACCATGATAAAAACCTATCTTACAGTATAGTTTGTATCCTTTTATTCTTTTCCCCTTGTTAGATCTGTTAAAGAAAACAATTTAGACAACACTAGGAGCCCACCCACTTCTGATAAATACTAGGTATTTGTATATACATACACCTGTGTCTATCCTATCCTACCTCCTCTAGTCTGAGCACGATGATGTGGTTGTTGGTTACTTTGTACCCAAGCTGCACATGTTGGATTTTTGTGCTTTTTGTTCATGAAAGTAGAGTTACAATGTCTCTCTCTCTCTCTTTAGCTTCTATAATGCTTACCTGCCTTGTTGGAGCTTTCAGGGTGTTTTTTGTTTGTGTGCGTGTGCGTGTGCGTGTGTGTGTGGAGCTTTCCGGCTTTATCAGGAATAGTTTTAGAGATGCCATATGCAATGCAATTAGACGAAAGTGAACTAGTAGATTGTGCGGCTTAGTGGCATTGCTAGTTTCCCTCTCGATTAGATTTATTAACTTAACAATATAAATACACTATTCAATTAAACAAGATAAATACTATTGCAACTATAATTAGATTGATTAATTGTACTATTGAAAATCTAATTAATTTCTCAAAAAAAAAAAAAAACTCTAATTAATTAAATATACATAAGTATAATCAAAATCTAATTGATTATATTTATGTATATTTAATTAATTAAATTCATGCCTCTCAAAAAAAAAAAAAAATTAATTAAATTCATCAAAAAAGAACATTACCCACATGGAATAATTGTATGCTCACATAACTACCATAATTAAACAATTATCACCAATAGGATTTTGTCTTTTAATTAAAATTGATTAATCTTTTTACAGACCAATTAAAATTGATCTTTGATTATCCTACACATGCCAGTCTATGTTAAGATCATGGATCAACCAATCAAATTTAAACATTAACAATATATATATATATATATATATATATATATATATATATATATATATATATATATAATTATATATAACCTAGTGATTTGAGCATCATTTTGAATATTGAAAGAGGCCAATTTTTTGGGAAATTACTCTTTGACTACTTATGATATGAATTTTATGTTTAAGGTCATTAATAAAAAAAATTTCAAACCTAAAACTACTGCTTTACCCCTAGATTTGAGAAAGTGGAGAATGGCGAGATGAAAGGTTGCAAAATGGGGTGTGTACGGTTAACAATTACTTGTATGATATTGGGCATATTTAGGAATTCTGGAGCAAAGAAGTTATTTCTTGGCCCTCTCAAGCTATTCATTGTTGTATCAATGGGAAAAGCACTTCAAATAATGTTATGTAAAGGAAAGGTTTATGGAAGAACTTGGAGGTGTTTCAGACTCAAACACACCTTTGCCATGGATATTGATGGTAGATTTTAATGTAAATCTGCTTGTGAAAAAGTAAGTGGGGGAAGTAGGAGTTTTATCTTCCTTTGAAACAGGTTTTGAGCTGTGCAAATGTAACATTGAGGTAGAGGACCACCCTTATGTAGGCTGCTTCTATACATGGAGCAATAAAGGGATGCAGAGAAATTTGTTGCAAAGAAGCTTGATAGTGTCTTAGTCAATATGAACCGGTTGTCTTAATGGAGCACACTCTGGCAGAGTTTCTTCCTTTTAGTATTTCTTATCATTTCTTAGCCTTATTCCATAGGAAAAGGAAAGTTTGCATGATCTTAGCCTTTAATCAAACATGTAGATGTAGTTGCGGGTTTTCTGTGAATCCGCGCAAAAGTTAAGTGTTCTGTGCGGAGATTGCTCCTAGTTTGAAACATAAAATCCTAAATTTACAATTCAAAGAAGGCTCCTTGCCAATGAGATAGTTGAGGCTTCCTCTCATCTCTCATAAGGTCATTGCTACTGATTGCAATGCAAGCCTTTAATTGACAAGATTATTGCTACAATATCATCTTGGGCAGTCAATAAACTTTCTTTTGTTGGGCTTGGGAGGCTCAAACTTTTGCGATCAGCCCTCCATAGTATTCAATATTATTGCTCCAACATTATACTCCCCAAAAAAGTTTTTAAAACCAATGACCAAAAGTTCAATTCATTTCTTTGGAAAGTTCAGGAGGGTAGCAGTGGTAACTTTGAGGTGTCATGGAAGCAACTTTGCACCCCTAAAAGGGAAGGTGATTTAGTATTAAAGAGGATAGAAGATTGGAGTAAAGTAGGCTAAGTAGCTGTGTAGAAGCATATTTGGCATCTTTGGGTGACATGGGTGCATGGAAATTTGCTAAAAGATAAAAAATTTTGGACTGCCAGAGTTCCATAGACTTGTAGATGGGGATAGAGGAAGCTATTGAAATTAAGGGGTTGTTGCTAGAGAGTTCCTAAGCTTTAAAGTTGGGTACGACTCCCATATCTTCCTTTATCATGACAGCGGGTGCTCTTTACCAAAAGTAGGTTTTTAGAATCATCTATGATGTTGCTAGTGCTTTGATGCAAAAGTTAATATAGTTAAAACTTCAAAGCAATAGGAGCTGGTCTTGGAGGCTTGCTAGGTTAGAGGATTAGTCTCCATTCAAAGTAAATCATTTTTGGTTGAGCTGACAGAAAGGGACAAGGCAGTGTGGTCAATTGCTAATTTTGGGAACAATTTTGGAAACTGCTATGGTTTCCTCTTTATATCCTTTGACATTTCTTCATAGGATGATTGGCAATAAAAAAGGGGTTTGGCTTACCTCCAGTACTTTTTTAATTGGACATGTATTTTTATTTTAAATATACAATAGCAAGTGGTAGTGGGTTTTAATTTTCACCTTTTATTTAGTTAGAGGGTGACGTGGTAGTCTCTCATTAAAATAAAAGGAAATTCCAGTTAAAAAAGTACTAGGGCTTTACTGGGATACTCTTTACTACTTTTGTCGAGGACATAGTGAAGATAAAAATGATTTTTTATTTACTAGTTTACAAAAAGGATATTTATTGCTGTTTTGAGGTCTTGCTTAGTGAATGATGTTAAAACTGACTGGCAAGATTTGATGGTATGGGGTATTGATTCCATTCGTGGTAAGTATAATTGATACGAGCTTCTTCAAAATTCTGAAGAGGGACCTGCAGTAAAAAACTAATGCACTATATGGGTGAGAATCATTAATTGCAGGGCAAAGTTAGGATGTGTAATTTGCACTTTTGCCTTAATTTTAAAATATCCAAATAAGGGGAAGAAGTAACCATTCTTCTTTACTCCTCTCCTTTCCATCCATACCTATCTACTTTTCTCTCTCCCCAAATTTCCAAACACTATTAAACATTATTTAAAAATATGAGAATATTATCTTATCACTACGTTTTATTTATTTATTTATTTATAGTATAATGTTATTGGAAGGATTAACTACATTCTTTTGCTTGGTACTGGATAGATCTTGAAAAGTTACAAACCTATGACAAAGCACACATTAATAGAAAGGATAAAACTTAGATACAGTATTTTAGGTACTGTTCCTTAGGTTCCCCTCTTAATATTTAGCCATGTGGCTATTTAACTAAAAAATACACTTCCATCCCATGAGAAAAAATTCATATGGCAGAATCTTAAAAAGAGAACCTAAGGAACAGCACCTAAGTACTGTACCTAAGTCTTGCTCTAATAGAAAATAATTTATAGAATTTTTTTTTGTAATGAGAATTAGGCCACTTGTACAGCCATTGACGAAATGCAAAAGCTATTTGAAACGCCGAACTCAAGGGCGTTACAAAATAACTTTAACTACGTCCAAGAAAATCGCCTTAACAGAATTGAAGTTTTTTGTAGGCTTAATGCGACATGAATCCCCTTAAAATAGCTAGGATCTCGCTCACCAAACACAATGGTAACCAAATGGCTTAGGGCGTTACATACATGAAAGTATCTTATGCTTTGAATATATACATCTTCTCTCTTCTAGATTGTGTCTCTCATGATGGATATGACCCACATATTGTGATTTGTGATAAGGAGAATGTATATAATTGATACATGAAATAATTATTGGTTATCTAGACTATTATAGACAACTGTGTTGCGTTCAATGTTTAAAAAAAAATCAGATTGCTAAAAGAAATGGAAAAAAATGAGAGGTTCAAGGTTCAAGGTTCAAGGTTGGATTGGAGTTCAATCGGAGGTTTGACCATGATAATATCATAAATAATAAAATATAAATAATTAAGGAACATGCAAGTCCCACATTAAAGAAAAAGGAGTGAAAAAGTTCTAAAAAGAAGCATTGCATGTCCCATATTGAAAGAAAGGAGGAAGACATTATGATTGTCTTTGTCAACAAATAAAAGAGATGTTTTAAGAAGTGTTACAAGTCCCACATTAGAAAAATAAAGGAAAACATGTTGGAAGTTTGGGGGGGAATGAGATGAGTGGATAATAGAGGGGTAGTGGAGAGGAGTGGAGAATAGAGTAGACATCCCCTTCCCTTTTTGGATGTTTTAAAAATTTAAAGGGAAGAAAATGGAGTTCTAAAGTCCCCACCTCTTTTTTTGTTTTGTTTGTTTTCTTCAAGAAGACGATGAATAGATCCCTCTGCTTATTTGTCTGTAAGGTGGAAATGATAATATATATATAATAGAAAAATATATCAATTCATTTATAAAGTTTTATAATAAATATTCATTTTGGACAAAATTGAAAGTAGATAAATTAAATGAATGGTTTATAATAATAATAATAATAATAATCATCATCATCATCATCATGTATGTGATGCATCAAAAAATTATGAGGAGAAAAAATGATCAAGTTTGGTCTTGGTTCTTGGGCTTGTTTTCTTTTCTTGTTTTAGGTTGATTTTTAGCTAAGATTGGACCGACCTTAAGTACTGGTTCATTATTCATGGTTAACTTAGACAAATTTGGTGAGTTTCAGTTAGTTTAATTGGTAAAATTTCTGATTGTTGAATAAGGGATCTGGGGTTCAACCCCTGCCTACACCAAAAACTAATTGGTGTCTTGGTTTGATGATAAAGAACTATCATCAGAAGTGGATGCCATAAGCTGTGAAACTCTCTAAAAAAAAAAAAAAAAAAACTTAGACAAATTTCATTTTAAGGGGCAAAAATTATAAGTGAACACAACACACATGTACACAGAACACATGAGCGCAATAATGGTGAAATTTTTTAAACTAAAACAAACATATAACCTCAAGCCCTCAATACAATAATGTCCCATTGTTCTAATCCATAATATAAAAAATGTCAACGGAAAAAGATATTCAGAGGACTAACAGAACAATGGAGGACCTTATTGGCACCCTCCTTCCACTCCGATGGCATTGATAATTAGCTTTTAGGGCTACGAATCTCAGAGTAATTAATGCTTAAAATGCCCTTTAGACTTTCAATTACCTTAATATATTTCAATACATTTTGTGTTAAAAAAGCATCAAATCTATCAAAAAACAAACCAGACTTAAGATATATACTCAGCAATGACCAATTAATGTTGAATAGGCATGACGTCTTTCCACCTACATATCCTTTAACCAATAGTGATAAGCAATTTCAATGGCTCTTGGTACTGTTTTTTTGTTTAATAAACATAAAGCATAGATACCAATATGCTCCTTTGTGCCATGGTAATCTTTGTGGGGGCACAACGTATCATTTACAATAATATTGTTGCCCAGAACTTTTTGAAGCTCAATCACACATTGGATGATTAAGATCACTACAGGGAGAGAAAAATTAGTATGCTTTTTCTATTGTAAGCTACTTTGTTAAGCACACTTTGCATTAATGTTTCTTTCTCCTTCTAAAAAGACAGCCACAATTGAAACTATATTCCTAATTCCCATGGCCTTTGATTCAAAGAGGGCAAGTCCAATAATGTTAGACACGTATTGAAACTCTTATTGGCTCAATTAGATTGACCAACTTATTTAAATCTCCATGCTTGTTTATATGCATCAGCACTAGCATATGCAATCATCTATTCAGATTCTCATTATGGGGAGTGATGAACTGCCAAAATGGTGAATTTTCTTGTATTAAATTGACAAATTTTAGGAATCCAAATGGATGGACTGCTTGTCTTTATATAGGGTTACATATCTAATAAATTAAATCCATTTATTTTCCAATGTCTCATAAATGGTTTGTTTTTCTCAATAAAAAATAATAATAATAATAAGGGTATTTTTGGACCAATAATTTAAAGTTAGCCAACCATTTTACTCTTAAAAAGTTAATGGATTATTATTATAGCTATAATAATAATCCACTAACATGCGCTTTACATAATAAGGTTACATTATTCTCATGTTAAGAGGGAAGATAATAAGGTTGCTCACAGTCTTGCTAGATATGCTGTGCATATCTCAGACCTTATTGTGTAGATGAAAAATGTTTCACCACAAAGCTCTTCTGTCATCCTTGCTGATTTACATCACCCATGCCCAGAAGTTTTGGTTTGATACATGGTTTTTTTTTTTTTTTGAAATTTTTACGTCCACTTTATGATGCATGCTTTTTACTATAAGGTCAATATATATACACATAATTTTGTAATTACTAAGTAATATACTATTTTTCTACAAAAGAAAAGAAAAAGTAATACACTATTAACTAGATCAACCATGTTGTTATTAAGGGTGGGAATTCGTGTTCATGGGTCGGGTTCATGTCGTGTCAAGCCACGAGTATTCGGCTATATGGGTTGACCTAAACTCGACCTGTTTAGTAAATGTGTCAGGAATTCTTAACACGAACACAACCTGTTTATTAAACAGGTCGACCCGACCCAACACGTTTAACTCGTTTAATTAAGAAGTCATGTAAAGGTCAATACAAATGACCCATTTAATAATCTATTTAATTAATAGGTCATACCAAACCTATATAATTTTTATCAATTCCCATATATCTAAAATTAAAATACAATTACAACTATAAATATAGTAATAAACATATAAAAACAACCATTAATTATGCAATAATATCAAAATAACTGATAATTTTATAAGCAAAACGAGTTAAACGGGTTCGCATGTTGAACACAAACATGATTCGTTTATTAAACGGGTTAGCCGTGTCAACCTGAATATAACCCGAACCCGTTTAGCCTCAACCCATGACTTGTTTATAAATGGGTTAGTCGTGTTGGGTTCGCGGGTTGTGTTAGATTTTGCCACCCCTAGTTATTATTTGATTACACCTAAATGATTTGTTTATTTGTTTTTGTTTTTGTTTTTTTTTTTTTAATTTGGGAATAAAATTATTTTAGAGTAAACTATACTTTTGGCCCGTAAAATTTGAGATTGTTTTCATTTTGGTCATTCATATTTGATTTTGTTACAGTATTGGTTATGTCGTTCATTTTTTCTTGTAATATGATTGTTCATAATATGTTTTTCTTCTTACAACAATGAAATTCATGAATTCCAAAGTATTTAATTTAGAACCAATATTACATGGAATAATTAACATGAAAGGCATATAACAATTAGATTACTAATAAAAATGAACCACATGACCAATATAAAAATGAACATTAACTCCTTGTTCCAATTTGAAAACCGAAGGATAAGAGCTGACATCAAAGACTCATTTGCAAATAATCCCAAAATTTAAGTGTCAAAAGTATATTTTAGTTTGTTTTTTAATTCAAAGAATATTGGATATAGATTAAAGAATAAGTATGAATTTTATTTGATTTGTTAATTATGAAAAAGCTAGATTTAATATTTTTTTTCCAAAAGAAAAAAATATAAATAATTTATAAACAATTGTTTTGTTAATCAAATAAATGTAACTTTAAATTTTCATAAAAAAAAAAAAAATAATTTAGGTATTAGACACCCCCCAAATCGAAATCCTGGCGTTATCCCAAAGCAACATCCTAATATTCTTGTTGATTGATGACGGCGTTAAACACCCCTTAAGTCGAAATCCTGACTCTATCCCAAAATAGCATCCTTATATTCTTGTTGGTTGATGATGGAAACTAATCACCTTTTCACTCGTAGTTTCTAAGCTCAAACTTTGTAAGATTAAAAAAAAAAGGTTTATGGGAAGCTAATGATCATTAAACTAGTAATTAAGAGGGGCCAATAAGAGCTAAAAGGCAATGTTATCAGTCAACTAATGAATTAACGACATATTAATTTATTGTTTGTGATTAACTGATTATACTTACAAAAGTTTAAACCACATATATTCCGTTAGTGTTTCTCCATACCCTTTCCACCACCTATATATAAAGTCACAAAGCCATCATTTCTTCATACAATCAAATCAAGGGCCTCTTTCTTTCCATGTGATAAATAAGTGTAATGCTTTGGGCAAGATGGTTGGAAGATGGGTTATTTTGGTGCAACCAGATCAATCGGTCGTTTTAATATAGTGAAAGGGTTTGTATGGGAAGGTGACAGAAGAGAGTGAGCACACAAGTTATTTTTCTTGCATGGATTGTCCATGCTTGAACTGTGTGTGCTCACCCTCTATCTGTCGCCCACCACTTTCACACACTCTCCCTCTCTCTCCCTTTGTCTATTTACACACTTCAGGAACATGTATATTGATATGTAACAGTTTTAAAGTAATTTGTTGAAGGCGACAGAAGAGAGTGAGCACACAAGTTGTTTTTCTTGCATGGACTGTCCATGCTTGAACTGTGTGTGCTCATCCTCTATCTGTCGCCCACCACTTTCACACACTTTCCCTCTCTCTCCCTTTGTCTGTTTACACACTTCAGGAACATATATGTTGATATGTAATAGTTTTAAAGTAATTTGTTGAAGGCGACAGAAGAGAGTGAGCACACAAGTTGTTTTTCTTGCATGGACTGCCCACGCTTGAATTGTGTGTGCTCACCCTCTATCTGTCGCCCACCACTCTCTCTCTCTCTCTCTCTCTCTCTCTCTCTCTCTCTCTCTCTCTCTCTCTATATATATATATATATATATATTAGTTTTTTTTGGGTAAACTTGGAATTGATAGAGTTTCTTCCGTAAGAGCATAAAAACACTCAAACACACAACATATACTTGCATAACAGCTCATAGAGTCTAACTTTCCTTTCCATAAGATCCAAGAACACATTAAATTCATGCACTTTTGCACTTGACTGATTCCAGCCATGATGCTTGTCGTTCATTGAGTGTTAATAAAAGGCTTTTTGTTTAGATTCATTTTTAAAAACATACTTTTATTTGGTTACTTGTGAATAACTTCTATCCAATGACTATGTTTGCATTTAGTCTTGTTTCTCATTAAGTATGTAGACAGCTGAATCCATTCTAGTGCTGCCACTACTTGGTTGGATGCATGGGGAGGAAGTCCAAGTCCAACAAATCCCTGCCAAGCTATACATGGATTGAACAGAGATATGAAGAAGAAGACTGATATGATGAAAAAGGCTACAAAGGTTGGTAGATATTTGAGAAAGATTTGGGTCATGTAGGAGATCGAAATATGTCTACTAATTAGTTACCTGTCAGTTCTTCAATTAGTACCATGATTCTATATTGAGTTGTATTCCCTAACCTCTGTCAATGAAAAAGGAATCCCTTCTCCTCCAAATTTGCCTGGTTTAATCCTCTTGGCAGTGTAAATTGGATAACATATGCTCCATAAGGCAAAATGTTTGTCTTATTAGACCGTGGTCTACTTGATTATGTTTTTACAATAAGTTTAGTGAATATTTTTTAAAACTGTTAAAAGTAGCTTATAGTAATTGGAACATAATAAAAATTGTGTCAACAATAGGTTAATGTGAAAGTGATGTTACTCTAATCACAACTTACCACCTTTATAAAATATGAAAAAAATTGTAAAAAAGTATGTATCCTTTGACATCATTTTGTTTGTTAATTAACATTTTCGTGTCTTTTAATAAGCATGACCTCACAAATTACTATAGTCTTGCTCTGCAATAAGAAGGATCTCGGACTTACCAGTACCACTTGTGGGATGCATTATAATTAGTTTCCTTATGTAGAATGATCATGGTTTTAAAAACTAAAACAGTCAAAGAACCGAAAAAGGAACCAGATCCCAGTGTTTACCAGACGGGTTCCATGTCTGGTTTCTAGTTCAATCGGTTGAATTGGTCAGTCCGGTTTGGTTTTTAAAATAGTGAGAATGATTAATGATATTGTTATTATTGAATCCAATACATATAATACATTCTTCATCATATGACTTATGAAAAAATTATGTTACTTGCTTATAAGGTTTAATAAATATTATTAAAAAAAAGATTTAATAAATGATTAAAATGCATTTTAAAAGTCTTATGAATTACTACGTAATGGATTAGAAAAAATTCTTCCAAATTGATTTAAAAGATCATTTTTTTTTTCTTTTACTGAATGAGAGTATATCATTGAACAAAATCATACAAAATATCATTGGCCAAAGAAATATGAACATCCCTAAGGGGATTTCCTAAAAGGAAAGTTCTAGAAACATTATGATCAAAAGTCTTGTAACTCAATTAGCAACTCTTATTGTTTTAATGGAGACATTCATGGTTCAAATCCTCAAATCCCTAACTATCAAATTATCTCAACACAAAAAAAAAAAAAAAAAAAAACATTATGGCATATGGCCCTTACCTGATCTTTGATGGTCTAGTTGGACCAACTTGGATGGACGACCTTTTCTTTTCACATACCAATAAAAAAAAAAAAAAACTTTCAAATACTTTGTAGCCTAAATTTATTTTTATTTTTTATATTTCTTTAAATACAAATAAATGAACAAAGAAAACACTCAAAAATAAAAGTTGAATAATACATAATAAATCTTTATGTCTATAGTTTGAAAATTAATTTTAATAGCCTGCTAGTCTAATAATTCCACATAAAACATGAAATAAAGTTAAATCATCTATAAACTAATGTGCTTTTTCGATTAGCTTTTTACTGGAACCTTATTTGCTTATTTGCTAAAATTTGAAAATAGTATAATGTGCTTTAAAAAATTTAGACCTTTAAAAAGCTAAACATAAGCAATGAGCTTAAAAGCTAAAACAAAAATGTTAATACAAAAAAAAAAAAAAAATTTTAATATATACATTTTAAAAAATAAATTGTAGCATGTTAGGCAAAGAAAAATAATTAAATAATTAGGAATAAAATCTATAGTGAACTTACAAAACACTTCCCAATATTAGTAGTAGATCCGACATTAAAAATATTGCATTTAAGAATTACTCGTTAAGTTGACTAGTAATGTCTTTAATATTTTCTACAATACAAAAATAATTAATATAAACTTAGTATAAACATGCACTGAAAATGAGTAAATATAGAGTTTAAAATATTATTATAAAGGCTTGATTAACAGGTCGAGTTGGATACAGGTACGCTTTCAAAAAAAAAAAAAAAAAAAAACAAAGGACAGGTACCAATTAAGCTAAAGGCCATCAGTAAAACCAATTAAAGCTGACTAATAGTGTTGTGGTCCAAAACTAATTAAGTAGAACAGGCCTTTAGTAAGTCAGCACAAGCCTCACCATTGTGGCTTACGTAGGGGGAAACCAAACCAGGTTAGCTTAATAGCTTTGTTATTGGAGTATGGGACAATACCGAAATAAGGGCAGTGTTTATTAAAGAAGACAGTTTATCTTCTAATTGATTCAAAGCTATGAGTCTACTTCTTGTTGGGATAGTCCCTAAAGAGAGAGCCTAATAAAGCTGAGGGAACAATCATTTTCAAAACCATGAGAGAAAGCCAGAACTTCATTGAGAGTTATCTCCATTTTACACATAAAAATGGCTAGCGAAGAAAAGCTTCACGTAGCAATATTTCCATGGCTAGCTTATGGCCCCATAATTCCATATCTTGAGCTCTCCAAGTTCTTAGCTCAAAAGGGTCATAAAGTTTCTATCATCTCCACCCCTAAAAACATTTCATCGCCTCCCAAATTTTGTTGCCACTGATAAACTTAATAGAGCTTCCTTTACCCTACATTGATGGCGTGCCTCAAACTGCCGAGTCCACCTCCGAGTTATGGACTCACCAAGTCACAAACCTCAAAAAAGCCTATGACATGCTCGAGCCCCATCTGACTCAGTTTCTCCAGAACTCGGATGTTAACTACCAATTATTGCCACACAAATATTTTTTAGGAGGGAAGTGGGGAGATGGGTGAACCCACAATATACGAATATTGGATTGGAGAGGGCGGTAGATACCAATTGAACTACAAGTTCCTGGGTAACCGCACAAAAATTGAAATAAATAATCAATATTTGGGATGGATTTATGTTTAGAACAAGGAAAGCTATGGCCCCTCTTAGCCACAATTTTTTTTTTTTTTCTAATATATTTCTAAATGCTTTTATAGTATTTAAAAAAAAAATTATATTATAAAAATGAAAATGAACAATTAAACCACAACTATGGCTCCTTCCTTAAAAAAATAAATAAAGAAATACAATTTAGTTATTAAT
Organism: Quercus tomentella; assembly: GCA_028535165.1. NCBI lineage: Eukaryota > Viridiplantae > Streptophyta > Magnoliopsida > Fagales > Fagaceae > Quercus > Quercus tomentella. The sequence goes on along the minus strand of JAPQVY010000155.1, from coordinate 57,735,599 downwards.
AACTAAGTTAATATTGTCAACTATCTCAAGAAATATTTTCAACTCGTGGACGGACCACCAATACCTCAAGATTGATGGAACTTATAATAGAAAAAACGACCTCAAATTATAAATAGATTTAAAAAATTGTTTCCAAAATTACTATATTTGGCCCTCTCAAAAATTTAAAATTGTCCAAGGACTCAAAACAAATAGGTCACCTGGCCTATTTATGTGATTGTGCACAATGAAACCTCGTGTCTATGTGGTGTGTGTATTTTTTACTATTTGTGAACATCAAATTAGGTTAAACATTTGGGACTATGAAATTTGGGTGCTACCTAGATGTTATCTAGTTACACCAAAATTATTTCTTTGTTTATTTTTTAATTTCATTTTTAATTAAAAAAATTGGGAATACAATACTTTAGATTAAAGTATACTTTTGGCCCATAAAATTTGAGATTGTTTTCATTTTGGCTATGTACATTTGCAAATTTTCATTTTGGCCACTCATATTAGAGTTCATTACAGTATTGGCCCTACCATTCATTTACGCTAGTAATATAACTGTCCAAAATACGTTTTTTTTTGCTTACAACGACAAAATTCCTATATTCCATGGTATTTTAGAACTAGCATTACATGAAATAATTAAATATGAATGACATATAACAATCGAATTACTAACAAAAATGAATGACATGACTAATATAAACATGAAATTAAACATAAAGAGACAAAATAAAATGAACATTAACTCCTTATTCCAATATGAAAATCAGAGAATAAGAGCTGACAATAAAGACTCATATGCATGCTTATTAAGGGTTTTTTAAAATGTAAATGGGAAAAATGAAAATAGCCTCAAACGTTGTTGATGCCCACTTTGGCAAGAAGGCCCAATAACAAGAAAAAGCCCAATAATATGGGAGACAATAAGGGAGAAGAATTAGCAAAGTGAGAAGAACACCATTAACCTCGAATGATAGGAATAATGGTTCATGGGCCTGTATGATAGTCAAAAGGCCCTAAAGAAAGCAAGTGGGTCCAAAGAAAGAAGTAATAAACTCATGGGAATTATGAAAAATAGAAAGCAAGTAAAAATGGGCCAAAGGAGCCCAAAGGAAAGAATTAGTAAATGAGGTTGGTAAAGAGGCCAATAAACCCCAAAAGTAAAGGATATGATAATTGGGTCGGGGAAGCTTGAAAGATTTAGCAAAAGCCCATGGGAATGAAGGATTAGAATAGGCCGAGGATGCCTAAAGGAATGAAGCGGACCGAGGATGCCCAAAGGAATAAAACAGGCCAAGGAAGCCCAAAATAGTATGAGAAAAATCCCAACAGTAGTACTGGGCTACATGAACTGAGTAAAAGGAAAAGTGCGCAGCAGGCCCAAAGGAGGCCCAGCGAGCACAAACCAAAATGCAACATGGCAAAGGCAATGAGGCGGCATGGCAGAAGTGTCAGTCGACCCATAAAGAAGACAAGGGCTAGATTGAAGAAGGAAAGGCCCATGCCCAAGCAAAACCCAGCCTAGGGAGAAAGCAAGATACAAAGAACGAAAACTCAGTAACTCATCCACGCCACAAGAGGTTAAGAATGAGTGGCAGAACAGGCAGCAAAGACCAGACAAACCCCTAGGCCATGGCAAACGCATGAACGATAGACAAGCCCTAGACTCACATGGAAGTGGAGCACGCACAAGGCTCAGGCACCATCCACTTGTACCCAGCTAATACGGGAGCGGTGGGCCATGGGTCAGAAGTAAGAGAGGGTATAGTCTGGCGGTGGGGAGAAGGGGGAAGTCTATTCTGGGGTTCCCGCTCTAGCTCTTTTGGGGGAAATGTCCTGCTGGGATGACATACCACCTAAAAAAGGGAAAGATGAACTAGAATCACTAGGTGCATGCCATATGAGTTAGTAAGAGAGAATGCCTAACCCTTATCCAGATGGGAATGCCATGGAGAGCAAGAAAACAAAACAACACTCTTTTGTCTGGGAATGGAACGTGGCACGACTAGTACAAGGAAGTGGTGATGGCTGGGCAGCTAACAAACCAGTGGATGGTTTGGGAAGGACACCCACACCTGGACAAAAGTAGTTTAGGGGTAAAATAGTAAAACCTATCACAGTAGATAGTATAAAAAGGCCTTGGCTGTGCATAGGAAGGAGGGCAAGCACAAGAGATAACAGAGAGAAATAAGTAAGAAAGAGTGAGAAAGAAAAGAAGCAAAAAAAGAAAAAAAGAAAAAAAAGAGGTAACATAGAAATCAAAAAGAAAAAAATGGAGAGTGAAGGGAAAAACAAAGAGTGAGAAAACAAGAAATGTAGTAGAGGCATGCACCAATAGGCTACTCCCTTCTCTCTCTCTCAATAGCCTACTCTCTAGTAAGAATTTGGAGATAAGCCATCTAGGCCCATTTTTTCAAAGTGAGCAATTTCTATGGCAGGATTTTTCTCGTGAGATTGCCCACTTCGAAGGGTGGTTCCCTTCCTGGACTTAAATCTCTTAAGAAACCAAGCACGACAGACTAACCATTCTTTCTTTTCTTTATCAAGCATTAATATTGTTTCCTCTTCTTTTATCTTATTAATCATTTCTGCCGTACCCATATTATTGTGTTCTTTCCCCCTTTTACTAAGAGAATGGTTTAATCATTGTCTTTGGCTGACAACAAACATATTCTTTTTATTTTTATCATATTATACTCTCCTGCTATAACATTTTTGTGACAGCATCTTCTGCTGTGGGCATGTGACTAAGGTCCCAGTAAAGGGGTCCTAGCTTGTGCACAAGCTGGCTTGGGGTGAGTTTCACTCAAGCTAGTCCCGACTCTCTTACCCCAGAACTATTGGGCCATAATGCGGCAAGAAGCATTCCAGCCCAGAATTACAAAAAAGGCCCACCACAAACGTTAAGTCAAAAATGCATTTTAGTCTTATTTTTAATCAAAGAATATTGGATATAGATTACATAATAAGCATGATTTACTTTTATTTGACTTGTTTGTTATGAAAAAGTCAATTATAATATTTGATTTAAAAAAAAAATTATTTTTATGAATTAGATCCACCCGCAAGTCAAAAGCCAAGATTTATCCCAAAACAACATCCTTATATTCTTGTTGATTGATGATGGCATTAGACACTTCCAAAGTCGAAATCTTGGCTCTATTTGAAAACAGCATCCTTATATTCTTTCTAATTGATGATGGTAACTAATCACCTTTTTACCTGTAGTTCTAAGCTCAAACTTAGTGGGATTAAAAAAAAGTTTATGGAAAGCTAATGATCATTAAACTAGTAATTAAGAGGGGAACAATAAAAGCTAAAAGGTAGTGTTATTAGTCGACTAATGAACCAACAGCATATTAATTTATTGTTAGTGATTAACTGATTATACTTATAGAGGTTTAAACCACATATATTCCATTAGTGTTTCTCTATAACCTTTCCACCACCTATATATAAAGTCACAGAAACCATCATTTCTATATACAATCAAATCAAGTTTTCTTTCTTTCCATGTGATAAATAATCATGATGCTTTGGGCAAGGTGGTTGGAAGATGGGTTATTTTGGTGCAACAAGATCAATTGGTCGTGTTAATATATTGAAAGGGTTTGTATGGGAAGGTGACAGAAGAGAGTGAGCACACAAGTTGTTTTTCTTGCATGAATTGTCCATGCTTGAATTGTGTGTGCTCACCCTCTATCTGTCACCCACCTCTCTCTCTCTCTCTCTCTCTCTCTCTCCCCTTTTATGTTTACACACTTCAGGAAGATGTAGATTGATGTGTAATAGTTTTAAAGTAATTTGTTGAAGGCGACAGAAAAGAGTGAGCACACCAGTTATTTTTCTTGCATGGACTGCCCACGCTTGAACTGTGTGTGCTCACCTCTCTCTCTCTCCTTGAGTACACAATGCAGGAACAAGTAGATTGATAAGTGTAACAAACTGTTTTAAAGTAACTTTCTTTTAAGATATATAAATACCAATAAGTAGTCAATTTTTGGTTCCTCTAGTTCCTTGTAAGGTAAATCATGCATCCAATTTTTATTAGGTTTTTTTTTGGGTAAACTTGGAATTGATAGAGTTTGTTTGTTTGTTTTTTTTTTTTTTCATGAAAGGGTAAAACCACTCAAACACACAACATATACTTGCATAAAAGCTCATAGAGTTTAACTTTCCTCTCCATAAGATCCAAGAACACATTAATTTCATGCACTTTTGCACTTGACTGATTCCAGTATGATGCTTGTTGGTCATTGAGTGTTAATAAAAGACTTTTTTTTTTTTAAAAAAGACTTTTTATTTGGTTACTTGTGGATAGCTTCTATCCAATGACTGACTACTATATTTGCAATCAGCCCTGTTTTTCATTAAGTATGTAGACAGCTGAGTCCATTCTAGTGCTGCCACGACTTGGTTGGATGCATGGGGTGGAAGTCCGACTCCAACAAATCCTTGCCAAGCTATATATGGATGGAACATACTTTGATATATGGATGGAATAGAGAAGAAAGAAGAAAGAAGAAAGAAGACTGATATGATGAAAAAGGCTACAAAGGTTGGTAGATATTTGAGAGGAAGAAGAAGTTGGTAGATATTTGATGAAAAAGGCTACAAAGGTTGGTAGATATTTGAGAAAGGTTTGGGTCATGGTCACGAAGGAGATTAAATTATGTCTACTAATTAGTTACCTTTAGCATCATGATTCTGTATTAAGTTGTAAACGATTCTCCTAACCTCTGTCAATGAAAAAGGAATCGCTTCTCCTCCAAATTTGCTTGGTTTAATCCTCTTGGCAGTGTAAATTGGATAACATATGCTCCATAAAGCAAAATGTTTTATCTTATTAGACCATGGTCGACTTGAATATGTTTTTACATAAGTTTAGTGATAATATTTTTTTAAACTATTAAAGTGGCTTATAATAATTGCAACATAATAAAGATTGTATCAACAGTAGGTTAACGTAAAACTAATGTTACTTTAATCACTACTTACCACCTTTATAAGTTATGAAAAAAATTATAAAAAAGGTATTTATCATTTGACATAATTTTGTTTGTTAATATATTAACATTTTCATGTCTTTTAACAAGCATGACCTCACAATTAATCTTGCTCTACAACAAGATGGACCTTGGACTTACCAGTACCACTTGTGGGATGCATAACATTTAGTTTTCATATGTTGTTATTATTTGAATCCAATACATAAAATGTATTCTAGATCATATGACTTATGTGATAATCATGTTACTTGGTTAAATGAATTAATAAATTAAATGATCAAAATGCATTTTAAAAGTTTTATGAATTATTAAGGAATGGATTGAGAAAATTATTGCAAATTGATTTTAAAGATCAAATTTTTATCTTTAACTGAATGAGAGTATATCATTGGACAGAATCATACAAAATATCATTGGCAAAGAAATATGAACATCCCTTAAGGAGATTTCCTAAAAGGAAAGTTTTAGAAACATTATGACCAAGAGTCTTGTATCTCAATTAGTACCTCATGTTATTTTAACAAAAACATTCATGGTTCAAATTCTCCAACACTCCAACTATCAAATTATCTATTAAAAAAAATTATGGCATAAGGGCCCTTACCTAGTCTCTGATGAGTTGATTTAGGTCAACCTAGATTGACCTGTATTTTTTTTTTCACATACCAACCAAAAAAAAAAAAATTAAAAAAAAAAAAAACTTAACATACTTTGTAACCTAATTTTTCATATTTTTTTCAAAACAAATAAATGAAAAAAAGAAGAAAAAACTCAAAAATAAAAGTTAGAATAATACATAAATATTTATATTTATAGTCTGAAAATAAATTCTAATAGTCTACTAGTATAATAATTCCACAAATGAATATTAAAAAAAAAAATGAGTCAACATGTTACACATAAAACATAAAATAAAGTTAAATCATCTATAAACTAAATGTGCTTTTTTGATTATTTTTTTATTTTTTTTTTTATTTTTTATTGAAATTGTATTTGCTTATTTGCTAAAAGTTGAATAGAGTTAAAAATATAAAACAAAAATGTTAATTAATACAAAATCAAATAATTAATATATAAATTTTAAAATAAAATATAGCACGTTGTTAGGTAAAGAAAAATAAATAATTAATTAATTAGGAATAAAATCTATAGTGAACTTACAAAAAAAAAAAAAAAAAACTACTCAATGTTAGCAGTAGATCTAATTACATTAAAAATATTGCATTTAAGAATTACTCGTTAAGACTACTTGTAATGTCATTATTATTTTCATCTACATTACAAAATATTTAATATAAAAACTTTACAAAAAAAAAAAAAAAAAAATCTTGTGCCTCTGGTTCTTTAGAGTCGGCTATAAAAATCCTGTTCCAAGCCTACAGAAAGGAGATGGTTGTCGCTTCTTTCCATACTATATAATTCAGAGTTGTTAGACAATCCTTTTTAAAAGGAGTATGGCTTGAAAGCCAATAGATTGATTATTGTGAACTTTAATAGAGTCTTGCGCATTTTATGGTATTAAAGATCAGCTTGAAAGGGCAGCTTCATTGTGATTGTGGGTGGTAGTGGAATGATAGTCACAGCTCACAGGGATGATTGGTGGTTCTTTCTGTTAAATGGTGGGGAGTTATGTTAGTGAATACTGACCAATAATGGTACAACTGGTTTATTAGGTTAACTTGCAATGCAAGTGATGACAGCAATAAATGTGTATTCATGCTGAGTTGCAAAAACAAGCTACCTGATTCCCTTCTTAGATTATGATTTTCAAGGACTTCTGAGGGACTGTCCAGATTAAATGCTATAATGTGCTTATCTTATTTTGGCAATTAACTAGTTAGTATTATTATACTACAAAGGCTTCTTTAAGATAGAACATCAATAAATGTTGGTGAAAGATACTGACTAAATAGGACAGAGAAATGGCAACTTTAATTGTCTTTCTGATAGTTACAGCTTAAAATACAAGAAGCTATTGTTGAATATATGCTTGATTGGCTTAATTTCTAATGGGGTATGGAATAATTGATGATATGATTTCCTTGCAGGATGTGACAGGGATTTCTCGGCTCCACGCTCACCTCGGCAGACCTTGCATTGTTTGCCATCTATATGTTTGTTATATCACCTAATGATCTGAGAATGTCCCTTATCAGACATCTTCTTTCTGATCCCACTAGAGCAACCATGATAAAAACTTACAGTATAGTTTGTATCCTCTTAATTTTTCCCCCTTGTTAGATCTGTTAAAGAAAACAACTTAGACAACAGTTGGAGCCCACCCACTTCTTGAAAAATACCAAGTATTTGTATATACATACACCTGTGTCTATCCTATCCTACCTCCTCTAGTCTGAGCACGATGATGTGGTTGTTGGTTATTTTGTACCCAAATCTCAAGCTGCACATGTTGGATTTTTGTGCTTTTTGTTCATGAAATTAAGTAGAGTTACAATGTCTCTCTCTCTCTCTAGCTTCTGTAATGCTTACCTGCCTTGCTGGAGCTTTCGGCTTTCTTATTAAAATAAAAATAAAAATGTGCTCCTATTATTTCAGGAATAGTTTTAGAGATGCCATATGCAATGCAATTAGACGAAAGTGAACTAGTAGATTGTGCGGCTCAGTGGCATTGCTAGTTTCTATCTCCATTAGATTTATTAATTTAACAATATAAATACATTATTCAATTAAACAAGATAAATACTATTGCTACTATAATTAAATTGATTAATTGTACTATTGAAAATCTAATTAATTTCTCAAAAAAAAAAAAAAACTCTAATTAATTAAATATACATAAGTATAATCAAAATCTAATTGATTATATTTATGTATATTTAATTAATTAAATTTATCGAAAAAGAACATTACCCACATGGAATAATTGTATGCTCACATAACTACCATAATTAAACAATTATCACCAATAGGATTTTTTCTTTTAATTAAAATTAATTAATCTTTTTACAGACCAATTAAAATTGATCTTTGATTATCCTACTCATGCCCATCTATGTTAAGATCATGGATCAACCAATCAAATTTAAACATTAACAAATATATATAAAACCTAGTGATCTGAGCATCATTTTATGCATTGAAAGAGGCCAATTTTTCTAGAAATTACACTTTGACTACTTATGATATGAATTTTATGTTTAAGGTCATTAATAAAAAAAAATTTCAAACCTAAAACTACCGTTTTACATCTAGATTTGAAAAAGTGGCGAATGGTGAAATGAAAAATGGAGTGTTTACAGTTAACAATTACTTGTATGATCTTGGGCATATTTAGGAATTCTGGAGCAAAGAAGTTATTTCTTGGCCCTCTCAAGCTATGCATTGTTGTATCAATGGGAAAAGCACTTCAAATAATGGTATGGAATGGAAAGGCTTATGGAAGAACTTGGAGGTGTTTCAGGCTTAAACACACCTTTGCCATGGATATTGATGGTAGATTTTAATGTAAATTTGCTTGTGAAAAAGTAAGTGGGGGAAGTAGGAATTTTATCTTCCTTTGAAATAGATTTTGAGCTGTGCAAATGCAACATTGAGATAGAGGCCCACCCTTATGTAGGCTGCTTCTATACATGGAGTAATAAAGGGATGCAGAGAAATTTGTTTCTAAGAAGCTTGATAGTGTCTTAGTCAATATGAACCGGTTGTCTTCTTTTTTTCCTTTTTTTTTTCCTGCTTCTATACATGGAGTAATAAAGGGATGCAGAGAAATTTGTTGCTAAGAAGCTTGATAGTGTCTTAGTCAATATGAACCGGTTGTCTTTTTTTTTTTTTTTTGATAAACAGCATATGCTGAACTTTCATTAAACAGAAACTAAGTTCATATTTGATACATCACGATGAATTTGATTCTGAATTATGGTAGGAGTATCCTCCACCCATATTGTACAATCATTCACACTTTTGGCATGTCTAGCCAATATATGTGCTACAAAATTACCACTTCTGCTGATGTGGGTTGCTTCCCACGAGTTGAACAGGTTCAACCCCTGTTGAATTCCTTCCATCAGCTTTTGAATTGACCTAGGCGTCGGGCACTGCCTCTTTATGGCATTCGTCACCGTTTAAGCATCGCTTTCAATGATAATGTCTTTTAGACCAAGGTCCCAAGCTAGAAGAATCCCTTCCTCCACTACTCTTGCTTCAATCTCCAGGGCACCTATCGGCAAGTCCACATTCCTGCACATTGCTCCTATTAACTGTCCCTATTCATTTCTAATTACAACCCCGACCCCACAGCTTCCATTTTCTTTGAATACTGCTCCATCCACATTGATTTTATAGCATCCTTGCTGAGGGGGGGGGGGGTCCATGGAGGCTTAGTGATGGGGGATGGCCTTTCTTGAGTCTGTTTTACCTATCTAACTTCCTTCAAGTACTCCACAACTTTTCTGACAATCACCTTAGGCCTCTTACACTGCCCTCTATGTCTAACTAAGTTCCTATTGTTCCATAAACTCCAAGCCGTAATCGCAAAGAGGTCCCAATCCACTCTTGGGCAATGCTCCTTTATTTCCCACACAATGTCAAGGATGTTCAAGTAAGGCTCAAGCAAAGAATGGAATTTGGTTTTTGTTTCACTCCACACCGCTGCAGCCACTTTTCAGCCCCACAATATGTGTCTTAAGGATTCACATAGCCCACATAGATCACATTTATCTTCCTGCCCAATCCCTTTTGCTTTCAACTGAAGCTTTGTTGGCAAAGTATTTTTGGCTGCCTCCACATGAAGTGCTTAATCTTATTAGGACAGTTCAAGTTCTAGATCATTTTCCAAATTGCTTTCATCCTCGACCCATCCGAGCATCCCCCTCTCTCCCTTTGCTGGTTTCTCCTTTCTCCATATTTTTGTGCCACTCAATATGCACATCTCACATTAAATTTACCATTGGGTGTCCAGGCCCAAATCAGGGAATCATCAGGGAGGCGGGAGCTGATTGGGATTCCCAAAATAACATCAACTTCGTGAGGAAGGAAGATATTCTTAACCATTGCCACATTCCAGCCTCTTCTCTTCGTATCTATGAGACTTGGGACTATCTCCACCTCAGTGTGTGAACCCCTCGAACTCACCACTTTAAAGGACTCCGGTGTAGGAAGCCATCTATCCTCCCAAATGTGTACTCGTTTCCCATTTCCAATGGTCTATCTGGAGTTCTTCACAATGATATCCTTGGCTGCCATAATACTTTTCCACGCATAGGAGGGTTGGCTACCCAATTGTGCTTCTTTAAATGGGATGCCCATGAAATACTTCGCTTTAAAAACTCTATGAATCAGGGAGCTTGGATTTTGTTGGATCCTCCACCCTTGCTTCGCCAGTAGGGCCAAATTGAAGGCTTTTAGATCCCTAAACCCCATACCCCCTTCCGCCTTTGGAGTACATAGTTTTTCCCACGAAACCCATGCCATTTTCCTCTCTTTTTCCTTCTGCCCCCACCAGAATCTACTCATCATCGCATTCAGCTCCTTGCACAGTGTGTCTGGGAGTTTAAAGCAACTCATCATGTATGTGGGCGTAGCTTGGGCCACCGCTTTGATAAGAACTCCCTACCCGCATTGGACATAAGTTTGCCTTTCCAACCAACTATTTTCCTCCCTACCTGGTCCTTTATCCTGTTGAAAGCTTTCCTTTTTCCCTTGCCAACTAGTGGAGGCAACTCGAGGTACTTTTCATGGTGCTGGATAATTTGGGCCCCAAACTGTTGCTTCACATGGTTCTGCACATCTCTATTGGTGTTGTAGGCTCCGGAAGTGAGGCTGTTGGGCCTGGATACACTTGGGCTAACAATTTATTTGTAAAGTGGGTTTTTGGATTTCCTACTAAGGGTCGTTCTCGGCAGAGAGACTCAATACAATATTCACTCTACTCTCCTTTTTTCTGAACCCCTTTCTCTTCCCAAACTCCTGCTATTTATAGCCAAGGTTAGTGGAGGGATTATGATTGCAGCTGCCAATAGTGCTATTGAAGGTCCAATATTGTTTGCTTTAAGTGGGTGTTTAGGTGAAAGTGGGATGCAGTAATTGCGGCCTTGGAACTTGGTTCCAGCCTAGTCAATTGTGCTCGGTAATGCAGTTCCCCGACCATTTCGTGGCCTCCCCGGACAGGATTTATGAGCTTGTTAGGGAAAACTCATGCCGAGCACCTCTCAGGATCCGTGACCCGAACTCTGCTCTTGCACGAAGGCAGTTTCAAGGACTTAGGGTAATTGGGCCGCTACGTTGGGCCTGGGCCCAGGGCCCATACAAGTCTAGGGATCTCGGTACCATACAGGTGTTTTTGCTGAAAAAAAAAGGGGAGGTTTTCTCCTTGTTGAGCTTTTGGTTTGAATCCCTTTCATAATCCTCAAGAACCTTCATTACCCTGTTACTTTCCTCAACAGTAGCCCTATAAAACACTATGCTGTCATCAGCGAAGAGTAGGTGGGATATTCTTGGCGCTCCTCTACAAACTGAGATACCTTTGATGTGCCATGTTGCTTCTTCCTTTTTTAGCATTGTCGATAGGCCCTCTGCACATATCAGGAAAAGGTATGGAGAGATTGGGTCCCCTTGTCGGAGGCCCCTAGATGAAGTGATCTTGCCCTTGGGTTCACCATTGATCAACACTGAATATGACAGTGTGGTCACGCACATTATTATAAGAGATATCCACTTGTCATGGAAACCTAAACTTCTCATCATTGCCTCTAAGTAAACCCATTCCACTCTATTGTAGGCCTTGCTCATATCGAGCTTAATGGCCATAAGAGCCTCCTTCCCCTTTTTCCTTTGATCAATGCAATGCATCATTTCAAACGCCACAAGGGCATTATCGGTAATGAGCCTCCCTGGCACAAATGCACTTTGCGATTCATCAATCACTACTACAAGGATTCTTTTCAGTCTATTAGCTAACACCTTGGAAATGATTTTATATATCACATTGCATAAACATATGGGTCTGAAGTCAGTGATTTTTTAGGGTGATTTGACTTTAGGAATAAGGCAAATAAATGTTTAATTAAGATCACTAGGCATCACACCAAAATTTAGTGCATTTAGTACACATTTAATCACATCCAAGCCTACTATATCCCAATAGTTTTGATAGAATATAGGAGACATACTGTCGGGGCCTGGAGCCTTTATGGGGTGCATTTGTTTGAGAGCTCTCCATACTTCCTCTGCCTTGAAATCAGTCAACAACTCCTCGTTCATCTCAGTGGTAACTCGGGTCTTGATTGCACTCAAACTAGCTTCAAAGTTGGTCGGATGATCCGCCTTGAAAATGGCATTAAATACTCCAAGATTATACCTTCAATCCTTCTCTGGTCTTCTTGCCACACCCCCTCCAAATTCTGCATACCCACAATTCTGTTTCTTCAGCGCCTTTGACTAGTAGTAGCATGAAAAAACTTTCGTATTTCAATCCCCCCATTTGATCCAGAGTGCTCTAGACCTCTGGTTCCACATGGCCTCCTTTGTCAAAGTCTCATTGATCTTTAGTTTCAGCTTTCGGATCTCCTCAGCATTCTCATAATCACATTCAGTGGCTTCTAGCAATTGGAGCTTACCTTGCTTCTGTTTGAGCACATTATTTATATTGCCAAAAACCTTCCAATTCCACCTTTTCAAATGTTCTTGACAGCTCTTCAATCTGTCCATAATTTTAATCTCCGGATCACCTCGAAGTGGATCCCAAGCCGACTCCACCACTTCTTTGCATCCTTCCTCCCTTGTCCACATAGCCTCAAAAAAGAAACGCTTCTTCGACTGAACTCATGGCTAACTTCTCTTGAGGGAGAGAGCCAACAGGCAATGGTCCGATATAGACATAGAAAAATGATGAACACAAGCTTCTGGGAATTTCCTCATCCACGCCATAATCGCTACCATCCTATCCAGCCGGAGCTTCGTCCTTTGATTGCCTAGGCGACCATTACACCATGTAAACCGTTGTCCCACAAAGCCCAAGTCGGACAGCCCACACCTACTTAAACAATCTCGAAACCCCTTCATTTGCCTAATAACTCTGTTCAACCCCCCTGACTTTTCACTATTGCACATGATTTCATTGAAATCCCCAAATACAATCCACGGAAGGTCGCACTGAACTTTCAGAGCTTCCAGCAGTTGCCACGAAATGTTTCTTTTTTCAGTTTCGGGTTGGCCGTAGAAGCCCGTCGCATGCCACGGACTTGATGTTGGATCTTCGCGCACAATCATGTCGATATGGGAATTGGAACAGCTTTTGAAGCTTACCTCGATGCCTTCTCTCCACAATAATGCCAAGCCGCTGCTCCGCCCATCACTTTGCACTACAATGCCTTGCGTATATTCCAGTTTGGTCTAAATCCCTTTAATCCTGCTCGTACCAACCTTAGTTTCCGCAAGAAAGACCAAGAGTGGGTCTTTTGCTCTCACCTCATCGGTGAGTGTTCGAACCGCCAGGAAGGACCCTAATCCCCGGCAGTTCCATGTTATAATACTCATGGGGCTCGACGGTGCTACATCGCAGCCACCGCCTCACCGCCATCCCTTTCCTTTACTTCCTCTAATGTTGAGCAAGTTTGTTTCGTGCCCTTTCTTCTTTCTTGAACACAGACATTCGAGTCCAACTCTTTTAACGGGGTTGGGCCCTCACGTTTCTGGTTAATTGGGCCCATCTCATTGTGGGTTGGATCCATTTTCGGCCCCCTTGCCAATCATTTCCAATGCCCGCTTTTAGAGCCTAGCTTTTCCACAGTCTAGCCGAACTTCGGATCAAAACTCATTGCCATTGGGCCCCGCCCACTATCTAATTTGTTTGGGCTTTCATCCTTGTCTTTTAAATTTGGATTTGGCGCCAACACAAACTCAAAATTTGGCTCTTGCACCTGACGTGTTTCTTTTTTCCATTGCATGTCTTCTATAGGTTCGGCCCAGATTGTGTGTAGGACTGGTGATTTTTCATTCAAAGGGGATACCTACTCTTCTATCTTTCCTCCCGACCCATTGACCTTACTACTTTCATGCAACTTCTCTGTCAGATGTTTTAGAGCACTCAACTTTGATTCCTCCTAGGTAGAGCTACTGCCACCTTGAGAAGTCAGCTTAATCACGTGATCCTTACCTACCTCTATCTTTTCCCTAGACATGCCGGACGACACTATTGTTTTCTCCAGCCTAACTCCAGCTGCCCGGCTCAATCTTCCTAGCTTCCTTCCCAACCATGCTTGAGTGTACTTGGTTCTCCTCTCAACCAGGCCCTATATTAAAGGCAACCCTCCACTAGTTGGGCGTTCCTAGATGATTCTGGGCATTCTTTTAGTGCATGGCTAAGTAGTCCACAATGATAACAAAAATTGGAAAGTCTTTCATATTTAAAGTTAACCCACCTGCACTCATCTCCTTCAATGGTGATTCATTTTCCTTGAATGAGTCTTTTTGTGACATCAATACGGACCCTCACCCGAAGGCATTTGCCCCAGTGAACTCCTGATTCGGGCACATCGACCTCCATGACTGTCCCTATCGTGGATCCAATCGCCTACCCAGTTTCCCTTGTTCTACTCTTTAGAGGTAGATTGAAAACCTGAATCCAGAAGGGTGACCATTTTAGCTCAATCTCCTTTGAGGTTAACTCTCCTTCAAAGTCTTGGATTAGCACCAGCTGTTTCTCATAGCTCCATGGACACATATCAAGTGCTTTCTTCTTATCTTTCCCATCTCCGAACTTGACCAGGAACAAATCCGCCTCTAACTCAAAATTATTAACTCCCTTGTTTGTTTTCCACAGCATCCTCAAATTCTTTCTCAGTGCATCTAGGCTTATGCTTCTATGGGTCATTATCTTCATAATAGCACAGTTTTTTCCTATCTCTTTTACAGCTTTGGTACTACTACTTCCAAGCTCAATTCCTTCATCCTCCTTCTCCGTGAAGGATAATTTCCTCCATAACTCTTCAAGCTCTTTTGACATTGTATGCTTCCTCCTTTAGCCACCTAAATGGATGTTATTGCCTAACCCCACCCTCGGCCTCACCCAAGGAAGGCCACACTAACTCTTGCAAGAGCTGCAAGACTAACACCTGCTTCTACGTGCACGAGCACACGAGAGCACCTCCAAACCCTTGAACTAGTTGTCTTAATAGAGCACACTTCTTCCTTTTAGTATTTCTTATCATTTCTTAGCCTTATTCTATAGGAAAAGGAAAGTTTGCATGATCTTAGCCTTTAATCAAACATGTAGATGTAGTTGTGGGTTTTTTGTGAATCCGCACAAAAGTGAAGTGATTGCTCCTAGTTTGAAACATAAAATCCTAAATTTACAATTCAAAGAAGGCTCCTTGCCAATGAGATAGTTGAGGCTTCCTCTCATCTCTCATAAGGTCATTGCTACTGATTGCAATGCAAGCCTTTAATTGACAAGATTATTGCTACAATATCATCTTGGACAGTCAATAAACTTTCTTTTGTTAGGCTTGGGAGGCTCAAACTTTTGCGATCAGCCCTGCATAGTATTCAACATTATTGCTCCAACAAAATACTCCCCAAAAAAGTTTTTAAAACCAATGACCAAAAGCTCAATTCATTTCTTTGGAAAGTTCAGGAGGGTAGCAGTGGTAACTTTAAGGTGTCATGGAAGAAACTTTGCACCCCTAAAAGGGAAGGTGATTTAGCATTAAAGACAATAGAAGATTGGAGTAAAGTAGGCGAAGTAGCTATGTTGAAGCATATTTGGCATCTTTGGGTGACTTGGGTGCATTGAAATTTGCTAAAAGATAATTTTTTTTGGATTGCCAAAGTTCCATAGAATTGTAGATGGGGATAGAGGAAGCTATTGAGATTAAGGGGTTGTTGCTAGGGAGTTCCTAAGCTTTAAAATTGGGTACGGCTCCCATATATATCTTCCTTTATCATGACAGCTGGTGCTCTTTACCAAATGTAGGTTTTTAGAGTCATCTATCATGTTGCTAGTGCTTTGATGCAAAAGTAAATATAGTTAAAACTTAAAAGCAATAGGAGCTGGTCTTGGAGGCTTGCTAGGTTAGAGGATTAGTCTCCATTCAAAGTAAACCATTTTTGGCTGAGCTGACAGAAAGGAACAAGGCAGTGTGGTCAATTGCTAATTTTGGGGACAATTTTGGAAACTGCTATGGTTTCCTCTTTATATCCTTTGACATTTCTTCACAGGATGGTTGGCAATAAAAACAAGTTGAGTACCAAAAAAAGAATGCTGAAATGGGGCTTTATTGGGGATACTCTTTGCTACTTTTGTCGAGGAGGTAGTTATGATAAAAATTATTTTTTCTTTACTTGAAGGATATGGAGTGCTGTTTTGAGGTCTTGCTTAGCGAATGATGTTAAAACTGACTGGGAGGATTTGATGGTATGGGGTATTGATAATCTTTAAGGAAGAGGTTATAGTAGCTTCTAATTATGTAAACTAACGTGGTTGGCTGCTGTTTATCATATCATATGTGGGCTCAGAAAAATGCAAGAATTTATGGTAGCTAGTGAGATTAAAACAGCAGAAGGTATAGTAAAGGTTGTGAGTAAAGATGTAAAATTTAGATTATGGGACATTATATTGAACAAAGTTCTTTGTTCAAATTGGGGAATCCCTCATTCCATTCCCCAAGACTCTATGACTTGGAATGTTATGGTAGTTGTTAGTTCCGGCATCTATTTGACGGGGTGTAGTGTTGTATAAGAAGATGTTGTAGTGTATAACTGGGGAGGGCTGAGATGCCTCCCCTCTCCTCTCAATAGTTAATTTTAGTTAAAAATACAATATACACTTGCTAACTTTGCCTAAAAATCATTTTAGTCAATTTTTTTGGGTGGTAAAAATGAACTATTTTTGAGAAAGTGGTAAAGAAGAACTAGATTAAAGAAAAGTAAGCCATACAAAGTCTAATAATTGGTACAAAATACAGGGAGGGGGATTTGAATACAAAACAAACAAATCACTATTAAGGTTCCATTCCTTGGCCAAAAAATCCATGCAAACGCAATGATTCCGAAAATATAATTGATATCAGCTTCAAAATTCTGAAGAGGGATCTGCAGTAAAAAAACTAATGCACTATATGGGTGAGAATCATTAATCACGGGGCAAAGTTAGCATGTGTAATTTGTATTTTTGCCTAAATTTTAAAACATCCAAATAAGGGGAAAAAGTAAACATTCCCCTTTGCTCCTCTCATTTCCATCCTTACCCGTCTACTTTTCCCTCTCCCCAAATTTCCAAACACTCTGTTAAACATTATTTTAAAATATGAGAATATTATCTTATAACTACGTTATTTTTTATTTACTTTATAGTATAATGTTATTGGAAGGATTAACTACATTCTATTGCTTGGTATTGGATAGATCTCGAAAAGTTACAAACCTATGACAAAGCACACATTTATAGAAAATAATTTACAGAATTTTTTTTTGTAACGAGAATTAGGCCGCTTGTACAGCCCTTGTCACAATGCAAAAGCTATTTGAAATACCGAATTCAAGGGCGTTACAAAATAACTTTAACTACGTCCAAGAAAATCGCCTTAACAGAATTGAAGTTTTTTGTAGGCTTAATGGGACATGAATCCCCTTAAAATAGCTAGGACCTCGCTCACCAAACACAATGGTAACCAAATGGCTTAGGACTTTACATACATGAAAGTATCTTATGCTTTGAATATATGCATCTTTTCTCTTCTAGATTGTGTCCCTCATGATAGATATGACCCACATATTGTGATTTGTGATAAGGAGAATGTATATAATTGATACATGAAATAATTATTGGTTATTTAGACTATTATACACAACTGTGTTGCATTCAATGTTTAAAAAAAATCAGATTGCTAAAAGAAATGGAAAAGAAAAAGAAAGGTTCAAGGTTCAAGGTTCAAGATCGGATTGGAGTTCAATTAATAAGAGGTTAGACCATGATAATATCATAAATAATAAAATATAAATAATTAAGGAATATGCAAGTCCCACATTAAAGAAAAAGGAGTGAAAAAGTTTTGAAAAGAAGCATTGCATGTCCCATATCGAAAGAAAGGAGGAAGAGATTATGATTGTCTTTGTCAAAAAATAAAAGAGATGTTTTAAGAAGGGTTACAAGTCCCACATTAGAAAAATAAAGGAAAATATGTTGGAAGTTTGTGGGGAGATGAGATGAGCGGATAATAGAGGGGTAGCGGAGAGGAGTGGAGAATATAGTAGACACCCCTTTCCCTTTTTAGATGTTTTAAAAATTAAAAGGGAAGAAAAGGGCAGTTCTAGAGTCCCCTCCTCTTTTTTCGTTTTGTTTGTTTTCTTCGAGAAGAAGATGAATTGATCCCTCCACTTGTTTGACTGTAAGGTGGAAATAAGAGGAAACGATAATATATATAAAAAAATAGAAAAAATATATCAATTCATTTATAAAGTTTTATACTAAATATTCATTTTGGACAAAATTGAAAGTAGATAAAAATTCATTAGGAATCCTTCCCCTTCCTAACAAGGTGGAATATAAATCCTCACCTCTACAAAGTGGTATCTCATGAAACCATTTCATAAAATAATTTTTCCACCCCCATTCTCTTCCCTCTACTCCCCCTCATTTCACCCCCACCAAATGCACTATCAAATATTTCAAAAAATTAAATTAATTGAATACATGAGCTAACTTTTATTGGGTCTAGAATTCTTAAATTAAATGAATGGTTTATTCTAATAATAATAATAATAATGTATGTGATGCATCAAAAAATTCTGAAGAGAAAAGATGGTCAAGTTTGGTCTTGGTTCTTGGGCTTGTTTTCTTTTCTTTTTTTAGGTCAATTTTTAGCTAAGATCGGACTGACCTTAAGTACTAGTTCATCATTCATGGTTAACTTAGACAAATTGGTGGGCTCCAGTTGACTCAATTGGTAAAATTTCTGATGGTTAAATATGGGATCTGGGGTTCAACCCCGCCTACATAAAAAACTAATTGGTGTCTTGGTTTGATGATAAAGAATCATCATTAGAAGCAGATGCCATAGGTTGTGAAACTCTCTGAAAAAAAAAAAAAAAAAAAAAAAAAAAAAAAAAAAAAAAAACTTAGACAAATTTCACTTTAGGGAGCAAAAATTATAAGTGAACACAACACACATGTACACAGAACACATGAGAGCAATAATGGTGAGATTTTTTAAACTAAAACAAACATATAACCTCAAGCTAGCCCTCAATACAATAATGTCCCATTGTTCTAATCCATAATATAAAAAATGTCAAAGGAAAAAGATATTGAGAGGACTAACAGAACAATGGAGGAACTTAATGGCACCCTCTTTCCACTCCGATGGCATTGATAATTAGCTTTTAGGGCTACGAATCTCAGAGTAATTAATGCTTAAAATGCCCTTTAGACTTTCAATTACCTTAATATATTTCAATACATTGTGTTAAAGAAGCATCAAATCTATCAAAAAACAAACCAGACTTAAGATATATACTCAGCAAAGGCCAATTAATGTTGAATAGGCATGACGTCTTTCCACCTACATATCCTTTTTTCCAATAGTGATAAGCAATTTCAATGGTTCTTGGTACTGTTTTTTGTTTAATAAACATAAAGCATAGATACCAATATGCTCCTTTGTGCCATGGTAATCTTTGTGGGGGCACAACGTATCATTTACAATAATATTGTTGCTCAGAACTTTGTGAAGCTCAATCACACATTGGATGATCACTGCAGGGAGAGAAAAATTAGTATGTTTTTTCTGTTGTAAGCTGGTTAGACTTTGTTAAGCATACTTTGCATTAATGTTTCTTTCTCCTTCTAAAAAGACAGCTACAATTGCAACTTTATTCCTAATTCCCATGGCCTTAGATTCAAAGAGGGCAAGTCCAATAATGTTAGACACGTATTGAAACTCTTATTGGCTCAATTAGATTGACCAACTTATTTAAATCTCCATTCTTGTTTATATGCATCAGCGCGCACTAGCATATGCAATCATCTATTCAGATTCTCATTATGGGGAGTGATGAACTGCCAAATTGGTGAATTTTCTTGTATTAAATTGACAAATTTTAGGAATCCAAATGGATGGACTGCTTGTCTTTATATAGGGTTACATATCTAATAAATTAAAACCATTTATTTTCTAATGTCTCATAAATGGTTTGTTTTTCTCATTAAAAAAAAATATATAAATAAGGATATGTTTGGGACCAATAATTTAAAGCTAGCCAACCATTTTACTCTTAAAAAGTTAATGGATTATTATAATAGTAATTATGCCTCCTAACATGCACTTTACATTACCCATGCCCTGAAGTTTTGGCTTTATACATGTTTTTTTTTTTTGGAAATTTACGTACACTTTATGATGCATGCTTTTTACTATAAGGTCAATATATATACACATATCATTTTGTAATTACTACGTAATATACTATTTTTCTATAAAAAAAAAAATAGTAATATACCTGAAGAGTATAAATCTGGGACGACGGATCCAATTAAATAGACCTAATGGTACTAGACTAAGTGGACGGTAGGTCTCCATGCATGGACGGATCTGAGACACACGGACACGAGATGGACGGATCCCAAGGCCACGTGGTATCCACATGACTTAAGTGGCCTCTAAGGAATCCTAAATGGAAACAACTTGCGTCTCACGATTAACCATAATCAGTAGAGTTCTAACGGGAAAGGGATCCTATAATATACGCACATTTATAATGATCTTCCCCATAAGGAAATACCTTCCTACGCAAGAAACGGAGGTCGATTCTACACTACTATAAAAACCCAAGGCCCTCAGGAAAAAAGGTATGCATAATTCTCCCAACTTTGGCATTCTAGAGTTGTGAAAAGTTTTCTGACTTAACCTTTGGAGGGTCTTTGGCCGATACCATACCGGTACTCTCCTAGGGTTTTTCTTTGCTTTTGTCTTACAGGTATTGTCTTGAGCACGTAAGTATTGTGTGGCTTACTAACGATTTTCGACATCATCAATTGGCGCCGTCTGTGGGAAGGCTCAGGAGATAAGCCACACTTACCACTTCTCGGATAAAAAGTTGTATGGAACTTACTCGTTTGATGGTAACCACCAACAATCAGGGTGACGAACCGTGCACCATGGCCCTGGAGAGGCAAGTTCAAACCCTCGCAGCAGTGATGGAACGCCTCATCAAGCAGAATCATGACCTAGAGGAACAGCTGCGCCAGAAGAACGCAGCGTTGAACACTCAAGAAGAGGACCAGGAAGGAACCAACGCTGAAAGAAGGAATCAGGAGGGGCCAGAAGGCAGCAATGCCCCAAGCAGACAAGAACGACAGGATACTAGCCGCCTATCCAGCATAGATACGGCTCCCCCTCAAATAGTCGCAGAGATGCAGATGATGAAGGAACGGATGGACTTCATGATGAACACCCTCAGAGGACGGGTGTCCAGTGACCTCGATGACTTGGTCCATTGAACTGATTCACCATTCATCGCATCCGTCTCGTCATTCCCTCTTCCGCCAAAATTTCGAATGCCTTAGGTGGAAAGCTACGACGGATCAAAGGACCCCCTAGATCACCTGGAGTCCTTCAAGACTTTGATGCACTTGCAAGGAGTGGCAGACGAGATTATGTGCAGGGCCTTCCCAACTACGTTGAAGGGCCCCGCAAAGATTTGGTTTAGCAGGTTGACACCCAATTCTATTGGTACCTTTAAAGAGTTGAGCGCTCAGTTTACCTCACACTTTTTCGGGGGACACAGGTATAAGAAGTTCATTGCATGCCTAATGAGCATTAAACAATGGGAGGATAAGACGTTGAGGTCTTACATAGCCCGCTTTAACAAGGAAGCACTCTCGATTGACGAAACTGATGACAAGATATTCGTGACCGCATTCACGAATGGGCTGCGGAAGGGTAAGTTTCTATTCTCCTTGTATAAAAATGACCCGAAAACCATGTCAGAGGTGCTCTACAGGGCTACTAAATACATGAATGCGAAAGTCGCATTGTTGGCTCGCGAAGAGATGCCCAAAAAGAGAGAAAGACAGGAGAAATCACAACAGGACCGAGGACGGAAGATGGCCAGGACAGGAGATAGAAGGGAAGAAAGGCGTGCCAATACTCAAACCGGAAGGTTCACAAGCTTTACCCCCCTGAACACCCCGATTGATCAAGTCTTGATGCAGATCAAAAACGAAGGGGCCCTGACATTCCCTGGCAAGTTGAAGGAAGATCCCAGCAAGAGGTCTAGAGATAAGTACTGCTGTTAGAGTGTTACGACTTAAAGTAGTAAATAAAAGCTCCCATAAGGCAAGGGAAGTTGCAGAGGTTCGTTGGTAAGGAAGGGACAGAATAGCCCCAGGGACAGCCCACCCGGAGAGAAAACGAACGCCCTAGACCACCCTTGGGAGACATAAGGATGATTATAGGGGGCAGCGCCGCCTCTAGTTCTTCTAGGAAGGCACGTAAGACTTACCTATGGACGGTTCAGAATGTCCAGCTGACGGGGAGCGTCCCAAAGCACGAATCGAAAACCCCATAATTAGGTTCACGGAGGAAGTGCTTGCTCACTCCCAAGTGCAAGAAATCGTAGCAATATAATTCTCGGAGTACCGAGGTCGAACCACAAGGAGCAGGGTAAATTCAAAGACAATATAATTAAATAACAATTTGGGTGAAGAAGAAAAATACTTTTGTTTGGTGATTGTTAACAAGAATAATAATAAAAACTGATTTAAATCAATAATGTAAATACTAGGGCATCGGGGTGTTTCCCTATATCGATATGAAATTCTTTATGATCTAAGAAAATATCTATTTCATAATTGATTGTTCTTATACAATTAAACACTTATGATTCGGTTGAACTGAGACAATTCAAGAATGCATGATAACCTCGATTAATAATGCGGTTAGAAAAGTTTTCAGAAAAATCCATTCACTTTAAAACCTGATTTCTATTTGAAACTATTAGAAATTCATCTAAACAATAAGAAAAACATGATTGAACTTATTGAAAGCATGGAAGAACTAATACATCAAAAGAAATCTAATTGAACAATCAAATATGTTGTTGATAAAATCCTAGAAAGAATCACATTGAATATTCATACTGTATAGAAGAAACATAACCCCTAGCCCTAGCAAAGAGTTTAGGCTGCCATTAGAGAAAGAAAAATACAAGGTTTTCTCTCCAAAATTCGTTCTACCCAGCCTCCCTCAAAACCCTAATGTCTAAGTGTCTAAAGAAAATAAAACATTTACTATTTTAATTTCCGTCCAGGTTTACAGCAGTAACTTGTGAGTTAACTTCGGCCTTCAAAAATTGAGAATTTCGAAAAACTCAAAACTGGAAAGTTGTAGATATTTAAGTCGCAGTTCCAACCCATCCAGCTTTGTGTCAATTGGATTTTTGAGGAGAGAGATATGCCCAGAATACTGATCAGTGCTCAAATCAGATTTTTCCTTTTCAGATTCTGCCACTTTGATTTCTTTCCTTATTTGAAGCTTCCAATCACGGTAGAAGATCCAAGCACTCCAGCTGCACCTCCTTAGACATTTAAGCATGGACCTTTAGCTCCACTTTAATTCTAGTTTGGCCTCCATTCTCTCACAAATTCTTGTAAACTCATCTTTCTCACATGATTTCCTGAAAGTAGAAAATTACACACAATGAATAGCATCTTATTCAAGAAATTATGTAAAGATAAATAATAGGGACTAATGCAAATCATGACTTAATTATACAAATTAAGCATAGTAATAAGGAGATAACGCCCACATAAATATATAACAAGTATACATTTTAAGGCGTTATCACACCCCCCAACTTAAATCTTGCTAGTCCCTAGTAATCCACAAATCACCCATGTCTACTAAAAGTGAAAAATTAAAACTAAATACAAGCCACTTTCGTTGGCTACACGACTGCACTTCCCATGTGCAGCAAGTCTTTGAACCCCTAGGTCACCCTAGTGGACGAGTTTACTCTCGTGAGGGTTTGCAGTGACTCTACCCACAAAAGTCAAAGGTTTCCTGAAAATTCCTGCAGCAAATGTTAGTCTGCTTTATCATTATATCATACAAATGAACTTTCAATTTTTGAGTTGGGATACTATTCATTATATTAAAGAGCTTTCACTAGCTTCACTTTTGGAGTGTGTGTGTGCATAGCCCATCCAATCAAACCGGCTTTTCCAAACATGCATAGACCAAGAATAATCTAGATTAGAGCCTCTACTCCAAAACCTCTCTTAAGTCATCAACACTCTGAAAGAACACACATAGAAGTAATGGTTTCTCTCTTCAAATCACATGTGACAAAAAGGAAAGAAGAAGTTTTAAGAATATCACATGTGTATACAAAAACAACCGCTAAAACAACGGAAAAAGATCTCTTGGAAAGGATGTTGAATTCCTGGAAACATGAGGTTAATACCATTCTCATCCCTAGTTTTTATCCCAAACACATTCCAGCCATGCACCTTTAGCATCAAGTAGGACTTTAAGCTCAGTGGTAGTATAATCTTATGGCTAGGTAAAGGCAAACTGCTCTCTTTGAAATATGAGGTATATGAATCAAATGTAGAAAATTCAAGCCAAACCCAACTCATAGCAGTAACAATCATCTTGAATCAAAACAACCTTTACTCAACCATAAAACCCTTCTGAAATACATGAAAGATGTGTAAGACACCAATGATTTATTGATTGATTATGTATGTCTCCTCTTTCTTTTTTTTTCTTTTTTTTTTTTTTTTTTTGTGAAGAAAAGAGAGACAATGGTGGTATCTAAACACATCAATTGCTCAAAACTTGAACCCCCATGAGAATACCCATTAATAAAAATGTTTTGTGGTATTGTAGAAGTATTTCTCATGGCTCAAATGATGGTGACAATGGTTAATGTAAAGGTAGGTTGAATATTTGTTTAGCTGGTGACAAAAAATTGGTGGTCTTAGGCTCTCATCTCCTAAAATTCCACATAAACCAGCATGCCTAAGGACAAAAATAAGTAGGATCATGGTATATCTCCCCATAATGTTTTCACTAGTCAACCAAAAAATATAGAGATCTTTTACAAAAACTGAAGCATATGAGAGAAATTTAAGAGTTCAAACAAAGATATACTCTCACAAAGAAAAGTAAGGCTCAAGAACTCTCCATATGGGTTGAGTTTCAGCTTATATCTAGCTTGTTCATGATCCATGCATATCCAACATCCAACCGTCCGCTAACCTGGCTATTGTGCTCAAAAGGTTCCAATTGTGCTCTTCATGAAAGAGTCTTAATATAGAAAATAGTATAACCAACTCAGCATTATTCATTTTATCACATGATATAAAAATAAAGCTTATAACTCTTCTGCATTCAAATTCAAGGTTTTTTTTTTTTTTTTTTTTTTTTAATAATTGAAAAGTTGCAACCAAAAAGAAAGAAAAAGAAAAAAAAAATCATGCAAGGTGCAGCAAAATGTGTAGACCTCTCCCCCCAACTAAAATATTGCATTGTCTTCAATGTATCAAAACCAAAATAAATTTAAGTATAAAGGGAAGAAGTTACCTTAAGCATTTAATTTTTTTTTTTTTTTTTTTTTTGAAATTTCTTTCACACCTGCAAGTGTTAGCTCACAAAAAAAATAATAATAACAAAAAAGAACAAAAACAAAAGGCAAAAAAGAAAAAAAAAACAAAAACAAAAAGAAAAGAAAAAAAAAAACAAATATGGTACAACTTCATAAGGCTCTTTCAGAGTTCACATGGCATCCCACTAGGCAGGGATCTCCAGTGACATAGTCTCCTCCTCCTATGGTATAACTCCCCCTAAGAATGGTTTTAACCTTTGTCCATTTACTTTCATAATTCTACCATCCCTAGGGTCTTCAACTACTACAGCTCCATGGTTAAACACTTCCCTTACAATGAAAGGGCCATCCCACCTAGTTTTTAGTTTACCTAGAAATTTATGAAGTCTCAAATCATAGAGAAGGACTTGCTGATTTTTCTCAAAATTTTTCCTCACAATGCTTTTATCATGAAATAATTTCATCCTTTCTTTATAATTGCGAGTGCTCGCATAAGCCTCATTCCTAAGCTCTTCTAGCTCATTCAATTGGAATTTCCTCAATTTTTCAGCCCCTTGTAGATCAAAGTTAAAGGCTTTAATAGCCCAATAAGCTTTATGTTCCATCTCTACGGGCAAATGACAAGGTTTCCCATAAACAAGACGATAGGGAGACATTCCTAAGGGTCCTTTATAGGCTGTTCGGTAAGCCCATAATGCATCAACTAGCCTTAAAGACCAATCTTTACGGTTTGGATTGACCGTTTTCTCTAAAATTTGCTTAATCTCCCTATTGGCAAGCTCAACTTGCCCACAAGTTTGAGGGTGGTACGGGGTGGACAACCGGTGCACCACTCCATACTTTTTCAACAATGCTTGAAAACAACGGTTACAAAAATGGCTACCATTATCACTAATTATAGCCTTTGGCATTCCAAATCGTGAGAGAATGTGTTCTCTCAAAAATTTCAAAACCGTTTTATGGTCATTAACCTTGCATGCTATGGCCTCAACCCATCTAGATACATAATCTATTGCCAAGAGAATATATAGATTACCAAAAGATTAGGGAAAAGGTCCCATGAAGTCGATTCCCCAACAATTAAACACATACCCAACAATTAAACACTTATGATTCAGTTGAACTGAGACAATTCAAGAACGCATGATAACCTCGATTGATAATGCGGTTAGAAAAGTTTTCAAAAAAACCCATTCACTTTAAAACCTGATTTCTATTTGAAACTATTAGAAATTCATTTAAACAATAAGAAAAACATGATTGAACTTATTGAAAGCAAGGAAGAACTAATACATCAAAAGAAATCTAATTGAACAATCAAATATGTTGTTGATAAAATCCTAGAAAGAATCACATTGAATATTCATACCGTATAGAAGAAACATGACCCCTAGCCCTAACAAAGAGTTTAGGCTGCCATTAGAGAAAGAAAAATACAAGGTTTTCTCTCCAAAATTCGTTCTACCCAGCCTCCCTCAAAACCCTAATGTCTAAGTGTCTAAAGAAAATAAAACATTTACTATTTTAATTTCCGTCCAAGTTTACAGCAATAACTTGTGAGTTAACTTTGGCCTTCAAAAATTGAGAATTTCGAAAAACTCAAAACTGAAAAGTTGTAGATATTTAAGTTACGGTTCCAACCCATCCAGCCTTGTGTCAATTGGATTTTTGAGGAGAGAGATACGCCCAGAATATTGATCAGTGCTCAAATCAGATTTTTCCTTTTCAAATTCTGCCTCTTTGATTTCTTTCCTTATTTGAAGCTTCCAATCACAGTAGATGATCCAAGCACTCCAGCGGCACCTCCTTAGACATTTAAGCATGGACCTTTAGCTCCACTTTAATTCTATTTTGGCCTCCATTCTCTCACAAATTCCTGTAAACTCATCTTTCTCACATGATTTCCTGAAAGTAGAAAATTACACACAATGAATAGCATCTTATTCAAATTAAGCATAGTAATAAGGAGATAACGCCCACATAAATATATAACAAGTATACATTTTAAGGCGTTATCAGAAAGATGCCCGACGCCTCCATCACCCACATGATGATGCACTTGTAGTCAACATATGTGTAGGGGACTACAACACATACCGAGTCCTTATGGACAACGGGAGCTTTGCCGATATCCTATACTATCCGACATTCCAACAGATGAGAATAGAGAGAGAACGGTTGATTTCGACCAACGCACCGCTCATAGGATTTGGAGGGACAAGGGTGCATCCCCTAGGGGCAGTCACCCTGCCAGTGATGGCCAGAGATTACCCTCAGCAGATCACCAAGGATGTCACAATCCTAGTTGTTGATTGTTCATCTACGTACAACGCCATATTGGGCCGTCCTACTCTGAATTCATGGAAGGCCATGACCTCAACCTACCATTTGATGATCAAGTTTCCCACTGAGTACGGAGTGGGAGAATTAAGAGGGGATCAAGTGGCAGCACACGAATGCCATATTGCCATGCTGGAGATGGACGATTATATGCAAACTATGTGTATAGAAGAACAGCGAACAGTAGCGGAGCCGGTGGAAGGGTTGGAAGAAGTACTCCTTGATGATGCTAGGCCTGAATGGACAACGAGGATAGGTGCCTTGGCCAGTCAGCCAGTGCATCAGGCACTTACATCGTTCCTAAGGGAAAACTAGGACGTGTTCGCCTAGAGTCATGAGGACATGCTAGGAATTGATCCGTCGATCATAGTCCACAAGTTGAATGTATCGCCCACCTTCTCTCCCGTCCGACAGAAAAAGCTAGTGTTCGCATAGGAACGGGACAAAGCCAGAGCTAAGGAGGTCCACAAATTACAGGAAGCAGACTTCATACGAGAAGTGTACTACCCCGATTGGCTGGCGAATGTGGTGATGGTCAAAAAAGCCAACGAAAAGTGGAGGATGTGTGTAGATTTCACGGACCTAAATAGGGTCTGCCCTAAGGACAGCTATCCTTTCCCACGGATTGACATCTTAGTAGACTCAACCTCAAGACACCAGCTACTAAGCTTCATGGATGCATTCTCTGGTTACAACCAGATCAAACTGAATGAGGCCGATCAAGAGAAAACCTCATTTATCACCAACCAGGGACTCTTCTGCTACAAAGTAATGTCGTTCAGACTTAAGAACGCAGGAGCCACGTACCAAAGGTTGATGAACAGAATGTTTGCACACTAGATTGGAAGGAATGTACAAGTCTATGTGGACGACATGCTGGTAAAAAGCGTACGGGAGGATGACCACTTGAGCGACCTCCAAGAGACGTTCAACTCCCTTCGGTCGTACAACATGAAACTGAATCTGAACAAGTGCATGTTCGGGGTGACAGCAGGAAAGTTCCTAAGGTTCATGGTATCCTAAAGGGGTATTGAGGTCAATCAGGAAAAGATACAGGTCATAATGGAGTTAGCTCTGCCAAAGACAATTAAGGAAGTACAGAGCCTGAACAGTAAGATAGCAGCATTAAATAGGTTCTTCTCAAGAGCGACGGATAAGTGCCTACCTTTCTTCCGCACGATGAAGAAGTCGTTTGAATGGACGAACGAGTGCCAACAAGCATTTGAAGATCTAAAGGCTTATCTTTCTTCTCCACCATTACAAAGCCCCTGCGCAGAGCAATGAGTAGTCCCGAGGCTACAGGACGAATGGCATTATTGGGCAGTCGAGTTAAGTGAATTTGACATACAGTATCAACTGCGCTTGGCCGTAAAAGGGCAAGTGGTAGCTAACTTTATCGTAGAATTCACACTCGTGGAAGGCCAGGGAGCAGAAAAGGTCCCACAATGGAGCATCCACATAGACAGATCCTCAAATAGACAAGTAGGTAGAGCTGGTGTGGTACTCCATAGCCCGGAAGGAGATATGATCGAATGCATGATCCGTATGGACTTTCCTACAATCAATAATGAAGTAGAGTACAAAGCCTTGATAGCAGGAATGGACCTTGCAAAGGCGGCAGGAGCTGAAAATTTGATCGTATACTGCGATTCCCAAGTAGTAACCAGTCAAGTCAATGACGACTATGAGTGCAAGAATGAACGGATGAAGAAGTACCTCGAGCAGGTGAAAGGACGAGTTAGCAGCCTCCAAGTAAAGTTTGTTCAAATCCTGAGGGAGGAGAATGAGCACGCCGACCGGCTTGCTAAAGCCACATCAGCAGAGTACTTGCTCATTCTCAGTCAAGTATTATCGTTCATTCAAATCTCACCATTAATAGACAATACCAGTATACAGGAGATAGGTTCTGAAAACTATTGGACGACCTCAATAACCTCCTACCTGAAGGACGATGTATTACCAAAAGACAAGGAGGCTGCAAGGAAGTTGAAGGTTCAAGCGGCTCGCTTCATTTTAATTAAAGACGTTCTATATAAGAGGGGCTTCTCCCGACCATACCTAAGGTGCCTCGACTCCGAAGAGGCGAACTATGTCATGAGAGAAGTCCACGAAGGAGTCTGTGGAAACCACTTTGGATCGCAGTCGTTAGTGCATAAATTAATCCAGGTGGGGTACTACTGGCCAACCATGTAGAAGGATGCCAATGCATACGTCAAAGCCTGCGACAAGTGTCAGAGATTTGGCAACTTCATATGGCAACCAACAGAGGAGCTCACACCAATGACGGCCCCATGGCCGTTCGCTCAATGGGGGTTGGATATCATGGGCCCCTTCCCAATAGCAGTTAGGCAGTTGAAGTTCCTTGTGGTCGGCATTGACTACTTCACCAAATGGGTAGAAGCAAAAGCCCTGGCCACCATCACGGAGAAGAATGTGTGTAATTTTGTATGGAAGAACATTATCAGCAAGTATGGTATACCTTGAGTGCTTGTCTCGGACAACGGAAAGCAGTTCAACAACAACACGTTCAAAGACTTCTGCTCGTAGTTAGGGATCGAGAACCATTACTCATCGCTCGCTTACCCTCAGGCCAATGGACAAGTTGAAGTCACAAACTGATTCTTGCTCAAAATCATCAAGACTCGGCTCTAGGGGGTAAAGGGTATATGACCGGATGAACTACCAAGTGTTTTATGGGCATATAGGATGATGGCGAGAACGCCTACAAGGGAAACATCGTTTCGAATGGCATACGAATGTGAGGCTGTCATCCTGGCAGGACTTACAAGCTACAGAGTAGGGAACCGCGACGAAGGCAGGAATGACGAAGCAATGCACCTGCAGCTTGATCTGGTGGATGAAGTAAGAGCAACAATTGAGCAAAGGTTAGCATGGTACCAAAATCTCATGGCCAAACATTACAACTCCAGGTCAGACACAGGGACTTCCAGGTTAGAGATCTCGTCTTGAGAAAGGTGATGGGCGCCATAAGAGACGCCTCCCAAGGGAAGCTAGGACCTAACTGGGAAGGACCATACAGCGTCACATCATGGCATAGGAAGGAAACCTACCACCTGGAGACACTGGACGGGCAAAAGTTAAATCACCCATGGAACACAGAGCACCTAAAAAAGTATTACCAGTAGGCGATAACATGAACAATAATATAACACTCCTCATTTCCAATTTATTGTTTTCTAGTTAACCTTTTATTATTTAGTTTCTGTCAAGCCCAAATGGCAGGTTTTTTGAGAATAATTTCTACACGCATGTTTACCACACATAATAAGAGGAGTTATTCAGAAATATCGTCTATGATATCTACATGTCTATGTAATTACTAAAAGTCCTAAACGGGCGAATACATCCCAAAGGGGGTGATTTGAAATAATTAAGTCCAAATGTACGGACTCATCCCAAAGGGGTGATTTGAAATGTCAAGTTCATAAGAGGACGGGCTCATCCCAAAGGGGGTGGTTTGAAATAATTAAGTCCAAGTGGATGGACTCATCCCAAAGGGGTGATTTGAAATGTCAAGTACATAAGAGGAAGGGTTCATCCAAGAAGATGATCAGAAAATTATGAAGTCCATAAAGTGGACGAGTTCAACCACATGTTGAATTAAAATTACAAGTCCATAAGAGGACGGGTTCATCCAAGAGGATGATCAGAAAATTATGAAGTCCATAAAATGGACGGGTTCAACCACACGTTGAATTAAAATTACAAGTCCATGAGAAGACTGGTTCATCCAAGAGGATGATCAGAAAACTATGAGATCCATAAAGTAGACGGACTCATCCACGATGAATTAAAATTACTACTCCATAAAAGGACGGGTTCATCCAAGGGATGATAAGAAAATTGAGATCCATAAAAATGGACGAATGTAACCATAAGCTGAACAGATTCATCTACAAGAATAAAAGTAGACGGATAAAATAAGTAATTAAATATTACTGAAGCCCATAAAGGGAGAAGTCTAAATACAGAAAGCGACGGGTAAATTAAACTGTTCTTCGAAAAGTTTACATTTTCACCATATATATATATATATATATATATATAAACTACTGTTGGACGGGAGTATTTTCATCTTCCACAAATTGAACTTCATCAGGATGACGGGTGCTGTCCACGACGGGTTTAATTTGGCTTTTAGCAGCAATCTCTCCATCACCACGAAGGTCGTCGACGGGGGCATTATCAGCAAATAATTCGTCCATGCTCTCAGAGTGGACGGGTTGAACTGAGGTCTGGGCCTGGGTATCTATACTATATGGAATAAGTCCAGGTCCGGAAAAAAGCTTTGACTTGATGGAAACAGTCTTCAAAGCCTTCAACAAAGGAGCCTCTGAGCTCTGCTAGAAGGGCGTCGAAGTCATGGTACTCGCATATCGCTTCATCCTTCACCTAATGGAGCCGGTCTTTGGCATCACTAATTTCTTTCTCCTTGTCGTCCAAGACCTGCCTCAACAGCTCCGTCTGCTTCTCCAACTCACCCCTAGCTTCCTCTGACAAAGCGAGCTTCTTTTCTTGGATTGTCTTCCAGGCCTTCAACTCAGCCAGCTCGTCCTCCATCGACCTCGCCTTCGCCCTTATACAGTCCAACGCCGTCTCGTGGTTTAGGCAGCGACCCATCAACCCCTTCATCATTAGCATTGCCTAAAGACAGAAGGGTTAGTAACAAGGCAAGTTGAAGGGAAGGAAAAGAGAAAGTGGACGAACGTAGTTACTTGAGTAATACTAAAGAGCCCCGTCTCTCCCATGGCCTCTGTTGCATGGTTGCTCAAATCCTCATAATCATCAGCTGTGATGATGGACGAAAGTTGCTCCAACGCATCCTCACGGAGGAGGACAGGTGGTTTTTCAGTGACGGGGACAGAGCCCGTCATGAGTCCCTTGCCTTTCCTGGGCCAAGCAAAGTGACCATCTTCTTGGTTTTAGCTTTCAACCCCACGACGGGTTCGGGGACAGTTTTGGGCTTCTTTGGAAGACGGTCAGTCTTCTCTGGCTGCTTCCTCTTAGTAGACAAGTTGGACGAACCCGTCCCCTTAGGGGGCTGACCCTCTGCTTATTTTTTCAAAGCAGCTTGTTGCTTAATGTAGGCCCTTCTCCTGGCAGCGTCCATCTCTACACAAAGGTGGACGGATATCAGAAGTTTGATAATATAAAAACAAAGAAAGAGTATTAGGTGACGGACTTACGTTGGCGAACTTGAAGATCGTAGCAACAGGAGGCTGTTATGGGTTCTGGTCTGTCACAATACTAGAAAAGAGTGTCTAAGGTGACTAATTTAGCCCACGTCCTCTCTGACAACTTGGACTTGTTAAAAATTTTCTCCAAGAAACTCCACTATTCAAGTGAGACTTGTGGACGGTCCTGAGCTGCAAAAGAAGACGGTTAAAGCAACGGGTAAAAAGCTAAAGCAATTAAGGACTTGAATATGGATGGATGCATACCAGACGGGGGCATTATGCCCCATGTTATGTCAACGGACATATATTCATGGTCCCCAGGGTGACACATCCACTCGTCACCTTCCATGAAGAAATAACAACTCTTCCAATTCTTGTTAGATTCGGGGGTATCACTCACGAGTCTTAGCAACGGGCTCCTGGGCACAAAACTATACATGCCCCTAGACTGAACAATCTCAGTCGGACGGTAACAATGAAAAAATTCTTTCATTGTCAACCTCTGCGCCCCGTTAGACATGGCCCCGTACAAAACCTCCATGCCAAGGAATACCCTCCAAGCGTTTGGGGAGATTTGGGTGACGGCCAATCCTAGGTATTGGAGGAGGCGACGGTGTAGGGCACTTAATGGGAATCTGAGCCCTGCCTTCAGCATTTGCTCATAGATTCCAACGCCTTTAACACCTTCGTAATAACACTTCTCTGATTGGTAAGGTAGACGGAGGGTTATGTTAACGGGTATTTGGTACTTCTCCCTAAGTGTTTTGAAGTATGCTTCCTTGATTGTAGAAATGAAGTCGTTGACCGTCCATATGGGAAGCATTATAAACTCTCTAAATCCATCAGGACCTATGACGGATTGGATTGGGGGTTCAGCGTCATCTAGGCCATCAGCAGAGTCACCCTTTTACCTATCCGTGTCCAAACCCTCATCTCTTGAAGGAGAGGTGGCCGACAGATTCCTCTTTTCACTTGAAGTGCCAGGGTCGTTCTGACCTGACGGGAACACTTAATCGTAGTCCACCCCCTCGCGAACACACGATTGGTTACTTGACGCACTAGACATCTGTCACCTACACGTGACAGATAAACCCTAAGAGATTGACGGATCTACATAGATGACGGGTGTGCAAAGTCTAAAAATGACAAAATTAAACAGAAGGCGAAGAGTACTTACCAATTGAAGATAGGCAGCAGAAAAGGTGCATATGACAAATGCACTAGGTAGACGGTTTGCTTGTTTATCAAAGGTGATGGTAGCGCTTTGATCGTAGATTTTCTGCGGAAAGTAAAAAATGAGGGATAAAGAGGCAGGTTTATATAGAGGGAATGAGACGGAAGACAAAGGGACGCTTCGTTCCAAGAGATTGGCCACTAAGGCAATGACACGTGCCCCTACGACATTAATGACCCTAGGCCAGCCTGTCAATCTGCACATTTCTTAGTGGACAAGTCTAACCGTCACTCCAAAGGTCCGTCCAGGGGTGGTGACGGACCCATGAAGTAAGGGGGCAACTAAAGAGTATAAATCTGGGATGACGGATCCATTTAAATAGACCTAATGGTACTAGACTAAGTAGACTGTAGGTCTCCATGCGTGGACGGATCTGAGACACACGGACACGAGGTGGACGGATCCCAAGGCCACATGGTATCCACATGACTTAAGTGGCCTCCAAGGAATCCTAAATGGAAACAACTTGTGTCTCACGATTAACCCTAATCAGTAGAGTTCTAACGGGAAAGGGATCCTGTAATATATGCACATTTATGATGATCTTCCCCATAAGGAAATACCTTCCTACGCAAGAAATGGAGGTCGGTTCTACACTATTATAAAAACCCAAGGCCATCAGGAAAAAAAGGTACGCATAATTCTCCCAACTCTGGCATTCTAGAGTTGTGAAAAGTTTTCTGACTTAACCTTCGAAGGGTCTTTGGCCGGTACCACACCGATACTCTCCTAGGGTTTTTCTTTGCTTTTGTCTTACAGGTATTGTCTCGAGCACATAAGTATTGTGTGGCTTACTGACGATTTTCGGCATCATCAATACCATTAACTAGATCAACTATAACTACCAATTATTGCCACACAAGTATTTTTGAGGAAGGGAGGGGGAGATGGGTGAGCCCGCAAGACAGATTGTAAAGGGGGCTGGGGTACGTAGATGCCAATCGTACTACAAATAACTTGGTAGCCGCATAAAAATTGAAATAAATAATCAATATTTGGGATGGATTTATGTTTAGAACAAGGGGGCCATGGCACATCTTAGCCTCAAAATTTTTTATATAGTATATTGTTAAATGCTTTTGTAGGGTTATAAATTTAACCCAATTAATTAATTCAATTACTCAAGTTGATTAATTAATCAAATTACATGTAATAACGTGGAGGCATGAACAAATCACCAAATAATCTAGAGTACAGTAGAAATTAAATTTGACACGGTGATTTGTAAACAAATTTATACTATATATATATATATATATATATATATATATATAGTATAAAAATGAAAATGAACTATT
Organism: Quercus tomentella; assembly: GCA_028535165.1. NCBI lineage: Eukaryota > Viridiplantae > Streptophyta > Magnoliopsida > Fagales > Fagaceae > Quercus > Quercus tomentella. Next base: position 57,699,961 of record JAPQVY010000155.1, on the reverse strand, counting down.
GATTCACACCTATGGCTCCTTCCTAAAACCCAAAAAATAAATATATATGGTTATTAACACCCAAGTCAGCTAAAATCAAGTGGTGCTAGATGTCAACTATCTCAAGAAATATTTTCAACTTGTGGATAGACAACCAGTACGTACCTTAATATTCTCAATCAACAATGGAACTTACAATAGAAAAAAAGAGCCTTAAATTATAAATAGATTAAAAAATTGGTTCCAAGATTACTATATTTCGCCCCCTTAAAAATTTAAAATTGGTCCAAGGAACTCAAAACAAATAGGTCACCTAGCCTATTCATGTGACTTTTGACCTTTTCTGAACATCAAAACTTGTTGTTAAACATCTGAGACTATGAAATTTGGGCGTTACCATGTTGTTATTTGATTACACCTAAATGATTTTTTTTTTTTTTTTTTTTTTAATTTGGGAATACAATTATTTTAGAGTAAACTATACTTTTGGCCTGTAAAGTTTGAGATTGTTTTCATTTTGACCATTCATATTTGATTTCATTACAATATTGGCTATGTCGTTCATTTTTTCTTGTAATATGATTGTCGATAATATGTTTTTCTGCTTACAACAATGAAATTCATGAATTCCATAGTATTTAATTTAGAACCAATATTACATAGAATAATTAACATGAAAGGCATATAAAAATTAGATTACTAATAAAAATGAACTACATGACCAAAATAAAAATGAACATTAACTCCTTATTCCAATATGAAAACCGAAGGATAAGGGCTAACATCAAAGACTCATTTGCAAATAATCTCAAAATTTTTAGGTGTGTCAAAAGTATATTTTAGTTTTTTTTTTAATTCAAAGAATATTGGATATATATTAAATAGTAAGTATGAATTTTATTTGATTTGTTAAATTTTGAAAAAGCTAGATTTAATAGTTTTTTTTTTTTCAAAAGAAAAAATATAAATTATTTATAAACAATTATTTTGTTAATATCAAATGAGGGTCCGTTTAGATATAACTTATTTTTGTTGAAACTGAAAACTGAAAATTGAAAACTGAAAACACTGTAGCAAAATAATTTTTAAATATGTGAATAGTGTCGTGGGACCCTTTTTCTGAATAAAGTGGCTGTGGGTCCCATGAACAGTGCGTGAACAGTGATAATTGTCTCCTTGAAACGCGTGAAAAAAAAAAAAAAAAAAGAGGAAAACGCTAAAAAGTGAAAACGCAGACGCCCGCAAATGTGAATCCAAACACACACAAAATGTAACTTTAAATTTTCATTTTAAAAAAATGATTTAGGCATTAGACGCCCCCCAAATCGAAATTCTGGCCTTATCCTAAAACAACATCCTAATATTCTTGTTGATTGATGATGGTGTTAAACACCCCCTAAGTCGAAATCCTGGCTTTATCCCAAAATAACATCCTTATATTCTTGTTGATTTATGAGAAGCTAATAATCATTAAACTAGTAATTAAGAGGGGCCAATAAGAGCTAAAAGTTATCAGTCAACTAATGAATTAATGACATATTAATTTATTGTTTGTGATTAACTAATTATACTTACAAAGGTTTAAACCACATATATTCCATTAATGTTTCTCCATGCCCTTTCCACTACCTATATATAAAGTCACAAAAACCACCATTTCTTCATACAATCAAATCAAAGGCTTCTTTCTTTCTATGTGATAAATAATTGTAATGCTTTGGGCTAGGTGGTTGGGAGATGGGTTATTTTGGTGCAACCGGATCAATTAGTCATGTTAATATATTGAAAGGGTTTGTATGGGAAGGTGACAGAAGAGAGTGAGCACACAAGTTATTTTTCTTGCATGTCCATGCTTGAACTATGTGTGCTCACTCTCTCTCTCTCTCTCTCAAATTAGTGCTTCTGTTTACACACTTCAGGAACATGTAGATTGATATGTAATAGTTTTAAAGCAATTTGACAAATAGTGTTGTGGTCCAAAGCTAATTAAGTAGAATAGGCCTTTAATAAGTCAGCACAAGCTTCACCATTGTGGCGTACGTAGGAGGAAACCAAACCAGGTTAGCTTAATAGCTTTGCTATTTGAGTATGGGACAATACCGAAATAAGGGCAGTGTTTATTAAAGAAGACAGTTTATCTTCTAATTGATTCAAAGCTGTGAGTCTACTTCTTGTTGGGATAGTCCCTAAAGAGAGAGCCTAATAAAGCTGAGGGAACAATCATTTTCATAACCATGCGAGAAAGCCAGAACTTCATTGAGAGTTATTTCCATTTTACACATAAAAATGGCTAGCGAAGAAAAGCTTCACGTAGCAAATATTTCCATGGCTAGCTTGTGGCCACATAATTCCATATCTTGAGCTCTCCAAGTTCTTAACTCAAAAGGGTCATAAAGTTTCCTTCATCTCCACCCCTAAAATCATTTCATCGCCTCCCAAATTTTGTTGCCACTGATAAACTAAGTAGAGCTTCCTTTACTCTACATTAATGGCTTGCCTCAAACTGCCACGTCCACATCCGAGTTATAGACTCATCAAGTCACAAACCTCAAAAAAGCCTATGACATGCTCGAGCCCCATCTGACTCAGTTTCTCCAGAACTCGGATGTTTACTACCAATTATTGCCACACAAATATTTTTTTGGAGGAGAGTTGGGAGATGGGTGAACCCACAATATCCGAATATTGGATTGGAGAGGGCGGTAGATGCCAATTGAACTACAAGTTCCTGGGTAACCGCACAAAAATTGAAATAAATAGTCAATATTTGGGATGGATTTATGTTTAGAACAAGGAGAGCTATGGCCCCTCTTAGCCTCAATTTTTTTTTTTTCCTAATATATTTCTAAATTCTTTTATAGTATATTTGTTTTTGAAAAATTATATTATAAAAATGAAAATGAACGATTGACCCACAACTATGGCTCCTTCCTTAAAAAAATAAATAAAGAAATACAATTTAATTATTAATAACTAAGTAAGCTAAAGTTGTCAACTATCTCAAGAAATATTTTCAACTCGTGGACAAACCACCAATACCTCAAGATTGATGGAACTTAAAAAAGGACCTCAAATTATAAATAGATTTAAAAAATTGGTTCAAAATTACTATATTTGGCCCTCTCAAAAATTTAAAATTGTCCAAGGACTCAAAACAAATAGGTCACCTAGCCTATTCATGTGATTTTGCACAATGAAACCTTGTGTCTATGTGGTGTGTGTATTTTTTACTTTTTGTGAACCTCAAAACAGGTTAAGCATTTGGGACTCTGAAATTTGGGTGCTACCTAGATGTTATCTATTTACACCAAAATGATTTCTTTGTTTATTTTTTCATTTCATTTTTAATAAAACAAATTGGGAATACAATACTTTAGATTAAAGTATACTTTTGGCCTATAAAATTTGGGATTTTTTTCATTTTGTCTCTTTACATTTTCAAATTTTCATTTTGGCCACTCATATTTGAGTTCGTTACAATATTGGCCCTACCGTTCATTTACGCTAGTAATATAACTGTCCATAATACGTTTTTTTTGCTTACAACGACAAAAATCCTATATTCCACTGTATTTTAGAACTAGTATTACATGAAATAATTAAATATGAATGACATATAACAATTAGATTACTAACAGAAATGAATAACAGGACTAATATAAACATGAAATTAAACATAAAAAGACAAAATAAAATGAACATTAACTCCTTATTCCAATATGAAAACCGGAGAATAAGAGCTGACAACAAAGACTCATATGCATGCTTATTAAGGGTTTTTCTAAAATGTAAATGGTCAAAATGAAAATAGCCTCAAATGTTAAGTCAAAAGTGTATTTTAGTCTTATTTTTAATCAAAGAATATTGGATATAGATTACATAATATGCATGAATTACTTTTATTTGACTTGTTTATTATGAAAAAGTCAATTATAATATTTGATTTTTAAAATATATATATATATATATATATATATATATATATATATATATATATATATTTACTTTTATGCATTAGATCCACCTGCAACTCAAAAGCCAAAATTTATCCCAAAACAACATCCTTATATTCATGTTGATTGATGATGGCGTTAGAACTCCCAAAGTCGAAATCTTGGCTCTATCCCAAAATAGCATCCTTATATTCTTTCTAATTGATGATGGTAACTAATCACATTTTCACCTATAGTTCTAAGCTCAAACTTAGTGGGATTAAAAAAAAAAGTTTATGGAAAGCTAATGATCATTAAACTAGTAATTAAGAGGGGAACAATAAAAGCTAAAAGGTAGTGTTATTAGTTGACTAATGAACCAACGACATATTAATTTATTGTCAGTGATTAATTGATTATACTTATAGAGGTTTAAACCACATATTATGTTAGTGTTCCTCTATACCCTTTCTGCCACCTATATATAAAGTCATAGAAACCATCATTTCTATCTACAATCAGATCAAGGTTTCTTTCTTTCCATGTGATAAATAATCGTAATGTTTTGGGCAAGGTGGTTGGAAGATGGGTTAGTTTGGTGCAACTAGATCAATTGGTCGTGTCAATATATTGAAAGGGTTTGTATAAGAAGGTGACAGAAGAGAGTGAGCACACAAGTTGTTTTTCTTGCATGGATTGTCCATGCTTGAATTGTGCTCACCCTCTATCTGTCGCCCACCTCTCTCTCTCTCTCTCTCTCTCTCTCTCTCTCTCTCTCTCTCTCTCTCTCCCTTTTTGTTTACACACTTTAGGAACATGTAGATTGGTATGTAATAGTTTTAAAGTAATTTGTTGAAGGTGACAGAAGAGAGTGAGCACACAAGTTGTTTTTCTTGCATGGACTGGCCACGCTTGAACTGTGTGTGCTCACCCTCTATCCGTCTCCCACCACTTTCACTCTCTCTCTCTCCCCCTGTGTACACAATGCAGGAACAAGTAGATTGATAAGTGTAATGAACTGTTTTAAAGTAAATTTCTTTTAAGATATAGATACCAATAAGTAGTCAATTTTTGGTTCCTCTAGTTCCTTGTAAGGTAAATCATGCATCCAATTTTTATTAGGTTTTTTTTTGTGGTAAACTTGGAATTGATAGAGGTTTTTTTTCGTAAAAGGGTAAAAACACTCAAACACACAACGTAAAAACACTCAAACACACAACATATACTTGCATAAAAGCTCATAGAGTCTAACTTTCCTCTCCATAAGATCCCAGAACACATTAAATTCATGCACTTTTGCACTTGACTGATTCCAGCATGATGCTTGTTGTTCATTGAGTGTTAATAAAAGACTTTCTTTTTTTTAATTTATTTTTTAAAAAAATACTTTTTATTTGGTTACTTGTGAATGGCTTCTATCCAATGAATGACTACTATATTTGTAATCAGCCCTGTTTTTCATTAAGCATGTAGACAGTTGAGTCCATTCTAGTGCTGCAACTACTTGGTTGGATGTATGGGGTGGAACCAAGTCCAACAAATCCTTGCCAAGCTACATGTGGATGGAAGATACTTTGATATATTGATGGAATAGAGAAGAAAGAAGAAAGAAGAAGAAGACTGATATGATGAAAAAGGCTACAAAAGTTGGTAGATATTTGAGGAAGAAGAAGAAGAAGAAGAAGAAGAAGAAGAAGACTGATATGATGAAAAAGGCTACAAAGGTTGGTAGATATTTGAGAAAGGTTTGGGTCATGTAGGAGATTAAGTTATGTCTACTAATTAGTTACCTATCAGTTCTTCAATTAGCATCATGATTCTATATTAAGTTGTAATCGCTTCTCCTAACCTCTGTCTATGAAAAAGGAATTGCTTCTCCTCCAAATTTGCTTGGTTTAATCCTCTTGGCAGTGTAAATTGGATAACATACACTCCATAAGGCAAAATGTTTTGTCTTATTAGACCATGGTCGACTTGATTATGTTTTTACATAAGTTTAGTGACAATATTTTTTTAAAACTATTTAAGTGGCTTATAGTAATTGCAACATAATAAAAATTGTATTAATAGTAGGTTAACAGAAAACTGATGTTACTCTAATCACTAACCTACCACCTTTATATGTTATGAAAAAAATTATAAAAAAAGTATTTATCATTTGACATAATTTTGTTTGTTAATATATTAACATTTTCATGTCTTTTAACAAGGACAACCTCACAATTAATCTTGCTCTACAACAAGATGGACCTTGGACTTACCAGTACCACTTGTGGGATGCATAACAGTTAGTTTCCATATGTTGTTATTATTTGAATCCAATACATAAAATGTATTCTTAATCATATGACTTATGTGATAATCATGTTACTTGGTTAAATGAATTAATAAATTAATGATCAAAATGCATTTTAAAAGTTTTATAAATTATTATGGAATGGATTTGAGAAAATTATTGCAAATTGATTTTAAAGATCATATTTTTTATCTTTTACTGAATGAGAGTATATCATTGGACAGAATCATACAAAATATCATTGGCAAATAAATATGAACATCCCTTAAGGAGATTTCCTAAAAGGAAAGTTTAGAAACATTATGACCAAGAGTCTTGTATCTCAATTAGCATCTCATGTATTTTAACAAAAACATTCATATATGGTTCAAATCTTCCAATCTCCAACTATCAAATTATCTATTAAAAAAAATTATACCGTAAGGGCCCTTACCTAGTCTTTGATGAGTTGATTTAGATCAACTTAGATTAATTGACATGTATTTCTTTTTCACATACCACAAAAAAAAAAAAAAAAAAAAAAAAAAAAAAAAAAAAACCTTAACATACTTTGTAACCTAATTTTTCATTTTTTTTTCAATACAAATAAATGAAAATAGAAAAAGAAAAAACTCTAAAATAAAAGTTGAATAATACATAAATATTTATATTTATATTTGTAAGGACTAGATTTAGATTGGACCCAATATAGGATTGGGTTTTAGCCCAACGAGCCCAAACAATGAATTTATAGAACGTGAGTAAAAGAACTAGTTCTATTTTGTAAGAAGGACAATAATGACTGTTTATTTCAGAGAATCAAACACAAGTAAGATAAGAAAAATCTGTCCTCGGCACAGTCCGAGGAGCTATGTTATAATGTCAAGCTTATGATCAAGGTTACAAGAGTTCTAAGGATTATTACCAAGTTTTTCTTAGTTTTTCCGATCCCCCTTTCTTTAGGCCACCTTTCCATGTTATATACTACAATTTTGGTATCATCCTTACCATATACGTGTAGGTTAGATTTTAGGAACTCCCTTTTGTCCCATCCAACACCTCCCAGAACCCTCAACTAGCAGCTGTAAGGCTGCTTCACCACTGTTCAGGTATCACCTCCACATTAATGCGGTCAGAGAGTTAGTTGGGATGTATTTAATGTGGAGGCAGCAGCTTTTGTAGATATTTGTTGCATCCCTCTACTCCTCCCTTATCCAATGTCTGACTTCTAACCGTGATGCAGTCTTGAAGGATGTTCCGGATGATAGGACATTCCTACTGACCTCGGATCTCTATTTCCGAGATGACTTTTCTCCTCGGACATACTTTGGTCTATCATATATAATACTTATTTCTTATTCTTTTACCATTCCCATAATAACCTTATTTGACCATCCTCGAACTGATAGACATCCTCGGATTGGGACCCAATACATACAGTTTTAACAGTACCTTCTAGCTAACTGGCCCCCACAATATTTATAGTTTGAAAATAAATTCTAGGAGTCTACTAGTATAATAATTCCACAAAAGAATATAAAAAATAAATAAATAATTGAGTCAACATGTTACACATAAAACATAAAATAAAGTTAAATCATCTATACACTAAATGTTCTTTTTCGATTAGCTTTTTATTGAAATCGTATTTGCTTATTTGCTACAAGTTGAATAGAGTATAATGTAGTTACAAAAATTGAGACCTCTAAAAAGCTAAACATAAGGAAATAGGTTTAAAATCTATAAAAAAAAAAAAAAAAATGTTAATTAATACAAAATCAAATAATTAATATATAAATTTTAAAATAAAATATAGCACGTTGTTAGGTAAAGAAAAATAATTAATTAATTAGTAACAAAATCTATAGTAAACTTACAAAAAAATAATAATAATAATTACTCGATGTTAGCAATAGATCTAATTACATTAAAAATACTGCATTTAAGAATTACTCATTAAGACGAATTGTAATGTAATATTTTCATCTGCAAGACAAAATATTTAATATAAAAACTTTACAAAAAAAATATATAAATTTAGTATAAACATGCATCGAAAATGAATAAAAAAAAAAAAGTTTAAAATTTATAAGAAAGGTTTGATTAACCGGTCGAGTTGGATACAAGTTCGACCTAATTGTATCAGGTTAAAATTCGAGTATAGGTCAAAAACTAATTAGACTAGAGCAGATCAGAAACTTACCTATATCTTCTTTTTCTTTCTTTTTTTTGTTCAGATTCAAGAAGGTTTACGGGCTCAAGTCCAAGGATAGGTGCCAATTAAGCTAAAGCCCATTTAGTAGAACCAATTAAAGTTACTAATAGTGTTGTGGTCCAAAACTAATTAAGTAAAATAGGCCTTCTAATAAGTAACAAGTCAGCACAAGCCTCACCGCAGTGGCGTACGTAGGAGGAAACCAAACTAGGTGGGGATGGAGTATGGGACAATGCCAAAATAATTAAGTGCAAAACTGTAAACTTCTAATTTAGTCAAAGCTATGAGTCTACTTCTTGTTGGGATGGTCCCTAAAGAGAGAGCCCAATAAAGCTGCAGGCACAACCATTTTCGTAGCCATTTATGCGAGAAAGCCAGAATTTCATTAAGAATTATCTCCAATTTACACATAAAAATGGCTAATGAAGAAAAGCTTCAAATAGCAATATTTTCATGGCTAGCTTATGGCCACATAATTCCATATTTTGAGCTCTCCAAGTTCTTAGCTCAAAAGGGTCATAAAGTTTCCTTCATCTCCACCCCTAAAAACATTCATGGCCGCCCAAAACTAGCGCCAATTTTGTCACCACTGATAAATTTAGTAGAGCTTCCTCAACCATACATTGATGGCTTGCCTCAAGCTGCCGAGTCCACCTCCGAGTTATCGAGTCACCAAGTCCTATAGCTCAAAAAAGCCTATGACATGCTCGAGCCCCATCAGACTCAGTTTCTCCAGAACTCGGATGTTACGTTAACTGGATTATCCATGATTTTGTTTCTCACTGGTTACCACAAGTCGTGAATCAACTCGAAGTCGATGTTATTATCTGACAGAAAGTTGCCATCAAATATTATGTAATTACTATCATATGAGACGATGTTATTATCCAATATAACTTTATAAATAGTTTTAAAAAAAAAAAAAATCTGCCAGAAAGTTACCAATCAAATGCATAGTTGCTATCATATATGTGATGTTACCATCCAACAAAAATACAATTAGCAATAATAGTGTGAAAAAAAAATGGTGACGAAATTGTTCATCGCGATTGCTGTAATTAGCGAGATAAGTGTTATGCAACAAAATAATTGAATGATTATTTCATTTGATTTCATCATCTAAGATTATAATTTTTTTTTTAATAATCAAACAATTTGGTGACGAAACAATTTTGTCACCAAAACATTTGGCGATCAAGATTCAGTAATGAAAGACGTTGCTTCTTCAGCATATGTCTTAGGTGACAAAATCAAGAATTTTACACCCCATTTGTTTCGCTGTAAAATGATTTCAAGAAAATATTTTACATATTTTACGGTGTTTATTTTATTGTAAAATGTTTGGTCAACTATAATACCCAAGGTAAAAATTTGTAAAATGTTTTACACTCAAAAAGCCTGTAAAAAATTTTACACTCTCTTTTGACCTTTTTCTCTCTCTCTCTCTTTCGACTATTTTCTCCCTCTTTTACTCTCGATCGCTCTCTCCCACAGCCACCGAGCAATCAGCAATTCGATTCTCTTCCCTTCATCAGCACCCCCACCTTCATCAATGCCAACCACCACTAGTTCTTAGGTTCTCTGATCTTGCTAGTAACAACGAAGAAGAAGAAGAAGTAGATAGTGAGTGGGTTTTTTGTATCTAGAATTTCTGCCACTTTGATCTCACCGCATCATTGACCAAGCGCTCCAATCTTGCTGCCACATTGCTCCAATATAGATCTTCTCCTCCCCCCCCCCCCCCCCCCCGACTTGGGTTTTTTGGGATGGGTTTGTGGGTTGTGGTGACTAGTTGGTTGACTAGGTTTATGGGTTGCAGTGGCCAGCTAGCTAGCTATTTTTCTTTTTCTCTCTTATTTGTGGATTTGGGTGGTTGGTGGAGTGGTGTTAGGTTGTTTTGTGCCGATTTGGTGGTGGTTACTTAGATTTGATTGTAACATGTTACAAATAAATCTTATATATACAAATTTCCAAAAAAGAAAATAACAAATTTTTTTTTAAATGAAAATCTTAAGTTACCATAAAACATTACAAAGCTTGCCTCATACTCACCCGTCTAATGTGACATGATCACAATCTAATGTATATACACCCAAATAAATATATATATGACAAAGTTACTGTTTTATGTAACGAGAGTTATATATTAGCAGATGTGACAAAGTTACAAACAAAGTGTCCATGTTATTCCCCAATAAAATAAGAAAAATAAAAAGTGATAAATGGTCCCCAATAAATGTAATGTAATTAACATGATATGTGATGTTGTTACTATCCAATATAACGTCGATACTACCGAATGTTATTATATATATAAATGATTTAAACACACACACATATAAAAGGTTAGCAACAAATGTGATGCAGCTACCATCATACGTGACATTTGTACTATCCAATGAAGCTATATACGGAATTCAAAATAAATAAAAAAATTAAATGCTAAAAAATGTGATTTGGTTACCATCATTATGTGACAATTTTGTTATCCGATAAGACACTAGTATTACCTAATGTGATTATATAAGGAATTTAAACAAAAATTCTAATCTAAGGTTACACTACAAAAAAAGGGGTCTATAGCCGCGTTTCAAAAACGCGGCTATAGACCCCAAAAACGCGACTATAGGATAGAGCCGCGTTTCCTATATCCGCGTTTACAAACACGACCTAGATAGTGCAGCAATAGGCCTATAGCCACGTTTTTGTAACCGCGGCTAAAGGTCTGACCTATAGCCGCATTTTCTAACCGCAGCTATAGGATTCGGTCCTATAGCTGCGTTTTTAGAAACACAGCTATAGACCCCAACCTATAGCGGCGTTTCTAAGAAACGCGGCTACAGGACAGCTTTGAGCTGCGTTTATAAACATGGCTATAGCTTGTTCCAATGTAGCTGAAAAAGAGTCTATAGCCGCGTTTAAAACGTAGCTCAAAGTTGTCCTGTAGCCGCGTTTCTCAGAAACGCCGCTATAGGTCTCAGCCTATAGCTGCGTTTTTAAAAACGCGGCTATAGGCCCGATTTGAGCTACGTTTTTAAAAAACCCGGATGGGACTAAAGCCGCGTTTTTAAAAACGCGGCTTCAGTCCTAGGGAGCTAAACGCAGCCTCACCTGGGCAAAACGCGGCTATAGGACCAAGGTTGGAGCCACGTTCTTGAAAAACGCGGCTCAAAGTAAAAGCTGTAGTCGCGTTTTTGAAAAACACGGCTTCAGAACGCATTTTTTGTAGTGTTACCAACAAATATGATGTAGCTATCATCACATGTGACGTTACTAACTTATTTAATGTTGATATTATCTAGTGTGACTATAAACAAAAATGGAAACAAATGTTGATATTATCTAATGTGACAGTGAATTCTTTTTCTCTTTCTTTTTAGCTCTCTTTCTCTCTCTCTCTTTCACTTTTACTTAGGGTTTATGTTTCTGGATTTGGACTTGTTTGGGTTTTTTTGATTGATGGATTTGTAATTTCTGGAATGTAGGTTTTTTTTTTTTTTTTTTTGATTGATGGATATGTGGATTTGTAATTTTTTGATTTGTTGGGTTTTTTATTTTATATTGATGGATTTGCCCAATCATATCATTGTTGCTAGAATGTAGTTTCTTTTACTCTTCTCTTTGAGAATTTTTTGGGTGTTTTATTATGTAATTTTTTAGGGTGTTTACTGTGATAGTTGTTAATCAAAGGTTGTGTTGACTATGTTTTGGGATCTCATTATTATGTTTGATGGACCATTGAGAGAATAGGGGCTGAATTATACGATCATATATATGTATTTGCAGTCATCTTTGAAGTCTACTTTTATTACATATGTTGCTACATGACATCAACGTCTAGGTTCACGATGCAAGGAGCTGGTTGCAGAGCTGATGTGGTGGTCTAGGTTCATAAGGGTTACGAAGGTAAGGGATGGGTTCGTGAGTTAGGGAGCTAAGGGCTGGGTTCATGGGTTTAGATTTAGGATTTCCTGTTGGGTGGGGAAATGGTACTAGATTTTTTGTTCTCTTTAGGCACAATAGCAAGTTCTGTTTGTGCCAGCTCTTCACTTCATTTTCATTGAAATGGTGTCATTTGGGCCTTATTTGGCCCAAAAAAAAAAAAAAAAAACATGTTAGCAAGATGATGTGGCAGTAAACAGTAGAAACTAATCGGGGAGGGGTGATTTGCTAACGGAACCAAACATTGGGGTGTAAAATCAAAGTTATGAAATGTTGGAGTGTAAAATCCAAACACTCCCAAACGTTAGGGGTGTACTTTGCAATTTACCCTAAAAAAAAATTATAAAACATGACATCATTACCATGGTTATCAGTATCTTGTTTTGACCTACATCCCTAAAACGTCATGGATCTCACTAGAATATCTACTAAATTGAAATCAATGTGGGATCTCAATCCGGATTTTAGGATCTTATAGGATCCTGATCCTATAGCGATACTAAAGATCTTGTGCTATAAAGGAAAATTCAAATTTTTTTGCTTATTTAGAGTCCCCAAATAGAGCCTAAAGACCCCAAACTAATATTAAAAAAAATGTAATAAATAGATCGGCCTAGTGACCCTAGCCCAAATTTATTGAAAAAAAAAACATATATACAAAAAATAAATAAATAAAATAAAATCCTAAGGCTCACATCAGTCGTCAATCGTCACCTTAACCTAATAAACACAATCATAGAAAAGAAGAGAAGAGACTAGATTTCTAGGGAGTAGAATGCAAGTGCGAGAATCTGAGAAATCCAATAATGACGCCACTTTTAGAGAGACCATCAACGACAAAGGTGATTTTTTATTTTATTTTAGTAATTGCACTAAAAATGACAAGAATGTTGTTTATAATGATCAACCATACTTTGAGGAACCCATCCAAGATAACCAAAACTTTGGTCTTGATGATTGCGTGTGTTTGTGGTGTTGTTTAAAAAATTGCTATTTGCTTTGTGTTGTTAATGGGAGCCATTATGTATATGGTTTGAGTTATTTAACTTAAAACTTGGTATTTGTGAATTGTAAGTTTTGAACTTTGGACTTTGTTTGTGTTTTTATAATTTGGTACTTTGCATTTTATTAGTAATTTCACTCATTTGTATCAAAATTTACTCTTTTCTTTTAATGTTTCTTTAATAAATATTATGAATTATAATTATATATAGGTATTTTTTAGTATATTTTTTTTAATCCCTGAATCGTCTCATTGATCTCATGCAAGGCTAGCCCTAGGCCTAGGCCATTTAGGCCATGGCCTAAGACCCCCAACATTGAAAGGCCCCCAAATATGGAGGCAGTAAGGTGTGTGTGTACACACACACACAAACACACACACACACACACATATATATATATATAACATAAAATAAAAAAGAAAAAAAAATTAAGGAATATATATCTGTTTTTTAATTAAACCAAAAAATGTGAGTTAAGGTGTACAATTTTTTTACCACTCTTAAGAATTAAGAAGGCCTAAAATATTAGAGTCTTGTTAGTATATTAAAAGTTTTATTATGTAGTTCTTATAAATTGATATGTCTCCAATCACAAAAAATAATTCAATACTCTTTCTTTCTTTCTTTCTTGAATTATCATTTCATTGTCACATCAGTTTATAAGTTTTTTACAGTAAAATTTGTAATAATTTTAGCATTTTCTCCAAAAGAAATTCATGAATTAATAGAAATACAACCCAAATACTATTAAGTGAATAAAAAATGCTAAAACTAATATAAATTTTATTAAAAAAAAAAAAACTTACAAATTGATGTGGTAGGAATATGTTTGGTGCCACGTAAACAATATACTAAATAAATGTTTGAACAACTCTTTTTTTATTGGTAACACGTCATTTTATAAAATCTAAATAGTAAGTAAGAATTAATAATAGATTTGAAATTAAAAAATACATATAATATAAAAAAAATCAACTAAATATTATTTAAATGATATTTAGATATAAAAAGGCCTCTTTAAAATTTTCGCCTTAGGCCTTAAACTATCTTAGGCCAGCCCTGATCTCATGTAGGATGTCGATCCTGATAAGCTTGATTGTTACTATCCAATATAAGGAATTTTTAAAAATAAAAAATAAAAAAGAATGTGAAACAAGGCTATAAACAAATGTAAGTTATTATCAAATGTAACGTGGCTACAATCCAGTATGACATTGTTCTTATCCAATGTGACCATATAGGCAATATAATCCCAAATTAGAAAAAAAAAATTTAAAAAAAAAAAAAAAAAAAAAAACAACAACAACAACAACATGGTGAGTTGTCATGCCAAATTAACTACTAGAAATACCAAAAAAAAGTGTGGGTATAGAATTTTCCTATTGATAATACTTACAAGTAAATATTGCGCAAAAAGCATTTATATCTTCGTTGAGCCTATATAATATATATACTCAAGGGTTCCAAGTAGCGATAATAAAAAATAGACACTATAAGTTGAAACCATTTCTCAAAAAAAAAAAAAAAAATTATGGAGTACTATTTCATTTTGAAATACTCATTTTTCTTGATGAGCTATCTAATTTTCAAAGAGATTTTGGGACATCAACAATGCAAGGCCCAAAAAAAAAAGATTGTTGTTCATGGAATATCATGAATGTCTCCTCTCATTTGAATTTCAGGCCCAAAAAAAAGAGTAAGTGATCATCTTCTAAATTTTATATACAATTATTGTAAGAATAATACTCATTGCTTTTTTTCTCTTTTTTTTTATAAATAGGTTAGAATGTAAACTTATGATATTCACTCATAATGATTGCTCTTATCATTAGGCTAAGATGCTAATTGATTTTTGGTATAGGCAGAATTTAGACCTCAAATTCGACGACAAAAAGCTTTACTATTTTTTTTTTATGAGAAGACTTTACTATTTGAGATAACTATAACACTTTTTGTCATTTCTATGTTATACATATTTGTTTCTTTATGGGTATGTAATTGTGGAATTATACCTAGTTATAAATTTTTTTTTAAAGGTAAATTTTTTTAAAAGGTAAAAGGCATGCACCCACATACATTACTCAATTTGGTATGATATAAATATATATATATATATATATATATATATATATATATATATTATTTACTTATTATTATTATTTTAAGTTGTCTCAAATCTCAAATAAAACTTAAATACTTTTTGTCCAAATAACACACTTCCCCGTGTTCTTTAGTTCCCCTTTTTCCGCCATTTTCTATCTAAAAAGGAAATGGCACATGCTCATGTGAAATATTCAATCATATCATCATATATATAAAAGAAATTTAGATTATGATTATAATAATTATTCTCCTCTTCTATGTATCCATAAAAGAAAGAGAGAAAAAAGTACTTAAGATATATAAATTCTGCTCTTTGGTTAAATTGTATAGTACAATGGTTTATGAAGCGTGTCTTTGATCATATGAACAGAAATATGGTCCATGTGTAGAATCCAAACATGCCTGCACTATTTGGCAAGATTATGTTCAACGCGCGTTCGATACCAATAATCATCATTGGTAGACTTGAGCAGGCCAAGTTCAACGTGGAAGGAAAACCGTTTTGGTGCAAAGAGGTTTGATCTGAAAAGAAGCATGGTGGCGAGCAAAAGTAATTTCAGATTATATACATCATGTTTTATTTCTCCGAATAAGTTATCATAGACTCTTGAGTATTTACATAATTACTCATGGATTATGTGAGACTTGAGTCATCAATGGTAGACTTGAGCAAGCCAAGTTCATCGAGCAAGAGGTTTGACCTAAAGAAGAAGGAGCATGGTGGTTGAAATAAATAATTTCAGATTATATTTATCATGTTTTATTTTATTTTTTTTAAAGGAAAAAAAGAGTAAGTTATCATAGACTCTTGAGTATTTTGTTAATCATATATTGTGTGAGAACTTTTTTTTTTTTTTTTGGTATTCGAATAAGCAAGCTTTGCAACTCATGGATTATGTGAGAACTATTCTTGTAATTTGCAATATTGGCTCTCTTAAAGAATAAGAATATATATATATATATATATATATATATATATATATTTAATTATATGAAGCTCATTTGTGGGAGTACTGAAGTAATTAAAGAAACTTATATGATGTACTGCACCAACCAGTCCATTTTAGTGGGAATTTAATGATTTAAAAAATAAAAAATAAATCTCCCTTTCATGTCATTGCCGCTATGTTGTGAAATTGGGTTGTATCCCTAGCTACATTTATTCATGTCGAATTGTATGAGATAATCTAGGATGAGCTAAATCATCTATAAACTAAATCTGTTTTTTCGATTAGCGTTTTACTAAAATCATCTTTGCTTATTTGCTGGAAGTTGAATAGAGTATGATGTACAAGTTGAAACCTTTAAAAAGGCTAAACATAAGCAAATAAATTCAAAATCTAAAACAAAAATGTTAATACAAAATCAAAAAATTAATATATACATTTTTCAAAATAAAATAAAGCTGGTTAGGTAAAGAAAAATAATTAAATAATTAGGAATAAAATATATAGTAAAATCACAAAATACTACTCAATGTTAGTAATAAATCTAATTATATTAAAGATATTGTAACCCATATATGCTAGAAAGCCAGAACTTCATTGAGAGTTGTCTCCATTTTACTTCCACATAAAAAATGGCTAACGAAGAAAAGCTCCACATAGCAATATTTCCATGGCTAGCTTATGGCCAAGTAATGCCATATTTTGAGCTCTCCAAGTTCTTAGCTCAAAAGGGTCATAAAGTATCCTTCATCTCCGCCCCTAAAAACATTCATCACCTCCCAAATTTGTTATCACTAATAAACTTAGTAGCAAGGTCGGCCCTTCCACTAGACTAGTTAGGCAATTGCCTAAGGCCCCCAAGTGGAAGGGAGGCCCTAAAATTTTAGAAAAGAAGGGGTAGTAGGGAAAAATAAAAAATTTTGGTTTCAGATGAATCTAAAAAAATCAAGCACATCCTTTTGACCAAAAAACAAAATTTCTGTTATACCCGGTTAAACATTGGTAGCATAAAAAAAAAATTGGTCTAAATAAAATCAATTGTCCCAAAAATAACATCATTATCCTCTGGACAAACCAAAATTCAACAGAATAAACTACAAATCCAGTCTAAGAAATTAACCACAAAACAATCAATAATCAAAACAAATAAAAAACCTCAAATCCCTAAAAATTTTACCGTCTCTTTCTCATTCTTGCTCTGCTTTTTTCTCTTAACTCTTGCTCTCCGCCTCTCTCATTCTTTCTCTCCGCTGTTGCTGGGCTTGGTTGCCTAGCTCAAGCTTCCTTTCCTCCAATCCAAATCATTCAATCGCATCTGATCTGAAAACTCTGAGGAATGAGGACTGCTGAGCCGACTGCCCTTTTTTTTTTTTTTCGCTACTGCCGTGCTGCGTTTTGATTCTGGCATTCTGCACTGCAAAATGAGTTTTGACTTTTGAGCTTGAGGTTGTCGGGGGCGGGAAAGTCTTCCTTCCGACAAATGAGATTTATGTTGGGTTGGGGGCCTAAACCGAAACTCGACGATGGGCTTGAAGCACGGCCCAAAGGCTATCGGGGAAGTTTTTGAAGAGTTCGCCTTTTTTTTATACCTTGGGCCTAGGATGAGACTGACAAGGGTTATGAGGTGGCCCAAAAACACTTCCTACAGTAAACACGTCAGTACAATAAAAAGCATACTACAATAAAGAAATAGCCCAGCAGTAAAATATTTCAGTAGTAAAGTATCCCAGCGGTAAAATGAAACAGAGCAGAATGAACTTTCAGCCGTTAATTATCTCATAGATTAAGGAAAGTATTTGCATCTTCAAAGTCATCATCCGTTGATTCTGAGGGAGAGTCCTCTAATACAATAACATGAGGAAAGAATTCTATAGTAATAATTACATCATAACCTTCAATAGTAAATGAGTAGGCAAATACTATGGGCTCCATTACAATAAATAATGAAGAAACTTAGTGTGAGATGAAGGGAGAGAGAGAGATTCCAGCTAGTGCAGCAAGATCATTATGATGCCAGGGCATGCTCATGGACATAGTATATGTAGTGAGTAGTGCGGGTCATTTTTGGGTAGTATGAGTGATGAGTAAGAGTGAGTATTTAGTGAAGCTGCTGAAGCTTCCTGCTGGGAGTGAATAAAAGCTTATAGGTAGGGGTGTGAGGGGTATTTGTGAGCTAGGGGCTGAAGGACTTAGTTTCTAAGTCTGAAACTAAGAACTTAGAGACTCAAAACCTCACTAAGAGTTTAGAGAAATAGAGAGAAGTTTATGGGAGAGTCCTTCTCTATTAGTGTATCTATTGGTTTATATTGGGCTATTTCTCCCCCTTTGGTCTCCCCTTGAAGAATTAGTGGAGGGTTCCATTTATAGTTGAGTTTGAGGGGATAATTAGCAAATAATCTCTGCTAAATCTCCCTCAATCTTCAGAAAATCCTTGGAGAATCGTTTCTAGGATTTGATCAAGAGTGGTAAGTTCAGCTTTAGAGTATTCTTTGTTGTTTTGACTTAGCATTAAATGCTGATTGTCCTCAGCTAATGGGATTAGAGCATGTATTAAGCTAATGATCTTGATTTTGCTGCCATTAGAATCAGAGCTCTCTAGGGCAGATTGTGTCACCCCAAGCCAATCAATCTTGGAGCCCTTGCTGGAAACTCTGCTGGAGATCCCTTTGGTGCCCTCCAAACCACATTTTCTTAAGTTTCTTCATTTGGGTTTATGTGCTTGGTTCATGAACTAGAAAGTACACGTTTTTTGCATGATAATGAGTTGTTTTCTAGTTATTCCAGAAGCTTTCATGGTCTGGTTATAGCTGCCGTTAGTCTTTGACTGAATGGGTTGGAGAAGAAAGGGAAGACAACTGGCTGAAGCTTCCCAGTTTTATG